>OX335643.1:6661035-11661035 GCA_946894095.1 Incurvaria masculella
TACTAAGCCAAGCGCGGCATTTCGAACTTTCACGGGGGATACGAAAACCATGCCGGCCGGCCAGGTGCTCTTTCACCCCATGTTTCAACGACCCCGGGGGACTTTGGGGAAAATAAATCGGTATGGAGTCGATTCCATAGTTTAGCGACCCTATAAATAAAGGATCAAAAGGATCGGATGGTATTTATTTTTAAGTGTCGGCTGGGAATGGGTGCATGCGGCGCGGCGGCAGCGCTTACTTTTACTAACTGTACCGAAGTACGGCTTGGTATTTCCCGCAACTTTAGCACTACTTGGCATCACGCTAAATCGCCGGAGGTGCGACCAATAGAATAGAATCCTTGAGAACCAATTACTCGATTTAGACGTGGATTGTATCTACGTCTAGCCTGATTCTACTAAAAACTTATAGGCTACATAATATAACGCTTCATTACCAGAAGGGTGTGCGTATTTTGTCAATGTATAGCATCTCTGGGAGCAGTCAGGTTCGAGATGGGTTACTGTTTTCGATGTTGAGGCTGGCTGTGGTGAACTTACCTACGTTACACGTTACTTACTAGGTAGGCAATGTAGCAGTGAAAGTGCAGAAAGGTTCTGGCGGCAAATGTTTTTTTTTTAAATAGCCACCAAACGTCAACGAAGCTCTAAATGGGAATTATTGGATGTTTCTCATTACATCATGCTATTTCGGCTCGAACGATCTTGATTAAATTTGGTACATGGATACATTGTCCTGGACCAGTTTGACCCTATTTTGGACCAGTCATGTGGGCTACTTTTTATCCATGAGATAATTTAGCCGACACTAACCCGAGCGGAGCCGGGTACCGCAGCTAGTCGCCATATAACTTCAAAATAATAATCTGAAGTTATTTTTTAAGTTTTATTTTAAAATAATGAGGAAAATTAAAGTAATATAATCGGCAAAGAATCAGTTCACCGCTCATTTATCAGAAAAAAAAGATATTTCTCCTGGTTTTTTTACGCCCGTTTACTTAATAATCGATAAATGCACAGGTCACATCGATTCAACTAGAGAAATCCTAAAGATTTCACAAAAAAACACTTTACATTGCATGAGCGCGGCTCTCATGTACTCATAACGATTCGAAAAGTTGTGCTAGGTCTAATTTTTTTTTGTGTAACTTGACATGAATTACTAATACCAAACCGATCTTCATTATATTAGCCTAATACACCATTAGGCAACTACGTTCCATGCCAGGACCTTCCTTATATTGCTAGGCTTCATTGAACTAGATGGAAAAAACAGACAATTGTTATTCCCGCTTCGACCGTCCGCGTCGTTACCAACACGGGCGGGATCAACCCTACCAACCAGCAAGTGAGGAAAGGGACCTACAGTTTTACATGGATTCCGAACAATGGAGCAGCTCGCATTCGTGACGAGATGCACTTATTGAAAGAAAGTGGAGCATGTCGGGGCGAGGATTTGAACCCAGAACTCTGGTACATTCAGTGCAACACAACATAAGCCTCGAGGTCTAAAATGATAATAGTACATTAAATATAACTTGTGTTATTTTTTTTTTATTTACTTGATTAATTAGTGTTATATGTATTTTCGTGTGTTGTGGCTGAATAAACTATTTGAATTTGAATTTGAATTTGGTACACCAGGCAAGTCCCCGCGCTACTAGGCTACAAGCCGCATTTTCATAATGATCATCATTTATTTAATGTTTTTTCATCATCCATAGACAGTACAATGCACTTGGATTTGACATATTTTATCATTAGCCAGTTCGGCAATCCCATCAAAGAAGAACTGGCAAGAAACTCCGCTGGTTTTTTTTTTCAACGTCGACTTAGTCTAAGTTTATAAAAGTATTTCGAATCATAGGGATAAAACCAAATTAATATGATCAACAATTCATGTCATTTGCACCAGTTCATGAAAAATATAAATTTATTTGTAAAGACCATGCCCGCCATCTAAAATGTTGCCAATTGGAGCAGGCCAGTTCCCACAAATAGCACCCATTCACGAGCATCACGCCGGGCACAGCCATCGCCTCTCTCAACCATGTTTTAGGGAAAGAGGAGACCCGAACCTAGCGTCACCGTAAGCAAGGACCTTAAAGCGATGTCTAGTGGTAACATGCAAAAGTTGTACGATTCGTTTTAATATTATTATATCTGTCATGAACTACTACAGTGATCTCTAAACAAAGAGTCAAAATACAAGTAAATTATTATTCTTACAGCTAAAAAAACTATATAATATTAACCCTTTAAATGTTACCACCTGCAGAAAATTAAGAATACAATGGTTTGAGAGCGGGGGAACGGCAGAACGTCTAATATGCAGATCGTATAATGTCATATTTTAACAAAATTTTAAAACCATGCACAACGTATAATCGGCAGATCGTATAATTGTATACGTAATGCATGAAGAAGTTTAAAAAATTTAATTCCTTATTTCTCCATGCATAACGTATAATAGTCACAACGTATAATATTATGATCTTTATTTAACAAAAAAAGAAAACCATGCATATCATATAATCCAAAAACTTTTCATACGATAAGCGCCCTTATGAGTATACTTTTAAAGCGTATACTCGCACGCGACTTTTCGACCGTCTCAATTAGCGTTGTAGCAAATTGTTACTCTTCAACAAATAACGATTCGTAGCAATTTCAGCCTTAAATGTATCGTTATTAGGGCGCTTTATGCAGTGCTTCTTGGAATATTATACGTTCTGCATGGTTTTCTTTTTTTGTGAATTCATGTTAGGAATATTATACGTTGTGACTATTATACGTTCTGCAAAATCAACTCTTTGCATCATGCAAAGAGTTGATTTTATTTTTAAACTTTATTCATGCACAACGTATAACATTATACGTTGTGAATATTATACGATATGCATGGTTTCCATTTTTTGGAAAAAAATACTATTATACGTTGTGAATATTATACGTAGTGAATACGACTCTTGAGAGCAACCTCTGTAATTATGCACGAATAAGATTCCTGTATGAGATTCTGACTAACACCAACAATTTCCCCGTTTCATGCATGCACAACTTTATTCCTCTTTCTTAGTTTGATAAGTGCATTTCGTCAAGAATGCTAGCTATTACCTGGTTTGGACGCCTAGTAAAATCGTAGTTCCCCTTCCCCTACTAGGTGGTTGGGTTGAGCCTGCCTGGGTTGGTACCATCGCATTTCATAAAAAGATTGAAGGAAGCGAGAACGAAAAAATGTCGGGTTTTGATTTCAGTTCAATGTAGCCGTGCTCATAAAGGTAAGATCCTGTCAGGGCACTAAATTCCTTCAATATTGCGGTGTACTGGGCTAATACCATAACAGTGGATGTGATATTGGCCATTCATTCAGAGAGACGAATGTTTCTCAATGAATCAAACGCCCAAGTAAGTGTATTTTATTTTTAGCTACCAAACGGATATATAGCTATAATTTTCAAAATCCGTTCCCAGTTAACGGAGAAATCGGCGAACGGACAAAACAAATATATACAGCCCAACATAGAACCTCTTCCATTTGTGAAGTCGGTAAAAATAATATCTAGTAAATAAGAGGGCCCATACAAGACCTTCCCTTTTAGTCGATCCCTCACATTTTGGATACTTAATTCAAACTTAAATACTTTATACAGACTTGGACATCACAATTATAGTGAAACAGCAAAATTAAACATTATACAATGTAAAAAAAACATACAGACGAATTGATAACCTCCTCCTTTTTTTGAAGTCGGTTAAATAGAGGTTAGTCGGTATTCACGTTTTTTGTCGTCTCATAATATGATTCCTAACTTTCTTTAAACACTTATTTTGACTGAACTACTAAATCTGGATTCTTAAAATACATACACAAGCATTGAAAACCAAAAGGCGAGCAATAGAGCCTCACTTCAGTTGGTATAAATATCGATAGCAGAACAAAAATTTAACAGAATAATTGTGATTTCCTCGAAAGCTGAAATTAACGTGGAAAGGTACAGTGACGTAAATGTCACCTCGTTTTAACCGCAATCTTTGTAGTTATCTGAAAATTGGTATTATCCGACCGCACGTGTTACTCAGCGGACAACCAGTGGCCTCCACCCTGGCTCCACCAAGGTTCAGGACTGTCCACATCTCATTATGGTGAAAACCAGTGCTTGTGTACCTACGCGGCATCAACAGATGAGAGAGCTTAGGAGGTAACATTCCTAGAATTACCTCATTATTAAAAATGTTTTTCGTTCTAAGAAAGTACACTAAGAAAAAAAAACGTTAACTATATTTTGGTTAAATTCTATCAGCACAGTTCAGTAGACTCAACGATACACGAGAACACAATACACGAGTTTATAGAACGACCATTCGGTTGCGATAGCTAACATCAACTGGTAAAAGCGTGTATGGTAGAATCAGCTAGAGTTGCGATTCATTAAGATATACAGAAAGGGTACTTCCGCTACACTTTTTTAGTAATTTGAATCGTTATATCATTTATATGTCAATGTTTTTTTATTTTTTGCTATTATAGTTTTTATAAGGATTTCATTATTATTATTGATTTTTTACTTAATAGATATGCGATGCTGGCTTGGTTTTTTATAAATAATAAAAAACCAATATTTTGTATTGGATAGTGTCGAGAAATGTACCTGTGTAAATATTGATTAATTGTGTTTTTATAGTATTCAATATGTGAATACGATATTTGTATTTGTACGCCGTAACAGGCATCTTATGGAGATCTGAAGACCAAAAATGTATCGCCTATTAACCCATAGGTGAACAAATAAATTATTTCATTTATTTAATTATTTCATTTCATTTCATTTCATTTATCATTTGATTGATTTACGTGAATTTTACGGGATTTTTGCTAGAAACGTTTTAGTAAGTGGTGCCATACTCTTGTGATGTCATGTTTTTGTGATGGAGGGTTTTAGTTTCATTTAACCATATTCTTTATCCGTGTACATAGCTTTTTTCAACGATTGGTAGAATCGACCGTGCAACGCAGGTAAAACGTTAAATCAATGTATATTTAATCTTTAATACTATGTAAGTAGGAGGCATTGATTACGGGAGGAGAGACTGCTAGAGCATTCTAAACTAGATCGGGTGGCGGATTTGTAGACGCTTTACCCGCAAAAGGTTAACTTTGTGGTTCAAGTCCATCCTTCTTCTAAAGAGCTTACTTTATTTAATTAATGTGCCCTTTGCTTCACAATCGATTCTAAAAATGTACATATCATCCTTGACTCATTGACGTCCAAGATTTTAAGCCTATCTGAAATACTATGAACAGATGGTATGGCAGGAATATATTTACGAACAAGGAACAAGGAATATATTTGTAATGTAATGTCCAAAATAGTTTTATCACTCCTCAATGTTTGATGTTCAAAATTAAGCTGCACTGATCGCGCGGTGGTTCTTTATGGGTTACTGTTCGACCGTTAAAGTTGGCCATTGGACCCATTTTTTCGTTAATAAGACGGTAAAGTCAATCTCGCGCAATTTGAGTCCTCCATCCAGTTCAATGTAGCCGTGCAATATAAAGAAGGTCCTCCTGGAGGGAAGGTCTTTACGTGGAATACGAATCACGTGGTTACGCCGCTTGACAGTAACGTTTTTCTGAGTCAATTCTCTAGCGGCCGAGCGCGTTACGCTCAGTTGCGTCAGAAATTGTATCCGTAAACATTATATTACTTTCAGCACATATTATGACGTAACGTATCGGCGTCGTCTCGTAGGCTACGAGAGCATAACTAGGTCACGGCAAGAAGTCATCTCACGGCGAGATCTGAGAATGTACTTATTGACAATTCGCAATCGATCCGGTGATATTTAAGAGATGTTCGTTCAACTAAAATATGTATGGGGCTTTAATAATAAACGTAAATATGAAATAAAAAATATTTAATTTTATTAGGCGCGGCATATGACGTACGCCAGCTCCTTCTCCGGTGCCCGAGGACCTCGACTAACACAAACAACAATACAAAACGGTAAACTGGTAGAGTATGCCTCCGGCATTAAGTTATGCCTTTCCTCGATTTTTTAAATAAACATATATATATATACATTAATAAACAACATAGTCCATCAAACAAGGTGTGAAGAAGCACCTGGCCGGCCGCTATGGTTTTAAGTGCACCCTTGAAAATTCGAAAGCCCATGAGCATCTCTTATGTGACCGTCTGGAACTGGGGCATATTCTTACGGTTGTTGGCCTGTGGGGTTACCGACGAATACATACCAAGAATACAACACCAACGTATAGAATAAAATTGTAGTACTCATTAATTTGGAATTATTGTGTCCGTCTGCACGATTAGTCAAATGACGGAAACTAGTTTTAAAGAACGAATCAAATGACGAGTTGCTGCTTGAATTACCGTGACGTTAGATAAGTCCAATGACGTAAATGACGTTTCCACAGATTAGGACTTAAAGCAATGTCTTATTACTTGTCTCAGTCATTAGAAGGACGGCACCCACAGAGAAAACATGGCGGCGACCACATAAAATTGCCTACTCGGCCAACTGAATAGATTTGTGTGTATTTCAATGTAGTTAGACGAACGTTCTAACCTACTGCCCAAACCAAAATTGTATTTATCTGGCCCAGACCTACATTATTCTGCAAAATACTTTAATTTACGGATACACAGTGTAAGCTCTTTACATACACAGCTCTAATACGCTCTAACAACGTGTAAGCAACGTGTAAGCTCTATACACATTGTAAGCTACACTTTCTCCCTCGACTTTGTAAGGTTACACTGTGTTACCACCATTTTAAGTATAATATCGAACTACAAAAAAAAAACCTAACAAACATAAATTCTACATTTTTTAACTAAAATAATTAAATTATTTTCGGTCCGTTTTCTTCGTTTATAAATTGTAATGATGCATGAACAAACACGGCGGTCGCCGGTCGCCCGATGTTGTTTATATACCTTTTTATTGCAGTATTGTTGTGGTTTTCTACTGATTGCGTTATTATATAGTATGATTTTCAGCTATATGGAAGGCTAATATCACAAATACTGTATATATATTAACACATAACCGAGTACATAACAATAAAGGAATTAGGTTAGGTTAGGTTAGGTTAGGTTAGGTTAGTGTATCCTCAAATTTGTTTTATCACTCCTACATTTAACTGGTGGGTAAATGTTTTTTTTTTTTCATTCTTGTTATACATAGGACCGAAATGATACTACCAGAGTTACATATGTTTTTGGAAGAACAAAGAACAAAATAATCACCAAACTTCAATCGATCGCCTTCAACATAGAAATGACTTAACGAAAGAAAGTTGGTAACGTTGCATATTGCAAATATAATAGGTACCTATCAGCTCGACGTAAATTACCTCGTAATGAACTTGTGAACAATGTTAAATCGCAGTGTAGCCTTTCAGCTGGCAAACATGTTGTAAATACGTAGGTATGTCGATTGACCATAAGCATTCTTCAACGTCGAATGGACGAGGAATTGTATTACTTGAATTGTATGATTGTTTTAATCAATGACAAGCAAATATTTTCAGGTCATGCAGTTTTATGTACACTTGCAATCATTTATTTCTTTACCCTTTAGAATGTTTTATTATTTTGTATGTGATGTCTGTATTGTATTCAATGTGTGAACGTGTTTAAACTCTATTAAATTAATTTTAAATAAAGTTTTTTTTAAAGGGGGAATTATGTGGCGGCATGCTTTGTAAGCATACCGCACACACACACGTGTATAGGTGTCCCCCGCCTCAGTCCACGAGCGCTGCGACGCGCGCCCGAATTATTTAGTGAATATACGCCCTTCTACCAGATTGCACGCGTTTCACTCCGGACTGGCGAGTCGACATTTATTTACGCCAAAATATAATATATTCTCGTAAATTGGTTTTAATATTATGTTCTCGTTTAAGACCCGTCGTCAACTTTAATTCTCATAAATCCACCCCTAACGGCGTGATAACAGCCGTTTGAATTTAGTTCCAGAACGACGTTATTAAATAACTATAACTCATTTTTTTTATTTAAAAACATTGAAACATAAATGTTTGGTCTAGCATATTTTAAACGTAAATATTCGAGACTCTCATTCAATGTTCAAACACGTTTATGCTTATTTGCCTAATTTCATAAATCCTAGCACCAGATGCTTACAGTTTTATCTTTAAATTATTCCTAAACCATCAATCTACAAATTCGATCATCAAAATTTACTTACGCCCTTATCGAACTGAATGCGGTCAGCTTTTCGTAATGGCAGAAACGTCTCTGATTAGTTGCAATATATTTTTTTTGTGGCAGTTAGCCAGTTATGCCCCTTTGTCAGTTGTTATCACGCCCTTAAAAGAGAAGATTATATGGCAGAAGCGCCTCGGACTAGTAGCAAAAACCTTTTTTTGTGGCAGTTAGCCAGTTGTGCCCCTTTGTCAGCTGTTATCACGCCCTTAAAAGAGAAGATGTTATGGCAGAAGCGCCTAGGACTAGTGGCAATAACTTTTTTTGTGGCAGTTAATCAGTTGTGCCCCTAAGTCAGCTGTTATCACGCCCTTAAAATAGAAGATATTATGGCAGAAACGCCTCGGACTAGTGGAAATAACTTTGTTTGTGACAGTTAGCCAGTTGTGCCCCTTTGTATGCTGTTATCACGCCAATAAAAGAGAATATGTTATGGCGGAAGCGCCTCGGACTAGTGGCAATAACTTTGTTTGTGGCAGTTAGCCAGTTTTGCCCCTTTGTCAGACGTTATAACGCCCTTAAAAGAAAATATTTTTGGGGCAGAAACACCTCTGACTAGTGGCATTGTCTTTCGCGAATTAAGACGACATATCATTCCCACATTCCAGATCGGCGCGAACCATTTTTTATTCAGGTTCGAAAATCTACGTCTGATAAATACCAGAGTGATGTCAGGTTTAACCCAATATCAGGTTATCCTCGGCAAAAACAAGTCCGTCTAGCCCATGGCGTAATGATTTAATGTATTCAAAAGGTAACTGTTCTCTCGACATTTTAATAACTCGCAAGAGTGAATCACGACATATGGTTGGTTTGTTGCGCTGGAATTTCTTGGAAATGTGATGGTCAAAGGGTGACAAACTCCAAAACGAATGTGTGTTTACATTTTTTGTGCACATCGTGACATCTGGCGTATCAGACTAATAACTACTAGGGACACGCCCCGGCTTTGCACGGGTTTTTTCACGCTCGCGAATAAAACATATAATCTGTTAATCCAATGACTACCAAACTTTACAGCAACACGAGCAGGGATAATAGAAAGATTGCCTGAAAATGTAATCGTATTCGGTCATGACGCCGTTGTTTCATTTTGTACATTCACGCGAGTGGATCTATGCGTCTATGGTTCTATGAACATAAATTACATACAAGCATATCCACACATATCGATTTTTATGTAAAAGAGAGTCTCTACACATGACGTTTGAAGGATCCTAGGTTTTTTCAAGGGTATTTATTAGCAAGTACGTTCCACTGCTGACCAACCATATGGATAAATAATTTAAATGATATGTTGGTTCTTGTTTGAGGAATATAGACAGTAAGCCTTGTTTTATATGTATTTATGTATTTATATGTCTGGACCATTTTATGGTTAAAACCAAACACACCACGCGATCTGTAGTTGTCAATAGTGCTATCACCGATCACTCCGCAATTATATTAGGAATAGCAAATCCAAATAACTTCCAAAGAGTGAAAGAATTAAGTAGGACAACGACGGACTTCAACAGTATTTTTCAAGAGATAACTCGAATAAATTGGGACCAAATAACAACATGCAATCATAGCGAAGAAGCGACAAACAGATTTGTTGATATTTTAAAATCCTTAACGGAGAGGCACACATCTACCAAGAAAATCAAAAGCAAAGACTACATACTAACATCGTGGGTTACGCCAAACCTTCTTAAATCAATTCGGAAAAGGGACTCGTTATACAAAGAACACGTTAACGACAAACTTAATGTACAACTAAAATTAAAATATACGCGATACAGGAATGTATGCAATATTGCCCTTAAAATAGCCAGAGAACATTATTTTCAGGGAAAAGTACATAAATATCTAAAAAACACGAAAAAAACATGGCAAATCATACAAGAAATAACTCATACAAAAAAGGGGAAAGATTTAAATGAAATTGGAGTTGAAAGGGGTAACGATGGTCTGACAGTACCAGACAAGTTAAATATTTATTTCTCTAATGTTGGCAGTAACCTTGCGAAAACAATTATTTCTAATTTAAATACAGATGAAGAATCTCTGAGTAGAAAAATAAAACTGCCGACAGTACCACCTCAGTCATCATCGTTCTTCTTTCAGCCAACAAGTGAAAAAGAAATTTTACGCATAATAAACGAATTAAAAGCTGAAAGTGCATCTGGAATAGATAAAATATCATCTCGCGTATTAAAAGATGCTCAAAATTACATTGCAAAACCTCTGACACATATATGTAACTTAAGTCTGTCGAGTGGAATTTTCCCGAATGCCTTCAAACATGCCATTTTAGTACCAATTTAAAAAAATGGAGACAAGACTGAAATGTCGAATTACAGACCAATATCTCTACTTAGTGCTATATCAAAAGTTTTGGAAAAAATAGTTAAAAAAAGGCTTGATGCCTTCCTTACTAAACCTGAGCTCTATTCTAACAACCAATATGGATTCAGGGAAAACCATTCCACAGAAGATGCCGTATCAGGGCTTACTCAAGCTGTAATTGATACCGTTAACAGAAAAAAGCGATGTATTGCTGTTTTTCTCGACCTCGCTAAAGCTTTTGATACGGTATCATTAACTATCATCCTACGAAAAATGGAGCTCATTGGAATAAGGGGGGTTGCTCTAAATTGGTTCAAAAGCTACCTACACGATCGCACACCAAGAGTACGAGTGGGAACGGAACTAGGCTCAGCACTTCCAGTAAAATTTGGTGTACCACAGGGTAGTATACTTGGTCCAATACTATTTCTCATTTATGTAAACGACTTATGCAGTATTAATGTCCAAGGAATGAAATTATTCTCATTCGCTGATGATACGGCGCTGTTATTTGAAGGAGAATCCTGGGTCCAGGCTATTAGAAATGCTGAAGAAGGACTAAAACAGGTGAAATCATGGCTTGATACAAACATGCTAACTCTTAACGTTTCTAAAACCCAATACATTTCCTTCTCAATAACACAAGCTGCAAAAATGTCATCACAAATGACCTTAAAATTGCATAATGACTCATGCAATTCTTTTAATTCAACACCACCATTTGCTTGCGCATGTGAAGAAATACAACGAGTCAAAATAGTTAAATACCTTGGTACACAAATCGATGAAAATCTCAATTGGGATGCTCACATTAATAGCCTAACAAAGAGAGTTAGAAAACTTATTTAAATATATTTAAAGTAACCCGGAATATACTCGACATAACAACCCTTAAATCTCTATACTATGGACTTGGTCAAAGCATTTTGAGTTACTGCATTCTCGCATGGGGAGCCGCGACCAAAACTTCTATTGAGCGATTAGAAATAGCTCAAAAATGCGTACTGAAAATAATGACTAATCGACCCAAAAGATATCCCAGCCATGAACTTTTTCAGGATGTAAAAGTGTTATCTGTTAGAAAAATCTATATACAAAAAGTATGTTCATTTTTGCATTCATGGAAGGGAAAAGAAATTCTGAAACGGCCCGAACATAAATATGACACAAGGCTAAGACAAAATTGTTACAACCAACCTACTACAACGTCACGCTTTTCACAAAGGTCATTGCAATGGCTCGGACCAAGAATATACTGCGCTCTAAACACACGAATTGAAAGATATCTCCATTTTAATATGAGTACATATTAGAAAAAAAATTCTACTTTGCTATTGGATATGTCTGTATGTGATGTTGAAAAACTCTTCAGTGTCGTAGTCTAATGCAATCTACCTAATATGTGCTCAAGTACAAATAAAAATAAAAAAACCTTGCACAAACAAACACACCCTCACATACACCCACACATACACACACAAACTCCCTAACAATACCATTCACGCTTATAATACATAAAATGGATAATACATTCAACTCATCATATTCTACAACATACGATAGACATTACAGTGTGCGTTCACCATTACTTTTCAATGTACGTTTATGTGCTACTAGCTGCGGTACCCGGCTCCGCTCGGGTTAGTGTCGGCTAAATTATCTCATGGATAAAAAGTAGCCCACATGGCTGGTCCAAAATAGGGTCAAACTGGTCCAGGACAATGTATCCATGTACCAAATTTAATCCAGATCGTTCGAGCCGAAATAGCATGATTTAATGAGAAACATCCAATAATTCCCATTTAGAGCTTCGTTGACGTTTGGTGGCTATTTAAAAAAAAACATTTGCCGCGAGAACCTTTCTGCACTTTCACTGCTACATTGCTTACCTAGTAAGTAACGTGTAACGTAGGTAAGTTTGTAAGTAAAGACTCCAACCCACAGCCAGCCTCAACATCGAAAACAGTAACCCATCTCGAACCTGACTGCTCCCAGAGATGCTATACATTGATAAAATACGCACATAAATCAGGTAAGTGGTTCGCATGTTATAAGACTTTAAGACTCACTACTTACCCTTCTGGTAATGAAGCGTTATATTATGTAATCTATAAGTTTTTAGTATAATCAGGCTAGACGTAGATACAATACACATCTAAATCGAGTAATTGGTTCTCAAGGATTTTATTCTGTTGGTCGCTCCTCCGGCGATTTAGCGTGATGCCAAGTAGTCCTAAAGTTGCAGGAAATACCAAGCCGTACTTCAGTAAAAGTAAGCGCTGCCGCCGCAAAGCCGAGCCGTGCATAGCATTGCAGTTTGTATGACAGCCCCATCTTAGCGTAAGCGGAACTGAATTCTATTTAGCCAATCCTAATTCCCGGGTAGTTAAATGTACATGTACTAAGTTTTACAAATCTCTAGTGCCTTGAAAATTCGCCAAACGGACACCAAACAGTCACGACGTCTGCCCTCCCCCCGCCGCCGCTCCCCGCCACCGCCCCCGGCTCCTCACCCCCTAGTGTGAAGTAGCGCTACCGGCATCGTTTTCGCAGCCCCGTGAAAGTTCTAAAGCCCATGGGCACATAAATTGTAGCCTTTGTGTTATTCTGATGTATAAGCTATATTATTGTAAAGTTTCATTAGAATCCATTCAGTAGTTTTTACGTGAAAGAGTAACAAACATCCATCCATCCATCCATCCATCCATCCATCCATCCATTATTACAAACTTTCCCCTTTATATTATTTATTAGATACCTAATGCGGCCTACTACACAGAATTTAGTTCTTCTGTAGGCTGCAATGTATAATTTTATTAACTACTCGTAGATTTTTGTAAAATGTATTATAACATATTGTTTTTTTTTTAGTTAATTATGTATATACGTGTGTTTTTTGGAAAATAAATTGAATTTGAATTTGAAATTGAATTTGAATATAATATGGTTATATACGGTTATATATAATGGCTCGTGCCTGTTTCCTCAGTAAAATTAAGAAATATGATTCTGAAATGTTTCACATTAAGTAAACGTGTCGTACGTCTGTGCTATGTCTGTACGTTTAGAGTTTAGGATAACTTAACTTCTATACATGATTCCCATGAGCTCTTAAACATTTTGGTACATTTTTTTAAAGGCGTATATCACGTATGCAAGTAAATAGAAGAATATTTCTTAATTTGACTGAGGAAACAGGCACGAGCCATTGTATGGAATTGGATCACCTCATTATCCTCTTAAAGTATATTATTATGTTGTTATCAACCTGATCCGAGTCACTTATTAGGTGACCTAATGCAAGGTGTGCGGAGATGACAAGGCCAATGTTATTGACTTGAACCAGATGGCATTGCCCTTCGAAAGGCAAGACCGTTTGATACGACCCGAAGTCAATTGACTATAAAGAATTTGAAGCTTGCCAAACGTGGCTCATTCGATGCTGTGATCTGACCTTGACTCGGGTTGAGAGTGACTCGTATTTCTTACAGATTTTGCACCATTTAAAGCACATCTGCATATTGAACTATACCAACATGGAATAAATGACATTTAATGAAGCAGTTGAATCTAAGCTTTCTAAGCGTTTTATTTGAGCGGCTCGTAGCCTAGTGGCTCTGGGACTTGCCTAGCATACCAGAGGTCTGGGTTTAAATGCTCCCATGCACCACTTTCGTTCTCATGATGTTTTGGATAATTGCATTTCGTAACGAATGCGAGCTGCTTCATGATTCGAAACCCATATAAAATTTAAGGTACCTTTCCCCTACTAGGTGGTAGGGTTAAGTCCGCCCGGGTCGGTACCATCGCATTAGAGGAAAAGTTGGTTGAAGCGGCAATTACAAATTTACCGTGTTTTCCATCCAGTCCAATGTAGCCGTGCTGATAGGGCAAAGACCCTAGCATGGTACCTAATTCCTTCGGGAATGTGGTGTATTGGGCTAATATCATAACGGTAGTTGTGTAGTATTAGCCATCTATGTCAGGTTGCATAAAAAAAAGCTTCAGCGCTGCAGGAACGTCAAAATGTGACACTGACAGATATACACACAGTGCCTGACCTCCAAATCGTGAACACTGTGAACGGTACTGAGCGACGTAACGATGACGTTATATCGTTCACCGTGCACCATTCTAAGAGCTGTTAGTGCGAATCGGACCGTGTCCGTGAGGTTATGAGCGCGCTATCCGCAGTACAAGATGAATTCGGACCGCGCTGTGATAAACGTAATGCAGGGACGGGAGTTAGAAATGTATACATATGGGTTGCGAACCATACAGTCCTAAAGAATGTTCTTCAGGTGTGCTTGTTTCGAATGTAAACAATAAAAATATAAAATACACGTAAATCATTGGATTTCGATATTTTAGCCGGGAAATGTTTTAAGGCTTTGTATTTTATTAACAGTTAATGAATAACGTCACCTTTTTAATGAAATTGTATCGGTAATATAGGAAATAATGGGCTTCGACATTAAAATAAAAAGGAGTTTCAAAGTATTTTATTTTAGAGCAAGGATCTGCAAATACGTGATCGTCTTCAACTCATATATCTGTTATTATAGCTGACTTCTTCTACAGCTGATATTCTGCTAGGCGGGACCAAAAAACACTTCTTCCGATTTTTGGTAATCTTCTTTTCTTTACTTCTTCCCTAGGAGGTGAAGAGGGGTATAGCTAGTGTATAGCACGCCGGTTGAGAGAGCCTCGCTACCTTACTTACTTACGCTAAGTGATAAAAAAGGCGACCAATCATTTTATCGCACGACTTTGTCTTACAATTAATATTCCCGCCTTGGAAAAAACCCTTAGTGTTATATATAAATTCGGTCTTTTAATTATATTTTTTGAAAGCTTACGGCTTTTAATTTTACGGCGTACGGTGGAGGAGATATTCTGCGACGTTTCGAGCTGATCGTTCAGCCCATTGTCAAGGAGGCAGCCGCTACGTCCGTACGCAGCAGCCGACTGACAACTAGGCTCGCCGTTGTCGTAGACTGTAGCTGTGGGTGAGGGTAATTACAGAATTATCTTGGGCTGCGTTCCTTACTTCAGACAACAGGCAATATGAGCTGACAATATTGTTGCTCTCTAATGATCTAGCAATGTTTAGTTCCAACTACTTTCTCTATTCTGAAATAATCATCTGATAATCTGTCTTTGTACACTATCTTTCCTCTCTCCCTTTCCCAAAGGGTTCCAAGCGCATGTATTTGTTTTGGTCACAGTTTTTCTTAACTATAAACTATCAACAACAACAATTGACACTATATTTACCAGAATTTAAGGAGCGTCTGAAATGTCTGTTCCTTGATTCCTGACTTGATCAGTAGTTATTTGCTTGTCAATCTGATCCTGCTGATTCAAATGATGCAATGTTTTTTTTGTGCATTAATTACAAATCTTTATATTAAATATTTATGTGTGTAAATATTTGGTATATATCTATCTGTTAACATAATATAGTATTAGCCTATATTTTGTACGTTTATTTTATGAATCTTTTTAATTTTCATTACATTTTAACTATCTTTTTCTTAGTTACTTAATTTTTTCTTTAATGAGTTTTTAGTTTTTTTTTTACTCCTTTTTTGTTTACTACCTCTCCTACGCCTCTAAGGTTGAATGTTAATGAATGCCTCCTGGCGTTAATTTCACCTTTTTGTAAACCATATTGGCTTGCAAATAAATAATTCATTACTATTTAATTTTCACCATTTAAAAAACAACTATAAATAATGCAGTCCGCGCTGCTGTCACCGGACGGCGCCACAAACTGAAAGTAAGTAAAGAGGCGACCTCAAAGAACATATTTTCTGCGTGTAGTTCAACATAAAACTACCAAACTTTTAAATAATAAACTGAACCGTACTCGAGTTTTACTCTTACCTACACATACAGCCATTAATTTTTTATGTATATTTGTATGTAATATATATGTATATATTTACTGCTAAAATGACATGTTTTCTTGTTCATTTTAATTTACTTTGAGAAAAAGTATATTCTCTTCAGACGTCCGGTACAGTTATCCATTGAGCAAGAAAACAGATCAGCGGAGGAGAATTTCTTAATGGTTTGATAGCATTCAAGTCGCATTGTTCTTGTAACCTATTGGACACTCATCTTACTCTCGGCCTCACTACACGTGTAGACGCTAAAGTCCGTTAGACCAGATAAAAGACGGCATGTAATCCAAAGGTCGCAGGTTCGAATCACTATTACTTTTTCAGATTATTTTCAAAATTTGATTTCAATGCTTCCATTGTAGATGTCGAAAAATTAGTCAGATAAAAGAATTTTATTTAACCTTGTTACAGAAATAAAACCACTTAAAAATTTGGCCAAAATTTCCTTTAAAAGCGTAACCTATTGTAATAACCCCTTTAATCAGATAAGTTATTATTATTATTATTGTTAAACCGTTTTATTAAGCACGAACGTTTATTAGTTCAGTGGGCCAACCCCACTTACGTTTCATGCCAGATGTCTTCGGTTCGATCCCCGACCCGTTTCTGCACCGCTTCCTTTCTTAACCTGAGCTAGACAGGTGCATTTCGTTACGAACTTTGCTGTTCCATGTTTCGGAATCCATCTGAACCTGTAAGTTCCCTTTGCTTTTCTTTCCCTTCTAGGTGGTTGAGCTAAACCCGCCTGGATCGTATTGGTAAAAAGGATTTTTGAAGTGGGAATTTTCCTTGTTTTTCATCCAATTCAATCAGCCGTGCTCATAAAGAGAAGGTCCTGGCATGGCACGTAATGCCTAAGGGGAATGCGGCGTGTGACGCTAAATATCATGGCGTTGGGTTTGGTATTAGTCATGTCCAGATGCATACAATTGTTATTAAAAAAACTTCACCAACATTCAATCAGTGATGTCCACTAAATCCTAAAATTAATTAAACTAAATATACATGTAAATATACATAAACATGTGATAAATGATAATTTGTGAACATTTTTAATATTGCCTCGCGGGCCAGTCTATACGTATAACAAGTGTCTATATGCGTTACGTGATGGGTGACCTCAATTTCTTCGCGCATTCTGCAGACAAGTTGTCCCAAAAACGGAACCTGTCTCGCAGAGGCTAAGCTAGCCCACGAGCTAACACCGAATCGTCATCGCAAGAACATATATAGTTTTCTAAGAAATGTTCTTAGTTTTTGTAGAAATGTCAATAAATAAAATATGAAATCAAAAACAATATTGCCAAAATTTTTTTGGCAAATTCATTGCAATGCGTTTTTCCCATGCATTTGTTTTTTTTTATACTTTTGAGATTGTGTGAACATTTAATCTAAGTTCGAGACGTAACAATTTAAAGATAAAATATTGTTTTTGTCATTTCTTCTATCCAAGAATTTCATTGTGTCAAATTTACAGATGCAGAATCCGATATTTATTTCACCATAAAGAACAATATTAAATCGAGTTATTTTCATATTCAGTATAGTTCGTCATTAATTTTGTTTTGCTTCGTTCAGCAATGCAATCTGAATAGTTTTAAACATATGAATCTTAAATAATAAACAATAATTATTTCGACTATAACATGCTTTGATACTCGATAGTACAATATTCATTTTGATCGTCCAAGTCAGCAATATTAATTATTTTTTACTAAGGCAACTTTGAAAAACTACCTAGTTTACTATGATTCGTACATGATATGATTCGTTTTATTTTTTTCTTACTATTTCACAATTATTTTAAATTCTATTGCATAGCTCGTAGGCTATAAGACGTGCAGCACGTTGTATTGTCTATGTTTACTTCACAGTTGACTGTTAATTGGGGACCGTTCAAAGTATCTTAACCCACAATCATCCAAACATTTTCTTCCATTTAGATTTCTCACATTCCATTATATTTTAGTGATCGCAAAGTTATAAACTCATACTTTTTCTTCAGTATCTCTTATAGCCCCGTTACCCGGCCTCGCTCAGTCGTAATATTGTTACGCGGGTAGGGTGCAGATTAGAGAAGAAAACACCAATACTCAACACTCTTCCTTTATTTCAAATAATTCACAAGCAAACTCACAAATACAATTTCACACTAGGTTAATTCAAACACTAATTGGCAAACTATATCACTCACTTCACTGATTCACTTCAGAGCTAGTTCACTGCACTTCTATATCGCTTGTTGTCGCTCACTTCGCTTCCAAAAATAGACTGCCGCCCTCAGCGCCTTGGGCGCCTTTTATATCGGTGGAGCTTCTTTCCAGAACACTCCACCGATTTCTAGGCGCCCATGTAGGGCAGCAGTCGAGAACAATCTCCTTCGAGACATTACTAGAATGTCCGAGATTTGTTTCTGAAGTGTGAGAAAATGCACAAATTCACAGTCGACATTCCAAAAATAAGAACTCACTGATCCTCTAGATCCTTTATCTATAGGGTCGGTAAACAATGGAATGAACTTCCTTCCGAGGTATTTCCCCCAAATTACGACCTGGGGTCCTTCAAACGTGGTGTGAAGAAGCACCTGGCCGGCCGGCATGGTTTTCGCAGCCCCCCTGAATGTTCGAAAACCCATGGGCGTCGTCGGGCACCTTTAGGTCCCGGCGTACGCCATATGCCGCGCTTAACATAAAAAAAAAGCTGGACGAGGCGTCACTTTATATAGGATGACAGTGATGCAAAAGCCTGCGCAATGCAATAAGACAAGTAGCGCCATCTACTGAGACTGGAAGGAACCATTTGGCGCACTTTGGTAGTGTATCAGCGCTATGTCTTCGCAGCGGGGCGCGCTCGTAACAATATGTATACTAGAAAATTTCGCGTTTCAGTGTTCTTTCATGATTTCGATTTGAAACTTTACCACACGAACTTGGCAATGAAAGCCCACATCCATGCTCATATTATGAATATAAAAGTAACTCTTGTCTATCTGTCGAACTGTCTGATGGGTTTTCACGCCTACACCGCTGAACCAATTTTGATGAGTCTGGGTATAGTGACAATCTGGATCTTGGAGAAGGACACGTGCCACAATTAAACTCGAAAGGGTTGAAATAGAGGATGAATATTTGTATGGGAAACTCATATAACGTACTGGAAATCATTCAGTCCGATATAAGTCCAGAACGACATTGACCCGAGTGGAGCCGGGTTTCCAGCTAGTATTACATACATACAATACTTACACATGTCCTGAGTGTAAGTATCATAAGATGCGACTGAGAGATTTATCGATCGTGCATTTGAGGCCAGGTAAAACTTTCTTTCTCACTAGGCGGTGAAGTTAATCCCGACTGCGTTGATACCATTGCATTGAATGAACAATCATCAAAGCGGTAATGAAAATGGTCCGTTTTTTACATCCAGTTCAAAAATGCAAACATGTAATGTAAATGAAAATGGTCCGTGTTTTCCATACAATAAAAAAATGTAGCCGTGTATATAAATATGAAAATAGTTCATGTTTTCCATCCAGTTGAATGCAGCCATGCATAATATAAAGCACCTAGCCCATGAGGTGCATTGTGCTACCATAGGTATGCAATATTACATTAAAAAAAACAAATATCATGGAACGAATTAGCCCCTATCACTGAATAGTAAAATCACCGCAAAACCTAGGGAGCCAATCATCTGGTCATAATTATGAAGAATGTGATGGTCATTACGTTGATTGCGGTCTGGCCGTGAAATGGTCATTTTCTATGATTTCCGTCGAGCAGTAGGCCAACGTACGATGAGGCTAGAGAGGCGAGAAGCCTTCGTTTTTTGACGTCTCGTCTTCGGTGAGGCCACAGAATTGCAAATGGACTAGAGATGGCTCTCGCACTTATTGCCGTTAAATATCAAAATAACATTTATCCAAATTCAGAGTAGTAATATTGTTAGTTCCACTTTCCAGGACTGTATCATAAGAAAGAGATTGCGCTAAACAAATATATAATCGGTCCTACAAATTAATCTATTGATTTTTAATTAAAATTAATTATAATTAGTGTCGGTGAGGGCGAACGAGGGTGAGTGAGTGTGTGTGAGAGTACGTGTAATTCAGGACGAATAAAGTTGTATGGAGATGTATGTAGCACGAGAAAGTATGATTGTGGTATGATTAAGTAAGAGGAATATATATATTATCACTGGTGAAATTTTCATATCAATGATATATTCACAGCTGTCTCCATTTATTGCAAGATCACGAATTCATCTTCATGTAGATTTTTGATTATCTGAGCACTTTTGGTCCTCAGCACAGCCACTTATGTTGGTTTTTTATAAAATAATAATTATATCAATATCACAGTGAAATTATAAGATCCGTTGTGATAGTATCTCGGTGGCATATACTCGTATGTACTTGAGGGCTATAAAAATGCTTTGTCTGAAAGTTTACACGCTCAGCTCTACTATATGTACTATCTACTATACTAATTATGTATCATGTAGTATTTATTTATGTATATTTTATTTATTTATGTATATAATATATATTTATGTATATATAAATATGTTTATGTTTATGTTAATAATAGACTGTATTTTTTTTATTGAATGCCTACATTTCGTTAAATATATAGAAAATAAATAGCTATGCTTAGTTTTAGTTAAGTTTTTATTTACATTGTTCTGTATTAATTAGTTATAAGCGTTGTTTTTTTTTGCTTACCCTAACATGTCCCGGCTTTAGTGTGGGACCGACTTAATTGTATTCCGGTTTCATATAATACGGCGAAAAAGGCGCTGTTTTGAAGTTGAAGGCATATCTAGCCTACCCAATTCTGTGGATGAGGCACTTCCGATGCAGCTAACGGCTTTCGTGACGCGGGAAACCGGCCAAGTGCGCCCTGCGGTCGGGCGTGCGGTCTTTATTGGGACAGTCGTGAAACATCTCCATTGAAAAATATCTAAACAATTAATTACGGGTAGAAAAATCGAAGTCACGTTCAGATCCTGCGAAGTTTGCTGGCGATCGGATCAACAGACATTTTCTTATTCGTGAGAAAATCACATTCAAACCTCAGGGCGAGCACGAAAAGAATTTATCTCAGTCCCGTCAGAGAATACTCAAATCCAAACTGCCATCCCTTGCAGCTTGCACTACTGCGGGGTGACAGAACGGATTGCGTTATTCGGTTGCGTATGTCAGTTTTAAAATTCATCAATTAATTTTAATATCCATCCACCAGAAGACCTTTGGCTATAGAGTAATTAGAGCTTTCCCTGTGAAGCCGAGGCGGGTCGCAAGTTAAAATAAAACTAATGAAAAGATAAAGAAACATAGTATCAAGAAATAATTAAATTAAATTAAAGTTAAATTTAGTTTATTTCGCACTTTCTCAAATAACCACAAAGTGAATGAACTTAATTCTAAAATAATTTTCTAACAATTTTTCCTTGCAGATTGTAAGTTTTGTTATGGCACACAAATTATGAATATATGAAATAAACATTTACTTTCTTTTCCTGGTCTAATATTTTTTTTTAGTAAACCCAAATAAGACCGATTAAAAAATAAGTAGTAAGATTCTACTTAAAAGAAATGTACCAAATCATATTTTTTCATTGCAAGTTTTATCGTTATGATTCCGTAAATACTGGTGAATTTTCAACAGAATTTGAAGGGCATGTACGTGAAGTATGTGAAGGGATTTACAAAGTGGAACTATCATATCCAGGCGACCGAGAAGAACGCACAATGATCAGATAGGTTAAATGTTTTGTAAATATCACAGCATCCGTAATGGTAAAGCATAGATGTACAAATATATTTACTTAGATACTATGTATGGCGTTTTATCACATCTGCCTATCCATACAGATGACGTGACGGTATGGGCTACGGTATGTTTATGTGTATCTGAATACATTTTTTAAAATAAGTATTTTGTGTTAGCAGCTATTCGACCCAAATACTCCGAGACAAATAAATAAAAACATGACTTTTTAGATGCACAGACTATACTTTAAAATACATTTAAATTTTCCCCAAAAATCTGCTGAATCGCTTAAGGAAACTAAACAAAAACCAGACAAGAACCGAGTCTGTCTCGCGGACCAAGGGTTCCGTAGAAATTTCGTCCATGACGGGATATTTTTATTTCTTTTATGCTAGCCAGGGTACCCGGTTACGCACGGGTCAATGTCGTTATGGCCCGATGTCGGGCTGAATAATTACCTGGTTATTGTATGAGTTTTCAGTTTTCCACACAAACTTTCATTCCTTGTTTCACCCCCTTTTTAATTAAGTTTAATTTCCCAAGTTTAACTTTCGCCACAAAAGGTAGCTTATATCCTTCGTCCTATGTCCAGATTATCTCTATACCGAAATTAATCAAAATTGGTTCAACGGCGTGAAAGCGCAACAGACCGACAGAGTTACTTTCGTATTTTTAATATTAGTATGGATTAGGATAACTACAAATAATACATTTTCGCATATGTATATTTACTTGTACTGCTTCTTGCCAAATTTCATTATTTTCGGTCAACGGAAAGTGCCCTACAGGTTTGATTAATATGCGAGTATCAAAATATGCGGCATAATTCGCCGTACTTTAGAATCCCGTCGTGGTTCTGGCTCTGATATCTGTCGGAAAAGCGTCATAATTTTTTAGAAGAGGATAGATTTCTGAAGCTCTTATTTTGACAAAAAAGTGTTCCTTATTTTGCTTTTGAGGAACGGAACTCTAAAATTTTAAAAAAAATTGTTCGCGCGACCGAAACCGCCGGCGGAGCCTGAAATAGTTAAACGTAACTTGACTCTCCAAAAGCGCATTCAAGTATAATCAATTCTGAATCCATGACTTTCACTGAATCGTGAGTGAGTATACCCACAGCAAGTTCCGTTGACTCGATCTGTGTCACTGTCGCTGGCTTTTAACTCGATTCGTGTCATCTTCGACGACGCCATTAAGGTGGGCCCGTAACAGCGAGCATGGAAGGAGAGGAGTGGCGATCCAAACTCATTTGTGTAGCGGCAGCGTCAGTCTTGGACTTGTCAGGCCGGCAAAAAATAGGGGGGGGGGAAATATAGGGTTACACAACAAAATAGCGAAAGAACCGTAGTATTTTGGCCAAATACGAGGTTTTTTTGCATTGCATTAAAATATTTCCCGGTAAATAAGATACATATATCAGATTTCTTTGCATTTATCACCTAGGGGCGGAGTGCACCATTTCTCTGGTTAGTGAACATTTCACAATTAAATTATGTCCGTCCTTGTTTTTCGCCTGGAGAAGAAAGAAGATAGATCTATAGAAACCATAACGTTTTGGATTTCTTTTAATTCCATATAAACCTTACATTTTTCCGTGATAAAATGTATCCCAAATGTTAATCCTGGAAAAAAACCATCTATGTGCCAGATTTCATCCAGCTGTGTTTACGGGATTAAGTTACAAATTATATCCAAACATGTAACCTTTCACATTTATGATATGTGTAGAATGCAGAAATAATAAATAACAATTGAAAACAATAACAGAACTTCACAAAGGGCGGACTTATCACTATGAGTGATTTCTTTCCGTCAACTTTTGGGGTGATGATGCTTATGTATCGACACCATTTCTCAGCCGGGATGGACACTGACCGTCTATTAACCGTCTTTATTGCGAATTCTTATATCGTAGTACTGTCTTAGAAGCTGCTTGCGTCTCCGACCAACCTAACCGCGGTCTCGTTAACAGAGAAGTGAAGAAGTTAACGAGGACAATAGACGCATTAAGTGTGCATTTTGTGTATAATTGGCCATCGCCGCCAGCAGTCATTTGGAACACAAAAATGTCACGAGCTAAGTATAACCAGCATTTCTAAATAGTGAAGTACGATAAATCTGGCGCTCGCAACTTTGGTAATTATGTGTGTCACTCTCTATGAAAGCATAGAATAATGATTCAATGGACGTGGCCAGTGTGCTTGAAAATAAATTTATAATTAATCGATGTACGTCTTTTTCTGCACACCGTATTGTAATAGATGAGGCAGTAATCAGATAGCAATGTTGAATATTGTATTATATACTGTAAAGCCTTTTTACCGAGATCTTTAAAATATTAAGTATTTAAACACAATCAAATATTTGTAAGGTATATGTGCTGTGTTTTTTTCTGTGACTTATAAATAATACGAATAATCCAACTGGATTTCTTCTAGTTATTCAAAGAAACTGCATTTCTTCCAGTGCATGCTCAAAGAGGCGACTAAAGGTTTTGTATTTTGTGGTTCAATTCTCATGTAAAATGTACTTACTATTAGGTGGTAAAGTTACTCAGATCAAAAAAGAAAGAATACCTAGCATGAGACCCGATGTTTCCACTTTTCTAAAACTCCCAATCCAAGTTAAGAGGATAATGAGCTGATGAAGTTTTATGCAATAGCTCGTGTCTGTTTCCTCAGTCAAATTCAGAAATATGTTAATACAATTTTGCACATTAAATAAAACAACTGAGATCTACGCCCGTACGTTTTTTTTTTGTTTGTTTTTATAAATGTATGCATGAAATAAGCTAAAAATGTTGTACCAATTTCTAGGGGCTCCCAGTTGATTTATTTAAGGGAGCCCTTCCCGGCTGGACTAACTCATTCGCGGGCACGTTACAAAACCATGCTATTACGCTCTGGGACCTCCTCAGTTCATTTAAGATTTAAGACATATAATTAAGCTTTCTTAAGTGATTAAGAAAAAACATTTAAATCTGACGACAAGTTTAGGAGTAGGGCAAACATTAGGGGCTGGAAGACGATCTCAATAGTTTAATGGCAATCGCCGTGCAAAATTGTGCCTTGGGCAATGGACAAAGAATGCATTTCTTAAAATTTTCAAATCTAAGATTTCCGCTGCCTTCACGACAGCCTTAATGGAACATTGGAGGCTCACTTACGCAAGGAAAATATTGGCTTTCGTCTCAGAGAACCATGGTCGTTTTTTGTTCTATTTGCTCCTAGCAAAGAAGTCTCGACAATTTTGACTTTGAAACACACAGAAACATATACCGGGTGATTTTAAAGATATCTGCAGCAGTGAATCCCTTAGTAGATAACATGAGATGAAGTACCTAAAACAAAAAAAAAAACAATTATTAAAATAAGATTCCACCAAAAACATCAAAAGTTTGAGAAAGAGTGTGTAAAGTCCTCCGTCCTAGGACTAAGTCACCAAACATCGTTGCGCTGCACTAAAGTTCATTTCGTAAATGTTCCCAAACCGTTTTTTTTTTTTTCAATTTTATTTTGAGAAATTTATTTTGTATGTTTTTTTTTACAATTTCTTTATTTTACATAAATGAAGTTGATTTGTTTTGGATACAGATACACCGCCCTGGTTTGTAACATCGCATTGGATGACATATGCTTGAGGTGGGAATAAAAAAATGTCCGCGTCTTCCATCCAGTTAAATTTAGCACAGCTTGGAAAGGGAAGGATGGCACCTAATTAATTCCGCAGTCATATCATGACAGTTGGAGCAGTATTTAGTCATCCGAGTCCATTTGAAAAAATTACAAATAAATCAGATTTTTTATAATTCAAGTTTGATTGCACGTAACTCCAAAACCCCGTATAGTGAATATGAATAGAATTATTTTCATATATTTATAACTGCGATTTTTATGGACTGAACAGTGAGCTAAAATGTAAGCGCAGGCGGAATCAAGACAACTCTTCGAATCGGGCAGGTGGGACCGCTTAACGACAAATATTGACTATTGATACGGCGGCCTCGATACGTTGGCTTTACTTCGCACCTTTCATATTGTGCACGCCTGCTGTCGTCTCGTATTCTGTAGGTCACCAATTAAGACATCGTTTTTGTTCACGTCGACCCCTGCTTCCGTGAGGGCTGCTAGGCCGGCGGGGGGCAAGGATTCGGATATTTGATACGTTGGAGATTAAGGTTTTATTACTGAGTTCCGGTTCATTCGAGTGCGTTGGCGAATGCAATATGCATTTCCTCTGGAAAAACCCTCGAATCGTTCGACCGTCAACTGATTTTATTGCATTCAGTTATCTCTGTACTCAAATTCGTATTGAAAATTCGATCATAATACGTGGATACAGGTGCGTTCCTATTTTAATTTCGGAGGATCTCAAAATGTATATAGTGTCAAAGTTTGAGCTGCTCGCGATTTATAAAAGGAGCGGATCTATATCCTGTTTTTAATTTTTTTTCAAATATCAAATTATTTATGTTCTATTATTGTAATTATTATTAAACCGGACAGATTAATATTCAATACATGCCATTGTATAAAATGATGCCATTTGGGAATATATGTATACACGGAAAAAAATCAGTCAGTATCACTGCAATTTCAATAACAACAACCGTCTTGCAACGATAAAATAGAGCCAAATAATTAAATCATTTACTCCAACTGAGTGAAAAAAGTGAGCTTTAAACATTAAGTTACTGTATCTTTTAATATTATTTTTTTGAACCGTGTGCAATAACTGTATTCACCTAATGTTTCCCTAACTTTGGGAAAACTTTTTCTAGCTTTAGTAATTTTCCCATTCTTACTTACATCTTATATTATATGAAAAGGTACTGTCCAATCTGTTATTAATACTGTACATCTTGAAACTGGACAGTTGCACGCCCGACTTGTAGTCATTCGTTATATTCAATCAGCTAATATAACCGTTTCAAAATCATCCGATCTGTCACACGTGTTATTTTTCACCAAGCGGTACTGTTCAATCGGTTAAAATAACTGCTTAATATACTGAATTTTAACAACTGCTAAAACAGAGAACAGTTGCACATGATTTTTTTCAGTGTCCTTCCTACAATTAGCGAACACAAATGATCCCATTTTATATTAATAAATTGCAAGCCAAATTAAAAAATGGCGTATAAAATCTAAAGTCTAATTCAATTAAGAAATTACTTAATATGAAATAAAAATCGAATTTAATTTAATTGCAGTTACTTCGGATTATAACATCATTATCAACAAAGAAAATATCGAAATATCGAACCTGAAACAAAGAATATACACTACCGAGAAACGAAATTTACAGCAATTTAAAAAACCTGAAACCTTAGATGAAAAAGAATGGATACGGTACCTCCATACTGATGATAGTTCAAAAGCGTTCCTATTTTTAAAAAAAACTCACACACCTATACTTTTACATGCACACCAAACTCTAATACGTAAAGGGTAAAAGAGCAGGACAAAGGTATAAGGAAATGCATCATGCGAAAAAGTGACAAATAGATTCATCTAATCGCGGAAGAATGAAATGAGACAACAATTTCCTTAAATTGAATTAGTTATAGCGTGAGAAAAAGGGATTGTGACATTTGTGACGTCTGGTCGTAGATATAGTGCAAAATTCATCCTAATCCATCATGACACATCAACGATGCGCGCATGCTAAGCCCATTGACCAGAATGGCGCGTCGAAACTAAATGAATAATGAAAGTGAAAACGGCAGGGTTGCCAAAAATGATCACAAAAATAAATAACAATATATTGTATTGTACATTAAAATATTAAGGTTCCTATTCATAGTTTATTCATATATTCATACAGTTCAGCAAAATCGAACTACGAGTTATCTTAGGCAGAAGATCAGCCTAGCCATTCAGCGGGGGAACGCGGCCTCCGTCATCGGCACGTTGCCAATTGCGCCGATGATAGAGGAATATTTTAATCTTTAGTTGTGTTTTATTCCTTTTTCTGTATTAATTAATTTATAATAATATAAAAAAAATACAAACAATAATTTATACATACTATAAATAAAAAAAATGTTACTGTTTCTTATGACTATTTTCAGAGAATCCAAAGTTTCTCATAGATGACAAGAGGTTCCTATTTAGTGCTAGTGGTCAGAACAAGTAGTACCATGATTGTATAGTTAACAAGGCATCAAATAATCTTTTCGCGAATTTGAAAGCGGGAAATTGACAAAAATATTAATGGAATCATTCTTTAAACCATCGTTTTTCTGAGTAAAAATCATATTAAGGATAAATTAATAAAGTCAAATATACACAATTTGTAAATATTTAAATCATAAAATAAAATAAACACAAAGAGAGAATCATTAATGTATTGCAAGTATGGGTCAAACATTGCAAAACTAATAATATTGATTATTCTTGAATTGTCCATGTTTGCATTTTATGCATTTAAAAATTTCATTGAATGCGTTTTAGATGCTAAAAAATAGTCCAAATAATAGTCAGTACAGTGTTATGTAAAACCTGTTGATGATTATTGCCGTTTGCCGTAAATGTGTGATGGTATTTTGATAAACCACTAAGTTCTTTCTTTTTACAATTTTTTTAATTTCTTTCAAATAGGTTCAGTTTATTACGCTTTTGTCCCTTTGTCGCGGCTTTAATCCCCGGATTGGTTTTATGTATATGATAAAGTTTTACATTTACATATTTTTCGATAATAGCCCTAAGAAGATGATTAAGTAAGTCGTGATAAGTCTATGATTAAATGTAGCAGGTTGAATAAATGAATACTCATTCAATGACAAAAGGACATTTGAGCCAAGAAACGACTTGAGAATTTTAATCTTTATGGAAACGAGCTGTCTGTCACATGTAAAATTTTGACCATTTTCAAGGATGTACCTTTTTATCACAGCCTCAGAACTAAGACGTATTATACAAACATCCTAAACGACATTATAAAAAATTATAATCAGTACGTAGACTATTGTTTTTTGGCAGCCCTACTTGTTTTTAAAATAAAATTTAGTTCAATATATAATACTGAAATGAAAACAAAAATAAAAATCGAACAGACAATTTAAGTTTGCTTGTGCCAACCCTGTTTGCGCCTTTACAACACATAAAAGGTTTCAGGTCAACTAAACTAAAAATATACTGAATATGCTTGCACTTATACGTGGAATGTGATTCCATTGCTCTTGTTGTCCTTTATGGCGTTATTTCCATATTTTTCAACAACACAAGACGACATTTTGTTGATACTTTGAAATCTCGCCCAACTGAATTCATCACTGACGTCTGACACCGACTGAGAGCATATCGGCTGACTGAGCTTACTTTTGACGGACCGTAAAATTTGTTTGGTCCCCTATCCATTCCTTTTTCATCTAAGCCTGAAACGTTATTTACAGTAATGTAAAAAGTTGGTCTAGTGCGAGTCGGACTCGCACACGAAGGGTTCCGTACCATCGTACAAGACCCAACATACAAAAATCACGTTTTTTATTGTTATTTTTGTTTAATTTTTGTTCTATTATTATTTTACCTATTTGTTGTGGTACCTATTTGCACGGTAAAGGGCGCAGAGGAAATTGGGGTGCGTTGAAATGGTTTAGGGGGGCGATGGCTGATTTGTTTTCAATATTTTAAAGTACCTGAGACGACCTTATCCCTATCCTACTTATTTATCTTACTAATCAACCTGCCTGCTAGCTAACTTATATCAAGTCTCACATAGCCCATACTTAGAAAAGTCTAGTGCTGCTACTTAATTAACTAATATCTGGAATTGGCCAAAGTTATAAACATGTGATCGTCTAGTAAGTTATGGGCCATGGAGATTTGAACTAATGGTCACTCCTTGGCCGCCATTCCGTCTGTTAGACTTCTTCGTATGATTGAATGGATATAAATCGAATGAAATTTTAAGTACAAGAATATATCAATTTAGAATGGACGTTTCTACCTGCCGCCACGTAGAGGCGAGAGACTATGGGCAGGCGCCTAATGTCATGTCTGTCATCGGCCGAGTCATGTCAGCTATCTTAGGTCTAAGTCATTTGACTTCCTGACACTAGCTACAAGCCTACACAGTTATACAAGGCAAGCCCTTATGCTAACGTAGGTACTAGAATTATTCTACGTTTCCTGGGGCCCCTGTTGACTTCAGCTAAGAGTCCTCGTAAGCGCGGGAAAACACATTCAGCGCGAGTCCGCGTTCTCTCGTGAACACATTTGCCGTTGCTTACAAAAAACGTAAAGGGAATTTGTCCCGATGACTTCACTGGAAAATTGGCAGAATCAATCCCCAACGGGCAAAGCCGTGGGAAAATCTTACACAACCACTCTGAAAAATCGTATAAATTATGTACCTTGAGCAAATTGGCGGTATCCGATCCGGACAGGCAGGGTTGTGGGAAATTCTACCAGCCGCTCAGAAAAATCCGTCGAAAAATCCCGTTATGGGAACCTTGAGCAAAATTGACGGTATCCGATCCGGACAGGCAGGGCTGTGGGAAATTCTTCCAGCCCCTCAGTAAAACTCCGTCAAAACCGTCCGTAATCGAAATTCAAATTCCGTACCGAAATTTAGAGCGTCACGCGAATGCACCTAATTAAGCACCTTATTACGTTAACGCGCGACGGTAATTTATCCGGTTACATCAATGATATCAATCAAGTAATAAACAGTGTAACGAAGAGAGCACTCATCCTCTGCAATCTGCTTGCAACACGATCCCGCCACCTCGTACAGTTGTAGATGTCCTCAGGAACCAGTCTTTCATATCACAACCCTATAATTAATCTATTCACTCCCTAGCATGGTCACAGTTCATTTCCTAGCATTATCACAGTTCACACCACCACTGATCGAATATCGGAATACATTCAAGGTTGAGAAAATTTGCGTTTCCCGCCGATAGCGTGCGTCACCGTTGCGCGCTGCACCGCTGTCCGAACTCGAATGCCAAAAATCCCGCGCTCGCGCAGCCCCCAAAAACACCCGGAAATCGTAAATTACCGCTTTCTCTAGAAGGGACAACGCAATTGTTCTTGAGTGCTACGAAGCCCACTGCGGCCCTACCATATACATATTCATACGTAGTATTTTAACAAATATATTTGAGGCGGTTGTCTCATACCTAATTTTAAATATGATGAAAACCTACTTGACGGAATTTGTAAACTCGCGGTTTTAATTTCTGTGGTATGCTTAGTTGCGAGTTTTTTTCTGTTTTCCAGTGCTTGTGAACAACTGACTTAGATATTATTAACTATGAAGGACCAACTTTTATTAATTCAACTAAAGTATTAAGATTGGGTTCATTTTTAGGGTCCCGTACTTAAAGGGTGCCAACGGAACCCTATTACTAAGCCTTCGCTGTCCGTCCGTCCATCCGTCCGTCTGTCACAGGGCTGTATCTCAGGTATGCAGCTAAAATTTATTTTAAAATAATGTGTATTAACTTGCCGCTATAATAACAAATAGTCAAGATTAAAAAATAATAACAATTAAAGGAGGCCCTATAAAAAGAATATTATTATTATATTTTTTATGTGTTAAATCTTGTACAATGGTACGGAACCATTCGTGTGCGAATCCGATTCGCACTTGGCCGGTATTTCAGTTTAGGCGAATCTGCTCCTCCTCGGGTATGGAATTTCTCGGGCCTGAATAAGCTTCGAGGGAATTGGACACTCGACTGAAACACTCATGATTCATGAGCACAGAATTCCTGGAATACACGGTGCATCCCTCCACCACCCGTCTCGGCGCCAACCACCACCGGACCGACTGGCGCGGACACTGGTGCCAGTTCCAGTTTCCACTGGCACTACATGAAATCACGCATTGTGTAAAATCGACTGAGAATTTCATTGTATTTATTTATTTTCCTTTTTCTTTCGTCGGATCAGACTTTCGAAAATATTTTTTTTATGCGACGTGACATGGATGGCTAATACCACACAACTACCGTTATAATATTAGCCCAATAATCCACATTCCCGAAGGAATTTGGTGCCATGCCAGGACCTTCCCTTTATGAGCACGGCTACATAGAACTGGATAGAAAACACGGACAATTTTTCATTGCCGCTTCGACTATCTTTTCATCCAATGCGATGGTACCAACCTAGGCGGGCTTAAAGCCTACCACCTAGAAGGGGAAGGGGATCTACAGTTTTACATGGATTCCGAACCATGGAGCAGCTCGCATTCGTGACGAAATGCACTTATCGAACTCGGAAAGAGAAAGACATCGGTGCATGTCGGAATTGAACCCAGGCCTCTGGTACGCTAGGCCAGTCCCCGCGCCACTAGGCTACGAGCCGCTCAAGCGCTCAAACTAGCTGAAGTTCCAGGCTCCGCTCGGGTCAATTTCGCTTCAGACTTAAACCTCTAGACTCTAGAGTGCCCTGTGCAAGCACTGATCCTTGAAATTCAAAAGGAATTTTGAGAAATATTATACTTAATTCAACGGGCATAATAATATCTGGGCGCCTATATGTAAGGGCCTGGCTTCTCACCATATACCACGAATCGTTTTACATAAAAAAAGCTCTGAGGCTAGTACAAAAGTGCAAGGCACATGTCAGCCTCAGTGGCCCAGTGGCGCGACACTTCGGCGATCGCTCTCCGAAGTTAGGCAACGCTGGGTCCGGTCTGGTCTTGGATGAGTGACCATTCGACCGTTGAGAGAGGCTGGCCGTGGTTCGGATTCCACGTTAAACTGTAGGTCCCCTTCCTTACTTACTAGGTGGTAGGGTTTATCCCGCCCGGGTTGGTACCATCGCATTGGATGAACGATGGTCGAAGCGGCAATGAAAATTGTCCGTGTTCATCCTGTTCAATGTAGCCGTGCAATATAAGGAAGGTCCTGGCATGGCACCTAGTTCCCATGTGGTGTGTTGGGCTAATACCATGACAGAACTTGTGGTATTAGCCATCCATGGCCAGTCACATAAAAAAAACCCCACTGTTTACTGAAATTATTAATAGGACAATAGGTACCGATGAGTTAATCCAGACAAAAACTTTAATTTTGGTGTTAAACGATGCTAAGCAATTAGACAAAAGTTTAGATGAAATTTAGCATCCTTTTAATGCAATGTCAATCAAACAAATGACGCCCTTGCGTACTACTGTCAAAATCTCCACCTATGCACGTTATTTTTAGAAAATTAGCGCGTTTTTCTGCAAGTGCAGTAGAACCCCATTAAAATGTTTGTATGCACATCGGGATTGAAGTAAAATCTGTGCAGACAAAATCTATTGTCTGTAGCATTCAATTAGAGACCGACTCTGCAAACAATATTGTTGAAACGTCTATGTAAACAAAAAACCCCGTGAAAAAAATCACGAAGGTTATTTTTTTGCATTTATATTTTGTATCCCAACTGAATTGCTTACTTTGGACCGGAGACATGACGGAGATCATGATATTTGATTCAGAATAACGGCGTAGAAAAACCATACATCTTCTAGTCAGTTCTTTGTTCAATTATAAAATCAATGTTTTTGTAAGCTAAGGAATTGGGCTGTGCTCAATTAATTTTCTCGTGCTAGTAAGCTAGGCTACGCTACTTAAGGGATGTTGCTGCATTAAAAAACTTTTCTTGTGCTTACGAGCTAGATTGTGCGAAGAATTGTAACTACTTTAAGAGGATAATGAAGTGATCAAGGTCCATACAACGGTTCGTGCCTGTTCTCTCAGTCAAATTAAGAAATATTGTCCTGAAATTTTGCACATTACATAAATCAACTGAGAGTTACGTCCGTGTGTTTTGTTTTTTTTAATAAATTAACTTCTATCCATGATATACACCTTTTTGTATTTGCATACAAATTTGTAGATGTGTATATCACTGATATAAAAAAACAAAATGTACAGACGTAGCTCTAAGTTGTTTATTTAATGTGCAAAAAGATTTGTACTAACCAACGAGGTACTAACACACCATGCTTAGAACACTCAGGTTTTTGTTAGCCGTGCTTGCATTTGTCGTTGATATGGAGTCAGATGTTCGTCAATGGTTGACACCGAGAATAGCTATGCGATGGCCAATACTTAGAGTCGTACCCCGGAAGGTCGAAGGCTCCGTACTTTTTCCATCTCGCACTGAATACACATTACTGTGTCTTGATCGCGTAAAACTGGGAAGGTTCTGGAATTCCCATCCGGAAATAATTTCAGGCTCCCTTCGAGCCTTAAGGTGGCCCATCCCGCTCATCTCCCCATACTAAAGGGGAAAGGAGATCACGCCCATATTTCTTGTCAGAGATCCAAAATTTTACTCAAGATAGCTTTATTTGATCGAACTAGATGTCTGATGACTATTGGCATTGTAAAATTGTGTTTGGTTTCTAAGTTATAATGTCCGAAAATTCGAATTTTTCGCGCGTTTTATACAATAACTTTGGAGGTGGATTACGTAATGTTAAAGTAAGAAAATCTTAAAAAGATTAGTCATCAGACATAGCTTATTTAATCAAGATTTATAATCTATTTGGTTTTTGTTAGATATTTGACTACAGCGGTCGTGGTTTACCTTTAGCTATAAGTCGTTTTGAAATTAAATTTTTCGTAAATCTTACCAAAACATACGCAATGCACATTGTCTTTTTTGTGGACATGTTGTATCTTCCTCATCACGGAGCCTGTCTTATTCTTTGAAACAGAGAAGGTCCCAGAGCGCAACAGCACGGTTTTGTACCGTGTCCGCGAATGAGTTAGGCCCGAGACACAACAACGTGGCGCTCTGTTGAGATGCGTTCGAAGCCACGGAGTGGCTTACAATCTCAGCGCTTTCCATAGGGTTAACTGGAGGGTTGTCAATCCTCATAATATTGTGCATATCGAGGTATTCTTTCATCTGTTTCTGCTAATGCGCAGAACCCTAAATACCTGTACGATGCGCATTACCAACGCCTCTTCTAAGTTAGCTTACGCCCTTGGCCGCCTTACCCGCACGCTATACTATCCTATCCGTCCGAAGAAACGCACGTTTACAATCGATAATAAACTTTATCGCCTTGCTATTATGACCTATATGAGATCGGCTTTCTCGTTTGATCGGATAATGATGGCATAAATGCACGGTTTCACGAACGCCCCGTTTTCTCTGCAGATCAGACTACGTTTCAAGTAGCGTGTTATTAGCAATATGGATTTTCCATAGGTAATGTACTATACGTTCCATTAAGGCGATGAATAAGGTGGTCAGACCTGAAAGCTGGTGCTAAAAAACCTCAAAGAGTTGATAAGAATAAAAGTTAAATTTAAGATATTATTTGGGAAAAGTAATATTCGTTTTTAATCTCCTTTATGTCTGGCAATCTGCCTATGCAGGCATTGAGCTGGGGTTCATTAATTGTATTGCATGGTATTAGTCTCCATCCAATGGTTCCGTGGTCTTATGGTTCTTAAAATATTACTTGGGTTCTGGGCGTGTATTCTTGGCATTCAGTCATTGCGGATTCAGTAGAGTTAACAGTAATGTCAAAGTAAATTCTTCTTCTGTTAACTCTACTGAATCCGCAATGACTGAATGCCAAGAATACACGTCCAGCTAAATCACGCAAATCAAGTTTTGTATTTCAACAAAATGTATGCAAAACAATCTTATACTTCATTAATGGGAGGGCACAAACAGTGATGTTGGACCATTGATGGAAGACAAGATTTAAACGAATACAAAGCACTAAATCTCCTGTACAATCAAATAAGATATAAGTCGTTTTTAGGGTTCCGTACCCAAAGGGTGAAAACAGAACCCTATTAATAAGCCTCCGCTGTCCGTCCGTCCGTCCGTCCGTCTGTCCGTCTGTCACAGGGCTGTATCTCAGTAACCGTAACAGATAGACAGCTGAAATTTTCACAGAGTGTGTATTTATTTTGCCGCTATAACAACAAATAGGTAAGATTAGGAAATAATTAAAATTAAAGGGGGTCCCCATACAAAAAACGTGATTTTTTTTAATACATTTTTTTACGATGGTACGGAACCCTTCGTGTGCGAGTCCGACTCGCACTTGGCCGGTTTTTGTAGGTTTATTGACTGTATCAATTAAATACCTTTAAAATAGCGAAAGTAAATAGGTAACAATAGTACGTATACTTTCTTTCATTTGGTTTCGTTTTACTTTTTCCATATGAAACGCCAATTTAATATCTAATATTAGAATGTCTTTTACCTGCAGACTGCGTACACAGCGTATTAGCTACCGTCACATGTCACCTAAATTGGCGTTCACGCCAAACCGACCTACTAGCGTTTCCAAAATGTATGGAGACATTGAAGAGCGCGCGCAGTGAGCGTTAAGCGAACTAACATTTGCGAGGCCGAGTTTGATTTGACAGCGTACTCACCGTCGTCGTAAATACGTTGACGTTGCCGTTTCCACACAAATCCGAAGTCCGAGTTTGATTTTGACAGCTTGAAGAAGTAAAACCGAAAGAACAAATAGTAAAAACTTGTATGGCGTTTGACGTTTTTACGTTTGTTCGAAGTTCCGTAAACGCCAATATAGGTGAGAACTCGGACTGACCACTCTGGTCTTCTTCAGAGACACACACGCTTATAGAGTTCACAGCAAACAAATTCTTGAAGCAACAAATTTTTATACGGTATCTTACTTTTAATAAGTAGAGGCAGTGTACTATCACGAACTGTTAACCCTGGAATATAGGAGATGGGCGACGGGTGTTTAATTTTTATATAACGTTATAAATTATAACGTATATTGTCCAGATCTCCTCAAGCTGATTTCACTAAGCTCCGGATATCAATTCTTGGAATTATGCGCTCAAGAATAAAACATCTATCAGTAAACAGCATTCATAGCGGTTTCATTTATTCAAGGGTTTCTGTCGAAAAAAAATCTGAGCACGGTATTCCAAGAATAAGCTTAACTGCGCGACCTGAATATGGATCAAACAAATAGTTAAGAGAAATTTACAGATTCAATTATAGCAGAAATCCTCAATTTAAAAATCTATCTCCAAGGGCACAGCACTGCCGTAATAGAAAGGTCATTCGACTTTCAATCTTCACGAAATCCGAACACACCCTTACTAACATTCGCACACGCTTAACCTAAATCCACACACCTAACTCACGCATCACACCGCCCTGTCACCTGCACCATTGTCACCACACACATTTCTATACACTTCCCCTTGCAACATAGGTTAAAATCACAATCCAGAAAAAAGGAATAATAATATAATGTGATCGTTACTCGCAATTCCGCCGTATGGACAAATTGTCCATACAATCGCATGGAAAGCCTGCTGCACGTCGTATACCATACAGTTCAAACATCGCCAATTCTCGTAAATGTGATCCCTAAATGCGTTTACTAAGTCAGTTCCTACCCACCCGAACCCTCCAATCCAATTTCTTAATATTCATATTGATTTTCGTGTACTTTATTTGTTTCTTTAGTTTCGAATTTACAAAAATGTATTAATTTAGGTTCATTATATTTCAATTACGTTTTGTTTTATATTTTACAACCGCAGGTTATCTTTTCTTAACTGTTTCTCGTTCTTTTGTTCTTGCATTGTATTTTTTTTAGTTTGCTAAGCTTGACAATTTTGAAGAATGCTGTGTTTGTACTTAATTTGTAGATAGTTTCCTATAGTATTAATGTGTTTTGTTTTCTGTATATTGTTTTGAAATAAGTCTACGTCGACAAAACCAATTAAAAAAAATACGTTTGGGTTGGTAGTTTTAGAAAATTTGATACAACGCTATAGTAGCACGCATACATCAAGTAAGCGGCTAGGCACATTTTCCTTTTTAGGGTTCCGTACCCAAAGGGTGCCAACGGAACCCTAATGCTAAGCCTCCGCTGTCCGTCCGTCCGTCCGTCCGTCTGTCACAGGGCTGTATCTCATGAACCGTATTAGTTAGACATCTGAATTGTTCACAGAGTATGTATTTATTTTGGCGCTTTAATTTAAAAATTTTACCTATTTGTTAATAGGTAAAATTTTAAAATATAAAAAACTACCATATAAAAAACGTATTTTTTGTATTAAATCTTGTACGATGGTACGGAACGTACACGTACACCTTCGTGTGCGAGTCCGACTCGCACTTGGCCGGTTTTTTATATGAGCTCAAAATACTAATAACCTAAAATTAAAATATTTTTCAAACTAATCATTTATTATATACTCGTAAGAGTTAGAATTCGATTTCGATCTACGACAGTGACTGCTGCATTTAAAGGACAAAGCTCTCTTTCTTCAACGAGGCCTTGCCTCAAGACATAATCATTTTATGACATCTATATGCGACATCTCCAGGGCTATTCAATGACCGTCCGCCGAATTCCGCATTACATGCTCATACCCACAGATTACGGCTGTGGCCTTAGTTTGCGCAATCGACGAGTTCGTTCCGAAAAAAACCACTTGCATCACACGGCCAGTGTCAAAATTCTTAGAAAGTAGGCAAATATAACGAGGCGATGCAATATGCAGATGTGTAGCTCACGCCAGGGGCCTTGTTCAAGGGACGATTGATGTTTTAAGATTCCTGGCAGTAAGGATCTAGGAAGCCCTTGTTATTTTAGCCATGAACACTCTCTGGCGACCTAATCACCTCATAACAATCAACACTATAAACAAGTTGGTTCATCCGATTATAAGTGACGGTTTTAAACTTACCTTAGATCTTTAAACTTAGATCTTGTGGTAGTTTTTGTAATGCGTAGAGTATGTTTCAGTAGACACATCTCATTAGAAGCAGCTACTGTCGTTCCTGCAGCTTCAAAATGTCATCTCTTTTAAGATTGACGCCTATTTATTGCTGACGGTGTTAAAATATTAGTCTACAAATGAGTCGATCTTTTTCCATTGGACAATCTAATCATTAATGTATTATTTTTTATCTTATTTATTTATTTTTATTTATTTATTCATCCATTATAACACACACATACGTTATGTACAAAACTGACGTATCTGAACGTATCTGACGTATCGTACGTATGACGTATCTGACTCTCTATTTATGACAAGGCCTCTATACAGCTGACGATGAAAGTAAAATTTTATAATAATAGACATGTTTATATGATCTGAGATGTGTATTGCATATTTGTATATGACTTCTTGCAATCATCTGACGTATCCGAGTGTATGTAATAAATATGAAATGAAAATTAAATTACTCGTAAGCTCTAAGGCCATATAAACGTAGTTTACCAATCTTGAAGAAGTAAAACCATAGAATAAGTAGTAAACATTTGTATGGAGTTTGACGTTTTTACCTAACTTCAGAGTTCCGTAAACGCCAATTTAGGTGAGAACTCAGTATCAGAAGTCAAGAAGAAAGCTTTTAAACTGTACATCCGTAAACATTAAGTATAAATACGGATAAAGCTTCTTAAAAATGTTCATTAAACGTTTTGTATGTCGTCTATAATATTACATCGGTCGGGAAGGTGTGAATCTTCGTTAAGGCTATCGTGACGGCAGCGGACATCGAAGAATTGAAAATTTTAAGAAATGCATTCTTTGTCCATTGGCCAAGGCACAATTTTGAACGGCGACTGCCATTCAACTAGCGAAATCCATTCCAGGCCCTTACGGTTCCCTACCCTTAAAGGTTCTACGGATTCTAATAAAATAATCACAAATCACTTGAAAAAGCTCTATTCTATGTCCGTATGTTTTTTTTTTTCATAAAAAAATAAATAAATGGAGTTAGAAAAAGACAACTTCCTTCCAATGCATTTAGCAAATCATTTCCACCTACACCTTGTTTGAAAAAATAAAACATGCAGACGTAGATTTTGACAATATATTTTAGTATCCAACATTTCAATAACCTAGTAAAACATTGGAGCATGTAAACAGTTATCACACGAAGTAGGGACAATTGATAGGGTAACAACTCTCTTAAAACAAATAAAAAACTCTCCCAACTAAACTAGTCTCCAAATTCACGTTTCGTATTTTCATCTTGCTCCGGAACCCTCGCTTCCGCGAAACCAGACGATTCTCCAGCTTCCGGAAAGATTCGTTTTGGTTCGGTCGTGTCACAAGCCTTGAACATTGAACCGAAAACGAGATTACATTCGGAGTGTTATTTCGCGATTGCAACGTAACTGTAAATCGGTAACCGGCCGATAATGCCGTGACGTAATCTCTTCCTAACCGCCAAATTAAACACAAAGTATGTATCTCTCCGCGCTAAGTGTTTTTTATCTAACGCTCGCATTCAATTGAATGGCTAAAATGATATCGGCCAAATGGTTTGAAGTAACGTTTAACGAAATAAGAGAATTGTCAAACGAGATTTAAAAAAAATCAAACATCATACATAGTATTGACACAAATTCTACAAACAATGCGTTTACACCACTGATCAGTGATTTGTGGTTTGCGCGCTAACGAAGGAGATATCATTATGGTAGTCAAGAGTTGGTTTGCTCTCCACCAATTTCCGATTGTTTTTTTTGTGTGAGCAGTAGTTATCCGTCAATATCTCTCCGCCTCGGTAGCCCAGTGGCGTGAAGTCATTTAAATAAGGTTGGCGAAGCAACTCTGAGCGCGGTTTGGTTCTAGATGGGTGACCGGTTTCAACCGTTGATGCTGGCCGTGGGTCGGATTCCACGTTAAACTGTAGGTCCCCTTTCTTACTCTACTAGGTGGTAGCGTTACGCGCGCTCATAAAGGCATGTCACATAGTTCCTTCGGGAATGTGGTGTATAGGGCTAGTATCATAACGGTAGTTGTGTGGTATAAGTCATCTATGTCAGGTTGAATAAAATAAAGAAAGTAACGCTCACATGACACTCCTCCTTCGTTTTCGTATCTGTGGCTCGCACTCTAACGTTTCTGTCACAGCGCGAAAGAGTCCTTGGTTGCATTTCCTCGTCGCCGAAGACAATCGCATGACACAGATGACAGCCGTGTCGCAATTCGATGAACAGTCGGCGATTTCCGCGCAGGCGCAAACCCATCGGCATTTTCCATTGTCTTCTTGAGTCATCAACTGAAAATACTTTCTAGATAATATTCATAAGGTTTTATTGTGCACACAGCCACATATGCAATGTTTTTTCTTAATGGTATCACTAAATTTCACATAGCAATGGGGGTAGAAAGAAAAAAATTCAAATCTATTTTATACAAGAGAAACATTCTAATCCTACTCGCAAACTGTTACTTTTTTTCGAACCAACCGCGGTGCAGCAACTTCAAACTCAACATAAAAGTGGTTATTGGTGCGACCAAGAAGAATTGTACAAGAACTCCATTATCAACGATTAAGAGAGTTGCTGCAGTGCCATTCAGTGCTCAGTGCTCCAACATTCAAGCAAGGGTCGACCCTGGACCTGGTGCACAAGGTTTGTCAAGGAGAACCAAGTCAAGACGCCGATAGGAGAACTTGCACTTGGATTATTTGGAGGTACCGATTAAAACAAAATGTATACAGTCCACTCCCTATTCTAAACTTCTAAACGAGGCAGCCGTACTAGTACGCGTCTGTCGTGCTTCGCTCGGAATGCCATCACTTCATCATCGCATGGCAGGGCTGATCTATTTAGTAGGAACTCATAAATATCGACAACAAGAATAATTGCGAACACATCAAAAACATTCATATTCATTCATCAAGACATTTAAGCAATTAAATCAACTGAGAAGCAAGGATAGATTGCAAAATAACTACAAAATAACTAAGATGGTTTGTAAGTACTAATCGATTTCGTAAGAACCCATAAATATCGATAAGAGCTGAGAGACCAAAGCTACTCAGAAAATTCAAATCCACCTCAGCGAGGCACCACACCAGCGGATTTGCGGACTATTGCTGATCTATCAAGCTTGTTTCTATTGCTTTTATGGGTTCGAGGAAATACACTTGCCGACTATAGGGAGTTACAATAATCTCAGAGTTAAAATGGCTGTCACATATGGACGGACGGACGGACGGACGGACGGAAAGCGGAGGCTTAGTAAAAGGGTCCCGTTGGCACCCTTAGGGTACGGAACCCTAAAATCATGCGAAAATTACTCCTTCATGGGAAAAAAAGTCAAGGAAGTTAGAAAAGGGTAAAGGGGCCCCGAGTATTGCATTGCCTCGGGACCCCGACATAGTTAATCCGGCCCTGGTTTTGATTACCACTTCCCTCCGTCCTTTCTCGCTGTTTTACAATGAATATAACGATCGGTATCTCCACTGACGGTATTTTTATCACGTCTACTCTGTTTATTCTTTTGCCTTTTTTGGATTGTATTTAGGTGCGAAAACTTTTTACGACCACGCAAACGTGTACTGAAGCAGTGTATTTTTCGTGTAATTTTTATTGATGTCACTCAATTTCTGCCTTTTTTGCAAGCTCGATTCAAACACGTTAAATACCCCCTCTCTTATAACATGGTGGTTACATGCTTGTGTTTTGGTCCAAAATACAAGCTGTACGCTAAACTCAAAAAGTGCTTGAAATACTTTCAGATGAGTTTGCTCAATGAACATTCATAGATTTTTCGAAACCCCTATGCACTGCCATATCTACGGCTGTCCGCTTCTCTGTATCTCTGATCTTGACGCACTAATAAAAGTCATAGAGCAAAAGTCAAATCTGTCAGTCACTAAATCACAAGATGCTCTGTATTTCCATCTGTTCACATCATTTTCATATCACATCATCATCACTCCACCGTTCACATAATCGCATTTCATTCATAGAAACATTTCACACAATTCATAGAAATGGAGTACGAAATAGTTCCCTTTTTGTATAGGCCGACACGGAATGTGACCCTCTTAAAAATATAGCTCAATAAGGTTCAATTTTTCATTGAATCTGAAGGTGTCTGAGTCGGTAGTCTCAGTTCTCACCTAAATTGGCGTTATGGCGACTGGCGTTTTCAAATGTATGGAGAAATTGAAGAGCGCGCGCAGTGAGCGTTAAGCGAACTAACATTTGCGAGTCCGAGTTTGATTTGACAGCTTACTCAGCGTTGCCGTAAATGCATCGACGTTGCCGTTTACGTCGACTCCGCGTTTTCATACAAATCGGACGTCCGAGTTTGACTTTGACAGCTTGAAGAAGTAAAACCACAGAATATCTAGTAAAAACTTGTATGGAGTTTGGAGAAAACGCCAGTCGATCGGTTTGCCGTAAACGCCAATTTAGGTGAGAACTCAGACTGACCACTCTGGTGCGGCAAAGATTTTGTGAACGCCCTCTTAATAAACAGTTCGGACAAGGCCAAAATCTGGCGACCCATGAGTTCGGTGCCCTACTACTACCGATGCAAAACTCCATTTCGAAAACCCTTTCCATATACCGCAAAGTTTACTGTTCTTATCCGTCGTATGACCCGTGTCATTCAATATTGGGTTTCGATTCGGAGTTAGTTAGCTACTGGCAAAAAAGGCATCCACAATGTTTCATTTTGATCTTAGTTTCACAATATGATTCAGACTTTTAGGAAGTGTCTAGCGATTGACTCTGTACAGCGGGGTGTTCTTAAGAGAGTCGTTACCCTATCAATATCCATACTACGGGCGATAACTGTTTATATACCAAGGAATGTGATATGTATGTATGTATAATCGACCGTGAAGCAAGGACACATTAAATAAAGAAATAGCACTGTAATAGCACGCTGGGTCCGGTCTGGTCTTGGATGGGTGACCATTCGACCGTTGAGAGAGGCTGGCCGTGGTTCGGATTCCACGATAAACAGTAGGTCCCCTTCCTTACTTACTAGGTGGTAGGGTTTATCCCGCCCGGGTTGGTACCATCGCATTGGATGAACGATGGTCGAAGCGGCAATGAAAATTGTCCGTGTTTTCCATCCAGTTCAATGTAGCCGTGCAATATAAGGAAGGTCCTGGCATGGCACCTAGTTCCCATGTGGTGTGTTGGGCTGATACCATGACAGAAGGTGTGGTATTAGCCATCCATGTCCAGTCACATAAAAAAAAACTACTTTACGAATATTCTGCAAGGCTGGACCCGAACGTTCTTTGATTAATTTATACATGCTTCACGGTCATATTATTACGTATCACATTCCTAGGAATAAGCGACGTACCTGCTTAGCACGAAAATGTATATCTGTTTATATGCTATTCATGTTTTACTAGGTTTTTTTAAAATTCTGGTTTCCAAAATATATTATCATACTTTACAATTGCCTGTTTTTTTTAATACACCTTTTATATAGAAAAATATTGGTTCATTAACATTGGAAAATACCTTTGTTTTAAATTTCTTTACTAAAAAATATAGATATTTCCGAAAAATAATGACAGAGAATGAAGTGATTAAAAATGTTTCATTAAATCTGTCAAATTTTAGGGGGAGGGAACCGTTAAGGCCTGGAAGACGATTCCGCTTGTTTTTGAAATGTCAGAAAGGGTCCATGACTACAAAAATGTTAAGACACTGTGCTGTACAACCAACGAGAAAAAACCTCGTACAACCATTAAACAAAACTTTCGAGTGTCACATTTATGTGAGACTTTAACCTCGATTTAAATTATATTTTACAAGATTTTATCTCGGATCATTCGAATTATTTTTCCTTTTGGAAGAAATTAAATTAAAGATAAAACTATTTACTTTGGCTACCAAAAGGTGCTCGTAGCTTAGGAGCTCGGCGACTTGCCTTCCATGCCAGTGGTCATGGGTTCAAATACCGGCCCCATTCATGCACCACTTCCTTTCTCTTTCTAAAGTTCGGAATCCATGTAACACTGTGTGCCCCTTCCCCTGCTAGGTGGTAGGCCACCTGGTTTGGTACAATCGCATTGGATAAAAATGTGTTAGACACGACAATGAAAAATTACCTGTGTTTTCCATCCAGTTCAATGTAGCCCTGATCATAAAAGGAAAGTCCTGGCATGGCACCTAGTTATATCGGGAATGCGGTGTGTTGGGCTAATGTCATGACGGTGGGTGTGGTATTAGCCGTTCATAAAAAGGTAAGGTAAGGTCTCATTACATAAAAAAAACCGGCCAAGTGCGATTCGGACTCGCACACGAAGGGTTCCGTATCATCGTAAAATATTTTGAAAAAATCACGTTTTTTGTATGGGGGCCCCGTTTATTTTTGATTATTTTTAAATTCTACCTATTTGTTGTTATAGCGGCAAAATAAAAACCACACTCTATAAAAAATCAGCTGCCTTATTATTACGGTTTATGAAATACAGCCTTGTGACAGACGGACGGACAGACAGCGGATGATTAGTAATAGGGTTCCGATGGCACCCTTTGGGTACGGAACCCTAAAAGTAAAACAGAAAAGCTGTTCTGCATTCACTTCCCTAGTCTATATAAATCACCTATTTTTATTACTATTGTGAAATGTAATGATTTATTTACAAAAAATTGCAATTGTTTGATGTTATTTTATAATATCGCTAACCGCCCCGGCTTAGTACGGTTTTTACGTAATTTAAAAAGTGACAAACGCCATAGAATAACGCATTCCGTTCTGTCATCCCGTGGTATTTCGCAAAGCGAAGTGTCGAATTCTTTAACGATACGGAGAGAAATTCATTCCGTGCTAGCCCTGCGATTTGAACGTGATTTCCGCGCGAATTACGTAAAACAAAAACATTCATCCGAGCGGAGCTTCTAAACTTCCAAACTGCACCGGATCCGGCGGTTGGGCCAATGTAAAGATTGTCTGAAAGTTGCACCAAAATCGGTAACGACGCCGTTATTTCATTATGGACTTTAACTCGAGCGGAGCTTATAAACTCCCAAATATTCACCGGGGCGTTGGTTCTAAACTTCCAAACTGCACAAGATCATCCGCTCGGCTAATCTAATGCCTGAAATCGGTAACGACGTCGTTATTTCATTATGGACTTTAACTCGAGCGGAGCTTATAAACTCCCAAATATTCACCGGAGCGTTAGTTCTAAACTTCCAAACTGCACAAGATCATCCGGTCGGCTAATCTAAGGCCTGAAATCGGTAACGACGTCGTTATTTCATTATGGACTATAACTCGAGCGGAGCTTATAAACTCCCAAATATTCACCGGAGCGTTGGTTCTAAACTTCCAAACTGCACAAGATCATCCGCTCGGCTAATCTAATGCCTGAAATCGGTAACGACGTCGTTATTTCATTTCGGACTTTCACCCGAATGGAGCTTCTAAAGACCCAAACATTCACCCGAGCGCTTCTTCTAAATTTCCAAACTGCACAGGATCATCCGCTGGATTAATCTGAAGATTGTCTGAAAATTTCATGAAAATCGATCCAGCCGTTTTGGAATCCATAGATAACATGAAAACATACACATATCCACAAAGATCTAATTTTATATATTAAGACAGATTTGATACTACACGCTTCAAGCAACGGTATAGGTAAGCGTATGGTAAATCTGGGTCATTGCTGATTTTGCTGCGAAGAATGCTTAGACGAAGTTAACAATGTTGCATAATAACAGTAATCAAGCGATTGGCCGATTTTACGATTTTAATGTAGGCATTTAATGTAAGCAATAAATGTTTTAGGTATTTTTTTCTAAATGGATGTCGCATGACGATTACACAGAATAATAGGCTGAAATAAATTGATGAAGGTAAAATTTGTTTTAAAGAAAAACAAACTGTAAAACCTGTAAAATCTATAAAAATTGTTTAAGTGTTTGGATAGACTCATTTTATACTAGTGACTTATCTAACTTAATTTGTATATTAAGAAATTTGTTTTTTTTTTCATTATCAAGTCGTTTTTCCATCTCAATAAAAACAGCGAAACGGAAAAAAATAAAAAAGGTAAACAGATACACAGGGTTGCCACATCTTCCGCATTTTCAGGAGATTCCTGGAATCGGTTATTCGTTTTGACCTTACGATGGATAATTCTTGTATGACCTTTGTTAGTCCTTCCGATGCGAATCACAATCAGATATTTATTTTTCGTGAAAATATACAGAGGTCTACATAATTACACAGCACATCGTCAGTTTTATTTTGTACAGATACCAATTATTTTTACCATTACCATGTACTGTGGCAATCCTGCAAATTCCACAATCCAATTATTTAATTCTCATTTAAATGTTTCTTTCATTCAAATGAACATTTCTATTTCGTTTCATTTATATAAGAATTTTGTTATTTATTTTAATGCCTTTTCATAAAATGATAAAGATTTTTTCATGTCATCAGTTTAAACTTATTTCCTGTGAGTATTACAGTTATCATCTGATGGGTTCCTGTTGACTAATTAAGAAGTTATTAGAATGTTCGTAGAATCTATGACAGTAAGTTTTTGAACAGTGCTTTGCAGTGACCTCTTTTGTTAGATTTTATAAAAAAATCTTATAGCACGCCTCTGCAGTTTCAGCACGCTAGTGACATTTCCACTGTTACCCCAAAGCTCAATGCCAAAATTAAAATTAACATTTAAAGCATGAAGCGAAATTTATGGAAGTCGTTTTTTATTCCTTCTTTTTTGTCTTCGGAGAGACATGCATGATGCATGACCTTTCTATTTTAAAGTTGCCTCCCCGGAAATCCGTACAGAAAAGGTGACAACCCTAGACGTACTCATCACTAAGCTATCTACAAATTTGATGAATCATCGAACAGCGAACGTTTGAAACTTGCTTTAGACCCATTTAGCCAGACCCAGATTTAAATACAATTTTAAAAACATAAGCTGAGCTTATTACAGACGCAACACAAAACGAAACATGACCTCTAAGCAAACCCTAAGTTGGTATACAACTGGTTTTCTTTGAATTAATTAAATATGTCTAACACCACCCGGATGTTCGAAAACTATCACAGAGCTTGATATATTTTATGGTTGGTGGCTACTGATGTTTATTTAAACTTTTTTGGTAGTCAAACTACAATAAGTTAGTTACACTAAGGCTGAGATAAATAGTCGTAACAGAAACTCAGGCTGAGATAAATAGTCGTAACAGAAACTAAGACTAACGGAAAGTAGTACTTTGTGACGTCAATTTGCGTTACTTTGAGATTTCGTCCATACAAAATGTGTCAAAGTGACGTCACAAAGTACTACTTTTCGTTAGCCTTAGTTTTTGTTTCGACTATTTATCTCAGCCTAATACTAACGAAAAGTAGTACTTTTTGACTTCATTACGGCACACTATATATGGACGAAATGCAAAGTACTACTTTTCGTAAGTGTTAGTTTCTGTTACGACTATTTATCTCAGCCTATGACGGTAACTCAGTGGATTAAGCCAATAGATTCCGAGGGAAAGGTCACATTCTTGGTTTTTTAATATTTTTTTTTATTCCATTTATTTTTGTTTTATGATAGTAAAGCTACACTAAGTTACGTCACGCACTAATAGATCCGCGGATTCGATCAACTCAGTAAAGAAGAGCCCGCAAAGAAACTTCGCTGATTTAAAACTGATTTGGAAAAGAAAGTAAGAACGAAGGCCAAAAGAAACAGCAATCCTCAGTGTAAATGACTTATTACTAACAATGTTGCTAATATAATCACATAAATTATAATATTTCATAGCATTACACGTATTATCTGATGTAAAAGCCCTTGTCAACCGTTGTTAAAATAAAAAAATCTGGGACCAACGAAGAAAGTATACCCTTTCGAACAAAAAATGAATTTTCCGAATCGGTCCAGGGGTCGTCGAATAATCGGTGTACATACATAAAAAAAGATTCCGATGAATTGAAAGACTCCTCCTTTTTTTGAAGTCGGTTAAAAAAGTCTGTCAACCGAACATGGATGGCTAATACCACACCCACCGTCATGATATTAGCTCAAAACATCGCATTCCAGAAAGAATTAGGTGCCATGCCAGGACCTCTGACTGACTATTCGACACATAACATCCGAAGGAATGAGGGGTCATGCCAGGACCATCCCAATCAACGCGGCTACATTGAAATGGATGAATACCCGGACAATGTCTCATTACCGCTTCGACCATCTTTTCGTCTACCTATATAATAAGGAAGCGGCCATCGAAACTCATCCGTACAGCGGCAGCGTAGCCACGTTTTTACATACACTGACGGTAGCACCGGTCAGTCAGTTCCAATGTACTAGAATAATGAAAAGTCCTAGTTTTGTGCCTTGTCCCTTTGGGCATATAGGTACGGTTGTAAAGACACGGCACTGCCCAGTGACACAAAACGCCACCAACCTCCGTGACGTTTGACAGTTAATTGAGTTCACTGTGGCTGTGTGCGAGCGTGCATGTTTGAGTGCGTCCGTTCTTGATTTTGCGTAATTTTCTCGAGTGAGTATGCATTTCGACACATCGCCGGCACAACCGGAAGGTATGGTCGGCAAAAAAGTCGTATTAGAATTCAAGTGGCTATGAGATAAAATAATATTTCAGTCTGTTATAATGTTATCGATATTCGTAATCAGATATCAAAGTCTTTGGTTTGAATATCTCTTTACGCCAGAATTAGTGTATTTTATAACAAATCGATTTTGTTATGTATGTAACTGGACATGTATGACTAATACCACACCTATTAAATAATGACACCTTTTAATAAAACAATAAATGAAATGAAATGAGTGCAACAAACAAACAACAAACCCCATGGGAACTAGGTGCTTCGCCAGGACATTCCTTATATTGCACGACTACAGTAAACTTAATGAAAAACATGGGCAATTTTAATTGATGCTTCGACCATAGTTTATGTAATGCGGTTGTACGTACCCAGGACCCGGGACTTATATTCTACGGGCGTACATTCTTACATAGAATCCGGATCACAAATCTCTGAGTCGTATCTTACGACATCCACGGGAAAATTAGCCAATTGATTATAAATGGTTTTTTTACCCTATCCTTCACTCACCATATTACTTATTCTGTGCCCTCACGCAGTAACATTTTTTGCATAGAGTTGTAGCTCACGAGTCGGAGAGTGTTATAGGCTACGTTTAACCCGGGTTTTAGTGTTCGATAACGTTCCGAGCGAAGCTAGTTCAAAATAAATTTACACTGTATCGACACAAATACCTCTGTGTCGATGAATTCCTTTAATGTTAACTAAGTTTACCGCAGCAAGTTAAATTTAAATTTACGCACTGCATTACAAATACCTCCGTGTCGATTAATTCCTTTAATGTCAACTAAGTTTACCGCAGCTAGTTAAATTTAAATTTACGCACTGCATTACAAATACCTCCGTGTCGATTATTTCCTTTAATGTCAACTAAGTTTACCACAGCTAGTTAAATTTAAATTTACGCACTGCATTACAAATACCTCCGTGTCGATTAATTCCTTTAATGTCAACTAAGTTTACCGCAGCTAGTTAAATTTAAATTTACGCACTGCATTACAAATACCTCCGTGTCGATTATTTCCTTTAATGTCAACTAAGTTTACCGCAGCTAGTTAAATTTAAATTTACGCACTGCATTACAAATACCTCCGTGTCGATTAATTCCTTTAATGTCAACTAAGTTTACCGCAGCTAGTTAAATTTAAATTTACGCACTGCATTACAAATAGCTCCGTGTCGATTAATTCCTTTAATGTCAACTAAGTTTACCGCAGCTAGTTAAATTTAAATTTACGCACTGCATTACAAATACCTCCGTGTCGATTCATTCCTTTAATGTCAACTAAGTTTACCGCAGCTAGTTCAATTTAAAAGCACACATTGCATTACAAATACCTCTGTGGCGATTAATTCCTTTGATGTTAAGTAAGTTTACCGCACGTAATTCAATTTAAATGTACATACTGCATTTCAAATGCCTCTGAGCCGATTAATTCCTTGAATGTCAGTTCACATACACCTGTGTCGATTAAATGCTTTAATGTCAACTAAGTTTACCTTGTTCAATTTAAATTTACGCACTGCATTACAAATACTTCTGTGTCGATTAATTCCTTTAATGTCAACTAAGTTTACCGCAGCTAGTTCAATTTAAATGCACACATTTCATTTCAAATACCTCTGTGGCCATTAATTCATTTAATGTCAACTAAGTTTACCGCAGCTGGTTCTATTTAAATGTACACACTTCATTTCAAATACCTCTGAGCCGATTAATTTATTTAAGGACAGTTTACATATACCTGTGTCGATTTATCCCTTTAATGTCAACTTAGTTAACCGCAACTAGTTCAATTTCAATGTACACACTGCATTACAGATTCCTCTGAGGCGATTAATTCCTTTGATGTGAACTAAGTTTACCGCAGCTGGTTCAATTTAAATTTTCACACTACATTGCAAATTAATTCCTTCAATGTTAATTCGGTTAGGATATCTAAAAAAAAAATGTATTACCCAACAAAATTCGGCCTAGACTTCTCAATATACAGACTTTTACAGCGTGTTTCCACCAAATCGCATATTTGCATAGATTACACCTCATCAAGTATCCATTGCGGTACTAATAAAATATCGTGTGGAAATAATTTCCAAATTCCAAATGATACCCCACACCACAAGTCCAGGGTATATAATGGTAAAATAACTCGTTAGGTGAACAAGCAAGTGAATTATTCCATCTGACGTTTAGTTGCATCTCGTACTATGGCGACTTTTATGAATCATATCTTTTTCACGAATTTTTGATGTACATATTTATGATTTTTGCTCTATGTTTAATTTTTTAAATAATCACTTTTTTAAATACATTGTCAAATTTGCATCTTAGTTTTGTAAATTTTTTCTTCTGCATATTTTATTTGCTTTGCATAATATTAGAAGATATATTATGAGTTATACCTACTAATGGTGATTTAAAATTGGAAAATTGATTTGAAGTGTTTATTCGGCCAAGTGAACCGAAACATACCAGTTAGATGAGTACGAAATGCAACTAAACATCCGATCATTCACTTGCCTGTTCACATGGCGAGTTAATATGCCATGGTAACCCCTTGATTGTAGGCGCATAGTCTCTGCTGACGCTACGAGAATAAATAGATCTTTGGACGCCATCTTTCACTTTTGCGTTAACACCGTTATTAGGTACTTGAATTAATCACACGCGCACACACAATTACATCCTCACACACATTAAAACAATTGCACGCACGCAATGGTGCATTCACCGAAAAACAAGATGTCCGAAATTATTTATAACTAGAGACCCACCGCATAAAGCGGCTCGTAGCCTAGTGGCGCGGGGACTGGCCTACCAACTTGCACCACTGTCTTTCTCTTTCAGAGTTCAATAAGTGCATTTCGTCACGAATGCGAGCTGCTCCATGGTTCGGATTCCATGTAAAACTGTAGGTCCCCTTCCCCTACTAGGTGGTAGGGTTTAAGCCCGGCCGGGTTGGTACCATCGCATTGGATGAAAAGATGGTCGAAGCGGCAATGAAAAATTGTCCGTGTTTTCCATCCAGTTCAATGTAGCCGTGCTCATAAAGGGAAGGTCCTGGCATGGCACCTAATTCCTTCGGGAATGTGGTGTATTGGGCTAATATCTAACGGTAGTTGTGTGGTATTAGCCATCCATGTCAGGTCGCATTAAAAAAAAAAACATAATGGGACGAGTATCTATAGCCAGAGGACTTCTGGTTGTAATTTTAAAACTGATATACGCCACAGAAAACACGGTCAATTGCTAGTCAGACTCGCACACGAAGGGTTCCGTACCATTACACAAGATTAACACAAATTAACATTATATCTGGAGGCTCCCTTTAAATTTTATTATTTTTAATTTGTTTGTTATAGCGGCAAAATAAATACATGATCTGTGAAAATTTCAGCTGCCATCCTATTACAGTTCATGAAATACAGCCCTATGACATATGGACGGACGGACAGCGGAGGCTTAGTAATAGGGTTCCGTTGTCACTCTTTGGGTACGGAGCCCTAAAAACGCAATCCGTACTGTGATCCCATAGTATTGCACGCTGCCAAAGTGTGGGATGACAGGATTTGAGTATTCTTTGACGGAGCTGAGAGAAATTCCGTGCTCACCCTGTGGTTTGAATCTAGGAAAGTACATACGTACATACATTCATTTTTATATAATATATTTAGATTCAATTATCACAAGAACCGTATATGTGCAGCCAAAAATTGCTTCATGCGGGAAAATTAAAGCCGCATCGACAGAAGCACAGCCAATGACTTGGTACACGTGTTTGGATTTTAATTAGGTAAATTAGTAGGTATCGTATTAAATTGTTTTCATGTTATTACGACATGCCTGATAACATCAATACAGTACAACAATGGCGTTAAAAGAGCGAAGCGCATTACCGTTTAAGGTGAACCTTTTGGCAACACCTACATCATTTATAATTTGAAACAACCTTACCTTTAGGCTGAAGGTAACAAAAACTTATTGAAATAGTGGTAATTGGCTTAAGGTGGCCCAACCCGCTCATCTCCCCATACAAAAGAAGAAAGAAGATCACGCCCATATTTGATCGAACTAGATGTCTGATGACCATTGGCATTGTAAAATTGTGCTTAGTTTCTAAGTTATAAGGTCCGAAAGTACGATTTTTTTCGCGCGTTTTATACAATTACTTTGGAGGTTGATTACGCAATGATAAAGTAAGAACATCGTAAAAAGATTAGTCATCAGACATAGCTTATTTAATAAAGATTTATGATCTATTTGCTTTTTGTTAGATTTTTGACTACAGCGGTCGTGGTTTACTTTTAGGTATAAGTCGTTTTGAAATTAAAATTTTCGTAAATCTTACCAAATCATACACTATGCACATTGTCTTTTTTGTGGACATGTTGCATCTTCCTCATCACGGAGCCTGTCTTATTCTTTGAAACAGAAAAGGTCCCAGAGCGCAACAGCACGGTTTTGTACCGTGCCCGCGAATGAGTTAGGCCCGCCGGGTTGGGCCACCTTAAGACGCTCTTGATTGAGACGTGCGAATATCAAGTGGAAGCTGGTTCCACATACGTGCAGCGCTGAGAGTGAAATAATTTGTTTAGAATGAAGAACTTGGTCCCGGAATAGCAAAAAGCAAATTATATAAGGATCTGAGAGGTAGGCCATGAAATCAGAGGGATTCCACCCATCAGTAAGATATTTAGAAGCAGCTGGGTTATTTAATCAACCAAAGAGAAGAGAAAGAATATGGATATTTCTGCGTTTATGATTATCAAGCCAAAAAAAACAAATGGCTGTCGTGCTTTTTAGGGTTTCATACCCAAAGGGTGAAAACGGAACCCTATTACTAAGCCTCCGCTGTCCGTCCGTCCGTCCGTCCGTCCGTCTGTCACAGGGCTGCATCTGCTGATCCGTAATAGGTAGGCAGCGGAAATTTTCACAGAGCCTTCAGCCTCAGTGGCCCAGTGGCGCGACACTTCGGCGATCGCTCTCCGAAGTTAAGCAACGCTGGGTCCGGTCTGGTCTTGGATGGGTGACCATTCGACCGTTGAGAGAGGCTGGCCGTGGTTTGGATTCCACGTTAAGCTGTAGGTCCCCTTCCTTACTTACTAGGTGGTAGGGTTTATCCCGCCCGGGTGGGTACCATCGCATTGGATGAACGATGGTCGAAGCGGCAATGAAAATTGTCCGTGTTTTCCATCCAGTTCAATGTAGCCGTGCAATATAAGGAAGGTCCTGGCATGGCACCTAGTTCCCATGTGGTGTGTTGGGCTAATACCATGACAGAACTTGTGGTATTAGCCATCCATGTCCAGTCACATAAAAAAAAATGTATTTATTTTGCCGTTATAACAACAAATAGGTAAAATAAAAAATAAATAAAAATCAAAGGGGGGGGGGGGGGGGGCAATAAAAAAGCGTGATTTTTGTGTTAAATCATGTACAATGGGACGGAACCCTGTGTGTGCGAGTCCGACTCGCACTCGGCCGGTTTTTGTTTTTCAAAACAGATACGATGCCAGAAGCAATAGCTGTGCCACGACCGCCAATAAGTTAGTCCCATCGCGAAGGGCGCTCTGGGATACAAATGAATGAAGACATCATTAACCAACCACGGCGAAAAATTAAAAATGGCTTCGAGACACTACGGATGTTAAACATCTTAATGATATAATATTGGGTCGAGAAAAAATGGTTGAATGATCTGAAGACTGAACAAAAACTTTGGCGGTACGGCAAGGTTGGTAGAAAAAGTTCACGGACGAGACGCTAGATTTTTGTAGGTAGAAACACCTGAGCAAAAAGTTGCTAGGTAAGCAAAGCAAAGCATCATTTCGAAATCAAGCATTGACTTTTAATGTAATTGTGCCAGAGCGGCTCGTAGTCCAGGGGCGCGGGGATGGCCTAGCGTACCAGAGGTCTGGGTTCAATTCCTCGCCCCGACATGCACCACTTTCTTTATCTTTCTGAGTTCGTTGAGTGCATTTCGTCACGAATGCGAGCAGCTCCATGGTTCGGAATCCATGTAAAACTGTAGGTACCCTTTCCCCTACTAGGTGGTAGGGTTTATGCGCGCCCGGGTTGGTGCCATCGCATTGGATGAAAAGATGGTCGAAGCGGCAATGAAAAATTGTCCGTGTTTTCCATCCAGTTCAATGTAGCCTTGCTCATAAAGGGAAGGTCCTGGCATGGCACCTAATTCCTTCGGGAATGTGGTGTATTGGGCAAATATCATAACGGTAATTGTGTGGTATTAGCCATCCATGTCAGTTTGCATAAAAAAAAGTTTTATAGATTTGGGGAAAACATGGAAATTCAACAAGTTCCTAATCTGCGTATTGGATCACCTCGTGAAATGTAGGTACCATAGTGTTCATTCTACCACACGACAGACACCTAAGCATTGTGTGCATTTTTTTATGCGGTCTGACATGGATGGTTAATACCACACAATTACCGTTATGATATTAGCCAATGCACTACATTCCCGAAGTAATTAGGTGCCATGCCAGGACCTTCCCTTTTATGAGCACGGCTACATTGAACTGGATGGAAAACACGGACAATTTTTCATTGCCGCTTCGACCATCTTTTCATCCAATGCGATGGCGGTCTTAAACCGTACCGCCTATTAGGGGAAGGGGACCTACAGTTTTACATGGATTCCGAACCATAGAGCAGCTCGCATTCGTGACGAAATGCACTTATCATACTCGGAAAGAGAAAGACAGTGGTGCATGTTGGAATTGAACCCGGGCCTCTGGTACGCTAGGCCAGTCCCCGCGCCACTAGGCTACGAGCCGCTCAATATATAGACCGTTATGCATCCGAAAATCGGTTCTTTAGCGGTGACGCCGCGGGTATTGTCTGCTAGTTTGATCACGCTCGGACGCCAGCAGCACTGTTACAAGAACGTGACCATTCAGCGATACACGAAGGCTGACTTTGAAAAAAAAAAAAAAATATGAGGTGGAAGCATTTCCTGAGACTTGGATATAAATCACGTTACTCTTTATTTATGTTTCATATTATTCCATTATTTTTTTTATTCGATTATACTCTTAGACGAAGACTGCCTTTCTGAGACTTGGAAATGAATCCCATTACATATTATAATAATAATATAAAATAATAATTAATAATATAAATAATATCACGTATATTTTATAAGCATGATAATATTTTATATTTCTTATTATGCCATTATTTATATTATAATCGATTTAAATCGTCTTTAAAATGAAAAAAATTGCCAAATGCGAGTCGGACGCGCACCACGAAGGGTTCCGTACCATAATTTAACACCAAAAAATCACGTATTTTGAATGGAGCCCTCTTGATTTTTTTATATTACTTATTTGTTGCTATAGCGGCAAAATAAATACACAAGCTGTGAAAATCTCAGCTGCCTACCTATTACGGTTCATGAAGTACAGACCTGTGTCAGACGGACGGACAGCGGAGGCTTAGTAATAGGGTTCAGTTGGGGCTTTGGGCACGGAACCCTAAAAATTTGGTAGAAGTATTTTCCAAAACGTGAAAATAAATCCCATAACTCATAAGATTATATACGAGTTTATATTTCTTCTTGTTCCATTATTTTATTATTCCATGATTTTTCTCTATTATCCTTGGATTCGCGGCGGAGGGATTTAAGGTGGCCCAACCCGGCGGCACCTACTCATTCGCGGGCACGGTACAAAACCGTGCTATTGCGCTCTAGGAACTTCTCTGTTTCAAAGAAAAAGACAGGCTCCGTGATGAGGAAGATGCAACATTTCCACAAAAAAGACTATGTGCGTAGTGTATGATTTGGCAATATTTAAAAAAATTTTAATTACAAATCGACTTATAGCTAAAAGTAAACCACGGCCGCTGTAGTCAAAAATCTAACAAAAACCTAATAGATTATAAATCTTGATTGAATAAACTATGTCTGATGATTAGTCTTTTTAAGATGTTCTTACTTTATCATTGCGTAATCCACCTCCAAAGTTATTTTATAAAATGCGCGAAAAATTCGAACTTTCGGACCTAATAACTTTTTACAATGCCAACGGTCATCAGACATCTAGTTTGATAAAATAAAGCTTTTTTGATCAAAATTTGGGAGCTTTGACAAGAAATATGGGCGTGATCTTCTTTCCCCGTTTGTATGGGTAGTTGAGCGGGATGGCCCACCTTAAGGCGGTTCGGCTACCACGGACGAAGAACCAATAAAAAACTTCACCGGGAGCCAATATAAAAATACATTTTCAAGAGCTCGCACTTGGCCGGTTTTTAAATACATGCGTGCTAATTAGGCAAACATTTTACAAAATATTAACGGAAAAGGTCAACCGAATAAATTATTATTTTTACGAGATTTGAGTGTTACATCTCAGCTCTAGATTTGAATTATGTATATACTAGCTGAGGTACCCGGCTCCGCTTGGGTCAATGTCGTTTTGGACTCATGTCGGGCTGAATTATATCCTGGATGCATAGTATGCATTGGATGAAAAGATGGTCGAAGCCGTAATGAAAAGTTGTCCGTGTTTTCTATCCAGTTCAATGTAGCCGTGCTCATAAACGTAAGGTCCTGGCATGGCACCTAAATCATTCGGGAATGCGGTGTATTGGGCTAATATCATAACGGTAGTTTTGTGGTATTAGCTATCCATGTCAGGTCGCATAAAAAAAATAAAATAATAGTAACCCTATGAGCTAATCCAAAAGCCTAGTCGACGACAATGTATCTACCTACGAAATTTGATCAAAAACGGTTGATCCGATGTGGCATGATCGAATAAGAAAACATCCAGGTACAGTAATTGTAAAAAAAAATGGTCGATGTCGTCCAAGTTTTTCAAAATCATTTTCCGCTGGGACGATCATGCACCTTTAAGGCCACCGGTCACCCCTTGCGTAATTTAGAGTAATTTACTCCGCACATGCTGCTCCTTGTTGTAAATATTTAACCCCCCTGCTCACTTCTCTGGTAAGTGAGCGTGATGTTATATATATATATATATATATATAAGTAATGCGTAGATTTAGCCTAGACTTAGATACAAGACGCATCTTAATCGGGTAAAATCATTTCATACTGCAGGCCCGCCCGGGTTGGTACCATCGCATTGGATGAAAAGATGGTCGAAGCGGCAATGAAAAATTGTCCGTGATTTCTATTTAGCTCAATGTAGCCGTGCTCATAAAGGGAAGGTCCAGGCATAGCACCTACTTCCTTTGGGAATGTGGGGCATTGGTCTAATATTATAACGGTAGTTTTGTGGTATTAGCCATCCATGTGAGGTTTGCAGGAAAAAAAAAATTAAAACCGGCCAAGTGCGAGTCGGACTCGCACACGAAGGGTTCCGTACCATCGTACAAGATTTCACACAAAAAAATATGTTTTTTGTATGGAGCCCTCTCTTAATTTTTTTTTTTTAGTTTTACCTATTTGTTGTTATAGCGGCAAAAAAATACACACTCTGTGAAAATTTCAACTTCCTACCTATTACGGTTCCTGAGATACAGCCCTGTGACAGACGGACGGACGGACGGACGGCCAGCGGAGACTTAGTAATAGGGTTCCGTTTTCACCCTTTGGGTACGGAACCCTAAAAACTGGTCACCTCTCTGCTAATTTAGCGTTTGTCACATTGTTTTTAGATCTGTCACATAAAAAAATTACGAAACCCTCGATTCACGAGTCAAAGTCGCACTTGACCGGTTTTTTATACTAATCAAGCTTTTCCCCTTATTGAATCATTTGAGGTGTTCAATGATTTGGCGCAGACATATTACACATGTATTGTGATATATTGACTGATTGGATGTTTACATCGCTGAATACATTTGCAAATACGAACCAACAATTTAATTACCTGCGTAGTATGTTAATTAAAGTGTGTAAAAAATAATTGTTGATTTTGAAATTATTAGTGCATACTCATTGAGAGTTTATGCTAAGCGCGTTACATCTCAAATGCGTATTTGTTTTGCTAGTATGAATCATTTGGCAGTGCTGATTCCTCTCATATGTGGGTCATCAAAACACACGCATGTATGTCTTTTGAAACATCCCCCAAATTTCCGTGCCCGTCAAAATAAGCATCAAAGTTTTAATTTTCATAGGCCATCCCTAAACATTATTCTATAACTCCATCGTTTTTCATTAATTCTGGGCTAATATGACAGTGGGCGGGCTTCCCCCTTCCACCTAGTAGGGGAAGGGGACATACAGTTCTACATGTTTTGGCAACATTAACCAACATATATAACATGTTTGTACATTGCAACATTATAACAAACTTCCCATGCTTTTTCCGATCTTCTCCGACCTTCAATGCGATCATCGCTGTGATGTCTATTTGTTATATTACATGAAATAGTGTTCGAAGAAGTTACGTCTTCTAAATACAATACCATAGCCTCAATCTCCTGTGAACTACAATAACTAACTCTTACACATGGTTCCCGAGCTATAGAACAGATCTCGTGAAGAATTGTTAGCTACAATAACTAACTCCTACACATGGTTCCCGAGCTATTGAACAGATCGCGTGAAGAATTGTTAGCTACAATAACTAACTCCTACACATGGTTCCTGAGCTATTAAACAGATCGCGTGAAGAATTGTTAGCTACAATAACTAACTCCTACACATAGTTCCCGAGCTATTAAACAGATCGCGTGAAGAATTGTTAGCTACAATAACTAACTCGTGCACATGGTTCCCGAGCTATTGAAAACATCGCGTGAGGAATTGTTAGCTACAACAACTAACTCCTACACATGGTTCCCGAGCTATTGAACAGATCGCCGGAAGAATTGTTAGCTTCAATAACTAACTTCTACACATGGTTCCCGAGCTATTGAACAGATCGCGTGAAGAATTGTTAGCTACAATAACTAACTCCTGCACATGATTCCCGAGCTATTGAACAGATCGTGTGAGGAATTGTTAGCTACAATAACTAACTCCTACACATGGTTCCCGAGCTATTGAACAGATCGCGTGAAGAATTGTTATCTACAATAACCAACTCGTACACATGGTTCCCGAGATATTGAACAGATCGCGTGAAGAATTTTTAGCTACAATAACTAACTCCTACACATGGTTCCCGAGCTATTGAACAGATCGCGTGAAGAATTGTTAGCTACAATAACTAACTCCTACACATGGTTCCCGAGCTATTGAACAGATCGCGTGAAGAATTGTTAGCTTCAATAACTAACTTCTACACATGGTTCCCGAGCTATTGAACAGATCGCGTGAAGAACTGTTAGCTACAATAACTAACTCCTGCACATGATTCCCGAGCTATTGAACAGATCGTGTGAGGAATTGTTAGCTACAATAACTAACTCCTACACATGGTTCCCGAGCTATTGAACAGATCGCGTGAAGAATTGTTAGCTACAATAACTAACTCCTACACATGGTTCCCGAGCTATTGAACAGATCGCGTGAAGAATTGTTAGCTACAATAACTAACTCCTACACATGGTTCCCGAGCTATTGAACAGATCGCGTGAAGAATTGTTAGCTTCAATAACTAACTTCTACACATGGTTCCCGAGCTATTGAACAGATCGCGTGAAGAACTGTTAGCTACAATAACTAACTCCTGCACATGATTCCCGAGCTATTGAACAGATCGCGTGAAGAACTGTTAGCTACAATAACTAACTCCTGCACATGATTCCCGAGCTATTGAACAGATCGTGTGAGGAATTGTTAGCTACAATAACTAACTCCTACACATGGTTCCCGAGCTATTGAACAGATCGCGTGAAGAATTGTTATCTACAATAATTAACTCGTACACATGGTTCCCGAGATATTGAACAGATCGCGTGAAGAATTGTTAGCTACAATAACTAACTCCTACACATGGTTCCCGAGCTATTGAACAGATCGCGTGAAGAATTGTTAGCTACAATAACTAACTCCTACACATGGTTCCCGAGCTATTGAACAGATCGCGTGAAGAATTGTTAGCTACAATAACTAACTCCTACACATGGTTCCCGAGCTATTGAACAGATCGCGTGAGGAATTGTTAGCTACAATAACAAACTCCTGCACATGGTTCCCAAGCTATTGAACAGATCGCGTGAGGAATAATTAGCCACAATTACTAACTCCTACACATGGTTCCCGAGCTATTGAACAGATCGCGTGAGAAATTGTTTGTGAGGTACAGCCTCCTAACTAGGGCCTCGGGGCACCGAAGGCGGGACGGAGGCGCGCCGCTCAGTCCGCGAGCACGGAAGCTGCGCCGGACCACTCTCCGTTTCTGCCCTACTGACACTCTTAACGAAGGTGAAAGTCGTTTGCACAATATCGCGTCTATTTGCGAGATTTATTAGATGTCGCTGTGACGGATGCGCGGTTCTGCGGACTGAAGTGAACAATGAAAGGAAATATTGATTTTTTTTATTCACATGTTTTATCCGCCGAGGAAGCAGCGTGCTGGTATGTCTGGAAGTGCGAGTGGACTTGCCTTTCATGAGCGAGGTTATGTTATGGGTTCAAATCCTCACCCCGGTCATGGACCAGTTTTTTTTCTCTTTCTGAGTTGGATAACTAGGTTTAGATTTAACTAGGTGTTAGGGTAAAGCCCGCCCGGTTTGGTACCACTTAATACTATTCATTTGTAATATAAGACGCAATGTTACGTTTATTATATTAATATTTAAATGCATATGCACGATTACAAGATATAAATGTTCCTCAGGGGTATTTTTTCCTTCTGTGGTGTCTATAAAAGATTAAATATAACAGATTAATATCACTGATATTCTTGTATTATTAAGAGGGTGCTAGCACCTGATTGCATTCAGTCCCATAAGGGCGTAAGAACAACAACATTTATTTTTATTAAAAAATAAGCACAACTAATTTCGAAAATCTAAAAAGTACATTTGAAGATTGATGGTCTAGCCATTATTTAAAGACCAAACTGTAAAGACCCCGATCCTTTGATTGCTCAAACAGGGCAAATGGTTTTGAAAAAGATCTTTGAACAAATAATGACAGCCTCAGATAAATATAATAATATGATTAAAATATAGTTGAACAATCAATTTATCTTTCATCTTTTGAAATTTCAAAATCACGTGTAGTGAAAAATAATAAAATCTGCTTTCACTTCCGCCCTTATGGAACTGAATGTAATCCGGTACTAACACCCCATTAAGTAATTGGTATTATGGTCTTAACAAAATTATTTAGACGAAATAGTGCTCGTGTTGTTGCTAGGCTAGGTATCATTATGTTCGTATGTAATTAAGAATGCGCTAACTTGTAATTAATTAATGCTTTACTTGTATTCTTATTGGTTAAATAAAGTCTCAATGCCATAATAAAAATTATCACTCGACAATGGACGCTGGCAACCAATGAGTAATGTAGGACTGGAGTGGCGACCGAAGCTCATGCATACAGCGGCAGCGTAGCTACATTTTAGTTTTAAACACTGGCGGTAGTGCCGGCCTGTCAGTTCGCTTACGAATTTGCTCACTGATATTCCTGAGGTCCAACGACACGCAAAACTAAACACGACGCCATAACGAACATTCGATGTTGCGCGTCAAGAATTCGTAATCGAACTAACTAGCATGAGAGCAGTCACTATACCATAGATTAAAAGGAAGGAATAGATAGCTAACGTCATACAACATACAAAACTCTCCGAAGACTGTTTATTTTCACTGGTACTATGACATTTCAAACTAGCGCCATCTCCCGTTGCCAGAACTAGTTACAGCGTCCTTAAACTAAGGTTGATTCCATGTGTTGCCTAGGTAGGCGTGATAAAAACGTTAAATTTTTATCTATACATTTAGTGATGTCATAGTAAATAAAAAATATCATTGGAATTCATGGGTTCATTTTTAAGGTATTCTGAAATGTGCAACGCCACCTGTGGACTTTCATTATCCCTATTTAATAATGGTATGACGCTAGCAATTTATCGCTCCCTCTATAATCTATGTCATAGATAAATAGGAAGATATGTAAGAAAATATATCTAACGTCGTAATAGGAATAATAAAAATCAACAGATGGCGTTGCAATTCACATTTTTGAATATATTAAATACAAACCAATGAATATCAATGATATTTTTAATATAATTTTTATTGTAACATTTATTAATGTATAGGTAAAATGTAACGTTTTCATCGTGCCTGCCCAGGCAAAACAATTAAATTGAACGTTTAATAACGGTGTAGTTAGTTCTGGCGGTCACGGGAGATGGCGCTGGTAAGAATGTAATATTGAACGCGAGAATAAGAAGTATTTAGCTAGTTTTGAACGTTGCCTGACGTTAGCAGACTACCCCTACTATCCTTTGTCTATTTCTTTGTTAATACTTTGCTGGCTACTGGTGGTATTTCTTTACTCGACGCTATCAACACTCCTCATCCAAACGAGAATCGGCAAATACCTCACATCACTATGTCCACAGAGCTTATGACATAATTCACATATCTATCTGGCGGTGATTAAGCCTCCATTAAGCTAACTCAAAACCGGTCAACGCCCTTGCGGCTAACTTGAAAACGACGCAAGTAACTGGTCTTCGTCTGTTAGGTATACCTTACATTTCTATAGCAAGAATACGACGCGTCGTATCCGGATCCTTAGAATAAAATCCATTTTTCTGTGGTAAATCTCATTGCGTGTAAGTTACATATTCTGAAGGGCGTGAGAACACCTGATTGCATTCAGTTCCAACCATATTCAATCATATAGCATATGGGCGTAAGTCAAACCATATTTATTCATTTAAAAAAATGTGTACTACTTACATTGGAATTTCAAAAAGTTGAAAGCTGTATTGATAGCTTAGCTATATTTGAAACCTATAACAGTAAATATATAACGCTCATATTCATGTTCAAACCTCGGTTCAAACTTGTATAATGATTGTTTTTTAATATTTATCCAATTTGAGAACAAAAAGCACCAGAAACTTACTGTGATATCTAAAAATTCGTATTTCATATTTACTTTTTGAATAATCGGAATTCGTTGTGGTTATTTTTAAATATAATTAATTGTTGTTTTACTTACGTCCTTATTAATCTGAACGTAACTGGCTCGTATCACGCCCTTAAGTATAACATTTAAAGAACTCTAATATTATAACTGCATTATTAAATCTCGCTGCATTCAGGTACCACTATTGCCAAACTTTCAGGGCCTTGAACCGTATACCTTCGGAGCCTATGATCCACGACTGTGATAGCGCACCACGAGGTAGGCTTTTCTACAAAAAAATAATAACCAAAGTGGCCAAGGCAAATATATTTTTTTAATTTTGAAAAAATGTTAAATGTTCAAAACGACAGACTCGCGAGGTCTACAGCGAGAGCCACTCACGTTTCAAAAAAATCTAGTTTGACCCTGGTATTATACACACACTTACACCGCAGATTAGGTGGTGGCAGTCGGTTCTACGGTCTAGTTGCCTCGCTGCCCTTGAGCGTATGTAAGTCTTGGGGATTTATTTTACTATAAAAAATTTAAGCTCTTAGAAACCTTTGGAAACAGTATCACTAATTGTCCTGTTAAAAGGAATCCTTGAACGGCTCGTATCTCAGGGGCGTGTGGACTTCTCTTTCATGCCAGAGGTCATGGGTTCAAATCCCGACCCCGTTCAGAAACTACTTTCATTCTCTTTCTGAGTTGTATAAGTGCATTTCTTTGCAAATTCGAGCGGTTCCATAGGTCTAACTATAGGTCCCATTTCTCTAATAAATGGTAGCGTTAGCTCGCTCGTATTTTTACAATTTCATTAGATGAAAAGATGGCCGAAATGGCAATGAAAAAGTATCCGTGTTTTCTAGCCAATTCAATGTAGCCATGGCAGTGCAGTTAATTCCTTCGGAAGTTTAGTGTGCTGGGCTAATATCAAACGGTTGGTTTCTTTAACATAAAAGGGAACTCCGAAAGCAAGTCCCCGCGTCACTGAGCTTCCAGCCGCTCGATAAGCTGTGCTTTTATATGTAATAACGGTATCATATATCACCAGTTCCTTTCACACGAGGTGTACAAACATTTTGAATGTTTCAAAATTCAAGATAAAAATAATATTTGTGGGTGTGTTGGGGAAAATCTTTTAAAATTGTTAGGTCTTTATTTTTACAATGTTAGAGAAAACTTTATTAATATTGAACACCTATATTTTGTGATGAACGTAACCGATGTAATATATATAAGCCCCTTAAATGGTGGGGCAGGTTTTTTTTTATATTTAATTTATTTGAACTTTTGGTAGTCAAACTACGCTAAGTTACGTCACAAACTGATAGATCCGCGGATTTGAACCCGCAAAGAAATTTCACTGGTTTACAGAATTTGGATATAAACACTTAGCTCTAAATGCCACTGCAAACCAATACTTTGTTAGAACAGTTTAAGACAAAGAACAACAACATAAGACCTTCCTAAGAAATAAGATATCGTATATGTTTGGAAATATTTGTCAGAAGTGAAGTATGCTCTGAAATAATGCATCGATGACGAATGGCGCCAGGCCAGCGAAATTCGAGGTGAAAAGTCAACTGTCAAGAAAGTGGCCACGGACGAGACAAGTGTGGTATTAGACTGACATTTTGAATTGCGAGACGGGGGGACGCGAACGTTGAGATGAAAGTGTGATATGGAGACGTGTACGCGAATTTCACTGCAGAGAATCTACAAAAAACATTTAATAGTCAGTATAGTGGGAGTGTAAATCTTCAAAGGCACAGGAGGCATATTCTCGCGTAAGAAAGTAAATCAGAAGGAAATTAAAAATAAGCTTACATGACGTTAATGGATTTATTTATCCAGCGTTCAGCAAACAAACGATAATGGCGACCTCCGGAAGCAGCTATTTAGCGTTAGGGTTCATTGTTGTATGCGCGTCAAAATCATTTTCAGGCGAGCCAAATTTATGTTTTTGATCTGCGAAGTATACTTTTTATAGGGGAATTAATATATGTTTCACGCTTATTCACTAGATATATATGTGATCTTGTATTACAAAAAAGAAAATTGTCTAAATCATTTATGGTTTCCAAGCGCCGCCTTATAACCCTAATATAAACCTAATAAATAGTTGTTTACAAACATTATTTTTAAAGATTATAAGCAACGCATTAAAACAGGTTATACAGTAGATAATAGTCTAAACTTTGATATTTCGATTTTTCTAGGGGTGTTTATTCTTAACTGACGCAGAGATAAAATAAAAATAACCCAAAAATATTGCGGGTTAGCGTCATTTGGAGCCTTAAAATAACAATCCTCTTTCCTAGACTGCACCGCGGCGCGACAGCTTACTGGACATGAATGGCTAATACCAAACTGACCGTCAGATATTAGCCTAACACACAACACAGGAAGTTGGTGCCATGCCAGGACCTTCCTTATATTGTTTGGCTATATTGAACTGGATGGAAAACACTAACGATCATACGACCCGCTGCCAAACTCCCATTTCAATGATATGGTCACTTTGACCATACGGTGAAGAAATAATATCGACTGCATGCCCCTTTTGTCCCTTTCTCTTTAGTGGTAGAAACCATCTTAACACCCTTCTCTACATTAATTCTTGCATAGGATAACAAACTCGAATAACACCCGGGCGGAGCCGCAGCCACAGCTAGTTCATCAATAAACATTTTCTAAAAATAATTGACAATCAATTTGAGTGAAGATGAACTGACAAAAAACGGTTCTTATTATGTGAATAAAGATCGATGTGTTTTGAATTGAAAACGTCCAAATGTATTATCAATAGGCGTTGGTGAGGTGATGTTGATTTTATCATTTCCGGGTTATAAAAAGTACAAAATTCATATAATTGGTACTAGAAAAGAATAACGTAGATTTTCGAGTCCGACTCGGACACCGAGGGTTCCGTAAAAAATTGACTGAAAATTTAAGGGGAATAAATACCTAAATATGAACGATTACATATATTATAAGTCGATTACAGTAAAGCCTTTGATTGTTAAACATTGAAAAAATACTGAGCTTATAGAACGTACCTTTGCGAAGGTAGGCATCTCCATTTTGTCCAAAGCACTTGTATAATCATCGAAATGAAAAATATTTCTAATCGCCCTTTTTACCTTTCAAAGCTATGTTTTCTGTTATCTTTCTATTTAGAAGAATGAAATAAAGAAAATCTTATACCTTTCAGCCATAACGAGGTACACATCCCCTTTTCTGTTAAAAAATCTTCTGTTTTTATTTCTTTTACAAAATCAGACTAGTCGTACCTTGACGAGCGGGGACGGAGCGCGCGAAAAGTGCGTACCCTCCCGCTGACATGATAGCACTGGCTAGATTCCGCTATGATATATAGGCGCCCTAAGTTTGCAATCGCACAATTTCAAAGTGATGTGACTGCGAATTATCGATTTTCAGATTTTTCGTTTACTCGTAATGTGAGAGCTTGCTTCTTGCCAAATTTCATAAATCAAAGAAATGTATATTTTATGTATACAGGTTGTTGTAATGGCCTGTACATTTCATTTGGGCAAAATATTATTGGGGTTGAAACAAAAATAATAAACAGTTTAATAACTTTTTGCCGAATATCCTCTCAATAAAAAAATTGTTTTTCCATATAAAGTGATTCAATAATTTAGTGCAAAAAGAATTTAATGTTACGTAAGAACGTGGGAACGTTGTATGTACTTGGACATGCATGGCTAATATCACACCTACTGTCATGACGTTAGCCTGACACGCCACGTGGGATCTACGTTCCATGCCAGTTGTAAATTTTGTGTCCGTTACCAAAATGGACTTTGATGGACAGCAATTCGGTTGATATCTAAATCATTGCAGTCAAAATTCCTTAGCCATAGTATCAACATGCGAAACTAGCGCCATCCAGTAGTAGATAAGAATTGTTTCAATTTTAATATAATCGAGAAATTCGTTGGCTGACGTAGGTAATTGTCCGGATAGCTCAGCGGCTAGAGCGGTGCACATGTAATGCAAAGGTCCCAGGTTTGAATCCTGCTGCCGGCGAATGTCACGACCAAAAACGTTATCTGATTCGTTTCAAAATCCGATTACTACAATGTTTTGATGTAGATGTCATGTAGATGTGTGTACATATGCTAATATATTCGCTTCGCTGCAATTTTTGGACCAAAAAAACCAGTGCAAAAAAATTATGCATTAACAGATGCAGCGAACTAGTGCCACTGCTTACACGTAAATTATGCGAGACCAGTTAGATGTGGTCTTGCATAATTTATGTATGCAGTGGCAGTATTATAATTAATGTCTAAAGTTATTTAACATTTGTTTGACTTTAACACTCGGGACATAACGTAAATAGGCCAGCTCGTATGAAACGTCAAAATGACGCAAGGATTTTTTCTTCCCGCCCGACGACGATGTGTCCTATATGCTGTATGGTACGACAACGTCTCTCGACGTGACCGTTCTTTGCTCGCTACACACCCGTCCTACTCCGTTGTGTCTCGGAACATGTTAAAACAAACCACGATCAATAAGTACAGGTGAGCGCAGAAGTTGGTTTTGGAAATAATTAAAGTGGATAGTGAATGTTTGTGAGTGCTTTTGTTTAAATTTTCAACAGTGGCGATAGAGTTTTGACCCTTCAACTACGAAGGTATGTAGGGTCACTTTTTCTCTACCATATAGAATACTGTAAAGAGCATTTCCTCTCTCCCCTTTTTACCATCGCTCAACACGATATAGGCAGGGAAAGCACTCTTTCAATGTCGCCATTCCTGGAATATTAATATACTCATCCTGTGAATCCTTAATTTATGCTGTCTGTGAACTGTGATATGCCCTGCCTAGGTATTTCCTCCAAAGTGCAGTCTGGGGTCCTTCAAGGTGTGAACAGCGCCGTGTTTGATGGATGACCCCGAGGAATCCCATAATTTAGAGACCCATTAGCTCAGACTAATTTAAAACCCCACTGCTCTCCAATAATTGACAAAATCTAGGTACGCGTAGATACGCGCCGTGCCGATTTTGGTTAAATTATTTTAAAATTTTTTGGAGCGTAGACAGACAGACATTGAATTTTGTAAGCGTTTGAAATTGAAGTCCTCACAGCGGACAAACGCACGTGGGTATAAGAGTTTCGGACCCGGCGAAACAACGAAATCAATGTGTCCCGTTAGCCAACATTAGTGTGGTTTGAATACTCGTCATGCAAGAATATTGAAAACTAGATATTCGATGGCACCTGTGCTTGAAGATGATAATTGTTGTAAATCATATTTATTTTAAACACAAATTATGTGGTTTCATACAGCTTCAAGTTATCCGAGGTCAATACATTATGCGATGCAGAAAATTGCACCCAAGCATTTCATAGTTTAAAATTAAATGTACAAAGGTTAATTCTATATGACTACAATAATATAATAGATGTAACTAAATTGTAAATTGATATCTTTGAATTCTATTTCAAATACTTTCGCAACATTTCCATCTCTATATCAACTCTATAATAATACGAAAATGATAATATGAAAATGAAATTATAAATAAACTTTAATAATAATTTTAGTAACCATATAATAGACTGGAAACTCTTAATATATTTAATTTTAATAATTTTCCCTTTTCAGCTACTTTGGTTTTTACTTGAATCTAAAATCAAAACCATGCGCACTAATTGCATTGTTTTAATATCTTAACAATTGAACATACGAAATTATGCAGAAATAATGCTGATTTAAATTATGCAATCATCTGGCTATGGAGCTGTAAGCAAAGAGCATAGATTATATAGCACATAGACCACATGAGTTTAAATAAGTTTTTAATGTATATGGCATATGAAATATGTAAGAATTATATTTTTTGTGCGAAGGAGCCACAATTAAAATAGGTATAATGTTAATTAAATTAAAATATGAATAATTTGCGTTTAATCTTTATAAATCTAAAGAATTTTATAAGACTTTATTGCAATAGTTGCGAACATATTAAATATACGGGAAATATTGTTTTAAATTTAATGATAAAAGCTCTTTTAAATTTAGATAATTTAAGGATTATTTTTTTACGTTAATATATTTACATTAAACACAGTTTTTGTATTATTTGACTTCATACCTGAAAACATAAAAAAAAATCACCTAGCTTGAAACAGAGATTATGGAATCGAGAATCCGATGATCAAATGCCAGGATAAGATGAAAAAATAATCATGTCCATACCTTCTCCAGATGAAAACTCCTTCCGAACGAAGACAAACAGAACTCCCGAAAAATCCCACCGAAGCACGCACTCACAAACACGAAAGCTTCAAGATTAGCACCAAATTAAAAACCACGAAAAAAATCAACACTGAAAACACTCAAACGAAAAAAATCCCGCCAAAATTCCAACGTGTCACTTTTGAAGGAGCGTTCCAAATACGAATATCTCCCGCTCGACTCCAGAATCGTAGCCGAGGAGAGCGCGCGTCCGATTCTTACGTCATGCGATCGCGCGAGCGCCCTTCTTTCGCGGGCATTCGTGCCCGACTGGTGGAGTCAACTTGCGCTTCGCGGCTCTTTTGCGTCTGGCATTCACTTGCCGTGTCTTGGTTAATCGCTCGTGAGCCCTGGCAGGAGCGGTTAACGAGGTGCGTTGAAAGAAATGTTTTGTTGGGTCAAGCTCGCCTTTGTGGGGTTTTTTCTTTGATGCGAATAAGGAAAATATAAGGTTAAGCTCTTATGACCTTAGAACAAAGAAGAAGATTTCATACTTATTAGAGAGCGACAAGTTTTTTATCGGGTTATAAGGTCAGATTGCGTGAGGTAAGGTTAAAACTATTAGTCGTTTGCCTCCAAACATTTCATCCTCCCCGAAGTGACTCTTAATATCGTTATTGAAGTCGAAATTATATTTTTTTTGTTACAAAATAAGTATGAATAATAATTTTGTATCATCTTGTTTGGCATCGTGTTGAATAGTGAAAAAAAAATCTTGCTGGTTAGGTTAAATAAGTTAAATGATGGTTGTTCAAAAATAGAAAAAGTAAAAAATTATGTATGCTTTTTCGTACCTTAGTATGGATTTATTAATGTTATTTTACGCACATACAAAAATCAGAGCAGTCTTAAAAAGAAAGAAGTGGAGGTGTTCTCGCATTTCTGACGCATATTGCCACAATATACGCTTGCCAGACTGGATTCATCGGTCTGGGAGTGTGGCACAGTTTACTTACCACACCGGTCAGTGGTCCGTTGACCGCAGGGGTGAGTACCGAATTGTACCTGGTGGGATTGATTGGCTGCAGAAGATCCAGTGAGGAACATGCGTCACCTGCTTGATCCGGAATTCGCGTTTGCTGCGTCCCCAATTAAGTCAGGTTTTGCGTCAGAGCGAAGTCCCCTACAACCCTAACTACACAGTTGGTCTTTTTAATTTGAGTTTCAGCGACATCTACATTTGAAGCATTGTAACCAGATTTAAAATAAAAACTGAAAAAGTATTGGTCGTGACAGCGTGATAATTGTCGGGATAGCTCAGTTGGTTAGAGCAGTGGACATGTAATCCAAAGGTCACAGGTTCGAATCCTGCTTCCGATTAATGTCACGACCAATACTTTTTCAGATTATTATCAAAATCTGGTTATAATGCTTCAAATGTAGATGTCACTAAAACACAAACTGAGATAACGGTAATGGTTGGTCTTGTCGTTAGCCATGACGAGTGAAGTGCTTTGAAGTAGGTCCCCTTCCCCTAATAGGCAGTATCTTGCTCTCAAGCTGGTACCACCGCATTGGATGAAATTATGGTTGAAGCGGTTATGAAAAATTTTTCGTGTTTTCCATTCAGTTCAGCCGTGCTCATAAATGGAAAGTCCTGGCATGACACCTAATTACTTCGGGAATGTGGTGGACCAATAGCATGACGGTAGTTGCGTAGCAATCCCGTAAAAAAAGAATTTCTAATACCACCTTACATCATCTTAGAACACCAAAAAGACAAAAAAAAAAACAAAAAAACGCCTCAGAACATCAATAACCCCCTGAAGAAAATGAAATAACACCTATGAATTCCACCTACCTGTGGTGAACCTAAGAACACCAAAAACGTCTAAGAAAACAAAAAACATCAAAGAATATCTATGAACACCTAAGGATACTGAAGAACACCAAAGAATATCAAGAAACACCTAAGAACCTAACAAACTTCAATCATCAAACTCTCTAACAATACCTAAGAACACCCACGTGCACAAAGAACAACTCTCCGACCACAGGATCGCTCAGATATCGGTTTTGAGAGTTTTATTTCCAGTAAGGAAATTTTGCCCAAGCTGAAACGGAGACGCTTCCTTGGACAAAAGTACTTGTATTTTTTTTTTGTCCGGAATCACCTCCAAAATCAGAAAGTTCGGTTGAACGCATCAATTAGGCTGCATGGTTCCAAAAAACCCTTACCTGTCCAAACGGACAGGCAAGGAACAGGCAAATACACACAAAACTCAACGTTTCAGAAAGTTCATGGTTATTTTAGTTTTTGACTGAGTGACACTTTCACTAACACGCTGACACAAACATATGTATCAATGCGTACGTGCGCGCCAGTGGCGCCGCCATGGGCGGGAGGGAACATATCGTCACACACAGTCAATGCGACGTCGATCCCCTACGCAAGTCCACCTGACCGACTAAGTGACAGCTGACCTGCAAGTGCAACGAGCTGCATCAGGAGTGATTGCACCGAGACCCTGTGGTACTCACCCGGACGACATGGTGGAGGACCTGTCTACGACGTAGTTGTTGTTCGTTTAGCACAAGACACTTGTGGCTTTACGAAGTGCATATTAAGGGCCTGGTACTAGCCAAATCGCAAAGTTAGACGAGGCACCCCAAGTTAACTAACTAAGTCTGACGATTATAAGTGTCATTCTTACAATACATGATTCCTTGTCTAGGAATTGAATTATTTTCGTTAATGTATGTTTCCTTTTTCTATACAAAATACATTGCGGAAACGGTGTCCATTTCCGAACTTTTTTGACTAAATGTAGAAATCTAAAAGCAAATGGAATTTTTTGTTTATGCATATATGCTGTTTTTGCTTATATCTAGAAATCGAATTACTTTCAGATTTCTAATGAGAAAAATCAACTTTTTTATTTTTATTATTATTTAAATAAATGATGGAATAAAAAAATATTAACAATCCATTATCAGTCTGGAGTTCTATTTGGATTTGCTGAAGCGTTTCACTACATATTATTACATTTGTTATAAAGTGCATTTGTATGGCGCGAGTAGTTGGCTAGTCCTAGCGCCTTAACAGCCACGGATGCGAACAATTACATCTCCCAAGATGCAAAAACATACAAACGGTAGCGCCGGCCAGTCAGTTCGCTTACGAATTCGTTCGTTTTACTTGTAATGTTTAGTTCGAGTAAAATAAATAAGTGGCCGTTTTGATGTTGCCATATCTGTCGACTGTGCAAAGTTAGTGAGCACAAACGCGAGCTGTGAGTTGGAGTAGACTCGAAGTAGCATCATACAAATATGCAATGTAACCGAAAGTTAACTATCGGATTTCAGGTAGCTGGAGGTAGTGAAAACGGGGGTAAGTAGTCATTTATTAAACACTGTTCCAATTTACTACATATTTGGATCTGATATCATGAAACCAATATTAGTTTATTTTATTCGGTTTTCTTTATCAATACCGCTCCGGAAACGCCTTTACATACACTAGCATTGAATTTTACTAATACCCCGCGCGCTATTCAGTGGTAACCCCAAACTTGTTTTGGCGCCAAACACCTACGAAAAACTTGAACGTAAATATTCGGTTGAATCGAGCTCCATATATTTCTGAACAATAATTTCAAAAAAATATGTTTAAGGGACACAAAATTCTTTCTTCAGATGATTCAATTATATTTAACACAGAATGGTCATAGCAAAAGTTCCCTCACTTTCCAAAGTGATCCATATTAGACGCGCGCGCATGCTAGGTCTATGTATTAGACATTGTTACGCAGCGCCATCTCTTATTGGGAAGGTGAGTGTGCGCGGATTTGCAACGTTTATGATCGTATGAATTCATTCATTACTAGTCATTTCATACCTTATAATTTCATATGATTAAAAATAAACCATCAATTTGGTTCAATTCCTTTTCTATTACCATTGAATTGATATGGAATAAAAATCGCTAAAATGAAAAAAGCGCCATCTAGTGGTATAAAGTGCAACCGAGAAATCATTTTATGTATTGGCTGAAAGATAAAGAATAATTTGGCTGGACGCCATCTTATGGGGAAAAACTCTACTAATAACTTCATTTTTTTTCTTGGAGATGGTGCCCTTTTTTTATAACTAACAAAAGCGGCATCTAGTACTAATGCCCACTGATGGTATTAGATATTTTTGGTGTGCAAATTCTTGTATGGTTTGCACATCTGGCTATAAAATAAAATTCTTGAATGCACATAAATACATATACAAGTTGTTCCATAGTTCGGAACGCATGTTAAACTGTAGATCCCTTTCCCCTATTAGGTGGGAAAGCCCGCCCGGGTTGGTACCACCGCATTGGATGAAATGATGGTTGAAGGGGCAATGTAAAATTGTCCGTGTTTTCGTCCAGTTCATTGTAGCCGTGCTCATAAAGGGAAGGTCCTGGCATGGCAACTTATTCCTTCGGAAATGTGGTTTGTGAGGCTAATATCATAACAGTAGTTGTGTGGTATTAGCCATCCATGTCAGGTTGCATAAAAAAAATGACGCCACTTCCCCGGAGGGGTAGAGACGAAAGAGCGCAGTATAGTTCTTTCGAGACTAAGTAAAAAACAATTCCAGCAGTAAACTTAAACCTTGGTTTAGCATTATGAATAATGATAAATATTTAATTATTACTAAAGGTAAATACAATTTTTGATGTAACTGTGGATGTAAAAGACCAATGTGAGAAGACAATTTTGGATAGAAATCATCTTGAATAAGTGTGATACTGAAATACTTTTTCAGAAACTTTATCTGCATAATACTTAAGTTAGATTATAGTAAATACACGCAATTTGATTACTTATGAGGTATTAATTAAGGTTGTAATAATGAAAAACAGTTCATACTCAATGTTTTTATTTTCTAAACTGAACACAAAATCAATACAAATTACATGATACATACAATATTCACACACAAAGAGATTCGCGTTTTCAGAGCTGCCAAATACATAATTAGCATGTATTAGGTCAAAATTTCATTGAATCATAAAAATATGTACCACAAAAATATAAGTTTAATAAAAATGGATGGAACCAATTTCGAGTCTTGGAATGTCAGTAAAGTCTAAAAGTCAGATCATGCTACAAAAACTAATTTACAACTTACATTATTTTGTATTTTAAAGCAAAACACAATCTGAAAAAACAAATCAAAAAGTTGCATTTGAAAGCTGCCCATAAAAAAATCTTTAAATTAATTTCATAATTGTCACACAACACTTGATTACTTAATTTGTTACAAATAACATTTTATTTTTATTAAAAACTTCAAAATATTTTCGATAGTAAATTTCATGACACTTTTCACATATTTAATGAGTTTTACGGATATTCATATAACAAAAGGCCGGTAAAAAACGATTGTTTGCATACTGTCAAGACTGTCTAAAAATCTAAAAGTTGTATTTGAAAGCTGTGCTAACATAAAATTCATCCTACAATTATTTCATAATTTTCACACAACCCTTGATTGCTTCATTGGTTTAATATGAGATTTTACCTCCCTTGGAAAGTGAAAAAAATGCTTACCACTAATCCCACATGTTTAATTACTTTTACAGTTCATATAAATAAACAGACTTTTGAATGTTTGAATTTATGTTATTTAGTTGATTTCATATATAAATAATAAGTATGATTGTTAAATACTAATATTACAAAACTGTAATAAAACATTTAAAAGATTACTTTAAAATTACAAAAAAATTAGGGCTTAATATAAAAATGGCTGGCATCCAAAAAATCACAGCTTATTCCTATTCAGTTAAATCTCTCGACGTTGGTGGTTCTTCAGAGATATGGTGCCACCAGTACTAATAAAACTTTAATTACATTGAATGTGCGAGTAATAATCTATTTGCCATTGTAAAAGATATATCAAAATCCCCTAGACAGTTGTGTGTCATTACAGTAAAAATAAAATAATGTTTGCAATGTCGCTTTTCTTTCTAATACAAAAGTATACATGTATATAGTCATACTAAAGTACATACAAAAATCTAGAAAAGCAGATTTTTAAACCGTTCAGTATTCCCTTCGAATCAATGTACAAAGACATAAAAGTAAACGACTGTACAAGACAATACCAAACTGGGAGGACACATGAATGTAAATGGAATTGTATGTAATACGGTTAAAGCCCCATGACGGTTAAAATACGAAATAAGTTTTTGCAACTATGTGCCTTATCGTGCGTTTAGTGAATGGGAGCTAGAGGAAAAATTGTGTCCTCATCACTTTTGCTGTCAAACAGACAGTGACATCGACACTTTTTACCTTAAGGTGGGCCTTCCCGCTCAACTCCCCATACAAACATGGAAAGAAGATCATGCGCATATTTCTTGTCAGAGATCCAAAATTATACTCAAAGTAGCTTTATTTAATCGAACTAGATGTACGATGTCCATTGGTATTGTAAATAGTGTTTGGTTTCTAAGTTATAAGGAACGAAAGATCAAATTTTTCACACGTTTTATACAATAACTTTGGACGTTAATTGCTCAACGATTAAATATAGACATCTTAAAAAGATTAGTCATCAAACCTAGGTTGTTTCATAGAGATTTATATTGAATTTGGTTTTTATTTGATGAATCAGCGGTTGTAATTTACATTTAGCTATAAGTCGTTTTGTAGTTAAAATGTTCGTAAATCTTACCAAATCAAACACAATGCGCATTGTCTGCTTTGTGGACATGTTGCATCCTCCTCATCAAGGAGCCTGTCTTTTTCTTTGAAACAGAGAAGGTTCCAGAGCGCAATAGCACGCACGGTTTTCTAAAGTGCCTGCAAATCCTAAAGTCCCGCTGGGAAGGGCTATCTTAAATGAAAGTAACAGGGCTATAGAAATTGTTAAATGTTTTAAAATGTTTTAACACCATAATCTGTGGCTGGGCCCACTCTGTGTGACCATGCAGTTTTTGTTTTATTTTCAGGATCCCCTCTGAATTTCTATGGAATTTTGATAATATTGAAATCTCCGCAAAAGTGCCAGGGCGGCAGAAATTATTTGATCCTTTTTTTCCTCTGACCTGTCTTGAAATCGAGGCATTTTGACAGTTTCCAGTTTCTGTTGTTAGTTGTTATTTGTTTGTCTTCATTTTATATCGTAGGAGACCCTTTAACATTTTGTAAAACTGGATCAGTGGCTGGGCCCTGTCTGTGCTAGTACATCATATATTGCAAAAGGAACATAGGTCCTATCGGTTGTCCCACGACACCTCTCCTATTTTTTTTAAGGTCGGTGGGTTTCTGCAACTGTACCCATTTTGAGTGTAAAAAATCATAATACATAATACGTAAAGACTTTTACCGACATCGGGCTATAACCGTAACATATAGTGTCTTATTGCTATGCTAACATCGAAACATTTACATATAGGGGTATGTTAAAGTTCACAAATTATTTTCTCCTTATATTACTAGTTTTGGTATACCACAAAACCAAAGTCTATTATAATGAGTGTTAATTATTTTTAGACTATGTATGCGTTAGGCCGGTGACCCTCAGGTAAGCAGTAAGCGAATGTGCATTTCGCTTTTACATTTACGAATATTTTTTGACATTCCTTCAGTAGTCACCCCTTGATATTCCGTGGGCGGTATATCGGGAATGTACTGCTTTGGTCGAACGGAAATACGAAACATTGATACGTAAATTTGTTGCTCGTGTGGATTCGGAAATGGATAAGACCATCTTAGTATTTCCAAATATAAAAAAACCTTGTTCCCAATACTTTGTCACAGGAATGTTTAAAAAAGAATGGACGTGAGATGTCAATAGCTCGCCATTGTCGTTTTTATAGGTTTCAAAAAAGAAATATCGATAAATATCCATTAAAGATGGTTTTGTGATATTCTCATTTATCATAGTTATGTCGTTTTTACATGAATATATACCACATTTTTCCAGGAATTATTTTTTAAACGTTCTTGCCATCACATATCAATGCTTGCATGTCGGAAATTAGGAAAAGGCCTGGCTTTGCAAAAATCAAATCCAAATCCATTTTTGAGTTACAGAAGAAAATTTTCAATTGATGGAGTGCCGATGATTGAGAAACAATTTCGCAACATTTCCAATTTCTACCACAATATGCATCTTAACCGACATTAAATTCATTCGAGACGAATTCACGGTACACCTCGGCCCGTCAAAACATAATCAACGCGCATGCAAAGTACAACCCGAGACAAGACGACACGGGTGCGATTATCGCGTGCATCAGTGCACTATCGCCACCGGAGCGGTACCCGTACACCAAGGGGTCCGGCAGCAGACCCGGGAAGTTAATGTCTGGAATGGGCGATTCTGGAACAACAATTAGATGTTAATTTAAGATACTGTGATGGCTCAAATATAAAACCAAGGGCGTCAGTATCTCAGGGTGCACCCAAAAACTGTTCCTCTGCTGCACCCATTCAATGTCGATATTCCCAAAAATAATTACCCACCGATTCTAGAGATTCTTTATGCCGAGGCCAAAAGTACAGCCGGGGGTCCTTCAAAGGTGGGTTGAAGAAGTACCTGACCGGCCGATGTTCCAAAGTCCATGGGCCTTTTTCGGGGAGCCCTTTTGTGAGGGCCTGGCGTACGCCATACGCCTTTTTTAAAGAAATACTGGACCCCGGGCTGTGTAATTTTACCTAAATGGATTCTAAATGACTATCCCTGAGTCACCTAGTTAGATAGGGGAAATCAACAAATATATTATGCCCATCGTGTCACATAACTCACATCAGTTATAGTTTTTGCCCTAATTGGCCAGAATTTTGTAAGCTGGTAATAGGTATCCCTCATAGGCTCAGGGCCTTTTTCACCAGGTGCTCATATAAGCTTAATCGACACCTATTAAGGGCCTTTCTTACCAACTTGCAATCAACACCATTACAAGATAATTAGCACTTTAGTAATAAATGCCCATTAAGTGTTGATTACGAGACATCAGCACTTGGTAACAACCAGTATTATTCAAAAAATAATATTGAAATATTTTTGGATAAACAGTGTTAAAATTGGACGTTTCGTCAAGTAATAAGTAAGCGATCTTTTTAACATTGTTTATTCGAAAACATTTCAATAATGTGTAACAACAGTGAGAGTCTAAATAAAGTTATTCATTCAAAAAGCACCAAAAAAACATTTACAAGCTAAAATCAACCGTAAAGTCACATCAAATAGGGTTTACATTACCTCCTGGCTGCGTACGCTGTGTAGAGCACCAGTAGGGCTGCGACGGTGCCCGGGGCGGGTGCGAGCGAGACAGCTGCTCCGTAGCGTGCCTGACCGCACGCCGGCGGGCACACGGGGATTATGGACTCTATTGGGATAGGAATAGGGCGCAAACTCGAATGGATAACACGGGAAGGAGTATAACGGACAGAGAGGTTTTGATAGTTTATCAGTGTAACGAAAAGCGAAAGATTGTTTAGTAGGATTATTCAGTGGTGGAAGAAGAGGTTTTGATAGTTTATCAAGTTTAAAAATCAGAAATAAAAGTTCAAACAAGCGAAATGGCCATATTTTGAGTACATGGAGTTTTTGTATGACGGTTCGAATGACAATGCATGCCATGCGGCGAAGGAAAAGCGGCGACCATGCAGAGATTTGAATGGAAGGAGGCATGCAATGAATGGAAGCAAAAAAGGAAGAAGGGATGGAAGAAAAAAAAAACAAAACCACAAATTAATAAAATGCAAAACATATGCCACCTTTCGAGACTACTTTATGTAAGTAAATAAGTATTCGGCACTGGAATGCATTTATGTAATGAATTTTTTAAATTTATATATTTTGCTATCAATGTCGAAATACAGTAAAATAAGATTGTTTATACACCGTGTACAGGAACTAATACGTAGTCAGAGCTGAAAGGGGGGTGATTCTGAGCACGAAACTAAAAATCTTATGTTTTACAACTTTTGTTCAAAGATCAACAAATTTCATCCTCCCCATACTTTTGAATTGTCAACAAAAAAGTATGGGAAGAAATACTGGTTTTTGTACACCGTATATAACGCAACACTATAAGGACATGGTCCGAATTACAATCATAGCACACTGACAGTCGGTCCAAATTATTTTGGAAGCATACCACTGTCCGCCACGCTTATAATTCGGACCGCCGTGAGCAAGCTTATCAAAAGCCAATAATTTTAAACTGGCCCACCTACGTGTTCTACCTTGCTTCAAAAAACTGTTAGATTGCAACAGTATACAGTTGAATGACAGCGCTCACGATGCACTAACTCCACTGCGTTCCAAATTGCGTATATCGCAGACACAGCAACAATTTCCGCGTCCACGATCGTTCCGAATCGCTCTTATTGAATGCCGTGATGTCATTTGAAAACGCACACAGATCGTACAAAGATAAACACACGTCTCAGTCTATTCAGTGTATTGACTGTATACCATAGATAAAGCATAGTAGGGAAATGTTTTTACAATGACATTTATTAATTTAGGTGTTTAATGTATTTTATCACGCTGTGTACGCAATCCGAAACATAGGGCTCGAAAACACGGGCACAGTCACGCATGTGGCGTTTCCGACAACATCATATCAATGACAGCGCCAAAGACTGGCTATTTGAGCATAATTCGGAACATCTGTAAGTCCTGACCAACTTGCCCGTAGATATTTGGCTACAATACCCTTGTTTGCCCGAGAATTTTACAGTCATCCGATCGCGCATTACTTTGAAACTGCATTTACGGCAATAAATAATTTAAAATAAGTTTTAATTATCAGAATATGCAGCTGTTTCATTTTATTTTTTTGATAAATATATTCATTAATCGGAGAGCTAGAAAACGATAGGATCTGGCTTACTGACTTCTTTTTTTTTTTGTTAAAAATGCTTAAATTGTTATTTTAGAAAGACGTTTTCGAGACAGCTAGTTATTCTAGCAGTGCGTTCTATTCACGACTTCATCCCCTGCGAAACATTTTTAAAAAAACAAAAGTTTGTGATTTTTTTCTACTCGCTTCACAAAACTTATGTGATATATATCAGAGCGAATGATGGTAGCAATACAAATAAATTAAACCGTATGTTTCACAAAATAAAATGCTTTTCCTCCCGACATCTCGTGTTTGCACGATATCCTGCCATGGGCAAAAACGGTTTTGTTGTTTTGGCAGGAAATCCTGCCACGGGAAAATAAGCGACTACTGCGTAATCCGGACCGAGCCCTTACAATAGACAAGGCAACATTATATGAGCGTGCGACTCACCAAACAGCTCGACGCGTCCCTCATCCGAGCCGAGCTTGTTCTGCGCCTTGCACGTGAACGTGCCGTACTGGCGCTTCTCGATCGTGATCACGCGGATCGTCGTGTCGGTGAACTCGTCGGCGGTCGCGAAGTGCGAGATCCTGCGGTGTGACACGATATTTAAAAAAACGTTACAACTGTAATTTGTAATGAACGGCTCGTAGCTCAGTGGCGCGGAGAGACTTGCCTTACATGCCAGAGGTTTGGGTTCAAATCTCAGCCCATGAGCAGGGCACCACTTTCTTTCTCTTTCTGAGTTTTTTAACGGCTGTTCCATGGTTCGGAATCCATGTAAAACTGTAGGTCCCCGTCCCCTACTAGGTAATAGGGTTATGTCCGCCCGGGTTAGTACCATGGGAATGAAAATTTGTCCTTGTTTTCCATCCAGTCCATTGTAGCATAGATTATTATAGCCTTGCTCATAAAAGAAGGTCCCCGCGTGGCAAATTCCTTCGTGAATGTTTGGTGCGGTACTCGTTCGCAGGGCAACACTGCAATGCCGCTGACCTGTAATGCTGGTTGTTGGAGAGCTGAACTTCGTCCTTCAGCCAGGAGATGGCGGGCGGCGGGTACGCCTCTACGTGACACTCGAGGTCCATGTCGTATTGGAGCGCCTGAAAACGAACCGCACGAATTGAAAAAAGATTGGTTTCAGCCACATTTATGTATTTACATCCACAACGATAATGTTTAACCCTCACCATGCTAATACGAATAATAGTAATGTTCTCCACAGAAAAATATAGCGAAAGTATTTTTTTGTAATATCTTAATTGTTCTTTTCCCTGTTGCTTTTATTTTAGCATGGAAATGCTTTTTCGATTGCTACAGTAGAGTACCCGTTTTCAAGAAAAGTGCAACCGGAGAAAAGACAGAGAAATGAAAATGGCATCAAAAGATGTTTTACTAAAGGAGCAAGCTGCAAACTTTTGGAATAAAAAAAAATCCAAGAATGTTAGATCTCAAGAACGAAAAGAGATTTAAAAAAAAAAAATGCATCTGAAGAATTTAGAGGCTAAATGATACCATTCTGGCTCCGTAGGATTTTAATTAAGGGTAAATGTTTACCCCTTTTGGAGACACCTGTTTGGTGATTTCAAATTCTGGATATAAATGTTATACGGCAAACTAAAGGAAAGTGTTGATTTCTAATAAAATGATTAATATTTTCAAGCATATATGCATTACCCATACATTCACTAATCAAATTGTTCGCAATGAAGCTCAACACACCTAGATTCGGCATCACAACATCGTGTTCCAATTTCAAAATTGTATTTTTTCTTCTTCGTTAAAGGCCATAATTAAAAGAAAAAAAAATTAGATTGTTTGATTAGTGAAGGTGTAATGCAGAGTTTTCTAACCTTTCTGTAGTCATGGACCCCTTGCAGGGATTTCTAAATTATTCCAGACCCCTTGGGAACTCACTTGAAGGTAAAGGTAAAAAAATACTTTATATTTATTCCCACAGAAAAATTAAAGATACGTAATTTTTTTTTTCGATCAGATGCAGTATTTATTCATTTGAGTTTCAGCTGCGTCTACATTTGAAGCATTAAAAATAATCTCAAAATAACAATAATAAAATAATCTAGTCACTGAAACTCAAATTAATGAGATAACGGTATCCATTAAATACATAAAATTACCACGCAGTATTTATTGCCATCATATCAAACATGGACCCTCATCACTCATGTTTCGGCTCCCAAGGGGTCCATGCACTCCAGGTTAAGAAAACCCGGTGTAATGTAACGACATAAGCCATCCAGAAAATCGTACATCCGTATAAAAGGTTACCACCGACCTGTCCCAGCCGCGGCCTCGGCACGGTGACGACGGGCGCAAACTCCACCTCGAGGTTGATGTTCCGCCTCGCACCCTTGCCCACACCGTTCTCCGCGACGCAGTAGTACGTGCCGCGGTCCTCCTTATGCACGGCGGCCACCTTCAGTATGTTCCCCCTGCGGACGCACAAACGTTATATGTGTGCGTAGCATGCATACATACTGTTCAGTTATCATGTATATGTAATTCGTCAGCCTCAATAGCCCAGTGGCGCGACACTTCGGCGATCGCTCTCAGAAGTTAAGCAACGCTGGGTCCGGTCTGGTCTTGGATGGGTGACCATTCGACCGTTGAGAGAGGCTGGCCGTGGTTCGGATTCCACGTTAAACTGTAGGTCCCCTTCCTTACTTACTAGGTGGTAGGATTAATCCCGCCCGGGTTGGTACCATCGCATTGAATGAACGATGGTCGAAGGGGCAATAAAAATTGTCCGTGTTTTCCATCCAGTTTGAAATAAATAAGAAATAAGAAACGTTTATTATTGCATCTAGAAAAAAAAACATGTGACAAAATTTACAAACTATGCACAAATAAGCTGATTAAAACTAAAACATTTATACAAAAGAAAAAAAAACCTTAATTAATATAAATAAAATTACATGTATATACTCGTACATAGCCTAAATTAAATTAACAAGGTGCAACAAAAGGTCTAGACGCAGCATGTGACTAACATATGTTAGTCGCTGATTTTAAGCCTAGCCTATTTAAGTAAGTGACAGTAACTGGCAAACTATTTACAATTTCATAATAATAAATAGAAAGATAATGTAAAAAACAAATACTTTGTGCAGAGAAACGAAGACGAAATAACAATATTTTATATGAACATAAAACAAGAAACAGAAGAAGCACTTAAAATAATGTTTGAACTTAACAAATTACTAATAAAAGTAGTGAATACAAAATATGAGAAGGAAAACAAAACAAAAGTATCAGACAAAGAAAGCTAAAAAAAAAAAAACCAAATAAACCAACATTTAAACAATAACAAGTGTAAAATGTTAGACAATACAAAATTGCGAATCATGCACATAGGTAAACGTTCTTTCAATTAAATATAACTTTATTTTAATTCAATTTTTCTTCTGTATATCAAGTAAATACAATTTAATCTTAGTTTTAAAACTTTTTAGATTACATTCTTTTAGCGGCGGCGGGATATTATTCCAGCACTTGGAGGCTGCATATTTGAAGCTGCCTTCAAATGCAGCCCCCCGGTGCTTCGGAATTGCTAACAACCTCGCTCGAGTGCGTGTGCCATATTTATGATTGTCACCTAGCCACCTAAGCTTACTCCACAGAGGTGAAGGACTCTTTGTGTGGACTATTTTGTACACTAAGGTAGCTAGATGCAGCCATCGCCTGTGCTCCATATTGAGAATACCTAACCTATTAAGGACAGGCGTTATGTGTCAATGTAGCCGTCCAATATAAGGAAGGTCCTGGCATGGCACCTAGTTCCCATGTGGTGTTTTGGGCTAATACCATGACAGAAAGTGTGGTATTAGCCATCCATGTCAAGTCACATAAAAAAAAATGTAAACGCGGCAAACATCCTTTGCCTTACCCTGAGCAGAACATTGTCAAAAGAACAAAGTGATCTGGGGCTTTTTTAAGGAGGCCCAACCCGGCGGGACTAACTCATTCGCGGGCACGGTACAAAACCGTGCTGTTGCGCTCTGGGAACTTCTCTCTTTCAATGAATAAGACAGGCTCCATGATGAGGAAGATGCAACATGTCCACAAAAAAGACAATACTAGTGCATAGTGTATGATTTGGTAAGATTTACGAAAATTTTAATTACAAAACGACTTATAGCTAACAGTAAACCACGGCCGCTGTAGTCAAAAATCTAACAAAAACCAAATAGATTATAAATCTTGATTAAGGTGGCCCAACCCGCTTATCTCCCCATACAAAAGGGGAAAGAAGATCACGCCCATATTTCTTGTCAGAGATCCAAGATGTTGCTCAAAATAGCTTTATTTGATTGAACTAGATGTCTGATGACCATTGGCATTGTAAAATTGTGTTTAGTTTCCAAGTTATAACGTCCGAAAGTTCGGATTTTTCGTGCGTTTTATACAATAACTTTGGAGGTGGATTAAGCAATGATAAATTAATAATATCTTAAAAAGATTAGTCATCAGACATAGATTATTTAATCAAGATTTATAATCTATTTGGTTTTTGTTAGATTTTTGACTACAGCGGTCGTGGTTTACTTTTAGCTATAAGTCATTTTGAAATTAAAATTTTCGTAAATCTTACCAAATCATACACTATGCACATTGTCTTTTTTGTGGACATGTTGCATCTTCCTCATCACGGAGCTTGTCTTATTCTTAGAAACAGAGAAGGTCCCAGAGCGCAACAGCACGGTTTTGTACCATGCCCGCAAATGAGTTGAGGCCGCTGGGTTGGGCCACCTTAAATAAGCTATGTCTGATGACTAATCTTTTTAAGATGTTCTTACTTTATCATTGCGTAATCCACCTTCAAAGTTATTGTATAAAACGCGCGAAAAACTCGAACTTTCGGACCTTATAACTTAGAAACCAAACACAATTTTACAATGCCAACGGTCATCAGACACCTAGTTCGATCAAATAAAGCTATTTTGATAAAAATTTGGGATCTTTGACAATAAATATGGGCGTGATCTTCTTTCCCCGTTTGTATGGGTTGTTGAGCGGGATGGGCCGCCTTAATCTGTTAGAGTGGGGGACAGATGATTTTTCGTAATTGCGTAGCAAACTCGAAATTGATTACTGGCTCCGCCAGCAAAGATAGTGTGCCGTTTTGTGTGAAAAGGTTAAATTCAGTATGTTCCTCCAGCGGACGCACAGACATAATTTGTGTGCGTGGCATACATACATACTGCTTATTTTTTATGTGAACGAAGCTATATGGAAAAGGTGCTTTGCCTAGCCCCTGGCCAGAACATTGTCATAAAGAACAAAGTGGTCTAGGGCTTTTTTGATCCGTCAGAGTGTGGGACACGTGATTTTTGTAATTGGATGATGAGAATGTGCTAGCAAATTCGAAATAGATTGTGGCCTTGCGAAGCAAAGATAGGCTGGTGTGTTTTCGTGTGGTTTTTATTTGAAAAAGTGAAGTGAAATGTCGTCAAGACCAGTCTCAAGAGAGTCGAGAGTCGTTAGAGGCACTATCACTATCGAGAGCTGCCTGCTCAACACATGATGTACAGCTAGTGGTGTAGGGGCTAGAGGACTTGTCTTTCCTGCGAGAAGTTATGGGTTCAAATCCTAGCCCTGGTCATGCACCTCATTCTTTCTCTTTGTGAGTGGGCTAAGTGCAGTTCGTGACGAATTCGAGCTACTCCATGGTTCTGAATTCATGTAAAACGGTAGTGCCCCTTCCCCTACTACATAGGTTGTTGGGTTAAAGCCCGCCCAGGTTGGTATCAACGCATTGGATGACAAGATGGGCGAAGCGGCAATGAATTTTTTTCCGTGTTTTCCATCGAGTTCAATGTACCCGTGCTCTTAAAGGGAAGCTCCTGGCTTGGCACCTAATTCCTACGGGAATGTGGTGTATTTGGCTAATATCATAACGGTAGTCGTTACCTATACATGTCAGGTTGCATAAAAAAAAGTTGCTTAGCACAAAAAAGTGTACGGCGGCTCACCTGTAGATGGAGCCCCCGGTCGGCAGGATGGCGTTGTTCTCGCGACGCCACGATATCTTGGGCAGCGGGAAACCCCCGGCGTAGCACTCCATCTGCGCGCCTGCACAAAGCCACACGAAACTCGATAGTCAATAAAATCATAAATTGTTGGCAGTTATAGCTGAATCTTGACGATTCATAAACTAATAAAAAAATACACTACAAGACATTCGTCCAGGCGTTATCAAATAGGGGAGGAAGAGGGCCAACATTGTCATAAACACATATTTAAAGGATGCCCCCACCACATTAGTAAAAAAAATTCAAAATGAAAAGAGATGTATAGGTTCCGGCAATAAAAATTTTATACGAGTGGTCCCACTGAAGGAATTTGTTATTTTTGGTTCGGATTCCACTTCACTACGAGAGACCGAGTAAGCTAGGAAGAGAATTCCTAACTTGCTCGGTGGCCAGTGTTGGTAGCATCGTATTAAATTAACGATCAATGAATGAATGAATCCAATTGTACACTAATGGAGCTAAGTAAACGAATAAACAAATTCTCCTTATACCATCAAATAAAAAATATTATTGCAAAAACAGCCCTTTACAGTGAATTTACACATGGAGAAAATATCATGGGTGCGTCAAGAGTGACCTCAACTTAAATCAATCAAACTGAAAAATTTGTGCTTCTTTGCGGAACTCCAAAATAAATCGGGAGTCGATTAGATTATTACAGATCTTATAGAGGGTAACTAGAGTCGTATGGAGATTGAGTCGCACGGCGTCCGACCCGGGTGGCATCCAAGAAATCAACGCTTGAAATACGGGTCGCTTACTCTCGCCCTCGTTGGCGACGAGCGAGCGCGTCGAGTTGTCCGAGATGATGGGCGGCCGCCGCACCTGCAGCTCCACGTCCGCCGTGATCTTGTTGCTCACGGAGATGATCACCTGGCACACGTACCAGCCCGCGTCCGTCTCCTGGATGTCCTTGATCTGTCGAGCGAAGCGGACGATTAGGAGTCCGTACGCAAGGGGTGCCAATGGTAATGTCACATCGGCGAACGAGGTGTGTTGCCTTTAGAGTTAGCGCAGACTCGCGACATTTCGTAGCGAGACATTTTGTCGCTACACCCAAATTGACCCTGCATTGACGGATGATTTGCATCATTGACTTCGTTGAAACAGCCCGTCTGTCTGTGACGGGGCTGTATCTCATGAAGCGTAATAGTTAGGCAGCTGAAATGTTGTGAATGAAGTGTGTATTTATTTTGCGGCTAAAACAACAAATAGGTCAAATTAAAAAATAATCAAAATGAAAGGGTGAGGCCCCCCTCAAATAAGAATTAAATTCGTTCTACGCACTACGCACGTAGGTATCAAGAGGCGCGGAACGAGGTTCCGCCCCGTTGTGCGAGTACAGCGAATGAATTAAATTCTTATTTTAATTTAAGGCACTATATGAATATTTCTAATCTTTTGTATGCTGATAGAGTGTTTCGATATGGTCATGTTCCCGCCAACTCTAATAACTTAAATATTTTATTGGTTGAATTAAAGATAAAAACATAAATAACTTTGAAAGCCAACTACATAGATTTCTAAACTTTTTATAGCAGGTTCTAATGTTCATTCCTAATATGGAAAACAATAATTTAGAGACTTAAATATTTTATTGTAATTATAATGAGTGATTTTTTGTTTTGCTATGTTCCCAAAACGCAATTTTTCTAAACTTTTTCTTAAGACATGGAAATAAAGTTTTAAGGAATATACAATCATAAAATTTGACTTAAATATTTTATTCAATCTCTTATTTCGAATTATTGAAAATACCTTAAAAATTTCAAACGCACCGGTCCGAATTTTCTAATCTTTTGCATCCAACCTTCTATAAGGAAACTACATCGCCTGTAAAAAAATCAGCGACTTTAGAATTATCATAACTTATCATGCCAATTTGGTCCGCTTCGACAGGTCTATTGGCTGATTTTTCATTCATTTTCAGTGGTGGGCGACAGTCGGCGGGCATAACCGTTTGCGCCGGTCGCTCGAGCCCAAATACTTTTTTTGTCGGGCACTTGTTGACTTCCATAAATTGCCGTAGCCTTTGACGTGGCGACAAAACTGCCTTGCTACAAACTGTAGCCAGTCTGTGCGAGGTCTTAGTTTACCGATGTTTGTCTCGGAAGGTAAATATATTGACGTACTTGATTGTGCTCGCAATAACAAATACATTTATCCACTTTCCTACTTGACATGTGATCTATATGACCTGTTTGACCTATGTACAAGTTCAATGTACTGTCTACGAATGATAAATAAAGAATATCGAGACTGATAATTTATCGGTTTGTGTGCTTGTGGTCACCTAGAAGGACTGTTCTTAGCTATAGTTGAACCCCGTAGGTGGTTCTGCTGTCGAGATCCAGTATTTGTATTTTCATATACTGACGCCTGCGAAGATTTCTGATCACATACCAGGCTCCGGTCCGGTTTATACCCTAAACTAAATTGACCCGAGCGTAGTTGGGAATCGACCGTAAAACAAGGACACATTAATTAAAGAAAGAGCCCAGTAAAAATAACTACTTTACGATTCTACTGCAAGGCTGGAACGGAACCAGCAAAAGATAACTTTACATACATCTATTCATAACATCCCGCCTTCAATAAATAATTACGCCTTTAATCTAAAATTGAACAATGCTGTTTAAGTATTTGTCAAAATGGCCTCATGACTATTTTGGGTGTTTTTTGCTATTTTTTATAGTTTCGGATATGGTCATAAAGGCACACTTGAAAAATTTTATATCAACAGAGTATAGTGTATAGTGTCTCAGATGAATACATTAAATTAATATTAATTCACAAAAAACAACCCTTCATGCCGTATGCATCAGTTCATGACAAATATCGGTTTATTTGCAAAGCGTATATCCGTCATCTAACATGTTGCCAATTGTAGCAGACCAGTCCCCACAAACAGCACCCGTTCACGAGCATCACGCCGGGTCCAGCCATCGCCTCTCTCAAACATATTTTAGATAATGTGCATGGGTAGGACAGGTTTGGAGCGCTGTTGATATCCGGCACGGTGTCGGTTACCTGCAGGGTGTACGTGGCGGAAGCCTGGTCGTAGCGGAGCGCGAACCGCGAGTCGCGGATGATGAGGGTCGAGCCGGTGGACAGCGGCAGGGACTCCGTCGTCCGGTGCCGGTCGTACTTCACCTGTCAACACACGATCGCACCGGTCAATCGATTGGAGATGAGCTGTTGAGTGATGGCGAAGCAACCTTCTCCGCTGTAGGAGGCTGATGCTGGAGCGTGCAGGAATTAAAGTCATATGTAACTAACTTCTGAGAGTTTTTAATGTGTAATTTTGGCACTTAAGAACGGCCCGTAAGCTATGCTCCCCATACAAACGTAGTTTACTAATAATTTGGAAACAGCTATTCCAATTAAATTGATATTTAATATCTAATATCAGGTAACAAATATCTGTGTCTGCATGCTTTTGTTTTTTTGAAAAATCCAAACCGAATGAAATGAAAGTAAAAAGAAAATCTTCATACGAATTTTATTTTTTCTATGGTTTGACCCAGAATACATTTACCGAAAAAACAAAGGCATGCAGACACAGATATTTGTAGCCTAATATTAGATACCAAATATCAAGTAAGTTGGAACATTGGTTTTCAAATGATTAGTAAACTACGTTTGTATGGGAGGCGAAATTTTCAGGTGCTTACGGGCCGACCTTAATATCCACAGTTTCGTCCAATGCGGTACCAACTCTAATGGTCTCAACCCTGGCAAATAGTAAGGAAAGGGGACCTACAATTTTACAGTTTCCGAACCATGGCTCGTAGCTTAGTGGCGCGGGGACTAGACTAGCATACCAGAGTCCTGGGTTCAAATCCTCGCCCGTTCGTGCACCATTTTCTTTCTCATTCTGAGTTAGAGAAGTGCATTTCGTCACGAATGCGAGCTGCTCCATGGTTCGGAATCCATGTAAAACTATAGGTCCCTTTTCCCTGCTAGGTGGTAGGGTTAAGCCCGCCTGGGTTGGTACCATCGCATTGGATGAAAAGATGGTCGAAGCGGCAATGAAAAATTGTCCGTGTTTTCCATCCAGCTCAATGTGGGCGTGCTCATAAAGGGAAGGTCCTGGCATGCCACCTAATTCCTTCGGGAATGTGGTGTATTGGGCTAATATCATAACGGTAATTGTGTGGTATTAGTCATCCATGTCAGCTTGCATAAAAAAAAATTAACAGCTCGCATTCGTAACAAAATGCACTTATACAACTCAGAAAGAGAAAGAAAGTGGTGCATGACCGGAGCGAGGATTTGAACCCATAACCTCTCGAATGAAAGGCAAGACCTCAAGCTACTAGACCACGAGCTGTGCAAGAAGCAATTTTGAAAAAAATTCGGAATTTTATGGATTTTTCAAGTTTCCTACGACATATCCATCAAATATGTACAAAAGATCAAAGTGATCTTTTAATGACTAAAGCTGTACAGCATTGAGTAAGCATATGTACAGAGTTCGTTGAGGTGACTAACACATCATTGAGAACTTTTAACTGACAGTCAACAATATTAAATAGGCATTTAAGTCAATAAAAAGCACAGTGATACAATTTGAAGCGTTATCGAATCATAGGGGCTTATTGAAATGTGTACCCAGGAATACATGACACAACATTGCCCTTTATTCGACAGCACTCATATCGCCATTTTATTTTTTATGTAACTGGACATGGATGGCTAATACCAAACCGACAGTCAGATATTAGCCTAACACACCACATGGGAACTAGGCGCCATGCCAGGACCTTCCTTACATTGCTCGGCTACATTGAACTGAATGAAAAAAACACGGACAATTTTCATTGGCGCTTCGACAATCGTTCATTCAATGCCATGGTACCTACCCTAGCGGTATTAACCCTATCACCTAGTAAGGTAGGGGACCTACAGTTTCAAGTGGAATCCGACCCACGGCCCGCCTTTACAGTCGAAAACGGTCACCCATCCAGAAACTAACCGCGCTCAGAGGTGCTTCACCAAGCTTATCGAATCGCAAAGGCGTCGCGCCACTGGGCTACCGAGGATGCCATAGCCGAAGAGTCACGGAGTCTAATTTGCTATTGTTCAACCAATAGTTTTACATGGGTTCCGAACCACAGAGCGATACACGCATTCAATGTAAACGAGTACTTAAATCTCGTTGATGGTGTCTTACTCAACGTTTATTTCTTTATTGTAAACAGGCAGCCTTTGCTGATGCGTCTAAATCTTATTCCTTTCTTGCTGATAATATCCAGTAAGTCATATATCTTGGGCACTCTTTTTTTGTAATATTATTATTATTTGCTATGATTTATGGTTATTTTTGTTGGTAGTTTTCAGGTGTTTATCCAGTCTAAGGAACGGGATATGTATGTATGTATAATCGACCGTGAAGCAAGAACACACTAAGACAAGACAACCCATTAAAAATAACTACTTCACGAATATACTGCAAGGCTGGTCCCGAACCAGCAATATATACCATTCGCGGGTATTGCGTCTACCAATTTCGACATCTGCGGTATACCCATAATTTAGATTTATCCTACAGTCCCACCTCCCGTAGTCAATGCCTCCTACTAACACAGTGTTTAAGATTATACCCACATACTATTACTTAAAGCTTCATCTGTGTTGCGGACATTGACTCCAAAGATTTAACATTCAAACATATTGCCGTCGTCACCAAAATCGTATTAGGCATCAGACGCTAGAGCCAGTTCAACTTTGCTTCAAGTAAAATTCATAGACGCAATACCCGCGAATGGTATGTTTGGTTTACAGGGCTCTTTCTTTAATTAATGCGTCCTTGCTTCATGGTCGACATACATATCACATTCCTTGGAATAAGTTAAGTACCTGCTTAGTACGAAAAAGTATATTTACTTTTATCCAGTCAATTTTTTAACTGGTTAGTGCGCTAATTACTTCTTCTGGGAATTTGTTCCAGGACTCCACCACTCGATTGGTTGTAAAATTTTTGCAAATATTGGTATTGGATGTAGTGAGATTCAATAGAAATTAAAAAATTGAAAATAAAAAGATTCAAAAATTCGCTTCAATTCAGGGCAATCATATATGAAAGATAGTATTTTGCAGACCTCTATCAAATCTCCTCGGTGACGTCGAGCTTCGCGAGTAGTGAGATTCAAGCATTCGTAGCTTAGATCTCGTAGTTGGTATCCTGGTAAAGCTTCTTTGACTAACGACAGTTCTAGAAAAGATAGAGCCACAAGAATGTCACCCATACCGGTTTTTCAATCAAATCAACCCAACAGGACTTACCCAAAGGACCGGATAGTCCTCAGCGTAGTGCACGGAGCAGTCGAGCTCAACCGTGCCACCGATGTCCCGGATCTGCTCCTGCGTGATGTGAGATATGGTCGGTGTGCGCTGGCAGAGACCTGGAACGGGAGAAGAATGTGATTTATTGTGTGTGCGGTACATAACAAGGCAATGATCAGAGTTACTCGTTCTAGCCCATCTGGGAAGATCGGCTGACAGCTGTTCTAACCGAGCGAGCTCCTCGACTAATAATCAAGAGCAGGACTAATATCATGATGGTCAGTTTGGTATGCGCGGAAAATGGTTCCCATCTAACCTATGTCCGGAGCATCCGCCGCAAAGAATTAGAGCAGCCCTTTGTGTTTGACATTTGGCTTTATAGAATGAACCAACTCAACTATAGTAAAACTCATTTATCTGCCGCGCACCTCCAGGATACGGAAGTGTCTTCCGGCAGGTGTCTTTTCACAAATCTACAACCTGGGAGTCTTCAAATGTAATTTTATCAAGGTCGATAGCTTAACCATAGTCCGAAAGTCGGCTGGTATGGTGCCTCACTGAGTGTGGTTTTGCGAGGCAAGAAGGATTTGGCTTTTCTGAGCATCTTTGATCTCTATGCACAGCCACCCATACCGAACATTGAAATTTAAATAAAAAAATCACTTTAATCAGAAATAAACTATAGATTAGTATAGATATATAAATATGTCATATTTCAAATAATAATTTCACATTCAACTGACCCTACATTTAGGAACAAAATCAAACATTCAAAAATTAACATAACAAATGGCTCCATAAACCTTAAACACAGTCAATTTATAATCCTAGGGGAACCCATATCTGCATTTCGATCACCCCACTTCCTGTAGAGTCATTCATGTGTTAAAATGGATCGATTGGTCGCGGCCAAGTGTGCACCCAGGGGGAAGTGTTTTTAGGGTTACGGCGAGGAAACTTACATGAGTAGAGGTTAGAGGATTCGTTCTCTGAATTATGAGTTCATCGAACATGGAAACTGGAATAATTCAGCCTTACAGGTTTTATTGTTTAAATGTATTGGAAGATTATTACTCGTGGAAGGAAGGATTGCATTAAATGTGATCACAGTCACATTTAGCTACAATGCCCGGCAGTAAATCAATCTAAATTGTTACTCAGAGATAGACGTTCGGGGTTTTTTTTATTTCTACATTTATTGGAATCCCTACTTTTCCGATGTGTTGTGAAATTGCAATAGAAACCGTCAAGGACAAGGGACCGAAACTACCCTGAAGTGAACACAAGTTGCTTAAAATGCTTGACGTAAAGTGGCTCGGCCTGACATGTATCGAAATGTTGCGCAAACGGCGGTTATTTCAACATTAATGTCGGGTAGTTTTAGGTTCAGTTAGGTATCAGACCCTTAACTGGTGTTCATTCCTCGTGTAATTCAAGTTAAGGTGGCCGTTCCCGACGGAACTAACTTATTTGCGGGCACGGTACAAAATCGTTCTAATGTGCTCTGCCACCATCTCTGTTTGAAAGAAAAAGACAGTCTTCATGATGAGGTGTACGCGAGGATATTGGGAGTTAAGTGGGAATGCCCACCTTGAGGGCGTAATACCATTACAACTATTGAGTTTTGAAAATCAAAAAAGATTACTAGATTAATGGTCTAGCGATTTTTTAAAGCAATGAGTTAAATATTCATCAAAATCCGTAAATAAAAATAAACAAAAAATGAGAGCATCAGATATTAACCGTTCTTATCATATCATTTTATCTTTTCAGATTTTGAATTTACAAAGTAAGTTTTTTGTAATTATAACATGTGGTATGCCCTTTAAGAACTGAATGCGATTAGCGGCTTTCTCACCCTTAAATCGACAAGAGTAAAAGAGTAATTTTGCCCAGCGCTGCCGGCAATTACCCTGTCAAAGTGCCATATGGTTTGACAATGCCGTTGAGACCCTATTTATAGGCAATCAAAATATGTATATAGATGATGTATTGAACCATAAAAAATGTAGGGTCTACAAATTAGTCCCCAAAAAAAATGTATATATACTTTTTTACTAATATTAAAAATATCACATCCTTTTTTAGGGTTCCGTACCCAAAGGGTGCCAACGGAACCCTATTACTAAGCCTCCGCTATCCGTCCGTCCGTCCTTTCGTCCGTCTGTCACAGGGCTGTATCTCAGTAACCGTAATAGATAGACAGCTGAAATTTTCACAGAGTGTGTATTTATTTTGCCGTATAACAACAAATAGGTAAGGTTAAAAAATAATAATAATTAAAGGGGGCCCCCATACAACAAACGTGATTTTTTTGTATTAAATCTTTTACGATAGTACGGAACCCTTCGTGTGCGAGTCCGACTTGCACTTGGCCGGTTTTTCTGGAAACATCAGGAACAAAAAAATAACCAAATTTGTTTTGTTACTCAAGTCCGAAAAAAAAAATTTGGTCCTTTGTCTGCCTGTTCAATTAGGTAGCTCTGGGACATATAGTTTTGCATGGGTTCCGAACCATGGAACAGTAAGAAAGTGGTGCATGAACGGGGTAGGGATTTTAACCCATGACCTTTGTCATGGCTCTGAGATACGTTACTTACTTTAAAAAGCTGCTTTTTATTGTTTATTCGTCATCCATAGACGGTATACTACATTTGGATTTGTCATATTTAACGATTAACCAGTTCAACTTGGTTGAAACTGCTGGAAATTTCAATCATTTTGCACAAATTCTGATAGCACTCGCAAAATTTGCACAACCGGCTCGCTAGTCTGTCGTAGGCCGCGCTCACGAAAACAAATTTTAGCTTCTGTTTAAAATTCCCGTGTGCTCTGTGTATGCGTGTAAAAACAATTGGGCCAAGTTTAATGTACAGAACAATGGATTATCTTATCAGTGGAAAGTACTTTCAATAAGTAAGTATATTATTTACAGTCAAAACCTGATATAGCAACAATGAAGGGACAGTATAGTTGCCGACGTTATATCCAATAGTTGTTACAAGCAATACATATACTCAAGTACAGTAGTTATATGTATAGTTGTGTAGTTATATAATCATAGCTATGTATGCTGTGTATGAGGCAATCATCAATAGGTAGCTAGTATAGGTATAGGTTATGTAAGTGAACTTGTTGTCAAATGAAATGTCAGAAAAGAAATAAAAATATTTATTAAGAAATAATTAGACTACAAAATGTACTTGATATCGTAGAGTGCGAAACTACACATTCCTTTGCAATTCCACTATTCGACTCGCCATTTTCTAATCTCCATATGACATGAGATTTTTCTTCAATAGAAAACACTTTCCTCTTTTTTTGCAACATGATAACGCATAAATGCACGGTCTAATCAAAACCAACACGTATAAATCAAGCTGTCACTCAAGTAGTAATTTAGCGCACTAATCAATTGGTGTAAAATAATGCAAGGCCAAATAACCGGGAATAGGTTCGGATGAGATGGAAGAAAATGCGTAGGTAATAATACGCCTAAATATTCCTTCAAAACTTATCAATAAGATTTAAAATCGTTCGTATTGTTTTGTTTTGCTGGGACAAGAAGTGGTTGGTCGATATAGTCGATGAATATCGATAAAGCTTCGTCGTTTTAAGCGATATGTCACTGTATCAGATGTTGTTATCTGGCTACAATCTGGCTGTAATAACCGATCGGTCGTTGTAAACGATGTCGTTTTAATCGGTTTCGACTGTATATCTATAAACTAGCAAACAAAAACTGCTGTCAAGACCATATTTTCGCTCGATTCCTAAAACGGGATCGGCATGATAGATTGCCTCTGTATTGTTTGAAGGGGGCGAGTCTCGTCGGTGCTTATCTGCAATGATAACACTGCATGCTGTGTGTTGATCGCACTGCATTTTTATCCGTGCATGTCGTAAGAGCCGACTTAGGGTTTCATCGTTCGTGGTTCAGATTCTACGTTAAACTGATACTGATACTAGAGTCATAGGGTTAATCCCGCCCGGGTTGGTACCACCATACCGTCGCATTAAATTAATTATGGTCTAACCGGCATGGTAGACGATAAATATGAGACAGATTTTCGAGCTTTTCTTTCAAACAGGGCGTGACTCGGAATGAGTTTCTGGCAGATTGTAAACATACTACCTGAGGTCGCTGAGCGGATCACAAATTGCAATAGTTCGATACATTTGCATGGTTTGTCACGCTCGTCCTAATGGTTAAGAACGATATGAGCTGCGTCGTTGCGAAAAAATGCACGGTCATTAAACAAACCTGGGACACACCTGCTTTACCAAGCACGAAATTTTGCGGTAGAAATTGAAGCCAAATTCTCAACGAACTTTCAATACACCTTTCAGTTTGTAGCAACGGGGGTTTATAGAAGATAATATTGTTCAAAACTCAACTCACCATTTTGAAACAAAATGAAGAAAAACAACAATAAAGCTTTTGAGAACGCCATTACAACACAACGCTCACAGACTATAGAGAGATACAACGCTCCACGCAACTCTTCTTTCGCCTCCAAACGCAAGCAAACTCAAATGAATGAATGAATAGCCACTGACAGCAGCTGTCTGGACTGAACACAGAATAGCAATATGACGCGAATGCCATCGTTATGTTCGAGCTGCCCCTCACTCAAGGAACAAACACGAGTATTCGTATTTGGAGTACACTGTCAGATTATCACCGCTATCCGTAGCCCTACCATGAGTTTTGGTGATGTTCACTTCGATCAACGTTAACGAAATTTTTGTATGGAGAAAATTGCAGCGCCTCTAGCGTACGATCTCATTACTAAAAACGGCACTACGAGTTCATATTCACGCTCGTTGTCGAGCATCACCAACGTTATCGAACGACGACGCGATACGGTTGTATGAAAAACGGTACCATGAGTGTACATTTTGACAGTTCAACGTGATCACTTCGATAACGTTATTCGAATTTCTTTTCACTAGTCATATCTTGGGTGAAAGGACGATCGAACACACATTTTAGTGCCACGGATGAAAAATCCAAGCGTATTTCATGCCAATTTCTGAATTCAATATTACGTTAGCAACTTATTAATGAGTACACTACAACTCTACGTAAAAAAATACAATTCGAAAAAATGTTTTAACGGTTTATTTTATTTATAAACGTTTCTTCAAACCTGTTTCAGGAATTAATTTATTTTTAAAAATTTAATTTATATAGGTGTATTTTCTCAATACATCTTTTTTTATGCAAAGAAAATAAAGCATTCAAAACATAACCTGTATGGGTAATCAATAAGAAAAATAAAACAATTGTAATTGCATTCAAGAAAACCAAAGTCAAACATTGACAAAACATTTGCGCGAAATGGGTAACTAGGTAGTTATATGATACTATTTACAGATGGTACGCCCTATGAGTCACGCTTATTGTCGAGCGCCGTACGCCGCCGGCCACAGAACCTTTTTTTTGTTACAAAATATCGGCTGCCAACAATCGACGGTTTGTGGTATGTTTTTCATAGTAAACTTAGCAAATTTAAACTCAATTAATAATAGTGCCGTCCTATTTTATCTCATGCGAAAGAAGATACAGACACTGTTAATCACGGCCTACTCACTATCTTCCATTATTTCTTGTCTCTGGTCGAACGCAACGTTCATCGAGCGTTCGATACGCGATCCGTCGGTGAATAAAGTAACCCATGGTAGCGACTGTAACGCTGTTCGATCTCGTTCGTGAACATTCGATGATATTTTTCGTTGGTTCGATAGAAAACTCATGGTAGGGCTACAGAGGACCTAAATCGTTGCAACGATTTCGAGTGGAGTATCGTCACTCAAACTTGCTATGGGTTGCAATTTGATTGAAACCCCTAGCCTGAATAATTCGCTAATGTGAAATACCGGTCGACTGACATTATTAAATGGGGTGATAGCGTACAAAATGTTTGAGACCGAATATTTTTTTATGTTTTCGTACCCAGAGGGCGCCAACGGAAACTTTTTACTTAGACTCCGCTGTCCGTTCGTCTGTCAGCAGGTTGTATCTCAAGTAACGTAATAGGTAGACAGCTGAAATTTTCAGAGTGTGTATTTCTATTGCAGCTATAACTGTGTTAATAAACTTGACTGGTTTTTTATCAAGTTATACACTCTCAATAATATTACAGTTGTATTCAGAGAGCACCTGTCAAAACTCGATACGAGATAAGCACAGGACTAACCATACAGAAACCGGTTTAGTCCGGCGGTCCGACGGGGGCGGGTAAGGGGGGGGGGGGGGGAGGGGGAGTACGAATTTGTATTTCCCGCAACTTTAGGACTTCTTGGTGAAAAGAAAAAGAAATACTGCATAATTAAAATAAATAAATAATTATAATTGCATAAGTTGATACAAAATGCTATGCAATAGCTTTACCGCGGCAGTCCCCGAGTGCCACACGTCTTTTTAATTATTGTAATTAGACTGCGATGACACAATATGGAATTATCAGCAATGAAGTCATGCGTGAAAGCTAAGCGAAAATAATTTACTGTGAATTGAACTCGTATTCGGTCCAAAAGTATAAGGGCAGGAACTGAGGCGGTGTTCGGGGCAATTTCTCCGTGCCATTCGGTGCAAGAAGGACCAAGAAATAGTCTTTTGGCTAACAGAGTGACATTTCCGTGTACTACCTACCTCGGTCATTTTTGCTGACCATTAGAACGGTTCGGAATCGCTCCGAATCACTACTTTTTGCTCAACCTCGCAGAGATGGAACACGGAATCGAAGCAAGATCTGTTAACTATCACTTAAACGTAAACCATAAAGTCATCTACAATTACGTAAATTCAAATTATGTGATTTTTTAAAAAGTTAAGATGGAAACAGATTGCTTTTAATGTACGTTTGTTTTATAGGATTAGAAGGATTTTTGTTCCTGTAATGTCAAAGTGACAGTTTTCTCTGAGCCCGTAGTCCCAGTTTTCACCTAAATTGGCGTTAACGCCTAACCGATCGACTGGCATTTTCACATGTATGGAGTAATTGAAGAGCGCGCGCAGTGGGCGTTAAGCGAACTAACATTTGCGAGTCCGAGCTTGATTTGACAGCTTACTCAACGTTGCCGTAAATACGTCGACGTTGCCGTTTACGTCCACTCCGCGTTTTCATACAAATCGGAAGTCCGCGTTTGACTTAGTTTTGGTTACCCAAGCAGCAATTTTGGTTCTGAATTGGCAATAAAAAGGCCCTAGGAGCTATTTAAGACTTCAATACCTCAGAACCTATTAGCACAAACGAGCGCATATATTGGTATAAACAACCTCCTGGATAGGTCCTGGTGACCAAAAGGGCCCAGCCACGACAACCTCCTAACAACCTCCTAATGACTATTTAGCCCTGACCTGTTAGCAAGTAAATATTCACGACGAGGGCTAAAATATGGCCTATTAGCAAGCGCGTGGTTCTGTCAGTCCCGGTGCGGGCTAAGATATGACCAATTGGCTTCCGCGCGGGCTAAAAATGTGCCTGTTAGCCATCTGTTTGGCATGTAGGAGCTCTTGAATGCTTCTTTATGACCAAATAAAAACCATTTTATTGCTATTACCGGGTATCTTTTTTTGCTAGAACCCGACGACGGCACGAAAGCAATTCGTTTAGCACGTATTTTTGGTTGTTGCAACCATCGATGGCCGCTAACTTGTTCACAAGGCACACTTATACAAGCTTGGTTGTTACATGGCGGCAAGGCGTAAGTAAAACATAGCTAGTTGTGGACACATACGCGTAAGTTTGTCTGGGAAGCCAAGTTTGTCGATGAAATGCTATATTATATGCATTATGAACAAGTGCGCCCACTAGATTATTAATATTTAATAAAAAAAATATAGTTTCGAAAATAACAAAAAATTCTAAACTTATAAGTATTACACATGAAAATGTGCAACTCGAGCCGTTCAAGTCAAATACAATAACGGAATAAAATTATTAACCGTTTATTATTTAATTAAAATGATTTTAAATACCAAATTCACAATTGAAAAATGGCGGATGATCAAGATAACCAATAGGCTACGAAAAATGCTTAAATATGGCCTCTTGACCATCATGCATGCTGGTTTTGTTACAGTATTGCCATTTCAAGCCAAGTTGGCATCTTTTGTGGCCAGTTAGCATTTATAGTGGCCAGTTGGTTTTGAATAAGCCATTGCTTATCAACCCAGAGGCCTATTTAAGGCCAATAAGCATGCGCGTTTGCCAAATGTGCACACTTACAACTATTGTAAAATTATGTAAGTTGTATCCGACCAGCGATTTAAGAAATTCTACATAGCAGCATTGCGATCGGAATGATTGTTGGCTGTTTTAGTATTTCAGTTTCGACCCTCTCGCTCAAGCTCCCATAAGAGGCTAACCACTAGGTTATCCGCCTTCCTGATAAAAATTACGCACGATCCATCGCCAATAAAGTATGGTTTTCCTATACTGTAGTACAAGCCTTTTAATCATAGGCTATTTCCAATTCATAAAAGTTAATTTCGCCGACATACCGCGATTTAAATCATTAAATAAGTTAGATGATTTAAATCGTGGTATGTCCCCTCTTCAAAGGTTAAGACTGCCCAGGCTGATACAAGCGCATTTGATGAAAAGATGAAATATAAAGGCAGGTCTTAGGTCTATTTATTCCAGAATGCGATGTTTTGGGTTAGTACCATGAATGTGGTATAGCCATCTATTTCCAGTTACATAAAAAAGGCAATGAAGTAGTTTATTCTCAGGTACCCTCTGTAAAGCAAGCTGAAATTGCTTAAAAAGTGTAAAACTGAACTAATTATGTTTAGATTCCAAATAATATTTCGCTTCGCCTTTTTCTTAAATTTTCCACAGGTTATTTTCAAAGTTGACATTATAATTGATTTTACCTGGAAATAGCAACCTGATGTATTCCAGTTGAGAATGCATTTCACTCATCATAATAGATAGCCTATCTGTCTAGTGAATCTAAACTCATTGATATACACATAGTCGTTGGTACTCGATGAAACCACAAAAAAAACTAGTTGGTCTTCGCGCAAACCATTTTGACTTAATAATGGCCAAACAGCAACGAATCGGGCCAAATAGTCCGAAATAGGTTCTGACGGGTTCTGCCTTTTTGCCAAAAAGCCACACAATGGTCTTTAAAAGTGCTTTCTGGTTGTTAGAGCTTATTGGTCTCAAATAAGCATGTCAAAAGCCAAATGGTCTCTAATTGGTCATGAAATGGCACCACAATGCTAAAAAGTGGCTTAAATATAACCTTAATAGGGCCATCAGGCAAGTGCCTTTTTTGGTCTTGAACTTAAGTCATCAGGAGGTTGTCGTGGCTAATTATTAGAACCTTTAGGTTCTAAAACCTTTTGGCAACAAATGATGCTTGAAATTTACTACATGGTAAGTGACATGCTATTATATAACCTATTTAATGCCAATTGGCAAGTTCCAGAACCTCTATCCGCAAAAATTGTTACTTGGGTAGTTGTTCATGTTTTTGAGAGCTTTAGAGTGTATTTGACTAGTTATGATTTTAATGAGCACATCAAGAATTCTTCATAGAAAATGTTTGCATACTTAGTTCTAAAACCAAGAATTTGGATTTGACCACTATTGAAAATTACCTCCTGACGTATCGTCGCCGTAAATACGTTGACGTTGCCGTTTACGCCGACTTCGCGTTTTCATACAAATCGGAAGTCCGAGTTCGAATTTAACAGCTTGAAGAAGTGAAACCAAAGAATATTTAGTAAAAAACGACTTGTATGAAGTTTGACATTTTTACGTAACTTCGACGTTCCGTAAACGCCAGTTTAGATGAGAACTCTAATTGACCACTCTGCTCTTTTTAGGGTTCCGTACCCAAAGGGTGAAAACGGAACCCTATTACTAAACCTCCGCTGTCCGTCCGTCCGTCCGTCTGTCACAGGGCTGTATCTCATGAACCGTAATAGGTAGGCAGCTGAAATGTTCACAGAGAGTGTATTTAATTTGCCGCTATAACAACAAATAGGTAAAATAAAATAATAATAAAAATAAAAGTACGGTGAAAGAATACGTGATTTTTTTGTGTTAAATCTTGTTCGGGTTGGAGCATTGTTCTACGCTGTTTCGCCAGATTCAGTTCTGCAACGGGCAGTACGAGGCAGAATGGAACCATCTTTGCTCGAACATACCCTCTTACTTTGACAGTACGGAATGGAACATAGAATATAAAATATGGAACGGAACAGCCAGCTCAAACACAAACAAAACCCATGTTTCGTTCGTTCTTCAGTCCGGTTTTCGGTTGCGGCTGCAAATGGTTGATTTGAGTTTAGTTAAGTTTTACAACCGTTTTGCTACGCTTGCAATAGTAAAATCAAGTTATAATACGCGAATTTCTGGTCCAATACGTGTAATGTTGTGCTGTGCAATTGTGCATTTATGAACTAAAGTAAGTGTTTTGGATTGCTCGTGCTCCAATTTCTGTAAAGGACATCCAACTTCCTGTGTTGTAAAGTTATCAGTGTTGTTTTTTTTGGTGTTTGAAATTGATTTGTTTTGAATTTTATGCTTCTTCAATGCAATCTATGGAAACATTTCATCTCAATTTATGTTTAATTTACTAGGTGAAATCCAATTGATACATTTCAATTCTACTTGTTCAGCTATCTATTAAACTACGTACCTAAAGGCATTTAGAGTACGTTTAGCACCCCAAATCTGTATATAAATAGTTCTTGTAGTAAAAAAATCCGTCGTATCTTCCCTTAACGAGCGAGAATGAAATCACATACCATCAAAGTGTGTACTAAAGTACTAAAAAGTGAGACATTGCCAATAAAAATGAAACGATTTATCAGCTTCAAATGAGTGTAAAATGGAAAAAAAATTGCCAAGAAGGACCAGTGTATTAATGAATGACGTATTTGTAATGACAGCCAGTTTTAAGGTGGCACACTGCACCCATTCCCCAACAACATTCAATGTAACTTTCTACTGGGCATGCCTTATGCTAATATTCTTGGGTCACTAGTCACACAGACAATCGCTAAATTGAACTACCATTGCAGAGAGAGAGAGAGAGTGAGTGAGTGTGGTTTCGATACCAGGTGGCTGCATTTTATTTCTCGTTTAGACTTCGATTAGTAGGTAACATCGAAGTAGCACCCTACGGTCGGGTTTGTTTGCGCATGTGGCGTGCCCCTTCCCCTTCCTTCAGGCGGGGCGTCGTGCCGCAACACGCACAGGAGGGGCGATTCCCTCCTCCCGGTTCACCTCCGTGCGATGCGAGCGCTTCATAGCAATCGCGTTGGAATGTGTTACTGGACTTTTGAATGTGACAGTACATTATATGTCTAACACAAATATTTTTTGTGAAGGAAAACATTCAATTCAGTGGTTTTAGGCTTTTTAGGGTTCCGTACCCAAAGGGTGAAAACGGAACCCTATTACTAAGCCTCCGCTGTCCGTCCGTCCGTCCGTCCGTCCGTCCGTCCGTCCGTCCGTCCGTCCGTCCGTCCGTCCGTCCGTCCGTCCGTCCGTCCGTCCGTCCGTCCGTCCGTCCGTCCGTCTGTCCGTCTGTCACAGGGCTGTATCTCAGTAACCGTAACAGATAGACAGCTGAAATTTTCACAGAGTGTGTATTTATTTTGCCGCTATAACAACAAATAGGTAAGATTAAGAAATAATTAAAATTAAAGGGGGTCCCCATACAAAAAACGTGATTTTTTTGTATACATTTTTTTACGATGGTACGGAACCCTTCGTGTGCGAGTCCGACTCGCACTTGGCCGGTTTTTTGAATAGAAATAGCACAATTATGAGTGTGCCACTCATTATGTGTTCCTGAAATCATCATTAATTGAAACAAAATAGGTACTTCAGGGCCAGAAATGGCACACATAATGATATTTATTAAACATTTCCGTTATTTTCTTGCACTTGGATGTATCAGTTAATTGGTAGAGTATGGGGCAAAGCTCTCTTTTATTCAATGAGTAGGTATGTCGTCGTTCAATGGACATGCATTTTAAACTTAACGTTCATAAACAAAGCAATGCATTTTCATTGCATTTGTTCATTGTGGAAAAGTTAATGCTGACATCAAAGTTCAATATTCTGCTCTGAACTGTACATAAGTAGTACGTTGCTCCACTTGATATAAAAAAACATTATTGAAAGGACACATACTTAAAAATAAAAATCCTTTAAAACAATTTTTTGCTATCTTTTATAACATTCAGCATGTTTTGTTTTGCTTCATTGACACCACGAATGCATGCCTGTTGACAAAGCCAGAGAAAAGTATAGGTACTGTAATCTTACTGCATGATGAAAAAGAAAAAAAAAATAATCCGATGGTGTAATATGCAGAATGTAAACGACTATCGATCCTTTTTTTAAACTACATATTCGATATTGAACACAATTTTCATGTTTATTTTGTAATCAATCAAAATGTCTTTAAAAAGACTTATACATTAAAAATAGTATCAAAAATTACGGTTTTGACAGTATTCAAATGCGAATATCTCGAAAATTACTGGTCACATTTTAATTGTAGGTTTTCACCATTTAAGATAATACATCGAAAACTCCATAACCTTTAAAAACCTATCGACGGTGGAATACACCCTGTGTACATTTAATGGAGAAAAATAAAAATCCAAACATATGCTCATGATCTCTGCCTACCACTCCGAGGTAACCTTATGTATGAATGCATGCAATAAGAAGGACCATAAAAATCATAAATTAACAATTTCATTGCACCTAAAAAAAATTTCTTATCAATAAGTTCAGTGTGAATTATTTGATCTGAAGCAGTGACGTCCCTGCGATCAGTTTCTGAAAAGTGCTCAAAGTGTGTAGGCATGATAGTGTTTTTGTTTTCACAGCTGTTTTAACGCAACCAACATGTTTCAGTAGAAGTATGCAAAGGAACGAGCCAAATTAATCATCGCGCAAGTCTGAATCATTGTCGTTCTTAGTTTTCATCAAAATGTGAAAAGCAATTTAATCGAAAGCTTAAGTAACATTTAAACATGCTTTTGAATAAGGCTAAAATAAATAAATAACCTGTGAATAGTCACCCCAAACGGATGCTATGTAAAGATAGCAAAAATGGTCTTTTGCATTTCGAAATAATGCTATCACCAGCCAACAACAGGGTGAAAGCTATAAAAAACCGTTTCGAGACGCTTAGTGAAGAAAGCGCACGGCACGAGAAGGTGACACGAAAACAATCGGCGCCGCTGTTGACTCACAACCGACTGAACAATCAGAGCCAGTCACGAGGAAACGTCGACCGAAAAATACCATTTAGGCAGACCGCGAGCCATGACGGAATTAAACCCGAGGAAAAACATTTGCAGCCCAAAGATAACCAGAAATGCACATCCAACGGCTGTCGTTCGTCGGGATCGGATGACGAAACCCCAGTGAAAGCGAATGTGAGCCATCTGTACGGTAGAGCCGATGATACAAATCGGTCGTTGTCTCGACAGTCCAGCGACCCTGGCAAGAAGTTGCACAGGAGTCACGCGTTCCGCTGTGATCGCAGCCAAAAGATCGGACAGAGCCCGAAGCGCCATAGCAGTTGCAACGGCAGAGCAGAAATGAACGAAACGCCCACTCTGAAGATCGGGGAGAAGCCGATATCTTCGAGACTCTCGCGGGATCGGCTCAAGCGGCTCGGACACTTGCTGGAAGATCGCATGAGGAGGGACAACTTTGTTCCGTCGTCAACCTCTGATGATAAAGTGCGTATGTCGGTCCAAAATGATTCCAGTCTCTTTAGACTCTTACCGAAGTTGGAACATAGTCGATTGGATGCCTCTGAAAAAGTCTCGGATAGGGAAGAACTCCCTAGTCCTTCGATTCCTGATGAACGGGTTCCAAAACACATACTCGATCAGTATTCAAAAATTTTGAAACCGAAGAAACCACCGAGCCCCGATTCACCGACCGAGGTACGCTTGAAACATGAGTTGCTGACCGATAGTGGGGTGAGCTCGGAGACAGAGAATAGTCAGGAAAATGAGGCTATCGAAAAGACTGGAAGGTTGAAACAGCTAAGGGCTCATTTCGAAAATGGTAATGTGATTATGAATGCAAAGACTGATGAAATAGCAAAAGTTAAAGATAAGGAAGAATCTGAAAACAAATTTGGTAATAAGGAGAATGTGCTAAAGACTAATTTAGATATAGAAGCTGATGTAAGTTCATCGACTGAGACGATCAGGCGAATCGAGAAAAAAAACCCGAATATAGTTTTAACCGACACTTTAAAGAAGGCTTTAAAACAGCCACTGCCACGTGGGCCCCCACCAAAAAAACCGCCGAGAACTTTTGCCACAAGCGGAGACTCCGCTCCCAACTCTCCTGAATTTTCACCTAGACCTGAACGAAAAAAACATAACACAGCAGAATCGGTTGAGTTGAAAAGCCCTAAAAAAAACAAAAAGGATTCAAAACAAATGCTTGAAGTATTAGAGAGAGCTCTGCAAAAACACAACGAATCCAAAATTATCATCCCGAGAAGCAACCATAACATTTACGATATTGCCGAGTCCGATGTTAGCAATCCAGGCGTGCCCGATGAGGTTCTTATTAAGAATCCTAAAAGGAAAGAAATCCACTACCTTTGCACTGAAATATTAGACATCGCTCAACGATCCTTGCTTCCAAACACAAGCGCAGAATCAACAAACCCGATATCTAACTGTTTCACATCGCTAAACTGCAGTGTTGTTCCCGCCGGTTCTATGACCAGTATTGCATACGCCAAGCTCAACTCCTCTGAAAATTCGTCCCGCAGCTCCCTATCTAACGTATGTTGCGCCTGCAATGGGTCCAGCATCGAAAACGTCAGCGACATTCCCGAAAATCGAAGCAAATTCAGCACTTTCTTCTCTGCGAAGTCCGATGAGAGTTTGTGCAAAAAATGCGGAGCGAATCTCAGGAAAGAAGAGTCTTTTAGGTGCCACTTGAGCTGCAAATGCAAAGACACCGTCGAAACTAAGTCTACATTCTTCGTCACCGATGATCCGGAGCACATTTACGCTGAGCCGTACCACTACCAAAAGGATTCGGTAGACAGTGCGTTGGGGAAGGGGAATGTGGGGGAAAAATCAATACCCCACGGTGGTGATGTAATGATGGGGGAAGTGGGGGTGGTTAGAAACATTCGGAAGCAGTGGGAGGATGAGACAGTTGATAGTGAACAATCTTATGGTGCAGTGAATGGTGGCCTGGTTAGAAGTTTGGAGAATGTCACGCTAGAAGAGGTGAGATTATTTGTCTTATAAATGTTATTTCTTGTTATGCTTGCGCTTATATTGCAAATGTTGCACGGTGTGATTTTCAGGTGACATAAAATGCCCATTTATTATTTGAATGCTTAAATAATATGTGACAATTAAGTCAGGTGTGAACGAGATCCCGAGTTTCCCAAATCTAGAAAATATCTACAGATTATAATTTTTTTATCCAAACAATTATTGTTGAGATAAAAATTGTGCAGCCAAAGCACTGCAGATATCTAAGTTTCTGTATTTGTAAAAATTCTGAATGTGTGATGCAGAAAGTGAGATTGTGGATTTTAGCAGTTGGTATCTATAAGTATGTACGTACAGCTAAATTCTTAAAATACTCCTAAATCAATAAACAATTTCAAAGTCGTCGGTATGGACTAGGTATTTGCAAGAGAAGAAAAACCCCGCCAAGTGCGAGTCGGACTCGCACACGAAGGGTTCCGTACCATTTCTACATGATTTGACCCAAATAAATCACGTTTCTTGTATAGTGCCCACCTTTAATTTTTATTTTTACTATTTGTTGTGATAGCGGCAACAGAAATACACAATCTGTAAAAATTTCAGCTGTCTACCTATTACGGTTCATGAGGGCGGAGGCTTAGTAATAGGGTTCCGTTTGGCACCATTTGGTTACGGAACCCTAAAAAGCATTCAATTTCTTAAACAAAGATTGGTACCTCCATAGGTTATTGCATACTCATTGAAACTCATCTAGTGGGTAACAGAAAAAAATACACATTTTTGATAAATAACAGGAAAGAGGCTGAATATAGTCTTGGGTTAGTCTTAATCTTGGGTAACCCCAGCTTCGGTATGAATCATTTTTAAGTTGTAACTGGATAAGAACCAATTAAATGTAACTTCCATTTTCCTGTTTCACATTTCTGTAGTAAGTTTGACCTTACACTTAGAAACCTCAAAAATAAGTAGTAAAGTTATAAATAAATATTTAGTACTAAAAATAGCAATAGTACACTACGGCCAAGAAGTAAAATAAAAAAATCTGTAATTTTGGTACATTACCAAATAGTTAAACTAAACTACGATTGGATCTTTTTAGATCGGCCTACTAGGCACAAACCATGATCTGATGAGAGATATATGCACAAAATGAGATGAGAAATCAGTTACAATGGGAATGCGAAATAAGGAACCTCATTCCCCAATCGAAGCATGCCCCAATTCCTCCATATATACCATATATAAAAAGTAAGGAGACATGGCATCGAGCGCGCCACTTTGGGACCCGCTGTCTCTAATTTTCAAAAACTACCAATCCAACTTAAGGTGGGCCTTCCCGCTCAACTCCCCATACAAATGGGGAAAGAAGATCACACCCATATTTCTTGTGAGGGATCCAAAATTTTACTCAAAACAGCTTTATTTGATCGAACTAGATGTCTGATGACCGTTGGCATTGTACAATTGTGTTTGGTTTCTAAGTAATAAGGCCTGAAAGTTCCAATTTTTCGCGTGTTTTATACAAGAACTTTGGAGGTGGATTACTCAACGATAAAATCTATACATCTTAAAAAGATTAGTCATCAGACATAGCTTATTTCATGAAAATGTTTAATCAATTTAGTTTTTGTTAGATTTTTTACTACAGCGGTCGTGGTTTACTTTTAGCTAGAAGTCGTTTTGTAATTAAAATTTTCGTAAATCTTTCCAAATCAAACACTATGCGCATTGTCTGCTTACATGTTACATACATGCAATTTACAATACATGTTGCATCCTCCTCATCACGGAGCCTGCCTTAATCTTTGAAACATAGAAGGTCCTAGAGCGCAATAGCACGATTTTGTACCATGCCCGCGAATGAGTTAGTCCCATCTTAAATGTGCATGCCACATGCAAACATAGTCGCAGACGTATAAGAGGGTTTGTGTGGGTGGGATCTGACTTGACGAACGCAATTCTAGAGCACATTCGCGCGCGGTTGCGATGTTTCGACTGTGTAGCATGCGACGCGTTTCCGGATTCCTATATAATTATATGGTCACTTTGAACATATAGCGGAGACGAGATTTCGACTGCATGGCACTTCTCCTTCCTTTCTCTTCAGTCAGACAACAGCAATTCTTGTTTTTTTTTGTTTTTTGTGCAGACAACACCATAACCACTATAAATAAAAAAAAACCACATGTTATTTGAGTTGACAAGTAGCCATGCGCCTATATCACAACACTTATTTATTTATTTATTATAATATAATTTTTATGTTTTATATGATGGTCCAGTTTACTTTTGAAGGAATTTACGGAGACAGCATTTACAACTTCACTGGAAAGACTGTTCCAAGATTCTACTGATTTGTTGGCAAGAAAGTGTCGTCGAGGGTTCTGCGTCGATAGATTGTGATACAGCCTTTTTGAGTGCACTCTCAGATTTTTAGTATTAGCAAGGGTGAACATATCTTGTAGCTTCATACTTCTGAATAACTTTCCACACGTGTCGCTAGAGAAGTTTCATATAATTTGGAACTGGATATGAATGGCTATTGGCATACCGTCACGGTACCTCATAGGAAGTAGGTGCCATGCCTGGATCTTCTTTATATTGCTCGGCTACATTGAACTGGATGGTAAACACGGACAATTTTCATTGTCGCTTCGACCATTTCTCATTCAACCAACCATGTAGCAAGGAGGATGTACAGTTTAACATAGAATCCGAACAGTGGCCAACCTCAATTGTTGAACGGTCACCCATCCAGGATCCTACCGAGCCTGTAATGCGTAGCCTCAAGATCGAAACCCGCGGCTGATCCGCTTAAGGTGGCCCAACCCGCTCATTTCCCCATACAAAAGGGGAAAGAAGATCACGCCTATATTTCTTTTCAGAGATCCAAAATTTTGCTCAATAAAGCTTTATTTGATTGAACTAGATGTCTGATGACCATTGGCATTGTAAAATTGTGTTTGGTTTCCAAGTTATAACGTCCGAAAGTTCGGATTTTTCGCGCGTTTTATACAATTACTTTGGAGGTGGATTACGCAATGATAAAGTAAGAACATCTTAAAAAGATTAGTCATCAGACATAGCTTGTTTAATCAAGATTTATAATCTATTCGGTTTTTGATAGATTTTCGACTACAGCGGTCGTGGTTTACTTTTAGCTATAAGTCGTTTTTAAATTAAAATGTTCGTAAATCTTACCAAATCATACACTATGCACATTGTCTTTTTTGTGGACAGGTTGCATCTTCCTCATAACGGAGCCTGTCTTATTCTTAGAAACAGAGAAGGTCCCAGAGCGCAACAGCACGGTTTTGTACCGTGCCCGCAAATGAGTTGAGGCCGCCGGGTTGGGCCACCTTAAGGGCCTGGTACTAGCCAAATCGCAAAGTTAGACGAGGCACCCCAAGTTAACTATCTAAGTCTGACGATTATAAGTGTCATTCTTACAATACTTCCTTGTCTAGGAATCGAATTATTTTCGTTAATGTATGTTTCCTTTTTCTATACAAAATACATAGCGGAAACGGTGTCCATTTCCGAACTTTTTTGACTAAATGTAGAAATCTAGAAGCAAATGGATTTTTTTGTTTATGCATATATGCTGTTTTTGCTTATATCTAGAAATCGAATTACTTTCAGATTTCTAATGAGAAAAATCAACTTTTTTATTTTTATTATTATTTAAATAAATGATGGAATAAAAAAATATTAACAATCCATTATCAGTCTGGAGTTCTATTTGGATTTGCTGAAGCGTTTCACTACATATTATTACATTTGTTAAAAAGTGCATTTGTATGGCGCGAGTAGTTGGCTAGTCCTAGCGCCTTAAGGGCCGAGTGCACGAAAGGTATCAACGTATGATCAAACACGTAACTTTGTATGGACAGCATGGAAGGAACTCCATGCGGTTCAGTAAAAGTAGGGTTGCCATCTCTAAAATTTGACAACCAGGACAAGACGTGAAAATACGCGTGAAAACCCCGGATTTTAGAGCCCAGCACCCGGACATGTGAACAGGTTTTTTTAAACAGTCTTCAATAAAGTGCGCGTGTCGCTGGCGGCCCAAGATTTTAAATTTGTAAACCCGGACTACAAATGGAGCCCCGCCCGGACGCTCCCCGGATGCCCTCTAAACTAGGACAAATCCGGACGGATGGCAACCCTAACTCAAAATGACGTGTTTGAACATTGAGCCGTCTCCACGTTCAATCGAGGCTAAGGGACTCGTCCTTCTTGGTTTGGATTTCAAGGAAAACGATGGTTCCTTACTAGGTTGTGGGGTATTCTCGCCCAGGTTTGTATCGCATTGAATGAACGATGTCGAACCGGCAATAACAAAATGATCGTTTTCTTTCTATTCCAATGTAACCGTGCAATATAAGTGGTTGAGATGATGTCATAAACGGGAGGTGTGGTATTAATTATCTACGCCCAATTACATAAAAAAATATTACTATATCCAGTGTGTCGGTATGTTCCGTTTATCAATTGTCATGTAAGCGAAAACAGTTCACAGCGTTATCTCCACGCTAATGAATTCGTCAGTGTTATTCGACCTAGCTAGTCAGATCGAATATCTCATGTAAGGTCATGTGCTTGTTTAGGTATGGAGGGCAACCATTGCAATATTCCACTCAAAGGGGAATGCCCAAATCCAGGTCCCTTAGGAAGACACGAGTCTTTTATTATTATACACATTGCGATAATTTCGATTTATTATTTAAACATATTTTAAACTATCTGAATCCCCATTTTTCACGGCCGGTTCCACGTTAAATAATTAAAAGAAATCATTCAGAATCAAGTGGCAGTGGGCTGGTCACGTCAGCCGAAGAGACGACGACCGTTTGATTAACCGTGTCCTGCACTGGCGGCCGTGGACAGGAAAACGGAGTGTGGGAAGACCACCCGCCAGGTGGGACGACGACAACAAGTGCGTCGGCGGAAAGCAGTGGTTCCGTACCACTGAGGGCCGGGAGGACTGGAGAAAAATTGGAGAGGCGCATGTCCAGCAGTGGACGCAAACACGCTGACAGACTGACTGACTGACATTCAGAATTACTTACTTCTACTAGCAATATCAATAACACAAGGACAGAGCATCGAGCTGTCGAATCAAACTTGGACTCGCAAATGTTAGTTACCTTAACGCACACTTTGCACGTTGATCTAATTCTCCAAACATTTAAAAACACTAGTCGATCGGTATGGCGTAAACGCCAATTTAGATGACAAGTTGGACTAGGGGCTCTGATTACTAAGCACGGAATTCCAAGAATATACCTACAGACAGCTAACACAGCTCGTTTTCTGCCCTGAGGCAAAGAATAGATACACTACCTGAGGTTCCAAACGATCACTCGGTCGATCGTGCCGTGTCTCTGAATGTCGCTCGAACTTGGCTCCGTCAGCTGTCAGGGTCCGATGGCCGGGCCTGTTCCCACGACGCGGTCGCCGCCGGAGCGTGGCATCGCTGCTCGTGAGCCGCCGGCTAGCGGTGCCGATGCGTCGATCAAGGGGTTTTACCAGCGTTAAGTGTAATAAAACGAACGAGCGAATTCTATCAATTTGCACCAATCAGAAGTGCTCTTTAGATGACCACGGTCGTTCAATATGTTTAAAAAAAAACTCATGGCTTTTCAGGCGGAGGGAGTAGACTTTATGCGAAGGTTCGGGCTGATAATTAATTCTGCCTATTCGAGCAGGCAGCCGCTACGCCCGTACGCAGCAACGGACTGACGGGCATAGTGGCTGTCTCCACGACAACGGGCTGATTGATCAGCCCGAAACGTCGGAGAAAGTCTCCTCCCGTCGCGTAAAAAGCCGTGAGATTTTTCAAACCAACCGAATATTAGAGGCAGATATGGAAACCGTGATAGTGATTGTTGTTTTGATTCGGTATGTGGAGAGATGAAATGGTGGGTCAGGTCTTGAGACCCACGGCTGCGCAGCTGCTCTCCTCTAGTCGTAATTTGAATGTTGTATATGTGTTAACTCGCTGGGAAACTTCGTTAGTGCGATATAGACTTCATGTCTAGCGGGTAGCGCCATCTAGCGCCCGCCATGTTAACTAACTTCTGTGCATCTGTTTTTCTTGATGTGTGGCATGTGAAACTAGCAGCTCTCAGTAGAGGGCGCTAGGTCGCTACAGGTACATGAATTTGACCACATTTTGTTTTAAGGACAAAATGTTGACTAAAAAGTTGATTCATTCTCAAGCAAGAAAATAGAAAAAAAAACTGTTTTATAATTTGATAGGAAAAAACCTAACATTTTAGATTAAAGAAATACTTAAGAGAGTGAGTGAATAATTCCCGTATATGTATGTGTAAAGTTTAATTAATTTTTCATTCAAATATGGCGCCACTGGCTTACGTACTGTAGGTATTGTTACAAGTTCCTTCGAGAAGAAATGCTACACCGCCGGTCACATTCTGTTAATCTATTCGTCAAATGTATCGTGTCTTTGGTAGAATTTCCTGCATGGGATATATGTCTGCCTAGGTAAACTCGAAACACTGTTGGTAATGAGTCGGTCCGTCCGTCGGAACAGTACCGAGTATATGTATAACAGATTCGTATAATAAAAAAAAACTAGAAATCACATAAAAATTAATAAATTCGTTTTATTTGTATTAACAATAATCATTTACGACCTCGGTTCCAATGTACTTGTTGTTTGTCATATTTGGTATCTACTATCATGTGTATGCACGTTTTTATGCACTCGTTGAAAAACGAGCGAGTGAATAAAACGTAAATGCCATTCATCCAGAGGTCTGATGCCATGACAATAGAGTGCCTTGTGGTCATAAAAAATACATAGCGTATGGAACATACGAGAAATACGAATATAAATTATAGAATTAAAAATCGTCACGGGATATGAACCGTGAAAACTGTAGGTCCCCTTCTTTACTTACTGGCAGGGTTAGCCCCGGTTGGTACCATCGCATTGAATTAACGATGGTCGAAGCGGCAATGAAAATTGTCCGTGTTTTCAGGACAGTCAGTTCAATTCAGCTTCAGTTCAATGTAGCCGAGCAATATAAGGAATATCCTGGCTATATTTATAACAAACTGACCGCCAGTATCCGGTTACAAAAAAAAAGAGAAGACATACAGTGGGCCCAATAGTATTATTTTTATGTACCGGAACCCACACAGCACAATTCTGTGTCTGAGGCGTTCCGGGGGTCTACAGGGAAGCGAACACGAGAACTTTCAGCGTGAAAAGCTGTGAAACTCTATGTAGAATAAAAATATTTTTTCTTTACGTAGCGGATGACAGCTAGCAAGGGACTCACCGACGTAAGTGAGATTCAACACTGCGAAGAGCAAACTTATAACCTTTTGGGATTTTTACGGACTTTCCGAGAAATCTGTGATTTTTGGGATTTTTTCGGACTTGTGGAGCATGAACGGGAATGCATAATATTCTTACTTGCAGCCGGAATGTCAGTCAGTCAGTCAGCGTGGTCGCGTCCACTGCTGGACATACGCCTCTCCAATCTCCCTCCAGTTCTCCCGGTCCTCAGCGGTGCGGAACCACTGCTTTCCGCCGACGCACTTGATGTCGTCGTCCCAGCTGGCGGGTGGTCTTCCCACACTCCGTTTTTAGGGTTCCGTACCAAAAGGATGAAAGCGGAACCCTATTACTAAGCCTTCGCTGTCCGTCCGTCCTTCTGTCACAGGGCTGTATCTCATGAATTGTAGTAGGTAGGCAGCTGAAATTTTCACAGAGTGTATATTTATTTTGCCGCTATGACAACAAATGGGTAAAATAAAAAAATATTAAAAATTAAACGTGATTTTTTTGTGTTGAGTCTTGTATGACGGAACCCTTCGTGTGTGAGTCCGACTCGCACTTGGCCGGTTTTTTCTGACCCCGGCCGCCAGTGTGCCAGCAAGAATGACCCATCGCTAAAGTAAGCCGCTGAAGTAAATCCGCCACTCCTAGGGTTACCCCAGTTTCTTCGTAGCTGCATGAACTTCGTAGCTGGTTCGCGCGTCCGATTTGCCCTTGGGCTTGACCCTTTGATCCGTTTCATCTTGAGTTACCTACCAACGCGACGGCAGAGCAGTCCCTGATACACTCTTGACACAATAACAAGGTCCGTACTAGCACTAGTCCGTAGTCCACCATGCTGGGAATATCGCTACGAGATATGGTGCGCAACGAGGCAATTCGCCGACGTACCAAAGTAGTCGATATTGGACACCGGGTGGCTAAGCTCAAGTGGCAGTGGGCTGGTCATGTCAGCCGAAGAGACGACGACCGTTGGAGTAACCGTGTCCTACACTGTGGGAAGACCACCCGCCAGGTGGGACGAAGACATCAAGTGCGTTGGCGGAAAGCAGTGGATCCGTACCGCTGAAGGCCGGGAGGACTGGAGGAAAAATGGAGAGGCGTATGTCCAGCAGTGGACGCAAACACGCTGACTGACTGACTGACTGACTACTAGCACTAGAATGATTCTAGATACCAGACTAAGCTGCGTTGTCCTATATTTTCCACAGAGACACTTTGTGCAGTATTTATTTTCGAGGAAGTCGTCGGCAAAATGTTTAACGTGAATGTTCAGAAAACTAAATCATAATGGCTGAGTTTTTGCCGCCGCTTGTAGTTAGTTGGCTTTGAGAATATTTGGTCACATCGGGACTTTAAAACCGCACACAGAGCACAAGCTACAATGGATAATCTAAGCGCAGTGTTTCCCCTCTTTTGTCATTGGATTTTTGTAAAGTCATGCGTGAACAGGTCACAGTGGTTGACCGCCCTAAAAAACAACAAAGGAGTTGCGAATCTCTCGCTGGAAGTATTGAAAACTGATGAAAAATGTCTTAAAGCACCCAGTTGTAATGAATTCCGGAGTGGTCACTTGATAGACATTGGTTTACGAATTATTTCGTCAGCCCCAATGGCCCAGTGGCGCGACACTTCGGCGATCGCTCTCCGAAGTTAAGCAACGCTGGGTCCGGTCTGGTCTTGGATGGGTGACCATTCGACCGTTGAGAGAGGCTGGCCGTGGTTCGGATTCCACGTTAAAAACTGTAGGTCCCCTTCCTTACTTACTAGGTGGTAGGGTTAATCCCGCCCGGGTTGGTACCATCGCATTGGATGAACGATGGTCGAAGCGGCAATGAAAATTGTCCTTGTTTTCCGTCCAGTTCAATGTAGCCGTGCAATATAAGGAAGGTCCTGGCATGGCACCTAGTTCCCATGTGGTGTGTTGGGCTAATACGATGACAGAAAGTGTGGTATTAGCCATCCATGTCCAGTCACATAAAAAAAAATGTACGTACCTTTAAAGAAAGATAAGATTAAAATTACCTTTAGTGACAGAGCTTTAGTTTCGAATGGAATTGCATCCGATCGTGGTCACGGGATAACTGAAGCACCTTGCTTCAGCCAGCGAGTAGTTCGTGCAGTTTCTCCAACTACCCTCATATTCAAGTCATTGCTGCGGGTGTCCCTAGACAGCACTGACAACAACTGATTTTTAACGGGATCTTAAAAATCTGTTGCTGTTTACAAGGCGCCGGCATCTTGAATATTTTTCTGAAGTTTTGCACATTAAATAAACCAACTGAGAGTGCAGCTCTGTACATCTTTAAATTTAAATTATCTTTATCCTTGAATAACAGGCACGAGTCACTCACTCTATGGAACTCTATCACCTCATTATATTCTTAAGGGTCTGGAGTCGTGCCGGATGCCGTGATTTCAATAACAAAACATCATCTACAAACATTTTATTGTCCTTATAAAAAATAAGTCGTATTAGCGCCACCTTGTATTTGCTACCTACTTTTCTGTAGATACGTACATCAGGTAGAATGTTTTTTCAAGATATTTCACATACAATTTGAATGATAAGTTGTCTAAGTGTTTCATCGGGTTAACTCTCGACATCGGAAGTTACAGATTCCACCCATTGTCACGTAATGCGAACATAGAGTGACGAGTGGTTAGGAGGTGACATTTTTAACACGCATGCGCGGTTTGTTCTGCGTGAAAACTGGGAGAAGCGGCGCACAACGTCTAAAATTATTAGTTAGCGCTGAATTGGCGTTTATACCAATGTTTCCTACTTATTCTGTGGTTTTACTTCAAGCTGTCAAAGTCAAATTCTGACTTCCGATTAGTATGAAAACGCGGAGTCGGCGTAAACGGCAACGTCGATTTTTTACGCCGACGGTGAGTAAGCTGTCAAATCAAACTCGGACTGGCTGTTTTTATGTATTCGATTATGTCGATGAAGGGAAGCTATAATTAATTAAACAAACTGAATTATTTGATATCCTTTTATAACTTGAAAATAAAAATGTTATGTAAGATCTGGAAATAAATATCTGTTTAGTCCTTTGGGCCATATTTTGAGGGTAGGTTGTCATATTTGCCTATTCATCAAATTAACAAATAATTCCCTGAACGAAACTTGTGAACTTGACCATGACCGTACCAATTTATCGTTAGAACTTTTATGTTTTGCAAAGGATTCAAACAATATATGTAAAGAAATCATGTTATGACAATTCCGTATACATGACGGTGGGTGTGATATTAGCCAACCATGTCCAGTTACATAAAAACCAGTTCTCAGCACAGCACTAACAGCTACAAACGTTTTCAAGAGTAGCGGTAACGCCCACGAGTATTACCCTGCTCGGCCCGATTTCACGAATCACGTCTAGAGGACTCGTCGCTTCGTGTCCCGCGTGGACATCTGCCAACTGACAACAATGAGTCGGAAACTGGATCGAGTCTGAATCGAGCTGGGGCAAGGAGTTGTGCAATGCGTTTGCGAGGAGACAATGCACCTGACATTTCATTCTCTGTGTCATGCTATCACGGCGTCTATCACTTCACCGCTGTAAATGGTTGTGCGAGAGAGATAGCGATACGTAAGAGTTCTTTCTGTATAGCGACGTCCTTGTCGCACACCCTCACGATTTAGCGTTAGGGTCCGAAGGGGATAGATGTTATTCCAAAAGCGACTGACATTGATTGTTGGAAATTACTTAAAAACATAAAGGTAAACCAATGCGAATGGCGAAGAAAAACATCGTAAGGAATTCGAGGCCTAGTTTGGGGCAGCGCTTCTCAACCGGGAGGCGCGGGTTTGATACATACCGTGCAATGTATTCTATGCGCACGCGCAAACAAATCGCGCCGCGAGTTCAATCGACCCACGCGCGACTTCGCTTTCTCTGCCCACCCACTGCAGATAACACAATAGGGGTTCCGGCACTTTCGTCGAACAATGGCGTATTTGCCGATACTTTCCCTTGCGCGAGCGCATCACCATCCTTAAATGTGGGCCCGTAAGCATTAGAAAATTACGCTACTCAAACGAAGTTTCAGTTTCTTTATTTCTCTATTCGTCAACAACATTTCTGACTTAAGGATGTTCCGACCCATACAAAGTTTTTTTTACACAGAACGCAAAAAGTATTGCACTTTAAGGCACGAATTCGTCAAAAATATCAAATATAGCCATAGTAGTTGCAGCGAAAACATATTCACAATTCCAGGTTTAATGGTTTCGTTGTAATTGCCGATTATAAGTTTTACACCGTTAGATGGCGCTGTTAAACAAAAATCGTATTTAAATTAATTGTAACAAAACCAATAATCCTGAAATTGTGAAATTGTTTTCGCTGCAAGTTATATGACTATATTAAACGTTTATTATTAATTCTTACCTTAAAGTGCAATACTTTTTGCGTTCTGTGTGCAAACAACTTTATATGGGTCGGAACAGCCTTAAGCCGTTTCGATTATGTATGTATAATCCACCGTGACGCACTAAGAGCCGAGTGCACGAAAGGGTAAAAAATTAAAATCAGCGTCAACGTATGATTAAACACGTCACTTTGTATGGACAGTATGGAAGCGACTCCGTGCGGTTCACTAAAAGTGACGTGTTTGAACATTGATTAACTCAGCCGTCTCTTCGTGCTAAGTTAGTGTTTATGCTCCACACGAGTGATAGTGCGATGTAGACTTCTTACGATTAGACGTCCAATCGGTCAGCGCCATCTATTACAGTACACGCTGACTAGCTTCTATGTGTTGAAACTAGCAGCTTATGGCAAAGAACGCTACGGTCGCTACACTATGATTTGATTATATCTATTTAAAGGCATATACATGTGGATATAATGTTTGCGCTCACATACATGTTTACATAGCAATAACTTTTTACGCACATCACATCTAAACGGCCATCTAGGGGTTAACAGAAACCACCCATGTACCTCGGCCAAGCTCGCTGTAAAAAATCCTCATTAGGGTGCGTCACGCCTTGGTCACGCCGGACCAAAAACTGCTGCTCTATAACAAAGCGCAAATAAGGTATTGGGTGAAGTATTGTTCGCTTATGTAGAACGAATCAGCTAAGCACCTTTTTGGGTCCATGGACTACATGAAGCGCGCCGTGCCATGGGTCTTGTATTTATTTTATGAAAAACTGGAATGGGTATGAGATAGACCTCGCCTTGTTATATGCGGACTATCGCTGAGCTATCGAGCTTGTTCAAACTACGCTTGAAGACTCCCAGGTTATAGGTATGAGGAAAGGCACCCGCTGCCGGTGGTATGACACCGACGAATCGTAGAATTCACAACCCTTCGACTACTCCAATGTTGGTTTTCTTACCGTCGTATTCAAAGAGCACCTGTCAAAACTTAGTACGAGATTAGCACCGGACTAACCGTACATAAACCGGCTTAGTCTGGCGGATTAAAGTTATTCCGCCCACTCTGAATACACCTGTGCGTGTTTACCTTTGATTGATTTGAATTATGGCCTCTGTCCACAGTGTAAGTATTGTTTATATTCTATGGAGATATCGCGCGTGGCTGTTTAAGCCTTAACGGAATTAGAGGTAATACATCCATAATTTACCCGCTAAAAGCGGTTACCGGAATAGACATTTATAAATAGACTAACCGTACTTACATCTGTTTTGTGTAGGCGCTTCCTCCACTTACGAGTCGATATTTGAGTACGCTGTATACGCTGGGGTGGCAGATACTTCAACTGGAGATGTGAAGGTATGTTATAAATGTGTAAATTCATTTTGAATGTTGAAAGTGAATGATACGGGCAAGTTAACGATACTGTTATTATTATTATTATAAAAAAACGAGGTTCTAATTTTGTTCACTTGTGTAGTGAGATCTTGCCAATCTTCTTGCCAAATATGATGACTAAAGGTTGACGGGATAGGTTTTGATGAGTGAGTTAGCTACCGATGCTGTATCTTATTTTATTATTATTACATTTTAACAATAATGATTTATTTTTTGTTTGTTTCTTGCTTTATACCAAATTTCTTTGTTTTAGGTCAACGGGAATGAATTCGAGTACCATATTGTTCGACACCAACATTTAAAAGACGTATTTAATGTCTCCAACAATTTATGGAATTATATTGTAAGAAACCTTTACTAAAATGAGATTCTAAAATCAATGTTTACTATTCTATCTCTAAATACTGAGTAAATATGTAAAAAAAAATTACCAAAATGTACATATGAATGCATAATCCCACCCGTATAAAATTGTTTTTTTATATTAATGACGCGAATACATTTAATTCATAATTGACAGAGCGAAAAGCGAAACTCGAGCGTATCGTCTCCGTTTCATTTTATCGCATTTCTCAACCGATTCTCGTGAATTTTTTTGATTAGGTTCGATGATTTTATAGATTTTTTTTTTAAGTCGAACTACTTTTGGAAAACATTTCAAAATTTTGAAGAGTGTTCAAAAAGACAGACTCGCAAGGTCTACAGCTCAGAAAGCAACTAGTTAATAATAGGAACCCAACGAATTCCAAACGAGCTGTTCGGTTCTTATGGCCAGCTCAGTTTACATTTATCGCAAAGTTTTAGGTTGCCAACATTCGACACGACCCACTCTACGTTCGGAAGTGAGAAGTGAGCTCGTCAACACGCGGCGGAGTCGCGGCCAGGACCAGCCAAGCTGGCAAGCACTTTGGTTTCGTAGACGCGGTCGCTAGAGGAAAAAAAAACGAATTTATAGTACGGCGGAGATAAATTGGGAGCCTTCGATACAATCTGACATATGTCAAATGACCAGCTGGAAAGCAATTTGCTTGCGTATTCACGCGCGGACACTAGAATAAAAACGATTTATGGGTAGTACGGTATTAACGGTTTATGAAATCTGACAGATTTGAAATGGCAAACTGGCAAACACTCTGCCTGCGTATTCACGGGGATTCGCTAGAAGAGCAGCCGATTTATAGTAAGGCAAAGTACATTTAGAGCCCTCTTATGAAATTAGACAGATGTCAAATGCCAAGCTTGAAAGCGCTTTGCTTCCGTATTCAAACGGAAAAACGTATTTAAAAAAAAATAGAGCCCTTTTATGAAACCTTAGATATGTCAAATCGTTAAGTTTATTAAAATACTTCCTGCGGTACCCGGCTCCGCTCAGGTCAATGTCGTGTTGAAATCATCATCATTTGAACCGATATGGCATGATTTAATGTGAAATATCCACATATTCCCATTTATAGCTTCTTAAAAATTTAGGAGTGAATTTTAAAAGCATGTGCCGTCAGACCCTTACTGCACTGGCACTGCTATAGAAATTGATACAAAACGAAAAAAAAGGCGAACGGTTGAAAAAAATGCAGGATTAACCCTACCACCTTCCTTACTTTTACTAAGTTTTATGAGAAATACGATCCAAAGCCACCTTCATCATAGAAAACATAAACCCATCCGGAATCTGGCTGCGCGCAGAGTTGCCATACGTTGATAAAATACGCATATTAATCGGGTGAGTGGTTCGAAGTTATCGCTCTACATGATATCGTGGAACGTTCTGTAGGCCTTTTTAACACCTACAATTTTTATGTACATAGTTTTTATTTTTCTCTTTAGGTTCGTATTAAAAAATTAAAAAATACATACGCAATCCTTGCTCGTTGATCGCTCCTTATATTAATGAAAACAGTATCAAAAAATCCTTTGCGTGGCTTATAAGAAATAAAGGAAGAAACAAAGGCAGATAGCGATTGTAGGAGTTAGTAATTGTAGCTCGGTGAGATTGAGGCGTTGGTGTAATAATTTGGAAGACGTAAACTGCTTAGAAACACTTGTTTAATATAATAAAGAAATATGTATAACAGCGATAATCACATTGAAGGTCGGAGGAGAACAGAAAGGGCAGTTCGTTATAATGTTGCAATATACAAAATTGTTATGTCTGTTGGTTAATGTTGCCAACATGCTGCGGCCTTAACAGAAAGAAACTTTGAGGCTAATACAAACCAAAACAAATATTTGAATAACACACAATTACTTTGCTTTCGTTTAAGCCGTAAATATCCATTTTAAATATTACAAATACTTTTTTATATGGTAACACATGTTAGGATAGATATTCGCTGATTGATTTACAAACATAGATAATCTTTAACATACTATCTTACGTAAAACACATGTAAACTCAAAATCAATTGTGTTAATGCAAAAAAGTTAAGTAGTAACATTTTTTGTTAAAAATGTAACATAATTTTATTATCTCTATTTAATATACAATAATATCTCTCATTCTTACACACATTACACATTTTGATAACAAGGTAAGTAAGTACTAACTTACGTATCGGTGTGAGATTTTATTTGACAATATTACTGCTTATCTAGTGGCAATATACAGATACCTGACAATGACCGATGATAAGTCTTACCATTTGGTGCAACTACTTCTAGAGCGCGAACTTTATTGTCTTCACCTGGGAAAACTTTGACAACTCTCGCCATTGGCCAGTACATTGGTGGCGTGTTCGGCTCTCTCAGGATTACTAACATGCCAACTGTGATATTGGGCATGTCTTCGCGCCACTTGGGCCTGCATTGTAACGCATTTAAATAATATCTATGCCATGTTTTCCAAAAATTCTTTTTGATATTTTCACAAATTTTCCAAAAACTAAGCCTATTCGCAGGTAATTCACTTTTATCCTGTTCAGGATACGATGTTATAGCATTGCCTGTCAGAAAATGACCTGGGGTTAAATAACTGAAATCTGTTATGTCACAAGTTAGTGGTATAAGTGGTCTAGAGTTTAAAACTTCTATTTGCACTAATACAGTATTTAGTTGTTCATATGTTAATACATATTTTTGAATGACTCTTTTTAAATGAAATTTAGTGCTTTTAACAGCTGCTTCGGCAAGACCAGCAAATACCGGTGAATAACTCGGGATAAAATGAAATTTTATACCTTGTTGGGCTGAATGTGCCTGCACCAGTGATTGATGATCTTTGGAAGTATTTAGCTTATACAACTCAACCAACTGGTTCGCTGCACCTTTAAAGCAACCACCATTATCCGCAAATACTTCGGTGGGCAGACCTCTTCGTGAAATGAACCTCTTAAGACAAGCGAGAAAGGTATCCGTGGATAAGTCTGAAGCCAACTCTAGATGTACAGCCTTTGTTACGAAACAGACGAAAACACAAATATATCCTTTACTTACAAGCGCGCGCCTTATCCTCGATTTTTTTACTTGGACTGGCCCAGCGAAGTCTACGCCAACCTTTTGAAATGGTCTACATGCAGTGACGCGTTGTGGCGGGAGCGAACCCATCAGCTGTTTTGCAGCATTCGCTTTTAATTTAAAACATATAAGACATTTATGAGTCACCTTTTTTACTTGCCTCATGCCATTGATAAGCCAATAGTTTTGGTTTAAGCTAGAAAGCAACAATTTTGGTCCTGCATGAAGGAGCCTGAGGTGCTCATGCTTGATTATAAGTTCGGTTATTCGAGACTCTTTGTGCAAAATAATTGGGTGCTTTTGGGAATAGGAGACTTCAGAGTTTTGTATTCGTCCTCCGACTCTCAAAATACCAGTTTCATCTAGGAATGGATGCAGAGGTTTCAAAGAGCCTTCAACCTTTTTTCCTGTTTTCAAGGAATCTATTTTATGCTTGAAATGAATGCTCTGATCATATTTTTAACCGACTTCGAAAAAAAGGAGGAGGTTCTCAATTCGTCGGAATCTTTTTTTTTTTTTTTTTTTCTCTTTTTTTTTTTATGTATGTTCACCGATTACTCGAAGACCCCTGAACCGATTTGAAAAATTCTTTTTTTGTTCGAAAGGGTATACTTTCTAGTTGGTCCCATTTTTTTTTTATTAAAATCGGTTCAGTAGTTTGGTACTTAAATACAACAAACATCGAATTTCTTAAGCCCGCGAACCGAGAAATGTTATTTTTGAGTTACAGTAGCTTTCTTTAAGGGTGAGATTGCTCAGTATGAGACTTTTTTTTTAATTCAACTGTTGGAGGTATTGAAGGGGGTAAAAGAGGGCAAATTGTACACATTTCTATCTCTAGAGCCGCTGAACCAAGAAATGTCAGAGTAGGTTTTGTTTGAGATAGAAATGTTTACGAAGAGAATATTTTTGAAAATTCTACTATTAGGGGGGTAAAATAGGTCAAAATGAACACATTTAGGCGAAAACCACTCATGTTGAGATCTCCGAAACCAATTATCCTAGAAACTTAAAATTTTCAGTGACTTCTTTTTACGACGAAAAGGCTCGCTTGTGATTTTACAAAATTCAACCGTTAAGGGGATACACGAGACCGATATGTACACATTTTCATACAACACTTACGCAAGAAACAGACTCTCCGGAACAATGGAAGGATGAGAAATTCAGAAGCTCAGCGGTTCTGGACATTCGTTGTTTTGCCTTGTTAGGGTTCCGTACCCAAAGGGATACTATATTACTAAGCTTCCGCTGTCCGTCCGTCTGTCCTTCGTCACAGCGCTCTATCTCATGAACCGTGAACTCATGAATCCAGATAGGTACCGGTCTACCTTTCGTCAGAAATGATATTTCTCAATGGTTTCATATCTCATAATGCTCGTTCATTGTAGGGTTTAGTAACAGTTTAGAGGGTTCGCATGAGATAGTGAGGTGCGCATGATCTTCTTTCCACTTTGTATGTGAAGTTGAGCAGGATGGCTCGCCAACCTGAGTCAAAAAGTTACGCCACCACTAAAAAGCAAAAAATAAAATATTTTTAAATAAAAAAAGGACCGCCTTCAAAAAAACCGGAACTAAAAAGCAAAAAATAATTGGTTACTTTTAATTAATGTACGACAAGCTATTTTAATACTAACTAATTATGTACAATTTCTTAATTTTTAATCATCTTTTGAAGTCGGTGCCTTGGGTAGACGTTCTATAAGGGCTTTAAGTAGTTAGATTAATATTACCTATGGCTAAGAAAGAAATATAAGTAGGTAGCTACTTACATTAACCTACTTAAAGAAAAAAACACAAAATCAAAATTAAATAAACAAACAGGTCGGAAAAACGTATGTAAGTAGGTATTTAGGCAAGTACTTTGTAATTTAAATATTCCTTATAACTTCAACTAAATACCTAACACCGTAAAAACTAAATATTTACAAGAAAACCCTACAAACTAAACAAACAAACCAATATAAAAACAACGACCACTAATATGGTAAAATTTAAGTAGGTGTAGCTTGTACTTTTATTTCTACCTAAATACCTACATAACATGAAACAAAAAAATTACAAATATAAAAGAACAGAAAACTATTGGTAGCGACTTTGAGGTGTCTGCTCTCAACTACGTGTCAAAACGAGTGTGCGGTTAGTAGGTACATATCTCACCAATTTCGGCAGAAATCGTTTCGTTCAGACAACGATGTCGTAGGAAGCACCAATCCACAGAGCAGCGAATTAACGTACCTACTCCTTCACCAGTGCGCGCCTTTATAAAACCGAAAGTACTAATAATCGTTAAAACCCAATTTCAGTAGGCTGCGCTGCTGTATCGATATCAGCTTGCACGTAAACCAACGCTAAGGGCATCTCCAGGTAGAATGCTCTGTGGACCAATCATTGCTGACTCAGGTTGTTTACGCTCTCGTAGACTTCGGGTGTGTTCGGCTGAAATTGTGTCTGTTCGGTCAACGGCGTGCGGAGTGAACTCTACCCAAGGCACCGACTTCAAAAGATGATTAAAAATTAAGAAATTGTACATAATTAGTTAGTATTAAAATAGCTTGTCGTACATTAATTAAAAGTAACCAATTATTTTTTGCTTTTTAGTTCCGGTTTTTTTGAAGGCGGTCCTTTTTTTATTTAAAAATATTTTTATGATCAAGTGTGTTGCTTCATGTAATTCTGGGGTAGACAGATATGAAGCCTTTACCTTGTTCCCCTTATTTTTTATATTGTGAAGAAACCTTAGCATGTAAGCTACGACCCGAATAATTTTATTGATATCGGAATGTTTGTCTAAGAAATCAAAGAAATTGTTTTGTACTCGCGTTGAAAGAGTTACTGCTTCATCGCTGGATGTCGTAGGGCTCGCCATTAACTCAGGTATATCAACCGGTAAGTGAACTTCATGAGAAAATGTGTACTCACTGTTTTGCAGGAAGGGTGGACCGCGCCACCATAACTCGCAAGAAGCAAGCGCGTGCGGGTCGGTGCCTCTGCTGATGAGGTCGGCAGGGTTCTCTTTCGTATTCACATAAAGCCAGCGACTCTCAACTGTTTTTAGCTGTATTACCTTAACTCTGTTCGCCACGTAAGCTTGTAAATTTATTACTTCAGTTTTTAGCCATGCTAAAACAATTTTTGAGTCGGTAAATAAGTATATGTTTGTTACCGGTAGTTTAGGCTTAATCGTTTTATGAACTTTGCTCATTAAGTTCGACAACAAAAGTGCTGCATTTAGTTCTAATCGTGGAATGGTCAAAGGATTGCTGAGTGGGTTGATTCTTGACTTTGAACAGAGTAAGGATAATGTAGCTTTACCTGTTGGGTCAACCACTCGAAGGTAGATGCAGCAACCGTAGCCCGTGGAGCTCGATGCGTCAGCAAATCCGATCAGCTGAATCGCAGAGTGAGAATCTGTGACTGGAATATTTCTATTTAAATAAATCGGCGCCATGGTGGAGAGGCTGTTTACGAATTGTAGCCATTCATCTTTTAGTTCCGCAGGAGGCGTTGTATTCCAGTCTATTTTAGCTGACCAAAGCTTTTGCATGATGGCCTTGGCTTTAACAATAATAGGGCTAACAAAACCCATTGGATCGTAAAACTTTGCTATGTAACTCAGAATATTTTTTTTCGTTACTGGTTCGTTCTTGTACAATTCTGGACATGTTATCGAAAAATAATCATTTTTAACATCCATGTTCAAACCTAAAGCTTTAATACTGTAACTATCTTTTTGCAGGTCAATGTTCTCAAACTGCTGCATACTTGCAGGAATAGCAGACAAAATGTCAATACAATTTGACGCCCACTTATGCGTTTCGAAGCCCCCAACAGTTAGTAACTCGCGTAGCTGACGCTTTGCTTCTTTTACCATGCTTAAATCAGAACTTGAATAGATAACGTCATCAACATATGTACAATTCTTAAGTATGAAGCAAGCCAAGGGCAACTTTGTCTCATATCTGTTGGCTAGCTCTAACAAGCAACGTGTGGCTAAGTAGCTAGAACTTTTTAACCCGTAAGTTACTGTATCCAAGCGTATGCATTTAATGCGTTCATTAGGGTTGTCGCGCCACAAAATATTTTGAAGCGAAGTATGTTCTGGATTTACCAAGACATTCCTAAACATGCGTCTTATATCCGTAGTGAATGTATAATCTCCAAAACGATACAAAAGCATAATATCGAAAAGATCTCGCTGTACCAAGGGCCCATTTAACATAATGTCATTTAAAGAAATGCTTTTATTCGTTTTCATTGAGGCATCAAAAACTACCCTGGTACGTGTGCTTTTACTGGACTCGTTTATTACTGCGTGATGCGGAAGAAAGTACACAGCATCTTTATTAAGATCATACATTTCAATGTCTACGTAATGACCATGACCCAGTTCTATATATTCATTAATAAATTTAGTATATTCTGAGAGTAAAATCGGATTTTTATGCAATCTTTTCTCTAAATTTATAAATCTGTGTAGTGCCAAATCAAAGGAATTACCAAGTTGTAAATTTATTTCATTGATTGGTAACTTTAATGGCAGATCCACCTGAAATTTATTGTTTTGCAATTTACAGGAACTCTGAAAAATATTTTCTGTAAGGTCATGTTCTGAAGAACTTTCGTTGAATATTTCGGGTACATTTTCTGTCTTCCAGAACTGTTTTAGTGTATTGTTCACATCGGAATCGCATTTGAAACATAATAAGGATACTTTTCTTTTAGAACCTTCATGAGGAAGTGCCCCTCCAACTATGTGCCCGAACTGAGTGTTGATGATGCAGGGCTGGTCCTCGCCTCTCTCACGCTGCTGCTGCAGAGGCAAAAGGACCTGAAAAAACACATCCGCTCCGATCAGCAAATCAATCTCAGACGGAAGGTGATATTCAGTGTCGGCTAGTTGGATATTCGTGGGCAACTTTATTTTTGAAAGGTCAATCCTATTCTGTGGAAGCTTGCATGTGATTTTTTCAACCACATGACAGTTAACTGGTATTTCAAATGGTGATGTGAAAGAGTATAAGTTTAAGGGTATAGAATATTTGACCCTATTGCTTAAGTTTCCGACACCTATTATGTTCGTGGCTGTCGGCGTGGGTGTCAATCCCAGCTTTTTTATTAATTTATCCGTCACCAATGAAGCTTGTGATGCGGAATCTAAAATAGCTTTTGCACTGATCACCTTGTTATCTCGGGTAATCAGTTTTACTTGAGCTGTGGGGAGTAGCACATGAGTTTTATTAACCTCGCCTGACATCAATGTGACAGGAGCAGGAGGTACCTCGTCGTGATGGATCAATGTATTGTGATTTTTCTTGCATTGAACACACCTGAAATGATACCTGCATTTGCCTGTATGGTTGTTTAAACATGTTTCGCACAGCTGTTTGCCTCTCGAGAAGTTGAATCGCTCTAAAGAGGGTAACAATTTAAATGTTTTACAATTGTAAAGTTTGTGATCATTCGACTTACAATATTGACATGTTGATTTGCTCTCTGCTGCCGCTGCAACATTGACTACCACCTTGCTGACCTTTGAAGTGGACGGCTCGACGTTCTCCAGCGCGAGAGCTCGCCGCTCCAAGAACTCCAAAAACTGCTTCACGGTCGGTTCCGAGGTGATGTCTCTCTCGAGCTGGTAGGCTCGAGCAGTGTAGGAATCTAGTTTCCGTGACAGAACACAAAGAACAATAGGATCCCATGTCTCCACACTAGTCTTCATATTTTTCAGTGCAGCTAATGTCTGCTTAACCTTCGATACAAAATCGCGAATGTTAGCAGGAGTGGATTTGATCAGAGCATTCAAATCAAGCATGTGATTGATGTGATCATTGATTATTCTGTACCTGTTGTTGTACCTTTCATCTAATAATAACAGTGCTTGTTCATAACTATCGGCGGTAAGTGGCAAATTTTTAATAATATCGAATGGTTCACATTTCAAAAATGATCTCAAATAGTACATCTTTTGAATATTATCGAGAGATTTGTCATTGTGAATGAGAGAAGTAAATAGTGCCTTAAAAGGCATGTACTCCGTGTAACTACCTGTAAAGGTTGATATTTCGATAGTAGGTAACTTTGTTCGTGACAGTGAAAGGGCGTGACTATTATCTTTTTGTTGCGAAGTCTGTGGGGATTTTGCCGAAATGCATTCATTTAATGTAGTAAGCACATTATAATACTTACACTCGACTTCTCCGATGTCTTCCTTGTCATCCGTGTAAAAATGTAACATAATTTTATTATCTCTATTTAATATACAATAATATCTCTCATTCTTACACACATTACACATTTTGATAACAAGGTAAGTAAGTACTAACTTACGTATCGGTGTGAGATTTTATTTGACAATATTACTGCTTATCTAGTGGCAATATACAGATACCTGACAATGACCGACGATAAGTCTTACCATTTGGTGCAACTACTTCTAGAGCGCGAACTTTATTGTCTTCACCTGGGAAAACTTTGACAACTCTCGCCATTGGCCAGTACATTGGTGGCGTGTTCGGCTCTCTCAGGATTACTAACATGCCAACTGTGATATTGGGCATGTCTTTTTTCAAGTGTAAGTATTATAATGTGCTTACTACATTAAATGAATGCATTTCGGCAAAATCCCCACAGACTTCGCAACAAAAAGATAATAGTCACGCCCTTTCACTGTCACGAACAAAGTTACCTACTATCGAAATATCAACCTTTACAGGTAGTTACACGGAGTACATGCCTTTTAAGGCACTATTTACTTCTCTCATTCACAATGACAAATCTCTCGATAATATTCAAAAATGATCTCAAATAGTACATCTTTTGAATATTATCGAGAGATTTGTCATTGTGAATGAGAGAAGTAAATAGTGCCTTAAAAGGCATGTACTCCGTGTAACTACCTGTAAAGGTTGATATTTCGATAGTAGGTAACTTTGTTCGTGACAGTGAAAGGGCGTGACTATTATCTTTTTGTTGCGAAGTCTGTGGGGATTTTGCCGAAATGCATTCATTTAATGTAGTAAGCACATTATAATACTTACACTCGACTTCTCCGATGTCTTCCTTGTCATCCGCGTCGAGGCATAATATCCTCATATTTATTTGTTCGTATTCCCGAAACACGGTTACCAACCGATCGCGTTTCGTGAGCAACGACTGATACGATTCGGATTCGACATCGGACAAGTTTGATACTGCATTTTGTAATCTCGTTACCGTCCCCTTGCAGTAGCCTCGCGAGGCTTTGAGACTCGCGATCTCATCGTCACCCGCCATTTCAATGACAGACCACTTATTTCGCTAAACTTAAACTTAAAACTAACAGTCGGTGAACAAAATGTCGTATCGTAAGAAATGCAATGAATCACAAAATGGCTGAACGCTCGCTTGCGACGTTTCCTTCAGTTCGGTGTTCACTTCACTTTCCTGATGTATCAGCTGAAAATGGAAGTATCGCTCGGATTGGTCCGTAGAACTTGAAGGCCTAGGATTGGTCGTCTAACTGCTGCTATGTTCACTCAGTTCGTGCGTTGGCCGCTCGTAGTCTCGCCTGCGCCTGCGCAGCGCCGCTCGCGCCGCGAAGTGAACCTCGTGCAGATAACTTGACAGCACTTCGGAGGCTCCCGCTGTTGTGTTGGCTAACTTGCGAGACCTGTTGCGCAGCTAACTTAACGCTGTTGCGTTTGTACTATCGACACCTTTAATTTCACAATATGCACTGATTGTAAACTCGTTCGGTCGATGATGCCCGTCGATTTATGCTCGCGGCAGGCTTTGCCCGGCCGATGAATGATGAAAATGTTGGTGCAACTTGCCGACTCCGTGACTCGCTGCTCGCAGTGTAGAATCGCGTCTTCACTTCGATGTTTGTTTTGCTTGAAGGACCATATGTAGGAGTTAGTAATTGTAGCTCGGTGAGATTGAGGCGTTGGTGTAATAATTTGGAAGACGTAAACTGCTTAGAAACACTTGTTTAATATAATAAAGAAATATGTATAACAGCGATAATCACATTGAAGGTCGGAGGAGAACAGAAAGGGCAGTTCGTTATAATGTTGCAATATACAAAATTGTTATGTCTGTTGGTTAATGTTGCCAACAGCGATTACCCCTTCAAGCCGCCGCCGCCTCGGATCATTTCGGTTTGTATGACGCTACATCTTAGCGTATGCGGAACTGAATTATATATAGCATATCCTGTGTCCCTTGTAATTACATATACGTGTATTAAGTTTCATCGAATTCGGTTGATCGGTTTAAGAGTTATGGAGGAACATACATACATACATACATACATACATACAGAACTGATTTCTAAAAATCGTGAATTTAGTTTTAGTATCATACATAAAGCCCACAAACGAAGTATCTTAGAAAACAAAGCAACTTACTCCATGAACACCCCTTACAGATTTATTATTAGTCAAGAAAAATTGTAGATCCCTTTCAAGTCATACTTTAAAAGGGACTTTGGAACTATTTATCTTTAGGAAGTATTTGAATTAGGAAGCATAGATTTGAAAACATGTGACTGTACGTCATTTTATGACGTGACACTGGAAAGAGTAAGGATTTCCAAGTTGCCTTATCTTCAAGGTCAACGTAAATATGACCGAAAGAAATATTTAATGGGCTATACTTCCTGTGTAACGATATGAGACGTGATTTGTGTTTAATTATGTGTCCTAATTCATGGTAGATTGATGGTATAGCTGGATTTATCTTCTGAGTTAACATATGGTGTATTAAGGTGGCCCAACCCGGCGGGACTAACTCATACGCGGGCACGGTACAAAACCGTGCTGTTGCGTTCTGGGACCTTCTCTGTTTCAAAGACAAAGACAGGCTCCGTGATGAGGAAGATACAACATGTCCACAAAAAAGACAATGTGCATAGCGTATGATTTGGTAAGATTTACGAAAATTTTAATTGTAAAACGACGACGACCGCTGTAGTCAAAAATCTAACAAAAACCAAATAGATTATAAATCTTGATTAAATGAGCTATGTCTGATGACGAATCTTTTTAAGATTTTCTTATTTTATCATTGCGTAATCCAACTCCAAGGTTATTGTATAAAACGCCCGAAAAATTCGAACTTTCGGACCTTATAACTTAGAAACCAAACACAATTTTACAATGCCAACGGTCATCAGACATCTGTCAGTCAGTCAGTCAGCGTGTTTGCGTCCATTGCTGGACATACGCCTCTCCAATCCTTCTCCAGTCCTCCCGGCCCTCAGCGGTACGGAACCACTGCTTTCCGCCGACGCACTTGATGTCGTCTTCCCACCTGGCGGGTGGTGTTCCCACACTCCGTTTGCCTGTCCACGGCCGCCAGTGTAGGACACGGTTACTCCAATGGTCGTCGTCTCTTCGGCTGACGTGACCAGCCCACTGCCATTTTAGCTTAGCCACTCGGTGTCCAATATCGACTACTTTGGTACGTCGGCGGATTGCCTCGTTACGCACCATATCCCGTAGCGATATTCCCAGCATGGCTCGCTCCATTGCTCGCTGGGCAACTTTCAGCCTTTGGACAACGGCGACCGTCAGAGTCCACGTTTCACACCCGTACGTCATAACCGGGAGGACGCACTGGTCATATATTCGGGTCTTTAAATTTTGCGGAAGGTCAGACCTCAGAGCGAACTTAAGCTTTCCGAAGGCAGCCCAACCCAGTTGAATCCGTCTCTCAACCTCCCTAGACATCTAGTTCGATCAAATAAAGCTATTATGAGCATAATTTGGGATCTCTGACAAAAAATATGGGCGTGATCTTTATTCCCCGTTTGTATGGGGAGTTGAGCGGGATGGCCCACCTTAAGCTCCGATTGCACGAAGAGACGGCCGAGTTAATCAATGTTGAAACACGTCACTTTTAGTGAACTGCATGATGTTCCTTCCATACTGTCCATACAAAGTGACGTGTTTAATCGTACGTTGATGTTGATTTTGATGTTTTGTCGTTTCGTGCACTCGGCCCTAAGTCTCCACACTGGTCTACACATGTCTATCGCCTTATGCTATTTTCTGTTATCCTTATGCTTTAGTTCTGACGGAACAATCACAATAGCAGGCAGTCATAAGAGTTCCGGACGTCATCGTCGGAACTGTTTAAAAAAACTTTACTGTCAATACATGCTGCCGTGAGTGAACGGAATGCGATGACAGACGTCTGCGTGCGATTATACATACACAAATACCGGACCGAGCGTCTAGGAAGGCGTCTGTCGTGTTTATGTTTCTCTTTCACTATTCCTTGTTTTCTTTTACTATTTCTTGTTCTCATTCACTTTTAGTGGGTTTGGAAAGCGGAGGGGTGTATACTTTTATATCACCATCTATTTTACTCATAGAAATAGGCGCGCATGCTAGGTCTATGATTTTACTCATAGAAATAGATTTTACTACTATTTTTTAGGGTTCCGTACCCAAAGGGTGCCAACGGAACCCTATTACTAAGCCTCCGCTGTCCGTCCGTCCGTCCATCCGTCCGTCTGTCACAGGGCTGTATCTCAGTAACCGTAATAGATAGACAGCTGAAATTTTCACAGAGTGTGTATATATTTTGCCGCTATAACAACAAATAGGTAAGATTAAAAAATAATAATAATTAAAGGGGGCTTCCATACAAAAAACGTGATTTTTTTGTATTAAATCTTTTACGATGGTACGGAACCCTTTGTGTGCGAGTCCGACTCGCACTTGGCCGGTTTTTTACAATAGGTGTAGTTTGCGTCTTCAAGGCTTGAACATGGAGGTAAACAACTTCTACACCTCCATTGGCTTGAATCACATTATTCGAAATTAGGAACTGCTGCTCTAGAAATATTACCGTACGATACTGTACCAAATACAGCTTAAATTTATGATTCTACACCAAAATAGCTGTTCAGCAGTTTGGTTCGAATTTGCTTAGGTAAGGTTAGCTTGTTTGGTTAGGTGAGGTCAGATTAGTAAGATACGCCGGGATTTGGCCTAACGATCGTATGATGTATTCAGACTTGGTTATCAAAATCTGTAACGTTTATTATCTCAAGGCTTACCATACAAAACGAAATTTAATCCGAAAATAATCCACATTTTGAACTAAGCACGCCAACTCTGAACATGTCAAGGGATTTAGTTAAATTGCGGATGTCTATAATTTAAACTGCCTGTAATTCAGGGTTGATTCAGTATTTAAAATGGAACAAGTTTTGCTAAGAAATTAAGTTCATGTTTTTTTTTTTCCAAAATTAAAAAAAAAATAATTATTCCCAGTAAACGCTTGCCAAGAAATTTAAAAATTATTTATCTAAGTTAATATACTTTTTCGTACTAAGCATGTGCGCCGCTTATTCCAAGGAATGTGACATGCATGTATGTATAGTCGACCGTGAAGCAAGGACACATTAATTAAAGAAAGATCCCTGGAAAAATAACTACTTTACGAACCAGCAAAACATACCATTCGCGGGTATTGCGTCTAACCACTTTCGCCTCGTCCCGTAATCAAGTTCCGTAACGCAGGTGTAGCGTTAAATAAATGGGGGGAACGGCAGAACGTCTAATATGCAGATCGTATAATGTCATATTTTAACAAAATTTTAAAACCATGCACAACGTATAATCGGCAGATCGTATAATCTTATACGTAGTGCATGAAGAAGTCCAAAAAATAAAATTACTTATTTCTCCATGCATAACGTATAATAGTCACAACGTATAATGTTATGATCTTTATTTAACAAAAAAAGAAAACCATGCATATCATATAATCCAAAAATATTTCATACGATAAGCGCCCTTATCATCATACAATTAAAGCGTATACTCGCACGTGACGTTTCGACCGTCTCAATTAGCGTAAGGTGGCCTTTCGAAATTGTAGCAAATATCGATTCGTAGCAATTTCAGCCTTAAATGTATCGTTATTAGGGCGCTTTATGCAGTGCTTCTTGGCATATTATACGTTCTGCATGGTTTTCTTTTTTTGTGAATTCATGGTAGGAATATTATACGTTGTGACTATTATACGTTCTGCATAATGCAAAGAATTGATTTTATTTTTAAACTTTATTCATGCACAACGTATAACATTATACGTTGTGACTATTATACGATATGCATGGTTTTAATTTTTTGGAAAAAAATAAGATTATACGTTGTGAATATTATACGTAGTGAATACGACTCGTTATATGTATGTAGGTATAATCTTAAATACTGTCTTAGTAGGAGGCATTGGCACTGGAAGGCAAGTCCACGCGCGCCTGAGCTACAAGCTGCCACGCTCGTCTAGCATAGTTCAAAAAAATCCCTTCTGCCATAATGTGCTCTATAATTAGATGATTGTTTCATATGGAACCCTCCGTTATACTCCCCCATATTCTAAAATTATTTTTAGTCACAAAATTTAATATAGAAATGCATCGTCAGCCTTGGTAGCCTAGGGGCACGACCCCTTGCGATTCGGTAAGCCGGGTGAAGCAACTTGGAGCGCGGTTGGGTTCTAGATGGGTGAATATTGTCCGTTTTCCAGTAAAATGTAGCCGAGCAATATAAGGAAGGTCCTGGCATTGCACCTAGTACCCGTTTGGTGTGGTAGGCTATCATGACGGTCGCTTTGGTATTAGCTATCCATGCCCAGTTACAAAAACTATATAATTTTATATGTGCTTAATTATTTCTTGTGCCTAATTCAACATAAACGATCAAAGTTAACTATTAAAACTCTACCATCATCCTAAAAAACTACAAAGGATCACTCGTATAGTATTTCTTTTCTCTACTGAACTTGTATTATGATCACGGCGTCCGCCCTTAATCGATTTAGACCCCATAATTATAGGACCCCACACGTCGAAAAGGCCCTTTGTTACCTTAGGAACTTACCCTTATGCCTTAAGAGAGTCGAGAGTTTACATGCTCAGGTTTTTGAAATTTTAGATTCTAAAGTATATTGTCGAAATCTAGGTACGTCTGTATTCTACTGGAAAATATTGGCTCATAAACATTGGAAAAAAGGTGTCTTTTTGTACGTTATTTTTCTATTTTTTTGTAAACTGAAAAATAAGGATGAACGGACATAGAATTAAGCTTTCTCAAGTGATTAAAATCTGACAACCTTTTGGGGTAGGGAAACGTTTGGGCCTGGGAAACGATTTCTCTAGTTTAATGGCAGTCACCGCCCAAAATTGTGCCTTGGCCAATGGACAAAGAATGCATGACTTCACGACAATTTAGGAGAATCGCATCCCTCAGATACACGACTGCTAAGATGATATTACGTATTCCCGAACGCGGTAGCACGCTTGTGACTAAGGCGCGGGTGAACTTGCCTTCCATCCCAGAAGTCTGGGTTCAAATCTCCGCCCCGTTTATGCACGATTTTTCTTTTGGAAAAGTGCATTCCGTTACCAATGCGAGCTGTTCTATGGTTCGGAATCCATGTAAAACCCAACCACCCGGTAGGGGAAGCGGACCTACAGTTTTACATGGATTCTAAACCATGTTAACGCTCGCATTCATAACGAAACGCACTTATCCAACTCAGAAAGATAAACGGGGGCGAGGATTTGTTGAACCCATAACCTTTAGCATGAAAGGCAAGTCATCTTGCCTCTACACCACGAGCTGCACCGGAAGTGTTGGTAGGAACGATGTGGCCGCAAAGAAATCTATGATTTCGGAAGAAAACCCATTTCCTCGGAAGGAAATGCACTTCCCGCTTCGACGCGGCACCGCATAGTGCATAGTGCAGTGCGCTCGCCGCATTCTCCGTCGAAGCAAAAGTGAAATTCTACACTTTGTGCGGTTTAGACCGACTTGCCGCCGGCGTGGTTATACCCGACTTGGAAACATTCCAATATTTTGACGGTTTTGCAATCTGTAAAGTTACGTGAATGTTCCGCGTGTGACCAGTCGTGGCAATTTCTGTTGCTCGTCGGAAACGTGAAAATCTGTTACGCTAGGTGTTAATCTATTATTCTTCATTATAAAGCTCAAATATATAATTATATAACTTCAGGCGTATCCGCTCGATTTTAGTTTCCATAGTCCCAACTTAGTACAAACTTTGCTCAATAGAAAAAAATCTTCAAAAGGGGCATATTTTTTTAATTTCTCGTTATTTATTCCAAGTTATTCTAATCATTATAAAGCTAATAGAAAACCATTTTAGCGCATAGTGCTCTTTAATACGCTCTTTAAAGCGAATACGTGGTTTAAAACAAATTACGAAACAACTAAAATTCTCGGAAATCACTAACGTCAGAAATCAAACCAAAACTAAATTTCTGATTAAAAATCTTCATGGAACAAGCTGGGCTTGTTGATTTTTTTGGATGTTTTTGTTTTATCGTTGAGCAATCTCCGACAAGAAATGTCCGCATGATCTTCTTTCCACATTTGTATCGGGAAGGCCTACTTCAATAAATTCATACAGTAATCAACCGCCCTTCGCTCAAACGTCAACGGTTGCGCAACGACGCTGTTTTAAAAACGTGTGTTACGTTACCACGCGTCGGTTGAGTATAGCCCCGAGGTAGGCGGAATCGCAAGGTTGGCTAGTGAGGTACCTGACCGCTCTCGAGTGTCCAGTGGTCAGTCATTGAACTGTGTCCGCTCAGCGAAAACTCGCTCCCTTTTCAGACCCACACAGGCTCTTGATATTGGAGTATTTTTTATGTAACTGGACATGGATGGCTAATACCACACCCACCGGCATGATATTAGCCCAACACACCGTATTCTCAAAGGAATAAGGTGCCATGCCTTTATGAGCACGGCTACATTGAACTGGAAGAAAAACACCGTCCCTGTCCTTTCAGCCATCTTTTTATCCAATGCGATGGTACCGACCTGGGCGGGCTTAACCCTACCACCTAGAAGAGGAAGGGGAGCTATAGTTTATTTTATATTAAAAACCGGTATGGGTCTCTGTGCTGCGGAGAAAAGGTACTCAGAAAAGCCAAATACACCTCGCCTTGCGAAACCACGCTCAGCGAGGAACCATACCAGCGGATTTGCGGACTATCGGTGAGCTATCGAGCTTGTTCAAATTACGCTTGAAGACTCCCAGGTTATATGTATGAGGAAAGGTACCAGCCGGCAGACAGTTTCTTGTTTATTGACAGTTGGTTTTACTCATTTAAAAGTTTTACATAAATTCCAAAATGCGCTTATCCAACTCGGAAAGAGAAAGAAAGTTATGCATGAACTGGGCCGGGAATTTAACCCATGATCTCTGGCATGAAAAGCGAGTCCACTCTCCCCTGAGCTACGAGCCGCTCTGTGAGTTACGCGAGTCACCATGACAGACCCACATACCTGCGCCCCTGCTTCAAAGTGTATACGGTGTCGCTTCACTCCGGCCGACCTCAGCTCCTTCGCATCTTCGGACAGTTAACCGATACGGTTAAGCCTAACTAGACCGTTACCTGTGAAATCGGACGCCTTGGTGCCGGGCGCCCCGTGGGAGTGTTTTTACGTCGAACTTAACTATCGGCGATTGTTTGAGGCACGCGACTTGTGGAAGTGAGCCGTTAGGGTTCACTGAACTCTTTTAGTTTTTTAGGGTTCCGTTTTCGTCAAAGGAAAGAACCGGCTAAGCGCGAGTGGGACTCGGGACCATGTGACGAAAGAAAGACATGGCCTTCCTTATTATGGTCCCGTCGTAAAAAGCGCAGAAGGGGCATGGTTAGGCTCTAGTGTCTGGGTTCACAGGAAATTCTGAACAAAAAAAACCACTTAATAATACTTAATAAGGCTAGATTTTTTAAGCTGATTTTGTATGACATTCAAATTGTCCACGTGTGGGGTACGTCTTGAGGCCCCAAGTCCATGTCCAGCAGTGACGGGGCCCTCGGCACGTGGACACGTTCACACTTGACCGGTTTTTAATCTGAGATCATCACAAATTTTGTTTCGACTAATCCAACCACACTATCCATAGTAATATTTAGAATGCGAAAGTAACTCTGTCTGCCTGTCACGTTTTCACGCCTAAACAGCTAAACCGATTTTGATGAAATTTGGTGTAGAATGAGTCTGGACCTTGGGAAAGGCTATAGTCCGAAACGACATTGACCCGAGCGAAGCCGGGTACCCCAGCTACCCGAAACACACAGCACTCATCGCCGAAGGCTGGTAATAGTTTTAGAAAGCTGTAATACTTCATTACTACCAATAATAATGATAGAAAGACTAATAAAGATGGATACATTAAAATAATTTTCGGAATGGAAGTAAATGAGACTAGCTGATCGCTAATTAGAGAATATTCGGCAGAACGAACCGCACTTCTACCCGATGACATGCACTATTCGACAGCACATCGCTTTTGAGGAGTTTCACCTTTCACGTGCGATTTGTATTTCACCTAGTCATCGGTTATAACGCCTACATATGCAGAGAGTAGGAAGGAATACCAGGTTCGTCCGATTTGGACGAAAGGCGCGTGCGCAGGCAAAATTAGGGTATGTACGGGTATAACAGCAAAATCAGAGTGAATCGGATGGCGATATGCAGGGTGTGAAAGCGAAATTAGCGTAAAATGCATTGTTATAAGCAGGGTGTAACAGCGAAAGTAGGGTGAAATGCATTGTTATATACAGGGAATAACAGCGAAATTAGCGTGAAATGCACTGATATGCAGGGTGTAACAGCAAAATTAGAGTGAAATACATTGTAATATGCAGGGTGTAACAGCGAAATTAAGTTGTAATGTATTATTATATCTTTAAACGTGTATGAAGGTCAGGAATTCAATAAAATGTTTTTATTAGAGTTTTTATAAAGGCGGTATAACACACGATTTAAGTTTAGGAGCGAGGGGTTCCCTTTGAAAAATTACCCTGCATATTCCCTGGTATTGGATAACCAAATCAGAAGTCTCCAATCGAAACGGGGCCCCTTGTGTTCACTTGTTTGACAGTCGTTTTTTTATCTTTTCAGGAACAGAAGATCTACGACGTCCCCTGCCATCCGTCGCGCTCGCCGTCACCCGAAATTTTCACGTCGAGCCCGAAGGCCGCGCAGAACTTCGACAGCCTCCGTCGGGGCTTCGAGACATTCGGTCAGCAGAAACCACTCCCGAAGAGCAAAAGCTTCGAAAGCCCAGACGAAAAGCCTCCCAAGCCGAGCAACTCACCCGGGTCTCTCGACCGGAAGGCGCACAATGAGATCTCCAAGAAACACTCGCTGGACGCCAACACACCGCCCGTGATCTCCGCGAAACCAAACCTCCCGAGGTTCAAGTTGGTGCCTTCGAAGTCGTCGGAGAACCTGAGCAAGGATTTCGGCCAGGTGCAGAGGTGTTTGGAGAAGAAGTTCGCGACGGAAGGGGCGAAGAGGAATAGGTTCGAGAGGCGGGCGCCGGCCAACCATGCGACCGTGGGTCTGACGGTGCAGCGAAGATGTCTCGATAAGAAGAGGGATCAGCAGCAGTTGGACGTCGATCGGGAGAACGTGAGTTGTTTTTTCTTTATCAGATAAAGCAGGGAAACCTTTGGGTGGTGTCTTCTTGGTAGTATTAAATGTCACAAGTGCTTTGCTTTTAATTCGGTTCTCCTTGATCATTAAAATAACAACACCCCCCTTAACGTCCCCTTTTAACCCATTCGCATTGAGAGTTGCTGCCTTTCTTCTTTGTTCTTTGCCTGAAACTGTTCTGTTCAGTGCTCAGAAAAAATATATTTTATACAAATACATGCATAGATACCTTCATGCCGTTCTCCCGGAGGGGTAGACAGATATGATAGGGGGGCATACAGTACGATCACAGCACACCTTTTTGGCTTCATCTCCAGGCACACATCTTTTCATACATGCTCTACGATTACCGGTGCTACGTTCATGACCTTTACGAATTATCGATCTTCGATCGTCTTGTTCGCGGTACTTTCTCCTAGGCCGCCCGGGCACGACACTTCCGCTCACTTCTGCTCTATAAATTTGTTTCGTCATTCTTTCGTTACCTTTTCGTTCCATATGTCCAAACCATATTATCACTCCCTTTTCAGCATAGCTTTTATTGTGGTTGTCGAAGAGATATTCTCGACGTAAAGATTCCGGAGCACGGTATTTCAATACTTTTAGGTTTTCCGTCGAGAAAATCTCTTTTACCACAGCTATAAAAGCTGATTTATCGACTAAAAGTTTCATGACTCCTGGGCACGGAATTCCAAAAATATGCCTACTGATCAGCGCCCATGGTTTCGTTACAATTCAGCTGGATGTTCGCTCCTAAAAATAGACTTAACCCTTCTAAAGCCTGGGTCCGCTAATTTATAACTCCACTTTCGAGCGTTAGCGTTATGAGATAACACAAAATCTTGTACAACGCTCGAAAGTGGAGTTATCTAATAGCGGAGCGGAGTTTCTGGAGGGCCTTAGGTATTTATGCAATGGACACTTTTAGCTTTCAACATTTTTTAGGTCTAATTAGGCAGTTCTAATTGGCATTTTTGACTAAACGCTACCGTGACAGATCCGTGACGCCTATAGAGCTGGTTTCTGCCAGTTGAGCAGGTCGTGTTGCCACATCTACGCCTTTGTCTTCGGCCGACTCGCGATTCGCAATGGCGATTTTTTCGCTGGCACGAGTCAAAACTTGGCGCAATCGCGTTCCGTACCGGTGCTTCTATCTGGAGATTTGTGTGATGGCCACAGAATTGGGAAAATGCTGGAGATGGCCGCCCGCTTGTCGCCTTTAATCTTAAGGGTCGTCCTATAATCACGTGACGGTCGAACAGAGAGGGGGTAAAACATCACGATGGAGGGGGGAATAATGTGACAATCGCGTGTATTTTTTAGTTTGACGCAAAAATGTAATTTTATTTGAGGTAAAGTAAGAAGCCAAAAAGTGTGAATATGTGACCATGATATTGTCGAAACAGTGATGTATTCAGTTCACTTGTGATATTGCAATTTTTTTTTTCGGATTATCCTACAATATCACGGACTAATTTCAGTTATATTATAATTTCACGGGACACCATAGGAATGGTCTCTAGACATTATAAAATATAACGTTAACCTATTAAGGTAGTATTGGTTAACATTTCTTTGTTTTATAATAATAAAATTGTACCTTTTACCCAACTCTATTAAAATTATTATTCAATCATTTAGTACCGACAGGACGTCTAATTAGATTTATTCAATTAACACAATGCTTCCCCTATCTTCACTAGATGGCGCTGATTATTTCGTGTATTGATCCTACGCTAAGGCATTTTGACGGCAATGATTGAGATATCAATCTTATTGTAGGTACGAATGTATTGATTTGAATGTAATCGAGAAATTCGTTGGCTAACGTTATTGTCGGGATAGCTCAGTTGGTTAGAGTAGTGGACATGTAATCTAAAAGTCGCAGGTTCAAATCCTGCTTCCGTCGAATGTCGAATTTTTTTCAAAATCCGATTACTATGCTTCAAATGTAGATGTCGCTGATGTACTGAAATTAATGATATAACGGTAATGGCGTATCCATTAAAATACATAAAATGAACTTGCTACGTATTGTTCCCATCCAATCTGAGCAATGAAGTGCATTGATTGTACTATTCAATAAATTGCTAAGACGCCGGTCAGTGAACTGTTCGCCATCGCGATACGCAGTTTGTTTCAATAAACTGTTATCTTCAGATAATTTGCTCGTATGTGTGTCGCAGCATGGCCTTCTTACTCTATCCATCATCAGTCACTATCCCATATATAAATAGACTTAGACCCAGTTGCAGGAACAGTCATCAGCCTCGGTAGCCCAGTGGCGACGACGCCTTGCGATTCGATAAGCTGGTTGAAGCACCTTTTGAGCGCGTTAGGGTTCTGGATGGGTGACCGTTTTTAACCGTTAAGGCTGACCGTGGTTCGGGTTCGTGGTTAGTAATCTCACGAAGTCCCAAAATCTTTGGTAATCTTAGGAATCTTTGGTAATCCCTTAGGAATCTTTGGTAGTCCTTTAAGAATCGGAAATCACCAGGAATCTTTGTTGGTTCTTGGGAACGCTTGGGTGTCTAGAAATCACAAGATAATCCTGATAACATTGACAACTGGTAATATAGGTGTACACTTTTTGCTCGAGTAATTGACCCCTCGAGTCGTGCTCGTTCCTGAGAAGGAACCTAATTCCTTCGGGACTGCGGTGTGTTGGACTATTGTCAAGACGGTGGGTGTGTTATTAGCCATCCATGTCCAATCACAAAAAAAAATGGCTGCTTAGCCGGGGAGACACCGCCTCGTGGCAGTATACGGCCCATACACACGTGCTCGCTCGCACTAAACGCTAATTACGTACCGTACCACCGACGACATAAGTCCAGTAGCACCCTACGGTCGACTTTGTTCTGTACATGTGGCGTACCCCTTCCCCCGCCGACCGGTCTAGACTAGGAGGTCGCAACAAAAATGGTAACGATAACGTAAATGGCTGAAACTGGGTTCACGGGATAAAGTACAACCCTCTGAAGCTAAATGTGTCAGTCTGCCTGTTCCAAGTGGTTGCGTGGCGTAGATAAAGCGCCTGAAAAAAAAATTAACAAAAAAAATAACCGACTTCAAAGAAAAAGCACTAAAAAGTAAAAAATAATTTCTATTTTTGTAGTTACGATTTCTGTTATTTTTTGAGTCGGCTTCAGCCGGGCATGCGCTGCGCCAATCAAGAGAACCTAACCTAACCTAACCTAACCTAACCTTGGCTGACACCGACTCAAAAATAACAGAAATCGTAACTACAAAAATGGAAATATTTTTTTACTTTTTAGTGCTTTTTCTTTGAAGTCGGTTATTTTTTTTTGTAATTTTTTTTATTTGTTTATTTTTAGTGAATCTGAAGTACACTTACTAATTTGTACACGTCCTTTCCAATAAAAAAAGAATCACCGAAATCGGTTGGCGTTATATTGAGTTATTCGTCCATTTGTCGCGTCGTCCATTTGTTGTATTAAGATAATACAAATTTAAGACTTTTATGATTTTCTCATGGATATCATTGTCAGAACTTAACCAAATTAAAATGGGACCACTTGGGAAGCACTAGCTATCATTTAAAAAAATAATCATCAAAATCGGTTCACCCAGGCAAAAGTTATGAGGTAACAAACATAAAAAAAAACATACAGACGAATTGATAACCTCCTCCTTTTTTTGAAGTCGGTTAAAAAGTAGTTATTGTGACAAAAAATCCATATGATAAGTTAAATGGATGCAAATGACGAAGCATGAAAGTATCAGTACATACTTGCTTAGCAATACAAAAAATAAACAAATCTTTGGTTGCATTTAGTAGTTATAGGCGATTTAGGTTACAGATATAACTTTAGGTATATGTAACTATTTAATTAAGAAACCGTCTGGTTATTGTTGTATAACTAATAGGTATCAATGTTTCCAGATGATCAGTATATTCATGAGCAGGTACATACCAGCATCTATTTTATATAGCCAATCTAGATAACGCAACCACTTGGCATGGGCATACCGACATATTTAGCTTCAGAGGGTTGGTCTCTAACGAGTCGTATTCACTACGTATAATATTCACAACGTATAATAGTATTTTTTTTCAAAAAATTAAAACCATGCATATCGTATAATATTCACAACGTATAATGTTATACGTTGTGCATGAGTTTAAAAATAAAATCAACTCTTTGCATCATGCAGAACGTCTAATAGTCACAACGTATAATATTCCTAACATGAATTCACAAAAAAAGAAAACCATGCAGAACGTATAATATGCCAAGAAGCACTGCATAAAGTGCCCTAATAACGATACATTTAAGGCTGAAATTGCTACGAATCGATATTTGTTGAAGAGTAACAGTTTGCTACAACGCTAATTGAGACGGTCGAAAAGTCGCGTGCGAGTATACGCTTAAAAAGTATATTCACAAGGGCGCTTATCGTATGAAACGTTTTTGGATTATATGATATGCATAGTTTTCTTTTTTTGTTAAATAAAGATCATAGTATTATACGTTGTGACTATTATACGTTATGCATGGAGAAATAAGAAATTTAATTTTTTAAACTTCTTCATGCACTACGTATACAATTATACGATCTGCCGATTATACGTTGTGCATGGTTTTAAAATTTTGTTAAAATATGACATTATACGATCTACATATTAGACGTTCTGCCGTTCCCCCGTCTCTAACATGTGAACCCAGATTCAGCCATTTACCTTATCGTGACCAAAAATGTCGTGACCTCCCGGAATAGTCCTACCGCAAGCCGCACTGGCGGCGTCGCGTCGGTGCGATCCCCTCCTCCCGCTTTACCTCCGCGCGATGCGAGCGCTTCGAAGCAATCGCTCTGCGAAGTGCTACTGGACTTTTGAATACGACCGTACATAATGTACAAAAGTCGCCGCGCTTACAAAACTTACCATAAATTATGTTACACACTAACCTACATTGCACAAAGCGCTTATCTTGCGTCCCGCTCGTCCGCTGTCCGTTACGGTATTGTAGAAAGAGCACGTGTGTGTGTGTTATCGCTCTGTGACCTATCGTGTGTTATAACTATGAAGTAATTTCATTTATGTTACCCTGTACTATCGACCTTTGTATTTAGAAATCGAAATTTTGATTGATTGCCAGGGGTGTGAAGAATGTGGTATTACCCCCATGCCCAGTTACATAAAAATAATTTAGATTAATTGGCGTCCAAGCAAGTTTCTAGCGCTTTTCGATACCATATTCTTTATAGGCATTATCCTTTAAGGTGGCCCAACCCGGCGGGCCTAACTCATTCGCGGCCTCGGTACAAAACCGTGCTGTTGCGCTCTGGGACCTTCTCTGTTTCAAAGAATAAGACAGGCTCCGTGATGATGAAGATGCAACATGTCCACAAAAAAGACAATGTGCATAGTGTATGATTTGGTAAGATTTACGAAAATTTAATTTTTCAAAACGACTTATAGCTAAAAGTAAACCATGACCGCTGTAGTCAAAAATCTAATAAAAACCAAATAGATCATAAATCTTGATTAAATAAGCTATGTCTGATGACTAATTTTTTTACGATGTTCTTACTTTATCATTGCGTAATCCACCTCCAAAGTTATTGTATAAAACGCGCGAAAAACTCGAACTTTCGGACCTTATAACTTAGAAACCAAACACAATTTTACAATGCCAATGGTCATCAGACATCTAGTTCGATCAAATAAAGCTATTTTGAGCAAAATTTTGGATCTCTGACAAGAAATATGGGCGTGATCTTCTTTCCCCTTTTGTATGGGGAGATGAGCGGGATGGGCCACCTTAAGGTGGCCCAACCCGGCGGGCCTAACTCATTCGCGGGCACGGTACAAAACCGTGCTGTTGCGCTCTGGGACCTTCTCTGTTTCAAAGAATAAGACAGGCTCCGTGATGAAAAAGATGCAACATGTCCACAAAAAAGACAATGTGCATAGTGTATGATTTGGTAAGATTTACGAAAATTTTAATTTCAAAACGACTTATAGCTAAAAGTAAACCACGACCACTGTAGTCAAAAATCTAACAAAAACCAAATAGATTATACATTTTGATTAAATAAGCTATGTCTGATGACTAATCTTTTTAAGATGTTTTTAATTATCATTGCGTAATCCACCTCCAAAGTTATTGTATAAAACTTCGAAATTTCGGACCTTATCACTTAGAAACCTAACACAATTTTACAATGCCAACTGTCATCAGACATCAAGTTCGATCAAATAAAGCTATTTTCAGCAAAATTTTGGATCTCTGACAAGAAATATGGACGTGATCTTCTTTCCCCTTTTGTATGGGGAGATGAGCGGGGTGGGCCACCTTAACTACAAAAATAAACCCAAAAAATATAGGGAAGGTTGTTTTTTAAAATCGTAAATTTTTACGTGTTTACCTTCCTGAATATTTTCCTTTAACATCGCCGGAAAGCCCATGCGTCATCCTTGATCGAAAAGAAACCCCACCGAAATTAGTTCAGGCAAATACTCCTGGAGAAATGCAATCTATTCTCGGCCTTATCTTCCTCGTGTTTTAGCACACAATTCATTGTCCGCGCGATGATAAAGATCTCGCTGTCATTAACCGTGTAACTGGATCGTTAGAGAGAGACAGTGTAATGGTACACAAGTAAGTTAGAATAGGACAGGTGTCATGCTTTGTGATTCTTCGCTCGGTGTGAGAATAATGACTAATTCATTCGGACTCGTGCATTTTGCAAAGTACAGTCTGGTCCAATGTGGGCTGCACGCTCGCACACTCATCAACAGGGCGTGATCGGGTAAGCTGAACATCGATACCTCGGAATTTCATTACTGTAGTTGTGTTCGGGAATAACGGTTCTACTCTGTTCTGTTCTCTCCGTTAAGGGCCTGGTACTAGCCAAATCGCAAAGTTAGACGAGGCACCCCAAGTTAACTAACTAAGTCTGACGATTATAAGTGTCATCCTTACAATATATGATTCCTTGTCTAGGAATCGAATTATTTTCGTTAATGTATGTTTCCTTTTTCTATACAAAATACATTGCGGAAACGGTGTCCATTTCCGAACTTTTTTGACTAAATGTAGAAATCTAAAAGCAAATGGAATTTTTTGTTTATGCATATATGGTGTTTTTGCTTATATCTAGAAATCGAATTACTTTCAGATTTCTAATGAGAAAAATCAACTTTTTTATTTTTATTATTATTTAAATAAATGATGGAATAAAAAAATATTAACAATCCATTATCAGTCTGGAGTTCTATTTGGATTTGCTGAAGCGTATCACTACATATTATTACATTTGTTATAAAGTGCATTTGTATGGCGCGAGTAGTTGGCTAGTCCTAGCGCCTTAAAAAAGGCACAAATCAAATATTCGCTCTTTAAATGTATTAAAGATTCCCGATTCTCCGTTTTAGAGCATAAATAACAGTTCTGAACAGGTTTTTGGGTTAGCGAATACTCTAATCAAAAGGACAGAACACTGAACTGTCATTCTCTTACACAAAACGCCATTTATTTTCCTTCAGTAACAGTACGAAGCTGCCAGCTCAAACAAAACTTGTGCTTACTGTCTCCCCTGTACGCTAAAACTTACCCGCTCCCTCTATTTATATGCGGTTTGTATCTACATATATATAGCTTGACTCATTCCATAACCTATGGAGTTCTTACCATCACGCAAAATTACCGAGCGGGTGAGCAGAGGGTTGAATACCTATGAGTTAAGCCGGGCAAAAATCGACTGTCTTTTGGTGACTAGATTGGTGTAATTTTAATATTGTCCCATTGTGCTACGCAGTTGTGCCACGTCTCTGCTATACAAAATTATTGTAGAATATAAATGAATACATTCTTTGGAGGAGTTTTGATTGCGTATTATGAAGACAAAAAATCGGAATTATAAAACCGTAACCGTCTTGAGATATTGTTACCTCCTGGCATACTCCCCACGTCATCCTGCACAATGGAGTGAGGTGAACAAAACCTCTTGAAACATTGCAACATAGAACCACCTTGACTCAATGAAATTACGTTGAAAACCGACGCAATATCGATTAGCTGATTAGTAGTAGGTTGTCAGTAGGCTAATCGTGAACCATTCGGCCGATGTGACTTTTTAGGGTTCCGTACCCAAAGGGTGAAAACGGATCCCTATTACTAAGCTTCCGCTGTCCGTACGTCCGCGTGTCCGTCCGTCACAGGGCTGTATCTCGTGAACTGTAATAGGTAGGCAGCTGAAAATTTCACGGAGTGTGTATTTATTTTGCCGCTATAACAACCAATAGGTAAAATAAAAAATATATAAAAATTACGGGGGCCCAAATACAAAAAAAACCTGATTTTTTTGTGTTAAATCTTGTACGATGGTACGGAACCCTTCATGTGCGAGTCCGACTTGCGCTTGGCCGGTTTATCACTGATGGGGATTGAACGAACGTGTCAGCGAAACTGAAATCGAACCCTCAATTGCGGTGATCGAAATGAATGAACGACTGATGTATCTATTCGGGGTGACCTCCGACCGACCAACACAGACGACAAATCCGATAGCTCTCAATGTTGGAGTCGTCTATAGAACAGTTTGCACTTGGTGGCGATCTTTATTTATGTAATACCAGGTAAATAATTAAATATATCAACAAAAAAATCACTACATTCGTGGAATTAACGGTTGCTTGGCGAAAGCGCGCGACATTACTTGGTACTGCGAGCAGGTGCTGTGTTTCTTGGTTTTTAGGGTTCCGTACCCAAAGGGTGAAAACGGAACCCTATTATTAAGCCTCCGCTGTCCGTTCGTCCGTCCGTCCGTCCGTCCGTCCGTCCGTCCGTCCGTCCGTCCGTCTGTCCGTCTGTCACAGGGCTGTATCTCATCAACCATAATAGGTAGGCAGCTGAAATTTTGACAGAGTGTGTATTTATTTTGCCGCTATAACAACAAATAGGTAAAATAAAAAAATATTAAAAATGAAAGGGGGCCCCATACAAAAAACTTATTTTTTCTGCCGTAAATCTTGTATGATGGTACGGAACCCTTCGTGTGCGAGACCGACTCGCACTTGGCCGGTTTTTCCGTTCCATGCAGTCTAAAAATGCAAGCTCGGAAGAACGCACGTGAAAACACTAGCGCAAACACGCTGGCAGCAGCCTTGGCTAGTTCGTTTGTAACTTAAGCGCCTAAAATATGTGTGATCGTCAGTGTTACCTGTAGAAGACTCCTGACATTTTTTGGTTTTGAAAATTCGTTAATAGCGATTACATTGTTCGGCACGCCACCAGCAGCTTCGTTTTCTCCCTAGCAACGGCTACTAGCAACTAACCGTTTTTCGATTGACTTGATTGATTTGATTTTCGAACGACTAATCGTTACGGTGACAATATGTTTCCCTACAAATGAGGATTTCTTACATGCGGCCTCCCTAAGATAGGCTTAAATGTTGGCGGCCAAATGCAACTTTTGGATCTCGTATCAAATTATTGTCTATGCATTGATCGAATGGATAGACAATCATTTGATACAAGTTGATTGATTGAGCAGAAGAAAGAAATTCTTAGGGCTGGAGACTTCGGATTTGATGCCCAACGACGCGTTTGCCAGGAAAAGTCCGTGATTGGATTAGAGAAATTGCTCTATATATTTGTGTGGGCCGTAGTATAGCGGTTAACTCCCGTGGTCTCCTTAATCGAAGACCTCGAGTTCGAATCCCGGGGTATGTACCTCTTTGTTATTCGATATTGTAATGTGCTATTTCGCGGGAAAATCGACTCACTCCATGGGTCGAAACCACTGTTAAACTGTATGTATCTGCCCTTGTTTCTAGGTTAGGTGCGTAAGTAGAATTAAGCTCGCCGGGGTTGCCACCATCGCATTGTATGAAAGGTGGCCTAAGCTGTGATTAAAATTTGTCCATGTTTTCCATCTTGCTCAATAAAGGGATAGTCCTGGCATGCCAACTTTGGGATCCTGGGAGTAGGTGTGGTTAACGATATGGCTAAGCCATATCGTTAGTACACTGTTAATCTGGCACGAACCTCGCTTCGCTAGGGTCTGAGCAGCCCTGAAATAAACATTTTATTGGTTCGTATATCGGAATATTTCCCATTTTCGTGCGGTTCGCCTCATATTATGCATAACTGCCTACACGCAACTGTTCTGTGGAATAATATTTCCCAAATTCTATATTAGAGACACAATTTTAAAGCGGAAACAACACACAGGAAGTTGTCATAGTAAGTAAGAGCCAGAGTCGCGTGGCAAATGCCGTTTTATGCATAGAAAATAGGTATTTTTTTAATACTTCCCGCGCTGGAGAAATGTGAATTATAGAGAAAAAAAGTTACGATTGTAAAGAATACTTAAGTCTTTACTTTTACATTTTAAAGTTTAATAAAACTATAGATTTGTAGTTTTAAGACCAGATTGTGACATAACTTGTCGGTACAAAGTTGGTCGGTTGACCTCACAAAGTCCTACTTTTCGTTAGTCTTAGTTTCTATTACGAGTATTTATCTCAGCCTTAGTCTGATATTCATTATCAGCAAAATTACTTTAAATAGTCGGTTTTTAAATGTATTATGTTTTCACTTCCGGGGAAGTTTCTTCATGGTTCTTCTTCTTGTATAGGGAAATGCTCTACTTATAACAACTCTATTATTGGTTGGCGATGGCGCCCTTATTTTTTAAAACTTACAGAAAAGCGGCATCTAGGATGATTATGGCAGAACTAAAATAAAATGGCAACGCCCACTGGTGATATTAGGATTAAATTTCTTGTGTGGATTTGCAAATCTGTTAGCTATAAAATCAAAGTTATAAACGAATGCACTCGTCAAACTGAACGCCAGCGGGTACCGAACCAGCGCATAACCACTTCCGGTGCGAAAGCAACATTCGATTCTCCCGTTGGGTACAACGAATCGGCCAAAATGCACTTAATGCAATCCGGAGTCTTGATAGAATATCTCCAACCGAGCGAACTGTTTATCCGGCCTTGCGCAACACCTGTCTACATTGTTCTGGTAGCCGTCGGACGTCGCGTCCTGGACGTGAGATATTTGCCACGCGGTGGAACACTGTTCCGCTGTCTCGGCGACACATTCAGCTTTCTGTTTTAAAAGTCGCAAATTTCTAAATATAAAATTGGTCAATTGTTTTGAGTTCTAGGTTTTGTGTAGTAAATGAATTGATATGTTTTTGTAGTTTGATAGAAAATCATAAGTACTTACTTCGTTGGTGAAATATTAAACAGCTTGGATCAACAGCGAAATGTGCGTGAATTTCGTTGTTAATTCCTTATACACAATACAACAATCGGATTTTTTGTGTTAAATCTTGTACGATGGTGCGGAACCCTTCGTGTGCGAGTCCTGAATCGCACTTGGTAGGTTTTTTACTGAAAATACAGATATTTACAAAAAAAAAACATACGGACATAATTCAAGCTTTCTCACTTAATTATATTTTTGTTAATTAAAATATGACAACTTTGAGGGGTAGGGAAACGTTAGGGCCTGAAAGACGATTTCGTTAGATTAATGGCAGTCGCCGTGCAAAATTGTGCGTTAGCCAATGGACAAAGAATGCATTTCCTAAAAAATTTCAAATCTTCGATTTCTGCTGCCCTAACTACAGCCTTAACCCTCAGGTTGTGCCAGTCGCTTCCAGCTCTGCGGTCTCGTAAAAGCGTTCAACGTTTATATAAACCAGTTATTCCGGTGCAGAGGTCCAGTCTGATCTGCAGCAGTAGGCAATTCACGATTACCTGCGTGTTCGTTCACGTTGGCCCCTGATCGTGCGACGCTGTCTTCCCGCGACGGGACCGGATGATAAGCAGTCGGCGGGCCATACAATGTTGCTACCGTGTTTAATTGTCGACACTGTAATTTTGCAGACCCTTGTGGTTAATAACAGTGTGATTATGACTATGTATGTAATGGACTATACTAGAGAAAGGCATTTGCCTTTAAGACTGTCGTGAAGTCAACGGGGCTATGTGATTTTGTAATTTGAAGTATGCTCTCTTTGTCCATTGGCAAGGCACAAGTCCGCATGTTTTAATTTTTTTGTAAACATCTGTATTTTCCAGTACATTTTTTTTAATAGCAGTAATAAGAGACCACTTTTCCGAATGTTTATTAACCAATATTTTCCAATCCAAAACGTAAATAAAACAAATCAAAACCTACAGACGTACAGTTGGACAATACATTTTAGAATGCGCAATTTCAAAAACCGGCCAAGTGCGAGTCGGACTCGCTCACGAAGGGTTCAGTACCATCAACACCAGGTTTTTTTGTATGGGGCCCCCCTTTAATTTTTATTATTATTTTATTTTACCTATTTTTTGATATAGCGGCAAAATAAATACACACTCTGTGAAAATGTCAGCTGCCTACCTATTACGGTTCACGAGATACAGCCCTGTGACAGACGGACGGACGGACGGACGGACAGGGGAGGCTTAGTAATAGGGTTCCGTTTTCACCCTTTGGGTACGGAACCCTAAAAACCTTAACTCATTAACAGCCGTATTCAGTGTGGGCGGACTAACTTAAATGTGCGGATTATTGCTGGACTAAACCGGTTTTTGTATGGTTACTCCGGCGTTAATCCCGTACTAAGTTTTGACAGGTTCACTCTGAATACGACTGAGCATGTAAACAATTATCGCCCATGGTATGGGAAGCGGGTAGTGCGGCAAAAGAGGATCAATGCATGGAAAATGCGTGTTTGTCATTGACTTATATATTACTTGTGTTTGTATTATTTTCCTCGCCGGAGAATTATGCCTTAAACGTTTTGATACAAATCTTTAGAGGTGATAATAGGAGATATACGAAAATTTTACATACAAATTAAAACGTACGGACGTAGCTCACTTTTGAATTTATTAATATGCAAAATTTCCGAAAAATATGTCTTTATTTGACTGAGGAAATAGGTACGAGCCATTGTATGGAACTCGATCACCTCATTATCCTCTAAAGGTGGCCCAACCCGGCGGGCCTAACTCATTCGCGGGCACGGTACAAAACCGTGCTGTTGCGCTCTGGGACCTTCTCTGTTGCAAAGAATAAGACAGGCTCCATGATGAGGAAGATGCAACATGTCCACAAAAACGACACTGTGCATAGTGTATGATTTGGTAAGATTTACGAAAATTTTAATTACAAAACGAATTATAGCTAAAAGTAAACCTCGACCGCTGTAGTCAAAAATCTAACAAAAACCAAATAGATCATAAATCTTGATTAAATAAGCTGTGTCTGGTGACTAATCTTTTTTTTAAGATGTTCTTACTTTATCATTGCGTAATCCATCTCCAAAGTTATTGTATAAAACGCGCGAAAAATGCGAACTTTCGGACCTTATAACTTAGAAACCAACCACAATTTTAAAATGCCAATGGTCATCAGACATCTAGTTCGATCAAACAAAGCTCAAAAAAAAAAAATTATTTATTAAAAAATATAAATATACATGCTTTACATTCATAGACCCCTGCACTAGATAAATTCTGTCTTGCAGAGGTCATTTTCACTTTAAACATTTCTTTTTAATTCCTTTGCGCTTTCGAAAAAAAAAACAATATGAGCTAAAGCTACTAAAAAAAAATAATAAAATTAAAAACAAATCAAATATTAAATCAACAAAACGAAATTCAATAATATAATAAAATTTGTATGTTCATTTCAATCTAATCAGGTGTAAATCAAGTGTGTTTGAGGAGGTTCAAAAAGGGGGGTTAAAAAAAGGGGGGGGGGGAGGGTGAGGAGTGTCGGGATTCTGTAAATAAAGGTGTTTGCGGGCGTATTTGGTTTGAATTTGATGATATCTAGGAGGAGATTTGGAGAAGTTTTTCGGTTTTATCATAATCAAGCGAATTCAGCCACGTTTTAAGAACATTTTTACGACTATTAATGGTGTTTAAATCCAGAGTGTGCGCTTTGTTTATTTTATTATACAAATGTGGTGCGAGAAAAGAGCTAAATCGTTGGGCAAAAAGCGTTCTGCATTGTGACGGCTTTGGTTGGTTACGACCTCTGGTCTGAATCTCGCCTAGATCGGGGCGGGCGGGCTTGCTTTCAAAATTTTGCAGAAGACGACTTATGAATACTTGCGAAGTTCCGCTCGTTCCTCGTTTGCTTCCTTTATTTGTGTAGCTTGAAATTTCACCAGCTTTTCCAGCTCATCGCCGCGGTCGCCCTGGTATTCCAAAGATTTCAATATCTCTTTCTGAGTCTCCTTCAGATCGTTAAGTTGCTGTTGGTAGTTCTGCAATGTAGCCAGAATTAGTTTTGTATCTTTCTGAAGAGATGAGACAGCATTACCGATATCTATTGATGCAGAAAAGGGGCTGGATGGGTGTTCGATTGGATCGTCCATAACTATTGAGGGTTTTTTTTTATTTTTGCACGAAGGTCATTTCCATTCAAACTCGTCGTTTTTCAAACTATTTACAGCTGCTGGTGTTAACTTAGCACACTTTGTGTGGAACCAGTTACTGCAGGCTCCCATACATTGGAGTCCCGGTTTGGATCTGGCGATTTTATCATTACACATAGTACAGCTATTCATTTCAGCTGTGTCCACGTATGCTTGCAAGGTTTGCAAACGTACCGCTTGTGTGCTGTAGGATGTCGTTGCTTCACAACCGAAACATAGATGACGCTGACTTTAAGATCATGTAGCCGGTATTGGGAGTTGAGGTATTTATCAACAGATGTCGCTGACTTTTAGATCATGCAGCCGCAATTGGGAGTTGAGCTATTCTCCAACAGGTGTCGCCATAAATGTTTGAGGGTAGGTTATGGCGATATTATTAGGATATTAATGATTTGCACATGCATTTATAGTTATATTGTTCAAAAGTCTTGAGTATTTGACACTGACCTTTCTGTGTTCCTTTTATTTCGGTTTTCATAAAGTATTTACTCCATTTTACGTTTATATTTTTTGTTCATATTTTTGTGTTTTTAGAACTATTTGCCACACTTCACGTTGCAATAACACTCACACTACTAATCCACATGCAAATTTATTTAAGTCAGATGTTTTTACACTTTAAATCGGTATATTTGATATTATTTTAAACCTTTTCAGCAGGAGCTCTTTCGTATTAAAAGCTATTTTGAGCAAAATTTTGGATCTCTGACAAGAAATATGGGCGTGATCTTCTTTCCCCGTTTGTATGGGGAGTTGAGCGGGTTGGGCCCCCTTAAGATCAGTGTATGGTATTATATTTTATACTCAGAATGGTGGTCATAACGAATGACTCTCCAGAACATATTTTTAAATCGACGCTTTTGCACGTCTCGAGTTCCGTTTTCGCCAAAGTCATAGGTATGAATCTTTTGCCTTTTTTTATGTGACTGGACATGGATGGCCAAAACTTTACCCACCGTCATGATATTAGCATAAAACACCGCATCCCCGAAGGAATCACCGCATCCCTCTCTTTATAAGCACGGCTGCATTGAACTGGATGGAAAACTCGGTATTTTTTTAAATCATTGCCGCTTCTACCATAGTTTAATCGGGGGAACGGCATAACGTATAATATGCAGATCGTATAATGTCATATTTTAACAAAATTTTAAAACCATGCACAACGTATAATCGGCAGATCGTATAATCTTATACGTAGTGCATGAAGAAGTCCAAAAAATTCAATTACTTATTTCTCCATGCATAACGTATAATAGTCACAACGTATAATGTTATGATCTTTATTTAACAAAAAAAGAAAACCATGCATATCATATAATCCTAAAATATTTCATACGATAAGCGCCTTTATCCATATAAGATTAAAGATTATACTCGCACGCGACTTTTCGACCGTCTCAATTAGCGTTGTAGCAAATTGTTACTCTTCAACAGATATCGATTCGTAGCAATTTCAGCCTTAAATGTATCGTCGTTAGGGCGCTTTATGCAGTGCTTCTTGGCATATTATACGTTCTGCATGGTTTTCTTTTTTTGTGAATACATGTTAGGAATATTATACGTTGTGACTATTATACGTTCTGCATGATGCAAAGAGTTTATTTTATTTTTAAACTCATGCACAACGTATAACATTATACGTTGTGAATATTATACGATATGCATGGTTTTAATTTTTTGGAAAAAAATACTATTATACGTTGTGAATATTATACGTAGTGAATACGACTCGTTTAATCTGATGTGGTGGTACTTAACCCTAGCGGCTTCACCCTACCTTCTAACAGGGGAAGGCGACCTGCAGTTTTACATGGGTTACGAACCATGGAACAGCTCGCATTTGTGACGAAATGCACTTATCTGACGGTGCATAAACGGGGCTGGGAGCGAACCTTGACATAGACGGCGAGTCCCCGCGCCCCTGAGCTACGATCCGCTCAAAATTATCATGGGTGCATACCCCTCCGGGTAAACGACGTTATAAGGAATGTGACATGTATGTATGTTCGACCGTGAAGCAAGGACACATTTTTTAAAGAAAGATCCCTGTAAAAATAACAACTTTACGAAATACTGCAAGGCTGGACTCGAAACAGCAAAACATACTACATATTTGCGGTTATTGCGTCGAACCAATTTCGCCACCGGCTGTATACCCATAATTTGAAATTCTCTTATAGTCCCTCTTCCCGTAATTAATGCCTCCTACTAAGCTAAAGTGTTTAATATTATAGCTTCATTCACTCGAAAGAGAAGGAATTCCTAAGTCACTTTTACTCTACGGTTGACGTCAGCACGACAGAAAGAGATATCAAATTTGTCTCTATTTCCGGTGTATAGATTTCAGACGACACGACTGTACTTACTTACTAAGCACGAAAAAGTTATGCATGTAAAACGGATCTTCGCTCCACTCGGTGATAAGTGTGTCACGCGTGCATGACCTATAGATGCGTTGCGCATTGATATTCATACAGAGATTTTTCTAAGCCCGTAGTATTCTGCTCACCTGTACGTAGCTAAGTATGTACCGTATTTTATCGCGACCATGACTCATTGTACGATCATTGTTGGGACCTTTGTACTATTTCGCACAGCTGACGTTCACATGACGCGGCAGATAAGATAAATCATTTTACTTTAAATTTAAATAACACTGTCGTGCGTGTATTTTTTTTTTTTTTGTTAGATACATCGATATAACCTGATACTACCTAGTCCCCTCTCAATGTTTAATAAAATCATGATTGTCTTTTAAGTGATGAGGCAACCATGTTAGATAACCTAATTAATAGTGTAATCATTAAAAAAAATCGCCAAACACTTGTATTCTTCTGATATAATTAATTATTTTTTAATTTTACCTATTTGTTGTTATAGCGGTAAAATGAATACACACTCTGAAAATTTCAGCGGGCTACCTATAACGGTTCATTAGATACAGCTTTGTGACAGACGGACGGACGGACAGCGGAGGCTTAGTAATAGGGTTCCTTCGGCACCCTTTGGGTACGGAACCCTAAAAATTAATGACTATAATATAGAGTCGATTGGGAATTTGTGCATGCCCTCCGTGGAACTTTGAGCGAGGCTAGTAATAAAGAATTCCTCCAAGATGAAATCCATCGATATATTATGTGTTGCTAAGAGCCAAACTCGAGAACGGTCCGAGAAATTCTGCTATTTTTTTAGCCTTATATTTTAAGGTTATTATATGGATATAGTTGGACTCTTTAAACTGACCGTTTGAACGCCCGCGAGGGTGAAACCACATACCATCGGACTCTGCTCGGGTGAATCTCCAAAACGAAATCAGCCCGAGCGGAGCTGGGAACCTCGCTGTCATCCGCATTCCCGTGCAATCATCTATTGAATCTCGTCGCCATGTAAGCCCACACTAACGCACAGTCAAGGTTTCCCCAGCACGCTATACTTAACCGAGGATCTCCACAAGTGCCTGCCTATATTTCGCGTATTTTTCCACGCCCAGTCCATGAGAAAACTCATTCAGGGCGGTTGTATGCGAGACATTTGAGAATTTGCAAAAATAATATGTGCTCTCGGTACAAATCGTACGCGTGTGATTAGTGTATGAGGGTTTTTGCCCGCGCATTGTTCTGATTTAATTATCGATATGTCTCTTTTTGTCAGTGAATTGTGTGAATTTTAATTACCAGTGATATTTCTTGTGGAGTTTGGAAAATGTTGTGGATAATTGATGCATGATTCAGGTAATTTCGTTGGACTATTTTTTGTTGGAATATAATTTGTGTGTTTCACTTTTTCAAATAAAACTATTCTCCCTTCTTCTTCTTCTTCAGCCTTTTGCTGTCCACTGCTGGACGTAGGCTTCCCCCAGACTTTGCCAAGTTGTGCGGTATCCTGTTTTTCTTCGTTGTCACGTGGTGTCTGACGTATATCGTCTGACCATGGCATAGCATATTCTCTAGCATAGTTGTATATGAGTTGTTTTGTTAACCAAAATGTAACCATGTAGAATAGTATGCCTTTGGCCTGTGGGTTCCAAAATAAAACACCTTAAAATTGTTCTCTAAACACACAGGTTTTCTGTAAAAAAACTTGACCTTACATGTGTACAGTTAATTAGGATCTTGGTAAGAATTACAAACACTATAAAACCGACAGTTTTACACACTTACTCATGGGTCCTTCGGTGCTGCCAGCATGATAAAAATAAATTGGAAAATTGGGATTGTTCTAGGAAATTCACTATTGTTTCGTTACCAAACTTGCATGGCTTAACATCACTTTTCGTGTTGATGTTTGCTTAGTAGCCCGCAAAAAATAGTCGGTTTTTCAGCGAATTATCTTACGTTTTACACACTTACTATTCCCACTGTTCAACCCTTAGATAATTTAGCGTGAACTCGATATGAATGAGTTATACGTACCTACTACGAATTGTCAGCGAACAGACAGACTGACGCCATGCGTTGATTTTTAGGGTTCCGTACCCAAAGGGTGAAAACGGAACCCTATTACTAAGCCTCCGCTGTCCATCCGTCCGTCCGTCACAGGGCTGTATCTCATGAACCGTAATAGATAGGCAGTTGACATTTTCACTAATTGTGTATTTATTTTGCCGCTATAACAGCAAGTAGGTAAAATTAAAAAAAATAAATCTAAATCTTTTACGATGGTACGGAACCCTTCGTGTGCGAGTCCGACTCACACTTGGCCGGTTTAATTATGAGAGTGATTATGCCATCATGTCTTATTCCTGGAGATGTTCGGTGCCATGCCATGGTCTTCCTTAATTTGAGCACGGCTACATTGAAGTGGACAGAAAACACGCACAACTTGCATTGGCGCTTCGACTCTAGGTCGTTCAATGCGATGGTACCAACCCGAACGGGATTAACCCTAGCACCTAGTAAGTCGGGATTTCTTTGGGGCCTACTTACAGTTTTACGTGGAATCCGAACCACGGCTTGCCTCAACGGTTGAAAACGGTCATCCATCAAGAACCCAACCGCGCTCAGAGTTACTTCACCCAGCTTATCGAATCGCAAGGCGGCGCAGGCTGACAGTTTACCGACGCTATAAAGAAAGGATTTTAGAGGATCGGTTGGTCCCTATTTTGGGAATGTCGACAGTGAATGGTTGCGTTCCCCGCCTGTTCCACGTTGAGCGATGGTAGAAACGGGGCGAAGGGAAATCGTAGAGCTAGGAGCAGTTTTTGGTCAAGCCTGAAATACTGACACTCTATTGACGACTCCCAGCTTGTTTGAGGCGGGCCTGGCTTTATCCTCGATATGGCTTCCGAAATTAAGGTCATGCGTCAGGTCGACACCAATAATCCCTATGTTGTTGGGCTCTGGAAGTTCGGAGGGTTCCGTACCATCACTGGTATCATCTCAGAGTTCCGTGCCTCTGTGATTTAAACCCAACACACTCGATCAAGCTTCCTTAGTCAGTACACTACGGTCTACATTAAGGCGCCTATATCCCATAGCGTAAAGTCAAGAATGCGCGCGGCGGAATCTAGTCAGTGCCATCATGTCAGCGGGAGGGTACGCACGTATCGCGCGCTCCGTCACCGCTCGGCAAGGTACGACTAGTCTGATTTTGTCAAAAACATAAAAAAATAAGATTTTTAGCAGAAAGGAGGATGTGTACCTCCTTATTGCTGAAACTATAAGATTGTTTTTATTTCATTCTTCTAAATAGAAAGATAACAGAAAAAATGGCTTTGAAAGGTAAAAAAGGTCCTTTGAGAAATATTTTTTATTTCGATGATTATACAAGTGTTTAGGACGAAATGGAGATGTCTACCTTCGCAAACGTACGTTCTGTAAGCTCAGTATATTTTCAATGTTTAACAACTAAAGGCTTAACTGTAATCGACTTCAGAAAAACGTTCTAATTTAGGTATTAATTCCCCTTAATATCTGACCGCATACCCGCCTTTTATCGGCCCGTTCGTTTGGTTTTCCGGCTGCATGCGTCCGATTAGATCATAAATTCACATGAGTGTACCGTCCTCCGCTGGGCCGACGCGTTCTGTAATATTGAGTGTGGTTTTAAATTTACATAGTTCTTATTCGTGTATCCAGTAGATTAACAGAGCCCCGTATACTGTTGAGTTTAGTCGAAAGGTTTTCAATATGAAGTGACAAAATGTGGAGTAAACGGTGGATTTAAAAGTGCATTGAACGAGTAATAGTTTTTAAAATGTGTAATTATCGTGAACGAAGATGGACATACTCAACAGTTGAAGAGGTTATTTTGTTGTATTTTTTAAACTGCCTTTTTAGGGTTCCGTACGCAAATGGTGCCAACGGAACCCTATTACTAAGCCTCCTCTGCCCGTTCGTCCGTCTGTCGTAGGATGTATCTCATGAACCGTAGCAGGTAGACCATCCACGCTCGGGACGCCAGATTGGCTGGCTTCCATCTATCCAGCATGATTGCAGAGCTGTTCGCTTGGCACGCTCATCAGCCCATTATGAACAGGGTGTTCTCTTGTTTCAGCTCAATCGCTTGCTCAGCGAGATCAACGATACAGTCGCGGCGCACTGCGACATGGAGACTGTCTCGCGGTTTCCCGTCGACGCGGACTGCAGCGGCAGTGATGGTACGCGCACACCCTCTCTCTTTAACACCTACACTCTCTCTTTTTAAGGGCCTGGTACTAGCCAAATCGCAAAGTTAGACGAGGCACCCCAAGTAAACTAACTAAGTCTGACGATTATAAGTGTCATCCTTACAATATATGATTCCTTGTCTAGGAATCGAATGATTTTCGTTAATGTATGTTTCCTTTTTCTATACAAAATACATTGCGGAAACGGTGTCCATTTCCGAACTTTTTTGACTAAATGTAGAAATCTAAAAGCAAATGGAATTTTTTGTTTATGCATGTATGCTGTTTTTGCTTATATCTAGAAATCGAATGACTTTCAGATTTCTAATGAGAAAAATCAACTTTTTTTATTTTTATTATTATTTAAATAAATGATGGAATAAAAAAATATTAACAATCCATTATCAGTCTGGAGTTCTATTTGGATTTGCTGAAGCGTTTCACTACATATTATTACATTTGTTAAAAAGTGCATTTGTATGGCGGGAGTAGTTGGCTAGTCCTAGCGCCTTAAGGTGGCCCATCCCGCTCATCTCCCCATACAAAAGGGGAAAGAAGATCACGCCCATATTTCTTGTCAGAGATCCAAAATTTTGCTCAAAACAGCTTTTTTTGATCGAACTAGATGTCTGATGACCGTTGGCATTGTAAAGTTGTGTTTGGTTTCTAAGTTATAAAGTCCGAAAGTTCGAATTTTTCGTGCGATTTATACAATAACTTTGGAGGTGGATTACGCAATGATAAAGTAAGAACATCGTAAAAAGATTAGTCATCAGACATAGCTTATTTAATCAAGATGTATGATCTATTTGGTTTTTGTTAGATTTTTGACTACAGCGGTCGTGGTTTACTTTTAGCTATAAGTCGTTTTGTTATTAAAATTTTCGTAAATCTTACCAAATCTACACTATGCACATCGTCTGTTTTGTGGACATGTTGCATCTTCCTCATCACGGAGCCTGTCTTATTCCTTGAAACAGAGAAGGTCCCAGAGCGCAACAGCACGGTTTTTACCGAGCCCGCGAATGAGTTAAGCCCGCCGGGTTGGGCCACCTTAACACCTACACTCTCTCTCTTTAACACTTACTCCCTCTCTCGAACACACCACCCCCTCAAATAAATCGTACGTGGTGGAGCTAATTTAAGAAGTTACAAGGGTGAAGCATCGATGGTATACGGACTGGGACATTGTCTCTTTTTCACCCACCCTCTTTGGACACTTCCCTCTCTCATTAACCTTACGTGGCAGAACTTGTATGCATAGTCACACCATCTCTCTCTTTAACACACACACTTCTCTCCATCCTTTCTCTCTCACTAACTATTCTAGTTAGAGTTTTTTACGAAGGCACCAGCGGTGGGCAGTGACGATATGCCCAGTGGGACAACTCTCTTTTTCATACACACGATACATCCTCTCACTGATTAATAAACCATAGTTTAACAAATTTTCACAGAGGCACAAAGGCTTAAATTGAAGCAATAGTTTTGTGGGCGGAATAACTTTGATATGGGGATTATCGCCAGACTAAATAGTCGCGTACTAAATTTAACGCACCACTGTCTACCTCTTTCCTATTGTCCTTTTTTGAATTTTAAGAGCTCAGCACCACAGCTCCGTTCAATATTGATGTTAAAAAAAGTAATTATTGAACGTAGAGATACAAACAATGAACCATCTCGAAATTATGTCGGCCATGTTTACAAGTGTGAGTTTGGCTCGATGGATAGGTCAAAGGAGAGATGGGGTAGGTGACGTTACTTGCTGTAGCTGCATAAGCAAACACTCCTAGCTGGTTAACATGGCTGATGATAGATACTAATTACCGGCTATCCTTGTCTTAAGGTTCATTGTGGCATTGAACAATATCTGTTTATTTAATTTGAATACAAAACAATCAAAATTCGAATATCTCAAAAAGTGTACCAACAACCGACAGACGTTTTAAAACAAATAGTACGAGAGCGGACCGTAGTCAACCCTACGTCATCGAGTAACAACATGGGACCCATTTGTGGTTGTGCGGATTAGAATAGGCTTCCTAAAAATACTAGGTTGCCTGACCCAAACCTGGAACGTTTTGTGCAGTAGGTAATATTAAATCACTTTTTTGGTAGAATTTAACGTCATCGAGTAACAACATGAGACCTAGCACAATCGGTAAAGGTCATCAAGAAAAGCTAAAAAAAAGTAGGTTGGCTCGTCCTACCCTGGCACGTTCTGAGGTTGGCCGGTTTTAAAATGTCGAAAAATAAAAAAAAATACGTCATCGAGTAACAAGATGACAATACCACCATTCGATAGTCCTATGAACATACTTCATAAAAAAATTAGGTTGGCTGCTCTCAGCCTGGCACGTTTCCTACGCGGCCATGTTGAACTTCGGATGCGCCCAGTTCTTATATTCATCAATTGCTAAATTAATATAATATAACAGTTTTGTGATATGTATATCTATAAACCGGTGATGTTTTTATTGATCTGAACTCACCTTGGATAGGTAAAAAAAAACAAAATGAAATATTTGTGATATATTGATAGTTTGGGTGCAATGGTTACAAAAAAATTCATTTCAACAAATATTTTTCTTCTGTCGCGCAAGATAAAACTAAATACATCCAATAAATTGTAAATCTCGCATTAGAGCAACTCAAAATATTTTTACCACGCAATAAGAAGTCTGTCACTTTTGAATCTGTTAGCTGTTCTGAGATTCAAAAAGTAACAGAGACCTTAAGTCCAAAGGACCGCAAGGTTTATGGAACATATCTACTAATCTGTTAAAGTCCATATGGGGCAGTATTATAGAACCTCTTAGAATTGTATTTAAGATGGCACATTTCCAGACTTATTAAAAATTACTAGGGTAATACCATTGCTTAAAAAGGGATCTCATAATGATGTTGAAAATTATCGGCCTGTGTCCTTACATTCACAGTGTTATTAATTATAATCAATTCGGATTTCGTAAGTGTAGGTCAACAGGAGATGCCATTGCCTTGATGTTAATATCTATTTTAACTTCTCTAGTTAAATCTATGAGCACCTCATTTTCTGTGATGTATCAAAAGCTTTTGATTGTGTCACAAAATACTTCCAGGAAAACTAGAACACTTATGGTGTTAGGGAAAATAAATGAGGTATTTGTAAATTATATATATTAAATAGACAACAAACTTGTGAAGTAAACGGTACTAAGTCTGATGTAGAATCAATCACTATGGGTATACCGCAGGGTTCAGTTCTAAGACCGTGGTTTTATATGTTGTAATAAATGATATTTCTGGCTGGTGTGAAGCCAATAACCTACTTTTAAATGACAGTAAAACGAGTTTAATGCACTGGGGACCCAAATACGTAATGTGAATTGTGATGTATTAAATACAGCAAATGATCTATCTTCAGCTATAACTAAAGAAATAACGTTACTTGTGATACTTTTGGGGTTACCGTGGTCGTTAAATATATTTGAAAATTGTTATGGCTTTTCACGCGGCGGGAGGAGACATTCGCCGACGTATCGAGCTGATCGTTCAGCCTGTTGTCGAGGAGGTTGTCCGCCACGTTCATACGCAGCAGACGACTGACAACTAGGCTCGCCGTGGTCGTAAGTCATAGGTGTGGGTCGAGGTGGTAGCGGAAATGCGGTGGTAGCGCTTCTACGGTCTTCCTAAAATTCACAAAGACGGGAACCCCCTTAGACCATTAGTCAGCCAGATAAATGCTCCTACCTACCTCCTCGCTAAACATGTCGCCACAATATTTCAACCCCTGTCTGGCAAGACGTCGTCCTACGTTAAAGATTCGGCCCATTTTGTGGAATTGTTGTCTACAGTGAAGTTGGCATGCATGGATCTATTAGTAAGCTTTGACGTCGAGTCGCTGTATACAGACGTACCAGTCCAAGAGTCCCTCGACATCATCAGAAACTTAGTCATCAGCAACGACATCGACACTGAGTGCGTCAAGCTCCTGCCATATTGTCTCACTACGACATACTTTCTGTGGCAAGGACAATACTACATCCAGCGAGAAGGTGTAGCAATGGGATCACCAGTGACACCAGTGGTGGCAAACCTTTTCATGGAACCGCTGGAACACCGCACATTGCAAACTTCACCTCTTAAGTCAATGTTTTGGGTACGGTACTTGGGTGACGTGATTTCAATCTGGTCACATGGTCGCCAATCACTCGACGCTTTCATCTCTCATCTTAATTAGGTTCACACAAATTTAAAATATACAGTAGATTGTGAGAAGGTAGGCACTTTGGCGTTCTTGGAAGTACTTGTTGCTCGACGATTGGATGGAATCCTAAGCCACACAGTGTACCGCAAGCCGACACACACAAATCGTTGTCTACAAGCTACTTCGCATCATGCTCATTTTGGTGCATTTGTGTGGGTGCATTTGGAATCGGTCGCAAGAGCATTGAGACTCAGAGCACAGCGGTTGTGTGACAAGGACCATATCTTCACCGAAATGGACCCTGTGCTTCGAGAACATGGGTACAATTTTCGCAATGTCGGTCAGTCAGTCAGCGTCTTTGCGTCCACTGCTGGACATACGCCTCTCCAATCCTTCTCCAGTCCTCCCGGGCCTCAGCGGCACGGAACCACTGCTTTCCGCCGACGCACTTGTCTCATCTTCCCACCTGGCGAGTGGTCTTCCCACACTCCGTTTGCCTGTTCACGGCCGCCAGTGTAGGACACGGTAACTCCAACGGTCGTCGTCTCTTCGGCTGACGTGACCAGCCCACTGCTATTTGAGCTTAGCCACCCGGTTTCCAATATCGACTACTTTGGTACGTCGGCGGATTGCCTCTTTACGTACCATATCCCGTAGCGATATTCCCAGCATGGCTCGCTCCATTGCTCGCTGGGCAACTTTTAACCTTTAGACAATGGCGACCGTCAGAGTTCACGTTTCACACCCGTACGTCATGTCATGACCGGGAGGACGCACTGGTCATATGTTCGGGCCTTTAAATTTCTACGGAAAGTCAGACCTTAGAGCGAATTTAAGCTTTCCGAAGGCAGCCCAATCCAGTTGAATCCATCGCTCAACCTCCAAAGACAGTCCTTGTATACGAAGCCGCAGGATTTGACCGAGATATACGTACGTATCACTTCTACGTCGATAACGATTTGTCCTCCCATCATACCCTCAGTCGCCATGACCATGGTTTTATCCCGGTTCATCTTCAGACCTACCTTTATCGATGCTTTATAAAAGTCTTCCAGCATGGTTTAAAGCTGAACTCGGGAATTTTACAGAAGAACAATGTGATCGGCGTAGCGAAGATGACTGAGGAAAATATTCACTAACGTAGATACCCATGTTTTCCCATGCAAGCGTCTTGAACACATATTCCGATGCGTTTGTGAAGAGCTTGGGTTAGAAAATGTGGGTGAGAAAGTAACGTAAATATAAGATATAAAAACAGAACAAATGGAATTATCGATAACTCTGTATCACGATTATTTGAAACCGATTACGGAGTACCTCAAGGCTCAATCATGGCACCATTGCTATTTATTATTTTTATTAATGACATTGCAAAAGACACTATGCTAGTGCTTCTCGCGAAAACCATAGTAATTTACGCTGACGACGCAAATGTAATTGTTACTGATAAAAGTATTGAAACACTCCTTACAAAAACAACAAAAATAATTGAGGAGTTGGGTAAATGGTTCGCAGCAAATGGGTTAATGTTAAATAGTGCTAAAACACACTGTGTACATTTTAAGATGAAAAATATTAAACATAAAGTGAATGATGAGATGTTTATCGACTATAACGGTGAAGTCATAACGTTTGCAACATCTACTATATTCTTCACGTTATTCGGCTTCACGTTGGATCAAAAGTTACGATGGGACAAACACATTCAACATGTTTGTGATAAATTAACAAAAGCTTGCTATTGCCTCAGAACCCTGTCTAAATGCTGTGACTTGGATACCCTTAAGAGTGCCTACTTCGGTTATTTATACTCTGTCATGACCTATGGCATTGAGTTCTGGGGTTCTTCAGGGGAAGCGGTTTCAGTATTTAGACTACAAAAGAAAGCAATTCGGATAATTACACACTCTAAATGGGACGCTTGCACGCCTTTGTTTAAAAACCTAAAATTGCATACTATATATGATGTGTACGTACAAAGAAATATTTTTTATGTGAGAAATTATCCGGAATCATATAATAATTTTAAACACGGATATTCGACGAGAAATAAAAATGTGATCCAGCAAGCTGCACACTCAACATGGAAATTTGAGAAGGGGGTCCACTTCAATAGTATTAATATGTATAATAAGCTACCAAGAGACTTGCGAGAAGAAACTAACATAAGATTTAAAAAGAAGTTAGGTACATGGTTGCTTGACCAAACTTTCTACGATTTAAGTTATTTTAATATTATTGTGTAAATCGACGAATTCACATGATTGGTATCAATATTATAATCTGTTATGCAAATTCTTAATATTGTAATGTAATCACTGCGAAAAAAAAATATTTTGATTTGATATTTTTGATTTTATTTGATTTGAGATCACATCCCCCTGCCTAACGCCTTTACCAAGAGGGATGGGTTGAGTATTTTAATGGAGTCTCACAGTCATCGTCGCGGACCGATACAGATTTCGGAGTACCTCGATGTAGCGGTGGTCGATTCTGCACCTCAGGAGGAAGTTTTCGACGGCCCATTTTTCAACTGAGTCGAACGCCTTCTCGTAGTCCACGAAGGCTACAAAGAGCGGCTACTCCTCCTTCTAGCTAGCTTAGCCACCCGGTGTCCAATATCGACTACTTTGGTACGTCGGCGGATTGCCTCGTTACGCACCATATCCCGTAGCGATATTCGCCAAGGGAACATGAAGTTGGTTAAGCGCGTTATAGAGGAAAATCGAGACACTAAAGTGTTTTCCCGTGCCTTCTCTACCGGCGCTAACTAAATTTCAAAACTCGAGCGAGCGGATGGGGTTGTCACTGCAATAAAGACGGATATACTTGAGGCGGTGGTAAAAAATTATGACGAATTGTACTCCGCAGCAATGCATGCCCCGAGCCCAAGCAAACCACTCGACTCTGATAGGCGTGCCCCGCTCACTAGATACTACACCGAGGATCTGCCGGAGATTAGTGTCTATGAGATAAAGGCTGTTTTGAAAGGACTAAAATAACACAAGGCTCCAGATGAGGACGGGATAACGATGGAACTGCTAAAGTCTGGCGGGAGACCATCAGGAACTGCAAACACTGTGCAATGCAGTTCTCAAAAAAATAAGGCGAAGTTGAAGAACTATCGACCTATCTCACTTCTAAGCCACGTATACAAGGTCTTTTCATGAGTCATCACGAGTTGGCTGACACAGAGGCTGGATCAGTACCAGCCTCGTGAGCAAGCTGGGTTCAGGAAAGGATACGGCATAATGGATCACATATTTACTGTGAGACAAGTGGTGCTGAAGTGCGAGGAGTACAACAAGCCGCTCTTTGTAGCCTTCCACTTCTTGTCTAGTCCTTTACGAGAAGGCGTTCGACTCAGTTGAAAAATGGGCTGTCAAAAACTCCCTCCTGAGGTGTAGAATCGACCACCGCTACATCGAGGTACTCCGAAATCTGTATCGGTCCGCGACGATGACTGTGAGGCTTCATTAAATTACCCAACCCATCCCTCTTGCTAAAGGCGTTAGGCAGGGGGATGTGATCTCACCCAAGCTCTTCACAAGCGCATCGGAATATGTGTTCAAGACGCTTGAATGGGACAACATGGGTATCAACGTTAATTAATATTTTCCTCAGTCATCTTCGCTTCGCCGATCACATTGTTCTTCTGTCAAATTCCCGAGTTCAGCTTCAAACATCGCTGGAAGACCTTTATAAAGATAAGTAGTAGAAAGATAGGTAGGTCTGAAGACGAACCGGGATAAAATCAAGGTCATGGCGACTGAGGGTATGACGGGAGGACAAATTGTTATCTCGGTCAAATCCTGCGGCTTGGTATACAAAGACTGTCTTTGGAGGTTCAACGACGGATTCAACTGGGTTGGGCTGCCTTCGGAAAGCTTAAATTCGCTCTGAGGTCTGACCTTTCGCAATATTTAAAGACCCGAACATATGACCAGTGCGTCCTCCCGGTTATGAGTGGGCTGGTCACGTCAGCCGACGAGATGACGACCGTTAGAGTAACCTACACTGGCGGCCGTGGACAGGCAAACGGAGTTTGAGAAGACCACCCACCAGGTGGAAAGACGGCATCAAGTGCGTCGGGGAAAGCAGTGGGTCCGTACCGCTGAGGGCCGGTAGGACTGGAGAAGGATTGGAGAGGCGTATGTCCCGCAGTGGTCGCAAACACGCTGACGGATTGACTGACTGTTCTCAAACCATTGTACTCTTATTTTTTTGTAGGTGGTAGCATTTAAAGGTTTAATATTATGTCGTTTTTTTTTGCTGTAAGAATAATAAGGTTTTGTAATTTGTCTCTTTGTTTACAGGTCACTATAGTAGTTCATGACAAAAATAATAGTATAAATTCTGGATCTAACACTAGACTCATCAGAAGGACTAAATCGTACACAGGTTTTAAAATGTTTTCTTGTTGCCACTGGAGTGTGCATCGCTTTAAGGTCCTTTTTTCAACCCCTGTCAGCCCATGCATACGACATTAGAGGCGCACGCTTTACATTCGGCGACGGAGCTCCTCATTACATAATTCAAATTTGATTGAATGTAAACCTAATGTAATGAAGAATTTTAATAGTCATAATAAAATAAATCGCCACAAAGTTACTATTCTTTAATTCACAGGACTTTAGGTTAAATATTCATGGTTATTTCCATCCTTTAAACATTTAAATGTATATGTTTTCTATAACTAATACATAAATATTTTTACAGAGCTTTTCAGGTATTATTTAAACTATACCTACGACTTAAGAGCTGTTAATTTAAAATTCCGCTTCGGTTTGGATACATTGCAACTTTGTTACGATAAAATAAAAGAGATACGTAAATAAAGAAAAGAGAGTGACGCCAAAGCTTACTAAACTTCCTTAATATGTGAGTGACGATGTGGACATGTACTTTTGTATAGACCCGGCAACGTTGCGTAAATATTTATAGAAAACATATACATTGAAATGTTTAAAGAATGGAAATATACTCTAGAATATTTACCCTAAATTCATGTGAATTAAAGAATAGTAACTTTGAGATACTTCACTTATGGGTTTAAGTTTGGGGCGATTTATTTTATTATGACTAATAAAAAATCTTCATTACGTTATGTTTACATTCAATCTGATTAAAATTTTGTAATAACGAGGGCCGTGGCAGAATTAAAAGCGTGCTCCTCTAATGCCGTAGGCATGGGCCGACTGGAGTTACGATTCCCTACGTTGAATGATCCATACGGTAGATTCCGAAAGCATATGTATATGAAACTTCCGGTTTTTACTCTTCAAGTATGCGGAACTATGTGCATCATAACCTAAAGTTAACTTGAGTTAAACTTAGTTAATAATTAGATACGACAATGCCCTAATATCACGTAATCAATCAATACCTATATCGCAAATATTTCATTTTGTTTTTTTTTAACCTATTCAAGATGAGTTCTGATCAATAAAAACATCACTGTTTATAGATAGACATATCACAAAACTGTTATATTATATTAATTTAACAATTGATGAATATAAGAACTGGGCGCATCCGACTTTCAACATGGCCGCGTAGGAAACGTGCCAGGCTGAGGGCAGCCAACCTAATTTTTTTATGAAGTATGTTCATAGGACTATCGAATGGTGGTATTGTCATCTTGTTACTCGATGACGTATTTTTTTTTATTTTTTGACATTTTAAAACCGGCCAACCTCAGAACGTGCCAGGGTAGGACGAGCCAACCTACTTTTTTTTAGCTTTTCTTGATGACCTTTACCGATTGTGCTAGGTCTCATGTTGTTACTCGATGACGTTAAATTCTACCAAAAAAGTGATTTAATATTACCTACTGCACAAAACGTTCCAGGTTTGGGTCAGGCAACCTAGTATTTTTAGGAAGCCTATTCTAATCCGCACAACCACAAATGGGTCCCATGGTGTTACTCGATGACGTAGGGTTGACGACGGTCCGCTCTCGTACTAAAAGTACAATTGTCCTGTTGCGCTCTGGGACCTTCTCTGTTTCAAAGAAAACGACAGGCTCCGTGATGAGGAAAATGCAACATGCCCACAAAAAAGACAATGTGCATAGTGTATGATTTGGTAAGATTTACGAAAAATTTAATTACAAAACGACTTATAGCTAAAAGTATACCACGACCGCTGCAGTCAAAAATCTAACAAAAACCAAATAGGTTATAAATCTTGATTAAATAAGCTATGTCTGATGACTGATCTTTTTAAGATGTTCTTACTTTATCATTGCGTAATCCACCTCCAAAGTTATTGCATAAAACGCGCGAAAAATTCGAAGTTTTGGACCTTATAACTTAGAAACCAAACAAAATTTTACAATGCCAACGGTCATCAGACATCTAGTTCGATCAAATAAAGTTATTTTGAGCAAAATTTGGCATCTCTGACAAGAAATATGGGCGTGATCTTCTTTCCCCGTTTGTATGGGGAGTTGAGCGGGATGGCCCACCTTAATGTGATAAAGTAAACTATGACAATTATTTCATGGATTACGAAATGCAGTTATGCCAAGCCACAAACTATGTATTCAAGTTACGCATAAGCTACCCACCCGACTCATAGCTTGTGTACATTGTTCTAACGAGTGTTCTATGTATTCCAGACTCGGTCAAACTCTCCAGGAGCCTGACGGACAAAAGGAAAAACTACGTGAGGCGGGTGTCCTCCCGCGTCGCCTATCTCGAACCGCAGACCCGCCAGAACGTCAGGTTCCGCCACCAGACCTCGATATGCAGCTACAAGTCGGAGAACCTCCAAGACCAGAGCACCTACGCCACATTCCGTTCGTGGAAGAGCTTCAAAAACTCCCAGATCCTCTCCAAGTCGAATAACTCCGTAAACAACTCCGTCGACGCAAAGATCGACAGGTTCAACAGGGACGCCGTCGACTCCAGGACCCACTTGCTCGATCCTGACGTGAGCCTGTCGAAACGGGACTCTGTCGATTCGAAGGCGAACCTGACGGACTCGCGAGGGAACCTGCTGAGGGACGATTTCGATTCCGCCGACTTGGACGCGGCGGTGTATGGGGACACCGGTGTCGACGAGACGGCCGGGTGCTTGGACATAGACAGGCCACCTGAAGCCAGAGAAAAGGGGCTCTTCGATGTCTGCCTTCTGGTCGGACTCAATCATATGACCGGTCAGGCGTACGTGAAGAGTGTGTTTCCTAAAGATGTGAGTATGATCCAAAGTAGCATGTATTTTTGTGAAATTTTCCGGACTGATTACTTACAAATCAATATTGCTGTAAAATATGGATATCCATTTTAACACTCAATCATGACCGTTCAGGCGTATGTGATTTTGTTTTTTTTTCTAAAGATACGCAAAACTTTTTGGACTGAATACCAAACAATTTTGCTGGAAGTAAAATATTGGAATAATTAATTATTGGATATTAACCCTAACGCCGTACCTATTTTCTCCGGTATTGCCAAGCTTTGCCATAAACTTGAAAAGTCTGGCATTATTTTATTTAAGTCATTCGGATTCACACCGAAAAACGGCGCATGACTTATTTTTGCTCATCCGAAAATTGCCTTCCTTGCCACCCTGAGCGAAATCCTGGATCCGTTCTCTGACTACGTCAATACCGCCGCCAGACACTTCTCAAACGGACATAAAATAATTTATCTTCAGGTGACGGTGCCCCCGCACATCGAAAACCTCGTGTTCCCGGAGACGATAAGCGCCGACGGTGACCGTCCAGAGTCGCGCCTCCAGTACGACCTGGATGCGGCGAACACGCAGTGCTACAGCCTCGTGCTGACCAATGAGCGCGGCGAGCGGAGCTTCGGCTACTGCCGTCGGGTGCTGCCGGAGGGGGCGAGCTTCTGTCTGCCGCTCGCTTACTGCATGATATCGAGGGTGCGCGCGGCAGGTTTCTACTATAAGGTGCGTTCGAACTTCAAATAGAGACGATAAGCGCTGACGGCGACCGTCAGGAGTGGCGTCTCCAATACGACCTGGACGCGGCGAACACGCAGTGCTACAGCCTCGTGCTGACCAACGAGCGCGGCGAGCAGAGCTTCCGCTACTGCCGTCGGGTGCTGCCGGAGGGGGCGAGCTTCTGTCTGCCGCTCGCTTACTGCATGATATCGAGGGTGCGCTCGAGAAGAACTCCTGCTCCGCTGTATAAAGAAACCAAAAAAGTCTCTAAATTACCTCCAAACATTTAAACCAAATTACGCCCACAAACACCCTCACAACCAGATCTCCTACATCTCCATAAATACAAATACACCTTTTCATCTTCTTCAGCCTTTTGCTGTGCACTGCTGAGCGTAGGCCTCCCCCTGACTTAGCCAAGCGGTGCGGTGCGATCTCCTGTTTTCCTTCGCCATTTGTGACCCGCTATCTGATGTATATCGTTTGACCAACATTCTGGTGGTTTGCCGACGCTTCTTTTCCCTGTGTGGGGTCTCTATATCAAAACTTCAGTGCTCTATCTGTGGTCTTTCTGCGACATACGTGGCCTGCCCAATTCCGCTTGAGTAATTTTCATATATTTTTTTTTAAATTTAATTCTGTTTTTGAAATAATCACTGTTAAGTTGAGATGTGATTTGTTATTTTAATTTTAGAACATGAAACCATTTTTTTTTTAGTTTTATTTGATATTGTTTTCTGATAAAATATGTGAAGTAAATTGTTTAAAATGTAAAAATGGACTCTCTATAATCTCTGCTTACCCCTCCGAAGAACAGCGGAATGCTACGTATGTATGTTTAGTTAGTTTAGTGACGATTCCCGACAACTTTTCAGGTGTTACAAGAGCTGGAATCTCACCACGGAACCTCGGATACAGTCATCGACTGCTACCTCCAGCAGCTCTTCGAGAAGGACTTCCCCGGTCCCGGCGAAACTATAACCCTAACCCAAGTCAGTACGCCAAAGAAGCGGCCGGACGACCTGAGAAAGAACTCCCTCTACAGAAACTCTGTCAATCTGGGGGATATCCTCAAATGCAAGACTTTGCCCGACCCGAAGAGGAGTCCAACAAAGACTGATTACTCAAGTTCCGAAATGCTCGTTGAAAAGGGTCAAAAGAATAAGATACCTGACTATTATGACATTGAGAACAACAACAGACCCCAGTTCAGTCTTCCCCCGGCAGATAAGCCCAGTCTGGAGGTCAGGGTCATAAAGAGACCTATAGAGCCGCGGATGGACGAGGACAATCTGTCGGTGCTCTTAGATTCTATAAATGTCAATCTCCTAATAAAGATCTTCGGTACGCTGCTGCTGGAGAGGAAAGTGGTGCTTATATGTGATAAGTTAAGGTGGGTTTTTGTTTTCGTATTAAATTCGAGATATGGTCGTTATCACCATCTGATTATCCCTCTAGGTATAAGACTTAGGGATCTTAGCTTATGACACAGGCACTCGTCTCTCATTCGAGAGGTCGCGGGTTTTTGGTTTGATGTTACTTAATCTTATATTATCTAATCATTCACTGGTGCCGGTATCTTTAAAATCACCGGGTATATTCCCTGACGATTAAAACATAGAGTCTGCTTAAGCAGGCAGTCTCACCTTTCTTATGTAGCAGCCCAAAAACGGCACGGATGCGTTGGCAAGGCCCTACCTTAGCCTGGGTCCGGATCTGAAGAGACAAGGCGTCTTACGACAATCGACGCTCATGGTACTGGTGACACTTGGCAACACTTCACGTTTTTCACTCAAATCTACTATTAGCAAATGAACCCCTTAAACAAACACCAGCATATCTTTGCTGGTGGAAGGCGCCAACCAATCTTCGAATTGTGCTAGCCTAGGAGAATTTCCCTCGGTAGCCCAATGGCGCGACTCCTTGCGATTCAATAAGTTCGGTGAAGCCCCTCTGAGCGCAGTTAGGTTTTGAATGGCTGACCATTTTAAACCGTTGAGGCTGGCCATTGTTTGGATTCCACATAAAACTGTAGGTCCCCCAGTGGCGTAACAATAGGGCGGCAGGGCTGGCAAAATGCCACGGGCCCCCGACCCAAGAGGGCCCCGGCCCAACAAACATTTTTTTTTACTTTGTACCTGATTATTTTATTTTATTTGAAAAGTATATTTTTATAAGTTCTGCTTAAAATCCAAAGTGAGACAACTAAAGAACATAATACAATTTTAAGTTAATTGTTAAGCATTTCAACCAACCTAAACCAAAATATGCTGATTCATTTTTAAAGAGTCATGGGCCCCATCAAAAGAATTTGCCACGGGCCCCGGATGGTATAGTTACGCCACTGAGGTCCCCCTTCTTTACTTACTAGGTGGTAGGTAAATCCCACCCGGGTTGATAGCCATTTTCATTGGCTACCAACCCGGGCGGGATTGACAAGAGGCAATGGAAATTGTCCGTGTTTTCCATCAAATTCAATGTAGCCGAGAAATATAAGGAAGGTCCTGGCATGGCACCTAGTTCCCATGTGATGTGTTGGTATTAGCCATCCATGTCCAGTTACAAAAAAGCTCATCCCCAGCACAGAATTACGAATCGATCTGTCACGCACTGACTCGTCAAAAAGCCAAGACATCTTTAATGTTTCTGACAACATGTTTGCCAGGGGGCAGGCAAAGGACTTTTCCATACGGTCGTTTTGCAAACCAAATACGGTTCGGTTGCAGCCAGCTGTCGGCGTGCGTGGAGGCGCTGCAGTCGCTGCTGTGCCCGCTCGTGTGGCAGCAGCCGCTGCTGTCGACGATCCCGGCGGAGCTGCGGAGGGACATGCTCGAGGCACCGCTGCCGATGCTGGCGGGGCTGCTGCGCGGCGGCGGCGGCGAGGCGTGGGAGGCTCGCCTGCAGAACGTGCAGTTCGAGGAGGTACGCAAACGTTTTTTAGAGTTCCGTACCCAAAGGGTGCCAACGGAACCCTATTACTAACCTTCTGATATATGTCCGTCCGTCCGTCCGTCCGACCGTCTGTCTATCTGTCTCTCTGTCACAGGGCTGTATCTCACTAACCATAATAGGTAGGCTGAAATTTTCACCGAGTGTATATTTATTTTGCCGCTATGACAATAAATAGGTAGAATAAAAATTATTTTAAAATTCAATATAGCCGAGAGATGTGAGGAAGTTCCTGGCGTGGCACCTAGTTCCCATGTGGTGTGTTAGGCTAATATTTGACGTTCAGTATGGTATTAGCCATCCATGTTCAGTTACATAAAAAAAAAAACAACTCACCGGCGACACAAAAATTACGGAGCGATATGGAGCAATATCGCTCCATATCGCTGAAATAATTGCCGAAAATGTATTGGGGTTGTTCTATATTGCTCCCATCTATTGCTCCACTATGTTTGGCAACAGTTGCCAAGCAATTCATTGCCTTCAAAATCGATCTCAACCTTCTCAGGGAATGCTTATCGACCTCTCCTCGAAGTCCGGCGCGAAGGTGATCTTCGAGCAGGGCGACGAGTCCACCATCATCCCGCCGGCCTGCGCCAAGACGCTCAAGGCGTCGCTGCAGCTCGAGTCGAAGCACCCGGCCGGCGACCGCGACGTCGAGAAGGCGCGCAACGTTCTCATCTCGGAGGCGTTCCTGCGCTTCTTCGCGGACGTGCTCGCCGAGTTCTGGCGGCACTTCAAGTACGGCAGGGACGCGGAGGGCGCGGCGACGGATGAGGAGGTCGTGATCTTTGACGTGAGTACTGTTTGATCCACTGTCACTATTGTCATAGATTAAAGAGAGAGATTTGCCAGTTTGCTTATTACCGATTTTCTCGAGTTCAAACGACACTTATGAATTTCACAGGACACTATTAAGTGCAAGGAATATTCGATGTCTCGCATCTCAAATTCGTAAGCCAACTAACTACAGTAAGTTATTTCCCACAACTCAGAAGGTAATAGATATCTAAAGTCATACATCGTACCAAACTCATTACTAACCAGTGCTATCTCCCGTCACTGCCAGAACTAGTTACATCATCATTAAACTAAGCTTGATTCCAAATTTCGCCTAAGTAGGCGTGATGAAAATTTTACATTTTAGCTTTAAATTAATTAATGTCATGGTAAATAAACAATTTCATTGCTTTGTATTTAATGTATTGTGAAATGTGAATTGCAAAGCCACCCGTGGACTTTTATTATCCCTATTCAACAGTGATATGACATTGGCAGTCTATCCTTTCCTCTTTAGTCTATGAAACTATAGACTAAACTACATGTGCGCGGTGGACATTCCTTAACTAAAACAAATCCAATTTCAACTTTGTTTGAAAGTGCGCTACCATCTCATCAATTTCGTGTTTCTTACTTTGGTGAATCCTTTATTATTATTTGGTAGGGGTGTTATTAGCCATCCATGTTCAGTTACACAAAATAAACCAGTCGCCATTCCTCATCTTCCAGCGGGAGCAATTCATCAAGAGCAGCCCGTCCAAGCCGATCCAGTACTTCCTCGAGTGGTTCACCGAGACGGCCATGTTCAACCACTTCGTGCGCAACATGCGCGAGTGCTACCCGCGCCGCCGCGAGACGGCGCCGTTCGACTTCGCCGCTGTGCCCGGGCTCGTCGACGTGCCGTCGCCCGGCTTCTACGAGGCGTTCGACGAGAGGGTGACGCGGCGCCAGCTGGCGGCGGGCGCGAGGCGCCCCTCCAAGGAGCGCTGCGTGAAGAGTGCGGTCAACAAGAGGGTAAAACTGCTGAAGAACAAGCTGAGGGACTTGGTGAATTAGTGACTGTTGAAAATTACTCTACTCGCCGACGGGCGATGCTGTGAAAGGATCGGTGCACTGCGTGTTAATAATACAAGTAGCGCCATCTCTTGTTGGTTATCTCCGAGTAAAGCTTAGGTACAAGAAAGAGCTATACGATATTGATTTGCCCGGCTTCTACGACTTGAAGAGTGGGTAGTGCGGCGCCAACTAGTGGCGGTGGCGAGGTGCGTGAAGAGTACGGTGAACGTGAGGCTGAAGACGAAGCTGCTGAAGACTTGTAACGGTTTTTGCTACTCGCTGACAGGTGGCGCTGTGAGATGATTGATGCACTGCGTGTTTGCTACTAGCCGGCGGCCAGTAAATTTATTGTTGCACTTCACGCAAAAATATAACTAGAGCCATCTGTTGATAATTAAGATTTATTTACAATATAAATCTATTAGATTTTGAATTTCCCGGCTTCTACGAGGTGTCTGAAGGGCGGGTAGTTAGTAACCCAGCGCCACTTAACAGGTAAGAGATGAGTCTCCACTTAGTGCCGACAGGTGGCGCTGTGAAAGGATTGGTGCACTGCATGATAAAAGTGCAAGTATTGCACCTCTTTATGATTGTCACTGAGTGGATAGATCTATGTATATTGGTTTTTACATAGATCTATTCAATTTTGAATAAACACATTTTCCGTTTGTTTCGATGTGATCTGTTTCGATTTGTTTTCTGTTACAAAAACGAATCCTTTGACACATTTAACGTGATGCATTGCTCTAGTAGTGCCTAAAGGTAACAATTCGGCTAGAAGTATAATGTCAAGTTTTGTGAACATAATACATAGAGAAACCGTTCTAGCATTATGACAGCGTATCGAGATTGCCAGGTGGTATTTGTCCCACTTTTTAAATTAAATTAAAAGTGGACATCAAATAAAATGTTTGACAACAGTTTATTTACGTCTGTAAAAGTAATTAAAGGTTCTATTTAATTAGTTGTCAAGAGATGGCGCCACAGCACTAGTTAGCCAGCGGCGAGTAGTTAGTGTGCTATTTTAGTGTGAGCAATACGTCATACATATTCCAGTGTCTGCAATGTTAGTGCCTAGTAAGCGAATTAGTACAGTGCCTATAGATATCTTAGTGCTATAGCTGTTCTATAAGGTCCAGCAAAGAAACTATGGATAATTTAGTTGTTAAATTTATTATTATTGTTGAGTCGTTAAAGAGATACGGATTCAATCTAAAGACTGAATCTAGTAAAGATGTGAAACTAAGGAGGAATGATCTAGAATTTGTGTAGTACCTACTAAGAGTCCGTTTGATTTAAACTGTCTGAGACAAAAATATAATGGGGTTTTTAAAATCTTTAGAGTCTGATTCTTTCCATGAGAATTTGGAGCAGTTTTCCTACTTAATTGAATACTGGTAGATCGCATAATGGCAATTTTGAATTAAAAGCAGTTTGCTAAATTTATTATTTGTAATTTTTATGTTTTAAATATCGTGTACAGAATCACGACAAATTGCTAGCTTCCATTCCATGCAATATCGATGAAAGAATAGATGGTGTCTTCTCTGCCTACCCTTTTATGGTCGCGGCATGCACCATACGTTTGTTGAATGGTGTTGTCTTTATTTGTGTCATGTAAAGTGCCTTATATCCTTCGAAACCTCTTTAGTTATAAATATGGATGGCCTAGTGGGCCTCCATCGACCCGAGGTTGGGTTTGATCAAGAGTAAAGATGGATTTAATATCCAATTCAGTAGGTCTATTACAAGTTACGCATCACTTATCACTAAATTGCTTCAATAACCTATTTTTAAAAACCTTTTTTCTTGACAGACAATCCGTCAGTCAGTCAGTGTTTGCGTCCACTGCTGGACATACGCCTCTCCAATTTTCCTCCAGTCCTCCCGGCCCTCGGCGGTACGGAACCACTGCTTTCCGCCGAATAAAAAAATCAGAAGTCCAATAAACTTTAAGGAAATATTATTTCTAATTTTAACCAACAAAGAGCGTATCCGTAATATTATTCCCGGAGGTCACGACATGTTTGGTCACGATAAGGTAAATGGCTAAATCTGGATTCACATGTTAGAGACCAACCCTCAGATGCGAAATATGTCGGTCTGCCTGCGCCAAGTGGTTGCGTTACCTAGATTGGCTATATAAATAGATGTTAGTATGTAGCTGCTAATGAACAATACTGATTGTCTAGAAATATTGTACCTATTAATTATGCACCAATTACTAGTCGGTTTTTTAATGAAATACTTAAATATACCTAAAGTTATATCTGTAACCTAAATTGCCTATAACTACGAAATTAATCCAAATATTTGTTCAGTTTTGGTATTACTAAGTAAGTATGTAGTGATACTTTCATGCTGCATTATTTGTAGCCAATTACCTTATCATATATTTTTCTTGTAACGATAACTACTTTTTCAGGCGCATTTTCTAGGCAACGCAACCACTTGGCGCAGGCAGACCGACACATTTAGCTTCATATAGTTGGTCTTTATCCTGTAAACCCAGTTTCAGCCATTTACGTTATCGTTACCATTTTTGTCGCGACCTCCTAGTCTATATATATTACATTTATATTATTCAATATTTCGACACAAATATTAAAAATCATTGCGGACTGAACACTTTTGACTGAAAGAAATCGGTTAGGGAAAGTGTATTTAGTTGTCAAGTGTATTTCTATTCATCAATTATAAATTTGGCTTCCATTTATGTTGTCTGTCTTTAAAAAAAATGCCTTCCTTATTTTCTGATTTGAGTTTTGGCTCTTGCTTAGGATAGAAGATCTGATCGGACATAGGTGTGTATCTAAATTGAACAATCAATCTAAAAACACATGTAATTAAAAAAAAATATTGTTTTAAAACATAATCTAAAAATAACATTGAATGTAGTGGAAGGATTCTTATTAGTATTTCTCCAAGCCATTTTTTTCGCCTCACCTAACATGGCTATATTGGACATTTATAATGAATTTGTTGCTTTAAGGTCGGCCCGTAAGCATCACAGAATTTCGCCTCCCATACAAACGTAGTTTACTAATAATTTCAAAACCACTGTTCCAACTTACTTGATATTTGGTATCTAATATTAGGCTACAAATATCTGTGTCTGCATGTCTTTTTTTTTTTCGGAAAATGTATTCTGGGTGAAACCACAGAGAAAACAAAGTTCGTATGAAGATTTTTTTTTTGCTTTCATTTCATTCAGTTTGGATTTTTCAAAAAAACAAAAGCATGCAGACACAGATATTTGTTACCTGATATTAGATATTAAATATCAATTAAATTGGAACAGCGGTTTCCAAATGATTAGTAAACTACGTTTGTATGGGGAGCATAGCTTACGGGCCGTTCTTAAAGGGTATTTCTTAATACAGACTTGTCGTTACCCCATACAAATGTTTCATCATCCTTGATACCTTGAATCAAATTTATGTTAAAATGCTGTAACAATTGCAATGTTATTAATAATTTTACCCTCTTAAATCGATTGGAACCTTAGCAATATATTACTATATTTATAGAACATTCCTAGCGTTGGCACCGATTTTTTTATTATTTTATGTTAGACTAGGACCCACCAGAGGCCATGTGGTAACGTAAGTCAGCGTTTCACGTTAAGTGTAAATATATTTTTTTATCTTTTGGACCCAAATGTTTCTTGAGTAATGGAAAATTGGAAAAACAAAAAAATCATTTGAAAATTGCAACAAATAATGGTTTATAGAATCAAGAAGATATGTTTTCACATTACCTAAATGTGGGTCATTTGATGTAGAATGTTTACGGTTATGTAGTTGCAAGTGAAGTTCATATAAAAAAATCGTTTTAATTTTTAAACCTTGTCTTGACTAGACGGATATGTGCCTGATATACAGAATTACTTGTTTTAGTTAATATTTTAAGGTTATTATTATTATTATTAAATATACGATATTAAACAAGTTGTGTTTTCATGTTAATTATAGTCACATCGAAACCACTGGCAGCTCCGGAACCGGAGAAAATGGTCCAACATAACAAACTTTACCAGTTAGCATGGTACGAAATGCAGCTGAACGTATTTAATCACTCACTTGAGTGTTAACCCGGCCTGTTTTTTACCATGGTCACCACATGCATTGCCTATGATACCGTCTTTTATAAGGGAAATTAATGGTTTAAAGCTGGAATTTATCTGCCGGCTTTAAACCATTAAAAAAATTACAACCTCAATCCTGGCCGACTATTTTCTGATTACAAAATCGACTTTGGGGACGACAGCAATTAGATTGATGTCTCAATCATTGCAGTCAAAATACCTTAGAGTAGAATCTAGGAGCATTGCATCGCATATAATCGAGAAATTTGTTAGCTGACGTACGTTGTGACGTTAGCTGTGAATGGCTCATCGGTAGAGTAGTGGACATATAATCCAAAGGTCGCAAGTTCAAATCTTATTTCAGAAGTTTGTCCCAGACCTTAGATCTAAAAGGATTCTATGAGACCCACTCCAATTTTCAAAAACTACCAACCAATGTGCATGCCACTCGCAAAAACCGTCGCAGACATATTGGAGGGTATATGTGGGTGGGAATTGGCTTGGTGAACGCATTTCTAGATCATATTTGCGCGCGATGGCGATCTTTAGAACCGTGGCATACGACACGCGTCCAGCTTTCCATAAGATTATATGTACACATTGTCCATACGGCGGAGTCGCGATAACGGCCACTTGCCACTTCCTTTTCTCTTTTGTGCTCCAGACTAAAACATTTTCGGATTATTTTCAAAACCATGTCGTTCTAAAACCTCAAATGATGAATGCTATTGCTTTATTTGAAGTTATTATTCCTACCGCCAAAATCAACATTCCAATCATCACACCTGGCATATTAATCGCATGTAGTCCGGGTATTCGCAAAATCGCATGGAGACAACCTTGGATTTAAATGGGAAATTTTCTTCCATTTCAATAAAATTTAATTGTATTCACTGACTACAACAGCGGTTCGAGAGACGATATATCGACTATAAGATTTTATGTAATTTTTATTCACGCCTTTGTCACGACGGACTAGCATGTTTGAGTTTATTTGGCCTATTCGTATTTTCGAGAGGATTAAAGGAAATTGTATTTGTGATGGTATACTGGTTTGGCGTGAGCACCACAGACTGTCAAGATAAACAAACATTTTAACAAAAAAACCCGACTTCAAAAAAGTAATAAAGCGAAGTTCCTGGCATGGCACCTAATTCCTTCGGGAATGTGGTGTATTGGGCTAATATCATAACGGTAGTTGTGTGGTATTAGCCACCCATGTCACGTTGCATAAAAAAAGTATTCCAAAGTCAAATTATTATTAAAAATATTAATATAAAAAAATATCTAAAGCGGCAGGTTTGTAACTACATACATAGTTGACAACCTTGGATACCTTGGCTGACACCGACTCCAAAAATAACATTAAATGTAACTACAATAATTGCAATTATTTGTTTTTTTATTTGCCAACCGAGTATTGTGAATTTGCTCCTAAGAATTCAAGAGTTTCGTTTCTTTGTCAAAGATTCCATAAATAGAACCTCACCAAACTCTTATCAAACTACCCTTGAAGTAAATCCTTTCAAATAAAAGAAGAATCATCGAAATCGGTTGGCGTGATATCGAGTTATTTGTCCATTTGTCGCGCACATACTTAATGCAAATCCATGACTTATACGGTTTTCTAATGGATGTCATTGTCAGAACTGGACCAAATTGAAATGGGACCACACGGGAAGCACCAGCTTTCAAATAAAAAAAGAATCATCAAAATCGGTTCACCCAATCGAAAAGTTAAAAGAAGTTACTGAGGTAACAAACATAAAAAAACGCTCGAATTGAGAACCACCCTCTTTTTTGAAGTCGGTTAAAAACTCACCCGCTTGTATAGATCCTGTTATTTAGCGACCGTTTGTTGTGGTGTGTGTGGTCTAGCGTTGCCCTGAAGCAGTTGTGGGCTAGAGCAATTGACCAGCCATCATGGTTTGCAATTGTTGACAAATACAGATCTGCCATAAAATCTTAGGAAGCTGTAGCGCTGGTCGACCATATACCAACTTTTGCTTAAATCTAGCCGGTTCCCCTGGGTTTCACCATTGTGTTGAGTTTATGATTATCGTTCATGAATCCCGAATAATCCTGCTAATTCTGACGTGGTTTGCGATGGATCTGCTTCCACGATCAATTCTATTGTCTCTGGCCGTCCACGGGGTCCTGTAGGTCAAAATTTCCAAAACGAAAACGTTGGAAAATTCCGTGTTTTCTTTTGCAGTAGCTTCCCCATACACATCATTAATCCTTCGACCTGTTTCTGCAGCACTGGTGCCACGGTAAAACTCTTCAGTGAGAATGGTCAAATGGAAGTAGGTATGGTCCAAAAGCCTGCCACGTATTCCTTGACATATTTGAAGCAAAAAAGGTTCTACCTTTTTTTTTTTTTGTTGTCAAACTTAAAAAAAATTGTCATACCCATACATTTTTGTAAATACCTACACACAAAATGTATGGGGAGGACGATTTTTTTTTCAGTCGTACAAAAGTATGTTTTCTACCTTTTTTGTTCCAAATATGCCAAGGATGGTTAACGTTTGGACCATACCTCCGTTAACACCCTGTATTTTACGAACACAATATTGTGGTGTTTCAAACTTCATACTTCCTTTCCATTTGTAATCGGATGATAAGAGAAAAAAAAACATTAAATGGCCACTAATAATGAGAGGAAAAGAAAAAATCCTGCCAAGTTTTCTAAGCTAGAGCTTCAGAAGATCGAAACATATTGTTTCTAAGGACTGGACCAATGAAACGAGCCCACGACGTTCGTGACAACAAGCTGACCAATCTGGATGCTTTCCCAAATTTTCAATAAACAAAGGCCAGTCACTCCGCTCTGTGGAGAAAGAAAAGCCAGGGCAGTTCGTCCCCGGCCACCGCTCCGTGCAGCAGCACGTTTTGGAGTCTTCGTCGCGACCAGCTAGGCGTTTTCAAAAGTAGCTCCCAAGAAGGAGCCTTCCTAATTTCAAGATTTCAAGGAGTAGCATTTTGTGTAGTGGAGCCTTGAGGTCACCTAGCCAAGGGGCTTTAAGTGCAGTGAAGTGTCGTCGTACGTGGTGCCTTAAGCCCGCGACCAGCTGAGACGTCATTCGTGGTGGTTTGGGCCCGCGACTAGCAGAGTCGGCCTTCGAACCTGCCGTTCTACTCCACTCCACACAACCAGGCTAGAGCCTGTCATCGCTGCTTTTGCGGTTTTACCAGCCCAGCTGTTTGGCCGGTTAGCTGATCCTGCCCGTCACGCGTTCCGGAGGGTATGAAATCAGAATGTAACAAAATCATCCGCATTTTGGGTTTATTTAAATTCTTCCTCAAGTTAAACGTCTACCACTGTGGGATCATTCCGTTATCCCGGCCATGTTGCAAATCAGTTCTAACACTAACATTTTCCATGATTCTTGATTGATACCACAGGGGAAAGGCTATTCACATACTCGACTTTGTAGGGCGTGGTACTCCATAGATTTGAACCCTGACCTGTCATTCCGACTAAGTTCTCCGAGATACTTCTTCATCAGCGACTTGCAGTCTATGTATAGAACCTGCCGTCAATACTATGCGTCGTAATCTTTTCGACAAGTAAAATCGCTTTAAAAACCCCTATAAAAGCGGTTGTCTAGACTCAGGATTCCTGATTACTGATTACGGAATTCCAGAAAGAGGCCTACTATTGGGGTTAGGAAGCCACAGAACGTGGTGACTTGACGAACGCATTTTGGGGACAAATTCGCGCGCGGTGTCAATGTTTAAACTGCATGGCATACTTCGCTCGTAACGACCACATGACAGTCTCCTTCCTTTTCCCTTCTGTAGTGTTATAGTTACCACACTACAATCCTAGAATGTGATTGACACACAATGATAGGAACCAATCTGCAATATTCTAATTAAAAAGTCTGCATATAATATATTGAGAAATCCATGTTTACGACAATGGTATGAAGGTTTTGTAAAGCATTAATTAACCCTGATTTATGAATATACTGTGAATAGTAATGGATAAAAAGACGAAGAAATAATCTTCATACTCCGCGATTGAGATGGTATAGACATGTTGATGTAATTAGTGACGATAGAATAACAAAATGAGCCATAGTCAGAGTGTGGTGCTTAGTAAAAGTCAGATACGTAGCACACGCGCTGGTACGATGTTGCTATGTCGATAGGAACCGGCCAAGTGCGAGTCGGACTCGCACACGAACGGTTCCGTACCATCAACACAACCACGTTTTTGGTATGCCCCTCCCCCCCCCCCTTTAATTTTTATGATTTTTAGATTTTACCTGTTTCTTTGTTGTTATAGCTGCAAAATAAATACACATCTGTGTACATTTCAGCTGCCTACCTATTACGGTTCATGAGATACGGCCCTGTGACAGCCAGACGGACGGATGGACAGCGGAGGCTTAGTAATAGGGTTCCGTTTTCACCCTTTGGCTACGGCTGCCTCTGTCTCCAATTTTCTGAAACGACCAACCTAAATTAAACGTGCATGCCACATGAAAACATAATCGCGCACGTATTGGAAGCGTTAGTGGGTGGGAACAGACGTGGACCTTGAAGGTGAAGCCTCCATGGGCGAACGCATTTTGGAGCACATTCCGGCGCGGCGTTGATGGTTGAACTGTGTGGCACACGGCTGGCTTCCCATACGACAGTTACATACATGACATTAATTTTTCCATTTTTGATCTGGACGTGTATTCTTGGCATTCAGTCATTGCGGATTCAGTAGAGTTAACAGAAGAAGAATTTACTTTGACATTACTGTTAACTCTACTGAATCCGCAATGACTGAATGCCAAAAATACACGCCCTGAGGACGATTACGTTTTTAGGTTAGTTGACGTCTAGCTAGTTGACGTTTTTGACTAACTCCGCTTGAGCCCTTAGATGAAAAAGAAACTTGGGCCATCTTGAAGCAATGACGCCTTTTACTTGGCATAGTTTTTCAGCGGCTACCCTAATTTTTAACCGACTTAAAAAGAAAACGAGGAGGTTCGCAATTCGTCGGAATCTTTTTTTTTTCTCTCTTTTTTGGCTTAAAATTTCAACTTAGTTACATTAGGCATTGTGCCGAGAGCATAAAAAATATTCTTGCTTCCATAAAATGGAAATTCTTGCTTATCGTGTGTCGATTATTAATGTTTTTTTAGTGACCAAGAGAAAAATATTGCCAATAATATTTTTAAAGATTTGGAGAATTGGAGAAGGAATGATTGAAAATAAGCGAATCAAGCTAAGGCCCTGCTCGGTGACACCGTCCGGTAATTTTCGTGACTACAAGAAATAACGCATCGCCTGACCGATGGTGTGCCATCAATACACCTCCAGCTTCGATTCAAAAGTCAAGGTCAGCCGAGATGACACGGACACGGAATGAATATGTAATGCGCCCCACCTCAAAACGACGGCAATCAGACAATACAAGAGAACACGCACAAGCCAGCAGCCTGTCGACTAGTAAGGCAGCTGACCTAGCGCCATTTAGCATACAACCATAATATTACATCCAACGCATGCTACAAACTAGATTAACTACCAAGGAGCTGCATAATGCTGTCCCTCCGTCCCCTTTCTACGACCGTTTTACCTATACCAACCTAATCCAAGCCTCGAAAAATTGATATTTATTGAATCTATCTGGCTTCCAACAAGCGAGCATTCCTTCAATGCTCGCTGTTTCAAACTCAAACAACTTAATGCAACTCATAGAACTCACACATACTTATTCTAGCATTTTTAACCGACTTCAAAAAAGGAGGTTCTTAATTCGTCTATATGTTTTTTTTTTTTGCTTTTTTTATGTTTGTTATCTCAGTACTTTCGCCTGGGTGTACCGATTTTGATGATTACTTACATTCTTTTTTTACACCATGTTTTTGAGGGAAGAACTCGGCAGGGAGTCGATTTCCTAGTTTACCGACCCCATAGATAAAAGAGTTAAGAAGAGTATAGGTCGCTTTTTATTTTGGGAACTATAACAGTGAATAGGTTAATTCCCTGCCTGTTACGCATTGAGCGATAGTAGAAAAGGGTCGGAGGGATGGCGTTGTGCAGCTCCGAAGATAGTTCTCCGAACATAAAATGTCTCAGTGGAACTCTACGTGGTATAGACGATAGAATACAGGAAGATACCCTTTATCCCTTCGGAGTTGGATGGGGGTTAATTATCTTGGGGTAAATTAGGTTTTGAGTAAAAAATTAAGAAGTTTGACGAGTACCCTGTTGTCTATATCCATATATACAATCTTAACTAGTTATAATACATAAAACATTTTGTGGCGAAAATTAAACTCAAAAACTGAAAAGTGGGGTGAAAGTTGACATCGGTCCGTAACGACATTGACCCGAGCGGAGCCGGATACCTCAGCTAGTTATATATATTGCAATGTCAAGCTTCACAATGAAGTCGTCAGGCGAGAATATGCTAGAAATTACAATCGCGTCATCAGACCGTGACACGGATGGGTTCGTCGCGAATCCGCCTCGTATCTCGAAAGGGTCGCGTATACACGAGCGCGTATTACTGCGCTCAAGTATCTATGACTTACTGAAGGCGATAGTCAGAGCGATTGTGATCTACTTTCGCGACTGATTCAGAAATGGGCGACACCCAAAAACCAGGGGGTTGCCATGGCAAAATAATGTATTTCAATTTGTTTTTTATAACTGCTAACAACTCTACAATCGATACGATTATGTATCGTTTTTTTACATATATATATTCTCTGACATGGGTACTACATAATAGTATGAATTTGTTTATTAATTAACTTATATTTGATTTGATATTACCATGTATCAAAAATGACGTTGGCTTTTTACAACTGAATAATTTAGATCATACGAGTAATTCCTATTAATTTAGAATACGATTTCATTATCGTCAAGAGTTCGCTCTTCACCAATATATGTTTTTTTTTTTTTTTTATGTGACTGGACATGGATGGCTAATACCACAAGTTCTGTCATGGTATTAGCCCAACACACCACATGGGAACTAGGTGCCATGCCAGGACCTTCCTTATATTGCACGGCTACATTGAACTGGATGGAAAACACGGACAATTTTCATTGCCGCTTCGACCATCGTTCATCCAATGCGATGGTACCAACCCGGGCGGGATAAACCCTACCACCTAGTAAGTAAGGAAGGGAACCTACAGCTTAACGTGGAATCCGAACCACGGCCAGCCTCTCTCAACGGTCGAATGGTCACCCATCCAAGACCAGACCGGACCCAGCGTTGCTTAACTTCGGAGAGCGATCGCCGAAGTGTCGCGCCACTGGGCCACCGAGGCTGACATATGTAATGTTCTTATTATAATGTTCTTTGTGAGCAGTAGTAATCAATGAAAACATAAACTAGTTTGTAAGATTCAATGGAAAAAAATGACACAATGACCAACCTGACGGAGTTTCTTGTCGGCTCTTCTTCGCCAGAAGTAATCGAACCGACAGGAAAAAAAAAGGAAAAAAAATACGAATCCGAGTGTGTAATTGAGAAAATAAAGAGAGTGATTAAAACTGACGTTTCATTGCATTTCGCATCAAGACGTCACAAGACGTTTTATTCGGCCAAGTGAACTAAAATTTACCAGATGGCATGGAAGGAAATGCAACCAAACGTCAGATTGAATCACTCTTCTACCTGTTCACTTATTCACCTGGCGCTCTAATTACCATGGTAACGCCTGAGATAATAACGCAAATGTGCTCTCGAAATGTTTTCGCCAAGTCAGTTCCCATCCACACAAATGCTCGAAAACGTCAGCGACTATGTTTGTGAGTATGCACGTTAAAGTTGGGTTGGTAGTTTTATAAAATTCAGACAGAGCAGACAGACAGCGGGCCGCATAGGAGCGCCCTTGGTGGCACATTTTCTTCCTTTTTTAGGGTTCCGTACCCAAAGGGTATCAACGGAACCCTATTAATAAGCCTCCGCTGTCCGTCCGTCCGTCCGTCCGTCCGTCCGTCCGTCCGTCTGTCTGTCTGTCACAGGGCTGTATCTCAGTAACCGTAATAGATAGACAGCTGAAATTTTCACAGAGTGTGTATTAATTTCTATAACAACAAATGGGTAATATTAAAAAATAATAATAATTAAAGGGGGCCCCCATACAAAAAACGTGATTTTTTTGTATTAAATCTTTTACGATGGTACGGAACTCTTCGTGTGCGAGTCCGACTTGCACTTGGCCGGCTTTTTACCCGACTACGGCGAAGCCAAAGTGGAATTTGACCTAAATGTATGTATGTATGTTATGGCCACTCTGGCGCCTAAACGACAAGTTGAATCTCCATGAAGTTAATACAAAAACGTTCGACTATAGGTAATTTATTTTTACGTTAGTAGTAATTTGATCTGAGGATTTTCCATTTCCTGCGAATCAAAACTTGAGTAGACCGGAATTTTGAATTGAGTCAGGTGCTTTGTTTGTCATTGTAGATGGTTACGTTCGTTCGACACTATTTGTGCTATACCTATAACTCCTGAAAAATAGGAACTTACGAACTACTCGTATAACTGTAATGACGAGCACTGCGGCTCGTAAGTCAGGGGCAGATGGCCCTCCATGTCAGAGGTCATGGGTTCAAATGCCCGCCCCGTTGAGGCACCACTTTCCTTTCCTTAGAGTAGGATAAGTGCATTTCGCTACGAATGCGAGCTGTTGCATAGTTCGTAATCCATGTGAAACTGTAGTTTCTCCTACTAGGACCCATAGAGCAGAACGAGAAATAAAGTGGTGCATGAACGGGGCGGGAATCGAACCCATGGCCTCCAGCATGCAAAATAAGTCCGCCCGCCCCTGAGCAACGATGGAATCATGATCGGGGAATATTATGACACGACATTTAACGTCACAAAAGTTTATACACATTCATAGAATTCTAGCAACTCAAGCTAAAGGATGTGCTTCTTGACAAATAGCTTTGTTTGTATCCGCAATGTTTGATTTTCCTGCACAGCCATATCCGCATTCTAATTGTTCGATTGCAGGTACGGTCGCGCTGCGCCATTTTCACAACCGCCCGTTCCATTGCATTCGTACAGTGCAAATGTGCCCCAAGAGGAGCTATGTATTATGTGCAAGAATGTTGTAGTGATACCCATATATTATTAAAAATTACCATTGACATTGTCAAATATGTAAATGTAAATATGTAACCTGGTTACTGTTGATATTCATTGCACATGTCAAAAGTGAATTTGTAAAAATCTATATAAACATCATCACGTGTGCCATTTGTGCCTCCCGGTACAGGGTACTCAGAGGTTGACTATTGTCAACCTAGTTTAGACCAATTACATATTTAGGCACACGTAATGGGTGCGTGAAAAGCGTGGTTAGCCCCGCTGGTCTCGTACAAGTCAATGTTTCTCTTAACGGATTTTATGATCTCCGCGATGTACACACTAGGGAGTATTAAATTTTTTATGCTTGTGAATAATTCTCTGGCTGGAAAGTCCATAGGTACTCGGGCAAGTATTCTAATGGCACGCTTCTGCATTCGGAATGCCCTGTCTCTTTCTGCAGCGTTACCCCATATCTCAATGCCGTATGGCAAGATGAAGTGAAAGTAGACAAAATATGCCATACGAACACCGTACGTGATCACTGTCATCAACAAGGCAAAAGGTCACTCATCCAACTCAGAAAGAGAAACAAACCGGGTAGTGAACAGATCGGGGATTGAACTACGAACCTCTCGCATGACAAGCAGGGCCCTGCGCTCTCAGCTACAAGTCAACATTACTTAAAACCCACTTTACTTATTTTAATACTTAAAACGAATATTTGTAAAAGTTTCGTACTAGGCAGCCCTTACCTTACGACCCATCGAGCGGTCAGTTGCTGTTTCGTCAATACACCCTTGAACTTTGCGAGCTAGTCATGAAACATTATGTGTACGTGGATCCTATATCGCACTGCGGATCTATAAAGGTTACCTCGGTCCGAGAGAGGTTACAATTGACATTTTATGGTCGTAGATATTGTCGTAGATTCTATTGACGAAATTCACAGCGGTGTGTACAGCCGACCGAAATTCAAAGACTATACTTCCGATTAGAAGTGAAAATTAAAAGAATACACTTTCAGTTAAAAGTTAAAATTAATGGTGTTAGAATACAACCTGATAGAGTCATGAAACATTATGTGTACGTGGATCCCAGATCACACTGCGGATCTATAAAGGTTATTTCTGTCCGAGAGAGGCTACAATTGACATTTTATGGTCGTAGATAATGTCGGAGGATTTGGTGTGAGCAGCCGAACGAAAGTGAAAATTCAAAGGATACTTTTCCAGTTATAGGTGAAAGTTAAAAGAATACACTTTAAGTTAGAAGTGAAAATTAATGGAACAACCGTTAATTTATGTGAGAACTCGGACTGACCACTCTGATCTCCAAAGTTAACCTCTGTCTGAGAGAGGTTAACATTTTAGATATTTTAGGGCCGTAGATAATGCGGTAGATTTTACTGACTAAATTCACAGCTGTGTACATCTGAGCAAAATTCAAATAATACATTTCCGGCTAGAACCGAAAATTCTTATTCAAATTCTTCTAATTAGAAGTTGAAATTATTGGTGTAATTTTTTTATATGCAACCTGACCACACAACTACCATTATAATATTTGCCCAATGGTTTGTTAGGTTTTTTTAAGCCCAATTTTCATAAGGTGTGATTGTGCACACAGCCAGAAATGCAATATTATTTCTTAATGGTATCACTAAATTACACATGGCAATGGGGGTAGAAAGAAATTAATTCAAATTTATTTTATGCAATAGAAACATTCCAATACCTACTCCCAAAATGTTACTTTTTGAACCAACCTCGGTGCAGCAACATCAAATTCAACATAAAAGTGGTTATTGTTGCAATCAAGAAGAATTGTACAAGAATTCGATGCAGTGCCATTCAGTGCTCAGTGCTCCAACATTCATGCAAGGGTCGACCCTGGACCTGTGCACAAGGTTTGTCAAGAAAAACCAACTTAAGAAGCCGACAGAAGAACCAGCACCTGGATTATTTGGAGGTAACGATTAAAAGAAAATGTATACAGTCCTCTCCCTATTCTAAACCTCCAAACGAAACACCCAATACACCACATTCCAGAAGAAATTAAGTGCCATGCCAGGACCTTCCCTTTATAAGCGTGGCTGCATTGAACTGAACACGGACAATTTTTCATTGCCGCTTCGACCATCTTTTCATGCAATGCGATGGTACCATCCCGGGCGGGCTTAAACCCTACAGTTTTACATGGATTCCGAACTATGTAGCAACTCGCATTCGTGACGAAATGCACTTATCCAACTCAGAAAGAGAAAGAAAGTGGTACATGAACGGGGCGAGGATTTGAACCCAGACCTCAGTATTCAAGACGAGTCCCCGCGCCACTAGGCTACGAGCCGCTCAAATAGGGAAGGTCATGGCACCCGGATGACCTATGATGGGCTAATATCGTGACAATAAATGTAATTTTATAGCATTGCTCAAGCATGACAGATGACATAAAGAAACAATTCTGATTACGCCAAGATATGCAAATGAACCACCCAAGAACGCAATGTGTGGAACGGATGCATTTGCATGGACACACACACATAGAGACATACACATTCAATCGTCAACGTCGGTAGCCCAGTGGCTGGACGCCTTGCGATTCGATAAGCTGGGTGAAGCACCGCGATTGGGTTTTGAATGTGTGACCATTTTCGATCCTTGAGGCTGGCTGTGGTTCGGATTCCACCTAAAACTGTAGGTCTTAAAACTTACTAGTTGGTAGGGGGGTTGGTACCATCGCATTGAATGTATGATGGTCGAAGCGGCAATACAAATCGTCCGTGTTTTCCATCCAGTTCAATGTAGCCGAGCAAAATAAGAAAAGTCCTGGCGTGGCACCCAGTTTCCATGTGGTATGTTAGGCTAATATCTTACAGTCAGTTTGGTATTAGCCATCCATGTCCAGGTACATCAAAAAACACGGAGATCGGAGATCGACGATCACCGTGTACAAATACAATAACATTCAAAGCTCTTTACACATAGGAGTTTCCAGAGAGCATCAATTAAAATATAAATAAAGTGATTCTTCACAAGTTTACGAGCCGGAAGCAAAAGGATGTTTCCTGCGAAAACGGTCATAAATTGTAAATCTTACGGGCAGAGGAAAAAAACTTGACCTGCCGAAGGAGCCAGGGTTCCGTAGCTTCTATTCTACGAGTGGCTCGTGGCTCAGGGGCATGTGGACTTGCCTTGCATCCACACATTTCTTTCCGTTTCTGAGTTGGTTACTAATGGGTGCTGTTCATGTAAAACTGTAGGTACCCTTTCCGTACTAGCCGGTAGGGTTAAGGCCGCCCGGGCTGGTACAATCGCATTGGATGATTTGAAATTGTCCGTGTTTTCCACCAAGTTCAATGTAGCCGTACTTATTGATGGAAGGTCCTGGGAGGTCACCCTTTGAGAATCATCAGGACCTGTTACATAAAAAAATAGTTTAGTTTCAACACTGCGGAACCCTGCGAATGGCGTGCCATTAATTAGTCAGTGGCTGGTAATGAGAGATGCGAGTTTAATTGTTATTGTTTCATTAATTGTTGTTCACTGGTTGGGTAATTCATTTGTTGGTAATAACCTCGCGTTTTACAGAGCAATCCGACATAATGATAAATAAACATAACATTGTTGTACGGTATTTTTGCTTACACTTCTCTTGTATGATGTTGGTCATAGAATGTTTTTTTTTATCAAATACATTAACCCAGGGACGAGTACATCGAGGTGAAACATCTCTAGGCGCGGTTCTTCCGGATGGGTTACCTTTTTCTACCGTTGAAGTTGTTCCTGGTTCAGATTTCACGTAAAATCGTCGACGGTAGGGTCCCGCCCGAGTTGATACCATCACATTAAATGAAATGTAGTCGAAGGTGTCATGAAAAATGACCGTTTCACAGATTTTTCCACAAGCTGTGTTTTCTACGACCGCACGCAATGTCACTAACCTCACGATTGAAACCTGAGGCGTCGCGCCGCTGGTCTACCGCGGCTGACCAGGGGGTTACCACGGTCAATAAGCTCGCCGGGTGAACGGACAAGTAAGTCCGACAGACAGACAAATATGGCGTTTGGTTGGATATCGTACAATGCTAACTATCAAACGTCGTGTTAATCGGCCATATCATAAAGGGAAGGTCCTGGCATGGCACCTAATTACTTCGGGAATGTGGTGTATCGGGCTAATATCATAACGGTAGTTGTGTGGTATTAGCTATCCATGTCAGGTCGGATAAAAAAAAGAACTGATATTTACCAGTTAGTACGGTACGAAATGAAACTAAACGTCAGATTTAATCACTCGCGTGCCTGTGAGCAATGGAGCGAGCCATGCTGGGAATATCGCTACGGGATACGGTGTCTAACGAGGCAATCCGCCGACGTACCAGAGTAGTCGATATTGGACACCGGGTGGCTAAGCTCCAGTGGCAGTGGGCGCGTCACGTCAGCCAAAAAGACGACGACCGTTGGAGTAACCGTGTCCTACACTGGCGGCCGTGGACAGGAAAACGGAGTATGGGAAGACCACCCGCCAGGCGGGACGACGACATCAAGTGCGTCGGCGGAAAGCAGTGGTTCCGTACCGCTGCGGGCCGGGAGGACTGGAAGAAAATTGGAGAGGCTTATGTCCAGCAGAGGACGCAAACAAGCTGACTGACATTGCCTGAGATAATTTAACTCCATAGGTATATCAAGAAATCGAGTTGAGCAACAAAATTTAATATTATCCGCAGTATGACGCTATCAAAACCATATCGAGAACACTATTATATGATGACCCACAATCAAGATTCGATTGTGTGAGGTTTAACCAAATCCGTTTAACCATTGAGAGACGCATAAATCGTTTTCACACAGGAGGTTACTGTAGTAAATAACTCGCCGGGTGAACAGGACATTGAGTAATTAATTCGGTGACCGTCTTCAACCGCTGAGGCTGGCCGTGGTTCGGATTCCACGTGAAACTGTAGGGTCTCCCTTCCTTACTTAGACGATAGTCGGGTTAATTCCGCCCGGGTTGGTACCAACGCATTGAATGAACAATGGTCGAAGCGGCAATGAAAATTGTCCGTGATTTTTTCATCCGAGCAAGGTCCTGGCATGGAACCTAGTTCCCATTTGGTGTGTTAGTCTAAGATCATGATGGTTTGGTATTTGAATGGTCCAGTATTGATTTTGTATTCTAATAAAAGATGCACAAGAATTTCAATCGTGATTATTACTACCGGTTTTCGTCCATAGGGAAACCTGTGCTGAAAAAACTGAAAACTAAATTTCAAAGAGGTGCACCGAGAACAGATGTTGAAGAAGACACAGTCAGTGTGTTTTGAACTTCACACGAAACTCAGAACGCAGCCAATCCACTAGCAAGTGTTGCCATGGACGCTGAGAACTCGGCGAGTAGTCAGTAACGTGCCTACGTCCGTCGCGACAGGCACGTTCTCCTGAAGATGTAGACCATGTGAGGCTCCGAAACGTCGAGCAGCACGTCCTGCTGGCCTATTCCTGAAATTCCGTAATCAGCAATGAATCCTGAGTCTCGAAAACCGCTTTTATAGCGGTTTTCAAGGCGATCTACTTGACGAAAAGCTTCCGGAGAATAGCATAGCATAGCGGACTATCACGGCCGTTCACGTACTTTTAACTCGTAGAATACGCAATCAAACAGCATATATGAAGGCACGTTTGCTGCGATCTCTGCCTACTCCACCGTGCAAACGGCGTTGTGTTGTGTATGTACGTACAAGCAAGACAAGAATACCATATTGGTCACCGCGGTTATGTCATGCTTATTTTATTTAAATTTCAGTTAAAAAGGTAATTTTCAGATTAGCATACATCCTTCGAGCCCACAATGAGGCTTACCTCATACGGCGAAGGATTAATTCGGATCAACACTTTGAACATCACGCCAGGGCCAAACGTTGCGAAATCGTGACCTACAAAATTATGTGATCCACGAATATTCATTGGTCATATTTATATAATACTATCTGAGGTACCCGGCTCCGCCCGAATCGATGTTATTAAGGTTCGATATTTTATGTCTTCTTTCATGCCTTATTAGACCCTCGTGTCTTACTTTAAGTTCCAGGCTATCTCTATACCGAAAAAAAAGTTTCAGCGGTTTCGACGTGAAAACGAACAGACAGACAGAGTTACTTTCGCGTTTATAATACAATGTATGGATAAGGTGGGGTGAGCTCTTCGTTTCCACAGGTTTACACCATTGAATATAATAATAGTTTTATTTAAGTTTTAATTTACATTGTTCTGTATTAATTAGTTATAAGCGTTGTTTTTCTTTGCTTACCCTAATTTGTAAAATTTCCCTATGATAGGGTTGATTGTTAGAAATTGCCTTAGGCAATAAATCCGCCTTTGCTTTGTACTTTGTATGGATTGCAATAAAGAATATTATTATTATTATTATTAGACATGTGAGTGATACACTAAATCGCCCGCCCATGGATTTTTACATTTGTGTAAAAATGCAAAATAATATAAATTTGTACGTATCCACAAAAATATAAGATCCCTTGGATGGGCGATTTTGTCTATGCCTCAAATGCGTGCTCAATTCGATGGTGTAAACCTGCGGAAACGAAAAGGTCAGTGACATTTCGATGAGTGAGTTGTAACTGGTAATAGAGGCTTCGTACCAGGTATAGAATGAACGGTGGTCGAAGCGGCAATCAAAATCGTCCGTGTTTTCCATCCAGTTCAATGCAGCCAAGCAATATAAGGAAGTTCCTATGGCACCTAGTTCCCATTTGATGTGTGTAGTGTGTGTAAGTAATGTGATGACATGGTATTAGTTTTCCAGGACCAGTTACATAAAAAAAAGACTTAATCACTCACTCTTCTGTTCACCCGGTGAATAAATGTACAACGGTTAGGTACCCCCATCAATACAAAAGTAGTCACAAAAATATCACCCACAAATCAAATCGATAGTACAATATGTTTGTTCATAATCTTTATAAAAAAACACAGTCACACCATACCAATGTACGAGTATGATGGAATAAAAATATTAAAACCACTTTATGACATTCTTAATGTATCCGCCTAAGGCAGTATATCTTTAATTCAAATAAACATACATTTGAATTTTCGTGACATGAATATAAGATTTAAAATAAGTAACCAGATTTGCTTAATGGACAGATTAAAAACATAATAGTCCAATCATTACTGCATCCTATATCTTGCTGTGTCTTTTATTGTGAAGGCCAGATGTTCAAAATACAGGGTAAGCACCCTTTTTACCCGACTGCGCACGAAGGAGGGTTATGTTTTTCGAGTGTATATATATATGTTTGTATTTCACTGGAACATTCAACCTCGGCATAGAACCACAGTGACCCGGTGGTGGCGCGTTGCCTTGCCGATTGATAATCGAGGTGAAACATCTCTGGGCGTCGCCGGAATCTGGAAACAAAAAGGTTTTCAAAATTGTATTCCTCTTAGCGTTAAATCCTGGAACAGGGGGTGTTATTTCGTGTTATTTATTTATATCGTGTTTGGACACAAAGTGCCTCTCAGATTTGTCACATTTACATTGATATGTATTCAATTATACAATTATAAATAAAGTAATACTAAACAAAACATATCCTAACAGCTAACAAATATCGTCTACTTTGTGGAGTGATAAATCTTTAAGATATTTCTTAAATAATTTTTTTAATGCATCACCTTCAAGCATCTTTAGCTTTTAGGGAATTTGTTGTGAAGTTTGACACTTTGACATATAAAGCTGTAAGAAACTTAAGCAAGGCGTGCTGCAGCAGGTCCGAGATGTTCCCGTTGTCTCGTGCTGTAATTGTGATAGTCACCGTTTTTCAGGGTCGCTTGGATATTTTTTCGGGCATACAGTATATTTTGTCGAATGTATTCACTTGGCAATGTCAAAATTCCAAGTTTTTTAAACATATCTCTACACGAGTCCCTTGGTCCCGTACCCACTACAGCACGGATGGCGCGCTTTTGGAGTCTAAACACTCTTAACCAGCTTGCACATAACCCCCAAAACATCAGACCGGAGGACATGATGCTGTGAAAATAGGCGAAATACACAGTTTTGGCTGCTTTGAATCCACACAGTGTTCGGATTTCTCTGATCGCGTAAATTGAGGAGTTCAGTTTACCAGCAATATATTCGATGTGCTCACGCCATTGTAATTTTTCGTCTAAAACTAGTCCGACAAATTTGGTTTTATAAACACGTCTGAGCTTTGTCTTTCCTACTTGTACGTCGCAGGGGACAGTGTCATTTCTTAGGGAAAATTTCATACATAGAGTCTTATCTACGTTTAGTAGGAGCTGGTTGCTTTGAAACCAGCTGTGAACTTTCGTCAATACATTATCTCTTGGTGTATGGTATGGTCCGTGGGCCATGGTAAACTAACTCGACGGGTGAACCGGAAAATGATTGATTTAATCTTACGTTTACACGCGTTTCATACCATGCGAACTGTCCAACAAAGTGTTATTCGGCGAAGTGAACTGAAATTTACCAGTTAGCATGGTACATACGAAATGCAAGTAAATCTAAAAATTAATTTAATCACTCATTCGCCTGTTCACTGGGCTAGATAATTTACCATGGTCTGTATTGTGTATAAATATAAAATGTACATTAAATTAATCCAAAACCATGTAAGGTCAATTTTGGGTTTCTGCATCTAACTGTCGAAGTTGCAATGAAAATGTCCGTGTTTTAGATCAAATTCAATGTAGAATTAAATCATTGTAAATTTCAAAAGAAGGAATGTTGTATGTATGGCACCTAGTTTCTATGTGTTGTTTTGGACTAACGTCATAACGGTGGGTTTTGTTTCATTTCATTTCTTTTTAATTCTTATCCATAGGTAGGATACCTACACTTGGATACGTTAACAATCTGTCGGTTCGGGAAGAGCCGACATACAAGTTTCATTCGTAATTAATTAAACATGTAGTTACCCCATTTTCAATACTACCGCTCACAATTTTGAGTAGTTTACATTACACATACACAGTTTTACAAAAAGTAAACAGTTTTGTATTAGTCATCCGTGTCTGGTATGGTTATCAACCCATGTGAAATGGTAGGCTCCTGCCCCATATAGTAGGGGCTAAGGCACCTCATAATATACTCGAATTTCTATGAAACAGAACTGTGAAAAAGAACCGCCACAGAATACATTCTTGGCCGTTTGTCTGCCTATGAAAACGCTTTTTTTTTAAAACCCGTGGAGGTATCAAATTCTTAGGTCTATGACCCCTTCAAGCTCTAACAAAGCAATCTTCTCTAAGGGCCGAATGCACGAAAGGACAAACAATCAAAATCACCGTCAACGTATCATTAAACACATCATTTTGTATGGACAGTATGAAAGGAACTCCAAGCGGTTCACGAAAGGTGACGTGTTTGAACATTGATTAAATCAGCCGTCTTTTCGTGCAATCGGGGCTAAGTCAACGGGATCAAAAAATACGGTCATTTACTTGCATGTTTGGAAACTCACAAATAAATCAGAAACAAAAGGGTACTTCCTGTTGAACTAGAATCGTGAATTTTGAAGCAAGAGCTGTGTTAAGCAGACTGCTCAGTGCCATTCGGTGCATGAAGGAGCAAGAAATAGCGTTTTGGCTGACAGAATGACAGTTCTATGTGCCTATCATTAGAACGGTTCAGAATCGGTTGAAATCATTCCTTTTTGCGCCACCTCTCTGAGGTCACTTAAGCGTCAGAAATCGAATGTCCTACAACTACGTCATTTCGAGTTGAATTTCATAACTATTGGAAATTAAGTAATTTTATAATTCATGTAGATAGTTTTATTTTGTTTTGTGCGTTTGCCTTGTCAGATTAGAAGGATCGCAGTTTGTGTAATGTCAAAGTGACGTTAATCTCTGCACTTTTTCGTTTCGTTCACGTCCGTCCTGTAACGGACAGTGCACGGCGGAGCGGAACCATCTTTGCCCGAACAAACCCAGCACAAGTAAAGTTATACTTTTGATCTAAAAGTAATTTCGTAATTTAGCCACTTCTAAAAACATAAACACAGCCTTCGAAACCTACGTTAGGAATTTATCGATAATTCCATGTGGATTAAATTATATCCTCAGTGCAAGATGTGATATAATGTCTACGCAACCTGACCTAAGCTGACCCTTGATGGGTCTCGGGTCACTTTCGCCTCTTCGCACAAGCTGAGGTCAATCGAGTTGGAATTGGAACGAGACTGTCCCGGGGCCAATTATTTGACCTCTCTCGCAATGTGAACGCGTACCGTCTCGCGAAATACCCCTTCCTTACGACGTGGTGGGGTTAATCCTGCATGAGTTTGTGCCATCGCATTGAATGAGCGATAGTCGAATCGACAATTTTAATCGTCCGCGTTTTCCATCCAGTTCTATGTAGCCGTGTAACATGAGGAACGTCCTCGCATGCCACCTACGTTCCAATGTGGTATGATACCTCATGAGAGTACATAGGTGTGGTATTCATTAGCCTTAGAGCGACTTGTAGCTTAGTGACGCAAATACTTGCCTTGGATTTCATAGGTCTGGGTTCAAATCCCCGCCTCGTTAATGCACCACTTTCTTTCTCATTCTGAGTTGAATTCGTGCATTTCGTTACGAATCCTGTTCTATGGCTCGGAATCCATGTAAAACTGTAGGTGATAGGGTTAACTTCGCCTTGGTTGGTACCATCGTTTTGCATGAAAACATAGTCGCAATGGCAATGAAAAATTGTCCGTGTTTTCCATCCAGTTCAACGTAGCCGTGCTCATAAGGGAAGGGCCTGGCATGGCACCTAATCCTTGTGTTCGGCTAGTATCATGACTGTAGGTCAAGTCAATTACGTGCAAAAACCTGAAGTATTTTAAGATTTTAATATCTCCATCAATATTTCCTGTTGCGAACCCATTAAAAGCTCGTGGACAACTATTAGTTCTATGTTTTATTCAGAGCAAAAGATAACCTAACATGGCGCAAGACTAGGTTATATAAAAAATCTTATCATTGTTTATAATATATTACATTATATTATTATGCCAACTAGAGGATTTGACTTCGAATTCCAAGCTTACTTGCAAAACATGAACTCGCAGAGATGTTACGAATGTATGTTACGGATCATACTGGGTGAGAGGCAAAACCTAGGTTTAGCCGGCTATAATTATGTACATAAGTCACTACACAGCTCGTGGTCTAGGGGCTAGAGGTTATGGGTTCAAATCCTCGCCCCGGTCATGGACCATGCACCACTTTCTTTCTCTTTCTGAGTAGGATAAGTGCATTTCGTTACGAATGCGAGCTGTTCCATGGATCTGAACCCATGTTAAACTGTAGGTAAGAGGTGGTAGGGTTTGGTACCTCCGCATTGGACGAAACTATGGTTAAAGCGGCAAGGAAAAATTTTCCGTGTTTTCCATCCAGTTCAGTGTAGCCGTGCTCATAAAGAGAAGGTCCTCCCATGGAACCAAATTCCTTCGGTTAACTATTTTAACGTGCAGCCTCTTTCTAAGCATATACTGTTTACTTTGTTAGCTTTAGTGAGGTTTGTTTAGGTTAGGTTCAGTTGGGTTAGGTTGGGTTAAATTATTATGAGAGCATATCGTAGCAGTCACGCCGAGAAATAAGATAAAAGAAGATGGGAACAAGAAATAAAATAGAAGTGGAACTTTCAAAAAACGTTACTCCAAGCGACTGAGAGGAATACAGTAAATCTCTTTTTCAGTTCACATTTTCGTTACATCGAGAGGCTCAAGTTGTGTGCTAATAAGATCGATTACTCATCTAGTTCTAGCCGGCTATATCTAGTAGGAGCCTTACTTCTGCTTTATAGCTGTAACATGTATTAATCGGATTACACACATAATGTGAAACTAAATATTCATGACATATGTAAATAGGTATATTTAAGTGCACTTTCAAATTATCCACATAGAACAAGTCCATAAGAAATCCTGTAATCGTAGAATTTTGCCTTATTTCCATATTTATCCTTGAGGAAATGTGTTTACATCTCTGTTGTTTCTTGACATTTTCATTTGATGGTTGGTATTTAGCGCATACATTGTTTAGAAATACCTAAGGCTGGAGTGCACAATCTCTGGTTAGTATAATAGTTATGGTACCATAAGTCCTTCATGCTTCGGGGGAGATCGTACACATAAAAAGACAACTTCGTTTCTCTAAAATTTTCCCAAGTGTGAAAAAATTATACTTTGTTCAGAATGAAAATAAAAATCTCTTTATTTTCTAGGGTGTAGTGCACAATCTCTTGCTAGTGATAATTTCAAAATTAAAATGTAATCGTCTATATTTTTCGCCTCAAGAAGAAAGAAGAGACATCTATAACAAACATACTATCCTACACGTAAACATATTAAATATATATATATATATATATATATATATATATATATATATATATAAATAATACTAACCAGAGATTGTGCACTCCAGCTTAAGATATTTCTCCCGCATGCCAGGTTTGTCTTACTACCGCCTTTTGGTATTAAACCCATCTCAAACTCAAAGCGTTTCATTCGCTTTGGAACTGAAATTTAGAGCGCGGTTAGGTTCTGGATGGGTGACCATTTTCAAACCATTGAGGCTGGCCGTCGTTCGGATTCCACTGTAAAACCTTAATTTCTAGGTGGTAGGCTTAATCCCGCTTGGTTTGGTTCCATCGTATTGAATGAACGATGGTCGAAGCGGCAATAAAAATTGGCCGTGTTTTCCATCCAGTTCAATGTAACCGAACAATATATAGAAGGTGGTGTGTTAGGCTAATATCTGATGGTCAGTTCGCTATTAGCCATCCTTGTCCAGTTACATGAAAATAATTACCCGCGAAAATACGTAGAAGTAGTAAAAGTAAAAGGAGTTTTTTTACAGGGATCTTTCTTCAATTAATGTGTCCTTGCTTCACGGTCGATTATACCTACACATAAACACTCGATGCAGCGCGCTACGAATTCGAGAGTCAGTACATTCACTTGCTGCCGCCATACGAAAGAGTTTTGATCGTTACTGCCGTCCTATCATGCTCGCTGGCATGACATAAGTAGCGTCCGATAGTGCAAATAAGGAAAAATAAATGATTTACACGGCGCGGAGCTGGCGACAGTGTTTGCATAGCGTTCGAATTATGATTTTTATTGAATTTCATTAAAAATATGACGCCAAAATTTTGACCGAACCACAAATCTCTTTTATGTCACCATTATACATAGTGCGTGGTTTCATATATGTATTGGAAGCACGATTGGAATATACACACCTTCCCTACACATAAGAAAATGTCTGCAAATCGGCTCGATTAATTTTAAATTTTCAGGCAATTTTCAGATTAGACCAGGGGTCGAAAGGTTAAAATCTCCGTTCGGATTAGTTTCCAATACGAAAATAACGGTGTGACCGATTTTGATGTAATTTTCAGACAATCATGTGCATATATTTATTTATTGCACTCAAAAAATCTGGCAAAAGGCACAAATTAATGGCGGAGGCATTCTCTACCAGTCTATCTTTGGGTATCGTGAGCAGTAAGCTCAGTGAGTGACCATGTAAAGTTTGGAAAGTTAGAAGCTCCGTTCGCATAAATGGGAACTTCAGCTGAAATCGGCGTTACTGCGCCTTATATACCAAAGTCCAAAAGTAGAGCAAACCTGGCATGCAGGAAAATACCTTTTTTTTTAAGCGACCTGACATGGATGGCTAATACCACACAACTACCGTTATGATATTAGCCCAATACATCAAATTCCCAAAGGAATTAGGTGCCATGCCAGGACCTTCCCTTTATGAGCACGGCTACATTGAACTGGATGGAAAACACGGACAATTGTTCATTGCCGCTTCGACCATCTTTTCATCCAATGCGATGGTACCAACCCGGGCGGGCTTAAACCCTACCACCTAGTGGGGGAAGGGGACCTACAGTTTTACATGGGTTCCCAAACTCGGAAAGAGAAAGACAGTGGTGCAAGTCGGAATTGAAGCCAGGCCTCTGGCACGCTAGTCCAGTCCCCGCGCCACTAGGCTACGAGGTCCCCGAGCACCTTAACTACTTTGCCTTATGTCCAGCAAGTAAAATAATAATCGAGGAATATACATACAAAAAAACGATTCCGACAAATTGAGAACCTGCACAATTGGGCCAACTACATTTTTACCCGTGCGTGTCGTAATTGCCGACTATGAGATTCTCCGTTCCGACACTATTAGTTATTCTGTGGTTCCGATTCCTAGTTGAACAGTACGAAGGGGTCGTTGCTTACTAGGTTACCTTAATGAATAAACGATGGTCGAAGTGAAGGACGGCAATCAAACTTGTCCGTGTTTTCCTTCCAGTTCTCAATGTACCTGTGCAATAAAACGAAGGTCCGGACGAGGCACCTCGTACCAATGGGGTATGTCGGGTTAGCCATCCATGCCCAGACACTTAAAATAACCGATTATTGCTATAAGGGACTCATTATTCACATATTTAATGGTCTGACCACGTGTTCAGCCCACACTCAACCCACTCGGGATCAGATTAAGTAGTCAGATGGTCTGCTTGAGGACGTCTTCATTGAATTCGGAAATCAATATGTAGATTATTCTTAGGAGGTCAAGAAGTAAATATGAGATGACCAGATACTGTCGGGAAACAGAATAAGTAATGTCAGAGGTTCCCATGTTTCGGAGCGGCTTGTAAAAGTCACGAGATAACTCGAATGACAGGGATACAACAACAGTCTCAATCTTATTTTTGATGCAACTATCATGACATTAGCCAAACACACCCCGGAACGAGATGCCATGCCAGGATCTTCCATATACAGGATGCGAAGGCAATTTATATCAATAAATGAAACCATAAATTCTAGTCAATACTGAAAATCCTTGTATATTATTGTCGGTAGGTATCGACAAAGATGGGCAAGATGGAAATTGTCTATCGAATTTCAGGATTTCTAGTTTTGTGAAACGATATTTATGGTTTCATTTATTGATTTAAATTGACTTCACAGCCTGTGTAGTTAGTATGACTTTTTTAATTTGATGGAAGACACGGACAATTTTCTTAGCCGATTCGGACGTATTTGGGTACTAACCCAGGCAGCACCTACCATATATAGGTTGAAAATGGTCACCCATCCAGAAGGGTACAGGGAATTAAAAGTCTGCTTTCGCATTGGGTCTGCCTACAGGCTGCAATTGGGAAGTAAACTCAAAGCTCATTGTAGATGTCGCATGAGAGACCACAACTTGAAAAAGTCAAAACTGTCATACCGGTCAAGTTTGATTTACTAGTTTTAAAATAAAAGATGTACTCCACGATGCAGTTAGAATAAGGTTTAGAGGAAAATAAGAGTTTTTGTTTGTCTTCAAACGAACTTAAGGTGGCCCAACCCGGCGGGACTAACTCATTCGCGGGCACGGTACAAAACCGTGCTATTGCGCTCTGGGACACTTACTGTTTCAATGGAAAAGACAGGCTCCGTTATGAGGAAGATGCAACATGTCCACAAAGCAAACAATGAGCATAGTGTATGATTTGGTAAGATTTACGAAAATTTTAATTACAAAATGACTTATAGCTAAAAGTAAACCACGACTGCTGTAGTGAAAAATCTAACAACAACCAAATTGATTATAAATTTTGATGAAACAAGCTATGTCTGATGTTTAATATTTTTCAGATGTTCTTACTTTATCGTTGAGTAAGCCACCTCCAAAGTTATTGCATAAAACGCGCGAAAAAATCGAACTTTCGGACTTTATAACTTAGAAACCAAACACAATTTTACAATGCCAACGGTCATCAGACATCTAGTTCGATCAAATAAAGCAATTTTGAGGAACATTTGGGATCTTTGACAAGAAATATGGGCGTGATCTTCTTTCCACGTTTGTATGGGGAGTCGAGCGGGTTGGGCCACCTTAAATGTGGTTGTCAGCCTCGGGAGCGCGAAGCTCGAATGATCAGCGTTTGTTTCCTATAAATCACTTTTAGCCTTTCTAATATAAACAATTTGCAAATTCTCCATACTAACACATATTCAAATCCGTGTTGTCAAGCGTCTCTTTACCTGTTTCTGTTGATTGCTAAGATAAGTCGATTTGTGATTCACGAAGAGTCCGTTGAATATTTCTTCGTTCAATATCTTCGAATCTATGACAACAGGCTAATAATTCACCCGAACATTATGTCACACGCGAGCTATAAAAATATCTGTAGGCTGATTGTGGATCAAGCTAGGTAACAAATGATAATATTATAAGAATTTAAGCGTCGAATCGTGACTACAGGAAGACGCCACTTATGTGCCCGTATTCTGTAAATTGTTTATTGTTATTAAGTAAGATTAATAGATAAAATGGTTAATGCGCGAATACTTGAAAATTTTGATCAGTTCATTAAAAATCAACACTTTCCCTTAGTTTGCCGTATAATATTACTTAACATGATTAGTTATTTATAAGCGACACTATTGACTGGTGCTTTGTTATATATGCTTTATTTTTGTCAAAATCAACGAGATCGATTCCCGTCTGGGAAACGATTTTACCGAAAATCTATTTAAGCAGTTTTAGTTTTTATCAAAATCGGCCTCATGACTCCTTTGAGTGTTTTTAGCAATTTCTTATAGTTTCGGATTTGCCCCTGAAGGCCCATTTTGAAAAATTCAACCTGTATATATAATAAATATATTATAAAAATAAATAATTTAAAATATTCCTTTTTATTCTTAGAACATCAATCAACCATATTTTTTGAAGAATAAATATAAAATATAAAATTGAGCTGATAGCGGATACTAGAATACCGCACAAAATATTGAAACATACGATCAAATACATTCGTTCCATTCTGTGGTTACGTAATATTATTGGTAATACAAGATACAATTTAGAGAGATCTTAACATCAAAACATCGTTTATGAACAAGAGAACATAATACAATTTGGCATTTGGTAATAAAATGTTCGGAGGTTATACTAACGAAATCGTTTACTAAGAAGAATCTACTAGTATAGACACAATAATAGGAGAATAATATAAATGCGTCATTGAAAGACAATAAAACCCAAAACAATTTAATTTGTTTGAACGTTATAGTAAATAAAAACACGACTGGTTGTGGTCTAAGCTAGTCGTGTTTCGGAATCGGTGTATTTTATCAGGATTTTTTTCGGTATTTTATAATAACAAAAAATTACAAACTTGGGTTAGAGAGCAGTGCCAATTGAACAATGATGTTGTGACTAGAATCGAGAAAGGAGGTCTAAGATGGTTTTGACACATGGAACGAATGGATGACAAAACTAATTTACAGAGTAGAAGTGAGCGGAAATGTCGTGCCCGGGTGGCCAATAAGAACGTATCACGACCAAATCGATGTAATTCTTCGTAAAGTTCTGGTACGTGGCACCCGTAATCGTAGAACATGTATGAAAATATGTATGTTTGTAGATGAAGCGAAAGAATTGTGCTGTGATTGTACCGTATGGCGCTCTATAACCTCTGCCTACCCCTCCGGTAAAGTAGCGTGAAGGTATGTATGTATGTATGCACATACTCAAATAACTACATACATGCTTGTTATGGTGACACAGGCTGGGGAAGATTTGAAACGGGTTTTGCCATTCTCCAAAGTCTAAGACTGTAGCTTTTTTTTAATATCGCAGAATGTGAACTGGACTCCGTCCCTTTTATCGTATAACTTTTAAAATATGGCCACGAAACTAAATTTTTAACCATACACGATAAACACTGTTTTTGTATTTATATGCGTTTAAAACAGACAGAAAGGCAGAGTAACGTCCATGAGAGTAGCTGTAAAACAGACTGATCGACCATACAGTCTGTCTGCAGTTCAGAGACTCCAAGCCGGAGCGGTGACGGTGAGTTGCGGGCAGCGAGCAAGGAAGTACGGAAGTGGAGATCTAAACTCATTCGCATGGCGCGGACTGTAGACAATTCGCTTACGAATTCGGGACGCGCAACATCGAATATTCGTTGCACTAAATAGCGCTCCGTGGAGTTTTACGCAAGCCTACTGTCTGATCGGCACTACCGTTATTGTATGTAACACTGGCTACGCCGGCCCCATACAAAATTCGTTCCAATGTCGGTCAGGTATTAGCTATCCATGTCCTTTGTTATAATAAAAACCGGTCAAGTGCGAGTCGGACTCGAACACGAAGGGTTCCGTACCATCGTATAAGATTTAACAAAAAAATCACGTTTTTGTATGGGGCCCCCTTTAATTTTTATTGTATTTTTATTTTGCCTATTTGTTGTTTTAGACACTGTGAAAATTTCAGCTGCCTACCTGTTACGGTTTATGAGATACAGCCCTGTGACAGACGGACGGACGGATGGACGGACGGACAGCGGAGGCTGTCCATTCCGTTTTCACCCTTTGGGTGGTACGGAATCCTAAAAAAAGGTGTTTATATCCAGTTAAATGTAGCCGTGCATCATAAGGAAAGTCCTGGCATGGCACGAAGTTTTCACGTGGTTTTTTAGGTGAATATCATGACAATAGGTGTGGTTTTAACCAACTAAGTCCTGTAGGCCTATTCCTGGAATTCCGTAATCAGGAATCAGGAATCCTGAGACTAGAAAACCTCTTTTATAGCGGTTTTCAAAGCGATTTTCTTGACGAAAAGATTTCGGTGCATTGTAGGTATTTCAATTTAATCAAGGTTAAAGACTAAAGATTCCTGATTCCTGATTACGGAATTCCAGGAATTGGCCTGCAGTTCCATTAAAAAATACTAGGTACAGATGAAATATTATATCAACTATGTACATTAGTGGAAATATTCTGACGAATGTGTCTCTGCCAAGATTTCGTTTCTTTCCGACTGAATTATTAATCTTACATGTAAGAATCGGTCAATTTTCATGGTCATTATTTAGGCATACGTAAGAACCGTTTCCACAAATTCGGATAAAACTATCACGAATCTGCGTATACTCTGTGTTTCATGGATCAATGTAAAATTTTACTGCATTAAAACAAGTTATTATGGTGTTGCTATTAGGTTTTCGATGTGACCCAGAATTTTATTCTGATCGCTAAAAAACCTGCTTTTATATTTCTGAATGACGTTTAGGTAGCAGCGCCCGTTTGCTGTTGACAAGCGTTTAAGTTTGCATTGCTAATCGCTGGCTGCGGGCGATTGCATAGAATTATAAAAAAAAGCTCTGTATCACGGCTGCACAACTCCGTCCCATTCTACCATGACTCAAAGTCTCAAAAGGTAGGAAATGCGCATTTAGCCTTAGGAATTCATTTGAACCTGTAAATCATTAATCTATTGTTGGTAAATTTGGAATGTCTAATCCCTAACATCTAATGTTCTACACTTCCATGGGTCACGTTAGTGCTATTTTACATAGATTTATCAAATAATTTAATATGAAAACTAGTACTGTTTTCCACAAATTGAAACAAAATATGATCTTAACGTTTGTATTGTGTTATAGATCTCTCACGTATTTTAAATGTCCGTATCTACAAGATTGGAATCCATGTATAGCAGGATTTTATTTTATAATTATCACTAACCAGAGATTTTAGAATTGTTAAAAAAAAATCCACGATGTCTCAATAGAATGAATAATGACAATCGTCCATTCATCCAGACAATGAAAAACGAAGTGTGGGTCACCCAATATAATTAATATTTTTTTAAGAGGAAATCGTTGCCTGCGATATGAAGCATAGATATACTGAGATTAGTTGTTTTCCAATCAAGGTATCAGACCTCGGTTCGACTACAGTGGGAGGTGAATATTTTACAATACCCCATATCCTATTGTGTTGGGGGAAACCGGTCAGTCCAACATCCTCTTGCAGGACATTCAACTGGGATCCAAGTATCATTTGAATAAAATGAATGTCCAACTAAATAAATAGATATTTCGGAGCTGTTTGAAAATTCTGAAAAAAATACCGATATACCGATAGTTGTGCACCAACTCATTGCTCATAATTGCTGCGTCATAATTTTTGAGACAAAGTTGCATTTCAGAAGTGCTTATTTTGTAAGAATTTCATCAGTCGAGGGTGAATTTCTTTCATGTCCAGTAGTGACGAGATCCTCGGCACGAGAAGACGTTCTCGCTTGACCGGTGTTTTTATTATCTCGACCCACGAAACCCTAGAACGTCCACATGGTATAAAAGCCGTAATCTATACTTCTAGTTGTTCCATTATAATTCAATTAAATGATTAGAGACACACTGTCTCAATTAGGGCAATCTCGAATTCTTCTCAAATATTCCCAAATTCGTTTAGAATAGTCAATTAACTTGCTACTCACTTACGTCTATGTTTACGTGCACTTATCTTTTACTTACCTACGTACTTACTTGTAACAGAGGCTTCGCTCACGTAGATCAAACAATGCTGTAACATATCACGCGTAAAAGGTTTTACCTTGACAACTTGGAAACGAAATGTATTTAATGTACTTGGTGGGGCAAAAGTCACGACGGGGCTTCGAAAATATAACATGACATAGGCTTTGAAATTTAGTATTCCTTTGTTTTCAAAAATTTTAAAATACATTTTGGAGATTTTTTTATGGATAATTTTAGCGTTATCCAACAATGGCAATCCAAAGGCAGATTTTTGGGGAGGCTTTAATCTCAAAATGTTCAACTATTCACTGGCCCGCTCGTTCCCTGGATTTTACAGCGCCGGATTATTTTCTCTGGGGTCTTGAAAAAAAAAGGTGTGCAATAATAAGCCGTGTATAATAGAGCCACACTGAAATACGGTTACTAACTTCTCATGTTCTGAGGAAAGTAATGAGAAGTGCTCTTGAAGGAGCCTGCCGTGGTGAGGCTGTAAATGACGGTTATTTACGTGACGTCATTTTTATAACCTAAATAAAAATATCTCCATGAGAGTTATTTTATTTTGTCACATCAATTTGTTAAAAAAAAAAATGTAACCGGTTATAACACCTTCATGACTTATGCCCCACCCTGTATTTCCACAGCGTAGAAATATTTTTAATTATACAAATTCAAATTTGACGGAAATAGTGACATTATTGCAAAAATAACAAGATCAAGTAACTTACCATCCATAAATGTTTGTGTATTGTTTAATTTTTTAGGGTTCCGTACCCAAAGGGTGAAAACGGAACCCTATTGCTAAGCCTCCGCTGTCCGTCCGTCCGTCCGTCCGTCCGTCCGTCCGTCCGTCTGTCCGTCTGTCACAGGGCTGTATCTCAGTTACCGTAAAAGATAGACAGCTGAAATTTTCACAGAGTGTGTATTTATTTTGCCGCTATAACAACAAATAGGTAAAATTAATAAATAATTAAAATTGAAGGGGGTCCCCATACAAAAAACGTGATTTTTTTGTATTATTTTTTTACGATAGTACGGAACCCTTTGTGTGCGAGTCCGGCTCGCACTTGGCCGGTTTTTTTAGTAAAGTTTACAAAATAAATATATTTTTTTCTAGGTGTTCTTAATTTGTTTACGACCTGAATAATTCCGAAACAACAAATTGTGTCGTTTTTGACTGGACACAAAAGATCCACACCCACCGTCATATTAGCCCAACACACCGCATTCTTGAAATAGTAAGGTGCATGCCAGGACCTAGTAGGGAAAAATCTGTTTAATAGTAGTTTACACGCGTTCTGAACCCGCATTAACAACGAAAATGCAGATAATACAAAATCATGAGCGGTCGTGGCTCAAGGGTAGGTGGACTTGCCTTCCATCCCTGAGGACTGGGTTCAAATCTCCGCTCGGTTTCTTCCTCTTTCTTCTCTGGGGCTGTTATGGGAGCTGTTACATGGTTTTGAATCCATGTAAAATCATGTACCATCGCTTTGGATGTAAAGTTGGTCGAAGCCAAGTGCAGTTACAAAAAAAACGAGACGAAACCAAGCGTTGTTTTTCAACTCGTCCGCTGGGTCCAATGAGCTCAGTGACCAATGACCTTTAGAAATTTTGCAAATTCGGTCCAAATTTCAATACAGCGACATTGACATCGTTAGAGAAATATGCGTCTCATAATAAATGTATTACAAAAGAATATTTATGTAGTCATCTCACCGAACAATGCTGGAATAACTTTATTGGTCAGTTAATAGAGTCATCCGACTTCCCTGTTAATTTAGGGATGTTTTTATATAACGAATCTTTGAAATCTAATAATATTTTTTAATGGATGGCTGACAAATGTATAAATGTAGAATTGACAGTAATGAAAGGTCACGTTAATTAAAGAAAGAAAGCGGTAAATGAAATGGTTTTAGGTATAGTCCAAGGCTGGCTGGACACATCCATGGATTTTATAGTCTTAATAATCAATGACATGAACCAAACCAGCAAGCTATCATTTCGCGGCAGTGCGTCTACTAATTCTCCCACCCCCTCTATACTATACCCATAACCAAGAAAAACCCATAACCTCCAGTCCTCTGCCCGTAAACAATGCCTTCTACCAACAAAATGCATTGAACAAATATTTCCGACTGTTCTCTGTTTAGCACAGTTAAAATTCAGTCATTTATGATAAATTATTTCTCATTACTATAAGTGTATTACAGTTAGTATCTATAAATAAGCTTCAGCAGTTAATATTTAACAGTTATTTTACCCGATTTAACAATAACGCTTGATTAGAATAAAACGTTTGAAAGATAGGATGCTTTTAAAACGGTTATCCAAACTGTTTGAATATTACGGCTGACAACACATAAGTTGTACAACTGTCCAGTGTCTAGAGGTACGGTAATTTGAACAGAATGTACAGTATCTTTGGACTGAATATAAAACATAAGTCAACTACAGTTAGAAATCGTTTTCACATAGTAAGGGAAACAGTAAAAGTATAAAATTGGTCCATTTTTGATCCAGAGCTATACAAAAAACCGTGCAAAATAAGTTCCTGGCATAACTCATTTGCATGAGGCGTGTTGCGCTAGTATCATGACAGTAGGTTAGGTATTCAGCCATCCATATCCAGTGACATAAAAACCTCTATGTTCACCGATATCTCATTATTTTATGTTATACAATGAGTCTAAAAAAATTGTCTTGACCATTTCTTTTCATTATTTGTAAACTCATCTGTAACCTCAAATCAATATGATATTTGACCTCATATTCTAACATTTAATAATGCACAATCTCTGGTTAGTGATTATTTAAAAATTAAAATACGCTGAACGTCCTGAAGAAGAAAGAAGATAGATCTATATACTACAACTATAATAACTTCAGTACTAACCAGATATCGTGCACTTCAGCCAAAGAGTTACCAGCTTGCGTTTGCAGTAATATTCAACGATTGTATTAAAACTGGAGCGATTTTGAATACATTTACATATGAATATATGTTTCGAGTTACTAAAATCCATTACGAACGCTCTATATAAGGTCGAAGAGTTGTATTAATAGATAACTCATTTTGTATTACTTGCACCCAATGTAAAGTCCCTCCCTACGTATTATATTGTTGTTGCACTGTACTCTTTGTTGTAAATTGTTATTTTTATATTTTAACTTTCTCTCTGCAAAAGATCACACTGGGATATCTATTGTTTTATATGTAACCAGAAATGGACTACAGTGTTCCCGCTTTTCCGAAGGAATTAGGTGCTGTGCCAGGACCTACCCTTTAAGAGGGCTACATTGAACTGGATGGAAAACGCGGACAATTTTTCATTTCCGTTTCCAACATCTTTTCATCCAATGCTATGGTTTCAACCCGGTCGTGCTCAACCCTACCACCTAGTAGGGGAAGGGAACCTACAGTTTTACATAAATTCCGAATGACGACACGCACTTATCCAACTCAGAAAGAGAAAGAAAGTAGTGCATAAACGGGGCGGGGATCGAACCCACAGCCTCTGGCATGGAACGAAATTCCCCGCGCCCCTGAGCTACGATCTGCAACCCTTCAAGCTCTTCTTTATAGTTTTAAGCTGTTTATATACTGCATACGCGTATTTACGGCGGTAGGCAAAATAATATACAAAAACGAATTCATAAACGCCCATGGGCATAGATTAAAGAGGAGGGTATAGATAGCTAATGTCATGCAACGTACAAAACTCACCGAAAACTGCTTATTTTAGCTGATACTATGACATTTCTAACCAGCGCAACCTCCCGTCAAAGCCAGAACCAGTTACACCGTCATTAAACCAAACTTGATTAAAGATTTTGCCTAGGTAGGCATGATGAAAACGTTAAACTTTAACTATAAATTAAGTAATGTCATTGTAAATAAAAATCCTATTGATATTCATTGGTTTGTATTTATTAATGTATTCCGAAACATGAATTGCAACGCAGGTGGCGTTATCCCTATTCAACACTGGTATGAAGTTAGCAATCTATCCCTTCCTCTTTAATCTATGACCATGGGGCCTAAGTGATATTTAGAAGAGACGGTTGTTTTAAAAATGATACGTAGCTCATGATGATACGTCACCTTGACACATCAGATCTAACTGACTGTTGACAGCACACGCGCCATCTTGATTTGGGATCTATAGATCCGTGTAATGATCGATAAATGATTCGGAACTCTCTGCAAGGTTAAAGTTCGTTTGTAAATGTCGCAGTAGGTACCTATTGCCCAAGCGGGTCATATGCATAATTAATGAGATTAGCAAACATGAAGTTGGACCACTGAATCACAGGATATAAATATAGTTTTAATTTGAGTTTCTAGAATCTCACTCAACTCACAAAGCATTCTCGATTTACAACACTAGGCCCCGGTTGCACGAAGAGACGGCTGAGTTAATCAATGTTCAAACACGTCACTTTTAGTGATCCGCATAGAGTTCCTTCCATACTGTCCACACAAAGTGACGTGTTAGATCATACTTTGACGTTGATTTTGATTGTTTGTCCTTTCGTGCACTCGGCCCTAGATCTTTAAATGGTTACACAGATTTCTCATTCCTTCGTAATTCGCTCTACACACATGTGTAAATCGTCTTAACTCCAGTCTTCTCATTAAACTTGATAATATTATATATTTAACTAGCAGCCCGTCCCGGCTTTGCACGGGCATAATATTATTTTGACTTAATTATACACAAACAAACTCTTTTTACGTAGAGTCCCTACATTGAAATATTTGAAATAAAAAAAAACTTAGATATTATTATTACTTGATTATTAGATATTAGAGAAATAATAAATTCAAAGTGCTATAGGGAGAACCGCGGCCTCCGACACACTATTTATAGGCACGCTCCCGCCGCCCCGACCGGCCGGTACCGCCGCAAACGCTACGTCCCGCAATTTTTAAATCTGTAATATCTTCGAAAATATTCATTTAAATCACATGTTGTTGAGGGCCATTAAATCAACAATGTATTTAAGGTATTTAATTGGATAAGGGTTAATGCTGTATTGGTTAAAATGGCTTCGAAAATTTGCCATTATTTGTCGTAAAAAGTAAATGACAAAAAAATGTTATTGTGGGATATCCAAAAGAGATAGACATATACCATCGCGGAGTTTTCTGTAGATCTTTTCAATGTTTACAATACTTAGTACATTATTTTGAAAAATCTCGTAGGGTTCAGCCTGCGTTTGTAATGTAAGCGGAATGTTTTTAATTTTTTACGACATCACATTGGAAACCTAAAAAATAACAGTATTTAACCGCTATTTGATGGATGTTATGATATAAACCTTCATCTCAATCACTCTATCTATTAAAAAAACCGCATCAAAATCCGTTGCGTAGTTTTAAAGATTTAAGCATACATAGGGATATAGGGATATAGGGACATAGGGATATAGGGACATAGGGATATAGGGACATAGGGATATAGGGACAGAGAAAGCGACTTTGTTTTATACTATGTTGGATACATTACCGTTATCTCATTAATTTGAGGTTATGCAACGAAATCTACATTGAAACATTATAATCAGAAAATGTTTTTGATCTGGACATTCGTCGGAAGCAGGATTCGAACCTGCTCTAATCGCTGAGATATCTCGAAAATTACGTCCGCTAACGAGTTTATCGACACAATCCGTATAGAATGCAATAAATAGCAAATATCAAATTAATTGCTGTCGTCACCAAAGTCGAATTTGGCATCGGACATTTGCGTGTCAGTCCGGATAATATTGTTTATTGTTGTTTTATTGTTTGTTTATGATCCACAGGCAGCACACTGCACTCGGATTTGTCATACTTTATCATAAGCCAGTTCAGCATTCACGGCCAAGAAGAACTGGCAAGAAACTTCGCTGTATTTTTTAACTTCCACTTAGTCTAAGATTACAATTAGTTTGCCACTGCTTACAGAAATCGGCGTACAAATGTCCAGTTTCAACAGATACACGAATTTTAACAGTTTGGACAGTACTTTTTCACTGAATATAAAATAATAAAGCTAGAAACAGTTTTCACACTGTTAGGGAAACAGAAAGAGAAAACAGTCATAGCACACAGTTAAAAGAACAATTAAAAGATGTATTAAAAAAAACATGTTTACGACTAACTCTTTTCACTCCAGTTGGAGTAACCGATTTACATAGTTGGCTCTATTTTAACGTGCAAGACGGTTGTTGATATTGGAATTACAGTTAGCTTCACTGATATTTTTTTTAGTGAACTGTCATCCAATGCGAATGGTCATCAGGCAATAGTAGTAGTATAATTACAAATAGTAATAGTACAATCAGTACAAATATAAATAGTAATTGTATAATTTTGGATCTCCGACAAGAAATGTGCGCGTGATATTCTATCCACATTTGTATGGGGAGATGAGAGGGTAGCCCAACTCTTTATTTGATCGAATCTACTAAATACATTCTTCCTACTTTTCTACTTAGTTATGTGAGCCATAAACAACTTAAACTTAGTATACTACTATACTTAGTTATGTTAGCCATCAATATATTGTCCAAAAATCATCTAATCATAGCTTTCACAACTATTGACACTACTTTCGCTATACAGACATGCCAGATTCACCTATCATAGCGTTATTGATTGGTTAGTCATTCGCTCTACATCAAGTCCAAATCATCAACATACAAGCCTTTTCACTGCTGCCCACTTGCATCATTGTCTTACCCAATGCATCGATACATACGGTATACTTTATTTATTTAGAACTTGCCCTCATATCGTAAAGCTAAAAAAAACATGGCTACTAATTTTTCGTGCTTTCCGGAGGGGTATAAATGGTTACTTAATTCTCCGGTTTTACAGGCAAAGTAGTAAATAAATCTGACGTTTAGTTGCATTTCGTAACGTGCAAGGTATAAACTAAATGTATCTTTTGTTCAAGGCAACAATCAATTTGAAGTTACAAATAAATTAAAAAGGGTTAATAAATTTAAGGGTTAATATTTTAGCTTTAAGAATAACAATGTATTTTGTATTTTGACTTTTTGTTTAGAGGTCACTGTAGTAGTTCATGACAGAAATAATCGTATTAAAACTAAATCGTATAAAGTTTTCACTACTTTTTCATGTTGCCACTGGAGTAGTGGATCGCTTTAAGGTCCTTGCTTGCGGCGACGCGGGTCCCCTCTTTCCCTAACATATGGTTGAGGGAGGCGATGGCTGTGCCCGGCGTGATGCTCGTGAACGGGTGCTGTTTGTGGGGACTGGCTTGCTCCAATTTGGCAACATGTTAGATGGCGGGCATAGTCTTTACAAATAAACTGATATTTGTCATGAACTGTTGCATATGACATGAATTGTTTGTACTTTATACTTTTGTAAACTTAGATTAAGTGGACGTTGAAAAAAAAAACCAGCGGATTTTCTTGCCAGTTCTTCTTCGCTGGGATTCGGCGAACTGGCTAATGATAAAATATGACAAATCCGAGAGCAGTGTACTGTCTATGGATGATGAATATATAATAAAACAACAATTAAAAAACAATAGTTATCAACCACAATTCAAAAATATAACACACTTTATAATATATTTTTTTAATCGAACGTGAACACTATTAATTATGATTGTTCTGTTCAATAAGCAAGACAAGTTAGCGCATCAATCATTTATTTATTATTTCAATCCACGCTTTTTCGGGTTGGCTAAACAGAAAGGAACAAGAAATGGTGTTTTGCCCAACAGAATAACAATTCCGTGTTTTAGGTGAAGAAACTGAAAAAGTCGCCTTCAATTTAGTTATTCCAAATTTAAATTGATACAGATTGAAATTTACATATGTTTTTAAGTGTTTGGTTTTAATTTTGTCTTTGTTTATGAAACTGGAGGTGGATGGCTTATTCCACACCCAATGAATTGATATTAGCGTCACTCACCGCTAATTCTCGAAGAAATTAAGTGTCATGCCAGGACCTTACTGATATTCCTCGATCCAAATGGCTCACAGCGGGGACTTCTGATAGAGTTGAACGCGAGCTATCCCATGGTTTGGAATCCATGTGAAAATGTATGATTAAAACTGTAAATGCAACACGCATCGTAATGAATTTAGCCAAACACACCGCATTCCCGAAGCAACTAGGTGCCATGCCAAAACATTCTCATTATGAGCACGGCTATACATTGAACTGGTTGGAAAGCACGGACAACTTTTCATTGCCGTTTCGACCTTATTTTTATCTAATGCGATATTATCGACCCGGACAGGGTATAAAATAAAAATAAAAACAATACTAGTGACGTCATCCTACTGATATCCAATGATGCCTCACACATTTGGTAATACCGTGCAATACGGAAATTGGGCTGAGTCGCACGAAAGTATCGACCTTGGGATCTCGCCTCAATCTTTGGCAGCGGATGACTAAGTTTGTGGAGTAAGTTTACTCAACACTTATTGACTTCTGTGCGGTCTGGGCATTTATACCCGGGTAATACCCGTCATTTCACGTCGGTTTGCACATTGGAATTATATATTAAATGGAAGCATGCAGGAAAGTATCTACGTATACTTTTAACGTTTCTCTTACTTCACACGATACCACAATCATACTTTCCCGTGCTACATACATCCCCACAAAACTGTACTCATCCTGACTTATACACACACTCACTCACCCTCATTCGCTCTCACGGACACCCATTTTAATCAATTTTAATTAATAATTAATTTCTCGAACCGATTATATATTTGTCCATTGCAACCTATTTGCCATTATACAGTCCTAAACTAATCTGGGAAAGAGGAACTATACAATTTTAATAATTTGGATTTAAATACATGTTATTGTTATTGCTCGTAGTCATCGCTCGTAGCATATTCGTGTAGGGAATTGCCTTGCAATCAAAAGCTGGGGTCCATTCAGGTAAGAGTGCGTTAGAATTCGTCGCTAAATATCAACTAATTTTTTTTTTAAATTCATGTTTCCAAACTAATTGAACATCATTTTGGTTTGGAAAAAATCCGGTTTGTCCCATAAATACGTTGGAAATATGGATAACAGTTCCATTATTTAAATAATATATTTCCTAGCTATTATTAGGTTAACTCACTCCTGAACTCGAACTCACTCTTACCTGAATGGGCCCCCTGGGTGTAAACCCCGCCCTGTTCATGCATTTTTTTCTTTTTTACATGATTAGCTGCATTTCATCACGAATGCGAGCTGGTACATTGTTCGGAATACATGTAAAACTGTATGTCCCTAGTCCTACTAGGTGGAATAGTTAAGCCCGCGGAATTGGTACCATCGCATTGGATGCAAATGGTCGAAGCGGCAATATACAATCGTCCGTGTTTTCCACCCAGTTCCATGTAGCCGTGCTTATAAAGCAGCAACTGTTAGGGAAGGTTCTGGCATGGCATCTAATTATTTTTATGAAAAACTGGTATGGATGGCTGTGCTGAGAGACTAAAGGTGCTCAGAAAAGCCTAATCCATCTCAACTCGCGAAACCACGCTGAGCGAGGCACCATAGCAGCGGATTTGTGGCCTCCGGCTATGGAGATGAAATTGCGTTGGAAGACTTCCAGGTTGTCGCTAAATAGTCCCATGTCCTGGCGGAGCGGCAGAGAGATGTTTTGATAAACTGTTTGTTCTCAAGAGTCTAAAATCCACTAAAAGGGGGTGCTCTGATTCTCTGCGGAGGATGCTCCGGATATAGCTAGAATGGGGAGGAATAAGGGATGCAAGTTCCGCAGATCAACGCCCATGATTACTGAGCTAACCTACAACCAATCTGTGGCTCAGGAAATCCATTCGATTACATGCCCACCGCTCTACCGCAGAGCTATCCAGACAAGTTCACAATCCTGCTTCAGACCAATGTCCAAACAAGACTTCCTGACTTCATTGCACCGTCCATAAAGCCTATTTATACGCGAAATAAAAATCTTAGGGAGTCCAACTTCGACATCTGAGAACCGAATCTCCGGTTACAGGGTTTTCACGAGTTGGCTAATGTCGACCTCGTTTCACTAATGATGTCATCAGGCAAACGTAACGAGTTGCAAGTACACTCCTGTCATCTAGCTGTTGCCGGAGCCTAACAAAAGGAACTGCTGGATTTCCTCAAAATTATTTCCTTCATAGTAATAGTTAGAGTTGCATGCTTTATGAAACTATCATCTAGTTTGATAAAGAAACCACATGGTTTCATAAAGTGTGGTTGACACAAAATATACGAAACTAATGTAATATGTTTGTATACTTGACCATATACGTATACTTGATATGTGGTAATTAAAGCCACACTCGTTAAAGAATAAAATATCTAAAAAGAACCAGCTTATGAACAAGGCTGAACTCCTTGCTTCAAAGTCGATTCTACATACGATGGAAAATTAATACCTAATTGATATACTCTGCTGCGGATTTATTCCGCTGAAAAAGTCGCATTGACAACCGCTCTAAAAGCGGTGCTCTCGACTGAAAGATTCCCGAAACCTGGGCACGGAATTTCAAGAATAGGCCCACTGATTCATCAACTCGGAATTCCCAGATCAGGCTGCTGCTATCTACTCCATAATTAAGCCGCCTAAAATGTAATTCTGCTTTGATTTGTCAAAAGCTCGCGCCCACTCACGCATTTCTACACAGCCTGACAACGTATCCACACGATTTGAAGACAATGCTCCAACCGCTCGCAACTTGTAATCGCACGTAATGATTGTTTGTTTTCTGCTCCTATGTTAACACCCAGATGGTTGGCTAATGACATGCCAATACATGGTTTATTGGGTAATACAACATGAGTTACTACGCAGTTAACGATTTAAAAGAAGTAACATACTAAACATCATTTGGCAAACGTGTAATGTTACTCCATTGTGTTGATGTCTGATACTCTAGGTTAGAGATTCGGAGGATTTTGGGGACCCGAGGTTACCACCGTAAATTAACTTACCGGGTGAACAGGCAAGTTAGTGATTAAATCTGACGTTTAGTTGCATTTCGTTCCGCGCTAACTGTCAAACGAAATGTTTATTCGTCCAAGTGAACGGAAATGTATCAGTTAGGATTGTACGAAATGTCACTAAACGTCAGATTTAATCATTCACTTGCCTGTTCACCCGGCGAGTTTAATTAGGTACCATTGTAACGTTTCTGTTTAGGCTGACAGACAAAATAGCAATGTGAAGAAGGCAACCCTCTTATCTTTTAAAGGCCTCGACATCCTTTGCTTGATGTAGGTAAAAGGTGCTAGACAATGCCCATGGGCTTTCTAACATTCCAAGGCCTGCGAAAACAATGGCGACCATGTTTAAAGGTTATACTTTGAGGGAAATACTTCGCCAGGGAGTGCGTTTCACAGTTTACCGACCCATTTAAAATTATCTGCAGGATCGGTTGGTTATCATTTTGGTAACGTTGACAGTGAATGGATTTATTCCCTGCCCACCCTGTTGGCATTTAATCCCGACAATCGAACCGTATAGTGCAATGAGGAATGAATCAAAGAAATGAAATAACGAATCAGGGTCTTTGCAAAGCTTCGAGTAACGTAGGATCGGAGTGGTGAGCGAACTCATACTTATAGAGGTAGCGTGACCTCGTTTAGTGACATACACTGACAGCAGCGCCAGTTTACTAAAACAGAACGGATAACATCGAATGTTCGTTGCGCTAAATCAATTCGTTAGTGTCGTTGGAACTCGAGACCGTCAGGCGTGTGCGAATTCGTAAGCTAACTGACTGACCGGCGCTACCAACAGTGCATTATCACTAAAACGTGCCTACGCTGCCGCGTGGCGCCTGTTGGTTGGTTGAACCAAGTGTTGACCGCACCCGATGCTGCTTATCTTTGGTGATCGCCAAAGAAACAACCTACCGCACATCCAAAGCGGTCGATTTTAAATTAAAGTATAAAAGTATAAGTATAAGTCCAACGAATATTGCATGAATTCGTGTATCAGCCATTCTTGCCCAACTACGTTAAAGAGGGACTCCTTCAACCCAGGACTGGCTCTAGCTTCTGATGCCCAATACGATTTTGGTGACGACAGCAATATGTTTGAATATTCAATCTTTGCAGTCAATGTCCGCAACGCTGGTAAATCCAAGGTATAATCTTAAACACTGTGTTAGTAGGAGATATTGTTCACGGGAGGAGGGACTGTAGCAGAATTCCAAATTATGGAAATACAGCAGTTAACGAAATTGGAAGACGCAATACCCACGAATGGTATGTTTTTTTCGGGCTTGGGCCCAGCCTTGTAGAATATACGTTTTACCGGAGTACTGCTCGCATTTGTGGGACGGCTCAGCTAAGAATCTGCTAGGCTCCCTAGACTCGATAAAGCGTCGTTCTGTGCATCTCGTCGACGATCCTAAGGTATCCCTGAATTTGGTCACCCTTCAAGTCCGAAGGGATGCAGGGTCTGTCGCTGTATTCTATCGTCTTTACCATGGAGAGTGCTCTTCGGAGCTGCACAACGCTGTCCCACCGTCCGCTTTCTACCACCGCACAACGCGGAACAGGCAGGGTATGCACCCATTCACTGTCGACATTCCCAAAATAAGAACCCACCGATCCTCTAGATATTTTATCTATAGGGTCGGTAAACTATGGAATCGACTTCCTGCCGAAGTCTTTCCCTCAAAGTACAACCTGGGGTACTTCAAACACGGTGTGAAAAGCACCTGGCCGGCCGGTATGGTTTTCGCAACCCCTGTGAAAGTCCGAAAGCCCATGGGCGCCTTTTTGTGAGGTCCTGCCGTGCGCCATATGCCGCGTTTAACATAAAATAATACTGAAACAAAAAGGTCCCTACTAAACCATCATATTAATAAATTCCTACCACTGAGCGGAGAGGTCCTTTGTTTATCACAATTCCATCGCATTATCTGTGCTAATTTACCCCGCCCACGCAAGGCCTTAAGTGGCCGAGACGCCATCTCGCCGGACTAGCTACGACGAGACCGGCTTATAAGGAGCTTCTAAGCGCTCGTTTGGCAAGCTGGCGCCTTAACGACCCGTTAGTGACGTAAATTTGGGTCGTGCCGACTCCCGTTCTCCTTGGAGCTGTCATTATTAATGAATTTATTGCTGAAAAAACTTCGGATGGAAATAATTGTTATTGGTTATTCATCATCCATGATGTCCATGGCATTTCACTTTATCATTAGCCAGTTCAGCAATCTGAAAAGCAACTGAGTGCCCCAATACAGTTGTACTTGGACTCCGAACCATGGAACAGGGGGTCCATTCAGAGCAAGAGTGAGTTCGAGTTCGGGAGTGAGTTAACCTAAAAATAGCTGGGAAATATATTATTTTTTAAATAACGGAACCGTTATTTATGCTTCCAACGTATTTACGGGACAAACCAGATTTTTACCTAACTGTAATGATGTTCTAGAAGTGTGGAAACATTAACTATTTAAAAAAGTGAGTTGATATTTAGTTGCGAATTCGAACTCACTCTTACTCTGAATGGACCCCCTGTTCGCATTCGTGACGAGAAAGTATTTATGGAATTTGAACTGACGACCTGTGGTATAAGGGGTATAAGGCAAATCTCCACTGAACTAGAAGCCGCTTAATCCTCAATACAATTATATTCGTGATCTAGGGGCTATATATAGGACTTGTCTTTCATGCGAGGGGTCTGGGTTCGAATTCTCGCCCCGGTCATGCACCACTTTCTTTCTCTTCATGAGTTGGATGAGTGCATTTCGTTACGAATGCGAGCTGTTCCATGGTTCGGAATCCATGTAAAACTGGAAGTCCCCTTCCCCTACTAGGTGGCAGGGTTAAGCCAGCCCGGGTTGGTACCACCGTATTGGATGAAACTATGGTTATATTAGGTAACTATACCTAATTCCTGCGGGAATGCGGTGCATTGGGCATATTCATGATGGTAGTTGTATGGTATTAGCCATCCATGTCAGGTTCAAGATCATGTTAGTTCACGTTGCATTCCATATTGCCAACAACAGAATTTTTTTCACAACACAGGACTAATTAAAATTAATTGTACCCTATTTACTAGGCCGCCATCTTGTCAAACAATGAACAAGCGCTACCTATTAGGGTCACGCACGCTTTTAGACGCATTCACAAACATTTCTTTCAACCTAACGAAGTTTCTCAGAACAAAAGGCTTGTCAGCGAAGGTTAAGGCGACACGGCCTACACTCACAGAATAGATTGATTCATCCGAGACGCCCAAACAGTTAGTCACCATGCGGCCTTCGTGCACCCAGTCACGAATATTCACTCCTTAATTCATCTTCAAAAGACCTCTCTATTGATATGCCAGGGCGCCTACTGTCGCCATTGTCGACGGCCATGTCTTGGGTAGGGTATACGCCTACTGCCTTAATAATAATATATAATAATAATATAATAATGAATTGTACCATCTCTATTACTCCGTTATTTACTGTACCGAAGTACTGGACAGAAAGATATGGTGGTATACACGATTATTGGTAATGCAGTTTGGGTTATGTTACAGAAAAGAGCATTGCTAGGCATGTGATTGAGAAATTCCTATAGAAAAGTGTTTAGTTCCCGTTTAGGGCTCGTAGGCAAGTATGCCTAGCATGCCAGAGGTCTGGGTTCAAATCCCCGCCCGTTCATTCACAACTTTCTTTCTCTTTCTGAGTTGGATAAGTGCATTTCGTCACGAATACCAGCTGTTCCGTGGTTCGGTATCCATGTTAAACTGTAGATCTCTCCTAGACAATGAAAATTGTCCGTGTTTTCCATTCAGTTCAATGCAACCGAGCAATACAAGGAAGGTTCTGGCATGGCACCTAGTTTCAGTGTGGTGTGTTAGGCTAATATCTCACGGTCAGTTCGGTACTAGCCTTCCATGCCCAGTTACATAAAAAAACATCGTCAAGAAATGTCGTAAGCGAGCCGACTGACCGGCGCACCATTAAGGCGCTAGGACTAGCCAACTACTCGCGCCATACAAATGCACTTTTTAACAAATGTAATAATATGTAGTGAAACGCTTCAGCAAATCCAAATAGAACTCCAGACTGATAATGGATTGTTAATATTTTTTTATTCCATCATTTATTTGAATAATAATAAAAATAAAAAAAGTTGATTTTTCTCATTAGAAATCTGAAAGTCATTCGATTTCTAGATATAAGCAAAAACAGCATATATGCATAAACAAAAAATTCCATTTGCTTTTAGATTTCTACATTAAGTCAAAAAAGTTCGGAAATGGACACCGTTTCCGCAATGTATTTTGTATAGAAAAAGGAAACATACATTAACGAAAATCATTCGATTCCTAGACAAGGAATCATATATTGTAAGGATGACACTTATAATCGTCAGACTTAGTTAGTTTACTTGGGGTGCCTCGTCTAACTTTGTGATTTGGCTAGTACCAGGCCCTTAAACGAATAGTTTCAATCGCCACGCCACTTCCGTCCTTTTTTTTAAGTAACTGGACATGGATGGCTAACCCACCGTAGTCTATGCCCACACATCTGTGACACCTTCTGTCAAGATATTAGCCCAACGTGCCTCACCGAAACTAGGTGTCATGCCAAGACCTTCCATTTATTGCAACTGGATATTGGAACTGGACAAAAACAATTTTAAATTTTCTTCACCCAACATTCGTTCAATGCGATGGTACTAACCTGGTCGGAATTAACGCTTCGACATATTAAGTAAGGAAGCGGAACCTACAGTATAACCTAGAATCCGAACTACGAACCATGAATCCCTTAGTCGGCTCTTTCGACATGATTTCGATTTTATAATTATTTTCGTGCCGGAACTCACACCGCTCAAAATAGCTTCCGAAGGGTTTTTGCGTGTTCTTAACTGTTAATGGAATTCGAGAACATCGTCGAGAAAACTCATAAGCGAACTGACTGACCGACGATGCTGTCAATGTATTTATTTTTACCATTTTTCCACACCAGGCCTATTCCTGAAATTCCGTAATCAGGAATCAGGGAGTCTGGAAAACCGTTTTTACAGCGGTTTCCAAAGCGATGTTTTGACGGAAAACCTTGATTAAATTGATTTACTATGCTCCGGAATATTTTCATCAAGAAGATCGCTTTGAAAAAGCTAGAAAAGCGGTTTTCTATACTCAGGATTTCTGATTCCTGGTTGCGGAATTCTAGGAATAGGCCTGCACATCCGTCCTTACTTCCTTGCGGTACTGCTAGGAAACCAGCTCTTACACCGCTGCACCACATTGTGACCTTCAAACTTACTGCTACGTAGTAATAAGATCTGAATCACTTTATACATTACGATTCCAAGAACATGCGTTGACGACTTTCTGTGGTCTGATGTTCGGAAGACAGCTGCCGTGTCTTCAAGGCCTATAGAGGCTTCACTGAACGGGAGCCAATACATGGATTGAGTCATATGAGTGACACATTGCCACCTGTTAAGTAATTGGAATCACAAACGTTTATTGTTGCCACTGGGGTAGTGCATCGCTTCTAGGTCCTTGCTTGAGGTGACGCTTGGATTAGGTCGCCTCTTTCCCTAGAATATGGCTGAGAGAAGCGATGGCTGGGTGCTATTAGTGGGGCGTGGGATGTTTTTTTTACATTATGAGAAACCGATATTGGTAAGCAGTGTCAAACACATTAGTAAACATAGGCTAAGTGGACGTTGCAAGCATTTCCAGCGAAGTTTCTTGCCTGTTCTTCTTTGCATGGACTATGCAAAAAATAATAAAACAAAAACATACAGGAAACGTGAATTCTTTGGATCAAATCTTGTATAATCGTTCGGCACCCTTCGAGTACGAGTCGCACTTGGCCTGTTTTTTATAGACGGTTCGATTATCACGACAAAGAAGAACCGACAAGAAACAATATATGTATAAAAACAGGACATTTCAATTCTTGCAACAAAAAAATATATATTAAATTAGCCTTTATTATTATTAATTAAGAGATTGAGAGCAACCTTAATAATAAAGTATGTATAATATTCCAGCAAGAAATAGACAACAATTAACAATACCCTATGCCCTACCCAGGTTTTAAGTAAAATCACCAATTAAAGTTATGTTACCAATTAAACAGAAGTAATAAAATTCAAACGCCGCCTCGACCTCGAATTAGCGCGTGCTCCGACTAAATGTTAGGTTATTATAGTGGTTATAAAATTATATCATTTAATTTTAAATATTTCGAAATTATTTTATCGCCGACCCTAGCGAGATTTCGGCCTCACATCTGGGAAAAATACATAAAAACTGAGGTTGACCTGTTCATTGCCGCTTCTGCATATCGTTTGGTGAGTTTATCAGCACATTTGGAGTCTTGTGAGGACCGTTATTTAAAATGTTTCTCTCATCGGTTTGTAGAGAAAAAGATACACGGGTCATGTCACGAAGATGCGTTTTACTGTGTGTCTCACCGTTCTGCCTTAATTTCAGAGCGGTAAGTCCGAGTTCTCCCCTAAATTGGCTTTTACGGAACTTCGAAATTACGTAAAAACGTCGAACCCAATACAATTATTTATTATACCTATTCTGAGGTTTTAATTCTTCAAGCTGTCAAAATCAAATGAGGACTTCCGATGTATAAGAAAACGCGAGTCGGCGTAAACGACAAAGTCGACGTATTTACGCCGACGGTGAGTAAGCTGTCAAACCAAACTCGGACTCGCAAATGTTAGTTCGCGCGCGCTCTTAAATTTCTCCATACATTTGAAAAAGCCAGTCGATCGGTTTGGCGTAAACGCCAATTAAGGTGACAGCAGGCACTACGGGATCAGAGCTTAATAGTGTTACGTTCCTCAAAAGGAAAAAAGTTTATTATACGTCTGTCTGTCTTTCAAGAGCATTATAGAGATCCTTTTCCTCAGAAACTCTTCCAGCTATTAGGTTTTTTTTATGTAACTGGACATGGAAATACCAGGCCGACCGTCATGATATATTAGCATAACACCCCTCATGCGAACTAGGTACCGTACCAAGGCCTTCGTCATATTGGTTGGCTACATTGAACTGGATGGAAAACACGGATAATTTTCATTGCCGCTTCGAGCATCGTTCATTCAAAGCGATGGTACTAACCCGGGCTGGATAACCCTACCACCTAGTAACCAAGGAAGCGATACAGTTTTATTTGGAATCCGAACCACGGCCAGCCTCATCGGTTGAAAACGGTCACCCATCTAGAACCCAACCGCGCCCCTGGGCTACCGAGGATGACAAGTTTAAATGAATATCATATTTTTAGGTCTATCTTCACCTTAAAGCTCTAAAAAAAAAAATTTTCTAAGGCAACCTGATAAAAAATACATCCATTTGCCGCATATGGCACTCAGAAATAAATCAAAATCTAGAAATGTTATTTCAGGCTTTAAAATGTTCTGACTGCTTTCAGAAGATTTTTAAATCCCATGTCATTATGTCTTAAAATTCCTCTCAACGCATCTATAGAAAGAATAATGATACACACTCCATCCATATCGTGTGACGAATGCGAATATTATTAAATACATAAATATCCAAGATCATTTATGCTGCTTGACGAATGAATAAAATATAGCCATGATATATCATCGATAGATTAAGATCTTGCATTGGCCTTCTAGAGATCTGTGACTCTGTTAGGCAAGAAGATTTTGAATAAAGTCGTAGGAAATGTGGCGGTATGAAGGCAGGCCGTATCCGTTTGCGAATGAAATGAATGAACGAAACATTTTAAGTAGAATCAGGTTCTTTTGGGAGTATTTTTTTGCATAAAATACCTACGTGTCATGCTTTTATACATATCAAATGTCATATATATTTACCGTCACGTCATATTAATGTCATTCGAAAGCCTTGTAATGTAGATTAAAATAATTATTGAACTACCATTTTATACTGGCCATTCTTTACACTCGTTTTTATTAATTTAATTCTATTGGTGATAGATACGTTAAGCCAAAAAAAATTACCAAAAAAAAAATAACCGACTTCAAAGTAAAAGCACTAAAAAGTAAAAAATTATTTCCATTTTTGTAGTTACGATTTCTGTTATTTTTTGAGTCGGCGTCAGCCGGGCACGCGCTGCGCCAATCAAGAGAACCTAACTTAAGCTAACCTAACCTTACCTACCCTTGGCTGACACCGACTCAAAAAATAACAGAAATCGTAACTACAAAAATGGAAATATTTTTTTACTTTTTAGTGCTTTTTCTTTGAAGTCGTTATTTTTTTTGTATTTTTTTTTTATTTGTTTATTTTTAGTGAATCTGAAGTACACTTACTAATTTGTACACGTCCTTTACAATAAAAAAAGAATCACCGAAATCGGTTGGTGTTATATTGAGTTATTCGTCCATTTGTCGCGCACATCTTACTACAAATTTAAGACTTTTATGATTTTCTCATGGATATCATTGTCAGAACTTAACCAAATTAAAATGGGACCACTTGGGAAGCACTAGCTATCATTATTATCATAAAAAATAATCATGAAAATCGGTTCACCCAGGCAAAAGTTATGAGGTAACAAACATAAAAAAAAACAAAAAAATACATACAGACGAATTGATAACCTCCTCCTTTTTTGAAGTCGGATAAAAAGGCGCCGATTTTGATAAAAAATTAAAGTCGTGATTTTTTTTAATTTAATTTTTCTAGCGATGATAATTTCATAGCGAAGATAAAATACATAATTCCGACAATGAACATTGTTACGAAATTACTGTATATATGTTGTTCAGTTTTTCAGGTCAGGTTTATACGTTTCAAAGACACTTTCAATATAACTTTATTGAAGTCCAAGCAGATGTTTTGTGCAAAACAATATACGTCCACTGTTCTAGCGCTGAGCTATCCCGACAATTACGCCGGCCAAAAAATGACTCCATGATATTCGAATCGACACAATGCTTCTCCTATTTACCGTGGTATCGCGTATTGATCCTATGCTAAGAAGGCACGGTAGATAGTAGATAACTCAGGCAATTTTTGAGATAAATACCTTCCCTCCATCGAGGTGTCACTTCAATATTGGCGGAGCACTGCTGGTTCTATTATTTTTAAAAAGATGACCTCGAAGGACCATTTAGACTAGGAAGTCGCGACAAAAATGGTAACGATAACGTAAATGGATGCAACTGGGTTCACAGAATAAATTCTAAATACACTCTGAAGCTTAATGTAGTTGATTTTTTAGGGTTCCGTACCCAAAGGGTGAAAACGGAACCCTATTACTAAGTCTCCGTCCGTCCGTCCGTCCGTCCGTTCGTCCGTCCGTCCGTCCGTCCGTCCGTCCGTCTGTCACAGGGCTGTATCTCATGAACCGTTATAGGTAGGCAGCAGATTTTTTCACGGAGTATATATTTATTTTGCCGCTATAACAACAAATAGGTAAAATAAAAAAATAATAAAAATTAAAGGGGGGCACAAAAAACCTGATTTGTCCGACTCGCCCTTGGCCGGTTTTTCCATAAAAGTAGTCATCGTGACAAAAAAAATATGAAAATGTAAATGGCTGCAAATAACGAAGCATGATAGTATCAGTACATACTTACTTAATAATTCCGAAATCGAACAAATATGTGGTTGCATTTCGTAGTTATAGGTGATTCAGGTACAACAATAGTTTAGGTATGTTTAAGTATTTAACTAAAAAGCCGGTTGTATAATAAATAGGTATAAAAAATAGGTATAATAATTAGGTATAAATAGGTATAAATGTGTCCAGACAATCAGTATTGTTATCAGCAGATAGATATCAACATCGATTTTGTATAGCCAATCTAGCTAACGCAACCATTTGGCGCCATCTGATCAACATATTTATAGATACTTGGTCTCTAACCTGTGAACCCAGATTCAGCCATTTATCTTATCGTGACCAAACATTTCGTGACCTACCGGAATAATTTGCGACAGTTCAGCACCCCGAAACTAGCTTAGACCCCCCATACAAGCGAAATGTTTTCAATGCATCGACTGGATGTAATCCTTGCAATATCGCTGGACTGGCTTAGCGTACCAGAGGTCTGGATTCCTCGCCCCGACATGCACCAATTCCTTTCTCTTTCTGAGTTCTTTCGTCACGGATGCGAGCTGCTCCATGGTTTGGAATCCATGTAAAACTGTAGGTCCCTTTCCCCTATTAGGTGGCAGGGTTTAAGCCCGCCCGGGTTGGTACCATCGCATTGGATAAAAAGATGGAAGAAGCGGCAATGAAAAATGTTCCGTGTTTTCCATCGAATTCAATGTAGTCGTGCTCATAAAGGGAAGGTCCTGGCATGGCACCTAATTCCTTCGGGAATGTGGTGTATTGGGCTAATATCATAACGGTAGTTGTATGGTCATGTGGCAGTGGTTCCGTACCGCTGAGGGCCGGGAGGACTGGAGAAAAATTGGAGAGGCGTATGTTCAGCAGTGGACGCAAACACGCTGACTGACTGACTGTGGCCATCCATATCAGGTTGCATAAAAAAATCAACAAAGTCGAATTTGGAATCGGACACTAGAGTCAGCCCAGACATTAACTTAATAATTTTACGTATTTAATGGATACAACGTTATACAAAGCCATAGACTTGCATCTAGTGAGGAATGTCCTTTCTTGTAAGGGCGAAAAAAGCCTTGTCAACTTGAATGTTATTAAATGAAACAAGCGTAGTTCCTTTTTAGATATTTAATTATATTGTAATTTATATATTTCAGATTTCCTGATGACGAGAAACATTTGATGTAATTTTTTTTAAATCACATCTGGTCTAATGTCTTTTGCCTGCTCCGTATGGGCGGAAAATTCAAAAGTTCTCTTTGATTTTCGAACCCTTCCAAGCTTTACTAAGTAGTATGTGATTATGTAAATATTGTAAATTAAGCAATATTTTGCTTCAAACATATATTAACCCAAAGCAAATGAAAACAGCTTTATGCGAGCGACATCTGTTGGAGACTTGCGTAATCGCGGTACGTTTGGCGAAATCGGATTTTTTTATGTAATCTTCCTGCCTTCAAAAAATCACACCATAAATCTTCATATTAATTTTAAATTCCCAACAATTTATTCATTTTTCGGTTTTCAAATGGGCATTGTTATTTGTTGTACAATAATGAAGTCTTATACAAACTGGTGTTTCTCTAACCTTTTCGGCGAAATTTTGTGGCGTTTTTCGGGTTGACTGTTCTTATTCAGCGGAACTACAATGGGTTATTAAGCAGCTGGCACTGGAGATCGCTGTCGAAATTTACCTTGCAGTTTGTGAGTTTGTGAGAAATGTTGTGAAATGCTACTTATTGTCATCGCTCATTGTGAACATGTTATACGGACCCAGCCTGTAATAGACTACATTTTATCGAATGACAGGGTGGTGAGTGAAACTCATCCGCATAGCGGCAGCGTAGCAGCGTTTTAGTGAACCTACGCTGTCTGGCCACACTGAAAAACATTATGTGCAACTGTTTTAGCACAGTAATTTATGGTAAAGTATTTTCGTTACTATTAATGTATTACGGGAAGTATCTATATTAATGAGTCAAAACAGTTAGTATTCAGTTAGTTAAAAAAACAATTAAAATATACAGTAACAGCTGTTTTCACTCAGTAAGAATTTCCGCGTTACTTAGTTGACTCTATTTTAATGATTTAAGATAGTTGTTATTATTGGAATTACAGTTAGACTCACTGATTTTTTTTTTCATTTCAACATGCTTCCGAATTAGGGTCGCGCATTATCGAATTCGTTAATAAATAAATATATTAAAATTATAAATTACTAAATGGCGTCCTGTGCAGTTCAAACGTGTCGTTGGAACTCGAAACGTCGAGAGTGAGCGAGTTCGTAAGCCCACTGACTGGCCGGCGCTATCTTTAGTGTATGCTCATCACTAAAAAATCATCATCTCAAATATCTTGGGTTTTGTTGTCGTTGATCCGTCGTTGTTCCACCTAGCTCTCCATGTTGTCTTCAAACGCAGGGTCAATCAACCCACTCCCGGCACAACGGAATGCCCAGAAGTCGGCATGACACCTCACTCACGGTTGCTGCGATCCATGCCGCTCCACATTAAAAAAATCTTGGATCTAATCAACGGTCTTTGCTTCCTATCAACGAAATTCTTTCAAAGTCCGTTGGAAACGGCCCGGATGAAGCGTTCCAATGAATACAAAACTAGTTTAACGCCAGAAAACCCACAGATACCCCTATTCGATAATTAAACTGTTTTTAATGAGGTTTTTATTGCGTAAAAGTTTGTTATTTGCGGTCTTCCTAATGAACGGATGTAATGTTTCCCTGATATTCGGTATTTCAGATTATTCTTTAAGATGTACTGAGAAAAAATATGTCAAATATATTTTGGTTAATTGTTACCTATTTACATTAGCACACCTTTAGTGGACTCAACTGTAAAATTGAATGTTATCAGGCCCCCTACTATGAACGCTGTCGAGTCAGCGCTATCGAGAAGGCGATATCGCCTGTCAAAAATATTGTATGCGTTTGACAGATGGTATCGAGAGCGCTTTCGCCTCCTCGATAGCGCTTGCTCGATAAGGTTCGTAGTTGGGGCCCAGAACAACCATTCGGTAGCGATAGCAAAAAATATCTAGTGAAACCGTGTACGGTAGATTCAGGGCCGAGTGCACGAAAGGATAAAAAATCAAAGTCAACGTCAACGTTTGATGAAATACGTCACTCTGTTCGAACAGTATGGAAGGAACTCCATGCGGTTCACTAAAAGTGATGTGTTTGAACATTGATTAACTCAGCCGTCTCTTCGTGCAATCAGGGCGTAGGCGGCTGAGTAAATCAATGTTCAAACACGTCACTTTTAGTGAACCGCATGGAATTCCTTCCATACTTTTCATACAGAGTGACGTGTTTAATCATACATTTACGTTGATTTTAATTTTGTGTCCTTTCGTGCACTTGGGCCCTACGTTAGGGTTTAATTTAATTGAGACGTAAATAAAGGGTACCTCTCTCTAGCACGGAGGTGAAGAATGTTATTTATTCACCTCCGTGCTCTCTAGACATTTTTTTACACCTTTTGCAACATAGTTACAAAAAAAAGTAAACTAGATTTGTTAAGGTGGCCCATCCCGGCGGGACTAACTCAATCGCGGGCACGGTAAACCGTGCCATTGCGCTCTGGGACCTTCTCTGTTTCAAAGAAAAAGACAGGCTCCGTGATGAAGAGAATGCAACATGTCCATAAAGCAGACAATGCGCATAGTGTTTGATTTGGTAAGATTTACGAAAATTTAAATTTCAAAACGACTTATAGCTAAAAGTAAACCACGACCGCTGTAGTAAAAAATCTAACAAAAACTAAATTGATTATTAATCTTCATGAAACAAGCTATATCTGATGACTAATTTTTTTAAGATGTTTTTATTTTATCGTTGAGTAATCCACCTCCAAAGTTATTGTAGAAACCGCGCGGAAAATTCGAACTTTCGGACCTCATTACTTAGAAACCAAACATAATTTCACAATGTCAACGGTCATAGTTTGATCAAATAAAGCTATTTTGAGTAAAATTTTGGATGTCTGACAAGAAATATTGCCATGATCTTCTTTCCCCTTTTGTATGAGGAGTTGAGCGGGATGGCCCACCTTAAGATCAGATGATATATAATTTTTACTCAACAATATTTTGATATATACGAAAGATGTGTTTCATCTTTGACCGAGACTCATCTCTTCGTAGTGCACATGTAGTGGTCTGGAAAAGTGAAGGTTACATTATGCACCGATCCACTTTCAAACTAACCTTGAGAGCTTTTAACGAGCTTCTTACGAGAACGCATCGGGCAGGAAAGTCGGTGCGTCGGCGACTGGAGCGACCTCATTATAATCGCGACATTTAAGGCTTGCATTAGTCACGGTACCACTATTTTATTCTGGTACTAAGATGTTAGTAAATTTGTTTTATATCTCAGTTCTCTCCGGCACGAAAAGGTAAACGGGTTTCGAACTCGTCTCGAAATACATTTATAGAACCCGGACACTTTGTGATGACCGCAAATTGTACCTGCATGCCCACGTATGCATGTGCCTTCTTTACCTAAATATGTTTTTTTCCTGTATGAAATATTACACTTTAAACTTCTGTTATGCAGGATGTTTTCAATCCTAACTTTAATACTTATTTTTGAATGAGCGAAGAGCAAAGTTGGGGCCTTTTCGAGAGGTCTCCGTTTCAGATTGGGCCAACATGATTTCGTATGTCCAGCTGCTCTTGTCTTCAGGTTGCATTTCTCAACCGACTCTCGTAAATTTTTGTGAGCAGTTTTTAAATATGTGTTGTTTTTAAATGTTCAAAAAGACATACTCGCGCGGTCTACAGCCCAGAGAGACACTAGTTAAAACTGATGTGTGTGTTGAAACTAGACACATATTAGCCCAAAGACCACTCCCGAAGGAATGAGTTGAGATGCCAGGATCATCCCATTTAAGAACGGCTATATGGAACTGGATGAAAAACGTGGTCAACTTTTCATTGAGCGGCTCGTTACCTAGTGGCGCGGGGACTAGACTAGCATACCATGCAACACTTTCTATCTCATTCTGAGTAAGATAATTGCTTTCGTCAAGAACGCTAGTTGCTCCATGGTTCGGAATCCATGTAGAACTGTAGGTCCCCTTCCCCTACTAGGTGGTAAGGTGTAAGCCCGCCCTGGTTGGTACCATCGCATTGGATAAAAAGATGGTCGAACCATTTCCGTAATTTCCATCCAGTTCAATGTAGCCGTGCTCATATAAGGATGGTCCTGGCATGGCACCTAATTCCTTCGGGAATGTGGTGTATTGGGCTAATATCATAACGGTAGGTGTGTGCTGTTAGCTATCCATATCAGGTTGCATAAAAAAACCGGCCAAGTGCGAGTCGGACTCGAACACGAAGGGTTCCGTACCATCGAACAAAAAAATCACGTTTTGTTTATGGGGGCCCCCTTTAATTTTAATTATTTTATAATCTTACCTATTTGTTGTTATAGCGGTAAAATAAATACACAATCTATGAAAATTTCAGCTGTCTATCTGTTACGGTTACTGAGATACAGCCCTGTGACAGACGGACAGACGGACGGACGGACGGACGGACGGACGGACGGACGGACGGACGGACAGCGGAGATTTTACTAAATACTACATTTCCTAACGATATATCTACTTTCCATACTCATCAGGGTGCGCTAATTCGTCTAAAGTTTTTACTAATCCGATTATGCCAATCTATTTCTGTAATATGATAACCACGTCTCTTGCTGACTCAGAAGTGCATCAGCGACATCAGATGGCATGTGTCAGTGGGTATGAACATGGCATGCAAGCTGGTCTAGTGACCTTTTCCCATCTGCCATAACTATCGTGTTACCTTGCATCCATGCTGCAGTGCCTCCGCGGGTATACTCAACTGAATAATAACACTCACTTTGTGGGGAATCATTTTTGGGTTGCTGTCATCAAAGGTTCCAGCAAAGCAATACCAGCTTTAAATTAAACTTTCACTTCCTTTTTAGGGTTACGTACCCAAAGGGTGAAAACGGAACCCTATTACTAAGCCTCCGTTGCCCGTCTGTCCGTCCATCCGCCCGCCCGCCCGTCTGTCACAGGGTGATCTCATTAACCGCAATCGGTAGGCAGCTGACATTTTCACGGAGTGTGTATTTACTTCGCCGCTATAACAACAAATTTGTGATAGCACAAATATTAAATCTTGTACGATGGTATGGAACCCTTCGTGTGCGAGCCCGACTCGCAATTGGCCGTTTTTTTTTCTCAAACCTGATAGTTCAATCCTCGCCCCGTTCATGTACCACTTTATTTCTCTATCTGAGTTGGATAAGAAAAGCGCTGTCGATACCATCTGTCAAACGCATACAATATTTTTGACAGGCGATATCGCCTCCTCGATAGCATCTACTCGATTGGGTTCGTAGTAGGGGCCCTGTTCTATAGTTCGGAATGCATCTAAAGCTGTAGGTCCCCTTTCTCTCCTAGGTGGTAGGTATAAGCCCGCCCGGGTTTGCACCATCGCATTGGATGCGAAGAAGTGACAATGAAAAATTGGCCGTTTTTCAATCCAATACCAACGAATCCGTGGACGTAAAGGGATGTCCTGGCATGGCAACTCATTCCTATGGAAATAAGTTGTGTTGGGCTAACATCGCAGCCCCGTAACCTCTTGGCTTTCGTTCGGACGATATCAATCGGGTTTTAATGCCAAAATATACCTTATTGGCCGAGATTTACAGATATTTCGGCAGGAAAATCTTCATATTACAATATCGTCGGCTTTCCTCATCACGTCGTCCATTTTACTTGGTCCTATTTCTTCACAGCTGATCCACGACCCTATTGCTTAGAGAAGAGTTTATCGCTAGGTTCAGCAGGCGAAGGTTCAACCCAGCTAGTAAGGAAGGGCGGGAGAGGCGATCAACACGAATTCGTGTGGCGGCTGTGTAGCTACTTTACTACCGGCCAGCCAGTTCGCTCAATACTGATGTGCTCGAGTTCCATCGACACGTAAGAACTTCACAGGACGCTATTTAGTGCGACGAACATTCGACGTTGAGCGATACAACGTTCAAAACTCGTCGACAACTGCTTACTTTCGTTGGTACTATGACATCACTGCCAGATTATACATATACTACTCTGTCAAAAAAGAGAGAAAACCGGGAAAAGGCCAATAATACACGAAATCTTATTCTTCCAAATTTATTTTATCGCCTTTAAAGTAGGTCCCTTCCGAGTTCATACACTTACGCCAACGAATAATCCAATTATCAAAAAAAAATTTAAATGCATTTTCCGGAATTGACTTCAGTTCTCGCCGCGAATTCTCTTTTATGTCTTCTATCGACTGAAAACGGGTGCCTCGAAGTGGTAATTTGAGTTTTGGAAATAGAAAAAAGTCGGCCGGAGCCATATCCGCTGAATATGGGGGTTGTTCGAAGGTATTTTTTTTATTTGGTTGAGTTCTTCGCCAACAATTCGTTCAGAATGATGGCCTTGTGCGATGGTGCGTTGTCGTGGTGCAAAATCCAAGAATTTTCTTACCACAAATCTGTCCTTTTTCGACGAATTTGCTCTCTCAACCGCCGCATAACGCTCACATAATATTCTTTATTTACCGTCTGACCTTTTGGCAATAATTCCGAGTGCACAGCACCGCGGCAGTCAATGAAAACAGTCAACATGACTTTGACTTTTGATCGACTTTGGCGTGGTTTTTTCGGTTTCAGTTCAGTTGGAAGGCGCCATTCCGAAGATTGTTGACTGGTTTGCATGTCAAACTCATAAACCCATGTCTCATCACCAGTAACAATGCGTTTTACGAATGTAGAGCCGGAATTAACTCGTCTCGAGCATGTCTTTAGCGACTTTTACGCGGTTGAGTTTTTGAAGAATATTCAGATCTATCGGGACAAGTCAAGAGGCAACGTGTTTCATTCCCAAGCAATCGAATTAAATTGGTACTAATCAATTTGTGAGATACAAAACGTTCAGTGGATATCTCTCTTAAACTTGAATGAGGATTTTCAGTAACCATTTCCTTCACTTTAGCGATGTTAATTTCAGTTGAAGACGTTAATGGCAAATCTTCCGCCACATCTCGACCGCTTTCGAATGCTCTGTATCACTGTATGCTTTCTGTAACATTTTCAGCGATTTGGAACACGGAATTCCATTTGCGATACAAAATTTGAGATAAACTCTTTGTTCGATGTTTTTATCCATTATAAAAATCGCAAAACACACCTGACATGAACTAACAAAATCGAGCACTATAAACAAACCCAATGACAGTTGGTACTCAAACTCCGCGCCAGTATAGAAAACAGTTGTGCCCAACTTAGCAACAAAAAGAATGATTTGATTTAAATTTATAATTAGAATTAAATGATTAATTCCCGATACTTTTTTGACTGAAGTTTATAGTTCCACCGTCAATAAACCAAGCATGATTACAAATTTGGCCTGTGTAGGCGTGATGAAAACGTTACAATTTAACTGTAAAATGAGTAAATTCTTTGTAAATAATAAATATCATTGTTATTCATTGGTTTGTATTTAATGGATTCTGAAATGGGAATTGCAGCGCCACCTGTGGACTTCAGCGACACGTTGGATACCAATCCCACCAAAGGTAAAACGTAAATTTGCCTCAATCCAGCTTTGATTTTCCTATGGAATATTAATTTTTTTTTGGAATTCATGATCGAATTTCGACCAAAAAAGATCTTTGATGCCGGAGGGGGCAAACTTTAAAAAAATATGTAAGCCTTGGTAACTGTATGGTTATAATACTTTATGTTTCATGCAATCTGTCGTGGGTGGCGTATACCACACAACTATCATTATAATATTAGCCTAACACACCAGATTCCCGAAGGAATTGGGTGCCATGCCAGGACCTTCCCTTTGTTAGCACGGCTACATTGAAGTGGATGGAAAACACGGACAATTTTTCATTGCTGCTTCGACCATATTTTCATCCAATGCGATGGTATCAAACCGGGCGGGCTTAAACCCTACCACCTAGTAAGGAAAAGGAACCTACAGTTTCACATGAATTCCAAGCTATGGAGGGCCTCATAGTCGTGACAAATAGCACTTATCCAACTCAGGAAGAGAAAGAAAGTGGGCATGGACGGGGCGAGGATTTGAACCCAGACCTCTGGTATGCAAGGCAAGTTCCCGCGCCACTAGGCCACGAGCCGCTCTAAGCTAGCATAACTTATAATAAACATTGTCATAGCATGTTAGTCGCATTCCAAACAAAGTCATCACAATGTCATCAGCCATAATTGGTACTAATCATAAATCACCAATAATGCCGTCTTTTCCTAGCCCCGAGACTACTCACTGTACTGACGCACGATGCCAATAGCAAAGGCAGTGGCAATACCTGGCTACGCTCGCGTTGATGTCGTGGCTGGTTAAATGTTAATGGTTACAGAACACAACAAATTAAGCATAAATCGATTTTTAACACGTAAGAAAGAAGTCTTTAAATAAAAAATATGTTACCCAAATATAACGTAAGTTTTTCATTATTGCAATTTAATTTATACATTCATTTCATTCGTTGTAAGCACAACAACGCATGTAAAATCACAACCAACACACCCTCACACCCTCATACTCCCACACAATTTATTCAAGTACACTTTAATTTATACCTTAAAAACTAGTGTTCATTGTGAAAACTTTTTAGGCTTCTATTTATTTTACTGTTTGTACAGTTTCAGTTTCTGTTTCTTTATTTCCTCCATTGGATGTATATTACACACTCGAATTCGTCATTTTTAGGGTTCCATATACAAAGGGTGTCAACGAAACCCTATTAGTAAGCCTCGGCTGTCCGTCCGTCCTTCCGCGCGCACATCCCTACCGTCCGTCTGTCACAGGGCTGTATCTCATGAAACGTAATAATTTGGAGGCTGAAATTTTCACAGAGTGTGTATATATTTTGCCGTTACAACAACAAATAGGTAAAATAAAAAAACAAACAACAAACGGTTTTTTTTTGGGGTAAATCTTGTACTACAGTACGGAACCCTTCGTGTGCGAGTCCGAATCGCACTTAGCAGGTTTTTTTTCCTGTTGAATCGATTACTTCTGGCGAAGAGAAGCCATTGCCTGAGACAAGTTAATAAGTCGCACGACATCCGTTACGTTTTTATATATAGCGTAGATAACGAACAGCGGACTTCATCAGCTGTTCGATCCGCGTGAATCCCACCCATATCTGCTGGGACACACCGGGCAGGTGTGTTCTGACGTGTCGCAAACACACACGATGTGAAGTGACTACCTCTGTGATACTTTTGAGATTACCGCGGTCGTTGGACATGTTTGAAAAATGTTACGACTTTTCACGCGGCAGGAATCCGCCACGCTCGCACGCAGCAGACGACTGTGGTACGAACGTGGCGGATGACTCTTTGACAACGGGCTGAATGATTCGCTCGAAACGTCGGAGAATGTCCCTTCCTGCCGCGTGAAAAGCCGTAACATTTTTCAAACATGACTACCTCTGTACTATTCATTTGACATGAATGGCTCATTCCACATTAAGAAAGCTGAACGAAAAAGAACGGAGTGGACATGCCGGCATGCGGCAACTGCGTGTTTGCCTGAAGAAGCAAACTTCGTACAACAAGCTCACAGTAATGTCGAAAACGCGCCAGACACGGTAGTGGCTGTCAACAGGCTTTTGGGAACCCACCGTTTCTCAAACTATTTTCTCTTTCTCCTTTAAGCTGGGAGTCTTCTTCTTCTTCAGCCTTTTGTTTTCCACTGCTGAACGTAGGCCTACCCCAGACTTCGCCAAGTTGTGCGGTCTCCAGTTTTTCTTCGCCAGTTGGCACTTGCTGTCTAACGTATATCGTCTGACCAACGTGCTGGCGGTTTCTCCACATCATAACTTCAATGCCCCATCTGTGGTCATCTCTGCGACATTCATACAGATGGGAGTATTGAAAAGTAATTCAACCAAGCTCTGCATTAGTCCGCAAGCAGAAGGTATGGTTCCTCGCTGAGCGTTGGTTTAGGTAAGGTATATTTTGCAGTATCGAACATCTGTGGTCCTTTCGGCACAGCTGGGTGCACTAGCTTGGTTTGAAGAACTGTACAGGCAACAACTCGTGGTCTAAAATTTAAATTTGAAATACTTGTCGACTTACCGATTTCTCCGATGGCATAGCAAAGTCTGCGGTCACTGAAGTATGTGGTTCCATGGTGTCACTGATTCCACGGTGTCATAGTATAACTATACAGTGAATGTCCTTACTGAATCATTATTTTAAAGTGAAACAACTGTAGTTTACGGCGAGCATGTGATTTTTCAGGTTTTTGAGAAATACTGTTCTCGTAACTGCTATAGATGTCCTTCTTTGTAATACAGAAATTTTACCTTTTCCTGGCCTTTGTTATCATGCTAGAAACACTGGATTTCTACGCCATTTTTACCGAACGTTAATGTATAGATACTTTGGAAAGACAACTGGTTCAGCAAATAAATATACTTATTCGTACTAAGCAAGTACGTCGCTTTTACCTGGGAATGATGCGACCGTGAAGCAAGGACGCATTATTTGAATACAAAAATATGATAGAATGTTTAATCTTTGCAGTCAATCACTTCAGCTAGCTATCCATAACCTTACAATTCTGTAGAATATGCAGACTGCCGTTTCTAGATTGGCTGAATCGCATTGGATGAACGATGGTCGAAGCGGCAGTGAAAATTGTCCGTGTTTTCCATCCAGTTCAATGTAGCCGTGCAATATAAGGAAGGTCCTGGCATGGCACCTAGTTCCCATGTGGTGTGTTGGGCTAATACCATGACAGAACTTGTGGTATATTAGCCATCCATGTCCAGTCACATAAAAAAAAAAAAAACATGAGTAGATATGTTAACACCTTCGGAGACCAGTTGGGCACAATCCGGTATATTGTTTCAGTGTAACCCCACCCTTAAATGAATATTGTATATTTTAAGTCTCTTCTTTCGTAGTACCGGGTTCATTTTCCTCCTCCGGACTCGACCTTAAAGTTTATTTTCTCTAATTGGCACCTGATCGTCCACCGATACGTGAGTATTCACCCAGGCGAAGCGAGATCTGGTTCTTAAATCGATGTTAATTAACGCAACTTTAACCAGATAAACACGATAGTAATGTTTATTTGGTGGAAGCTTGACAATGTAATAACATTTTTCGATACAACATTTTGTAGTTAAATGAAGAGATAATACTTGTTTTCTTATTTGGTTTTGATTTTTGTCTTCGTATATTCTCTTATTTTGGCGTTAAATATAAGTAGGTTTATTTTATTAAAAGGGACATTATTTAATATTGAATATTTTAATAAAACGCGTAAAACTAAACCACCTAAGATTCGCGGACGATATAGTCCTGTTCGAAGAAAATCCATCACACCTCGAAGAAATGATAAATTTACTAAACGAAGAAAGTATGAAAGTAGGTCTAGCTTTGAATAAATACAAAACAACACTACTCGCTAAGTCCAAACCAACAGTTATAAAAATCGCCAACGAACAACTCGAATACAGCTACCTAGGGCAGATAATCGCTGACAAAGACCAAATCACTAAAGGAATTAATAGAAGAGTAGCAAATGGATGCAAAACAGTACTGGTCAATGAAAAAAGTATTGAAATCCGAGGAGCTCGGCATGCCAATAAAAAGGAACGTCTTTGATACCTGTATACTTCCAGTCATTACTTATGGATGCGAAACGTGGTCACTCACTAAACACCATAGAGAAAAGCTAGAACGATGCCAGAGAGCCATGGGAAGAAGTATGACAGTAATAAAGAAACAAGACAAAGTGAGGACTATCAAAATAAGAGAAAAAACTCAAGTACATAGCTGATATATACTTATGCGAGTAGATCAACAGAAGTGGAGATGGACTGGTCACACGATCCGAGATAAGCAAAACAATTGGAGCACAACTGTGACCGACTGGTACCCCAGAGATGGTAAACGCAAGAGAGGACGCCAACACACGCGATGGGAAGACGACTTAAAGCTCACGGCGGGACACAATTGGAGAAGGGTAGCGAGAGACAGAACCCATGGAAAATGTTAGAGGAGGCCTATGCCAAAAGGCACCCTGAACTACGAGACATTTTATAGATAAATTAAAACACAGTAAATATGCATGTATAATCTTGAAGATCAGAATAAAGGGCTTTATTATTATTATTATATTAATTAGGATATGATTATTCAATATAGTTGACAGAAATACTGATTAATATAGCCCCTAAACTCGTAGCCCTGAGGCGGGTGAACTTGCCTTCCATGGGTTCGAATCCCTGCTCCGTTCATGCACCAATTTATTTATCTTTCTGAGGTGGATAAGTGCATTTTTAGGGCTCCGTACCCAAAGGGTGAAAACGGATCCGTAAAAATGCAGAGTGTGTACAGAGTGTGTATTTATTTTGCCGCTAAAAAAACGAATAGGCGAAATAAAAAAATAATAAAAATTAAAGGCCCTATACATATACCTTTACATATACATACAAAAAAAAGTTTGTGTTAAATCTTGTACGATGGTACGGAACCCTTCGTATGCAAGCCGACTCGCACTTGGCAGGTTTTTTACGAATGAAAGCTATTGCATAGATCGTTATTTAAAACTGTAGTCCCCTTCCCTTACTAGGTGGTAGTGGTAAGCCTGCTCGGGTTGGTACCTTCGCATTGGATGAAAAGATGGTCGAAGCAACAATGAAAAATGGCCGTATTTTCCATCGAGTCAAATGTAGTCGTAAACATAAAGGGAAGATCCTGGCATGGCAACTTATAAATTTAATTGTGGCAATGTAGAAGCAATAACCCTCCTTCTTTCGCAGTCGGGTAAAAAAGGCGTAGGTCTCCCCTAAGAAACACCTTTAGCTAGGGTTTTTACGCGCACGAATGTACTTTACTCATTTTACGAATGCAGCGTTAATAGTTTTAAAATTGAAAACTAATTGTTTCGCACGCTAAAGGATGTGAGGAGTTTTTTTATTGGTGAAACGTGTGCGGAATGTAGATTGTCAAAATGCATAGGTCTTGTTGTGTTGCAAGCTGAATATTACATGATACCATGAAGACATTTCGCTATTGGAGAAAACATGGGACTAATACAGAGGTCACAACCTTCTTACTTGTCGGAGTTCGAAAGTAATATTTTTACTTTGAATTCTACTTTATATTCAAATTTTGACACTCGCAAATAAATCTTAGGTGATATCGGCTCGGTATATCTAAAAAAAAATGTAAATGACGCCATACGCTGAAAAGTTAGAAAATAATTATTTTTAGCTAAATATTATATTCTACCCAATTTTTAAAATTTACATTTGATTTGATTCTGTGATTCTGAAAATTACGGTGAAAATATTTAGAAAAGGTAATGGTGAACGTCACTTAGAAAATGTAATCATTTTTTTTTCTAACCGTTGCTTTTGGCAATAATATTATAGGTTAAAGAATAGTCCGTATGTGATAATTACGCCAAATGTCAATTAAAATGCCAAATTTTCAATACGATTGATACGTAAAGCATAACGTAATTATTTTCCAACTTTTCAGATGATGGCGTCATCTATATTTTGTTAAAGATATACCATACCGAGCGATTCGAATCACCTTAAACTATAGGGTATTGAAAACTCCATACGCATTTTAATATATATCTGGCTCACGCCGCACACAGAGATGTGACCTTATTATATTACGTTCCCGAAGGAACTGCATAGGTGCCATGCCAGGAGCTAACCTCTATTTACTCACAGCCATATTGAGCTGTAAGAAAAACGCGGACAACTTCAACTACCAATTCGACAACATTTCTTTCAATAGCGTGTTATCTGGCGGAATAACCACCTAGGGGGACCTATAGTTCCACATCAAAATAGACGAGGTCCTGGCACGACACTTTGTTCCCATGTCTTATATTGGGCTTATATCATGACAATCGTTTTTTTTTTATGTGACTGGACATGGATGGCTAATACCACAAGTTCTGTCATGGTATTAGCCCAACACACCACATGGGAACTAGGTAACTGCCCGAATAATATTTATCAACCTCAAGTTTTTTTTTTGTATTTATTTTCTCTAAAATTCTTTCATAATATCTGCTTTGTGATTGATTGTTTGGTTTGCATTTTAATGTACTTATTTTTATATTCACTGTTATTCCTTTTCTTACTTTTACGTTGTGGTTATATGATTGTTTTTATTTTTATTTTTTGTTTTTTGGTTATAATTGTTTTTTTTTTTTAGTTAGCAATTCATTTGTACATGTTGTGTTTGTCCTTAATTGTAGATAGTTTTGGTGTGGTTTTTCTTTCTTTTAATATCTGTAAATGTAAGAAACGAATCTATGTGGACGAACCTATAAATAAAAAATATTAAAAAATGCCAGGACCTTCCTTATATTGCACGGCTACATTGAACTGGATGGAAAACACGGACAATTTTCATTGCCGCTTCGACCATCGTTCATCCAATGCGATGGTATCAACCCGGGCGGGATAAACCCTACCACCTAGTAAGTAAGGAAGGGGTCCTACAGCTTAACGTGGAATCCGAACCACGGCCAGCCTCTCTCAACGGTCGAATGGTCACCCATCCAAGACCAGACCGGACCCAGCGTTGCTTAACTTCGGAGAGCGATCGCCGAAGTGTCGCGCCACTGGGCCACTGAGGCTGACGAATAGTGGTGATAATAGTTTATTTACACGAAAAAAATACGTTATAAAGGAAAATGAAAAAATACCAGTTAATCAAATATCATCCCTTCACCCCTTCACTCGTTACAAATTTATTTATTTATTTACAAAGGAAAAAACTTGTAAATATATTTTTTTTCCTATTTTTGGATATTTTTCATTTGCGCTTCTATCCTCTCATGACGTACCTATATCTGTCGCAAAAAAGTTGTGATATTAATTACTCGTAGTTAACTTACAAGACAGCCGTGTAGAACCGGCTGCCCCCTTCTCAGAACATGAATTGAGATAATTGTTTTTTTTCCAACCTTTATCGAAATCGAATTCATGAAGAATTCATTCTGGTTTTTTACCCGCAAAAGACGTTATACCAACTGTATGAAATAAGGCCCGGGCCTAGTCGGCCTAAAGGTAAACCCGTTCGTCGCCTAAAACGTATAATTCTAAACGTAACTAAAACACTAACCAGTGATGGTGCACTGCATCCTAAGTTCTTTTCTGTAACCAGTTAGGCAGTAAACAATGCTATTTTTTTTATTATTTTATTATGGAACCTGACATGAATAGCTCATACCATGATGCTATTTTCATCATAGTATGAGCTATTTTTTCATTGCTATTTTGATCGTGATTTTAACACAATATACTACATTTCAGAAGGGATTATTCTTCCCTTTATGAGCACGGCTACACTGAACTGTAGGACTTTTCTTGGAAATCCATGCTCAGGAATCATGAATCTTTCACGCGGGAAATCTACTTTTATAGCGGCTGTCAAAAAAAAAATCTCAACGGAAAGATTCGGGAGGCACGGTGTTTCAATTATTCAAGATTTTCGTCAAGATTCTTTATTTCGCTTTAAAAACCGCAACATCAGCGGTTTTTTCGACTATTAGATTCCTGATTCCTGAGCAAGGATTTCCAATGATAGGCCTATGTAAAACACGAACTATTTTTCATTGCCGTTTCAACCATAGCTTCATCCATTGCTATGTGACCGACCCTATTACCTAGTAGGGGAATGGTTAAATATTTAGGTCTATTTCCTGTAACCAGTTTGTCAGTTGACTAAAAGGTAGTGGTACACACTGTTCCCGACAATACGAACGTATTAACACGACAATTCGTTCAATTGTTTTAAAGAAAAAGACAGTCTTCGTTATGAGGACGATGCAACACGTCCTCAGAGAAAACAATGCGCATAGTGTTTAATTCGGTTACAATTACAAAACAAATAATAATTATCTAACGACTTATAGCTAAAACTAAATGACAGACGCTTTAGTAAAAAATCAAACAATCTGATATTAATGTTCATGTAACAAGCGAGGCTTAGGACTAAGATTTTTTAGATTTTCTTGTTTTATCGTTGAGAAATCCACTTCCAAACTTATTGATTAAAACGCGCGAAAATGTTAAACTATTGAACCTTATAACTTGAACCTAACACAATATTCCAATGCAATGTTTTGAGTATAATTTTGGATCTACGACAAGAAATATGCGCATGATCTTCTTTCCACGTTTGTGTGGGTAGTTGGGCGGGAAGGCCCCCTTACGTCAAAGTAAACGGATGTGACAACTATGTCCGCGACGCTATCTACCCCTGAAACGATTGAAAGATGCGTAAACCCCAAGAAATGCGGTTGGAACACGTTTATGCGTCACCGGCTCGCACGCTTCAGTGCATATAAAGGCTCGGAGGCGCGTCGTCCGGCTACTTTGAGACACGTAGCGACCGGGACCGCTCGCGTCGTAACTCGCGAACCGCTCACTCGGTTTTCAGTGACTGGGCGGACAGTGCAGTGACGAACGAACACGAACTCAGTGCAGTGATAGTGACACGTGAAACTGTGAAACGAAACGTGAGTAGGCCTTTTGTCTTTCGTGGGATGTAGGGTTGATATGGAAAATGATGGTATCTTTTGGATTTTATTGAAAAAGGGAGTACGCTGAACTTTTAAAATGAGTTAGCTTGATTTGAGGTTTAACAGCGACCGACGCTTTGCTGAAAACGAGCTATAAAATGAAATTCAAATGCTTTTAAATATCAAATTTTATATATTGCTGTTGTAACTCAAATTAATGTGATCTCAGTAATGCCTTAAGGTGGCCCAACCCGCTCATCTCCCCATACAAAAGGGGAAAGAAGATCACGCCCATATTTCTTGTCAGAGATCCAAAATTTTGCTCAAAATAGCTTTATTTGATCGAACTAGATGTCTGATGACCATTGGCATTGTAAAATTGTGTTTGGTTTCTAAGTTATAAGGTCCGAAAGTTCGATTTTTTCGCGCGTTTTATACAATAACTTTGGAGGTGGATTACGCAATGATAAAGTAAGAAGATCGTAAAAAGATTAGTCATCAGACATAGCTTATTTAATCAATATTTATGATCTATTTGGTTTTTGTTAGATTTTTGACTACAGCGGGCGTGGTTTACTTTTAGCTATAAGTCGTCTTGAAATTAAAATTTTCGTAAATCTTACCAAATCATACACTATGCACATTGTCTTTTTTGTGGACATGTTGCATCTTCCTCATCACGGAGCCTGTCTTATTCTTTGAAACAGAGAAGGTCCCAGAGCGCAACAGCACGGTTTTGTACCGTGCCCGCGAATTAGTTGGGGCCGCCGGGTTGTGCCGCCTTAAACACAAAACAAGACTTAAGCCAAAACACAAGCTTTTAAAAATTGCCAAGAAGCTTAGAATTTAATTTACGAATATAACAAAACGATTTTAAATGATTATTGCTTAAAAATTAAGTGAAATAAGAACACAACTGCAGTCTGAAAAAATATTAATTAGAAGACTTGATAAAAATAATTAGAATTACTTGTTAGAATTGCTTTTAATTTGTAAAAATTGAAAAAAGCTTTGAATAATATATTTTTCGAGGATTTTCCGAGTTGAATAAAAAAAAAGTTAAATGCATTAGGAAGTAGGTCGAATATAATTTTTCCATTTTACATCCCACGTTTTCCTTTTATATGGAACTAAAAATAGAATTCATAATTTGTGATGATTTAACTCAGTTTATTTTTAAAATAAAAAAATATATATAAGCTGCTAATAAAAACCAAAATTTAAATTTTTCAATGAACTTAATGGTACAATATATAATTATGTGAATTGATAAAAAAAAAACAAGATTTTAATTTCTCAATGGACAACCAATACTCTAAATATCAGCTAGCAACCCATCACTGCGTCCACATTGTTACCAACCGTACTGATCTCACCGATAATGTATTCCCATTATGTGGTAACACCATCTCCTTATAGGTCAAACGGCCGCCCACTGACCCGGAGTCACCTTTGTCAAACATCCACCGGTGTTGAGATGACCTAACTGTACCATTTAAGGATACCATGACGGTCATTATATCATTGTAGCTAATATCGAGTAATCATGAGGAGAGACAGACTTCATAATACGTGAACCAGCTATTCTTCGAGGTAGATATTTTTATTTGAACTTAAGCTAATGCCACAAGCACTGTCATGATCTTAGACCAGCACACCGTATTCCCGAAGGAATTAGGTGCCATGCCAGGAACTTACCTTTATAAACATGGCTACAATGAAATGGAAGGCCAACGCAATTTTTTTTCCTTGCCGCATCGACCAGCTTTTTGTCCAATGCGATGGTACCAACCCAGGCGGGTATAACCCTGGAAGTAGCAGAAATTGGTGCGACTTTTTTGTTCGATCGGCAATGTGGCAAAACAAATATTATCTGAAGTCTAGGTTACGAGTGTTTCAACCGAGTGTCCACCTACTATGTGGTAGGGTTAAGCCAGCCCGGGTTGGTACCATCCCATTGGATGAAAAGATGATCGAAGCGGCAACAAAAAAATCACCATGTTTTCCATCCTGTATTTAGGTAGCCATGCTCATAAATGGAAGGTCCTTGCATGGCACCTAATTATAATAAGAGCTCACTTTGGGTGTGGTATTAGCCATCCATGTCCATTTACATAAAAATACACACAAAAGTATAAACTACTTTCCAACTAGAAAGTATGTTTAACTTAATCATACGGACCGCGAGGAAAACGAATGTGGGTCAAAGTCCAATGTGTGGCGGTTACGGTGACGCCGTTACATTATTACAACTTTATCGTCAATGTTACCCCCATAACTAGGAATCGAATGCGGGAACACAGGGTATAGCGACACGAGTTAGCCGAAGGCCGACTGCTAGACATACGCCTCCCCTGTGTGCAGAGAAGCGATATTTGGCAACGCATTGAGAAATGCGATGTCAATAGTCGGTCCGTGCGCGTGCTCTGTCGCAAGTGTGAACTGGTCGTAAGAATTTTTGCGCTTAGTCAAGCTTGCCGAATTTTGAGAGCGCTTCGAAAATAATTTATGTCCTTTGCGCGCACGTTCGTCATACATTTTGTAACGCCGGTTTTTCGCTGGGGCACATTTGTAAACGAAAAGTTTGGAGTACCTTGCACATCCACTTGAGGTGGCCCAACCCGGCGGGACTAACTCATTCGCGGGCACAGTACAAAACCGTGATGTTGCGCTCTGGGACCTTCTTTGTTTCAAAGAAAAACACAGGCTTCGTGATGTGGAAGATGCAACATTTCCACAAAAAAGACAATGTGCATAGTGTATTATTTGATAATATTTAAGTAAATTTTAATTACAAAACGACTTATAGCTAAAAGTAAACCACGACCGCTGTAGACAACAATCTAACAAAAACCAAATAGATTATAAATCTTGATTAAATGAGCTATGTCTAATGACTAATCTTTTTAAGATGTTCTTAATTTATCATTGCGTAATTTACCTTCAAAGTTATTGTATAAAACGCGCGAAAAATGAGAACTTTCGGACCTTATAACTTAGAAACCAAACACAATTTTACAATGCCAACGGTCATCAGACATCTAGTTCGATCAAACAAATTTGGGTTTTCTGATAAGAAATATGGGCGTGATTTTCTTTCCCCGTTTGTATGGGGAGTTGAGCGGGATGGGCCACACGGCTAGCTCAGGTAGGGCGGCGTGGTGTCCTGCCGGCCCTTCCTCTTCTTTGTTCGTTGGGCGCCTCAATAAAACTATGGTTTGCCCACACTTGTAGCACAATACTTCACTCTTCACATCGATGAAAGGCTCTCGAAAAAACTAAACTTGTCCAAAACAGTCGTAAATATCTTGAGTCTCGTAGCTAGCGGGCACTTCGGTCGCGCCCGCCACAAGACTGTTTTTAGGGTTCCGTACCCAAAGGGTGAAAACGGAACCCTATTACTAAGCCTCCGCTGTCCGTCGGTCCGTACGTCCGTCCGTCCGTTCGTCTGTAACAGGGCTATATCTCGTGAACTGTAATAGGTAGGCACCTGAAATTTTCACGGAGTGTGTATTTATTTTGCCACACCAAATAGGTAAAATAAAAAAAAATCATATTCACCTTTAATGGGGGGCCCCATACAAAAAACGTGATTTTTTGTGTAAAATTTTGTACAATGGTACGGAACCCTTCGTGTGCGAGTCCGACTCCCGCTTAGCCTGTTTTTATCTTTTTGTTTTTTTTTGCCGAGGCCAAAACGGCGCCTTGAGGCCGAAAACCGTGGGTAGGTAGAATAAGAGGGAAATTGGAAATTAGTAAAATTCCTACGTAGACTCTGCACTGAAATTACATCCGTTACAATTTCGCAAGCGTTGGAGTGGTGTAGGGGCTAGGGGACTAATTGCCTTTAATGCGAGAGGCTGCGGGTCCTCGCCCCGGCATGCACTCTTTCTGAGATGTATAAGTGAATTTCGTTATGAATGCGAGCTGTTCAATGTTAGGTTCCCCTAGTAGGTGGTAGGGTTACGCCCGGGTTGGTACCACCGCATTGGATGAAACTATGGTCGAAGTGACCAAAAAGTGTTCGTGTTTTCACGAGCCGCCTGATTCCCATACCATTATACAGTCATTTTGACCATATAGCGGCGACGCGACATCCGCTACAAGCCACTTCTCCTTTCTTTCTCTTCAGTGTTTCCATGGAAGCAGTCCATCATTCTTCCACTAGCAGAAATCTTAAATGTAAAATAGATTGAACTGGAATATTTAATTATCACATTAAGCAAACATATTATTATTTTCTTGTTATGAGTGCTAACATGTCATTTTGACTGAACCTACTATTAATTTGACCGCAGAGCTGCAGTAACTGTTTCATAATGCTTGAAACCGAACCGGCTCTTAATCTGTGGAAAAACTCGAGACACCTCATTACTTAATAAACGTCTCGTGGAACTTGATTCCCATCAAATGATATGGCAAATGTGAGTACTGGCTTGATTGTTCTGCCTTAAGGTGGTGTTGGCACCTGATTTCATACAGTCTCATAAGGGCGTAAGTGAAACATCATTTGTTTTTTTTTTTGTTTTTTAAAGTTGATCTTGTTCAAAATTCGACTGAAATAACTTCTGAGGTGGAGACGTGCATTTCGTCACGAATGGAAGCTGTTCCATGGTTCGGAATCCATGTAAAACTGTAGGTAGGAATATATTGTCGAAGCGGCAATGAAAAAGTATCCATGTTATCCATCCGGTTCAATGTACTTATAAAGGGAGGAATGGCATGGTACCTAATTCCGTCGGTATTGCGGTAGGTTGCGCTCACATTATGGTGAGTGTGGCACTAGTAATATCATGACGGCGGTTGTGATATTAGCCATCCGAATCCAGTAACGTAAAATAAACATGATGTTACAGATCATACTACTTTTCATGTTGCAAATTACTACCAATCACCCGGCCCATTATAGGATAAGGAGCAGTGGGACGTTACCGATGGTCGTGAAAAATGTGGCCCACCTAGTGATGTCCCGGCCCGTTGGTATGTGGTCAGCGCGCACGGGATTCCACGACCGGACCCTGCTTGCCTTTGCGCTTGCGCCATCACCGACCTGGCTAGTGATGTCCTGCCGGCGCGGCCATCGATAGAGCTAGCTTAAATTGGCTGTGCTGTGTTGAAAAATTCGCTGGCAAAGGTTTTTACATAACATAAATAAAAATAAATACATGGACAGAGCTGAAACGAACAGATTTGATTTTATATTATTTTATTTTTTTATACTGAAGGACATCGATGCCTAATAACATTCCTGCTGTGCCTGTAATAGAATTGGGTAGGAATGCCAGGACCTTTTTTTTTTGCCGCTTTCATCGAAACCAACCAATATAAGAAAAATGGTAGCCGTGCAATGCAAGGAAGGCCTAGTTATGGCACCTATTGCCCATACAGTGCGTTTGGCTAATATCATGACACAAGATGTAGGATTGTCTATGCATGTCCATTTAAATAAAAACAAACATTAATACATTAATTTAAGGGTCGACATTTACATTGAATCATTATTAGATATTAAAATTGATATAAAAGATTTTTGGCAGATCTCAGGTGTTTTGTCTTTAGCAGAATTCTAATTTGCCCTTTAACACAAATACACATACACAAATGAAATCAAATACTAATCACACAATAAAATACACAAAAAAAATAATCATCGGGATAAAAATCAACGCAAAGACAATTACGCATCATTAAAAGTAAATACAATTGCATAACTCAACACCTCACTAAGGAGTCATTGAGTCATCACTGCCGTAAGATGTATGAATAGACTCATAAAAAACAGTAAGAAGAAGAAGTTCCAAATATTGCAAAAACCACGAAAGCAATACGGTAGCTAACAAAAACCATGCGTAGTGAAATATTATCATAATATGTATAGTAATTATATGATCGGGTAACTTGAGTTGATTAAGGAGATTAGTAATCATAATTATTTATTCGCTATGGCAGATTTTTTTTTTTTTCAACAGATTAAATTCAAATGAAATATATTTTCGATTCGCTACGATTTCGAAAGTATTTTAATAACAAAATGCCTGGAGAAGGAAAAAAATATATTTATCATTTTCCTTAAAAAAAATCTTAAATATGTTTGTTTGGATATAACCACATATTTTTTATTTTTTTATTCGATGCAGTGTTGTTTTCAAACGTTTTTAGTAAAGGTTGTTTGTCTTCCCACATGAAAAAGGATAATTGTATCCATTTATGAAATTAAATCAATACATTTTATTAGGAGACCGTTTTAATGACGAATTTTTTATTTGCTTATATTTTAAAGCACCTTAAATTTGTGCGAATTTTACATTTATTCACGTATGCGGAAATACAACTTAATAAACATTTAATTAATTAAACTAATTGCGGTCCCCATACGCACGTATATTGTCATGTTATTATTTAAAAATGTTTGGTATCTGATATCAAGCAACAAATAACTGTGTCTTCACTTAATTTTTTTTTTATTACAAAACCAAGACAGCAAAAAAAAAATACTTTAAACATATTTCTTTCCTCTGTCTGTTACTTTAAAAAAACTTTACTTTAAAAAAAAAAAACAAACCATCAGACACGGATATGATTTACCTGATAATTGGAAATGTGGTATTCAAATTGTTAGTAAACTACGTAAACTGGGAGAGTACTTTTCTTTATGTCATTGCCACTGATTTCTGCATCCGCTTTTTCAAAAGTTAAAAATTCTTCACCTTGCTATGACCCTTCCCGCTGCAATGTTTTTATACATCTCATCGAAACATTTACGCCAAACCTCCCGGACTTGTCTGGGTTTTTAGATAAACATTCAAATAACCAGTTTCCTCGCACAAATACGTCTTTATTGTTCGAAATCATACATTATTGTTAATTTATGTAAATATTTAAGCGAGCGTGTGCTGGGCCAGTGCTCATAAATTCGGACGAGCTGTTGTCTTGAAGCTAACTTACTAACTCGTTGAACTATTAATGACCTTGAGCATTCGTTTTGGGTAATTGGGTCTTATTATTTTATGTAACTGGACTCGGAATGCTAATACCACACTTATTTTTTTTTGGCTAGTGGTGTGCACACACTCTTCGATCCGTAATTTTTTTGAAGACAAAGATGAGATGACAAGACATTCCACCAGGAGATAAAATAAAATTGTATTTTGAATACAATTTTATTTTCATTCTTATATTATAGGTATTAAAATAAACATGAAATTATCTGTTTAGAATCGAATTTAACTGTCATGATATTTGCCTAACAATGATTATGCCATGCCATGAGCTTAAATGTTTTCACCGATCAAGATAAAAAACAACGACAGTTTAATTTAATTTTATCTTGCTTCTAAACTTGGCTGGTTTTTTATATGCAAAGTATAAACGAAATATTAGCTCTTGGTCCAAAATGTATCGACCAGTGATATCTTTGTTCACAATTCTTGCCCTAATTCCTAGCTTCCGAATGAACATTTTAATTTTAACACCTTTTTTTTTACATTGTAATTGTTTTTTTTTTTCATTTTAATAATTTAATCTTGAAACCTGTGTGGTCCTGCCCATCGGAAAACGTACCATTCATCATCATACACACATCGTCAGATTATTCACAGTTTTTTTACAGATCCATCGATGATATCAAAAATGTGTACGCGTTTAGTCGAGAGATGAGATCTCTAAAAACAAGTTTTTCTTACAAAGTTTGAAGTTTGCGTTACGCCGAATACATTAAAATAAAAAAAACTCACCGGTCAAGATTGTTCTAAAGTAGGAAATCCGGTTCGTGAAAAGAAAAACTGTTGTCTCATATTTAATACTTTTAAGCATTATGTGTCATTGCTATATTTGTAATAAAAAAAAAACACTAATTGGTCTGACTGTATTTAGTATAGCTTATAGATTTAATCATCGACGATTTTGCGTAAAGGCTACTCAGATTATTACGAAAAGGCCAAGGTCCTTGTGGACTTTAATTGATTCTAAGTATAATATAGAAAAGTTCGAAACATGATAATGAAAATAAAGGTGCCCGATGACGCCCATGGACGACCATGGGCTTTCGACCTTCAACGGGGGCTGCGACAATCATTCCAGCCAGCCAGGTGCTTCTGCGTTACTTTAAAGGACTTCTGGTTGTACTTTGGCCGAAATATCTGGACAGGAAGTGCTGTCCATAGTTTATCAGTCCTATGAATCGAGTTTTCACAGGATCGGTTGATTCTTATAGGAGGAGAGGCGGCAGTGCATTGAGCGAAGGCACAATTCAGATGATGGTTACAGAAATAAACCCTACAAACGTTCGAAGTTGGAATGTATTTCTTTTTAAAATTCATACAACAGAGTATTAAAATCAAATCGGTATATTAGAGCCAGAATAATAATGAAGGATCAAATTAGTTTCTGGAATCAAACAAAACACTCATGACCTGTGAGACTCAAAATCTGTATGTTTGTGTCCCTGGTATGGTGAGGGCGAGTGTGTGTCTGGAGTAGTACAGAGAAGATAACCCTAATAACTGTGTATCCAACATTTGAGCTCGTTTTACAGAATTTTGAATTGTAGTTCGCAAAACACCTGGCTTCAAATTGGTGATTTCTTCTTCAATGTTGGCTTAGTGCAGGTTAAGTGGCTTGTTGTGGTAAAGCCCCAAAGTAATATATCTGGCACCGTCAGAAGTGGCTATCTTGGTGTATCAAAATATCTGGAATTCTTCATTGACCGTTCTAATTTTTTCAACATAATGTCTTAACAAATTTAAAATAGAGACATTTTTTTTATTTCTAACGATATGGCAGTCAAATTACATTATGACAATACTTTAGCCTCAACCTATATTAAACAATTGAATTCTAAACAAAGTAAACCTTTTTTCTCGAAATACACTAGGTTGGGTTAGGTTAGGTTAGGTTAGGATAGGTTAGGTTAGGTTAGGTTAGGTTAGGTTAGGTTAGCATCAGTAAATTACGCTCTCAAACAACCTCACAAACAGTGGTTTTAAAATGATCGCTTATACTACGTTTTATTGGGAGCATTTTATTATCGATAGATGTACGCGCGATCTTCGCAGCCCTATAACTGGATCGCACATCGGCCCTTTTGCGGCGAGACCGGTCGCGTTATGAAAGTGTTCGCATCTCCGAACGACACCCGGATTGCCCGGTTATTTCGCCTATCTAGGAGATCTCGCTCGCCTTGGCGACGATAGTACGAGACTGTCGAGTTATATTTGCATAAATGTTACATTTCGCTAGTGGATAATTCATTCGTTCTTGAAGGGTTTCAATGTTGTAGCATCTATATACAGTAATAAACTAACAGGTACTCCTATTAGACTACTATTACTCCCGCCGCAGAGATTCAGAGCACCCCCTTGTGGTTATAAGGCTTTTGCGAACGAACCGTTTCTCAAACTCATTTAATTTCTCTGCCGCACCGCCAGGATATGGAACTGTCTGTCGGCGGTTGCCTTTCCTCAAACCATAACAATAACATAAGTCTTCAAGCCAAGTAAGTCAAGTAATATGAACAAGCTCAGCGATAGCCCGCAAACCCGCTGGTATGGTGCCTCGATAAACGTAGTTTCGCGAGGCTATTTGAATTATCTGAACACTTGTGGTCTCTCAGCAAAGCCAACGATACCACTTTTGCTCTACCGATCTAATTTTGTGATGTTTTTGCTAAGTCAAGGGAACTACAGCAAAAGTTTAGATATAGCACCAGTTTGTCTCTCAGTATGAACACAGTTAGATATTTCCGTAGAAATATAATAAATACGAAAGTAACTTTGTCCGTCTATCTGTCACGTTTTCGCGCCTAAACCAATTTTGATGAATCTCTGTATAGAGATAGTCTGGACCTTCGAGGACATAGGCAACCTTTTGTGGCGAAAAATAAACTCGAAGCGGGTGAAATAGGCGATGAGTTTGGGGAACTCACAATATTTAGGAAATATTTCGGCCCGACATCATTCTAAAACGACATTGACTCGGACGGAGCCGGGTACCTAAGGTAATTTACAATATCTGTATCGTCGAATCTTTTCATGAATTTCAGTTAACTACACCATTTTTACGGGTCTATGCGGTTGTAGAAAGGACAAGACTTTTACGTAGCTCCAGTTGTTTCTAGAAAACAGGAGTTTTAAGGATAAACGGATGGACTTTAAAGTGTCCTTTAAAGACCCCATAGTCACAAAAATCTATTATCGTACGGGCTCACAGTGAGAGTTATTGATCGCTTTGCGTTGCATCCGCTCACAGACGAATCAGTCACTGCAAAAGGCTGCGGGGTGGGCCGCAAGGCTGTATGCATCACCCCGCCCACGTAGACACGAAGAAAGCGCATGCGTCAGTCGGCAGGGACAATCACTATCGAGTTAGTCTTTGCCTATTAATCTTCCGGTAATGGAGATGTCTGTGGGATAGCATATTACCACAGCTGTAAGAGATAACAGCAAGATAATAATGAAAGTATAAAAGAGGGGGCGATTTTACGAAGGTGCAAGTCAGGAATCTCTTAGATGGACCGAATCAAGGTGGTAGAGGGCCAGGTGGTGCGATGGATAAGGCTGTGTGGGTTCCGGCACTCAAAAAATCGAATTTTACATAAATTCGGATCAGATTCGGAGTCCACATAAAACTGTAGGACCCCTTGCTTGATTAAGAGGTGGTGGGGTAATCCTGCCTGGGCCGGTACCATCGTATTGAATGAACGATGGTTGAACCGGCAATCACAACTGTCTGTGTATTTTATCCAGTTCAATGTACGATTTATGGAAGGATATTCCCCATCCCATTATTTACCAAACCAATAATTTAGGAGTTTGGTTCCTATTTTTGGATTGTCGGCAGTAAATTTGTGCATTCCCTACCAATTCCATTAATATTATAACATTAGGTGTAGTATTAATCATTTAATTCAGCGCTGAATTACATAATTTAACATCACCAAAGGCAATCTCGTTTTAAAGGTATTTGTAACATGTGTCCCTAATTCACCACTACACGATACTTCTACTTATATTTGATTTATGGCTGCTCCATTTGACAAGTCACAGCAAAACTAATGAGGCGAGGTATCACAGTTATGTGTATCATGTAGCAACATGTTCGCACTTACTGCCCATTCATACATCACCCGGTTCGTATACCATTATGCTGGTTACATCTCGGTGTATTGTCACGGTGCATTGTGTAACACGTTAGGCACAGAGCAATGAATATAATTTTAAAATTTATACATGCAAGCGTTCCTGAGAAATACGGTCTTGACGGACAGCCGGACTAGGAACTCATTCAATAAGGATTCCTTTTTATTTTGTGGAACACAACCCTAAATACAAAGAACATTTTTCATTGCCGCTCCGACCATCTTTTCATCCAATGCGATGGTACCAACCCGGGCGGACCTTTAACTAATGGCACCTAATTCCTTCGGGAATGTGGTGAATTGAGGTAATATCATAACGGTAGTTGTGTGGTATTAGCCATCCATGTCAGGTCGCATAAAAAAAATCATTTTTATGGCGCACGCCAGGACCACACAAAAAAGCACTTGGCCGGCCGCATAGTTATCGCAGCCCCCGTGATAGTCCGCAAGCCCATGGGCATCGTTGGGCACCTCTTATATGAGGTCCTGGCGTACGCCATTTGACATAAGCAAACACGCCTGTACATGCATCACTAATATTATTATTTCGTCTGCGTGTTGTACGCTGTTTTATTCAATGCTCTGTGTTGACCCTGTGACACACCTAGACCCGCGCACCCACGCAAATTCTAACCATTATTGACTGCCATATTTGCTTGCCTCCAACACCATTTGCATTCTCAGTTATCTAGAATTTGGGACGTATCGATCCATTTTATGAGGAGTACTCACCAGCCATCGCGACAAATATTTGACAGATGAGATGAGACGATGGTAACTGAGTTTAGTTCCAACACAATTGTTTATTTTTTAAATAATACATTGTCGAGTATTTTATAATGCACTTAGGTTCTTCCGTCCGTGCGTATGTCACAGGACTGTATCTCATGAACCGTAATAGGCAGACAGCTGAATTTTTCACAGAGTGTGTATTTCTGTGCCGCTGTAACGACAAATAAAAAAACCAATAAAAGTTAAAGGGATGGCCCTCTACATGGAACAACAAGAAACGTTATTTCTTTGGGTCAAATCTTATATAATGGTCCGGAACACTTCTTGTGTGAATCCGACTTGCACTTGGCCGGTTTTTTCGTATTCGTCTCAGCGATTGAAAATGACGTCACTTAGCTAGCCCACCATTACGATTTTAACTCAATCTGATGGCCGCAAGTAAAATTTTCAAAATTCAAATTTTCGATGACCCACTTCGTAAAATCGGTCTAAGTAGTCTTAAAAGGGGAGTTTTTGTTCGTTTTGCCCTCACGCCGGCTTCTCGACCGGATAACCTCCTTTTGGCGAGACACTTCCTGCGCCATTACGCAAGTCCGTTTTTTCTCGTCGTGTAGGTGATTTAGTGCGCGCTGGGAACCGGACGCGAAGAAAGCGAACAGTGATGCATATTCCGGTGCGATAATACGCACACAGGGTGCCCATTACACTCAAAGTTAGGTTAAAAATGCATTTCTTCCATAAATGCCGTTAATGCCTAAAGGATCTTTTTATTTGTGTCATTATAGGTCTCCTTCCCTAACTAATTCAGCCCGGATTGGTAAGATCGCATTGAAAAGAATATGATTAAACGTCGAAGCGAGACATTGTCCACGTTTTCCACCCATCAATAAAGCTGGGCAATGAAGTAAGGTCTTCATATGCCCCTAATTTCTTCTGTATTACACTACATGTGCAGCCATTAATTAATAAGTAAAGTACGTAAATGTACCTTACATATCAAAATAAGACGAAGTTACATAGTTATTTCCCATGAAGTATCAGCAGACTAGATTAAATGTAAACAGCTCTGAAGGTGAATAGACAATGATTAAATCTGACCTTAATTTCCATTTCGTACCATGCCAACTGGTAAAATTATTTTCACTTGGCCGAATAACACACTGTTTGGACAGTTAGCATGGCACGAAATGCAACTAAATATCAGATTTAATCACTCCCTTGTTTGTATACCTGCTATTAATCCGCAAGTTAACTTACCACGGTAACTCCCCAGATATTGTTTGCACTCAATCAATATGATAATACAGAGACTACAAATACATACTTCATACACATTTTGGAAACTATTGAATATATCCCCCCGGAGACACAACTTTTCGTCATCAATGATCTTCGATTGCGAACGCTAAATTGACAATTTTAAACCTAATGAAACCGACACTTTGACAGCGCAATATTTAATAATAAAACAATCCAAACAAGTCCACCTCCAGACTTCTTAATTAGATACAAATTGATTTTGTGTTGATAACATGATTTTTATTTGATTATCACATAAATATGCATTATTTTGTATCGATATAAATGCGATGATGAGAATGTATTTCGCTTTTAGATGAACTTTTATATTTATGTTTCATTTGGTATTGCGCCACCCTCCTTGTATAACCACAGAAAATAAAATTAAAAAGAAGTGTACTGAGGTCGTTAGTTGCGATCCGTCCTAAGGACAAATTGTGCATATAATCTTATTCGATGCACGCACATTGTATGCACAGTCCACACATCGCCTACTTTTTTCTGCCCTAACAGCTTTTCAAAATCAACATTAGTAATTTTGACTTAAATAACATATTCGTTTCTCGTTTACAAATAAGAGAAATAAAGATTAATATGTCTGTATATTGAAATATATTAAACCAAAGTTAAGTTTTAAGGTCGTTTAACAACATCAGCCGGGTACACGTTCCTTAATTAACGTTTGGGCCCTCGCTCCTAAAAACCGTGTAATACAACTGCTTTTTTGATGTGAGAATATGACCCACCCTGTTGTCGTAAATAACAAAATCTTCGCCCGAATTTAAAGTGCCAGTAAAAGCGATTGGGATTTTGAGTGCTTAAAGTACCATAGGTCGCGCCTTCACTTTCACGTCAGTTAAAAAGGGTTTCTCTGCCTCGGTCTGCCTATCTGTCACGATACATTCATCAGTTATGGCGTATGTTTAAACGTTGGGTCTTTAACTTTTCTTTCTTCGCACGCAATAACTGTAATTTCGATCATCGTTAACAGACGTTCAATATACAAAGTTATATTCTGTTTTTTTATGTAACTGAACATGGATTGCTGATACCACCTTGCAGGAATGATATTAGCCAAACGCACCGCATTCCCGAATGCCAGATGAGACTTACCCTTAAGGGTATGGCCACATCGAATTGGAAGGAAAGCACGGACCAATGTTAAGGCCGCTACAACCATGTTTTTGTCCAATGCGTTGGTACCAACCGGGTGGGCTAAACCGTACTATCTAGCCGGGGAAGCGGACGTTCGGCCTTATTTTGATTCCGAACCATGGAGCAAGCTCGCATTCGTGACGACATAAGAATAAGAATAAGATATTTTTATTCGCCACGACATTAACACAGACATAGCATCATAACAAAAAAATAAAATAACAACAAAACTAATTTATGTGTTGACGTGTTGTTGAGTTACCTTTATTGTATGTTCATATAGTATCTGAAATGTGTGACAAATGGGATCAGCAAATGCACTTATCCAAATCAGAAAGAGTTCCTTTCTTTCTGAGTTGCTTAAGCTTTCCATCACGAATACAAGCGTTTTCTTGGTTCAGAATCTATGTAAAACGATTCTTTACTTTTCCTACTAGGTGGTATAGTTACAGCACGAGCTGGTACCATGGCATTGGTAGAAAGTTTGGTCGAAAATGGTCCATGTTTTCCATTAAGCTTAATTTCTTTGGGAATCCGAAGTGTTGGGTTAATATCAAGGTGTGGTATCGGCAATCCATGTCCAGTTACATAAAAAAACTGTTTTTTGTCCTCAAAGACACCTGCCACGTCGTTTCTGCATACTTGCGCATACTTTGTTCTGAGCACACGACCGAATATTTGAGTAGTCATCTCAAAACGAACCGGACGGCCTTCGTCTGTACGCGTGTTTGACATTTTGAATAGTTACAACTCAATTCGATAGGAATGTAATAATTCAGCATGAGAGATATCATCGGTTTTAACTCAATCCATGTTTTATGAGAAATCTCCTTAATCAGTGGAAATTTCTGTGAAAAGACATTGAACGGAGTGTCGCCAAATTCGAAAATCTGTCTTCGTCGAAGATCTTTCATCAAAATGTCTCATTTTTGATAAAATAAATAAAACGAATGCAACTACAAAATTAAATGAAGATTTTATTGTTTGTAGAGTATGTGGCGAGTTTGTTTTAGGGGATGTTAAGATGTTTTGGCATGTAGAGCGAATGGCTGACGAAAGAATAAGCAAACAAATTTAAATAAAGCGAGTGTAAGTGTCGTGCCACGACCAGATGTAATATAGGATATATAAAACGATGTATGTGTGTAGAGGGAGCGAAAGAAGTATGCTGATATCGTAATTTGCCGGGCTGGCGAAATAGTATTTGTCAAAGGTAGAGAAGCATCCACCATCTTTTCAACGACGAATGTCTGTATTGTTGCAGAACGATGATTTCGTCGCGCGCTGCAGCGCCGGCCTTACTCCTCCTGCTGGCCAGCGCCAGCGCCTTCCCGGACAACATCCAGCAAGCGAGAGAGCTGCCCCAAGCCTCGGACTCTCTGAGTCTCGAGGCTGAGGCCAGCGAGCTCACACCGCGGGGAGCGAGATGTGCAACATGCGCTGGAGGTAATCTACACGCTGGCCCCGACGCCTTCCCTTCGAACATTGCGGCGAGGCTCCAAGCCCTGCCCGCCGGCGCCGAAGTCCACTCCCAGTCCTCCTTCCAGGGGTGCTCCACGGAGAAAGGATGCGCAGGCATCAAAGTCAAGGACGGCACGGTCGTCGAGAAGTACGGCAACGTGGACGCATTCAAGGCGGCTGCGAACGCCGACACGGCCAACGAGTACAGCTTCCACGCGGGACTCGGTGGCAACGAAGTGTTCGCGGGAGGTATCCCTAAAGACGGACCGTTCTGGTGGATGAAGGAGAACTCTCCGTTCAGGGACGCGTACGGTAACTACGAAAAGTTCAGCAAGTCCTCCTCCAGTCAAGTCAGCAGCGGAGGCGCCGGCTCCGGAGCGGGAGCTGGCGGCGCCTCGTTCAGTGCTTCGTTAGACCTTTCTGGGAACCCATTCCTTAATGGGGATATCTCTAAACTCGCTTCCGGGTTCATCGGTGGGGCTCAGGGTTCTTCAGCCTCTGGGTCATTTGGATCATCCCAAGGAGGCGTTGATTTATCGAACAACCCGTTCCTCAATGGAAAAGTTCAGCCCAGCGGAGGCTCTAGCACATTCCAATCTTCCTCTTTCGAGTCATCCTACTCCTCCAACGGTAAAGATTCTGGCTCGATAGATCTCTCAAAAAATCCGTTTTTGAATGGCGCTGGATTCTCGTCAACCAACAATTTCGGTACCGGACAAACCGGTGTAGGAAGCCAGGCCGGCCAAGGTAGCCAGGTCTCCGGTGGAAAATTCTCCAGCTCCAGCAGCTCATTTGGAAGTCAGAGCAGCGGACAGTTTGGCAGTGCTGGAAACGCTGGCGGTGTCGGAAGCAACGGAGCCAACAACGGCCAGTTTGGCATCCAGGCCGGATTCCAATCTGGACAGCCGGGCTCGAGTACAGTTAACAAGTTCTCAAGCTCTTCGACAAGCTACACCGGGTCTTCTCCCAGTCCGTTCACGGCCTCGACCGGATCCAGTTTCAACCAGATCGACAACAGCCAGAAGGCCAGCGAGTTTGACTTTGAGCAGCAGCAACAGACTCAAGGGAGCATCAATGATCTAGTGAGTCAGTTTCCCAAACCGGAGGAGCACAATACTGGAGAACTACAGCAGACCTGCGCTGGGCAAGGCTACATTTGTGTGCACAGAGCTCAATGCAATAACGGCGTCGTCAACACTAACGGTGCGGGAATTCTGCAGGCGAGAACTAAGGTAAGGACTCTTTTAATTTACTATGGTATTGTTAAATTACTTACAAAGATCACAGAATCAAAATCTTCATCCATTACTTTCGCATCATTTTCATGCACAGAGTAGGTTGTCACACCATCAGTAACTTTATAATTATCTTCAACATAAACTAATCAAATTTTAAAACAGCATAAAATCGCAAGTTACTGTGATGTCATAGGAATAATATTAATAAACATAGTATCTGTGGGCACCAACTGGTACGGAAAGCAATTTCGTATGGGTTTCTATAATTTAATAGGACCAGTATTTGCGGTGACTCAAAATGAAACGAGATCCGGCTGTTATGAAGATTTGGGTGTCATAAAGTTGATCAATAAAACAGAATCGATTTGAAGCAATTACTTTATAGACTCGATCGGAAATAAATCAAAAGTTTGAAGAATTGAAAAATAATTGTATGACACCAATTTTGTGACTTAATTAATCCAATAACAATACATATTTCTGAATAGACACCCATTCATAATCAATGCGTTACTGGTAAATTAAGCAGATATTGTGGTATGGGTCCGATGATTAAAAATAGCATTGCAGTATATGATTCCTCTACGATCGATCAATTTGTTTTCGTTCACTTCTAATATTTAAATGGGTGTACATTTCTAAACTATTTTGACTGAAGGCAGCAAACAAAATGGAGACAAAATTATTTTTTCATGCAGTAATGCAATTTTTACTTATATCTATAGACTAGGAGGTCGCGACAAAAATGGTAACGATAACGTAAATTGCTGAAAGTGGGTTCACAGGATAAAGACCAACCCTCTGAAGCTAAACGCTGCCTATGCCAAGTGGTTGCGTTACCTAGATAATGCGCCTGAAAAAGTAGTTATCGTTACAACAAAAATATATGAAAAGGTAAATGGCTGCAAATAACGCAGCATGAAAGTATCACTACATACTTACTTAGTAATATCAAAACTGAACAAATCCTTGTTTACATTTCGTAGTTATAGGCGATTTAGGTTACAGATATAACTATACGTATATTTAAGTATTTAATTGAAAAACCGACTGGTTATTGTTGTTTAATTATTGGGTATCAATATTCCAAAATCATCAGCATATTCATCAGCAGGTACATGCCAGCTTCTATTTTATATAGCCAATCTAGATAACGCAACCACTTGGCGCAGGCAGACTGACTTATTTAGCATCAGAGGGTTGGTCTCTAACATGTGAACCCAGATTCAGCCATTTACCTTATCATGACCAAAAATGTCGTGACCTCCCGGAATACTAGCGATGAGAAAACTTTAAAACTTTTGACTTATAAAATATAATATGGAATCCAAAAATTACTAACGAGCAATTATCAGTATGGAGTTCCATTTGGACTTACTGGAACGTTTAACTACATTTTATTACATTTGATCGAACGTACATTTTTATGGTGCTACGAGATGAATAAGTCCCTACTAAATTTCATTTATTAGATCGTGAACAGAACCAATAGATATCATTTCTTAATATTGAAACTCTGGATTATTTATATTGTCTCTTATGAACTTATATCCGTTCAATAAGTTTTATTAGTGTGTCATTCCTAATTCTCGCCCACTCCTTAAAAATAAGTATTGGCACCAATTTTCACCTAATGTAAGCAAATATTAAAAAATGAATCATCAAATAATGATACATCTGTCAATATATTTTAAGAAGCATTGTTACCGTGTCCGGTTGCAAGAGTTACTTATCAATAGGCTATCCGATTTGATTGCCAACCTTCGAAATAAAATATATAATCTTTTTCGAAGTGCTGTCTTCGAATGGATATAAAATCCTTATCATCATTATAAACTCTTTGAGTGTATTTAAATTTAAATCATATATTACAGTGCGACCTTTACATTTAAATATTCAATAACTATATACGATATGCAAAGCACATAAGAGATCGATATATCATCTAAAACATGAAGTGACCTCTATCGGCTAAGGTCAAAGCATTCGACGTAATGTCTTTAATAAAACTTTTATTATTCTTCGAAAAGGTCAGTCTTTCGGGGTATTTTCTTTTGTAGAATAGTAATTAGTGGATTCCCTGTGATTGTGTGGCGGACATAAGGCATCCAAGGTAGATCTTAGACGAATGGAATTTCTAGTTATTTAAGGACCTACCCGCAAGTTTTCATTTTAAGGAGCTAGGCCGAGTCAACTAGTGGCGCCTTGTAACTGTAACTTCTAACTAATGAAAACGGATCAAGTCCATTGCCAATGCTTTGATCCCTTGTTGCTTCTTGAAAGAAGGATAAAGCAACAAACACAATTTCGCATTTATAATATCAAGCTTCAACACTATTAATCTAATGACGATGATAGAGATACACTGCTGCTAGAAACCTATTTGAGGGATAAACTAATACTAAATCGCCCGCCCATGGATTTTTTTTGTTTGCATGTGGCACGTTACGTTTGAGTTGGACTGGTAGTTTTGAAAATTGGAGACAGCGGTTCCCATAGTAGGCGCACTCGATGCCATATCTCCTTCATTTTTCATATTTGGATTGGATCCATATTTTCACCACAGTTATACTATTTCATATTTCCACACAAACATAAAAATCCATGGACGGCCGATTGCAGCATCTCTCAAACGCCTGTTTTATTCAATGGTGTAAATCTGCGGCATTGTATTGTATTGTATTGTTTATTCATCATCCATAGACAGTACACTGCACTCGGATTTGTCATATTTTAGCATTGGGCAAAGCAAAACACAGCGAAGAAGAACTGGAAAGAAACTCCGCTGCTTTTTTTTTTCAACGTCCACTTAGTCTATGTTTACAAAAGTGTTTGTCAATTATTTTAACAAAAACATAGGTAAAACACTAAATTAACATGAATACACAAAATTTACAATCCATGCCGTATGCAACAGTTCATGACAAATACCATTTTATTTGCAAAGACAATCCCCTCCAACTAATATGTTGCCAATTGGAGCAGGCCAGTCCCCAAACAGCACCCGTTCACGAGCACCACGCCGGGCATAGCCACCACCTCTTTCAACCATATTTTAGGGAAAGAGATAACCCGAGCCAAGCGTCACCGTACGATGCACTGCTCCAGTGGCAACACAACACTGTGAAACACTTGCACATTAGGTTTTAATACTATAAGTTTTGGCAAAAACTACTACAGTCAGCTGATCACATAGTTACATATCCCTTTAAATGCTACCACCTACAGAAAATTAAGAGTATAATGGTTTGAGAGCAGCCCTATCAATAAAGTAATAATAGATTCCTATATGAGATTTTGACCAAAACCGAGAAACTTATAATGCTTAACTAAAAATTCGGGTGTATAGAACCCTCGTCATTATTGATACGAGCTCAGGCAAATTTCGATAAGTGATTTGTAACTCGTAATAGGGCTTCTGACTTGCATAGAAGCCGCACGCTAATGATGCATAAAGTGGGAATGCGCCCAAGACAGGGAGCGGTCCCAGGTTCTGTCGTAACGAATCACTTGTCATATTTTGCAAGAAGGTAGCGCCTCGGCGCGGCGGGAGATAGAACATCTCAGCTGCGCCTGAGTTTAGTGTATAGGTAGGGACGGCAAAAAAATTATATCTTGTTGAGACTACGTTAACTTGACACGAAGCTTGGGTGAGTTTCAAGTTAAACCAGAGCTTGCGCATTTTCGTTGAGTATGAGGGTTACACCATGATTCCGAACCCATGTAAAACTAAAGGTACGTTTCTCAAGAAATTTGCCTTGCAGATGATTTTATTATTAAGAGGGCCCTTCCCTACGGTCCTAACTTATTCGCGGGCACAGCACAAAATCGTGCTATTGCGCTCTGGCACCGTCTCTCTTTCAAATAAAAAGACAGTCTCTTTATTTAGGAGGATTCAACACGTCCACAAAGCAGACAATGTGCATAGTGTTTGATTTGGTTAGATTTACAGATTTTTTAATTGCTTAACGACTTATAGCAGTAAATCACGAACGCTGTAATAATAAATCGAACAAAAATCATTATAAATATTCATGGATGATGGATGATGGATTGATGACTAATGACAATAATTTTTGACATGTTTTCGTTTTATCGTGGAGTAGTCCACTCCCATAGTTACTGCATAAAGCACGCAAACAAATCGAACTTCCGGCCCTAATAACAGAGAAACCAAACACAATTTTACAATTCAATGGTCATCAAGCATCTAGTTGAATTAAGGGCCGATTTTTAAATCACCTGATAGTATACTTATCGGACTGATGTACAAATTTACGTTTGTCAAAAGACGGATAGTCATTACCGGAGAATTATATCTTCTGTCACAAATATCTGCCGGTGATTGTACTAATGATAATATGGACTTACTATAACGTATGGATAAGCAGAGGCGTAAATAGATCCGTCGAATAGTTATCTGACTGTTTGTCGGACCATTGAAAAATCAGCCCTAAATAAAGCAGTTTTAGGTATAGTTTTGGATCTCCGAAAATAAATATGCTCATGGTTTTCTTTTCACTCTGGTAACCCCCTTATTCGATCACCCAGTTGAGCGTGAAGGACTACCTTAATTGAAACCCTCAATTAGTGTTAAACTTACAAAAAATAATTTTAAAAACGTTACCTGACGGTTGATCATGGAATTATTACTAGAACTTGACATGAGGACTATTATTGCACCTACTATATAGCGTATTTAAGCCTATCTCACTATATTCCCGAAGGTACCATGCCAGTATCAATTTTCATTGCCTCCGTGCGAACCCGTGGTCTGATACAAGACCACAACAAGGATACCCGTAGGATACAACCAGACCAAGACTTCACAATGGCGGACATATGCGATTTCTTCCTAAATCGAAATTACTTTTAATTTAAGACGGAGCATTGTCATGGTGCAAGATCCATGAGTTGTTTTGCCACAATTGACTGTTTGACGATTTTCGAGTACGATTTCTTGAACTTTTTCGACGTTATCATCGGTAGTTGATGTTGAAGGGCGTCCACGACGAGGTGCATCGTCAACTTCTTTGAGACCATTTTTGAACGACGAATACCACTCGTATACTCTTGTTTTTGAGAGAGCAGAGTCCCTGTAGGCTTTTTGTAGCGTTTTGAATGCATCAGCACAAGAGATTTCGTTGGAAACACAAAACTTCAAACAAATAAATTCTTTGTTCAATATTTTTTTCCATTTTGAAATGCGACGAACTTTAAAAACTTGATTGATATAAACAGACGCCAAACAATTACTACTGACATTTAATATTTGACATTTGGCAGGAGTGTCAGGGAAAGGTGTACCAACCTGAGAAAAAAAAATCGAATCGGTAAAGCGTTTTAAATTCAAACTAAAAATTCCCGGAACTTACTGATCATAGTGTACTTATATCTAAATGCTACTGCCAAAATTTTTTTGGTATCTTTAATTTAATTATTGGTATTTTTCGGTTGCATCAGACTCTTAGTTATGCTTGCCGACGCTACCGGGCGCGCATGAAATCTCGATGTCCTTTGGCTCGAGAACAAACATGGGACGAGCTCTGACGCTGACGCAAGAGAACACTGACTGCATGTACAGACCAGCGAGCATGGAAGGGCGGGAGAAGCGATCAAAACGCATTCGTACGGCGGCAGCGTAGCCACGAGTTAGTGCAAAACGTCTAAGGGTCTCTTCCATCAAGTACTGATTAGCTTAATCCTCACATTACGGTGGGCCATCCCGCTCAACTCCCCATACAAACGGGGAAAGAAAATAACGCCCATATTTCTTGTCAGAGATTCAAAATTTTGCTCAAAATTGCTTTATTTGATCGAACTAGATGTCTGATGACCGTTGGCATTGTAAAATTGTGTTTGATTTCCAATTTTTTGCGTGTTTTAAACACGCGGACACGCGGTGGATTACTCAACGATAAAATCTATACATCTTAAAAAGATTAATCATCAGGCATAGGTTGTTTCATGAAAATTTATAATCAATTTAGTTTTTGTTAGATTTCGACTACAGCGGTCTTGGTTTACTTTTAGCTAGAAGTCGTTTTGTAATTAAAATTTTCGTAAATTTTACCAAATCAAACACTATGCGCATTGTCTGCTTTGTGGACATGTTCCTCATCACGGAGCCTGTCTTTTTCTTTAAAACATATAAGGTCCCAGAGCGCAATAGCACGGTCTTGCACCGTGCCCGCGAATGAGTTAGTCCCGCCGGAAAGGGCCACCTTAAAGAGCTTTTCTTACTCTCAATCGATACCAGTACAAGATAATCAGCAATTTAGTAATAAAGGCCCTTTAAATGTCGATTTAAATAAATCTATAATTAATCTAAGGCTGCACTAAATAGCGTCCTTTGAAGAATTCCCCATCTAAAACCTAACCGCACTCAGAGTTTCTTCACTAAGCTAATCGAAACTGACCGCGGCTGACGAAGTTGAAGTTACTCATGCATAGAATACTACTAAATATTACCTTACTTATTGATTTTTTGCCAAAGAAGCATATTGAATATTAATTCAAATATTATTTAACACCTGGCCATGCGTAATGAGGAAAATAGTCCAAAAATTTGGAAACTAAATTTACATAACCAGTCAACCAACCCATCTGATTTTAAAATGCAGTATTTATTACATTGTGCATAGGTGTATGCTTGACAAATTAGGCACAAAAGTGGATTTATTAACAAAAAGTAATAATTTCGTTTTCAACGGACCACTGAACTGCTCGCCTTGGCTAGAAGATGCTTAGTTAAATGAAATTGAATGAAATGACTGACTTTGTTTAGCGTCTTGGCTGAATGAATTGTGATGTACTGTTAGGTATTAAAACGTAAAGTACAAATTCAAGCTCATGTCATGTACAAAATATACCTTACCCTTAAGAGTTTATATAGTTTCAGATTATAATTATGTTGCATATGTTTCGTAAAGGCAATTTCTTTGTTATTATTTTAAACTAAACGTAAATAACATGGGTACTTTTGGGACAGTAATTTCCAAAGAACTAACTGTTAACCATACAACACATTTAATAGGTTATCAGCTGTATTCAGAGTGGACGGAGGTAACTTGAATCCGACGAACTAAACCGTCTTATGATGCCAAATAGTAATAAATACAATACTATACAAGAAGTGGCTTATTCAATGATTTGTCACAGACTCATATTACAATGCTTTCTGTGTCTATATACTGAGCCACCCAGAAGGTACAAAATATAAAAAAAAACACTTTCTAATATTAACAGTGCGCCTGGTACCTGAGAATCTTGAGACCTATTTACTCATTTTGAAAATTCTTCCTATTCATTAGGCTTCATACCGTCACGGTAAACGCCCTTAGGGGTAAGCAGTGAGGTTATATTAGAGATACCTCAAACAAAAAACGAATGTATGATTTTTTCTTCAGAATTAATTTTAATTGACAGTCGAACGATTACCCAATTAAAATTCAACGTAAGAAAAAACAAAGTCATAAAATCATCTTGTTTATAAAGGTCAAACAATTGTGGGTCCTTATTAAATTCAAGATTGTCCGGCCAAGGAAAACCTATACATACCTTTGCATAAATAATGTAAGCATTCCCTTAGTCGTAATTAATTAACTCGGTTAGGATAATATGGTCTGAGTGATCAGTCCGAGTTCTCACCTAAATTGGCGTTTACGGAACTTAGAAGTTACGTAAAATTGTCAAATTCTATTCAAGTTTTCACTACTTAAACTGTAGTCTTACTTATTCAAGCTGTAACAAATAAACTGGGACTTTTGTATGATTTGAATGAAAACGCGGAGCCGGCGTAAACGGTAACGTCGACGTATTTACGGCAATGGTGAGTAAGCTGTCAAATAAAACTCGGACTCGCAAATTTTAGTTCGCTTAACGCCCACTGCGCGCGCTCTTCAATTTCCCCATACATTTGAAAACGCCAGTCGATCGGTTTGGCGTAAACGTCAATTTAGGTGACAGCTTGGACTAGGGCCTCTGAAAGTTTAATTTTGTATCGACTATTCTTCTAAAAATTTCCTCATAAAACTGTTTCTCTATTGGATTTTATTGAAAGTGTATAAAAGCAATGCGATGTTTCATAGTCTCGTAAATTTTTAATCGGCATTATAACATAGATAGACGGTTTTAAGTATGAGTTTAAGTCCATGCACACATCGTACAAAACTCGGCGAAAACTACTTATTTTTGCTGGTACTATGACATTTCTAGCCAGTACCATCTTTTGTCTTTTGTCTTTTGTACCATTTAATGTATTCTGAAATGTGAATTGCAACAACATCTGTAGAATTTGGTATCCCTATTCAACAATGGTATTGTCTTATCAATCTATACAATCCTCTTTTATCTATGGTCCATTGGAGGGTAATTTTTGAGCCTGCTAATGAAAATGAATTGTATTAATGAAATGCTACATTTAGATTTCCAACGTTGCTAATCCTGTCTCGTAGTCCAAAGACTTCGTTTCTAATTTTCATATGAAAACCAGTTTTTTGATCGATGCACTACACCACTATTTTGAAATTTAGATTTTAAGAAAGCTGTTGATATTTGGTTTTGGCAAATCCGCTTACGAGATGGGAAATGAAACCACTTTTTCATATCACGGGGCAAATACACACATTTACATATCTGGAGGGCAAATATAAACTGAGCATATTTTTTATTTTAGACTAAATAAATTATCTCCCATACGTTTTTTTAGGATTTTCCAACTGTCATGTCACAAAAGAATTTGGTAAGAATGACATTGAGACCAATTAGTGTTAGTTAGTGATTTATCATAACCTGTTCCGTTTTACATATAGTATACCCCATTTTGGCTCAGAGTACAGGTAGGTATATACCATGTATATCAAGGCTTACTCTAGGAAGCCATAATGTATGCGAGAATTACGAGTCACCAACGTTGCTGTCGGTTAGTGGGTTATTGTGAATTCTGGTCATAAATCCGAGCTAGGTACAATGTACGGGTTAGGTCCAATGTCGTGCGTCTGGCCCAGGGGTGACTCATGAGGTGATAATTCCGAGTAAATCTGGATTTTCCAAATGGTCTTCTAATGCTAATATCAGATGAGGCAATGTGTGCTAAGAAGTGATTCGGATTCCGAAAGCGTTCTTGAAATACATTTGTATAAAATACTTTTTTAGGGTACCCACCCGTACCCAAAGGGTGCCAACGGAACACTGTTACTGGGCCTCCAACGTCCGTCCGTCCGTCCGTCTGTCAGTGGGCTGTATCTCATGTACCGTGCTGTGTGTTTCTACTGGCGTTATAACAACAAATAATAAAAATTCAAAACAAATGGTGCCCATACAATAAAAGTGTTTTTGGTTGTTGTGGTAAATCTAGTACGATGGTACGTAAGTCCGGAGTCCGACTCGCACTTCGCCGATCTTGCGACTCGTAACTCAGGGGCGCGGCGACTTGCCTTCCATGCCAGGGTTGGTTAGGTTAGGTTATCCCTGCTCCGTTCATGCACCACTTTCTTTATCTTTCTGAGTTTGATCAGTGCATTTTGTCATGAATACGAGCAGTTCCAGATTATGATATGCATGTAGAATCGACCGTGAAGCAAGGACACATTAATTAAAGAAAGTATGCTGTAGAAATAACTCCTTTATGGATATAGTGCAAGTATATTTTACTAAGGGAGATTTTGTTAGGCCATATTTTTATTAGTAAATTTACAGTAAGCTAATATTGAAAGGCGATATAATCCTTCTGTAACGATTATCCGTCTTTTGAAAAAGGTAAATGTGTGCTGCCAGACCGTTAAGTACTATCTGACGATTAAAAAAACGGTCCAGAGTTCACCTGATTTTCAAATACGAATAACGCAAACATAAATACGTTTAACGTTTAATGTTTGCAGTCAATGTCCGGAACGCAGCGTTACATCAATAAATTATTCGTTGAAAAAAGCGACGTACTTCCTTAGTACGCAAAAATATATTTTACTGTATTTCTTGTTGCCATCGAGAATTATCTCCCAAAGTCACGGCATCGTTAGACCTTGCTCAGTAAGATGTTGCCTCATCTAAAAATGTTGGCGAGTTTAGTTACCAACAACAAAACAATAAGAGATGTATTAACTAGATTCTCGGAGTCCAGATAGCGGTTGTATGATAATGCGTTAGGACATCATGCACCCAGAGACCAGAATTGCCAATTAAACGGATTTTTTCCCTGTAACAAGATCGTGAGACTGCTACAACTGTCCATTGTCCATTGTCTCGACGCTATTTATTCTTTTTGTCGAGTGTACTTAGGTTTTAATTCGTTTTTTTCTCAGTTACCATTTTTACATGATAATTACGTACGGATATATTCTAGGTAAACAGTGTATGGATGACAGGATGTAAGCATTAGACGGTCACGAACGATGGCTATCGAACGTTCTTGGATGAGATTATTTGTATTTAAATGGCTACTACTAAACGTTAATCATTATCCGACATGGATGGCTAATACAACATCTACTGTTATGATATAATACCAAAGCATTACTAGGAAACTAGGTACCATGTCACATGTCAGGTGGAAAATGCGGACAATTTTCATCGCTCCCTTGAGCATCGTTCATTCAATGCGATGGTCCGACCCGGGCGGGATTACTGCCTAGTAAATGGGGATCTACAGATTGACTTGGAATCCGAAATTCAAACGACTAATCCATTGGTTGCTTCTTACGACATCCACGAGAACAAATGCAAACGGGCCTTACGAATTCTAGATGGGTGACCGTTTTCGTCCGTTTGGGCTGGGCGTGGTTCGGTTTCCGTAAAACTGTAGGTGGTATAATCCCGCCCGGGTTGGTACCATCGCTTTAAAAATAATGAAATAAAAATATTCCGTGTTTTCCATCTAGTTCAACATTGCCGAACAATATAAGGAAGGTCCTGGCATGGTCCGTACTTCCCATGCAATGTGAACTAGGGATGTCATATCCAGATCCATATAAAATAATATTTCTTCAATGAAATAAGAAAGTACTTGACTTTTTTAGGTTTACATGTCTATAAAAGATTCCATTAAAATTAATTAAATATTACTATTATAAAAACTTTAGGTATTTTTCTTTTTTGAATGAAAATTCAATACCATTGTAATATGCATTATTTTTGATATTATCTTTAATAACAGTTAATTTTAGCTTTTGCGATGACTAAAACTGTAAAGTTTTATAGTAGGCAACATCCTTAGTAACCAAGTTACTATAATGCATATAAAATGCCAATAATGATTTAATATGATGTCATGTTATTGATGTACATGATGTTAAAACATGTTCGTACACAAACTAAATATTAATGTAATAAGTACAAGATAATGCATAATACCTGTCTAATTGAACAATATCATTTATTAAAGAGAATTATGTAATCGTTATGTTGCGCATAACATGGACATGCCTGACATGTGCGGTTTATATATTTTTTATAAAGTGTAGATGAGTTAAAAGTTAATGTTCCATATTACACAGATTAAGACTTCGAAGCTATATTTAGATATGTTCGCAAGATAAGATGAAAGTTAATTTAAAGTTACAATATTAACCATAATCTCAAATATGGAATCTACCTTCAAATGTTAATTAATAATACGGCTATGTATATTATAAATCCATTTAATTTTAATCTTTGCAAGTTTCTTAGAAAAAATAGTTTTCACCATGTGTGATTCAATTCAATTCATCACATCACAAATTGTTAGATCAGCAGAGTTGATTAACTCAGTAAAGAAAAACCAGCAAAGAAGCTGCATAGGAATATATATTTTTTCATTCACAATTATTTATACACACTTAGAGGTGAATGCTACTGCCTTTTTTTGGTAGAACGGTTTCAGTAAAAGAACAAAGAACTTTTGCTTGTTGAGTCGTTCCTTAGCAATTGCCTATATATTCTATAGTTCCTTCGGGACTCAAATAATACCAATCTGAGGTTATATAAAATACTAAATCCCCGTTTCTATCACTCGTTAATGGGTATGGTTGACAAATAATGATGAAAACATTTCGTTTCCTAATTTTGCTTTTGGTTTGTCTTGGTTTAAAAAAAATCTCTAAAAATTTGTGCTTTCAACTTTCGTCTTACAGAAATCAGAGCTTGAAAGCATGTCCATACTATGCTCCGCCAGTTCTGGGCGCGGCCACACTTATGACCTTTTGACAGCCGTCTGCGCGCCGTCGCCGCCGGCGCCCGCGCAGCCAGCGGTCCCGGTGTGAACTCTCGGACGATGCATGACAAAACGTTGTACGGTATTGTACAATAATCGGCACTGGAGGGTCATATGCGTTGACCTAGTTTCCATCAGTAAAGTTAGCTTAAATCTTAAAGCGTACTGCTATTAACTTTTTATTAACGTCTAGTGTAGTCATGTACGTAACGCACGTAAAAATATCGTTTTAGTACAAGGTCCTCCAAAAAATATATTGATTTGTAAATGTTTAAGTTACTTTATTGATTTCCCAAAATACATAAACGTCATCAACTATTTTGCACAAATAAATCTATGTTTCATTTTTGCTTATTCAAAACATCTATTTTTGCATTCGAACGAGTGATAATCGTAATATCTGTTGTGAGATGAAATCAATTTAACATTTTTAAAATTCGTACCGAAGTTATTTTCTACTTTAGTCCAAAACTACCAATTTGCCGCTTCAACGGTGGGTTAGGCAGAGAAGATAGAGCATCTGTTGTTGCACGACTATTCACAATACAACATAAGGCAATGTAATCCTGGTGGCGCAGTCTCACAGTCTTACATTACCATACGACACCGAAAACTCCATGATACGTATAATCGAACCTAGGCTCTCAGTGCAGTACGGTTTCACAGCAAGGAAAAATGAGAAAATTGTTCATTTTAGTTAGGTATATCAAATAAAACAATTACGGGATTTTATCATGTGATTATTTGCCAAATTTCTAAATTCTAGTTCAACAGGAAGTACTCTATAGGATTTTAATATATTTGCGAGTGTCAAAATATGCGGCTAAATAGCTATATTTTTTCATCTCGTTGACTTAGAAGCATTTTTTATAAGCTCCAAGGAACCTACAAATGTGTTACTCATTTCAACTCAATGGCCACAAAATTTCCTGCCTAGAAGCATCCTGAAAAACAAACATACCAACAACGGACCCAAAAACATTGGTTTCTTTATTTTTTATATTTATCCAAGCATACTCGTACTTACTATTACCGACAATTAACAGAAGTATATGTTTGGAGCAGGTCTAAACTGCACCTCAATTAAATTTTAATGGTTTTCTTGAAGCGATAATTCTTAATAACCGCGGCGATTATTAATTTAAAATGGCGTCAGAAGTGCTCCTAAGCTTTGTAAACATAACCTTATCTAAATGACAATATTTCAATGTCAATGTTATATTATATTGTAATATTATGTATTATATTGTTGCTAACGCAATTATAGAACTGGTCTTTCCTGCTGATGTGTGGTTGTGGAAATTCGATGATGTGTTATTATTGATGAATTGATTGTATTGATATGAATTGTTATTTTTAATGTCATGATTTAATAATATAATGCATATTGAACAAGATTACAAAAAACCAAATCGTTTTTTTATGCAACTTGTTATGGACATTAGGTAAATACATATAAATTAGGTGCCATGCCAGGACCTGTCCTTTATGAGCACGGCTATACTGAACTGGATGGAAAAAACGGCCAATTTTTAATTGCCGCTTCAACCACAGTTTCATCCAATACAGTGATACCAACCCGGGCGGTCTTAACCCTACCATCTAGTAAAGAAAGTACCTTTCTTTATTAAACGTGAATGAGTTGAATTTGAAAATAAAATTTAATTTAGAATGTAATGTTTTTAAAATAAAATTCAAATATTTCAACAAATAATATTGGAGTTATTATATTAACTCATGATATTATTGAATAATTAAAAAATAATGTAAAAACATTGTTTTTCATTTAAGCACTCTTAGCCAGTGGCGTACTGTTATCAGGATACATAAATAAATCATAGATAAACTTTATTTCGAGGCTGTCAGTGCCTTAACATTCTTAGAATATATCATTATGACATCGATTTAACTTATGTCTGACACATCATTTACCAATATTTTGACCCGATGACATGGATCATAGAATGATACGTGATTCAATGATCAAAGGCAGCTCATCAAATACTATTTGATCTCATGTCATCGTATTAATTTATTACATTGCTTGGCAACATTATTTACCAAAATAAAAATTTCTGTATAAACCATGTTTGTATATCTGAACATAGAGTTTTATTTGTATCTTATATCAAATAAAATATTGAAAACCCTTTCTACGCATATGTAAACACACCGACCCGCACTTAAAACATGGTGGGAAAAAGCAACTGAATGGCCGGCACGATTTTCGCAACACCTGTGAAAGTCCGAAAGCCCATGGGCGTCCTTGGGCGCCTCTTTTATTTTCCTGGAGTGCGCCATATGCCACGCTTAACAAGAAAAAATAATACAAAGATTAAAATAATATGGAGGAAATTTCATAATAATTTACAAGATATTTAAGTTTGGATTTAGAAAAAAAAAATTACATAGAATATTTTCTTAAAGCTCTTGAAAAATAATGCCGCAGCAATTTGTCATACGATCATTAAAGATAAGGAATTTTGTGTTTGATCTTATTTTTTTAATGTCTAATCTAAGTCAAAAAATACCAGCATCTATCAAAATTAACTCATATTATTTCATTAAACAAATCACAAGCTGTTTGCATAAAGCATCATGCAAACAGCTTGTGATATGTGTAAATTCTTAATACATCTACTCGGGAGAGATACGACCCTATATTGATGAATCGATGTTTACATTGGATCGAGAGGTCTCTGGAAAGATTTTACATAATGATGTGCTTTGCCGTTACCAGTTTAGTCGTAAGGGCGGTGGTGCACAGGTGATGTTTAGATATTCTTAGCAAAATTTATTGGTGACAATTTAGGTTGGATTTTTTATGACATATATATGGGTTGTCAATATCACCACACCTCTGTCGTGATACATATTGTCATAACACAACGCATTTCCGCATCTGAACGTTCGCATCTGCAACCTGACATGGATGACTTCCGTCATGATATTAGCCCAAAAAACCACAGTCCCTAAAGAATTAGGTGCCATTCCAGGTCCTTCCATTTAAGAGCGCGGGCATAGTTTCATTCAATACGGTGGTGATAACCAGGGCGGGCTTAACCCTAAGTTAACCTAGTAGGGGGAGCGACCTTTCACATGGGTTCCGAACAGCTCGCATTCGTGACGAAATGTACTTAAATTTACAGGGTTCCGTACCATCGTATAAGATTTCAGGGATTACGACAATATACACGTTTCCTGTATGGAGGCCCCTTTTCATTTTATTTATTTTTAATCATTATAATTTGTTGTAGCGCCAATTCAAATACACACTCTGTGGAAATTTCAACCGTCTACCTATTACGGACGGACAGCGGAGGCTTAGTGATAGGGTTCCGTTGACACCCTTTTGGTACGGAACCCTATTTTTTTTTATTTTACGTGTATGGGCGCTGTGTATCGCCGCCCTTATCTCGCTGCGGCAGACGGGTTCTGTTAACGTATGAATTGAAGTCCGTTTAAATGTGGCCCGGTGACCCCGCTAAGTACACGGCGTCAGGTTATTTATTATCTTGGACATCGGCCTGTTAGAGAAGCTACTTGTATACGCGTCTTGGCCTATGCATGTATCTTGGTAGAGGTACGAGTCCTATTTACACACCGAATGGGTAACGCCAGCACTTAGGGCCGAGTGCACGATAGCACAAAAAAATAAAATCAACGTCAACGTATGATTAAACACGTCACTTTTTCTGGACAGTATGAAAGCGACTTCTTGCGGTTCACTAAAAGTGACGTGTTTGAACATTGATTAACTCGGCCCACTCTTCGTGCAATTGGGGCTTAGGCTGAAACAATTTTTAATTGCGGCTTGAGCCATTGTTTCATCCAATACCGTGGTGACAACCAGGGCGGGTCTAATCCCACCACTTAGTAAGGGGAAGGGGCCTTTACCATGGGTTCCGATTCATGGAATATCTCGCATTCGTGACGAAATACACTTATCCAATTCAGAAGGAGTAAGAAAGTGGTTCATGACCGGGGCGAGGATTTGAACGGCTCAAGCCTATACGATCTGTACAAATTACAGTCATAATTTGTATGACATCCCTTGCATAATAAAATTCAGTATAATCTAGGAAGTGTAATATAGATTAACTGGCGTACTTACATAAAAGTTTTGATCGTTTTTCTAGCCCATAATGGAATTAGCATTGTCCTTTGTATTAAAGATCTACTTACTTTTGAATCACAACTATCCTATGTAATCGTGTATCCATCATAACTTCATATTTATTAGTCATAGTATGAAAATTGGTTTTCCTTCTAGATTCTTCTCTAAAGCTATGCTTTAAACATAAAACGGTTCGTCCAATGTCTTCCGTTCGAATAGAGCCAATTGGCGTGACGCCTCGGCGTCCGAACAACACTATCTAATCCTCTATTACGAGTTAAAATTAATCACTTATCGAAAAATCGCTAAGATCATCGACACCGGATTTTTATTTTTGTGTAGAAAATATGAAACAATATAAATATGTTAAAAATATGTATCAAATTCTGTGAACGGGTGATTTAGTGAGTCCTTTCGTTTGAGGCTGGTCGTGGCCACGTAATGTGAAACTGTAGGTCCCCTTTCTTGCTTACGTGGTAAGGACTAATCCCGCTTGGGGTAGTGCCATTATGGAAATGAGAGTTGGAAAACCCTCCGTATTTTCTATTTAGTTCAATGTAGTCGTGCAATATGATAATGATCCTGGCGTGGCACCTACTTCATATGCATTGTTTTGAGCTAATATTATCATGACAGTATGCGCGGCATCAGCCATCCATCTTCAGTTACATAAAAATAAACCTACATTCAAATATAACCAAGAACATATGTAAAAAAATAGCACCCACATTTAGAAGCTATAAATGTCATAATTTACGAGCTATAAAATTTACTATACAAAATCGGAGCCCTATACTATAGGGTCATCAAATGTGTGCATAGATTACTCTCCGAAACGGCTGCCTTCCATAATGAATACTTCCTGGTATGAACATTTGGTTACACATATCAGCGATTCATTTATTTTGCTTGAAAGCCTCTGGAATACGTTTCAGGCTCTAGGAATAGCTAGATGGTACAGCAATGGTATCTCAATGGTTATATTTCCTTGAAGTCCGCTGGAAATACTGAGACCTGAATATTCTGTTTTTGGGAGCTAAAAATGCACCCGCAGTGATTTTTTTCTAAATTATTTTATTTTTTTGTATCTGCGCATGGATAGTCAAATATCATGATATTAGCTTAACACACCACATGAGAACTAGGTGATATGCCAGGGCCTTCTTTATATTGCTCGGTTGCATTGCACTGAATTTAAAACCCGGATATTTTTTCTTTGCCGCTTTGACTATTTATTGTCATTCACAAATTCAAGGTCTACATTATTTAATATAAAAATATAAATAAAAGCTTTAAAATATTTATAAACCTAAAACTAGAGGTTGCAGATCCTATAAGGCCGCTCAGAGCTACAGAGACAGACACCTCCGTACGATTCTCTCGTTTGGTATCGATATAATTTTGTTTTGATGCTAATTGGCACCTAATTGAAAAGCTTTCAAATGAGTCAATCACACAAATTTAAGGCGTGTGGTATTCTTTGGTCGCTAAATTACGTCTTACAAGTGTCTCTGCTTTCTACGTGCGGAATGTGGGTTACTACACGTAAACAATTTATTTGATATTATTTAACATAAGCTCAATCTGGGTTGAAGTTCAAACGATTCGACCTCATGCATTTTGCACGCTGGACATTACGTAAGGTCCATGGACACTTTTGAGTCATCGGTATTTTGACTAATCGAATTGCGTGTGTAATCCTACTGTTTATAACCTAGATTTTATTTATTACTACACATGGAAATAACTAAATGTATGAAGGACTGGACCAAAAATGTGTCCAAATGATCCTTGCTGATGGATCATTCTTCATCCTACGCAAAGTACCGACCTGGCTGTCTGTACCCACACAGTTACAAGTTTACATAGATTACTAACTATGTGAAATGAGAATTATATTTAAAACTTCGATCTTCGTCTTCGTCTTTGATTGAAAATCAAAATCGAGCGAGTAATATAAATCATTCCTCAACAAAAATAACTCGTTGAATTATGTCATGACGTTTAATTTATCATAAGCCATTATTATTTTCTGACTGTACTAGTAAAAAAAAATAGCCTCATTAGACCTCCATCCATTTCGTTTGTTTAGAAAATCACGCATCTCAAATTAAGAACATTTTATCCTAGGCCCCATACTCTAACCTCGGCTCGTTTTACTGGAAGACTTCCTTTTTGTTACAGAAACAGTACTGCAACACCAATTCAGAGATCTGCTGCAGGATAGAAGTCGCCAACGTCCCCGGTTCGGGCGTTGACCTTCAGGGCAGCCTTGGCGTTGGCTCCGCCACCTACGGAGCCAGCGGCTCTGGCTCCAGCATCTTCGGGTCCAACACCAACTCTGCCGGAAGCAACGCGTTCGGATCGGCCTCCGGATCGAGCAACTCCAACCAGTTCGGAGCTAGCAACACAGCTTCTGGAACCAGACAAACTGGAACGACTAGCTTTGGGGCAACCGGATCTTCCACAAATCAATTCGGTCAGGCTGGACAGAACTTCGGAGGGAGCAGCTCGAACGGAGCTAATAGCTTTGGAGTTACCAACACGTTTGAATCATCGTCAACCAAGTACGGATCCTCCTCCAGTAGTGGTCCCGGTGGCGCTAATGGACCCAGCGGCAGCAATTTTGGAGTGAGCGCCTCTGGTGCCAACTCCGGATCAAGTTTTGGAGCTAGCGCAAGTGGCAACACCGGTTCAACTGGAAGCAACGGCTTCGGAGCATCCGGTACCTTCGGCTTCAAAGAAACTAGCTCATCTTCTTTCGATAATCGATTCAAGGGAAGTAACGGAGGAGGTCTCATCCACATCGCTCCATCGACTGGAGAAAGTGGGGTTGTCTTCAAGGATTCGACCAACACCCAAACCAACTTCGTGGAAACTACCCGTAATAGCGAGACCGACTCTTTCTCCGCCGGATCCCAGACCGCTGGTGTGTTCAGACCAGGCAGCCAGTCGGGCCTGAAACCGGGGATTCCTTACCTCCCTCCCGTTGGCGACGTGAGCGGCGGAAGCTCCAACACCGTTTCTTCTACCTACAGGCCAAACCCAACCACTCCTAGGCCTTACAACCCAACTACTACCGGTCCAACTTATCTTCCACCTCAGGGCGAACAGTCTATCAACAGGCCCACGTTTGTGCCCGGGCCGAAGGCCCCGGAGGACACTGAAGGATCTCTGATCTTGGACCAGAACCGAGAGCCCAGGCCTAAACCACGTCAGCCCTTCCAGCCTGCTATCAGTGAGTTTTTTACAGTTGGGGATATGCACTGCTTTCTTTCGCTTGCAATAAAATATAACCACGCACAAATTTCTGACTTTAATTTGGTTTAATCTGGCCCTCGCACTTGCACATTGCTTATGGTGTTCTCTTGATGTCTCATTCCTTTATAAGAAGTTTCTTTGCGGTTTCGGTTTCTATATTCTATTTCAAAATTGTGACCTAACACGTATACCTACCTAGTTCTGTTTTACTATCGGAAGCTGAAAACTCAATAACAATGATTCCTTAAAATGTGTTTATTTCTTCAGCTTCTCAACACAGCTCGATCATATTTGAATGGGTTCAGATCAAGAGCTATTTTTAAAACCATTTTCACTGTCTCCGTTCAATGCGGTGTGGTGATATTATTTAGGTTAGTATAGGTGTCGACACCTAGAATAGAGCATAAGGCCCAAATTACTGCTGCGCAGAAGTCGATGTTTGAGTCGTATCAGCGGTTCGGATTGAACTTTTAAAGGAAAGGCACTTCAGCAGAGTTCTAGCTATTAGAACAAGTTACTAGTTACTAGCTACCTGTAAGAAGAATAAATAATCTTACTATAACATGGCTTCCGAACCGTGAAGAAACAAGAATTCGAAACGAATCTCAGTTATGGAAGAAAATGAGAAAGTCGAATCTATGGTCTCCAGCGCAGCTACCCCAGGCCTTACCATTTACGCGTCACATATTTGTTCTGTGTCAACCATTACAAAACATGTTTAAGAGCCTCTTGTTCTAACATTGATTTATTTTACAGGTGACATTCCCGCTGGATGCGCCGCCGCTCTTAAGTGCACACCCATCGAGTTCTGCACGGCTGAAGGAGTTATCTCCAACACATCGGTCCGCCTCACCAAAGACCAGGAAGATTTCCGTGTACCATTGACGGTAAGTGCCACAAACTGTCGCTTAATGAGTATATGAGTATGAATCAGTAATGATCAACCATTCTCACTGAAACATGCTTGTTAAATCCGGTATTTTTGTCTTGGTGGTTTCTATGGTGGAATCTACACAAGTATTTGATTGGTTAAGCTGTTACCGCCATATCTGAACTCATAATTATCTAATATATTCCGTATTCGACAAATTGGTTTTTTGCTGGTACTGGCACACAGCCGCTGGTCTTTTCGAACTGTGCATACCGGATCTGCCGGATTCCTTTAGATTAGCATGTCTATTGGTTGCAGTAACAACTATTATGTCAGCAATGCCTACAAAAGTTACGCATCAAGCATCGGCATGTGTTTTAGAGTTAGATAAAATGGAGCACATCCTTATGATTACATGTTGTTCGATCACTACCAAGAATGATTTCAGTTTTTATGTCTTTTTTCATGTATTCGATTTCAATCTTTTCGTTCACCTTTATTTTTCGTGGTTTGAAATATAGTAAGGGCATCTCTTTCGTAGTTGTAAGTTTAAAGTAAAAAAACTTGTTAAAAAATATTGAACCGACTCTAAACACTAAGAGGTATTTAAAAATGTTTTTATTCATTCGCATCCTTGAGTTTTTGTATAACTGTCATTAGTATTTCCCACCCTTAAGAGTGGTATTCTTTCAATACTTTTATGAAAGGACTACCACTATGCAAATGGTTTAACAATTTGCGGAGATATCGACTAACATACACACAAAAAAATACAAGCTCCTCCTTTTTTGAAGTCGGTTGAAAATATCGTGTTTTCCATCCAGTAGAGGGTCTTTCTTGGCACCTAGTTTTCAATACGGTGGACAAGATAACATTGAAGACCTCTTCATAAACCTTTGCTAATAAATAATAGATATCTCAACCATGAGTCGAGTGGTCGAAAAGTTTGCCGAATCTATTAAATATTTGATCATCGTCGAATTCTAGTGGACGTCATTACGGTTAAGCGAGTTGCAAAACACCTGCGAATGTTTTTCTATACCAAACGCTCGTCGTTTTAAGAAGAATATTTAATTGGTAAGCGATTCTTTGCCAATCTGCAATAAAATTTGTGAAGTATGTTATTCTCGAGCGCGTCTTTTACGCTTTACAAAACGGTTTACAAGAAAAAATAAGTCCATTTATTAGTTAGTTTTCCTGCTATACAGTTTACAACCAAACTGCATTATTTATTGTTGACATAATCAAAGGTCAAAACGAATATTGTGGATTTTAAAGTGTTCCCCCAAAATTGCAATGATTAATTTAACTTTGGGAATAGACTCCGATTATGGCTTTGATTTTTTTACTCATGACCCCAAAAGTGGTTTCATTTTTACCCGACTGCACGACGCAAAGGAGGCCAATGTATGTGTGTTTTTTCCTTTGTGACGCTCTAGTTACAGGCATTTATTTAACTTACTTTCTAAGTATCTCTAGATAAGTTCTACCTAGAAAAGAACTGAATTTTAAAACAGTTATTAACATTTCGATTGAGCTTCACTAAATACATATATAGAGGATACCATAGATTTCAGTATAGATTAAAATACTTTGTTTTCTAAGTGAAGTCATTCTAGATCCAATATGGTGGACTCCCTAAGATGGCGGACCAGTTATGACAGATTAATTCCTTTAATTAAGTTTTCCTTGCTTTACGCCCAATTTTACATGAATATCGAAGAAGACAAACAGAACTTGCCTTTCATGCGAGAGGTTGTGGGTTCAAATATTCGCCCAGGTCATACACAAGTTTCTTTCTCTTTCTGAGTTGGATAAGTGCATTTTCGTCAGGAATGTGAGCTGTTCCACTGTTGGGAACCCATTTAAAAATGTTAATCCCCTTCCCCTAATAGGTGGTAGGGTTAAGCCCGCCCAGGATGGTAAGACCGTGTTTGAATTTGTGTTTCTCTTTGCCAATCAGGACTGCAAGGACGTCGAGACCGGCACCCTTGGCAAGTGCTGCCGCGACTCCACCTACACCGACCCGTGGCCCACGAACCAGCTCGGCAAGTGGGTGCCCGGCGTCTTCGGCGGCGACGACGGCGCGTACAAGCCGGACAGCCGCGGCACGCCGACCAACCCGCGCCCGGTGCGCGTGCGCCCGACGCCGCCCACCACCGGCGAGATCATCCTGAACAACTACAGGACGACCGAGTCGCCCGGCTTCCCGTACCCGGGACCGAACCAGGTTGCGCCCGGCGGCGGCAAGCCGGGACAGGGCCCGGCGCCGTTCGGCCAGGGGGTCAAGGGGCAGTTCGGCCAGGGCCAGCAGGTCTCGCAAGGGTTTGGGCAGAGCGTCTCGCAAGGATTCGGACAGACGGTTACTCAAGGACAAGGTCAGTTCGGTCAGGCCGGACAGGCCGGTAAAGGCCAGTTCGGCCAGGCTGGACAAGGCCAGTTTGGACAGGCTGGACAGGGACAGTTCGGACAGGCTGGACAAGGCCAGTTCGGACAAGCCGGAAAAGGGCAATTCGGTCAAGTTGGCCAAGGACAAATAGTTAGCACAGGCCAAGGACAGATCGTTAGCACAGGCCAAGGACAATTCGGTCAAGTAGGTCAAGGGCAGATTGTAAGCAAAGGACAAGGCCAATTCGGACAGGCTGGGAAAGGTCAATTTGGCCAGGTTGGACAACAAGGATTCGGACAAACCATCACCCAGTCAACATCTCAAACCGTAACGCAGCAGCGGGGACAGTTCGGTCAACAAGATCAAGGACAGAGTGAGACACAAGGACAAGGCCAATTCGGACAGAATGGCCAAGGCCAGATCGTGAGCCAGGGACAAGGCCAAATTGTGAGCCAGGGAGAAGGCCAGTTTGTCAGCCAGGGCCAGGGCCAGATTGTGAGTCAAGGACAAGGTCAAATTGTCAGCCAAGGTCAGGGACAATTTGGAAAAAAGGGACAAGGCCAGATTGTGAGCCAGGGACAGGGCCAATTCGGTCAAGTTGGTCAAGGACAGGCCGTAAGCCAGGGGCATGGTGAAATTGTCAGTCAAGGCCAGGGCGCGATTGTGACCCAAGGACAAGGCCAAATTGTTAGTCAAGGACAGGGACAGTTCGGACAAAAGGGACAAGGGCAGATTGTGAGCCAGGGACAGGGTCAATTCGGTCAATCTGGTCAAGGACAGGCTGTAAGCCAGGGGCAAGGCCAATTCGGTCAAGTTGGCCAAGGACAAATCGTTAGCACGGGACAAGGACAATTCGGCCAATTCGGTCAAGGACAGATTGTGAGCCAGGGACAGGGTCAATTCGGCCAAGTTGGTCAAGGCCAGACTGTAAGCAAAGGACAAGGTCAATTTGGCCAGGTTGGTCAGGGCCAGATTGTCTCGCAAGGTCAAGGACAGATAGTCAATCAAGGACAAGGACAGATCGTTAGCCAGGGTGGTGGCGCTTTCGGGCAATATGAGACTGGAGAGTCGGTGCAGAGAGTATTCCTCAGCCGATACGGCGCCGGCGGCCAGTGCGGACTACAAAAGGTAAAAATAGTTTATTTATAAATTTTGACAAACCTAAATACAAAAATACTTACGCGTATGCCATCACGGCGTGGAATACACTGCTCACCATGGAGTAGGGAGGTAGAGAGGAGATGTTGTTAGCTTATATTACTAGAGAGCGCAATGTCTCTAGTGCAGCGGGAAGATGGGGGAAATCACTTTAGGGTGGGGTCATGCACCGCGTATTTTTGCTAAGCCCATCTACCGGAAGAACCGGAAATGTTATTGTCCATGTATTTTTATTCCATCACTTAAACTAGATGGCGCGTTTGCATTTTACTGTTGCTTTTCTCAATAAAAAAACCCTTAACAACTTCTATTCATGCGTTCCCGCGGATTTCAATTATTTTAATATAAAAAAATCATAAATTGATGCATAATCAGATCAAATTTTCCAACCGTACGAACAAAATTATCGCGCATCATGTGTCCGCAACACCGCCAGCGACTGACGCTAAGCCACGCCTTCTTATCACGTGGGCTGTGGTCCCAGTTCACGGGCACGTGCCCAGTTTACTCCTCTCTACCTCCCTCCTCCGTGCTGCATACTTCTGTTGACGTAGGATGTGCGACCAGCAGGTCTACTCTTGGCCCTGCAATAACAATTAAGTTTGACTGGAAAGATAATTTGTTGGCATCAATATGAGAGATTTAAATCTCGTAGTTGGCTCTATTATCATATTTTCTATATTTCTTTGTCTATATATCAGAGTGAGTCGGTACGCTGAGATGACTTAGGAAAGTAGAACAGTTGAACGTGTCTCGGAAGAATGACGAAACCAATTAAGATTAGGCCTATTCTAATCTTCATTGATATTCCGTGCTCTGGAATCTTTCCATCGAAAAGGTGGGTGACCAAGTGGTTTTTTCTCAGTTGAGAACCTTATAAAACAGGTTTTCTCGGCATAAAGGCATAGGATATATTCCTGATTCCTGAGCACGAAACACCAAGAATAGGCTTGCGGATCGTTTTCTGCTCCGCTCTTAATTGGTTTCATCATTCTTCCGTCACATATTCCCTCGGTTTTTTAAGTCATCTCTTCATACATCTGTGTTTTTCCAGGGTTATTTTACAAATACCTTCATAAAAATTTATCACATAAAAACAATATTTATTTTCAAGTTAATCCATATTGAAACATATTAGAGCAATTCTCATAAAATTTCGCACACTATAGCGATCAATTAATTAACATTTAATGTATATCTTCACGCTAATTATCCCGTTTGACGTATATAACCATGTTGCTTTTATAGTTTTGATGCAACATTAATCACCGGTTTTAGTCATTATTAACGACTTGAATTTATGATATATCGGTTCGATTAGTATCATCTTACTAAGTGGATTATCCAATGCCGAGTAAAAAGTGGCTAACCTTTCGCTACTGGCAACTTTTTATGCTAAATGCTGTTTCAATTTCGAAATATACTAAAGGCAACGTTTGGAGGTAACTTTTGATGTGGAATTAAATAAATTAGAGCTCCTTTCAGTGGACTTAGGAATATACGGGACATAAGAAGATGTTTTTTTTTTATTTTAAGGGCTTATTTCATTTACATAGTTTGTAAATGCGATCTGTTAAAACAGTAAAATTGCTGCAACGATTTAAAGTAAATTTCTATATTGATGGAGTAGCTATATTTCAAAATAAATTGTTTGCTGTTTATGAATAAAATTAGGCGTATATGCATATAAAAATCATAAAAATACTTTGAACAAAGATTGAGTGCGTAAGATATTTACTGTTGGTGGCAAATATGGCTACACCATGAATGTATTCTTTCACTTTTTGAAATTTCATAATAAGGTGATGGTAGATTTTTAAGTGCGCTTTCCTTAGCCCTTATAGATGCAATCAACTGTTGTCACGCCCTTAACGATATATATGACCTTAGGACGACCGTATCCATTGCGCTATTCTTTTAAATTTTATAGTTTTTAGAAGAAACACTTATATTCAATCATTATTTACGGAATAACATGGAAACATTTTATTATTTAGATTAATAAAAGTTGGTCCTTATAAATAGGATTGATTTATTAAACCAGGTTTTTTTTTAAATATCATAAAATGGTTAAAATGTCAAGTTTTTCCGATAACCATGTTTAAAGAAAAGGGCTTATTAATAAAACCAATCATACAAAACGAACGCTTTAACGGATACGGTCGTTCTATGGTCAGAAATGTTCGTTGCTCCTTTGCAGTAAATACATTTCACATAAACAAACGAGCCAGAAATGGCATCGCTGATGATATTTGTCGTTCCTCTTCTCAAATACCAAGACATTCCTTCCTCCAATCGACATTAGACTCTATCCTCGCGTCCGCAGGGTCAGAAGCCGTACGGGAACCGCAACGAGCTGGAGGTAGACTTCTCGGAGATCCCGTGGCAGGCGATGGTCCTGCTGCAGACGAACCGCAGCCTGCTGTGCGGTGGTGTGATCACCCGGCCGGAGGTGGTGGTGACGAGCGCCGCCTGCGTCGATGGGTGAGTGCACTGAGAAAAAAATATTGTTGGCCCAACAAAGACACTTTAACCCTGGAGAGCCGTCATAGTGAATTGGTTGCAACGACAACCTTTATTTTGTCGACCATATATACAGTCTAACAAAGTAATTCTAGCAAAACATACTAGACATTGTTGCGCTCGCAACTTCCACTTTGTTACACTAACAAACAGTGACCCAAGTTGTTACAGTAACAAATACGACTTTGTTTCAATGACAAAAAGAAATTGACAAAATAAAAACTGTCCTGAGAAATAAGCTCGATTCGTTATAGTAACAACTTATTTTGATGCTTCAACAATTTTTTTCTGACAACGTGATTTTTGTCACTTTGTCAGCCTAATAATAATAATAAAATAAAAATTAAATAATAATATGTTTAAATATCTTTGGTATATACATATTTTATATCATACATATTTAAATATCATATTGTAAAATATAATATATGTTCCAATATATAACTTAAATAGATACAGTTTAATCGGCAATTAATTATGTTTATTATATATGTTTAAGTATTTCAAAGTGCCTGAGGTGGCCTCAAGAAAACATGTCTCCTTTGAAAAATATTTTTGAATGGTGGATACGTTACATTTAAGTCGGAGAATATATAATATAAATAATACAGCATGTGCGTAATCTTTATTCTTTTTTTCAATTGACAGTCGCCCCCCGCTCTGGGCTTTCTATTATTTTTACCAATTCTCCTTCGTTTGTGTGAATTCTTAAATGGTGTGCTTTTTTTGATGGTGCTTTTTTCTGTTTATTGGTATCTGTGACTTTACCTAGTATAAAATAACATTTATTTTCGAGAGTATGAGAATACAGCGGCGAACTTCACACTAGTGTTGAGTTAGTGAAGATATATCTGTCCTTATTTTCCCCTGAAGATGAATGAAGATATATCTATAATAAACGTAACTCTAATACAAACCAGAAATTGTGCATTCCAACCTAAGCAAAGCATTAAGTAAAGGTTTGGAATTGGGCCATGGGACTAGACGACTCCTAAAAACATGATCTTGATTTTGCCGTTGAAGGATTTTACTTATGTCCTGGAAGTATTCAGGTTCAGCCAGGCAATTCCGAGAGAAATATGAACTGCTCTCCTTTCATCACATCGTGATAATACAAATTGTCTATTCGTTTTTTAGTTCATTCATTTATCTCCATTTGGTGTACACAAACTCTTGAATTCGCATTTTTTATAGACTATTCGCTTACCAATGACGAGGAAGAACCATAAAACTACGTCGGGAATCAAAATGAATTATATACATTATTATTATGGCAAAAAATATATATGTTAATTTATCCCATTAAATGCTACCACCTACAGAAATAAGACAGCAACTAACGAATAACAATACCGTATGAATTATATTACTGCATCAGATTCTGACCAAAACCTAAAACCAACGTATGTTAACTACCCTCCCCCTTTCCAAAGAGATATAGTCGCACAAAGCAATATTCTAGAGTTCTCATCAACTCTTTCATTCACAGACTGGAAGCCAAGAGCGTGCTGATCAAGGGAGGCGAATGGAAGCTCGGAATCGACGAGGAGCCGCTGCCGTTCCAGATCGTCCAGGTGAAGACGATCCTGCGGCACCCCGGCTACCGGCGCGGCAGCTTCCAGAACGACGTGGCCATCCTGATCCTGGAGGAGAACCTCAGGCTGGCGAACAACATCCAGCCGATCTGCCTGCCCGGCCAGGGCGACACGCTCGACGGATTCTACAACGGCGCCGGCGAGTGCATCGTGACGGGGTGGGGCAAGCAGGTGTTGCAAGGTCAGTGAGTCAAGAATGTTGAAAAAAAAATAACCGACTTCAAAGAAAAAGCACTAAAAAGTAAAAAAAATAATTGCCATTTTCGTAGTTACGATTGTTGTATTTTTTTAGTCGGCGTCAGCCAGGCATGCGCTGTGCCAGTCAAGAGAACCTTGGCTGCCTTCTTTACACGTCCTCTCCAATAAAAAAAGAATCATCGAAATCGGTTGGCGTTATATTGAGTTATTCGTCCATTTGTCGCGCACATACTTAATACAAAGTTAAGACTTATATGATGTTCTCATGAATATCATTGTCAGAACTAATCAAATTGAAATGGGACCACACGGAAAGTATCAGCTTTCAAATAAAAATAATAATCATCATAATCGGTTCACCCAGGCGAAAGTTCTGAGGTATCAAACATGAAAAAAATACAGACAAATTGAGAACATCCTCCTTTTTTGAAGTCGGTTAAAAATTGTAGAGATGGAAAGGTGGGTCAGGCGGACACCATGGTAAATACCATTCCAGTTGAATTACAGGTGAACAGGACAAATCTAGGGATTACCTTGGTAAATTAATTCGTCGGGTGAATAGCAGGTGGACAGCAGAAAAGAGAGTGATTCAATCTGACGTTTGGTTGCATTTTTACAATGCTAACTGTCAAACGACGTGTTATTAAGCCAAGTGAACTAAAATGTACTAGTTGGCTTGGCACGATATGCAACTAAATTTCCGATTTAATCACTTATTGTCTGTTCACGTGCTTATCACTTTACGAGGTATTTATCATGGTAACCTCCGATGTTTAGTTGCATTTCGTATCAAACGATGTGTTATTCGTCCAAGTCACTGATAGTTACCAGTTGGCATGGTAGGAAATGCAGCTAAACGTCAGAATGAACTCACTTCCCTGTTCACCTGATATTCACTTTTTGTTATTTACCAAGGTAGCCCCCCTGAGCCAAGCGCCGATCGGTACGATTTCTTGCCGCTATAACATGAGCAGTGTTGTATAGTGAGTAGTCAAAAACTATTAAAAATGACAAGCTCCACAGCAGTCCTAACCGTTTCACCACCCACTAATGCGGTAGGTGTTAAGTCCGACACAAAACAAACACTTTTATATTATTTTAGCGACACGCCAAGTGAGTAGCAGTTCCGGCCACCGACACACATCCCGGCCGCTCGCGTAACCGCCGCGCGTGCGTGAGATAACGAGAGAAATTCCCGCTGTTTGTCATTATTTTTATTCGCTTAAAAATAAAACTCACACTTCTGTCATCGCCGCGAGTTGTTGACGACGATCGAGAATTATATACAGGGTGTCAGCGGAGGTATGGTCCATAATTAAAACTTTTGGACCATAACCCTAAACGTACATTGGTGGAATATTTGATATCCGTTCTCTGATTGCTGCGGATTTAACTTAATCTTTTCTTTGGGGGAGCTAGAACTGTTTGCCCTTCTAGTAGTTGAAAGTGAAAAATGTTATGATATGTGCAACCTTCGCATGATATCTACATAGTTCTCATGTGATATAGGTATTGGGCTAATATATTGATTGGCTATCCATGTCCATAAAAAAACGGATATCAAGCGCCTGTCTGACTAAATTGTTAGTCTGAATATCGCGTGATTTCATAGGATCACTTCACGAAACAGCACCATCTAGTAGTAGATAATGGAAGCATGATCATTTTATGTATACGACATTACCGTTATCTCATTAATTTCAGTTTCAAATTCCTGCTTCCGACGAATGTCACGACCAATACTTTTTCAGATTATTTTCATAATCTGATTACAATGCTTCAAATGTAGATGTCGCTGAAACTCAAATTAATAATGGAAGCATTGTGTCGAGTCGAATATAACCGAAAATTCGTTGGCTGACGTAATTGTCGGGATAACTCAACAGTAGAGGAGTGAATACGTAGTCTAAAGGTCGCAGTTTCGAATCCTTCTTCCGAAGAAAGTTCAGACAAACAACTTTGTCTGATTCTGATTACATTCCTTCAATGTACATAGATGTCGTTGTACAACCACAAATAAAAGATGTGACGAATATGTCGCATTCATTAAATACATAAAAATATCTACCACGACATTAGATGTGGTATTGGATATCCATGTCCTGTTACTTAATAAATCTGTGACCCTATAGCCCTCCGTAGAGGCGCGGTGGGAAGGGAGGGTGCCGCCGCCGAAAGGAGAAGTGTCGAAGACTCTCTCCGGCTTGAACTTGCCGCCATATTGGGTCAATGCCGCCCCGGCGGCGGCGGCCTCGTGGCGTAATCGGTGAGGTCGGCAAAACAAGATGGCCGCTCGTAGAATAATGCAGATTCGGTAGAGAATGAATCTGTTTATTAGTAATTATGTGTCAATCAAAGTGTATAGGACTGACGAAATACAATAAAAAAATACTGTAGCTTAAGAGGGCGTGTAAATCAAAGTAGCGGCTCGTAGCCTAGTGGCGTGGGGACTAGACTAGCATGCCAGAGGTTTGGGTTCAAATTCTCATTCTGAGTTAGATAAGTGTAATAGGACTGACGAAATACAATAAAAAAATACTGTAGCTTAAGAGGGCGTGTAAATCAAAGTAGCGGCTCGTAGCCTAGTGGCGTGGGTACTAGACTAGCATGCCAGAGGTCTGGGTTCAAATTCTCATTCTGAGTTAGATAAGTGCATTTCGTCACGAATACGAGCTCCTCCCTGGTTCGGGATCCATGTACAACTGTAGGTCCCCTTCCCCTACTATGTGGTAGGGTTTAAGCCCGCCCGGGTTGGTACCATCGCATTGGATGAAAAGATGGTCAAAGCGACAATGAAAAATTGCCCGTGTTTTCCATCCAGTTCAATATAGCCGTGCTCATAAAGGGAAGGTCCTGGTGTGGCACCTAAGCCTTCGCGAATGTGGTGTATTGGGCTAATATCATAACGGTGGTATTAGGTGGATATATGGTATTAGCTATTCATGTCAGGTTGCATAAAAAAAAATGGCGTTACGGTCTTTCATCACTATATCCCATCGCATCATACAATTGTAAAATTGGCTAGCTGAGATAATTATGAGCCATAGCTAAAATTATAAGTCATCATAAACAGTGTTGTCAGATGAGAATGTGTGAGATATAAACACTTACAGTGTTGGCGAACACAAAGCTGTCAAATATGTAATGTTATAATTTATGAAAAATGCCACCATTCTTTGGTAATTATGAGGGATTGCGCAAATAGTGGCGTAATGTCAGGCAATATTTTGCGAATAAAAATCACGAAGTGAAATCGCACATCCATGTCGGTATGTCTTCAGTTAGAGAATTTCTGAGAATTATTTGGAGAAAAGGCACGCAAAAAAAAATTGAAGAGCAAAAAAAGATGGCCGTTATGGGACACCTGCAGATGTAAAAAATAAGACTAATTTAAAAATTGATATAATAATAAAATTTAATTATTAGAATGTTTAATTAATGACAAATTAATGAATAAATATGGTGTAAAACTAGTGACCTGTATTGTTTGGACAATTCTTAATGTATAATGCAACAAATTAAATAATAATGCAAACCAAAATCTGACAGTAACTGTAATTAAAAAGAAACACTCTAAAATCTATTATCTAAAATCTAAAAACTATATATAAATTCCTGTATTGCGGTTCTGGGGCGGTTGGTGGCTGCTCGGTACCGGATGTGATGGAATAGAAGAGCGTCACGCCACTTGCCGTCGCGCCATCGGCTTTACCGCCAAGATGGATCAATAGATATTTTACATCAAAAATTAGATGGTAGGAGTCCCGCCCGGGTCGGTTCTATTGTATTGAATGATCTATGATCAATACATTAAAATGAATTACTTTAATTTGTCAGCAATATTTAACTTTTCAGTTTTAAATAATTTAAACTGTTGGTTGCTGCTATTGTTCTTTGTTCTTTGCCTTAATCTGTTCTACCAAGGAATTGTTTGGCAGTAGCATTTAGATCTAAATGGGTATTTCATAATTGTGGACGGAAAAAATATGCTATGAAGTTTCTTTGCGGGTTCATTTTTGCTCGGATGATCGAATCCGCGGATCTTTGTGACGTAACTCAGTGTAGTTTGACTACCAAAAAAGTTTAACTAAATGAAATAATTATGCGGCAATGAAAATACTCCGTGTTTTCCATGCAGTTCAATGTAGCCGAGCAATATAAAGAAAGTCCTGGCATGGTCCCTAGTTCCTTCCTATGCGGTGTGCTAAGCTAATATCTCACGGTCAGTTACATAAAAAAAATTAAGGTTTTTCCGCCGACGTTACCTCGACGACCGGTCGGTCATCTCCGCGCGCCGTTAACGCGCCGCACAAACAGACGGGTTACATCACACCGCGCGGCATTCCCGCGTTCTCGGCCGCCGCGCTCGATACCCACTTACCGACAGACGCTACCGTCCGCGTGGCGCGTGCCCAGAGGCTATGTTTATTACACATATGGGACCAGACATGGGTGGCTAATACCAAACTTTTTTTTTTATGCGACCTGACATGGATGGCTAATACAACACAACTACCGTTATGATATTGGCCCAATAGACCACATTCCCGAAGGAATTAGGTGCCACGCCAGGACCTTTCCATTATGAGCACGGCTACATTGAACTGGATGGATAACACGGACAATTTTTCATTGCCGCTTCGCCCATCTTTTCATCCAATGCGATGGTAACAACCCGGGCGGGCTTAAACCCTACCTCCTAGTAGGGGAAGGAGACCTACAATTTTACATGGATTCTGAACCATGGAGCAGCTCGCATTCGTGACGAAATGCACTTATCTAACTCAAAATGAGAAAGACAGTGGTACATGAACGGGGCGAGGATTTGAACCCAGACCTCTGGTACGCTAGTCTAGTCCCCGCGCCACTAGTCTACGAGCCGCTCACACCACACTTGTTGTCACGATATTAGCCCAACACACCGCATTTCCTAAGGAATCAAGTTGGGTACCTAAGAATTTCGTTAGTTCGGTAAGAACGGAATTGGCGTTTACGGAACTTTGAAGTTCCGATCCAGACACTCTTTTTGTATGGTCGATCGGTTTACGCGTGAAAACTTAACAGGCTGACAGAGAAACCTTATTTTGTTAATTAGTTGGATTTGAAAAAGAATTATTTGCATTTGATAGGCCAATTCTTGAGGAGGTATTTAACATGACGCTACGACGCGGGGGCGCATTTAACCGGGCTCAGCTGAGGTGATTGTCCAACATTAAATTGACGTGAGCGGAGCCGGGATCTTAAGCTAGTATATATTTATATTTACCTATCTCGTGGGCAGCTTATAATATACTGAGAAACTGCCCGCCCCTTAGTGTGCCTCTCCAATCTGTGAGAATCGGTTAGCGAACCCACCTCTGTAGTATTCTTGGAAGACCAGGTATCATTCAGTCGAGAAAACCGCTTTGACAACTGCTTTAACTGTTATATTTCTCGACTGAAGTATTTCTGATTCCTGCACGGAATAGGCCTACTGGAACCCGCCATCAAAATGGAAAATACAAACGAGCTTCAACCATCCTGCATTCAATACGTTCAATGTTCATGGCACAAACCCGGGCGGAAGTAATAGCAACCCACAGTATTTCATGGCCGAGAAGTATTGTTTCAGAAATTATTAAGAAGATAATATTCCTATTTTCATGACAGATTCATGAATCCTGAAGGTATAGATTGAAATTTCAGTATGACCCTCAGATCAAAAAAGGATGGAGATATGCTATCTATCGCGTTACCTTTGAGACCGACTGTCTCCAATTTCCTAAAGCTACCAACGTATGTACATGCCAAACGCAAACATAACCACAGACGTATTGGAGGGTTTTTGTTTGTGAGAACTAAATCTCTTCTGCGGTGTTGCCAGATAATGACGGACTTCTCGCGTCTCTCTCCCTACCTCACCACGCAGATAAAATGTCAACAGAGGCGAGGTGCTAAGGTTAACTTGTGGCGAAAACCAGCAGAGCTTAACAGTTAAGGCACGGTTGCAGAATGAAACGTCAATATTATGTTGACATGCCGTCACACACACGTCACTTATTGTAGGAAGTTTTCAAGAAACCTCAGTTGACTCCATGCGTTTAACAAAAAGTGACAGACTCAAACGCTGGTAAATTTAAAACCGGCTGTTCGGCTGTGTGTATGTCTATTCCTTAAAGTCAATGAAACTTGTTTGAACATCCCATAGAAATGATAGATAAATACAAAATACGAACACATGCGTACACTGTCAACATTCCTAAAATAAGAACTAAACGATTCTCTAGATACTTTTTTTCCATTTCTTTATGTAAAGCGCGGCATATGGCGTAAGCCAGGACCTCATGAGCCCATCAGCTTTATAACTTTTAATGGGTCTGCGAAAACGATTCCGGCCGGCCAGGTGCTTCTTTACACCATGTTTGAAGGATCCCAGGTTGTACTTTGGGGGAAATAACTCGGCAGGTAGTGCATTCCATGGTTTACCGACCCTATAGATAAAGGACCTATAGGATCGGTTTTTAATGTCGACAGTGGGCGGGTGCATTTCCTGCCTGTTCCGCGTTACGCGATGGTAGAAAAGGGACGGAGGGTCAGCGTTATGCAATTCCGACGAGAATTCTCCATGGTAAAGACGGTAGAACACAGAGAGATACCCTACATCCCTTCGGAGTTGGCCGATAAACTATGGAATGGACTTTCCCCCAAAATACAAACAAATTGGAACAGTGGTTTTCACATGATTAATGAACTACGTTTGTATGGGGAGCGCAATTTTCTGATGCTTAGGGCATTTTTCACCTACTGCTGATTATCTTAATCGCCGCTTGAAATTAATACCAGTACAAGATAATCAGCACAGTAGTAATAAAGGCCCTTTAAATTCCGATTAAAAAAATCAGCATTTGGTAAAAACTAGGCTTACAGGCCTAACTTGATGCGCAAACATTCCTCGAATAACGCATTTGTAATGCATTTATTCTGCATTCGTACCTCTTCTGCCACACCCAAGTCTCGTATACACGTATTAGATTACATTAATTACCAGAATTATGGTATTAGTGGCATACATGCCGTAAGATCAGGTTGTTTATACTCCTTTGAGAGGATACATTTGACAGGAAACTTGTATAAATTAACGTGCGGAATGTTCCCTTCGCGAGGTTATTGCAAACTTCTGGAATGCGAGTGCAATAGATGGTGGGCGTTTGCAAGTTATGGGAAAATATGTGGAATCGCGTTGACATTTCGAAAAGCAATGCTCGGATTGCAATGATTACGCATACCTTCTTGCTTGGACAAGTGCATGCAAAAGACTTCAACGCTGCCTGAGAAACCTCAAACGGAACATGAAATAGATTAATTGTTTCGACTATACAAAGTTGTTTGTACACAGTTCAAAAAGTATTCAACTTTAAGCCCCGAATTCATAATAAATGTGAAATATAGCCGTAGCAGTCGGCAAATCCATTTTCAGAATTTCAGGTTTATTGGTTTCGTTACGATTTCTTCTTCGCTTCTGGAGTGCAGGATCTCGTTCAATGATCGATGTTTTCCATCAGTTCAGTGTAGCCGTGCTCATAAAGAGAAGGTCCCGGCATGACACCTAATTTCCTAATCCATGACTGTGGGTGTGGTCAGGTTACATAAAAAAAATGCTGGTTATGGTGCTGTCTCTACAACAAACACAAAAACAACAATCGTTGTTATTAATATTATGTCTTCCTACAGAACCAATACGGTAAAACTAACTAAATAAGTAAATTAATTAATAAATAAATATTTATTTACTTATTTATTTATTAATTTACTTATTTAGTTAGTTTTACCGTATTGGTTCTGTAGGAAGACATAATATAAAAAAAGTGCCGCGTAGAGCCACATTTATTTGTATTTCATTTCGTTTTAAGTAGTTATGGTAGTAAAGGATAAACTATTCCGAATTAATATTCCGTTTTGGTTTTAATTAAATTCTAAATAAAAATATTTTCTAAGGAAAACAATATCGTTGAATGGTTCATCATTCATCATTAAACTGAAAAGATAAATAATAACTAAGGCCTTTTCATTCTAAGGCCAACCTAAATGTTACAGAAAGAGATTACGAACACTTGAAAATACGTGAAAACAACCATAGTGTAAATACTAATCCAATTTCTATCTATTTGAGAATTATATTTTACAATTATTATTTCAACTCACGAGGGAAAATTATCTCCTGATGTATATGGTATCCGTTAATACTGAAAAAAATACACAAATTGAATTGGTAATTAACAACGAAAATGATCAACGAAACCAAATCTTATGTTTTATTTGTTTTAATTACGTAATTCATGCGTAGACTGACACATGTAAGGCAAATGTTATATGCGATGGGTCAAGGCACTGTTACTATGTATGTTCATAATATAACATCTTTCTTAGGTCCAACCTGCAGCGCCATCTTATGATGCTATTCTGAACCTAGACTTTTAAGGTGTGCATACAATAAACAAATTATCTAATTCACGAAACTTTTCATTTTCAGTAAACGTTGCCGGTGCGATTATGCACAGCCTAAACGTCAGCTTGATTAACCCCGGAGAATGCCAGGCCAAAATCTCGCAAGACTACCCACATCTTCTGGAGCAGTACGACGCTGATTCCTGCGCGTGTGGACAGCCTACCAACCCTCTCAACAACATTTGCCGGGTACGTTGAGCACATCTTACAAGATTAATTCGCTACTTAGCGATAGATGGCGGTCAATACGCAGTTGCGAATGACGCGTCTAGATGGCGCAACTGCTGGTGCATCGATTTCAAGATTGCCAGTGATGCAACCAATGCAAATTGCCAATAAAATAAACGTTACTTTCCTTCAAATAGGCTCCCCAATGTCAAACGCATTCGTGAAGCTTTGCGAAAATAATACTAACGGTACAAAAGGCCTTGAATATATGCACGGAGTGCCTGTTAGCTCTCGCTGTTTGATATTTGCACGAGATGCCATCTGCAATATTGGTAAAAGTCAAGGAGTTTTTGTTACGTTATTTGCTCGTCCGCAGGTCGATATCGGAAGCGCCTTGGCCTGCACCAATGGCGACGGCCATTTCGTTCTGCGCGGCGTCTACTCTTGGGATTCTGGTAAGATCATTATTTTGTCAAGAGAACTTCTCGTGTTCGCTCGTGAATCAATATTTGCACGCATTGTCCGCAACGCTTATGAAGCGTTAAATAAATGTATCTATGTATAATATTTATCACTGTGTTAGTAGGAGGCATCGATTAGGGAGGAGGGACTGGAGGATAATTCCAAAATATGGATATACAGCAGGTGCCGAAATTGGTAGACGCAATACCCGTCAATGTTATGTTTTGCTGGTTCGGGTCCAGCCATGTAGTATATTCGTAAAGTAGTTCTTTTTACCGGGCTCTTTCTTTAATTAATGTGTCCTTGCTTCGCGGTGGACTATACATATACTTATACATATCACATTCCTTGGAATAAGCGACTAACCTGCTTAGTACGAAAAGGTATATTTACTGTATTCACGACATGCTAAGCAGTTATATATTTCATCCAAAAAGTAAAACCATTTATAAAAAAGCTAGCATTTGTAAGAGAATTATGAGGCATAGTGCAAAAAGTTGCAAATTTTGAATGGCAACTTTGTGCACGTATCCTCAAAATTATCTAACTAACAAATTCCAGCTTATTTTTTATTACATTACATACATAAGTTTAACGTCAGACATATTTTTAAGGAATTATAGCAGAAATAGCTAGGTACGAACAATCGTGGCGCCATCTACTGACGCACATACCCACTCAAGCTTCTACCACTTCTAGGGTATCTAAAGCCTTTGTTCATAAATATGGCAATGTTTCTATAATGTATCGAACTATAGCAGGTATCAACGTGTTGAAACGTCATTTCCTATTTTCAGGCTGCCAGGCCGGCAACCAGCTCGCCGCATTCTACAAGTTCGACCTCGAATGGTACGAATGGGCGCTCGGCCTGTCCGAGGGCAGCGGCCGTCTCACCCAGCAGTTCGGCGGCCAGGCCCAGATCACGCAGCGCTTCTCCCAACAGAGCCAGTTCTCGCAGGTCAACCAGGGCATCAAGGGCGGCTTCGGCGGCTTCAACGCGGGAATCAAGGTCCCCGGGCTCGGCTTCAACGCCGGAATCAAGGGCGGCCAGTTCAACTCGGCCATCAAGGGCGGCCAAGGGTTCAGCTCGTCCTTCGCTTCCTCGAGCTTCAGTGAGAAGGACTCCAGCCTCGGTGGCGGCGCCGGAATAGGGGCCTTCGGCAAACCGATCCTCGGCGCCGAGAAGTACCAGTTCGAAGCGAAGCCCGTCAAGGGCAGCTCCTACAGCGCGTCCTACTCGTCCCAGGAGAAGCAGTACTACCAGAGCAAGCCGCAGATCGTCACGTACACGACCAAGCCCGAGATCGTCACGTACACGACGAAGCCCGAGATCTACACGTACACGACTAAGCCGAAGATATTCACGTACACGACGAAGCCGAAGATCGTCACGTTCACGACGAAGCCCCAGGTAATAACGTACGAGACCTCCGGCAGCGGCCAGAACCCGCAGTACATTGCGCCTGGAGTCACTTTCAACCCTTCCTTCTCTGAGCTTGTGGGCTCTCATGCGCGTGCGCACGGTAGCGAGTGCAAGTGCTTAGAGAACGGAAAGAAGTAGACTCGTCCAGCGACTTACGAGAGTATTTAGTATTACACGGTTTTTAGGAGTGGAGACTCAGGCGGATTTAAAGGAATGTGGACCCCCGTTTAACGTTGTAAACACAACTATAAAAACTATAAGCTTTTGTTCAATATGTTAAAATACACAGACAGATCAGATTTCTATCCCTAATTTCTAAATAAGAAAAAAAAATGTGCTTTAAATAGCCTTCATTTGGAAAGTTTTAAAAATTTGTGCAGAAAAAATGAAGACTTATTTACAAACCGGTCACTGGTCGTCAAATGTACATATGACTCTGACACAGTGTAGGTATGCTATAGTTATGCCACGTAAGGTAATGTGCTAACATGACAAACATACTTGCAAACAATTATTTTCCATGTATTTTTAAATACGTTTCCTGTAATACATTAAACATCCTCAAAATGTGTTTTTGCGTGAAAGCGTAAAAAAACTCATTAGAGCATGCAGTATATTTAATAAATATCACTGTGACTTAGTGCTGCATTCCTTGAATTCCACGTGGGTCTTCACTCTTAAAAGCCGAGATATATTACGCATGACAAATCAGTTCGCAAGTTTTGAAATCGCGATCGCCTTGAAAGGCGCGTGCCTAACTCAAACAATTCAGAGTGTGTTAATTTATTTTATGCAACCAGTTTAGTCATGTCGTTAACAGATGAGTTCATTTTTTAAAGTATCCTAGAGAAACAATTTGAATAAAATCTTGTGCCATAAAAGCGATAACCTAACATGAATTATATGAATTGCAAACAGGTTTGAAATTGAAAAGTTAATTTAATTCGATATCTATGTATCGACTTAATACTTACAACGTTTTTCTCTCAATAATTCAATTTAAATTTATTCTTGTAAAGAAATTACATATTAAAAACGGCGATGTACTTTTCACGCACACGTATATTTTATGAGTTGCATACATGGCTTTTTTTTTTGTCAGATGCCAATAAAAAAATCAGAAGCTTCGTTCAAACTGGGCAAGTAAATAAGACTATCGACTGCCTTCCGAGTTATTTAGTATTTTTTAATAAATAAAACAATATTTAAGTAATAATAGGCATACAGTTATTTTGAAACGAAAGTCTTGTAGTATTTGAAAACACGTATTTCTTAAATATTTGCATGTATGTATATGAACGTTTTTTAATTATTTCGGATTGGAAAATTAGGTAAATTTTACATGAATTAAAATTTTGACCATATAGGTGCGAAGCGTGTCAAGTTACATTTGATTTATTGAATAATTTGCCGTGTACCAAATGGTTGACATTTTAATTTTTTTTTCTTACACTGTCTATCTTGAATATAATTAGAAGGAGGCCATCTCGGGTCGCTTTGTGTAAATTATACGACTATAAGCTAAGTTACACTGAAAATATGTAACTATAAGATACTTAAATATAGATTACTATAAAATGTATTGTTTCATTTCTTATTATTAATAACTGTAGTTATTCCGCATATCCATAATTTAATATATGGCTTTCTTATTTATTGCATGGTTACATTTAAGAAAACCATTGACTTTTTCGGTTAAAGAAATAATTTCCCAAGTAAGTACATATACATTCCAATGAAATTTGGAATCTGTTTTTTTTGTGGAACTGAACATAGATGGCTAATATAACACCCCTATCGTAATGATATTAGTCCAACAAACTGCACGGAAACCAGGTGCCATGCCAGGGCCTTCCTTACATTAGAAGGCTATACATTTCATTTATTTATTAATCTTCTGGTGGTCAAACTGCACCAATCATGTCACGATTTGTTTGATCCGCGGAAGTTTGAAGTTTGATCAAGTGAAGAATTGCAGAAGAACCCGCAAAATAACTGCATTAGCCTATATGGTCTATATACTAGGTTATAAATTATATTTTTTTATGCGAAAATACAAACTTACAATTTTGGTAGAACGGTCCAAAGAACCAAAAACTACGAAGAAACAATATGAGCAGTCTTAAGGCGGCCCAACCCGGCGGGCCTAACTTATTCGCGGGCACAGCACAAAACCGTGCTGTTGCGCTCTGGGACCTTCTCTGTTGCAAAGAACAAGACAGGCTCCGTGATGAGGAAGATGCAACATGTCCACAAAAAAGACAATGTGCATAGTGTACGATTTGGTAAGATTTACGAAAATTTTAATGAAATTAAAATTTACTTCTAGCTAAAAGTAAACCACGACCGCTGTAGTCAAAAATCTAACAAAAAACAAATAGATCATAAATCTTGATTAAATAAGCTATGTCTGATAACTAATCTTTTTACGATGTTCTTACTTTATCATTGCGTAATCCACCTCCAAGATTATCGTATAAAACGCGCGACAAATTCGAACTTTCGGACCTTATAACTTAGAAACCAAACACAATTTTACAATGCCAATGGTCATCAGACATCTAGTTTGATCAAATAAAGCTATTTTGAGCAAAATTTTGGATCTCTGGCAAGAAATATGGGCGTGATCTTCTTTCCCCTTTTGTATGGGGAGATGAGCGGGTTGGGCCACCTTAAGAATATAAATTACTTCCCAAATAAGTTTATAGTATAATACATATACATATTAAGGATTGCAAGTTTTTTCTGCTGTAAAAACCGTTGTTCAGAAAATGTAATTGAAACAATTGTGTAAAAACCGCTCACCTAAAGTTTTAGTGGAATCCGAACCACAAACGGCGAATCTTTTTGTCGGCTTTTATGACATGCACGAGAAGAAATTCAGTGTACCCAATTGTATTCTTCTAACAGCACATATTCATGATATTAGCCCAACACAGGATTCGACACCTGGTTCGCGGGCTCGGTACAAACCGTGCTATTGCACTCTGGGACCTTTCATTGTTTCAAAGAAAAATACATGCTCCGTGATGAGGACGATGCAACATGTCCACAAAGCAGACAATCGCATAGTGGTTGATCTGCTGAGATTTACGAACGTATTAATTACAAAACGACTTATAGCTAAAAGTAAACCACGAACGCTGTAGTCAAAAATCTAACATTACAGATTCATACTCATAACAGATCACACATAACAGATTATTTATTTCTTTTTATAAAGGTTTGCCAACAGGTTGACACATTTACATTCACGTTTATACATACATATTTAGGTTTAGGCGTGTAAACGCAGGCAGGCGAGGCAGAGTTACTTTCATATTTATATTTTTTATACTATATATACATTTCAATCGTGAAAACGCAACATGCGTACCGTTCAAGGAAAGGGTTTGTAAGGCGGATGCACTTAAAAATAATTTTACATAAATACTAAGCACCCTAAAAACCAGAGAATCTTTGCTAAGAACATGCATTTTAACATATAAAACTGTCAATCGATGGCGCTATACGAATGCTGTGCTGCAATGTTGGCTGTGTTCGAGCAGACTGCTCAGAGCCATTCGGTGCAAGAAAGAGCAAGAAATGGCGTTTTGGCTAACAGAATGACAGTTCCGTGTATATGCAAAATGTAAAGACATACAGATTCAACTGACGGATGAGAGCAAAATCGTTTCATACAAAATGTACTGAAATTTGTAGACCCATGTAAAACTGCAGGCCTGGGTGGTACCATCGCATTGGATAAAAAGATGGTCGAAGCGGCATTGAAAAATTGTCCGTGTTTTCCATTCAGTTCAATGTAGCCGCGCTCATAAATGGAAGGTCCTTGTATGGCACCTTATTCCTTCGGGAATGTGGTGTGTTGGTCATATCATGTGTGTAGCTATGTGGTATTAGCCATCCATGTCAGATTTATTGAATATAATGTCATGCCATAGATGTCATTCTAGTAGCGGCACACATTAGATATCAGTTACATCATTATGTTTAGTTAATTCATGTGATTTTGTCAAGGTTTTGCTGTCTATAGACAAACATTGTATTACTTTTGGGCGGATATAATTATGTATTCCTGTAATTAAATGAAATAAGATAAAGCTCTTTACCTTAAATTAAGTACGTTTGAATATTTTATAACCGCAGAGCAGTATTATTAACTTTTTCTTAAATCCTTATAAATTATTATTCAAGCGTCACAAATATTGATAGGTCGCGAAAAACGTTCATATTTCACCGTAGCGTTGGAAGTAAATTACTGCTTTTCCTTTACCGGATCTACCTTTTTTTTTTCCTCTCACAAAGATTCACACGTGCATTTCATATGAATACGAGTCTCCCAAGGAATCGCCCCTGTGTAGAAAAACCGTCTTTGGGTATATTGTACAGATTTTTCTCGACTGCAGGGTTAGGTATTTTACATTTCCAATATGACCGTCGGGTGACGCTGCTAACCAACTAAAAACATAACCCATTAACTGGCATTATGGATAACTTTTTCTTCGAGTATGTCAAATATGTGTTCAATGTATGTAGGTTTTCGCCAGTCAATGATTTGGGCACGGGGCATGTCAATAGTATACATGTCCAATTAGATCGAAAAGAAGTAAATTTGTTTCCATATGCCGCATTTACATGTTGATTGAAACTCTTTGAAAGGGAACTATTTTAAGAGATGGGGGTAGTGGCAACACTGGAGTTGTCAAAAGCAAATTTTGTGTAGCGCGTTTAACTTGATAAGAATCTAATAGAATATCGCCCTAAATGTGTTAAAACTATAAAAAACAGACAATTTAATGCCTAAAACATAAGTGCTATTGTTATTAGATTCACAAACAAAGTACTTTTTGTGAAATCGGTGTTTGCAATAAATTACCGTTAGAGGCCGGCGTCCGTTTTTAGTTTGGATATTCGGCTCAAATATCGCGTAACCCGACCGCCCTGCTCATCTTAGACCACAAGGAAGGCGGCCCACGCGACTTTCTGATGCTGGCAGGCGACATCACGGCACAAAAACCAACCGAATAGTTCCGTGAGAGGTTATGTTCGGCATTGACGCTCCCGATTGACACCGGCTGTCAAACTCTGAGTTAAGTATATTGTTCCATCATATAATACTTGTTGACTGAGTCGCAAATGCCTATTTACTACTACTTGATTTATATATGATAGAAAAGGCGATTGACCTACATAGGTATTGACCTGACTGCCACCTAACAGCTGACATCAAATAAACTTTTACTGATTTACTTATTGTATTCATTATTCATTATTGTTATCACACTGCTAGGTTACGTACTCTGGTAATTCTGTGTTTTGTTTATGTATGTTTATTTATGCCACCAATAAACTGACTCAAACTCACTCAGGCCTGTCGCGGTGAAGTGAAAACAACACCATATGCGATTCGCATTGGGACGTGAGCTAGCTAGCTAGGGCTCCTAATTGTGGTGTCAGGTACCCAAATATACCTGTGACTTAACTAAGTTTGGTTGACCTGAGTCAGTTTCTATTAGCTAGGAATAGGCTACACATCACACATAGGTACCTATTAAGACTACTGAGACCACTGATAGCCAACACAGTCAGCTGACTGGACGCGACTATAAATAAGTAGGTATAATAGCCATATGTACTACATGATATAGGATATAAGATTAATAGTCATTCATTTACATTGATTACTATTAGAAAAATCGTAATAATATTAAAAATAAGCACCTGTAGATTTTATCTATCACTTGACATATATATTTTTTCTTTTTCATGAATACTCGGGGCAAAACTCGCTCCACCATGACCACGGCGAGTGACACCCAACTGACGACCCTGCTGCAGCAGATTGAGGAGCTGCAGCAACTTAACAGGCAGCTCCTCGCGGAGCAAGCGGAGAACTCGTTGGCATTCGACGGTTTGTGGACGACAAACGCGGAGCTCAAGAGAATGCTCGTTAGAAGGGAGCGTCAGGTCGAGGAGCTCCAGGCCGACGAGCAGAAAATGACGGATACTATACTCGAGTTACAGAAGGACCACGCCGAGTTCGAAAAGGTGCTCGATACAAACAATGCCCTGCAGCGAGAGATGTTGGAGCTACAGCTGAACAGAGAGACCAGCGGCACCTTCTCCCACGACGGAGACTCGGAAGAGCTTCAGGACCTGCGGGAGCAGCTGTCTGCCAAAACGAAGATAAACATTGCTCTGCGGAGAGAGATCACTGAGAAAAATGTGACAATTCGCGAGCAATCGTTAAGGCTCTCGCAGCAGATGGAAAGCAATAGTAGCACGTGCACCTGCGCCACTTCAAATAGTCCCAAAAAATACACGGCCGCTGACTCACATTTTTCAGAATTACCCAACGAGTGCATCATTGACCTCTGCTCCCCTCACCCAGAGCGACAGCTCCGCCCGGAGTCAACAGCACAACTCGCGACCCCCCTCACAGCTCCGTCCAATTCTTCTTTATCTGCGTCTGCGGCAAAAATGGCTCCAAAGAAGAAAAAGAAGGCAGCAAAGAGGAAAAACAAGACATCGGAGGGAGAGAAACAGGCGAACACCCACACGCTGAAGGTTTCCACCAGAGCAACACCTCCGCGCTCCCAACAAAAGCAAAACAATGACAATAATGGCAAGAAAAAAAAGGTAAATAAATTATTTCAAGAGGAGGAGCCAAAAGTCACGAAGCACGACTCGACCTTGACTCGGAGAAGCAACTCTTCCACCCAGTCGGCAGCGAGATCTACGCGTGCAGTAGACCCCCCCAGCTCACCCGATAGATCCACTAGGAAAGTCCTCATACTCAGCGATGAGCACGGACGCAACCTGGCGCAGTCTTACCACACCTCGTGTGGACCAAAGGACACCGTCACCGCTGTCTGCAAGCCGGCAGCGCGGATCGGCGAAATTATAAAAGACTTCCCGCAACAAATCGCTCATCTGACAGAGGACGATGTGGTCATCTTATTGGCGGGCTCGGCACAGGCAAATTTGGACTCTGATGCTTACTACAGAAGTGTGAAGTATGTAGTTCAGGTGTGCAGCCAAAGAAAAATTAAACTATTTGTTTGCTCATTGCTGTACACTTCTGCAACACTGCATAATTCACACTTGATTAATGCTACTGCTCACAAAAGTAACTTGCTTGTGTATTATTTAGCAAATAGTGTTCCAAATACTGTGTATTTAGATCTTAATGTTATGGAGAAACAGTGTTATTTAAGAAATGGTCATATTAGTAACTTGGGGCTCATGTTTATAGCGCAAAATGTGCAAAAGTGTAACTACACAATAAAAACATCGTTCTTGCGTTTTATAGCTACATGCACAGAGCATCCACAAGAAAGTAGCTACATTATTAGTGAAGATATAAATTCTTTTTTAGAATAAATGCCACAGAGGATAAAGATCGTTTTATACCGACAGAAAAAAATATAAATAATAAAAATGTTACTTCGAAAAATATACCAATGAATAATTTAATTGTATGCCATCAAAATGTTCAAGGCCTACGTGGCAAAAATCAAATGCTAGAATTAGTATTAAAAAAATATAACATAGATATCTACTGTGTTAGCGAGTCCTGGATAGATGTAAATGAAATCAACACTCACCACCTCCATAACTACACAATTGCAAGCAGTAGTCACAGAAAGAACTTTATACGAGGGGGCACGCTCGTGCTCGTCAAAAATGGGGTGAGAGCAAAAAATAGGCTAGATATTGTAAACATGTCAGTTGACAAAGAATTTGAAATAAGCTGCATAGAAATGAATTCCTTCTTTGTTTTATGTGTTTATAGGTCTCCTTCAGGAAACATATCCTTTTTTATAGAAAAACTAGAAGAATGTCTATACAAAATTAATAAAAACAATAGCAAATCAATAATAGTATGTGGGGACTTTAACGTAAATTTCTCATTAGATGCAGGGGGAAAACATGAATTTTCGGATTTATTCGATAGTTTTTTGCTTCAACAAACAATATTTGAGTTCACGAGGGTGACTAACACTTGTGCATCGTGTATAGATAATATTTTTACTGATAGTCAAGTCCATGGATCAAAGGTATTTACAGGTATACAGTCAGACCATTATGCCCAGTTGATAACTGTAAAAAATGAATGCAAAATGAATGTCACACATTCATTCAAAGTGACAAGAACTGTAAATAAGCATAGAATTGAATCCTTAAATATGGACTTGAATACTGAATTTGGTAAGGTTTCTGAAAAAATCTCTTTTAAACAGTTTTTTAATACCTTCATGAATTATGTAAATATGCATATGCCACTAAAACGCATAAAAATATCGAACAAAAAAAAGTTTGCAGAGTGGGCTACACGTGGTATCATGGTTTCAAAGGAAAAATTATTTCTATTGTATGATTTATTGAAGTTAAACAAAAGTACAGACCTTAAGTCATATGTATCTCTCTACAGCAAAGTTTTTAAAAAGGTCACAATTAGGGCAAAACAGTTGTTTTTAAGGGACAGAATACTAAATTCCGAAAACAAGATTAAAATGGCCTGGAGTATAATCAAAGAAGAAACGGGCAAAGCACCTATTATTGAAAATACTCAACTCAAATTAAAAATTGGGGCAGACATTGTATCTGATGGTTGTAAGATTGCAAATTACTTCAACAAATACTTCACTTCAGTGGCTAAAACCTCAACAAATAAAATTGACTCCAACACACAGTTAGCATTAAATCACCTGCAGGATTATACAGCACGTAGCACTGCATCAGTTACTTTCGGTCCTGTCACATACTTAGAAGTTAAAAACATTCTTAGAGACCTTAAGTCTAAACGTTCTCAAGATCTTTGGAATATTTCCCCCAAATTACTAAAGTCATTAACAGGTGTCATAAATCCTCTAAAACAAGTTATAAATCAATGTCTAGAAAATGGCACATTTCCCGATTCCCTCAAAATAGCAAAGGTCATACCATTATATAAAAAAGGATGTCACAATAATGTTGAGAATTACCGTCCGGTCTCATTACTACCAGTTTTCAGCAAGGTTTTTGAAAAAGTTATGGAAAAACGTTTGACTCACTTCTTCACTAAACACGATCTACTAAATTTCAGACAATTTGGATTTCGCAAAGGTAAGTCAACAGGAGATGCCATTGCAGCTATGATAAAAACTTTATTAACATCTTTGGATGATTCTCAGCACACATATGGCATTTTCTGTGACTTATCAAAGGCATTTGACTGTGTAAGACATGATATATTGTTATTAAAATTAGAGTATTATGGAGTAAGAGAAAAAGAGCTACGTTTATGTGAAACATACCTAGAAAACAGAAAACAAATATGTGAGGTCAGTGGTATAAAATCGGATGTTGACCCTGTTACAATAGGAGTACCGCAAGGCTCTATCCTTGGTCCATTATTCTTTCTGATTTATGTGAATGACATTTCCGGTTCAATCGGGCAAGACATAGAACTAGTTATGTTTGCAGATGACATCTCAGTAGTTTTGAAAAACAAAAATATAATTGAACTACGGGAGGTTTTCTTGTCAGTAATTAAGTCGCTCACATCATGGTTTGAACACAATAATCTATTGTTAAATACTAATAAAACGAATGTAATGCATTTTGTTCTTGGGGCACATAGGCGTAAAAATAATGAAGACGTAACCAATACTGTAGAGGAATTATCGTTAAACATGGCTAATGAATTAACTTTTCTGGGATTAATAATTGACAATAGATTCTGCTGGAAACCCCACATAGACAGTCTTGCTGGTAAACTGAGCTCAGCCTGTTATGCCATTAAAAAAATCAAGGAACTCTGTGGCACGCAAGCTGCAAAAACTGTCTACTTTGCTTACTTCGATAGTCTCATGTTGTATGGACTAATGTTTTGGGGAAATGCAGCAGAAGCAAATAGAATATTTGTCTTGCAAAAAAGAGCCTTGCGTTGTATTCTTAGCATGAAAGCTATAGATTCTTGTAGGAATGTATTCAGCGAAATAGGAATTATGACCCTACCTAGCGCATATGTGTATCAAAATATCTGCCATGCTAGGAAATATAAGCACCATAATACCTTAAATGCTGATGTACATGACTACGATACTAGACATAAAACTGATTTACAAAATGTTAAGCATAGGTCATCAAAATTTTCAAAAAGTTTTATATGCAATAGTATTAGGTTATACAACAAAATTCCAGAGGAGATCAGGAAATTAGGAGATAAATGTTTTAAGAGCAAATTGAAATCAGTATTAATAAAAAAAAGCTACTACACTATCCAGGAAGCCTTATTAGATAGAAAACTTGTTTAAATTAAAGCTCATGACTACATACTTGACCGGGTACCTAACACGGTACTACCAATAAATTGTTTTTTTTTTTTTTTATTATTATTATTATTATTTTCTATTATTATTATTTTTTCTGACATGGGTACTACATTGTAGTATGAATTTGTTTATTTACTAACCTATATTTAATTTGATATTACCTTGTATCAAAAATGACGATGGCTTTTTACACCTGAATAATTTAGATCATAATTCCTATTAATTTAGAATAAGATGTCATTATAGTAGTCAAGAGTTTGCTCCTCACCAATGTATATAATGTTCTTATAATAATGTTTTTTGTGAGCAGTAGTAATCAATCAATCACTGTTAACTAGTTTGTAAGTATCACTGGAAAAAATAATAATACAATGACCAACCTGACGAAGTTTCTTGTCGGCTCTTCTTCGCCAGAAGTAATCGAACCGACAGGAAAAAAAAAAAAGGAAAAAAAAAATGACGAATCCGAGTGTGTAATATACATCTAATGGAGGAAATAAAGAAACTGAAACTGAAACTGAAAGAGCTTGTAGTATTCTTGACTACTCAGTTTGTTTTAATTCGTAATAAACTTTAAGAAATTGAAACTGTATATTTACACAAACAGACGGACGGACGGATGGAAAAGAGCCTTTAAAGCGTTCGGTTTTTTCTTAACCCTAACTAATAGGAAAAGTACGATTATGGCAGCCCTAGCAGTGTGCATTATAGCTAGACAACTACGGCGCGGCAGACGCTTTATAAATAAAATTGTCTCGATATTGTACTAACTAAAACGGTAAACAAAATTAAATATGTCTTTCCAGAATTACGTTTTCATATTTTCATTTCAATTGAATGTTTTTATACAGAGAGTAATTGAACTTATTCGCCTAATAATATTAGGTGCATACCATTACGGTGAACGTTTGTGTTAACGCCGCGGTCAAAATACTGAAGTGCGGTTTCTTTCGGTTCGTCGAATAAAATAGAGAAGGCACGACCAATAACGCAGCGCAACAGTGACAGCAAAGAGAGAAATGAATTAATTTCATTTAGTGTCAAAAGTCCGATGGCAGGTGGTGGGTGCACGTCCTGCCTCTGCGGGAATTGTTAAAATAACAATGTAAAAACCTTGCATTGCATTTATTATTTGACAAATAATGATGATGGGATGTGCCTAGTTTAGTCACCAGTGGGCAAACATTAGCTGCAGGAATAAAATAGGCCTATTAGGAATTAATAAGCTGGATCCTGCTTTTATTCCTAATTAGAAAGACAGTTTTTTTGTCATAATTAAATAATTTCATTTGATCTTCAATTCCGACAAACCTATAACAAAGTTCAGAGAATTTTCGCAGTGCAGTGATAATAAGATAGAATCGGATCGGAACCGAAGTGCTTGGTGACAAGGTTCAAAGTTGCGCGCAGATGTTTTGTTTTGGTGCCAATTAGCTGTGATCGCCGAATTCCCCCATTTCGGGGTAAATGGGGCGGACGATTCGCAAGTTCTCAAGGATGCAGTGATATGGCAGCATTGTGATTTCGAGGGGTAAGTTTCCCGCCGAGTCAGGTCATCTATGAGCTATATCGAAGGGCGGGAATATGTACGGGATATCCCGCCGATACCATAAAGATCATCTAATAACGATATCATGAAATTTACGAATTCATTCACTTTACGAACACAAATGTATGTAGGATTATATGATATTGTGGTGAGTGAATATGTCTAGAATTTTTATGATAACTCCCTGTCGTGGGTGGAATAAAATCTGTAAATTTTGTGCTGTGTGGATTCTAGCACGCAAAAAGAATACAATAGGGCCCACTGAATTTCTTCCTGTGCATGTCGTAAGATTCGACTGAGGGATTCGTTGTTCGTCACCCCCTCCTTTCTTACCTACTAGGTGGTAAGGTGATTGAATGAACGATGGTCAAAGCGGCATTAAAAAGTCCGTGTTTTTCATCCAGTTCAATGCAGCTGTGCAATAAAAGAAAGGAGCTTTGGACTCGAATGGGACCATAATATGGCGAAATGTCTTAGTGGCTGCGGTTGTACACACTCCATAGAAATCAGTAGACCATGTCCTGTGCCATTCGAGTTATCTAGCCGCGCGTGGGGATTTTAAAGCTATGATCGCGCGAAGAGTTGATCGCGTCATGATACCCGCTGTTGTGTGTGGCTACTTTCGCGCAGTCCGTTTTGTTACCGAGAAGTCGACCAGTCCGAGAAACCAACCTACCTACGATACACATCTAGCGGAGAAAGTATGTAGACAAGTAGGCACCTACCTACTTCTAAGCATAAAACAAGCTTGTGGTCAGCTTGATTGTAATATCATGTAATAGGGTAACTAATATGTGATGTCCATGCACCACTTTATTTTTCTTTATGAGTTGTATAAGTTCACATTCGTTACAAATACGAGCTCCGTGGTTAGGAAACTATTATATGTTCAACCCTTCCCCTAATAAGTGGTAGAGTTAAGTTCGCCCGGGTTGGTACCATTGCGCTGGACGAAAAGATGGTCGAAGGGGCAATGAAAAATTGTCCGTGTTTTTATCCAGTTCAATGCAGCCGTGCTCAAAAATGAACATTTATTCTATAAATGAACTAAATGTGCTTTCACGAATGTTGTGTGTGACTTGGGAGTCACCCTCCCCGCACACAGTTTTGATTAACCTCGACGATGGAACATCGAGGTTTTGCTCCACTGGGTTGCCGAACCATGGCACGATAAATAACTACTAGCGAGCGTGGTGCCATCTTTATTTTTATGCGACCTGACATGGATGGCTAATATCATCTACTTACCACCCCCAGTTACCTGAAATCCGATAAGTACTTTACATGGTGGCATATTTTCATGGTGCAACCGAAAGGTAACTTTGATATTTTTGTAGCTGGAGGTGGTGAAACGGGCATTAGTGAAGTTGTAAAGTGTTTTGGCGTGGCACTCCACAAGGTAAGGACCGTTCATTTATTAGGGTTCCGTACCCAAAGGGTGAAAACGGAACCCTATTACTAAGCCTCCGCTGTCCGTCCGTCCGTCCGTCCGTCCGTCCGTCCGTCCGTCCGTCCGTCCGTCCGTCCGTCTGTCCGTCTGTCACAGGGCTGTATCTCAGTAACCGTAACAGGTAGACAGCGGAAATTTTCACAGAGTGGGTATTTATTTTGCCGCTATAACAACAAATAGGTAAAATAAAAAAATAAAAAAATTAAAGGGGGCTCCCATACAAAAAACGTGTTTTTTTTGTTTTTTTTTACGATGGTACGGAACCCTTCGTGTGCGAGTCCGACTCGCACTTGGCCGGTTTTTAAATAATGTTTCAAACAAGCTGCTTATGCTGTTTTCGTGAGAAACATTTTTTGTTATGTAACTGATATGAATGGCTAATACCAAACTGACCGTGAGATATTAGCCTAACCCGCCACATGGGAACTAGGTGCCATGCCAGGACCTTCCTTATATTGCTCGGCTACAATGAACTGGGTGGAAAACACGGACATTTTCCATTGCCGCTTCGGCCATCGCTCCCGGGCGGGATTAACCCTATCACCTTGTAAGTAACGAAGGGGATCTACAGTTTTACGTGGAATCCTAACCGCGGCCAGCCTCAACGATTGAAAATGGTCACCCATCCAGAACCCAACCGTGCTCAGTGGTGCTTCACCCAGTTTATTGAATCGCAAGGCTTCGCGCCACTGGGCTACCGAGGCTGACTAAAAAATATAGGGACCTACATGACACATTCTAAAGTTGGCGGTCCAAGTAACTGTTAATATAATATAAATATGTTCCCTGGTAAAGTCGAATAAACGCTTTAACTAGAAATGAACCAGTTTATGAAATGTGTGCAATAATGAACCACGTGCGTTACGACCAAGACATATGCTCATTATGCTAACGACCTAGTCGCGCATTATGTACAGTTAGCCGTACGACCAGCGTGTCGCTTCAGTCAGTTTCTCGGTCAAATTGAGTGAATTCGTAATCGTACGCACGATCCGTAGAGCTATGACTCGAATAGACACCCCGTTTTATCTGACGCTCTAAAAGGGTGACGTGTAATAGTCGAATCAACTTTTATCTGGCCCGCGGCCCGAGTACTGTGTCGCCGTCTTGCGGCGAAATATGTTGTTTGATTCAAACTTGCTGGACGTGTGACAAGCTTACCATCACCGCCACTCGCAGCGACGACTTCCGTGCTCGGGCGGCGGCCACAATCAAACTAATTACGTCCAACTATGACTAAACTCGTTCTGTCATATTCAGAGTGGGCTGACTAACTTTAGTGCGCGGATTATTGCCGGTCTAAGCCTGTTTTAGTATGGTAAGGCGAATCCCGTACTCAGTTTTGACAGGTTCACTCTGAATATAACTGGTAATTTCTGGTGAAAACTATTACCTGAATACGTAAGTAAGAAAGAAAGAAAGAAAAGTACGTACGTACGTAAAAGTAGTACGTGAATACTTTACTCAATGCGGTGAACAGAAACATCATTTTTTTATGTAACTGAATATGGATGGGTAATACCACACCCACCGTAATGCTATGAGCCCAACATATTGCATTACCGTAGGAATGAGGTGCTATGCCAGGACCTTTCCTTTATGAGAACGGCTACATTAAACTGGATGGACAATACGGACTTTTTCCATTGCCGCTCCGACCATCTTTTAATCCAATGCGATAGTACCGACCCGGTCGAGCTTAATCCTAACGGACTAATAGGGGAAGGGGACCTAAAAGATTAACATGGACTCCGAACCATGGAGCTCGGATTCGTGACTAAAATACTGATGTCGTGACTAAACTATTTAGTTTCCATTTTGCGAAATGGACTCTGTGGAGTTTTTGTGAAAAATACCTACCTCTACGATTTGCCGGCTCTAGTCAAAGCGCGTCTCTATGAATGCAGATCATGCTTCGGTAGGAGCGAATCAAACGGATGTTTGCTTGTCGCCGCCGGAGGTAGCTAAACGGAATGCTATCTGGTGCATTTGATTCTTCGAATTTAAAGATACGTGGTACGTGGACAATTGCAGGAATGCTAATTAATGAACGGAATAACATGCACAGAACAGATTAAACTTAGTTGTTTGATGTAATTGGACATGGATCGCTAATACCACACAGTGATGTTGTTAGCCCAACGCTATCCGATTTCGCGAAGGAATAAGATGTCATGCCAGGGCCTTCCTTTTATGACCACGGCTACATTAAACTGGATGGAAAACTCGGATAAATTTTCGTTGCCGTTTCGACCATCTTTTCATCCTCGCATTGAATGAAAAGATGGTCGAAACGGGTACCAACCCGGGCGGGTTCAATACCATATACTAGGGACAGGGGAGAGCTCCCATTCGTGACGAAATGCATTTATCAACCGACTTCAAAAAAGGAGGAGGTTATCAATTCGTCTGTATGTTTTTTTTATGTTTGTTACCTGATAACTTTCGCCTGGGTGAACCGATTTTGATGATTGATTTTTTATTTGAAAGCTGGTGCTTTCCATGTGGTCCCATTTTAATTTGGTTAAGTTCTGACAGTTATATCAAGGAGAAAATCATATAAGTCCTAAATTTGTATTAAGTATGTGCGCGAAAAATGGACGAATAACTCAACCGATTTCGATGATTCTTTTTTTTTTTGGAAATGACGTGAACAAATTTTCACTAAAAATAAACAAGGTGTCAGCCAACGTTCTCTTGACTGGCGCAGCGTTTGCCCGGCTGACGCCGAGTCAAAAAATAAAATAATCGTATACAAAAATGGCAATTATTTTATTACTTTTTAGTGCTTTTTCTTTGAAGTCGGTTACTTTTTTGTTAAAAGTTTTTTTTTGAACTCAGAAACATAAAGTAAGTGGTTCATGAAAGGGGCGGGGGATCTGGCGTTCAAGGCAAGTCCCCGCGGCCCTAAGCTACGAGCCGTTCAAACAACTGAGTTCGCTTTTACAGCTTTTTTTTCTCTAATTAATGTGTCCCCGCTTTACGGTCGATTGCGCATTCATATCACATTACGTTACCCTGAGGATGTATGTCTCCAGAGGGCGCTCTATCCTCTCTGCCTACCTTACCGAGCCGGCAGCGTGATGGTATGTGTAATCCGATAGTGTTGGCGTGTAATACGGGGGTATCGCTAGCCCGGTCAACATGTTTACCGATCCCGGATTGAGGTTACTCTGCGGTTAACCTTTGCCACCTCATTGTATTGCACATTCTTGTTGCACACACCGATCTAGTAGACTGAAGTCGGTGTGCACTGAAGTATTTTGGACTGTTATGGTTTTAGTTGACTTGTAGTAGAATGAATCGTATTGTTGAATACCACAGAATAAGGAGCTTTGCAGCGAGCATGGAATGACGGGAGTAGCGATCGAAACTCATTCGTGTCGCTTCAGTCAGTTTCTCGGTCAAATTGAGTGAATTCGTAATCGTACGCACGATCCGTAGAGCTATGACTCGAATAGACACCCCGTTTTATCTGACGCTCTAAAAGGGTGACGTGTAATAGTCGAATCAACTTTTATCTGGCCCGCGGCCCGAGTACTGTGTCGCCGTCTTGCGGCGAAATATGTTGTTTGATTCAAACTTGCTGGACGTGTGACAAGCTTACCATCACCGCCACTCGCAGCGACGACTTCCGTGCTCGGGCGGCGGCCACAATCAAACTAATTACGTCCAACTATGACTAAACTCGTTCTGTCATATTCAGAGTGGGCTGACTAACTTTAGTGCGCGGATTATTGCCGGTCTAAGCCTGTTTTAGTATGGTAAGGCGAATCCCGTACTCAGTTTTGACAGGTTCACTCTGAATACAACTGGTAATTTCTGGTGAAAACTATTACCTGAATACGTAAGTAAGAAAGAAAGAAAGAAAAGTACGTACGTACGTAAAAGTAGTACGTGAATACTTTACTCAATGCGGTGAACAGAAACATCATTTTTTTATGTAACTGAATATGGATGGGTAATACCACACCCACCGTAATGCTATGAGCCCAACATATTGCATTACCGTAGGAATGAGGTGCTATGCCAGGACCTTTCCTTTATGAGAACGGCTACATTAAACTGGATGGACAATACGGACTTTTTCCATTGCCGCTCCGACCATCTTTTAATCCAATGCGATAGTACCGACCCGGTCGAGCTTAATCCTAACGGACTAATAGGGGAAGGGGACCTAAAAGATTAACATGGACTCCGAACCATGGAGCTCGGATTCGTGACTAAAATACTGATGTCGTGACTAAACTATTTAGTTTCCATTTTGCGAAATGGACTCTGTGGAGTTTTTGTGAAAAATACCTACCTCTACGATTTGCCGGCTCTAGTCAAAGCGCGTCTCTATGAATGCAGATCATGCTTCGGTAGGAGCGAATCAAACGGATGTTTGCTTGTCGCCGCCGGAGGTAGCTAAACGGAATGCTATCTGGTGCATTTGATTCTTCGAATTTAAAGATACGTGGTACGTGGACAATTGCAGGAATGCTAATTAATGAACGGAATAACATGCACAGAACAGATTAAACTTAGTTGTTTGATGTAATTGGACATGGATCGCTAATACCACACAGTGATGTTGTTAGCCCAACGCTATCCGATTTCGCGAAGGAATAAGATGTCATGCCAGGGCCTTCCTTTTATGACCACGGCTACATTAAACTGGATGGAAAACTCGGATAAATTTTCGTTGCCGTTTCGACCATCTTTTCATCCTCGCATTGAATGAAAAGATGGTCGAAACGGGTACCAACCCGGGCGGGTTCAATACCATATACTAGGGACAGGGGAGAGCTCCCATTCGTGACGAAATGCATTTATCAACCGACTTCAAAAAAGGAGGAGGTTATCAATTCGTCTGTATGTTTTTTTTATGTTTGTTACCTGATAACTTTCGCCTGGGTGAACCGATTTTGATGATTGATTTTTTATTTGAAAGCTGGTGCTTTCCATGTGGTCCCATTTTAATTTGGTTAAGTTCTGACAGTTATATCAAGGAGAAAATCATATAAGTCCTAAATTTGTATTAAGTATGTGCGCGAAAAATGGACGAATAACTCAACCGATTTCGATGATTCTTTTTTTTTTTGGAAATGACGTGAACAAATTTTCACTAAAAATAAACAAGGTGTCAGCCAACGTTCTCTTGACTGGCGCAGCGTTTGCCCGGCTGACGCCGAGTCAAAAAATAAAATAATCGTATACAAAAATGGCAATTATTTTATTACTTTTTAGTGCTTTTTCTTTGAAGTCGGTTACTTTTTTGTTAAAAGTTTTTTTTTGAACTCAGAAACATAAAGTAAGTGGTTCATGAAAGGGGCGGGGGATCTGGCGTTCAAGGCAAGTCCCCGCGGCCCTAAGCTACGAGCCGTTCAAACAACTGAGTTCGCTTTTACAGCTTTTTTTTCTCTAATTAATGTGTCCCCGCTTTACGGTCGATTGCGCATTCATATCACATTACGTTACCCTGAGGATGTATGTCTCCAGAGGGCGCTCTATCCTCTCTGCCTACCTTACCGAGCCGGCAGCGTGATGGTATGTGTAATCCGATAGTGTTGGCGTGTAATACGGGGGTATCGCTAGCCCGGTCAACATGTTTACCGATCCCGGATTGAGGTTACTCTGCGGTTAACCTTTGCCACCTCATTGTATTGCACATTCTTGTTGCACACACCGATCTAGTAGACTGAAGTCGGTGTGCACTGAAGTATTTTGGACTGTTATGGTTTTAGTTGACTTGTAGTAGAATGAATCGTATTGTTGAATACCACAGAATAAGGAGCTTTGCAGCGAGCATGGAATGACGGGAGTAGCGATCGAAACTCATTCGTGTCGCGCAAGCGTAGCCACGAGTTAGTGGACAACTCGTGGCTCTCTGACTATTTAACCTGATTTCACCATGTCCGACATCGCAACATATAGAGTCCAATAGTAAGCGAATTCGTAAGCGAACTCACTCGACAGCGCTGCCATCATTGTATGTAAACATATCTACGGCGACCCATACGAACAAGTTTAAATGTAACTACTCTCGTCCTTCCATGCTCGCTGGCGCTCTGCGAGTATGAAATTGAAAAGAAACAGTGATAGTTCCATCGTGGCACATAAATACTGTTAGGATTACCAAATTCAAATATGAGTCCATATAGGCAAGCCCACACCTCGCAGACAGTGCCGTCATACCGCTTGGCACCGCGCCGCTGTGTCTGACGCATCTGGATTGAAGTCAGACTGGAACGTCCATTCCGAGAACGTTAAAACCGGCCAAGTGCGAGTCGGACTCGCACACGAAGGGTTCCGTAGCATCGTACAAGATTTAAAACAAAAAATCACGTTTCTTGTACGTTTCATTTTTATTATTTTTTAATTTTACCTATTTGTTGTTAGGTATATCGGCAAAAGAAATACATACTCTGTGAAAATTTCAGCTGTCTACCTATTACGGTTCATAGATACAGCCCTGTGACGGACGGACGGACGGACGGACGGACGGACGGACAGCGGAGACTTAGTAATAGGGTTCCGTTTTCACCCTTTGGGTCCGGAACCTTTTTAGGGTTCATGGTGAGATGTTTATAGTCCGCTAGGACCGTGTTTCCATCCGATGCGATGGTACCAACCCAGTGGTCACCTACTAGGGGAGGGGAACCTAACGTTTTAGGCGGATTCCGAACTATAGAACAGCGGGCTTATTCCTGAAGTTCTGCAATCAGGAATCCTGAGTCTAGAAAACCGCTTTTATAGCGGTTTTCTAAGCGATTTTCTTGACAAAAACATTGTAGAGATAAAATAATGAAATCAAATAAAAAAAAATATTTACTTTTTTGGCCATAAAAGCATAGGTAATAATATCTGGCTATATAATAATAATGATAAATAATGATGATGGCTCTTCCATAACCTATCCTTTATAGCTAGAATCACCACCACCTAAAGCCGGTTTCACACAGCACGCGAACTGGTTAGGGCACTGCGCGCGATAGATGCACCGTTGCACGTGTGGGCGAGTCCTTATAACGGTAACACACGACTCAACCCATGGTGTGGTACCGAATCAATACACACCACTACCTTAGAGCAGATTTACAATAAGAGACACACTAAAGTATATTCTTCCGGATGAATGGTATAAATTGTCTCAACCGTCAAAATTCGTCGTCGATGCTATGAATGATAAATGGCGACCATGCACACAATATTTAAAAAAGTAATCATGAACCCTATAAAAAATACTGGAAGGTTATATTTTGACATCGTTCATTTGTGCATTGAACCGCAGGGTATACTCCGGACCCCTATTACTAAGCCTCTGCTGTCCGTCCGTCCGTCCGTCCGTCTGTCACAGGGCTGTATCTCATGAACCGTAATAGGTAGGCAGCTGAAATTTTCACAGAGTGTGTATTTATTTTGCCGCTATAACAACAAATAGGTAAAATAAAAAAATAATAAAAATTAAAGAGGGTCCCATACAAAAAAACCAGATTTTTTTTGTGTTAAATCTTGAACGACGGTACGGAACCCTTCGTGTGCGAGTCAGACTCGCACTTAGCCAGTTTTTAAGTTCGTTTCAGCCAGCCACGTATGGCGCGCCCTCATATAACAGGTGACCGACAATGCCCATGAGCTTTCGACCTTTCACGGGGGGCGCGAAAACCATGCCAGCCGGACAGGTGCTTCCTCAGACCATGTTTAAGGGCCTGATTGCTTTCAGTTCCATAATGGCGTAATACTTTGAGGGTGGTGATGCCTCGGCAGGGAGTGCATTCCGTAGTTTACCCTATAGACAAAGGATCTAGAGGATCGGATCTAATTTTGGGATTTTCGCCAGTGAATGGGTGCATTCCCAGCCTGCTCCGCGTCGAGCGATGGTAGAAAAGGGACGCAAATATGGCATTATGCAGCTCCTAAAAGCACTCTACATGGTAGAGACGATAGAACACCTGTACATCTTGAGTTATCTTGTATGCACTGAAGGTTGTATCCATACCCTAATTGGTTAACTTATTCTATTTTTATTATTATTACATACCTATAAGATGAATAAAAATGGAATGAAATTAAATGAAAGAAGAAGAGAGACTCAACATCCTTAGCCCCCTCACCCCTCCCCTCCAATATCCTAGATCCGAGTCATGCTTCGAAGCATTGAAAATGACATTCATATTAAAGTGAACATTGAGTTTGGTCTGTGCGTAATAATGTTTCTGCGAACGAACAAACTCCTTTTCCGGGAAAAGCGAAACTCGTCAACATTGCCCGCTCCTAGAGGTACAGTTTGCAAAAACGGCCAAGGATGCAAATTACTTACTTTTAGTCATCTTTTTGTGTAATATAGAGGGTAGGGGCGGAGGTGAACCTGGTATTTTAAGGTGGCCCAACCCGGCGGGACTAACTCATTCGCGGGCACCGTACAAAACCGTGCTGTTGCGCTCTGGGACCTTCTCTGTTTCAAAGAAAAAGACAGGCTCCGTGATGAGGAAGATGCAACATGTCTACAAAAAAGACAATGTGCATAGTGTATGATTTGGTAATATTTACAAAAATATTAATTACAAAACGACTTATAGCTAAAAGTAAACCACGACAGCTGTAGTAAAAAATCTAACAAAAACCAAAAAGGTTATAAATCTCGATTAATAAGCTATGTCTGATGACTAATCTTTTTAAGATTTTCTTACTTTATCATTGCGTAACCCACCTCCAAAGTAATTGTATAAAACGCGCGAAAAATTCGAACTTTCGGACCTTATAACTTAAAAACCAAACACAATTTTACAATGCCAAAGGTCATCAGACATCTAGTTTGATTAAATAAAGCTATTTTTAGAACAATTTGGGATCTCTGACAAGAAATATGGGCGTGATCTTCTTTCCCCGTTTGTATGGGGAGTTGAGCGGGATGGCCCACCTTAAGGCTTAAAGTTTGATAACATTTTGAACGTCTTTAAAAATCACCTACCCATATATTTTGTTTATTTTTGATGTCGTATAACAAATTGTTACATACCTTTTTCACTCCTTTGTTGACGTTTGGACCATTGTATGTGTGTATAATTTTTTAGATATAATTATGTAAATATCCTTTTTTATTGCATGTAATCTAAAGAATTTGTTTAAAGAAATAAGTCCATTCACATAAAATATTTCAAAAAAAGTGATTAATGAAATAAAAAAATATGTTAAGAAGAAAAATTATAGAAAAAGACAGTCTTCGTAGTGAGGAGGATGCAACACGTCTACAAAGCAGAAAATGCGCATAGCGCTTGATTTTGTGATTTACAAAAAAATAATATAAAACGATTTGCTATGTTTTTTTATGGTACTGCTAGTACCACACGTTCAGGACCTTCCTTGCATTGACCTGGATGGAAAACTGGCGATTTTAATTTTCGATTCGACTATATTATTCAATGCAATGCGATAATACCAACCAATTCTGGATTAACCCTACTGCTTAGTAACTGAAATACGGCCTATAGTTTTACGTGGAATCCGACCTACAGCTAGCCTCAACGGTCAAAAAAGGTCACCCTTGTAGAACCCAACCACGAGTTTCTTCACCCTCATTATCCTAGTGCCGAATCCTAGTTTATTTATTAAAAAACCAAGCTCAACCGACCTCCTCTAACATTAAAGTAAAATCCTTAATAGAATTAGTGCTTTTTATTGTAATTCTAAAGTATACCTACGCATTTTTATATATAATTTTAAATAATAAGGTCAAATAGGTGCGCACAACTGTAAATGCATAAAACTGTATTCTAACGTTCAGAATTAATGAGAATAGAGGAGACTGTGGCGGTGAATTGAAAAAACACCTCCAGAACGTCGGAATGGATTGAAATATATCACGTAAAATACTGTTTATACTTAATTAGCTCAATTTATCAACTATAGAGTTCGCGATTAATCTAAGATCTCTATCTCCTTTCTACCACTTAGCGCACTATCCGTCTACTCCACAGAAGAGAAAAGGAAATAGAAGTGTCATGTGGTCGTTACACGCTGACAGTTGTATTCAGAGAGAAATGTCAAAATTCTTTGAATACTGCTGAATACTCAACCCTACCAATACGTCTGAGACCATGTTTGCGTCAGGCAACAAATATCTGTGTCTGCATGTTTTTGTTTTTCCGGTAAATATATTCTGGAATGAACGTCTTGTTTTTGCTTTCTTTTGAGTCGCTTTTATTTTTCCAAACAAACAAAAACGTGACGACAGATCAGACAATTTATTGCCTGATATAAGATATTGTATTTAAATATTGAATTGGAACAATAATTTTCAGGGCATTCAGGTTAGTTTCAGAAAATAGGATACAGCAGGTCTCATAGTAGGCGCGCTAGATGGCACATCTTCTTCCTATTTTTCATCTGAAGTCTACACAAATCTGAATAAATTTCCCAAATCTCTGCAGAAATCCTAGCAATATTTGAGTTATTTCCAACAAAAACCGGTCTCAGTCGATACTCAAAACCAAACCGTAATGAATTGCGGATATGGGGAAAGAGGCGAGGCGTTATGTAAATTTTGCTGGCTTCGAATATTTGCTCGATTCAAATAGCTATTAAAAAGTCGCAAGTCATAATTCAAGTGAAATACAACCACCTTGAGGATAGTGTAGTCACAACAGTGAGTGCTTTTAGAAATCTCACGCTGCCTCTGCAAGACACTTGCCTAGATTCTGAGTGAAGCTCCTAATGAACATACCTAAAATAAACTTTTTTATGTGATATGTATATAGGTGTAGTCGATATATGTTTGAGTCAACACATCAAATCTTTGCAGTCAATGTCTGCACCGCTTTAAGTAACACTGTGTTAGTAGGGGGCATTGATTACGGGACTTTTAGTACGCGGACTATCACCGGACTAACCATACAAAAGTGCTATTTAGTCCCGCGATAATCCCGTATTAAAGTTAGGCCGCCCACTCTGAATACGACAGTTTAAGTTATCTTCTTGTTAATGATGGCTTCTATTAGTTCTTACTACTTAAGAAGGATACAAAAAGTTCCACGGCAATTCTTCCCTTGCATGACGTAAGAGGCGACTAAGGGCCGAGTGCACAAAAGGACAAAAAATCAAAATCAACGTCAAAGTATGATCAAACACGTCACTTTGTGTGGACAGTATGGAAGGAACTCCATACGGATCACTAAAAGTGACGTGTTTGAACATTGATTAACTCGGCCGTCTCGTCGTGCAACCGGGGCTAAGGATTGTATCGGTCGTGGTTCGGGCTACATGTCAAACTGTTGATCCCCCGTCATTGAATAAACATTAATCGAATAATATGACGGCTTGTCTGTGTATTCCATCCAGTTCAATGTAGAGAAGGTCTTGTCCAAAAAAAGAAATTCAGGCTCAGGTCTTTGAGAATACAAATGTATTTTTACGACCCTGGCTACCATTACTCAAGAGATAACTGCAAATATTTAACCTTAGAACTGCGAGCGCGTTTATATCGAAGATAATATCTGGTTATGGCCATGTAATAGTCGAAAGCAATTATTTGGAACTAAGCAATCAAGGTAACACGAAAGCAAATGAACAAAGGAGAAAAATACCTAAAACAAAAAAATGGTGCTTGTGAAATGGCTGTAATAATTGATTTGCTATAGAATAAAATGCATAAGTTGTTGGAATTTTAAATTCAATAAATCAATCTCATGTAATTATATTTTCGTAACATCGGATTATAAAGTACAAACACATTGTTGCATGTTGACTTCGATTTTGATATAAGCTTCTCAAGATTTGTATCAAAATGTTTAATTATTTAATTATTTGTTTGATTATTTAATTTATATCATGGATATAAATTAAATAATCAAACAAATCAAAATGTACAGACGTAGCTCTCAGTTTGTTTATTTAATCATCATCATTGTCACTAAAATTAATCAAAATGATTCATCGGTTTAGGCGTGAAAACGTAACAGACGGACAGAGTTTCTTTCACATTTATCATATAAGTATGGGTTGGTACCTGCTTTAATTTTTACTTAAGGGCACTTTGCTTTGATACTTTACGTAACTTCTTGTTATTAAAATTGACTTAACTTAACTTAAAATTACGACGGCTTCTTACACCTTAATAATTCGTAATAGTTTACTGGTTTATTTATTTATTTATAATATTGCAACAGAATATTAAGAACAGTAATTTTTCTTGAATTGGATGATTGGCATGACTTAGAAAGATGTCATTAAAAATATACAATCAAGGTGGAAAATTTAAATTATTTCAATACTATTAAAATATTCGGTTTCAACAAAAACTCTTGTTATAAAACAAGATATTTTATCTTACTTTACCACCGTTACTTTACATTGCAACATGTATGTTGCAATTTAAAGTTATATCGGCTTTGAATACCAGCCGACTCTTCTGACCGTACCTGTCTGGGTAGGAGTGGTGCGTTTCGCCCCGCAGCTAGACGACGCCGACGCCAGGCGCCGCGACGGCGGTGGCGGCGACTCCGCGTCGCGATGCCGCCGCCACCGCAGCGATGACGACATCGAGTCCCCCACACAACCCTGTCGAAGGGGTGACAACCTGTCATTATATTCACGTGAAAATCTATTCCATTGGCAAACGTAGGATCAGAGCCTGTAGTCCCAGTTGTGGCGTTTACGGCAAACCGATCGAATGGCGTTTTCCGTAAAAACGTCAAACTCCATACAAGTTTTTACTTCTTCTAGTGACTTTACTTCTTCAAGCTGTCAAAGTCAAACTCGGACTTCCGATTTGCATGAAAACGCGGAGTCGGCGTAAACGGTAACGTCGACGTATTTACGGCAATGTTGAGTGAGCTGTCAAATCAAACTCGGACTCGCAAATGTTAGTTCGATTAACGCCCACTTGAAAACGCCAGTTAATCGGTTTGGCGTAAACGTCGATTTAGGTGACAACTGGGACTATAGGCTCAGAAACGCTTGCATAAGCAATTTATGTGACCAGGCGAGTTCGTTATGAGATGTAAAGCAAAAACTTTCCATTTCCTGCTTGCATCTGTTATTCCCCATACCTCATACGTAATTATGTCACATATTCTCGCGTAATTCAGTCTTAAATTATGAACCTTGCTTCCACGTTGTGTTAACCTGTGAAATGAACGTTAGCGATTACTTGCATTTCATTTGTGCTGTCAATTTTTAGTGAGATGTATCTTTGACCATTTTACAAATATAACGGAGTATACAGCCGAGTGGAGGGTAATATTCAATAAAAGATACTAAGGTAGTTGAAGCGTGGAGAAATACCGTATAGAGTTGGCTGTATAATGAATGTTGACTGAGGACCGTTTTTGTAAATATGTGCGATGCATTCATTGAGTACCTAGGTATTTGTTCTGGCTCGTCTGAAGTTGCCTTGCTTAAATCTAAAAACTTGTCGAGTACGTGGAATGTAGAATACGCATAACTGAAATTCGATATGTTCGAATGGAGGCTACGGGTTCCAAACGAGGTTGTCAAAGTACTAAGTATACCAGAAATGAACAAATCGGTAATGAAATTGGCAGGTTTCTCTCTCCAATACCCGATACGGTCTGCGGTATTCCAGTTACCTATTATTCGTATCGCTGAACAGACAATTCTTTGTCCGTTTTGTAAGATCAACCTTTTTTGTTGACTTTTAAAAACCGCACGATGCTTCATTGGTGATGATTCGTTTTTGGGGTTCCGTTTCTCAAAAGGAAACAGAGGAACTCTTATAGGATCACTTCGTTGTCCTCATGTCTGTCTGTCAAGACCCTGTAAATAATTATCTTTCTGAGTTGAATAAGTGCATGGCGTTATGAATGCGAGCTATTCCATGGTTAGGAACAGATGTAAAACTGTAGGTCCCCTTCGCCCGGTTAAGGCCGCCCTGGTTAGTACCAACGCATTGGATTAAACTATGGTTGAAGCGACAATGAAACGTTGTTCGTGTTTTCCATCCAGTACAATGTAGCCATGCTCATAAAGGGAAGGGCCTGGTATGGCACCTAATTCATTCGAAAATGTGGTATTTTGGTCTAATATCATAACGGTAGTTGTGTGGTATTAGCCTTCCCTGTCAGGTTCTATAACAAAACTTCTAATGGGGACGAAAACTACTTATCACGATAGCTGCCCTTAATATCTGTCAAAGCTGTCAGAGACCATAAAAATAAAACGAAATAGATCTGAAACTTTTATTTATTATTGAAATTACCCAATTTCCTCTATATTAGCTATTCCAAAAAAATAATCTTCCAAATTATTCTAATCAATATGTTGATTACATTATAATTAGTTTGAAGACAAAGAAAAGTAAAAAATAAGGTTTGTTTTCCTCCAAACCTTATTTTAACTATATCAAGGGGCACATCTTTCTACTAAACACTTGTAAATAAAATGAGACAGGAATGTTTATTTTGATGCTCATGCGACATCTACAATGAACATTTTGTTTTATTCCCTATTAAATGCGATAAAAAATACGGTCATTTATTGCGCGTATTTTCACACTCACAAATAAATTCAAACCTATGGGGTTCTTTCCGTTGACTTGGAAATTTGGCAAGAAGCAAGTTATTTGAGCGGAAATCATTCGAAAATCATTCCTTTGTAGTGATATCCCATTTAAAACACTACCGTGATTGAAGAACTATCTACATACAAATTTGTGCGGAACCCTCGTTGCGCGAGTCAGACTCGCACGTGTTCGTTACTTCTAACGTTTAGGTGTTTCGGCAGCAGTGCTGTCTAGACAAAAGTATTGTGCCAGCGGCTCGTAGCCTAGTGGCACGGGGACTGGCCTAGCGTACCAGAGGCCTGGGCTCAATACCGACATGCACCACTGTCTTTCTCTTTCCGAGTTCGATAAGTGCATTTCGTCACGAATGCGAGCTGCTCCATGGTTCGGAATCCATGTAAAACTGTAGGTCCCCTTCCCCTCCAAGGCGTAGGACTTAAGCCCGCCCGGGTTGCTACCATCGCATTTGATGAAAAGATGGTCGAAGCGGCAATGAAAAATTGTCCGTGTTTTCCATTCAGTTCAATGTAGCCGTGCTCATAAGGGAAGTTACTGGCATATCACCTAATTCCTTCGGGAACATAATGTTTTGGGCTAATATAGCTAATTAATCTGTGGTTTTACTTCTTCAAGCTGTCAAAGTCAAACGCGGACTTCCGATTTGTATGAAACCGCGGAGTGGACGTAAACGCCAACGTCGACGTATTTACGGTAACGTTGAGTAAGCTGTCAAATCAAACTCGGACTCGCAAATGGTAGTTCGCTTAACGCCCACTGCGCGCGCTGTTCAATATCTCCATACATTTGAAAACGCCAGTCAATCGGTTTGCCGTAAACGCCAATTTAAGTGAGAACTCAGACTGACCACTCTGATCTATCTATTATATTTATCTCCCATACAAACATACAATCACGCAGCCTGCCCTCCTTTAACCAGAGTCGATGCGAGAGCGAAATAGCACGATTTTTTTACCGCGCCCGCCAATCGCATCTGTAGGGGCGCTCTTAAGAAATTTCGTGGAATCGTCTCTGTATTTGTTTTCCCGACGCTACGGGGCGGGGTCAAAACACAGTAACGCAAGTAACAGTAACCCGAGGCTTTGCCCGAGGCGTGAGGTTTAGGAACGTATTGATAATGTTGTGCTGTTCATTGGCCTAGCAGCAAATGAACTGTTCAGAACTAGCCGCAGTATACGGCTTCGCATTGGACATAGCAGATTTTTTTCGACATTTCGGTTTCAGAAAAACCGGTATGGGTGGCTGTGCCGAGGGACCAAAGGTGCTAAGAAAGGGAAGGTCTGGCATGGCACTTAATTCCTTTAGAAATACGGTGTTTTTGGGTTAATGTTATGTCGGTGGGTGTGGTAATAGCCATACATGTCTACATCAAAAAATAAAAGGTCATAAAACCAAAAAAAAATTAGGTTATATTATTGTGATCTTTTCTTTACTACGACTTCATTGGATGAACATAACTTGGAAAAATAAATTTTCGGAATAATATCAGGAAATTTAGTCATTTCAATTACAATCGATTGAGTAAATATAAAAAAAAAACAATTTCGTTTTATATTCCAGCATCTCTGACAGCTTTGACAGATGTTTAAGATGGCCTAGACGCCACATCTCGTGATAAATAAGCAGTTTTCTTCCCAATTTCGGAATTCGCACAAGATCGGCGGGAGTGTGGGAGGGGGGTGGGGGGGCTTCGTGGCCTCATTTTAATGCATTGTCAGATTTGGGCCGTTTGGCGTTCGAGATCGAGGCGTGAAATCGACCGCGCCAGCGCTGCAAACTTTCTAACGCAGTCGCTTGCAATATTGCGACAGCGCTGACCTGCGAAATGTTCATATTTGTTTTATTTTGCTGCTGTGCCGGCCCGAGCTAGCGAAACGTTGCAACGATTCTGAATGGTGTATCTTCACTCAAACTTGCTACCTGAGCTGGTAGTCCAAGTCGGACTTAAGGCTCTACTCACATTTTAGCGGGCGCTCGGGTCAATTTATGTTTGGACATCACCCGAGCGTAGCCGGAATCCTAAGCTAGTGTGGGGGCTGCGCGCCTCCACTACCTGCTACCAGACGGATCCTTCAACATCTGGCCACATGGCATGCGGCCAGGCAGTGAGAGTTCGTCGCCGGTCGACTCAACACGACTCCGGACAAACGCGTAAAATACATTGTACAATCATATATCAAATCGTCAACAAATCTAACAATAAATATATAATACCGTAAACTGTGTTTAGCATCATTCAAACCCACAAATTGGTGACCCCGACGTGATCTAAAGACAATATAAAATACAAGTGTGATTTAACAATACAAACAATATTAATTACAATAAATTGTGTGGTTTGAAAAACAAAACAGTGAATCATAAAAAAAAAAAACATTTTAGTGCAAAATGACGGACTCTAACTCCTTCGAGGACGCGCGTGATGTTGCGCCCGAAGTATGTCGTATAGGGGTACGCATTGCCCCGTTCAACGCATCGGATCCGGAACTATGGTTCTGGATGATCGAAGCGAGTTTCAAAACTTCCGGCATAACATCGGAAACAACCAAATTCGGTCACGTGGTATCCATGCTTGACGCAAAATACGCTTCGGAAGTGCGCGACCTCATAAGAAACCCGCCTACGGAAAATCCATACCAAAAACTCAAACAGCAACTCATCAAATATCTCAGCGAGTCACAAGAAAAAAAAACCCAGCGCTTACTAGAACATGAGCAATTGGGTGATCGCAAGCCGTCGCAGTTTTTACGACATCTGCGCGGTCTCGCAGGTACCGCCGTGCCGGAGACAATGATCCGGACTTTATGGTTGGGCCGCTTGCCGCACAATATGCAAGCGATCCTTGCAACTCAACAGAATGTCCCGTTGGATCAAGTTGCCGAGCTTGCTGACGTTATTGCGGACTCGGTTATGACACGCCCGTCCATTACCTCCGTCGCTGAGTCTACCTGCATACCACCCCAAAATGATCTGGCGTCTGTCATGAATAAAATGATGATATGTTTTAATGACACATTGATGGCCGTGCGACATGAAATATCGGAGCTAAGAGAAGAACGCTCTCGTCAACGCGAACGTTCAAACTCACGTACGCGCTCGCATTCAAGAACACGTTCCAATTCCGCCTCACGCTCACTGTCGTCGGGTCAGTGCTGGTACCACTGGAGATTTGGCAGCAATGCTAGAAAATGCGTACAACCTTGCAATCAGATCTCGGAAAACTTTGCGGGCAGTCGTTGATGGCGACCCACGACCTCAGCCCGGACAAAGTTCGCCGTATTTTTGTTACCGATAAGACTTCGAAGACACAATTTCTGATCGACACAGGAGCCGACCTATGTGTATTTCCTCGACACAAAATACGAGGACCGCGAGAAAAGTCCGCCTACGAACTTTCCGCGGCGAACAGCACGTCTATCGCCACATACGGCACCGTCGTACTTAACTTGGATCTGGGACTTCGACGAGACTTCGCTTGGAGATTTGTGGTAGCCGATGTTTCCAAACCCATCATCGGCATCGATTTCCTGGCCCATTACAACCTTCTCGTGGATCCACGCCGTCGATGCCTGTTAGATGGAACCACTAGTCTGACTGCTCAAGGTCAAGCAGTAATGGGTGCAGTTTCTAGTGTAAAGACTATCTCCGGATCATCACATTTCCACGAGCTACTCTCGACATACTCAGAGATAACACGGCCAGACGGAGCTCCCGAGCATATCAAACATTCAACAAAACATTTCATTGAAACGACACCCGGTCCCCCGGTGTCCCTCAAGCCGCGCCGTCTGGCTCCTGATAAATTGAAAGCGGCACAAAAGGAATTCAATGCCATGATACGCCTGGGGATCGCACGGCCTTCCAAAAGTTGCTGGGCCTCCCCATTGCATATGGTACCTAAATCAGGCGACGAATGGAGGCCTTGTGGCGACTACCGAGGGTTGAACGCGAGAACGAAGCCTGATTCATATCCTGTACGTCACATACAAGACTTTTCACACGCACTACAAGGAAAAACTATATTTTCTACAGTCGATCTAGTCCGTGCATTTAACCAGATACCCATCGCCGAGCAAGACATTCCAAAAACGGCAATAACAACACCATTTGGCCTTTTCGAATTCACCTTTATGACCTTCGGACTGCGTAATGCCGCGCAAACGTTCCAGCGTTTCATCGACGAAGTACTGCAAGGCTTGGACTTCTGCTACGCCTACATCGACGACATTTTAATAGCTTCAACGTCCCCAGAAGAACATCTCAAACACCTGGACATACTTTTTCAACGTCTCAAGGAGTACGGAGTTGTCATAAATCCGTCAAAATGCAACTTCGGAAGAGCAGAAGTCAAATTCCTTGGATACTTGGTATCAGAAAATGGTACACGACCACTTCCTGATAAAGTCGAAGCAATCCAAACGTACCCAATACCAACTAATATTAAAAAATTACGTCAGTTCCTGGGTATGTTAAATTTCTACCGGAGGTTCATACCAAAAGCAGCAGAACTGCAAGGCCCGCTGAATGATCTCCTCAAAGGTAATTTAAAGGGTCAGGCCCCAATCAATTGGACCACTGAAACCAGGGGAGTATTCGAGGCCTGCAAAGAAAGTCTCGTACAAGCCGCGCTGCTAAGCCACCCAAAAATTGACGCTCCCCTGGCTATATTCTGCGATGCGTCTGATTATTCAATTGGCGCAGCTTTACACCAACTTGTCGAGGAGCAGTGGCAGCCCTTGGCGTTTTTCTCGAAGAAACTTTCACCTGCAGAGACCAAATATGGAGCCTATGATAGGGAACTACTTGCCATATATCTCTCGATTAAGTATTTTCGCCATATGGTTGAAGGACGTGCGTTCACTGTATTCACCGATCAGAAGCCTCTTATCCATGCCTTTAAGCAGAAACCGGATAAATGTTCTCCACGGCAGTTCCGACACCTGGATTTTATCGGCCAATTTACCACCGATATAAGGCACATATCTGGGAAGGACAATGTGGTAGCCGACGCCTTATCACGGATAGAAGAACTGTCCCAAACCATCAACTTTGAAGAGCTGGCGTTATCTCAGCACTCAAATAAAGAGCTGAAGACATATCTACGGGAAGGATCTGCTTTGCAACTTAAACAAGTGCTGATACCTGGTACCACCGTAGCTGTCTTTTGCGACGTCTCCACGCCAACAGCAAGACCATTTTTGACTCCATCTTTTCGAAGAACAGCATTTAACACAATTCATCAGCTGTCACACCCTGGCATCAAGTCTTCAGTGAAGCTCGTCACTCAACGTTATGTCTGGCCATCTGTCAAGTCGGACTGTAGACAGTGGGCTCGCAGCTGCATCGAATGCCAGAAAGCGAAAATATCCAGACACGTATCGTCTCCTCGGGGTGTGTTCACATCACCTTCAGCCAGATTTGAGCATGTCCATATCGACATAATTGTCATGCCGTACTCCGAGGGCTACCGATACTGTCTGACCTGCGTCGACCGATTCACGCGTTGGCCTGAAGCTATCCCAATCGAAAACCAAGAAGCACCGACTGTTGCACGTGCGTTCTACGATAACTGGATCGCACGTTATGGCACGCCTCTGCGCATTACAACAGACCAAGGCACACAATTTATGTCCCACCTGTTCAAGCAGCTCAGCAGCTTGACAGGTTCGACCCAAATAAGGACCACAGCATACCACCCAGCTGCAAACGGAATGGTTGAGCGTTTCCATAGACAATTAAAAGCCGCTATTAAGTGTCACAACAACAATCGCTGGACCGAAGTTCTTCCGACGGTTCTACTTGGAATTCGTTCAGCCTGGAAAGAAGACTTACAAGCTACCTCAGCAGAACTTCTGTATGGTGAAACAATTCGTTTGCCCGGCGAATTTCTCTCTCCTCGCTCTACATATCAAGAAGCAGGGGAGCCAGCAGAGTTCATAAAACACCTGAGAGAAAACATGGGAGAATTACGTCCAGTGGTTGCATCTCAACATGGCCAAAAGAAGACCTTCGTATTCAAAGATCTTGCCACGACTGGGCATGTCTTCGTTAGATGCGATGGACAACAAGGACCACTGCAGCATCCTTATAATGGACCTTTCTCCGTCATCAGCAGGAACGAGAAGACTTTTGTCATTAGAGTCCGCAACCGAGATGTTACCATTTCAATCGACCGCCTGAAGCCAGCCTTCATAATGCCTGAAGAGCACACCACGGAGGCTCCAGTCAGGTCCACCAGTCCGGAGGGAAGTGATCACCAGAAAACCAACAAAACAATTGCAGAACCTCCAGCAACGAGAGCCGGCCGTCGGGTTCGGTTTCCAGATCGTCTGCAAGCTGGTTACTCGTGATCTAGCTCGATCACTGGCAGGGGGGTACTGTGGGGGCTGCGCGCCTCCACTACCTGCTACCAGACGGATCCTTCAACATCTGGCCACATGGCATGCGGCCAGGCAGTGAGAGTTCGTCGCCGGTCGACTCAACACGACTCCGGACAAACGCGTAAAATACATTGTACAATCATATATCAAATCGTCAACAAATCTAACAATAAATATATAATACCGTAAACTGTGTTTAGCATCATTCAAACCCACACTAGTAATCATATATTTTTCGGTGAAATATAAGATTATCCGTACCGAACACACACTGCGTTCGCCCGCCATAAAGAATGGTCCCTGAGGGAACCCTCACGCGCTGTACGGATAATAAAATGCAACCGTTCTCTGACATTCAACGCCCCCCCGAGGACAGCCGGGTTGCCGAAGGTCGAATGTCGGGCCGTTCGACCTTCTACAAGGGAATGTATACGTGAATACATGATATGTACCTACAACCTTAGAGCGCGATTCGATTGATATTAGTCCAACACATCGCATTCCTGAAGTTTTACGCCTCAAGATTTTTAGAAAAAAAAAATATTTTGTTATTTTATATTGTGTTCAGCTACTTATTTAGCTCGACGTTCCTATTTATCCGTAAACATAAAATAATGTGTGAATCATATATTTTTCAAAATTAGATTTTAACCTTTTTTTTAAGTTAAATTATAATGCGCGTCCATTCGTACGCGAACTGACTGGTCAGCTGACTGCGGTGCGACGGCGGCGCTACCGTCAGAGTAATATCACTATATTGTCTGTGCCATAACATGGCTATAATACGCGCGGCCGCTAATATTGCCATAGTGCAGAGATGGGAGCACAACGGTCTGCCGCGGCGACATGGACTTTATGCAAGGATGGTAAGGTCGATTAATAGAAAAAGCAGACAAGACAACAGATCTTGCCAGCAGATGTAAGACCGGTTTGGGCGGTGTCTCCGTCCGCTTTGCAGATGTTCTAAATTCGAATCGTCAAGATGCGTGCTTATTGAAATCGATCGGACATCGGAATTAGAGTTTTAACGCATTTTAAATAACACGTATGATCAGATGATTTTGGAACGGTTATGTTAACAGAATGGTCAGTCTGAGTGCTCATCTAAATTGACGTTTACGGCAAACCTTTCGACTGGCGTTTTCCGTAAAAACGTCAAACTCCATACAAGTTTTTACTAGATATTCTATGGTTTTACTTCTTCAAGCTGTCAAAGTCAAACTCGGACTTCTGATTTGTATAAAATGCGGAGTTGACGTAAACGGCAACGTCGACGTATTTACGGCAATGTTGAGTAAGCTGTCAAATCAAACTCGGACTCGCAAATGTTAGTTCGCTTAACGCCCACTGCGCGCGCTCTTAAATTTCTCCATACATTGAAAACGCAAATTTTAGTTTGCCGTAAACGCCAATTTAGGTGACAACTGAGACTTCGGGTACCGAGTGGTCAGTCTGAGTTCTCACCTAAATTGGCGTTTACGGCAAACCGATCGACTGGCGTTTTCTCCAAACTCCATACAAGTTTTTAACTAGATATTCTGTGGTTTTACTTCTTCAAGCTGTGAAAGTTAGACTCGGAGTTCCGATTTGTATGAAAACGCGGAGTCGACGCCGACGCATTTACGGCGACGTTGAGTAAGCTGTCAAATCAAACTCGGACTCGCAAATGTTAGTTCGCTTAACGCCCACTGCGCGCGCTCATCAATTTCTCCATACATTTGAAAACGCCAGTCGATCGGTTTGCCGTAACGCCAATTTAGGTGAGAACTGAGACTACCGACTCTGATTGAACATTCCGGCTGAATACAAATTAGGCGTGCAACTGTCCAGTTTCAATAGGTCCAGTAATTTTAACAGATTTGACGCTACCTTTTCTCTGAATATAAGACGTAAGTAAGAATGGAACAAATACTAAAGTTTTTACACAGTTAGGGAAACTGTAAGATAAAACAATTACGGCTCCATCCATGTCAAGTTCAATACAAAAACATAGTAAAAAATAAACAATAAAAAGATACAGAAACATTTAAAGTTTACACCGCTGGTCGATGTTTTACTAACACATATAACTCCTGAGTCAAAACAGTATAGCACATTGTACCTACGAATAGGGTTACCATCTCTTAAATTTAAATGTCCTGACAAAAATACCGATTTATGCATAAAAGTCCTGACATTTATTTTTTATTTTAGTTTATGTTTAGTTAGTAAGTTGGTATACTTTACTTTACTCGAACAAAATAGTTTAATAGCATTAACCATTGTTGAATATTGTCTGTCTTCTTCCTTCTTACGAAGACATAAGACATATGAAGAAAGAATACATACAATATATACCTAACAATAACATTCATATGTAATGACAAAAAATGACAACTAGGTGCCATCGCCGCACCTTCCATAATTAGCACGGCTGCATTGAACTGGATGTAAATATTTTTTTCAGTTTTCATAGCTGTTCCGACCATTGTTATTTCGATGCGGTGGTGCCAGCCCCGGCGGGATGAAACCCTACAGGAAGGGGACCTACAATTGTACATGAATTGCGAACCTTGGAGCAACTCGCATTCGTGACGAAATGCACGTATCCACCTCAGAAACAGGAAGAAAGTGGCGCATGAACGGGGCGAGTATATGAACCTAGACCTCTGCCCTGCATGCAAGTCCCCGCGCCACTAGGCTACGAGCCGCTCAACTCATCAGATACATATCATAGGTATGTCTCCATAAATAATGAGCTGACAAGGGGGCGGCTGGTACTACACGGCCCAGGACGGGTAACACTACAAGTCAGCCTCTGAACTGAACCCTAACGACCGTAACTGGTGGTTTATAGAGCGCGTATTATGTCTGCGAGTACCTAAATTTAACTTTAACCACGCAATACTCTCAGCTTCCGCACGCGCGCTCGGTAGGAGTATTCTTGGAATTGCTTGCTCAGGAAACAGGAATCATTCAGTCAAGTCGATATTTGAGTCTCAATCCCGCGTACTCGCCCCGTGTAAAGATCGGTTTGGTCGACTGCCAACTCAATATTCCTAACCTAACCTAACCGGAGTTCGTGCACTCCAAATTGCCTTTTGACAACTAAACGTGGCTAAATTTGGTATTAATTTTGTTATTAACCGGTATGGTACGTAGCACCCGTAATCGTAGAGCATGTATGTCTGTAGATGAAGCAAAAGAGGTATGATGCGATCGTACCGTTTGGCGCTCTATCATCCCTGCCTACCCCTCCGGGAAAACGGCGTGAAGGTTTGTATGTATTCACCGATGTTTGTGCACTTCACCCAAACTGTAGTTTGTTCGCTTACGAACTCAGAACGCGCAACATCGAATGTTCGTTGCACTAAGTAGCGCCTGTGCAGTTCTTACGTAGTAAGAGAATTCAGTTCTTACGTACCTAGTAATCGAATTCGTAACTGAGCCTGTAGTCCCAGTTGTCACCTAAATTGGCGTTTACGGCAAACCGATCAACTGGTGTTTTCAATTGTAAGGAGACATTGAACAGCGCGCGCAGTTGACCTAACACTCGCGATTCCGAGTTTGATTTGACAGCTTACTCAACGTTGCCGTAAATACGTCGACGTTGACGTTTACGCCGACTCCGCGTTTTCATACAAATCGGAAGTCCGAATTTGACATTGACAGCTTGAAGAAGTAAAACCACAGAATATCTAGTAAAAACTTGTGTGGAGTTTGACGTTTTTACGGAAAACGCCAGTCGATCGGTTTGCCGTAGACGCCAATTTAGGTGAGAACTCAGACTGACTACTCAGACTCGCGACTGGTACTCCCGGCCCCATACAGTAAAGTTTCGGTTGCTACTCCTGTCCTTCCATGCTCGCTGGCACACGATGATGTGCGGAGTTTGCGCCGCCATGCTGCTACTCGCCTGGGCACTGCCTCGTGTGCATCGCCCGTCCCGCCGCACGCATTTCGCGCCAAATTGACGCATGCGCTCTTACTTTCGCGGCGCACTTTCCTTTTGTGGTCGCACAGCTGCGTGCGCGCCAGTAGGCCTATTCTTGGAGTTCCGTGCTCAGGAATATGTATTTCGAGAACACCGCTTCTGTAGCGGGTTATATAATTTTTCTCGATAGCCGAAAAATCTTGAACCATTGAGATACCGTCCTCAGGAATCTTTCCGTTGAGAAAATCGCTCGACTGAAAGAGTCCTGATTCCTGAGCACGGGATTCTTAGAATAGGCCTAAAGATGGTGCTGGCGAAGATTAGCATCCTCTAATTGTCATGGCAACAATTTATTTTGTTTTAATTTATTATCTATGGGTAGCATACCTCCACACTTGGACACGTTATCAATTAAATTAAATCAAATCCGTCGTCGGTTCGAGAAAAGCCAACACACAAATTGAATTATGAAATTAATTAGAAATAGCTTTTATTTGCCCCATTTTCAATACCACCGCTCACAATTTTGCATTACACATTTTAGGTCGGCTCATCATTTCAAAGTACAAAATGCCCGAAGCTTAATAATTAAGCTATTTATTAGTGTAGTATTAGTTTGCAAGTGAATAAGACAGGGGACCTGCATTTAATCCATATTCACAGCGGCTCGCAGCTCAGGGCCTTACATGACATGGTCATGGGTTAGGCCACGATCATGCACCGGAATCGGAATCCATGTTTATTTATGCAACCTGACATGGATCACAACTACCGTCACGATATAAGCCCAATACACCACATTCCCGAAGGAATTAGGTACCATGCCAGGAACTTCCTATTATGTGCACGGCTACACGTTACTGACCCTGGATAGAAAACACGGCCAATTTTACATTGCCGCTACAACCATAGTTTCATCCAATGCGGTGGTAATCAACCCGGGCGGGCTTAACCCTGCCACCTAGTAGGTGACAGGTCTACAGTTTTACATGGGCTCTGCATCCATCTAACAGTTCGCATTTGTAACGGAATGCACTTATCCAACTCCGAAAGAGAAAGAAAGTGGTGCATGACCGGGGCGAGCATTTGAACCCATAAAATCCCCTCTCGCATGAAAGGCATGAGGATTTTCGACCGGTCAAGTGCGAGTCGGATTTGCACACGAAGCGTTCCGTACCATCGTACAAGATTTAAGACAAAAAACCATCCTTTTATTTTAATTATTTTTTTATTTTTCCTATTTGTTGTTATAGCGGCAAAATAAATACACACTCTGTTAAAATTTCAGCTGCCTACCTATTACGGTTCATGAGATACAGCCCTGTGACAGACGGACGGACGGACGGACAGCGGAGGGGGTTCCGTTTTCACCCTTTGGGTACGTAACCCTAAAAATAGCCGTGTTTTCTATCATGTTCAATGTAGGCATGCTCAAAAACCGGCCATGTGCGAGTCGTACTCGCACACGAAGGGTTCCGTACCATCGTACAAGATTTAACATAAAAAATCACGTTTTTTGTATGGGGTTCCCCTTTAATCTTCATTATTTTTTAATTTTACCTATTTGATGTTATAGCGGCAAAATAAATACACACTCTGTGAAAAATTCAGCTGCTTATCTATTACGGTTCATGAGATACAGCCCTGTTACAGAAGGACGGACGGACGGACGGACGGACAGGAGAGGCTTAGTAATAGGGTTCCGTTTTCACCCTTTGGGTACGGAACCCTAAAAAGGAAAGGTACCTACCTAATTCTTTCGGGAATGCGCTGTTGGGCTGATACTCGGGCTGATATCATGACGGTGGGTGTTGTATCATGCTAAAATATACCGAAAACTATTTTTTTTATTAATTAAAAGTCCCGATAACTTTTGACACAACGGACTATGCTTATAATCGACGTACTCTTACGCATTTTCAAGGGTATGGCCATCTTGCGGTATCGTTAAAAATAGATTAGTTTATCTAACTGCGCCTGCGCACTTGTGAGGGCTCTGTCAGCAGGTTTTATTTTCGGCCCAGGATCACCTCCTGCTTCGGATATATTTGGAAGTGCACTTCTGTGTAAGTGCATTTTTGACACAACACGAAAACAGAGCGTTTAGCGGCGTTCCGGACCATCTAAAAGTAGCCCTAATGTGCTATGTAGGCCTATTCTTAGAATTCCGTGCTCAGGGATCAGGAATCCTTTGGTCGAGTGAACAGCTTTTATAGCGGTTCTCAAAGCGGTTTTCTCGTCGGAAAGATTCTTATACTATATATATATATATATATAATAGTTATATTATTTAGTTATCTATAGCTAACTTACTTTTACGTTTTATATTCGAATAATTAAAAATTACTCACGTGACTTGACTAAATGTAAGAATGGGTGTTACAAGTTTTTTCTTTTAGTGTATGTATGTACTTAAAATTTCTATATTTTTAGGGTTAAAACCAAAGGGTAAAAACCGGCCAAGTGCGAGTCGGACTCGCACACGAAGGGTTCCGTACCATCGTAAAAAAAAAACAAAAAAAAACAAGTTTTTTGTATGGGAGCCCCCTTTAATTTTAATATTTTTTTAATCTTACCTATTTGTTGTTATAGCGGCAAAATAAATACACACTCTGTGAAAAATTCAGCTGTCTACCTGTTACGGTTACTGAGATACAGCCCTGTGACAGACGGACAGACGGACGGACGGACGGACGGACAGCGGAGGCTTAGTAATAGGGTTCCGTTTTCACCCTTTGGGTACGGAACCCTAAAAACGGAATTCTATTACTAAGCCATCGCGGTCTGTCCGTCCGTCCATCCGTCTGCCCGTCCGTCCGTCCGTCCGTCCGTCTGTCACAGGGCTGTATCTCATGAACCGTAATAGGTAGGCAGCTGACATTTTCACAAAGTGTGTATTTATTTTCCCGCTATAACAACAAATAGGTTAAATAAAAATAAAAAATTTAATGAAGGGGGGCCCATACAACAAACGTGATTTTTTGTGTTTGATTTTGTACGATGGTACGGAACCCTTCGTTTGCGAGTCCGACTCGCACTTGGCCGGTTTTTGTAACCTATTTCGAAACCTACGCTTCAACATTTACGTTACACCTCAGTGTATACTTGATCCAAGTTTTTATTTAATGAAACTAGCAAGCGAAAAAGAATTTTATATTGAACGTGGGTGAAGAGCGAGCGAATAAAAGTCATAAATTTACTAAAATTAAAATACGCCAGTCGAGATGTTTAATTTAGAAACAGCAAAGGTGGCGCTCCAATATTCTGGGATATTTAACCAGCTATTGGCAAAAATAACGGAGCTATCCACTCACGCCAATGGAGCTAGCAATGTTTGGAAACGCACTTTTCCTTTGACGGCTTGCAGTCATCTTATGCGAAGGTATCAACCCGGGCGAGCTTCACCAGGGCATAGGCACTGACTTCCATAATCTTTGGGAATAGTCGAGTTAGAAAGGGGGTCTACCATTTAACATAGATTTCCAACCATGGAACTGCTTAAATTCGTAACGAAATAAACTTATCCAATTCAGAAAGATCAAATAACAATAGGTGTCGTGGGACACCCGTTAGGAAAGATTTTCTTTCTCGATATAACTATGATGTACTAGCACAGGCAAGACCCAGTCAAAGATCCAAATATTAAAACGTCTCCTACGATACATCTTAAAATGTGACAAATATGAATGAGAAGAAAATTGAAGAGAAACTAATAACAACTGGAGAGCAACAGACACTAGATATTGGCGAACTGTCTCGATTTCAAGACAAAGGGAACTTGAAAGAACATCTTACAACAATTTCTACCGCCCCGGTACTTTTGCCGAGATTTAAATGTATTTAAAATTCCATATAGAAATTCAGGGGGATCCTAAAAATAAAACAAAAGCTGCCTGGTCACACAGGCGGGGCCCAGCCACAGATTATGTGTTACAAAATCTTGTTTTTTTACAAAAGCTTCATTCTATGTCCGCTACAACGCTATGCAACGCTAGTACCCAAAGAGAGCATCGATACGATCGTGGAAGACACGACCCTGCAGAATGCTTCTGGTACATATATGAATGTACTAGGTCAAACTACATTGGAGCTGGGAATCGGAGACAACCGCTTCCAAAAGGTATTTATTGTTGTAGAACAGTTAGCAGCCAAGGTGATACTCGGATTTGACTTCATGCTGATAGCGAATGCGGTACTGGACTTTGAAAGAAAGGAAATCACCTTGCGACGGTTTGGCTGGACTAGGTTGTTTAAGGACTGTAGAAAGATTAACTATCTACCTGTAAATTATCAAACAAGAAAGAAGTTTGAACTAAAGAACCATTCTATAGGGCATATTTTTCATTTAAATGTGAACAATTTACCTACATATCAGTTAGGAGAGGACCTCAGTGTTGAAAATGAAAGGGCAATAACACAATTATTGCAACGTTACGAAGATCGCATGGCGTATGTCAACGCCCAACTAGGTACCTGTACACAGGGTACCCTCGAGATCAACACGGAAGGAGCTGCCCCCACGTGTCGTCCGCCCTATCGCGCGTCTGCGAAGCAACGTGAAATTATAGCGGAACAAGTTCGAGAAATGTTGGAAAATGGGATTATTCGGAGGTCACAAGCACCGTATGCCGCTGGAGTCGTACTCGTCAATAAAGCCGACCAGTCGTGGAGGTTTTGTGTCGACTATAGGCCTCTCAATAAAACCGTAAAAATTGATGCATATCCATTACCTCGCATAGACGATTTATTAGGGTGTTTGGAAGGATCTAAGTTCTTCGCCTTATTGGATTTGAAATCGGGCTACTGGCAAATTCCCATAGCTGAAAAAGACAAGCATAAGACTGCCTTTAGCACTACGGATGGTTTATTTGAATTTGAAAAATTGCCTTTCGGATTAAAGACCAGTCCCGCCTGCTTCCAACGCATTATGGACCAGGTACTCGCCGGTTTGAAATATCACGGAGTCATCGTGTATCTCGACGACATTTTAATTTATGGAAAAACATTTAATGATTTTATGTGTACCTTGGAAAGTGTGTTGTCTCGTTTAAGAGCTGCTAATCTGTCTGTTCATCCAGGAAAATGTTCTTTTGGTTTGGATAAAATAAATATATTGGGACATGAAGTTTCGGAGGAAGGGATTTTCCCATCACGGAAAAACGTGGAGAAAATTCTCTCTTTTCCTACTCCCAATTCTATTTCCGAGTTGAAATCTTTTTTAGGTTTAGCTTCGTTTTATAGAAAGTTCATAAATAATTTTGCTGATAAAGTTTCGGTGCTGACAGCACTGACGAGAAAAAATGTGTTGTACAAGTGGGACACATCCCATCAGATTGCTTTTGATAATCTTAAGAGAGAGATGGCCTCACCTCCTGTCTTAGCCTATTTTTCTAATGAGGAAAATATAATTACAAGAATCTGGTGCGATTCTTCGGATCATGCATTAGGTACACAGATAGCTCAATGTCAGCGCAATAGCGATGAATTCCGAAGTGTGTCTTTCGGCTCACGTCATTTAAGTGACCTCGAGAAGAAATACACCACGACGGAGAAAGAGTGCCTGGCCGTAGTCTGGTCGTTAGACTACTTCCGTCATTACGTCTGGGGAAGAAGGGTACAGATAGTTACAGATCATAAGGCATTATTATTTTTGAATTCTTCCAAAGACATTAATCGGAGATTAGCTGGTTGGGCCCTAAAGCTCCAAGACTTTGATCTAGAGATAGTCCACCGACCAGGCAAAGCCAATGTTGTGGCCGACGCCCTGTCGCGAGCTAGATTTCCTCCGGAACCCATTCCCCCAGTAGAGTTCCCCACTTATGCTTTGTTAAATTTTGATAAAAAACGTTCTGTTCGAGAATTTCAGGTTGGTCAACGCGTACTTATTACGAACCCACAAAGGATTGTAGGTCGAAATTCTAAACTGGCCCCTGCGTTCCAAGGACCTTATGATATTATCGGCAAAATTTCGGATCTCAATTATTTAATAAAACCATATGGTGTAACGAGGAAAAAACCTCTGACAGTACACGTGGACCTCCTGAAACCTTAGATCTAAGCCTGAAACCCTATCTTGTTAGATAGCAACATTGTGCTTCCCCCTGCCCTATTAAATAGTGCCCTTATGGAAAGTCACAATGAAAAGTTTCATTTTGGCTTGGCCAAATCTATTGAAAGTTTTCAGTCGCGTTATTTTCATTCTCGTTTTGCAAAGTTGATGGAGAATTTTGTACATTCGTGTGTAAATTGTAAATATTATGCAAAGACTGGAATCTTTTAACTCTTTTTTCAAAATTCTAATCGGGAGATTTGGTATACGGATCTAGTCAGGAATGTAGACCAAGAGGTTAAAATTCTAAGCTGGCTCCGGCATTCCAAGGTCCATTTATTGTTTTACATAATATTTAGGTCCCCAACTATTTGATTAAACTCTCTCTTTTAAATAACGGCTAGACACTCACAGTTTTCCTGTGTTTTCTGTCCCACTGTGTACGAATATTTTTACTTTTGTGTCCTTATGTCTATGCACAGCATTTTTAAACATGAATTTGACTAATGTTGGATTTTGTGTGGATTTCTTTGCATGAGCTGCCTTTGATACGGGGGTTCCGGTTATGCTTCGTATACTGAGCCGGCGAGAGCGCACAGAGCGTTTTTGCCTCCTCGTTTCGTCGAAAACTCACCCTTAGCTTAGTTTTATGAGCGGGATGCGCGGTTTTATATCCCTATATAGCCTAGGTACAACTCTCTGGGTGCCTCTACCTCCTCATGTTTCGAATTTTTACCAGTGTTTCCCACTTGCGGTTTTATCTTTATATAAGAAAAACTACAGACCATTGGTTGAGAGGAGAGCTGAGTGGTTAGTTTCACCGGGCGAGTTTTGCTAGGTTAGCTTATTCCGTTAGGTAGATCCCTATAAAACACGAAGCTAAACCGACGAGGATCACAGAAGAATAAAAAAAAACATGACTAAAATTTCAACTTTCATTCAAATATTTAAGTTCTTTTCTTTGGGTAGACCCAATTTTAATTGTATAACGTGTCTCTAATTAATGTTTGCATTGTTCCATTCAGATATTTATGTGCTGATTACGAACTTAAATTGTTAATACTAGGTATAAGTTTTAGCTAGGAGATTCACTTTGAATCTATGATCTAGGGCTTGTTGTGATTAATGACGCTCATTATCACTTGGTTCATTAGCTAGGGTAGACTCGCGGACTTTCGTTTTCCCGGGGTTTTCCCAAGTCCCGGGTATGAACACGCATGGTACGCCATAACTGTTCATAGCGAGTATTAAGTTCCCCGAAGTCTGAAAGTGGACTAATGGAGTTCTTTAAGCAAAATACTTATAAGGACCACTGCTACATTCTTCTAAAAATTGTTGCCTAGCAACGATTGTTTTCAAAGAGAACGCGTTTTTGCATTAGCTACGCGACTCACCTTTTTTCCAATCTTCTAAGATATTTTTCATTATATTACTTTCATTATTAATAAAGTCCACTAGCAGAAGAGTTGTGGGTTTTCTTCCATACCACTCTTCACAGTATGTTTTGATTTTTTTGTAAATGTCTGTATTTTTTAGTAAAAAAATTCGAAAATTACCGTAAAAAAAGAGAAGCTTTTTCCAATGTTTCATAGTCAATATTGTCCAATCTAAAAGGTATATTTAAAAAATAATAGTTTAAAAAAACTAAAAAAACACGCTTTTATATCTACGGGAACTAAAAAATTGAAAATAATTTTTAATTTTAAAGAGTTTATATTACAGTAGTAGAAGATCGAACAATCAATCAGAATTTATCAACTCAAAATAAAATTATAATAAAGTTTAAGTTATTAACAAAATAATTCAATTCAGAGTAAAAAGCGTGGGGTGCATTTTACTACTTTTCATAACTCTCCTCTCATAGATAGTTGCCAGTAGAATGATTGTTACATTTACTTTATCGAGCACCCCACGCTTTTTACTCTGAATTGAATTATTTTGTTAATAACTTAAACTTTATTATAATTTTATTTTGAGTTGATAAATTCTGATTGATTGTTCGATCTTCTACTACTGTAATATAAACTCTTTAAAATTAAAAATTATTTTCAATTTTTTAGTTCCCGTAGATATAAAAGCGTGTTTTTTTAGTTTTTTTAAACTATTATTTATTTTTCATTTTTTAGTTCGATTTATCAATTAGTTATTATTACTACAGAGGATCTATAAAATAATTTATTAATCCTGGCGGTCCTAATAAGGATAATGGGAAAATGTTATGAAATTGGGACCCTTACTTTTTACGTTATACATAAACGATTTAGATAGTTTCATTAAAAAATTGTTTTTCTTTTGTACGTGACGACTGCAACCAGTTGCAACATGACCTCAAAAACCTACAATTGTTTTGCACTGACAACCAACTTTTTTTAAACACAGATAAATGCTATATCATAACATACTCCACAAAACGTAACCCAATACTATATGACTACAGACTAAACAACACAATTTTAACACGAGTTACGCAAATAAGAGATCTCGGTGTCATACTTGACAATAAAATGCGGTTTCATCTACATGTTGATCACATGTTAAATAAGGCATATAAACAATAAGGTTTTATTTTAAGGGTAGGTAGGCATTTCACACACGCTTCAACTTATAAGACACTTTATTATAGCTTTGTTAGGAACCAATTAGAGTTTGCAAGTACAGTATGGAACCCACAATACGATATCTACATTGATCGAATTGAAAAAATTCTGCACAAATTCCTCAAATCTCTCGACTATAGGACTGGACACGATTGTTTTTTAAATTACAATACCTCTGCATTACGTTACTCTATACCAGGGGTCGGCAAGTAGTTTTAACTAGGGTCCGGATATTGCTCGAAAATTTTTAAACGGTCCAGAAAAAAAAACAACTGATAATAATTAAGTACAGCTATTTATTACCTAAAATTAGTGTGAAAAATTGCATCGGCGGTCTTGAGCCAGGTTTTTAAAGTTTGGTTCTCGTGAAGAACAGCTAATTCGAAGAGTGTCTTCTAAGTGAGCGTCTGTTAATCTGGAACGATATTTGTTTTTCAAAAAATTCATTTTTGAAAAAGATGCTTCGCATATGTATGTCGAGCCAAACATAGTGGCCAAATTGATAGCAAGTTTTTTGCAATTTTGATATTTTTCTGGGACATGTTTGACCCAAAATTCTTCAGTTGACACCTTTTTATATATTTGCAAAGACACATCTTCTTGCAGATCGATTATTTCCATTTGAAGTGATGGCTTTGGCAGATTAAATAACTTGGCAGCCACATCTGTCCATTCGGCTGCTGCATCAACTTCAAAGGGTGACTTAAGAAACAGAGATAGCTTGCCCATCTCTGCAAAGTCTTGGAATCTTGTGGCAAATTCGTTGCTAAGATCGGCCAAAAATTTTGTAAACACTGCAACGTCTTCTTCAGAGTTCTCCTTATTATATTCCAGAATTGTCGGAAAATGAACAAATTCTTGTCTTGCAATATCTTTTTCAAAGATATCCAGCTTACGACTAAAAGCAGACACGCTTTGTATCAGATCACATATTAATTTTCCATTTCCTTGTAACTCTGTGTTGAGCGCATTTAGATATTTCAAAATATCTTTTAGAAAAGCCACAACCAACATATTGTGCTTATTTGTTACGAACTTAAGGTGCTTCTTAGCTGCCTGCGTATCTAAGTTTTGCAAGAAGGAGGTTACTTGTTCTTTTATTGACAAAAAACGTTCAATAACTTGACCCTTACTTAGCCAACGAACATTGTTGTGTTGCAGTAAGTCAGAATACGCTGAATCACATTCAAAAAGAAACTCCTTGAAATGTCGGTGCTGAAGAGCGGAATGAGATCTTATAAAATTTATTAACTTCACCAAGCTGTCCATCACTTCTTTCAGTGTATCGCTAAGTTTTCCACAAAGGGCTGTCTGGTGGATTATGCACTGATATGATATTAGGCCTGAATTTTTATCCCTGATTCTCTTGACGACACCTTTTTCTTTGCCAATCATTGCTGGAGCCCCGTCAGTAGAAAGAGACACCATTTTGTCGTAACTGATGTTAGATTTAGTAATAAATTCATCAATTACCTTGAATAAATCTTCTCCTCGAGTGTTACCTTTTAACGGCAATATTGTTAGCAACTCTTCCCTAAAAGTTTTAGACTCAATGTCAAGAAATCTGACAAAAATTTACATTTGTTCATCATCAGTAATGTCACACGACTCATCAAGTGCTATGGCGTAGCAAGGTGCCTTTTGCAGAAGTTTGATAAGAGTCATCTTAATATCAGCAGCTAAAATTTCAGTCCTTCGTGTATTGCTTCTTGCTGATAATGGAATACTTTGAATTCCAGTGATAACATCTTTTTTTTCTTCAAAAAGTGTTGTGACTACTGCCAACATACATTCCTTCACTATCTCCGAATCCGAAAATGGTTTTTGATGTTTATTAAGCGTCCAGCACACACGTAACGCTGCTTCTGTGGATTTTTCTTGGTCGCTCATGCAACGAACTAGTAATTTTGTGCTTTTATTGTAAGAACTGAGATGTGCCTGAAGTTTTTCTTTACGAGCCTCACTGCCAGGAGGGAAGTTTTTGTGGAATTGCTGATGTGTTGTTTCATAGTGTCGCTTCAAATTTCCACTTTTAACAATAGCAACAGTTTTATTGCATATAAGGCACACTGGAACTGCTTGAGGTCTATCAGGCAGCGTAAAACAATATTGTTCAGTCCATTCTTCTAAAAACCTCCTGTTTTCACTGTCCACTTTTCGCTTTTTAGGATCCATATCACGCCTAGGTAAAAAAATATTTTTTATTAAACGAACTAAAACGCAAGAAATCACAAAACAAATGAACTGTTGCTCCACGATTTGCGCTGCGACTGACCGAGCGAGACCGACTGGCAGTCTGCTTTCCCCCGCCCTCGCGCCCGGACCCCCGATTTCGATACTTGCTCGCGTTTGTTACAAAATACAAAGTCGCAAGCGCGCCACAGTTCGCTAAGTACGCGAAATATGAAATGCTTTCCCACATATTACCATAAAAATGATACGCTCAATCTGCTGATGTTTCGTAGCGAATGGCTAAATCACATTTACATACAATAACTAATTCGCGTACGCTGTTGCTAGTGCATGCCGTCTCGCTCTCGCTCGCGTGTTAACAAAACCAGCTCGCTAGGCCGCGCTCCGCTCACGCACAGTTACAAGTGGTCGTCGGAGCTATAAGTACGTATGAACAGAGCGCGCGCGGCGACTCGGCGGCGCGATGTTTTTGATCGATGTCGATATTGTAAAACAGATTAATTAGATTAGTTATGTACTCAGTTAGATTGGTTCAAAAATATTACGTATTTGTTTATACTTGACATACCTACAATACCTACATTACAATATTTGGCGGTCCGAGGTTCAACCTTTCGCGGTCCGCAAACGGACCGCGGTCCGCCTGTTGCTGACCGTTGCTCTATACCGTCTTTGCAAAGCCGACGCCATCTCAATGATGCAGCTTTTTTGTGGAAGATAATTAATTGCCACGTGGACTCTCCATCTTTATTAGAGAAAATTACTTTTAAAGTACCTCATCTTACTACACGCAATAAGGACCTGTTTTATATACCCTCATGCTACACAAATTATGCTCAAAACACTTTTGTTCGACGTAGTTTGAGCAACTATAACAAACATTTATTTGAAGTAGATTTATTTTGCAACTCATTATTACCATTTAGGAAGAAAACCATGAAAATTATATTATATACTTGTTGATTTATGTTCTATCTTTAATATGTCTTTCTTTTATTTTCCTCACTTGTATATTTACTATCTTATGTTATCACATCACAACTACATCAAAATATACTCTCAATAAGTAATTATACATGTAAAAATAGGGAACTATAGGTCAGCCTCAGTGGCCCAGTGGCGCGACACTTCGGCGATCGCTCTCCGAAGTTAAGCAACGCTGGGTCCGGTCTGGTCTTGGATGGGTGACCATTCGACCGTTGAGAGAGGCTGGCCGTGGTTCGGATTCCACGTTAAGCTGTAGGTCCCCTTCCTTACTTACTAGGTGGTAGGGTTTATCCCGCCCGGGTTGGTACCATCGCATTGGATGAACGATGGTCGAAGCGGCAATGAAAATTGTCCGTGTTTTCCATCCAGTTCAATGTAGCCGTGCCATATAAGGAAGGTCCTGGCATGGCATCTAGTTCCCATGTGGTGTGTTGGGCTAATACCATGACAGAACTTGTGGTATTAGCCATCCATGTCCAGTCACATAAAAAAAAAAAGTGATATTCTTTACTTAAACTGTTATGAAATTATTGCATTGTCATCGGTCCTTGATACGTATGCAAAGTTTCAAATTGATCAGACTTCTGGAAACTGGTGAAAATTAAGTTCAAAGATTCCGTTACATAGATACATACATAGATACAACCCAAGCTAATAAAAGCGTTTTAAAAAATAGGGAACTATAGGTCAGCCTCAGTGGTCCAGTGGCGCGACACTTCGGCGATCGCTCTCCGAAGTTAAGCAACGCTGGGTCCGGTCTGGTCTTGGATGGGTGACCATTCGACCGTTGAGAGAGGCTGGCCGTGGTTCGGATTCCACGTTAAGCTGTAGGTCCCCTTCCTTACTTACTAGGTGGTAGGGTTTATCCCGCCCGGGTTGGTACCATCGCATTGGATGAACGATGGTCGAAGCGGCAATGAAAATTGTCCGTGTTTTCCATCCAGTTCAATGTAGCCGTGCCATATAAGGAAGGTCCTGGCATGGCATCTAGTTCCCATGTGGTGTGTTGGGCTAATACCATGACAGAACTTGTGGTATTAGCCATCCATGTCCAGTCACATAAAAAAAAAAAGTGATATTCTTTACTTAAACTGTTATGAAATTATTGCATTGTCATCGGTCCTTGATACGTATGCAAAGTTTCAAATTGATCAGACTTCTGGAAACTGGTGAAAATTAAGTTCAAAGATTCCGTTACATAGATACATACATAGATACAACCCAAGCTAATAAAAGCGTGTTAAAAATTAAAACATCCACACATAGATTTCTACAATATATTTTATAATAAAACCTAATAAAACATTAAGATCATGGAAAAGGTTATCGCCGGTAGTGTGGGGAATTGATAGGCTAACGACTCTCTTAAAGTCCGTAGCTTCACGCCGACGCCGCGCCGCCCACTGATAAAAGGTGTGGCCAGTCAGCGTTTATCTTGGTCTGATCGCCGGCTACCCTTGGCGAAGAATATGCCCTTGGATAGAGCACGTGATAGCTAAACAGCGTGCACTTACTGGAATTACTTGACGGAGCGAAGCGAGTACCCGAGTTTGGTGTGGTCCCACTGCATTTCTTAACTTTTCGCAAGAGGCACCTAAGAGATTTGTCGTTCTTGGCTCAGATTCCACGTAAACGTAACCTAAAACCTGGGAGTCTCCAAAGGTAATTTGAAGACCTCGTGAAACCACGTTCAGCGAGGCACCATTCCAGCGGGTTTGCAGACTATCGCTGAGCTATCGAGCTTGTTCAAATTACACTTGAATATTTCCAGGTTATAGGTATGAGGAAAGGCCTCCGGCAAACAGTTCTATATCCTGGTAGTGCGGCAGAGAAATTAGTTTGAGAAACGATTCATTCAGACGATCCTAATACCGACCACAAGGGGGTGCTCTGATTATCTGCGGCAGGTGCTGGCAGTAATAAGGGATGCATTCTACAGAGCAACGTCCATGTAGCAACGTTACCTGTAGAACAGACTGAGCGACCCCACAAATCGTCTGTGGCTCAGGGCCATATTCGTCGCAATGAATCTCTTGGCTCGGAACCCACGTAAACCGTGCCTTTTGTTTTTGGTGCATACTCCATGCCCGACGACGGCCGTGGGCTTTAGAACTTACGAAAACCATGCCGGCCGGTCAAGTGCTTCTTCAAACCATATTTGAAGGATTCCTTTTACTTTGGGGCAAATACCTCGACGGGAAGTGCATTCCATAATTTACCGACCCTACGGATCAAGGATCTTGGGGTCGGTTGGTTATTATTTTTTGAGAGTCGACAGTGAATGCGTGCATTCCCTGTCTGCTCCGCGTTGAGAGGTTGTTGTGGATTGCCTACTTCCTAGGTATTGGAATGAAGATGGCTCGAAGCGTCAATGCATATCTTTCGTTTTCTGTTCGCCGAATAGTTCTGCTAACATTGATCAGGTAGGAATGTGATATGTATGTATCTATAATCGACCGTGAAACAAGGACACATTAATTAGAGAAACAGCCTTGTAAAAATAACGACTTTATGAATATACTGCAAGGCTGGACCCGAGCTAGCAAAACATACCATTCGCGGGTATTGCGTCTACCAATTTCGCCACTTGCTTTATACCTTGAGCGGCTCGTAGCCTAGTGGCGCGAGGACTTGCCTAGCATACTAGAGGTCTGGGTTTAAATCCTCCCCCCGTTCATGAACCACTTTCTTTCTCTTTCTAAATTGGATATGTGAATTTCGTCGCATATGTGGAACTCTATGCGGATCACTAAAAGTGACGTGTTTGAACATTGATTAACTCGGCCGTCTCTTCGTGCAACCGGGGCTTAATCTATGATTAAAGTTAGTCCGCCCACTCTGAATACGGCTGACAGTGTTTAAGATTATACCTTAATACATTGTATATTATAAACAGACAGAATTGATTACGTTTTTATGATATAACATCAGTCCACGGAATATTGAGTATCAGTCTATCACACAGTCTTGTCAGTGTGTGGCTTATTGGTAAAGGCGAAAGTGAACATATTAATTTCTCCCGGACAGACGCGACAGACGTTTCGGCTGTAGTGCTAGACTGTCATCGGTTATGCTAATCGTTTCTGTTCTCAAATGTTTGATATCATTTTATTGAGTGAAATGCTAATAAAGCGGAGAGGTTTTTGATATTTTGAATTCTATGGTATTTTGTCAAGGCCTACATCTGCATGTTTTCAATATGCCCATTAGATTTCTACTGCTATTTTAGATATCGTTTTACAAGAAAATAGAGATAGTACAATCAAGCTTTCTGAAGTGATTTAATTTTTTTTAATAAAATCTGACAAGTTAGGGGCAGGGAATCGTTAGGGCAGTTGTCGTGCAAAATTGTGCCTTGGCCAACGGACGAAGACATCATTTCTTCAAATTATAACTCTGAGAACCCCGCCAAGTGCGAGTCGGACTCGCGCGGCCAAATAAATACACACTTTGCAAAAATACGGTTCGTGAGAAACAGCCCTGTGACAGACGGACGGACGTTGTTTTTGTTGAACTGAAATAGTTTTTGTTAATTGCAAAATAACATAGGTAATTCCGAAAATAAACTCACTAGTGTAGTAAAATACGAATAGAAATCGATTTCGCTGACATGTCGAACGCGGGGAAAAATGCGATGTTGCCACGTGAGAAAAAAATGCGCGCGTTAGTGGAAGTTCATTGCCACCGCTTCCGCCTGTCAATTACGGACATGGTGAGACGACTCGCTGCCGCCACGCCGCCAAAGTAGGCAGTTATGAGCAGTAGGGAAACGAAGACAATTTCCCATTTATTTTACTTTTGAATGTTTATCTTTTTTAAGGGTTCCGTACTCAAACGGTGCCAAGGGAACCCTATTACTAAGCCTCAGCTGTGCGATTATCCGTCTGTCCGTTCGTCCGTCCGTCTGACTGTCCATCTGTCCGTCCGTCTGCCAGCGGGCTGTATCTCATGAACCACAATAGATAGACAGCTGAAAATGTTAAATAGTGTGTATTTATATTGCCGCTAAAACAACAAATAGTACATAAACATTTAACAACAATTAAATTACAGGCAAGAAACGTGATTTGGTTGTGGTCAATCTTGTACGAAGGTACGGAACCCTTGCCAGTGACTTGCACTTGGCCAGTTTTTTTATTAATCACCTGAATTGTCGAGGAGCGTAACACACCTGTACTTAGGTACTTCCATTATAATTTTCAACGGGAGCAAAATAATAAAATTAAAATACTAACAAACAAAATAAAACATGACGTTCAGCAGTTTACTGCATTTCCGACCTACTGTTCGCTGCTCTACGTCGCCATGAATAGGATGCCTATAATTGTCGATTCCACACGTCAAAGTTGCGTGTGCTTTGTGTCGGGGGTGTCGGGGATTGTAAAGACCTCAAAATTGACTGATCGTCTTTGCTTCAATGCTGGAGTAACGGTCGTAGACTGGGATGAATTGGATTAGCAGTAAGAATGCAGTTGTTTTGTATTAATATCATCTGTAATTTAGTAGATACCGACTCATACAATCGTAATCTCAGTAAACTTCAGGTAAATCCTTTGGGAAATAAATAAAAATGGCAATTAGTTAACCTCACCTATGCCAATCTTAACTAACCTAAGCTATCCTAACCGAACCTAATCTCCAAAATTTATATGGTTATTTTTCTAGCGTATTCCTTAAGATTACTAGTTTCCTTAAGATAATTGTAAGGATGTTATGTTTGCCTCATGCAACATAAACATACGGAATAAAAAATTGTCAATTATAATTAATAAGGAAATATTTATTATTTTAGCCTTATCTATCCCTAGCCAGCCTAAGAAATCCTAACCGAGCCTAATCTATAAATAGGATTGTTCTTTTTGTATCATGTTCCTCACGATTACTAGTTCCCTAGGATAATTATAAGGATAATGTATTTATGTTTTCTGCCATATAGCTACACGGAATGAAAAGTTAACCTTACCTATTCCTGCCCAGCTTAATCCAATCTAAACTTACCTAAGTAACAATACAAATAGTATTGTTCGTTTTCTAGCATGTCCCTCACGATTACTAGTTCCCTAAGATAATTTTAAGGATATTATTTATATGATTCCTGCAATATAAACATACTGAATTAATGGTTACTGATGTCTACTCAGCCTCAGGCGATCTGAATTAACATAACATAAGTTTGTTATCTTTTCATAGCGTATTCCTCACGATTACTTACTCCCAATATTATCCCCGGATATTATTTATATGTTTATTGCAACATTTACGCCCAATGATGTCTGTTATTCCCTTTACATATGGCATTCTGCCTTTCGTCTTTCGGCGTGTTGGTTGGGTGGTTCCTGCCGCGTGAAAAGCCTTAACATTTTTCAAACATGTCTAACGACCGCGGTAATCTCAAAAGTATCAATGACGTGTTAAACTTTGTGTTTGTGAAAATATTTACAAACATTCTTGTTGGTGAGCGTTGCGAGCTAAATCAATCGATGCATGTCGTCTTAAGAGCAATGGAAATATGATGTCACTGTAAAGTTGTATTAATCTGATTATTACTGTTCTATCTTTCTTATTATCTATCGAATATATGATAATTGGAATAATTTATCGCCGTTTTACTATATTGCACAATTTGAATTTGTTGAAAACAGCGATGACTAATATTCCATTCTGAATACCCGCCTTCTTTGTTTTTATTACTTCTCTATTCGAGTCATCAAGTTTACCTACTCCCACTATTCTCAACAAAAAACATCCATATATGCTTAAAACAGTTTCGCAGTGGGCTTATAACCAATCCGGAGGGGGCTCTAAACCACACTTGTTTTTAGAGGCGTATGTAAAATAAGCTGACGTCAGTTTTTTAAGGACGCGAAGGCCAGCGTTTTTTTTTGTACGCAAAATTATACCGGTTCCAGCGCTCCAGTATTCAGGAGAGTGAATATATGACCATTCCGGATTTTTGCGGGTTTTCGGAATACCCTTGCGCCGGCAAGGGTATTCTGATTTCTCCAGTACCGGTGAACCCTTCATACCGGGCTCATTCCAGACTTTTAGAATAGGAATCGGCATGATCTTTCTGGGAGAAAACGATAAAAGCGATCCAAATCTGTGTAATATGAATTGAAGCATTTAACCATACTTAATTTTGATTGCGTGCGAGTTAGTGACGGTAATATTTCATAATTTACACATTACCATAAATGTTACCGTTCTTTAGAGAACAAACATTATCGTGTGCGCGGTAGCTTCGTTTCTCACGCTATACACGGGCCAGTGCATCGAATGCATTATAGCGGTGCCGACTATACAGGGCCCATTACAGGCGACTATTTATACCCTGTATAGAACTGTAAAAAATACATTTCTTCCTGTTACGGGTCCCGTCGTTTCCTCGGTTCGCGCTGTCTCGTAGGGATATTCCCAACATGACCTACTCGTATGTCAATGTCCAACAGTGACGGGACCCTCGGCACGTGAACCCGTTCACGCTTGACCTATTTTTGTAAGGGTTCCGTTCATCAACTTAAATGCTCCTGCATTATGAAAAAACAATATTCCGACGAATTGAAACGCTCCTCCTTTCTTTGAAGTCGGTTAAAAAAGACAATTTCTTGCTAAAGCAGAGATGCTTATTCTCAGGTCCATATGCCTGCGTCGCTATGATCTAGTATTAAATATTCATTATGCTAATCATAAATCACAAAGCGCTTAAATTAAGTTCACTTTCTCCTAAAGTTTACGATCACGTGAACTTTTTAAAAGGCTATAACACTAGAAACGTTAAACTTTATGAAATACTTAACAAAATGAAATTATATTTTATCCGCCCCGTTAACGGGTGATTTAGTGACCTGGCGACACCGGCGTTGTCAGACATTATTTTGTATTACTGTCTACGTACATAAAGGCCTTAGAACTTTTAAGTGTTTTGCTCAAATAACCCAAAGTTCAAATAAACACGTTGAGAGAAAGTTTGAGAACGATTGCTCCATATTTTTTAGTGCCTCCTGGAGATCTCTAATATTCGACTGGCTACATATGTAGGTATGTAGCATATTAACCCCATTTCGGCCGTTGATATTTATGCCTTGGTGCATACTGCTTTAATTAATTACCTAATTGCATTTGGCGGTATTTCGGTTATTGTTGAATGAATTTATATTATTCCGTATCTTTTCCATTTATTTTTACTTCTGGTCAAACTATTCATGACAAAATCTGATGAATCCGCAGATTCGACTAACTCAGTGAAGAAGAACTCGCAAAGAAACTTTACTGGTCTATAGGTGATATTTTTTTGTCTACATTTATGCCGTAATACACTTATGAATTAATACCGTAATGGTACTGCCAAACTTATATTTTTGGTAGAACAGTCTGCAGCAAATAACCAAGAACTACATAGAAACAACAACTCGCTATGTGATCAATCAGAATATAATTACTTACCCAAACATAATTATTAGTACATACCTTTCTAAAATAGTGTACTTATCTTGGTAGCAGGTATTTTCTACTCGAAGGTATATTAGAATCAGAACTGCATGTTATAAACACAAATTTAGCAAATAATTTGACAAAGTGAATCACAGTCGACTTATAATAATAATTATATAATAAAATGAAGACCTGTCTTACTAATCGGAACCAGCAGCGTGTCATTTTAAAAGGGGTTTCTTCAGAACCATATAAGGACGTAATCAATAACATACATTTTTTTTAGTGTTGTGAAAATAAAATATTGCTAATTGATCTTTTATACATTTTTCACGTAAAAGAATTTCACAACAGATAAAATATGATATTGGACGTCAAACACTATCGGAAGTCAGCACCAATAGTGACTTAGGAATTACACTGGACAAAGAAATTAGTCACACATCGACAAAATTTGCCAAAGAGCTTATAAAATATTAGCATTTATTTCTCGTGAGATGAGAGTATTCAGGAAACCACAGTCTTTCACTGTTTTATATTCGTCTCTTGTACGAAGCATTTTAGAATATTGCAGTTCAGCGTGTTGTCCAATGTATCGAGTTCACATTAACCTAATAGAGCGTGCTCATAAACTGAGCATGTAGTGTTCACAACGTGGTAACTGTAATCGATATTATGTATAAAAATAAAAAGATCTTAGCTAAAATCCACAAAAATCTAAGCGTGACCAAAAGTGCTTACAATTTATTTTCAATGCTTGAACACGGCACATTTTATGATTGAAAAGATCCGCAAATATTTTCATGCGGAAACGCAGTTCAATTCCGCCGTTACGGTTTTCCGTTATCGAATAAATATGTATGCATAGATAGTTACGTATAATGATTTTAGCAAAGGCTTTACCCGACAAGGTTCAGTTTTGGTAAAACTCAAAATTGCTTGAATGCAAAATCTTCTCTGTTCGATCTTTGTATGGTTAGCCAAAGTACGGTTTATGTTTCGGTTGCCTAATCTACGTAAAATGCATTTTGAGTTTGTGACAACTGCGAGTCTACTCAGGAAAGCGAGCACGAGAAGTTCTCGAGTTTAAAGATGGCAAACTCTGTTTAGAAAAAATGCTTCCTTTTTTTTCAACATTGAGTACGGTAAGCGAGAACTTCTTGTTTTCGCTTCCCTGAGTAGACCCGCCAAACTTGTACTCATGGAGGATGACAGCTGCTCGTAAACATTTTCAGTAGTATTGGCCGGACTAACTTTTATACGGGATTATCTCCAGACTAAATAACATTTTACCGTTCACTCTGAATATAACTGAAAACTTCTCGTGTTCGCTTCATGAGTTAGGAAAGTTGGGTAATATGTCACAGGGTCGGTTTTTGCTTATGAATATTTTGAAAGGGCAAAAGACCTTATCTTAAACGAAGGATATTTAGGTGCACCACAGGATCAAGAAGGCTTATAGGGTAGTGGAGATTGTGAATACAGCTTTAACTGGTAAGTACCTAGTATTTCGAAGTGAGTGATTATAATGACAGTTATTCGCGTGAACCCTTCTCAAGCGAATCTACCTAGCTTTGCAAACGTTACCAAAGTAGGTAACTTCTCTTCTTCGTTCCATGAGTAATCCTACAGGACAGAGTAGAATCGTTTGTGTCCGAACAAAACTATCGTCATGCATCTGTGAACACAATATTATTTACGAGTATGTGTCACCTACGTGAATTACCCCATTGTTAGTCGGAGTAAACAGCCGGAAATGTAGTTTCCCTAAAATTGAGATCAACGAACAAACGCATGACTCTTCCAGTTGTGACGAATGATAGCTCACGCCATCGCGCCCGATCTTCATTGAATGTTTCCTTTATAGCCGTTAGAGCAGAGGCGGAAGCCAGCGTCATTAATTATTTATTTGGTCTTGTCAACTTTGGGTTAAAAGGCAGATCGTAACATGCTTAATTTCGAGCATGCTGACGTTAATCTATCAGCGTGGTCATATCAGACATCACACTCTTTATAGCAGAGCTAACCAACCGGAATTTGGATTACAACGTGCTTATTAACGATAGATTACACGTGCTTTCGACTGGACTTTCGACTTCAGCATGTTCAACGCAAGTAATAAAGAAAAAGGCAACAACTAGGAATAACCTTACAGTTAGCATTATATCAGTGAATTTGATTACACGACTATTAAGTGTATTACTTCCTGAGTGTTTTATTGTTGGTTTAGAAGTATTAGGTTGCGTTAATTATCTTAGAACATTATTTAGAATTTCTTGAAAAGTGTCACTGTTTACATTTTTTAGGCATTTAAATTGGCGTGAAGAATTATCGGCTGCAAACATTGTTTGTATTGGATGTTCTCTGGGGATGGGACATTTTATTATGAAATACTATCCTCAGATAAAACAATAAGATGAGACATTACCGCAGTATCCAGTTTTCCAAAACGAATACGCCACCTTGGAAGTTTACGCCACTCGAAAATTTAGCCGCAGACGTATTGGAGGATTTGTGTTAGTGTAAACTGATTGGGCGAACGCATTTTGTGAGCATATTCGCGAGCGGTGGCGATGTTTGGACTGTTGAACAAGACGCGCGGCCGGCTTCCCAAAATATTACATGGACAATAGTGATTTGTATATCGCCCACATGACTCTCTACAATGAGCAGAAGAGGTCCTGTGCGAAGCATCTGAGCTCCTTGCACTCGTATCCCGTCGTGCTCTTTATTCCATCACCCTCGTATAAAATATAACCGATCGTATATATTAGTTATCTATAGGATCGGTAAACTGTGCAATGTACGAGATACTTCCCCCAAAGTACAACTTTGGGGGAAGTATCCTTTAAAAAAATAAGTCGAATCCCCGAAAAAGTTGGGTTCACAGCCCATGCGCATTGTCATCAATGCGCATGGACGTCATGACATCTTAGATAATGAACTGGTGTACGCCATGGAAAAAGAAAGTAATACTGCTTCAGTTTTAGCTAAACTGTAGGATATCTATGTAATGTAGATGTACACTAGCTTCTTATCGGTACGTGATGCCGATTATGGGCGCCATATTTTGCCACTGACTAACCACGTTTATGTGTATCCATCCATTTTTATGTGTCCGATAGCAGTGAAAGTATCAACCATCAGTGACAAAGTAATGAAACAGCGGGACTACTTATTATGCTATTATTATGGAGCTGGACGTTAGCCATTAGGAAATCGAAACTTGGAGAAAGTACACAGGCTTTATAGATGCTGAATTTAACTTTGCTTGATTTAACCTTTACATTTACTTTCATATTTTTTTACTTTACTCTTCAAAGAAAAGTTTTCCAATACCATTCAGACGAACTCAGATTTAAAATTTTGTATCATTAGGAATTGGAAACTTGGAGAAAGCACACAGCTTCATAGATTTTAACATATATTTATTTTACTTTTAATCTTCAAAATAAAGTTTTCCCATACCATTCAGACGGACTCAGATAAATTTCTTGTTTTATTAGTATATAGAAACTTAGATAAAGTACACAGGCTTCATAAATATATCATTTAACTTTGCTTAATTTAACCAAGTCTTAAAATGATTCAGACGAACCTACATTTATATTCTTGTGTCATTTTGGCTCATCCATCGGAGTAGCTCAAGAGAAATACCGCATATTGTTGTCATCAGAATTCTTCTGGTAGAATGGCTCCTGAGTGTGGCTACTTTATGTGGTGTGCACTCTGAATTTATTGACATTAACTATTACGAATGAAGCGTAGCTTGCAGCCAAGCAATTACCGCTTTCCATAACATGGTAGTTTTGTAGATCAGAGCAATCAATCTCTAGACTGTGGTTTCATCTAGCTAGGGTATAGAAAATCGCCCTGATCGTGGGCGATTTTCGCTATCAACTTTTAATTGAAGATGTAGATTCTTGGAGATGTGGATTTAAAACTCAACCCATTCATTGATACCTAGTTTGTTTGCTAAAATCCGATTTTGTCTCTACTGACATTTTACATGGATAATATGCACATGTAAAAGGGGTCATAGCGTCTAACACATACCGTTATGGGAAAATAGCAGACACTGCAATTGCCGAAGTGACGCAAGCAGACAATAATTAGTGCGATGAGATAAAAGATGACTCACGTAAAATACCGCCATTAATTCAGTAGTATACGCTACGCACACGCGAAGCGATTCTGCGTGGAACAAGTCGGACAATGCGACATTAGTTTAATTCACGAGCTATGACCGGAATTCTCTCATGTTTAATTTAAATAAACTTAGTTACGGGTTAAAAATTTAGTTTTCTTTGAAAAAATCGTGATGTCGAACGGTTTTTTTCTTTCAAAGCCGAATAAACCCATATAAAAAATTCAATTCAATTTTTTTACCGGGCTCAAATAGGTACACAGGTCCTTCCCAAAAATCCTCGTACTGTTCCTAATTCCTTGGGAAATCGGGTTGGTCAACAATTTCACGAATCTATACGTGACGTTAGCTCTACCGGTACATAGTTATTTCCAATAAGTGACCAATGGTGACGTGGAAGTTTGACCTTTGTAAATTGCGCATTTATGTGACTCCAAAGAATTAGTATCGATAATCAGATCAGACGGAGTACAATCCTCCACAGAGAGTTTGTTGCTAATAAATAACACGATTATTTTCAGATTAATTTAGGATTCCGAATGTTAGCAGTCTGTTAATGTCGGTAAATCTGGAAATAAAATAGTAAATTTTAATATTTTCATTATGTTGCTTATGATACGTTTGGCGGATGGTAGCTACACGGGAAAATATATCCGATTGACACTTTTTCTGTCACTGACCCGTCAACCCATATTACTTTACGGCTGCTACGATAACACCGTTACCTGTATCTTTCTTTGCTTGTCTTTTCCTTCGTGAAAAAGAGACAGGCACTCTTACTTATTCTGTGGACAGGCATCAGTAGTTGCAAGCGTAATTAATGTAATACGATGCGTTGGGACAGAAATGCAAACGAAGCGCTCTGTGCGTGTGTTACAGTGTGCGTCGATTTCATGAAAATAGGCGTCTACAACTGGCGCTTGTGGAATGTTATTCCGCCCGACTTTGAAGTGTTTGTTGAGGTAGCACATAATAAAGCGAAAGGAGCTTCGTTCCTACCGGGTGTCCCATGTTACCTAAATTTTGGTACTTTATTGTCAATTTATGTGGTAATGACCATTTGTAATCTGTGTAAATAGATAAATTACTTAGCCGTGGTACCTATATTTGGCGGGATGCATCTTGACAAGTCCCTTTTTACACACAAACGGCTGCGCCATATGGACAAAGTGACCATATTATCGGATGGGAATACGGTCGCGCGTCGTGTGTGACAGTGGAAATATCGCCTCCGCACGCGATTGTGTTCTAAAAATGTGTTCATCAAGTCAGTACCCACCCACACAAACATCTTCGACTATGTTTGCGTGAGGCACCTACAAACGCGATCACCCTAGACACCCTAGACCTAGACGAGTATGTGTCACCTACGTGAATTACCCCATTGTTAGTCGGAGTAAACATCCGTTCACAGAAATTGAATGTTACGTGGATTCGGTGTTGCGGGACAAACCGATAAACAGATTTTCGCATTTATATTTAGCAGGAATTACTACAATTATTACTGACAACACTGATGTCTTGCATGGCGGGCTTGGGGGGGGGGGGCTGGAATTGAGGGCTGCCAGTATGGATCTATTTGGTTAAAATTGCAGCACATTTGTTAGTTGTATAATCTAGTGTATGAATAGGTCTACCTAATAGTTGTAATATCTAAGTAGTTGGTGCCTTGGTGTACCAAGGCTGTCTATTTTACCCTATGTTAATCAATTCAAACATAACCTGTAACTATAAACTACATAGGTTAAAGTTAAGGTTAAACTTAAGAAACTACTTAGCTTTCAACCAATTAGCGCCAACAACTACATAGTTGGTCTACCGCACTAATTGAATGCTATTAATTAAGAACTTAACTTAAGACTTCGGGATAATATTTCGTCTAAACATATTATACATTTCATATTTTAGGTTAATAATCCTAATTCTACCGTACCCTAATCCTGATTCAACCATTGCCGTACCCTGATTATATATACTATGAAACTATGGATGGCATTTACCGAGGCATTTACCTACATTCGGGAGGCACAGTTTGAGTTATGTGTGTCCAGCATAATGGGAAACAGTCTGTTAATGGATATTTCTCTCAGCAAGGCTTTTTATTGCGTTCAGGACCTACATCAAACTATGAATGCAAATTCATAAGACGACCATATTTAAATCGATTATTGACCAGGTGAACCCAGTGCGTTTATCTAGTCTGTACTTATCCGAGTACACCATAACGTGTGACGCATGACATGTCAGAGCGAAACAACATTACAAAATTCTGCAATTGTCACGCATCTATAAATGTGGACAGTATTCACATTTACAGTTGTAATATGGGCCCATATGTAGTTACCACCTTTTTAATAAGGGGGGCAGAATAGGTTATGATGCGCTCTTATGTCATTAGACAGCAATTATAAAACAATGCAGGGACCTAAATCGATAGATCAGGCGTCGCCATAAAAGTTGGCTGTCAAAACTGAATGAAATTTAACTAAAGCAAATTTCGTGGAACTCCACCGTCACACTGTGACAGCCAAGCGGGTTGTGCTTTCGTATAAGATCTGTGCGTGACACGTGACACGTAAAGTGACATGTACGTTTTTGAGAACTTTTAGCGCTTTTTGGATTTGAAAGACTAATCTACTAATCTAAATATTTGCAACAATTTTGTATTTGTTTTTGTTTTTAATAGTGATAGTATTTATTATCAAAATTAATTTCTTCTTGTTTTGAGTCGAATATATGTTCACGCACCCTAAATTCCTAAACAAGCCTTTAATATTCAGTCGAACTAAAACTGTTTGCACTTTATTTTTTGTACGAAAAAACTTTACTTAAAGTTTGCCTTTGCAGAAAGATTGCAGAAAATTGAATTCAGAAATTATTTCGACTTGATGTTATGCTAAAACTGAGTTAGGTCCGTCGGATCGATTTTTTTATTTATTAAAATGATTCTTGTTACAGAACCGTATCGTTCAACCATACTTTTTCCTAGGGTTAATATTCTATTCTAGGGTTAGCTCTAAATTTAAAATCGGGGTAAAAGCAAACTGACGGTGGAAACACCGAAACTGTCAGTCGCCCGGATACGCTCGACGCTGCAGTGCGTGCGGCTTTCGCGAAAATAAATTGAAATGGATTCAATAAAACTGTGCTAATTATGTTAAAATCAATACTCAAATAGCTTTAAACAGATATAATCGTTACGATTAAGTGCACCGAAATCTTCAGTTGATTACCAATCGACTGAAAAAGTGCGTGGATGGGGTGGGAGGCGTGAATTTCTCCAAAAATACACGTATTGAGCTCTCTGCCGTCTTGTTTCGATAAAATCGAGTCGTTGATTTACCAACATTGTTGTAATTTTATTGGATGCCTTCATCGCCATGAGGTAAAAGCGAAAATACATACGGGTTCGGTCAACCGTGTCGCATGTGTGAGAGCCCTATTGGCTATGAATAGTTATGTGATTGTGAAGTTGTGTGACTGTTTGCCTTGTTACCTCAAGGACGGTGGAACAGAATTCGAGGCCTGAACCGCCGAAGAACAATATGTAAACCCACCGAATTCATTCATGTATTATAATTCAACATTGAGTTTTGGAAATTCAGGACACACCTACAATTTGGAACACCAACGGAAATAATCGAATCGGCTCTGTAGACTGTGACTTGGTGCAAAAGTTTGCACTGAACGGTCAGTGGGAAGATGTAAACTTGGCGCGGGATCCTCAAAGGCCGCACAAGAGGGCGATGCGAAGGGTGTTCGGGACGTGCCCCGACGCTTGGCTGCTGTGCGGACAGAATGTGAGCGCTTAGAGCGTGTCGACTAGTCATTGTGTGTTGTACGTTTCTTTTGTTATTTTTATTTCTTTAACAACTTTATTTGTTTCTCAATAATATAACAACTTGTGTTTGCTTCAACTGATTTAATGAAATAGAGATCTGTATGGTTAGTCGGAGTTTTCACCTTAAGGTCGGCCCGTAAGCATCAGAAAATTTCGCCTCCCATACAAACGTAGTTTACTAATAATTTGAAAACCACTATTCCAACATACTTGATATTTGGTATCTAATATTAGGCTACAAATATCTGTGTCTGCATGCCTTTGTTTTTTCGGTAAATGTATTCTGGGTCAAACCACAGAGAAAACAAAATTCGTATGAAGATTTTCTTTTTGCTTTCATTTCATTCGGTTTGGATTTTTAAAAAAAACAAAAACATGCAGACACAGATATTTGTTACCTGATATTATATATTAAATATCAATTCAATTGGAATAGCGGTTTCCAAATGATTAGTAAACTACGTTTGTATGGGGAGCATAGCTTACGGGCCGTTCTTAACTGGCATTTATGAAATTTACGCAAAAACACCAAACCCCGAGTTTTACTTTCTTCAACTTGCTAAAAACAAACTCGGATTACCGAATTTTATGAAAACGCGGAGTCGGCGTAAACGTCAACGTCCTACTGTACCTACAGTCTTCCACTACTAGGTGGTAATATTTGCATTCGAGTTAGTATCATCGCTTTGGATAAAAATATGGTTGAAGCGGTAATAGAAAATTGTCCATGTTTTCCATCCAGTTCTGTGTAGCCGAGCTCATAAGGAAGGTCCCGGCACGGCACCTAATTATCTCGGAAATACATTGTGTTAGAGTAATTAGCTATTATATATGTCTACCTATATAGTATTATTAGTTATTCATGCCCATTAACAGTAAAAAAATACCAGCCATACTGAAAAACTATGATAATATGTTTTCCTTGTTGCTATCATTACCGGATTGTAACTTTTGACGTATGGGTCAGTATGCTATTTTATATAAAACTTCAAATATTTCAGAATGCGTACGTTTACCGTCGCTAGTGACATAATAACAATAAAATTATTTATTTTCAGGTAAAACCTATAAACATTTTAAAATTAAAACTACAATATCACGACATTAAACTAAGATTACAAGACAATTGTAATTTACATTTGAATTATTGTCATTTTGTCAACAGTAAATCCTGCATACAATCGTTTCATTCTTATAAAATAATTTGTCCGAGATAACTTTAAATATTTCATTTTCCGATTTACAAATTCGAGCCATAAACCCTACTCGCCGTTTCCGCATTATGGCGTATAAGTCGTCAAGGCGATATTCAGCGAACATGCCAGATGTACTACACCTCCAGGGCAGTCCCAACATACATCGAAGTGCATTGTTGTACTGTACACGCAGCGAGTTGCAGGCTCGCTGCGTGTACTGGAACCACAGCTAGTTGGTATAGAACTCCTGGCAACATGCGCGGAACAGCGTCAGCTTGACTGCATTGTATAATATAAATTGTGATAGTACTGGACACAATACGAGGAAAACATCCTCCTGTTAACATATTGCAGCATAAAGACCACAACTATGCAGGGTGTCGTAACGGCCAGTACATTAATTTCGCCAGCGTAATCCTCATGTTTTTGCGAGACAAAAAAGTAAAACCAAAATGTTTTTAAAGTGTCTATGAGATACATTTTTGAAAATTATGTTTTCATCTAGTGTAATTTGATGCGACATTGTAACCGTGCATAAGGAAGGTCTTGGCATAGAACCTTGATCCCACCTGGCGTGTCAGGCTAATGTCATGACAGTAGGTGTGATATTAGCCATCCATATCGAAGTACATACAACGTTCCCACGTTCTTACGGAACATTATATAATTTTTACACGAAATTATTGAATTACTTTATATGGAAAGTCAAACTTTTTATTTAGAGGATATTATTTTATGTTATTTATATCACTAGCAGCTTGAAGCTGATGCGTGAATTTAATTTTTCCTTGAGAGCACTTGTATATTTTTTAAATGTTTAAATTGGTGTTACTAATATTACTTATCATTCACATTATATATTTATATTGATTTTATTTATTGTTTATTGATTGCTTATTATTATTATTATTTTTGATTATTTGTTAAATAAAATATTGCTTTTAAATGTTTGTCCAGTCCGTTATTCAACTTTGTTTCAATCCATTGAGATCATTATTTCCCAAATTTAATATACTGGCCATTGCGACACCCTGTATACGTGTAACCCAGCTACCTACGCATGTTAATTGTAGGTTTTTTCCTCATGTTTTCATGCATTTTGAATGATGACTGATGCATGATTAATGCAGATAACGTAATCACTGTGGGTATATCGGCTGAGAAAGAAAATTACTGGTGCATGCCACCAAGGAGTTTGAGGAACTTAATTGTTTTGCCTCATAAAAATGTTGTTCTTTTTTATTGGATAGAGTGTTTAGTCACAGAGTTACTGTTTTGTTTGTGATTATGCAGCTGTCACATTCAGGGAGGGGTTCCTGAGGAACAGCTTGCAATAGTAACGAAATGCACTTATCCAACTCAGAAAGAGCAAGAAAGTGGTGCATGACCGGGGCGACGACTTGAAACCATACCATCTCGCATCAAAGGCATGTCCTCTAGCCATAAACCGCGAGCTGTACAATGAGTAACATGCCACGATGTTATCCCATCATACTGTGTTCCCCGTGAAACACGAAATAGGGAAAACCCAAGTAAATTACACCTAACCTCTTTTTTGTCTGATTTTTCTGAGCGTCATATTGACTCAGGTCTAGACTGCTTATGCTGAACTAATCGGTTGGGTAAAAAAAGTAAATGAGTCATCTATTACTGTTACACAGCCTTACCTCTGTATAGGTATGAAGCGAGGTCACTTAAGTTCACTTGTATAGCACCTGATGAACGTGCCGTCATAGAGAAGATAATGTAATGGTTAGTGAACACAACATTTAAGGGGACTGTGCGTTAAATTAGATGGCACCAAAATCGTTGTCGCTGTTTGTGCTATCGCTCCCCAAAAATAGGAAGCTTACAAATGAACTGAATTGGCGAACACATCAATTGTAGGGTGCACAATCTCTGGTTTGTGATAATTTTAAATTTGAAATTGATCCGTCCTTATTTTTCGCTTGAAGAAGAAAGAAGAGAGATAAATTACCATAACTATAATACTAACTAGAGATTGTGCACTCCAGCCTAATCCAGTTATGGAACATTCCAATACCAGAACTATTTGGGGGAGGGAGGGGTTTATCAAAATACCACCCTGTCACGTGGCATTTCAAAATATATTTTTTTTTTAAATACAAAAAAACACTTGGAAAAACACCTCACATGGAGCCCTAACGGTCGGTCATCCGGAACGCTGTAAAATAAACAGCGAAGGGAAAGTCCTTAAGCCTGCACAAAAAATCTCTTGGTCCCATTCAGTCCGTATAATAAGCGTTCTACTGTGTAGTTTTCTTCTACACAACAAGGATTGTGCAAATACCTAACCCAAGAATGTTTGTAGTGACCTTGTCAATATAACAAAGCATACCGTTAATAGCTTAAATGATAACAATGAGATAGCATTCATAGTAGGTGAATATACCTATTGAACATTTCGCTAAGTAGGTGATTATTGACATTGTAATAACTATGTAGGTACTTATTCCACTAAAACTCTTCTATATACTGAATTATTACGATTGTTGATTGTTACGTGCTGTCCACTCAGCAAGTTGTCATGCAGGTAGTAAGTAAGTCAGATGAGCATGACAAAATCTGTTTAATGCATAAAAAATATCTGTTTAAATTACTTTCCGCGCTGTAGAATCTTGAAATATGCAACCTGTCAAATGTGAACGTGTTCACGTGCCGAGGGTCCCGTAACTGCTGTACTTAGATGTAAAAAGTATGAGTGTGAAACGAAGAAATCAGTTTTTTGCCTCATGATTAAGTATAAGTTTTACAATAACATACAAAAAGTGAGCGCCTCAGAAATCTAGCTTTTTCTTAAAAAGTATGATGTTTTGAGCAAAAGTAATTAATTGGTGCACACCTCCTCCTGGTGCTATTGTGGTTTTAGAATTTTCAATAAACCTTTAATAGGAGAATAATTGTGGAATAAACATGTAAGTAAACATGTAAAGATTAATAGGGTAACGAGCGTCTTAAGACCAGTAAGTTGACATATATTTTACAGATTGTCGTAATTAATAACACAACAATAACCGGTTCGATTATACGTTTTTAAATTGTCAGTTTTTTATGTTTTGACTCCTGTTCCCGCCTTAAGCAAACAAAATGGGACTATTACAAAGACCATTTCCTCGTTAACCCATAACAAAGAGTGGAGGGAATGTCGCACGAACCCAAATAGATCCCCCATTGCCATCTCACGGCAGTTAAATGTAAGTGGGTCACCAATGCACGTGCTGTGCATGTGTGCACCGCGGACGCAGTCGCAGCTATGCAAGGGAATGGTTGGGAATGGAAATGATAATTGAATATTTTCAACCGCAAAGTTAGTACATGCCATGCCTTTTAAGCTTTGTTGTTTGTGAAAAAACGTTTACAACTAGAACCTTATATTTATTTATAATATGGTTGAATGTTCAATCTTTGCAGTGAATGTTCACAACGCAGGTAAAGTGTTAAATCAATGTATGTAGGTACTGTCTTAAACACTGTGTTAGTAGGAGGCGTTGATTAAGGGAGGAAGGACTGTAGGAGAATTCTAAATTATGGATACAATAAGTGGCGAAATTAGAAGACGTAATACCAGCAAATGCTGTGTTTCGCTGGTTAGGGTCCAGCCTTGCAGTGTATTCATAAAACTGTTCTATTTAAATGGCTCTTCTTTAATTAATGTTTCATAGCTTTATGGTCGATTATATATATATATATATGTAAACATTCCTTGGAAAAAGCAACATGCTTGCTTTGTATGAAAATGTTTATTTAACTAGAATCTTATAAATGTATTTTGTTTTTTTTTTTTACATTATTCATTTATAATGATATTTCACGAGCTTTTTCGTAAAATATCTTTACTCCAACCGTTTTTTGAAACATTTATTCGACTCCGTAGTAGGGGTCCTAAAAATTGTTGATTGGAAAGCTTCACCATAGAGATAAGTGTGCAAGTACATACTATGACTGGCACTGCCTAGCAAAGACTGCTTTAATGTTCCAAACACAAGAGGTAGCGGGAACGCAGGAAATTCTGTCTTGCCATGGACCACCAAATTTGGAGGTAATAGACAGTAAACGTGAATGGCGGTTAAACAAGCGCTTCTAGGGACCACTGATTAAGAATCAATGGTCTAGACGTATTTCCAAGATGTTTTGTAAAATTTAATGATGCATAAAGCAGCTACAATGAACACCAACGTTTTATAAAATTGATCTTTTCAACTTTTTTGATAATTACATCTGGATTTTGTTGAAGATATTGCGAGCGTTTCAAATTACCTTATCAATATTGTTCTGGCACATGAAAAATCCGTATTTTTTTCTTCTCTAACATATCATAATGGGAGGTACAGTTAAAAATACACAAACGCCCACGCTTGCATTAGCTCCTCAGCGATATTGCGACGCCGGGAATTGCACCTCTAAATGATATGACCTCAGCGTGTGAGCGGAGGTGCCATCTTTGTGTGCTAATCTGATTGGTGTCTTGTGTGACATTGGAACCTGAGTTCAAGCAAAATTTTGCGATGACATTTAAGGAATGGCTTCTTAAGTGTTGTGACAAAGGTTTGAAAAGGGAAATTTATTTATCTAATGGTGTGAGCATTTGGAAATAACATAAATCTACATCGCCGAGTTAGTTGATCGGGCATCGACTGTATGTGTGTGGATAGGGGACGCATCAGAAAGTCCAAAAAGCACAAAGTCCAAAACACTTATAAATACGGAGACAGCGCTTCTCATAGTAATCGTGCTAGATGTAGGGTTGCCATCGGTCCGGGTTTCCCCGGATTTGTCCTAGTTAAGAGGGCATCCGGGGAGCGTCCGGGCGGGGCTTCATTTGTAGTCCGGGCTTACAATTTTAATGAAATGAAAATGAAATGAAATGAAAATATCATTTATTTGCTCGTTTTACATAAAACAATGGCAAAAAGGAACACTTAATACCAAATTTACAAATTTAAAGTCTTTACGATCAGTATCTAACTGAAATCAGAATTGAAATGAAAAACAATTTGTAACATACTGTAATAATATACTGTTTTATTAGGTAAGTACATTTAAAATGATGATAAAAGATCACTAAATTTAATTTTAAGGTCTGAAAATAAATAAAAAGGTGACTAATGATATTTTCAACTGTTTTTTTATTAAACTGACTGTTTAAAAAAACCTGTTGACATGTCCGGGTTCTGGGCTCTAAACTCCGAGGTTTTCACGCGTATTTTCACGTCTTGTCCTGGTTGCCAAATTTTAGAGATGGAAACCCTAGCTAGATGGCATATCTCCTTCCTTTTTATTGTAGGTACAGTCAGAGACTGTCCACTAACTCGTGGCTACGCCGCAGTCTGGCGAATGAGTTTCGATCGTCACGACCGTCCTATCGTGCTCGCTGCCCCCTGCGCTCCATCCCGTGCATGTTTGACGGTGCCCCCTCTGCGCAGGAGTCGCCGCGCGGCTCTCTGATGTCGTGCCAGTCGCTGGCGCCGGCGCGCGCCTTTCCCGCGCCCCCCTCGCCGCAGCCCTGCCCCGCGTTCCACAGGTAAGCACCCGCATCCGGAGGGCGGTCTGGAATTTTTTATTTATCAGTACCTGGGCGGAACGGTCCTCGCTCGATGCCTTTTACATGTGGTGCCATCTGTTGTTGAGTAGCTAATATCATCAAAATCACATATATATATATACACAGATATCCAAATTTTGTGACCCGTCGTATTTTTGGATTTTTTTTAATAATAATTAATGTGCATGTCTACCTACACAAATTTCCCATACGCACGCTGCACATCATGAGGTAGGCGAGTGTGAGCGGGTGGAGAGCTAGTCGCGCCCGGATTACCGCGATCACAGGACTATAGGTGGAGTCCAGATTAGGGCGACTCCACTGTAAAGTTTTTTGTTTTCAAATTAAACTTGAATACAGGATCACAGTCTACAACAACAAAACTCAAGACAAGACATACTTTCATTCTTTTACGCCCAAATTTCACTACTCGACAACAGATGGCGTAGTATTTTTCCAGTTTGTAAATGATTTTCGCATTTTTCAGATCAGTACGGTTCAGTTCTGAGTCCCAGACGTCATGTCGGCGAGGCTCGACGGACACAGACGTCAAAAGGGAAACCCCAGGTGGGTTTTTTGTAAATTCATCCCGATAGCAAATTAACAAATTAGCTTTAGTCCTGGAGACTGTATGACTCAGTATTGTTGTAATTATTTAGCTAGTAACAGGACAAAGATAGCTTATACTACATCTACTGTCATGATATAAGCCCATGACACCACATGGGTACTAGGTGACATAATAGGAATTTCCTTATATTCCATGGTTACTTCAAACTTGATTGAGAATGGAAAAATATTTTAATTGCAGCTTCGACTGTCTTTCATTCAATGTGATGTTCTAACGTAGGATTAGCCCTACCACCTAGTATAGGAATGAGAACTGCAGTTTTAAATGTATTCCGAACTATGGAACAGCTTGCATTCACGATGAAATGCACTTATCCAATGCAGAAAGAGAAAGCGTGTATGAATGAAGCCATACGGGGCATCTTATGTTAGCATTCATAATGGAAGCATTCAATTCAAATGGTTGTTTGCAGGTTCCATTTCACTTACGGCGCTAACTGTCACCCCGGTGTCGTCCCACGCTCAGACAAGCTACTCCAGCATGAGCCAGTCGGCGCCTTCTGGGTCGGCGACGTTCGGAGACCTCAACGACTTGGTGAGAAAAGCTTTTCTAGTAAAAACTACCTGGGAGTCACATACGACCCGCCTATAGCTTGTTGCTCCATCTATTAGCCTAAAGTTTCTCCTCTCCCACACATTCACAGCTTGTGGCGCCATCTATTGGCGTGAAGTTTTTCGTCTCCCAGACATTGACGTGCACGGCTCGGTCAGCATAGTTTGTGGTGCCATATATCGGCTTGAAACTTATCCTCTCTGAGACATTCACGTGGCTCGGCTCAGTCTACAGCGCTTCTAGTGCCATGCATCCTCGTGAAAATGTTCGTAATCACAGACTTTCATATGACCCGGCTAAGTTTACATTGCTTGTGGCGCCATCTATTTGCGTGAAACTTTTCCTCTCCCAGACATTTGCGTGCCCCAGCCCAGAGGTGCCATTTATCGGCGCGAAGCTTTCTCTCCAGCTGAAACGGCAGCGTAGCCACGAGTTAGTGGAAAACACTGTAGTTCTCTTAGGAATTCGAAACCCGCAACATCGAACGTTCGGTGCACTAAATAGCGTCCTCGAAGTTCTTGCGTCTCGTTGGAATTTGAGAAAGTCAGTAGTAAGCAACTACCTACAGTTAGATGTTTGCCACTAATACTTGGTTAAGGCTGCTGCCATACGAATGAGTTTCGGTCGCTACTCCCGTTCGCTGCCTGCCGCAGCCGACATCGCCCGTGGCGCCATCTATCGGCGCGAGGCTTTCTCCCCGGCCGTATGTCGACCGTCGCCTGTCGGGCCACAGGTGGCGCCGCCCCTGCCGAGCGGCGGCTGCCGCTTCCCGAAGCTTGAGGAGTGCGCGCATTTCCACTACGAGCGCGTCGCGCTCGGCGGGCTGCGGGTCGAGCTGACGCGCGCCGGCGACGCGGCTGCGACGCACTGCGGCGACGACGGCACCAGCGAGTTCACCGAAGGTACCATCGTAGATGAATTAAGACATTGATGCTTCGCCGATAGGTCAATGCCGAAGGGACAGACACACTGAAGAAAATCCGGCCAAGTGCGAGTCGGAATCGCCCACGCACCGGCGCACGCGACTTGCGGTAGGACGGCCCCGCCTGAAGACTGGTCGGCGGGTGAAGGGGCATGTCACATTTGCAAAACAAACCCGACCGTGGGGTGCTAATGGACTTATGTCGTCGATGGTACCGTCTATGCTAACTGCCATGGATACTAAGGAATGTGATATGCATGTATGTATACTCGACCGTGAAGCAAGGACACATTAAATAAAGAAATGGCCCTGTAAAATTAACTACTTTACAAATATACTGCAAGGCTGGACCCGAACCAGAAAAACATACCATTCAACTGCCGCTTTGGCAGTTGCCCTGCCCCTTGGTCGTTAGCTGCAAGCTGTTAGCCCCGCTGTGTTTTTTTTTTTACTTTTAATATTATTTATTGAATTGCTGTGGCTTTGGTGTCATCTAGGTGTAATACAACACTCGGGTTGTTCTGGAGACGAAATGAAGAACTTTAGCTGGAACATGAAAAATATGAAAAAATCAAGGAATGTGACATGTATGTGTATATAATCAACCGTGAAGCAAGGACACATTAATTGAAGAAAGAGCCCAGTAAAAAGAACTACTTTACGAATATACTGCAAGGCTAGACCCGAACCAGCAAAACATACCTTTTTCGTAGTTCTTTTTACTGGGCTCTTTCTTCAATTAATGTGTCCTTGCTTCACGGTTGATTATACATACATACATACATACATGTCACATTCCTTGGAATAAGCGACGTACCTGCTTAGTACGAAAAAGTATATTTACATAAAAAAATCAGTCTGAAAATAATGAGTTCACTTTTTAGTCCGACACTACTAGCAATCCGACACATTCAGTAATATGAAACATTAAGTAATCAGATACATGCAGTAATCCGACACCAATAATTCGACCAATCCAGTAATCCTATACAATGATCTAAATATCTGATCTGATACTAGTAATCTGACACATTCAGTAATAGGAAACATTAAGTAATCAGATTCTTTTGATAGGAACACTATGAAATACCAAGCTTACAGTCCATATACGAAATGAGAACCGAAGAACGACTTTGCGTTTACTCACTCAAACTAAAATGGTCCCCAGAAAGCACTTTCTGACTCACCGAGTTTTTCTGGATAAATTATCTGAGGACGCCATAACCTCTCTCTCAGTCAACCTATCCAAAAACGAATAGACAATATTAAAAAAACCAAAACAACAAAAACAATAGAAGTGTACTCCTAAACCATCAAACAGAGTGCATGTACCAGGTTAAAGCTGCTAGTGCATAAATAAATACATATATCTTCCTTTAAATTAATAGGTCATCTAATTTAAATTATTCTTGTGTAGAAAGCCATTGTAATTGTTGATACTCTCACTTATCCAATGCTTCAAGTAATCCGACTCTTTTGGCAATCAAATACACCCACTAATCCGACACTCCCAGTCATCCAAAACATTTGATAATCAAATACAACCACTAATATGATACTCCCAGTAATCCAAAACCTTTGATAATCAAATACTACCAATAATCCGACACTCCCAGTAATCCTAAACCTTTGGTAATCTGATCAAATACACCCCCTAAACCGACACTCCTAATAATCCGAAACCTTTGGTAATCAAATCAGCCTACTAACCAGATTCTCCCAGTAATCCTAAACCTTTATTAATCAAATACACCCATTAAACCGACGCTCCCAGTAATCCGTAACCTTTCGTAATCAAATGCATCCACTAATCCGACACATCGACTGTCGTCGCCCCCGCAGGCTGGGTGTGCCTGCGCGTGTGCTCGCACGTGTCGGACGGCGGCGAGCGCGACGCGCCGGGCGCGGGCCGCGCGCGCGCGGAGCCGCCCGCCGGCGAGTGGAGCCTCACCAGGAACGCGGACAACTTTCGCATGCTCGACAACATGCTGCACAGGTGGGGGGCAGTGTGTGTTTAGTGATGGTTACACTAATCAAATACTCCCAATAATCTGAAGCCTTTGGTAGTCAAACATACCCACTAATCCATTTATTAGATTAGTGGGTGATAAATAAAATATCATACACCACCTAATGTTAGGAGGGGCTAGGGGACTTGCCTTTCATGCGAAAGGTTGTGGGCTCAATTCCTCGCCCGGGGTAACTGGCGTAAGATTTAAGAAAATATGTGAAATATTCGATTAATTATTTATGTGATACCTCCTGCGCGCATCCACTTCTGATTGGTGCAGAAATGATCGAATTCCCTCACATATTTTCTCCCATCTTATGCTGGTTCAGATGCATCACTTTCTCTCCATTTCTGAGTTGGATAAGTGCATTTTGTTACGAATGCGAGCTATTCGATGGTTCGGAACCTATGTAAAACGGTAGGTCCCCTTCCCCTACTAGGTGGTAGGGTTAAGCCGGCCCAGGTACCAATGCATTGGATGAAACTATGGTTGAAGCGCCAATGAAAAATTGTCCATGTTCATCCAGTTCAGTGTAGCCGTGCTCATAAAGGGAAGGTCCTGGCATAGCCTCTAATTCCATCGGGAATGTGGTATATTGGGCTAATATCATAACGGTATTTGTGTGGTAGGCATCCATATCCGATTGCATAAAAAATACGTACGCCTGTTCTCCGGAAATCAAACGCGGGACTATCGATCGACCGCCACCAACGATGAGAAATTATGATAATGAGATAATCTCACAATAAAGATACATAGTATTATAACTTTCTTATTCTAAAGATTACAAAGACGGCTTGATCCCTATCTGTCCGTTAGTCACAAGAAATCATTTTTGTCACTTTTGCACCAGGACCATCATATACAGTTTGGTCGAAGCGGCCATTTCTAACTCCAACCCGCAATACATTTATAAATAAAGCAATAAATTCTCAGTACATTTTTATACCTACATGAAAAAATATAAATATTAGATCCGAAACAAGTGCCAGCCTCGGTAGCACAGTGTGCGACGCCTTGCGATTCGATAAGCTGGGGAAGCTCCTCTGAGCGCAGTTACGTTATGGATGGTTGACCATTTTCAACCGTTGAGGCTGGCCGTGGTTCGGATTCCACGTCAAACTGTAGGTCCCTTTCATTACTTACTAGGTGGTAGGGTTAATCCCGCCCGGGTAGGTACAATCGCATTGAATGAACGATGGTCGAAGCGACAATGAAAATTGTCCGTATTTTCCATGTAGTTCCATGTAGACGAGCAATATAAGGAAGGTCCTGGCATGGCACCTAGTTCCCATGTGGTGTGTTAGGCTAACATTGGACAGTCAGTTCGGTATTAGCCATCCATTATATATATTTTTTTTTTTGTGTTGTATCTGCTTCATGGCAATCTGTTTAGGAAACAATAAGCCACTTCTTTATTTGATGTTTCTCTGTTTTGGTTGTCTTCTCCGAGAGTTTCTTTTTATTGGAATGATCCAACAGACTCTCTTTTTGGCTTAGGAGAATCTATTACTCAGACTACAGATGTCGTTTCGTTTCAATCTAGTATGATGAAGGCCACCCTCTCCGCTCAATGCCACTGCGAGTTCGTTTACATGGTGTGATAGCTTCCTTTGGTATTTAACACTGTGTTGGGCTATTTCTTGTTTGACTGTCTTTATGTTAAAGTCAAGATATATATATTTGTTGCTTATGCATTGTGGGATATGGTACATCGTTCTTAATGTCTTGCTCTGAAATCGTTCGAGTATTTCAATGTTGCTATTGCTAGCTGAGCCCCATAGCTGTATGCCATAGGTCCATATTGGTTTCAGAATCGTTTTATATACCATCATTTTGCTGTTGTCATTTAGTTTGGAGTTGCGTCCGATTAGCCAGTTTAGGCTGCGAAGTTTTATATCGAGCTGCTTTCTCTTGGTCCAGATATGCTTCTGCCATGTCAGTCTTCTGTCGAGGTGCATTCCTAGGTATTTAGCATGATCTTCTTGGGGAATTTCCTCGTTGTTCAACCTTACTGGAGGGCAAGTTTATTTTCTGAGAGTAAATGTTACATGTGTAGATTTGCTCTGGTTTGCGTTAATTCTCCACTGTTTTAGCCACTTCTCTACTTGATTTAGGTGTTTTTGTAGTGACAGCGAAGCAGTTCTAGGGTCCACGTGTGCTGAGAGTAAGGCGGTATCGTCAGCATACGTTGCAGTCGTCGTGTTGTCACTCGTCGGGAGATCTGCAGTGTAAATGAGGTACAGTACTGGTCCTAGTATGCTGCCCTGCGGGACCCCAGATCCGATTTCATGTAGGGCTGAGCGTTCGTTTTTGTACTTAACCTGGTAACTTCTTTTATCAAGGTACGATTGAAGTGTTGGTAGATAGGAGTGTGGGAGCAACTTTTTTAATTTATACAGTAGACCTTCGTGCCAGACCTTATCAAATGCTTGGCTAATATCTAAAAAGACAGCGGAACAGTACGATCTATTTTCTAGGCATCTGCTGATAACATCAACAATGCGGTGTACTTGTTCGACTGTCCCGTGTTTCTCTCGAAATCCAAATTGGTGGTTCGGTAGCATGTTGATTAGATGATCCTTCATTCTATTGAGCAATATTTTTTCAAACAATTTTCCAGCAACTGGCAATAAGCTAATAGGTCGGTACGAAGATGTCTCATGTGGGGGCTTACCAGGTTTAGGTACCATCACCACTTCGGCTATTTTCCATTGACCAGGGAAATGTCCTAATCTCATGCACGCATTGAATATGTTGACCAGTCTCATACATCCTTTGTGGGGGAGATGTTTTAGTAATGTTGCATCAATGAGGTCATATCCAGGTGATTTACCTTCTTGTAGATTTCTTATCTCTCTGGTAACTTCTTTAGGACTTGTGTTTTTCAGAGGAAGACTCATTTGTGTTGCTGATTCAAGGTATTCCTTTATCTCTGCAGTATGCTCTTTGTTATTCTCGGGGTGCGGTTGGAAGACTCCACTGAGGTGTTCTGAAAAAGTGTCCGCTTTCTCCTGGTCAGATCTGGCCCATCCACCAGTATTCTTTTTGATAGGTGGTATCTGGGTCTTCGGGCCGTTCAGGTTTTTAGTTGCTTTCCACAGTGAGTAGTTTGTATCCAGCGTCGGAGTTAGGCTTGAGAGAACTGTTTGGAAATTATTGTTGTTGAAAGTTTTTATAAGTTTTTTCAGTTCCTCCGAGTAGCGATTAAATATAGTTTTGTCAGTCGGGTATCGAGTAGCGTGCCAAATTCTTCTTAGTCTGCGACGTTCTTGTATTTTCTCCTTGATGTCTTTTGGATATGTATTTTGTTTGGGGGGATGTCCTTTATGTTTAGCTGTGGCGATATTAGCAGCTCTGTGGATGATTTTGTTGAGTTCCTCAACTGCATTTTCCAACTCTTCCACATTACTAAGTCTAGTATTCAGTTTCGTTTCTGTAGCTATCAAATTTTGGTACAGTTCCCAGTTTGTGTTTCTAAGGTTATATATTCTGGAAGGGGGTTCAACCAGTAAAATGTTTGTATTAATGTTCAGGATAACCGGGGTGTGATCTGAGGTTAGGTCTGTACATGATTCCACCTTTATATAATTACTGTCTACATTTCTACTGATGAAGAAATCCAGCAAGTCAGGGATCTTATGTCTATCTGTCGGCCAGTAGGTAGGTTCCTTACTAGTGATGCATTCCAGTTTCATGTCTTCTGTTGCTTTGAGTAGTTATAGTTATATTATTATTATTATATTATTATTGATAGGCTAGCAGCTTTAAGCTAATGCGCCTATATCATAACACTTATTTATTTATTTATTATAATTTTTATTTTTATTTTATATGATTGTCCAGTTTATTTTTGAAGGAATTTACGGAGACAGCGTTTACAACATCACTGGGAAGACTATTCCAAGATTCTACCACTCTGTTGGCAAGAAAGTGTCGTCGAGGGTTCTGCTCTGACCGATTGTGATACAGCTTTTTTGAGTGTCCTCTCAGGTTTTTAGTATCAGCAAGGGTGAACATATATTGTAGATTGGTAGAGTTGTAAGAAGAGTTGAGAATTTTAATTATTTCAATAAGATCTCCCCGTTCTCTTAGTTCTTGTAGAGTGGTGAGGCCAAGCTTGTCCAGCCGGGTTCCGTAACTTTTATTTTTCAGTGCAGTTGGCATTTTTGTTGCTCTACGTTGTACTCGTTCCAGCAGGTCAATATCTTTCTTGAAGTAGGGACTCCAGATCTGGTATGCATACTCCAACATAGGTCGCACATATGTGTTATGTACAGTTAAATAAAAAATAAAGTAAACCAACGGTGGTGTTTGTAATATTATGAATGATTGCAGAGAAAATAATTTTCATTGAACAACTTAATTTCCAGGTGCATCTACGACCGTAAGGTCTCCGGCCTACTGGACCTCAGTCAGGAACTGACACTGGCCGTGATGGAGGACCGATCGGCCTACGAGAGCCTCATCGAGGACTACCTACACCACTTCTCTATCATAGCCGACGACACCATCAACTGCGGGCCCATACTCAACTGGCTTCAGGTTGATAACAGAGGTGAGTTGGTCTACTGCGGAAGGTCTCTGGCCTGCTGAACCTTAGCCGGCAGCCGATCCTGGCTGTGATGGAGAACCACTCAATTTACGCAAGCATAATGGCGATAGTGGCTGAACACATCAAAATACGGAATTTGCTTGAAAATGCCTTGAAAATTGATTTTTGGTAATTTCGGTCCAAGCATGTGCTGGGGAAATGTAATGTGTATTTAGAAATAGTGAAAATTTGAGAGAGACTAAGGTGCCAAATGGAAATGTTTTATGACACCAGTGAAAGAGATACTGTTTTCCACAGCTGATACAGGTAATCTAGTTCTTGAAAGTGAAACAGTTCACCATTTATAGTTTTTTTTATTTCATTTTTGAATATCATATCGACATGTAACAAATTGTGTATTTGTCAGATTTTTGAATGAAAGGATTATTGTTAACTGTGTTTTTCGCCTCCAAGCATACCCCTCTAAAAGCAATATGTTATTTTTGCTTCAGGTCACCGGTTACTGGTTGCGAACGAAGACTCCAGCTCTATCAATACGCCGGCTGTGGCGGCGGCATACTCCGTTAGGAAATATGTCTCGCAGGTGAGTCTGCTAGTTCATTCAATTATAAGTTTATTTTCCTCCATGCCTTCTCTCTTGCACACTCTCTTGGATTAGTTGTTTTTTTTTCAAAGACATTACAACGACAAGAAACTACACCGGTAGTCAAAATAAAAAAACTTTTTTTGATCTTTTGGCTATTGAAATAAATGTAACATTCCTGTTTGAGATTTTGACCAACACCTAGAACCAAATAATGTGTTTCCGTTAGCACCTCAATCGGCAAGCATGCAGCCTAGGCCGTTGGCGTTACTCAAATTTATTGTAGCGAGTGGCTTATTTAAACACTTGCCGTATTCAACCCATTGGCATGACGTATATGTTATGTTATTAAAATTATCATTTCATTTATCGGAAGTCTACCTTAGAGTAGAATTGTTTGCTGATTCAAACAGCAAGAGCAGTTTGTTAGGATCTCCAGGTAACGTGTACATTTAGTTGATATTTTTTTCTTTTCAGGCTCGAGACGAAATTAGCTTTGAGGTCGGTGACATGATCTCCATCATTGATATGCCTGGTAAGATAATTTATTTATATGTCTAAACCGCTTGATAGAGGTTTTCTTTATTTAACCGGACATTGATGACTGATACCACTCCTATTATTAGCCCAATACACCGCATTCCGAAAGAAATGAGGTGTCATTCCAAGACCTTATCTTTATGAGCACGGCTACAATGAACTAAAATGAAAACACGGACATTTTTCACTGTCGCTTCAGCCATGTTATTAACCATTCGACCAATTAGGAGGGGGAAAGGGGACAAATAGTGTTACATGTGAGACCATGGAACAGGTCGCAAACGGTAGTTTTGTAGTGGCCTAAAAGAATATACTTCCTTGAGGTGAAGTATATAGCAGTCTTAATAATTGTAGAAACAATTATAATTGTATTGTAGTAAGTACAATTTTGTACATTTCGTATGTCTGTAGAGTGAGTTATCATTTCTTTCTGGAGAAACGATGCGAATTTTAAGATTTGTTGGTCGCAGGTCCGCAAGAGTCGTTGTGGTGGCGAGGCAAGCGCGGTTTTCGCGTGGGCTTCTTCCCGCACCACTGCGTCGCCGTCATCGGAGACAAGGTTCCCCGGCACATGACCCAGCCGCCTCCCATTGTTGGGTGAGTGCAGCTTCACGGTGTTTCACTGATCTATGATGGGACCGTACCGCTTAGATTCAGATCCACTGATGGAGACATTGGACCAAATCTCAGAAAATAAAAGAACGGAGAAGTGGCATGTGGTCGTTACTCGTGATTCTGCCGTATGGATATATTGTGCATAGAATCATAAAGGAACCAAACTGCGCATCATATGCTACATAGTGTTATGTATTTCTTGGGGGCGAAGCTCCGGCGGAAATGAAACTGCTGGGTCTCTTGACTTCGTTTTATTCCATGAATCAAGAATTTTATCATAAGAAACTAATCAACAGTTCTCGTCAAGAAAAAGGATCTCTCTTGTTTTTTCTAGGTGTCCCGAGTGACATACCAAAATTAGCTCTATATACGAAAAGAATTTTTTAACAATAATTATTAATCGCCAGGAATATCTGGCGACATTCTTCCATTACTCCGGCGATGAATAATTTCCCCTTGGATTTAGCCTACCTAGAATGTCAAGAGAAAAAATTAGAGCGGCTAACTTACACCTCGATGCTAAATAAGGTCGGGGAACCTTCATCTCACATCTAAAACTCTTGGATAGTAAAATTCAAAAGCTTTACGACCCTCCAAAACCGCTCAGAAATCGGGACGGAGGTGTATCATTCTACGACACAAACTCTACCTATCCCGGTAGCAAAAAATTATGCTAGACGTTAGCTCAAACGACCAAGTGTCGTGGTATAGTTACAATAAACTTTTCTGCCACCTCGCATTATGGTGGTGCGGCACCATGTTATAAACAAACGCTGTTTAGTAAGTTTCAACCTTAGGGTTGTGACTTACCTAATTTACTAATACAGCAGTCAGTAGGACCGATTACCTACCTAAACTAATATTAACTTAATAAAAGTTATTTGAACAAAAATATAATTAAAGTTATGTTTTAAATTATTAAAATTATTTAGTTAAATTAAAATAACCATTAAGATGAATTAGAATAGAATTAAATTAACGTTTAAATAAAGATAAAATTATTTAACTGATATCGTTATTTATTAATTTTAGATTTGACCAAACAATAACCGAGCGCGGAGCTATATCAGGTTTATAACAAATCTTATGGTCTAAATTTACCTTTCTCAAACAAGCATCAACCTTCCGTACACGCTCGCATTCACACCGTGGTCAAGCTACAATCTAAAAGCTTGTAGGCTATGCACGACGCGCGAAAGTTTGATGAAAGGAACACGTTGTATCATTTATAACAAAAAATTTACAAACCAAAGTAGGAAACATATTATAATAGGAAGATAACAATAAGAGAACACAATCTACGGTCACACTTCTCTCTCTCCTTCTTATTCATCGGTGTTCATTCATCCGCTTGGGTTCCTATACCTATTCAAAGGAGTAAAACATCCTACCAGACTCGCGGGTCCGCTTCGAAGCTTTAAGAAGCCTACTAGTATACCGACGATCCGAGTCGGTCGCCAACTCAGACCGGTCGGCGAACTGGTGAAGGATCCGCAACAGCTTTCACGGGCTTCGAGTCTAAGAATCACCTAAGCATGCGAATTTCCCCCGGAAATGTCAGTTACCACTTACAAACCCTCCTACTATGTCTGCAACTATGTTTACATGTAGCATGTACATTTTAGTTGGGATTGAACCAACCCAGGTTTTAGGAAATTGACGACAGCTCATAATAGGGCGCGCTAGATGGCACATCTTCCTACCTACCTAGTAGTAGCGCGGTTTGAATGAAGCTAGCAAATTATATTCTTTCAGCATACAAAAACGCCTTGATTTAGCAAAGCTGTCAGCATCACATTTGCAGCAAATTGTAGCGATCATGCGCTTACTCTAATGAAAAAGGTGAACAAGTGACAATCAACGATGACAGCAATTCTCTTGGCAAAATTTCACTATTTTATTGAAGCTGAACTAAGAAGAACAGAAACTAAGGCTAATGAAAAGTAATACTTTGTGATGTCACTTTGATACATTTTGTATTTCCGAAATCTCAAAGTAATGCAAAGTGACGTTACAAAGTACTACTTTTCGTTAGTCTTAGTTTCTGTTATGACTATTTATCTCAGCCCCAGTGCCCGACCTCCAAAGCGTAAACATGCAATGTTGAAGTCTTATCTTTTACGGTGTATCATTTGGAGAACTGTCATATCTCAATTGTCAAAAAACAAAGTTGTCTTTGGCTTGGTTTTGTCAGTGTGTGACAGATCGAATTGTACTTCCGGTAGGAAAATTGCTGGCGCCTATGACACAGCATCTTGGAGAGATTTTTAAAACCTTCACGAGAAGAGGTCTCGTGTTAGTGTGCTTGCCGTCATAAAAGCCACTTGTTTGGGTTCTCGCTTCGGCGGTGCCAACCACGAAAGAGTGAGTTTAGTGCCGGCGATTGCGAGCTTCGAGCATAGGAAGCTCAGTCAGCCCAGCGCACAGTAAATCTTCGAGTATTAAAAAACCCAACCTTTAGATCTGGATACAGGCTAGGGTAGGGCATCCTACCGACGTGCTGGCGTCACTGACGCCTCATCTAGCGGTTGAGTTACCACCAACGAACAGTAGACCTTATTGTTGTGATGATTGGATGCCATTTCAGTTCGGTAGCGGTGGCGCCGATCAAGCCGGTGCTGCGGAAGCACGGCAAGCTCATCTCGCTGTTCCGCTCGTTCATCCTGTCGCGGCCGTCGCGGCGGACACTCAAGCAGCAGGGAATTCTGAAGGAGCGCGTGTTCGGGTGCGACCTCGGCGAGCATCTTCTCAACTCGGGACACGACGGTGAGTCGGATGGAGGATTGTCTTGTGGCTGTTATTTTCGAATTGTTGCTATTGACAAATTGAACTTTTGTCACTCATGGCAAAATATATTTTTTTTAGTATGTAAACTGTTTTGTACCAAACAATTGAAATCATTTACAAGTGTTAGTAATTTCACTTATACATTGCATAATTGTGTACTATTTTTGTTGCATTCTCGAAACAATTGATAAATGATGAAAAGTTTAAGCCCGCTAACCGAGAGTTCTGATTACGATTTGCATGGTTGTGTACCAATTTTAGCTTATCCCTCTAGGCAAGCAGCGGGATGGTATGCATGTATGTGTATATGCATCTAAAAATATTACTGAGTATCGCAGTTACTGGAGTTTTACTGTAACTTGCGTTTTTGTGAGGTGCAACTACAGTGTGGATTCTTCAGTGTCGGAATTATGTAAGAATGTAAGTCAGGACTACCAAAATTGCCTTCAAATTTTGTCGTTCCATCCCAGTGCTGCTAGGCAAGCGTGTACTGAGCGAAGTATGAGCACTATCGAGATTACCTAGGATCCAGATTAATGAGAGTCCGAACTACTGAGATATTCAACTCCACCGACATTAGCGAGCATCCAGATTAATGAAAGTCCGGATATATGAGAGTCCGGACTATCGAGATTTGCTAACAACTCCGTCCGTCCCGCAGTGCCATGCGTACTGCGCGAGTGCGCGCGCGTCATCGAGGCGGTGGGTGCCGCGGACGGCATCTACCGGCTGTCCGGCGGCTCGGGGCTCACGCAGCGGCTGCGCGCCGCCTTCGACGAGGGCCGCGCACCGCCCGACCTGCACGCGGCGCCCGTCACACAGGACATACACGCGGTCGCATCGCTGCTCAAGATGTACTTCCGGTGAGTTGTGGAAGCCTGCTCCTGTTCGGAATCAACAAGACCATTATTTAATATAACTGGCCTTCGATGGCTAATATCGTATCTGATGTGCTAATGTGATATTGACCCATGACTCCATAATCCACAACGGACAGGTGTCAACCCAGGAGGTTACTGCTGCTGCATCTTCCATTCAATGGAATAGTATGAGCCTGTTCAGGTATATCCAGGACCTACTCAGACAATCAGTTACATAACAATCACTAAATTTCTTTCTTTATTGTGGCCAGGGAGCTGCCGAATCCATTGTGCACGTACCAGCTTTACGAGAGCTTCGTGACGGCCGTGCAGCCCGGCGTAGAAGAGGCGACACGGCTTCGGCGCATGCGCGAAACAGTTGTCAAGTTGCCGCCGCCGCACTACCGGTAGGTACACGTGTCAAAAGATTGATTTGGAGAACTAAGGTCCAGATTACGAAATGTTTGGATTATTAAGTATGCGGATTATTGAGAGTACCAGGGGGTTACCATGGTTAGTTAATTAACTCTCTGTGTCAACAGGCAAGTGAGTGAAAACATTTGACGTTTAATTGCATTTCACATCATGCAGTTCACTTGGCCGAATAACACGTCGTTTGACTACTAACTGTCTGATCACATTACGATGGTAACCCTTGGACCATTGAAAGTCAAGATAATTAGGGTCCGAATCATAAAGAGTTTGGATCATGAAAAGTCCGGATTATTAAGAGTCCGAATCATTAAGAGTCCGCATCATTGAGAGTTGTGATCATTAAGAGTATGCATCATTGAGAGTCCAGATTAACTAAAGAGTACCCAGGGGATGTTTCCCGTCCATTTCACAGCACTGCACAAACGTTTTTTGTAATTGTCTGGGTCATCGAAAATGTTAAGGTTAGGCCCAAGCAAAGAGCAAGCATTAGGTAACTTATGTCTTTGTATCTGATTGTTTTATTCTGTACAAAGTCAATGATGTCAGTCGGTGAGGTGAGAATAAAGTGTCAACGTTGCCTGTTTCAGAACGCTGTCGTACCTGATGCGTCACCTGCGGCGGGTGTCGCTGCTGGGCGCCGCGACCGGCATGACGGCGCGCAACATGGCGATCGTGTGGGCGCCCAACCTGCTGCGCTCGCCGCACTCGCAGCACGCGCTGCAGGGCGTCGCCGTCCAGGTAGCTCGTCCTTCGCGCCACACATGGGCTTTCTACGGCTTCAACCAACATATTCGGGCCCGATACATACTCATAATGATGAATCCGCGGATTAGACAAACCAATGAGTTTTAGCTGGAAAGAGACCTATTTATGATATATAGGTATTTTTTCACATGCGAGATTTCGTGCTTTGCAATGAGGCGATTTTCGAGCCAAAATCTCGGTCAGTATCCAACTCTTTTCGCCACTTGCAATGAGGCTATTTTCAAGCCTAAATCTCAATATCAAACTCTTTACGCCATTTGCATTGCGACATTTTTTACGCTAAAATCTCTATCTATATGACCCTGCTTTCGCCATTTGCAATGAGACAAGTTTCGCGTTAAAGTCTCTGTCGATATCGACCTTTTTTCGCCATTTGCAATAAGGCGATTTTGAGCCAAAATCTCAGTCAAAATCGACCTCCTTTCGCCATTTGCATTAAGGCGATTTTCACGTAAAAATCTTGATTGGCGGTTATCATAAACACGCCCACCAAGACTGTCATCTCAGCCGGCCGTTGTTCCCGCAGGCGGTCGTGACGGAGTTCCTGATCTGCTACGCGGAGGAGCTGTTCGCCGAGGAGCCGGGGCCGGCGCCCGACTCGCCGGAGCGCGTCGAGCTGCGGCACGGCGACAGCACGCGGCGTCCCAAGAGCCTCCCGCTCAACACACCCACCAAGCTGCTCAGGTGGGTTGCAGTGCGCGAAGGAATGGAGACGTAGTGTGCTGCACAGCTCGAGTGCTATAAGTTGAGGTCACGTCAGCCTCGGTAGCCCATTGGCCCAACACCTTGCGATTCCATAAGCTGGATGAATTACCTCTGAGCGCGGTTGGGTTCTGGATGGGTGACCATTTTCAACCGTTGAGGCTGGCCGTGGTTCGGATTCTTTGTAAAACTGTATGTCCCCTTCTTTACATACTAGGTGGTAGGGTTAATCTCGCCCAGGTTGGTACCATCGCATTAAATTAACGATGTTCGAAGCTGCAGTTAAAAGTGTCCGTGTTTTCCTTGCAGCTCTATGTAGCCGTGCATTATAAGGATGGTCCTGGCATGGCACATAGTTCCCATGTGGGTGTGTTAAGCTAATATCTGACGGTTAATTTGGTATGCCATCCATGTTCAGTCAGATAAATAAATTTACCCACGATGTTATGTCCATGCATTGCACGGTAGAGAGTAAAGTCACTGTTTACTTTAGGCTGTATAGAGGTTGGTTCGAAAAGTAATAGTTTGGGAATTAATGGCCCATTAAATTAAAGAGAAAAAAAATTGTTTGCTTTCTTTTATATCTACCCCCATTACCATGTCAAATTTAGTGATACCATTAAGAAACAATATTGCATTTGTGGCTGTGTGCACAATAAAACCTTATGAATATTATCCAATTTAAACGGTTGTGAATGTTCAGCCTCGAGGAGGCGAGGCAGCGCGGGGGCCACCCGGGGCCCGCGCCCCTGCCGCCTTCGGGGGCCATCGCGGCCGCCGCCGCCGCCGCCACGCAGCTTCGGCCCGGCTCACACAAGGAGCCTAAATACATCGAGGTTAGTGCAGTTGTGTTTGTTAGAATGATAAGACATTGGCATTCTCATTGATTTAAGGTTATCCAACGACTCCTGCATTGAAGCGTTGTGAACGATTGAAAAAATAATCTAGACATTGTTTTTGGTCAGGAATTTTATCTTGTGAACTATTTTGAAAATAATCAAAGTTTTTGGTCTGAAATTTTATCTAGGTTGATATATTTAGTCATTGTAGTCAAAATGCCTTACATTTTTTTTATGAAAAACCGTTATGGGTGGCTGTGCTGAGAGACCAAAGGTACTCAGAAAAGCTAAATCCACCTCACCTGGCGAAACCAAGCTCAGCGAGGCATCATACCAGCGGATTTTAGGACTTTCGCTGAGCTATCAAGCTTGTTTAAATTACTTTTGAAGACTCCCAGGTTATAGGTTGGAGGAAAGACACCCGCCGACATAAATAGTAGTAGATAGAGGAAGCATTGAGTCGATTCAAATTCAATCGAGAAAGTCGTTGGTTGACTTGGATGTCCGGATGGTCCGAGCGGTAGAGCAGTAGACATGTAATCAAAAGGTCACAGGTTGGAGCCCTGCTTTTGACGAAAAACCACATCAGAAACTTTTAAAAATCTGATTCCAATGCTTTATTGTACGAGTACATATTGTGAAATAAATTCCTTACATTTGAAGCAATGTCAGCAATAGCATACTGGCAATTCCGTTTTCTTATTGACTTGTCAAACGATTTGTCTCCTATTTATATTCTACGCATTGAACTGTCAAGTTCGATAAATATGTATCCATCGATTTAAATCACCTAAACAAATCAAACATTCTCATAGAATTAAAACTGGATTGTTTTTTTCAGGTCGGTTCGGGACCCAACAACCTACCGCAGTACCACACGGTCATCGAGCTCCCCGCGCAAGGTACATTAATTTTCGTTAACTTTACTCTCTGGACCTTTTGGTGTTGTGCTGGATCCCCTTTGGGTCAGCTCAACTGCGGCATCATTGTTCAAAGAACCGCTGTGGTAAAATACTTACTGACATTCTCTATAAATGCAGGCGCCAAGCGCGGCCTCAAGCGCTCCCCATCCGGATGGCGGGGGCTTTTCTCGCTGCGCGGCAAGCAGCAGAGGCCGCAGGGGGGCAGCGCGCGCGCGCTCAGCATCGAACACCCGCGCGCGCCCGACGACACGCAAAGCTGCTCACGGCTGCCGCCCGCCGTCTCGCACGTCAAGGTAAACGGCTGAGTCAAACGCCTCTGGGACTTCGTGTGCGAATCCGATCGGGATCTAGAATCGGGGTGGGTAGTGGGATAGAGAACACTCCAGGTGAGGTAAAGCAGTTAGGAATCAGAATTTAGAGGACTACAGGTGGAAATGAAGGCTTAGAGCATCTGAGGTGGTCAGGAAAGAGTCTAGCGTTTACAGCACTCCAGACTGTCAGCAGAGGGTAAAGCACCGTAGATGGGATTCAAGATTTACAGCACTTGTCGGCATGGTATATAGCACCATAGGTGGGATTCAGGATTTACAGGACTTGTCAGCAGAGCATAAAGCACCATAGATGGGATTCAGGATTGAGAGCACTCCAATTTGTCGGTAGGTAGTATAGCACAATAGGTGAGATTCAGGATTTGGAGAACCTGTCAGCAGGGCATAAAGCACCATAGACCGGATTCAGTTTGAAAACAAAATTAGAAGATAGTAGACATTTTAGAAGCTCATTGGTTGCTCTATATCGCTTCTTGTTGGAATCGGGTTTTATAGCTTGTGGGTAAGCAATTATAGAACTAGGTGGGAAGCGGGTTGTAGATCACTCCTCTCCCCTCTTAAAGGGGACTTATTTGGGGCAATAACATCTACGTTGATACAATCAGTAATCTGATTTAGAAAATAATCAAAACATTTTTGTTCTAGACATGCCGGATTCGAACCTGCGACATTACATTACATCAGCCAATGAATTTCTCGATTACAATCGAATCGACACAATGTTGTTCCTATCTACTACTATGCTTCAATATACAATTGTTCAATGTCGACGTTGTATAACCTCAATCTCGTATCCATTAAATACATCAACTTATCATGAGGTTAGTTTTAGAGCGCTCCTGATGGGAAACAGGATTTGCAGACAGTTTTCGCATCGGAATTGGAATCTCAAATACTGTCGTCGTTACTGTACAGGACGTGTCGATGAGTGGAAGCCCGCTGCGGCCGGTGAAGTCCTGCGAGTCGCTTCAGTCCGAGACGGACCTCGTGGCGCCCCTCTCCGGCATCGGTGCGGGCCTCACCGCCGCCAAGCACCACACCAGGTAACCAACTTGTTTAAGGGTGGGGATACTTGATTGGGCAGCTCAACTACCATGTCAATGTGTGTATGTATGTATGTATGCTCCCTTTGGACTCCAGAACGGCTAGACTTATTTTGATTAAACTCTCAGGAAATCTTCAAATAAGCCCAGTTGGTGAAGTTTGGTAGCGATTGGATCAACAATTTATTTTTTTGTTTTTTGTTTTTTGAGCAAATTACTACAATCAAGGCGAGCATGGAACAAATGTGTGGAAGAACTGTCATCCCATAATTTGGCAGTGACAAATGGCAGAATGGATTACTTTATTCTGTGGCGTTTGTCAGTAAAACTTCCCGTGCGAAGCCGGGGCGGGTCTCTCTTAATGTCATAAAAGCCAACTAACTATTCAGTTGTAAATGCGTGTGGCAGGTCAGCATCGTGCGACTCGTACTTCGAGCCGTGGCAGGCTGAGCTGGCGGACATGCGTCTGCGCCTCTCGCCACAGGAGCGAGACGGCAACATCTTCAGCGAGGAGGACGACACGACGCTGCTCGCCGCCGGCGCCGGCGCACAGCTGGTGAGCGCACACCGCACTCTCGGCACGGGTCTAGCTCGGAGCTGCATACTATTCCCGTCCGTTAGCTGAGGCGAAATATGTCAGCCATGTGGGATACAGTCATGTTGAAATGACTACCGATTGTCATATTTGAACATCTCCGGTACCATATAAGAGATATAGGAATCAGCTTATCTGTCGTCCCGAGCGTGGTTGAAACGTTTGCAATTTTGGTTGCGGGCGGTGAGCGTGCATTACAGCTCTGGTACCTGTCTGGAGAACAGGGAGTGGACTTCCTCCACGTGGCATTAAGAGTACCGGTGCAATGTGTGGGTACGCCAAGACCTACCGAAGACCTACGGGGCTATGGTCCCCGCCTGGAGGTTTTCGAGCGTCCAGCGGGAATAGTGTCTCCCTATGCATAACCTAATGGTTGGTTAGTGAGAGCCCTATATAATAAACAGCGAAGGGAAAGTCAATCATCCTGCAGAAAGAAACTCAAATTTTTTACATAAAATGTAAGGGAGAAATGTCAGAATTGACAATCGGGAGGAATACTTTGGCTAAGCCAAGGACAATTTACGACAATGTATTTCTGCATCAGAGTGTGTCATGTCTAACGAGTAGGGACCGAAATTTATCCATGTAACGGCAGCTTAGCAAATTTTTTGCGAAATCACATAAATGGATATCGCCGGAAAGTTGGTTCGCTTACGAATTCACGCACTCGTGACGGCTAAACGGCTCAACCATTTCGTTTTTTTTGGGATTTCCCTTCTTATTATCTTGCGTTTCATGTGGATCAGTCTTCATTTCACTTCATAGTAAAATGTCATCAAAATAATGGGAGGATTATTAAACTTTCCCTGTGTAACTAAAATCTACACGTTTTGTTCGCAGTCGCTGTGTTCGTCGCCGGGCGCTTCGGATGGCTGCAGTGTGGAGCCGAGCCCGCGGCGGGCGCTACACTGCGGCCCGGCAGTCACCACTGCGCCCTCGGACTTGGAATCCGTCGATCGGTAAGTTGGCCCTCTCGCTCTGGGCTTGACTGAATTCGGCCAATCCAGCGACTGTCAGACCTGGTATCTTTTATAGAATATGCGAGATACACTATAGGTGAATGAGAAGTTACCATAGTAATTTATGGAAACACTGATTGAATTTTTGTTGACGCTTTGGCCATCTTTTTACCAACAAAATATTGACTTTACCTTACCAGTTCGCATACACCTCACAACCTGTTGTCTTTAATATTAAATGGATCCCTGAACACTTCACACTTTGGCCTCGACTTAATATAAAAATAAATAAATATCATCACAGGTGCCATATATGGCTCCCGAGCACTGATATAGGTCTTGGTGCCCAGCGGTTGAATATTTTCATGCTCGTATTGGCAATAGTTGTGAATATCTGGATGCATATTTATTGCAATCCAAGCTAAGCTAGCGTGGATTTTTTGCAGGAAACGCAGTAAGCTGGAGGAGCAGCTCAGTAGCATCAGCTACATCGACGGCACCGACTCGCCCGTGCGCCTCAAGCCCAGCCCGGAGAAGCGGCACTCGGACGAATGGCCGCCGCAGCCGCCACAGCCCGAACTCGCCAAGAGGTGACTCACTACGCACTAGAATCTAGCATAAGACACAGCTCTCTGGAGGAATAGCTCGGCTACATCGACGGCACCAATTCGTCTGCAGTCCGCAATCAAACGGCATCTTAAGGCGCAAGTCTAGCCTGGACATACTCTCTTGCTACTTACATACTGGAGCTCAATTACATGAGCTTTTTTCAATTACATGAATTTTTGTTCATAGCATATTACTTTTATACAAAATCCTTATCACTTTGTCCACTTTTCGCCAATTATCTCTCTCATTGAACCTAAACCACACCACAAAATCCGAAACCACTCGATTCTGTTTCAGACTCTGCAAAGACCGCGACAGCCCGCAGTCTTCGAACGCAGACGTCTTCCAATCTCCGGGTCCTGCCGTCAAGTTGCGGTAAGAAACGAACTAGTGCACCTGAACTATGCTGTACTGTGTGACTGTCTAGTTTTGTGTTCACTGTGCAATGGTTTATGCTTTGTTGTATGATTCAAATCTTCATAAAATCAGATCATCTCTTTCTACTTTAATTAGACTTTGCCTTTAGAAATTGTGAAACCGTCACATCGTGTGGAGTACTGGTAACCCTTAAGTTTCCTGCTTCTTTACTTACGCTTCCTAACTTCGGTGTCTTCCACAGGGAGCGTAGCTCACCGCGGAAAGCCAAGGGCGCATCTCGCTACAGCGGCTTACACCAGCCCCTCACAAACCTACCGCCAGATTCGACGGAAACTAAAATAATCACAATTGTTAACCAAATTGGACAGCCTAATAGAGTTACGTGGCACGGAGCCAAAGATACCCACTCCACACTGATAAAGATCGACTGGCCAGCCGAAAACTCGGTGAATAGTTTAACGGCCAGCACACTGCTTTCTAGTCCGATAACTCCTGTCAGCCCCCTATACGATCCACTGGAAAGCGATTCGGAGACATCCGACAACCGACATTCGATCAAAATCGACAAATGCACCAGCTGTGACGAAGCCAAAAAATGCCTCAAATGCGAACTAACGGACGCGAACGATTACGAAAAGGTGGGCATGCCGGTCAAGGAGTTTGGCATGACGTTAACGGCCGAACACAGCAGGTTGAGCTTACACGATAGCTTGGAATCCAGTCCGGTGACTTCTACAAATGTCAGCTATCAGAATCTTAACAGACTATCCAACATTTCCACCAACTCGTCGAATAGCGATGCAATGTGCACCAGAGAGGCAAAAGAAAACGCTTACGAAAATTTCTCAATTCCCGAAATGCCCGAGAAGAAGTCGTCTGTAATGACATCGTCCCATGAAAGTACTTCTAGTTTCTCAAATGTCAGCCCTTCAAAACCGGCGGACGAACTTTACGAATGCTTTAGCTTCAATCGGCCTAATTATATAAATTTACAATCGAGCGCAAGCTCTAAAAGTTCCTCAACAAGTCCATTGAAGAGTCCTCTGCGATCGACAATAAGTATTACGTTTAAATCGCCAACAAAAACCCCAAGCAATACGGACTATGAGCTTATCGAAACTCCGACTAACAATTTCGAACGAGATTCAGTATACGAAGATATAGATTTGGATAAGAATCTGTCCATTGTGGAAGATGCAACGGTGCCAGAAATTGATGCTAGCCTACCTATGCAGCAGGCCTGTCAACCCGACAGCTTCAACGAAGACTTAATTATATTGGAGAGCCCAGTTGAAAACTCAACTAATGATGAACAAGATATGTCGGTCGATGTTTACAGTCAGGTTAAGTTTTTCAAGAAGAGCATTGAAGAAGTAAATGCCATGGTTCTGGAATCCCCAGATCAAACTGAACAGACAGGTGAAAAGGCTGCCGACAGGGTGCATTATGAAAACATTGAGTTTTCAGAAAAAAAATATGTGGCCACCTACGAAAATGTGACCATCACGAAAATTGATGAAGGTAAAGTAACTGCTGAAGGTATTGTAGAACCGGAGATGTGTATAGACAGTAGGGTTTTGGAACAAAAGGTTGAAAATATACCGGAATCGGAAATTACTGAAACTAATGATAAAATGCACATAGATAATGTAATTCCCAGTGCTATTAAACCCAAGCTTAGCCTATCTATGCAGTGTCCTATTATGGAACACGAAAATGGCAACTTCTCCTCAAAGAACAAAGCTTTGGCGAAAAACCTGAACGTGCGAGAATTAGCGAACAAATTCGAGAGCCCAACTGAACAGAAGGGACCTTTCAACTTTGAAAAACCCTTCAAATCTGATATTAAATACCCAACGCTCGAAAGAAAAAAAGATGCACCAGCAAGCACCATCGATAGAACGAGAAGTCTTTGCGAACCGCGGTCTAAGAAAGAACTAACTCTGAAAATTCCGCCGCCTGTTTCGCCCAAAACATACAAACTTTCCAAACATTCCGTAAACGCTAGATCCTTGGATGAGAACGCTTTCGTCAAGGAGTTCGGAGGGGTCACCAAGAAGTATGGCGAGAGAAGAAAGAGCATGGAGGTTCGCGAAGCGAAAAAGGCCTCCAAGTTCCTCCCTGATCTCAACTTAAACACGGAAGAAGTCGAGGACCCGGAGGTTGATGCGCCGGCCGAAAACACCAGCTTGACACCTACAACGGAGAACAAAATTAGCTTAGTGCAAGCGCGATTCCCAACCAAAGACTACACGACCAAACTAAAATCCCCTACGGACACCCTCGAATTCGACATAGACAAGAAGCTGAGTCGGGAACGGATCGAAAAGTACAAGGAGGAGCTGCGGAACTTCCTCCGCGACAAATACAGCTCGCAGTCATTCCGAAGCGCCAGCCCGGCCGACCATCTGACCCGGCTAAAGCTGAAACGGCACGACGAGAACGAGAAGCCGGAAGCGGAAAAGCCGGACGCGATCGAGTTGAGGAACCCCGACAAGTACGAGCGACTGTTCGAGAAGACCAAAGAGGAACTGCCCAAGTTCGAGAGGCGAAACACGGTGGACCTGGGGCAGCGGATGCGGTTCAGCCTCAACCGGAGTGCCATCAACCTGGAGAGCTGCTCCTCGAGGATCAACGAGGAGGCTCCGCGGCTTGGGTCCGAGTCAAGCTACTTTGAGGACAGCGAGCGCAGGCTGGACGGCGCTGGCCGCAGTTCGAGCCCTTCGGAGAGGTCAGTTTGCGCTTTTTAATGCTGGTGGCGATTTGGCTGGTGATTGTATTTGTGCGACTTCTTTGTCTATGTTAGTGTGCGTGTGTAAGTGTGTGCACACCTGTTTTATCTCGAAAAACTCATGAGGCTTGCTTGTTATTATGCACACCACCATCTAAACTTCTGGTGGTGTCTTGCTTTTGAAGATAGTTCCGTTAAGATGTCATAGATGGGGATACTATTACTGTCTAACTAGCCCTAATTTTCTGCTCTAATGCATTTCAAATGTGGGATTGGTCTATTAGTTACATTAGTATTAAGGCAAATCTCGAGAATTCGACCATTTCTATTTTCAAACATTCCTTGAAGTTCAAGGAAGGTTCGTAGGTATAGTTGGATCTGGTAGATCGCGCTGTTGTCGAGATCCAGATATTTTCATGGAATAACACGCCCGCGAGGGTTAAACTGCATTTTATCGGGCTCCACTTGGCTGAATATCCTAAACGAAATTGGCCCGAGCGGAGCGGACTAGTCACTACATAGTATAAAACAAAGTCGCTTTCTCTGTCCATATATCCCTATGTATGCTTAAATCTTTAAAACTACGCAAGGTCATCATTCGATCCCTCACTTTCGCACCATCTCAACGCAAGGTTTGTTTGCAGGAAGGACAAGATGTCGCCATCCTACAACATCAAAGATATGGCTGCCATGTTTGAGCAGAAGTCTCAGAACAACGCGGGTTGAATTATCGCCGTTATGCTGACGTCGGTCTCTGTTCTAACGGATTGTGTGCGGCTGGTTTATAGTACATGCGTTATTTTTGTTAGTCGAGGTGTATTTTGTATCGGATATGTTGTTTAGCTTTTGTTTACAATCGTTTCAGAATAGTGCCAAATGTTTAGAAAAACGTTAAATTGTTTAGTTTTGGCTGATGCGTTCTTAAATTTTCAGTGTTTTATTTTTATTGTTAAATATAATTTATTTTCAATGACCGATAGACATGGACCCATCACAAAGAAAGAAGTATTAATATTTTTGTATTTTCCCTTCTCTTTTACGCATTTTGTAAATCATGTTTTTATGTACATGTTTTTTGTTTGTTTAAAGTATTGCTACCTACACCATGCTCTTATTTTGTTATTTAGTTCATAGAATTACATAGTATTTTAATTCCTGTGTGAATGTATGAATCTCGATGTAAATGCTGACTTAAAAAAAAAAGATTACAAAGTTAGTCGGTAAGGTTGTAACATTTTTCCAAATTATCTATATCTACTCTCTCTGAAGCCTGTTTGTATCTCTGGATGATTTTCATCAAGTGAAATAAAATGTCTTACTATATATACAGAATATAATAATTATACATAGTTTAGTTGCCATATTGAGAACAAAATGCATTTATGAATATTTTTATATCCCATATATTAAGTGTCTGTCTATGCGTAGAGGCTTTTGTAATATATCAATGTTAAAACCACTGTGAGCTTAGACCGCTGTGGAACTTAATCTAAGCCGAATATGATAATGAAGACATCTCATAAATTCAGCATTTTTCAGGAATATAAAAACCCCTTGCACCCACCAACACTGTAAAGCGATGAATTCTTCGAATTTCTGCTTTCAGAAAAATTTGTTTTTAAGGTTATAAACTAACCTTCAAATGAATTCGGGTTTATACAACACTTCTACATTGAAGCATTGTAATCAGATTATTTTGATTATTTAAAATATCTAATTACGATGCTTCAATTTAGGTGTCCTTGTATAACCTCAATTTAATGATAAGATAATGGAGTCTAGTAAAAACGGAATTTTATCAATTTTAGGATATCCAAGTGTTATTCTGTTTAATGAAGAAAAGATATTTACTCTGGCTTTTTAGGAATGCAAGCATTACGTTTTTTTACTCTTCAAAATAATACAGCATTTTGCAAAGTACATGAATTGAACAATTTATTATCCAAAATCTTGTCAAATATTTTCACTACTAGTGTACTGACAATAAATGATTCCGTTGATAAAATTTTCATTGTATAATAAGTCTCTTTCAGCCGACTGATAAATATTGCAAAATTTACATTTCCCGAAACGTCGAGGATAGGCTCTAAATTAATTTAAAATTTTGTCGTCTTGGGATGAGGTTCTGAAAATTGAAAGGGATTTGACTGAACGGATAGTACATAGTAATGGTGTGGTTATATGCGATGAATTTAAATGGAGCAACGCTTTTCGGAAGTAGGAGGTAAACTTTGAACGGGTGATTCTGTACCTAAAACTATTTTTTCCAGTACGAAAAAGAAAATGAAATTATGTAAAAAAAATGATTTTGCTTGTATTATATATTTATATGTACACATACATGAAAAAAAATCCGATGAATTGAAAACCTCCTCCTTTTTTTGAAATCGGTTAAAAATTAAACACTACATATATAAAATATTATTTTTATGAAAGTAGTCATGGAAAAAACAATGTTCAGATTCGGATTCACTTCCTTTTTGAATCAAAAACATATTTTAAAACTCCATTCATTCAAAGAGAACCAATCACAAACTTCCAATGGGTCCTATCAGGCGTGAGAGAGGAGATAACGGAAGGAAGATCTATGAAATGGTGTGCTTAACAGTACGATAGAGACAGAAGATCTATTAAATTTTGGCGTTAGTGAGTACACTCGCTAAGTGAGATGACACATGACATTTTTACATTGTACGTAATTTTTCCAAAAATCATACTTCATAGATATAAATTGAAGGCTTAAGTGCGGTGTACTAGGTAATATTAGCTGAGCTGAAATACTGTGAAATGTTGGAAGGAAAAAGTGAAAAACTGTCGTTTTATCCCAACAATATACATCCAATGAAGGAAATAAAAAAACTGAATTATTTCATTTAAAATGTTTGGAGTTAACAGACAATCGAGGAAAAACTTTCTCGTTTATAATATTCTCACGTATTCATTCTTCATCCAGCATTTCACAGGGTCATAACTATAGTGCAGCCGTCGGCAGATTTGACACCTGTCAGATGTCATTCGAGATTTATAGACATCACTTCTGTTGTCTTGGCCAATGTAAAATTTGATATAAATTGTAGGGGCGAAAAGTCAACTGACAAGTGTATGAGAAAATGACAAAGTGTCAGAAGCCATTTCTTTGCCAAGTCGAGCACAAGTAACGTCTATGAATCTGGGCATAAATATTTAGGGGCTGAATTATAGTAAAATAGCCTAATACAATAATTCTAGTGACATTGTATTAGATTATAACTTCATTACTTTTAGTCGTAACCTCAAAATTGTACCGTTATCGGTGCTCCAACTCAAACAATAATTAATAACAAAAATAATGATTGTGTATATATGTATGTATATTTGCTGTGGGCAAAACGGTGAGACCAATTTTGATAAAATTTTCAGACAATCTTCAGATTAGCCATGTGAAGTTCACCAGCAGTCGGATCTTTTTTTTTATTCGCTATCAAACCCCATTAAAACCGCTAGGCGAGTACGGAACGAATTTATCTCAGTGCCGTCAAAGTAATAACTTATTGATTAATTGCTTCATTCAACAAAATGTTTTTATTTCATCGAGCATTATATCATGCTATAGAAATAGTCAATCAATAACTATTACTTTGGATTCAAAGGCAGGTAAAGGCGTACTTGAGCCATATAACGTTAGCATTGTAATTAAAATCGGTTTTGTCAATTGGCAACTTGGAGATTGTGCACTCCAAATTGCCTTTTGGCAGCATTTTTTTATTTATTTTAATTGAATTTAGTTATTAACCTTAGATGTGCACTCCACCCCCGATTTTTGTGTTGGAAAGTCGATAAAAGGTAAAATTTTGACACTTCGATTAAATATAAAGTTATGATTTATGCACGATTGCATGATGCCCTTAATAATTCCGACGGCTACTAATCAATAAGTCATTGTTATAATAAAAGTGAATTGTACCCTCTGCCGAGGCAAGCTTTAAGCATTTGCTGTTAAATATGAGTTGTCTGTAACATATTGTATTTCAATATATTGATTATTGTCAATATTGTATGTACTTTTAGTAGCTGTAGCGGATGTCAGGAAATGCAAATACAAATTAAAATATTGGAGGAAAAATGTTTGGCTGTTTGATTACCCTATATTCCGTTTCTGTAAAACCATAGATTGAAGAGGAAGAATAGATAACTAACGTCATACTAGTGTTGAATAGGGATAATTAAAGTCCATAGGTGGCATTGTAATTCACATTGCAGAATACATTAAATAGAAATCAATGAATATCAATTATATTTTTTATTTACAATGACATTACTTAATTTATAGTTAAAATGTTACGTTTTTAGTACGCCTACCTAGGCAAAATTTGGAATTAAGCTTAGTTTAATGGTGATGTAACTAGTTTTGCCAGTTACATCGGCATTTGGCAGAGAGTTTGGAGAAAATAAGCAGTTTTCGGCGTTTGCACGTGATATGACGTTAGGTATCCTTCCCTTTTTAACCGACTTCAAAAAAGGAGGAGGTTATCAATTCGTCTGTATGTTTTTTTTTTTGTTTTTTTTATGTTTGTTACCTCATAACTTTTGCCTGGGTGAACCGATTTTGATGATTATTTTTTTAAATGATAGCTAGTGCTTCCCAAGTGGTCCCATTTTAATTTGGTTAAGTTCTGACAATGATATCCATGAGAAAATCATAAAAGTCTTAAATTTGTATTAAGATGTGCGCGACAAATGGACGAATAACTCAATATAACGCCAACCGATTTCGGTGATTCTTTTTTTATTGGAAAGGACGTGTACAAATTAGTAAGTGTTTCACTAATTAAGTAAGTAATTCACTAAAAATAAACAAATAAAAAAAAATAACCAACTTCAAAGAAAAAGCACTAAAAAGTAAAAAATAATTTCCATTTTTGTAGTTACGATTTCTGTTATTTTTTGAGTCGGTGTCAGCCAAGGTTAGGTTAGGTTAGGTTAGGTTAGGTAAGGTTAGGTTAGGTTAGGTTCTCTTGATTGGCGCAGCGCGTGCCCGGCTGACGCCGACTCAAAAAATAACAAAAATCGTAACTACAAAAATGGAAATTATTTTTTACTTTTTAGTGCTTTTTCTTTGAAGTCGGTTATTTTTTTTGTTAAATTTTTAGTCTATGGTAAACCTGATGGAATAAAGCACAAGTAAGCTTTCCCAACTGGGCTGCACCTCAGATCAAAAAGGAAGGAGTTATGCCATCTTGGGCGTTTACTATGAGACCCGTTGTCTCCACTTTCGCGAAAATACCAACTAAACTTTAACGTACATGCCACAGCTTAGCAGCCACTTTGCACAGCTCGTGTAGGGGCTAAAGGACTTGCCTTTCATGCGAGAAGTTATGGGTATAAATCCTCGACCCGCAGTGCGATTACGATGCACGAAATGGGGAGGTTGGTTGTATCTGACAGCTATTGCGATTACGAAATGGAAGCACCGGAAACCGCAGCGCGATTACGAAGCGAGAAATGAGAAGTAGCGGTTGACATATTTTGTACTCGTCAGTTTGCTGTCAATTTGGGGTAGGTGCGGCACCTATGCCTCATGCCGCGCTTCGTAATCGCTCTGCCGGTCATGCACCACTTGCTTTCTCTTTCTAAATTTGTTAAGTGCAGTGCAGTGCACAAAAGATGTCATGGGTCAAAACCTTGAAAATGACCACACAAAGGCCTTTTCAGATATACACGGGATCTGTGCGTGCGGTAGAGCAAATCCCGCGTGGTATTCGCTGCCGCCACAGAATAAGTAATAATGTTGCACAGAAGTTTGCACTGCACGAACGCAATGCGAGTAGGTACCGCCTAAGTGGTGTGAAAGCCAGTTAGTGGCACAGTTGATTGTGCGTGAGCTCAACTATTACATAATGTGATAACCCAATATTTTTTTATTGTGTTCCCATATTAAGGGTGCGACAACATATAAAGAATCGCGCGGACACTTAAGTGACTGTAGTATAGTATGTCCTTTTAATACTTTTATTAAATTAATCACATTATGTTAAAGTAAATACATGCTTTTTATGGTCAATTTATAGAAATGGATAATTTTATGTGTTTTAATGGATACGACATTACCATTGTCTCATTAATTTGAGTCATTTAATTTTTACTGTTGAAAATTTAATCATTTAATTTTCAACATCTGATGTTTCAAATGTAGATCTCGCTGAAACTCAAATTTATTTATATAACAACCTGAAATTACCAAAATTCTACCACTTTAGTTCTAAGGGTGCGATATCCAATATTTACCTACTCCAACCGCGCGGGATCCGCCGTACCGCGCGGTAGTCGCGTATATATTTGAACAGGCCTTTATCTGCGAATAAATGTTGTCTAAATCAAATCAATTATCTGGTGCTAATGGCAATGAATCAAAAGATAGCATAACATTTCACACCTATATGTGCCCACTACTCTATAATTTATATAGGTAAATGAACTTTGCCTATCAATTAGCTTGATTGATATCGAAAAATTTCGCGCTGCGCTCGCGTTTTCATCTGATTGTGTTCCCCCCCCCCCCCCCTTATAAAATTATAGTTTGAAACTTAATTACTTATAGCAAAAATTGCTGAGAACGACCGACGACGTCTACTGTAAGGCTCACACCCGCTTACCTTCCACTGCAGTTGTATGCGAGCCAGCTGAGACTGATCCTATTTATCTTCACAGATCGATATTTTGTTTTTTCGTGTTCAACGCTATGTTGTGTACTTATACTTGTGTGTTGTGTCGAATAAAATGTCGTATTTATGTTCGCTGATGATTAGTTGTTATGTAAAACGGCTGGCCGCGGCTAAACTTACAGTTCGACGGCTACATAAACATAATAACGGCATGGTATGGACAGGACCACGTCACCGCTGGCCGACTCGCTCGGACCCCTGGCTTGTTGCCTTCGGGCGATACTATTTGGGCACACAACATTGCACGCCTTAGCTGACCGACGTTTAGCTGGGCGTACGTGTCAGAGTAGATGGCACCACGGTCGTTCGTAGTTTTTCTGCTATAACTCCTTAAATATATGAAGTGAGGACACTATATATAACACTGAACTGAGGAGCACATCAAGCAGGTGTGTATTTAATATGTTAAAACAATTACAAAAATATGCTGACAATGCAGAAAATGTCACTATGCCTCACACACACATTCTCAGAATTATCTACTGAGATATCAGCTGGCATAATCTCAAAAATGCTAGGTTTTTATAGAAATGTTTACAAGGAATGAAAAAATAACAGCTTAGGTGCTCGTAACTTCCTATTTTTGGGGAGTTATAGCAGAAATTGCGTGCAAAAACGACTGTGGCGCCATCTGTGGACCCACAAACCCACTTGGCTCTTTACGGTTCCATAAGTGCCACATAACTGACCACACGGTACTACGACTCGATAGGGCGTGCAAGGCAATCCAAAACAGCGTCAAAAAGTGCAAATTGGATTAAAACCCCGGCGGAGCGAGGTCGGTCCGCTCGGCCGCCTGCCGCCGACAGGTGCCAATCAGCGCGTCGCCTCGAGCCGACGGCGACGGCGGCGACGGAGTGCGGGCGCGCCTGTCCGCTGCCGGCCCAACCTATGCTGCCGGCTATATTCTCCTGGAAAATTTGAGCCTCGCCCATTTTAATGAATTAGGCGTAGATATTGATGTTGGGGCATAAGTGTTGGGGCGATTCGCATCAATATGGTAAAACCATAGATAAAAAGGGAAGGTTAGGCTATAAGAGACCATTTTATTTATTTATTTATTCGTCAAACAAACTGACATTAACATGATTTTCTCTGGTATTATGACATCTCCCGTCTAGTTTCAACGTTATTAAACTAAGTTTTGCTCAGGTAGACACGATGAAAACGTTACATATTAACTCTAAATTATCTAAAGTCATTGTAAATAAAAAATATAAATGATATTCATTCGATTCTATTGAATGTATTCTGAAAAGTGAATTGCAATGTCACCTGTGGACTTTAATAATCCCTATTCAACGCTGGTGTGACGTTAGCAATCTAACGGGTATAACATACCTATACACTGAGAAAAATTGACCCCTGATTTTAAGCGGAATTCTCGTTCCGTTAGAAGGAATTCCTCTTAAAAACCGACTCAGTGTCCAAACGAATCAATTAACAGGAAATCACTGCACTGATACAACATCATGACTTGGATTGTTAGAAGTTATGACGTCAGAAGCCATATCGTCATACAATCAACAGGACAGGAAGTGTAAAGCGTAAGGCTTACTACAACTAATAGAGCAAGACAATAATGATACCACATGCAGACGTCATGTTAAGGTATCATGATCACTCTGATGTTTTAATATGAATAAATAGAAGCACAATTGGTACGGTCAGACAATGAACCAGTCTGTTCCTGATACTTCATCGGGATGTTACCAATAAAAAGTAAAAAAACTTCAGCAAATTACGCTCCTGATACAAACCTAGTTTACTAATCATTAGAAAAGCACCAGCCAGTTTAAGGTGGCCCTTCCCGGCGGGACGAACTCATTCGCGGGCACGGTACAATTCCGTCCTATTGCGCTCTGGAACCTTCTCTGTTTCAAAGAAAAAGACAGGCTCTTGACGAGAAGGATGCAAAAAAAACCCACAAAGCAGACAATGCGCATAGTGTTTGATTTGGTAAGGTTTACGAAAATGGTTATTACAAAACGACTTATAACTAAAAGTAAACCACAACCGCTGTAGACAAAATGTAGTAGGCACAATGGTCATTAGATATCTAGTTTGATCAAATAAAACTATTTTGAACACAATTTTGGATCTCTGAGAATAAATATGGGCGTGATCTTCTTTCCCCTTTTGTATGGGCAGTTGAGCGGGAAGGCCCACCTTGAGGCAAAAATTGTAATGGCTAGGACTCTCACTTTTATTAATTTAAATCATAAAATGATTCCATGCCAAGTTTTTCCGATAATCACGTTTGGATAAAAGTGCTTACTATGGAAACAAAAAATATAAAACCATAGCTTATCAGATACGGTCGGTCTAGGGTCATATGTCGCCTTAACTGTAAGCAGCGAACAAAATTTTGTATTCTAAATATATTGTATGGTAATTATGTAATCTAAAATACTTAGTCGATTGTAGTGACAACATTCAAGTAACGATTAAGTTAGAAGAAATAAGGTGCTAATTCAGGAGTTTACCCGTATGAGCCCGGCTGCACTGAACTGGACGGAAAACATGGTCATTGCCGCTGCAGCCATAGCTTCATTCAATGAGGTGGTACCGTACCAACCCGGACGGGCTTAACTCTACCACCTAGTAGGGGAAGGGGTACTACAGTTTTACATTGGTTCTGAACCATGGAACAGCTCGCATTCGTAACCAAATGCACTTATCAAACTCAGAAAGAGAAATAAAGTGGTGTAATGGTGGAAATCTTCTCCTTGAAGCCACGATTTGAAGCTATAACCTCTGCAAAGGCAAGTCCTCTAGCTCCTACAATACATCTTTCTTCTTCACGCGAAAAATAAGGGCCACTGATCAAAGAAAGGAGATAAGGACGGACATATTTTAATTTAAAAAAATTCACCAACCAGAGATTTCACCCTTTCTCTGTTAATCGAATACCTAAAGGTTTCGCTCGTGGCCGAAAACTTACCCTGATTACCTAAGTAAATTTCGGCCAAGGTCCTTTGTGTTATTTTTATTACAAGGCTAAGAAGATTATTCTATGGCAACATGATAAATCCTAAGGACCCGATGATGTAGAGGTTTCGTTATATAAATAAAGAATCAAAGAACAAGCCCCCATATTGATAAATAAAAAGTCACAACCTGGTTACATCTCAAATCCCATAGGAAGTGTCATTACAATACAACACAGCCCACACACGCTCTCAAAAGACAACAATGGTAACAAAAAAGCAGAAATCTAAACATTGCCTGTCTCCCCTTTGGTGAAATTATAAAAAGTACGCATCGTCGGATTTGTATTGAATGGATTTCAAAAAGTGGGGTGCGCACTTCGCATAGGATAGGCTTCCGTGAGCTCAGCGAGCATGTCATCAGCTCATACCTCACGGGGACGAGATAAAATTGTACGGGGCGAGCGTAGACACTTTTACTAAATCGATAGCGCACGCGAATGAGTCCTATTACGAATTCGCTTACTACTGATTTCCTCGATTTCCAACTACACGTAAGATCACGTAAAAGCTTCACAGGACGCTATTAAAACGTGTAAAAAAACTATGTCAAATGAACATTCGATGTTACGCGTCCCGTAACGAACTAAATAAAATTAGACGATTCCCACTAACTAGTGACTATACGCTACCGTCATACGAATCAGTTTCGATCGCTTCTGATTGCCGATTCGCTGGACACGGTGAGTATACACTTGTAATAAAAAGGTTTTGAATGACTTTTCGAAATAATTTCATCATTTTTTATGTAACTGGGCATGGATGGCTAACATGATCGAAACGAAAATACGATAAATTTTTTGACCGTCTTTACATCTGGTAACGCGTGCTCGACCCTACCACATAGTAGGAAAGAGGACTTACAGTTCTAGGTGAACCATGGAACAGCAGGTCTATTCCTGGCATTCAGTATTTAGGAATCAGGAATCCTGCTTTGAAAACCGGATTTGTAGCGGTTTTCAACGCAATTTTATTGACGACAATATTCCGGATCAAAGTTTTTTTAATAAACTAAGGTTTTCCGTCGAAAAACTCGCTTTGAAAATCGCTATAAAAGCGGTTTTCTAGACTCAGGATTCCTGATTTCTGATTACTGAATGCCAGGAATAGACCTACAGTTCGGATTCGTAACAAAGTGCCCGTATCCTACTCAAAGGATCTTTGCCAGGATATTTCCTTTCATTTAAGCACGGCTACATTGAAATGTATGGAAAAGTCTGACAATTATTAATTAATATTGGCGACTTCTTCTTATATTAAATTTTATTTTGACAAATTAATGTACTCTAGTAGATGTCAACGGATGCACTCGCGGTAAAGTCTGTCAAATGGTCGGTTTATACCCGACTTAACTCATAACCCCTTATTTGGCCTGATGGTATGATGAATGGAATGAATCCAACCTTGTTCTCAATTCATAATCGGCAAAACAGAAAAAAAACGGACATACAGACGGATTTACATCAGAATTAAAATTTTTTGAGTTAGTGATAAGCATTACCTCACGCAATCCTAACTTCCCCCTAAAAGAAATATGACCGTAATAGTGTACTAATTTTGACATTAAAAAAACGTGCGAATACTTGTCGAATAATTTATTATGTTTTCACTATGAAAATGACATTTAATTAATGACTGACACAGGAATCCTCTGTCAAACCATAAATAATCCAAAGAGTATTTTCACACTCCAGTTCATTTATAAAACTGCTAATGTGTCTTGAAATTGTGGGCCATTCTATATGTTTGTCGACGCGTTAAGGAAATCAAATGTTATGTTAGGTTAAACCGGTTTCATCGTTGCTACACCCTTAAATATGTTATGAAGTTTACGCTTATAGCGGGTTTTACGTCCTTAGAGTTTGAAAATAACTTAATTATTTAATATTCTTCGAAATGTGTTGTTGTTACAACAGTTTTAAATACTTTATAAGACTTACCTTAATGTAAAAATGCTTGACCGTGCAAGTAAATAGTTACCAATTAAGAGTTTTATAATTAATCTGTATTGATAATGTGTATTTAACGTTTAAATGATAATGGTTTTTATTGTATGACATAATTTTATTGTCATATTTTAAAGTATAATCGATAATTTCATAACTTAATCAATATTTTTAATGATGTGTGATATAATTTCAATACAAATGTATTTTGTTGTGAAATAAATAATCTTGATTCTTGAAATCTCGAACACGTTAGTTTGTTTAAATAATAAACCGGTTCGAGTCCAACTTTGTACTATATTTATAAAGTATAATTGTAAAAGTGAGAGTTAAAGTTTTCATATGTTTTTAATGAATTAATTCAATGACAGCTAGTCATCCAACTAACTGTGTCATGGAATAAGTTAAATTATCGAATTAATAAAAAATAATCTACACTGTTTCAGGTATAAAATAACAACACAATGAAAAAAATATGAAATAGGTTATGATAAAAGACGACAAATCCGAGCTCAGGTTACTGGCTATGATTGATAAATAAACAATACAATACTATACAATTACATTTAATACAGTTTACTGACATAAAGCGGATAGCACTCATGTTTATTAGTGCAACCATAGATTAATAAGTTAGTGATCCATCTATAGTGCAAGGAATAGATTTAATATGAGTGGGGGGAGAGATTTAGTAGATAATAGAGATACATAAAGGAGGTGTAAAATTTCTACATCTTTTATTTTAATTTTATGTATATTAAATATTATAATAGTATTTTAACTAAATGGCCCTTCATCTGTTTGCCCAAGTCTGCAATCTACACATTAGCATAACGTTTTTTCTTAGGCTGGAGTGCACCATCTCTGGTTATTGTTATAGTTATGGTTATTATATTATATCCGTCCTTATTTTTCACCTCAAGAAGAAAGAAGATAGATCTATAATATCCATAGTTTTCGGTTTCAGTTTATTTATTTCCTCCATTAGATGTATATTACACACTCGGATTCGTCATTTTTATTCCTGTCGGTTCGATTACTTCTGGCGAAGAAGAGCCGACAAGAAACTTCGTTAGGTTTGACATTGTATTATTCTTTTCCATTGATAATTACAAACTAGTTTACAGTGATTGATTGATTACTACTGCTCACAAAGAACATCTTAATAAGTACTTTACATACATTTGATGAAGAGCAAACTCTTGACTACGATAATGCCATCTTATTCTAAATTAATAGGAATTACGATCTAAATTATTCAGGTGTAAAAAGCCATCGTCATGCAAGGTATAACATTAACATATAGTTATTATCGTATAACTATAACATTAACCAGATTTGGTTCACTCCAGTCTAAGTATAGAACTTTAAAAGTTTGAAAACAATCAGAAATATATCGTTTCGTGTCTGTATGAAGCAGGACACGGACGTTTAAATGTATAGACATCAAACGTTGAATACAATTTAGTACTTTACGACAAATTGATCCAACATATGTGGCATCGTAAATAAGTATGTGTGTCGATTCCTTTGTACGCATCTGATATTGCAATATTTATTGTAACATTAATATCGAATGACATAAAGTTACGCACCATTAGCCGATAAGTATTATTTAATTTATTTGGGATTTTACTATTACAACTACATGGGGACTATACTTTACGATAAGGGGATATATTAATAAAAGGGTGAAATACGTACGACAATGAGGTTTGACAGTAAGGTGCATATTATTGCTTCCGTATGACTACGTCCAATAGGTATAACATCACGCATTTATCGCGATATTTGTGGTAGGTAGAGAGTATCAATTTTATATATCAATTAAAGTTAATCATTTAAGGAAAAAAGAGGACATGACACGTGAAAAACCATCGTTTTTTTTTTATGTGACGATATGGATGGCTAATACCACAAGTTCTGTCATGTTATTAGCCCAACACACCACATGGGAACTAGGTGCCATGCCAGGACCTTCCTTATATTGCACGGCTACATTGAACTGGATGGAAAACACGGACAATTTTCATTGCCGCTTCGACCATCGTTCATCCAATGCGATGGTACCAACCCGGGCGGGATAAACCCTACCACCTAGTAAGTAAGGAAGGGGACCTACAGCTTAACGTGGAATCCGAACCACGGCAAGCCTCTCTCAACGGTCGAATGGTCACCCATCCAAGACCAGACCGGACCCAGCGTTGCTTAACTTCGGAGAGCGATCGCCGAAGTGTCGCGCCACTGGGCCACCGAGGCTGACAAAATATATTGTTAAGTTATTCATTAAAATATTTAGTGAAAAATAAATGTCACACTGAGCTTAAAACTACAAATCTAGTTTATTATAATGTTTAGCAACTATTTTCATAGGGTGTAGTAAAATTGGAAACACCAAAGTTATTATGTTATTATAATATATAAATTAATATATATTACATATATTATTATATATACATTATAAAATTTTAATGTATAAAGTTATTCATTAAAATATTAAGTAAAAAATAAATGTCACACTCTGAGCTTAAAACTATAAATCTAGTTTAATATAACGTTATGTAACTATTTTAAAAGGGTGTAGTAAAATAGGAAACACCAACCTTTATTTACTTCAAAATAAAGACTCCTCTATTTACCGCTCATCCTTTTGATTTGATATGAATGTAAATGTTATTTACAATATAATAAAAACTTTAAGCCTAAAAACAAAAATGCTACGAGTGTACGTAGCTTTTTTGTTTTTTAATTTATTTTTTTCTACTACGCCGAGAGGATTGTTTATCTCAGGGACAAAGTCTAAAGTTACCAGGCTTCCTATTGCCTTGAATTCTTTTAAATCTTGATCCTCATCAACGGGTTGGGAAATAATGTGAAAATGAAATTAATATTCTAATATCTAAATCTAAAAAGGAAATAAAAATGAATACAGTACTTAGCCAAATTCGATTTTTGCTAAATATTAGTAATTTATAATGGCGAGCACAGATTGTAGCCAAATAATAGCGGGAAAAACACGAGATTTTTACGAAGGACAATCAAGATAACGGCTTTTTGCTAACGACTAGAAAGGCAGATTATAGTGTTCAGCCCAGGACTAGCAAGTACAAGAAACTATAACAAAACTAGTATATTATATATAAATTCTGGATTTGCAATAACAAACATTTTAGCCAAAGAATATCAATGCGAAACACAGAGCCTCGCACAGAGCCCTTAGTCCGACTTGTAACTGAAATTAGCGTCTAAGTCAAACCGCTCTGTTCACGCCAATATGGCATGGGTGACCTAGGTGGGTAGTTCACAAGCTTTCAGTCCCATCCGAAGTTTTTAGCTGTCAAGCATGGCGAACGCATGCACCGCGCCCCCGCAACCTTTCATCGTGGAGCTCCTCTTAGGGCTCCACGCCCGCAACCCGCCGCGCGCCTGACCAGCCAGTGTCGTCTCGCCTCGTCTGGGCGAAGTGCTGTGCCGCCGAACGCTGTCCCGGGACCCGACGCCTAGGACCTGTGCTGCTGGAGGTAGGTGGCTGTTCCTACTCCTCTAGTGCTCCGTTGTGACGTCCCGAGGCTACCGAGCATTGCATCTCCTTCGCTCGTGAAGTGCGACCTGCCTGGGCGCGTACACGCTCGACTAGCGTTTTCAAATGTATGGAGAATTGAAGAGCGCGCACAGTTTTTGATTTTACAGCTTACGGATCCTCGCCGTAAGTACGTTGACGTTGCCGTTTACGCCTACTCAGCGTTTTCATACAAATTGATAGTCAAAGTTTGATTGTGACAGGTTGAAGAAGAAAAACCTCAGAACCTAGTGAAACTTGTGTTATTTTAGTAAAACTTTTGCGCATCTTCGAAGTTCCGTAAACGCATATTTAGGTGAGAACTCGGACTGTCCATACTGAGCACAGTTTTAGTTATAGCAGCTGTTCGCAATCCAGGATGCCTTTCTTTGCGTCATTCAAAATTTTAACCAAGGACTAGAGATACAGGAGAGCATTTAGCCAAAATTTGCTGGTTCGGGTTCAGACAGTTAGTAGTTATTTTTACTAAACTCTTTCATTAATTAATATGTACTTTCTTCTCGGTCTATTATAGATAATAATATCCATATCAAACTATAATTATGTCAACCCCGATTAATTGAGAGATAATTTTCTGTAGGTTTAAATTTAAAGGGTTAATATTATATCGTTTTTTAGCTGCAAGTATAATAATGTTTTTTGTATTTTGACTCTTTGTTTAGAGGTCACTGTAGTAGTTCATGAGTGAAATATTGATATTAAAACTAAATCGTACAAAGTTTTCACAACTTGGCAACATGTTAGATGGCGGGCATGGTCTTTACAAATAAACTGATATTTGTCATGAAATGTTGCATATGACATGATTTGTAGATTCTCGTCAATTCATATTAATTTAGTCTTTTTACCTGTGATTGTAACTATTTTTGTAAACTTGTTGAAAAAAAGCCAGCGGAGTTTTTCGCCAGTTCTTCTTCGCTGGAATTGCCGAACTGGCTAATGATAAAATATGACAAATCCGAGTGCAGTGTACTATGGATGATGAATAAACAATAAACAAAAAACATATTGTTTGAGTATTTTTAACCATCGACATCCCTTTTGCATGTACATCAAAGAGCCAGTTTTAGCTGACCTCAAGCAGTATCAAATAATTTTAACAGAGCAAGTAACATAGTAACATGGTAACTATCGGTTGTCTGAATGCTTGTTTGTATGTCTGTTCGCGGAACGAAGTGGTCGCCAAATTGATTGCGAAACTCTATACGAACGTAGAGAGAATATCCAGGGTCAGACTAGACAACATTACAAAAGTAGAATATAATTTTTCGTAGTAAGCAAATTCATCGCTTTTTCCAACGAACATGATATGTGTGTAGAATCGACTATGAAGAAAGGACACTTTAATTTAAATACATAATACTCTAAAAGTAAACACTTTATGGTCATAGTGTGGTATAGAATAGTCAAGCTTTATTTTTACAATACTAATAAAGTAGTTCTTTTGATAGCTTGTATCCTTGCTTCACGGTTAGCTTTCCATACATATTAAAGAGTACATTACTATAAAATGTTTTCTATGTATAATCGAAAAAATTGTTTACTAAAAATCACGCGCGGCTTCACTCACATGACATGTGCTTTGTAATTATAATTTTGATTAAACTCCATTTTCGTAAGAATTCATAAACATTATATCGATTGAAATTCGTTAGAATCGTTCCAATCATATATTTTTTCCAATTTATTTATCCCTGCCGGGATTAACCCTGTCACCTAGTAGGTAAGAACTGGGACCTACAGTTTTACGTGGAAACAAAACCACGAACGACAAGTCCCCTGTTAACGGAAATAATTTATTTGAGAAACTTTATTCCTCAAAAAAAATATTTTTATTTATAGGAAACAGGGCTGCTTTTTTATATAAAGCGCGGCATATGGCGTACGCCAGGACCTCTTTAGGTGCCCGACGACGCCCATGAGCTATCGAACTTTTAAGGGGGCTGCGAAAACCATGCCGGTCGGCCAGGTGCTTCTTCACACCGTGTTTGAAGGATCCCAGATTGTACTTTGGAGAAAATAATTCGTCATACCATAGTTTACCAACCCTATAGATAAAGGAACGGTGAACGGGTGCATTTTATGCCTGTTCCGCATTCTGCGATGGTAGAAAGGGGATGGAGGGTCAGCGTTATGCAGCTCCGCATGAGCACTCTCCATGGTAAAGCCGTTAGAACACAGATCGACCCCAGTATGTATTACTTTTCTGTTTCTTATATTTTCTAGGCCACTCCTCAGAGTTCCTCAAGCCTTCGTATACCACACTATGTTTTTGTTAAAATAATTGACAAACACTTTTGTAAACTTAGACTAAGTGGACGTTGAAAAAAAAAACAGCGGAGTTTCTTTCCAGTTCTTCTTCGCTGTGTTTTGTTTTGCTGAACTGGCCAATGCTAAAATATGACAAATCCGAGTGCAGTGTACTGTCTATGGATGATGAATGAACAATACAATACAATACACACGTGTCAAATCATATGCTCCAAAGTATCAATAAACATTCATTTTAAGGCTGAGATCAATAGTCGCAACAGAAACTAAGGCTGGGATCAATAGTCGCAACAGAAACTAAGGCTGAGATCAATAGTCGCAACAGAAACTAAGGCTGGGATCAATAGTCGCACCAGAAACTAAGGCTGAGATCAATAGTCGCAACAGAAACTAAGGCTGAGATCAATAGTCGCAACAGAAACTAAGGCTGAGATCAATAGTCGCAACAGAAACTAAGGCTGAGATCAATAGTCGCAACAGAAACTAAGGCTGAGATCAATAGTCGCAACAGAAACTAAGGCTGAGATCAATAGTCGCAACAGAAACTAAGGCTGGGATCAATAGTCGCAACAGAAACTAAGGCTGAGATCAATAGTCGCAACAGAAACTAAGGCTGAGATCAATAGTCGCAACAGAAACTAAGGCTGAGATCAATAGTCGCAACAGAAACTAAGGCTGAGATCAATAGTCGCAACAGAAACTAAGGCTGAGATCAATAGTCGCAACAGAAACTAAGGCTGAGATCAATAGTCGCAACAGAAACTAAGGCTGAGATCAATAGTCGCAACAGAAACTAAGACGAAAATATATAGTCGTAACAGATGCTAATACTAACGGACACATTTTGTATGGACGAAATTTCAAAGTAATTCAAAGTGACGTCAAGTACTACTATTTGTTAGTCTAGGTTTCTGTTACGACTATTTATGTCGCCTTAATTTCTGTTAATACTCTCTATCGCTCTCTCTCCGTTATTGAATCGTCTAAATACGTCCCATGTGAGTGGTGTGTGTACACATGAAGCGTTCGCTCCACTCGGCGTGTTTACACGGTGCGATACAACTACCGTTTACACTAGTTCTGCGCGAAGCATAGGGTGACCCAGAACGAGTAACACGGTTTTCTGACTTTTATTAACTCCTATATTTTTATATAGGTTTTGTTATGCAACCTACCATGGATGGCTAATACCTCACAACTACTGTTATGATATTGCTAAAGGAATTGGGTACCATTCCAGGACCTTATATGCACGGATGCAAAACACGGACAATTTCTTATCGCCGGTTAAACCATAGTTTCATCCACTGCGGTGGTACAAACCCGGGCGGGCTTAGCCCTACAGTTGTACATGGGTTCCGAACCATGGAATAGCTCGTATTTATAACGAAATGCACTTACCCAACTCAGAAAGAGAAAGAAAGTGGTGCCTGACCGGGTCGAGGATTTGGACCTAAAACCAAAATAATTAAAAGCAAGTCCTCTAGTCCCTTCAAGAATAAATAACACATATTGTTTTCTTCATCTTCTCTTTAAAGTCGTTCAGCTATATGATTGTTTGAATTTTTTTCACGTAGTTTTTATATTGCTGCTATAATAAAAAAAATGCCAAAAATTTAAGGGGGCGCCCATACAAAAAGCGTGATTTTTTGTTGAAAATCTTGATCAATCGGCGTCAAGGTAAGCTGTAGTAGTAACAAAAAAATTAAACGAATAATATGAAAATGCAATATAATAGGAAAATGCAATGCATTTGGAGCCATACTGTACATCGTAACAAGTTGTGGGGAATGTTTGCGGCGTGCTCCGGAAATATAGCGAGGTTTTCGGTTTCACATAAATCCAATCATACTGTATACGTCTGTATGAACTTTTGTGTTGCTTTTATATTCTACAGGCATAACCTGAAAAATTACAATTAAGTATGTATTGTTTTCAGTTACCCGTCCTGAAGTTAATCACTTTCTCGTCAGCGTCCCCGAGATATCCCAGAGTTTGGAGACCTTCTAACTCCGAAGGGATATAGGGTCTCTAAGTGTTTTTTTATGCCATGGACATTGATAAAAAAAGAAGGTATAGATTGATAACATCTTACCAGTGTTAAATAGGGATAATAGGTACCAACCGATCCTGCGAGTAGTCTTTTTTATGGCGCAAAGTCTTCCAATGTCGCCACCTGCCTGCATGCTCATCATAATTTTGAAATTATACTACAGTCCCTCCTCCCGTAATCTATGCCACTTACTAACAAAGTGTTTAAGCACGTACCTACAATCATTTAACGCTTACTTGCACTGTCTGCAAATACTATACATTTTTACATATCACATTCCTTGGAAAAAGCTACCTACTAAGACTCAATTGCAACTATGTATCATCGACACAAATGGTCAAGCATATTCTTGGGAGAAAACACGTGTTGGCAACGTCCTGATGGACATCCCCTCTATTTGCTGCACTTGTCTGTGCGTTTGTTCTGTATCGAGTTGCAACAGTTCAACAAACATGGCGAATACGACAGCGTCTGCTTGTAACTCAAGAGCCAACAGAGGATTGTTTTAAAATCCAAAATCACTTACAGTTAAATAAGGATTCTCTCCCTAAACACATTTAAATCCGGAAAAGAAAATTTAGATCCACACACTCGTGAATTCAGAAACCTATTTCCTCAATCGCTTTCTAAAGCCGCTTTATAAAGGGCCTTTATAGAGCGTTATAAGGACGTCTATAATAGCAAAATCTGCGAATAACATTATAATGTATGGGTTAAGCGCATTCTCTTACAAGCGGCCGCTAAGGAAGAGCATTGCATAAGAATAAAGTGGACAAATACAAATACGATGTTTTTGTTTTTGACAGAAAATTATAGTTTTTGTTTTCGGTAAAATACGAATATCCATACTCGACTTTGGCACACACAAATCGGTTGGAATTTTGTTTTGGCTTTTTTATTGCCAATCAAGAATGGAGGCGCTGTATTTTGTTTTCGTTTTGCTTGTTTTGCAATGTTAATTATTTTAAAATATGTTGAAACTCATTTTTAATTGATAAATAATTACTGAGAGAACGGTGAAGTTGTGCCAATTACAAATATAAAATTATTAAGTTAATTCGAATCTAGTGTCCGATATCAAAATCGACTTTGGGGACGACAGAAATTCGGTTAATATTGCAATTATTACAGTTAAAATACTTTATCAGAGGATAAATATACAAAACCAGTCCCATCTAGTACTTTGAAGGGAAAGCATGCTGTCGAATCGACTAAACTCGTGTTATACATAAAATAAATCACCCAGAGCCAATAAAAAAAGTTTCAGTGTTTACAATGCACACCTGACTCTACCACTAAGACTGAATTGAGAAAATACAAATTCACAAATAGTTTAGAATAGAAGGGGAGAGCCCTGATCTGGGACGTGACTTGTGCAGATACGTTAGCCCCCAGCCACGTAGAGGGTTCATCTCGGGCCGGCTATGCCGCAGTAAAGGCGGAACTTTTAAAACATATTAATGACAGTTCAGCAAAATCGAACTACGGTTCGTCGCCTTTGCTGTGGAGACTCTTGGAGTTTGGAGCCCAGAAGCCAAAAATCTAGTTGAAGAGCTTAATTGATTGCTCACTGAGGCGCCTGGGGACAAACGTGCGCCCAGTTATCTTAGGCAGAAGATCATCCTAGCCATTTAGCGGGGGAACGCGGCGTCCGTCATCGGCACGTTGCCAATTGCGCCGATGATTGGGGAATATTTTAATCTTTAAGTAGTTAGATTTCATTCCTTTTCCTTTTTTCATTTCTATGTACTATAAATAAATGTGAATAAAGTTATAATAATAATAATAAAATAATTTTAGAATATAATAGAGATATTCATTGGGTGACGTAATTGGTCGAATAGCTCAGCGGTACAGCATTAGCCATGAACGAATTCCACTTCTGACAAATGTTCAGACCAAAAAAAATCCGATTATTTAAAAATCGATCTACAAAAACGAATACTGCGTAAAATCTTAAAACACGCCTTCAATATGTGATAGTTCGCGAAGGGCACTATCACTGTGGCTCAGTGCTGGACACCTTGAATTCTGTCTCGGTCTACGCTTCTAAAAACCGGTGTAAACTAAGATTTTATTCTGCTTGTGTCACGGAGCAGCGATAAAAATGCGAAGGTTGGGCAAAGCACCTTGGAACGTGTCACCGATTTGACAACTAGGCAAAATAGTGTTAGCTCTTTCACTCTCGCGGTAAATGGCATTGTATCAACTTTTGTCACCCCCAGGCCATCTGACGCCAAAATCCCGCCTGCGTGCATCTTAGCAGAACATGATTTGACGGAACCAATATTTGTGAATGCCATATCTTCACATTTTATATCGCTGTCATGGCGTATAGTCTTGCCCACCGTGCTCTTATGTCGCGGTATCGCCCGCAGCCGCAAGGAAACGTTCGGCGCTGCGTTTGACGCGTCGTTATTGCGATATTCAAAGAGAAATCCATTTGTTCGCCGGTTTATTTATCCGCGCCGCCCGCCACCTCCCGCCCCTCATCCCCCTCGCCCCGCGTGCGCCTTATGTTCCGGCCTCAAAGAGACTCAGACTATGTGGGGCGGATACTCGCGTGTGGAGCCCTGTATGGTGGCGACTTCTGGGTATGTGTATGTACGTACCCAGAAATCGACGAGGACTTGGCCTTCTACGCCAGATATTTGAATCCGCATTTCGTAGGTCGGCGTAGCTGCGTGAATGAAGCGCTTTGACCAATTTCATTCGTAGAAGCGCTACGACGGTTCGTAGCACTTCTACAGCTTGGATGCTGCATCTCAAATGTACGCATTCCTTTCGTCTTCAAGACTCTACGCACAAATACTCCGCCCCGATTGCACGAAGAGACGGTCGAGTTGATCAATGTTCAAACACGTCACTTTTAGTGAACCGCATGGAGTGCCTTCCATAGTGTCCATACAAAGTGACGTGTTTAATCGTACGTTGACGTTGATTTAGATTTTTGTCCTTTCGTGCAATCAGCCCTCCGTGCTCGTCCCTACTGAGTGGAAAATCTTGTGGTGAAAGGCACAGCCGAAAGTCTAGTACTAGTTTCACACCCAGAACTGGAAATCTCACGTCGCCTCGGATTGGCCAACTCTCCCTTGAATTAAGACACACGGAAAGATTCAGTATTTAATTACAAAACAATAAGTGAGCGGTTTTGTATTACGAATGGGGGTGTGCAGTGTGATCTTGCTATTTTCAAAGAAAAGATGGGGACCTGATGGGCTCCGCGGTAAACGCCTGTTTAGGTGACAAGTGGGACTAAGAACTCAGACCATAGATTTTAAGCTCCATATAGTTGATGGATATTTCGAACCTGTGCAAATGGAACATAATAGATTGTAGGGGTGGTGGTACCCTTACAAAGTTTCAGTACATGCCGCAGAAAGGTTCATGTTGCTGATGAAAAGAAAATGTAACTCTGAATAAGATTATAAGATTGGGATTGACTTCTTATGTTTCGTGACTTTGATGTCCTTTAAATTATTGGTATGCGTTTATTTGTCATATGTGGAAACAATATATAATCTGTTGTGAAAACCTTTAACACTCATTTTAATAATACAATAATTTTAGCAACAGTAACTATTTATAGATATTTTTTGACGATAAGAAAAAAAGGCAGATAAATACTTTAAATTAACATGAATTTAAACAAATCTACAGTTCATGCTGTATGCAACATTTCATGACAAATATCAGTCATTTAAGCGGCTCGTAGCCTAGTGGCGCGGGGACTAGCCTAGCTCACCAGAAGCCTGGGTTCAATTCCGACATGCACCACTGCCTTTCTCTTTCAGAGTTCGATAAGTGCATTTGGTCACGAATGCCAGCTGCTCCATGGTTCTGAATTCATGTAAAACTGTAGGTCCCCTTCCCCTACTAGGTGGTAGGGTTTAAGCCCGCCCGGGTTGGTACCGTCGCATTGGATGAAAAGATGGTCGAAGTGGCAATGAAAAATTGACCGTGTTTTCCATCCAGAAGCCCGATTCTGCTATTTGTCCAATTTCAAACCATTCCGTATAAGTTATGTTTCCGTCAAACATAACACGCTAAGTTTCGAGTGTGGTTTCCAAAAATCGGTATTCAGTTAATTCACACACGCGTTTTGTTATTGTCTATGGAGTGGTTTGTCTTGCGCGCCGTCTACAGGGTAAAAAAACCTGTCACGATTTTGACAGTTATTTTCTCACTCAAATATGACGTACGAAAAGAAAGAGACAGCGATATGCCAACGTAATGTAGAAAAGTGATATTCGAAGTTCGGCGATGCGATGCTCCGAATTTGACAAATAGAATTCTCAAAACCGCAAGTTTTCGCCCCACGAGAACATGGAGCGCGCGTTACGAGTTTGCGAACAAAACACAAACACAACGCATGCGTTTTGCAAACTGCGCTAGTAGAATACCATTTCGCGCGAAACATGCGGTTTTGAGAAAACACAAACATAACGCGCGCAGTTATCAATTAGCAGAATAAGGCTTCAGTTCAATGTAGCCGTGCTCATAAAGGGAAGGTCCTGGCATGGCACCTAATTCCTTCGGGAATGTGGTGTATTGGGCTAACATCATAACGGTAGTTGTGTGGTATTAGCCATCCATGTCAGGTCGCTTAAAAAAAAATTAAAATGTTGACAATTGGAGCAGGCCAGTCCCCACAAAAAGCACCTGTTCACAAGCATCACGCCGGGTATAGCAGTTAAATAAGAACCCTCTAGAGTCTAGATCCTTTGTCTATACGGTCGGTAAACAATGAAATGAACTCTCTTCCAAAGTATTTCCCCCAAATTACGACCTGGGGTCCTTTAAACGTGGTGTGAAGAAGCACCTGGCCGGCCGGCATGGTTTTCGCAGCCCCCCTGAATGTTCGAAAACCCATGGGCGTCACCGGGCACCTTTAGGTCCTGGCGTACGCCATATGTCACGTTTAATATACAAAAGAAAATTGGCTTACGAATTTGCGGCGTGCGACATCGTTTTTTTTTACTATATACTTACTATATTGTTTTTTAACGTGTTCTTACGTGTCATTGGAACTAGAGAAAATCAGTAGTAAGCGAAGCTGCCGCAATTGTATGTAAAATGGCGACCGCCCCCCCCCCCCCCCCTACAAAATGAATTTCGTTTGTTAGTCCTGTCCTTCCATGCTCTCTTGTATCAGCCATTCATGCTCACATAAAACCGGCCAAATACGAGTCGGACTCGCCCACGAAGGGTTCCGTACCATCGCATTTTGAAATTTTACTTATTTATTATTATAGCGGTAAAATAAATACACAATCTGTGAGAATTTCAGCTGCCTACCTATTACGGTTCATGAGATACAGCTCTGTGACAGATGGACGGACGGAGAGCGAATGCAATAGGTAATAGTAGGTATATAGGTAAATACATGTAAGGTAAATAATAATGATAATGTAAATAAATTGAAAAAATTAAGGTAAATAATAAATAATAATAAAGTAAATATCTAAGGTGAATAGGTAATAGGTAATAGGGTTCCATTGGTACCCTTTGCGTACGAAACCCTAAAAAACCGGCCAAGTGCGAGTCGGACTCGCATACGAAGGGTTCCGTACCATCGTAGAAAAAAAAACACGTTTTTTGTATGGGAGCCCCCTTTAATTTTAATTATTTTTTAATCTTACCTATTTGTTGTTATAGCGGCAAAATAAATACACACTCTGTGAAAATTTCAGCTGTCTACCTGTTACGGTTACTGAGATACAGCCCTGTGACAGACGGACAGACGGACGGACGGACGGACGGACGGACGGACGGACAGCGGAGGCTTAGTAATAGGGTTCCGTTTTTACCCTTTGGGTACGGAACCCTAAAAAGTACAATCTAGTGCATATCACAGCGTAACAAAATTAACCATCGTTACAAAAGACCCTTTAAACAAAAGGTCTCAACACTCGTAACTGGGGCCCTTTAAGATAATAAAAGCATCTAATCTCTGCTATTACCTTATCGATTCCGACCCACTTATTGCGCCCCCTTAACTAAACTTATCATATTAAATATGTTTGCCGATCTGAGCCGGCTGCGTTTGATCTGCGGCAACTTAAGGGGCGAACGCGGGTGAACGACTTTCTCCTTTGTTATGAATAGTATAATCTGAATTACTATTCAATCTTACATACATGCTTGGATAAAAAAATCCGTTGATCTAGTTACTGTAAATATTTTTCATCAGCCCGTATCCTTGAATTTTTTTTTAGATCCTCACATAGATGGCTAATACCACACAATACACAATACAGCACATTCCCGAAGATGCCATGCCAGGATCTTCCCTTTATGAGCACGGCACACAATTTTTCAACACATTTTTTTTTAATTGCCGCTTCAACCATGTTTCATCCAATGCGGTTGTACCAACCCGCCCGGACTAACCGTACCACCTAGTAGGGGAAGGGACCTATAGTTTTACATAGGTTCCGAACCATGGAACAACTCGCATTCGTAACGAAATTCAGAAAGAGAAAGAAAGTGGTGCATGACCGGGGCGGGGATTTGAACCCAGAACTCTCGCATGAACAATGACAAGTCCTCTAGCCCCACGACCACTGGTTAATACCAGGTAATACCACTTGTAAGTGTATCATGTTTTAACTATGTAATGAGTCTGTTTTCAAACTTGATCAATACATTCGCACAAAAAGCATCACTAAACTCGCTAACTAAACATCACTAAACTAAACAGCTCGCATTCGTGGCGAAATTATCTTATTCAACTCGGAAAAAAGAAAGTGGTGCATGAACGCGTGGGGATTTGAACCCATGACGTCTGATATATAAGGCAAGACGCCGCGGCCCTGTCCTACGAACCGCTATACCAATATCTATGGATCCTTAGCGTTTTATATATTTTAGCTTAAGGTGGCCCAACCCGCTCATCTCCCCATACAAAAGGGGAAAGAAGGTCACGCCCATATTTCTTGTCAGAGATCCAAAATTTTGCTCGATATAGCTTTATTTGATTGAACTAGATGTCTGATAACCATTGGCATTGTAAAATTGTGTTTGGTTTCCAAGTTATAACGTCCGAAAGTTCGGATTTTTCGCGCGTTTTATACAATTACTTTGGAGGTGGATTACGCAATGATAAAGTAAGAACATCGTAAAAATATTAGTCATCAGACATAGCTTTTTACCCGACTGCGAAAGAAGGAGGGTTATGTTTTTTTTAATCAAGATTTATGATCTATTTGGCATTTGTTAGATTTTTGACTACAGCGGTCGTGGTTTACTTTTAGCTATAAGTCGTTTCGAAATTAAAATTTTCGTAAACCTTACCAAATCATACACTATGCACATTGTCTTTTTTGTGGACATGTTGCATCTTCCTCATCACAGTGCCTGTCTAATTCTTTGAAACAGAGAAGGTCCCAGAGCGCAACAGCACGGTTTTGTACCGTGCCCGCGAATGAGTTAGGCCCGCCGGGTTGGGCCACCTTAACTTCTAATTTCTGCTTGTAACCATGGGTTAGAAGGGTAGACAACACTCACTGGTGGTGCTGAGACGCTATGTCGATTGTTGTTATTTCTTTTCTTTTCAGTTTTTTAACATGAATGCTTACGGTGAAGTAAAACACCGTAAAGTAACCATTACGATAAAGGTACCTCGCAACTTATTTCATGTGCACAAAAATGGCGAAATACTGTATACTTTCACCCGCTGAAATTCCTTAGATATCTGGCTCTCGCGGCCAAAAATGGCTTTCTTGATTGAATATTTTATTTTTATCGTTACTCATATTTAAATATTATTTTAAACATTAATCCAATCATTATGCATGGTTTTGACGTAATATTTTTTAAGACATCTTAAAATACAAAAAATCTATGAGATGACAGAAATACCTAATAGTATGTATGTACCAATATCTCTTATGCCTATAAGGATTGTCAAACCATTTTGTAAAGTTAGACTAAGTGGACGTTGAAAAAATTTGCACCAGTGGTTTATACCATTCGCTGTGATGGTTGAACTGGCTGATGATAAAATATGACAAATCAGAGTGCAGTGCATCTTTTCATTCAATGCGATAATACGAACCCAGATGGGCTGAACCGTATCTAGTAAGGAAAGGGACCTAAAGGTTTAAATGGATTCCGAACTATGGAGCAGCTCGCATTCGTTACGAATCTACTTATTTAACTCAGAAAGAGAAATAATTGTATTGAGGCGGGATTGAACTCACGACTTCGAATGAGCCGTGAGGCTTGAGCTACGAGCTGATATAAAACCGTTTTTTTATGTCACATTACTGAGGAAACCCCATGCGCCGTGCTCGGCTCAATCATAGATTAGACAGGAAGTTACAAAAAGCTAACGTCATATAACGTACAAAATTCGCCGAAAACTGCTTATTTTCAATGGTACTATGACATTTCTGACCAGCACCACCTCCCGTCACTGCTAGAACCTTGATTCCAAATTTTGCTTAAGTAGTCGGTCACAAAACATCAAAAATCATCAGAAAACGTTACATTTCAAATATACATTAAGTAATGTTATTGTAAATAAAAAATATCATTGATATTCACTGGTTTCTATTTTATGTATTCTGAAATTAAAATTGCAACGCCACCTGTGGCATTTAATTGACCTTTTTGGGACTGGTATGACGTTAGCAATCTATCCCTTCCTCTTAAACCTATGGCCCATTCGACACTTCGCCGAGCGCCCTATCGTAGCGATCCCGCCGATGCACTCAAGTCATGTGTATCTAAGCCGGAACATCAAGCGGCGCAGTCCGGTGGAGAGAGCGCGTGACGTGCTAGTTGAAGCGCCGCGTGTCGCCACATAACCTATCCCAAACCAACTTAACCAAACCCAACCCAACCTGCTTGACGGTTTGACCATCTTTTCATTTAATGCGATGATACAACTCAGATGGGCTTTACCGTATCTAGTAAGTTAGGAGACCCACGGTTTCAAATGAATTCCGAACCATGGAGCACCTCGCATTCCTGACGAATTTACTTATTGAACTCGGGAAGGGAAAGCAATATTCAGGCGGGATTTACTTGATGATTAACCTTGAGCTACGAGCGGCTACAAAACCGGTATTTTTATCTCACATTGCTGAGGAAACTCCGCGCACCATGCGCTGCCCAGTCGACACTTCGCCAAGCGCCCTACCGTAGCGATCCCGCCGATGCACTCAACTCATGTGTATCTAAGCCGGAACATCAAGCGGCGCAGTCCGGTGGAGAGTGCGCGTGACGTGCTAGTTGCAGCGGCACGCGGTGCCACGCGGCGCCACGTGTCGCCACGTGTCGCCACAGCTGCTGCGTATCGACTTGTTGTCCGCATTACACGCACATAAATAAATAAAGCCCGTGGGGAATCTGCTGACGACTTGTGATCTTGGTGACCGGAGATGCGGTGGCTCTGTGATTTTGAAAATAAAATGTAACGACTTAGAAGTTTACTTGCCGGGAGGCTCCGCTTAGGTCAATTTCAAGTACGTCAATGCAATGCAAGCAAATGTTTAAGGCGCTAGGACTAGCCAACTACTCGCGCCATATAAATGCACTTTTTAACAAATGTAATAATATGTAGTGAAACGCTTCAGCAAATCCAAATAGAACTCCAGACTGATAATGGATTGTTAATATTTTTTGATTCCATCATTTATTTAAATAATAATAAAAATAAAAAAGTTGATTTTTCTCTTTAGAAATCTGAAAGTAATTCGATTTCTAGATATAAGCAAAAACAGTATATATGCATGCATAAATAAAAAATTCCATTTGCTTTTAGATTTCTACATTTAGTCAAAAAAGTTCGGAAATGGACACCGTTTTCGCAATGTATTTTGTATAGAAAAAGGAAACATACATTAACGAAAATAGGTTGATTCCTAGACAAGGAATCATATATTGTAAGAATGACACTTATAATCGTCAGACTTAGTTAGTTAACTTGGGGTGCCTCGTCTAACTTTGCGATTTGGCTAGTACCAGGGCCTTAAGGCTGTCGTGAAGTCACAGGAAATCTAAGATAAGCATTAAATATCGAAAATAATTAGCAAAATTAGCATTCTGAAGAAGACTGACAATTAACTTACGCAGTCGTCTTCGAGGCCTTAAAAGTTTTAAGATTATAATCAAATTTTGTGTATCACTTGAGTAAGCTTCATTCCATCTCCGTATGTTTTCAATGTTTTGTAAATGTCTGTATTTTTCAGTAAAAAAATTAAATTGAACGTAAAAAAGACTAATTAAACAATAGTTTCTAATTTGATAGATATGTTAAAAAAAAACCGCCATAGATTTCGACAACATTATACACTACATTACAAAACCATGGCAAAACATGAGGAGCATATAAACAGTTATAGCTCGTAGTGTGAGGAATTCATAAGGTATCAATGTTCGCAACGCTGATATAGCGGATCTAGCTGTAAACGGTTATCCATCAAAAATTCACTCCATCCCCTGAGTTACCAAGGCTGATCATTAAACTTGGTCGGTATGTAACGCCATGGCCAATAAAAAAAATCAAGTGATCTGCCGTGGCCACCACAATAACCACACTGAGTCAAACAATAAGCTGCTCGATAACAAAGAGCTCCGGAAAAAAAACGCGTCCATTTTCACCTAAATTCCAACACCACATCGGCCGTGTTTTATTTCGCACCTTCACAGGTCACACCCCCTGGCATGTGTAGAGCCCGTCGGATGTGAGGTTTCCGTTCTATTCCAGATTGCGGAAATTGGTGGTAATTGACCGAGCGAGCGCGAAGGGCGAGCGGTCTCCGTATCAGATTGAGCAAAAATGCTTTCGTATGTCCTTCCGGCTGTTGTCCTCTACAGGTCGCATTTCTCAACTGATGTGAAAATGTATGATTAAAAATGTCACAAAAATGTTTAGTGACGAGACCGTAAATACCAAGTGAGAACAATACAAGCGAAATACCATCCTGGAACACGCTTGTTATACACCCGCAAAAAAAACCGGCCAAGTGCGAGTCGGACTCGCACTCGAAGGGTGCCGTACCATCGTCAAAAAGTAACGTTTTTTGTATGGTTAATATTTTATTTTTTTATTTTACCTATTTGTAATAATAAATAGCGCCAAAATAAATACGCACTCTGTGAAAATTTCAGCTGCCTACCTATTACGGTTCATGAGATACAGCCCTGTGGCAGACGGACGGACTGAAGGACAGCGGAGGCTTAGTAACAGGGTTCCGTTGGCACCCTTTAGGTACGGAACCCTAAAAATGAATGGCAGCCATGAGTAAGGTAACGGTCTCTGCTCTTCGGAACTGTCGCCAGCATGAACCGTCCCACACACGCGCAGTTTTCGGCACGGCGTGATATACTGACATACCCTTAGCTTTATCCTCTATATGGTGTCCGATCAGGTCATTTAAGTAAGAACTTCTCACTACTAGTGGCTTTCTGAGCTGTAGACCTCGCGAGTCTATATTCACATAGCTTACAATTTAATAAATGTTCACCGCTCACGTTAAAACGAGATTCTATGTTTTTTCTTGTATTTTCTCACTGTATTACCTAATACTTGCCACAAAACGAAAGTTTTGTTACACTTTTGAACATTATTCGAATTGGCTCCGCCATTTTGAGAATTTCCAAAAACTTTACTGACAAAAAAGTCCATATAATTATCGAAACTGCTCAAAAAATTTCACTATGATCGGTCGAGAGATGCGACCTTTAGAGGAGTCATCCGAAAGCATTTTTGCCTAAGCTGAAACGGAGACGCTTCGCTCGCACTTCTCTCAGTCAATAATTAGGTTTTCCGATACTATGCCGGACAGCGCCCCCGGCGGGTTGCAGCCGTGAAGATGCACACCTCTAGTCCTCGCCGCAGCCCCGGGCGACCGTGCGCGCGACACACTGCCTCGCACCTTAATTTATAGACGACCCTCCCCACACCTCCCTTCCCGGGCTATGGACTGGGGAGTTCTCTTCGGGATAAAATGAACATATACATCCTTATGGAACCATTATATTCATGTTGTAAAAGTGCAGGAAGGTTCTCTATACATAGCGCACTTCAGTCGTTAATCCCTGATTTCACCACCTCCAGCGATCTGAAATCCTTCAGTTAACTTAAGGTTACATTGCATATTTACATGGTGTAACCGATAGATAACTATAGGAAGTGGTGATAATGAGCGTAAGTTTTATTCACGAAGAAAAGTCGACAAGAAACTACGCCATGAGACAAAATACAATAGTAAGTACAGCTCACAACTTGGAGGGACTCGCCTTGCATCCCAGAGCTCTAGGTTCAAATCCCCGCCCCGTTCATGTACCGCTTTATTTCTCTTTCTGTGTTGAATAAATGTACTTCATAACGAATGCGAGCTGTTGAATGGTTTTGAATTCAAGTAAAACTGTAGGTGACCTTTCCTACTAGGTGGTAGGGTTAAGCCCGCCTTGCTTGGTAACATCGCATTGGATGAAACGGTAATCGAAACGGCAATGAAAAATTATCATTTTTTTCCATACAGTTCAATGAAACTCATGAAGGTGATGGACTAATATCATGACTGTCCATCCATGTCCAGTTATATAGAAGAAGTACATTTCCACCTATAGAAGAATTAAAATTATAATGGCTTCTTCTCAATAAACTCAACCTAAGCCTCAAAAATAAAGTTTGAATACATAATTTCCTCTATCTATGAGATTCTCACCAACACCTAGAACCAAATAGACCGGGCCTTGAACTACTCGGCGGACAGGTAGCGGAAGACCCGCTGCACCAGCTCTCTCCTAACTCCCAAGCAGTGATCAGCTTTAATTTCACTGGACCAATCCTCTTCGCTCCAAACCCTTTTGCTACTGGGTCCACGGGACACACGCCGGAACACAGCAGACTGCTTGGCGCGACTTATCCCCGAGTGTGGTGACGTACCCATGCGACCTGGTGGTCTACCACACGCTGGATCCCTTGGTCGCCTCTTACGACACGCACGGGAAGAAACGCAGTGGGCCCACTTGTATTATTTTCTCATGCCGGGCCCACGAAGCACAATTTTCACAGGTCAACAAGGTTATCATATTATTTCGGCTAATTATATAGGCGATGGCTGGACCCGGCGTGATGCTTTTGAAAAATTATTTTTTCCTTGATGTATATTGGATTTCTGCATTTGTAACCATTTTGAGTACAATAATTAAGAGTAGATGCCAAGAAAAAAAAAATAGGTTAAGGCGCTAGGACTAGCCAACTACTCGCGCCATACAAATGCACTTTTTAACAAATGTAATAATATGTAGTGAAACGCTTCAGCAAATCCAAATAGAACTCCAGACTGATAATGGATTGTTAATATTTTTTTATTCCATCATTTATTTAAATAATAATAAAAATAAAAAAAGTTGATTTTTCTCATTAGAAATCTGACAGTCATTCGATTTCTAGATATAAGCAAAAACAGCATATATGCATAAACAAAAAATTCCATTTGCTTTTAGATTTCTACATTTAGTCAAAAAAGTTCGGAAATGGACACCGTTTCCGCAATGTATTTTATATAGAAAAAGGAAACATACATTAACGAAAATCATTCGATTCCTAGACAAGGAATCATATATTGTAAGGATGACACTTATAATCGTCAGACTTAGTTAGTTACTTGGGGTGCCTCGTCTAACTTTGCGATTTGGCTAGTACCAGGCCCTTAAGATAATTTTTTTTCTTACCATAAACTCGAAATGAGTGCTCTCGACACGGGTATATCTTGAAAATTTTAGTACCCTTCAAGGAAAACTTTCTGACTTTAACCAACATCATCCCGCTCAACTCTCCATACAAATGAGGAAAAAAGATCACGCCCATATTTCTTGTCAGAGATCCAAATTTTGATTGGATCGAACTAGATGTCTTGGTTACTACGTTATAAAGGTCTGAAAGTTCGATTTTTTCGCGTGTTTTATACAATAACTTTGGAGATGGATTACTCAACGATCAAATCTATACCGTTTAAAAAGATTAGGCATCAGACTTTTTATACAATAACTTTGGAGGTGGATTACTCAACGATCAAATCAGTTTAAAAAGATTAGTCAAGGATTTTTTACGTCGTGGTTAACTTTTAGCTAGAAGTCGTTTTGTAATTAAAATTTTCAAAAATCTTACCAAATCAAACACTATGCGCATTGTCTGCTTTGTGGACATGTTGCATCCTCCTGATCACGGAGCCTGTCTTTTTCTTTGAAACATAGAAGGTCCCAGAGCGCAATATCACGGTTTTGCACCGTGCCCGCGAATGAGTTAGTCCCGCGGGGAAGGGACACCTTAACCGTAATATATACAAGAAGTAGTTATTTTTACAGGGCTCTTTTTTTAATTTATGTGTCCTTGATTCACGGTGGATTCTACATAGATATCACATTCGTTGTAATAAGCGACAAACTTCTTTAATACGAGATATTATGAATTTTAAAAAGTAATAAAAAAATAAAACATGAACACAGTAATTTACCAAACCTTTAATAGATTTAATTGTAGGTCGTATTGATACATTCATTACATAGTTCATCTTTTAAATAGATCTTACAGTATCGACTAGGATAAAATTATCAACATTGAAAATATTTTACACCAAAATCTGCTAATGCAATGATTTCATAATTATCAATCTTATACATCCAGAACTAACATTCCTATGTTTCATTATTCGTATTGAATTTTCATCACATCTTTACGACATCTATATTTACTTATTGTTATTATTTACATTTTTTATTCTGATTATTAATAACAGGTAGGCTGTACACACATAGATTCTTAAGATAAGTACACATAATTTTAGTTTACTTATTTTTTACAATAGCTTAAATCACACAAAAAGAAAGGAGTTCTCACCTTACATATCATATCGCTTAGTAGTCATCTTTACGGGGTAGGCAGAAATGTTAGAGCCCCATACGGTACGACCACAACCCTTCTTTCGCTTCCTATCTACGGCCACAGATATTATAATTAATACGAAGGTTAGCAGGTTTTCACTATTTTTTCTTCTTGTATAAGAAATTAAATAAAAAAAATTGTAAATAAAAAGGACTTTAAACTTCACACAATATATTCACAAAACCATTTTATAGAATACTCACGGGCTGTCTTAAACGTTATGATTTACATGAAGAGCTATGTATGTACAACAACATTTATCAATGAATTAAGTATTAGCTAATGTCTGTAACAACAAATTCAAGGGACCTTTACTTAAATTTACGAAAAAATCACCAACCTCTCAATGCGTTAGGCGAGACCAGTCAAGGCGGTGTTATGAACAGCTCCAAGCCTATCCTAACCTAACCTAACCTAACCCCAAAATATCACAACCCCAAAATCAAGTTACATTGATCTCTTCGTCACTAGCGCTTCCATCGCTGTCGTAATCCTCCATCGCCTCCTCGCCGTAGGCGCCGTCGCGGTTGTAGAGCAGCGCGGGCGCCATCTTGTTCTCCTCATAACCTCTAAACGAGTCGCTCGACGTCGCCGCGTAGCTATTCTTCTCGTCGCCCTCCTCCTGCGGCGACAGGGGCGACAGCTTCGGCCTGTCCGCCTCCGCGTCGGACAGGTCCGGGTGCGGGTTGTTCTTGTTCGGCAGGGTCTGTTCCCGGGAGCCCCCGGAGGCTAGCAGCTCCCGTTCCTTGGAGTTACGCCACTTCATGCGCCGGTTCTGGAACCAGATCTTCACCTGGAACAAGAAGGACGAGTTGTAGTGCGTTGAGAGCGATCGTTATCACAGAATGTGACAGCTCTGGTCCGGAGGCCGATTCTGGGGATTCCGGTTTCATGAATAATAAGTGTGTTAGAAGAGGAATACACTTTGTAGTTACTCTGGCTGTGAAGAAGGTCCTGGCCGGTGAGGTAGAATTGTTTATTTCTGTCTACAATATCACCATCTCAAATTAAGGCAGTTGCTTAATTAACACTTACAAGTAAGACGCTCACAATTGGGTCATATACAACATATTGAGATCAAAGGATTTAAGATTCATGACAAAAGAAATAAGTCATATTTTTGTTGGTAACGATTTAATCAATTTCTGTAACGAATCAGACTATAATAAATTATGAATGTAACATTTATCCCTCCTCCCACCCCCAAACGTGTTAATAGAATATATTTCCAGAAATAACGCAAGTGAAATCCTATAATAAAACATTATAAAATAAGTGATTCATCAAAATTTCGCTATCGCTCGCCCATCGACCGCCTCCGACGGAGGGTGGTGCAAAAGATAGTGTCATTTCGATTGTACATATCTTTGTTGTTTTAAACTATTCGTCGAAGATGGTATAATATTATGTATGTTAAAATATGATGATGAGATGATGAAAAAACAAAAAAAAAAAAAAACTGGACATGGATCCTGCCATGATATTAATCCATCACACCACTTTTTCGAAGGAATTAGGTGCCAACCCAGGACTTACCCTTTACATGAGCATTGGTACTGGTTACATTGAACTGCCGCCGTTTTGGTACCACCATGGACGTTGCTCTGTAGAGTTTGCATCCTAAATTCCTCCCCATCCTACCTATATACGGAGCACCCGCCGCAAAGAATCAGAGCACCCCCTTGTGGTTAACATTAAGCTTTTGAGAACGAACTGTTTCTCAAACTCATTTCTATGCCGCACCAATATGGAACTGTCTGTCTTCAAGCGTAATTTTAACAAGCTCGATAGCTCAGCGGTAGCCCGCAAATCCGCTGGTATGGTGCCGTGGTGAAACCACGCTGAGCGTGGCTTTGCGAGGCGGGATGTTTTTGGGTTTTCTGGGCACCTCTGGCACAGCCAACCATACCGGTTTTTCATAAGCCGGTATGGTTTATGAAGTTGGATAAGTGCATTTTGTCACGACTGCGAGCCGCTCCATGGTTCGCAATCCATGTAAAAAGAGAAAAAAAGTGCTGCAAGACCTGGGCGAGGATTTAAACCCAAAACCTCTCGCATGAAAAGCAAGTCCTACACCACGAGCTGTACAGTACGATATCAACAATATATCTGGTTCCATTAAAAAAGCACCCTTAACTTTACCGATTGAGCGACCCTCGCAGATACATCAATAAACAGTGTCGCCAACGTAACAAAAGTCCGGCGGGAACATCGAATAACAATCACGCCATTGTGACGAATAAAATCACATTTTTACCCCAAAACTGCGTAATAATTGCGATGATTTGTCAAATTCGTGTCATTTATCGTTATTTTTTGGCGACCCATTCTAATGTTAATGTTATCGCTGACGTTCAACATGTTTTATTACGTTTGGTGATAATATATTTTATTAGAAACTTCGAAGCGGATCTGTGTGTCAAAAAACAACGAAAAATAGCCAATTTTTAAGTTCCTTTTCATTTGTACGCATACATAGTGTTAAGCTTACGTCGGAAATAATTATAGTAAGAAGTATAGAAGTAGTTCACTGTGTATATTCGTAAAATTGAATTATTTAGTCGTTTTGTTTTTATTTGGTTGTCTATTAACACATCCACTGTGATGATATTAACCCAATATACCACATTCCCAAATGAATTAGGTGCCATGCCTGAACCTGCCCTTTATGAGAACGGCTACATTGAAATGCATGGAAAACACGGATTTTTTCATTGTCACTTAGACCATGGCTCATTCAATTCGATAGTACCAGCCAGGGCAGGATTAACCCTACAACCTAGTAAGGAAGGGGACCAACGCGTGGAATCGGAACCACCAACGAGGAATCCCTTAGACACCTCTTACGACCTGCACGGGAATTAATTCTTTTTAACTGCCGGAACTCACACAGCACTATTTCATATTTTACATTTAATTTTTTTCATAGTTTTGGACTGTGCTACAGTTACTACATGTGTCTTTCTTACCGCTGTATATGAGACATACATTATAATATGTACATAGTTTCATTTCATTGATTTAAACATTTGGTAGTTAAACTACACTAAAGTTGCGTCTCAAAATGATAGTCCCGCGGTTCGATCTACTCATTTTTTTTATGCGATCTGACATGGATGGCTAATACCACATAACTACTGTTATGATATTAGCCCAATACACCACATTCCCGAAATAATTGGGTGCCATGCCAGTACCTTCCCTTTAAAGAAGAATCCGCAAAGAAACTTCACTTGTTTTCCGTCCACAATAATGAAATACATACTTAGGTCTAAATGCTGCTGCGACTCAATTTTTGGTAGAACATTTTAAGTCGAAAACAAAAACAAAATAAACAGCACCTTAAGTGCAAATGGTTAAAAACATAAATTACTTAACTAAAATGTATGGTATTAAAGTATTCTCTGTTTTAATGTTGGTTCAGTATGTACCAACCATCTACAAGTAAGTATTTACGTACGTATTGTACCTACGTAAAGACATAACCGCCCGAGTTTATTTTTGGAGTCATCTTCACATGGCATATTAGAAGCTTTGTTAGAATTACATCGTGATTTGATTTTTGACTTGCCCGAATTTAGGACCAATAAATAAAAAATCTTTAACTATTTTTCTTTTCTTTAATTTCATTTACTTAAACTTCTGGTTAATTGGTATTTAACATACATACATAACATAGAAAAGAACTCACAGTTCACTTGTTTATACGTATTTTTCATCGTCCACGTTAATTCTAAAAGTGTGATCTAAATGCTACTGTCGAACTAAAATTGTTGGTGGGCAAATAAGAAGAGACTTTAAACAATAACAATAAAACTGGTCTTATGATGGAGCCTCAGGAGTTGGTAACACTTACTTATCAATGATTAATGGTAATCCGTCCTTATTACGTCAAATAATAATAATGAAAATGCAATTTTACCCGTCTTGTCGGCGTGATGCTACACTTAGTTAAACATATCTATTAGCGTCAAAACCCACGAAATATTTCTACACTTAGATGATTCGAAAGGTAACATTAGCAGGCCAGCGTTTGAATGATGGTGTTATGCAGGAGCGTTTAGGTGGTGTTGCAGTCTTAAAACTTCCCGTTTTATGTGCTTTGTCATTTTTAAAATATTTCATTATAAGGTAGTATATTTCTCTCTTTCTTCCTGGCTGCTTATAACTTGAGAACCACTTTTAATTTCGTTTTGTGTAGCTGGATTATTTTCACTCTACTTACTGAATGTAAGTAAGCATGAAGTTAAGTAGGGCAAAACATACTGTTTTAAGTTGGAATTTAATGTAGGCAGATCCGTTTTACTTGTACATATTTGGTTCACAAACAGAGTGTACGGTACACATTTTACAATTAACTTATCAATAATGAAGAGTATATTATATGTAAAACCGAGAACACTAATATAAGGATTTACAACTGGTACACATTTACATGGAGTATAAATTTAAGTTTAAATCAATAAAAAATAAATAATAAAATAATAATAAAAGGCCCTGATAATACAAATTAGAAAGTATCAAGTAATCACTCTTAGTAATAATTCCGCCTTTGTGCAGCATTTTACTACACTTGCGGCCGTGGACAGGAAAATTGAGTGTGGGAAGACAACCCGCCAGGTGGGCGACATCAAGTGCGTCGGCGGAAAGCAGTGGTTCCGTACCGCTGAGATGCGGTAGCAGCAGTAGACGCAAACACGCTGACTGACTGACTGACAGTATTTTTGTTTTTCTGTATGTTTTCTCTGGTGAAATGACATACTTGAATAAATAAATATGTCCATATAAATATATTAGCAGGTTCTAACTCTAGCGAATAATATGTATCCCTCTGGTGTGAGGGGCAAACTTAACGAAGTGAGTAAGCTTTGAGCAGCCCTAAATGTATGTTCTTAGAGATTTAAATGTCTTGCCTAACTTCCCTTGAGTATTCTCCCTCGGATGCTATAGAAGCTGACGACAGCAATGATCGATTTTCGACCAATCAATAACCGATTTGCTCCACCAATCAAAACGGATCATTTGTCATTCCATTTTTAAAAACAGTTTACGCGATGAATTGATTTAGAAAAATCATTGCGCTGTTATGCTTAACTATCGAAGCGGCGATAAAAAAGCAAAGATTCGTTCCAGAAAGTAAAGCAAAAGATAGATCTTTAGCGATTGTGAACAGTTGCTCGAAGATTTTTAATAGTAAATTTCGAAATTGGAATAGCCGAAGTGTAGAGCATTACGTCCGCTCAAAAGTGGTTGACTAAAATTTTTTTTTCTTTTAGTGGCATAATCTGTGTTTTATCAAAAGTACATCCACTCTGTGACCCGAAACATTCCGAAATGCATTCGCCAAGTCAGTTGCCACGCACACAAACCCATCTTTTTGTAAATTTGGAGACAGCAGGTCTCATAGCAGGCATGCTAGATGGTTACTTCCTTTTTAGTGTTCCGTACCCAAAGGGTGCCTACGGCACCCTATTACTAAGGTTACGCTGTCCGTCCGTCCGTCACAGGGCTGTATCGAACTAAAAACTAAATATATTAGCTATCTAAAATCGGGAGGACGTAGGTATTTCGTTATTTAGGTACGAGTACCTGTCAGTCCGATACCTATACATAGAATTAAACGCGGAGGCACAGAGTCGCAATGAAACCGCAATGTTTGTATAAACGCAGAATGTATAATTTATTTGTTGAAGTTTATTTGAATTCGCGGGCGACGGAGTTGGGATGTTTTTTAGAGACAACTTCAACTGTTTGGACGCGTTTGAACAAGAGCCACATGGAGTCGCTGTTACGAATAATTGTGAAGTTCCTTTTTTTTTTGGAACGTGTCATGGATGGCTAATGCGAGTACCACACGACTACCGTTATGATATTAGACCAATACATCACATTCCCGAAGGAATTAGGTGCCATGCCAGGACCTTTCCTGCATGATCACGGCTACATTGAACTTGATGGAAAACGCGGACAATTTTTCACTGCCGCTTGAACCATATTTTCATCCGATTTGGTGGTACCAACCCGGGCGGGCTTAACCCTACCACCTAGAAGGGGAACTCATGTAAAACTATAGGTCCCCTATAGTTTTACATGGGTTCCGAAACCGCCCGAACAGCTCGCAATGGTAACGAAATGCACGCATCCAACTTAGACAGAGAAATAAAGTGGCGCATGACCGGCATCTTACAAAGGGTTAAGGACTTCTCTGTTATTGATTACCTGTCAATGCAATGAATAACAGTAATGAGTAATGGCTAACTCATTGATGATCTCTCTATTTTTTGTATTTTTTTTCACGAATTATTTGTGTAAACTGCTCAATTACAAAGGCACAACCACTCTGTGATAAAATTTAATCATACATATTTCTCAGACTGTAAATTTTCATTTTATCTACTATTCTACTAAAAATCTACGTTTTGAATATGTTTTTTGTGTTATGTAAGAAATAAGTACCTTTTAAAACATATATTTTTGGTGCCGGTACCCGCACATCGTCGAATGCTGATTAAACAGTAATAAATACATGATATTTACAATGTATTAGTAATTTTCCTAAATACAAAACATTTTTATGGTATCGATGTATTTTAGTTACCTGCCCATGATTCATATGGGTGTATTTTTTTTTATTTACAGTTTTTTTGCTGCTAGAATCAGCTCCAAAAGATACAAAATTGAATATAAAAACCGCCCAAGTTCGAGCCGGACTCGCACACGAAGGGTTCCGTATCATCGTACAAGATTTTTGATCAAGATCAGAGACCAAGTTATTTGTATGGGGCCCCCTTGGATTTTATTAATTTTCTAATTTTACCTATTTGTTGTTATATAAATGTTATGTAAAATATATACACACTCTGTGAAAATGTAAGCTGCCTACTTATTACCGTTCATGAGATAAAGCCCTGTGACAGATGGACGGACGGACGGACGGACAGCGGAGGCTAAGTAATAGGGTTCCGTTAGAACCCTTTGGGTACAGAACTCTAAAAACGAGATTGAATCTCTTTGCATTTGTTCGACTCCCAGGATCTTTCTCCGAGTGTGATTTTCAGATGCGAATCGTTCGAAATTTTAAATATTCATATTTGGAATGAATATTCAAACGACGCCGTTCGCATTCGCGGCGTTCCAATTTTGAATATTTGCATTTATTTATTTGTTTTGTTTATTTTGTAATTCGAATGACTTTATTTTTTGTTGACTTTCGCGGTCGTTTGATTGACAGCTTGTTTGACTTTTGTTATGTACGCGGTTTAAATTTGCATTGTTGCAACCTGATTTGACATATTTGTATAACATAGTTGACATGCAAATTATATTGAAATTCTCACCAACATATTAGAAGGGGCTGATACAAGGTTAAATATTGATACATTTTTACAGACCCCTGTATCGCCCAAGGTATCGTGGGGTCAAAAGCTCCTATAGATATGACATGGCAGAAAGTTCTGGCAATATAAAATTTACTTATTACAGTTAGGTATATTATTTAGGTAGTTTAATGAAATGTTTACTCATAGGGTATCGACATCTCGTTGATTGTACACGTTATCAAATTTGAATATGTTTTTCCTCTGAGGAAGATAATTTTAGATATGACACAAAACCGTATTCTGCAACATGCATGACAAAAGATTCAATGTGAATCATTTTATTTTAGTAGAACTATAAGTTAATAAAGAACCTATGTTAAACACAGCGCGGAAAAAGCCACTTTTTTAGATTTGGAACGCTGCATCTTCCGTAAATGGTGGCCCTTTTTTCAGTTTGGAACGTTGGAAGATTTTCGTTAACGTTCGTGTTTATGTGTATCATTCATTTTTAGGGTTCCGTACCCAAAGGGTGAAAATGGAACCCTATTACCAAGCCTCCGCTGTCCGTCCGTCCGTCCGTCCGTCCGTCCGTCCGTCTGTCCGTCTGTCACAGGGCTGTATCTCAGTAACCGTAACAGGTAGACAGCGGAAATTTTCACAGAGTGTGTATTTATTTTGCCGCTAAACAACAAATAGGTAAGATTAAAAAATAATTAAAATTAAAGGGGGCTCCCATACAAAATTTTTTTGTTTTATTTTTTACGATGGTACGGAACCCTTCGTGTGCGAGTCCGACTCGCACTTGGCTAGTTTTTATAGTTAGACATCCGTCTTAAAAGTCCACTCCGAAGGAACATCGTTTCAAAAACTGAAAAGTGTACCAATACATTAAAAAAGAAAAACCGGCCAAGTGCGAGTCGGACTCGCACACGAAGGGTTCCGTACCATCGTAAACAATTTAATACAACAAAATCACGTTTTTTGTATGGCGCCCCCCTTTAATTATAATTATTTTTTAATCTTACCTATTTGTTGTTGTAGCAGCAAAATAAATACACAGTCTGTGAAAATTTCAGCTGTCTATCTGTTACGGTTACTGAGATACAGCCATGTGACAGACGGACGGACGGACGGACAGCGGAGGCTTAGTAATTGGGTTCCGTTGGCACCCTTTGGGTACGGAACCCTAAAAACCACTTTATCACGACCTTTCGATTAAGCTCAAAACTTCAATGCGATGATAAAAACAAATTGGACAAATATAAAAAACGAGAAATGGCTTGTACTTGCTAGTTTATGTATATAACTTTTTTTAATAATAATAATAATTGAAAATTTAACCTACAAAATCGCTAACCGAGTAGCCGGTTCGAATCCTGATTCTAATAGGATTAAACAATGGTTTCTTTTCATATAAAAATATACAACTGCGCTTCAATGTAAATGTCGCTCGGCAATCTAAAATATCTAATTACTCCTAATTATTGAACTACACTTTGTAAGATCTCTCCGAAGTAATAGAACCCCACAGACATATGGAGAAGTATTAATATTTATAACAAGAGCTGCCCCCGCGGCAGCATATTGCAAGCTAATCTCCGCCATAATGCGTCGAAATTGAAATATCAGTGCCATCAGAAAAACGTGTCACTCCTCCCCGTCACTGATTCCGTGCGATTTTATACGTTATTGCGATGGCATTACGGCTTACGATCCATTGTCACTTGTAGCGGGCACCGAGTCGGAGGGATGGTAAAAGAAAAGGGCGAGACGGAGCGAAATTGAATATCAATAATCAAATAACTTTTATGTTCTTGGAGTTGGGTGGTTTGAACCGGTTCGGAGCGGATTTTGGTGACGATAAAATTGTGTTTTCGTTTTATTTTAGGGCTTCGATGGCAATTGGTGTGAACGCGGAGCAATACTTTGGGTTAGCCCAATTTTTTTTTAAATTGTCGGTTCTTTGATGGACTGAATACAAATTGGGTGTCAACAGTGGTAAGAATCCAAAAAAATTATTTATCAATTTTACGTTTTAGAACTGTGGGATAAGTTGGTCTCTATATTTCTGGTGTAATGTCATGAATAAAAGTGACTATACCGAAAAATTAAAATAAAATTTATATTTTTTTGGAACTGAATGTGCATAGCTACTACCACACTGTCATCATGAGTAGATCCCAAGCCAGAACATTACTTTTATTGCACACCGTACTGGATGGAACACCAGACAGTTTTCATTGCAATTTTCTATTCAATTAAATTAGTTTTTTCGTGTATTTTTCTCCACTCGGTTAGGTTAGATCAACGAAGGTTAATTTTATTAATATTAATTTTTTAAAAGACTGTTTGATTGCCACGGAAGAATTAGAGCCTACAAAAAACTTCTCCGGTAGTCAAAATAAAAATTAATTTTTATTTTAGAAAATAATAATTAATTATCCTTATAAATGCTACCACCTACAGAAAAATTAAAAAGAATAATGGTTTAAAAGCAACCTCAAAAATATCGAATAAACAAGATTTTTGTATGAAATTCTGAACAATCCCTAGAACCAAGTAATGCTTAGTTACAATTCGAGTAGACAGCAGCAACCTTTGTAAGTGTGCTTGTTCTGCTTATTTATTGCTTATTTATCACGACAGGTGGCGTCTAAGCGAGCTCACCTAAAAGATCTGCCGAAGCTGTCATATACCATACAAAATACAACAGAATAGATTTGAACATTTTATTTACTCAATCTATGTTATTGAAATGACTCAATTTTCTCCATGTTGTTTCGAGAATAAATTGTTCTTAAATTATTTTCCTATTATAAATTATGCTAATCAAAAGAAGTCATGGGACAGAAAATATCACAAAAACATAACCTATAATTTATATAATATATATTTAGTTTCATACTTTGTGCTGGTCAATGACATTTGAATTTGTTTAAAGACAAACAAAAACTCTTATTTTCCTCTTAACCTTATTCTAACTGCATCATGGAGTACATCTTTCATCTAAAAAATTATAAAAAAACTTGACGTTCACCTTAAATATGACTTTTGGCATATTTAAGGTGAGGTCGCTCATGCGACATCTACAATAAGCTTTGAGTTTTCTTCTCCACTGACCACACGAAAATTCCGGAATGAGAAAGTTAGAAGGTCCGTTTGATAAGTGAAATCCAACGCACGATAGACAAGTTATTTAGTCACCTCTTACGATACGCACGGGTTGAAATTTAGTAGGACACCTTGTATTATTTTTAACTGTTGGAAAGCACACAGCACAAAACGACTTCTTGTGTATTATATTAGAATCTTTGCACGAGTCGCACCCTTAACTTAAGCAGATCGGACCCTCGCTATCGGAGGTGCGTTCGGAGCTCAAACTCTGCAATCAAAGTCGGCTGCGGGCGGGTGCTTGGTGCCTGCCTACGCCTCAGACAAAAGGGTGTGATGGTACGGTGTTGCGACACAAAGGAGATCGTATTAATAGAGGCGCCATTGTGCCGCCCTTATTGTAGCGGATGGAGCAGGGGAATGGATGCGCCGACAATTCGATTTTGTGAAGCCCCATGCAAGAACAAATATACTGACGGAAGCAGCTGCAGAGCGGCTCGTAGCCTAGTGGCGCGGGGACTTACCTAGCATACCAGAGGTCTGGGTTCAAATCCTCGCAGCACCACTTTCTTTCTCACTCTGAGTTGGATAAGTGTGTTTCGTCACGATTGCGAGCTGTCCCATGGTTCGGAATGGTTGGGGAAGGGGATCTACAGCCCCTTCCCCTACTAGGTGGTTTTGCCCGCCCGAAGCGGCAATGAAAAAATGTCCTGGCATGGCACCTAATTCCTTCGGGAATGCGGTATATTGAGCTAATATCATAACGGTTGTAGTGTTGTAATAGCCAGTCATGTTAAGTGAAAAAAAAGCTCTTGAAACAAAGCAATTATAGAAGCTAGCCCCAAAACTCACACGCGCATTAGATATTCATCCATATTGACGATATCCCATAACGCTTAATGTGCACACTGTAAAATATTTAAAATCAACCATGACCACAAGGACACGTTTATTAAATAATCAGAGCTGTTAAAAGAACTATATTTTGTTATATGTACTGAAAGTCTGGACTTGAACTACCAAGCAAACCTTTCGCGGGCATTGCATCTACCAATTCCGCCACCCGCCCTATTTGCTTAATTTAGAAATCTCCTGCAGTCCCTCCTCCCGTTATCATTCAAACATGCTTCCGTAGTTACCAAAATCATACTTTGCATCAGACGCTAGAGCCAGTTAAGTAAGTCGCTTTTTTAAACGAATATATATAGAATCGCCGATATTATCAGATTCGTTAAAAATCGATGTACTTGCTCATTACAAAAGAGTATATTTTACTTCTAAAATATTTGTTTAATATATAACTCAGAAATATTCCTACAAAACCGCAAATTTACACGTTTAGACCTTAGGGTCAACACGCACTCACACACGCGTTCAGCTTTTTACAATATTTAAATTTGTTTTTTATTTCTTTCAGCGGTGACAAAAGTGGGCAAGCTTACATTATTAAAGTAGATATTGTGATATACATATCAGCGACTAACAAACGTTGTAATATTCGGTTGCAGGAGTGCAAACGTATAGTTTTTTTATGTAAATGTACATGGATAGCTAATACCATAGCCCCCTTCATGGTATTAGCTCTGCACACTACATTCCTGTAGAAATTAGGTGAAGTGCCAAATCGTTCCTATTATGAGCACGCCTAAATGACAACAAACTCAACAAAAACGAGAAAATATTTTTTAGTATTTATTTGCTACTTCTGTTTAAAAAGTGAAAAAAAAAAGATTAGCTCATGCTATATTTAGCTAAATCGAGGCTCTACACATTTCTATGGGCAACTCCGCCTCCCTCACAGCGCTAACCGCTGCGTTTGACGTTAAATAATTGTTCAGTTATTTTTTACAAGGCCGTGTAAGACCATAGACTTGGGAATATATACTAAACTGAGCTTTGCTAAGTGCTTGTCCTGCAACAAAATTGCATTAACATGTATGTCACTAATACTATGTAGATTCGTCTAGTTTTAATCACACTTTAGGAAGTTGAATGTCTTTTTACCTTTACTGAAAAAAATCCGAGTGTTCTCTGTAAAAAATCAGTCATTTATAGTAAAGTATTTATCATTACTATTAATATATTGCTTTTAGTATCTAGAAATGAGACAACATAGTTATTTTAACCTATTGAACAGACCACTTGGTCGAGATACGAATTATTACACTGAGAAAAAATATGATTAAATGAAACCGCAAACCGAAAATTGAGAAAAAGAAAGGGACAGCCCAAGAATCTGGCACCATTTATTAAATGGTTATAAGTAAAATAATCTAAATGCTATTTGATTTAAATTCAAATAAAACGCAACTCTAGCTACATCTACCTTACACAATTTTACTAGATCATGCACATGGCTATCGCAAAAGAATGCTTGCTCTGATAACACTTCATTTTATCGTTGAGTCTACAGAGCCCGTAGTCCCAGCTGTCACCTAAATTGGCGTTTACGGCAAACCGATCGACTGGTGTTTTTAAATGTGTAGGTAAATTTAAGAGCGCGCGCAGTGGGCGTTAAGCGAACTAACATTTGCGAGTCCGACTCATCTTCGCGGAAATAAGTCGAAGTTGCCGTTTACGCCGACTCCGAGTTTTCATACAAATCGGAAGTCCGAGTTTGACTTTGACAGCTCGAAGAAGTAAAACCACAGAATAAGTATTAAAAATTTGTATGGGGTTTGACGTTTTTACTCAACTTCGAAGTTCCGTAAACGCCAATTTAGGTGAAAACTCAGACTGACCACTCTGAACTGTGCTAGATAACATTTAACCAAAATATAGTTGTCCTCTGTTTTCTCAGTGTAACGGCAATGTCTTTATTGTCAGTCGCCCAATGAAGGCGCTAGGACCAGTCAACTCGTAGCGCCATACAAATGTACCTTAAGGCTCCATATGACGCTAACCTTCAATGTTTTGGGTTTATTTTTATTTTGCCTCAGCGTCAGTGCTTTGCCTCCGTCAACGTAAGAATAAACACCCGTAGATCAATTGAAATATCAAAGTTTAGACACACTATTATCTAGTGTATGACCATAAAACGGCTTTAATGAGTTGCTTAAAAAAATAAAAATAAAATGTTTTTAAACACCTATTTTCTAGGTTTTCAAGCCAGCGCTTGGAAACAATGAATTATTTAGACAATTTACTTTTTTTTTGGACAAGATCACATATTTAACTAGTGAATAAGCGTGAAACATATATTTCAATTTAATAAGTAGACTTTACAGGTCCAAAAACCTAAATTTCGCTTCGTCGCGCTCGATTTTCACGCGCATACAACAATGAACCCTAACACAAACATGCTTCCGGAGATCGCCATTTTCGTTTGTAAGCTGAACGCTTCGTTTGTAAGCTGAAGTCAGTTGGAGCCTTAAATAAATAAATAGTGGAACTCCTCAGGTTTCAGATTGAATAGTTTTCCATTCCAAAATTTATTTCATAAGATTTTTTTTATAAAAACTTGATCTTTCACATTAAAAATTTTGCTAGATATAAGTAAAAACGACATTTATGCATAAACAAAAAATTGCGTTCCCATTTCTATTTCGAAAATGAATGCCTACGTATTTTTTATTTACAATTTATTTTGTTTGGAAAATTTAAACATAAGTTAAGGCGCTAGGACTAGCCAACTACTCGCGCCATACAAATGCACTTTTTAACAAATGTAATAATATGTAGTGAAACGCTTCAGCAAATCCAAATAGAACTCCAGACTGATAATGGATTGTTAATATTTTTTGATTCCATCATTTATTTAAATAATAATAAAAATAAAAAAGTTGATTTTTCTCATTAGAAATCTGAAAGTAATTCGATTTCTAGATATAAGCAAAAACAGCATATATGCATAAACAAAAAATTCCATTTGCTTTTAGATTTCTACATTTAGTCAAAAAAGTTCGGAAATGGACACCGTTTCCGAAATGTATTTTGTACAGAAAAAGGAAACATACATTAACGAAAATATGATGATTCCTAGACAAGGAATCATATATTGTAAGAATGACACTTATAATCGTCAGACTTAGTTAGTTAACTTGGGGTGCCTCGTCTAACTTTGCAATTTGGCTAGTACCAGGGCCTTAACGAAAACAAACGAATCGCGAGACGAGGAATCATGCATCGTAATAATGCAATTTATAATTGTTATAGTAACCTAGTAAACTTGGGGTGCCTCTTCGCGATTTGGCTAGTACCAGCGCCAATACAACATAATGCAGCATTCCCGCCCATAATTCAAACTCATTGCCAGATAATGAGGATTGCCCGTTGAAGGTTTGTCTTCGCTTATATTGGCTTTGATGAAATAATCACCGATAGATACTCCGCCGCCGCCGACGACGGTGCGGGAGTGGGGGGGGGGCTCGGGGTGGGAAGGGGAGGGGCGGCTCAAACGATAAAGCATTCAAATTAATTAATCGCCGAGGGGACGATGTCTGCTGCGGGGGATCCGCACGCAGTCCCGACGAGATGTCTGTATTGTTAAGGAGATGCTAATGTTATATGGAATAAAATAAAACAGTAGCCAGTAGATTAAAGAGGAAGACATAGATCGCTACAACGGCAACTCGTCGAAAACTGCTTATTTTAGCTGGTACTATGACAACCAGCGCCATCTCCCGTCACTGCCTGAACTAGTTACACCGTCATTATTAAACTAAGCTTGGTTCCAAATGTTGCCCAGGTAGGCGTGATGAATACGTTACAGTTTAACTATAAACTATAAATTATGTAATGGCATTGAAATTAAAAAAATATCATCGATATACATCGCCTTGTACGCAAGGTATTATGAAATTTGAATTACAACGCCACCTGTGCACTTTTATTATCCCTAATCAATACTGATGTTATAAATCTATAACTTACTCTTTAATCTATGCCAGAGCTGACAACTTGTAGCGATGTCGGCGGTGAACCGGGTAGAACGGCGAAACTCGTAGTGGAATGGGGAGAGGCGACTGAAACCGTATAGCGAGCGCCAACATCACGTTTTAGTGATAATACACTGACTGTAGAGCCGGAATTCGGTACGCGGAACATCGAATATTCGTTTTATTAAATAAAAAAAAAACATGTATAAATACAATTTCACAAGCGCTTTCGTGATTACGCTTAAAGTAATAAATAATTTTAATTAATAAGCGCTTTGTTTGCATGTGGGCATTGCGTTGCATTACGGCAGGAAGGTTGACCTCACGAATGCCTGTTTTCTTTTAACGAACAAAAATACAAGCAAAGTAAGAGACACAGACGGTGTTATCGCTTCGGCCGTAAAGTTATATGGGTTGATGGGTTTGTAATGGTAAGAGTTTCGCACAGACACTTTTTCTTGTGTAGCTCCCATCCGCCAAACGCTCGATGAGAAACATAGTTCCAAAAACAAAACTGGAACATTTCCGACTGTTTGGCGAAATTTGATAGCAGCTAGAAATCCTCTCAGAAATCAGTTGAGAGTTCTACAGTGAAAGTCAAGCTCCACAGATATACAAGGCACACAAGGACGGAAGTGGAAAACTCATTCTTAATGCGGCAGCGTAGCCACTTTATAGCAATAATTTTAAATTTACGGTAGCGTCGGTCAGTCAGTTTGCTTACGAATTCACCCACTACTGATGTTTTCGAGTTTCAACGACACGTAAAAATCCGAAAGTAATTTAATTTATTTAAACTTTTCGGTAGTCAAACTACACTAAGTTACGTCACAAACTCATAGATCCGCGGATTCGATCAACTCAGTAAAGAAGAACCCCCAAAGGAACTTCACTGGTATGCATAACATGTTTTTTCCGTTGGACAAAAGCGGGCCTAGTGTGTAGCGATCCCCCAAGAGCGAGTTAGGGGTGGTGCGGGACGGAGCGTGACGGGAGTAAGAACCCTCGGGTTCCCCCGACCCCGGTCGGCACCCCGGGTGCGGAACCCGCCGTCTGCGAAGATAATTGCAGCCACTTATCGAATAAGAGATATCTCCGGCGCTTGTCATGTGTTGTTGTGATTAAAACATTACGGGGATTGTGTGAGCGGGTTTTGTCTTCGTCAGTTCGATTTCCTTCCTTATAGTACTATATTGTTATTTAATGACGATCGATTTTAGGTTTTTGATTCCATTTGAGCGGCTTGTAGCTCAGGGGCGAGTGGAATTGCCTTCCTAGAGGTCATGGGTTCAATTCCCGGCCTCTTTCATGCACCACTTTATTTCTCATTCGGAGTTGGGTAAGTGCACTTCGTATTATACTATAGCTGTTTCAAAACACTAGGTCTTTCCTCTACCAGTTAAGCTCGCCCGGATTGGTACCTGCATTGGAGATTATAGATGAAAGAAATTAATAGAATATCCTGGCATGGCATCTCAATTCCTTGGGAAATGTGATAGGTATGTAGAGCTAATATTTATGACGGTGGGTGTGTTCCAGCATACCATCCATATCCAGTTAGATAAAAAAGCAGTTTCATTTGAATCAATGCAACGACATCTATAAGGAAGCATTGTATTTAGATTTATAAAAAAAAAAAGTTTTTGGTATGGAAATGGTCGATAATCAAGCTACAGAAAAGTCCAGACCAAAAACTGTTTTCTGACTTTCAAAATCTGATATAATTTATGCTTTGTCATATTTTTTTGAAATATATGTTACTGGGCATGAATAATAAGCCGCTGTCAAATATCGTCGTCAAGATGTCGTTTTAAAACCTCAAATTAATTTACATTAATTAATTTGAGGTACCCAAAATCGATCAGTCTTTGTTTGAGTCTCAAATTGTATTGTATTGTATTGTTTATTCATCATCCATAGACAGTACACATTTTAGTCATATTTTAGCATTGGCCAGTTCAGCAAAACAAAACACAGCGAAGAAGAACAACGTCCACTTAGTCTAAGTTTGCAAAAGTGTTTGTCAATTATTTTAACAAAAACATAGGTAAAACACTAAATTAACATGAATACACAAAATTTACAATCCATGCCGTATGCAACAGTTCATGACAAATATCATTTTATTTGCACAGACAATCCCCTCCAACTAATATGTTGCCAATGTAGTCTAGTTTAATTATTCATCAGTTATATGATAATTACATAATGGTAAATGCACGCATTTTTAACACTTGCTTTTTAATGCGTAGAAAATTAAAAAAAAATGCACCCTACAATCAAATATATTTTGATCCTTTCTCGGAGCTGCTACGTAAACAACAATAAAGAAATAAGTTTCCAATTCCACTTTTATTCCCTCCCCGAAACGACAAGAAAAGTAATACCATACGAAATAAAAGAATAAACCATCGAATATCCTCGGAAACGCGAGAATAACCGTGAACACTTACGACCTTGCAAATTGACAATAAGGCAGCGCCCATCTTGGAACAATATCAAGAAAAACTCCCAGCTCGCCCCGACTCACCCTGCACTGCGCGCGTGAGCGAGACGGTAACGACCATCGCCTCGCGATAAAAAGGGATGGCTATAGTTTCGCAGTTTTGAGGCAGGGGTGCGATGTGCGGTCCGCCATTGGCCGATTCGAGACGTATAAAAGTGGCGGCGGTCCGATTGGCGCGTTCGTAATGCGTTCTTTTTGCGGCGAACTTTTTCCGTTTTATTTTTGTTTAAGATTGTAACGGAATCGGGGGGAATGTAACGTGATCGTGGGGAAGGGGGGGGGGGGCGGAAGAACATTTTTACTGGGCTTTTATGAGGTCCTCATCGGGTCTGCGTTTGATTACTTTTGCAAGGATTAACAATGGAGCCGTTCTTATTTCGCAATAAATTATTTAGCCAGATTTGGAGGAAATATATGGGGATATCTTTGAGAATTGTGGATTATTGATAGGTTGATAGGTGGCTGAGAAAAGGCTTCCAATATATCATATATTATATGCAAAATCGGTCTGTTTTCACACACATAATTATCTATTATATAATTGCAATAATTTTTTTAGAATAATAGAAAGTGTTTGATATGAACATTCGTCGAAAGCATAATCGGCAGGTTCGATTATGCCATCTTTGGATTAAAACTCCACTACTCCATCGCTTTTTTTATGTAACTTGAAATGGATGACTAAAACCAATCTGACCGTCAGATATTAGCCTAACACACCACATGGTAACTAGGTGCCATGCCAGGACCTTCCTTATATTACTCGGCTACATTTAACTGGATGGAAAACACTGAAAATGTTCATTGCCGCTTCGACCATCATTCATTCAATGCGATGGTACCTGGGCGAGATTAACCCTAACATCTAGTAAGTAAGTTACTTACTACAGTTTTACGTGGAATCCGAACCACGGCTGGTCGTAGTTCGGACGGTTCAATGGTAAAAAATGGTCACCCATCCAGAACCCAACCGCGCTCAGAGGTGCTTCACCGAGCTTATTGAATCGCACGGCGTCGCACCACGGGGCTACCGAGGCTAACAAAAGGGCGTGGCTGAGTTATCCTGACGACTAAGTAAGCCAAGCTATTTCTTAATCATATTACAAATATTCCTCTATCTTTCCTATATTAAATAGCATCGCATATTGACCCTATAATGCTAAGGCATTCTGACTGCAATGATTGAAATCATCAAACTATTTTTTTATTATTTTCAAAATCTGTTTACAATGCTTCAATCTAGATGTCGTTCGATAACCTCAAATGAATAGATATATGCAGCCGTATTCCAGAAAGGTAGATTATATTATTACGATATAACACCTAATTGCAATCAGTTCCATAAGGGCGTAAGTTTAACCATTTTTTATTATTTTATTTTATTTATCTAACTTATTTTGCAAATTCATTGAAATATGCATCGATGATCTAGCTATATTTGAAACCTATAACGCTAAAAACAAGACGCTCATATTCCATGTTCAAACTTGTTTTATTAAATTTTATGAATATTTGCCCGGTATGAGAACACAAAGCACAAGAAAATTACAATTTTATCTTTTAATTTTAGCTACACCATCAATATACATATTTCCTTTTTTGAGTATCTAAATTCGTTGTGGTTATTTTTAAATATAAAACAATTTAGTTTTCTTTACGCCATTATCAAACTGTATACAATCGGCAGAAAACGTTTAAGTATTTTGCATAAAGAAACATAATAGGTCGGTATAGGTGGAGAGTGGCATGCTACCATCCGTCACGATGAATTAATATGTATTTATTCCGATGCATGACCAACGAACAAGCAGTTATTATACAATTACAGGGACAATTATTTAAATAATCTCCTGTTTCTAAATAATCAACAAAACTATAAACTGTAAACAAAATAATAGGGTAAAAAATATCATGACATGTGCACTTTTAAATTTAAAACATAATGTATTTTGAATGTGTTAGGAGACTCTACGAAAAATTACCACACTCCACGAATTTCGTAATTTAAAAATATTAAAAATATTTTTATTGTTCGTAACGCTTCTCCTAAACGGCTAGACCAATTTTGATGAAAATTTATTTTGGTACTTGTGGACTCATCTGGATGGTTCTGGGATATAGTCGGGCCCGGTAGGAGGCGCTGTGATCGATATTCAGATTGTTGTACTGGCCGTTTGAATAACACGCCCGCAATGGTTTCTGATCACATTTTACCGGGACCCGCACAGGTGAAAAACGAAATTGGCCCCAGCGCAGCCTTAGCTTGTCAGGTATCAATTTATGATATGAAGTATTATAATGTTATTAGCGAATTAAGTTCATTTTGTTCTCTTCACATTTTTCGTACCTTGAAATTCTTGTTTTTTTTTTCACTGGCAATAATCGATGCATCATAATTAGAGGAAAGAGTTGGCGGTGCCATATTCTTTGACGCAGAAACCTCTTGAGATGACCGAATAGTAAATTTTTATTTTATTTATTTTTCTAGGTAACCTCTGTTAATCCATATCCATACTAATCCATACCAATATTATAAACGCGAAAGTAACCCAGTCTGTCTGTCTGTTAAGTTTTCACGAATTAAATTTGATGAATCTCGGTAAAGAGATAGCCTGGATCTTGGGGAAAGACGTGGGCTAACTTTTGTGTAAAAAATAAACTCGAAGGGGGTGAAATAGGTGATGAAACTTTGTATGGCGAACTCATATAAAATCCAGGACAAAATCAGCCAGACATCAGTTCAAAACAACATTGACCCAAGAGGAGCCGGGTACCTTAGCTAGTTAATTATAAATATGCCCACATAAATATTTGCCTATTAAATACCTCACCACTTCATCTGTATCGAAAAACAATACTTCCCTTTTTTAAAAAACGTTCAAATAAAACATACTAAATTGTTTTCTCCTAATAATATTGAAAAAACAGTTTGGGAACACTCTTTCTTAAAAATTAGATCTTTTTGGTGGAATCTAGAATTGTTTACTTCGAAACGGGAAAGATTTGGTCACATAGTTTTTTTTTTTCATCATCTTATGTTATCTGCTAAGTGATTCACTGCTGCAGGTATCTTTAAAGTCACTGGGTATAAAGACCAACAATAAACATGAACAAAGACTGGGGAAACAAATGAGTCGAGATTAGGTTACATTTAATTGAGAGGAAAATGCAAATCGGCCGTGAAAAATCCAGTTTCCCCCAATACGTCGAGAGTTTTTATTTTCATTCCCGGGCCGCGTCTACATGTATCATAAAGTCATATTTAGGGCGAAGGCGACGGAGAGGGACGGCGCCACGTTCCGCCGGTAAGTGCGAGCGGGACGGAGCTAGCCGAGTGTATCTGACAGGTTCACCCCAGCGTATTATTTCGTTGAGGAAATATTTTTTGTAACACCCGTGTATTGTCGACGGCAGTCGGCGGTTCGTAACGGAACGCCGCTTTGGGGTTTGCGTTGCGTTCGTATAGGATTTACGGTGAGACGTTTTTCGGTAACGCGTTGGTTTCGAGATAGGGACTAAGGACGTGCAGCTATGCTTTTGATGTTGGAGTCTTGAGGGTAAAATATCGTTCCGTTTTCTTTTTATTTTTCAGTATTTAGAGGCCCTCCGGTGATTGGAAAGCGGTTCGCAATGGGAGTTTCATAAAGTCTATAGGGGAGAATTGTTTAATTTACAGTAAAAAAATCTAGATTTCACCCTATCGTGGTTAAGGCAGTGTGAGAAACTGATTGCGCTCGATTTGGTAAGGGTATTTTTTTTTAAATGTTTAACTAGACAATAACAAAAATTGTCAATCGTGAAACTGATCTCGTAGCGTGGGTCCCGTCACTGCGGGACATAGAAGAAAGAAGTTTGACGTTTTGATCAAAAGTAATTAATTGATGCAAAACTACAGTAGTTTATGTATAATGTTGAATATGAGAACAATTCGCAACAAATGACGATACATGAGCCAGACAAAAACGAATTATCCTTTTTTTTGCTTTTTGCGACGGGACCCTGAACCCTGGACAAGTGCGAGTCTGACTTGCGCCCCGAGGGTTCCGTACGCAGGTAGATCGGTCATCAATCCCGGGTTTTTTTTTAATGACATGTAATTAAATATTTCTTTTCGTTTTAATTTTATTATGTATTCCTCACATTATGTTTATGTTAATCACTTTATATACTTTCATGTTTCTATTTAGATTGCATTGTTTAACCGTATATATTTGTTATTTTGTTTCTCTTATTATCTGTTTGCCTTGTTATCTATAAGACGACTTTTTTGTATTATTTCCACGTGCATTACGGTGCTGCGAATGTATTTAGTATTTTTTTTATGCGACTTGACATGGATGGCTAATACCACACAACTACCGTTATGATATTAGCCCAATACACTACATTCCCGAAGGAATTAGGTGCCATGCCAGGACCTTCCCTTTATATGAGCACGGCTACATTGACTTGGATTTGTCATTGCCGTTTCGACCATCTTTTATCCAATGCGATGGTACCAACCCGGGCGGGCTTAAACCCTACCACCTAGTAGGGGATGGGGACCTAAAGTTTTACATGGATTCCGAACCATGGAGCAGCTCGCATTCGTGACGAAATGCACTTATCGAACTCGGAAAGAGAAAGATGGACGGAAATGTCGGAATTGAACCCAGAACTCTGGTACGCAGGCCAGTCCCCGCGCCACTAGGCTACGAGCCGCTCGAAAGTCTTAGGTTTATTCGCTACAAGTTATTGTCTAAGCTATATTATATTTGGTTTATTTTGTAAATTTCTCTTTGTTATGCCCGCCCACTGAAGATAAAGGAAGGAGAAGTGGCGTGCAGTCGATATCGCGTCTGCGCCGTATAGTCAAAGTGACCATATACTTGTATAGGTATCAGGCTGCGCAACTGTGAGGCTCACACTGTCGAAACATCGCCACGGCGGCGTGCGAATGTGCTCTAAAAATGTGTCATTTCCCAAACATACAAACCCTCCGATACGTCTGCGATTATGTTTGCATGTGGCATGCACGTTTAAGTTAGGTTGGTGGTTTTTGAAAATCGGAGACAGCGGATCTCATGGCATATCTCCTATTAATCGACTTCAAAAAAGGAGGAGGTTCTCAATTAGTCTGTATTTATTTTTTTAAAGTTTGTTACCTCAGAACTTGCGCGTGCGTGAAACGATTTTGATGATTATTCTTTTATTTGAATGCTGGTGCTTCCTGTGTGGTCCCCTTTCAATTTGGTTTAGTTCTGACAATGAGATCCATGACAAAATTATATTCACGCCAACCGATTTCGATGATTCTTTTGTTATTGGAAAGGACGTGTACAAATTTGTTAGTGTACTTCAATTTCAATAAAAATAAACAAAAAAATAACTAAAAAAAACCGACTTCAAAGAAAAAATATTCCAAAACCAAATAACAAGCACTAAAAAGTAACAAAAATGGCATTTTTGCAGTTACGATTATTGTTATGTTTTGGGTCTGTGTCAGCTAAGGTAGCCAAGGATCTCATGACTGGTGCACCGCGTGCCCGGCTGACGCCGATTTAAAAAGCCGGCCAAGTGCGAGTCGGACTCGCACACGAAGGGTTCCGTACCATCGAACAAAAAAATAATACAAAAAAATCACGTTTTTTGTATGGGGGCCCCCTTTAATTTAAATTATTTTATAATCTTACCTATTTGTTGTTATAGCGGCAAAATAAAGTTTAAAGAGTTAAATATAATGCCGTTTCCCTGCTTGTATATTTATGACATATGTAATTTTGTGAAAAGAAATCAACATTATTTCAATTTAGTAAGCTCCAGTCATTGCTATAACACACGGTCGGGACATAATCTTACCCTTCCAAACACAAAGCTCGCAATATTTAAAAAAAGTGTGTACTACATGAGTGTAAATTTTTTTAACCATATACCAGAGACACTGAGACAATTGCCATATTTTAAATTTAGGAAAAACTTATATAAGTGGCTCTTAGAAAAAAGTTTTTACAGTGTCCAAGAATTTTTTGATTTTAAATAATGTCAGATAGTTATTATTTTTTTTATTAATTGTGTCTTATTTTTAGGTATAATTTTGTACGCGGTAATACGCAAATTTTGGAAATGTACTGTAAATGTACTGGAAATGTACGGTCATGACCATAATTGTAACAAAATAAATATTTAATTTAATTTAATTTAATTTCATTTCATTTCAATAAATACACAATCTGTGAAAATTTCAGCTGTCTATCTGTTACTATTACTAAGATACAGTCCTGTGGCAAACGGACGGACGGACGGACCGACGGACGGACGGACAGCGGAGGCTTAGTAATAGGGTTTCGTTTTCACCCTTTGGGTACGGAACCCTAAAAAATTACAATAATCGTGACTGCAAAAATGAGAATTATTTTTTTACATACATTAAATATTTTAGTGCATGTTAATTGGTTTTGGAATATTTTCGGTCTTATGGAATAAGTCGGTTTTTTTTTTGTTAACTTTTTTTTATAGACGGTTTACGCTGATGACGCTATGTGAGGCGTCTTCGTACCTGGCTGTCCTTGAGTCCTAGCTTCTCCGCCAGCTTCTTCCTGTCCGGCTTGGAGATGTACTTCTGCACCTGGAAGCGCTTCTCGAGCCCCTTGCGCTGCAGGTCCGAGAAGACGGCGCGCCGCATCATGCCGCGCCGCGGCTTGCCTGCGCGGACACGACGAATGAGCGGCGGAGGGTTGACGGAGCGAAAGTTATTTTTTATGTGACCGGACCACCGAGAGAGATAGGAGAAGTGTGACATATACGCATGTATAATCGACCGCGAAGCAAGAATACATTAATTAAAGAAATAGCCCAGTCAAAGTAACTACGGTAATACCATGGTGGTGAAAAAATTACATTCTTCTCCTCCACGGATTATACACAAACGTGTCACATTCCTTAGAATAAGCGACATACCTGCTTAGTACAAAAAAATATTTTTTAGGGCCGATTTTTCAATCCTCAGATAGTACTTATCAGACTGATAGCACAAATTCACGTTGGTCAAATGATGGATAGTCATTGCCGGAGAATTATATCTTCTATCACAATTATCTGACTATAATTATACTAATAAACAAATGAACTTAATGTATCGTATGGATAAGCAGAAGCGTAAATAAATCCGTCGAATAGTTATCTGGCTGTTTATCTGACTATTTAAAAATCATCCCTACACAAATATAAAAATCCATGGATGGGCGATTGAATAGGAATTCCTGCTCTATTCAATGGTGTAAACTTGTGGAGTTCAGCGAAATTCTTAGCGTGATTCTTAACTCGTAATAGAGGCTCAGGTGAGCTATACTTGTTAGGACGTGACTGACCTCTGGAGCTGTGAGCCCAGGGGAAGGCGCCGGGTAGCGGGAAGACCTGGGTGTGCGCGTGGCCTGCCTGCGACGGCGTCTGCACTGCAACAAACACACGCACAGACATACAGGAGGCGTCCCACCCAGCTAGGGTTGCCATCCGTCCGGGTTTCCCCGGAGTTGTCCTAGTTTAGAGGGTATCCGGGGAGCTTCCGGGCGGGGTTTCATTTGTAGTCCGTGTTTACAAATTTAAAGTCTTTACTATCAGTATTTAACTGATTTGTAAAACAATTTATAAAAAACTGTAATAATATTCTGTTTTATTAGGTAAGTACATTTAAAATCATGAAAAAAGATCACTAAATTTAATTTTAAGGTCTGAAAATAAATAAAAAGGTGATTAATGATATTTTCAACTGTTTTTTTATTACACTGACTGTTTAAAAAAAGCTGTTGACATGTCCGGGTTCTGGGCTCTTAAAATCCGGGGTTTTCACGTCTTGTACTGGTGCGTGGAGCGTGGAAGGAAGGGAGTAGCGATCAAAACTCATTCGTATTGCAGCAGTGTAGCCAGGAGCATAGATAAAGATAAGTAGTAATAAGGATATATTACTAACATCATACCAGTGTTGAATATGGATAATAAAAGTCCACAGGTGGCGTTCTCTTTCACATTTTAGTATAAATAAAATCGAAAAAAAACAAAAAAAAATATACAGACGAATTGAGAACCTCCTCCTTTTTTGAAGTCGGTTAAAAAGAAAAGAACACACACACACACTTTGACAGAAAAAGTGTCGAGGGCACATTTTTTCGTCTCGCTTCTGTTACGCCAAACGCGCAATAAGGAACATAGTTCCAAAAAATGAATACTAACTTGTTAAAAGAAAGATACATATGCAAGACACCGGAAAACGTCATAAGAAAGTTTAAGACAAAAATAAGTAGGTGTGTGTAGCGCAAACCTGACCTGACCCTTTGAATATGAAAAAACTTTGAACTTCAATAATGTAAATGGATGCAATCATACCTGCATAACCAGAGATGGATGAGGCTTTCCACAATAAACTAGGCACAATGCTAGGACTCTCAGTTTGCTAGAACACGGCTTCAATGAAACAAAACGATGGTCACGGCTTGATATTCACGGTATTGATTCTGTGGTCGTAAAATTAAATAATTTAATATGGTAATTTAATTTAATTATTGTATGTCTAATAACTCAGGTATTATAAAGCCAATATAAACCCGCAAAAAGAACAGTCAATAAAAACGCTCTAGCATATTAAAAATCATTGAGAACATTCGCACACAATACAACAATAGGGAACACACAAAAACAGGTCGCCAACAATAAAAATATTGCAAACTACTAATCTTCAACATAAATATTAGAATGTTAATAATAAAAGGCGATCTAAAACACCCTTATGACAAGGGTGAAACGGGCACAATGGAGGCTTACTCGAAATCAGCTGCAAAAACAAATTATTCCAAGACCCTGGTGGGTTTTTAACTTTTTATGGCGTACAAAACACACGAGGATGTTAAATGAAGTGTAACTAGTCCAGACTAAGAATATAATTTAGCTGTTCTAGCTTTTGGGTTGGTGCGGGGCTTACATCTCTGGTTTTATCGATGTCTTAATGTCATTTACAATTTCCTGATTTAGACGTGGGTTAAGAATTAACTGAAAACAATGTTCCGGTGCACTTACAATTCAGTAATGAGTTAAAGTTAAAGTAAAGAACCATCTTGTAACGTCACTAAGTATGCATTTGGTATGAATATAGTAGAATTGTAAGTTGTATTTTCATTGACCAAATACTTCGCTCTACAGAAATAAAATGTCATGACAGATCGCGCAGTTCCATTCGGGGCCTACACTAATCAACATAGATGCAGTAGTTACCGGTAAGGTAGGCAGTAGTAATCTAATAATAAACAATGGAGAAGGCAGTAGTGAAGCAATAGTTACCGGTAAATTAGGCAGTAGTCATCCTGCAGTAACCAGTGGGAAAAGCAGTAATTTCCAGTACAGAAAGCAGTAGTATTGAAGTTGTTACCGACGGGGTAGACAGTACTAATGTGGTAGTTACCTGTGACTCGAACCAAGCGTCACCGTAAGCTACCTTAAAGGTCGCTTTAAGCCGAAGTGGCAACAACAAAAAAAATTGAAATATTTGCACGTTTGATTTTAATACTTTTCGCTTTCTCATAAACTACTACAGTGAGCTGATCACATAGTTACATATCCCTTTAAATGCTACCGCCTACAGAAAATGAAGAGTATAATAGTTTGAGAGCAGCCTTAACAAAACCACATATAATGTTTTAAAAATATCACATAACTCGGGTATACAGAGCCCTAGTAGTAACAAATGAGAAATGCAGTAGTTACCGGCAAAGTAGACATTAGTAGCGCTGTAATAACCGGTGGGGTAGGCAGTAGTAATGCAGTAGTTACCAGTGAGGTACGGATGGCCCGTGCAGTGCGCGGCGATGAGGTGGTGGAGGTGCTGATGCTGCAGATGTTGGGGCATGGGTCGACTCGCTATAGGCTTGGCGATGCTCGGCCAAGGTGACCCCAGGAGTCCTGGCTGCGGCCGGTACGGACCTGGCGGAAACCAAACGCACTGTTACTCTATTATTGGTGCGAAGTTCTTTACCGCGGATTTGGCAAATGGAAGCTATACCACTTTTACCGTCACAAACCTGTCAAACATATAAATTAAATCAGTCAGTTTCTTAGCTTGTCTTTTTCTTCATGAAATAGAAGACAGGCAATGTCAACCTTGCGAATGAAGCGCTCTGCAATAGTGTGCGTCCTTTTCATACGCGTAATCTCGGGTTTAACTTGACGACTGGCGCTTGTGAAATGATATTTCGTCCAACTTTGAAGTAGTGGCCATTTGTGGACGCTGGCTCAAGTCTGTACCTGATTACCACTAGGAGGCCACAAATAAGAAAAAAATAATACCACCCAAAGGGTTTCGAAAAGTAGCTGCGCACATATTTCTACAATACCACCACTATTATATTCTTTTCCGATTTCTCTCCGTATGTGTCATGTGTTGACGTTTGCCAATTTTTCCCGCCCAATTTATTCTGTGCCGCGTCCACGCCGAACTGATTGATGATTCGCGCCTGGGACGCGAGCAAATGAAAAGTGACGAATAAAATTGCTAAACTGCTGAAAAACGAACGCAAACACGTGTCCTGGCCCAACGCGTTATGTACGTATCTAGATCGGATGATGAACTATATGTATTGTTATTCGATTATCCAAATTTACTAGTTTTACGCAAAGGGTGCCAACGGAACCCTATTACTAAGACTCCGGTGTCCGTCCGTCCGTTCGTCTGTCACAGGGCTGTATCTGTAAGCTGTAAAATAGGTTAACATTTTAAATAATAAAAACTAAATGGGCATACAAAAAAATATATTTTTATATTTATTTGTTTCAAAATACCTTCGTGTGCGAGTCCGACTCGCAAATATAAAACACGCACGTGCGTGTGTGCGTGATTATTAGTTTTGACCTACTTAGGTTGATGACTATTTGACTTATGGGACACCTGGACTGGATAGTCTTCAGCTTCATTTAGACCCGGTAGGTGGCGCTGTTCTCAAAATCCAGATTCCAGGTCTGTGACATTTAAGGTGGCCCTTCCCGGCGGGACTAACTCATACGCGGGCACGGTACAAAACCGTGCTGTTGCGCTCTGGGACCTTCTCTGTTTCAAAGAAAAAGACAGGCTCCGTGATGAGGAAGATGCAACATGTCCACAAAAAAGACAATGTGCATAGTGTATGATTTGGTAAGATTTACGAAAATTTTTATTTCAAAACGACTTATAGCTAAAAGTAAACCACGACCGCTGTAGTCAAAAATCTAACAAAAACCAAATAGATTATAAGTCTTGATTAAATAATCTATGTCTGATGACTAATCTTTTTCAGATGTTCTTACTTTATCATTGCGCAATACACCTCCAAAGTTATTGTATAAAACGCGCGAAAAATTCGAACTTTCGGACCTTGCAACTTAGAAAACAAACAAAATTAAACAATGCCAACGGTCATCAGACATCTAGTTCGATCAAATAAAGCTATTTTTAACCGACTTCAAAAAAAGGAGGAGGTTATCAAGTCGTCTGTATGTTTTTTTTTTTTTTTTGAGCAAAATTTTGGATCTCTGACAAGAAATATGGGCGTGATCTTCTTTCCCCTTTTGTATGGGGAGATGAGCGAGATGGGCCGCCTTAAGACCACATATATTAGGTACCTCTTGACTATGGATCGCTTTGATCCAAATACCTGTTTAATGTCTTTACTTTGATTCATTTCACTTCCAAAATAACCAACCATTTGTTTGAGACGAATACTCCAACTACGAAATAATATATAAATGCTTATACAAACGACCGCAAAACACAGGCCCAAGATATTCGCACACCATTGACGAATATTCCATAACACCTTATGAGCAAAAACCAACAAGAAAAATAAGTATGTATTTTTATTAATGCCTTCCAATTTTAAAAACAACAAAAACGAAAACAAAAGACAGCTTCTCCGCGAACATAATAGACAAACAAGACAAAACAAATTGCCAAACACGGTTACATTTTTCCTGGTGCCAAAATCGAGGTCGGTTTGTTTACTCTTCCCATCAGATGTTAATTCGTAGACTACAGATTAATCAATAGAAAACTTCGGCTGAACACAATTTTATTTTTATATCACAGTTCAATCCGGCACCTCCGCTTGTATAATTTTCAACGATCTTCCAATTTTGATTGCTTATAAATTTCACCATGAAGAGAAATTAAATTATCGATTGAAAGCAGCGGGTTCGATTCTTCCGAGCGTAATATTGTTTATTCCCATAGACTGGTTGAGACCAACATGTATTTCTTAAACACTAATTAATAATTATGGAAATGTCTTATTATATTTGAAAACAAATCTCAGTATCAGCAAATATGATCTGAAATTTTGTTGCAAGTTTTATCTTGCAATAACATAAGAAATACGATCAGCAAAGAATCGGTATAGGTATCAGATCTTATTTATCTGAAAACAGTGTGTTTAACACAATGACTAACAGAACAATGTATTACCATAATCGTGACAAGAAATGCTAATTTCACTTCGCTTCAACCATAGTTTCATCGATACTATGACATAATCTTTATTAATCTATGATTAAATTCTATTTTGGCAGATGTTCGGGACAGTTGTACTAGTTAAGGAGCCCCAAGGTTGACTGGAAGAAATCACTTTTATTGATATTTCCGATTGTATGCAGTTCCTCTTTGTTAGATTTAAAAAGTCGCACATGAGTCTCACTCAAGTCGCCTAGATAGACTAGGAGGTCGCGACAAAAATGGTAACGATAACGTAAATAGCTGAAACTGGGTTCACGGGATAAAGTGCAAACCTCTGAAGCTAAATGTGTCAGTCTGCCTGTTCCAAGTGGTTGCGTTACTTAGATAAGGCATAAATATTTGGTTGAATTTAGTAGTTATAGCCGATTTAGGTTACAGAGGTAACTTTAGGTATATTTAAGTATTTAATTAAGTAAACGTCTGGTTATTGTTGTATAATTAATAGGTATCAATGTTTCCAGATAATTAGTATATTCATCAGCATGTACATACCAGCATCTATTTTATATAGCCAATCTAGAAAACGCAACCACTTGGCACGGGCAGACCGACATATTTAGCATCAGAGGGTTGGTCTCTAACATGTGAACCCAGATTCAGCCATTTACCTTATCGTGACCAAAAATGTCGTGACCTCCCGGAATAAGAGTAAGACCAAACTTAAATAAAAGCCGAAATCCATAGAAAAGATCACATTATTAAGTCAGAGTAGTTGTCTCATAACTACTCTCGGGCTAAAATCGATCTAGTATCTATGCATAAGAAATAATTCGTTTGGGACTTATCCAGCCCAGGGGCAATGGTTATCCGCGCCTGGTTTAAACAATATTAACGTATATATTTATTCTAGAGGATTCCGGGATATACAAAATAATGTTTATCAAAAAAGCCATATTTTTTTTCGTCTGTTGATAAAATACGAAATCTAGTCCCAGTTGAAATAATAGAACGTGACAAAGTAAAGGACCTGGCATGACACCTAGTTCCTTCAGTAATGCGTAGTGATACATAATATCACACAATCAAACCATTATCTACATTAGGATGCATCGTATAGACAAAGGTGATGTGTTTTTTTTTTGTTTGAACAAGCTAATCTCTCTAGGATAGCCCAATTTTAGATAAATCTCACGCTGAAACAGCCAATAAGCTTATTCACGTTAAGAACCTTAGAAGCCGAGCTAAAAGAAAAAAGTCAGAAAGAAAGCTAAGCCAAAATGAAGTTATAGTTTGGGCCGGCGATGCGACGCGGTAACAGAGAGCGAATTTTACTGGGCCCCGCTCGGGTAATTGTCCAAAGCTTTCATTTAATCATTGACATAAAATCATCAACTTCGATACTTTAATTTTGTTTCAATACACCGATAAAACTCCTTCGAACACGCATCACGCACTGTGGAGGTCCTTCGCAAAAGGATTAAGACCGTGAAGTCCTGAATACTTACCTTCCCTGCCTCGGGGCGGGGGAATTTTCGTGGGGGTGAAGTTTTCCGCGCCGACGCCCCCTGGGGGGGGGGGGGCGCGACACTTGAGTTTCGGGAAATCTTCGGGGAGCGTATTTTCTTAAATAATCATTTTAATCTCTTGCGGATATAATTTTATGCGATTATTACCGCTTGGGGAATTTGGAGTGTGGAAATCATAGGGGCGGGGAGAGTTTTTACATTATGATGATACGCTAAAGGAAAATTGGTTTACCACGTGCGATTCTGTTGGATTAATTTACGCGAGGCGTTTGTCTGTCCGTCTGTATTTCTTCATATAATCGGGGTTTACCATGGTAAATTAACTGACCGGGTGAAAAGGCAAGTGGTCGGTTCCATTTCGTAGAATGCTTACTGTCAAATGACGTTTTATTCTGCCAAGTTAACTGAAGTTTTCCAGTTAACTTAGTAGGAAATGCAACTAAACGTCAGATTAAATCAATCACCTGCCTGTTCTCCTGGTGAGATATTGTACCATGGTAACGCCCCTGGATATGTATGCTAATACCACATATTAACAAACACACCCTATTCCTAAATAAACTAAGTGCCATGCCAGTATCTCCCATATTTTGCACGGCTGCATTGAACTGGATGACAAATTCGGAACATTTTCATTGCCGTTTGGATTCATTCAACGCGTTGGAACACAAATCCACTTGGAAAGTTGGAATTCAAATCACAGGCAACCTCAATTCGCGAACGTTCACCTATCCAAAACACGACTGCGCCCAGTATTGATTAACTTCTATTCAACCATCTAATTCTCTATGGTGGGTGCTCTGGATATAGATAGGATTGGGAGGAATAAGGGATTATAAGTTTCCCTACGGAAATAAAAATTCAAGTTAGAAGACATTCACCAATAACACAATATACTTGAGTCTTTAGCTCGTTAGTGAATTGTGTGTGTAGAATGTGTATTGTTTATGTAAGTATAGGATAGGAGAGAGAATTTCCCTCGCGTTGTGTTTTTTCCTAAGTGAAACGTCAAACACACCCGCGCCAAGGAGGGGTCCGCGGACTTAATAGGGGAGCGTACATGGTGGTTCACTCGTGATTTGATAAATCATGAATTTAGTTCGTAACAAAACAGCACATTATGTGTAACTTTTTAAAAAAATAATGTGAACGTAATAAGAAAATTGCCATTTGTGGTTCAGAAAACTTGAGGTCCCCTTACTAACTTACTTGATGGTAGGGTAAATATCGCCCGGGTTGGTATTATTGCATGCGTCGAAGCGGCAAGGAAAATTGTCCATGTTTTCCATTTAGTTCAATGTAGCTGGGAAATATATGGAAGGTCCTGCCGTAGCACCTAGTTCCCATGAGACCCAACAAAGGTCTAATATTATGACCTATGACAGTGGTGCTAGCCATTAATGTCCCGAGAATATTGAACTGGATTGTACGGGACAGTTTTCAAAGCCGATTAAAAAGTCTCTATCACTCAAAAGTTAAAAAAATACATTATGCAGTGGCATTAGATTACAAATTAGTATGTAAAGTGAAGATTTATAGAAACATTAAACGGCGGAGTTTCCATTTTTTTCTTACTGTCGTAAGCTATCAGTGTTAATTTGCAAGAGGTAGGTTAATTTTTAATGATTCAACAAAAGCTTGCTAATTAATTTGTTGTAATATTTTTCTTATATAACGATGATGGTCACTCATTATCATCAGCCTCAAGGTGTGTATATAAATGTATGCAACTAATTTCTTAAGTGGCAACCTCGCGTAGTAACAAAATTAATTTCATTTCCAACCACCCTGTACATGTAATATGAACACCCCTAAAGCTAGCTAGCTGCGACCATATCCTACTCGGCTCTTGTAAATCTTATCTTTATTAATTTGTTATCTGCTCGCTTTGTGGAGAACATCAGATTAGCAAGTGGTCCTTTGTTCGCATAATTGATTCGAACTGAGCTATGTAGGTTTTGTATTAAGGCAGTATTCAACGTCAGGTACTTTTAAATTTAAATAATGTAACATTTTGTATAAATGAGATACATTATACCATAGGGCCTAAGACAGTGTGCCAGCCAGTTAGTGACTTTAATAATATAGTGGCTTTAAAATATTAGCTACCGTTTAGAGCCAACTCAACAAGAATGGTATCATTTTGGAGCCTTCATTTTTAGGGTTCCGTACCCAAAGGGTGAAAACGAAACCCTATTACTAAGCCTCCGCTGTCCGTCCGTCCGTCTGTCCGTCCGTCCGTCCGTCCGTCCGTCCGTCCGTCCGTCTGTCCGTATGTCACAGGGCTGTATCTCAGTAACCGTAACAGATAGATAGCTGAAAATTTCACAGAGTGGTAAAATTAAATAAGTAAAATTAAAAAATGATTAAAATTAAAGGGAATAAAAAAAAGGGAAGGGGAAAGGGGGAATAAAATTAGTTTTTTGTATGGGAGACCCATACAAAAAACGTGATTTTTTTGTGTTAAATATTTTACGATGGTACGGAACCCTTCGTGTGCGAGTCCGACTCGCACATGGCCGTTTTTATGTTTTTATTAACTCTTTTCCTTTTCGAGAAGTTAAATATTTTTTTTTAATTATTCCTGCAATGAACGGTAAAAAACAGAACTTTTTTTAAAATAAAATATTATAAATAAAAAAGTAATAAGAAAACATTATACTTTTAATAAAAATTGAGGAGCCCCGGTCGCAGAAAAAGAATTTACAATGCTAAAATTCTACAGGTACGGAGACCCAAAGATCTCGGTAGCTGGCCCGCTGCAGGCCGGCGGAGGCGCGGCGGCGGCGAGCGGACAAGATGGCGCTACTTCCTTCCGCCGGAAGCGGCGCGTTCGAATATTGCGAAAATATTCGCGAGAGGCGCGCGGGGAATTAAAAACTGTCCCCCGACGCTTAAAGCCCTCCTGTGTGACCACAGATTCGGGAATCAACTAGAACTGCTTATCCTCTCGCTCCGCAAGCGAGCGTTATTCGCAGTCTTACATTTATGGGTTCAATCACTCAGTCATGCACCATTTTCTTTCTCTTTCTGAGTTGGATAAGTGTATTTCGTTATGAATGCGAGCGGTTACATGGTTCGGAACCCATGGTAGGGTAAAACTGTCGATCACCTTCCCCTACTAGGTTGTAGGGTTGGTACCGCGCATTGTATGAAACTATGGTTGAAGCTGCAATGAAAAATTGTTCGTGTTTTCCATCCAGTTCAATGTAGCCGTGCTCATAAAGGGAAGGTCCTGGCATGGCACCTAATTCCTTAGGGAATGTGATATATTGGGCTAATATAATAACGGTAGTGGTGTGGTATAAGCCATCTATGTCAGGTTTCATGAAAAAAAAGCATACTCAATCAGCCTCATTAACATCAACGTGCCCGACGCCGCCCATGGAATTGCGATGATATTTCAAGGGGTCTGCGAAAACCATACAGGCCGGTCAGGTGCTTCTTCACACCTTGTTTAAAGGACACAAGGAACTTTGGCAGAAATACCTCGACAGAGAGTCGATCGTTCATCACATATATCACATATTCATAGATAAATGATATAGAGGATCAGTGATTCTTATTTTTGGACTGTCGACTGGGAATGGGTACATTTACCATACCGGGTTCAGCGAAGGTAGAAAGGGGACGGAGGGACAGCAATATGCAGCTACGCCGAGCATTCTCCATTGTAAGGACGATAGAACACAGAGAGAGACCCTACATTCTGCCCTCCTTATTTAAAAGGCGGTAACTACATATGTGCCTCAAATGTAGTTTCCGCCTTTTGAATAAGGAGGGCAGCATTCCTATTCGCAGTTGGAGGGTCTCTTAATTCATGGATACCTCGGGGTCGTCAACGAGACGCACGGCCCGACACTGCATCGAGTCCAGCGAGCCATACAGGTACTTAACCGTCCCATAAATGTAAACAATACTCCACGAAAAACTTATCTGCGCCTTATAAAGGAGCAGTTTTTGCTTAGACGTGAAATAGTGACGCAACCTGAACCAGCAAGCATACTTTCCGTGGGCATTGCGTTGACTCATTCCGCCACTATCTTCATATCCAAATTACGGCTTTCTTGTTTTAAGATGGCCCTCCCGGCGAGACTACATAACTCGTGAATGAGTTAGGCACAAAATCGTGCTATTTATCTCTGGAACCTTCTCGTTTCAACGAAAAAGACAGGCTCCGTGATGAGGAGGATGCAACATATCCACAAAGCATACAATACGCATAGTCTTTGATTTGGTAAGATTACGAAAATTTCAAGCTTTTTTTTTAGCTAAAGTAAATAACGACCGCTGTAGTCAAAAATCTAACAAAAACCAAATTTATTATAAAATTTCATAAAACAAACTAGGTCTGATGACTGATCTTTTTAACATGTTTTTATTTTTATCGTTGAGTAATCCACCTCCAAAGTTATAGTTATGTTATATAGTTAACTTTCGGACCTTATAACTTGGAAACTAAACACAATTTTAAGATGCCAACAGTCATCAGACATCTAGTTCGATCACAAAAAGCTATTTTAAGCAAAATTTTGGATCTCTGACAAGAAATATGGGCATGATCTTCTACCCACGTTTGTATGGGGAGTTAAGCGGGTAGGCCCACCTTAAATAATGTGACCTTGCTTCACTGTTCATTACATACATATCACATTCAGCGCACAGATGATTTGATTTCGCATTTTTAACATTTATAACCCCACTGCGCTTAATCCCACAGACAGTTGCGCGTTGCTAACCATCCCCACGAAGCTGAACGGCAAGTCCGTTAACTTCCCGACCGCCCCTCACCGTCTGCTATTGACAGTAGGGTCCGGCGAGGGGTGGCAAGTTTCACGGTTCCTCAGCGTAATCGCACCGTTTAGAATTCTATTAAGCGATCGTACCGCTGCAGCGTTGTGGACCACACGTGCGGTGGTCGCGGGCGAAGCGCGTTCCCGTCTTAGGCCAAAAATACGGCATTAATGAGTGTAGATCAGAAGGAACATTTAATAAAATTTACACTCTCGAGAGCTGTATGTTAAATGAACTCAACGGATGAAGAAGCGGGTATTTAAATGTGACGCTTAGTGGAAGTTCGTACACGACGAGTTATTCCATAGAACTACCTAGCATAGCGCGTTGTGCTTACTGCTCGGCCAAATAAACTGAAATTGACCAGTTGGCAAGGTACAACATGTAACTCACCGTTAGATGTAATCACACTTGCCTGCTCACCCGGCGAGGTGATTTACCATGGTAACCACCCTGTAGTTCTATTCTCGGAATTCTCAGGAATAAAATATATTGCAGTCGATAAAACCGCATTTATAGGTCGGCAAAGCGATTTTTAAACAGTTATCGTCCATAGTATTAGGAATTGATAGGGTAACGACCGTATAAATCAAAATTATTATATACGAATTTAAAATATTCCCGCTGCATGATCAAAGTGACCATTTAATTGTATGGGAATACGGCGACGCGCCGTATAGTATGGCAGTCGAAACATCAGTCAGTTCTCACCCACACAAACCCTCCAATATATCTGCGCCTATATTTGCATGTGGCACGTTTAAGTTGGGTTGGGAGTGTTTGAAAATTGGAGACAGCGGGTCTCCTAGTAGACGCGCTAGATGACAATTTTTTTTTTCAAATAAAAAAATAAGCATATTTATCTTCGATTCTAGTTGCATTCCAAAATGTATGAACCGACCCACAGCTATATTTGTGTGAATATTGTTAAATTGATGTAATTTGTGCATTATAAGGAAATCTTAGCGAATTGGACCCGAATCACAGCCACCCATCGTGAAATCAATAAAAAAGTGGGTCGTCCTTCAGACGATAAACCACAAAAGGGCATCGCCCTAAAATGGCGTAAGTCTAAAATCAACAATAAAATTCCCTTTCAAAATATTTCCACACAATGAACTAGCCTTAATCCTACTGAGGATAAACACGGTGAAACTACACCGCGAGCCTAGGAATTATATTTACGTCACCTTTGAGGGCACGCTTGTCATAACTGCATAAAAACGGTTACGTGTTGTAAGCTGATTACTATTGCTTTATTTTATGCATTTTCTTCTTTATTCCATTTATAATTCTGTTCATATTTCTTTGTTATGCCAAATAAACAAATATTATATAATAAAATATATTGTTATGCATTTGTGTTACATTTAAAGCGGCATACAGGACTTTTAGAAGTGCAGAGTATTCAATTTAGAGTTACGCAGGAGAAAGAAAGAAGTCTCTAAAATCATTTTCGTTACATTGAACAACAAGTACAATTTTGTGATGTAAAATGTACATTCAAAAAAAGGCTTAGGATATCAATTCTGGGGAAGTTTTCTTCTGTGATAAACCGTTAATAGAGCAATAAAGGCTCATTATAATATTATTATTATTATTATAATTTTCCTATCTTAAAATGTAAGCTATTTGCAATGTAATCCTTTAACGGCTGTGAAATTAGCCGAAACAAAATGAATTTATTTAAATGTTATTTAAGGAACAACCACAGAAGTAAAAACATATTTTCATAAATAAAAAAACTTGTTTTTCTTAATTATATATGCATATATGTTTAGTCAATTAGTTACACTGTAGGTATAGTGAATATAAAATATATACAACTATTTTATACACATTTTCTTGATTAAATGTGTACAATGTAATTATGGCAATTTTTTTCTACTTTAAATGATCAATATCATAAAAGTTTTGTTCACAGAAGAAACTCCGAAGAAATATGAACATCATAAATATAATAGTCAACATACTAAGTATTATTAGGTTGCATTATATTCGCTAAATAACATATTTTTTTTAAACAACGGCTCCCTCCGTATAGTCAGCTAATCCTACTGCATTTAACGTCCTCGCAAATAGATATTTTTTATCCGCAAACAAAGAATGTGTTTTTTCGAACTCATCCCATTTTGTTCCATGGCTTTAGTGGCTGTTTTATTAACTGGCTTTTTGTATTAAAATAATATCGCAAATAAATTTGATGTTGATATGGCTTTTTGTTCGTTTTATTAGCTGTTTTCGTACAATTGTGGTATTTGCGAGTAGTTTTTGCTGCAAATATTTTTATGGTTTCTTAAGACAACTTTTTATGAACATCCTGGTCACATGTATAAGCTTTCAAAATTATTAATAGATAAAAAGGAAGGAGATATGCACACGTACTATGAGACCCGCTGTCTCCAATTTTCAAAAACGACTAACCCAACATAAACGTGCATGCTACATAAACACAGTCGCAGACGTATTGGAGGGTTTGTGTGGGTGGCAACTGACTTTACGAACGCATTTTTAGAGCACATTCGCGCGCGATGGCACTGTGTGGCATATTACGCGCCGATGGATTCCCGAACAATTAAATGGTCTCTTTGACCATACGGCGGAGATGCAATATCAAGCGCATGCCACTTCTCCTTCCTTTCTCTTCAGTGATATACTAGTGAACTAGTTCAGTCAACTAACTACAGTCAGTGCATTTATAATGTCACGTGCCTGTGCTCCTACCAGACAATTGATTTTTGGTCACCATTGACATCCTTTCTTGCTCGTCGAATGGGACCTGTAAGACCTCTTCATATTAAATCGACCTCTAAACTAAAACTTACCTCTTATATGGCCACTGAAAATTGATGCATACATTAGGGAGCACAGCCACAGAACATGTGTCGCACACTCGAAATAAAAGCTCCCGCCGCGAAACGGGCCACGTCCGCCATTTTAAAATCCGCACGCGGTGTTAATACGCCCGGAGACCGCAGCGCGCGTGACCAGAAACGGAAATTGATAAGGGACCTAGCGCAGGAAGCGCTGTAGCGCTAACCTCTAACTAAGCAAATCGAATTTTAGCGTTGGGTATGGGTTTTTGAAGTTATACACTTAAAAAGCCCCGACATTTTTTTATTACCATTTCCACCATCTTTTCATCCAATGGGATGGTACTAGCTCGGGCAGGATTTACCCTACGACCTAGATAGTAAGATGCACACAAACCGGCAATGATAATTGTCTGTGTATTCAACCCAGTGTGTACCTTACATTGCATATGTTGTATGTTACTTACATTGCAAAATAATAAAGTGCAATATAAGTAAGTTATTGGCGTAGCAACTAGTCCACATAATGTGTGTCGGGCTAAATATATAACGTGTGGTATTATAAATTCATGCCCAGTCATATAAATGGTATTCTGACATTTGTACGATCTTATGAAAATTAATATTATGTCCAAAATACTAATACAAATTATATAAAAAATAGTTCGAAGTCGATCACATTCCCCTATTCAAACATTTCCATTTCATTAGGTTTGGTATTGAGAAGTACGAGTACTTTATAGTATTAGGGTGATCCGTATTTTACACCAACAAGAATTGGCAACATGTTGATTCCGTTCTAGAACTACCGAACATTTAGAATGGACTCAAGGTTTCCTCTTTAAATACCATTGTTCACCCCTTACCGCAAAACGAGGTATGAAGTTTAAGCGAGAGACTTGTGGCGAAAGCAATACTTGTCTGCAGATCACCGTTCGAGACATATTGTCGAAAAGTCAGCTTTTCACTTGCCTTTGGAGCAGAATAGAGTTACTGTAACAGTTTTTACACAAGTATTTACATTATCGATACGAATGATTATTAATAATAAATGTAACCGCAAAAAAATTAAAAGTAAGTAAAATTTGCTTCCCCCACAGTACTGACCAGAATCTCCAAAATCTCATTTCCCGGCCAATGCAATCGCTGAAAGGATCCCGCAGGGAGCAGTGTATAATATCGCAATATGGCGGTCGGAGGATGATATGTTAATACGAATACATACCGAGAGGTGGCGCGCGGAGCAATATGCATAATTTTATGGTCGGCCCGGGTCGCGTTCGAAATTCGATGAGAACGGACTTACCACCGTTCGAAACGGCGACAGAGGCTGTATTTGTAAGTTTATGTCTACAACGTTATGGTGACTTATTTCAAAATAAGGTAGTTACACGTATTATCAGCATATCATCAGATTCTCATTAGTTTGCAGTAATTTTCTGTAAGTAATTGTTCATACAATGTTTCATTTCCGCATAACTTTTGTCAGCCTCAGTGGCCCAGTGGCGCGACACTTCGGCGATATAATTTAATAATTTTAATTGAATTTCTGTAGATTTCATGCATTGAAGACTGTGTGCTTCAATAAAACAGTACTTTGAAAATAAAATTTTCGGTAAATCTGCTTATCGTGTGTCCTAAATAGATGAACATTTTTGTGTGTGTTTGAGTAGGCCCTCGGAAGGCTTATATTCATGGACCCGGTACGCAGCGCTTTTCCGATATCCAAAATATTATTTAAGAGCTAATCAAAGTTAGATTTAATAATGAAATGTCCTAAAGATACTAAATATATGTGAAACTTTCTTTAAATCTAACAACTAAAAAAAACTATGCTTCATTTTCCCCTTCTTATTATAATTAAAAGGACAATCGTAAAGTGTGAAATCATCGCAGGCGTACTATTCTCCGTGCTCAAATATCCATTAATAAAAAATGTCATGGCGTTGGGTGGACGTTAATATGCTGCAGCGCTAGCTGAAAGTCCAATTATTGTGCTAATTAGTTAACATTTTTTTTATGCGACCTGACATGGTATAATATAAGCCCAATACACCACATCCCCGAAGGAATCAGGTGCCATGCCAGGACCTTCTCTTTATGAGCACGGCTACATTGAACTGGATGGAAAAACACGTACAATTTTTCATTGCCGCTTCGACCATCTTTTCATCCGCAATGCGATGGTGCCAACCTGGGCGGGCTTAGACCCTACCACCTAGTAGAGAAAGGGGACCTACAGTTTTACATGGATTCCGAACCATGGAGCAGCTCGCATTCGTGACTAAATGCACTTATCAAACTCGGAAGAGAAAGACAGTGGTGCATGTCGGAATTAAGCCCAGAACGTGTATTCTTGGCATTCAGTCATTGCGGATTCAGTAGAGTTAACTGAAGAAGAATTTACTTTGACATTACTGTTAACTCTACTGAATCCGCAATGACTGAATGCCAAGAATACGCGCCCTGACCTCTGGTACGCTAGGCCAGTCCCCGCGCCACTAGGCTACGAGCCGCTCAAAATATGCGGAATACACAGTCCTAAATCCTCACTGAGTCAGAAAATTACTTTCGACTAATTTTGGGTTATTTAAGGATCGCTTATGGAAATCGATATTCACTGAATTCAGAAACACATGGAGATGCTTTAATTCCAGCCACTAATTTATTATTATTTATTTATTTTTTACAAAAGGTACGCCAACAGTGTACACACGAAAACTGTATATATTAGCAAACATATTAGGGGGCACATTCCGTGTGGCGCTGCGATTGATTACCAGTACGTCAAAGCGAATTACTCTCCTGAGAACAAACACTTGATTCATCAACTCGTAATTCCCAGAATTGGCCTACTAGTGGCGAGTTTATTATATATTGTTTTATGAAAAAACCGGTGTGGGTGACTGTGCTGTACTCTGAAAAGCCAAATACACCTCGCCTCGCGTAACCACACTCAGTGAGGCACCATACCAGCAGATTTGCGGGATATCGCTGAGCTATCGATCTTGTTTAAATTACGCTTGAAGACACCCAGGTTATAGGTATGAGGGAAGGCATCCGCCGGCAGACAGTTCCATATCCTGGTGTTTCGGCAGATAAATTACTTTTAACACGGTTTTGTTCTTAAATGCCTAATGTCAGCCATATGTCAAGATTCTGTGCGGTGGGTGCTAAAGGTAGGATGGGGAGGAATAAGGGATGAATACCACAGAGCAATGTCCATGTAGAACAGACTGAGCTACCCTACAAACTGTCTGTGGCTCAGGGACTCCAACCCAGTGGTAAGTCGTGGGTCTCCAACAAGATGCCGCTGAATTGAGTTCAAGGACGCCAACAGTTACTGCAGACTACCTTCCCACTTCAGGGGGACAATTACAATTACGTTACAAAAAAGTATATAGCATAAAAACCTTCTCAATGAAAACATGCATATGTGTACCAACTAGATGTCGTATTCGCTCAAACGGTGTCGTAATCATTTCGGACAAACCAACATCGATTTTAATTTATTCAGATCATCAAAAGTAGATGCTACAAGTAGCGGATTGTTCCGATAGCTCGCAACTGGTTGCCAATGGAACGAAGCACGCTGTACATGGCACGGCTAGTGCCCGGGACACCCTGCAACGCTGACCGCAGGACATAATATATTGTCACCGACAGGCGTGTGAATCTGTTGCCGACAGCATTCGAAACGTGCGTTGCTATAGCAATCGAGAGTTCCCTGCATTATACAAAAGAACAAGGTCTCATTTCATTTCTTATGCATAATTTACTATATTTAATATGTTCCTATATTACTTACTATATCTCAACTTCCATTCAGTTTAAGTCTATAAAAGTGTTTGCCACTAATTCTTAATTATTGGTACCCGTTTGTGTAAATTATTTTAATCAATATTATTTTATCTTAGTAAGTATGCAAGTAAGCAGCTGGTTTCAGAATAGGCGCTTTGGATGGCACATTTCCTTCGTTTTTAGGGTCCTGTCGCTACGGACCGAAAAAAGGGCTCGGATCCAGACCCTTGTGATCTGGCTGTCTGTCGGTCACACTCATTTTATCCCGAATTGTTCTCCTATGGACAGCGGTTTAAACATTCTTAAAAAATCACCAACACTTATTAAGTAGTCATGATTGTTGTGAAAACGTTTGATTTATGAAGCGCCAATTTGTTTTTAATAAAAATTTTGTTTTGTGTTTTTAATGTAAATTTACCTCTATTTACAATTACCTCATCGGTGATTATCCATAATGACCAGCATGAAGATGTATTTTCACACTGCCACTATAACTTGTTAAATAGTTCGTGTGATCGTATTTTTGTGTTTTTCTTTAATTGTGTAAAGTATTTTTTTTTTCCCTCGTGTGTTCTCTTTGACAATAATTTAACTAATTGGTCTATGTCATGTTTTTTTAAGGGTTTACTTACTGTATTTTTTCTGGTTTTATGTATTATGTTTCCTCACTCACGACAAACAGCTGTTGCTCTCACCTTATGTTAGTCGTAAGTGTGTCCGGACCAGCGTAAAATCAGCGCTGTAGTTCACTCATCAAGAGGGACCTGCAGCACAAAATGCTGAGCTGGCTCCTTTTTTTTTCTCCACAAATGTGTATTTTGAATTTTGTAAGTGTTCTAAGTTGTGTTGAGAAAAAATAAACGTATTTTCTTTCTTTCTTTCTAAGGGTCGAATTTTCAATCCCCAGATAGTTCTTAACGGACTGATAGTACAAATTTACATCTGGCAAAGGACGGATAGTCACTGCCGGAGAATTATATTTTCTATCAAAATTATCTGACTATAATTTTACTACTAAACATATGGAATTACTATATCGGATGGATAATCAGAAGCGTAAATAAATCCGTCAAATAGTTATCTGGCTATTCATCAGACTATCGAAAAATCAGCGCTTAATATTATGAATTTGATATGTATTTAGAATCAACCGTGAAGCAAGGATACATTAGTTAAAGAAAGAGAGATGAAAAAATAACTACTTTACGAAAATCGTGCAATACCTGACACTAACCAGCAAACATACATTTCGCGTTTATTGTGTCCACCAATTTTAGAACCTGCTCTATACCTATAATTGGCAAATAACTTCTTCTATTGTTAATAATAATAGTAATTATGATTATTCAAATATAGAGTAGTAATATTTAACTTTAGTACGTCATCCCCAAGCTAGTTCATGAAAAAGAGGTGGCGTTTTGCAAACTATCTGTCCTCTTTTTAACCGACTTCACACAAGGAGGATGTTCTATGTTCGACTTTATTTATTTTTTATGTCCGTTCATTACAGCTCTCTATCTTTAATTAATGTGCTAGTCCTACGGTGAAATCTAAATTCATACAATATTCGTTGAAAAGAACAACGTGCTTGCTTAGTTAAATTCATTATTCATTATCGAAGCGCGAAACCGCCCCAATACAGAGCGGCAAAAAAATCAAATTTTGACCAAATATGTCCGCGACTAAGGGGAGAATTTATAACAGCGCCGACTCCCTTCTTTCAGAATGCATGCGTGAAGGTACGTAAACACTGCACTCAGCAGTCTTGCTAGAGACACTCCATCGGATATAAATCGTCTCGGGTGGGGTGAGTAACGGCCCGCCCACTGTCTTCCCTAGCAGACGCCCTAGGGCATTATAAAAAAGGCTTCTCATATTTACATTCAAACTTTTGTGTCCTACATTCATACCTGCGTAAGCGCCTGAGAGCTGTCATGACGGGAGTAGCAACCGAAATTTGTTTGTATGGCGGCGGCGTATCCGCTTTCCATGCAATAGCGGCAACGCCGGCGAGTGAATCCGATTACGAATTCGCTTACTCCTGATGTTCTCAAGTTCCAATGTCACGTAAGGACACGTTAGAACTTCTCAGGACGCTATTTAGTGCAACGAATATGCTATCTTGCGGTGACGCTTGGTGCGGGTCACCCCTTTCCATAAAACATGGCGACAATTGGTAGCATGTGTGTTTAGACTTTCACTGTTGTAACATGTCTATATAAACATCCTGATATTTGTTATGAACTCTTTCACATGGCAAGATTCTTGATTTCTGTGAATTCATATTGTTTTTTCCTGTTTTCCTTATATTATAAATGATAAATATACAATTACTCTTACCTCAAGCATTAGCAAACGCTTTTTTTAAAATTAGACTAAGAGGACGTTGTGAAAATTACCACATCACTTTCTTGCCAGTTCTTCGCTGAAAATTCTCAACCAGCTAATGATAAAATATGACAAATCCGAGAGCAGTGTACTATGGATTATGAATAAACAATAAAACAATATATTGCGCGTCGTTCTTACGTGTTGTTGGAACTCGATAAAATGAGTAGTAAGCAAATTCGTGAGCGAACTCAATCGCCGATACTGCCGCCATTGTATGTTAAAGGGGACGACGACCCTATACAAACGAGTTTCGGTTACTAGTCCCGTCCCACCACGCTCGCTGGGCAATAACAAAGAAATAGGAAATCAATAAACAATCAAATTGTTAGAATCAGCCTCGTAACTCCCAGAAACACAATCACTTAGCGATAACCGGAGCCGGCTATAACTGAGAGCAAATTACTTAATACTTCTTCTTTTCCCGTTCATTACTTTTTCAATAAAATTCTCGGCAACAGCTGGTCACTCACTTAGGCGGCGTCCGGGGCCGGCGAGCGAGACGGCGCGCGATGCGCTGAAGTCGGAAAGAGACGGACGCTCAGGGCTGGCGCAAGAAATTAATATGTCTTGTTTTATAACCTACAGCTGGGTGTGCCTGGAGCCGCGAGCTCAGAAGGACGGCAGTGGAGAGCTTAGAAGGAAACTCATCCGTATGGTGGCAGCGTAGCTACCAGTTAGTGGAGAATATCTAACTTTTTTTTTATAAAACCTGAGCCCGTAGTTCCAGCGGTCACCTAAATTGGCGTTAACGGCAAACGGACTGACTGGCGTTTTCAAATGTATGGAGAAATTGTAGAGCGCGCGCAGTGGGCGTTAAGCGAACTAACATTTGCGAGTCTGAGTTTAATTTGACAGCTTACTCAACGTGGCCGTAAATAAGTCGACGTTGCAGTTTAAGCCGACTCCGCGATCTTATACAAATCGGAAGTCGGAGTTTGACTTTGACAACTTGAAGAAGTAAAACCACAGAAAATCTAGTAAAAAAATGTATGGAGTTTGACGTTTTTACGAAACTTTGAAGTTCCGTAAACGCCAGATTAGGTGACAACTGGGACTAGCAGCTCAGCTACGGCTCTTAGATGATTTTGTTCTGCATGTGTCATGGGGTATTTTTTTATGCAACCTGACATGGATGGCAATACCACACAACTACCGTTATGATATTAGTCCAATACCCCCACATTCCTAAAAGAATTAGATGCTATGCCAGAACCTTACCTTTATGAGCAGGGCTACATTGAACTGGATGAAAAACACAGACAATGTTTCATTGCCGCTTAAAAAGAAAGAGAAACAGAGTTTATTTTACACACTTTTTACGGTGTTACATAATAGTTGTCGTTAAGATGTTTGTACTAATTACAGTTTACGTAGGAATAATAAATATCTAGCAATAGTGTGCAAAAATGGCCATGGCTCAGCATGCCAGGGAGGTACGTAAATTGCCCTAACTGGCGCTGTTTTTCAGCCGCTGCCGTGTGAATGAGTGCGTGAGTGTGGTAGTAAGGTATGTGTGGCGTCAACCATAGTTTCATCTAATGCAGGCGGGCTTAACGCTACAACCTACACTTTTACATGGGTTCCGAATCATGGAACAACTCGCATCCATAACGAAATGCATTCATCCAACTCAGAAAGAGAAAGAAGAGAAGAAGTGCAAGACCAGACCTCTCGCATGAAAGTCAAGTCCTCTAGCCCCTAGACCTCGAGCTGTACAAAACCGTTATTAGATCGCTGACGAATACGGGATGCGCAACATCGAATGTTTGTTGCGCCAATCAGCGTCCTGTGAAGTTCTTACGTGTCATTGGAACTATAAAAAATCTGTAATAAGCTAATTTGTAAGCTCATTCGCGTGCGCTGTTGCCATTGCAGGTAATAGTTGCTACGCCTCCCCCCCCCCCCTAAATCAATGATAAACTAAATTGTAAACTAAGTCATTCGTCGGCGCTGCCGCCATTGCAGGTTTTAGAGTTGCTACGCCACCCCCATACAAAAAACTTTAGATTGCTAGAATTCTTCCATGCTTGCTAGACTATTGAAGTGGTGGTGGTCTGTTTTTGGTCAATATTTTTTGTATTTTTCAATATTTATGTAAGTTTTTAGATAACTGTGGTTTTTAAGAGATTAAACAATAAGAAATCGCCAAGCACGATAACTTGAATCGAGAAGACTCGTTTAAGTTATCTCTATAGTGGAATCCGGTACTTGTTCCCCTGAAAATCCGGATGCGTGCAGTGAACGTAAAGATACGGCTAGCGCCTTTTGCCTTTCCCTGGAGCTCCGGAACGCAGCTGCTCAATACCTTCAAACTACCCACAACTACAATCTTCTAGTATACTTACTACTACTTTCAGTTATTGTTAACTCCGGATGAGATTATTTATCTCAGCCTAATAATATACTGAAAGGCCTGCTCCTTTCTGAGTCTCGTTTCCGCATTACAACCACCCTAAGCGTCATAACCTCAAAATCGAACATCGCCAGTGTTAAAAATTCCGCCGCCGGGCGCCCTCCGGCGGAGGGAGAAGTGTGCGTTTGATTGGCACGGAGGGTTGCCCGCTGGAAACTGTTAAACGATGACGCGGGGTAATTAGGGGCGCATTTTGGATATTAATTTTTGGCGGGATGGAAAATTATTTTTTGCCGGGCGCCCTCGGGTTCATTTTAGAACGGCGGCTCATGTTCGCGTTGTTGTTTTGACGAGCGAGGCGCAGTTTTTAGGGGGACTTTTGATTTTATTTTTGTTTAACTCATTGCATGTTTTTTTTTGCATTTTGAAGTTGTTTTAAATGAATACAGGGAGTTTTTTATGTAACTGGACATAAATGGCTAATACCACACCCACATTCATGATATTGGCACGACATACCTCATTCCCGAAAGAATTAGGTACCATGCCAGGACCTTCTCTTTATCAACACGGCTACATTAGTGGGTGGAAAACACGGACAAGTTTTCATTCCCGCTTAGACAATAGTTTGATCCAATGTGATGGTAGTAGGCAAAGGGGACCTACAGTGCGGTTACACTACCTCGCATTCGTCAAGAAATACACTTATCCAACTCAGAAAAAAAGAACGTGAACCCAGAATCTTTAAGTTTGCTTAATTAAATCTATTTAATATTTTAACCTCAAAACATTGAAATTATTATTATATTTTTTTCTATCTTATGTTTTCAAAAAATAAAACAACAATATTATATGTTTTATTTTGCAACAGGTCGAAAAAAAACTCATTATTCCTTGGAAGTTTTATTTCCTTTCTTCATGGAATGTGATGTGATGTAGAATCGACAGTGAATCATGGAGACGTTAATTTAAAAAGGAAAGTTCCAAAAATAACTATCTTATTAATACACTGCTAGGCTGGACTTATTCCAGCAAGCAATCCTTGCATTGCGTCTACCGATTCCGCCTCCCACTCTATACCCAAATTTTTGGAATTATCTTGCAGTCCCTCCTCCCGTTATCAATGCCTTCTACTAATAGAGTGTTTAAGAACATACCTAACATGTTATACTTCGTGCTGGCAGACCCTTCAATGTCGCAGTACGACAAAAAAAAGAGCAGGAGAATCTTTGGGTTCTTAACAAATTTCTGTCGACCACGGATCCTGCGCCTGTGTTAGACGAGAGGAGGCATCTTCATCGAGTATATCTCGTGTTAAAAGTAGAAGGTAAAGGTGATAGGTGGGAACTCAGACTGCCCACTCTGGTTACTACTGACTTTGGTTTTGAGGGGAATCCATTAAGGGCGTGATAAGAGACGATGGCATTCAGTTTGGTGAGGACGGAAGTAATTATATTAATTATATTTAAAAATTACTCCAACGAAATTCGATAATCCAATAAGTAAGTATGTAGCTAGCTCAAGATAAAACTGTAAGTCACTGGGAGTTGATATTTACCGCCGAACTCGAACTCACTCTTACCTGACTGAGCCTCCAGTTCCGTTATTTAAATAAATATATATATAAAAATCTATAAACCTATCATATAAGGAGAATGACCTAGCATGACACCTAACTCTTTAGGGAATGTGGTGTATTGGGCTAATATAATAACGGCAGTTGTGTGGTACTGGTCACCCATGTCAGATTGCACAAAAAAATCCATAATTTCTAATTAATAAAGTCTAAGAACAACTTACAAAAAAAAAAATAATTACGTCTAATAATAGTTCCGCTTTAATGTACTAAGAAAATCAGTCGGTTTTTCCTCGACTATCCCTATGTAACCCCACTGCCCACCCTTACACGCTTTGTTTAAAGGTCTGACTATAAGTAGGCATAAACCATAAAATCAGATAAGTTGTTCCCGATTCATCAGAAGACACAGAAAGATAGAAAAACAAACAGAAGACCTTAACTTGTATTTGAATAAAATGGCTTATTGGTTTACATACTATTTAATTTCTAAACTATGTTTGCATTATTGACGTTGTTTTTGTATGCTTACGGGCCCACCCTAAACGCGAATATGTCTAATTTATTAAACACGCTCTACTTTAATTTATGAATAAAAAAGCACGGATATTTTTAATTTACCTTGCATGTAATAATGCCCTCTGGAGGGCAGAACATATGTTGCTAGGTATGGACAGCTAATAACGTCTTTTGGATTTTTGGTTATCTCTTTGTTATGTAAATATTTCACGAAGCTGCCATATCACAAATACAATTCATAGTTTTTTTAGGCAAATATAACGCGATTTCAGTGTGACGCACAAAGTATGTAATGGAATTATATGTTTCTTTTAATTCTTATTAGTCCTTCACGATTAATCGCGATCCTTCACAAATATGTACTCATCCTAAACATTTGGTTAGATATCTATAGATGATTTTCTCTTACAATAAGAAAAAATGGTATCAATACATTTGAAAACAATATTTCACTTAAGTAGGTACATTCGTCCATTTTTTTGCTAAAGTCGATGTATTTAATTTACTGCGTTAAAGCCAGATTATTAGATCCTGTCTAAACATACTGCCTGGTATATAAAAGCCTTACTTATTACTGAAAATATACCCATTAAGGGTATATTTTCATTTATCAAAACAATACATTTTATTTAATTTTATCTTCGAGTAAACTGTTCTGTGGTCAAGAATTACTTGTAAAAATAAAAATCAGTCCACTTACCATTAATTCCATTAATTTTAGCCGCTTCCGAACTCTGTCTATCTGATATCTCTTTGTCCGTCCCCAGTATCGCACTAACACTAAACTTTAAAACTGGTTTGCTCCTCTCGACAATCTCGTCACAACTCTTCACCATGTCGTCGGTGTAGCTCTTCCTCTCATCATTCCTATCGCCACTCTCGTCACCGGAGTTCGGCGATCGCTCCCTGTAGTGATGAAGGTTGAATCTTCTTTCTAGCTCCTCCAGCCTTCGAAGACCCATAGGCAGGCTGCTTTTCTTGCAGTAGTAGGAAGGACAATCGTACCCTCCACAAGTAGAACACGTCCTCTCCCTGGTTGTTTGGTCTTTTGGGCTCCTTTCGTCCTCTTCTGTGGGCTTGTGGGCGTAAAACTCACCACGATTTTGATAGTAAGCCGTTTCTGTTTTGATCGAATTCAATTTCGAAGCGTTCTCTTGAACTTCGTCGCCGTCGTTCTTGGAATCTTCGTCTTCGTAATTCTCTCTCTTAGAGAAGTCGTCGTATTTTGGATTTTCGTCGTCGTCCAATTTGTGGTCGTCGAGTTCGGATTCGGTCATTTTCCCAGGCGAGGTGTCCCTCGATTCGGATGGGCTCTGTTTCTCCTTATTCATGTAGGAATCGATTTGTTGGTTCAGAAACTGACTTTGGAAGTTCGCCGCTGTCTTCTGGTGATGTAATATACTGTCCACGAGAAAGGGAGAAGTCATCGAATATGGGAAGACGCCGTTTTGCTTATTGGCATTGTAGCATGCAAAGCTTTGGATGGTTTTCAACATAGTGGTCTGGTCAAAGTTTTTGCTCATCAATGGTGTTACGTTTAGTGGTCCATGTTGAAGGTTTGACGTTGGAAACATTATACGTTCATGCTTTCATAAAAAAATGTGTTCACATATTTTTAAACTTGCTCTTTTTTGTAACTTTTCATTCACTTAAATATGAACAAAATATTTTTTTTTATATTTAAGAATAATTCAAAAGCGTTTGCTAATTTGTGTATGCTATTAGAACATAACATCAAATTCGAACACAATTGCTATAAAATTATTTACAATGTCTTGTCCATCATGTCTTTGAACATATCTTAAATTTGTAGTCACTGATTCTCACACCGACTCAAAATATTCCAATATTGTCACCCAGATCAATGAATGGGTGTCTGCCCTCCGATCCGCACTGCGGGGCGCTCGAATCGCTACTGACTGCTCCTAGGGGGTGGGAATCTTTCTTTTAGGGGTTGGACCGCCGCCGCCCTACCCTTGTACGTGTGTCGGTGTATGTGTGTGTATGTGTGCGGGCGCGTGTGTGTCGGTGTGGAGATCGTGTAGCTGTGTCGCGGACATTAAACGGACGGTAGAGTGGCGTGGTGATGGAGTAGATATAACGCTTTGATTCTGTAATGGCGAATTAAGTATGCACTCAAACATTGATAAGTTCTTAGATATTTGTAGAGATGTATTGTTTATACCAATTAGATCTCTTTGAGCAAATGAATCCAGGCTAGTATTGTGTGTTTCGTGCATTAGTTATGGACTAGATGCATAGAAAGTCTTATTTTTTTATTTAGTTTGGATTCTCAAAACATAATTAATTTTATTACGTGTCTGGATATATGAAGACGTTAGAAGAATACTGTAAGACTGAGATTTAAATTTGGTAAAAAAAACTAAAATAAGTTTATCTGGCACCTTGGAAACGCAGGAATTCAATACTGGCAAGGGAAGTGCGATCCATTCTTTGTCAAACCGAAAGCTAACACGATGTAGGTATTGAATCTGGAATAATGACGTCGCTCTTAGTACGGAATCGCAGAATGCTCGTCAAAATTCAGTTGATGTATAATTTTGTATATTCTAATATTTTAACTTATTTTTTATTTAAAGACACGAATCATGGGTAGGGATTCAATACGTTACGTTATTGTTGAAAAAAATCGAAGCTATTTTTTGCTTACATTTCTAAGACTTTTCTAAAAAAGAGATAGTTTACGGGCCGGAGAGTGAGAATAACTTATTATCCCCGAATGTTATTTTCGATATTGGCAGATAATTAGTTATGTTATTTGAGGCACATCAAAATCGGTTCATTCACAGCGGTATCGAATATGTGAACGCTACGAAATAATGTTGACAATGTAACAGCAAGGTACAACCTCGTAGGGTTCAATCCTCTACCGCAAAGCACAAATAGAACTCTATAACTCTAAAACATGTATTGGAATGGATGATTATTTTTCCGAAAAAAAAATGAATTATTAACTGCACTAAATAAATATGAAATTTGCTTTAATGAAATCCATACTAATATTATAATATGCGAAAGTAACTCTGTCTTCTGTCTTTTGCGTTTTCACGCCAAACCGCTGAACCAATTTTGATGAATTTCGATATAGAGATAGTCTGGACCTATACAATCAGTGATTAAGTACATTAGTGAATGCAATGATCTTTCTCCACTTGTCAGCCAAAGTGGCCCAGTGGCGCGACACTTCGGCGATCGCTCTCCGAAGTTAAGCAACGCTGGGTCCGGTCTGGTCTTGGATAGGTGACCATTCGACCGTTGAGAGAGGCTGGCCGTGGTTCGGATTCCACGTTAAATTGTAGGTCCCCTTCCTTACTTACTAAGTGGTAGGGTTAATCCCGCCCGGGTTGGTACCATCGCATTGGATGGACGATGGTCGAAGCGGAAATGAAAATTGTCCGTGTTTTCCATCCAGTTCAATATAGCCGTGCAATATAATGAAGGAATGGCACCTAGTTCCCATGTGGTGTGTTGGGCTAATACCATGACAGAAGGTGTGGTATTAGCCATCTATGTCCAGTCACATAAAAAAAATAAACCTGCGATTCTCGCAGAAGATCCCTTGAAATCAAGTTTTTTTTTTATTTGACTGGATTATTAGCCATACATGGCCAGTCAAATAAAAAAATCTAACTATTGCCATGGTATTAGCCCATCACACCTAATGGGAACTTGTTGACCCGTGCCAGGGCCTTCCTGATATTGCACAGCTACATTGAACTGGGACAATTTTCATTGTCGATTTAACCAAACCGTACCAACCCAGGCGAAAATAAGCCTACCACCTAGTAAGTAAGGAAGGAGACACAGTTTAACGTGGAATCGTAACCACGAACGACGAATCCATTCGGTTGTCTTTTATGACATGCACGGGAAGAAATGCAAAGTCTTTCGCGAACGTACACAGCACAAGTGTGTTCTATTATCTGCGAATATTATTTCCATGAATAACTTACAGGAAATGCGAAAAAGAGTGACGTGATAAAGAAATGTATCCCTACCTTTTTATTAACCACATCAAATGCTCTCTCATTATTAATTATTAATAAGTTATACGCGTTCGTTTCTCCTCAACTTCGAGAAGGGACAGATAAAAAGAAAGATCTGGATACACGAAAAATAAAAGGATTTAATTCTTCCGAAATCGCTTAGCCCATCCCCCTCAACCCCTATTGGCCTGAGTGCATCCATTATACAACAACGTAAACGCAACGATTCAATATATGTATTTTGAACTTTAACTCTAATAAATTAAGAGTCGTTATACAACATGGCATTCTGAGCACGCGCAGGGAAGCGCGGGAAAGACGTAAGCGACAGTCACGCCGCTGTTTCAAAATGGCCTCTCAGCAACGGGTGCTTGTTTGAGTGGAGTCGATATTTTACAAAGTGCTTGTTTTTGCGGAGTTCCGCCGGGAGGAGGGAGATTACGTATAAAAAGTTGCCATGAAAAGGAGTGAGGGGCGAATTAATAATGCCCTTAGGGGCGAAGATCGTGTGCATCGGAGCGGTCTCAGGAGTCTAGGTGTGGAGGAATAAATTTAAGCAGTTAAGTCCATGATCCGATGAATATATTTATTATTTCACCAGCTGAGGTACTCGGCTCCGCTCGGGTTAATGTCGTTTTGGATTAAGATGGTTATACTAGCCAATGCGTTAATTTCCTGATCTCTATGGAATGAGAACATAAAAAAAAACATGTATAATTCCAGCTAACGTTCTACTAAAACGGAAAGAAATTTTTTACAGAAATTGATATTTTATGCATGGAAAAATTGTTTGAAGTCAGGTCTCAAATATTTTCCTTTTCAAGTTTGCGGCTTGTATTGATATTAACTAATATTTATTTCAATACCATTTCAAAGATCTTAACATTATCTACCCATTCAGCGAAGAACATGTATAACTTTTCCCAATTTCTTTAACGAAACAATAAAAAAACCGGTTTCACACGTTATGCGGGTCGGTCACATTTAGAAAAAAATATTTCGAGCTGCTCTAACTAAGAGACGTCGGGCTCTGGCTATCTCGTTTTAATCGCAAAAATTGGTCCAAAATGTTTAGGTTAGGATGCTCTTAATGTCCTGAGTTATTTTCTAGATTTAAAGTAACCCAAAGGGCTTGTCTAAAACGCTTGTCCACGACAATGTGACTATGAAATTGGAGCTTATCGGTTGTGCTGGTATAGCGTGATTGAATCAGAAACATACAAATATTGCCATTCGTAAAAGTACTCATTGTAAACAATTGGGGTGAGGCAATGGTGTGAACCTAAGAACAAAATATAATTTATTTGTCCTAAAAAATCAACTGTTTATTGTTTTATCACAATTAAAATGTTAGGCAATTTATGGTAAAATATTTTTCATGACTATTAATGTATTACGGTAAGTACAAATTAACAAACTTGGACTAAGTGAACGTTGAAAAAAATCAGCGAGTTTCTTGCCAGTTCTTCTTCGCCGTGAATGCTGAACTGGCTAATGATAAAATATGACAAATCCGAGTGCAGTGTGCTGCCTGTGGATGATGAATAAACAATAAACAACAATATGTATTATGCAGCAAAACAGTTATTAAGCAGTTATTTTTACCGATTGAACAGTGCCGCTTGGTGAAAATAACACGTGAGAAAGATCAGATGATTTTAAAACGGTTATCTTCGCTGATTTAAAATTACGGCTCACTACAAAATAAACGTGCAAATGTCCAGTTTCAAGAGATACCAGGAATTTTAACAGATTGGACGGTACCTTTTCACTGAATATATGATGTCAGTAAGGATGGAAAAATACTAAAGTTGGAAAAAAATTTTACACAGTTATGGAAACAGTAAGAAAGAACAGTTATTGCAAACAGTTAAAACAATATTAAAAGATGCAGTAATATGTAATGTTAACTATGCTTACTCAGTGAGAGTTACCGATTAACTTAGTTGGCTCTATTTCAACGTTGCAAGACGGTTGATTTTGTTGAAATTACAGTTAGTTTCACTGATTATTTTTTTAGTGACGAGTTTTCGGCGAGTAATTCCATGTAGAGGTACCATCGCGCTTGCTCACCCGTATAGCGGCAGCTGCACTCACGGTTGCGCCGGCCAGCCAGTTCGCTTACGAATTCACGAGAGAGCTCCGTATACACAGGGGACTTGCACAGGACGCTATTGATGTACTGCAACCAGCATTCGATGTTTCGTTTCCCGAATTCGCGAGCGTGCCGTTGACTGGGTCCTTTTTATTAGATACATACATACATACCTACACGCCGCATTCCCGGAGGGGTAGGCAGAGATGAAAGCGCCATACGGTACGATCACAGCACACCTCTTTCGCTTCATCTACAGACCTAAATCTTTTCATACATGCTCTACGATTAAGGGTGCTCCGTACCAGACATTTACATAGAATTACATCGATTTGGTCGTGGTAAGTTCTCCTAAAGATAAGAGAAAACATGGACAATTGTTTATTGCCGCTTATGTGGTGGTACCAACTCGGGCAGGCTTAACCCTGGACCTTAAAGGGGAAGGTTAATTACAGTCTTACATGGGTTCCGAACGATGGAACAGTTCGCATTCGTAACGAAATGCACTTACCAACTCAGAAAGAGAAAGAAAGTGAACCCAGACCTTAATGATGGAAAGGAAAAATCAATCTATGTATAATCTTAAACTCTGTGTTTATAGGAGCTGTAGGAGAATTCCAAAATATAGGTATAGTGCAGGTGGTGGAGTTGGTAGATGGTAGAGGCACTGCTTGCTGGTTCAGTCTTTCAGTATATTCATAAAGTATTTATTTTTACAGCTTAATTTCGTAAATGAATGAGTCCTTGCGTCACGGCCTACATGCTACATACATACTTTCGTCTTCAGATAATCAGTATGTCTGGCCATAGATAATAAAAAAACCGGCCAAGTGCGAGTCGGACTCGCACACGAAGGGTTCCGTACCATCGTACAAGATGTAACAGAAATTAATCACTTTTTTTGTATGCGGACCCCCATAATTTTTTATATTTTTAAATTTTACCTATTTTTTGTTATAGCGGCAAAATAAATACGGACTCTGTGAAAATTTCAGCTACCCACCTATTACGGTTCATAAGATACAGCCCTGTGACATACGGACGAACGGTCGGATGGACGGACGGACAAGGGAGGTTTAGTAATAGGGTTCCGTTGGCACCCTACGAAACCCTAAAAAGGAAGGGGATATGCCATCTAGCACACCTACAATGAGACCGCAGTCCCCATTTCAAAAACTATCACCGCAACTTAAACGTAATGCTATAAGCAAACATAGTCGCAGAAGTATTGGAGAGTTCGTGTGGGTGGGAACTGATTTCACGAAAGCATTTTTAAAACACATTCACGTTCGATGGCGATCTTACGACGCGCCGCAGGATTTTCCTACAATTATTATTATTATATTTTTTTATTTTGAAAACAGTCATACAAAAAATTACAATTAGAAATAAGAATATCACATAGACCTATAGTTCCCAATTTTTACATGCATAATTACTTATTGAGAGCATATTTTGGTGAAGTTGTGATGTGATAAGATAAGATAGTGAAAATACAAGTGAGTAAAAAAATGAAACAAATATTATAGATAGAACATAAATCAGCAAGCATCTAATTTAATTTTCATGTTTTTTTTTCTTAAACGGTAATAATGAGTTAGAAAATAAATCTACTTCAAATAAATGTGTATGCGGTTATATGGGGACTTTGGTGTATAATAATTATATGGTTTCTTTGACCATAGGGCGGAGACACGACATCGACTCCATGCGACTTCGTCCTTTCTCTTCAGTTGTCCTGGCTGCACCAACGCGGTGCCTTTAACAATCGTTGACACTTTTATTAACCCTCCCATTTATCATTGAGGGGTGAGCTGACGTGTCACCGAAAAGTGGCGCCAACCGCTGACTACAGAGGGTCCTAGACCCTCTTGTGACGTCACACGTGGCGTATGCATCCCTGTAGAATCCCGCTCGACTCCCCATACAAACGTGGAAGAAGATCATGCGTACATTTATTGTCGGCGATCCAAAATTATACACAAAACAGCTTTATTTCATCAAACTAGATATTTGTTTTGTTTGTTCATGTTTGTTGTAAATAAACATGAAAGTATAATACAAAATTATTAAAACAAAGTTTTGCCAAACTGCATGGTTGTTTTGATGACCCTTGGAAATTTATATATGGGTTCTAAGTTATCCTAGTACATAAAAATAAATTAAAGTTATAAATGTTCATTATAAATATATAAATTTCAGTACGTTTGGATGAATAACACGTCGTTTGACAGTTGGCATGATACGTAATGCAAATAAACGTCATAAATGTTGATTAAATCGGGCATTGTGGTTACAAAATGTTTTGCAACAAGTTTTGATAACAGTCGATTGAGTTTAGTTTTAAAAATAACCACAACGAATTTCTCCAATAAAAAAAGATTTTTTGTTTTCATTTTATTTATTTAAAATTTTTTGGTAACCAAACTTCACTAAGTTACGTCGAAAACTGATAGATCAGCGGATTTGATCAACTCAGTAACGAATGATCCGCAAAGAAACTTTACGAGTTTTCCGCCCACAGTAATGAAATACATAATTAGATCTACATAAATGCTATTGCCAAACAATTGTTGGTAGATTTATTAAAGCAATAATTTAAAGATAAAACTGTTAATCTCTGGTTCTTTTTGTTCTCAAATTAGACAAATATTCATAAACTTTCATAAAAAAAAATTAACACAAAATATGAGCGTCAGATATTTACCGTTACAAATATAGCTAGAATATCAATGCAACTTTAATGTTTTTAACTGACCTAAAAAAAAAGGAGGAGGTTCTCAATTCGTCGAATTTTTTTTTGTTATGTATGTTCACCGATTATTTGTATAAAAAATGTAGTAGAGTTTTAAAAATAATAAAATATGATTTCACTTACGCCCATATCAAACTGAATGCGATTGTGTTCTGACGCCCTTAAGCACACGCAATTTAACAAGGACGACAATATCACGACCGAACTAGCTGTCTTCTTAAATTTACAATTAAAGTTACGTCACAAATATATAAAGTTCATGTAATGTGCATGACGTTTAAGAACACAAAAAAACTAGAAAGAACAAAAACGGTAATATTTACTATCTAAAGTCAAAAACCACGTACATTTTTAAAATATATTAATACAATATTACAAAGAATTTTTAAAACCTAGAAAAACCAATATTCCAACATTTTATGTTTCCTATAAAAATATAAAAATTACATAGTAATTATTCGTATGGGTGTTTCGTATTCTGCGTAAAACTGTTGATCCCCTATCTTACTTACTAAGGGCCGAGTGCACGAAAGGACAAAAAATCAAAATCGACATTAACGTATGAATGAACACATCACTTTGTATGAATAGTATGGAAGGAACTCCATGCGGTTCACTAAAAGTGACGTGTTTGAACATTGATTAACTCAGCCGTCTCTACGTACAATCGGGGCTTAGTGGCAAGATTAAACCCCTGGTTCATGCATCGCATTTGTATTTCTATTTGTTACTTTAAAATGCCGACGGGATAGTTTTATTGAACTCGAGATAATAATTTATTATTGAATTTAGCAGTCGATTGTTTAAGAAACATGTCTTGTGTGTCTAAATAGGTATTGGTTGGTATACCTCTCGGTATACCTACGATAAATAATGTCTTCGTATTTTTTTTATTTAACTGGATATGAATAACAACTATTATCATGATACACACCCAACACACTTCATGGTAACTAGGTGCCATGACAGGATCTTGCCTATATTGAGGCAATTTTAATTGCCGATTCGATCATCGTTCATTCTACTCGTATAAGCGCACTTGTGCTACTTTTACAAATTATTTCCAGTAATATAGATAGTAATGCCATCTGTTAACGTCTCCTGTAACTTTAACAAAATAGTGAGCTGTAATGCAAATATTGGATGGAAAGAGTAGCCTTAACGCCAACGCCTGCCAGTGGATGTCGCCACAGACTCCTTGCGAGAGGGATGACGAATGGGTTAGGGTTCGTTGTCAGGTAAGGTAATGTTTATGTCCTAGTTTTGTTTACTTTTTTGACGAGCAAAACCAACTACAAAACATATCGGTGGTAACGACCACAGAGAAGAAGTCCTCCTACCTAACCTAACGCTTTTGGTCTAGTCACAAAACAAAAATATTGTGACCTTTTCGAACATGACATGATGAAAAGTATCAAAAAACTGAATCGACAAAGAAAACGATTTCATTATTGAACATCATACAATTTCGCGAGAATCGGTTGAGAAATGCGACTTGTACATGAGAACAGCCGGACAGCCGGGCATTTATGCCCAAGCTGAAACGGAGACTGAACGCTGGCGCTTCGCGCATCGCTCGGTAAATACATTATTTTGACCGATTGAACAGTACCTCTTGGTAAAATTAACATGTGTTATAGATCGGATAATTTTGAAACGGTTATCATAATTGAATGAACATTACGTCATACTACAAATCAGGCACGCACTGTCCAATTTGTAAAGACCTTAATTTTAACAGATTAGACAGTACCTTTCACTGAACATAAAATTTAAGTAAGAATGGAAATAATACTAAACCCAAAAACAGTTTTCACACAGTAAGGCTAACAGTAAGAGAAAACATTAAAAGGTTTCAGTAAAAGGTTAAATGTTTAAGGTAACCCTGTTAGAGTCACCAATTTACTTAGTTGGCTCTATTTTAGCGTTGCAAGACGGTTATCATCGGAATTACGCTTGGATTCACTGATATTTTTTTAGTAAATGTGATTGTGCACCAACTAATTACTTTTACTCAAAACGTAATGCTTTTTGATAGAAAACTAGATTTATGAAGCGCTAATTTTTGTATGGAATTGAAAAATAATTATCAGGCGAGGGCCGTATTTCTTCGTTTCGCACTCTGTCTAGTAGTGATATTCCCAACATGACCCATGTCCACGTTCACCAGTGACATAAACCCTATGTCACTGGTGACATAGGCATAAACCCGCGGGCATAAACCCTACCACCTACTAGGGGAAGGGGACCTACAGTTTTACATGGATTCCGAACCATGGAGCAGCTCGCATTCGTAACGAAATGCACTTATCGAACTCGGAAAGAGAAAGACAGTGATGCATGTCGGTATTGAACCCAGATCTTTGGTACGCTAGGCCAGTCCCCGCGCCATTAGGCTACGAGCCGCTCGAAAACACACACAAAAAGGGAAAGCCAACACCATCATCTAAACAGCACGTGGTCGTCTGTTTTTAAATTTCTTCATACTTACTGCAACATTAAAAGCATCAATCTAAAAAATTTTGAAAGGAAAAGCGTACAAAATCAAACTGATTTTGACTCAGTAATTTACGAGGAAAACTAATTCATGAAAACATACGAGACCAGATTTAAAAATATATTCAGGAATAAAAATATGAAATCGGACGAGTATCTCCTGAGGGTACCTGCCAGGCTAAACGTAGGCTCTTAAATTCTAGTCAATCGTTGGGTACTCTGACCGAATATCGGTGCCTGGGATCCAGAAAAGGCCTCAGCGATGAAGGTCCCAAATGATAATATTATTTAGAAAATAGTAACTCCCTTCACATGCACAGTTGAGCTTACGACATGCCGCATCCGTGTCAAATGGAGGACAAAGGACAGTGCGTCACCACGATTACAATAATTTAAGAATATTAATATAATGCGATGCGGAAAATTATAAATATTCGGACTGTTAGTCACGGGCAGTTGGGAGAAAGGGGTGAAGTCTAAATGTTTTGACTAAATGGATTCATATGCGACACCCATGCAACATTTAAATATTATTACGATTTGGTAAGCTGATAATGGCACAAATTTTATTTATTACTATGCCTGGTCTGTTGAGTATCGATCGTCAAATGCGTAATAGAAGAAAAACACACTAAGGGCCTTTTTCACCTACTGCTGATTAACTTAATCGCTACATATTAAGGGCCTTTCTTAGCAGCTTGCAATTAATCCCAGTACAAGATAATCAGTATTTTAGTAATATAGGCCCTTTAAGTGTCTATTAAAATAAATCAGCACTTGGTGAACACCAGGCTAAGGCTGAACAGACACTAAGGCTAACGAAAAGTAGTACTTTGTGACGTCACTTTGCATTACTTTGCCATTTCGTCCATGCAAAATGTGTCAATGTGACGTCCAAAATACTACTTTTTAATTAGTCATAGTTCCTGTTACGACTATTTATCTCAGCCTAAGATTCAGTTACCAAATTAAAACCAGAACTAGAGATCACACATACTACATATTTGCTACATAAAAATAAGTCAGACCAAGTATATGCATTAGGTAATTCCTATAATATTAATTCTGCTTGCAGAATGAATATCATAAATATTTTATTTATTTATTTATGATATTCATTCTGTAGGCAGAAATAATATTAATAACAACGATTGTTGTTTTTATGTTTGTTGTAGAGACAGCACCATAACCAGTAATTCTAATAATCATTTTTTCCTTTAATGAACATATCCTAGCTTCACAGTTGATTCTACATGCATATCACATTAATTTAAATGAAGTTGTACTGAAAACAGTGGGTTTTGGATTTCTCCATAGATAAAATAATCCGTAGACCAATAACGAAACTCAATTTCCGTTCACTACAAAGAAAAAGAAATATCAGGTCATAATTTTTATTGATTCATACTAACCTAAAACATTCCACCGTACGGGCAATTCTGCTAAAGGTCAAAAGAAAGCTGACGGCAGATAAAAACGAAACATCTACTTTTGTCACTAGCCAATTTATTAACATTTTAATATTGCTACAGGTAATTTAAGGTAAACATTATTCGGTTCCTCCTTTACACTTCAAACTTTGCAAGTTCTTTGCATCTCGCTCTACTGGGCGAGGCACGGACACGGCAGCGCCATCTCGTTCTCGCGACGCCTGCGCAGCGTAGTCTTGATGGCGGTCCAGAAGCACGGCAATATAAACGCAAACACACTGGCGCTAGACCCTATCACCACGCACTGCTTGCCTGAAAATTTTCCAACAGATGACATTACCAAAAAGCCGTCGAAGACAGTTTGCAAACTTTTTGTTGTTACTACACGCCTGGAGACAATTTGCCAACTGTTAACATTAGTACAATATACAACGGGCTTATTTTGAAATCAGGGATACACGCCTAAAACAATTGGTTACCTGTTGACGTTAGTACAGTACACGCCTGAGTGGTCATTCTGAGTTCTCACCTAAATTGGCGTTTACGGCAAGCCGATCGACTGGCGTTTTCTCCAAACTCCATACAAGTTTTTACTAGATATTCTGTGGTTTTACTTCTTCAAGCTGTCAAAGTCAAACGCGGACTTCCGATTTGTATGAAAACGCGGAGTGGACGTAAACGGCAACGTCGACGTATTTACGGCAATGTTGAGTAAGCTGTCAAATCAAGCTCGGACTCGCAAATGTTAGTTCACTTAACGCCCGCTGTGCGTTCTCCATACATTTGAAAACGTCACTCGATCGGTTTGCCGTAACGCCAATTTAGGTGACAACTTAGACTACCGGCTCGGACATAATGTTCTATCTGCTGACATTAAAGCAGTGCAAGTTATTAGACGATGAGTGCAACTGATGACATCAGAAGTAAACGCCTGGAGACAATAGGTCACCTGTTGACATTAGTACAGTACGCTTAAATAACAACAACAATGTGAACACGGTGAAAATGGGCCAACTGCTGATATTAATGATGTGCTCTTCTGTATATTTAGTTATTAATTCAGACATTAATTCATGCATGGGGATGTATGAATTAATGTCAAACTTGGCATTTTAAAGACATCAGAATCGTCTGAAGGCCCAAGAACTGTCTTTGAATCTCAGCATAAATTACCGTTGAGACGCACCCCCGGCCCCTCGAGAGGGTATGTGCTCCACGGAAGATTCGTCCTATTTGCCTCCGTTAAATTTCCACCTTTCATGTGCCTGTCGTAATTTAAGACTTCCTCGATTTTGGTTTTCTTGCGCACTTTGTCCCATTTGACGTCTGAAAGAAACGAACGGAACTTAGGAGTGAGACCAACATTTTAAAGAGGCACGATTTGATGAACGTCGGCTGTGTATTAAACCTTCCTTACAATATGTTAAAAGCCCTACGAAGGCATTTCAATTCCTTAACTACGTGTTATCTTGGATTACGAGTTTGGAACGGCCACGGGAATATCATAGCGGTATCTGAAATAACCGATACGCGTTTGAGAATACTCACCCGAAGAGTCCGATGTGAATAGTTAGGCAGATTTAAAACAAAAACAATAACGAAAGCACGAAGAAAAGCATTTCCAAAGCGAAAGTGTGTTCAACGACATCTGTGTTGAAGCATTGTACTTCGGAAAATATTGGTCACGGTAACGGTTTGACGCAGGATTTGAACCTGCAACATTTGGATTACATTTCCACTGCTCTCTCGCTGAGCCCGCCAGACAATTACGTCAGACAACGTCGCGTCGCAAGTTCGAATCATGGTTCAGACAAATTCTGGTATCACATATTTATTCTGATATTTTCAATATTTGAATACAATCCTTCAATGTAGATGTCTTTGTATAACCTCAAATTAGTGAGTAATAAGTTACCAAAAAATATTAATAAACACAGATAGACACATATAATACAAGTTTGTTAGAAATAAGATGGGATCAACATTCGTGGACCCGAATTCGTAACGGTTAAAACTCAGATCAAAACAGGAAGGAGATGTGCCTACGTTGTACTATGAGGCCCGCAGTCTCCAATTACAACTGCCAAGTTACAACTTAAAACATGCTTCACGCAAAAGTAGTCGCAGACTTGGCCAATGCATTGAGGGAGCACATTTACGATTACATGCACAATTAGTCCGTACGGCGACATCTCGAGTAACGACCAAATTACACTTCTCCTTCCCTTTTTGTTTTGTGGCTGTTGATGACTCGCTTACATTATTGTTTCACTGAAATTAATTTGTGGACGCGAATTTGTGAAAGATGAACTCACCACGTGTAATAACGTATTTGATCAACTTGTCTATCGCGCAGTACTGTGCCTTTTCCTGTACTTCTTGTCCAACTTTATTTACAACTTCACTACTGGCGTGGTCCTCTATAAGTGCGCTAAGCTTAAGGTACTTGAAGCTAGCGAAGAAAGCGTACGAGCCAATGTCCTCATCTGTCATAGGCAGTGACAGGGTGCAAACGATAGGCACTCTCGTTGTCTCCTGGGTCTTGTTGCACTGTTTCAAGAGAATTCCGTAATCGACCAATTTACCATTTTCGAGTGTAGCTGGAAAAGAAAAAGTCTGGGCTTAACTGGAGACTTATTTTATTTTGCTTTCCACTCCAGAAGCATGGCTTCTTTTCTCTTTCTCTCTCTTTCTACGTTAAATAAACGCATTTAGTCACGAATGCGATCTGGTCCATGGTTCACAATCCATGTAAAACTATAGGGCCCCATTATATGCTAGGTAGTAGGGTTAAGCTAGCCCGGGCTGGTGCCATCGCATTGGATGAAAAAATAATCAATGCGGCAATTGAGAATTGTACGTGTTCAAACAGGAAAGGTCATACAAGTTATCTCAAGACGGCGGCGGGTGTGGTATTAGCCATCCAAGTCCAGTGATTTAAACAAGACGAATTGTCGCGCCAAAAACTTTGTGATATCGATCAGGATTTAAGGATTTTAAATAGATTACTTTAGATCATCATTAAAAAATTGCATACATTTTAACTATTCCAATAATCGAATGAACCCAGATTGGATCCCCGAGCCACACCAGAAAGATCGTTGTGAATATCCGAAGTAACGCCACTTAATACTAAACTAACTGAGATCCATTGATCACACTAATAATAATCACATACTTCTCCTCATATACAAGACGAAGATTCCGTTAATAAAGCCAGTATGAGACAGGCTGCAGTTCCAAGACATCATATTGGGGAACTCCTTAGTACGCGCCACCACGCTATACCTCTGCGAACACGTATTTAAACCATTCCGATTAAATTCTGTGCGATGTCGCCATTCAAAGTTAATCAGGGTCCGTATTTCGAGAGTTATTTTATTCGCAATTTCGAGTTCGAGTTTTACTGGAACTCGAAATTATCCTTGTGAAGTGGAAATTGACACCGTGATACCATGTGACATCTATTTTCTGTCCCCGTTAGGATTAACTTAATCCACATTTAAATGATCATTTTCTAAATGGCCGAAGTATCACCTATTGTTAACTTTACAAACGTGTGTTTCGGCACTGGATCTTCTGCTCCCTGAACCTGTCATTTCTTCGTCTTTTGTAGCTTGGGAGAATATTGTAGGGTTAATATCATGATATTGGTACCGGCAGGTAACTCTACTCCACGCCTCGACACGACCTACATAATTATGGTTAAGTGTCGTATGGGCATTTTGGTTTCTACAACTACAACAACTCTACTACTACAAATACTTCACTGAATCTACAAAGGCAGCTGATTACATTTTATTTAGCTGACGGTACATATTCTAGATGCGCTTTAATATGTTTTTATCTGCAACTCACTTTCGAAAAGGAAGAAAAAAACAATAGTCAGTGCGTTTACTTCCATAATTTTGGATAAATCGATTTTACTCTCTAATATAACTTTATTATTAAATACTAAAACAATATAAAATATGAAACAGTGAAAATCTAAATCAACATGGCGATTTCTATGTGTGAATTGAGCGGGTCTACTGAATCCCAATTGTTGAGATCTATTTATTCTGGGATAGAAAGGATAGACAGACCCAGAGAATTCTATGGGTGACATTCATGTAGTCTATGATGTCGCATTCCTTTATTCTTTCACGGCCGATCCTCACGAGGTAGTGGCCGAACGGCTTTGGGGGCTGGTTCGGGAGCCAGGTGATGTTCTTGTCTGAAAGGAAACATCGTTGATTCAATCGCCTCGCAGAAAATTGGGAGAAGTTACTGGTTACAGTCTATGAGAAGCTTATAATTATTGACATCAAGAGTTGTTGCATTACATAAATACCATTTTATACACATTTCATTTTATTTATGTTAACTTCTGATCATCAAACAACAGTAGTTTATGTTAAATCTTGTATATCCGCGAATTCTATTAAATCAGTGCAAAAGAAACCGCAAATAAATTTTAAAGACTGTGAAAGTCATCATTAAAAAATTTAAGAAGTCTGCTGGTCAATCACATTAAAATTTGTTTGAATAAAAAAACACCGGTAGCACTCCGGGAGTGCCGGCAGAAGTGAAAACTTTAGTATTAACGTTGTGTTTAATTATAATCGCCATGCTGTGCTGCCTAAGCGGAGCAGCACACTCAGGCACGGTAGAAAGAGTGGGAGATACTAGTTCCTCTCCTTTCCCCTCGATCTTACGCTTTTTCGATCAGCATCGAAAAAGCGTAAGATCGAGGGGAAGGGAGAGACCCTGACGCGAGTTTGGAAGTTTTTACCCATCCAACAAAAAGTGCTCAGCGCCGCTAAAGAAGTTTTCACTTCAATCTTACGCTTTTTCGATCAGCATCACGTGACCCTGACGCGAGTTTGGAAGTTTTTACCCATCCAACAAAAAGTGCTCAGCGCCGCTAAAGAAGTTTTCACTTCAATCTTACGCTTTTTCGATCAGCATCACGTGACCCTGACGCGAGTTTGGAAGTTTTTACCCATCCAACAAAAAGTGCTCAGCGCCGCTAAAGAAGTTTTCACTTCAAAAAAGCTCTATTTTTCCTGTAAACCTTATTCTAACTGCATAACATCTTTCATTTAAAATCTCGTAAATCATGCTTGACAGGAATGACAGTTTTGACGTTTTTAAGGTAAGCGACTCACGCGACATCTTCAATAAAAGCCTTGAGTTTTCTTCCCCATTTGTTTTTTTTTTATTTCCCAAAGTTCTTATTTCAGTATCGCCCTCTATTATATGTATGACAATGTTCCTGACCAGATGTTTTTTGATCTGACAGTTGAACACATGGAGGTGATCACCTCCATGGTTGAACATTGTATATGTTCAACTTACTGAAATTCTCCGTGTCTGATTCCGCGTCAGTGTCCGTGAGGTATCGCTCCCCGTGACGTAACGCCTTCACGCCGACGGCTCGCGGGGCAGTCGCATTGCGGTTCAACTTTCTGCCACGGAGCAAAGATGGCGCCACATCCGCGATGTTCGTCCGGTACCCGTTCACAGATGGCGCTGCAATCACATAGGTGTTTCCGAACGTGTCGGCTATATTTTGTTAAGTAACCTGATATGGATGGCTAAATAAGTACCACACAGTTGCCATTATGATATTAGCCCAATACGACACATTGGCGAAGGATTAGGTGGCATGGCAGGATTTTACATGCATGAGTACGGCTACACTAAACTGGATGGAAAATACGGACATTTTTTTATTGCCGCTTCTACCATAGTTTCATCCATAGCGGTGGTACAAATTCGGGCGAGCTAGTAAGGGAAGGGGCCCTACATTTTAAAAATACGTTCTGTACCATAAAACAGCTCGTATTAGTAACAATATTCAATTATTCAACTCAGAAAGAGAAATGAAGTTAAGGATTTGAACCCAGAACTCGCATAATAACTTCGCATTATAGTCTTGTGCATAAATAATTTCTAGTACAATCTGGATGAAAAGTAAGAAAGCGGCACCTATTTTATGTGACTGAACCTGGATGGCTGATACCACACTCATGGTCATTATATTAGCCCAACATACCTCATGGGAACTAGGCATATTCCTTTTATTGCACAGGTACATAGAACTGGATGGAAAACACGGACAATTTGCAATGCCGCTTCGGCCATCGTTTATTCAATGCGATGGTACCAACCTTCAGTCTTATCTGGAGTGACCGGTTGAAAACGGTCACCTATCCAGAATCCGACAGTCGCTTCACTGGGCTACCGAGGCTGACATTAGGCTAAAAAATTTGAAAAACCGCTATAAAATAATGCTTTGCAAAGAAATAATTTTATTCAGGACTTGCTTCAACAAGAATTGTTGCAAAGTTACAGAAATCAAATGAAGATAACCCAAATTGTTCAGAGAGATCTCATCGCTGACGCAGGCGGCTCTGGACTCCGACCTCCACTCGTTGGTCACCTTCACCCAGCAGAGCAGGCCCTGATGTTCGGGCGTCAACTGTCCGGGAACAGGCAACTGACGCTAATTACGGCACGTTTCGACTTAGGCAATCGATTTAGATTTTATTCATGGGCTGTTTTTTTATGCAATGTTAGCCCAATACACCTCATTCCCGAAGGAATTAGGTGCCATGCCAGGACCTTCCCTTTATGAGCACGGCTACATTGAACGGACAATTTTTCATTGCCGCTTCGACCATCTTTTCATCCAATGTGATGGTACCAACCCGGGCAGGCTTAAACCCTACCACCTAGTAGGGGAATGGGACCTACAGGTTTAGATGGATTCCCAACCATGAAGCAGCACGCATTCCTGACGAAATGCACTTATCTAACTCAGTTGTTGGTTCACAGACCATTTACAGGTGTACCAGTTACAGGTTCCCACACATCATTAAGGCTTTTTTATGATAAACGTGGCATATGGCGTCCGACGACGACAAAGGTCTTTCGAACTTTCAGGGGGCTTAGAAAGCCATGCCGGCCGACCAGGTGCTTCTTCACACCATGTTGCAAAGACTCCAGAGGCCTTATTGCCGAACAGCGACTGTCGCTGCCAGCGTCAGTGTGGCTGCTAACGAGACATCGCATACCAAATTTTGCGGCTACCGTTACTGCGGATAAAAGATAGGCAACCGCAATTAATTTTTATCCGTAGCCGCCGTCGACATAGTCTATGTCGTCGGTATCGGTTAGTCGATGGTAGCCGAAAAATGTTGTATGCGATTGCTCGTTAGCAGCGACACCGACGCTGGCAGCGAGTATCGCTGTTCGGCAATAAGGCCGCAGGTTGCAATACCTCGACTTGGAGTCGATTCCAAAGTTTATCTCTATAGTTTACTATAGTTTCAGTTTCAGTTTCTTTATTTCCTCCATTAGATGTATATTACACAAAATTATAATTTTTAGCAGTCTCATAACTTTGGAATAAAAGGCATTGCACGAACGGTTTCATAGATAAAGAGGCAATCCATTTGGAGTCACCGTCGAATATTTATACGCGTGTGTCACAAATGACTCACAAATAATTACGGAATTTTAATTGCCCAATAAATCCCTCTATCCGTAGATTAACAAGTCACTTATTAATCTATGCTCTATCTCAACCATATACCGCACGCAGGTACATCCTATTTCTATGATATCAACACCACTAATTGATGTCATAAGCAAAGAAGCGAACACCAATTTTCACTATCACTACTCACTACATAGTATAAAACAAAGTCGCTTTCCCGTCCCTATATCCCTATATCCCTATGTATGCTTAAATCTTTAAAACTACGCAACGCATTTTAATGCGGTTTTTTTTTAATAAATAGAGTAATTGAAAAGGAAGGTTTATATGTATCAAAACATCCATTAAATAGTGGAGAAATACTGTTATTTTTGTGGTTTCTAATGTGATGTCGTAAGTAATTACATTTTTTCCGCTTACATTGCAAACGCAGGCTGAAACCTACAAGATTTATCAAAATAATTTACTAAGGATTGTACACACAAGGTCTACAGACAATTCCGCGATGGTATATGTCTATCTCTTATTGATATCCTACAATAAAATTTTGTTGTCATTTATTTTTACGACAAATTATGGCTAATTTTCGAAGCGATTTTAACCAATACAGCATTAATTCTCATCCAATTAAATACCTTAAATACATTGTGATTTAATATGGATCTATATGGCCCTTTACAGCATATGATCTAAATGAATATTTTCGAAGATAATACAGATTTAAAAATTGCGGGACGTAGCGTTTGCGGCGGTACCGGCCGGCCGAGGCGGCGGAAGCGTGCCTATGTATAAATAAAGCGTCGGAGGCCGCGGAGGCTAAAGGACATTAGGGGGGTGTTTTAGTGGGTAGGTCTGGCCTAGGGTTAGGTTAGACTCGCCAACCAGTCCCACATAACCTGATTCCGGAATCAGGTATGCGTAAAGCATTTCACCTCGCCAGCCTCTTGCAGCTTCCGTTGGGCTACAAGGAGGTTCGAAAAAAAAAACGCGGTTCCCCCTTTAGCACTTTCAATGGTTCCCCCTTTAGCAGCGATCGGACGCGTTTATTATCGGAGCACTCTAATATCTAAAAAATCATCTAATAATAACAGCTAATTTTTTTTTTCAAATATTTCAATGTAGGAACTATACGAAAAAATGGTTTATTTGTGTATCATTGTGTCAAAATAATATTTTTTTTAATTATATTATGCCCGTGCAAAGCCGGGACGGGCTGCTAGTATTAGATAAAATTTAATGTGATTTGCAAAATTCAGCGTATACTTACTTAGATTTACAGTCCTCTCGAGGCGACCTAGTTAATATCCGAAAACATTATAGTGATGAAGGCTTTTACCTTAAGTCTGTACTCGCATATAATTTCGGTATTGTTGTCCAGATAAGTTTCGTCGAACTCGCATAAACTTAGCACTTTTTTAGAATCGGCATCTGAAGTGAAAATATGAACAATTTTATGTATCTTTTCAAATAGGTAAAATCAAACATAACGGTTGTCATTTATTGTCAATAGCATCAATGTTCTTAGAGTACTGCACTAATCAATTTCTAAACGAGAAATAAAGTGGTGCAGCCAACGGGTATCGAGCCCAGGCCTTCTGCGGCCCCAACGCTCTCATTTATTTCTACTAAAATATTTTTAATGTGAGGCTGAACGGCTGAACGGCATGCGAGCGCTTAGAGATCGCGCCGCGCTACCAATACGTCATCCTCTTGCCACGTGCGCCACTCCAGTCGGCCCGCTCTCGAGCACTCTTTCTGCGCCGCTCACCTCAAGCCGCCTACCTGCGGCGCGGGCTAGAACTTGCGGGAGGGCTGTACCGAGACGAACGCGCTCACCGAGGCTGTACGTCCATAGGATGGCATGCGAGCGCCTAGAGAGCGCGCCGTGCAGGTAGCACTGCGCCACCAGCGCATCAGCCTCTTGCCACGCGATCCACACCAGTCGGCCCGCTCTTAGCACTCCTTCACCAGACTCACCTCAAGCCGCCTACCTGCGGCGCTAGGACTTGAAGCGGGCTGTAACAAGACGAGCGCGCTCACCGAGGCTGTACGTCCACAGGATGGCGTGCGAGCGCCTAGAGAGCGCGCCGTGCAGGTAGCACTGCGCCACCAGCGCATCAGCCTCTTGCCACGCGCGCCACACCAGTCGGCCCGCTCTCGAGCACTGCTTCACCAGACTCACCTCAAGCCGCCTACCTGCGGCGCTAGGACTTGAAGCGGGCTGTAACGAGACGAGCGCGCTCACCGAGGCTGTACGTCCACAGGATGGCGTGCAAGCTCCTAGAGAGCGCGCCGTGCAGGTAGCATTGCGCCACCAGCGCATCAGCCTCTTGCCACGCGCGCCACACCAGTTGGCCCGCTCTCGAGCACTCCTTCACCAGACTCACCTCAAGCCGCCTACCTGCGGCGCTAGGACTTGAAGCGGGCTGTAACGAGACGAGCGCGCTCACCGAGGCTGTACGTCCACAGGATGGCGTGCAAGCTCCTAGAGAGCGCGCCGTGCAGGTAGCATTGCGCCACCAGCGCATCAGCCTCTTGCCACGCGCGCCACACCAGTCGGCCCGCTCTCGAGCACTCCTTCACCAGACTCACCTCAAGCCGCCTACCTGCGGCGCTAGGACTTGAAGCGGGCTGTAACGAGACGAGCGCGCTCACCGAGGCTGTACGTCCACAGGATGGCGTGCAAGCTCCTAGAGAGCGCGCCGTGCAGGTAGCATTGCACCACCAGCGCATCAGCCTCTTGCCACGCGCGCCACACCAGTCGGCCCGCTCTCGAGCACTCCTTCACCAGACTCACCTCAAGCCGCCTACCTGCGGCGCTAGGACTTGAAGCGGGCTGTAACGAGACGAGCGCGCTCACCGAGGCTGTACGTCCACAGGATGGCGTGCAAGCTCCTAGAGAGCGCGCCGTGCAGGTAGCATTGCGCCACCAGCGCATCAGCCTCTTGCCACGCGCGCCACACCAGTCGGCCCGCTCTCGAGCACTCCTTCACCAGACTCACCTCAAGCCGCCTACCTGCGGCGCTAGGACTTGAAGCGGGCTGTAACGAGACGAGCGCGCTCACCGAGGCTGTACGTCCACAGGATGGCGTGCAAGCTCCTAGAGAGCGCGCCGTGCAGGTAGCATTGCGCCACCAGCGCATCAGCCTCTTGCCACGCGCGCCACACCAGTCGGCCCGCTCTCGAGCACTCCTTCACCAGACTCACCTCAAGCCGCCTACCTGCGGCGCTAGGACTTGAAGCGGGCTGTAACGAGACGAGCGGGCTCACCGAGGCTGTAGGTCCACAGGATGGCGTGCGAGCGCCTAGAGAGCGCGCCGTGCAGGTAGCACCGCGCTACCAATGCGTCAACCTCGTGCCACGCGCGCCATTCCAGTCGGCCCGCTCTCGAACACTCTTTCTCTACGCTCACCTCCAGCCGCCTGCCTGCGGCGCGGGTAGAGCGGGAAAAAATTTAACAAGGCTTACATATGTTTAGCATTGTGGTATTGAATCATTTAATCATCATCCATAGACAGTACACTGCACTCAGATTTGTCATATTTTAACGTTAGCCAGTTCAACAAAACAAAACACCGCGAAGAAGAACTGGTAAGAAACGGCGCTGTGTTTTTTTTAATGTCCACTTAGTCTAATTTTCCAAAAGCTGATTTTTTTGAAAAATTTTGAATGTTTTAACAAAACACAGGTAAAACACTAAACTAAAAATTATTTACGAAAGTCAACAATTTATTTAATATCAGTTTATTAGCAAAGGCTATCCCCGCCAAATAACATGTTGCCATTTGGAGTAGGCCAGTTCCTACAAACAGCACCCGTTCACGAGCATCACGCCGGGCACAGCCATCACCTCTCTCGACCATATTTTAGGGAAAGACTCATATTTCAAACCGTAATCGTTGACAAAAGCGTCTTTAAACAATTTAAGTAGCAACACACATGTATGTATGTTCAATACTGCCGTTATCTACGCAGTTTTTGTTCTTTGCCTTAAACTGTTTTACCAACAGTTGTCTAGTATTATAGTAACATTTAGATCTAAGTATATATTTGATAACTGTGGACAGAAATCTCATAAAGTTTCTTTGCGGATACTTCTTTACAGAGTTGATCGAGTCCGTTTTTGACGTAACTTAGTGTAGTTTAACCACTAAAAAGTTTAAATAAATTAAATTTAAATGAAAGTTATTTGGTTACCTACTTATTTCTGCTCTGTGAATTGTTTCTTCATTATTTCTATCTGTTTATGTATGAATACAAAAAGTGGACATGTAATCCAAATGTCGCAGGTTCGAATCCTGCTTCGACGAATGTCACGACCAACTCTCTTTTAGATTATTTTCAAAATCTGATTACAATGCTTCAAATGTAGATGTCTCTGAAACTCAAATTAATAACTAAATGAGTTCTCAAACTTTTCTTAAAGAAACTAATGTCATAACTGAAAAGATCGGGGCATAAAATAAAAAAATAGATGAATGTGATCAAATTGTGCTATTTAATACCTACTAGAGCTATTGAAGAACGCTGACGTTGCCTGGAACATGGTCTGGAAGATACACAGCATGACGAAAGCTGTGGTGGTCACGGTTGTACCCATTTAGATCCTCGGTCCATTCTACCCGAAGCCAAATCAATTCCAAATAGCCATTAGTGTTGATGTCTGAAGCCTTAACCTTTTTCAGTGTTCTTCAAGTTTTATTTTACTTTATAATTCTATACATCTAAGGCTTCGCAGTGAAGGATTCACATTGTCTAAGGATGTACTTCACCATTGAGGTTGCTTATCACATACGTCTTATTTTTTTGCCAAATGCTGGCGGGTTCCATGACACACTAATAGAAGAAGCATATTTTCCGATTTCACACATAAATTTCTGTATAAATTATTCAATTGTGTTTATTCTCTAAAATAAGTGCAAATATGTCAACGGATAGTTGTCAATTAGACTTTTTGTCTTTTATTTTTCTTCTTTTCGAGATTAACTCGAGTCTACGATCAGTAAAAATATCTCTATAATAAGTACAAAAAAAATTTGGCGAAAATTAAATTAAGATGGGAGGGAATTAAAGTTTTTATGGGGAATTCATAAACCATAAAATGACCCGAGCGGATATCGGTTACTTACGATACGCGGAGCGGTATCTTATCTAGTTCGTCAGCCTCGGTAGTCCAGTGGCGCGACGCCTTGCGATTGTGCGGCGTAGGTTTAAAAGAGGCCGCCGCCCTCTCCTAATATAAACGTACGTACCTAAGGTACAGAATCTACCTACTATCTAAGGTATTGTGGTAATGTGATGCGCGATGCAACAAATTAAACCGATGCGCGGTGAAGATGGCGCAGCGCGCTCGCAGTAGGTTTTAGAGCGCAAGTATACTGATAAATATATATTTTTTTTTTCAACTTACTACTTTCGAACTTTCTTTGTTATGACGACCTTACGGATAAGATATATGACCTGCCTTTTGAGAATTCGGAACCTTATTTAGGACACGGTGTATATCCATCGTTGCACACCTACTGACGTAGCACTGCTACGCTGCGACAATTTAAAACCATCTCGTAGCACATCACTTACTGACGTAGCAATGCCACGCACCGCCCCGCGCGTGCGTAGAACCAAAATTTATAGCCATCATTGCACACCTACTGACGTAGCTCTGCTACGCTGCGACAATTTAAAACCATCTCGTAGCAAATCACTTACTGACGTAGCAATGCCACGCGCCGCCGCGCGTGCGTAGAACCACAATGTATCCCTTAATGAAATTCCCCATAGTTGCTCACCTACTGACGTAGCACTGCTACGCTGCGACAATTTAAAACCATCTCGTAGCACATCACTTACTGATGTAACACTGCTACGCGCACGCGCATAGCAGGACAATTTAAAACAACCCATCGTAGTGCAACTAGTATTGACACAGCGCTAGCACGTCGATTTCATGAATTTAGTCCAGTATTCTTATATATATGGACCCCCTGTACCTGTAAAGTTCTTAACTTTACAGGTACAGGGGGTCCATTCAGAGAAAGAGTGAGTTCGAATTCGCCACTAAATATCAACTCACTTTTTTAAATAGTTACTGTTTCCACACTTCTAGAACATCATTACAGGTAGGTAAAAATCTGGTTTGTCCCGTAAATACGTTGGAAGCATAAATAACGGTTCCGTTATTTAAATAATAATATATTTCCTAGCTATTTTTAGGTTAAGTCACTCTCGAACTCCAACTCACTCTTGCTCTGAATGGACCCCCAGGACTTGAATGAATGGATTTAGCATTTAAAGGTCGTATCTAAAACTATTTTTTTATGTTAGGCGCGGCATATGGCGCACTTCAGGACATCACAAAAAAGGCGCCCGACGACGCCCATGGGCTTTCGGACTTTCACAGGGGCTGCGAAAACCATGCCGGCCGGCCAGGTGCTTCTTCACACCATGTTTGAAGGATCCCAGGTTGTACTTTGAGAGAAAAACTTCGGCAGGGAGTTGATTCCATAGTTTACAGACCCTATAGATAAAAGATCTAGAGGATCGGTGGGTTCTTATTTTGGGACAGCACGTCAACAGCGAATAGGTGCATACCCTGCCTGTCGCGTTGTGCGGTGGTAGAAAGGAGACGGAAGGACAGCGTTGTGCAGCTCCGAAGAGCACTCTCCATGGAGACGATAGAATACAGCGATAGCGTTGTTTGTGAATCTAGTTTCCAGAATCTTACAATATACCATTGACTTACTCATTTATTCCTCCCATTTCGCGGACAATTTAGAGCCTCGACGGTCATCTTGTTTCGCCTATGCACGCCATCTATCCCGCTCACTGACTTCAGACCCACTTTGACTTCACAAGCAAAGGAGCAGTAAAGTTTTCAGTATTTTCCATCTAACTTCAATGTAGCCGTACAATAAAAGAAAGTTTATGATAGTAAAACTACGACTAGAAATAACGCTCATATATTAACCATTCCTTAAAATATTATTGATAGTTTTTTATTTTTACTACATCAATATCGACTGCTTAACAGCTTGTGTAACAGCTTGTCCCAGAGTATAGGTAAAAGTTCAGTTGTCAGTTGTTTGGATTGGATTTCTTATTTCCTCGTTTAAAAAAATGGTGGTGAGCTTTTTCAACACAGGCGAATGGGAAAGCGAGGCTTCAAAGTGAATCTGAAAGAAAAAAAGATCCATGTTACTCTATGGAGGTATGTCAAATAAGCCGTAAGCAAACAATTTACAGTATTGTATTCTTTATTTTGTATTTAAAATCCAAACATAGTGCACTGAACTCAGACTTATTGTCGCAGCTAAGAAATGGCAAGAAAGTTCGCTGGAAATTTTTAAACAACTACTTCATCTACTTTCCCACTGCATACATAGAATACTGCTTACTGTTTTAGCTATCAAAATCAATGTTGGATCTCTGGATGATCTGAAGGCGTGACGAACGCAATATGCCGCGCCTAACAAAATAAAATTATTCTTGATCAGGCACTAACTAATCTATTTTAGGTACGTCTTGCTTCGCCAGACCCTTCCTATACTTTGTTATTACGCAGTGACTCGTGTTTTCGAAAAAAAGGAATATACGGAGCCCATGACGTCTGGCCGACTGCTTCGAGAGCAGCCGCTTTCTGATCTGTGAAGGATTCAATAATTTAATAACCTTCTCGTGCTCCATACACATACCATAAACATATCCTGCCGCATCAGTGGCGGTCGATGCGTCCGCCGCACGGCTGGCAGCAGGGAGCGTCGCAGCAGTCGCGGCCGCGGCTGTGGAACTTGAGGGCGAGCACGGTGCCGACGGTGCTGCCGGCCACCAGCAGCGCTATTACCGAGGCCACCACTAGCACCATGCGTAGGTGCCAGCCTGAGACATTGAAGACGACACGTCAGTAGTGGTCGATACGTTCGCCGCACGGCTGGCAGCATGGAACGTCGCAGCAGTCGCGGCCGCGGCTGTGGGACTTGAGGGCGAGCACGGTGCCGACCACGGGCCACCAGCAGCGCTATCACCGAGGCCACCACTAGCACCATGCGTAGGTGCCAGCCTGAGACATTGGAGACGACACATCAGTAGTAGTCGATACGTCCGCCGCACGGCTGGCAGCAGGGAGTGTCGCAGCAGTCGCGGCCGCGGCTGTGGAACTTGCGCGAATGGACCCCCTTACCCTCAAGGTTGTAGTTGTCTGGCGGGCGTTCGGTCTCCGCTTTGTTCTCGGCGTCGTCATCGTTGTCCGCCTGCAGCGCGACGAAGCGCTGCTTGGCGCGGCGGCGCTGCGTGCGGAGCGGCCTCGGAGGAGGCGTGACAGTGTCGCTCTCGTACCCGACCAGCGGCGACGGCGTGAATGGATCCTCCGTCGCCGACACTGCGCAGCGGGATATCGTGATAGCTCTAGTAGGTGCTATGAGGGTTTTTCTGTGACTTGACATAGGTGGCAAATAACACACCTAGTGTAATGACATTAGCCTCACACACCTCATGAATACTAAGTGCCATGCCAGACTGGACTTGAACCAGCAAACACTTTACGCTAATAGGCTAGGCTTAAAATCAGCGACTAACATCTGTTAGTCACATGCTGGTCTAGACCTTTTGTTGCACCTTGTTAATTTAATTTAGGCTATGTACGAGTATATACATGTAATTTTATTTATATTAATTAAGGTTTTTTCTTCTTTTGTATTAATGCTATAGTTTTAATCAGCTTATTGTGCATAGTTTGTAAATTTTTGTCACATGATTTTTCTAGATGCAATAATAAACGTTTCTTATTCTTATTCTTATTCTTATTCTTATTCATACCAATTTCGTCACACCAATTCAAAGTAGACGAAATGCCCGCATGAGGTATATTTAATTTTCGTACTTTTTTTTATTTCTTTAATAAATGTGTCCTTTCTTCACGGTCAACTCTACACACATATCGAATTCGTTGCGCATCACTTCAACGCCACAGTAGGCATTGGCATTGGAAGGGAAACGTTAGTTAGGGTGATGCCGTTTGTACTTTCTTACTACGAAATAGTATATTATGCAAAGTCTATGTCAAGAATATGTTTCACGTAAGAACTTACCGATATCAATATCATCTTCCGCAGCGTCCGTGTTGGTGTGGATATCAGCGGGGTCGGTACTGTGGACTTCTTCTGTATTCTCAGTGTCCGGCGCGGGCAGGTCTCTGCAATGTGACGAGCCTTGATCACCTTCTCGTCACGAGTCCACATTCAGAGTCACCGAGGTTGGGTTTGTCTGGATTTACGTTTTTTTAATGTAAAACAGGCTGTGCTGAGAGACCAAAGATGCTCAGAAAAGTGGGGTGCGGGTGTGAGTGGATATGAGCGCATAAAAAACACCCTTGCCAGCGTATTTGCGGACTAAGCTGCAAAAAAAGAATTCCAACTGTTCTTCCGTTAGTATTTATAAATGAGCTCAAACAGTTAATTTTAAACAGTTATTTTAACAGATTGAACAGTACCGCTTGGTGAGAATAACACGTGAGACAGATCGTATTTTTGACACGATTGAACATTACGGCTGACTACAAATCAGGCGTGCAACCGTTCCAGTTTCAAGAATTTTAACAGATGCGAAAGTACCTTTTCACTGAATATAAGACGTAAGTAAGAATGAAAAAAATACTAAAGCTAGAAACAGTTTTCCCACAGTTAGAGAAACAAAGAGAAATTAGTTTTGGCGCACAATTATAAAATCGCTTGTATTTTTATTTTTTGTTAATATACCTTCTAGATTATAATAATAATAATTTAATAATAATAATTTATTTGTATCAGGTACATTTTCCCATAAAATTGCAAATAATACTACTACTACTAAACTATGGTCTTTTTTAATTAAAAATATAAACATACGGACATAGAATATAGCTTTGTCAAGTTTTTTCAACATTTTTAAATGTTTATTATAATCTCACAACTGTTAGAGGTAGCGACAGTTAGGGCCTGGAAGACGATTTCGCTAGTAAAATGGCAGTCGCCATGCAAAATTTTGCCTGCTTAACGGACAAATGATACATTTCTTTAGAAATTTTTTTAAAACTTTTAAATCTTCGATTCCGCTACCGTCACGACAGCCGTAAAAAACGGTCTATAGCAGAGTGCAGCACCTGAGCTGAGGCCTGAGCCTGTGTGGCTTCTCCCGGCTGGCGGATCTCAGCGGCAGCACACCGGGCGCCGAGGATTTTGTCGGGTCCGAGATTAATGGAGTGTAGTCAGGATCTGTTGGAGTGAATTTGTAATAATTATATATTTTTGTAATGTGAATAAATTGATTAAGAAGGACGGGCAATTAAAAAAGTAATTTCCAACTGTTCTCTATTTTAGCACAGATAAAATTCAGTAATTTATGATAAAGTATTTCTAATCTAATTACTATTTGTATTACGGTTAGCATCTATAAATAAGCCCAAATAGTTTATATGACACCATTAATTTAAACGATTGAACGGCACCACTTGGTGAAAATAACATGTGTTACAGATCACATAATTTTGAAACGGTTATCTTAAATTATTTAACATTACATTACTAACCAGGCGTGCATCTTTGCAGTATTTTTTTGAGTGACTATAAAACGCAAGTGAGAATAAAAAAATACTAAAACTGGAAAAGTACAGTATCTAATATTTTACTCAACTTGTTTCACTCAGAAAATCGCTGTTCTTATATCTATGTTCCACCGTTGCAAGACGGTTGTTATCATCGGAATTACAGTTAGATGTACTGATTTTATTTACAGTGTTGCGGCAGCAGCGTAACGCCGTTTCAGTGATAATGCACTGGCGCCAGCCAGAATGTTCTATTACGACGCGTAACATCGAATATTCGTTGCACTAAAAAGCACCAGAAGTTCTTAGACGTTCCTACGTGTCGTTGGAACTCGAGAACGTGAGCAAATTCGTAAGTGAACTCACTCGCCGGCGCTCCCGTTATTTAATGTTAAAGTGGCTACGCCGCCGGTTTCCACTCCGTCTTTCCATGCTCGCAGTAGCACACCCCTATTTTTAACATGCTCACCTGCTCTTCCCGGGCGCGAATTCTGCTTCACGTGGGCTAAGTGAACAGAGAAGGTGGCACTGCTCGGAGCTTCGGAGGTCGTGCCCCGCTTCGGCACCAGGTGGCTGGTACCTGAAAACATTCATCAAGGCTGCATTCGGTTGGCTAATACCGAGCCCAACCCCGGATTCCCGAATTATCTAGAAGCCTTTCCAGGGCCTTTTGAACTGGATCGAAAACGCGAACAATTTATTATTGCCGCTGCGGCCACCTTCATCAAATAGAGATGGCCGTTGCGCACGTCGCCGGCGCGGTACTCGCAGGACTAGAAGCTATAGGTTCGGTAACCAACAACAGAGGGCGCTCACCGTCGGCGTCTAGATGCACCTCGTCGCTGCAAAAGCGCGCCCTGGAGTTGCCCGCGTCTCGGTTTTTGAACGTCTTGACGAAGCACACGAGGTGGCCCTCGCGCGTGCCGCCGGCGCGGTACTCGCAGGACTAGTAGTTATAGGTCTTGTAACCAACAACAGAGGGCGCTCACCGTCGGAGTCTAGATGCACCTTGTCGCTGCTGCAGCGCGTCCTGGAACTGCTCGCGTCGCGGTTCTTGAACGTCTTGACGAAGCACACGAGGTGGCGCTCGCGCGCGTCGCCGGCGCGGTACTCGCAGGACTAGAAGCTATAGATCCGGTAACCAACAACAGAGGGCACTCACCGTCGGTGTCTAGATGCACCTCGTCGCTGCTGCAGCGCGTCCTGGAGCTGCTCGAATCGCGCTTTTTGGACGTCTTGACGAAGCACACGAGGTGGCCTTCGCGCGCTTCGCCGGCGCGGTACTCGCAGGACTAGAAGCAATAGGTCCGGTAACCAACAACAGAGGGTGCTCACCGTCGGTGTCTAGATGCACCTCGTCGCTGCTGCAGCGCGTCCTGGAGCTGCTCGAATCGCGCTTTTTGGACGTCTTGACGAAGCACACGAGGTGGCCTTCGCGCGCTTCGCCGGCGCGGTACTCGCAGGACTAGAAGCAATAGGTCCGGTAACCAACAACAGAGGGTGCTCACCGTCGGTGTCTAGATGCACCTCGTCGCTGCTGCAGCGCGTCCTGGAGCTGCTCGAATCGCGCTTTTTGGACGTCTTGACGAAGCACACGAGGTGGCGCTCGCGCGCGTCGCCGGCGCGGTACTCGCAGGACTAGAAGCTATAGATCCGGTAACCAACAACAGAGGGCACTCACCGTCGGTGTCTAGATGCACCTCGTCGCTGCTGCAGCGCGTCCTGGAGCTGCTCGAATCGCGCTTTTTGGACGTCTTGACGAAGCACACGAGGTGGCCTTCGCGCGCTTCGCCGGCGCGGTACTCGCAGGACTAGAAGCAATAGGTCCGGTAACCAACAACAGAGGGTGCTCACCGTCGGTGTCTAGATGCACCTCGTCGCTGCTGCAGCGCATCCTGGAGCTGCTCGCGTCGCGCTTTTTGGACGTCTTGACGAAGCACACGAGGTGGCCTTCGCGCGCTTCGCCGGCGCGGTACTCGCAGGACTAGAAGCAATAGGTCCGGTAACCAACAACAGAGGGTGCTCACCGTCGGTGTCTAGATGCACCTCGTCGCTGCTGCAGCGCGTCCTGGAGCTGCTCGAATCGCGCTTTTTGGACGTCTTGACGAAGCACACGAGGTGGCGCTCGCGCGCGTCGCCGGCGCGGTACTCGCAGGACTAGAAGCTATAGATCCGGTAACCAACAACAGAGGGCACTCACCGTCGGTGTCTAGATGCACCTCGTCGCTGCTGCAGCGCGTCCTGGAGCTGCTCGAATCGCGCTTTTTGGACGTCTTGACGAAGCACACGAGGTGGCCTTCGCGCGCTTCGCCGGCGCGGTACTCGCAGGACTAGAAGCAATAGGTCCGGTAACCAACAACAGAGGGTGCTCACCGTCGGTGTCTAGATGCACCTCGTCGCTGCTGCAGCGCGTCCTGGAGCTGCTCGCGTCGCGCTTTTTGGACGTCTTGACGAAGCATACGAGGTGGCCTTCGAGCGCGTCGCTGGCGCGGTGTTGGCAGGACAGCGCCCCGTCGGAGTCCTGATGCAACTGCGCGTCGCGACACTCCTGGACCACCTTCTCTGTGTCAGTCTCTGCAAGATGGATCACCGAGGTCAAATATTCTCCAAGGGAAGTGGAGACTATGGGCCTTGCATCTAAGTGCTGATAGGAGCTTACCTGAGCGGGGTTAGAAGAAGAAGAAGAAGGTTTAGGCAGGCACTCTCTGACCGGACCGGTGTAGGCGCCCGAAGACTCGACGCGTCGGAAAGTGCCCTACCCTAGCCTGGATCCAGATCTAGAGGGATAGAGCGTCTTACGACTTTCGACCCTCCTATTACTGCTGGCACTTGGCGACACTTTACTTGACGTTTGATCAGAATTTTACGATTGCCAAAAGGCACACAAAGCACACGCCGGCTTATATTTTCTGGTGAAGGGCTCAACAATCTCCGATTGTTGCAAGATTATGCCCAAACACTGAATTGCCAATCGATCTGACACACTCACAGACAAACATTCACGAGAAAATTTTGTTCCTTTGACAAAATGGTTCAGTCAGGGGGTAGGGAAAGGACCTTTGCAAACCAAACAATTTACCTATTGCTCTTGTCCAATAGATTGCGTACTTGAAGCCCTGCGCCGGATTTTGTAGCGCACAGTGCGCCGATACATCCGTCCCTTCCCTCGTCACGCGCCATTTTAGGTGGCCGACACTCGTGCCGTAGTCGGCGCAGTTCTTCTCTCCTACCGCCAGGGGCACCTCGATCGCCTCTGCAATGGATTGCAAAAGTATCTCGTTTTAGTCCACAAAGGTCTCCCAAGCGCTATGGGCCTTTGCTCATTGTACAACCTCGCACCTTAGTACTCACTGCCAAATGTCCGCATAAATCCGGTATAGACCGGATTTTAAGAACATAGAAACATTGCAGGAAACTGAAAAAGATGGAGTAACGAACAGTTGGACCAAAAAAGAAATTCAAAGAAAAAGACAGGCTCCGTGATCAGGAGGATGCAACATGCCCAAAACCAGACAATGTGCATAGTGTTTGATTTAGTAAGATTAATGAAAATTTTACAAACAAAACGACTTATAGCTAAAAGTAAATCACGACCGCTGTAGTCCAACAACAAACAAAAACAAAATTGATTACAAATCTTGATCTGATAACTAATCTTTTTAAGATCTTTTCAAGTTTTTATTTTATCGTTGAGTAATCCACTTCCAAACTTATTGTATAAAATTCGAACTTTCGGACCTTATAACGTAGAAACCAAACACTATTTTACAATGCTTCCTATTTCATAAGACATCTTGTTCGATCAAATAAAACTGTTTTGAGTATAATTTTGGATGTCTGACAAGAAATATGCGCATGATCTTATTTCCACGTTTGTATGAGGAATTCAGTGGGAAGGCCCACCCGCAAAGCCATTAAAGATTTAGAACAATGTCTAAAACACTGTGCTAGTAGGAGGCATTGCGTGTGCATAGTGGCGTGAATGTAGAAGAATTCTTAGTTTGCTTACTAGTTCGAGTCCAGCCTTGCATTATACTCCAAAGAAATTCTAAATACAGCTTTATTTCTTCAATTATCGTCTCCTTGTGAAGCAGAAGTCTATATACTTTAAATAATTGTTTTTTTAATGTTATGAAAATCTCTTACCATTCTCAGTTTCGCCGAAGGACACAATATAACCCAATAATATCCATAGAAATGGCAGCCATTTCGTCATTATCGCTATGGGGAAAAACATATGTAAAATATATGAGTTGCACAGAGTTGCGTTTTAAAAGAAAGACTTAATAAAAAACATGGCTTTTTGGTGTTTTTTTTTTGGAGTCTTCTCTCTCTCCTCTCTCTTGTCTCCTAATCTAATGGATAATGGACCTACTTTTTAATGTTACTGAACATGCTAAAACCACAAATACTGTCATGAGATTAGCCCAACGCTTCGCATCCCAGAAGAAATTAAGTGCCATTCCAAGACCATACCCTTAGCACGGATACATCTAACTGAATGGAAACCACGGACACTTTTTAACGCCTCCTCGAGAGTATTTTCATCTAATGAGATGGTCCGGACCCGGGACATAAACCTGGTTGGAGAAGGGAACTGCCAGTTTTATATGGAGACCTTACCATGGAACCGCTTACAATGTGGAAAAATACGCTTATCTAGAAAACCGCGGGATGGATCCCATGACCTCTAGCTCTATTCGTGCTCTAAGCTAAGAGCCCTTCGATCTTATTTTCTAAGCTTTTACCCCACGGACAATTACTGACAATCACTGCTTTTACCACATGTACTTGAAAAATTGTTGTATTAAAAATATAACATAATGAGACTTAAATAAACATCAAGTCTTTATAAAAATAAGGTATATCATAAAAGCCACTATCAATAAATAAATAACCATTTCAAAATTATTTCAAAAATATAGCCTTCTGCCCTAAGAGCGTTATTATTCTAAGCTTCTGTCACAAGTATGTCAGAGTGACACAGCGTCTTCTACTGACAACGAAGAGAAGGAGAGGAATTAAATATTTATATTCTAAGTCGCCATAGCTATTCGTTCTAAAGCTAGAATACCATACTGTATTCTACCAAACTCGTCCAACTGTAATCACCCACAGCCCCAACCAACCTAGCCTAACCTATCTCTATCTACTCTACCTAACTAAACTTATATACCTATTTTTCCTTACATACATCTCTACATTAAACTCAACTCAACTAAATAATGGCACGTGTCGTCTAGAATAATTAATTTAATTTTAATCCAATCATTTATACTAAACCTCATATAAAGTACACCTTAGGATTTAACTAAAATGTTACTCAACCATAATATATTGTATACATTCTTCTCATACTCTATAACTAAGAAAACATGAAACTTGCGGAAATTAAAAATGATGAAAATTAAGACGATTTTGGGCTAAGCCCTAACAGTAGAGCCCCTTGAAAATTGAAGATTTTCTCCACCGCTCAACTGAGTGAAAGCCGGCCAAGCAAAAAAAATATTTACCTTGCTTTCTCCTCTTCGTTGATGCAAATTTTGAAGAATTTTCCAAGCTCAAAAATTAACAAACAATAAAGAGATCTCCTAAGTCATTGATCTCTACTTTACATCTGCTGACGGGGAGGTCAGGCTTATGATATGATCATATAACTTGATTGAATCTATTTGCATACCAACTGTGGCGGGTTGGATGTTACTGCTAAATGACATGGTCAATTTAGATGTTTATAATGGAATCCAACCGATTGGGTTATCGGATATTTTACGGAGAATTGTTATTCCAATGACGATTAGGCATACCAACTATGAGGGGTTGGATTTATTGCATGAATGACATAGTCATTTGTAGAAGTTTTGTCGTACATAAGGCATACCAACTATGGAGGGTTGGATTTTTACTGCCATCTCACACAGGTCACAGCGTCACGCAACAGCGTGCTAAACCCTCCAAATGCCTGTACTCGCCATCAATTAAATAGGTGTGGTTTTGGCATATTTCCTCGGATATTTGGCTGATTCAGTGAACACGGTCATTATATGACACAGTGCCCTAATATGGAATGGTTCAGGAAGCTGTTTATGTAATGTCTTAAAGCAATTCAAACTTTATAGTCTGAAATACACAATGACCGAACCTCAAATTCGCATTGAAATTGTATGGGGTTTTCAGCTGTTCTCTGGGAACAAGATGAAGCCACGATTTCCCTATGTCTTCATGGTCAATTTACTAGCAGTACTGATCTCGGTGCGCTTCGGGTAAGCGACTGGCTTTGAGGATTAACCAAACCTCCAACGATGCAGATTTGCAGGTCCCAAACTGAAATCTGTTCACAACGGTGGTAGTCACCCGCTTTTCAGCTAAGGATCTTCTACATAAACGACTTTCCACATCTAGTTAAACCATGAACACAAAAGGCACTCATATCTCCATAATTGGCCATCGAACAACACGGTCAACTAACAACGTGGTGAACTCTGTTTTATTATTTTATCGAGATCTCCACAGAATCCATGTCATTTTATTTTAATCAAGACAGGTATTCTACAATCCAATTAAATTGAATTGTAGCCGACCTCATAATCAATATCAAGAATCAATTTAAAGTTGATAAATCCACCAACATAAATACAGAAAGTATATAATCGTTTATAAATCAAACGTTTGGAAAACGTCTGTAAATATCTCACACATATCGTGATTGAAGACAACTCAAAACGAGTAGAGAATATATTGAACATATGATGTTCAGAAAATATTGGTTGAAACACATCAAAGCCTTTCCCCTTCAAAATCTACGTGATTTGAATTTTACTGATTTGAAGCTTAAAGGAAATTAAATAAAAATGTATTTAATTTCTTGAACCACAATTTATTTAGTGCATTTGTATGTAGTTCATTGTATATTTTCCATCAGCAGATTATATAGTTTCAACTTAGGCAACTCGTTGAAACCATCAAAATATCAAGGTAATTATTTGATGTTGTCCTTGAATATTTTGTAATAAAATATCACAGAGAAATCTGCAATATAGGTTAAATCAAATTAAAGAATTTACGATTTAAAACAAAGTCTAATAATTTAATGATTTAACCCAAAATAATAGAACCTTCTTCAAGTTTCATATCTACGGTAATAAAAATGCAAAGTGAATCGACATTTACATTTACGATATTTCAACTATTGCAAAGCAAATAAAAACCTAATCAAACATACCCATCGTTCGTACTTCTCTCAACATTATATTTGAAAATACTAGTGCACACTAAATATCAAATAAAACTATCCCATTTAATCCACTCAAACACACTCTATCTGTCAATTCAGTAAAACTATACATCCACATATTTAAATAAAATATTCAACCACTCCAATCTATCTCCTATCTAAAGCCAACAATTTCCATTGACATTTATTTCTAAATAACATTTTTCTAAACTCTAATTGTACTCCGCACTGACTTATTTTACGCACGTTACGCGCGACGCAATGTAAACGCAAATTAACAAAACGGCAAAATTAATAAACCGAAATAAATTTGTAAACCTGCAGAAAACAACACATTATCTGAAACAAAATAAAGGATCTGAAAATAAAGACATACAACATTTTACACAGATACACAATGGATTTTTGCAATACATTATTCAGTAATTACTGTGCAAAAAAACTTATCGATTCGCGTTCAATCTGCTGTCTGGTCTGGGGTCTGGAACTCTGCTTGCCCGTTCACTCGTTCAATAAAAGTCTATAGTCTATTAGATTTTACGCGCCCGAAATAATAGATTTATACACAAATCACTTTAACCTTAATCCAAAATTTACATTTAATGTTCTTGCAATCACAATCACAAATTAAATAAAAATCTCACTGTCTCTATATTTAAATGTGGAGCAAGCGCCTTCGAGGCAGCTCTAAGCGTCCAAAGCAAATAAACACTAATAATTATTCGAATTTGGTGACTTCGAGTTAACACCCCGCGAAATTTCTGTAAGTCGAAAACGAACCGTCGTGTCGCTCCTTACAGGTACGAATTTCTCCCCGAGAACTTAAAAATGTAGACTGAAAATCTGCGCGACTTGTCCTGGACTGCCGACCGAAAATACCGCGCGACTATCCTCGACCGTCCTGAACTGCCCTCGACTCTCCTTGAACTGTCCTGAATTCGAATGCGCGTGAGTTTTTATTCCTTTCCCCACTCCCGACTCAGGACCCATGTCCCTACCGCGTCCATTTGTTTATAAAAGAAATGGTTACACTGATTAGCCAAGACCATCGATACAGCGATCCAAATAGGAAATATATATTTTATAACTTTCCAATCCTAAATACACGCATCAATGTGCTCACAATTATTCTCAAATGTAATCCTTTATAGTGTTTAAATAGTTTCATTACTAATTTCAATACCATTCATGCAAAATCAACCAAAATAATATCATTCATGAAATATTAATACACCTCAGTCAAAACAAACAAGTATACCAAATAATTAATAAAATGTGATATAAAATTCATTTCATAATCAATAATATCTTAAAATATGTACATAATTCGCCACAAACTCCACTTCTCTCCTCAATGCAGTGTAGCCTTTCAGCCATGACATCATTCAGACCAACAGCACGCTCGCTAGCAAAACAGGCCTTTCGTTGTTCGAGAGGTAATTCCCTATTTTTGACCAAGTAAAATGTTCATATATGGACCTACATATACTGATAGATGTTTGCTATAGCTACTATTTATATGTGGGAGCAATATATGGTTCCCACACAACCCTATCCTCCTGCCAGTTTTTTCAAACAATTTTATGTTCATGCGGCATAGGTTCGTGCGTCAAGTGTCGCGGGAAAAAAATTTGGATCCGCAGATTTTTTATCGCTGCCATTTTCAAACGCGCGTGCGCGCGCTCACGTACATTCGAGTGGAACGCGCTGCGCGCGCATGCTAGGTCTATGAGTGGAACACATTTATGCGACAAAAAAATCGTAGTATTAAAAATCAAAGAGCGCTCTAGGTCGATGTTCCGGCGTACGACAAACAGCAAGAAATGACAAACACTTTTGACCCCGTCACGTAATAGTGTTTATGGCTAATCCCTCTGGGTTAGTACCATCGCATTCAATGAACGATAGTCGAAACGTTAATAAAATATGTTTGTAGCTGATAAATAAAAGTAAATTCGTAACATGGCACCTCGTTCCTACAGAACGCTACACTCGGATTTGTCATATTTGATCATTTGCCAGTTCAATAATCACAGCGATGAAAAACTGGTAATTTTATAAATATTTTCAACGGTGTAAGTGGGTTACGCCCGTTGCGACCACCACCAGTTACAACAATTGAAGAGTTATCTTTCGGTTACACCATTTAAATAGGCAATGTAACCGAAAGTTAACTAACGAATTGCCGGCAAATAGAGGTGATGAAAAGAGTATTGAGTGTAAATTTACTAAAATGTTTGCCACTGCCTACATAATATCATGATAGTAGGGTATGGTATTAGCTATCTATGTTAATTCTAAAATAGCGCAAGCATGAAACAAAGAGTTACAACATATTCCAATAGAATTAATACGTTTTAGAACTGAAAACCAAGGACTACTAATATACGTAGAATGTATTTTTTTATTATTACTAGTCAATTTATTTTATCAGCGGGGCTACGTTTATTAATAAAACAAAGTTATATTAAAATATGATATCTTTATTTGTATCTACTCTTGAACTTTGCAACACTATTATCACTCAATTTGCCGTCGATCCTAGGGGCACCATTGTAAATTAACTCGCCGGGTGAACAGGCAAGTGAGCGATTAAATCTGACGAACAGTTGCATTTCGTAGCATGCTGTCAAAGGACGTGTTATTCGGCCGAGTGATCTGAAATTTAACAGTTAATGTGGCACGAAATGCAACTGGGTCTCTTCCACTGATTAGTTTAATCCTCACATTAAAGGGACTTTCTTACCATCTCGTAATATATACCTGTACAAGATAACCAATACTTTAGTAATAAAGGCCCTTTAAGTGTTAATTAAAATAAATCAGCACTTGGTGAAAACCAGGCAATCACCCATTTGCCTGTTCACCCGAGGTTTTAATTAACCATGATAGCAGTCCCCGGTCTTGTTCATTCGCTCCTTGACTGTCCACATGGACAAGGTTCCCTCTTTTTGTCCTCCTTGCGCAGGCGGCTGTACGTGAAGAACACGAAGGGAAGAAAGCCGAAAATCACGAACGCGAGGCTGCTAGCGGTGAAAAACATGAAGTACTGATGTCCTGAAACATACACACCAACATTTGACACTTCAGAATGAAGCGAGCCACGTGATATTAGGTGCTCTTGCAGCTTAGGGCCTGTTGTCTCTTGTATTCGAGATCAAAACCAAATGTGTACACCCGCTCTTTCCATAGCTATGAAAATTTAGTACCCATGAGACGCGTAGGTCCCCCTTTCCTGCTTACTGGGTAATCCTAACATTGCTTATACTATCGCATTCAATAAACAATGGTCGAAGCGGCAATGGAAATTATTCCTGTTTCCACCCAGTTCAATATGGCCGTGCAATATATGGAAGGTACTGTAATGGCACCTGGTTCCTAGGCTAATACAATGACAGTATGTGCCGTTCAACCCATCCTAATCCAGTTACATACAGAAAAAAATGTAAATGATTTAAAAAACGAATACGTATTTCAAAAAGATATAAGAAAATTTAATAAAAGTAACGTAGTAAATCTCCATCGATGTGATGGAGAATTTGTGGCAACTGCTGTTACCACCTTTACTAGCCCATATATTACAAATACATAGCACACTATACCGCAATTAATAGATTTTAGGATTAATCGTGCCCAGGTTGACACCATCGCATTGAACAAAAGATGGTCGAAGCGCCAATGAAAATTATCCGTGTTTCCATAGCCGTCCTCTAAGAAGTGGCAGCGAATACTTACAAATTTTGAGATTATCTATAATGAGAGAATCAAGAACGATTGCTTAGGCGAGCTCTTTGCCAATACTTCTATTGCACAACCTACCATTCAGTCGGAAGCCTGGACCGTTCATCGGTGCCGTACCCCAAGGCATTGCCGAGCGGTTGAAGTTGGAGCGGTTGCGGCCCCCGGTGTAGTCGGGCATCGCCTCCAGCTCCTTGCGCCTTCTCTCTCGCTCCTCCTCCTTCGCCTTCACTGCGGCCTCCCGGTCGTTGTACATTTTCTCTGCGGGACAGTCAACAGTGAGTAGTCTAGCAGCCTTGCGGTTCCTATCCTGCTTCGCCTCTTTAACAACCATCAGAACCTGTCGCTCGTTGAACGTCGCGTCGCCTCTACTGCTGCGCCTCTTGCACTCCCTTCCCAACCCTCCGCTCGCTACAAGTCACCTCTGCAGGATAGTCAACAGCGAACATTCTTGTCACAGCAGATTTACATAAAGGCTTGGCTTGCGCTTTCCACGGTAATCCAGCAAACCTTGCTGTTCTTATACCACTTCGGCTCTAGCAACGCCGTCCGAGGCTGCCTCGTTGCATGTCGTATCTGCAGAACAGTCAACAGTGAACATTCACGTCGTAATGTAGATAGTTGCAGACTTATGCTTGCTACGGTAGTCCAGCAGCCTTGCGGTTCCTATCCCGCTGCGCCTATTGCATTCCCCTCCAAGCCTGCCGCTCGTTACAGGTCACCTCTGCAGGGTAGTCAACAGTGAACATTCTTGTCACAGCAGATTTACATGAATACTAGCAGGCTTGCGCTTGCCACGGTAATCCAGCAAACCTTTCTGTTCCTATACCGCTTCGGCTCTAGCACCACCGTCCGGGGCTGCCACTCGTTGCATGTCGTCTCTGCAGAACAGTCAACAGTGAACATTAACGTCGTAAAGTAGATAGTTGCAGACTTATGCTTGCTACGGTAGTCCAGCAGCCTTGCGGTTCCTGTCCCGCTTCGCCGCTTGAACAACAATCAGGGCCTGCCGCTTGTAGGACGTTGCCTCTATAGGACAGTCAACAGTGAATGACGCAGCAGATATATCTATACATACATAGACTGCTAAAATGATAACCCGTCCTTTTTGCTTCTCCGTAGTCGGGTAAAAAAACAACGGGCTTGCTTAGAACGGAAAGAGTGTATTCTACACTGTTATCTTATGTGGTAAAACAAAATACCAACCGGTCATGATTTCATATTTAACATCTTCACTCCGACATCGTGTGTTGTTGCTATAAACGTACTCGCAGTAGTAGAAGTGAGATCCTATATCCTTGTTCGTTATCGTTTGTGTGATCTCACAGTCCAACATCCTTTGGAAATTGCCAGGTACTTCGTATACGCACTGCTTCAGGAAAATGCCGTATGTGGAGTATTCTACGCTGGCGTTTCCTGAAAGTGTAATGCAATCTCTTCAAGCGTGTGTGCGAATTTAGCTTTTAACTTCATTGATCGAGAATTAAAAACACTGGGCGCGGTGGGCTCTGCATGAGAGGCCGTTCGACCTTTGCGACTAGCTGTGTTTTCCACGTAAAACTATATCCTTCCTTAAGTTGGGGCCCAATCCGGCGGGACGATCTCATTCGCGGGCACGGTACAAAACCGTGCTGTTGCGCTCTGGGACCTTCTCTGTTTAAAAAAAAAAGACAGGCTCCGTGATTAGGAAGATGCAACATGTCCACAAAAAAGAAAATGTGCATAGTGTATGATTTGATAAGATTTACGAAAATTTTAATTACAAAACGACTTATAGCTAAAAGTAAACCACGACCGCTGTAGTAAAAAATCTAACAAAAACCAAATAGATTATAAATCTTGATTTAATAAGCTATGTCTGATGACTAATCTTTTTAAGATGTTCTTACTTTATTATTGCGTAATCCACCTCCACAGTTATTGTATAAAACGCGCGAAAAATTCGAACTTTCGGACCTTATAACTTAGAAACCGAACACAATTTTGCAATGCCAACGGTCATCAGAGTTCGATCAAATAAAGCTATTTTGAATAAAAATTAAGATCTTTGACAAGAAATATGGGCGTGATCTTCTTTCCCCGTTTGTATGGGGAGATGAGCGGGAGCCAATAACTAGATAGAAGAGTTACCCCGCCCGGAATTGTACTGCACCTGTATTAAAGATAGTTGCGGTGCAGATAACCCATTCGCATTGTAAAATTGTGTTTGGTTGTTGAAGTCCAAAAGTTCTAAATTTTCGCGAACTTTATGCAATAAGCTTGAATGTGGTTTCCTTAACGATACAACAAAATCATCTTAAAAATTTTGCTTAGGGTCACTTCCACCAAGTACTGATTATCTTACCATCTCGCAATCGATACATGTACAAGATAACCAGAAATTTAGTAATAAACATAGAAATAGCTGGGCGCGCATGCTAGGTCTATGGTAATAAAGGCCCTTTAACTGTCGATTAAAATAAATCAGCACTTGGTGAAAACCAGGCTTAGCCTATATAGCGTAAAGATTTTAGGTTTTGAATAACGTTTGACCGCAGCGTACGTTTTGTAATATTTTTTTTGTCAAGCGAACTAAATCAATTGCCTGCTGGCTGTCTTTTTCTTTGAACCAAAGACGGTGCCGCAGCACGATAGCACGATTTTGTGCAGCGCCTGCCAATACGTTATTCACCTAGGGAAGGATATAGGTAAATATTTACGATGTTTAAAATTAGACAAGCCAGACTGAGTCCCGCCTTCAAAACTACCTTTATACATCCGAAGTTCAAAAGCGCCCGACATAACATGCGCGGACTTGATCGAGCAGTTCCAGGACATGCCGTGCGGGATGAACTCGAGCCTCGGGGTGACCTCTACCATGAGGATCTTGTGATTGTCCACCTCGTCGCACCTGGTGTCGGGCTCGTATGGCTCGACTTCCACAACGTAAAGACCGAAGAACGAGCTGGGGTGAAGCCTCCGCCGTGTCGATGCTGGAAAAAGTAACCAAGACGTGTCCACGTAGTACCGTGTTGAAAGGGTGAAAATACGGGTTTTTTGTTTATGCAACCTAACATGGATGGCTATTACGACCACACAAATACTGCTACAATATAAGCCCATTACATGGATTCAGAACCGTGAAGCACCTCGAATTCGTGACGAAAATGCACTTATCCAACTCAGAAAGAGAAAGAAAGTGGTGCATGAATGGAGCAGGGATTTGAATAGAGACCTCTGGATGGAAAGCGATCAAACTTTCTCGAGCGCTCCTTAAACCAGGGTCAAAAAAGGTTGAGACTGTATTTATTACGATGTTTATCTTTTTAAATAATTTTCTGCTTGATCGCTTCATGCTATATGTGCTATATACAAACCATTTAGCGGTATATACTGGGTGATGTTATCTTCGGGTCTTGTCATATTGCCCGCTAAAAAGTAGTAATCTGAAACCAAAAAATAGCTTTACATTCGGGCGTCATGACGCAATTCTCACTAAGAGAAACGTGTAGGTTTAAAAAGATTTTCAAAAAATATGTAGGTCGGCCATTGATTTTACTACATTATATTTCTATGGATTTTACAGTATTTACATTTTTGCAAACCCACACAAGAATACCACCAGAGGGCGTTGATGTATTTTTTGATCAGTCGTAATCTCACTAGATGCCGCTTTTCTGTTATTTAAAAAAAGAAGGGCGCTCTCCAAGGCTGTAATTAGTAGGGCTCTTGTATTTTGTACAAGATGGCGCTGGAAAGACGAATTACTGCTATTCGTCAGGCCCGCCATATTTCAGCGAATAGAACGAAGCTGTTCCCCAAGCGGCAGACGCGAGCACTAACCAGTCACCATAAGCGTTATCTCGTCACTGGCGCAGCTGGGCGTGGACTCGGCGCCCCACTCGTCGACGATGCCAACCCAGCAAGAGATCCGCTCGTCGTCGCACGGCCGCGGTAGCGCAGTCTTAGTAGAGCTTTTGTGTTTTGTACAAGATGGCGCTGGACAGACGAATGACTGCTATTCTTCAGGCCCGCCATCTTTCAGCGAATAGAACGAAGCTGTTCCCCGAGCGGCAGACGCGAGCACTAACCAGTCACCATGAGTGTTATCTCGTCACTGGCGCAGCTGGGCGTGGACTCGGCACCCCACTCGTTGACAAAGCGAACCCAACACGAGATCCTCTCGCCGTCGTGCGGCCGCGGCAGACGCAGTCTGTACTCGCAGTAGATCTCGTTACTCCCGTTTGTAGGCATGCCGAACTCACACAAGCTAATTACTTTTCTAAAACCGACATCTGTAGAAGGAAGAAAGAATTAACATTTTATTAAACAACTAGGTCGACAAAAACGGCATTAAAATGAACGTGCATTTTCCTTATGTTCGACTGAACAGCACGAAAGATGGAGTAATGCACCCCTGAATCTACTATGTAGAATGTATTTTTGCACTGACATTGGTGCGGTTGAAGGGCACACCCTCTGCCTATCCCCTTCTACAAGAGCTCGAAACCGTATATTTACAGACAAATAGTAACTCTGTGACTTCGTCACTATTTACCCAGAATGGTAAGTTTTCTACAGGATGGACGGAAGGATACCCGGTCCCCCATAGAGCCGCCGAGACCCTGGCAGTCCATACACTAACTGGCAAGACGAACGACCCCGGAATTACGCGCCGAGGGACAAGGCAGCTCTCCGTTTGGTTAGTCACAGACGGGTTCTGTCCGAAACTACCTGGCGAGCCGGAAACGGTACACCCGTGTCCCCAGATTTCCGAAGCAGTTTTTTTGTGTAACTGGAAATCGATGGCTGATACCAAACTGACCTAACACACCATTTGGGAACTAGATGCCATGCCAGGAGCTTCCTTATATTGCTCGGCTACACTGAACTGGATGGAAAACACAGAAAATCTGCATTGCCGGTTCAACCATAGTTTCATCAAATGCGATTATACCAATCCGGGCGGGTTTAACCTTACCACTTACAGCGGGAGGCGACCTACAGTTTTAAATGGGTTCCGAACCATGGAACTGCTCGCATTCCTAATTAAATGCACTTATCCAACTCAGAAAGAGAAAGAAAGTAACGTATGACCGGGTGAGGATTTGAACTCATAACCTTTTGCATGAAAGGCAAGTCCTCTAGCTCCTACACCACTAGCTATACTAAAAATGTCCCATTTGGCCGTATGGCCACTTTGGCCATACGGCGAAGTGTCCTGCCACTTCACCTTCCTTTTCTCTTCAGCGACAACAACTTGTCACTAAAATGTGATAGTAGTTTTAACCTGCCCGCATCGTCCAGGAGATGGCATACTTCAATCCCCGTGTGGCGTTGTTGAGCTCACATCTAGCGACCAAGTTCTCTCCATCACGCCACACGCGGTACTCCAGTCGACCGACACTCTTGCCGCTGCTGTCGCAGTCTCTCTCCACATTGATGACGTCGTCTGGAGATAACATTGTTAACGCTGGTGGTAAGGTAGCGTTGCCACGAAAGGATAACCTTTCGTTTGTATATTTGGACGTTAGGTTACTTCTCCACAGTCTGTGGCCTGAAACGAAAAATCTAATCATCAGTGTCGTATCCCTCGGTTATAGTGGCAGGAGGTGGTTTTGCGCAGTATATTTCCCTTCGCAATTTATTATACCGCTCAAAATGTCCAACCGGTTATACGCTAAGTGCTGTTACTGACCGCCCGAATAGGATACAGAGGTCCGAGAGGTACAATACACATAATAGGTTCTTATAAAAAACTGCTGTGGATTCAGTATCTGAATAAAATGATAACAACGTTCGCTTAGAAACAACATCAACGCATACGGTTCACTTAGAAACAACATCAACATAATGGTTTCCAATGTTTCTGTTACAAATAGATAATAATTTCTTGGTGAACGTCGTTTTAAATACTGGGAAGAATGTATGCAGAAAGTTTAAAAGAAATACATTTCTGTACTTAATCGAAAGCTTTTAGTCTGAAGAAAGTTTTTAGATATTTTAAAAATTGAATCAATTAAATTTTAAAATGGTCAGGTTTTCGATAAAGCCTCATACAGCGATAACACCGCCTAAAAATATGTGAGAGAAATGTTGTCTAATATAAAAAATATTCATTTTACAAGTTTCATCAATAATGAACATGAGCAGCTGAAATAAGTGTCCATCACAATATTACCAACATGTGTTCGGTTAGCTCGACCACGCTTGTCATAGCCCAGGCGAAAGTCCGGTGTTGTCGATAGGGCTGGTGACAGAGAACTCCGACCAGCAACACGGGAGTCTGAAAAGTAACTGGATCAATGGTTGGAATCGGAGAGCAATTTTATTGAAAGTTTTATGAAAAGATGTTCGGTTTTAGTGGATGTTTAATCAAGCTAGAATATGTGAACACCAACCTTGCTCAGCTAAAACAAATAGCACCATACACGTTATTGTGCTAGCGAACCTCATCATGTTCTTCTACCCAAGCATGGGCTGGTAATAATCTTGTATATCAATTTTAGTATTCAAAACATTACAAGAATTTATAAACATCATGCTTTGCAAATGTCTCGAATTCATTGTCCTTTTTTATTGTTTTTTGGGCTCTGTCTAGTGTAGACAATTTGCCAGTTTCACTTCTTGATTCTTGAATTCTTGAATGTAAGTATTTTATTCTGGTCATTTTATAATTATCATAACACATAGATTCATTGTACTTGAGTATTGACTGATTATTATGTAGCACTGACAGATAGGGTTTCTACTTCTCTATTACCTTCTATTTTTTCACGGAGTGAAATTCATTAGTATTATAATAAGATTTTGGAAAAATAACCGAGTAAATCCAGTTCCGAAATATTTCGGCATTTATTTAAAATCTGATTACAATGCGTCAATGTAGATGTCGTTGCATAATCCTGAAATTATGTTGGTTGAATATTCCTACATTTTCATCGTTTATCAACTACTTCCGACTCCGTTTTTCAGGTTGTATAATCCATATCATCTCTGCTTCCTGCATAACTCTGTGGTCGCTCAATGAATTTTCGTCCGTTCATCCCGGCGGAGAAAAACCGACGGGCGGCGCTCCTTGCTACAGCTGGTCTATTCCTGGAATTCCGTAAGCAGTAATCGGGAATCCTGAGTCTAGAAAAACGTTTTTTTTTTGACGACACAATTCTGAATCATAGTATTTCAATTTAATCAAGGTTTTTCTTCAAGAAAATCGCTTTGAAAACCGCTATAAAAGCGGTATACTAAACTCTAAATTCCTGATTACTGATTACGGAATTTCAGGAATATGCCAGCAGATCGTAGCAGCTACTTTATCAGTTGTCCTTCGTAGCAGCTCTACGAACTTTAGTACTCTGACCGTAGCGCGTAAAGCCGTATGTGGTAAAGCGGCACTTAAGTGAGTTTTCTGCGAGGTGAATGTAACTTTTGGGTCCTCTTAGGTCCGAGTGAACGAAACAAAAAATCAAAATCAACGTCAACGTCTGACCAAACACGTCACTTTCTGTGGACAGTATGGAAGGAACTCTATGCAGATCATTAAAAGTGACGTGTTTGAACATTGTAACTCGGCCGTCTCTTCGTGCAACCGGGGCTTACTCTGTCTCATTTTGATACGAATTCTCTTCGAAAGGCCACTCACCTCTTATTCACTTAACATACTTACTTACGTCAGTGTCGTATTGATGTGATGTCGGTCTGAATAATTTCCCGGATATTATATGGTGAATCATATAATATCCTTCTTCAATATTAGTTCACAAAAGGTGTCTTTCTCCTAGGCCTTGAATATCTTTGCACCGAAATCAAAATTGATCAGCGGTTAAGACGTGAAAACGCAACAACGTTACGTTTGCATTTAAAATAGCATATATATAGTATAGATTTTTATAGCGCCTTCCTGGAACTGCATTAACACGCCGAGCAGTGGTTCAAATAAGTCAGGCCCGGCTATACCGTGCTGTAGGGGTTCCGTCCCGCTAAAATAATAAAAGTGGGCCCACTGCATTTTCTCCCGTGCATTTCCTAAGAGGCGAGTAGGGGATTATTCGTGCATTGTTCGGATTTCACGCAAACCCATATAATTCCCATTATTTATCGATGGTCGAAGTGACAATGAAAATTTTCCGTATTTTCTATTGAGTTAAATGTAGCCCTGCTGAAAACAGATAACAATGAAAAATGTCCATATTTTTTTTCGAATTTAATGTAGCTCTGCTGAAAACTTAATGTTTCTGGATTCCTTCTATAATAAAATAATTAAACGTATTAAATACTAGTTTGAAAAAAGAACTCTCAGAGAACATGTTACTATTTATGATACTTTTGAGATTACCGCGGTCGTTGGACATGTTTGAATAAAAAATTAGAGGTTACCAAGTTAAGTTTCTGGCCGTGTTTCGTTTTTTTTCCATTATGTATTTATTCATTATTTTTCCTTCCTACTTGTGTTTACTGATAGGGTAAAATTGTAAACAGGAACCGTGAGACTAGAGAGAATGCTCATATAAAACATTTTGTTACAATTCAAACATTAACCGGCGTATTCAGAGAGCACCTGTCAAAACTTAGTATGAGATTAGCACCGGATTAACCATACAAAACCGGCCAAGTGCGAGTCGGACTCTGACAGGAAGGGTTCCGTACCATCGTAAAAGATTTATCACGTTTTTTGTAATGCATAATTTAAATTATTTTTCAATTTTACCTATTTGTTGTTATAGTGGCAAAATAAATACACACTCTGTGAAAATTTCAGTAACCTACCTATTACGGTTCATGAGATACAGCCCTGTGACAGACGGATGGACGGACGGGCGAACGAACGGACGTACGGACGGACGGACAGCGGAGGCTTAGTAATAGGGTTCCGTTTTCACCCTTTGGGTACGGAACCCTAAAAATGTTACTATTCTATTTAATTTACCAGATTGTCATTTGTCTTTTCATCATGGCGTCATTTTGAAAATGTTATGCCGGCATTTCAATGGATTTAGATCGAGAATGTTTTTGATGTTTTTTTACGATTTTCGCCGTGGCTTAAGTCAATTAGAGAGATGCCAGAGACTTCAATTGCCATTTGGTGTTAAAGCTCGAAGGTCTGTGCATGTGTGGCTTAGTGAGTTTAGACGTGGACGTAATCATCTCCATGATGATATTCGTGAAGGTCGACCAGGGACTGCGGAACCGTGAAATTGAGATAAAAATAAAACAAGTAATTTATTTATCATTCGTTTGGTAAACAAATCACAAATAATTCACATGCGATATGAATGCACTCAACTGTAACTAAATATTTATCTTTCTCTTCCAATCCGTACCAATCCATTGGTTTGAAATGTAACATCATTTGAAAAAAGTTCGTAACATTTTCGGTCTGCAGGTTGGTCTGAAGAATTATTCGAACCTGCGAGTTTTGGATTGCATGTCAACTGAGCTATCCTATGGGAGGTATGGGCTCAATGGTTAAAGCAGTGGCAAACGGTCGAAGGTTTGAGTCCTGCTTGAGACGAATGTCCAAACCCAAACTTCTTGTACTATTTTCAAAATCACATTTAGGTGTTACTTGTAAGCCTCAAAAATATTTTTAAATAAAAAAAGGACCGCCTTCAAAAAAACCGGAACTAAAAAGCAAAAAATAATTGGTTACTTTTAATTAATGTACGAAAAGCTATTTTAATTCTAACTAATTATGTACAATTTCTTAATTTTTAATCATCTTTTGAAGTCGGTGCCTTGGGTAGAGTTTGCTTCGCACGCTGCTGACCGAACAGACACTATTTCAGCCGAACACACCCGAAGTCTACGAGAGCGTAAACAACCTGAGTCAGCAATGATTGGTCCACAGAGCATTTTGTCTAACTGGAGATGCCCTTAGCGTTGGTTTACGTGCAAGCTGATATCGATACAGCGCAGCGTACTGAAATTGGGTTTCAGCGATTATTATTAGTACTTTCGGGTTTATAAAGGCTGGTCTGGTGAAGGAGGACGTTAATTCGCTGCTCTGTGTTGATTGGTACTTCCCTGCGACATCGTTGTCTGAACGAGACGATTTCTGCCGAAATTGGTGAGATATGTACTAACCGCACACTTTCTCTCGTTTCGTTTTGACACGAAGTTGAGAGCAGACACCTCAAAGTCGCTACCTATTGTTTTCTGTTCTTTTTTATGTTTGTATTTTTTTTTGTTTTGTGTTATGTAGGTATTTAGGTAGAATAAAAAGTACAAGCTACACCTACCTAAATATTTATCATATAAGTGGTCGTTGTTTTTATATTGGTTTGTTCGTAAGGTTTTCTTGTAAATATTTTGTTTTTATTGTATTAGGTATTTAGTTTAAGTATAAGGCATATTTAAATTACAAAGTACTTGCCTAAATACCTACTTACATACGTTTTTCCGACCAGTTTGTTCATGTAATTTTTGTTATTGTGTTTTGTTCAAGTAGGTAAATGTAAGTAGCTACCTACTTATATTTCTTTCTTAGCCATAGGTAATATTAATCTAACTACTTGCAGCCCTTAAAGAACGTCTACCCAAGGCACCGACTTCAAAAGATGATTAAAAATTAAGAAATTGTACATAATTAGTTAGAATTAAAATAGCTTTTCGTACATTAATTAAAAGTAACCAATTATTTTTTGCTTTTTGGTTCCGGTTTTTTTGAAGGCGGTCCTTTTTTTATTTAAAAATATTTTATTTTTTGCTTTTTAGTGGTGGCGTAACTTTTAAGTCAAGGTGGGCGAGCCCTCCTGCTCAACTTCACATACAAAGTGGAAAGAAGATATACATACATATACAATTCAATACAATACAATGAACGAGCATTAGCAGAAATACAACCATTGAGAAATCTCATTTCTGACGAAAGGTAGACCGGTAACTATCTGGATTCATGAGTTCACGGTTGATACGTACGATAATTGATACGATGAGATCACGTGAGATAGAGTGCTGTGACAGACGGACGGACGGACGGACAGCGGAAGTTGGTGCCCTTTGGGAACGGAACCCTAAAAAGACAAAACAACGATGAACCGGAACCGCTGAGCTTCTGAATTTCTCATCCTACCATCGTTCCGGATAGTCTGTTTCTTGCGTAAGTTTAAGTTGTATGAAAATGTGTACATATCGGCCTCGTTTATCCCCCCTTAACAGTTGAATTTTGTAAAATCCGTTGTGAGCGAGCCTTTTCGTCTTAACAAGAAGTCACTGAAAATTTTAAGTTTCGAGGATAATTGGTTTCAGAGATCTCAACATGAGTGGTTTTCGCCTAAATGTGTTCATTTTGACCTGTTTTACCCCCCTAATAGTATAATTTCCAAAAATATTTTCTTCTTAAGAATTCCCATCTAAAACAAAACATACTCTGACATTTCTGGGTTCAGCGGCTCTAGAGATAGAAATGTGTACAATTTGCCCTCTTTTACCCCCCTTGAATACCCCCAACAGTTGAAGTAAAAAAAAACCTCTCATACTGAGCAATCTCACCCGAAAAGAAAGCTACTGTAACTAAAAAATCACTTTTCTGGGTTCGCGGGGTTAAGAAATTCGATGTTTGTTATAGTTAAGTACCAAACTACTGAACCGATTTTGATAAAAAAAAAAATGGGACCAACTAGAAAGTATACCCTTTCGAACAAAAAAAGAATTTTCCAAATCGGTCCACGGGTCTTCGAGTAATCGGTGAACATACATAAAAAAAAAAAAAAAAGATTCCGACGAATTGATAACCTCCTCCTTTTTTGAAGTCGGTTAAAAATATGGAGAAATGGACGTAAAAACTTCACAAGACCTATTTCGAGCAACGAACATTCGACGTTGTGCGTCCCGAATTCGGTAGCAAACTAACTACAGTCAGTGCATTTACACGCGTGGCTGCGCTGCCACCATACGAATGACGTTCGATTGCATCTCCCGCTCTTTCTTACTCCGTGATTGCCCTCCTTTCTACCCCTCCGAATCTGTTGGCTCTTCAGCCACTGGCTGCGGTAGGTGACAGGGGCAGGGTTCTATGGCCATTCTCTCCTTTTTGTTGCTCCGCGACGTCAGAATCATGCCGAAGACACCACCGAGCACCATCAAAAACAAAATGGCGCCCGAGCCCATTATAGCGTACTGTTTGGCTGAAACATGAGAAGACACGTTTGCGATGCTATCGTTTCTAAATATGAATGGATTTGACATTGAAATATTTAAATTGGATAGAAGGTAATTTACGCCAGAAAATACTTGGAATTCTTAAACAGACTTGTAATGGAGTTCTGGTTTTAATGGATTTTCCAACTGATAAACATTGATTCCATGGTGTGAAAGTAACATAATAAAGTAAACTTTATTTTATGGAACTAGACATGTACGGCTAATACCTCCACCTCCATGCAGACCACGCACACTATTCCTGTAGGAATAATTTGCCATACACTGGGTTAAATTGAACTGGATAGAAAACACGAAGCGTTAAATCTTGAACACTATGTCAGTAGGAGGCATTGATTATGGGAGGAAGAACTGTTTACAGCAGGTGGCGAAATTGGGGGACGCAATACCCGCGAATGGTATGTTTTGCTGTTTCAGGTCCAGCCTTGCAGCATATCGATAAAGTAGTTATTTGTGCAGGGCTCTTTCTTTAATTAATGTGTCCTTGCTTCAAGGTCGATCATACCTACACATGACATTCTTTGGAAAAGGCTTATATAGTTTTTGACTTAAGTGAATCAGCGCACCATTCATCAGAGCACCCTTCCCGTCCACCGGCAACACATTCCACGGCATCACGTCTCGGATGAGGTTGGTTCGATTCCTCTCCGTCCTATAGTGCTCCGGAATGGCCAGCCAGCGTTGTCTCTCCTTTTCCGCCGCCAAAGCCCTCTCCTTCTCCCGCCGGAGATGCTCTTCCCAGTTCTTAACTGCCGGACAAAGTCAGCCAGTCAAAGTTCAAATTTTCCGTCTTAGGCCTCTAGGAGAGCAGCATGTGGCATCTCTGAAGCTCTCACTCTTGTGTCACCTCTTTCCGATGCTCCTTCCAATCTCCTTCTACTTATCATACAACAGTGAAGGATTTTAGTTTACGTCATCTCAGCGGTATACACCACTGGAACGGGCAGCATGTGGCGTCTCCGCATCTCTCACTTTGCCGTCACCTCTTTCAGATGCTCGTTCCAATCTCTTTCTACTGAACAGACACGAGTTAATCATTTTAGTTTGAATCATTTCCGGGTTGTATTCCTCCGGAACGGGCATCGTGCGACTTTTCTGCAGCGCTCACTCTTCCGACATCTTTCTCCCACGCTCGTTCCAGTCTCCATCTGCTGAAGGGACAACAATTAAGAATTTTGGTTTAATTCCTCTCAACGTTGTGCAACTCCGTAACTGGCAGCGTGCGGTGTCTCTGAAGCTCTCACTCCACCGTCATCTCGTTCCGAAGTCTCTTACTACTGAAATAGAATCCTCTCAGTGTTGTTCACCATCGAAATGGCAGTCTGCGCGTGTTTTTGCTCTCACTTCGCATATGTAACGCTGAGTTTCTGTTCACATTGTGCAGATTTTATTGGTAAGATTACATTTTGTGATGTGATGTGTGAGGTGACGATGACAACCCCAAGTTGCATAGAGGAATGTGGGTAACATGACTAGAAGCTTCAGTGATTTGTCATGTATCTGGATAATGTTATATAAGATGTAGAAGAAATGTACATCTCTAGAAATATTTGCCTGCAGAATAACCGAAATAATTTGATACCGGCGGATCATGGAAAAAAATGGGATCATCTTCCCAATTTGATTCTACAAAGGGTTTCGTAACTTCAGGGGGTAATTTTGGAGAAAAAAATAAAACGCGCATACACACTTTCGGGGAATACTATGATCGTACAGTCGCATTCAAAAGTCCAGGAGGAGATCGCAGAGCGAATGCTATGAAGCGATCGCATCGCGCGGAGGTGAAACGAGAGGAGGGCAACTCACCGCCCGCGCGGTTTGCGGTGGGGGAGACGCCAACCGCGCAAAGCAAACCCGACCGTAGGGTGCTACTGGATTTATGTCATCGATGGTACATGCAAGATGATGATCTTACCAGTGCTAATATTATACTTGACATCGACGCTCCTGCACGTTTCGTTCTCCCTGATCCATAAGCAGTGGAAGATGTGCTGGCCTTCGTCGTCTACGGTGATCGGCACCGCGGTCTCGCAGCGGACGGACTTGCGCACGGACACTTGGGCGCGTCTGCAGGTCTTCATGTAGGTGCCGAATGTGTAGTGGGGGTCGCTCGCGTTTCCTGAGAACACACTAGCGAGTTGTGTGTTGCGCACACAGAAAAGAAAAGAGAGGACGACACTTCGTCATTTGGTTGTTATTGACGACTCCACCGTATGGACTAATTGTGCAAATACTTAATCATATGGGAAGCCGACCGCGAGTCGAGTGCCACACAGTCCAAAAATCCCGAAATACGTTTTCCAAGTCAGTTTCTATCAGGATCGGATTAAGCTTGTTGCAATTTTTTGTTTTAAAATTTTACCATTTTAAAATTTCTTAAATTACCTTTTATTTTCCTACGAAGGAGTAATTTTCGCATAATATGTTTTTTCCCTGCCGAGCTCCTTTAGAGTCACACTTTCATTCTCTTATCTCAGCTAGTTGATAGAAACGCGTCCGTCTTGGAAAACCTATCTAATCGAATATCATTCCATAAATCGGATAAATAAAGGAATATAATATTAAGAACACAAATCTTTTCATTTTCAATCGATGAAACATTTTAAGAAAAATCTCGATTTACGTCTGCGACTATGTGTGCGTATGTATACCACACCTACTGTGCCTACACCCAACACACCGCATTTCCGAAGGAATTAGGTGCCTTGCCCAATCCCATACCTTTCCTTTATGTGCACGGCTACTTGAACAATATTTCAAACGAGGACAAATGTTCATTGTAGTTTCGATCACCCTTTCATCCAATGCGATGACACTAACTCGGTTAATCCTACCTCCTAGTAGAGGAAGTGGACCTACAGTTTCACATGGATACCGACTAATGGAACAGCTCGCATTCGTGACAAAATACACTAATCCAGCTCGGTAGCGGAAACACAAACGCAACGATACGGCTGTATCGATCGATAACTGTGTTTTTCTTTCGCTTTTCGTGCGAGCAGAGACGAGAAAGATAGAAGTTTATCGGTCTGTATAGCTGTATCGTTCGTTCGTGCTCCCACTGCAGAAAGAGAAATAAGGTAGTGCATGAACGGGGCGCCCCTGAGCTACGAGCTGACTAAACTGTAGTACAAATTAAAATTTCACCTGTTATAAGCGTAAGTGTATAACTCCCGTTGATGTGAGTCTCGAAAGACAAGGTGCAGTTCCAGGTAATGGATTGAGGAATGAAATCAAGGTTGGGTACCACGGCTATCTTCATGATCATCTGTGAGTTGAGGTCGGCCTTGCACACCTGGAACTGTTCGTAGGGCTCGATGTGGACTATATATACGTCGAACATGTTTTTCGGGTTCAGCTTTCGCCTAGTCAAGTCTGAAAAATCGGCAAACAACTGGTTTAATTTTTATTCGCTATGATCTTCAATTCCGTAAGAATAGCTAAAATATTTTGTTTACTAAGCTCTTTGTAATAGCTACATACGGAGAATCAACAGTGCAGCAAGAATACATAAATAGAAAAAAGAAATTATTAAATCTAGCCTTACACTGGCTTTAGCGTCCGATACGAAATACATATTAGGTACTTGCCAAATACGACGGCAAAATGTTTGAATATTATATATAAGCAGTCAGTATTTGAAATAACGTCAGCCTGACTCTGCAATGCGGTATTTTGGGCTAGTATGTAGTGTAATATTAGCAATCCATCTCAAGTCAAAAAAACTCTGTATCAACAAGGGAACTGAACATTTTGGAGTACTGTTGTAAACAAATTTAACTGAACTTGAACTTAGAATGAAATAAAGAAGTGTATGAGCCGGACTTCAAACCCATGAACTCAAACACAAAATCAAAGGCAATATCAACTAGAATATCGGACGTAATAAAACATACAGAAGATCGTTTTAAGAGTTTGACTTACCACTTAGAGCGAGCGATTTTAACAATACACTTTCTTGAGAACTATATATTTTGCTTTTCCAATGACGGTATGCTGGAAAATGCTCAAAGTTAATTCATCTTTTATGAAAGATTTAAACCTAACGAGATCGTGAAACGGGCACTAGAAGATTTTAAACTGTTCACCAAAGTGGCAAATAGATTATAAGTTACCGGACACAAACATACACATTTTGGCAACACAAGTCAGGAAAATGATCCCAACACGATCAGCTCAAATCGATTTTAACAAAGTAATCTCGGAAAGCTCAGAAGCCAACAATAACTCACCACTGCATTCAGAGCGCACCCAGCACGTGATTTACGCTCTGTCGTTCGTGATGTTTCCTAAGCGGTATAACCAAACACTAACTGGGCTATAAAAGCGTGATCTCGTCGCTGGCACAGCTGGTAGCAGACTCGGCGCCCCAAACGTTGAACGAATGCACTCAACTCATAATTCGCGTGATGTTCCCTAAGCGGTATAACCAAAACTAACTATACTATATAAGTGTGATCTCGTTGCTGACGCAGCTGGTAGTGGACTTGGCGCCCCAAACGTTGACCAAGTGCACTCAACTCATAATTCGCTCTCAGTCCTGCGTAATGTTCCCTAAGCGGTATAACCAAAAACTAACTGGACTCTACCAGCGTGATCTCGTCACTGGCACAGCTGGCAGCAGACTCGGCGCTCCACTCGTTGACCAAGTGCACCCAATACGAGATTCGCTCCTTGTCCTGCGTGATGTTCCCTAAGCGATATAACCAAACACTAACTTGACTCTATAAGCGTGATCTCGTCGCTGGCACAGCTGGTAGCAGACTCGGCGCCTCATTCATTGGCCAAGTGCACCCCAACACGAGATCAACTCTTTGTCCTGCGTGATATTCCCTAAGCGGTATAACCAAACACTAACTGGACTCTATAAGTGTGATCTCGTTGCTGGCGCAGCTGATATCAGACTCGGCGCCTCATTCATTGGCCAAGTGCACCCCAACACGAGATCAACTCTTTGTCCTGCGTGATATTCCCTAAGCGGTATAACCAAACACTAACTGGACTCTATAAGTGTGATCTCGTTGCTGGCGCAGCTGATATCAGACTCGGCGCCCCGCCTGTTGAACAAGTTCACCCAACACGAGATTTATTCTCTGCCCTGCGTGATGTTCCCTAAGTACCAAACACTAACCGGACTCTACAAGCGTGATCTCGTCACTGGCACAGCTGGTGGCGGTCTCGGCTCCCCACTCGTTGACGGAGTACACCCAACAAGAGATCCTCTCGCGGTCCTGTGCTCGCGGTAACGTGAGTTTGTACTGGCAGGACAGGTGCTCACTCTTGTTTGTATTTTCGTTGAATTCGCATTGACGTAGCACTTTTCTGAATCCGCTTTCTAAAATGGATGGGTAAAGTATTAGGCATTCTCCTGTAGTAAAACACTACAGGAGAATGTCTTGAGGACAATATCCCATAAACCGGTACATCAGAAAAAATATTGTTAATAATCGAATTTCTAACATCATCACGACACCAGCAGGTCTATTCCTGGCATTCCGTAGTCATGAATCAGGAATCCTGAGTCTAGAAAACCGTTTTTATAGCGATTTTCAAAGCGAGCTTTTATACGGAAAACCTTGATCGATTAAAAAAACTATGCTCCGGAATATTTTCGTCAAAAAAATCGCTTTGAAAACCGCTACAAAAGCGGTTTTCTAGACTCCGATTTCCTGATTCCTGATTACTGAATGCCAGGAATAGACCTGCTGGAGGTTTTTATGACGTGATTGACTAATACTTTCACACAACTTTTTACAACTACTTTCATGATAGGATGTCAATTCCATAGTTTACCGAACCTATGGATAAAGGATCGGTTGGTTCTTATTCTCGGAATGGCATCAGTGAACGGGTGCATTACCTGCCTTTTTTCGCGCCGAGCGGCAGGGAGGGGACGGAGGGGCAGCATTGTGTTTTCTTATTATCATTCCCCACGGTTACAGACTAGCGATGGGCCATTCCGGTTCCACCCCATTCCGAGAACCCGTTTCCTCTGTTCTAGTTACTCCTTTTGACACTCCTCATTAACCTTACTGGCTCCTATTCCCATTCATATTCCTCATTAAGTTATATTTTGCTCATTCGAAATTTTTAATAAAAACTTGGATCCGATTTATGACATTTTCAGTTGCTCGGAGTACCCGCAATTCCGATACAGCCATTCCGGAGTGAAGTAATAGCCACTCCGGAGTGGAAATATAACCATTTCGGAATGTAAACGTTAACTATATTTGTGGGTTCTCGACGGGTTCTCGAAGTAACATTGGAACTTCATTTCGGAGATCATTCCGGACATGTGGAGTAGGCATGGGAACAGTAATATGTTAAAGGTTAGGTAAGTGAAGGTGATATCGCCTGTTACGGTATTCCGATATTCCGACTTTTTTGTGTTTTTCATGTAATTCTTAGATGGTTTTACCACGTAACTGGACATTTTTGGGGCGCATTATTAGCCAGAGGCGACGCACACGCGCATGAGGACAGTGAGCGGCTGTCTGGCGACAAAGTGGTGTCCCCACGACGCATAGAACGCCACTTTTGTTGCTCCATTTATTTTCTATGGAGGGGCTTTCCTTACGTAGTAATTATGTCAATGAATTGGAATGCATTCCTTTTTGGAGCCGGCATGACCCATCGCTAGTATTCCGGGAGGTCACGACATTTTTGGTCACAATAAGATAAATGGCTGAACCTGGGTTTATATGTTAGACCCTCTGATGCTAAATATTTCGGTCTGGCTGCGCCAAGTGGTTGCATTGTCTAGATTGGCTATATAAAATAGATGTTGGTATGTACCTGCTGATAAATATACTGATTGTCTAGAAATATTGATACAACAGGAACCAGTCGGTTTTTTTTAAATTAAATGTATACTAAATCGCCTATAACTACGAAATGCAACTAGAGATTTGTTCAGTTTTGGGATTGCTAAGCGAGTAATTACCTACTAATACTTTCATGCTTCGTTATTTACAGCCATTTCTTACCCTATCATATATATTATTTGTCACGATAACTACTTATTCAGGAGCCTTATCTGCGTAACGCAACCACTTGGCGCAGGCAGACTGACACGTTTAGATTCAGAGGGTTGGTCATGCTAAAGGCCCAATTTCAGCCATTTACATTATCGTTACCATTTTTGTCGCGACCTAGTCTATAGCACAGACGATACGCTGCCTCGATCACCTTCTCGAACCATCCACGCTATGGAGAACCGCATATTCCGAGGCGGGTGCCCAAGGGCGCATTCTGCCACCAGAGCGCCCCCCTCGCGCCACACGCGGTACCGCAGGCGACCCACGCTCCGGCCGAAGTCGGCGCATTCCCGCGCCACGTCTATCGGTTCCTTGTCTGCGTACGCGACTAAGCGGGTTCTTTTTGTCGTTTTGGACGTAGAATGGCCGGTTTTAGTGTCTGCAGAAAAAATAATAGGTACTCTCAAAAAAAAAACAATAAACAATAGAGTTTCATACAATGGCCTGTTTCCTCAGTCAAATTAAGAAATATTTTTCTAAAACTTTGCACGTTAAATAAATCAACAGAGAGCTACGTCTGTACGTTTTGATAACTGAACTTATATCTATGAAATAAGGCCTTAAACATTTAGATAAAAGTTTTTTAGGGTTTTTAAATAGGTGTGTACGTCAAAATAGTGAAGACGTTCGTAGTTATTTCTCCTCTACTCCTCACGCATAGATAATCACAATAACAAGTTAGGTTAAGTTCTCTTAATTCTCCCCCCTAAACCTTCCGGCTAGTTATCCATACCAAAACGATTTCCCTTGTCCCATCTGAGGCCCTACTCCGACACGTGAATCTGCCAATAATCAATGCAATACATTCCTTGAATTTTAAAACACATAGTAGTATATGAGCAAACATCTATGAATGGCGAAAATCTAACTTTCCATGATTCAATGATTAAAGTACTTTACAGACTTCAAGTAAAAGAGATTTTTTTTTAAATTAAGCCTCAAATTACGGGTTCAGCAAAAAAGTATAATTTTATCGTTTTATAGGTTGCTGAAAAAAATATGAATAGCAGTGACATGTAATCACGGATTTCCTCACCTCCATGCGTGTAATGTCAATGATTAATAGAATAAAAGATAATAAGTCGAGAATTATCCGATAATCGTGAATAGCCGATTCTGTTTAATGTTTTCGGGAGACTTTTTGCAAACATGGGTTTATTAATTATCCACTGGCACTGGCTACATCATTAGAAAGTATACTCCAATTAACATACTCACTTGCAGACCAAACATGATTTGTGAATATGCAGAGGATTATGGAAAAGAAATGACATTCCATGGCACAGAAATGACATCAATATAGCTAACCAACGAGGTGAATGAACTAAGGAGTACGATAAAGAAGGGATTTACTGGGTTACATGATAATTACAATAATCTGTAAGATTAGGTACACACAATTTATAATCAATCGTAAGATATGCATGGAGGTAAATTCTTAACCTCCATGAGGATACTGACGCGAAAGAAGACATTTGGGATGTCATATTCTAAAGGGACTTTTTGAATTTTTTATTCACGGCACAGAAGAAGAACAGTGGCCACCATGAACACAGAGAAATAGGATGTAGCTGCGCGCGTATGCTAGTTTTGTGATTTTAACTATGGTTTCACTAACATAAAATCCGAGATCTATTACATAATTACTGCATACTATCGACCATCGAACACAACTTGTTGCACTTCCGTGCCAAAAGCATTTATTTGTTTTAAGTTATTCGCGGCATATGGCATACGCTAGGTCGTCACACAAGAGGTGCCGACGATGCCCATGGGCTTTGTCTTTGTCTTTCTTTGCCTATGGCCTCTGTCTATTTTGTACTTAATTTTGCCAGGGTCGCGTTTGTCGATAGCCTCTATCTAGTGAGTAGAAAATTTTGCCAGTGCCATGTTTGTCGATGCCAGTTTTGCGTTTTTCGATGGACTCCGTCTATTTTGTAGAGAATTTTGTCAGTATTGCGTTTGTCGATAGCCTCCGTCTATTTTGTAGACAATGTTGCCATTATTGCTTTTTCCAGTTAAGTGTTTTTCGACAGTCTCTATTTTGGACACAATTTTGCTTGTGTCGCGGTTGTCGATAGATTCTGTCTATTTTGCAAACAATTTCGTCAGTGTCGCGTTTTTGGCCAGCTTCCATTTATTTTATAGTAGTTTTTCTTTGTAGCGAGACTAGCTAAATTGTCTGCAAAATAGCCCGTGGCCCACAATAAAAAATCACCATCACATTGTAATCGTTGAATGTCTTTTTGGACGTTTTTTTAGGTTATATTTTATAAACATACTCATGTATATAATGGCGTGATATAGTGTTAATAAACAATGAAAAATGCTTTGTTACTTTTAACTTTGTATTTACGGCTAAACTGTGTCTGGGCTGAATTTGGTTAGTACCTCTAACTAATCTAGTCATTACTAGTCCGTCAAGTAAAAATAATATTATTGAGTCGACTGAATTTCTTTCCATACGTGTCGCTCGCAAGAGACGACTAAGGGGTTCGTCTTCCGTGGGTCAGATGTCACGTAAAACTGTAGGTCCCCCTTCTCCTCCTTACTTAAATGACATTGAATCGATGAAAATGAAGGAGAATTTTTATTGCAGTCATTCTTCATTCAATGCGAACCTAACAAAAATTTTTTTGGTTTGTTACTTGTAATCCAAACTTTACTACGGCCAGCCTCAACGGTCGATAACGGCCACGCATCCAGAACCCGACCGCGCCCAGCTTGCTTATCCGCGATGATAGAACACCGAGCCGTCACGACCGTAGGCTACCGAGGCTGACACAGACGGTTAGTACCAACCCGGGTGGAATTAACCCTACCACCTCGTAATTAAGGAAACTACAGTTTTATGTGGACCCCGATCCACGGCCAGCATCAACGGTTTAATACGGTCACCCATCAAAAACCCAACCGCGCTCATAGTTTTACCAAGCTAATCAAATCGCAAGGCGTCGCGCGACCGAGCTACCGAGGTTATTAGGAAATTCTGAGGATATTACCATAAACGTTGTTAATCATAAAGACAATTTATGAATACGGTATTTAGTTTTTTTTTCCTTAAAATGCATTGCAATCCATTGTATGGAACTCGATCGCCTCATTATCCTCTTAACTATCGAAAGAATTATCATAATAAGCACTTTGTAGGAACCGTTTGTAGTAAGGATATGCATTCCTTTTCAATGTGCAAAAAGAAATGTCCTGTTGTTTTCTTTAGATCTTGGATCGCGAAAGGTGATCTATTTGTGCGAGTTCATCAAGCTGATGAACCAAAGCGACACGTCCTGTGAGCACAGACTGCGGCTGCCGCGTCCGCAGGACGGCGAGCGGATCATGTGCCGGGCGCGCTTCATCAACGAATGGGGCACTGAGGCCACCACCAGCTGTGCCAGTGAAGAGATCACGCTATTACAGTCTGGTTAGTGTCTGCCTCTTTCGCCGCTTGGTTGGCATAGAGAAGACGGCGCGCCCTCAATAAGTGGGAAACCGAGTACGCCACCAGCAGATCTATTCCTGGCATTCAGTAATCAGGAATCAGGAATCCTGAGCCTAGAAAACCGCTTTTGTAGCTGTTTCCAATGCGATTTTCTCGACTAAAATATTCCAGAGCATAGTTTTTTTAATCAATCAAGTTTTTTCCGTAGAAAAACTCGTTTTGAAAATAGCTATAAAAGCGGTTTTCTAGAACCTGCTGTTCACAAGCTAGTCGAGTCCGGTTTGTATATGTATATTGCCGGCTCGTGGTTTCGTGGCGCAGGGGCTTGCATGCCAGTGGTCTTTGTAAATGCAGTGTAGGTTCTTCTTCAACGAATGATGTAGCCAGTCCGCTACAAGCTGAGGTAGAGAACAGATCACGGTAGCGGTGACCATTGGGTCTTCCTCTGAATGCCTTATTTATTTATAAAACGTCTCTTTTTCAGAATACAGACATTGGAAAGACAAAAATAATAGCACTCTGAGAACTGGGACAGAAGTCCCTGCAGACGGTGAGTGGCTAAGTCAGGGGCAAGTAAGATAAATGTGTCTATCACTCTCTACAATTTTGTCCATTGCTCATCCATCTGGCAAGAAATACTGTTATGCTGCCTTAACTTAAAGCCTTTACACCAAGGTCACAACAGCTACGCTCAGAAGAGACGTTAAAAGAATTGGAAAAAAACAATACGGAAAGAGTACCAACATTGCCCATTAGAGTATTCATAAGTACTACGAATAAATATAGCGAAGGAGTTTTTTTCAATATTCTTTTCTGAATGTTCATACCTAAATACTCTTTTTTCAGATCTCGCTGTTTGGGAAATAAAAGGACGACGTCGAAAAGGTTCCAAGTTGAAACTTCCACCTTTGAATGGTAAGAATACTTATCACCAAGCAACATCTCTAGAGTCTGTTTAAAAAGTCAGTTTACATTTTGAATAAGTTGGCGAATCAAACATTAAAATATAAAGTTGATTTTTCTCCCTGTATACAATAATGTTTTATTTTATAAACTAATAATATATTTGGGTGGTGTATCATATACTGTCACACCTGAAGAATTGACTGGCGAAATTCTCCACTCTCGCTTATAAAGCCGGATTTCCGGCTAGCCATATTACCAGATATAACAGGCTGTGACCTGTAATTTGTGGTCCATAGTTGTGAACGCATTTTTTGTGTGATTAGACTATTTTATGTATTCTCTTATTGTTTTTGTGTCATTAGACTGTTTTATGTATTCTCTTATTATTGTTTGTGTGATTAGACTGTTTTATGTATTCTCTTATTATTTTTTGTGTGATTAGACTGCTTTATGTATTCTCTTATTATTTTTTGTGTTAGTAGACTGTTTTATGTATTCTCTTATTATTGTTTGTGTGATTACATAGACTGTTTTATGTATTCTCTTATTATTTTTTGTGTGATTAGACTGTTTTATGTATTCTCTTATTATTGTTTGTGTGATTAGACTGTTTTATGTATTCTCTTATTATTTTCGGTTGCGTTTGGATTGTACTTTTTTCAATGTGTTGATTTAGAGCTATAATAATATTAAATTTTAAAAGAACATCTACATGATGTTACATAGTGTAGACCCCCATTAACTAATATTTGTTATCGCAAGTTTCAGTAATTTTGGCGTTAGCTTATCATTTCGGACTAGGCCCTCAATCCTTCTGACGCATCTCAGTATTTTGGCACTCGCTCTGCAGGCCACAATTTGGCATTCAATGACCTAAATATGTAATACGAAATACTGTTTACAGGCACCGCTCCGCTTCTGAAGCCGAACCAACCACCAAAGCCTTACCCTCGCCGCTATATGGTTTTCGTAACCAATTTGATGAATAATTTTACCTGCATCAAGCCACCACAGCATATTGAATATACCCTACGAATCAGGGTTGATCCACATCTGGAATATTACCCCCCAGCAATAACATTCGCTTGCGATATACATATCTACGGGTATAGGGTTCGAGGATACTACGAGTTACAACTCATATCTGGTACGCAATCTTCTTCGTGTAGGATTTCATTTGATGGTTAAATTAACTATGTTTGCATCAACAAACAGTCAAGAACAACAAAACATTTTCGAAATAGTAGAATATTTAAAAGATAATGTTGTCGAACAGTAGTTGGTCCTTTTTTGACGTTTTTCCCTTCCACACAGAGACAGAACAAAGAATATGCTTCCGGTTGAAGACAAATATCATCGATATAACCCAAATAACTATACTTTTTCGTACTAAGCAGGTACGTCACTTATTCCAATGAATGTGATATATGTATGTATAATCGAACGTAAAGCAAGGACACATTAATGAAAGAAAGAGCCCTGTAGAAAGAACCACTTTACGAATATGCTGCAAGGCTAGATCCGAACCAGCAAAACAAACAATTCGGGGGTATTGCGTCTTCCAATTTCGGCACCTGCTGTATACCCATAATTTGGAATTCTCCCACCCTTAATCAATGCTTCCTTCTAATACAATGTTTAAGATTATACCTACATACATTAAATAAACGATTTACCTGCGACATGGGGGCAGGCACGTACTGTTGTTGGAGCCAATATGCGGATCCCAGGGAGCAACACGCCGGCAAGCCGTCAAACTAAATTATAGTTATCTATGTCTCAGATACGTTTTAAAACCGATAAATTAGAAGGCTATGGGTAAGTAGATTTCTTTGATTTAAAATCATCCAATTATATTTTTTCAGCGCCTATCGCAGAGTCGTCCACACCGTCGTACGGCAGGTACGTGAAACGCTGTAGAAAATGGGTGCATCTGCTGGGTAGACGAATTCTCCGCTGCAATGTCACGCTGGCGATACACAAAGAAGACATCGGCACTTACCATTTCTACTGCAGATACGAAAAGTACGATAAACTTGTTTGCTTATCGGGGGAAGTTACCTACAATATCACATCGGGTACGTATATTTTATGTGAGTAATTAGGAATTAATTAGGGGTTTAAGAGACGATGGATCTACAGTTTCTACTGCAAATGGTTAGGCAATCGTTCTCATGAAGAGAAGGTCCTGACATCTGTGGTCCTGTCCTAATTACTCTAGGAATGTGGAGTGTTGGGTTACCTAATATCCCGATGGTAGAGTAGTAGAAGCATCGCGGAAAACCCGGTAGGAACGAAGTTCCTTTCGCTTTAGGAATTATGTTTTACCTAAGGAAACATTTCAAAGTCGCACTGAATAACATTTCACAAGCGCCAGTCGTCAAGTTAATCACGAGATAACGTTTAAAGTGGTAGACGTGTGAAAAGCGCTCCGTTTGCATTTTGGTCTCAACGATTGTATTGCATTACGGCCAGAAGGTTGACACTAATGCCTATCCTCTTCTTCTTCTTCTTCTTTATAGAGAGGATCAAACCCACTCTGTGGCAACTGGTCTCATCTGAGGTTCATTCTGCCAGTGTCAAGTTTTGACATATGCTCATTGTCGTTTTTTCATGCATATTTAGTCTCAGTTAAAGGTAAGCTTAAATTTCATTGAAATGCTTCGTTAGTGAAATGATAGATATTTGTGCCAATATATTTACATATACTTATTTCTTTTTATTCTTTCATAGTATAATTTTATTCGCTTTAATAAATGAAGCTATTATTCTTAACAGAGAGATGTTAAAGGTAGCAAGGAGAGTTTGAACATTAGTGGGCAAAGGTATTTTTAGTTTTGATAAATTACTATAAATCGGAGTGGATTTGTCATGTAGAGGACATGCAAGAAGTATATGATCAGCAGTACCCTCATCTAGACCACATTCACATAATGATGAATCTTTTATTCGAAGTTTAGTAAGATGAACTGGAGAGCATATGTGGCCAATTCTTAATCTACATATGATTGATGTCTCTACTTTATTTAATTTTACTTTGAAGAACCATGGTTTGGCTGGAATATCTGGTTGAATTTTTGAGTAATACCTGCCTTTGTGCCTATCCTCTTTTCATGACTAAAAAGACAAGAGACGAAAGATACAGGTAATGTTTTTATCGTTTCGGCCGTAAACGCTTTTTTCTGTTTCTACCATCCGCCAAACGCGCGGTAAGAAACATAGGTACTTCCAAAAAGATGTGCAAACAGAATATTCACACGTATATCTGTCCACAGAGGAAGCGTACAAATCGGATGTGATAAAGGAAATCTCAGCGGCGACCGCTGTAACTGCAGCGCCCGAGACCGTGCCGACGCCGCCGCCGTCGAAGCAGAAGCCGGGCAAAGGGATGTTCGGCAAGGAGCTACCATGGTGGGCCAGGCCCATGGTTGGCGCCGGCTCGAGATTGAACAGTTAACTAATCATCATTATATAAATAAGTACACATGGCGCGCTAGCGCGACCGCTCTGCAAGGAATGCGTCGCACATAAAAGCGAAAAAATTGTGAATGGAGAAAACTGACAGCCCCGGAAATGTCTTTCTCGCATACTAATGGCAGGTATTGACGCTGTCTCTGTCGCCCGAGACTATAGTAACGAGCTAGATACATTGAGACGACCTTATCACTATCCTACTTATTTATCTTACTAATCAACCTGCCTGCTAGCTAACTTATATCAAGTCTCACATAGCCCATACTTAGAAAAGTCTAGTGCTGCTACTTAATTAATTAATATCTGGAATTGGCCAAAGTTATAAACATGTGATCGTCTAGTAAGTTATGGGCCATGGAGATATGAACTAATGGTCACTCCTTGGCCGCCATTCCGTCCGTTAGACTTCTTCAGTGTGATTGAATGGATATAAATTGAATGAAATTTGGAGTATAAGAATATATCAATTTAGAATGGACGTTTCTACCTGCCGCCACGTAGAGGCGAGAGACTATGGGCAGGCGCCTAATGTCATGTCTGTCATCGGCCGAGTCATGTTAGCTATCTTAGGTCTAAGACATTTGACTTCCTGACACTAGCTACAAGCCTACACAGTTATACAAAGCAAGACCTTATGCTAACTTAGGTACTAGAATTATTCTATGTTTCCTTGGGGCCCCTGTCGACTTTAGCTAAAGAGTCCTCGTAAGCGCGGGAAAACACATTCAGCGCGAGTCCGCGTTCTCTCGTGAACACATTTGCCGTTGCTTACAAAAACGTAAAGGGAATTTGTCCCGATGACTACTGGAAAATTGGCGGAATCAATCCCCGACGGACAAGGCCGCGGGAAAATCATACACAACCACTCTGGAAAATCTTATAAATTATGTACCTTGAGCAAATTGGCGGTATCCGATCCCGGACAGGCAGGGCTGCAGAAAATTCTACACGCCGCTCAGTAAAATCCGTCGAAAAATCCCGTTATGGGAACCTTGAGCAAAATTGGAGGTATCCGATCCGAGCAGACAGAGGCTGTGGAAATTCTACACATCCGCTCAGTAAAACGCCGTCAAAACCGTCCGTAATCGAAATTAAAATTCCGTACCGAAATTTAGAGCGTCACGCGAATGCACCTAATTAAGCACCTTATTACGTCAACGCGCGACGGTAATTTATCCGGTTACATCAATGATATCAATCAAGTAATAAACAGTGTAACGAAGAGAGCACTCATCCTCTGCAATCTGCTTGCAACACGATCCCGCCACCTCGTACAGTTGTAGATGTCCTCAGGAACCAGTCTTTCATATCACAACCCTATAATTAATCTATTCACTCCCTAGCATGGTCACAGTTCATTTCCTAGCATTATCACAGTTCACACCACCACTGATCGAATATCGGAATACATTCAAGGTTGAGAAAATTTGCGTTTCCCGCCGATAGCGTGCGTCACCGTTGCGCGCTGCACCGCTGTCCGAACTCCAATCCAAAATCCCGCGCTCGCGCAGCCCCCAAAAACACCCGGAAATCGTAAATCACCGCTTTCTCTAGAAGGGACAACGCAATTGTTCTTGAGTGCTACGAAGCCCGCTGCGGCCCTACCATATACATATGCATACGTAGTATTTTAACAAATATATTTGAGGCGGTTGTCTCAACATACAATTATAATTCTACGTATAGCTAGCTAGACACATTTCATGTAAGTATTTACATGCAACTAGCTGAACACGTAAAGTTATAATTGTACGTGTACCTTGCTAATGATAGCACTCCTGAAGGAATAAGATAACATGCTAGAACCTTCTATTTAGTTTGAACACCGCAAACTAAATTTGTAAAGATTCAAATTAAATCTCTATGTGCTTCCTGACATCTAAAAGATGTCAGGAAGCATGCTCAGTAACCCATATTTTGCCACAGGCGTCCAGACTGCGGTCCTCGGCGTAAACTGCATGGCACTGCTGATGATCCTGACCTGCGCCTTCTCCTTGCTTCGAACGATAAAGAAGAAGAAACGCGAGGCCGCCCTGGCGGAGCCTTGCTACTGCGTCAGGGCTAAAGGCACAAAAGGCGCGGAAGGGAAAGACGCGGACGAGAAAGATGCGAACGCGGAGAAGGATGGAGGGATTGCAGGTGCGAGGGGCGGAAGAGGGGCTGCGAGGGGGGGAACGAGAGGCGCGAGAGAAAGAAAGAGGCGCGAGAGGGGAGAATAAAGCGAAAGCGATTGGTGCGGCTAAAGCAGAGAAAGAGGTAGCGAGTACAAATGGCACCAGGATGTACCTAGCAGAACGAACGGCGCTAGAGGGGGGAGGATCGCAAGGGGCAAATAGAGGAAAGAAAGAGATGGCGCGAGAGGAAGAGAAAGCAGCGCAAGGGAGAAATTAAGGTAGCGAGAATAGGTTACACTACAAGGGGAAAAGGTACACTTGTGTGGATACAGCTGTGGATTATGGAATGTATTAAACTGGTGCAAAAGGGATAGCGGAGAATGATTAAATGTGCTGTAAGATGATGCACGAAAATTGGGTAAGCAAAGCAAAGCTGGAAACATTTTATCTCTAGAAGTTATTTGTACTTTACAAAAATTAGCTTTCTTTAAAATCGGATTTACCAATATATCAAAGTCTATATGCGAAATGTGTCACGATAAAGCTGTTTAATTTATCCATGAGTCAAGGGCTAGTTTCACTGAACATACAGCACCTAGCTCGAGACTCTTTCTTCCCTTGCAATGGGCTAGGATCTACTTGATTGTGCTCGCGCCAAAAGGGTTGCCAGGAAGGTACGATTAGCGCCGACTTCTCTCGAAATGGTTTACCGTAAATGATATGACGTCATGGATATATTTCCGTAAGCGAACCGAATCGTTTGTGGTGCTGACAGCTTTGAGCGTGCAATCTGAATTGGGACGTTTATGTATGCCATGTTCAGCGGACCATGCAATTACATTGAGTTATCACATTGTGAGAAAACACGTCACAACATTTACACTTTTTATATTTCCAAAGGGATAAATTTCTCGTAAGTTTGAGGCAGGTTTTTAAACAAAAAACATCATTTAAATTCAGAATATATGTATATTTCCAACATAATTATACACAATCGAGCCAGAAGTTAACAGGTAGGTACAGTCAACTGTAGGAATAACTCTGCAGTTATCTTAAAGTATCCTGCAAAAGCATGTCACATAAATTTGTTGAGCGGAATCAATTCGTTCCTGTTGGCATGTACCTACCTATAGGCATCTATTTCGGTATGATTGTGAAAATCGTTTCTCTTCAGATACAATTCACTAAAATAATACTGGCATTTCAATGCAAAAAAATAATAATAACTATATATTTTCTATACATCCAAAGCTGGAAACCCTGTATTTAAATAAATAACAACATAAGTACAATTAAGTAGGTATGTATATTGACACGGATAATGTAGGGGAATATAATTGGAGCTGCATAACCAAGGCGGAAAACCAATGGATCCTGTAGATCCTTCGTCTGTAGCGTTGCTAACTGCTTAATGCACTCTCTGCCAAGGTACCACCTAGGGTCCTTTCAAAGTTATGGGACGAAGCACCTGGCCAACGGGCATCTTCGGGAGGACATGGCGTACGCCATATGCTGCGCTTTTTATGAAAAATATATTCTCAGAGAAATAAAGAAATTATCATTTCTGCGTAGGGTTTATTTTCCCTTCAATTTTAGAAAAGTTCTCATACTGGCAATACCGTAAGCATTCGAAGCACATGTTTCGTGAAATTAATGTAAATGTTTAGGCCGATGGTGGGCAGGCGGGCGGCGCTGGTGAGGGGTTGGCTGACGGCGGTCGAACATCCACAAACGGCTAGCAAACACAAGAGTGCCAAGAGCACAGCTCAATGCGTCGTCACCTCCATTAGGATAACTTTTAAAACTTAATAAGTGAATAAGAAACATTATAAGAATATTAAATATTAGGACGTAACAACAGCAGATTGCACCCTGTATTATTTCATTTAAAAGTAATAACAGAAAAGTGGAAAACAACCCATATATCATAGACCATTATTTACAACCATACCAACAAACAAAAAAACATCACCTCGAGACGAGCACGGATATTACCCTGACACAGTTGACTAATTGTCAACCTCCAGTTATTTTTAGGCACACATAACGAGTGGCGAGCAATTGCTGGGTCATCTAGATATTGCTAGATAGCCTAAAACCACCTAAGTTTTTAACCAGTCTTTAAGAATCACACCTAGGCTACATTTAGGCTCACTGCTCAGTGACACGACGATATATCGTAATGGTATGCAGCCTCAAAACCACCCTTAGATACCGAGGAATGCATCAGTGAAAAGCACATGCAAATGGGGACGGAAACTGCTTATTTATCACAACAGGTGACGTCTAGGCTAAAAAGATCTGTCAAAGCTGTCAGAGAACCTCCAAAATAAAACAGAATCCTCCAGGTCGCTTCGCGAATCCTGATGATGTCCACAACGTGGTGGACTATACGTCGAGCTTAGTGAGTAAGCTGAACACTGTTTATCCGTAAACGTAAAACAATAAAGATTTCAAAATTTTATTTCCTCAATTTATGTGAATGAAATGACTTAATTTTCTCAATACAATTCCGAAAATAAATTGTTCCAAATCATACTAATCAAATAAAGTCTTGGGAAAATGTCACAATAACATAATCTATAAAATTTTATTTCCAACTTTTCAAGGTCACATCAGTTAGATAAAAAATCAGTTAGATAACATACAGCTTTCATCTAAAAACTCGTTTTTTAACTCGCTCAAAAACTTGACAGGAATGACAGTATTGACGTTTCTAGGGTGAGGTCGCTCGTGCGACATCTACAATAAGCTTTTTCTTCCCCATTGATTTAGTGGATCACAAGTTATTAGCCTATATCCTGGTTTATTAAACAGTGGGATTGAACATGGCGACTCTATACGCATCTCGCTCGCACACTATGGCCACCTACATCTGTAGCGACCGCTAGCTTTAGCATACCGCAAGTAAAAAATGTTATGACTGCTTTCTTGTTCGACGCTTAGTGCACAAAGACCCATCAAACATTATATGTTATGCATGATTATATTTAATTATGAAGTAACATATAATCGTCTGTCATCGAGCTACACGAAACATATTATGGTTTAAGTTAGATTGCCAAGCGACAGAGTATGAATTGACCTTAAAAGCCTAACCTGATGTAGTGCCGTCCTTCCCACAGTAAAATTTTACACAAAATATTGGTTGCTGAATGGTAGCGCTAGGTCATCTAACCATTCATTTGATGGACTGTTTGTACAAGCAAATAAAACATTTTCTCCGAGTGATGGCGCTGCTAGATAATCACAGATTATTCATATTAGCACCACAGATTACTAATATTAGCACCGAGTTCCAGCCTACAAGAATTGCAAAGCTTTTTGCCATTAATAGTGACATTTTTCTTGTATTTGTACTTGGATTGCAAAAAAGGAAGCTTTTAAAACTCTTTTTTTTTATTAGCACTTTAATACTAATTGAAGGTTGGGACTGATTACGATTTGCGGTTAAAATCAGCAATCAGCGTAATCATTATATTTGGTGCATTGTAAACTTTGACTGATCAGACTTAAATCATACGTTAACCTTGACGTTGATGTCCTTTCGTGCAACCAGGACTTAGTCTGGTTTAGCGATGTTGCAAGCGCATACCTAGATATGAATTCTCACTCAGTTTTATGGGTTTTTGGCAATAATTAATCCGTGTTTTTTGTTTTCTCTCTGCCAAACGGCCTTCCATGCGAAACAACCAATTTGATGCAAACAATTACCTCGAGACAAAATTATGCAACGTAAGCTCAAGGTTGAACTGTCACATAAAATCGTTTGGTTTGGTTGTTGAACAGTCGAAATTAGAATTACCTACTTCTAAATGCAATACCATAGTATATCATTGAAACTCAAACGCTTTTTTATGCCTTGTTCCTAACTATCTCGGAGCTAGCGTAATTTTAATCGGCCATTTTCAATCATGCTATATAATGAACCAGGTTTACAAATACAGCACCATGAAATATTTAGATCGAAGCCCGTAGTCCGACTGGTCACGTAATTTGGCATTTACGGGACTTCGTAGTTACATAAAAACGTCAAACCCATACAAGTTTTTCTACGTATTCTGTGTTTTTACTTCTTAAAGCGGTTTAAAATCAAATTCAGACTACCGATTCGTATGAAAATGAGAAGTAGGCCTAAACGGCAACGTCAACGTATTAACAAAGGCGATGCGTAAGCAGTTAAATTAAACTCAGACTCGCAAATGTTAGTTTGCTTAACGGCCACTGCGTGCGCCCTTCAATTTTCCGTATAAATGAAACCGCTAGTCGATCGGTTTGGCGAAAACGTCAATTTAGGTGACAAGTCGGATTACGGGCCCAGTTCAAAAAACATTTTTGAGTAAAGGAAAAAAAATATCATACGGTATTTATATACCAAAAAAAATCTAAGTACTCATTTAAGTATGTTTTCAGAATGTTTGCATAGACTAAAACGTCATATGCTAGGCAGACTTATGCCTTTACACAACTTCTCCCACTCATTCGTTGCGAAAATGGAACCAATTTTTTTAACCTTTGAAGTTATTTGTTCTTCTTGGCCTGCATCTTTTTTCTGTAGCTCTGAAATGAGAAAACCATTTTACAGATACAGGACTGTTTTAAATCATGAGTGTTTTTATTCATATTATCATTATAATGTGTAAATGAGTGACTATTTACTACGCTCATAGTTTTAGAATAGAGTTAGAATCACAGTAACTGAGGGATTAGACCAAAATGTATCCAAATACACCTTATTAGCCTATAAACCGCCTTCCCGCTCAACTCCCCATACAAACGTGGAAAGAAGATGATGTGCATATTTCTTGTCGGAGATCCAAAATTATACTCAAAACAGCCTTATTTGATCGAACTTCATGCTTGATCACCATTGGCATTGTGAAATTGTGTTTGGTTTCTAAGTTATAAGGTCCGAAAGTTCGAATTTTTCGCACGTTTTACACAATAAGTTTGGACGTGGATTACTCAAGGATAAAACAAAAAATCTTAGTCATCAAGCCTAGCTTGTTCCATGAAGATTCAAAATCAATTTAGTTCGTTGACAAAAAAAAATGTTTTGCGACAAGACCTAAATCGTCAGGTTAATACAAAGTGAGAAAAATATAAGAAAAATAATAGGATTTCGATCCTGTGCGGTGAACATTTATTCAGTTTTAAGCTATGCAAAGACAGACTCGCGAGGTCTACAGCTTAGAGAGCCAATAGTTATAGCGACTCAGCTGGAAGTACCCCCATGCACATACATACCTCCTCGGCCATCGTGTAGAGTAGGCTAGCGGTGGCCGGGCCCGTCTGCTCCACCAAGCTCCGGAACACTCCCTGCTCCTCTTCCCTTTAAGGTGAACAAGTCCAGAGTCTCAAAGTGATACTTTTGAGGGAAATTACTTTAATGGGTCTTGTATCAAAGGTCTTTGGTTAGGTTAGGTGTAGGTTACGATACATTATTATTATTATGTTATTTTTATTATGTTATTTATATCACTAGCAGCTTGAAGTGTGTGAATTTCATTTTTCCCGGAGTGCACTTGTGTATTTTTTTAATTTTTAAATTGGTATTATTAATATTACTTATCATTCAAATTATGTATTTATATTGATTTTATTTATTGATTATTGATTGTTAATTATTATTACTGATTATTTGTTTTTTTTTTGCCTTTAAATGTTTGTCTAGTCGGTTTTTAAATCCATTTACAGTTTCAGCACTAATGACCTCCTCCGGCAGCTTGTTCCAAGAGTCTACAACTCTGTTGACCAAGAAGTGTTTCCTGGGGTTAGAATTTGATGCAGATTGGTTCAGTTTTAAGCTGTGCCCTCTAAGGTGTTTGTTTGTATTTTTTGTGAACATTTCTTTGAGATTTGGTAAATTATAGTAATCATTGAGGATTTTGTATGTTTCTATGAGGTCTCCTCGCTGGCGGCGTTCCTCTAGGGTGCTGAGTCCGAGAATTTTAAGTCGATGCTCGTAACTTTGATTCTTAAGTGTTGCAATCATTTTTGTGGCCCGTCTTTGCACACCCTCCACAAGGTCTATATCCTTTCTAAAATAAGGGTTCCAAATCAGAAAAGCATATTCTAATAAGGGGCGAACATAGGCCTTATATAATTTTAGGAATAGTTCTGTATTTATGTATGAGAAGGCCTTTCTGATCATGTATAGAAGGGAATTGGCTTTCTTGACAACTTCTGTGATGTGTGTCTCCCATTTAAGATCTTCTGAAATTGTCACACCGAGGTCATGTTGCGTTGTCACTGTCTCTATAATTTTTCCATCAAGCCAGTAAGAGTGATGTGGGTTTTTGGGTCCTAGGTGTAGCACAGTGCATTTACTGGCATTGAGCGACAATAGCCATTCCTTTGTCCATCCAGAAATCTTGTCGAGGGTGTCCTGGATTTTTTGCTGGGCGATAATAGGATTAGCAAAAAATTTGGTATCATCAGCGAAAAGAGAGAAGGTGAGGTGTGTTATCTCCCCTAAATCTGTTAGAAATACTCCGAAGACGACTGGGCCGACGACGGATCCCTGTGGTACACCGCTTAGATCTTGGTAAGGTTCGGACATATCCTCTCCAACTCGCACGCGAAACCGTCTATTTGTTAGAAACATTAGGTTAGGTTTGGTTAGGTTAGGTAGCAACACTGGGCACTTCCACGTAAAACTTCCTTCCTTAGTAACAAGATGATAGGGTTGATCCCGCCCATGTTGGTACGATCACATTGAATTAAAGGTGGTTAAAGCGGCATTGAAAAATTGCATGTGTTTTCCATCAAGTTCAATGTAGCAGTGCAATATAAGGAAGGTCGTAGCATGACAGCTAGTCCCGATGTAGTGTGTTGGGCTAATATCACGATAGTAGTTGTGGTATGAGCCATTTATGTCCAGACACATAAAGAATTTACATTGACAGACAAATAAAAAATAAAATTCGATATTTAATTTTCGTTTTGAACGTGCGGAGCAGCGACCAAAGGACGGGATTAGGGGGGGAGGGGGTCACCCGTATAGCGGCAGCATAATACAAAATCACTAATAGATTAAAGAGTATATATAGCTAACGTTATAGCACACAAAACTTGCCGAAAAGTGTATATTTTCGCTGGTACTATGACATATCTAACCAGTGTCATCCTCCCATCACTGCTAGAACTAGTTACACTGTCATTTAACTAAGCCTGATTCCAAATTTTGCCCAGGTATGAAATAATACAACATAACTATAAATTAAGTAATGTCACTGTAAATAAAAAATATCAGTGATATTCATTGCTTTCTATTTAATATCCACTGAAATGTGAATTCCAACGCCACCGGTGGAAAGTCCCTTATTATCCCTATTCAACACCATCCCCATATTAACCCTTTCTCATATATCTATGCTATACGTAGCTATGCTGCCGATATACGAATAAATTTAGGTCACACCTCCCATAATTCCTAATTGCTGGTGAGGAGGAAGACATCTACCCCCCCTGTTCATATGTTTCGTGGCCATACCTCCCTCCGTCGCCGGGCACGGCGGGGTAAGCGGGTTCCGGGAGCGCTAGCGGCGCGCGGCCCGCGCCGTCCCCGCGCGGCGCCCCCGTGAGCAGCTCGAACGGGTGGCCCGACTCCACGATGCGCCCCCTGTTGGAGGATGGGTGCCATTGTTGAGTGTACATACAACCACATAAATAAATAAATACTAAAACAATGTTATTTATACAGGGATGAATTTTTTTACGTGGGCCTTCAGGGCCAAATCCGAAACTATAAGAAATAGCAAAAAACACTCAAACTAAAACTGCTCTATTAGAATTTTTGGAAAAATCATTTCGAAATTTAAAATAAAACATCTTTCCAGTATTTTAAATCACTTTTTCCAAGAAACTATGCATCTGTTTGGTAGTGGTTTTTAAGAAATATATAATTAAATACTAAATAAAAAATGCCATAGTGGCGCCGGGCGGGGGAAGTGGCGGGAGAGGCTCTGCGCAGTACCATACCTTACTACCCGAACTAACGTCCAGCACCCAACAAATCCATAGCATTTACAAATAATTCGTGTCTCTTTTCCTTTGCATTCAGGGTACAAAAAACTTTGGTTCCAAACTCCGTTAAATCAGACACGGAAAACGATATGCAGCAAAATTCCTTGCCAGCTCTTCTTGGTTGTGACTGGCTAAATTAAAAAATATAACACATCCGGGTGCAGTGTGCCCTGTTTACGATAGGTACGGGGAATATCCCCAGCATCTCCGCAACTCACTTGTCCATGACGATGACCCTGTCGTAGTCCATGACGGTGTTGAGCCGGTGCGCGATGGTGAGCACGGTGGCCGACGCAAACTTGCTGCGTATCGTCGCCTGGATCTGCTTGTCCGTCCTGCGTGCAACGACACATTCACTGTCTTAAGGGTGTGTGTGTGTTCATGTAGATGGCGCCACAGTCGTTAGTCGCTATTTGTGTACAACAAATAGCGACCAAACGGCAGTGAAAATAGTAACATGTGTGTCCCCAAAAATAGAATATTACAAACTATAGCTGCATTGGCGATACATTAAGCGTGGAGTGCACAAGCTCAGGTTAGTGATAATTGAAAAATACAAAAATATATCCGTCCTTATTATTCGCCTGAAGAAGAAATAAGAGAGATACATATAATAACCATATAACCAGAGATTGTGCACTCCAGCCTAAGCAGTTGTGTATTTAATGTCATAAAATAATGTATAAAAATGGTGGCATTTGTGAGTTATTTAAAAGGCATTTCGCAAAAAGTTGCTAATTGTAGAAGATGACATGATCGATAAAGGTTATACATACCTATCATGCTCTTATTTTGCATTATAGGGACAGATATTGATCTAAAATCGGTCCCTGCAGTTGAATTGAAAGCAGGGCATGAACCGAATTACACTTGCAGCTTACAGATCCGAACATTCGCCGCATGAACTTGTTGGCGACGCAAATAATTCGGACCACCAGCGACAGGAAGGTGCAGCCCACTCCGCCTACAGTCCAGGCGGCAGTTCGTCACTGTGTCGCGTCACTCACTCGGTGTCCACGTTAGCCGTCGCCTCGTCCAACACGAGAACGTTGGAGCGCGCGAGCGCCGCCCGCGCCAGGCACACGAGCTGTCGCTGGCCCGCCGACAGGTTGCCGCCGCCGTCGCCCACCCTCGTCTGCAGGCCCGCCGGAAGGTTGGTCACCATGTCGCGTAGTTCAACCTGGGCAATTTCAAGCAAGTGAGCACTTTGGCACGGTGCTGGAGATATGGAAGTCAGCCTGTCGATCGTCCCGGGCGTGGATTGAAACGTTAGCAGCTTCGGTAGCGGGACAGCAGATTCGGTCATCTCTAAGTGCCAAGAGGAGCCTTCTTCCCGGAGCCAGACGAAAAGGAAGGAAGATAAAGAATGTGAATGGTGTGATAAGAATGCAATTAGAAGATACATCTCCAGTATCTTGGCCGCTTTTGGAGCTACGTAGCACGCTTGTTTGTGTTGAAAACACATCACACCTTGCGGAAATTTTATTCACCAGAGTAGGTGCTTAATTCACACGAGATGGCTGCATGGAATAGTCTTTTGCGTACCCCCTGACAAAAAAGGTTGGAAGACTTCTTAGCAGATGGCAAGGCCTGTGATAGCAACTTTGAGGGACACATATTTTGTAAGCTTCATGAGAACATCGTGTTCTTAGAGTGCTTAGCATGAAAATAAAAGCCAAGTGTTTGGCGACTTGGGCAGTGCCGGCCCCCTAGAAGGGAGTGTCTTAGTGTTACGTGTGCAGTGTCGACGAAAGCGAGCTCTCGAGAAAGAGAAATCATGCCAAAAAACACAAGTGCACTCAGTAGTTCTAAAACCTGATATGCATGCATCAGCGTATAGCTGCTATTGTTATAAACCAAATAATAATAATAATAACAGCCAGCGCCTGGCGAGTGCGCAAGAGCCCTAGTTCTAAGTGGTGAGGGTATCTTTCCAACGCGGCAATGTCATATATCTTTGGCGCCTGCATCGGCCAGATGAGCAAATTAAACAGTAGGTAAGTGGAAAAAAATGTGTGAATGTAGACAGCTCTCTGGCCATTCGCCCCCGACTGACCTCGTCCAACGCCTGCCATATCCTCGCGTCGGAGTGCTGCTCCGCCGGGTCGAGGTTGTCGCGGAGGCTCGCCGCGAACAACGCGGGCCGCTGCGGCAGAGCGGCGAGCCGCGAGCGCCACGCGCGCAGGCCCGTCTCCGACCAGCTCACACCATCCACAGTGATGCGCCCGCTCACTTTGCTTAATCTGCCGAAAACGGGCATTGTTAAAGCTCCTGTGGTGCCAAACAATGCGACCAAGCACGAACATTTCAAAGGCCAAATTCTTGGATAGAATAGTTTTATGGGTGAATGGTCATACCCTATCAACGATCACCGAAAGCACCCTAACCTAAATCTGGCAAGAAAAGGAATAGGGGTTTCACGCTCCTCAGTGCTCTGGGTCGCTGGATCTTGCACACACACACACACACACACCAGCACTCATAACACAAGCGGGCTTTGTAAAAGGTACACCACAATAATGCTAGCTTTTTACAGCACAACAACCAATTCTTGCATATATCTTTTTCCCCTAGAACTTGCCTAGGCGGAAATTACCAGTCACAATTGACGGACATGTCAAAAGCCAACTTTGCTCTATTTCCTGGAGATTCGGTAAGGGGGAAGGTAAGGGCCTTTTCATACAGGATAAACTAAGCAATAATGAAATGTAAATTCCGATCGAATACTTTGGAGAAGACAGCGAGAAAAACACACAAGATTTATCCCTGATTTGATTAATCAATAGTTTATGACTGAATTGTTCGGAGTTTTTTTTTTCACACATCGTCACCATAACTGGCCATCATAACAAAAGCAACCAGCCAAGTGCGAGTCGACTCGCATACGAAGGGCGCAATCGCCGACACTTCACGTTTAGCACTTAAGGTCGGCCCGTAAGCACCTGAAAATTTCGCCTCCCATACAAACGTAGTTTACTAATGATTTGAGAACCACTGTTCCAACTTACTTCATATTTGGTATCTAATATTAGGCTACAAATATCTGTGTCTGCATGCCTTTGTTTATTCGGTAAATGTATTCTGGGTCAAACCACAGAGAAAACAAAATTCGTATGAAGATTTTCTTTTTGCATTCATTTCATTCGGTTTGGATTTTTCAAAAAAACAAAAGCATGCAGACACAGATATTTGTTACCTGATATTAGATATTAAATATCAATTTAATTGGAATAGCGGTTTCCAAATGATTAGTAAACTACGTTTGTATGGGGAGCATAGCTTACGGGCCGTTCTTAACACACTCCTACGCGGCTACCACAGCCGAAGTGAGACGCTCACTGCTTTTATGACAAGTACATTAAACATACAACCTTCTCGTGAATACTTCAAAACTCTACTCTCTTTTTGCTAACACATGCCTAGCCGGAATTACATTTTAATCTGTCACACACTGACACATCATAAGCTCTAATCTTTCTGACAAAATGCTTTGAAAAGGGGTAGGCAAAGGACCTTTCCATACAGTTGTCATGCAGACTTAACAAGTATGTTTATCTGTAGGTCTGTACTGACCGATTTTAAAGATGCACACATCAATGGGCCGTTGCGGGCGACTCACCCGAAGAGTGCGGCAACGAGCGAGCTCTTTCCGGCGCCAGTACGACCGACGACGGCGACCTTCTCGGCGGGCGCGACGCGCAGCCTCACGCCGCGGATGGCAGGAGCTGCGTGCACTGTCTCCCCCCCGCCCGCGCCCGGTGCCCGCTCGTACTCCAGTGACACATCCGAGTAGACGATCTCGCCTGCGAGGGAAGCATCATGACATTGTTGTTGGGCTATACTATAGGTGTTCGCTGGTGGTACTCATTCGGCCAATGAAGGCGTCCTAAGGGCCCATTCGCATTAGGCGGTTGAACCGAGGCGGCTGAACCGAGGCGGCGCGCCGCCCCTGGCGCTTGAGGAAGCGGTTTTCTAGGCGGTCCAACCGAGGCGGTTCAACCGCCCGGCAGGCGGTGAATTGAAGATACTTGGTTCCATTTTTGCGAGTATTTCTCCCTGATGGGCGTGGAAGAAGTTTTATTTTTATTTACTTATTTTATATTAGACAGGCAGACTAGGCTGATGTGGCTGATTTTAAAAAAGTATTTATTTAGATAAGCGTCCAAACGATTCTTAAATTGATAAGTGTTGTTTGCACTTATAATGTCCTCTGGAAGTTGGTTCCAATCGTCAACCACTCTGTTGGTTATGAAGTGCTTCCGTGTGTTGGTTTTGTGTTCTGTTTTATTCAATTTTAGAGTGTGGCCACGCAGGTGAGTGTTATGATGTGCAGGACACACGCGCTCTCCTCCTTGATTTTACGACGCGACTGAAGAACCGCCTCGGTTGAACCGCCTAGTGCGAACAGCGAACCGCGCGGCGCGCCGCCCGTCGCGCCGCCTCACTCTAGCCAGCCGCGGCAATTGGGCGGCCTAACCGCCATTATGTGAACAGATCGAGCGGCTTCCATACTAAATGTGTATTCTGAAGAACCGCCTCGGTTGAACCCGCCTAGTGCGAATGGGCACTAAGACGCCGATAGAAACCCTAACATACTGGATCCAGCGGTAATTATGCGTAATTATGGCAACATTTGACAACTGTTTTTCCTTGTAGTTTGAAGGAAACGCCCTGATCTATAGAACTAATCGAATTTATCTAGTTACTAGTTTTTCATATGCTATGCAGTTTTGATCGAGCCAAACAAGTCTTTGAAGGCACATGTAAAAAAACCACAGTGCCAATAATCAAATGTTGCGATAGTTTGTATTTTATTGGATGCCAGTCTGTCGCGTGCTCTGCGATAACTTTGCCATATTGTATAGGTTCTATCTCTATCTATAGCGTACCTTTGGACGGCCATTCCTCGAAGTCGAGGCCAGGATGCTTCTGCTGAAGTGCTGAATCATCCTTTTCCAACGGCTGCTCTGATGGCAAATTCGCATACTCTAATATTCTTTCCACCTGTAATAGAGCAATATCCCAATTATCAAATAAATCTGTAAAAATTACAGGTGTCTACCCTATGTATTAGTTGCATTTTGTTTTATTAAAAATTCATAAAATCCAAAAATGTCTAATAGGCTTCAGGCTGACTTTGTCAGAAACAAAAAAAAATACACAAATATCTTGACAAATACCAGAGATCGGGGCGACAGAGTATGTAATGAATTTGCTTACGGACGTCATCTGGTTTTCGACTTCAGCCGTTTGCCGCATGCCGTACTGGCACATCCCCACTAGACCGATGACCTGGGTGATCGCGAGACCCACATTACCTCCGAAGGTCTCTGGAGGCCACACAATGGTTAAATTATTCATTTATTCATTAAATAATTGTCTTGATTTCAGTGTATATTTGTAAATTAAGATCTGTGGTCAAACTGTAAGCCGGACCAGGTTACTAAGACCGGAGTGCACAACAGCTGATTAAAAGTTAATCAATATTTCATTGTTTGCAAACACGAGTAAGCGTCATGCATCTCCGGCAACTTCCGAATCATCTTTGACTAACTTCCAATGTATGGCGACAAGATGAATGTCCACAATGAGCAAGCGAGACGAAACAATGAGTATCCTCTCCCCTCACCACTCTCAACATGTTTTCTATTCGCAATGGCGAACAATTTTTGAGTGTTGTTGTTTACCGAACAAAATGTGTTTGGTGGTAGACAGTTACAAACAAAACACTGTAAACCTGTGACAACTATCTGTAGGAATCAAAAGTTCTTAAATTACCTACAGCCCAATAAACAATAGAGGAACAGATAAACAAATAAACAATAGAATACTAACGTTCGCCTCCAAACACCAGGAAGCTGAATGTGACCATGGCGAGGTACATCACGCAGACCATGTCCATCCAGAAGCCGAATGCGCGGTTGGTTGTCAGCACCTACAATCACGCAACCAGATCTTCACGATTACGTTGACTTACGTCGACCTCGTTTAGCCAATGCTTAGGCCTTATGCGAAAAGTATTATCAAATCTTAAACTATATCCAAACGCCCTACACTGGCTCCAATCTTTCTATCAAATATTTGCAATACAACTGAAAGGTCAATGTCTCACCATCGCCCAGGAGGCGCTGTGCAGGTCCTGAAGCGCATCGAATTCGCGTGCGAGAGTGCGCTGTTGCTGCCGGTGTGAGCGGATTGTTGTCAAGCCGGAGACCGTCGCTGCCGCGTGATTCAGCGACTGGCTCCGGGCTGCAGGGATGATAATACATAGTACATGGTACGATTTATTTACCACCTTTGAGCACCTAGGCCAGAGAAGAATTAATCACAATATCAATCTATGCAGCATACGTACGAACGAATAAGTGGCTCATTTATATTCTGGAATGCAATGCCTATAATGCCCTTCTATTTCTTTATGATTAGAGTATACATATATGATCTATATCTTATCAGCATCTACGGTACCACCACGTCTGCAGCAGCAGCCACCATTTCACCAGGCACAACACCACCATACAGTACCCCTTACCGATGGCTTCGATCCCCTTGAGCTCGCAGCTTTTACGGCACCACCGGTGTCTGCAGCAGCAGCCATCAGTTTACCAAGTAAACCACCACCATACAATATCCCTCACCGATGGCTCCGATCCCCTTGAGCCCGCAGCATCTACCGCACCACCGGCGTCTGCAGCAGCAGTTTACCAGGCACACACCACCACCATACAGTATCCCTCACCGATGGCCTCGATCCTCTTGAGCTCGCGGCTTGTGTGCAGGAACAGCTCCCGGAGCAGGTACAGCAGGTAAGCCACCACCAGCGTCGGCAGCAGCAGCCACCAGTTCACCAGGCACACCACGACCAGGATGGAGACCACTTCCAGGAAGAACTGGAGCAGATGCGATACGTGTTACCAGGATGACCTGGTTCAACTAGACATTTTTTATGTTAGAGATGGGCGTTCCAAGTGACGGCTAATCCTATTCTGCTTAATTTTCTACACCGCCGCCATTTTGTCTGAGACTATGGTAAACACATGGTAGAAGGCAGCATTATTAATTGATTTGTCTTTTTTAAATCATATTTATTGGTTGAATCTTTCTACGGTCAGTTGAAGTTAAGTATTCTCTTTTTCTCAGTTTTTCAAGCCCTTTTTCAAACCTGGCAAAAATGTAATGGCATTTGTTAATGTTTTTTTCTCAACAATGGCTAGGATTTGGCTCTCATGATTCAAAGACGTTGCATGAAAGATCTGACAGCTCATATAAGCTTCCATAGCCCAGTGGCCCGCTAGATCATCGCGCCTCAGCAACTCTGTGCTCCGTCGTTTTATGGATGGGTGATTGTTCGGCCATAGAGATTGGCCGCCTAAAAACACAGTATAGTATGGAATAAAATCAGCTCTTATTCCCCTTCACACTCACCCCGAGACAGTCAACGAGTGCCACCGGCAGCAGCGTGTCCACCTGACCCATGTCTCTGGAGAACCGGTTCAGGATCCGCCCCGATGGGTTGTGGAAGAAGAACCACATGGGCGCATCCGTCACACCCCTGGGGCATAACGTACAATCAACTCTCACATCTATGCACTAAAGTAACACCTTGGATGCGGAAGATATTAAGACAAACATTTATTTCTTCTTCTTTTATAAGGCATGATCCATCTCTGTGGATGCGACAGTGCTCACATCACAAATAATAACAGCACCGAGAGACTGTTGCTCAGAAGTGATATGAGCGATATTGATCTTTGGAAGTGAAACAGTTCACGTTTCACGAGTTTAGAAGCGATGAATCGATGCGTTTTAAAAATGTGTTATTGTGAGCTTATTAGTCAGAACTTTTGAATATACAAAAAAAAACACCTCTATCTAAGCCCCCTTCACACAAATCATCATGCTGCTTCGTTGATAAACCCTTATAAAATTTGTTCGCTTCTTCTGTGAACATATATTTCTTCCATTACAGGGGTTACGTACCAATATGGTCAGGGTACGTGCGGAGTGCATGACAGTAATCGCCGCAATAGGCATTAACATTTGTAAGGAAAATGTATGTAAGTAAACTTCCTATGTTTCATTTCATTTATTTATTCAACTTCTGGTAGTCAAACTACACTAAGTCATGTCACAATTTGATTGATCTGCGGATTCGAAAGATTCGAAGAACCCGCAAATAAACTTCACTGGTCTATAAATTATGTTTTTTTGTCTTTTTTTTTGTCTACATTAATGATATAACACAATTATTATTTCATACCTAAATGCTACTGCCAAACTTACATTGGTAGAACGGTCTAAGGCAAAGAACTAAGAACTACGAGGAAACAACAACCCACAATGTGAAAAGTCTTAAATTATAAATTACTTTATTATTATTATTATTATATATTGTAATGCACTAGCAGCATTATGCTGATGCGTGCACTTCTTTTTATGCACTTGCACTTTTGTTTTTAAGCACTTGCACTTATTTATTTATTGTTTTGTCTATGAATTATTATTTTTTTATATATATATTTTTTTATTTTAAGTAAAGATCCAGTTTGTTTTTAAAAACATTTACTGACGATGCACTTATTATTTCCTCAGGTAGGCCGTTCCAATTATCCACAACTCGGTTTGTAAGGAAATATTTTCGAGGATTTGTTGATGCTTGGGTGCGATTTAGCTTTAGCAAGTGACCGCGTAGCCTTTCGTTAGTGTTAAATGTGTACATGGTTTTTAAATTATTGACATCATAGGAATCATGCAGTATTTTATATGTTTCGATAAGATCCCCACGCTGTCTGCGTTTTTCCAGTGTTGTGAGGCCTAATAGCCTTAGTCGGTCCTCATAATGTTTGTTTTTCTTGTTTTTCATCTTTGTTGCTCGTCTTTGGACTTTTTCAAGTAAATCTATGTCCTTCTTGAAGTAAGGGCTCCAAATTTGGTAGGCGTATTCAAGAAGTGGCCGCACATATGTCTTATATAGCTTGATGAATAACTCCGCAGTAATAACAGAGAATGCTGTTCGGATCATGTAAAGAAGGGAGTTTGTACGTTTCACTGTTTCAGTTATGTGTAGATCCCACTTAAGGTCGTAAGATATAGTTACTCCGAGGTCACTTTGTGATGTGACTGATTTTAATTGTTGATCATCAATTGTGTAGCTGCAATGGGGGTTTTTAGGACCAATATGTAACACAGTGCACTTTTCGGGGTTTAATGAAATAAGCCAATCCTTGGTCCACTGGACAACCATATTTAGGTCATCTTGAATAGCTTGGTGAGCAATGAGTGGATCCGAAAACATTTTTACATCGTCACCAAAGAAGGCTGAGGCCAATTTGATGAGAGCTCCTAGATCTGTTAGAAATATGCCAAACGCAACGGGCCCGATTACCGAGCCTTGCGGCACCCCACTTAGAACTTCGTGTTGGTCTGATAATTCATCACCCACTCTCACTCTGAACTTTCGTTCACTTAAAAAGTTGACTTAACCTAATAACCTATGTTACGGCAGTTATGGTGATGCCGTTTGTACAGCATGCTATACGATCACGAAAATAAAATAATCAAATCACCTGAACATGGTGTCGTGCAGATGGATGGAAGACTTGATGCAAGTGTTGTAGAAGACGATCAGCTTGTTCCACGTGAGGAATATGCAGACGCTGACGAGGCCCGCATAGATGTACACGCACTCGTAGCGCGTGAGGCCCCAGCCGTTGCTGGGCAACGCTCGCCACTCCGCGTCTGAAATACAAACATACATACACCACGCCGTTTCTCTGGATGATAGAGCGCAAAAACGCCGCTCAACTCCAACTATTTCTGGTTTTTGCAGGCTCTCTTAATTCCATGATTTCAGCAATAAATCCTTTCTGACTGCTGTCGGAAAAAATATTTTTCATGTAGAGTTTGATGCTAGCTATTTTTTGTTATTATTTATGTACATAATCAAATAATTCGTTTTCATATATGAGTTCGATAAGTGCGAAATTTGAGATTCGATGCAAATAATTCGAAATTAAAATCGATGAGGTTACCATTTTTTAAAAATATATAAATAATTCATTTGTCTTATTGACCCAGTATGGGTAAGAAACTTGCTTGGGACTAATTGAGACCACAGTCAAGCGAGTGGATATGCTTTCACTCACTAGCCTGTGTTCGTTTACCTGTCATATTTTGAGTTGTCAGGTTGGTGATGTTGTTCTTCAGTATGTACCCGTTGTTAGCTTCCTCCAAATTTACCCTGAAAACAACACACGATGTAGTTGAAGAGGCTTCTTTCTGACATGGGTAATACATTATTATGAGTAAAACTCTGTATCACAATGGTGTAGATTTTTTTTATATACATATTTTATACAATTGCGGCATATGGCATACGCCACTACCTCTTAAGGTGCCCGACGACGCCCATGGGATTTCGCTGCAAAAACCATGCCGGCCGGCCAAGTGCTTCTTCACACCATGATTGAAGGAAACCAGGTTGCACTTTGGGGGAAATGCAACGGGATGACCCCCGGATTGTGGTTCCAGCAACTGCTGTGCTAGTGACAGTTTTTACATTCTGGAATGACGCTCACCACTCCTTCAGCCACACGTCGCAGGCGGAGTAGAAGATTTGCGCCGACACGAACAGAGTGAAGAGGATCGCCATGGAGAGCTTCCCTCCGCCGCTGCGGATGTAGGAGACGTACACGCCCGTGTCCACGGAGCCCTTGTGCTGGCTCTCGCCTGACAGAAGGTCAGAAACAGAACGGAACAGTTTAGTACCAGAAAGTACAGGGGGGGTCACCAGCGAACGCACTTGTTATGGATTTAAGGTTCAAAAGTCGGTAATTCGAAAAATTTTGTTGAAAGCGCATGATGGACCAATGCTGTCAACGTTCCTCGCCATAGACAAAAAAGGAATAGTTTCCAAACACTTGCTTTGCCTGTATTTAGGTGACTGATATTCTATCGCAGCTCATTGGCACAAACGCTACAAATTTGGCGCTACGAGTTAAAACATGCTAGAAAAGTTTGCTCGGAGTCCTAAGACCCGAATATTACTAATTGATATCAAGTATGTGATGTAAATGGAGGAAAATCAATTTACGAACTCATTAAAATGGGGGTGCCACAGGGTTCCATATTGGGCCCATTACTGTTTCTTGTGTATGTAAATGATATATCTAGTTGTATAGCAAATGACATTGAACTGATTATGTTTGCCGATGACATATCTCTTGTATTGAGCAATATTGATGCAGAGATATTACGTGAATCTTTTAAAGGGGCCGTAGAGTCATTAAAAAATTGGTTTGGATGTAATAATTTAATGCTTAATATTATCAAAACAAATTTAATGCACTTTGCACTAGGATCCCAGGGACGTTCTTCAAATGATAGAGTCTCTAATGCTGCAAAAGAATTATCCCTCTCTGTCACAAATGAAATCAATTTCCTCGGTTTAATATTTGATAGGCAACTTACATGGAAAGCCCACATAGATAAGTTAGCAAATAAATTGAGTTCCGCTTGTTACTCAATTAAAAAGATCAGAGAACTATGCGGTCTGCAAGCTGCCAAAACAGTTTACTATGCCTATTTTGACAGCATTATGTCGTACGGTCTTATGTTTTGGGGTAGTGCAACAGAGGCGAATCGTATATTCATATTACAAAAAAGGGCCTTACGTTGCCTTCTTAATATGAAAGCTAGAGATTCATGCAGAGACGCTTTTAGTGATTTAGGCATTATGACATTATTTAGTGAATATGTGTATCAGAATATACTTTACGTGAGAAAAACGATCGGCAGTCACACAATGAATTCTGATATACACAATTACAATACCAGAAACAAAAATAAACTTAAATGTATTAGGCATAGACTAACCAAAACTTCGAAGAGTTTCATTTGTAATAGCATCAGATTTTATAATAAACTACCTACGGAAATTAGAAGCTTGTCTGGAAATGCTTTTAAATTTAAGGTCAAAAATATTTTAACAAAAAAAGCCTATTATACCATTACTGAAGCTATAACGGACAACACTCTTTTCCATGATGTCGCTGATTAGACTTATTCATAAGATATGCATATTTAAAAATAAAAATTTAAAATTGTAATTATTATTTATATTGTTTTAAAAATATGACTAATGTAGATTATAATAGATATTCTGACGAGGGCTCTGTACACCTGAATAGTATTAATGTATTTTATCTATTTTTGTGTTAATAATCTTACATTGTATTTAATATTATGACAAGGGCTTTTTACACCTACACTTACATTTAAATTTCAATTACCTTTAACTTTGGCAATTTATATTTATGTTGTTAAAATTAATTAATTAAGATTATTTATTACGATTTTAAACCTCGGTTTACTACTTTGTTCTTTGTATTGTTAGACGCAATGTATTTTAACGATGAATATTGTATGACAATTTCAAGTGTAGTTTACTACCAGATGACTGCTTAATAAATAACAATAACAATAACAATTCAGGTTCCGAGAACAGGTAATGGCACTAGTTAAGTATTGTATTGATGGGGGCGCCAGGCACTAACCTTCATATTTAGGGTCCAAATTGTTATTGTCCAAATCCGTGGTGAATGACAACTGTGATGTCTCAGACATGGAACGTTTGAAGTGTGACTTCTCCTGAAATTTAAGTCATCGGTGATTGCGTACGGCAACATATTTTCAAGTATTTACAGTGCAAAGAGAAAGAATTCTGAAATCCTTTTTAACTACAGGGTGGATGTCAATATTACTCTCGAATTCGCCTCGCTCACGGTGGAATGACATGAAAATACGTGACATACAATTCGGAAGTCTAGCTTAGTTCAGTTACGACTTCCAATTTTTTTTTAATTTGGAAATCAGCTTTAAGCTTATAGTGTATGTAAATAAATAATGAATAAATAAATTTTCTTGAAATCACGTGATTAGAGAATAGGAATGAGTGCTGCCAACATTGCAGGCCATAGACAAATAAGTAGTAGTTTGGAAACACTTGCTTCGCCTGTATTTAAGGTGACTGCCATTCCATCGCAGCACCTGGTACCACCGTCGCTACCGCCGGCAAACTTCACAATTTTGGACACCGAGGGTACCACTAACAAAGGAAGGGTGAAAGAGATAAGGATCAAGACCAACCACTCTCTCGACGTTCTCGAAAGTTCCCGCATTCTTTAACTCCTTCTTCTTCTCTTCTTCTTCCGCTTCTATCAGCTTCTCGAATTCCATGTGCGTGTTCTTGAGTTCCTGGTACGTGCCTTGCGCCACTATCTACAAAATGTGGGAAACATTGTCTTTCAATTTGTGCTATTAACAATAAATAGAAAATTGTAGTGGACCAAAGTTGGAACCTTGAGGCATTCCAGAAGCTAATTAAAATATATCTGCACAGTAAATTAACTATAAGTTGAATACAATTAATTTGACACAATTCACACCAACATAGCAAGCTTCCATAAATATCAAAAGGATTCCATTATGTTGAAAAGTAGAAAGTTTTAACTGTTTAATTGTTAAAAGCCTTGCTAAAATCCAAATTAAAATCATACCATGTTTTTATCTATGGCGATTTAATGCGATGGCACCAACCCAGTCGTGCTTAACCCTAATAGGGAAGTGGACCTACAAGTTTACATAGATTTTAATCCTTCAAACATCTCGCATTCGTGACAAAATGCACTTATCTAACTCAGGAAGAGGAAGAAATTGGTGCAAGAACGGTGCGAGAATTAAGCCCATGACGTCTGGCATGAGAAGCGATGCCCGCACCTATGAGCTACGAGCCGCTTATTAATGTCTGCCTGCTGGTACACGCAGCAGACGGGCAACGCCCTGTTGGTGTCTCCCGCTCCCTCCCTTACTTGAAATTCACATTCGCCTGTGCTACAGTTACCTGTGAAGCACACTGTTGAGGCACCGGTGAGTAACAAAAGTTTCTTAATCATGAAATGACAGCGACGAGCAACCCTAGTGTTGTCCCTTTCTAATTATTCTTATTAAAGTGTGATGACATAACATAAAATGTTTCAGCGATGATGTCAGGTGAAAGGTAAGCGTAAACATTTCACTTTTATCTGCAAATTTAAGTCGTGTTCGCTTCACGAGTGCATGCACGAGTACCTTGCCGGTGCGCATAACGCACACGTTGTCGGCTCCGCGCGCGTATTGAACGTGGTGGGTCACTAGCACGACCGCGCGATCCCGCAGGAATCCCAGCACGCACTCGTCGTACAGAGCGTGCGCGACGCGCGCATCCACTGCTGCCAGCGGGTCGTCCAGCAGGTACGCGTCCGCCTGCTGGTACACGCAGCGGGCGAGGGCGATGCGAGCGCGCTGACCGCCCGATAGGGAGATTCCTGCAAACGAAAAAGGCGATACCTTTGATTCTCTTGCATGTAATCTCTTTTTTCTAAAAAAAGTAATGCATTTAATAGGTAGTAAATATACTTTTTCGTACTAAGCAGGTGTCACTTATTCCAAGGAAAGTGATTTGTATGCATGTATAATCCACCGTAAAACAAGGACACAAAGTAAAATAGTATTGATATGCGTATGCCTGCACATTACAGCACTCGTGGTTCTTCACTATTCAATATACATTCTTGTTCTGATAAATAATGTTGCTTCACATAATTCATCTGTTATAATAGGGTGTATCACAAGGTAGTTGAGTAGGTCTGCTACTGTTTATTATATATATAAGGTTTTAAAAAACACATATCTCTTTGATTACAAATAAAACAAACCTCTCTCTCCGACAATAGTCTTATCTCCATTCGGCAACATCTCGAGGTCCTTTCGCAACTGGCACACCTTCACTACTTGTCGGTAGCGGCGCGGCTCCATTTCGCGACCAAAAAGGATATTTTGCCTTACCTGAAATCAACATTTTAGAATAGTAAAAATGCATAAAATCCATGAGCTAACTGAACTATCACCGACAATACCTCTTAGAAAATGTTGGTTTACAAATTCTTACCTTCAGTAAGTCTGGGAGACCAGATTCCTTAATCTATTAGTCTTTGATTGTTCATTCATATTATTCCAGAATAGATTACACTAATTTAAATGTGATATAACCATTCCTATATGCATTGAATATAATCTCTTCATGGGCGAAGAGTACTCACGGATGCTTCGAACAGCCACGGCTCCTGACTAGCGTAGGCCACTGTGCCGCTCACCTCCACTGTCCCATTCTCCTTGCGCAATTCCTGAAGTATTGCTTGCAGCAGTGTCGTTTTTCCAGAGCCAACAGTACCCACGATGGTCGTCAGTGTCCCTGGCTTTATCTGGAACACATTTAGGATCAGTAGATAGGGGCTTTCAGTGATGTACTGGTTGTATACATTGAATATATTAAGTAAAGTGCTAATTCCATGCTTAATAAATTCACTTCATAATCCTAATAATAACCATAAAACAATTATTCTTCTAATAATAAATACAAAATTCAAAAAAATTAAGGGGACCCTTGTACCACGGATGGGTTCATCACACAGCCTTTAAACATGGCTAACTTACTGTTAAGTTTATATGGTCCAGTGCAATAACCCTTTTCTCATCATCGTCGTTGCCTTTCCAGTAAGATGTAAAGTCTTTGATGGTGACGACATCAGAACTTAGTGACTGCTTGGATAGATCGGTGTCTGATTTAATTTCCACTTGTAACCTGCGATGAAATAAAACTTGCGATAAGTTAAGCTGGCTCCAATGGCCTCTCTGTGAAGTAGGTTTAGTGTGGAAAGCATTTCCTCAACCAACTAAGCTCTATACCAAATGCAGAGCGAGCCCCCCCAAATACCTTGGTTCAATAATGTAAAGTTAAAGAGGAAATATTTAGTTCTTGCCTTTCGGTTGCGTTCCGGCCACATTCCGCTTAACAAGTTTGCGCATCTGGTGAGGAAGGTAACATCACCAAACTGTGACGTCTGTGGAGTACCTGAGGATGTGTATCATGTTTTGGCGGAGTGTGTGCGGGGCGCGGCCGAGAGGAAATTGCTAAATATTAGTAATTTGAATGTCGGCAACCATCAGACCATTTTAAGTCTGCCAGCTTCGGAAAAGGCAATTAGAATTTATCATTTTGTTAATATAGTTTTAAGTAGAAGAACTTAACTTGTATTAGACCTAAGTTACAGCAAAGACCTAACAGGGCTGACATGGTCACTTCGTGTACCCAAACCCTTTTAAATAAAGATTTAAAAAAAAACTAACTAAGCTAGTTCTTTTAGCGAAATACACATCCCAGGAATAATCTCTCGAAATTGTTGAGCCTCGGCTGCTTTTATGTTGTGGCTCTTTTATGATTTTGATAAATTTAACTTCAATGGTACCATTTAGACCTTGTGTCAATGAATTTACAATCTTTTTCGCATTATTAATGCGGTATATTGTCATGATGATTCATAAATTACTTATATTGTATGCAACCCCTTTTTACAAGACCTAAAACGTTAGGTACTAAATACAGTGAGAAAAATACAAGAAACATAATAGGATTTTGTTTTAAAGTGAACATTTCTTCAGTTTTAAGCTATGCAAAGAAAAATACAAGAAAAATAATAGGATTTGGTTTTATGGTGAACATTTCTTCAGTTTTAAGCTGTGCAAAGACAAAGAAGATTAAGCTATGCAAGAGCTACAGTTCAGAGTGCTTAAAGTTTTAAATGATACAAGGTGCTCCCTAATGCGCGTTAATACCGAGAGTTTCAATAAAATACATTCAGTATATTCCGAGATATGACCATTAATTACATCTAACATTGTCGACATACAACCTCTACCCATAGCGCACATCTATCCTTAAGGTGGCCCAACCCGCTCATCTCCCCATACAAAAGGGGAAAGAAGATCACGCCTATATTTCTTGTCAGAGATCCAAAATTTTGCTCAAAATAGCTTTATTTGATCGAACTAGATGTCTGATGACCATTGGCATTGTAAAATTGTGTTTGGTTTCCAAGTTATAACGTCCGAAAGTTCGAATTTTTCGCGCGTTTTATACAATAACTTTGGAGGTGGATTACGCAATAATAAAGTAAGAACATCTTAAAAAGATTAGTCATCAGACATAGCTTATTTAATCAAGATTTATAATCTATTTGGTTTTTGTTAGATTTTTGACTACAGCGGTCGTGGTTTACTTTTAGCTATAAGTCGTTTTGAAATTAAAATTTTTGTAAATCTTACCAAATCATACACTATGCACATTGTCTTTTTTGTGGACCGGTTGCATCTTCCTCATCACGGAGCCTGTCTTATTCTTAGAAACAGAGAAGGTCCCAGAGCGCAACAGCACGGTTTTGTACCGTGCCCGCAAATGAGTTGAGCCCGCCGGGTTGGGCCACCTTAAGGTGGCCCATCCCGCTAATCTCCCCATACAAAAGGGGAAAGAAGATCACGCCCATATTTCTTGTCAGAGATCCAAAATTTTGCTCAAAATAGCTTTATTTGATCGAACTAGATGTCTGATGACCATTGGCATTGTAAAATTGTGTTTGGTTTCTAAGTTATAAAGTCCGAAAGTTCGAATTTTTCGCGCGTTTTATACAATAACTTTGGAGTTGGATTAGGCAATGATAAAGTAAGAACATCGTAAAAAGAGTAGCCATCAGACATAGCTTATACAAGGTGGGCCAAAAGAAGTCATCCGATGTTGTTTGGCTCTCTTTTTTTTCCTAAATGAAAAGCTTCGATTCTGTTTTGAGAATATGTTTATTTGGACCTTTAGAATTTTATTGGTCAAGTCGAGAAGATTATATCAGCTAAATGGGCGCCGTCACAATTGATTGCCATACGGGCTAGTTTTATGGCATTTTTCTTCACTTCGGCGAGAATTTCGGGCGATAGATTCTCGCACTCGTGTCGAATGTTGTCCTTGAGGGTTTCCAGAGTCTCGAGCTTATTCATGTAAACACGGGACTTCAAAAAACCCCACAAAAAAAGTCTGGAACGCTTAAATCGGGCGATCTTGCGAGCTAGTGCAAATCGCCAAAACGAAAGATGAGGCGACCCGGGAACGCTGCCTTCAGAATACCGGTTGTGGCTCGCGCAGTGTGTGCCCTTGCTCCGTCCTGTTGGAACCACGTGTCCCTCAGTCCTAATTCGTCCAATTGGGGCAGAAAAAACTCGGTCAACATGGCCCTATAGCGCGCACCGTGCTCTGCCTGCGGCATTCTCGAAAAAAAAATGGCCCAATGACTCCTCCAGCGTGAACAGCGCACCATGCAGTCACTTTGAGCGAGTGTAATGGCTCCTCGTGCATCATTCGTGGATTTTTGGTGCCCCAGAAGCGATAGTTTTGCTTGTTCACGTACCCGCTCAGGTGGAAATGAGCCTCATCGCTCATTATGATTTTGGTCCACTTCTTCCTCGAGATTGAGGATGGCTTGGGTGTAGGTTACGCGCATTTCGCGGTCGGCAGGCAGCAGTTGATGTACGAACTGGACTTTGTACGGGAACATGCGCAGGTCTTTGACCAAAATTCGCCTTAGGGACGTCCGTCTGATGGCTAATTGCGTGGCACGGCGTCTGGTCGAGGTTTCCGGCGACAGCTCGACATCCTCAGCAACAGCGGCGATATTCTCGGCAGAACGGGTGCTCCGGGACCGGCTACTCTTGGCAACGTCTCGTATGATCCCATACTCTTCAATGTTGGTGGCCAAACGGCGCAGTGTTTGCGCAGTCGGTGTTGGACGGCCGGGGAATCGGCGATAGAGTTCGCGCTGCGCCAACGCTGAGACGAATTTTTACGCAAAAAAATAGACGCGATTCTTCCGCGTGCTGGGGGAGTGTATAGCTCCATGGCTTGTTCACTTGTATTCTGCATCTGTCTAGTCCACAAATGTCAAAACAGATTGACATTGGTGGCCATTTGCAAAAATGAGAGCATCTTCCAATAGGGTGATTTCTTTTGGCCCACCTTGTATAATCAAGATTTATAATCTGTTTAGTTTTTGTTCGATTTTTGACTACAGCGGTCGTGGTTTACTTTTAGCTATAAGTCGTTTTGAAATTAAAATTTTCGTAAATCTTACCAAATCATACACTATGCACAATGTCTTTTTTGTGGACATGTTGCATCTTCCTCATCACGGAGCCTGTCTTTTTCTTTGAAACAGAGAAGGTCCCAGAGCGCAACAGCACGGTTTTGTACCGTGCCCGCGAATGAGTTAGGCCCGCCGGGTTGGGCCGCCTTAATTGACAATTTGCTGGCATCAAAATAAGTTTAATGCACTTTATCTAGCAAACATATCATTTGAGTACTAGATCATGGTACGCATACACACTCACCCATTGCCGATCTTCTCGAACACCGCCCCATTCGGCGCCTCCTTGATCACCGTCAAATCCACACCATCTTCATTCTCCACCTCCGGCAACAGCAGAAACTCCTGCATCCTCTTCACCGACACGTACGCCTCCAGCGTGAACGTAATCGCAATGGGGAAGAAGTCCACGAGGGTCAGCTTGAGCATGTCATAGTAGGAGAATATGACGAAAATTTTCGCCGCCGTGATGCTGTTGCCGAGATATATGTACGAGATGACGCTGAGGAATATGGAGACTTTTGTGTTGAGTTTGACGCAGGATATCAAGACCGCCCGCAGCCAGGACATCTTCTTTATCACGTTCATCTCCTTTCTGGAATAGACGGTTTAACAGTTTATGGTAATCGATAATAAGGAGCAATGGTAAGCAACAAAAATAAAGAGCTCTTCCCATATTCATTATCAGTATTTCCCACGATTCGTTAGTTCGCTTACGATTCGGGACGCGCAACATCGAATATTCATTGCATTAAATGGCGTCCTGTGCAGTTCCTGCATGTTCTAACATGTCTTTGGAATTCGAGAACATCAGGCTTGAGCGAATTCCTAAGCGTAATGGCCAGCGCAACCGGCAGTGTATGGATTATCACTACAAATTGGCGAAGCTGCCGCTATACGAATGAGTGTCGATTGACACAACGTCCTTTCTCACTTGATGTTTGACAGCCATGCCAACTGCTTACCTCCTCGCCGCGCCGATGATCTTCGCGAACGCCGCCTCCCACGCATACATCTTGATGGCCTCAATGCTCTGGATCACCTCGTTCATCAGGCGGATGCGGTGGTCGGTGCGCACGGCCGTCTGACGCCGCAGCCGGCTCGAGATCTTGCCCAGGTACCCTGAAGAACGAGACGGCTTCGAAGAAATCGTACAGGTGATAGCCGTAGCACCGTTCATACGTTTAAAAATTTGTCACATGCTAGTGAAAATGTATGATCTAACCTAACCTAACATGCATTGCTCTAGCAGGCAGTCTCATCTGGCGCCCGACGACGGCACCGATGCGTCGGAAAGAGCCCTACCCCAGCCTGGATTCAGAACTAAAAGGAAAGAACGTCTCTCGACGATTCTTGTACTGGTTGCACTTGGCGACACTTCACTTGACTTTGCACTCAAATTGATGGTTATTAAGAGCCACACGAAGCAAGCACCAGCCTATCTTTGCTGGCGGAAGGCCACAATCAATTCCCAAACTTTGCTTGCTCAACTTAGCCCCGAATTTCGAATGGATCTGTCATACACTGACAGACCAATGCCAAAGCCAACTTTGTTCTTTTGACAACTTTTAGGTCAAGTGGGTAGGCAAAGGACCTTTCCATACAATCGTCCTGCAAACTTAACATGGATCATTTAAAATGTGTGTCTAATATCCCATTGACTGTACACACATAGAGCTCTTAAGAAGAATGCTTAGCGTGAAAAAAAATTGCCCTTGTAACAAACTATCCCATTGACAGTGTATAACCGGCATTCGTTGCTGAAGTGGGTAATTAAACTTCTTTATAAACTAAAAAGGTAGTGCGAGGATAAAGTCTTGCTTATTTTCCAACGAAACTGTAGATCTTGTCAAAATAGTGGTAGTCGGGAGAAAGGCAGAGGCAGAAATCCAAGCGTTGTTCATTCAAAGAGTTGGCATACCAAGCTAGCTTCAGCACCAGCACCAGCACCAGGTTCAAAAGAAACAGGGTAACGATGTCGAAGTACTGATGAACAGATCGACAGAGTGTCCGGCTAAACTGCGCGACGGGAAGTTGAGTGCACCTCGTCACTAGTACCCACCCTGCAGCGGAATGAAGCACAGCAGGAAGGCGACGCCGATGAGAGTGGCGACGCCGATCTCCCGGTACATGAGGTAGATGATGAGCACGCTCTCGAGCGGCGCTCGCACCAGGTCCATGAGAAACAGGGTCGCCATGTCGAAGCGCTGCGCGTCCGTCGTGAGCAGGTTGACGACGTGCCCGGCGAGACCCTCGGACGCGGCGCCGCCGGCCGTCAGGTCCAGTCGAAGCAGCTGTCACGGAGAGGGGGAATCACACTTAAAAATTGTGTATCGTTGCAAAAGCGTACGCTAGATGGCGCCAGGAGTTGCTCTCTAATACTTGTCGATTTATTTAGGAATTGATAGTGTTGTGAGAAAAAATGCCTTTTACAAATTCGAAATCAATGCCATCTAGCGGATAGTTTGGGAATGATTGGGATTAAATAATGGAGAGGCTGATTCGATGGATGGGATAGCGGTCTCTATAGCAGTTGGCAGAACAGCCACTCAACTACACACATAAGCCATAGTGTAGACCCCCTTAAGCATGCTAAAAAATCAACCAGTCATCACAATTAATTAATGATTATAATATATTCAAATATCAGCCTAGGCGTCTAATTGAATATGATGTTTCATAAAAGGGTTAGGCGCCCCATTCGATACATCCTTAAATATATCTGAATAAATGTAATAATACTCGGGCTTCAGAAGTAAACACCCAGCTGGAATTTAAGGATGGATTCATGTCCAACGTTGCAAAAGCGACCTTAAAAACGATTACCATGGGTTTAATATTTTAAAATACACAGCAAGATTAACATTTCATTTCTAATTTCTAATAAGAAATGAATTTGTGCTATAACTCAACAGCACTAGCGTCGATTTAAGACAGCTGTTAGGACAGAAAAATGAATAATATGTATTGACAAACCGGTCACTTCTCATTAAATTTATGACATTGCCACAGTGTAGGCATGCAACCAGGTACATCCCTAAACATTTTTTTTTTTGTTTTGGTATGTCCATCTGCGATCAGTCTTCAGACTATAATCAGATCTCTTGAGTGTGAATAACATTAGACCTTCCTCCATACTTAGATCGGTCAGAACCGGTTGTCAAGATCCAGTATGTCATATCTTATAAGTTGTCGTTGCTTGTGATCTGGGATTAGTAGGTTTGATGCAAGTACGTTGACATGGTTATTAAGTCGGGTTTTGTATTTGGTAGAGACCATTCTTATTTCATCCTTCACTGTAGGAATCTCAAGATGTTCGTGTATTTCAGTAGTCCGAGTGAACCAGGGAGCTTTGGCTATCTGCTTGAGCACGTTATTTTGAAATCTTTGCAGAATTTCGATGTTAGAATTGCTGGCGGTACCCCACAGCTGAATACCAAGGCTATTCTCAAACCCATATGGGTTTGAGAATAGCCTTGTACATGAGCAGCTTGTTCTCTAGACTCAGACTGGAGCCTCTGCCAATAAGTCACGTGATTTTTTTATAGCGGATGTTCAATTCGTCTCTCTTCTTTGTAATATGTTCTCTCCAGATCAAACGTCTATCGAGATGCATACCAAGGTACTTGACTGACTCCTTGTGAGGCAGATAATCTTCACCAAGTTTGACAGGGGGGCAGCTACTATTTCCCAGCGAAAACGTGATATGAGTTGACTTGGTTGCACTTGCTTTGATTTTCCAGTCTTTTAGCCATTGCTTAACCAGATTTAGCTCATTCTGGAGTTCCTGAGAGGCCCTAGCGGGGCTCCCGTTGCTTGCTAGCAGAGCGACATCATCAGCGAATGTTGCTGTCAGGACACATTCCGTAGTTGGAAAATCAGCAGTAAATAACGAGTAGAGCAGAGGTCCTAGGACAGAGCCTTGTGGCACGCCTGCTACACAGTTGTAGAACTTGGACCGAGCATCACCTTGTTTGACCTGGAAGAATCTATTGGATAGATAGGATTCAATAATGGTGTAGATCGTGTGTGGCATGCTAGTTTTGAGTTTCATCAAGAGTCCTTTATGCCATACTTTGTCAAAAGCCTGTTGAATATCCAAAAAGGCAGCTGAATACTGTTTTAATTCCATGGATCTTCTTATCTTTTGGCAGACTCTGTGGACCTGTTCAATGGTAGAGTGCTTTGTTCTGAAGCCAAACTGGTGGTTTGGAATGATTTCTCTTTCATGTATAACATCGTTTATCCTTTTCTGCAGATTTTTTTCAATAAGTTTGCTCAGTATAGGTAGTAAACTAATTGGTCTATATGAGGACACTTCATAACCGGCTTTCCTTGCTTTGGGATCATGATAATTTGTGAAACTTTCCAAATATCTGTGTAAGTGGAAGTTCTCATTATACCATTGAACAGAATGGTCAGAAAAATAATCGCCTTTTTCGGGAGTTCCTTAAGTAATTTTGATGTGATCAGGTCAAACCCTGGTGCTTTCTTCAATTCTAGAGCTTTGATTTCTCTTCGGATTTCTCTTGGCGTTGTGGGAGTTAACGGAGGACACATTTGAAATGGTTGAGCTAAGACAATGTTTATAGCATCTTCCTGGTCTGAATCGCCTATATTTGGAACAAAGACATTCTCGAGGAATTTTGCGAATAGTTCGGCTTGCTCTTCATCGGATCGAGCCCAGGACTCACCAGTTGATTTTAGCGGTGGTGATGTTAAAAGTGGTTTGTTAAACTCCTTGGATACTTTCCACAATGAATATTCATCATTTCTGGTGGCAGAGAGGGATTCTAGATCTTCTTTAAAGGTGGAGTTTTTTTCTGTTTTGAATGGTTAGTTTAAGCTCGCGAGCGCATCTGTTTAATATGGTCTTATCAGTTGTAAGACGACTGCCCTGGCAAACTCGGCGCAGTCTGCGCTTCTCTGTTATTTTAGCACGTATGTCCAGTGGGTAGTTATCGTATCCAATCTTTGATTCAATGGTTGGGGTGCATTCCCATGCTGAACATTGAATTAGGTTGGTTATATAATAGGTTGCATGTTCAATGTCCTCTGGTGTCTTAAGTGGTATATTAAGATTGATTTTTGAGTTTAAGACTTCTCTAAATGATTCCCAATCTGTTTTTCGGTTGTGCAAGGTTTCAAAGGTTTTTTTATGATAATGAAATCGCTAAGAGTGGCAATTATTGGAGTATGGTCGGAAGTGCTGTCAAAACAGGATTCTACTTTGATATAATGGTGAGATAAGCCCATTGTGATGAAAAAGTCCAGTAAGTCGGGCATATTCTTCGAGTCTGTCGGCCAATACGTTGGTTGACCAGTTGACAATACATTTAGATGTTTTCTGTCTACGGACATTTTCAACTGCCTTCCTCTTGTTACGGTCAAACGTGAGCCCTAGTAGGTGTGCTTGGCGTTCCAGTCGCCTCCTGCAATAAATCTGTTTCCAAGAGTATGGAAAAATTGCGTAAACATATCCTCGCTAATCGCATACCTAGGTGGGCAATAAACAGAAGATATTACTATGTCCCCTCGTAAATCAGATACCGATATGGAAGTAGCCTGGATTTGATTCGTCTTATACTCTGGAAGTAGGAAACCCTTAACATAACGAAAATATTTATGAATAATTATTTTCTATGTATTTTTAAGAATACATTCAGTTCGTTCATGAAACACCCTCTACATCTATATGTTTGTGGGTAAAAGTTTAAAACTTGACTTTAATATGTGTGCGCAGTGCATTTACTGATTATCGCTGTGGCTTAGTGCCTTTCCTTGAATTCTGTCTGAGTGTTCCCTCCTAAAAACCGAGTAATACAAAGGTATTCTTATGTAGGCCATACACAGAACGTAAAAAAGATTATTCTTCAAGATGGATTACCTTTCTATATACTAGTGAGCAGCAAGCCACTCGGGCTTTCATGCTCAGAGTGAGAAGAAAAAGCAATATTGGATGCATCATAGCGGCATTGATGAACATGGCCCCAACCAGACTGCCGGCGAATAAATAAGCCTCCGTCTCTGTAGTTTCGCTCGCAGGAGAGAAGAAGTCCACGAGTCTACCAAGAGAGTAGGGTATTGATAATCTGGAAAATAAAAAAATACTTATTGTATGCATTACGGTTACAGCCGAACTTCGATTAAAGGGGTGTTTGTTTTGTATAACTCCTTAAAAAGATGAAACTCGAACTGTATTGGCGAGCTCACTAATATCTCATAAAACTATTCCTAAATTAATCTAAAATGTATTAGATAATTTTAAGGATGTGTGCAAAAACCTGTCATTAACAATTACACTGCATTCCGAAATGAGTATAATGAGGAGAATTTACAATGTACGCGTACACGACCGTTCCGAATTGCTTATATTCGATCCCGTGAACGTCATTTTGACATAAGGGACGTGACTCTAGACAGCACACAGATCACACAAAGCGCTCACGGTTGAGAGCATGTGCGCCGCGTACGCTGTAATCAAGATGTCATTAAGCGCGATTATCTGTAGTTCTCTGATCGTATGCACTTGTATTCTGAAATAACGAAGGCCTTTAGCCGTTTAATAGTCTAGTTAGACAATTCTAGGCCTGAAATAACCACTGTCGAGATTTCCGAGGCATTTTCGAGGCAGTTAGGTTTGGTTCTGACACATTTGTCTGCTCAAATTCGTTCCGATTTGGTATCGTGCGATTGTTGCTATGAGCAGTGATATCAATTCGGAACACAAGTTTTTACTGTATTCGCTTTCTCTGCGATATTTGCAATTTACGCATTTCGGAATGCAGGGTTAGTGACTTCTTGCGATATGTCTTCTCTGTAAGCCTTTTTAAACGGTTTTATTTACCTTGATAATTGTTTGTTGAAAATTTATCAAAAACTTATATGTACTACATATCTGCTCCTATACATTATAATTTTGAACTTCTTATGTTTAAGGCGTTTACGCAGAAATAGCGATGTTCATGGCGCCATCTACATGGACATCCAAACCCCCTTAACATTTTTTTCCGTGGCCGCCAATTTGAATATTTTAGTTACTGGACCCATCCTTTTAAAATCCATATCGGAGAGTTAGCGACTCTCCGATATACCCTGGGAGTACATATCTCTATACATACATAATTTCAACACCTTTATGTCATTCATATTTCTTCACAAATATAAAAATCCATGGGTGGGCGATTTAGTGTATCCCTCAAATGCCTGCTCTATTCAATGGTGTAAACCTGCAGAAACGAAGAGCTCATCGAATCTTAAATAAGTGATTTGTAACTCGTAATAGGGCCTCTGATTAGTGTTCTCTACCACATTGACCCTCAGCTATCCATTTTTAAAGCATTCGGCCCAGTCACTATGAATTTCAAAATGGCGGTCACTTTTTTTCACTGAACATTAGATTCACATTCAAACCTTTTTTAAAACTGAGTTGTAATTTTTTGACGGAACCTAAAGACCCACTCACTCTCTTCCATACCGCACTTTTACACGATTCTCGCCTATTCCATTGGAAATGTTCCTATTTTACTACTTATTATGTTATTATAAAGGTATTTATCTCAAAAAATTGTCTTGGTTGAGCTACTATTGTGGCCCGGACGAATAGCTATAAGTATGTCTACATAAGTTACAAGGCAATCCCAATTACATTTCGATTATACCCCAAACCAATATAAGACTCACCTTAGAGTTAAATCGATGGAACAGAAAAGTAGGTTGTACATGATGAACTTGAATCCGTGAATTCTGATCATTGCTCTCAAGAGGTATACGTTGCCACCTTTCGCTGAAAACATTGTTGTAACAATCAAATATTTGTTAAAGATATGAGGCGATTTGAGCTAATAAGAATTCGCAGAAATATCAGTGGTTTCCACGGGGTGTAGGATAACTGATGAGTTTTGCGGCAACCACAATTAGTTAGCACAACTTAGGAGAACAGAGGTTCGATAAAACCCAAGACTTAGAATGTAAAAGACACACAGAGGCAACTTACTGATTAGAACAAAATTGTTTCACATAAAATGTACTGAAATTTCTTACTTTCTGAAAACATCTCCAAATCGCCATGTAGCTCCAAAATAATAATCTGAAGTTATTTTTGAAGTTTTACTTTGAAATATGCTGGACAATAAATCAGGGGGAAACTTCTAATATACATAAGTGCATTTGTCTGGCTTATAATGCCCAATCACCTCACAATATACAAATACAAAGGTCACCATGGCTACAACATATACTTTCTTTCAGAAAAACTTGAGAAAGAATAGAAGATACTTGATTTAAGAAAATATGAGCCGTGATACTCGGGTTCGATAAGTTGAAGTTCTTGTAATTGTACAGAATGTCACAAGAAAATAATCCTGTGATGTTCCTCTGTGGCTTCTTCTTCGCTTGGTGTAACATGAAAAAAAAAATTATTTTTTTATGCGACCTGACATTGATGGCTAATACCACACAACTACCGTTATGATATTAGCCCAATACACACATTCCCGAAGGAATTTGATGCCATGCCAGGACCTTCCCTTTATGAGCACGGCTACATTGAACTGGATGGAAAACACGGACAATTTTTCATTGCCGCTTCGACCATCTTTCATCCAATGCGATGGTACCAACTCGGGCGTGCTTAAACCCTACCACCTAGTAGGGGAAGGGGACCTACACTTTTACATGGATTCCGAACCATGGAGCAGTTCGCATTCGTGACAAAATGCACTTATAGAACTCGGAAAGAGAAAGACAGTGGTGCATGTCGGTATTGAACCCAGGCCTCTGGTACGCTAGGCCAGTCCCTGTGCTACTAGGCTACTAGGGCTATACTAGGTATCGCGGCACTGTTGAATTAGATTATAATGTGCACAATAATAATTGACATCGAATCGTTTAGCAGGTATAACTGGGTCAGTCCATCTCTGTCATGTCGCAAGTTTGAGAGACTACAAAGATTGTTGCGACCATTTCTGTGCTTGAGGGGCATTCTATATTCAAATGAACATTTAATTCTAAGATATTAGGATGAACAAGCTACTCTATGGGCCGAGTGCACGAAAGAACAAAAAATCAAAATCAACGTCAAAGTATGATCAAACACGTCACTTTGTGTGGACAGTATGGAAGAAACTCTATGCAGTTCACTAAAAGTGACGTGTTTGAACATCGATTAACTCAGCTGTTTCTTCGTACAATCGGGACTATGTCTGTCAGTTTAGATGGTATTTAGGAGCGAAGACCCAGATGGAATTCAAGGTATGCCACACACTAGGATGTTTCATGAAAATATATTTTAAAATACATGGAAAATTATTGTTCATAAGTATGTTTGTCAAGTTAGCACATTACCTTGAGTGGCGTACCTGTTGCATGCCTTCACTGTGTCAGGAATAAATTGGACGAGCTGTGACAGGTTTGCAAGCTTTCTAAAATCGACATTAGTGATTTTTAGGGTTCCGTAACCAGAGGGTGCCAACGGAACCGTATTACTAAGCCTCTGCTGTCCGTCCGTCCGTCCGTCCGTCTGTCACATGTCTGTATTTCATGAACCGTAATAGGTAGGAAGCTGAAATTTTCACAGAGCGTGTATTTATTTACGCTATAACAACAAATAAGCAAAATTTAAATGAATAAAAAATCATTTTATTCATTCATTAAAAAGGGGGTCCCCATACAAAAAAAAAAGATTTTTTGGGTTAAATCTTGTACGATGGCACGGAAGCCTTCGTGTGCGAGTCCGACTCGCACTTGGCCGGTTTTTCCGTCTGCGTCTTCTCTTTTAAAAACCGTGTAATATCGGGCGCACCGACCGGCGGCGTCGAGCTCCCGCCGCCATTGCGCCGCCATGGCGTCCCCGCGCGGCGCCGCCTCGTGTCCCGGCGTGCAGCGGTACACGTCGGAGATCCCCAGCTCGCCGCTGCGCCCGCGGAGGAATATCGGCCGCGTGTACCTGCGCCGAGATACAGCAGGTTAGCGGGCGTAAGCCGAGCGTAAAGCCTGTGTCACACGCAGTGAATATTCGCCGCGAGAGCCATTCCGCTCCGCGCGCCGTTTCCGACAGCTCGATTCGTCACTACGTGTGTCAACGACAATGAGTCAACGAAAAAAGGATAGTTACTCTTAAGTGGAGAAATTACGAATAAAGGATAGGTACTCTAAAGTGGAGAAATCACGATGCATAATTCGTAATGTATATTTTCTATATACACCCATATAGAAAATATGAGCATTTATCTGCATTGGTTTTGCTAACCAAGCACATGCCAACCGAATACACTGATTTAGACGTAGACGTGTGCAACGAATCGTTTTTTTCTCGGGGCTCCAACAGACTGTTGAATTTCTCGTGCGGAAATCGCTGCGTGTGACAGGCAGGCAGCAAATTGTCGCTTCGAGCAATTGTAGCGAATGCACTCGCAGCAAGAAGTCACTGTGTGTGACACAGGCTTAAGGGACTCGGGAGCCGCGCGCAAAACTAGTGTCAAATGCCCGAAACGAAAAAAAAAATACAGCATAACTGACGTAGTGAATTTTAACATTAGCCCTCCAGATATAACGACTGAGTATTGAATAATTTGCGCGTAGTCAGTGCAATTCGGTCATTATGTTTATCTATAAATTGCCTAGCGCCTTGACTTTAGATGTAATGTTACGTATAATATTGATCCAATTAATTAATTAATTTCATAGTTAAAGCAGGTTACTTGTTTTGTCTATTGCAATGAGAAGTTCCGTTTGGACATCGTTAAATAAATAATATAACAACTAGATTTTATCGTCGAATGAGTCGACCTAATTTAATATAATTAATGAAGAAAAATACTTACCTATGAATTAAGAATGGAACTTGAGAATAGTTAAAAACTAAAGAACCATTAAATGAAAAATTAATAGTAAACTGTTAGGTAAACTAACCGGTTAAATATTAATTAAACTTACCAGTATATCAGTATTAACACTTGCTAGTTTATGAAGAATTAAAAGTGAACTAACCGATAAATTAATAATGATGCTTACCATTAAATAAATGAAGAAACTCAATCATAAATAGTTAGTTAAATTAATCAGTAAAATGTACCTCAAAAGTAATTTAATAATAAAATGTTCCAGTAAATCAATAATTAAACCTGCTAGTAAATGAGAAATGAGCCTTAGAAGTAAATCACAAATTCTAGAAAATTAATTATGAAATTTGACAGCAAATGAAAAATTTACCTAGCATAAATTATTAAAATAATAAGCCATTTAATATACCTGCTAGGCAATGATGAATAAACCTTCGAAGTAGGTGAATAATGGAACTTATTAGTTAGTAAATAAATAATTGAACATACCAGTTTTCTTAAAATTTATATTACCTAGAGAATCGCTCATCGTTTTGATATGAAAGAAATGTAAAAGTATAGAATTTAAAATTATTACAACTAGATATATACAACTAGATTTTATCGTCGAATGAGTCGACCTAATTTAATATAATAAATGAAGAAAAATACTTACCTATGAATTAAGAATGGAACTTGAGAATAGTTAAAAACTAAAGAACCATTAAATGAAAAATTAATAGTAAACTGTTAGGTAAACTAACCGGTTAAATATTAATTAAACTTACCAGTATATCAGTATTAACACTTGCTAGTTTATGAAGAATTAAAAGTGAACTAACCGATAAATTAATAATGATGCTTACCATTAAATAAATGAAGAAACTCAATTATAAATAGTTAGTTAAATTAATCAGTAAAATGTACCTCAAAAGTAATTTAATAATAAAATGTTCCAGTAAATCAATAATTAAACCTGCTAGTAAATGAGAAATGAGCCTTAGAAGTAAATCACAAATTCTAGAAAATTAATTATGAAATTTGACAGCAAATGAAAAATTTACCTAGCATAAATTATTAAAATAATAAGACATTTAATATACCTGCTAGAAAATGATGAATAAACCTTCGAAGTAGGTGAATAATGGAACTTATTAGTTAGTAAATAAATAATTGAACATACCAGTTCTCTTAAAATTTTAATTACCTAGAGAATCGCTCATCGTTTTGATATGAAAGAAATGAAAAAGTATAGAATTTAAAATTATTTACAATCGTAGCTTTTTAACCAACTTCAAAAAAGGAGGACGTTCTAAATTCGACTTTCGATGCCAAGGAAGCCAAGGTTCTCTTGACTGGCGCAGCGCGTGCCCGGCTGACGCCGACTCAAAAAATAACAATAATTGTAACTACACAAATGGCAATATTTTTTTTTTCCTTTTTAGCGCATGTTAATTGATTTTGGAATACTATTTCTTTGAAGTCGGTTTTGTTTTGTTAAAAATTTTGTTTTTTGTTTATTTTATTCGTTTCTTCAGCGCGGAACGTAATCAAAACAGCTATTTTCCATGCATAAAAAAGATTCCGACGAATTGAGAACCTCCTCCTTTTTTTTGAAGTCGAATAAAAACGGCTATTGCCACGCGACTCTGGCTCTTACTTACTATGGCAACTTACTGGGTGTTGTTTTCGCCTCAAGCTGTCCCTTTTATTCTATTTTATTTTATCCATCCCCCTTTTACCCTGTAGGTTTAGAGTACAGTAACAGTAAGTATATTGATAATGAAACTTGCCATGAAGTGAAGAATGAAACTCACCAAAAGACGGATTTCGAAAATAAGTTGGCTGTCTCCTTCGGATTCTGCTTCCGCTCTATGTTAAAGTAACCGGGGTCCATGGTTGCCAAATTTCTCAAAGACTATCCATAAAAAATCCACTACTCTTTAATTGACAACTTTATCCTTTTAATTTGACTATTAACAAGCACCAACTTTTACAATAAATTGTTAATTTCATTTGCTTTCCATTTTATGTAAAGTATGTTTAGTATCGAGACACTGTTCAATTAGATTCTAATGTGCACAATAATAATTGACATCGAATCGTTTTATTTAAGAAAGATTACTTAAGAAGCTTTATTTAACGGAAACATTTTCTTCATGGAGCAGCCTTATCTTCGATCCAAGCCGGCTCTGAAAAATAAAAAAAAACATAGTTGAAAAAATGCAACAGCTGCGTAAGGAAAATTACTATAAACATGAGTTTTTCCTTAGATAATTAAGAAATATTTTTCTGAAGCTCTAAATTTTTTTCCAAAAAATGAAAACCATGCATATCGTATAATATTCACAACGTATAATGTTATACGTTGTGCATGAATAAAGTTTAAAAATAAAATCAACTCTTTGCATCATGCAGAACGTATAATAGTCACAACGTATAATATTACTAACATGAATTCACAAAAAAAGAAAACCATGCAGAACGTATAATATGCCAAGAAGCACTGCATAAAGCGCCCTAATAACGATACATTTAAGGCTGAAATTCCTACGAATCGATATTTGCTACAATTTCGAAAGGCCTCCTTACGCTAATTGAGACGGTCGAAACGTCACGTGCGAGTATACGCTTTAAAAGTATATTCATAAGGGCGCTTATCGTATGAAAAGTTTTTGGATTATATGATATGCATGGTTTTCTTTTTTTGTTAAATAAATATTATAATATTATATGTGAAGGATCGTAGCTCAGGAGGACGGTGCTTCCAGGTTGCCTCGACGATCCGCCGGGTCTCGACGCTGACGGCGGTCACACGGGAAGAGATGCGGGGCGCGCGAAATAATAACAACTCTTTTCTTGCTCTACGGTACCGCAGGCGGTGCGCACCGGAGCGAGTCGCAGAGACGCCCACTCGAGACGGGCGAACGTAGTACCAGGGTCCTGAGCGGAGCGTACACTCACGCTAGAGCAACGGACGAACAGCCAGTCGGTCCGGACGAAAGTCCGGCCACCGAGACCCTCTGGCTGCGTCAACGACACCGGCAGCGAGCAAGCTCAACAGTCCGGCACGTCCGTGCTCTATCGGAAGGCTGGCGGAGTGTACACTCGCGCTCTCCCAAAACCGAACCGAAGCTCAAGGTAGTGGTGCCAACTCTAGGTGAACCCTGGTAGGAGCTCTAACCCGAACTAACTATCTGGGCCGAAACGTGCGGTTTATCATCGCGCCAGAGCGACCGCCGGCGACGCGCCTTCCGCCCCTTGCGCTGGGCCGCCGGCCAATAGGATCGCTCCGTACAGCGCCCCCGCGCGTCTCGGCCCGAGTACCGTTATGCGTGACTCATGATAACGGTACTCTGCGATGACTCATACCATCGCTTTCCGTCTCGAGTGAACATCTCAGCTATCGCTCCAGTGAAACACGGTCTGTGGTATATTTTATTAAGTAAGACTAAAACTACGTAAATACAAGCTAGTTACAAAGTAATTACAAATATCAATACAACTATCTTACAAGGCTAATAACATTAATAACTATCTATATTTAATATCCTATACTTATATTTTATTCTTTATAAATCTTATTACAAACTTAATTAAATTATATTTACAAAACTATCCTATCCTATCGTCGTCCTGAACATTCTCCCGCCGTCGCTGCTCGCCACGACCTATTTCTGGCAGGACGATGATCCTCTTCGTTGGCTCCCTCGTCGCTCTGCTCCCCGCCAGACGGATGTCCATGATTCTGATGACGTCGTCTGGGCCCGGGTGCACGGCCTTGATCCGTCCTCGTTGCCAGGTGGTCTGTGGGAGATGCGGGTCTGTGACGATCACGACGTCGCCGACGTCTGGGAGCCCTCCGCTTCCTCGTGGCTCCCGCCGGTGCTGCTGCTGGGGGCGGCACTCCCGTACCCAGCGTCTCCAGAAGTCGATCGCCAGCCCCTGCGTCCGCCGCCAGAGTGCCTTCGCCTCGATGTCGTCGGCGCTGAAGTTCCCCGGCGGCGACGTGCTGCTTGCTGCGCCCATCAGGATGCGGTCTGACGTCAGTGTGTCTTCTTCTTCTGGTACCACGGCGACGATGTGGGTGGGCAGGCAACGGCTCATCCTGCTTTCTTCTTCGGCCGGCAGTGTCGTCAATGTCACTTCGTGCTCCTTCAGCGTCCTTGTTCAGCTTCGGCTCCATGTCTTCACCGATGTGACTGCAGAAGCCCACAGCTGCGGCGGCAGAGTTCCGACAGCCATGCAGTACCCACCCAAGCTGGGTTAGCGACGCAACAGGCTGGTCTCCACGTTCGCACCTCAATTTTCTGGACACGATGAGCTGCCAGTTATCTTGGCCGATTAGCAGTTTCGGCGTCGCGTCCGTGTAGGTCAGGACTGAGCTCAAGTTCGCGAGATGCTCGCAGTCTCTTATGCTCCCGCCGGTGATGCTCTGCGGCGGAAACTTGAGCTGCTTGATCGTCCTCGCACCTCTCAGCTCGTATCCTGCTGACGCATGCTTCCCACGGATTTGTAGGTCTACCCTGCGTGATGTTTCCATATTCACAGTGATGCCGCCGATTCCCAGTACTTGAAGTGGATCCGGAACGCCTTTCGCTCCGATCTTGCTCGCGACGGATTGATCGATCATCGTGACTGTCGACCCTTCGTCTAGCAAGGCGAAAGTGTTGATCTTGCCCTTCGGTCCGGTCAGCGTTACTGGTATAATCTTGAGCAGGGCACGAGAGGTTCGCCCCGCCGCAGTCACAGTGGTCGAAACGGTCTCTGTCTCTGTCTCTTTCTTCTGCCGGTCAGTGTGGAGCAGTCGATGGTGACTCTCCTGGCATTCACCCACGCCGCAAACTCGTGCGGTGCAACTCCAATGTCGGTGTCGGCTCTTCAGGCACCGAAAGCACGTTTTTGTGGTCTTGGCTAAGTCCCATCTATCGTCCACGTCTGCAGCCAGAAACTTGGGGCAGACGAGCAGGTGGTGCTCGCCCTCACACGTAGGACATTGCGGCTTTTGGGTATAGTCCGTTCCGAAAAACTTATGTGGTCGTTGCTCCGGCCGGTCCTTCTGTCGAGCGCCGGTGCTGCTCATTTCCGAAAAGTCGGGCTCAATGTAGTTCCCGCACTTATCTGCTTCCACGTTCAGGAAACCAGCGATTTTCTGCAGCTCCGGTCGCTCGTCCTTGTACGCCGTTGCGTAATCATACCAACGGTACCGCAGCGTGGTTGTCAACTTTTCTAGCACGATGCGCACCAGATCCGGGTTGTGCAGGTGCTGCGGCTTGTTCAGCGCTCGGATGGTCGCCACGGCGCTGGATACTTGCCCGGCGAACACGCAGAGTTCCTTCGCCGTGTCTCGCAGTCGTGGCAGCCGCTTCAGTTTTTTGACCTCGTTCAACACTAAAAACTGCGGTCGGCCGAATCTCCTTTCCAGCTCGGCGATGACGTCACTCGGGTCCGGCGTCGACAGCATCAGGCTCTGCGCTGCTTCCTTTGCCTTTCCTTCCAGGGCGTGCCGGATTCGTGCCACATTTTCGAGTCGCGAAAAGTGACACTCCGTTTCCTGGAAAGCTCTCTTGAATTGCAGCCAGTCCCCGGGCGCACCGCTGTAGTTCGGTAGCTGCTGGATGTACTTCGGTGCACACTTTCTCTGATTTTGAGCCAGAGCCGCGGCCAAGGTATCGATACTGATGACACCTTGACCAATTTGAGTGTGGGCGGTTGGCTCTCGTGGTGTCGCACCCGCGACGTTCGGTCGTTCCGGTGATGGCGGTTCGCGCCTCACCGACAGGTTCGGTTCGGGATGCAGGGCCGGTAGGCGCGGCAGTGGTGGCTGCGGCGGCGGCACATCCGAACTTGGTGGATGACGCGGGACCTCGGCGACAGATGGCGCTGGCAGCGCCCGCAGAGTAGGCGCCGGCGATGTCACGCTCCGCTCCCGCCGGTACTCGTTCGGAGGCGGTGGGTGCGCAGCTCTGGCAACAGGTGGCGCTGGCGTCTGCCACAGGGACGGCTGCGGTGACGGCACGCTCCGCTCCCGCCGGTGTTCGCTCTGCGTACGAAGCCAGCTCGTCACGCGTTCGGCCTTGCCAGGGACGTCGTCCTCCTCGTCGCTGTCGGACTCTTCTTCCATGCGGGCTAGCTGAGTCTTAAGGAGTGCGATCTCAGCTAGCCGCAACTTTTCTTCGAGCGCCAGCTTTTTCTGCCTTTTCTTGGACGCCGACGATCGCACTGATCTCTCGATCGGCGGCGCCCTGGCAGCTGGCGCCATCTCGTGGACGGTAGAGGCATCGGTCGGAGCCTCCGTGGTTCCGTGCGTCCACGTGTGGGTCGTCTGTGTAGTCCGCGTTCCGGTGTCCGGCGATGTGTCTTGTTCCGACGCTGACGCGAGCGCGGGCGCGGCCCCGGGCGCAAGTACGGGCGCGGCCGCGGCGGCGGCGGGCACAGGTACAAGCGCGGGCGCGGCGGTGGGCGCGGCGGCGGCGGTGGGCGCGGACGTGGACGCGAGCGCGGGCTCGGTCGCGCCGGAGACCGGGACGGCCTCTTGCAGTCGCGTCGACGTAGCTCGCTCGCCGTTCTTCTGTGACCGCGTCACGGGCATCTTGATCCGGCTCGAAGGACCAATGTGAAGGATCGTAGCTCAGGAGGACGGTGCTTCCAGGTTGCCTCGACGATCCGCCGGGTCTCGACGCTGACGGCGGTCACACGGGAAGAGATGCGGGGCGCGCGAAATAATAACAACTCTTTTCTTGCTCTACGGTACCGCAGGCGGTGCGCACCGGAGCGAGTCGCAGAGACGCCCACTCGAGACGGGCGAACGTAGTACCAGGGTCCTGAGCGGAGCGTACACTCACGCTAGAGCAACGGACGAACAGCCAGTCGGTCCGGACGAAAGTCCGGCCACCGAGACCCTCTGGCTGCGTCAACGACACCGGCAGCGAGCAAGCTCAACAGTCCGGCACGTCCGTGCTCTATCGGAAGGCTGGCGGAGTGTACACTCGCGCTCTCCCAAAACCGAACCGAAGCTCAAGGTAGTGGTGCCAACTCTAGGTGAACCCTGGTAGGAGCTCTAACCCGAACTAACTATCTGGGCCGAAACGTGCGGTTTATCATCGCGCCAGAGCGACCGCCGGCGACGCGCCTTCCGCCCCTTGCGCTGGGCCGCCGGCCAATAGGATCGCTCCGTACAGCGCCCCCGCGCGTCTCGGCCCGAGTACCGTTATGCGTGACTCATGATAACGGTACTCTGCGATGACTCATACCATCGCTTTCCGTCTCGAGTGAACATCTCAGCTATCGCTCCAGTGAAACACGGTCTGTGGTATATTTTATTAAGTAAGACTAAAACTACGTAAATACAAGCTAGTTACAAAGTAATTACAAATATCAATACAACTATCTTACAAGGCTAATAACATTAATAACTATCTATATTTAATATCCTATACTTATATTTTATTCTTTATAAATCTTATTACAAACTTAATTAAATTATATTTACAAAACTATCCTATCCTATCGTCGTCCTGAACATTATACGTTGTGACTATTATACGTTGTGACTATTATACGTTATGCATGGAGAAATAAGTAATTTTATTTTTTAAACTTCTTCATGCACTAAGTATAAAATTATACGATTTGCCGATTATACGTTGTGCATGGTTTTAAAATTTTGTTAAAATATGACATTATACGATCTGCATATTAGACGTTCTGCCGTTCCCCCTATGCCAGGACCTACCATTTATAAGCACGGCTACATGGAACTGGATGGAAAACACGGATAATTTATCATTGCCGCTTCGACTATATTTTCATTCAATGCAATGGTAGCCCGGGCGGGATTAGGTAGGCCCTACCACCTAGTAGAGGAAAGGGAATTGCAGTTTACATGGATTCCAAACCATGGAACATCTCGCATTCGTGACGAAAATGCCCTTATAAGGAGATAGAAAGTGGTGGATGAACGTGGCGGGGATCGAAGCCATTAACTCTGGCATATAAGGCAAGTCCCAGCGCCCCTGAACTACGAGTCGCATAATTACTTATATATTAATTCTACAATGTAAAAAAAAACATAGGTTCTTTATCAAAGGCTGCGAAAACCATGCTAGTCGGCGGTGCTTCTTTACACGGTATATTTTTTTTATTATTGGTGGTAATAATATCGTGTACATATTTAAAGCCAACAGAACATTCAAACAATAATATTTTAAAAACTAATTTAAAAAAAACAGTGCAGGATGCACATTCCAGTCACAGGCAAACATATAAATTGGTGGAAAACAAGTACAAACTTAAATATCACATTATGATAAACTCCCTCCTCCGGTGCAGAATCGACCACCGCTACATCGAGGTACTCCGAAATCTGTATCGGTCCGCGACGATGACTGTGAGGCTCCATGAAAATACCCAACACAAACTTGGTAAAGGCGTAAGGCAGGGGGATGTGATCTCACCCCAAGCTCTTCACCAACGCAGTAGAAAATGTGTTCAAGACGCTTGAATGGGACAACGTGGGTATCAACGTTAATGGAGATTTACTCAGTCATCTTCGCTTCGCCGATGACGTTGTTCTTCTGTCGAATTTCCGAGTTCAGCTTCAGACCATGCTGGAAGACCTTCATAATGCATCGATAAAGGTAGGTCTGAAAATGAACTGGGACAAAACCATAGTCATGGCGACCGAGTGTAAGACGGGAGGACAAATCGTTATCGACAGAGAAGTCAGGTTGAAGATGGTCGCATATTAACGATCGCACAGTAAACAATACAACATAGAGTAAAATATAAAAAAAACATACAGACCAATTGAGAACCTCCTCCTTTTTCAAGTCGGTTAATAAAGAAAGATAACATGATAAATAAAATATAAAAACAGAACAGAGCACCGATGTAGTTTCATTGAATGATGTCAAACAAGCGTGTTTGCCTTTCATGCACAGATGTTTTGTATGTATCTAGAAACAAGGGAGCGTTCACAAACCACGTGACGTATTAAAGGGGGGGGGAAGGGTCCCGCTATCGGTCACATTTGGTTGCGAGGGGGGTGAGGGGGTGCGCCGGCCCGAGTCACGTGATGGAATGCAACGAATCCGAATTGTGCCGTGCCGTGCCGAGCGCTCCTGCCTCGCGCTGTCCGCCACCGCTCTCAAGTTTCGCATACGCATACGCGCGCGTTGAACTGATTGATCCGCGGATTCGATCAACCAGTGAAGAAGAATCCGCAAAGAAACTTTGCTGGTTTTCCGTCCACAGAAATGAAATATACTTAGATCTTAATGCTTCTGAAAACAATTATTGGTAGAACCGCTTAAGGAGGCACAACCCGGCGGGACTAACTCATTCGCGGGCACTGTACAAAACCGTGCTGTTCCGCTCTGGGACCTTCTCTGTTTCAAAGAAAAATACAGGCTCCGTGTTGACGAAGATGCAACATATCCACAAAAAAGACAATACGCATAGTGTATATTTACGAAAATATTGATTTCAAAACGACTTAAAGCTAAAAGTAAACCACGACCGCTGTAGTCAAAAATGTAACAAAAACCAAATAGATTATAAATCTTGATTAAATAAGCTATGTCTGATGACTAATCTTTTTAAGATTTTCTTACTTTATCATTGCGTAAAAAACAACCAAAGTTATTGTATAAAACGCGCGAAAAATTCGAACTTTCGGACCTTATAACTTAGAAACCAAACACAATTTTGCAATGCCAACGGTCATCAGACATCTAGTTCGATCAAATAAAGCTCTTTTGAGCAAGATTTAAGAAATGTGGGCGTGATCTTCTTCCCCGTTTGTATGGGGAGTTGAGCGGGTTGGGCCACCTTAAGACAAATAATCAGAACAAAAGAAACAGCAACCCTCAGTGCAAATGGATTAGAAATATAAATGACTTAACTAGCTAAGTAAGTAATTTCAAAAAAAAAATCTGGGTTAAGAGATCATATTTCTTTAAAAAACGTAAAATAATAACGAGAAGTTCTCAGCCGTATATGCTCGGGTTTTGTCTGTTTGGAGAAAAACTATACCCACATATATATTATGACCATTTCCATTAAACTTCTAAATGAAAAAAATACTGCATGAACATAACAACATTTGGCCTTTTTTTAACAATGTCACCTCTCGTAATATGACCATTTTTGTGACATAAACCCGCATAAATCTTATGTAATGACATCAACATTGACCTAATCATTGCCTTCCTTGCCAAATAATAGCAGCATATAGTTCGCATTAATCAGAAATGTCAGGCTTTCTTAATAGTGGTCTAAAATGCGATTTTATTAATGTCACGTAACTTGGGTTAGCCTCTCGGTCACGATCGGTCACGAGGGGGGAGGGGGTCCAAAATTGGTCTAAAATCCGTCACGTGGTTTACGAACGCTCCCCAACCGCGAGACCAACCGCTAAGCAAGGACACAATAAATATGAATATAATGTTAAAATTATATTCTTAAGACCCTAGTCAAGTATACAAGGCTGCACTCGAAATGTAACCATCAAGCAAATCGATCACCGGGCAGTGCCTCAACCACAGAGTTAGGAATATGTTAGAAGTGCCTATCCTCTCGTTTCATCGTTCAGTCGCCGTTCGAATGGCACGAGGCATGGACGTCGTCGAGGTTGGACGGTATCCATGTAGATGCCCCCACAATCGTGTATCGCTATTTCTGCTTTAATTTTCCAAAAATGTGAAATTATCAACCACGAAATGCCTTCGCCAAGCAGTTCCCACCCACACAAACTCTCTAAAACGTCAAAGGGAAAATACGTTTACGAGCCCTACAGCACAGAAATCCTAAAAAGCCTCGGTAGCCAAGTGGCGCGACGCTTTGCGGTTCGATAAGCTAGGTGAAGCGAGCAGCACGGTTGGGTCCTAGATGGGTGATGGTTTTCGACAGTTGAGGTTGGCCGTGGCTCTGATTGTACGTTAAGCTCTAGTGCCTCTTCCTGACTTACTGGGAGGTAGGGTTTATCCCGCCTGGGTTAGTAGCATCGCATTGAAAGAACGATGGTCGAAGCGGCAATGAAAATTGTCCGTGATTTACATCTGATTTTATATATCCGAGCAATATATGGATCCTAGTTCCCATGTAGTGTGTTAAGCTAATATCATGACGGTCGGTTCGGGACTCCACTCCCAGTTACCTAAAAACAATTATAAGCGATAAATCGTGGATGCCGCCGCCACTATGGCACGAGCTTGTATGGGCCTATAGAAATAGCGATTTTGAAAATTTTACTTTCGATCTGTAAAATAATTTGTATGCAAATATATCGAGAGAACTAATTAAACATATTTTATGATGGTAGTCTACATTTTTAAAAAAATATTTTAAGATTTTTTTGGATGGGAGGTATATGACTGTTCGGATTTGTCAAGATGAATCAGGCATAGTCACATGGTAGGTCCAAAATAATACCAAACTGCGTAAAAACCAGATCCGGATCGGTCCGGAAACTAAAGATATAAGGCTTAAAAAAATTTTTTTGTTATTTTTTTTAAAATACGCTTTACACATCTTAAACTTATTTTATGGAGGTACAGTCTGCATATAAAGTGTATACATTTTTTAAAAAATATTTTAAGATTTTTTTGTATGGGAGGTATTTGTATTTGTATTTGTATTTTATTCATCATCCATAGACAGCTTGCTGCACTCGGAATCGTCACATTTCTATATTTAACATCGTTAATCATAATCATAATTTTACATTCGTCAGTTTGTGAAAACTATTTACATAGTAATAAGTAAATTAATAATATAATTTCTACAGCAATGTAGCATTAAATGTCAAAGTACAAAGATACACAGAGTAATAAAATAGAATATTTTTTTAACTTGTAAAGAACAAAAAAAAAAGTAGTTAAAGTTATTTCCGTTTTTAAAAGTAAATCAGTGGTCAGACTCTAGAACGAACATATTTTTGTCCTCCAACGCATCCTTAACAGAGTAATAACTCTTTTCAATTGCCATAAGCTTAATTCTACGCTTAAAACTATTTGCGTCTAGTTTTCTAATTTCTAAAGGAAGTTTGTTGTACAAAATAATGCTATTCGTTATAAAGCTCTTGGATATTTTTGATAATCGATGTCTGGGTAATTGAATATTGCTTTTACCTCGCGTATTATAATTATGATTATCAGAATGGAAAGAGAATTCACTAACATACTTTCTCGCATAGCAAATGTTTTGATAGAAATATGCGCTTGGAAATGTCATGATTCCCATCTCTCCAAACGCCCTTCTGCAAGTTTCCTTTGACTTCATATTCAGTATATAACGCAAGGCTCTTTTTTGTAGCACAAATATCCTACCAGCATCTGCTGCATTTCCCCAAAACATAATCCCATAGGACATAATACTTTCGAAATATGCATGGTATACAGTTTTTGCTGCAAGAGTTCCGCAAAGTTCCTTAATTTTTTTAATAGCGTAACAGGCTGAACTCAATTTACCAGCTAATAAATCAATGTGTGGTTTCCAAGTAAAACTCCTATCCAACACAACTCCCAAAAAAGTCAACTCGCTGGCAACATTTAGTGATAAGTTTTCAGCGGTATTTAAAATTTCGTCAGGCATCCGTCACTCTTAAATACCTACTGAGATCTTCACCTACGGCGCTAGGGAACCCGAGGTTCCAAATTGAGTCAGGGCCGACGCGCGCACACGCTCGCACGTCCACTACGTCCAGTCGATCAGTCGCTTCGGAAAGCGCACTTTCGCCGTTTTTCTTATTAATAATGTCTAATCATCATATAATTAAATATGATAACTGTTGCGTGAACGGTTGTCATAGTACACAAAAGAATTTGAAGTTACCTTTCTTTACGCTACCGAAATATTCTGAAAGGTAAGTTTGTTTTTTTAGTTTAGGTTTATTGACGTTTCGCCTTTATGTAGGTAGGTATGTGGTATAGTGTTATGAGGGGCCTATTGAAGTGACACGTATTTAACTGGTATCAGCACAGAACTTGTTTATACATTAGGTAGTATTTATACATGTATTACAAGGAAAAACAACATAAATTGATTTCGTCTAGTGAAAGAATAATGGGCAATCATTCGTGGCCGCTCCAGATACTTATTGCCTATTCTCCTTTGCTGCATGTAATTTGTTTTTTGCCGTACCGGGACCTTTCTTTCATGAGCACGGCGATATTGAACTGAGTGGAAAACTAGAACCATGTTTCATTACCATTTTGACCATCTTTTTATCAAATGTGATATTATCAACCCAGCCTTAATCAACAATGCCAAACAATACTAGACCAAAGTACATCGAAATACACAGAAAAGATGAAACTACACCGTTCAAGCCAATCAACACGAAACAATATCAAACAACGCCGAAAAACAATAAACAACACATAACAGCACCAGGCATATTTATGACGCAAACATTTAAAATAATAATAATTTTATACACATTATAAAATATATTTTTTTAAAGTTTTGTTTGTATTTTATTCGAAGTTAAAACGATAGGCGGCGGCCGTACGTGATAACCCTAGCGCAAACCACATTCCAGCGACATTATAGTGTAGTGGGGCGGGTAAGCGACGACGCGTTTCATCTCGCCGCCGCGCAGGCAATAAGCGACGTAATAAATACTTTAGCTTGAAGACAATTAGGTTAAAAATTTAAAAATTACTGTCGGGGAGTGCAACTTCTGTGCGTAGCACTATTAGGTATTCTGTGATTTCGTCAAGTCTTTTCTGGGTCCCTAGAGCAAAGTGAATAATATTACTTTTATTTACATTCAGCAATAGGTTGTTGCATTCAAACCATGATTTCAGTGCTTCTATTACAAACAAAAGGGATTCTCTTATTTTGTCAATATCTTTGTTTGCAAGCACCAATGAAATGTCATCTGCAAACATTACCATCTCAATATCATCGGTTATACAACTGGAGATGTCGTTAACATATATAAGAAACAATAATGGTCCCAGTATTGAGCCCTGTGGTACGCCCATAGTTATACGTTCCACTTGAGACACTGAGCCATTTACACAACAAATTTGAGCTCTATTTTCGAGATAAGATTCAAATATTTGGAGTTTCTTATTTCGCACACCGTAATGTTCTAATTTTAAGAGCAGTATTTCGTGATTCACACAGTCAAAAGCCTTCGACAAGTCACAAAATATCCCATAAGTGTGCTGAGAACTATCTAAAGATGTTAAAATTGATTTTATCATTGAAGCTATAGCATCACCTGTTGACATGTTTTTGCGAAATCCGAACTGTTTAGAATAAAAAAATGTATTATCAGCAAAGAATTGGACTAAACGTTTTTCCAAAATTTTTTCAAAGACTTTACTAAATACAGGTAAAATTGAAATGGGACGATAGTTCTCAGCATTGTTGTGGCATCCTTTTTTGTACAATGGAATGACCCTGGCCACTTTTAGTGGGTCCGGGAATGTGCCACTTTCTAGACTGTCATTTATAATATTGGTCAAGGGGCCTATTAAACTAGATAACATTTTAAGTATTACAGTTGACATGCTCCATAGGTCTTGTGAGCGTTTGGACTTAAGGTCCTTAATTACTCCTTTGACCTCCAAGTATGTGGCAGGCGTAAATTTAGCTGTTTTGGAATTTCGAGGGATAAAGGCTTTTAGGAAATTATATGATACATCTTTGCTAGACTTTAGGTTTTGAGTAGTGACATGCGCTATTGTTGAGAAGAATGTATTCATATGATTTGCCACCGTTGTATTATTAGATATAATTTCAGATCCAATTTTCAGTTCCAAATTAGTATTACAATTATTAGTTTTGCCTGTTTCTTCCTTGATAATGTGCCAGGTCATCTTTATTTTATCGTCTGAGTTAATAATTTTATTTCTAAGATGCAACTGCTTGGCTTTGATAGTAACCTGCTTAAAAATCCTGCTATAATGCGACACGTAAGCTCTCAAATCTGGGTGATTGTTAATCTTTATGCGATCATATAAAAGAAACATTTTTTCCCTTGAAATAACAATAGATGGGGTAGGTATATGACTGTTTGGAACTGACAAGATGATTCAAGCATAGTTACATGGTAGATCCGAAAACATACCAAACTCCGTAAAAACTAGAACCGGATAAGATATATGTCATCAAAAAAACATGTTTTTTTTATTTTTTTTAAACTACGCCTTACACATATTAAACATAGTTCATGAAAGGTACAGTCTGCATATAATGAGTACATATATATTTTTGTAAAAATATTTCAATTTTTTTTGCATGGGATGTTTATGACTATTTTAAACTGTCAAGATGAATCAAGCATAGTTACATGGTAGGTCCTAAAACATACCAACTTACGTAAAAACTAGATCCGGGTCGGTCCGGAAACTTAAGATGTCATAATTTTTTTTAAATATGTTTTATACTGCGCTTTACACATATTAAACATATTTCGTTTATTTATAAAGAGCCAATCCACTATTCAACGCAATATCTCCAAATTCTATTCAAATCATAATAGATTTCGAATGAAAGGAATTTGGAAAGAAAATAAAATTGCGAGATCATCAATTAACACTCGTTAGGAAATGTAGGTTCGATGGTGAATCGGGTCACACAGTAGGGTAGATACATAACATCACATTGACGACCATAACTCAAACATATATATGTACTCAGTGGTTTCCCGAAATATATAATTGTAATAAAAGCTAAATGTGTGTTTTTAAAGTAGTCTAATGAGAATGACTAGTTAAACAATAGCAATCGAGGCAGAAGTTTACGCACTAAGACTGAATCCCATAATAATAGTCTGTTGTGAGTCATTTATTGCTCACGGTGATAATAGTAGGCAAGTGCACATCACAATTTTCGGATACAGCTAGTCAGATATGGGATATTTACAAATTCTAAATCGGATAGGACTGTCTTGAAACGGCTTCAAGAAAAAAAAGGTTTTACTCAATTTGTATCTACACACACGCTCTTTCTTCCTTTCACGCGTGGATTTGAGACATGGAATGTCATCTATACGTTGCTTACAGACAGGACTTCAAAATGTCAGCGGCTAAGGGTACATTAAAAAAAAGATATGCAGATACGATTTAAAAGTGAGCTGTTAGCGTAATCAAGCAAAAAATACTGCTATTGCTAGGCTATCTTATCGAGTCCGGACCAGACAGCCAGGATTGCCGATGTTGACATTGAACTTATTAGAGCAGTTTAATTATTTTAAGAGTGGGGAGAAAATTATTTTTTGATGACATATCTTCAGTTCCCGGACCGATCCGGATCTTAGTTTTTACGCAGTTTGTTTTTATTTCGGACCTACCATGTGACTATGCCTGATTCATCTTGACAGTTCCAAACAGTCATATACCTCCCATACAAAAAAAAACTTAAAATATATTTTTTTTATGTATACACTTTCTATGCAGACTGTACCTCCATAAAATAAGTTTAATAAGTTGTCTCGATATATTTGCATACAAATTATTTTACAGATCGAAAGTAAAATTTTCAAAATCGCTATTTCTATAGGCCCATACAAGCTCGTTCCATAGTGGCGTGTCTCATCGCCATCGGGCTAGCTGGCACATCTCCCTTCTTCTTTGATCTGAGGTGACAGCTAAACCAATAAAACTTAATTGACCTATATTCAGCTGTTTGTAAACACAGTAGAAGCTAATTGGGACAATGAGAACCATCAAGCGACCAGCTGCTCGATTTTGCACGATAGACGAGAGTACTGACCCTGCTCTTTATCAGCCTCGGTAGCCCAGTGCAGCGACGCGACGTCACTGCGTTCGATCATCGAGGTTTACCAACAAAGAGTTCTGGATAGATTGGACCGTCGAGGATGACCGTGGAATGCATCCACGTAAAAAAGCGGCGATGAAAAATGTCGGGGTCTTCTTCCATCAGGTTCATGTAGCCGTGCAATATAAGGAAGACCCTGGAATGGCACCTAGTTTATATTTGTTGTGTTGACCCAATAACATGGAGAATTATCTATACGTTATCTATGAGTCAGAGAAATAAAAATGGTGGCTTCAATCTAAGGATTCCTGAGATGTCAATTTATAAAATTAATTTTGTGGATATACCATTATAATTGTTTACTACTTTTAATAAAATCAAGCACTCAACACAACCTACACAAAGCATTATAGAGTGACCGAAAATAACTTCACGTTCAAGCCATTTCGTAGGTAAATATGCCAGTATAATGCGTACTTCATAATGCCATTATGTGAGTACTACAAGGCTCTATCCTTGGTATATATTATTTCTCATGTATGTGAACGACATTTAACTTTGCATTGGGTGGTATTTTTTACAGATGACGTCTCAGCAGTTTTTTTCTTGTCAGGAATTAAGTAGCTCCAATCGTGGTTTAAACTTTTAAACTTTTGAACTTTGGTTATATACTAATAAAACGAACGTTTTGCATTGTGTTCTTGAGGCTAAAAAATCCCTTAAAATAACAAAAACTGTCTGCCTACTTTGATAGTATTATGTCGTATGGGCTATAATGTTTTGGGAAAATGCAACAGTAGAAAATATAATAACCGATATAGTATTGCAGAGTCCTGCCTAGATGTACATCAAAATCTCTGCTATGCATGTTGGGAATGTTTCGGCCAAATCATTGGTTTAGGTACTTAAAAATAAAATAAATGGTCCAACGGCATTAAGTAGAACGAGCAGGTAAATTCGGCCAGATTTTTTTTTATGTAAAGCGCGACATATTTTAGTGTACGCCAGGATCGCCAGAACGTTCACAGGGCCTGCGAAAACTATTTTTAAAGGACATCGAATCTAGACTTGTCACAGAATTCCTATTCTGATTAGGATTACCGATCTTCTGTGTGTTTTGCTCTTTATTGCTTAACTATTAAATGCCCCGGGTGACGAAAAACAGTGTTTTCTGTACTTCCCTCATCTGCTCGCCCCCCAAGTAGATTAGCATGATGGTAAGGTCTAGAGTGATGGGAAGAGTCAAACTGGGAAGATGCAAACCGCATTAAAATTGTAATTCTCAAGTTATTCGCGGACAAAGAGACAGACGTCAGACGTTGGATCTTGACCTACCTAGTGATTTTATAATTCTTATTGATTTATTTAGTCGAACTGCAGATTCCTACGAATTGAGTTGACGTCTCGCAGATCACACGTCATCATGCGACTTTTATCGATCAATATGTTGCAAGGTAGTGAAGTGGTTGCAGATAAGTAGGAAATGCTGGATCGCTGTTTTATGGCGAAATCGTGTTGCTATGCACCGGTCGTGCGATAGGCGATCACTTACTTGCATAGGTATTTGAGCAGCTCTTAGCCTAGAAGTGGCGCGGGGATTTGCCTGTCATACCAGAGGCCTAAATTCAAAATTTCGCCCCGTTCATGCAACACTTTCTTTCGCTTTCTGAGTTGCGATTTCTTTATAAACTTTTGGACCATTTCATTAATATTTCAGAATTGTGAATGGTACAAAGAAGTAATTCAACAGGAAATTGAAACCAAGCTCACATGTATAGGTTTATCTATTTCGACGAATACCTACGCACTGGCATTTGCGACGAATATGATTGACCGCGTGAATGCTACGTGATTCAACACTAGCCCCCCCCCCTCCTCCTTGTGACTGACGACCGATGGTATTTAGCCGACCCCCCCTCCTCACCCCCTAAATTAGTCACGTAGTATGGGCACGAGCCCTTACCTGTTGTGTGTCCATGGCATTGTATATGGTTTTGGATTATAATTGTTTATAATGCCACCACGACGAATACCTTGATGGACCGCGACGTTACGCTCGGCGGGTTGTCAAATTCGCGTAACGCGAAACATAATTTTGGTGTGGCAACATCGGAGGACAAATACAGGTAATTGGAAGGTGTTGACCTTATGGGAGTGCACGGTGAACGGTAATGCGAAGGTCGGTACCGGTTGGAAATAGCGCTTTATCAGGAACAGACTGTCTTGTCCAGCGGCCCCCGACGGGACTAACTCATCAGAGGGTGCTACATGTCCACAAAGCGCAAAGTGTTTGATTTGGTAAGATTTAGCAATTCTGTGGTTTTAATTTTTCAAGCTGTCAGAAGTCTAACTCGGACTTGCGATTGTATTTGCGGAGTAAGCTGCCAAATCAAACTCAAGGCACGCAAATTGCCCACTGCGCGCGCTCTTTCATTTCTTCATACATTTAAAAACGCCAGTTGATCGGTATTGCGTAAACGCCAATTTAGGTGACAACTGGGACTAGCGGCTCTGCTAAAAAATAAAATAAACGTCATCCAGTTATTACACTGCACCTACTCATTGGATGCATAGTAAGTGTGCCAGCGAGAGACTTGACCTCGTCACCCTTCTATTAAAGCGCCACATACATGACGGCCTCAACGAGCTGCGGTAAGCGACGTTGGGCAAGAGAGAGAGCAATCCGTTCGAAAACCCATCGCATGGCAAGGGCCAGCCGTAAACCCCCTGTAAACAGTAAAGATACTTTTTTGTACTAATCAAGTACGTAGCTTACTCCAAGGAATGTTTTTGTTTATGCGACCTGCCATGGATAGCTAATACCACACAACTACCGTTATGATATTAGCCCAATCCACCACATTCCCGAAGGAATTAGGTGCCATGCCAGGAACTTCCCTTTATGAGCACGGCTACATTGAACTGGATGGAAAACACGGACTTTTTTTATTGCCGCTTCGACCATATTTTCATCCAATGCGATGGTACCAACCCGGGCGGGCTTAAACCCTACCACCTAGTAGGGGAAGGGGACCTACAGTTTTACATGGATTCCGAACCATGGAGCAGCTCGCATTCGTGACGAAATGCACTTATCGAACTCAGTAAATGCCAATTTAGGTGAGAACTCATAGGACGAGAGCGGACCGTCGTCAACCCTACGTCATCGAGTAACACCATGGGACCCATTTGTGGTTGTGCGGATTAGAATAGGCTTCCTAAAAATACTAGGTTGCCTGACCCAAACCTGGAACGTTTTGTGCAGTAGGTAATATTAAATCACTTTTTTGGTAGAATTTAACGTCATCGAGTAACAACATGAGACCTAGCACAATCGGTAAAGGTCATCAAGAAAAGCTAAAAAAAAGTAGGTTGGCTCATCCTACCCTGGCACGTTCTGAGGTTGGCCGGTATTAAAATGTCAAAAAATAAAAAAAAATACGTCATCGAGTAACAAGATGACAATACCACCATTCGATAGTCCTATGAACATACTTCATAAAAAAATTAGGTTGGCTGCCCTCAGCCTGGCACGTTTCCTACGCGGCCATGTTGAACGTCGGATGCGCCCAGTTCTTATATTCATCAATTGTTAAATTAATATAATATAACAGTTTTGTGATATGTCTATCTATAAACAGTGATGTTTTTATTGATCAGAACTCATCTTGAATAGGTTAAAAAAAACCAAAATGAAATATTTGTGATATAGGTATTGATTGATTACGTGATATTAGGGCATTGTCGTATCTAATTATTAACTAAGTTTAACTCAAGTTAACTTTAGGTTATGATGCACGTAGTTCCGCATACTTGAAGAGTAAAAACCGGAAGTTTCATATACATATGCTTTCGGAATCTACCGTATGGATCATTCAACGTAGGGAATCGCAACTCCAGTCAGGCCATGCCTACGGCATTAGAGGCGCACGCTTTAAATTCTGCCACGGCCCTCGTTATTACAAAATTTTAATCAGATTGTATATAAACATAACGTAATGAAGATTTTTTAATAGTCATAATAAAATAAATCGCCACAAAACTTAAACCCATAAGTGAAGTATCTCAAAGTTACTATTCTTTAATTCACATGAATTTAGGGTAAATATTCTAGAGTATATTTCCATTCTTTAAATATTTCAATGTATATGTTTTCTATAGATATATACGCAACGTTGCCGGGTCTATACAAAAGTACATGTCCACATCGTCACTCACATATTAAGGAAGTTTAGTAAGCTTTGGCGTCACTCTCTTTTCTTTATTTACGTATCTCTTTTATTTTATCGTAACAAAGTTGCAATGTATCCAAACCGAAGCGGAATTTTAAATTAACAGCTCTTAAGTCGTAGGTATAGTTTAAATAATACCTGAAAAGCTCTGTAAAAATATTTATGTATTAGTTAAAGAAAACATATACATTTATATGTTTAAAGGATGGAAATAACCATGAATATTTAACCTAAAGTCCTGTGAATTAAAGAATAGTAACTTTGTGGCGATTTATTTTATTATGACTATTAAAATTCTTCATTACATTAGGTTTACATTCAATCAAAATTGAATTATGTAATGAGGAGCTCCGTCGCCGAATGTAAAGCGTGCGCCTCTAATGTCGTAGGCATGGGCTGACAGGGGTTGAAGAAAGGACCTTAAAGCGATGCACACTCCAGTGGCAACAAGAAAACATTTTAAAACCTGTGTACGATTTAGTCCTTCTGATGAGCCTAGTGTTAGATCCAGAATTTATACTATTATTTTTGTCATGAACTACTATAGTGACCTGTAAACAAAGAGACAAATTACAAAACCTTATTATTCTTACAGCAAAAAAACGACATAATATTAAACCTTTAAATGCTACCACCTACAACAAAATAAGAGTACAATGGTTTGAGAACAGTCAGTCAATCCGTCAGCGTGTTTGCGACCACTGCGGGACATACGCCTCTCCAATCCTTCTCCAGTCCTACCGGCCCTCAGCGGTATGGACCCACTGCTTTCCCCGACGCACTTGATGCCGTCTTTCCACCTGGTGGGTGGTCTTCCCACACTCCGTTTGCCTGTCCACGGCCGCCAGTGTAGGACACGGTTACTCTAACGGTCGTCATCTCGTCGGCTGACGTGACCAGCCCACTCATAACTGGGAGGACGCACTGGTCATATGTTCGGGTCTTTAAATTTTGCGAAAGGTCAGACCTCAGAGCGAATTTAAGCTTTCCGAAGGCAGCCCAACCCAGTTGAATCCGTCGCTCAACCTCCAAAGACAGTCTTTGTATACCAAGCCGCAGGATTTGACCGAGATAACAATTTGTCCTCCCGTCATACCCTCAGTCGCCATGACCTTGATTTTATCCCGGTTCATCTTCAGACCTACCTATCTTTCTACTACTTATCTTTATAAAGGTCTTCCAGCATTGTTTGAAGCTGAACTCGGGAATTTTACAGAAGAACAATGTGATCGGCGAAGCGAAGATGACTGAGGAAAATATTAATTAACGTTGATACCCATGTTGTCCCATTCAAGCGTCTTGAACACATATTCCGATGCGCTTGTGAAGAGCTTGGGTGAGATCACATCCCCCTGCCTAACGCCTTTAGCAAGAGGGATGGGTTGGGTATTTTAATGAAGCCTCACAGTCATCGTCGCGGACCGATACAGATTTCGGAGTACCTCGATGTAGCGGTGGTCGATTCTACACCTCAGGAGGGAGTTTTCGACAGCCCATTTTTCAACTGAGTCGAACGCCTTCTCGTAAAGGACTAGAAAAGAAGTGGAAGGCTACAAAGAGCGGCTTGTTGTACTCCTCGCACTTCTGCACCACTTGTCTCACAGTAAATATGTGATCCATTATGCCGTATCCTTCCCTGAACCCAGCTTGCTCACGAGGCTGGTACTGATCCAGCCTCTGTGTCAGCCAACCCGTGATGACTCATGAAAAGACCTTGTATACGTGGCTTAGAAGTGGGATAGGTCGATAGTTCTTCAACTTCGCCTTATTTCTTTGAGAACTGCATTGCACAGTGTTTGCAGTTCCTGATGGTCTCCCGCCAGACTTTAGCAGTTCCATCGTTATCCCGTCCTCATCTGGAGCCTTGTGTTATTTTAGTCCTTTCAAAACAGCCTTTATCTCATAGACACTAATCTCCGGCAGATCCTCGGTGTAGTATCTAGTGAGCGGGGCACGCCTATCAGAGTCGAGTGGTTTGCTTGGGCTCGGGGCATGCATTGCTGCGCAGTACAATTCGTCATTTTTTTTTACCACCGCCTCAAGTATATCCGTCTTTATTGCAGTGATAACCCCATCCGCTCGCTCGAGTTTTGAAATTTAGTTAGCGCCGGTAGAGTAGGCACGGGAAAACACTTTATTGTCTCGATTTTCCTCTATAACGCGCTCAACCAACTTCATGTTCCCTTGGCGAATATCGCTACGGGATATGGTGCGTAACGAGGCAATCCGCCGACGTACCAAAGTAGTCGATATTGGACACCGGATGGCTAAGCTAGCTAGAAGGAGGAGTAGCCGCTCTTTGTAGCCTTCGTGGACTACGAGAAGGCGTTCGACTCAGTTGAAAAATGGGCCGTCGAAAACTTCCTCCTGAGGTGCAGAATCGACCACCGCTACATCGAGGTACTCCGAAATCTGTATCGGTCCGCGACGATGACTGTGAGGCTCCATTAAAATACCCAACCCATCCCTCTTGGTAAAGGCGTTAGGCAGGGGGATGTGATCTCAAATAAAATAAAATCAAAAATATCAAATCGAAATATTTTATTCGCAGTGATTACATTACAATATTAAGAATTTGCACAACAGATTATAATATTGATACCAATCATGTGAATTCGTCGTTTTACACAAGAATATTAAAATAACCTGAATCGTAGAAAGTTTGGTCAAGCAACCATGTACCTAACTTCTTTTTAAATCTTATGTTAGTTTCTTCTCGCAAGTCTCTTGGTAGCTTATTATACATATTAATACTATTGAAGTGGACCCCCTTCTCAAATTTTGATGTTGAGTGTGCAGCTGGCTGGATCACATTTTTATTTCTCGTCGAATATCCGTGTTTAAAATTATTATATGATTCCGGATAATTTCTCACATAAAAAATAGTTCTTTGTACGTACACATCATACATAGTATGCAATTTTAGGTTTTTAAACAAAGGCGTGCAAACAAGTGCGTCCCATTTAGAGTGTGTAATTATCCGAATTGCTTTCTTTTTAACCGACTTCAAAAAAAGGAGGAGGTTCTCAATTCGTCGGAATCTTTTTTTTCTCTTTTTTTTTTTATGTATGTTCACCGATTACTCGAAAACCCCTGAACCGATTTGAAAAAATCTTTTTTTGTTCGAAAGGGTATACTTTCTAGTTGGTCCCATTTTTTTTTATCAAAATCGGTCCAGTAGTTTGGTACTTAAATACAACAAACATCGAATTTCTTAAGCCCGCGAACCCAGAAATGTGATTTTTTAGTTACAGTAGCTTTCTTTAAGGGTGAGATTGCTCAGTATGAGAGGTTTTTTTTTAATTCAACTATTGGGGGTATTGAAGGGGGTAAAAGAGGGCAAATTGTACACATTTCTATCTCTAGAGCCGCTGAACCAAGAAATGTCAGAGTAGGTTTTGTTTGAGATGGGAATGTTTACGAAGAGAATATTTTTGAAAATTCTACTATTAGAGGGGTGAAACAGGTCAAAATGAACACATTTAGGCAAAAACCACTCATGTTGAGATCTCCGAAACCAATTATCCTAGAAACTTAAAATTTTCAGTGACTTCTTTTTACGACGAAAAGGCTCGCTTGTGAATTTACAAAATTCAACTGTTAAGGGGATACACGAGACCGATATGTACACATTTTCATACAACACTTACGCAAGAAACAGACTCTCCGGAACAATGGAAGGATGAGAAATTCAGAAGCTCAGCGGTTCTGGACATTCGTTGTTTTGCCTTGTTAGGGTTCCGTACCCAAAGGGTACCAACGGATACTATATTACTAAGCTTCCGCTGTCCGTCCGTCCGTACGTCTGTCACAGCGCTCTATCTCATGAACCATGAACTCATGAGTCCAGATAGGTACCGGTCTACCTTTCTTCAGAAATGAGATTTCTCAATGGTTTCATATCTCATAATGCTCGTTCATTGTAGGGTTTAGTAACAGTTTAGAGGGTTCGCATGAGATAGTGAGGTGCGCATGATCTTCTTTTCACTTTGTATGTGACGTTGAGCAGGAGGGCTCGCCCACCTTGAGTCAAAAAGTTACGCCACCACTGAAAAGCAAAAAATAAAATATTTTTAAATAAAAAAAGGACCCCCTTCAAAAAAACCGGAACTAAAAAGCAAAAAATAATTGGTTACTTTTAATTAATGTACGACAAGCTATTTTAATACTAACTAATTATGTACAATTACTTAATTTTTAATCATCTTTTGAAGTCGGTGCCTTGGGTAGACGTTCTATAAGGGCTGCAAGTAGTTAGATTAATATTACCTATGGCTAAGAAAGGAATATAAGTAGGTAGCTACTTACATTAACCTACTTAAAGAAAAAACACAAAATCAAAAATTAAATAAACAAACAGGTCGGAAAAACGTATGTAAGTAAGTATTTAGGCAAGTACTTTGTAATTTAAATATTCCTTATAACTTAAACTAAATACCTAACACAGTAAAAACTAAATATTTACAAGAAAACCCTACAAACTAAACAAACAAACCAATATATAAACAACGACCACTTATGTATATGGTAAATATTTAGGTAGGTGTAGCTTGTACTTTTTATTCTGCCGAAATACCTACATAGCACAAAACAAAAAAATTACAAATATAAAAAATAACAGAATACTATTGGTAGCGACTTTGAGGTGTCTGCTTGCAACTACCTACGTGTCAAAACGAGTGTGCGGTTAGTAGGTACATATCTCACCAATTTCGGCAGAAATCGTTTCGTTCAGACAACGATGTCGTAGGAAGCACCAATCCACAGAGCAGCGAATTAACGTACCTACTCCTTCACCAGTGCGCGCCTTTATAAAGCTGAAAGTACTAATAATCGTTAAAACCCAATTTCAGTACGCTGCGCTGCTGTATCGATATCAGCTTGCACGTAAACCAACGCTAAGGGCATCTCCAGGTAGAATGCTCTATGGACCAATCATTGTTGACTCAGGTTGTTTACGCTTTCGTAGACTTCGGGTGTGTTCGGCTGAAATTGTGTCTGTTCGGTCAACGGCGTGCGGAGTGAACTCTACCAAGGCACCGACTTCAAAAGATGATTAAAAATTAAGAAATTGTACATAATAAGTTAGTATTAAAATAGCTTGTCGTACATTAATTAAAAGTAACCAATTATTTTTTGCTTTTTAGTTCCGGTTTTTTTGAAGGCGGTCCTTTTTTTATTTAAAAATATTTTATGTAGTCTAAATACTGAAACCGCTTCCCCTGAAGAACCCCAGAACTCAATGCCATAGGTCATGACATAGTATAAATAACCGAAGTAGGCACTCTTCAGGGTATCCAAGTCACAGCATTTAGACAGGGTTCTGAGGCAATAACAAGCTTTTGTTAATTTATCACAAACATGTTGAACGTGTTTGTCCAATCGTAACTTTTGAACCAACGTTATGACTTCACCGTTATATTCGATAAACATCTCATCATTCACTTCATGTTTAATATTTTTCATCTTAAAATGTACACAGTGTGTTTTAGCACTATTTAACATTAACCCATTTGCTGCGAACCATTTACCCAACTTCTCAATTATTTTTGTTGTTTTTGTAAGGAGTGTTTCAATACTTTTATCAGTAACAATTACATTTGCGTCGTCAGCGTAAATTACTATGGTTTTCGCGAGAAGAACTAGCATAGTGTCTTTTGCAATGTCATTAATAAAAATAATAAACAGCAATGGTGCCATGATTGAGCCTTGAGGTACTCCGTAATCGGTTTCAAATAATCGTGATACAGAGTTATCGATAATTCCATTTGGTCTGTTTTTATATCTTATATTTACGTTACTTTCTCACCCACATTTTTAAACGCATCGGAATATGTGTTCAAGACGCTTGAATGGGAAAACATGGGTATCAACGTTAGTGAATATTTTCCTCAGTCATCTTCGCTACGCCGATCACATTGTTCTTCTGTAAAATTCCCGAGTTCAGCTTTAAACCATGCTGGAAGACCTTTATAAAGCATCGATAAAGGTAGGTCTGAAGATGAACCGGGATAAAACCATGGTCATGGCGACTGAGGGTATGACGGGAGGACAAATCGTTATCGACGTAGAAGTGATCGAACAGGTTGAAGAGTACGTATATCTCGGTCAAATCCTGCGGCTTCGTATACAAGGACTGTCTTTGGAGGTTGAGCGACGGATTCAACTGGGTTGGGCTGCCTTCGGAAAGCTTAAATTCGCTCTAAGGTCTGACCTTCCGTAGAAATTTAAAGACCCGAACATATGACCAGTGCGTCCTCCCGGTTATGACATGACGTACGGGTGTGAAACGTGGACTCTGACGGTCGCCGTTGTCCAAAGGTTAAAAGTTGACCAGCGAGCAATGGAGCGAGCCATGCTGGGAATATCGCTACGGGATATGGTACGTAAAGAGGCAATCCGCCGACGTACCAAAGTAGTCGATATTGGACCCCGCGTGGCTAAGCTCAAATAGCAGTGGGCTGGTCACGTCAGCCGAAGAGACGACGACCGTTGGAGTTACCGTGTCTTACACTGGCGGCCGTGAACAGGCAAACGGAGTGTGGGAAGACCACTCGCCAGGTGGGAAGATGAGACAAGTGCGTCGGCGGAAAGCAGTGGTTCCGTACCGCTGAGGGCCGGGAGGACTGGAGAAGGATTGGAGAGGCGTATGTCCAGCAGTGGACGCAAACACGCTGACTGACTGACAGACATTGCGAAAATTGTACCCATGTTCTCGTAGCACAGGGTCCATTTCGGTGAAGATATGGTCCTTGTCACACAACCGCTGTGCTCTGAGTCTCAATGCTCTTGCGACCGATTCCAAATGCACCCACACAAATGCACCAAAATGAGCATGATGCGAAGTAGCTTGTAGACAACGATTTGTGTGTGTCGGCTTGCGGTACACTGTGTGGCTTAGGATTCCATCCAATCGTCGAGCAACAAGTACTTCCAAGAACGCCAAAGTGCCTACCTTCTCACAATCTACTGTATATTTTAAATTTGTGTGAACCTAATTAAGATGAGAGATGAAAGCGTCGAGTGATTGGCGACCATGTGACCAGATTGAAATCACGTCATCCACGTACCGTACCCAAAACATTGACTTAAGAGGTGAAGTTTGCAATGTGCGGTGTTCCAGCGGTTCCATGAAAAGGTTTGCCACCACTGGTGTCACTGGTGATCCCATTGCTACACCTTCTCGCTGGATGTAGTATTGTCCTTGCCACAGAAAGTATGTCGTAGTGATTCAATAAGGCAGGAGCTTGACGCACTCAGTGTCGATGTCGTTGCTGATGACTAAGTTTCTGGTGATGTCGAGGGACTCTTGGACTGGTACGTGTGTATACAGCGACTCGACGTCAAAGCTCACTAATAGATCCATGCATGCCAACTTCACTGTAGACAACAATTCCACAAAATGGGCCGAATCTTTAACGTAGGACGACGTCTTGCCAGACAGGGGTTGAAATATTGAGGCGACATGTTTAGCGAGGAGGTAGGTAGGAGCATTTATCTGGCTGACTATTGGTCTAAGGGGGTTCCCGTATTTGTGAATTTTAGGAAGACCGTAGAAGCGCTATCACCGCATTTCCGCTACCACCTCGACCCACACCTATGACTTACGACCACGGCGAGCCTAGTTGTCAGTCGCCTGCTGCGTATGAACGTGGCGGACAACCTCCTTGACAACGGGCTGAACGATCAGCTCGATACGTCGGCGAATGTCTCCTCCCGCCGCGTGAAAAGCCATATTAATTTTCAAATATATTTAACGACCACGGTAACCCCAAAAGTATCACAAGTAAGGTTATTTCTTTAGTTATAGCTGAAGATAGATCATTTGCTGTATTTAATACATCACAATTCACATTACGTATTTGGGTCCCCAGTGCATTAAACTCGTTTTACTGTCATTTAAAAGTAGGTTATTGGCTTCACACCATAATTTAAGTGAGTTCATAGCTTGTATAAAGGACTCGCGTAGTTATGATATACGATTTTTTGAAATTGATGATTTGTCATCCGCAAATAAAATCATATCATTATCTGTTGCGATACAGCTTGAAATATCATTTATAACAACATATAAAACCACGGTCTTAGAACTGAACCCTGCGGTATACCCATAGTGATTGATTCTACATCAGACTTAGTACCGTTTACTTCACAATTTTGTTGTCTATTTAATATATATAATTTACAAATACCTCATTTATTTTCCCTAACACCATAAGTGTTCTAGTTTTCCTGGAAGTATTTTGTGATCTACACAGTCAAAAGCTTTTGATACATCACAGAAAATGCCGTAGGTGCTCATAGATTTAACTAGAGAAGTTCAAAATAGATATTAACATCAAGGCAATGGCATCTCCTGTTGACCTACACTTACGAAATCCGAATTGATTATAATTAATAACACTGTGAATGTAAGGACACAGGCCGATAATTTTCAACATCATTATGAGATCCCTTTTTAAGCAATGGTATTACCCTAGTAATTTTTAATAAGTCTGGAAATGTGCCATCTTAAATACAATTCTAAGAGGTTCTATAATACTGCCCCATATGGACTTTAACAGATTAGTAGATATGTTCCATAAACCTTGCGGTCCTTTGGACTTAAGGTCTCTGTTACTTTTTGAATCTCAGAACAGCTATCAGATTCAAAAGTGACAGACTTCTTATTGCGTGGTAAAAATATATTGAGTTGCTTTAATGCGAGATTTACAATTTATTGGATGTATTTAGTTGTATCTTGCGCGACAGAAGAAAAATATTTGTTGAAATGATTTTTTTTGCAACCATTGCACCCAAACTATCAATATATCACAAATATTTCATTTTGTTTTTTTTTTACCTATCCAAGGTGAGTTCAGATCAATAAAAACATCACCGGTTTATAGATATACATATCACAAAACTGTTATATTATATTAATTTAACAATTGATAAATATAAGAACTGGGCGCATCCGACGTTCAACATGGCCGCGTAGGAAACGTGCCAGGCTGAGGGCAGCCAACCTAATTTTTTTATGGTGTATGTTCATAGGACTATCGAATGGTGGTATTGTCATCTTGTTACTCGATGACGTATTTTTTTTTATTTTTTGACATTTTAAAACCGGCCAACCTCAGAACGTGCCAGGGTAGGACGAGCCAACCTACTTTTTTTTAGCTTTTCTTGATGACCTTTACCGATTGTGCTAGGTCTCATGTTGTTACTCGATGACGTTAAATTCTACCAAAAAAGTGATTTAATATTACCTACTGCACAAAACGTTCCAGGTTTGGGTCAGGCAACCTAGTATTTTTAGGAAGCCTATTCTAATCCGCACAACCACAAATGGGTCCCATGTTGTTACTCGATGACGTAGGGTTGACTACGGTCCGCTCTCGTACTATCAGACTGACCACTCTGGGCTCTATCCCAGCCGCGTTCGCGCATCAGTTTCTTTCTTTCTGAGTTGGATAAGTGCATTTCGCCCCGAATGCGAGCTGCTCCATGGTTCGGAATCCATGTAAAACTGTAGGTTAAGCCCACCCGGGTTGGTACCATCTCATTGAATGAAACGATGGTCGAAGCGGCAATGGAAAATTGTCCAACAATCCAGTTCAATGTAGCCGTGCTCATAGCAGGAAGGTCCTCGCATGGCACCTAAATCCATAGGGAATGCGGTGCGTTGGGCGAATATCATGCATGGTATTAGCCATCCATGCCCAGTTACACAAAGAAAGTTTCAATTTCTCAATTTCACTCATTGACCGGGCAGAAGCACTAAGATATAAATAGAAGATCTCAAGTCCGTCTACAACTAAAAATAATTTCTGATGAATAATGGTAATCACCACGTAAGGCGAACTAAGATTTTCCGGAATTAAGACTGCCGTGAAGGTCTCTGGGATTTTAAGATTTGAGGAAATTATTTCTTTGTCCATTGGCCAGAGTGGTCAGTCTGAGTTCTCACCTAAATTGGCGGTTACGTCAAACCGATCGACTGGCGTTTTCTCCAAACTCCATACAAGTTTTTAATAGATATTCTGTGGTTTTACTTTTTCAAGCTGTCAAAGTCAAACGCGGACTTCCGATTTGTATGAAAACGCGGAGTGGACTTAAACCGCAACGTCGACGTATTTACGGCAACGTTGAGTAAGCTGTCAAATCAAGCTCGGACTCGATCGTTGTACTTCCTTCAATAAAAAATGTACAAGTATAAATATAATTAATGTTAATTTAGGGAAATTTAAGAAAAGTTTGTAATGAATAAATTTGGTAATTTTTATTAATTTACTGTTCTGCTAATTGTAATATTTTTAAGTTTGAATAGGTAACATAACCAGTAGTTGTAGTAGTTAGCTAGGATTAGCGTAAGAGATTATTTAAGTTTACTATTACTAAGTTTAATTTTATATCGAAGATTTATTGGTTTACGCTTTTTTCTGTTATGATTATTGTCTATCTATGTTTATTACCTGTTTTCTTCGCAAATAAAGTAAAATAAAAAATAAAATCACCTCATTATCCTTTTAAGGCTTTATCGTTCAATATGACCGCCATGAAACAAGCCAAAAATAGCACCCTCAGAGCCATATATAGCAACCCATAGACCACAATAGGCAGCAGGTTTCGTGACCTTGGCATCCGTTTCCGTAGGGTGCGTCGCTGTGCCCTATCGCACCCTCAACCTAGTGAAGGCATTACACGCTATCATTACGTGCATGGCCTAAGATATTTTTTTTATAGGACTGGACCAGAATCCTGCACCTATTGTCATGATATCGGCCCAACACACCGAACTCCCCAAGAAATAGTTGCCATGCCAGGACCTTCCCTTTATGAGCACGGCTACATTGGATTGGATGGAATCTGGATCTTTTATATAATGCGATGGTACCAGACCGAGCGAACTTGAGAAAGTCGTAAAAAATACAGATATTTACAAAAAAATAAAAACGTACGGACGGACACAGAATGAAGATTTCTCATGTTTTTTTTTTATGTGACGACATGGATGGCTAATACCACAAGTTCTGTCATGGTATTAGCCCAACACACCACATGGGAACTAGGTGCCATGCCAGGACCTTCCTTATATTGCACGGCTACATTGAACTGGATGGAAAACACGGACAATTTTCATTGCCGCTTCGACCATCGTTCATCCAATGCGATGGTACCAACCCGGGCGGGATAAACCCTACCACCTAGTAAGTAAGGAAGGTGACCTACAGCTTAACGTGGAATCCGAACCACGGCCAGCCTCTCTCAACGGTCGAATGGTCACCCATCCAAGACCAGACCGGACCCAGCGTTGCTAAACTTCGGAGAGCGATCGCCGAAGTGTCGCGCCACTGGGGGCCACTGAGGCTGACAAAATAGTAAATATATGAAAATCTGACAACTTTTAGGGGTAGGGAACCGTTCGGTCCTGGAAGACGATTTCGCTAGTTTAATGGCAGTCGCCGTGCCAAATTTCGCCTTGGCCAATGGACAAAGAATGCATATCTTAAAGTTTTCAAATCTTAGATTCAAATACTAGAAGGGTAGGGACCGTTTTTAGGGTTTCGTACCCAAAGGGTGAAAACTGAACCCTATTACTAAGCCTCCGCTGTCCGTCCGTCCGTCTGTCACAGGGCTCATGAACCGTAATGGGTAGGCAGCTGAAATTTTCACAGAGTGTGTATTTATTTTGCCGCTATAACAAAAAATAAGTAAAATAAAAAAATAATAAAAATTAAAGGGGGTCCCCATACAAAAAACGTGATTTTTTGGTGTTGATGGTACGGAACCGTTTGTGTGCGAGTCCGACTCGCACCGAGACTCGCACTTGGCCGGTTTTTTATCTATGACCCGTACCTACACAACTCGATTCAACTTTCCGATTTATTCTTTCGCGTTTTATTATCTGAACTAACATGATAACATTTTGTTTTTATAGCGGCAAAATAAATACACACTCTGTGAAAATTTCAGCTGCCTACCTATTACGGTTCATGAGATACAGTCCTGTGACAGAAGGACGGACGGACGGACGGACGGACAGCGGATGCTTAGTAATAGGGTTCCGTTTTCACTCTTTGGGTACGGAACCCTAAAAAGCTGGAGATATGCAATCCGGCGCGCCTACTATGAGACCCGCTGTCTCTGATTTTCAGAAACTACCAACCCAACTTAAGGGCCCGTAAGCATCAGAAAAATTCGGCTCCCATAAAAAGGTAGTTTACTAATTATTTGAAAACCACTGTTCCAGTTTACTTGATATTTGGTATCTAATATTAGGCAACAAATATCTGTGTCCGCGTGGCTTTGTTATTTCGGCAAATGTATCCTGGGTCAAACCACAAAGAAAACAAAATTTGTTTGAACATTCTATTTTTGATTTCATTTTATTCTGGTTGGATTTTTAAAAACAAGGTGCAAACACAGATATGTATTGCCTGATAATAAATATCAATTATAAATAAATTCAATTGAAACAGTGGTTTTCAAATTATTAGTAAACTACGTTTGTATGAGGACCATAGCTTACAGGCCGTTCTCAAGCGTACATGCCACATGCAAAAATAGTCGCAGACGTATTGGAGTGCTTGTGTGTGGGACTGACTTGACGAACGCATTTTATAGCTCATTCGCGCGGTGGTGATGTTTCGACTGTGTGGCACACGACGCGCGGCCGGATTCCTAGAAAACATATTTGGCCACTTTGGCCATATGGCGGAGACGCGATATCGTCCGCATGCCACTTCTCCTTCCTTTCTCTTCAGTGGTTGCGGTTACTTCAAACTTATTCTGTGGTTGCGGCACTTATTGTACCGAGTCGTACGACACAGAAGTCAAGAAAATATTTATTTACGAAAAAATAAACATACACGTGTTCGCCATTCAGTTCTATGTAGTCGTGTTTATGAAGGTAAGGTCCTGGCATGGTACCTCAATCGTTCGGGAATGCTGTGTGTTGGGTTAATATCAGTTCGGTGGGTGTGGTTCCCACCGTCTCGCGGGACGGTGGGATCCATCCAAAGCCATCCATATCCAGTTCCATTAAAAAACAGACGTTTCAGCCAGAATCAGCCAAATCATTGAACATTTAAATGGTGTAAGCTAGCGAAATAGGTTATCGCGGAGATTTGACAAGTGATGCGTAACTCAGAACAGATCAATCACCTAAAACCGTGGATCAATTTAAAAGCCGAGTGAAAATGAAATTTCCCAAAGGGGAAAATTCTACGCACAATAAACAAGCGCTTCAGATAAGACATCTGTACATATGTTTCTGAAAATAGTCTCTAATATTGACAATGACTGCAAGACGTGTTTGCAGGGTGCAATCGCGAATGATAACATCGTATTGTTCGTAGTCAGGTAAAAGACACCTTATCGAGACAGAAGCCACATGGAAACTATAGTAGATACAGCGGGTATAGCTCAGTGGTATGCCTGGGGAACTTCGTTCGATTTCAAAACAAGCAACGAAGACTTGTTACTTCCAAAAACAGCTCTGTACGCCAGCAGTGAACAGCTGGCGTACAGTGCGCCGCACGATAAAAGGAAACCGATAATTCGGGCAAAATCAATGGAGAATGGGCCTAAAATACCTAGAGCGGCTACTCATGTACATGTCTCACTCAATTCAAATGTCCGGAGCCGGTAGTCTCAGTTCTCACCTAAATTGGCGTTTACGTAACTTCGAAGTTCCGTAAAAACGTCAAACTCCATACAAGTTTTTACTAGACATTCTGTGGTTTTACTTCTACAAGCTGTCAAAGTCAAACTCGAACTTCCAATTTGTATGAAAACGCGGAGTCGACGTAAACGGCAACGTCGACGTATTTACGGCAACGTTGAGTAAGCTGTCGAATCAAACTCGGACTCGCAAATAGTAGTTCGCTTAAGGCGCTAGGACTAGCCAACTACTCGCGCCATACAAATGCACTTTTTAACAAATGTAATAATATGTAGTGAAACGCTTCAGCAAATCCAAATAGAACTCCAGACTGATAATGGATTGTTAATATTTTTTTATTCCATCATTTATTTAAATAATAATAAAAATAAAAAAGTTGATTTTTCTCATTAGAAATCTGAAAGTCATTCGATTTCTAGATATAAGCAAAAACAGCATATATGCATAAACAAAAAATTCCATTTGCTTTTAGATTTCTACATTTAGTCAAAAAAGTTCGGAAATGGACACCGTTTCCGCAATGTATTTTGTATAGAAAAAGGAAACATACATTAACGAAAATCATTCGATTCCTAGACAAGGAATCATATATTGTAAGGATGACACTTATAATCGTCAGACTTAGTTAGTTTACTTGGGGTGCCTCGTCTAACTTTGCGATTTGGCTAGTACCAGGCCCTTAACGCCCACTGCGCGCGCTCTTCAATTTCTCCATACATTTCAAAACGCCAGTCGATCGGTTTGCCGTAAACGCCAATTTAGGTGAGAACTCAGACTGACCACTCTGATGAGTAAAGTGGGCATCAGAGTATTTTTTTGTTGTTTGGGGGTGGTGTCGCTGCCTGCACTTGGTCCCAAGTTGTGTAGTCCTTTGTACGAGGCTCCCCGACGTATACTTCACACTCAGTTTAGTAATTTAAGGTGGCCCTTCCCGATGGGACTAACTTATTCGCACGACACAAAATCGTTCTACATATTGCGCAGTCTCTGTTTAAAAAAAAACAGTCTTCGTGATGAGGATGTAACACGAGCACAAAGCAAACAATGCGCATAGTGTTTGATTTGGTTAGATACAAGATAAAACTAAACTGATTTTAAATCTTTTTTTTTCTTTATTAGAGCGGCCCGTAGCCTAGTGGCGCGGGGACTGGCCTAGCGTACCAGAGGCCTGGGTTCAATACCGACATGCACCACTGTCTTTCTCTTTCCGAGTTCTATAAGTGCATTTCGTCACAAATGCGAGCTGCTCTATGGTTCGGAATCCATGTAAAACTGTAGGTCCCCTTCCCCTACTACGGGTTTTCTTTCTTTTTTCTCCATCGGATCGCGATGGAGCTATCGCACGGTACTGGACCTTGACTTCAAATCCAAGGTAAGAAAACAAATAACTTACGGCATCGATATCATACCGTAACATCACGGCCCGCCCGTGTCATTTGAAGGCTAAATAGTAAAGGCAGGTAGTAATTTTCGCAGGTTTTTTATGGTTACCCAAAGGGTGCCACCGGGACCCTTGACCTCCGCTGTAGTGGGCTTTCTCATGAACCATAATACGTAGACAGTGGAAATGTTCACGGAATTTTTTTTTATTGCCACTAAAAGTACAAGAAACGTGATTTTTTTGGTATGGTACGGAGCCCTTCGTGTGCGAGTCCGACTCGCACTAGGCCGGATTTTTAGGGTTCCGTTCCTCAAAAGGAAAAAAGTAACCCTTATAAGATCACTTCTTTATCTGTCTGTCCGTCTGTGATGACCCTTTTTTTCAGGAGCACACTGAGGTATTAGGTTGAAATTAATATCAAATCCATCTGCCTTACCTCATAGGCTACCTTGGAGGTGCAAACATTTAACCATCAAGTCAACGCGTTAGAAACATTTACGAAAATTGCGCATAAACAAATTTGTACGGAATTCTCGGTGCCGCTGGACTCCGCTCGGGCGATTGTCCAAAACGTAATTGACAAGAGCGGAGCCTGAAACCTCAGAGTTGATGATATGAAAGCAGGGAGCGCAATTCAGATCTCAGCAGTGAAGAACGGTAGATTGACTATGATGATATGAAAGCAGGGAGCGCAATTCAGATCTCAGTAGTGAAGAACGGTAGATTGACTATGATGATATGAAAGCAGGGAGCGCAATTCAGATCTCAGCAGTGAAGAACGGTAGATTGACTATGATGATATGAAAGCAGGGAGCGCAATTCAGATCTCAGCAGTGAAGAACGGTAGATTGACTATGATGATATGAAAGCAGGGAGCGCAATTCAGATCTCAGCAGTGAAGAACGGTAGATTGACTATGATGATATGAAAGCAGGGAGCGCAATTCAGATCTCAGCAGTGAAGAACGGTAGATTGACTATGATGATATGAAAGCAGGGAGCGCAATTCAGATCTCAGTAGTGAAGAACGGTAGATTGACTATGATGATATGAAAGCAGGGAGCGCAATTCAGATCTCAGCAGTGAAGAACGGTAGATTGACTATGATGATATGAAAGCAGGGAGCGCAATTCAGATCTCAGCAGTGAAGAACGGTAGATTGACTATGATGATATGAAAGCAGGGAGCGCAATTCAGATCTCAGCAGTGAAGAACGGTAGATTGACTATGATGATATGAAAGCAGGGAGCGCAATTCAGATATCAGCAGTGAAGAACGGTAGATTGACTAATATCATGCAAACCGATCAACACATGCTCGAGTATCTGCTCCTCCACGACTACAAGCGCTCAAGGCAAATGACCTTTCACTTCTACGCAAATGGCAGGTGTATTGACCTGCGCCAATATGCGGCGTTAAGTGGAGGTCGAAATGTCATTGTGGGGGAAGCCCAAAGACCCAACGGTGTCGGAGGAACTCGCCAAAGTATGTAAGAATACACAAACGCTATTCACAGTTGTTGCGCAAATGTAAGGCGAAATAAGGCAAAATGTAAGGCAGTCATTTCTGTTTGGTTTGCAACTGTCCCATGCTACCTTAGATTAGATCAGAAAAGGAAGATGTGCGATCTCGCGGGCCTTGAGCCTGCATAGGTACAACACGCAAATATAGTCGCAGCTAGGTTGGACTCCGCCCTATGGCCAATGTGACCATATAATCGAATCAAATTTTACATAATTGGAGACAATGGGTCTCACGCTAGATGGCATATCTGCTTCTTTTTTAGGGGTTCCGTACCCAAAGGGTGAAAACGGAACCCTATTACTAAGCCTCCGCTGTCCGTCCGTCCGTCCGAAGTCCGTCACAGGGCTGTATCTCATGAACCGTAACAGGTAGGAAGCTGAATTTTTCACAGATTATGTATTTATTTTGCCGCTATAACAACAAATAGGTAAAATTATAAAATAATAAAAATTCAAGGGGGGCCCCATACAACAAAACGTGTTATTTTTGGGGTAAATCTTGTACGATGGTACGGAACCCTTCGTGTGCGAGTCCGACTCGCACTTGGCCGGTTTTTTGAACTGAGGTGCTTTTACGTGTATAGAAATATAATACAGATATACACTCAAGCTCTCTCTATCCCTATTCTCGGAGTAATCTTCATGCTATGCATGATTTCAATTACATGTGTCTTAATATAGCTCAGCATTTTATCTGAGAATGTAATTTAGCGCGATGGTAAGTAGACTACAATTGATGGAAAGAGTGACCTTACATAGATACATACCGCATAAAAATCGCCTGATTACTTCTCAAGTTATAAGCGGACATACAAACAGAAAGACAAACAGACAAACGCCAGATGTTGAATTTTATAAGAGGCTGGAGTGCACCATCTCTGGCTAATGTTATAGAGTTACGGTTTTTATAGATCTACCTTCTTTCTTCTTCACGCGAAAATTAAGGACGGATATAAAATAACCGTAACCATAAATACAACCAGAGATGGTGCGCTCCACCCTAGCGATGAAACGGAATTTCTCAGAATAATTTCCTCCATATGTGATTGAGGAAACATTCTACAGTAAATAAAGTGAGATTCCTAAGACAAATGAGGTCATTGCTCATATGTGTGGCACTGAGAAATTAGCATTATTTGATGAAAATAACTACAGTTGCATAGTGGCAACGTGTACACCTCGCATCCGGGAGGGGTATAATGATCCAGTTAAGCAGCGCTCTAATGTATTAAAAAAACCGGCCCAATGCGAGTCAGACTCGCACACGAAGGGTTCCGTACCATCGCACAAGAGTTACAAAAAAAACATGTTCCTTTTAATTATTATTATTTTATAATGTTACCTATTTGTTGTTATAGCGGCATAATAAATACATAATCTGTAAAAATTACAGCTTCCTACCTGTTACGGTTCGAGAGATACAGCCCTGTGACAGACGGACGGACGGACGGACGGACGGACGGACGGACGGACGGACGGACGGACGGACGGACAGCGGAGGCTTAGTAATATGGTTCCGTTTTCACCCTTTGGGTACGGAACCCTAAAAATATCAGAAAATTATTTAGAGTGTTGTGGAATGTATTGACTATCGAAGACAACGGTATGTCATGGGATTACTTAGATAAATTAAATTACCAATAATTATAACCCATTAAGAAATCATTAATAATACATAACGCAACTGTTAGGCGCTAATGACCCAACTCATTTCACTCAAAAGGCTTAATCCTTCAACAAGGCCAGCCTCTGCTGCTAGTGAACGCTGTCACTAGGCACGCCACTCACGTGTAGCAAATTCCTTATTGAAAAATTAAATACCTAGGGTAAGAGTGCAGAGGAGGGCAACAAAGATGGTTGCCTCAATAAAAAATAAATCGTATGAGCTTCAAAAACAGACTTGACACTTTTACAAAAAATCACAAACTTTAGACTTTTTACACGAATAAAAAAAAACCGGCCAAGTGCGAGTCGGACTCGCACACGAAGGGTTCCGTACCATGGTAAAAAAAACACGTTTTTTGTATGGGAGCCCCCTTTAATTTTAATTATTTTTTAATCTTACCTATTTGTTGTTATAGCGGCAAAATAAATACACACTCTGGGAAAATTTTAGCTGTCTACCTGTTACGGTTACTGAGATACAGCCCTGTGACAGACGGACAGACGGACGGACGGACGGACGGACAGCGGAGGCTTAGTAATAGGGTTCCGTTTTCACCCTTTGGGTACGGAACCCTAAAAACAAGTGCACCCCCAGTTACCAACTTAGATGTACACGCATCAGCTTCAAGCTGCTAGTCAATGGCGGCCTTTGGGGGTGGCGAGCACGGCAACCGCCCGGGGCCTGGCTCTTGCAGGGGCCCCGCGCACTCGCGCAAAAACCCTAGTAGAAAAACATTAGGAACCAATATGTTTATTTGAATTTCGCAATATAAAACTAACGTCCACGTCACACCACTCGCGCTCTCTTGTTGGTAGTTATCGCGGAAACCATGACATAATTTCGGGGTTGAAATATAAAAGAAAAGAATATTAACCGAAATGTACCCTACTATCGAAGTGGTCCTGAAAATTATTGCCAAGACACCTGTAAAAGTTGCATCGAGGGTATAAATATTAAAACATTTCTGCCAAACCTGATATAATGTCGGCTATCAGCTCTTGCCAAAATTTCAAAGGAAAATTAAGTAGCTTCCTTAAATTATTATGATTTAATTAATAATTTTAGTCTTAGAGAAAGCCGCAAAATCGAACCTTAGTTTATTATGATTAATAATAATTTGTTATCCATGCGTTTATTATTATTTGTTTATTTCCAAAAAACTATTTACTACTCTATATTTATTTATTCATAACTCGGCATTAAAACTCATTCCTAAACGACAAGGGCCTCGCAAATATCTACTCGCCAGGGGCCTCGCAATGGCTAAAGCCGCCCTGCTGCTAGAGTACCGAGACAATAATAATAATACCAAATGGTTGCTTGATTCTTAATTGTGACACTATTTCCGTGTTGGTCAAATACTATATATATATATAGGTATTCACTAACCTAACCTAATCTGACCCACTTCATTACTATGGAAGTGACAGAGTCGCCAAGCCAGCAGCTCAATGTTTACACCCCAGTTTCCACATTTTTTAATGCAGCATGATACATATTAGCCAATTGGGAATGTGGTGTCCCAAAGGAATTAGGTGCGATACCAGTATCTTCCCTCTAAGAGCTCGGCTCAATTGAACTGGATGGAAAAGGAGACAATGTTTCATTGCCGCTTCCACCATCTTTTCATACAATACGATGATACCAACACCCGGGCGGGCTTAAACCCACCCACCGAGTAGGGGAAGGGCACCTATAGTTTTATATGGATTCGGAACCATGGAATTCCTCGTTTGTGTGTTGAAATGCTCTTGTCCAACTCAAAAAGAGAAATAAAGTGATGCATGAGCGGAGCGGGGATCGAACCCATGACCCCTGACAAGGAAATCAAGTCCCCGTTACCCTGAGCTACAAGCCACTCGATGTGATTGAGCGGATGTACTGAGCTGGCTCTTCTGCAAAACTGCTCTAATTTTGCATTAAAATTAATGTTGCTCAAAGAATCAGTTTAAAACAGACCCAACAAGGATATGAGACAAAAAAAACTTCAAGTGTTGTGATATAGACGCATCAGCAAAAGCTGCAAGTCGATCAAAAATAAAATAATAATAAATAATAACTATTGGAACACTCAGCACTATCTCGTATCACAATAGTTGTATTGTAAATAGTGTGTGTATACTTGTGATCTAATAACCCTCTTTAGGTACAATTACATTACACTTACATAACAATTTTTTCAGAGTACCTGCAGTTATTAACAAAATAGTTTGATAGACTTTAATTCACTAAATGGTAGGTAAATAATGTAAATATGCCTTTTTGTTTCACCTGAAAATAATGCATTAAAAAAAGCCACGAGTTTTTTTAAACAAACTAATTTGTAACACAATTACGGATGGCAAAAAAATACCAAACCAATAACTTGATCACACTTGTTCGTTTCGTTGATCTTTTTCAACTATTCATCTAAAAATGCTTCCACACTGCAAATCAATAGGTATGAAAGCAGAATGTCAAAACACACAGGTAGATTGTAAGGAACCGTTGAAAACGAAGAATTAAATAAGCGTGTGAGCCAGTTTGAACCAACCTAATGGCTATAACAAAATATGAAAAACTGCAAATTTTCTGTCAATTGAGGATAATGACATAACATTGTGCAATATTTACTTACACTTCTGAGATCATACACCTATAAAAACATATGTTGGTACCTATCTATGTCATGAAAATGCTTACTTCAAAAATATTAAATTGTTTATTGTTTTTTAAGCGTGGCATATGGTGTACGCCACAACCTTACATAAGAGGTGCCCAACGATGCCATGGGCTTTGAACTTTCACTGGGTTTGCAAAAACCATGCCGGCCGGCCAGGTACTTCTTCACACCATGTCTGGCTATAACTGTGTTCTACTGACTAAAACAGATACAAACTAACCACTTAGCTTTTGTCCATGCCTTATCATGTTAAGAAGTGATAGTGTTACGGAATGTGGGTCTAGGTTTAGTACAACTCCTGATGTAGGGGATAGAGAGGGCCTTTCATGCGAGAGGTTATGGGTTTAAATCCTCACCCCCCCCCCCCCCTCATGCACCACTTTCATTCTATTTCTGATTTGGATAAGCGCATTTCAGAACCCATGTAAAACTGTGGGTGGTGGGGTCGAGCCTGCCCGGGTTGGTACCACCGCATTGGATGAAACTATTGTTGAAGCGGCAATGCAATAATTGCCCATGTTTTCCATCCAGTTCAGTGTAGCCGTGCTTATAAAGGGAAGGTCTTGGAATGGCACCTTATTCCTTTGGGAATGAGGTGCATTGGACTAATACCATAATGGTAGTTGTTTGGGCTTTATACACCTGACATAGGTTAACTTGACGACAGCTTTTACAGCAGAGAATACTTGTAATGCTATAAATTATTGAATGAGAGAATGCACTTGTCTTGATAAATAAGCAGATTCTTCCCAATTCGGATGGGTCAGTCCTTAATTACCCAAAAATTATGTGTAAAACCCCCAAGCTGGCAAGCTTACAGATGGCTGATGGTTCTCCACACCTTGGTACTCATTATTTCGATTCTGGTCTTCTCTACTGGGTTGACCGAATCCGCGGATCTTTGTGACGTAACTTAGTGTAGTTTGACTACCAAAAAGTTTAAATAAAAGCAAAATGAAATGTCAGGTTGCATAAAATAAAGGAATCTAGCATAATTATAAATAATGGTAAAGAAACACTAAAATATATCAATTAATTGTGTGGACAATCCGTTCTCAGATAAATCTATGAGTTGTAAAACAACTTTTTTTTTTATCAAATAGTTTTCATCTACTTTGTCACTAATAAGCAACACATTAATTAACTATGAAAAAAGTATTTGAATAATATTAGACAGTTAGTAATAAAAAAATCAAATAAGTATCTTCATTTTACGTTTTAAGTAGATTTTATTGCAATTAAGTTGTTTTCTGATTATTGTTTTAAAAGTAAATAGTTTAATATCACATCTTAATTAATTTAAGTTAACTTAGGAGGTAGGAATAAACATTATTCAAGTCAGTTTCAATTTAACAATTTAGAAGATTTTTTTGTCAAAATAACTAATTTCTTCGAAAATTATATATATAGTCATATTTCGTTCGGTTTTAGAAATAATTAGGTCAAAGCAAAATATTTAAAATTAATATTCTTACTCACCCCAACAAGCACAAGTGAAGAAGAGAGTATGCTGATGTAGAGAATTAAGAGTCAGAACAGTAATTTTGTTAACACCTTCAGAAAGTAAAGCAATTTTGCACAATCGACTTTGCCAAACGAAACTTGGTCCGAAACCCCCGAACGAACACCGGCATTTGTGCGTACTGAGTAGTGTGCATGTACGACAAACCACAGAACAAATAATATCCTAACGGATATATGACCACCACAGAATATAAGTCCAAGCCCGGGTTTGACAGATGGTCTGGGATGCCAACCACTAAAAACATTACCCCTGCATCACATGCAAGGCCGTGGTCCGAATTGCGTTTAAACGCTATTACGAGTTGTAAATCACTAATCGAAATTTCGCTAAGCTCTTCGATTCCGCAGGTTTACACCATTGAATAGAGATAGAATTTAGTCATAGATATTTGCACATGGCCGTGAAGACAGCCGATTTGTTTGTGGTCTAGGTGTACAGCTCGTGGTCTACGGACTAGAGGACTTGCTCCGGTCATGCACCACTTTCTATCTCTTTTTGAATCGGACGAGAGAATTTTCGTTACGAATGAGAGCTTTTCTAAGGTTCGGAACCCATGTAAAACCGTAGGTCCCCTTCCCCTACTGTATAGGTGGTAGGGTTAAGCCTGCTCGGGTTGGTCCCACCGCATTGGATGAAACGATGGTTATAGCGGAAATGAAAATTTGTCAGTGTTTTTTCATACAGATTAATGTAGCCGTGCTCATAAAGGGAAGGTCCTGACATGGCACCTAATTACTTCGGGAATGTGGTGTATTGGGCTAATATCATAACGGCAGTTATGTGGCATTAGCCATCCATGTCAGGTTCCATAATTATATTTTTTTCATTTTGTATGGTAACTGGCAGATTTGGTAGATCCTTTAGGTTAGGTCGCCTAGTTAGCACCTGTTTTGATAAATAAGCAGATTCTTCCCAATTCGGATGGGACAATCCTTAATTTCCCAAATTATGGGTAAAACCTCCAAGCTGGCAAGCTTACAGATGGTTGATGGTTCTCCACATCTAAGTACTCATTATTTCGATCCTCGCGCACCACCGCCTCCTATATGATCGTGTCCGATGTCACTGACAGTAAGGTCTTGAGCACATATGGATCACATAATTAAATTTCGGAATGCTAAATGCCGCCGCTAATTTTTTAATTTGAAACTAATTCATGGAAACAATCCATTCGAACGTGTGTGAAGGTAGATTTTGTAATTGTTGCGTTCGGAGTCAGATTTTTCGCAGAATGACTCAATGCTGGTTGGATTATTATTTAAAACAAAAAAACATGAGACAAGATTAATTATTTACTTAATACAAAATCAAACCCTAACAGTCTTATTCAGAGTGAACTGTCAAAATGTACGTGGACTAGACCGGACTAACCATACAACAAACTCGTCAAACTACACTACGTGTACCGATAGATCCACGGATTCGATGAACACAGTAAAAAAGAATCCGCAAGACTACTACTTAAACATATGAGTAACGCCAATAAACCTATTATTGGCATTACTCATAGACATAAACTTTTTAGGGTTTCGTACCCAAAGGGTGAAAACGGAACCCTATTACTAAGCCTCCGCTGTCCGTCCATCCGTCCGTCCGTACGTCTGTCACAGAGCTGTATCTCATAAACGTGTATTTATTTTGCCGCTATAACCTTAGATGAAAAAGAATGGATACGGTACCTCCATACTGACGATAGTTCAAAGGCGATCCTATTTTTAACCGACTTCAAAAAAGGAGGAGTTTATCAATTCGTCTGTATGTTTTTTTTTTGTTTGTTTTTTTTTTGTTTTTTTTTATAAAAAAACTCACACACCTATAATTTTACATGCACACCAAACTCTACTACGTAAAGGGTAATAGAGCAGGACCAAGCTATACGGAAATGTATCATGCGAAAAAGTGACAATAGATTCATCTGGACGTGGTAGAATGGAATGAGACAACAATTTCGTCAAACTGAATCAAGAAAAAAGTTATATCATAAGAAAGAGGGATGGTGACATTTGTGACATCTGGTCGTAGATATAGTGCAAAATTCAACCCAATCTGTCATGACACATCAACGATGCGCGCATGCTAAGCCCTTTGACCAGAATGGCGCGTCAAAACTAAATTAAAAATGAAAGTGAAAACGGCAGGGTTGCCAAAAATGCACACAAAAATAAATAACACTAGGTATCTAGTATTGTACAATAAAATGTTAAGATTCCTATTCAGTCATAGTAGTCAGAGCAAGTATTACCATGATTGTATAGTTAACAAAGCATCGGATAATCATTTCGCGAGCTTGCAAGCAGGAAAATTAAAAATATATTAATGGAAACATTCTTCAAACCATCGTTTTTCTGAGTAGAAATAATCGATATTAAGGATAAATGAATAAAGTCGAATATACATAATTTGTACAATATATTGTAATCATAAAATAAAATAAACACAAAGAGGGAATAATTAATGTCCTTCAAATAGGTTTTTATACCGCTTTTGTCGTTTCGTCGAGGCTTTAATACTGGATTGGTTTTATGCATATGATAAAGTTTTACATTTACATATTTGTCGATAATAGCCCTAAGATGGAGTCTATGATTAAATGTAGCAGGTTGAAGAAATGAATGCTCATTCAATGACAAAAGAACATTTGAGCCAAGAAATGACAAGAGAATTTGAATCTTTGTGGAAACGAATTGTCTGTCACATGTAAAATTTCCCTTCTTCCAAATCTTCTTCCCTTTGTCGTTACACGAAAATCATCTTCGTAAAAGTGGGCAGAACATGTTACGCTCCGTTCTCTGGGAAACCAGTCGTTCTCTTGGCGTTGATGTCTTAAGGTGGCCCAACCCGCTCATTTCCCCATACAAAAGGGGAAAGAAGATCACGCCTATATTTCTTGTCAAAGATCCAAAATTTTGCTCAATATAGCTTTATTTGATTGAACTAGATGTCTGATGACCATTGGCATTGTAAAATTGTGTTTGGTTTCCAAGTTATAACGTCCGAAAGTTCGGATTTTTCGCGCGTTTTATACTTAATATTAATATTAATTTCTTTGGAGGTGGATTACGCAATGATAAAGTAAGAACATCTTAAAAAGATTAGTCATCAGACATAGCTTGTTTAATCAAGATTTATAATCTATTTGGGTTTTGTTAGATTTTTTGACTACAGCGGTCGTGGTTTACTTTTAGCTATAAGTCGTTTTGAAAATAAAATTTTCGTAAATCTTACCAAATCATACACTATGCACATTGTCTTTTTTGTGGACAGGTTGCATCTTCCTCATAACGGAGCCTGTCTTATTCTTAGAAACTGAGAAGGTCCCAGAGCGCAACAGCACGGTTTTGTACCGTGCCCGCAAATGAGTTGAGGCCGCCGGGTTGGGCCACCTTAAAAGGAAAATGCAAATGCCTTCGCTTTGAATCTTGTGGAAATCTGTAAACATATTTTTAAATCCTCATTATCATCTTACTCATGCCACTTAATATGTTATCTAAACATTGTTAACTAAATCCAAAATGAAAATAAAAACAAATCAATAAACCGTACGCAGACTATTGTTTTGTGCCAGCCCTACTTGTTTTAAAATAACGATTAGTTCACTATAATACTGAAATGAAAACATAAATAAAAATACAACTGACAATTTAAGTTTGCTTGCGCCAACCCTGTTTGCGCCTTTACAACACATAAAAGCTTTGAGGTCAGCTGAACTAAAAATATACTGAATATGCTTGTACTTGCACATGGAATGTGATTCCATTACTCGTGTTGTGCTTAATAGTGTTATTTCGACATTTATCACCTACACAAGAAATTTTGAAAGCATCTTGTTGATAATTGGAAATCTTGCCCAACTGACGCGCATGGACCTCGGCATGGACTGACGTTTGACACCGACTGAGAGCATATAAGCTGACCGAGCGTACTTTTGACGGACCGTCAAATTTGTTTAGTCCCCTATCCATTCCTTTTTTCATCTAAGGCTATAACAACATATAGGTTAAATTAAAAAATAATAAAAATTCAAGGCAATAAAATAAAAATTCAAAAAATTCAATTCCCATACAAAAAACGTGATTTTTTGGTGTTGATCGTACGGAACCCTTCGTGTGCGAGCCCGACTCGCACTTGGCCGGTTTTCTAAATGTATTTGTTTATACGCTGTTGGTTTACCTTATTAAATAAATAAATAAATTAAACTAAACTTAAAGACTGCCCGCAGCAGGCGACCACGTCTCGCTGCTTCATGTCGCTGGAGTTATGATTCTGAACCCGACTACAGGTGGCAGCAGCAGTCAGCAACACCGTATTCCAGTTGGTGATTTTAATTAATGTGAGTTGCATCGTACAGTACGGGATACTAGGCCACCTGGTTTATCAGTTCATCTGCCTCGGAATCGGAGAAACGAATTTTTTTGAAAAAAAATTCAAAGTGTTGTCAATCCAGCGTCGGCGGAACAACCGATCGCGGTCGGGAGACAGTGTCAACTGCCGCTCGGGCCGTAGTGGGGGCGTGTCGCTAGTTAATTCTTCTTTTTCAGCTTTTTTGCTGTCCACTGCTGAACGTAGGCCTCCCACTAACTTCGCTAAGCTGTGTGGTCCTGTTTTTTTTTGCCGGTTGTGACCTGCTGACGTATATCATCTGAACAACGTGCTGGTGGTTTGCCGTTGCTTCTTTTGCCTGTGTAGGGTCTCCACATCAAAAATCAATGATTCATCTATGGTAATTTCTGCGACATACGTGGCCTGCCTACTGCTACTTGAGTTTGCCGACCCTATGCATAAAATCAGTGACCTTGGTGCTTTGACATATGGCGTTCAGTTCAGTCGCGCAGTGAAATACCGGGCATGGATCTTTCCATTACCTTTTGCCTTACTTTCAGCTTGTGCGCAGTACTAATGGTAGCTACAAAAGGTATGAAATCGAATAAATCGGTCATACATCCAGTAGTAGGCTACTTACTTGTACCTGAATTGTACCGTCCTAGTTTTCAGCCCCGTGCAGTTTTAAAATGGTCCATTTCCCGTAAATCTGTACCCTAAAACATTAATGCAAAAAATTTAAAATTTCAGTTTTGAATACTCTTTGGTTGTCTTCACACATGTCTCAAAATGGTTTTGATCTTTTCACTTTGGTAAGTTGAGTGGATTCATTCTGAAATATCTCGGAGACAAGTACTGTGGTGTGGTCTGAAAAAGTCTTTGTTTAGGTTGAATTGGTTAACTCTTTCCCCGCCAGGAACGTATATATCCGTCAGAGCAAGGCATTCTGCAGGCGCCATCATCAAATATATCCGACAGAAAACTACTCCACTTCAAACATTAATAAAACTTTACTGATTACGAAATAATGTGTTTTATTTACATAATTGCACAGTACATACTAGCGTTCATTAGATTTCTACTGTTTCAACAATGGAAACACACTATTTGCAACAAAACAAACAACAATTCAAGACTGCATATTGTCGAAATTATTGTAGTGTGGCGTATTGATAAGGATTATGCCAAAAAACCTTGGCGGTGAAAGGGTTAAACTGAAAAGGTAAACAAAACAACATATAACTTATTACACATAATGTGGTTTATTTATTATATCAAATATTACACAATAATGCAATAGAATTCACTGCCGTGACTAAGTGTTAGTGCTTTAGTTCCCGCTTAACCGCTCTAGTATCCGCGACCGTTTCTCTGTTTGCTAACAATTACTCTCTGAAGGCAATGATTTGAGTTAGTGGTGAATAGGTAAGTAGCGACCCTATCCAGCCCGCCACAGTTCTGAACATTTCGTTACGCAACAAAATTTCTCATATAGTCCGCTTCGACTTGTTTATCTTTCGAAAGATACAGACAAGATAGGTATACTCTTAAAACATATAATTTAAAGAATACATTTTTTAGTTAATGTTTCTGAAAATCCTTTTCTATTTCTTCCAAACTTAACATAAATCTAGTTTATTTCATTTCATATAGATTCTTATAAGACATGATAATTGCCTGGTGTGTCCACAAAGTCTAAGGTAAATATAGTTACACCGGCGCTCCATTGGCGACTGTAGAAGTTCCCTTCTCGAATGCTTCCCCGTAATCTTAGCCTACTGCAGCCAGCAGTAGTTGCGCAACGTCCTCCCGCGGAGAACGCGCCGCCAGCAGCATGGTGACTCCGCCCGGGGTGACCGCGAGCCGCGCGCGCACCAGCACCGGCGCCGTGCCGCGCCACACGCCATCGCCACGCACCTGCCGACACAAACACACATCACTCTTGCCATCTCTCAACTACAATCACTGAGCAACTTCTTCCCAAGGCCACCAGCTGCATGGTGACTCCGTCCGGGGTGAAAGCGAGCACTAGGGCAGAGCCGCGCCACACAGACACACATCACTCTAGCAGAATCGCGCCAACAGCTAAGTCCTCTTGCGGTGACCGCACCGCAAGCTGCATGGTGACTCCGTCGGGAGTGGGCACGGCCTGCGCTACAAGCTGTCGCCGCGAACCTGCCCACACAAACACACGCCACTCTACGAGACTCCCGCCGACAGCCATGTCATTCTGTGGTGACCGCCCCGCCAGCTTAATGGTGACTCGATCAGCGGTGAACGCGACCAGCGCCACAAGCTGTCGCCACGAACCTGCCGATACAAACACACGCCACTCTAGCAAACTCCCGCAAACAGCTAAACCTCCAACGGTGACCATACCGCCAGCTGCGACGTGACCTAACCTAACCTAACCTAACCTTCCGGCACAAAAACACATCACTCTAGCAGACTCCCCAACAGCTATGTCCTTCTGCGGTGACCGCCCCGCCAGCTGCATGGTGACTTCATCAGGGTTGAATTCGTCCACCGGCCGGCATGGTTTTCGCAGCCCCCTTATAAGTTCGAGCCCAACGACGCCCATGAGCTCATGGGCGTCGTCGGGCACTTTGAGTGGTCCTGGCGTATGCCATATGCCGCGCATTACATTAAAAAAAAAAGAACGCTGTCACCTAAGACAAAAGTACAAGTCATCCTGAATCTGCCGAAAAAAAAAGAACGCCGTCACCTACAACAAAAGTACAAGTCATCCTGAACCTGCCGACAGTAGCTGCGCAATGTCCTGCCGTACCAACCGCACCACCAGCCTGTTCCTCGGAGTAACACCGACCCGCGCCACACGCCTCCGCCGCGCACCAGCCGCATGCATGTCGGACTCGGCCGCGGTGACCGGCGACCCCAGCGGACTCACCTCCCGGACGTGTGCGTCGCCGCCGCCGACCGACGCCGCGGGCAGGCCGAGGTGCGTGCACACGGCGCGCGCCGCCTCGCCGACGTCGCCCTGCGGCAGCGCGAACGTGTCGCACACCTCGCCCGCGGCGCCCGCGCGCTCCCACGCGCCCTCCCACTCGTCGCCGGCGGCGCGCGCGCGCAGCTGCTCCGCGCACCCCACCTCCACCTGCCGACATAGCCGAAGTGTCCTCAACGTGATCCACGAATTTTTGAGAGGCTCTTTTTTACGGAACGTGACATGGACGGCTAATAAGAGTAAGAGTAAAATCATTTTTTTTACGAGATTACACATTTTTCAGTCACAAGGTATGGTGTAAACAAAAAGTAATAATAATATGTAATTTGTAAAACGGCTATGGCTCAGCAAAAACCTGGATGGGTATAATCCTACCAGTCGCTGGTCTTCCGCCACCGCCTAGTTGCATTATCTTTTATTTAATTAATTTATTTATTTAATAGATCGACATACAGAATTATACACTTAACATTACTAAGATAACATAATAAAATAAGAATTACGTGTAGATTCTACAAGATGTCAATACAACATGCGTAAATCATCATCAAACTAAACAATGAAAAAACCAAAAACTAAAAACAGATAATAATAAAAGTAAAAGTAAAATTAAAAATACAGAAAACAGACAAAAGAAAATAAAAAAACGACAAAGTCCAATTGCATCTTATACATTTCCAACATATTACATTATATGTATAGCATAATCCAAACATATATTCGAACGATAAAACAAATAAAATCTAGATTAAGACTAAAACAAATTACCTACTACTGGTACCTAATTATAATGTATCTATACCATTATATAAAGAGGAAAGGTTTGATTGTTTGTGTATTTGAACTGAATAGGCTCCGAAACTACTGAACGGATTTGAAAAATGATTTCACCGTTGGAAAGCTACAGTCTATCCGAGTAACATTGGCTATATTTTATTTTTAAAAAATTAGGGATCCATACCAAACCACTACCGTCATGATTTTACCCTAATACACCATATTCCCAAAGGAATGCCAGGACCTTCCCTTTATAAGCACGGCTACACTGAACTGGATGGAAAACACGGACAATTTCTTAATGCCGCTTCAACCAAAGTTGTCCAGACAGATGGTTGAACCGACTATTAATATTTTAATGTTTTCCTTCCAGTTTAATGTAACTGTGTCCATAAAAGGCAGGTCCTGGCATGTGGCTGTGTTGAGAGACCAAAAGTACTCAGGAAAGCTAAATCCACCTCACTTCGCAAAATTATGCTCAGTGAGGTATCGTACTGGCGTATCGTATTATCGCTGAACTATCAAGCTTGTTTAAATTATGTTTGTAGACTCCCAGGTTATAGGTTTGAGAAAGACACCCGCCTACAGACAGTTCCATAACCTGGCGGTGCGGCAGAGTAATGAGTTTGAGAAAAGGTTCGCTCTCAAAAGCCTAATTTCAACTACAAGTGGGTGCTCCGATTCTCTGCGTCTCGTGCTTTGGATATAGGTTGGATGGGGAGGAAAAAGGGATGCAAGTTCCACAGAGCTACATCAAAATAGAAAATGGGTGTAGTGGACTAATAAGTCATCCATGTCCAGGTGCTTAAAAATATACAGGCTGGACATTGTCATGGGCAAATTTTTCTAGTGTTGTGATATAGACGCATCAGCGAAAGCTGCTAGTCTCTCGAAAATAAAATAATAATAATAAATAGTAAAATTAAGTCATGCTAAGTGACCTTATATAGCTACAAAATTCTCACCTCCTCCAGCGGATACGAGTCGGCGTACCCGTCGCCCGGCTCCGGCGCGCCGCTCGTCGGGTCGCAGTCGCGCACACAGAACTCGAGCGTCGCACCGAACGAGCCGAGCGTCTCGGCCGCGTGCTCCGGGAACTGCAGCGCGCAGAACACGCTGCCCTCGCGGTCGTACGCGAGCCGCTCGCACGCCGTCTCACCGACGGGCACGTACCCCGGCGGCGGTTCCAGCCGCACGCGCACGCGCTCCAACAGCTGATCGCTCAGCGTGTTCACGCACTCAAACTGCAGGACGAGATGCTTCGCGAAGATGTGCTTCACGCAGCGGACTCTGTACTCCGTTTCCGCTTCGGTGAGCTCCACCGCCTCGCACGTCCGGAAGACTGGCCCGAACCGCTGGATCCCCGGCACCGCGGAGAGAATCTCCGCGTATTTCTCTTCGCGCGTCTCCTGCGGACGCCGCGTCTCGACTTCCACGTCTCTGTGCTCCTCCGGCTCCTCCGCGCTCGGCACCGCGAGCAGATCGAACGGCTCTTCCGGCTGGGTCGCGATGTGGTCCCGGAGCGCGCGCTCCAGCATGGCCGCCGAGGGCTTCGGCACATCCACGATGTAGTCCCGTATGAGCTCGCGGTCGCCGGTGTCGAGTATCGCGCCGTAGTAGAGCGCGCGGTCGCGCACCTCGTCGTCGTCGTCCATGCGGCAGCGCGCAAGAAGCACGCGCACGTTAGGCAGCAGCTCCGGGCGCGCGGCGCCGAACTGCGCGACCGCCGAGACGGCGGCGGCGCGCACCGGGCCCGACTCGAGGATGACGCGGTTGTAGACGAACCGGATGTAGCGCGAGGGGTGGCGCGCGCGCGGTCCCTCGCGGCCGAGCAGGTGCAGGATGCGCACGGCGAGCGCCGTATGCTCGCAGTCCTCGATGAACTCGCAGAGGTGCGCGAGGCCGCTCTCCTGGGAAACGCATATTTGAGGTCACTCTTGTGAAATATTACTTTACGCGGAAAGGCTAGGACTTTCTCCATTTAACCATAAATACTGTTTTATTTACTTTGACGGTAAAAAATAATATTTAGTAAAACTATTAATTTACTAAATATTATAATTATGTCCCGAGTAAATTTTGAAATAGTGATAAATACTGTATAATAGGTCGGGGAAAAAGTCTTTTCGCATTATAGTATGTATGAACTTGTAATAAAATCTCTTTGGCTATACTATTTGTATCTGGCTGGTTTTGGTATCATTGAAAGTTTAAATTTTAAAGAACATAATTCCAAATTCAAATTAGGAAAATGTGTGATTCTCATTTGTTTTTCGTACTGTCAAAATGAGTGAATCTAATGAAGAAATTCGATACATTTTAAAATTTTACTACAAAAAAGGTAAAAATGCAACGCAAGCCGCGAAAAAAATTTGCGATGTTTATGGACCTAGTGCAGTGTCTGTGAGAGTAGCACAAATTTGGTTTAAGCGTTTTCAATCCGGAAATTTTGATGTCAAAGATGCACGTCGCTCTGGTCGCCCTATTACGGATAAAATGGATGCCATTTTTGAAAAAGTGGAGCAAGATCGGCATATCAGTAGTTACGACGTAGCTGAAGAACTAGGAATTGACCACAAAACAGTTTTGGCGCATTTGAAAAAAACTGGGTACACAAAAAAGCTCGATATTTGGGTACCTCACGAGCTCACTGAAAGAAACCTAATGAACCGTGTACTCATTTGTGATTCTTTATTACGACGTAATGAAACCGAACCATTTTTGAAGAAGCTGATAACTGGTGATGAAAAGTGGATCACGTACGACAAGAACGTGCGAAAAAGGTCGTGGTCAAAGGCCGGTCAAGCTTCACAGACTGTGGCGAAACCCGGGTTAACTCGCAACAAGGTGATGCTGTGTGTGTGGTGGGATTGGAAGGGCATTATTCATTATGAGCTGTTACCACCAGGCAGGACCATCGATTCTGAACTCTACTGCGAACAACTGATGAGATTAAAGCAAGAAGTTGAGAGAAAGCGGCCGGAATTAATCAACAGAAGGGGTGTGGTTTTTCATCATGATAACGCTAGACCTCACACATCTTTAGCCACTCAGCAAAAACTAAGAGAGTTTAGCTGGGAGGTGTTAATGCATCCGCCGTATAGTCCTGACCTTGCACCTTCAGATTTCCACCTGTTTAGGTCTCTTCAGAATTCTTTAGGCAGTGTCAGGTTAACATCACGAGAGGACTGCCAAAACCACTTGTCGCGGTATATTGATCAGAAGTCCCAATATTTCTATAGCAATGGGATCATGTCCCTACCTACAAGATGGCAAAAAGTTATCGAACAAAATGGTACCTACATACTTTAGTTAAATGTAAATAAACCATATTAAAAAATGTTTTGAATTTTCTTAAAAAATGCGAAGAAACTTTTTCCCCAACCTAATATTCTATTATTTACGAAAAAGGCATTTAAAGGATTGTAAACAAGCTGCTGGAGGAGGTCATTAGTGTTGAAACTTAAAAATGAATTTAAAAACCAACCAGATAAACACTTAAAGGAAATAAAAATAATAACCAGTAATCAATTTTAATAATAATAAACAATAAATAATCAGTAAGTAAAACCAAAATAAATGTAAAATGCGAATGATAAGTAATATTAGTAATATAATATAATAATAATAAATAAGGGAATGCTGATTGTAATTGTAGTTGACGAACAATTGCAAAGATCTATCTATGGATGTAGCGAAAGTAAAAGAAGAACAACTTCTACTACTGTCAAAAGCCTCGAGTGGGAAGCACAGAATTTTATAGTATTTGTCAGAGTTGATATGCAAACGACCTTTCCATAATGTTACTTGTTTTAAAAGTTTTTTTTAATATTAAAGTTATAAGTTTTTTTATAAGTAAGTCTGTAAGTCAACGGCGCATAGTATACCTTGGCGTCGGGGTTTTCCTCGACGAGCGCTATGATCGCGTCCGCGATAGCCGCCTTGTACTCGAGCCCGCCCTCGTCGCGCAGCATGCCCGCGAGGAACGCGGCCAGCGCCTGGTGCTTGCGCGGGAACTTGGTGCACAGCCGCCGGATCGCGCGCACCACTGCGCAAACATACGGTCCGCTCGTAACCTAGCGGTGCAGCACGTGGTGTAGGGGCTAGAGGACATGCCATTCATGCGAGAGGTTATGGGTTCAAATCCACGCCCTGGTCATGCACCACTTTCCTTCACTTTCTGAGTTGGATAAGTGCATTTTGCTTGTAAGATATCTGTACAGCTCGTAGTGTAGGGGATAGAGGACTTGCCTTTCATGCGAGAGATCATAGGTTCAAATCCTAGCCCGGGTCATGCACCACTTTCTTTATCTTTCCGAGTTGGATAAGTGCATTTCGCTTGTAATATAGCTGTACAGCTCGTGGTGTAGGGGATACAGGACTTGCCTTTCATGCGAGAGGTTACAGCTTCAAATCCTCTCCCCGGTCATGCACCACTTTCTTTTGTAGATATATCATAATAATAATAATAGATAATAATAATAGAATAATTTGTAGATTTATTATTATTGTGTTTGATGCTGATAATGATTTATTGGTTTTATTAATTTGATTCAAATTTTGCATGTATGAATTTTGGCCAAGCCTATTTACAGCTGATACCGGTTTTATTGTAATTGACATATCTAAGTATTTATAAACATCAAAATAATTAATAAAAATGCATGAATGAGTGAATAAATGTAGTCGTGCTCATAAAGGGTAGGTCCCCGCATGGCTCCTAATTCCTTCGGGGATGCAGTGTGTTTGGCTGATGTCATTAGTGTAGTTGTGGGACTAGCCATCCATGACTTTAAATTAAAAAAAGCCTCATAAAAATTTTCAGCACTCACCCACAATCTTGAACTCGTCGGATATCTCCGAGACGAAGCTCGCGATCTGCTTCATGAGCCGATCGACCGAGCTCTCCGCGCCGGTCGCCAGCAGCGTGGTCACCGCCAGCGTGGCCACCGAGCGGTTCGAGTCCGATATCAGGTTCTCGAGGTCGACTGCGCACGCCGCCACCGCGGCCGGGTGCCGCGCGGTCAGCCGCGCGAGCGTGCGCGCCCCGGCGAGCCGCAGCGACGCCTTCGACGAGCCGCAGAACAGCTGCAGCACGGAGACGGCCGGCGCTAGGTCCCTCGCGGTCTTCCTCAGGTTCACGATCGCGTGCGCCGCCTCGTAGATCACCATCTCTGACTTCTGCCGGAGGCACGTCTCGATGAAGGACATGTACGGGTTGTCCGCCGCGTCCGAGTCCTCCTCGTCGACGAGCCGCGCCGCCATGCGGATGAGCAGGCACAGCGCATACGGCGACTTGAGGTTCGCGTACGAGAGGCGCGTGACGAGCTTCGCTGTTGCGAGGCGGTCGGAGCGGCGCGCAGCCGCGACCACGCCGAGCGCGTGGTACGAGACCATCGCATTGTCCGATGTCGTCGCCTCCTATAATGGTTAAACTTTACTTTTTATTCACTGTTTACTTAGTATCCGTAGACTGCACTCGGATTTGTCATACTTTATCATTAGAAAGTTCTACAGTCACAGTGACGATGAACTGGAAAGAAACTTATTTTTTTCCACGTCAATAGTTTTCAGTCTTTAGTACAGAAGCGTTTGCCACTGGTTACAGATATATGAGTTATTGGTACATGTTTGTGTGACTAAACAATTTTGATTTCTTGTAATATTAACAGTAAGTGTATGCGATCTCATTGAAACATTTAAAATTTTATCAGAACTCTATGATACTACTAACTCTATGATAAACTACCTACAACTTTTGTTGAGTGCACTTGTCTGCAATCTGCCTTTCTCAAATAAATTGTTGAAGTGTTCAAACCGTGTCAAAAGTGGACTGATCCTGTCACCAGTGTTCTAATACATTAGTGGAAGTGTTATCCTTGCCAAGGAAACAGGATTGACTAGTAAAAACCCGAAAAAAGAAAGGAACCTAGTTTCACTAAATAAAATACAACTAACTACCCACAATCTTCATACAAAAATATTGTTGATTAGAAAATTTCGTCAAAAGTGATTATAACCCTGAATAGTATGGCTTCCTGTTTAAAGTGCGAAAAGAAAATTCCAAAACCTGATGAGAAAAATCCTAAAATCTCATGTTCTGGGTGTGAGCGAGCAGTGTGTGTCAAATGTAGTGGATTAGCTGCAACTGAGCTGAGAGTGCTAACGCTAAGTGCTCCCACGTTGAGGTACCTTTGTCCAGACTGTGAGGTGGGTCTCCGTGCGCTGCCGACCTTGAAAAACCTTATGACTGAGCTTAAGGCCGAAATCGGCAGTCTCCGTGAAGAAATCGCTATTATGAAGAAAAGTCAAGGTCTAGCTCTTAACCTTGGTCTAGTGGTGGAAGAGATTGAAGAGAGAAAGTTGCGGAGCTCAAACGTCATTGTGTTTGGTATCCCGGAATCCACTTCCGAAGATCCTGAGCAGCGCAAGCGTGAGGACGCCGGCAACGTGGAGCGGGCGCTTGCCTCGCTGCCTGAGCCACCGCGTCCCCGCGTGCTCATACGTCTCGGTAAGCCGAAGCCAGGAACTACAGCACCGCGACCCCTCAAGCTCATCATGGCTGGTAAGCGGGAATCCATACATTTACTAAAAAACAAAGGAAAATTGCCAAGCGCAGTATCGGCCAAGGCCGACCTTACGCCCTGCCAAAGGGACAAACTAAGGAGGTTGAGAGAGGAGCTGGCGGAGAGAGTCGGAAATGGGGAAGAAAATATCACTATCAAGTATGTAAACAATTGCCCTAAGATAGTGCAAGTTGCAAAAAAGTGATATCTTCTAATATCTGCAATCTGACATTTTTCTACACGAACTTCGCGTCCCTAATGGCAAAATTCGATTTATTCCTGATTGAAATTAATTACAAAAAACCCACATGTATAATTATAACTGAAACACATCTTTCCTCGGCTATAACCAACAGTATTGTCAACATACCTGGGTACTCATTATTTCGGCAGGACAGGGGCGGTGGAAAAAAATGGGGAGATGTCGCAATGTATGTCTGCAGTTATTATCAAAACAATGCTCCAGTAATTGCTAGAAGAAACGATACCTATCACCGAAATAATGTTGAAGCTCTATGGTTGGACTTACAATTTGGTGAATTCAAACTCTTGCTTGGCGGCGTGTACCGACCCACACACTACACCTTGGAGGAATCAGACATCCAACTGTTTGATGTCATACACGAGGCCGCCGAGTCCAACACCACCCTGATCATGGGCGACTTCAACCTACCAGACATCAGTTGGCCACTCAAAACCACCGACGGGTATAATTTGCTAACTAGCAAGTTTATACAAATGTACACTGATAGCAACCTAGAACAGCTAGTGACTCATCCAACCCGAAAAAGAAATAATGAGGAGTCACTTCTTGACCTTGTCATGTGTAATGATCCTAAATTGTGCACAAAAATAGAACGCCATGCCAATATAGGCAAAAGTGACCACCTTGTTCTCATAGCCACTTTACAAATAATTTTAACTAACAGTCATCAGAATATTGTGAACCCACGTCCTAACTACTTTAAGGCAGACTATGAAGCAATAAATACATCACTGAGAAAAGTGAACATCGCAAATAATGAACACACTGAAGTCATTGCTTCATGGGATGAGTTTAGATCAACAACTAAGCAAATACTGAGCACCCACATACCTATATCTAAGCCAAATAAGGTATCGGAAAACAAACCATGGATTAACAAAGAAATTATCTATCTCGCTGACAAAAAGAAGAAATTGTGGAAACTCTACCAGCTGAACAGATCCGCTGAGGCATATGCCGCTTTATCGTAAGATAAATAACAACACTGTAGCCATGACAAGGCGAGCCAGGCAAGTGTTTGAAACACAAATAGTAGACAATGGACCCAAGGCTTTCTATGGATATATTCGTAAGCAGCTCTCATCAAAGGTAGGTATTCCACCGGCTCTCCGCGCACAGAACTCCGAAATTGTAACCGACGACCAAGAAGTATCTAACATCTTTGCATATTTTCGCGAGAGCAATGATGTTATGCCTAAAATATGTATACCGAGAATTGAAAGCTCTTTAGAAACAGTAGAGTTCAGCGCTGTTGCAGTAAATAAAGCCTTGAACTCATTTAGAGATAACACTGCAATGGGGCCAGATGGGCTCCCAGCAATTTTTCTCAAAAGGTGTTCTGCTGAACTCAGCAACATACTAGCACATATAATGATTCTGTCCTTTGAAAATGGAAAGCTGCCGACAGACTGGAAAGAGGCTATAGTAACACCCATATACAAAAAGGGTGACAAACTTGATCCTGCCAACTATCGTCCAATCAGCCTGACAAGCATAGTGTGCAAGATTATGGAGAAAATTATAACTGAGAAAATAAGATCATTTCTGTCACAGGAGAATGTAATTTTGGACGAACAACATGGATTTGTACCGAGATGGTCAACAGTGACCAACCTGCTTGAGTGTTTAAATAAATGGACACTTGAATGGGACGAAAAAAATCCTATTGACGTGATCTACCTCGACTACGAAAAAGCGTTTGATAGAGTGCCCATTAAACGGCTTTTATTAAAGTTAGAGCACTTTGGGCTCCGCGGAAATCTCTTATTGTGGCTCAAGGACTTCCTTAAAGACAGAACGTTCCGTGTCCGAGTAGGAGAAGAAGTTTCTGACCCATACAATGTCCTCAGCGGTGTGCCGCAAGGATCCGTGGTGGGCCCGGTCATCTTTGGTTTATTCCTTACAGATTTAAGAGCGATAATTAAACTTAATTTCTCGCTCTATGCTGATGACACTAAGTTCTTTGCAAACCCAATAATAGCTCGAAATTAAATACAGTGTACTTTGGACGACATCATTGAGTGGACAAGAGAGTGGTTACTGTCACTAAATGCCAGTAAATGTACAGTGCTGCACATCGGACCCAAAAACCCACACCTACAATACTTCATTAATGGCAATATTGTGGAAGAAGTCACATCTCAGCGCGACCTTGGTGTTACGATAGCAAATAATTTAAAATGGGAAACACACATAATGGAAGTTTTCAAGCGGGCTAACTCATTGCTCTACATGATAAGAAAAGCTTTCTCTTACATAACCGCTGAACTATTTTTAAAACTTTATAAAACATATGTCCGCCCTATTTTAGAATATGCCTTTCAGATCTGGAGCCCATACCTACAAAAAGACATCGATATTTTAGAACGAGTCCAGAGGAGAGCTACAAAAATGATTGTGCATCTAAAGCATCAGGAATATGAGCAACGGCTAAGGGCACTAAAGCTCACACCTCTTCATGAGCGAAGGCAGCGTGGAGACCTCATCGAAGTCCATAAGATCCTCAATAATTACTACAGTACCTCCAAGCTCAACGAAATGTTTGCAATAAACACATTGACTCACCTTAGAGGACATAGCCTAAAGCTGAACCACTCTTCATCAAGGACAAACCCCAGAAAACATTTTCTTTGCAACAGAGTTGTACACTCCTGGAATCAACTACCACAGGAAGTCATAAGTGCCAAAACAGTTAATGGGTTCAAAAATTTACTAGACAAATATAAATATGAAAATAGACCATAAATAAACGAACAAAAAACAAAAAAAAAAAAAAACAAGTGCACTCAGTAGTTCTAAAACCTGATATGCACGCATCAGCTTATAGCTGCTAGTGTTATAAACCAAATAATAATAAATATGATGTGGCAGATCTCAAACTGATGTACACAATGAATACCAATGATCACCTACGTGGACACACACTAAAACTGAACCGAACCTCAAGCAATTCAAACCCGAGGAAACACTTTATGACCAATCGTGTGGTTGAGTCGTGGAACAGGCTCCCGGAGGAAGTAATTAGTGCCGCTTCAGTGAACAGCTTCAAAAACAGACTTGACACTTATACAAAAAATCATAAACTTTAGACTTTTTACAGGAATAAAAAAAAAAAACAAGTGCACCCCAGTTACCAACTCAGATGTACACGCATCAGCTTTAAGCTGCTAGTGTATCGAGACAATAATAATAATACCACTGATGATAGGAGATAAACACAGGTAAAAACTGGCCAAGTGCAAGTCGGATTTGCAAACGAATTATCATTCATTTTTATCTATTTTTTTATTGTACCTATTTGTTGTTATAGCGGCAAAATAAATATACACTCTGTGAAAATTTCAGCTGCCTACCTATTAGGGTTCATGAAATACAGCCCTGTCACAGACGGACGGACGGAAGGATGGACAGATGGATGGACGGACAGACGTACGGACAGCGGAGGCTTAGCAATAGGGTTTTGTTGGCACCCTTTGGGTCAGTCAGCGGGTTTGCGTCCACTGCTGGACATACGCCTCTCCAATTTTTTTCCAGTCCTCCCGGCCTTCAGCGGTACGGAACCACTGCTTTCCGCCGACGCACTTGATGTCGTCGTCCCACCTGGCGGGTGGTCTTCCCACAGTGTGGGAAGACCCTTTGGGTACGAAACACTAAAAACGATAAATTCATATGAATTCACGAAAGTGCCGCCATGTGCCAGTTCATGACAAATAAAAGTTTTTTGCAAAGGCTATACTCGCCGTCTAACATATTGCCGATTAGAGCAGGCCAGTCCCAACAAACAGCGCGCCACCCAGCATAAAGGACCTCAGGAGGCGCGGTCAGGCGAGGTTACCTGCGCCTCGTTGGCCCAGCGGCGCACGAGGTCCGGCGCGCTGCCGCTCAGGTGCAGCGCCGAGACGAGCGCGGCGGAGCTGACCGCGGGGCTCTTGTCCACGATGGCCTGCTTCATGTAGCGCTCGATGGCCTGCAGCATGCTGCTGTCGGTGATGCTGCACAGCGCGCGGATCGCCGCCGCCCGGTACAGGTCTTCCTTGCCTGCCATACCGTTTAAGTCTTCACAAAGACTCAAGACCTTGGAGTGACAATATCGCACGATCTCAAGTGGGAACCACACATCATTGAAATTGTAAAGAGAGCAAATTCACTTCTCTATATGGTTAGGAAGTCTCTTTCACACATCACAGCAGAAGTATTTGTCAAACTCTACAAAGCATATGTACGTCCTCTCCTTGAGAACGCATACCAAGTCTGGAACCCATACTTCAAGAAGGATGTTGACTTTGTGGACATTCTCTTGAACTAAATCATAATAGCTTCAATTCCAACCCGAGGAAACACTTTCTGTCAAACCATATTGTGGAAGACTGGAACAAGCTGCCGGAGGAAGTCATAAGTGCTAGCTCAGTGAACAGTTCCAAAAACGATTTGGACAATCATGTAAAAAAATATTAAAAATATTCGTTTAATGAACACTTTAAATAAAATAAATATTTAAAAAACCTATGTATACTCAATCAGTGTAAGTACAAACATCTATAAGCAATAATATAATAATTAAATACGGCTTATGGAGTACGCCAGGCCCTCACATAGGAGGTATTCGACAATGCCCATGGACTTTCGAACTTTTACGGGGGCTGCGAAAACCATGGCGGCCGGCCATGTCCTTCTTCACACCATGTTTGAAGGATCCCAGTTTGTATTTTGGGAATTTTATTCGGCAGGGAATCAATTCCATGTTTTACCGATCTTAAAGATAGAGGATCTAGAGGATTAGTTGGTTCTTGTTTTGGGTAGGTGGACACTGAATGGGTGCATTCCTTGCCTAGCACAAGACGATATTGTTAAAAATTCTACAATAAACCTGGTATGCACCTAATTACTGTTATGCTAATAAAATTAATTAAAAATTATTCTATAAAAAAAAATATGTTAATAAAAAAATAAAAAGCTGTGCGGAAATGAACACTAGTCAGTTATAGCGCAAGAACACACCCGTCATGTCCTTAGTGAGCGACGACGTGACGATGATGACATCGTCGGCGATCCCGCTCAGCTCCTTGATACAGAGGTACACGAGCCGGCGCAGCACCGCATCCTTGGACTGGAACAGCTTGGTCGTCGCGAAGAACACGTCCGTTGCCTCCTGTGTGCTCAGCTTCTCGCCTGTACAGATGGAGACACTTGTTTTATATGACTGTTTTGGGCGTTTTCACCGGGTCGATGTGTTGCCCTCACGTAATCTGGATTTACCTCAAGTTACCTAGACCTCATGTAATCCTCACGAATCATTGTTTGGCATCTCAGAGTTCTGCTGGCGGCGCTCTCTTGTCCTCGCCCAATCGCTGACACTCACGTACCACTTAACTACATGGACAGAATTTACAGTTACAAGAAACTTAACACGCGGTACAACTATCTTGCAATAGCTCCCAAAAAGACATGAAAAACAGGAGAAACACACAGACTCCTGGGGACAAGGATAGACTCGATAAGCTACTGTCATCGTCACATTGTGTGGCAAGAAACTTTTTTGACCACTATCTATGCATCCATCTATCTATAGATATAAAAATCGATGTGTGTGTGTGTATACATGTTTTTATTAATATATTTAATTCGCGAGCACATCAACACATTGAAACCACAGGGCGAGCATGGAACTAATTTATCTCCTATTAACTGTCACTGCACACTTTGGCAGCGTACACTGTACTGCGTACTATCGGATTACAGAATGGCTTGCGTTATTCTGGGGTGTATGTCACTTTTAAAATTCGTCACATGACCTTCCCCCCCCCCCAACCACCAGTAGGCATCCAGCTATAGATAATTAGTGCTTCCCGTGCTTAGCCGGGTCGAGTCGCTAGTGTGTGTAAACTAAACACTAACTTATGAAGGTGTGGAAACAAATCCAGGGCTATTAGCAGTAAAGGAGGTATTCCATCGGGGGAGTTGGGTTAGGTTAGGTTAGGGGTGGGCACCCCAGTTCCGATGTATCAGCTCGCATAAAGCCTCTTCAGCTAGCTAGGATGCGGTGTACACAGTCCTCTTCTCGGCTTTCTAAGACATATATCCATTTAGCCATATATTATTATTATTATTATATTCAATTTTAATGCACTAGCAGTAACATGCTGATGCATGCACTTCTTTTTATGCACTTGCACTTTGTTTATAAGCACTTGCACTTATTTATTTATTTTCAAATTCTGTAGAATGCACCCAGTGTCGGCATGGCAGCATCTCTGCATTCGTGAACTTGCCATTAACGAACTTCATGCTTGGCAGGCCTAGACACACTAATACTTCAGTTTAAAAACGGTCCACGGTCGATTCTACATAGATATGATTTTTTTTTATAAAAGGGGCATACTTGCTCAGCACGAAAAAATATATTATTATTAGGTAATTCATGCATTCATTTATTATTTTACATGGTTTTATGATTGTCCAGTTTTGTGCCTGTGTGCCCCGAAACAGTCCACCCGATTTTTTAACATCTTTACACAATTTATAAAAACAGCCAAAAGTCCAACGACTAGGTTCTGTAATGTCAACACTAAGCGAAAGATCTTGGTCTATGTTATAGACATTGCTTGATTCCAGCTCATTTCTACAGACTGAAGATTATAAGTGAGGGCAGATGCACACACTGTAGCGCGGAGGGAGCAGTAATTGATCATTTATTGTTTTGTATGCGAAGCTTTTAACGATCAGCATTTCAGTTTGTTCAATAATGTAAATGACATTTCACTTCCAAAGTAATTAAGTGTTCCCCTCCACTCACAACATTCACTATCTATGTGTTTTTTAAACATATGTTTAAGTGTATTTCAAATACTGTCGAGAAAATTTGAAAACTATTACAGCTGTATTCAAAGTGGGCGGACTAACCTGATTTTTGTATGGTTAGTCTGGTGCTAATCCCGTACTTAGTTTTGACAGGTTCAGTCTGAATACGACTGTTAGTACCTATTGGATCTGTAAATTCTAGCTAATTTGTATGTTATGGTAACTTTGAAATTAATATTATTTAATTTTGCAACTGAAGACTGGTATCCATGGTCAAGAATAAATAATAAAAAAGCAACAGACCCTGATTGAGTAGATAGAGGATCTTGGTGAGGATGTGCGCGCACTTGCGGTGGTTCACGGGGCTCTCGTTGAAGTGGCGCGCCTCCTGCAGGACGCTCGTCTTGTCGAGCGCCTGGAACGGGTTGCCACCGCCGTCCTCCTCCTCCTTCTTCTCACGCTTGCCGCTCATCGCGCCGCGCGTCGATACACTGAACTGCGGTGACGGACAGAATGCATGTATGATAAAATAAATATATACTGAAAATTATAAGATGTAATAAAAATGAAACCAAGTGTGCACTCCGGGAAAAACTAAATTCATGCATCAACTTCAAGCTATAAACGATATAAATAATAAAATAATAAGAGACTTTTTACACCAGAATAATTTAGATTATAATACCTACTAATTTAGAATAAGACCCTATTATGGTAGTCGAGAGTTTGCTCTTCACCAATGTGTATATAATGTTCTTTGTGAGCAGTAATTGATCAACCCCTGTAAACTAGTTTGCAAGTATCAATGAAAAAAAATACGATCACAAGCCTGCTGAAGTTTCTTGTCGGTTCTTCTTTGCCTGAAGCAATCAAACCGGCAGAAAAGAAAAAAAAACTAATCCAAAAGGAAAGAAAGAAAATGAAATTGAAAAAGTAATATTTCATGCTAGGTTGATGAAATTTAAATTCATGACAATACATAATTTTATAGACAAAAATAAGGGTAAGGCTCAACATACATATGTTGAGACTACGCAGTGTCCACACTCTCATTAACATTTTGTACACAATTGACAGGAATTCAGTGTGTTTATTCATGGTTTAACTGGCTATTGTTACAGTTGTTACAATTATTTATTTGCTCTTTCTTTTGGCCTATTTCTGTTTTTTCTCCATAAATAAATAAATAAACATGATATTTAAGGAAGTGTGGTGTTAACCATTCATGTCCAATTAATAAAAACAAAAGCCAGATTAAATGAAACTAAAGTTTATGACATTATAGCATTTCATCCTGAAAGAAAATCAACCCAGCATCCTTCCAAAACGACATAGCCCCGAGTGGACAACAGAGAGCTAGTCAATAAAAAAATAAACAATTTTCTTAAAGATGTTTTCAATGCTCCGCCAATAACATGATAAACACTTCAAATATATAGGAAATTCTTTAGATTAGTACATCGCGAAAACTAAGAAAAAAAATATATATACCTACTAAAGGCCTCAAAATACGTTATTCTAAATCAAAATTGGGGTCCGGAAATCGAAAAAAAAAATTAAAAAAAATCTCACCTTTGAATTTGTGACGAAATTTCTGTCATTTGCATCTACAAACACTGAATAAACACGAATACTGCGTCCTTTTCGCACAAATGAAAGTATTTATAACCAAACGTGTCCACTTTCACCACTCCCTAAATGTTATAAATGTGAAGACAGCATCCAAATCCCAACAAATGCAATGACGACGCGTAGCGAGTAAACAGTCACAGTGCATACATGTGCGCGGAACAACAGCAAGATATGCACTGCATGCACTGCAGTGCTCGCAACAACAGCGAAACCAGCGACAAAATGGTATTGCCATGTACTCATTTATTTTTCCGTGGTCTATAAAAAAAAATACCAAGGTTAATTTAAAGAAGACACGTCGCTTCCGCTCCGTGTCTTCTATATATTAACCTTAACCTAACTGGTCCATGTCGGGATGGCTCATGTCGGTTGCAAACGCTCAGGACGTCCTGTGCGAGCTTTCGTCTTCGCGCTTCTAAAAAACACACCATCATTTTACCCTTAATTATGGGTAACGACGTGTTGGCAACTTAAAAATGGAAAGACAAGGTATGTTCGCGTCTCAATACAGAACTAAATATATCGATGGAGCACAAAGAAAATAATTTTAAATTTTTTTTTTCAAGAAAAATAGATATCTCCGGACCGAAACTTTTTACATCAAAATATTTCTAAAAAACTACTCTACCATCCCTGATACCCAGATAGTTGGTAGAAAGGATGTAAAAATTGTGATCTAAAGAGCAGCCAATATATATTTAAAAGGCAGTGAAGAAAAAAACTCAGCTTTAGATTTACCTAATAACAAACAACATTTTACCCTCGTAAAACTAGTTGTTTAACCGGAGTGTTAGCAGATCTAAGCTTAACTATCGTTTTAGTGTACAAAAGTGTTCGCACGTTATCGTTACTCCGGAGGCAGTTTTTAGTACATTTGTTCACCTGTTACACATTACCTACTTACATCTAGCCCAAACCGGTAAGTAACTGTGAAGCATTTCATACAAATGTGAAAATAACTGAACAAGGCTGTCTCTCATTAAAGTGTATCTCCCGTACTGCTTTTCCGGGTTGGATGTAATATGTTTAGTTCTTTCCATTACAAAAAAGGTTAGGAACGTACAGACCAATTTCATGATATATCGTATTCATAATTCATTAACCAAGCCTTCAGGTAAAGGTAACTCTGTCTGAGTGAGGTTTGAGTACGATATGGTGAGGTGGATATGTTGCCAAAGCATGAATCTGGCAGTACTGTGGAACAAAACATCCGATGAGAATTCCATTGCTTACCGTTCAAGCTGTTGTCTAATAACACTTGGGTTTAACGTGAACAACAGGCTGACTTTATCACAGATTGAACACGGATAAACAGAAACCCAAAAGTATGAAAATTCAATGCAAATTCGCCGACACGTCACCGACGGAGTTTCACTAGACAGCTGTCAGCTGTCACTTTACAGTGATGCCACGCCATACTTTTAAACTCCATAGATTTATTTTCGCGATAATCAAATTACGTTTCAACAGGGAGCGAAGACGAGTAAATTCACAGATGAAAGTAAATATTTTTTTTTATATTACTGGCTGGCTAATACCTCACCCACAGTCATGATATTAGCTCAACCTACAGCATTCCCGAAGAAGGTGCCATAATTGATTATAAAAAATAATGGGTGTCATTCACCTTTATGAGCACGGCCTACAGGAACTAGAAGGAAAACATGGACTTTTTTAACAAGCCTTTTTTATCGACACTTTAACCTCCTTTTTTATCAATACCAAAATGGGCGGGCGGCTTTAATCAATGGCTTAAACCTACAATGTCTACAATGTCCGAATCATGGAACTGCACCCATTCGTGAAGAAATGTAGGTACTTGTGCAACTCAGAAAGAGAAAGAAAGTTATGCATGAACGCGGAAAGTATTTGAACAGAGACCTCTAGAATGCAAGTCTAGTCGCTGCGCTAAAGCTACGAGCAGCGCAACCATCACGTAAGTAACAATTTTCCTATTGGATTCGTCAACAATGAACAGATTCTCAAATCTTCCGATATAAATGTTGACATAAAATGTATTGAAGTTATGCCACAGAATAACTAATAGTGGTTATGCATTGACTTACCTATATATTACGATATATTCCAAGTTTGGATAGATGGTGCTACGTTTTGATCGATGGAGAAGATTTGTTGATATTCTTTACAAGGGCGTATCCTTACTTTTGAAATCATTGAAGTTATGTCAACATTTGATTTTTTCCTGCAATTTATGCATTTATTTATTTTCTAGTAACCCTATTCGGGGTATCCATCCCCAGAGGGAAGCATAGATAATATAATATTACTGCGTAATATAGATGGGAAAGCTGGGAACACTTCGGTTAACAAGGTGAAACAGCGATATAAAGGCCAACGTTAGAAAGAGAAAGCACTACTTTTTACTCAAAAGGTTGCCAGATTAGGGATAAGTTAAAAGATTTCAAGATTTTTATGAGCGCTGGAACCAAAGTCTATGACTTTTTAACCAGCAATGTTCATAGATAAAATAAGTAATAAAACGATAATTTCTTAGTGAAATAAATATACTTTATTTTTCTTTGGAAAAAATCTACTGAAGTACTTAAAAGTATTTTTACTCTTAATATTATCTACAATAATTTAATTTTCACGGATTTTTTTTGTAGTAAGTATAAATGATGAATACATAATTTCTTCAAGTTTCGAAGATCGAAAATTGTATTTAAGTTATTACCTAGTTCGTTACCTATGGAAAATGTAGAATTACGATTAGTTAAAAAAATCGGCGAGTGAGATAAGTTAGGAAGTCAATGGTTGATAGTAAATGCGGCAATTTTCATACTGAAAATGAGAAAAGGACTTAGACAAATGACGATTAGTTGAAAGTTTCATTTAGCTAATCACTAAAAGGGATTTCAAATTAATCAAATGATTATGAAAGTCCGGTTGCTGACACAAAGGACACAGGATTTTGAGTAAAATTTCACTACTTTTAAAAATAAATATGTTTTTATAAAAAAAAATACATGATTTCAAGTATTAAAAAAACGGCGATAAGTTTACGACACCTCAATTCATAGGTATAACCTAACACCTGGCGAAAACACTTCGATGACAAAACGTGGCAAAAACTACAGCCTTACTTTTACCCATAACCATTAATTTCGACATCAAAATATTTAAATTAAAAATCCTGTTAAAAAAACTAAATATTCAGTAATCCTGGACCCTCCTAGACTAAACTAAAATGTTTTTGTGTAACATCACTCCACCGTCATATTAGCCCAGTACACCGCATTCCAGACGGAATTAGGTACCATGCCAGGACCTTGCCTTGTATGAGCACGGCCACATTGAACTGAATGGAAAACACTAACAATTTTGTGACAAATTAGTTTATTTCAAAACTCATTGCAGGCATTATACTTATGGGACACTCAGTAAGGCAGTGATTTCAAACATCGGTATGTTTATTCAACATTTACTGTTAGATCCAGTGTATCTAAACGATAATATTACGTAAACACAGCGAAATTAAAAACATTTAACTATAAATGCATTTATTTTACATATTTACAATAGTAACAAACTAATTAGTCAAATTCTTAAGCACTTCATTGCTCTTAGCACAGGTGTAACATAGTCCAAAAAGCACAAGGTCCAAAACCCTAACAGTAGTATTCAGAGTGGTCGGACTAACTTTAGGCAGCGGTTTATTAATGGACTAAACCGGTTTATGTATGGTTAGTCCGGTGCTAATCTCGCACTTAGTTTTGACAGGTTCACTCTGAATACGACTGATATAATCTAAAACTCATATTACACTCGTATTAATATGGTCATTTTCGATTGGGTCAGGTTAGGTTAGGGTTTGGATTTTTTCAAATACACACAAAAATACGTACAATTTGGACATCATGAAGGTAACCCCTCTTAACTACTCGAACCTAGGTCAAAATTCTCCATTTATAGGTGTATAATATTTCAGCAAAAACTAACAGATAGTTTTATAATTACTATAGACCAACATTGAACACTTTCCACTTAATAGGATTTAAAAGCAGCTGTGACCATAAAAATAGTTTTTTCGACAAAGTAGTTTTTACGGCAGAAACTCTGGTGTAATATCCTTAGCCAAGTAATATGTTGCTAAGTAATTATTATAGTTTATTTGTTTTCTAAAGAAGGTGAAACATTTTTTCCCAGGACATTCTCTTGATATTTGAGCTTTCGAACGTTAGTGGGGTCGGCTAGATTGTTTTCATCCGTCAGCCGTTCCACACGCTGGTCTTGGATTGGCTCTGAAAAAGTAAAAGAAACGGTTTAGTGGCTATTTAGAATGTAAATAATGTTTTATATCCTGTGGTTAAGTATGTCTATTTGATATGTCCCTAAACAATCGTTTTTATTGTTGGAGAAATTCTATATGAATATAATGAAGCTGAAGATTTTGTTTGCTTTAATGCCTTAATTACTGGAACTACCAGTCGGATTTTAATTTTTTTTTTGCATTTCATAGCCCAATTCTTGAGGATAGTTATAGCTTATACATATATACTAAATCAAAGTAATAGCACAGGCGGGCGTTGTGACGCAGTGGTCGGGGACCGAGGGTGCTTTTTAGCGGGCTTTATTCGGGTGATTGTCCAAAATGTTATTGACCCGAGCGGAGCAGGCAACCTCAGCTCTATTTAGTACATGTTTATATTACATATTTATTATATTTACGGAGTGCACATGTATGTGCTGCAATAACTGATCCAAAAGATTGTTGGAAGAGAAATAGTCATTTCAAAATGGCTCGATTTTCTTGGACCAAGAAGAACTGTCTAGAAACTTTTGTGCCAGCGTAGGAGTGGGTGTTGAAGTAATACATCCACGCTTAGCACATGTTCGCACGAACACTCATGCACCTTAAATAATTGGCCGGATAGTATAGTCACCAAGGACCTACACATAATTATACATAAATTAACGGAATGGACACCGTGCCAACTTTTTTGCGATGCATTAATTACGAAAAACATCCAAGTAAATTCTAAAAGATTAATCTATCTTTAATATGGAACAAGAAATACTGACTGCTGTATGGTGTATATCGGTCTGACAGGATGCTCTCCAGGTTGTATCCGACGAGTCCTACAATTGCGGCGAACGGCAGCGTCAGGTACGGAGCGTTCGCGCGAAGAAACTGCAGCACCAGCGGCCACATCTGCGATAAATACGTACTATTTTTAGGTTACTTTTGATAACCGAACATTGGGATTAATGTAAACGCTCACGTTTTGTCAAAAAATGTGTATGAAAATTTAATGGATAAGTTGTCAGAAATCATTCTGAGGTCTCCACTATTACAACCTTATCAAATACCGGTCTTCCAACGCAGGAATAAAATATATTCAAATTGTCATTGAAGTCGACAGCACAGATTATAAAAACGACCGTCATTAACTGATTGACAGTGACAGACATTGCCGGGTGAAGTGTGGCCATCTTGAAACTACGAATCCTGCCAATGCAAAATAGCAAAACCCTCGAAATTATCGTACGACCAAAAAATAAAAAGTTAGTGTTCTCAATGTGAAACGTTCAACTTTATATTCGAATTTGTAATTAATAAAAACCAATAAAGAAATATGGAGCATAATATTGCGCTGCGGCTACTGGATGCCGGGGAGGTTGCGGTTTTAAATCAAAAAACAAATCGTGCATGCAATGACGGCATAAGAACGCGTCACACACACACACGGTGCCACAGTGCGCCAATAGATGTTTCACATTATAAATCAGTGGGTCTACTCATGAGTTCTCACCTGTGTGTCACCAGTGACTCACTGGTGAGTCACAACCCTTTCGTGCTCATGAAATGACCGCCACGAGTCACCTTAGTGTTGTCCCTTTCCAATTATTATATTTAGTGTGCGATGGCACGAACATAACATTTTATGTGTGATGGCGTCAGGCGAAAACGTTTTACGATACTTTTGAGATTACCGCGGTCGTTAAACATGTTTGAATTTTTTTTTATGGCTTTTCAAATATGGAAAACGTTTTTCTTTTATTTGTGACTTACTCGCTTTCGCTTTCCTGAGTAGATATGCAGCATATCTACTCATGAAAGTGAAAGCGAGAAATTCTCGTGTTCGATTCTGTCAAAGTCTTTGTAGGAAAAGTATGACTACGTTTTTTCTACCTGGAGTTTGGCGGAGGCGAACACGAGAAATTCTTGCTTTCGCTCTCTTTAGTAGAAACCCAGGAAAGCGAATACGAAAAGTTTTCTTCTTAGAAGCTGTCACACTTTCTTTAGAAAAATGATAGCTTTTTTTTCGGCTGTCCAAAAATCATCGCAATGAAGCCCTTACTGTGTGCACACCTCCACGAATCGAATGACGAAAAATTTTAGGCGATTCCTATTGCAAATCAAGGTAGAGAAGGTTATTCCTAAGTCCTTTCGTGATGTCATAGGTTGCAGCTATGATGTCCAGTCGTATGCATTAAGAATTCGTCGTCTTTTTTTTATTACATATTATCGAGTCTCATCAGAAAGATTTGGTTAGATATTTTTAGGTGAAAATGGCACCTTTCCATCCAAGTGCCTTCGGTTCTGAACAATATAGTACGCTTGAGAGGGTAAGGAATCCTTGGACTCCTCACAATGACGGCGACCGGGGTGGTGGTGGTAGACAGATAGACCTATATAATCAAAGGCAGGCAGTATTATTATGCGGCATTACTGTTTCAGAGTGTGCAAATGTTTTTCTCACAAATTTTAAAAGTTGATCAAGTTAGCGATACGTCATTCTGGCTCCAAAAAAGGAATCCATTCCTATTCCTACACCACACGTCCGGAATAAACACTGGGTCGAGAGCCCAATAAAATCTGGAATGGTTAAAAATTCAACTCCACAATGGTTAAATGTCCACCCCGAAGTGGCTATAATTTAAATCCGGAATGGCTATACCGGAATGGTAGGTACTCCCAGAAACCGCGTTATAAACCCAGTTATAAAGTGTGGAAAGATTATGCAGTCGCCTGGATGACTGTAATAAGACGGAATGTATATAACTTAAAGAGGAGTGGGAATGGGAATAGGAGTCAGTAAGGCTAAGCTGGGGGGAAAAAAGGATTAACTAAAGCAGAGGAAGCCGGTTCACGGAATGGGGTGCACCTGAAATGACCATCGCTAGCGCAAGTGTGAAAGTGTAAAATGAAACAATAGACAAAAAAAAAAAGAAAACCTTCAAATAAGACAGCTGTCAAGTTAACTGTCAAACCCATCAGACAACTCGTTCGTACAAATACGAAAATGGCGTCTTCCCACAAGCGCTGATTTCCACAATCTGTTTACTCGACCGGTGGACATCGCAGGTGTATCGTGAAGTGACCGGTAGTTTTTGTAAGATGTGCCGTAATGACGATTCGTTATGGCACGCCTCCGTGATTGTGAACTAGCGGAAAAACGAGGCTAGCAGCGTCGCGATGCTGGCAACGGTGGAGGAGTCGCGGGGTTACGACTTCCACTCGCCAGAAAACGCGGAGAGATGGCGAGGCCTCTTCCAGCAACCTCTGCGCAAGGTAAGCCTTCACTTCCAAGCCCCCGAGGTCACATTTTCCCTGACAACTGCAGTGTTGTGTTACCACTTGACTGTTGGTGGGAGGAAAACATGACCAACCTTATCCCTTTCAAACGTATTTGCCTAATATTATAAAATTTACGTCATGATGATGTCACCTTGCCTGTTGATTCTCACCAGGGATCTAAAAGTTCTTTGCTTTAAAGCTACCCCTAATGTTGAAGTACTTTAATTCAAGGTGAATGTTCCAAAAAAATTAGATTTTGCCTATTTTAAGTTGTTTTTTTGAAATATTTGACACATTAGTGGATGCATTTTAGATAGGATATTTGTATGTGTTTAGTTTTCATATTTATATTTAATTTTGGTGGAACTTGTCAGTATTGATAGCACGCTGGATTAATTGGATACCTGGGATACATCAGCACTCAGCATGTTCAGGCTCACGGTGCACGGAAAAAAAAACTGGCTTTCAAAGGGACTCATATCCCTACAAAACCAAATCTGCAATAACGCCGTATTGGGTATGGCAAAAGATATCATGAAGACCGAATATAATTTAAAAATGACTTATTCGGTACAAATTCCTGAAAGAAGTGAATAGACATCGAAGACAACGAAATTCAGGAATGGTGACCTAGTTTGGTACACAGATAGCTCCAAATGCGGCGAAAAAATAGGATCAGGACTATATGGAGATAAGCCTAGGGTGCGGAAATCCAAAACCTGGGGAGATACACGTCCATATATCAGGCTGAAGTGTTTGCAATCATACATTGCGTACATGAAAACCTACTACGATCCTATCAAAACCAACAAATCTTCATCCTCTCAGATAGTCAGGCAGCCTTGAAGGCACTACTATCTGCAGAGGTTAAATCTAAGCTCACCCTTAACTGCATCCAAACGGCTGAATGTGCTGGGGGAAATGAATGACGTAATCCTGTGATGGGTATCAGGTCACTCAGAATTCGACGGCAACGAAAATACCGATGAACTGGTGAAAAAAGGAGCTAATAAACACCGGATAGGACCTGAACCATCCTGTGGGATTTCTAAAAGTACTGCACTCGGAACATTACATGACTGCGCTCAAAACCAAAGCCTGTGCCAATGGAAAAACAAGCCAGGGCCAAGCCAAGGTGAGCCAAGGCCCTTATAATGGAATTTTCCCAGAAAAGAGCATTCGAGCTAATCAACCTAAGCCGAAATCAACTCAGAGTACCTAATTACTAGAGCTCTAACAGGCCACTGTGACCTTAACAAACACCTGCACAGGGTGAGGTTGACAGATACAGATTTATGCAGGTTCTGTGTTGAACAAGAGGAGACACCAATCCTTCTGTGCGACTGTGGACCACTAATTCACAAAAGAAATGCCATCCTTGGGGATACTTACTAGACCCAGATGACATCAAAGTCATCACACCTCAAAAAATCCTGCACTTCCTGAAGGAGGCAGGAATTTAGGGTGAACTGTAAGAAGGGAAAGTCACAATAGATCTGGAAAGGTCGCAGTGGCAGCGAGGCTTAAAAGCTCTTAGCCCAACTACAAATAATAAAATACATCAGCACTCATCCGATTTGTATATTCGAAGATCACTGGATTTCTTGAACGTCCGTTATCTTTGCGGAGACACAATCACCATCTACCAAGCTACACGATATGTTCACCCTTGCTAATACTAAAAACCTGAGAGGGCACTCAAAAAAGCTGTATCACAATCGGTCGAAGCAGAACCCTCGACAACACTTCCTTGCCAACAGAGTAGTAGAATCTTGGAACAGTCTTCCCAGTGAAGTTGTAAACGCTGTCTCCATAAATTCCTTCAAAAATAAACTGGACAATCATCTATACTAATAATAAATCTGTATGGGGTGTTCATAGAGTAAGTTGCTTTGTTTTCTAAGATACTTCGTTTATAGACTTTATGTATGATACTAAGACTAAATTGATGATTTTTGGAAATCAGTTCTGTATGTATGTTCCTCCATAACTCTCAAACCGATCATCCGAATTCGATGAAACTTACTCCACATATTGTTAATACACGGGACACAGGATAGGCTGTATATAATTCAGTTCCGCTTACGTTAAGATGTAGCTGTCATACAAACCGGAATTCTCCGCGCGGCTCGGCGGGAGGCCCGCGGCTCTAGAGGGGGGGGGGGGGGAGGGGCGGCAGCGGCTCTTACTTTTTAATCACTATCTGCCTTTATTTCTTCGTTTACTTCTTACAAGCCACCAAATGGACTTTTTTTGATAAGGTTTTCATTAATATAAGGAGCGATCAACGAGCAAGGATTGCTTATGCAATTTTTTTATCCTAATATATCATAATAACAATGTTGAAGCCCTGTGGTTGGATTTGAAGTACAATAATTTCAATATTCTTCTGGGCGGTGTCTACCGACCAACACATTACACATTGGAGGAGTCAGATAAGCAGCTGTTCGATTTAATAAAGCAGGCGTCCGAGGCAGGCACCACACTTATCCTGGGCGATTTTAACCTGCCTGACATCCACTGGCCTCCGAAAAAGTTTGATGGATACAACACATTACACGATAAATTCATAGAAATGTACACAAGTAGTAATTTACATCAGCTAGTAAACAATATAACTCGGAAACGAAACCAACAAGAATCACTTCTAGATCTTATTATGTGTAATGATGAAAATCTGTGTACAAAATTAGAATACCATCCCAACGTAGGTAAGAGCGACCACCTAGTTATTCTCGCTAGTGTACAAATTATAGAGAACCGCGGATGCGACTATCCTCTGAAAAGACTACGGCCAAACTATTTTAAAGCGGACTATAAAGCCATAGCTACAATGCTGAAGGAAGCAAATCTCAACAATAAACATACTGACATCATAGAAGCATGGAATGAATTTGGATCCATTGCAAAGAATGCACTTAACACCCACGTACCTCTCTCCAAACAAACAGTTATATCTGCCAATAGACCATGGATTAATAGAGATATTCTTGAATTGGTAAAGAAAAAGAAACAACTTTGGAGACTCTACCAACTTGTTAAATCCGATAAAGCGTACGCAGCTTATCGTAACATCAATAACAACATTGTCAGCGTAACAAGACAAGCGAGGCGGTCATTTGAGACACACATTGTAGAGACTGGGCCCAAATCATTTTATGGGTACATCAGGAAGCAACTTTCCTCTAAAGTGGGTATTCCGCCAGCGCTCCGAGCACACAACTCTACAGACATAGTTACTGATCACCGGGGAATAGCCAATGTATTTGCTAAGCAATTTGAAAAATCCTACGTCCGAGAATGCGATGGGCCTATGCCACAAATTGGAGTTCCAAGAGTAGAAAACTCTATAGAAACTGTAGAGTTTAGTCCTGCTGCAGTGTACAAGTCTCTACAATCCTTCAGAAACAACACCGCCATGGGACCCGACTCACTGCCCGCAGTTTTTCTTAAGGAATGCTCTACAGAACTATGCGACCATTTGGCACACATAATGACTATATCATTTGAATGTGGAAAGCTGCCAACAGATTGGAAGGAGGCGATAGTTACACCAATATATAAGAAAGGTGACAAATTCGACCCAGCCAATTACCGTCCAATTAGCCTGACGAGTATTGTCTGCAAAGCCATGGAGAAAATAATAATATCGGAAATAAGAGCTTTCCTAGCCCATGAGAATGTAATCCTTGAGGAGCAGCATGGATTTGTCCCTAGACGTTCAACGGTCACCAACCTGCTCAAATGTGTGGACAAATGGACGTGTGATTGGAATGAGAGACGGCCCACTGGCATCATTTACCTGGACTATGAGAAGGCTTTCGATAGAGTTCCCACCAAACGGCTCTTGCATAAATTAGAACACTTTGGCTTCCGAGGAAATCTCCTGTCATGGTTCCGAGATTTTCTGACAAATAGACGGTTTCGTGTGCGAGTTGGAGAGGATATCTCTGAACCTTACCAAGTTCTGAGCGGTGTACCACGTCGTCGGCCCAGTCGCCTTCGGAGTATTCCTAACAGATTTAGGAGAGATAACACACCTCAACTTCTCTCTTTTCGCTGATGATACCAAATTTTTTGCTAACCCTATTATCGCCCAGCAAAAAATCCAGGACACCCTTGACAAGATTTCTGGCTGGACAAAGGAGTGGCTATTGTCACTCAATGCCAGTAAATGCACTGTGCTACACCTAGGACCCAAAAATCCACATCACTCTTACTGGCTTGATGGAAAAATGATTGAGACAGTGACAACGCAACATGATCTCGGTGTGACAATTTCAGAAGATCTTAAATGGGAGACACACATCACAGAAGTCGTCAAGAAAGCCAATTCCCTACTATACATGATCAGAAAGGCCTTCTCGTACATAAATACTACTATTCCTAAAATTATATAAGGCCTATGTTCGCCCCTTATTGGAATATGCTTTTCTGATTTGGAACCCTTATTTTAGAAAGGATATAGACCTTGTGGAAGGCGTTCAAAGACGGCCCACAAAAATGATCGCAACACTTAAGAAGCAAAGTTATGAACATCGACTTAAAGTTCTCGGACTCAGCACCCTGGAGGAACGCCGCCAGCGGGGGGACCTCATAGAAACATACAAAATCCTCAATGATTACTATAATTTACCAAATCTCAAAGAAATGTTCACAAAAAATACAAACATACACCTTAGAGGGCACAGCTTAAAACTTAACCACTCTGCATCAAATTCTAACCCCAGGAAACACTTCTTGGTGAACAGAGTTGTAGACTCTTGGAACAAGCTGCCGGAGGAGGTCATTAGGGCTGAAACTGTAAATGGATTTAAAAACCGACTAGACAAACACTTAAAGGCAATAAAAAAATAAAATAACAAATAATCAATAATAATAATAAACAATCAACAACCAATAAATAAAATCAAAACAAATATAGAATGTGAATCATAAGTAATATTAGTAATACCATTTTTATTTATTCTTTTAATATACAAGTGCACTCCGGGAAAAATGAAATTCACGCATCAGCTTTAAGCTGCTAGTGATATAAATAACATAATAATAATAATCCTAATCCTAATCCTACTAATATTATAAAGGGGAAAGTTTGTAATAATAGATGGATGGATGGATGGATGTTTGTTGCTCTTTCACATAAAAACTACTGAATGGATTTTAATGAAACTTTACAATAATATTGTTTATACATCATAATAACACATAGGCTACAATTTATGAAGATATTGTTCCCATGGGCTTTCGAACTTTCACGGGATTGCGAAAACGATGCCGGTAGTGCTACTTCACACCAGGGGGAGCGGGGACGGTGGCGGGAGCGGCGGCGGGGGCGGGGCTAGCGGTCCGACGCACGCCGGCTGAGGGGGGGGGGGGAAAGAAGTCGCTCATCGCTAAGTGCGCTACCCGAGCACGGGCAGACGCGTGAGGGCAGACGTCATTGTCCGTTGCGTCCGTTTGGCGAATTTTCAAGGCACTAGCAATTTGTTAAAAACGCATTGTACATAAAGTAATATAAATATAAACTTATAGGCTACATAATATAACGCTTCATTACCAGAGGGGTGCGTAGTGAGTGTTAGATAGGTAAGTTGCGAACCACTTACCCGATTTATGTGCGTATTAATGTATAACATCTCTGGGAGCAGTCAGGTTCGAGATGGATTACTGTTTTCGATGTTGAGGCTGGGTGTGGGTTGGAGTCCACGCAAAACTTACCTACGTTACGCGTTACTTACTTACTAGGTAAGCAATGTAGCAGTGCAAGTGCAGAAAGGTTCTGGCGGCAAATGCTTTTTTTTACCACCACTATACCAGCCACAAAATGTCAACGAAGCTCTAAATGGGAATTATTGGATGTTTCTCATTAAATCATATTGGCTGGTGGACAAGATGTCCAGGAAAAACTCAGATTCGTTTTTACATATTTATTCCGACATTACACCAAGGAGGGGAACGGAAAGAGCAATAGACAATACAGACAATCAGAGACAACTAATTGCTGCGTTCGTCGTGAGGGACAAATCAACAAATCATGATATTTTGGCTCGAACGATCTGGATTAAATTTGGTAGATGGATACATTGTCCTGGACCAGTTTGACCCTATTTTGGGACCAGTCATGTGCACTACTTTTTATCCATGAAATAATTTAGCCGACACTAACCCGAGCGGAGCCGGGTACCGCAGCTAGTATAAAATAAAGATCAGAAGAGAAAAAAATAAAAACAAAGAAAAAAAAAGAGAAAAAAAAGAAGAAGAAAGAGAAGAAGCATCAGCTTAAAGCTATCAATAATACCTAATATAATAAAACTGGTTGAACTGTTTGGATACATAAAAATTCATGTTTCTGATGGATTAAGTTTTGAACATTTTAAATGAAAAACAGTTTTCCAGGGTTTGATCTTATTTTAAATCCAATCGTAATGGGAAATTCATTGAATAAGTTTGCCCTTAAAAAATAAAATAAAAATTACATTACCCTTAAAATACATCATTGTAAATAAGATTTGGTCTAGTAGTAGTTACAAACTTGCAACTTTAAAATGCGAGGTCCAGAGTGATCAGTCTGAGTTCTCATCTAAATTGGCGTTTACGGCAAACCGATCGACTGGCGTTTTCTCCAAACTCCATACAAGTTTTTACTAGATATTCTGTGGTTTTACTTCTTTAAGCTGTCAAAGTCAAACGCGGAATTCCGATTTGTATGAAAACGCGGAGTGGACGTAAACGGCAACGTCGACGTATTTATGGCAACGTTGAGTAAGCTGTCAAATCAAGCTCGGACTCGCAAATGTTAGTTCGCAAAACGCCCGCTGCGCGCGCTCTTCAATTTCTCCATACATTTGAAAACGCCAGTCGATCGGTTTGCCGTAACGCCAATGTAGGTGACAACTGAGACTACCGGCTCTGGTTTATTTGTATAATTTCGATGCCTTACTATTCAACATTTAGGAAGAAGTATGGGACTGCAAGAAATACCGGATTAATAGCAATTCTGCACACTTTTATTAGGAAGGCAGTCACGGTATAATTTAATAAAATATTTTGAACTCAAAACATGTCCTCTGTGTCCTAATGTTTATACAAAAATGTTAATAACAGTTTTATCCATTAACGTAACTTTGAAGTTCCGTAAACGCCAATTTGGGTGATAACTCGCACTGCCCACAAAGTAACTGGTGTACAACCCTTAAGTAATAAACCGAAATCAACCTTGGAATAGTTATACTATGTTTTGTCCTTTTGCATTGACATGCAGTTTCAATTTTGATAGAATGGGACAAAACATGTATGACTATTCTGAGGATGTTCTAGGTATATTAGTAGCAGTGTCTGTCAGCAGTTAATTGCTTGTTAAAACAACTGATTGATGATGATGAAAAATGATTTTTTTTATGTAGGTAGGAAAGTTTGCTCACCATTAACTGTCTGAAAGTTGGGATATTAAAATTACTTTCCCAGTAGAATTCAGATTTTTATACTGATTAATTGGGACAATTGGATTGGCAATTGGATCAAAATTTTTTGTATTCATTGAGTCCTCTCGAAATTTAAAAAATATGATGGACCTCTTCAAAACTCAATTGAAGTAGAAGAAAACCAGGCATTTTCCAAAATTACTTTTATTTGATTACCAAGTACAAGTAAAGATTTAAAATTACCAAATTATTTAGATCAATAACTCAGTATGACCACATGGACCCCCTGAACTCATGCCACGGCCCCCCAAAAGGCCAACAGACGGACGGATGGACAGACGGACAGTGCAGGCTTAGTAATAGGGTTCCGTTGGCACCCTTTGGGTACGGAACCCTAAAAAGTGCTCCCTACTGCCGCTGCGTGTTCAGCCTAACCGATTATCTCTTTGGGCGCAGGTGCTGGAGCAGGTCCACCCCACTTTGAAGGCGGAGGAGAGCGCGTTCGAGTACGTGGAGTCGCTGTGTCTGCGGCTGCTGGGTGTGCTCTGCGCGATACCCTCGCCGCTCTGCGTGCAGGTACGACACTGCCTCCGATATATGGATTAGCATTGTAAAGCTTATTTATTTCTTGATGGATGTTTTAAACCCCTACCAGTCTGGTAACCCAATCCACACAGATGATGTGTCAGAGGTCCTCCACGCTTTATTCAAGTTCAATCTACTGCTTTTATGACAGAAATTACTTGTATATGATATATAAGGTGAGTTTAAAATAATCTACAAGCCTTATAGGGTTGATTCAGTATCAGATATAGAACAACTTTTGCTAAGAATGTAGGTATGTAATTATTTTTGTTCTATTTTAATTTTTCAGAAATTTAAACAGTATGTTCTTCCCAGTATTGTAAACAACTTTTGCGAAGAAACTATCCACCTATCTGTAATGGTTTCCACGAAAATAATTTATTAAAGTGCACTAACTCTTCAACTACCTAATTAAAAAAATATAGGTCAACCACGGGACATTGACCCGACCGTGACCCACTGACACAAGACAATTCTCCGCCGCCGCCGCCGCGTGCGCAGACAGAAGCCCCGCCGCCCCATCTCCCCCGCCGCCACCGCCGCCCCTCTCACTGAAGGACGTTTGTTTTCGTTTTGAAAGCAATTAGTATGTCAAGGTCCATGACGCGCATCGGACCTGAGTATCACACGTGAGTGAATTTAAGTGAAGCGAGTGCCGATCGGGCGAAAAAGGACATGCTTGTGTACATACCTACATTACAGCCGCGCCGACCAAATCCATAGCCCGGCGCGGCGTACGTCAGCGTGGGAAGGACGCAAAACTATTCGGGTAGGTAAAATAGACTCTGCCGCCGCTCGCCGCCTCCGCGCCGCCGTCGGCCGGCGCGGCGCGGAACCTATTTTTCAAATAGGCAGGCGTAGCACTATTAGTTATTCTGTGGTTTGACTCGCAATTTGAAGGGTTAGTGCACTTTAATAATTTATTTTCTTGGAAACCATTACCGATAGGTACATAGTTTCTTCGCAAAAGTTGTTGACAATACTGGGAATACTACCTGCAACTTTGTCTTGTACACTTGTCTTATATTAACTCTGTGTGTTAAAATTATACTAAGTGGTTAATTTGGAGCCAAACTAACATTAATATTAGGTTGGGGAAAAAGTTTCTTCGCATTTTTTAAGAAAATTCAAAACATTTTTTAATATGGTTTATTTACATTTAACTAAAGTATGTAGGTACCATTTTGTTCGATAACTTTTTGCCATCTTGTAGGTAGGGACATGATCCCATTGCTATAGAAATATTGGGACTTCTGATCAATATACCGCGACAAGTGGTTTTGGCAGTCCTCTCGTGATGTTAACCTGACACTGCCTAAAGAATTCTGAAGAGACCTAAACAGGTGGAAATCTGAAGGTGCAAGGTCAGGACTATACGGCGGATGCATTAACACCTCCCAGCCAAACTCTCTTAGTTTTTGCTGAGTGGCTAAAGATGTGTGAGGTCTAGCGTTATCATGATGAAAAACCACACCCCTTCTGTTGATTAATTCCGGCCGCTTTCTCTCAACTTCTTGCTTTAATCTCATCAGTTGTTCGCAGTAGAGTTCAGAATCGATGGTCCTGCCTGGTGGTAACAGCTCATGATGAATAATGCCCTTCCAATCCCACCACACACACAGCATTACCTTGTTGCGAGTTAACCCGGGTTTCGCCACAGTCTGTGAAGCTTGACCGGCCTTTGACCACGACCTTTTTCGCACGTTCTTGTCGTACGTGATCCACTTTTCATCACCAGTTATCAGCTTCTTCAAAAATGGTTCGGTTTCATTACGTCGTAATAAAGAATCACAAATGAGTACACGGTTCATTAGGTTTCTTTCAGTGAGCTCGTGAGGTACCCAAATATCAAGCTTTTTTGTGTACCCCGTTTTTTTCAAATGCGCCAAAACTGTTTTGTGGTCAATTCCTAGTTCTTCAGCTACGTCGTAACTACTGATATGCCGATCTTGCTCCACTTTTTCAAAAATGGCATCCATTTTATCCGTAATAGGGCGACCAGAGCGACGTGCATCTTTGACATCAAAATTTCCGGATTGAAAACGCTGAAACCAAATTTGTGCTACTCTCACAGACACTGCACTAGGTCCATAAACATCGCAAATTTTTTTCGCGGCTTGCGTTGCATTTTTACCTTTTTTGTAGTAAAATTTTAAAATGTATCGAATTTCTTCATTGGGTTCACTCATTTTGACAGTACGAAAAACAAATGAGAATCACACATTTTCCTAATTTGAATTTGGAATTATGTTCTTTAAAATTTAAACTTTCAATGATACCAAAACCAGCCAGATACAAATAGTATAGCCAAAGAGATTTTATTACAAGTTCATACATACTATAATGCGAAAAGACTTTTTCCCCGACCTATTATGTTCAAAACTGGATAATGTCTTAGTGAAAGTGTTATCTTAGCATAATATATTAATTTCACCTGGAAAATGCGGAAAATGTGCTACTGACCAAACATAAACATTAAAACTACCCACATACATCCATAATAATACAAAATTCTTCCCAATTCCTAAAATAAGTTGAATTTACTGTTAATTTCTGTTAATTAAATACTAACAATGTCGACTTGCCTGAAGTGTGATAAAACAATTGCAAAACCAGACGACAAGAACCCTAGAATCTCATGTTTTGGGTGCACACGAGAAGTATGTGTGAAGTGCAGTGGGCTGGCAGCCACAGAAATGCGAGTGCTCCAACTGCAAGTACGCTCACTTAAATATCTGTGCCCAGATTGTGAGCTCGGAATCAAGGAGCTTCCTACTCTGAAAAGCCTTATCATGGAGCTAAAAGCCGAGATTGGGGGGCTTAGGAATGAGATGAGTGAGCTGAAGCTGAATGGGGGCAGGACGTCGAATTTCGACACCGTGTTGGAGGAGCTCCAGGAAAGGAAAAAAAGGAGCGCCAACATCATAATGTTTGGGATCCCTGAGTCGCAGTCAGAAAATGTGGAGCAACGCAGGAAGCACGACATGGACGGTGCGATACAGGCACTCGCAGCGCTACCACAGCCAGACAGGCCACTCGCCGCTATCCGCCTGGGTAAGCCACAGCCTGGTGCCATATCGTCTCGCCCAATCAAATTGATTATGGCAGGTAAGAAGAAAGCCATTAATATTTTTAAAAATAAAAATCTGCTGCCAGCAACCATAACGATCAAGTCCGATATGACCCCTCACCAGCGTGAACAGCTGAAGCGACTGCGCGAGGAGCTGGCTGAGAGAGTGAGCAATGGAGAGACGGACCTTACGATCAAATATATTAGTGGGAGTCCGAAAATTGTCAACAAACAAAAAAACTAACTGACATCAAAATCGCCTTATCAGAAATCACATTTTTCTATACAAACACAGCTTCACTTTGTGCTAAATTCGACCTCTTTCTTGCACGAATAAATATGATTAAGCCTGGCATTATTATCATAACTGAAAGCTGGCTCAAAGACACAATTCCTGATAGCACAGTGAAAATACCTAACTACACTCTGTTTCGAGCTGACCGTATTGGTGGTGTGGGCGGCGGAGTGGCGGTATACATAGCAAAGTGTGTAAAAGGTATTCCGCTGGTAGCAACTCTCAATACCCGCTTCACTCGCTTGCCAAGCATAGAAGCGCTGTGGCTCAACCTTACCTACAATGCACTGAACGTTTTGCTAGTCGGCGTTTACAGACCCGACAACTGCTTGGTGGAGGATGAACTCGCACTATTTCAAAACATGGCATCAGTGTGTGAGACTCAAAATGTACTGATATTTGGCGATTTTAATTTTCGAAACATAATCTGGCCCCTCCATCACATACAGCACAATCTGCCCAACCGTGAATACTATTTTGAAGACATGTTTACAAATAGCAATATTTACCAACTAGTCGAGAAGCCCACTCGGTTTAGAGATGGCAATCGCCCATCACTTTTAGACTTTATATTGTGTAACGATGTAAATCTAATAACAAAATTAGACTATCTCCCACCGATAGGGAGGTCCGATCACAGTGTTTTATTAGCAACAATCCAAGTTGAAATAACACAAAAGCTCAAAGATTCTACTACAACCCGGAAAAACTACTTTAAAGCAGACATCGAGGCGATTATTTCCAACCCCATATTAATGCAACTCGATGAATCACTGGATAAGATACCAACAACTGTTGGTAAATGGGAAAAGTTTAAAACAACTTTAATGAACATAGTAAGTGATAGCAGTCCTGAAACTCGAAAAAAAAAAGGATCATCACATAATAAACCCTGGATAACAAGTGACATTATTGATATAATAAAACAAAAAAAAGCAATGTGGGATAAATATAGAAGAACAGACCATCCCGAAGATCATCTTAAGTATAGACGTCTTAACAATAAACTTTTGGCTTTGAATCGATCCTCCAGAACAAAATTCGAAACAGGAATTCTGAACCGCGGTAGCAAAGCCTTCTATGGATACATAAGACAACAGCTATCATCAAAAGTCTCCACACCACACATGCTACTGGACGGAAATGGAGCTTTTGTCACAAGTGACGTCGACATAGCCGATGCCTTGGCAAAACAATTTGAGTCAAATTACGTTCGAGAACCACCTGGGAACATCCCTTGTGTAAACTCGCCCCGTGTGCGGAACACTATTGATGATGTGCATTTCACTGAGGCTGACGTCCTAAGTTGCCTGCAAAATCTACGCGAGGACACAGCTATGGGACCCGACGGCATACCTGCAGTGATTCTGAAAAAATGTGAGATTCTGTCCAAGCCACTGTGTCAAATTATGAATAGTTCTTTCGAAACTGCTGAATTGCCAGATGATTGGAGAAGAGCCCTGATCACACCTATCTACAAGAAAGGCAGCAAATTAGATCCTATTAACTATAGGCCGATCAGTCTTACTTGTATTGTCACTAAGTGTATGGAGAAGATAATCAACCGCAATATTAAAGACTTTCTGGCAAACAACCACATCATAGTTAATGAGCAACACGGATTTATGTCAAAACGCTCGACAACGACAAATCTGCTAGAATGTTTGAATGTGTGGACCTCAGCATTGGACATAGGTTCCCCAATCGATGTCATCTACCTGGATTACGAGAAGGCCTTCGATCGTGTCCCACTTCGACGTCTGGTGGCCAAACTTGATCATTTTGGCATTAGAGGAAAGTTGTTAAACTGGATAGAGGCCTACTTAAACAACAGACAATTACAAGTACGTATAGGAGAGACTCTATCTGGTCCAAGGCCTGTCTGGAGCGGAGTTCCTCAAGGTTCGGTGATAGCTACAACCCTCTACAACATTTACATTACTGATCTGCATGCTATCATCAAATCCAACTTTAAATTCTTCGCAGATGATTCAAAGTACTTTGACAATCCAACGACTGGTCACACTCAACTACAAGGTGATCTAATCAACATCCACCACTGGTCTTCGGATTGGCTCATTAAGCTAAATGCTCAAAAATGCACAGTACTCCATCTTGGAAAGAAGAACCCCAAGCTACCATACTATCTGGACAACACGCAGTTGCAACCAGTTACATCTCAAAAGGATCTTGGGATCACGATCAACTTTGATTTGAAGTGGGAACCTCATATCACCCAAATTGTAAAAAAAACCAACTCTCTTATATACCTAATTAAAAAAGCGTTTCATATGCTGACCCCAGAAGTTATGCTCAAAATCTATAAAACCTTTGTACGGCCGCTTCTGGAATATGGTTTCCAGATCTGGCAACCCTACTTTGCCAAAGACATCCAGCAGTTGGAACGAGTACAACGAAGATTCACCAAGATCCCCCTTGAGCTACGTAACCTAAGCTACGAAGAGAGACTTGAAGCTCTAAACCTGCCTACTCTGGAGTCACGCCGTCAAAGAGGGGACCTAATCGAAATTTACAAAATTCTCACCTTTAAGTACGACTGCCCAGAACTCATTGAAATATTTGCACGCAACCAGAATGTTCATCTTCGAGGGCACAACATGAAACTGCAAGTCACGGCCTCTAGAACGAATACTCGCAAAAACTACATAACCAACCGAGTAGTAGAGGCATGGAATAAACTCCCAGAAGACGTGATTAACGCTACGAACACCAACCAATTCAAAAATAGACTGGATAACCATGTCAAACAAAATCGAATGTAAAGAAAAATAACCAAAAAAATAATAATTTTTTTTTTTATTAAAAACCACTTAGCAACTAAATTTATAAATTTATCAAGTTAAACACTGGATTTAGACGCATCAGCATATGCTGCCTGTCTAAAACTTATAAATAAATAAATAAATATAAATAAAGAATGTAATGCATAAATTTCTCAAAAATTAAAATGGAACAAAAAAAATTACATACCTACATTCTTAGCAAAAGTTGTTCTATATCAGATACTGAATCAACCCTATAAGGCTTGTAGATTATTTTAAACTCACCTTATATATTAAAATGCTATGGATATTATTGTGTTAGCAAATTTGTTTCGTTGAGTAATTTCGATTTTTAATCCCTTTGCATTGAGGGTTGCTTGTTCTTCTGTTCTTTGATGATTGTGTTAAAGTGTTCTCTCAAAAAAATTGTTTGGCAGCAGCATTTAGACACAGTATAGGTAAGAGAAGCAGTAAATTGTCTCCATACAAACGGTCGAAATGTTGACGCATAGGTAATTTTTTCAAGGACAAGGCAGATATTTTATGCTGCTCCTCTTACAGAGTATAGATTGCTAATATCATACTAGTATTGAATAGGGATAATAAAAGTCCACAGGTGACACTGAAATTCACATTTCACAATACATTAAATGTGTGATCAATGAACATCAACAATATTTTTTATTTAAAAAAAAAAAAATTAAAAACAGACTTGACACTTATACAAAAAATCATAAACTTTAGACTTTTTACAGGAATAAAAAAAAAACAAAAAAAAAAACAAGTGCACCCCCAGTTACCAACTCAGATGTACACGCATCAGCTTTAAGCTGCTAGTGTATCGAGATAATAATAATAATAATAATTATTATTATTTGCAGTGAAACTTAAATTATATTTTAAATATAACGTTTTAATCATGCCTACCTAGGCAAAATTTGGAATCGAGCTGAATTTAATGACGGTGTAACCAGATGGCGCTGGTTAGAAATGTCATAGTACCAGCAAAAGTAAGCAATTTTCGGCGAGTTTTGTACGTTGTATGGCGTTAGCTATCTATAGCTTCCTGTATAATCTATGCCGGTGTTGACATTGCCCATGGTCGGCAGGATGTGGAGGAGCGCGTCGCGCGAACGTTCCCCACGCCCATCGACAAGTGGGCGCTGGCGGACGCCCGCGACACCGTCGACCGCACGAAGAAGAAGAAGTCGCTCCTGCCGACGGAGAAGCTGCATCAGCTGCTGCAGAAGGTGGGTTGCGCACGTGAGAGGATCAGAGGGTGAAAGGTGCGATTCCAAGGACATGGCTATATTGAACTGAATGGAAAACACGGTCGATTTTTCATTGTCTCCTTAGCTTCTTCCGTCCGTGCGTATGTCACAGGACTGTATCTCATGAACCGTAATAGGTAGACAGCTGAATTTTTCACAGAGTGTGTATTTCTGTTGCCGCTGTAACGACAAATAGAAAAAAACCAATAAAAGTCAAAGGGGTGGCCCTCTACAAGGAACAACAAGAAACGTTATTTCTTTGGGTCAAATCTTAGATAATGGTCTGGAACACTTCTTGTGTGAATCCGACTCGCACTTGGCCGGTTTTTTCGTATTCGTCTCAGCGATTGAAAATGACATCAATTAGCTAGCCCACCATTACGATTTTCGGCCATCTAATAACGATTTTATCAACCTGGGCAGTCTTAGCCTTGTCACCTCGTAGGGGAACGGGAACTAATGTTTTACACGGTTTCCGAACCATGGAACAGCTCAAATTCGTGGCGAAATGCACTTATCAATGCAGAAGTAGTGCATTAACGGGGGCGGGATTGAAATCCATGTCCTCTGGCCTGCAAGGCAAGTCCCCGCGTCCCTATCTCTTAGCATCTTTACAAGCTCTCTCTGTAATCTATCGTCTTTACCATGGAGAATGCTCGTCGGAGCTTCATAATGCTGTACTTCCGTCCCGTTTTTACCTCCGCTAAATGCGGAACAGAGAGGAAATGCACATATTCACAGTCAACATTTCAAAAATAAGAACCAACCGATCTTCTAGATCCTTCATCTATAGGGTCGGAAAACAATAGAATGAACTCCCTTCCGATTCCCCCCAAAGTACAACCTAGGGTCCTTCAAACATGGTGTAAAGAAACACCTGGCCGGCCGGCAAGGTTTTTGCAGCCTCCCTGTACGTTCAAAATGCCATGGGCGTTGTCAGGCACGTTAACAGGTCCGGGAGTAGGCCACATGCTACGCTTAATATAAAAAAGTATAGTTGAACTATGAATATTGTATGTATTGACTTTACTCATAGCTCGAAAGCGTGTCCAAACGTTCATTAGTGTGGTTAGAAATTTTTATTTGCATTTGTATAATTATGTTGCTAAACATTTGCACTACAAATAAAAATATCTGATTCCAATAAATATCTGATTACAGGGAGGTAAATTTTTGTTATGTAAACAATTGCCTTGGCGCAATGCCACACCGTTCAGTAATATAAAAGAAAATATAAAAATTAAAGGGCCCCATACAAAAAACCTGATTTTTTTGTGTTAAATCTTGTACGATGGTACGGAACCCTTCATGTGCAAGTCCGACTCGCACTTGGCCGGTTTTTTTAATCCAAAAACAATGCACCGCAGGAGGTGCTCCTGTACAAGATCGACATATCCGTGTCCATCTTTATCGTGGCGATCCTCGAGTACATCTGCGCCGACATCCTCAAACTCGCCGGCAACTACGTCAAGAAGATCTCGCAGAAGAGTGGCTACTTCAACATCACATGCCAGGACATCAAGACGGCCATGTGCGCGGACAAGGTGCGTCGTTCAGTACTGAATAACTCACACATTGTATCATATCATATCATATCGAAGTCAGGTGCAGTCAGGTGCAGTTAGGTTTATCGGCAGAACACATGAAATGAAATATTATAGGTAATGTTTTTCTGATAATTTTTTTCCCACGACTTCTTTTGATTAGCGTAATTAAGGTGGCCCAACCCGGCGGGCCTAACTCATTTTTTTTTTATGTGACTGGACATGGATGGCTAATACCACACCTTCTGTCATGGTATTAGCCCAACACACCACATGGGAACTAGGTGCCATGCCAGGACCTTCCTTATATTCCACGGCTACATTGAACTGGATGGAAATCACGGGCAATTTTTCATTGCCGCTTCGACCACCTTTTCATCCAATGCGATGGTACCAACTCGGGCGGGCTTAAACCCTACCACCTAGTACGAAAGGGACCTACAGTTTTACATGGATTCCGAACCATGGAGCAGCTCGCATTTGTGACGAAATGCACTTATCGAACTCGGAAAGCGAAAGACAGTGGTGCATGTCGGTATTGAACCCAGACCTCTGATACGCTAGGCCAGTATCCGCGCCACTAGGCTACGAGCCGCTCGTTATTTTAAGTTATTTCTCCATAAATTCTTCACCTCTATGGTTTTTCCAAAATGCACCAGGTGCTGATGGACATGTTCTACTGCGAGGAGGAGCTCGCGGCGGCGGGCGGCGGCGCGGCTGAGGGCGCGCGCCGCGGCGGCCGGCGCGGCTCGCTCACGTACGCGGAGCTCGTGCGCGACCTGCTCACCGACGAGCGCCACTTCCTGCGCGAGCTGCACCTCATCATACGCGTCTTCAAGGAGGAGATGGAGCGGATCGTGGAGCGTGACTCCAAGGTAATTGTATAGCGGGCGAACGCATCTGGTCGATGGACAATCGTTCAAAGCAGAACCCTCGGTGACACTTTCTTGCCAACAGAGTTGTAGAATCTTGGAACAGTCTTCCCAGTGAAGTTGTAAATGCTGTCTCCGTACGTTCCTTCAAAAATAAACTGGACAATCATATAAAACATAAGAAACTAAATAAATAAGTGTTGTGGTATGCCTTAAGCTGCTAGCCTATCAACAATAATATAATATAATAATGTGCTGGATGGACGCCGAGCGCCGGAAAGGAACCACAACCAAACTTATCTCACACGTCGACGTTGCATATTAGGTGTCTTGGTGCTGCTTGCTGCGCTTCCTGGTCTTCCGCCCGATACTGACGTTTTATACACAGCAAATTATCTCGCGATGGGTCTCCAAAATGACTTCACAGACTGCTGGAGGAAGCAGAGACTCAATAAGCTACTGACGTTCTATTGTGTCTTCATCATTTTTGTGAAAAGGAAAGGACACCTTTCCGTGCAGCTATGTTTGATTTAAACTAGATAAATCTAATGAGTGGGTCGTAGCCCAGGGGGCATAAGGCCTTGATTCTCATGCCAGCGATTTGATGAGTGTATGTCGTGATGAATTCGAGCTTTTTCATTGTGCGGAATCCATTAGTTCGTTCGTCCAAAACTGTTCGGTTTGGTACTCTCGCTTTGGATGAAACGATGGTGGAAGCGTCAATGAAAAATCGTTTGTGTTTTACATCCATTTTAATGTAGCCGTGCTCATAAAGAAAATGTCCTGGCATGACACCTAATTCCTACGCAAATATTGTGTGGCGGGCTCATAACGGTGGGTGCTGCTTGTGTATATAGTTTGAGTATAGATTGCCTTATTTTAACGAATGCTCCGTTACGTATTTGCAGGTGGTGCGTCTGATATTCGCGAACATCGTCGACATCTACGAGCTGACGGTGACGCTGCTGGGCAACCTTGAGGATGCAATGGAGATGGCACAGGACTCGCCCACACCCTACATTGGCAGCTGCTTCGAAGGTACCGACCCCATAGCAGAATGACTGTGCCTCTGAAACTTGCATCAATAATAGCATAGGTAGATTGTTTTAGGTTGAGACGATCTCGGCACACACACTGTTTAGTTAAGGGTGTGTGTGGGTCCATGTAGAAGGCGCCACAGTCGTTCGTCGTTATTCCTGCTTTGACGCACACACCCCCTTAAATGCAATGGCCGTATTGGGGTTTGAACCTTTGCCCGCGCACATTGCAGAGCTGGCGGAGGTGGAGGAGTTCCGGGCATACGTCCGCTACGCGAACATCGTCACGACTCAGGACTCGCGCGAGGCACTACAGAACATCGTCGACGATCCTGAGGTGAGAGCACCGTTTGGAACTATGACCCTTCTCAGTTCTTGTCACTGTATCTTCTTTGAGTTGGCAATGGCAATGGGCAAACCCAGCTATCCTGGAATTTTCCCAGTAAATTCACTCCCCAAAAAATTTCAAAGGAACCCATTTCTACTGTGTTAATTCCACTTTCTACATCCATACTAATATTTTAAATGCGAAAGTAACTCTGTTGCGGCATGAAGCCTCAACCGCTGAACCAATGTTGATTAATTTCGGTATAGAGATAGTCTGGATCTTGGAAAAAGACATAGGCTACCGTTTGTGGTGAAAAATAAACTTGAAAGGGGTGCAATAGGGGAACAAATTTGGCCCGACACTGTTCCAACACTACATTGACCCGAGCGGAGCTGGGTACTTTAGCTAGTTGTTCCTAAGTATGTTTGTCATGATAGCACATTACCCTAAGTGATGTAACTTTTTGCATCCTACACTGTGCCAGGGTAATAAATCGGATGCAATTTTTTTCTGTTATAGCAACTTTCTAAAATCGACTTTATTGCCGATGATTTAAAGCACAAATTAATTTCTTATTTACAAATTAATGGTAGAATTATTAATCTGTGTGTGTATTTAAACATATTGAACCTAAGTTAATTTTAAGGTAGTTTTTACAATATAACAAATGTCCCAATTCCTTTAATTCTGGCTGAGTGTTCGCATCTAAAAACCGAGTTACATGCGTGCTTATATCCAAAGTAATATCTCTGGACAGCTGTCAGAGCGGCTGGCGACTGCGGGCCACGGTTTCCGGCTCGCCGTCAAGTACTACCTGCCCAAGCTGCTGATGTCGCCCATCGCACACATCTTCCTCTACCACAACTACGTGCTGGCGCTGCTGCAGATCGCGCCCACCACCGAGGACCGCGAGAGCTTCAAGCAGGTCCGGTCACCCTAGCATAGTCGAGACGTTTGTATCGACAGCTGTCGGAATGGCTGGTGACAGCATGCTACGGTTTCCGGCTCACCGTCAAGTACTAGCTGCCTAACCTGCTGATGTTGCCATGTCGCTGATACCACAACCTACGTGCCGGCGCTGCTGCATAACGCGACCACCACCGAGGACCGCGAAATCTTCAAGCAGGTCCGGTCACCCTAGCATAGTCGACATTTTTGTATCGACAGCTGTCGGAACGGCTGGTTACTGCATGCGACGGCTTTCGGGTCGCCGTCAAGAACTACCTTTCCAAACTGCCCACCACCGAGGATCACGAGAGCTTCAAGCAGGTCCGGTCACCCTAGTGTAGTCGAGACTAGTAACGACACCTGTCGGAGCAGATGAACTGAACATTCAATACAGCGTTCTTTTGTTCAAAGCATAATTTAGAATTAAATTATAGTCTATGAAAACCTAAGTTTTGGGATTGAAAATTAAAATATGAATTTAAGGTTGGCCTTCCCGCTGAAATCCCCATACAATATAAAAGAAGATCATGCACATATTTATTGTCAGAGATCTAAAATTATCCTCGAAACAGCTTTATTTGATCGAACTAGATGTCTGATAACCATTGGCATTGTAAAATAGTGTTTGGGTTCTAAGTTATAAGGACAAAAGTCGATTTCTTCGCGCGTTTAATGCAATAACTTGGAAGTACTTCACGATAAAATAAAAGTCATCTCAAAAAGGGCAGTCCTCAGAACTAGCTGGTTTCATGAAGATTTATGATCAACTTTGTTTTTGTTTGATTTTTTACCCCCCTGCTAGATATACACAAACTTAATTATTGATTTGCATCCATTTCCAGGTGGAATGCAACCTTCATCCGATCAAGAAAGTCCTCATAAAAGCCTTAACTGATGGACCAAAGCTGTGAGTACTGAGTGAAAAAAAAGTCTTGTTACTGTTCGAAAGTTTAGAACAATTTTAGATTTTTCTTAATGTTTCCTGTATTTTTTTTTTAAATACTTTCCACCTCTACTAACTCTTCGTATACCCTTACAACTTTGTGGTAACATAAAGTCGTAACAGAAAGGAATGCAACCATTTATTGTCCACATTACCAGTTTAATAATCATCCATACCTCCAGATCCTTTATTTTAGGTCGGTAAACTATAGAATGCACTCCCTGCCGAGTGTAATGGCGAGTACGATACAATGGCGGTAGCAGTCAGTTCGCTTACGAATTCACTCTCCGTTCTCGAGTTTTAATGACACGTAAGAACTTCACAGGACACCGTTTAGTTCACCAAGCATTCAATGTTGCGTGTCGCGAATTTGTAAGCTAACTAACGACAGTCAGTGCTTTTACGCTCTCGCCATGGTTTTTATAAATTTTATTAGTACAACAGTCATACACAAATTCATAATACCAAAAAAGAAAAGTACACAAAGACCAACAACGTTGCAACACAGAAGTTTAACGTCATTAACACAATTAAAAGCGAAAAGAGCAAACAAAGTACAAAAAAAATATTACAATTTAAACAAAAAAAACATGTTATTTTTTACGCACACTCAATATGAAAAAACATTTTTTTAATTTATAAATAGAAACGAAAAAAAGCTCGATGTCAAAACATAATTTATTGGAAGTATCGCAGCTTCTTCTGATAAATGTATCATCGCAGTAATTGGTCTTACATCTATTGATGTAAAATGTATCCTTTGAACGGGTCCATCTTACAGGACATAAATTTTTTTTTTCCTATTTACTTATTTTTTTATGATTTTATAAAGCAACATTATATCTCTTATATCTGGTTCTGTGGTTTGGTCCATACCCTTTGTTGACTACTGAATTTAGAATGCCCAAATGCACGATTTAACTGGCAGGGACGCCGCACTGAGGATGGCGACGCGGGCGAGACGGCAGCTCGCCATAGAGAAGACGAATGAGCTCTCTCGGCTCATAGACAACTGGGACAGCAAGGAATTGGGGCAGAGTTGCAATGAGTTCATCAGAGGTTCGTATACTTGTTCTAACCAGGTTTTTATATTGTACCATATCAAATCAAATAAAAACATTGAAATACAGTTAGAACTATTACTGAAATGCAACTGGTCCTCAACTAATCTAGGCTTGTGCTAGAGGACCAGCCATGACCGAGATTATTTGGTACACATTTGCACTTTTACTTATAACAGTAAGCAGGGTACTATTAGGTTATAATTTAACAATATTAAAGACAAAAAACAAATTTAACAAAAAAAATAACCGACTTCAAAGGAAAAGCACTAAAAAGTAAAAAATAATTTTCATTTTTGTAGTTACGATTTCTGTTATTTTTTGAGTCGGCGTCAGCCGGGCACGCGCTGCGCCAATCAAGAGAACCTAACCTAACCTAACCTAACCTAAACTTGGCTGACACCGACTTAAAAAATTACAGAAATCGTAACTACAAAAATGAAAATTATTTTTTACTTTTTAGTGCTCTTACTTTGAAGTCGGTTATTTTTTTTGTTAAATTTGTTTTTTTATTTGTTTATTTTTAGTGAATCTGAAGTAAATTTACTAATTTGTACACGTCCTTTCACATAAAAAAGAATCACTGAAATCGGTTGGCGTTATATTGAGTTATTCGTCGATTTGTCACGCACATCTTAATACAAATTTAAGATTTTTATGATTTTCTCATGGATATCATTGTCAGAACTTAACCAAATTAAAATGGGACCACTTGGGAAGCACTAGCTATCATTTAAAAAAATAATCATCAAAATCGGTTCACCCAGGCAAAAGTTATGAGGTAACAAATGAATTTGCACAACAATTTCAGAAGTCATATACCAGTGAACCAGATGGTCCGATGCCAAAAATACTTGTACCAAAAGTCCATAATTCTATTAGAACAATTACGTTCTCACCACGAAAAATCGCGCAAGTACTTCAATCATTTAAGGATACTACATCCACAGGTCCCGACGAAATACCAGCTATACTATTGAAGAGGTGCTCATCTGAACTTTGTGCCCAACTATCTGATATTATGACTCTATCATTTGAAAATGGAGAACTACCCAAGGACTGGAAACAAGCTGTAGTTGTACCAATTTATAAAAAAGGTGATAAGCTTGCACCCGTAAACTACCGCCCCATAAGTCTAACTAGCTTAGTATGTAAAACCATGGAAAAAATTATAATTGAAAGGGTTAGACTTTTCCTATCGCAGGAAAACATTATTATTGCAGAACAACATGGATTTGTCCCCAGAAGATCGACGGTTACGAATCTACTTACATGTGTGGACAAGTGGACTTTGAATTGGAATGACCGTCGACCAACTGATGTAGTCTACTTAGATTTCCAAAAGGCATTTGATCGCGTCCCTATATAAGATTGATACATAAGCTGGAACACTTTGGAATAAGAGGTAAGCTGTTGAATTGGCTTAAAAACTTTTTAAGTGAACGAACGTTCAGAGTGAGAGTGGGCGATGAATTATCAGACCCACACGAAGTTCTAAGTGGGGTGCCGCAAGGCTCGGTAATCGGGCCCGTTGCGTTTGGCATATTTCTAACAGACCTTGGAGCTCTCATCAATATGGCCTCAGCCTTCTTTGCGGACGATGTAAAATTTTTTTCGGATCCACTCATTGCCCACCAAGCTATTCAAGATGACCTAAATAGGGTTGTCCAGTGGACCAAGGATTGGCTTATTTCATTAAACCCCGAAAAATGCACTGTGTTACATATTGGTCCTAAAAACCCCCATTGCAGCTACACAATTGATGATCACGAATTAAAATCAGTCACATCACAAAGTGACCTCGGAGTAACTATATGTTACGACCTTAAGTGGGATCTACACATAACTGAAACAGTGAAACGTACAAACTCCCTGCTTTACATGATCCGAAAAGCATTCTCTATTATTACTCCGGAGTTATTCATCAAGCTATATAAGACATATGTGCGGCCACTTCTTGAATACGCCTACCAAGTTTGGAGCCCCTACTTCAAGAAGGATATAGATGTACTTGAAAAAGTCCAAAGACGAGCAACAAAGATGGTAGTCACCATGAAAAACAAACATTATGAGGACCGACTAAAGCTATTAGGCTTCACAACACTGGAAAAACGCAGACAGCGTGGGGATCTTATCGAAACATATAAAATACTGCATGATTCCTATGATGTCAATAATTTCAAAACAATGTACATATTTAACACTAACGAAAGGCTACGCGGTCACTCGCTAAAGATAAATCGCACCCTAGCATCAACAAATCCTCGAAAACATTTCCTAACAAACAGAGTTGTGGATAATTGGAACGGCCTACCTGAGGAAATAATAAGTGCATCGTCAGTAAATGTTTTCAAAAACAAACTGGATCTTTACTTAAAATAAAAAAAATATATATAAATAAAAAAAATAATTTATAAAAAAAAATTCATAGACAATAAATAAATAAATAAGTGCAAGTGCTTAAAAACAAAAGTGCAAGTGCATAAAAAGAAGTGCACGCATCAGCATAATGCTGCTAGTGCATTACAATATAATAATATATAATAACAAACATAAAAAAAAAACAAAAAAAAAACATACAGACGAATTGATAACCTCCTCCTTTTTTGAAGTCGGTTAAAAAGTAAATAGACCACATAAACCTTTACCGATAGGTACATAGTTTCTACGCAAAAGTTGTTGACAATACTGGGAAGAATGTAATGTATAAATTTTTCAAAAATTAAAATGGAACAAATAAATTACATACCTACATTCTTAGCATAAGTTGTTCTATATCAGATACTGAATCAACCCTATAAGGCTTGTAGATTATTATAAACTCACCTTATATATTCCAATATATAACTGAGGTATTTACAGTTTAGTCGGTAACTAATTGAGTTTCAACATGTATCTATTATTCCATCTGTGTAGGTTCCGGCACTTACAAAGAATATAATTGGTCCCACTGCATTTATTCCAGTGCATGTTTTAGGAGCTGACTAAGGGATTTGTCGCTCATAGTTCGGATTTCACGTTAAACTGTAGGTTCCCTTTCATAGGTTAGGTTAGGTTAGTTAATGTTAAACCATGAATGCTGAGATTCAAAGACAATTCTTAGGTCTTGAAACAATTCTCAAGTCTTCCAACTGTCAAATTTGACATTACTTCCATACATTGTATATCAAAGAACTGTCTTTGAATATCAGCATAAGTGAATAATGGTCGAAGCAGTAATGAAAATTGATGAAACACTATGAGCAGCATCTCAAAAGGAGTTTTTATGTAACTCGACATGGATGGCTACTTTGCGCTGAATGGAAATATGGATAATTTTTCATTGCCGTTTCGATTATCTTTTCATCCAATACAGTTTTACATGAATTTCTAACAATGAAACAGCTCGCATTCTTGATCAAATGCCCTTATCAAACTTAGAAAGAGAAAGAAAGTAGTTCATGAACGGGGCGGGGATATGAACCCATGAATGCAAGGCAATTCACCGCACCACTGAGCTATGAACTGCTCACATGCAATTTTAAGGAATGTACATCCGACCGAAGCATAGGGTTGTACTCGCTCGAATGCATACCCATATCATACAAATCTCACATCAAATCTGTTTAAAGTCCGCGAACATACTTCAGCGTGAAATATGTTGATTTACAGAGGACACGCTATCGAAGATCGGTCCCGGCAAGCGGATAGCGGAGCGGCGGGCGTACCTCTTCGACGGCCTGCTCCTTCTCTGCAAACCCGTCACTAGTCTCGTGAGTTCTCAAATTAATTCTACATTTTACTTTAAAAGCGTGGTAGGAGAGCGTCCAAAGTTTTTTTTTTCAGAGAATAAGACGGACAGTTAAAATACTGACCAATTCAAAGTTAAGACTTTTACGTACATCGCTGAAAATGTAATCGATCGTATTAAACTGTAAAACTTTTCTGCAAAAGTTTTCCCACTTGGATAAATAGTCACAGCTGAAACAAACATTAACCGAAAGTAGTACTAACTAGTGTCAAAAGTAACATTTCATCCATATAAAATGTGTCAACATGTCACAAGAAAGTACTACTTTTCATTAGTTTTAGTTATTTATTTATTTATTTATTTTATATTAGACAGGCAGCCTAGGCTGATGTGTCTAAATCGAGTACATAGTTCATTGATATATTAACAAATTTTTTTTTTTTTTTAATTAATCGGTTTCAGTTCACTTAGTTGCTTATTTTAGTTAGTTAATTTCAGTTACAATTATTTATCTCAGCCTTAGGCTGGAGTGCTTCGTCTCTGGTTAAGTTTATATCTGTCTTCTTTTGTCATTAACTAAGGATAGATATATCTTCACATTAACGTTAACCATAAATGTTGCACTTCGGCCTAAAAGTTAACAATATCCCCTTTATTCGAAGATTTTCTAACAAGCTCAGATACCATTTCCCTCAATATCGGTCGTGAACTGTTTCTCATCCATAGAACTACATCCTTAATATGACTTCCATGTAACAGTCTGGTATCGCTTGTCTTTGAAGTTCTATTTTTTAACATTGCAACAGTGCGGAATCAAAAGCGCCATACAGACGAATGGGTGGCGCCATCTGTTGATCAGCAGTAATGACGAGCGGTTGCGCCATTCTGTCACAGATCGGTCTGCTCGTAACAATATAAAACCCGTTTTAGGTGAACGTGGGCGGCACTGTGGGCGCGCTCGGCGTGGTGGCGGGCGGAGGCTCCACCTCGCAACTCAAGCTGAAGGAGAAGCTGCACCTGAGGAAGCTGGACGTGTTGGATCGGAACGACACCGAAGGTCAGTTTGTTGTATTTGTAGTGGTAGTATATTTTTCGTTAGATAAATGTAGATGTTTAGTGTGTGGTCCGATTTGAACCAACGTTACCGAAAGCGGTTAGGCCCGCCAGGGTAGGTACCACCGCATTGGATGGTTGTTGGTGGTTGGTATCACTTAAGGTCCGCCCGTAAGCATCAGAAAATTTCGCCTCCCATACAAACGTAGTTTACTAATAATTTGAAAACCACTATTCCAACATACTTGATATTTGGTATCTAATATTAGGCTACAAATATCTGTGTCTGCATGCCTTTGTTTTTCCGGTAAATGTATTCTGGGTCAAACCACAGAGAAAACAAAATTCGTATGAAGATTTTATTTTTGCTTTCATTTCATTCGGTTTGGATTTTTAAAAAAAACAAAAGCATGCAGACACAGATGTTTTTTACCTGATATTATATATTAAATATCAATTGAATTGGAATAGCGGTTTTCAAATTATTAGTAAACTACGTTTGTATGGGGAGCATAGCTTACGGGCCGTTCTTAAGGTCGGCCCGTAAGCATCAGAAAATTTCGCCTCCCATACAAACGTAGTTTACTAATAATTTTAAAATCACTGTTCCAACTTACTTGATATTTGGTATCTAATATTAGGCTACAAATATCTGTGTCTGCATGTCTTTGTTTTTTCGGTAAATGTATTCTGGGTAAAACCACAGAGAAAACAAAATTAGTATGAAGATTTTCTTATTGCTTTAATTTCATTCGGTTTGGATTTTTCAAAAAAACAAAAGCGTGCAGACACAGATATTTGTTTCCTGATATTAGAAATTAAATATCAATTTAATTGGAATAGCGGTTTTCAAATGATTAGTAAAGTACATTTGTATGGGGAGCATAGCTTACGGGCCATTCTTAAAGATCGTGTTACCAACCAAAACTGACATTCATAGATTCCAAGGCAGTGACTATCGTCCGGTTCCACCACATCCAGCTACAAAAATCCCAAAGTTATCTTTCGGTTACATCATACAAATATGCAATGTAGCTGAAACTTAACTATCGGATTTCAGGTAACTGGAGGTGGTGAAAATAGGGGTAAGTGAACTACCATCAGGACAAAAAAAAAATACAACCATGCATAGTCACATTAATCATGTTAACAGTAATTAAATAAATTAAAACTATGGTTGAAGCGGCAATGAAAAATTGTTCATGTTTTCCATCCAGTTCAGTGTAGCCGTACTCATAAAAGGAAGACTCATTAGGTGCCATGCCAGGAATGAGTTCCTAATTCCTTCGGGAATGTGGTGTATTAGGTTGATATCATGACGATAGTTGTGTAGCCATCCATGTCAGGTTTCATAAAAAAAAAAATTACTGGCGTCATTTTAATAAAACAGAAAGATGTACCTATGTTTAATTTGTCTATTCGCTAAACTTATGTTGACATGACACATGAGATCCCAAATCGGGCTAGAACGTAAAGCGTGAAAGTGCCCGTCCGTCCTGACAGAGCTCAAGCACTGCGTGGAGCTGGCGCCGCGCTGCGGCGGCTCGGTGCTGCTCGCGTGCGGCTCCGGCGGCGAGAAGCGCAACTGGATGTCCGACCTCGTCATGCTCAACACCAAGAGTATGCTCGACCGCACGCTCGACAGGTGAGACGCGGATGTACATCATTATATGTATTTAATGGGTACAACTTTACCGTTATCTCATTAATTTGAGTTTCAGGGACATCTACGTTTCAAGCATTGCAATCAGATTTTTAAAATAATTTGATACATTTTTAATAGCAGGATTCGAACCTGCGTCCTTTGGACTAGATGCCCACTAATGTAGCCTATGTTTCTATGTGGTGTGTGACTACAATGTATTTTCATTAGTCGACGTGACTGAGAGAATCAGTGTTCTTTCACATGATATATTTTGAAGACAAAATCCTGAAAACTTTGGCATATGCTCATAAACTCAACAAATAAATAAGTCTATCTAAAGGAATTTTTGATCCGAAATCACCCCTGATTTCCTCTCTGGAAAATTTTGTAATAGTTATACTATTAACAATCACAGAAAAACTAATGACAATAATAAGGAAATTAGTAAAGTGAATCATAAGGCTATGTGAAGGCAGTGGAAATCTAATATTTAAAAATATTCAGAAATGCATTCTTTGTCCATTTTGCACAGCCGTAACGGTTCCTTACCCCTAAAAGTTATCAGATTAAATTCTCAATTTGTTAATCTCTTAAGTTTCATACTATGTCTATATTTTTTATTATTTTGTAAATATCTGTCCTTTTCAGTAAAACAAAGTTTTTCCAATGTTTTTAGCCAATATTTCTCAATTTGAAAGGTATATTAAAAACAATTCAAATAATAAACAGGCGTAGATTCTGACCATATATTTTAGAATCCAAAATTTAATTTTTTTAATAAAACTATTCTTGATACGGTAACGACTCTCTTAACAATGTAAAGGGAACCATAATATATCCATTTTCTTAAAGAAATAGTGTGAACCTAAAACCTTCCCACAAATGTTACATGCCTGTGTCTGTTCAGGTAGTTTACTATTTTAGCGTGTACCTGATACCTATCCACACGTGTAACACTGGTGTGTCTGTTCCGGCAGTATCCTGCTCGACCTCGAGAAGAAGCACCCACTGAAGCTGCCCTCGCCAGATATATACAAGTTTGCGGTGGAGGACTCTCCAGACAACATCGTGCTAGAAGAGCGCAGCAACAACGCTGGCGCGCCGCTTATCAAGGTGAGGCTCTCTGTCTGGTCGGCTGGTCCATCCATCTTAGTATACTCAATTGTCAAACTATTCTCTGCAATCGCTAAAGCATTAGAATCGTGGTCGGATCCAGGTAGAGTCTTTGGGTTTCTGACCCCCTGGGCTGGTTCTGGGCTTTGTTATCATAATCTAATTGGAGCCTGTCCTGACTGTCCTGACTTATGACCCCCCTGACTTTTTTTGTTCTTAGCATTGCAATCAGTCCGATTGCCCCCGACTTGACTTGCAGAGAAAGTGACAAATCCAATAGTGAAAAATGTTTTCTCTTTTTATCCTTTAATGCAGGGCGCAACTCTTCTCAAGCTCGTGGAGCGCCTAACGTACCACATCTACGCGGATCTCAACTTTATGCGGACGTTTCTCACAACGTACCGCAGCTTCTGCGAGCCGGCCACGCTCCTGGACCTGCTCATTGAGAGGTTCAACATCCCCGAACCGAGCCTCGTCTATGACACGCCCGGTATGTACTCATTTGTTGTTCGGTTGTGTATTTTCATGTGCTTATAACGGTAAGAGATTTAATTCCTAAGACCCTCTCACTGTAAGATCGACATCAAGGTATGGTCTGAATTACTCTGGCAGAGTCATTGATTGAAGAGGAAGGTATAGATTGATCACATCATACCAGTTGAGTAGGGATGATAAAAGTCCACAGGTTTTTTTTTTGTGTCTCATCTGCTTCATGGCAATCTGTTTAGAAAACAATAAGCCATTTCTTTATTTGATGTTAATCTGTTTTGGTTGTCTTCCCCGAGAGTTTCTTATTGGAATGATCCAACGGACTCTCTGTTTGGCCTAGGATAATCTATTACTCAGACTCCAGATGTCGTTTCGTTTCAGTCTAGTATGATGAAGGCAATGCTTAATGCAAGTTCGTTAACATGGTGTGATAGCTTCCTTTGGTATTTAACACTGTATTGGGCTATTTCTTGTTTGACTGGCTTTATGTTGAAGTCAAGATATATATATTTGTTGCCTATGCATTGTGAGATATGGTACATCGTTCTTAATGTCTTGCTCTAAAAACTTTCGAGTATTTCGATGTGGAATTTCCTAGCTGTTCAGTCTTATTGGAGGGCAAGTTTCTCTTCTGAGAGTAAATGTTACATGCGTAATTTTGCTCTGGATTGTGTTAATTCTCCACTGTTTCAGCCACTTCTCCATTTGGTTCAGGCGATTTTGCAGTTACAGCGAGGCAGTTCTTGGGTTGACGTGTGCTGATAGTAAGGCGGTATCGTCAGCATAGGTTGCAGTCGTCGTGTTGTCACTCGTCCGGATATCTGCAGTGTAAATGAGGTACAGTACTGGTCCTAGTATGCTGCCCTGCGGGACCCCAGGACCGATTTTGTGTAGGGCTGAGCGTTCGTTTTTGTACTTAACCTGGTAACTTCTTTTATCAAGGTACGATTGAAGTGTTGGTAGAAAGGAGTGTGGGAGCACCTTTCTCAGTTTATACAGTAGACCTTCATGCCAAACCTTATCGAATGCTTGGATAATATCTAAAAGAGTACGATCTATTTTCTAGGCATCTGCTGATAACATCGACAATGCGGTGTACTTATTCGACTGTGTCGTTCGTGTTTCGAGAGCTGTGAGTACTGATCCATCAAAAACCCAATTTGGACCAAACCCCAATATGTTTCTACGAGTGTTCTATTTCCGGTGTATCGACATGAGAATATGTGTTGGTTTTTAAGTTGTTTGCAATATGAGAACTTTTTTAATTTTCATGCAAGCCCCAAGGATAAAAACACCAAAATACGACTGCAGTCCAAACTCATCGATATTGGACATTCACCAAGGTATGCTATGAATGATATACACTTGAGAACTCACTTTAAATAAGTATGTCATGATGGTGGTCAGTGTTTTAGGATTTTTTTACAGCAACGCTGTTTTTTTGGTTGAACGTTTGCCTGTCTCATTCGGTCTTGAGGTTTCCTCTCTCTATTTACATTCGATAAATAAATAAATTTTCATAAAAAGAAAAAAAAAATGTTTAAACATTGTGTCAAATTTTGGTGTTGCAGAGACAATCGATGGCATCATAGTGACAGATACGGAGAAACTCAGCAAAAATACAGCACGTGAGGACTGGAAGAGGTACCGCAAGGAATTCCTGCAGCCGGTCAAATTTAGGTACGTAACATTCTCGAGATTTTTAAAAATATTGCTATTATTTGTTTAATTCATTTGCAGTGTCAATTTGAAAACCGAACTTGATTTTTTTGACCTGTTAGGTATCAAAAGAATATTTTTATCTCAAAAAAATGGTCGAACTATAAAGTTTTAGATATAGAAAACTAGTAACTGTGGGTTGGTAACACCCCATGGGTGGATGTCTGCAATAAAATTTACAAAAATCAAAGTATACTGTTCACAAGGTGTAAGTACAAGGTATAAGTAGGTAGTAGTGGTATAAGTACAAGTACAATCTTTAGCTTCTGCTATGCATGTATAGTAGAGATGTATGCATCCTCAGCTCTAGATGGGTGATCTAGACCGATACTTAGGAAAGAGGGTGTTAGTCAAATGATGTCTGTGTGTGAAAGTGGGTGACATGTAAGTGGGTGCGAGGGTAAGTGAGGGTGTGTGTGTCTTCGATTGTTTGTGGAATGTATTTGAAGTTACGTGATTGTCTGTGTAAGAGTATCTGTAGGTGATCGTGGATGGGGTGTAAGTGTGTGAAGGTGGGTGAGGTGTATGAGAGTGTGGCGGTGTGTAAAAAAGGGATGGCTCGATGCGAGGGTGGGTTTGAATGCATGTTAATGTGAAAATACTATTGTACTAAACCTATGTCAAATGCAGGGTTATCAATGTGCTGCGGCATTGGGTGGACCAACACTTCTACGACTTCGAGCGAGAGCCGGTGCTTCTCGAAAAACTGAAAGTGTTTCTCGAGTCGGTCGACGGCAAGCCTATGAAAAAGTGGGTGCAGAGCGTGCTCAAGACTGTTCAGAGAAAGGTAAATTGATTGCATCTGTGTTATTGATTCCTCGCAGTTTGGTTCGGACTTCTTGAGCGTGAGATGTGGGTTCGATACCTGGTGGCTGCACAACTGCCATTCTCGATTAGTCTTGGATCAGTGAATTATATAAGTAACAGGAATGCTTTACGGTAAATGAAAACATTGTGAGGAACCCATCACTTCAGTTGTGTTAGGCTGAGTTGGATATGAGCATTTCTTCATGAATACGAGCTCCTCCAGGTTTGTAATTCATGTAAAATTAGGCTCTCTTCCACTACTAGTGTTAGGGTTAAGCTCGTCCGAGTTGGTACCATTGCATTGAATGAATAGATAGTCGAAACGGCTCTGAAAATTTGTTCATATTTTCCATCCAGTTCATTGCAGTTGTGCTCATGAAGGGAAGGTGCTGGCTTGGCATCTAATTCATTTGGTGATGCGGTTTGTTGGGACAATATCATAATGGTGGGTTTGGTATTGCCACCTGTGGTCAATCACATAAAAAAATATCATCATTGTCATTTTGTGTGACTAAAAACATCATTGTCATCGTATCTGGATACTCTGATACCGAATAGCTGTGCTCAGAAGCGAGACATGGCACCATTGATTATGTTTTTTAAAAAGCTGTAATGGGGCCCAGTTCTAGAGATGTTTACTTACCAATTGGGTTATAAGTACAGTCTTGTAAATGAAAGAAAGAGGTGATCACTGTTGGTAATGAAATCATCCGTTCCGTAGACGCAGGGCGCGACGGAAAGCGAGCCGAGCGCGCCATGCGTCCAGCACGTGTTTGACAAGGCGCCTCCGGCGACGGTGCGCCACCTGTGCGAGGCGCCCGAGCGCTACAACTGGCACCCGTTGGCGCTGCACCCGCTCGAGCTCGCGCGGCAGCTCACGCTGCTCGAGTTCGATCTCTACAGGACGGTGAGTGCGAAAACGTTGCTGCGAAAAAAGTGTACAGAAGTGGTCCAAGAATACATCCCTGGGGCACGCCAGCGGTTGATTTCGTGAAATGTATAGGTGCAGGAGGATTCCTTGGCTTAGGCATGACAGGTGTGTGGGAGTTACCTGTGGAGAGCCTTCGATGCTTCACTCCTCTTCACATAGGTGCAAATGCGTCTTGGCAGCCGTCTTGATGATCGTATCCGTTTGAAGGATAGAAGAAAGTGCGGAGGGGGGAGGGGGGATGCTCTACCTATTCATATTCTGGAGGATGCCTGCCATGAAGACTACGCTGGAGAACTCTATATATTAGCCTCGCTTCGATCTTGGCACGTCTAGATTCTTCTGTCGTGTGACGGAAGAAATCTGTAGAGCGTATACCGATAGTCCTCTTACTCCGATTTTAGAGCAATTTTAAATATTTTATGGTATTTTAAAGAGGTTGTTGTTTCAAATTTAAAGAATCGCAATTTTTTCTTACTAGATGTTTTTACATTATACCAAATCCTTTGTATTCTTGCAGGTGAAACCGTCAGAGTTGGTTGGAGCTGTATGGATGAAGAGAGACAAGGAGAAGACCAGTCCAAACCTGCTGAGGATCATCAAGCATACCACCAATGTGAGCCGACCCTTGCAGTTCTTATATTTATAATATTAGAATTAACCGATTACCTAGAATCTATGTTAATTTTGAAATAGAAATGCAATAGAAATAAATAATTTAGTAATATCTAGTAATAATATTTAATAATAACAATTAGGGTGAAATCTTAGCAGTCAAGGAATGTGACATGTAAGTATGTATAATCGACCGTGAAGCAAGTACACATTAATTAAAGAAAGATCCCTGTAAAAAGAACTACACATGGCAAGTTCAACCGCCCCTAAGCCACGAGCCACTCACTTCAATTCGATAAGCGAGCGATGTGTCCCCTGGCAGTTCACCCGCTGGATGGAGAAGTGGATCGTGGAGAGCGAGAACGCGGAGGAGCGCGTCGGCGTCGTGTGCCGGTTCATCGAGCTGGCGTCGGCTCTGCGCGCGCTCAACAACTTCAACGGTGTGCTCGCGTGCGTCGCCGCCATGGAGAGCGCCTCCGTTCACCGCCTCCGGAGCACCTTCCAGGTCAGTTGCCTTCTGTTCATACAGCGCGGCTCCTGCTGCCTTTACGCGCGGTGACGCAACAGAGGGAGGACAGCTCACTCACTGGTTAGAGGTGCCTTCTGTTTATGTCTGTTTGTACAAGGATTTGGTGGTTTATATTTTAATGAAAACATTGTTTTGGGTGGTTGTGCTGAGGACCAATGGAAAAGCCAAACACACCTCACACAACCACGCTCAGCGAGGCACCATACCTGTAGACTGAAAGATAGAACTTGTTCAAATTACCTTTTTTGAGGAAATGCACCCACCGGCAATAGTTCCGTATCCTGGCGGTGCGGCAGAGAAATGAGTGAGAAACCATTCGTTCTCAAAAGCCTAATGTCTGGACACCCACATTGGATTTTTTGTAATAAAAACCCATAATCTATATAATTGATTTTCTCGATGTTATTCCAAAACTGATTTATTCCAAATTATGCCAGTCAAAAAAAGTTGTGGGAAAGAAAATATCAGAAAAACATAACCTATAATATTTCGTTTCATACTTTGTGGTGGTCAGTTACATTAAAATTAGTTTGAAGACAAACAAATGGTCTTCTTTTCCTCGAAACATTAGTCTAACTACATCATGTACTCCATGACTCTCATTCTCACTCTACTCTCATTTAGCTAAAAACCGCGTAAATAAAACTGGACAGGAATGACAGTTTTGACATTTTAAAGATGTGACATCTACAATAACGTTTGATTATTGATTATTCATCATTCACTGCACTCGGATTGTCATATTTTATTATTATGATTAGCCAGTTAGACAATTACAGCAAAGAACTGGTGAGAAACTTCGCGGGAAAATTTAAAATAAGTGATTGCCACGGTTCACAGTCATGAACAAATTATTGGTTTTTATATTTTTTTATTCCTCGTAACATTAATAACAAATATGAACGTATGTCGCAGTCGATCCCGGTGCGATTGGAGCGTGCGCTGGACGAGTTCCGCGAGCTGGGCCAGGACCACTTCCGCAAGTACCAGGAGCGGCTGCGCAGCATCAACCCACCGTGCGTGCCCTTTTGCGGCATGTACCTCACCAACATACTGCACATAGAGGACGGCAACAAGGGTATGTTGTTGTTGATGTTGTTATTTGGTATGGAATGGTAGGTGTGGTATCAGCCATCCTTGTCCAATTAAATAAAAAAACGGTTGTGGCAATTCGTATTTTCCAATATTTTAATCCAGTTTGTATCACTTCGTCCCGCAGACTTCTTGCCCAACACGGAGCTGATCAACTTCTCGAAGCGGCGGAAGGTGGCCGAGATCACGGGCGAGATCCAGCAGTACCAAAACCAGCCGTACTGCCTCACCATCGAACCCAAGACTCGGGTGAGTTCGCATCGGAGTCCTCTAACCCGGAGCTACGGTAAATGTACCTTTTTCAGGAATACATATTTCGAATTACATAAAAAAGATCCAATTACTCAAGGTCAGACCTTCGGAATATTTATTTTACCTCATTTACTGAAATTTATAGCTTTTGCTATTATTGATCCCTTAAAGATTGTCATAACTGTATTTTTAAAAGAAGGATAATTTGTACAAAAAAGGTGGTCACTTCTACCCATATTTTATAAGGTGTTTGAAAAATTTGTAGAGATTAGACTGAACTCAATATAATCTAAACTTTACCAAACATGGTATATTAAATTGGAAGCAATTTTATTTTAGTAAGGGTATGTTAGTTGGATAAATTAGTTATGAGAGTTTTGTATGGATCCAAATATACATGTGGTATATTTTGTGATCTCTCCAAGGCTTTTTACTATGTAAATAATGACAAATTAATTATGAAATTAGATCATGATGGTTTTAGGAATTACATTTGTTAAGTCATACTTTTGCAATAGGCAGCAGATTTCTGATCTGCAAGGTACAAAATCTAACGCAGAACCCATCAACAATGAGTACCGCAGGGTTATATTCTAGGTCCCTTGCTTTTCCTTTTCTATGTTGATTATATTTTCTAGTTGCGTATCAGACTATGTAGAATTAGTAATGTTTGCTGATAATATTCCCTTAGTTTTATCCATTTTTGGCAGTATCTATGGCGTGCCAAAACGCCGTAATGAAACGCGTTATTTCTGTTCGAAGTTTGTATAACGACTGAATGAATGCTTGGGAGCGGCGCTGGTGCAATGTATGTGCGTTTGTGTATGTGGTAGTGTGTATGTGCCTGCGTGTATGTATATTGCTGAGTGGGCACCACACTCCTCCCCCCTTAGTGTTGATATAAGTTATTTCTGTTCGAAGTTTGTATAATGACTGAATGAATGCTTGGGAGCGGCGCTGGTGCAATGTATGTGCGTTTGTGTATGTGGTAGTGTGTATGTGCCTGCGTGTATGTATATTGCTGAGTGGGCACCACACATTCATTTATGTATTTTCTTCCATTCTTGGATTCGTAATTCATTTATACACGGTGTAATGGCCTTATATTATGACAGTATATGTATTATTACATTAAGTCTTCTATAATCACTTCTTAAGGTGGCCCATCCCGCTCATCTCCCCATACAAAAGGGGAAAGAAGATCACGCCCATATTTCTCGTCAGAGATCCAAAATTTTGCTCAAAATAGCTTTATTTGATCGAACTAGATGTCTGATGACCATTGGCATTGTAAAATTGTGTTTGGTTTCTAAGTTATAAGGTCTGAAAGTTCGCTTTATTCGCGCGTTTTATACAATAACTTTGGAGGTGGATTACGCAATGATAAAGTAAGAACATCTTAAAAAGATTAGTCATCAGACATAGCCTATTTAATCAAGATTTATAATCTATTTGGTTTTTGTTCGATTTTTTACTGCAGCGGTCGTGGTTTACTTATAGCTACAAGTCGTTTTGAAATTAAAATTTTCGTAATTCTTACCAAATCATACACTATGCACATTGTCTTTTTTGTGGACATGTTGCATCTTCCTCATCACGGAGCCTGTCTTATTCTTTGAAACAGAGAAGGTCCCAGAGCGCAACAGCACGGTTTTGTACCGTGCCCGCGAATGAGTTAGGGCCGCCGGGTTGGGCCATCTTAAGACGCTGTGACGTGGCTTGCGCAGGCGTTCCTGGAGTCGCTGAACCCGTTTCCCGACATGGAGGACAAGGACATCACGGACTACCTCTACGAGCAGAGCCTCAAGATCGAGCCGCGGCCGCCCGTCAAGCTGCAGCCCAAATTTGTGAGTGCACCACCTCTCGGGTTATTTCGTTACCGTCGCTTTGTTCTGACGATAAGGAACTTAATATGCCGGTCCTAAATGGGTACAATATCTTCTGTGTTGCGAATACTACTTCGGAGGGTGATTCTAGGGGCAAAAATTAAAGAGAGCAAGTTGCTTAGGCAGCAATATAAAATGGGAAGACTTGGCATCGTCAAATATCGGTTCCGACAAATCGTGTTACTGCTAAGATGCATGCGTGCGTGACATTGGGGTCAGATGGCCTCGGACTGACAAAGATAGATACAATGCTATTTACCGCGAGAGTGAAAGAGCTAACACTATTTAGCCATGATGGCAATTCAGTGACACATTCTAAGGTGCTTTGCCCAATCTTCCCATTTATATGGCTGGCTTATTGCTCATTAGAACCACCCTGTGAAGTAAATCTAGTATTGACTTCTTCTACATGTCACACGTGTGGTTTTGGCAGCCACGCCGCTACCCCGAGCTGTCGCTGAAGTCGCCGGGCATCAAGCCGTCGCGGCGTCACACGTCCGGCGGCCATTCCCACCATCACGACAACGCCGACGACACCACCAGTGAGCGCACTTCATACACTCTGTAGTCTCGGTTATAGATGACGTTCTTGACTAGGCGATTAGCTGGGCTTAGGCCTGCCTCCGCTAATAAATATCTCTTTGAGGGTTAGGGTTCTGTGGGGTTACCCTGGTCGCCGGGTGAACAGGCAAGTGCTTAAATCTGTCGGTTAGTTGCATTTCGTACCATGATAATTGGTAAATTTTACTTCACTTCGTATCACAATTAGCATGGTACTATATGCAACTAATCGTCAGAATTCATTTTCATCAGGCGAGTTAACATACTATGGTAACACCCTTGGGGATAACCTAGGAGCTTAAAAAAATAAAAAAAACAGACAATGCTAAAAAATTTTTTAGGAACTAGAGATGGATGGCTCTTACCACGCTGTCATGCTATGCTAACAGGGCCATCCTTATATTGTACGGCTACATCAAACTGCAAAGAAAAAAAACCTATAATTTTCATTTCTGCGTCGACCATCTTTCATTTAATGGGATGGTACCTATAGGGACATAGTAAATACAGTAGGGGGGTGTTCAGTTTTATTTGGACCCTGAACCACTTCCAGACTCAACGGTCGAGAATGGTTATCAATCCAGAGGGCTCGTATACGTGAGAAAATTCACTTATTCAATATTTGAGCCCGGACCTCTGGAATGCAAGGCAAGACCCGGCGCCACTAAGTTTAGAGCCGCTCCATACGTTTACTGATGCGTGGCTGCCGGGCAGGTGTGTCTCAGCTGTCGCCGACGTCGGCGGCGGGCTGGGGCGCCGACAACACTTCGATGGCTTCGCTCAACTTCGGCTCCGTCGTCAGTCTGCAGCAGGAACCCGACGAGCATCGAACCGGTGAGCTACTGGACTATTGACGACTGCTATTTGTCCAACTGCACTAAACAGCGAAGCTGACCCAGACGGAATTCAAGGTATTGTGAGTTAAAAAACCCGCCAAGTACGAGTCGGACTCGCACACGAAGGGTTCCGTACCATCGTACAAGATTTAACACAAAAAAATCACGTTTTTTGTATGGGACCACCCTTTAATGATTATTATTATTTTATTTTACCTATTTGTTGTTATAGCGGCAAAATAAAGACACACTCTGTGAAAATTTCAGCTGCCTACCTATTATGAGATACAGCCCTGTGACAGACGGACGGACGGACGGACAGCGGAGGCTTAGTAATAGGGTTCCGTTTTTACCCTTTGGGTACGGAACCCTAAAAACTGGGGGCGAGGATCAAAGTCAAGTTTGACTATCGTATAAGGCTGGTCGCCAGCATTATATAATTTAGGTCTAAGCCACATCAGTGATAATCAGTAACTGCACTGCCCCCTGTATCTCACCTTGAAGGCATGTTTTAAGTTTTTACCGACCAACATTGATGTTGATCATGTTTTATGAATTGACTGGAAATATTTCAAAATACATAGAAAATAAAAGATCATAAGTATGTTGGTCACATTACCTCAAGTGGTGTGATTGTAACATGCCTACACTGTGTCTGAGTCATAAGATCCCGGTAGAAAGGTCTAGGCGGAGGTGTCGGTCGATGGGAAACAAGCTGTACTAGTGATGGAGAGACTGTTCCTGATGCGATACGAGTAATCTAGTTCGTTAGAAGTGAAACAGTTCACTAGCGATAGTGAGGGAGTTTAGTAGTTGAAGTGACGCATTATGCATTCATATACAGTTCAGGCCAAACTTAAATGTTTCTCTAAAGCTCACCCGTGTACTCTATGCCCTTCTCTTGTAGAGCGTTTCTTGTACGCGCGAGGCGCATATAAGTTTGGCGCGTACTGTAATTATATTGTTTCTTTGTGAGTTTGTTAGTAACTCGTTGAATAAATGTAAAATTGTTGGCCTTTGGTGTATTTGCCTCTAACTTGGAATTTAAAGATCAAACATATCTTATCCTTCTGCCTACCCTTCTCGGAAGGGGCATTACAATATGCAGGCTTTAATGTCTCCCCGTCGTCAGGTCGGCACGAGGAGCGAGCGTCGCTGCCGAGCCCGCGGCTAGACCGCTCCGCCACCAACGCGTTCAGCATATTCGACCGGACGTTCGGCTACCGGCTCGCGTCTACTATGAGTCTCAACAGGTTTGATATTACCTTTCTTACCTGTTGGCAAATCTAACATTACCATCTAGTTACTTATTTAAATGCTCTAAAAAGAAGAAAATAAACTTGGGTTTCAATTTATTACTTTATACAATGTATGTGATATAAAACCTTGCCTCAAGATTAAGTTACACCATGTATTCTTGTTCATTTACACTGGTAAATCTTTTATATAACACAAGACAAGCTTTCATATCAAATAAATTATTTAGTGTTATTGATGGGTTTGATTAAATTTAAAGTTTATTTTCTTCTTTTTAGAGTATTTAAAAGAAACTAAAAAAACATGTTTTTTACTATTTATGTTTTTTTTTTTTCACAAGTGTTGAAGCATGTTTCTAAGTAATTATGCATTGTCATGAGAACCTAATGTGTGTGCCAAATTCGAGCCCAGTGGAATTGGGTCAAATGTAACTTGCGAGTATCCAGGACATGCGAGTGAAGTTAAATGAAAGCTTTTGATAAAATAGAAATCTATGCTTGCACTCTGGCAGAGTTTTAGAAGGCAGTTTACTTTGAAGCTGCTTAGTTTTGAATAATTTGTGTATTTTATCTATAATTGCCTACAGCCTTTAATTACCACCCCAGTAATTATGTTAGGTATATTGTTGCATTAATAAATAAACTCTGGCCCAAGATTCAGTTAAAGTTACCACTTGATAGTATCAATATTATGTGTGAGAAAGGTAATAATAAATCCGTTTTTCAAAACACGAATTTGTCACCATTTTTTTCATTGGTTTTAATTTGCTCTTTAAATTAAACTAAATTCTAAAGTGCCGATTATCTCGTCCAGGTATTGATTGCAAGCTGCTAATATTCTCTTCAGTAGTAGGTGAAATGACACTTAGCCCCTTATATCCTACTCACTGATTAGTGGCCGATTGACCAAAAATCACTAATTGTGGAAAGTTTTGTTAGATATTTTAAAGTTTTTTAGAACTATTGTTAATTAAATCTATCAAATAAAATATCCTGATCTAAAAAATAAAAAAATATATATAACTAGAAAAGATCAAAACACTGTTAAAATAACAGAACAAACTCGCGACAATAATACGCCATCAAACTCGTGATGATAATAAAATCAAATTGCACCGTCAGGCACTCAGCGAACCCGGCTACGTCGCCGTCGGGCCGCGAGCCCGAGTCAACGAGCCCGCGGCTCCCCTCCACCTCCATCCCGGAGCTCTCGAGCCGCATGCTGGAGAACTTCACGGGCGCCGCGCCTGTCTCGCCGCGGCGGGACCCCAAGCAGAGCCCGCACCCGCCCAACGGCAAGCGCCCGCCGGCGGACCCCTGGTGTGAGCAGAGGTGAGCTCTGCACAGTGTTCTCGGGTGCAAGGGCGATATTATCCCTCGAAGAGATTACTTCCGGCCGACGTTTAGGTGTTTGAGAGATATGATAATATATATCTCAATCCACTGGGCTATCTTCGTAGCCCAGTGGCGATTCGATAAGCTGGGTGAAGGTGCTTTCACCCAGCTTAGCTTGATGAGCGCGGTTGGCTTCAATATGTGATATAGCATTGCAGTGCAGTGTTTTTAATAATTATTATTGAGTCTATTCGAAGTTCTAAAAACCATTTTTTTTAATGATAATCCGGTATGGGGTGGCTGTGCTGAGGACCAAAGGAGCTTAGAAAGCCAAACATACCTCAACAACGCTAAGTGAGGCACCATAACAGCGGATTTGCAGACTATCGCTGAGCTATCAAAAGTGTTCATATTACGCTTGAAGACTCCCCGGTTATATGTATGAGGAAATGCTACCGCCGGCAGACAGTTCCATATTCAGGCGGTGTGGCAGAGAACTGAGATTGAGAAATGGTTCGTCCTCAGAAGCTTAATGTCAACCACAAGGAGTCGCTCTGATTATCTGCGGCGGGTGCTCCGGATATATGTAGGATAGGGAGAAATAACAGATGTAAGTTCCACAGAGCAACGTCCATGGTTAGTACCTCTAGAACAGACTGAGCGACCCAACAGATCGTCTGTGGCTCGGGGACTCCGAATCACGAATTCTTATGTATTCATGCAGGTTGAACTTCGCCAATGACCCGCCGCCGCCGCGGCTCAACGACCTCTCCTGCGAGGCGAAGCACCAGCGGATCGTGCACGAGATCATCGCCAACTGCGGCAACGGCGAGCGCGCCGGCGCCGCCAAGCCGCCGGCGCTCTCGCCGCGCAACCCGATCGTCGACGCGGGCGTCTTCTACGGTACGGACGGCGGACACCACTTCGGCGAGTTCGGCTCGCCGCGGCGCGGCGGCGCGCCCCGCTCCGCCGAGCTCGCCGAGCTGCGCGTGAACAAGCCGCCGGCGCTGTCGCCGCGCAACGCGCGCGGCGCCGGCGACGTCGACCGCAGCACCAAGCCGCGCACCGAGTCCGCTACGGAGGACGAGGTTAGCATTTTGCTGTTAAACTGTTGCAGTCCGTTCATTCGATGTCCACCAAGATTTTAGCGCAAAAATCGCCTAATGGTATTTGGCGAAAGAAGTTCGATATTGACCGTGATCTTGGCACGAAAATTGCCTCATTGAAAAAGGCGAAAGAAGGTTGATATTGACCAAGATTTTGGCGCAAAAATCGCGTTAGGGTAATGGGCGAAAGAATTATATTATATTATAATAATTATTATTATTATTATTATTGATAGGCTAGCAGCTTTAAGCTGATGCGCCTATATTGAAACCTGAAACTGATGCCTAGAAAGATATTGACCGAGAGACCGCGCAATACGTGCAGTCCTCACAAACAGCACCTGTTCACGAGCATCACGCCGGGCGCAGCCATCGCCTCTGTCAAACATATTTTAGGGAAAGAGGAGACCCGAACCTAGTGTGCTTTGAGCTTTTCCCTGAGCTTTTCCTAAAGCTTTATAAAACATATGTGCAACCTATGTTGGAGTATGCATACCAGATCTGGAGTCCCTACTTCAAGAAAGATATTGACCTGCTGAAACGAGTACAACGTAGAGCAACAAAAATGCCAACTGCACTGAAAAACCACTCTACAAGAATGAAGAAAACGGGGAGATCTTATTGAAACATTTAAAATTCTCAACTCTTCTTACAACTCTACCAATCTACAAGATATGTTCACCCTTGCTAATACTAAAAACCTGAGAGGACACTCACAATCGGTCGAAGCAGAACCCTCGACGAAACTTTCTTGCCAACAGAGTAGTAGAATCTTGGAACAGTCTTCCCAGTGAAGTTGTAAACGCTGTCTCCGTAAATTCCTTCAAAAATAAACTAGACAATCATATAAAATAAAAAATAAAAAATATAATCAATAAATAAATAAGTGTTGTGATATAGGCGCATCAGCTTAAATAGCCTATCAATAATAATATAATAATAGTGTCACCGCAAGCGAGACCTTAAAATGAGGTCAACATTGACAGATGGCGCCAAGTTATTACTATTTAAAGTTGTGGTCGCAGGCTGTATAGTGATGAGAACAAAAGATTATGGGTTTGAAGGTAACGCTCGCTTGTCGGCAGGTGCCGCCGCTGATGCCGCGTGGGGCGGCACCGGCGGTCGGGGGCGACGCGTCGCCGGAGCGCGCGCCGCCTCCGCCGGGCCGCGGCACCGCGCGCGCGCTGCCTGCCGTCGACCCAGAGCGGCCGCCGCCGAGCCCTAAGACGGAGCCGCTCGTCCGGTGAGTGGGCTGTGGACTTTACTGTTTTGCCTGAGAACTTCTTACAAGATGGGCATTATCAATTTCTTGATTTCGCCTATAGAGCTAGGAAATTAATTTGTGTTGGAGCGGGCACCGATGAAGGCGCTGCTTTGACGTCGACTCGTCGGAAGTAAGGCCTACCTTCTGGGACGAGAGGTTGCTTCGCTCGATTTGCGACTGTTGTTGGTTTCTGCTGCTTTTGCGATCGCTGAAACTTCACTATTCAAGGCAGTTATGTCGACGATTTCCCACAAGCACGCTAAACGCGACTTCTGCTCATGAAGGTTTGCTAGTTCTGTTCAAAGTGCTGTATCACAGGAACACCTTACTTCCTCGCGGATCTACAATTCGATCTGTCACACACTGACAGACCAAAAGACAAGACAACTCTAATGATTCTGATAACATGATTTCTTAGGGGGTAGGCAAACGACCTTTCTGTACAGCAATCATGCAAACTAAACAATTGATGTAGGTAAAACTTGAGCAGGTCGGGGGATCGATGTGACTTATACATTTTTACTTCAACACAGGAAGGATGCAGAATTATACGAAATAAAAAATATCATATACTAGTGAATTTTATCTGCGGGTTCATTCTAAGAGGGCCATTCCTGACGGGACTAACTTATTGCCTGGCGGGCATGGCACAAAATCGGGGTATTGCACTCTGGCACCGGGTCTGTTGCAAAGAAAAAGTCGTGATGAGGAAGGAGGATGTAACTTGTCCACAAATCAGACAATGTGCATAGTGTGTGATAGATTTAAAAATTGAGAGAATAATCAAACAAAAACTACAATAATGCACATCGGACGTTGGAAAGAGGCAATCGGCTAGTTTCAGTTTTTAGACCGTTGCCGCTCTCTCATGTTGTCACTCAGTACCTGTATAATATGTGCGAGAGAGATGTGCATTATTTTTGCCGGATTATGTAAATTTATTTTGAATTTTCATGAAGCAAGCTGGGCTTGATGAATAAGATTTTTAGGTGTGTTTGTTTTTACCTAACTGGACATGAATCCTCTGAGTCCTTTGATCTATAGGGTCGGTGAGCAATGGAATCACCTCCCTGCCGAGGTACGCCAAAGTACGATCTGGGGTCCTTAAAACGTGGTGTGAAGATGCACCTGGCTGGCTGGCATGGTTTTCGCACTAAACTTGAAAGTTTGCACCTTAATAGGTCCTCCAGGAAACGCGCCTAACATAAAAAAAAATCACACCCACCTTCCAACCCGGGCAGACTTAACCCTACCACCTAGTAGGGGAAGGACCTACAGTTTTACATGGATTCCAGATCAAAGAAACAGCTCGCATTCGTTACGAAATGCAGTTTTTAACAGAAAGAGAAAGAAAGTGGTGTGTGTACGGGAAGAGAATCGAACCCATAACCTCTGGCATAGAATTCAATTCCGTCCCCTGAGTTACGAGCCGCCAATGGACTATGATTTTAGAACAATTTTTTTTGCCCTGGATGCAAGCCAAACTTATACATTATCACAGAGTGGTCTGTTCTGTTATCAAAAGTATGAATTCGATACAATGTTGTGGAATTCGACACGAGTACCAGATGGCTGTAGAGTAGATTTGGGTCCTCTTTGATACGTCGTCGGTTGCGTTCGGTCGTCATTTTGAATCTGTTTTCTCGGAGGTTCGTATTGATTTTTGTTTAGAAATATTTCTTGCATTATCGGCACCTTATTCGGTATACAATTGTGCTCCAAACTCAACTTTATGTTACAGTCAACTCACAATCTATGCCTTGCACATAAAACAGTTTATCTTAAATGTATTTTATTCAAAAGTTATGTTGTGGGGGTTTCCACAGTAAAGAAGATAATGAGGTTATCGAGCTACATACAACGGTGTGCGTCTGTTTCCTTATTCAAATTAAGAAATAGTTTTCTGAAATTTTGCACATTCAATATATCAACTGAGCACTAAATCCGTACACTTTTGTTTTGTTATTACATAACTTATATCCGTGATATACGCCTCTAAAATGTATATATAAATTCAATAAGGCATATATCACAGGTACATGATAAGTTATAAAAAAAAAACAAAAACAAATTACAAGCGGTCCCAATGAATTTCTTCTCGCACATGTAGCAAGAGCCGAGTAAAGGATTCGTCTTTCGTGGTTTGGAGTCCACAGACTGTACATCTGCTTCTTTGCTTATACTTAATCGTCAATTCCGCCCGGCTTGGCACCATCTCATTGAAAGAACGATGGTCAAAGCGGCAATAAAAATTGTCCATATTTTCCATCCATTTATTCGATGCTTACAAACTATTGCATATATTTTTTGGGACTCATCATGTTTGCGTTTTTACTCCCAACGTTTATCAACATAAAAAAAACAATGGAAGTCTTAAAACTTACAAACGATTTTACAAAGTTTGATAGATAACTGCTACTCACAAATAACATCATAGGACATTGTATGTGTATGTATCTCAAATTAGGATATCTAGTCTTCAGTTATTAATAGTCTATGGTGGACTCTTAAATGTTTGCATAGTTTGAGCGGCTCGTAGCCTAGTGGCGCAGGGGACTGGCCTAGCGTACCAGAGGCCCGGGTTCAATACCAACTTGCACCACTGTCTTTCTCTTTCAGAGTTCGATAAGTGCATTTCGTCACGAATACGAGCTGCTCCATGGTTCGGAATCCATGTAAAACTGTAGGTCCCCTTCCCCTACTAGGTGGTAGGGTTTAAGCCCGCCCGGCTTGGTACCATCGCATTGGATGAAAAGATGGTCGAAGCGGCAATGAAAAATTGTCCGTGTTTTCCATCCAGTTCTATGTAGCCGTGCTCATAAAGGGAAGGTCCTGGCATGGCACCTAATTCCTTCGGGAATGTGGTGTACTGGGCTAATATCATAACGGTAGTTGTGTGGTATTAGCCATCCATGTCAGGTCGCATAAAAAAAAAAAAATAGGTTGTTAAGTTGACGACGGCTTTTACACCAGAGAATACTAGTAATATTATACATTAAGTAATTTATATTTTTAATTTATTTGTTCTGAGGGTTGCTGTTTCTTTTGTTCTTGTTATTTGCCTTAAGCTGTTCTACAAAAAATTGTTTGGCAGTAGCATTTAGATCAAAGTATGTATTTCATTATTTTGAACGGAAAACCAGTGAAGTTTCTTTGCGGATTCTTCTTAACTGTGTTGACCAAATCCGCGGATCTATCCGTTTGTGACGTAACTTTGTGTAGTTTGACTACCAAACGTTTATATTAATAAAATTTAACTTTGATTTGAAGTGGTAACTGCCTAGAACTGATGGAAATATTTGCACGCAACCAGAAAGTTCATCTTTGAGGTAACAACTTAAAAGTGAAGATCACAGCATCTAGAACGAATATTCGTAAAAACTATATATCCAACCGAGTAGTAGAGGCATGGAACAAATTTCCAGAGGATAGATTAACGCGGTGACCACCAATTAATAGAAAAATTGACTGGATAACCATGTCAAACAATATCAAAAGTAAAAAAAAAACAATCTCAATCTCTACAACTAAACATAACAAGATAATCATTGGATTGGCATCAGCACATGCTGATTGTCTAAACCCTGTTTTCACCACCACCAGTTACCTCAAATCCGATAAGTAACTTTCGGTTACATGGTATATTTGTATGGTGTAAGCGAAAAGTTAGTTTGGGATTTTGGTAGCTAGAGGTGGTGGCAACGGGCGTTAAACTTATAGATAAATAATGAAATGAAATGTGTGTGTTTGTGTGCGTCACAGGATGCCAACGATGTCTCCGAAGCGGTCGCCGGCGCCCGCGCCTCCAATAAGCCCGCACGTAAACGTCTCACCTGGCGCGCACAGGTACACAGCAGCTTGCAGTCAAATACAATTATTGTATACAATGCTCTTTAACCTAACTTTAACCCTTTCCCCGCCAAGGTTTTCTGGCATAATCCTCAATACTCCACACTACAATTATTTCTATAATATGCAGTCTTGAATTGTTGTTTGTTTTGTTGCAAATAGTGTGTTTCCACTGTTGAACAAGTATGTACTGTGCAATTATGTAAATAAAACACATTATTTCGTAATCAGTAAAGTTTTATTAATGTTTGAAGGGGAGTAGTTTTCTGTCGGATATATCCGACGATGGCGCCTGCACAATGCCTTGCTCTGACGGCTATATACGTTCCTGGCGGGGAAAGGGTTCACCATTCTAAATTTCTAGAATAGGAAGCTCTTTGGATTTCATAAGACATAGCTATATGAAGAGGTGTCCTTTTTTGGAGCCCCACTGCTTGTTAAACTCCTGTTAACTGCAATGCGGGCCGTGTGGATATATGCAAGTGTAGTGCTACACGCAAAGTGTTAGCAAATGGGCGATGACCAGGAAGCACCGCCGGCCGCACTCTGAGGTCAAACATTGATCCCAACAATTTGATGTGGATCCAGTTTAGGTTAGGGTTATTACTGATGCGTCGGCGTACCACCTTCGTAGCACGTTGACCAAGGTGAGAACCCTCAGTAAGGTAGGTAAAAATCGGCCAAGTGCGAGTCTGACTCGCACACGACGGGTTTCGTACCATCGTGGGACCCCCCTTTAAAGTTTATTATTTTTTTAATTTTAACTATTTGTTATATAGCGGCAAAATAAATACACACTCTGTTAAAATTTCAGCTGCCTACCTTTTTTTTTTTTTTATGTGACCTGACATGGATGGCTAATACCACACAACTACCGTATGAGCACGGCTACATTGAACTGGATGGAAAACACGGACAATTTTTCATTGCCGCTTCGACCATCTTTTCATCCAATGCGATGGTACCAACCCGGTCGGGCTTAAACCCTACCACCTAGTAGGGGAAGGGGACCTACAGTTTTACATGGATTCCGAACCATGGAGCAGCTCGCATTCGTGACGAAATGCACTTATCGAACTCTGAAAGAGAAAGACAGTGGTGCAAGTTGGTATTGAACCCGGGTCTCTGGTACGCTAGGCCAGTCCCCGCGCCACTAGGCTACGAGCCGCTCAGTTCATGAGATACAGCCCTGTGACAGACGGACGGTCGGACGGAAGGACAGTGGAGGCTTAGTATAGGGTCCCGTTTTCACCCTTTTGGGTAGGGAAAGTCGCAAATTTTGTCTTGGTAGATCTCGATGGCGAGGTAACATCATGTATGAACTAAACGTTGTGGTTTGTCTTCAGGAACGCATTTAGTTTCCCGACGCGCGCGGCCCCAGCGCCTTCGCCGGGCGCTCCGCCGCCGCTCACGCCGCACCACGGTCAGTATTATGCCCGACTTTGTGTATACGGGATGGGAAGTGACCTCGGAACAGAAAACCAGTTGGTGTGACCTATGTTACCCCTGATTTGAGCATAGAGGCATAGGCAGCGTTTCTTAAACTGGGGCCCATAGACCCCTATGCCTTTTTGGAAGCAGGATTCCAACCTGCGACCAGGTACATCAGCCAACGAATATCTCGATTACATTCCATCTAAATTTAGATTTTAAAAACAATAAAAACATTGCTTGCTTTGGTCTTTCGGCTAATAAAAAAAAGTTGGAAAAAAGTTGCAGGCCAAAAGTGCTGCCAGATTCACCTCTCGAAATTACAAGACCCTATGCAGAATCATCCTGCATTATAATTTTATGTATTTAATGGATACGAAATTGTTATTATTATTGACCTAGTCAACAGCAGTGTTGATTGCCCACAACTGATAGCTGAAATCAAGTATAATGCTCCAGTCCGCCGCACGCGTCATACTCACCTTTTCTATACGCCACTAAAACGCACCAAATATGCTCAAAATTCAACAATAACACGATTAACTAACACTTATAATAATCATTTTAGTTCACAAGATATATTTACTTCAAGTAAAAATGTATTTAAAATTGCAATAAAAAAAGAAATAATACTTAATAGACTAAAAGATACATAGGCAAAATTTCAATAACTTAATTTTTATCTTATACTATGTGTCTCTAAACTTGTAACCTTTTACACAAACACACCCTAACACATACCTGGCTTTAATTTCTGTATTTAGTATTTAACGATCAATTGTTTAGTTTTTAAGCTGTTGGTGTACCTAAATAAATTAAATAAAAATAAAAATCATTATTTTGCTTCCACTGTTCCAACTTACTTGATATTTGGTATCTAATATTAGACTACAAATATCTGTGTCGACGACTTTGTAAATGTATTTTAGGTCAAACCACAGAGAAAACAAAATTCGTAAGGTAAACTGGGGTAATTCCGAACGCTTTTTACGATATTTTACTTCGGCGTCAAATTGTGCATTATCAGTGATACTTTTCTTTGAAGGTTTTTTTTTTGTAAGGTAAGAATATTTTAATCTTTGTTAATCCGTGCGAATAGAGTTATATTCTCAAAGAGCAAAAATAAAATAAATTAAAATGCGCCAGAAAGCAGAACCTTCTAATTCCGAACGTAAAAATCTAATTCCGAATGATGAGTGCCTAATTCCGAACGTACATATTATTTTCATAAAAATTCGAAAAATTATACTTTGGAAAAAAGGAATAGTTACCAAATAAATCTAGACATGTTATAATTCACATAACTGGTCATTTTTACCAAGATTTCCATAAGAAAACGATATTTCCTCTCTGTGTTCAAACACCACATTTAAGGCGCCGCTCTCCTAAAATGTAATATATTATAGTAGCATTTTCGGTATTTTTAAATTCACAATTAATCCAACCTGGCTTGTCAATATAATTTTATGCTACCCTGTGCCAATATTTAAGAAAAAAGTCAGATTACCTGTTCGTCTCTTTAGATTTTCACTTTTGTTTGACAAATTATTTTATTTTTACGGATAAACAGTCCTCAGCTTAATTATTTAGCTCAACGTTTCGTCTACTACGCTGCGGACATCTTCTGGATTCGCGACTGTCGTCTGCTTTATCCATAGAGCGCTAGGAGTACTATGAGCGAATCCTGAAGATGTCCACGTCGTGGTGGAGCTAAGTAAGCTGAACACTGTTTATCCGTAAATAAAAAATATTTTGTCAAAAAATAGTGAACATCTAAAGGGACAAAAAAAAATCGTAACCAATTTAAAAAAAGGTGGAATCTTTGATTTGTGGTAAAGCTTACTTCCTTAGGTGTGATACAATTATCATTTATCAATTCGGTTTCAATTTAAATCCGAAGCGCTATTGATTCACGTCAACTCGCTTAAGCCGCGGTTTTGAATTTAAACTGAAACTAAATAGACAAATGAACATTTTTATTTTTAAAATAAGCCGAACCACCATTTTATTTTTATTTTTTAGGGTTCCGTCCCCAAAGGGTGAAAACGGAACCCTATTACTAAGCCTCCGCTGTCCGTCCGTCCGTCCGTCCGTCCGTCCGTCCGTCCGTCCGTCCGTCCGTCCGTCCGTCCGTCCGTCCGTCTGTCCGTCTGTCCGTCTGTCACAGGGCTGTATCTCAGTAACCGTAACAGGTAGAAAGCTGAAATTTTCACAGAGTGTGTATTTATTTTGCCGCTATAACAACAAATAGGTAAGATTAAAAAATAATTAGAATTAAAGGGGGCTCCCATACAAAAAACGTGATTTTTTTGTTTTTTTTTTCTACGATGGTACGGAACCCTTCGTGTGCGAGTCCGACTCGCACTTGGCCGGTTTTTTTTTATTTAACACTATAAATGCCAATTCCTTAAACATAAATGTGCCTACATGCCTTAGCATGCACCCGAAAAAACCTTGATGTGAATAAATAAGTAAGTATCTCCCCTTAAGTGAATAGTATCGTTCGGAATTAGGGCATTATATGGCAAACTGTTTGACCCTAATTACGTACGAGAAAAATACTGTGAAATAGTTTTTTTTTAAGTAATAAAATTTTTAATAACATTACTTTATTATTTTGAACCGCCAAACTAAGTATGTTTTTTTGGATTTTGGCAGAAAAACGTGTTTCTCTGATTATTGAAAATACTTACTTTACCCAAATTCTTTAGTCTTTAAAATGTTAAAAATTAACCGGTTGAACGACGGATTTTGGTAAATAGACTTGAAAAGTCTTTATCTTTTCTAATAACTAATCAGAAATTTGCTAAGCAATGTGTTTTCTGTGCAAATGTTATAGTAAATAGGTAATGGAAATACCTAATTGCGAACGTCGTTCGGAATTAGATAGTCCATACAACAAATCATCGGAAATCCGAACTACGATATTTCTACAATTCTAAATAAACACCTGAAATTTTACTCACTTCAAATCACAGAAAAACTTATCACCTTCCTCACTATATCAAAATAGTCTTGCATGTCATGATGTTTGCCGCCGCTAAATCACTTCTGAGAAGACGTCACCCGCGGGATTCGCGCCAAAATTGTATGGGCGTACGTGGCAGACGCTCTCCGGCGCGGGACTGAGTGAATTTTAACAAATTTGACTAATATATATTCTAATTATTGTAAGCCATTATCTTCCTTAATAAATTCTGGATGTTTTTGCTTTTAAATTTTGTGTCAAATAGCACAAAAATAATAGAATACAGACAAAATAAAAGCGTTCGATAATTAGGTGGGATTTTTTAACTCGTTCGGAATTACCCGATTTTACCTCATGAAGATTTTCTTTTTGCTTTCATTTCATTCAGTTTGAATTTTCCAAAAAAACGAAAGCGCGCAGACACAGATATTTCTTACCTGATATTAGATATTAAATATCAATTTAATTGAAATAGCGGTTTCCAAATGATTAGTAAACGACGTTTGTATGGGGGACATAGCTTACGGGCCGTTCTTAAGGTGCCCGACTGTGCCCACGGGTTTTCGAACTTGGGGGGCTGCGAAATCCATGCCGGCCGGCCAGGTGCTTCTTCACACCATGGCCGCGGTCCGAATTGCGCTCAAACGCTGCCAGCGTGAATACAGTTGGTCCGAGTTGCACTGACAGTGCCCAGGGCCTCTATTATGAGTTACAAATCACTTATCGAAATATCGCTGAGCTTTTCGATTCTGCAGGTTTACACCATTGAATAGAGCTGGAATTTGGCCATGGACATTTCGCCAACTCTATTCAATGGTCTAAACCTGCTGAATTAAGAGCTCAGCGAAATTTCTATAAGTGATTTGTAACTCATAACAAATAGAGGCTCTGAGCATGCCGTCAGAGTCTGAGCGCAATTCGGACCGCGGCCCATGTTTGAAGGACCCCAGGTTGTACTTTAGGGAAAATACCTCGTTCATTCCATAGTTTTCAGATACTATAGATAGAGGATTTAGAGGATCGGTGGGTTCTTATTTTTGGAATGTTGACTGTGAATATGTGCATTTTCTTCCCGTTCCGCGTTGAGCGAAGGTAGAAAGGGGACGGAGGTACAGCGTTATGCAGCTTCCTTTCCCGTCAGTGATCCTACCTATCGCATGGCGCACTTGTGTCGTGTCTCGTGCTTGATGTCGTGTCTCGTGCTTGATGTCGTGTCTCGCACTTGATGTCGTGTCTCGTGGGTTGCAGCGTGCAGCACGCCGCCGCCGCTGCCGCCGCGCCGCCGCCGCGACTCCACGCCCGCCCCGCCCACGCCGCACGCGCTGGTAACCTCATCATTATCACCGACATTTTTGGCCCTCGAGAACCAAATTTGAAAGCTTAGGGTGCCAATTCTGGGTCCTTGAAAATAGTTTTATTTGAGATTACCATTTTTGGGTCCCAAACCAAATGTTTAATTTATGGGTGCCTTTTCTTGCTTGTGGGATTATTTCGAGCGTACCATTTTTGGCTCCCGAGAACCAAAAGGTTTTTTTTGATGGATACAATTTTTGCTACGGTCAATCAAATTTTTTTAGTTTAGGGTGCCATTTCTGGTTCCCGAGAACGTAACATTTTATAGTTATGGGGTAATTTCTGTCTCACGAGAACGAAACTGTCGGCTGTAGTGAAATCAGCAATGTCCTTTAGCCGCTCGACATAAGGATGGTCGTGGCACGACATCTAGTTACCACATGTGTGAGTCATCCATGCCCAGTTTCATATAAAAATGATGCCCATCTGACGTCCGTGTGTCGCGCAGCCGGCGGCGGCTCCCCCTCCCCCCCTGCCGCCGCGCCCCGCGCCCGCGCCCGCGCCCGAGCTGCTCCGCCCCGCGCACTCTACCATCCTTCAGCGGCGACACCACAACAGGTCCGTACGCGCTCCCCTACTTGTCATACTCGTGCGGCGTGTAAACGACCGCCAGTCATTTTTTTACCACGTAATATGTGATGTAAAACCTATTTGAGGAATATGTTTTTTGACTTTGATTAAATTTATTAATTCAAGTAGAACTGTTCAAACACAAACTTCGCTAGATCAAGTGCGTCAAACTTATTTCGACCTGAGCACTGCGTTAGTTTCCATTTTCTGTAAAAAAAAAATCCCATTTAAAAAAAATTACTAAATTAGGAAATGGAATTGGAGTTATTTGATGATACACTATGATCTTATTTTTACTTAGACCCAGCAATCATATTACATTAAAAATTCTAATCGGAAAGATTGTTTTCTTAAATCTTGACACGAACAAGCTATGATCTACAATATTTAGTTTGACGGCTTACCGCGTGTGTGAGGAGCAGGACGTCCTGCTCGACGTTTCGATATCGGTTTATGTCCCACTTAAGTTTTAAAATATTAAGCTATGATCTGTCTGGAGTTCTATTTGGATTTACTGTGGTGCCCGACTGTATATAATGTGCGTGTTGTGTGTACAGCGCGGCGCCGCGGCTGCCACCGAAACCGCCTCCACCGGCCGCCGTCACGCCGCCCTCGCAGACCTAGTCACCGCCACAACAACAACAACACACAACAACAACAATTTTAACAACAGCAGCGCCAGTGAGCAGAGTTGAGTTCCAATGTGTACAGACTGTTTTAAGGGCAGTCCCTAAATTATTGTAAAAAAAAAATGGGATGCACCGAACAATGTTGAATCACGCTTTTATGGCGTAGTCCAAATTACGCTCACAGCGAACACAGATTTAAGGGAAGCCGGTCCAAATTGTTTTGCGCACATGGCTGTCCGCAATGCTTATGACTGCTGTGAGCGCAAACCAAAAATATAACTAATTTCAAACTGACCCACCCACGTGGAGCTACTGCGCGGTCCGATTTGAATTGTCAACGTTTACAATGCTCACGTCGAACACAAACATCCTGATTCAGGTTGCACTCTCCAAGCTGTCAGCATTACAAACGATTCGGATAGTTCGTGCGAGCGCTTACGGGAACAAAAAAAAACAAACATGGAACAAATTAAATTACTTCAAACTGTTCCCCTCAAAGTTGAATTGAAACCATTCCGCTAAACTGAACTTGACCGACACCTGAGAGACATTTAATGGTTTGTGAAAAAACTCAGTCGAAAGACGACATAACAATATAGGATGTCGAGATGTGACACTGACAGTTGTTAATACAGTTCCCTACAAAGCGTAAGCACTGTGGACTGCATTAAGTGACGTAACAATGACGTCATATAGTTCACGGCACGCCATTTCAGCGTGAATTGGACCAGTAGAGAACGCGATATCGGTAGCGTTACCTCAAACCAGACTGAGAACTGTCAGATTTGACAGTTGTTTGACAGCGCTCATACTGCAGTGCGTCATTATAGAAATCATATCATTGACAGGACGACGTGCACTTTGAGTGTTATTTGGACCAGCTGTTAGTGTAATTCGGACCAAGCCCTTAACGTGCTAACGTATCGCAGATTTTATGTTGTCTATCTTTAATGCACCAAAGCCCGGTTTGTGCAAACTACAAAAAAAGTTAAACATTCAAATAATTAAAAGTTATAAAAACACACTCTGTGAGTTTCAGTCCATCAAAACATTGTTAGGCTGTATGCGTTGAACTCAGAACGATACTTAGTATTTAGATATTGTGCAATATTTTGTACATTGTGCTTCCGCAAACCTGACATTGTATATAATTACATTTATTGATAGAAAGTTTACGTTCCATGTTCGTACTATGAGTTATAAAAATGATCTCTTGTTTTTTAGTGAGTTTGACTGACGTGTGCGGTTCCCCTGAATTAAATTTCGTAAGACCTTTTCGTTCCCGCCACGATGGGACGTTTTCCAAAATATCTACGCAAAAATAATATTAATATTTTATTTAGATTTTATCAGTTTAGTTATGTATGATGTAACAGTGGTCACAGAAGGGTTAATACAAACAGTAAAACTTGAAATTTTACTGTTTTTTTAACTTAGAAAATGTTTTAGATTTCATCAAATTTCAAATCAAAGTGACCGATAAAACAGGCTGACGGTGGGAAAGCAGGTGGCATTTACACGGGCCTGGCTAGCGGCGAGCTAGCGTCCAGAATGGACGGAAGAGGGCAGTGACTGCTGTGACACCTTTTATTGCTAAATCATCATCATTCAAAACAATATTTCGACATTCATATATTTGTTTATTTAATTTCATATTAAGATTTTTTAAGTAATGGATGAAATATGGAAAATGACCTTTTATTGGAGTAATGATTTTTAAACATGGTATCCCTTTTTGAAAGGGCCATACCATTATGAAACTTTAATGTTTGACATGTCAAATACATTTATTTACTTGATGGAATTAAATAAAAATTGATGAAGGAATGTGGCTTGATATAATTATTCCGTAAAACCAATGTATTATTGTATGTATTGATAGTGAAATATGATATTTTTGTTACAATAAAGACTATTTATGAAAGAAAGTCTAGAAATAGTAATAATAATAGTTTAACGTTTTATAGTTCAAAGATAGCTGAAAGTTATCAAATAGTTTAAAAATGTGGATCTATATCCATACCTTATACTAAGCATTTATAGAACATAACATAAAAGATCCAAGTATAAGAGATGACTTTGCCATACCTCTACGTACAATGTGTTATTATTATTAATAATTAAATTTGAGTTAAGCACAATATGTATAAATCAAATTGTAAAAAAAATGTGTGCAAAACTAATGTTTTATATTTACACGGTGGGAAAATATATGTGACTGTACAAAAATAGTTTTCGTTTTAGTGATGCATGTATTATCTATGTTTAAGAAAGTTGTATGATACAAAAAAAAGATAATTAACGTCGTAATAAGTAAGGTTTATAATATCTAAAGATTTAAATATTGAAAATAAATCATATTATACGGCTTGTTCAAATTATGTGAGGTGAATGCAACAAAACTATATTACAAATATAAATATGTAAATAGACAGTTACACATTTTTGTTTATTAAATGTTGGTCAGCTGTATAGTCGCTTTTGGCAAGAATAACTATCGTGTATATATAAACTTTATATGTTACTGTGACATTAAAATCGTTTTCAAACAAATCTAAAATTCGATAGGATACGTACGTATTAAACTGCTCCAACTATACCGCGGTCATGGAATGTTTGCCAATTTGATATCTGTCAGATTTCATACCCTGCATTCCGAATTGCTTGCATGGCACTCACGATACGCGTTTGCGATTGTCCTAATTAGTACCTTTGTGAACGTTATCAAGACATGGGTGGCGTCACTTGAAACCGAACACGGACCGTACAAGGCGCGGTTGTTATTCAGTGGTTATTTGGTCGCGTGAATTTGTGTCCCAAAACCAAGATCGCGTAGTCCATTTAGATCAGCGTTTGTGAACCTTTTTGTAGTCATGGAACCCTTGCAAATTTATAAAATATGGCAGGCCCCTTCCGACGTTAATTTTAGGTTAAGACAAGGAGGCATTTTGAAAAAAAGGAAAAACAAAGATACCCCTACCTTTTCAACTCGGTCACAAATGGTATTTATTGTCATCATATAAAACATGAACCCTTAGTTTCAGAAAACCTGAGTTAGACGATACCATAAATTAAAGAGGAAGGAATAGAATGCTAATGTCATACCAGTGTTGAATAGTGATAATAAAAGTCTACAGAAGGCGTTTCAATTCACATTTCAGAAGACATTCAATACAAACAAACGAATTATCAATGATATAATAGGTCGGGGAAAAAGTCTTTTCGCATTATAGTATGTATGAACTTGTAATAAAATCTCTTTGGCTATACTATTTGTATCTGGCTGGTTTTGGTATCATTGAAAGTTTAAATTTTAAAGAACATAATTCCAAATTCAAATTAGGAAAATGTGTGATTCTCATTTGTTTTTCGTACTGTCAAAATGAGTGAATCTAATGAAGAAATTCGATACATTTTGAAATTTTACTACAAAAAAGGTAAAAATGCAACGCAAGCCGCGAAAAAAATTTGCGATGTTTATGGACCTAGTGCAGTGTCTGTGAGAGTAGCACAAATTTGGTTTAAGCGTTTTCAATCCGGAAATTTTGATGTCAAAGATGCACGTCACTCTGGTCGCCCTATTACGGATAAAATGGATGCCATTTTTGAAAAAGTGGAGCAAGATCGGCATATCAGTAGTTACGACGTAGCTGAAGAACTAGGAATTGACCACAAAACAGTTTTGGCGCATTTGAAAAAAACTGGGTACACAAAAAAGCTCGATATTTGGGTACCTCACGAGCTCACTGAAAGAAACCTAATGAACCGTGTACTCATTTGTGATTCTTTATTACGACGTAATGAAACCGAACCATTTTTGAAGAAGCTGATAACTGGTGATGAAAAGTGGATCACGTACGACAAGAACGTGCGAAAAAGGTCGTGGTCAAAGGCCGGTCAAGCTTCACAGACTGCGGCGAAACCCGGGTTAACTCGCAACAAGGTGATGCTGTGTGTGTGGTGGGATTGGAAGGGCATTATTCATTATGAGCTGTTACCACCAGGCAGGACCATCGACTCTGAACTCTACTGCGAACAACTGATGAGATTAAAGCAAGAAGTTGAGAGAAAGCGGCCGGAATTAATCAACAGAAGGGGTGTGGTTTTTCATCATGATAACGCTAGACCTCACACATCTTTAGCCACTCAGCAAAAACTAAGAGAGTTTGGCTGGGAGGTGTTAATGCATCCGCCGTATAGTCCTGACCTTGCACCTTCAGATTTCCACCTGTTTAGGTCTCTTCAGAATTCTTTAGGCAGTGTCAGGTTAACATCACGAGAGGACTGCCAAAACCACTTGTCGCGGTATATTGATCAGAAGTCCCAATATTTCTATAGCAATGGGATCATGTCCCTACCTACAAGATGGCAAAAAGTTATCGAACAAAATGGTACCTACATACTTTAGTTAAATGTAAATAAACCATATTAAATTTTTTTTTGAATTTTCTTAAAAAATGCGAAGAAACTTTTTCCCCAACCTAATATTTAATTTACAATGACATTACTTAATTTAAAATGTAAAGTTTTCATCATGCATACTTATGCAAAATTTGGAATCAAGCTAAGTTTAATGACGGTGTAACTATTTCTGGCAATGATTGTAGATGGCGCTGGTTAGAAATGTATGGTACCAGCTAAAAAAAGCTGTTTTTGGCGAGTTTTGTATGTTGCATGACATGCTATCTATACATTCCTCTTTAATCTATGACGATACTAGGTCTGGAGGAATCTCCGAGATCCACTGTGGTTAGACAGCCTCTGACACATGCCGTCTGCTCATACTAGTTCGTGGCTGTAGTCAGCTTTATCAATATCATGTGTCCCGTTATACACGTTAGAGGGCACAACTTAAAGCTGAACCGATCTGCATCAATTTCTAACCGAAACAATTCTTGGCGAACAGAGAGAACAGGCAACAGACTATTGAAACAAGCTGCCGGAGGAGGTCATAAGTGACGACCGACCAGACGAACACTAAAGGAAAAAAATAAGTATAATAATTTAAAATGGAAACAAGTGCACTCTGAAAAAAAATCATGCCATCAAAAAATCATATATATTAATAATAATATATTTTTTATAATTATGTGGTGTGTAGATTGTGCAGGCAATTCGGAACTGTAGGTATGTAATATTTTTTTTTGCTCTAATATTTTTAGTAAATCTGACACACTTTGTCATTTTCGTGTGAATTTTGATTTGAGAACAAATACAATGCAATATTTTTTATCATAATTACAATTTTTTACCATAATTTATGCACCACTTCAAGCTATCTATTTTTTTTTCTTTTAACTTTCGAATTGTTAATCTATGGATGGCCTTGAAATAATTGATTTTACATTTCACAGATGAAAATAGCCAATGCTTACATTATAAACGCTTATTAGTATCAAAGTGACAATTGGTACAAATTGTGTCAGTATGCATATTTGGTTAGATGTTTTTTAATCTTTCATCTCATCAGTACAGTTATTATATATTTATTATTAACTTCATAAATACATTAGCATTTATGTTGGAACAACTATAAATTTTCACTCTAATCTTTTACAAATATCGAAATCACGTTACCAACGTCGGCTTAAAGGAAACCTCGCTTATGTAAGCTAATATTCAAGACGGCATTTTTCGTTAGGTCTTTTCACTTTGGACCATGCTCGGTCACTAAAATAAAGTAACCTTTGATTGTAGGCCCAAATAGCAACATACCTTTACCATTTAGGTCTTTAATTAATATGTCAAACATTGCCCATTGTGGGGCCTTTGCATAAAACTTACACAATAGAAAATCTGCTATGTAGCGTGCGCTTCCAATTGGAACGATATTTAAGGTGGGAATAGTGGCTTTTTTCATCCAGTTTTTTTTATTAACTATTGTTTCGTTGATTTAGCATAGTGCGACTCACAATATCTGAACAATCCACCATTGAAAGTTAATATCACATGCACACGGTGTCCGTGCATAATCTGGACTGACGTATATTTGTATATGTTTTATTTAATTGTATTCAGTCTGTACCGGCATGTATGAGTATGGATAGCGATAGTGTGCGAGTGAGATGTGGATAGATAAGACACCATTTCAGTCCGTTTCTCCTTCCAACCAGCTGTGCACTTTTTGACCAATGTGAAAAGGGTATTTAGTATTTTTTCCAGAAAGTGCAAATTTTAATAATTTTTTCTTGAATCAATAGTCCTAATACAACACAGATATTTTTTGTAATGGCAAGCAAGAGGCCATTGCGAAGCTAAGACACCCTGGCCTGAATCTTTAGTTTTCCGGACTGTGTGGAAGTAGTTGGAATAGTGGAAGATTTGGATGATAACTTGTACTGTTCGTGTGAGATGTCTTGTGGAGTTGAAAATCCAATGCAGTGGCATCCGGTTCATGTTAATATTCAGGGCAAATCTGTTTCTCATTTGGCAAGGAGAAGAGTACAACAGAAAAGTGGCTAATTGTGTGAAACACAAATTGCCATGTTGCAGAAGAGGCGAAAATCTTAAAAAAAATTATTAAATTATGAATATATAAACTTTTTATCGCTTCAGCCCAATAGCCAGTGTTCCCCTCTTAAATTATTTGGACGCGAATCAATTGTGATAGATTTATCAGAGATGAAGTGACATATTATGGTGTATTGACAGTGATGAAATGCGGTGCCCCTGATCTTTTGTTTTAACGGCACTGACAGAGGACGGTATGACAATGAACAGTAGAGAGAATGATAAAATAGATAATTATATTAACTTGCATAATGTGTACAGACAGCGTCTTATTTACTGTACCTCGCGTATTATTCGAATGTTCTGAAATTGTGCAACATTTGTTGGCGATGAAATGTGGCCTAGCTGTGAGGACTATTTTGGGATCTAAATGTTGCAGGTTCGAATCCTTTTCCGGGTGATTGTTAGGCAAAACCAATATCTGCTCACTTTCAATATGCAATTATAATTCTTTCATGTAAATGTAGATGGCGCTATTTAACCTAAAATTATTGGAAAACAGAGTTTAAATTTGATCTGTCCCATAGCAATCCTCACAGCGAATGGGATATAAATAAGATGAGGGATATATGTTGCAGTATCAATAATTAACATAGTGGGCTTAGCTATAAAGAGTTAATACATGAGAGTAGCGTGACTAGATCCGACCAAACCACCTTGTAAAATATATTGAATAATATTATATCAGTTTTGAGGTGTCTTTTATTTCTTTGTCAATTTTTTTTTTTTATATAACTGGACATGGAAGGTTGATACCACACCTGTCCTTATGATAATATCCCAACACACCTCATTCCCGAAGGAATTGGGTGCCATCCCACGATTTTTTAATACAATGCGATGGTTCTAACAAAATAGAAAGAAAGTGGTGCATGAACGGGGCGGGGATCGAACCCATGACCTCTGGTATGGAGGGCAAGTCACCGCGCCAATGAGCCACAAGCCGCTCTAGTGCAAATGCAATGTGCAAAATGCAAAAGTCTAAATACAATGGACAGATTTTAAGGCAATTTGAAACGCTTCAACAAGATCTATCTGAAAAGTTGATAGTATTTTTTTATGCAATCTGACATGGATGGTATTACCACACAACTACTGTCTTGATATTAGCCACATGCAAACCATTCCCGAAGGAATTAGGTGCCATGCCAGGACTTAAAAAACCATACAAAAACCGGTTTATTTCGTCGGATTAAAGTTAGACCGCCCACTCTGAATACAGCTGGACGTCTATTCTTGGCATTCAGTCATTGCGGATTGAGTAGAGTTAACAGAAGAAGAATTTACTTTAACATTACTTTGGCATTCTAGAAACCGATCGCAGCGCCACACGGAATGAGTGGGCACGGAATTAAACGTTTACATATGTATTAGTCGTTGTTTGTATGGACGATGAAAACTTTGGCATTCTGGGAAGATTTTGACAGCTGCGTTTAACTTTACTGAATCATCAAAGTTTCCGCAGCTCAATACATACTATCGTGTTATTAGTGTGCAATTTTACCAAAGAAGGCAAGTGGCGTTATTTTAAGACGTTGGGGGGGCTGAAGGAGGCACAATAAAGAATATATCGTGTAAAATCGGTAGACACGCGCCACCGGCCCGGCGCGCTCTCCGTGTACACGGAAGCGTGGTGCAGAATGGGCAAGTCATCTAGGTAACTGAAGTCGTTTCATCTGACCCATGAACTATTTGAAGAGCTTATTCAGCATCGGGAGCCCCACCTACAAGATCCCACCCACGTTGAGGATAATTCGTGCTCCAAAAAGGTATGTAACGCCCGACCAAAATTATAATGCACTCATACCTATTCTAGGTTATGTTATGCAGCTTTGAGTTGATTAAAGCGGTTTAAATTGATTGATTAATTTACCTAACACTTTCAACCTATCCACCCCAGCTATGTAGGTACTAGAAAGGCAATTGTTATGGAAACCAGAAATTGTTTTGGAAATTGGTAAAATAAATGCATAACAAAACCTCTCTAATTTCAACTTATGAGACTGGCATACCTACCCTGTCTTGTTGCAATTCTGAATACAATGCCTTTATTAATGTATGCATTTTTTCTCAAACATTTCTAAATACTTGGCCAAAAATTCTCCTACTCCGTGACCCTGCCTGGACAATGGCTAAGTTACTATATTCGTTTATTTAAGGTTGAAACTTTTTTGATGCCCTTGCATTGGTTCAATGGCCGGCTGGATCTTGGCCAGTCTCCTCAAAGCTCAAGCGGCTGCGAAGAACCAAAAATAAGTCACGTTTAGTTTCTGCGCAGCCGATTGCCCTTGGAGGTGACCGGCTAAGATCCATCAGCCAATTAAGCCATCTTTGTCTAGTTACATGAAAACAGTGGGTGAGCTTGAAACATCCGATGGCTTGAAACAATGCTCCTAAACAAACGTAGCTTAGAAACAATTTAAACACCTCTGTCCCGTGAATGTTACCTCACTTGGTCAATCAATATCTGTATGAATCTTTGTTTTGCGTCAGAACATCAATGCTTAGCATGTTCAATCAATATTAACCGATTTTAGATACCAAAAATATTTTCAAACGAAATGTGTGTATGAAGCGGAATTCATTTATTTACTTAACAAGTAAATTCTTCATGCATTATGAAGAATTTACTAGATCAATTCCGCCAGACCAAAGTATGAGGCTGTAGCGAACCATACAAAGTTGTTTGTACACAGAACGCAATACGCACTTTAAGCTTTAGTTGCAGCAAAAACCTTTTCAGAATTTCAGATTTATTGGTTTGGTTAACATTTTTAAAATAATATTTTTATTTACCAGCACCATCTTATAGGGTAAACCTTCTAATCGCGATATTTAGATTTTCACTGTTGTTCGACATAATACCTACTTTATGTTTAGTGGTTATGGTGCTGTCTCTACAACAAACAAAAAAACAACAATCGTTGTTATTAATATTATGTCTGCCTACAGAACCAATGCGGTAAAAATAACTAAATAAGTAAATAAATAAATAAAATAGTAAATAAATAAGAAAAACAGCTAATCTGGTTGTATGTAGCTGAACGCCCCCTCTTGTGTCCCGCGCCGCCGTCTCTATGCGGATCGGGTGGAGCCTGGAGCTGCAATGGGGTGCAGGGAGTGCAGGATCGGGATGCAGCCTCAACAAAATGCACTGATATCCGCACAGAAGAACATTCTAACAGTAGTATAGATTGACAATGCCATGAATGCGTGGTGCTGGCAATCGACACTACTTTTTTCAAACGATGCCAAAATTAAAAACACCGTTGCCATAGCAAACAAAATTCAGTTTGATAACGGCGAATGCCGAAATATTACTGCTTTTACGATCTATATGTTGTGGTTCAGGATCGGCTCCCGATTTTAGTTTAGTTGACCTGAAACCTTTTATGTGTTGTAAAGGCGCAAACAGGGTTGGCACAAGCAAACTTAAATTGTCAGTTCGATTTTTATTTTTGTTTTCATTTCAGTATTATATATTGAACTAAATTTTATTTTAAAAACAAGTAGGGCTGCCACAAAACAATAGTCTACGTACTGTTTATTATTTTTTATAATGTCGTTTAGGGTGTTTGTATAATATGTCTTAGTTCCGAGGCTGTGCTAAAAAGGTAAATCCTTGAAAATGGTCAAAATTTTACATGTGACAGACAGCTCGTTTCCATAAAGATTAAAATTCTCAAGTCGTTTCTTGGCTCAAATGTCCTTTTGTCATTGACTGAGTATTCATTTCTTCAACCTGCTACATTTAATCATAGACTTATCACGACTTACTTAATCATCTTCTTAGGGCTATTATCAAAAAATATGTAAATGTAAAACTTTATCATATACATAAAACCAATCCGGGGATTAAAGCCGCGACAAAGGGACAAAAGCGTAATAAACTGAACCTATTTGAAGGAAATTAAAAAAATTGTAAAAAGAAAGAACTTAGTGGTTTATCAAAATACCATCACACATTTACGGCAAACGGCAATAATCATCAACAGGTTTTACATAACACTGTACTGACTATTATTTGGACTATTTTTTAGCATCTAAAACGCATTGAATGAAATTTTTAAATGCATAAAATGCAAACATGGACAATTCAAGAATAATCAATATTATTAGTTTTGCAAAGTTTGACCCATACTTGCAATACATTAATGATTCCCTCTTTGTGTTTATTTTATTTTATGATTTAAATATTTACAAATTGTGTATATTTGACTTTATTAATTTATCCTTAATATCGATGATTTTTACTCAGAAAAACGATGGTTTAAAGAATGATTCCATTAATATTTTTTTCATTTTCCCGCTTGCAAATTCGCGAAAAGATTATTTGATGCCTTGTTAACTATACAATCATGGTACTACTTGTTCTGACCACTAGCACTAAATAGGAACCTCTTGTCATCTATGAGAAACTTTGGATTCTCTGAAAAAAGTCATAAGAAACGGTAACATTTTTTTTATTTATAGTATGTATAAATTATTGTTTTATATGTTTGTATTTTTTTTTTATATTATTAAAAATTAATGAATACAGAAAAAAGAATAAAACACAACCAAAGATTAAAATATTCCTCCATCATCGGCGCAATTGGCAACGTGCCGATGACGGAGGCCGCGTTCCCCCGCTGAATGGCTAGGCTGATCTTCTGCCTAAGATAACTCGTAGTTCGATTTTGCTGAACTGTATGAATATATGAATAAACTATGAATAGGAACCTTAATATTTTAATGTACAATACAATATATTGTTATTTATTTTTGTGATCATTTTTGGCAACCCTGCCGTTTTCACTTTCATTTTTCATTTAGTTTTGACGCGCCATTCTGGTCAAAGGGCTTAGCATGCGCGCATCGTTGATGTGTCATGATGGATTAGGATGAATTTTGCACTATATCTACGACCAGACGTCACAAATGTCACCTTCCCTTTTTCTCACGCTATAACTAATTCAATTTAAGGAAATTGTTGTCTCATTTCATTCTTCCGCGATTAGATGAATCTATTTGTCACTTTTTCGCATGATGCATTTCCTTATACCTTTGTCCTGCTCTTTTACCCTTTACGTATTAGAGTTTGGTGTGCATGTAAAAGTATAGGTGTGTGAGTTTTTTTAAAAATAGGAACGCTTTTGAGCTATCATCAGTATGGAGGTACCGTATCCATTCTTTTTCATCTAAGCATACAACCAGATTAGCTGTTTTTCTTATTTATTTACTATTATATTTATTTATTTACTTATTTCGTTATTTTTACCGCATTGGTTCTGTAGGCAGACATAATACTTTATGTTTACGGATATACAGTGTAAGAGTTGACTTCTGACTGGACGATGCGTCAGGTCCTCGACACCGCGGTCCTGATGATGTCTGCAACGTGGTGGACAAAACGTCGTAAAGAAGTAAGCTTTTACACTGTATATCTGTTAATATCAAGTATTATTTCTAATCGCTAATTACAATGAAGATTTTGTTTTTGCTTTCATCTGATTCGGTTTGGATTTTTCAAATTGAAGCCGTTCTCAAAGCAGCTGCCCAGGTTGTACTTTGGGAATAAACTATGGTAGGGAGTGCTTTCCACAGTGTACTAGAGCTATATTTGCTGCTGATGTTTCATTATGATTGCTCCCAAAATATTATTATAAAAATGTTTTCGGATAGACAGGTCGCGCCGCGGCGCCGCCAGTCCTGAAGAAGTTCACAATGCGGTGGACGAAACGTCGACTTGAACAAGTAAGCGATTTATAACACTTTCCATCCAAAAACATGCTTCCAAAACGTTCAAAATAAGAACAAAGGATCCAGATTTTATTTATTTCTTAGATCCACTAGAGCCTCGCAAATCATGGCTGCTGATATTTCTTCCAGGCAACCTTCCTCCACTGCTGCTACATGTTCTGCAGTCACTGGCGCTCCTGGCACATCACCGACAGCGACAGCTGGCCTGCGATTAAAACAAATATATCTTATTTCACGAAGACCTTATGTACCTAAGCTGATGCGGTAGGTTATTTAGTCCGTATGAATCGCCTTCAGCGATGAATCGGACATACTGCGGTCAGCCTACCGGAGTACGAGTGCCCCTACCTTTTTTATTTTAATGACTATCCGTCACATCACATGAAGAAGATCTTGATATCAAGAAACTGTAGAGTTACAAAATTTAAATGTTTGAGGAAACTTTATCTTTATAAACCACATACATTATTTTATAATTTATTATTCCTGCCCAGCAATCGAAAAGAAATAAACATCGTACAAAATTTAACACAAAAAATTACGTTTTTTGTACGTTTCATTTTTATTATTTTTAAATTTTACCAATTTGTTGTTATAGCGGCAAAATAAAAACACACTCTGTAAAATTTCGCTGCCTACCTATTGGACGGACGGGCGGACGGACGGACAGCGGAGGCTTAGTAATAGGGTTCCGTTTTCACCCTTCGGGTACGGAACCCTAAACATCACGTGCCGAGTAAGTAGAGGGTCTAGGCGGAAGCAAGGCACCCACATCGAGCCACTTTTGTTCATAGCAGTGATGGACACACGGAGATGAGCTCCATGGACTCGAACATGATTTGTCCATTGTCCAGTTACATTAAAAAAAAGTATGATTGCAGGGAGAAGATAAAGTTGACAGCATTGCACAACTACACTTTAGAAGCTTCGCTTTAAGTACTTACATGTTTAGTTGGTGATTTAACATAATATATGTCTACCAAAGATTAAAGGATACACCTCTGGTTCAAGGAAAAGGTGAACAGTCAAAATACTTTAACTTTAGCCAGGAAACATAGGCCTATATAAATATATAAAAAAATAACTAAGAATGTGTACTATTTATCATGTTAATAAAAAACTATAACATTTACAAGGTAGGTTGTATTTTACACAATTCATTATTACCTTTAACCGGAAGTGTATCTTTAGGACTTTAGTTGACTGTACACTGTACACAGGTGAAGGGGCCACCAGCTAATGATTAAATGTTTTCCAGTAACAAAAACATATTTAAAAAAAAAATAGCTTTTTGTTGTAACTCGCAGGGTGAATAGCAGGTGAACAGGCAAGAGAGTGATTAAATCATCTAACATTTAGTTGCATTTCGTACAATCCTAACTGTCAAACGACGTTATATTCCGCCAAGTGAACTGTTATTTACCAGTTGGCATTGTACGAAATGCTAGTTAACGTCAGATTAAATCACTCTTTTGCCAGTTCTTCTGCTATTCACCTGGCGAGTTATTTACAATGGTTACTTCATTATTTCGGGGAGCGCGAGTGCCGGGGAGCCGGTGAAGAGAATGTTGTGTCAAGTGCATGAGTGGACGGGCTGCGACCCTCCAGCTACTTTCCTCCGAAGCTAGGAGTGGATGGCTTCGATTCTTGGTGGTAATAACTCTGGGCGGCCATAGCTGCCGTTGAAGCGTAGGTTCCCTTACTTAATAGGTGGTGTGGTTCAGGATTAACCCAGCTTGGTACCATCGCGTTGAATGAAAGGTGGTTGAAGCGGCAATGAAAGGTTTCCATCTAGTTCAATGTTGCTGTGCATCAAAAGAAAAGCCCTGCCATGGAACATTGATCCCATTAGGTAAGTGTTATGAGCCAATCATGTCCAGTAAAATAAAAAAATCCCAGGTTGACATATTGTTTCCATGTGGTTTTTTGCTTTCAATTTATCTGTAATGGATGGTGGCATAAATAAAAGGGAAGGAGATATGCCATCTCGCGCGCCTACTATGAGACCCGCTGTCTCCAATTATCAAAAACTACCAATCCAACAAGCGTACATGCCACATGCAAACATAGTCGCAGACGCATTGGTGGGTTTGTCTGGGTGGGAATTGACTTGAACGCTAGAAATCTAGGCTATATTATTTAGTGTATGTATGTATTAATATGTAAAATATGATTGTATTATGCGTATATATTTGTAATAATTTTATAAGTTTAATATATTGTATTATATAAGTAGTTATTATAGATATAAGTAGTTTATATATATATTATTATTTATATGTGTTATAATTAAGTACTTAAAATTTTTATGTGTTGTATAGATGTTCTGGTTTTTTTTCTCTTGTTATTTGCGCCTACCCTTTTCTGTTCTCAATATTGTAAGGTAGGCTGGGAGAAAACGACTTTAGGCATTAAGCTCTACCTTTTGTACACTTTATCGTGCAATAAACGTTATTATTATTATTATTTTTAGAGCACATTCGCGCTCGGTGGCGATGGTTCGACTGTGTGGCAGAAGACGTGTCGGCGGATTTCCATACAATTAATTATATGGTCACTTTGACCATACCGCGGAGACATGATATCGAACGCATGCCAAGTCTTCTTCTTTTCTTTTTACTGGATGCTGGTATTTCAGTTTTAAGTATTTATTAGAAAATATAAAGGTAAGTATTATGTTATGCGTTTTGAATTGGTATCATCCTACTCGTATTAAGTTTATCGGATCCCAAAATTGGATGAAACAATATATATAGATTACTTTCAAATCATGTATGTTGGTAATTTCCAGAATAACTTTAGAAATTCGTTGGCAACACTAAGGAAGTTACCTGTGACTATAGCATTTACATTCTATGTCGTTATGTCATTAACCAATGTACCACCAAGAAAATTAAGAGTACCATTGTACTCTTAATTTTTTGAAGGTGGTAGCATTTAAAGAGTTAATATTAAATATTTTTTTAGCTGTAAGAATAAATAATGTATTTTGACTCTTTGTTTAGTGGTCGCTTTAATAGTTCATGACAGAAAAAAAAATAACAAAAAAAATAGCCGACTTCAAAGAAAAAGCATTAAAAAGTAAAAAATAATTCCCATGTTTGTAGTTACGATTTTTGTTATTTTTTGAGTCGGCGTCAGCCGGGCACGCGCTGCGCCAATCAAGAGAACCTTGGCTACCTTGGCTGACACCGACTCAAATAACAAAAATCGTAACTACATAAATGGCAATATTTTTTCACTTTTTAGTGCTCTTTCTTTGAAGTCGGTAATTTTTTTTGTTAATTTTTTTTTATTTGTTTATTTTTAGTGAATCTGAAGTACACTTACTAATTTGTACACGTCCTTTCCAATAAAAAAAGAATCACCGAAATCGGTTGGCGTTGAGTTATTCGTCCATTTGTCGCGCACATCTTAATACAAATTTAAGACTTATATGATTTTCTCATGGATATCATTGTCAGAACTTAACCAAATTAAAATGGGACCACTTGGGAAGCACTAGCTTTCATTTAAAAAAATAATCATCAAAATCGGTTCACCCAGGCAAAAGTTATGAGGTAACAAACATAAAAAAAAACCAAAAAAAAAAACATACAGAAGAACTAAAACGTACAAAGTTTTCACTACTTTTTCATGTTGCCACTGGAGTAAGGTCTTTGCTTGCGGCGACGCTAGGTTCGGGTCTCCTCTTTCCCTAAAACATGGTTGACACAGGCGATGGCTGAGCCCGGCGTGATGCTCGTGAACGGGTGCTGTTTGTAGGGACTGGCTTGTCTTTACAAATAAACTGATATTTGTCATGAACTGTTGCATATGATTTTAATTGTTTGTACTTTATACTTTTGTAAACTTTGACTAAGTGGACGTTGAAAAATAAACCAGCGGAGTTTCTTGCCAGTTCTTCTTCGCTGGGATTGCCGAACTGGCTAATGATAAAATGATAAAATATGACAAATCCGAGTGCAGTGTACTGTACTGTCTATGGATGATGAATAAATAATAAACAATAAACAATATGAAGGTGCACTTACAAGCACTTTTGAAAGCTAGACAAACTTTGCTAAAACTGAATTAAAACTAGATCAACCCAGTGCTAAAGCTCAGCTAATTCGATTTTCATAGGCATAATCTATATGTTTTAATATTCAAAAAGAGAAAATAAAACCAACTCTTCATGTATTCAAAGTATTTATTTTATTTAAGGAATTCCAGATATATTTATTGTTTTGTTTTAAATGCTGCAAAAAACACGCCAGCCAGCCATATGATTCTTCACACCAAGTTTGAATGACCTCAGGATGTACTTGGGCAAATACCTCTGCATGGAATGCATTCCATAGTTTACCAACCCTATTAATAAAAGATCTGGAGGATCGGTCGTTTCTTATTTTTGGATCGTCCAAAGTGAATGGGTGCATTTCCAGGCTACTCCCAGTTGATTTCATTCTTAAAATATGATATATTAATGTATATACAATCGTTGTTATTTTAACATCTAGAACTGTACTTGCATTTTAAGACTGAACGGATACATTTTATCCGTTGTTAAGGTGGCCCAACCCGGCGGGCCTAACTCATTCGCGAGCACGGTACAAAACCGTGCTGTTGCGCTCTGGGACCTTCTCTGTTTCAAAGAATAAGACAGGTTCCGTGATGAGGAAGATGCAACATGACCACAAAAAAGACAATGTGCATAGTGTATGATTTGATAAGATTTACGAAAATTTTAATTTCAAAACGACTTATAGCTAAAAGTAAACCACGACCGCTGTAGTCAAAAATCTAACAAAAACCAAATAGATTATAAATCTTGATTAAATAAGCTATGTCTGATGACTAATCTTTTTAAGATGTTCTTACTTTATCATTGCGTAATCCACCTCCAAAGTTATTGTATAAAACGCGCAAAAAATTCAAACTTTCGGACCTTATAATTTAGAAACCAAACACAATTTTACAATGCCAATGGTCATCAGACATCTAGTTCGATCAAATAAAGCTATTTTGAGCAAAATTTTGGATCTCTGACTAGAAATATGGGCGTGATCTTCTTTCCCCTTTTGTATGGGGAGATGAGCGGGATGGCCCACCTTAAGTCGTTGCGGTCTATAAGTAGTGAATTCGGATAAGGACTCTAAGCAACAGCCTGCGCGTCCCCTATGGGCGTGAGGAACCTATGCTCCACCATCTCCAGCCTCTCGCTGATGTCATTCAGGTTGGAGCGCAGTTCTGAGGTTGAGTTCGTGATGAGGTATTTGATGTCCAGCAACTGCTCGTCGATAGATGTCAATGCGGCGCAGCCGACACAGTTGGTAGAACTGGTCGGATCTTCGTGCTGTAAAAAAGTGAGATAATATTTGAGTCAATATTCAAGGTGGATGCCAATTCACAGCCGGTTAATCATCATACGGCCAATGGAAAGGCGTCAGAACAGCCGCCATATTTCGTGCAAAGAAACGTGCCATTTCACGTAAGACATGAATTTGGTAATTTTAATCCAAGGCAAGCCTGATCGTAAAGATTTTAAGGCGAAATCTGCGTTACCGGCTCGAATTTGAGTTCCACAGCTCTGACGGCTGCTAGCTGGTCGTCGCTATTTCTCAGCTCGCAGGTGTACCAGCCCGCATCCTCAGGCTTCATGTTGGTAATCTGTAATGTCAAGGGAAGGAACACTGTAAGTAAAGTAGGAAGGTGTGAAGCGGAGAAGGACGGGTGCAGAGATAGTTAGGGTTCTGAGTATGGCGAACAGAAAGCAGTTAAATTACACGACAAGGTGACAGCCACGGTAAAAAAGTTTGAGTCAAATATATTTATTTATTCTTTTTTAAAACCCAAATCAATTGTATTTTCATTGCGTAATTTCGGATAACAGTATTTCAATAATTCAAGGTTTTCCGTTGAGAAAATCGCTTTGACAATCGCTATAAAAGCGGTTTTCTCGACTGAAATAACCATTATTCCTGAGGAAGGAATTCCCAGAATGGTACTACATGGAACTTTTACGTTTTAAATCTTTTGCTATTTGGAATTAACGATGCATCCCATCTTACCTCCAGAGTATTAGTTGTCGGTAGGTAGTCTCGGAAGATCTTGATGCGTGGGTTCCTAACCTCAAGGTCGACACCACGAGAGATCCTCACACCTCCCTTAGCCTGGTAACAACAGATATGTTTGATAATTAAATAGGTTATTTTTCAGAAAAGTAACATTTTCATTCTCTATTCGGTAATCACTATCGTATTACAGAAATATACTATGATAATATTATATACACGTGTTTCTCTTTGCTTAACTGGTAAGTTTTAAAATTACACTGCTAATGAAATAACCAGAATGTTGAGTCAAAGTCTTTTAAAGGAAGAAGGATTGTGTAAACAAATTAAATATTGAAATTTCATCAAAAAATTGCTTTTTAAAATCATATATGCAAATATAAATAATATACTTACAGCTTTTGAAACCTACTATCCTCTGGGTTTTTTATAGCCAATGACAGATTTTCGACTTCAGGACCTGGTAACCCTGTCGAGATAAGTTAAAAAAAATGCGACAGGTTATAGATGCATACATAGGATGTTTCGGGATTGGTAGGAAAACTTTGGGAATGTAACCGATTTACTTAATTGGCTCTATTTTAACGTTAGGAAACGGTTGTTATTATTGGAATTACAGCTTTTTTTTTTTATGTGACTGGACATGGATGGCTAATACCACACCTTCTGTCATGATATTAGCCCAACACATCACATGGGAACTAGGTGCCATGCCAGGACCTTCCTGTTATTGCACGGCTACATTGAACTGGATGGAAAACACGGACAATTTTCATTGCCGCTTCGACCATCATTCATCCAATGCGGTGGTACCAACCCGGGCGGGATTAACCCTACCACCTAGTAAGTAAGGAAGGGGACCTACAGTTCAACGTAGAATCCGAACCAAGGCCAGCCTCTCAACGGTCGAATGGTCACCCATCCAAGACCAGACCGGACCCAGCGTTGCTTAACTTCGGAGAGCGATCGCCGAAGTGTCGCGCCACTGGGCCACTGAGGCTGACAACCACTGGGCCACTGAGGCTGACAGAGCTAGCTAGATTCACTGACAGAGATTTTTTTAAGTGAACTAGCCGTGTGCGAACTTCGAGACAAAGGAGTATCAGTATGAGATGCGAGAGGATGGGTATAACTGAACTGTTCTCGATTATGTGGTAACTATGACACACTTACCCAGCTCAGGTACAAATCGCTACTGGACATGTTAACGGTACATATTAGCTTCTCGCCGTTGCCAACTCTTTCCTTCTTGATTATGGTGGTGGCGTAGGATCTGACACAGTCTGTTGTGACAAGGAATATTTTGATTATTTTAAGTATCCTGAATGAGAAGTTTTGATGAAACATATGTGATGAAAAAGTTATTTCATTTCACAAATTGGCAAGTTTTTAGTTGTGTCTATCTCGCAAATTGTGGATTGTCTCAGTGGCCACATCAGGAACCGAGTCTAACACACCTGATACCTATGGTAGTTATGCTATTATTATGATGTTAACTTTACACACCACTAAATACATACTTCATTTATTTCATGTGGCATAATTAAAAGGTTTTTCCAAAATTTGTCTTAAATTACAATTTTATCATTTTAAATTTAAATTAAATTTTAGTATGACACTTGTTAAGTTAAGTTTAGTCTTCAATAATTATTTTAAAAACTCACAATTTTTTTTTACATTTTTGCATCACAGAAGTAATGCATCCAGCCATCTAGATCAAAGTACCCGAAGATCAAATCAGGTTCTCGTTCCAAATTTTCAAGGTTATTAATCAAAAGCTAAATGATTTAGAAAGACTCTTCCCAAGTTATAACCATTTACCAAGCACAAACTAAGACTTATCAAAATACACAATTTTACAATAAATTTTAGACTTTATTAAAATAAATAAAAAATCATAGTTTAATACTTTTTTGTCCTAGCTACTTTAGTATTATTTAAATTTTAAATATGATTGGTGTCTTATAGCATGCGGGTGAAGATGTTCACACCAATGCAATATATATCATCACCCTAGACGCCACATATTGGACTTTGACCCACTAACGTTTTCCTTGTAAATTGCAATGCCAACTGTGGCGCAGAAGGTGATGCGCTCTGTGCATTTGATGGGGGTATGTAAAGTTGTTAGAAATTTGTAGAAATATTTACGGAGTGAACCTGAAATGTAATTCGTAAAAGTTAAGTTTGCTTCAAGCAGCTTCAAGCAGGTATGTAGAGAAAGATATGAACATGGCTGTAGAAGAACGGAAAAAATGTACTGTAGTCGTACAAAATGGAGCTCTTCATCACTCTATTGTTAAATTAGTCTGTGTAAATAACCCTCCCAATTTTCTGGTGCCAGATAGCTTTTGGAGAACGAACATTCAAAGCTGTTGTAACTGATGGCTGGTTACAGTCTATTACTACTAGAACTGTAACTAACAGTACGTTGTGCTTACTTGAGGATATCTCCGGACCGCTTTCACCGACTGAGGCGATCTTGATGACAGCCCTGGGGTTGAAGGTCCATGTAGCGTTGCACAGTTCCACACTAAATTGGTCACCAAAATATTCAGACGATACTCGTCCTATTTTTCCCAAAGACTGAAAAAAGTTGTCTGATTAAAGTCAGAAACAATCTGATCAAGAACTATTTAGAGTAAGATATCAAACAATAACCTAATGTCATTCTATTTTCTAAAGTTATCAAATATACTGCCACATTGGTGTTGTCTATAGCATTATTATTGAGCAGGCTTAATACGAGTTTTCTATCATCATAGATTAATTAGTCCCTTTAAAGCCCGATTGCAGGAAGAGACTGCTGAGTTAATCAATATTCAAACGCGTTACTTTTAAACAACCGCTTGAAGTTCACTCAGCTCCCTTCCATACTGTCCATTAAAAGTGTCTTGTTTAATCAAACGTTGACGGTGATTTAGATGTTGTGTCCTTTCGTGCACTCGGCCCTAAATGGCTTCGGTTAACTGCTTCGCTAACTTACTCCATTTAAAGAACCATAATAAGGTTTACACCCGTCTATGAATTTGATATATTTGTGTGAAAACATATTTTCTTAGAGGGAAGAACTCAAAATACAGTTCCTTTTTTTTAACCGTTTTTATTTAGTTTGATCTCTTATATTTGTTTTAAATATAACTGGCGGCTTCTAAGTGATGAGCTTAAAAATATTGTTTTTATATTTAACCGATATCAGTGCACAGACGCTGTGCACTGCTCATGTAATGTGAAAATCTTTATGGTGAAAAGAAAGCATGGTGACCTATGCATGTAATTGTAGATTTTGAGGTAAATGGGCGTAAAAACGGACAGGACAAATACCATTTTTTGTCGATTTTGACCTTTGTCGAGCTTTCTTTAGTTCTCATTATTTCTGAATAATACTTGAAACATAACTTGAGATCATTATTTTGAAGGCGAATTATTTTGAAACATGGCGATTGAGTTTTTTTTTAATAAAAAAGAAGTTTCAATTATTTTGGTATTAAACAATTTTCGTCTCATCCGACTACATCTCATTGATATACACAGAGTCAATGTGATGGAGTCGGATGGAGATATCAATTTATTAACACCGTAAATATTTATTATTACCTATTATTTACAATATATTAAATTTTTTCTACTTGTTGGTTAAATTACATAATCCTATGAAATATAATCAAATTTAACCTAAAACTGGATAGAACCTTAGTGAGGTCCCACCTGGGACTAATCTTATAAGGCCACTCCGAGCTACAAAGACAGAAACCGCCGAAAGATTCCCGTGTTCGAGAATAGAACCGCCCAATATGGATATCGATTATTTCTAGATTTTTGGCATAATTTTTTGGAACAACGCTGTTTGTGGACATAACAATTGGCACGGTGGTGGTTTTCCGTGCACGCCATATGGCGATAACCTCGTGGGCCTGTTCATCAGTTTCTCATTTTCGGCCTTGTCGAAGTTTTCGCCATGTGTTATTGTTATGTCTACGAGGAAAATATCGTTGGACTTGGGATCGACCAAGAAAATATCAGGCTTACTGCGCTTAATTGTCCTATCGGTTTATATAGGTCGATCCCAATAGAGCTTATTGTTATTGTTATTTATAAATACTAGCAGCTTGAAGCTGATGCATGTTTCATGTTTCTTAAAAAAAGTTTAATACTTTAAAATACCTCATCCATTTCAGGGACCCACTCTCCGTGATTTACTTGGAGCTGCTCTACGGTCTCGGCGTCGTTGAGCACCCACACTAGGTCCCCTTTTGCGAACCTGTCCCCCGTCGCTGCCTCTGTGGTCGTCATGAAGGTGGTTGGCAACTGGTTGGCCTCAAATTTCGTAGTTGCGGTAGCCGCTACTTTGCCGCCTGTCGTCACCTCACAGGTATACCAGCCCGAGTCGTCCGGCTTTATATTGTCAATCTTAAAAAAGACAGCATGTTTTTAAGTACATCGTAACTACATAACGCTTATTCGTCCTTTCTAATTCTACCATCGCTCAACGTGAACGTGGAGGCAGTGGGAAACTGGATCGTACTCCCTGCTCAGTTATTTACCCAAGTGCAACTTATGGCCCACAATTTAGGTTGTATTAGGTTATGATAAAGTTACAAACAAATTTTAAAGTTACAATCACCGTGTATCATCTGCATTCGTGGTTGCAACATCCAAAAACGCGTCTTTGCTTTTCTTCAACACTGTAACCTCTTTGATCAAATATTACGAAAGCCACGACGCAGATTTCGCTTGTATATTTTCTTAAGTTAGTTATAACGCTTTCTCTAACTCTGTAACTCATCATATTTAGGAAAAAAATCTGCCCGACATCAGTCCTAAACGACATTGACCCGAGCGGAGACGGGTACTTCAGCTAGTGTATTATACAGATTATCTGCTAATGGCATGATATTTCTTTTAATAACCGAATTAACTTATTTCAAAACAGATTTGGTCATGGGCATTTGTACCTGCAGGGTGTATCTTGTGTACGAAAAGCTAAACTCTTCAATTATGTTGAAATTCTCCATTTCACTGATGTCATCATGAGAGATGCGTTTGCTGTCCTTTTTCTGTTAACAATAATAATGTGCTTTGTTAATATATTTAAATATTAATAATTATTTTTGACAAAAAAAAACACAATATATACCTACAAATCAGAACTGTATATGTATGCATTAAAATGGTTTTAATTGATTGGAAACAACACTTACCCATATGACATGTGAGTCGACAGGTATGTTGACCACTGCTCCACTGTATGCTGACAGTCGCGTCGGAATGGACACAATCTGATGGAATGAGAAATGGCGGCATCACTTGTGTTATGTCTGGTTTCACAAAAATCCCAAAGTACCCTTTCAGTTAGACCATAAAAATACGCAATGTAACCGAAAGTTAATGATCGGGTTTCAGGTAGTTGGAGGTGGTTAAAACGGGGATTAGTCATGTTTGGCTGCTCGTAAATTGGGCATACAAATTATGATATTTATTGCATGCTTAGGTAATCATAGCCTTTTTGTAATAGTGTTAAAAACGTACTGCAAACGATTTCATTTTTGCGACCAATTCTGACATAGGAAAGACATAGGAAGAAACTTCTAAACCCTATTTTCACCACCTCTAGTTACCTGAAATCCGATAAGTAACTTACGGTTACATTGCATATTTACAGCGTGTAACCGAAAGGTACATAACTTTGGGATTTTTGTAGCTGGAGGTGGTGGAAACGGGCGTAAAACGACTGCATGAGTAGAATAGGAGTAAAAACTTTTTTTTTTTTATTTGATTTGGTCAATCTTGAAATAAATGGAAATAAAGCGATGACAACATTTAGTAACCTTGTTCATGGCTTGGACATTTTGTGCGACTAGGCGATATATATGCATGAAGCGAACACTATTTTAAGTCACAGATGAAAGTGAAACGCTTTCGCCTGACGTACTCAAACATCAAATGTTATGTTATGTTAATTAGAATATTAACATTTTAGTATTAATTAATAGTGCAATTAGAGTAATTAGAAAGAGAAAACACTGAATGACTCGTGGCTGTCATTTCATAAGTACGAAAGTTCACCTGTAAGTCACCGGTGTCTCACAGGTATAGTCCCACATACGTTATTTTGCGCCTGGCTGAGGGCACCACTGTCTTTTAAGAGTTACCACATGAATAAAAAATACCCCATTGATCGGGAAAATATTTACAGCCTGCTGTAAGAAAAACATTTGAGGAAATGAAAATTACTATTTTAGGTAAAATGTTATTCAAAATATAAAGAAATTTGATCTTTCATCATTTTAATAAAAAAATGGGTGTTTTAGAAGTCAGGTTACTTACTACCGCTAGTTCTGTTTTCTTGAATTCTATGAAGAAAATAAATCCTAACGTCAATCCCAGTGTAATAACTCTGCCAAATGATATTTTTTGCCATCCAATTTAGATTAGACTTTATACATATATTTTTTTATTTCGTTATAATCGAACAAGGAGTTTTCGAGTACAGCTCGCGATGGTATCAAACCACTACTACTACTACCCTTCCGGGAAAACGGCGTAATGGTATGTATGTATGGCTAACCTACACACACAAACATATCTTCACAAACTAGTAATTACTTACCAAAAAAATACCCTCAGCTTAAAATAAATAAGCAGTGGGTAACTTGCATTGTTATAATGGCAACACGTTCCCGTACCGCAAAGATGACAGTTCAAGATTGCGACCGTTTAGTTCCGATTTTGGCCACGCGCAAAAAGAGCTATGTGGCACTCTAAGAACCTCATGAGCAGACCCCATAATCATAAAACGAATCATGAAAGTCATGGCACAATGGGTGTCTTGGCGCACTCATTGGCAGTTTGGCGAACTGATTGATGAAGACTTTTATTTTGTACCCGTAATAATGTGCAAATCGACACAAGAAAGTGAAAGCCAAAAAATCGTGGTTGCGTTGGGCGTTGCTATTTTTTCTATTTTTGACGAAATCGTCCTAGAAGCCACTTTTAATCGCCGCCGAATCGTCTTAGACGAATTGTCAAAGACGCATGGACCTTGGCTTGGAAAAAATCAAGTTCCACTAAAGGCAAATATTATGCTAGTATTCAGCTTAAAATCCCAGTAAAACCATGGTTCCATATATATGCAGAATTATCAAAACCGATACCTCCACTATATGTCGTCTGAGATTAGGACATAACTGCTCTCCTGTTCATTTGGCCAGACTCCGGCTTTATTTGATCAAACTAGATGTCTGATGACCATTGGCATTGTAAAATTGTGTCGGTTTCTAAGTTATAAGGTCCGAAAGTTCGAATTTTTCGCGCGTTGATTACGTAATGATAAAGTAAGAACATCTTAAAAAGATTAGTCATCAGACATAGCTTATTTAATAAAGATTTATAATGTATTTGGCTTTTGTTAGATTTTTGACTACAGCGGTCGTGGTTTACTTTTAGCTATAAGTCGTTTTGAAATTAAAATTTCCGTAAATCTTACCAAATCATACGCTATGCACATTGTCTTTTTTGTGGACATGTTGCATCTTCCTCATCACGGAGCCTGTCTTATTCTTTGAAACATAGTCGGTCCCAGAGCGCAACAGCACGGTTTTGTACCGTGCCCGCGAATGGGTTGGGCCCGCCGCGTTGGGCCACCTTAAAGCTTATTTCAAAATTTGTAAATATTAATAATATTAAATTATGAATATCAGTTCAAAATATTTTACTCACTTTATCAGATTGTTTTTTGTTGTTATTATTTCAACAAAGAATAGTGTTTTTGATCTTATAATTTTACTAAAGAAGTAATGTTTTTGTATTTGTATTTGTATAGAAGTAATTTTCATATCGTGGAGCCCTTTAGACTGAGACGCTGGCATAAATACGCAACACACACGCGTTATTGCCAAAATGGCCTTCCACCCGTGGTGTGAAGTCGCCGAAAAAAAAGGAGAAGAAGATCGTCTCAGAAGTGATCCAAAAAATTGCGGCGCCATATTCCAACGAATAGTATTTGTTATTAGTATAGCTTTTCTTTACAAGATGGCGCTAGGCCCGTCATCTTTCAGCTAATAGAGCCGTATTTTTTGCAGTAATAGTAGTATACTAATTAGTAATAGGGTCTCTTCTACCAAGTATTGATTAGCTTAATCCTCACATTAAAGGGCCTTTCTTACCATCTCGTAATCGATAACAGTACAAGATAATCGGCACTTTAGCAATAAAGGCCCTTTATGTGTCGATTAAAATAAATCAGCACTTGTTGAAATCCAGGCTAATGGCTTTGTAAATTTACCTGAGGATACTTCCGGCATGCTGCTCCCAGCCGAGGCGAGTTTGGTGATGGTATTGGGTCTATACCACCACTCAGTACCACATATTCTCACATAGACATCGTTGACAATGTCCTGCGTTATAACTCTTCCAATTTTTCCCAGCGTCTGCGATATGAACCAAAAAGAAGCCACAGATCAATATATTTTTTTAAATATTATTGTAAGGAAGCGTCAAAACAGTTATAATTTACAATTAGCAACTTTTGCTTTAAGCCTTACCACTATCTCAAACATTTTATTGAACACACTTTTATTAGCTTCAGGTGAAGATGTATCTTTGCAAAAAAAATATCCATCTCAAAAAAAAAAACTTAACCTTACATACATAAATAGCCACACTCTTACAATCGCCACACTCTTCTCACGTTCACACAACCAACTTACGCATCTTACAAACATTCCCACAACCCTCTCGTTCTCATCACCGCACGATCTCTCATAATCTGTCCCATTCACACTTAGGGAATTTTTCATAAAAAACTCTTAGGCCTGGTTTTTCAATAGTCAGATAAACAGCCAGATAATTATTCGACGGATTTATTTACGCTTCTGCTTATCCATTCAATCATAGATGGTCCGATTTTTCAATAGTCAGATAAATGCAGACTGATCGGGCTAGCTCGATTTTTCAATGGTGAAACAAAGGTCATTGAAATTAATTTCAAACAAAGTAAAGGTCAACGAAATTATATTGAACAAAAACACAAGCTGCTGTCTATCTTGACAAATTAAAATATGTGAAGTGGTATCCTTTACTAACATAAGAGCTATTTTACTGAGCTGTCTCTCTCTAACACTACTTCTTGAAGTTGGTCATGAGAAATATTGCCACCATCGAAAATAAATCTCCTTAGCTATTAACTGACCTTTGTTTCACCATTGAAAAATCGAGCTAGCCCTATCAGTCTGTTAAAGAGGAATAATTTTATTGGCTTGTTAAGTATCCGACCATTTATCTGACTATTGAAAAATCGGGCCTAAATATAGTAAGTCCATATGCTTATTAGTAAAATTATGGTGACAAAATTGTGATTGAAAATATAATTCTCCGGCAATGACTATGCGTCTTTTGACATACGTAAATTTGTGCTATCAGTCCAAAAAGTACTATCTGAGGATTGAAAAATTGGCCCAATAAATTTTCGCCATATAGTAATTTAATTTCACATGCAGTGAGCAGAAAACGTGATAAATACAATAGACACACAACTAAAACTAAAATTACAAGTAAAATACGACTAAAAACAAAAATCTAATGCTTACTACGCTTAAGAATTGCTAAAGAAGAACTGAATACATATACATCAGCACGATCCTGCGTTTTTTTAGATTTCGGATTTTTTTAATGGTTAGCTGGTTTTTTTGTCTCCAGAAAAACCCCTTGAAGTAGGTAGTGTGCGCCCTCAAAATAGTAATCTGTATAACTGCTTTATGTATTTGTCACTTCAGTTATAAATAGTTAACTTCCTAGTTTTGGGGAATTGTAGTAGAAATACCAACGAACGACCGTGGTGCCATCTATATGTTCCCACAGCATTTTGACGGATAGATCAACATGAGCAACAGTAGCAGGGTCATGGTTTTACCAACAAATTCGTAGAAACTTACCTGACGCATGTCGTCGGGAAAAGGTAAAATTTCAAAGCGCTTTTTAACTGTCTCCTCGTCGGAGAACACCTGCACTACGTCTCCGTATTTAAATGATTCCAGCGCAATATCAGGCGTCGCGGTATTAATCTTCGGGTAAATTGGTGTTGTCTCCTCAATGTTCCAAGCGCGTGCCTCGCGGGCTTCGACATCTACTGCGGCGGCGGCAGCAACCAGATCTTCTTCTTCCTCAGTAACGTCGGTTCTTAGCTCGCAGGTGTACCAGCCCGCATCTTCAGGCATAATGTCTATAATCTGTAGAGACATTGACACGTTGATAATTTTTTATGAATTAAATATTGTTTAATTTATTTTAAGCACTATTACGTATTAAAATATTTGCATCCGTGTATTTGATTTCATTATTACGGTGAATCTACCAAAGAAAATAATCCCTTCGAAATTTCTGATGTGAGAAAACATTATTACTATTACCTACTTATACATGATTAGATCGGTCATGCGCTTCTTCAACGTCAAATTTGTAATCGAAAAGAAGCTGTAAAGAGATCCAATTTTCTGCCAAGCATCACTAGTCTTTCGCCCATGTATGTATTAGATTTCAATTTTCCGGTGCAATTACATCAACACGTAGGTTATGCACTTCGTCAAGGACAAATTAGTAATCAAAGATCATCTGTAAAGAGATGCAATTGTCTGCCGAAGCATCATGAGAGACATGTGGTGATCGTTCCCAGTTACCTAGGTTATTATGATAAAATATCTTTATAGGGTTTCACAGACTATTTCCATTTAATCACTTTTCTTGGTCTAGAAAGGATGAACAAAATTGTTGATTTAAAATTGTTTTCAATTTCCTCTCCGCCAAGCACAAAATATCTATTATGAAAATGGCTTTGCATTTCATTTGTGTGTCGTCGGACGTTTACCGGACGGACCGTTTGTTGCATATAACCATTTTAAACAGTCGATTCGGAAAATTAAACATTCATTGTAGTGTTTACTGATACTTGGCTAAATGATGATATAAATAATGCTGCATTTATGGACAATAGATATAATGTGTATCGCAGAGATCGCTCCTCGTGCGCCTATATTTCTGTAAAGGAAGGAGGTGGAGTTATGATAGCTATTTCAAACAAAATTAAATGTGTTCGTGTACAATCTTGTGAAAGTGACTTTGAAGATTTGTACGTAGTCATACATATTTAAAAGTGGAAACGTTGTCAAAAAGTTATGTTTATGTGCTATCTATATTCCTCCCCCTCCCAAATTAACTATTCTAAAAGCTTTCCTTGAAAGACCTTACTTCATAGGATCATTTCTATAGTAAGCTCTTCGCAAAACGAAAGCTTTCCTTGATGGTGTCGACATGATGTTAGAAATGTGCGACGTCATTATTATTTTAGGTGATTTTAATTTTAGTTTCTTAACATGGCAAACTGACACTAACTCTGGAGCTACTGTACCTTGTGATGTAAACAATGAATTGGGATTTTCGCTGATCGATTATATGTCACTTAATAATTTGCACCAATTTAATTACCTTAGATATTGTAATAATAGAAGTTTGGACTTGGTGTTAACAAATATATCAGATGTTAGCCTCAATAGACCAGTTGAGTGCCTAAGTAAACTTGATCCACACCACCCACAACTAGAAATTAATGTCAATATGGATATCCAAGAATCTCTGCCACAGAAATGGAAACCGAGTTATAACTTTTTTAAAGCGGATTATTTATCCATCAACGAGGATATCAGTCAAATAAATTGGGTACATGAGCTTAATACTTGTAAAAACGTCGATGATATGGTAAAAACTTTGTACCAACATCTCCAAGATATTATTGAAAAATACGAGCCAATGAGAAAACCAAAATGCCTAAAACAGCAAACCTTTGGTTCAACAAAACTTTAAATAAGCTCTTTTCAGAGAAAGAAAAACTTAGAATAAAATACAACAAGTATCAAAACCCCCGTGACAAATACGAATATGATATACTGCGCAAACATTTTTACTCTTTTAATTACAAATTGTATATAGAGAACATGGAATCTAATGTAAAAAATAATCCCAAGGCCTTCTGGAGCTTTTTGAAAAATAAGCGAAAAAGTCCAAACATTCTCCCCTCCAAAATGATTTACAGGGATGAAGTCGGTACATCTGGTGGCCAAATAGCCAACCTATTTGCTAAGAATTTTTCCTAAACTTTTACCAACCATTCGTCACAACCGGTTCATGCAGCAAATACCATAGACGACATTCCTCCCCTAAACTGTATATTTATCTCCGAAAGAACCATATTCAAAAAGTTGACACAGCTAGATCAGAATAAAAGTGCAGGTCCGGACGGTATTCCCTCAATCTTCTCAAAAAGATGCGCCTCGTCACTTGCTCTCCAATTGAAAGACATTTTTAATAGATCCCTCAAGGATGGATATTTTCCGTCGATGTGGAAGGAAGCTCGAATAGTTCCGGTATATAAAATGGGCAAAGCCAATGATGTGTTAAACTACAGACCAATTTCGTTACTATCCAACTTTTCTAAAGTATTTAAATCTCTCGTAACTCCCATCCTTACATGGCATACAAAACATGTGGTATGCGTCCAGCAGCACGGTTTTCAACAAAAAAAAAGTCCGCGACCACAAATCTAGTTAGTTACCTTTCAACCGTCACCGAGCATGTTGATAATCGTACTCAAGTTGACGTTGTGTACAAGGATTTCAGCAGTGCATTCGACAAGGTTAATCACTTCCTACTACTCAAAAAATTGTCAAAATTTTGGGTAGGAGGAAATATTATTGAATGGTTTGAATCATATCTCAAGCAAAGAGTACAAAGGTGGTTATCAACGGGTGTGAATCTTGCTGTTATAACGCTATCTCTGGAGTACCCCAGGGATCTCATCTTGGTCCAATACTTTTTACGTTATTCATCAACCATATTGTGAAATGTGTACGTAACAGTGAATGCTCACTTTTTGCTGACGACCTCAAATTATTTCGTCTAATACTTTCACTTTACGATGCACAGTTATTACAAGAGGACCTAAATTGTATTGATGATTGGTGCAAAAACAATAATATGGTACTCAACTTAAGTAAACGCTATCACATAAAGTTCACAAGAAACAGAAACATTGTTGAGTCTCAGTACAGGATCAGAACAAACGTTATTAAACAAGCGGACCAAATTCGAGATCTTGGAGTGATCCTTGATAGCCATCTGAAGTAAGCAGCGCACACTGACAACATAGTGTCCAAATCAGCCAAAATGCTAGGATTCATAAAATGTAAGATGTAAAAAAAATTTATTTGATTTAATGTCTCGATCCTATGATTTGTGTTTCTTTTTTATTATTATTTTTATTTTTATTGCGACAATATGTTTTTTTTATTTTCAGAGTATCCTATTTATAGTTCAATAAGTTAATAATTACCCTAATTTTTAGTCAGATAACAAAGGTTTTTCACACCAGGCTTTTTTTTTTAGTCTAATTTCTTTGTAATTGTCTTTTTGTGTAAACTGTTGGCATGCGTTGAAATAAATAAATAAATTTTAAAGGTTTTCAGACACACACTGTCCGTGGAAATAGTCCAAATTGTTGCATTTACGAAAACGGAGCGTGGGAATACTACCCGCCAGGTGGGACGACGACATCAAGGGCATCAGCGGAAAGCAGTGGTTCCGTACCGCTGAGGACCGGGAGGACTGTGGAGGACGGGAGGCGTATGTCCAGCAGTGGACGCAAACACGCTGACTGACTGACTGTTGCATTTACAGAATAATTAATCGTGCACAGTCACTATTTCATGTCCTGTTCTACCCTTGTTTAGTTTCCACAACGTCTTTATAGAAAGGTCGTTTGCCTATGTACACCTGGAACAACCTTACAGTTGTCTTGGCCTTGGTCCGTCAGTGCTGTGACAGATCGAAATATACTTCCGGAAGAAAGCGGTTTGCCTGTGAAACAGCGACTTTAGATTGAGAACACAAGTGGTCACGAGAAGGTCGTGTTTAGTGGGCTTATTGGAAATCGGCCAGTTCAGTGCGACGCGTAACTTGTCAGCTCGGCAATGCTGATCGCGTGAGTGCGTGTGCAACGCGTCGAGTGTCCGCAATAGGGCGCACGGAGAGCGCGAGAAGCCTGCCAACCAGCGAGCCCTATTCCCAAGCCACAGTACAAATAAGAGGAGCAGTATGACGTCTCTGCCGTGTCCTTGAAATAAATACCTACGCCGCCGCCCCGCCGCCGCGCCGTCCGTACGGGCTGCCGAGCACTCGCTTCTGATTGCATTCCGCCAGACATACCGTCGCTTGTATGAAGACAAACCAAGAAGGCGATGGTAGAAGCAGCGTTTACGTGCATAGCCTCCATGCTATGCACCTCTGATCTGCAGGCCTATTCCTGAAATTCCGTAACCAGGAATCAGGAATCATGAGTCTACAAAACAGCTTTTATAGCGGTTTTCAAATCGATTTTCTTGCCGAAAAGAATCCGAAGCATAGTATTTCAATTTAATCAAGGTGATCGGTCGAAAAAATCGATTTGAAAACCGCTATAAAAGCGGATTCTAGACTCAGGATTCTTGATTTCGGAATTCCAGGAATAAGGCCTGCTGTACGGTGCCTAAGCTGGATCCAGTAGGTAAAGGGCGCCTTCATTGGCCGAAAGAACGTCCTGATTCGAAAACGATTCAAATTGGTCGGAAACCTGTTCGACAGGTTTTACGTAATTCAAAATAGGTCCGAAACCTATTTTATATGCAGATATATTTGTGTAAGGGGTTTCTTTATTGCATTTTATTTGTTCCACCTAATACTGTGACTATTTCAATAAGCTTGTTTTCTTAAATATAAAATATATTCGACAGTCTTCATACCTGCAGAATGATTGTTTTCAAAAAATAATAGGTTTGGACGATGATGCGAGGATCACGATCATTGTATTTGTCATAATCACGAGAGATCCGTTTGCCGTCCTTAATCTGTTGACAAAAACAATGATTATCATTGTGTAACACATACATGCTAACAAAACAGGAACAATACGTTAATTAAACACTTACCCACAACACATGAGAGTCGTCTGGTTTGTTGACCACCGTGCATGAGAGTTGCAGGTTGCCATTAAATATGTCCTTCGTAATGGTCACGGTCGCTTCGGATTGGATGCAGTCTGTGAAATAAAAACGTTACGTCGCTTTTATTTCAAACTTTTGTCTCCTGTCAACTCTCCAACGCATATGTGTGGTTGTAATACAGTGTGATTTAATTTTAACTTACCACCACCTTACATCAATCGTATATGTTTTACTGTGAAAACCCGAACTACGGTAAATCCTAAGATTCACAAGTACAACTGAAGATTTACAGTCGTATTCAGAGGGAATTGTAAAAATTTCGTACGCGGACTAGCACCGGACTAAACATACGAAATGCTTTTTTCCGGCAATAATCCCCGGATTAAAGTTAGTTAGCCCACTCTGAATACTAACTACTGTTAATGGTTAAAATCCGAACTGTTCTAAGATCATCGTTAATAATTAACCAAGGCACAATTTTGCAAGTGGCAAGTGGTCGGATTTTAATAAATTTATTTTATTAAATAAATTCTCATTCACCCTAACTCATAATTATATTGTCGTGTACAGGAGGTTATGTGTGTAGGATTGATACACCCACTCAGAAAACTACCACAATTACGTGATAAACTTACCTGATGATATCTCCGGTGTACTGTTCCCAGCCGGGGCCAGTTTGGTGACGGAGTCGGGGCTGTACCACCACATACCACCACATATTTCAACCGCAATATCTTTCACTGCGTCCACCATTGTAATTTTTCCAATTTTTCCCAGCGTCTGCGATAAATAATTAAACAAGATTGTAACACCTGCTGAACAACCGGAAAAGAGAAAAGTCAAATATTTGTTGTCATATATCGTAATGTTACTCACAATTTTCAGAAATTTCCAGTAAAAATTTTATAGATATTTCATTTCACGTAATATATTTTAAATCATAACATGCAGGACTGACATTTTTGCCAAGTTAGCCAAAGCGTCCTTAAAAATAAAGACAATAATAAATTACGTAATGTAGTAAAATTTCAGTTTTTGCTTTTTGAAAAACTCTTATAAATGGCTGTGCGGAGAGACCAAAAATACTCCGAAAAGCAAAATTTACCTCACTTCACGAAACCACGCTCAGCGAGGCATCATACCAGCAGATTTGTGGACTGTTGCTGAGCTATCAAGCTTGTTTAAAGTTATGTTTGAAGACACCCGACGGCAGACAGTTTCATAAATATGAGTCTCAGTAACATCTACATTTGAAGCATTGTAATCAGATTTTTGAAAATAATCAGCAAACGTTTTTGGTCGTGACATTTGTCGGAAGCAGAGGCATCACAATGAAAATGGTGCTGAAACTCAAATTAATGAGATAACGCTAATGGCGTATCCAATTGTCAAGAAAGTTCCATATTACATATTTCGTTATAAATACGTTCCGAAATGTCTTGTAAAAAAAAATTCAAAATTCATTTATTTGCAAATCGTTACAACAGAATATAGATTTCTAATTCCTGCTCTCTACTTACATCGTCAAAAATTTACTGTATTATTAAATTATTACATTATATTATATTATTACATTACATTAAAATATTATCTTAATTAGCCGTTAATTATAAAGCCTAGCTGTGTAAGCTTTAGGATCCATGTCAAAAGTAACATTGTAAAAGATAGTTAATTTCGGTAGACCACGGTAGAAAGTCAGCGTTTATTTCTAGAGTTTAAGAGACTGGTAAGACAAGAGCTTTGACAGCAGGACAGTTGGCGCTACAATTAATCCCGTCATTAGACCGTCACAACTAACCTTTTTCATTTCGTAAGTGAATCCTATGCGACTTCCAAAGCGCCTCTTGATGATGATGATGATTTTTGCTTGATGGCCTCTGTCTACTGTTGTGTAGACAATTTTGCCAGTGTCGTGTTGTTGGGTGACTTTTGGTGTCACCCTATTTTAACTCTGCCAATTACTGTGGAGATTCATGTAGGAGTGGTCAATTTATTAAAAAACTTTGCGTGAACAAATTTTACCTATCTGAGTTTCGTATGTGCTATTAGTAGGGAATAAGAGGGATGTAATAACGACTCCTGGGGAACAAAGAAAAAATACATGGTTATAGTCTCAAAAAAGGGGGAAACTAAAAATTACAGCTTAATGTTATGGTTTTTGATAAAATAGGACAACACTTTTAGGTAGGATGGATGAGAAAGGGTCAGAAGGCAGCTTATATTGGTAGGGAGAGGGATTTTAAATCTTGGAAGTATTGTGTACAGTGATGGAGTATTTAAAGGGCAGGAGAAGAACATATGGTTTAGGTCTCCCTCCGCGAGCCCACATTCGCAGAGGGAGGAGTCCCTTACCCGTAACTTTGCTAACATCACAGGGGTGCAGCAGTGTCCTAAACGCATTCTACAAATTATAGAGGTTTCACTCTTCGACATATATTTGTGTTTCGAGAACCATGGCTTGATAGGGATATCAGTTTGCAGTTGAGCATAGTGGCGGCCCCTCTCTTTCTGCGTTCGGGACCATACGCGACACCAATCCCTACGTAGCGTGACCTTGGGAAGGGAGAGTAAGTCATTGGGGTATACTATGAATGTCCTTCTGTCTCCGGTCAGTATTGCCTCTTTAGCTAGGGTGTCGACGAGTTCATTGCCGTCAATGCCTACATGACTCGGTACCCATGCAAGCAGGACTTCAAGGTTTTCTTCAAGGCATCCGACCAGGGCTTCTTTAATGTTGAGGATAATTTGGGAAATTTTGGCATGAAATGGATATTGATGGAGGGCTTGGAGGCAGCTTAAGGAATCCGTCAGTATAACTGTCTTGGGAAATTTCTTACTTCTAATAAAGTTGATTGCCTCACAGACAGCAACACATTCACCTGTGAAAACAGATGTCAAAGCGCCTCTTAACTGTGTCCTCGTCGGAGAGCACCTGCACTAAGTCTCCTTCCTCAAACTCTCCCCTCGCCGCATCAATCGTTGTCTCTCTCTCCATCGTTGCTTTTCTCTCCGTCGTTGTCTTTGTTTCCGTCGGCGTTTCTGTCTCCGTCGTCGTCTCTGTCTCCGGGTGGGATGAACTCATCACGGTCGCTTTGGATTGGGTGCAGTCTGGTGGAATGGAAACGTTATGCCTATTATATTTGTAACTTTTGACGTATGCGTTACTGTAAAAACCAGAAATACGGAAAATCTAGATTTCTAAGATTAAACGGGTGAAGGTATTCAGAGTGAATTGTAAAATTTTAGTACGCGGACTAGCGGCGGACTAAACATACGAAATGCAATTTTTCCGACGATAATCCCCGTATTAAAGTATTTATTTTATTAAATAAATTCGTTACTCGTCGCCAATGGTATGTATGCACTTTAAGGATATCACGGGAATCAGGAACAATGAAACGCGTGCTTGCGAGATAAACAGTGGCAACTCACTCTTTATTAAAGGCATGTCGGGTAGGTCGCGAAACACACACATGTAAGCCTACGCACACACTTACGCAGGCCCCGCGTAGCAACGTGCATACCATCATTCAACCTAATAATTAATTATATTGTGGTCTACAGGCGGTTATGTGTGTACAATTGATACACCCGCTGAGAAAACTACCACAATTACATGATAAACTTACCTGAGGATATCTCCGGTGTACTTTTCCCAGCCCGAGCCAGTTTGGTGACGGAGTCGGGGCTGTACCACCACCTACCACCACATATTTCAACCACAATATCTTTCACTGCGTCCACCATTGTAATTTTTCCAATTTTTCCCAGCGTCTGCGATAAATAATTAAACAAGATTGTAACACCTGCTGAACAACCGGAAAAGAGAAAAGTCAAATATTTGTGTGAAAATTTTATAGATATTTTATTTCACGTAATATATTTTAAATCATAACATGTAGAACTGAAATGAAATGAAAATGAAAAAATACTTTATTTGCAGCCATACGGTACAAAAAGGCGGAAATTAATGCCATAAGGCATTCTCTACCATTCAACCTTAGAGATGTAGGAGAGGTGCAGTGAGGCGGGCAAAAAAAATAACCGTAAAACAAAATGAATTAGCGAAAATATTAACTAATCCTAAAAATAAGGATTTATATATGAAAATAAATTACATACAAATATGTACATACACTTAAACATATTAATAGATATAAGATACAAATACACATATATTATTTTAGATCATATGAACAGATTTACACATAAAAATATATATATATATATATATTTGATAAATAGTGGTAAAATAAAAAATAAACTCTTGATTTTTGAGAACAATGTGACAAGAAACAATCAGGAAGTAAGGAAATGACATTTAAGACGCTCTTTAAATATATTAATTGACTGAGATGTACGTACATCAAGTGGAAGCTGGTTCCACATACGTGCAGCGCTGACAGCGAAAGAATCTGTGTAGAATGAAGAACTATGTCCCGGAATATCAAGAAGCAAATTATATGAGGATCTGAGAGGTAGGCCATGAGAACAGAGGAGTTCTATGCTGTCAGTAAGATATTTAGGAGCAGCTGGATTATTCAATAAACCAAAGAGAAGGGAAAGAACATGGGTATTTCTGCGTTTACGAATGTCAAGCCATTTAAGTGAGGCGCGAAAATTAGAAATATGATCATTCTGATATGCGCCAGGTGTGCAAAATCGTCCTTAAAAATAAAGACAATAATAAATTACGTAATGTAGTGAAATTTCCGTTTTTTATTTGTGAAAAACTGTTCTGAGAGACCAAGAGTACTCCGAAAAACAAAATGTACCTCGCCTCGCGATACCACGCTCAGCGAGGCACCGTGCCAGCGGATTTGTAGACTGTCGCAGAGCTATCAAGCTTTTTTAAAATTATGTTTAAAGACTCCAAGGTTATATGATTGAGGATAAACACCCTACGGCAGACACTTTCATTAATATGAGTCTCAGCGACATCTACATTTGAAGCATTGTAATCAGATTTTTGAAAATAATCTGCAAAAGTTTCTGGTTGTGACATTTGTCGGAAGCAGACCGTCACAACTAACCTTTCTCATTTCGTCAGTGAATCCTATGCGACTTCCAAAGCGCCTCTTAACTGTATCCTCGTCGGCGAGCACCTGCACTAGGTCTCCTTCCACAAACTCTCCCCTCGCTGCATCGATCGTTGTCTCTCTCTCCGTCGTTGCATCTCTCTCCGTCGTTGTCTCTGTTTCCGTCGGTGTTTCTGTCTCCGTCGTCGTCTCTGTATCCGGGTGGGATGAACTCGTCTCACCGACGATGTACCCCGGGACAGTGCGGGCGCTGACCTTCACCACAGCGATGGCGGCTTCATTTCCATCTTGATCCACAAGTTCACATTTGTACCAGCTCAAATCCTCAGGTTTTACGTCATTTATCTGTGTGCAGTTCCAAACGAGCTCAATGTTTTATATGGTACGAGTGATGCTGAAACCTCTCAAAATCCATGGTACTCGTAATTATTATTATAATAGGGTTATAATTCAACCCTAGACTAGAGGAACACATATGTGCGCAAGACTTATATGATTTTCTCATGGATATTAAAAAAAATATCATCAAAATCGGTTCACCCTGGCGAAAGTTATGAGGTAACAAAGATAAAAAAAAACATACAGACGAATTGATAACTTCCTCCTTTTTTGAAGTCGGTTAAAAATCACTCACATGGACACATGTTACAACTAAACCGAACTTATAACGAATTAAAGCGAAGGAAATACTTTTTCACCAACCAGGTAATTGACACTTACAAAGCAAGTGTTACGTGCAATTTTAGTGAACAGTTTTAAAAAATAGACTTGATGCGTTCATAAAATAGTTTAAAAAAAAAGTTCACTACCAATTATGAACTAAAAAGTACATGTATCCGTTTTAAGCTAATAGTGTACTTGAATCATAATAACAGTAATTATAAAACCGATATAATAACAAATAAAATTAAAATGAAGAGCCGTTGGCTGAATACACGTATTTTATTCTACCGAATGTAGAATCCAATGTAAAAATGATGTGTCCACATTACCTGCAGTGTCAAGATTTGCGATGCCCCTTCGAGACGCTCTTCAATGTCAACTCTACCAAATAAATGTTCGTGATAGATGACTTCGTCCCCCTTTACCTGGCATACGAGGAATGCATGTTATGAATATCATACATCTTTTGATGTTGAATATTTTCCTAAATTAGCTAGTTATTTCTGATAATATAAAACTGAAATTCATACAGGGTGTTAGCGGAGGTATGGTGTTCCTTGGCAAATTTGGAGCAAAAAACATTTTTGTGTACGACTGAAAATAATGTTTTCTACCTTTTTTGCTCCAAATATGCCAAGAAACACGTGGTTAACATTTGGACCATACCTCCGCTAACACCCTGTATAATGTTAGTAAATATTTTTTTTTAAATCGCAATTAGGAAAATTATGCAGGTGTGATTCAAATAATCTATAGCATTTAAGGTGGGCCATCCTGCTCAACTCCCCATAAAAACGGGGAAAGAAGATCACGCCCATATTTCTTGTCAGAGATCCCAAATTTTGCTCAAAATAGCTTTATTTGATTGATGACCGTTGGCATTGTAAAATTGTGTTTGGTTCTAAGTTATAAGGTCCGAAAGTTCGAATTTTTCACGCGTTTTATACAATAACTTTGAGGTGGATTAAGCAATGATAAAGTAAGAACATCTTAAAAAGATTAGTCATGAGACATAGCTTAATTAATCAAGATTTATAATCGATTTGGGTTTTGTTTGATTTTTTTACTATAGCGGTCGTGGTTTGCATTTTAGCTGTAAGTCGTTTTGTAATTAAAATTTTCGTAAATGTTACCAAATCATATTATTCACTATGCACATTGTCTTTTTTATGGACATGTTGCATCTTTCTCATCACGGAGCCTGTCTTTTTCTTTGAAACAGAGAAGGTCCAAGAGCGCAACATCTCGGTTTTGTACCGTGCCCGCGAATGAGTTAGTCCCGCCGGGTTGGGCCACCTTAAGGGGGTTAATCAGTATCGAGACCTGCGGCCTTATAACCGAACAGCGATAGTCGCTGCCAGCGTTAGTATCGCTGCTAATGAGCCATCGCATACAAGATTTTTCGGCTACCATCGACTTACCGATACCCTATGTCGATGGCGGCTACAGATAAAAATTAATTGCGGTTGCCTATCTTTTATCCGCAGTAACGGTAGCCGCAAAATTTGGTATGCGATGTCTCCTTAGCAGCGACACAGTCGCTGTTCGGCAATAAGGCCGCTGAATTGATTGAGGATAAAAAAATGGAATTAAATAAAACCTTTTTTGTCATACATATCTGAAGTAAATTTATATAGCGGAACCAATTTTGTACCGCATTTTTGCAACTATACATTTCACAAATCGACTTAGTTTCTGATACTTACCAACCGCGTTAAGGGCTACAGATGAATTTAATTACCTACACCCTGTATAAATGGAACTCCTAATTTTAATTGGAAAATATAAAACAAATCTGTAATCTTTTTGACGTATTTGTTTTGTTCATAAATTCATAAGCAAGTTATATTTGATAAATAAGATTTGGTTATTATTATAAAATGAAGACGTTTCATATGTTCAGTATCGATCACAATCTTTGTGTATTCATAATCAATATTTAAATCTTGGAACTTCAAAACGAGAAAACAAATAATTTAAAAGCTTAAAAAGTATATTAACTGGGTCGTTATAACTTTTCATTTCATCAAATTTCAGTTTTATTAAACAAATTACTCACCATTTTCACAATAAATTTGGAGCTTTTTTCCGGTACTGTGCATGTTAGATTCACAGAATTTCCTATTGTCGTACGCATAATGCTGATTGTTTCTTTGCTATGAACACATTCTGTAAAAAATATTGATGTTTAAATATGAAACACATTAATACAACGAAATAAATCTCAGCTTAATAAATATGTTTACGATAAGTTAAAAAAGGTGGGAAATAAATATATCCAGCAGTATTTCATTTTTAGAATCAAACAAGTTTTCTAAAAAAAATGTAATAGAGTTGTACTAATAAAACAAGATTACACTACTAAAATAAAAAAGCTGCATGGGTTGCATACTAGCAAGCAATCCAGTCACGAGGAGTACATTGCGTATAACATTTCTGCCACTCAAAAAATATTGAGGCATTCCTTTAGGCTCCGACTGAGTTCAGCGGGGATCTCCGTACGCATTATATTTGCGTTAGGGTTCATTGTTGTATGCGCGTCAGAATCGTTTTCATGCGAGCGTGACGAAGCGAAATTGTTTTTAGTCTGTAAAGTCTATTATTTAACGTAAATTTATATATGTTTCACGCTAATTCACTAGATAAATATGTGATCTTGTACGACAAAAAAAAATCTAAATCATTTATTATCTCCAAGCGCGCCGCCTGGTGTTTACAAAGTTATTTCTTATAAAGAATATAACCGGCGCATTAAAATCGGTTTACGGTCATACACTAGATAATAGTCCAAACTTTGATATTTTTTATTTTTTAATGGGTGTTTATTCTTAACTGACGCTGAATTTTTGTTTTATGCAACATGGATGGCAAAAACCACTATCGTTATGATATTAGCCCAATACACCAGATTCCCGAAGGAATTAGTTGCCTTACCAGGACCTTCCCTTTATGAGCACTACTACATTGAACTGGATGGAAAACACGGACAATTTTTCATTACCGCTTCGACCATCTTTTCATCAAATGCGATGGTACCAACCCGGGCGGGCTTAAACCCTACCACCTAGTAGGGGACCTACAGTTTTACATGGATTCCGAACCATGCATTTGTGACGAAATGCACTTATCGAAATCAGAAAGAGAAAGAAAGTGGTGTATGTAGGAGCGAGGAATTGAACCCAGACCTCTAGTACGCTAGGTCAGTTCCCGCGCCACTAGGCTACGAGCAGCTCGTAAATAAAAATAACCCAAAATTATTGGAGATTAGCGTCATATGCAGCCTTAAGGAATATCGGGTGGTACGGTACGTTGATTCTTAGTTTTTTTAATGCATCATGTTGCTGGATTAGCGGCATTGTTCATGAGGTATATTCAGGTTGCAGAACAATTCCGAACTATCGGAGGCACTCGACACCGGCGGATGGACTGCAGGAAAACTCTCATGTGGGGTGGTAAAATTGCGGTAAGCCTGTTTAGGCAATCAAGTTCCATACAATGGCTTTATGGCCATATGCTTATAATAATTGATTAACTTACTTTTTGATATTTTTGGTGCACTACTTCCTGCCGAGGCGAGTTTGATGAGAGCCTTGGGGTGGTAATACCAGGTGTCACCACAAATTTCCACGTATAATTTCTTGTCGCTGTCTATCCTTAGCACTTTTCCTATTTTCCCCAGCGTCTTAAACAATGATAAACAGAGTTTTTTTTTTATGTGACTGGACATGGATGGCTAATACCACAAGTTCTGTCATGGTATTAGCCCAACACACCACATGGGAACTAGGTGCCATGCCAGGACCTTCCTTATATTGCACGGCTACATTGAACTGGATGGAAAACACGGACAATTTTCATTGCCGCTTCGACCATCGTTCATCCAATGCGATGGTACCATCCCGGGCGGGATAAACCCTACCACCTAGTAAGTAAGGAAGGGGACCTACAGCTTAACGTGGAATCCGAACCACGGCCAGCCTCTCTTAACGGTCGAATGGTCACCCATCCAAGACCAGACCGGACCCAGCGTTGCTTAACTTCGGAGAGCGATCGCCGAAGTGTCGCGCCACTGGGCCACTGAGGCTGACAATACATTTTGACACATCTTGCCGGCACTGGCTAACTTACCATTAAGTAAATAAATATACTTTTTCGTACTAAGCAGGTACGTCGCTTATTCCAAGAAATTTGATATGAATGTATCACACTGCACACTCTTCTTCGCCAGAAGTAATCGAACCGACAGGAAAGAAAAGACGAATCCGAGTGTGTAATATACATCTAATGGAGGAAATAAAGAAACTGAAAACTGAAACACAATCGACCGTTAAGAAAGGACACATTAATTAAAGAAAGAGCTCAGTAAAAAGAATTACTTTACGAATATACTGCAAGGCTGGACGCGAACTAGCAAAACATACCATTCGCGGATATTGCGTCTTCAAATTTCGCCGCAGTCCCTCCTCCCGTAATCAATGCCTCCTACTAACACAGTGTTTAAGATTATACCTACATACATTTATTTAACTCTTCATTTGCGTTGCGGGCATTGACTGCAAAGATTGAACATTCAAACATATTGATACATACAAATGTTATGTGTAATACAAATCTTATATGTAATAAGTCAACCTAATACTGGCTCTAGCGTCTGATGCCAAATACGATTTTGGTGACGACGGCAATATGTTTAAAATAAAATTGCGTGAAAACTGTTTCTAGCTTTAGTATTTTTTTTATATTCCTTGCGTTCTATATTCCGTAAAAAGGTACTTTCCAATCTGTTTAAATGACAGTACCTCTAGAAATTGCACAGTTGCACGCATGATTTGCGTAGCCGTATTGTTCAATCAGTTATGAGTGTTATTTTTACTTAGGGTTTCTGCCACCAAGTACTGATTTACTTAATCTTCACATTAAAGGGATTTTCTGGCCATCTTGCAATCGATACTAGTACAAGATATTGTATTGTATTTGCATTCTTTATTCATCATCCATAGAGACTACACTGCACTCGGATTTGTCATATTTTAACATTGGCCAGTTCAGCAAAACAAAACACAGCGAAGAAGAATTGGAAAGAAACTCCGCTGTTTTTTTTTCAATATCCACTTAGTCTGAATTTACAAAAGTGTTTGTCAATTATGTTTTTGTTGTAGTTTATCATAAACTACTACAGTGAGCTGATAACATGGTTACATATCCCTTTCAATGCTACAACCTACAGAAAATTAAGAGCATAATGGTTTGAGAGCAGCCCCATCAATAAAGAAAGAATATATTCCCGTATGGGATTTTGACCAATACCCGGAAACTTAACTTAAAATACATAACTAAAATAAAATAAAATTCGGGTGTATATAGCCCTCGTCATTATTGATACGAAATTGTATCAAATCAAAATGTATTGGTCAGTAACTTCATACTGCACGTAGTACTTATCAATGATAATGAGCACTTAAGTAATAAAGGCACTTTAAGTGTCGATTAAAATAAATCAGTAGTTGGTGAAAACCAGGCTCAGCCGTACTATCAACACTAGCATCGGTCTAAATAAATGTTTAATATTAACTGTTTGGGCTCATTTATAGATACTTTACTAAAATGGATTGCATTTTAACTGTGCTAAAACAGAACAGTTTGAAATAATTTAATTTCTGTGATGATTTCGTGTTACAATGATCCTATGAAATAAAACGCAGCCAACATAAGATTACCTGCTGCATTTTGCTGACAAAGCCGACGCTCTTCTCGTGTATCACTCTAACTTTGTCTTCGTCGGAGAGCACCTGCACCATGTCTCCTTCCTCGAACTCTCCCACCGCAGCCGGAGTCATCTCTCTCTCTAGGTAGGGTGAACTTGTATCTGTTGCAATTAATGCAAACATAAATTCTCTCTTTGAATTTGAATTTGAATTCCTCTAAGACATTTTACGACTGTCGTGAAGTCATCTCTGGCTCTCGGGCTCTGAGATTAAAACATTTGAAGAAATACTCTCTATGTCCATTGCCCAAGGCACAATTTTGCCCGCCGACTGCGAATAAAACTAGCGTAATCGTAATTCGGGCCCTAACGTTTCCCACCCCTAAAAGTTATCGAATCTTATAAAAAAAATCTTGGTTTTATGACAGTAAGTTTTTATTTTTTAGTAAATATCTGTTTTTTGCCATTGAAATAAAATATAAAATGACAGTAAAAAAAGACAACTTTTTTCAATATTTTCTAATCTAAAAGGTTAACCATAAAAATAAAAAAAACATTTGGATGTACGTTTCAAAAATATATTTTTGAATCCAAACTTAAAAAAACCTAGTAAAATCGCCCGTAGTTTAAGGAATTGACAGGGTAACGACTGTCTTAGTAATAGAATGAAACAAAATGAAAATATGCAAGAGACCAGCGGTCTTTTAGTAGCTTCAGGGTACGAGCAGCTTCAAATAAAATCAATGTTAAGCCAAACTCACTTGCTTCGCGCAACACCTTCACAGCGCCGGCGGCAGCCAGTCCTTCGTGGTTCCTAAGCTCGCAACTGTACCAGCCGGCATACTCAGACACCATATTTTCGATCTGCCCGAAAATGTGTTCGATTATGAGGTCATAAGAAAACCAACAAATAAGTCTATGAGTAATTGATGTTTGAAAACATCATGTTTGGATATATCTAATCATTTAGAAGAAATGAACCCCAATGTATTACAATCAAGGATTTCATATATATTTTTTTATGTGACTGGACATGGATGGCTATATCACAAGTTCTGTCATGGTATTAGCCCAACACACCACATAGGAACTAGATGCCATGCCAGGACCTTCCTTATATTGCACGGCTACATTTAACTGAATGGAAAACACGGACAATTTTCATTGCCGCTTCGACCATCGTTCATCCAATGCGATGGTACCAACCCGGGCGGGATAGACCCTACCACCTAGTAAGTAAGGAAGGGGACCTACAGCTTAACGTGGAATCCGAACCACGGCCAGCCTCTCTCAACGGTCGAATGGTCACCCATCCAAGACCAGACCGGACCCAGCGTTGCTTAACTTCGGAGAGCGATCGCCGAAGTGTCGCGCCACTGGGCCACTGAGGCTGACAAAATTTATGAATGGAGATATGTTTTCTTATTCAATCATGCCACATCGGCCCAACCGTCATTGTCGTCGACTAGTCTTTTGACCAGCCCTTTGAGTTACTATTCATGTAGAATATATTTCAGCCCGACATTGAGCCGAGCGGGACCGGGTACCTCAGCTAGTTCAGGATAAAGATGGGGGATCGACTCAGAGCATCTGACATCTAATACTTCTGTTCATATTTGTTTGGTGATTCAAATCGCCACTACCATTTGTTTTATTAATTGAAAAGCTTACTTACCAGCATTGTGTAGATCGTAGTTGAATTTTCGTTTCGAATGCTGAGACGTTCAGGAATAAATTTTACACCATCCTTTAACTGTTGAAAACGAATTATGTATAAGTATTGAAATATTAAACTTCTATTTATAATTAACAAATATTACATCTCCAAATATTCTCTTTTTAACGAATCAACAGGTTAACCCCAGAACGGTTCAATTGAAAACATAATATCCAATAACACTTTTCCAGAAAAATAAAAATCGAACAAAATTTAAATATGTCAAATAGTAGAAATCTTAATTACCCCTCAAATAAAAAAAACCTAGAATATAGGCCAGATATTCACATTACGAATAACGTACTATCTTGAAAAGGCAACTATTACGCTCTTGGTTTCATATTTTGGAACCAATTACAGATTTTATGAGAAACTATCTGAAGCGACAGTGGAATAATGCAAACTTTAACTAGGTAGATCAGTCGTTGCATGGATAAACATAGAAGATAGAAATCAAATAGCTCTTTTAACAAATTACCGTGACTTCAAAAACTTTGTTTTATTCTACGAAAGTCTAAAGACTTTAGTTATCCGAACACTTTACTATCTTCACTGCTCTCCTTCGGTTTAAATTAGAACCGGGAGCAACAATCTGATTTCCACATGAAGGTTTCTATATTCTCTTGCTTCTTACGATGCATGGCTGCACGTATTTTGAAAGTATCAACATCTAAATATTAATATTATGACTTTAAAACTATAATTATGAATGCTCACCCATGTCAGGTTATAGGAACGTTCGGGCGTGTTGTTATATGTAACTGCTTCCACTCTTACGGTATTACCGATTCTCTCTTGCTTCACTTTGATCGTGGCCTCGGTATGGATGCAGTCTGGTCACATGAAATAATTTAAATTGAAATAAAAGCTTTCTTATATAAAACCAATAAAAAAACATTGAAGACGCCTTGTCCGTTATCCTGAGACTCCTCATATTATTTAAGTAGGAGCCTAAGTTAAATATGAAATAGGTATCATAAATATGCAAAATATCATTTTCCTTTTATTTACCAATATCTGTAACAATGGTCTATGAATGATAAGCATACCTTTAGATACCAAAGGCGTACTGCTGCTGTTTGCTGACTCGAGCTTGATTACTGCCTTGCGGTTATAAGCCCACGAAGTTCCACAAACACTTATTTGAAGGTCTCCACCATATTGGCTATTTTCGACGATTCCTATTTTTCCCAGAGTCTGCAATAAAAAAAAATTGTGTACCCGACCGGCCACAATATTCGATCTCTATTTTTAGGTGAAATCTTGAACTAACTACATGCAAAAACAACGGAATTATACACTAAACTGTGAAGCATTATGGCGTGTGGTCATAGATCATGTTTCACAGAATCTGTGTTCATTGGTTCACATGTATCAAATTTGAAAAAAAGTTTTTTAACTTCATAGAAGCTGCGATGTGACGTGAGGTCATAACTTGTATGAAGCTCTTCAACGCTATTTAACTGTAATGCGTTCGACGTTAATTTGCAGGTGGGACGACGACACCATGTGCATCGGCGGAATGCAGTGGTTCCGTGCCGCTGAGGGCCGGGAGGACTCGATAAAGATTGTAGAGGCGTATGTCCAGCAGTGGACGCAAACACGCTGACTGACTGGCATGCGTTCTGTTATAACGTGAGGCATAAAATGTATGTAAGTACGATGTTGGACTGATCTGTGGTAGACAGGACCAGCTTTTTCCAATTGTACCACAATGCGAAGTGTTTTTATTATTCATTATGGAAATCTGGATGCTGCCATGCGTTATCTCACAAATTTTAGAAAATTCGACACGCTTTACAGCTCAGCATATATATTGAAACTCAGTCAGTGTCTGTAACACATGTTGTTTCTATGTATCATCCAATTGACCAATTTGAAGGTTAAAATTGAAAAATTTGTATTTTTTTACCTTGTGAATCTTATACACACGACCACTTTGTAACTAACATGTAAGATTCTGGCTCCTGATAGACTAGCAGGATAGGATTACAATAAAGGTAAATACCAGTTGCATTAAGCTATTCCAACCACCATGGCCATACTCTAGTTTGCGGACTGTATCCTGGTCATATAGCACCTGCACCACGTCTCCCACCGAGATGGTTTCGTCGTCCATATCCGTCGTCTCCATTGTCGTCTCCATCGTAGTCTCCGTTGTCGACTCTGTTCCTATCCATAAGGCATTATTATTATCACGATCTTAGGCTGGAAGAAACTGGAACTAACACTAACCTAACTATTGTCAAAAGTGGCATTTCATCCATACGAAATGTGTCCGCAGTACAGAAATAAATATAATTAAATCTGCTGGCAAGTGATACCTTCCTACGGGGTGCATAGGTACGCGGATGGCTCAGGGGTTAGGACTCTGCATGTGGTGCCGTGATATAAGAAACTACTATTTTTCGTAAGTTTTCGTTTCTTATTTGACTATTTATCTCAACCATAGAGTGGTCCTCCCCATTTCGATGCACCAGCGCGTACCGTTGACGATTTATTTAATTAACTTCTGGAAGAACTACACTAAGCTAAGCTGATGGAAGTCAGTTGAGAATAAAAGAAGCCGCAAGGAAACTGCACGGGCACAGAATAAGTAATAGTGCTACGCACGTGGCACGGGTAAATACCGTCCAATTAACGTTTATTTTTAAACTCAACGGTTTTTTTGTGTATAGCTTAAGGCAAAGAACAAAAGAAACAGCACCCTCAGTGTAAAGGTATGAACAATATAAATTACTTAATCACACAAAGTTTAATACCCACAAATGTATAGTTACAATAAATAACGCTCAAACTCCACCAATGGGTGGGTCATATGTATGGTAAGAAAAAATGGCATCAAAATCAAGAGAACGGACTTTACGACATTATTAACAAAATAGAGACTTATTCTAGCAGTAATCCTTCCTGTTGCTACAACCACAAAAGTAATATAGCTAAAACAGAAGGAATAATATAACACAGGATCATAAATACAGGACGGAACACGCGGCGATAGGCAGCTCATATTCTCAATTTGCACACAATGATTATTTCAAGCTATACAGTTACGCAGATAGACCATGAAAGTCAGATGAAAGTAGCCCTGACAAGGGATTCACAGATCAGTGTGTAAACAATCAAAGCAGAGAAAAAAAGGGGAGGTTGGCGTTAAACGGGTCCCCGCCGCATGGACATATTGTTCATGTAATCATATTGGAAAACGGCCACGCTCCGTGTGCTGAATAAATAATGACGGAAGTGGTGACTGAAACTATTTGGCATAGCTCCACGTGTGATTTTTTATTTTTTCATCAATACATTCTCATATAAATTTATAAAATAATAGCCACCCACAGAACTGAAACCCCAAATCCAATCTTTGAAAATTATGGAGCGACTCTCAATCTGTGTCATCGACTTTTTCGTTGTTGCCATACGTGGTGTCATGTATTTAAAAAAAACCTTAAAATTAAGTTAAATTTTGAGTTTAAGGGAATTTGTTTTGAGTTTATGAGTGAGAGAATTGAGTTTAATGGAAATTACCATTATATTCATTGTCTACTATGACCTCCACTGCCCCAGCAGCTTCTAATTCACCATTATTAATCACCTCACAGGTGTACCAGCCTGCATCTTCAGTCTTCGCATCTTTGATCTGTGTGAACGAAATTAATTTCAGTAACATCAATTATTTTAAATACAACATCAGGTTCACACACTTCATACATTTTAGATAAATCTGCTTTTATATTTGCGAATATTCAACACACTAAACATTTTGGTTTCAATGATTGCGCGAAGGTCAGATCTGATCACTGTCGTCGATAGACGTTTTTCTTCACGGAGATCGACGATCGACGATCTCCGTCTTTTCGTTAGAATGATCGGCAACAGAAAAAATGCAGGAGCCCATAAATGTCAAACCTACACATATTTTTTAAATCAATATATCTGTAAAAGAACAAACTAAAATTAACCTAGCGACACTACATAAAAAAACAAAAATCACTAACCGTACAACAAGTATAGAAATCCGCCATGATGAAGATTGGTATCGTGCCATACACTTAGTCAAATTTAACTCCTATGTCTTGGATAACAAGTCGGCTAGTAGGAATATGCGGCAGTTTTTGAGTTAACTAGTACACCTTCATCGTGAAAGGAATCTTAGTGGTATGGAAATGCAATTTTTTTTAAATATATTTCAATATTTTATAAGATTCATGCTTAGGGTATGCCCTAAGCATGAATCTTTCTGGGTCCAACCGGCTGACTTTGATGCGAGAGGGCGAGCCTTTACTGCCAGAATTATTAGAAATGTGGTGACCATCCTTTACCTGGCAAAGAAAATATTTATATAAAACAATATACAATACAATCATTACATCTTACAATGCTTTATTTCAATCAAATAATTACAAGAGGTGTCATGAGACACCCGGTTGAAACGATACTCCTTTCGCTATATACCATTCTGTCACCCCATCGTAGTGCAAGAAGCGAAGTGCTGGAGTATGGCATGCTAGTTCAGAGTGGTTCGGATTTGAGTATTCTTCGACGGGACTGAGAGAAATTCGTTCCGTACTAGCCTGCGATTTGTGATTTGAAAATGAAATAATTGAGCAGAACGCTACCAAATTCACGGAATAACCCCCTGCGTTATTCCGTGAATCTAAACTTGCCTAAAAATTCAACATTTGTGTAAACTCCAGATTGACGGGAGGACTGAAGCGCTGTCTCTTTGACAGACAACGAGCGTAAGGAACATAGTTCCAAAAACCAGATAATACTCACCCAACGTACGCTAGAAGATGAGGAAATTTCCTCCACTATGCATCCAATTTTTACATCGGTCCCAAATTGTATTTGGTTGATTTTAACGGTGGCCTTAGATCGCTTGCAATCTGGAAAATCAAAGAAATCATCCTAATATGTTAAATAATTCTGAATTAAGATCATAACAGGTTAGTAGAAATAAAACTTACATTAATTAAAGAAATAAAACTGGAAAATAAACCAAACCTGCACGAGCAGTCATACAAAGATGTGGTCTGTATACATATACTATAAGTGGCTGTGCAAATAAGATGGCCTATTGAATAACATTTCCACACATAGTTACTTTTGATTATGGCCGATTCGGATTCCTTAAACTGTTCGATAAAATGTAAAATACGGGTATATGTCACTAGGTATATTTATGTGTTACAATGGAGGCAAACATTAAGCAATTAAATACACTGCTATGGTCACCAAATACTTAGCAGTAAAAGATTCAGCTGAACCTAATTTGATTTAAAATAATATATTATAGCCTTTTGCTGCTAATAAATCAAATAAACATATCATGTTTGAAATATCACCATATATATGTTTATTTAGACTTAAATAGGTAAGACATGGGTAAGCCATAATCAGAACACTGTTTATCCGAAAACAATAATCACCATATATGTTGCAAGTTTTTTTTAATGCAAACTGACGTGGATGCCTGATACCACACAACTTCTTCTTCTTCTTCTGCCTTTTGTTGTCCACTGCTGGACGTAGGCCTCCCCCAGACTTCGCCAAGTTGTGCGTTCTCCTGTTTTTCTTCGCCAGTTGTCACCTGCTGTCTGACGTATATCGTCTGACCAACGTGCTGGCGGTTTGCCGACACAACTACCGTTATGATATTAGCCCAATACACCACATTTCCAATGGAATTAGGTGCCACACGGCTACATTGAACTAGATGGAAAACACGGACAATTTTTCATTGCCGCTTCGACCATCTTTTCAGTAATTGGTGACGTTTCAAGTAAGAAACGTTGAGGATGACGTTTAAACTTATGTTGATACATTAACATGTCGAGCGAAATTCACTCACCCGAAGATATCTCTGGTCCACTATCGCCGGCCGACGCGAGCTTGGTGACGGCCTTGGCGCTGTAGAACCAAGTCCTATCGCAGATGGATACTTCAAGGTCGCCGTCTGAATCTATGTACTTGACTTTTCCTATTTTTCCCAGGGTCTAGAAATTCCATCCAGAAAAAAAAACAATATTAACAAAAAAAACCGATTTCAAAGAAAAAGTATTGCAAAACAAATTAACATGCGCTAAAAAGTAAAAAAATACCGGCATTTTTGTAGTTACGTTTTTTGTTTTTAGATTAGAATATTATAATATTTTCATGGTGATTTTACAAATACCTGCACTGCTTTTGAATCGAATACAAATCAACTTCCTTTATTTTTAATCTTTTATCCTTCCTACATTTTAAAGTTTCCTCATGATAAAATTGAAAAAAAAATGAAACCAGTTTGGGAACAGATCAGCGATGTTTGTTTTTGTTTCCAGCTAGATCCAGGCGTTACGTGATGTTACGGAGGTATTTACAAACTCTATCACAAACATTGAATATTCTTGGTGGATCTTAAATATTTTTTTCTCCGAAACAGGAAATATTTGATCCTTGTTTTTTGTTTTATGTTACCTTATCGTAAATTAACACCACTAAGGTATATTTTCATTACCGAAATCTTAGTTAATTTCAAATACATGGCTAAGAAGATATAAATATGGAAATAGAATGTTAAACTTTAGGGTGGGTTAGGTTAGGTTAGGTTAGGTTAGGTTAGGTTAGCTTCCACAAATGTGGAAAGAAGATCATGCGCACATTTCTTGTCGGAGATTTAAAATTATACTCAAAACATACAGCTGTTGATCCAACTAGATATTTGATGTCCATTGACATTGTAAAAGGTTTCAAGTTATTAGATCCGAAAGATTCGTGCATTAGGAAACAATCGCACTTACTGGTTTCATGTAATGGTTGAATCCTATGCCGTGGCTCTGCAGCCTTGTCACCAACTGCTCGTAGGGGGAGATCTGCACGAAGTCCCCCGGCGAAATCTCTGTGGTGGCGACCAGACATGTCCCCACAACTGCGTGACAAGAACTCAGCATGTTAATTTTTCACCTTTAGTTAGAGACTATTGTTTCAAGAAATATAACGCACTGAAAAGGATTAAATATCATTGGAAATCCAAGAGGATATTTCATTTAATTAATTTAAACTTTTTGGTAGTCAAACTATACTAAGTTACGTCACAAAGATCCGCGGATTCGATCAACCCAGTAAAGAAGAACCCGCAAAGAAAATTCTCAGGTTTACATATCATATTTTTCCGTCCACAATTATATAATAACCTCAATGATCTAGTTCAATGCAATGAATTCGTGCCTGTTTCCTCAGTCAAATTAAGAAATATTTTTCAGAAATTCTGAATTTTTAGTAAATAAACTGATAGCTACGTCTGTAAATTTTCGTTTTTTTTATAACTTAACATTTATCCATGATACACGCCTTTTTATATGTGTAAACAACCTTTTGGAAAAACAAAAACGTATAAACTATAACTCGGTCCCCGGTCCACCTAGAAGGACGTAGACATCTCCAGGGATTGTCATTAAAAACGTTATAATTTACTCTTAATATAAATTTAATTTGTTTATAGAACTTCTCATGGATGGCTAATAACAAACAACTAACGTCTTGATATCAGCCTACTACACCACATTCCCGAAAGTGCCATGCCAGGACATTCTCTATATGAGTGCGGCTACCCTGAACTGGATGGAATATACGGACAATTTTTGTGCGGACGAATTAAAAATAAATAATGAAGGACGGCGAAATCAGGTATGATTTCATTTAAAATTTCGCTTTCATTTGAAAAACCTACCAAGTGCAAATCGGACTGGCACACGAAGGGTTCCGTACTATCGTACAAGATCTAACACAAAAAATCAGGTTTTTTATATGGGGCCCCCCTTCATTCTTTATTTTTTTACCTACTGGTTGTTATAGCGGCAAAATAAATACACACTCTGTTAAAATTTCAGCTGTCTAACTATTTCGGTTCATGAGACCTGTGACAGACGCACGGACGGATGGACGGCCAGCGGAGGCATAGTAGTACGGAAACCTAAATACTATCAATAACCTATATTCGCTGCATAACCTTAGTATAAGTAAATTTTTTTACCAAATCAAGAAACAATACATGAGTTCCAAGCGGTGTGTTAATTGTATGATAATTTCATATATTCAAACTCACCCAAGAAGACAGTAAAGAATAAAAATGATTTGAAAAATAACACTGCGAGCTCCATTTTCACTAAGTTGGTGACGGTTCTGCTCCACGCAATCAAATTGCGGGGATATTTATACCCGTTGAAATGTTTACTCCTCTTCTTCTTGGTATGAGATTAACCAAAGACCTTTGACATGATAAGCAATTTTGACTGATAATTTTTTTTCATGAAAGCGGTCATCGGTGGCTAATATCACACGGCATTTCCAAAGGAATAATGTAGGTGCCATGCCAGGACCTTGCCTTTATGTGGGATCGGTTAGCAAGAATGATAAGGAAGGTGACGAGATGTTCATAGTTCACTATCACCAAAAGTGTCACCAAAATCGTTATTCTCTTTTTTACAAAGAAATACCGCAAATAATTGATTGAAACCTTCGTAGACGATAAGATAGGTTTGTAATGGTTCACATTTTTCATAGCTCTGCAGGCCTATTCCTATTCCTAATCAGGAATCCTGAGTCCAAAAAACCGCTGTTATTGCGGTTCTTAAAAAGATTTTTTTGACTAAAAAATCCTGGAGCATAATATTTCAATAAATCAAGCTCGCTTTGAAAACCGCTCTAAAATCGGTTTTCTAGACTCAGGATTCCTGATTCCTGATAACGGAATTCCAGGAATAGGCCTGATGTTGTTTTCTCATGAATATTTACAACAGACTTCCGTTTCATATTACAGCCAGGTGGTGCGCGCAGTCGACATCACTATAGGCTCGAAATTGTATCTTTAGGAAAACGCTTGGCACGAGGTTGGAGCGCATGTATCACGTCCATTCCTTTTCTATCGTTCTTGCCGGTTATATTGAGTTGAAAATGAGAAAAAATATTCATTGCCTCTTCCACCATCTTTCATCCAAATACCTGACCCCTATCCATACTTTACAAATCACAGATTAGGCCGGTGATAGAATACTGAAGGCACATGTGAAGGTAGTCCGCTGTATTGTGTCCAAGTACTTCAACAGGTGTCCTTGGACACAATATAGCGCCGGGCGGCCCGCCTTGTTGGGGCCACAATACACCGAGGGCCTGGAGTCCCTGAGCCACAGACGGTTTTTAGGGCCGCTCAGTCTTTTCTGTACGTACTACCATGGACGTTGCAATGTGGAACTTGAACATCCGTTATTCCTCCCCATACAATCTAAATTGTTTAGCACCCGCCGCAGAGAATCAGACCACCCCTTGCGGTTGACATTAGGCTTTTGAGAACGAACCGTTTCTCAAACTCACTTCTCTTCCGCACTACCAGGATATGGAACTCTCTACCGGCGGGCGTCTTTCCTCATACCTACAACCTGGGAATCGTATCACTTCGTAGTCTCACTATCACCTGCTCGCTTCGCTTCGCTTCGCTTCGCTTCGCTTCGTTTTGGATTCAAAGGATTCAAAGGATTGCCGCCCTCAGCGCTCGGGCGCCTTTTATATCGGTGGAGTTTATTTCTAGAACGCTGTAAGTATCGAATTTTAGGCACCACAGTATGGCGCACCAGTCGAGAACAATCGCATTCAGGAATTGCCCGACTGTTCCAGAAATTGCTTAGGCCGGCCGAGCAATTTGTATTTACCTACGGTATTTACAGTAACAGCATGGCATCCACTTCACCGTGTAAGTAGGTAAGTGGCGCCATCTGCAGGTCTATTCCTGGCATTCAGTAATCAGGAATCAGGAATCCTGAGTCTAGAAAACCGCTTTTGTAGCGTTATTCATAGCGATTTTCTTGACGAAAAAGTAAAGTAACTCGCTTTGAAAATCGCTATACAAGCGGTCTTCTAGACTCAGGATTCCTGATTCCTGATTACTGAATGCCAGGAATAGACCTGCTGGTATCCCAGCTCACGAGACTGCTTACTGCTATCGCGCGTATGCGTATCGGTTTTGTAATTGAGCTTTTCCTTCCGCAGATGGCGCGTGCGCTCGTAACAATAATAATAATAATGATCATTTTAGAATTGTCAAATTTGAAGATATGCACCATCGATATATGCATGCACACAAACTACACAACATTATTTCTCTGTGTCAAAGTTCACTTACGTTTTCTGAAGATAAAGCAAAGGAAGTCCAGATAGTATATCACGCATAAGTATTGTGGCCGCTGGAGAGCGAGCACTTTCTTTGAAATCATGGAACTCCCAGCAACTGTTAAAGTGATTTTATTTCTTGGTTTATGTTATGGTAAGTTTTGATTTAATACGTTATTTACGCCTTTCAATAATATTAATAATAATAGTTTGAATTCATAACCACCTGATCTAGTTAGCACTGTGTGTCAGGTGCCAATGGTTTTTCCCATCTAGATGAATCCTTATATATATGCAGTTATTTTAATTAAAGTTAAAAGAGAACAAAATGTATACTTACATAGAAAAAATATAATTTAGAAACACGGAGGTAAAACACGATCGAAATACAGTTGGGTGTAGGTGTATGTGTGATTGTCAGTGACTGTGTGCAGTGTAATTGGTAGTGTATGTGTAGATGTAAACAAAAAAAGGATGTGAAATTACGTGTTTGAGGAATGGGGGTCATGTATTGTGCGAAAGCGATCATAGTTTGATATATATTAGTCGTATTCATAGTTAGCTGTCAAAATTTCGACTTTCAACCGGAGATAATCCATGTTTGAAATTTATCACACTGAATATCATTTTGGGAGGTTGTCAGATATGGACCACTACATGATGAAACCATGCACCATTTTGTGAAAATGTACTGAAAATGATTAACGTGGAATCGGAAACACGAACGACGAATTGTTTATTCGTATCTTACGAAATACTCGGGAATAAAAGCTGTGGGCCCAATTGTGTTCTTTTTACGCTCCGGAACCCACACAGCACAAAAGTATGCAGCAGTAAGTAATACGGGGACCTACAAATTTACGTGGATTCAGAACCTCGGGTTACTCTTATTTTCAATGCAAAGTTCACATTTAAAACCCTAGGATTGAGCCCGCCAACTTCAATACATAGTACCACAGGTCTTACTCCCCTCACGGAGCCGAAACAAGTTTATAGTCCAAAAAAGTGAGGCTGACTCAGATTTAAAAACAACTGACTTTAAGGTGGGCCATCTCGCTCAACTCCCCATACAAACGGGGAAAGAAGATCACGCCCATATTTCTTGTTAGAGATCCCAAATTTTGCTCAAAATTGCTTTATTTGATCGAACTAGATGTCTGATGACCGTTGGCATTGTAAAATTGTATTTGGTTTCTAAGTTATAAGGTCCGAAAGTTCCAAATGTTTCGCGGGTTTTATACAACAACTTTGGAGGTGGATCACGCAATGATAAAATAAGAACATCTTGAAAAGATTAGTCATCGGACATAGGTTATTTAATCAAGATTTATAATCTATGTGGTTTTTGTTAGATTTTTTACTACAGCGGTCGTGGTTTACTTTTAGCTATAAGTCGTATTGTAAATAAATTTTTCATAAATCTTATCAAATCATACACTATGCACATTTTCGTTTTTGTGGACATGTTGCATCATCCTCATCACGGAGCCTGTCTTTTTCTTTGAAACAGAGCGCAACAGCACGGTTTTGTACCGTGCCCGCGAATGAGTTAGTCCAGCCGGGTTGGGCCACCTTATGGGATTTATTCGTAGGGATACATTTAAGAATTATTTATTGAATGATTTGACTAGTAGTTCGCCTTCGCGCGAAATTCGCGCAACGGGGCGATGCAGGATTTTCGACCCCAACTATAACTCGGCAACGCCGTGACCGGTTTGGGTCATGTGCAAGTCTTTCAAAAACATACATTTATACATACATGCATATAAACGCCGGGTTGTTCAAGTAAACTTTGCTTGCTCATTCAACGAGAAACGCACGTTTTGTCCCTCAGGTGACCTTTTTTAAGCCTTCATGCATTAATTTACCTCCAATAACTGTAACACTGACCATTATCGCAAAAAACTGACTTGTAAATGTATAAAATGAAATTTATAAAAAAACCGACCAAGTGCGAGTCGGACTCGCACACGAAGGGTTCCGTACCATCGTACAAGATTTAACTCAAAAAAATACGTTTTTTGTATCGGGCCGCCCTTTATTTTTATTATTTTTTAATGTTACCTATTTGTTGTTATAGCGGCAAAATAAATACATATTCTGTGAAAATTTCAGCTCCCTACCTATTACGGTTAATGAGATACAGCCCTGTGACAGACGGACGGACGGACGGACGGACAGCGGAGGCTAATTAATAGGGTTCCGTTGGCACCCTTTGGGTACGGAACCCTAAAAACTAACTTTGTCTGATTTGGCTGACCAGTTTCAACTCCTGCCCTCATTACTAGAGAGTTCTCATGTCAGATGTAATATTCCAGGCTTCGTTGCGGACGCGAAGAAAGCATTACAAGTGGGGGATGTCGTGCTGGTGGCATCCAATAAAGAGACTGTGGTAGCTCTGCAGGAAAATCACGGAGGTTACAACGGAGACATGGACAAGGTAATATCAATTTTATTTGCAATTAGTATTAGTAAGGCAATCAATTCATACTTTGAACTTTATCAAGCATGAGTTTGGTCGATATTTGAATCCATATAACTGTCTCTCACCATAAATAAAAGAGGAAAGTATAAGCTAACTTCATTCAACGTACAAAACTGCTAATTTTCGCTAATGTAAAGTTCGGTATAGTTAGTCCGCCCACTCTGAATAGCACTGTATCTGTCGTATTCAGAGTGGACGGACTAACTTTAGTACGCGTATTAAGGTCGGACTAAACTGGTTTTTGTATGGTAGTCCGGTGCTAACCCCGTACACGGTAGTACACGTAAAGGTTCACTCTAATTACGACTTTATAATTCTTACAACTAAAAAAATATATACTTAATATTAACCGTCACCACCACCGAGAGAAAATTAAGAGTAGGTACAATGGTTTGAGATTAAAAGTAAATTATGAATAAGATTCCTGTATGAGAGTCTGACCAACACCTACATACAATAAAATAATACTTAACTACTGTTCGGGAGCACAGTGAGACAGAGAGGGTAGGTATATTCCTACCCTCTTTAACTCGTATTGAAAAATGTTTTTTTTCTTCTAATACGCAGGCTCTGGGGAAAATAGGGCGCGTTCGTAGTCTGGAGAGTGACGGTGACATTCAAGTGAGAGTCTGCGGAACTACGTGGTTCTACAACCCCGACGCTGTCACCAAGATTGCGTCGTCTGGTGATGTTCCGAGACTGGACGCTTTTGCAGGTATCACTGTCATACCAGACATAGAAACAAGCGAATTCGGGTGCTTTGAGCATTTTATCTGGTAATGGTACACCACTTCAATGTTTAACCAAGTATTCCTTGGTATGTTGGGAGCAAAAAAAGTTGAAAAGATTTTGATGTATGGTTCTTAAAATTCGTTCTTCCCATATATTTTTCGTACATAAATAAACACCTAATTTTGCATGATTTGAAATGTTTAAATAAAACATGGAGTTATGTAAAATCAGCCAGTGCGAGACGAAGACGATAATTTCGTGAATAATGGACGGATTTTGAAATGATTGTTATTATTTTATTTTTATTTTGTTAACCAGTTTAATTAGAGTTACCAGAAGTTTGCGGTTGCATTATTTTTTTGTTTCAGATACATGTGAAAAAGGCCCTGTGATCGAGATATCAAAGAAAAGAGTCAGGAAAGTCGGAAGGACAATCGACCTGGACTGTACTGTAAAAAACAATACATTCAATTCCACATACGTGCGCTGGGTGAGTCAGGCCACTAAATATTATTTCGAATTTTATTCCATTATATTTATTTGAGTTATTTCACAATCTGATGACGGAATCGATTAACTCAGTGAAGAAGAACCCGCACATAAACTTCACTGGTCTTATTATTTTTGTTTAAATTTATGCTATAATACACTGAATGCTACTGCAAAACTTTCATATTGGGTAGAACCGTCTGAGCTAAAGAACCAAAAACTACAAAGAAACAAGAATTCACTGTGTGATCAGTCTAAAATAGAGATTACTTTACCAAATATCCAATTTGTTGCATGCAAATTACCTAACCAAATATAGAATGCCCAACCCATCCTCCTTGGTAAAGGCGTAAGGCAGGGGGATGTGATCTCACCCCAAGCTTTTCACAAACGCATTGGAAGATGGGACAACATTAGTATCAACGTTAATGGAGATTGTTTTCAGTCATCTTTGCTTCGCCGATGACATTGTTCTTCTGTCAAATTCCCGAGTTCAGCTTCAGACCATGCTGGAAGACCTTTATAAAGCATCGATAAAAGTAGGTCTGAAGATGAACTGGGACAAAACCAATGTCATGGCGACCGAGGGTATGACGGGAGGGCAAATCGTTATCGTCAGAGAAGTGATCAAAGGGGTTGAAGATCTCGTATATATCGGTCAGATTCTACGGCTTGGTAGACAAGGACTGACTAAGGAGGTTTAGAGACGAATTCAACTGGGTTGAGCTGCCTTCGGAAAGCTTACATTCGCTCTGAGGTCTGTCCTTTCGCAAAATTTAAAGACCCAAATATATGACCAGTGCCTCCTCCCGGTTATGACGTACGGGTGTAAAACGTGGACTCTGATGGTCGCCGTTGTCCAAAGTTTGAAAGTTGCCCGGCGAGCAATGGAGCGAACCTTGCTGGGAATATGGTGCGTAACGAGGCAATCCGCCGACGTACCAAAGTAGTCGCACCGGGTGGCTAAGCTCAATGGCAGTGGGCTGGTCACGTCAGCCGAAGAAGCGACGGCCGTTGGAGTAACCGTGTCCTACACTGGCGGCCGTGGACAGGAAAACGGAGTGTGGGAAGACCACCCGCCAGGTAGGACAACGACATCAAATGCGTCGGCAGAAAGCAGTGGTTCCGTACCGTTGAGAGCCAAGAGGACTGGAAAAAAATTGGAGAGGCGTATGTCCAGCAATGGACGCAAAGATACTGAATGACTGACTGACTAACTAAATAAGTTTATAGTTTAATAAATATATATACATACGTGGTATTGCAAGCGTTTTTTGTTGTAATAACGGGTGTGTGTGTCCTTGTACATGCCGTTCGTCTCAACTTCTCCTATTGAACTGCAGAAACATAAAATTACAGACTATAACTAAAGCTATAAAAGGTATTATTTGTTATAATATATGGTGAGCACAGTAAAAAGTTATATATTTAATTTCACAAAACATTCAATAAATAAAAAGGTAAGCATACGGGATAATTATGAAGCATAGCGCCAAAAGTTTCGAATTTTAAATGCCAACTTTTTGCACATGTCCTCACAAATATTTAATATATTCCAGCGTATGTACTGGGCTATTTTACTCGCAATTTCAAGTTCTACAATCGGACTAGTGGCCTTTTTGTTGTTGCTGTATCCATCAAATGTGTAAAGTTAGTGCACAAACACGAGTTACGAATTCAAATGGACTCGTGTTTCTGCTCACTAACTTTAAGTTGAACTGAAAATTGTGAGTGAAATAGCCCGGTACGGTCCCAGATCATATTTTGAAAATTGGCATGAGATTAAAGACCTAAAACAGAAAAAAGAACCTTTTGTAAATATAACTTTTTACGTTTTGCTCCTTAATTTTTTCAGAAAAGCCAGCCATTTCTTCACAAAAGGAGGAGATAGAGCATCATTTAATATATTATATATAGTTTTATGGCAGTGCAGCAATATTTCTTCATATTTTTAAAGAGTTATAGCAGAAACAGCTTTAAACGACCGAGGCGTTGTCAACTTCAACCCACTCACGCCCTTAATGAAATGTGTGAAATATCTTGAACTAAATAATTTTCGGGATGGTTTTTTTTTAGAGAACACTGCTTACTTTTCTCTCCACAATGACTCCCCGAATAATTACACCCGTTGAACGTGAGTAACCTCTAAGAAAATAATGTAAGTATTGTTGTATTTGTCATCAGTCAAAGGGGGACCTGCACTTCTCCCGCGATACTACCCTGGAGGTGACGGACCCTCGCATAATGATAGTCTTTGACGACGATGAAACCTTCACATTGCAGGTAGGTGTTTTTTTAGTGACATTTTAATATGAATACACTGCCATCTGCTGAAAGAAAGCGGAAGCAATACAGAGTTGGGTGATTTCTCCTGGCGGCGGAAAAAAACACTATTTAAATCGATAATAATTAATGTTGTAAACTGTAACCCTGCTACTAATAAACCTAGATCATTGCCTGAACAGTTATACAATGTTTTGTCCCTTTCTCTCGATTTCGAAACTGCATGTCAATGCAAAGGACAAAACATTGTATAACTATTCAGACGATGATCAGCGTTTATATATAATTTTTAGTTAAGATGCGTAAAGCTCGAGTTCCCACTTTACAAACATTTAAGAACGGCCCGTAAGCTATGCTCCCCATATAAATGTAGTTTTCTAATCATTTTGAAAACCACTGTTCCAGTTGAATTGATATTTAATATTTAATATCAGGCAACAAATATCCGTATCAATAGGTTTTTGGTTTTTTGAAAAATCTAAACCGAAGCAAATGAAAGCAAAAATAAACATTCTCATATACATTTTGTTTTCTCTGTGGTTTGACCGGTATCAAATATCACGTAAATTACAACGGTAGTTTTCAAATGATAGTAAACCACGTTTGTATGGGGAACGTAATTTTATTATGTTTACGGACCCACCTCAAATATAATATAGCCCCCGGCTAAGGAGTAGCAAGGGTTTCAAATAATAAATAATAAAATAACCGTTATTGCCTTTGCATAGATCGACGACATTCAGCTCGAAGATGCGGGATGGTACATGTGCGAACTTGTAAGCTCTGACGGAAATTCGTCGTTGTCCGCCGCTGCAGTGGAACTCGTGGTCCACCACCCGCCAGTCTTCTACGATAACTCCACGAGCTCTCTGACGGTCGACGAAGGAGAAAGTGAGTATACTTACAATCTCCTTTTGTCAGCCTCAGCATAGATTAGAGAGGAATGGATAGATTGCTAACGTCATACAACGGCTCGTATACTTTCGCATAGCGGATCGTAGCCTAGTGGCGCGGGGACTGGCCTAGCGTACCAGAGGCCTGGGTTCAATTCCGACATGCACCACTGTCTTTCGCTTTCCGAGTTCGATAAGTGCATTTCGTCACGAATGCGAGCTGCTCCATGATTTGGAATCCATGTCAACTGTAGGTACACTTCCCCTACTAGGTGGTAGGGTTTAAGCCCGCCCCGGCTGGTACCATCCCATTGGATGAAAAAAAGGTCGAAGCGGCAATGAAAAATTGTCCGTGTTTTCCATCCAGTCCAATGTAGCCGTGCTCATAAAGGGAAGGTCCTGGCATGGCACCTAATTCCTTCGGGAATGTGGTGTATTGGGCTATATTCATAAGGGTAGCTGTGTGGTATTAGCCATCCATGTCAGGTCGCATAAAAAAAACGAGTATTGAATAATGACAATAAAAGTCCACAGGTCGCGTTGCAATTCACATTTTAGAAAACCCACAAAAGCTTCTTGTAGATCGCCCATCGAGTCACTGATTGCAGGTGCTACATTGGAATGCTTCGTCAAGGGATATCCTCGACCAAGCGTTACGTGGCATCGTGTCTTTCGGGAGTCCATCGCACCAATCGATGACCTCATATACAGGTTTGTGAACCCTGTGAGACCACTGACCATGTCTTATTTATTTAAGGTTATCATGCTGTCCCCTCGAAGTAGAAATTTCTAGTTCGGATAAAATATTTCAAACAATATAGGGCAGCCGTGAGTGAGAACTATGTAAACTTTTATTATTCCTCTCTCTTAAAGCGTTCCTTTTAAAGTTACTTCAGCAAGTTAAAGATATGAGGTGATATGTTTACTAGTAGGCTAATGTCACGGACAGACGTCCATGACAAATTGATTAAAAAACTTAACCTACCATTTTCCAGAGGTGAGACCCTGGAGATAGAAGCAGTACGTAATGCAGATGACGGTGGGTACTACTGCGTTGCTGACAATGGAGCCGGACTCACGGCGAGGAGGGATGTCCACTTGATGGTGTCGATAACCCCGAACAACTCTACAGGCCCTTCACTGGTGAGGGTAAGTTTGATTGACAAGAATGTTCAGCGACGAATTTATGTTTCCAATGTTGATCAGCAATCATTTATTGATGGACAAATTTTCATTACCTCTTCGACCATTGTTAGTTCAGTTTTCTAAAGTTAATTTTATAGTTGTATTCTCAAAGGCTTAAATATTTACAGGCTCGAGATGAACCCAAATTTGCCACGACAACTATGGCTCCTCCGTCACCACCGTCGCTAGTAGAGCAGATGCGAATATTTGCAGAACAGGTCACCAACTCTACCAGGGAGATACGCCAGCGGGTCGACGAGGCTAATGACAAGTTGAGAGCCTTAAATCATAACTTCACAGTTCCAGATGGCTGCTTCAATGAAGTCAAATAGTAGACATCTCATTACAAATGCTGCTTCCTGTAGTGATCACGCGCTCAGGAATCAGGAATCTTTCAGTCGAGAAAATCGCTCATAAGCGGTTGTCAAATTGGTTTTCTAGAAAAAAATCCGAAGCACAGTAGTTCATGGATTCAAAGTTTCCCGTGGAGAACATTTATAAATGCGGTTTACTTGACTGAAATATTCCTGATTTCTAAGCTCGGAATTGCAAAAATAGGCTTACTGACTTTCTTTACTAATTCCATAATGGTAGGAAACGTTTCAAGTATAATTTAAAAGTCCGAAACGGAATAAAGCCAAAATATTCGTTTGACGTGGTTATGCTCACGTGGAAACAGAGTTTTTGGTGTATGAGCTAATCCACAAAACATCGGTTTGAATTCACCAAGATTTTCCACAGACGTGGTAAATGCATGCAAACTTATAATGTTATTATCGTGGTAATAAGACATACATGTCGTCTCTATGAACTGAATTGTTATTAAGTAAATATACTTGATTATACTTACGTCCCGAGCAAACTTCGTTTTTTTTTTCAATTAATGTGATGTAAGCGTAGAATCGACCGTGAAACAAGGACACAGTCATTAAAGAAAGCAAAAGCCACGAAAGCGTTAAATCAATGTATGTATAATCTTAACAGGGTACTACACTATTCGTGTCGGCCCATACAAAAAGGGAAAGCTATTTCCTACTCCATTTCTAAAGATATTTGGTTTCAATTACGCCAACAACATCATCTACCAGCACGTAGACATTCATGTTTTCAAATTTTTTCAAAGTTTTTTATTTACTGGAATGTTAATAATAATGTGAAACATTTTGAAATAAAAATTATGCATTATCAAACTGTTTTTAAGTTAATCTAGGAGACGAGCCACAAAGATTTAAAAATATATTCAAGAAAAACATTATAAAATCGGACATGATTTGACGGACAGCTTTCTCCTGAGGGTAGCTGCACACATCTTCGTATATGAATAACGGCCGTTTCAATTGTAAAATGTATGCTCTTAATGACAGCTGTTTTTTTAATTTGAAGATTGAGAACAACTAATTTGGGAGGTACTTTACAATATGAAAAGATCTTCCAGAGACTTACAAACGAAAGTTGAGTAGTCGATGCAAAGTGATAATGTGATGAGGTTATCTTCTCGACTTTGAACGAATGGTATCTACAGTGAAGTCAGCAAGGGGTTTTCCCTATATTTGTAAACAAATTAAGTACTTCATTTCACGTCACTTCATATTGAGAACATACTTCACTGATTCTTGAAATCATTGCTAATAATTCACCAATGACGCCGAAATTTCCGAAAATATGCACCTAATTTTTGTAACTTTTAAATATGAACCTCTCTGGACCATACCAAGTTTCACACTAAGATCCTTTTTCACCATGTCCTGATTAGCTTGATCGGCGGATAAAGAGGGTCTTTCTTACCAGCTTGCAATCAATACTCACTATATATATGTTAATCAGCACTGTAAAATGAAGGTCCTTTAAGTGTTGATTCATCTTAATCAACAATTAAAGGGCCTTCATTGCATGGTAAAAACTAGGAAGCGTGGTTTTTTTTGAATGGCCTTTATAACTAAAGTGCTGACTACATTGTACAGTATTGCTCGTAAGATGGTAAGAAAGGCGACCTAGTCAAAGGTTATGAGCCGATCAAGTTAGTCAGCTTATTTTTAAAACCAAGCTTAGGGTGTTGTTTTAATAAATTAAACATTGTATGGGCTGGATGCTAAACGTAATGAAGTTTGAGACACTAAGGGCCTTTTTCACCTACTGCTGATTAGCTAGAGCGCCACATATTAAGGGCCTTTCTTAGCAGTTTGTAATCAATACCAGTACAAGAAAATCAGCACTTTAGTAATAAAGGCCGTTTAAGTGTTGATTAAAATAAATCAGCACTTGGTGAAAACCAGGCTACATAAAATTAATATTAAATATAGCCATAGATGTTGTAACCAAATAATTTTCAGAACTTTAGGTTTCTTTTATTATGATAGGGCGCAGGCCAGGCGCTCACATTGAGGGCCCCCACGAGGCCAATGGGCTCTCGAACTTTCGTGGGTCTGCGAAAAATATGCTGGCCAGGCAGGCGCTTCTTCAAACCATATTTGAAGGCCCCAGATTGTACTTCGGGGGAAAACCTCGGTCTATTCCACAGTTTATCGGCTCTATAGATAAAGGACTTCATTGTAGAGACGATATAACACAGAGATTAACCGTGCATCCTTTCGAAATGGAGGGGCGTGCATCCCTATTCAGGAATAACCCGGGGCCGTTGACAAGACGTACGGCACGTCGCTGCATCGAGTGCAGTGAGCCAAGCAGGTATTTAGTTGAGCCGTCTCATGAAAGCGAACAATACTCCACACAGGACCTCATCTGCGCCTTGTAGAGGAGCAGTTTTTGGTCCGGTGAGATATACACATGAGCTGATGAGTAGATGCACACGAGTAGATGAGCTGCGGTGGGCGATCATGGACTTCAAATGCTGCTGTGTTTTGTGTCATCGTCGCATTGCGTGGAAAGGCAAGGAATTTTCCAGGCAGCTAAGTCTTAGGTAAACTAAACACTGTACTCATTGGTGTACTTGTCTGTTATTGCACTTCTTACCATGCGATAATTAAGGCTCGCTAAATAAACTCAAACGCTGACAAAATGGGACACTATGTTTGTCAAATGAGAATCTAAGCCTGGTTTTCACCAAGTGCTGATTTATATTAATCGACACTTGCCTTTATGACTATACCGCTAATTATCTGAATGATTTTAGTGTATTTCATCCCGTACATGTCGTAAGAGCCGACTAAGGGAATTTCACACATGTTTTCTATCTATGCTATGAATTCTTCAAGCTTATTAACTTTCTAATATAGGAATTACTTTGACGATAAAGTCGAAATCACGATATTCAATTTAATCTCTAGTATTTAATTTAAAGTATGATCTGACCATTCGATTTTATTTCACTTATCAAATTTCATCTCTTATACTCAGTCATGATTTGATTATACGAGACGCCATGCATTTCAAGTTTACTGTCTAAAAACTCCTACGATTACGGAATCACGGCATAAGTCCATGAAATCCATACTTCTGAGGCCCAGTAACGCGAGCCTCCTGCATCCAGAGAGAGACGACTGCAAACTATGCAACCTTTAGAACTATATTTGCTCGCCAAGCAGCAGACTAAAAGAGTGTTACAGCTGCATAAAACCGAAACCAGTTCAGAGCAATTTCCTCTACGTGATTCCATTATAATAGTGTCTTGGAAACGTTTTTTTGGGCAGAACTTTTATTTCTACATATATTTTTGGTGTATCCTTGTGCTTTTATTTCGTTATAACCAACGTAAAAATAGAATGCTGATGATAACCCTCGCTCAACCTCGCCTGGAAGCTCGTGATAAACTTGTTGTTTCTGCGAGCGAATCTTCGATTAAAGATCTTCATTTGTGCGTTGAGTGCTACTTGAGTGAGTCGTATTGGAAATGGAGCGTCTTTCTATTTATAAAGCAGTATTTTTGCTCACTTTAGTATGTGGTAAGTAATGGCCCTTGCCCATCTTTTTTTCTTAATATATCCATAATATTTTCCATCACTTGAAAAATTGGTCGCCATAACTTGCCATAGAAGTAAATTGATATTATTAATCCTTCAGCAATGAACTGCTCAGTATTTTATGAATGAGAATATTGTATTGCCAAATTGTCACAACATGATGGTAACGATATTTCAACTATAAACAATAAAGTTGTTAATGATAACAATACTATATTGTTCACATCTTAAAGACGGATAAGCCAAGCAAATACGCAGGCACTCCAACTCCGAGGATATAGGATCTGTTTCTGAAATAAATCGATTATACCACGGAGAATGCTCTTCGGAGCTGCGTAACGCCATCTCACTGTTTCTGCTATCGCTCAACGCGCTCATTCATTGTCAACATTTTATTAAGATCCTCCTCTAGATCGTTAATCTACTGAGTCGGTGAACTGTGGGATGCTTTTCATACCGTGGTGGAATACCCTCTACAACCTGCGGTCCTTAAAAAATAGCGTAAAGAAGCCGGCATGGTTTTGGCAGCCTCCAAAAAGTTGGAAAGCATATGGTTGTTTTCGAGCGCATCTATGTGATCGTGTCAATTTTGCCACGCGACAATAATATTCCCACTCCCATTGTAAACGTTGAGAAGCGATTTATAAAGGAACGCTTTCATAGAACTGACTCTTAGTTAGTCTTTTAGTCGGTCTTTCTTTCTGTTCGTTCATAACTAGATTTAACTCACCCTATTTCGATACGGTTTATATCGACGTATAGATAGACTTTTCTCATAAAATGTGGGCTAGATACCATCACGCTACATTTTCTCAGGCAGCAGTTGCGTAAAATATGGGAGAAATTAAAGTAAAACCGTGCTCTATTTGTTGATCTCCAGGGCCAATGACAACGTCTGTCTCCGCGGAGAAGGTTGTACGTGGAATCAAGGCTGGTGATATAGTGCTGGTGAACTCCGACAAAGAGCAAGTGAAGAAGATGCAGTCCGGTCATGGTGGTTGGAATGAGGGCATGTCAGCGGTAATGTATCTATTTATCTGAGTATCTATTCATTAGATGATTAGGCCATTTCGCACTGTAACTTTGGGACTGGCCTCAATCAGTCAGCCTCAATGGCCCAGTGGCACGACACTTCGGCGATCGATCTCCGAAGTTAAGCAACGCTGGGTCCGGTCTGGTCTTGGATGGGTGACCATTCGACCGTTGAGAGAGGCTGGCCGTGGTTCGGATTCCACGTTAAACTGTAGGTCCTCTTCCTTACTTACTAGGTGGTAGGGTTTATCCCGCCCGGGTTGGTACGATCACATTGGATGAACGATGGTTAAAGCGGCAATGAAAATTGTCCGTGTTTTCCATCCAGTTCAATGTAGCCGTGCAATATAAGGAAGGTCCTGGCATGGCACCTAGTTCCCATGTGGTGTGTTGGGCTAATACCATGACAGAAGGTGTGGTATTAGCCATACATGTCCAGTCAAATAAAAAAAAAGAAGGATTTTTTAAGTCTGCATATACTTCTTACTATTATAAACTTACATCTTGAAAAAAAAAATTTTTCTAGGCAGAGACTCCAAACTAAGTCAATATTACACAGGCGTGATAATTGCCGAAATATTGGACAACTTTGAGGAGTAGCTGATAGTGGTATTGGACATCTCCAAAGCCTTTGACCGTGTTTGGCACCGGAGCCTTCTAGGCAAGCTCCCGTCCTTCGAGATTCCATACAATCCATCCATCGCAAGCTATCGGTCGATTCCCTCTTAATACTGACGACTTTCCGATAGCTGCTGCTCCGTGCTGCAAACTAAGCTATTTTTCATATTCATTAACGAATTACTGTCTATAGGCATGAATCATACTTATGCTTTCGACAGCACGGAGCATGAGGGACAGAATTCTGGTTTATAATGAGGTGGATTTTTTGGTTTTTTTTTATGCGACCTGACATGGATGGCTAATACACACAACTACCGTTATGATATTATCCCAATTCACCACATTCCCGAAGGAATTAGGTGCCATGCCAGGACCTTCCCTTTATGAGCACGGCTACATTGAACTGGATGGAAAACACGGACAATTTTTCATTGCCGCCTCGACCATCTTTTCATCCAATTCGATGGTACCAACTCGGTCGAGCTTAAACCCTACCACCTAGTAGGGGAAGGGGACCTACAGTTTTACATGGATTCCGAACCATGGAGCAGCTCGCATTCGTGACGAAATGCACTTATCGAACTCTGAAAGAGAAAGATAGTGGTGCAAGTCGGTATTGAACCCGGGCCTCTGGTACGCTAGGCCAGTCCCCGCGCCACTAGGCTACGAAACGTTATTGATATTGATTGACCTTCTACGGTCGCAAGACGCAATGCTGAGTTTTCTCTGCAAAGGTAGATACCGTCCCGCGCCTAGCAAGTTTTTAAGACAATATCATACCTGTCTCAAAGTTTTTAGACCTACTGGACTGCCACATCTCCAAAGATGTAGTTTCAAAGCATTTTAATGAATCCAAGGTCAAAAGTGCATCTCAAAAACTGGGAATGCTATACCTTTGAAGGTTATTTTCACCTGCGCAACTACTTCGTTACAAATAACAGATTAGGCCAGTGATATAATACTAAAGCAACATATGGGAAGACATATTGTTGGACTCAAGGCAGCGCCGATACCTCCGTCTTTTTAGAGACCCGCATCTCACCGATACCTCAGAGTCTCAGAGCTGCATACAGTTTGAATGGTCACTCAATCTGTTCTACATTCATTGGACGTTGCTCTGTGGAACTTGCATCCCTAATTTATGCCCATCCAACCTATATCCGGAGCACATGCAACAGAGAATCAGAGAACCCTTTTGTGGTGGCTTTTGGGAAGAAACTCTGCCACCACTGTATGCCATTTCTCATACCTAGAGCTTGGGAGTTTTCCAACAAGCTCAATAGTTCTGTATTAATCCACAAAGCCTGTAGTATGGTGCCTCGCTGAGCGTGGTTTCGCGAGATGAGGCGGATTTGGCTCTGAACACTTTGGTCTCTCGGCACGGGAAAATAATCACTCCATAAGGAATTGTGTGGTACAAGACAAACCATGTCAATTTCTACAACATTTATAAAATATCTTTAAACAAAATCGGCATTGTTACAAAAAATCAAGTATCGAAACTTATCACTGAACGTTCTCAATTACAGGCTTGTGGAAAGATTGGAAAAGTGGAGCTCATTGACGGTGACGATGATGTTAAAGTCAAGGTGTGCGGACGCACGTGGTACTATAACCCTGAAGCTCTAACCAAATTCGGAACAGCTGGGGAGAGTCTGCATATTACCGGGGGTAAGGAATGTTCACTACCCTTTATTAGAATAATTTCAAACAATATTACTCCGGTTCCAGGACATGAAAGAATACTTGCAGAGCACCTTGCATAAATTAAGTACTTTACTAAAGAAAGGCGATGTGATTGGGATTGAGAGTCACCGATGGTCATGTCAGGTCATGATATGTTTTTTTCCAGGATCTCAGACAACATTTAAGCAATCTTTAAATTTGTTTGGCATTTTTTATCCACTCAATTCATTCGATTTAGATGGTTGAGATGTGTAAAGCAAATTCTCAACATTTTTTTATAATGTGACTAGTCTTAATTTCTTTTTTACATCAAGATCACAACCAGTTTGTTTCACATCTGCAATTACAACTCTATTACTCGTAATTAATAAAAAATAATACAAAATGAGAATATAATGTATTGTAAAATAAATTATTTACTGTGACCCTATATTAATAATCAAACCAAATGAATATGAATCTTACATAAGGAACTGCACAAATGCGGACTTATCACTAATTTGACTTCCAGTCAAACTTTGGGGTGATGAGGAAATTAAAATTTGAGGTCAATGCGTAAAGGTTGTCCCAAATCAGTCTATATATTCATGTACAATGTACAAAACAACAAAAACCTAACCTTATCAATTTTGTCCCAGCGGTTGCGGGTACACAAAAAAATAATCAAACTTTATTCGTTTTTAATAAATATATTACCTATAATCAATTAAATATTTGCATTCATCTCATAATCTCAAATAATTATCATGCTTTTAATTGAAAACAATTAGTTTTACTAAGCGTCAGTTTTTTATGTGATGAAATAATTTTGTAATAATTTACCACAAATTCCTAAAAAAAATGATATTAATCTAAATAACAAATTAAACTAATAATAACCTAAAAAATCTATTACACAGAACAAAATATCTACCTAGTAAAATATTCCTCTATTTTTTTATACAAGATATTTTGTTCAAAACATCTCAAATATCCATCATCCTTATATGTGTCTTGTTAATTTCTAAGAAATATGTTCAAGCACGTTTTCAATTAATGCAGGTTAGTGAAAAATTTAATGTTTCAGAGGAATGCAGAGGTGCCCCCGAGATCTCAATCACGAAGAAGAGAGTGAGAAAAATCGGAAAGCTCGTGGATTTCGACTGCACTGTGACTCCTTTTGCTTCTTCTTATGTGCGCTGGGTGAGTGTGATCGGAATTTTTATTTCGTTATTTCAGAGGTATAACCAACGAATATGGAAGGATGAGAGGAGCGATCGAAACTCATTCGTACGGCGGCAGCGTAACCACGAGTCAGTCAGTGGTTATGGCTCCAACTGACTCCAGCGTTCAGCAAACAAACGATAACGGCGATCTCCGGAAGTATTGAGTTTGCGTTAGGGTTCATTTTTAGGGTTCCGTACCCAAAGGGTGAAAACGGAACCCTATTACTAAGTCTCCTCTGTCCGTCCGTCCGTCTGTCACAGGGCTGTATCTAATGAACCGTAATAGATAGACAGTTGAAATGTTCATAGTGTGTGTATTTATTTTACCGATATAACAACAAATAGGTAAAATAAAAGAAATATAATTTTGTGTTTAATCTTGTACGATGGTACGGAACCCTTCGTGGACGAGTCCGACTCGCACTTGGCCGGTTTTTGTGTACGCGTGAGAATCGAGCGCGACAAAGCGAAATTGAGGTTTTTGACCTGTACTGTAATGTCATCTTTTTAATGTGAATTAATATATGTTTCACACTTATTCACTATATAAATATGTGATCTTGTACCACAAAAAAGAAAATTGCCTAAATTGTTTATAGTTTCCAAGCGCCGGCTTGAAAACCTAGTAAAAACCTAGGAAATAAGTGTTAACAAACATATTTTTTTAAAAGAATGTGGGCACTTATTAAAACTGTTTTACGGTCATCCACTAGATAATAGTATAAACATTGATATTTCGATTTTTTTATGGCTATTTATTCTTAACCGACGCTGGAATAAAATAAAAATTAACGCAAAAGATTGGAGGTTAGCATCATATGGAGCCTTAATTAACTGTAAGTTGGTTCGCTTACGAATTCAGGACGCGTAACATTGGATATTCGTTCCGCGAAATGGCATCCTGTGAAGTTTTTACGTGTTCTTACTAGTCGTAGAGTCTTCGGAACCGTTTGTAGCTGTTCCCATTCATAATGAGAGCTGGTTGTACAAGCTGGCGCAAAAAAACGAATATGGTCAATGGCCTATGTAGGCGCCCAAGACACTATGCGTCGGACGGAAACCCGACGCTAATCACGAATCTAGCTAGAACTAGAGCTTCTTACTTACACTACTTTCGGCGCTCGCTGGTCGGAGTCTACTGGCTGTAAGCGGTTTCTCCATGCGCCGCCGCCGACACTTCACTTCACACTTATGTCGACGATTTTCCACAACCACACTAAATACGACATACTCGTGAGGCTTTGAAAAATGGTCTCTTTAGACGCCTTCCTTCTGTGTGTAGCAACGTCCAATCGCACGGAATACACTCGATCTGTCACAGCACTGACAGCTCAAGGCCGTCAGTCAGTCAATACTTTTGTCAGAGGGTAGGCAAGGAGCTTTTCATACAGCCGTCATGTAAACTAAGAAGACGTATTCGATCGTAACTGACGTGATCACCATGCAAAATAAATTGTTTTCTGTCACCAGGTAAAGGAGGGTATAGAATTATCTCGTGACGGTGACCTGAAGATTTCAGACCCCCGCATCATGATAGTGACTGATGACTCATCAACCTTCACGCTGCAGGTAAAGTTGCATCAAAAGCTCGTTTGTACTTGTAATAGAGTTATGGGTCTAGAATTAAATATTGAAAGAATCCATTAAAGTTCTTCGTAGCTTTTTTTACACGGTTGGATTGAATTTTTAACCGACTTCAAAATAGGAGGAGGTTCTCAATTCGTCCGTATGTTTTTTTTTGTTTTTTTTTATTCATGTTTGTTACCTTATAACTTTCGCCTGGGTGAACCGATTTTGATGATTATAATCGACTTCAAAAAAGGAGGCGGTTCTCAATTCGTCTGTATGTTGTTTTTTGTTTTTTTTTTTATGTTTGTTACCTCATAACTTTCGCATGCGTGCACCATGGAGGTGACATGGCGTGAACTGATTTTGATGATTATTTTTTTATTTGTAAGCTGGTGCTTTCCGTGTGGTCCTGTTTTAACTTGGTTTAGTCCTGACAATGATATCCATGAGAAAATCATATAAGTCTAATATTGAATTAAGTATGTGCGCCGTTTTAAAATCATAAAAGTCTTAAATTTGTATTAAGATGTGCGCGACAAATGGACGAATAACGCAATATAACGCCAACCGATTTCGATGATTATTTTTTTATTGGAAAGGACGTGTACAAAATAGTTAGTGTACTTCAGATTCACTAAAAATAAACAAATAAACAAAATAACAAAAAAATAACCGACTTCAAAGAAAAAGCACTAAAATAAAAAAAAATGCTATTTTTGTAGCTACGATTATTGTTATTTTTTGAGTCGGTGGCAGCCAAGGTAGCCAAGGTTATCATGACTGTCGCAGCGTGTGCCCGGCTGACGCCGACTCAAAAAATAACAATAATCGTAACTACAAAAATGGCAATTATTATTTTACTTCTTAGTGCTTTTTCTTTGAAGTCGGTTTTTTAGGGTTCCGTACCCAAAGGGTGAAAACGGAACCCTATTACTAAGCCTCCGCTGTCCGTCCGTCCGTCCGTCCGTCCGTCCGTCCGTCTGTCCGTCTGTCACAGGGCTGTATATCAGAAACCGTGATAGCTAGACAGTTGGAATTTTCACAGAGTGTGTATTTCCCTTGCCGCTAGAACAACAAATCATAGACATTACGAAATAGTTAGAATTAAAGGGGGTCCCCATACAACATACGTCTATATTGTCTATCCCGCTCGCACCCACTTCGCTGAGCCCGGCGTATGGCCCCCGCGACGCGCGCGCCGCCTCCCCGCACGCCAGTCTGCTCGATAGTCTTCTCGCTCACACGTGCTAGACTTTATACACGCTGCGCGCGCATCTAGGTCTATGACTACTTTATATAGATGAACGCTCGCCTCGCGTCGGCAGTTGGTCGCGGACCATTCTTCTTGTTCGGTGGGGCGTTCGGCGCGGCGCGCGTCTTCTATGCACGCGCGATGTATTTACGATGCTTCGTCAATAATTTATGAAGTCGGTGTGTAGGTATTAACGCCATATGCAAATTAGAGATTGAATGTGATACAACATAAGAATATATTAAAAAACAAACATTTATTAAATATACAAAGCAAACGTATAGCATAGCTTTAACTAATTTGTAAATAAAATTATATAATATTTACCAAATACCAAATAATGAAATGAAATGAAATCATTTATTTGTCTCAATTATGGGTTGTACATGATACGAAGAAACAATGCTCCCAAAATTCAAAATCATGTCCATGACTGTGTCTTCCATAATTTGCGTTTGACCGCGTACAAATATACATATAAACAATAAAAAAAAACTGAAAAGAATGTTGTTTTATAGATAATTCCCTTATAAACCTATAACTATTTATTAACCGACTTCAAAAAAAGGAGGAGGTTATCAAGTCGTCTGTATGTTTTTTTTTTTTTTTTACATACAACATGTCAAATCAGTACATTTTTCATTGGCTTTTATGAAATATACAAATAGTATATGGTTTTTTTAGTAAGTACCTGTATATGGATAGCAATACAACACCTATTGATTAACATGATATTCGCCCAACTCACCACATGAAAACTAGGTGCCATGCCAGGACCTTACTTATGCTGCACGGCTACGTTGAACTGGATGGAAAAATATCTCTACATATTTTGAACGTACCTAATATTGAATTTTTAGAAACATCACATTATTGCTGTAATGGAACAGAGAAGCTTTGTAAAAAATATCTAAGCAATTTTTTTATGCGACCAGACATGGACTACCGTTATGATATTAGCCCAATACAGCTGATTCCCTAAGGAATTAGGTGCCATGCCAGGACCTTCCCTTTTATGAGCGAGGCTCCATTGAACTGGATGGAAAACACGGACAATTTTTTATTGCCGCTTCGACCATCTTTTCATCCAATGCGATGGTACCAACCCGGGCGGGCTTAAACCCAACCATCTTGTAGGGGAAAGGGACCTACAGTTTTACATGGATTCCGAACCATGGAGCAGCTCGCATTCTTGACGAAATGCACTTATCGAACTCGGAATGAGAAAGACAGTGGTGCATGTCGGAATTAAACCCAGACCTCTGGTACGCTAGGCCAGTCTCCGCGCCACTAGGCTACAAGCCGCAATATTTGCGGGTTAACATAACAAGTACCATACATAAATATTGCAAGTATGAAGTTTCTTTGCGGGTTCTTCTTCACTGGTTGATCGAATCCGCGGATCAATCAAATTGTGACATGACTTAGCCCCGGTTGCACGAAGAGACGGCCGAGTTAATCAATGTTCAAACACGTCACTTTTAGTGAACCGCATAGAGTTCCTTCCATACTGTCTGTACAAAGTGACGTGTTTAATCGTACATTGATGTTGATTTAAATTTTTTGTCCTTTTGTGCACTCGGCCCTTAGAGTAGTTTGACTATCAGAAGTAGAATAAATAAATGAAATAAAATTGTGTTTAGCTTTCAAAATGCTTTATCAATCACTTCAATGGGTAGGTAGGCAAAAACATTTATCGTAAAATGTTTATATACATTTTCTGTTTAAAAAAAACGCAAAGGACGTTTTTGGCCTAGAGACCATTAACAATAAGTGATATATTATCGTTTATATCCACTTATGTGTAACAATTTTCTATCCATATGTAAGTCTATGGTGGGAAATCACCAACCGATGAAGGAAAGAGTTATAGAAACATTAAAAAACATATTTTTCAAATACATATATTTTTATTACTGCTTTTTCAGTTTCAACGTTAGTTTTTTATGGAACCAGTAAACCTGGTAACCTACAAACCTACTGTAAGGTACTTTCAAGGCTAAACAATGAATCATTACTATCATTATAAAAATAAGAAACAAAAAAGAAGGACATATCTTTTTCCAACGAATGTGATTTGTATGTACGTATAATCGACCGTGAAGCAAGGACACTTTAATTAAAGAAAGAACCCAGTAAAAAGAACTACTTTACGATTATAATGCAAGGCTGGAACTGAACCAGCAAAACATACCATTCGCTGGTAGGTATTGAGTTATTCGGTCAAGTGAACTAAAATATACCAGTTGGCATGGTACGAAATTTAACTAAACGTCAAACTTAGCCCCGATTGCACGAAAGGACGGCTGAGTTAATCAATGTTCTAACACGTCACTTTTAGTAAACCCCTTGGAGTTGACGTTGATTTTGATTTTTTGTCCTTTCGTGCACTCGGCCCTCATTTTGCCTCCTTTGCCTATTCACCTGCTATGCACCTAGCGAATGATTTATCATGGTAACCAAACCACCCTGGATATTTGAAGGGCTTCAAAATGATACAATTATGTTGATGATATGATTATATTAAGGGTACATGTTTTTTGGAGACACATTTATGTTGATTTCACATAATACGGTTCGAATCTGATAATTTGTCATATCAAGACGACTGTTGTTAATTTTTTTGAAATAGGCTTTGTAATGCATATTATAAAAATAAATATTTTTCCACGTTGCTTAAGTTACATTATTCTTCATGTATCAATTCTCGATTGAAGTTCCTCTCTTTTAATAAAAAAAATAATTTTTTTTTTGTAATGAGAACAAAAAAAACAATTTAAAGATATTTTTTATATTCATCGTTACATTCAGCATTGGATGTTTGTAGCGGGTTCAAATCCCCGCCCCGTTTATGAATCACTTTCTTTCTTTTTCAGAATTGGATAAATGAATTTCGTTACGAATGCGAGTTTGTTGGGAGATGATAGGTGCCCTTTCCCTACGATTGGTACCATCGCATGAGATGATAATACCTATGGTTGAAACGGCAATAATAAATTGTCCATGTTTTCCATACAGTTCAATGTAGCCGTGGTGGTAAATAGAAGATCCTGGCATGTCACCTAATTCCTTCGGAAATGAGGGTAATAGCGGGTAGAGGCGAAGTTCAGAAAGCACAACCGAGGTTCCGTAATTTCCTTAAATATACGATGGTACGGAACCCTTCGTGCGCGAGTCCGACTCGCACTTGGCCGGTTTTTTTTTTTGTTAGATGAGCTTTATACTCTCTCATCGTTCTCTGAGAATAGTCTATCTTTAACCAAAAGCTTCTGTCTGGGCTCTGTCAGGAAAACACTCAACCATAAATCCATAATGTTTCTGCTTACAGATCGACGACATCCAGGAGGAAGATGCTGGCGTTTACACCTGTGAGCATGGGCTCACCTCTGGAGGCGTCGTAGCCTCTGCCAAAGTGGAGCTTGTAGTCCAAAATCCACCGACCATATCCGACAACTCCACAAGCCTGCTGGTGGTGAGGGAAGGAGAACGTAAGTTCCTTCTTTTTCAGAAATTTTTGGAGGAAACAGATTAAACAATAAGGGGACATGGACGTAGTTTAGTGTAGTTTAGGCTATCCATGTTCAGTCACATAAATAAACCGGCCAAGTGCGAGTCGAACTAACATACGAAGGGTTCCGTACCTTAGATACAAGACTTAACACCAAATAATCATGTTTTTTGTGTGGGGGCCCCCTTTATTTTATATTATTTTTTAATGTTTCCTATTTGTTGTTATGGCGGCAAGATAAATTCACATTCTGTGAAAATTTCAGCTGCCGACCTATTACGGTTCATAAGATACAGCCCTGTGACGGACGGACGCACAGCGGAGACTCAGTAAAAGGGTTCCCTTGGCACCCTTTGGGTACGGACCCTAAAAAGGAGTCTTGGAGATCTCAGGAATCTAGTAGGTGGGTGAAAGAAAAGTAAAGGACAGGGACAGTTATCAGCGAAGCAGGTCCAGAAACATAATTAAGATGGCCCAAACCGGCGGCCCTAACTCATTCGCGGGCACGGTACAAAACCGTGCTGTTGCGCTCTGGGACCTTCTCTGTTTCAAAGAATAAGACAGGCTCCGTGATGAGGAAGATGCAACATGTCCACAAAAAAGACAATGTGCATAGTGTATGATTTGGTAAGATTTACGAAAATTTTAATTTCAAAACGACTTATAGCTAAAAGTAAACCACGACCGCTGTAGTAAAAAATCGAACAAAAACCAAATAGATTATAAATCTTGATTAAATAGGCTATGTCTGATGACTAATCTTTTTAAGATGTTCTTACTTTATCATTGCGTAATCCACCTCCAAAATTATTGTATAAAACGCGCGAAAAAAGCGAACTTTCGGACCTTATGACTTAGAAACTTTAATAAATGATAATGATAATGCTAATGATAAAATATGACAAATCCGAGTGCAGTGTGCTGCCTGTGGATGATGAATAAACAATAAACAACAACAATACACAACAAACCAAACACAATTTTACAATGCCAATGGTCATCAGTTCGATCAAATAAAGCTATTTTGAGCAAAATTTTGGATTTCTGACAAGAAATATGGGCGTGATCTTCTTTCCCCTTTTGTATGGGGAGATGAGCGGGATGGGCCACCTTAATATGTGGTTATATCAAACGATCTAAGCCTGACCACCCTACTAATCGATTCCTTTGAGGGACACCAAAGAGTTCTTGAATAAATACCAAGCAATATAGTAAACATAACATTCTTTGGTTTTGTAGATTCCCTCTTTATTTCATTAGTTCCCTTGTACATGTTACATGTATCCAAAACATATCACCATAGGATGTAAGTGTGAAATATCGGACTTGTACGCAATTCGTTAATATGTAGGTACCACGTACGTTTTACATATTAACTCAATGCTTGTACGTTAGTAAAGTTTTGTAAGCTAAGACCAATTTTTGTTTTGCAATGATGGTTCGACGACATGGTCCCTAGAAGATTGAATAGGATCTAGTGAACTATGTATGTGAACAATAAGTATCACAAGTTATAATAATAAAGTATGATTTAGGTGTTTGTCTTGCTTAAAATCGATCTATAGAATATATCTACAGAAAATTCCAGACTTATTGGGGCCTTAGAGCGAAAGAGGTGTGCTGTGATCGTACCGTATCTCTGCCTACCCCTCCGGGTATGCATGATGTATGTGTAAACCGAATCTTAACTCTAGTTACCTTCCATTTGACATAAAGAAACCTTAAATTATTGTTTCGTGCCAGGTTCGTGGATCAGCAGGCCTATTCTTGGAATTCCGTAATCAGGAATCAGGAATCCTGAGACTAGAAAGCCGCTTTTATAGCGGTTTTCAAAGCGATTTTTTTGATTCCAGAGTATATAGTATTTCAATTTAATCAAGATTTTTCTGTCGAAAAAATCTCTATAAAGACTGTTTTCTAGACTCAGGATTCCTGATTCCTAATTACGGAATTCCAGGAATAGGCTTGCAGTACTGTGCTTTTACAACTATCTATCCAGCAGTGTGTAGGTCTCGTTTCACTATGTAACACTCCGGCCATTAAGTAGTGGCTAAGAAACGTGAAAATGGCTCATTTTTAAAACATCTGTTGTGGTTTTGCAGATACTCAGTTGGAATGCTACGCGGACGGTATACCCAAGCCGAATGTGACATGGCATCGTGTTTTCCGGGAGTCGTTTCCACCCATCAATGACCTCCTCTACAGGTTCGTGTTAATTTGAATCTATAGTGCCATATAGCTTATTTTGCGCGTGGCCAAAATCTGAACTAAACGGTTGCCATATCGAACGTTCATCTTCGCGGCTACGGGGATGTCTTGCTATTATAACAATGCAGGTGACCCACTGCTAATTCATTTTAGGCTAAGGTTTTTTGTGGTTAAGTAATTATTAGTTTGTGAAGATATGTTTGTGGTTTAGGTTAGCCATACATATACATACCTTAACGCCGTTGTCCTGGAAGTTTTTTTTAAGTGACTGGACATGGATGGCTAATACCACACCTTCTGTCATGGTATTAGCCCAACATACCACATGGGAACTAGGTGCCATGGCAGGACCTTCCTTATATTGCACGGCTACATTGAACTGGATGGAAAACACGGACAATTTTCATTGCCGCTTCGACCATCGTTCATCCAATGCTATGGTACCAACCCGGGCGGGATAAACCCTACCACCTAGTAAGTAAGGAAGGGGACCTACAGTTTAACGTGGAATCCGAACCACGGCCAGCCTCCCCAACGGTCGAATGGTCACCCATCCAAGACCAGACCGGACCCAGCGTTGCTTAACTTTGGAGAGCGATCGCCGAAGTGTCGCGCCACTGGGCCATTGAGGCTGACAGGAAGTGTAGTAGTAGTTGTTGTTTGATGCGAGTTGTACTCAAAAACTCCTTGTTAGATTATAACGAAATAAAAAAATGCTGCATAAAGTCTTATTTAAATTGGATAACAAAAAATATCGTTTGACAGAGTTATAACCTCCGGGATTGACGTTGGGGTTTATTTTCTTTATAGAATTCAAGAAAACAAATCTAGCGGTAGTAAGTAACCCGACTTCTACAACCCCAATTTTTTTATTAAAATGATAAAAGATCTAATTTCGGTACATTTTGAATAATATTATTTACCTAAAATAGTAATTTTCATATCCTCAATGTTTGTTTCTTACAGCAGGCTGCAAATATTTTCCCGATCAATGGGGATTTTTTTTTTATATGGTAACTCTTAAAAGACAGTGGTGACCTCAGCCACGCGCAAAATAAGCTATGTGGGGCTATAAACATCGGCCACTCAGTCGAAAAAAGTAAGTGGTCCCTAAGTCCTATCGATGATAGAGTACTCGAAACAGACACTTCTACATATTTTTTGTTCCAAAGAAACCCACGAATAACTTATTAGGATGTGTATTTTTTTATAAACCCTTGAAATTCAATTCAAGACCCAACGCACAGGAACTGATAAACATAACTGAACCATTTGTAATTGTACAAACATAATGCGGCAAACTGGGAGCACAGTAAGAAGACCAAATTGAATAACGAAGAAATCACTCCATTTAAGAGCTGTATTGTGTTCTTGTTTTAGCTACGTTTATCATGCTTTGCTCCAAATTGACCAGTTTCAGAAACGCGTTGTTCCTCTAAATACAATTGCATTCAAAGGGGGTGTGTGCGTCAAAATAGATGGCGCCATGATCAATCGAAGCTATTTCTGCTATAAATATGAAGTTACAAACTATATCGATGTGCAGTAACTGTTGGAACGAGCATACATAGAAGTTTTCTATTAAATGTTATAAAACAATAACAAAAATATGATCGAATTTATTTTATTGTTACGAAGATGTATGCAAAAAGTTATCATTTGCAATTTGCAACTTATTGCTCTCTGTCTCATAAATTATCTCACGGGCCTTTTTCATCTACTGCTGATTAGCTTAGTAGCCGCTTGCAAGTACAATACCAATACCTGTTACAAATTCAAGTACAAGATAATTAGGCTAGTTTTCACCAAGTGCTGATTTATTGTATAGTTTATTATATTTTATAATTATATATTAAAAGTATATTTTGTAATAATTGTTTTATAACATTCAATACATAAGTGCGTACCGTGGAGAGTTACAGCAGTAATACCCTCGAACGAATGTGGCGCCATCTACATGGGGTCAGAAACACCCTTTTATCAATTTAGGATTTTCTGCGCAGAACAATAAATGCGTTACACCACTATGGCGTTGCATTAGTTCAGACTGTACGAGTTTAAAACGAATTCAACCCGTGGCCATTTAGATCTAATCCAACAATTAATCTACTAAATCAAAGACTTCTGTTACTGTTTCTAGTGGTAGTATCCTGGAAATAGCGACAGTGCGCGAAGCAGATGGTGGCATGTACTACTGCGTTGCTGACAATGGAGCTGGTCGGTCAGTGAGGAGAGACGTCCGCATGGAGGTGTTGACCTCTGGAGTGAAACCAGTGGTGAGGATTTGAAGATTGAATCACTGATATGAGACAAACCGCAAGGAATGTTAGAAATTTGCTAAGGATACCCCAGATTTTAGCAGCGATGACCCAGATGGAATTCAAATATGCATCCCTAAGTCACAGTGATAATAATGGCGTAGGTGTGTTTAAGCTTTTAAGCCCAAAGATATAATTTTGAGTATGTTTTATGAATGAACTGGAACCGTTTTTAAAAATACATGGAGAATAATATATAAGTATGTTTTTTCATGTTAGCACATTACCTCGAAATGGTGTTACTGTTGTATGCCTAAACTGTGTCAGAGTCATAAATTTGACAAGCAGTGACAGGTTGTAAATTATGTATTTCTTATTCTCTCCTAAAATATTTCTAAAATCGTCATTAGAGACATTGAATAAGCCAGAAATTAATTAGACATTAGAGATAGAAATATTATTCTGTCTGGGTATTTAAACAAATTGAATGAAAGCCAAATGTCTTTAGGGTCGTTTTTACAACGTTAGACAGGTCCACATTTCATAAATTCCTCCTGGAGTCTTCTCTTTTTAAAGCTGCATAATATGCCCATACAGTCCAAATATCGCCACCGCGCGTGAATGTGCTTCCGAATAGGCATAGGCATCGCCCGCGAAATGTTTGCTTGCTAGCTCAAGGCTTGTAGCACAGAAAAGTAGTTATTTTTACAGCTTTTTGCTAAAGCCACACCGCAAAAGTAGTCGGTTTCATTACCATGGATGTAATTACGTCAGCCAACGAATTCCTCGATTATATTCGAATCGACACAATGCTACCCCTATCTTCACTAGATGGCGCTGATGATTTCGCGTATTGATCCTACGCTAAGGCATTTTGACTGCAATGATTGAGATATCAATTGTCGGGATAGCTCAGTTGTTTAGAGCAGTGGGCATGTAATCCAAACAACCCGGTTCGAATCCTGCTTCCGACGAATGTCACGACCAAAAACTTTTTTAGATTATTTAATAAAAAAAATTACAATGCTTCAAATTTAGATATCGCTGAAAATCGAATTAATTAATGTGTCCTTGTTATACGATTCCACACATAAATCACATATGTACTATACTTACAGGTTGTATTAAAGGAACCCGAGGTCGCAGCTGTAACTCCCGCGCCGACTTTGTCGGATCAGCTGCAACACTTCACAGAAGAGATCACGAATTCCACCAGCGAGATACGCTACAAGTTCGAAGAGGTCAGCGAGAGACTGAAGGTGCTGGAGAAGGGACTTCTCCTTCCCGAGTCCTGTGGTGATGCTCCAGTGTCGTAGAAAGACTTTTCATCATGCCTTCAGCATGTTTAGAAGTACGCTAACCTTGACACAGTGAAATCTTTGACGATGCACTTTTCTGAATAAAGTAGGTTCATTCAATGCTATGTGTTATTTTTTTTTCCTTATTAAAGATGATTCACGCTAGACCGGAGCGGGTACACGTCGGCGCGGGAACGGAGTCCAATTTAAACAATGGCAAAAAAACAGAAGCATTCACAGTACACCGGGCAAGACACGGCAACGAGCGCGGGCGCCCCGTACGGGTCCCGTGTCCGAATGCCCGAGCATATTGTGTCCCGGAGCCGCCCGTACCCGCGCCGTCCCGTTCATGAATCTCGTGTGTTCGTGCTAACACGGGCACGACCCGGGCGACAGTCGACGACGGTGTGAATTTGAGAGAGCAGGTTGGTGCGTCTTTTGAAATGGCATTCCGAGACTTCTTCACCGCGAACAATGGCAATTACTGCCAATTCATGCAGCGAAAACTTAGTAATTTTGTGAAATCGTTTGCCATCGAACGGCCGCCAGAGTGGAGACGGGACAACAGCGGCGCCACGGCTCCCTCGTACCGTCCCCGCGCTGCTCTGGCTTCGTTCTGGCTTGTGGTGTTTCAATAATTTGATAGTTCAAAATAACTGTCCTATTGAAAAAGGAGTACCTACATAGTATACGACATAATATAAGGAAGGTTCTGGCATCGCACCTACTTTTCATGAGGTGTGTTAGGATAATATGCCACCAGGTGTGGTATTAGCCATCCATGTCCAGTTAAATAGATACATAATTGATTTTACCAACTGGCAATTTTTTTCCCTCGTTTGTGAAGTTATTCAATTTCTATTTAAATGTATGACTCATATGAAGTAAAGATAATACTCTTCGAATGACAATCACCACAAACTATTTTTTCGTGCTGCTGATTCAACACATGGACTGGGAGATGCGCAGCAGATCGATTCGGACGAAATCCGCACTGGTCAATGTATCGCTAAAGAATTCATTACTCTCTAGATAACTCATTAACTGAGAATCGATGATCCAATCCATCACTTCGCTTGGTTTCAGCGGAGAAGGTCCATAATGGCTATGTGTTGGTAATTGGACGGCAAGATCTTGCGCCTATTTAGGCACAGGCTAAAAGTTGGGGAATTTAAAAGCGGCAAGCACTCCGGTAGGGAACGATACGTGGCAGGCCTCTGCTGTCTGTCGCATGGGTAAGGACAAGAAAAAGTATTTTTTTGGACCCGACATAAAAGCTACTAACTGACGTCTCGCTTCGGCAGTGCTGCCCGATCTTTCTTTCACACCCTCCGTCTTTAGTGCAAAACGTGAAGGATCGGCGACGCGACGGCGCGCTCGGATAAGCCACTAAGCATGCAGCAGATACCATCGACCATTGCACAGTGTTTGTATTTTAATGAAGTATGTAATAAAAGTACTAATACAAATAATTAAATACACTCACAAATAAAACCATTATTAATATGAATCAAAATTTACACTTTGATTAAATGAAAATACATTTAAAGCATAATACTTTCGGCTTACAAATAATGTTAATTATTACACGGTACTCGTACATATGTTTATGTCATTTTAATTTATAGTTAGAAATTCCGGACGCGTAACATCGAATGTTCGTTGTACTAAATAGCTGTGAAATTCTCACGTGCGTATGCTAGGCAAGTCCCCGCGCCACTAGGCTACGAGCCGCTCAACTGAGGCTGCTTGGTGTGCAGTGTGTGGTCTAGCGTTGTCTGAAACATCAGTGGGCTAGAGCAACCATACTCGGTGGTTTTACGGCTAGCTTTATTATCATGGTTCGCAATTGTTGACAACACAGATCTGACGTAATCGTCTGGCCAGATCTTAGGAAGCTGTAGTGGATGACACCAACTCTGGTCCACCAGACACTCACCAGTACCTTTTACTGAGTCAAATTTCCCTTAGGGCAGGTTTTGGCCGGTCCTCCTGGGCACTGTGATTAGTATTTCCGATTATACTAAACGATCCATTTTTCATCACAAGTAACGATACCATACAAAGTCCCCTCGTTTTGTGGTTGAGCATCGCAACGCATCAATCGACGCGTATTTGTTGGTGTGCTTCACTCAATTAAACCAATTTTTCAAGCTTTTTAAATTTTCCATTTTCTTTCAAATGAATTAAAATTGTTTTATCACTCACACCGAAGCCCGCCGCTAACCCTGACGTGGTTTGCGATAGATTTACTTCCACGATCTCTTATAATTCTTCATTCATAATTCTTCCAGAACCAAAACGTTGGATCCAAACACGTACTGGTTCTTTTTCACAAGCATTTTACTACTTTTCATAACTCTCCTCTCATAGATAGTTGCCAATAGAATGATTGTTACATTTACTTTATCATGCACCCCACGCTTTTAACTCTGAATTGAATTATTTTGTTAATAACTTAAACTTTATTATAATTTTATTTTGAGGTGATAAACTCTGATTGATTGTTCGATCTTCTACTACTGTAATATAAACTCTTTAAAATTAAAAATTATTTTATATTTTTTAGTTCGGTTAGCTATAAAAGCGTGTTTTTTAGTTTTTTTAAACTATTATTTATTTTTCATTTTTTAGTTCGATTTATAAATTAGTTATTATTACTACAGAGGATCTATAAAACAATTGATTATGAAAATGTTATGAAATTATTGCATTGTCATGGGTCCTTGATACGTATGCAAAGTTTCGAATTAAAGACTTCTGGAAACTGGTGAAAATTAATCTCAAAGATTCCATTACATACATAGATACATACAACCCAAGCTTATATAAAAGCGTGTTATTAATAACTAGCTCTGTCTCTTTTACTCCACTACAGAGGATATATAAAAGAATTTATTAATCCTGGCGGTCCCAATAAGGATAATGGGAAACTGATATCAAATTATTGCATTGTCATCGGTCCTTGATACGTATGCAAAGTTTCAAATTAATCAGACTTCTGGAAACTGGTGAAAATTAAGTTAAAAAAAGATTCCGTTACATAGACACATAGATACAACCCAAGCTAATAAAAGCGTGTTAAAAATATATATTTTTTTAGGATTTATTCATACAAAAATATTAGTTTTTTAAACAAGTAAAATATTATTTTAAATTGTTTTAACATAAAAATATATCAAATTGTATAAATATGAAATATTACAAAGATTATTTTGTTTCTTTCAAAATAAAAATATACAAAAATAAAGAACAAGATAATCAATTATTTAAATGTTAACATAAGTTTAAACAAAATGTATCATTTGGTGGTTTATTTTAAAAAGATTTTTCTTTCCGCTTTTCCTCCTGGGCTAATCTAATGTGTAATCAGTAGTGTTTGGACTGATTCCGTCATAAACATTTACCCCGAGAATCGACCCCGAGCCTTTTTGGTGAGAAGCGGGTATACCTATGATATGATAACACTGTATACAATTACCTTGCTAAGCGGAGACGGAGATATAATTGAAATATTTATGACGCAGCCTCTTGAATATCAAGAGGCTGCGTTGCAAAGAAACATGCGGTTAAAAAAAAGGATAATTCATATTTCACATAGCAATACACATATATTATAATAAACACTCAACAAGACAGTAGCAAGAGTATAATGATTGAATATTCCGGCTTTCGTGTCGTTTTCCATCCTGCCTGGCCTTCACTTGGGCGGCAGACACATGTTTCGGTACCCAGAAGAATAACTTAATTAGAGTTGTGCGTGTTCAGTGCGAAGCGTAGACCTTCCAGGGAACAACTCTCGTATGGACGACCACATAGGGTTTCTTGTTGTCAACCTGACGCATGACCTTAAGGTGGGCCATCCCGCGCAACTCCCCATACAAATGGGGAAAGAAAATAACGCCCATATTTCTTGTCAGAGATCCGAAATTTAGCCCAAAGTAGCTTTATTTGATCGATCTAGATGTCTGATGACCGTTGGCATTGTAAAATTGTGTTTGGTTTCTAAGTTACAAGGTCCGAAAGTTCGAATTTTTCGCGCGTTTTATGCGATAACTTTGAAGGTAGATTACGCAATGATGAAGTAAGAACATCTTAAAAAGATTAGTCATCAGACATAGCTTACTTAATCAAGATTTATAATAGTTTTAGTTAGATTTTTGACTACAGCAGTCGTGGTTTACTTTTAGCTATAAGTCGTTTTGTAATTAAAATTTTCGTAAATCTAACCAAATCATGCACTATGCACATTGCCTTTTTTGTGGTCATCTGTGGCATCTTCCTCATCACGGAGCCAGTCTTTGAAACAGAGAAGATCCCAGAGCGCAACCGCACGGTTTTGTACCGTGCCCGCGAATGAGTTAGTCGCGCCGGGTTGGGCCACCTTAATTTCAGGCCCCATATCGAGGATAAAGTCAAGCTCGCCTAAAAATACGGGGTGTCCTCAAAAGTGAATATTTCATGCCTGACCAAAAACTGCTCCTCTACAAGGCACGGATAAGGTCTTGCTTGGAATATTGTTCGCATGTGTGGGACGGCTCAGCTAAGCACCTGCTTGGCTCTCTCAACTCGATACAGCGTCGGGCCGTGCGTCTCGTCGACGACCCCGAGGTATCTATTTATTTATTTATTTGGAAAAGCAAACAGGTACAGACATGATCAACATATCCTAAGGGATGTAGAGTCTCTCTCGAAGAAAGCGAATACTTCCTATATTTTATCGCTGGTTTTTTTTTTGTAGATGATACAAACATTTACACTTCATGAAAAACATTTTTTTAACAAGGAAAATCCATGGCCGTAAAAAAATACAAATTTCCTCCCTCAACATTTATTTGATAAATGTAGTACTTCGTGAACATTCGTCATACTCTCAGTCCGACGATACTTATGCGGTCTTTAAACATTTTTGATAAATTATATTATATTTATAATTTTTAGGGTTTCGTACCCAAAGGGTGAAAACGGAACCCTATTACTAAGCCTCCGCTGTCCGTCCATCCGTCCGTCCGTCCGTCCGTCCGTCCGTCCGTCTGTCACAGGGCTGTATCTCATGAACCGTAACATAGGTAGGAAGCTGAAATTTTTACAGAGTGTGTATTCATTTTGGCGCTATAACAACAAATAGGTGAAAGAATAATGAAAGGGGGGGCCCATACAAAAAAACTTTATTTTTTTTAATTAAATCTTGTTCGATGGTACGGAACCCTTCGTGTGCGAGTCCGACTCGCACTTGGCCGGTTTTTTAAAAAGCTAAATATACAATGGATAACGAAACAATCTGAAATGATCCGAATTATCATTACGCATTAAGGAATGAGCAGTGGGTAAAGTATGAGATTCGAAGAAAAACCGACTGTTTTTTCGGACTTCAAAGCGGGCGTAGCTGCAGTCATTTGCTAGCACACTACATATAAACAAGTAGGCTGCCTGCAAACAGGTGCCTGAATATGAACTTCATTTGGAGCCGCACTCTGTTGATTAAACTGTATTATTGCGTGCACGTTATCCACGACTCTACCAGACATACCGTTTTCTCGGTTGGGGTTTAGATAGGGTCGAAATCACCCAAAGTTATCCTTTTATTTAAAGAACTTACAAATAAACTCACAAAACGGCAATTTTATTTCACGACGATTTCGAACGCTAACTCACACTCACTCTTTGAACTGTTTCACTGGAAGAGCTAGTTCACTAGTATCACTTTGTAGTCTCGCTATCGCCTGACGCTACGCTTCGCTTCCCAAAAAGGGACTGCCCACTCCGAGCGCTGAAGTTGCCTATCATATCGGTGGAGCATCTTTGTAAACACTCCACCGATATCTAGGCGTCCCTGCAGGGCGCACCAATCGAAAAGAATGTTCTTCGGTAATTGCCCGACTATTCCAGAAATTGTTCTCAGTCAGGCCGGCCGATCAGTTTTATTATATAAGGCCGAATTCCCTTCACTTTCCGCGCTTCAGCTTAGTAGTGGCACCATGCCTTTGCAGTTGGCGTTTTAAAGATGACCTGCAATGAAAGTCGCTATCTCCAATGCTCTAGAACTACCAACCCAGCTAAGGCAAAAATAAGCTCAGAAAAGAGTCATAGTAAGCAAGAGTCGGCCGCGACACTGAGAAACGAGAGACTGAGAAAAAAATATGTGAAACCAAAACCGTGTTACAGCCACACGCAAATCGCATAAAAAAAGGGACAGTCCTAGAGCCTGGCACCATCGCGACTAACATACGTACATTAAACACCGTCGCAGAAGCCTTGAATCGCATAAATGCAATAACATGTCCATCACCGGTCGACTGGGCTGAGCTAGCGGATAAATAATCAAAAAAGAAATTATATCACCCATATCTAAGATGTTCGAGAAATTGGTAACAGAGAGGCTATAACAAAATATTTGGACTTCAAAATTGTTTTCACTAAAAGGCAGAATGAATAAAGAAAGGCTGCATAAGGTACAAAGGTAAAGGAAAAATTGCATTTGGTAGGAGTCTTCTCACTAAAACTACAAGGTTTCTCTCAAACCAAAAGGTTGAGGCGTTCGATAGTGTAAATTACGAAATATTGCTTAACATATTGGAATGTTATTTTTTAAGGGTAGAAGGTTGAAGTCAATGTGTAAAGTAGCAGACAAAAAAATCACGTTCAGATTTGGAAAAAATAAAAACTGGAGTGCCCAGGGATTATTCCTAGGACCACTATGATTTTTAAGTTATGTTAGCGATACTTCAATAAAAATTACTTCCGGAAACGTGTTATCTTTTCTGTATTCTTAAAATAGTATTTAGGTAGCAATATCAGTGTATAGTTTAAAGTGTTTGAACAATCAAAGATAATACTAATAATTACTTGGTACAATATTGTTTTCTAACAGTCCAATGCAAACAAATGATTTTGCTCGCAATGACCATACTGCGGCGACCCAGGTAACGCCTAATTTACCTTACTTTTCTGTACCGTATCGTACCGTAAGTGTACAGAATTCGACCTCTGTTGGCTGCACATTATCACATAAGTTGTTATGTTGATAATGGCGTTCGTAATGCTGATAACACTTCATAGAGGGTTCATATTAAGATAACCCATGATGGATATCGACACTTGAAATCCGCCTGTCGACTTGGAAAAAGGTTTTTTATCAGGTACGATATAGATATTTCCCAAGCTTTAAATTGTTTTAGAGCATTTATATCCTTTCATTAGGTTATATTTACACCGTTATAATGTCGAATAGTCAAAATCCAAACGCACAAATTTCTTATTGTTGTAACATAGCAGAAATAGCCACAAAAACGATTTTTAAATGAATATAAGATATTTCGACCGCACAAATGTTTATTTTTTTATTTTAAGCCTTAGCCTGTGCATACTTTATGTATTGACAAGGTAGGAAAAAACCTTAAAAAACTATGAAGTAATAGCATTCTCCTAATTATTTTTTTCTTTCAACTTATGTAACTTTTTCCGTACATTCATTAGAATAGGGAATTTCGTAGATTATAGAAAGATTATAGATTGTAGAAATTGCAGGTTTATTTTTCGGGTTTTCTTCTTCCGTATTGTACTTTATTTGTAGACATATTTTTATTGTCATCACTGTTTTCCATGATTATTTTCCATTAATTTCTTCCACCTTTTATGTTTTTTCTTTTATTCTGAAATAGATAATAGGTATACACGGTTAATAATAGAAGAAAAAAAAATTAAATTAAATAGAAAATTAAATTAAGATTAACCCGATGCTGCCATTGTCCCTAATACACTTATGGCATTACCTCTTTGAATTTCAACGCTTATGCGGGCGAATAAAAGAAAATGTTTTGGAGCGTGGATCACCCGATGCTTCAATTAACAAGTTACCAAGTGCAACTGAAAAGGATAAAGCATCGGGGGACCAAGTGCCAATTGTTTCAACCGCAAAAGATAGAAACTTAAAGAGGCTAGTAGGGACTCGTACTTTTTTCGCTTACGTAGCACGGCGGAGGCTGGACGTATGCGAGGAAGCGAGGACATGGCTTGGCCCCCGCGTATCGACGCACGTAGCATCCCAACAACAAAGCCCCTGTTCCTTAGACCAAGGAACCAGCGTCATGCGATCAGGCCGTGATAGCCGTAGCATGTTTTTTCTTGATTTTCTTTTCTTAAGGGGGTGTGTGCATCAAAGTAGATGGCGCCACGTTCGTTCGTAATTATCTCTGCTATATAGGAAGTTATAAAATGTAACTGTCGAGGCGAGCATATTATTCGATTACGTCTTTAATATATGTATTTATATTACGTATTTAACGCTATACATGGGTTACGGACCTTGACTGCAAAAGATTGAATATGTAGGTGTGTAGATGTATGTAGGTACAATCTTAAAAACTGTGTTAGTAGGAGTCATTGATTACGGGAAGAGGGACTGTAGGAGAATTCCAAATTATGGGTATACAGCAGGTGGCGAAATTGGTTAAACGCAATACCCGCGGATGGTATGTTTTGCCGGTTCGCGTACAGCCTTGCAGTATATTCGTAAAGTGGTTCTTTTTACAGGGATCTTTCTTTAATTAATGTGTCCTTACTTCACGGTCGATTATATGTATGTAACATGTAACATTCCTTGGAATAAGCAACGTACATGCTTAGTACGAAAGCAAGTATCTTGAGCGGCTCGTAGCCTAGTGGCGCGGGGACTGGCCTAGCGTGCCAGAGAACTGGGTTCGATTCCGACTTGCACCACTGTCTTTCTCCTTCGAGTTCGATAAGTGCATTTCGTCACGAATGTGAGCTGCTCCATGGTTCGGAATCCATGTAAAACTGTAGGTCCCCTTCCCCTACTAGGTGGTAGGGTTTAAGCCTGCTCGGGTTGGTACCATCGCGTTGGATGAAAAGATGGTCGAAGCGGCAATGAAAAATAATCCGTGTTTTCCATCCAGTTAAATGTAGCCGTGCTCATAAAGGGAAGGTCCTGGCATGGCACCTAATTCCTTCGGGAATGTGGTGTATTGGGCTAATATCATAACGGTAGTTGTGTGGTATTAGCCATCCATGTCAGGTCGCATAAAAACAAAAGTTTATTTATTTAAGTGTTATGTGAGATTAAAAACATAACAGCGTAGTGTGCTCGCCACTATAGGTTTGGCTAGTAACTTCCTTTTTGGGGAGTTATAGCCGAGCTTATACCTAGCGACAAACTAATGTGGTGCCATTGCTAAAAGAGAAAAAAGGGTACGATCGATATTTTCGGAGCTTTTAGATTTTATGACCATATTTTTATATTAACTAAACCAAACCAACCTTTGGGTTCGATGTGATTTTTGGGATCTGATAACCAGATAATTTTTTGCTTAGTTTTGGGTTATGCATTTGATAACCAGATTATTGTCTGCTTAACTATTGGTTATGCGTCCGATAACCAGAATATTTACCGCTTTAATTTGGGCTGGCGCCTGGTAACTAGCTTACTAACCCTATTACTAAGCCTCCGCTGTCCGTCCGTCCGTCCGTCTGTCCGTCTGTCACAGGGCTGTATCTCATTGACCGTATTTTTTTATTTTTTATTTTTTATTTATTTACTCTTTGATACATACATGTAAAGGGCGAGCTTATCGCTAAAAAGCAATATCTTACAACTAACCCTACCGAAAAAGAAAGTGTATAGAGTAGTAGAAGTTAAACATTAAAAATTAAATTTTCTTAAAAACTATTAAAAAACGAGACTATGTAAAAAAAAGACTTATAAACTAAAATCATAGACACACACACACACATACGCAACTACAGTAAATTTTCTAAACGATAATTAAACACTGATGTGATATACAAATAAACATTAGGTAACATAATTTTTTTCTGCTTAAATATGTTCTTAACTCTGTACTTAAATGAATTTAGAGATTCACTTGCTCTTACTTCGTCGGGCAGCTCATTCCAAAGTCTGGCAGCCTGAACTGTAAATGAGTTTGAGTAAGAGGATGAACGGTGCTCAGGGATCGCCAAGGTCTTACACTCAAGGGAACGGAGGGATAGGCCATGTTCTAAAAGGAACGAAAGGTAATAGGTAGGGAGCTGAAAAATTCACAAAGTGTGTATTTATTTTGCCGCTATAACAACAAATAGGTAACACTACAAAATCATACTAAAATCTAACATGTCAATGGGGAAATTAAAAGTTAGAAAAAATATATTTTAGATTCCAACAATTCAAAAACCTAAGCAAACATTTACTTAGAGCATGTAAACAACTCTCAGTAGTGGCATGGTTTGTATGGAGAACTATGTATCTTGTGTGCGTTCGCAAACCATAAAGCTGAGAGGGTACCATGGTAAATTATCTCGCTGGGTGAACAGGTGAGTGAGTGATTAAATTTGTTCAGATGCATTTCGTAACATGCTAATGTCAAATGACCTGTGATTCTGCGAAGTGAACTGAACTTTACCTATCACTCAATTATATTTTCACTCGGCGATGGTAGCATGGTAACTCGAATGATTGCAATGAAACTGTGTCGAGTTGCCGTGTGCACGTCTACGGAGTTCGCGGAGTCAGACTACATTTTACCAGGCTTTGCCCGAGTGAATATCCACGACATTAACCCAAGCGGAGCCGGGAACCTCGGCTAGTAATTTTTATGGGTTTTATAAAGAAATACCGAAAATAAATCGATTGAAATATTCATAGATAAGATATATTTTAAATATTTCACAGTTCTGCGGGGTGACCATGATATATTAACTCGTCGCCCCGGGTGAACAGGCAAGTGCGTGAATAATTCTGACATTTAGTTGTATTCCTGGCTTACTGGAAAATTTCAGTTTACTTGACCGAATAACACGTCCTTTCACAGTTATCATTGTATAAAATGAAACTCACGTCGTGTTGATTTACCATGGAAAAATTAATGAAATGTGTTTGCCTGAAACCTTTAAACTTCCATTAAGCATGACGTTGGACTCTTGTTTCATATTTATTTATGCATTTATATAGAATCACGCCAAAGTCCATTAGTTGAATTTTAGAAAACGCAACGTTATTGGACGAGCCCTCTGATTGGTTCAGTGGCACTTCCTGATTAAATTAAATTGGGTAAATTGTTGTGTTCGTTCGTTGTTTCCGTGAATAAGGTTTGTGCAAATTCCGGCTCGAAGGACCATGTACGTCATATGCTAGGGCTACATTAGCGGGCTACGGCGAATATTCGTGTTAACGCGATGTATGTGGCCGGGTACATCGTGTCATCGCGTAGTATTCGTGCGAAGACGATGTAGTATCGGCGAGCTGTCGGTAAACTGGCGCGGATCAAAGGGATTTGTCGCGACAATATTCGCTTGGGGTGGCTACACCTACGTCAATTCAGTGTCTTCCAGACTTTGAAGCAAGACGGACGTGCCTGTATTTTTGTACACTATGAAGTGGAGTAACGAAAAAGTGTTAGAGTTCATTCAATTTTATTAAACGGAGAGAATCATATGGAATCGTAGTGACCCCGACCATAAAAAGAAGCACTTGGTACATGATGCGTGGATTCAAATTAAAAATAAGCTCAGTTGGCCTGGAAGAAATGAAGAAAAAAAAAGATTCATTGTTGGCATACTATAGAGCCCATCTCAATAAAATTCTTTTCATCTCTTTTTCATATTATTTCGTAAATGATACTCGTACAATTGTAATAAATAATTATTAACTGACACATAATGCAAAGCCACTGTTTCCTCCATTTTTAAATTACCGCCTACGTCTCGGCCGCACAACAAACTCAACCAACACATGCGATTCCGACACGATGCATCGCGTCAACCCGACACGAATCTTCGCCCGCTTAATGTAGACAAGAACATCGCCTATGCCCGAACACGATGTTTTTGTCGCGCCAACACGATACGAATCTTCGCCCGCTAATGTAGCCGAAGCAATAGCGAGCTAACTACACCTTTGGAGTAGATTGTATTCAGTTCGATAAGGGCGCAAGTAAAACAAAAATGTATTGTACTTAATTAATAAAAACACTTAAATTGTATTAAAAATTGCTTTTTACACCTGAATTATTTAGATTAGAATACCTATTAATTTTGAATAACATGTCATTATGGTAGTCAAGAGTTTGCTGTTCACCAATATATAATTATTTGTGAGCAGACTGAAAATTAGTTCGTAAGTATCAATTAAAACAACATGACAAAATGTCAAACCTTGCGAAGTTTCTTGTCGTTCGTTTTTCTTCGCAAGAAGTAATCGAACCGGCAGAATAAGAAAAAAATGCCGAATCCGATTGCGTAATTTCCTTCAATTTACATCTAATTTCAATAATCAAAAATGTTTGTAGATTGATGGTCCAGCCATTATTTAACGACAAAGCTCTAAGCCTGGTTTCCACCAAGCGCTGATTTATTTTAATCGACACTTGAAGGGCCTTTATTACTAAAGTGCTGATTATCTTGTACTGGTACTGTTTGCTAGTTGCTACGAAATGCCCTTAATATGTGGCTATTAAGCTAATCAGCAGTAGGTGAAAAAGGCCCTAAGACTCCGATGCTTTGATTGCTCAAATGAGGCAAATATGCATAACCATTTCACAAATAAAGTTTTAACAAAGAATCGAACTTCTTGTTCGCCCTTCGCCCTTGACTCGCCAGCGCGGCCAGGATGGCTTGGGTGATAATAGTGTGCAGGTGATCTTATAAACATAAAAACTCGAAGGACCCTAAATAAATATAGAATGAAACTAAAATAAAATAGAAATAAGAAAGGCTCACAGTAGCCGCGAAGTATTCCGGGGCACGGCGCGTTGCACTACTCTTGTCAAGCGTCTGAGTCCCGTCTCCAAAAACCGGGGTATATATCATAAATAGCGACGCAGGACTATGACGATATGAACGTGGATGCACACACCCCCTGAACATTCGCTCTTTGTGTCTCCCAGACCGGCAACCATGGAGGCCATCACCCTCGACGCGAAGACCCACCAGCTGGCGTTCCACAAGGACTACCCCATGCCGCGGCTGGGCAACGAGCGGGACGTCCTAGTGAAGGTCGCCTACTCCGGGGTCTGCGGGACCGACTTGCACATCATCCAGGTGGGCACTGCAAACTTAAACTAATCTTGGAGATCCAAATGTCCCTGCGTTCGGGGATCTAGGGATTCGGATTGAATCGTATCAACTCGTGTTGACGCGTTGATGTAAAATAATCCACGTGTGTGAGCATGATTAAAAAACGGCATGACGGCAGAGATTTATATAGTTTTAGAAAATATTTAGATTAACCCAATGTCGAGCACTGAACGAATTTCTCTCTGTCCCGTAAAACATTACACTTTCATCCCAAACTTTGGCATCGTGCTCAACTAAAGGATGACAGGATTGCGTTATTTCTGGGTCGTATGCCACTTGTAATGGGAAGTTTTTGCCAGTACTTCCTCGCTTCGAATGCTGAACTAACTAATGATAAAACACGACAAATCCGAGTTCAGTTTGCTGGTAATATGAACAAACAATAAACAATATGCAAATAGAGAAAATGTTAATTATTTATTTGCGAAGAACTGACCCAATTGAATTTGTACAAATTATTTTTTCTCTATTCTAGTCTATTTTTTGACAGTGAACTTGGATGACTAATACCACACCTACGATTATGATACTAGCCCAACACTTGACTCGAACAATTTATTTAATATTATACCTATAATAACAATAAAATTGACACGAACACGTGCACTAGACTCAGAATGCCATAATTGATGTAAAGGCCTTGACATTTGTAAATGATAAATACACAGAGAGATAAGCGTAAGTGATATGAATATGATAACACTCTTAAATTATTATTGTACTCATAAAAATGCGTACCTCTGTACACATTCAACAAACATGTTTATGAACGCATCCGAAGTTATGTCACGCTGTAAGATTTTTAAGTCGTTAGCGACTCACTGGTTATTTTAAAGCTTTGTACACTGTTTCATAATGTTTAGATGTTTTCTGAAAAGCATGGGACGTTGGACGATCAGGAAGTTACCATATAGTAAATCAGCTCGCCGTCATGGAGGATTTCTTCACCTGCATGCTCGCCGTATGAATAGGCAAGTGGGCGATTCAATGTGACGTTTAGTAGCATTTCTTACCAAGCTAACTGACTTTGATTCTGATTGACTTGGCCGAATAACACGTCGATTGACAGTTAGCAGGTACGTAATGCAACTAAACGTCATATTTGATTACTCCTGGTTTGTTCAACTGGAGAGTTGATTTTCCATGGTAACTCCGCTGGAATGTCTATTATAAGCGGTCTGGAATAACTATTATACGCGGAATTAATGGTCATAGCCGGAATAGATATGGTTTGATGAGGAATGGCAAAAGTAGCAGGTAAGGCTGATGAGGAGTGTTAAAAGGATAATATGCAAGAGGCGGGTCCTCGAAATGATCCATCACTGTCATCTGTACACCCGAACCGTAGTTAAGCATTATTTAATTTTAAGTATTGTCAGAATCTCATATAGGAATCTTAATCATACTTTATTATTGAGGTTGCTCTTGGAGGATTGTACTTCATCACCCTAGACGCCACACATTGAACTTTGATACATTTTCCTCGCAAATGCCAATGCCTACAATAGCGCTGAGGGTGATGCGCTCTGTACTCTTATTTTTCTATAGGTGGTAGCCTTTAAAGGGTTAATATTATTTAGTTTTTTTTAGCTGTAAGAATTATAACTAAATGGTGCGAAGGTGTCACATTTTTTTCTTTTACTGTAGCACTTTGGAAACTGGCCTCATCCGTAGCCGCATGTTAGATTGCGGGCGTATGGTCTTTACAAATAAACTGATATTGGTATTGCCAGTTTCTTATTTAAAAAAAATCAACATTTTTAAAAGATGTCGATTCATCAGGAATTTTTTTGCAAAATAGTACAATTCACACGTATTATTTACTTATATATAATTCAACAGTTACAATTATAACAAATGGGCCTACATATGGACCCTCTCTTTTCAGATGCCATTTAAATCCTGAAAAATTTACTCATATCGACTTTTCTAAAGGTAACTTTTACGTCAGAATGACCTCGTGAACAATGAACGCTGACCTTGAACTTGACCTTAGGGCGAGTTCCCGGCCCGCATGGACCGCCCCTTCATCCCCGGCCACGAGTCCAGCGGAGTGGTGTACGAGGCTGGCAAGGAAACGTCCTTCAAGAAGGGAGACAAGGTCGTCATTGATCCCAACAGGTAATTAATAATTTTCTTATGAGAATTGCTAGTAGCTATTTTAATCTTTTTACAGCTCTCTTTCTTCATTAATGTATCCTTGCTTCACGGTTGATTCTTATAACTAACAAGTTCGCTGAAAAAATCCACGTACTTGCTTAGTATGAAAAAGTATTTTAGTATTAGTATTGCAATTTGCCTTTTCATCGTGGAAAATTGTGTGTCGACATTTAAATGGTTTAATCACCTTCAAATTTCGCTGTATGATTTTTACAATCTTTGATGTAGATTATATATTTTGAAAAACACGAAATGTATAACAAGTATAAAATTTGGTTTTTGCATAAAAAATATTTCTGGATTCTTTTAAAAAACTACCAGAAAGTAATAATTATTATTTTAATTTTCGTGCACTAGTTTCGTACCGGTCTGTATTGAAGCTCCGATCAATACAAATCCATATCAATCAATCAATAAAAGTCGATGTTGCTGCGCTTTGGAGATACAGCCTATTTGTGGTTAGCCTTTTGATTCATTGCGTTTAGAATTGCCCAATGTTAAAAAGTTAAGGCAGTTAACACGGCAGACGCATGCATATAATTTAGTTACTAATATAAATAACTTACCCTTTAACTCCAAAACACAGCTATACCAAAATGTTTTTATCTCATTGAAATCCGATTCATATTCATTCAATCTTCTTCTATCAAAAAGAAAACCTTGCACAGGTTTACTTTCGATGTATGCTTAAAAAAAAAACCGGCCAAGTGCGACTCGGACACGCACGCGAAGGGTTCTGTATCATGCCGAAAAAATACCTTTAATTCTTACTATTAATGTTATAGAGCCAATAGAAATAGTATATACTCTGTCAAAAAATCAGCTGAAAGAAGGACAGTAGAGGCCTAATATCAGGTTCTCATTGGTACCCTATGGTTCCGAAACATAAAAATGGTGGTCAACTCTCTTACACAACGCATTGATAAAAAAACCATCTAGGAAGCCATCTTAAAATAGCCATAAGTAGGGTTAAAATTGTTTGTATTATGTATGCATATGTATGTATGTTTAACTTTTAATAATGCGAACAGTGCTTGCAATCGTTGCGAGTCCTGCCGCAGTGGAAACTACCACTACTGTCTCGTGGGAGGTATCAACAGCACCATCGGTATCTGGGTGAATGGCGGCTGGGCGCAGTACGTGGTTGTGCCCGACACGCTGGTCCACCGCATCCCAGATGAGGTCACACTTGAACAGGGTAACCTATCTTCTATATTCGTGCTTGAACACATAAACAGTGCTTCAGTATCTGGGTGGACAGCAGCTTGGCGCGGTACGTGTCTATGTCCGACATAATGGTCCACAGACTCCCCAGGAGGTTTCGCTTGAACAGGGTAACCAATCTTCTATATTCGTGCTTGAACACATAAACAGTACTTCAGTATCTGGGTGGACAGCAGCTTGGCGCAGTACGTGTCTATGTCCGACATAATGGTCCACAGACTCCCCAGGAGGTTTCGCTTGAACAGGGTAACCAATCTTCTATATTCGTGCTTGAACACATAAACAGTACTTCAGTATCTGGGTGGACAGCAGCTTGGCGCAGTACGTGTCTATGTCCGACATACTGGTCACAGATGCCCCAAGATGGTTTCGCTTGAACAGAGTGACCTATATTTAAAATGTTAAGAGATACCATAGTATCTAAGTAGACGGCAGGTGGGCGCAGTACTTCTTTGTGCATGACACACTGGTCCAACGACTCCCTCTCGACCTAAACAAGTAATATAGATGTATCGTGACATAGATTACGGTTATGTTCTTGGTTATGATGTAGAAGAGAGGGATGTAATGTAAAGATTAAAAATATGACAAATGAAAAATATATGACAAATCAGTGCAGTGTACTGCCTTTGGATGATGAATAAACAATAAACAATAACAGTCGTATTCAGAGATAACCTGTCAAAACTTAGTACAAGATTTTCACCGGACTAACCATACAAACACCGATTTAGTCCGACCTTAACACGCGTACTAAAGTTAGACCACCCACTCTGAATACGACTATTAGGTGTTTACATCCATTGGTAGAATATTTAGATGTTCAACAATTCATCCAAACATATAGATGTTAGTATATTATAAAAATTAGAACATAATGTTAAAACCTTTTTTCAGCTGGTCTTTGCGAGCCCTATTCGTGCGTTGCTCATGGATACGACAGGACGGTCCCGCTGACAGTTGGCCAGAAGATCCTCGTCGTGGGAGCTGGAATTATTGGTTCGTTTGGTTTTTTTACTTTTTTTTATTAAAATACTTGATACTTTTATGTTTTCAACGGAATTGACGTAACCGTTATCGCATTAATTTGAGTATTCAAACCGGCGTTCTTCGGATTAGATGTCCACTTTAATATCACGTATCGCTCCTTTATTTCACACTTTACGAATCCAGATATGATGAAGAAACTCGAGTGCATCTGGAAAGTCACATAATGTTACGTTTTCAGGCAACTTGTGGGTGACGATTCTGCACCACCTTGGACACAGGGATGTCACAGTCTCCGAGATGAACAAGGCGAGGCTGGACATCGTCAAGAGACTGGGTGAGAATTTGCGCAGTCCATATATTTGAGATCTTGGGAACTGTTTTACATATTACAATCATACCATCCCAAAGGGAAAGATGATATTGTGCCATACAGTACAATCACAACATACTTCTTTCACTTCCTCTACGGATATACATATTTACGAAGCATTACATTAATCTGGTCGTGGTATGTTCTTTTTCGTTATTTTTTTTATTTATTAAGAAGAGAAAAATAGAAAACAGGTGAAAAACATTCAAATACATTACTATACCTGCCTCCACTACACTTCCTTCAAGAACATGCAATAAAGAAATATAAAGCTAGATGGAATGACAAATGAATAAATTAAAGCAGTTATATTAGTGTAAACGTAATTTTGTGTTTTCAGAAACTGGGTACAAGCTGGTAACCCCTGACGTTCTTGCGAAGGAAGAGATGACGTTCGACGTAATTATTGATTGCACCGGTAAGGACGAGTTTATTAGATTCATGTACAATGTCATGTGTCGCAGTGAAATAGGGACACATGACCGAAGTATTATTTAAATTAATTCATACATTTATAATCATTGATCTGAATCCTTGGATTGGAACTGCATAATCATTGAATAACATTCAAGATAGCATACTTTTTGCTAACATAGAAGAATGGGCATCGCCAGTTAATTGATCTAAATTTATTTACAAAAATGTGTAACCACAAATGTGTAAAAGTCGTTTTGACGAGTGTTTTACTTTGGAGCTTGATTTTCAAATAATGCATAATTCACGATTTTCGTAGTTATGAATAATCTATTAACAAACTGATCTTACGTACATTGGTTGACGTAGGTAAAGGCCGACGTGATACTTACCTACGCGGTATTTTCAAATCCCATCGATTCCCTACTTTTTAATTTGCAGGTGTTGGCAAGGTGATGGAGATCAACTTCAAATATCTGAACCCCGGTGGAAAGTACGTGCTCTTCGGTTGCTGCCCTCCGCAACACACAGCCACGTACGTATCGAACTGTCTTCTCCGTTGCGTTGCTAATTGCATCGCACATTTGTTTCTTGTTCGTTGGGAAGTTGTTTTGTCATTGAATCTAATAATTGTAGGTCAAAGTGATAACTGCACATTACAATTTGTTTAATAGTACTTCAGTAGTACCGACATTTAAACTAAAGCCTTTATATAGATGCCTTCATTATCTGTTAGGGATTAGGAATAAAAATGTCGGCACCAACTGAGGAGAGTTGTACGCTCATCATGTAGATGGCGTCGCATTCGATCGTCGCTGTTTCTGCAATAACATTCCAAAAGTAATAAATGTTAACTGTATTTTCGAGTAAAGTAGTTATTTATTAAACGACAATTTATAATTTAGGCATTTAAGCGGCCCGTAGGCTAGTGGCGCTGGGACTTGACTTGCATACCAGAGGCTTGGGTTTAAATCCTCTCCCCGTTCATGCATCTCTTTCCTTCTCTTTCTGACTTGGATGAGTGCATTCCGTAACGAATGCGAGCTACTCCATGATTCGGAATCCATATAAAACTGAAGGTCCCCGTCTGTCGAACGCGAAATGCACTGTCGAACTCAAGAAACAGAAAGATGGTGGTGCATGAACGAAGGGGAGATTTGAACCTACGACTTCTGGAATGGAAGGCAAGTCACCCGCCCGTGAGTTATGAGCCGGTGATTTGACGTGTCCATCTTTTTTATGTTTTCAGGGTGAATCCGTTTGAAATCTACAAGAACGAATTGACACTCATCGGCGTTAAGATCAACCCTTTCACGTTCCCGAAGGCCATAAACTTGCTAAAGGCCATGGGCTCAAGGTGATCTATCATTATTTTTCTGGCTGTTAGAGATAATAAGGAGGTAACTTTACATTTTGATAACTTAACTTGTATTCATGAAATACGACTTTTAGTATTTGTAATTTTTTTTTAGAAGCGTATATCACGGAAATAATTAAATGTATAAAAAAAACAAAAACATGCAGACGTAGCTCTCAGTTGATTTATTTGATTTGCAAAATATTAGAAAAATATTTCTTAATTTCACTGAGGGCACGAGCATTGGCAGCTGAAATTTTCACAGAGTGTGTATTTATTTTGCCGCTATAACAACAAATAGGTAAAATAAAAATTAAAGGGGGGCGCCATACACAAAACTTGATTTTTTGGTGTTGATGGTACGGAACCCTTCGTGTGCGAGTCCGACTCGCACTTTGCCGGTTTTTTGCAGAAGATGCTGTGTGTAGCGCTTCTAATAATTTTGTGTGATAAATTTCAGGTACTTGGAGTACGAGAAACTTGGAGTTCAGACCTACTCTCTGTCGCAGTACCAAGACGCTATGGACGCCCTCAAAAAAGGCAACATCGCGAAGGCTGTTTTCAAGATCCAGTAATCTGACGATTAATTTTTCCTTCTGCATATGTTTGTCCATGGTTGTCCATAAAAAATGTTGCGTTTTAAAAACTAAATGTTTTAATTTTTAATGTACGCCAGAGGTACCCGAAGACGCCAATGGGTTTTCTAACTCTCATGGGGGCTGCGAAAACCATACCGGTCTCCTTCATACCATGTTTAAAGGATTCCAAGTTATGTTTTGAGGAAAATACCTCGACCATAGTTCCATAGTTTACTGACCGTAAAGACAAAGGACCGCTATGGACCAGGACGCTAATTTAAGGTTTTGCAATGTTCTTACGAAAGTTAGCATTAAGCACCCAAAACAATATAATGAAAACAGCAAAATATTTCAAATCACCGTAACTAATAAAAAAAATTGCAACCAATTAAAAAGAATATTTTCTAAGTTTATATAAATTTAGCAAAGCACCCAAAACAAATTATAATAAAAAAGAAACAAAATCGAAAGCACTGTAACTACCAAGCAACAAATTATTCACCTTTTCGCAGCTTGAATGGCATAGGGTGCTTTGCTCATGTTTTTCAAGTTTTATTTTTAAATAGTCGTATTAGGAGTAATTAGCATAGATAAAATATGAATAGGCCAATTTTTGTCAATAGCCTGCCACGTTAAGAAAGGTAGTAAAAATAATTAAAACCGTTATAAAAAACTTATTTATTGTAATATCTGTACAAATGCCTTATATCTACCAAGTACCAACGAAAATCATTTAATAATTTACAAAATGTTCTTAAACTTAACCTAAATACAAAAATATATCACACAAGAAGGAGTCGTTGACTCGTATATTTATAATTACATAGGTAACCTGGTTATTTTAGTAATTATTTTGTTCCGACTACAAACTCGCAAGAAAAAATAGTAGCCATTGCAAACATTCGAAGGGCTTATATTCAAAGCGTCCCAAATCCATAAGAATATGAATAACAAACAGTGTCGGATTCTAATCGTTTCTGCTTGGGACAGTCAAGGCCTTTTTACGCCATTAATTACATAATAATAATCAAACTCACATTACCACTTTCGTGAGAAAATAACATTATAAGATTTACAAAACATTTTCTCATCGTACAATATAAAAACACATAAAAATTGGCTACACTCCAAAACCTACCATTTAAAGATTTCTTTCATTGTCTTTTAAACCCGTCAAAACATAAAAATGTTTCGTTTCTCTAAGTATTTATATTATTTTACAACATCATTCCACAAAAAAGTCACATACAGCATCAATAAATTCACTTTAGACCTCTATATTAATATATATGTCAACATAACAAAATGGCAAACCTGGCAAATAAATAATATAATTAAACTCAGACTTCTAAAATTATAAAATTACTTACAGTCAATTTGAGAAAATCCAGCACTGGGATTTTCTTAAGTAATTGAGAAGATAACATAATATTATTAAGTATACTTGGTCGTGATTCTATTATGGAAATTTTATGAACTTTAATATAATTTTGAATTGAGGGATATTTTTACCACGGTTATCAAAACATAACTGACAGGCCTGACAGGTGTCATCTGTCAGATTTTATATTTCATATCTTTAATATGAAGGGCTCCAAATTATATAAAAATGGCCTAAATATGAAATTTTCGTTTGAAATTTGTTTTGACAACACATAAGGTTGGTCGTGAATATTGCGTTAACTTAAAGCTATCTAAATCAACTTTTATGAATGTTACAAGTAATATTTTAGGAAAACCGTGCTACTTTGAAAATACAAGGAGATTAAAGACTGGAAAATCTTGTTCGAAGTTTGATGAAAAGGCGATGTTTTATTGAAAGATGTGATGCTGAATTAAAACATACTTATAAAAAATTACTACCTTTATATGTATCAATAAGAGCACGGTAAAAATTCAACAGCAAAATTATCAGCTGCTGAATTTTTCTTTTACGTCTATCGACATATCTCCCGGTTCTCCTCTCTGCAGTGTTCTAATCAAACCTATTTGATGTACCTTTAATAAAGATTTCAAAATTGTGTATCGTGACTCTCATCATCAGTAATTGTTTGAATTCGAATTTGCTGTTTATTTCTAATAACAGTTGGAGGCAGTGTTCTTAACAATGTTTAATAAAGTATTGCCAAAATTATAGTCCATAAATTTGAAATGACATTATGACTTTTATAGACTAAATATTTGTGTTATACTATGAGTTCTTGATACAGTTATCATTACAATGTTGTTTTCCCTGTCTTACATTATTTGGGAGACAGTGAAAATTTTCAGTACAGCACTTCATACGAATAAAATCGGCAAACTATTTAAAATCACATTTAAAACTTGGCAAGTATCGTTAGGCAATATCAATTAAAGGTTAATTCAACCTTTATAAATTTTTATGTTTGCAATTGGTGGTATAATCCTATCTAATATGAGATCGTAAAATCTGAACAGGAATGTAAAAGCAAATTATAATAAAATTGAGCAATGCTTAACCATCTACCGCATATTCAACTTGACTTGACCTCCCTTCACGGCCTAGAGGCCGAAGTGGCTTTTTATTAAGTGACTCCAATCAGTTCTTTTCTTTCCTTTACACATCGATCCTCAAATCAGATAGATTTATAATCAAATCATCATCTTCAGAGTTCACACTGTCGAGATTATTCATTCTCTGTATCCTTATGTCGATATCTTTTGACTTTCTGCTGTCCATCAGATTCGCGTTCATGATTTCATCGAACTGACTACCATCGTCTAATACCTCTAAGTATTTGCATTCGTCGTCTGAATCTGAAGTATTTACTTTCTGGTATGATGATTTGGGAATGTCGTCGCTTTCGTCGTCATCACTTCTGAAGCCATCATTGGTATTTGAGTTATCAACTGGAGGTATCAATGAGCCCCTCCTACTCTCGCTTTCAAATATGTGCTTAACGTGGGGAATATCTCTTATTCTGTCTTTAATACTTCCAACTGAGTCGTAAACTTTATCATTAAGTTTGTTTCCCAGTTCCTTAATCCTGTCACCGTGGGCCTTAATAAATCCAGAAGGCCTCCTTTCTGTTTCAATTCTAACAATATTATCCTCGCTGTCGTCATCGTTGTTAAGAGGAACTTCACAAGGCGCATAGATTCCAGATTTCGAAAGATCTTCTTTCTGGTTCCGCTTCGACCATTTGGATGTTTCGTTGCTGTTCCAGTGGTCTATGTTGAGGATGATGTTGGTGTGTTTCTTATTGTGGTCGAAGGATTTGAACATAACCTTAAAAGCGAGACGGTAGACCGCAATGAGTACCAAAGTGATGCCCAAAAAGAAAAGTACGTACATTGCCGCCTGCTCGACTATCGGTAGAACGTTGAGGTAAAGTTTGAATCTCTCCGCCAGTGATGTTGGTAGCTTGTACATCCGCTGCAAAGTAGAAAGAATCAAGATAATTCTTTTATTAATTAAGATTTCTATTCAAAATTAAATATCACTTTTTCCTTATCGGGTGTGTTCAAATCGCGTTTTTAGTATCATTTATGGGTCTTAATCGAATTCAAGCCACTATGAAGTATGTTTGTAAGAAAATATTACTGATTGAACATTTATCTGCGTATCTACAAAGATTTGATACAGACAGAAAACAACGACAATTCAAGAAAATCCATATCGATTGACGATTGACGATTGACTTGAACTAATGTACGTAACTGTATTCACGTTTTGTTGGTTGCTTTCTTATATTATCTGCAAGCAGCTAAAAGTAAATATGTGATACGGTGTTGCAAAATGTATCGGTACAAAAATGAATCAACGGGAGCGTATTGTCTGCTTCAAGCACCAGGATCAACCACGAACTAAATACATATCTGAAATAATTAAAAACTCACGATATCGAACCAAAGCATCGGCAGGTAGACGTTGGAGAAGCGCTCAGTGTTGGTGATGCCTGAGATATCGTCTAACGCCATGTTAATCTGGAACTTGGTGCTGACCTCAAGCGGCAACCCCGAGTCCGGCTGTATCCAGAAACTGGACAAAAGATACGTCTATGTAGTAAACGAAGTATTAAAATAGTGATTAAAGGAAATGTAACTTTTTTTTAATCAGCTAAAAGAAAATGTTTTAGATGTACTGATTTAGGGATTGATCAGAAAATAAGACGAATAAAGTAATATAAATGTTGACTTTATCCATAAGTTCCAACAGTGGATATTTCCAAACGTGGTTCTTTAGAAGTTGTTTTGCAAATATGTAAAAGTGGTTCAATATTTATTCAATCTCCCAAAAAATATCATACCTGGTCTCATGTTGTTCCTTATTAGGAGTGAGCCCCTCGACATGCTTGAACAATCGCTCTTCACCTCTGTAGAAGTGAGGGTATGACAGAGCGATGGGGAACCCATAGTAGCAGTCCGTGACGTCGATGAGTCCTTCAGGAAGGCAGTTTCCTGAAAATATGACAATATAATCATGAAGGAGTAATTATGTGACTTTAGTTGAACTACACAACTAGTTTGAACACGATAGAGCCGATATTCATCTAATATTTGAGATCCTCTTTATCACATTTTCTAGGCTTATTGTGAGATACGTATAAAAATTGTATCCGTAGTCCAACCAATAGAGATATTATGATTGACAAAGGCGCTTGGCTATTGGCAGGCATCAGAAATACGGTCATCAGAATAACATAGTTGTTGCTATGAAAAACTTGATGTCGGGTTGATTATATTAAAAACCAGTTTTCACCGAGATTGTTTAGTTTAATGTTATTATTTCAAACGATGTTCTACAGGAAGTCGCTGTGCCGGGCCGCCCCTTTAGTGAGTATTAAATAATATATAATACTCATATATAAAATAGTTTAGGCATATTCTTTTCTGACGTCTATAGACTTCTTCATACTCTCTTCATTCATAAAATATCTTGTCATGGTGACAATCTTATAACTTGCTTTGGCACGACAGTTTCATACGCTTTTACTTTATTCACACTTCATTCACATCACTTTCAACTTTTCTCGAGGGAGTTCCGAACTTTTAGGAACCAATCAAAGTTTCTTGTAATATAAGAAACTTTGTATAGGTCGGATACGTTGGAAATCCCATTATGGAACCAATTTATTATTCTTATCCCTTCTGCACTAAATATCTAAATCCCCTTTTCATATATGCGTTACGACTTTAGCACCTTTTTATAAAACACCCTCCGTTTATAATATCCGGGTTAATGCCCCTAATAATTTCCTTTCAGTGTCCAGTTATGATTTTCATCCATTGACGAATAAACAGACTTTTCCATTCCCATTATTTCCATTGCAAAAACCTTGTTTCCCAGATACGTAAATTCATTCGCAGATTCTATTCTTTATTTATTTATCATCGCCAAAAATCATTATCTACAATTTCGTATCAATACTGACTAGGGCTCTGCTGTATACCCAAATTGTATTATCATGATTAAGTTCTAGGTGTTGGTCAGAATCTGATACAGGAATATTATTCATGATTTATTGTTGAGGTTGCTCTCAAACCATTGTATTCTTAAGTTGTTTGTAGGTGGTAGCATTTAACGAGATTATTATTTTTGTAGCTATCAGTATAAAAAAAATGTTCTCAGTTCTTCTTCGTCCTTGGCTATCGACCCGTCTTTAGAAATAATGCGTACACCTAATGGAGGAAAATTTACGAATAAACTGCTTCCTTAGTCCTCAAATATGAATTGCGTTCATTTTATTTGGCCCTAATAGTACTACCATCAACTGCAACTTCTTTTCTAACGAAGCCACCTAGATGGATATAAAAATATTTCCCAAGAAAATCTCACTCACCTTCTCGACAGAAACATTTGTTGTCCGTATTGTTCTTTCCATTATCAAGCATGTCATCGGGAAATGTGTATAGATATCCATGCAGACCGCCCTTCACGCCTTCGTCGACGGCAACCTGGAAAAAATATAGACTCCATGACAATAATGTTTTGACGCGCGCGGTAGATAAACTAAGTGTGTCGTAAACTCGACGAGAACTAATTTTTTTCAGTTGTTCACCTGAGGTCACTAAAGCCGCTAATCAAAGTAGACCTCAATGCGAACTTGTTTTGAACTTAATTCGGGTGAAATAATGTACGCCTACTTGTTCAGTCTGCAATACTGTATTTTGCTTTGAATGGTAGGGTCAGTAAGTATTTTAGTTACATTGAGATTTGTCCCTTCTTTTAAGGCCGAATCAATAGAATATTGCAGAATCTAATGGCACCTCTTTGTAAATTCAACAAGCGTAAGCTTATGTACTGTCTTCAAATTAAGCATTTCTTATTTCACTGCTTATCTTAGGAACATTATTCCAGACATAAAGATGATATATGATATAATAATCGTTGAATGAAGAAGGAATAATTTAACCTACGCTTACTAGTCGTCATACGAAGTATGACGATATATGAGCCATGCCGGCTCAGTAGCCCCTACTGCAAACATACTGCATAGTATACTCCATCTACATTAATTCGCTGATTGTCAAAATTACAAATCAGCTGATGCCTTTATTCGCCATTTCTTTCAATTCCTCATGTACTCGTGTAACCTTATACCACCTTTATTAGTAGTATTTTTTGACAATTAGAAATACCGGAGTAATCGCGATAGAATTACCCCATTACTAATAAACCCAGACCATCCTGTGAATAGTTATGCAATGTTTTGTCCTTTTCATTGACACGTAGTTACGAATTCGAGAGAAACGGACAAAACGATGTGTAACTATTCAGAAGATGATTTAGGCTTATTAGTAACAGGGTAAATGTATTTTAGTAAGGCAGATTATGTTTCACTAAGCCCAGGTAACATGTTTTTGTATTCAAGAACTTCTGTTTCCCCAGTGACACCCTTAGGTATCTTATCCTAGCAATAAAAAGTACCGCAGCTACTAATAATATATAGTATGTAGAAATACGGAGCGCATCACCCTCTACGCCATAGTAGGCATTGATTTTTTCAAGGAAAACGTATGTGGGTCAAATTTCAATTGCATCGGTGATGCATTTTGTACATGCTAGTAATGATTAGCGAAAAAAAAAATGTACTTAACCGCAGCTAGTAAAATTGGCTAAAAATAAATATATGGGCTTCATTTTGTACGTAATGTAATAAAGTTGAAATATAATATTATAGTACAAACATATAATGGTCTGTTTTTGCTAACCCTACAAGCAGATTATCTTATGCTCGAGCTGCTTAAACTTGAATTTCGCCGAGTGAGTCTTAATGTTTTGTATTATTTATTATATTATTCAAATGTGTCATTGACGTCAATGCTCACGTGTTAAAAGTGAAATAATAAAACCAAATAATGTCTGGTATCATTTGACAAGCGAAATAGTGATATCATGCTTGGTATTCGCACTTTTTTCACTTTGAATTGGAAAGCAATAAACGAGAAATCCTAATGAAAATGTTTTCTTGAATATAAATTATATTTATTTTAAATTAGCACTACAAATAATATTTCATCTACTTGGTCAAAGGACCGTTTGTCTTTAAAAAACCGGCAAACTCTGTTGGGCACCCTTTGGGTACCTAAAAATTACTGAATGCTGTGGTTGCCTTATAGAAATATGATGCAAGCGTGCTGCGCGCGAATGCTAGGTATATGGGTTGCCCACACCGACAGAATGAAAAAAGATATGTTTCAACAAATATTATAATAAAAGGATCATCAGTGTTGATTGGTAGACAGGAAGTCCAGGGAAAACGATTAATGGATTTTAGATGACATATTTTCCTCAATAACTCTAATAGGCCAATGATTATACAGTTGTCCCGACACTCAAGGTCAAGCGGCCACTGGGTGAGAGGGCAACTCAAAAACTTGGTTTAGTTGCAATAGGCTTTTTTGTATTTTTTTGAAAATCTACATCTCAGACCACAAAGGTAAGCGCGGTTTTCCCAATTTCGCAATTATTTTTAGACAACGTAATCCTAAATATACATGATATTAATCGTAGTCGCTATATTAACCATGACCGTTGTAGGTTGACACTGGAATAAGCTGGCTTCTCACCAGAGTTTCGGGACATCCTGTATATGGGTGTTTAAACCAGGTGGTAATAGAATGTGACTTAAAAATACATGTATTACTAATCAACCGCTGGTAGGGACGTCGTCCTCGCCCGCAAAGACTGTCTCGCATCAGATCCAGAGGCATACTCACTAAAGGAGCGGCCCGGCACAGCGACTTCCTGTAGAACAGGATGCTCTCGTCCTTGGTGGTGGAGCTGCGGAACTTTGTGCCGTCGGAGGCGTACTGGATGTTGCTGCAGGCGTGTCCCTGCCACTGCGGCAGGTCAGTGGACCCGCGATAGGTGTCCAGGAGACCGCTGGTGGTCACGTCGTTCTCGCCAGTGAAGACCGTCTCGTAGTCGCCTTCGAAGTCGTACATCTGGATGGGAGATTTATTGTTGTTAGTTCTATACTGGACTAAAGTAGGGCTCCGTCCGAAACATGTTTGTGCCTTATTTACTTAAGTGGCGATTACGCAAACAATTTTGCAGAAATATTTCAATAAAACAACCCTTTAAAATAACTGACGTTTTGAATGGAGTACCATCTAATCGTATTCACTGGAGAACCATCCGTCCTTCCTTGACCACGATTAAATGCAACTCCATTCGAAAATCAGTTAAACAAATGGTATTTGAATGTTTTCTTTTTTAATTTGGTTAAGATAGGTTTGTGCCTGTTGTCGTTTAGTGTGTCTTTCGACAAATAAGCGATGAATTCGGTGCCTGAGAGCTTGTAAGGTAACTCAATGTTTAGAACAGCTGCATGTAAACCACAGGATTGAATCTGCTTCAGACTAAAGTATAGACTGAAAATAAATCTAGGTAGCATTTTTGGTGTTTTTTATTGCATCGGTGTGTATGTAATTGAAGTCTTCCTAAACGCCTGGGCCGATTTTTAAGTTTTTTTGGATGGCTAAGATTTACAATAGGACCCGGTCGGTGGCGCGATTGTCAAAATATAAGACCAAATTGACCCGAGCGGAGCCTCAGCTAGTTAAATGTATGTATGAAGAGAAATAATGTAAAAATCACGTTTCTTAAAATTGATAATAAAAATGTATTCTCCGCTGCCACTTAAACAGTTATAAAATTCTGATGAAATATAATTTTAATTCTCTTCGCTACACTAAATAACATACTTACATGTAATAAGTTCAAGGTGTTATGTTAGATCAAACAAAGCGAGGTCAAAAAACATTCAATATCGCAGCAAAAGTTAACTTTGATATAAGACATCCTCTTGCAACACTGCCACGTTACCAAATTGCAAATATTGCATTCTAGGGTTCCGGTGCAAGCTGAACCATAACATATACCAGTTCACTGAAACATGAAAGGTTTGAGTATCTTTTAATTGTTTTTTAACTGTGTGCCCTAACTGTTTTCCTAACTGTGTGAAAACGGTTTCTAGCTTTAATATTTTTCCATTCTTACTTACGTTTTATATTCGGTGAAAAGGCACTATCCAATCTGTTAAACTTCCTGTACCTTTTGAAACTGGACTGTGGGTTGGACGCCTAATTTGTAGTCAGCCGTAATGATCAATCAGTTGAGATAACCGTTTCAAAATCATCTGATCTGTCACATGTGTTATTTTCACCAAGCGGTACTATTCAATCGGTTAAAATAACTGTTTAATATTAACTGTTTTGGCTCATTTATAAATACTTACCCAAATACATGAATAGTTATGAATATACTTTATTTTACTTGTAAAGTAAAGTATTAAAATATTTAAATACTTTTTAATACTTTACTATAAATGACTGAATTTTAACTGTGCTAAAACAGAGAATAGTTGCTAATCTTTTTTTTTAGTGTAGATAATGAAATATTTTCACGGTTTCTAAAGAAGCCTAAGCTTATCATATGAGGTAAGAAGTCTTACAGCGGAATCCTAGACTATTTCTTTTCATTCTGAGAGATGAACGAGGTTCTCTGATATTTTAAGGATATCGTAATTGGATTGGCATTTAAATACGGTTTCTATCGCACTAATAATACATTTTACAATATTTATAACCAAATTTTATAAAGATGGCCAGACAACAAATATATACAATATAATAAAAATATATAAACAAATACCCCACAGAGACCCCACATATAGATTTTATCGATTTTAAAAGGATTCGATCCGGAACGTACACTGGCGACCATCTTCATACAATTTACAAATAGAAGCATGTGAGCTGAGTTTCCATGAAACCAAAGTTTCCATGGGACCACGAAAATTACATATTTAGGTGAAATTACATTACTCCATCACAAACTGCATTCAAACTAGCTGTAGGTTCACTTTTGTTGGAGTATTCTACTTCATGAGGAAATTTAATAAATGAATTATTTCTGGAAATATCTGTATGGAACGTAACAAATCTTAGAACGGATCATGGTTTCATCTTCCTTTGTGATTTTTTTGTGCTCAAGCAAGTACATAGAATTAGTACATAAAACATTCTGCATCGCAGCACGACATTTTCTGATTAACAGACAGCAGACAGCGGACTCTTGCCACTCAAGAGGTTACTCGAGTGGCAAACTCACGGTACATTTAGCTTTAAAACTCTGTGACTTATGAAGGTAGGGTGAATAGGAAACCTGACATTCCAACATGATGCAGGTGAATGAAATGGAAGAACGTTGAAGAAATTGATAGGAAACCTTTGCACGGCTCTGGCGCATAACTTTTGCCATTCAATTACATATTTTAAAAGTTTCACTTCGATAAAAAGTTTGGGAAGAATATGGGTTTTAGTCATGGAATCTTCACCTCCATTAGTAAGATAGTTACAGTCTTACGATCACCTATCATGTTTATCTAGGTCTCGAGTGGCCTCCGTCACGTTCGTAGACACTCGACTGTATTTTTTGCAAATGAACGCACAACTGGTTTGCTGACGACGCTGTCTGGATATTCTAGGTCGTAACGTTAACGACTCCACCGTAATTTACCCGTAATTTATGCATTTCAATGATATTCATAAAATGGCTTCCCGAGACGAATTTATTAATGTGCATTTTGGTTTTTTTTTTGCAAGCGAACCTATTTTACGGACGGTTTGGATCATTAGGCAGGTGGGCCCTCACTTAGAAAAAGTGAATCGTTTGTACAATGACCATTCTTCTATGATCAAGCAAAGCGGTGCCAACTTAAATAAAAGTTAAAGACAAATTGTAATCGATACAGGGCTCTTCGCTCAACACGTCCCATCTGTAGTACAAAATGGCTGTTGTAATCTGTGGTTGGAATCTTAATCACTAGTTCATTTGGTGCCTAATAGATGTATTAAGGTTGGATAAATTGTCTGTAATAACAAGTTACATCCTTTTTGAAAATAAAATATAAAACTTTATGTGGGTTTTTGTATGTGTACATAATTATTTTTTAATTTTGGATTTAGCCATTTTACCCTAAAACTCCAACATTGAAGCCCGTTTTGTTTCGTGGAACATACGGAGAAAAAACAACAGAATCGCATTGATTGTAAAGATGATCGAAGAAGCAATGAACAATTTTCCGCGTTTTGCAACCAGTTCAATAAGCCCCTGCTTATCAAGACAATGTCATGGCGCGGCACCTAATTCCCTCGGGAATGCAATGTACTGGGCTAATATCTTAACGGAAGTTGTGGTATTAGCCATCCATGTCCAGTTGGGACGACACCCGCCAGGTGGGACGACGACATCCAGTGCGTCGGCGGAAAGCAGTGGTTCCGTACCGCTGAGGGCCGAGAGGACTGGAGAAAAATTGGAGAGGCGTATGTCCAGTAGTGGACGCAAACACGCTGGCTGACTGACTGACTGACTGTCCAGTTATATTAAAAACTTATTTAAGGTGGCCCAACCCGGCGGGCCTAACTCATTCGCGGGCACGGTACAAAACCGTGATGTTGCGCTCTGGGACCTTCTCTGTTTCAAAGAATAAGATAGGCTCCGTGATGAGGAAGATGCAACATGTCCACAAAAAAGACAAATAGCAAATCTAAAAAAAAACAAATAGATTATAAATCTTGATTAAATAAGCTATGTCTGATGACTAATCTTTTTTAAAATGTTCTTACTTTATCATTGCGTAATCCACCTCCAGAGTTTTTGTATAAAACGCGCGAAAAATGCGAACTTTCGGACCTTATAACTTAGAAACCAAACACAATTTTACAATGCCAATGGTGATCAGACATCTAGTTCGATCAAATATAGCTATTTTGAGCAAAGCTTTGTCCGTGAAATATGGGCGTGATCTTCTTTCCCCTATTGTATGGGGAGATGAGCAGGATGGGCCACCTTAAGGCGCTTGGACTAGCCAACTACTCGCGCCATACAAATGCACCTTTAAATAAATGTAATAATATGTAGTGAAACGCCTCAGCAAGTCCAAATAGAACTACAGACTAATAATGGATTGTTAATATTTTTTGATTCCATCATAATTTATTTAAATAATAATAATATGGTCGAATTTTCTCCCTAGAAATCAGAAAGTAATGTGATTTCTAGATATAAGCAAAAATAACATATATGCATAAACAAATAAATCCATTTGCTATTAGATTTCTACAATTAGTCAAAAAAGTTCGGAAATGGACACCATTTCCGCAATGTATTTTGTATAGAAAAAGGAAACATACATTAACGAAAGGGGGGAACGGCAGAACGTCTAATATGCAGAAAATTTTAAAACCATGCACAACGTATAATCGGCAGATCGTATAATTTTTTTACGTAGTGCATGAAGAAGTTTAAAAAATTAAATTACTTATTTCTCCATGCATAACGTATAATAGTCACAACGTATAAAATTATGATCTTTATTTAACAAAAAAAGAAAACCATGCATATCATATAATCCAATAACTTTTCATATGATAAGCGCCCTTGTGACAATACCTTTAAAGCGTATACTCGCACGCGACTTTTCGACCGTCTCAATTAGCAGCGTAAGGTGGCCTTGTAGACCGGGGTAGATACGGTTTGAGAAGCACATGAAATCCGAAATGATTTTTTTTTTCTCAGAAATATATAATTTCATGTTCATATGCTTACATTAAGTTTGCAACATTTAGCGCGTCCCGGAAGATAGAATATTTTTTTAAATGTATAAAAAAATAAATATCTCCTAAACAAATATTTAGAAACGGTATTAAAAATTAAGTCTTTTAAGGCGTAATGTAACTGTGAATTTGCAACAATTTTGTAATTACGGAAATGTATTTAAAAAAATGTTTTTACTAAAAAAAATCTATGCCGCGAACCTAACTTGCTATTGCTATATTTCTTTCTAGAATATGTAAAAGCAAATTAAATTCTTTAGAAACTATACAACGAACGATTTTATACGTATTTCGAATTTTTTGTTTAGCTTTTGTGTGAATGTAAACATTATAAATGAAAAAAAATGTGCTTCTAATATTTGCAACATTTTAAAAATTTCACAGAATATAGAGTTTGCAGTTAGTTTCCAATTTCAGAAAATAAAATAGAATTTTCATTATTTGCTTTGCAGATATGAAATATTACAGATATTAAAAGTACAAAAAAAAAATTTACACAGTTCCGAAAATAAGAAATTGTTGCAAATTCACAGTAATATTACACCTAAAATTAGCTAACATGTAACATTTTTAAATAACATTTCTAAATATTTGTTTAGGAGATATCATTTTTTAAACATATTTCATATTTTATTTCTATCTTCCGGACCCCCCAAAATGTTGCAAACTTAATGTACACACGTCCACATGAAATACTACGTTTATGAGAAAAAAAATTGCATTTCGGATTTAATGTTTTTCTAAGTGCTGATTTAAGGCTAAAGTTCCTGGAGTATTGTTACTCTTTAACAAATATCGATTCGTAGCAATTTCAGCTTTATGCAGTGCTTAAATTGCATATTATACGTTCTGCATGGTTTTCTTTTTTGTGAATTCACGTTAGGAATATTATACATTGTGACTATTATACGTTATGCATGATGCAAAGAGTTGATTCTATTTTTAAACTTTCTTCATGCACAACGTATACAATTATACGTTGTGAATATTATACGATATGCATGGTTTTGATTTTTTGGAAAAAAATACTTTTATACGTTGTGAATATTATACGTAGTGAATACGACTCAACGAAAGTAGGTTGATTCCTAGACAAGGAATCATATATTCTAAGAATGACACTTCTAATCGTCAGACTTAATTGTTTAACTTGGGGTGCCTCGTCTAACTTTACGATTTGGCTAGTACTAGGGCCTTAATAAATACTTGATTCCACAATTGCTGTTGGGCTACAATCGACCCAGTATCCGTAAGAGCCCAATAACAAGCGAGGGTAGCGGCGATCGAGAAAGAGCCGACTCACCCGGTCTATCAGGCCCAGCTTGTCGAACTTGATCCAGCCCGGCATGAAGGTGTTGCCGGCGGTCACCAGCGACGACTCGTACCCGAACATGAACTCGTGCGCGCTCATCTCGAGCAGGGGCCGCGTGTTGGTCAGCGAGACGTGCGCGTTCAGCCCGATCCGGCCTAGGAAGTTGTGCGTCTTGGAGACCACCTGCGCGATGGACTGGAACAAAGGAGACTTTTGGTCATGGGGTCCTTCAAACCAGAAACTTAGATAAATAGTCGTAACTAAAATTAATACTAATGAAAAGTAGTATTTTTTACGTCACTCTGAGGCTGAGATAGATAATCGTTAGTGAAATTAGATAAGACTAAACAATAGTAGTAATTTCTTACGTCACTTAGAGGCTCAGGGCTGATTTTTCAATAGTCAGATAAACAGCCAGATAACTATTTGACGGATTTATTTTTGCTTCTGCTTACCCATCCGATATAGTTAGTCCATATGTTTATTAGTAACATTATAGTCAGATAATTGTGATAGAAGATATAATTCTCCGGCAATGACTATCCGTCTTTTGATCCGTCCGATACTGAGATCGGTCCTAAGATAAATAGTGTAACTGAAACTTGATAAGACTATAGTACTTTTTACGTCACTTTGAGGCTGAGATAAATAGTCGTAACTAAAACTGCATTAAACTAAATAAAAGTAGTTTTTCTTACGTCACTTTTAGGCTGAAAAAATTTGTCGTAACCGGAATTCAATAAGACTATCGAAAAGTAGTACTTTCTTGCGGCACTTTAACCCCTTTTTTACTAATGGATGAAATGCCACTTTAACACTAGTTAGTACTACTATCGGTTAGTGTTAGTTCCAGATGCGACTATTTATCTGAGTCTTAGAATGTAGAGACACACAGGTTAAGATATTCTGAACTGTAAATAAGACTAACTAAAAATAATACCAACATTGTAGTGTCAAAAGTTACGTTTCGTCCATACAAAATATGTTACAGCCACTTAAGAAATTACTACTTTTCGTTAATCTTAGTTTCATTTGCGACTAATTATCCCAACCACAAAGTACACTGAAGAATGATCGATGGAAGAATGAGACCAAAAACTCTTCATCAATGTTATCTCTAAATCGCCATGTAGCTACAAAACAATAATTTGAAGGTATGTTTTAAGTTTTACTTTGAAATAAGAAGGAAAAGATTATAAATTTGGTCATCAAAGAATTTGTAAGTCACCTCTTATTTACCAAAAATAGGTGTATTTTCCGGGTTATAACACCTCATAATCCACAAAAGCACCGGGGGATTACCATGGCAAATTCACTCGCCGAGTAAATAGGCAAGTGAGTGATTAAATCTGACGATTTGTTACATTTCGTACCATGCTCATATTCCGGGAGGTCACGACTTTTTTGGTCACGATAAGGTAAATGGCTGAATCTGGGTTCACATGTTAGAGATCAACCCTCTGATGCTAAATATGTCGGTCTGCCTGTGCCAAGTGGTTGCATTATCTAGATTGGCTATATAAAATATATGTTGGTATGTACCTGCTGATGAATATACTGATTGTCTAGAAACATTGATACCTATAATTTATACAACAATAACCAGTCGGTTTTTTAATTAAATACTTAAATATACCTAAAGTTATATCAGTAACCTAAATCGCCTATAACTACGAAATGCAACCAAAGTTTTGTTCAGTTTTGGTATTGCTAAGCAAGTATGTACTGATACTTTCTTGCTTCGTTATTTGCAGCCATTTACCTTATCATACATATATATTTTTTGTCACCATAACTACTTTTTCAAGCGCCTTATCTAAGTAACGCAACCACTTGGCACAGGCATACGGACACATTTAGCTTCAGAGGGCTGGTCTTTATCCTGTGAACCCAGTTTCAGCCATTTACGTTATCGTTACCGTTGTTGTCGCCACCTCCTAGTCTGTCACTATCAAACGACGTGTTATTTGGGCGAGTGAACTAAAATGGATTAGTTGACCAGTGAGTTAATTTTCTATGATAACCCCACGGGTGTTTTTTTCACTGAACTCTTCGATATTTGTGTATATATTATTGTATAGGCGTATCTTGTTTATCTATAGTATAATATTCTTATGTATGTAAATATTTATTTGCATGTTTATATGTTAGAAACAAAATATTTACATTTATAATAGCAGTGATTTGTGAGTTATCTTTAAAATGCTCAAAAAAATTTTGTGTCTGCCGTCATGTACCTACCTCTCTTTAGTAGAGAATGCCCTTTTTAAAAGGTGTACAATAAATAATTTTATTAATGATTATTATTATGTTTCGTGACCTTGTTCTGTTTAACAAAAATTGCAAAAAATTTAACTTTTTTTATTTAATTTAAATTTTATGAGAAATATTTTAGCTAATCTTAGATTATTACATGATATTATTAGAAAATTTTTAAGCCAATGACAAAGTTTCATTACATGTTTACGAATTTCTAAAATGTCTTTGCCACAACCGTGGTATGATAGGGTATTTGTGTTTCATTTCATTTCATTTATTTAAACTTTTTGGTAGTCAAACTACACCAAGTTACGTCACAAAGATCCGCGGATTCGATCAACCCAGTAAAGAAGAACCCGCAAAGAAACTTCACGGGTTTACATAACATATTTTTCCGTCCACAATTATGAAATAAGTACATACTTAGATCTAAATGCTACTGCCAAACAATTCCTTGGTAGAACAGATTAAGGCAAAGAACAAAGAACAACAGAAACAGCAACCCTCAGTTTATGTTACTTACAACTAATAAAGTTACTAATGCAATTATATAAATTAATATAATTTATAGCATTACAAGTATACTCTGGTGTAAAAGCCGTGTGATGCGATATCTATGTGGCGAAAGTGTGTATTTAATGTGTTAACGTATTTGTTACATAAATGTATGTCTCATATATCATACATACTATGCTGGAGTGAGAAATATGAGTGTTTCATTATTAATGTTCTCCCGTGACCACGATTGGATGCAACTCCTTTCGAGGAGGTTTTTAAAATTAATCTTAATCTTTCTTTCAAAATTGTTCGCGTAAGCCCCGCTTAAGTACATTAAAAATATGTGAAAAACGCGAAAGCTTAAGATTTATTCGTTTTTCGTTATATTTTATGATTTCCCTGGCTGAAACCCACCTTTTGAAAACGCAGCCTCTTCGAGAAAAACCCCACGGTAACCATACAAACCCAGCCCAATGACCTTAGACCGGATTTACCGAGAAAAATCCGGTTACGCTACGCGACTCCTGCAGTAACAAAACGAACATGAAAGTTCTTGGTAAAGTTTGCACGGTTGAAACGGACCAAGAGATATTACCCGTATACCCAACTTGTTTATTATTTCCTAACGTATAAATGTTTTTAGGGGTCCGTACCCAAAGGATGAAAACGGAACCCTATTACTAAACCTCCGCTGTCCGTCCGTCCGTCTGTAACAGGGCTGTAATCTCATCAACCGTAATAGGTAGGCAGCTGAATTTTTCACAGGATGTTTATTAATTTTGCCGCTATAACAACAAATAGGTAAAATAAAAAAATAAAAAAATTAAAGGGGGGGCCCCCTACAAAAAACGTTACTTTTTTGTGTTAAATCTTGTACGATGGTACGGAACCCTTTGTGTGCGAGTCCGACTAGCACTTGGCCGGTTTTTTTTATGCAACCTGACATGGATAGCTAATACCATACAACTTCCGTTATGATATAAGCCCAATGCACCACACTCCTGAGGGAATTTCGTGCCATGCCAGGACCTTCCTTTTATGAGCACGGCTACACTAAACAGGATAGAAAACACGGACAATTTTTAATTGCCGCTTCGACCTTTGTTCATTCAATGTAACGGTATCAACCCGGGCGACATGAACTCTACATACAACCTAGTAAATAAATAAGTGGACAGTTTTACGTGGAACCCGAACCACGAACGGGGCATACCTCAGTCGCCTGTTGCGACATGCATACATCTAAAAAATATTAGTCTTCAGACATATCTTGTTTCATGAAGATTTATAATCAATTTGGTTTTTGTTTAATTTTTGACTACAGCGGTCGTGATTTACTTTTAGCTATCAGTCGTTTTGTAATTGAAATGTTCGTAAATCTTACCAAATCAAACAATATGCGCATTGTCTGCTTTGTGGACATGTAGCATCCTCCTCATCAGGGAATCTGTTTTTTTTTTAAAACAGAGAAAGGGCAACAGCACGGTTTTGTACCATGCACGCGAATGAGTTGTCCCGCCGGGAAGGGACACCTTAACGTATAATAAGGACTGTAGTCGAGTATAACGCTGCTCAACCTTGCTACACTTTTATTTTGCACGGTATATTGAACCGGACCTTCCCATGCGTTAACTGCTCGCAATAACGCAACGTACGCACGTTAAATCGAGATTGATTTAATTGACTCGTGATTACACGAGAAGAGACGAGTTTTAATAATTCATACTATATAAATATTATAAATGTGAAAGTAAGTCTGTTTGTCTGTTGTAACTCTAAATCTGTGTGTCTGGTCATACCTAAACCGCAGAACCAATTTTGATGAATTCCGGTAAAGAGATAGTCTGGACCTTGGACAAGGGCATAGGCTACCTTTTGGGGGGAAAAAAAATTAGGGGGTGAAATAAAGGATGAAAGTTTGTATAATTCAGCCGGACATCAGAACGATACGAAATTGACCCGAGCGGCGCCGAGTACTATTTCTTGGTTATGGTATAAGATAACCAATATAAAAACAATTGTTGTTGGTAGTGTGTAGTAAATACCCAATTTTTTTAATCGGACAATATTAATTGCCTCTTCGGCAATCAGTTATTTAATGCGGTGGTGCCAACCAGCGACCATAGGACTGGAGTAGCAACCAAAACTCGTTGGTACGGGGGCGGCGCAGCCACTTTTAGATACAACGGCGGTAGCGCCGGCGAGTGAGTTGGCTTAGGAATTTGCTTACTACTGATCTTTTCGAGACCTTAAAATTGATAATCAAACACACACACAGGCATCGCGCCACTGGCTACCAAGGCTGGTTCGCTTGAAGGCGGTGTCACTAATTAGGCTTCATAGAATATTGAAGTAATTTAAATGAAAACTTATCGGAAGTCACCCAATGTCAAAAATACTAAATGGCCTGAGTTGAACGAACTTGCAATGTGGGCCAGTCACCAGGAAGGCGCTGCGAGCGGCCCGGCGCCTGCGCCTTAACGGGCGAGTCGTCAAGGCCGAGTTGCGAATCGGAAGCAGTTTCGTAATCGCTCTCAAGGTCAAGGTCAAGCCATATGCAAACGTGCACACCTGGGAAAAGTTCAACTAAGGGCATGATAACACCAGAAGCGTCCGCTAATAATAGATAACTCCACTTTCGAGCGTAAGCGCTATGAGATAACACACAAAATTGTGCCAAATGTTGTTTTATCTCATAACGCTAATGCTCGGAAGTGGGGTTATCTATTAACGGACTTAGGCTTCTGATTGCATTCAGTTCCATAAGAACGTTAGTGAAAGTATGTTTTGGAATTTCGAAAAGATGAAAGATGCATAGATGTCCCAGCTAGTTACATATGAAACCTATAATGGTAAATGACGTTCATATTATGCGTTCAAACTTTTTATCAAATAATTTATAAAATTTATAAATATTTGTCTAATTTTAGAACACAAAACACCAGAAATACAGGTTTATCTTTAAATTATACCTAGACCATCAATAATTACTTTTTGAAATTTTGAAATTCCTTGTGAATATTTAGAAATATAATTAAATATTGTTTTACTTACGCCCTTATCAAACTGAACACAATCGGCTCTTATGAATTTGAGGAGTGGATAGAACTGGCATATTGGACAAGGATTTTTCGAATGTGTACAAGCATAGACAAAGGATAGGAGGGGTGTTGATAGGACTTTAGCCGCATTGCGGTAATGCCAGACCCATAGTAGCTATTGTACACAATTTTAAAGTCTCCCTAACCTCTTAAAGCTAAAGACGCCTTAAAAAAATGTATTTATGTTTTACAATTTTGAGATAGTGGTTGCGATAATGCATAATGAATTCCGAAAAAAATGTTGTATACATCTAACTTCAATTAATTGTCCATTAATTTTCGCCTCAGTGGTTTGTTCTGCACACACTCTATCAAAATGTGAAATTGGTCTTCAGTCCCATTACATACATTAAAATTAGTTTTAAACCACTTTTCGCATCAGATAGGCACTTTTATTTAGTGGAGTGTGTCCTAGTAGGGGTAGACTGCTAACTTTATGCAACGTACAAAACTCGCTAAATACTTCTTATTTTCGCTGTTACTATGTCACTGCCAAAACTAGTTACACCGTTGTTAAACTAGGCTTAATTACAATTTTTTCCTAGGCACGATGACAACGTTACATTTTAACTCATGTATGTCTTCGTAACTAAAACAATATCATTGATATTCATTCGTTTGTATTTAATGTATTCTCAAATGTGAATTGCAACGCCATCTGTTTACTTTTATTATCCCTATTCAACACTTGTATGACGTTAGCAATCTTTTCCTACTATAATTTATCTATGGTACAAGCAACACGAAAAATGAGGAATGTCGAGAGTGAATGGGCGCATTGCTCGCATGTTCCGTGTTGAGCGATGGTAGAAAGGGGACGGGGGGACAGCGGTATTTATTTTATTTTATACTAGCAGCCCGTCCCGGCTTTGCACGGGCATAATATAATTGAAAAAATATTATTTTGACACAATGATACACAAATAAACCCCTTATTTCGTAGAGTTCCTAATAAAAGAGCATATACCTACATTTAAATATTTGAAATAAAAATAACAAATTTTGTGAATATGTTTTTTTGTATTTTTTACTTTTATGTATTTTTCATACTATTAATTATTGTAAAAAGGTCATAACCACAAAACAAAGCCATTAAATAAATTAAAAAGCCATCCATGTCAGGTCGCATAAAAAAATATATAATTTAATGAGTTGATGTTGTTTTATTTTTCACTAAATAATTAGCTTAACTGTTATTATGATACTGTTGAGATTACCGCGGTCGTTAGACATGTTTGAAAAATGTTACGGCTTTTGAGAATGTCTTTGGAGAATGTATCTTCCTGCCGCTTGAAAAGCTGTAACATTTTTCAAACATGTTTAACTTTTATTAGCTACCTACAACTACTACTATAACCTACAACTAAAAAGTATTTAATCGAAAATCATAAAAACTCCTTAAATCACTAATTTATTAGGATAACTAAATGTACAACATATATTAATGGGTCTAGTTCTGAAAAGAACTTCTTGAATGCGTTTAGTTACCTACTAAACGAATTATCATGAAGCGACAAAATATTATCAAGCGACAATTTCTTAAATTCCGCACACGGCTGCTGAGTAGGGAGCCCCTCCCGTACCTCTGAGTGACGCCTACAAACTCTAAAACGCATAGTTGGCCGAGCGGAGTTTTTTCTAATTTTGAAACTCATGATATCTTTCGAATGAATTGTCCGAATCGAATATTTCAAAAAGTAATATAAAGGTATTGAATCAGTCGCAAATAATAATTTATTTATTTTAATAAGGATTAATATCTAGGTACAAATAAAGAGCCTTTTCTAGCGGCGGTATTTAAATATTTATTTTAAAATAAATGCACACTTATTGTGTCATAACTATAATAGTTAGATGTATGCTGTCGCGACATTATTTGTAGATAATAATGTGTTCTATAAAATTGTAGTACATAATTTTGTTCTAGCGTGAATAGTTTTCGCCGAGGTTTTCGCAGCGCACACGATGTAAGGAACATTCTTGGTAATTTTTTTGCACCTAGGGTTACGTTATCGGAGTTTTGGTAAGGATCCCTAATTTTTTTAAGATAAAACATAGCCTATGTCCGTCGGATAGACTGTAGCTTTCCAACGGTGAAATAATTTTTCAAATCCGTTCAGTAGTTTCAGAGCCTATTCGGTTCATATAAACAAACAATCAAACCTTTCCTCTTTATATAATAGTATAGAAGAAACCTTACAGCTAATCTTATATTATTACATGATAATTATTTTAATATTTTTAAGCCAATGACAAAGTTTCATTGTTTACAAACTGAAATGTCTTCAAACTAAACGATATGTAACTTGCAACATTCCACAACCGTGTGTATGATAGGGTGTGTGTGCGGTATGTATGTGGTGAAAGTGTGTGTGTAATGTGTTAACTTAAGTGTAATTTAAGTGTATGTATGCATGTATGTATGTCTTAACTCCATATGCAGCTCCAAATAGCATTATACGTAGTCAAAGAATATAAAATAAATACGTAGTAGAGGCGATATAAGAGAGAGAGAGAGACTCCATCCCTTCGCAGTTGGAAAGTTTCTGAATTCTGGGATGAAAAATTATCACCTAAATTGGTGTTTACGGACCTTCGAAGTTACGTTAAAATATCAAACCCAAACAAACGTTTACTTGTTCTGTGCTTTTACTTCTTTAAGTTGTCAAAATCAAACTCGGCCTACCGATTTGTATGAAAACGTATTTACGGCGACGATTAGTAAGCTGTCAAATTAAAGTCGGACTCGCAAATGAAAATACAATTGAAAACTCCAATTTAGGTGACCAATGGGACTAGGGACTCTGTATAGTCACGGAGATTATCGATCTTAAAATATAGTCGAAGTAAAAAAACATTGAGGCCAAGTTTTGAACAGCAAATTTTAATACGATGGGTAGGTAGAAGCCCAATTTTTTTAAGTAACGGTATAAATAATAAGATGAAAGATGGTCAAAATGTATTTAAATTATTTAACGGTAAATCACCTGCGTCTTAGTCATTGATCAAACTATTTTATAATGCATAATTTGTCGAACTCGATGAATGGAAAAACCAGAGAAGTATTGGCATATGTTAAAAATATTGCTGCACCGTGAATCCACCAAACTGTCGTTGTTTTTTTTGTGTGTTGTACTTAGTTATTATTAAATTTAACACAATGTAGTTTTTACTTACGCCCTGATTGATCTTAACGCAATTCTTAATGCTTGCAGCAAAAGTTTTGCCCGGTGATTTAGACATTTTTACCAACAATGTTAACTCTTTTTGTCACAGGGAACTGAAGATCTAAATTAAACTGGCAGTTTTTTATAAGTTTGCGTACGCAGAGAGTTCCAACCGAACCTTATTACTAAGCCTGAGCTGCCCGTTCGTCTGTCCTCCGTGGGTAGACAGCTGAAATTTTCACAGAGTGTGTATTCCCAACACAAAGATGAATGGGAGCCCACATACAATTCCGGGTTTTTTTTATGTTAAATATTTTACGATGGTACGGAACACTTCGATTCGCACTTGGCATCAAATTATACACTCTTAAAAATTTCGGAGATATTGTCTTCAATATTATGGTTTTATTATTAAATATTTAGCGAAAGTAAATCTCAAACTGAATCATACTTGGGCCGACAGTCCAGTTTTCAAGTTCCTGAAACCGTATTCTGGGATTTGCAAGTTGCAAAATTTTCATGATCGCACTGCCGGGCGTATCTCAAGTACATTTTTTTATGTAACCTGACATGGATGGCTAATACCACACAACTACCGTTATGATATTACCCTGATACACCACATTCCGGAAAGAATAAGGTGCCATGCCAGGACCTTCCCTTTATGAGCACGGCTACATTGGACTGGATGGAAAACACGATGAATTTTTCGTTGCCGCTTTGACCATCTTTTCATCAAATGCGATGGTACCAACCCGGGCGGCTTAAACCCTACCACCTTGTTGGGGAAGAGGAAATACAGTCATACATAGGTTCCGAACCATGTAGCAGGTCACGTTCGTGACGAAAAAAAACCGGTCAAGTGCGAGTCGGACTGTCAAATTTTCATCTGCCTACCTATTATGGTTCATGAGATACAGCCCTGTGACAGACGGACGGACGGACGGACAGCGGAGGCTTAGTAATAGGGTTCCGTTTTCACCCTTTGGGTACGGAACCCTAAAAAGTACATTCCTCTTTGACGATTTTGGTCGTGATAGTACAAAGCCTCGTGTTTAGCAGAGCCCGATACACTGTCTGTCTGTCTGTATGTCGCAACGTGCGTAGTTGTACAAGTCGCCATGCCGAAGAAACCAGTCACCGGTTGCGACAAGCCTGTGCGTGCGACGATCGACTATACAGCAACCGGGATATATCGACAACTTGCGTCGGAAGACTTTGATGTGCTCGTAGCACAGGGGTGGGAGGACTTGCCTTCCATGCTAGATCCCACGTTCGATCCCACTTAAGTTAATGCACGCAAAGAAAGTGAAAGAGAAAGATTTGTCTAAGTGGGATGAGTGCATTTCGTACCGAATGCGAGCAATTTCAAGGTTCGGAATCCGTGTAAAAAATCGTCGTCGTATTGGACGAAAGATGATCAAAGCCCAATGACAGATTGTCCGTATTTTCTTTCCAAGTTATAGCCGTGCTTCATATAATGGCAAGGTCCTGGCATGGTACCTAGTTAATAGGGAATACGGTATGTTGGGTAATATCACACCTACTTCTGTGATTGCAACATGAACAAGGTTTCCCAGTCACTGATGTCTGACATAATATAAACCTTACAGAAACTAGCGTTGGCTGCGAAATCGCTAATACAAGTAAAGCCGCGTCCACACTATCGCAGAATTCTGTGTTATTTCTATGGACTCCCGTCATTCGATGCTCGCAGAATCCTACCAACGATTCATCGCAAGCCACTTCTCCAGAAGTCCGAGGGGACCGGTTAAAACTGGATCACACCGGTTAGTGTCTGATTCAACTCGTTTTAACATCGACCGTAGAGTTGCATCCATCACGCCTCGCTTGACGTCCCGCTGTTTCGCACGCATTGTCGTCAGTGTGAAACGAGCCTTAGCTTAAAACGCGTGAACCGAACACTTGTTCCTAGTTATTACTAGGAAGCGTATTGGTCTGCGAGCCTATGACGTAAATAGTGCGCAACTGTGCGTTTGCGATCACTCTAATAGGCCCTTTAGAAGAAATGCAATGAAGTCAAAATATATCTGCTCACAAAGAAACATTATTGCCACAAAAAAATCTCACATATTCCATTTTGGAACGTACGGGAAGATAGAAGAGGCATTCTTAGAAAACGACTGCAGATTGAATATTTCACAGATGTACATAAAATAAAGTAGAGTATGGTAGGAAACAATGTAGATTAGAAGACAGTATAAAACAAGACACAAAACAAGCTGAAAGTAGCCCAAAGGGCAATGGAAAGATCCATGCTCGGTATCTCACTACGCGACCGAATGCCAAATTCGCTGATACGCCAAAAGGGTTGCTAAACTCAAGTGGCAATGGGCAGGTCACGTATGTCGCAGAGATGACCACAGATTGAGCACTGAAGTCTTGATGTGGAGACCCTATTGTAGGACACAGGGAAAAGAAGCGTCGGCAAACCGCCAGCGCGTTGGTCAGACGATATACGTCAGACAGCAGGTGACAACTGGCGAAGAAAAACAGGAGACCGCACAACTTGGCGAAGTCTGGGGGAGGCCTACGTCCAGCAGTGGACAACAAAAGTCTGAAGAAGAAGAAGATACATACATAATAAGTCATACATTAAATTTTAACGGCAAATTCCCTCAAAATTGGAGAAAAACAAACTGTCCTACTCACAAAGGGAAGGTCGTGGCATGGTACTTAATTCTTTCGGGAATGCGGTATGTTGGGCCAACATAAGTTTGGTGTGGTATTAGCCATATATGTCCAGGTACATAAAAATGTAACCACCGAGAGATTTATAAAAAATACCACACCCACAGTCATGATATTAGTCTTGCACACCGCATTGCCGAAGGAACTAGGTGCCATGCCAGGACCTTCCCTTTCTGCACACGGCTATATTGAACTGGATAACATAACAACTATTCATTGCCGCTTCGACAATATTTTCATACAATGGGATGGTACCAACCCAGGTCGCTTAACTTAGAGTAGAATAGAGGAATTCATGGATTCCGAACCAAGGAGCAAGTTCCCAATTTGTGACGAAATGCACTTATCCATTTATTAACTTTTACATAAAATGTATGGATGTAACGTCAAATCGTCTCAAGACTGTCTGTGAATCTCAGCATCAGTCAATTCGCGGAAATAACTATTTTCCGAATGGAATTTTGTTTAAGGAAATGTATAATTTGTGTAAGGGCAAAGTTATCTCATCTATTTATATTTGTCTTCAATCAATGTAAATTGACTATAAGCTTGAGGAAGCTAAACCGGTATTGAATGTTGTTATCGTCAAAATATTATTGATAAAGGAAATAAATAATAAGTATAATAAAGAATAAATACCTTATTCACGATTGCACATACCTACCACATTTTAATAAATGTCTAAATCTTATATCCTGGTATTTTAAGCCAAAAAGAGTATTTTCGTACTAAGCAAGTATGGACAAGGATTTTATCCAAGAATATGATATGTGTGTAGAATCGGCCGTGAAGCACGGACACATTAACAAATAATTAACGCTGTAGAACTACTTTATTAATACAGTATGTTATGTTATGTAAACCCGTGAAGTTTCTTTGCGGGTTCTTCTTTACTGGGTTGATCGAATCCGCGGATCTTTGTGACGTAACTTGGTGTAGTTTGACTACCAAAAAGTTTAAATAAATGAAAATGAAATGAAAGTGAGAGGCAGGACTTACTTCATTATGCATACTATATATGCACATATCACTTTTATAGCAAGTATATCCTCCAAATATATCAATAAACAGCAGGGGGTCCATTCAGAGCAAGAATGAGTTCGAGTTCGGGAGTGAGTTAACCTAAAAATAGCTGGGAAATATATTATTATTAAAATAACGGAACCGTTATTTATACTTCCAACGTATTTACGTGACAGACTAGATTTTTACCCAACTGTAATGATGTTCAAGAAGTGTGGAAACATTGACTATTTAAAAAAGTGAGTTTATATTTAGTGACGAATTCGAACTCACTCTTGCCCTGAATGGACCCCCTGATTATTACAAAAAAAATGTAACGATTGAATTTAATCTTAATTATTTGAAAAGCTTTTCTTCTATCGAACATTGTTATCATTTCAATTCATTAAAATATGTTCTAAGTTAGTATAATACTAGCTAAAGTACACGGCTCCGCTTTGGTCAATGTCGTTTTGGACTGATGTCGGGTTGAATTATTTCCTGGATATTATCTGAGTTCCCAATACATATTTTGATCACCTATTTCACCTCCCTCGCGGTTTTTGTTACAAAATCTTCCCGACTATTTCTTTAACAAGTTACATCCAAATTGGTTTAGCAGTTTAGGTGTGAAAACGCAAAAGATAGACAGAGTTACTTTTTGATATTTGTATGGAAGATTGATTATTGGTAAAATATTAAACTTTTTATTAATGTCGTATGTATGTACATACACGTATATTAGAATGTGTTTCAAGGTTTGTAATATGACATATTAAAAAACTGGACAAAAGCGAGTCTGACTCGGGCAGTGAGGGTTCCGTATAAATTTGTATTTGTACTGATTATTTTTAGATAATATTTCCTTACTTTTCTTATAATTTCAAAGTAAAACTTAAAAAATTACTGCAGATCATTATTTTAAAGCTAAATGGCGATTTAACATATTTTAGTAAAACATAAATTTCAGTACATTCTGAATGAAAAACATTTGGTCTCATCCGTCCGCTGACTCTGTGTCTTTACATTGTATGGTCTTGACAGACAGATGGATACATATGTCCGCAGCGCAGATGAATCGTTAAATAAACGTATGTAGGTGTAATCTAAAACACACTGAACACACTTAAACAGTAGGAGGCATTCATTATGGGAGGAGGGACTGTAGGAGAATTTCAAATTATGGGCAGGTATTGTCGCCGGTGGCGAAATTGTTAGACGCAATATCCGCGAATGGTATATTTTGCTGGTTCGGATCCAGCCGTGCAGTACATTCGTTAAGTGGTTCTTTTTTTACTGGGCTCTTTCTTCAATTCATGTGTCCTTGCTTCATGGTCGATTATACATACACATCACATACCACACAACGATGTGCTCCTATTAGGATTATTTTTTATTTTAAGGAACGAAACCCTAAAGAAGCATCAATACATACCTACATAGGTACAGCATGTTCGTTTGTGGCCACCAAAGCCGTGTTTACAAACAGAACGGCCCGCGTGTTGTGACACGTCTCGCCGACGGGCGCTTGCGAAAACTACGATCACGACATTGCGATAGACAGTCCGGCCGAGCGAACGAGGTCCCATACCACGCCGGTGAACGCACCGATGAGTCGCTCTCTTCGTTTTCATACGGCGGATGAACGATGAAAGAACAGCGTAGCAAAGAGTGGACGGCCGAGGTGAACGACCATTCTTAAGATTGGTGATGAGACAAGCGTCCGTCATGGCTGGTTTCGGCACGTAAAAATAATACAAATGGGCCTATGGGACCTACTGTTGATTAGCTTAATCGCCACACATTAAGGGCTTTTCTTCTTCAATCAATACCAATACAAGATAATCAGCACTTTAGTAATAAAGGCCTTTTAAGGTGGCCCAACCCGCTCAACTCCCCATACAAACGGGGAAAGAAGATCACGCCCATATTTATTGACAAATATCTAAAATTTTGCTAAAAATAGCTTTATTTGATCGAACTAGATGTCTGATGACCGTTGGCATTGTAAAATTGTGTATGGTTTCTAAGTTATAAGGTCCGAAAGTTCGAATTTTTCGCGCGTTTTATACAATAACTTTGGAGGTGGATTACGCAATGATAAAGTTAGAACATCTTAAAAAGATTAGTCATCAGACATAGCTTATTTAATCAAGATTTATAATCTATTTGGTTTTTGTTAGATTTTTGACTACAGCGGTCGTGGTTTACTTTTAGCTATAAGTCGTTTTGTAATTAAAATTTTCGTAATTCTTCAAATCATACACTATGCACTTTGTCTTTTTTGCGGACATGTTGCATCTTCCTCATCAGGGAGCCATGGAACAGAGAAGGTCCTAGAGCGCAAAATCACGGTTTCTTACCGCGCCCGGAAATGAGTTAGTCCCGCCGGGTTGGGCCACCTTAAGTGCCGATTAAAATAAATCAGCACTTGTTGAAAACCAGGCTAAGTGATTGGTCGCTCGTGACCCCCTACCTTACCCGGGCGGGATTAACCCTACCACCTAGTAGGGTTAATCCCGCCCGGGTTGGCATCATCGCATTGAATGAACGATGGTCGAAGCGGCAATGATAATTGTCCGTGTTTGCCATCAAGTCCAATTTAGCTCTGCAATGAAAAGAAAGGTGCTGGCGTGGCACCTAGTTCCCATGAGGTGTATAGAGCTAATATCATGACAGTAAGTGTGTCAGTGACAGTCATGACAGTCATCCATTTCCAGTCAAATAAAAAAAATAGATGTCCAATCCCACAACTCACGCCTACAGGTGATTTAGTGTGACTGGTAACTCATCGGCGCGGAGACTTAAATTCAATGCCAGACGTCATGGGTTCGATCCCCGCCCTTTTTTTCTTTTTCAGAGTTGGATAAGTGCATTTTATTCGGTAACGTCCACATGACAATTCTCGATCCTTTTCTACTCTACGGTTAATACAAACAGCATTATCTTAAGTTGCTGACCGCTAATCTATCCAGAGACATCAACCAACGATTTTTCCGATTTTTTTGTAATCGACAGAATGCTTTCCCTATCTACTACTAGTGGGCGCTGATCTCACGATTGAATGCCAGCTCCAACGGAATCATTACTGCATTGACTGATATATTCACCTGTCAGGCGAATGTCTAGACTATTGTTTTGTATTATTATTGTATAACCTATGTAATACTTAGATTGTCATACCAAATCCAAGTTCGTCTCTTGCTCTACGTTTTCGCAGCTAAACTTCAATTCCTACAGATAACATTTCCACCATATAAAATAGAAGATTCGGAAGAAAAAAAGGTAACTGCTTAGCACCCGAATTTAACGCGAGCGAAGCCACGGCCAACCTTGTACTCTATACACTCGAGGTAGTCCAGAGTTCAAATATCGCAGAGAGCGTCGAATCCAATAGCAACGTGTCAGAAAACTGTCGAATCACCGTGCCTTGTATTTCTATACTTAGGCGCAATGGTCATTCTTAGCCAGTCGCGCAAATTATGGCGCAACGAATGTCATCGCCGTAACCTGCTATAATATTACATATATCAGAAGTTAATTCGACTGATGTATCTTTCCGAGACCGCTCATTCTTAATAAATGTTGCTAAGACTTCTGGTGGATTCCTTTCGAATAGGACCTAAGTCTCTAGGGTCCTTCATCCTTCCTTTTCATGATAATTTAATTTAAGAAAAACTGGAGCTTCTAAAAAATCACGTCCTTCATATTTGTTAGGATAATGACCATTCTTCTATGGGCAAGAAAACCGGTGCCAACTTTATTGCAATACCTGGTAATACAATTAAAAAAACGCAGTTCGGTTTTATAATTAGACAACATTTTGTTAATAATGTTATCTTTTTTTATCGCAGGGAATTCCAGATATAGATTTTTTAAAATTCATCATTTAACGGCACAATCGTTCCATTCGTGTATCCTATGAGGTAACATCTCACACGAGTCCCGTACACTTTTGGGACAAGGAAATTAAGGATATAAGTTCACTCACCAGCAAGGCTATGTTGGGCAGCACGAGTCTGTCCGTCTCCTTGTTCCCTTCGGACAGTTCCTCCACCCAGACGAGCGGGTGAACCGGCAGCGTCGACAGGGTACCGTTCGGGTTGAACGTCACGTTTGTGTGCTCCAAGTTCTCCCTGGCGAAATATAAAACTCTAGATGAAACTCTGAGGATGCGTCATCATACCAGCTCGTAGCTTAGGAGCGCGGAGATTTGCCTTTAGAGGGCATAGTTTCGATCGTCACCCCAATAGTGCACCACTTTATTTCACTTTCTGAGTTGGATAAGTGCATATGGTCACGAATGCGAGGTGTTTCAAGGTTCGGAAACCAGGGTAAAACTGTAAGTCCTCTACCCCTACTAGGTATTGAGTCAGCCCGGGTAGCTTAGGCTAAGAGATGATCGAAGCAGCATTAAAAAAATGTCCATGTTTTCCATCCAGTTCAATATAACCGTGCTCATAAAAGGAAGCAGCTGGCGTGGACCTAGTTTTTTCGAGAATAAAGTGTGCTTGGATAATGCAGAGACAGTAGATGTGATATGAGCCATTCATATCCATACATACAAAAAAATATCATATAAAAGGTCCCATTTTCATCAAACAACGCATGATTAATTTTCGTATGCATGTGAAATTGGTCCTTTGATTTTTGGAACAATTCGCTGCATTTGCATCTCATTTTATGAACAGTCATGTTGGGCCATTTTGGACGTTGCACACTGTTTTAAAAACACTGAAAGTGGAGAGTTTTCATATCAAAACCAACAATGAAAGAGCATGACCCTCGATACTCACTTATAGACGTACGGTCCAACTTCTTTCAAATGAAGCTTGTCAGCTCTTCCCTCCATGAAGTCTTCGGCGTTGGTGACGTTGAATAGATATATCCTCGTGTACAGCTCCACCTCTGGCTTCCTCCACATCTCGTATATCTCACCGCCATCAGATAGAACGGCTTTCTGAGGACAAGGAATAGTGATAATGACAGTCATCTTCTGCTGTGTTGCTTCCTGCCAGTTAAAATAATACAATTAAGCCGGCAGCATACTGAAAAATATGATGTTCTCTATTTTAGCACAGTTATTCAGTCATTTATCATTACTGTTAACATTGATAGTATGAAAATTTTGACGAATCTAAGTGTATCACATACGTTTAATGAAAGAAAAAAAAACCGCTGTAACTTTTGGTACCATCGCATACATTGAACGATGGTCAAAGTGGCAATGAAATGTCCGTGTTTAACATTTAATTCAATGTAGCCATGCAATGTTAAGAAAGTTCTGGAATGAGACCTGATTCACATGAGGTGTGTTGAGCTAGTTGAGTAAGTGGGTATTAGACATCCTTGTCTAGGCACATAAAATAAAACGTTGGAAGTTTTTTCGTTATAAATAATATTAAAGTGAATCTCAAACCATGACATTCTTGGTATTGTTAGATGGCGGTAGCATTGTAAGTAATTATAATTTAATTCATAGTAATTACTTTGAGTAGTTATTTAAAATAATTACTCCCGGGCTAGAATCTTCTGAGTTCTTCACAGTCCGCAGTATTCGAACCGTCTTGAACATAGAAAAATTCATTGTGTGTGCAAGTGAGAAAGGATAAAATAAGAATGTATGGAAAAAGGTGCACTTAAGCATGCTTGACTTAGTAAATTACTTTCACAAACTAAAGCCAGCAATAACCCTAAATATTTTATCGATTTATACAGATAACCCAAATGTAGGTTGGCAAAGCAATCGATATTGTGATATAAGATTGCAAGAGAGTTTTAGCCAATTAGAGACACGATTAAAATATCGCTGCAATTTATTACTTCATGTATACGATGTATGGTATTAGAAATACTACATGTAGACTATAAATCAATTGAAAAATATAAGCATTAAGTGATGAAAAGTTTCAGGGCACTCGCAAAAATCACTTGTTATAATAACTGCCGCCAAAATATTGCCCCTCACTAATATTACCTTGATTTTTTTAGTTCAATATATGTTATTTAGTATGTTTGACGATGGTTTATGACGGAAATTGTACGTTTTATTTATGTTTGCTGTTGTACTGTTTTATGATTTAATGTCTTAAAATAAGAAAAAAAATATGAATCCAAGTTTATCTTGCCTACCAATTTGATGAAAATAAATTCAATGATCAAACGCATTATGAGGATTTAATACAGATTTCATAGAAAGGTACTGATAAGAATACACGGAATGCAAAATATGCAAGAATATACTATGTTGAGAAATCATACCAAATTCGGAATGTGCTATTCCGTGTACAACTTATATTTTATGTATTGCTGATTAATAACCTCAATATTGTAACGTAAAGATGACAGCTAAAAAATCTTACCAATTTGAAGAGAATGTCGTAGGGTTTTACGAAGAGAATGAAACAACCGGCTGCTATTCCTAAGAATCCCAGCATAAGCAGAATGAAGAGATCTGAAACAAGGAAAGCAAAATTGTTGTAGAATACCACACAAAACTTAGTAAAGACGGGATTTTCTTTCTAGCAGTGCAGTTTTTCTTACAAGACCAGCAAATTTCGGTGGCGGCCAATTCTGACAAATTTTCGAAGCTGTGAGCGGATTAAAATTAAACAGATGAACACTCTGAATTCAAAGAAGTCCATCATTTTCAAAAATCTTTTTTCAGACAAAAAAGTAACAATATTCAAAAATTTAAAAGCGAACACACATTTCAATTGGCTTTTAATAAGTGTAGCAACTGCCGAATAACATGAAAGTACCACATAACCCGCCAGGTGGGACGATGACATCAAGTGCGTCGGCGGAAAGCAGTGGTCCGTACCGCTGAAGGACTGGAGTACTGGAAAAAGGCTGGAGAGGCGTATGTCCAGCAGTGGATGCAAACACAATGACTGACTGACTGGACTGACTTACTGACCAACATATAATAGCGACACAAAAATGTGACCTCTACCCGTGATAAGAGAATTATTAGATAAGATGCAAACTACGTTTTGAGCGATGATTTTGTTAGACCAATGACCTACATACGTTTGGACGAATCGAAGACGATAGAGCAGGGGCGGCGCGGCGGTGCATCAAACTTGTTGTTGGATGCTTTGGGAGTTTATAAAACATCATGGGATTTACTTACTATAAAGTAAATCTTTTTTGTTACTATAAATGTCGCTCTTAAAAAGTACATAATTGTATCGATTATCAGGTTTTTAGCAGTTATAAAAATAATACAAGACAAAGACATTCTACCTCTTTTTATCTGACGGACATTAATCGCTAATACCAAATGTTCTGTCATGATATTAGCCCAACACATTTAATTGGAACTAGGTTCCATGCCAGGATCTTTAATTGCACAGCTACATTGAACTGAATGGAAAACTCGGACGCTTTTCAATGTCGCTTAAAATTCAAACTTCAAACAACAAATGCAACAAAAACAAGAAATACGTTTAATTTAGAAATATTTAAAAATAAAATAGTATGACATTGATGAATCCTAATGAGGTAGTTGTAAACCAAAATGTGCTAGCTCAGCATAGTTCCCAGTACTACCTGAGTTGAGTTGACTGAAAGGTGCTGGTTTTCAGCAAGTACCTGTCAATAAATTTGCAATATGTACATTCAATTATGAGGCGTCTTCGACCATCGTTTTTTCAATGCGATGGTACAAACCATACCACCTAGTAAGTAAGGAACCCCTTCCTACAATTTTTCGTAGAATCCGAACCACGAACGACGCATCCCTTAGTCGGCTCTTACGACATGCCCGGGAAGAAACGCAGTGGGACCAATTGTATTATTTTTACGTTCCGGAACCCACACAGCACCTTCGAACTGTATATTTTTGTTTGGCTAGACGACCATTGGCCTATGAAATTAAAATATCTCGCAAAACTTGCTCATATTACGCGAGCGAAAGATATTGACCAAACAGGTTTCTGTCACAATGCACTTGAAATACTCTATGCTTAAAAACCTCGTTCTGGATATGAGGTTCTAGGTCAACAACTTTTAGGACTATATGTTCCAGAGAAGCCACAATGATACCCAAAAATCATGTAATTGGGCCCACTGTAATACTTCCCGTGAATGTCGTAAGAGCCGTCTAAGGGATTCGTCGTTCGTGGTTCGGATTTCACAAAACACTGTAAAAGTCGTTTTCAGAGAGAACCTGTCAAAACTTTTCTCTTTCTGTTTTTTATTTTTATTTTGTATTTGTATTTAGTATTTTGTATTTTATTCATCATCCATAGACAGCTTGCTGCACTCGGAATCGTCACATTTCCACATTTAACATCGTTTTATTCAAAAATACTGTGCCCGCATTGGAACATTACACTCAGCCTCTTACCTAGTGCTAGTTTTAAGAGGCAGGATGCAATTAAGCATGCATGTTTATTACTTTCTTAAAAATTGTGTATGCAAGCGGCTGTTATAAATTTTTCTTAATATGCAATAATCATTTTGATTTTGATATCATTTTTTGACTTAGTACGAGATTAGAACCGGGCTAACTATACAAAAACCGGTTTAGTCCGGCGTATTAAAGTTAGTCCGCCCACTCTGGCTGAAGGTTCCCTTCCTTACTAATCCCGCCCTGGTTTTATATGTTTATAACAACTGAATTGCTGTCTTCACCAAAGTCGATTTTGGTATCGGGCAGAAAGAGTCAGTCCGGAATTAATTTGATAATGGTACGTATTTAACGGGTACGGCATTAACATTATCTCATTAATTTGAGGTTATATTTGCAACATGTGATTACAATGCTTCAATACAGATGTCGTGACTTCGAGCATAACATAAATGAGTCTAACTATTCCGACAGAACTACCGAGTCAAGACTTTGATTAGACCTCTACGCTTTTGCGCTTGACAATACAATTGGATCAGATGTTGAATAATTGTTGTACGGCAAATTGTGATGTAATTCCGCGTCTTGTCGATTGTGAGGTCGCAGGGGGCCAGAAGTCGTGACATTGCTTGAGTATTAACCTAATTAGTAACAAAATTCTTGCGAAAATCATTTAGATTCAATACATGGTGGAATACCTCTGAATGTCTAGTTGTATTTTATTTATGTAACTGGACATGGATTGCTACTTACCATGGATAAAAAAGAAGGAGATATGCCATCTAGTGCGCTGACTATAAGACCCGATGTTTATCATTTTCAAAATCTACAAACCCAACTTAAGATGATTATACCAGCCAATTATTTCTTTCTCTTCAGTGGTTCCGAACCATGGTACAGCTCGCATTCGTAACGAAATGCACTTATCCAACTCTGAAAGTGAAATAAAGTGGTACATGACTGGGGCGAGAACCCATAACCTCTCGCATGAAAGGCAAGTACTCTAGCCCTTACAACAGTCAGTCAGTCAGTCAGTGTGTTTGGGCCCACTGCCTCTCAAATTTTTCTCCAGTCCCCCCGACAACTTCTCTTACACTACGAGCTGTGTAACGTATAACCTCTCTTACACCACGAGCTGTGTGTGTAAAATATGTGGATTCGTGGTTTAGCAAAAAACATCAAGGAAATAATCCGTCAATAAAAAAACAAATTTAACAAAAAAAATAACCGACTTCAAAGGAAAAGCACTAAAAAGTAAAAAATAATTTTCATTTTTGTAGTCACGATTTCTGTTATTTTTTGAGTCGGCGTCAGCCGGGCACGCGCTGCGCCAATCAAGAGAACCTAACCTAACCTAACCTAACCTAACCTTGGCTGACACCGACTCAAAAAATTACAGAAATCGTAACAACAAAAATGAAAATTATTTTTTACTTTTTAGTGCTTTTCCTTTGAAGTCGGTTATTTTTTTTGTTAAATTTGTTTTTTTATTTGTTTATTTTTAGTGAATTTGAAGTAAACTTACTAATTTGTACACGTCCTTTCCAATAAAAAAAGAATCACCGAAATCGGTTGGCGTTATATTGAGTTATTCGTCCATTTGTCGCACACATCTTAATACAAATTTAAGACTTTTATGATTTTCTCATAGATATCATTGTCAGAACTTAACCAAATTAAAATGGGACTACTTGGGAAGCACTAGCTATTATTTAAAAAAATAATCATCAAAATCGGTTCACCCAGGCAAAAGTTATGAGGTAACAAACATAAAAAAAAAAAACAAAAAAAAAACATACAGACGAATTGATAACCTCCTCCTTTTTTGAAGTCGGTTAAAAATAACATCGACCTAAGCCGAGTCGGCTACTTCAGAAATTATAATAAAAAAACATGTTGCCAGGAACAACACGAGTTTTTCACTCGTTAGGACCAAGAATGAATTATAACAGTATCCAATATACTCGTAGATTTCATAGATTATTTAGCATATATACGCAAATTCAGAATCGAATCATTAATATTCAAATTGTATACATAAAGAATGGAACTGCCTTCCACGTGACTTGGCGAGTTCAATGTTTTGCAACGTGACCACAATAATGATACGAACCTGAAAAGACGATGTAGTTTATGGTAAATCGTCAATGATGGCAAAATTATTCAATATTTACACTAACGATACTATTTCGTTAACTACTGGCTCCGTTCAGGTTGATGTCATTTTTAGGGTTCCGTACCCAAAGGGTGCCAACGGAACCCTATTACTAAGCCTCCGCTGTCCGTCCGTCCGTCTGTCACAGGGCTGTATCTCATGAAGTGGAGCTCTGAGATTATAAAATTTTAACAAAATATTTATTTGTCCATTGGCTAATATAAAATGCTGCACGCTGATTGCGAATTAAACTGCCGAAATCGTCTTCCAGGCCCTGACGGTTACCTACCCCTAAAAGTTGTCAGATTTTAATCCCAAATGTTGTAATCACTTAAGAACGCTTGATTCTCTGTGGGTAATTATTTATATTATATATTTTTGTGTAAGTAACTGAATTTTCTAGAAAAAAAAAAAAAAATCCTATAAAAAAATACCACTTTCGCAATGAATTTAGAAGAAAGTTGAAAGGAAGTCTTCACCCTCTGACACTAAAAAAAACCGGCCAAGTGCGAGTCGGACTCGCACACGAAGGGTTCCGTACCATGGCAAAAGATTTATCACAAAAAAATCAGGTTTTTTGTATGGGGCCCCCCTTTATTTTTTATTATTTTGAAATGTTACTTATTTGTTGTTATAGCAGCAAAATAAATACACACTCTGTGAAAATTTCAGCTGCCTACCTATTACGGTTCATGAGATACAACCCTGTGACAGACGGACGGACGGACGGACGGACAGCGGAGGCTTAGTAATAGGGTTCCGTTTTCACCCTTTGGGTACGGAACCCTAATAACGGGTTTACTTAGTTGGCTCTAAGTTTACATTGCAAGATGGCTGTTGTTATTGGAACTACAGTTAGATTCATTGTTTTATTTTATTTTTGCCTGCTCTAAATTATACATCCTATCAAACTCTTTCAACAAAAAATTATTTTGGGCACCGTGAAAAGGTCAATATTAGAATATATTAAAATTAATATGCGAACACATTAGATCTTATACTGGGAGTATGTACCGACCCTTCACATTTATTTATTCGCCTATGTCAATATTCCAATAATTACTGGCTTCATATTTATGAGTTCCCATAAAAATTTAGTGTTATTACATACCTTATTTCAAAGGCATTCCTTTTTTATTTACATAAATACATCATTATAAGGTGTGAATTATACTGTCGTTTTAAATTAGCAACGTTGAATTATGTAAAAAAAAAAATTAAGAAAATTTAAAACATTATTTCCCTTTGACAGCCACATTATAAGTTGTACTTGTCAACAGTACGGTAGAACTTATAAAAGAATAAGGTAAATCTTTCCATCCGACTCGTTGATGACTTTGGGAGGTCATAAGTCCTTTTCATGGCGTTAACTTCATCAAAAATATGTTTTAGTTGGTATTTAACCAACAATAAATCTTCAAATCCTAGCTGGAGGCTCTGGATCGCAAGGTTCGCACTACTATGACCACATTCCGAATCCACCACCGGCGGTCGTCGATCATGAGGTTGTACGTACCTCGGAAGTTGGGACGTATGGAAACCTCAACCAAATTCCGAGATACGTAAGCTTCGTGGCTAGCGTTTGGCATCTGCAGAAAACAACAGGCCCACCGACGTAAATAAGTGCGGTTCTTGCCGAATTTACCTTACGAAACAAGTTTCATGCACGATGAAATTAATTTCATGAAACTTGTTTCAATACCTGTGAAACCAGCTTCAACAACATCGCCTTTGATGAAGAAGGTCCTGGGCCCCTACTACGAACGCTATCAAGTACGAGTAAGCGTTATCGAGAAGGCGACATCATTTGTCAAAAATATTGTATGCGTTTGACAGTTGATATCGAGAACGCTTTCGAAACCATATGTAAAACGCATACAATCTTTTATCTTTTATGATTATTTCAGGTGTAATGCCGTGTATTGGGCGTTATAATACGGCCGGTGTGGCAATAATAAACAATAGCCATCCATGCCCAGTGACCTAAAAATATAGGTGAAGCATTTGCTTTGAGAATCGACAATTTGTTAGTCTGACTTAGGTAATGTCGTCGATGTCGGTTCAACGAACTTTGCGAAGAAGAACCGATTAGAAACTACGCCACATTTAATTAATTTTTTTATACCTACAACATAACGGTTAATATCAAAATTATATATTAATATGACATCTTATTTTAAATTAATGAATGGGAAAAAATAGAAAACGCCATCGTCATTTTTGACGAAGGTCTCCGTTTCAAGATTGTGCAAAAATGCTTTCACATGTCCGGCGGTTCTCCTCTACAAGTCGCATTTCTCAACCGATTCGCGTCAAATTTTGTAAGCAGGTTCTATATTTTTAAAGAACTGTTTATTCAAGCCAGTTTTTTAAAATATTTTCAAAATGGCGGAGTAATTTTAAGAAATGTTCAAATGTGGTATGTCTGTCCGGTTGTTCACCTCTACAGGTCGCATTTCTCAACCGATTCTCGTGACATTTTTTGAGCACGTTCGATATTAAAAATAATTTCTTAGTCGAGCCATTTTTTTTTTAAAAAATCCGCAATTCAAGAGCCCTTTCGCGCGCGTCACATCACCATGTTTGGACTGCGTGGCATTCGACGGGGAGCCAGCTTCCATAAGATTACATGGACACTTTGTCCATACGGCGAAGTCGCAATAATGACCATATGCTACTTCTCTTTCCTTTTCTCTTTTGTGGTGGCACTCTTTAGATACACATTCCGGAATGCGTGTGTTCGCAATCTTGACAGATTTTATCGGATAACCTGGATGTTTCTTAGCTATAGTAGGATCCGGTAGGTGGCGCCATCGTCAAGATCTGTGACAAGACACCGTCAGCCTGCCGGGTCATAAATACATCCTTTTTAATAAAACATACTATATTATTTTATCGCGATGAGAATTGATCCAATAGTTACTATCGCCATAGATTAAAGATGAAGTTATAGATTGCTAACGACCCAGTGTTGAAAAGGGATAAAAAAGTCTACAAGTGATGTTTCGATCCAAATTTCAGAACATTTAGGGCTGATTTTTCAATGGTCAGATAAACAGCTAGATAACTATTCGACTGCGTTTATTTTCGCTTCTGTTTACCTATCCTATATAGTAAGACCATATGTTTATTAGCAAAATTATAGTCAGATAATTGTGATAGAATATATAATTTACCGGCAATGTCTATCCGTCTTTTGACAAACGTGAATTTGTACTGTTGTCATGTAATGTTGTCAGTCCGATAAGTACTATCTGAGGATTCGGCCCTAAATAGAAAACAATGAATAACAACGACTTGTTTTATTTACAACGACATTCCTTAATGTATCGTTAAAATGTAACGTCTTCATCATGCCTAAGTAGGCGAAATAAAAAATCAAGCTTAGTTTAATGATAGTGTAACCAGTTCTGGCAATGACGGGAGATGGCGCTGGTTAAAAAGCAGTGAAAATAAGCAGTTTCCAGCGAGTTTTAGAAGTTGTATGACGTTAGCTCTCTATTCCTTCCTCTATTATCTATGCCATCGCCGGTCCATGGTTCAAAGTCACATTAATGAGGTATCATTGATACCCGCATTAAATAATATAATTTAATAACATCGTCCGCTTCCTAGTAGTCGGCAAAGTAATAATAGGTCGGAAAAGACGCAAGAGCCGTATTGACGCAGGCAGAACGATGCTAGCGTAAAGATTTACTTTGTTGCCCTTCTTGGTTTTGTAGCCTTTTTTTATGTCTTTAAGAGGGTCGTTATCAATTCCTCATACTACGGGAGGTAACTGTTTACATGCTCTTTATGTTTTACCAGGTTTTAGAAATTTTGGAATCCTTAATACATTGTAGAAATCTATGTCTGTATGTTTTAATTTTTTAAATATGCCTTTTAGATTGGAAAATATTGGCTAATACACATTGGAAAACAATTTCCTTTTGTACGTTCATTTTCTAACATACGGACATAGAATTTTTTCTCAAGTGATAAAAAAAAGTGATTAAAATCTAAAAACGTTTAGGGGTAGGGAAACGTGAGGACCTGGAAGATGATTTCACTATTTTAATGGCAGTCGCCGTGCAAAATTGTGCCTTGGCCAATGGACAGGGAATGCATTTCCTAAAATTTTCAAATATACTATTTCATGTGACTTCGAACACCCTTAATGGTCCCGGTATTACTGTTTACCCATTAATTTGAGGTGAAGGCGGAAATAGGAGGCCTATTCTTGGAATTCCGTGCTCAGGAATCAGGATTTTTTAATTCGAGAAAAACGATTTTATAGTTGTTGATTAAGCGATTATATTGACGGAAAGATTCCTGAGCACGGAATTCTATTCGGAAACTAGTGGCTCTCTGAGCTGTAGACCTGGCGAGTCTCAATAGCCCAGTGGCGCGACACTTCGGCGATCGCTCTCCGAAGTTAAGCAACGCTGGGTCCGGTCTGGTCTTGGATGGGTGACCAGGCTGGCCGTGGTTCGGATTCCACGTTAAACTGTAGGTCCCCTTCCTTACTTACTAGGTGGTAGGGTTAATCCCGCCCGGGTTGGTACCATCGCATTGAATGAACGATGGTCGAAGCGGCAATGAAAATTGTCCGTGTTTTCCATCCAGTTCAATGTAGCCGTGCAATATAAGGAAGGTCCTGGCATGGCACCTAGTTCCCATGTGGTGTGTTAGGCTAATGCCATGACAGAAGGTGTGGTATTAGCAATCCATGTCCAGTCACATAAAAAAAAGCTTAAGACTGAATAAATGTTCACCGTGCATCTTTAAAAGGCAATCCTATTTGGCATATGGGCAAAAAAATCGCCTTTGCATACATGTAATTATAGTTGTAAGCAATAAAGAATATTTTCATTTTCATTTTTAATTTTCTCTTCATTTCATTTCATAGTTACTGATTACTATGAATTTGTTCCCACATTATACCCCAATTTCAAAACTATCAAATGATCGCTATACAATAATATTACATTACGACGAAGCATACTCGACCTATCATTACCTTGCAATTAAACAGCATTTTACGACTAACCAGGAAAAAACTAAGGTCACACCAGCGCACTGAATGCAATATCTCCACACTGCGTACGCATGGACCATAACTAGACATCTGGAATGTTAGTGCGTGCCCAAACCTGTACTGTCTTACCAATAAACATTTATTTTCTACTGCTTATCCTCGGAGCAGTTATACCAGACATAAAGATGTGATATAGTCCCACATAGCTTATTTTGCGCGAGGCCAAAACCGAAACTAAACGGTCGCCATCTTGAACGTCATTCGGCTGTCAGATTTCCCCTTATGCTGAGCTCTACCTTTGTTGGAACATTTTAGGTACTTCCACCGCTTAAAATAATAACTAAAGTGTACACAAGTGGAGTTCGAAAGATTGTCTTCAATGTGACAAAGTTTTCCGAGGACGAAAATGAAAAGAAATGGGCAATAATCCCATTTCAAAACGTCACCGAGCGCGTCTTCGCCGTTACAGGCGTGTGTTGCCATTGCAACAAATCGGTTTACCCACTATTTATTCCTTCTAGGCTGAGTTTATTTTAGAGGTAGGTTGTAAAATTTTCGCCCATAAATGGGGGATTTTATTCCCTGCGGTAACCATAAGACGACAGTGGTACCCCCAGCAGAGCACAAAATAATCTTTGTGAACTATACGAATTGGACTCGGATCAGCAGCACAGAACACTCCATCCTACGTCACTCGATTCACTGCTTGGTAAAACTACAAATCAGCTGATGCGTTCTTATTGCCTTTTTGTTAAATTCCTCGTTCATTCGACTGACCTTTTACATCTCATTCGAGTAAGCCTTTATTAGTAGTATTTTTTTACAGTTAAAAATACAAAAATAATAGCGGTGGTATAAACGTTTATTAGTAATGCAGGTACCTACCTTGTACCTACTGACTAAAGGCAATTATATGCGGGTTGACAGCAAGCACTGACAAAAGATTGAAAAACTGAGAAATAAAAAGTTGAAGATTGTCAACACAAACAATGACGAAATATCGATCTGCATAAGATCGTAAGTTATAAAATTGGTTGAACAATTATACATTAAATCCGATCAATAAGTTAAAAATTAATTCTTATAGGAATATTTTGTACCTTTGTTCATTTCATTCGAATATTATCTCACATTTCAGCAAGGAAATTAAGTCAATTATAAGCTAGTAGTTACTACAGTCTCATTTTGTCATCTTTTTGTAATCTCTATGCACTCATCCGAGTGTCTTAATAAAGCTGTCTTTAAGGTGGCCCAACCCGGCGGGCCTAACTCATTCGCGGGCACGGTACAAAACCGTGCTATTGCGCTCTGGGACCTTCTCTGTTTCAAAGAATAAGACAGGCTCCGTGATGAGGAAGATGCAACATGTCCACAAAAAAGACAATGTGCATAGTGTATGATTTGGTAAGATTTACGAAAATTTTAATTTCAAAACGACTTATAGCTAAAAGTAACCCACGACCGCTGTAGTCAAAAATCTAACAAAAACCAAATAGATCATAAATCTTGATTAAATAAGCTATGTCTGATGACTAATATTTTTAAGATGTTCTTACTTTATCATTACGTAATCTACCTCCAAAGTTATTGTATAAAACGCGCGAAAAATTCGAACTTTCGAACCTTATAACTTAGAAACCAAACGCAATTTTACAATTCCAATAGTCATCAGACATCTAGTTCGATCAAATAAAGCTATTTTGAGAGAAAATTGGATCTCTGACAAGAAATATGGGCGTGATCTTCTTTCCCCTTTTGTATGGGTAGATGAGCAGGTTGGGCCACCTTAAGAATGGTTACTGCTGCGTTCTGCATAATCAAATAATTTAAAATAAACGTTTTTTAAAACTACGATGCTTTGAGGTAATGTCGTTGGTAGTCAATGTCCTCAATGTCAATGTCAATTCCTTCGCTAGTATTAGATATCCCCAATACTTTCTTTTCCAGAATCTGCACCTCCGGCAATAGACATGTGAGCCCCGACATGGACCGGTTAGGTTAAGGTTTATTTATAGAAGATGCGTAGCGGACGCATGCATATTAATAATATATATGAGAAAGTAGGTTTGTTTTGGTTTGTCATTTCAAGCAGCAATGAATAAACGTATTCACAAAGAACTATCTTATGATAAGAATTATTATTGGCCAGAAAAAAGTAGCCTATAAAAGTAGAAATATATATATTTTGTGGAGATCCCCTAAAATAAGATAATCCTCCCGCGTACAGAAGGAGATATCGGTGGTGTAAATAAACATTTCAGTTCTTTAGTTTAATGTCATTCCTGTATGTAAACTAATGTTTATGTCTGTATTTCCTTAAATTAACGATAAATAAAAAGGAAAAAAGCGTACACCATATTTCGCGCTTAACATAAAAAAGACTAGACATTTATTTGATAAAACCTTATTGTGTTATGATTTATTTTTCAGGAAACTTAAATAAATAATAAATATTTTAGCTTAAATATTATTAAAAGAACTTACATAATAAATAGCGAATAGTTTAAAGTCATATGGATATTTTTAAATAGAAGTATTTCAACTAGACCTAGCGATAGAATATACATGAAGATGAGTTACGTTACAACTATGTCTCGCGAATAACGATCGCTTTTTTTTCACAAAAAAATATTTGATTTTCTTGGTTTTTCTCACTCACTCTCATTTTTGTTATTCACTTAGAAATGATTAAATTTTTATCCAAGTATGATGGTTTTACATTTTTTTGTGGCGAAAATTAAACTAATTAAATTAAACATTTAACGTAAAATGTTAGGAAAGGGGGATTAAAGTTTGTATGGGGAACTCATATAACATACATTGTTAGGTTCAGCCCGACTTCAGTTTGAACTGACATTGGCCCGAGCGGAGCCGGGTACCACAGCTAGTAAATAATAAAATAAGAAAATCGATTGTGCACCAATAATTAAAATATAAGCGATTCGGGCGCGAAATGCTCTGGTGCGCAATAATTGCGCGAGCACCTGTCTCGAGTTGAGTAATATTACTTAATCTGGGACAGCTGTGTGTTTGTCTGTGTTTCTGCAACCCGACGAAACGGTCCGTGTCTATGAGCACACTCTTCCTGGCTTCTAGTCGTACATCGCTCGTCAGCGATAGTAGCGTCCTCTAGAATGTTGTTTGAAATCGGGCCAGGTCAATGCAGTGACGGCACGAGACCAAACGTCTACATTTGGTCTCGTGCCGTCAGAAATTAGCTTCGCGAGCCCTACATTCCTTAGTGCAACCAAAAAAAATCACAGCCATCTGGAAAAGCAAGCATAGGAGAACATAATCAAATAAAACAGGCTCGGAGTAATGTATGGACAAACATTTTCTGATGAATGAACCGTCTGGACGTCAAAAAACCAAGCGGTGGAATATGTAGTCTAATGAAACAGGCTCGAAGAAATACATGACAGGGAAGAAAACTCAGCCGTCTAGAAAACCAAGTGGAGGAGTATAAAGTCCAATGAAACGGGTTCGAAGGAATAGGTAGATGACCGAAAAGAAAGCTCGGCTGTGTAGAAAACCAAATAGAGGAGTATGCAGGCCCAAAATAGGCTCGGAGGATAAAATAGGAGACATTTTAAAAACCCACTTTATGAGTGCCGTCATTCTATGCAAAATATAGGTTTTTCCAAACTTATTTATTATATCATTTTCCAAAATTATCAGCCATAATTCCAGCTATAACGTTCGATACAATCATTTAAAATCAATTAACGTATGCTGATTTGCCAGTTTTTTAAGAAGTGACAAATTGATTCACTTTAATGGGTGACTCAAAAGTCCTTCGTCCAATTACAAAACTCCCTTTTTATGAAAATTTAAATGTATTGCTAATGCTACATGGAACTGGATGGAAAACACGGTACATTTGTCGGACAAATTTCCATTTTGATCATCTTTTATCCAGTACATGGATTCATGGATGATTCCATTTTAATGATTCACTCTTCTACACAATAATAATATTTAATCATTTGTGTATGTAATAAAACAAAATTTATTAAGCGCAGCGTATGGCGTACGCCACGACCTATTAAAGTGCCTTTTCGAACATTTAGGGGGCTGCGAAAACAATGCGACAAAATTATCGATACCCTGAATTATTTTTTATTAATAATCAATATTTATGATTGCTTGAGTCATTGTCACTGTTTCGTTTTTTAATCATTGTTTGAGTGAAATTATTCATTAGAACTAGAAATAATGAACTAAATGCATCTTAGCTGCAAGAGGCATGGCAATCTTGTTCTACAAAATGCACTAGCGTCTTTCAGCTTGTTTGGGCTGGTTGTTCCTTACAGTTAGCATTTAACAGAAAGGCTAACAACACCTCCCTGTAGTCATACAGGTGGATCTTGTTACATAGATTGAATAACCAAAGCATCCATCTCTTCGAAACCGGTAAGGCCATTTCGCGGGCAGTATGGTATCACTTTTGTTGAATAAAGCGATGTTCCTACCTAGGCAAGTACTAAAAGTATATTTTACGTGCATCCGTCTATTTATAGTGCATCTAAAGCATAGTCAGATTACATTTTGGTGCTTTTCTACTCCACTTTTTTTATACAACCTGGATGGCTAACACCACACAACTAACGTTATGATGTTAGCCCAATACACCACTTTAACAAAGAAATTAGGTGCAATGCCAGGACCTTCCCTTTATGAGGACCATTAGTGTTTTTGCTAACTCTTTAACCTGTTAAAATGGTTTTCATCTACTCTTTCTCGGTATTTGAATAGCCTAAGCACATAATTACATAATCTTTCCCTACATTATTTCGAGTAACATTTAGTTTAAGTAGGTAACTGAAACACAGTTTAAATTTTAACGCATTGAGAGGTTAATTTAAGGTTACCTTTTGTCTGGTGGGATTTTAGGATTTTTCTGATTAAAATAACAATGGCGTTGATCACTGTACTCTTTTAGTTTTCTTTTTCGGCATGGAGTATCTACTAAATTCCGTTTTACCCGCAGCCCGAGAACCTAAAACTTTACAACGATTTTGGAGTAATGTATCTTCACTCTAACTTATTACGAGTTGCAGTCGGATTGAACCCACTACTTACTCTAATGCGATGTAAGGGTCGACTCACGTTTTGAAAAATTGGTAATTATTAAATATGCTAAACGGTTTTTCTTCTCAGGTTATTATTTAATGTTTGGTATAATCGTTTTACGATTTATTCTCCGGGGGCACCGCTTATTTCTAAAAAAGTTGAAAAGTTGAAAAGTTTATATATATGAACTGAACCTAAACCGCGAAGGCGCCAGTCTGCCTCCAGTTCAGCATTGACGTAATTGTGATCGTATTCTGTGCTGTATGAACCGAACAGAACAGATTAGAACTACACCTGCCCGAACAATAATCGAGGGGTTAGTCACTCGAGCAAAAAGTGTACACCAGATTCCCAGTAGTCAAGATTTCCTTGGGATTTCTAGATTCCTAAAGATTTCCAAAGACTACCAAAGATTCTTAGAGATTCCTAAAGATTTCCAAAGATTCCTGGAGATTCCTAAAGATTTCCAAAGATTCTTAGAGATTCCTAAAGATTTCCAAAGATTCCTGGAGATTCCTAAAGATTTCCAAAGACTACCAAAGATTCTTGGAGATTTCAAATATACTGGGATTTCGTAAGATTTCTGAGGACTACCAAAGATTCCTAGAGACTACCAAAGATTACCTGGATTTTTAAGGACTACCAACACATTTTTGGTACATTCCAATGATTTCGGGATTTCTAAAGATTCTTAGTGACCACCAACGATTCATAGAGACTTATAATTGCGCGTTGCGCGCAGCACGTGTCCGTGACGTCATCGCAGACAGGCGGGCGGCGCGGCCGGCGGCGGGGGTCGGCACGGGCGCGGTGTCCGCGCGAGGCGGCAACAGCGCGGGCACGGGCGGCGGGGGCGAGCGGCGCCCGCAGGAGACGGCAACGGCGCGGCGGGCGGGGAGCCCCCGCGCCGTGGCCGTGCGATATTCGTTTTGGACATATTTACCCAGGCGGAATCCGGTTAAATTAGATCCCATATTATCTCAGCGATCTTTAGATCAGCGCTGATTTTTTCTTTCCCTGAGGCATTATACGATACCATTTTTGAATCCACAGTACATATTTCACATACTAAATTTCAAGATGAGGTACTCCGCTCTTTCGAAATCTCTTAGAATCTCAGCCATCATTAGGTCAGGGTTGATTTTTTTTTTGCCTGGGTCATTATAAAAGGCTATATTTGAAACCTTAGCAAATATTTCACGTAGAAAACTTCGCGATTAGGTAGGTACTCTTCTTTTTCGAAATCCCTTGCAGTCGTAATCACTGTGAACCTGTAAAAACTTGGTACGAGATTAGCACCGGACTAACCATACAAAAACCGGTTTACTTCGACCTTAATACGCGTAGTAAAGTTAGTCCGCCCCGAGCTCGGTTCACAACATACCTACAATCATCTAATTATTTAATCAAAATACATACAATAAACACAGTAAACAAACCGGCCAAGTGCGAGTCGGACTCGCACACAAAGGGTTCCGTACCATCGTAAATGATTTAACACCAAAAAATCATATTATTTGTATTTTTTTATTATCTTTAAATTTTACTTATTTGTTGTTATAGCGGCAAATTAAATACTCACTCTGTGAAAATTTCAGCTACGTACTTATTACGGTTCATGAGTAACAGCTTTGTGACAGACGGACGGACGGACGGACAGCTGAGGCTTAGTAATAGGGTTCCGTTTTCACCCTTTCGGTACGGAACCCTAAAAAGTAGTATACGCATGATAACCTTCTATTCGCTTAGTACGCGTATTAAGGTCGGACTAAACCGGTTTTTGTTTGGTTAATCCGGTGCTTATCCCGTACTAAATTTTGACAGGTTTACTCTGAATACGGCTGAATATGTTTTGGAATTGTGTCGTCGGGCACACGCGGGGTGCGCGCTGCGCACACTCGTGCGCACACGTGTGCGTGATTTCTTCGCAAACTGGCGGCCGCGCCCACGGCCGCGCTATCATTGTTAGATTAGATCCCGTATTATCTCAGCGATCATTAGGTCAGCCCTGTTTTTTTTTTGCCTGATGCATTATGCAATACCATTTTTGAAGCCATAATACATATTTGACATACTCAACTTCACGATGAGGTACTCCGATCTTTCGAAATCCCTTAGTATCTCAGCCATCATTAGGTCAAAGTTGATTATTTCTTTGCCTGGGCCGTTATAAAAGTCTATATTTAAAAACCTAGTAAATATTTCACGTACTCGAGATAAGGTACTCTTATTTTAAAAACCTTTACAGTCTTATTCAGAACTAACCTGTCAAAACTTACGTACTGTACTAGAATTGCACCGGACTAAGCATACAAAAACCGGTTTAGTCCGACCCCGACAAGATTATCTAAGATTTTGATCGGATTGCCAATGATTCCCTTAGGATTCCTACACTCCCTGGGAGTACTCGAGACTACCCAAGATTTTCCTATTCCTCGGACTCCCGCCCAGGATTACCCGAGATTTCCATTAATTTGAAAGGATTCCCAATGATTTCCTTGGTATTCTCAGATTCCTTAGGATTACTCGGGATTACATAAGATTTCCAGATTCCTCGGACTCCCATCGGATTCCTCGGACTCCGCCTAAGATTACCCGAGATTTCCATGAATTTGATAGGATTCCCAATGATTTCCTTGGGATTTCCAGATTCTTTAGGATTACTCGGGATTACATAAGATTTCCGAGATTCTCCGGACTCCCACCAGATTCCTCGGACTCCCACCTAAGATTCTTGAGATTCCCAAACGATTGTACACCAGATTCCTTGAGTGAGTGACCCCTCGACAATAATTTAGTGTTGCACTGGCACAATGGTACGATTCATATATGAACCAATAGCGAGCTAGTCAGGCCACAATTGCTCTCAGAAGTATGCAAACAACTGGTTTATCAAGGCGCACCTTATTTTTAGACGGACACGGTTTTACGCAAACATCAGCATTTTATGGCACGGCATTTTGAATATATTGCGAATAAAGCGAATATTTATAACGTGCGTGTTTATTTCGTGCGCATATTTTCTTAGTGGGAAAACGATGATTATTCAGTGGGTAACCACGGGTGAGATGATTCCGGGGAAAACTTATTCAACTGATGCCTCTTAGAACTAATTAAATGCGGTCTGTGTATATACTATACTGCTGCATTAATATAATTTTAAAAACGTTTTAGAAGCCCTTAAAGTTTTTTAATTAATGATTTGGTTTTTTTTACTATAATTTTATCTTACATTTCACCTAGAAAATTAAGTCATTTATAAATTAACAGTTACTTCTTAGAACATAAGTCTAATTTTGTCATATTTTTGGTAATCGCCGAGCGCTCATTCAAGTGGGACATTGTCCTAATTTAAGTTTACGTTAAGGCTGTTCCGACCCATATAAAGTTGTTTGCACACATAACGCAAAAAGTATTGCACTTAAAGCCACGAATTAATAATAAAAGTTTAATATAGTCATAGTACATGCAGCAAAAACAATTTCACAATTTCAGGATTATTGGTTTTGTTACAATTTATTTAAATACGATTTTTATTTAACAGCGCCATCTAACGGTGTAAAACTTCTAATCGGCAATTACAACGAAACCATTAGACCTGAAATTGTGAATATGTTTTCGCTGCAACTACTATGGCTATATTTAATATTTTTGACGAATTCGTGCCTTAAAGTGCAATACTTTTTGCGTTCTGTGTAAAAAAAAACATTGTATGGGTCGGAACATCCTTAAGAACAGTATGGATTTAAGTTATTGCCCAGACTGTGTTCTGTATTGAGTACCAAAAAAAAAACTTTTGCTTAAAGCGCTAATATCTGGAACCAACAGTCTAAATTATTTGTTTGCATTTAAAAGTCCAATTCTCGAAGAAGATTATAGGCAGTTTAACATAACGCTTCGACCCTTAGCAGCCGAGCAAAAATAAAAAAGTCATACTAGAACATTAAGTTGAAGTGCATGGAGACGACGAACGTTGGAGTAACCGTGTTCTGCACTGGCGGCCGTGGACAGGAGAACGGAGTGTGGCAAGACCACCCGCCAGGTGGGACGACGACATCAAGTGCGTCGGCGGAAAGCAGTGGTTCCGTACCGCTGAGGGCCGGGAGGACTGGAGAAAAATTGGAGAGGCGTATGTCCAGCAGTGGACGCAAACACGCTGACTGACTGACTGCATGGACTGAGGGTGAAATCTACCAGAAATTTGGTGTGCCAACTACTCCTGCCGCAAGTTCCGTATGATATTGTCAATAAATAAATATTATAAAATATTTATATATTTTTTATTTCTACCCCGCCCCGAGTGTCGCGACGAGGTCCCAGTTAGATATACCCTAGGTGAGTCGGATACCGAGGTGATTGTCCAAAACGAAACGTGGGGACCCGAGTGGATCCGGGAACAAAGCGATTGTCCAAGCGAGTAAAATATGATCTATATAGCTCGCTATAAGATCAATCTCCTCGGCTAAAAGTTTCCTGATTCCTGAGCACGGAATTAAAAGAATAGACCTACAGTTAAATCCAGCCGTGCGCTCTGATAAAGGTCCTGCATTAGCCACCCATGCCGAGTTACATTTTTTATGGCGTGGATACCTAATTCCATACCCACCGTCATGACCACGGAGGAGGGAGGTAGAGAGGAGATGGTTTTAGCAAACTGGGCACGTGCCCACGAACTGGGGCCCTACGTCGCAGCCCACGTAATGAGAAGGCGTGGCTTAGCGTCAGTCGCTGGCGGTGTTGCCGACAGATGGTGCGCAAGTATTTTGTGAGTACGGTTAGAAATGTAGATCACATTATGCATAACTTTGTCATTTTAAAAATACTACAATTACTAAAATCCGTGAGAAGGCATAGATTTAAGTTGTGAAGTGTTTTCTTTTGATAAAACATACAGTAAAATGCAAACGCGATATCTAGTTCATGTGTTGGAACCATTGACAATTCATTGACAATACCAATTCCGGTTCTTCCGGTAAATGAAATAAGCAAAAAGGCGTGAAAAGCCGTAACATGCCTCCTTAACAACGGGCTGAATGATTGATTGGCTCGAAACGTCGGAGAATGTATCTTCCTGCCGCGTGAAAAGCCGTAACATTTTTCAAACATGTCTAACGACCGCGGTAATCTCAAAAGTATCATATCCACGATTTTAACAAATATCCATATTGTTTATTCACCATACAAAGCAGTGCACAGTATTCGGTTTGGTCATATTATATTATTAGCCAGTTCATCACAGCGAAGAAGAACTGGCAAGGAACTTCGTTGGCAATGTTTTCAATGTCCACTTAGTCTAAGGCTGAGATAACCGAAAGTAAGACTAACGAAACGTGACGTCACTTTATCAAATTTTCTGTGGCGCAATCTCAAAATAATGTAAAGTGACATCAAAAAGTGGTACTTTTTTAGTTTCCCGTTAGTGTTACTATTTATCTCAGCCTAAGTTCACAAACGCGTTCACCAATAATTACAGACATACGAGGTATTGGTACCTGTTTGTTTAAATAAATTATTGAGTTGTTATCATTGATGATTGGGAGGTAAACAATCTAATGAATTGACGAGAATCAACAGTTCATGCCGTATGCAACAGTCCATGACAAATATCAATTATTTCATTTAACCATATTTCTTTCTCGGTGTAGCCTTCTATGCCGTTTTTATACAAAATTAGAGCAAAAGGGTCTAGAAATTTCCTTTTTAGGGTTCCGTATCCAAAGAGTGAAAACTGAACCCTTTACTAAGCCTTCGCTGTTCGTCCGTTCGTCCATCCGTCCGTCCGTTCGTCGTCACGGGGCTGTATCTCATGAACCGTAATAGGTAGGCAGCTGAAATTTTCACAGATTGTGTATTTATTTAGCCGCTACAACAACAAATATATTAAATATTAAAAATTAAAATTTAAAGGGGGGCTTAATATAAAAAACGTGATTTTTTGTGTTAAATCGTGTACGGTGTCACGGAACCCTTCGTGTGTGATTTCGACTCGCGCTGGGCCCGTTTTTTGAGATAACATTAAAATATATTATCGTTGCTGAAATATTAGCGGCAACTGGATTTGAGGCACGTTGTTATTTGTACTGTATAACACTTGTATTTAATTTTAAGAACCGCATATCTTACGTTCAATCAAGGTTCCTCGCTGCCTACGAAGGTAGGTACTATTAATTACAATCTTAAAAACATTAGAAGCCGGTGTAGCTAATGGAGTGGCTTATTCGATGGAAAAGTACCGCGAGGTCGACCGGAAGAAGTCGCCTTGCGAATAAGCGCGCCTCCGACAGAGAGGTGCTTGTCTAATTTTAGCGACACCGCGCGCGTGAAAGGTTAAAGTCTTACATTTGATTGGCATATGTATGTTGCTTTTACCGAAACACATATTGATACAAGGTAGAAAGAGCGAATTTGGAGAAATGTCGATGTTTTCCATTCAGTTCGTTCTATACCTCGTTCTATACAGTATATTGCAACAGTATAAAATATGGGAATTGATTATTGGGATTTGAATAAACCAAAAAAGTTTTTTTTTTCTGAATTTTCTCTAAATAAAAAGTAAGACTTTCCAGGCAAAGTAATTAATGAATTTAGTACAAAAATAATCTACATAATGTACTGTAAGAACGTGGAAACGCTGTATGTATCTGAACATGGGTGGCTAATATTACACCTACTGTCATGACATAAACCTGACACGCCACGTGGGATGGTTCCATGCCAAGACCTTCCTTATGCACGGTTGCAACGTGTCGCGTCAAATAACTCTATATGAAAACATACATTCCAAAATTCATATCTTGGTTAGTGAGAGAGAGACTTTAGAGAAAAATGTTTACATCTTTGTCTTGAAAAACCATGCTTACGCTGACAAAATTATTGTAGTGGCCGTTGCAACAGCTTGTATAGCCGTTTTCATTAAGGCCCTGGTACTAGCCAAATCGCAAAGTTAGACGAGGCACCCCAAGTTAACTAACTAAGTCGGACGATTAGAAGTGTCATTCTTACAATATATGATTCCTTGTCTAGGAATCAACCTATTTTCGTTAATGTATGTTTCCTTATTCTATACAAAATACATTGCGGAAACGGTGTCCATTTCCAAACTTTTTTGACTAAATGTAGAAATCTGAAAGCAAATGGAATTTTTTGTTTCTGCATATATGCTGTTTTTGCTTATATCTAGAAATAGAATTACTTTCAGATTTCTAATGAAAAAAATCAACTTTTTTATTATTGATTATTATTTAAATAAATAATGGAATCAAAAATATTTACAATCCATTATCAGTCTGGAGTTATATTTGGATTTGCTGAAGCGTTTCACTACATATTATTACATTTGTTAAAAGGTGTATTTGTATGGCGCGAGTAGTTGGCTAGTCCTAGCGCCTTAAAAGGGAAGGTCCTGGTATGGCACCAAATGTCTTCGGGAATGTGTTTTTTTAAGCAACCTGATATAGCGATAGATAGCGAATACCACACAATTATACAGTTATGATATTAGCCCAATACACCACATTCCAGAAGGAATTAGGTGCTATATAGTATATAGTACCCGATGGAGAACACGAAGAATGTTGAATTGTCCCTTTGAACATCTTTCCATCCAATGCGATGGTACCAACCCGGGCGGGCTTAAACCCTACCACCTAGTAGGGGAAGTCACCTCACATAAATTCCGAACCATGAAGCAGCTCAATCAGCCAAGCCAGCCAACTCAGAACGAGAAAGAAAGGTGCATGAATGGGGCGAGGAATTGAACCTAGCCTTCAGATATGCAAGGCAAGTCCCCACGCCACTAAGCTACGAGCCACGCATCTGTCTGTCGTCTTCGGGCTGCCTTCCTCGTTGCCTGACAGCAGACGTGGTATAACCCACCCATGTCCAGTTGCACAAAAAAAACCTAATTGTGTTACTTTTATGGTGCTATTGACACAAGGTGTCTGTACTAAAAAACCCAACCTACAAAAGAACCCCAAATATGACGACTAAATCAGAGTACTAACGACGCAGGTTGCACACATCAATAAACAAAACGTACCTAATATCATTACACGTTTTTTTGTCTAATTATATCTAAATCTCACGTCCAGTACTAAAATATTCTTGCGTCGTACTTTTTTAATGGCTATTCTTAGCACGGGTTCAACAAAATGTTGGTATCCATCAAGAAGTCACGGATATTGGGTGAAGTGGATTAAGTTTATTTTGAACATTGAAGTGCCAGTGGAAAAACTGAATTAATTTAAAAAGATACAATAATTGTTTAAATGTTTTCAAATCATTTAAAAAAGCATAGTTGACCGAGCAAAGAGCCAAGTATGAGAGAAGCGTCTCCGTTTTAGATTGGGCATAAACGCTTTCGTTTGTCCGGCTTTTCTCCTCTACAGGTCGTATTTGTGAGCAGGTTCGATAAGTATGTGGAATTCTCAGTCGAGCCAGTTCTTGAACATTTTCAAAAATGTCCAATGTTAAAAAAGGCAGACTCGCGAGGTCTACAGGTCAGAGAGACATTATTTAAAAATATGTTTATAGATAATGTTGACTTGGCAATTTAATTAATTGGTCTATATCTTGACCTAGTTAGGAGTTAAACAATTTCAATTTGTTTATTTCGCCCATTAGATGAAAATAACACACTCTAATTCGATGTTTTTTCTTTTTTTTTCTGCCGGTTCATTTACGTCGCGCGACAAAGAACCAAAGCAACCTCGTCCGGTTTTTCATTTTGTATTTTTTTCCGTTGATACTTCCAACTAGTTTACAGTCGTTGATAGATTAGTACTGCTCACAAGGAAAATGTATAAATATTGGTGAAGAGAAATCTACGTTTTCTAATAAACTTTGTTACATTAGCCATATTTAGCTCTTTTTATATGGTGATAGCCAGCTCCCATGACCAGATTCGCAATTTTACCGTAACATTATACTATTGAGACTGGCAAATTAGCAGGATTCCGTTGTGAGCACCAAACGTATTTTTCCGTGTACTATAACAAATAATGTTATTTAGGGCTAATTTTTAGTGGTCTGATAAACAGTCAGATAAATGTTCGACTGATTTATTTACGAATGCATCAGCTTATCCATCCGTTACAGTAAGTCCATATTATTGATTGTAAAAAAAAATCTTTATGAGGATTGCAAAATCGCCCCTTAGAGCTGTACAATCATTTCATTTTTCATTTTCATTTCATTTCATTTCTTATACATAGGTAGGTAGTTCCGGTTCTTCCGGTAAATGAAATAAGCAAAAAGGCGTGAAAAGCCGTAACATGCCTCCTTAACAACGGGCTGAATGATTGATTGGCTCGAAACGTCGGAGAATGTATCTTCCTGCCGCGTGAAAAGCCGTAACATTTTTCAAACATGTCTAACGTTCGCGGTAATCTCAAAAGTATAATGGAGTAACCGTGTCCTACACTGGCGGCCGTGGACAGGCAAACGGAGTGTGGGAAGACCACCCGCCAGGTGGGAAGACGACATCAAGTGCGTCGGCGGAAAGCAGTGTTTCCGTACCGCTGAGGGCCGGGAGGACTGGAGAAGGATTGGAGAGGCGTATGTCCAGCAGTGGACGCAAACACGCTGACTGACTGACATAGGTAGGATACCTACACTTGGACACGTTAACAATCTATCGATTCGAGAAGAGCTGACATACAAGTTTCATTAATTAATGAATTAAGAAGTAGTTTATATTACACATATAAAGTTTTACAAATCGGCAGGGCATTCACCTGTTCCCTGTTCACAGTCCTCCTGAAATAACCAAACGATCTGTAGTAGTATCCTTCATCTATAGGGCTGGTAATATGTGAAATGCACTCGCTGAGGTATTTTCCTCAATGCCCAGCCTAATAGTTGTAAAAGTAATATAAGGAAGCATCTGGCCAATCGTCGATAGTTGGAAAGCCCACGGGTGTTCTCAGACACCTCTCGTTAAGGGGCCTGGCGTATGCCTTTGATTGTACTTAACGTGTGAGACAATGACACAAACTAAGAATAGTTTGTTCCCATAAGTAGTTTCACTTCATTTATAATAAATGGTCGACTTAGGGTAGAGTGCACCATCTCAGGTTATTGTTTTAGTTATATCTTTTAGAAGAAAAATATTAAATAATAAACTTAAATAACATGACATTGACCAGAGATGGTCCAGTCCTGTTTTTGTACCGCTTACCTAAAAAGTAATCTACTAAATGTCTAGTTTCATTTCGCAGAAACAACCTCGTTCTTAGCAATTCGTTTAAAATTTGCAGTCATTTTAAAAATTATAAATAGATCTTATAACATTTGAATTCTGTTGACAAAACACGCACGTTCCACACTAAAACCGTTTAATTTATAAAACCGGTCGGATAAAAGGAATCGCCTTGCGTGCCTGGCATGAAGCGTGGTTGTAACAATGACCACAGATTTTTAAATCGTCGCGACCTCATCGTGTGGGGTAAGAAGGTCTTCGGGGGAAAATGGTCAACAGGCCATAATTATGAATTATCACAGATCAAAACGGGAAGGAGATGTTACGTGTGTATTATGAGAGCCGCTGTCTCTAATTTTCTAAAACCAGCAACCCAACTTAAAGCTCCACCCGACGCTAACCTCCGAAATGTTAATGTAATATTTTAGGGTTATTTTTGTTGTTATTTTTGCGAATAGACCACTTCAGAAAAAATTAAAATATCAAAGGTTGGATTATTATCTAGTGTATGACGGTAAAATGATTTTAATGCATTGCTTATATTATTATTTTAAAAAATAAGTTTGTAAACACCTATTTACTACGTTTTTTACATTATTTATTAATGCTTTAGAATTTTTTTTTGTGGTACTAGATCACATAATTAACCAACGAATAGGCGTAAAACATTTATTAATTCGCTTAAAAAATAGACGTTAAATATAAATCAAAAACATACATTTTGCTTCCTCTTCAAGCTGTGAACTCGATTCTTACGCGCAACAATCAACCCTAACTCAAATATTTTTATGCTGGACTCAATGTCAGGCACAAACATAGCGCCATAGACCTAGCATGCCATAGCGCAGACTCAGTGGTGGGTTTGTGTGAGCGGAAACTGACTTGGCGAACGCAGTTCGGAAACACATGCTGGAAGTAAAAATTAATAAAACTGGAAGATAAACAGAATGACGTTGATAACGAAACATTGGAACGGGTTCAGTTAAAAAAACGCACGCAAGAAATGATACTTCTCTGGCGTGAATAAAAACGGATTGTTTTTCTAACTTTGTTTACAAAAACAATTATTTACACAAATTTGAACTTAGTCAAACGACCAAGAGACGACACCGCCGAGGAGGGGAGGTATTCTATATTAAAATACATAAATTATGTGTTGTATCGGGGCAAGCAACTTCGTTGTAAGCGAAAAAATACCCCTGATTGCTGTTCCAAACGCACATATGGAAGTTGCCTATAGAAGTATAACATTAATAAAGGATTGTTTTAGTGATAATTTAAATAAATATAGTTCCTAATAGTAGTACGGAACCTTAGAGTTAATTGTAACATGAATGAGGCGATATTAGCGCACGTGCGTCATAGAATATTCCATCAAGTTTTTTTGCGCAGTCAGAATTTAGCCCAAGTTGAATGCGGAATTAATACTGGACAGTTATACTTTGACCAGTGCAGTAGATTTACAATTACGTGGCCGTTCACATTGAAGATGCTTTTATAATGATGATTAAAAGGATTTTTGTTTCGTGGTTCGGTGGCATCATATTGGATTTTGCATATACTCGTACCTGCAGTATATTGTGTGCAGTATTTAATAATGTAATATATAGTAAATAGTATAATATAAAGTGATATTAACAATTTCACTGGTAATATTAGAAATTCATGAATTATATTCAATCATCTCTATTTTTATATGAACCTAAGCTAACCAAATGTTTGTGTATATTTTTTGTAACTATTTAATTATAATTTACTGATATTCAACAAATGACATTGAGTAGTTAACTACACGAAGGCGGAGATAAATAGTCGTAACTAAAACCAACATACTAAAGTGTCAAAAGTGACATATCGTCCATACAAAATGTGTCAGTGTCGTGAGAAAGTACAAGTAGTACTTTTTAGTTCGTTATTTTTAGTTTCGGTTACAGTTAGTATTATTTTCGATTCGTGTTAGCTCAAGTTGCGAAAATGTATCTCAGCCTTACTTACGGCACAATCCGATCCGCGAATTCGATTAACTCTGTAAAGAAGAAACTTCACTGGTTTTTCCGACTACGATAATTAAATAAACATTAGATGTATATGCTACTGCACCCTTTTTTAGAAACTAGCTGGAATCCTGCAGGGTTCCTAAATTTTTGATATTTTTATTTTAAAAAGCGCCTTTGTCAATTTTATTTTATGAAACTATAAAATATTAAATAAAAAAAAACAGACGTCAATTTAAGGCTCTTTTGTTTTTTTTTATTTCGTAGCTAGAACACTCGATTCGTAAAAAAACCGGTTTCTACCCTGTCCGATTTCAATAGCCATTTAGCAACATTGTAAAACGGTTTTATTTAGCTTGTAAATACATTTTATTATTTTTACCCAGAACTTAAAATAATTGTTTCCACACGGACATTTTTGTAACGTCCAACTTCAAGCAAAGGTTTGGAAAAAAAACGAATCTTCTCCAATAAAAATATAAAATTTCCAAATATCACAGGCCTTTATAACTGAAATGCAGTATAGGGAACGCGTATCTGCTATATCATCTAACGGACGGTTCACACAAACCGCTTTCCTGTAAGTACCACCTAATACTAAGTAGTAGTTGAACTAAGTTCGACAACCATGACGCATCGCTTTGAGTTTGACATTGACACAACTTGAAGTATTAAGGTACAATATATTTATGCTAGTACAGAAACATGAGTAGAAAAATAAATATTTACACAATATTATTAATTCACCTTGGACCCGCCAAAGTATTATGCAAGATCGTAAATCGCATTCGATATTTTTATACAATCACCAGGTCTTATAAAAACAACGTCTGCCGTCTTCTTTCTGCCGCCTGTCGCTATATATCTTGAGAACCATTTAACCGCTTTAGATGCGGTTTATATGGACTATAAGTTACTGACCATCGCGCTAAGTTACATGTGTTCAAACAGGAGAGTAGTTGGGATAAAACGCCAGACTTCGATAGCAATTGAGCCGTGGGCATCAAAAACTTTGGAAAGATCGGTGATCGTAGATAAAACAATGTGGTAAACTACTTCGCTATCATGACTACTTTGAGAAGGTTATGCTGGAGGAGAAAGGATTATTTTTTTCCTATTCCATGGAATTTTTCTTTGTTTTTTGAAAATACCAAAATTCCATTTCCACTCCTTATAACTTTTTGTTGATAATTCAGCACCAAATAAAATTTATTGGATTTGACAATGTATGCTTGTTTCATAAAAAATATCATTTGATGTATTTAGTTAATGTCATTAGCAGCACTTACGACCTCCCGAAATTCCGAGGATGAATAAAAATATGACAGAATTTCTTAATTTATTAAAAAAAACTTAGAGCAATTAAGAGCTACGTTTTCTTCTTAACTATTTTAAACATTAGTTAATTTACGCGCTTTCCAACGATTTTTTCTCGTGCCGAAACACCTATTTATAAAAAATCAAGGAACGGCAATATATAATTAATTTTAATGTTTCGACAGTTTAATAATTAAAAAAAAGTTTGTAATTTTTCTTTTTCTTTATTTCCTCCATTAGCTGTATATTACTTACTCGGATTTTTTCTGACGAAGAAGAGCCGACAAGAAACATCGCCAGGTTTTTCATCGATACTTACAAACTAGTTTACAGTGATCATAAAAACAAAGATGAAGAGCAACCTCTTGACTACCATAACTGCTTGCTTTTGCTTTGACAATCTCACCTGTATCGAATACCGGATATTGCACCCGGAATTACGCTGATTGCAACTGACTGGGCGTGCGTGTGAACCGTGCTTCAATTAAAGGTTTTTGCCCGGCTATTTCGTCCGACGGTTATTTTCGTCTTGTTTACAACTCGGTTTGTGTCTGCGACCTTACAGAAGATCCTAAAAAGTTTGTATCCACAAATTTATAATGATATCAATCTTTTTGCTTCGATTTCTGCATGCTCATGGCCGTTTGAAGCTCTATTGGTGGTTTAGAAAGACGTCAGAGCTGCCGAGGGATTTGAATTAGTTGCATGAACCCGGAAGAGATTCGGATTAATACAAGTAAAACTTGTTAATGATCATATTACATTTTATTTAAAACCATTGTTTATTAATTGCATTAGTAAAATGTTTCGGCAATATTTACAAAATTAGTTAGCAATTGAATGTTATTTAATAAAAAATCGGTCCACAATTGACCGAGAAATCGATAAACAGACATAAATTCGAACATAGAATCTCCTCCTTTTGTGAAGTCGGTTAAAAAAATTGTTGACACTGCACATGAAACCAATAGCTGTTTCTAAGAGCAACGCCCAGTAATTCTGTCTTATTTTATGTATGTTTGAAAAACCGTAACTTTTCCAACATGTTCAAGGACCACGGTAATCTAAAAAGTATTATTTTATGTATGGAAAAAATCCACGATATTTCCATCTTTCGTCAAATCTTCAGAAAAAAAATCCGATCCCAGTCCATACAGCCAATGGCAAGAAAGCAACTTAGTCCACTAATTCCCCCCTATAAGTATCAAACAAACCTATAGATCCTTCCTGTCTTAGGTCGATGAACTGTGTAATGCCGAGGTATTTCCCGAAAACGACAAACTGGGATTCTTCAGACAAAGAAACAGTTGGCCGGCTGCCGGCATGGTTTTCGCCCCCCTATAAAATTTTAAAGCCCTTTGGCGTAGTCGGACGCCCCTTTGCGCTGTACTGTACTGTAAATATGCGACGAGGGTGCTAGATTTATTGGAACGCGTTTGCGACCCATCAGAAATGAACTAAATGCCCAAGTCTAAGCCCCGATTGCACGAAGAGACGTGAGAGCTGAGTTTTAATCAATGTTCAAACACGTCACTTTTAGTGAACCGCGTGGAGTTCCTTCCAAACTTTCAATACAAAGTTACGTGTTTAATCATACGTTGACGTTGATTTAAATTTTTCTCCTTTCGTGCACTCGGCCCTAAGTCAGTCCGACTTTTGTAAAATTCATTACAAACTTTCGGCCATGGTTCATCTAATTCAGTATTGCACTGAATTGCAATAAATTCTGCCCCTCTGCAGTTTCATAGTCATAGAGCTGTGCCATGAACTAACTGTTCCAAATCGAACGATAGGTTGACTTCACTAGAGTCACACAATACACAGATTATTTTGCCATCGTGAACTATGGCTCAGATATGGTGCGGTGCATCTAGTTCAGTATTCACTGAAACCCAATGGAGTCTGCCGCTCATGCATATTAGTAGTAGCACAAATTAGTAGTTCTAAATAAAACGATAGGTCGATTTCTCTTCAAAGCACTCACACATACTGGTTTATCAGATATGCGAATACAAAGTAAATCAAATAGGCGCTGATGTATTGATGGAGAAATTTAAAATGAAATGGATACAAATTAAACCAAAATTGTATTTATTCGTCGAAAAGAATGTTCTGTCAGTCCAGCCTTTCGAAAAAAATCGCACGACACTCATTCAGCTGAGATTGTTCATTCAATCAATCTCTTACACAGTCGGCTACGCTGAGCGCGTCACAGTGAACAACGGACTGAACTGCTACGAAATTATTAGTGAACGGCTTGACACGTATAGACGCCGGGACATGTGTCTTTGAAGGATTTGGTTTGTGAACGAACCGAGTAATTTTCATCTGTGACGTGATTGTATAGGGGGTATCTTTCAGTGCTGGGGTGGTGCCGTCACCAGTCACGTGTTCTATCGTAACGCACGCTACTGTTTAAGCGTGTCATGTCAATTAGTCGATCGTTACGTTAATAGCTCCACGTGAACTGTGGAAGTTCCGGTGACGGAAATTCTAACCTACTCTCCGCTCGTGCGTTTTCAGTTTATCACGATACGGTACACACCACACGCACATTATAAACGTCTACATTACTCAATCATCACCTTTACCACAGTAAATATATAGCTGTGCGACCGGGGTCACAGCAGTACCTCAACTCAGACAATTTTTCAGATAAATATCTTCGCTCCATGGAGTGTCGGGTTTATCGCTTAAGGTGGCCCAACCCGCTCAACTCCCCATACAAACGGGGAAAGAAGATCACGCCCATATTTCTTGTCAGAGATCCCAAATTTTGCTCAAAATAGCTTTATTTGATCGAACTAGATGTCTGATGACCGTCGGCATTGTAAAATTGAGTTTGGTTTCTAAGTTATATGGTCCGAAAGTTCGAATTTTTCGCCCGTTTTATACAATAATTTTGGAGGTGGATTACGCAATGATAAAGTAAGAACATTTTAAAAAGATTAGTCATCAGACATAGCTTATTTAATCAAGATTTATAAACTATTTGTTTTTTGTTCGATTTTTGACTACTGCGGTCGTGGTTTACTTTTAGCAATAAGTCGTTTTGTAATTTAAATTTTCGTAAATCTTACCAAATCATACACTATGCACATTGTCTTTTTTGTGGACATGTTGCATCTTCCTCATCACGGAGCCTGTCTTTTTCTTTGAAACAGATAAGGTCCCAGAGCGCAACAGCACCGTTATGTACCGTGCCCGCGAATGAGTTAGTCCCGCCGGGTTGGGCCACCTTAAATATTGGCGGAGCACTGCTGTTAGTTTTAAAAAGATGATTTCGAAGGACCCTTCGCTACAGTTCAGCACCGTGAAACTACCTTAGAGCCCATACAAGCGAAATGTGCCAGTACTTTGTATATGGTTGAGCTATTGAATGTAATCCTATTTATAATCTGTTTCTTTATGGTTCGTTTGTTCCACTACATTTAATAAAAGATGGTCTAACCGGCCAGAGGGCATGGGGTATTTCCCTGCCCGGTCATGTAGCACTTTTTTTCTCTTTCTGCATTGGATTAGTGCATTTTCATCACGAATGCGAGCCGTTTCATGTCTTGGGATCCCGAATCACATCCCAAAATGAATGAACCTTTATAACATTTTGTAAAATTATTAATTTAAAATTCCAGCAACCGACCTAGCCTCGAAAACAGCATAGAACTGCCGATGCACTATAATTTTGTCGACACACAGTTGATAGGAAAAGTACCCGGGATCCAAGATGTATATCGCTTGCAACAAAAAACAAGATTCAAACCGCTTGTTCCATTAATATATTATCGGAGCTCGTCGCGGAACAAAAACCCCTATGTAGTGACGTCCACAGTAGCTGCAAAAACCGCACTCACTTTGACGGACTGACGGAAATATAACTCAACGAAAACCAGTACCTTTAAAAAATCGGATTCCCATACTAGCACCAACTGGTACGGCCAGCATACTGCCCCTACGAAAGTAGACTTTGCTTGTTCTCATAACGCTCAATCTGGTTTAGCAATTTTTCGTGATTATCTGAACCACGAACGACCAATTCCTCAGTCGCTCAGCCTAATCAGTCCCCTAGTGATACCAATTGTATTCAGAATCTTAACCACTAACGACAAATCTCTCAGTCGCCTAAACTAGTCAGTTTCTTATTGGTATCACTTGTATTCAGAATCAGTATCCTCGCCTAGTCAATCCCCTAGTGGGACCGATTGTATTAAGAATCTGAGCCACAAACGACTAATCCCTCAGTTGCCTAGGCTAGTCAGTCCCCTAGTGGGACCACTTGTAATCAGAATCTAAACCACGAACGACAAATCCCTCAGTTGCCTAGGCTAGTCAGTCTCCTAGTGGGGCTACTTGTATTAAGAATCTGAACCACGAACGACAAATCCCTCAGTTGTCTAGGCTAGTCAGTCCCCTATGGGACCAGTTGTAAACATAATCTGAACCACGAATGACAAATTCCTTAGTCTCCTAGCCTAGAAAAATCTATATACCACGAACGATATTACCCCTGAGTAGCCTATGCTAGTCAGTCCACTAGTGGAACCACTTGTATTAAGGATTGGAATCACGAACGACAAATCCGTCAGTCACCTCGCCTAGTGGGACCAATTGTATTCCTTACCCGCACGGTAAATTTGAAGTGTTACCGGAAGCTATACAGCACGGTCGCGATTCTTCACCCAACATTCATCACCCTCATGGCGAACCGGCGAAATATAATTCCAATTGAATCTTGAAACAATATAAGTAAATCGACGATAAACCCTGACCGACTGGCAATAAAGATGTTTAAACAAATTGTTATTGCGCCGCGACGACAGGGAGTGAAATTTGTGGCCAATAATACGGTAGGCCGAACCTTCGGTTGTATGCAAGTCCACGGAGGAATAATAATGGGTGGAGTGATTTTGTCGGATTATGTGTGATCTACATACTAACAATAAAAAAACTAATACTTACATAACGAGAATATATGCAAAAAAGGGATAAATCAATAGAAACGAAATGAAGTACTTTTAATCTTAATGTAGATACATTTGCGTCAGTTTTGTGCTGTGTGTGCTCCAGCACATAAAATTACACATCTCGGTTCAGTGAATTTATTCCCGTGCATTTCGTGAGAGTCCGCTGAGAGATTCTTCGTTCGTGGCTCGGATTCCACGTATAACTGTAGCCCCTCTTCCTTACTTACTAGGTACGACCGTATTTTTGGTCGAACAGGCAATGCAAATTGGTAATGTTTTCCATTCAGTTCAATGTAGCCGTGCAATGTTAGGAAGGTTCTGACATGGTACCCAGTTTTCAAGTCGTGTATTATGCTAATATCATGACAGTTTATGGTACTCCATGGCCAGTTCCATAAAAATGTATTTTTTAAAAACTAATAATCTTGAAATTCTGGGTAGGTAATATAAAATCACGAATAATGACCTACAAGCAGCATATGTACAAAAAGATCGAATCAATCAGAACTGATCGCAGTTCCGGAGCCCATGCACTTAATCGTTAATTGTCAATTCATTTGTTTCGTTTATTTTAGCCTTATGTGAATTTCTGTATAAATTATAAGTCGCGCTGGGAGTGTAAAATAATGTGACAAAAAGCATGTGACAATGTGAATTCGATATCACCTCTAGCCAATTCCTACTTCATGGCGTAACGCACGTTATTTCTGGGTAGTCCGCTAATGGAGACCACAGGCAGCTGTAATGCTTTCCTGCACAGGAAATAGAGAAGCAACATCCAAATGCTTCCTTATGCATGGAGGAAACCGATATCTTCTTGGCAGTCAAGGTGGGAAAAGATTGCAATGCTGAGCGAATTGTGGTCGCAAGATGTAATCAGATGAATAAACGGCCAACGTTTTAGTTGACTGGTCCACTTTCTGGTGTTGTTTTAAAATGTATGAACCACGGTGTTGCATGAACGAAAATTCACCCAGGGACCAAACACCGGCCAAGTGCGAGTCGGACTCGCACACGAAGGGTTCCGTACCATCGTACAAGATTTAACAAAAAATTTTTTTTTTTTTATTTTCCCTTTAATTTTAATCTTTTATTTTATTTTACCTATTTGTTATTATAGCAGCAAAATAAATACACACTCTGTAAAATTTTCAGCTGCTTACCTAATACGGTTCATGACATGACATTGTCTGCCTCAATGGCCCAGTCGCGCGACACTTCGGCGATCGCTCTCCCGAAGTTAAGCAACGCTGGGTCCGGTCTGGTCTTGGATGGGTGACCATTCGACCGTTGAGAGAGGCTGGCCGTGGTTCGGATTCCACGTTAAACTGTAGGTCCTCTTCCTTACTTACTAGGTGTGGGGTTAATCCCGCCCGGGTTGGTACCATCGCATTGGATGAACGATGGTCGAAGCGGCAATGAAAAATTGTCCGTGTTTTCCATCCAGTTCAATGTAGTCGTGCAATATAAGGAAGGTCCTGGCATGGCACCTAGTTCCCATGTGGTGTATTGGGCTAATACCATGACAGAAGGTGTGGTATTAGCCATCCATGTCCAGTCACATAAAAAAAAACATCCCTGTGACAGACGGACGGACGGACGGACGGACGGACAGCGGAGGCTTAGTAATAGGGTTCCGTTTTCACCCTTTGGGTACGGAACCCTAAAAACTAAAACGTCAAAGAGGGTTTTTAGGTATGAGGTATGAGGCAGCGAGTAACTTAGATGAAGGAGACTCTTCATTATATTATATTATTCTATATATAATATATTGACTTGATACACGTCATTGGTATCAAACTTGACGAGGGCTTTATACACCTGACATAGGTTAAGTTGACGACGGCTTTTACAACAGAGTATACTTGTAATGCTATAAATTATATTAATTTATATAATTGAATTAGTAACTTTATTAGTTGTAAGTAACTCAAACTTAGGGTTGCTGTTTCTATTGTTCTTTGTTCTTTGCCTTACAACTGTTCTGCCAAGGAATTGTTTGGCAGTAGCATTTAGATCTAAGTATGTATTTCATAATTGTGGACGGAAAAATATGTTATGTAAACCCGTGAAGTTTCTTTGCGGGTTCTTCTTTACTGGGTTGATCGAATCCGCGGATCTTTGTGACGTAACTTGGTGTAGTTTGACTACCAAAAAGTTTAAATAAATGAAATGAAAATGAAAATTAAATTCATCTAACGACGAGTAAGCCCAACTCTCAACATTCCCGACGGAAGTAGGAGCCAGGAGCTTCTCGTTATGAGCATGGCTACTTTGAACTGAATCGAAAACACGGACAATTTTTCATTTTCACTTCCACCATCTTTTCATCCAATGGCGGTACCAACCCAGGCAGGCTTAAACCCTTCCACTGAGTAGGGGAAGAGTACCTTCAGTTTTACATGGATTCCAAACTATGGGCCAGCTTGTATTCGGACGAAATGCTCTTATCCCACTCAGAAGAGAAATAAAGTTGTGCTTGAACCAGGCGAGGATTGGAACCCAGACCGAGCAAGAAAAGTCCATATTGAAGAGTTTGTTTTTGAAGGAACTGACTTGGCGAACGCATTTCTGGAGCACATTCGCGCGCGGTGGCGATGTGTGGAGTGTGTCGCACACGACGCGCGGTTGGCTTCCGATACCATTAAATGGCCAAAATGTCCATGCGTCGCAGCGGCGGGTAACGAGCGCATGACACTTCTCCTTAATTTTCTCGTCTGAGGCCTGGTTGAATGTATGTGTTACTTTAAAGCCCGAACAACGGGAAATCCTAAGATTGACGAGTAGGTATAACCTAAGATTTACCAACTCTGTCGTATTCAGAGTGGGTGGACTAACTTTAGTGCAAGCATTATTACCGGACTAAACGGGTTTTTGTATGGTTAAGTCCGGTGCTAAGCCAGTACTATGTTTTGACAGGCTCAGTCTGAAAACGACTGTTAACTGTTAAAGTTCGAAATGTTCTAAAACATCGTTAATTTCGTATTTTTATCACCATTCACTCGGTAAATCTTAGGATTTACCTCAGAGACATGGTAAAATCGAACCTTACATAACATAACATAACCTAACATAACCTTACCTAACATAACCTAACCTAACATAACTTAACCTAACATAACCGAACCTAACCTAACCTAACCTAACCCTAACCTAACCTAACCTAAAAAAACCTAACCTAACATAGCCTAACCTAACCTAACCCAGTATATACCAAATTGTATTGGTAAAATCCCGAAAAATCTTAAATTTTCATAGATTTACCAACTTATGTTGGTAAATACTAACATTCACAAGTAAAACCTAGGATTTACCAATATACAAGATTTTATTGTAACATATGCACCCGGAAGATCGTTCGTAAATTATGAACCTAATTTATTAGCCGGTCTCAGACGGCGTGGTTTATTGATATGAGAAGCGTCGATCTCCGCGGAATCTTCGATCGAATCATTTAATTGATATGTTCTGTATTTTAATTTTATTTTACGGCCGCAAAAGCAATTGGCAAAGTTCAAGGATAAATTCACCTTAAGGTGGGCCCGTGAGCATCAGAAAATAATGCTTCCCATACAAATATAATTTACTAATCATTTGGAAACCACTATTCCAATTTAGTTGATATTTGGTACCTAATATCAGACAACAAATAGGTAAATTTGTCGGCATGTTTTAATTTTTTTGGTCAATATATCCTGCGTCAAACCACAGAGGAAATATAACGCATACATTTTTTTTCCATTTATTTGATTCGGATTGGATTTTTCTAGAAAACAAAAACGTACAGACACAGATATTTGTTGCCCTATATTAGATTCCAGCTTATACTCACGGCTTCGCTCGCACTAGAAACCGTTGAATGATTTGGAAAATTTGTATTGTTTCTCCATAAATTATTTTAATCTCTCATTCACCCTCGTAAGGTTTTAAATAACATTTAGGCATCTCAGATTTTTAAAAAATCCCATTTTAATCGTAAATCAATTTCCTTAGAATTCTCAACAACTGCACCCATACCGATTTTAGGCTTCTACAACATTCGAAAGATTTGAATTGAGTTTAAGCCTGACCGGCCGACCTGGTTTTCGCAGCCCCCCTGAAAGTTCGAATGGTAGCAGGTAGTTAGATCGGGTTGGGGCGACGACTGGTGTTTCCCATAATATAACCGAAACCAATTTGGACATGACAGGTAGGTAGATCAAGTCGGGCGTTTATTTGATACTGCTGAGCACTACGGCTGTTTAGCGTGATTGTATGTCTCCTACATGTAGTGAGCCTCAAAGCATACTCTTTACATTGGCGCAACCTCAAAATCTTAAGTTAAGGCGACGCGGTGCTATGAGATTCCTAACTTAACTTAAAAATCTAATATCTATTGATTATGTGGGTCGATTTGATAAAATAAACCTTACATGTTACTCTGACGATTGCTTCCAATGTTTTAGGATTTCTATGTTTTATATAATGAGTGACTTTTGCGTGACGCGCGCACAAATGAACAGACAAACCGACAAACTGACAACAATTTTAAAATTTGTTTTTTTACGTTCTGTTACTTATTCTTCCGTCTCCCAGATTAAAATAATAATAATTGGAACAGTGGTTATCAACTGATCATTGTAACCAATATTTGACAAAAACAAAGAGTAATAAATATGACAATTCTTCACAAAATATGTGCCTTAAATATACAAGATGTTATTTTCTATTCAAAAGTTGTAGAACGAATTTTATTTCAAATTGAAAAATCTAGATTTTTATTTTTGGGACAGTGACTGTTGATTTAAAACAAAATGTGCAACCCTCTATGTAAGCCACTTCAAGGAATTCCGTATTGATGAATCAGAAGTGGTATAAGAAGAGGAATACACTTTGACATTACTTTGGTATTCTGGAAATAGATCGAAGTGCCACAAGGAATGATTGGTGCAGAATGAAACATTTCCAAGTTTTTCTGAATTCAGGGCCAACGAAAAAAATACATATCCATTTCCGTAGTCGATCCGTGAACGCACCACAATATGTCGGAAGTTAGTTCCTACGTGTATTTCGTATGTAAATTAAATATTGCAAAAATTGGCCTCTGACACTAACTCGTCGAAAAGTAAAGAAGAAGAAATACATTCAAATTTTGTAACAGACGATCTATGTATGTACTACGGTTAAATGTGGGATATTTTTTTCAAACGTTAAATGAAAATACGTGTTTACACTGCATTTAACAACAAAGTGATTAGTTGTTCACTTGGCGTCACCTCAAAAAACATTTATTTATTATTATCAATCAATCTCACGAAGTCAGTGCCTTCGCGTGCCGTTATAAGCGATACATCGATAGAAAGTAGGTGGACTAGTACACCATACGTGTCCAAGTTGGACTAGGTCAGTTTTGAGTAGACTTCTTTGACTGTAGTTGGGTTCGAGCTTGCTGCTCCGTGCTCTATCGAACAGAAAAGAAAAAAAAAGAGCATTATAATATCCCGTTTTAGCTAACAGAATGACTGTTCGGCGTTCCGGCTTTGGCGTTCTCGCTTACCTATAAACGAGTTCCGTACTACCTCTATTACGAGTTACAAATCACTTATCGAAAAATCGCTAAGATTATTATCAATGCCGCAGGTTTAAATCATTGAAAAGAGCAGGCATTCGAAGGATACTCGTCCACGGATCTTTATGTTTGTGTAGAAATTTAAAATAAAATAAATGTGTTAAAAATATGTATCTACAACAGCTTCCTACCTATTACGGTTCACGAGATACAGCCCTGTGACAGACGGACAGACGGACGGACGGACGGACGGACGGACGGACGGACGGACGGACGGACGGACGGACGGACGGACGGACGGACGGACGGACGGACAGCCGAGGCTTAATAATAGGGTTCCGTTTTCACCCCTTGGGTACGGAACCCTAAAAAGCAACATGTTAAATTACCCTTGACAGCAATGACAGTTTTGAGCTTTCTAAGGTCAGGTAGCTCATGCAACCACCTACAATTAGCTTATGCTGAGATTCAAAGACAGTTCTTGGGTCTTGTGACGATTCTCAAGCCTCAAGACTGTCAATTTTAAAATAAAATGTATGGGAGTAATGTCAAATCTGGCAAAACCCAAAAACTGTCTTTGAATCTCAGCATTATTGTTTTCTTCCCCATTGCATAACCATTACTCAACAATGTAGTTACCTGCTTCAAGTAAATTATCACTATGACACTGCAAAAATCTAATGATCAAAGAGATGTGCTAATTGTTAAAGTCTAAAATAACACCTTTACATTATCGCTAAGGTGCTAAATGATCAATAAATAGGTTATAGAACTGTACAAATTCAATTGACCCAAGCACGTAATTCCTTTATTTTAATCGTCTAATTGTGTTTGGGTTTGCTCATATGCTTAACGTGTTTGGAAAACCGATTCTACTTATGTCTATTCTTTTGCATCTTTTTCGATCATATCTTCTAAAGTAAACTTTGTATTGACTATTTACTTAAAATCGTTAATCTTGGCTTGCTTTCTTAGGTTAAACTTTAAAGTATTATTTAGAAATTTTAAGATTCTGATTACATTAGAATTGAAGCCATCAGACAAAATATTTTCTCGTGTCAGCCTACCTATTGCGATTGTACTGAGGGTTGCTGTTTCTTTTGTTCTTATTCTTTGCCTTAAACAGTCCTACTAAAAATTGTTCGACAGTAGCAATTAGATTTAAGTATGTATATCAATACTGTGGACGGAAAACCAGTAAAGTTTCTTTCCAGATTCTTCTTTACTAAGTCGATCGAATCCGCGGATCTATCAGTTTTTAAAGTAAATTAGTTTAGTTTGACTACCAAAAAAACAGTTCGACCGGTATTTCGCATTAGCGAAGTACTGAGGCTAGGGGCTTCAATCCAATTGCAACGCGTAGCAATTTTGAGTGAAGTCACTCAAAATCATTGCGACGAATTGTGTGCTCGGACTGCGGGTTCCAAATTCGCAGGGACTCGCCGCGCCACCGCGGCGCCGGGTTTTCCTGGACCGGAACTCGCTTCCTCACTTAGCCGATTAGCGCGAAGTCCGGACTGTCCAAACGGAATTAGCACACTCATGGGTACGCATAGTTATGACTCCATTATGTATGTATCATATGTGTTAATTTTAACCCGACTACGGAGAAACAAAAGGAGTGTTATAATTTTGACCAGTATGTATGTCTGTATGTTCATCTGTTCCGTCCACTGGTGGCGCGTCGCATACCACGCAGTCGAAACATTGCCACCACGCGGAAAAGTGCTCTTAAAATCCGTTCGTCAAGTCAATTCCCATCCACACAAGCCCTCCAATACTTCTGCGACTATGTTTGCATGTGGCATGTACGCTTAAGTTCAGTTGGTAGTTTTCGAAAACTGGAGACAGCGGGTCCTTTTTATCTATGGTTCCCTCACAACTCCTAAACTGCTTATCATACTTTGAAATCGCCTTGGTCGTCCGTTGGTTATAGACTGACGGTTTTAGTGACTTCACATTAAGATGGTCCGTCCCGCTCAACTCCCCATACAAACGTGGAAAGAAGATCATGCCCATATTTCTTGCCAAAGATCCAAAATTTTCCTCAAAATAGCTTTATTTGACGAACTAGATGTTTAATGGCCATGGGCATTGTAAAATTGTGAATGATTTCTAAGTTATAAGGTCCGGAAGTTCGATTTTTTCTCTCGTTTTAAACTTTGGAGGTGGATTTTGGATTTAGTCATCACTCATCAGACATAGCTTGTTTCGTGGAGATTTATAATCAATTAGATTTTTGTTAATAAAAAGATTTGTTAGAGCTATAAATTGTTTTGTAATTAAAGTTTTCGTAAATCTTACCAAATCAAACACTTTGCGCATTGTCTGCTTTGTGGACATGTTGCATCCTCCTCGTCACGGAGCCTGTCTTTTTCTTTGAAACAGAGAACGTCCCAGAGCGCAATAGCACGGTTTTGTACCGAGCCCGCGAATGAGTTATTCTCGCCGGGAATGGCCACTTTAAATTGGATTTACAACATTGCCGAAAGATTAAATAATATTTTCTTGTTTCAAATATTTTTAATCGTAACTTTTCAGTAGTTGGGTTTAATTTTGGAACTTAGGGTCTACTATTTGGAGTGGTGATCTCTGGTTAATTTTATAGTTACGGTTATTATAGATCTATCTTCGTTCTTGTTCAGGCGAAAAATAAGGACAGATTAATTATTAAAAATATCACTAACCATAGTTGTTGCACTCCGCACTTAATTTATACATTTGTTTATTATGTATGCCATAAGAAGAAAGAATACAGACGATATATAACAATAACATTCCCGATGATGTATTATAACAATAAAATACTATTTTTGTTACAAATGGGCCGTTTCCTTTAATTTGCCATTTGACATTACTGTACAGAAATTCGTTACTTATAAGCGACACTATTGGTTGGTGCAATACCACAGGTAATATTTTTTCCCATTTTAAAGAGTTTTATTCCCGGCTAAAAAAAATTTCTTAAAAAATCTACTAATGCAGTTTTAATATTTATCAAAATCGGCCTCATGACTGCTGAGTGTTTTTCGGACTTAAGGCTAGAAAAACGAAGCCTGTATATTGTTCTGTTAATGTTCTACATTTCTCTTCGTTTGGCGTTATTAATAAAATAAAATAAACTTGTTAGCAGAACCCTCACTCGACCGCTATAGGGATGTGCAAACTGAACGTAAAACGCAAAAACAAGAAGTGACCAACGTCACAAATTAATTCAAATCGGACGCTCGCTGTGACCAGCCGTGAATCTATAAGCTATGGTCAGTTTTGGGCGCGCTGGGGAAACCCGAATATAGCTGACATTTCGCTAACGCAGTATGTTAGAGCGGTCAAGGCTGATCAATCTCACAAGAGGTTAAATTTTTAGGGTTCCGTCGCAACAATTGTATTTCGAAAAACCAAAATATTATGGAATCGATCTGGTGATCTCCAGTCGGACAAAGGCAGAGAAAACCAAATCTCGAGAAAAAATAATCATATTTTGATTCAACTAACATCTAATTCCGAAAAACAAATCCGCACAACTAAATGATTGGTTTTCTGATAAATATGTACAGAGTGCATAATTCTGGCGCAAAATTGGAGCAATAAATTGAGTTACTACTAATTAAACGGCAATTACAAAGATCATGAACATTTATAAGCCCCGATTGCACGAAGAGACGACCGAGTTAATCAATATTCAAACACGTCACTTTTAGTGAACCGTATGGAGTTCCTTCCATTGTGTCCATACAAATTGACGCGTTTAATCGTACGTTGACGTTGATTCTGATTTTTTGTCCTTTCGTGAACTCGGCCCTAAATCTAACAATAGCAAATATTTCCTTAAATTATCTATTAGTTATTTTCGGCTTAATCTTTCAGAACACTTAATTAGAATATTATAAAACCACCACCTCCAGTTACAAACTTTCAAAGTTACCTTTCGGTTACACCATGTAAATATGCCTTGTAACCGAAAATTACTTATCAGAATTCAGGTAACCGAAGGTGGTGAAAACAAGGGTTAGTCAAGTTAGTTTGCCAATAATCTATATGCATTTTCCCATATGGAATGCATTTTTGAAGTGAAAACAATGATGGGATATTTGTTTTGTGCAGGTTTGACTTTGACCAGCTGATTCGAGATACCTTTAAATTTACTGATTCTGTGTTTTGTGGCATTTAGAGACATATTCTAAATCAGTCGAGAATAGGTGCCTCCTGTTTGGTAGATTCTTCTCGTACATTATCTATAGAGAATGAACAGGTATGAAGTTAATTTGGCTTCACCTTATGGCTCATGATTCAACTTTATGTTCAACTGTCAAACATTAAATGTCATAGAATTAAATGATTAGAAAGTCATAGAAAATCTCAAAAGTCCAGTCATACACTACAATCGTCGTTCAACCAGTTAAAGTATGTGATTTAGGACCCCAAATCTTAGCCAGAATCTGAGATCATCCAGATCACCTCGGCAAATATAAATCACATGTGATTCGCTTACAAAGATACGTTTACATAGCATTCACCCGAACTAATTCCAGTTAGCCGCATAAAAAGTTTTCCCGAGAATCAAGTAAAAATAAGGGAAAACCCCAAAGGTATCTATCTAAGAGGACATCTGGCCAATATGCTAATTTGGGTTCAAGAAATCTTAGGACTTTATCGTGACAAAATTTCCCTGCAATTATACATAGAAGATCTATGTAGTGTTCAGATGATTCAAAGTGTAATAAAAGTCACCCAGCCACCAACAAATAATCGCCAAGACCTTACCCTTCGGCTGCCGCGCGACCTGTCCCTTCTTGCGTTTCTCGAACAGTCGGTTGATTATCGCCTCCTTGCGCCCGCTGAAGTCGCTCGCCTCGTCGAACTTGCTGTTCAGGCCCTCGCACTCGGCGAAATTCGCCTCGAAAGCGCCCGTGTCTATGTCGCCGCGCCTTAGCCTGTTGTTCGACAGGTCGCGCATCTCCCGGTCATGCTGGTCGACGGACGCGTACGGCTTCCCGGAGACGCGGTTCCATATTTGAATGAAGTCCTTCATTTCGATCTGTCTTCGAACCCTTTTTTAAATTAAAAACGTTGTCTATAGATTCCGTTTTAACAGATCGCCATTCGTTGTTTTTTGACAAAGAGTGGGTCACTTCAAACACTGTGATGGTCGTTTTGGGCTTCTTCAAACAGTTTATTGACCAAGGCTATCACACAGTTTGCTAAAGGTCCACCTATTGACAGAACAAACAAAGTTGTTATTCTGTCTATGTTTCGTAAGCTGTTTAATTTGAATTTAATTGGATACTAAATTACAGTCCGATATGTTTGTCTTCCGCGGCCCAAACTAATCGTGACTCAAATTGAGTGATGATATAGTAAGCACGTATACGATGCTTCACTTGAAGTGTACTGCGGGTTTTTATGACGTTGTTCATCAAGTTAAAATAAAAAATGCGTGCGTACGATAATTCCACTGCTATGTACGGCTAAAGGGTCACTTATTTCGCAATTCCGGGTAAGTGGTCTCGCGTCAACAACCAGCGCAGGGCAGAGCGGCAATTTTCAAGTTCAAGTTGCACTTCCCACTTGACACGTAACTTGATTTAATGCAGCCGACGAGCGAGTGGAAACTTGTAGGAAATAAAAATTTGCTGACGCACTAATTTAATGTAACGTATTAATTAACATAAATCGTGTCTTCTCTGTCACACATCCGGCTTAGAAATCACTGCCTTCTCTTCACGTGATGGTAAAACATTTTGACTGATTCAAATCATTCAGTGCACACCACTAATCACGATTTAAATCACTATAATATTCCACCGTTTCAAAATGGAACGGAATGTCCCGTGTCCAGATAGCGCGAAGAAATTCAAATTTCGAACGTTTCTTTCGTACATTCGGTTTACTCGCGCTTGAGACTTGGATTCAAGTCCTTACGACCGCGTTGTGAGGTTGTAACACATGAACTAACTGAGTGTCTTGCACTGTTCAGTTGAGTCTAATGGAGCGAGGTGGTGGGTTCTTGCTCTTATATAAAATTTCGCAAGTTAAACTCACACACACGGCACACGTACAAACGAGCTGTAGAGTGATAGCTTAGTCTATAAGTTTTACGTCATCGTAAACGCAATTTTGCCAGGGTTAAACTATTTTATGGTGTTAAAACGTATTCTAGTAAAAGAAGAAAGATAATAATTATGTTAAGTGAATTACAACTACACACGTTACATGAATTTTAGATGAATGTGTACATTATTTTTTATGTATGTGTATGAATATTATTTACTGCTTTCTGTCACCGTTAAAGCATTAACTTCAAACTTTAAACTGTTATCCGCCTCACCCCACAGGTTGACTGGATGAAATCGCATTATCCTAATGTTAGATTTTGTTATTCTTTTTTCGTTATATCTTTTAATGTAATCGCTCAATTAAACATTAATGAAGTCCCGGAGAAACATACGATATTTAATCGGACTTTAACGCGGATGGGGCTGTCCACTAGATTCTAAACAAATTACTAAGTCCTAAGATTTCGAAGTATTTGACCTATTCGTATTCATCGACCCAAAATGAGAACGGCTACATTGAACTCGATGGAAAACATGGATAATGTTCCGTTGCCGCTGCAACCATATTTCATTCAATCCGATGACAGCAATCTACAGCTTCTGACAGACAGGCCTACAATGTTACCTCGCCTCATTTATAGTCTCGCTTTTGTGACGAAGTACACTTATGCGACTAAAAAAGTGTTAAAAATTCGTACGTAAACGGGCGGGGATTGAAGCCATGTACACTGGAATGGTGAGTTGTAAAATATTACGAAATTCGCTCAAGTCATAACAGCGAACCACAGTTTTGGTTCATTCTACTGTATTTTATTGTTGCCTGGACATTTTTATGAGTATCTATTTCAAATTCAGGTTTAAATAAATCAATCAAAGCTTAAACTATTTCAAAATTGATCTATGACACACATTTTGAATTTACTAAATGAAAATGAAAAGAAAAATACTTTGTTTGCAGCCATACGGTACATAAAGGCGGAAATTAATGCCATAAGGTATTGTCTACTATTGAACCTTGGAGATGTAGGAGAGGTGCAGTAAGACGGGCAAAAAAAAATATGTAAAACAAAATTAATTAGAGAAAATATTAACTAACCTTAAAATATTGATTTAAATATTAAAATAAATTACATACAAATACGTACATACACTTAAACATATTAATAGACATCAGATATACATACACATATATTATTATAGAACGTACAAACAGATTTACACATACAAAAATACTTATAAATATTTGATAAATAGCGCTTAGCACTTAACATTTTAATTTATTAAGGGCATTACAGCAGCCAATACTTTAATTTCGGGAAATAATTCTAAGAAATACACACCCACCAAATAATACATTATCACAATTAGGATCTTGCTACATCCATCTTCTGCAATCAACTAGTCGGATTATTCGCAATCAAATGATTTTGCTTGCTTGCTGCCACAGGAGCCAATATACCTATTATAATTTAATCTACTATTCATACAGTTCATATAATTCTATGTTTTCGTCTATAACAATAAACCAAACGTTTACAGCTTATGGAACTCTGCTATAATGAAATATAGTCTCATATCGATCCGAAGATGCATTTAATTTTGATTGCCTTCAAAGCGATCGTAAAATATTAAATGTCCTGGTTTGATATGATGACTAATTAAATACTGGCTAATGAAACTACCTAAAAAGTTATATGATGGTACATATAACAATTCCATTTTCACATTCCATTTCAACATTTGAACATTTTCTGAAAGCTTATAAGAAGTTATTCTCAAAATTTGCAGGCCACGTTTCATAAATTTTTTTTAGTAATCCTCTTCGATTTAAGTACATTTTGTGTTTTTTTTCATAACCTGTGATTTATGACCTTTTATTTCTGAGATTACGGACATTTTGAGGGAACATATTTTTATAATAGCTGATTAAGTACCCAGAGTGGAGTAGTTATTTTATAATTATATTTTTTAGGTAACAAGACACAAAATTTCCAAAAAAAAATTAAAAACCTAAATAACTCAAAAACTATTGATTTTCGACCCCCAGTTCATTGGGACAAATTTGTTGCAAATTAGCTCTAGAATTACCCCTTAGAAGGAATGTATCGAATTACCAAACACCCTGTATAAATATTAGTCTTTACCTATGAAATTTTAAATTGTATTAATATGATTTTCAGATTTAATTATCTGTGGAGCAATTTTAAATTTAAAAAAAATATTTGCTAGCCGCGTCATTTTAATTTCAAATTCAGTCCTTTGTTTTTAGACTGTATCTTATTTTTTTTTTTTTGTAATTGTGATAGTTTTTGGCGCCATGGATAAACTGAAAATGCGTACAATTTTCGAATATGAGTTCCTACTTGGAAATTCCACAGCGCAAACAAAACGAAACATTAACGACGTATACGGACCTAACATTGCTTGCATAAACACGGTCAATTATTGGTTCAATCGTTTTAGATCTGTAAATTTTGAGTTGAAGATCGATTCGGCCTCTTAAGTTTCAAGGAGGCACGTTTGTGGCAACCGAAACACATCCGTTAGTGGCTGCGTAGACAATTTTTAGTGATAAACAAGGCGACAGTAGCGCTGGCCAGTCAGGTCGCTGAACAAATCCGCTCACTCCAGATGTTTTTGAGTTCCAACGACACGTAAAGACTGCACAAGACGACGTTTAGTGTAACGATCAACCGATATTGCGTGTCCTGAATCCGTAAGTGAACTGACTAATATCAGTTCATTATCACTAATACGTGGCTACGCTGCCGCTATTCGGACGAGTTTCGATTGCCGCTCCTGTACGTTTCTTAGTCATTATAACGGGCCCACTTACTAACTGAATGTGCTCGATGACGTAAAATGTTATGTCGTGAGCTCTCACGTCAATTGCGGCACCCGTTGAGGTGTGAGTGTTGTTCTTGAAACCAGTTTACTCTTTATCATAACAACTAACGGGTGACGCGTTAAGGGTCGCTGCTGGACGTAGGGCTCTATGGAAAATAATCGTTCATATAACTGAACACCGGGCTGTTATAATAATATTTAGTTTGCTGTCAAACCCTGACATTCAATCTCCGTTTTACTAATAAATATATCCTATATCTATGCTTATCCTCGAAATATTTATAACAGACAGAAAGATGTTACAGGATTCAACCATATTAATATTATAAACGCGAAAGCAACTCTGTCTATCTGTTGCGTTTTCACGCCTAAACCGCTGAACCAATTTTGATGAATTTTGGTATTGAGATAGTCTGGACTTTGGAGGAGGACTTTTAAGGCAAAATTAAACTCGAAGGGGTGAAATAGGGGATGACATTTTGTACGGGACACTCATATAATATCCAGGAAATAATTCGGGCCGACATTGACCGAAGCGGAGTCAAGGAAATAGAGAAGGAATAACTAAATTTACGCTCACTAGTCTTCATAGGAAATGAAGCATGCCGCCTAATGCCCACATCCTGGGTCTTCCGATTCATTTATTGTCAAAACTGCAAATCATCTGATGCGTTTTTGACACTATTTTGTTCAATTCTCGAGTATTATTACACCGCCTTCATTATTAGTAACTCTAAATACCGGAGTAATAGCGATGGTATATATTTTTATTCGTAAGCCAGTAGTAAGTATATGTTTGGAAAAATATAAAGTTCCCTTCGCTTCCTTTTAAGGATGTTCCGACCCATACAATGTTTTTTTTAATTCGTCAAAAATATTAAATATAGCCATAGTAGTTGCAGCGAAAACATATTCACAATTTCAGGTTTAATGGTTTCGTTGTAATTGCCGATTAGAAGTTTTACACCGTTAGATGGCGCTGTTAAATAAAAATAGTATTTAAATAAATTGCAACAAAACCAATAATCCTGAAATTGTAAAATTGTTTTCGCTGCAAGTAATATGACTATATTAAACTTTTATTATTAATTCGTGGCTTAAATTGCAATACTTTTTGCGTTATGTGTGCAAACAACTTTATATGGGTCGGAACTGCCTTAAGAACGACCTTCCATACACATGTAGTTTATTTACTATGTGAAACCTACTTTTTCAATGTACTTGATATCTGATACCTAATATCAGGGAATAAATATCTCTGTCTGCGCGTTATTGCTTTTTTGGAAAATCCAAAACTGAGCAAAATAACCGGATAAAGAAAATATTAACAGTCATTTTATTTTCTCTTCGGTTTGATGGTTCGATACAGGATATTTTTTTTTGGAAAAAAACTAAAATGTTCGGTCACAGATTTTTTTTGCTTGATAAATAAGATTAGCAAGTGCATTGAAACGTTTGCATGGGCAGCGTAATTTTCTGATGCTTACTCACATGGTATGGTTTAAAAACGTGATAATTGTATTAATTCAATGCTATACATTGCCGTTATCGCATTAATTTTAGTTTATCCAACGACATCTACATTGAAGCATTATAATCAGATTTTTAAAATAGGAAGCAGACAGTAAATAGGTTTAATAATTCAGTCAAAATGCCTTAGCATTGGTTAAATTTTTGAAACCAACGCCATCCACTAGTAAATGGGGGAAGTATTGTGTCGGTTCGAAGAAATTCGTTAATGGTCTGGATAGCTCAGCGTGAATAGCTCAGCATGTAATTCAGCGATCGCGGGTTCAAATCCTTTTTTAGACGAATGTCCAAAGTAAAAATTTTTTGATTATTTTACAATCTACTAGATAGCGCTGATTTCGCATATTAATCCTACACCAAGGAAGCATGTTTCGATTCGTATAAAATTAAGATATTCGCTGGCTGGAGAATTTGACTGGATAGCTCAGCGGTAAGTTAGTTAGTATACATTCAAATCCTGCTTCAGAAGAATGTCCAGAGCAAAAAAAATTTTTTTTTGCTACGGACATTTAATATGTTTGCAATCCATTGTATGTAATCAGATCAACAGATTAAATGTAAAATCAGACCTTTGAACTTCAACACACGTCGATACCTAATATAACTAGGTAAGTGCCACTGATAGTGTTAACATACGTCTACTAGTTAATTAAAAATTATCATGCATGCTAATTGACCGGAAAATCAAGAGTTTCCACGAGTTTTACGGATATTCGCCTTTGTTGCAAGCAATAAACAAGACGAGTCAAACGTGAAAATGCCAAACGGGTTGCTAGCCAGCGGTGAAAATCGGCATTTAGTTAACCAATAAACAACAGCGCACCATATTTAGATTAATCAATGATTGAGAAAAAAAAGATAATGGATTAGATAATAGCATAGATTAAAGTGGAAGGGATATAGATTGCTAACGCCAGTGTTAAATAGGAATAATAAAAGCCCACAGGGTGGCGTTGCAATCTTCATTTCAGAATACATTAAATAGAAATAAATAATCAGTCAATAATAGTTTTTATTTACAATGACATTAATTAATTTAAAGATAAATGTACAGTTTTTATCACGCCATCCACGTCACGATGGTGACGGGAGAGTTTTGTACAGGAATTGGTTCTGAAAGCGACAACAGAAATACACAATCTGTGAAAATCTCAGCTATCTACCTATATCCTTTATCATGACATTCACCCCTGTGACAGACGGACGGACGTACGGGAAGTCCGGACGGACAGCGGAGGCTTAGTAATACGGTTCCGTTTGGCACCCTTTGGGTACGGAACCCTAAATCTATGTGTGTTTTCCATCCAGTTCAATGTAGCCGTGCTCACAAAGGGAAGGTCTTGGCATGGCACCTAATTATTTCGGGAATGTGATATTTTGGTCTAAGATCTAACGGTAGTTGTGTGATATTAGCCATCCATGTGCCCGCGAATGAGTTAGTCCCACTGCCGGGAAGGGCCACCTTAATATAAAAAAAGAAGGAGATTAGATAGTTATTTTATACAATTCAAATCATGGCTTATATCCCGAATCTTATATCCCACTAGTAAAACCAACAGCTTTACCTGCTCGTTTACAACATATACATTCTTATTGAGGATTATTGAAGGTCACCCTCAATAAGGTAAAGGTTAAACTAAAAAGCAACTACCAAAATTCCCAGAAAATAAGCCAGGTACTTCGCAATTTGGCAAGCTTAGCTATTCTGAGTGGATTATACAGAGCGTAACGACAGTAATTACCGTTGCTTTGGGATATTATTGACCGCAGCTCGAGCATAGCGTCTCCGTTTCAGATTGGGCAAAAATGCTTTCGTGTGTCCGGCTGTTCTCCTCCACAGGTCGCATTTCTCAATCGATTATCGTGAAATTTAGTGAGCGGGTTCGATCATGATAGAGATTTTTTTTTAGAACAAATTCTACAAAATGTTTAAACAATTTCAATAATACAGAGTCGCGAGGTCTACAGCTCAGAGAGCCTCTAGCACATATGGTACATTTTGCTATGTTTGTTACGTTGGGTAAAAAAGTGAATACGAATATAATCGTAAATTCTATGAATGTAAAAAGCGGGAGTTCGAAGGGTTCGGGGTTCGAAGAATGCATTCGAAAGAGGAGATTAATACTGATTTTTTTTAAAAATGTTTTTGTTTTAATTAAATAATGCAGTAAAATCGGCCTCATGACTCATTTGAGTGTTTTTCTTATAGTTTCGGATTTGGCCCAGAACGCCCATTTAGAAAATTCACCCCGTTTACATCATACTGCTACTATACTACTTTGTTAGTTATCAGTAATTTACGCTGAGACTGAGGGTTACTGTTTCTTAAGGTGGCCCAACCCGGCGGCCTCAACTCATTTGCGGGCACGGTACAAAACCGTGCTGTTGCGATCTGGGACCTTCTCTGTTTCTAAGAATAAGACAGGCTCCGTTATGAGGAAGATCCAACCTGTCCACAAAAAAGACAATGTGCATAGTGTATGATTTGGTAAGATTTACGAAAATGTTAATTTCAAAACGACTTATAGCTAAAAGTAAACCACGACCGCTGTAGTCAAAAATCTAACAAAAACCAAATAGATTATAAATCTTGATTAAACAAGCTATGTCTGATGACTAATCTTTTTAAGATGTTCTTACTTTATCATTGCGTAATCCACCTCCAAAGTAATTGTTTGAAACGCGCGAAAAATCCGAACTTTCGGACGTTATTACTTAGAAACCAAACACAATTTTACAATGCCAATGGTCATCAGACATCTAGTTCAATCAAATAAAGCTATAAGTATTGAGCAAAATTTTGGATCTCTGACAAGAAATATAGGCGTGATCTTCTTTCCCCTTTTGTATGGGGAAATGAGCGGGTTGGGCCACCTTAATCTGTTCTACCAAATAATTGTTTGGCAGGACAGGAGGCAGTTGTGGACGGAAAAAATATATAATGAAAACCAGTGAAGTTTCTTTGCGGGTACTTCTTTACTGAGTTAATCGAATCCGCGGATCTTTTTGACGACAGTGATATGTAAAAGGTAAGGATGTGCCCTTTCATACAATTTTGTCGCCTGTTACGTTATTCCGATATTTCGCCTTTCTTTGAGTATTTTATGTAATTCTGGCACGGTTTTAGCATACAATTGGGCACTTTTGGCGTTCAATTTAAGCCAGAGGCGACGCACAGTCGTATGACGACAGCGAGCGGCTGTCTGTGGCGTCCCCGCGAGACGCATAGAACAACCACTTTTGTTGCTCCATTTATGTTGTATGGAAAGGCCTGTCCTCATGTAGTAATATTTATGTCAATGGACGTAACTTAGTATAATCTGACTACCAAAAAAGATTAATAAATGGAATTGAAATTGAATTACATATATCTATAAAAACTATAAAAATCTCTACTATATAAACCGAAAACTATAGTGAGCTTGCCATTTTCATTTAAAAAATATTTACCATAATACATAGATCAGCCTCAGTGGCCCAGTGGCGCGACACTTCGGCGATCGCTCTCCGAAGTTAAGCAACGCTGGGTCCGGTCTGGTCTTGGATGGGTGACCATTAGACCGTTGAGAGAGGCTCGCCGTGGTTCGGATTCCACGTTAAACTGTAGGTCCCCTTCCTTACTTACTAGGTGGTAGAGTTAATCCCGCCCGGGTTGGTACCATCGCATTGAATGAACGATGGTCAAAGCGGCAATGAAAATTGTCCGTGTTTTCCATCCAGTTCAATGTAGCCGAGCAATATAAGGAAGGTCCTGGCATGGCACCTAGTTCCCATGTGGTGTGTTGGGCTAATACCATGACTGAAGGTGTGGTATTAGCCATCATGTCCAGTCACATAAAAAAAAAAAAAGATGTTGTAGAATTGTTGTTTTTTTTATCAGAGCACGAAGGATTGTTACTAAGTCGAAATTGTGACAGCGTCGCGTTAAACCCTCTGTATAGATCACACATTTTCCCCATACATCACACATACATCGCCGCATGGACCGAAGGAAACAAAGCTCGGAATCTCGGCTCCAACATCTGAATACATTATCCATTTAATCGCCGAATTAAATTAATCGTTTTAAAAAAATATCTTATGACGTATGGTTGATATTAAGAACATTAGCAATTTTTACCTCATAATTGACTCTCAAAGCTGTCATAGATACAAAATACTCGACAATACTGTCTTGGGCTGTACTATGAATAAACATCTTTGAACAGGTAATAAAAAATTACCATGAAGCAAGAACAGAGTGAAACTATCAAGCAAACCGTTATTTTATTTCGGTGATAGCTCGTCTATCGATTTCGCCACTCTCCAATAACGGGCGATTAGCTCGGAATTTTAGTACAGTCCCTCAACAGTTGCGTTCGAGCTGAAATGGTTTTATTCTGTGCATATCACAAGACAGAACGAAATCAGACGGAACGGTGTAACGCCGGTTTTTAGCCGGGGCACATTTGTAAACGAAAAGTTTGGAGTACCTTGCACATCCACTTCATATCACACGGCTAGCTCAGGTGATAGGGCGGCGTGGTGTCCTGCCGGCCCTTCCTCTTCTTTGTTTGTTGGGCGCCTCAATAAAACTATGGTTTGCCCACACTTGTAGCACAACACTTCACTCTTCACATCGATGAAAGTCTCTCGAGAAAACTAAACTTGTCCAAAACAGTCGTAAATATCTTCAGTCTCGTAGCTAGCGGGCACTTCGGTCGCACCCGCCTCAAGAGTGTTTTTCTCTTTTCGTTTTTTTCGTCTTGAGGCCGAAACCGTGGGTAGGTAGAATTAGAGGGAAATTGGAAATAAGTAAAATTCCTATGTAGACTCTGTACTGAAATTACATCCGTTACAACGGCGCGGCGTGGAGCAACGCTCCAACTCGAACGCGAAAATGAATAAAAAGGGGCAGAGATAAACGTCACTTCGAAAATACATTAACAATCATCATGAGGCAATATGCACAAAACCAAACAAATTTCGTTTTGGACATTCGCCCGAACGAAGCCCGGTAAAATGTTTCCTTTCACAAGCTTAATATTCTCCATGTTCGAATATACTATTTGTAACATTTTTATGGCGATCGGTAGCTCATCGGTATAGAAGTTGAAATCATGCACCGCACTGGTGGTGAGTTACAACAGCAGTAATAGAAAAACCTTCTCCGTAATTTCGAATAGATCGATTTTTTTTTTTCAATTCGAAATAAATTTTGCTCGAAATTACGTTGTTGCAGTAATTTTTTTAGCAAACCTTTTGCATTGCTTCCATGGAGATTACGCCAAATTTGTTCACGGCTATATCTGCTGAAAATCCCTAGGGAAGTTACAAAAATTAAACTGTATAGGCGAGCACAGTGAACAGTTTTAAATTGAATGTAAAAAAAAGTAATAAAAATGCTAAAATGTATGAGATAATTTATTAGGCGTAGGAAAATTGCAAATTGATTTTTTTGCGCATGAAGCAGACATAACTGTACCAGCGGGTGTCTTTGTTCAAAGGTAATTTCAACAAGCTTGATAGCTCAGCGATAGTAAAGAATATTATACACTGCGGCGATAGTCCGCAAAGCTATGGTATGTATGGGTATGGTATGTATGTATGGTATGTATGGTATGTATGTATGGTATGCATGGTATGGCCAAATTATGTTAAAAGCAAAAATTTTGGAAATATTGTATTTAAATAATGTCCTGTAAATAAAGGAAGTGAATCGGCTTTAATAGCAAAGACAGCTGATATAGATAAAACATAATTTAAGCATGCTACAACATAGTATGCAGGTATAATTTACATAGAAGAATTAGCTAAAATTACTTCTGTTAAGCCTCCTACTGTTTAATCTTCAAAATATGGAAGGACTTTAATTGGTTGCAAGTCAACTAAACATTAAGTGATTGTAAATAAATACAGACACTGTAATGAATGCCCAAATCCAATCAAATGTCTGACTTGTCCTTATGGACATCTCGCGTGAGGACAAAAGTATTTTTCTAAGAACGTGATCAGTTCTCCAGGTTGTGTTGATGTTGAGCACACGTCGGCAATGCCGTTAGGTGGGTAATGACAGTATTGTGTAATATGTACAAGGTTGCTTAATCATGGCTGGGATTCTTCCTAAACACACAGCTGGTTAGCACGACATCTAATTGTTTTACGTATTATTTACAATTTTGATAGCAAACAATATTGAGATTTCTGGCTACCGAAATCCGAGGGTTCCTAACTCTTAAATTAATTTCGACTATTGCTTACCTTGAAGGCGGCCTTTACCTGTAGAAGGGTTTTACAGAATAAATAATAACTATCATAACTAAAAAATGTTACCTAACCTAACCTAACCTAACCTAACCTAAATTCTGTCAGAAATAAAAGGATTTTTTATTTTTATTTATTTTTATTATGGCTTTTAAGAGTGTTCTTTAATTCCCTGGTCCTGGCATGGCACCTAGTGCCCATGTGGTGTGTTATGCTAATATCTGACGGTCAGTTTGGTATTAGTCATCCATGTCCAGTTACATAAAAAAACCCGAATCGGGAAGATTAAATTATCCACCATCCTTTTGCAAATTTTGCGTTTGCGTCGGTCTCTCTTCGCAGCTGGCTTTTATAACGGAGCTGGCTATAGATGGCTCAAAACATACCTACTGTCAGATAAAATCCGTTGCAAATCCGGCACACAATTTTCAAATTGTCAAGAACGATATGTTCCAGAACAATTTATGTATTGATGATACGTAAATGTACGGATCTGATTCACATAACGCGAATCAGTTCGCACGACTCACATTTAAAAGTCACATGGTGACATACAAACAGACCGTTCCTTTAGAAGTCACAATAAAAGCCAAGGTTGAGATGTTATTACGGTTCGTAAATTTAATTAATATAAATTAATTGCAGTGCAGCGCAGCCTCTCACCGCACTGGCTCGCCGTGAGTTTTGATACATTGCAGCTGAAAATGCATCTTCTCGACTCATCTCATACCCATAATTTGGAATTCTCCTACTGGGATCCTCTCCTAATTAATGCCTCCTCCTAACACATTTAAGATTATGCACAATACTTTGCCTGCGTTGCGTACGCAGGACATTCTCGGAAGCGACTTGTCCCAGACCAAAAACTTGTTCTGATTATTTTCAAAATCTGTTTGCAATGTAGATGTCATAGTATTACCTCAAATTGTTATCCATTGAATATTGAATTTTATACCAAAATCGGGACGTTCATGAACTATATAGTTGAAAGAGACATGCCCCGATGTCATGTACATGTCATATCATTCACGAATACTTTTCTCAGTTGTTCCCTTGAGGTGATAGCCTAGTGATTCCCTACAACAAATGTATCCGATAATCTGATTATATAGATATTCTAGTTCTGAGCGAATTAATGACGATTGCCTCCAGAATCGCACTGGTTTTAATTAATTGTAATTAGTGTACAGCCTAAATAAAACCTATTTTCAAGCCTGTCACTAGAGAATCGATTAGCCAATATAATTCAATTGAAATTAAGTTGTATGAGTTAATGCGCTTCAAAGTTTTTGAGGCTTGAATTTAATAGAAAGGACCAACTTTTATTAATTCCGTGTCTCAATATGTATAATACCGTGAACCGTATCTTTATAATACCAGTCTGCTTAATTCCACAGTTTTATTGAATTGCAGAGCGTTACTCAATCGTGATTCAGTAAACTAAGGAAATATATGAACCATATCCGAACTATAGCTCGCAATGGCCAAAGATATGTGATATGTCCGACCTATTTAGTGGTATTTTTGACCCAAGACCACTATCCACTTTACGGTATTGAGATAATCCTTATGTCTTTACATTGTGATATGAAGATAATATTAAGCGAACGAATTTATGATTGCGGTTTTGCGGCAAGAAAACAAAGTCTACGTGCCTATACTCAAAAACCGGTTTGTTTGCTTAGATAGGAGGAATAACGTTGTTGAATTGACGTTACAAAATACATGGGCAATATTTCCTTCTAGATTTTTCTTATGGTAGGGGATTATCCCTACCATCTAGTAATTAAAAAAGGAGGCCCAGTTTTACACCCCAGCACATTTCAAGCTGACGATTTAGAATTCAACTCCGTCAGTTTAATAATACGTTTCAGTCAGTCAGCGTGTTTACGTCCACTGCTGGACAGACGGCTCTCCAATTTTTCTCCAGTCGTCCCAGCCCTGGGTTATAATACGTATAACAATGATCTATTACTCAAGTATAATATTGAGGTTTAAAAAACCGGCCAAGTGCGAGTCAGACGCGCACTCGAAGGGTTCCGCAGCACCAAGCATGATTCAACATAAATAAATCATGTGTCTTGTATGGGGGCCCCTTTATTTACTATTCGTTATTATATCGGCATAAGAAATACACACTCTGTAAAAATTTCAGCTACCTATCTATTACGGTTCAATAAATACAGCCCGCTGACAGACAGAGTCTCCAAACATAATTTGAACAAGCTCGATAGTTCAGCGATAGTCCGCAAATCCGCTGGTATGGTGCCTCGCTGAGCGTGGTTTCGCGAGGGAGGTGTATTTGGCTTTTCTGAGCACCTTTGGTCCTCATACCGGGCACAGCCACCCATACCGGGTTTTCATTAAAAAAAAAATATCTTACGGGCCTGTCACATGAAAACATTCGTCCCTGCCGGGTGTCCCAAGACTTCTCTCGTAATTTCTTTTTCCGACAAACATCCGAGCCAAGCATCTCATATATTTGCACAAATTCAGTCCGGTATAGTGCACCAAGACAGCGCACGAACGAGATAATTTCCGCCCACACTTCAACCTTCAACAATTTTCCGCTACTCGGAAGGCGCTGGACTAGAACCATAATCAAAAGTTATGCGAGGAGCTGGGAGGAGACTAAGGTAACCTCCTAATTGGAAAGACAAAGAGATACAACCCGCATTGACGTTGGATGTCTCATCAAGTTTACCCCCATATCCTGTCACGGTATTTCCCCCAGAAGTACAACCTGGGGTCCTAGACCGGGATAGATACGGTTTGAGAAGCACATGAAATCCGAAATGATTTTTTTTTCTCAAAAATATATAATTTCATGTTCATATGCTTACATTAAGTTTGCAACATTTAACGGGGCCCGGAAGATAGAAAAAAAATGTGTTTCAAAATATATATCTCCTGAACAAATATTTAGAAACGGTATTAGAAAAATGTATATGTTAAGTCTTATAAGGCGTAATGTAACTGTGAATTTACAACAATTTTGTAATTGCGGAAATGTATTTAAAAAAATGTTTTTACTAAAAAAAATCTATGCCGCGAACCTAACTTGCTATTGCTATATTTCTTTCTAGAATATGTAAAAGAAAATTAAATTCTTTAAAAACTATACTACGAACGATTTTATACGTATTTCGAATTTTTTGTTTAGCTTTTGTGTGAATGTAAAAATTATAAATGAAAAAAAATGTGCTTCTAATATTTGCAACATTTTAAAAATTTCACAGAATATAGAGTTTGCGGTCGGTTTCCAATTTCAGAAAATAAAATAGAATTTTCATTATTTGCTTTGCAGATATTATGAAAATAGTACAAAAAAATATATATTTACACTCTTCCGTAAATAAGAAATTGTTGAAAATTCACAGTAATATTACACCTAAAATTAGCTAACATATAACATTTTTAAACAACATTTCTAAATATTTGTTTAGGAGATATAATTTTTAAACATATCTCATATTTTATTTCTATCTTCCGGACCCCCCAAAATGTGTGTACGTTTATGAGAAAAAAAATTGCATTTCGGATTTAATGTTTTTCTAAGTGCTGATTTAAGGCTAAAGTTCCTGGAGTATCCTTCAAACCTGGTGTTCAAACCATGTGTTTCCAAAGAATCCTTAAGTTCCAAGTAGGAAATAATAGGTCGGGGAAAAAGTCTTTTCGCATTTTAGTATGTATGAACTTGTAATAAAATCTCTTTGGCTATACTATTTGTATCTGGCTGGTTTTGGTATCATTGAAAGTTTAAATTTTAAAGAACATAATTCCAAATTCAAATTAGGAAAATGTGTGATTCTCATTTGTTTTTCGTTCTGTCAAAATGAGTGAATCTAATGAAGAAATTCGATACATTTTAAAATTTTACTACAAAAAAGGTAAAAATGCAACGCAAGCCGCGAAAAAAATTTGCAATGTTTATGGACCTAGTGCAGTGTCTGTGAGAGTAGCACAAATTTGGTTTAAGCGTTTTCAATCCGGAAATTTTGATGTCAAAGATGCACGTCGCTCTGGTCGCCCTATTACGGATAAAATGGATGCCATTTTTGAAAAAGTGGAGCAAGATCGGCATATCAGTAGTTACGACGTAGCTGAAGAACTAGGAATTGACCACAAAACAGTTTTGGCGCATTTGAAAAAAACTGGGTACACAAAAAAGCTCGATATTTGGGTACCTCACGAGCTCACTGAAAGAAACCTAATGAACCGTGTACTCATTTGTGATTCTTTATTACGACGTAATGAAACCGAACCATTTTTGAAGAAGCTGATAACTGGTGATGAAAAGTGGATCACGTACGACAAGAACGTGCGAAAAAGGTCGTGGTCAAAGGCCGGTCAAGCTTCACAGACTGTGGCGAAACCCGGGTTAACTCGCAACAAGGTGATGCTGTGTGTGTGGTGGGATTGGAAGGGCATTATTCATTATGAGCTGTTACCACCAGGCAGGACCATCGATTCTGAACTCTACCGCGAAAAACTGATGAGATTAAAGCAAGAAGTTGAGAGAAAGCGGCCGGAATTAATCAACAGAAGGGGTGTGGTTTTTCATCATGATAACGCTAGACCTCACACATCTTTAGCCACTCAGCAAAAACTAAGAGAGTTTGGCTGGGAGGTGTTAATGCATCCGCCGTATAGTCCTGACCTTGCACCTTCAGATTTCCACCTGTTTAGGTCTCTTCAGAATTCTTTAGGCAGTGTCAGGTTAACATCACGAGAGGACTGCCAAAACCACTTGTCGCGGTATATTGATCAGAAGTCCCAATATTTCTATAGCAATGGGATCATGTCCCTACCTACAAGATGGCAAAAAGTTATCGAACAAAATGGTACCTACATACTTTAGTTAAATGTAAATAAACCATATTAAAAAATGTTTTGAATTTTCTTAAAAAATGCGAAGAAACTTTTTCCCCAACCAGTTATCCATTGAGTTACAAAGAGAAGAAAGTGACAAACAATTCAAATAAAACCTACATAAATGACTGCTTACAAAAACTTTTTGTGACCTAAACTACTTTTTGCAAGAAAAAAATAAGTAATAAGTATTTCAATCAATGTCCGTGTATATTCAGTATAAGGAGTTAATTTGATAATGTGCCTGACTTTAATTTCATATTTGCTGACGTTTAAAAGTTTAATTCTTTTTTATATATTTAATTTGAATGTTTAATCTATAATGTTACTTTTTTGTATTCTTACTTAACTTTTCCCCGCCCCATTCATGCATCACTTTCTTTCTCTTTCTGAGTTGGATAACTGCATTTCAGTTATCCATCCGAGCTGTTCTATGGTTCGGAATCCACCGTAGCTCGTCTCTTCCCCTACTAGGTGGTAGTGTTAAGCACGCTCGGTTGGTACCATGAATTTGAATGAGAAGAGGCTTGAAGTGGTAATAAAAAAAAGGGGACTGCGGTGTGATGGGCTAATACTATGCTGGTGGGTGTGTTAAATGTTTCGTGATTAGGAAGGTTACTATGTCCGGGGCCTCGTTAGAACGTCAAACATTCAGAACGACAAAAATGTTTATTTTTGAAATACTATTGCAGAACATCAAAAAATCAGATCGTCGAATTTTGTCGTTCTGATTTTCTATGTTCTGAATAAACATTATAAAATGTAATTCAGCTCCCTTGCAGAACGTCAGAAATATTTGAATGTTCGGTTTGGATTTTGGTCGATCTGCAACCAAGCATTCTAACATCAAATAAAAACTCCGATTGGAAATTCATTGCAGAACGTCAAAAATATGGCTTCGTTAAACTATATTGCGCCCTGGAGCATTATTCTTAAAGCGCACATTAACCGTGGCAGCGTGGCAGGTTGCTGCTTCAACGTAATTCAAGTTTTGCCGTTCTGCAAGGATTTCTAGAAAACGAAAATGAAAGCTTAATGTGATGTGAATAGGAATTTTAACGTTCTGAATGACGGTGGCTTATCAACGTTTTAATGGTTGGTTGCATAACGTCAAAATTCTCATTGAATATAATTTTATTTTGTTCGTTTTGCAAGATTTATGTACCTTTTAAAAATGCTTGATTGTGGAACCCCAAAAATCAGAACGACAAGAAATTTGACGATCTGACTTTTGTCGGTCTGCAAGCTATTTTAAAAAAATATATTTTGGTCGTTTTGATTTTTTGACATTCTGAAGGCGACTCCTATATTCGTCATCTCGTGTAGCGCTTTTGATTCAATTTATATCGATAAAATCGGAAGATATGTTTATATTTTTGTGATATTATGGTTAATGTTTTGACATGTAAGTGTTTTTGATGATAAACCTAATATCTACAATTGTAAATATGCCCTGCTAAGGCTTTGTATTGTTTGTCCACCACGGGCCTTATGGTTTAAAGGAATGGTTTGATTCTAAATGTTTAAGGTAAATTTTATTGAACATAACGGATGTGTATTACATTGGATAATAAATTATCACATACATTTTGAATAAATAAATAAGCGAGTTGCTGTTAAGAAAATTGAAAATTGTTTTATTCAAAGTAGATATGCATTATTGATTTGAATTAGATTGTCGCAAGTGTCTAAATAAATAATTATTTGAAAATACGAAATAATATATGTAAGAGTGACGCATTGCTGAATTTGAAACAGAGCAATCATGGGTAGTTCGCTATCTTATCCCCAATACTAATACGGAATCGTCCCGCAATCACCCTACAATTCACCTCCCGTACAAAACGCCTACAACCAACACTGTGCTAGTAGGAAACATACTTTTTGTTTTTACTCTTTACCGCCTGTGTAAGTCGGTCGATTCTGAAGTACATTTAACATTCCATTAGTCATAATTAAAGTTTGGTTCAGGGCTACCCAATTATAGAGTTATCGATAAAAAAATATCGACACCAACACAACACTGGACCAAATTTCTAGTGCGTCATAATGACAACACGCGCCACACTGTCAATTTATAGTCAACATATAATTTATATCCGTCATAAATAATTGAATTAAACGTTCATATTTCCATGTTTACTTTGAGTTTGAACTTCAAAGTACTGTCTAGTCAGGTTCTTGTCATTGTGTATGTATTTGTTTGTCTGTACGTACACTAATTGTACACATTAATTGAGATTTACTACTAATTGTAGATAACATGGCCTAACGCAGGAATAATACTTGAAATCTAGTAGTAGATAGGGAAAGTATTTTACGGAATATCTAAATAATCTAAAACAATCGCTAACAATGGCTGACTTATTGTATAGCTTAGTGGTCTGAACAGTGGACATATGGACAAAATGTTAAGCATAGGTTATCAAAAATTTTCATATGTAGGCATGATTTGTTTGATTATATATTGCACCAGAATAATTGCAAAGAATAAGATTTCGTTATGGTAGTCAAGATTTTACTCTCCACCAATGAACATACAATGTTCTTATTGAATAAAACACTAACTCGCCCGCCAGGCATATCAATTTCTTTCTCTTCTCACTCGGAATCCAGTTATTTTGAAATCTAACAATGTTGGATTCCAAGTTAGATATTCGCTTGATTTATAATAGAATTTCTGCATGCCAAATATTCAATCGACAGGTGATTCAGTGCTTCTGTTTGCCCTATATGACACCTTTACATATAAATATATTGCTTCACTCATCTTTAAAAAAAAATTAGGTGTCTGTTTATAGAATTACACATATATATTTCAAGAATTACATTGCTACATTTGAAAATAAGACTGAATTCCGAAGGAAATAAGTTTCTACACAAAAATTAAAAATATCGATGCACGGGCGATTTAGTGCATACGTCAAATGCTTCAATGAATAGATTAAGGTGGCTTATGACCCTAGAATAACCGTATCCGATAAGCGTTCGTTGTGTATTTTTAGTTTTCTTGATAAGAACTTTTCTGCAAACATGGTTATCGGAAAAACTTGACAATAAATAATTTTATAATTTATACTTTGGCAATAAGCTCGCCTTTGCATACTATGTAATAATTGTAAGCAATAAAGAATATTTTCATTTCATTTCATTTCATTTCATTTCATTTTCATTTCATTTCATAATAAAATTTGGTAATTAAGGGGATAATGAGGTGAGCAAGTTCCATACAATGGCTCGTGCCTGTTTTCTCAGTCAAATTAAGAAATATTTTCCTGAATTTTTGCATGTTAAATAAATCAACTGACAGCTACGTCTATACGTTTTAGTTTTTTTTGATAACTTAAGTTGTATCCTTGAAATACGCCGTTTTGTATTTGAATGCAAATTTTTAAAGCGTTTATTATGGATATAAGTCCAGATATAAAAAACAAAACGTACGGACGTAGGTCGCAGTTAATTTATTTATTGTGCAAAATTACAGAAAAATATAAATTTGAGTGAGGAAATAGGCACGAGCCATTATATGGAACTCGATCACTTCATTATCCTCTTAAAGTGCACGCTTTAAATTTTCAAACTTTGAAGCGCCTTAAGACCTACAACATAAGCGGTGAGGGTTTTATTTATTTCTAATCTTACCGTCACGCTTGTATTAATTTTGCTATTTATTAATTGCAATTCGAAAAAATTGGGTGATTGTAAGCGAATCAAGGACGAATTCCCCCTGAATCTCTCATGTTTTAATTTGTTGTAATTATAGAAAGCTAAAAAAACAAGGGCGAGACTATAGGACATACTGGGGGAAATGCTTCTGTTGCGGTAGTTAAAATCTTGGTGGCAAGGACAAAATTTTATTTATCTAAATCACAAAATATTTCTATGCTATTTGCATACACTATGTTTGCATAACCCATGTTTGCATTAACATGGTTATTTAAGAAAACAAAAAATTTAAAACTATTAGATCAACGAATATATATAATAATATATAATATATATTATTGGTCGATCCCAAGTCCAACGAGATCTTCCTCGTAGACATAACAATACCACATGACGAAAACCTCGACAGGGCCGTAAAATGAGAAACTTATGAAATAATTAGACCTGGCCCACGAGGTTACCGCCATGTGGCGTGCACGGAAAACCACCATCGTGCCAATTGTTATGTCTACGAACGGCGTTGTCCCAAAGAATTTGGCCAAACACTTAGAAAAATTAGGTATCGACATTGGGCTCCGATTCCAGATGCAGAAAGCGGTTCTACTCTCGAACACGAGAATCGTTCGGCGGTTTCTGTCCCTGTAGCTCGGAGCGGTCTTACAGGATTTGTCCAAAGGTGGGACCTCCGTAAGGTTTTCCAGTTTTAGGTTTATATTTTTTAAGGCTTATTTTTGTATTTTTGTATTAAATAATGTAAACCTAAAATTTGATAATAAATATATACTGTGTATAATATATATAATAATAATATAAACTACTTCTTAATTCATTAATTAATGAAACTTGTATGTCAGCTCTTCTCGAATCGATAGATTGTTAACGTGTCCAAGTGTAGGTATCCTACCTATGGATAAGAAATGAAATGAAATGAAAATGAAATGAAATATGGTCGTACGATCTAAGCTATGTATTTAGTAATTGGCGATACATAACTCGTAATTACCTACGCCGAATGGCAGTGGATTATAAATAAAGGATATAATTGTTATTTTACAAAAAAAAAACAAATTTAACAAAAAAAATAACCGACTTCAAAGGAAAAGCACTAAAAAAAACAAATTTAACAAAAAAAATAACCGACTTCAAAGGAAAAGCACTAAAAAGTAAAAAATAATGTTCATTTTTGTAGTTACGATTTCTGTTATTTTTTGAGTCGGCGTCAGCCGGGCACGCGCTGCGCCAATCAAGAGAACCTAACCTAATCTAACCTAACCTAACCTAACCTAACCTAACCTTGGCTGACACCGACTCAAAAAATAACAGAAATCGTAACTACAAAAATGAACATTATTTTTTACTTTTTAGTGCTTTTCCTTTGAAGTCGGTTATTTTTTTTGTTAAATTTGTTTTTTTATTTGTTAATTTTTAGTGAATCTGAAGTAAACTTACTAATTTGTACACGTCCTTTCCAATAAAAAAAGAATCACCGAAATCTGTTGGCGTTATATTGAGTTATTCGTCCATTTGTCGCGCACATCTTAATACAAATTTAAGACTTTTATGATTTTCTCATGGATATCATTGTCAGAACTTAACCAAATTAAAATGGGACCACTTGGGAAGCACTAGCTATCATTTAAAAAAATAATCATCAAAATCGGTTCACCCAGGAAAAAGTTATGAGGTAACAAACATAAAAAAAAAAAAAAAAAAAAAAAACATACAGAAGAATTGATAACCTCCTCCTTTTTAACCGACTTCAAAAAAAGGAGGAGGTTATCAATTCGTCTGTATGTTTTTTTTTTTTTTTATGTTTGTTACCTCATAACTTTTTCCTGGGTGAACCGATTTTGATGATTATTTTTTTAAATGATAGCTAGTGCTTCCCAAGTGGTCCCATTTTAATTTGGTTAAGTTCTGACAATGATATCCATGAGAAAATCATAAAAGTCTTAAATTTGTATTAAGATGTGCGCGACAAATGGACGAATAACTCAATATAACGCCAACCGATTTCGGTGATTCTTTTTTTATTGGAAAGGACGTGTACAAATTAGTAAGTTTACTTCAGATTCACTAAAAATTAACAAATAAAAAAACAAATTTAACAAAAAAAATAACCGACTTCAAAGGAAAAGCACTAAAAAGTAAAAAATAATGTTCATTTTTGTAGTTACGATTTCTGTTATTTTTTGAGTCGGTGTCAGCCAAGGTTAGGTTAGGTTAGGTTAGGTTAGGTTAGGTTAGGTTAGATTAGGTTAGGTTCTCTTGATTGGCGCAGCGCGTGCCCGGCTGACGCCGACTCAAAAAATAACAGAAATCGTAACTACAAAAATGAACATTATTTTTTACTTTTTAGTGCTTTTCCTTTGAAGTCGGTTATTTTTTTTGTTAAATTTGTTTTTTTGAAGTCGGTTAATTAATTTTAAATAAGAATGTGAATAACAATACTTACTTCCAAACGTAATCATATTTTGGAGCTGCCGTCCCGACAGCACGGACAGAATGCTTGACTTCACTTTGTTTAGTAGATGCATTAGTTAAACTTGTATCTTTTATTTAACATATAATTATTCATACCAATTTCACAAATACACAATCACAAATAGTAGTACTCGGTGGGTTATATGTTGACATACATTATTTAAAATTATGTACAAATACCAGAAAGCGGTAAATATTTAATTTATATTTTCCACGTAACTCTTGATAATTGTATAATTTACTTTCATTTAACTATGTTCGTTGGTAATTGGTAAATGATAAGCTGCATGTTTACGTAATTTTCTCATACAACACTTCACTTGATATTGGTATACCACAAATATTCAAGGCTTTCCCCACACGTACGAAACTGAAACAAAAAGAAAACAAAATATAGACGTACGAATCTAAAACAAAAAAAAAACAGCTAAGCACTATGATTTCTTTTTAAACAATTATAAAACTAGATTAGGAAAATTAAGGTCACACAAAAAAACAGTAAAAAACCTACCTATACATCTTAAGACTACCTTTTCTTGATGCTTTTACGTTTAACAAACACGTTCGCCTAACAAATATGTTTTGATTTTTAAAGACAGACATCGTTTCATTAAAACTTGTAAAATATTGGACGTGTATCACTAAATTGTGGAATATCTTCAGTTTGAGCATCGCACTCAGCGATGTCTGTCAAACTCGGTTGTCAGTTACCCAGTGAAGCGAAGTTGTATTACCTTAAAATGTTGACTACATTTTTTGTGTGTGTTTTGAAATCGTGTGTTAAAATTAGTTTTAGTTGCACTAAGAGCATTTAAAATTATGGCTTATGAATAATTAAATTTTATAAGCTTTGACAATTCTTTCCGAATATAGTGAAATATATTACTATGTTATTTATATCACTAGCAGCTTGAAGCTGATGCGTGCACTTGTTTATAAAAATATACAAACCTGGTGATATTACTTATCGGTTCTTGTTCGCCAAAGGTAATCAAACCGGCAAAAAAAGAAAAAAATACGAATCCGAGTATGTAATATGGAAATTGAGGAAATAAAGAAACTGTATCCAATAAGTATATGTTTCCAAAATTGTAAGAAAACGAGAAATTTAAGTGTTTAAATAAAAAAATAAATATAAAAATCAAAATGTTTAGCAATACACAACAAAAGCCCGTTTTGAAATCAATGTAGAAGGACCAATATAAACATGAAAACTTACAATTGAACGTGACTACTTGGAGCTTAATTGTTTTAACTATAGGAACATACTCGATAATACCGATAGGAACATACCGCCAGCAGATGAACGGTCTGGCAGCGAATTTCTTTCCTCAAATCTACAATTTAGGAGTCTTCAAACGTAATTGGAGTAAGCTCGATAGCTCTGCGATAGTCGTGTCAAATCAAGTTAGAGATAAGTGGTAAGCCCCGGGTGAAACTGCAGAGAGCGCTGTAGCGTATACTTCTAGCTAACTACCCACAGAACCAAGACGCGGGCCTACGCTGAAACGCGTCATTTATTTCAACCATTTACATGCTGGAATGAGACAGAAGTGCTGAAACAGTGGTGGTTGAGTAACATTATTGTTAGTCCGGTGCTAATCTCGTACTAAGTTTTGACAGGAGCTCTCTGAGTACGACTGTTAGGGTTTTAACTTTAAAGTATTAATAATTAACTAATTACAGCCGCATTCAGAGTGGGCGGACTAACTTTAATACGCCGGACTAAACCGGTTTTTGTATGGTTAGTCCAGTGCTCATCTCGTTCTTAGTTTTAACAGGTTCTCTCTTAATATGACTGTAACAGTAACTGTAACAGTAAATATAACTGAAACTGTAACTGTAAAATTAACTGTAACTTTACAGTTTCTGTTACTGTTACAGTTACTGTAATAGTAACGGCTGTTATGGTTATAACAGCAATACCTACGAACGACCGTTGCGCCACCTACCTACTTTAGACGAACACTGCTCTCGAAGTGCATCAAATATTAATTGGCTACAATAACATATATTCAACTTGTTCAAGGAAGACTACACTGCCGTGTACCTATTCTTTGTCACTACATAATTACGAATTATTATTTAAAAAAATACCCGTCTAGTCCGTCAAAATGCTATAAAAAACGTCGACGCTTGTGACACTCCGATAACCTGACGGACTTCGTTGTAGCCAGAGAAGAGTAGAATGAAAAGTGTCATTTTTTCGCCACACAGTCCGATCGATGCCACCGCACGCGAATGTGCTTCTAATATTATGTTTTTTTCATAGACGAAACAACACTTAATTTTATTCACAAAACCTTTGAGAGCTCTATCAATTAAGTGTTTATATTTTAATATTTATATTTATTATTTTAGTAGTTGGTTCACTATTTAAAAACATTTTGCAAATTTAATGGTTATAGTAAGTCATACAATTCTAGAAATGTAAAAAATATAGTACACGAAGTACATACTATGATCGAAAAGTTCCGGGAATCAATAAATAAAAAAAAATTGTGTTAATTTTCGGATAAATTTTTCTTATCACCTTCAAATTAACAACCGTCTGAAGCGATGCACATACGCCAACGCTTAACCCATTCTTCCATACACTTTTGATAGTCCGGTCCTTTCAATGCCTTCGTCGCATTTTCTTTTATTTCATCGATGCTCGAAAATCTCTTTCCACGAAGGGGTAATTTAAGTTTTGAGAACAGGAAAAAGTCACATGGTGCCATATCCGGAGAATACGGTGCCTGTTGGATTGCATTTACAGTATGTTTGGTCAAATAATCGGTCACGATGCGCGCTTTGTGAGACGGAGCATTGTCATGGTGCAAGATCCATGAGTTGTTTTGCCACAATTCCGGTCTTTTTCTACGCACAGCATCTCTCAAACGCTTAATTACGGCCAGGTAGTACTCCTTATTGACTTATTTATTTTCGAGTACGATTTCTTGAACTTTTTCGACGTTATCATCGGTAGTTGATGTAGAAGGGCGTCCACGACGAGGTGCATCGTCAACTTCTTTGAGACCATTTTTGAACAACGAATACCACTCGTATACTCTTGTTTTTGAGAGCAGAGTCCCCGTAGGCTTTTTGTAGCATTTTGAATGCATCAGCACAAGAGATTTCGTTGGAAACACAAAACTTCAAACAAATTCTTCGTTTAATATTTTTTTTCTATTTTGAAATGCGACGAACTTCAAAAACTTGATTGATATAAACAGACGCCAAACAATTTGACATTTAATATTTGACATTTGGCAGGAGTGCCAGGGAAAGGTGTACCAACCTGAGAAAAAAAAAATTCGAATCGGTAAAGCGTTTTAAATTCAAACTACAAATTCCGGGAACTTATTGATCATAGTGTATAACTATGCTTAGTCATAATTTAATTGCTTGAAGTTAGAAAAAACTAACTAAAAAATTACTAGACTCGTAGTAGTTAACTATTATGAGCCCAGTGATAAAAAAACTATTTTTAAATCCTAGAATACTTTAGTGAGCTACTTACTAGTGATAGTAAGTAATTAACCTTTACGTTGCCATTTTCCCAGCTAAGATAAAAGTATTTGTTGTGAACAATTTACGTATCAAATATCTATTCAATATATAAGAGAGTGTGCAGAGTACAGAGGAAATGGTATATTAAGAATTTGTTCTATCGACTAGTAAAAAAAGGTTTTTAAGCAACCCGACATGGATAGCTAATACCACACTACTACCGTCATGGTATTAACCCAATACACCACATTCCCGAAGGAATTAGGTGCCATGCCTGGACCTAACCTTTGCACTGAAAAACATAATCAGTAAATCTGACTGTAATTCCAATAATAACAACCGTCTTGCAACGTTAAAATAGAACCAACTAAGTAAACATGCGGCCGATATCGCGTCTTTACTATATGGTCAAAATTACCATATAATTCTATGGGAATCGGGCAGCGCGTATGATACTGCCCCAACACACCATATTCCCGAAAAAATTAGGTGCCATGCCACTGCAACATATAATACTCTAAAGCGATGGTACCAACCCGAGCGGGGTTAACCTTTCCATCTAGTAACTACAGTTTTATATGGATTCCGAACCACGGAACAGCTATAATTCGTGACAAAGTGCACTTACCAAACTCAGAGAGAAGAAAGCATACATGACATTGCACGAGAAGCAAGATTGGCTGAGCTATCTCCTAGCGGCGTCACAACTAATTTGATAAGACGTACATTTTTAACCGACTTCAAAAAAAAGGAGGAGGTTCTCCATTCGTCGGAATCTTTTTTTTATGTATGTTCACCGATTACTCGAAGACCCCTGAACCGAATTGGAAAATTCTTTTTTTGTTCGAAAGGGTATAATATATTTTCTAGTTGGTTCCATATTTTTTTATCGGTTCAGTAGTTTTGTACTAATGTATATTAAACAAAGATCTTTCGGAACCAATATACCCAGAAATGTGGTTTTTTTTTACTAATCAAATGATGGCCTGATTATGACTTTTCAAACTTTACCAGTTTGATTTGTAATTTTTCGAACCAGTTTAATTTAACATCAGAGAATACCTGTCTTTGTCGAACATTCATCGAAGTCCGATGATGGTTCTTAGCTATAGTTGGACCAACTAGGTGGCGCTGTTGTACTAGGATCCAGAACTGACCGTTTGAAGAACATGCCCGCGAAGGTGAAAGCACATTTTACCGGTTACATATATTTATACCATTATAGCGGCATTATACCACTCAGGTGAATGTCCAAAACAAAATCAGCCCTAAAGGGACCGGGAACCTTAGCTATTTTAATATAATCACAACCACAAAATAATTCAAGAGAATCAGTTTTTTCAAGCGCACTGACAAACAGAAAGACGGATTGAGCGGAAGATTTTAAGGGTGGTGTGAAGACGAATATGACCAAATTCTCCCAGACATCATTTAATTTAAGGATGTTCCGACCCATACATTGTTTTTTTTACACAGAACGCAAAAAGTATTGCACTTTAAGGCACGAATTCGTCAAAAATATTAAATATAGCCATAGTAGTTGCAGCGAAAACATATTCACAATTTCAGGTTTAATGGTTTCGTTGTAATTGCCGATTAGAAGTTTTACACCGTTAGATGGCGCTCTTAAATAAAAATCGTATTTAAATAAATTGTAACAAAACCAATAATCCTGAAATTGTGAAATTGTTTTCGCTGCAAGTAATATGACTATATTAAACTTTTATTATTAATTAGTGGCTTAAAGTGCAATACTTTTTGCGTTATGTGTGCAAACAACTTTATATGGGTCGGAACAGCCTTAAGTAAATATACTTTTTTCGTACTAAGCAAGTAATTCGCTTTTTCCATATAACATTAATTCATTTCGTTTCATTTATTTTCTTATTCATTGACAGCCCTTACCTCGTTGAATAGGAAAATTCTCCCTCGTCCGTCAAAGCACACATTTTTAGCGAAACCACCGCTAGGATAGTGTCACCAACTAGTTAACTAAAAAATCATATCGTGACCAATTGCACTTCCACCGGTTTTTGACCAGAATACTGTTTAAATATGTTCGTTTTAATTAAAAAATATAAAACAAACGGGCGCCACTTGAAAAAATAATGGGGAAACCCCCTATTTCCGGGATCATCATATACCAGCGAAAAAATGGCCACGAAAAGTCAGCACTAGCGACTGTGACGCTCAACTTGCGAAATCTGTATCACTTTGAGCAGCAATTTTATTGATATTGTTTAAGAGTTATCGACAGGTCGGTTCATCAGTGGGTGGTTCAATAGGTAATGTCGTTTTAAGTTTAATGTGTACTGAGGCCTGACAAGCCGATTGAAATCAGTTGGACCTTATCCAAGTTAAACAATATTTAATTATAATAAAAATAATAACAACGAATTCAATTTAAATGTATACCTTGATGGTATAGCTTTATTTAAAGATGAAACTCCTTTGATTTCTCACATTGCGCTCATATGCATACATTATCTTTAGAGTGTTTAAACAAAGTAAAAAAAGTTTCAGATATTTAACAATAGGTATAAAATATTGCTTGACAATGATTCTATATGCCATCTTTGCGTTTGACTCAATTTTCATGTCGTTTCACGTTGATTAATTTGGTTGGCGGAACCCCTTACAAAAATACAATCAGCTATTGTCACTCCGTTCTGAGACACAATAAAGCATATAAATGTCCCAAATTTAGAGTAATTGAATAATTTGAAGTATATGTAAAATAAATAAATATAAATAAAGTCAGTGGAGATTATATGGTTCACATAATTCAAAGTTAGTATCACTTTTGGATAGTTTTAGTTCCAATTGCGACTATTCATCTAAGGGTAAGATAAATAGTAGCTCGCTTAGCTCCAAACTAGTCCCTAGTAACCTCTCGTGTTGTTTTAATATGTGGTTAATTTGTATGTGTTCAAAAATAAGATATACATTTTAAAGTATTATAGCATAAGTAATAATGCCATGCCTATTAACTGGCGGTCTCATCAGTCAATGTGCTGTGCAGATGTGACGCCAATTCCTCGAAAGGAAACCCGATAACCCGAACCAAACCTGTATAGGGTCGGGTTCCTCACGAATCGATGCTCAATGTACGGCGTTTCGGTGCTGCTGGCGACGCTAACTGGTCTTCGCCCAATTGCTGATAGTTCACGTATAGCACTACACTTTAACACCTACACGGACGGTAATGCCGCTGTAAAAAGCTCAACATACAGAACAACTATTTCGAGATGTTTTCAAATAAGTCAGTCTAAGATAAAGTAGAGGTAAGCACCGACTAGAAAAGGCTACTTATCTTCTATTGCTTTTCGATACAGCCATGTCTTAGGTAAAATTACGATACAATTGGCGATTATAGTGAGTCTTTTTAAGTTTTCTTTTCCAACAAATCAACTCAAGATACAAATGGCGCTAGAATTGTTCTTCCTTAACACGTACCTTTCTTTATGAGTTTTTTAAACGCTTTAAGTAAAGCTATTTCAAAAACAGCCTTATCGAATGAACCGCCTCAGACTTCCTATCACATGCACGCCACGAAGTCACGTTTGGTCATTTATTTTTATAATATACGTAGAGATTCGGGGGTCACCAACAAAACCACACATAATGATCCCCAATAATAACACAAAATTTTAAGTAGGTATATAAATGCCCAAGAAACAATATGAATGTGAAATGCGTTTAGAATCGACCATTAAATATTATACATATACTTTTGACATCTTTCTTTATTCAAACAATGTGTCCTTGCTTCAGGGTCAATTCTACATACATATCTCATTGCTGGAAAAAAGCGACGCAGTTGCTTAATTTTTAGGGTTCCGTACCCAAAGGGTGAAAACGGAACCCTATTACTAAGCCTCCGCTGTCCGTCCGTCCGTCCGTCCGTCCGTCCGTCTGTCACAGGGCTGTATCTCATGAACCGTAATAGGTAGGCAGCTGAAATTTTCACAGAGTGTGTATTTACCTATTTTGCCGCTATAACAACAAATAGGTAAAATAAAAAAATAATAAAAAATAAAGGGGGGTCCCATACAAAAAACGTGATTTTTTTCTGTTAAATCTTGTACGATGGTACGGAACCCTTCGTGTGCGAGTCCGACTCGCACTTGGCCGGTTTTTATGAAAATTTTACAAAAGAAACGATGTTATGTCCATGGCTGTGTGAAATATATTAAGGGCCAATTGTCATATTTTTGACACCCAAAAGTCCAACGTGTCAGAACATGTCAGAATAGGTTCTTAAATTCCCGATAGCTCTAGGGTTGAGATAAATAGTCGTAACAGGAACTAAGCCTAACGAGAAGTAGTACTTTGTGACGTCACTTTGTCACGTTTTGTATGGACGAAATGTTAAAGTAATGTAATGTGACGTCACAAAGTTAGTGTTAGTTTCCGTCACGACTATTTATCTCAGCCTAAGCCCCGATTGCATGAAGAGACTGCCGAGTTGATCAATGTTCTGACGTTTAGTGAACCGCATGGAGTTCCTTCCATACTGTCCATCCAAAGTGACGTATTTAATCATACGTTGACGTTGATTTGGATTTTTTGTCTTTTCGTGCTCTCGGCCCTAAGTCTAGTTTCGTATGTAAAGTTTTAGCATTTTTATGAGATCTTGGAATTCGAAGCAAAGACTTCAACGCATGGTCCAGTATAGCGTACAAAATTTGGATTTAAATCTTGATCGCTGTCACAGCGTATGCAGTTTTTCACAGGACTGTATCTCATGAACCGTAATATGCAGGCAGCTGAAATTTTCACAGAGTGTGTATTTATGTTGCCGCTATAACAATACATGCTCCGTGACTTTAACACAAAAAGCGTAATTTTTGTGTTAAATCTTGAACGATGGTACGGAGCGTTTTTGTATTCGACGGGTCGGAATAACCTTAACTGAATACGATCATTATTAATAACGTTTCGGCGCCATTTTTTGCTAAACTAATTAATCATTCAAGCAGGTACATTCATCTCTCCTACTGACAAGGGAGATGTTTAGATTACAACTGAATTCTTTGAATCTATAAAATATTTTCTATCTGTGTCAAACTTGGTGTCAAATAACAGTTAGCTACCAACCGAATGTCTAGCCGGCTTGCACGTTCGCTAATTAACTCTTGTTCTGTAGTTAATGCATTATTTGATGTTTTATATGTTTTTAATGGTTTTAAATCGTTGTATCATCAACAAAATCTAGATGGCGCCATTATTTGAAAAGATGAAAAAAAAATTAGTTTTGAATCAATGGTAAAAATTTATCGAAAAAGTAATGTTACGATAGTTTCATTATGGAACATTATTGTGGCAATATTACTCAGTTAATTTCATGGAATAATCAAGGGATTGGTCAATTGTAAACTTTTAACATTATGTTGAGAGCTACAATTATATGTTTTTTAACATTTCCGATGGTCGCGCCATCTATATTCCGTTGTAGAACTAGCGACCGTTTCGAATGACAAATTACGAAATTGTTTCTAGATCAGTGATATATGTAAACGTAATACGCTAGTAATAAAATAAGTCGATGTTCTAGGTACTGTAACCTCAACACAATTATGGTAATTCTTATCAAGGGTTTAATGCAATGACGAAAGAATGAATTAACAAATTTACAGAGAGGACGGTTGTGAATATGTCGTACCTGGTTCCATCACATAAAAATAATACAATATCCTGCTGCATTACTTCCCGTGCATGTCGTAAGAGGCGAGTCTTCTACGATTAACTTTTTTAGTTATTAATTTATATACATAAATTAATGTTGGAAATCAAAACTACATACAATAATGCATACAATACAGGTAATATTGAGTGTTAAGTTAGAACTGGCTGTAGTAATAGTGTGATTACAACTCTTATTTAATCATCTTGCCATGGAATAGATTTTGACGATTCCAAGTCTTCCTTATGTATCTTCCAAGGGATAAATAATATACAATATGATACGGGATTTGTTTTTCGTGGCTCGTATTCCTCCTAACACTGTAGGTCACCTTCCTTACTTACCAGGTGGATAATTCCTCCCGTGTTGTAATGATACGCTCGCCTTGAATGACCAGTCATGAAAATTTTTCATATTTTGCATGCAAATGTGGACGACCAATACACGGAAGATCCTGACATGGCATTAAGTCTCTTTGTATTGTGTTGAGCGAATATAATTATAGTATGTATTAGCCATCCATGCCCAGTTACCACATTATCCATGGGTATATTTAATCCTACTAAAACTATAAATGTGAAAGTTTGTATGTTTGGAGGTTTAAATGTTTGTTACTCAATCACGCAAAAACATCTTAAACGATTAGGATGAAATTTAGCACACAGATAGTTTATGACCTCAATTAACACATGGGTATAATTAACACACCCGGAATAATGAAAGATTCCTGTGAGTTATCAAAAAATATACTACAGGACGTATTAATTTGAAAGTTGGTATTGATGTGTTTTATGTATGCATACTATCCTGGACTAACCTATTGGACTAGCCCTTTGGCTACTTTTTACTTACTATGTAAGAAATAATGTAGCCCGACATCAGTTCAAAACGCCATTGACCCGAGTGGAGTCGGGTACCTCAGCTAGTTGACAATAATTGTTTTTAAAACAGATTAGTTGTTATAGATAAGTCATATTGCAACAATTATTTAAAATTAAGGTATTCAGTTATAATTACCAATTATTATGAATATTGTTGTGATATTTTAAATCCGATCAGAACTCATTCTATTTTTACTGCGTCAACGCCTTCAATCGGAAAAAATATCGCAGCAGAAAAAACAAAATGCAGACTGGCCGTTACAGACGGGAACTCAGATTATTTTGGAACGGCAGCTGGAAATACCTTAATGAGTGACCTCCTTCATTTTAACAATATACATACACAATTTGTTTGCCCTCTGTTGTGTATTTCGAACTCCATTTAAACTTAACGATTTTTAATTCACTTTATTTAGTATCTTAGATATAACCATGACTAAATGGTCACTAAGCTTCCTTCAATGCAGTAATTAGTCGCTATTTCTGCTATAACTCCCCAAAAATAGGAAGTTAAGAACTATACCTGTATTCAATATTTTTGTAGAGATTCTGTATTGGCGAAGATTGTGGTTGCGAGGACTGAGGTGATGATGAAACAAACGTTTGGTCTGAAACATCATGTCAAACATCTGCGCACCCTGTGTTAAAATCTTAAAATACGTTGCCTAGTCTCACCCGAAGAACTGTCACTTTGACGCATTCGGCAGTTGACGAAGATTGTAGCCGTGGGGGAGGACTGAGGTGATAACGGAAGAAATATTTGGTCTGAAACATCATGTCAAACATCTGCGCATCCTGTGTTAAAATCTTAAAATACGTTGCCTAGTCTCTCCCGAAGAACTGTCACTTTGACGCATTCCGCAGTTGACGAAGATTGTAGCCGTGGGGGAGGGCTGAGTTGATAATGGAAGAAAAAATATCTGAAACATCATATCAAACATCTGCGCATCCTGTATTAAAATCTTAAAATACGTTGCCTAGTCTCACCCAAAGAACTGTCACTTTGACGAATTCCGCAGTTGACGAAGATTGTAGCCGTGGGGGAGGGCTGAGTTGATAATGGAAGAAAAAATATCTGAAACATCATATCAAACATCTGCGCATCCTGTGTTAAAATCTTAAAATACGTTGCCTAGTCTCACCCGAAGAACTGTCACTTTGACGAATTCCGCAGTTGACGAAGATTGTAGCCGTGGGGGAGGGCTGAGTTGATAATGGAAGAAAAAATATCTGAAACATATCAAACATCTGCGCACCCTGTGCTAAAATCTATATTACGTTGCCTAGTCTCAACCGAAGAACTTTTTCCTTTTTCATATTCTAAACCACACGTTTCCACCAACCATCAGAAAATATTCTTACAATGCATATATAGCAGGGGACCTCTCTTCGCTCGATCGATTAAGTGCGGATTGATTATGGTCGAAAAGTTCCATGACGCAAATGGAGAAGCCCGCAAGGCTTCGAAATCTTTGCGTTTTTTATTATTTTTTAAGGACTGACATAACTTGGCGCTGCGTCCCATTCCTCGGAGTGCAATGACTTGATGTCCATGCTCTCCAGATTTGGAAGCTATTGTTCTAATTGTTACGTTTTTAAACGATTTTCATACACAATGTTTTGATTTGAGACTCGTTTCATGGAAAGCGGTAAAATACGAAAAATCCGTGAGATAAATAATGAGACAACATTTAGAGATAAAGGGTTTTTTTAAATATTTGTTTTTTTATTATACTTGCCACATACCACGAACTGGCATTCTACATCACGACAAGTCTTGCGGTAGTCGACATTACCAATATTCTTGTTCTGTGACAATACTACCAGTTCTATGACATTGGCGTGCGATTTCAGCCATGTATCTAGTCCATTTCTTTAAAATGTTCTCGAAATGTTGTACCGCAGCACTATTATAAGATACTTACGTGCCTTGTTTAGTGTCCTGCCAAAATAATCCTATTATAGGTTATATTAGTATTCATTCATAATTGTAGCGACTCGAGCTCAGGGGCGCGGGGACTTGCCTTGCATGCAAGCAGTACAAATTCAACCGGTTCTTTGGTTCAAAATCCAAGTTTAACCCTTTCCCTACTAGGTAGTGATTAAGCCCACCTTATGGGCTGATACCATCGCATTTGATTATAAGATGGTCGAATCGGCAATTAAAAATTGTCCATGTTTTCCATTCAATCAGTGCATGTAGCGGTGCTCATAAACGGAAGGTCATTGCATGGCACCTGTAGTGTGTTGGGCAGTAGCTATTCATGGCGTGCGATTTCAGGCATGTCTCCAGTCCATTCCTTTTTAACGATCTTGCTTGAAAGTTGGTCCTATTTGTCTTATTTTAAGAATCTATGTTTATTATTATACCCATTATTACGAAACATAAAACCCTTTATTTACCTACACAGATGTCACGCAGCTACCCTCAGGAGGAACCTGTTTTCTACATCAAAACATTTCCGATTAATATTTTTTTTCTACTTTTATATTTAAAAATCCTAGAAGCACAGCACAGTTTAATTTTGAATGGTATTTGATTAAAAATGTTTCTTGTTGAGAATTTGAAATTGTACTATTCCTTAAGAGACAGAAATAAGCTTGAACTGCCGCAAGCAAATCAATCAAAATATTTAATCGACTACCGAATGAAATCAAGACTGCAGATTCAACTAACCTTTTAAGAAATACGCTTAAAGAATTCCGATCGTACAGACGTAGCCCTTAGTTATAAATGAATCAGAAACATATTTTTTCATTTGACTGAGGAAACAGGCACGAGCCATTTTATGGAACTTGATCACCTCATACCCTCTTAAGGGGAATGAATACCTAAATATGAACTTTTTTCTGAAGTCGATTACAGTTAAGCCTTTGGTTGTTAAGGATGTTCCGACCCATACAATGTTATTTTTACACGGAACGCAAAAAGTATTGCACTTTAAGGCACGAATTCGTCAAAAACATTAAATATAGCCATAGTAGTTGCAGCGAAAACATATTCACAATTTCAGGTTTAATGGTTTCGTTGTAATTGCCGATTAGAAGTTTTACACCGTTAGATGGCGCTCTTAAATAAAAATCGTATTTAAATAAATTGTAACAAAACCAATAATCCTGAAATTGTGAATTTTTTTTCGCTGCAATGACTATATTAAACTTTTAGTATTAATTCGTGGCTTAAAGTGCAATACTTTTTGCGTTATGTGTGCAAACAACATTATATGGGTCGGAACAGCCTTAAGTGGACGTGTAAAACTGTTCAGCAAAGTTTCTTGCCAGTTATTCTTCACTGTGGTTATTGAACTATGACCAATCCAAGCGAACTGTCAACCAAATATTAAAGGATACACTTCCAGGTCAAAGTCAAAACTAATTGTGGTTAAATACAACGGCCCTTTAAATTTTGTTGGGTATTAGTTTTCACAATAAATAACACACATTCTCAATTTTATCCCATAATTCTCGCTAAAAGTCAAAGTTTTTTAAAAGCTATCATCTATTCCTCCAATCGGATGTGTATCCGTTTATCTTTCGTCGACTGTACTGCCCACGATAAATAAAGAATAAAGTAACTTGTTGTTGCAAACAATTAATTCTTCACAGCCCTATCTTCGGCTGACCCAGTGGCTCGCAACCTTTGGTGAGTGCATTTCACAATTCCCTACCGCCAAAGGTTATCTGCCCCTGTCTGCGCATTCGCTTCCTATCTCAGCAGCTAAACGATTTTGGTCCAGTTCGAGCGAGCATGTTAGTGTTAAACTGCGAAGTGCGCCAACACGCGTATCTGTCAATATTTCACATTATAGCTAGTAAGTATACCTACTACTTAATTTTCATTTATAATTATTATATATGGTACTAGCGGACCTCGAGATCAGCACCACCATCAGTGTCAAACTGTAGCTAAGAACCATCCAGGTATCCCATAACTACATAAAACTCATCAAAGTCGGTCAAGGCGTTTAGGTGAAGACTTACGAATACAAGCACGCCGGAATTTTATATGTAAAGATGATTCTCCTAACTCGGCTCTGTGGGAAGCGAATACGCTATACCGGACGGATATGGCTCTGTAATCGGGGGAACGGCAGAACGTATAAAATGAAAATCGTATAAAATAATATTTCTACGAAAAATTAAAAACCATGCACAACGTATAATCGGCAGATCGTATAATTTTATATGTTGTGCATGAAGAAGTTGAAAAAAACAAATAACTGTTTTCTTCATGCATATCGTATAAAAGTCACAACGTATAAAATCTGAGCACTTGCATTGAGCCTTAGATTCAATCCGATAACTGTTTATATAAAAAAAAGAGAACCATGCATATCGTATAATGCGAAAAATGTTTATTCGATAAACGCTCTAAACGTGATACATTTAAGGTTCGCGCGCCATTTCTTTTGTCTCAACTGAACAAAAATCATTACTGTTAGGTTAGGTTGTTGTGACTGTTATACGTTCTGCATGACGAAAAGTTGATTTTATTTTTAAACTTTCTTCATGTACAACGTATAAAATAAGACATTGTGAATTTTATACGATATGCATGGTTTTGATGTTTTGCAAAAAACTACTTTTATACGTTGTGAATTTTATACGTAGTGAATACGACTCCTGTAATTCATGGGAAAAAAGATGGAGAGCGAATATGTTGTCACCACGCGCGGGAGAGAGATGCATGGCGATGTTTTGTTATGTAATCACAAAAACATATCCACATTAATTGAATCCTTTTCTTCTACGATAACAGCTACGTTTATTATTGGTAGGTAAATTAAGTAAGGTAAATACATAATACGTTGGGTTATAATTAGGATAAAGTGTTACATATGTTAGGTCTTAACTGGCACATGGATATTTTAATCCAGAAATGGGATTTTAGGTAACCATCACTTTTTATGCATGCTTAAAACATCATGAGGCGAAATTATGTTGACGTTAGTCAACCGCTGGGCACCCTTTGACACATTGTTGTTGCCAGAAATAGCAAGCATGATGATTTGTATGTCATGATCAGATGTCGTGGTTATTTCTAGGGTCAAATGGTCGTTTTAAAATTATTAAAGATGACACATGCTTGGCAGTGCTTTATTTCAGCGTACCATTCATCCTCCGTCCAAAGTTTTGATCAGCGGGCGTGGAAGTTCGGGAGTAACGATCGAAACTTATTCGTATGGCGGCAGCGTAGCCAAGAGTTAGTGAAAAACGTCTAACTGTAGCTAGTTCGCTTACGAATTCGGGACACGAATTCGAATGTTCGTTGCACTAAATAGCCTTTTGTTACATATCGTTAGAACCAATCATATAGAAAATCAATAGAAAAATCAGAATTCGCTTACGAATTCACTTACTACTGATTTGCTCACCACGCCCCCTCAAAAAGGAGTCTCGGTTGCAACTACCGTCCTTCCATGCTCGCTGATTTTGAATCATTAAGCCGCTCTATTCCAGACACAGAAGATAAAAGGAAGGAGAAGTGTCAAGTGGTCGTTACTTCCAACCCGTTTGGTTGTTCATATAATCGTATAGGAAGCGGCCGCGCATCGTGTGCCACACATTCTCGATAAATGCGGTCGCCAAGTCAGTTACCAACACAAAACCTCCGATATTTCTGCGAAGCTTGTCGCGACAGCTGATCTCATAGTAAGCGCCCTGGGCATGCCGCATACCCCCTTACTTTTCTGATCTTAGATTCCAGCCAATACCCAAAATACTCCCTTTCGCCCAGTGACCGTGACATTGCACCCGTTGATGATTTACGTTAGTACTGACCTCGCGTGGTGACACCACTGGCACTTGGTGTCAACGGACCCATTAGGGCGTAAAAACACGCCTAGCAGGTACATCGCTATAGTCAGTAGCCAAGAGGGTGACGTCTGCAGCCTCCCGTGTCTAAGACTGCGATATTATGATATCAGCCCATCACACCTTATGAAACTAGGTGCCATGTCAGGACCTTCCTTATATTGCACAGCTGCATTGAACTGGATGGAAAACACGGACGATTTTCATGGCCGCTTTGACCATCGTTAATTCAATGCGATGGCACCAATCTGGGCGGGATTAAATACCTATACCCAATAAGTAGTTAGGATAAGCCCGCCCGGGTTGGTACAACCGCATTTGATGAAACTACCTTTGAAGCGGCAATGTAAAATTGTCCGTGTTTTCCATCCAGTTCAGGGTAGCCGTGCTCAGAATGGGAAGGTCCTGGCATGGCACCTAACTCCTTCGGAAATGTGGTGTATTGGACTTATATGTAGGTAGTAGGTAGTTGTACCAAAAATACAGCTCTCAAGGAGGACGAGCTGAGCGGCGTTGTGACTCCAAGCGTGTAAAACAATAGTTCTCTATATGTAGTTCTTTGTTATTTTTCTTAAGAGGACAATGAGGTAACCATGTTCCATACAATGGCTCGTCCCTGATTCCTCAGTCAAATTAAGAAATATTTTTCTAATATTTTGCACTGAGAGCTCATCTATACGTTTTTGTTTTTTTGATGCAATAACTTTATATCCGTTTCCGTATTCCGCATTTATAAATTTGTATACAAATACAAAAAGACGTACATCGTGGATAAAGGTTAAGTTATAAAAAAAAACAAAACGTAAAGGCGTAGCTCTCAGGTGATTTTTTTGAATGGGCAAAATTTCAGAAATATATTACTTAATTTGTCTGAGGAAACAGACATGAGCCATGATCAAGTTTCATGATATACATTGACACTTGAAACTTGATATATATTGAAGGATCAACAAAGAACATCTCAACATGTTATACATTTTTAACGCACTTAGACATTAAACCACTTCTATGGAATAATAATAATTACACCAAATGTATTCAACGTCGAAATAACATTTATTTAACAAACAAATTAGTAGCAATCGAAAACAAACTATTTAAGTAGGTAATAGAAACGCATCCACAGGTGAATTTTTCAAGTGAGCCTTCATGACCAAATCTAAAATTATTAGAAATAGCGAAAAACTCTCAAAGGGGGGCAAGGGGCCGATTTAAATAAAAACGAAAACTGCATTATTCGATTTTGCAAAAAAATATTTTTCTACCCAGGAATCGAACCTGTTGAATTGAGAAAAATAAAGCATCCTGCAATACGAGTATTGGATCAGCCGATACTGTCGCTTATAAGAAACACATTCTGCGAAGTAATCTCAAACGACAAAATAAGGGAAAAGGCTTATTTAACAATAAATTACGTAGTTAACTAATGTAAGAACAATAAAATACTATTTCTGTTAAAAATTAGCTCTTTCCTTTAGTTTGCCATTTGAGATTACTTCATAGAATGTATTCCAAGCGACACTATTGGCTGCTGCTATAATCCAGGTTGTGTTTTTTTATTTTAAATCAACAAGTTCGATACTCTACTACTTTTGTTTTTACGAGAATCGAATAATGCAGTTTTAGTTTTTATCTAAACTGGCGCCATGGCTTAGTGTGTTTTTTGCTATTTCTTATAGTTTCGGATTTGGCCATGAAGATACACTTGAAAAATTCAGTATAGCAAAGGGCGGTGAAACACTAACCTAACCTAAGGGGTCAGACGCCGCTACATATGGTACATGCGCAGGAGACACTCTCCCACCACCTTCATGTACCGCTCCCACGCGTTCTTCAGGACCGCCTCCCTGAAATTATTTTCCATAGGCATAGATTAAAGAGAAAGGAATAGATAGCAAACGTCATAGGTACAATGTGCAAAACTCGTTGCAAACTGCTTATTTTCACTGCTAAATTTCTAACCATCGCCATCTCCCGTCACTGCCAGAACTAATTCCCAATTTCGCCTAGGTAGGTGTGATGAAAACTAACTATATATTAAGTAATATTATTGATATTAATTGGTTTGTATTCAATGTATTCTGAAATGTGAATTGCAACGCCACCTGTGGCTTGTGTTATCCCTATTCAACATTGGTATGATGTTAGCAATCATTCCCTTCCTATGGTTTAGGTTAGAAACGGGTAAGAAAATACAAGCTTATTGTAGGTGTCGCATGAGGCCTCACCATAGAAACGTCAAAACTGTCATTCCTATCAAGATTTATTTACTTACAAGTTTTTAGATGGAAGATATAACTACTCCATGATGCAGTTAATAAGGTGTGGAGGAAAATAAGAGCTTTTGTGTATCTTCAAACTAAGTAAGTCCCTTACGCTACAGTTTTACGTGGAATCCGAACCACGCCCAGCCTCAACGGCTGAAAATGGTCACTCATCCAGAACCTAACCGCGCTCAGAGGTGCTTCACCAAGCTTATCGAATCGCCAGGCGTCGCGCCACTGGGCTACCGGGGTTGACAAACCTGACAATGTTTGGTTATAAGTATATTATAATTTTAATTTTATGATTAATAAATGCAATACAATATCTGCTGTCCCAACCTACCTCAAGACGTCCATTTGCAGTGCGCACGATTCGTACGCCCGCAGAAACTGAGCTAAGTCCGTCTTGGGCCAACCGCCCAGCCTGAGTGGCTCCACACACCTGAGGACGAGAAGACACGCTTAAACTTTTTGCTGAAACTCAACTCTTCAACTCAGTCTAGTTAATACAATAGTAATCCTGTATACTCTTCTTACACACGACATGAGGGAAAATTTCTGACTATCAAACCAAATAAAGCTAGTTTCTGTTTATACAGTGCATAACCCATGACCTGGGGCAATGGGGGGTGTTTGGCAAATGTGTACAACAGGATGGCGTCCCATCATCAGCTGTTTTCAAATCACTTGCCAACAGTCATTAATGACAATCGTATTAAACTGACTCATTTTGCGAGAGTTTTGAAGGTATCCAATCCTAAGTATTTTGCGAAATCTATAAAGTATTTATTAGGTACAATACTGAATTCGAGTGTTTAATTAGTAACACACGGCATAACTAATCAGAGGATCATCATCAATTAAAAGGCTTCAACTGTCTGCACGATTTTTTTAAGACGCCTGATTCTTAGGTGCGCGCAAAAAAACGCCGCGCATATTTCATGGCGCTGTAGCTACCTCTAAGAGAAACAAGAGACAACGAATACGTTCTCACCATGGGCGAGAGTAGAATGCAAAATAGGTCAAATTTGTAAAACTACATAAATGGACGAACGAACTGATAAACAGTTCAGAAAGAAGACAGACACGAAAGAACAAAATGATAAGCACAATGGCACCTCGAGCAGGAAAATTGATTAAACAACCTTAATGAATTTAGCCAAAGGGAAGATTAAACTGGACTGAAGAAGAGTTTTATAAGGAAAAGCTGGAGCAAAAGTACAGATAAACTGGCTGAGATAAAACAAATGTTAGCTAGAAACAGGATGGAAAGAGTGGTAAAAACCAGGACTCTGCAAAGGTAACTGAAGCAAAAAGACGTGAAAGGTACAAGGCAGAGGCACTCACCGCTCTAATAGGTCGACGAAGAGGCTTCTTAGTTCCCGCGCTCGATGAAGGTTACACGCCACGCCCACTAGCGCGCGGGAGTACACCCTGCGCGCATACACATACTCCATGTCAAGGACATCTAATTCTTTGCAATGATACGGCCTTATCATTCAAAGAAATACACGTATCCATAAGTTCAAATAATTTCAATGGATAATTTTCCCATTGCCAAAATGTCTTGTAAGATTAGGTATTAGAAATTTCGTTAAGTATTACACATTTAATTTGCTCCCCAGAGACACTATTAGATCTTCTCCGTGTTATGAGAAAAACTAAAAGTGCAACAAATACAGACCAAACATTATCCATCGAGTTGACAAATTGATGCATTAAGTTTACGGTCCCTCAGGGATCATCCGAAAGCTATCAAATATCTACGTTTATCAAAATCGTAACTATTCTGAATCTACAATATAATCAAGAGCACACCGCAACCAAATTTATTCACCTGAAATTCAGCTCCAGCTCCTGATACGATTTCTCCAGTAACTTTGGCTTCAGACGCATGCAGATCAAGCTAAAAATCAAAGAAACAATTGAATTATCAAACGGGGGCGGGAGGGGAGAGCAATCAAATATAATATCTCAACATTTAACTTTAAATTTTACGCCGAATTGATATTTCGGAATGGATAGGACATACCGAGGAACTGTTGTTAATTTTTTTTAACAAATCTTTCAATAAAATAAAATAATGAACAATAATACATACAAAATATACAAGGTAGTATTATACAGTTGTGATTCTCTTGCAGTACAAAGCAATTATTCTTTGATTAGCTATCTCAATAGTTTCAATAAATACACTCCGGAACACATAGGATGTGTTCCGGAGTGGTAATACCTGGGTCCACCTTTATCTATACTTCTATACTAATAATAAATCTGTAAGGGGTGTTCATGGAGTAAGTTGCTTTGTTTTCTACGATACTTCGTTTGTAGTCTTTACGTATGATACTAAGGCTAAATTGATGATTTTTAGGGTTCCGTACCCAAAGGGTGAAAACGGAACCCTATTACTAAGCCTCCGCTGTCCGTCCGTCCGTCCGTCCGTCCGTCCGTCCGTCCGTCTGTCCGTCCGTCCGTCCGTCCGTCCGTCCGTCTGTCCGTCTGTCACAGGGCTGTATCTCAGTAACCGTAACAGGTAGACAGCCGAAATTTTCACAGAGTGTGTATTTATTTTGCCGCTATAAGAACAAATAGGTAAGATTAAAAATTAATTAAAATTAAAGGGAGCACCCATACAAAAAACGAGATTTTTTGTTTAATTTTTTACGATGGTACGGAACCCTTCGTGTGCGAGTCCGACTCGCACTTAGCCGGTTTTTAGAAATCAGTTTTGTATGTAAGTATGTATGTTCCTCCATAACTCTTAAATCGATCATCCGTATTCGATGAAACTTACTACACGTATATGTAAATACACGGGACACAGAATAGGCTATATATAATTCAGTTCCGCTTACGTTAGGATCTAGCTGTCATACAAACCGAAATGCCCCGAGGCGGCTTGGGGGGTAATCACTATCTGCCTTTATTTCTTCGTTTACCTCTTTTAAGTCACGACACGGACTTTTTGATACGGCTTTCATTAATATAAGGAGCGATCAACGAGCAAGGATTGCGTATGTAATTTTTAAATATTTAATACAAACCTTAAGAGAACATTTTTAACAATGTACTTGAAAATTGTAGGTGATAAAAAGGCCTACAGAATGTTCCACGATATCATGTAGAGCGATAACTTCGAACCACTCGCCCGATTTATTTGCGTATTTTATCAACGTATAGCAACTCTGGGCGCAGTCAGATTCCGGATGGGTTACCGTTTTCGATGTTGAAGGTGGCTGTGGTTCGTATTCCTCATAAAACTTTGTAACAGTAAGTGTAACAGTTAATCCTGCCTTTGTTGGTTTTGTTCTCTTCAGTGGTTTTGTATCTATGTATGTAGCAGTGCCAGTGCAGTAAGGATCTGGCGGTACATGCTTTTAAAATTCGCTCCCAAATGTTTACGAAGCTCTAAACAGAAATTAGTCGATGTTTATCATTATCATGCCACATCGGTTCAAACGATTTTGATTAAATTTGGTAGATGGATACATAGTCCTGGACCAGACTTTCGGTGGGTTACTTTTTATCCAGGAAATAATTCAGACCGAAATCAATCCAACACGACATTGACCCGAGCGGAGCCGGGTAACGCAGCTAGTTCAGTAATATGTTTGCTTATATATGTGTTAATCTGATTTCCTTTAAAACGTGAACGAATAAAGTATATATGTCCGATTATTTACCATCACGCCGCGTATCAGGAAGGGTAGGTGTAAATGATAGAAAGTCATATGGTTTCATCAAAGAATACTTTGTTGGCTATGAAATATCAATTGTTTAAATTCAATCCCAACAACATTACCGGGAAAGTTAATTAGGGAGTAACTAAATTTGATCATAATGAAATATTTGAAGAATAGATTTTGTAATGGTGACCTTGCTTCACCACTGATTTTTTAAAGGCAAACCATACTAATCAAATAACTTCTCTCACAAGTTAAGCAAAACAATAATTGTAAACCCCATTATATACAAACTAAAACATTGCCCTAACCTAAAAACATAACCCTCAAAATTTGAAACTGCAAGCAATTATCACATAAACCTGCGAAATCCAGATAGATTGTTTTCCAGTGCCTTACAAACATACTGATGGAAAAATTGAGCCGCAGTTAGCTATTGTTTTGTCTTGTTCACTGTCAATTGTAATGGTTTTGGTTGCTTTGTGTTTGGGTTGTAAAATGTACTTGGTTTTGGAATTTATTTAAAAAACCAAAAAGACGACATTTTTACATCTGTAGAAGGACCTATTTTGGTTGCTAGCTTTTAATGTGCCCGGTGCGCCCTGCATGTATGCTACTAACTACCATGAATTACCCAAAACCTGGTCCCGGTCTTGTCATTTCTGTGCTCCTCTAACATCTGCGTCCTATGCCTCGGCACCGCTGGCACCGCCCTAGTTACGGCGCTGCTTCAGTAACAAAAAAAAATCGCTTACTGCTTATGCTCCTTTTCTTTGTCGAGGAGAACGCGCAGTTCGCGAAGCTCGAGCAGTAGCTCCCGGTCCATCTCCGTGTCGTAATACTCCGGCCCGGTGTAGCAATACGTCCAGTGGGACATTATCGCCTGTGGGGACAACTCATTGGTTTAGTTGTGTGGCCCGTAGTGTAGAGGCTACGTCCGTAGTCTCTTGTGTAGGGGTCTTAAGTATACAGTCGTATCGTCTCACCTGAGCGCAATGGTAGAAGTCATTGAAGGACAAATACTGCAGTTTTCTCTTGCCCGTCTCGAAGCGCATGCAAGCTATGAACACGACCGCGCCATACTTCCTGAAACATCCACGTGACAATCGTACCAAAAAGCATTGATGGCAAGCAAACATTTAGCAATTGACTGCGACTTTGTGGCTTCTTGAATTTAAAATGTAATATATAACAATTTCAAATAACAAGAATGAACTCCAATGTATTATTTAGCAAAGAATACATTATTGACAAGCAGATTAACTACCTAGTCATGTGAGGGTTAAAATGATTTTATGCACATTAACAGACCAGGTCATCTGCAATTTAACTGATTTATGCACTCTAGCGTTAACATATAGAGAATAAACCGGTAAACAGAGAAATGCCGGCGTGAAGAGCGACCCGCGACGGAAGCTAAAACGTCACCTGAGGAAACAAACAGTATTATTCAGAGTGAACTGTCAAAATTTAGTATGCGGACTAGCACCGGACTAACCATACAAAATGCTATTTAGTCCGGCCACTTTAAGTACTACTGAGGGTGTTTAAAAAAAGCTCAACTTGCCACAGTTGATGATACCTTGATGAATCGTACGATGTTCACCACCGCATGTTAGGTTTTGCCCAGCATAGGCAATTTGTTGGTAACAGAGTTCAAGTTGCATCGCACTTCTAGCTTGTTTTCTTTTCTTATACCGAAACAAACTCTTTGATTGGAATCGTCGATTTACCCTCCTGCATCCGCGCCCGCCATCGAAAAGGTTCACTCACTTGGCAAGCCCCTCCGGCAGCAGGAACGTGCTGCGGATGTTGGCGACCACGTTGCCCGGCATCTCCTCCACGGTCTTGAACACGCGCCGCACGTTGTCGAACTGCCGCCGGCAGCAGCGCAGCGGCGCGCCCGACCGCTCCGCCACCTGGCGCGACGTTCGAAAGTATGCGCAAACATAACTAACTTATACCGAAATATAGTTTACACGATCTGTCATTCGTCAAAGATGGCTGAGTCGATGGTGCGCTGTGAACACTGAAGAGAATGGAAGGAGACGTGGCATGCGCTCGATATCGCGTCTTCGCCGTATGGGCAAAGTGACCATAGGGGAATCTGGCGGCGCGTTGCATGCCACACAGTCGAAACGTCGCCACCGCGCGTGAATGTGCTCTAAAAATGCGTTCGTCAAGTCAGTTCCCACCCACACAATTCCTTTAGTAAGCCTGCGACTATGTTTGCATGTGGCATGTACGTTTTAAGTTGGGTTGGTAGTTTTTGAAAATTAGAGACAGCGGGTCTCATTGTAAGCGCTCGCTGCCGCTATACGGATAAGTTTGCTCGATGCCTACTACACACGAACGTTTTGATGCAATGGTCGCTCGTTTTTTTATTATTAGAAACCAGTATGGGGGCTGTGCCAACTGCTCACAAAAGCCAAATCCATCTCGCTGGTATGGTGCCTCACTGAGCACGGTACTCAGTGAGCCACGACACCAGCCGATTGGCGTACTATTGCAGAGCTATCGAGCTTGTTTTAATTTACATTTCAACACTCCCAGTTTGTACAGAGGAAAAGCACTCGCCGGCAGACCGTAGACAACCAAAAAGGTGCTCTGCTTCTCTGCGGGAATGGCATCAAATATTTTTCACCGGATTCTTGTTTTTAGTTGGAACAAAGAAAGAAAACATAAAACCGGGAAACCGTGCGTAGTTACCTCATCCAGGTCTTTCCGATGTCTCGACGATAACTTACGTCCTAGAAGCTCTCTTATCACAGCGTCGTCAAGCTCGTAATACCTGCAAATAAAACAGTACTGTCATTAAGACTGAAATGGGAACTTCAAACCACGTAGCGTTTTGTCAGCCTCAGTGGCCCAGTGGCGCGACACTTCGGCGATCGCTCTCCGAAGTTAAGCAACGCTGGGTCCGGTCTGGTCTTGGATGGGTGACCATTCGACCGTTGAGAGAGGCTGGCCGTGGTTCGGATTCCACGTTAAGCTGTAGGTCCCCTTCCTTACTTACTAGGTGGTAGGGTTTATCCCGCCCGGGTTGGTACCATCGCATTGGATGAACGATGGTCGAAGCGGCAATGCAAAATGTCCGTGTTTTCCATCCAGTTCAATGTAGCCGTGCAATATAAGGAAGGTCCTGGCATGGCACCTAGTTCCCATGTGGTGTGTTAGGCTAATACCATGACAGAACTTGTGGTATTAGCCATCCATGTCCAGTCACATAAAAAAAAAAAAACGTATTCTAGGCATGAAATTGAACAACTTTGCTTATTCGAAAGCCCATAAATTATATTATTTTAGGTAAGTAGATATTTATTTATGTTACTGGTAAGAATGGCTAATACCACACCCACCGTGATGATATTATCTCAATACACCCCTTAAGGAATTAAGTGCCACGACAGGACCTTCCCTTTATGAGAACGCCTACTGAACTGAATGGAAAACACGTACAATTTTTCCATAGTTTCGTCCAATGTGGTGGTACCAACCCGGGCGGGCTTAACCGAACCACCTAGTAGGGTTTGTAGTTTTACATGAGTTCCGAACAATGGAACAGCTCGCATCCGTAACTCGTTTTTGATAGCATATTTGAACCCAGAGCTGAAGTGAGCAGAAGTGTCGTGCCTGGGCGGTAAAAAGAATGAACCACGACCAAATCGAAGTAATTCTTCGTAAAGGTCTGGTACGTAGCACACGTAATCGTAGAGCATGTATGAAAAGATGTATGCCGGTAGATGAAGCGAAACAGGTGTGCTGTGATCGTACCATATGGCGCTCTATCATTTTTGCCTACCCCTCCGGGAAAGCGGCGTTCGAACATTCAAGTTGGCAGTGGTTCTAATTACACGTAAATCAGATCTCTTCCTTGTTAGGTGGAAAGGTCAATCTCGACTGAGTTGGTACCATCACACTGAATTACAAAAATATTATCCGTGTTTTACATCCAGTTCTAGGTACCTATTCATCAACAACCTTTAAGGTGGCCCAACCCGCTCATTTCCCCATACAAAAGGGGAAAGAAGATCACGCCCATATTTCTTGTCAGAGATCCAAAATTTTGCTCAATATAGGCCTAGCTTTATTTGATTGAACTAGATGTCTGATGACCATTGGCATTGTAAAATTGTGTTTGGTTTCCAAGTTATAACGTCCGAAAGTTCGGATTTTTCGCGCGTTTTATACAATTACTTTGGAGGTGGATTACGCAATGATAAAGTACGAACATCTTAAAAAGATTAGTCATCAGACATAGCTTGTTTAATCAAGATTTATAATCTATTTGGTTTTTGTTAGATTTTTGACTACAGCGGTCGTGGTTTACTTTTAGCTATAAGTCGTTTTGAAATTAAAATTTTCGTAAATCTTACCAAATCATACACTATGCACATAGTCTTTTTTGTGGACAGGTTGCATCTTCCTCATAACGGAGCCTGTCTTATTCTTAGAAACAGAGAGGGTCCCAGAGCGCAACAGCACGGTTTTGTACCGTGCCCGCAAATGAGTTGAGGCCGCCGGGTTGGGCCACCTTAAATAAAACTGTGGCATGGCGCCACAGTTTTATTTAAAGGTTGCAATTTATGCCAAACTATGGCAAAGTTTGACAGCCGTCCTCCCCATTGTATTCTTTTTACGTGCTGGAACCCACACAGCATATTTGTGCAAGTGCATTTCGTCAGGAATGTAAGCAAGCCCGGAATCCATGTAACTCGTTTGGTCCTCATCTGTAGGCGTCTTATTACGCCATCTCGCGGACAATTATAACATGAAATACAACTTTTTTTGTAATAGCGCTACTTGACGCTAGGTGGTAAGATACTAAGGGCCGAGTGCACGAAAGGACAAACCATCAAAATCATTGTCAACGTATGATTAAACACGTCACTTTGTGTGGACAGTATGAAAGGAACTCCAAGCTGTTCACTAAAAGTGACGTGTTTGAACATTGACTAACTCAGCCGTCTATACGTCCAACCGGGGCTAAGATGTAATCTTCGTGAAGTGCATGTTATCGTAGTTCTGCTACTCGCCCATAGATGGTGACGCATGCAACATGTTTTTTTCTTACCATATAAAAACGATCCTTTTTGTCATCATTAATTACTTTGCTTTTGCCGAATATATAGCACTAAAATAAAAACGTAAAATTTAAGTTATGGGACTGTCCAGCGAGCAGACTGATTACCGACGAGTGACGAGTGATTACCGCGGCAACCGAGGCGCGTGGTGGTCGAACCGCACGGTCACTAATAAATTGGCCACAGAGATGTAGGATACCTTTCTTGTCAAAGTAAAAAAATATGTCAAATTGGACACAAATTTTAACCGTGCTTGCTCTCTTCATCTAACTTTAAAATTCTAAAGTTACTTGCTTCATTTATCAGTGCAAATGATCTTAAATTATGATTTTCTTTTATGTTTCGTTGGCAACTAATTTCAGAACCTTTTACACTATTTGTATATAGCTATGAACTTTGACATTGGCGAAATGTGTTAGATGCACGAAAGCCATTAAAAGGGACCCAAAAGTAGGACCCTAAAAAGAAGAAGAAGAAGAAATTTTAACCGCTAAGCAGTTTTAAATTTATTTTAATTTCATTGTATCTTGTTTGTTTTGCCCAGCTGGGTTCCATTTTTCTGCGTGCTCCGTGCCCAGAACTGTCAAAAAGCTCCAGCCATGTCGCTCCAGCGAGCGGGCGACGTGATCTCTGTCCTCGTCATCGGAAAGGTGGCCGGCCACTCGGCCCTTCTGACCGCGGCGCTGCGTGACTCGCACGAGGCCTCCGAGCTGGGGTACCGGCTGCTCGTGCACCAGGCGAATTCGTTCAGCGAGCTCCGAGAGCAGGCGCCGAACGTTCGCGTGGACTTCGTCGCGATCGCTATGGACCTGGGAGAACCGGCGACTTTGGAATGGCTGAGCATGATCTTGTCAGAGGTAATCTATAGTTTTCCATGTATTTCGAGCCTGCCCAATGACTGGGGTTTCCATTAGGACCCAGTCTTAGTAACTAGCTGGCTGTAGCGAGTGAAAGTTCGCCTCTTTAGGAACTATTTAAATATGAAATAAGAGTACAAACAAGATGTAGATGGTTTTACTGATGGGGTTAGTATTTCTATCATGGCTGCAAAGCCATACTAATATTAAAATGCGAAATTAACTTTGTCTTCACTGATTAACTGTTTAACAGATCAATGTTTAACATCAGATTAATCAACTGATTAACAGATTTTGATGATTTTTTGTATAGAGATAGGCAGGACCTACAAGAAGAACATAGGCTACATGGCAAAATTTTAATTCAAAGGGAGTTTGTATAGGGAATCGTAAAATATCCAGGAAATAATTCAGCCCGACATCAGTTCAAAACTATATTGACCCTAGCGGAGCCGGGTACCTCAGATAGTAAACCAATAAACCTTTAATTCTGAAAATGTTTTAGCCGTAACTACTATGGGTAAGCACCTATACTTATTTATTTATTTATCAAACAAATGGACATTTATATTTAACAATAACAAGTATTGGATCTGATGGGTGAACAAGTTAATAAAATACTGCAGCCCACAAAAGAAAACAGTTCTCAGTGCACGAGCAGCCCGTACCCCAGCTCGGAGACCTCGTGCGAGTCACGCAGCGCCCGGCTCAGAAGAGCCGAGTGGCCGGCCGCTTTTCCGATGACGAGGACAGAGAAAACTTAACATTTATAATTAAGTCATGGCTTAAAATGCAATACTTGTTGCAGTCTAAGCACAAAAAACTTTGTATGGATTAGAACAGCCTTAACCTGAACTACACGACCCTACGTAGTTAGAAAAAGAGAAAACAAATATTGACATGACAGACACTAAGATTCTGATTTTAAAGAAGATGCCGCTATTAGCGACAAATTAGATATTACTGTGTCTGGTTTATCACATGCAAAGATGGTTCATATTTCAAGTACATGTTGTTATTATAATATTAAATTGATTGATTCGATTATTATATTGTAGTAACTATGAATAATATAATTAGGAATATGTGGAAGATGTGCGAGGGAATAGCCAGCACCAAGGCCGTATTGATGATCACTGAGAAGTTCAGATGAAGGTAGGTAGGTAGGCAGGAAATACGTAGGTAGCTTTTCTGAGAACTTTCAATCTAGGAATTCACCGATTCCTTAGGAAATCATGTAAAGTTTCGGTACCCCAACTGTGGAATTACAACCTGTATTTTTTTGTTTTCAGCTACCACCCCGGCTCTTCCTCCGCAGAGTGGTCCTGATTAATGCAAAAGGCCTACCCGTATACTCCATCGCAGTGGACAGAGATGCGCTGCTCCAGATAGCAAAAGACTACAAAGTGGACATATTTTCAGCAGACGTAACAAAATCGAAGCTGTGTCGCTTTCTCGCAAATAGAATAATTACGTACATGGAAGAATCGGTTGGGTGTCACTCCGGCATACCGCATATTTGGACGCACCTTGCGTTGACTGCCTAGCCAAATGTTCCACCGATCAGTGATATCCATAATGTTAAGTCAGGATAAGATAGAGAACACATGAGCCGCCGACAGCGGATGGCAGTCGCGCTGTTAATTTGTATAGAAATAAATAGCGAACAATGTACTAGCATCCGCGGATTAGCGGGCGCCGCAACCGAGCAGTGTACGCGGAGGCCGCGCGAATCTGCAGTTGTCAACTTGTGCAGACCTGAACACAAATTTGCACGGTTTTGTCTTGGAAAAGTTTGATACACAAAAGTATATTTATGAATTTTGAAAACCATCCTGTGTTCAGGAGTATAGTATCTGGAAAAAAATACAAAAGCCATTGGTACTCTTTTGGAGCAGAGGGTGAACACAATGTTTCAATTTGCAACCCTGTTTCCTTTGTTATTTCGAATCTGTACAAGGCACACCTCCTGTTGCGGACATTTTCATGAATACTATCGACCAACGGTTCGTGACGGTTGCCGCAAGAGTTCGCAAAGCACTGCTCCACCGCCATCCGCCAACGTGCGATGCTAACCTAAGTGAGGTTAGTTAAGGGGTTTGAGTTTATCCAACCACATCTACATACATGGAAGCATTGTAATCAGATTTCGAAAATAATTAGAAAAAGTTTTTGGTCGTGACATTCGTCGAAAGCAGGATTCGAACCTGCGACCTTTGGATTACATGTCCACTGCTCTGCTGCTGAGCTACCCGACAATTATATCAGCCAACGAATTTCTCGATAATATTCGAATCGACATAATGCTTCCCCTGTCTACTACTAGATGGCGGTAGCTTCGCATATTGATCCTATGCTAAGGCATTTTGACTCCAATGATTGAGATAGAAACCTAATTACAATGCTTCAATGTAGATTTCGTTGGATACCCTCAAACCAATGAGATAACGGTAATGTTTTATCCATGAAATACGTACAATTATTTTGTCAAGGGTGTTTGTGCATCTATATAGAAAAATGTTTGGCGCACATCCGAACAATTATCGAATAAATTCCAGCAAAATTTTTCAATTATTCTTGAAAAATTTGGACATCTTCTTGGACATCTCCCCATACAAATGTGGAAAGATCGTGCGGAGATCCAAAATAATACTTAAAATGTTTGGTCACAATGGCTGAATCTGGGTTAATAGGTTAGAGGCCAACCCTTTGATGCTAAATATGTCAGTCTGCCTGCACCAAGTAGTTACGTTAGCTAGATTGGCTAACAAAAAAAAGGTATGTACCTGATGATGAATATACTGATTGGACATATTGATACCTATTCATTATGCAACAATAACAAGTCGGTTTTTTAATTAAATATCGAAATAAACCTAAAGTTATATCAGCAACCCAAATTGCGTATAACTACGACAGTGACCAAATATTTGGTCGGTTTTGGTTTTACTTAGTAAATATGTACTGATACTTTCATTATTAGCAGCCTTAACCATATCATATTTTTTTTGACACAATAACTTCAGCCGCCTTATCTAGGTAACGCAAGATTGTGTGTACACAATGCAGGAAAATAAACGAATTGTCCCTCACATGGTTGATTCATTCGATTAATTCGCAAAATGTGCACAGCCCGAACAGATTTCGTCGAATCGTTTCGGGCAAAGATCGAGAAGGCGTGTCAGGCTAATGGCATGACAGTAGGTGTGATATTAGACATTCATGTCCAGTACGCTCCTATGTTATTATGGAACATTAGATTATTTTTACAATAAATTATTGAATGAACTTAACTGCATATTCAGAAAAAAAATATGTTTATTTCATTCCCAATAATAATTTCCAAAAATGTTATGTACTGGCCGTCCCGTCCTTCCAGCGAGCATGGAAGGACAGGATTGAAAACACAAACTTGTTGGTACGGTGACGGCGTAGCCGTGAATTCGCTTACGAATTCGCTCACCACTGATGTTTTCGAGTTCCAACAACAAGTAAGAACTTCACAGGACGCTATTTGTTTTTTTTATACAACCTGACATGGGTGGCTAATACCACACAACTACCGTTATGATATTAGCCCAATACACCACATTCCCGAATTAGGTGCCATGCCAGGACCTTCCCTTTATGAGCACGGCTACATTCAACTGGATGGAAAACACGGACAATTTTTCATTGCCGCCTTGGCTATCTTTTCATCCAAATGCGATGGTACATAACAAAAAAAAAATAACAAAAAAAAAAACAAAAATTGTTTTATTAAAAACCACTTAGCAACTAAATTTATCAAGTTAAACACTGGATTTAGACGCATCAGCATATGCTGCCTGTCTAAAACTTAAAAATAAATAAATAAAATACCAACCCGGGCGGGCTTAAACACTAGTAGGGAAGGGGACCTACAGTTTTACATGTATTCTGAACCATGGAGCAGCACGCATTCGTGACGAAATGCACTTATCGAACTCAGAAAGAGAAAGAAAGTCGTGCACGTCGGGGCGAGGAATGGAACCCAGATCTCTGGTACGCTAGGCCAGTCCCCGCGCCACTAGGTTACGAGCCGCGAGCTGAGGTGCAACGATCATTCGATGCTGCGCGTTCCGAATTCATAAGAGAACTAACTACACTTAGTGGTTGTGTTCATGGCTCCGCTGCCGCCATACGAATCCTTCCTTTCATGCTCGCTGCTTGGGACATAGTGAGAAGTCAGTAAGTCTACTACATAAAACACACACACATAAAACCCTTCTAGACACCGATGGCGCCGTTGGGATAAAAAACTGGCCAAGTGCGAGTCGGACTCGCACACAAAGGGTTCCGTACCATCGTACAAAATTTAACACAAAACAATCACGTTTTTACAAGGGGATCCCCTTAATTTTTATTATTTTTTTATTTTACCTATTTGTTGTTATAGCGGCAAAATAAATACACACTCTGGGAAAATTTCAGCTGCCTTCCTATTATGTTTCATGAGATACAGCGCTGTGACAGACGGACGGACGGACAGCGGAGGGTTAGTAATAGGGTTCCGTTTTCAACCTTTGGGTACGGAACCCTAAAAATGGTCGGACTCACTTCTCGATGAGCATCAGCCGAGTGGCATCGTCGATCTGGAAGCTGAGCTGCTCCGAGAGCTTGCTGGGTACCGTCAGCAGCCTCTCCAGCAGAGCGAACGTCCTTAAACATAACAAATAATATATGCACTGAAAGAAAAAAAATCCAGCGAATGTATCTTGCCAGTTCTTCTTCGCTGGAATTGCTGGACTGGCTAATGATAAAATATGACAAATCCGAATGCAGTGTACTGTCAACTTTTTAGAGAATAGAATGATTGTACCCTCTCATTTTACAGGAAAATTGTAGCATGTAAATCAGTATCACAGCTGAGGTATTGAGCGACATGAAGCAAAATAGATAACAAAAATCAAAGAAATTTCATATTTAGTATGTTCGCACGCTTTACCTTCCTTACCTTGTGTTTCGTGGCACTTAGAAAAACTCCATAAATGTTTTGGGGGCATTAATAAATCGATATTATTAATGCCCCCAAATAAGTGTTTAGATAGTACTCCTTATTTTTCTAAACATACTTCTCTAAGAAATAAATTTGATTCAGATATATCTAATCAACTCACAAACTTTGGTATTAATCGCTGAGAACTAAGTAGAACTAACTAGCTGCCTTGTTTGGGAAGCAGGAAAGTTACCGAACTTGATAACAGCTCCATCTATGGTTTGGGACACCAACCACAATATCATTAAAATACCTACTTTCGACTCTAGATTGCGGTAGAAGCATTCATAATCAAAATAGCAGCTTGGATACCTTAAATTCGCGCGATCTCATGTTCATGGTACCTCAATAGTTAAGAGCTTCGGTACTCCCCTTAGGTGCTCAGGCAAAGCAGCGGCAGGTTCGAGCTTTGCCAACTTTTTTAATTTAATTTTATGTTTTGTTTTAGTTTGGTGGTCCAACCGCTTGGGGCAGCAAAATGCCCAGTAAATTAGCAAAGTTGCCTATCTATACCCCTATACTAATCTATGCTTGCCCCTTTAGAACTAAGGTGAAACATTTCTGCTTTAAAATATCATCGTAAATATTGGTGCAAAAGTACCAAGAAATTCAAAATAGGAAAACCTGTAGTGGTCCAAGACATCGCTGGCGATGAGATCGAGTGGGGCTCCGGTCTGCTCTGCGATGCCACGCTGGTTAAGCGTCGACACCGCTTCACTCGCTGCAGTACATGTAATGCCCCGATTGGTGTTATGGTAAGATTAAGCATAAAACTCTTAATTTTAAGCATGAAATAAATATCGAATAGCAGAGCTACGATGTCTTCCAGCTTCATGAAATTATATTGTACCAAAAACTAATTTTCTGAGATAGTATACAAATGACAATAGTGTTTTCCACACTACATTTGTACTCATTTTCAAGGAAAATATTTTAATTACTTTTTTTCTTACGAACTAAGCATTTATGAGATTTCGGTTAGGTACACAAGGGTGTGCTGGAAAATGAGGGAGATTTAGTAGAAGTTTGCTGGTAGGCGGGGGTCTAAGGAACTATAATCAAAAAGTTTTTTGTGTACGAAACGTATACTTACGGAGATATCTTTTTAAGATAATAAGAGCCAGACAATATTCGTGAAAATTAAAATTCTTACACATATGTCGAAGGCTGATCGTCCCTCACCTACCACTTCCAGCAACCAGCACACTTCTACTAAATCTCCCTCATTCTGCAGCCTACATGTACATAATACATGGAAAACATTAACCCTTTCCCCGCTGGGAACGTATATATCCGTCAGAGCAAGGCATTCTGCAGGCGCCATCGTCGGATATATCCGACAGAAAACTACTCCACTTCAAACATTAATAAAACTTTACTGATTACGAAATAATGTGTTATATTTACATAATTGCACAGTACATACTAGCGTTCATTAGATTTCTACTGTTTCAACAGTGGAAACACACTATTTGCAAGAAAACAAACAACAATTCAAGACTGCATATTATCGAAATAATTGTAGCGTGGCGTATTGAGAAGGATAATGCCAAAAAACCTTGGCGGTGAAAGGGTTAAAGTAGTCCTCAGACAAAGCAACACAATTTTTGGATTTTGAGTACCTAAGCGCTGGCACATAAATACAAAGTTAGGTTTTATCTGCAATTTATATTACTGCCGGGCTCTCAATCCACGCAGTTAACTGCTAACACGTAGGTTTCCTGTCGTGGAAATCAAAATCTCGATCATTATGAAGAAATAACAGCAAAACATATCTTACATGAACAGCCCTCAATCCATAGCTGATATATGTCTGGATCAATTAGTGTGAAATTCGAAATAAACACATCCACCTCTGTGTACATTATACTTGCTTCAAGAACCTGCTGCTTCAGATTTGGAAAACAACTTTACCCTAAAAATATCTATGTGAAAAACTGAAGATACCAAACATTTGTGACACTGACAGTTAACAGTAAACAGCTGTTCGTAAACTATAAACTGGGTGACATTCGTTTTAATTCAATACGCTACTTGCTGTTATTCGCTCCCATGTCATTTCCACAGCGTCGCGTTTTAGGCATAGAAATACGCGCGCGCATGCTAGGTCTATGGTTTTGAGACATATTTAGGGGTTCCGAAAATTGTATATATTTAATAAAATAGAAAATAAAACAAAATGAATAGATGCGATCATATTGGTAGCCCTGAAAACTGTTAATAGATACATAGTTAGAGATAGTTACGATTAGCCCAAAATTATGGAAAAATAAGAACCATTTCTCGCTTGCATGCCGACCTTGTTGATCAGCGGGTTACCTTGATAACTCACCGGGTGAACAGGCAAGTGAGTGATCGAATCTGGCGTTTCGTTGCTTTTCGTAAAAACTACATGTTATTCGGCCAAGTGAACTGAATTAATTGCAACTTGCTACATATTACTTTACCATGGTAAGCGCATCACAGAAATTGTATTTTGTAATCTAATGTATAAATACGATGCTTGTTTATTCTTTGTTCAAATAACAAAACAAATGAAGTATTAAAAATTCATAAATAATTAATGTCTAATGTTTATTTCCTCACACGAAAAAAACTGCTAAATTACTTAACTATGAGCTATTAAATGATATATATTCTTTTAAATTTATTGTTTGCGCTACCGTACCTATTAAAGTATGTTTCGTAAGGTAATTTGTTTCAAAACATACTGTACGGCACCACCATTTATTTGTTTTGTCTTCCCGTCGGCCAACGAATTTATCGCCTCGACACATCGTCCATTTCATTCGCGTCGGCGCTAATTTCGCATATCAATCCTACGCCACGCCAAGAGATTTTGACTGCATTGATTGAGACATCAACCTAATTGCTGTCCTCACTAAAGTAGATTTTGGTATCAGATACTAAATCCCATATTTTTTTATAGATTTAATGGATACGACCATTACCATTATGACATTGTTAACCTCAAACCAGTGCAGGTACACAATTAATACTAATGAGAGATTTCGCTGTCATTCTCTTATGTTAAACCGTGCTAGATGCAAGTCGAACCTAGGGAACTTTTTATATAGCCACGTGTCCCCACAACTGGAATACATTACCAGAATAAGTGATAAGTGTTACCTATCGAGTTCTTACAAAATCAACAGTGTTACCGAAATCCTCTTAAAGGTACTTATACTTAAAAATATATAAATTAAGATAGTCAACTCAACTTTTAAAACGGTAACTTCTAGTTGCTAGGGTGTAACTATAAAGATACTAAATATTATCTACATAATAGTAATTACTTATTTTATTCATTGAGGATCAGACGAATTTCTAAACAATTAACATTCTGGTTATTTTAAAAATTCGTCATTCGTCGTTCAAAAAACGTACAATAATTTTATACTCAATGATTTCTTTATTTTGACATCATTATACTTCAGACTTTAGGAGAACTTTTAAATATAAAAGCTTGTTTCTATTTTCAAAAAGAACATTGACAATGCCAACACGTCTGTGAAGTTGGCGGCACACATTACTCCAATTACTCTTTTATAGGCATGGGATGATGGTTTATCGTTAGTTCACGTTTGTTCACTATTTTTTTTCGTTTGTATACACTTCCTTCCATGTTTTTTTTAAATATCAAAATGTGTGCCGCCAACTTCACGCAACGGCACACAATTTGAATTTCATGTCAAATTCTGTGTGGTATTATGCCTCGGGGTTAGTTCACGTTTGTTCACTAGTTTTCGTCGTTTGTTTACGCCCCCTACCATGTTTTTTTTAGGTTCGAATATGTGTGCCGCCAACTTCACGCAACGGAACACATAAGAAATTATACTTCCAATTCTACATGCTATTATGCCTCGAGGTTAGTTCACGTTTGTTCACTACTTTTTTTGTTTGTTTCTGCCTATTTATGTGTTATTTTTAAATCCAAAAATCACAACCGTGAAGCTGGCGGCACACATTTGAAATTTCAACGAAATTTCTAATTCCTATTATGCCAACTGACTAGTTTTCGTTTGTTCACTAGTTTTAACCGTTTGCTTTTGCTTTCTAGTATGGTTTTTTTTCAAATTGAAAGGTGTTAAGTTGATCACACATATACGAAATTTCCACTTTATTATTGCATGTTATTATGCCTATGGGTTAGTTTTCGTTTGTTCACTGGTTTTGACCGTTGGTACTCGCTCCCTAGAGTATTTTTTTTTTATTATAAAATGAGAATATGGCGGCACTCCCGCAAATTTCCCGCAGAATTTTGCATGATATTATGCCTTTAGATTAGTTTTCATTTGTTCACTTGTTTTTGTCGTTTGTTTTTGCTTCCTAGTATGTTTTTTTGGAAAATTAAAAAGCGTGAAGTTGGCGGCACACATGCAAAATTTCCACTTTATTTCGGCATGCTATTATGCCTTTAGGTTAGTTTTCGTTTGTTCACTAGTTTTTATCGTTTGTTTTCGCTTCCTTGTATGTTTTTTTAAAAATTAAATTGTCAAGTTGACGGCACATATGCGAAATTTCCACTTTATTTCTGCATGCTATTGTGCCTACAGGTTAGTTTTCGTTTGTTCACTGGTTTTGACCGATTGTTCTCGCTTCCTAGTGTGTTATTTATTCAAATTATAAAATGAGAATATGTCGGCACCCATGCAAAATTACGGCGTTTTCGCTTGAATTTTGCATGCTATTATGCCTTTAGGTTAGTTTTCGTTTGTTCACTAGTTTTTGTCGTTTGTTTTTGCTTCCTAGTATGTTTTTTTGGAAAATTAAAAAGCGTGAAGTTGGCGGCACACATGCGAAATTTCCACTTTATTTCCGCATGCTATTATGCCTATAGGTTAGTTTTCGTTTGTTCACTAGTTTTTATCGTTTGTTTTCGCTTCCTTGTATGTTTTTTTTAAAATTAAATTGTCAAGTTGACGGCACATATGCAAAATTTCCACTTTATTTCTGCAGGCTATTGTGCCTACAGGTTAGTTTTCGTTTGTTCACTGGTTTTGACCGATTCTTCTCGCTTCCTAGTGTGTTATTTATTCAATAAAATTATAAAATAAAAACATCGCGGCACACATGCAAAATTACGACTTTTTCACTTGAATTTTGCATGCTATTATGCCTTTAGGTTAGATTTCGTTTGTTCACTAGTTTTTGTCGTTTGTTTTTGCTTTCTAGTATGTTTTTTTGGAAAATTAAAAAGCGTGAAGTTGGCGGCACACATGCGAAATTTCCACTTTATTTCCGCATGATATTATGCCTATAGGTTAGTTTTCGTTTGTTCACTAGTTTTTATCGTTTGTTTTCGCTTCCTTGTATGTTTTTTTTTTAAATTAAATTGTCAAGTTGACGGTACATATGCGAAATTTCCACTTTATTTCTGCATGCTATTGTGCCTACAGGTTAGTTTTCGTTTGTTCACTGGTTTTGACCGATTGTTCTCGCTTCCTAGTGTATTATTTATTCAAATTATAAAATAAAAACATCGCGGCACACATGCAAAATTACGACTTTTTCCCTTGAATTTTGCATGCTATTGTGCCTTTAGGTTAGTTTTCGTTTGTTCACTAGTTTTTGTCGTTTGTTTTTGCTTCCTAGTATGTTTTTTTGGAAAATTAAAAAGCGTGAAGTTGGCGGCACACATGCAAAATTTCCACTTTATTTCGGCATGCTATTATGCCTTTAGGTTAGTTTTCGTTTGTTCACTAGTTTTTATCGTTTGTTTTCGCTTCCTTGTATGTTTTTTTAAAAATTAAATTGTCAAGTTGACGGCACATATGCGAAATTTCCACTTTATTTCTGCATGCTATTGTGCCTACAGGTTAGTTTTCGTTTGTTCACTGGTTTTGACCGATTGTTCTCGCTTCCTAGTGTGTTATTTATTCAAATTATAAAATGAGAATATGTCGGCACCCATGCAAAATTACGGCGTTTTCGCTTGAATTTTGCATGCTATTATGCCTTTAGGTTAGTTTTCGTTTGTTCACTAGTTTTTGTCGTTTGTTTTTGCTTCCTAGTATGTTTTTTTGGAAAATTAAAAAGCGTGAAGTTGGCGGCACACATGCGAAATTTCCACTTTATTTCCGCATGCTATTATACCTATAGGTTAGTTTTCGTTTGTTCACTAGTTTTTATCGTTTGTTTTCGCTTCCTTGTATGTTTTTTTTAAAATTAAATTGTCAAGTTGACGGCACATATGCAAAATTTCCACTTTATTTCTGCAGGCTATTGTGCCTACAGGTTAGTTTTCGTTTGTTCACTGGTTTTGACCGATTCTTCTCGCTTCCTAGTGTGTTATTTATTCAATTAAATTATAAAATAAAAACATCGCGGCACACATGCAAAATTACGACTTTTTCACTTGAATTTTGCATGCTATTATGCCTTTAGGTTAGATTTCGTTTGTTCACTAGTTTTTGTCGTTTGTTTTTGCTTTCTAGTATGTTTTTTTGGAAAATTAAAAAGCGTGAAGTTGGCGGCACACATGCGAAATTTCCACTTTATTTCCGCATGATATTATGCCTATAGGTTAGTTTTCGTTTGTTCACTAGTTTTTATCGTTTGTTTTCGCTTCCTTGTATGTTTTTTTTTTAAATTAAATTGTCAAGTTGACGGTACATATGCGAAATTTCCACTTTATTTCTGCATGCTATTGTGCCTACAGGTTAGTTTTCGTTTGTTCACTGGTTTTGACCGATTGTTCTCGCTTCCTAGTGTATTATTTATTCAAATTATAAAATAAAAACATCGCGGCACACATGCAAAATTACGACTTTTTCCCTTGAATTTTGCATGCTATTGTGCCTTTAGGTTAGTTTTCGTTTGTTCACTAGTTTTTGTCGTTTGTTTTTGCTTCCTAGTATGTTTTTTTGGAAAATTAAAAAGCGTGAAGTTGGCGGCACACATGCGAAATTTCCACTTTATTTCCGCATGCTATTATACCTATAGGTTAGTTTTCGTTTGTTCACTAGTTTTTATCGTTTGTTTTCGCTTCCTTGTATGTTTTTTTTATAAAATTAAATTGTCAAGTTGACGGCACATATGCAAAATTTCCACTTTATTTCTGCAGGCTATTGTGCCTACAGGTTAGTTTTCGTTTGTTCACTGGTTTTGACCGATTCTTCTCGCTTCCTAGTGTGTTATTTATTCAATTAAATTATAAAATAAAAACATCTCGGCTCACATGCAAAATAACGACTTTTTCACTTGAAATTTGCATGCTATTATGCCTTTAGGTTAGATTTCGTTTGTTCACTAGTTTTTGTCGTTTGTTTTTGCTTCCTAGTATGTTTTTTTGGAAAATTAAAAAGCGTGAAGTTGGCGGCACACATGCGAAATTTCCACTTTATTTCCGCATGCTATTATGCCTATAGGTTAGTTTTCGTTTGTTCACTAGTTTTTATCGTTTGTTTTCGCTTCCTTGTATGTTTTTTTTTTAATTAAATTGTCAAGTTGATGCACATATGCAAAATTTCCACTTTATTTCTGCAGGCTATTGTGCCTACAGGTTAGTTTTCGTTTGTTCACTGGTTTTGACCGATTCTTCTCGCTTCCTAGTGTGTTATTTATTCAATTAAATTATAAAATAAAAACATCGCGGCACACATGCAAAATTACGACTTTTTCACTTGAATTTTGCATGCTATTGTGCCTTTAGGTTAGATTTCGTTTGTTCACTAGTTTTTGTCGTTTGTTTTTGCTTCCTAGTATGTTTTTTTGGAAAATTAAAAAGCGTGAAGTTGGCGGCACACATGCGAAATTTCCACTTTATTTCCGCATGATATTATGCCTATAGGTTAGTTTTCGTTTGTTCACTAGTTTTTATCGTTTGTTTTCGCTTCCTTGTATGTTTTTTTTTAAATTAAATTGTCAAGTTGACGGCACATATGCGAAATTTCCACTTTATTTTTGCATGCTATTGTGGCTACAGGTTAGTTTTCGTTTGTTCACTGGTTTTGACCGATTGTTCTCGCTTCCTAGTGTATTATTTATTCAAATTATAAAATAAAAACATCGCGGCACACATGCAAAATTACGACTTTTTCCCTTGAATTTTGCATGCTATTATGCCTTTAGGTTAGTTTTCGTTTGTTCACTAGTTTTTGTCGTTTGTTTTTGCTTCCTATATGCTTTTTTGGAAAATTAAAAAGCGTGAAGTTGGCGGCACACATGCGAAATTTCCACTTTATTTCCGCATGCTATTATGCCTATAGGTTAGTTTTCGTTTGTACACAAGTTTATATCGTTTGTTTTCGCTTCCTTGTATGTTTTTTTTAATTAAAATTGTCAAGGTGACGGCACATATGCAAAATTTCCACTTTATTTCTGCATGCTATTGTACCTACAGGTTAGGTGTATTAATTTTGCCGCTATAACAACAAACCATCAAAAATTTTAAGGCGGTTCCCATACAAAAAATGTGATTATTGTGTTAAATATTGTACGATGGTACGGAACCCTTCGTTTGCGAGTCCGACTCGCACTTGGCCGGTTTTTTGTACTAAGCATATACGTCGCTTATTCCTATGAATTTGATTTGTCTGTATGTATAATCGGCCTTGAAGCGTGGACACATTAATTAAAGTAAGAGCCCAGTAAAAGGAACTATTTTACGAACTGTCGGCTAACTATTGGACTTAGTTACCCCGGACTTAGGAACCTACACCCTGTTGTGCAGAATCGTATTCTTTTACAGGATGTAGCAACTATTAGTACTAACTTTGGGATGAATACCCTTACCATCTCTGTTTTTGTGAAACGAAAAAAATATCTTTAATTTGAATTTTTAATTTGAATTTACTGCAAGGCTGGATACGAACTAGCAAAAAATACTATTCTTGGGTATTGCGTCTTCCCATTTTCGCCACCTGCTGCATACACATAATTTGGAATTCTCCTACAGTCCCTCTTCCCGTAATCAATGCCACCTACTAACACAGTGTTTCATTCCTATAGGTAAGTGTTCGTTCCTTCACAAGTTTTTGCTTTCGTTTGCTTTTACCTCCGAGTAGCCAGCCAACTAAGTTAGGTTTGGCTAAAATGACGCATTCGACACAGAAAGAGTAAAAACAATTCTCCTACTTCCTCCTTTAAATTTTCCTTCAGCCGAACATGAGAAAACTTTTCACTTCTCGTCTGCTTCAGGCCAATTTGTCTTCAAAAGCCTTACAAGTTTCAATGCTACCTTGCTGTATTTTTCGTACACAACTTTTGTGTGGGTTAGACTGACGGTGTATAGCGGACAGCGGCGCCGGCGCCGTTACTGGGTGGTCGTCGCAGAAATCGGAATTATTCCGATTTCTGTAGTGGTCGTTCACGATGGCAAGAATTGCGCCATAGCCTCTGGCCGCCACTAACAGAATATTATTACGAAATACTAAACTCTGAAATTTAATGTTTCAAGCATTAATATAAAAGAATATTAATATTTTATCAGGACACTTCAAATATTTGAACAGGCCTTAATACCACACGACTACCGTTATGATATAAGCCCAATACACCACATTCACGAAGGAATTAGGTGGCATGCAAGTACCTTCCCTTTATGAGCACGGCTACATTGAACTGTATTGGAAACAGAGACAATTTCATATGCCCGTTTATAATTTCATCCCATGCGGTGGTACCAACCCATGCAGGCAAGTAGCGAAAGGGGACCTACAGTTTTACATGCACGTATCCAAGACAGAAAGACAACAATGGCTGCTGTCACTCTTTGTATATTTTAATTACAGCAGATAATCAATTTAAGTTATAAAATAAAATATCCAAATGGGAAGCAGAGATCATTATTAAAATTTGGTTTAACTAATGCTCGATCGAGATCAACGCAAGCAGCTGTCATCACGCCCTAAACTTTTACGGTTATTGAAATATGTGTTAAGTGAATTAGGAGCCCCACAAATTATGTCCACTTAAACACTTGAAGCAATCTTTATCGCTCCAGGGTCGTCGTCCAACCCTCAAAATAGAACATTTCAACTAAAAAATGGGCTACAGATTGTAGTCGAAATCAGATCTTCACTCCGTGAGGACATGTTGAGACGGTGTGTCAAATTCAAATTATTTTTAAAATGCATTATCAGTTCAATCACTATGAAAAATTTAAAACATGCATAACATAGTGTTAGTGAATGATTCTGCTAAAGTGTTTGGAGCTCAACTGAAACCCATGTTGAAACAAGGTAAGCTATTTTTTTCTTACTTTGGTGGTTTCCGCTAATTGATTATGTATTTTATAATATTGGTAAGCTCTGACTTAATTCAAATTTATAAGAAAAAAATTGTTTAAATTTTTAACAGTTTACAGTTTTTAAGTGGACTTATTCTGGTATTCTATAAATAATACTAAGGTAAATTGGACACTTTAAGGGCCGGGTGCACGAAAGGACAAAACATTAAAATCAACGTCAACGTAAGATTAACACGTCACTTTGTATGGACAGTATGGAAGGAACTTCATGCGCTTCACTAAAAGTGACGTGTTTGAACATTGATTAACTCGGCCGTCTCTTCGTGCAATCGGGGTCCTAACCAACAGATAATTTTACAATATTATTGTTACATATTTAACTTAACTGCGTTTTTCCTAATATTTAGGGTTCCGTACCCAAATATGTTTATTTAGATTTTCACTGTTATTATTATTATTATATTATTATATTGTAATGCACTAGCAGCATTATGCTGATGCGTGCACTTCTTTTTATGCACTTGCACTTTTGTTTTTAAGCACTTAAAAACAAAAGTTGTTCGACATAATACTTAATGTTTACGGTAACACTGTATATCCGTAAACATTAAGTATTATTCCGTACCCAAAGGGTGAAAACGGAACCCTATTACTAAGCCTCCGCTGTCCGTCCGTCCGTCCGTCCGTCCGTCTGTCACAGAGCTGTATCTCATGAACCGTAATAGGTAGACAGCTGAAATTTTCACAGAGTGTGTATTTATTTTGCCGCTATAACAAAAAATAGGTAAAATAAAAAAAATATAAAAATTAACGGGGGGGGGGCATACAAAAATTTGTTTTTTTTTGTGTTGATGGTAGGGAACCCTTCGTGTGCGAGTCCGACTCGCACTTGGCCGGTTTTTTCCCAAATGGTAAATCGTTGTTTGATATTCTGAAATAACCAGTACAATAATTTAATTGTGCACTTACTTATACTTTTGCCAAGGTTTTCATACTTTTTGAGAAAAAGCTAGATTTATGAAGCGGTCATTTTGTATGAAATTGCAAAAATAATCATCAGACGTGGGCGAATTTCTTCTTTTCGATCTCTTTGTTGTAGTAATGTTCCCAATATGACTCATATCCATGTCCAGCAGTGACGAGACCCTCGAAATGTGAATATATTCACGCTTAACCGGTTTTTAGGGTCGCAAAAATAAAAAAATAGTCTGGTCTGGCTCTGGTGGCTATCGGTCCCGCATATTTAGTCCCGAATTCGGATAAATATTATACTAATTTAAGTAAACTAAAGCTAGAAGTTGTACACCAATTAACTACTTTTGGTCAAAACGTATTTTTTTTGACAAGCTAGATTTCTGAAACGCGATTTTTTTTGTATGAAATTTCAAAATAATAACCAATGACGGGACCCTCGGCACGTGAACACGTTCACGTTTGACCGGTTTTTTATTAAACCTGATATACATTTCTAATGTCACATCAGCTGTCATGATAAAAACCTAACACACCCTATTTTCGAAGGAATTAGGTACCATTTTAGCTACCTGCATTGAAATAGATAGACAAGATGGATAATCATTAATTGCCGCTTCGACCATATTTTCGTCCAATGCGATGGTACTAACTCGGGTTGGCTTAATTCTACCACCCTAGTACATACGTAGGTAATGGGACCTTAATTTTTACATGAGTGATCCGCATTCTAAATGAATATCCTAACTTCAATTACGGATAAGAAAGAAACAGTTGCATGCCCTGGTACCCAAACCCGCGGTCTTCGTCCCAAGAGTAGGCGTTTGCAGCTATAATTATCGCCTGAATATTGCCTAGAAAGAGCAATTGCCCAATTTTCTCTATTCTTGTCTTTCAATCTTAAAATATTTAACATCCTTTACAGATAGTAAGACAGCTCCAAACTCAGAACATAGGCACTGGTGAACACATGACAAACAACAAATAATGCGACCGCCTTGGGTGCCGCCATGCGCTAGCACCCCGTTCTGCTCCGCTGCGCCTTCGCCACCGCTGCCCGCCGCCGCTGATATTATATTAGGAGCTGCATCTGTGTATATCGCTTCGTCGTCACCGAATATATTGCTAGAACTTAAGATGTGAGGGTGAAGAACAAGCAATAGTAAAATATCCTCAAGCAAACAACACATAAAAAGGTATGGACGAAATAAGAGCACATACAAACGTCTAAGTAATATACTAAAGATGTTTTCAATCGAACACTTTTTAGCGCCAAATCTTAAAAGTAATACTTACTCCTTGTGGCAGTACTACAGAGTGATACAACGTATTATTGTTAATATATTATTCATAGAAAATAAGTATATGTTAAAATCGAACGCAAGGACACAATCGCATAGAAAAAATATGTAAAAATAGGAAGTAAAGATATGGTGATCATACATACACATCACTATACCTCAGCTCCAAAAATGCATTTGCGGTCCCATCGGGCAGAAAGCATAAAATTGTGCTAACATCTTTAATAATCTAAATTAATGTGTCCTTGAACGTCGATTCTACGTACCGCATTCGTTGAAAAAGGCAACTTAATAAGAATCATTATGTTTTATGTACAGCTCGTGTTGAAGGGTTTAGAAGACTTGCCTTTCATGCGAGAGGTTATGGATTCAAATTCTCGCCCCGGTCATGCACCACTTTCTTTTTTCTTTCTGAGTTGGATAAGTGCATTTAGTTACGAATGCGAGCTGTTCCTTGGTTAGGAATCCATGTAAAATATAAGGTCCGCTTGCCCTGCTTGGAGGCAGCGTTGATCCCGACCGGGTTGGTAGGTTAATCTTGACCGGGTTGGTTACGGTGGTGCATTGGATGAAACTATGGTTGAAACGGCAAAAACAAAATTGCCCGGGTTTTTTTATCCAGTTCAGTGTAGCCGTGCTCATAAACGCAAGTTCCTGTCATGACACCTAATTCCTTCGAGAATGTACTGTAATCCGCTAATTGGAGCGTGGTATTAGTTATCCATGTCTGGATCCATACAAAAATACGATTTATTGAGTCGCTCTTTTAAACGAGTATGATTAACGAATCATACATTTATGCAAGACTTATTTATAACTTATAACTAGTGCATGGCTCTACTCGAACCAACAAGCAAACAAATTGCATACTGTACCAATTAAGTTAATACCTCCCTATTAATTTTAACTTATTTCTTATTTAATATAAGTGCAAATATTTTTCGAACGACTCTACATATATTTTATATTCAGGTGGCAGGTGAAGTGAATCTGCACAGCGCAAGCAAACAATATTGACAGCCTTATTTTGTGCCTATAATTGATAAGTGATGCTGTGTGTGTGTTTGTTGATCAGTATTCAATTTGAAAAATATATTATATTTAGATGTTTTTTTTTTCAGATGCCTCGTAAGCCAGCAGTACCTACAGAGACGTTAAAGAACATTATATTAAACACACCAGAAATATTTATTGACCAATATCATAAAGTACCAGGTCCAACTCACCCAGTATGGAAGAAAATTTAAAATGCTCTCGACGGTAAAGTTAATCACCGCTACGTTTACCAGTTCGTACGTGAAAATCGACACAATTGTCTCACGGAGCTAATACAAGCGCATTCAGTGCCACAATGCATAAACAAACAAAAGATAGAAACAGACTCTGATACAACTGAAGGGGATGAGAAGACTTTCGAAATCTGAGATATATGAAATATATATGATATATGATATATGAAAGGAAAATATATATGTAAATTTATCGTATTTAATTTGTTTTTTCTGTAGTATTTTAATGATAAAACTGCTTCTACCACGCAACTGTGACTATTAATTTCTATTATATTTATTGATCCTGATTATCTGAGCGTACTTCCTCTATCCACAGAAGCTTAAGACAATCGTCAACAAATGCAAGATCCTACTTCTAACGCACGAAAGTTTTATGCAATTGTTTTTATTCTATTTTTATAATATTACCATTAACTACACAGAGGAATAAAATATTAAAAGCATGTGCCAATTCATTTGTCCTAAAATTTTAGCCAAACCTAACTTAGTTGGCTGGCTACTCGGAGTTAAAAGCAAATGAAGGCACAAACTTGTGAAGGAACGAACACTTACCAATAGGCATGAAACACTGTGTTGGTAGGTGGCATTGATTACGGGCATACACGCAGCAGGTGGTGAAAATGGAAAGACGCAATACCCGAGAATAGTATTTTTTGCTGGTTCGGATCCAGCCTTGCAGTAAATTCATATTAAAAATTCAAATTAAAGATATTTTTTTCGTTTCACAAAAACAGAGGTGGTAAGGGTATTCATTCCAAGGTTAGTACTAATAGTTCCTACATCCTGTAAAAGAATACGATTCTGCACAACAGGGTGTAGGTTCTTAAGTCCGGGGTAACTAAGTCCAATAGTTAGCCGACAGTTCGTAAAATAGTTCCTTTTACTGGGCTCTTACTTTAATTAATGTGTCCACGCTTCAAGGCCGATTATAAATACAGACAAATCACATTATAGGAATAAGCGACGTATATGCTTAGTACAAAAAACCGGCCAAGTGCGAGTCGGACTCGCAAACGAAGGGTTCCGTACCATCGTACAAGATTTAACACAATAATCACGTTTTTTGTATGGAAACCGCCTTAAATATTTGATGGTTTGTTGTTATAGCGGCTAAATAAATACACCTAACCTATAGGTACAATAGTATGCAGAAATAAAGTGGAAATTATGCATATGTGCCGTCACCTTGACAATTTTAATTAAAAAAAAAACATACAAGAAAGCGAAAACAAACGATATAAACTAGTGAACAAACGAAAACTAACCTATAGGCATAATAGCATGCGGAAATAAAGTGGAAATTTCGCATGTGTGCCGCCAACTTCACGCTTTTTAATTTTCCAAAAAAAAAATACTAGGAAGCAAAAACAAACGACAAAAACTAGTAAACAAACGAAAACTAAACTAATAGGCATAATAGCATGCGGAAATAAAGTGGAAATTTCGCATGTGTGCCGCCAACTTCACGCTTTTTAATTTTCCAAAAAAACATACTAGGAAGCAAAAACAAACGACAAAAACTAGTGAACAAACGAAAACTAACCTAAAGGCATAATAGCATGCAAAATTCAAGTGAAAAAGTCGTTATTTTGCATGTGTGCCGCGATGTTTTGATTTTATAACTTAATTACATAAATATCACACTAGGAAGCGAGAACAATCGGTCAAAACCAGTGAACAAACGAAAACTAACCTGTAGGCACAATAGCCTGCAGAAATAAATTGGAAATTTCGCATATGTGCCGTCAACTTGACAATTTAATTTAAAAAAAAACATACAAGGAAGCGAAAACAAACGATAAAAACTAGTGAACAAACGAAAACTAACCTATAGGCATAATAGCATGCGGAAATAAAGTGGAAATTTCGCATGTGTGCCGCCAACTTCACGCTTTTTAATTTTCCAAAAAAACATACTAGGAAGCAAAAACAAACGACAAAAACTAGTGAACAAACGAGAACTAACCTGAAGGCATAATAGCATGCAAAATTCAAGCGAAAACGCCGTAATTTTGCATGGGTGCCGCCATATTCTCATTTTATAATTTGAATAAATAACACACTAGGAAGCGAGAACAATCCGTCAAAACCAGTGAACAAACGAAAACTAACCTGTAGGCACAATAGCATGCAGAAATAAAGTGGAAATTTCGCATATGTGCCGTCAACTTGACAATTTAATTTAAAAAAAAACATACAAGGAAGCGAAAACAAACGATAAAAACTAGTGAACAAACGAAAACTAACCTAAAGGCATAATAGCATGCGGAAATAAAGTGGAAATTTTGCATGTGTGCCGCCAACTTCACGCTTTTTAATTTTCCAAAAAAACATACTAGCAAACAAAAACCAACGACAAAAACAAGTGAACAAATGAAAACTAATCTAAAGGCATAATATCATGCAAAATTCAAGTGAAAACGCCGTAATTTTGCGGGAGTGCCGCCATATTCTCATTTTATAATTAAAAAAAATAATACTCTAGAGAACGAGAACAAACGGTCAAAACCAGTGAACAAACGAAAACTAACTCATAGGCATAATAGCATGCAATAATAACGTGGAAATTTCGTATATGTTTGATCAACTTAACACCTTTCAATTTGAAAAAAACCATACTAGAAAGCAAAAGCAAACGGTAAAAACTAGTGAACAAACGAAAACTAGTCAGTTGGCATAATAGGAATTAGAAATTTCGTTGAAATTTCAAATGTGTGCCGCCAGCTTCACGGTTGTGATTTTTGTATTTTAAATTAACACATAAATAGGCAGAAACAAACAAAAAAAAGTAGTGAACAAACGTGAACTAACCTCGAGGCATAATAGCATGTAGAATTGGAAGTATAATTTCGTATGTGTGCCGTTGCGTGAAGTTGGCGGCACACATATTCGAACCTAAAAAAAACATGGTAGGGGGCGTAAACAAACGACGAAAACTAGTGAACAAACGTGAACTAACCCCGAGGCATAATACCACACAGAATTTGACATGAAATTCAAATTGTGTGCCGTTGCGTGAAGTTGGCGGCACACATATTGATATTTAAAAAAAACATGGAAGGAAGTGTAAACAAACAAACAAACGTGAACTAACGATAAACCATCATCCCATGGCTATAAAAGAGTAATTGGAGTAATGTGTGCCGCCAACTTCACAGACGTCAATTATTTAAATAAGATTCTTGAACATTCGGAGATTAAAAGGTTGGTCAGGTCTTGATAATGGTCTGTTCTCTTCTAGTCGTGATTTTAACATGTTCCACCTTCAGGTGAGCGCCATCTATTGTAGTACAAGCTAACTAACTTCTATCTGTTGCATGTGTAGGCAGGTTGAAACTAGCAGTTACGGCTACGGTCGCTACAATGAGTAGGTAATTGTAATTGCGATGAGCATCCGGACCCTTGAATGGTAAAGCAGCACGGCTAAGAATACACACTGATTATTCTATTTTGGTTAGTAAAATAAATATGTATTTAATAATCGAATAAACATAGTGATTGTCCAATATGTTTATTGTTAGGATACAAGCTAGGTATGGGCCTTTAGACCTCGCTTTAGACTGCTCTTTTCATCGGCTCTTTTCAAATGACTTGGGTAGGTATATCGGTCCAATTGCAGACGGCTCAAGTCTGTTTAACCACAAAAAATGTCAAGTATGAGTCTGACTAGCGCATCTAGGGTTCCGTACACATTTCTATGTAGATAGTTCGTACGTTACTGGATTTTTTTAAAACTACAAATTAACGATTTTAGCTCAACTTTTTAGGGTTCCTTACCCATAGGGTGCCAACGCGACCGTATTACTAAGCCTCCGCTGTCTCTCTGTCCGTCCGTCCGTCCGTCTGTCACAGGGCTGTATCTCATAAACCGTAACAGGTAAATAGTCTAAAGTTTCACAGAGTGTGTATTTCTATTAAATTAAAATTTTATTAAAATTAAAGGGCCCCTGCATCCGCACTTTTACACCTCCCAAAGCCTCCTAAAAATTTGATATTAATTTCAAATTAGTGCCTCCACCAGTTCCTGATAAAATGGGCCTTACAAACAGACAGACAACGAAGCGATCCTGTAAGAATTCCTTATCCTTTTGAAGCGTCCTAAGATGGTATCATACCCTTGGTTAACCACTATTAACCTAATTCACCTCTAGCCGGATATGGTGTGAACTGAATAGGAAATTCCGTCACCTCAGCAACCCCTATTTCTATATTATTAGATAACCACCCCCGACCTCCCTTGTTGCCCGGGCATCTGCGGTCGCGTGCCAAGAGGGCGGGTTCCACTATCCTTGAACTTATCTCTGGTTAATAATCAAACCCCGATACTTACGACAAGTTAGTAATATAAAATCATAAACCTTAAAAACCTCGAAGTTCTTAGATATACCTACTGGGCGGGAAGCAAGGTCGTTAATTTAGTAAAGCGAACCCTTGCAATCATACTAATGCAATGTAATAAAAACTGCAGCGCGAGCACAAACGCAGCATATCGTGCGAACGAAAATGAGAAAGACATTCCGCTTCCTATTGTAAAAATGTATGTATGTAGATACATTTTTTCATGCACATATTTACATGTCCTATATTTCTGACATATACGAAGCATTCGATACATTACTTACTGCAACAAAAACAAAATTACTTTACAGTCCAACAAGAAAGCAATTGTGCCAACGGCATTGAAATCATTATGTATTTATTATTTCTTGCTGACATATCGAATACTATACAATATTGCAGTTTTCAAACAACGCATGCCACTTAAAACGATTGAACTCAGGTTACTTCGTAAAACTCCAATTTAATCCTAGGTCAGTGGTTTGGTTTCACCTGGCGTGGTCGAGATATAAGGAGGCGTCAAATTATTTAATCTCCCCAGTTAGGTGCGGGAAGCTGCGCTGTGACGTCACATCCACCACCCTACTAAAACATTTTGAGCGCTAACTAAAGGTAAGATTAAGTAAGATTACACGAGAAATTCGCAAAATTATTTAAAGAAAAGGAATTTTAATATATTTTACAAACACACATGATTTATTTTAATAACTGTTAAAAACATGAAACAAAATTAAATAAATGAATTTTTAGAATTCAGAAGATGGCAGCATTTCCGCGCTATGCAGCCAAACTTAGCCTGGTTTTCACCAAGTGATGATTTATTTTAGTCGACACTTAAAGGGCCTTTATTACTAAAGTGCTGATTATCTTGTACAGGTATCGATTGCGAGACGGTAAGAAAGGTTCTTTAATGTAATCAGTACTTGGTGGGAGAGACCCTTAGCCTCTTAACCATACTTTTCTGCTGTCTCCTGTGGATTCCCCTATTTTTTGTCCAAGACGAGATATTATTTTTTACCCTCTATTCAGACGGGATCGAGTGTTTCCAACGCTATTGGGATTCAATCAAAATTCTGGTTCACGATCAACCGGTATTTGACCATTTTACATAGAACGACTTGTGGATTCAGCGGCGGAGCCAGGAACTGAATGTTTAAACTTCTTTATATATTTTTCAATGTATATATTTTAGGGCTAGGGCTTCAATCCAATGGCAACGCGGTGAAGAGTGGTGTACTCAAAATCATTGCGATGTTGAAAAAAGGAGGATATATGAAATGTAGCGTTCCTACTATAGCAACCGTTGCGTTGTCTCCAATAAAAAAAATACCAACCCAACTTAAACGTACAGCGTCATCACCCTAGATGCCACTCATTGTACTTGTCTATGCCTACTGTGGCGTTGAGGGTGATGCGCTCCGTGCATGCCACATGCAAACATAGTCGGAGACGTATTAGAAGGTTTGTGTCGGTTGACTGACTTGATGAACGCATTTTTAGAGCATATTCAAGCGCGGTGGCGATGTTTCGATTATTTGGTCACTTTGACCATACGGCGGAGACGCGATATCGACAGCTTCCTTTCTCTTCAGTGTTTGCGATAGATAGACGCGCGTCTTCTTTGTGTCCTGAGCCTTAGCTCCGAGCCGCCCAGCTCTCGGCACAGCTACCCATACCCGTTATTCATTCGAACCTGTGCCAACTTGTCCTCCGCAATCGCCTACCCCAGATGGTATACACGCGCCCCTCACACGTGGAGTACCCGCGCGTGTGGCGCCGCTTCTCCTGCCGCGCGGGCGCCTACAGGATCCAGGACCTCACGGAGGACATGGACGAGGAGGCCGTCGCCCTGCTGCTGGAGCACTTCGTGAACGACGAGCCGCCGTGCAAGCATGTCGGTGAGGATCAGTCCATATACATTAGTAGCTGTAGTAGTAGTAGCCGGGTCTTCTGCATCTTGAGTTGGCGCCGATGTGGGCCTGTAGGATTGCCCCTTTTGTCCGGGCTTCTTTCCCAATCCCCCCCCCCCCCAGATGGTCTACACGCGCCCCCGGGATGGCGATTTGCAGCTCCGAAGATCAGTCTGCGTGGTAAAGGTGATAGAACACCGAGAAGGACCCTATATCCCTTCGGAGTTGGAGGATCTCTAAATTCAGGGATACCTCAGGGTCATCGACGAGACGCACGATACGGTGTATCGAGTCCAGGGGGCAAGCAGCTACTTAACTGAACCGTCTCACAAGACCTTATCTGCGTCCTGAAAAGGTCCAGTTTTTGGTCCGATCTGAAATACTGACGACTAGAATAATGACTTGAGGACTCACAACTTTCTGCCCCAGGTTTTAGAGACCCCACCCGGAAACTGTTTTCTAGGGCCTCTGTGACTCTCACTACGATGCATCAGTGTAAAACGAGACAGATGCCCACTGTCCGCTTGCCTTCGGGCTCCTAACATTGAAATTGGACTCGTAGTGGAATGAGGTTAGTCTCATGTGTACTTGCAAGCAAGTGTGGACCTTGCGAGCAATCGGTGTCGTTTAATTAAGTATTTTTTCTTAAACTACCCCCTCGTTTAAAAAAAGCTGCTATCAAAAGGTGGCGAGGAGCATATCATTACACTCGTTTCGACTATCCAGTACTTGCCCTGTCAGCGAGTATATCACTCGCTTAAACTTTTCCAGCCACAAATACATGGGATGGAAAAAATATAAAATTGATCGGGGAGAGAACAGGGCGGGTTTATATGTACGGCTCTAAAAGAAGATCGTTGCAATCGTCGCTTGAAGTGTGAGGAAGATAACCCTAGAACACATAACAACCTCTTTCTAACTATAACTTCTCCTTAAATTATCGCCAGCACTTTGGAACAATAGCCGAGCTAAATAAGCTGTGGCATATCACCCGAATTGCCTAAGCCTGGTATAAATCACTAGCCTGCCTGTTTACCCCTGGTCTTCGCTATCATCCTAGAACCTTATATCAGCTCTAAAAGCTGTCGGTCTCTTTCATCCCAGTTCTTCATTAGCATTCTGGACCCTTAGCTGAGCTCTAAAATCACCTCATGAATCGTTTTATCCTGGCGTGTGAGAAAGATCTACCTGGAGCATTTTTCACTGTCTTAATTATTTCTTCTCCTCAGGCCTTCGCAAGCACCCTGGAGCGCTGGCCGAGCTCGAGAATCTGTGGCGAACCACCTTGAAGGACCGTCTGAGCTTGGTGTGTGTGGAAGACCAGCCCGGAGCACCGAAAATCATCGGGCTGAACGTGCTTACTGTTGCTCTAAAAGAAGATAAGGACGAGCCTTTTGAGGTTTCTGATCTTTTATTTGTTCACTTCAACACGTGGATAATTATCTTTTTACTTAAAATCCTAAAGGTTTGCTTACATATTTATGTGATTACTTTGCATTCGTTCAAAAGCTAGGTTTTTATAAATGTATACCTTGTTCACCAAAAAAAAAAAAATATAATTAATAACAGACAAAATTTCGCTGGCTTCAAATCCAGTATTTTGAAGTGTACTCTACGTATATAGTCCCTGAAGTAATTTCTGTCTGTGTGAATTGCCTGACTAATTATTTGGTATACCAGACTACCGACAAAGTGTGGGCCATGCTTTTCGGCGCTGTTGACCTGGTCAGCCGCAGTGTGGACGTGTTCGAGAGGTTCGGCGTGGACAAGTACCTGACTGCGTACGGGCTGGTTGTGGACCCACGGCACCGTGGCCAGGGCATAGGCGAGGAACTGCTGAAGTGTCGGTGAGGTTTCAGTCCCATCAAGTAGCCCTTGTCACTTTTCTTATCGTGTGGTACTGCGTTGCTGTGGTACAATATACCACGGACAGAGTGTGGGCTCTCTTCGGTGCAGTCCACGTGGTAACCCACAGCGTGGACGTCCTCGAGAGTTTCGGCGTGGACAAGTACCTGACTGCGTACGGGCTGGTTGTGGACCCACGGCACCGCGGCCAGGGCATTGGCGAGAAACTCCTGAAGTGTCGGTGAGGTTTGAGATAGTCATTTTACTTATTCTGTGGTGTAAATACAGTCATCCTAATTATTTTTTCAGCATCCCTCCGAAGTATATTAACCGGAAACGACTGTTTTTGCTGTTCAAAATAACCGTTATTGTGGTCCACGATTACGGGCAATACGCGCGTATTTAATCTTGTAGTGCGTGGATCCCTCTGAATGCAATAACCTGGCGTACATTCTTGTCACCTTTATTAAATTCCCCATCATTTCATTCCGATCGCTTCGATGGCGGGAACGAAATTCTATCGGCGTTTAACGAATTCCTTTTCTAATTTTATTATTTGAGCGCTGGAACTAGCGAGCATGGAAGGAAGGTAGTAGCGTCCGAAACTCGTTTGTTGGCGGCGCAGCCACTTGGCATACAATGGCAGCAGCGCCGGCGAGTGAGTTCGCTTAGGAATTAGTTTACCAACGACACGTAAGAACACGAACTTTTACGAATAAGTTTCGATGGCTACTACCATCGTTCCATGCTTACTATTTGGAACGCTTAGGCCTTACTCACGGAAAGAGGCCTTACTCATGAAACTGTGTGGCTGTCATCCTCGCTGTCATCCTACTTATTGACAAAATGTACGTACACATTTTTCAATATAGAGAATGACTCTCGTGTGAGAACTTCTCGTGTTCGCTTCATGAGCATTCTCGTTTTCGATCGGCGTTATTCGAATTTCATGTACTGTCATCAGTTGTTGAGTAGTAAAATCAATCATAACAATGTAGCGCAGTGGCAACTATTATTTAGCAAGTAAATATACTTTTTCGTACTAACAGGTACGTCGCTTATTCCAAGGAATGTGATATGTATGTATGCACAATCTACCGTGAAGCAAGGACACATTAAATAAATTAATTCCAGTACAAATTACGAAATTTAGCCACTCGCCAGTGTGGCCTGTGGTGGTTGCCAAACCTTGAACAGTTGCAAAATTTTTTTAAATTTTCTGTTTTGTCTTCAGCATGCATTTTCTCCACATTTTTTTAGAATAACTATCGTGTGATATAGTTTTGGAATTTGCATTAGACAAGCTTCCTTTTGACAAATTTAATATTTTGAACGTATGTAAAAAAAACTCCAAAAAATATGAAACCAATGAAACATTCTGATGAAATTATTATTTTTGAATATAGCTAACAACACATTTGTAAGTAAACAAGACTTTCCAATCGTGTTTTCAAAAAAAATTTTTTTTAAACTTCTTGTAAAATTCATAAACAATGTTTCGAAAAGACTGCTTTCTGGTTCGCCACTTACAAGGCATCGTTCACAAAGAACCAGATTGAGTGGATAATATTACGTACATTCTGAATATTATGAAATTATTTGCTTGTATTTTTTTGATTATTTTTCTCGGGATTGCACCACTTTAGATAAACTTGGAAAAAAAAACCTCGTTAGAGCCGTTTTCCGAGAAACCAATATATGTATTATAGATATCTAATTATGTAACATGGACCACCGCATTCCCGAAGGAATTGTGTGCAAGTCCCTTTATGAGCATAACCTTCAAGTTTATCGCCGTCACAATATATTTTAAGGAATAGGTAGGTTATAGGTACGCGTTTTATTTGATGAGATTTCCATTGTTTGATTTGACGAAAGGTCGTTGTAACCTCTAACCATTGACCTAAAATTGTTTTTATATCGATGCCAGTACTAACAATTTAATCAGGAACGACGGTGGTGGCGACGGAGACTCATACGTATGGCGTCAGCGTAGCTATGTTTTGATAATACACTGACGGCAGCGCCAGCCAGCTAGTTCGCTTACGAATTCGCTCACTCTTGATGTTCTCGAGTTCTAAAGACACATGTAACCATTTTGCGCGTCCCGAATTAGTAAGCGAACTTAATGGCCGACTACCATCGGTGCCTTGGACACATGCCATCCAGTTAGAAACTGCACTTAACGTGCCTTCTATAAGTGCCTTCTATAAGTCTTTAGATCCGCCTCATTTGACACTTCATTCCAGAATCCCGCTCTGCAAAGCGCTGGAAGTCAAAGTGACAGCGACGGTTTTCACCGCCATCGCGTCTCAGGTGGTCGCCAAGAAGGCGGGCTTCGTGGAGCTGTCATCCATAGACTACGAAGAGATGGCTAAAAAGCATGGCTTCGTGTTTCCGGGAATCGCAGAATCGACAAAATCATCCAAACTCATGGCTATGGCGATTGAGTAAACTTCGAGAAATTTCCTATGAATAAACATACTGATGGACTCGACGCAGCAGCTCCTAAAAAAGAGTGTTCCAAAACAAAATTACACATTACTCACCATTATTCCATACCAACTTTGTAGCAAAACCGCGCAAGTAAAATGGATTCTTATGCGAATTTAAATAAATCGTCTTTTAAATGTTCGACAGGTATATTCCAAAATCGAAAATAAACGAAAAAAAAGGACGGTGCCTCAAAGCTCAATTGACAATGAATAAGACAAAACCAATTGCAAGTAGCGGCTCAATTTTTCGTGGAGCCAAAGCAAAAGTTTACTCTCCCATCAGTATGTTTATTCGTAAAAGTTGGGAAAACAATCTAGCTGGATTTCGCATTTTTTTCTGGTCATAACTTACTGTTATTAATTCAGAGGGTTATCGAATATTTTCTTAAGTATAAAATGGGTTTTACTATCATTGTTTTGCTTAATTGAAAATGGAATTTAATTTGTAAGTTTTGATTTCCTGTAAAACATCAGTGGCGAAGCTAGGTCGCCAATTGTCAACTGATTGGGACCTTTAAACCAAGCATACAGTGCATTCATGAGCCATAAAAGAAAACGCATGTTTTTTTAATGTGTACTTCCTTTGCATGATAAATGTACTGTTATTTAAATTCCGCCTATGGAACCAAAATGAATACCAACTAAATATTAGGCACAAGATGGTTTTAGAATAGATTCTCAATATTCATATCAAAACGATCTCGTATTATAATTAAGACGCCATGTTGTGTTTCCTGTGATTTATTTAATAATAACTTATAAACAAACAAATACGCTTGTAATTTACAAATAATTGTGTTCTAATTCATTTCACATGTATAATTATACCTATAGTTATCTTATTAAGTATTAAATTCTTATAAACTATCTTTGGTATATTTTTGATAAAACCTAATAGGATTATACAAGTCATTATTGTTTGCCGTTCTCTCATCATTTCTTTTCATAGGCTTATTTGATGAAACTCTTCTCTCAGCTTGATCTATTAAAATATCTCTCTTAATCTCGCTCCTACCTTAAACTGATTCGTTTGATCTCAAAACAATTTTTATCATAAGTAATGTTTATCTCAAATTGAGCTCTACTCACTGACGCAATTCACCTCCGAATACATTGTGGTATGCGTCCGCAATGCCAAAGAGTGCTACTATAAATCTGTTCTTCTTAAACTCACCATTCTCAAACTTATTATTTAAAAACTGATGCAATTCACCTCTGAAGTCATTACAATATGCTTCGGTAATGACAGAGAGTGCTAATCTTAAACGGTTCTTCTTAAAGTCTTCTTAAGCCTCCTCCGAGAGTCTTCTAAAGCTAACTCTCAAACTGCCTAACTACATAAATGATCCATATTAAATACACCCAAAGAATTGAGAATAACCATTCGCTTCACTATCGCGTGCTTGCATTAAAACTGCATACAAATTGAGTGTCGCTACACACTCAGTGGGGGAAGGGGACCTGCAGTTTAAAATTGATTCTGAACCATGGAGCAGCTCGCATTCGCGACGAAATAAACTTGTCCAGATCAAATATAGAAAGAAAGTGGTGCATGAGCGGGACTAGGATTTGAACCCAGATCGATCGAATACTAAATCGATCTTGTTGCAACAACAGAATAAACGCATCACGACGGGATGGCCAGGGCCATCCTGGCGGCGGTGTCCCTGATCCAGGGCAGATACGAGGAAACCCTGGTGTAGACGCCGGGGCGGGCCTTGCGCGCGCAGCCGGCGCCCCAGGAGACCACGCCCGCGAGCTGCCAGCGCGACGAGGCCATGCAGGCCAACGGGCCGCCGGAGTCACCGTTGCACGCGTCCACCCCGCCGGACAGGACTCCTGGGAATGGTTGCATAGTCAAACGCTTATATTGAACTAATATAACAACTAGTTACTCCAGCAGCTGGCATAGCAGATAGTGCCGAAACAATCTAAACCAATCCGTATAGTGGGTAGTCACGTGTTAGTAACAACAATACATTTACTAACGGTAGCGGGGCCAGTGAGTTCGCTTACGAATTATCTTACTCCTCATGTTCTCCCGTTCCAACGACACATAAGAACTTAGAATTTCACTATCGAGAATCAGGAATATTTGATTTAAGAAAACAACTTTTATAGCGGTTGTCAAAGCGATTTTCTTAACGAAATGATTCAGGATCACGGTATTTCAATGATTCAAGGTTTTCCGCTGAGTAAATCGCTTTAGCAACCGCTATAAAAGCCGTTTTCTCGACTGAAATTTTCTTGATTCCTGAGCACAGAATTTCAAGAGTAGGCCTATTGGTTCCTCGATGAGAGTCAAGTACGACTGTATACCCACCTGCACATATCATAGTGTCAAGAATGGTCTGCTGCCGCCCGCCCAGCACCTGGTTGTTCCTGCAGGTGGTAAGGTCCAGCACTGGGACCGACGCAGCCCTCAGAACTGGGGCGAAGTCCTCATTGATTTCTGAAAGCAATGAGCATGCGAGTATTGTACGATAACCTGGCTCAACAATATTGGCGGTTGGAGGGGTCCTAGTAAAATCTGCTATCTAACCAAAATCATTTGTCGTGAAATATAAAGAAGCTCAACACACCGCACTTACCTAGATTTAGGCACTCTTTTTTTATGAAAATCCATCATGGTTGGCTGTGCCGAAGAAATAAAGTTGCCGGATCATCAAAATATACCTCACCTCGCAAAACCATACTCAGCAAGGCACTATACCAGCCGATTTGCGGAATATCGCAAGGCCATCAGAACTTATTTAAATGAAACGTGCTTGTTTACTAAAACGGTATGAGCAATGCACACACAGGCAGAAATATCCATAACACTGACGGTGCAGCAGAGAATTGAATTGAAAAGTTGGGTCAGTCCTAAAAGAATGCTTTGATTCTCTGCGGAGGGTGCTCCAAATATAGGTTGCGTCAAATCACCGTTTGAGACTCCCGACTATCTGTAAGTGTATGGTTTTAAAAAAGGCAAGAAGCCTTGGCGCAGAATTAAGTCCAATGATCCCAACAGGTACTATATAGCGTCCGCTTTCTTAACGATTCCTAACGTCACAAAATTTCCCCAAGTTTGAGAGCACACGTCCTTTGCCTTCCATCCCATCTTATACAGGTTCATTCAGGTTCCCAACACTCACCACTCTCGTAACCCCAGCCACTGACAGTGCACCACGCCCCCGACTGGGTCTCGACCGAAGAGCTCGGCAGACATATCGGTCGGACGTGCGAGTTGAACTGGATCCCCGATGTTCCCCGCGCTCTCACCACCACCAGAGCTATGTCGTTGCTGTGCGGACCCACTGGAAAAGAAAGAATGATGGTACGATGCAAAAACTGTGTCCATAAAGAGGATGATAGAAGCCATCAGTTGGAAACATATTCTGTTTCTTTATAGGTATACTTGAGAAAAACTAGTAGGTGGCCAAGGTTCAGGCATTGCATAACGGAACTATCAGGGCGGGGCAGCGCGTCTGGCATGTTTGCGGAGAATGGTTTTACTGATTTATTCTATGTACTGCGCTAAACAAGAGGCGGCATCCCTTCGCCGTTCAGCTAACAGAGCTTTTATAATAGGAAATACTTGTTAACGTTTATAGTAAAAGGATTTTCTAATATAAGACTTAGACTTAGTGTCCAGTTTTCGTATGTGCACCATAAATTCATTCTGTGTGCCTTGGAGGTAGAGCGAAAAATTCCCACAAGTTTTTGTAATATTTCGGATCAACAATGTATGAACCTACCTTCACAGTTTTTGTTTGGTCACTTCTCTTTTATCGCTTGGTTGGACAGCACAAGCAAATTGTCTTCGATACCTTTTCTCGCAAAATTCATTATTCTTGTGCCACGTAATTCTTCCCTGGTACTAACAAGTGTCTAGGCTGGCGATCTCCACGGCGGGGCCCCTAACCAACGGAAGAATTCAGGTAACGACGGCTTAGGGCGCCAGTAAGCATCTCCCACTCCGCAAGAAGCTAGACATTTTGATTTTTACAAAAAATAAAACTTCAGATTTACAGTCCATTCCCCATTTCAACACACTTCGTATTTGTATTACTTAGAATTTAATGGGACAGTGTACCTGAAATAAGTAAATACATTATAATTAGTGCTCGCTGCACCTTTGTGCGATTGTTTTCGCATCAAAACTTATATAATTTTGTGCCAATCTCCAGCATAAAATAAAATAGACTACAAGTTGTCCAATAATGCTTTCCCGTGCTTGTCGTAAGAGGAGACTAAGGAATTAGTTTTTTGTTTGCTCGAATTCCGCTTAAAATGCCTGTGTTCGATCTTCATCCATGATATCCCATCCTGGCAACAAACGCGCGCGCAGGCGACCTGTCAGTCGCCAAAACATAGCGTTGACGAATGGGTGTGTCATTGACCCCAACAAACCGCGAGATTTCGTATAAAATCGTATGAATATAAGACTCTTGTGCTGAACCCTGCTGCAACCCCAGGGGGCCCCCACGCCGACGGAAGAAGACACCAACAAAAGTAAGTCGCGAGCGCGCAACATTCCTATTTATTGTCCTTTCTCCCAGAAGTTGGGGCATACCACGCCGGGGACGAAACATTGGTCCATTCGATTCGGATATTCAGCGAAAGTAAATGAATATGTATCACTTTATTATGCAGACAATTTGGCAACAAGACTTATAACTCATATTACCCATACCATAATCGGGCGACTCAACATTTAAATTGTATGTGATAGGTACCTTACACTAAATTGGTAAAACATACATAAATATAAGTTAATCAAACAATCTCTTATATTATCAGAATTGAATTATTTTAAAGGTCATTTGTTCTCTGTAATGTTTAAGAAAACGTAAGACGTGTACTTTTTTTTTTTCTACCTACATTTTGCAAGTACTTATTTTACGATCGTAAATGTTACAAATGATGAAATGCTACAATTGCATTGTGATGAATTTATAATATTCGTTATTCCTTAATAAGTTTAAGTGGTGAATAATTTATCATAAGCCCTAGTCTTTATATTTCAATGATAGTGAAGTATTGATAACTTAATACATTTTATAACTTTCCCGTAGACGAGAAGAACACTTCCGTTAGTTGCGATCGCCTTCTCAGATACTATTGTATTAAATTTCAGATTAATTAATGGTTCTTTATAACAATTTGCACACACCCATCTATTAACAAGTGTACATTTTTGTTTATTGGGATTTGAGACACGGGCTCATCTTTAATTACTGATTGTTATTTGTTTTGCCATATGCCTTGTATTACTTCCGAGATAGGTAGCGGTCAATTCGGTAGATATATCCATATATTAGTCTTGGGGAGCTAGACAAGAGACCGTTTGTAGTGCATGCCTACATAGTTAGGACTCCAGTTGTACATCACACTCTGTTAGCTCACGCAGGCTTTGGTCAAATATCTCCGGGTACTCACTACTCTTGTGAAGTGAACAATATAGGTAGGCAAATAATTGTGCACATACCCATTCGGGTCATAAGTTGTGTCATTTATTAACTTCCTAATAACTTAACTTAATGTACTTCCTTGTGCAAACTGCGTAATTATTCATTATCATTAAATTATTCTTTAGACGATATTATTCGCATTATTTATACTCCATATTATTTCTGCCACTAGGCAGTAAGTGAGCCCTCGTGCTTGACAATAATTTATTTACAATCTTTTTACGCATCACATGTTAACTTAAATAACGTTGTAGTTTTGGTGAATAAACCTATTTATACTCCTCACACATAATTACGAATTGGTATCTTTTGATAAAGACTCACAATAATAACCTACATTGGTTGATTTACAAAATGAAATTAATGTGACTATTTTTCTTATGTTACTAGCTATAATAGTGGTAAACTCTAATCTATATTAGCTCATTATTACAGTCGAACACAGAAAGTATTTGATACTTAAAGGAATTTCGCGCAATACATTTTGTTAGTTTGAACGACATATTAATAGCATAGAATTTGTAATGTTCCAGAAGTAAAGAATTCTTCACTGTTGCAATGAAATAATTAAAAATAAAAATAAATACTATTTAGTATACTGATAATATATATAACTAAAAATTGAATGATATAATTTTACGGTATTAAATTGTTCTTGAATTATATCGAAGTTAAACTATAACGGGATTATCTGTTAATATTTCTACTGACTACTTGTGGAAAACTTACCTATAAGTAATTCCAGTAAGTCACATTTGGGCGGTGTCTCCTGCACACTAAACCTAATAACCTAAACTTTATTTTCGTAATCTTTAAAGGCTCTATATAAAATGGCTCTTTCAGAAGCAGGACAACAAATTAAATTAAAAATGCTAACAAAACGTCGAGAACGTTTGTTTCAACAATTGCAAATTATGTATGACCTATCTTCCGTATTCACTAAGGAAAAGAAATCATTTACAGAATTTAAGGTTCGATTTAACCGTATAGACGAATTACGAAAGGAATTCTCAATGGTTCAGGAGGAGTACAATGAAACTGAGCTTAAATTGAAACCAGATGCAGAAGCATCTTATCAAGCGTCAGATGCGTTTGATGATTTGTACTATAAAGTACAAGCTATCGCTCACGAGGCGTTATCTGCGAGTCTACCTCAGACACAAGAAACTCAAGTTCGGGATGAACGGATGGTACAACCGCGCCTTCCAAGGATTGATCTTCCAAAATTTGATGGCCAGTCCCTTGAAAAGTGGCCGCATTTTTACGACACATTTATTTCCATAGTTCATTCTAATACCTCTATAAGTGACGTTGAAAAATTTCACTATTTGGTATCTTGTTTATCAGGCCCTCCTCTGAACATAGCACACAGCCTACCGATTACGAACTTAAACTATCCTATTGTGTTTAAGTTGCTCACGGATAAGTACCAAAACAAGCGCATCCTGGCCACACATTACTTGGACACTATGTTTAATTTTCAGCCTCTCACAAAGCAAACGCTTCCTAACCTAAATTCCTTTATGGAGACCTTCTTTGAATCTATGTCAGCGTTAAAGGCTCTTGATTTAAAAAATCTTTCGGAATTTGTATTGTTTTACTGTGCAGTTCGTAACTTGGATGCAGAAACAAGAAAAAATTTCGAAACAAAACATACGACGACTGACATTCCAACATTTGACCAATTAATAAAATTTGTTCAAGAACAAATAACGATTATTGAGATCTCCCAATGTAATATTCCGAGTAGAGCAGCAAAACCAAAATCATTAATTTCTAAATTTCAATATTCGACAAACAAAAATTACTCGAAGAGCTCCTTTGTGGCTTCCAATTCAGAGAACGATGCTGGCCCTTCAAGTGCAAGCTCTGTTAAATGCCCTATGTGCCCCCTGTCACACCGACTCTATAATTGTGAGAAATATTTAAACATGAATTCACAAATGCGCTTTAGAAAGGTAAGATTCCTTAATGTATGCAAAAACTGCCTACTAGGATCTCACCAGAGCAAGGATTGCCCATCTTCATCAAGATGTTCTCATTGCGGACTGCGGCATCATTCAACACTGCATTTAAACAGCAACCATGCTATGCTCGCCTCTAACGATGATCCCGATCTAGATGATAACGTAAATTCGCATCCTAGTGAAAGTGATGTACTAAATACTCTCGGGGAAGAAAATGCTGCCCCGGAGCCTAACGTGACATGTCACTCATCTACAAAACACGATCCAAACATGGCCACGGTATTGCTGGGGACAGCGATTTTACAGATAAGGGACGCGTCTGGTAGTATACAAAAGGTACGTGCACTTATTGACAGTGCAGCACAAAACTCATTTATTACGTCTTCTTGTGTCACTCGCCTCGGACTAGTATCGCGCAAATGCAATGTCGCTGTTGCAGGTCTCGGACAAACTATCCTGCAAAACACTAGTGGATATGTAAGATGCGAGATATATACTAAACAAGAAAACCTCATATGTACTGATGCTATAGTAATTCCCAAGATCACATCATCCATGCCCACAAAAAAGGTACCGTGTGACATACGTGATAACTTTAAGGATTTGGTGCTTGCTGATCCAAACTTTGACGTGCCTTCACCCGTTGAACTTCTTTTGGGCGCCGATATCTTCCCAGATGTCTACGATGGCCAAAAAATGCATATTGGCCCTGGGTATCCTACAGCCCTACATAGTATATTTGGATGGGTTATTACGGGAAAGGTTACTAGTGACTTGACCAATAATACTACGGCAGCATTTTTTACCGAGACCTTGCAGAGTACAATGAAAAGGTTTTGGGAAGTTGAGGAGTCACCCATAGTTGTTCCAATCAATCCAGACGATTTAAAATGCGAAGAGATATATTGTGACAAACACATCCGAGACGTGACAGGTAGGTACGCAGTCCCATTACCCTTCAAGGATGTTCCATCGAATTTGGGGAATTCATATGAGCAGGCATTGATTCGGTTCCGTACTCTCGAAAAGCGATTGGCTAGACAACCAGAGTTGAGGGCTGCGTATGTGGCTTTCATGAAAGAGTACGAGCTGTTAGGCCACATGCAACGAGTGAAATCTAGCCAGATCCAAGCCAACACTTACATTATTCCTCATCATTGCGTCTTAAAGCCTGCCAGCACCAGTACCAAACTAAGGACAGTTTTTGACGCATCTGCAAAGACTACTTCTGGACTCTCTTTGAATGATCTATTATTTTGCGGACCAAAACTGCAAAATGACATTATTAAAGTAATCTTAAAATTCCGACTCCATCCTATTGTATTCACGGCCGATATAAGTAAAATGTACCGGCAAATTTTGATCCTCCCAGAACACCGGAAATATCAACACATACTTTGGCGTGAATCTCCCGACTTACCTCTTGTGGAATATGAACTCAACACGGTGACATATGGAATATCATCGGCTCCGTTTTTAGCTCAACGTACGTTGAGACAACTAGCAAAGGAGGAAGGAAGAGAATTTCCGGAAGGCGCCAATGTGATCCTTGAAGATATATATGTTGATGACGTGGTCACTGGTAACAATACCCTTGAAGAAGCATTAAATACAAAGTCCGAACTCATAGCGTTGTTAGACCGCGGTGGCTTTCAGCTGAGAAAGTGGTCCAGCAATAATCCAGAATTCTTGTCGAGCTTACCTGATGATGACTGCGAAATCCCAAAATGCTTTTCATTGGACCAGGACGACTCAAGTTTAAAAATATTGGGTATTCACTGGAGTGCAGGAAGTGATTCATTTTCATACTCTATTGCTACTGATATACAAAAGTGCACAAAACGTGAAATTTTGTCTCAAATTGCACGCATATATGACCCCTTAGGATGGGTTTCACCGGTCGTTTTTCTCGCTAAATGCCTTATTCAAAGGCTCTGGCGATTGGGTTTATCATGGGATGACGCTGTGCCTGAGGAAATTTCGTCTCAATGGTCTGAATTTATCCGTCAGCTACCAGCCTTATCTCAGGTTAAGATCGGTAGATTTGTCCTGGAAAATGATTATATCTCAGCCCAGTTAATTGGGTTTTGTGATGCCTCTGAGCTGGGGTACGCATGCGTTGTATATCTTAAGGTAGAGTGTGAAAATAATTCAAACAACAAAGTTCACATTCTAATGGCTAAATCCAAAGTGGCTCCTCTTAAAACATTGTCAGTTCCAAGATTGGAATTGTCTGGGGCATTAATTCTTTCTAGATTAATCAAATATTTACAATCGATTCTGAATTGTACAATGAAATTGAACTCAAAGAGTGTTTGCTTTACTGACTCTCGCACTGTGCTGGCATGGCTTCGCACTCCACCATATCAACTTAAAACATTCGTCGCTAATCGTGTTGTTGAAATCATTGATAATTTGGATCCCTCAGCATGGCGCTATGTATCCACAAATGAGAATCCCAGTGATATGCCAAGTCGGGGAGTGCTTCCGATTAAATTATTAGCTGAACAAACGTGGTGGAACGGACCCGCGTGGCTCAGATATCCAGAAAATACTTGGCCTGTCCGCAAGGTACAAAATATTGAGAACAATCTTCCGGAAATTAAGTCAACTGTACATATTTCTGTGCAAGCCCCGCCGAATTCCTCATTTCTAATGTCACTAACGGAACGCTTTTCAAATTTAATAAAATTACAGAGAGTGGTATCCTATTGCATGCGATTCATCAACAACTGTCAGGTGGCTGTGCATGATCGTATTGTTGGACCTATTAAATGCAACGAGCTCAGGAAATCCCTAGACATCTTAGTTAAGGATGTGCAAGTGGAAATGTTGAAATCATCAAAGGATTTTTATTCTACAAATTCAGTTAAAAAATTGTGCCCGTTCACGGATTTGTCTGGGCTTGTAAGGGTTGGTGGCCGACTTAAAAATGCAAACATACCAATCAACATGAAACATCCCTTGATCTTACCTAAAGGCTTTCACCTAACGCAACTAATCATAGATTTTTATCATGTTTTGTATTTGCACGTGGGTCCCCGTACCCTTCAAAGCCTAGTTCAGCGTACATTTTGGATAATTGGTATTCGTAATGCCATTCGATCAAGACTCTCTAAATGCATAACATGTTATAAAAATAGACCCATTCACTGTCAACCCTTGATGGGAGATCTCCCTACGTCACGCCTTCAGCATGGTCGATGTTTTATTAATATTGGCATAGATTTTGGGGGACCCTTCATAATAAAAGAAAGTAAGCGACGCAACGCAAAAACAAGTAAGGCATATATATGTTTATTCATCTGTTTGTCAGTTAAGGCCATTCATTTGGAACTAGTTTCTGAAATGTCAACCGAAGCGTTTCTCGCGTGCTTTGATAGATTTACATCACGCAGAGGAATTTGCAGCAATGTTTATACCGACTGTGGCACAAACTTTATTGGTGCGCGATCATATTTAACAGGAGTTCATAAATTCATTATGTCTCAACCAAACGCATGTAAAATATCAAATCATTTGACCAAGCAAAATATTACATTTCATACTAACCCACCATCTGCTCCACATTTCGGAGGAATTTTTGAATCTGGCATAAAATCTTCTAAATTCCATCTTAAACGTATTATAGGAAACCAAGCCTTGACGTTTGAAGAATTCGCGACTGTGCTTTCCAAGATTGAAGCTATCTTGAATTCTAGACCATTATGTTCCCTATCACCAGACCCAACAGAAATAGATGTATTAACTCCAGGACATTTCCTAATTGGTGCACCTATGGTTTCTTTACCAGAAATAGATGTAACTGACACACCTCATAATCGTCTAAATCGATGGAAAATGCTCCAACAAATAACACAACATTTCTGGAGTAAATGGAGAAACTCTTACCTTCACACCTTACAACAACGTTCGAAATGGCTAAAGGAACAAAACAATTTAAAGCTTAATGATTTGGTTATGATAGATGACTCACGTGTACCGCCGATGCAATGGCGCGTTGGTCGGGTTATCGAGATTCACCCCGGTCAAGATGGAATTGTGAGAGTGGCCACTATACGTACGCCTACCGGAACATTAATCCGTCCGGTAGTCAAGCTGTGTCCACTTCCAACTACCTAAAATATTGGATACGAACTGTCTCTTGTTTAGAATATAATTTATGGTAATAACATTTAATTTAATAATGAACAATTTTCATAACTTTATCTAGTATTTGTATTATCGTGAATGAGTATTGTTGTTATGTCAGCGCCTAACATTCACATACTCTATTGTATTAAAATTCATCTTAATGTTAATCAGTATCTTATCATATGAGTATTGTAGTTATGTGAAAGCATAGCATTCAGATACTCGATTGTATAATCACCTTGTTGCCAAATTGTCACCAGTAGTTTTGCTAGGAAATCATATGTTGATTTCGGGCGTGAGTATGTTCGATCTTCATCCATGATATCCCATCCTGGCAACAAACGCGCGCGCAGGCGACCTGTCAGTCGCCAAAACATAGCGTTGACGAATGGGTGTGTCATTGACCCCAACAAACCGCGAGATTTCGTATAAAATCGTATGAATATAAGACTCTTGTGCTGAACCCTGCTGCAACCCCAGGGGGCCCCCACGCCGACGGAAGAAGACACCAACAAAAGTAAGTCGCGAGCGCGCAACATTCCTATTTATTGTCCTTTCTCCCAGAAGTTGGGGCATACCACGCCGGGGACGAAACAGCCTGCATTTTCAAGAACACTTTTACAGAACCCTTTTTTAGGTATTTTAGAGACGTAAAAATTCACTTCATCTATGAGATAAACTCGTGTAAATCTTATTTGTGGTGCCGACTCTTTTGTCGATACGTCAATCAACAATATTATTTTTCTACAATCGTGTGCAGTTGAATTCGGACGAGGTTCGGAAAATATTCACGTGGCACCCAGTTGTGTAGGAAACGCTCAGTGATGGTCTCAGCCTCCATGCCAGATAGGCTGATACAATTACATTGGGTATAATGTTAGCTTCCATGGTAGAACAAAAAAATAGCAGCTTACTCTTTCGGAATTCCGGGTGAGGGACGACGCGCTCCGCCAGGAAACGATTCTCGTGTTGGTCGCGCACGTTCAGCCGGTGCTCCCCCGTTACTAGTCGCAGCTGATCCATCTGCAGCGGATGCTAGAACAAGAGTTGAATTTATTAAGTACCTATATTCCACTTGGTTTTAGATTGAGCTCTAAAGATTTAAGATTGTTTAATATCATTATCATATTAGCCCAACGTGCGGAGCATTCCCGTATTAGGCGTCTAACAGAATCTCCCCTTTATGAGTACGGCTACACGACAACTGATGGAAAACATAGACATTGCCGTTTTACCCATCGTATCGAGCTTTTTGCTACCACCTATTAGGGGAATGGAATCTACAGTGTTAAAGGATTCAATGGAACCGCTCTAATTCGTGACGAAATGCACTCATCTAACTCAAAAGGGGAAAGAAAGTTGTGCATGAAATAAAATCATGACATCCGGTATGCTAATCAAATCGTCGCGTCTGTGCGCGCGTTTCGACAATGCAGGTATTTGAGAAATATAATTTAGCTATCTACAACGTATGATGATTGCCCTGACGGATAAACACAGTAACTGTATCGTTACTTCATTCATAAAAAATCCAGTTAGCCATACTCTAACTAATAACGGAACGAATGTACTACGCGTGAGACTCGCCTAGACATTAATTCGTAATCTTACGGCATAGAGCCTGTCTCATCTGCCTATAGATTTTTGTGCGGATAAGATTTGATCGATTGAGATGACTTTAGCTGTCTTGCTGTGATCTCAGATCAGGGTCTTTAAAATTAGTGGTTCAGTATGTTCAGTTAAACAATGTAACAGACCAAATCAAATTGGAAATGCATTGTCAGAATGTCACAGCAACTTAACCACTAGAAATTTGTTTAAACTTTAATATTAGATATATATAAATTTTGATAATGACTGATTTGATACAAATAAAACAACTTTAGTGACGGCTCCCTTGCAACGTCATTCGAATACAATTTTAGAGGCGATTTTACGAGCTATTTTAAGACAGAAAAAGCGAAACCATAAAGACGGGCTTAAAGTGCCAACTGTTTGAATTCAGCTAGAAGCCCAAGTGCACAAAATCTAGACCTAAGGACTCCGCATTGAATCCGGTTCTAATGAGCGCCTCCATAAAGCCCGGCTTAAAGGGCCAACTATTGTAATCCGGCCAGAATTCCACAATCCGGCTCGAGGGTTCGAAGGAGCAATAAAAGACTGGGAACCAGCTAGAAGTACCGACTACACTATATCCGGCTCGAAGGATCGACTGTTTACAATCCTGCTCGAAGGACCGGCCACCCGGGCACGGAAACCGTGTCGCAGCGCATCGCATTGTCACGCGACTTGTCACGTGCTTGTGACACCTCCAGCAAGAATGAGGAAGACATGGCTAAGCATCGACCTAGCATAGCACGCTGTACTTACAAGACCTGTAGAGTATGGGAGCGAGATGGAACATATCTACCCGATGAGATCACTTTTTAAATCGTTATCAGTACATAGGAGCCACGCTTATGAAATGTATAATGTTTTTTTTTTGTGAAATCTTAATGATATCTCTAGCTTTTATAAGAAAGCATGGTGACTTGTGCATTTATTGTGAATTGAACGGGCGTAAAAAAAACGGACAAATACCTTTTTCTTTTTAAGTAAGAGTGACCCACTGATTCTTTGTCGATCAAATTTCTTAACTTTTCCTCATTATTTCAAAGTAAAACTTACAATATAACTTGTAGACTACATGGCAATTTATAATATGGAAAAATATAGAAAAATTCTATTTTCTATGAAACCATTTTGATCTCATCCGTCAGTTGGCTCTGTGGCTGAGTTAATAGTCGTAACAGGAATTAAAATTATTACTTTGAGACATCACTTTGCATTTGATATTTCGCCCATACAAAATGTGTAAAGTGACGTCAAAAACTACAACTTTTCGTTAGTCTTATTAGTTTCGGTTACGACTATTTATCTCAGCCTGTATGTGTTTACATTCGAAGTGTATTCGGTGCTCGATCTGCAGTTTACCTTGTCGAAGCAGTGCGCGGCGCTCAGGACGAGCCGCTCGCCGACCACAGCGCCGCCGCAGTGATGCTCGAATGTCATCTTCTCCGAGTCTAACAGTTGAATTTCGACCTAGAACATAATAGAACTTTTTAAGCTATATCGTTGGTAGAAATACATGTCGTATTCGTTTAATTTGAGTATCTGGGCGGACATTTTTTTGTTCAGCGTCTTTAGATGTAGTGCCATTATCAATGGAGTAGCATGACGTCTGGTGCCTCAATATTCCATGAAATGGCGTTAGATTTTTTTATCAAAACGACTTTTCTCGAAGATTATAATATCTTAATACAAAATTTGATAATTTGTCTTTCTGAACTAAATGCCTTTTCTGAGAAGTGTCAAATTTCTTAATCTAATTACGTACAAATACGTAAGTACGCGTATTGTTATTACACTGGAAAATGCAAGGAATCTCAATTTATTTCTGTAAAATAGCATAGATAGGTGTCTGTGAGCGATCCGATAAGCTGGGTAAAGCGACTCTGAGATGCCTGACTGATTTCAACCGTGAAGGCTGGCCCTGGTTCGGAATCTACGTAAAACAACTAAACACATATTTTTTTTATTATCCCTTTCAATTCCTTTAGCCTGACTTTCACCAACTGCTGATTTATTTTAATCGACACTTAAAGGGCCTTTATTTGTTAAGTGCTGATTATCTAATACTAGCATCGATTGCGAGATGGTAAGATAAGTAAATCAGTACTTGATGGCAGAGGCCCTTAGTCTACAGAAAAAATCGGAACATAATGGTTTGAAAGCAACCTCATTACCATCTAGTATGAATCAGATTCCTGTATTGAGATTCTGACCAATACCTCTAGAGCCAAATAGTTCTGAAGGCTCCAACTGACTTCAGCGATCAGCGCGTGAAAATTTAGCGCGACGAAGCGAAATTCTTTCTACGTAAATTAATATATATTTCACGGTTATTCACTAGATAATAATGTTATCTTGTAACACAAAAAATAAAACTGTCTAAATAATTTATAGTTTCCAAGCGCCGGCTTGAAAACCTAGTAAAACTTGTAAATAGGTGTTTGCAAACATATTTTTTTAAAGAACTTATTAAAACCGTTTTACGTTCATACCTACACTAGATAACAGTCTAAACTTTTATATTTCGATTTTTTTACCGGTGTTTATGCTTAAGAGACGCTGAGGTAAAATAAAAGTAAACCTACAATTTTGGAGGTTAACGTCATATGGAGCCTTTAACTAAAATTCGGGTTTACAAAGTCCTCGTCACATTGATACGAAATTGGATCAATTCAGTAACTCACCATTGTTTTGTTAGTAATTATCAGAACAATGATACCGATGAAAAATTTCAAATTGTGTTTTCGTACCCATTCAATTGACGGTCAAAATCTAAGGAAATTAAAATGTATGACCGATATTTTACACAACATCTGGTTTTCACCAAATGCTATTTTTTTTTTATCGACACTTAAATGGCTTTTATTACTAAAGTACTGATTATCTTGTACTGGTATTGATTGCAAGCTGCTAAGAAAAATCCCTAATGTGTGGCGATTAAGGATGTTCCGACCCATGCAATGTTTTTTTTTACACAGAACGCAAAAAGTATTGCACTTTGAGGCACGAATTCGTCAAAAATATTAAATATTGCCATAGAAGTTGCAGCGAAAACATAGTTATTCACAATTCGTTGTAATTGCCGATTAGAAGTTTTACACCGTTAGATGGCGCTGTTAAATAAAAATCGTATTTAAATAAATTGTAACAAAACCAATAATCCTGAAATTGTGAAATTGTTTTCGCTGCAAGTTATATGACTATATTAAACTTTTATTATTAATTCGTGGCTTAAAGTGCAATACTTTTTGCGTTATGTGTTCAAACAACTTTATATGGGTCGGAACAGCCTTAAGCTAATCAGCACTAAGTGAAAAAGGCCCGCCTTCTGTATTAGCAACGTCTTAATCTTAATGTTAGGGAAATTTTTATTCCTGACCTCTTCGGGTGAGTCATTTGTTTGTTGTTTGTCATTGACAATCCTGCTTCAGGGCCTATAAGTATATCTGAATTCCTTACTGTCGTAGCTGGCTCCGTTCGGGTCGATTTTATTTCAGACAATCACCAGAACAGGGTAAACCAAACCCTCGTTTTAGCTTAGCGTTATTTCTGACATTTTTCTTTTTACTCGGCTCAAAAGGATATTAGCGTGATATTAAAATAGCCTATCTATAACTTTCCTCAACAATTGGGCTGTCAAATGCAATTTTTTTTCAAATAGACGCATTCAGAGTACTTCAATTCCATAATCCATATATATTTTCATATATTACGCGCTCAAACAAAAAAACAAACGAACTCTTTCCGGTGTCACTATGTTCGTACACGCTCTACCTATCTCCAAAACCACCCAACCGATTTCAATGAAATTGTATAAATGTCTATGGCGACTCATTCCCGCTTTTATTGTTTTCGTTGTTATCGGGTACCACAGCTAGCATTTATATGTATTATATTACATATAGCAGACATACATTTCTACCAATGATAAATCATATACTTAGTTACGTCTGTTCGACGGGTGGTCCTTAACTTACCATACAAAGGCGTCAAAAGCATGACGAATTTAAGAAGTGGCTTGAAATTAACAAAAATGACTCCCAACTGACAGCTCGTTTGAGTCGAGTTGCGTCGGCTTTTGTTTTTCGACTTTTGTGAAAACACTTTCGCTTCCTTTGTAGGTTTTTTTTTTCGCAATTTGCAACACTTGTCCAGAGCCAAGCACTCCGTCACATAATATCAGGGCATGCAGTAAATTAATTAAATGCATTTTTTATGCAGTCCAATAAGTGGATCGTAGCTCAGGTTCCAGAAGAGTAAACAGCCGAGGGAACGGGACCTATAGTTTTAAATGAATTCCTAACCATGGAACAGCTCGTATTCGGAACGAAATGCACTTTTTTGGACGTGGATGGCTAATAGCACACCTACTGCCATTATATTAGACCAACACATCTCAGGAATTATATGCCATGCATGACCTTCCCTGCATAGCTACATTGAACTGAATGGAAAACACGGACAATTTTCATATCCGCTTCGACAATGGTCGAAGCGGCAATGCGATAGTACCAACCCGGGCAGGATCAACCCTACCACTTTAAGTAAGAAAGGGGACCTAAAGGTTTACGTGGAATCCGAACATCGGCCAGCCAAAGTAGCCAAGCGATATAAGGGAGGTTCTGGTATGGCATCTGTTTCATAAAAAAACCTGACTTACATTTTTCTTTACATTTTTCCGATAGTGGAGACATCTAGATTGCGTTGAAGAACGAAGAACACTCCTCACCTGCCAAGGAACTGCTCCATAAGGGCTCTCTGCTCCTCCTACGATCTTCGCCATCCTCCTGGGATTGAAGTTCACAGTTCTGGTTCCGCACTGCACCCTCTCCTGGGGCTTCTGGATGAGGTTCGTCCCGTAGTAGTAGTTGTTGGATAAACTGGTGAACGCTTTCGAAGGACGAGATATGTTCCTGTAGAACTCCATGTGGTTCACTCGGTTCAGGTAGTAGTTGGATAGCACTAGGTTGTTAGTGAAGATTATAAAGAGAATTGTGATGTTTTTAAGCATTTTCGACACTTCACTTCTCCGATTAACTAAAATAACACTATTTATGCAGTAAAGTTACAATTAGTGCACTTTAAAATGATAACAACGCTTAGCTTATATTTTATAAATAATAAAAAAAGGAACCAAAGATGCGTACGCTCGCGCCAAAATCCGGGCGCATAATGAGCTATGTCCCGCCGTTCCGAAATATTTTTTTAAATATCGAACGCCTCTCGGCCATTTTGCAACGGCCGTATTTCTTATGGCACCGCGAGCGACACACGAGCAACTGGGTCAGGAGATCGCTTCGAGGATAAAGTACCCAATGAGCTTGTTCGGAAAACCGAAGACACAATAAATCATTTGAGGAAAAAAATGTTATAACTGTTAGACCAGTGCACATCGTTTCAGCTTGAGTAACAATATAGGAAGCATCGGTTACGAGGGGAGGAACTGTGTAGAATTTCGAATTATGGGTACCTATAAAGCGGGTGGCGAAATTGGTAGACGCAATGCCCGTGAAAGGTATGTTTGCGGGTTCATGTCCAGCCTTGCTCTAAATTCATAAAGTCGGTGGTTAGGTTTACAGCTTTCTTTCTTTAATTAATGGTCGATTCTACGTACGTAACAATTTAATTTTTAGTCTGAGTTTTAATAAAATAACAAGATGTATGTGACTAATGCCAAACCTGCTGTTATGATACTAACCCACAAGTCACATGGATACCGGGTTCCATACCTGGACCTTCCATTATTGCTCGGCTACAATGAAATTAATTAAAAACATGGACATTTTGCCGCTCCACACCTGCACAACTGCATTTAACTGAATGGAAAACATTGACATTGAGTAACCGGCGCGTTAGATGTAAAAAAATAGGCAAGGGAATTTGATCAATTCTGAACTAATCAAAAGCGATTATGTCATATCTTCTGCGCTTTTGTTGGCTAGAATGTTTGGCATTCACTTCTGAATGGTGCAGAATTGATCGAATTCCGTCACTCATGTTTCAATTCAATTCTTTATTTGTCCTTAGGTACACTTTGTTACACTTAGACATCGTTGAATATTTTTGTTAATCTTCCTAGCAAAACTGGGCCCTCATATGTACAAAATGTATGCTTATATCTAGAATAAAATATTACTCTAAATATTGTTCTCACGTTTTACACCGGTTACCCCCAGCTTTGAATGCTGCGTCACCTTAGTGTCAGCGGACTTAACTCTAACACTTGGGCCATTTTTTCAATAGTCAGATAGTAGTTAACAGTCTGATATCACAAATATACGTTCGTCGAGCTACAGTTTTGAATAAATTCCGAACCATCTCGACATCATTTCACTTCTTTTCAAACTCAGAAAGAGAAAGAAAGATGGATGAACAGGGTGGGGATTTATCTCGTGACTTCTGGCATGGAAAGCCAGTCCCCGAGCCTGTGCGCTAGGAGTCCCTGCCCTGTATGAATATCCAAAATTAATATTATGATTGTAGATTGATAGACATATCCCGCGATTTGTTTACCGTTTAGGATGGTCCTGTTTTTCAATGTCGATTATTAGCATAACCTTACATCCACTGATTAAGGGTTTTCAGAACTTAACATTATAATGTGGGTTGCAATACCATCAAACAAAATTATTGTTTCAGTTGATTGGAAATCATTGAAAACACAATCGTCAAAGAGAGAACATATGTTTACTCAAATCACAAGAGTATCAAATACGATTTTGATATTGACGATGGACACGTTTAATATTTGCAGTGAATGTCCCAAACGTACTCAAACCAATGTATATGTATAATCACTCTGTTAGTAGGAGGCATTGATTACAGGAGGAGGGACTCTAAAGGAATTCAAAATTATGTGTATAGAGTTGGTGGCGGAATTGGTAGACTCAATGCCCGCGAAAGGTATGTTTTCTGGTTCTTGTTCTAGCCCTTGTAGTATTATTATAAAGTTGTTCTTTTTTTGAGTTCCGTACCCAAAGGGTGAAAACGGAACCCTATTACTAAGCCTCCGCTGTCCGTCCGTCCGTCTGTCGCAGAGCTGTATCTCATCAACCGTAATAGGTGGCAGCTGAATTTTTTATAGAATGTGTATTTATTTTGCCGCTATAAGAACAATAAAATAAAAAAATAATAAAAATTAATGGGGGGGGGCTCCATAAAAAAACGTTACTTTTTTGTATTAAGTCTTGCTTTTTTACAGCTTTCTTTCTTTAATTGATGTGTCTTTCTTCACACGGTCGATTCTACATACATATCTCATTCGTTGTAAACATCGACGTGCTCGTTTGAGTATGGAAAATTGTCCATGTTTTAAATTCAATTCAAAATAGCGTGCTCGTAAAAGGAAGGTCCTTGCTGACATGGCACCTAATTCTTTCGGGAATGCGGTATGTTGGCCTGAAAAAAAATCTCGATAAAATAATGTTTTCAATTCATTTCTTTTTATCCATTCGCTAATTCATTTTCCGTGAAACATCATCTCCTGATGAATGATTACTATTTTTTACAATATTATTACAAGATTACAATAACTAATTCACGAACGCCCACTTGTCTGTATGGAAATACTCGACGCTATTTATAAATATGTATTGTTTAGTTCAGCCAAACCTCATTACCATATTATCACCGTTCGGATAACTTTGACCCAAAAAATCGGCCCCATGCGGTATTCAGTACAATTGTATACAGCCAGCAACATCATTCATATATTTTCCTTGTAAAGTTCTCCGTACATTTTGTGCATCCCAAATGGATGGTACCAGATCGGGGAAACTAGGTTCATAAATAACCTCCCAAAAGGATCTAAACGGGTTATAATCAAAACTCGAACCATAATTATTAAACTAAACAATAATTGTGAAAATACGTTTGAAGGTTGTTTCTGTTATAAAAACATTGTGAACAGGCTACCATGGCGGCTTAAGGGCTGCCCCGGCGACGAGAGACGTGCAACTTCTGCACGATCACGCCCAGGGCGACGCGTCGACGTGCCGCCTCCGAACCGTGATGGCCGCCACCGGCCCTCAGAGCTCCCATGAAGCGGCCACCAGGTGAATTCAAGTTGGCGCCGCGCCGGAATCTCGAACCGTCGGCGTACGTACTTTGGTAAGTCCCAGGAATTTGGATTTAAAGCGGGAACTGGCAATACTGCGTGGCTGGTTATTTCGATGTCTTAAAAACAAATTTGAATTAAAGGCATATGGATAATAATTTATTACGTCGATTAACACATACTGTTGAAAAATGCTCTTAAAGAAGAATGCCCATTACAGTACACCAATGAATCCACTTTGCTTTCATTCCTCGCATCATATTAGTAAAAATGTGTGACTTTCAGTTTTTTCTATAATGGGGATAAGCCAGTAACCACTGCTAAAAATGAACTTTGAGGTTATTTCCCACATTGTAAGTACACAATCGGTGGTGGATATTTATTTGCTAGACAACTTTAATGAGTGTTGCTGTCACAATGGTTACTTACAGGACCTCATTACATAAGGTATGTATCAGGGAAAATATAGTTGGCGCTATTATTGCTATAGCGAGTACTCAAGCTATATATGTGAACTTTACTGAGGGTAAGGGAACAGAATAACTCGATAGTGGTGCCTTTTTAACCGACTTCAAAAAAAGGAGGAGGTTATCAAGTCGTCTGTATGTTTTTTTTTTCTTTTGTTTTTTTTGTTTTTTTTTTTTATGTTTGTTACCTCATAACTTTTGCCTGGGTGAACCGATTTTGATGATTATTTTTTTAAATGATAGCTAGTGCTTCCCAAGTGGTCCCATTTTAATTTGGTTGAGTTCTGACAATGATACCCATGAGAAAATCATAAAAGTCTTAAATTTGTATTAAGATGTGCGCGACAAATGGACGAATAACTCAATATAACGCCAACCGATTTCGGTGATTCTTTTTTTATTGGAAAGGACGTCTACAAATTAGTAAGTGTACTTCAGATTCACTAAAAATAAACAAATAAAAAACAAATTTAACAAAAAAAATAACCGACTTCAAAGGAAAAGCACTAAAAAGTAAAAAATAATTTCCATTTTTGTAGTTACGATTTCTGTTATTTTTTGAGTCGGTGTCAGCCAAGGTTAGGTTAGGTTAGGTTAGGTTAGGTTAGTTTCTCTTGATTGGCGCAGCGCGTGTCCGGCTGACGCCGACTCAAAAAATAACAGAAATCGTAACTACAAAAATGGAAATTATTTTTTACTTTTTAGTGCTTTTCCTTTGAAGTAAGTTATTTTTTTTGTTAAATTTGTTTTTTTATGATAGGGATTTTCATACGTTTGTATGGTATTATATTATCTGCAGGTCGTCTTAGAGTGGTATATAGGTACCATTTATTGATATTTAATGATCTACTAGAGTTAAGAATTATTTAAAATGTGCAAGATTCCTTGCTGTGTGAGCTCAGCCATTGAAAATTAATACAAGTTATTCCACTGCATTAATTTATTCCTGTGCATGTCGAGGCTCGGTATGACCAGTCCAGAAGTGAAATCTGTTTATTTGTAAAACAAAAAAACAATAAGTTGGTACCTATAAGTAACTAGATAGTAAATACCTGTAAGTAAGTAGATGTCGTTGCGGTTAGCACCACACTTTGGACTGGCATCAAATATTATGAACTCTGTGGCTGAGATAAATAGTCGTAATAGAAACTAAAACTTACGAAAAGTAGTACTTTGTTACTTCATTTGAATAACTTAGGCTGAGATAAATAGTCGTAGCCGAAACGAATTCTAACGCAAAGGTGTACTTTGTGACGTCACTTTGACACATTTTGTACGGCTGAAATCTCAAAGTAATGCGAATTGACGCCACAAAGTACTACTTTTCGTTAGTCTTAGTTTCTGTTACGACTATCTATCTCAGCCTGAGTACTACTTTTCGTTAGTCTTAGTTTCGGTTACGACCATTTATCTCAGCCTGTGACTCATAAAAGTGGTGTAGCAAATAAATATCTACCAAAAATGGTATGTAGGTACAATGTGGACAAAACACAGTCCATGAGCGCGCGCGCTGTTCTGAGCAAAAATAACCTCAAAGTTCATTTTTAGCCGTGTTTGCTGACTTATCCCCATTATGGAAACAAGTAAAATGTACAGATTGTTACTTTTATAATGCGAGGAATAAAATAAAATTGGTTTCATGTCAGTACATGAAAAAATCTAGCGCTTTTCTAGCCCATACTGGAATGGGCATTCTCCTTTGGGCGAGCAAAATATTGCAAATAAAATGCAGCCACCTTGAGGCCACCAGCAGGAGCATCGCCTACTGTCCCCAGAATAAAGGTTTGGTAGTAGCAAGTCGACCGGTTGGTGAGTGAACCCTTCCTTATTCCAAGGGGGCTGTAGCGTCACCTTAGCTGCACCAGGTGAGTCCATCCTCCCCAATACTTTCCAAACCCGAACCCTTACAGTCCACTGCAAAACGCGTCACATACGATACTTTTTATCTGGAAAAAAGGTTAAGTTCCTATGGATTATCAAAAAGTTCGTCCAAAATGAGATTGACCTCAGCTAGTATGAATGACATATCCGCAATTATGTTAGCCCAACACACTGCATTCCCGAAGGAATTAGGGGCGGTGCCAGGACATTTATTTTTGAGCACGGCTTGTATTGAATTGGATGGAAAACACGGGCAATTTTTCATTGCCGCTTCGACCGTCTTTTTATCCAATGCGATGGTACCAACCCGGGCGGGCTCAACCCTACCATCTAGTAGGGGAAGGCAGTGGACCTACAGTATTACATTGATTCCGAACTATGGAGCAGGCCTCAGGTCCTGGCATGGTCCTTAATTTCTTCGGGAACGGGGTGTAATCAGGTTACTATATAAGTAACCATCTTATCCATTTCCAGTCCCATAAAAACTACATATTCAGAAGTTTTTAGGCGTTAGTGCTCGAGCATTATGACCGTACAGTTTTTCTGAGAACCGTACCTGAGTAAAATTACGCGCAGTAGTGTTATGAAAATTTTCCTTCGCATGAGATTTCATCAATGAAACTCCACCGTGTGTTGCATCATGCGGCCTTGCCTGAAGCTTTGTCATTGTATACGAAGGTTTCATTGACAAAGGAGAAATTTGGGTCTTACGAAATCTACATTTTCTCTATTTCGTCATGATTTGTTTGTACAGGCTAAACGACTTTTTCTTCGCTGTTTATGATATAGCGCTCCCAGTGACCAATGGCTAGGTTATGCATATAGAGACGCTATTCCCGCTGGGCGCCCGAGGCCTGACGTTTTGGTAAGTCTTGCCACTTCCGCATATAGATTAGGTATTCTAAAGGTGGCCCTTCCCGGCAGGACTTACGTATTCGCGGGCAGGGTACAAAACCGTTATTGCGCTCTGGGACCTTCTCTGTTTCAAAGAAATAGACAGGCTCCTGTGATGAAGAGGATGCAACATTTCCATAAAGCAGACAATAGGGTTTGATCTGTAACGAAAATTAAAATTATAAATCGACTAAAGAAAGAAAGCTAAAAGTAAATCACGACCAAAAATCAAACAAAAAATTAAATTGATTATAAGTCTTCATGAAACAAGCTAGGTCTGATGACCAATCTTTTTAAGATGTTTTTATTTAATAGAATAATTCGAACTTTCGGACCTTATGATTTGGAAACTAAACACAATTTTACATTGCCAACGGTCATAGAACATCTAGTTCGATTAAATAAAGCTATTTTGAGAAACATTGTGGATCTCCGACAATAAATATGGGCACGATCTTTTTTCCACGTTTGTATGGGGAGCTGAGCGGGAAGGCCCACCTTAATGGCGAGTGCCACATGGATGAAGTTCACTCACTACTTGCGTTCGGGTTGTCCTCTCTGCGCGCAGCGATCGCCTTTAGTATCTAGATGGGTATTCCGTGATCTAGTCCTAGTCTAGTGATAGCTGAGTGCCGGGAGGACTGGAGAAAAATTGGAGAGGCGTATGTCCAGCAGTAGACGCAAACACGCTGAATGACTGACTGACTGACTAACGCCCGGTTCCACCACCTCCAGTTACAAAAATCCCAAAGTTATCTTTCGGTTACACCATACAAAAATGCAATGTAACCGAAAGTTAACTATCAGATTTCAGGTACCTTGAGGTTGTGAAAACAGGGGTAAGTCGGAAAGTGCCTGGCTGATAGCCAAGACCGAAAGACAAGGTTGTTGCTAGTCTGGAAAACTAGAAGTCCAAAAGCTAGTTGTTGCGCCGGCCTATCAAACCGCGTAGATTTCACCATATCGGTTCGGGAAACATCGGATGATTGTTGCACTAAATAGCGCCATTTGGTTGTGGTATTAGCCATACATATCCAGTTACATATAAAAAATCTCTTTTCGCCTTGAGAGTCGCCTCCAAAAGAACACCGATGATGATACACACGTGAAAAGCACTCACGGCTCAGCATCAATTGTTGAACTTTCTCTTTGAACGCGACGCGAACATTATAGAACGAAAGTGTCGAGATAATAAAACTCATTTTCATACAATAGTCTCGAGCATTTGACAATGGTGCTCGATTAGGTCCTTAGACCTACTGATCCGATTGTCACTGATTGACTGCATATGAACGAATAACACCATTGTATTCTCGGTGACCGAGAAGGCTTTTGAGGATAGTTGCCAACACGGACATTACATTCGTCACTCGCGGTGGCGACGTATGGACGAATTGTGCATACAATCGTATAGAAAGCGGGCCGCGCGTCGTGTGCCACCCCTGTGTATATCGATGGTGTAGAACAGAGGTTGAGAACCTGATTTCGTCTTATTTTCTAGAGCCCCCTAATTTTCTTAGCTTAGTATTAGTATTATTAACGATTTTATGGGACAATATACCTGATACAAATAAATTATTATTATTATTTACCACAATCGCAATCATTACTTACATTATTTAAAGCGGGCAATATGAATTTACTATTCTTATACACAAATCAGCCATGGCCCCCTAAACACATGTGCGAGGTGAAAAACACTTTATGGTGGGGTCATGCACCGCCTCTTTTCGCTAAATCCATCTACCGGTATAACCGGTAGTCTAGTAGCAACTGTTCCGAGAGCTATTCTGAATGGTTACAAGGCTACAACTAGATGGTGCCTTTTGCATCTTACCGTTAGTTTTTTCAATAAAAAAACCTTCGAAATTTAAATCCATGTGTTTGCGCTGATTAAAATAATGTAGATTTAAAAATGTCATAAAAATTTGCATCATGAGATCAACATTTCTTACCGTACAAATAAAATGATTGCGCGGCATGTATCGGCAAATAGCAAGACCGATACATCGATACAATGTTCGAATATTTACTCAAATTATAAAATATGAGAAGTTTTACCGACAAATAAAACTTAATTCCACCTACAGAATGAACTTTATCTCTTCCTGTGTAATGTTTGCAACATTTTACACAAAATCTCATCGTGTACTCGACTGTTCGCCGAAAATTGAGCCGCAGACCTCAAAGTTGTCCCAACATAACACCGCCAGCGCCATGTCGCGAATGACGCTAAGCCACGCCTTCTTATCACGTGGGCTGTGACGTAGAGACCCACTTGGTGGACACAGATCTACTTTGCTTAGACCATCTCCTCTCTACCTCCCCCTCCGTGGTTTGCTCGCACTGCGCTAGGTATGAATTTTGTCGAATGACATTTTACTTCAAACAGAAGAAAACGTATTGCAACATCGAACGCGTTTCGTAATTTCTGGAAATTAAAAAATATAAACTATAAGGTTGATAGATAATGAGGCATAAACACCATTAAATAAAAAGTCATTCAGTCATGGGCGCATATCAGTCAGACTTTGGCAGTATCAGTGGAAGAGTCAAAGATAAAAACCATTTTTTTTTACTTTTTATACTTGGCCCGTTGAGGCACGAGCCCAACACTCGCACACGAGCTTGTCGCGGAACGCGAGGCGAGGCTCAAGTTGCGCATGTAAATCGAATATGCATACGATGCTCAACTTTTCAGAATTATATGACCAATAACAAACCATTCCGCCTGCTTTGTTGCATACAATTGCGATGTGTCACCATAATGTCTGGTAACTGTCCGATTTAACTGTAAACGAGAACATCGGATCATTCTCACCCATGGGCGGGGCTGCGGCAGACAATAACCCGGCCAGGGGCGCGCAACCTTGTGTCGTTCATTCAATGCGATGGCACTACCTAACACCTAGTAACTTAGGAAGTGTGTGAACAGTTTTACAGGCAATCGCGAATCCCTTAGACAGCTCATACGAAATGCACTTGAAATTAAAGAAATTGTATTATTTTTAGGTGCCGGAACCCACACGGCATAAAGCAAATTCGTATGCTTTATTTTATCCCTTTGCTTTCTTCAGATACCTAACTCAACATAATGTACAAATACGTTACCAAGAACGTTTAAAAAGGAAAGGACGTGGGTCTTCCAGACGTTATCTTGTCCACAAACCGCGTCGCTGAGTGTTTGCCTAAAGAGGCAAACGCTTTGCAATGACTCCCATTCCTTACTTACTAGGTGGTAGGGTTAATCCCATCTCGGTTGGTACCATAGCTTAGAATGAACGAATCCATGGTCGAATAAAATACGGCGACGCCGAAAATTTTCAGTGTTCATATGTGAGACAAGTTCCATAGTGTTAGGAAATCCGTGCGGATGCAAGTGATTTTATTGATGGAAAACGTTAAATTATTGAAGTACCATGATCCAGAATCTTTCCGTCGAGATAATGCCTTTAACAATAGCTATAAAACCGCTTTACTCGATTGAAAGATTCCTGATTTTAAAACCAAAATTTAAAAATCGCCAGACATGGTTATCGCAGCTGTGAAAGTCCGAAAGCCTGTGGGTGTGGTCGGGCGTCTCTTTTGTGAGGTCCTGGCGTGAGCATAGCATAAAAAACTAAACGGCAGATATAATAACTCACTAGCATGTTCACCAGTCGAGTTAGTTTACCATGGTTACCCCCAGATCTCTTACATTCCATTTCACGTGATTTTTTTACGTTCTTGGGTGTAACCAAAGGTTGCCCATACCCACCCACATGTGAATCACATCGATCGTACGACAACATTCATTTCTTATCGACCGTTTTGTTCGGGTCCCCTGTCACAGCTCATTGTGCAACTTCTGCTTTCTCAGTGCATTCAAATCCGGTCCCCGATTCGTTAGTCACCCCAAAACTGTTCCGAACATTTATAAGAATTGGCGGGTGCTTTTCCTCATACCTATAAAATGGGAGTCTTATAGCCTAATTTGAACAAGCTCGATAGCTAAGCTAGTTCCGCAAATCCGCTGGTATGGTGCCTCGCTGAACGTGGTTTCGCGAGGTGGTGTGTATGGGGCGGGGATTTGAACCCATGACCTCTGGGATTCAAGGCAATGTAAATGTGTCCTTGCTTCAAGGTCGATTATACATGCATAGATATCACATTCCAGAGTTAAATGCCGCTTGCTCCTCGCTTCAACACGTGTCAACACCCACGGAGGACCGTTCGTCATGAATCAGCGCACGGCCGATCTATTAGCGCGGCACAACGATTCTTTTGCGTCCAATAACGCTCAGATCTACTGACCCACTCATTGACAATGAACCATCGGTGATCTATGGAGATGCTCTGTTTGAAGTTACAATGGTGTACGTACAGGCTGATCCAATGATTAGCGTAACGTTCAAATCGGGTTTTGTATGAGACAATACGCGTGTTTACAGTGCGAAATAATCACATACAGTTGTATTCAGAGAGCACCTGTCAAAACTTAGTATGAGATTAGCACCGGACTAACCATACAAAATCTGGTTTAGTCCGGCATATTAAAGTTAGTCCGCCCACTCTGAATACAGCTGAAATACACATTTTTGTCGTGGATTTAAATATCATCAATATCAGGGTATATTCTTTTATTTTTCTCCATTAGGTGTTACTCCTTTCATTTATATTATAATGCACGTTCCAAAATTAAAATCCCTCCAATTCTCTAAATCCTTAATCTATAGGATCGTTTTTTTAACCACCCCCTTCCCCTCCGGAGACTTTGGCAGTCAATGTTGTCTGCTTCTCTTAAAGTATACAAATAATATATTGTGGTTGTTGTTATTATTATAAAGTTGTATTGTTTTTATTATTAATATTGAAATTGTACTTTTTATTTTTATTTATTGTTATTTCTCCTTAGTTACTGCACTTGAGCCACGTGGCACATTGCTTCCAATTTCCATCATAATTCTCAGTAACAACTGTTCAGCGAATTTCATGAATAATTCTCGCAGATATGTATCTTCCATGTATTGACTTCTTTTTATTATGCGTCCAGGGTTTGTTTCCAAGCGAGTTCTTATTGCGTGGAAATTTCGGCAATGTTTAAAAATTCTGGCGATGTTGAAGATCGCAGGAACATGAGGATGAGCTTCGAAGGTTTAATTTATTCAGGTAAGGCTCCATGTCCAGTCCATATTTGAGTACGTGCATTGGTAATGTTAGTATCAGCGAGTGCTTTCTATGCTATCTTGACTGCTGGAAAAAGCTTTATGTGATACCTGCACGATCTGAATTCTATTTTGATAGTGGAAGTGGAAGTCGGTTGTTCGTGTTTTCCATCAAGTTCAATGTGGCCGTGCTTATGATAGAAAGGGCCTGGCATGCCACCTAGTTCTTACGTAGTGCGTTAGGTTAGGTTCTGGGGTTGTACTGTATTAACCTGAATACAGTACAACACCGCATTCGATTTGGGAATACAGCTGACTCTGAATTTATTTCTTTACTTTTGAATCAGCCTATAGATTCAGACATTGTAGGAACAATACTGAATGTATTTTTGTGGATGCACCGGTACAATGTAGCGGTCTCGTCTGCTTTTAGGTCAATGATCGGAGTGTATTCAGACGAAAGGGAGCATATGTCTTAGGCCCAAATGCACGAAACAGCGAGCATGGAGGGACAGGAGTAGCGATCGAAACTCATTCACATGGCGGCAGAGTAGCCTCGAGCTAGTGGAAAATTTCTAACTGTAGTTCCATCCATCTCCATCTCTCTCCAACTCGCGACAGTGGAGCTGGAGTCGACTTCTCACTAGTTCTACATCTCACTCCCACACTGTGTTCGGCGCTCGTGCTTTTCACAGACAGACAGTAAATCAGCGAGCATGAGAGGACGGGAGAAGCAATCTAAACTCATACGCATGGCAGCAGCGTAGCCGCACGAGTTAGTGGAAAACGTCTATGTATCTGCAGTTAGTTCGCTTACGAGGACGCGCAACATCGAATGTTCGTTGCACTAAACAGTGTCGGTGGAGCTCGAAGTAATAAGTAGTAACAAGTAATATATAAGTCGACCGAATTTGTAAACTAACTAACTCGCCGACTGACTAACCGTTTTTGGAAGTAAAAGTATCTACGTCCCGCCCGCCCCCATAGTTTCTGTTGATGGGGGGCTACCATGCTAATTTAACTCGCCGGGTGAATAACATGTGAACAGGCAACAGAGTGATTAAATCTGATGTATAGTTGCACTGACAAACGATGCGTTATTGGACCACGCGAACTGAAACCTGGCGAGTTGTTTACCATGGAAATTCTCCTGTTCCGCTTCCACCCACACAAACCCTAAGTTTGTATAAGTTTGCGACAAAATAACTTTTGTGGAACTAGAGTGAACCTTGTATATTTTTACTGTTAAGATCCAAAGCTGTTCCTAGGTTTAATGAATTCAATGTTTATTCATTTATTCAGGAAAATCAAACTCAGGACAGCTGTGTTCAACCGCATTTTGGGCAGACATTGAAACGTTCTCTGACCAGAAAAGTAAATCATGAACACAACAAACCTAACCTAAACCCAGTTAAGGGACCTTGACAGCGCGTGGGTGTCCACATACCAGCCCCCATGGCCTTGCCGCCCCATATTGGAACAAGGTTTTGATATTTCCTTTTATCTCAAGTCGCATACATAATGGCATTGCGTATGATTCTCAATGTTACAAACTTTTAACTTTTCACCTTGTACAGCTCGTGGTGTAGGTGCTAGAGAACTTGCCTTTCATGCGAGAGGTTACGGGTTCAAATAGTATTTTTAATCAATGGTTCAAATACTCGCCCGGTCTTGCACCATTTTCTTTCTCTTATCTGTTTTGGATTAGTGCATTTATGTAATAGTAAGTGATAGACTTACTGTTTTTTTAGGGTTCCGTAACCAAAGGGTGTCAACGGAACCCTATTACTAAGCCTCCGCTGTCCGTCCGTCCATCCGTCCATCCGCCCGTCCGTCCGTCCGTATCTGATGAACTGTAATAGGTAGGGTGCTGACATTTTCACTGCGTTTTTATTAAACAACAAATAGATAAAATATATATAGAATTAAAGAGTTTTTCTGGTTTTTTGTATCGGAAACCAAATTTGTTTGTTTTCGATCTTTTACGAGGGAACGGAACCCTACGTGTGCGAGTCCAACTCGCACTTGACCGGTTTTTTATATTACATGGATAGGTAATACTACACCCACCGTCTTGATACTATCCCAGCACACCGCATTCTCGAAGGAATTACGTGTAATACCAGGACCTCGCTTTTATGAGCACAGCTACATGAACCTGGATGGAAAACACGGCCAATTATCATTGTTGCTTCGACCATTATCCAACGACATCTATATATGCATTGTAATCGGATTTTGAAAATAATCGGAAAATGTTTTTTGAATAGACATTCGTCGGAAGCAGTATGGCCAGACCAAAAACTGTTTCTGATTATTTTCAAAATCTGACCCAAATGTCATTGGATAACCTCAAATAACTCATTAATTTGAGCTACATCGAATGTTGTTTCAATTAAATACAAAAAATATATTTTATTTATTTCAAAGGTCCAACTCTGGCGAGTTTGTCTTTGGGTCATCTTCCTTATTGAGATAATAAAGAGGAGAACTTACAATTTTACCTCGGGCGGGCAAAACATGGGAATGATGTTAACCACAGAGATTAAAATGAAAATATGCTTGGACAATCCTGTCGGAAGTCAGTCACTCGGATTGGAAGATGGATTAGCAATATTGTTATTGTTTAAGCCACAATATACGTTTTGAAACAACCAGTCTTCTTTGCAGGAATGTCATCAATGCAATAAAAACGCTGTTAAGGCAATTCAAAACATTTATTTCGAAATGTTTATAGAAAATTAAGGTAAAGTAATGATGATCGATGAACTAGATCTAAGCGAGCAGTACGTCGATAGCTCCACTGACGATAGACTGGAAGAAGTTGCTGTTTACGAACCACCAAAAGACGTAGCCCCAGAAGAAGATCTGCACTGCCTTGTCCAAGATGAACATTCTGCAAAAATAAAATAAAACTTACTAATTGGGAAACGTCACTGAAATAAAACGATGCAAGTTTGTCCAAATCATGCAAATTACAAAATAAAGGCCAAGAATTAAATCAAAATGGTGGGTATAAATATTTATTAATGACAGGAAATTGGAAAAAATGTCTATTGTTGTATAAATTCTCTTATGCTTACGTGAAGAAGACCCAAAACATAAATAAAATAGTTAATGGGACTTATTTTTATTCAACTCCCGAAGATATAAAATTAATAAAATATACAGATAAGAACATCATTCCCAATTATGGCAAAGTATCGGTGGTTCAGTCACACATTAATGATTTTTGTTACACAAAAAACTAAATTGTAAATAACTTCATACATACTGGATTTTATGTGAAATGTAACATTTTGTATTTTGCTACAATTTTACCCAGAAATCAATGGATCATGAACAACTAACGCGTATAGTAACGAGAATTGAAAAAAGTTTGTTGAGGTGGTTTGGACATGTAAACAAAGCAAATGAGCAAAGACAGACTTACTGACTGAACAGTTTAAAAAAGCCAAAAGAGGTGACCGCTAGGCTCGCCGTGGGCGTAAATCGTAGCTGTAAGTGGGGGCGGAAGCGGAAATGTGTCTGGCTGCGGTCCGAACTTCAGACGACAGGCAATATGAGCTGACAATATCGTCGCCGATATTATCGTCTCGTTGGCCCCTTCTAAGTGGCTGAAGCACGGGGTTCCACATTGCAGAGAGCTTAAATGAGTCTTCTCGATTGAAGTTGCTGTGCTTCTTAATCTCGATAGCTTCTCGGACTAATCTTGGTATAGTTCGTTTTTCGGCGGCGATTATGCCAACCTGATCGAAACGTATCCAGTGATTTGGTCCTGATTCGCTATGCTCACACAAAGCTGACTTCGCGGAGTACTTCTTCTTTACTGCTCGAATGTGTTCCGTAACCCGTGTCGCAACACTTCGCTTTGTTTGCCCAATATAATATTTCCCACAGGAACATGAAATTTTGTACACGCCAGGAGACTGCAAGGGGAGCTGATCTTTCACTTCTTGATCTTTCTGAAAGTAGTGCCTGAGCAGGGCGGCGATTTTAACCCAGACATCTGGGATGGAAGGCAAGTCCACCCGCCCCTGAGCCACGAGCCGATACGATGGAGCGATATACTTCGGTCGCTCTATCGTATCTGCCCCTTTGTGGGCACCTACTGGCGTGCGACATTTCATTGAAGGCCTGAGGCAGAGTCTTATCTGGTTTCTTGACCAGGTAGCGCCGCCTACCGTAGACGCTGTTTTTGAAGAACATGTAAATGTTCTCGATGTCAAAGTAAAAGTGGCTGCGGCCCGCTGGCACGACGCTGCGCCGGAGCGCTATGAGATTACCGTTGTCGAAGCTCCACTGGCACGTGATGCAGCCACCCCTCCAGGAAAACTGTGGATATGTATGTATGTTCAAATGACGCACCTCCTGGCGTGCTTGAAGGCCTGAGGCAGCGTCTCGTCGGGCTCCTTCAGCAGGTAGCGCCGCCCACCGTAGACGCTGTTCTTGAAGAACGTGTAAATGTCAACGTTCTCGATTTCGAAGTAGAAGTGGCTGTGGTCAGCTGGCATGACGCTGCCCCGGAGCTCTATAAGGTTGTCGTTGTCGAAGTTCCACTGGCGCGTGATGTAGTAGTCCAGGGCGAGGTTCGCGATGTAGATGCGCCTTTGCAGCTTCACCAACCTGTAGTTAAGCACACATATTTTGTGGGAAGATTTTTTATTGTTTTCACTTGATCCGGTAGATTCACTTAACTGTACAGATGTGAGACAGATTTTGTATGGAAGTCGACATGAATAGCTATCAATGGTGTTGCCAGAGGAGCTAGGGGACTTAAACTGAAAGTGGTCGAGAATCCCCCATCATCTGTCTATTACTTTTCCCCCCTCTGGCCATCTTGCTCGTATTGCATTTCTAAACTGAGCTGAGTGGAAAACAAGAACCGGTCTCACTGTCACTTCGACCAATTTCGTGCAATGCGCTGGTACCAACCTGGGCGGGATTTACCCAACCACCTAGTAAGTCAGGAACACAGCCCTTTTTACGGCCAAACAGTCAAACGCTGCAGGACCCGACCTCGTCCAGTGTTGCCTAACTTAGATTTTCGAAAACCGTGGCCTTGACCCACCGAACTGCCACATATTTGCTAGCTATATTATGAAATCTTAAATTAATTGTTATTTATCAATTTATTCTTGCAATTTTATTTTCATTGAAGAAAAATCTATGTTTCTGATACTCACATTGGTTTTCTTCCCAACAGTCTCAGAATGGTGTCGACAAAGATCGCCGGCAGCAAATGGAAGAGAATGACCTGAAAAACGAACGTATACCTCATGAAACTTGCATGATGTTTCTTATTCAAACAAGCTTATGTAATAAATTAAATCGTAAGCGGGAGGATATAGGCGTGTTTAATCCCATAAGACCAAACGAATATTTAGAAATTGATAAAACAAATATTAAGGCAATTTAATTACGATTTGATTTAAGATTGTTTTACGTGACCAGTCCAGCCTTTCAGTCAAGCGACTTTAACATATTACCCTTGAAGGACCTAAAGTGGTTATTCATGGGGATATAACTAAGCGGGTGTATATTTCAAATTTTACATTAAGGACGTTCATGCTCGGTTGGTTGTCAAAAAAACATCCGGAAAGTATAATAGTGCTTTTTCTGCCTTTCCTGCCTTGAGGAGCATTTTCCTTGATTGAGATAGTGCACAGAAAACCGAAAGATACCCTCCATCCCTACGGATTAGAAGTTCGAGGGTCTCTAGATTTTGGCTGTTCTCTCGTCTTCTGGGATCTATGTACGAGTACCTACGCCAAAGAACTTAAAGTGATTGTAATATCCGTAAATCTCTGATTACCCCTCCAAGAAAGGGGCGTGATTTTGACTATTTATCTGAACACGAAACGATTGGTTGTCCATGCATCAGTTGCAAATTGGCACATCGTCCATTGGTTTCCTCCGAAAGAAGTTGTTCAACAGATTCCTGAGAGACTCACCCTGATATAGTGCCACTGCTTGCAGGTTGTAATTTCGCCTACAGTGTGCCAGAGCATGTTGTTGAGAGGCGCCTTAGCGGCATGATTCCTGCCAAGGTCTAGCAACTCTTGCATCGTCAGGTTCTTCAGGTTGTCCGTGCATCAGTTGCAAATTGGCACATGGTCCATCGGCTTGCTCCGAAATAAGTTGTTCGAAAGATTCCTCTGAGACTCACCCTCATATAGTGCCACTGCTTGCAGGTTGTGATGTCACCTTCGGTGTGCCAGAGCATGTCGTTGAGAGGGACCTTCGCGGCGAAATCCCTGTCGAGGTCGAGCAAGTCTCACATCGTCAGGTTGCCCGTGCATCAGTTGCAAATTGGAACATCGTCCATCGGCTTCCTTCGAAAGAAGTTGTTTAAAAGGTTCCTGAGAGACTCACCCTGATATAGTGCCACTGCTTGCAGGTTGTAATGTCACCCCCGGTGTGCCAGAGCATGTCGTTGAGAGGGACCTTCGCGGCGAGATCCCTGCCGAGGTCGAGCAACTCTCGCATCGTCACGTTCTTCAGTTTACCCGTGCAGCAGTTGTAAATGGGCACGTCGTCCGTCGGTTTCACCCTGAAGGAGAAAGGCGCCAATAAACATGGTTATAAATCTGGCGTCCAATAGCATTAGCCAAATCAGAAGCTGTCATTTATTTTATAATGTCATCAGCATGGAGGTGTGGTCATCAGCCATATTGTGGAATCAGGACTTGCGAAATAATTGTACTTTTAATTGACATTTCTCGGTAAGGTTAGATTTGTAGCAAGACATAGATTCCTAATTACAGAATTGCAGGAATAGGCCTGCAGTACTCACGTGTCGATGCCACGCTTCCACGCCGCCACGATGAGCGCCTTGATGGCCACGTCCACCGGCATGTAGTCCGCAATCAGGTCCGGGTTGGAGTAGATGCTGCGCATTATTCCTGCACACAGTTTCGTAGTTAGTTGGGTATTTGTTTTCCGCAATAAGTTAAATTAAGAGGGCATTGCACGTAACAATGATGGCTGTGTGAGTGATCCCAGCTCGTCCGAGAAATCCAAGAGTTTACGAGTCTTACCACATACTTCTGAGAGGGGTCCTGGTGAACCTAAGATCCTGCCGGCTGCTGTTGATAATTTTCTATTCCTTAAATCTTAGAGTATTTAGGACGAAAGCTTACATCCATAACTATTCCTCGGAGGCCGGAGGGGTGAGCATAAATGGCACAGCGCCATACGGTACATTCATAGCACACTTTCTCCGCTACATCTATAGACATACATTTATTAAATGCTCTACGATTACGTATGTTACGAATTGACCTGTATGAACTATTTAATAGTTAATTATTAATTAACGTCTGCTCTGGAATTCGTTTCGGTCAATAATTTCTCAATTTACCTTTCCCACTCGCCACCAAGAGTCCAACAGGCCCGTTGAAGTTCTCGATCCAGCCTGGGAACGGCTCGTCGACACTCGAAATCACTGCAAGCATTTGTTTTTTCACTTGAACTGTATTCGAAAACGACTTGCGAAACATGAATGGTTTTTGGAACTATGTTTCTCATCGCGCATTTGGCGGATGAGAGCTACACGAGATAAAGTGTCCCAGCGACACTTCTGCACTGACACTTTTGCTGTGACAGAGACAGAACTTTAGTCCTGCCGTCAACCCATATTACTTTACGGCCGAAACGGTAACACCGTTACCTGTCTCTTTCTTCGCTTGCTTCGTGAAAAAGAATACAGGCATTAGTGTCATTCGAGCCTGGCTGTTGGCTAATGCTATATGTACATTGCTTTGAGACCGAAATGGAAACGTAGCTCTCTGCAACAGTGTGCTTCCATCTAATGAAAATTAGACGTCTAGCGCTTTAAGCGTTATCTCGTGTTTAACTTGGTTGTCGCTTGTGAAATGTTATTCCGTCCGACTTTGAAGTGTCCAAGAAGTGTTCGCAATGAAGCTCAAACTATCTTCACTATTCAGGATCACAAAATCGTCGTATTTCAAAATATCCCTTTTTCTAATTATCTCTTCGCGGCCATGATAAAAGAAAGAAAAAATATTTTAGACAATTTGATTAGTGAAGATATGGGTAATGCATGAATAGTTAAAAAAATTAATCACTTTTTTAAAAATCATCACTTTCCTTTAGTTGGCCGATTAACAATAATTCACATGATTTGTTCCTTATAAGCGACACTATTGACTGGTGCAACAGGTAATACAGGATGCGTTATTTTTCTTAAAATCGTTCGATTTCCGGCTAGGTATTTTTTTTAACCCTAATAATGCAGTTTATTAAAAATCGGCCTCATGGCTCCTTTCAGTGTTTTTTGCTATTTCTTATCGTTTCAGATTTGGCCCTGAAGGTACACTTGAAAAATTCATTTAGTTTATAATATATATATATATAACATTTGGCGCCATCTATATATATGGACGCACTAGTCCTTCAAATAACGAAATATTTATGTCAGAATAGGGCATTGCCCCAATACCCACCGATAGAGGGCCTGAAGATCACCACTGGCATGACACCCTTCTGCTCGTACATTACGTGCTCCGCCAGCTGCTTCGTGAAGGTATAGGTGTTGGGCAGCTCCCCCAAATACCTGTCGATGTTTATTTAAAATAAATGCCTTTGTATTTTTTTTTTCTTATATTAATGTTTGATTAAGTCCCCTTTCCCTACTAGGTGGTAGGGTTAAGTCGCTTAAGGTAGTCGTTACCCTATCAATTCCCATACTACGGGTGCTAACTGTTTACATGGTCAATGTATTAATAGCTATTTTAAATTTTGGTTTCTTAAATATATTGTGGAAATCGACTTGGAATTCGGGGCCAAGGAAACCGGAATCATTCAGTTGAGAAAAAGCTATTTTATCGGCGGAAAAACCTTGAATTATTTAAATAGCATTCTCCTGAATCTTTCCGTTAACAACCGCTGCAAAAGCAGATTTCCCAACTGATTCCTGAGCACGGAATTCCATGACTAGGCCTCATCTAGTTACTTATTCAATGATGATCCAGAAGTGTGCATTCCGTACGTAGTCTAATAAGTCCAAGAATTGGCCTCCTAGGGGGTTATGGTGAATAACTCGCCAGGTGAATAGCAAGTGAAGAGGCAAAATAGTAATTCTTGGTGTATAACCATGGTCTCCGTTTACCATGGTTAGTTGACTCGCCGGGTGAATAGCATGTGAACAGGCATAAGAGTGATTAGATGTGACGTTAATAGTTGCATTTCGTACCACGCCAATTGTTAATTTTAAGAACCCGTCCTTTGACAGTTAACGTTTTATGAAATGCAACTAAACGTCAGATTTGGCCACTCTCTTGCCTGTTTACCTACTGTTCACCCGGCGAGTAAACTTACCATGGTAACCCCCGTAGTTCCTAACACGTACTTAGGCGTGAGTATCTTGAGCGTGTACTCGTCGGTCGACTCGACGATGTCGATCGTGTCCCTCCAGTCGGCGTGCGGCGGGTACATCTTCTCCTCGACCGGGTTGCGGTTCGTGTTGCTGTAGGAGGTCGACACGTGGACCAGCACCTAGCGACACGAGCATTTGCAGGCCAAGAATTAATATTGTATATGCTCTGATCGAAAAAGGCATTTACGGACCAAAAATGGTCTGAGGGAAAAGGGTAATTTAAGACCAACAATAAACATGATCAGCGATCAGAGCATGTGCAGACCAACAATCAGCATTTATTGATTACGATCAAGTTCATCTTGCAGAGATTTTCTTTTGATCATGTGGATTTTACTTTAGTACCAGAGTATAGGGTAATTTTTAAGCCATTATTATATTAAAGTATTGAAGGTAGCCGCATTATACCAGCAAGCGAAGCTATACTTACAGATAGTTTTTTAACTTCTTTAGCCAGCTGAAGGATCTCACGCGAGCCACGCAGGTTCATGATGACAGCGTATTTCAGGGGGTCGTCGAACCTGAAAATAACACATTTCGGTATTTTTTAAAAGATCAACGGTCAACCAAACTTGGTTAGGCCAACTTTAAAGGTTGTTTATGTAACTGGACACCGTTATGATATCAGGCCAGCTCACCGCATTCCCGAAGGAATTAGGTACCATGGCCAGGACCTTCCCTTTATGAGCACGGGTTTACATTGAAATGCATAGAAAACACCCTGGGCTGGACGAATCCTACCACCAGTAAGTAACTACAGTTGTATATGGATTCCGAACAACGAAAGCGCTCACTCGTGACGAAATACTCTTATTCAACTCAGAAAGAGAAGGAAAGTGGTGCATGAACTGAATGCGGAGGTCGCCGTGCCCTTGAGCTTCAAGCCGCTGTAACGGGTGTAACTTCAGTACAGAGTCTACATAGGAATTTTACTAATTTCAAATTTCCCTCTAATTCTACCTACCCACGGTTTTCGGCCTCAAGACGAAAAAAACGAAAAGAGAAAAACACACTTGTGGCGGGCGCAACCGAAGTGCCCGCTAGCTACGAGACTGAAGATATTTACGACTGTTTTGGACAAGTTTAGTTTTCTCGAGAGACTTTCATCGATGTGAAGAGTGAAGTGTTGTGCTACAAGTGTGGGCAAACCATAGTTTTATTGAGGCGCCCAACAAACAAAGAAGAGGAAGGGCCGGCAGGACACCACGCCGCCCTATCACCTGAGCTAGCCGTGTGATATTAAGTGGATGTGCAAGGTACTCCAAACTTTTCGTTAACAAATGTACCCCGGCGAAAAACCGCTTAAATAATGGTGTTTACTTGTCGACATTTCAGTATTGACAGTCCGAGTTCTCATCTAAATCGACGTTTACGGAACTTCAAAGTAACATAAAAAAGGCCAAACCCATACACGTCTTACTTCTTATTCTGTCAACCAGTCAAAATCCAACTCGGACTGCCTGTTTGTATGAAAACGCGGCGTCGGCGTAAGCGGCAACGTCAACGTATTTACGGCGAAGGTACGTTTGCTGTCAAATCAAATTTGGTCCAATGTGACAAGGGGCTCTGATCATTCGATGTACTTGACTTTTGACGATATGCTGAATAAATGGTCATATTTTGTACCATGGGCTAAGAGCTTGATATTCATTCCAACTGAGTACCGGAACCCTAAAATAACAACACCGTCTTACACCAACCATTTTTTTTAGGTTTGTTTCATAAACTCGTACTAACCTGACGCTGGCCGCCACGTGAAAGATAATGTTCACCCTGTTGACCAGCAAAGCTCGGTCCTCTTCCGATATACCTGGACAGCATCACACCACATAAAACAATCATCAATCAATCGGGCAAATTCTGACGGGAGATGGCGCTGGTTAGAAATCTCATAGTAATGTGCGAAAGATAAGTTTTCGGCGAGTTTTGTACGTTGTACCTTCTTTGATAACCTTTTTAAAATCATCTGATCTATTACACGAGTTATTGACTGTTTAACTGTTTTGGGATCATTTAAATCAAATCTAACGTAAATCTAATCGCAAATCTAACGACACCTTTCAAGCTAAAATCCATACATATGCACATACATACATGCGCAGTCGAGTAAAAGTGAATGAATTTTACTGTGCTAAAACAGAGGAAATATTTTGTGTAAATTATTAACTTACCTAGTCCGATTTCCGTGACATCACCTGGAATGGCAACCACCTTGGATTCCAAAATTCCGGGCCTGTCCTTCCGAAGTCGGCTGAAAGCCTGTAAATATATGAAATCTCAAAAAAAAAAATTGCTTTATCTTTTGTCCACTTTTAGGCGGTATGGCCTTAAAGTAGATGCCGCCACGGTCGTTCGTCGCTTTTTCTGCTATAACTCCGAAAACATATGACATGTTTGTACAGCTCGTGGTCTCGGTGCTAGAGGATTATCATGCGAGAGGTCTGGGTTCAAGTCCTAGTGCATTTCGTTACAAATGCGAGTTGATGCATCGTTCAGAACCCATGTAAAACTGTAGGTGGTAGAGTTAAGCCCGCCCGGGTTGGTTCCACCGCATTTGATGAAACTGTGGTTGGAGCGCCAACTAAAATGTTTCCGTGTTTTCCATCCAGTTCAATGTAGCCGTGCTCATAAAGGGAAGGTCCTGCCATGGCACCTAAATCCTTGGGGAATGGGGTGTATTTGGCTAATATCTTACCGGTAGTTGTGTGGTATTAGCCATCCATGTTAAATTTTAAAAATATATATAAAGTTACAAACGATAACTATACTGGCGAGCACAATAAGCAATTGTTTATTCAACGTCATAAAACAATTTATAAAAAATGCTAGCGTTATTGAGATAATTATAAGAATATTTGCAAAAAGTTGCAATTTAAAATTAGCAGCTTTTGCCTAACTCACTAAAACACAAAAAATATTACGCTGCCGTTATACGAATGGGTTTCAGCTACCCCTTTCGTCCTTTCTTACTCACTGTTACGAACCCCTCTGTAATTAGGTCGTGCAGTCCTGAGAAATTATTCCGACTTACTAATTATTCAACGGTAGAGCAAGGGAGTAGGTACATGGAGGTAATTCAAAGTAGAACCCATATTAAAGTTATAATTTTTAAGTGTTGCACAGTTCAGCTGAAAGGATAAATTTTTGATAATTTTAAGTTTACTAGCTGAGCTACCCTTCGTTATTGTTTTTCTGAATTTGACTGAGGAAACAAGCACGCGCCATTATCCTCTTAAAGGTATCTGTAAAATGAAATTACCAAGGACTCAAAAAGTCCCGAAAGGCGATCTTCCGCAGCCGTTCCCTTCTTCGTCCTCAGAAGAAGGTAGATCTTCTCCAAATCAGGACACGACCATAGCAGTTTCTCAATCAGCACTTTGCCCATGAATCCTGGAATGGAGATAAGGAGGATTTATATGAGGCCTATCGTTCACATTTACACTTCTGTTAAGACTATCGTGAAGGTTAGCGGGGCTTGGAGGTAATTTGAAGAAATGCTCTTTTCGGTCTATTGGCCAAGGCACAATTTTGCATACCGACGTTAAAAAAAAAACCGGCCAAGTGCGAGTCGGACTTGCACACGAAGGGTTCCGTACAACCGTACAAGATTTAACACAAAAATCAGGTATTTTTATGGCCCCCCCTTTAATTTTTTTTTATTTTGCCTATTTGTTGTTATAGCGGCAAAATAAATACACGCTCTGTGAAAATTTCAGCAGCCTACCTATTACGGTTCATGAGATACAGCCCTGTGACAGACGGACGGACGGACGGACGGACGGACGGACGGACGGACGGACGGACAGCGGAGGCTTAGTAATAGGGTTCCGTTTTCACCCTTTGGGTACGGAACCCTAAAAACTAGCGAAAGCAAGCGACTTTCGGGCCCTAACGTTTCCTTGCCTCTAAAAGATGTCACATTAAAAAAGATTTACGAAAATTTTAATTTCAAAACGACTTATAGCTAAAAGTAAACCACGACCGCTGTAGTCAAAAATCTAACAAAAACCAAATAGATCTTAAATCTTGATTAAATAAGCTATGTCTGATGACTAATCTTTTTACGATGTTCTTACTTTATCATTGCGTAATCCACCTCCAAAGTTATTGTATAAAACGCGCGAAAAATTCGAACTTTCGGACCTTATAACTAAGAAACCAAACACAATTTTACAATGCCAATGGTCATCAGATATCTAGTTCGATCAAATAAAGCTATTTTGAGCGAAATTTTGGATCTTTGACAAGAAATATAGGCGTGATCTTCTTTCCCCTTTTGTATGGGGAGATGAGCGGGTTGGGCTATTGCCCGTATTTTTTTAATTTTTACGTAAATGTCTGTATTTTCCAGTAAAATGTCTAAAATGTCAGTAAAAGGGCAAAATTTTCAATTTTTTTTAGTCAATATTTTCCAATCTAAAAGGTAAATAAAATCACACAGACGTACAATTCGAGAATATATTTTAGAATCCTATATTAAAACAACATAGTAAAACATAGAGTATGTAAACAGTTTTCGCCCGTAGTATGGGAAATTGATAGGGTAACAACTGTCTTAATTTTAACTGCTGGCAAAAAACGGGGGAGAAATCATAAATGGTACCAAAACCGGACAAGTGTGAGCCTGACTCGTACACCGATGGTTCCGTATAGATGTGTGCCTCACGGGAAAATATATTTTTCGTCGAAATACTACAAATTAAATACATATTTTTGATCTATGCATGGATGGGCAGCTAGCAAAAGAAACTCGTTTGTACAATATAGGCAGTGCCGGCGAGTGAGTTCGCTTACTATTGATTCTGAAAACTTGATTATCTCAATCTTGACCCTATTTTCACCTTTTACCATTGATTAATTAGTTTTTCTTTGCCGCTTCGATCATGTTTACATCCAATGCTCGCATTCGTGGCGAAACGCACTTATCCAACTTTTTTTTATTTTTTATGTGATTGGACATGGATGGCTAATACCACACCTTCTGTCATGGTATTAGCCTAACACACCACATGGGAACTAGGTGCCATGCCAGGACCTTCCTTATATTGCACGGCTACATTGAACTGGATGGAAAACACGGACAATTTTCATTGCCGCTTCGACCATCGTTCATTCAATGCGATGGTACCAACCCGGGCGGGATTAACCCTACCACCTAGTAAGTAAGGAAGGGGACCTACAGTTTAACGTGGAATCCGAACCACGGCCAGCCTCTCTCAACGGTCGAATGGTCACCCATCCAAGACCAGACCGTACCCAGCGTTGCTTAACTTCGGAGAGCGATCGCCGAAGTGTCGCGCCACTGGGCTATCGAGGCTGACAAACTTAGAAAGAGAAATAATGTGATGCATGATCAGAGCGGAGATCGATCCCAGATGACTAGAAGGCGAGTGCCCGTGCCCCTGAGCTACTAGCCGCTCAATTATAACGGAGTGATGGATGAATTCAATATTCTTCCATCACTCAACGATTCAATTTAACAATCACTGGTTTTTTTTTATTTATCTGGTCGTCCGTGTGTAAATTATTTTATTTATTATTTATAAATTAATTGTATGTATTTAATGGACCGTTATCTCACTCAGGGTTTTTTTCACCTACTGCTGAGCTTACAATAAATACCCATGCAAGATAATAAGCACTTTGGTAATAAAGGCCCTTTAAGTGTCGATTTAAATAAGTCAGCACTTGGTGAATACCAGGCTAAGTCGAGTTTCAGCGACATCTACGTTTTGAAGCAGATTATTTTCTTAAATCTGAATACAATGCTTCAAAACGTAGATGTCGCTGAAACTCGTATCTACGGGCCTATTCCTGGAATTCCGTAATCAGTAATCAGCAATCAGGAATCCCGGGTCTCTAAAACCGCCTTTATAGCAGTTTTCAAAGCGATTTTCTTGACGAAAATTTTCCGGTGCTTAGTTTTTTTCATTAATCAAGAGATTCCGTCGAAAAACTTGCTTTGAAATCGGCTATAAAAGCGGTCTTCTAGACTCAGGATTCCTGATTACTGAATGCTAGGAATAGACCTGCTGGTCATCGACCCAAAAGGGCGCTTCTGTAGCCAGAGTCGCGCGAGTCATGTCCTGCCATTGTCTAATGGGTCACCCCATAGGTCAATACATTCTGGACGAACATTGATCGCGCCAAGTTCACGATAGTTGGATATATATTCAGTAAAGTAGTATAAACGTGTTGTGAGACCCGTATTTTCGTTGAGAACGCGAGTCTCTAAAATTTTTTTATGTGTTTTTTTTATGCGACCATGGATGGCTAAACCACACAACTACCGTTATGATATTAGCCCAATACACCACATTCCGGAAGTAATTAGGTGCCATGCCAGGACCTTCCCTTTATGAGCACGGCTACATTGAACTGGATGGAAAACACGGACAATTTTTAATTGCCGCTTCGACCATCTTTTCATCCAATGCGATGGTACCAACCCGGGCCGGTTTAAACCCTACCACCTAGTAGGGGAAGAGGACCTACAGTTTTACATGGAATCCGAACCATGGAGCAGCTCGCATTCGTGACGAAATGCACTTATCGAACTCGGAAAGAGAAAGACAGTGGTGCATGTCGGAATTGAACCTAGGCCTCTGGTACGCTAAGCCAGTCCCCGTGCCACTAGGCTACGAGCTGCTCGTAACTCGTAACTCGACATGGATAGCTAATTCAAATGGCATTATATTATATAATTGTATATATTCAATGGATACGACATTACCGTTACCTCATTAATTTGAGTTTCAGCGACATCTACATTTAAAGCATTGTAATCAGATTTTTAAAAATAATCTGAAAAAGTATTGGTCGCGACATTCGTCGGAAGCAGGATCCTGCTCAAATTAATGGTATTATATTAGCCTAACACTCCAGATGGGAACTAGGCGCGATGCCAAGACCTTCCCTATATTGCTGGGCTTTGAACTGGATGGAAAACCCGGAAAATTATCATGACCTCCTCACCGACCATCGTTCATTTAATGCGATGATACCAATCCAGGCGGGATTAACCCTACCGCCTAGTAAGTAAAGAGGACCTACAGTTGTACGTGGAATCCGAACGACGTCCAGCCTCAACGGTTGAAAACGGTCACCCATCTAGAACCGAACCACGCTCAGATTTGCTTTACCAAGCTTGTCGAACCGCAAGGCGTCGCGCCACTGGACTACCGAACAGACGAGTTTCGGGTTCGGAACCCATATAAAACTTGTGGGCCCCCTTCTCTTCTTACCAAATTTTAGAGTTTAAGCCCGCTCGGTTGGTACAATCGCATTGGATAAACGAAGTCGAAGCGGCAATTAAAATTTTCACATGATTTCCATCCAGTTCAATGTAGGTACCCGGACAATCTTTCATTGCCGGGTACCAAGCCGCACGGGCTTAAACCCTGCTACTTTCTCAAGTAATTAAAAAATACCGGCCAAGTGCAAGTCAGACACGCACACGATGGGTTCCGTACCAACGTAAAATATTCAACACAAAAAAAATAGTTTTTTTGTATGGGGCCTTTTTTAATTTTAATATTTTTTTGATATTACCTATTTGTTGTTATAGCGGCAAAATTAATACACATTCTATGAAAATGTCAGCTGCCTACCTATTAAGGTTCATGAGATTCAGCCCTGTGACAGACGGACGGACGGACGGATGGACAGCGGAGGCTTAGTAATAGGGTTCTGTTGGCACCCTTTGGCTAAAAATATTAAAATCTGGTAGCTTTTAGGAGTAAAGAACCGTTAGGGCCTGGAAGACGATTTTTCTTTCTTTCTTTATTTTTTTCTTTAAATTTTAAAATCTCAGAGCCGCGGGGCAGCCTTCACGCCAGTCTTACGTATGTAGATTGCAAAGCTAATTAAAAGTCAGACTAATTACCTACTAGCACTGCCATCATCGCGTTTCTGGTTACATGTTACGTAGGAATGTGAAACTGTGGCTAATTCTCCTTAATTTCCCGTAATCACCTGATTAAAGCGAATTGCTAAATTTGCAGGTAGGTTATTGCATCATGACAGGTCAGCGAGAAAGAAACAACGGCACCGAAACTCCTCCACGCGTACACCTCAAAGGCAGTGTAGCCACTTTTACATACACAAGCAAGCAAGAAAACACAGCATTGGGTCTTGCTAACGTTAAATGCGACAAGATTCTCCTAGCCCCAGTTGGCTACTTGCTCAAGAACAGTATCCACCTCTTTTACCACAGAACATTACGCCTCGCGGGGCTGTGCATCTCTGCTCCTCCAATCCATGACATACCCCTCATGCTCCGCGCGGTCATCAAAGTAACTGTGATTCATGCCTATAGTGACAATAAGTAAATCGTTGATCAAGATTGAAATAGGTGATAGCACGGAGCCCTGCGTGACACCAGCCGTAATCGGGAAGTCGTCCGAATCGTTGTCCGTATCGTTGTATATAATAAAATCGAAAGGTTTTTTTTTTTTTTTTAAATAAACATCACATATTGTGACCCGAAAAATGGTTCTTCCTCAGTCAGTGGTTCTTACCGTCAAACATCGACCATTAATACAATCAACAAAACTATCAAACGTTCCACCGAGTACCTATAGCCGGTTTTTCCTGATTCGCTCTAGTATATCTCAACTTGGAGTGCAATCAAGGTCTCAATGCAATGTTATGCAACAGAACCTACTTGGACATACGACTGTGTTAGATGCATAGCTGTATGCTTTGTTTATGCACCTTCAAATACATATATCACATGCATTGCGAGAACATTTTAATCGGATGTTTGCGATATGTATGTTTTTATGCTAGCTAATACCATACCCACAGTCATTCCCAAAACACCATATTCCCAAAGGAATTAGGATTTTTTTTATGTGAATGGACATGGATGGCTCATACCACACCTTCTGTCATGGTATTAGCCCAACACACCACATGGGAACTAGGTGCCATGCCAGGACCTTCCTTATATTGCACGGCTACATTGAACTGGATGGAAAACACGGACAATTTTCATTGCCGCTTCGACCATCGTTCATCCAATGCGATGGTACCAACCCGGGCGGGATAAACCCTACCACCTAGTAAGTAAGGAAGGGGACCTACAGTTTAACGTGGAAGCCGAACCACGGCCAGCCTCTCTCAACGGTCGAATGGTCACCCATCCAAGACCAGACCGGACCCAACGTTGCATAACTTCGGAGAGCGATCGCCGAAGTGTCGCGCCACTGGGCCATTGAGGCTGACCTTTACCCGGACCTTCCCTTTACGCGCACGGATGCATTGAATTGAATGGAAAAGACGACAATTTTTCATTGCCGTTTCGGCATCTTATCGTTCAATGGATGGATGGGATGGTACCTACAATTTTACATGCATTGTCGCTTTCCTGACAATGCAACGTATCCAACTCAGAAAGAGAAAGATTGTGGTGCATGAACGGGGCGAGGATTTGAACCTATGATCTCTGGCATGCAAAGTAAATCGACGCGCCCCTGGGCTACGAGCCGCTCATATCGCCGGTACCAAAACCATCGCTTTCCGATCTGGGCCACAAACGCCTCAGCAGCGCAGCCGTGGGAAAATGGAAAATGGACCAAGAACCAACTGACTGAATAACAGCTGCTCTGCAAAGTAAAATTGCTTTTGTATCAAGTGTATCTGGGTCAGTCTGGTTCAAGATGGGTGCAAGTCACTGTCAATGCAAATTACCTACAGTACAGGTGTGCTACAGGTAAAATTGCTTAGCACGAAAAAGGCTTGCCTGCTAAGGTATACATTGTTCTGCTGCATGCGTTTCTACACACGTACGAATAACACAAGTCGTCCGACAGCATTTGTTTGACTAACGCCCGATTCCACCAGTTTCCAAGTTACTTTTCGGATATCATGTCATTAAAGGTATTTAAAACAGGGGTAAGGAAAAGCTGGGGTACTAGGCGATAGGGTTAATACATTTACGTCTTCCATTCAGGTCAATGTCGCCGCGGAATGTAAGAAACATCCTGCAATGGCCCTGTGTTCTCACGTATTGTGTAGGGCTAAAATTTTAGATTCGATGGATTAAAATGTTATATTACCAGTTCCGCCCGTGATGAGTATGGATTTCCCCTTGTAGAACTCAGGTATGGTCGGCACCCCTTCACTCGCGAACCCCATGATTCTAGTCCAAATGTTGACCGCTTCAGTGCTACACCCCTTAAAATGGCTTCCTCTGAATCGAATAGACTATCAGACCACGAATCGATTTGAAAATAGAACAAAAGTAACGAAGTTTACTCCGAAGTTTAGAAAAACGCGGGATACCGAATACAAAATGGCGTCCGCGCGGCTCGGACGCTCGGATACAATTGCTAATCGAGCGTCGAGTAATTAGATTCATCGTTACAGCGCAATCGCTGACGACCTGCAGGGTTAATCTTGAAATTCATAGTCACCGTTAAACACATTACTGAATACCGGTCTCGCCGCAAATGGCTCGAAAGTCGTGGTAGGAAATCCCAGTTCTTGTCTTTAGTCTTCTTTAACCTAAAATATCCAACTGGGCCTAAATATCTATTTGATCGTTTTTCTTCACGTTCCTCGCATGGCCTTTCACTAACTAAGATCAATTGACAAATCTTTTTCTTTCCATGCTTTCTATAGCACAATATTCTTTGTTTGGGCCTACCCTTTTCTAATTCTGGTAGATCTGGTAAAGCTGATAGATAGTGACATTAGGCATTGTGGTCTACCTTTTGCACAATTTGTTTATTTATTAGTAATAACTATTATTTTGAAGTGAATGCAAACTCTGTTATGGAACGACAGTTACTAGAGTGAAATTTTTTCACTTGAGCTTTTTTTTATACGACCTGACATGGATGGCTAATACCACACAACTACCGTTATGATATTAGCCCAATATACCACATTCCCAAAGGAATTAGGTGCCATGACAGGACCCTCCCTTTATGAGCACGGCTACATCGAACTTGATGGAAAACACGGACAATTTTTCATTGCCGCTTCGACCATTTCTTCATCCAATGCGATGGTACCAACCCGGGCGGGCTTAAACCCTACCACCTAGTAGGGGACCTACAGTTTTACATGGATTCCGAACCATGGAGCAGCTCTCATTCGTGACGAAATGCACTAATCGAACTCGGAAAGAGAAAGACAGTGGTGCATGTCGGAATTGAACCCAGGCCTCTGGTACGCTAGGCCAGTCCCCGCGCCACTAGGCTACGAGCCGCTCAAAGCTATCCTTGATTTATTCATTTCTTAAAAGAGCGTGCATAAATAACAGCGATGAATTGCGATGACGCTAAAGCGAGATGAAAGTATTTTTTTTTTATGTAACAATAATTTAAAGAACAAGGAAGTCTAATACCAAACTGACCGTCACATATCACCTAGAACCCAACCGCGCTCAGAGGTGCTTCACCCAGTTTATCGAATTTCAAGGCGTCACGCCCGTGGGCTACCGAGGCTCGCGATTCACTCTCACTGGTACTTGTGAATGCTAAACTTACTAAAAATACTGACTGTTTCTGGGTTCAGTTTGTGATAATGCAGCAAGCTTTGCATAAAATCATGTGTCGGGGAAATTATAAACCCACACGTGAATAGTGCATTTGGAATCCTTGTAAAAGTCTAGGTCCCGTTCTCGTATCGTGCATCGTACATTCGATGAAAAGATGGCCAATGTGACAATAAAAAATCGTCCGTGTTTTTATCCAGTTCGATTAGCCATGCTTATAAAGGGAAGATCCTGCCGTGGCGTCTTATTCATTCGGGAATATGGTGTGCTGGGCTTATATCATGAAAAAAGATGTGGTATTAGTTGTCCATGTCCAAAAACATAAAACAGTTTCTGAATGCTCTACGTTTGGTTAAAATCTCTGAATTTATATTTATATTTTCGGCAACACGAATGGCTTGCATACACATAAGAAACACCGCTGAAGGCCGGGAGGACTGGAGGAAAATTGGAGAGGCGTATGTCCAGCAGTGGACGCAAACACGCTGACTGACTGACATAAGAAAAACCACGCCATGATTCCAGAGAAACAAAATAGCGTGATACCATAGATTAATTATACTTGTGATACGTTTATTTCGCGAGCACTTCGTATGAAATCAAAGTAGGTATTTCGTCATCATGCGTATTTTAAAACACATGTGGATTTTATGAAACTCGACATAAACGAGTGGTAGGGTTAACTGTGGTTAATCCTATTACCTAAATGACCGGTGGTCGAAGCGGCAATGAATATTGTATTATAATATTAATTATAATAAATAATAAAATATTAATAACAATGTAATTTTTTTTTGTTTGGACTACCGACTAGCTGAGTCTAAATGAGGTTTGTACGGTTAATATAATGACAGTAGCGTGGTATTAGCTATGCATTTCCAATTATTCTGTGCTGGCGTTTTCTCGAAAACCTCTAAATATCTGAGGCATTATAGATAGTGTGAAGAAGCACGTGGGCGGCAGGGCAGGCATGGTTCTCGCAGCCCCTGTGAAAGTTTGAAAACCCATGGGGTGTCAGGCACCTCTTCGAGGGCCTGGCGTACGCCAAATGTGACGCTATAAATAATAGAAAGTTCCATTAAAAAGTTACTGTTTGACCATTTTAAAAAGAGCCCAAAATCTTTAAAAAACAAAACCAAAAAAGACATTTTATGTCACACTGAAAATTCAAATTCATCGTGTTTTTCATCCCTAATTATATTAATTCAATTCTCTCTACCCATACCCCACTCAGGACATTGGACCAACCTCATCGCCGAGTCCTCACACATTCTGGATCTCACGTACCTGGTAGACCTAGCGCTGGTCTACTTGGCCGCGTCGCTATTCCTCCGGTTCTACGTCGACGAGGTCATAGACCATGGCGAAGAAAGAAACGGCGAAGGGCCCATCTACGAGCGCCAAGGGCAAGAAGAAAGTGATGGTTGGAGGCTTCCTTTACAGGATCGACTTGAAATATTATACCCTCAGTTCGAAACTCTGACTAGTTTATTAATGTCCATGCTTAGATGCAAATCGAATGTCCATGTGTTCGATCCGCCCCGTTCATTCACCACTTTGTATCTCTTTCTGAGTGGGATACGAGCATTTCGGCATGGCTCGGAATCCGTGTAAAACTGTCGTTACCCTTCCCCTAATAGTTGAGCCCACCCGGGTTCATACCATGGCTGAAAAGGTGGTCGAAGCGGCAATGATCAGTGATCCATGTTTTCCATGCAAATCATTTTAGCCGTGCTCACAAAGGGAAGGCCCAGCGGGTGGGTTACCATGGTAGATTACCTCACCGGGTGAACAGGCAAGTAAGTGATTAAATATTACGTTAAGTTGCATTTCGTACCATGCTAACTGTCAAACGACAGTGGCTAAATGAACTGAAAAAACATTTCAAGCGAAAAACCGAATAATGAACTGGTAATTCCTGCCATGGCTAACCATGACGATTGTTTCAGGATGCAGCAGAACCACCGGGTAAGTTCAATTCACAAATTATAGACGGTTACAACAACAGATAAATATCTGTGGTTACAACCGAGATATGCCATCTACCGCGCTTGCTACAAGACTCGCTGTCTCCAATTTTCAAAAACTACCAACCCAACATGCAAACATGCAGACGCAGACGTATAGAAGGGTTTTTTGTGGTTGGGAACTGACTTGACAACCCATTTTTAGAGAACATTCGCCCGCGGTGGCGTTGTTTCGACTGTGTGGCATCCGACGCGCCTCCAGATTCCCATACAATTATATGGTCACTTTGACTATACGGCGGAGACGCGATATCGAGCGCATGCCACTTCTCCTTCCTTTCTATATAAATAGAGACAAGGAAGGAAACAAGCAATGTGGGCGTTAGCCGGTTCTCCGCGATATGGACATATTGTGCAAATATTCGTCTGGGAATTCGGCATTTTTTTTATACTGAGATTATACCTTCCAGAGGTGGAAGCGGTGGAGGTTCTTATGAGCTGTGTGGACCTGGAGATTCCCGAAGAAGAGCCTGACCAGTACACGCTAACCTCTTATTCCAGCGGTTCATTCGAACTGCTGCCACCGATCGAAGGTAATGATAACCTATCCTAACTTAACCTGAAACTTACCTTATACTCCATTAGTGTGTAGGACAGCGATGGCGTCTTAACCGTTCAAAAATATGCGATGGCCTTGCCGGCTTGACGGGAGAGTTTTAAGGTGGCCCATCCCGCTCATCTCCCCATACAAACGGGGAAAGAAGATCACGCCCATATTTCTTGTCAGAGATCCCAAGTTTTGATCAAAATAGCTTTATTTGATCAAACTAGATGTCTGATGACCGTTGGCATTGTAAAATTGTGTTTGGTTTCAGTTATAAGGTCCGAAAGTTCGAATTATTCGAGCGTTTTATACAATAACTTTGGAGGTCGATTACGCAATGATAAAGTAAGAACATTTTAAAAAGATTAGTCATCAGACATAGCTCATTTAATCAAGATGTATAATCTATTTGGTTTTTGTTAGAGTTTTGACTACAGCGGTCGGGGTTAACTTTTAGCTATAAGTCGTTTTGTAATTAAAATTTTCGTAAATCTTATCAAATCATGCACTATGCACATTGTCTTTTTTGGGGACATGTTGCATCTTGCTCATCACGGAGCCTGTCTTTTTTTTTTAAACAGAGAAGGTCCCAGAGCGCAACAGCACGGTTTTTTTACCGTGCCCGCAAATGAGTTCTTCCCGCCGGGTTGGGCCACCTTAACGATCGTTTTGAATCAGTGAGCATGGAAGGACTGGAGTAGCGATTGAAACTCTTTCGCAACGCGCCTGCGTACTCTAACTGTAGATAGTTCGCTCACGAATTCGAGACGCACATAATGGAATGTCAGTTGCACGTCCTGTTAAGTTTTGCGTGTTCTTATGTATGGGTCGTTGAAACTGTAGAAAATCAGTAGGTAGTAAGATACTTCGTAAGCGAATTCGTGACAAAATGCACTTGTTTGTGAAGTGGTGCATGAACGAGGCGGGGATCAAACCCATGACCTCTAGGACGGAACTTTTTCTCTCCTATTTATATATTATATATTTATAAATAACAATCCGTATTTATTCCCATTTCAACTACTTACCTCTATTGATCAAATTAACAAATCGTTGTCATGGAGACAGAAAATTCGTATCCAAAGCATGGAAAGAATAAGTCTCACCTAAGCCGGCACAGGAAAAGGCAAGTTTGTAAATATTGTATTCATTAACGTATGTTTTATATCGGCTGCATGTGCTGGTATGTACATTCTTTAAATATGGTACATACTTTAGTTACGGAAATGTATTTTTTCAATTACATACTTATTGATAAATTGCATTGTTGCAGATTGAAGAACATATTCAGGCAACGTAATCCAAAAATTATTATTATAAATGCTTTATTTTTTAAAGTTATATGTTCATGTGTAGAATAGATCTTGAAGCGAGGACGCCTTAATTAAAGAAAAAAACTGTACTTGTATTTTATAATTACCGCCAGGGTGGACTTGAAACAGCAAGCATACCTACAAGTCCAGCCTTGCAGTATATTCTAAAGCGGTTGTTTTTACAGCTTTCAGTTGTGGCTTCCATGTCACATTCGTAGAAAAAAGCGACGGACTTGCGTTTTCATTGACGTGATGTGTTTTGAGTATTTGGTACACTCGTAGGCCGTGTATTCGTTATAAACCTTGTTATTAATAGCTGTGAAGCGTGACGTTGAAAAGACCAGGGCCCTTAGCATGCAAACACGCAAAGCTCTCGCTATCGAAAAATTCGATATCGGATATGAATTCGTGATCGTGAAGGTTTTCGATTTCACCGCGATCATGCTAATTCGATCAGGGGCGGGGGGAGCCCAATCGAAAAGTAAAATCGAGGGACGATAGGTCGACACTCGATCTAAAGGCATAGACAAAACAATGGCTCATCCCGCTAGCTAACCTTTTTAAGTCGATCGGTATTTTTGCAGAAACCTGCATTGTTTTGATGTGTTCTTGATAGATTTAAATATTTTCTGATAATTTAAACCTAAAAGATGTCATAATATAACGATAGGAAGGAAATAAAATTAAATTACAGAAACCATAGACTAAAAATCTGAATCCATAGAAGAAATAGGTCTATTGTACGATAGCACAGAATATATTGTTACAAGCATTATATTCTCTTTGGTCACCAGCTGTTCTGTGATGTGTTCATACTCTCGTGGTAGATTTAGCTGAAGAATAACCCAAGTTCCAAGGTGATTAGCTGATGTACCCCACACTAGCCTCTTCCCGAAGACGATGTGGATCATAAACAGCTTCGTGAACATCCCGAGCGCATCGCCGCGGAGGCGTCTCGGCCCGGCCTCCTCGCCTTGTCGGCGGTCACCCTGAGGAGGTGCAGACACTTGCCAGGGCCCCTGCGGCCTTTCTTGCGAGCTGTGTGCAGTTCTTTGACCCTTCAAGAGCACGAGGGTTCCATACAATAGGTACCTACGGTTTTAATTTTTATTCTTCCCGTAATTCAATCTAGCTGCTCTCACTACACATTAAACCTAGTTCATTTGGAATTTAACTCTTTGTAGCACTTATTTTGATAACATTACACCATATTTGAATGTTCAATAATCAAATGAGGCATACATAAAACGAAATAAACGCAGTTCTTATCCAAACATTAAAACGTCAGTTGAATAAACTTCTAACTTGAGGATAGGGTTTCCATTACATTAGCAATCTTGAAAGTTAGCTTTATGGATAGGGAGAGTATTACGACATACAAGCCATTATTGATTAAATGTTACTCAAAAATGCAAACCGGCGTGGTTATGTCAGATTAAATTAAGGTCTTTAAATATCAAGAGTATTTCTGGCGACAAAACTTCATATTGAGACTATATTATTGTTGCTCTAAGATCCTAAACTGTAAGACATGTCCACCTGAAATTTGCCGTCGAGTCTTCGAATTTAGAATGCAATCGGTATGGAGTGGATCACAGTTCTACATTTGGCATGGGTATTTGTAAGTTGTGCCTTTTGTACCTTTACGTTGTGGAAATATCGTTTTTGATCCGATCACAAGACTAAACTTGAATTTTTCAGGCATTTTTGAATGGTATTGTAGCATGGAAATATATGGTTTTATGGTGTACAGTTATTATTTAAAAACTTTTTGCGCTAATGTAATGGAAGCCTCTTCTAAGCGGTAATGTCGTTTATCCTTAATCTTGTTTGTTTATTTATTTATTTATATAAAGCAGGGTTTCTTAACCCGAGGTCCATGGACCCCTTTGGGGTTCGTGCCATCAGTGCTGGGGGTCCATGTATATTTGATATGATGACATAAAATACTGTGCATAATTGATAAAAAAAGTATAGATGTCTTTGCTTTTTCTTTGGTAACAAACATAGTAATTTTTTCGAAAAGCCTTGTATGATTTCCCTTCAAATGAGTTCGGATGGGCTCCGTAATCATTTTGAAATTCCGCAAGGGGTCCATGGCTATAAAAACCGGCCAAGTGCGAGTTGGATTCGTACACGATGGATTCCGTACCATCGTACAGGATTTACAAAAAAAAATATTTTTTTTTGTATGTTAATTTTACCACATAATTTTAATTATTTTATATAATGTTACCTATTTGTTGTTATACGGCAAAATAAATACATAATCTGTAAAAATTTCAGCTTCCTACCTGTTACGTTTCATGTGATACAGCCCTGTGACAGACGGACGGACGGACAGCGGAGGCTTAGTAATAGGGTTCCGTTTTTACCCTTTGGGTACGGAAGCCTAAAAAGGTTAAGAAACCCTGATATAAAGGAAACAATCATTTTAATGAGATGCAGACTCTAATCTTGTGATTTTTTTAAATTGCAGGTGAACAACAGTACACCGAGCGACAGAATTTAAGAATATGGAGTTGTGCTAAAGGACCACTCGTTCGGGATCACCAAAGAAGACAACTGCTACGGTTGCAATTGCTACCGGTTTCAAGCTTCAAGCTACATCCAGCATGTGATGGATGTTCAAGTTGCCGTTAGATCGTTAATTCCCAGAACTGATGTATAGAGAAACAACCTAAAATAAAGTGTACGATCAGCTCTCTCTGACTAAAGGCCGTCGCCCACGGAGACTCGACTCCACATTATTCCAACGCCTAACGCTAGATAATTTACCGTGTGGGTTAAATCTCACTGTGTTGAGTCCCGGAATAGTTTGGATTTTAAATCATTCCGAAATCCATGAAGCCGCGACACCACTGGCCATAATCCAACTCATCGTGTGGGAAGATTAGAATCAAACACTCTGCCCATTATTTCACGGTTGGTTCAGTATCTGAAAAATATTTTTCTCAAACAATAAAAAAAATATAATATTTACTTTGACGGCTTACCGCACGTGTGAGGAGCAGCACGTTCTGCTCCTCACACGCACGGTAAGCCATCAAACTAAATAATCTAGTTATGTCCCGCGTAAGTTTTAAAATATTATTAAAAAAATATTTCAAAACTCACTCACTCACAGTTATTCAATAACTGGACATAAACAGCTAATACCAATCCAACCGTTATGATATTAGCCTACCACACATGGACAATTTTCATTGCAGCTTCGACCATCGTTCATTCAATGCGATGGTACCAACCTGGGTAGGATTAACCCTACCACTTAGTAGACTTACAAGTTTACGTGGGGTTCGAACCACGGCCAGCCTCAACGGTCGAAAACTTCGACTGCAAAATAGAATACCATTCTATCTCCAACACAACGAAAGCTCCGCCGATTCTTGCCACCGAATGATATATCACACGGGTATTTTTCAAAGAATCTTTAAGAACGATCAATGAAACGAAGAAGTGCAATCAGCTTTTGATGATGTCGCACTTTCTTTGAAAACGAAAGGAAATAAGTATGGCGTCTGCTAAACAGCAAATTTTCATTATTATTGTCATTCGCCGACTCGCAAGCAATTTGTCCTAAATCCCGAATAGGGACAGTTCTGAGACCACAGAGCATGAAGGTCCGGGCGGCCGGATGGCCAGGGCTTTGGCCACTGCAATTTCGATTCTGAGCTGTCAATTACAAGATGGCGTTGTAATTTACATTTCAGAATACATAAAATGCAAACCCATGAATATCACTGATATTTTTTTACTTACAATAACATTACTTAATTTATAGTTAAAATGTAACATTTCCTCATGCCTATGTGCCGGTTAGCCACAACAGAAATCCGACGCTGCAGGTGCAGCCATTGAAATTTTTCAGACAAAATTCAAATTCAGCTTAGGTTAATGACGGTGTAACTAGTTCTAGCAGATAATAAATAATCTAGCAGATAAGTGAATTGTAACTTTCATTGTATATCATCAGTCGATTCAATATTAAGAATCTTTTATTTACAAGATGGCTTGAAGCTTTTAAGTTGAGGCGAACTCTGAACTAACTATTATTGATTACTCTTTTATTTTATTAGTAAAGTATTTCAGCACGGCAAAGTCTGTCAATATACTAGTATTTTGCCCCAAACTTTCTAGCATGCTGCGTTTGCGTCACGGAACCCTGAAAACTAAAAATTATGGTAGAAATAAAACTATGTAAGCAAGAAGCATGGACATTTTTATTTGAAGTTATATACTAATACAAAATATTTTATTCAAATTTATGTTGAAATTTTATTAAATGTACCCACAACATTGATGTATGCTGTCGATTGCATGTTTTGTGGAAACTTGAAACATATTTTCTCAGAATTTGGATACAACGAAAAGATCGGTTAGACCAATATATCCTAAACATTTTCAAGAAATGTTGGTGACGGCTGCCGCTGCATAGATGTCAAGGGGAGACGAAACCTGTAAAGATGGAAAATTATGCACAGTTAAGAGGTTACATCAGTTTATTTATTAACAAAGGTTTGTCTCGAATTTAAAATTATAAATAAATAAATAACCAGTACTCCGGACTCCGCTATGAAGCGCCTGGCTACACCCATGACCACCAATTCGATTTTTCACATTACATTTAAAGGACCCCACGTTGTAGTTTGGGGGAAAGACATCAGCAGGGAATGCATTACCGAACCTATAGTTATAGAGGGTCTATAGGATCGGTTAAAATTATTTTATCTATGTAGACGGCTATGTGCATTTTGTGCATATTGCACGTTAAGCGATGGAAAAAGATGAAAGTAAAGTGGATGGGTTTGAAAAAAATTGTAGGTTAGGACTGTCCATGCAACAAAAAACCTTTTGTTTCAAAAAGGTACACATCGGCGTGTGCTGACTGAGATGGAATTTGTAGGTTATGAATATATTTCCAACAATTGATGTTACTTTGAGGTTTTTTAATGTAAATGGACATTGATAGCTAACACTAACTGTCATAATATAAGCTTAGCACACCGCATGGGAACTAGGTGCCATACCAGGACCTTCCTTAGATCGCTTGGCTACATTGAACAGGGTGGAATCCACATACAATTTTCATGACCGCTTCGACCATCGTTAGATCAATGTAGTGGTACAAACCCAGGCGGGATTAACTCTACCACCTAGTTAGTAAGGTTGAGGACCTACAGTTTTATGTGGAATCCGCACCACAGCCAGCCTCAACAGTTGCTAACGGTCACCCATCTAAAAACCAAATGGCTCCAGCTTATCGGACTGCAAGGTGCCGCATCGCACCACTGGGCCGTCCCAAATACGGAGAAAATCTCAATATGTAAGTAAATTAATTTAATACTATGTAAGTTTGGGATAATTAAATATTACTAGGCCTTTACTGGTTTAGGTTATTCAATTTCACCTTAATGTCCGGTATTATGGTGTCTTTCTTCCTTGGTTGTCCCAGTGCTGGTTCGAGGGTGGAAAATTAGGTCATTCAGATGGTTTGTCCTCCATAAAACTGCGCACAGATGCCAAAATGGTTGTTATCATCTTAGCTTCAACATTTTGGCCCACGGAGCGTTGGCGGCTGCTGCTTATACAATACCTAAAAACCTGTAAAGATAAAAAATATACTTGTATGATGTGGGCTATAATCTTAGTTACATAGTTAACTTTGCCAACATAAACCTCAAATAAAACAAGTTAACTGCCAGGATGTGCATTTGTTTCTTCTGCGCTGGGCTCACTGTATCAGCAAGAGCGAGTGAAAGAAAAAAACTAGTTTTCACCATTGTACATTCAACCAAAAACAGTCTGTTTCTCACAGACTCGGCTTGTACCTACTGTAACTGCACCTTAATATGTGCTGGAATTTGTAGGTTATGTACCAATGATTTTCGGAATATTATTGAATTTCGATTTGCCGTTCGGCTAGCAAATGTCTATTTTTATTTTATAACAAGTAGCTAGAAGCTCCGAATACTAAGAAAAACGAATATGTAGCCAACTAAACTGTGAATATTGTCCCAAATTAGTTAAGTAGGTACCTATGTCTAGGATGTCGTTCTATTCTAAAATGTATACATAAAATTCACCTTGGTTGCCGGAGTTATCGCGTCTCTCTTCCTTGGCCGTCACAACAGTGGCTCGAGGCTGGAAACGAGCTCCTCGTATAGGGCCGGAGTCAGGCGGTACACCTGCCGAAACTCCTCATCTGTCGTCATGAGCGGGTGCTCAAGACGTATGATACGTCTTCTGCGACGTCGAGCACGGTTGTCTTCGGCCCGAGCGGCCGCAAACACATCCTCTAGTAGCCACAAACGTGCCATTTTGCGGTGATAATCTTTTAAACGCTTCAACAATGGCCGGCGTGATAGATAACGCAAACGATCTCAACTGACAGCTCCAATCGAATTTGGAATTCGTTTTGAACTGTCAGTTTTGAGCGAATTCGAATTAGCATGCTGCCGATTGTAGGTTTCGTGCGAATATTCCATCGAGTTGACCTAACGACGATCGTTTCAAGCCGGCTCGATCGAATACGTTTGCGTGATGTCACGTGGTGTTAAACGCAAAGTGAATTCGAATTTGCATGCTACCGATTGGACGTTTCTTGCGAATATTCTATCGAATTTTTCGATATCGAATTAGCATGCTCGCCCTTCTGATGCCATTCCAGGAGCTTCACTTGAAAACGGTCGAAACATATTACATACACATAATTTCCTTTAAAAATATCAACTTATTTGCGTAGTGCAAACATTTAGTTTGTCGGAAAAATCTTATTCAGTTTAGATAAAGTTACTGTTATTGGTTTAGGCTATTCTTACCCTACATGTTGTCCAAACAGAGGACTGCAGTCTCCATACTAAAATGCGATTATGATAAATTAGTACACAATTAAATTTGTTTTAACCATTTCAGAACCCGTGTCGACGAGCAATAAGAAGAAAAAAATCACAGCGGTAAGTTTGGGAATAGATTATAAGGTATAGATTGAAAACATCGTACCAGTATGGTTAGGCGCTGGTTAGAAATGTCAAAGTACCAGCGAAAATAAGCAGTTTTCGGCGAGTTTTGTGGCGTTAGCTATCTTCCTCTCTAATCTATGGTTTCCTCTCTAATCTAACACTCGAAATGGGTATATGAGGATTGTCGAAAAAACAGGTTCCTACCTTTTTTCAACTGGGCACGGCTACATTAAACTGTATAGAAAACACGGACAATTCTTCAGTACCATCGTTCTACAAATTGCATGAGTCTGAAATGATATTTTTTTTATTTCACACACTATGAATCCATTTTTTATTAATTCAAATCTTTTCAGGTCTCCAGCGAATTCAGTATAGCTGCCAGCGTTCAGGAGTGGTCTTCAGACTCGTTTGGTCGAAAGGATTCAGGTAAATAATTAATTGCATTCGAAATAATTTTTATTATCTCTGTATTCTATGATGGAATGGGTGGAGCATTCCATGGAACAAATATACTTCAGGATTCCCTCATTTCCCTTCTTTTCGCGGTGATCGACTAAGCTTTATTAATGTTTTATTAATTCTAAGAAAACAGAAACATGTTCTTATTTTTGCCGTTATTTTTCGCGCTTTTGCATTTATTTTTATTTCATTCACTCTGATCAGTTTCACCTGCATTTTGGCTCTAAAGTTCTTCAATCTGGTTATATCATTTGATTTGCTTAATTCCTTCACCGTCGCCTTCACAATGCTTTTTTTTATAATAAGTTATACTTTGAAGTCAACATTTGTGTTTCCATTTTTAACCATTCTCATAATAAAACACACCCAAATTGGATATTTTGAAAAGGTTAATGTATGTTATTAGATATATTGTGACATCATAGACGTATAAAATGACTTATAAACATTTGATTTAGGCCTTCCAGTCGCAGAGCAGGAAGAGGAGAAGAAAAGGAAAAAGAAGGCAAAGAAAAAAGGAAGGAAGAAGGAGGAAGTAGCGGAACCGGTGCCGGATTTTAAGAAGGTGAAGAATTTAACAGAATCCTTACAACAGAATCCTAGGTTTGTTTTTAAGATTTTAATGTGAATAGGTAATAATACTGACTTGTTTTCAACGAATATGATAAGATTGTAGAATGTACAATAGGAAATTCTACATATTGAGAGTTTGCCTCAGTAGTCCAGAGGTGCGACGCCTCGGGTTTTGTACTTCATGTTTAACATCACTGGAGACGGGCGGGTTTTTCCACGTTTTTTTTATGTAACTGGGCTAATAATACACCCACCGTCATAATATTAGTCCGGCATGGCTACATTGAACTGGATGAAAATCCATTCCTGACCGTTTTGACCAACATTTCATCTACTGGGATGGTACCAACCCAGGCGGTCTCAAGAAGGGGTGGTTCTAGATGGATTCAGAGCCGTAGAACAGCCGCTCATCCAACTCAGAAAGGAAAGAAAGTGGTGCATGAATGAGGCGTGGATTTGAACCAACTCTGGCATGAAAAGCAAGTTCACACGCCTCTAAGCTAAGAGCCGACCGTGTAGGACAATAAAACCTCGTACTGACTCAAGTATCAATGATCCCCCAGCCGAAAGGATGGAAGTCTATGGACAAGAAGGCCCGGAAGGATTGGCTCGACGCCATGACGGACGAGTGGAGAGCCCAGCGCGCTGCGGAGAAGTTAGTAGTCAACAGTACGAAGCAGAGAAGGCTTAAGAATGCCTCGTTGATAGTTTCAACATACAAACGTAGTTTTCTAACAGAATACTGTAGGCACATTTGGGAATGTCCCCAGTACCCGTTGGCATCCTTGGACTCAATACAGCGCCGAGCGGTCCGTCTTGATGGTGACCCACAACTCACCAGTGGCCTGGAATCCCTGAGCCACAGGCTGTTTGTATCGTCGCTCAAACTGTTCTACATATATATCATGGACGTTGCTCTGCGGAGCTTGCATCTCTTATTCTTCCCCATCCAACCTATATCCGGAGCACCCCCCGCAGGTAATCAAAGCACCCCCTTTTGGGTAACATTAGGGTTTTCTGTGCGAGCCGTTTCTCAATTTAATTTCTCTGCCGCACCGCCAGGATATGGAAATGTCTGCCGGCGGATGCTTTTCCTGAAACCTATATCCTGGGAGTCTTCAAACGTAATTTCAACAAGCTCGATAGCTCAGCGAGAGTCCGCAATTACGCTGGTATCCTGCGTTAGTGTGATAGTGCCTCGCTGAACGTAGTTTCGCGAGGTGAGGTGGATTTGGCTATACTGAGTTCCTTCGGTCTCTCAGCACAGCCACACATACCGGTTTTTTCATACAGAAAATAATTTGAAAACCTCTGTACATACTTATTTTAAGTTAATATTTTGTACCCAATATCAGGCAACTAATGTCTGTATCTGCCGGATTTTGCTTTTTTTAAAATTTAAAACCGACTAAAACCAGAGAAAAAAAAATCTTCATACAAATGGTTTGGAACAGGATATTTTTTTCGAAAATGCAAAAATATTTTTTGCCTGATATTCGATTTTAAACATCATGTTAAAAGGATCGTGCAAAAGTCAAGGAACTTTCGGATGAGCAAAAATAAGGTCGTGCTGCGTTCTTGCCGACAGGGCGGAGTACATCGCCGGTGCGCAGGCGCGCCGCGAGGCGTTCGCGCGCATGCAGCAAGAGACGGCCGAGGCAGACGCGCGCGAGCAGGCGGTGCGGGCGGACGTGCTAGCCGCTACCGTCAGGAAGCTCCAAGGTATTCACGTGTGCCAATCCAACATTCAAACCTCCAATGTCGGTCTGCGGGCCCAGCAGTTTTGTATTTTCGTTAAATAATTCAAGTAAATTGCCACCTCCTCGTCGTCCTTAATATCTTTCATCTCAGACTCGGTGATGATCTCTGATCACCGAGTCTACCTGCGCACGCCATTTTTACCTTTTCTCGGGCATCGTCAGGCACTTCTTAGGTAAGGGCTTGGCTTACGCCATATGTCGCGCTTAATATAAAAAAGGTTGAAGACGTATTGATCTTACAGCAAATGTCAAAAAAAAACTAAAAACTTCGATTCGTTACAAATTGTATTTCTCTAATTTGAATATAAAAACAATATTCCTACGTGATATTGAATATACATTTTGTTTGTATGATTTTCTTATTAATTGCGATGAATTATTGATTTCAGATTTCGAACAGAGGAAACTGGATTCTGAAAATCAAAAGCAGCTGAGTGAGGAAGTAAACGTTTTAAAATTGATTACATAGTAGTTTTTAACATTTCTAGTCTACTAGAACAACCGTTGTCTGTTAAGTATCCGCTACGCATCCTAACCAATAAAATAAAGTTCCATAATCGAACAACGCAGGAGGCGTTACGTTTATATGTAATGTTAGGTGAAATAATGTTACACTAAATCATTACAATGCAATGCAGAGGAATTTGAACTAAGACATATGTTCCTTTTTAGACGTAAGCTACGTAACGATCGGAGAATCTTGAAATGTTCTATAATAGTCGCATTCAGAGGGAACCTGTCACAACTTAGTACGGGATTAGCAGCGGACTATCCATACCAAAGCCAGTTTAGTCCGGCAACAAATCCGCGCACTAAAGTAAGTCCTCCACTCTCGTATTCGTTGGGTAGAATACCTGCTCTTTTGTTAAAATAAGGCCGTGATGTAATTTCTACAGTTTTACAAACAAAAAAAACTATATTTTTTTTCCATTAGAAAAAACAAAAGTTCGTTTTGCATAATTGAATGATATAAAAGTATATACACGTAACTAACTACGAATATGGAAACTGTAGGCATATTCTTGAAATCGAGTGAAATCTTGAGTCGAGAAAACCTGATTCCTCAGCGCGGAAATCCAAGAGCTGACGCCCTCTCATTCCAGTGGCGCCAGTACCTGCGCTGCGACGGCCTGCCGGACCCTCGTGTCGTGCAGCAGGTGAACACGTACCTGCACGTGTGGCGAAACTTCGAGCAGTGCGACCCGGAATGTCTCGCCACGCGCTGCGTCCAGGTCATGCCAGTGAGTTATTTTATTGCCTTGTGGAATGCTCTACCAGCGTTTGTAGCCCAATGGTTTTGGGCCGGGCCTCTATACCGAGATGACTGTATTCGACACCTTGGATACAGATATGTAACTCGAATGCTTTACCTGAAGAAAAACCACCACTTCGGTGTTGATCGGATAACAATGGGCTGGCCGCTCAGTACGTGTGCCAGAAAACACCATTGAGCGAGACGCCGTCGATATTAGTCGACATGTTTTCATTATAACTTTGACCAATATCGTTAATTTCAGGAGGGGAATACCATAGTTTTACATATTACCCGCATTATAATTGAAAAACTCATTTAAATCTAAGCTAACAGAAGAAGAGCAGCTGTATTTAAGGTTTGTGGCTGGCATTGGTCAGGCTTCTTGTGCAAAACTATTGCCCCTTGTTTGTTTATTGTACAGCGCTCTCAATGACTAACCGTGAGGTTATAGAAAAGGTAGGGCGCTATATCTAATAACGTCTCGGGAAATCCAGAAGAGACCTTAGCCCAGCAAGTCTTGCCGTTTCAGAATACCGCCATGGTACTCTAAATAGCGAGTGCCACACGGACGATGTCCACTCCCTTTTCTTCTGACAGGTACCGGAGCTATAATCCTCGCCATTTATAGTGCTTGGCTTCTCCAAGATATAACATGGGAGTTCGAAGATGAACGTAAGAATGGTAGGCTGAGGCTTGAACTCTCCACTATTTATTAGCTCTTGCTTCCGCTGTTCTTACTGGTACTCTGGTACAATATTATCCAAGAAAATCCCACAATTATCTCCGTGTAAGAATAATATTTCTTAAAATTGAGAATCCAGGACTAATCGATGTTTGATAAGTTTAAAAGATAAATAATGAGCTGCACACATACATTAATGGTTCCAACTTCGGACTTTTCAACATTCACTTCTAAATATCAGGTAAATTCGAAATTGTCCATATAAATTATTCATTGCATCTCGGAATTGTGGGTTGCCTAAGTTGGTGGCCAGACGTTACGATCAGAAAACGATTACCACCTTCCGAACCATTTCGCCAAACTGCTTTCTGACGGCTTCTGGATCCAGTGGTATTATGTTATCATTCTTTAATGTCGTCTGGTCGTTGAATCCGGTGACTTTTTGCCATCATTCTTAAGTGTCTTCTGGTCTTGGATCCAGGGATTTTTGCTATCTCTTTTGTATGTCTTCTGGTCGTTGGATCCAGTGGCGTTTGCCTATCATTCTTTAGTGTCTTCTGTTCGTTAGATCCAGTGGACTTTTGCTAAAATTCTTTAACATTTTCTGGTTGTTGTCTCCCTGCGTTACCCATATCTGTGTGCCTATCCCATTGCTTACTTGGTCTGACCTGGTGATTGAAGATGCTGGAACTGCTGGAAGAGTTCGTGGAGAACCCACGACGCTACACGCCGCGGCAAGTCAACAATTTCTGTGAGGTTATATTGACTTTGCATATTACTTTCCACTCCTTTTTAGGGTTCCGTGCCAAAAGAGTGAAAACGGAACCCTATTGCTAAGCCTCCGCTGTCAGTCCGTCCATCCGTCCGTCCGTCCGTCTGTCACAGGGGTGTATCTCATGAACCGTAATAGGGAGGCAGCTGAAATGTTCACAGAGTGTATATTTTTTGCCGCTATAACATAGGTAAAATAAAAAAATAACAAAGATTATAGGGGGGCCCAAACAAAAACGTGATTTTTTATGTTAAATCTTGTACTATGGTACGTAACCCTTCATGTGCGAGTCCGACTCGCACTTGGCCGGTCTTTGTATTTTATTTTACATTGTAGTTGAGTTATTTGACATTGTAGTTAGGTGGCTAAGGGTCAGAACCCTCACCCACCAGAGTAATATTGTTAATAATAATAGTGTTTTACCAGATAGTGTTTACACCTCTTGACAAATTTTGCAAATGGTTAAGTAACCACGAAACTGGAAGCCATACAAAATATCGTTGTGGGAAGTTACTTAACAATTATCTTTACCAAATTTTTTATGTACCTACGGGTATATCAATGCATAATTTGCTAATATATATGATGTATATAAGTATTTAAATTTGTTTAAGTTTGCGTCATAATATAAGTAAGATTGCAATTGATATTAATATAACAAAGACTTCTCAGACATTACAACACTGATCAACGCTCACATTTACTTGCGGGTGCATGAACGATATATTGATTGAGTTATGATTTCAAAACTAGACTGTTACTCTTACTGACCTTAAATTGCATTCAAACGTCAGCATCGACTTTTTCGCGCTTAAAATGAGTCCAAACAATTGTTTTGTTGGAATACGAGGGCCCTTGGTGAGTCCCACTGAGAACTCCATGGCTCAAGCTCACAGCCGCCTCCAGATCCGAGTGGCGCTGCGCGCGCAGCTGTCGGCGGCCATGGAGGGAGCCATGTACTACCTGCTGCGCGACGTGGAGCGGCGCATGAAGATGGAGAGCATCCGCGTCGCCACCTACGGACGGGAGTTCAAGGCAGGCGCACGTTCATACACCATCACACACACAGATAGCATGAGCGCGCTGAGCTTACAAGACGAACACTGTGTGAGAGTGAGAAGTCATCTGAGTCATCACTACCGTGAGATGAAAAGGGATGGAACATACCTATTGCGTTCGCCAAGTCAGTTCCCACCCACACAAACCTTCCAATACGACTGCGGGTATATTAACGTGCGGCATGTACGTTGAAATTAAGTTGGTAGAGTTACAATATTAACCTAACCTAACCTAACCTTACCCGATCTTACCTCGGAGACAGCGGATCGGGTCTTATAGTAGGCGCGCTTTTACCTTACCACATTTCTTACATTTCTACCAACACATCTGCTAATGTATAGTTCAAGGCTGATCACAGATGAGACCAAAAAAATGTCACACGTGTTGTTATTTACACATGTTTTAAGCATTGATTACCAAGACGTTTTGTTGTTAAGTAAAACATTGTACTTCAAGCATTCAAAATGGCGTTTTGCCCGCTTTCAGGCACTGTTCCTGCATGCCTGGGTCGCCGTGAGAATGCCAAAGAAGCGGGACCAACGCGTCCAGATGTGAGCCTGAATCACTGAATTGGGAAACAGGCTGGAAACGCCTATTTATATTTTTATTAAATAATATACTACTATTTATAGCGGTTTATATTAATACTTCCAGGGCTATGTAAATCCTTTGTTTTTATGTTTACACGGTCACTTATTTTTTTGTAACAAGAACTATTACTACTCGAAAAAGTCGCCTTTTTAACCGACTTCAAAAAAGGAGGAGGTTATCAATTCGTCTGTATGTTTTTTTTTGGTTTTTTTTTGACAATTCACTTGTCCCGAGTGCGTGTGCCCGATACGACATTATTAACTAGCGGACGCGCGACCGACGCAACTGAAGAACAACGAAATTCTCCTATGGGCAAGAAAACTGGTGCCAACTTTAGTTCAATACCTGGTAATACCACCCAAAAATCGCAGTTCTATTTTACATATTGAGAAAAAATGTTATCAATAATTTTCAACTCTTTTTTATCGCAGGGATATATATAGTAGATATGGATTTTGTTATAATTCGATTTCATATATGAAACTGGCAGACGGTAATTGTCAGCCCATATTTAAAAATAATTTATCATATCATAGATGACGCTGTCAGGAGTAAACTCACACCATTAAACTTTCATCTCTATAATAAACATGCTGCGCAAAAAAATAAAGACGAGATTTATGAGTCCTTGTCCTTCGCATGAAGTTACAATGCAATGCCGGGACCTCACATCTGGCATTTTTATTGCATTACTTTTCTAGCCTATTCCCAATTGTGGCTGTGTGACTGTGGCTTTTATATTAATAGACCGGGATAGATACGGTTTGAGAAGCACATGAAATCCGAAATGATTTTTTTTTTCTCAGAAATATATAATTTCATGTTCATATGCTTACATTAAGTTTGCAACATTTAGCGGGGCCCGGAAGATAGATTTTTTTTTAAAAATGTATTAAAAAATTTATATCTCCTAAACAAATATTTAGAAACGGTATTAAAAAAAATTATATGTTAAGTCTTTTAAGGCGTAATGTAACTGTGAATTTGCAACAATTTTGTAATTACGGAAATGTATTTAAAAAAATGTTTTTACAAAAAAAAATCTATGCCGCGAACCTAACTTGCTATTGCTATATTCTTTCTAGAATATGTAAAAGAAAATTAAATTCTTTAAAAACTATACAACGCACAATTTTATACGTATTTCGAATTTTTTGTTTAGCTTTTGTGTGAATGTAAAAATTATAAATGAAAAAAATGTGCTTCTAATATTGGTAACATTTTACAAATTTCACAGAGTTTCCAGTTTCCAATTTCCAGTTTCCAGTTTCCAATTTCAGAAATTAAAATAGAATTTTCATCATTTGCTTTGCAGATATTATGAAAATAGTACGAAAAAAATATATTTACACAGTTCCGTAAATAAGAAATTATTGCAAATTCACAGTAATATTACACCTAAAATTAGCTAACATATAACTTTTTTAAATAACATTTCTAAATATTTGTTTAGGAGATATCATTTTTTAAACATATTTCATATTTTATTTCTATCTATCGGACCCCCCAAAATGTTGCAAACTTAATGTACACACGTCCACATGAAATACTACGTTTATGAGAAAAAAAAATGCATTTCGGATTTAATGTTTTTCTAAGTGTTGATTTAAGCCTAAATTTCCTACATACATTACATTTCATACATTACTACTTATACCAACTACTAATATTATAAATAATTATAATAGTCAATCAACTAGATCGACCAATCATTAAGTTAGATTGAATCTGCTTTGATTTCTGATCAATCCAAGCTTGATTATTATTACAAAATTATAATATTTCGAACTCTGGTTTTTATGAAATCTTATTTATCAGTCTTATCTATTCTAGCCGTCAAACAGACTAGTCCCACTGTGCTTCTATACACCACAATGATGTGTCTATGGCTATAATTATAATTAATTAGCGCCTCAAAATCCATTACTTTTCTTGTGTTGTATAGAACAAACTAAAAGGTTTAGACTAATACATTTTTTGCAGTTCGATTTTGATGTAAGATTTTCTCCCACGTCCATAGCACGGCGCAACAAGGCACAAGCCAGCAAGCCATCGCCGCGTCGCCGAGCAAGGAGGAGCCCATGGAGCTGGAGTTCCCCGCGCTGCAGGTGCAGCTACGCATGCCGCGCGGCTTCGACTGCTCCGTGGTGTGCGTGCGCGCAGCCCGCGCCACCATCGACCTGTACAGCGAGGAGTCGCGCACCTTCCCGCTCGCGAACCCCGCGCCCGACTACGACAAAGGTCTGAGCTCCTACTTCCATAGCACGGCGCAACATGACGCAAGCCAGCAAGCCACCACCGCGTCCCCGAGCAAGGAGGAGCCCCTGGAGCTAGAGTTCCCCGCGCTGCAGGTGCAGCTGCGCATGCCGCGCGGCTTCGACTGCTCCGTGGTGTGCGTGCGCGCAGCCCGCGCCACCATCGACCTGTACAGCGAGGAGTCGCGCACCTTCCCGCTCGCGCACCCCGCGCCCGACTACGACAAAGGTCTGAGCTCCTACTTCCATAGCACGGCGCAACATGACGCAAGCCAGCAAGCCACCACCGCGTCCCCGAGCAAGGAGGAGCCCCTGGAGCTAGAGTTCCCCGCGCTGCAGGTGCAGCTACGCATGCCGCGCGGCTTCGACTGCTCCGTGGTGTGCGTGCGCGCAGCCCGCGCCACCATCGACCTGTACAGCGAGGAGTCGCGCACCTTCCCGCTCGCGCACCCCGCGCCCGACTACGACAAAGGTCTGAGCTCCTACTTCCATAGCACGGCGCAACATGACGCAAGCCAGCAAGCCACCACCGCGTCCCCGAGCAAGGAGGAGCCCCTGGAGCTAGAGTTCCCCGCGCTGCAGGTGCAGCTGCGCATGCCGCGCGGCTTCGACTGCTCCGTGGTGTGCGTGCGCGCAGCCCGCGCCACCATCGACCTGTACAGCGAGGAGTCGCGCACCTTCCCGCTCGCGCACCCCGCGCCCGACTACGACAAAGGTCTGAGCTCCTACTTCCATAGCACGGCGCAACATGACGCAAGCCAGCAAGCCACCACCGCGTCCCCGAGCAAGGAGGAGCCCCTGGAGCTAGAGTTCCCCGCGCTGCAGGTGCAGCTGCGCATGCCGCGCGGCTTCGACTGCTCCGTGGTGTGCGTGCGCGCAGCCCGCGCCACCATCCACCTGTACAGCGAGGAGTCGCGCACCTTCCCGCTCGCGCACCCCGCGCCCGACTTCAAAAGCGGTTTTCTAGACTCAGGATTCCTGATTACGGAATGCCAGGAATAGACCTGCTGTAGACGGCCGGATGAAAAAATCCGGAATCGGGCCAAGGTTGCATTGAAAGTTTCGAATGAGCAACATGAAAAGTTCGTGCAGCCCAAGCGCGAAAAGAAAACTTAAGGCGGCCCAACTCGGCGGGACTAACTCATTCGCGGGCACGGTACAAAACCGTGCTTTTGCGATCTGGGACCTTCTCTGTTTCAAAGATAAAAAAGACAGGCTCCGTGATGAGGAAGATGCAACATGTCTACAAAAAAGACAATGTACTATGCACATGTATGATTTGGTAAGATTTACGAAAATTTTAATTACAAAACGACTTATAGCTAAAAGTAAACCACGACCGCTGTAGTCAAAAATCTAACAAAAACCTAATAGATTATAAATCTTGATTAAATAAGCTATGTCTCATGACGAATGGTCATACTTTATCATTGCATAATCCACCTCCAAAGTTATTGTATAAAACGCGCAAAAAATTCGAACTTTCGGATCTTATAACTTAGAAACCAAACACAATTTTACAATGCCAATAGTCATCAGACATCTAGTTGAATCAAATAAAACTATTTTGAGCAAAATTTGGGATCTCTGACAAGAAATATGGGCGTGATCTTTTTTTCCCGTTTTTATGGGGAGTTGAGCGGGATGGGCCACCTTAACTAGCCGATGTTCGGAAATGTTTTCGAATTAGCAACCAAAAAAGGTTGTGCAGTCGAATTTGGGTAGATTTGATGAACAAAAACAGTTCATGCGTGCAACGCATTTGGGTAGGATGGAAAACATTTCATGGAGCCAGATTCCATAGAGTTGTTTATGTAACTCAGCCTCATGAGTGAGTATAAGGCTAATGAAAAGTGTTGAAATTAAATGAGTAGTTATGAATAGAACGCAAAATTTCCCAAAAATTGGGACTGAATTCCCCATAAATCGGGATGTTCCCCACACATCGGCAATGCTGAATGTAACACGTACCATGGAGTCGTGTGTTAAGGTTGGACAATATTCTTGTAAGACACTATCCGATGTATTTGCAGATCTCTTTACGTTTACGGCCGAGGAACACATAGCAACATACAAGCTGAAAAACGAACAGGACGCCATTCTAACAAAATTCTACAAGGACGTGAAAGCCAGGATCAAGGAACTGGAGACCTTCATAGAAGCCAATAAGTAAGTTTATATAAGTTTCACGGCATCGCATTCAACAATTTGAAGACGAAAAATATCTATAGCAAGTATAATTAATCTATGCTATAGCTATTGCTTTCACATGGATCATTCTACATTACATCTCTGCACCCTGCTTAGACTTTAAGCACAGGCATATTTTATATGTTTGTGCGTTTTGTACAGCAGCTGCAAGTAACATCTTGCCAAAATATGGCAGTTAATGTCAGACCGGTTGATGTCGCGTTTGATCCAAAATATAGTCAAGACTTTCTATCTAAATAAGCCAAAGTTTTATTTCGGGTACTCCACCAATACATTTTCATTGAATTCTGGTTAAATATAGAAATATTTGCTACAAAGATAAGTTCTCAGTACTGATTCCGAACCATGGAGCAGCAAGCCTTTTCCTGGAATTCCGTAATCAGGAATCTGGAATTCTGTGTCTAGAAAACCGCTTTTATAGCTGTGTTCAAAGCGATCTTTTCGACGGAAAACCTTGATTAAATTGAAATACTATGCTCCGGAATCTTTTCGTCAAGAAAATCGCTTTGAAAACCGCTATAAAAGCTGTTTTCTAGACTCAGGATTCCGGATTCCTGATAACGGTATTCCAGGAATAGGCCTGCTGCTCGCATTCGTGATGAAAAGCACTTATCCAACTCAGAAAGAGAAAGAAAGTGGTACACGAACGGGCGATGATTTGAACCCAGACTTCTGGTATGCAGGGCCACTAGCGCCACTAGTTATGCTACGAGCCGCGCGAATTTTATTAATGTTTAGTATTTACTTATTGATTTGATTTATTTATTTGATCAAAATTTTCGTTCAGGTTCCAGAAAAACAAAGCAGAGCTCGAAGAATTGGACCAACTGAACGTTGCCGAAGCTCCACACATGCCGGACCCACGACAGCATATGGCTGACACGCGAGGTATATGCAAAGCAGCCTCTTTGTACCAGCGAGCATAGACGGGCGGGAGTAGCGTACGAAACTCATTCGTATGATGGCAACGTAGCCACCAGTTAGTGAAGAACGTCTATTTATTCGGATCAATAAATAAAATTCAATAAACACAAGTCTTAAGTAAATATTCTGTTTCGTACTAAGGATGTACGACACTTTTTTCAAGGATTGTGATATAAACCTTTTTAAATTTAAAAAATATAAACAAATTTTATTTTATTATATTATTGAAATACTTTTTGTTCATTTTAAGATTTCATTGGTTATTTTAATTTCTCAATTTAATTACAATTTTAAGTATGAATGCAACATTATTACTTTAATTATTTCCATATTTTTTTTATTAGTTTGCAGGAAAAAAAATAAGTTTAAAACTGAAAAAGACCTATCTAGTTCAGGGGCCTAAGAATGTAAATCGTGTATACTTACATATATGTTTTTAACCGACTTCAAAAAAGGAGGGGGTTCTCAATTCGACTGTTTTTTTTATGTTTGTTACCTCAGAACTTTCGCCTGGGTGAACAGATTTTGATGATTTTTTATTTGAAAGCTGATGCTTCCCGTGTGGTCCGATTTCAATTTGGTTTAGTTCCGATAATGAAATCCATGAGAAAATCATATGTCTTAAATTTTCATTAAGTATGTCCGCGACGAATGGACGAATAACTCAATATCACACCAACCGATTTCGATTATTCTTTTTTTATTTGAAAGGACGTGTACAAATTAGTTAGTGTACTTCAGATTAACTAAAAATAAATAAATAACAAACATTTTAACAAAAAAAAACCGACTTCAAAGAAAAAATATTCCAAAAGAAATTAACATGCACTAAAATGTAAAAATGTTCGAGTCTGCTGAGATTTGTATCCTTTAATCTATGTTCGACTGTACAGTTACATATAAAAATAGAGACGAAGACACATTGTACCGCAATCGTATACTCCTTCAAGTAAAGATGACACTTTGCAGCGAAAGAGTTCGAGGCGTACCTGGCCAGGTGCGCGTACCGCACGCGCTCGGGCGAGGTGAACCTGCGCAAGCTGCGCGTGTGCGGCGGGGTGCTGCACCTAGACCTCCTCGAACAGCCGCCGCAGCCGAAGCAGATGCGAGGCGACATCGAGATCACGACGCGTGAGCGCATAGTTTCATTTTTTATCTCGGTTATAGATGCTCCGCGCCGTCTATGACGGCTTTGCGCAACTGCTATTTGACGCGAAATGCGGCGGCCGACCTTGATCAACAGATGGCGCCACTCGCATGTTTACACAGCTCACTGGTTATAGAATGCCGTTTTTATTGTATACATCTCCTATACCTGCTGATATTAAGAATCATTGATATTACTGTATCTGAAATATTCGGGCTACACCCCGAGGGATTTTATTATCTTGATTTACCTTTTAGATTGGAAAATATTGGCTTATAAACATTAGAAAAGGTTGTCTTACTTACTGTCATTTTAGAAAAAAATACTGGAAAATTCTTATATTTACCTACATCAGAATAAAACAAACGGATATAGAATCAAGATTTCCTTAGTGCTTGAACATTTTTTACTATACTCTGACAGGTGGGTAGGGAAACGTAGAGCTGACGATGATCTCGCTAGTTTTATTCGCAGTCGGCGTGCAAAATTGTGCCTTGGCCAATGGACAAAGAGAGTATTTCTTCAAATTTCAAATCTCATAGCCCAGTTAACTTCACGACAGTCTTAAATGTAGATAATCACTGTCTAAATTGTAACATGGAAACCATTACAAGAGTGCAAAATATCAAAGTCTTAATCATTTGCATGTTGTTCATGAAAACGTATTTTCCCATTTATAAGCCCACTAGTCACAAATGTATCTTTCAATTTTACGTTATCTGAGTATCTTATCAGCAGTTTTACTTTTTCTATTGCTTTATCATAACTCGGACTATTGTGATATTTCTTATCCGTTGGTTGATAGATATCAGCTGTATCATATGCTTTAACTTGCTCATTTACCTCAGACGTCCAGTCTGTTAATCTTCTTTAAAGCACGCTAGGATAGAAAGAACAATTCGTGTATTTTATCGTTTATTAAAAAGAATAACACTTTTAAAATTAATGTTTACATTAATTTTAATATCAAGCATAATATAATTAAAATGTATATCTGAATCACATAAAAAGCAAGTTCTCTTCGGAAAAAATAGCTAATAACTAGTAAATACAATATATTTGTACAAATGCATTGAGACCAAAACATAATAAAAACACCGTAGAACTCACATTTTGCTACAAGTTTTCTTTAAAAACCGCACCGCCAAAATATTTAGCTCTTCGTTTATTATTGAAATTGAAGAAGATCGATGAAGCGAACACCGTTACACCGTATGGAGATAAATTCATTCATTCCAAGACAATATGGTGTCTAAGTGCAAACACGATTGAAAGTGTGATCAGTTGAAGCAAGTTCAAAAATGTAACTTTAGAGATTAAATACCATTACATCACCATCCTCAGGAATCATCATATTTCTCTTACTGGTAGATCGTTGCGACTCCAAATCTTGCTGAGTTAAATGAACTCATGCCAAGTAACCATAAATACATATCAGCTGAAGCCAAATTAGTAGAAATGTAACTTTGAGCTAAGACACCAAAATATCACTATCCTCAGGAATCATCACATATTTCTTACTGGTATGTCGTTGTGACTTCTAATCTTACACACGATTGGCAACGTTTAGAATGACGACAATTCCATTCTGATAACAATGGGTCTGCCTAGTTGTATTAACATCACAGCTTTTCAACAACCCCTGCTTGGAAAGTAGCGTTTGAACGTTATCAAAGCCTTTGTTCACCTTCATGGTTGACTCCCCGCGTTCAGGCCGTGGAGACTTCCCTGAGCGAGTTACCATTCTGCGTCAGGGAGCGCTTCACGCGTCGCCAGAACTGCTCCTGGCCCGCCTTGGCCTTCGGCCACACGATGTAGGTCTTCGTCATCATGAGGTAGTGCAGGGTGTGCGGTCTCTTGCGCCGCGGGACGTCCTCCAGCAGGACCAGTATCAGGTCCTCGCGCCGAGTTTCCAGCAGCCTGTCGTCAAATAAGTTCATATCATTATTCATATTAAGATTATTTTCTTTATCTTCAGCAACATGCATGCTATCTATTGCATGAAACATTCAGTATGACGTGTCTTTTGAATCGAAGCTTCTTTACCGATGTTTTTAAATTATAATATATCCGTTCTTAAAAATGTTACGGCTTTTCACACGGCAGGTAGATATATTCTCCGACGTTTCGAGCTAATCATTCAGCCCGTTGTCAAGGAGGCATCCGCCGCGCTCGTGCGCAGCAGACGACTCTACCTGCCGCGTGAAAAGCCGTAACATTTTTCAAACATGTCTAACGACCGCGGTAACCTCAAAAGTATCATATCCGTTCTTACTTTTCCCTTGAAGAAGAAAGAAGAGAAATCTATAACAACCAAAACTACAACACTCACCAGAGATTATGCACTCCACCCTAAGTATACTGTTATTTTTCTCTGCTCTGGACCCCGATGTTTACAGCTGGCAACCTTTAAAATATGATGCCGAAGTAGGCTAAGATATCGAAGACGATTTTGAAATTCTACCAATATAAATGTATTGATATTATGACATTGATATAATATTCATGTAACCATGACACAAATAAAATAAGTACTTTTCAATACACCCTAGTATCGTCTTAAGATTCCAACTCATTGGATGTATTGATTGACTAACCTGTGCTGCGCGAGGTGCATCTCAAACTGGCACCACTGACTCAGAAGGAACTTGTTTGAGATGACTAGCATGATGGCACGCGACCGGTCCATACACGACACGATGTTCTCCAAGATGGATAGTCCCACCTGAAACCACAATAAATATATTTAGTTCAACATACATATTCCTTGAAGCATATTCTTTCTTTAACTGTACACTGGGCACTGCCTGAGATATTTAAGGAAGACACTGCTGCATCCAACATGCGGCAGCGCACCTGGAATTCTTTCCAGTATTTGTCGAGGTATTTCTCGAGGCTCGATTGGCGGAGGTAATTACGAAACGCCAGGATAGCATTAAATCTCTTACGCGTTTCTCTAGTGATGGGTGACAGTGGTAGATAGGAGCTGGCAGCTCATATGGAAACATCTTCCGTATTTCTCAAGTGGGCAGTAAGGCAGTTACTTATCAGCATCTCAACTAGAAGTCCTTCCATTTTAGAGTGCTGGTTACTACAGGAAGTTACGAGTCGTCAGCCCGCCTGGAAGTATTATCCATATTTCTCGAATGAGGGTTGGCAGAGGTAATTATGAGCTGGCACGTCACCTGAAGTTTTCGTGTTTCTCGAGTGATGATTGGCAGAGTTACGAGCTGGCTGCTCATCTGGAAATCTTCCATATCTCTCGAGCGGGGTTGCTCACCTGAAAATCTCTCTCGTGCAGACACACGCTCACGTTGCAGTCGGCCTCGACGTGGGGAAGCAGCTGGTCTAGTACCCACGCGCGGTCCTCGTTGCAGTACGACACAAACACATCGTAGTGATAGATCGCATCTGTACCTGCAAAGCATCCACCTTTCGAGTCATTTTGTCTCGAAAACCATTGCGTGTTACCTCATGGTTCGGAAGCCATGTGCAATTTTTCTTTCTTAATTCCTAGATGGTAGGATTAAGCCAGTTCAGTTTGGTGCCACCACACAATGAACGATGGTCGAAGCGGCCGTGAGAATTATCACTTTTTTTTAATCTATTTTATAACGTACATTACTAATTTACTTATACGTTGTACAATCATCACTACATAGTATAAAACAAAGTCGCTTTCTCTGTCCCTATATCCCTTGCATGTATGCCTTAATCTTTAAAACTACGCAACGGATTTTGATGCGGTTTTTTTTAATAGATAGAATTGAAGAGGAAGGTTTATATGTATAATAACATCCATGAAATAGTGGAGAAATACTGTTATTTTTGAGGTTTCCAATGTGATGTCGTAAAAAATTACATTTTTCCGCTTATATTGCAAACGCAGGCTGAACCCTACGAGATTTATCAAAATAATGTACTAAGTATTGTACACTTGTACGTACATGGTATATGTCTATCTCTTATGGATATCCCACAGTAACATTTTTTTGTCATTTACTTTTTACGACAAATAATGTCTAATTTTCGAAGCGATTTTAACCAATACAGCATTAATCCTTATCCAATTAAATACCTCAAATACATGGTTGATTTAATATAGATCTATATGGCCCTGTACAGCATATGATTTAAATGAATATGTTCGAAGATATTACAGATTTAAAAATTGTGGGACGTAGCGTTTGGGCGGTACCGGCCGGACGGGGCGGCAGGAGCGTGCCTATAAATAGTGCGTCGGAGGCCGCGCTTCTCCCTGTAGCACTTTGAATTTAGCAGCGATCGGACGCGTTTATTATCAGAGCTCTCTAATATCTAATAATCATCTAATAATAATATCTAAGTATTTTTTATTTCAAACATTTTAATGTAGGAACTCTACGTAAAAAGGGTTTATTTGTGTCAAAATAATATTTTTTTAAATGATATTTTGCCCGTGCAAAGCCGGGACGGGCTGCTAGTGTAGAATATTGGAAAGGTTTCTTCGGAAATGCGGTGTAATGGGCTATGGAACATGATGACCGTGAGTCCCAGTGAAATTAAAAAAATATGATGAGGGAAACAAAAGTTTAGGGTTTTCATATGTAGGAATACTATAAATTAAATACTAATTTCAAGGTCATATTTTTATCTTGACATAGAACGCTCGTGAGAATTCGATTTGTTTTTGACCATTTTATTTTGTTAAATTGTGTTGCTTCTTCTCTTGCTGTTGTCTTTCAGATGGTAAAGACAAGCATCTTAATATTTGAAAATGTTTCAGCTCGAAAACAATTTCATCGAGTAATTTTTTCTCCCGACTTTGGAACTATTTTTGTGCTTATTTCATTCTCCAGAATAGTCTCCTGTAGTGGTTTCAGAACCGAATCTTGTATGTGCACAGTAACTATTAGAGGGAGTAGTGAACGGTATATTAGAATTGCCTTGATATGTGAAACGATTCATTAATTAAATTAAGACAAATATGTGTGCAGTTGAAGTATGTTGAACTGGCTTTCCTACGCACCTAGAAGAATTTCAAATGACAGTGTTGCAAAAATCTCCCACCACTCCGGAAAAATGACATGATGATAGGAATGTATTTTATACTACTCACTGAAACTCTTCTCTTCGTTGCCGATGATGCTCAGCATGGCTGAATTTTTGACGGTGATGAAGAAATATTTGACGCACCACCACCTCCTGAAGAGTACAACAGCTATGACACCAAAAATGACCAAAGGAATAGAGATCATCAAGATGAGGCTAGTGATCTGTTCCTCCATTATGTCTTCGTATGGCGGTTTATTTCTCTCAGCCTCATGGCACCCTGGGACATCTGTGAACTCCCACTTTGAATCTTCGTTCACTGTGTAACATGTGTACGCATGTTTGTTGTAATCAAAGAGTATGAACGAACCGTTTCTGTCAGGAGAGTTGTCGTCTTCAGTGCAGTTTTCGAGATCTTTGCAAATTGTCTGCAATGAAACTCTCTTGTTTATGATATTTTCATAATATGAGAAACCAGTGTGGAATTCCAAGGCAAAGTACTGACTAGACTGATTTATTGTGGGTTCAATCTTGGGCGGTATAATAACCTCCGTGTTATTATTGGCTTTAGAATATTTTATGATTTCTCCATTTATAGCAATGTCCAAGAATTCTCTAACCTGACAGCTGCAGACGAAGTAATTATCGGAGAGACCTATGTAAGTCACGTGACTTAAGTCCGAAATCATCGCGTCTGATATCATGTTTAAATTGTTCTTTATCAAATTGAGTAACCTTAGCTGAGGCATGTGTTCATATATAGGTCCAAACCAACTCGGTACACGATTCGCCATTAAGTCCAAGAATTCAAGACTCTTTAATGACGCCATTACGTGCGCAGGGACGACAGATACGGCGTTATTGGTCACTTTGAGAATTTCTAGATTCTGAAAATTCTTGAAGATTTCGAGAGATTGCAGACCAACACGATCTGCAAAAAGGACGACAAGACTACCGCTGAGCTTTTCTACGAAATTCTGGTTGCTGATTGACATTATTTGACTATTCCCGCTCACATCCAAATATTTCAGGGCGATCCCGTTGAATGTATTGCTTTTGAGGGAATTTATTCCCACTTCGCATATCGACAGTTTCTGCAGGCTTTCACTTAACCATTCGAAAATCCCCACATTCGCTTGGGTGATTACCGTTTTAGAAAGATCCAAAGACCTGAGGTTTTTTAAGGACCAGAATATCTTCTCTGAAGCTATTTGGATGTAGGTCGCTGATCCGTGCGTAGTGTGGATCTCATTGTTACTGATGTCCAGGTACAGAAGATTGTCTAGGCCGTTAAATGCTTGCGCCTCGATGTGCATTATAAGATTTTCTCCGAGGTAAAGGGCCTCCAGTAATGGCATGTTGCTGAAGGTGTTATCTTCGATAGTGCGTATGCTGCAGGCGCGTAGGTCGAGCTCCCTCAAGTTTTTGAACTCAACATGCTTGAAGGCGCTAGCCCAGCGTTCATTTTGTGCTGGAATGTAATAATAACAACACAGTTTAATTTACCGATTATTTTACTAGCAGTTTTATCCACCCAGCAGTTTCATGTTCACAATAAATATTTGAAGTGTTCATATGAATGTTTACGAATGAAAATTATTATTTTCCCTCTACATACATTTCAATGTATAGATATCAAGGAAAATATATAGAGACGAGTCGTAGAACAAAATATGTTAAGTTTAGTTTACAGAATCACCCCCTTCCAGCCCTTATTTTTGTATTATGTTTAGGGCTTATGCTAACCCCATAGTCCCTATACAGAACACAAAACATTTAATAGAATCACTATCTCCTAATATTGTAATCAGATTTAGAAAATAATCAGTTAAAATGTTGGTCTGGACATACTTCTGGAACAAGATTCGAACCTGCGACTTTTGAATTACATGTCCACTGCTCTACTGCTAAGCTATCAGAGCATTACGTCATCTCAATAGTTGCTGTCAAATTGCCTTAACGTAGGATTAATTCGCGAAATCAGCGCCATTTAGTAGTAGATAGGGGAAGCCGCCGATTCGTATAGAATTGAGAAATTTGTTGGCTTTCTTACGGGATTCCTTGCGGGTGGACTGCATCGTAGAGACGGCGCCTGTTGCGTTAAAGCTGACCATGTAGAGATCGCCCGGCTCGCTAGAATCGTGGAAGCTATTGCTGTAGAGCGTCAGATAGTGGAGCGTCTGCGCCAAAGAACGACCCTCGGAGTCGTGGTAACTGAACACCTGAAATGGTTGGTCATTTAGGAGCTACGTACATACCATCACATCGCTTTAAAAATTTTACTCTTCTCAATTCCCTTACCTACAACCTTATTACCCCTTCTCAATTCATAACACTATATTTCTTTCTGTAGACAATGCTCCCTGACACAGCTAGTCGAATTTCTGCTGCATTTATTTCACATTCAAGCTTCAATCCTACAATAGAATGTACTTCTTACCTCACTACATTCAATAACGTTTGGTACTATTACTTTGCAATATCCCATTGAAACGATTTAGCCGCGCTGGTAACTACTAAACTATGAACTTCTCTCGACCATGATTTATCGGTCTAGGAACTAGCAATTGATGAATGTCATAACAATAGGCGCGTCTCCTTTGGTACGACCAATACATTGGTGAACAATATGTTACCAATTTAAGTCTCACCTTCGGAACAGTTGTGAAGCCACATTTGGCCAAGCTTAACTGCTGGACGGGGGTGTCCGTCCTCCGTATCTTGGTCCTGAGTAGCTCGCGCAGCTGCTGCACTGCGTCCTGGCTGCTGGACAGGTCCACTGCTTCTTCGCCTGTGCCATCATCATCAGTTTTGTATCCTTAGCAAACTTCTCAAGCGAGTGTAGTTTTGATTCCAGATTTAAAAATATAGCAAACTATATGAATTGCAGAATATTGGACTCGCCATCGTATTTTATTCTGTAACGATCATTCTTTTTTTGATAGACAGGTGGAGCCACTGAAGAGAAAGGAAGGAGAAGTGGCATGCGGTCGATATCGCGTCTCCGCTATAAATCTCCGACCATATAATTATTTGGGAATCCATTGCGGGTCGTATGCCACATAGTCAATACATCGCAACCGCGCACGAATGTAGTCTAAAATAGCGTTTCACGTCAGTTCCCACCCACACACACACCCCATTACATCTGCGACTACTTTTGCATGTGGCATGTACGTTTAATTTGGATTGGTAGTTATTGAAAGTTGGAGACAGCGGGTAAGCGCGCTGGATGCCATATCTCCTCTCTCTTTATCTATGGGTGCAAGTTATGCAAGTTAAAAGACACTTAAAGGGCCTTTATTACTAAAGTGGTGATTATCTTGTACTGGTATCGATTGCAAGATGGTAAGAAAGGCCCTTGAATGTAGGGATCAAGCTAATCAGTACTTGGTGGAAAAGACCCTAAAGTTGTAAAGTTGTTATAAAAAAAATATATCGGTCAAATGAGCACCTCCAGAGTTGATGCACATTTTTGCTAGTTTCACGGCATTTTGAATTGTTGCTCACAAACACACCAAATTAGTTGTAAGCCCTTCGACCAGTTGGAATTTTCTGAAACTATAAACTGAGCAATATAGTCGCAATCTGTTGATGGGAACTAACTTGGCGAATGCATTTTAGGGACAATTCCCCGCGCGGAAGCGATGTGTGTAGTATACGGCTGTGTTCAATACGATTTTAAAAACAGTGATATGGACAACTTATCCAAACTTTGGGGACCCGGGTAACGTCCACATGCCATTTCTCCTTCCCTTTCTCTTTTTTGTGAAAGCATTTCTCTAACTAGTTCAATTTACCTATAACCTGTGAAGTCCTAATGCCTTACCAAGTTTACCAGTGAGATTCCCTTCCTTGGTGACCCAGCTCTGAACATCCGTCATGTAGCCGGTCAAGCAGCGATCGGTAGCACCCGTCGAGTACATGCATATCGCTGTGTAGCATAGCCTGAAATATTATAAAGTTTAGCCTGTTTTCACCAACTGCTCATTTATTTTAATCGACACTTAAAGGGCATTTATTACTAAAGTGCTGATTATCTTGTACTGATATCGATTGCAAGCTGCTAAGACAGGCCCTTAATATGTGGCGATTAAGCTAGTCAGCAGTAGGTGAAAAAGGCCCTAAAGAGTTTGCTATATCGTAATCATAATTACCTATCTGGGGCACATATAATAAAACAAGACAAAAATGTTATTGATAAATGACATAAAATTATGCACAATGAGATCAACATTTGTAACCGGATGAACCAAATTATTACGCACCATCTGTCGGCAACACCGCCCACTTGCTCGCGACTGACGCTAAGCCACTCCGCGCCATAGACAAAGGAGAGTAGGGATAGACTGCTAACGTCATGCAACGTACAAAACTCGCTAAATACTTCTTATTCTCGCTTTTACTATGATATTTCACACCCTTCACTAGTTACATCGTTATTAAAATAAGCTAAATTCCAAATTGTGTCTAGGCAGGCATGATGAAAACGTTACATTTTAACTATAAATTAAGTAATGTAATTGCAAATAAAAAAATTTCATTGATATTCATTGGTTTGTATTTAATGTATTCTGAAATGTCAATTACAACGCCATCTGTTGACTGTTATTATCCCTATTCAACCCTTGTATGACTCTATGATCTTTCCCTTATCTATGGCCTGGGATTCTTATAACTTTGGCTGTGACGTAGGTCCCAGTTCGTGGGCACGCACCCAGTTTGCTTGAACCAACTCGTCTCTACCTCCTCCGCGGTATAGACGATTGAACTATTGAACTCTGGCGCAAGTACATTCACGTATTTTCATGCCTTTACACATGAAACGTAAATGCTGCTTTATTACTAAAGTACTGATTATCTTGTACTAGTATCTATTGCAAGATGGTAAGAAAGGCCCTTTAATGTACGGATTAAAGTAATCAGGACTTGGTGGAAGAAACCCGTCTCTTTTACTTCTCAGTCGACGTAAATGCAACTAAAAGGAATACCAAAGTAAGAATATGACCATCGACTTAATGACCATTTCAAAAGCGCTTTCTGCTTAGTGAGTTCAGTTTATATACAACAATATTTAGTTTGACGGCTTACCGCGCGTATGAGGAGCAGGACGTGCTGCTCGACGTTTCGGAGCCTCACATGGGCTCCATCTTCAGGAGAACGTGCCTGTCGCGACGGAGGTAGGCACGTTACTGGCTACCCGCCGCTTTGCTTCACTTCTCAGCGTCCATGGCAACACTCGTACATTTTCTTGAGGATTAGCTGCGGTCCGAATTTCGTGTGAAGTGCAAAACACGCTGACTGTGTTTTCCTCGACGTCTGTTGTCGGTGCACCTCTCCGAAATTCAGTTTTCAGCTTATTCAGCACGGGTTTCCATATGGGCGAAAGACGGTAGGAATCTTCACGATTGAAGTTCTTGTGCTTGCTGATTTCGATGGACTCTCGAATGATTCGTGGGAGGTTTCGTTGTTCAGGTACTAGGACTTTCACCTGATCAAACCTCAACCAGTGCCCAGGTCCAGATTCTGCATGCTCACACAGCGCTGACTTCGTGATATCTCTGTTCTTAACCGCCCGTATGTGCTCCGTGATGCGTGTGCTGACGCTCCTCTTCGTTTGGCCAATGTACGATTTACCGCATGAACAGGGAACTCTGTAGACGCCAGCGGCGAGTAATGGTACCTTGTCCTTCACTGATCGGAACATGGCTGAGACCTTGCGTTGAGGATACAGTACGGCTGGTATGCTGGATCTCCTCAGTATCCTCGCAATACGGTCTGTCACTCCCCTGATGTACGGCAGGTATGCGGCTCGCCTCTTGACGTCATACTGTGGTTGTCGTTCTTTCCTTCTGGTTCTCCAATCTCTTGCCTTATAACCATTGCCTTGCAGCACTGTCTCAATGAATTTAATTTCCGCAGCAATGTGTAGTGGATCACAAAGACGTTCCGCTCTCTGTAGAAGTGATTTTGGTACCGATTGTAAGTGTGCCGGGTGGTGATGTGGGGATGCATGTAGGTACCTATTGGTATGGGTCGGTTTTCTATATACCGTATGACCCAACTTTCCATCGGCGCACTTAATCACTAATACATCCAGGAATGCTAGCTTTCCTTCCTGCTCAATCTCCATAGTGAACTTAATCCTGGGATGTATGGAGTTGAGGTGGTCTAGGAATTTGCTGAGCTCTGTGAGTCCGTGGGTCCACACTGCGAAAACGTCATCCACGTAACGGATCCATAGTGCCGGTTGTAAAGCTGCCGAGTCCAGGGCACGCTGTTCAAATGACTCCATGAACAGGTTCGCCACCACTGGAGCTACCGGTGACCCCATCGCCACACCATCTGTTTGGACGTAGTAACTCTCGTTCCACAGGAAATATTTAGTGCTAAGGACGTGTCTGAGTAGATCGATGTACATCACGGACAGGTTGTTTTCTTGTAGAAGGGCTTCTATTCTCTTCAGCGCATCTTCCACAGGAACAGCGTGCCCTGGACTCGGCAGCTTTACAACCGGCACTATGGATCCGTTACGTGGATGACGTTTTCGCAGTGTGGACCCACGGACTCACAGAGCTCAGCAAATTCCTAGACCACCTCAACTCCATACATCCCAGGATTAAGTTAACTATGGAGACTGAGCAGGAAGGAAAGCTAGCATTCCTGGATGTATTAGTGATTAAATGCGCCGATGGAAAGTTGGGTCACACGGTATATAGAAAACCGACCCATACCAATAGGTACCTACATGCATCCTCACATCACCACCCGGCACACTTACAATCGGTACCAAAATCACTTCTACAGAGAGCGGAACGTCTTTGTGATCCACTACACTTTGCTGCGGAAATTAAATTCATTGAGACAGTGCTGCAAGGCAATGGTTATAAGGCAAGAGATTGGAGAACCAGAAGGAAAGAACGACAACCACAGTATGACGTCAAGAGGCGAGCCGCATACCTGCCGTACATCAAGGGAGTGACAGACCGTATTGCGAGGATACTGAGGAGATCCAGCATACCAGCCGTGCTGTATCCTCAACGCAAGGTCTCAGCCATGCTCCGATCAGTGAAGGACAAGGTACCATTACTCGCCGCTGGCGTCTACAGAGTTCCCTGTTCATGCGGTAAATCGTACATTGGCCAAACGAAGAGGAGCGTCAGCACACGCATCACGGAGCACATACGGGCGGTTAAGAACAGAGATATCACGAAGTCAGCGCTGTGTGAGCATGCAGAATCTGGACCTGGGCACTGGTTGAGGTTTGATCAGGTGAAAGTCCTAGTACCTGAACAACGAAACCTCCCACGAATCATTCGGGAGTCCATCGAAATCAGCAAGCACAAGAACTTCAATCGTGAAGATTCCTACCGTCTTTCGCCCATATGGAAACCCGTGCTGAATAAGCTGAAAACTGAATTTCGGAGAGGTGCACCGACAACAGACGTCGAGGAAAACACAGTCAGCGTGTTTTGCACTTCACACGAAATTCGGACCGCAGCTAATCCTCAAGAAAATGTACGAGTGTTGCCATGGACGCTGAGAAGTGAAGCAAAGCGGCGGGTAGCCAGTAACGTGCCTACCTCCGTCGCGACAGGCACGTTCTCCTGAAGATGGAGCCCATGTGAGGCTCCGAAACGTCGAGCAGCACGTCCTGCTCCTCACACGCGCGGTAAGCCGTCAAACTAAATATTGTAGTTATGTCCCGCGTAAGTTTTAAAATATTTATATACAACATTTGAAATATACATTAAAAAATGTTTTCCATGAATCGTACCTAAATCAATTTAGCAGAATATTTCTACGATTGTTATCAAAAGTTCGTGAGTTGATTAGATATATCGGAAGCTAAACAAAAGTACATACCTACCTACCTATCTTGTAGATTTTTATTTTCATTTCAATTGGAAAGGCAAGAGCTTTAAACTATGTCCAGGCTAATAAAATAAGTCGATATAAAAGTAACAGTTGTACCACAATGTTTGCAATAAAATTAGTTCTGTGTTGCTTCCGGCATGTAGTTAAATCTGCGAAATAATTAAACTGGTTGAAAAGATACAACTCTAGTAGTTGTTTTTTCTACAACCGCCTTTTTTAACATACTAAGGGCCTTTCTTAGCAGCTTGCAATGAATACCAGTAAAAGATAATCAGCACTTTATTAATAAAGGCCCTTTAAGTGTCGATTAAAATAAATAAGCACTTGGTGAGAACCAGGCAATTGTTTATAAAGGTTCTTTTAGCGATATAAAGTAGCAAATACATAATGATGTTTTAAAGTCTGACTCACGTACATATTATCTCCATGATAAAGGACGATTCTAGGTATAGATTCTTGGGATGATACCATAGATAAGTTCATTTCAAATAACTTCCTTCATTGTTAGGTATTTAAATTACAAATGCTGTATTTACGTTAAATGCCCATACACTTAGTCTTAAAAATATATATAGTTGCATATTAGTAAGTAAAATGTTGGTATGGAAAATGGAGCTCACGAGCTCAGAAGACCAACATCGATTTGACTGCAGGCAAACTATGTTGGCGCCATCAGTAAAAATGTTCCTCTGCTTTTCCCACAGACCTAGCATGCGCGCGCAGCGCTTTTCCCCTTTGACATGTAACCTATTTTTAAAGCAGCTGGCGTATTGTTTCAACTTCATGTTAAATAAAGAATTACTGATTTTGAAATAGTCACTAAAGCACGAAGTGACACTGGGGTGGGGTTCTCCAAAAAGTTCGTCGAGTTTAACGCGAGCAAGAGACAGATGCGCATATGTAGTGCGAAACAGATTCGAACTTCCAGGGTACCGATCTGCGTATTGACGACCACTCGTTGTCGATTCGACGCATGACTTTAATTTCCGTCGCCATATCGAGTATAAAGCCAAGCTGCCTCGAAGATGCTGGGAGTCTTTAACAGGCAACAACAATCAGTTGTTTCTCAACTTTCAATACGAGGCGCAGATAAGGTTTGCGTGGATAGTTTGTATACAACACAGCAGCACCGGGCCGTACGTCTCGTCGACGATCCCAAAGTATCTCACAATTTAGAGACACTCCAACTCCGTTTCATATTATCTTTACCGTGGAGAATGATCTTCGGATCTGCATAACGCTGTCATTGCGTCCCCTTTTTACCACCGCTCAACGCCGGGGTATTTGCCCCAAAGTACAACCTGGGTAACTTCAAAGAAGATGTGATGTACCTGGCCGGCCGGCATGGTTTTTTCAGTCCCGCGTAAGTTAGAAAGCATCATCGGGCACTTCTTATGTGAAGGCCTGACCACGGAGAAGGGAGGTAAAAAGGAGTCGGTCTAAGCAAACTGGGTTTGTGCTCACGAACTGGGTGGCTACATCACAGCCCACGTGTTAAGAAGGCGTGGCTTAGCGTCAGGCGCGACCAAATACCTTGCGGTGTTGCCGACAGATGGTGCGCAATAATTTTGTTCATACGGTTAGAAAGGTAGATCTCATTATGTATGATTATATGTCATTTTAAAATTACTTAAATCCGTGGGAAGGCATAGATGTCAGTTTTGAAGGGTTTTAATTGTGTATCCTAACAGTAAAATGCAAACGCGCCATCTAGTTTTGCCAGCGAGTCTTGGAATCATTATAACATGGATTTACCAAAAAAATCCGGAACCATGAAGTGTTTTCTCCCCGCACTAGAGACCCTGCGCTCTCTAGTAATATGAGTTAACAACATCTCTACCTTCCTCCTCCGTGGGCCTGACCAAGAACGGGCGTACGCTGTATGAATAATACTTACAGTATCCGTAGAATCATATTTCCTGTTGCCTTACTCGTTCAAAAGCGGAGATTTTCCCAATGCAACTTGTCAGACACCTCGGACATTTTCTCCTCGAGCACTTGACCGCAAAGGCCAAAAGGTACCTAAGAAATCACCACTAAGCAACCACACTGAGAGACACTTTCAACCACTAACACTCGTTATAAAATGGACGCCAGGCGCACTCTCGTATCTTAGCACTTATATTTCTTATTTTCATGATAGTCGATTGAATAGATAAATAAATAAAACCAATAAAGATAAATAAACAAAGGCGTTATCGAAAGAAGAAGATAAGTTATAAATTGATTAAAAATGACGTAAGTAGTGTTTTCAAGCTATTTTTAGTTTTATTTATTTTAATTTTTTTTATTTGCGAATCAAACAGTTTATCCTAAACAATAGTAAACACACATAATAAAAAACTCAGACCAATAAAGTTTCGACATATAGTTAGTTAATAAAACAAATTCGAATTAATCCTACCCGTTTGTATCCGGTGCCATAGATAGATTACTAACGTCATACTAGTGTTTGAATAAGGATAATAAAAGTCCGCAGGTGGCGTTGAATAGTTTCGTGGTGACCAACGAGCCCCATGGGCTTTCTAACTTTCAGGGGCCCTAGTAGGAAAAGATTACTTTCAAAGTAGAGGGGACGCCCTTGTTGCTACCAACACAGTTTATTTTTGTGACGGGACCATGGTAGGCGTTATTCTGTGGTTAGGCCTCGTACCCATGCTACGTGACCGATCTTACCCACTTTTTGACCCAGCACCCTTGTGACCTACCGTGGTATGTGCTTCACGTAGTGCTTTATCCATAATATCCACACTGTAATATTATAAATGCGAAAGTACGCCCCGGTTGCACGAAGAGACGGCTGAGTTAATCAATGTTCAAACACGTCACTTTTAGTGATCCGCATAGAGTTCCTTCCATACTGTCCACACAAAGTTACGTGTTTGATCATACTTTGACGTTGATTTTGATTTTTTGCCCTTTCGTGCACTCCGCCCTAAATCTGTCTGTCTGTTGCGTTTTTACGCCTAAACCGCTGAACCAATTTTGACGAAATTTTGTATAGAGATATCCGGAAAGGACATCACCATTGTTCTCTCGACACAGTTGATTTTCATTTATTACTTTCACATGAGCGTTTTTTATTATACTGGACATGGATGGCTAATACCACCACCACGGTCATGATGTAGCCCAATATATCGCAAACCCGAAAAAAATACATACCTTCCCTTTATGAGAATGGCTACATAGAACTGGATAGAAAACAAGGTCATTTTGTCATTGCCGCTTCGACCATCATTTCATCCAATAGCAACCCGGGCGGGCCTAACCTGCCACCTAGAAATTCTCATTCGTAACGAAATTCACTTATCACTCAATAATATAAAGAAAGTGGTGCATGACCGAGGAGTTGAACTCATAACCTCTCACATGAAAGGCAAGTCCTCTAGCCCCTAAGCCACGAGCCGAAGTTGGTTGGTAATTTTAGAAAATTGGCAACAGCAGGTCTCCTAGTGGGCGCGCTAGTTGGCACATCTTCCTTTTTTTGGTCAGAGTTTTTAACAATTGTGGGTAGCTTTCTTCCCAACAGTATCCGAACACCTTTAGTCATTATGCGTACAAAGCAAACAGAAAGATATTCAGGGGCGCGGCTACTTGCCTTGCATACCCACCATGCATGCATGGTATTATTTTTTACAAGCTGAGGTACCCGGCTCCGCTCGGGACAATGTGCTTTCGGACTGATATCGGGCTAAATTATATGCTGGATAGTAACCTAAAGGGCTGGTCCAAAAGGCTAGATTGTTTTTTTTATGTGACTAGACATGGATGGCTAATACCACAACTTCTGTCATGGTATTAGCCCAACACACCACATGGGAACAGGTGCCATGCCAGGGCCTTCCTTATATTGCACGGCTACATTGAACTGGATGGAAAACACGGACAATTTTCATTGCCGCTTCGACCATCGTTCATCCAATGCGGTGGTACCAACCCGGGCGGGATTAACCCTACCACCTAGTAAGTAAGCAAGGGGACCTACAGTTTAACGTGGAATCCGAACCACGGCCAGCCTCTCTCAACGGTCGAATGGTCACCCATCCAAGACCAGACCGGACCCAGCGTTGCTTAACTTCGGAGAGCGATCGCCGAAGTGTCGCGTCACTGGGCCACTGAGGCTGACAACTTTCCTACTAACTTGATATTTTAGAAAATGCACACAATATCTTTTTAAATAGTAGCCTATGTGTTATTCTGATGTATGAACTATATTATTGTAAAGTTTCATTAAAATCCATTCAATAGTTTTTACGTCCCTCTCCTTTCATGCACCATTATTTTTTTCTTACTGATCTGAAGTTCATTTAATTTAAATGTGCCAACTCGGGCGGGATTAACCCTAACAGCTAGCAACTAACACAGGGGACCTACAGTTTGACGTGAAATCCAAATGACGAGCGACGAATCGCTTATCAACGCTTAAATACGTCGTTTCTTGTAAAACGCTTGGTTGGAATCTACGCATTTTTTAATAACATGTACATAACTTGACGTAATTTGAAAACCGATATCTCTTTCTGCAATCGGGCTAAAAGTCAATTTGAGTTAAGGCTGCAATTATCACACACTATACGAACGCAATATTCACTTGATCAGACACACATTCCAGAAGCGTCCAAAACCAGTCCGAATTCTACCGAATAGGACCAACACCGTCAAGGTGTCCACTTGACTGTCACCGACTTACAACTGATAATTTTTCGATCGACATGCCGACGATAGCTTGTATCTAATCTTTACGTAGCGTGCTGCCCGAAGAGCGATTTTGGTCTGTTTTCAAAGTATGTCGTTTTTCACCACTTTTCTGACTGTGCTCGTCACAGGCAAATTTGAAAATTTTGGAAAATATTTATTTTTCATTACAATATTAATCAAAACGTTCATAAAGTTACTCAACAAAATGATTCAATACACACCAGTTTAGTATTCTACAAGGTGGTCCATAACCACAAAGCTATACCATATTTATTTCAACTTTCCGAAAGTCCGAACAAATTCGACTGGTATCGATCCAAGTACCTACCTAATACTAGTACCAACACAAATAATTTCATATCATATAGATTGTAGTTCAATTATTACGCCCTTTCTTCAATGATAATGTTATTCATTAACCGCAAATATGTGTTTCTATGCACCTGTACATCGATAGTTACACCACGCCCACGGTCATGATATTAGCAGCGGCCGTGAAACAAGGGGGAAGGGGGGCAGATCCTCCCCGACCTAAAATCAGACAGGGGCTAATCCCCAATCCTTCGTTCGGTGAGGCGCGGCCAAAGAATGGTGAAAAAAGGGAAAAACCGGGCGAAAATAAGCAGCGCCGCGGAAGGTAGGGGCGGACCCCTGTCCCCCCTAAAAGTAAATGGAGGGGCTCAATTTTTGCAACGGTCGCAGAAATGGGGAGCAGAACTAGCCAAATACCCTCCGCAAATTAAATCTGGTGTGTCTAAACTTGGGGAGTATCGGGAGTATTTTGAATTTGACAACCATCTACCGATATTTCGTTTTTTTTTTATGTAACTCAACATTGATATCATACCCACTGTCATGATATTCGCCCAACGCACAGAACATTTTACATTGCCGTTTCGACCAACTTTCATTCAATGCGAGGGCACCAACCGGGACTGGATTTACCCTACCACCTAACATGTAATGTTTTCCAAGAATCCAAACCATACAATAAAAAAATATAACTTCAACAAAAACAGCAGTCAAAGTTCAAATACTAACCTAACCTAACCTTACCTTACTTAACCAGACCTAACGCAACCCACCTGGCCTCGTCAATGTGCCACATGTTTTCGCAATTGAACGGGTGAAATTAGTTAATCTGCGTATTAATGTGCACATTCCCGGGTATCGCACATTATCGGTGACATACCTCATAACATTTCTGGAACAGTCAGGCACACACATGTGATCTATTTCTTTTGAAATAGTTTCCGATTGATAGTGTTTGGAGGATATTGTTTAAAGTGACGCATCGAACTGCAATAAAATCGTGTGCATGTGAGGTTAACTGTAAATTCCTTCCAGTATATACTAAAATTGTGAACGTTGTGCCTTCAGTGAGTCTACCGAAGTGCCTGCAGCCGGTGGCGTACCAGGTTGTGTACCGGCCGCCGTCGCCGCCCGCCGCCGGCGTGACGCGCACTCCCGAGGAAATCGAGGCGGAGATGCGACTCGTCGAGGCCGAGTACGACAAGCTGGCGCGCGTGCACATCGAGTGAGTCGCGCAACTTTGGACATCATTGAGCCTGCCTCTGAGCTACGGATCAGGGGGTCCATTCAGAGTAAGAGTGAGTTCGAATTCGCCACTAAATATCAACTCACTTTTTTAAATAGTTACTGTTTCCACACTTCTAGAACCTCATTACAGTTAGGTAAAAATCGGGTTTGTCCCGTAAATACGTTGGAATAAATAACGGTTCCGTTATTTAAATAATAATATATTTCCCAGCTATTTTTAGGTTAACTCACTCCCGAACTCGAACTCACTCTTGCTCTGAATGGACCCCCAGGTGGTGGAACTCCCTGAGTTCAGATTTTGCTTATCTGAGCCCTTGCAGCGAGCAATGATAATTTGCAATCGATTATATTAATATTCCATCTTCCCCCGTGGTCACTCCCGTACAAACAAACGTAATGGACATGGAGAAGGGAGGTAGAGAGGAGTTGTTCTAAGCAATCTGGGCCCCACAAACTGGGGCTCGTGGTAGCGCGTGGGTTAGCGTTTGTCGCTGGCGGTGTTGCCGACAGATGGTGCGCGATAATTTTGTTTGCACGATTAGAAATGTTGATCACATTATGCATAATTTATGTAATTTTAAAATTAGAATTACATAATTTATTTTTATCATTTTATTTTAAATTATTTAAATCTGTGGAAAGGCATAGATTTAAGTTGTAAAACGTTGTAAAAAGTTGTAAAACGCGCCCATGTTGGAACCATTAACAACCCATTGAAAATAACAACAGATGTAGTGTGTAATGTATGGTAGATGGATTTAGCAAAAATAGGCGGTGCATGACCCCACCATGAATTGTTTTTCGCCCCGCTTCCCCCCGCACTAGAGACACTGCTCTCTCTAGTAATATAATAATAATGATAATAGGTAATCATAATAATCATTTATTTACGAAATTACACATTCCTACAGATAACATACAACTTTGAGGAAAAAAATGGTGCAACCTATGTAATTCGTAAAAAGCCTATGGCTCAGCAAGATCCTGGATGTGTGGGTCTCTCCAGCCGCTGGTCTTCCGTCACCGCCAAGTCGCCAGCAGTCGCGTGCAGATTTCATCAGATATGACCTAACAATAAATCCTCTCTACCTCCCTCTTTACCTCCCGATTTGTTTAGGGGTATGTATTGCGGTCACACGGGCGGGCGGTACACGCACACGAGCTGTAGGTACGCAGCTACAAGCAAGTAAGCTTGATAGCTTCCCGGCGCATATCAAGAAAGCAGTCCGCTTGTTGCAGCCTGTCACCCGAAGTGCTGTGGTTCGAGCCGCCGGTCGTCTGCCAGTGGAACTCGGCCAGGCGTCTCTGGACCAGCGCTTACATCAACGATCTCAAGTACAACGAGGACAAGTTTACAGTCACGTTCAGAACCGGAGTATTGTGTGAGTGTTGAACGGGTAAACAAAAAAAAGAAGATTTGGGTCTAATTTATATGGTAGCATATCTCCTTGTTGCGGTTGTCGGTCGGGAGGGAGGCGAATCTGTTTTAAGACCAGTTGTAGACGACCCCTAGCATAGCCCTGCCCAGTTTGAAAATTTGGCGGACCCGTTAATACTTCTCTTCTCATAATCTCTTTATTTTATGCACTGAACTAAAACTTGATGGTAGATCCTTACTGTTTCCCAAATAATGTAAAGGTAGTTACTTATCAAGATTCTATTATTTCAGGGCCCATCGGTCTCGCGACGCTGAAATACAGCAACCTGCCCTTCCAGGGATGGGAGGTGAGGCCGGATCCAAAGACGTAAGCATACCTGATATTTGCTGAAAAGCGCTGAATTGTCATTACAGAGCATCTACGGTCCGGTAGATGCCTCAGGTAATGGTCTCTGGGGTGTATTTATTTACGTCTGCATCAGTTGACGTAAAAAATATAGTAGCATAAGTCACCTTAGTCGATAATGGAGGGCCTAAGCTCAGTTCTTTCTCGTTGGGGGAAGGACCAGTAAGTCCTGAAGGAATGGCCAGCCGGTGCCACTGACCCGCCGCGCACACTTGGCGAATCCATTCGCACTTTAGTTACGCTGCTCTCCTCTCTATTTAGCTCCAAAGTGTTCACGTCGCAACTTCAGAGATGGTACACAATCATGTCATGGTACAATAAAAGTGTTTTAGAATCTTGAAAATTTTAAATTATAAAAAAATGCTATAAAAGTGGACCAAGAATATGACCCTGAGGAATGTCAGATGGAATGTGTACCCAGTAAAATATCTAGGATGATTGCTTGAGATATATCTATTGTTAATATTTGAGGAGAATCATATAGAACACAAGCATTTAACTGCACTTGAATAACAATATAATCGCGTGAATTTCTTGTTCCAGCAATAATGCCGTCCTGGTCACCGTGTCGGGTCTGTGCGTGAGCTGCACGTGGCAGGTGCGCGGCAGCCGCGTGCGACTGACGGCGCTGCAGCACGCGGCGACGAAGGCGCTGCAGCGGCACAAGGGCCGTGCCTACAGTGTCAAGCAGATGATACGGGTACCAGAGCTAGAGTTATAGAGCGAGCGAGAGCGCCGTCCTGGTCACCGTGTCGGGTCTGCGCGTGAGCTGCACGTGGCAGGTGCGCGGCGGCCACGTGCGAATGACGGCGCTGCAGCACGCTGCGACGACGGCGCTGCAGCGGCACAAGGGCCGAGCCTACAGCGTCAAGCATATGATACGGGTACGAGAGCTAGAGTTATAGAGCGAGCGTTATTGCCGTCCTGGTCACCGTGTCGGGCCTGTGCGTGAGCTGCACGTGGCAGGTGCGGGGCGGCCGCGTGCGACTGACGGCGCTGCAGCACGCGGCGACGACGGCGCTGCAGCGGCACAAGGGCCGAGCCTACAGCGTCAAGCAGATGATACGGGTACGAGAGCTAGAGTTATAGAGCGAGCGAGAGCGCCGTCCTGGTCACCGTGTCTGGTCTGTGCGTGAGCTGCAAGTGGCAGGTGCGCGGCGGCCGCGTCGACTGACGACGCTGCAGCACGCGGCGACGACGGCGCTGCAGCACGCGGCGACGACGGCGCTGCAGCGGCACAAGGGCCGAGCCTACAAAGTCAAGCAGATGATACAGGTACGAGAGCTAGAGTAATAGAGCGAGCGTTAGCGCCGTCCTGGTCACCGTTTCGGGTCTGTGCGTGAGCTGCACGTGGCAGGTGCGGGGCGGCTGCGTACGACTGACGGCGCTGCAGCACGCGGCGACGACGGCGCTGCAGCGGCACAAGGGCCGAGCCTACAGCGTCAAGCATATGATACGGGTACGAGAGCTAGAGTTATAGAGCGAGCGAGAGCGCCTCCTGGTCGCCGTGTCGGGTCTGTGCGTGAGCTCCACGTGGCAGGTGCGTGGCGACCGACTCCCCATGGCAGACGGGACTGTTTTACTTTACATGTTTTCTGCTCTCGTTTTTTGTCCTCATTACCTTTTCCCTCCTCTTAATACTGACAACTCCAGCCTCCCGCGTTCGTGTCAGCAGGTGATGCGCGAAGGCTCGTGCGATTTCTTCCCGTCGCCCGACGCGCACACGCACGTGGAGGGCTCCTGCCCGAAGGAGTGGTGCATGGAGCAGCACCTCTACCACAGCATGGCGTACGTCTCGCAGGCGTACCACTTCCAGTGGAGCAGGTGGGTGCAGGTGCTATTACGAAATTTACATTGTAGCACCATTATGGGATAAATATGCTTTAAAAATAATACATAAGTCAATAGAGATCTCCTCTTCAGTGACGCACAATAAAGATGTTCCTTCCCATCCTACCTATATCCGGAGCACCCGCCGCAGAGAAGCACCTCAGAGAACAACCTCCCTTGTGGTTGACATTACAGGGCTTTTAGCGGTTAGAGATCTCAAAAAAAGGGAAAAAGGGACCTATAACCCGAAAAAAAGGGACCTGACATGGGTGGCTAATACCACACAACTACCGTTATGGTATTAGCCCAATACACCACATTCCCGAAGGAATTAGGTGCCATGCCAGGACCTTCCTGATGGACCTGGATGGAAAACACGGACAATTTTTCATTGCCGCTTCGACCATCTTTTCATCCAATGCGATGGAACCAAACCGGGCGGGCTTAAACCCTACCACCTAGTATGGGAAGGGGACCTACAGTTTTACATGGATTCCGAACCATGCAGCAGCTCGCATTCGTGACGAAATGCACTTATCTAACTCGGAAAGAGTAAGACAGTGGTGCATGTCGGAATTGAACACAGGCCTCTGGTACGCTAGGCCCACGGAATATTGAGGAGGCAGGAAGTGAAACGTTTGTAAATTTGTTCCAGGACCGCTGTTACCGTTTTACCTCAGACCTTTTTGCTCCGCGAATGTATAACAGTCGCAATTGGCTATCCCTTCTTAATCGATAACCAAATAACAAATCCACATTTGTTTAGTAAATATGAACCTTAACGTAATGACTCTATGTTGGAATTCCAATACTGTTTGTAATCAAATGTTACGTCACTTTCGAACACGGCCGAGCGCCTCACACGCACGTGGTCACAAACAACGTAGCGAGACATGACCCGGCGAGCAACACGACGCCGCGACGCCATATTATTTCGTAATGCATTTATCGTAAGTTTTATCGCTATTGATGTAAATGAAACTTACCGGTGATACGAAACTCCTCCATTATGAAGGTTGTGCACCGGCGATCGTGTTTGCACGTTATTATGGCACAGTACAGCATTACTCCTTTTCAATTTTAGATTGTATCACGGATAAGTTAATGCACAGGACAGCCGCAGAGGAGTGAATCATGCGCGTATGAAGTGCGCGGGTCCCCGCTAAAGACCGGCGCGCGAGTTCCGCCCACTTCACAATTCTTACCTTCTAATTGTTCTGTGGCTAGGCCAGTCCCCGCGCCACTAGACTACGAGCTGCTCAGTTAAACACAACCACAATAATATAATAGAAACAATAATATTATAACTGGTGCTACTACAACATTATCAACAAGATGTTGTTGGGAAGCATTAGATATATCATTTAGTTTGCCCCTCACTGGGTTGAATGTTGACATGTAACCCTATTTAAAAGTAATTGGTACTCCGTCTCCTTTTTAGAATCTTGCTGGATGAATAGAATGAATCAAAGACCAGTGTCTGTGGGATTGCCCTTTTAGGAGCTCGGCATAGTTTTTTTTTTTGCGAAAACAATTCCTTCATTTTAAAATGATAAATCAAAATTTTCATCATATTTCGTCATTATGAATTGTTTGCGTGTTTTCCACTACAATTGCTTAACGGTTCCCAAGAAACAAGCATACTACACCTGCATTATACTCACTTAGGATAGATTTTAAACACAATGATTTTTTTTCTGAAAATCAGGTTTTTTATTAATGGCTGCGATTGTTACCTTCATCTCCGACGTAGACCATTTAACTAGGTTCAGATGTTAAAGATGTAGAGCGTACCGACAAATTAATATTGGTATTTTTTTATTTTTTGAGAACTTTAAATAATTATGAATAAAATCGAAGTATTTAGTTGTGAAATCATGAATGATAATGTATTTATAAAAAAAATAAGGGGATATTATTTTAATAGTAGCAACCTTTCGCTAGTTTCCCAGTTCGCCACGGCGTCGCCACGTGAGCCAGTCGCAGATGTTCTCCTTCCATTAAGTTCTGTTCAACCTTGTGTTGTGTGCTGATCGCTTTCCTTTGTTAGCCATGCATATATTTTTTTATCAGTTTTTAGGTTTCCGCAAACCCTGGTGTAGCGCAAATGCCTGTTATGGGGGTGATTTGTAGGTTTTTTTAAGAGTTAAAGTACCAATGTGTCCTCTAAAAAGAAAATAATGCTTTCGCCATGTGATGAAATAACAATACTAAATCACTCTTACCGACTGCCTAACTCTGAATTGGCGTGAACAGTCATACAGCTGAACATGATATCAAACATGGGAATGACTTTTTTCTAAAAAGGAACTTTAGGGACCGATTTCAGAAAAAAGGGACTTTAAGGTACCACAAAAAAATTAAGGGACTTTAAGGAACTAAGGGACCACCACTAAATGCCCTGACATTAGGATTCTGAGAACGAACCGCTTCTCAAACTAATTTCTTTGCCGCACCGCCAGGATATGGAACTGGCTGCCGGCGGATGCCTTTCCTCATACCTATAACATAGGAGTCTTCGAGCGCAATTTGAACAAGCTCTATAGCTCAGCGATAGTCCGCAAATCCGCTGGCATGGTGCCTCGCTGAGCGTGGTTTCGCGAGGCGAGGTGTTTTTGGCTTTTCTGAGCGCCTTTGGTCCTCAGGACGACTAGTTATACCGGTTTTTCACAATAAAAAAAATGTGTGGCTTTGGCGTTCCTAGTAGACTTCATCAAGGGGGTAGGGCCATCATTCATTTTTGGTTACCCGTAGGCTCATTTTATTTAAAAAACAATCTTGACTCTGAACTGTAGCTAATGTAACGTTGGTCCCAATCCGGTACTATCACCCCGTTTACTCACAATTCATTTATTAATGTTTCATAGCACGTCATCTAAGACGGCATTGCGCAACTGCCAATATTTGGAAAGGTAGCCCACCGCCAGCGCCATCAACAGATGGCCAACACGGTGCGTTCCTCATCCATGTTTTTGTACATACATCTCCTTGGCCTGCTAAAATTAGAGCCTTCTCTAGAACATTCGGGCTATACCTCGAAGGAGACTGCTCTTGACTGCGCCATGTGGCACCTAGATTTTTTTTGTAGTTTCTAGAAAAAAGCTCCCCCGATATTGCGAATTGTCTACGCTCACGTAATGCCATTTCGTTACACTGGAAGGAGAAAATTTGTATTTACTGCTGGTGTAACAGCATGTAAATATGAAACTGTCCACTACCCCTACATTAGCCCCTTGTAGTCGACGCTTAACGTTGTGGCAGATGGAACGCGGCTGCTGGCACTCGCAACATCGTGATGCAGATAAAGGAAGCAGTAGACAAGAAGCGAGACGTGAGTTGACAATAAAACCATCCAGTAGTCCATCGAACTGTTCTTACTAATGCGAAGGAGTATGTGTGTCTCGATTTGGCCTTCGGCCACTCCGTCCCATGCCCCTCCTTCCTTCGTAGTCCATCGAACCATAGAATAAAGAATATCCTCATCGAACTCTTCTTACCTACTAATGCGAAGGCGTATGCTCCGGTTCTCGGCTCCCGGGTCCTGTGCGACTTACGAATGTTGTCGGAGAGGGATGTTGACTCAGAGATTAACTCGCACTTCACTTGGTTGGAGGCAGTTCCATGAGTGAGTATTAAAAGTAATGACCCGTCGTTAGGCCGAGTGCGGGTTATTCCTTTTTCGTCATCGTGACGTCACAAGCTAAACAAATTTATTTCCACAATCGACACCCTAAAAATGAGTGACTTTTTAATTTCCTTTTTCGTCATCTAGTACTCACAGTATGGGAGGTACAGTTAAACTAAGAATTATTGGAACATGATAAAAACGGCGCAAATAGTCGACGTAACCAATTGACAGAAACACAATTACGAGGGTTTTACTTGCGTTGCAACTTTCATTTTACTTGCTTGCCTCTTTGAAGAGTTCGTGACTGAAGGTTGGCTCTGTTTCATGCAGACATGTCCAGATACGGATGGAACTACTTTGTTCAATGATTATTTTATCAAACAGTCTTATACAGCTTGCATGGGCATGTTCTGCAGAACGCCACAGAGCCACAAACTCTGTAAAAGCATGGCACCACCAACCAATTTTGCAGTCCCTTGGGGTCATCCAGAGAGAAATAAAACTTAGCAACTTGAAGATGGCTAATGTTGACGCCGGAATAAGAAAAAACTGGTCAAGTGCGAGTCGGACTCGCACACGAAGGGTTCCGTACTATTATACAAGATTCGACCCAAAGAATTCACGTTTCTTGTATGATTACTATTTGCTATTAATGCGGCAATTGAAATAGGTACACAATCTGTGAAATTTTCAACTGTCTACCTATTAGGTACGGTTCATGAGATGCAGCCCTGTGACAGACGGACGAACGGTCGGACGGACGGACAGACAACAGAGGTTTAGTAATAGGGTTCCATTTGACACCCTTTGTGTACGGAACCCTAAGAACGACGACCTGGGTACATACTAAGAACCAAATATTCAGTTCAAGTCTGGTAAAGCTGTTGAATGGTACTTTGACGTCGAGCAGTTTTTAACGGAAATTACTGAATAAGTTTCGTTAAAGAGTAAGAAAAAACGAAATGATTCTTCACAATTAGGTATATTTGTGTTAAATCCGTGTACCTAATTATGGAAAAATCTTTACTTATGTATGCTAATGAAGGTCGTAAAATGTATTTATAATAAGTGAAACATAAAGAAACAGCATTTCTGTGATTTAGCGATTTTTAGTAAATTTGGGCCTTTTTAGGGTTCCGTACCCAAAGGGTGAAAACGGAACCCTATTACTAAGCCTCCGTCCGTCGGTCCGTCCGTCGGTCCGTCCGTCTGTCTGTCACAGGGCTGTATCTCATGAACCGTAATAGGTAGGCAGCTGAAATTTTCACAGAGTGTGTATTTATTTTGCCGCTATAACAACAAATAGGTAAAATAAAAAAAAATAAGATTGAAGGGGGGCCCCATACAAAAAACGTGTTTATTAATTTAATCCAATATTAAATGTAATGTTACTATTATTACTTCAATACCTACGATGTCTGTGATTTAAACTAGTGATTTAACAAAATATCATAATAGTGTAATTAGAATAAGGCCATATTCATTACGAAACACGCATGTTGATTTATATACTTGCCACTGCCAAGTATACTTTCACCTACCCCGGTGTCGAAAAAGGAAAATAATTTGTTACATTAATATTAGGATGACGAATGTGGAAAATAAATACAAGAAAGCTAATTTTTCATACAAATTTGGCCGGTGACGAAAAAGGAATAACCCCGAGTGCTCTCTAGAAGTTGACGGCAACGCTCGCTCGTTCGCAGAGCCAGTTCCAGACATTGCTGGTGACACCCCTGCGCTGCCAGCTGGTGCGGTGCACGGAGACCGCCATGGAGTACTGCGACGAGCCGATCCTCGGCATGGAGGTTCTTAGACAAATTATTACGTTCGCATACGTATGTAAAAAATATATTTGGGGTAAAAGATGTCGTAGCCAATCCTATTTTAACCGCAAAATGAAAAAAGTAACCCTTATTAGAGGATCACTTCGTTGTCGACTGTCGTGATATTACCCTAACAAACCACATGGGCACTAGGTGCCATGCCAGGACCTTACTTATATTATATAATTTCTGAAGCTCTCCTCTGGACTTGTTCTAAAACACCTGTCTTTTGTCGGTATGGGCTCCAAATTTTAAAGTGATATTAAAAAAAAAGATTCCGACGAATTGAGAACCTCATCCTTTTGTTTAAAGTCGGTTACGGTTAGGGAGAGAACCAACATGCTTGAACGAAATGTTGGATTGCAGGGATGTTTTGATAAAGTCTGGAACGCATAAATGAAGCAACGACCGGTTCCTTGCAGTTCTACCCGGACCTCTGCGCTATGAACGAGCGGTACGGGTCGGGCGAGGCGCGGCGCACGGTGCGCGCGGCCGGCTACAAGCTCACCGAGACCGTCTACGCTCTGCTGCGCGAACTCAAACTGTGCAGTTTCTCCTAGACGTGTCGTCGCCAATAGTGCGGGTCGGGTAGCCTACTGTAAGGCTCAGCAGACTAGTCCTTCGAGCCGGATAGAGTCGTAGATCCTTCGAGCCGGATGTGTCAATTGTGTGTTGATTCAAATATTTAATATCTCGTAAGTGCAACCATTAAACGTTCAATAATCAAGAGTTGAAGGCCCCCTTCACTTTAGCTGTTTCTAGACGCCGCGCCTGTTCGGAGACCTAGGTCAGACAAACGCACAAAAACGCCCTACGCACGCCATGTCTCAGCAATTCCCCGCGACTATTTATTGCACATAGTCAAATTGTTTGGGGAAACACTCGGTAAGACACTGTCTAATGGAAGCAGCCGATACCGTTTTTGGATCAAAAATCGCAGTGCAAAGTCCAAAGACGCCGAGGCATCGAAAGGCAACCCTACCATAGCCTAGATCCCGATCTAAAGGTTGGGTTTCTTACTACTTGAAGTTACGCTGGGGTCTGCTGGGCTGGTTGGGCTTTCTCTGCTCCCAAGTCGCAATCGCCGTCACTTCGCAACGGGAACTAAACACACTACTACGCGGCCGGCACTGCCGAAGTGAGACGACAAACCACATGCCCTTCATGCCAGCAAGCACACTAACACACGACTTTGAAGCCTGATATCATGACTGGGTGTGGTATTAGCCATTGATGGCCAGTTACATGAAAAATGCTGGATTGATTTCAGTTTTTTTGAGTAAAATAAATAAAAAATAAATTTTGTATGAAAAAAATTCGGGCTCATCCGTCAGATGCCTTTTTGAGTCTTGATTTATTCCAGTATTTGTCTATAGGTATTGCCCATCATATCCAGTTTCATAAAAAAAGGTTTGTGAGAAGTTTTAACCCTTGAATTAAGCTAGAAACTCATTAGCCCCACATGCGCTACAAACCCGAATCTAGACGCGTCGACCTCCATATATTTTATATTGGAGCATGCAGCATGCAGTTTCATTGTGCCGACACCACCCTACGCTACGCTACACACGCGACGGCTATGCCCCGTTCCCAGATTTTTGTCCACGATAGGAGTGGGTTAACTGACGTGTGCCGACATGTAAACCTTTGCGCGTCATTGTTTCGAGTTTGTAATCTTCACAAGAGACATAGCCAATTTAACTGTTTCTGTCTCGACAAGCCAGCTAAAATATGAATGAACTAATTGAACTTATTAAATAATATGGGTGTATGTAATTGTGTAAAAATATTTTTTTATGTTTTTAATTAATGCATGTATTTGTTCGAACTGTGTCTTTGTCATGCGAAAACACATCAAGAATCGTTCTTCGTCTGCTCATAATAATTTCACGATATACACCAAATAACTCCCTCTTATGAAGTTATTTATCTTTCGCGTGTCTTCACATATCTTTTTTTTTTCATTTTCTTGCTAGGCAATGCAAGGCAACCAAGTAGAGAAGGCCTTGTTCACATTCACTTCCAGGTGACATTGTTCCACGAAAACCAACAAATGATTTGACGTGCCACACGTCCAAATGTGTGCGTCGGCATATTGAGTGTCTAGCTTTATATTCGATCCACAACAAGAATTTTTACTATAAGCGCAGCATTTTTAAAAACGATCAGTTAATAAAACAATATTTCTACTATAAACAACTTTACTATGTATTAATCACAAAATTAAAACTAATGATGTAAAAAAAGATACCAATTTAAATTACATAATATTACAGCTACCGAATATACTAACAATTTTACAAAAAATATTTTGATACATACCAATATGCAAGCTAAGACTGGTAGCTGATTTATATGTACATAGTTTATCCTACAAGTCTTCAAAAACATAACGTCCTCTTTTAATATCCCATACAGAATTCGAGCAATCAATATTGTAAATTATGCATTATCATTTTTGAAGACCCCAATTTACGAACCGAACCTCAATCAAAATATTATATTCTACCAATATTACAGTATGGCTATTCACAATATATAAACTAAACATGTGCAGGAACCGCCGTTTGTCAAAAATATATTCGAGCAATTCCTTAACGAAAACAAATGCATAACTTACTACGTAAAAAATCTAGCCACAAAGTATGGAAAAAAAATCTGTGCAATTTTCTCAAGTCACCTGTTGCAAACTGCAGTAAAATTATAAGTTTAATCTTTATTTTAAAATTATAATGTTACGCTAAAAAATTTTTTTTCTCCTTTTCATTTTTATAAGTACTCTAACATTCACGTCACAAAAACATATTCCTCAAACTCAATAGCATTCGATTGGGAAGTGTGGATCCTAGCATATTAAAAAAAATAGATTTTAAAAACAAAACCAACATTTTCAATACGACAAAAATCCTACACTTTTCAGGAATCCAAAATTTTTTTTAAACTTTTCAGACAGAACGAAAGCCTAGTTTGACCCCCACTTTTGACACTACTTTAATTTGAAATGTCCATCAGTTCGTCATTACGTCACAGCCCTGTAATTTTTTTTTAAATAAACACGACCATAATGAGAATAAATTAAGCAAATAGAATAAAAAAGAATTACTTTCAGATAAAGGTAATAAAGGTATCTATTTTTTATTTTTATCATAAGGTTCAATGTCATTTTTAGCACAAAAAAAAATACCTCATTTTAAAAATATATGGAGGTTTTTTTTATAGTTGATGATAACTGTTCAGTTAATAAAGACTTATAATATATAATAACCCCTAAGCCTCTCCGATACACACTTTTTTATGTAAATTTAGTCAAAAAATGTAGACAGAGATTTTCACTTTGTTATGAAGAATGGCAAATGGCAAATGACACCATCATTTTTGTTTCTGCGGAATCTGTTTCACCCTTGATAACAAATTGGTCAGGTAAACATAACAGAAAATTATTAATAACAGTATTATTAGCGCTTACTATTATAAACATTACTTAAATACAGGATCCACACAAAAAAACTTTTTTTCCTATTCTCAAGAACATTTTTCTTCTAGAACGGTTTGCTTTGTTCGAGCACTGTGGTGTAGCTGTTCCGTTCTGATCAGAAAAAAACTGACATCCCTGCAACACTTTACAAACAACAATCCTTTCAATCTCACTAAAAAAGCGGACAGAACGTAACAAAAAAAACCAGTCGCTAAAAATATAACAAGATCTTATTAAAATTTTACTATTGAATGAAACTGGAAATAGTGAAGTGGGCAATTTTATGGTCCACGTTTAGATGACAGTTGAAAGTTTTCGTTGCTTTTGAGTAATTAAAAACGACCAAGTTACACCTACTGCCATTGTATTGCTGTTCTAAGCAGCTAGCCGAACAAAGTAATTAATGGAATCTTTTTCACACTAAATTGTTTCCCCATAGAATCAATCAGATAACCAGAAAACATAATCGACTCCGTCAACAAACAGAAATGGCAAATTTTGTTAAATGAGTTGCAATCAATCCCCCCTTAATAACGCAAGTTATATTTATTAAATATAAATATAAAAGTATAACACCACATTATATACACTATCTATACATTTTTTGCTAAAACTCACGTGTCTAAAACATTTGTTACAAAGAAAATGTAAGATCCAAAGATGAACTAAATAAGAAATGACGTAATTGTAACGATTAGTCTGTTTCATTTAAATAGTTTAATAGTAAATTAATTCTTAAAGTCAAGGTTTTTATTTATTTTTTTACGATAATTATGTACGTATCAAAAACTTCTAATGTTAAATTACTAATGCCTATCGAATGCGATAAATTTGTTACTCTCAAAACGAAAAATTAAAACCAACTAACAATAAAATAAGACTTTACATTTATAAATTTACGAGAAATATGCCTATATCCCGTAAAGCGCGAACGACGCCGCATAGGCGTCCTCTGCCGCGCTCCCGCTATCTGCGCTGATTGGCGATTTTTTGTGTGGGCATAGATTTACTGGTCTATGATTGGCTTTTTCAAATGGATAGAGGAGTGTAGGACGCTTTTGATTGGCTAAACCGCGACCCAATAGCTGCAACTTCGTAAAACAAAATATTTTTTTGAAATCCGCGCGGCTCCTCTCGCTGGCCAGTCGACCGAGGTACGTTTGCGCGCGTGGTTCTGTGCCGGCTGAAAAGGATGAGTGACGAAAATATTACGTAAGTATTGTAATTTTTTTTATATCAATGAAATTGTAATATATTCAGCTATCTATCAATGCAGTGGTTATAGGTTTTTGCAATTTCTGTAGGCAGCAAAAAAATCAAATGTTTTTTGGCATGTTCAGATTTCAAAGATTTATCACATTTGTTTATAAAATTTGTTCACAAAAAATTACGTTTGCTTGAATGTAATTAGTCCGGATTGTGGCAAATTTTGTGTAGAATCCGGTGATGTATCACACTTGATATGTTTTCTTACATAAAAATGGAAAAAAGACCGAAAATCTAGAAAATCATATTTTGTAGTATAAACATTGTGAGTGTATTGGTGTCGGCCGCTCGGCCGCCCGCTGGCCGTTGGTCAAGTGTGATTCAAGTCATTTGTCGAGATCTCAGGAACTTCGTGAGCGTGGAGTTATAATACCAAATTTTGTTGCTTTGAAATCGTTTGGTATATCTAATAAGTAATCCCATTGCATCATCTGCATACATTTCCATAGGGCAAGACGCATCTGGTAATAAAATAGAATTAAAAATATGTACTATTTGTTTCGGTTACATAGTGTTCTTGTTAGGGTTCCGTACCCAAAGGGTGAAAACGGAACCCTATTACTAATCCTCCGCTGTCCGTCCGTCCGTCCGTCCGTCTGTCCGTCCGTCCGTCTGTCACATGGCTGTATCTCAGTAACCGTAACAGATAGACAGCTGAAATTTTCACAGAGTGTGTATTTATTTTGCCGCTATAACAAATAGGTAAAATTGAAAAATAATTTAAATTAAAGGGGGCTCCCATACAAAAAGCGTGATTTTGTTATGTTAAATCTTTTACGATGGTGTGCGAGTCCGGCTCGCACTTGGCCGGTTTTTGGTTACTAGTCACACTGGGTCAATTGCCGTGCATGCTGTATTACATTTCGGCGAATTCTGCCGTGCATGTCGCACCTGTTCTCATTCTAACGGGTGGTGTGTGGACACAAAAGATGCCTAAAATATACTTGCGACATGCACGGGAGCAATTGCCATGCATGTCAAACAACTTCAAAAATTTTTTTTCGTCATATCTTGGGAAACTCTGGTCTTAGACTCATCATGCGACCCCTCAAACTAGATGGCCCGACCTGATCTACCTACCTGTCATGTCAAAACTGGTTTTCGTCATACATTGTAAATTTTGTAACTTCAATAATAGGAGGAGGTGTCTGACAGACGGACGGACAGACAACGCACAAACTCTACTTCAGATATAATCATTAGGTGTTTTTTTTGACCATCCGTCGCTAATTCGAATTTCTATTCATTTTAAGTTTCACTTTTACAAAATGTTAAAAAATATACTTGTGCTGCTATGTTTCTATGAACTTATATTTACGTGTTTTATTTCAAAGACCATGTCACCAATGCTTCGTGTCACGGAAGCCTGCTTCTACTCCAGCAACAAGATTCGACCTTCCTCGCGCTGAGTAAGTGCCTACCTATATAGATAGAACGCGCGCGCCCACCTATCTATAGATAGAGCGCGCGCTCACCGACGTGTGTTCAAGTGGAGCGTTTGCATGTATGAGTGCGCTGAGTGCAATTTTATAGGCGAATTTGAATGTTCAAAATAAAATGTTTTTGATTACATATTATAACATTATCTTACACAAAAAAATTGTGTATATATAACAGTTTATGATGATATAAAATCTAACTCGATTCTAATTAGATTAGATTCTAATTAGACTGTTAGTAATGTAGAGAGATTTTTCGGGTTTTTCCTTTACCGAAAATGTTATGTAAACTTTTTCTTTACAAAAATTTTATGTAAATATTCTTCCATCATTATTCAATAAATTAAAAATAAATTCAACTGAGATAATATCGTAAATAATTTATAATAAATTCTAAAATATTATTTTGAAAAACAATAAGTGTCGCTTTTGTTCGCGATGTTTGGAACCAAATTATAATATTTTTTTGTATGGCGGGGTCATTCGTTTTTGACACAATGTTATAGCAGCTATCATAAACTACGAAATAAAAAACAAATTTGTTTCATAACTTTATCTTTTTTACCCTAAACCTCGAGTAACATCACAAAATATTTAAAAAAATTCTAAAGTCAATGTTATATGATTTTTATTATTTTATATTTGAACCAAACTACTACAAAAGTAACGTAAATAAATGGAGGCACTATCTAGCTACATGGAACAGTTATTATTTTGAAGATACCTTGATCAGTGTCTTAGATATAGATTTTTATTCGATTCGGGAGCGCGGTACAGGACGCCGATGCTGCGTCGTTCGCGCTCCAAAGGATATTTAGCATTCATGTGTCATTTTGTTGAGTCTGTATTTCCACCTGTGTTTCTAATGCATGAGGCAATTTTTTTAACTGCGCAAAATAAAATTGCATTGCTTGCAATACATTTCAACTGTCCTTGTTTATTAGGGTTCCGTACCCAAAGGGTGAAAACGGAACCCTATTAGTTTACATTTACGTGCCTCTGAATTGAGACGAGTCGAGAATCTTCGTAAATTGCATACTTGCCAACAGTAGGCAGTCAACAAACTCAGCTGTCAACATACTAAGCGGTGAACAAATTCAGGTGTCAACAACTGAGCTGTCAACAAACTAAGGGTGGAGTGCACAACATCTACGGTTAAGCTCAACTCTCCATACAAACGTGGAAAGAAAGTCACACGCATGTTTCTTGTCTGAGTTCCAAAAATATACTCAAAATAACTTTATTTAATCGAACTAGATGTTTCATGCCCATTGGCATTGTAAAATTATGTTTGGTTTGGTTACAAGGTCCTAAAGTTCGAAACTTTCGCACACTATATGCAATAAGTTTGGACGTGGACAATTACTCAATGATAAAACAAAAACATTTTAAAAACAATTTAACGATGGGTAACTGTCAAAAGACGATTTGGCATGCACACTCTCCGGTTGGTGTTAATACTTGGTTGCCAGTCGACAAAACTGATTTTAATTACAATGCTAACCATACTCGGTCAAGTAGTTTAGCGTATTTTTCTCGGATTTGAATCCGAAATACCAAAAAAAAAAAGGTTTACTCTGCTGACATTGACACACATCAGCTGTTCAGCTAGCGCCATATTTATGTTTTACCGTGGAGAATCGAGTGGTTATAGATGGTATTAGGTTGTGACGTCATTTACAGGTTGTACACACCTGAATGGAGATTCGATTTGACAGCGGGTTAAGTTGTAGTTGATATAAGAATGTTATTAACGAACAATAAACACAGTTGTTAGTATATAGGTACAGCTGGCAACCACAACTCATTTGCAAATAATCTTTGTTGACATCAAAGTTTAAAAAATATCCTCTTTAATATGTGATTGTCGTGTTTGATCTATATATTACTTTCTCACACTATCAAGCAACGATCTACGTTAAAAACACCTTTTTATATTTTGTTATCAATTTTCTTTTATATTCCACACAGCCTTGCTTGCTTACTAAAGCTACACACAACGTATGTGCGTTCTCTCTTAATAAATATAGGAACGGCACTATTTTGCAGAACGTGCCAATCTCTATGTCTGAAAAAAATACATGCAGACTCCCAAACTGTTTTTTATTATGAAACTTTTACATAATTTGAACTTTTTACACAAATCTATGTTTCTAGCAATGTACATACGGCATAAACCAACTTATCGAAAGAAGTGCTAACCTTATGAAAGCTATGAATATTTTTTTTATGTTTCAGACAGATTCCTCTATTGCTGCAAACCGTTTTTACAAAAAAAAATATAAACATTTTTTTTCAAAACATGCCAAAACTATGCATCATACACACGTTGCTAACTTTTAGATTTATGATGCGATGATATTTTATGCTTACTTTATAATAGAAAAACATAATACCAACTTCAAGTGTAATGAAAAAAATATAAATGAGAAGTCGATAAAAAATGTGACATGAGAGGAAAATATTATATTAAAACTCAAGTGTGCTTTTTTCCTTTCACCAACGCTGACATATCTGTTAAGATGTTACATCAGTCACTAAAATATAATACCTATGCAGTATTAGGTATGTAAGGGGTTATATTACAGTGTCACAAGCATTGTGTATAAACTACCCAAAACTCGCAACCGCAAAGTCAGTAGGAGCGTAATAGAATCAGTGCGTCAATTCACAATTAAATACATAGCAGATAGTACACATACTCGGCTCAGTTCTAACAAAATATATATAAACTCGGTCAACTAGACGGAGAGCTCGGTTAAGAAAATAACTTGTTTCCAGTAAAACTCTAGAAAGTTCCCAACTAACATAGTTGGCAACAAATTCGATTGGACAAGAACTTAGTTGTCAACAAACTCTGTCCATAACAAACTCAGTTGGTACTTAACTTAGTTGCCAGCTGCCAGCAAACTCTGTTGTCTACAATCTTAGTTGCCAACACATACAGAAGCCCGATTCTGCTATTTGTCCAATTCCAAACCATTCCTTATGAGTTATGTTTCGGACAAACATATTACGCTAAGTTTTGAGTGCGGTTTCCAAAATTCGGTATTCAGCTAATTCATGCATGTGTTTTGTTATTGTCTATGGAGTGGTTTGTCTTGCGCGCCGCCTAAAGGGTAAAATAACCGGTCACGATTTTGACAGTTAATTGCTCTCTCAAATATGACATACGAAAAGAAAGAGTTAGCGATATCCCAACGTAATGTAGAAAAGTGATATTCGCAGTTCGGCGAAGCAATGCTTCGAAGCAAGTATAAACCTGCGAGAGAGGCGCTCGCCTATTTTCATTTGCCTGTACGTGCATGCATATATATGTAGTACAAAATATGTCGATGTGATTCATTTGCCCGTAGACTTTTAGATAATGCCAAGCCAATATTGTGATTAAAATAATGCCAAAATAGTTTTCCTTCGGATAGATACACGTAAAATATGTTTAGTTTGCATTAAAAGTCAGAAAACGAATTACCTACTTTGTGAAAACATGTACGTAAAAAGATATTTTTAATTTAATAATACAAGTGCATTAAATTTTTCAAGGAAACATCGATTTATAGGTGCCGATACCATTTAATTTGACAAATCAAGACCACAAGTTTTCGGCAAAACACACGCCCCACGAAAACACAAACACAACGCATGCGTTTTGCAAACTGCGCTAGTAGAATACCATTTCGCCGAAACATGCGGTTTTGAGAAAACACAAACATAACACGCACAGTTATCAATTAGCAGAATAAGGCTTGAGTTGGTTGGTTAGCTAACTCATTTGCCAATGGGGTCAGTTGTCACAAACTGCATTAGTTGTCAACAAACTCAGTTGCCACCATATACAGTAGGCAACCAACTTATGTACTAACAGAGTCAGCTGTCAAAAAAGTCAGCTGTCAACCAGCTCTGTTGCAAATAAAATGAGTACTCATCAAACTTGGTAACCAATAACCTTGGCTGTCGTCAAACTCGGTTGTGAAACTCACGTCCCTCAATACTCCGCAGCCGGTTCGCCGTCCCCTCAGCATAGATGCTTCACGAGTATCTCGCCGAACTCCTGCTTGGAGAGGTCCGCGAACTCGGCGGTCGTCTTGCCCCGCTTGAGTATCTCGACAGTGCTCTTCGACTCGAGCAGCCGCACGTGGTAGAGGACGTCCTGCGCGCGCATCGGCTCGGTGGGGCGCGCCGGCGCGACGCCGGCGTCGCGCAATGTGCGCGCGAGACCCTTCAGGAACTTGGTCCACTGGCGCTCGTTGGAGGTCGCGTCTGGCGTGTTGATCAGCGTGGACGCCTTCTCCATGAGAATTGTGACGCACGTCAGCGTGAACTGGACAAATTGAATCGAACATCATCACGGGTGCCGTATTTGGCTCGCGAGCACCGACATTCGATCTCAGAGTATTCAGTGGTTGATCAAAGTCAACCTCGTTTCCTCCCAATGATGATTTTTTTTGCTATTGCTAGAAAGTCTAACACTATTAAGAGGGTCGTTGCCCTATCAATTTGTCTGTTTACGTGCTCTTAATGTGTTACTAGGTTGTTTAAATTCGGAATTCAAAAATGTTATAATATACCATTATGATTGGAAAATATTGTTTAAAAACTTTGAGAAAATTTTTTCGTTGTCCCTTTTTTTTTATGAAAAAAATAGATATTTACAAAATATAAAAACATAGAATGAAGCTTTCTCAAGAGATTATTTTTTTAAATTAAAATCTGACAATTTTTAGGAGTAGGGAAACGTGAGGACCTCGAAGACAGTCGCCGGGCAAAATTGTGCCTTGGCCAATGGACACAATAAACTTCTTAAAAATTTCGATTTCCGCTGCCTTCACGACAGCCTTTAAGTGGTTGGTTTCTTTTAGATGTCTTCCTTCACAGTTCAGCGTGAACTGCGACAATTCACATGTTTATTTACAACATGGTTGTCCGAGTAACGTCAAAGCGACGTTTATCGTCATTTTCACGTTGAGGCCACATATTATAGAATAGAATAGAGTAGAACCGTTTGTTCGATTAATTACTATATTATTATTATTATATACAATTAGAGACAATTCATTACTATATTATGATTATATACACTAGCAGCTGATGCGTGTACTTCACTGATTGAGTGCAAACTGTCTCACTTAAGTAAATATACTTTTTCGTACTAAGCAGGTACGTCGCTTATTCCAAGGAATGTGACAGGTATGTATGTATAATCGACCGTGAAGCAAGGATAATTCCAAATTATGGGTATACAGCCGGTGCGAAATTGGTAGACGCACTACCCGCGAATGGTATGTTTTGCTGGTACGGGTCCAGCCTTGCAGTATATTCGTAAAGTAGTTCTTTTTACTGGGCTCTTTCTTCAATTAATGTGTCCTTGCTTCACGGTCGATTATACATACATTCATGTCACATTCCTTGGAATAAGCGACGTACCTGCTTAGTACGAAAAAGTATATTTACTTAAGTCAACCTAGGACTAGCTCTAGCGTCTGATGCCAAATAAATTTTGGTGATGACGGCAATATGTTTGATTGTTCAATATTTGCAGTCAATGTCCGCAACGCAGATGAAGCGTTAAATCAATGTATCTAGGTATAATCTTAAACACTGTGTTAATAGGAGGCATTCATTACGGGAAGAGGGACTGTAGGAGAATTCCAAATTATGGGTACACAGCCGGTGGCGAAATTGGTAGACGCAATACCCGCGAATGGTATGTTTTGCTGGTTCGGGTCCAGCCTTGCAGTATATTCGTAAAGTAGTTCTTTTTACTGGGCTCTTTCTTCAATTAATGTGTCCTTGCTTCACGGTCGATTATACATACATACATGTCACGTTCCTTGTCTCACTTAAGGTTAGGTGGAGCTTCCTTAAATCAGCAATAACTTTAACAAAGGTTTCTAAGGGCAAATACATTTTTTTTATGCACGAATTTGATACATATGTAGAATCGGCTGTGCAGCGATGACACATTAATTAAAGAAAGAAAGCTGTAAAAAGAACCACTTTATGAATGTACTGCAAGGCTTGACTTGAGCCAGCAAGCAAAGCTTTCGCAGGCAGTGCCTTGCAGTAATTTCAAATTCTCCCACAGTCCCTCCTATCATAATCAACTCATCCTACTACAGCGTTTAAGATTATACATTCATTGGTTTAACGCTTTACCTGCGTTGCGGACATTGACTGCAAACACTGAATATTCAAACATTTGTGCCATCATCACCAAAACCATATTTGGCATCAGATGCTAGAGCCAGTCCTAGGTCGACTTCAGTAAGAGGCTATGGAAAGTTAGGTCAGTTAGATATTTGTTGTGTTCAGTACCAGCGAGGATGATAGGACGGGAGTGGCAAATCAAACACGTTCGTATTGAGGCCAGCGTAGCCACTTTTGCATGCAATGGCGGTAGCTCCAGCGAGAGAGCTTCCTTACGAATTCACTCACTTCTGATGTTCTCGAGTTCCAATAACACGTAAGAGCTTCACAGGACGCTATTTTTTTTTTTTTTTTTTTTTATTTGAAACTGCAATCTGTCAGTTTATAGACATTTATCAGTTTTTTTGTCAGGAATAGTTGTCTTGAGTGTGGCAAATGTCCAGTGACATTTCCACAAAAAGTACACAGCTTATAAGACTGTTATTAGATCTTGGGGTGCCCTTCTCTTCAGTCTAGTGAAGACCCTCCTCGGTTTCATCAAGTTTGAAGCTAATTTATTTGGGTGTTCATCGAGTCTTGATTTGTATGCTGCTGTTTTTGTTTTAGCTTCCTCCTTTACTGATGGGATTTGGAGTTCCAGATGGAGCCTGTTGTTCGTAACATACCATGGTGCGTTGACAATCATGCGCAGAATCTTTGATTGAAATCTTTGGAGGATTTCTAGGTTGGAGTTAGCGGTTGTGCCCCATAGTTGGATTCCGTAGGACCAGATAGGTTTGAGAATAGTTTTGTATAGGAGGAGTTTGTTTTTGGAATGAAGTTGTGATTTGGGACCTATAAGCCAGTAAATGTTTCGCAGTCTTTGACTAAGCGCTTTTCTTTTGGTAAAGATGTGTTTTTTCCATGTAAGGCGTCTGTCCAGGTAGACACCTAGATATTTAGCTTCGTTGGCCTGAGGTACTGGACAGCCATTAAGCGTAACTGGAGGGCAGGTTTCTCGTCTAAGTGTGTAAGTTACCTGGACTGATTTTGTTTCGTTAGCCTTTATACGCCACTCTTTCAACCATGAGGATATTTTATCAAGGCTTTTCTGTAGATTGGCTGATGCTTTTAAGTGATTTTCATTAATGGCCAGGGCAGCTGTGTCATCTGCGAAGGTACCCATTACTACTCCTTCGGATAGAGGTAAATCTGCTGTAAACAGTAGATACAAGGTAGGGCCCAGAACACTTCCTTGGGGCACCCCAGCATGGATTTCGTGGAGATTTGTCACCTCTTCGCCATGCTTTACAAAGTAATGTCTGGATTTCAAGTAGGATTTCAGAAAGATGAATTAATTTATGGGAAGCATTTTTTTAATTTTGTAAAGTAGTCCATCATGCCAGACTCGATCAAAAGCCTGGGATATGTCAAGGAAAGCGGCTGCGCAGTACTTTTTATGTTCAAATGTGTAGTTTATATTATCTACAAGCCTATGTATTTGTTCGATAGTGCTGTGCTTTTGCCTAAATCCAAATTGATGGTCAGGAATCAGCTTGCTTTTCTTTACTATAGGTAATAATCGATTTAAAAATAGTGTTTCCATTACTTTGGAGGGGACTGGAAGCAGACTTATTGGGCGGTAGGATGACACTTCCTCAGGACGTTTGCCAGGTTTCAACACCACAGAACAAAGAAGGGATAGAAATAGCATAGATGAGGGTTTGTAAGGAAACCGCCGTGACTCTACGCACACGAACATGATTGTCTCCTATTTTCGATCACATTGAAATCGTTCCTCTGGTTGGCTACACATCATTGAAGCAAAATAAAGTATTTAATTTTCAAACGCAATCGAAACTAGGCCTTATTTCAAAACAGATTGATTTGTTAATTACCGACTTTTAACATGTAGTAATGACGTTCTCTAGTTGATCTACATGGAGCAAATCTTAAACTACAAATAAAATGCAGGAAATGAAAATTAAGTTTAAGGATAAAGTAACCTTATGTGTATACAGCAAAGTTGCTTACTATTTGCGTTGTTATAGGTGATTTACGTCACACGACAAAACCACGCGCTACTCGAATATGTCAAAGCTACTCATTTACAGTGTTGGAGTGTTTTGACGAAGCTAACAAAATATTACCGTATTATTTGGAAAATTATTATAATCAGAGATAAAATGACTAAAAATATCGTACCACGACAAAGTAAGTCCTAATAAACAAAAAAGCCTCATTGTGATAATCAGTATTTACGGTCCTATTTTCCGAACTGGAAGACTAGGCCTTAGTATTCATTGTATATCTAAGAAATAACATTCAAATATTGCAAAATGTGATTCTATTTGAAGCGAAGTGACAATTTTCGTATCTTAGGACTGATAATAATATATGTAAAGGTTTTAATGTCACGGTATTAAATAGTACCGATGGTACATTTATCGCACAAATATGATAAAATCCCAGCACTGCATAGTCATGAGAGCTACTCAATTAGGGATGTGGCTAAATTGTGACGTCATCCGTCAGAGTATCGATATATTTTGTACTACATTTTATTAAACAATATATCGTAACGTTTTGACCGAGCGAAGCGCGAAGTTTCTCGTTTCAGCTTGGGCAAAAATGCTTTCGTATATCCGGCGACCGGCTGTCCGCCTATGCGGCTGTTCTCCTCTACAAGTCGCATTTCTAAACCGATTCTCGTGAAAGTTTGTGTCCAGGTTCGATCGCCAACCACAAACATTTGCCCCCAACCACTAGATGTCAGTCAATATATTTATTTACCATTCAGAATCAGTTAGTTTAATCTAGCCTTTAAACATTAATTAAGAAAGATTCAGTTCATTATTTAATAATTGCTTCCGTTATATTAATATACAAACAGAAACAGAGAGAGTGCAGATTTCAGATTACATTGTTTTTTTTTTTGTAATGTAGGTATAATACATAATTATATGCGAATTACTAACGCCCGGTTCCACCATCTCCAGCTACAAAAATCCCAAAGTTATCTTTCAGTTACATCATACAAATATTGCATGTAGCCGAAAGTTTACTATCGGATTTCAGGTAACTGGAGGTGGTGAAAACAGGTGTAAGTGATATACCGGAAACCAGCCTAGGTTGGTACAATAAAATTCAATAAAATACAGCCGGTGCGGTAATGAACCAGTACTCGTTTTCTGACTAGTTTAATATATATAGCCATAGCACTAAAGCTCTCTCGGGAATGCGGTGTAATATCCTAATTTAATAACAATTGTTGTTATATTAATCATCCATGTCCAATCATCACTGTAAACATACATAAACATCGATAGCTCAATGTCGATTCGATGTGTCACATCCCTTATTGAGTAGCTGAGGCATCACCTTAGAATATAAAAATAATCGTGAATGACAGAAATTTCGAGAACAATGTATGAGATTGATGCAAACCAATCCTTAAAATGTGGGTATTAGAGTAAATTTTTGTTTGACTTTTGAAGTGTTCGTCAAATTTTGCATACATTTTCGAATTTAAATCGAAATTAAATAAAATAAAACTTATCGATGGTATGATATGCCTCCTTTTGTTAAACTGTGTGTTCGGCTATCGTTTTTGCACTCCAAAATGGCACAATAGGGCATCGTTCTTGCTTCGCGAGTTTATCGTCCAGTAGTTGCGGTCGACAGCGCCGAAGTAGTGACGAATCACGACTGCTGAGCGCGAATCACGAAGTGCGCCGAGTCCCGCGTACTAGTGGCTACGCTGTTTCCGCCTACTTACTCCTTCTACCCGTTCTTTTTGTTCTGTGTTCAACACCATGATTATCTGTGCTACTTTCCACTGGGGAGGCATAAACCCTGCTCCCAGTACTGAGTTAAATAACTGCGTTAGGAAGAGTAGGCCATTGTCAGGTAGTTCTCTTAATACCTTTGCGGTTATTAAGTCATAGCCTGGGGATTTGTGCGGTTGCAGTTTTTTTATGACCGAAGATACTTCAGTTTTTGTGAACTTAGTAATGGGCAAGTCTAATTGATATGTTTCATTTAGTATTGATAAAGTTTCTTCTTCAACATGAGCCGGGCCTTCGTTTGGATTTGGGATGAATACTGTAGTCAGGTGTTTAGCAAAAGCTTCAGCTTTGTTGATGTCACTCTTTGCCCACGTATTGTCAACATTGCGAATTGGAGGTTTAAAAGTAATGGGACATGTGAGGCTCTTTGTAGCCTTCCAGAGTGAGTAATTTGTTTCAGCTGTTGGGTCTAGGTGAGTGAGATATTTCTCGACCCTCTGATTTTTCTCCCTGCTAAGTAGCTTCTTAAGTTGAGCAGTTTGAAAGTTAAGTTTTCTCTTATCCGCTGGGAAACGTGATTGCTGCCACAGTTTCCTAGCTTGACGTTTCTCTGCTATCTTATCCCTTATGGTTTTTATGACGCTATTTAGTGCAACGAACATTCGTTGTTGCGCATCCCGAATTCAGTAGTGGACTGACTACAGGTAGACAATTTACTCGTTGATACGCTGTCACCATACATAGATTAATAAATACTTACTGCTGTCAGTAGATGGCTCACCGTCATAGTGACGGAAGTTTCATGCAATATGTGTTAAGCGTGCTGGCCCTCCATTGCAATAAACGTTGAACCAAGATGGTAACTTCCATTCAATCCATCACAACAAACAGTGTTTGTAACAAGAGATGGCGCAGCTATCAGGCACACTACTTTAAATCTATGTAAAATGTTGTTTGATTTTATGGGTTTTAAAAAATGTGTGATTATACTATTAAAATATAAATAGATACGCTATTAAAAATTGTATATATTCGAGCTTTAAAACCAAATTATATTGAAATTTGATAGGCATAATAATAGGTATTATTAATCTATGAATAAATCCTTTGTTTGTACAGCGCCATCTATAAGTTATATCACAAGTCCTAGGTACGAAAGTGGCGCCATCCCATCTCCATAGCCGCAAATCTGTATCCATGCAGTTGCGCCATCTATTGTTCATCCCTTCAGAATCAAGGTCTTCATTATTCTATGCTCGCTGTTCTGTACGCACCGGTGTGAGGAGGGCGTGGGGAGGCCGCGCGGGGTCGAGCGCCTCGGCGAGGTGCGCGCATGCCTCCACCACCGCTGCCCAGCCCGTGCTGTTGCTGATGTACCTGCGGACGGACAAACGACGCTCACTGGAGTCGCTCAGATAGTCGGTTAGATCTTTTTACGTAACCGGACATGTTATGGTTAATACCGTTAAGCTGGGTGAAGAAGCAACTCTGAGCGCGGTTGGGGTTTGGATGGGTGACCATTTTTAACCGTTAAGGCTGACTGTGGTTCGGAGTCCACATAAAACTGTAGGTCGCATTCTAACTTACTAACTTACTAACTAGGTGGTAGGGTTAATCCCACCATGGTTGGTACAATCGCAATGAATGAACGATGGTCAAAGTGGCCATGAAAATTGTCTGTGTTTTCCATCCAGTTCAATGTAGCCGAGAAATATAAGGAAGGGCCTGCAGCGGGAGTACAACCGAACGATACAGCTATACTGACCGATAAATGTCTATCTTTCTTGTTTCCGCTCACACAAAAAGCAAAACAAAATCACAGTTATCGATCGATATAGCCGTATCGTTGCGTTTGTGCTCCCACTACTGGCTTGGCACCTAGTTCCCATGTGGTGTATGAGGCTAATATCTCGCGGTCAGTTTAGTTTTAGCCATCCAGGTCGTTTCATAAAAAAAATCTAGCACGTCTACTCTCATAGTACCCATACCCATAGATAATACCCGCTGTCTCCAATTTTAAAAAACTACTAACCCAAAATTATACATGCCACATGCAAACATAGTCGCAGACGTATTGGAGGGTTTGTGTGGGTGGGAATTGACCTGACGAATAAATTTATTAAATTTATTTGGGGGCGGTGGCGATGTTTCGACTGTGTGGCATGCGACGCACCGCCAGATACATATGGTGGAGACACGATATGTGTCGCATGCTTCTCTTCAGTGGCTTAAACCATACCCTCATAATTTTTAGGGTCCCGTCGCAAATAGCGAAAAACGTCATACTTTTTGATGGGACCCTCGGCACGCAAACACATTCACGACCAGTCTTTATGTTACTGGACATGGGCGGCTAATACCACACCCAGTCAGGTCAGCTCAGGTCAGGTCAGGTCAGGTCCAGTCGGTCAGGTCGGGGACTGAACCGGCGTATGATGTGAAAAAAGAATCCTACCACCGAGTAGGGAAAGGGGACCTATAGTTTAACATGTACTCCGAACCATGGAAGCGTTCGCATTCATGGTGTAATGCACTTATCCAACTCAGAAAGAGAAATAAAGTGCTGCACGAACAGGACCCTGTGACCTCTCGAATGAGAGCAAGGTGCTGCGCCCTAAATGAACTTGACATTTATTACAGTTCAGAGGTAGCTTTCAATTGTTTGAATGCTTACATAAAGGTTAGGTTAGGGCAGGGCAGGTCGGGCCAAGTCAGGTTGAGTCAGGTCAGGTTAGGTCAGGTCCGGTCGGGCACTCACTTGCGGAAGGCGGGCGCGAGCCGCGGCAGCGCGTTGTCGTCGCGGGCGTCGCGCCGCGCCGCCGCTGGCAGCGCGCGCAGCACTCGCGCCCAGAGCGCGCGCAGCCGCGCGTGCGAAGGCGGCACGCGCGCCACGAACCTCTCCACCAGCACCTAAATCATATCCCCAAGTCATACTGTGAGCGTCCCATATACATTTCGATATTTTGGATGGTGTTACCTGATGAGAAGTAAGTCCCGGAATAAGTAATAGTCCAAGGACCGAAGGAACACTTAGTGAGGAGTTTTCAATAGCAACTCTTGCTACGACACAATAATGTGCAAATTCGCTCGCAACCATCCCACAAAATGCTCCATCTGCAATTAAATATGCAGAAAGTATGTCAGCACCTGTCAGTAAACCTGCTTAAGGTGGCCCAACCCGGCGGCCTCAACTCATTTGCGGGCACGGTACAAAACCGTGCTGTTGCGCTCTGGGACCTTCTCTGTTTCTAAGAATAAGACAGGCTCCGTTATGAGGAAGATGCAACCTGTCCACAAAAAAGACAATGTGCATAGTGTATGATTTGGTAAGATTTACGAAAATTTTAATTTCAAAACGACTTATAGCTAAAAGTAAACCACGACCGCTGTAGTAAAAAATCTAACAAAAACCAAATAGATTATAAATCTTGATTAAACAAGCTATGTCTGATGACTAATCTTTTTAAGATGTTCTTACTTTATCATTGCGTAATCCACCTCCAAAGTAATTGTATAAAACGCGCGAAAAATCCGAACTTTCAGACGTTATAACTTGGAAATCAAACACAATTTTACAATGCCAATGGTCATCAGACATCTAGTTCAATCAAATAAAGCTATATTGAGCAAAATTTTGGATCTCTGACAAGAAATATAGGCGTGATCTTCTTTCCCCTTTTGTATGGGGAAATGAGCGGGTTGGGCCACCTTAATATGATTCCACCAGTGCCACATATTTGGCGTCTCATTTGGTCAATGCCGGGTCGCGAACAGGGATCAGGAGACACCAGTCAGCAGACGCCAACGAAAGTCGCAAATTGTGCGAAGCAAATACTGGTACCTGTTGTTAGGCCTACCTATCCACGAGTCGGTGCAAACAAGCTGCATCGGCTGAATGAGTTATTTATTTATTTATTTATTTATTTATTTATTTTATTTATTGCTAATTGGTAAAATACTTAAGTAAAGCCAATTATAGATTTCCTCTAGTTACCACAACTTGGTAGATTAATATACTATAAAAAACGTGAAACGAGAAAAAGGACAACAAGTAAAAATACATTACCTTACCTTGTGTAGGTAGGCTTAAGTTACAATTACAAATGTGTACGTGGGGCAAATTTATATAATAATAAAATGCATATTTGGGTGTTGTGATGGGTGTGTGAGGGTGAGAGAGATTAGGCGTGTGTGTGTTTGAGGTTACGTTGGAGTGATAGGGTTTGTTTGTGTGTGCATACATGGTGCAGTTTACACTACCAACAAAAGAGATGTCTGTCTGATTGATTTCTCTTGCCTTTGCAATCATACCGAGAACTGGCAAGAAGTTACCGCCTGAAAACAGACTATTCAAGAAAAGGAGCGTCGGTAGTTTACATCCTGTAAATAACACAACGAACAGAGACGAGTGACGCGCCGCACCCACCTTGCCCTTGCGTATGCCGAGGTACATCTGCAGCCGCTCCTCGAACAGGAGTCCGGCGAAGAGGCGCGCCGTGAGCTCCTCACGACTCTCGTCCAGCAGGTTGCGCGCGCCGCGCTCCTTCGCGCCCGCACCCTGCCGCTTGTCCAGCACTGCAAATAAGTAAATTTTGAATTTTATTTCATTAGGCATTCAATACAGGTGCCATCACTGGCAATTCTACTCGCAATTTCGAGTGTGAGTAAAATGGACGAGGCCGTTTTGGTAAGGCCGTATCCGGCAAGTGTGCCAAGTTAGTGAGCACAAACACGAACTTCGATGCCATTTGAATTCGCAGCTCGTGTTGCACATTGCACATTTGACTGATACGTCAATACCAAAACCTCTGTTTGCCTTTTGCACGCGCAACGTAAAACAGACCCAAACAGCCTCTATGCTGGGGGAAAAGTTTGGACTCGAAAAAGCAGTAGACACTATTGTTTCATGGTCAGTGCGGAAAAGTAAACAGTCCCATCCTTCCTTACTGGATACCCAATTGTCACAAGACCAAATGTTCACAAGACCCAATGGTCTCCAGACCCAACAGTCACAGGACCCAACAGTCACAAGACCCAACGGTCACAATACCCAACGGTTCCAAGACCCAATGGTCACAAGACCCAACAGTCGCAGGACCCAACGGTCACAAGACCCAACGGTCACAATACCCAACGGTCACAAGACCCAACGGTCCCAAGATCCAACGGTGGGATGCACCGCAGGGCGTACCTCGGTCGGTGGCGTCGAGCTTGGCTGGCGCGCGCCGCTGCACCGACTCGATGTTGCGTAGGAACAGGTTGGCGTCGGGCGCCGCCGCACCGCCCACACCCGCCGCCTCGCCGCCCTCCCCCTCCTCCGCACGCGCCTCCTCCGCCTGGCGCGCCTTCTCCTCGCGCTCCTGCACCCCAACACATATAGCTGTTTCTTGTTTACGCTAGTAGTACCCGGCGTCGTTTGGGTCAATATCATTTTGAACATTCACCGCTTCTAAGCTTCCAAACTGCGCAAGATCACCCGCTGGGTTAATCTGAAGATTGTCTGAAAATATCATCAAAATGGGGCACAAAACCGTTTTTTTTATTATGCATATGCCCCGAGCGTAGTTTCTAAACCTTCAAACTGACCAGGATCACCCACTGGCCTAATCTGCAGATTGCCTGAAAATGTTTTTAAAACCTGGGATCAAGCGCAGTATCCACCGAATGGTCTTTTGGTCCATGGCCTCGTCGTATCAGGTGATGTGAGAATACTTACCCGGAGTATGAAAGCGTTGGCGATTGCTAGCGGCTCGTTGAGCTCCTCGAGTCTAAGCAAAACGAGGTACAGCGCTTCGATGTCCAGCAGGAACTGCTTCGTCCGCCGCACCTCCCGCGGGGCCTGCAAGCAAAGGGAGGGTGTAGCATCCATCAAACTCTATAAAAACATTGTGCTTAGTCGTAGGCTAAAATAGTGTTTATAAATACAGGCACACAAAGCGTTAGTTGTACGCTAACATAGTGTTTATAAATATAGGCACTCACGGGCAGTACACTAACATAGTGTTTATAAAAACAGGCACACACCGGCAGTACGCTAACATAGTGTTTATAAATACAGGGACACACAGGAAATCCTTTTTTATTTGTGACGTTGACAGCTGCGTCTCTGTATTCTGTTGCTCCAATTAGCGCATAGAAGTTTCACTGGGCAGGGATTAAATTTATAATTACCCACTGGCAACCCAGAACTGGTTTTTGCTCCTAACATCGTAGCCATGTTTTTGTGATTATGCACTGATGGCAGTTCGCTTACGAATTCGGGACGAGCAACATCAAATCGTCGGTATACTGATGAAAACCTCTAATTGAAGAAATGCTATTTTCGAGATAAATGGGCTTGAAAGTTTAATAGCTCATAATGGTTTGTACAATGGTCTATGTGTCAACCTAGCTCTAATACTAAACGTCAGCAATATATGGGTTTTACCATAAGAAATAGCTTGGAAAATTAAGTAGAACTGCATTATTAACTCATTTTACCAAAAATTTTCAATTAGCGGGTTTCACCAGTATACCAACGAAATATTTGTTGCACTAAATGGTGTCCTGTGCAGTTCTTACGCGTAGTTGGAACTCGAGAAAAACAGAAGTGAACGAATAGTGAAGCGAACTGACTGGCCGGGGTAACCACGTTATCAGTAATACGTGGCTACCCCGCCGCGATATGGATGAGTTTCCACCTCCACTATTATCCTCTGAAGTGCCGTCACTCCGCCGCACTTACCTGACACGGACACTCGCTCACCTCGTGTGGGTGCGTTGTGGACGCGACGCTGGGCGCGCGGCTCTGCCTCGCCGATGGAGCGCCGCCCGGCTCGCTCTCGCGCACCACCTCAACGTCGATGATCTTGCGCGGGGCCGTCACGCTGCCGCACTGCCACGTAGAAAATTAAATGTTTACCTGAGCTGTTTTTAAAAACATCTAATTCCCTAAGGCATGTTTCAGCATCTTAAATAGAACAACTTTTGTTATATGGCTGGCATTGCAGAGCTGAGAAAAGCTACAACATGTGGCACTTATTGTGACACAGTAACAGACAACTTCCTATCAGAAATATAGCTTGATCTGTCACAGCACTGATTGATTCGAAAGACTAATACCAGCTGTCAATTTTGTACAGATGGAAAGGCAAAGGGCCTTTCTGTGGACCCTCAAATAATAAAGGAATGTTCCTTTAAGGAATGTTCCCATGCCACGTAACCAATTTTAGTTCACTTTTGGACCCCCATCTGGCCCATGTGTGGTATCTTGACTAATCCCCTCTCCTCCCTTCCCTCGCCCCCTTCGTTTTCACGGGGTATTGCAAAACGTATTCTCAAACTAATATTGTAAACTAACTGACTGGCCATAGGCCTAACTAACTGACTGACCAGCAGGCCCGTCCGTTGTCTTTCTTGGTATTTTTGAATAATAATGATATTTTTAAATACCATTACCCTCCTCCTGTGACCCAGTGTGGTCATTTCCTCCCTCTCCTCAAATCGGAAACATGGTATCTGAACGTTCCCTAAACTAAAGAACCATTGCAACCCCCACCTGCAGTTTGCCGAGGGAATTCTCGAACTGCGTCGGCACGTACGTCCGCGGCGTCGGCTGCTCCTCGCTCGTCGAGTTGTGCCGGTGACGCTCGCGGCTCTCTTGCTGGCCTGTCGGGACATTATTCATTATAATAATTTAATTCTTGATAGATTATCAACTTTCAGTGATGCGTCTATGTCACAACACTTACAAGTTGATCTGGTTTTATATACTCGTCGAGTCTGTTTTTAAACTGATTCACTGAATTCGAACAAGAACTGTCATGCTATGACTGACTCCAACGACGATATTGAGAGTGCTTGGAATGCTTTTAAGATGTCTACTTATGATGCTGCCAAGCTACATGTACCGCTTACACATAAATCCACCAAATCAAATAATAAACCTTGGATCAAATGAAATATTAAAAATGACTTTGCAAAAAAAGCAACTATGGAGAATTTACCACCTCAATAAATGTAAAAAGTCATATAAAAGTTACAGGAAATTGAACAATGACATAATTACAAAAGTAAGACAATCTAGACAAAACTTTGAAACAAGCGTCATAAACAGTGGCGATAAATCATTCTATGGTTATATTCGCAAACAGTTGTCGTCAAAAGTATCAGTACCACCAGCATTGAGAGATCATAACACCAGTGACATTATAACTGAGCACTATGCCGTGGCAAATGAATTTGCACAACAATTTCAGAAGTCATATACCAGTGAACCAGATGGTCCGATGCCAAAAATACTTGTACCAAAAGTCCATAATTCTATTGAAACAATTACGTTCTCACCACAAAAAATCGCGCAAGTACTTCAATCATTTAAGGATACTACATCCACAGGTCCCGACGAAATAACAGCTATACTATTGAAGAGGTGCTCATCTGAACTTTGTGCCCAACTATCTGATATTATGACTCTATCATTTGAAAACGGAGAACTACCCAAGGACTGGAAACAAGCTGTAGTTGTACCAATTTATAAAAAAGTTTTCGGATCCACTCATTGCCCACCAAGCTATTCAAGATGACCTAAATAGGGTTGTCCAGTGGACCAAGGATTGGCTTATTTCATTAAACCCCAAAAAATGCACTGTGTTACATATTGGTCCTAAAAACCCCCATTGCAGCTACACAATTGATGATCACGAATTAAAATGAGTCACATCACAAAGTGACCTCGGAGTAACTATATCTTACGACCTTAAGTGGGATCTACACATAACTGAAACAGTGAAACGTACAAACTCCCTGCTTTACATGATCCGAAAAGCATTCTCTATTATTACTCCGGAGTTATTCATCAAGCTATATAAGACATATGTGCGGCCACTTCTTGAATACGCCAACCAAGTTTGGAGCCCCTACTTCAAGAAGGATATAGATGTACTTGAAAAAGTCCAAAGACGAGCAACAAAGATGGTAGTCACCATGAAAAACAAACAATATGAGGACCGACTAAAGCTATTAGGCCTCACAACACTGGAAAAACGCAGACAGCGTGGGGATCTTATCGAAACATATAAAATACTGCATGATTCCTATGATGTCAATAATTTCAAAACAATGTACATATTTAACACTAACGAAAGGCTACGCGGTCACTCGCTAAAGATAAATCGCACCCTAGCATCAACAAATCCTCGAAAACATTTCCTAACAAACAGAGTTGTGGATAATTGGAATGGCCTACCTGAGGAAATAATAAGTGCATCGTCAGTAAATGTTTCCAAAAACAAACTATAAAAAAATATAAATAAAAATTCATAGACAATAAATAAATAAATAAGTGCAAGTGCTTAAAAACAAAAGTGCAAGTGCATAAAAAGAAGTGCACGCATCAGCATAATGCTGCTAGTGCATTACAATATAATAATAATAATAATAAATAACATCACTGGGTAGCTTGTTCTAAGAGCACATATCTCTATTTGGGATGAAGTGCTTGCGAGGTTTTAGCTTGGTGGAGGTATAGGATAGCTTCATTGAATGGCCAAGGAAGTTGGTGTTTTTGTTGTGTGTGTACACTTTCTGTAGCTTGGGTTCATTATAGGAGCTATTCAAAATCTTAAAGGTCTCTATAAGATCTCCTCTTTCACATAGAAGCACAACGGGTGTTTGCATTTATCTAGTTAGGTCAATGATTTCAAAGGTAAGGATACGCCCTTATATAGAATTGAAACAAATCTTCTCCATACAAGCAAAAAGTAGCGCCATCTATCCAAACTCGGAAGAACTAAGTGAGCTCCGTGTCAAAGCCGTGTTGACAACTCGCCGCCATGTTGCATTAGGTCTAACGATGTAAAATTCTACTAACAAAAAATAAATTATGAATGAATAATGTTTTTTTGTAATTTCAAGGTATTCAAGTTAAATACAATTTGAATTTTCTCTTGTACCTGCTTGGTCTGTGATCTACCTGCCTGTCATGTCAAAATTTGTTTTCATTATATCTTGGGAAACCCTGGTTGTAGACCTATCATGCGACCACTCGAAGTAAAGGTCCCGACCTGATCTACCTGACTGTCATGTCAAAATTTGTTTTCGTTATATCTTGGGAAACACTGTTCGTAGACCCATCATGCGACCACTCAAAGTAAACGCCCCGACCTGATCTACCTGCCTGTCATGTCAAAATTTGTTTTCGTTATATCTTGGGAAACACTGGTCGGAGACCCATCATGCGAACACTCAAAGTAAACGTCCCGACCTGATCTACCTGCCTGTCATGTCAAAATTTGTTTTCGTTATATCTTGGGAAACACTGGTCATAGACCCATCATGCGACCACTCAAAGTAAACGTCCCGACCTGATCTAACTATCTGGAATGTCAAAATTTGTTTTCGTTACATCTTGGGAAACACTGGTCGTAGACCCATCATGCGACCACTCAAAGTAAACGTCCTGACCTGATCTAACTATCTGGAATGTCAAAATTTGTTTTCGTTATATCTTGGGAAACACTGGTCGTAGACCCATCATGCGACCACTCAAAGTAAACGTCCCAACCCTAAAGGCCCTAAAAAGAATATTTTAGGGCCAACGTACTGGTGCCATTAGTCGTGCGCTTTGACCGGGTCCTTACGAAGTAATAAATAAGTCAATGAGTTAGGTGAGGTGGTAACAGTTAGTTATGCAATGTGTCGTCTTATGGGTCAAGTTTACATTAATTTATTATTGATAGACCGAGTGAAACGCGAACGAAGCGTCTACGTTTCACCCTGTGCAAAAATGCTTTCGTAAGAACTCACCGCCGCTGTAGAAGGGATGATTTTGTTGGTTCGCCTTGTGCGCTTCCTTCATTCCCTGCTTCTCTTTTCGCGAGCGACGTTCCAGGAACACCTACACAAAAGAAAATTTTAGGGTATATATAGTATGCTCTACGGTCAGTTCAACCATTTATTTACTTTTGCTGCAAGCACGCCTATGAAGTTCCATAAATATTGACAGGCAATCATTTACAAAAAAATAAATAGGTGCCATACCAGGATCTTGTCATTTTGAGATTGAAATGGACGAATTAAACAAGACGAATTTTTATTGCTGTTTCGACCATCTTTTCATCCAACGCGATGGTCAACCCAGCCAAGTTTAACGCCCCAGGCGTTACAGTTTTACATGGATTCCGAACAATGGAACCAGTTTGCATTTGTAAAGAAATGCACTTAACCAACTCAGAAAGAGAAAGAAAGTGGTAAATAATCAGGGCGGAAATTTGACCTCTGGGACGGAAGGCCCTGAGCCACACAACAAGCCACTCAAAACAGGCTCATGACAAGCGAAAAAATACTCAGACCTCTTTTCCAAAACGTGCCTATAACGCCAAAACAAAATCATTCTCTCACTTTACATAGAAAAAGTTTGAAAACTGTAACCCGACAAGGTAGGTGCTGTATGATTTGACTGCTAATTTTTTTTTTATGAGCAGTTGTGGTACAGGATGTTGGCGGTGTGGGTATACTCCAGCGAGTACAACCCTAGGCTTCAGTCAAGTTTACAATACTTAAACTTCCATAACGTTGTTTCTTTTGAGACATTTCTCATAGTGTTTTATCGTCAGTTGGTTTGCGAGCGCATAAGGTGGACCTGGAGCCTTTGTTTATATTTGGTGTTAGAGGATTTTAGTTCTTCACATACGGTTGGAATGTTGGGCAGTGGTGCAGTTCTTGGGTGGTTATCAACCAAGGAGCATTAGTTTTCAGTATGCAATTTTGTAGCTGCTGAATTATGATGAGGTTTGATTTACTGGCACTACCCCATAGTTGGTAGGCCATAGGTCCAGATAGGCTTGATGACAGTAGTCTTGGGTAGTACATGAACAATGTTCTATTAAGAAGCAATTTCACCCACTGTACTAGAACGAACTATTCCCTATCGCTCCGCTTAATCGGACTCTGACATCTGCGTCAGTCGGGCGGAGTGAATAGAAGAATGAGTGAGCAAGATGTGTGCGTCCCACCCATCCCTCTTCTAGGTCGGTCAGCCTACTCGCTCTCTCTATTTGGTCGGCCGGCGTTTGTTTTTTATGTAACACGACATGCGACGCGTAGTAGTGTGGTCTAACTCGAGACCATACGGACAGACAAAAAAAGACTTTACAAAAAACACACAATGTGAAGATCAAAATTTTGAAGCAGATCTGTTTTCGCTTTGAAAACGAGTTCCTAATATCGGTCCTGCATTTCAGTGTACTAAATTAACTAATAGTATCAGACCGTACTAGTACATTTCGGACTAGTTCAGAGCGCTCGCTTCAATGACCGAGCAAGAACAAAGCTAGATGACAGTTTTACAAACTAATAACCCTTCCTTTTGGCTTCCCCAAAAAAATTATCGTACCGTGTAATAGTAGTCGTCGATGTAGGGCGTGCCCGTGTTGAGCTGCAGCATCTGGATGTTCAGCAGCCAGTGCTTCTCGCGCTGGCTCATGAGCCCCGCGTACTCGTCGCTCGAGTCGCGCTGCGGGTGCCCGTTGCTCGGGAACTCGTCGCCGTTGCTGTACCTGCAGGCCAACCGTACATGCACGTTTAGTGAGCGTATTTGTAACCGTCCGCCAATAGCCTCACTCAAGAGCGGCTCATAACTTAGGCTCGAGGAAACTTACGTTGAATTGTTTTTTTTATGCTAATTGACATGGATGGCTAATACCACACAAATAACGTTATGATATTAGCCCAATACACCACATTCCCGAAGGAATTAGGTGCCATGCCAGGACCTTCCCTTTACGCGGCACGGCTACATTGAACTGGACTGAAAATACGGACAATTTTTCATTGCCGCTTCAACCATAGTTTCATCCAATGCGGTGGTACCAAAGCGAGCGAGCTTAACCCTACCACCTAGTAGGGGAAGGGGCCCTACGGTTTTACATGGGTTTCGAAGCATGGAACAGCTAGCATTCTTAACGAAATGCACTTATCCAACTCAGAAAGAAAAAGTGGTGCATGACCGTGGCGACATCCCACATGAAAGGCATGAGTGGCCCCTAGACCACGAGCTGTACCCCCGCCCCGTTCATGAACCACTTTCTTTCTCTTTAGGAGTTAGATAAGTGCATTTCGTTACGAATGCGAGTTTATTGCGCGCGCTTATGGAAACAAAAGAACAAACATGGAAAAAATTACTTTACTTGAAGTAGTTCACCTAGAATTTTAATCTAATAAATTCCTCTAAGCTGAACTTGAATTTTTACCTGAAAGAAATGCAACGGTTTGTGAAACGACACAGTCGAGATATTGTGCCACTGACAGTTGCAAACACAGTACCCTACCTCCAAAAAACGTAAGCACTGTGTACGGCATTGAGTGACGTAACGATGGCTTCATATCGTTCACGGAACGCTATTTTATTTATTTATTTATTTATTTTAGTCAATTGCCATTGTAATATGAATTAACTGGTTATTTGTTTTATTTTCTTTTAAAATGAGTGTCCAAACCATTTTTGAAATGATTGGTTGAGTTAGCATTAATAACGTCTTCGGGGAGCTTGTTCCAGAGCTTGTTCCAGCTTGTTAGAGAGCTGTTAGTGCAAATGGGACCAGTTGTGAACACTCTTCCCATACCGTAAGCTCAAATCGGACCACGCACTAATACATGGCTACGCTGCCGCTATACGGATGTGTTTTAGGGATGAGATTAGCCATCCATGTCAGTTACATAAAACGAATATCAAATCTCACCTGTTGATATTGTTATAGCCTCCGCCGTTATTACTCCTCTGGTTGTTGAACACCTGATGATTGCCCTGCATCGGACCGCCGAACACGTTGCTCCGTATGTTCAGCACGGGGTGGTGGCTCGCGTTGTGCAAGCTGTTGTGCATCTGCAGCATCGGATGCGTGTTCTGTATCAGCTGCACCAGGTTCTGAGAGGACAGGTTCGAGTTGTTGAATATCCGCGTCTGGCCCTTCGGCTTCGCGTCCGCTCTCTTCTTTTGGCCGCCCATCTGCGGCGACGACTGGTTAAACATCTGCTGCGACTGGCCCATCTGCTGGTTCATCTGGTTGATCATCTGCGGCGCCGACTGGTTGAACATCGGCTGGTTCTGCTGCGGCTGGTGCATCGGCTGGCTCTGCGGCGGTTGGTGCATCTGTTGGTTCATCATCATTTGCGGTTTGTTCGATGTCTGTGCGTCCATTGGTCCCTGAAATGTTGAGGAAAACATTAACATCGTAGCAAGCCTCTGGTTTTGTTTTTTCGCTTCTCTCATTTCTTTTTGCAACATAAATGTTGTTTATCATTTTTTTATTCCACAGTTTATGCTAATGTTTCAAATCATGCAGTCTTGGTGCATTTACTGATTCTTTGCTTTAAGCGGTGTTTTTTTTGTTGCATTGATTCATTTAATCCTTTTGATAACCTAAAAAACAGATTAAGGATATGTGGCTACATATGAAACTATGAAATCATGTGGGTAAGAGGAAATGGGATCTGTAGTTTAAGTTGCTGGTACTAGTCAAAAAGCGAAGTTTCAAGCCTGTTCCAAGTTCAAGGCTGAAATGACAAAAGAATTCTAAATATTATTGGTTATTATTTTTTTCTGTTTCTTTGAAGTGCACTGCAAGTAAACTAGCTAAGACTGACGATGAGAAATTGCATTATTACAATATATTATTCCCGTTCTATCGATTGAACCATTAATTAAAAATACTAAAAATACTGACACATTTTCTGTGTCAATTTCTTTTATTGATTTTTTTAAAATAAAGCTAAAGGATCTAAATTTAAAGAAAATTAGAAAAATTTTTTTTTTAGATAAACTTGATGATGACTCATGTCCAAAGATAAAATTAAAATTAAAACAAACAATTCTAGACATTTATTTGGACTTACTAAGGCGTTTTACTACACATGAGATCTCTTCGAGGCATCCACATTTCTTTTTTCACATAAAATAGAACCCAACAGAGCATAAAAGAGTACTCACACGAAAATTAGGGTTATACTGTCCCATGTTGGGGTTGAAGTTCTGTCGTGGGACACTGTTCAAGCACGGCGGGGGTCCCATCATCCTTTGCTGTCCCATCATATGCGGCGGCATCAGCGGCAACTGATTCGGACCCATTGGGCTCATTCCAAACTGGTTTCCGTTCATCATCTGACCGTTTGGACCGATCTGATTGCTCGGCCCCATTTGATTGCTCGGCCCCATTTGGTTGCCCGGCCCCATCTGGCTGTTCATCCCCATCTGTCCGGGCTGCCCCATCATCTGGCTCAGGGTCTGCTGGCCGTGGTTCATCTGACCCATCTGAAGGCCGGCGTTCATTGTCTGCTGCGGCGCGAACGGCAACGGAACAGGCCCCTGCAGCCCCGGCGGACGTTGCAATATCACCGTGGGAAAGCGGGGCTGAAATAACAAAATAATCGTAAATATTTTGGGTGATTATTTTTTCTTTTAATGGGTTTTGTACATGTATTTGTTATTTCATTGCGCGCTACAACTCATACGTTGGATGCTAAAGAATACTCAGATTCTGGTTCGGCATACAGTTGCAACCCTAATTTAAATTTAGAACTTCTCCCAACACCTTTTCTCTCCAACCTCTCAATTTAATTTGAATTTAGAACTTAATCCAACACTTTTTATCTCCAACCTCACAATTTAATTTTAATTTAGACTTTCTTGTCTTATACTCGATCCACTAATAAAAAATGGAATATCATTGTATGGCCGTTTTCTATGAACTCTCAGTAAAATCCCAATATATGTATATGCGTATATGATTGATGTAAATGATTAATGACTGCCATTTCTATACTTGTGTAAATCAACTTTTAAACTTAATCTAAACTGATTTTATATACTAAATATCCAATAAATTGGAACAGTGGCTTTCAAATGATGAGTAAATTACTTTCGTAAGGAGAGCGTTATTCAAACGCTTACAGGCCCGACTTATAGAGGCTCTTAAACAAGTTACGCATATCAGAGCTGCCGTTCTCACCTGGAAGTAATTCTGCTGCGGCATCTGTTGGTGCGGCTGCGCCTGCCTCAGCTGCCGCTCCAGCTCCTCCACGGTGCACACGTTCTTGAGCGCCGGACCCGACTGCGGACCCACCGCCAACAAACAAATAATCAGGAAATGTCTTTGGTCTGAACATTCGTCAAAGGCAGGAGTCGGTATGACATGAGCCGTGACATCTATATCCCACACAGCTGCCATCTCGATGTTAGCTCAATACATCACATTCCCGAAGGAATTAGGTGCCATGCCAGCACCGTCCCTATATGAGCGCCGTTACAAAGGTCTGGATGGAAAACACAGACAATGTTTCATTGCCGGTCTTGGCATGGCGCCTAATTCCTTCGGAAATGTGGTTTGTTGAGCTATCATCAAGACTGCGGTTGTGGTATTAGCCAATTATGTCCAGTTAAATAAACAAAATCCATGGGAACATAACACAGTGGTAATATATTGGTGTAATAACGTTTTCAAAGAGACAGTACTAACGTTGGGTGGCGCAGGGAGCTGCGGCCAAGCGGGTGCGGGAGCGGGTGCGGGGGCGGGGGCGGGGGGACGCTGCGGCGTCTCCGTCTCGTCCAGCACCAGACGTGACAGCGAGGCCTCTGTACACACAGAGACCGAAGATAAATTGCTGTAAAATCTCAAACTGTACAAAACATACGTTCGGTCTCTACTAGAATATGCTTATGCTATACGGCTAAACCGGCGTAAAATGTGAAAAAATATGTAAGGGAACTCACCCTTCCTTCAGAAATGATATTGACCTTTTGGAGAGTGTACAGAGATGTGCAGAGATGGTGATGCCTTTTAAGAACAAGTCGTATAAAAACTGGTTGGCTGTCGGTGGACTTGATTTAAACTTTTAACATTCGAAGCTTCGAATTATATTTGGTATAAATACTAATGAAAGACTCAGTGGACTTTCTTCAAAACTAGCCAAAGTAGCTTCAAGTCCAAACCAAGAAAGCATTTCTTATCTTAACGAGTAGTGGACTCATGCAACAAACTGTCACAGTGATCAGTGCTATAAAAGTCATTGCGTTGACAAATAGTGTACTCAACCAATGACGCACACATGCATCAGGTTTAAGCTGCTAGTGGATATAATTAGATAAATAAATAAAGTATTCTCTTGGGTGTCACAGTTTGGAGAAGATGACACTTTGGACATTGACATAGCATTTGAGTGGCTCATGGCACAGGGTGCAGGGTCTCGCAATGGTATCATCGCATTGAATGAATGATGGTTTAAACTGCAATGAAAAATGATCAGTGGTTTCGTTAAAAAAATTATTATTATATCCATCATTATATCACAAAATTGTATAGAAAATACATCACTACAAGACAAATAGTGTAAGATTATTAATATAACTTGAGGCAATGAAGCATATACGGAGTGTTTTATTAAATACCGGCACCGCTTTAGTGGTGTATCAGTATCGAAAACCAATTAACTTTCTTCGTACAAAATATTGAAGAAAAAAATAATGAATATCTCTAGAACTTTTTTGCAGCGCAGCGATGTTCGTACGTCACGTGATCTTGTGGTGGACTATCACACTTTCTCAAGCTTTGGACTACTCACCGAGGTCGAGGTGATCTTTGGAGCGACGGCTGGACTCGGTGATGTGCGCCAGCTGCTCATGGTCCTCCTCCCACTCCTGCTCCAAGCCTGAGACAAGCGCACTCATGTTAATTTTTAAATGTTTATATCACGGATATAAGTTATGTACCAAAATGTAGCTCTCAGCTGATTTATTTAATGTGCAAAATATCAGAAAAAATGTTAATAATTTGACTGAGGAAACAGGCATGAGCTATTGTATGGAACTTGATAACCTCATTATCCTATTAAAGTTGGCATATTAAATTATTTGAGTAAACAAGGTGCCAAATAATTTTGTCCGAAATTGCAAAATGCGCTAGCTTGCCCCCACCACTGTCCACATTGGTTCACGACTAGGAATCCATGACCATTCAACGCTCTCTCACGGCTTGAAATGGAGCGTGTCAGGCCAACAAATGTGTCGTATGTCGTTCGTGTGCGCATCACCATACATTTCTAGAGCGCAAAGACAATCAATCGACAGTCGGATGACAAAAATATCCGAGGCTGTCGGACAGGGGCCGACAAGTTGTCATCTTGTTGCTTCTGCACCTCCATTCAATCTCTGATTTGGTACTCATCGGCCTTGCACTCATGGCCCACAGTCGGCCAACAAAGTGTCGATGGTCTGCGCCTAGCCTAAGCGGTCCATCACAATTATTGGCCACTTGAGACAGCACTAAAATATTATATTTTATCTATTATGCAAAAGAGCCCACCTGGCAAAATTGGTAACATGTAGAAAATGACAAGGTAAGATGTGCGGTGAGACAACATTTAATTTTTATATCCTGCCGATGTGTAACCAAATTAATCAGAAATACACCTTACAATCCTGCAAATTGACAATATCGTGCAAAATTAATTAGTACTATTCGAGGTGTATACACCTTCCTCTAATACTTGCTAATTAGCAAGACCGACACATTGCGTAAAACATACAAGCATAGAATTTAGGTTGTTAGGTTTACTCGTCTTAGGATTTCAATAACAATATTTCCAAAATGATAATTTTTTCTCTTCTTTATTCACCCAATACAATAACACACGTTTTTCAAAATTGCATTTTTTTTATATTTAAAAATCATATCTTTAGACAAAATCATCGCATTGCGGGATCTGAATTGGGGGGACGGCACAACGCATAAAATGCAGATCGTACAAAATAATGTTTTGACAAATAATTTAAACCATGCACAACGTATAATAGGCAGATTGTATAAATTTATATGAAGTGCATGAAGAAGTTGAGAAAATAAAATAACAATTTTCTTCATTCATAACGTACAACATTTTAGTACCTCTGTGTTAAACGCTAATCTTTAGATTCGAAAACTGTTTACTTAACAAAAATGACGAACTATGCATATCGTATAATGCGAAAAATGTTCATATGATAAACACCCTGATATACATTAAAAGCATATACTCACGCGTGAATTTATTCGGTCTCAATTAAACGAAAACTGTAAGATTGGGAAGGTGTGTGGCGATTTTTTACTCTATGATAAATACGGGTCTGTGACAATTTCAGCTTTAAATGTATGCTTTTAAGAGCCGTGCCCCGTGTCATTATGTAAACGGTTTTATTGTTTCGTACATAAACAGTATTATATCGAAATTCCCGTTAGACTTTATTTTTAAACTTTCCTTATGGACAATGTATAAAGTAGGAGATTTTATACGAAATGCATGGTTTAGATTTTTTTCAAAAACTACTTTTATACGTTCTGAATTTTACACATAGTGAATTTACCCAAAAAACATCACGTAATACTATGAATGTATATCATGACGGAGCGAGGAGTATCTACTAAACAACATAACACATAGATAGGTTTTCTCAATATGAATACAATTTGCATTAAAACTGAATTTGACCAGAACCAGTACAAATCCCGGGAAGCATTTTTTGACCAATCAAGTGTTACACGCATGGACTCAACTGCCTGAAGAATCCATAACTCTAGCACCGTCAACAATTTCAAAAACCAAATAGACAAAAAGCATATAACAAATTAAAATAATAGACAAAAATTTAAAATACATTATACTATACAAGTGCACTCGACTAATAAAGAATATACGCATCAGCTTTAAGCTGCTAGTGTTTACATAAATAAACAAATTTCTAGAAGTTTCTTACCATCTCCAAATGTCTCATCGTTGAGGGCATCATACTCGTCTTCTGAAGGTCCTCCGCCTTCATCTTCGTTCATAGGCTAAAAAACATACACACCGTTAAGAGTAGGATCAACACCACACCTAATTCCTTCGGGAATGTGGTATATTGCGCTAATATCATGACTGTAATTGTGAGCCATCCATGCCAGGATCCAAAAAAAAACCAGCTAAGTGCGAGTCGGACTCGCACATCGAGGGTTCCATACCATCATACAAGGGGCACCCTTGGCACCCTTTGGGTACGGAACCCTAAAAAAACCACAGTCCAATTTGAACTCACGTAACCAATAGCTCTTTTGCAGCTGGTCTGATTCACGCTGACAACCCTCAAAACGGCGTACCGTGAACGACATGACATCATCGTTACATGCCGTACACAGTGCATACGCTTCGGTGGTAGGGCAGTGTGTGTGCAACTGTCAGTGACACATTTTGACAGCTCTACAACATTGTCGTCTCTCGACTGTGTTATTTTACAAGCCATTGAATGCATCTTAGGTGAAAATTCAAGTTTAGCTTGAATTGATTCAACTTTGAGGAAAACAGAGCCTGTATTCAAGATACAAATTACTTATTGATAAAACACTATTTAATTGATTCCGCAGGTTTACACCATTGGATAGAGCAGGCATTTGAAGGATACACTAAATCTCCCATCCATGGTTTTTTTTATTTGTGTAGAAATATGAAATAATATGAATTAAATGAAATAATATAAATTAAATGAATTAATATGAAATAATAATACAAAAATAAACGTGGATGGACGATTTAGTGTATTCTTAAAATGCCTGCTGTATTCATTGATGTAAAGCTGCGTCAATAAACGTGGATGGGCGATTTAGTGTATTCTTAAAATGCCTGCTATATTCTCAATGATGGAAACCTGCGGCAATAAATGTGGATGGGCGATTTAGTGTATTCTTAAAAAGCCTGCTGAATTCAATAATAGAAACCTGCGGCATCGATGATAATTTTTTTATAAGTGATTTGTAACTCATAATAGAGGCTCTGGTTCAACAAATATAATTTGTTCCATGTTTGTTTTTTCTTTCCGTAAGCTGTCAGCTTTGAGTTGTCGCTTTGAGCGTGCAATGAATCTGGACTTTTGTGTTAGAATGAGCACTGTAAACGTTGACAGTTCAAATCGGACAATAGTGTCATTTTACACCTACACTAAGCATGTTGACACTGTTGGAGATCAACATGAGTGCAAAGTGTGACTCTGGCTTGCTTTGCAATATTGAGTAAACTTGTAATCAAGTTATTTATTGTATCACTCCAAACCGGACTATGGAAGACCGCCATAGCTTCTTGACGATAAGTCACGCGTGGATCCCTATCCATAGAATGTACCTCTCATAATAGGAGGCGAAAACAAGTGGAGAAAATCGAGTTCTGACGATGCAGAAGTGAGTAATGCGACAATTTTGTCAAGCTGGCGCATGGTGCCTGGTGAATGGGCCAAGCGGGAAATGGCAAGAATGGCTTTTGACTCACCTCGAATGTAAATAATTCGTCTGCCATCGTGTGACATGACTTGATATTGCCAAACGCATGCATACACCATCCATTCACACCGATAGAAATTACCAAACGAAACGAAATCCAAGAACACGAACCGCCGACAAGATGCGAAAAAACAGACAGGTGTATACGTTTTATAACGGGAATTTCTGTACATTTACTTAGGTCTTTCTCATTTATATAGTTAGAACGAAAGAAGCAGAAATAGACTAGCTAATAATGTTAACACTAATAAACGCCATTAAACATATTTTTAGGGCTGCCAGTCGAAACTGCCATTAAAATTAAGCTGCGTTCAGTTTTGATGTTGCGCATCATAAATGTATGTATCACTACACGTACAGCATAGCCATTCATGAAGCGAACACGGGTAGATCTCACAACGAATACTTGGGAGTAGTTGTCAAACTCCATGTACAAATTTGTATAATATAAAATACGTAATCCCACAGTATAATTGGGTTATAAGTCTAACTTAAGTAAATATACGGTTTTCTTACTAAGCAGGTATGTCGCTTATTCCAAGGAATGTGACATGTATGCATGTATAATCGACCGTGAAGCAAGGACACATTAATTGAAGAAAGAGTCCAGTAAAAAGAACTTTGCTTCTTGTGCTTATAATATTCAGATTTATGTTTTTAATTAAACAAAACCGACCGAAATCGGATTTGCACACGAAGGATTCCGTACCATCAGACATGATTTAACACAAAAAAAAATAACCGACTTCAAAGAAAAAGCACTAAAAAGTAAAAAATAATGTTCATTTTTGAAGTTACGATTTCTGTAATTTTTGGAGTCGGCGTCAGCCGGGCACGCGCTGCGCCAATCAAGAGAACCTAACCTAACCTAACCTAACCTTGGCTGACACCGACTCAAAAAATAACAGAAATCGTAACTCCAAAAATGAACATTATTTTTTTACTTTTTAGTGCTTTTTCTTTGAAGTCGGTTATTTTTTTGTTAAATATTTTTTTATTTGTTTATTTTTAGTGAATCTGAAATACACTTACTAATTTGTACACGTCCTTTCCAATAAAAAAAGAATCACCGAAATCGGTTGGCGTTATATTGAGTTATTCGTCCATTTGTCGCGCACATCTTAATACAAATTTAAGACTTTTATGATTTTCTCATGGATATCATTGTCAGAACTTAACTAAATTAAAATGCGACCACTTGGGAAGCATTAGTTATCATTTAAAAAAATAATCATCAAAATCGGTTCACCCAGAAAAAAGTTATGAGGTAACAAACATTTTAAAAAAAAACATACAGACGAATTGATAACCTCCTCCTTTTTTTGAAGTCGGTTAAAAACACCTTTTTGTATGCTCCCTCCCCCCTTTATTTTTTATGATTTTTAACTTTACCTATTTGTTATTATAGCGTCAAAATACACAATACTACCCATATTTCAGCGGCCTACTTATTACGGTTCATGAGATATAGCCCTGTGACAGACGGACGAACGGACGGACAGTGGAGGATGAGGATATGATTCCGTACCCAAAGGGTGCCAACGGAAACAACAGAAGCAGACATTTGTTTGACAAAGGAAACATCACAAGCAACAGTTTTACAGAAGTCTCAAATAAATGTATTCAATCTATTCAAAAACGTTCAGTTATTACCTAATGAATACTTTACATTAGGTAATAACTGGTTCCTCCCAACTACGACAGAGAAGAATGCAACCAAACACTGATTAAATTCAAACACAACTGTTTTTCTTCAGATCTTTTGATTGAATAAATCGAATGCAAATAGAATACAATATACATTATTTTGGCCATTAAGCATGGCCATAGCCGACTTTTCTGTTTGTTTGAAATGAAGTTGGTAATGGCATGGCCATATATATATAATACGCACAGCCTGGCAAAAAAGTCTTGCGCGGTGACAGGTGAAACTAAGCCCCGGTTGCACAAAGAGCGACCGAGTTAATCAATGTTCAAACACGTCACTTTTAGTGATCCGCATAGACTTCCTTCCATACTGTCCACACAAAGTGACGTGTTTGATCATACTTTGACGTTGATTTTGATTTTTTGTCCTTTCGTGCACTTGGCCCTTAATGTTGGAAGTTGCCACCAATCGTCTATGAATATCATAAATAAAAAAAGAAACAGCTAATCTGGTTGTCTGTAGATGCACACCCCCTGTCTTACGATTATTCTGTGAAAGTAAAATTAAAGACCTTAAAATAAATACATGTATGTATCCAACTCGTTATTCGCAGTATGTACACTGGGTCGCCCATAGACCTAGCATGCGCGCGCAGCGCGCTTAGGGTCGCCACATGTACGGAAGGGGCGCAGGTTGGCAGGATTCATGATTTGGAGATGGCCACACTGCTCACTGGCGGTCAAGGTGACCTTTTGCTGTTGACGGCTGTCGTCCACTGACGTTCTCGTTTTTGACGTATTTCTAACCTCTTCCTACCCGCAAGGAAATTGGCTATTTTCCGATAAAAAAATACTTAGCAATATTACGTGTTCCCAAAATACGTGCAATAGTTTTTAGTGTTGTGTCCGTGCCACGAAATTGTAAGTATTTTTGTAGGTTACTCATTTTAATATTTTTTTAAAAACCTTAATGTATGTGACAAAAAGGTGTCTGCCTAATTATTCTCATAAATGGTTATAATTTATGTTTAAAATTAGACCGGTTTTCATTCATGAGATGTATTAAAATTAATTGTTTTGTTACCTATACTATTTGGAGCACCATTTTAAGAGTTTGACCTACTAGGCTTTTGTTCACACATTATTTAAAATAATTTAAAAAAATAATAAGATGTAAAGTTTTCAAATTGATATCAAATATCATCTTTTTTTTTCTTATTAAAGTTTATAAATTGATGATATAAATATTTTGTTGAATTAATACTCTTTCTCTCGTCTGCTAAGTAGAAAATTATTTAACTCGTTTGATTCTATGCAATTTAGGGATATACCTACTAAAACCATAAAAACAATTTTAATCCATTTTTTTCACCATATTTAATTTTTATTTATTTGATGAACAAGAAGCCTAAGCTGATGTGTTTATTACTGAGTTCACTGGTGCTTTGTCATTACGGTTACTTTAGTTTAGTATTTTTAAGCCCATTTTTGAAGGAATTAGTGGTGGTTTGAACGACATCTTGGGGCAATTAAAAAAGATAATCCGCAAACCAGCTGATATAGTGCCTAGGTTTAGTAGGCTTTTTTAATAATCAAAATATAAAATTTAACTTGGTGTTACTTTTGAGATTACCGCGGTCGTTAGACATGTTTGAAGACATGTTGAAATTTAACTTTATTTATCATAGGGGGTCTACCAAAAAAACAACCAAGGTTAAGGTTGTGATGTTTTAATTATGCTCCACATTTTCTATTGCTTAACCTTAATATACGCTGGGCCCGAGTTGGGGCATCCATGTTGCTTTTAATCATAATTTAATTTTCATTAGTTACATTTATAATAATATAGCATACAATTTAGAAATTAATTTTCATTACTTATATTTATAATAATTTAGTATAGCATACAATTTAGAAATTGATTGAGTATAAGATTTATATGATTGTATATAAACTAAGCAATATCAATAATTAACATTTTCATTTTCATATTTAGTTGTTAAGTGGTTTATTTTTTACTTTTGATATTATTTGACGTGGTTATCCAGTGTATTTATAAATTGATTGGTGGTCACCGCGTTAATCACATCCTCTGGAAGTTTGTTCCATGCCTCTACTACTACATTTATTTGCTTCATATACCGTGAAACCTACCTTCAAATGTAGATGTTATTAGGAATCCATGTAAAATTGTAGATAAATTTCCCTAGGCGATCCCTATTATTTGAAAACGTGAGTAAATTCTGTATTCCTAAAAGTGGAAGGTCCAGAAATGGCACCTAGTTTCTATGTGGATTGTTGGGCTAATATCATGACAGTGGATTGTACGTGTTACGAGTATTAGCCATCCATATCCAGTTACATAAAAAAAATAATCTTAAATCTCTTATTATCCTCTTAACAAACTGTAAACGAAAAATACAGTGGTGCACCCTCCGGGTATTGAACCTACATATCCCGGATATTGAAGCCAGGTCTCCCGGTTGGCCATGATCGCACTCTTGTAGGTGCATATTTGGCGGCATCGCTCAACTTCATACTAGTGAAACCCCCTGATGTTAGTGTGAACGAAGAATACAGCAGATGTAAATATTATGTAAACACTGGCTGCTTGCCATTTGGCGCCGGCATCCTGCAGATTTCCGGCATCACTTCTAACGCCAACTACGAATCGTAGTCTCTTACTTCCTCCCACTTGCCCCATAACCCCTCTCTAGTTTTATATTTACAAGTGGCCTAGCTTCAGGATTTTGCTCAGGGAGGCTTTAGCTCTTTGGGTTGACCAAAAAATATGTAAAATGGGCAAAAAATATTTGGACGACCAAAGGTCATGCAGCCATTTCAGTTCTGAGTGGGCTTTCTTTCGGATGACCGAGTTGTTGTTTCGTTTATGCAACTTGTCATGGATGGCTAATACCACAAAACTAACATTATCATATTAGCACAATACACCACATTCCCAAAGGAATTAGGTACCATGCCAGAACCTACCCTTTATGAGCATGGCTACATTGAACTGGATGGAAAACACGGACAATTTTTAATTGCCGCTTCGACCATCTTTTCATACAATGCCTAGTAGGGGAAGGGGACCTACAGTTTTAGATGGATTCACATGGAATGAGAAAGAAAGTGATGCATGAACAGGGTGAGGATTTGAACTCAGACCTCTGGTATGCTAGGCAAGTCCATGCGCCACTGGACTTGCCTATAGGTAGGCAACTGAAATTTTCACAAAGTATGTATTTATTTTGCTACTATAACAAAAAAATGGTAAATAAAAAATACATACCCATACAAAATACATGGTTTTTTTGTTAAATCTTGTACGATGGTACATATCTTGTTCGTGTGCGAGTCCGATTCAATACCGAGTTTTATACAATTTTACAAACAAAATATTAATTAAGGTTCACTATTTGGTGGCCACTTTGCAGTCATATCATAACTTACCATGCAAATTTAGCCTAAATGTCCAGAGGACAAAACATTTTATTCTTAGTTTCAAAACCTGATTAGAATGCTTCGCTGTTTAACCTCAAAATATTTATTTTCCACATAGCGAACAAACCTGTCATGACCTCCTTTTTTTACATTTATTATTATTTTGGGACTTTGGCCTTATAGAGACTATGTCATGGTTTCGATAACTAAATATTTTCTGAGAAGTGAATGCTGGCAAGTATTTTACCTTTGATGAAGACCTTCCATGTCCAACTGGACTGAAAATTCATTGGCTTTTTTTATAAATGATTCAAGATTATCCTGAAATTAATACTTTTGCAAAGGTTGGGCTGATTTAGTAAATAAACGTGAACAACCAATCTATTCATGAACTAAAAAATGATGACGCAAACATTCCATCATCTGTAATCAGGAAGAATTCTATAAGCGGTGCATTTTGTCAGTGAAGGAAACTGCTGACTTCCAACATTTCTAACGCCAAGTAAGCCGATCTGTTATCTTATCACAGCAGCATTGACCTTTCTAATCACTCTGGATAGCAACAGTGAATGTTATGTGTTGATATTTTCAGCTACGCATTCCGATATAATTTTTTTTTTTTGGTGGGACTAAAATTTTCAAGCGTTACGAAAATTGTATTTCCATCCCCATATTGTAAATGCGAAAGTAACTCTGTCTATCTGTTGCGTTTCCGTGACTAAATCGTTTAACCAATTTTGATGAAATCCGGTATACTTATAGATAGTGTGAACCTTGGAGAAGGACATAGGCTACCTTTTGTGGCGAAATTTTTACTCAAAGGGGGTGAAATAGGGGATGAAAGTTTGTATGGGGAACACGTCAAGCCAACATCAGTCCAAAACGACATTGACCGGAGCGGAGCCGGGTACTTCAACTAGTAATGTAATATAATAGTTGGGAGCATTTCGTCACGGATGCGAGCTGTTCTACTAGGTGGTATGGTTAGAGGTAGGATGGTGGATGAAACGGCAATCAAAAATGATAAGGGAAAATCCTGGCATATCCACTAATTCCTTTGTGAGTTTGGTGTATTGGGCTAATGTCATGACGGTTGGTGTGGTATTAGCCATCCATGTTCAGTTATAAAAAAAAACTACAACGTTTTCTTTGTCTACAGAAGCGGCGATGTCGCGCGACAGCTCGTCGCGGCGGTTCTACCGCGCCGAGTCGAGCCACGACCTGCTATCGTACCTGGACCGCGGGCAGGCGGCCAGCACCGAGAACCGCTGGACCTTCGAGACGGCGTGGGAGGCCGCCAACAAGGGTACGTGCCAGTCGCGCCTGGGTCTCCTGCCACGCTTCAAATGACAGCTAAAGCAGTAAGCCCACAGAAGCGGCGGTTTCGCGCGACCGCTCGTCGCGGCGGTTCTACCGCGCCGAGTCGAGCCACGACCTGCTCTCGTACCTGGACCGCAGACAGGCGGCCAGCTCCGAAAACCACCTGACCTTCGAGACGGCGCGCGTGGGAGGCCGCCAACAAGGGTAAGTGACAGTCGCGCCTGGGTCTCCAGCCACGGTTCAATGACAGCTAAAGCAGTAAGCCCACAGGAGTGGCGATGTCGCGCGACCGCTCGTCGCGGCGGTTCTACCGCGCCGAGTCGAGCCAAGACCTGGCCTCGTACCTGGACCGCGGGCAGGCGGCCAGCACCGAGAACCGCTGGACCTTCGAGACGGCGTGGGAGGCCGCCAACAAGGGTACGTGCCAGTCGCGCCTGGGTCTCCTGCCACGCTTCAAATGACAGCTAAAGCAGTAAGCCCACAGAAGTGGCGATTTCGCGCGACCGCTCGTCGCGGTGGTTCTACCGGGCCGAGTCGGGTCACGACCTGCTCTCGTACCTGGACAGGCGGCCAGGACCGAGAACCGCTGGACCTTCGAGACGGCGTGGGAGGCCGCCAACAAGGGTAAGTGCCAGTCGCGCCTGGGTCTCCACCCACAGTTCAAATGACAGTTAAAGCAGTAAGCCCACAAAAGCGGCGATGTCGCGCGACCGCTCGTCGCGGCGGTTCTACCGCGCCGAGTCGAGCCACGACCTGTTCTCGTACCTGGACCGCGGGCAGGAAGGCAGCATCGATAACCACTGGACCTTCGAGACGGCGAAAATATGTCTTAATCTGACTGAGGAAATCGTCACGAGCCATTATATGGAACTTGATCACCTCATTATCCTCTTAAAAACCGCAGTACTGTGAAACATCTTAAATAATTGTTTTGGTAAGCGTCCACACAGTTTTTAAATCGATTAACATTATTTGCGTTGATTATTTCCACAGTATGAACTATGAAAGATGGCCACCCTAATCCCCACCTAGATTAAAACCCACTCAACTGGCAATAGAATTTGTTCGGTGAAGCCATTGAAAGCCGAATTCAACATGATCCATGTAAAAGTGGAGAGTCCAGGCATGCGCCAGCGCGGTGACCCACACACGCGGCCGTCACCGCGCTGCTATCGGAAACACGGTAAAAAAAGCCATAAAGATTGCCCTTATCTCTGAAAACTAACATTCAATTCGCTATCAATCTGCTATCAAGCTCTTATTGGAGTAAATTTTTTACTGACCCGGAAGATGTGAAATTAAAGTTTATTCTCGCACGTGCTGTGCACAATCACAGCCACAGCGGCTCGTAGCTCAGGAGCGTGGCGACTTGCTTTGCATGCCAGAGGTTGGATAAGGACATTTCGTCACGAATGCGAGCTGTTCCACAGTTCGGAATCCATGTGAAACTATCGGTCCACTTCCCCTACTGGGTGGTAGGGTTAAGCACGTACCGGGTTGATACCATCGCATTTGTTGAAAAGGCGGTTGAAGCGACAGTTACCAATTGTTTCTATCCAGTTCAATGTAACCACGCTCAAAGAGGAAGGTCTTGCCGTGTTGTATTAGCCATTCATGTCCAGTCACATAAAAAACGACCCTGTTACTAATATAAACCCAGATCATCGCTTGAATAGTTATACAATGTTTTGTCCCTTTCTCTCGAATTCGAAACTGCATGTCAATGCAAAGAACAAAACATTGTATTACTATTCAGATGATGATCTGGGTTATTTAGTAACACAACGAGTGGTTCAAATCACCAAGCCTCTAAACAGCTGGTCATACCATGTGCATGTGTTTGTGTAACTGGTTTGAAAGAAGAGACAATGCCGTGCTATCTTAGCTAATGTGGTCACACTGCTGGCCATAGACAATACCTGTATTGTTTACGGTGTTATGTTTTAAGGCGGCCCATCCCGCTCATCTCCCCATACAAAAGGGGAAAGAAGATCACGCCTATATTTCTTGTCAGCGATCAAAAATTTTGCTCAAAATAGCTTTATTTGATTGAACTAGATGTCTGATGACCGTTGGCATTGTAAAATTGTGTTTGGTTTCCAAGTTATAAGGTCCGAAAGTTTGGATTTTTCGCGCGATTTATACAATAACTTTGGAGGTAGATTACGCAATGATAAAGTAAGAACATCTTAAAAAGATTAGTTATCAGACATAGCTTATTTAATCAAAATTTATAATCTATTTGTTTTTTGTTAGATTTTTGACTACAGCGGTCGTGGTTTACTTTTAGCTATAAGTCGTTTTGAAATTAAAATTTTCGCAAATCTTACCAAATCATACACTATGCACATTGTCTTTTTTGTGGACAGGTTGCATCTTCCTCATCACGGAGCCTGTCTTATTCTTAGAAACAGAGAAGGTCCCAGAGCGCAACAGCACGGTTTTGTACCGTGCCCGCAAATGAGTTGAGGCCGCCGGGTTGGGCCACCTTAATGTGTGTATCGTGTTACATTAGCACATTTTTGTTAAATATAACTTATAGGTTTTCTCGTGAATTAAACGTTTTACTAAGTTAATAGGAGTTTGATTTTGCATATTTTTTAATTCAAAATGTTTCATGTTAACCATTTAATATACCAGTAAATATTACCCTTTGATAAATTTTAAAAACATAGACAACTATGCACTGGGCAGATGATGTTGGTATAATTTAAACCATATTTCTTTAAAAATGGAGTAGTAAATAGCTTTCCTTTTTGTACGGGCCCACCTTAGATGAAAAAGGAATGGATAGGGGACTAAACAAATTTTACGGTCCGTCAAAAGTAAGCTCAGTCAGCCGATATGCTCTCAGTCGGTGTCAGACGTCAGTGATGAATTCAGTTGGGCGAGATTTCAAAGTATCAACAAAATGTCGTCTTGTGTTGTTGAAAAATATGGCAATAACGCCATAAAGGACAACAAGAGCAATGGAATCACATTCCACGTATAAGTGCAACCATATTCAGTATATTTTTAGTTTAGTTGACCTGAAACCTTTTATGTGTTGTAAAGGCGCAAACAGGGTTGGCACAAGCAAACTTAAATTTTCAGTTCGATTTTTATTTTTGTTTTAATTTCAGTATTATATATTGAACTAAATTTTATTTTAAAAACAAGTAGGGCTACCAAAAAACAATAGTCTACGTACTGTTTATTATTTTTTATAATGTCGTTTAGGATGTTTGTATAATATGTCTTAGTTCTGAGGCTGTGATAAAAAGGTACATCCTTGAAAATGGTCAAAATTTTACATGTGACAGACAGCTCGTTTCCATAAAGATTAAAATTCTCAAGTCGTTTCTTGGCTCAAATGTCCTTTTGTCATTGAATGAGTATTCATTCCTTTAACCTGCTACATTTAATCATAGACTCCATCTTCTTAGGGATATTATCAAAAAATATGTAAATGTAAAACTTTATCATATACATAAAACCAATCCGGGGATTTAACCCGCCACAAAAGGACAAAAGCGTAATAAACTGAACCTATTTGAAGGAAATAAAAAAAAAATTAAAAAGAAAGAACTTAGTGGTTTATCAAAATACCATCACACATTTATGGCGAACGGCAATAATCATCAACAGGTTTTACATAACACTGTACTGACTATTATTTGGACTATTTTTTAGCATCTAAAACGCATTGAACGAAATTTTTAAATTTATGCATAAAATGCAAACATGGACAATTCAAGAATAATCAATATTATTTGTTTTGCAATGTTTGACCCATACTTGCAATACATTAATGATTCCATCTTTGTGTTTATTTTATTTTATGATTTCAATATTTACAAATTGTGTATATTCGACTTTATTAATTTATCCTTAATATCGATGATTTTTACTCAGAATAACGATGGTTTAATGAATGATTCCATTAATATTTTTTTCATTTTCCCGCTTGCAAATTCGCGAAAAGATTATTTGATGCCTTGTTAACTATACAATCATGGTACTACTTGTTCTGACCACTATCACTAAATAGGAACCTTAATATTTTAATGCACAATATATTGTTATTTATTTTCGTGATCATTTTTGGCAACCCTGCCGTTTTCACTTTCATTTTTCATTTAGTTTTGACGCGCCATTCTGCTCAAAGGGCTTAGGATGCGCGCATCGTTGATGTGTCATGATGGATTAGGATGAATTTTGCACTATATCTACGACCAGATGTCACAAATGTGCTATAACTAATTCAATTTAAGAAAATTTTTGTTTCATTTCATTATTCCGCGATTAGATGAATCTATTTGTCACTTTTTCGCATGATGCATTTCCTTATACCTTGGTCCTGCTCTATTACCCTTTACGTAGTAGAGTTTGGTGTGCATGTAAAAGTATAGGTGTGTGAGTTTTTTTAAAAATAGGAACGCTTTTGAACTATCGTCAATATGGAGGTACCGTATCCATTCTTTTTCATCTAAGGGGCCCACACGAAAAGCTTAAGGCGCCTATATACTATAGCGTAAAGTCAAGAATGCGCGCGGCAGAATCTAGCCAGTGCCATCAGCGGAGGGTACGCACGTTTCGCGCGCTCCGTCCCCGCTCGGCAAGGTACAACTAGTCTGATTTTGTCAAAAAAATAAAAAAAGAAGAAGTTTTAATAGCATAGGGATGTGTACCTCGTTATGGCTGAAAGGTATAAGTTTTATTTTATTTCATTCTTCTAAATAGAAATATAACAGAAAAAACGGCTTTGCAAGGTAAAAAAGGTCATTTCAAAATTAATTTAAAAAAAATATTTCGATGATTATACAACTGTATGGACAAAATGGGGATGTGTACCTTCGCAAACGTACGTTCTATAACCTTAGTCAGTCAGTTTTACAATGTTTAACAACCAAAGGCTTTACTGCAATCGACTTCAGAAAACGTTAATATTTAGGTATTAATTCCCCTTATCGCTTGGTTTCAGTCGGCGGCATCTACACGGTAATCCGCTCCAAGGCGTACGTGTCCACCGAGGAGATGGGCGACAACTACTGCCTGCTCGGGCCCTACAAGGAGCACTGCGCGCGCACCGAGGTGGAGGAGGCTGAGTTCCCGCAGAACTCGCCGCTCGCCGCCGCTGTCAGCGCGCTCCGCTCGCAGGGATACAAGGTGCGCGCCCCGTTCTACCTTCGCTGAACGCGGAACGGGGAGAGGATGCACAAAGTCACAGTCGAACTTCCAAAAATACGAACCCACAGAACCTCTTGATCCTTTTTCTATAGCAGCGTTTCTTAACCGGGGGTCCGAGGCATCAGTGCTATGGGTCCGTGGCATGAGTGCTGAAGGTCCATGTTTGATATGGTGACAATACATATTGCAAGTGATCGATTTAAATGACTAATTTAACTTTTTTTTGTGGTAATATTTTTTTTTCAAAATTACTTGTTTTCTTACCCTTCAAGTGATTTCGAAAAGGGTCCGTAATATTTTTTTAGTGTAAGAAACCCTGATCTCTAGGGTCGGGAAACAATAGAATGAACTCCCTTCCGAGGTATTTCCCTCAAAGTACAATGAAGCGTTCTTCAAACGGGGTGTGAAGAAGCACCTGGCCAGCCCCCATGGTTTTGTCAGCCTCGAAAGTTCAAAAATCCATGGGCGTCACCAGGCCAATAGGTTCTGGCGTATGCCATATTTCGTGCTTAAGTGACGTGAATTGAGATTGGAATTGGTGACGAAACAAATTAACAGAGCATAAGTGAGTGGAAGGGTCATGCACAGATGGCTTAAGAAAACGTAACACGATCAGATTGATGAGCTTCAAAAACCGACTTGACATTTATACAAAAAATCACCAACTTTAGAATTTTTACAAGATTTAAAAACCGAGTGCACTAACAGTTACCAACTTCGATGTACACGCATCACCTTTAAGCTGCTTGTGTATCTAGACAATTCATAATAATAGAATAAGAATAATAATAATAGAATAATCTAGACAATAATAAGAACTGTTTTTTAAAGATCTTTGCACCCTTAAAAATTTGTTTATTGTGTCTTAAACCCTGTACATACTGACCAGTTTATGCTATCCGCAGCTACACACGGGCACGTGGCTCGTGGACGGCAACCCACAGATAGTGCTGTTCGACATCGGCTCCGGCGCGTGGCAGCTGGACAGCTACAAGCAGCAGCTGTGGGAGACGTGCAACCTCGGCATCCCGCACCTCGACGTAGAGGCCAACGACGCTGTCATACTTGGCTTCATGGTGGCACAGTTCATAGCCGAGGTGAGTTCACTGCGCAGTTCATAGCCGAGGTGAGTTATTGCGCAGTTCATAGTCGAGGTGAGTTTACTGCGCAGTTCATAGCCGAGGTGACTTACTTTTGTATGTTTTATTTACTATTATTTTGTTTTAAAATTTGTTTCAAACTTATTGTTTTCATATGTAGAATAAATCTGCGTAGATACCTGATATTGGATACTGGTTTTGTGTAAATGTTTAAGTTATTTTTAGGTTATTTATAGGTTGTAATTGTACAATGAAGCCCCAAAAAAAATTGCCCATCTAGGCAATATGCAATGCTTGAAGCGTGGTCACTGGTGTTAAAGACCTCTCCGGAGTCTACGACAGCGCAACCTCACACCTTCTTTCCCGACGCTGTCTTTGCAGGGGACAGTCTATTGACACATTTTGAACTAGATTAGGTGATAACTACTTGAAAGACAAAAAATTAACACATGGAGAAGTTTTAGCATATTTTACTTACATCATGGTTAGGTAGAAAAGAGAGAGAGAAAAAGACAAAAATATATTGAGTGGTGCAGCAGTGTTGCTGCAAACAAAACACAATTTTCAGTATTATCGACATTGTCTTCCCGATCTATTCTAATGTGTGCTTCTCACTGCAGTTCAGAAAGGCAGCTGAGAACTACAGCGACACGCCACCACGTGTGGTGGCCCATTTCCACGAGTGGCAAGCGGGCATTGGCCTTATTGTGCTCAGGTCAGTATTTCTTTTATGTAGAGTTCTTCAATTCTTAGGAATTAGGTGCCATGCCAGGACCTTCCCTTTCTGCGCCTGGCTACATTGAACTGGATTGAGCACATGGACAATTTTTCATTGCTGCTTCGACCATCATTTCATCCTATGCGGTGGTCTAACCCAGGCCTGCTTAACCCTGCCACTTAGTAGAGGAAAGGGACCTACGGCTTTACATAGATTCCTACCCATTAAACAGCTCGCATTCATGATAAAATGCGCTTTATCAATTTAGAAAGAGAAACAAAAGTGGTGCATAAACGGGTGGGATTCCAGCCATTACCTCTGGCATGTAGAGCAAAACCTGCTCCTCTGAGCTACGAGCATTGAGTCTAATGGATGTTCGTGTTGCGTAGGTCTCGTCATGTAGACGTTGCGACCGTATTCACAACGCACGCCACATTGCTCGGCCGCTACCTGTGCGCTGGCAACACTGACTTCTACAACAACCTCGACAAGGTACGCAAAGCAAAGAGATTTAATAGTAATAATAGAGGCAGTTTGACAGTCTGCAAACATACAGCTAACAACTAACTGATGCCAGCAAAATTATTTTATTAAAAGCATTATTAGGTGATTACTATTTGCAAGGTATGGTATATGTATAGGTGTGTGATGTTGGTGTAGTATTTATTTGGAATACTCTGTGATTGGTGATCATAGTATTATATTTCAGTGCCATTATATGTATAGGCGTGTATAAAGTGTTGTGGAGGTGTAAATGCGTGTATATGTTCAGTGAAACCTACACGTTACGCATCCTTTTGATTATTTAACTAAAGGTGTATGTGTGTGGAAGTATGTTTTTTTGAACTTTGAATGAAAAGGTTGGTGTTAATTGACACCATTTCATTGTAAGTTATTTTCTTGAAAGGTTTTATTCAACTGGTTTGAAGTTTGAAGTGTTTTGCATGAGTATCATTTATGAAGTGTTGGAGTAGGTGTTGTGTATCTGCTCGGTAATCCACTCCGTCGTTCTCCATCAATGAATTTGCATTGGGGAAGTGTTGGGTTTACAAGTTAGTTATTATGCGAAGTGTGCGTTTGGAACCATCAACAATGTTGACATTACCTATGGTTTTCCAGTTCTCAGTGGACGAGGAGGCAGGCAAGAGGCAGATTTACCATCGGTACTGCATGGAACGCGCCGCTTCACACATGGCGCACGTCTTCACAACTGTCTCCGAGATCACGGGTCAGTCGCGCTGCACACAGATAACAAGGCCTTTGAAAAACGACTACTTAGACATCTGACAGATATAATAGTAGTCAGTTATATAGAGCTCCAAATTATTGTACTGTAGCTGCTATGTTGACATCAAAGGTATCGATGGCTGGAACTTATTATGTCCTACACCATCTTCTTGGTGTGGAACAGTGTAATGTATCCGGAGTCGCTAAGGACAGCTGCCCCTGCCGGCCTGGTGCTTCTTCACACCATGTGTGAAGGACCCCTGCTTGTACTTTGGGAAAAATACCTCAGCAGAGAGCCCATTTCATAGTTTACCGACCCTATAGATAAAGGATCTATAGTCAAGCCGTTTTAAGAAGCGTTTTTTGACAGCTGAGGAATAGGGAAGGGTAAAAACCAGAGTTTTACTTTAATATCGATGACATAATTAATAAAACCTAATAATATGCAATAATATGAGTGTTCTTCTCTAAATAAAAAAGCAAATTCTTACACATTGATAGTTGACTATCTGATTTCGCAAGGTGCACGGATCAAGCATTTTTGCACATGTACAGCTTTTAATGGAATATTGGTCCAAACATTAATCTTGACATATTTGAAGTAAACAATTTGATAACATTTTGCTGTACATCTTAATAAGCATCGTCTTCCAAATACATTTTAATGAGTAGAAATTGACAACATTGGTGCTGAGGAATCGAATTGTTGTTTTTGGCATTTGGCGTTTGCCTCTTGGCCATAATGTCTTTACGATGGCTGCTACTGCAGGCAGGTCATCGGTGGGGGTGATGAGGACGACTTTTTAAAGTCGAAACACAGTATTCCAGACCGAAAAAGGGAAGACCTGACCACCCAAAATGGAAATATTAAACGTGCGGCGTCGCAAATATCGTGTATTGACATGTGGCCAGACCTATTGTATTTCCAGTGAGAATCTTACTATCAGCTAACATTACCTCTAACACATCTTACCTTTTACAGTAAATTACAATGGACAGAATTTAGATTAAGAACGTTAACTTCTGTGAGTTTACTTCGACTGATTAAACTTTCTTGTTCGGGGGTTTCAATTTGACTGAGCTAGATGACACTGCAATGAACTTTCCATTATACCAGTATATAAGTAATAGTTTTAAATAAAACAATATGAAAACTTAAATTGTCGATATGATTTCTCAGTTTCACGTCCCTATTTCAATTTACTCCCAGTGTTGACACTGTACCATTATTTTTTTCATAATTATATAAATTCGTGAATTGCTTGGTAATCCATTAACACAATATACAAGAAACAATAATATAAAAGTCATAATAAAAACAAAACACGTCAGCAAGTAGTAATTACCTGGTTTCAAAAATATATAACGTGGAGAAAATTGGTCTGTTCCATAATCATTATTAACTTTCCTTCCACACTGCTGTGTCAAAAAACGCTTCTTAGAACGGCTCGACTATAGAGGATCGATTTGTTCGATTACCTGCATAGGTTGCTAAGTAACTTTGACAAGTGTTTCGGGCCTTCCTGTCAAGTCAAAATCAACTCAGCGAGACCAAAGAGTAAGAACATGTATGTTTTCGTCAACACATGTTGACGAAAACATGTTCGACTATTTCGCACATTCTGAAGTATGTGACAGAGACTAGAAAAAAAACAGAATACAAAGGCAGTAGCAGCTCGCAGCTTGGTGATGCAGGGACTTGGTTTGCATACCAGAGATCTGGGTTCAAATCCCGGCCCCGTTAATGCACCACTTTCTTTCTCTTTCTGAGTTGGATAAGTGCATTTCGTCACGAATGCGAGCTGCTCCATAGTTCGGAATCCATCTAAAACTGTAGGTCCCATTCCCCTACTTCTGCCCACCCGGGTTAGTACCATTACATTGGATGAAATGATGGCCGAAGCGCGAATGAAAAACTGTCCATGTTTCCCATCAAGTTCAATGTAGCCGTTCTCATAAAGTGAAGCGTTTGGCATGTCACCTAATTCCTTCGGGAGTGCGGTGTTTTGGGCTAATATTATGACTGGGTGTGGCATTAGCCATCCATGTCCAGTTACATAAAACGAATACAGAATGCGATATCCAAGTTCTGTTCCACAATATGAAGCTGGAACGTATTGTATTGCAGGCTACGAAGCGGAGCACCTGCTCAAGCGCAAGGCGGACATCATCACCCCCAACGGGCTCAACGTGAAGAAGTTCTCGGCGCTGCACGAGTTCCAGAACCTGCACGCATTGGCAAAGGACAAGATACACGAGTTTGTGCGCGGACACTTCTACGGGTGCGTTGCTCGTGGGGCATACTGTGTTTGTAGTGTGTTGTTTTCTAGGACTGCTCAATTATAAATAAATTAATATATTGTCAAATTTAAAAACCAATTACGAAAAATGATTGATATTTTTTAAAATAGAACTCTCTGAAAACATGTTACTTTTTTGTAAAAATTGTGTATGTGCGTTTGTGTGTGAATTTCAGTGGATTTCATTCGAAAACATTTACGCTCTATGTTTTTTTTTCCATTTTTGCTGGGGCTTTACTCAAAATGAGACTTTAATTGGCGTTTGGTGATGAAACCCGATCTCGCAGCACTGTGTATGTGTTACGGTTAAAGCCCGACCTTGATGATGTGGTGATGATTTTAAGATGATGGTGATGATATTTTCAGACATTTCAATTTCGACCTAGACAAGACGCTGTACTTCTTCATCGCTGGCCGATACGAGTACGGCAACAAGGGGGCCGACATCTTCATAGAAGCACTCGCTAGGCTCAATCACTACCTCAAGGTACGTAGACATAGGGTGATGCTAAAGAAAATTAAGTACACAAATAATTAATACTATTTACTCCCGTTTCCACCACCTCCAGTTACAAAAATCCCAAAGATACTTTAGCGGGATGAAATGTCGACTCGCTAGGCCGGAGTGAAACACGTGTACTTCGGTTGAAGATCGTGTATTCACTAATTAAGTATTGGCGTGCGCGCGCGGCGCACGTAAAGAAACATAGCTGACGACGCAGCAGTCAGGTTACAATTTAGCGGGATGAAATGTCGACTCGCTAGGCCGGAGTGAAACACGTGTACTTCAGTTGAAGATCGTGTATTCACTAATTAAGTATTGGCGTGCGCGCGCGGCGCACGTAAAGAAACATAGCTGACGACGCAGCAGTCAGGTTACACATAATGTAGCTTACGCTACAATACCTTTCGGTTACACCATATATATATGCAATGTAACCGAAAGTTATTTATTGGATATCAGGTAACTGGAGATTGTGAAAACAGGGGTAAGTAAGATACATAATAATATTTAAAGGAACAAAAAGTTATTATTACTTCAACGGCAAGTGTTTTACGTTTAAACGGAAGTTTTTTTTATTAATAAATTTTGTGTTTAATTCTTTGGTCATTCATTTCGCATTTGCATAGAAGTAAATTGATTGATCAAGTTCCATACAAAGGTTCGTGACGGTTTCCTCAGTCAAATTAAGAAATATTTTTCTGACATTTTGCACATTAAATAAATCAACTGAGAGTAACATCTGTATGTTTTAGGTTTTTTATATTATGTATTATTATATTATTATTGATAGGCTAGCAGCTTTAAGCTGATACGCCTATATCACAACACTTATTTATTTATTTATTATATATATATATATTTTGTGTTTTATATGATTGTCCAGTTTATTTTTGAAGGAATTTACGTAAACTTCATTTGTATCAATAATATCCCCTTTTTGTACTTGTATGAAAAAAAATTCACGGCGTACACCGAGACGTGGATTTGAACCTATAACCTCTCGTACGAAAAGCAAGACCTGTAGCCCCTTGACCGCGCGCTGTACTATACTGAATTGTTCGACTTACATTCCAGAACCGGCAGTCGGACGTGACGGTGGTGGCGTTCCTGATCTTCCCCGCGAAGACGAACAACTTCAACGTGGAGTCGCTGCGCGGGCACGCCGTCACCAAGAGCCTCCGCGACACCATACACGAGGTGCAGCAGAAGGTCGGCAAGCGGATGTATGACATCTGCCTCAGGTATGTCGTTAATCGCATCCGCCGATTATCCCCTAAATTGCTCAAAGCAACCTCTTACCTTACCCCTAATCATACCACATACATGCTTGTTTAGTTTGGGCTGTAGTATGTAACTTCGACAGGGTAAGCCAGTTCGCCTACAAAACATGCTCCTTTACTTGAGTGGAGTATTGTTTGCCTTGGTGGGACAGTCTTTGGAATTCGTTGCCTTGCTCGGTCCGAAACTCTCCAAATTTAAATGCATTTAAAAATAACATCAAGGAATATTATTTGGAAATGGCTGATCGGTTAGTTCATCCGTGAGATCTATCATTTCTTTACATTTATTTTGGACCTAGCTAAAATTTCATTAAATGCATATTATCTATGTAGAATTTTATGTATACTTATATATGTATATGTATTAGTTTATTACTCTAAAGATATTAATATATGTATTAAGGTGTAAATTATTGTTTATGTATGTGTATGAATATATATATTGGTTTCTGTCACCCTTTACGCATTACGTATTACCTACATTTTCTTTTTCAATTCTTATCCTCATCACCCCCAAAGGTTGACTGGAAGAAATCACTTTTAGTGATAAGTCCGCCTTTGTGCAGTTTCGCTCTGTTAGATTTAATTGTTCTGTAAATAGTTTTTAATGTAATTTGCACAATAAAGAATTTCTTTCTTTCTTTCTTTTCTTCAGCTAACTGGGTCCCTGAACTCAATACAGTGTCGGGCCATGCGTCTCCTTGACGACTCCGACATATCTCAGAATTTAGAGACCCTCCATCACGGTCTCTCGTGCTCCCATGCTAACATGGAGAAGGTTCGTCAGAGCTGTATAACCCTGTTCCTCCGTCCCCATACCTTCACTCGACGTGCAACAGGCAGGGAATGTACCCATACACTGTCGATATTCATCAGAACCGACCGATAATAATAAAAGCTTCTAGTGGACAACAATGTCGTTTGCGGTGGATGTGACGTAAGTGTACGCTTCGCAGGGGCCACCTGCCCGAGTCGTCGGACCTGATGACGAAGGAGGACACTGTGCGGCTCAAGCGCTGCATCTACGCGCTGCAGCGCGACGGCCTCCCGCCCGTCACCACGCACAACATCGTGAGTGTCGGATTATTCCGCGTATGTTAGCGCGCAGCGAGTCAGGAAGTACAGGAGTGGCAACGGGAGGGTTGAATGGTTTCTTTGCCATTGCAGGAGGACGACTGGAGCGACCCGGTCCTAAATGGCTTCCGGAGGTGTCATCTCTTCAACTCGGAGCACGACAGGGTCAAGGTATGAAGACATGAGCTAAAAAATAAAATATCCGTTACTCATTCTCCATTCCACTTTGGCTACGTTCAGTAAGTACTTGTTTGCCTCGGAGGCCAGTGGCGCGATGTCTTGCGGTTCGATAAGCCTGTTAAAGCAACTCTGAATGGGAGGCCATGATTCGGATTCCACGTATAACTGTAGGTCCCCTTCTTTACTTACTAGGTGGTAGGATTAATCCCGCGCGACTTGGTACCATCGCATTGAATGAACGGTGGTCGAAGCGGCAGTGAAAATTGTCCGTGTTTTCAATCTGGTTTAATGGAGCCGAGCAATATAAGGAAGGTCCAGGCAAGGCACCTAGTTTTCATGTGGTGTGTTGCGTGAAAATTAAAAGAAAGACAAAGAAATTGTTGTAATGAATGCATCGGCAACAATTGTTTCGTCGGTTAGGGGACGAGACATTCGTTGAAAGCTCCACTGCACTGCACTTGAAAGGCCTATGAAATTTCAGTTTCCAATCTATTTTATTTTTGCACACTAATCTAAGCCTGCTTACCTACCACATATCAAATTTAATAAAAACTTAATTATTTCGTGCTGCAGGTTGTTGCAAAATTGCATTAGTTCGTTTTGTTCTGTAAACTCACTTTAAAACATCCACGCAGGTGATCTTCCACCCGGAGTTCCTCTCCTCGACGAACCCGCTCTTTGGTCTGGACTACGAGGAGTTCGTCCGCGGCTGCCACCTCGGAGTGTTCCCCTCGTACTACGAGCCGTGGGGGTACACGCCGGCCGAGTGCACAGTTATGGGCATACCGAGCGTCACCACCAACCTGTCCGGTGAGTTGGATGCGCCCGGGTCTCTAGCCTGAATGTCTTGCTCTGAATAAACTTCTAAATTATTCTGTCCCAAACTGTAGCCCGAATACAGTTTACTCCAGGCTTTTATCACATCATGTTCCTAACTTTAGCCCGAACACATTTTGCACTAAGCTTGTAAACTGTCTTATTCTTAACTGCAGCCCAAAGTTTGTACTACGCTTTTATGACATCTTGTTTCGAAATGTAGCACTAACAAAGTTTGCAATAGGCTTGTATACCCTCTTGACCCAAACTGTAGCTTATACGTATGTATGTAGTTTATACTGTCTCGTTTTAAACTGTAGCTCTAACAGAGCTTGCACTAGACTTTTATACCATCTTGGTCTGTACTGTAGCCCAAGCAGAGTCTGCACTAGACTTGTTTTGAACTGTAGCCCAAACAGAGTTCACTAGGCTTGTGTACATTCTTGATACGAACTGTAGCGCCAACGCCACTTTGAATTGGGTCTTGCATTGATGCCAACATCGTTCCTTGTTGCCTACAGTAGTTACACAATTAGAGGAAAACGTAACCAAATTTTTAATTTCTATAACATGTTACGATCATAGGTGTTTCTTTAAATTTCAGTCATATAATCTATGTTTTAGACACTGGGCACTATCTGAACAACCTGCTTGAAATCTACAAGAGGTTGTCAATTACAATTTTATTTATATTAAATCTTCCGGTATTTATATTTTTGCTTCGAGTCGTGTTGTCTCGAGTAATGTTATTGCAGCGATGAAATTGCTAAGATTACGAAGAACTATGATTTATATGCTTGAGACAGTGTGTCAGGTGTCATAGTTCAGACCGAACGGAAGAATCTGGTAGGCTGCGTACAAGCTAAGAGCGGACCCATTCATAGAAATACATAGACATCGATGTTTTAATGATAATTCATTATAATGTGTTGCTTTTTGGTGTTCACTGTATCTTTGTTTTTTGTGTTTGAATAAACTATTTTAATTTGAACAATCCAGACCGAACAGAACTACAGAACCCGGTAGTTCAGACCGAATAGGACTACAGAGCCCGGTAGTGATCACGGCTCGCTCCTTCCGCAGGTTTCGGGTGCTTCATGCAGGAGCACATAGCGGACCCGATGTCCTACGGTATCTACGTCGTCGACCGCCGGTACATATCGCTGGAGGCGTCCGTGCAGCAGCTCGCGCAGTACATGAACGACTTCTGCAAGTGAGTGCGATAGAGATTAATTAAAGAGGAGTATTAGCCGATCCAAGCTCAAGTGGCAGTGGGCTGGTCATGTCAGCCGAAGAGACGACGACAATTGGAGTAACCGTGTCCTACAATGGCGGCCGTGGACAGGAAAACGGAGTGTGGGAAGACCACCCGCCAGGTGGGCGTGCGTCGGCGGAAAGCAGTGGTTCCGTACTGCTGAGGGCCAGGAGGACTGGAGAACAATTGGAGAGGCGTATGTCCAGCAGGGGACGCAAACACGCTGACTGACTGACTTTAGCCGAGCCAGTTGTAATGTGCTGAAACCTTATTGACGTGATGAGAATGTTACGTCACCCCACAATAGGCTGCCTAGCAAATCTGTCTTTTTTTATGTATATCGCAGTTGCATGAAAACAATTTAAATAGCTATGGATGACTTAGACTGATGCTTATATAATTAGTAGATAATGAATTTCGCACGACCCATAATTGTAGCCAGACAATATTGCTCCAATATTTTCGAATGTCTTTTCAAACGACTGATGACAGTATGCCTCTTGTAAATGCGACCAGACAGTTTTCAGATATGGTGTATTTTCAGACTAAGTCGGCGTCAGAGGATAATCCAAAGGAATCGGACAGAGCGTCTCTCGGACCTGATGGACTGGAGGAATCTTGGCATAGTAAGTCGTGACTTGGTCATTTCTTTGCTCATTCATCGATAGTATTACTCGCCGCTGAAGTACTAAATGAGAGTGTGGGTTTGAGAGTAATTCGGTACGTGCTCACCCTGCAGTTTGAACGTGATGTTGTTGTTGTTGTTGTGCTTTGGGCTTGTTTCCGCACTTAGACGGCAATACATCCATTGTACGTGTCAAGAAGCTCCACCAGCTGTCACGTCAGCCAGCCAAGCTCTTCCACGAAGCGCAGCAGCCTTTTTGGACTCTTCCACACTTCCTGGGCAGTTCCTGTGGTTTCAAGGAACTGGAGTCGTATGTTAGCTACCTCTGGACAATCCAAGATAACGTGAGCGGCTGTCTCTTCCTCCTCCATGCAAGCTCTTTCAAGTTTGAATGTGATATGCTCGCTAATAACAAAAACAAAAAGAAATGTGTGGATCCGATCGTTACCAAACTTCACAAGATCACCAGCTGGGCTCATTTGAAGATTACCTGTAAATTTCATTAAATTCGGTCCCACCGTTCTAGTGTCCCTAGGGAACATATGTACCATCGACGACATAAATCCAGTAGCACCCTACGGTCGGGTTTGTTTTGCACATAAGGGCGTGCCCCTTCCCCCGCTGACCGGTCTTCAGGCGGGGGGGGGGGGGGCGTCCTACCGCAAGCCGCGTGGGCGGTGCGATCCCATCCTCCCGCTTCACCACCGCACGATATGAGCGCTTCATAGCAATCGCGTTGGAATGTGCTATTGGACTTTTGAATGCGACTATACATACACATCGTTTTTAATATACACTTAGAAGATTTTCTTATTTATGTCCGTGTGTCAAAATAAAATGTCGACCTGTCCTTCCACAGTACTATCGGCAGGCGCGGGCTCTGGCGCTGAAGACAGTGTACCCGGACTACGTGGACGTGGTTGACTCGGAGCTCAGCCGCAACTTCTCCTACCCGCGCCCCATCTCCGAGCCGCCAAGCCCCACGCACTCGCGTAAGTCTTTTTTTTATGGGGCTGGACATGGATGGCCTATACCACACCCACCATCAGTTATTAGCCCGCCACACCGCATTCCCGAAGGAATTAATTTCCTCGAAAATATGGTGTGTTTTCTGTACTATCATGACGGTAAGTGTGGTAATAGCCATCCATTTCTAGTCTTAAAAAAATCTTTAATGATTTTTCTTGATTTATTTAAGAGTGAACTTCGGTACTTGTGCCTTGAAAATTTGTTTTTCAAAATATAACAGTGATTTTCGAATGATTGGTAAACTACATTTGCATAGTGAGTGTAATTTTCTGATGCGTACGGGCCCCACCTTAAGAATGACCCGCTATGTTCCCCACTCAAACATATGTAGTTAGGCTATAATTCTAAAATCCACTTTGCCGATTCATTTGTTGTTTGTTATTTGTTCTGTGTTACCTTAAAAACTACTACACTTCATAAAAAGTTTAGGGTCTATATCAAGCTATAAAGGGGTAGTCACAATAGATCTTTTCAGGTTGCACAACACCCAGTTCAAATAAATAAAAAAATCACCTGACCCGCGTCGCATCGCCTGACCATTCGACTTTGTGTTTGTTCCCTTAGCGTTTTTTCTGACTTTTTCTTTTCACAAAACACAACAAACTCCTCAGCTTTATAATGTTACCTTTAAAGTAGTTAAAACAAGTAAAATTTTATTGAATTTGGGGAGCAGTTTTCTGATGCTCCGATAAACCGTTAGCTTTTCAACACAGTCCGGCGTCAGCGTAACTACAACCTTTCAACATCCTACAGGCAAGATCCCATGCTCACAGATAACGACAACGACCCACTTAACATTTAGAAGCCAGCCGATGAGGCTAACGGCCCACCTAATATTGATAATCGAGCCGTTGAGGCCAGTGGTCTTACCAAAGACGAAGAAACAGAGCATAAAATCGACGTTGAAAAGAAAAACGCCATTAACCTAGGCAAGAGTCTAGAGATATTGGAGTTGACCAACGACGAAGAAGACTGCGGCATAGAGATTTGGTTCGACCGGAAGAGTTTCAGCAGCGATAAGGACAGTCTGGAGGAGTATCGCACCCCCACGGGGCTCCTGCAGCCCCTGAGCGAGACGGTGTGCCAGCAGATCGAGGACTTGATCACGAAACTCGGCGACGGGGGGAAGAATGTTTAGTATGTGTCGTGGCGGATAACGGGTGGAGAGTTTTCACCTTCCATGCTAGCACTGTCTTGATAATTTGGAATAAGGGAGATTGCCTAAATTAGAAGCAGTAGAGAGCTATTGAGTTCGCTGTTATAGGCTGTTACCGTTAAGCGCATATCGCAATTGATGATGTGTGGCTTCTGGCACAAGAGAGGCTACTGATGGTGTCGCTGCGGTGACGGGTGGCAAGCTTGCACCTTTCATGCTAGCACCATGTTGACCATTTATTTTTCGTGACACAATTTTACGGTGGTGGAGGTACATATTCACTTCATCAGCACACGCTTCATCGATTTTGGTGATGACGGCAATATGTTTTAATGTTCAATCTTTGGATTCAATGTCCGCAACGTAGATGAAGCGTTAAAGGCATTCATTACGGGAGGAGGGACTGTAGGAGAATTCCAAATTATGGGTATACAGCCGGTGGCGAAATTGGTAGACGCAATACCCGCGAATGGTATGTTTTGCTGGTTAAGGTCCAGCCTTGCAGTATATTTGTAAAGTAGTTCTTTTTACTGGGATCTTTCTTCAATTAATGTGTCCTTGCTTCACGGTCGATTATACATGCATACATATCACATTCCCTGTTTTAAACTTTTAATTTAAGGGTTTACACCTGATTGCATTCATTCCATAAGGGCTTAAGTTAAATCATATTTTATTTAAAAAAAATGTAACTACTACTTATTTTTGGATTTGGAAAAGATGAAAGATGCATTGATTATTATATGTCTAGCTATATTTGAAAGCTATTCCGATAAATATGTGACGCTCATATTCTTTGTTAAAACGTTTTTAAGGATATTTTATGAATATTTGCCTAGTTTGAGAAGATAAAGCACCAGAGACCTAAAACTTTATCTTTAAATTATAGCTAGACCATCAATTAACATGTTACATTTTGACAGGTGTCACTACGCCCGCCACCTCCGTGCACGGCTCCGATGACGAAGACGAAGTGGACGACGAGAAGGAACTGGCCGAGCTTCGCATCTCGGACAAGTAACCTAAAAACATAGCCTCCAACATAACCTCAAAGAAAATCTTCATATGTCACTGTATGCTAAGTCATACCAATTGTTTACGCTTCGAGGGCACAGCCTTAAGCCCACTACAGATGTTTGGGCAACATCCACAAATGTTAACTACTTTTTCGTTGCCAATTTCTTAGATGCCACGAAACTAAATCGCCACTCAATATACCCTGGTGTCAAGAATGTGTTGACAAATAAGTAGGACACATTTGAAGAGGTAGGCCCAACGTGTGTAGGCGTTTTTGCAGTTAATAGAAACAAACATAACCTCAAAAACAAATTTGCATCAAGTTTTATGCTGTCTTAAGTTATGGTTACACTTAGAGGGCACATTTTTAGAGACTTTGGTTGTTAAGTCGAAGATACATAGATTACACCTAATAAATGAATAGAATGGGCGTTAGATAAAATGTGGTAAAATTGGCCGTCTGCAGAGATTTTTTTCTTCTAATCTTGAGGGGAATCTTGCTAAGTTAGCCTCTTTTTGGGGGCTAGTGTATAATGTATGTTTGCATTGATTTAGCAGCCTGCCACTTAATTTAATTTCCATTCAAAATAACCTAGAATGTGATTAAGTGTATCAAAGTTGTTTTGGGAAAGTGTCAACCAAGTGCTATTTCACATGAATTTTCAAAGCGATTATAGCAAGACATATCAGTAAGGTGTTGCCAACTAAAGAAAAAAAATGGAACCCCGGAACAGTATGTGTCTGATGATGTGTCCTTTTTTTAAGATGTTTATTGTAATGCATCAATTACATATTCTAAGATAAAGTGTTTTTTAGATTCTTAACATTTTTTTGATGTCATTAGTCAATGCATAATTTGTTTTGTATTGACTATTCAGTTAAGTACTCAAAGTATACTTTAGAAATCTACAGTATATAAAGAAATATAGTACGGAGTTCATATTTATTAAATAACACATATTGATATTTGGTGTAAAATAGTTACTGTGCCATTTGCCGCCATATAATTTGCAGGTAATTATGAAACCCATATAATGTAAAGTTGTGTTTATCAGATTTTATTATCAGGTCAAAATAAAGCATCTATGTATTTAAATAAACCCTAATTTTCAACAAGTAATAAATAAAGATGTCGTTAGTGGAAATGTATTAACTTTTTCTTCAACAGATCAATATTTTCCATATTACATTATCGTGGAAAGCCTATTCTATATTTTTATTCATCGACAACCCTGTATTTTTGCCAATAAACGTCTTGCGTGAACGTTGCCTTGGCAAATAAACTATTTAAAATAGATAGTAGTGTCAAATTCTAATGATTTGAGTGGATGTATTTTTTACTGCCATCTTGGGGATTTAGCAATATTTTTGAAGTACGGGTCGACGTGTCAACTATGTGTGAATTTCTAATGCTTGAAAACATGCAATTGTACTCATATTTATTTTAGTGTGTTGCAAAAAAAACTGTGGCCATACGTGTTTATATTTTTTATACATTGATTTAGTAGGATTTTTCATTTGTGGACCCGTTAGTTATTAGTAGTTTTAATAAGGTGTAGGTATATTTTTGCGCTATCAAGTTTTTTATGAAGTTGAATAATTTAATTTTTTTTATTTATATGTGAAATCCTTAATTAAGATTATCTAAGTCACAAATTTTTTAAAATATACAAAAAAACACGATTTTTTTTGTATAAACAAAATTGTAGTTTAAAACCTTAAATCGCCTTAAAGTAAAAAGCTCCCATAAACATATTAAATTCTATTGTACTTATTTTCATATACGAACTGCTTCCAAATTTTACATCAAAAATATTCATGGATGTAATTTTTTATATGCAAATCTAACTTGCATGCAGAGCTTGCAAAAACAGAATACAGAATTCGGATTACAGGGAGTGCGGATTAACGATATTTTACTGTAACTATTTCTCTTAGAGAGCAGAGACTATTATCCTAACTTGAATTTGCCTAATGAAAGTTGTAGCTACACTGTGGTTGATTTCTAGAGTCAAGCATGAGCGATTTTCTCTTCCGAAATATGAATAAGAATGTCCATACTCATATGTGTACTTGGTACACATATAATTAATTCCTTTTATTTGAGGTTTTTTTTAAGTTGCCTTTTTTTGCTTCTAGAATAAACCTGAAGCAAAGGGCACTACTCAATCATTTATTATTTATTTTATGGTGTCAAATTTAGTTTGATGGCTTACCGCAAATGTCAACAGCATTATTTATTTTATGGTGTGAAATTTAGTTTGATGGCTTACCACACCTGTGCAGCAGAGCGTGCTGCTCGACGTTTTGGAACCTGACATGGGCTCCATAGACAGGAGTATGTGCCTGTCGAGATGAGACTTAAGCGCAATAAGCCATTAAAATAAATATCTTTGTTATCACCTTTATAAAATATGATCACCACAGTGTATTATTGCTTTGAAAGCCATATTATTGCCATACAACTGTTTGATTTATGGAGCAAAAGTGAAACAAACTTGTAAAACAGTCGGAAAAAAGAGTGCCATACAAAAAATTATGAATTATTGGATATTTTTATCTGTTGTTATAACTTATGGATAAGCTAGATAATAAAGTATATTTTAGGTTACCTGTGTTTTACTCAACCTATTTAACAATGCGTGTATTCGATTAATAAAATCTAGCTCAAGACATCGGCAAATATATTTTTATATCAGCTATATCCCTAATTCATTGAAACAAAATAAATAATGAAAAATCTTTTAATCTTAAAATGATTGTTGTAAAAATATAATATTTTATGACAAGAGTATATAAAAGGAAAAAATCAACATTTACAGAAAATGTGCATCCAAACTTAAAGGTGGACTATAATCAAACTCCTCTGAAAAGTCCTCATCATTTTGACAGCTCACAGTGCCTTCAGGTTTCTTATTATGAGTTGACGGCCTCGGAGAATCATCAAAATTTAGCTTTACAGGATTCACAGAGGACTTATGAACCAAATTGTTCCTTAAGAGCACGGGGCTGGGCTGATTTGCACAGGCGATAATTTCTTCGTGATTCTCTATGGATTTTCTGTCCGCGAAACTGTGCGGTCTTTGATCACTGTTTACCCTTCTACTTCCTTCTGTTATTGGACTTTTGAAAGAATCATCGATCTTAAATGACTTATTAGTGATGTGAATCGCGCTCAGAGGAAGCGGTTCTCCATACCTCTTCAACTTTTCCATTCTAGACTCTATTTTCGCCTTCCTCAGTGTCTCTTCTTCACTAAATTGTGTTTCTTGTTTAAAAGTGGACTCAAAATCTAGCCCCGTCAAATTAAAATCATTCGACGTGACAAGTTTTTCTGCCAATGGCGACTCTATAAAACCTTTATGCTTGGACAAGTTGTACTCCGTCAAATTATGGAATCTGTACGGGGTCACATTGTCCATTCGGGGATTTCTTCTTTCCTCGTTTACCCCACTTCTGATTTTCACAGACTCTATGCAAAAAGCGTCCAAGTCCACATTTTCAAAGTTCTTCTTCAAATTTACGAGTGCAGTGTGACAGTTTTTATTTCGGGGAACTTTCGTGAATGTCGACAGCTCTGTAACTCTGAATTGTGGGGTGCTCTTCCTGCTGTTGCCCATTCGCATTTGGAGGTTTAAACACGCTAAAAACTGGCCCTTTTCCACTATTTTCTCATACCCAAACTTCTTCAGTCCGCCCCAAAAGTTAACGCATGCAAAGTTTCTCTCAGAATCCGCCAGATACACATTCTGGAAGTTTTGGTTTCTCGTAGGCATCTTGTCGAACTCATCGGTAGTTGGATCAATTTGGACAATTAGGCCTACGGTGTCCACTTCGTTGAAGGTGGGACTTTCTGTCATCAGCTGAAAGTCTTTTATGCGAATGCATTTCCTGGCGACTGATGCTGTGGGAAACGATGCATTTTCAGCGTCATTTCGATGGGATTTTCTGAAAACGGATTGCCGTCCTGCGGATATGTGAAGCTCCGAAATTCTGAAATGGTGCAATGAAGAAATATCAACCTGCTGCAATCAAGCTGCTTTTACAGTAAGAGTAAAATCATCATGTTATTTCAGTTTAAGGATGTAATTTTCCAAACTATAATATGGTAAATATTATTATTCATACAAATATTTACAATAATATACTATATGCTCCGTAGTATCCCGCATATATTTCTATTGTATGCCCAATTGTATTTAATTGGGCCCACTGCATTTCCTAACGTGCAAGTCGTGAGAGGCGATTCAAAAAAGGCGGTTTCATGTTAAACTTTAGGTCCCTTTCCTTACTTACTAGGTGATCATCATACCAGTCTTGGTACCATAGCATTGAATGAACGATCGTCGAAGCGGTTGTAGTGAGCACTATAAGAAAATTCCTAGGTTGGCATGCAATGGTATGGTGTCGGACTAATATTATGTCAAAAAGTATTCAACCATGTACAGATTCATAAATAAAAAAAAAAACCATACACACGAATTGAGAACCTCATCCTTTTTTGAAGTCGGTTAAAAAACTAAGTCAGAACCTACCTCACTGCAGTCGGAACAACGGTCATGGCGTCGATCCAAACCCCTTCCTTTATTACATCCATCAGATATTCACTCGGCTTCCAGATCGACAAAATTGCTTTTGTCATTTCGAAATCATCACCAGTGTTGCCGTCACGACTCGCCGCTTCATCCGTTTTGCCTCCTTCGTCCGCACCGTGTCTAGGAGTCCTGTGCCAGCCGCACAAACGCACCTTCAGCAGCGACACGACGTTTCTAGGTCGGTGGTCCACACCGATCTTTTCGATTTTCTCTCGAATCCTCGCCTGCATCTTTTCTAATATTCTGTCGTGTTTCTTTGCGCTGTAGTCGTTCAAGAGGCGCACCTGGGAGTCCGTTAGATTTGTCTGCAGGAAACAAAAAGATCCTCAAATTTGTAGGAAAATTGCAAGAAGTTAATGTGTTTTAAACTTTTCTCCCAAACCATAGAGTCGGTGCGGAAAGAGAACAGGAAGTTGAGAGAGAACAGGAATAGGTAAACTATGGAATGGATTCCCTGCCGAGGTATTCTCCCCTACTGCAGTCATTCAAACATGTTGTGAAGAAGCACCTAGCCAGCCGGCATGGTTTTTTCAGCCCCAGTGAAAGATAAAAAGCCCATGGGTGTCGTCGGGCACCTCTTTTGTCAGGTTCTGGCGCTTGCAATATGCCGCAATTAACATTAAAAAATCCCAGGCGGGCTTAACCCTGGTAGTGGAAGGGGGCTCGCAGTTTTACCGAACCGTGGAACAGCTAGCATTTGTATTGACATGTGACATGTACTTAACCAATTCAGAAAGAGAGAGATAGTGGTACATGAACAGGGTGGGGATTTAAACACAGACCTCATAAACACAGAACTGCATTTTGATGCGTGAAATAAAGTATTTTTATTTCACGCATCAAAATGCAACAAACATGGTTTGTGTAGAAATATTAAATTACAAATTACATACAATTCACTAAATACAACCAATAAATCATAAATCATTAATACATTGTAATTAAAAGTACACTCAATTCTAAATATTATACAGTATGTAAACGTAAATATAAGTTATTCCATTAAATTAATTATCATTCAAATATGACATTAATTGATCCATAAAATATACAAAAATTTACCAATACATTCAAAGTCGAAAAAAAGGGAACACACAAGCTGTTAACTCAGAAATTATTATCAACTAAAAACTCCTCGGTTGAATAAAAAGCCTTCATTAATAGTCTAGATTTAAGATCGTTATTGAACTGTTTGGAGGATATTTTTTTTTTTAAATCCACTGGAAGTGCATTAAAAAGTTCGATCGCTTGAAATTCTGTACCGTGTTTAACCACTTCTAATCTAGGCCTTATTGTGTGTTGTAGGTTGCTACTACTTCGAGTGCCATAGCAATGCTTTAGAGTAGGCTTTGTAGTTTTTTTAAGATTGCTTGCTAGTCTTGTTAATTTATTTATTTCTATATATATAAATTCTATATAAATATAAATATATTTATTTATTATTTACGTTATAATCCCAGCTATTGCCCCAGAGCTGAATTCCGTATCGTAGTCTTGATTCTATCAGAGCAAAGTATATCATTTTTAGGTCGTCGATCAGAAGAAAGTCTCTGAGAGTCCTAAGAGCAACCGCCCTTGAGCCACGAGATATTTTTAGCCTGAAGCTCAATGCCACTGTCAGCTCAACAAATCCGAAACAACACTTTATTTATTTATTTATTTTATATTAGACAGGCTGCCTAGGCTGATGTGCCTAAATCGAGTACATAGTTCATTGATATATTAACATTTTTTTTTTTTTCACTTAGGTTAATTTAGGTTTCAGTTCACTTAGTTACTTATTTTTAAAATGTATTTATTTAGATAAGCGTCTAAGACTTCCTGTCGAATAAAGCTGTGGACATGTGGAACAAACTGCCCGAAGATGTTGTTCAAGCACCCATCACCTATTCCTTTAAAAACGGGCTTCACACCTAAAAACACTAAACTAAAGAAACCGCAAGAACAAACCACCAGTGTACTTAGTCATGGACACATCAGCTTAGGCTGCTGCTTCATCAAATAAATAAATGAATATTTCCAATTCTGTGGTCAGAGTGAAGCACATGGGAGCGGCGCTTACCGGCGTGTCGGTGGGGTCGCGGCACGCGAGCGCCCGCACCTGCGTGGGACACTCGCGCGCCTCCTCCCAGTCGGCGGGCTGCGTGAACTCGCGCTCCGCCTCCTCGCAGGCGCGCTCGAGCCGCGCGGCGCGCTCGGCCTCGTGACGCGCCGCGTGCAGCGCCTCCAGGCGCTCCGACCGGGTCACTGTCGGGCGGGACGAATCGGGTGAGGGAGCTGAATCAGGAGTGAGAGTGCTGATTCGGGTGTGAGAGAGCTGATTCGGATATGAGAGTGTGGATTCGGGTGTGAGAGTGCTGATTCGAATGGGAGAGGGCTGATTCGGTGTGACAGTGCTGATTCGGGTGTGAAAGTGCTGATTCGGGTGAGAGGGCTGATTCGTGTCGGTGGAGTTGCGCAATCTAGCGCCCGCACATGCGTGGGACATTCGCGCCACGCGGGACAGTCGAGGGGCTACGTGAACTCACGCTCGGCCTCGTGCCGCTCCTTGGCCATCCCCTCCAGACGAGAGAGGGCTGATTCGGGTAAAGAAGTGCTGATTTTAGTGAGAAAGTGCTGATTGGGGTGAGAAATGGCTGATTCAGGTGAGAAAACTAATTTTGTTGGGCCAAGATAACGGGCTCATTAGGCATCATAGATGCTTCACCCACTGGGGCCGAGGCTATGGTATTTACGATAACTTACCAGTGTTGCCGTCGTCGAATCGCTCGAGGTACAGCGGCGGGTAGACGCGCGCGACGTGCGCGCGCAGCGCCCCCACGCGGCCGCCGCCCAGCGTCACGCGGCGCAGCGCGGCCGGCGGGGCGGCGCCGCGGGCGCCCAGCCGCTCGTGCCACGCAGCCCGCCGGGTCGAGTTGCCCGACAGCTTCAGGCGGACCGATGAGATATCCTGATGGATGGTGGAGGCCGTTTGAATTACCCGAATACATCCGATACTCTGATCCGATCAGATGGGATCGCAGTTGGGCTGAAGGGACTAGTCTACTTTTTATGTGACTAGACATGGATGGCTAATACCACACTAGCCGTCATTATACTAGACCAAAACTGTAAACCTACCCATGTAAAACTGTAGGTGGGGACCCTTACTAGGTGGTAGGGTTAAGACCGCCTGGGTTGGTACCACTGCATTGGCTGAAACTATGGTTGCGGCGGTAATGAAAAATTGTCCGTGTTTTCTGTCCAGTTCAGTGTAGCCTTGCTCATAAAGGGAAAGTTTTTTTAAAACCTTAAATGGGAACATCAGTAATCCAGTTATATTTATTTCAGTTGTTTAATTTATATGTTTTGAATTGGAGCACCAGGAAGCACTTACTTCTCCAATCAACTCCTGCAAGATCAAATTAGCTAAAAATAAGGTAGAATTTGATTTTTTTAATAATAGCCTAGGTACGTTAATATTCCAGTTACAAGACATCTTAATAATTTGCATGCATAAGTTAAGTGAGACTTCTGTAAGTTGTGCTGGTTAAGACTCCAAATAACTAAATAAACAACGTAATGAGATGCCCACTCCACCAACGAGAACGGTTTCTTGGAAATGCACGGATTTCTATACATATCCATGTCAATATATTAACCTCCCACGGTGCCATTCCTTGACCACAGTTGAGAAGTTCTGCACCATGCGTTGCTATCTTCGTCCCACTCAATAGTTTACCATCAACAATCGCCTTCGATAGGGTCTTGTCTATGGTGGCTCGCACGCAGTACCAGCCGTCTGTCACTTCCATTTCTAAATTTGTCATGTCGGTCACACTGCAATGAAACGAAAATGATAAAATGTAAAACGTAAAATAATAATAGTAATTTACTAAAACTGACACATATTAATCATAAGTTATCTTAAAAAGTATAAATGTCTTGAAAAGTATAAATTCTTACATACTTATGTAATAATACAAATCTCTCGAGTAGTATAAATTCTTATAGCTAGGATATTAATTTATTGAAGAAATCAAATATTTTATTGGTTAATTTCGTTATTTAAATTGATGGATTATAATGCAGAGTTTCCGCGAATTACGTTGTTTAAAGTGAAAAATGTAACTATAGAAACACCTAATGCAAATAAAGGAGATGTGATTTCATTGGGTACTCAAGTAATTTACAACTCACCTTTCGATTTCTTGACCATCAGCAAATATTCTAACAACGCAAAGGACCATGTACCTACTTGCGGCTTCATCCATTTCTAAAATCTTTCTCAATATGGGCCGTTCCACTTTGTTCAACTCACGGTCATACCGATACTTCAATTGTTGCAAAACATTTTTAGCTGTGGTAACCCCCGCTAAAGAATCTGGGAAGAAGCTCTCGTAGGATATCAACTTCCATAGTATAAGTTTGACGTGATTTTGTACCCAGCCACTGGGAACAATTTTACTGTCCACTGAGTTCAAAAATATGTCGCTGAGATCTTTGATGCATAGTTCAGAGTCAGTTAAATCATTTCTTCGTTTATCAAATTTAAAATCTGACAAATTGTTGAAGTCTAACTTTAGCGTGCCAATATTTTTTAACATTTCTTGATCTCTTGGGAGACTCCGAATTTTGATGCGTTGGACACTGCTGTTTTTGTAACTTTCAGTCAGTTTACAGGAAAATTTAGGAGGATCATAAGGACTTTCTTCTTTTATATTCTTGCTTGTGGTTATTTCTATTTGTTTGTCTATCCTATATGGCACTTTGAACACATTTGTTCTTCTCTTTTTAGCAGACGAACAGGGCAAAATTGGACTTCCACAAGTTTTTTTTGGTGTCAGTGCAAAATCTTCCGAGTACAATGTTTCTTCAAAATTGTTTTTAATTTGAGTATTCAATAATTCTTCACAATTTATTTTGTTATTTTCCACTCTTTCTTTAATAGTATTTCCTCTATATTTTTTTGATTTCGTACTTATATCATCTTCTTCTAAGTGTTTTTTAAATGTTTCTGGAGCCCCTAGAGAAATGTTAATGTTTTTGTAATTTGATGTTTTGAAGTCTTTTGGTTCAGGTGTTGCACTTCTTTTATTTTGTTCTACAGGTATTTCTTCAAATTTAGCTTTTGTTTTATTTAAAGCTTCTTTTGACACTTTAACATTTTTGTTACTAGCAGTTGTGAATCCTCCAAATTTTGGCACAGCCACTTCGGCTTGGCTAAATTTGATGTCATCAAATTCTTGAAAAATATTTCTTGTTTTGGCCAATGCATCTTCACTTACTTTTATGGTTTTATTACTTGCTGTTGTAAACCCTTGAAATGTTCTCAATTCAGTAACTTCAGATTGATTATCATAATTTTGCATTATATTACTATTATCATTAATTAAATATTGTGAATAAATTACATTATTTGGTGATGTAGCAAATGCTTGAATATTTTGTGAATTCACAGGTTGATTAGTATTCTCATTTAAAACATTGATTTTATTAATACATTTTTCATCACTAAAAAGTGCCTTACTTTTGGCCAGTGCTTCTTCTGAAACTTTAATTTTTTTGTTACTTGCAGTTGTAAATCCTGGAAATTTGGGAGTAATTCCAGCTTGATTATCAAAAAAATCATTAATTCTATCCGTTTGTTTAGGCAGTTTAATCTGTTTATTGAAATTCTTAATCTTGCTAATTGCTGATATAAATCGCTGTTGTTTGGCAGAAGGGCCACTCAGTTTCTCAACAGCCATATTTTCATGTTCAATGTCTTGAAACATATTTTTCGATTTAGCCAGTGCTTGTACTGACACTTTTATCTGTTTGTTACTCGCCGTAGAAAATCCTTTAAATTTGGTAGGAGGTACAAGCTGGTCTATAACCATATTATGTATGTCAGTGTCAATGTCTTCGAATAATTTATTTGATTTTGCCAAGGCTTTTTCTGGAACGTTTATCTGTTTGTTACTCGCCGTTTTAAATCCTTGAAATTTGGTAGAAGAAAGAGGCTGATCTGTAACCATATTTGGCATGTCAGTGTCAATAACCTCGAAAATATTTTTTGGTTTGTCAAAGGCTTGTTCCGACACTATTATCTGTTTGTCACTTGCCGGTGAAATTCCATGAACATTTAAAGAATGTCCAGGCTGGTCCATCTCTACATAATTGATCTCATTTGCAATACCTTTAAATAGATTTATAGATTTTGCCAATGCTAGGTCAGATATTTTAATCTGTTTGTTGCTCGCCGTTTTAAATCCTTGAAAGTTAGAGGGTTTAAACTGGTCCTCGATGACATTTAAAATGCTGTCATCAATGACTTTGACAATATTTTTAGTTTGACTCGATGTCTGTTTATATGTATTACTTACAGCCAATACTTCTTCTGATTCTTGATGATGATTCTTAACTACCATATTCATATCATCTTTTAAGTAGTGTTTATGAAGCTTAGCTGTGTCTAATAATTCATGTTGTTGGTTATCAGATTTTGTATTTGAAGATACAAAACAGAGACCTTTATTTTTTTCAGAAATCATTTGCATGCCTTGTTTTGGCAATTCCTTAATTGGATCATGTGCTTTTTCATTGCTGACAAAAGCTAATTGTTCGATAGCCTTTCTTATGGTTTCTTTTATGGATATTATTCTCTCATCATCTCTTGTCTCAAAACCGCGGAATTCTTCACTTTCGAACGTGTGCTGTTTCTCATTTTCAATAATGTTAAAATCTTGAACGGTATTTTCATGTTCATTAGTTTTTTTCTTGATTACTTTCTGATTTGATGTAGAACATTTCTGAGAAAAATCATAATCTACATTCTTCAAGCTATCACTATTAGAATTATTTTGCCTTTGATTACAATACAAATCATAGACTGGATATGACATCACCTCTAAAGTTGTCTTTACATCTTTCTGCTCATTTATAGTCCTAAGTAATACTTTAGAAGCTAAATATTTATTCTCTTCACAAATGGTATCATAATTTTGAAAAGTCTCATTCAATTTAGTTTTACAGCTCAATTTAACAGGAGTTTTTTGGAGAGTAGTTGAAGATTTTTGAGGGTCATCATTAAAAAAAATGTTTTCCATAGCATCATCATTAATTGAGCCTTTATCGTCTTTATCGGCTTTATTTTTAAGAAACAAATCTCTTGTATTATCCTCGAAATCCTCCTCTAAAAGAGAGCTTAAAGTTTTTTTGGCCTTTTCAAATGAATCTCTAGATACTTGGATAGGTTTATCACTAGCCGTTGTAAAGAATACATACAAGGACTCATCTAAGATATTTGATGTGTCAGAATGAACATTTTTATTAATTTTGCAAGTCAATGAAAGAAACTTTTTTGGAGTTTTTACACCATATTCTTCATCGCTACTAAATATAATCTCATCTTCAATGCTTTTATTCAAAATGTTAGCATGTTGTTTAGAAGTATTTTTTTCTACATGGTGGGTTTCATTTTGCATAGTTCTATGAACAATATCTTTACTTATAACATAGTCGTTACTTTTTGACCTTTTATAGATATGTTCCATATTTTTCTCATTCATTTCTTCACTTAATTTACGTTTTACCCGGTTATTTTTAATTTCTTTTGGTAATCTAGTTTCAACAGTTTTTAAACATGGAGTCAAGATTGGGCTTAGAGGTTCAAAATCATCAATATTTTCGAGAGTCAATTCTTGATTTTTATTATTGATTCGTTCATGTTTAATTTTTTCAGTTATGTTAACCTGTCCACTATCAACATTATTTACAACTGTGTAATTTTCTTCTTTTACACTTTTATTATGTTGTTTATGACAACCATCACTATAATTTTCGTTAGGAGTTGCATTCTTTGTGAAAGATACATCAAACATCTGCGTCATTCCTTTATGACTTATCATCTGTAGCACAGCATCAGCTCCGTCAGCTGCGTCCAGCATCTGTGTGTCTGTAACTCCCTGTGATTCACATTTACTTGCTTTTGACAAGTAAATGTGTGTTTGTTTTGGCTCCAACTGTAATTAAATAAGTTTTTTTTTAACAGGACATGGATGGCTCATACCAAACTGACCATCGGATATTACCCTAACACACCACATGGGAACTAGGTGCCATGCCAGGACCTTCCTTTTATTGCTCGGCTACATTGAACTGGATGGAAAACATGGACAATTATATTGCAGTCTGTACCTGGATTAGGCTCAGATATCTTTGGAGAAACCATTATTAGCAGAAATCATTGTCTTCAGTAATAAGGGATTGAATCTGAGATTCCTGGTTTCTAAGCCACTGAGCCATCAGCTACTATCTACTATTAGGTTGACATCTCAATCATTACAGTCTGTGCCTAGATTGGCCTCAAATATATATGGTGAAATATCTCAATCATTGCAGTCAAAATACCTAAGTGTATGAGTAATAGTACGTGAAAATTGCGCCCGCTAGGAGTGGATAGGGGAAGTATTGTGTTGATTTGAATGTCGTCAAGAAATTTGTTACTGATGTACATAATTGTCTGAATAAGGAATTCGTAAAGTAGTTCTTTTTACAGGGTTATTTCTTAAATGAATGTGTCCTTGCTTCACGGTTGATTATACATACATACATGTACTAGGTGCATACTACACTTACACTTTATTTAGACATGTAACTATTTTTTTCTTTTCGTATATATATTATTATTTTTATCTTTCAGTACCTACTTCTACATATTTAATTTTTTCTTTAAATTGCGCGTCGTTCACGCTTCACTCAAACACCCAACATCACTAACAAATGTTTGGATTTTAAATAAAATCTTTAAAATTGGCTATTTAAAAATGTGTACACACTTCCACTGACGCTTCTGTAGGTGGCGGTGGCGGAAGACCAGCGGCCAGCGGGTTCGCCCCTGCTGACATCCAGCTGAGCCACAGCCATTTTTCACACATCGCACATCTTTCGATATTTCTTTACTTGGTTTCTACTACTGTTTTTTATTGTGTCTGATACTGTATACCAATTATTGTAGTATTGTGTGTGAAAATAAATCATTTTATTATTATTATTATTATTATTATGTCACATTCCTTGGAATATGCGACGTACATGCTTAGTACAAAAAATAATATTTACTTATTGTCTGAATAGCTCAGCGGTAGAGCAGTGGACATGTATACCAAAGGTCGCACGTTCAAATCCTGCTTCAGACGAATGCCCAGACCAAAAATGTTTATGAATATTTTCTAAATGTGATTACAACAATTTGAATATAGATTTCTTTTGATAACCTTAAATTAATCAGCTCCTAATTCTTTTGGCAGAACTTACCGGACATGGTGCCAATAAATTCAGAGGCACCAATTTATACTTCTTTGCTAAGTCTTTCTTTGTAGTTTTAACTCCGCCAAAATCTGCCTTATTCATCTTTTCCACATCACCAATCACAGTTTGTATGATCTGTTTAGCACTGCTCGGGTGGTTTAATTGTATACGTGCAGGTTCGTTTTGATATAGGGCTGACCGACGATTTTGCTTCGCAGCGAGTAGATTAGAAAATGTGTGTGTTGTTATTAATCTGTTACTAGCATCCGCTTCGTCCATTGGAAAAACTGTGGATATAAAAATTAACACACTTTGCTCACGCAAATCCTTATATGTGACAAGCTGAATAATGTTATTTAGTGTTTCTACATATAACACGGGTCAAATACCTGGGTGAAAAAAAAAGAGTACGAGTGGGAACGGAACTAGGCTCAGCACTTCCAGTAAAATTTGGTGTACCACAGGGTAGTATACTTGGTCCAATACTATTTCTCATTTATGTAAACGACTTATGCAGTATTAATGTCCAAGGAATGAAATTGTTCTCATTCGCTGATGATACGGCGCTGTTATTTGAAGGAGAATCCTGGGTTCAGGCTATTAGAAATGCTGAAGAAGGACTAAAACAGGTGAAATCATGGCTTGATACTGACTCTTAACGTTTCTAAAACCCAATACATTTCCTTCTCAATAACACAAGCTGCAAAAATGTCATCACAAATGACCTTAAAATTGCATAATGACTCATGCAATTATTTTAATTCAACACCACCATTTGCTTGCGCATGTGAAGAAATACAACGAGTCAAAATAGTTAAATACCTTGGTACACAAATCGATGAAAATCTCAATTGGGATGCTCACATTAATAGCCTAACAAAGAGAGTTAGAAAACTTATTTATATATTTAAAGTAACCCGGAATATACTCGACATAACAACCCTTAAATCTCTATACTATGGACTTGGTCAAAGCATTTTGAGTTACTGCATTCTCGCTTGGGGAGCCGCGACCAAAACTTCTATTGAGCGATTAGAAATAGCTCAAAAATGCGTACTGAAAATAATGACTAATCGACCCAAAAGATATTCCAGCCATGAACTTTTTCAGGATGTAAAAGTGTTATCTGTTAGAAAAATCTATATACAAAAAGTATGTTCATTTTTGCATTCATGGAAGGGAAAAGAAATTCTGAAACGGCCCGAACATAAATATGACACAAGGCTAAGACAAAATTGTTACAACCAACCTACTACAACGTCACACTTTTCACAAAGGTCATTGCAATGGCTCGGACCAAGAATATACTGCGCTCTAAACACACGAATTGAAAGATATCTCTATTTTAATATGAGTACATATAAGAAAAAAATTACTACTTTGCTTTTGGATATGTCTGTATGTGATGTTGAAAAACTCTTCAGTGTCGTAGTCTGATGCAATCTACCTAATATATGCTCAAATAAAAAAAAACCTTGCACAAACACATCCTCACATACACCCACACATACACACACAAACTCCCTAACAATGCCTCACATTCACGCTTATAATACATAAAATGGATAATACATTCAACTCATCATATTCTACAACCTACGATAGACAGTACAGTGTGCGTTCACCATTACTTTTTAATGTACTTTTATGTGCTATACCTAATGCGGCCTACTACACAGAATTTAGTTCTTCTGTAGGCTGCAACGTATAATTTTATTAACTACTGGTAGTTTTTTGTAAAATGTATTATAACATATTGTTTTTTTTTTTAGTTAATTATGTATATACGTGTGTTTTTGGAAAAATAAATTGAATTTGAATTTGAATTTGAATTTGATCATCTGGACCAGCGAGCATGAAAGGACGGAGTAGCGATTGATACTCATTCGTATGGCAGCAACGTAGCCACGAGTTTGTATAAAAAGTCTTACTGTAGTTAGGTCGTTAACACATTCGGGACGCGCAACATGCAATCATTGTTGCACCAAATAGCGTCCTATAAAATTCTTATGCATTCTTACCAGACGTTGGGACTCGATAAAATCAGTAAGCGAACGGACAGTGTTACCGTTTGTTTATGTAAAAGTGGCTACACCGCCGCTATACAAACGAGTTTCGGCAGCTAACCCCGTCCTTCCATGCTCGCTTACCAGACCGAGGACTCTACTCGAAAAACCACATTTAAATCAGCTTTATCTACGTTATAAACTGTCAGTATTTACTACTGGGAACAAGATTCAGACTGTCACTCACAAATCAATTTATTTATTTACATTATTCTCAGGCAAGTTTAGATCTTTGCATTGGAACTGTTGGGCTCAGTTAGCAAATCGAACATTGCGATACTACAATGTTTCCAAAACAAGGCTCTTTGCAGCATTAGCTGCGCCCCATGGTTCACCAAACCGAAGACCTATATGTAACCACAATCAAGGAGGTTAAACACTGAAACCCCCCACAAATGACTATGCACTACCTACAAAATTATATTAATCCTCTAGCTGTGGGATAACTGGAAACTACATATTACTTGCATTCGATGTATCACTTGCGTTTATCATTGGAGGACAAGACGGTCAAAGCGGCAATCAAGAATTGTCCGTGGTTTCCATCCAGTTTAATTTAGCCGTGTTCATAAAGGGAAGGTACTAATAAATAAAATTTGAAGCCACCCAGAACTGAGGCCAAAACTATCGCTATCGCTAAAAAATAATGCCTAAAAATAGTGATTACATCAAAAATTGTATTTTCATTAAGTTAAAATTAGTTATTGAAAGGTTTGCTAACAACAAATTGATGGTACTAACATATAGCTTAGGATGTTGGAAAAATATTAACAAATAATTTTGTCTCCAGTGAATCAATGCTCTAGTGATATTTCTTAGTTAATTAAGAAAAACGTGACACCAATTTCCTCCTTCCGCTAAAAAAATAATTTTGCTTTCACAGCCATTTAGACATGTTTAAATGTACTTTGTTTTTATTCATATAATTGTTTTGAGCAGTCGACAAAATAATTACCAAGGTTAATTTTATAAATTAACTAACCGATTGGTCTCGTCGAGGCCCGCATTTCGGTTTTAATAATGCAAGATCGAACAAACTAAAAACTAATCAGGTTTTCTTTTTCATAGATTTACTTTCAGCATAATTCCTTCAGTGATATACATCAAGACCTGATAGACCTATACATCCAGATAGTTGCTAAGATTGTGAATGTAACAATCATGATGGTTAACCGTCGGAATGTGTACCTTTCAAGTGAGCAGCTACTAATTATTACTAAGGTACCTATGTAATTTATAATTGTATTATACCTATGAAGCAATATTAGAACCTACATTGCTTGAAATTATTTGTTGACAAACCTGAGAATGTTCGAATGAAAGTATTTTTTTATTTCATTTACATGGAATCGTAGTTTCGGATTACTAATGGCTAAATCTTTACAAAGCAATAGCACCAATTTTTAGAAAATCTTCGATTAGTTTTAACTGGCACTGACACGAACAACAAACCACAGAACGAAAATAAATGTCTCGTCTGTCAGATTGGACAGCTGACCACTCACCGAAGTACCAGTATTATATTCTGTGGCCCTCACTCATGAAACGAGCTCGAGAGGTTCTCACACGTGTAATATTCATCGTCCATTGAAAAAAATGTTTACACAGCGTCCCAGTCCACACAAAACATTGCGTATTGCATCTTATTGGCGCAGGAATTACCTGAGTCTTATGTCATCGACACCGGATCCGTCGACGCATATTTTCATAGAATAAAGATTTCAAACTAGGTAGGAAAAAAAACTAAATTATGAGACTCACGGTGTCGTATTCAGATTGAACCGGTCAAAACTTAGTACGAGATTAGCACCGGACTAACCAAACAAAAACCGATTTACTCCGGCGTATTAAAGTTAGCCCGCCTAATCTGAATACGGCTGTCTGAGTTTTTTTTTTTCACCACAGTCCGACCGATGAGAAAATGCACTTTTGACGTCCGTCAGTCGTTCGTGATTAGTGACGGGCTATATGTAACAAAACCAATTTTATGACACAAATATTTAATATGAATATATTTAGTAACAATAACTGAGTCAGGTTGTGTGCCAAAGGGAAGTTGTGCACAACACTACTTGTCGGAGCGTTGCCACGACATTTGAGCTTTGAGCATGCAATCTGATTCGGGCCGCTTTCATACGCTTTTAGCACTGTAATCGATTACAGTTCAAAACGGAACGCGCACTGACAGTTGCACGCCCAGTGCCCTACCTCCAAAGCGTGAACACTGTATACGGAATTGAGTGACTGATGCCACCGCCGCGCCGCCGCCGTGAGCGCGAATCGGACCAGTTGTGAACGCGCTTTCGGTAACGATTGTACAAATCGGACCGAGACATGGGTGGTTCGCTAGACCACCATAGACGAGAAATGACATTTACTACTTCCGGAGTAGTGTTATAGTGCTATCCTTTTTTTGTGGTACAATTTGGTTGAAATAGAACCTGTATCAGTCAAGAGTAGTGTAGTAAGCTATCACCACAGAACATATGCTATCACAAATCACACGTCTTCTCGCGCCGCTGTCCTGCTTGTTGTGCAAATTTTGGAACAATCCTACAACTTACACCCGTAAAACGCGCATAAAACGCGATATTAAACGAAATCTGTGAATTCATCTGCCTATCTTCTTAGAAAATGGTAAGTCCTTTGCTATTATTACAATGTTTGTGATGATATTTTGTAGGTTATGTTGATCAATTCACCAATTCCGTAAGCCTCCTGTTCGCAAAACCAAGACATGCTTCTCACCACCAACTACTACTGCTACAGCTACAGCTGCTGCTATCACTACAACCATTTGTAATTGTTTCTTAGCTGTAAATACTCCTAAGAATTTGACTTTATGTAGACCCGTCTGTCATAGCAGACGCAATTTTGTGAGAAGACCAAAGATATCTCTGGTTTAGACTGCCCAACGAAGAAAGGATGCAATTGGACCATGGTATTTTAGGAATTATTCGGATTCTGGGCTGGTTGAGAGAGGAGAGTGAACTAAAGAGCTTTTCCATCGTAAGAGTCCTTGCCAACATTAACTTTGAAATGTACTTAAACTAAACATAGCCAGGACAATCTGACTTTTTATTTTCCCAGATTTTTATACTCATGCCCAAAACATTTACAGTAAATACTGAATTTCAATAAAAAAAAAATATTTATTTTAGACGGACAGCCTTGGGTGATGCGCCTAAATGTTAATAATTTCTTGCTGATCAGGTTTATTCAGTAAGTTTTTTAAAAAATATGTTTGGTGTTTAATATTGGGCACTCTTTTTTTGTAATTTGAATAAATTACACTGATTGAACCATTGTAGTTTCTTCGATTGTAACGTGACAATGCGTTTGTGGGTACAGTCGCACACGATACTGCTGGTGCAGCCGGGCCCCAAGCCCGAGACGCGCACATACTCCGACTATGAGAGCGTTAACGAGTGCCTCGAGGGAGTCTGCAAAATCTACGAGGAGCATCTCAAGCGACGGAATCCTAACACACCCACCATTACCTACGACATCTCACAGTTGTTTGACTTCGTCGATCAGGTATGTTTGCTTTCGTCCTGTTGGCAATATCTAAAAAAAACCATTCAATCATCCATCAAGTACTTTATTAACAGTTGATTTGACATAGATTTGTTTCCTATTTTTTAAGACGTATGGACGTTTACACAGAAACCGGTACACCAGAAAAAGAGACAAATTCGAGATCTCATTGTCATATTGACGTCAACCATAGAGTAAAAGGGACTAAGGAATTCTTTCTCTTTCCAGTGTACACGTTTCATCGTTAACATCCGTACGATATATTCGAGCAGCTGAACGTAATTTTGCATACTTTATAAACTACAAGGTTACATTTCTAGCTGGCGCACAATCCCTCAGTTACAAGACAGTTTACACATTTTTTAAATATCCTCTCGGGAAAACTTAAATTCACGCATCTTCTCGATAAAAATAACACATTAATAATGAACCTGTCACATGTGATGAATGTTGAAAATGTTTGTATTGTTTATTAAATTTCATTATTGCGGTTTTCACCTAAATCACTTGTAACAAGCATTACTGTACCACAAATCACACACAGCCATAGATACTCACTATTACCACGCCACCCACCACCTTGGCTCCCAGCAAAAGAGACGAGCAATTGGCCTGATGATGCAGGACCCACCTGCTACTGTCCGCGTATGACCTTCGCTGCTAGAAGACTGAGGCAAAGTGATATGCGTGCCGATGCCCAGCAGTCCGATAAATTTGATTAGAGATGGGTGGTGGTGACCAATTGGCATATTAGCCCAACGGACCGTGTTCCTACGGTGTGTTTACCTAATATCGTATTAGCCGTCCATGTCATAAAAATAATAAAAAACACAAGCCTGGTGAAGTTAATTATCTGTTTTTCTTCGTGTGAAAAATGTAATCATCTTTGAGAATAAATGAAGGACATTTGAGGAAAATAAACATAGCAGTCTGTGAGTATAGATGGCAATAGAGTGCGAGTGAGACGCTGAGCTGTAGATCTCGCAAGTATTTTTTTGGAACATTGGACATTTAAAAAAAAATCATTCCACTAAAAATACGATGTAATTATCGAACCCGCTAACGAAATTTCACGAAAATCTGTTTAGAAATATGACCTGTCGAGCAGAACAGCTCGAAATTTAAAAGCATATTTGTCCAATCTGAGACGGAGACGCTACGATCGGGCTTCCCTTTTTGAATCCGGGCTATATAGATATTCAATGTCTAAAAAGTTGTACATATTTATTTGGTCATTGTTTGTAAAGTTGAATGTAATTACGCTATGGTATTCTCTGGCGCAGCTTGCGGATCTGAGCTGCCTGGTCTACCAGAAGTCCACCAACACGTACGCGCCATACAACAAGGACTGGATCAAGGAGAAAATATACGTCCTGCTCCGTCGAGCGGCCGGGCAGGGCGAATAGGATACGTCTAGATAAGTGTTAACACCTTCGTATGGTCTAAGAACGCATGGGTCTGTCCGTGCAGAAATCAAGTGGAGAGCTGTTCGTGTATTTAGTTTCGGTTAGGACAAACGTAAGTTATCAGTGCACGATCCGAAGTTCAATTAAGCGTTTTGATCATCTTCAAAGATATTTTTTTATATGGAGTTAAGCCCTTTTTGAACAGACTAACCGTGACTGTAATCGGCTTAAGTAGTTTTGGAATGAGGTAAGAGTGCAGAAATACATTCGAGCTGAATCATGCTGTTACATACGCAAGCGTTCAGTAGTGTGGAGTCTTGTTAATCTGAGCAGCAATATATTTTGGATAGCCGTTGAGACTGTTTTTTGTATGGCTGCTTACTTCTATGTCATTAAACTTTGTATTCTAGAAAATAATGAGCGCTGACAACGTCTTTAATGTTTTGTTGCAGATTGTGACTAACAACTCCATGTAGTTTTACTATGTAGGTACTAGTAAACTCTGCAACCAAACAAACAGTTCTGCCTACATCAATATATTTAAAAGAAAATGGATAAACGCACAGAGCTTGAGTAAATAAAATGTCACACTAGCCTTGCAAGAAAGTTACGTGTGGATTTGGTTCTATCTGTAAACTGCCTGTCTAAACCTCATGCCTTTATGGCTACATGGGCTATACAACTAAGTTTGAATTACAGATATATATATATATAGTCAGACTATCTAGGCGCCACTGTAATGTGTCTTTTACGTAGGATCCTCACCACAAACCTCTCCGGTACCCTCCCGTGGGTGACACATTTAATATGTGACATCAAAGTAAATACAGCTCCTCTCTACAATGTTTCTTTCCGATTTCTGACGCGTATGAAACTAGACCTTGATTTGTATATTGTTAGGATTGAAATGTGACATGATCCTGTAGACATAAATAAAGCAAAAACTGCAGAAATATCTTTAAAAACAAATGTTTCTCTGATTTTGTCTAGCAATGTGTTATATACTTTTGACAGAAGGATTCTCCTAGACATCCCACAGGGGTATTGGAATAAATTGCCATAGTTAAAAAGTATGTTTTAATTTAAAATCCAAGATAATGTAGTTGCGCTGTTCTTCATAATATATGCAATAAAAAAAAAATTAACAAAAAAAATAACCGACTTCAAAGAAAAAGCACTAAAAAGTAAAAAATTATTGCCATTTTTGTAGTTACGTTTTTTGTTATTTTTTGAGTCGGCGTCAGCCGGGCACGCGCTGCGCCAATCAAGAGAACCTTGGCTACCTTGGCTGACACCGACCCAAAAAATAACAAAAATCGTAACTACAAAAATGGCAATTATTTTTTACTTTTTAGTGCTTTTTCTTTGAAGTCGGTTATTTTTTTGTAAATTTTTTTTTTATATCTTTATTTTTAGTGAATCTGAAGTACACTTACTAATTTGTACACGTCCTTTCCAATAAAAAAAGAATCACCGAAATCGGTTGGCGTTATATTGAGTTCTTCGTCCATTTGTCGCGCAATCTTAATACAAATTTAAGGAAGCACTAGCTTTCATTTAAAAAAATAATCATCAAAATTGGTTCACCCAGGCAAAAGTTATGAGGTAACAAACATAATGAAGTCGATTAAAAAACATCAGTTAGTGCCAGAATGTATGTGTACTTCTAAGAGGAAATTGCGTGATGGCATGTATGTATTAGTTTTTATAGTGAACTAGCTGCGGTACCCGGCTCCGCTCGGGTTAGCGTCGGCTAAATTATTTCATGGATAAAAAGTATCCGACATGGCTGATCCAAAATAGGGTCTAGGGATCTACCAAATTTAATCAAGATCGTTCGAGATGAAATAGCATGATTTAATGAGAAACATCCAATAATTCCCATTTAGAGCTTCGTTGACATTTGGTGGCTATTTAAAAAAAAAGCATTTGCCGCCAGAACCTTTCTGCACTTGCACTGCAACATTGTTTACCTAGTAAGTAAGTAACGTGTAATGTAGGTAAGTTTTGCGTGGACTCCAACCCACAGCCAGCCTCAACATCGAAAACAGTAACCCATCTCGAACCTGACAGCTCCCAGAGATCCTATACATTGATAAAATACGCACATAAATCGGGTTAGTGGTTCGCAAGTTATAAGAATTTAACACTCACTACTCACCCTTCAGGTAATGAAGCGTTATATTATGTAGCCTATAAGTTTTGAGTAGAATCAGGCTAGACGTAGATACAATCCGCATCTAAATCGAGTAATTGGTTCTCAAGGATTTTGCCAAGTAGTCCTAAAGTTGCGGGAAATACCAAGCTGTACCCGCCCCCCCCTCTCCGCACCCGCCCCCGTCGGACCGCCCGCCTAATCACGAACTAAACAAACACTAACTAACTAAACACTCTGCACAAAACACGATATACGAATTTGTTTCGTGTGTCAGTTGACAAAAGCAAACTCAGTAGATTAGGTAACAGACAACTTTTTTTTTTTTAATTTGATATGACTTGAAGTCAAATCCTTTTAAGCCGTACGAATTGTTTTATTTATTTAAAATTTGGATATTAAAAATAATAAAACACTGTTGGTAACGCGATTTTTGTTTGACTGATGTAATGACGTGGAAACTGATGCAGTTTATCTCGCGTGCCGAAACTAATACAAAAGAAACGCGAGTTTCGGAACGCGACATTAAACTCATCCAACTATGTATTCTGTGCTCCAACGCACACACGCACATTGTTTTGATAGATATGATCTTTGACGTTAGAAACACACCTACATTACTTAGACAACTGTGAGTGCTTGTAATTTAATATGAACTTTATGCCATAGGAATAAAGCTCAAATTGACTACGTTTTAGTTACAAATCATTTGTATGGGAAAAAGAAAAGGGCTATTTTTAGGGTTTTTCCAGCAATAATTCTAATTTTTCTCGCCGTAAAAACCATCCTTGAACTTCAACGAACATTTAAAAAAAAGATTTGGCCAAATTGGTCCAGGCGTTGTTGAGTTATGCGCTTACCAACACATTTTGCGATTCATTTTTATATTATAAGATTACTTGTAAGCGCTTTTGTTCATGTTAAATAATATTTTGCTCTGCTAATTACGATGTAAAAATATTCATTTAAGCGATGTTTTTATCAGTCTCCGTTATTCAAATAAAATAAGTAATCTTTTCATTCCCTTTGCAAATAGTAATTACTTTGTCATTAAATTAAAATATCATCATTATGAAGTGATAGGCGGTTTCAAAAAAAGGTATGGGTGTCTGCTACGAACAAAATTCGTTTTCTAATGTACATAATAAGTCTCTTAAAAGTTCAAATTACAGTTTCAAAATCATAATGCCCAAATTTCAAACTGAATCTTGTAATCATTCAAAAGGATGTCAGGAATGCATCAATTCAGCGGGTCTACTCAGGGAAGCAAACATGAGAAGTTCTCATGTTCGAAGCTGTCAAACTCTATTCAGAAAAATTATGTCTACTTTTTTTCTACATACGAGTTTGACAGATTCTCATGTGAGAACTTCTCGTGTTAGCTTTCCTTAGTAGACCCGCAGTATGTATTCCTCATAGTTCAATGCAAATTTCTTTCTCTTTCTTTATCAATTGTTGGAAATAAACGTTATTACATGGAATACCTCCGGACCAAATCTCATTTTGTTTAGTTAATCCGGTGATAATCAGCATATTAAATTCTTACAGTTCACTCTGAATACGACTTTAAGGGTTTTAAAAATACAAATACAAAATGTTTCAGCAGGACGTGAGTAAGAAAACTTGTAGATTGGAGTAAGTTGTTAGGTTAAGGCTTTCTAATAAAAATACATCCAAGAAACTTGTTTCTTTTTTCCATTACTAGAATTTTGTGGTAGAATAGAAATCATTATAAACATAGAATCATTTAAACATGCATAATAAACTGCGCAAAGGAAGAGACCTATAACTAAGTGATTTTTTCCAGTCGAACTTTGGTGGGATGGGGATAAGAATTTAAAATTCATAGGCAATACATAAAGGGTAACCAGTTATATATTAATATATATTAATCGTGGCACAAGACGCACGCCAGGACCTCTTAAGGTGGCCCAACCCGCTCAACTCCCCATGCAAACGGGGAAAGAAGATCACGCCCATATTTCTTATCAGAGATCCCAATTTTTTCTCAAAATAGCTTTATTTGATCGAACTAGATGTCTGATGACCGTTGGCATTGTAAAATTGTGTTTGGTTTCTAAGTTATAAGGCCCGAAATTTCGAATTTTTCGCGCATTTTATACAATAACTTTGGTGGTTTATTACGCAATGATAAAGTAAGAAAGTCTTAAAAAGATTAGTCATCAGACATAGCTTATTTAATCAAGATTTATAATCTATTTGGTTTTTGTTAGATTTTTGACTACAGCGGTCGTGGTTTTTTAAAAGACCCACGATACCACCAGGGGTATCGTGGGTCCGTAGTGGTTTACTTTTAGCTATAAGTCGTTTTGAAATCAAAATTTTCGTAAATCTTACCAAATCATACACTATGCACATTGTCTTTTTTGTGGACATGTTGCATCTTCCTCATCACGGAGCCTGTCTTTTTCTTTGAAACAGAGAAGGTCCCAGAGCGCAACAGCACGGTTTTGTACAGTGCCCGCAAATGAGTTAGTCCTGCGGGGTTGGGCCACCTTAAAGATTCGACACCATGTGTTCAAATGGGTTTGAGAATGCATTTATATAAGAGTGATTAATTTTCCATGGACAGTTGAGACTTATTCCACATAATTCAGTGCATGCTTCTGAGTTCGATGCCATTGAGCATCAAACTCGAGCGCTATGTGAAGCTTTATATATTATATTATATATTATATATATTATATTATATTATATTATATTATATATTATTATATTATTATTCATAGGCTAGCAGCTTTAAGCTGATGCGCCTATATCACAACACTTATTTATTTATTTATTATATATATATATTTTTTTATTTTATATGATTGTCCAATTTATTTTTGAAGGAATTTACGGAGACAGCGTTACTTTACTAAAGCTTATTTTCCCTTGCTAGTTGTTTGCATTTTTTTATGTAACGCGACAGGAATATCTAAAAATAAACACGTCAGAATAAAGTTTTCACTGCTGCCATAAATTAGAGTGCGTAAATAAAAATACACCTCAGTATATCATCATTTAATTTAAATTTTTTCACATTCATATCATCACCACTGAAACATTATAAACTAATCGACTACTATTGCAGAAATATACATATAAATAATGTTACAATGCGTCAATTACAGAATGCAAATTTTAATCTTTCTATAACTTACATTTACAGATTCATCATAAATAATTATTACTAAAAACACGGCAATATTTACACTGTACAATTATTCTAACAAAAGATCGTTTGAGATGATTGTACCCGCTCAAAGTACACACATACCTAGTAAAACTAATACTTTAAAAATTGCAGGGCGAATGGGAGAATATCTGAGCAAGAAGTTGTGCGCCCCCACGCAATAGTCTTGTAAATCGTAAATAATTTATAATGATTAAACCTATTGTGGAGAGATGAAAAGGTGGGTCAGATCTCGAGACCTACGGCTGGCAAGCTGCTCTCCTCTAGTCGGGATTTGAATGTTGGACGTTCGAGTGGTCATCGGTTCGAGTCATCTAATCACGACCGACACGTTGCGCGGGGCACCTCTGGCAGCCGAGCCGGCATACGAAAAAAGAGCCGTGAGTCTCGAGATCTGACCCACCTTTTCATCTCTCCACAATATATATACCTACAGTAATGGAAGGTGTCTATCTGCACGTTCTGATTGTACACGGCTGAACACAAGCATTCCGAATCAGATTGTACGCTCAAAGCTGTCAGCATCACAAACAATTCAGACTTTCCGTCCATGTGCTTACGGAAACAAAAAACTGGGACAAATAACTTAGTTGAAGTGTTCTCCTTGAAGTTGAATTTAATGAATTCCTTCAAGGAATGCAATATGTATGTATTCATGTATAATTGACCGTGGTCGATTTTATATGCATACATATCAAATTCCTAGAAAAAAGCGACGTAAATTTGTAGGCTCGTACGCCTTCTGCGCCTGCCAAACGCCAGGTTACCCTTCATAATGAAAGGAAAGTTACCCTTCCCCCCTGAAGGAAATTTGGGGGTAGTTTTATTGGGTAGGTTTAGCCTAGGGTTAGGTTAGACTCGCTAAACCAGTCCCACATACCCTGATTCCGGAATCAGGCAGGAATAAAGCATTTCACCTCCCAGAACTCTTGCAGCTTCCGCTGGGCTACAAGGAGGTTATAAAAAATTAATAAAAATATGACTGTACATTGATAACTGTGTTAGCGATGATTACGGCAAAGTTTCAGCTTGGACTAGCTACTTTAACTAGATAATTCGAAACACTCGAATTAATTAGATTTCATAGTAATTTTGTTAAATTGCTAAACAATTTGTTGAAGATGGCTGACTTAGAAATACACCTGTACACAGCAGTAATCTCCTTACAATAAATGTATTTACATGCTTACTTGACTATGCTTACAGATATTTGTTGATTCCACAGAATTGGACAGATAGAAAGACAAGACGTACTATTTTATAAAGGTTAGGGATGGTGGTACCAACGCGAGCGGACTTAACGGCACCGTACGGTAGCTGCAAGGGAGAACTGGACAAGGAGACACAAATGAAGAGATTGCCTATCGGCAGTATGGCTACATGTTGTGAACCAACAGTTTCAATAACTTGGTATGAATGGTTTAGTTCTGCCTCGAAGACTTGGTCATTCAAAAATAATGAATTCAACCACAGAATTTAGAAAATGCTGGAAATGACTATCCTGTCGCTTTACTACTGTGTGCATGTTGTCTCGATGTTTAAACATTCACCTTGTATTTTGGCAACCATTAGTATGATTTTTTTCAACAAATGTGAAATGTATGACGGATCGATCGTGAAGCAAGGACACGGCAGGCAGGGCATCTACCAATTCCGCCAACCGCTCTATAACCATAATTTGGACTTTTCAAGTCCCACCTCCTGTAATTAATGCCTCCTACTAAGTATTACGCATACATGGATATAACAATTGATTCAAGTAGGAGAGAGTTATGGGTATAGCGCGAAAGGTTTGGTCGGTGGTTCAAGTCTAGTCCTTTAATCATAAAGTAGTTTATTTTTACAGTTTACTTACTTACTCTAATTGATGTGTCCTCGCTTCATAGTCGATTCTACATACATATCACATTCGTTGAAAAGAGCGGCGTACTTGCTTAGTACGAAAAAGTATATTTCACTTAAGAATTATGAATACTACAGAAGTCGCCACTTTGTCAATCTTGTCCCCGCGTGCTTACGAGCAAACCTCGTCAATTTGTATGCAGTTTGCATACACAAGCACTCGATAGTAAAGCGAGAGTATTAGCACTTCTAACATTTTCCCAAGTCTGTGATACCAGTTGATTAGCAGGCTATTTGATTCTCAGCTTGTAGACATGTTTGTCAACCCTCGATAGTATGTAGAGGCTCCCCCTAAAGATCCAGCACCTCGGAGCTCCGAGTCTCATGACACCACTCTTCCTTTCTGGCTACATTTAGGTTAGGGGGTCCTTCCCGCGTTCAGCTTGTATAACTAAACGGGTAGAGTCGCCCTCAAGATCCAGCACCCCGGAGCTCCGAGTCTCGTTACACTCCTCTTCCTTTCTGGCTAGATTTAGGCTAGGGAGTCCTTACCGCACTTCAGCTAGTAAAACTAAACGGGTAGAGTCGCCCTCAAGATCCAGCACCCCGGAGCTCCGAGTCTCGTGACACCCCTCTTCTTTTCTGGCTAGATTTAGGCTGGGAGTCCTTACCGCGCTTCAGCTAGTAAAACTAAACGGGTAGAGTCGCCCTTAAGATCCAGCACCCCGGAGCTCAGAGTCTCGTGACACCCCTCTTCCTTTCTGGCTAGATAATGGCTAGGGAGTCCTTACCGCGCTTCAGCTAGTAAAACTAAACGGGTAGAGTCGCCCTCAAGACCCAGCACCCCGGAGCTCCGAGTCTCGTGAAACCCCTCTTCCTTTCTGGCTAGATTTAGGCTAGGGAGCCCTTCCCGCGCTTCAGCTTGTAAAACTAAATGGGTAGAGTCGCCCTCAAGATCCAGCACACCGGAACTCCGAGTCTTGTGACACCCCTCTTCCTTTCTGAAGCCCGATTCTGCTATTTGTCCAATTTCAAACCATTCCGTATTAGTTATGTTTCCGTCAAACATAACACGCTAAGTTTCGAGTGCGGTTTCCAAAAATCGGTATTCAGCTAATTCACACACGCGTTTTGTTATTGTCTATGGAGTGGTTTGTCTTGCGCGCCGCCTACAGGGTAAAATAACCTGTCACGATTTTGACAGTTATTTTCTCACTCAAATATGACATACGAAAAGAAAAAGGCAGCGATATGCCAACGTAATGTAGAAAAGTGATATTCGAAGTTCGGCGATGCGATGCTCCGAATTTGACAAATATAATTCTCAAAACCGCAAGGTTTCGGCAAAACACACGGCCCACGAGAACATGGAGCGCGCGTTACGAGTTTGCGAACAAAACACAAACACAACGCATGCGTTTTGCAAACTGCGCTAGTAGAATACCATTTCGCGCTAAACATGCGGTTTTGAGAAAACCCAAACATAACGCGCGCAGTTATCAATTAGCAGAATAAGGCTTCTGGCTAGATTTAGGCTAGGGAGTCCTTCCCGCGCTTCAGCTTGTAAAACTAAACGGGTAGAGTCGCCCTCAAGATCCAGCACCCCGGAGCTCCGAGTCTCGTGACACCCCTCTTCCTTTCTAGCTTGTAAAACTAAACATGGACCGTTCCACGAGCCTACTTGTCGGGCGCGAAGCCGTCGGCCGCGGGCGCGTCCGCGCGCCGGCGGCGGCGGCGGCGCCGCGCAGCGCCGCCCGCGCTCGACGCCGCCGCGCCGGCGCCGTGCTGGCGCAGCGCATGCCGCTCGCGGATCTGCTCCGTCACGAACGAGCGGTGGCAGACGGCGCACTCGAACGGCTTGCTGTTGCTGTGCGACTGCGGGCCGACATTCAAGATGATTTATTCCACAACAGAGTTTTTTTTATGTAACTGGGGATGGGCACCTCCCTCCCCTTTCTACCTTCGCTCAACACAGAACAGGGAGAAAATGCACATATTCACAGTGGACATTAAGAACCCGCCGATCTTTTTGATCCTTCATCCATAGGGTCGGAAAACAATGTGACAGTACATAAACTTGTAAGATGCCGAGCGAAGATCGGTTCCCCAGGTAAGTGATCAATAGATACGAAGGGAGCACTCACCACCCGCATGTGTCTCTTGAGGCTGGAGTTGGTGGCGTACGTGCTGCGGCACACGTCGCACTGGTACGGCCGCTCGCCGCGGTGTCCCCGCTCGTGCACCTGCAACGCACAAGTCGGCCAGTCAGGTGGGGTTGTAGGCATCCTAAAATGCCGCAGGGCGAACTATGGGGCAGGCTGCCACCAGGATACTGCGGCGTCGGGGGGATTCTACCGATGGGTCCGGCCTTCGATCCTTCAACGATTAGTCTCGTAGTAAGCTTTTACACTGTATATCCGTAAACATGTACCCTGTTACTAATAAACACAGATCATCATCTGAGCCTGTAGTCCCAGTTGTCACCTAAATAGGAGTTTACGGTAAACCGATCGACTGGCGTTTACAAATGTATGGAGTAATTGAAGAGCGCGCGCAGTGGTCGTTAAGCGAACTAACATTTGCGAGTACGAGTTTGATTTGACAGCTTACTCAACGTTGCCGTAAATACGTCGACATTGCCGTTTACGCCGACTCTGCGTTTTGACACAAATCGGAAGTCCGAGTTTGACTATGACAGCATGAAGAAGTAAAACCACAGAATATCTAGTAAAAACTTGTCTGGAGTTTGACGTTTTTTACAGAAAACGCCAGTCGATTAGTTTGCCGTAAACGCAAATTTAGGTGACAACTGGGACTACAGGCTCTGAATAGTTATACAATGTTTTGTCCTTTGCATTGACATGCAGATTCGTATTCGTGAGAAATGGACAAAACATTGTATAACTATTCCGACGATAATCTGTGTTTATTAGTAACAGGGCAAGTATTATGTCAAACAACAGTGAAAATCTAAATAAACAACAAATATTTACCATCATAGGTTTCAAATATTGCCAGACCATCAATGCTTCTTTCATCCTATTGAAATTTGGTCAAAAACTCACCGAGAGGTTGTACGCGTGGTAGTAACCCTTGCCGCAGTAGCTGCAGCGGTAGGAGGCGACCTTGGCGTGCGTCTTCGCGTGGATGCTCAGCAGCAGCTCGGAGCCGAACTTCTTCTCGCACTCCTTGCAGCCGAACTTCTTCTCCTGCAATGTGACCGTCGGAGGGCGTCAGTCAGGCGATTGGTCTATCGGTTGACAGGAGCGAGGCCCGGGGACAGGGGGGCAATTAAGAACTTATGAAAAACACATTTTTAAACTGATGATTTATTTGCAGATTACAAACTTCACTGAGTTACATAATAATATTATTTTTAAGGAATATGATATGCATTTATGTATGTATCAACGAACGTGAAACAAGGACATATTCCTTCGAAAAAGCGACGTACTTGCTTAGTACGAAAAATCATATTTACTTAAGTCAACCTAGAACCGGCTCTAGTGTCTGATGCCAAACACGATTTAGGTGATGAGGAAAATATGTTTGAATTTTCCGTCTTTGCCGTCAATGTGTCTAGTGTCTGATGCCAAACACGATTTAGGTGATGTGGAAAATATGTTTGCATTTTCCGTCTTTGCCGTCAATGTGTCTAGTGTCTGATGCCAAACACGATTTAGGTGATGTGGAAAATAAGTTTGAATTTTCCGTCTTTGCCGTCAATGTGTCTAGTGTCTGATGCCAAACACGCTTTAGGTGATGAGGAAAATATGTTTGAATTTTCCGTCTTTGCCGTCAATGTGTCTAGTGTCTGATGCCTAACACGATTTAGGTGATGAGGAAAATATGTTTGAATTTTCCGTCTTTGCCGTCAATGTGTCTAGTGTCTGATGCCAAACACGATTTAGGTGATGAGGAAAATATGTTTGAATTTTCCGTCTTTGCCGTCAATGTGTCTAGTGTCTGATGCCAAACACGATTTAGGTGATGAGGAAAATATGTTTGAATTTTCCGTCGTTGCCGTCAATGTGTCTAGTGTCTGATGCCAAACACGATTTAGGTGATGAGGAAAATATGTTTGAATTTTCCGTCTTTGCCGTCAATGTGTCTAGTGTCTGACGCCAAACACGATTTAGGTGATGAGGAAAATATGTTTGAATTTTCCGTCTTTGCCGTCAATGTGTCTAGTTTCTGATGCCAAACACAATTTAGGTGATGAGGAAAATATGTTTGAATTTTCCGTCTTTGCCGTCAATGTGTCTAGTGTCTGATGCCAAACACGATTTAGGTGATGAGGAAAATATGTTTGAATTTTCCGTCTTTGCCGTCAATGTGTCTAGTGTCTGATGCCAAACAAGATTTAGGTGATGAGGAAAATATGTTTAAATTTTCCCTCTTTGCCGTCAATGTCCGCAACGCAGGAAAAGCGTTAAATCAATGTAAGTAGGTACAATCTTAAACACTGTGTTAGTAGGCGACATTGATAACGGGAGAAGGGGCTATAGGAGAATTTTAAATTATGGGTATACAGCAGTAGCCCTACCATGAGTTTTGGTGATGTTCACTTCGATCAACGTTAACGAAATTTTTGTACGGGGAAAATTGCAGCGCCTCTAGCGTACGATCTTATTACTAAAAACGGCACTACGAGTTCATATTCACGCTCGTTGTCGAGCATCACGAACGTTATCGAACGACGACGCGATACGGATGTATGAAAAACGGTACCATGAGTGTACATTTTGACAGTTCAACGTGATCACTTCGATAACGTTATTCGAATTTCTTTTCACTAGTCATATCTTGGGTGAAAGGACGATCGAACACACATTTTAGTGCCAAGGATGAAAAACCAAGCGTATTTCATGTCAATTTCTTTTTTTTTTTTTTTTTTAATGGTACGTCCATCTGCGATCAGTCTTCAGACTATAATCAGATCTCTTGAGTGTGCGTGGTTTTGTAGGTCAAACATGTCCAATAACATTAGACCTTCCTCCATACTTAGATCAATCAGAACCGGTTGTCAAGATCCAGTATGTCATATCTTTTAAGTCGTCGTTGCTTATGATCTGGGATTAGTAGGTTTGATGCAAGTACGTTGACATGGTTATTAAGTCGGGTTTTGTATTTGGTAGAGACCATTCTTATTTCATCCTTCACCGTAGGAATCTCAAGATGTTCGTGTATTTCAGTAGTCCGAGTGAACCAGGGAGCTTTGGCTATCTGCTTGAGCACGTTATTTTGAAACCTTTGCAGAATTTCGATGTTAGAATTGCTGGCGGTACCCCACAGCTGAATACCATATGTCCATATGGGTTTGAGAATGGCCTTGTAAATGAGCAGCTTGTTCTCTAGACTCAGACTGGAGCCTCTGCCAAGGAGCCAGGTGATTTTTTTATAGCGGATGTTCAATTCGTCTCTCTTCTTTGTAATATGTTCTCTCCAGATCAAACGTCTATCGAGATGCATACCAAGGTACTTGACTGACTCCTTGTGAGGCAGATAATCTTCACCAAGTTTGACAGGGGGGCAGCTACTATTTCCCAGCGAAAACGTGATATGAGTTGACTTGGTTGCACTTGCTTTGATTTTCCAGTCTTTTAGCCATTGCTTAACCAGATTTAGCTCATTCTGGAGCTCTTGAGAGGCCCTAGCGGGGCTCCCGTTGCTTGCTAGCAGAGCGACATCATCAGCGAATGTTGCTGTCAGGACACATTCCGTAGTTGGAAAATCAGCAGTAAATAACGAGTAGAGCAGAGGTCCTAGGACAGAGCCTTGTGGCACGCCTGCTACACAGTTGTAGAACTTGGAACGAGCATCACCTTGTTTGACCTGGAAGAATCTATTGGATAGATAGGATTCAATAATGGTGTAGATCGTGTGTGGCATGCTAGTTTTGAGTTTCATCAAGAGTCCTTTATGCCATACTTTGTCAAAAGCCTGTTGAATATCCAAAAAGGCAGCTGAACAATACTGTTTTAATTCCAGGGATCTTCTTATCTTTTGGCAGACTCTGTGGACCTGTTCAATGGTAGAGTGCTTTGTTCTGAAGCCAAACTGGTGGTTTGGAATGATTTCTCTTTCATGTATAACATCGTTTATCCTTTTCTGCAGAATTTTTTCAAAAAGTTTGCTTAGTATGGGTAGTAAACTAATTGGTCTATATGAGGACACTTCATTAGCCGGCTTTCCTTGCTTTGGGATCATGATAATTTGTGAAATTTTCCAAATGTCTGGGTAAGTTGAAGTTCTGATTATACCATTGAACAGAATGGTCAGAAAAACAATCGCCTTTTTCGGGAGTTCCTTAAGTAATTTTGATGTGATCAGGTCAAACCCTGGTGCTTTCTTCGATTCTAGAGCTTTGATTTCTCTTCGGATTTCTCTTGGCGTTGTGGGAGTTAACGGAGGACACATTTGAAATGGTTGAGCTAATACAATGTTTATAGCATCTTCCTGGTCTGAATCGCCTATATTTGGAACAAAGACATTCTCGAGGAATTTTGCGAATAATTCGGCTTTCTCTTCATCGGATCGAGCCCAGGACTCACCAGTTGATTTTAGCGGTGGTGATGTTAAAAGTGGTCTGTTAAACTCCTTGGATACTTTCCACAATGAATATTCATCATTTCTGGTGGCAGAGAGGGATTCTAGATGTTCCTTAAAGGTGGAGTTTTTTCTGTTTTGAATGGTTAGTTTAAGGTCGCGAGCGCATCTGTTTAATATGGTCTTATCAGTTGTAAGACGACTGCCCTGCCAAACTCGGCGCAGTCTGCGCTTCTCTGTTATTTTAGCACGTATGTCCAGTGGGTAGTTTTCATATCCAATCTTTGATTCAATGGTTGGGGTGCATTCCCATGCTGAACATTGAATTAGGTTGGTTATATAATAGGTTGCATGTTCAATGTCCTCTGGTGTCTTAAGTGGTATGTTAAGATTGATTTTTGAATTTAAGACTTCTCTAAAAGATTCCCAATCGGTTTTTTGGTTGTGCAAGGTTTCAAAAGTTTTTTTTATGATAATGAAATTGCTAAGAGTGGCAATTATTGGAGTATGGTCGGAAGTGCTGTCAAAACAGGATTCTACTTTGATATAATGGTGAGATAAGCCCATTGTGATGAAAAAGTCCAGTAAGTCGGGCATCTTCTTCGAGTCTGTCGGCCAATACGTTGGTTGACCAGTTGACAATACATTTAGATGTTTTCTGTCTACGGACATTTTCAACTGCCTTCCTCTTGTTACGGTCAAACGTGAGCCCCAGTAGGTGTGCTTGGCGTTCCAGTCGCCTCCTGCAATAAATCTGTTTCCAAGAGTATGGAAAAATTGCGTAAACATATCCTCGCTAATCGCATACCTAGGTGGGCAATAAACAGAAGATATTACTATGTCCCCTCGTATGTCAGATACCGATATGGATGTAGCCTGGATTTGATTCGTCTTATACTCTGGAAGTAGGTGGTGTTTTATCGAGGATTTGATTATAATAGCTGTTCCACCATGCCCTGTTCCATCTGGATGGAATGTTGAGTAGGTAGCAAATCCTTTAATGGAGAATGCACTGCGTATGGTAAGATGTGCTTCAGAGATTAGGACTAAATCTAGTTTTTCAGTTGTAATAAGCGTTTCCACTTCTATCTTATTCGGCGTTAGACCGTTTATGTTCCAGGCTGCGATTCTTAGGGAGTCTCTTACCATAATTGTGCTTTTGTAAGGCATTAGGGACTTTTATTTATGAGTGTAGTTATAAGCCCCATTAGGGTACTTATGTGTTGTAAGAGAATATCTATTTTTTCGGATTGCTTGAGCAACATCGTCTCTAAAGAGTTGTTGGGTGTTGATTCTTTTGTGCTGTGACTCTGTAAGGGTTCTTCAATCTGCGGTTGTTTGGTAGCATCTGCATATGTCTTCGTTTTTTGCGCTCTTGGGAATGGGTTCTTATCATGATTGATGTTGTTATGTGTAGATTTTAAGTCCATAGATGGCTTCGTGGATTTTAAGTTGTTCCTTGTTAGTTTCCTGGTTGCAATCTCTTTGTAGACTTGGCAACCTTTGTAGTTTGCAGGATGATCTCCGAAGCACAAAGCACACTTAGCTGGACTATTTCTGTCTTTTTTTGGGCATTCAGATGTCTTATGGGCATGTGTACACTTGACACATCTGAAAGGTCTCATACAATTGTTCTTGCTGTGGCCATACTGTTGGCATCTGTGGCACTGAACAATTGAGGTTTTTTTTCTGGGGTCTTCAATAATGACAGATTGGTTAAAAATATACTTTATGTCTTTTAAGGCTTTGTTATTAGCACTCGGTGCAATGTTGGCAAAGAAGGTCGAACTTGGGAGTTTTTCTGGTCCATAGCGAGCATTAATTATCTCACCCTTGACAATATTGCCAGTTTTTTCAATTACCTCGATTATTGCGGACAAAGGGGTTGAATGATGCAGGTTTTTAATCACAATTCTTGTGCACTTTTCCTGTTTTTGCGTGAATGTATGGCCGATTAGTCCTTTTTCTCTGATGAGGTCGAGTACTTTTTTGTAAATAGACGGAGAGTTGCACGAGACTCTTAGTTGGTTTTTGCTAATAATTTTGTAGGTGAAGTCATTGTTGTTGGCAACTGTCTCTAGGATTTCTGAGAGTTTACTGACATCATCAATACCATATAAGATTATGGGTGGGGGTTTGTTTACCTTTGTTTGTTCGGAACCATGGTTATCATCAGATTTGTCAACTGGGAGTCCAGAATATCTATTGCTGAGCTCTGTGCTTCCGTTAGGAGGTGGAGAGTTGGAAGTCCTTCGTCTTTTGTGGTTTCGCAAGACGGGAACTCTCTGCCATTCGGGAGGGTTGAGTGTATTGGCATCTTTGCTGGGAGATTCTTCTAGAGTGAGAGAAGAGGATATGTTTCCAGTTGAGTTGGATCGTGTTAGAAATAGGCCCCTGTGTAAGACTTGTTGGACCATTTTATTGCTCTTGGCTTTGCTCTTTGGTGGGTCTACTTCTCTTCGTATTTCACTTCTTGAGGTCGGTAGTTCCATGGCTTCTTCGATGTCGTTGATGTGTGCCGTCAAAATTTTCCCGCTGGTTAGGCCGTCGTAGCCTTCAGTTTCCTTTGGTGGCGTTCTGAGTAGTGACCTTCTCTTGGCGAAGGGATTCGTGTCCTTATCATTTTGCGAAAAATTGCCCCCCCCAGAATACGAGGGGCAGCCCGAGTCTAGTTCAGCTCTATTGCCGCTAGATAGCTGCAATCCAGCTGAGCCAGACTCGGAGAGGGATTCTCCAGCACCGTAAGTGCCGGTACCCTCCTGGGGTATATCTTTTGTATTTCTCGCTTCCATTTTTATTTGAGTGTCACACTTGTCGGGTGTGACATCCTAGCCTTTGGTGATCCAACACCGTCCTACAAGGCAGTAGGTTAGGTTTTACATCAGAGTACCCCTCTCCTAGACTGACTGCCACCCAAGGCTCTCGAGGTCGAGTCTCCCCGGGTCCGAGCTTTATTTTAAGTGGCGGCTCATACTCGCCACTGTCATCCTTCCGTCATCAGGTTTAGTGCTACTTTATAGAGACATCCCAGCCATGAGAGCCTCAACACCCCTCGAGATAGACCGCCAATTGTCCGGGGCTGCAAGTGCAGCTAACCTCCCGTGAGGGCCAGCTGCGTAAGCAGCTGACCCCCACTGAAGGCCGTTCCACTATCCGCAACCTGTGGACCCGTTCGGTGGCAGATGGCATTGCCCCTGGAAATTTTCTCCCAGAACCGAAAAAAGGGTGGGTCACTTCGATAACGTTATTCGAATTTCTTTTCACTAGTCATATCTTGGGTGAAAGGACGATCGAACACACATTTTAGTGCCAAGGATGAAAAACCAAGCGTATTTCATGTCAATTTCTGAATTCAATATTATGTTAGCAACTTAATAATGAGTACACTACAACTCTACGTAAAAAAATACTATTCGAAATTTTTTTAACGGTTTACTTTATTTATAAACGTTTCTTCAAACCTGTTTCAGGAATTAATTAATTTTTTAAAAATTTAATTTATGTAAGTGTATTTCGTCAATACATATTTTTTTATGCAAACAAAATAAAGCATTCAAAACATAACCTGTACCTATCGGTAATCAATAAGAAAAATAAAACAATTATAATTGCATCCAAGAAAACCAAAGTTGACAATTGACAAAACATTTGCGCGAAATGGGTAACTAAGTATATGATGTTATTTACAGACAGATGGTATGCCCTATGAGTCACGCTTATTGTCTCCCGCCGCCCGCCGCCGGCAAAGTAAGTCAACAAATATCGTCACAAAATATCGGCTGCCAACAATCGACGGTTTGTGGTATGTTTTTACTAGTAAACTTAGCAAATTTATACTCAATGTATAATAGTGCGGTCCTATTTTATCTCATGCGAAAGAAGATACGGACACGATTAATCACGGCCTACTCACTATCTTCCATTATTTCTTGTCTCTGGTCAAACGCAACGTTCATCGAGCGTTCGATAAGCGATCCGTCGGTGAATAAAGTAACCCATGGTAGCGACTGTAACGCTGTTCGATATCGTTCGTGAACATTCGATGATAGTTTTCGTTCGTTCGATAGAAAACTCATGGTAGGGCTACAGGGCTCACATACGAAGGGTTCCGTACCATCGTACAAGATTTAACACAAAAAATCACGTTGAAATATTATTATTTATTAATTTTACCTATTTGTTGTTATAGCGGCAAAATAAATACGCACTCTGTGAAAATTTCAGCTGCCTACCTATTACGGTTCATGAGATACAGTCCTGTGACAGACGGTCGGACGGAAGGACAGCGGAGGCTTAGTAATAGGGTTCCGTTGGCACCCTTTCGGGACCCTAAAAAGTAAATTTACTAAATATTATTTGTCCACATGCTATAACACTTTGTTTCAAATGTTCATTGAAAATCTTCACTGAACTTCTTTCTGAAAGGATGAATTTACTACAACTCCTTGACATTTACACTTTCATGGTCATTTCTCGATTACAACTTCATCAAGATTCTTGAGATTTAAATGTTCAAAGTTTACTGTTTCATCAAGAATGACAATACCCTAAATTGGCATTGTAGCGGTAAGCTACCTCATGTGCAAACTGACGCTGCGTCGTCAGCTATCTTTGCAGGCAGGTTGGGACCATCGCATTGAATGAACGATGTTCAAAACGGGCAAAGAAAATTGTCCATATTTTCCATCCAGTTCAATGTAGCCGTGCAATATAAGGAAGGTCCTGGCATGGCACTATGAGATGATTGGGCTAATATGATAGTAGTTGTGGTATGTTTCAGATTCCTTTTCTTAATTTTGTCCATTAGATGTCAATTACACATTTGGATTTGTCTAATTTTTTTCTGCCGGTTTGATTACTTCTGGCGAAGAAGAACCGACAAGAAACTTCACTAGTTTTGTAATTTTTTTATATTGACTCTTACAAACTAGTTAACAGTTGTTGATAGATCACTACTTGTTTTAAGAGGTGGTAGCTTACCCCATCGAAATGCTGCGCTCCACGCCAGCTGCCGAAGGGCGTGGTATATGGGTCAGGGAAGGGATAGGAACCCACCAAACCTTGGCGTGATACGATATGCGTTCTCGATGCACTTTGCATCACAAGGCCCTCCACAACATGTAGGCTATCCTGAACAGGCTTCTAGCACCGAAAACATGTGTCGTTTACCTACAACGAACCAATCAGTCCCGCGCGCTGGCACAGACTCGGCTAAGAATGAAACAGCGACATAGTCACCGACAAAACAGTAACTCTGTGATTAAACACTACTGCTCACAAAGAAAATTAAATATACATTTGTGAAAAGCAAACTCTTGACTACCATAATGATGTCTTATTCTAAATTAATAGGTATTCTAATCTAAATCGAATGACGATAGCTTTTCAAATCCATAGAGGTGTAAAAAGCTATTTTAAAGCATATGGACAGACGGACAGCTGAAGCGTAGTAAAAGGGTTCCGTTCGGCACGGTTTGGATCAGAACCATACATATAAACCCAGCCAGCTTACCGCGTGTATGGGTTGGTGCCGCAGCAGCGAGTGCATGTACTTGAACGTCTTGGGGCACTCGTCGCACATGAAGTTGGCGTCGTCGGTGTGCGGGTTGTCAGTGTGCGCGCTGCGCGTGTGCTCGCGCAGCTCCGCCTCCGTGGGGAAGGTCGCGGCGCAGGCGCGGCACGCGCGCGGCAGCCCCGGGTGCGCCTTGTTGCGGTGCGTTATCAGCCTGCACGTGAACACAATATCCTACACTAGCAGCCCGTCCCGGCTTTGCACGGGCATAATATAATTAAAAAAAATATTATTGAGACACAATGATACACAAATAAACCCTTTTTACGTAGAGTTCTTACATATAAATATTTGAAATAAAAAAAAACTCAGATATTATTATTAGATGATTATTAGATATTAGAGTCCCGCAATTTTTAAATCTGTAATATCTTCGAAAATATTTATTTAAATCATATGCTGTAAAAGGCCATATAGATCTATATTAAATCAACAATGTCTTTAAGGTATTTAATTGGATAAGGATTAATGCTGCACACATCCCTGTTAACGCGACAACTTACTTTTGCCTGTTGGAAAACGCCCGCTCGCATGAGTCGCACGGGAAGGAGAGAGTCCCGTCGTCAGAAGTGACCGGCTTTTCTGGCACTTTCTTCCTGGCGAGTCGACGCAGCTCCTTCTCTTCGTTCATCTGTCTCCGCTTCTCGTTGATCTGCCCGTACGAGTGCCACTTGAAATGGATGAGGAAGCGCTTCGGATGCCTGAAGAGTAGGTTGCAATGCAGACACTCGTAAACCTTGCTTTGGTTGTCGGCGCTGGACTGGCCTGCAAAATGGTTACAACTGTAAATTACAATTCTCAGAAAGGAAAGACAACATTTCAGGGGACATAAGTATAGGGACTTAGGGACATAGTTAACAACATTAAGGACCTGGTACTAGCCAAATCGCAAAGTTAGACGAGGCACCCCAAGTAAACTAACTAAGTCTGACGATTATAAGTGTCATCCTTACAATATATGATTCCTTGTCTAGGAATCGAATGATTTTCGTTAATGTATGTTTCCTTTTTCTTTACAAAATACATTGCGGAAACGGTGTCCATTTCCGAACTTTTTTGACTAAATGTAGAAATCTAAAAGCAAATGGAATTTTTTGTTTATGCATATATGCTGTTTTTGCTTATATCTAGAAATCGAATGACTTTCAGATTTCTAATGAGAAAAATCAACTTTTTTTATTTTTATTATTATTTAAATAAATGATGGAATAAAAAAATATTAACAATTCATTATCAGTCTGGAGTTCTATTTGGATTTGCTGAAGCGTTTCACTACATATTATTACATTTGTTAAAAAGTGCATTTGTATGGCGCGAGTAGTTGGCTAGTCCTAGCGCCTTAAACTACAAAACTTAGGCTGATGTGACGGCAGCGGAAATTGAAGATTTAAACATTTAAATTTCAAAAACTTGATTAAACATTAAGAGCATGTAAACAGTTATCACCAGCCAGCCTCAGTAGCCCAGTTTTGCGACGCCTTGCGATTCGATAAGCTGGGTAAGCACCTCTGAGCGCGGTTAGGTTCTGGTGGGTGACCATTTTCAACCGTGGAGGCTGGCCGTGGTTCGGATTCCATGTAAAACTGTAGGTTCCCTTCCTTACATACTAGGTGGTAGGGTTAATCCCACCCGGTTTGGTACCATTGCATTTAATGAACGATGATCGAAGCGGCAATAAAAATTGTTCGTGTTTTCCATCCAGTTCAATGTAGCCGAGCAATGTAAGGAAGGCGTGTTAGGGTAATATATCTGACGGTCAGTTTAGTATTAGCCATCCATTTCCAGTTACATAAAAAAAAGTATGGGGAATTGATAGGGTAACGACTCTCTTAAGGAAAGAAAACTGCATCGGTTAAGAAAAAATAACAACTCTCAAGGAAAGAAACCAAGTGGAGACTAGATTGATAGGCTCCAGTCGCATGTCGGTTCCACGGGCATTTAGAAACATCAACTCTTGACAACAACTTGATATCAATATTCTAACTTTCATTAACTTAATGCTGTACTCTGACGCATCAAGCCTCGTTCAATAAATTTTCTCTTAGAGTACACAATATGATCCTTTTCTTGAGCAATAAATGAGTCAATAGTAATTCACGGCCCAATGAAGATATTTTTCATTCTCTGTTAATAGTCAAATATCAAATAAACAAATGCACCAATCAAAATTAATCACTCTTAACAAACTCTTAAGTTTAAGGCTGTTCCGACCCATATAAAGTTGTTTGCACACATAACGCAAAAAGTATTGCACTTTAAGCCACGAATTAATAATAAAAGTTTAATATAGTCATATTACTTGCAGCGAAAACAATTTCAGTTTCAGGATTATTGGTTTTGTTACAATTTATTTAAATACGATTTTTATTTAACAGCGCCATCTAACGGTGTAAAACTTCTATTCGGCAATTACAACGAAACCATTAAACCTGAAATTGTGAATATGTTTTCGCTGCAACTACTATGGCTATATTTAATATTTTTGATGAATTCGTGCCTTAAAGTGCAATACTTTTTGCGTTCTGTGTAAAAAAAACATTGTATGGGTCGGAACATCCTTAAGACACAAATAGTACACTGTTCGTGTTTATAAATAAAGTAGAAAGAGAACTATGAATCTAATTGTGGAAATTTTTGGTATTTTACCAACATTTAGTGTAGCCACAAGACACTTTTATTTGATGAAATAAAAAAATAACAAGCCACATTTTTTGCTTGTAACTGGACATGGATTAGCCATATACCACACCCAGTGTCATGTCAGGCCAACACACCAGATGGGAGTAAGAGTAATGCCAGGAACTTCCTTATCTGCAAAAAAAGGTCAAAGCTGCAATCAAACACTTTACATCCCGTTCAACGTAGCCACGGTCATAAAGTGAAGGGCCTGGTGTGGCACCTCATCCTTTTGGAAAGTGTTATTCTCATATCATGACAGTACATCAGGTATTAGCCATCCATGCCCAGTTACATAAAAAAATCCCTATCATAACAAAATTTGAGGACAATAGTTTAATGAAAAAAAACCACCAAAAATTTAAAACAACTATGAATATTTTAACACATGTTTTATACACAACACAGTATGTTTATATACAAACCTTTCACAGCCTCCAAAGCAGCACTACAACTTAGTACAGCTTCAACAACAGTGAAGCGTGATAAATCATATTTTTCCTTTGTAAAACCATTTACGTCTTTCACAAATGGCTTCGCATAATCCACATCCGTCCAACTTTCTTCTTGCTTTGTAAAGAAAGACGAATCCAATTCTGCTTGAACCGTCGAGCTGTCATCAACTTGGCTTGTTCTGCTATTGGCAATGATGCTGTTTTTCAAATGGTTGGCGTTCTCTTTCTCAACTTTAATCGAGTTCACAACATTTTCTGTGCCAACCTGGGTGTCAATGTCTGTTGATTTTGACACGAAATTATGGTCTGAATCTGCCATGTCGAACTTTTTTATTTCCTGTCTCGTAACATCAGCAACTGTGCAAGACTTTTCCGAGCTACCTAACTGTTTGAGAAAGTTTTTCTGTTGCTCGAACACACTAAAATGTTTTGCGTGCAAGTCGTGGTTTTCGGGGTTGAAATCAGGCTTTATATCGAAATATGGCGGGAGGTTTTGCTCGTATCTCTGATATTTGGCACCGTTATGTTCGGATGTTCTCAGTTTGTCGTCCGGCTTAGGCAATCTTGGGTTGACTTGAGGAATGTTCAGAAGACTTCTCCCTCGTTCGAAACGTTCCAAATCCTCCGTCCGGAACCTTTCGTCGAACATATTGAAATGGTTTGTAGTATTTGAGCTCGAAGACATCGCCATTGATAAGTTCTTCGCTGTAATTACATCTCTGCTGGCATTAAGAGACTCCCTTGATGCCTCCCGGGATAAATTCGAAGGTTCCCGCATAATTTGTGGGCTCTCCCGTATGAAATTCGGGCCTTCTCTGAGCATGTTGGACGCGAGGCTCGTGTAGGGAAATGGGGTCCTCTGGTTGTGGAAGTTGTTGAACGGGTTCATGGCCGAAGTCATGTTGAGAGCTCCATGAAGACCCGGGGTCGGCTCTGGCGCCATGTAGTGACCCATATGGGCGTGCATGTTGTTCGGCTGGACGTTAAGTTTGTTTATACTGGCCGGAGGCGGTATATTGAGGGGAATGCCCTCACCGCTGTACGAAAACATCGCAATATTGACACAAACAGGATTAAAATTTTGATTTGAGGGCACAACAAAAACACCGACGACGAGCCATTTTGGAATGTTATTAATTGTTGCCATAATGAATGGAGGAGGTGGTGCTACCAGTTTCTCACGGTTTTTTTTTTCTTCTCTATTTTTTTGGGACTTTTATTGGAAAATTATAATTACAGCAAGTATGGAAAAATTATAATTACAGCAAGGCTGCAGGTCAAGGCTCGTCTACATTAGCGGTGAACCAAAAATATTGTAACAGGAAATAAAATGTAATATAAAGGAATCCAGTACAGCCCAGCATCAGCCCAGTAAGTGAACTGAATGAACTGAATCCGAATGGACACGTTTTGCTTAGTAGTAAAAAAATTACACAGTATATTATGCGATATGAGTATATTATACGAGCTCAACTCTATACAAAGTCCCAGTCGTATTCAGAGAGCACCAGTCAAAACTTAAAGTGGGCCATCCCGCTCAACGCCCCATAGAAAAGGGGAAAGAAGATCACGCCCATATTTATCGTCAAAGATCCCAAATTTTGCTCAAGATAGCTTTATTTGATCGAACTAGATGTCTGATGACCGTTGGCATTGTAAAACTGTGTTTGGTTTCCGTAGGCCGAAAGTTCAAATTTTTCGCGCGTTTTGTACAATAAATTTGGAGGTGTATTACGCAATGATAAAGTAAGAACATCTTTAAAAGATTAGTCATCAGACATAGTCTTTTCCACAGTACTACCATGGTCGTTGCTTTGTGAAACTTGCATCCCTTAGGGAAGACCCCATCATATCCGGAGTACCGGCCGCGCCGCCCATAAACCAGAGCACCCCTTGTGGTTGACATTAGGCTTTTGAGAACGAACCGTTTCTCAAACTCATGCCGAACCGCCAGGATATGGAACTGTCTGCCGGCGGGTGACTTTCCTCATACCTATAATCTGGGAGTCTTCAAGCATAATTTGATCGAGTTCGATAGCTCAGCGATAATCCGCAAATCCGCTGGTATGGTGCCTCGCTGAGCATAGTTTCTCGAGGCGAGGTGTTTTTGGCTTTTCTAAACACCTTTAGTCCTCAGTCACCAATACGTTTTTCATAAAAAAATATATTAGACCTTACAATTTTTACTCGATAACTTAAAGCTGGCACATTTAACTCTCGAGTCAAAATTAAATGTTTTCGGGCCTTAAGTGGATTTATCGGTCATTTTCATTCTTTGAAAACGATTAAGCTGAAAATGTACTACGTTGTTAACACAAACAGCCGTATTCAGAGACTCCGGACTAAATCGGTTTTGTATGGTTAGTCCTGTGCTAATCTCATATTCAGTTTTGACACGTTCTCTCTGAATACGACTGAAATAAATTGTTCAGGGCTTAATAATGTTTCAATACAATAAAGTAATACAATAAATACAATAGACAGACAATAAAGCAATAACGGTATGATTCCAAAATTGGAAATTTGTCATGACTTTTGGTATTTTCGATTATATTTTATGACATATTGCAACACTCCATAGAATATCCGCAACACTCAGCACAGACTGAAAATAATTGTCTTCTGTTTCTTCGGAGTTCGGTTTTGGCGGGAATCCGAACAAGTCGAGATTTTTTTGCTATCGAGTTTTTATTTGCCAATTCGTTTGTTTGTGGTCTTTCTTCGCGGAAAACCGGTCGAGAAGATGAAGGCGAAGAGGAAACGGAAAAAGGAAGACAAGAGGTCTCCAGAGGAGTCACTTTCGTCCGATTTATCGGACTGTGAAAATTTGGCGGGAAAAGATGATCTTGTGGAACAGGCGGGAACTACTGAGCTCAACATCAACACCACAGCTACTACATCAAAATTGAATTCACTCGATAAGTACCAACCATTCTTCATTAAAGACTACACCCGTGCATACCCTGAGGATTCGGGAGCACTGGATTTTATCGTATTCATAGAAAGCACAGAACCTAACAAGCCGATTGGAGACAGAGATATTATGAGCTTATCAAACTCTTTCAAAAGATACATTAAGGGCATCAAACAGTTCAAGAGGATAAATCGATACAAAATAGGCGCAATATTTGAAAAACCAGAGCTAGCCAATGCAGCTCTCGGTAACAAAACTTTTTTGGATCAATTCAAGCTTAAGGCTTCCATACCTGCATCTGCAACTGAAACCACTGGTGTCATCACCTCGGTCCCTACCAACTTATCCAATCATAAAATTTTTACCAACATAACAAGCACAAAAAAAATTATATCAGTAAGAAGATTCATGCGTAAAGTTAAGAATGAAAATGGTTTCCAACTAGAACCCACTCCTACTATTTCCATTACATTTGCATCAAATACTCTACCGGACTATATTGACATGAACTTATGGAGATTTAGAGTGGCTCAATACATACCCCGTTTAAAACAGTGCTTCCGATGCTTGCGCTTTGGGCACATATCAAAATATTGTAAAAACGGAGAGAGGTGCTCAATATGCAGTTGCGAAGGGCACAATTATAGAAATTGCTCTACGGAGCATGCCAATGCTACCTGTTATAATTGTCAAGGTAATCATGTCGCTATATCAGGGTTATGCCCTATAAAAAAGAAGAAAATTGAAGAAAACAAAAATAAAACCAGAAAAGTTCAATACAATGAATTATTTAATGAAAAGTCATTCCCTTCCTTACCTACCACTAACACAGATCAAACAGAAAAAAATTATAATACGCAACTAAAATATAACCAAATATTACACACGAATAAAGAAAATTCAGTCGACTCTATCCTGAATAATTTGTTAAACTCTGAAAAGGCAATGAACATACTTCTCGAAATGATTGTAAAAGTTATAACAATGAGCAAAACTGGCGAGGCTCCTATCTCTGCGCAAAACATAAAAAGCGTTATTCACGACTCTATTAGAAAAAATAAACCTGTTATATAATGTCTACTTTGAATGTTGTACAATGGAACGCGCAAAGTTTGCTATGTCATCGACATATTCTCACTCAATTTTTATATGAAAATGATATACATATTGCAATAATTTCTGAAACTTGGTTAAAACCACAACAACGTTGTAAATTTAGAGGATATCAATTGGAAAGATCTGATTCTGGAAATTCCCACAATGGAGTAGCAATATTAATTCATAATAGTGTAAGCTACACAAAAATTATCACCACAAGTGACAACTCGATACAAAATATAGCTATCAAATTATCTTACAACAACAAATTTGTAACTATAGTTAGTTTATACAGTCCCCCGAATTGTACTCCACCTTTCACAAAAAGTAAGTTCGATAGATTAGTAAAAAATATCTCTGAGCCAACGATTATTGCGGGCGATTTTAATGCTCATCACACTTTTTGGGGATGCAATAACACTGATTCACGTGGAAGGGACATTTTGGAAATAATTGATGACAACAATCTTGTTCTTTTGAATAACGGTGAAGTGACAACAGTTGGTTCCAGTAGATGGCGGCCAAATGCACTCGATCTCACAATGGTATCTTCTTCTTTAGCATTGTCTTGTAACTGGACGGTCCATGATGACCCTCTCGGAAGTTATCACCTGCCAACAATAACAAAAATATTATTAGCCAACAACACATACAACAATCAAGAGACTGCAAACAATTTTCCAAAGCATCCAAACTTTAGACTCGTAAATTGGAAAATATACTCAGATTTAGTTTCGAGAGAGCTCGAACATTTTAACTTTGATAATCTTAACCCAATAGAATCTTATGATTCTTTTTGTAATATTTTAAATGCAGCTATTGAGAAGTCTATACCCAAACGGAAGCATTCATCCACACCTAACTCCACTTTTCGGCATTCAAAACCCAAACTTTCTGTTCCCTGGTGGAATGAAAAATGCAGCTCAGCTGTAGAAAATTCCAGGAAAGCATATGCAACATTTAAACTAAATTGTAATGACGAAAATTACATAGAATTCAAACGGTTGCAAGCACTTAAAAAACTCATTTTAAAAAGAGAAAGAAGCGAAAGCTGGCAAAGGTTATGTGAATCATTTAACAGATATACACCCGTTTCTAAAATTTGGAACACTATTAAAAAATTTAATAATACCTACCAAAGTAATAGTCACAACACAAATCATGACTGGATTAATGATTTTTTGCAAAAGTATACACCCGATTATGTTGAAAATCAACTACATTCAATCAATAGTTCTGTTCCTAACAATAATGAAAATGAGTACCTTACAAAATATTTTACTTTACAAGAACTGAAATCTGCCTTAAATTCTAGACGAGATACTGCATGTGGATTAGATATGATTCCATATAAAATGCTACGTCACTTAAACCACAACAGTCTGGTAATATTTTTAAACACGCTTAATAAGCTGTGGTGTACTTCCATAATTCCATGGGAATGGAAAATAGATTGTCTCATCCCAATACTTAAACCAAACAAAAGTAAAGACGATGCAAATTCTTATCGACCTGTGGCATTGACTTCGTGCATTGGAAAAATTTTTGAACAGTTAATTAAACAACGTTTAGAATTTTTTATAGAAAGAAACAACATTTTACCTAGCAATCAATTTGGTTTTAGGAGGGGTCGATCCGCTAGAGAAAGTTTCAGCCATCTACATCTGGATATTTCAAAAGCTTTCTCATTAAATCACGATACCGTGTGTGTTTTTTTAGATGTCGTCGGCGCATTTAACAACATCGATCACTTTACACTTGCATCGATCTTGAACTCTTTGGGCATTCCAGCAAAATTAATAAATTGGATATATAATTTTTTAAATGGCAGGGAAGTATATGTGAAATACAGCAACTCTCTTTTTGGTCCCAGATTTTCCTATAGGGGAACGTCTCAAGGTGGGATATTAAGTCCCCTCTTATTTATAATTTATATTCACAAATTAAACTCAAAACTAGGATTTGATGTAAATAACCTCCAATTTGCAGATGATTTGGTTATTTATTGTTCCATTGGTGATAGAGTGACTACATTGACTTGTATAAATAAAGCCATGGAGAATTTGTATACATATTTTACTGAGTTAAATTTAGATATAAGCCCAGAGAAAAGCAAAGTTGTTATATTTAGTAAAAATAAATACAAATTAAAAGCCGAAGTCTTCTACAATAACACTCTTCTTCCGGTAGTTGAAACCGTTAAGTTTTTAGGAATAATATTTAACAGTAACTTATCTTGGAACTCTTATGTCGATGGCATAGCAGACAAAGCGTTAAGATCATACAACATTTTGAGGTCCTTAGCGGGCACCTATTGGGGCGCGGATCCGAAAATCCTAATAATGCTTTTTAAATCTTTGATACGTAGCCATTTTGAATATGGTTTTCTATGTTTTTCTCATCATTGGAAACTTATAGAGAAACTGGAAAAAATACAAAATAAAAGCTTACGTTTAATAACTGGAGCGATGATGTCAACTCCCATAGTATCCATGCAAGTAGAATGTAACATTCCTCCACTGAGAATCCGCTTCAAATATCTGAAATTAAAATTTTTGTTAAAGCTTCTATCCATATCAAATCATCCTCTGTTTACCAAAATTCAACATCTCCTTTCCATCCCATCCGATCCTAGTCATCATCCTTACATCCTGAGAGACTTTTCAAATATATTACACTACAAAAATGAATATGAAATACAAGCCAATTTCAACTTTCCTTGCTATTTGGGAAAATATGACAGCAAATTCTACGGAATTCCAATTCAAATAGACGAAAACTTGGAGTGCAAAGAAGAATTTTTAGAACAAATTTCAAGTTACAGAGGTTACAGAAGAATATATACCGATGGTTCGAAAACAGTTCGTGGGGTCGGCTGCGCGATCTATGACGAGACAACCAAGAGAGGTTATGGCATTAAGATTCCTAGTTCTGCATCAATATACACTTCTGAAGCTTTGGCAATTCAAATCGCACTCGAGTTCATCGAAGTTCAACAACACTATACGTGGATAATAATAAGCGACTGCATGAGCGTTCATAGAGCCCTACAGAATACGAAACTAGATGCCAATACTCACTATGTCATACACCAAATACGGGATAAACACTTTTCCTTGATACAGCAAGGCTACGAAATATGTTTTTTCTGGATTCGCGGCCACATAAATTTGAAGCCACACGACTCAGCAGATTATCTAGCTAGAACGATAGCTGACAGCAACCTGAATATTTGCCATATTAAGAATGTTGCCCTACCGCAATCGGAATTTGTAGCGAAAATAAAACAGGAAATTATCCACGAATGGACCGAACAATGGAAAATGTCCAATACGGGTCGTTGGTACGCCGAAATAAACGATTTAGTTGGGAAAACACCTTGGTTCAATAAAACCTTACCAAAAAGAAGAAAATATTATACAACAATTTGTCGTCTACGTTTCGGACATTGTATTTTTCAATCCCATCTTTACAGATTAAACCTTATCGACACCGCCGTATGCCCACACTGCAACTTAGCTGATCAATCCCTGGACCACCTCTTCTTTCATTGCTGTGCTTTTGATGAGCAAAGAGAAAAACTATATAAATGCTTAGAAATTACATACAAAGAAAGAGAAAAAATCCCGCTCGACCTGAAAAAGATATTAAGTCAACCGACCAACTTTGAACCCATATTTCTATATATACATGAGACAATAGAAAGTATTTAACTACATGACACTCCAGAATTGACTACAATCCATAAGATACAATAAAGAGAAGGCTGTATAGCGAAAGCTTTTGCCTGTCCATTGGATAAAGAAACAAAAAAAAAAAAAAAAATCTTCTGTTTCTTGTCATTCGTCGGTATGTTCTTTTCATGTATTTATTTGGTTTAATATTTTGATTCGCTGCTGTCATTCGCTGTAGATAGGAGTGAACAAAATTTCAATTTTGGTGGCATTTATATGCTCGCAAATACTTTCTTTTCGTGTGTGATTTGTGTTTAATTTCTTCTGGTGATCGAGGGTTAGTGTATTCGATGGAGTTTAGCCGCAATATGCGGCCACCCGACCCTGGCGGAGGGGAGTCTGTCTCCACGGATTTGTTAGAGGTCGTAGCCACCAGAGCTGCACATGATGCCGATAGGCGTTCTCTTCCCTTGCAGCAAAATTGTCTGCCTCCATCTCCTAGCGCTTTCGAGGAGATACATTCGATCGACATGGATCAATCGATTCCTTTAGGTCAGCGAAAAACAAAAATCACAAGACCGAAAAAACAAAAGAAGAATATCGGCGAACTGTCTGATACGTCTTCAACTTTTTCAGATAATGACACACCACGCCACAAAATTAACACACAACCCAAAACTGTCTCTCAAAATGATTCTCTGTTAAAGCCTCAAACTCCAGCTCAAACTTCATCGCTCACTGTACCAGTGGGTCGTCAAAATTACACGGACTTAGATAAATCCCCTTTCATTGTTCATGTCTCTCGTATTGAACCGACGCCTGTGTCGGGAACATCACTACATCCAGTGAAATTTGGTCTTTTTTTAATGAAAACATGCATTAAAAACATTAAACGGGATGGTGTGAAAAGTGTCGGCCGCAACCGAGTTTCAGTTGAATTTACAACGGCGGATGCTGCGAACTCCTTTATGACTAACGAACACCTACTAGCTGCCAATTATAAAGCTATGATTCCATCGTATAATGTCACGAGAATTGGAATTGTCAGGGAAATCCCAGTCGAGTGGTCTCCAGAGGAAATTCTGGAACATGCAAAGGTCCCTGATGGTTACGGACCGATAATTAAAATAAGACGCCTTAATTTTAAAACGATTGTAGACGGCAAACCAGTATGGAAACCATCTCAGACTGTAGTCTTGACCTTTGATGGTCAATCCCTTCCCCCTCGAATTTTTTGTGTCTACACCTCCCTACCCATTGAACAATATCAATTCCCCACTATTCAGTGTCATAATTGTTTAAGGTTTGGTCACACTAAACTGTTGTGTCGTTCTAAAGTTCGATGCCCCAGATGCGGTGATGATCATTCAGATAACGCTTGCTCGCGCAGCCCTCAAGATGCCATTTGCATATGGTGCACTGGTAACCATGTTGCCACCAGCAAACATTGCCCAGAACAAGAGAGACAGCGTAGGATCAAGGGACGCATGGCTGAAGACTCCATATCCTATGTTGAGGCTTCAAAAATGCTTCCACGCGTTGGAAAATCCTTTGCCGATGTAGCTAGATCCCCTAAACCATCCCCGCCAACTCAAACATCTTATAAAAAAACCGTTTTTTTAAAACCAAAATCTCATGCCCCATTATCTCCGGGTTATGACAGGCAAGCCCATCAAGCCATCCTAAATAGTTTCTCCATTTCTTCTTCTTCCAACGGATCCGCTCTTCAACCTGGAAATATTGTACCCACAATAGATTCCAGTGTCAGCTTTTTAGAGACTCTCATTGAATCTCTTATTTCTGTTTTAACTCCGCAAAATTTACCGTCCAACGTCGCAAACAAACTTGTTACTTTACATCAGCTTTTTACTAACCGAAATGGCCACAACAGCAACAGTGCTGCAGTGGAACCCTCGCAGCATCCGCCACAAAAAACCTGATTTTTTATTTTTATTGAATAAATGTCAACCTATTATATCTGCAATCACGGAGACATGGCTAAAACCGGGTTCTTTTTTTAGAGTCCCGGGATACTCGTGTCTGCGTGATGACAGGGATGATGGATGGGGCGGCGCCGCCCTATTCATCAAAAAATCCATCTCTTCATGCCAAGTGAACCTTCCTCCTCACAGCAACCTCTTTAATGCGGTGGCTGTGAGGACGAATGGCATCACCTTCATCTGTGTATATATTCCTCATCCCCATATCACTATAATACCTGAATTAAGAAATATTTTTAATTTTGTACCTTCTCCTTTTGTTGTTCTTGGAGATTTTAATTGTCACCATTTTGTATGGGGCTCTTCACATTGTGACACATTTGGTACTAAAATGTTGGACCTGATCGATGACTTCAATCTATGTATTTTAAACGATGGTTCCCCTACTCGTAGAGTATCGCCGATCCAACGTCTTAGCGCAGTCGATTTAACACTGTGTTCTGCCACTCTTGCATCCTTAATGACATGGAATATTGACTTCATTTCTTATGGCAGTGATCACTTTCCTATTCAGTTAACTATTCCCCTTAAATCCATGCCTGCAGTGAGCTTAGTGCCTCTTCTGAGGTACAGAATATGTGACGCTGTCTGGTCTGAGTTTTCTGCAGCTGTTGAAAGAAGGACCTCCTCACTTCCTATGATCACAGAAGATAACCTACTCTTTTGCTACAATGAATTTGTAGCATCTCTTATTTCTTCTGCCGATGAAACAATACCCCTTAAGAATATCGATCCTACAGCTATTTCATCTCCTCCGTGGTGGGACAAAGAATGTTCCCAGGCAATAAAACATAGAAATAACTCTGAAATACAATTCTGTTCTGACATGTCTATGGAGAATTTCTTACATTTCAAAAAAATACAAGCTCGTTCAAAACATTTACTACACACGAAAAAAAGAGATGGTTGGAACATATTTTGCGCTTCCATATCTCCTAATACAAAACCCTCTCAGGTGTGGACAAATATTAAGAGGTATAGGTCAGCCTTATCTCATCAAAACGACCTTAAAGCTGATACTTCAAATTGGGTCGAGCCCTTTCTAGATAAGCTAGCCCCACCCATAGCTCCCAACTTTGAGGAAACTCCTCAAGTATACAACTCAACCACTGTATCAGATCACTCATACACCGAATCAGGAATGGAATTTCCTTTTACGCTCTCAGAATTACAATTAGTTCTCAATTATGTTAAAGATAGTGCGCCAGGCATGGATGGAATCCCTTATTCATTTATATGTAAATCTAGTCAAAATTCTCAGCTTTATTTTCTAGAACTTACTAATTTAATTTTTAATAAAGGGAATATTCCCGATTCATGGAAGTCCCAAATTATTATTCCTATACTTAAACCCAATAAAGATCCGAACAGTTCCTCTTCATATCGTCCAATTGCATTATCATCTGTGTTATCAAAGATCTGTGAACATTTGATAAAAAATCGGCTTACCTGGATTGTAGAAAATCAAAATCTTTTTGCTTCTAGTCAATTTGGCTTTCGAAAAGGGAGAAGTACTGCTGATAGTCTAGGGATCTTCACTACTGATATCCGTCTTGCTTTTAGCAGAGGGGAATCAGTCGTTGCTGTATTTCTCGACATATCAGCTGCATATGATAATGTTCTTCTACCGATTCTCAGAAAAAAACTTCTTCTTCTCAAAATTCCCCATAAAATAGTCAACTTCATATCGAACCTTCTCTCATCTAGATCGATCACTCTCCGTATTAATGGTGTACAGACACTCCCTAGGACTATATGGAAAGGGCTGCCCCAGGGTTCAGTGCTTAGTCCAATTTTATATAACCTTTATACCCACGATTTAGAAAAAAGTATCAACCCCCATTGCCGCATTCTTCAATATGCGGATGATATTCTTATATACGTTGCTAACAAGTCGATACTTCAGGCAGCTAAAAGCTTAAACTCAGCCTTGAAAGAATTGCATTTATGGCTATCCAACCACGGTCTGGATCTTTCTCCCTCCAAAAGTAACGCGGTTATTTTCACCAGGAAAAAAACAAACCCCGATGTTGTTATTTGCTATGATGATCATCCGATTTCAATTCAGAACCATGCCAAATTTCTTGGCGTAATTCTTGACTCTAAAATGAATGGTATTTTGCACTTAAATTACATTTCTGGAAAATGTGACAGAAATATTAACATTCTTCGTACTCTTTCTGGTGTATGGTGGGGAGCCCATCCATTTAACCTCAAATTGCTTTACAATGCATTAGTTCGTAGTCATATGGACTACTGTTCATTTATTCTTGAACCATGCAGCAAGAAAGCATTGTCTACACTTGAATTGATTCAAGCCAAATGTATGCGTTTGATTATTGGAGCGATGAAGTCATCGCCTAAAAATGCCCTCCAGGTAGAATGTGTAGAGCCCCCTTTAGCCTTGAGAAGGCAGTATTTAGCTGATAGATTTCTATTTCGCGCTGCTCAGTTATCAAATCATCCTATATTTCCCAAACTCCGCCTATTAGAAGAATACTCGCATGTTAAGAAATATTGGAGCTGTAAGTCTATAACTCCGCTTACCCTAAGCTTCAAGCTATTTGTTGCTATTGAATCCCCGATTACTCGATCGTCCCCCATCCCTCCATATAATTTTCCCTTTGCCTCCATTATTTTTAAACCAAAAATAGAATTTTTCATAGGAATTGACAAAGAATCGATCAACGCTGATAAAATATTCAATAAAGTCTCCTCTCAAAAGTGGCCTCTCTGGCAAAATATTTTTACTGATGCTTCCAAATTATCCAGAGATGGATGTGTTGGAGCAGCTTTCATTCATACGAACATCAATGTTTCCAGATCATGGAAGTGTCCTCCAGAGGCGTCGGTTTTTACTGGAGAATGTGTGGCTATACTTGGTGCTGTAACTTACATAAGGTCATCTAATCTTAAAAAAACTGTTATCCTTACCGACTCCCTCAGTTGCCTTAAGGCTTTACACCAAAACCCTTTCAAAAATAAACCCCATAATATTGTTCTCTCCATCAAACACTGTCTTGCCCAGTGCAATGCCGATGACATGGAAATTGTTTTGGCTTGGATTCCAAGCCATGTTGGCATTGAATCCAATGAACTGGTTGACGGTTTAGCCAAAAGAGCGATAGAGTCTGGTGAACTCACTTATTATTCAATTCAACCCTCTGATTTATTGTCTTTACCCAAACAAAGTCTATACAAGCACTGGTCAATTGAATGGATTCGATCCAGAAGATCGAAAGGTAAACATTTTGCTGCATTACAACCAGAAATTCCGACAAAACCGTGGTTTTCTAAATATAAAAAACTGTCTAAAAAGGAAACTTCCGTTATATGTAGAATGCGATTGGGGCATTGTTGTACCCCAATATTTCTAACTAAGATCCACATTGGAGATACTTCCCTCTGTGAATGTGGATTAGATGAGGGAAACCTTGACCACATATTTTTTTCTTGCTCTCTCAATAATAATCCACCATTATATAAACTACTCACAGATTCGAAAATTGCTCTTCCTGCCAACATGAATACCCTATTAACCCTCGATCAACCCAGAGTAGTAAATATTATTTCCAAATTTATTAGATGTAATGATATTCAACTGTAGTTACTATTATGTGTAAAATAGTTCTCCTCTTAAATTGTTTTTTTTTTGTTTAGTGAAGTACCTATTAATTTTGTTTGTATTTTACTCTTATTTGCTCAGTAGCATTTATGTTCTTTTTAAACTTTTTATTCTTGATTTATAATTAAATCTTTAGCAAAAGTGTTTGCGAGATTAAAAAAAAAATTTTTTTTTGGCATTCATTAAATTCACTCAATTATTTTCACCCATTATCTCATCAAACCGTCAATCAATAAAGTTTCAATGCCAAAAGTTTGTTTTGTGATAATTATGAAAGGACCAGAATAAATTACTTCAATTCAAGAATTCAAGAATCAAGAAGTGAAACTTGAAACTGGCAAATTGTCCACACTGGACAGAGCCCAAAAAACAAATATATATATATAATATTTTCGGTGGTGACTGGTGGTCGATGCGATTGGAGTTCGTTGTGTATATTTGGTTAAAATAACTGAATATCTAATTTTCAACAGAAAAGCTGATACATATCGGCTAACACCATCTTTATAAATTACATCCATAGCTGCTATGTGTTGCTTATAGAGTGGTCAATTGGACGTAAGTAGAATTCTAAACATTTTGTATTTTTACGATTCGGAAGATAACTCTAGGCCGGAACCCTATTACTGCCCGTCTATATACGCTCAAACATCCCGAGGTTGCAATATTTCTGATAAGGCTTTACAAAGAAACCAACGGCAGCCAGGCCTACAGATAATGACAGCTTCTCAATTCTTCATGGATGTTTTACCGTGAATATTTGAAGTTATGCTTTTGCTCAAGTTTGCAATCGCTCAAGGTTCATTCATTTCAACAAAAGAGAAAAGTTGCTTTGATTGTGCAATTACAGGAGTTGTTGGTGGCTTATCCATACTCGACCCTTTTCAGTCTTCCATACCCAAAGGCTGTCAACGGGATCCTATTCTTAGTATTCGCTGTTCATCCGTCCGCCCGTCTGTCTGTCTTGTATGCATTGTATACATGTATCTCATGAACCGTAATAGGTAGACAGTTGAAATTTTCAGTGTGTATTTCTATTGCTGCTATAATACCCAATAGTAAACAAAATAAAAGTTAAAGGGGTATTCAAGAAACGAGATTTTTCATAATGAATCTTCTATAATGGTAAGGAACCCTTCCTGTACGTGGCCAGTTTTTTAAGTTGACTGAATAGATAGGATGAAAGATTTACCTTCTAGCAGCTTTGCATACATTTTTCACTAATCCTATCCATCCAGCAAGCTCGAGTCATTTACATTGGTATTTTCCTGACATGAATGACTAATACTACACAAGTACCGTTATGATATTAGCACAATGCACCACATTCCTGAAAGATTTAGGTGCCATGCCCGGACCTTCCCTTTATGAGCACGGCTACATTGAACTGGATGGAGAACATGGAAATTTGTTTAATGCCTCTTCAACCATCTTTTTATCCAATGCAATGGTACCAACCCAACCGGCCTTAAAACCCTACCACCTATTAGAGTAAGAGGACCTACAGTTTTACAGGAATTCCGAACCATGGAGCAGCTCGCATTCGTGAAGAAATGCACTTTTCCAAATCAGAATGAGTTATAAAGTGGTGCATGAACGGGGCGAGGATTTGAACCCAGACCTCTGGTATACTAGGCAAGTCCCCGCGCCACTAGGCTACGAGCCGCTCTATGACAATTTCCAATTACAAACATAGATTACATCTACATTTGCATGTACTTAAATTGGCTTAAAGAAATCCTTAATCTTAGCCTTTTTAGGACAGAGATCTTTTATTTAAGCATAGTTTTTAGGCTGTTCGGGTAAGCGGTAGTTTTTATGGCTGACGTTCCAATAATCAACCCTCTACTGTAGTTCTCCGTCCTAAGCAATTATCTGGGTATCAGAATTAGTACAGTGAACCTTTAGTAACACTTTTGTATAAAAAAGGGACAATACTTAAGAGTTTTGTGTAAATAATTTAATTTTTTATTTTAATTAATTGCATGAGAAGTTTGAATGGGGGGAACTATCTCTACTCGACAAAACCACACGCAACATATCTGCTCATAGTCTAGAGACTGATTGCATTATACATACCCAGAGAAAAAAATATATTTTAATTCTCTCTGTGTGCAGTCAGTATGGCGAGCGTGAGTGCGCTGGCAGAGCGCTACTTCAGCACCCTCAACCCGCTGGCGGAGAAGATCCAGCAGGATGTGGAGGAGGCGCGCGCCGCCTACGAGACCATGTGGGACTCCCTCACCGACAAGGAGAAAGTCGAGGTTCGTCCTAGCATGGACCATAGGCACTGACCATTCTATGGGCAAGAAAAACGGTGCCGACTTCATTGTTTTACAATTGCCCATTTACCTATAATCTGAAAGTCTTCAAATGTAATTTGAACACGCTCGATAGCTCAGCCATAGTCTGCAAATCAGCTGGCTTGGTGCCTCGCTAAGCATGGTTTTGCGAGGCGAGGTCTCTTTGGCTTTTCTGAGCACGTTTGGTCCTCAGCAGAGTCAACCATTTGCCAAGTTGCTTTATAATTATTTGTTTGTAAATCTAGCCTAATTAAACAAAGAAGCATAACAAAACAAAGAAGATAATGCACATGTTGCATCCTCCTCATAACAGAGACTGTCTTTTTCTTTGAAGTGGAGGAGATCTCAGAGCACAATAGCGCAATTGTGTGCTGTGCCCGCCAATAAGTTAGACCCGTCAGGGAAAGGCCCTGTTTGTATTAAAAAAATGCTCCGCAGGTCATCAACGAGAGCCTCATCAAGCCGGAGCTGGCGCTCAAGTACACGGCGCTCGACACGCTCGACTTCGACATCAACGACCCGCCGTTCTTCCGCCGGAGCGACCTGATGTCGTTCTTCGGCCGCGACCACGGCCGGCGGCTCGTGCACGACGACGCCTGCACGTACCGGGACGAGCACTCCGCGCCCTTCACGCACCACACGCGCAGTCAGCTCAACCTGTGCGAGCTCAGCGGGGCGAGGTGATTGCGATGTCTAAGAAAGGTTTTACAGGCACGGTGCCTGTTCCGCGTTGAACTATGGTAATATAAGGAAGGTCATGGCATAGCACCTAGTTCCCATTTGGTGTTTTAGGCTAATATCTGACGGTCAGTTTGGTATTAGCCATCTTTTAGGTAAAAAAATGGTATAAAGTTTGAAAGAAATGTTTTGGCACCTGTTTCCTCCAGGAATGATGTCTGTTGAGCCAGGGATTGATGTTAGTAAGATAGACAGGCATGAATTTCAACGTAACGACACTTTACGATCAAAGTAAAGTGTCGCCAAGTGCCAGCTTAGGAGCGTCAAGAATCGTGAAACGTCCTATCCCTTTAGATCTGGATCCAGGCTAGGGTAGTGCTCATTCCGACGCGTCGGCATCTTCAGACGCCCCTGCATCGGCCAGGTGAGACTGGGTGCTTTTACATTCAAATATTATCATATATTTTATTTATTTATTATATTTTTTTTATTTTATCAGAAACCTTACAGCTAATCTTAGAATATTACATGATAATTATTTTAATATTTTTAAGCCAATGACAAAGTTTCATTGTTTGCAAACTGAAATGTCTTACAACTAAACGATTAAACTTGCAACATTCCACAACCGTGTGTGTGGTAGGGTGTGTATGCGGTATGTATGTGGTGAAAGTGTGTGTGAAATATCAAATATTTAAGAAATCGTCGGATCATCAAATGTTACCGCAGGCACAAAGAGGAGGAGAAGCCGAGCGGTATGTCCGAGCTGGCACTGTCCCATTCGCGGGTGGTGAGCGAACTGAAGAACGCGCTGCGCTCGCACGACGCGCTCAAGAAGACGGAGTCGCCGACGCGCGAGCTCGGCGCGACCGGGGGCTTCATAGCCAAGATCATGAACAAGAAGCTGAGAGGTGAGGCGGGCAAAAATCTCATCTTCTCATACGACTGCTCTGAGCGAATGGTTGAAGTTTAAGGCATGATTAAAAAAAGGCGGTAACTACATACGGGCCTCATATGTAGTTACTGCCTTTTTAATAAGGAGGACAGTATAGGTGTGCATGTGTTTACACAACCTAACTTTAAAACTAAACATCTTATCAATATACGTATTTTACCAAAAGAAAGAGCTTGGAAAATTAAGTAGAACTGCTTTATAAACTCATTTACTCTCAAATTTGAAACTTAACGGATTTTACCAGTATACCGACGATGTGTATAAAGAATCGACAATAAAGCACTGAGTGGTGGATTACGTTAGGTTATGTTTGGCTTTCAGCACATTCGTGTTATATATGTATTGCACTTATCACATTCTCAACGAGAAAATAAGTGATGCAGCCAGCGTGTATCTAACTGACCCCTTCCAGTTTAGTAGTGGGGCCCAAATTGCTATTGTGATATTTTCTTTCCCATGACTTAATTTGATTAGCATTTGAACAATTTTTTTTCGGAATAATATCAAATTGTCTCTTTTGATTTACATAGATTTTGTCAATACTATTTTCAAATCTATTCTGTTTTATTTGCAGGGTCTCTGAAAACTTTGACAGTTCTTTCAGAGTAGTTTGCCTAGACGCCACCTAGCCAGTTTTTTCCTTATTGAAATCAGCCTTGTCGTATTTATTCAAGCTCGTATTAAATTTTGTTCTAGGCAAAGACGAAGACAAGGAGCGCCTGGTGTGCAACGAGCCAATGTCTCAAATCGTCGCCTCGTCGGAGAACTATTTCAAAAGTGTCACCTCTCCCAAGTACGACAAGGAGTACTCTCGCACCTCGGTCGTCAAGTCGAGCAGCGGTGAGTTCAGATTTACACGAACACACATACATGCGTAACGTCTCATTTAATGCGGTGGTACCACCCCGGGCTGGTTTATCCCTACCGCCTAGGGTTGGGAGTAGCTACAGTTTAACATGGATGGTGCATGACCGGGGCAAGAATTTGAAGCCAGACTATTCGCATGAAAGGCAAGTCCTCTAGCCCCTAAACCAGTAGATGTTCAGCCTTTATAAGTGGGGTCGCAGAAAACCAAACTGGCATGTACTCTTATAAAATCCAACATCTGATTTATGTCTTTCTGCTTGTAACTTAGAACAGCAAACCCCATTTTGGTGCGGTTGGTATCTACGTATAGTTTGTTTCTTCCCATCAATTAAGGGGTGCATACAATCACACTAAATTGACACGCGGGCGGAGCTTTGGGCGTTTGAAGCTAATAAATTTGAGCTGACAATGACAGACTTGTCACTAACAGCGATTTCGATCTTCACATGCACAGTGCACATTTAAAATTAAATTCACTTATCCAACTCACAAAGAGAAAGGCAGCGGTACAGGGGCAGGGACTTGAACCCATGACTTCTCCCAAGCAAGGCAAGTCGCTGCGCTCCTGAAACCATGGGCCGCTAAAATAATTCTCCCTCTTCTTTTTGTAGCCCCACTAGGAGGCTCCTCTCGGCACTTCGACCTCCCTTTACGCCCATTTTCACCACCTCCAGCAATAAAAATCTCAAAATTATCTTTCGGTTAGACCATGTAAATATGTCCGGTTAACTTTTTGTTACATACAAAAAGTTTACTGTCGGATTTCAGGTGGCTGGAGGTTGTGAAGTCGGGGGTTAGTCATAGTGTTAAAGCTTGGACAAGCATTCCTTATTCATGAATAATTAGTCACAAAGATAATTATCACAACCATTTTGATGAGTAACCTGCGCTCATTCACCTCAAGAAAGCAACTGTTGTTCATTCCGCTTCATCGAGTCATAAGCACACATTAGCTGCAAACTACTATGAATTGAGGTTACGCACGCCATTGATTGGTCATTTCCATGTCCGAGTGTTTGAGGGTTGATCGATCACTAACTGATATAAAATCAAATTCTGGCATTGGTCTGTCTGTCGGTCTCTCTTTGTTAATCCGTTTATTACTTAAGATCCGATTTTAATGGGCATTGTATCTCCATATAGCTTGATTCGTCCGATCAATTTATAAGCTACTTACCATCCGGATTAGATTTTATGGATGGATGGATTTTATCTATGGATTTTACAATACCACAGAGGTGAGTAGCTCGGATTGGGTGTCTCAGTAAGAATTTGAATATTATTATTATTATATTAATCATTAAATATACAAATCATTAACAAACATTCTTCCAAGCTGTAATGCACCCCTTTTGTAAATGTCGTACGGTCGTATTCAGAGTGATTATTACCAGACTACCCATACAAAATGCGACTTATTACCAACATAATCCACCTATTCAAGTGAGTCCGCCCAATCTCAAATTGCTGTATTTTATTGAACCAATTTCAATTGATAGTCGAAAATGGCGCACAATTCTAAATTCAAGTTCTTGTTTTTTTTGTTTGAGCCCTAGTTGTTTGAAGCTAATAAATTAGAGCAGACTGACAGACTTATCACTAAAAGTGGTTTCGATCTTCACTACAAGTGAAGTCGATCCTTGAGGTGATGAGACAAATCGTCTATATAAAAAATAAGTCTATGTGGGCACATAGTATATTAAGATATTTTAATGACCAAGAAGCCGTTTCTGATGAGTAGTCATTAGTGTGTGCCTTGAAACTGTGTTAATTGCATTTCTGTTCTGTGCAATGGAAATGTGCTTTTTTGGAATAAAGGGTAATTAATGATAAAATGTAATCTGTGTGAGGTGTGCTGATGAATAAATAACCAACAGAAAATATTGTAAAAAATCCGGCCAAGTGCGATTCGGACTCGCACACGAAGGGTTCTGTACCATCAACACCAAATAATCACGTTTTTTGTATTTTTCCCTTAATTTTTTATATTTTTTATATTTTACCTATTTGTTGTTATAGCGGCAAAATATAAACATAATCTGTGAAAATTTCAGCGGCCTACCTATTACGGTTCATGAGATACAGCCCTGTGAAAGACGGACGGACAGCGGAGGCTCAGTAATATGGTTCCGTTTTCACCCTTTGGGTATGGAACCCTAAAAAGTATTAAAAAAAATTTCAAACTTGGCAAAAAATCTTGTCAGTTATTCGCTGTGATTGTTGAACTGGCCAATGATAAAACATGACAAATCCGAGTGTAGTAAATAAATATGATGAATAGGTAGTCTGAGTTTGGAAGGTAGTCGAACCAGCAGAAAAAAAAGAGTTATTAAAATACATCTAACGGAGGAAATAGGGAAACTGAAACTGCAACAGTTAAAAATATTATTTTCCAAAAATGGTTTTTAATAAAACCATTGAATAAATGCATTGAACCTTAACCAGTCCCCGGGAGACCTTTTCAGCTTAATTAAAAAAGAATAGCCGGTAATATCTTAAGACACTCCAATCTAAATGCATAAGTCTCGTCCACTTTTCTATGGAGGTCACGTTTGCTTAATCAACCGTGTCATGTCTTTGTTTAAAGAAACTACGGTAAGCTAGCTCACGTGTGCACAGTTATGTGGACTTCCTAGTATTGCAGCATGAATTGTTAGGTATTATGTAGATGCTTGAGGTATTGTGGGTTTCGTAATAATATGTGTGGGCACTTTACGTTTTATTTCATTTATTAATAACTTCTGGTAGTAAAACTACAATAAGTTACGTCACAAACTGATAGATGCGCGGATTCGATTAACTCGGTAAAGAAGAACCTGCTAAGAGATTTCACTGGTTTATAGGTTTTTTTCGGTCCACGCTTATGAAATAAACACTTGGTTGAGATAAATAGTCGTAACCTAAAGTAAAACTAACGAAAAGTATTACTTCTAATGAGTCTCTCCTGTCTACTACTATATGGCGCTGGTTTCGCATCTTGATCCTATGTTAAGGCATTTTGGCTGCAATGATGATAGCAACCTATTTAATCAGAATCAACTATCATCAATCATCTCAAATTAATGAGACGGTAATGTTGTATCCATTGAATGCATGAAATTATCAAATTACAAAGATTATCGAAAGCCACTGACTCATATTAGGATCTATGAAACCGCTGAACCCAGAGACTTGAAATTTTCAGAGCGAAGTCCTTTTACGACGTAAACTCTTACTAAGAATGTTTTTTTCGAAATTCAATATTAAGGAAATGTATTCTGTGTAGTTTATCTGAATCCGTTTCTTGGTCTGTCACAGCGGTCTCGGAGGAGAATCGCGGGCTGCTCTCGGCGGGCTCCCGGGACTCCTCCGGCGGGGAGTTCCAGTCGTGCGAGGAGCTCAGCTCGCCCGCGTCGCCCGCCGCCCCGGGCCCCGCCGACAGCGCCCTCCCCCAGACCGGCTTCGACTTCCTCGACAACTGGTAACGCGTTGGCGTCTGCGGCGGGACGGGGGGATGTTCAAGCGTTGCATCGGAAGGTGTCGTCCTAATTGAACACGAATATGCAAATTAACGATGTGATCATGGGTAGAACAATAAAAGGGTGTCCTAGTAGATAGTCGCGCGATCAATGGGGGCCATTGAGCCTGCTTTGCATTTTGCATTGCATCGGCGTTAACCATGGACGTCGGAGAAAATATTTGGATGAGAAATTTCGCGGGTCTCGATAGCAATTCAATGAAATTCTTTATTTGTCTTTAGTTACTCTTAGACAAACAAGCAAACGAAACAAAAGTTGAAATTGAACTTTTTTTTATTATTATATATTATGTAAATATATCTACAATAAAATATTACACATTTTCTACAGTATCATATTTAAAATTTATTAACCACCACCTCCAGTTACCTGAAATCCTATAAGTAACTTTCCGTTGCATGGCATATTTTTGTGGTGTAACCGAAAGGTAACTTTGGGATTTTTCTAGGTGGATGTGGTGGAAACGGGCATAAGAACAATTTATGCCAATACGAGTTCATCACTATCACTAACACTACATATTATAAAATAAAGTCACCCTCCGCCACAGTCTGTCCGTCTGTTCGAACGCGATCAGATCATAACTACCAAGGGATTTTCATACGGTTTTCACAAATAGACTGAGTGATTCAAGAGGAAGCTTTATGTGTTTAGGGCTTATGAAACCCACTCACCGATGCGATGCGATTATTGCGCGAATGTCTATTAGGGCACCCATTTGACATTAATATATTTGATCCCGCATTCGCGTGAACCATGTTCGCACCTTTTGGGAAGTTCCGGCGTGGTCTATCTATATGAGTAAAACGTGTATTCTGTAGGTGAGATTCAGCCGGCCCATATTTGTAAACCTCTTTTACCTCACGAAGGCTCGTGGTGCTTAGTGGTCGTGTATTCGTGCACGCAGCTTAAACGTGTGAGTTTAGCAGAAAATGCCGCAATTAACCAGTCAGGGGAGTAGTAGACTAGACAATTTAATAGCATGTTAGCAGCTGATTGACAGCATGACCGAGCTGAGCTTATGCTACCGAAAACACATAAGCTGTGAGTGTGATTTGAACCATGTCCAAAGAGATCACCAGTGATTGTTACATTTTAAAATCATTGTAATTACAGTTAGTCCAACCATTTATTTTACTTTTGACATAAGCACACCTATGAAGTTCCATAATTATTGATAGGCAACCATAGACAAAACTCAATACTTGCACAACACTGTTCTTTTAAGAAAATGTAATATTGTGTGTTAAATGAAATAAATCTTTGCAAATAAATCGATTGTTATAAAAAATCTAATTGGTATTTCATTAGTACATCACTAATCGATTAGTACTCGAGCTTGCAAAAGTAAAATAAATGATTGGACAGATGGGTAGTTCAAAATAAAATAAAAATTTTACTGATCGGGCTGAACGCAATCTGTTTCTAACATGTCCCTAAAAATGGTCAAGACAGCTGCCACAAGGTCTGTTGCAAGTAAGCATGTGAATTGAAAATCTTCGTTTTCTGAATCTCAATTTTTTTTTCTATATCGTGTAACTGTTGATCGGTTTTGTATGCATCGACTGATATACAAGCAGTATTATGTACTCTCTATAGACTGACTGATATATTTCTTGTAAGATTTTTCACTAAACTTCTCGCAATGACCATTCAGAAAGTCAAAAAAATTCTCTTTTGGGTATTTTTGATGTTTATTTGTTTATTGAAGTTAAATTAAGCAAAGTGTGCTACAGGTTATATACGCTTTTACCTTCTACGGAAAGTTTTACTCACGGTTGTCACGTCGATTAACACGTTTTGGACCTATCTTCTAGTCCATCGTAAGGCGAGAAGCAATGCCTGACAGTTGTTGTTCAACCTTTATGGTTACCAAAAGCATAGATTAAAGAGAAAGGTATAGATTTATAACGTCATACCAGTGGTGAATAGGAATAATAAAAATCCAAAGATGGCACTGCAATTCACATTTCGTAATACATTAAATACAAACCCATGAATATCAATGATATTTGTTATTTACAACTTTACTTTTTTCGTAATAAAAATGTAACATTTTCATCACATCTATCTAGGCAAAATTGGGAACCAAGCTTAGTTTAATAACGGTCCAACTAGTTCTAGAAGTTACGGGAGATGGCGCTAGTTAGAAAAATCCCAATACCAGCTAAAAGCGAGTTTTGTAAGTTGTATGACGTTAGATATCTATACCTTCCTCTTTAATTTATGCCAATAGCGATGGTCTGGCTTCAAAGAGGTTTGCATTCCCAAACTTACTTCGAATGGAACTTTCGTACTTCGAGAACCCGTAAAGTCCTGAATCGGATCCAAACTGTCATTGCGAATTTAGAATGAGCAAAAAAGATCATGCAACCAGTTTCGATAAGACAGTCGGATAAATTCGAATCAGCAAAAAAGCCCGTGTGGACTCGGCCTCCACGACGATCTGTAATGACTATTATACGGTCTGGAATGACTCTTATATGGTCTTGATGTACTATTATGCGATCTCGAACGACTATTATAAGTAGAATGGATGTATTACAGCCAGAATGGGTATGTTTTAATGAGGAGTGGGAATGAGAACGGGAACAGGAAGGCTGACGTGTGTTAAAAGGAGTAATAACAGCAGAGGTAGTTTAATTCTAGAAAATGGCTGGACTTTACGAAAAGTCTCTTGTAGAAAACTCAAAAAAAGCTGATTACTGTGGAATTGTAATATTTGATTGATTTTATAATTCTAGAACCATGTAAACACTTCTGTATTTAATTAAAGCCTAGATTTTTTTATTTAGGCCTAAATACAGTGGAGTACAGACAACAGCTTTAAAATTGTGATGGTTGATCAGTCAATCGATAAGATAACCGTGACTACAGCCGTTGAATACAACTAAAAATGTATGTAAGCCACCGTAATATAAAATTAATTATTGTATTGTTTGAAAATGTAATATTTTGTTTGCCAAATGTACTAACAACGGGTTAAAAGTGCCTGGTTTGCATTTTCTGTTTCATCTAACCATATTGTACTAGCATGTTATTTTTCTGTTGATATATAATATTTACCTGTATTATTATCGTTTTAGAAAACTTTTCGGACATTCTGCAGATTGTTATTGAAAATAGCAGGTTTACTTGACTTAAGTCAAGTAAAATTTAAGTAATTTCTCATGCATCCATCAGCCATCACTCGTAGAAGTGGTGTGGTAGTATGTACATATCATCAATATAGCAATCTCCAAACTGAACCAAACCCAATCTTTAGTCATACATTTTAAAAAATATGTAATTATGTTGGTTTTTCTATCGTCATTAGTTATTTGAATGTTAATCCGAATTTTGAACCATATATAGGTTTCACTTTGTTAGTTTAAATGTATATGGAGCGGTTCATTGTCAATGTAAAAGCATGCATGGTAAATGTTTTGAATGTGGTTGTTATTTTATTGAGATGAATGCTGGAAAATATATACAAAAAAATAAATTTCTACCCTCGCCCAACGCGGAACAGGGAGACATTCCAAAATAAGAACCCACCGATCCTCTAGATCCTTTATCTATATGGTCGGTAAACAATGGAATGAACTCCCTTCGGAGGTATTTCCCCCAAAGTACAACCTGGAATCGTTCAAAGATAGTGTAGAGATAAACCTAGCCGGCCGACATGGTGTTTTGCAGTCCCTCTGAAAGTTCAAAATCCCATGTTTGTCGTAGGGCACCTTAATAGGTCCTGGCGTATGCCATATGCCGCTCTTAACAAAAAAAAAGATTATTATTCACAAATATGTTATTTTTGCCTAAAAGTCGACGTATCTCTATCTTTAAAAAAAGTATAAAAATACAGCAATTTGTAAGACAATTAGTGTGTAATTTTGTGTATTTATTGAATAAAGAAGATTATCCAAAAATATTATAAAAGAGATATGTTTGATAATGACCACATGTTAACCCTTTCACCGCCAAGGTTTTTTGGCATAATCCTTCTCAATACGCCACACTACAATTATTTCGATAATATGCAGTCTTGAATTGTTGTTTGTTTTCTTGCAAATAGTGTTTCCACTGTTGAAACAGTAGAAATCTAATGAACGCTAGTATGTACTGTGAAATTATGTAAATAAAACACATTATTTCGTAATCAGTAAAGTTTTATTAATGTTTGAAGTGGAGTAGTTTATTGTCGGATACATCCGATGGCGCCTGCAGAATGCCTTGCTCTGACGGATATATACGTTCCTGGCGGAAAAGGGGTTAAACAACTAAAATTGATTACATGTCTACTTTGTTTTAACAAATTAAATGCTCTCATAACCAGATATTTAATTATAAGATGAAATTAATGTGTTTAATAATAAATCTTTCCATAACCTTCATCAAAACTGTTGAGTCCTGCACCAAGGTAGATAGTTTGTATGTTATTTTTTAGCATACATATTAAGTAAGAATGGTCAGTTTTAATATAAAAGACGCCGTGCATAAAATGAACCGTTTCACATACCCTTAAGTGTGTGTACTATTGTATAATCTTGCCTATATATGTATTGAAGTGTGTTTATTTTAATGCTATGAAATAAAAAACCGGGTATTTAAATAGTTTTATTCAATATTTTAAACTCTTTATTTTTCAAAATGAAAGGATCTTAAACATTAACATATTACACATATTTTTTTTATTACAGTACTATTGGAAAACAAAACTTAATATAGATATTATAAAAAAAGCTTGGCAAGACTTAGTATCCAGTCAAAATCATCCCCTTTTCCACCTGGTCGGCCTTTTCCTTACCCACCAGGATCTCAGCTAACTTCAGGCCGAACGCAAACGCGGTTCCGGGTCCCTGAAAACAGGTGGTCGAAGCAGCAATTAAAAATTGTTCATTCCCCCCTTGACCCCCACTCATGAAAGCGAAAGCGAGAAGTTCTCGTGTTCGCTTCTGTCAAACTCTATGTAGAATAAAAGTAAGCATCTTTTTTTCTACATAGAGTTTGATAGAAGCGAACACGAGAACTTATCGCTTTCGGTTTCATGTGTAGATATGCAGTAAAATGCAGACGCGCTCATAAAAGGAAGGTCCTGGCATGGCACCTAATTCCTTCAGTGTGTTGGGCTACTATCACGACGGCAGGTGTGGTATAAGCCATCTATGTCCAGTCACATACAAAACTGGCATCCGCCAACATTTGCTACTGTACATAAAGAAATAAATCATAATCAGTTAACAAAATCGAGTAGCGTGGACGCGACGCGACATACGCACCCGGCTGGTGACGACGTTGCCGTCGACGACCACCTGCTGCCCCTCCACGTACTCGTAGCCCCCCTCCCCGCCCGCCACCTGCGCCTTGGTGCTCGGGTACGAGGTGACGCGCCTGCCGCGTCCCACTCCGTGCGCCACGAACGCCGTCGGCGCTACGGATTTTAATGATTTATTTGTACAATTACACATTACAATTCATATTATATGGTCAAACTGGACGGTGTAGTCCGTGTCCTGGCTAGTCCTTTTTTAGGGTTCCGTACCCAAAGGGTAAAAACGGAACCCTATTACTAAGCCTCCGCTGTCCGTCCGTCCGTCCGTCCATCCGACCGTCCGTCTGTCCGTCTGTCACAGGGCTGTATCTCGTGAAACGTAACAGGTAGGAAGCTGGAATTTTCACAGATTATGTATTTATTTAGCCGCTATAACAACAAATAAGTAACATTATAAAATAATACAAATTAAAGGGGGGCCCCATACAAAGAAAAAAATATTAAAATACCGTACGATAATACGGAACTCTTCGTGCGCGAGTCCGACTCGCACTTGGCCGGTTTTTTATGAGTACGTGGCACTTGACTTTATCCCTACTTATAGTAAACTAGCAGCCCGTCCCGGCTTTGCACGGGCATAATATAATTGAAAAAATATTATTTTGACACAATGATACACAAATAAACCCCTTATTACGTAGAGTTCCTAAAAAAAGAGCATAAACCTACATTGAAATATTTGAAATAAAAATAACAAATTTTGTGAATTTATTTTTTTTGTATTTTTTTCTTATTTGTGTTTTTTACTTTTATGTATTTTTCATACTATTAATTATTTTAAAAAGGTCATAACCACAAAACAAAGCCATTAAATAAATAATTTATTGAGTTAAAGCCAGGGAGTAAACATTATTTGATGTTGTTTTATTTTTCACTATATAATTAGCTTAACTGTTATTATGATACTTTTGAGATTTCCGCGGTCGTTAGACATGTTTGAAAAATGTTACGGCTTTTGAGAATGTCTTTGGAGAGTGTATCTTCCTGCCGCGTGAAAAGCCGTAACATTTTTCAAACATGTTTAACTGTTATTAGCTACCTACATCTACTACTATAACCTACAACTAAAAAGTATTTAATCGAAAATCATAAAAACTATTTAAGTCACTTTATTTATTAGGATAACTAAATGTACAACATATATTAATGGGTCTAGTTCTGAAAAGAACTTTTTGAATGCGTTTAGTTACCTACTAAACTAATTATCATCAAGCGACAAAATATTATCAAGCGACAATTTCTTAAATTCCGCACACGGCTGCTGCGTAGGGAGCCGACTGACTCCCCTCCCGTATCTCTGAGTGACGCCTACAAACTCTAAAACGCATAGTTTGTCAAAGGGAAGTTTTTTTCTAATTTTTAAACTCATGATATCTTTCGAATGAAATGTCGGAATCGAATAATTCAAAAAGTAATATAAAGGTATTGAAACAGTCTTAAATCATAATTTATTTATTTTGATAAGGATTCATATCTAGGTACAAATAAAGAGCCTTTTCTAGCGGCGGTATTTAAATTTTTATTTTAAAATAAATGCACACTTATTGTGTGATAATAGTTAGATGTATGCTGTCGCGACATTTTTTGTAGATAATAATGTGTTCTATAAAATTGTACTACATCATTTTGTTCTATCGTGAATAGTTTTCGCAGCGCACGCGATGTAAGGAACATTCTTGGTAATTTTTTTGCACCTTGGGTTACGTTATCGGAGTTTTGGTAAGGATCCCTAATTTTTTTAAGATAAAACATAGTCTATGTCCCTCGGATAGACTGTAGCTTTCCAACGGTGAAATAATTTTTCAAATCCGTTTAGTCGTTTCCTATCTGTTCATGTATTTGAGCCTATTCGGTTCAAATACACAAACAATCAAACCTTTCCTCTTATTATAATAGTATAGATAGAGTATAGATTAGAGAGCTCCGATAATAAACGCATCCGATCGCTGCTAAATTCAAAGTGCTAGAACCGCAGCCTCCGACGCACTATTTATAGGCACGCTCCCACCGCCCCGGCCGGCCCGTACTGCCGCAAACCTACGTCCCGCAATTTTTAAATCTGTAATATCTTCGAAAATATTCATTTAAATCATATGCTGTAAACGGCCATATAAATCTATATTAAATCAACAATGTATTTAAGGTATTTAATTGGATAAGGATTAATGCTGTATTGGTTAAAATCGCCTCGAAAATTAGCCATTATTTGTCGTAAAAAGTTAATGACAATTTTTTTTTATTGTGGTATATCCATAAGAGATAGACATATACCATCGCGGAATTTTCTGTAGACTTTTTCAATGTGTACAATACTTAGTACATTATTTCGATAAATCTCGTAGGATTCAGCCTGCGTTTGCAATGTAAGCGGAAAAAATGTAATTTATTACGACATCACATTGGAAACCTCAAAAATAACAGTATTTCTGCACTATTTAATGGATGTTATTATACATATAAACCTTCCTCTTGAATCACTCTATCTATTAAAAAAACCGCATCAAAATCCGTTGCGTAGTTTTAAAGATTTAAGCGAACATGGGGATATAGGGACAGAGAAAGCGACTTAGTTTTATACTATGTAGTGATGCTTATTGCAACACAAGTTTTTAATACATATCTAATCAAAATATCAATTACAAATATATGATATATTTTGATAGTTGATATTAAGACTGCAATGGTTTATGAGCAACATCAACAATAAAGTATGATTAATATTGCTGCATTAGATTGTTTTGTGGGGTTATTTATTGCCATCCATGTCAGGTTACATAAAAAACATCACGCAAGATCTTATTTGTGCATTAACAGTAAAAATACATTTGATAATAGAATATGCGCAAACAGACCCGCGCAGATGGCGGCCACGATCCTCCCGGACTTCTCCTGCTCCAGCAGCAGCGCGCCCACCTTCGCCGACTTGCTGAGGCGGTCCGAGCCCTCCAGCCCGCCGGGCAGGATCACCTACCGACCGAGCAACGGTTCAGGCAGGAGTAGGGGCTGATGTAAGGTTCGGTTGACACCGAGACTCCATGCAGTGGGGAATTTTTTTACCAAGCGTAGCGTCTACGTTTCAGCTTAGGCAAAAATGCTTACAATTGTCTGTCCAGGCTGTCTGGTTGTTCTCGTATACGGGTCGCATTTCGCAACCGATTCTCGTGAAATTTTGTCAGCAGGTTCGATAATTATATAGATTTATTTCTTTATTTATTTTATGTTGGCTGATGTGTCTAAATCATGTTCAAGTATGGTTTATCACTTTTCATGTTTATAAGTTTTTTTTGCCCTAATGGTTTTGACTTTGGTTGTTCCTAGATTGTTTCAAAATGGTGGAGCCCACCTACAGTTTTGCATGGATTCCGAACCATGGAACAGCTCGCATTTGTAACAAAATGCACTTATCCAACTCAGAAAGAGAAAGAAAGTGGTGCATGAACGGGGCGGGGACTTTACACCCACCACCTCTGGCATGCAAGGTAAGTCGCCGCGCCCCAAGTCCAGGTACATAAAATATTTATTCAGTGACGTAAAAAGTAAAAAATATACAGACGAATTATCACACTCCCTAAGAGAAGCGGGTGAATGCGATTGCTCACCGCGTCGTACTGGCTCTGGTCGGAGAGCGCCTGCTCGAGGGACTTGTCCGGCGTGATGGTGATCTTCCGTGAGCAGAGCACGGCTCCGGCGCCGTCCAGCCCTCCCACTGTCACCTCCACCTGCAACGCATGCTCCCGTCAGCACGGTGGGGCACTCGCTGCCCTGTTCGTGCATTGCCGATTTGCTGATTTTTTTATTTTGAGCGATCTGCAGCCAACTTAAACCCAAGGAAACATTTTCTGGTCAAACGAGTTGTGGAACCTTGAAATAGCGTGCCACAAGATGTCATCACAAGTGAATCTGTTAATAATTTTAAAAACAAATTTGAACGCTATTTCTATAATAAACAAAGACGCTAAACAAGAACAGCGCGCTAGCAAATTTCGAATAAAATATTAATGATATGCACGCTGATTAGATTTAAGCTGCTAGTGTTCTAAAAATAATAATAATAAGTGTGCCTTATTGGATACGCCTAGCCCTTACATTGAAGGCACCCAACAATACTATAAGTTTACTATTACAATTTTTTTTGTAAGTTTATTTTTTGTCGAAGATTTATTGGTTTATAATTATTTTATATGTATGTGTATTTACTGTTTTCTTCGCAAATAAAGTAAAATAAAAAAAAATACTTTGTGAAAGCAAAGTGAAAATCTGCCACCTATTCACAAGTCTAACGCTGGCCCATGGGGCTTTAGTACTTTCACCGGGGCTGCAAAAACCATGCCGGCTGGTCAAGTGCTTCTTCACACCGCGTTCGAAGGAACCTAGGTTGTACTTTGGGGGAAATACAGCCATTCCATTGTTTACTGACTATAGATAAAGGATCTATTCTAGAGGATCAGAGGATATTCAATGATAGAGCAGCAGAAGCTAGTATATTTGTTATTGGTATACATAAAAAAGTATACAGTCAGGGGAGGCATATCTTTCTCTCGATAATGGAATAATGCCCAGCGGTTGACTAATGTACTTATAACAAGGCGGCAGGGTTAATCCCGCCCGGGTTGATACCATCGCATTGAATGAACAATGTTCAAAGCGGCAATGTTTGTCCGTGGTTTCCATCCAGTTCAATGGAAGGTCCTGGCATGGCACCTAGTTTCCATGTAGTGTGATAGGCTAATATCTGACGGTCAGTTCGGTATTAGCCATCCATGTCCAGTTACATAAAAAAACCTTGTTTCGTCCAATTATGTTTTTAGGCACACATAATGAGGGGTCTAACACCAAAATGGTGGGTTTCCACACACAGCTGAAGTATAATGATAAAATATTTTATTAGTAACATGATTCATTTTACTATATACGGAGTTTTTTTTAGTACGGAGATTTTTATTGCAGATTAACGACTGTGACATTAATCATTTAGCTGAAATCGCAAGATAGGATTAAAATGTCATTACCTATTGCAGCGAAAATACGCAACATCTGACAAACACTGAGAACAACATGTTGTGAACTTTTTTAAAAACAATAATCCTTGTCCGCTGGGACTTTCATTAATTAGTAATTGATTAATTTTATTTTTTATTTTAATTTTCAATCACGTTTGCCTATTGGTATCGGTCTTTAATGCGATTTTGATTTCGGCATTGTCCTTTATTTTCTAACGATATTTGCATGCACTCCCATGATTACTAATGCTTACGAGCCCACCTTACTCCGCTATGAGCCACATTTTGCTGTTAACGGACAGAGCATCTACTGATGTGCATATAATACGCACCCCAGCACGACGCAGCACGTCCGCCGTAATCACAGCCTCCATCTCCTCAGCACCCTCCGCCAGGATTACCAGCGCCGACTTGCCCATTTCTGTTCTAGCAACACCAACGATTCAATCGAACACGTAAATGAATGAGGTGGATACATGAAGTGAATTATTCTAAAGTTATCAAAATATTACATTACAACTAATTTCTGTCTGTGTCACAGTGTAGTCTGTGGATTACAATAGTGTCACAGTTCTGGAATAGAACTACCACCATGATTATTATGATTGTTTCATACATTCTCTATGAACACATTCGCACTTCTAGTAAGCACGGGCATGGATTGGTGACAAAGACTATTTTGTCGGATCACAGACGGTGCTGCATTGAAAACAAAATGGAGAACTAACAGTTGATTGAATTGGTTCAAGAAAACACTCTTTTGTAACATTTGTCTCATGCAAAGTACAGTCGTACACAATAGTAGCACTTAAGGTGGCCCAACCCGGCGGGACCAACTCATTCGCGGGCACGGTACAAAACCGTGCTGTTCCGCTCTGGGACCTTCTATGTTTCAAAGAAAAAGACAGGCTCCGTGATGAGGAAGATGGTAAATGTCCACATAAAAGACAATGTGCATAATGTATGATTTGGTTAGATTTACGAAAATTTTAATTACAAAACGACTTATAGCTAAAAGTAAACCACGACCACTGTAGTCCAAAATCTAACAAAATCCAAATATATTATAAATCTTGATTAAATAAGCTATGTCTGATGACTAATCTTTTTAAGATGTTCTTACTTTATCATAGCGTAATCCACCTCCAAAGTTATTGTATAAAACGCGCGAAAAATTCGAACTTTCGGACCTTATAACTTAGAAACCAAACACAATTTTACAATGCCAATGGTCATCAGACATCTAGTTTGAACAAATAATGCTATTTTGAGCAAAATTTTGGATCTCTGACAAGAAATATGGGCGTGATCTTCTTTCCCCTTTTGTATGGGGAGATGAGCGGGATGGGCCACCTTAATACTAATGCATGGTCATATAAAGGAATCAATACTTTTATTGTATTCTTAAATTAATATATCGTTTGATACGATCGTACAAGTTTTATTACAATATCTATAACTTTTTTTACCCGACTGCGCAAGAAGGAGGGTTAAGTTTTTCGAGTGTATGTATGTATGTATGTATATTTCTTTGGCACGCCCTGCAGCCTAAACAGCTGGACGTTCCAACAAGACTCGGCACCATCCCACAAAGCTCTTATCACTGGATCAAAGGAGGGATCAATAGATCAAACAATAACAATGATTGTCTTAAAATTCAATGTTTTTTTTGCATTCCGATAATTTTTTTAATAAACTGTACTTCAATTAACCAAATAACATTATTTTCGAGTAAATAAATAACCACAGCTCGCTTATCAATTGACTGTAACTATTATCAACGATGGGGAGAGAGAGATTTTAAATATGCCAAGTAATATAAAAAGATTGATTACATAAGCTGGAACACTTTGGAATAAGAGGTAAGCTGTTGAATTGGCTTAAAAACTTTTTAAGTGAACGAAAGTTCAGAGTGAGAGTGGGCGATGAATTATCAGACCCACACGAAGTTCTAAGTGGGGGATCTCGGTGATCGGGCCCGTTGCGTTTGGCATATTTCGAACAGATCTAGGAGCTCTCATCAAATCGGCCTCGGCCTTCTTTGCGGACGATGTAAAAATGTTTTCGGATCCACTTATTGCCCACCAAGCTATTCAAGATGACCTAAATAGGGTTGTCCAGTGGACCAAGGATTGGCTTATTTCATTAAACCCCGAAAAGTGCACTGTGTTACATATTGGTCCTAAAAACCCCCATTGCAGCTACACAATTGATGATCACCAATTAAAATCAGTCACATCACAAAGTGATCTCGGAGTAACTATATCTTACGACCTTAAGTGGGATCTACACATAACTGAAACAGTGAAACATACAAACTCCCTACTTTACATGATCCGAAAAGCATTCTCTATTATTACTCCAGAGTTATTCATCAAGCTATATAAGACATATGTGCGGCAACTTCTTGAATACGCCTACCAAATTTGGAGCCCCTACTTCAAGAAGGATATAGATTTACTTAAAAAATTCCAAAGACGAGCAACAAAGATGGAAACAACACACATTATGAGGACCGACTAAGGCTATTAGGCCTCACAACACTGGAAAAACGCAGACAGCGTGGGGATCTTATCGAAACATATAAAATACTGCATGATTCCTATGATGTCAATAATTTAAAAACAATGTACACATTTAACACTAACGAAAGGCTACGCGGTCACTCGCTAAAGATAAATCGCACCCAAGCATCAGTAAATGTTTTCAAAAACAAACTGGATCTTTACTTAAAATAAAAAATATATATATAAAAAAATGAATAATTCATAAACAAGACAATAAATAAATAAGTGCAAGTGCTTAAAAACAAAAGTGCAAGCGCATAAAAAGAAGTGCACGCATCAGCATAATGCTGCTAGTGCATTACAATATAATAATACGTGGTAACGTTTGGACCATACTTCCACTAACACTTTGTATATATCAGCCTTATGATCAAAATTAATTGAATGACTTAACTTGAAGAAACTTTTAGAAGATGTAGTTTTGTTTTAATATCAATCAAAAACTCCATTTGTTACAGCTCGTGGTGTAGGGGTTAGAGGACATGCCTTTTTTGCAAGAGGTTATAGTTTCAAATTCTCCCATCGGTTATACACCACTTTATTTTGCGAGTTGTTCATGGTTCGGAACCCATGTAAAACTGTAGGTCACCTTACCCTACTAGGTGGCAGGGTCAAGCCCGCCTGGGTTAGCACTGGAAAAAACTATTGTCGAAGTGGCAATGAAAAATTGTCCGAGTTTTCCACCCATGGTATGCATTTGTAGCCGTGCTTCTGTATAAAGGAAGTCATAGCATTGCACCTAATTCCTTTCGAAATTTTGTGAAATAGGCTTAATCATGACGGTAGGTTTGTTATATTAGCCATCCATGTCAGGTTCCATAGTAAAACCTAACCTTACTTGAAAACAAGTTGAAATGTAATATTTTTTGTGTTTGAATGATCATGGTTGACAGTGTTCACAAACGCAGTCGAAGGCATGTATATTTTGTTATCAAATCAGTTAATGGTGTGCCTATGCAAATTTCCTGATGATCGGTTGAGTATGCGAAACAAAGAAACTAACTTTCGTATTTACTGTATGAAGGTTAGGAGATTATAATTTCTTTCATTCCAATAAGTATATTTTCGCGCTACTCATTTCAAAAAGAAAATCACTAGTCATTAATAATGAAACCTATTGCGACTATTAGGCATCAAATACATTAACTATGATTTATATTTTGTTATCAAAGCCATTGAAAGTGTACCCATGCAAATTTCATGATGATTGGTGAGAACGAGAACGAGAAAAAACAGCCTTACTTTAGATATAAATTATGTAAGTTAGGATATTGGAACTTCCCCCCCCATGCATTCTTGCTCCACCGATATAATCCATAAGATCGCTAGTCATTCATGATGGAACGTACTGTGGATATTTGATGCCTCCGACTGCGTTTGTGAACACTGTCAACCATGATCATTCAAACACAAAAATATTTAACATGTCAACTTGTTTCTCTCTTTACAGTTCCTTTACTAAGTCAATTTTAAGTTATTTTTATTGCTACCTTACATGAATTTGTGACATCCCTAAGGGATACTGGTAGGGAATGCCATTTGGTATTAGGTGTTCCTTTTTGCCATTGTTTTGGTTAAAACAAGCAAATTAATGATATTTTCATTTTCATTCAATTTCATCTTTTCATCCCATGCGATGGTGGGCATAACCACCTGGTAGGGGAAAGGGAACAGCTTCGTGAATAACGATTCCGATGAATAGAAATAATTTTATATATATATATATATATATATATATATAATAGATTTAGAATAATAGAAAGAATAAAATAACTTCTGAGTTGGTGCCTAACTACAAAGAGTAATAGTCTTATTATTACTCTGAGGTTTTCCTCTTAACATAAAATTCTATCTTACAGAAACCAGCGGCCGAGCACAAATGCAAAGATACGACTATATCAATGTGATAACTGTGTTTTGCTTTGTTTTTAGTGCGAGAAGTAACGAGACAAATATATATTTATCGCATCGATTTAGCCGTATCATTTGTTTGTGCTCCCGCTGCAAGGGCCCGCCCGCTCCTATCAGTCTATATCGACAGAGTTTTTGGCGCAGAAATCCACCTAATTAAAGTAGCTTGTAAAGGGCAATGGAAGGCGGATTGGAATTTTGGCGGGAAAATCAAGTTATTACACCTCAAGGTAACTGGCATGCAGGAAAATACCTAAGGGTTAAGGCATCTACAAAATGAATAGCTAGGTTTTATTAAAGTTCGCTGATTTGTTAGTTAAGATAGTAAGCAGAAATATAGTCTACATGTTACTCCAAGGTCGCAAAGACAGACAAGAAATATAATAATTTTGTAAACAACTGATTCTAAAAATAGCACGCACTAGTAATGGTCAGGTATATTATAAACTTGCCTGCAGTTCGTGTAACTAAAAGATTGTTTAAGAAGTCGAAGTAGTGGAAAAAATCTAGTTTCAGTAATATTTACTTTGCTAGCAGCAAGGAAACACCGGGAAAACTGCATAGAAATCGTTTTCGGATGAAGTTTTCCTCGATTTGTTTGACTTTGACAGCCGTAAAAGAGCCGGTAGGGTAAACTGGATTGCAGCAATCCGCAATCTGGTGTACTCGTCGTTTCTTTTCCACTGACGAATTCTATTCAATCGCAACGAGTTTGATTGTTATTCAATTTGCTACGTGCCAGCACAGAACATATAATATCCTAACAGATCATGCCAGAAAAGAAAACAAAAACTGGGACTCATAAACGTAAACATAGGAACCCATTAGCGCAAAACTCAGGTTAAGTTTTACGTTAATGGACGTTTTTCAAAAAATCATAATGCTTACATATTGAACATCTCGTGTTCGCTTCCTAAGTACAAACGGCATCATCCTAGACGCCACACATTGGACATCGACCGACATACATTTTTCTTGCTGTGGCGCTGATGCGTTCTGTCACAGCCTCCTCTACTTGCCTTAGAAACAATAGAAAGCTGTGATTCTGTACATACACTGCTTGCTCAGAACAAGAACTAATAAACTGTATGCTTTTATTTCATACTAGGTGAGGTACCCGGCTCCACTAGGGTCAATGTCGTTTCGTTTCTAAAATTGTATGTTATATGAGTTCCTCATACAAACTTTCATCCCCCTTATATCCCCCTTTTAATTTTCGTCTTTTTCTTTACCAAATCTCATCAAAATTGGTTCGTCGGTTCAGGTGTGAAAAAGTAACAGACAAAGTTACTTTCTAATTTATAATATTTCTAGTTTGGATGCTTGCGATGAGTACAAGTTGGGTTTTGTTTGTTGTTTCCATTTAAGCATTTTTTTAAATGTAAACACCGACAGATGTTTGTGTCGTGAGTTTTGTCTATGGCAGCTTCCTATTTTCTATCAGCTGCCCATAGAATCTGCGTAGTGGCAATCAATAACGCTTGATTTGACAGGTGTCAAAAGGGACCACTTCGGTGTGACAGAGGAGGCAAGTCAGCTTCTCTGTCGTGAAACCGACGCCGAGCGTAGACGACCGAACAATCTGCTGCGGGGCGGCTGGCGCGGAGTGTTCGCTCCGTGTTCGCTCGCGGTTGCGTGGCCATATTGGTTTTGTTGTTGTGTTGAGTTGAGTGACGCGTCCTCCTCCATGAAATCAAAATTAATATCGTTCCGAAGCCGTTACTGCATCTGCACACTGCGATTTCGTAAACATGGAAAACAAATGTTGCGTTTCTGGTTGCAACAGCGTAAAACCCGATGTGCATCTTTTTTGTTTTCCAAGAAGTGATAAAAGAAAACGACTTTGGTTACGGACTCTGAGTGAGCCTGCTTTGAATGAGCTGCAGTTGTCCGTGCTCAAAACTAAACGAAGAGTTTGTGTCAAACATTTCGAGGCCAAGTACATACGACAGAGTTCACGCCAAGGAGCGCAGGGAGCTCAAACAATCTTAACCCCTGACGCCTATCCTACTTTGTTTTCGGAGCAAGAAATTGAAAGTGGCATACAAAATGTAATGGGTAAGTAAGATCTCAAATTCTTCACACTTACAATTTATCAGGTGCTGGGAATCAAAAAATATTCTCGGTAGACAAAAATTGCACTATTATAGCACTGAACATGGATGGATGGGAATGGCATGATGCTAGCCCATGGTATTGCATTCTCGAAGGAACTAGTCTCATCAGGAGCCTCCCATACCATGATTGTGTTGAACAATGGGTATCGTAATACAAAATCCTTTTAATTTTAAAAAATTAAAAGATTTAATAATAAGACAGGAAAGTGACCTGCTGGTATGCAAGGGATTCGAACCTCGGTTTGACCGGCAGGGCGATCACCGAAATTGAAATCACTTTCAACTCGATCCTGGTTTAGTGCTGTCTCACCCAAACTAGCGATACATGTGTGGGCAAGGCCATTTTTTAAGTTACTTTTAAATTTATTTTTCACTGATTGTGTATCGATAAAGACTACATACTGACAGTTTAAATAAATGAGAGTCACGACCGGAGGCCATGATTCATTCATATGCATCATATGGAATAGATACAAACATTTCGGCAACGCGGTTGCATGTCATGTCTTTAGTCCATTTTCTGCTTTTTTAATGTTCATACTAAAAAGTATATTTTATTTTATCCGATTTTGTATTTCAGGGAGAAGTTATCACACTCAAGGCGTGCCACTCCACCTTCGTGATCACATATATAATTTTGATCCAAGATTAGAACCTTCAACTTCTGGCACTGGTTTAGGTATGTACCCAGATATTGTAGATATTTTGAAAGGCATTTTGGATAAAAAAATTTATTTATAAAAACCTTATATAAGGTGAGTTTAAAATAATCTACAAGCCTTATAGGGTTGATTCAGTATCTGATATAGAACAACTTTTGCTAAGAATGGAGGTATGTAATTTTTTTTGTTCCATTTTAATTTTTGAGAAATTTAAACAGTATGTTCTTCCCAGTATTTTAAACAACTTTTGCGAAGAAACTATGTACCTATCGGTAATGGTTTCCAAGAAAATAAATTATTAAAGTGAACTAACTCTTCAAACTGCCTATTTGAAAAATAGGTTCCGCACCGCGCCGGCCGGCGGCGCGGAGGCGGCGCGCGGCGGCAGAGTCTATTTTACCTACCCGAATAGTTTTGCCTCCTTCCCACGCTGACGTACGCCGCGCCGGGCTATGGATTTGGTCGGCGCGGCTGTAATGTAGGTATGTACACAAGCATGCATGTCATTTTTCGCCCGATCGGCACTCGCTTCACTTAAATTCACTCACGTGTGATACTCAGGTCCGATGCGGGTCATGGACCTTGACATACTAATTGCTTTCAAAACGAAAACAAACGTCCTTCAGTGAGAGGGGCGGCGGCGGCGGCGGGGGAGATGGGGTGGCGAGGCTTCTGTCTGCGCACGCGGCGCGCGGCGGCGGAGAATTGTCTTGTGTCAGTAGGTCACGGTCCGGTCAATGCCCCGTGGTTGACCTATATTTTTAATTATGTAGGTAGTTGAAGAGTTAGTGCACTTTAATAAATTATTTTTCTTAGAAACCATTACAGATAAGTGCATAGTTTATTCGCAAAAGTTGTTTAAAATACTGGGAAGAACATACTGTTTAAATTTCTCAAAAATTAAAATGGAACAAAAAAAATTACATACCTCCATTCTTAGCAAAAGTTGTTCTATATCAGATACTGAATCAACCCTATAAGGCTTGTAGATTATTTTAAACTCACCTTATATACATGTTTTGAAGAATTCCAATATCGCGCTTTGACAAGTGGGGTGACACCGTACTGCGCGAGCCCCGTTAACGGTTGCAGCATTACAAAGGAATGAGAAATGTGGCGGTGCAGGGTCAGGGGGATGTTCGGATTATAGAGGTGTTTGGATGAGTTTAGGTTCCGATTATCAAAACCCTTGTATGATGATATATTAATGGCTAGTGTTAATATGATGAAAGCATAAAAGTCTTAAAATAATCATTTATTTTCAGAGAACATTGTCCCACCTGGTGCGCCATTGCCGCCCATTGAAGAGGAAAATTTAGCTGCGCGCACGGCTACTAAAGCACGAAATCATCCTCTGCGTGTCGTAGCTGGAATTCGTGGTACACCAAATTATTATTTGTTTACACCGTTTAGAACCTATAAAAGTATTTGCAGCATTTTTTTTCTTGTAAAGTATTGTATCATTCAGTGAAAATATGTTGAAAGCGTAATTCTATATTAATTTCAGATAACGTTTTCATGCCTGATGCGCCATTGCCACCCACGGAATGGAAAACTTTGCCTGCACTATTCTTCCCGAAAAAATAAAAAAAATGAAAGTCCGAAATTGCACTAAAGTTTTAAGTGAAAAAGTAGCGGCAATGCTAAAATACACTGGACAATTTTGTAAGTACATATTTACATTCTCAAAATTTGTTTGCATGGCCTCACCTTGGCCTTTACAAACAAACAAAAATAATTGGTTGTCTGTAAAGTCGGTTTACGGACGATAGTTTTACGTGATAAGGCAGCAGAACTATTCGAACTGCTAACTCTGACGTCACGCGAGAAGAGAGATAGATATGTCACAAGCCATTGCTTGGGCCGATCGTGCCTCTCTATCGCTTGCTACGCGCTCTCGCTAGCACCACATGAGTAAAGAAACGGTACAGAGGCAAAGCTTCATACAACAGCGCAAAATGATTACACTACTACAAGCAAACGGCGCATGCATTTGTTTCCACTGGTCATACTGGCCGCTCCCCACGTACGTGGCGCTACCAGTGGAAACACATCCATGCGCAGTGAAGCTTTGCCTCTGTACTGTTTCTTTACTCATGTGCTAGCACGCTCAGGCTCAGGTGGAACAAGACACTTCTGCTAAATTGAACTGGATGGAATACACGGACAATATTCATTGCCACTTCGACCGATCGTTAATCCAATGCGATGGTACAGGTCGCGCCAAACATCTTGTAAGCTCTGAAGTTGCAGCGCTCGCGTCGCATTAGCCGAAAACAGGTATCCATTTGCATCTGCGCAATAGGCTGCGCATCAACTTCAGAGCTCACTAGATGTTTGGCGCGAGCTATACCAACCCGGGCGTGATTAACCCTTCCACATAAGAAGGGGACTTATTGTTTAACGTGGAATCCGAACCATGAACGAAGACTCCCTTGGCAGGCAATTTTCACTGAGTAAGGTATTATTGTTTGTTGTAACGTGTTGTAATATTTGCAAATTTGTAGTCGTAGTACCTGATAATGTTGTACGAGATGTAAGTTTTCACCGTTTCTCAAAAAATGCTCATGTCATAAAAAGAAAATGACTCCGATTTTTTTTTCTTATTTTTCCCTGGGTAGGCATAAGCTGGCCTACTACATGGTTCCCGCTTGGCCTTGGCCTTGGAGTGAAAGGAAACTCACAAATTCTCTCTCTTCAAAATGTGAGATATTAGTGCGGTCTTTGGTACATTGACTTGATTACATCGTCACGTCCATGCAGAAGTTGAGAATCTGTAATTTTCGCAAAATTGGTTCATTTTTTTAAAACACTTTATATTGTCTTTCACGTACCGTGGCAAATCAACAAATCTGTAGCTTTAACGGGTACAAAGCTTACTCATTCGTCAATGAGAAACTAAGAGTCAAGACCTATTTCAAAAGATAAATTTAAAATGTTTTTTTGCTCTCCTTCAATGTATTTTCAGATTCGTAACTTTTGCATGAATGTGACGAAAATTACTTTTTTATATTTTATTTGTCATATTCAAGGTTGCACTTTTTGTTCCAGCACAACATATATCGAGTCAACCTATAAGCACCACCATGACGGCTACGGCAGATGCTGTCATCTTTTTTGACAAGCTGTTCGACAGTGTCAATGGTAGCTCGTTCGATAGGGCAAAGCCACTGAGATGTGCCGTTAAGGAGGGCAGCGGCCATCACGACTTCTGGACGGAAGCTTTAAATATATTAAGTAATACTAAGTTTTTACGAAATAATACTCCTTGTTCAGTGCCATCACTCCAAAATTGGAAAATTACCATCAGGAGTTTTCAAAAGCTTTGGATTTTTTTTAAAAGTAAGGGTATTGATCGTTTTTATGCTCGCAATTTCAACCAAGACCCAGTAGAGAACTTTTTTGGACAAATAAGAGCTTACAATTACAGAAATGTAAATCCAAGCTGCAGCATCTTCTCCCAATCATTTAAAGCCTTATTTATTTCAAATGTTTTGACTGGGCATTCAGAAAATTTTAACTGCGAGGAAGACGGTACCAAATCTTTGAATCTAGAAGCATTTTTTAAAAAGCAATCCGATGTATCCACTGAAGCCGTTAATGTCACAGCAATGCACAGAGATACCGATTTCTCTGAAAAACCACCTTCAAATGCGCCTCTGAAAATGAATGTGATAAAAGAAAATATAAGGACGAATGCAAAATCATTTACTGCAGGTTATGTCACTAGGAAAATATTAAAAAAACATTCCTGTAAAGTATGTCGAGAAAATTTGTTGGCAAAAGAGCCGCTGAAGGTCCATGATTGGATTTCCCACAGGGAAAGACCATATTATAAATCAAAACGCCTTTCTTATCCTAATACTCACATTGTAAGACATTTTGCTTCCTTAATAGAAACTTGCAATGCATTTCTAAATACTCGTGCTCATGAAGAAAGACTTTCACAAAAAATCAAAAATATATATCTGTCTGAATACAACTTCGACTGGTTCAGCTGCGGTGTGCATAGGGAGAAAATTATGAAGGATTTTATTATTTTAACACTCAGAATTCAAATTCACAATTGGACACGCAGCATCAATAGAATACTGAAAGGCACAGATATCGAAAGATTGAAGGATCCCCTCCCTCATATTCAAAAAATGGCGTTGGAAAAGTTTAAGAAAAGATTTAAGGGCCGAGCTCCGAAGTAGAAGTTTAATTTGTAACCAACGGAAATCGGCCAACGTTCAGCCCGTGCCTAAAAAGGGTGATCAATCGGACCCGGCCAACTACCGACCCATAGCCATCACCTCTCTTCTCTGCAAAGTGATGGAGCGCATCATTAACTCTCAGTTGATGAAGTATCTAGAGAGCAATGAACTTCTCAGCGATCATCAATACGGCTTCCGTCCGAATCGATCTGCTGGGGATCTCCTAGTATACGTCTCACATGAGATGGGCGATGCGCTCGAAAATCATGGCGAAGGTATGGCTATCGGCCTGGATATCGCTAAAGCATTTGACCGGGTCTGGCATAAGGCACTGCTTTCCAAGCTGCCCTCTTATGGCCTTCCACCCGAGCTGTGTGACTGGATCGCCGACTTCCTGCATGGCCGCAGCATAAAAGTCTTGGTTGACGGTTGCTGCTCCAAAGCCATGTCTGTGAATGCCGGCGTGCCGCAGGGCTCTGTGTTGTCCCCAACCCTTTTTCTGCTGCACATCAATGACCTGCTCAATTTGGGCGACATTGATTGCTACGCAGATGACAGCACGGTGCTAGCCAGGTACACCAGTCACCAGACCGCAAGCCGGGCTGAATTGGATGACGATAGACGGCGCCTCGTTGCTAGACTCGAAGAGACCCTGGAAAAAGTTTCCGGGTGGGGTCTCCAGAACCTCGTCGAGTTTAACGCGAGCAAGACGCAGGCGTGCGTGTTCAGTGCGAAGCGAGCTCCGTTCAGTGCGGCTCCGACCTTCCAGGGAGCAACTCTACATATCGACGGCCACATAGGGATCCTTGGTGTTGACCTGACGCATGACCTTAATTTCGGACGCCATATCGAGGATAAAGCCAAGCTCGCCTCAAAAAAGCTGGGAGTCCTTAACAGGGTGCGTCAGTACTTCACGCCTGACCAAAAACTGCTTCTTTACAAGGCGCAGATAAGGTCTTGCGTGGAGTACTGTTCGCACTTGTGGACGGCTCAGCTAAGGACCTGCTTGGCTCCCTGGACTCGATACAGCGTCGGGCCGTGCGTCTCGTTGACGACCCCGAGGTATCCCTAAATTTGGAGACCCTTCAACTCAGAAGGGATGTAGGGTCGTCTTTACCATGGAGAATGCTCGTCGGAGCTGCATAACGCTGTTCCTCCGTCCCCTTTCTACCTTTGGTCAACGCGGAACAGGGAGAAAATGCACAAATTCACAGTCGACATTCCAAAAATAAGAACTCACCGATCGTCTAGATCCTTTATCTATAGGGTCGGTAAACAATGGAATGAACTCCCTTCCGAGGTATTTCCCCCAAATTACGACCTGGGGTCCTTCAAACGTGGTGTGAAGAAGCACCTGGCCGGCCGGCATGGTTTTCGCAGCCCCCCTGAATGTTCGAAAACCCATGGGCGTCGTCGGGCACCTTTAGGTCCTGGCGTACGCCATATGCCGCGCTTCACATAAAAATAAAAAAAAAATCGCTTACCATCGCTTACGAGTGTACCACGCTACCCATATTTATAGCTAACCTTTTACCAATAATCTGAATCTTTGTTTAAATCCATTGGCATGATCCATTGAAAACAAATACTGAAACTAATAGGCAGTTTCTTAAATCTATTCTTTATTCAATTAATCTATGTAACAATTGACAATTTCTTTAGTTATTAAACATAATCTTTGCGATATTCAATGCCAATTGTGAAATTTCGTACATTCATTTATCGCTACTTTTTTTTCATCTTTTTTAATGTGTACTGTAAGGTAAAAGTCTCATGTTCTACAGGGAATTATTTTTCCAGTTAAGGTGGCTTTGTGGCTGTTATTTTACCACATGCAGTAAGAAACCATATTAATTTGATAAAATGTACTGAGCTTCACAGGGGCTTCTATTGATCAGTTTTGAAAATGTGTCAATTCTAACCTTGTTCCTATTTTTTATCTTCTGATTCTGCGATAATAATAATAAATAAAAAAACATTATGATTTAAAAACAAACTTAATAATATGATTTTCCCAACATTATATCATGTTATCCGTAGTGGGATAACAATTGAATTAAATTTAATAAATCTGAAACGTTTTTTATTGTTTTCGCCTTTTCCACACAAATAGTTCATATCGCCTGTTATGTCTAATAATCACAAATTTGCTTTTTTATTTGAACGAGAATTAAATAACAGGCACTATGAATCTTATTATTGGCAGTGAATCGATGGTATACGTATATATATTTAATATCCTAGGTAAACCCTGGAGAAAAATCTGGCGAAAGCCCTTGCCTTTCCCTACTTGTCACAATATAGGGAGGAAAAAACAACCCTCTTGGTCCCTATGTCAAATGAATTTTGCCTAGTCTGTGTCTGCCCCTCACCCCTCAAGCAGCGTTATACCCCTCGCCCTTTCACTTTCCAGTCTGTACACGCTAGTGTACTATAATAGTCTGTGTTCTATCAGTTGGTTTAGTATTGTATTTTTCATTCGATATAAGGATAATTCTATTTGAAAACGAATAAAAGACCAGAAGCCTCATATACCAAGATTACCTATCTAGCTCCATGCTGTTCGAGATGTTCACCTAAACTGTTCGTTCCAAAAGTGAGGTTATGTCCTTGGTGCCTGTTGCCCGCTCAAGGGTTCGCTTCTGTAATGCGCTAGGATGGAATACGTTAAGAGAGAAGAGTCGGCTGCGGCGCTCTACTCAACGGTAAGATAAGTTGGCGCCAAATATCCAGCTTTATTTGTTTGGTTCCATATTCGCAGAGGGGAACAATGTTTTTCGCCATTCTTATTTATTGTTCTTTCCGATTATTATCCTACCTGAGATGAAAGATAACACGGAATCATAGTAGTCCTTTCCTACCGCAACCCGTGCAGGCGTTGTGATCCCCTCCCCTGCTTAACCTTCGTGCTATGCAAACACATCATAGCGATCTTTTTTAGATGCGATCCTGGAGTTTTGAAATGACCGTACTTGCCTAGCACGAAAAAGTATATTTTACTTAAAATTAATAATGAAAAGAACTGTAGCTGGGACTCTTGAAAATGAGATGGATGACTGTTGAATCTAAATACAAATGTAATGGAGAAGAAAACACAACGCTTGTGTATATGTCACATGAGCAATTTGAGCTCTTTTTGTCAGTTTTCTTCCCCATTAGTCACACCTTAAAATTTTCTATTGACCCTGGTGACAGACGTCAGAAGGGCTACTCCACGAGGAGGTCTACCATCAGCAGCTAAACCTGGCCGAGGTGATCCATCTCGCCGTGCAGAACAACCCGGCTCAGCTGCAGCACCAAAACCAGTCCTGCCTCTCCCTTCCGCAAGGGATCAGGTAACAAAATAAATACTAGCTTTTCTAATTCTTGTTGAATTAACCCATTGTGTCAGGGAGGTAGGAAAAGCATCTTCCCACACAGTCTTCCTGCAAACTAAACAAATAATCTTAATTGATGCAACATTATGGAACATTCCCATACCACGTGACCGATTTTAGGCCACTTTTGGACTGCACCCTGTGACTGTGTCTTGACTTATCCCCTCCTCCCCTCCGTTTCCAAATGGTATTGCAAAACTTACTGGTGTTCAACGGGTTTATGTGGATTATATATTTTATTTAAAATCCACTTAACCACGTACGGTTTTCAAACGTACGTTGTCCGTTGCCTTTGTTGTTTCGTGTTTGTGTATCAGACCACCGCGCCGCTGTGTTTTTTAGTCTTTTTAAAATAATAACTATATATTGAAATACCACATGACAGGGTGGGATTTCAAATCGGTCACTCAGCATGGGAATGTTCCTTTACCTTAATACATTACTCAGACAGTAATGTCTAATAGTACTGCTGAGCTCACCCAAAGATTTAATATCAATGTCGAAATTTACACGCTCTAAGACAAGTCTATATTTACATATATCCCAGGTCCAATCCGACGATGATGCAGACCGTCCAGTTGATGGGCGGCCAGAGGATGAACCACAGTCCAGGCGCTGGGCAAATGGGTCCAAACCAGGCGCTGGCGCAGCGCGGACATCTGGGCACCGTACCTCTGCCGTTTCAGATCAAATCCGAGCTGGAGGAGGGAAGTTACTACTACGACCCAATGATGCACACATATTCCAACAATCGTAAGTTCTAAGACCTCTATTTCTTAGTTTGGTTTAATAAAACAAGTCGTGCTACTGCATGTCTTCACTTGCATATCGTAAGAGGCAACCAGGGGATTAGTCTTTTTTGGTTCAGATTCCATTGAAAAGTTAGGTTAGTGTTAAATGAACGGTTGTCAAAATGACAATAAAAATTGAACGTATTTTACTTCCAGTTGAATGTAGCCGCTCAATATAAAGAAGCTCTTTGCAAGGTACCTAGTTGCCTTAAGGTTTTTTTTGGAAAATGTCGTGATGGTAGAAATGATTAAAATATATTTTTCGGACTAAGCAAGTACGTCACTTTTTTCATTGCAAGAGGAGGCACTGTGGAAAAATTCCAAAATATGGGTACAAAGAAAGCTATTAATTCAAGTCCAGCCATGCAGTAATTATTTTTACAGCTTTATTTGTTTAGTAAATGCTTCCTGGTCCACTCTACATCCATATTACATTCGTTGAGGAGAAATCATATTAGATACTATTATGGTAAATGCTAAGATGAATGCAATTGAATCCCTCTGGACTGTACTACTGTATATTCATCAACGAATGTTCAAAGTTACAGCTACAATAGCGGTCGAGCACGCGTCAGCCTCCATCGCTTCCACGGCGCACAGCGACGAGCCCCCGCCCGTTCAGTACGTCTTCAACGGTCACACGGGCAGCATCGAGGTGTCGACTGTGCCGCCGCCGGACGCCTATGTCCGGCAGGCGCAGTTCTTCCAAAACTTCAGCGCAGACAGCGAAGGAAGCGCCCAGAATCTTAAGGTGCACAGACAATACGAGAACGACGCTCTTAGGGACACGTTACCCAACGAGAACACAAAACCCATCGTGAACAAGATGTACTACGCGGGCTACGATCCCGGCAGTTACAACGTAGCGAACGACGCCGTGGACAAGAACGCCGAAGAAGAAATGTATAGATGCCTCCTTGAAGGGGAGCGCTCCGCCGTGAAGAAGTACTTTTGTAAAATGTGCTCGGCGACTTTCACGGCTAAGAAGCGGTTGCAGGAGCATGTGAAGCTTTGCGCGGAGACGGGCGGAGAGGGTGCGGATAAAGTACCGAAGGTTCAATGCAAACATTGCCCTTACAAGTGTATGTCGGCTGCCATTTTGAAAATTCACGAACGTACGCATACCGGTGAGCAATTTTTTTATTAGTACTTTTGTCTATTTTCAGTCCATCATTGAAGATAGTTATAACTTTGTTATTTTCTGTTTTTGCACAGAGGTTTTGCTAATTTGGTCAGCTCAACATTGAAAATGCTTTTTCAGCTTTCAATATGTACCAGGTTTCCTGCTTAATAATGTATTCTGTGTAAAGCCACTACCTGAAACCCCAAGATATCTGAAATTCCGAAAGACTTATAGTAATTATATATGTTGCCATTGATGAAGCATAATTTCTTAAAATGAATGTCAACAGTCTAGATTTATCTTGATGAGAGAACCCACTGCCTCACCGGTGATAGCAAGATCACACAGCAATGGACTCACTACTCTTTCTGTGTGTGAAACAAGGTGGAAGCAGCTGGAAACACTGATCGAACATTCCATTTATGGCAGCCATAATGGTGATTTTTTCTACCTTAAATCCCATGATAAATGCTCGATTTTATGAAAAACTTGTGCATATTGTGATGTTCCTTTAAAATCACAGGGTTTGGTTAGATGTTTTATGCTCTTAGTGGGTGTGGGTTCCAATCTCCTCGATCCTTTCATCTATTTTACTTTAGGAAATCAAGTTAAACATCTAACTGACTGCTGTGTTTTTATTTTAACATATCACTTCAGCACACTTTCCATCATGGGAAAACATGCTTCTTAGATACACAAACGCATTCAAGTGTTTTAATATTTACTTTTTAATACTCACATTAGGTAGGTACTCCTTTGTCTAGCTCGAAAACCATTACTTTCGTCTTGCTAGCATTTAATTTCTCAATGTAACACAACATTTTCAGGCGAGAAGCCGTTTTCCTGTAACTTCTGCGACTACAAGTCGGGCCAGAAGAACAACGTAGCGAAGCACATCCTCGTTCACATGAAGGAGAAGCCGTTCCGATGCCAGTACTGCGACTACCGCTGCGCGCAGAAGAACAACCTGGTCGTGCACGAGCGGACGCACACGGGCTTCAAGCCGTTCGCATGCACGCTCTGCGACTACAAGACCGTCCAGAAGCCGAACCTCGTCAAGCACATGTACCTCCACACAGGGCAGAAGCCGTTCAGCTGCGACCTCTGCAGCTACAAGTGCGTGCAGAAGACGAATCTCACGAAGCACAAGCAGCGGCACGACAAGGGCGAGAAGACGGATTACGTCAGTAGAAATGCAAACAGGCCCTATCGACCACGTCAGAATTCGTTCAAGTGTCCGTTCTGCCCGTTCAAGTGTGTTCGCAAGTCGGGATTGGATAAGCACGCTCTCTACAAACACCGTGCAGACGTCGGGTCGGACCCGGTTCCATCTGATTCGGTTGTATATGTCGTGTCGGACCCAGCGTACGCCGGAGAGAGTCGAACGTTGTTGAAAAGCTCAGACGTTCCTGTCGAATTCGAGTGCGAACCGAAAAAGGGAGAAGCGGCGGCGGAACCCATTGAGTATCTCGTGTCGGACGGCTACGGGACCAAACGGGAGGGGGACGCCAAGATGGAAGGTAGTGACGGGAGAACCGTTGAGAACGGGATGTACGCACAGGGTTTTAAGCAGGAACAAGTGTATGTGGTCGATGTGCCTGCTTCGGAAGGGTTTTCAGCGTTGCCGCCATCGTAGCTTTAGTGTAAATTAACTTTGTGGTAAATTATATCCAACAAAGAATTGAACTTAAGCCTATCAACTTGCGTCATAGTGCCAGGGATGATTGTATCCATCCACATGGTTGAAGGAGGACAATTTGTAACGAAAACTGAAACGTATTCATGAAAAAATCTGATAGGGGTCGGTCAGATACGTCGGGCTTTATTGAGATGGATTTTTTCAAACAGGTTGTTCATCACATAAGGATTTAGGAGGAAAGCTTATATATTTTGTGAGAAACATGTTTTAATTAATTTCTTGCAATTTTACATTGTTTCTCGTGGAAAAAAAATTAAGTGAAATTTTCCGAGGCCCCCCTCGTAAGATTGGGTAAGATTCGGCTCGACTTCTTCCTACCAAACTCCTAATGTAATTATGGTTCTGAAAAAAAGACTACCAACATTTTTAAAACCAAGAAACATCACAAAAAGTTCTGAATTTTTAAAATATAATATTACTTTATGGCTTAGGTTATTTTTATCGTCTTTTCACATTAGAAATTCCATTTCGCTAGGTTTTTGTTTAAGCAAATGTTTAACAAATATTGACCTATAACTGTGAACGTGCAACTTGGCAGAAAGAAATTACTTTACGTTGATATGGCAGCTTGTGGATGTTGATATATGTTAGATAGACGTCGATATTGTTCAACCAGTGTTGTACATGTTTAGATATGTTCATTGAATACTCTTAGGTGTAATATATTGCATAGGTATCTCTTACACAAAAGATGAAGTAACGGAGGGGAAACAGGAAAATTTAAACAGAACCTAGTCCATACAAATTAGGAATCCAGGTAACCTTTATAGAAAATTTACAATAACATCTTTGCACAGTCTTCCCACTCTCGATTGAATTGGGAAGGCAATGTGAAATTCGGTTAATGTTTCTATAATATAATTATTTGTAGTTAGAAAGAATATTCCTGCGTTTAGAATTGCATACATTACACACACTGCACCCATCAGAAGAACCTCTCCGCGTTCCGTATTGCATACATACATCACACACGGCAACCATGAAAAGAATATCTGTGCGTTTAGAATTGCATACATCACACACAGCAACCATGGAAAGAATATCTGTGCGTTCCGAATTGCGTACATCGCACACACGCCGACCATGGAAAGAATATCTGTGCGTTTAGAATTGCATACATCACACACAGCAACCATGGAAAGAATGTCTGTGCGTTCCGAATTGCGTACATCGCACATACGGCAACCATGGAAAGGATATCTCTGCATTTGGCATTGCACTCATCGTACATACGGGCCCCATCCACAATTGTTTCGACTTGCTCTTGTTCTCTGTGAACTGTATCATGACTCAAAACTGTACACAGAACATACAAAGCGCACAGGGTTGGGAGCATAGGCACTGTGTACACAAACTGTCTGTCATCGAACTGTCATGATGCTTGGTTGCTCTGTGGTTTTCTGGTCACGTGCGGCATGATAGCCATTGACACATATCGCCTGCTCATTCGTTTCGGGTTCGTAGTGTTAATACCTTATGCATATCAATTCGCAACACTTGTTTGCACTCTGCGCGGTGTGTAGCGCATGCAATTCAGAACATGGGGTAAGTGAGGGAATGTTTTTAATTCTTCATAAAAACATCTTTTTTTATTGAAACATTGATGCCAGAACATTATTTCTTTTTAGTGGTTAGTTTTATTTTTTAGTTGTGTAAATGAGTGTATGCTTAATTTAGGGTAAAGAAATGAATTGTCTTTTAAACGAATCTTTACAAACGAACATAACAAGTTTTAATATACAGTTGCCTTCTTTTGGGTCTTTACATGGGGAAAAGAGACAAATTCGAGATCCCTTTCTGTCGTACATTAAAGTAAAAGGGACTGAAATATTTTCGGTCAATAGTAAAAATTAATTGCACTTCATTGCTCGCGAAACTTTGCTTGCTGGTTCAAGCTCAGTTTTGCGCGATACTTCAAACTAGCATCTCTTTACAGTCTCATTTCTTAAATGACTTCACCCATGTCTATTTATGCATGTGATTTAAAAATAGAACCTTGCTGTTTTTTTTTGAGGTTGGCTTATATTTTGAACGGCTCCTTGCTCAATGTGCTAAGGTCAATTACGTCACGAATGTACGTTGTTTCATGGTTCAGAACTGTAACGTTTACAACTGTCGGTTAAACAAGCTCACTCCCGTTGGTACTATCGCATTAGATGAAGAAATGGTTGGAGCGGGAATAAAAAATAGTCTGTTTTCCATCCAGTTTATTACTTGAACAAATTCTGCTTCCTTCCTACAATTCCTACAATAAATAGTCAACACTCGCTGGTTGATGGACTATTTATTTGTAAACGAAATATAATTTTTCTTACTGGATTCGCCTTCTTGATGTCAATGAAGAGGTTACGAAAGTCGTTTTGAATACGAAATCAGGTGATATTAATCTTAGTATACTATTGTGTTTGTGTGTAATCTTTTTATGATTTATAATTTTTTAATTATAGTGCTTTTACCAATGATTATTTCATTTACCTATATACAAAAAAATAATTCATCAAGCTAAGATGTTCAGTAAATAACCGTATAAAATATGAAAAATAAACTACAGAAAAATAGACACAGCCATTTTACAGTTTTGTGGCGACCAGAAATTTAGTTTGCCTAGTGACATAAAATTTATACTACCATCATGCCTGATTGCAATGGGTATGACGATATGGTTTGGACATATGGACCATGTAACTGATGAAATAATAACAAAATAGATTTATAAAGCACCGAAATGTATAAGCATTTCGTATAAGTCATGTCCACAGCACCCGTAATCGTTAAGTGTGTATGAAAGATGCATGCCTGTTTACATGAGAGAATATTTTACCGTTTTATGCTGTATGGGTTCCCGCACGTAAAAATAATACAATTGGGCCTACTGCATTTCTTCCCGTGCATGTCATTAAGAGCTGAATGAGGGATTCGTCGTTGATGGTTCGGATTCCAAGTTAAACATTAGTTCCTCTTACTAGGTGGTAGGCTTAATCCAGTCTGGGGTGATACCATCACATTTAATGAACTAAGGTAAAAGCTGCAATTAAAATTGTCCATGTGTTCCATATAGCTTAATGTAGCCATGCAATATAAAGAAGGTCCTGGCATGGTACCTAGTTTCCATGAGACATCACATAAATAAAATGGCGCTCTCATCTCTGGCTACCCCTCCGGCGAAACGGCGTGATCTGAATATATAAGGTGAGTTTATATTAATCTACAAGCCTTATAGGGTTGATTCAGTACCTGAGCCGGTAGTCTAAGTTGTCACCTAAATTGGCGTTACGGCAAACCGATCGACTGGCGTTTTCAAATGTATGGAGAAATTGAAGAGCGCGCGCAGCGGGCGTTAAGCGAACTAACATTTGCGAGTCCGAGCTTGATTTGACAGCTTACTCAACGTTGCCGTAAATACGTCGACGTTGCTGTTTACGTCCACTCCGCGTTTTCATACAAATCGGAAGTTTGACTTTGACAGCTTGAAGAAGTAAAACCACAGAATATCTAGTAAAAACTTGTATGGAGTTTGGAGAAAACGCCAGTCGATCGTTTTGCTGTAAACGCCAATTTAGGTGAGAACTCAGACAGACACTCTGATTTAGAACAACTTTTGCTAAGAATGTAGGTATGTAATTTTTTTTGTTCCATTTAAATTTTTGAGAAATTTATACATTACATTCTTCCCAGTATTGTCAACAACTTTTGCGAAGAAACTATGTACAGTCGTTTCCTATCAAATGTATACACTGGAAAGAGAAGGAATTCCTAAGTCCCTTTTACTCTATGGTTGACGTCAGCATGTCAGAAAGAGACCTCCAATTTGTCTCTATTTCCGGTGTATAGATTTCAGACGAAACGACTGTACCTATCGGTGACGGTTTCCAAGAAAATTAATTATTAAAGTGCACTAACTCTTCAACTGCCTATTTGAAAAATAGGTCAACCACGGAGCATTGACCCTACTGTGACCCACTTACTTACGCAAGACACAATTTATCGCCGCAGCGCCGCATGCGCAGACAGGTCCGCCTAGGACATTTGTTTTCGTTGTAAAAGCAATTAGTAGAGTAGCAGCTCTATGCGGGCATCGAACCTATGCATCGGACACGAGCGAGTGCCGATCGTGCGGAAAAGGACGAAAAAATGGTTAGGTAGGTAGATCGACCAAGAATAGAGAAGCTCGATATGTACATACCTGCCTACATTACAGCCGCGCCGCTATGGATTTGTTAGGCACGGGGCATCAAAGTGGGAACGAAACAATAGGTAGGTAAGTAGTATCTGGCCCCCCGCTACCCCGCGCCGGCGCCGCTCTAACGAAGTTCGCGCGCATTAATTAATTTGAATATTTAATTATTTCTAGGAAACCATTACCGATAGGTACATAGTTTCTTCGCAAAAGTTGTTGACAATACTGGGAAGAATGTATTGCATACATTTCTCAAAAATTAAAATGGAACAAAAAAAATTACATACCTACTTTCATAGCAAAAGTTGTTCTATATCAGATACTGAATCAACCCTATAAGGCTTGTAGATTATTATAAACTCACCTTATATGTTTAAATAAAAAAAGGAATAAAACACTTTTATAAGAGAATAGTTACATCCATTTTAACTTAATTGTAATAAACTACATATATAACCTACTTAAAATATTTATCACAATATAGAATTTCTTAAACATTACAAGCACACAGCGGTTTAATACAAATCAAGCAACGGGAGAAAAAATAGCATGCTTACATAAAATAAAATATATTCAATCATTAAGGTAGGTCCTTACCTCTCAGAGCCATACGAAATGTCTTGTAAATTTTAAATATAGCCAAATGAAAACATTTCAGAACTTCATGTTTTTAAGGTTTATAATGAAAAATTAGGCTCCACAAAAGAATTTGCTATTACAACAAAACAAATACAAATAGTTCTGGAAATGTTTTCATTTTTCAAATTTCAAATTATAACACAGCTAGATGAGGTACCCGGCTCCGCTCGGCCCAATGGATTGATGTCCAATTCAGGTCCATTTTGGACTGATGTCCAATTTATTCGTGGATAAAAAAATAGACCACAGGGCTGGTCCAGGGCAATATACGTACATGTTTAGTCACAGAGTTACTGTTTTGTCTGTACCTATGGAGCTGTCACATTCTTAGTCGAGTCTATGCCAGCGCGCGGAAAAGAAATAATAATCGGATATATCCCGATTCTATATATAATATATATATATAAGAATAAGAATCGGGAAATAAATAATATTAATGAAATAAATAATAATAATTATTATTATATAATAATATTATATATATATAAATAATAAAAATAATAATAAAAAATAATAATAATGAAATAAAGATTTAACAGCAATTAACGCAAACAAATTTTCCGCATTTCCGTGTTCTGTGCCTCCGCCGCCGCTGCCGCTCAACATAGAGTACAATGGTATTGGGCGAAGTCGGATTTATTATTTATTGACTATTTGAGTTTGATTACTTTTTATATTTTATCACAATATTTAATGCACATCGCCATCTAACGAAGTTTTGATTCGATATTTCGCCACTATAATGATATGGTCTATTTCGTACCAAAGGGATGTTGCTGAAATTTAAAGCTGGATGGAGGTAGCGGGCACGGAAAATAAAATGGTTCCGCCTTAGACTTAGGGGTGGAGTATCTATATGTAATGTATGTAATCTGTGACAGGAGACTACAAATACAAAATATTATTGCGATTCTTTGTACATAGTAAATAAAACAAATTTTACTTATCCCCTTATCGAACTGAGAGCAATGAGCTGCTAATACATCCATATGTCAGAATACATAAATAATATTATCAATAGTGGTCAGAGATATAAGAAAAGGTCAAGTCACACTTTCCCTTTTAGATGAACATTCCTAAAAATGTTACCATATCAATGGTAATAGTGGTTAGATACAAACATAATAAAATCGTGGACTAATTTACAAGATCAAGCTTTCATGTGGACTGGAACCATTATATCTGGAGATTTCAGTACATGAGACAAGTTCCAATATTTTTACAAATATAGAGAAGTGGTAACAATATTATTTGTGACTGATTTTGACAGATGTCGAACCGATTTGATATCTGTCATATGTGTTTAACATTATTTTGTATGGACCCACATTATTGCAATATTGACAAACTTTAATCTTCACATAAAATGTTTATTATAAAAACCGGCCAAGTGCGAGTCGGACTCGCACACGAAGGGTTCCGTCCCATCAAAAAAAAAAACAAAAAAAACACGTTTTTTGTATGGGAGCCCCCTTTAATTTTAATTATTTTTTAATCTTACCTATTTGTTGTTGTAGCGGCAAAATAAATACACACTCTGTGAAAATTTCAGCTGTCTACCTGTTACGGTTACTGAGATACAGCCCTGTGACAGACGGACAGACGGACGGACGGACGGAGCGTGGATTTGAACCCATAACCTTTGTCATGGAAGGCAAGTCAACGAGCCGCTCAAAACAGAACTTGCAGGCCTACAGGTTCCATACGTTTTTGCCTAGTCACCAGCCAATATCCAGGCACATGTTACGATAGACCAACGTGTCGTTGTTTGGATAAGTGCATTCTGTCACAAATGCGAACTATTCCATTGTTTGGAATCCATGTTCCCCTACTAGGTGGTAGGATTAAACCCGCCCGGGTTGGTACCTTCACACTGAAAGAAACTATAGTCGAAGCAGCAATGAAAAATTGTCCAACCATCCAGTTCAAGCCCGGCAAAGCCACTCGCTAAAGCCAAACCCCGATGCACGTCTCAACACAGTACCTGTGGGATGCGCCGGCGTGTAGTCTGTGTGGTGAAAATGTGTGTCGAAGAGAATTTCCTTGTCGCTACCTGCATTGTTGGTTATTTTAAGTACAATCAAGCATCGCAAACCGTGGCGATTATGGGTTCGGCCTAGGCAAGGCAGGCAAGTGCAAAGCCGCGCGACATGACTCGTGCGTCAACACCGGGCCGATTGAGCCCGACCGGCATTAGTTGGTTAAGAATCGGCAGGCCGCGCGGCCCCGTGTGCCGCCTAGCTGAACTCGCGCGGCACGGCTTGACTTGCTCGTCGACTTGGAACGTATTGGAAAAAAAAAGTTCCCTGGAGGATGCACAAACAGGGGGGTGTTAGAAGACGTGTATGTCGCTGCGCGGCGTCCGCTCGAGGTTGTCGTCCATCGTGAGGTACATGTTGAAGGAGAAGAACATGGCGACGGCGGAGAGGAAGTGCCACACGTCGTGCGCGTCGTAGAACTCGAGCAGCGTGCACATCTGGTTGTACTGGCGCGACTGGGCACCAGTTAGCTGTGGACGACACAAATAAATTTTAACAGAGTACCTAGTTTGACTTCTTACCTAAATTAGCGTTACCGCCAAATGGATAGACTAGCGTTTTTAAATGCATGGAGAATTGAAAGCAGTGGGCGTTAGGCGAACTAACATTTGCGAGTTTGCTGTTGTGAGAGTTTGGGGGCAACATCAACGATAAAGTATGGATAATATTCTTGTATGAGATTCTGACAAACAAACGTGGAACCAAATAATGCTTAACTTCAAGGTGTTTAACTCAAAATTCGCATTTGAAAGGATGCGATATTGTGCATATATCCTTTTACTACTTGGTCTATGGCGGAAAAAAAAAACCTAATTAAACCCTACCTAACCTGGTACCAGTGAACACGCACGACGCTCATTGTCGCTGACTGGTTCTGGCTGCTGTGAGAGTATGAGATCATGAGAGGCGTACACCATATGTCGCTCCTAACATAGTACAACTAGTGCAAACTCGACGGACCAGGGGCGCCATCTGTCGACACTCACCGCCCAGCTGGTGCTCTGCTGCAGGAAGAAGTACGCGGACGTGTACCAGGTGGCATGCGTGAGCAGGACGAAGAGCCACGAGTGCGCGCGGAGCCGCTCGCCGCACAGCAGCTTCATGGCGATGTAGAAGTTGGTGTAGAGGAACAGGTTGCCCATGAGCACCGTGAGCAGGTGCGAGGCGAAGTCGCGCTGGTGCTGGTACATGCTGCGGACACAAAGCATAGGCTTAGAACGTAAAGACACAGACGGACTTACTAATAAACATTTCTGAATCCACTGCTTATCCGCGGCACACTTATACCAGACATAAATATGTTATAAGATTCATTACTAAAAATCTCGGAGTAGAGAAGGAATATTTTTTAATTTCATTTATTTCAAGTTTTAGGTAGTCAAACTACACCAAGTTACGTCACAAAGATCCGTGGATTCGATCAACCCAATAAAGAAGAACCCGCAAAGAAACTTCACGGGTTTACATAACAAATTTTTTCATCCACAATTATAAAATACACACTTAGATCTAAATGCTACTGCCAAACAATTCCTTGGTAGAACAGATTAGGGCATAGAACAAAGAACAATAGAAACAGCAACCCTCAGTTTAAATTACTTACAACTAACGAAGTTACTAATGCAATAATATAAATGAATGTAATTTATAGCATTACAAGTATTCTCTGGTGTTGATCGCTACACTAATAGGACCGCGACAGCTAAAAATTAATAAGACTCACCGTGCGTGCAGGAGAGTCGTGCTCCACGCCACTGACGCACCGATCCCCGAACTAAGCACACACCCCTTATATGGCCATACAAAAGACGCGCGATAGAACAAGTGTAGGTACTCAGCTTTGCTTTGGCGACTTCCTGCAGCGTCAGGCTACAGTGGACTCCACGGCCGCGTCCGCTCGTCCCGAAGATCCTCCTCGAAGTCCCACCCGCGATACGCCGAGAATGTCGTCACAGCCCCGAAGAGACTGCGGTAACGGCACCGAGCCTCGTGTCGCTCGCACAAGATGGCTTCCCCGTACCCAAACTAGTCGCACGCGTCGCGTTGGCTATCCAGCGACCTCCGAGCCGTGCTTCCGCCGTCAGATAGATCGAACGACTGAAAGGCTGTCTCGCATGAAGCGCGAGCCAAGTCTGTGGCTGTGTTCGGGCCGATGAATTCCGAACATCCCCCCGCCCGACGGCCAGGTACACCCTGTCCGTCAATAAATGGGCAACCGAGAGAGGGTAGCCACTGCCCGCCGGAGGACCGAATTACCCACATGAACCTCAGTGACTCGAGGAGTTCCATCGGCTCCCAACGTGAGGCTCACAATTCGGCCAAGCCTGCAATGCAAAGGCGGCAGGTTGGGCTCCTTGACCAGTACCAGGTCCCCAACCTTGGGTGGATCTTGTTTATCCGTCCATTTCCAGCGTTGCTGCAAAGTGTGCAGGTAGTCAAGAGACCATCGATGCCAGAAGTTCTGGGACATCTGCTGCAGCATTTGAAACCGAAGCAAACGCGAGGGTTGAGTTGAGTTGAGTGAGAGTATACTCAGGGACCGCATTCAGCGGCTGGCCAATAAAAAAATGGCCCGGGGTCAGGGCCTCCAGATCGGTAGGATCGGAAGTTATCGGACAGAGGGGCCGTAAATTGAGGACTGCCTCAATCTTACAGAAGACGGTATGCAGCTCCTCATAGGTGAGCACCGTTTCCCCGATAACCCTGCGAAGGTGGACCTTCGCGGACTTGACCACCGCTTCGAAAATGCCTCCCCAGTGCGGACAGTTGGGCGGATCAAAACGCCAAGTGATTCCGCGCTGGGCGAAGACTTCGCCAAAAGAGCCTTGATTGGCTCTCAGAAACCCGTCCACCTCTGCTAGGTATCGCGAAGCGCCCCGAAAGTTTGTTCCGCAGTCCGACCGAATAAGGGACGGTAAACCGCGCCGAGAAACAAACCTAGAGAGGGTGGCCACAAAAGCCTCCGTACTCAGAGATGAGACCAACTCCAAGTGAACGGCTTTCGTCGACAAGCACACAAAGACGCACAGCCAAGCCTTCACAACCTTAGCGTTGCGAAGCTGCGACGTCTTGACGAGGAAGGGTCCCGCAAAATCCGTGCCTACGGAGGTGAAGGGCCGGGACTCGTTCACGCGATCTGCTGGGAGATCGCCCATTTGGGGCTGCATCGTTGCAGCCTTCAGCCGGTAACAGGACATGCAGCGAAATAGGACGCTCCGAATAGCACGTCTGGCGGATAAGATCCAGAATTCACGTTGCAATGTGGCTAGTAGGGCGTTGCAGCCAACGTGAGCATTCTTGACGTGCCGATCTGTGATCAACAGGTCCACCAAATTTCCACCCTTAGGAAGCATCAACGGATGCCGAACTCCGTATGCTAGGTTGGCGTTCCGAAGTCGTCCGCCGACACGAAGCAGACCGGAGTCGTCGAGGAAGGGGTTGAGGCGGGCGACAGCTCCCTTGAGCCGTCCGCGCGCACCCTTCAGAACGTTGATCTCCGCCTTGAATCGTTCAGCCTGTACGACGCGGACCCAGTGGAGCAGGGCTCGATGGCGCTCCTCCGGAGACAAAACCGGATTCAAGTTCTTGCGCGACGGATTCCTGCAGTTATCTGCAAACCGACGAATCCAACCAGTCACGCCAAGCAACTTGTCGAGAGCGCTGTACCGATCAAACAAAAAACCCGGCTCCACCAAGGGCATCCGCTCGATCGCCAGGGCCCGGAGGCCCGGGAGGTGCTCGCTCAGCACGGATGGTCCTTGGGGCCAGGAGGCGTCTGGTTGCCTCAACCAGTCTGGTCCCCACCACAGTGAGTGGTTCAGAAGGACAAGAGCGTCACAACCGCGAGAAGCGCAGTCGGCAGGGTTCAGCTGGCCTGGAACATGTCTCCAAATCAACGTGGCGACTGAACTCTGTATGGCCGAAATCCGATTGGCGACAAATACTTCCAGAGCGTGGACTGGCGTCTTCAGCCAAGCGAGAACTATCTGACTGTCGGTCCAGGCGTAGATGTCGTCCACCTGAATCTTCTGCCCCAAAGTGGCAGCCAAATGGTTCAACAGGCGAGTCAAGAGAGCAGCACCACACAACTCCAACTTAGGTATGGTAAGCCGCGTCCGAAGGGGTGCAACCTTGCTCTTTGCCAAAACAAGTTGGAGCGAACAAGCTCCATCTGAACTGAGAACGGCTGCATAACCGTTCTTGGATGCGTCACAGAAACCGTGCAGGGTGATCCTGAACTTGCGCGGTGGAAGCATGCATCTTGGTAAATGTTGTTGACTTGCGGGAGCGACGACACGAAAGTTTTCCACTCTCGTAACCGCTCTCCCGAGAGAGGTTCGTCCCAGTGGACTCCCGCAGTCCAAAGCTTCTGCAAGAAGCATTTCGACCAAAACAGTACAGGGCTGATCCACCCCGTCGGATCAAACGTCCGGGCCACTGCGGACAACACGAGGCGTTTGGTCCAAATCTGAACTTGGGGCAGGTCAACCCGATAGGAGAACGCATCCTGGACTGGGAGGTACTGAACCCCCAGAACGGAGACTTGATGCGGATTCTCTGGGTCCTCGAATAAGAGCGGATCCTGCTGGCGCTCCTCAGGAAGTCCGGAGAGGAGTGCTGGAGAATTGGACATCCATTTTCTCAGCTCGTAACCAGCCGACGACAGGATCCCTATGAGCTCATTTCGGAGGACCAACGCCTCCTCAATGGTGGAGGCACCTGTGCAGACGTCGTCCACGTAGACATCTTGCTCCAGCACCGCAGCGCCCCGCGGGAAATCAAGACGTTCCCGCTTTGCCAGCTCCAGCAACGATCGTATAGCGATATACGGGCTGGAGCGCAAGCCATAGGTTTTGGTCTTGAGCTCATAGACCACCATGGGGTCCTCAGGACTCTCACGCCAAAGGATCAGCTGATAGCGCCTGTCATCCGCGTGGATAACGGTCTGCCGGAACATCATTCGGATGTCGGCCACAAAGACCACCTGATGGCGCCGAAAGCTCGTGAGGAGATCCGAGATATCCTGATGCAACTTGGGCCCGGAATGGAGGCACTGGTTCAGCGACACTCCATTCGATGTGGGAGCTGAGCCGTCAAATACGACCCGGATCTTCCCGGTCAGAGGCTTCACTACCGCATGGTGAGGTAGGAAATAGTGTTCGGAGCTACGCCAATCCACCTTGGAGACCGACATGTGCCCCAGGTCTTCATATTCCCGCATGAAGTCGACGTACTTGCGGTGGAGCGCAGGGTCTCTCCTGCAGCGGCGCTCCATTGAGATCAGCCGCTTCTCGGCCAGCTGCCGCGACTCACCCAGTGCGGGCCTTCCCGCCAGAAATGGCAACCGTGTAAAGAATCGGCCTGTGTAGAGCCTCCCCGTATTGTTCTCATAGAACGAATCACACTCGGCATGCTCCGGACTAACGCGAGGTGCTGAAGGCGGTTCCTCAATCTCCCAGAACCGCTGGACGCTTTCCGTAAGGGAAAGCCCAATGTCCCGAACAGGTAGTGTCGTCTGACCCTCGGGTTCAGGACGGGCACTGCCCATCACTAAGTGTCCCAGTTTCGTTGGGACGGCAACTAAGCCCTGATGCTGCAGAACGCGCGCGTTGTCCAGCAACAGCGCCACCAAGTCCGCACCAATCAATAGATCCACATGCCCCGAGACATGATAATCAGGATCGGCCAGTGTAAGGCCCTCAGTCAGCAAAGTCACCCCTCGCGCTAAATTGCCGTGAGGGTGCTTACCCAAAATGTCATCCAAGACGACCGCTGACGTAAAAAAGGTCCGCTTGGACGACGGCGACCTAGAGAAGGAGATCCTGACGGAACCAGTCTGCTTCTCAACCTTGGTCCTGCCGACGCCCCTTATCTCCCCCTCCATCGGGTCTATGTGTAGACCCAGCCTGTCCACCAGCCACGACGAAACAATGCTTCCCTGGGCACAAGAATCCACAAGAGCGCGAACTACCTGGTAGTCGCCTCTCGGACCCCAGACACAAACTGTTGCAGTAGGAAGAAGCACCGTTAACGGTCGCACCGAGGACGTTAGCAGGGAGTAGGTGAGTGGTCATTGGGGGTAGGGGCGCGCCGTCGCCCCACCGATGGCGTCGAACCGTTCATCGGTCCACCTCGGGCGGCGGGCCTGAATACACCCAGCTAGCTGGGTCGAGGGGGCCGGTCCGTCGCGGGAATAGCGAGAAGCGCGTGGTCCGACACGGGGCCACTCCATGGTAGGAGGCGAGAACTCCCGATGCGGGGAGGCGATTGGCGCCGCCCTCCCCGGTTCTCTCCGTGTCGCCATGTAGGACCCTCGGACGTCCTGGGACTCTCCCTTTGTATGAGGACCCCCGCCCCTGGGCTGGGGGGACCTCCTGCCGGCACGCTCCGAAGGAAGCACATTCCGGTCCTCCCGCCTTGGAGGGGAGCGAGTACCCGAGCCTTCCCCCTGTAAGGAAGGCACTCGACCTCCCTGTCCGGAACCCCCGCCCCCGGGGGACCCGCCAGACACCGAGGTGTGGCCACCCCGGGTGCACAGGAGAGGGTGGTGTGTGCCCGAGCAGTCGGAGCAACGCCTCGGCTCTGCTGGGCACTCCCGCATAAAATGGGGGCCCAGGCACGTAAAGCACCAGCCCCTCTGCTGTGCTAGACCGCGCCGAGCGTGAGCCGGCTTCTGCCGGAACTTGGGACAGCTCGGCAGAGAGTGCGCCTCGTCCCTGCACAGAGCGCATGTCTGCGCCTGAGCGACCGCGCCCACACGACGAGGCCCTGTCCCCGAGGGTTTGGCCGTGAGCTTGGGCGGTCTCGGAGCCGACGGTGCGGAATTGTCCGATCGTCGGCACTCGTCCTCCAAAAAGCGTTGGAGGTCGCTGAACAGCGGCAGGTGCGATGAGTCGTCCCCTCCGTGCTCCCTCTCGAACCGCACTCTCACGTCGGAGGGCAGCTTCGAGAGCACCACGTGGAGCAGGATGAAGGACCACTCGTCCACCTTAACCTCCAAGCGCCTCAGCGCGTTCAGCGCCACCAGGAGTGGATTCAGCAATCCACTCCTCAGGTCACAGGATGCTCCGACGCTCGGCAACGCCAGGATCTGCTCCACATGCAGGTCCGCCAAGCGCCGGACATTCTGGTATCGGTTTTTCAGCAACTCCCGGGCAGTCTGGTAGCTGTCGTCGGTGAGCGGAAGATGCTGGAGCATCTCCTTGGCTTCCCCCCCCAAGGACGACATCAGATACATCAGCTTCTGCGAGCCCTGGATGTCCTGCCGCGCGTCCACCAGACTGTCGAAGAGGTTGCTGAACCCCAACCACTGCCCGTCAGTTCCGTCGAAGGACGGCAAGTGGAGAGTGGGCAACCTGCCCACCGACGCCGTCGCAGGTTGGGAAGTAGCCTCCGAGGGGGCCCGCGCGCCCTGCTCCGCCTTGCGCAGCTTGTCCAGGCCCTGGTGGAGGTCGTCGATGACGTCCTGGCACTGGTCGTAATCGGCCTCCAGCGCCTTGAGGCGCTCCCCAAAGTCGGCGGGTCCGTCAGTCTCGATGAGCTCGAGCGCGCTCGCGTAGGCCGCCCGGAGGTCGGCCTCCCTTTGGGGCAACTGCTCTGCGCGAGCCCGGAGGTCGGCCTCCCTTTGGGGCAACTGCTCTGCGCGAGCCCGGAGCGCCCCGGCCCGATCCGGCCGGTCCAGCAACGCCTTGGCCGAAATCAGCCATCTAAGACCGGTCGCGATCTGCACCTTAAATACCGCGATTGACATATCAACGTGCGGCCCGACTACCAATCACGCAACAAAAAAATAAATTAATTAAATGAATCTCCCAAAAAAACATAAGCCAATGACGCAACTCGTCAATCCACGTCTCTTGGTCTAACCGCACGATTTATCGCAGACCCCAAAAAAAAAGGAAAACAACTGATGTAACTAATCGATCCCAGGTCCCTCGGTCTATCCGGGCGACAACTCATCGCAGGCCGAGACCTATCTGAGGGATGTTAAACTACGCTCTGCTACCAAAATGATCGCTACACTAATAGGACCGCGTCAGCGATTCGCTGAGCTAAAAATTAATAAGACTCACCGTGCGTGCAGGAGAGTCGTGCTCCACGCCACTGACGCACCGATCCCCGAACTAAGCACACACCCCTTATATGGCCATACAAAAGACGCGCGATAGAACAAGTGTAGGTACTCAGCTTTGCTTTGGCGACTTCCTGCAGCGTCAGGCTACAGTGGACTCCACGGCCGCGTCCGCTCGTCCCGAAGATCCTCCTCGAAGTCCCACCCGCGATACGCCGAGAATGTCGTCACAGCCCCGAAGAGACTGCGGTAACGGCACCGAGCCTCGTGTCGCTCGCACAAGATGGCTTCCCCGTACCCAAACTAGTCGCACGCGTCGCGTTGGCTATCCAGCGACCTCCGAGCCGTGCTTCCGCCGTCAGATAGATCGAACGACTGACAGGCTGTCTCGCATGAAGCGCGAGCCAAGTCTGTGGCTGTGTTCGTGCCGATGAATTCCGAACAGGTGTAAAAGCCGTAAACTTAAAACTTATGCAAACATACTGCATAGAAAACTCCATCCCGGTTCACTGATTGTCAGAACTAAAAACCGCTTTTCTAAACCCTCATGTACTGGAGTCTTTATTGCATTCATTAGTAGTAGCTAGGACAGATACTACTAATAAATGCTTAACTTTGCTAGAAGTTCTCTAGTTACGGATACAGACGGATATTGTACGAGAAGTGATATATGATGGACTCACCCGTAGGCGGCGAGCGCCCAGTTGGCGAGGTTTGCCAGTACGAGCAGCACCATTCGCGCGCAGTAAGTCGGCGTGACGGCGGCGAGCGGCGTGGCGAGCAGTTCACGTGTCGCGCGGCACAGCGTCCCCACGCCTCATGCCCGACGGAATCATATATCTTAGTGAACACACAGTAGAGAGTGCCCTTGGGAATTAAGCCCACCTTTTGTAACAATTTCTTAAAGGTACGCAATAAAGAATTGTACGAGTGATCAAAGCAAAGAAAGTATCCCAAGTCTAGACTCCAAGGACTGGACTAGACTAGTAAAAAGTGAAGTTTCTATTAAAATTAAATTAATCACACGCCTCCTCAATAAAACTTTTTACGATTTCACATATTTTAAATTAGATACAAGATAATTTTTAAAAAACAATTTTAATTTTGTTTTATTAATCAGTATTTTTTTGGAATGTTTTATATATTTATTACAGATACATAATTATTTAATTCATATGTTTTTTAATGATTAGATTGTATGCGAATTTTTTGTATTCTTCATGACCAAGTGAAACATTTAATTGTATTTCATATTGATTTTCATTTTTATTATCACCGAAATAAATAAATGGATTTGGTTTCATGTTCAAATGTTTGTCCGTCGATTCGAGTATTGGATGGACGGACTGAGGAGGAGTGTAATAGCATTCCGGTGGCACACATTAGGTACGGAACTCGAAAAAAGTATATTTTACTCAAAACCAGGAAATAATTCAGCAGACTGTAGGTTCAAATCCCTCACCGAACTTGAAGCGCCCCATGTAGTAGATCTTGAAGGTGAGTATGAAGCAGGTGCTCAGGTGCAGGATGGTGAACGCCACCCAGAAGTAGATGCTGGCGCTCAACACTCCGAGCAGTCCTGCGGAAGAAGCGAACAGCAATAATGTTTATTTTTTTATTTATTTATTTCACACAAGGCAAGTAGGTAACTATACTGATTTATCATGAACCAGGTAGCTATTTTTTTTTTGCCTGCTCAGTCTTTAAAGTTCTACATCTTTGCACTGTGCAACCTACAAAAGAATTTAAATTCTGTGCAGTACGACCAAATAGATATAATAACAAGTTAAATTAATAACAGAAAAGAAAGAACTACCTAAATCTGTAAATGAGTGATTAAAGAAGAATTTAAACAATATTTACAGACATTTTGTAAAATTGGGCCTCGAATTCAAATATGCGTACATATAAATCCATATTTTTTGGTGTATCTAAGGGTGTTCCAGTTCCGTTTAATAAATGGGTCTTTAGAAATCAGTAACGAGGCTGTCAAGGAAGAAAGATATCATCGAATCCAACGCAGATTCTCCGCACGTCTGTGCGACTCACCGATGAAGATGATGAGCGCGAGCACACCGAAGGTTGCATGCGCGCGAGCGTTGATGTCCGGGTGGCGGCTCTGGTAGATCTTCACCATGCTCAGGACGCCCGTCACGTACATGAACGAAGTGTCTGCGAAGCATTTCATTTATGTTCTAATGTGGGAAAATTGCAGCTTTACATTCCGGAATGAAACACAGTTACTATGGGATTGGCATAGTCAAACATGGCTGAAGCTAGGGTTGCCATCTCGAAAATTTGGCAACCAGGACAAGACGTGAAAACCCTGGATTTTAGAGCCCAGAACCCGGACATGTCAACAGGTTTTTTAAACAGGCGCAGGCGGCCCAAGACTTTAAATTTGTAAACCTGGACTACAAATGAAGCCCCGCCCGGACGCTCTCCGGATGCCCTCTAAACTAGGACGAATCCGGGGAAACCCAGACGGATGGCAACCCTACCTGAAGCCCTAATCAAATCAAGAGATAAATAAGTCCCATCGCTCGAAATCTATATGGATTCTGTAGTGTAGTTCATCGTCTCCTACCAGGTGGAACAGTCCGGTTCTCCCTGTTTGGTTTGCATTCAATGAAAAGATGGTCAGAGTGGCAATGACAAATGTTTCGTGTCCTGCATCCAGTTCGATGTAGTCTTATACCTTCGGCAATCTGGTATGTTGGGACAGTAGTTGTGGAATGATCCGTCCATGTTTAATTAGACCATGAATCGTAGGTGTTCTATCGTCTCTACCGTGAAGAATGCTTGTCGGAGCTGCATAACGCTGTCCCTTCGTGTCCATGTACTATCCATGCTTACAGGCGGTACTCAACCGACCGATGCAAGTGCCGTCACATCGGGAGAAAACCCTACCCTAACCTGGATCCGGATCTAAGGGTTGGGGATCTTATTCTCCAAGTTTCGCTGGGATCTGTTCAGCAGGTTGGGCTTTCTTTACTTGCAGCTCGCAATAGCCGACACTTCATGTTTGGCACTAAGCACACTCCTAAATGGCCAGTCGGAAGTGAGATGCCAAAACATGTGGCTTTTATGTCGGCAAGCACACTAACTTCTCATGAAGGCTTTCAAAATCTGTCTGTCACAGCACTGACAGACTCAGACCAAAGACAAATCTATTTTTTCACAACACATTTTTATCAGGGTGTTGGCAAAGGACATTTCCATACAGCCGTCATGTAAACTGAAACATAAATTGAACAAATGTTCTGAATTGAACAATGCTGTTTCATCGCCAAACATCTAAGAAAAACACATTCCCTCATCTTCCCAGCACTGCCTGAACGCTCACCGAACTGGAAGTTCATGTTGTTGGGGCACACATGGTATGAGCCCGAGAGCAGCCCCTCGGAGAGCAGCGCGATGCCCATCGCGTACAGCAGCCCGAAGTGCTGAGGTATGCCCAGCTCTTTCTGCAAAGGGCACTTTTTATTTACGTAACTTGACATTGATGAGTATTAACGGTTTTTTTTCACAAAACTTGACTCTGATGACTATTACCGCTCCTACTGTTGTGATATAAGCTTTACCACATCCTTTTTTAAGCCCAAGCCACTTTAACATACAAACCTGGAGTGCCAGTGAAATCATTTACTTGCGAATTAGTCTGCTACTGATTTTCTCGACTTCGTAAGAACTTCATAGGTGGAACGAACATTTGATGTTGCGAATCCCAAATTTATACGTGAATGAACTACAGTTGTGCAAAAGTATAACAAAAATTATGAGGGGAATTTGTTTCTACCAGGTGGGACTGCATACTTTCGCGATTTATTACATACTAGCACAGACAAGGCCCAGCCACAGATTACAGTTTTACAAAATTTTAAAACATCTAACAAATTCTGTAGTCCTGGTACTTTCAAGATAAAAAGGGTCGCTGTCACGGTCTGTTTGAGAGCAAAAATGTCAAGGACAAAATTATTTCGCCTAGTATATAGCCTAGTAATAATAATCATAATTTTTATTTCGGGTCATGACCCATGTGTTGTTAGTAGACATTACATGGTTAGTACATTTATAGAGTTTATAAAGTTCCAACACTTACCAATTCACGGTTCCGGTCTCGCCTCTCCCGCCTGTAGACCTGCACGAGGAACAGCGCGCCCAGCATCAGGTAGCCCACGTTCGAGTAGACGTGGTTGAAGTCGGAGAGCAGCCCAAGCGGGTGGGCGCAGAGAAAGTTGTAGTAGCAGAGGTCCTGGTTGCCCGATTGGTTCAGCATCTGTGCGGAACGTTGATATTTAGGGCTCCTCAAAGGGAAAAAAGGAATGTGGAGGTATTAGGATGATATATTATTTTACATAAATACATTTCATATAAATTATTTACCTCATTTGGGTTCTGTAACACCTCTGCAAATATGCAATAAATTATTTGATTTTGATTTTTTGATATTTATATACAATTATTATTATTATAGGATATACCTAACATTAAAGCTTAAAAGACAAGGCAAACATTTTTTAAAACTATGCAGCTTCAAAACAGTAACTGCCTTTTGGAACTCCACCAGAGTGCAAGCATAGGTCTATGGTCCGTTGAAGCTGTAAAAAATCAAGCTTTATGTCGATAGGTGCATTTCGTCACGCATTCGAACTGCTCCATGGTTCAGAATCGATGTAAGACCGTAGGTCCAGTAAGTAAAATTGTTGGGGTCAACACAGCAACAGCGTGTGCTTGCTCGCGAGGCTGTGTACGTAGTGACTGGATGCACCGCACCGCACCACTCACCATCTGGTACGTGATGACGAGCTGCACGGCGGGCAGCGTGTAGAACACGGCGACAGTGAGCACGCCCCACGTGTACAGGTTGGAGCGCGCGCGCAGCACGAGCGTGTGCTTGCGGGCGAGACTCGCGAGGCAGAGCCGCGACGGGAAGCGGTAGACGTCTTTGTCCGTGTCGGCGTCGGCCAGGATCGACAGCTCCGACGCGTCGCTCGCTGATGAACATTCTGAAATTAAACGGAATATATCGTTCAACGAATGTGATGTGTATGTGGAATCGACCGTGAAGCAAGGACACATCAATTAAAGAAAGCGCCCTAAATATCGATAGGAATATATTGCCACCATATTGGGAAAAGTCACTCACAAAATCTTAGTTCGGTGATAAAAGTTAAAGATTTCTTCATAGGTACATATTTTTTTTATTGTTTGACCTCACTGAACTTTGACTCAAAACCAAAAAAATTTAACTACTTGGTGAATTTTCAAGCATGGTAATACAACTGCAAGCGTCACTTCTGTTAGGCTATTATTTATGCCGTGCCTTTGGCGTATTCGCTGACCAAAAAACTTGTTCCGAACAGTTCTTTACTGCCTTACCCCTCTGAAATGACCTGTCACTTAAACATTAGACATAGTGAAAGATTTAAGACCACCATAGATTAACGACAAAAGGAAAAATAGATAGCTACCGTCATATAACATAATTAACTTAGTGAAAACTTTCGCTAGTACTGTGACATTTTCAAGCGCCATCTACCGTCACTGCCAGAACCAGTTGTATCCAGAGGAAAGTATAGATAGCTACCGTCATATAACATAATTAACTTAGCGAAAACTTTCGCTAGTACTGTGACATTTTCAAGCGCCATCTACCGTCACTGCCAGAACCAGTTACACCGTCATTAATCCATCAATTAATATATTTAATAGGCTACCGAATGAAATAAAGAGTGCAGATTCAACTAACCTATTTAGAAATAAACTTAAAGAATTCCTATTAGAAAATCCTTTCTACTCTCTCAGTGAATATTTTAATTATAATAAATAAAGATAACTTAGAAGCTTAAATGTAAGAAATAGTATTATTTAGTTGTGCTTATCGTATGTAAAAATTTATTAGTCGGCTTATGTGATGTGTGTACCTATTTATAATGAAATGTTTCTATGCCTGCGTGGTAATTATTCTGAAACAATAAACAATTAAACTAAGCTTGATTAAAAATTTTGCTTAGGTAGGCGTGATGGAAATCATTAACTTTTAACTATAAATTGAGTAATTCGAATGTAAATAAAAAATATCATTGTTCATTGGTTTGTATTTAATGTATTATGTATTGTGAAATGCAACGCCATCTCTGGACTTTTATTATACCTATTCAACAATGGTATGACATTAGAAATCTATCCTTACCTACCTATCTTTGACTGACACCAAAAATGTTTATCATGTTTAATTGTACATAGTAATATCTAGATCAACAGAAGGCATACTTTTTGAAACTTGGCCGAAACTTACCGAATGGCCTCATACATTTTGTCAGAGGCGACAGAAAATTAACAATATTATTTCGATTTTGATTTCTTACAGTTTTATTTCATTGAATTTGGTTAGAAATTGTTTGGATTTGTGCCCGATTCTACCTCAAAAAGAACAAAACACAGTAGAACCTCTCTGCCCGAACCATGGAGGATGGAGAGATGTTGATCATGATGCCCGAACATACCTTTCGCGATGGCCCACTTAAGTACGGCCCGTAAGCTGTGTTCCCCATACAAACGTAGTTCACTAATCATTTGAAAATCACTGTTCCAATTTACTCGATACTAGGTATCTAATATCAGACAATGAATATCTGTGTCTGCACGGTTTTTTTTTGTTGCAAATCTTAGTCAAATAACAAGCAAAATAAAATCTTGATACAAATTTACTTTTCTTTGTTGTGTGACATAGATATATGTCTTACTTAACTTTACATAACAAATATCTATATTTGTTAAGTAAATATACTTTTTCGTACTAAGCATGTACATCGCTTATTCTAAGGAATGTGGTATGTATGTATATCACATTCTATGGGTACTACGGGTCTATGGGTCCCTTTCTTTAAATAACGTGTCCTTGCTTCACGGCCGATTATGCATACCATTCTATCGATCATATGCGTCACATTCTATAGATATTTGTTGCCTGATATTAAGTACAATGAATCAAGCAAATTGAAAAAGTGACTTTCAAATTATTAGTAAACTACGTTTGCATAGGGAGCGTAATTTTCTGATAACCCGTAACCACCTTAAAAACCAAGTATACAGACATAAACACACAGACCTATGGGCGACATCACGTCCTGGCTGGCGCTCCGTCGCTCCTCCAGCGGCGGGTTCAGCTCCGCCGCCAGCGCGCTCGACGACGACGAATCGTGCGGTACGGACGGCGCGAACAGATCTGCAAGTACCAACTTATTGATCAAGTAGTTTACGTCTCACGAACGCTTTAAACCTTCTTCAAACGCTTCCAATTATCCACAACTCGGTTTGTTAGAAAGTGTTTTTTGAAGATTTTTTGATGCTTGGGTGCGATTTAGAGATTTATTGATTGAGATTGCTCCAATCCTGAACATGTCTTAACCATTAGTCTGTTAGTTGTACCCATAGATAAAAAAGGAAGAGATGTGGCATCGAGCGTGCCTACTAAAGGACCCAGTGTCTCAAATTTTCATAAACTACCAACATAAACGTATATACAGGCACGGCGGCAAACGGACAGCGCCACCGCCCCGCCGCCTTGCTCGCTGTCTCGCTACGTCTCGTTTCAGCCAATCTCTCGTACACTATTTAATGCAATTCGTTTCTTAGAAAAGGCTAAAATTGGAATAAAAGTAGAGAGAAAAAAAATCTTTTACCACTGTTATGTGTACACGATTCATGTCACGATCGTTCGATATTATGAACCCAACTTTTCCTACCCTGTATTTGCCACATGCAAATATAGTCGCAGATGTCTTGGAGAATTTGTGTGGGAGGGAACTGACTTGACGAACGCTATTTTAGAGTACCACTGTATCGGCAGCAGTACCACGCGCTAGGATGGAATATCACACAGACAATACGTTTGGAAACTAATCTGAGACAAAAAAACTACAGGCCGTACCTTCGTACTCGGCCTCGCCGGCCGGGACGGCGCGCCGGCGGCAGTCCGAGATCCAGACCTTCACGAGGAACGCCACGTAGAACGCCAGGAAGAACAGCAGCATGAAGCCGGCGGCGATCGCGTACTCGCGGTACGATATCGTCGCCACCACCGCGAACCTGACGAGGCATATCGTGTTTTATCCAGCAACAGCCAAGGTTACACCTGAATAATTTAGATTAGAATACCTATTAATTCAGAATAAGACATCATTGTGGTAGTTTATAGAGTATATTATCCCCAGTATATGGGGAACGTAATTTATGATGCTTACGGGCCCACCTTAAGAGCCTACATAAAACACCCATTATTTGCCTACAAAGATATCACGCTACCTTCAGGAGAAACCTATTTTACGCATAATAACATGTCCGATTTAATCTTTTTTTTCTTAAATGATTTTTTTAAATCCTAGTTGGTCTCCTATGTTTTCATATTTGAATTTCTGTCGTAAATGACTGAGGTAAATGTGGATTGATTTTGAATAACATTGAATTCAAAATGTTTCATATTAAGCATTTAATATTCCAGTGAATATAGAAATTTGATATATTTTAAAAACATAAATAATTACGTAATGGTTAGTTGTTGGCATAAATGGCGTAGGAAATAGCTTCCCTTTTTCGTGTTTTCCATCCAGTTCAATGTAGCCATGCTCATAAAGGGAAGGTCCTGGCATGACATCTAAGTCCTTCCGGAATGAGGTGTGTTTGGCTGATATCATGACGGTGGGTATGTTATTAGCCATGTTACAAAAAAAAACCAACTTAAAACTCTTAACCCTCCCCGAGTTGAGCGGCTCGGCGGCGTCCCCGCGCCAGTTCAGGTACGTCTCCAGGCCGCGCGTGAGGTTGCTGGCGCCCGCGGCCACCTTCGTCAGGCAGTCCTCGTCCGAAGACTTCACGATGAACACTATGTAGAACCCCAGCGGGTATTGCTCCTCCTGGAGCAGAATGGTACCGTATCGGAGTATTGGTGCGGTAGAGAACAAAGTTAGCATCACTGGTTTGTTTTTATATGCAATATAAGGACAGTGCTAACATGACTCCTCCTGGAGCAGAATGGTACCGTATCGGAGTATTGGTGCGGTAGAGAACAAAGTTAGCATCACTGGTTTGTTTTTATATGCAATATAAGGACAGTGCTAACATGACTCCTCCTGGAGCAGAATGGTACCGTATCGGAGTATTGGTGCGGTAGAGAACAAAGTTAGCATCACTGGTTTGTTTTTATATGCAATATAAGGACAGTGCTAACATGACTCCTCCTGGAGCAGAATGGTACCGTATCGGAGTATTGGTGCGGTAGAGAACAAAGTTAGCATCACTGGTTTGTTTTTATATGCAATATAAGGACAGTGCTAACATGACTCCTCCTGGAGCAGAATGGTACCGTATCGGAGTATTGGTGCGGTAGAGAACAAAGTTAGCATCACTGGTTTGTTTTTATATGCAATATAAGGACAGTGCTAACATGACTCCTCCTGGAGCAGAATGGTACCGTATCGGAGTATTGGTGCGGTAGAGAACAAAGTTAGCATCAACATCCATTCAGTTAAATGTAGCCGAGCAATATAAGGAAGGTACTGGCATGGCACCTAGTTCCCAGGTGGTGTATTAGGCTAATATCTGACGGTCAGTTCTGTATTAGCCATCCATGTCCAGTTACATAAAAAAATAAATATTTAAGGCATGGCTAGGCTGGCCTAGACTGATATGTCTAAATCATATTCAAGTATGGTTATCACTTTTCATGTTTGTGTGCTTTTTTTTCGTCCAGATGCTGGTTCACTTAGGGAGCATTTATAAAGAATGAGAGCGATTTTAGACTACTTTGGACCCCACCCTCCCCTCTCATGACCGGTCGTGACTAAGAGGCTAAACACTAGTTATGTGACATTCATAATCACAATTTGAACAACTAAAACTAACCAACAAACTAAAATCCCACTATTTCTGATCTTTGGGGGGAAGTTTATGAATAGGCCAATGTGTACAATTTATACAGGTTTACGTAACCAAAAGCAACATATTAAGAATGCCGAAAAAAAATATTTTTTTTAAAACAATAATTTGTATTAGAAGTTTAATAGAATGGATAGCGAGGGTGGGCGGAGCGCGGCAGGGGCGCTTGGCACAGCACGACTCGGCTTCGGTGCGTTCCATCACATGACTCGAGACAGGACCCCCCCCTCCCGTGACCAGACGTAACTGAGTGCCGGACCCCTCCCTCCCCCTAAAAACGTCACGTGGTTTATGAACGCTCCCTTAGTCACTACCTTGTAATGCTAAGGGCCGAGTGCACGAACGTACAAAAATAAAAATCAACGTCAAAGTATGATCAAACACGTCACTTTGTGTGGACAGTATGGATGGAACTCTATGCGGATCACTAAAAGTGACGTGTTTGAACATTGATTAACTCGGCCGTCTCTTCGTGCAACCGGGGCTAAGAATGTTAATTTTGACTGACCGTCCGTAAATGAGGCTGACTGACAGCTGTAAATCCTCGTCCCATCCAATTCTCTTTCTGAGTTGGATAGAGCTGTTCCATGGTTCGGAATCCTTATAAAACTGTAGGTCCGTTTTCTCTATTGGGTGGGTGGTAGGGTCTAAACCTGCCCGGGCTACCATCGCATTGGATGAAAAAATGGTCGAAATGGCCATAAAAAGTTGTATGTAATCTATCGAGCACAATGTAGCCATGCTCTTAAAAAAAAGGTCCTGGCATGACACCTAACGCCTACGGGAATGCAGTGTGTTGGACTAATATTATGACAGTAGGTGATGACAGTCGGCTGCTGCGTACGGATGTAGCGGTTGCCTCCTTGTCAACCGGCTGAATGATCAGCTCGAAACATTGAAGAAAGTTTTTTCCCGCCATGAGAAAAGCCATACATTTTCATATATAATAATTAGCAATCCATGTTTTTTAGTACGAATGCATCATTAGAAAGACACTACCTCGTGGCAGTATGGTGAATGTACGGCTGCAAAAACCATCAATATTACCGTCAAAGTGATGCCTCCACGTGTGGTCATAGTCAGATAGTAACCATCGTACAGTATGTCCCGCTCATTGTCGAAAACTGGACACTGAAAGGGAGAACATTTTGATAGTATCTTTATAGGAAAACATATTATACTAGGGTGGAAATGAATGGGGCTAAAATAATATCTATTCATTCGTGATTCATGAAATTGAATATTAAAAAATTTCGCAAACTACATATTTTGTTTCAAGTTTTTCTCAAAGAAAGCATGAAGCCAGGGTGACCTGTGTATTGCTAGTTTGTGAAGTAAATGGGCGTAATAACCCGTACGAATACACTCGTTATGGTAAATTAGGGGTGACGACATTTCGAAGTAAAGCTTGAAACAAGTTTTCAGATCATTATTTTGAAGCTACGTAGCAATTTAGTGATGATTTTGAGTCATCATGCATCTGAGATTCACATTCTAAGTCTATAATGAAGGCAGTTGTGAACAATTGGTCTCTATTTAACCACGCACTGTTGAAATTATTAAACTCAGTGTAGTGTCAACTATGATGCTTATGGTATATTTTATTAATTTATTTATTTCAAGCCCAATATAACGTTACATACATAAATAACTATTCTTATGTTAATTGTTTTGGTTACATATCATCCCACTGGGTGGGCTAAGGCCTCATGTATATTATTATTTATTATTTAAGCGTTTTTAGCACACACATTACTGTTTGCCCTAAAGTTATCTTATATCGCTCTAGTGCCACCCACTGTAGGGCTTAGGCCTCTCTCAACCTTACAGATTTTGAGGTTGTGGTCATTTTCCTCCCTGGGTGACCAACCTTACCTGGAAGTAGATACTTGTGGTATCATTTGATAACAGTTACACTTACATGGCTTTAACTATAGCTATAGATTCACATTAAACAATATTTTACAAAAAGGTAAGCATGGTGAGTCCCGAAAACAATTTACAATATAAATATTAAGCACACAGTTATACATACACACATATCATGTATATAGTCAAATACAAATAAACTCACCGAGAAATTCTGTATGGAGATGACAGCACAAATTGCATCATCGGATTCGATCCTCAAAATCACACTCTTGGGCCTCGAGAACAGAGAGAACCAACCGGCATCCTCTTTGGCCGTCTCCTGCTCGGACCGATCAAGGCCAGCGACGCCATCTTGTCTCAGCAGCCAATCGCTGCCGGATTGCACCTCAAAGAGACTCTTAATCTGAGCTTCAGAGTCCGTCAACTCTCGATTGCAAGACAATTTGTTCTGTATGTTCAGCACGTCAAGGTTGAGATTGTCGTGCTGCTTAAACGAGAAGAAGTAATACTTGGGCTCGCTCGGCGATATCGTCAAGTTATAGGTGTGGTTGAAGTTTGCCATGTCCCCGGTGCCGCGGTCAGTATTGAGCTTCACGTAGAAGTCGGTGACACTTTCGACGGTAATGTTGACTGCAATACTTATCGGACTGGACGTCGACAGGTGGATTATAGGAGTGTTTGAAGTTCGGACTAAAACAAAAAAAAAAAAACTATTGGTCATGGTTGGCTAATACTACATCTACTGGAATGATATTAGCCAAAACACCACATTTGAGAAGAAAGTTGGTGCCATTCCATGACATTCTCTTTTGGATTTTTTTTTGTGCTGCATCAACCACCTTTCATTCAATGCAATGGAACCAACCCATGTGAGCTCATTTCTACCAGCTATTAGGGGAACGGGACCTAGAGTTTTACATGGATTCCGAACCATGGAACAGCTCGCATTCGTAACGAAATGCGCTCTATCAAACTCAGACAGAGAAAGAAAGTGGTTCATGACCAGGACGAGGATTTAAACCAATAACCTCTCGAATGAAAGGTAACTTATTAAGATTAGCACGAACACTTGACAGAAAAGGAAAGAGAAGTGGCATTTGGACATTATTGTGACTCCACCGTTATGGACATAGTGTTCATGTAGTGCTATGCGAAGCTGGCAGTGCGTTGTTTGCCACACAACCCAAATATGGCCAACCCGCGAGTGTGCTGCCGAAAAGCGTTCGCCACACAGAAGTGGTAGGCAGAGAAAGTTGGTCAAACTGGGTACGTGCCCACGAACTGGGGCCCTACGTAACAGCCCACATGATAAGAAGGCGCAGCTTAGCGTCAGTCGCTGGCGATGTTGCCGGCAGATGGTGCGCAATAATTTTGTACGTACGGTTAGAAATGATGATATTGTTTTATACATATTGTTTAAAACCGAGGAAAGGCATAGATTTTAATTTAAAATTAAATTGTGAAGGGTTTTTTATTGAGAACAATAACAGTAAAATGCAAATGCGCTATCTAGTTGTAGTGTTAGAACCATTAACAATCAAAAACATCAATAACATTTCTGGTTCTTCCCGTAGATGGATTTAGCAAATATAGGCAGTGCGTGACCCCACCATGAAGTGTTTTCCCCTCGCTTTCCCCACTGCGCTCTCTAGTAACATAAGCAAACAGCATCTCCTCTCTACCTCCTTCCTCCATGGTTCGCCAAGTCAGATGTGGTGGTTAAAAAACTGAATGCAATCAGATGTTCTCACGATCGTAATGTATTCTGAAATGTGAATTGCAACACCACCTGTGGACTTTTGTTGGCCACCATGTTGGCAATCTACACCTTTTTCTTTAATGTATGGGTTCGATGAGGTTTGAAAGTGGTTGCATACCGCACGTGTCCTTGCCGGAGTTGAAGATGTTGTTGTGCGGACAGAGCGTGCGCGAGATGTTGGTGAACTCCTCCACGCGGCCGGAGGTGGCCACCCTTAGGGGCAGTTGCCATGACAGGACACCTGCCAGGGAAATAACGCAGTCAGTTCCATCTAACTTCAGAAAAATATATTACAATGGTATATTACAAGAGCTGCCTGTGCGGTTTTGAGCGGCTAATAACCATGCCAGAGGTAATGGGTTCGATCCCTGCCCTGTTCATACAGCACTTTCTTTCTCTTTCTGTTTTGGATAAGAGCATTTCGTCATGAATTAGAGCTGTCCCATGTAGGGCCCCTTCTCTTATTATGTGGGGGATTTTATGCCAGCTTTTTAGGGTTCCGTATCCAAAGGATGCCAACGGAACCCTATTACTAAGCCTCCGCTGTCCGTCCGTCCGTCCGTCCGTCCGTCCGTCCGTCCGTCCGTCCGTCCGCCCGTCCGTCCGTCCGTCCCTCCGTCCGTCTGTCACAAGGCTGTATCTCATAAACCGTAATAGGTAGCAAGCTGAAATTTTCACAGAATGTGCATTTATTTTGCCGCTATAACAACAAATAGGTAACATTAAAAAATAATTCAAAATAAAGGGGGCCCCCATAGAAAAAACGTGATTTTTAGGTATTAAATCTTGCACAATGGCGCGGAACCATTCCTGGAAGAGTCCGACTCGCACTTGGCCGTTTTTTTTTAATTTTATTACCGTTTCCCCAATCTTAAAGAGTTTTTTGTAAAAGTTGCTTGTGTGCTAAGGTTGTCGATGCGCTGCCTACCGTTTTAAAAATAGTATAAAATTGGCTTCAGTAGTATAAAGCCCCCACCTCCGCTTGAGCTGCATGCCACATTATTTAGTAGGCACAAAGTTCTAGCTACATACACCTCGCAGTGAGACACGCCTGGTAAATCTTTGTTGCAGCCAAATCCTTCTACTGATAATGGAAAAAAAATGTATTAAGATTACCTCTCTGTTGCCGGGCTGTGATGAAAACAGGATACGATGCGTTGATTGAGTGACTCGCTACGGACACCCGTGCCGGGTTGTCAAAGTGTTGATCGTCCTGAGAATGTTATTTTTTCAAGTAAGCCCACAGTCTATTTTTTATTTATTTAAGAGGAAAGATAGACACGAACAATAAAAGCAGTAACAATTACAAATATTTAGAATTTGCTCGTATCCAAAGCTATTCCCCACTCATACATTACAAAACATTAAAAAAAGGATGGTGCATGCGGAATTACAAACTAGGAACATAGGTACATATAAATAGGAATAAGATAGTTGGTACATATGTTTGCTTACAACAGCTTTCGATTTCTGACATTATATTTAAATTTAAGTGTGGAGTCGAAAAACAAATTTGAGTTAATCATATTTTCATTGTACAGCTGGTACATTCGCCTAACACCAACATTTGTGCGTACCTTACTAAGGTGGAGTAAAGGATTACATCTAGTGTTTCTTTGTGGGAATCTAAAATCTATCAGTTCGATACGGCTAGGGGAGTCGAGTCATGATATTAGCATAAAACTAACCCTAAGGAATTCAGTATCATGCAAGGACCTTCACTTCATGCTACATGGAACTGGATGAAAAACACAAACACCGCTTCGACCATCTTGTCATCAAATGCGATGGTAACAACCCGGGCAGTAGTAGAGGAATGGAACCTCGGAATAGCTCGCATTCTTGAAGAAGTACACTAATCCAACTCAGAAAAAGAATGGGACAGGGTTTGAACCCAAATCCTTTTTTATGCAAGGCAAATCCCCAGGACCTGAAGCTAAGCGCCCCCCCCCCCTTACAATTAGCATTACTTTTGATCTATCACTTTCTCCAATACGAAAAAAAATTAAAGCAATTTAAATACAGGTTATTGGCTGTTCGGGATGATAATAGTGTGGTCAGTAACACCATTATCTCATTCTATAAGGAAACTTGTTGCCAGCACAGTTGACGCATAGCGAGATTAGATATGTGTGCACAAACGAGAAATTAAGAACGCAGACAGATATATAATCATAATATAGCTGTAGACAGATATTTAATATAATACAATGAATATAAAACAATTACAGATAATCTTTATCTATAAACTTCTGGTGTGTTCGTATTCATTCTCCTCCACCAATCATTTTCTTTAAGTTTACGTTGAGTTAGGCGTTGTACCATTAAGGTGGCCCATCCCGCTCATCTCCCCATACAAAAGGGGAAAGAAGATCACGCCCATATTTTTTGTCAGAGATCCAAAATGTTGCTCAAAATAGCTTTATTTGATCGAACTAGATGTCTGATGACCATTGGCATTGTAAAATTGTGTTTGGTTTCTAAGTTATAAGGTTCGAAAGTTCGAAATTTTCGCGCCTTTTTTACAATAACTTTGGAGGTGGATTACGCAATGATAATGTAAGAACATCGTAAAAAGATTAGTCATCAGACATAGCTTATTTAATCAAGATTTATGATCTATTTGGTTTTTGTTAGATTTTTGACTACAGCGGTCGTGGTTTACTTTTAGCTATAAGTCGTTTTGAAATTAAAATTTTCGTAAATCTTACCAAACCATACACTATACATATTGTCTTTTTTGTGGACATGTTGCATCGTCCTCATCACGGAGCCTGTCTTATTCTTTATAACAGAGAAGGCCCCAGAGCGCTACAGCACGGTTTTGTACAGTGCCCGCGAATGAGTTAGTCCCGCCGGGTTGGGCCACCTTAATTACAGGAGGCGATTTGGCGCTTTAACGACCCCCCCCCCCCTCCACCCCCTGGTGAGATGTCGTGAGATTTGGCTCAACTCCCTTACCCCATCCTAATCTCACGTTTTTCAAAATGCGTATTTTTAGTGTAATATGTGCTTTATTGCGATGGACTTATTTAAACAACCCCAATCGCCTCACGTAATTATTGGATGCACCGTTATTTGTAAAGACAAACGTTCTGTAAAATGTTTAAGTCATACTCTGATCTTATAATAAAAATATAGGTTTATATTATGACTATTCAAAATGAATTTAAAAAACATAAAGCATCATTTACTTGAAATTAAAATTGCCTTGGAAACTGCTCATTGTTTTAATATGAAACGAATGTACATGTACAGATTTTAACGTTTTTTGCAATCTTAGCTTTAAATTATTTGATTTCATGTTTCTAATGCATGAAAAGTAATAAAAAAGCAGATATTTTCCATGCATCTAACGGCTTCGGCCACGAGAATCTAATTTGCTTTGGGCACTTCTTGAGTCTTGCCTCCGCCTTAAGTACGGCCCGTAAGCGATGCTCCCCATACAAACGTGGTTTAATAATCATTTGAAAAACACTGTTCCAATTTGCTTTATTTTTGGTATCTAATATTTGACGATAAATATCTGAGTCTGCACATTTTTGTTTTGCTGAAAAATCCAAAGCAAGTCAACAGGCAAAAGAAAATCTACATGCAAATTTTATTTTGTGACACAGGAAACATTTTTAGTAAAGACAAACACGTACGGACATAGATAATGGTTGCTTTATATGAAAACCCAAATATCAAACAAATTGAAACAGTGGTTTTGAAATTATTAGTAAACTCCGTTTGATGATGCTTACGGGCCCACCTTAAGAGGAACATATGCAGTGTTAGCATATCTTTATGATTCTTTAAGGTGTTTGAAATGAAAAAGGAGTACCACACAAAAAATAAAAGGATGATGGTATACTGGCGAAGATTGGAAAACAGAAGGATAACAAGGTTCAGAATGAGGCGGCATCATCTAGTATCGGGTAAAATAAATTAAAACTGGGGAGGATTCTTGTAGAAATTCTTTGTGAAGCAGCCGCTAAAAATAAACGAAAACTATATGGGGACGCAAAGTCAGTGCAGTAAACATTAAGCTAGCGATAATTAAAAGAAATGATTTAGGTTATTTTGAGTTTCTTACTCCGGCAAACTCCAAGATGTATTCGTCGGTAGCATTGACACACACTGTGTAAGTTTCACCATATTTGTACCTGAAACAAAATTCCTCAATGAGTTTTAAAATCTTAGATACATTAGGTTCGATATATGTTTTAGTTTATGTTTCTTCATTTACTCTATTAGATGTTTATTACACACTCGGGGCTGCAAAACCTATGCCTGCCGGCCAGGAGCTTCTTCCCAAAATATTAGAAAGGCCCCAGGCAGGGGTGTCGCTAGGGGAGCATCGAGGGGTAGCTTCCCCCCCCCCCCCTTCATGTGCCTACAAACTGTACCTGAATGAAATGGACTTGAAAAGATTTATAAAAAATCAACACTTTTCTTTAGTTTGCCGTATAACTTTACTTCACAGGATTTGTTCCTGACAAGCGACACTATTGACTAGTGCAATAATACAGAGTACTTTATGTTTCTTAAAATCAACGAGTTCGATAGGTTTTGCTACAAATCTAATAATGCAGTTTTAGTTTTTAACATAATCTGCCTCATGACTCCTTTGAGTGTTTTTCGCTATTTCTTATAGTTTCGGATTTTGCCCTGAATGCCCACTTGAAAAAATCACACTTGTATAGACTTGCCCACGCCTGGACCATCGACGGCCCTGACCCCAGGTTGTTCTTTGGGGGAAATACCTCGGCAGAGAGTGCATTCCAGAGGTTATGGACACTATTAATAAATTATTTACAGGATCGGTTGGTTCGAATTCGAGGAATGTCAACAGTGATTGGGTGTATTCCCTGCCGGTTCCGCGTAGAGCAATGGTAGAAATGCTATCTATGTAGGGACGGCGTTTTGCAGCTCCGAAGAGCATTTTAAGATTCTCGGTATTATAACTATACACTTACGTGCTGTTATAGTGAAAGTTGACAGCCTTTGAGTTGACTGCACAGCAGAGAACTCCAATCAGTATATATTTGAGAAACATAGTGAATGAACAAAAATCACAACATTGCTACTGTTATCCACTAGGCTCTTCAACACTTTTAATAAATATCCGTTTGGATATTCTATATCCTATGATAAATATAACAACTTGGGTGGCTTTCCTCGAAAAGGGTGGATTCTTCGGGGGTTCCCAGATATGTGTGATGCCTATTTCGGTCACAGATAAAAGAAATATATAAATTATTAGTTTATTTTATTTCACGAGGTTTTTTTTTTCGTGACATTCAGTAAAGTATTTTTTAATGGATGTATGATTATGATTCAAGTGAAATAGGACAAAACCAAGACCAGTAATATTATATTATCTATGACCAAGACAAAACAATCAGAATAAACAGTTACACACAGAACATGCGATCACAGATTTTTGTATTTCTTTACTCACGCACGACTGTTTGACGTTTTCCCATTATAATTTTTGTTTAGTTTTCACAATGAAAGGCAAAGGTTTTCTCTATACATCAATAAATGTATGTTTTAAATATATTACGATACATAAATTTTTATAAGCCGTATTTATAGCATGTCACTTTTTAACGTTTCTAAAGAGCAGTCTAACGTCTTCCACCGTATTTTTTCACAAACCATTGAATTTGCCCCAGTTCAAAATTAAAGTTCAACTTTAGCGATTAATTAGATTCAAATAGGTGAACTAATACAATTAACGTCATTTATTCCATATTTGTTGTTTTGTTTCCGTAAGCGCATACACAAACGGTCTGAATCGTTTTTAATGCTTATTGATGTGAGCGTGCAATCTGATTCGGGACCCTTGTATAGGCTTTTAGCCGTGTAATCGTTTACAGTTCAAATCGGAGCGCGCAGACATACATAACATTTTGTGTTTGATGACGTCAGGCGAAAGCTTTTCACTTTCACTTACTATGACTTACTCGTTTTTGCTTCTCTGAGTAGATGTGCGATGCAAAGAATATGATCACAAGTATACGTCAGATCTGGACTGAGTAGTCAGTCTGAATTCTCCCCTAAATTGGCGTTTACGGTAAACCGATCGACTGGCATTTTCCGTGAAAACGTCAAACTCCATACAAGTTTTTAATAGATATTCTGTGGTTTTACTTCTTCAAGCTGTCAAAGTCAAACTCAGACTTCCAATTTATGAAAACGCGGAGTCGGCGTAAATGGCAACTTCGACGTATTTACGGCTACGTTGAGTAAGTTGTCAAATCAAACTCGGACTCCCAAATGTTAGTTAGATTAACGCCCACTACGCGCGCTCTTCAATTTCTCCATACATTTGAAAACGCCAGTCGATTGGTTTCCCGTAAACGCCAATTTAGGTGATAACTGAGACTACAGGCTCTGAAGGTCCAAGTTTGAGTCAGTTTTACTTTTGCCAATTTTATTCAAAAACATCATTGAAATTCATATGCTTTTGAAATTCAATTAAACTCGTGCTGGTACATTTTATTAGGTACGCTTTGCACCTACAGATGGAAACGTGAGCCGAGTAGTATTTTGCATTAGCATAAAACTCAAGGTTTGCAACGCTTAAAAATTCTTAATGGGGAAGAAAACTGCTTATTTATCACGACAGATGGCGTCTAAGCGAGCTCACCTAAAATATCTGTCAACAGAATACAAAATAAAACGGAATAGATTTGAAAATTGTATTTATTCAATCTGGGTAATTGAAATGACTACATTTACTCCATGTTATTCCCAAAAAAAATTTTTCTTAATAACGCTTATCAAAAGAAGTCTTGGGAAAGAAAATATCACAAAAACATAACTTATAACATTTCGTTTCATACTTTTTGCTGGTCAATGAAATTTAAATTTGTCTTAAGACAATCAAATGCTCTTCTTTTCCTCTTAACCTTATTATAACTGCATCATGAAGTACATCTTTCACCTAAAAACTCGTAAATCAAACTTAACAGAAATTACAGACTTGAAGTTTTTAAGGTTTGGATGCTCATGTGACATCTACAATAACCTTTGATTTTTCTTCCCCATTGTATTGTATTGCATTGTAAGGTTTATTTATCAGCAATAGACAGTATACTACTAGGATTTGTCTTATTTTAACATAAGGCAGTTCAGCAAAACAAAAACACAGCGAAGAAGAACTGGCAAGAAAATCCGATGTATTTTTTTTTAACGTCCACTAACTGTTGTATTCAGAGTGGGTGAAATCACTTGAATCCGCCGGACTAAACCAGTTTTTGTATGGTTAGTCCGGTGATAATCTCGTACCAAGTTTTGACAGGTGCTCTTAAAACGACTGTAACTATTGTATTCAGAGTGGGCAGACTAACTTTAACCCTCCGGACTAAACCGGTTTTTGTATGGTTAGTCCGGTGGTAATACTAAATTTTGAAATTTTGAAAAATTTGAAAAGAAATTGACATATTAAATATATTACATGGAACGAAGATTAAAGTAGATGTCATCTAGTATGTAGAAAAAAAGAATGCCTATATTTTGATTTTGCGGTGATCGCTACGGCACTCGCTGGCGAGTCACCGGAAAAAGTAAATTTCAAGATTAGGGCCTGGTACTAGCCAAATCGCAAAGTTAGACGAGGCACCCCAAGTAAAGTAACTAAGTCTGACGATTATAAGTGTCATCCTTACAATATATGATTCCTTGTCTAGGAATCGAATGATTTTCGTTAATGCATGTTTCCTTTTTCTATACAAAATACATTGCGGAAACGGTGTCCATTTCCGAACTTTTTTGACTAAATGTAGAAATCTAAAAGCAAATGGAATTTTTTGTTTATGCATATATGCTGTTTTTGCTTATATCTAGAAATCGAATGACTTTCAGATTTCTAATGAGAAAAATCAACTTTTTTTATTTTTATTATTATTTAAATAAATGATGGAATAAAAAAATATTAACAATCCATTATCAGTCTGGAGTTCTATTTGGATTTGCTGAAGCGTTTCACTACATATTATTACATTTGTTAAAAAGTGCATTTGTATGGCGCGAGTAGTTGGCTAGTCCTAGCGCCTTAAAGTTACCATACATACACGTATGGTCGATCCGTCTGTAGGATTCGTTCTATGAGCACGAACACAACCTATGCGACGCCATTATCTTTTCGACCAATCAGAACCTAGAATCTTTCTTTCCATCCTGAGTGTTACCAGTATTCACAAATTTCCCTATAAATATGAACATCTGAATATTTGGTTATTACGGATTATTTCGGTTTTACTTACCGTAAGCTATATTATTTGTATTTATACTATTGCAAATAATTTTGCAATAATAATGAAAATGTTAAATTAATAATATTTTATTGAAGCAAACTGCAGTTCCATGTATAAAATAATGGTAAAAGCGACGCTGATTACTAGGCATCCCTCAAATCAAACAGGTGCCATGCGTCATCCGCCATAACGTTTTTGTAATTTTGTGATTTGTGACTTCGTATTTGTGAGTTTTAGTGCTATGCAAGGATTTTGAATGATTCTACGAGAAATTACCTAGTGGACCGTCGACATGAGTGACTTCGATAAGCCGCGGCCGCGCGGCACCCGGCTGAACTCTACAGAACTGTCAATAGAGACGGAATGCGCCAGCATGGGCGACTCTTTCAATTTCGCCGAGAGCCTAAGCCCCATTCCGGCTTCAATGGTGCCTCGGAAGCTAGACTTCAGTGGGGATTGTGAGGAGGAGATGCGTCGTAATCCGGCGCCGCTGAGTCCACCCTATAAGCGCGTCCGCGCCCTGAGGTAATTCTAGTGAAAGTTCTGTGGCATTTGGATAGGGTTTGTGGTATAATCGCCTAGAAGTATGCTGCCAGGGACGAAGCGAGTTCTACCTACGCAGAAAAAAAATCCGATATACTAATGTTTCTGCGATGGCGCTTGGAAGGGGAATGACCCGGTTTGTCCCGGGTTTGGGTAAATCGGGAGAAGTGACACTGAAAGAGATAATAAATTATTTTTACAATACTTTGCCTTATGATGGATTCTTACTAGTTTTGTTGACAAACACATGTGATAAAACAATTTCTCATGCATCTTCCGATTTCGTTTTGACAATACAACACCCATCTATTTGCAATTGTTCAAAACAATCAAGGGATTTAATCATGTGAATTGAATTGATCATTCAACCGCCATGTCTCTCGCCGCTTGCGTGTGTCCGCATGGTGTATCAAAGGTAGCGAGTTCTGCTGGATGTCGAGATTTATATAAGTATCTAAATTAGCGTGAGCCAGCGTCTGCTATGGCGGAGCATGACATGTTGAGATGTCGCGGTTAGCCGGACCTTTTGTGTTACACTCCGGCTGAAGTACAGAATGCTTTCACTTCTGTAGATCACTTAATAGCAATTATGTGTAGTATTTCTTTGAATTGTATTTCACAGCATACGTACAGTGTTTCTTATCATCCATACTCTATATAAATGTGAAAGTACCTAAACCTAAACCGTGGAACCAATTTTGATGAATTTTGGTAAAGAGATAGGCTGGACCTTGAAGAAGGAAATTTTTGTAGCGAAAATTTAACTCAAAAGGGTTGAAAGTTTGCATGGAACTCATATAATATCCAGGAAATGATTCGGCCTGACGTCAGTCCAAAACGACATTGACCCGAGAGGAGCTGTGCATCTCGGCTAGTACTCAACTAAAACAGCTTTTGAGCATACATACACTATGTTTGTCTGTCAGTTTCATAGAATGTAGAAATCACAGACATGTTACGTCTTGTCGGTCCAGAGATGCTACCATAACAACAACAGTTCCAAAAACCTGTTTGACTGCATCCCATTGTCGGTTTTGGATTGTTGTGATTCTCTTTGAAAATGCTGACCTGTCAGGACATGTTCGTGTCTCATTTTTAGCATGTCATGGGTGAAATCAGATTTGATATTGTTTTATAATTTGCCATACATACTTTAAAAAATTGCTATCTTCATATTCGTGGTTGTATTAGCTAAATGGGGCCTAGGATAACTGGTTTCTTATGTAATTGAATATGGATGCTACTGCCACAACCATGGTCATTATATTAGCTCAACTCAACCGCATTCCATTAGGTGCCATGCCAGGACCTTCCCTTTATGAGTTAATTAGAAGTGGCAAAAAATAACCTATGACCACTAGGCTTGTAACCTTGGTGCACAGATTTGCTGGTGATTGGAAATCTATGGAGATTGATCAACATAATATTTGGTCTGCCTGCTCAATTACCTCTGGCAGAGAAGAACCGACATGAAACTTTGTTTTGATTCAGATCTTTGTTCTGATTTGTTTTTTTTTTCTTACAAACCTAGTTTAAAATGGTTGATACATTACTACTGCTCACAAACAATACATGCAAAAAAAACTAATTTTCGAAGCACGATTGTTTTGAACTTTTTTTTGCACTGGTTTTTTGTAATTTGTAATATAAATATGTATGTAACTTTAGCTATATAAGGTGTACAAGGATAGGAGCTATATAAGGATCTACAAGCCTTTTAGGATCGATTCAGCGTCGAAATAGAACAACTTTTGCTAAGAAAGTAGATGCATGTGATTTTTTTGTTCCATTTAATTTTTTGAGAAATTTAAACAATAAATTCTTCCCAGTATTGTAAACATTTTTTGCTAAGAAACAATGCATCTATTGGTAATGGTAAATGCAACACGTTGATTATTCAACTATGTACTTAACGCTTACATTGCATTGTTTAAAGATGTTAAATAAATAAATATAAATGTAAATTCTGGCATCAAAGGACAACCTCCATGAGTCATTTCCACTATCTCTTTTCATATATCCATAAACAGTAGGTATGTATGTAAGGATGTTACACATTAAACCAGTTTTTCTCTTTTTATGGTCACTAAATGGATGCCTTGTTTCTGAGATTTGCAAACCTGTCTCTGATTGGATAATTGTTTTAATTCTTCCTTTGATGATTCAACAGCAAAGATCGAAGTGTTTAATTTTTTTCTGCTGTTTTTTTACCAGCAGAACTAATGCATTTGCTCCATTTAGGGTCGTGTATTAATTACGTTAGGCGTTTAGGGGTAACGGGTCGAACCGAATCAAATTAGGAGGGGCGGGAGGGGGTTAATTCAAATCTCACAACTCACCAACCACCCACCTAGCGGGGGTATCAATCAATTAAACTCCGCTCCTCTACTAAGCACCAATTTGAACCTGCAACATTTTAATACATTGACATGTTGATGATTGCGAGATGTCTCCAGTCTCCAATATTGCAAACTAGACCGGGATAGATACGGTTTGAGAAGCACATGAAATCCGAAATGTTTTTTTTTTCTCAGAAATATATAATTTCATGTTCATATGCTTACATTAAGTTTGCAACATTTAGCGGGGCCCGGAAGATAGAAAAAAAAATTAAAATGTATTAAAAAATATATATCTCCTAAACAAATATTTAGAAACGGTATTAAAAAAATTTACATGTTAAGTCTTTTAAGGCGTAATGTAACTGTGAATTTGCAACAATTTTGTAATTACGGAAATGTATTTAAAAAAATGTTTTTACTAAAAAAAATCTATGCCGCGAACCTAACTTGCTATTGCTATATTTCTTTCTAGAATATGTAAAAGAAAATTAAATTCTTTAAAAACTATACCACGAACGAGTTTATACGTATTTCGAATTTTTTGCTTAGCTTTTGTGTGAATGTAAAAATTATAAATGAAAAAAATGTGCTTCTAATATTTGCAACATTTTACAAATTTCACAGAATATAGAGTTTGCGGTCAGTTTCCAATTTCAGAAAATAAAATAGAATTTTCATTATTTGCTTTGCAGATATTATGAAAATAGTACAAAGAAATATATTTACACAGTTCCGTAAATAAGAAATTGTGCAAAATTCACAGTAATATTACACCTAAAATTAGCTAACATAAAACATTTTTAAATAACATTTCTAAATTTTTGTTTAGGAGATATCATTTTTTAAACATATTTCATATTTTATTTCTATTTTCAGGACCCCCCAAAATGTTGCAAACTTAATGTACACACGTCCACATGAAATACTACGTTTATGAGAAAAAAAATTGCATTTCGGATTTAATGTTTTTCTAAGTGCTGATCTAAGGCTAAAGTTCCTGGAGTAAACGTTCTATATAGCAAAGAACTTGCAAATCTCCAAACATACAACCCTGTTCACACAGCGTTTCGTCAGTTATTTCACAGTTATCGACAACAATAAAAAGGAAAACATGTGTTCACTGCTCAGCTGACATCTGCCACACCCACACACGCACGCACACCACATGTGCACGCACAATAATGGTCACACACACACACCTGGCTCTTTGAGCCGCCTACAAATGTTTCGCCAGGTAGGAGGATGTGAGTTGAATCAAGATTGAAATTTATGTGTTTAGGGTATAAAGTTTGAATCTTATTGAATGCATATTTTGAGGTACAAATTGACTGGATTAAAACTGGATTCTTTTATATTGTTTTATTATGAATGCTCGAAAGTTTTGTGAAAATGGACACTTCTAATAGCACACTTACTATCATGATATTAGCCCAATTCACCAAATTGTCTAAGGAATTGGTGCCAGGTAGCTTATCGATGAGTTAGTGGAAAATGTCAATTAGCCCAACACACCACATGGGAACTAGGTGCCATGCCAGGACCTTCCTTATATTGCACGGCTACATTGAACTGGATGGAAAACACGGACAATTTTCATTGCCGCTTCGGCCATCGTTCATCCAATGCGATGGTACCAACCCGGGCGGGATTAACCCTACCACCTAGTAAGTAAGGAAGGGGACCTACAGTTTAACGTGGAATCCGAACCACGGCCAGCCTCTCTCAACGGTCGAATGGTCACCCATCCAAGACCAGACCGGACCCAGCGTTGCTTAACTTCGGAGAGCGATCGCCGAAGTGTCACTCCACTGGGCCACTGAGGCTATTCCTAAGCTTATTCGTAATTAAACTCACTCAGCAGCGCTGCCGGCTTTTAAAGTAAAAATGACTACGCTACCCCCATATAAACGAGTTTCGGTGGTGACTTCCGTCATTCCATGCTCGCTGCCATGCCAGGACCTTGATTATATTGCTCGGCTAAATTGGACTGGATGGAAAACAGTTTTTTTATTGCCGTTTAGACCTGACCATCTTTCATTCAATGTAATTGTCTAAACATAGGTTTCATTTACTGAGGCTTACAAATACCTAAAAAAGCGATGATTTCATAGTGTAATATCGAACTTTAAATGTATTAAGTAAACTACGAAAAATCTTAAAAATGATAAGAATGAGACTTACAGCGTATTCAGAGAGGGTGGTCTAAACTGGATTTTGTATGGTTAGTCCGGTGCTAAACTAGTACTATGTTTTGATAGGTGCTCTCTGAATACTAGTGGTTACTTCTGTTAGTCTCATGTGTTGATGAAAATGGGTTCGCTTCTGCGTCTCTTTTTGAGATTTAAAAGCATTTTCATCGAAAATACATGACACTTCTTAGTTCAGGTTTTTTCCCTATTAAGATCCATTACAAGCTCAAAATAATTGCTTTTGTTAAATTAATTTCGGTATGCATTTTTAAGCTTTATCTTCATCCTGTTATGGTTTATTTTTGTTCACAACTTTTCACTTGATGTTACAGATTAGTTTTTGCATTCGAGACATTTGAGGCACATGTGCACAAAGGGCCATTGTTCCCATTGTGGCCTGTTTTTATGTGGCATCTGTGCCCTCAGGTGTGCAAAACGTCTCTGGGTATTTCTCGTAAGATGCACCTTTGTGAATTCTGAAAGGGCTTATGCAAGTGTCAACTGTGTGTGTGTATGTTTGTGTAGGTGTAAGGTGTTGTGCAAAGAGGGTGGGTACGAATAGGGCTACATACTCTCTGAGCTTTATGTTTTCTGGATACATACCTGTTTATATTTGGTTGTGTTTATGCACCCAGATAACTTAGTAACTTTTGAGAAGTAGATGAATGAACTAGTAGCTCTGTGGGCTGTAGACCTCGCGAGTCTGTGTCTTTGAACATTTGACATTTTTTAATTTTTCTCAAATTTTTTAAAACGGGGTTGACTAAATATTCTATGAAATTATTGAAGCTACTCACAAAATTTCACGAAATGCGACCTGTAGAGGACAGGGAACAGCCGGACATATGAAGGATTTTTTCCCAATCTAAAATGGAGATGCTACGTTTGAGCTTCGTTCTTTGCTCGGTCAATTAGGAACAAATTTAAGTCAGTCCTAATAAAAAAGCTACTTTATTAACAGACAGAAGAATACCGAATAATAAGAAGAAGATACCTTAACAGACAGAACATTTAATTAAAAATTCAATACTTAAGAGCGCCCTTCCTGAGGGGACTAATTTATTTGTAGTCATGATACAAAATCGTGCTATTGCGCTCTGGCACCATCTCTGATTAAAAAAATAAGGCAGGCTCCGTGATGAGGAGGACGCAACATGCCCACAAAGCAGGCAATGCCCATAGTATTTCATTTGGTTAGATTTACAAAAAAGATATAATTAAAATAATGAGCACATCTAAGCCGTTCGAAATAATTTCGAGGCTTAAATGGCACCCTATGATTGCACAAATAAAATTCCAAATCTAGCCTATAAATGGGACTCTTCATATATTGAATCAGGAGTGACACAAATACAGTTTCATTTCATTTATTTAAACTTTTTTGGTAGTCAAAATACACTTAGTTACTGCAAAAACTGATTGATCCGGTGCACAATGTTGCATTTGCATATGATACATCACTGTTGTTGTAAAAAAATGAATGTAGACTTTGACTCTGGTTTGACATCCCACTATCTCGATTTGCAGGCTATTCGACAGTCCGGCGACACCCAAGACCATCTTAGAGAAGTGTTCGACGCCGACGCACCACGGCCTGCGCTCCAGGCTCTTCCCGCCGCGACTCGCAGCGCCCTCTGGTAACTATACTGCGCAAATTTGGCCTCTCGCTATCTCCATCTTGAGCCAAGCGGCAGCAACATAATAAATGTATAATTCTGTCTCGTTTTTTTATGTGACTGGAACATGAATGGCTAATACCACAACCCTGCGTCATGATATTAGCCCAACATACTGCATTCTCGAAGGAATTAGGTGTCATGCCAGGACCTTTCCTTCATGAGCATGGCTACGTTGAACTGAATCGAAAACACGGACAATGTTTCGTTTCCGCTTCGACCATCTTTGTACAAGATAGATGTTGTTGTATAACCTCAAAATTGGTTTATAAAAGTTTATGATGAACTGTTTTGTCACCTCAGAATAGATCATTTAAATGTTTAATGAACTGTCGTGTCACCATCAGGCAAGCCGGGCGGCGGCCACCACCTGCACCCGCCGACGTTGTCGCTCGGCGACGACAGCGCCCTCGGCAGCCTGCCGCCGGAGTGTGACGCGTCGCGGCCGCTCAACGACTCGACCGCCTCGCTCGGGGACAAGCGTGCCAACATCAACCCATTCACACCATCGGGTGAGACCGTGACACCATTTCTTTTTAATGAGCAATGTAACAACAGATCACCCATATTACTTGAGTTTGCGTATTATGAGTTTGGTTCGACAAGCGATATCGCTAAACGAAATTGTTCATCGAAATGGTAAAACAGTCTATCTATAGGCTAAACGAAATCCCACTAATCCGGCAGCACAACGCCACGTCCAGTAGTCCGCATAGAGCACTGTGCTTGCAAGACGAACCAACTGTGGGAGTGAGACGTTAAGGTGGCCCAACTGCTCATCTCCCCATACAAACGGGGAAAGAAGATCACGCCCATATTTCTTATCAGATATCCCAAATTTTGCTCAAAAGAGCTTTATTTGATCGAACGAGATGTCTGATGACCGTTGGCATTGTAAAATTGTGTTTGGTTTCTAAGTTATAAGGTCCGAACGAATTTTTCGCGCGTTTTATGCAATAACTTTGGTGGTTTATTACGCAATGATAAAGTAAGATAATCTTAAAACGATTAGTCATCAGACATAGCTTATTTAATCAAGACTTATAATCTATTTAGTTTTTGTTAGATATTTGACTACAGCGGTCGTGGTTTACTTTTAGCTATAAGTCGTTTGAAATCAAAATTTTCGTAAATCTTACCAAATCATACACTATGCACATTATCTTTTTTGTGGACATGTTGCATCTACATCATCACGGAGCCTGTCTTTTCTTTGAAACAGAAAAGGTCCCAGAGCGCAACAGCACGGTTTTGTACAGTGCCCGCGAATGAGTTAGTCCCGCCGGGTTGGGTCACCTTAAAGAGAACTAATACATCTACCCAATGAGACAACTTCTTGAATCGTTATCAATACATAGGAGTCGCCTTAAAACATAACTTCAGATCATTATTATGAAACTACATAGCGATTTAGAAAAAAAAATTAGTAAAAAAAGAAATTTTAGTACATTTTGTATGAAACGAATTTGGTCTCGTCCGTCAGTTGACTATGATTGTCTTTACATTCTAAGACTATGGTCAAAAGAAACAGCCACCCTCAATGTAAATTACTTACCATGTACCTTCCGCCTTAAGTAATTTGTGATTATAATAGCTTAGGTCAACAAGCAAAACAAAACAATTTACCTTGAATTTCCCAATACAATCCAGTAATCCAAGCATTCCAATAATTCATTTCATTTCAATTCAGCATTGCTTGGTATTTGATAGTGCCAGATTAGTGAGACTCTAGTCTAGGGCATATAAAAACGAAGTCAGCGTCTCTTGCGGCAATAGTTTGGTTGCTGTTAGATTTTGACCCGCGAAGCTTCGATTAGTACCGATTTGTGGCATTTGTGGCAAATGAGATTACGAGTCACAATTTTCACAGTTTAATGAAAGACGAGAAAAGTATATTTTGCAGTTACACTTCACATACATTGAAAGTTAGCCATTAGTTTGCGGGAGTGCATCCCGCAGTTCACCGACACTATAGACAATGAGTCTTCAGGATCGGTTGGTTCTTATTGAAGGAACTTAAGTAAGATGTACACACCTTCCCCAGGTCAACTGATGAACAAGAAGAAACGTGCTTTATCCAAGACGCCGACCTCGTCACCGTGGGACACGACGCCGGAGCAGCCGGCCAAGAGACTCAAAGTGAGTGCTATCAGACTGCTTCTAGAGTAAGAGCAGCTCGTAGCTCAGTGGCGCGGGGACTTGTCTTCTATGCCAGAGGACATTGGTTTAAATCCCCGCCCCGTTCATGCACCACTTTCTCTTTCTGAGTTGGATAAATGCATTTCGTCACGAATACAAGCTGATGCATGGTTTTGATACCATGTGAAACTGTAGGTCCCCTTTCCCTACTAGGTGGTAGGGTTAGACTCGGATTGGTACCATCGCATTAAACGACGTTGAAAAAAAAACCAGCGGAGTTTCTTGCCAGTTCTTGTTCGCTGGGATTGCCGAACTGGCTAATGATAGGTACGAAAGTGGTGCCATCCTATTTCCATAGCCGTAAACCTGTATCCATGCAGTTGCGCCATCTATTGTTCGTTCCTTCGGCATTGAACTATTGGTGAATCATCTAAGTCTTCATTCATTTATGCCACAACTAAATACTTTATCTCCTGCAGGAGTCGAACATATCGCGCTACAACGTGGAGTTCGTGGAGCTGGGCGCGCTGGGCACGGGCGAGTTCGGCCGCGTCACCAAGTGCCTCAACCGGCTCGACGGCTGCGTGTACGCGCTCAAGCGCAGCCTGCGCCCCGTGGCCGGCTCGGCGGGCGAGCGGAGCGCTCTCAACGAGGTCTACGCGCACGCCGTGCTCGGCAAGCATCCGCACGTCGTACGGTACGCACTTTCCGGAGTTCCCTAAACCGTTTTTCCGTGGTCCGTAGCTGGGAGGTGACGTCTGTGGCCCGTTTGGTCAAATATAACGGGTGCTGTACCCAGAATTGAGCATTATCTTTGAGACTCCATGGGTCGGAACCCATGTAATCCTCCCCTACTTGCAGCCATGGTGATCTGTGCATTTGTAGATTGTGTAATTTTTTCAGGTAAATAAGAGGGGACCCACTGAATCTTTGGCGTTTATATTAATTATTTCAAAGTAACATTTGAAACATAACTTCAGATCATATTTTTTAAATGTGCATGGCGATTTAGACGATTTAGGCGAGTTAGAATGCCCGGGTCAGAAATTGTCCCACCCCCTCCAAGCGCCAGTGACTGCACAGAAACCAAATCCGATATAGTTTTCATTCTGCTCAGCCGTTTGCGATTGGAGGGTAACTGCCCAACATCCATTCCGACATTTATACATTTTGTGTGCAATAATTGGTCTCATCGTTCATTTGATTCTGTGTGTCTACATTCTAAGTCTATGGGTAAATGTTGCCTTTAGTGTGCCAATTAAATAAAAAAATTACAATACATATCGTGGGATACCCGGTAAGAACGATGTTCCTTTTGCTATAGTCATATTGTTCGCACTGGTTTTTACAAGCAATTTTAAAACTGACACAAGAATAATTCAGTCCGTTCTGTCATTCGATAGTAGTGCATGAAACGAAGTGCCAAAGTTTGGGATGGCAGTTTTGTTGATCTGATCGCTACCAAAATTCACAGGATCACCCGCTGGGCTAAACTATCTGGGATCAACTATTTGTGGATGAATAAATTTATAAATTCGCCTTTTACTCAGTAGACGAATTTCTGGTCAAATAATTCTGATTAAATTTTAAAAAAAAATTAATAATGTTTAAAAATTTGACTCAATTTTAGATGGATGTTTCTTATATTTGTATGTATTTTATTTATTTATTTGATGTATTTTTTTCTATAATTGTTTTGTTTATATTGGATTTGTTAATGATCTAATGACGTATAATTTTTGTGCACCAAATTAACAATAAACAAACTGAAGTGAACATTTTCCCGTCTAGCTCTCACCCGCGAAGTGGGATAAGGAACATGGTTCCACTAAATAAATAATGTTGAGCGTGTATCCGCGGCAGGTACTACTCGGCGTGGGCTGAGGACGACCACATGATCATCCAGAACGAGTACTGCGACCGCGGCTCCCTGCAGGAGCTGCTCGCGCGCGCGCCGCTGCCCGAGAGCGAGCTGCTCGTGCTGCTGGCGCACGTCGCCGACGGGCTCAAGTCAGTTCACTTTTAACATATAATGGCGGTAGCGCCGGCGAGACAGGACCCGCTTAAACTAAGTTAATCTAACTTTACATAACATAATCCGTAAATAAAATGGTATTTTACAAGCAATACGAATTACTTCCATACTCGCTGCCTAGATGCTACCCCATTTTGTCCTAGACCATACCCTCCGGCACCTAATCAACTCGTTTCCGGCAGGTACATCCACTCGATGCAGCTCGTGCACATGGACATCAAGCCGGGCAATATCTTCGTGTGCGGCGGCGCGGGGTCTGAGGGCGAGCCGGAGGGCGAAGGCGGCGCCGCGCACGAGTCAGCCGACGATGGATTCGAGGAGCACGACGAAGACGAGCCGCCGCGTCCGCCCGCCACCGTCTACAAGATCGGTTCGTACTTATGGTACTTGGGGATTGTCCACCGATGAGATGGACTTTAGCGTGCTGTTCAGGCAGGTCTTACTCACCGTTTGACGGCGGCCTAAGAAGCCGAAGTATTGGAAGGAAACCCTAATACGTTGTAAGCCTCAATGGCCCAGTGGCGCGACACTTCGGCGATCGCTCTCCGAAGTTAAGCAACGCTGGGTCCGGTCTGGTCTTGGATGGGTGATCATTCGACCGTTGAGAGAGGCTGGCCGTGGTTCGGATTTCACGTTAAACTGTAGGTCCCCTTCCTTACTTACTCGGTGGTAGGGTTTATCCTGCCCGGGTTGGTACCATCGCATTGGATGAACGATGGTCGAAGCGGCAATGAAAATTGTCCGTGTTTTCCATCCAGTTCAATGTAGCCGTGCAATATAAGGAAGGTCCTGGCTTGGCACCTAGTTCCCATGTGGTGTGTTGGGCTAATACCATGACAGAAGGTGTGTGCCATCCATGTCCAGTCACATAAAAAATAATAATAACTGGATCCAACTAGAACTAGGGCTTCTCACTAATTAAGGCACTCGCTGGTCGGCGTTTGCTGGCCGTTTGTTGGTTTCTGACGCTCTGTGCGCCCTGTTGCCGACAATCGACGAGTTGCAAATACACTTACTTCTACACTGACATTGCCGAAGCGAAGCTCACCCAATAAGCTTATTAAGCACGACCTACTCTTGATGACTTAAAAAATGGTCTCTCTTAAAGTTACTGCGTCAGGCATGCAACTGTGCAATTCGATCAGTCAGAGCACTGACAGTTCCTAAAGACTTATGACAGCTGTCAATGTTGTACGGATGGAAAAGTCAAAGTACCTTTCCAATGGAGCCTCAGGTAAACTAAACATCTGCAATGACGTTTAAATGTAATGTCCGGTGACAGGTGATATGGGGCACGTGACGTGCGTGTCGTCGCCGGCAGTGGAGGAGGGTGACTGCCGCTACCTGCCGCGGGAGGTCCTGCACGAGCACCTCTCCGACCTCACCAAGGCAGACATCTTCGCGTTCGGTGAGCAAACTGGATTCCACTAGAGATCATTGATATCCGGCGGCCTCGGTGTGTTTTATCATAGAGGATAAGTAAGGTTAACTCTGAATGTGGACCACCCGGACGTGGCTCAGATTCCATGTAAAACGGGGATGAACTCATCCTGGTTGGTAGCATCGGATTGAACAATATGTTGTTGATGATGACAGCTGTAGAGTTTCCAGACCTACGAGCAGCTCGTAGTTTAGTGGCGCGACGACTTGCCTTGCATGCCAGAGGTTGTGGGTTTAAATAAATAAGAGTTCATGCTGCACTTTTTTTCTCTTTCCGAGTAGGATTAACCCTTTCGTCACGAATACGATGCTCCACGATTGGAGCATTGAAACGCCCTGGTTGGTACCATCGCATTGGATGAAAAAATGGCCAAAATAGCAATAAAAAATTGTCCGTATTTTTCATCCATTTTCATGCTCGTAAAGGAAATGTCCTCGCATGACATCTGATTCCTTCGGGTATGCGGTTTATTGGGCTAATATCATGAAGGCGCGTGTGTTATGAGCCATCCATGTCCATTTACATAAAAGAAAAGTCGTCTCTCTAACGTTATCATTCCGTCGCAGGACTGACCCTGTTCGAGGCGGGCGGTGGCGGCCCGCTGCCCAAGAACGGCGACGAGTGGCACGCGTACCGCGACGGGCAGCTGCCAGACCTGCCCGCGTGCTCGCACCAGTTCAACCAGCTGTTGAAGGTAACACAACCATACAATTTATCACAGGCCGGGGATGCCGTTCATAGTCTACACTCCTCGAACTGGAAAAAAAATCGTCTTCCGACATTCCTCTAACTGGAAAAGACAAAAAACATCTTCCCCATACATTTTGTGTGTAGGTATTTACAAACATGTATGGGGCGAACGTTTTTTTTTAAGTCGTACAACAAAATGTTTACCTTCTTTGTTGTTATTGTCTCGATACACTAGCAGCTTAAAGCTGATGCGTGTACATCTAAGTTGGTAACTGGGGGTGCACTTTTTTTTTCTATTCCTGTAAAAAGTCTAAAGTTTGTGATTTTTTGTGTAAGTGTCAAGTCTGTTTTTGAAGCTGTTCACTGAAGCGGCACTAATTACTTCCTCCGGGAGTTTGTTCCACGACTCAACTACACGAATGGTTATAACGTGTTTCCTCGGGTTTGAATTTCTTGAGGTTCGGTTAATTTTTAGTGAGTGTGATCGTAGGTGATCATTGGTATTTATTGTGTACATCAGTTTGAGATCTGCCACATCATAGAGTTCTGATAAAATTTTAAATGTTTCAATGAGATCGCCTCTTTCCTCCAAATATGCTCAGGAATACCTGGTTAACGTTTGGACTATAAGCTCGTTTACACTCTGTATATGTGGGCTAGGATGTCGTTTTGAAAAAAAACACAAAATGCCTATTAGCACTAAACCAAGTTTTTTTTGCATAGATTTAAACTGCAATTTGTCAGTGCATAAACGTTTATCCCTTTATTTGTTAGGAATAGTTTTTCTGGAGTGTGGCAAATGTCCAATGACATTTCCATAAAAAGTACGCAGCTTATAAGACTAAGCTGCTCTGGTATTAAATCTTGCGGTGCCCTTTTCTTCAGTCTAGTGACGACACTCCTCAGTCTTGATTTGTATGCTGCAATAATGCCTTTACTGTTGGAATTTGAAGTTCCAGATGCAGCCTGTTGGCAACAAATCATGGCGCATTGACAATTAAACCAACTGATATTGATTTTATTTTTACAAGAACTGGATTAAGCCGGCCTCTCACCCAGTGCCCGTTTAATTTTGAGTTTCGAGACACCTGTATATAGATTTCAAAATGAAAAGAAACGATTCAAAAGATAGGTGACGGACAAAGTTGTAGACGGTTCCGCCGCTCGTCCACAGCGCATGGTGCACCCGGAGCCGGCGCAGCGGCCGACGGCGGCGCGTCTCCTGCGGCACCCGCTGCTGCAGCCCGCCGGCAACCAGAGCAAGGCGGAGCTGCGGAGGCAGCTGGCCGCCGCGCGCCTCAACAACCAGCTGCTGGAGCGCAAGCTGCAGGAGGCGGCCAGGTCAGTGCTCCGTAAAGTTCAAGTAGGTTTGAATGTTCGATCTTCGCAGTCAGTGTCCGCAATGCAGGTAAAGCCTTCAATAAATGTATGCAGGTATAATCTTAAACACTGTTAGTGTAGACTTGGTAGCCCGGTGGCCCGACGCCTTGCAATTTTAAAACTGGGTAAAGTACCTCTGAGCGCGGTTGGGTTCTGGTAGGGTGACCATTATCAACCGTTGAGTCTGACTGGTTCGGATTCCACGTAAAACTGTAGGTCCCATTCCTTACTCGCCTCAAAAAAGCTGGGATTTCTCAACAGGGTGCGTCAGTATTTCATTCATGACCAAAAACTGGTCCTTTACAAGGCGCAGATAAGGTCTTGCGTGGAGTATTGTTCGCATTTGTAGGACGGCTCAGCTAAACACCTGCTTGGCCAAAGTACAACCTGGGGTCCTTCAAATATGGTGTGAAGAAGCACCTGGCCGGCCGCCATGGTTTTCGCAGCCCCCCTGTAAGTTTGAAATCCCATGGGCGTCGTCGGACACCTTAAGATGTCCTGGCGTACGCCATATGCCATGCTTAATATAAAAAAAACAAAAAAAATCCCACCCGAGTTGGTACCATCGCCTTGAATTAACAATGGTCGCAGCAGCAATGAAAATTGACCGGGTTTTCCATCCATTTCAATGTAACCAGGCGATATAAGGAAGGTCACCTAGTTCCCATGTGGTGTGTTAGGGTAATATCTGACGGAGAGTTTGGTATTAGCCATCCATTTCCAGTTTCATAAAAAAGTAGGAAGCATTGATTACGGGAGGAGGTACTGTATGAGAATTCCAAATTATGGGTATGCAGTAGGTGGCAAAATTGGTAGACGCAATATCCGCGAATGGTGTGTTTTGCTGCTTCGGGTCCAGCCTTGCAGTATATTTGTAAAGTAGTTCTTTTTACAGGCCATACATGCATATCACATTCCTTGGAATAAACTACATACCTTCTTAGTACAAAAAAGTATATTTAGCAAGTATGTAGCTGGTAGGGGTAAGGGACGTAATGCAGTTTTGGTTTTCATCAAAATCGGCCCCATTGAGTGTCTTATGCTACTTCTTATAGTTACAGATTTTGCCATGATTACACACTTAAAATAAAAACTTGGAAACAAACATTGAAACATGGACTTCTCTACCGCAGGTGCATCAAGTCGTTGGCGCCGAGCGCCTTCCAGGAGTCCGCGAAGCTCCGCACACGTTCGGCGAAACGCTCGCAACCGCCGTTAGGGGCTGATAACTCTCGCCTCATCGCCGAGATGATCCAGTCTGTGACAGCGCCGCTGCGCAACCTCGACCGGCCGAGGAAGAAGCTCTGATGTCATTGCGGACTGGAATCCGGACGTGAGTCTGGATTTAAGTGGGGGATTGCAGTCTGGACCTGAGCGGGGGACTTTATTTGTGTTATATCTGCTTCATGGCAATCTGTTTAGGAAACAATAAGACACTTAAATGTATGATTGTTGTCTTCTCCGAGAGTTTCTTGTTAGAATGTTCTAATAGACTCGGTTTTTGTCTGAGGAGAATTTATTACTCAGACTCGGGTTTACGTTTCGTTTCAGTTTAGTATGATGCTCCCCTCTCCGCTCAAAGCCAGTTGCACTGGCATCGTTAACATGGCATGGCTCGATAATATGGTTTGATAGCTTCTGTTGGTATTTAACACTATATTGGACTATTTGTTGTTTGACTGTCTCTTGTTTCTTGTTTGAGTGGGGAAATTGCAGTCTGGATGCATGTGGGGGAACGCCGTTTAGATTTGAGGGGGACTGCAGTCTGGAAGTAAGTGGGGGACTGCAGTCTGGAAGTAAGTGGGAGACTGCAGTCTGGATGTGAGGGTAATACTGTGGTATGCGTGTGAGTCGGAGGCTGTGGTCTGGTTCTGTGGGGGAAGATAGAGGGTTGACCATGCAGACTTTTTGAAGACTATTCTGTTTTGTGTAAAAAAAACTTACAGGAAAGGGAAAAGAATCCATGTAGACATTGATAAGACTAACATATTATTTATAAATATTAAAACCCATGTATGTGATTGTGTGAAACAGTACGATGACAGTTATCTCATGCTACTTCAAAAGGACTCACATTATTTAAAAGTGGTAATATGTGTAGACTTACAAAGCAATAAGAAATTTGTAATTGTACGGAATCAAATGATGTAAATATGATTTACTGAACTTACCTAACCAAACCTGTCCCAATTCAACCTAAAGTAAGTTGACCTGACTTTACCTATCCTAATCATTAAATAAAATGGTATTTTTCATGCGTACTCCGTATACTTACATGTTTCAAGACAGTGTAGTGGCCTGAGCTGAAGATCATAGTGACAGACTTAGTTGATCAACATTATGACGACTGATTTATGCAGATGTAAACTTAAATTTATGCATTAGCGGCTGTACCTCAGGAGCGCGGGGACTAGCTTTCTGTGCCCGGATCAATGTGTTCGATCCTTTTCTTTCTGAGGTGGATCCGTCCATTTCGTCACAACTGCGACCTGTTCCATAGTTCGGAATTCATTTAAAACTGTAAGCCCGCCCAGTTTGGTTCTATCGCATTGGATGATAGATGATCGAAGCAGGACACAGACAATAATTCACATTAAATCTCCCGTAGCACGATCACTTAGGTGGAGTTTCATCACGGCAGATCCATATGTTACTTCCGGGTTTATGTATTTTCAGTGTTGTGGCCTTTCACGTAACGACGAATAGTTAATTTGTATTGTATACAACATTTTGACGTTATCGCTGATGTATTACTGAAACATTTAAGCAACTTTTAATTTTGATCGGCATGGAAAATTTTGGATCAGTCCATAATATGTTGGTCATATGACCTGATGCGAAATCTTCAAGCGATACGAATACTTGTCACATCGAATTTAAACATGATAATCACCAAGTGAATATATATATTTTCTCTAATGATTCAAAGTGATTTTTGATCTCGTGGGATATGTTCTGATGTTTTTGAATAAAATAATATTTGAGAAAAAAAAAGCATCGCCACGGAGGACATTTTTGTTCCCCGAGCACCGAATAATCCGTCTCGCATACCCAACGGTTGACAAATGTCTTCAAAGCAGTGGGTTTCGGTCACTTTCGTTTGTGTTAAATATGTCGTCGCCAAGTGGTTCAATACGCCCACTCAAAAAGCCAATCGATTCATTCAATTCGAGGGAAATGAATATTAAAAAAACAGACAAGAGGCTTATTTTTATTTGTCAGTTCGTCCTTAATGGGTAAAAATACATTATTTTATCAACAAAAAATTACAGATATTTTATTTTTCCTTACTCCCGTGAGGACCTTGCTTCTTGCAAGGGCAATGACCAAAATAAAACCGGAGGCGAAGTTGTGAATTGGCAGTAATAGGAAAGAGTGTGAACGTGGTTAATTGAATTAATCAAATAAATTTTTGTGTCAATAGCTAGTTTTCAAAGATCTGGATTATTAAGAAAATATAAATGTTAATGTTAATCATCGCACATCACCGATAGATCGATGGTTATTTCCTTCTCTTTTACGCAGCATGTTAATAATAGCAATGGAAGTTGAATGGTTGGTTGAATGGTTGAGTTTTCTCCTGATCATCAATCGCTATCAATGATACAATGTGATTAACATTTTTATCTTTTGAAGGTGCATGGCAATTAGTCTGCCAGTTTGCGATAAAAAATAGTTAACATTATTGATACAATTTTGTCATAAATATGTAAAATAAATGTTTTTTTTTTAATACCAGGTATTGCGTTAAATTGGCAACAATTTCCTTGCCCATAGAACAATGGTCATTGCCCTTTCTTGATTCTATGTCAACGGGCCCCATAGGTCTGATTTATTTGCAAGTGCCAAATGGTTGTATTTATTTATCGCTTTCACTTAGATCTGTAAGATCTCTAAAAATATCTGTGATCTGTAAAAAAAAAATCGAGCGTCTAAACCACGGAGGATAGAGGGAGAGAGGAGATGTTTTTAACTCATATTACTAAGGATCGCAGCGTGCGCTATGCGTGGAAGCGGGGGGGAAAATCGCTTCATGGTGGGGTCATGCACCGCCCATTTTTGCGAAATCCATCTACCGGAAGAATCGATATTCTGGTAGCAGCTATTTCGAGAGCTATTCTTAGTGGTTACAAGACTACAACTAGATGGCGCCTTTTAAATTTTATTAAGTGTTTTTTCTATAAAAAAAACCTTACAAATTTAAATCTATGCCTTCATGCGGATTCAAATAATTTTAATTTAAAAATGTCATTAAAATTTGCATCATGAGATCAACATTTCTTACCGTAAAACGAAAATGATTGCGCTGTCTGATTACAATCAACATGTTAGGGCTACTAAACAACTTGGCGCTGACATATTATAAATATTTTTTTTTATTCGTAAACATACCGTTAACATACATAAAGTTAAGAAGAAAATAAAAACTTAGTTTCCAATATAATAATAGCAGTTGCGTAGAATTTTTGTTAACATTATATACGTATGTAGATCATTATTTCTCGCTTGTCACTTTATTTTAGATTAGAGTTTAGTATTTATATGTTACATAAGTGCCTTATAATAAACTGTTTAATCGTTGTGATCGCTGCGCTTTTCTAGTAAAATTTAAGAGAAAAAATAATAATAATGTAAATATATATATAAAAGAAATCACTTGCTTATTTAACAAAAGCAGACGAAAACTGAATCTTCCATAAAGAGCGTTAGGTTTTTTTCCACATTTTGTGATATTTCATTTTTAAAAAATCTGTAACATATTAAAATTATAATTTCATTTATTAGTTATTAGAGCGTGATCATTGCTTAGGTAAGTTGGTGCAGCTTTTTTTAGGGATTTATAAAGGATATGTATATAAAATGAATTGTTGTGTATAGTGTGGCAGGGAAAATAAATACATATGTATATTTTAGAATTTAAGATAGTGTTTTATTAATTTTATTTTAGGCCTTATCAATAATTATATTACACTAGGGATTTTATTATTAACAATGTTTTTCTTCCATATCATTCTCAATTATTTAAACCTTCTGGGATGGGGATAGGTTACATTTTGTTTATTTATTAAGATAGGTTAATGTTTATCTGTGCTTAAGTTAAAATGCGAGATATGAAAACCATGTTTTCACTTTCAGATATAAGAAAGTATTCATCGTTATATTTTTTTGTAATATCCTGTACTCATTTATTAAGCTATTGGTGACCACAGCAGAAAATTGTGCTATTGCGATCTCGCACCGTCTGTCGTTAAAAAAAGTCAGATCCGCGATGAGGACGCAACATGTTCACAAAGCAAGCAATGCGCATAGTTTTTGATTTGGTTAGACTTACAAAACAAATAAATAAATTGTTACCACGAACGCTGTAGTCTACAATCAAACAAAAACTATTTTTTTTTAAATCTTTATGAAAGGCTTGATGACTTAGGTGTTTGTTCATTCAGTAATCTTCCAAAAGTTATTGTGTAAAACTTTCGAACCTTATAACTTAGAAAGCAAACACAATTTTACAATGTCCATGGTCATCAAGCATCCAACTAGATTAAATAAAGCTTTTCTAGCGTAATTTTAGATCTCCGACACGAAATGTGCACATGACCTTCTTTCCACGTTTGTGTGTTTACTTAGATGATTCTATGGATTATTGCTATAATTGGAATCACCAACAAACAAAATAAAAGTTAACACAGTGGTACTTAAACCCCAGTTGAGTTAGTTAGGCTGGCTTTTCACTTGGCATGTGTCCAATATTGGTTTTAATGAAAGATACGCCATGTAATTTTCAGAGTATATATTTTTTTTCACATAAAAAGTGCATAAATAAAACCTGGCTCCACAGTGAACAAAATTATAAATTACAACTGATGAATTAAATTTGGTGGAGAGATTATCTGTTGATTACGCCTAGACTAGCAGTTTTTTCGTAACCACATAGAATATACAAACTTGTGAAATCACTTCCCTATGGTTTTTTGTGTCCACGTCTGTCCGTTTTCTCGTTCGTTTAGTTTAGCGTAAGGTCTTGTTTAATTTATAATCGACTTCTCCTATTATCTTCTCTTAATTTTCTACCAGGTAGAAAGTAGTTAGGTTACTTCGATCTCATAAACTTTCGATTTGTTAATGTCGACTTATTTATATCCGAGTATTGGCAAGGGTGGTCAAATACCCGAATGTACTCGGTCACATGGACTCCATCTCCAACGCACAATTATTTTGTTTCAATTAATGCGAGTATCTTTTTTTCAGTAGTTTTTTTAATCTAATATTTAAATAATCACATAATTGTTATATTGAAAGTAGTTTTGGTGATGAATAGTTTTGTTATTATGGGTGGGTGATTATTAAAAAAATATTCTTTTGGCAAAAAAATTGTAAAGTCTAGTAAGGCTGTTGCCATCTGGTCAATAACACTAATGTTTATGTAAACCTTGTATATAGTTCCCGCAGGGTAAAACAATGTTTTTTGTAAAAAAAATACAGTCGAATTGAGAACTTCCTCCTTTTTTGGAAGTCGGTTAAAACTAACATGTTTTGTATTTTTTACTAATGTTTGAGTTTTGTATAAACACTGTGTATGTACTGACGTTTAGGCATTTTATTGTAATAAATGAAAGAATGCATATAGCCTCAATTGTTGCCATTCAAGTTTACTTCATGGAAATACTATCACACTTGACGTGGACGATCTGACTGGTCCGTCAGCCTGCAGAGAGGTGCCACGGTAGACATCCACGGAGGATGCCACGTAGCTTAGCGAGAATATGCCATACAATGCACCTCGCCTAAACTAAATTGCAATCTCACCAAATTCGATATGTGCCTCTAAATTCCAACCTGAAAAGTTCCTCGAGTGACGTAGTAAAAGTTTGTATGGGTTTGATGGTTTTACCTAAATTCGAAGTTCCGTAATCGCCAATTTAGGTGAGAATTCTGACTGACCATATCGCTCCATATCACAAATACAGAGTGTAAACGAGCCCCCATCCCTCTTGGGACAGTGCTCCAAATAGGCAGTTAAAAAGCAAATAGAAAGTTTCAACATAATCCCTTCAGTATGTTCCAAAATATTGCAATTAATGACTGAAAGTTGTTAAGATAAACCTTTACTTATAGGGCGCGTCTATCCCTGAAAAACAAACCAGTTTCAGTCGTCTCACACATGCACTAATGCTGTGCTGGCGTCAAAATAAGTTTTATGAACTGGATCTAGCAAATAAAGCGTCCGTATGAGATATGTTTATGAAGTTTGAATTTAATCATTGTCACGAAAAATTTTTTTGTTTGCAGTTTTTCCTTACGTAGACTATGTGGTTCAAAAAAGGACTGCCGGTCGTTTACCCTCTGTATCCTATAGCTGTTTCATTTATTAGGCTAAATTGACTGTAAATTCTGTACGTAAAGTTAAGTTATGTTTGTGCAACTTGAAAACATGCCTGAATTGTTAATTTCCAAGCGGTGTTACAGTAGATCTTTGATTTGTTTTATTACTGAAAACTCAAGTAATTGTAACTAGAGACATACATATTTGCAAACAATGTAACCTGATCAAAACTGTTAATTACGAAAAATATAATACCTGTATCTTTCAATATCAAATCTGACAAGAGCAACATATGTATTTTCTTGTAGTATGTATGTATATTTAGCGAGCCAAGCGAACGGGTAGAGTTGTGTGGCTTAGTCGAGGCAGACCAAAGCAGGAGAGTAGGCATTTTGTATTCATAGATAGCATAAGGAAAGTATTGATTGTAAATTTTTGCTAACACATTGTATGAGAAATAAATGGCTTGTTTTATTAAATATTTTTTTGTATTATTTGTGTAACCAGCATTCCCGACGACGGTGGGTACTGTGGGACTGTCATACCCGAAAGTGGGTACTGTGGGATTGTCAATTCGCTACTTGGGAAAATTCGCTACTTAAGATGGCCCTTACCGATAGGACTAACTTATTCGCGGGCACTGCACCAAATCATTCTATTGTGCTCTGGCACTGTCTCTGTTGTAAAGAAAAATACAATCTTCGTGATGAGGATGATTGATTGATTAATTGAAAATTATTTATTGCGCCACAAAAAAAAAAAAAAAATTACAAAAGAAGGTATAGTGCAATCCACAAAGCAAACAATGCGCATAGTGTTGGCTTTGGATAGGTTTACATGCATATTAATTATAAAACGACTCATACCTAAAATTAAATCACGAACGCTGTAGTCAAAAATGAACCAAAAGCTTCACACATTTGGAATCTTCAGGCGACAAGCTAGGATGGAGGATAGGAGGACCAAGTTTTTTTTTAATCTTTTCAATGCTATCAAGCTTCAACAAAATAAATCTGTTTTAAGTATAATTTTGGATCTCTGACAAGAAATATGAGCATGATCTTCTTTCCACGTTTGCATGGGGAGTTGAGCGGGAAGGACCATTATACCATATAAATCATAGGTAAGAGAAAGCATTTTTTTTTATTTCGGGCATCTTAAAGTTAAAAAAGTGACCCCACATACATGAGTCTGTAATGTCCACTTCAAATTCCTGCTAGCTACAACCCAGAATGAAAAACAAAGTTAAAAAATCTATATTTTTCCATTCGGCTGTTTTAATTTGGGCAGAGGTCCGAACTATTAAAACCAATATCTTAAGAATACATTTTTATTGCTTCAAAAAGGCTTACAAACTACAAAAAATATTCCTAGATAACAAATAAGACACATTTTTATCACATATTTGTTTCAATAAGATTTAACAGCATTTTCAAAATCACACCAATACAAGGACAGTGCTTAGAAGTTATTTCAGTAACTATCAGGTTGATCCGAGACAAAAATTAAGGACTTTTTTTTTTAAAGATATTTTTGCTGTAATGTAATTACTGAGATAGTGCGACCAACTTGTGCAAAAACAAGAAAAAAAAATGCTTTTTGTCCACAGAATAGGAAAGAAGTTAGAAATGCCTATTGTCTCTCATCACTAGAGCGCCTGTCGCCGTATTATATTCATACTTCCGGGCTATTACACTGTCACTTATAGTTTTGCATCAAGAATGATTGCTACAAGAACGATTTGCTATTTTGTCAAACTTTTCCTGACTTGGGTGCGCCAGAAATGCCATTATTTACTAGCAAACAAAGAAATAAATATTTTGCTGAAATAGATTTTAAAGAGGCAGGATCTTGCTAACTGTGGTTTTCACTTTGAGGCATATCGGTGTTCAGGAACCAGAAATGGCACCCGTGAGGTTTATTTTTTTCATCAACCGCCATTTTAATGTTAAACCTAACCTAACCCAACCTGGTAGTCGGAGAGGTGTTTCTGTAAAGAATGGTAAAGCCAATTTGGACATTCAGTGGGGCATTGATTCGTTCCGAGTTTTCCTGCTCAAAAAAACCGGTCGCACCAAACCCAGAAGTTCCACCCATCGCATCAAGTCCAGCTTGATGCGCCCGGCGCGCACCTAGAAGTCCCCGATGTTGGCCGGCTGGACCCCGAATTGGTACTCTTCGGCGTTCTCGGTGGGCGCCGCGTTCTCCGTATTGTCCGCGAAGTAAGTGTCGAGTAGGTGGAGGGTTCGCTTGTAAATCTGCAATGAATACATAAATTCGTTATTTAAAGGGTTACCTTACTACTGGTCAGATTTGTTGTAAAAAAATTATGGCTCGAAACAGTGAATTGCCTAAGGAATTAGGTGCCATGACTGGAACCGTACTACATTGGACTGGATGGAAAACAGACAATTTTTTATGATCGCTTCGACAATTTTGGCATGTGACGTAGTTTTGTGGTATTAGCCATCCATGTCAGACTAAATAAAAACCGGCCAAGTACGAGTCGGACTCGCACACGAAGGGTTCCGTACCATCGTACAAGATTGAATACAAAAAAAATCACGTTTTTTGTATGGGACCCCCCTTTAATTATTATTGTTATTATATTTTACCTATTTGTTGTTATAGCGGCAAAATAAAGACACACTCTGTGAAAATTTCAGCTGCCTACCTATTACAGTTCATGAGATACAGCCCTGTGACAGACGGACGGACGGACGGACGGACGGACAGCGGAGGCTTAGTAATAGGGTTCCGTTTTTACCCTTTGGGTACGGAACCCCAAAAAGGAGGCCTTCCTTCTGCGGACACCATACACCATAAAAAGTGTCAACTGCCCGCCAAAAAAGCTACTCACCGTTTCGTTCTCGTGCTCCTGGAGCGCCTCCAGCTTGTCTAGAGCGCCCTCCTCTTCGAGCTTCACGCAGAGCTTCTCCACCTCGCCGAATTTCTCCGCCGCCTGCCGACGTCAACATGCAGCATTTTAGTTGCCATAGAGCAGCACCGTAGAATGGGAAAGAAAACCAATCATTTATCACGATCGGCGTCTAGGCGACCTACCCTAAAAGATCTGTCAAAGCTGTCAGATACCCTACAAATTGAAATGACTCATTTTCTTCGATATTATTTAGAAAATAATTGGTGCCTAATTATGCTAATCAAATGAAGTCGTGAAAAAGAAAAACCGCTAATGCGAAGAAAACGCAAACTTACCTTACTAGGCCCTGGCGTAGGCCATGCCACACTTAACATAAAAAACATAGGGAATTAAGTTACAAATGCCTGTCCTATGGCTACACTCTAAACTTATAGCGCACGCTTGTCGTAGTTTCATATTCATAGGTCTGGGGCTCACGCGTTTGTGTGACAAGCTTTTGCTACGAATACCTAAGACTGAACCGGCGTAATATGTGAAAAAATAAGCGAGGGAAAATTCAACACCAATCAGAAGTGGATGTCAAATATTCCGCCCGTAAGAGTGCAGAACTTATGACATTAACACTTCTGATTGGTTCGATTCTGAACGATTCAGAGGTTCGTGATGGCACCCGGCGACCGAAGTCAGTGGAGAGAGTACAGAAGACCTGAGAGCCCACCTGCATCAGGTTGGAGAGCCCCTCCAGCACGACGGTGACGGCGCGCGGGTCCGGCGACGCGAGCAGCGAGCAGAACGGACGCAGCGCGCTGCCCGAGAGCAGCGCGCACAGCTGCAGATCCGACCCGCCGAGGCAGAGGTTCGTGATGGCACCCGGCGACAGCCGTCACTGGAGAGAGTACAGAAGACCTGAGCGCCCACCTGCAGCAGGTTGGAGAGCCCCTCCAGCACGACGGTGACGGCGCGCGGGTCCGGCGACGCGAGCAGCGAGCAGAACGGACGCAGCGCGCCGCCCGAGAGCAGCGCGCACAGTTGCGGACCCAACCCGCCGAGGCAGAGGTTGTGATGGCACCCGGCGACAGCCGTCACTGGAGAGAGTACAGAAGACCTGAGCACCCACCTGCAGCAGGTTGGAGAGCCCCTCCAGCACGACGGTGACGGCGCGCGGGTCCGGCGACGCGAGCAGCGAGCAGAACGGACGCAGCGCGCCGCCCGAGAGCAGCGCGCACAGTTGCGGACCCGACCCGCCGAGGCAGAGGTTCGTGATGGCCCACGCCGCCTCCTTCTGGCACCTGGCAACAAGACAATCGAATCGAAAGTTTCAATGAATTTAGACTACTGTTTAATTAACATGAGACATAGCTGTATGGAGAGGGGTACTTTGTATTTCCACACAATGTGGCGACACAACGGCGTCAGTAGCTTATTGAGTCAGCGCTTGCCCCCCAGCAGAAATGTTGTTTGGTAGCCCTACCCCGTGTTAAGCTTCTTATAACGACAATGCGGGTCATGTGTAATATACTTTTGTCGTGGCAAAATTTATTTCCATTGGTTACTTAAAGGGTTACTTAAAGCCAAAAAGGCTGAACAACTTTTCTAAAATTACAACAGTTCACAGTTAATAATTCTGTTCTATCGCCCCTTCTCGTAATGTAATTTTTTTAATGGTCTTTTGGAATTTTCGCCTCCCAACAGACCGCAAGTTCACTATAACCACTCGACCGATGCTTATACGCACTTGGGTTCGCTGGTGTCCAAGACGCGCACGAGCGGCGCGAGAACGCCCGCCTCGAGCGCGCGCTGGATCTGCGGCTGCGAGCCGGCCAGCACGTTGGACACGCACCACGCCGCCTCCTTTACGAGCGACGACTTGCCGCAGTTGAGTAGGCCGATCAGCAGCGGCAGGCAGCCGGCGTCCAGGCACCGGTCCGTCTGCAGACAGGTATTAGGTAATGTAAGGGTCTCGTCGCATGAAGCGATAAAAGGAACCCTTGTGGTCTGTCTATGTGCGAGTAGGACAAAGCACACAGATTTTCCATGAGGGAAAAACAGATGCAAACGGTAAGTAGGATGCAAGGTTAATAAACATTTATATTTTTTGTAAATGGTTGCGAGTGGATAACACTTTTTTGGTTAGGGCTTTAGCCATGTTTGGCTATGCCAGCCCCATAGTAACTATTCGAGTTTACTGATTGCTACGCAGGACAAGAGAATTATTAAAAAATGTGGTTACTTATTCCTTTCTATTAGATATCAATTAATAAGAATTAAGAATGTTGCTTTTATCAATTGAAAACAAAAACGTGTAGTTAAACAAATTAAAATAATAATTATGCAACACTGATCACCTCAGAGATCAAAAGTGGTTCGATGCTTTGTATAGAAACCTGGTTTGACGCCTATTTACTTATTTACGTACTTTATTAATGTAATTAAAAAATGCTGATTTTGAAAGATGAACTGCTACACTGAACTGGAAGGAAAACACTATCTCTAGTTAAAGCGTGGTGGGGGACGGAGGTGGGGCGGGACTCACCTGCGTGTCGCTGCCAGTGACCATGTTGCCGACGGCGCGCAGCGCGGGAGTCTGCACGACGGCGGCGGGGCTGCCCAGCGCCGCCACGAGCCGCTCCAGCAGCGCGGGCGTGGCCTGCACCGCCTCGATGCGCTCGTTGGGCCCGTCCGTCAGGTACGACAGCGACCAGCACGCGTCCGCTGCACACCCACAAACATCACTTGTGTGCAGTCACTATTTAAAAAAAATTAACAAAGCGGGATGTTTCCAAAAAAGATTCCGATATTTTAAAATAAAATAAATAATTACCTATGATACTTTTGAGGTTACCGCGGGCTGAATGATTAGCTCGAAACGTCGGAGAATATCTCTACCTGCCGCGTGAAAAGCCGTAACATTTTTCAAAAATAATTACCTAGGCATGTCTAATGTCTACTTTTACTTGTTTTTTTTTTTTTATGCGACCTGACATGGATGGCTAATACCACACAACTACCGTTATGATATTAGCCCAATACACCACATTCCCGAAGGAATTAGGTGCCATGCCAGGACCATCCCTTTATGAGCACGACTACGAACTGGATGGAAAACACGGACAATTTTTCATTGCCGCTTCAACCATCTTTTCATCCAATGCGATGGTAGTAGAAGAAGGGGACCTACAGTTTTACATGGATTCCGAACCATGGAGCAGCTCGCATTCGTGTAATCGAAATGCACTTATCAAACTCTGAAAGAGAAAGACAGTGGTGCAAGTTGGTATTGAACCCGGGCCTCTGGTACGCCAGTCCCCGCGCCACTAGGCTACGAGCCGCTCAAGTGTTAGAGAGGGATAGTTTTGAAGACAGATCTTTATACTTGTTACCATTTATTTCTTTGTAACTGTGTTTTATTGCCTACCTTTGTGTTTCCTTCAATAATAAATAAATATAAAAAAATTTTTTTTTAGATTTGTCGACAGTGACTCATTGCAAATCTTAGACATAGAAATAAACTGAAACTATCAGCAATGATGGACAAATACAACATGATAAATAACAGTTAGTACGGCTCGTAGCTCACGAGGCGGGTGGACGGAATCCATTTAAAACTGTAGGTCCCCTTCCTCTACTATGTGGTACGGTTAATTCCACTTGGGTTGGTAGCATCTCGTTAGATAAAGGTCAAAATGGCGATTTTACGTAAAAAAGGTCAGCCGGACAGAAAATCAAATCTTGCAGTCAGGTGATTGAATAAAAGAGTTTATAAAAAAAAAAAAATTATATAAGTTGAAAATTGGTAGTAACCCTGAAGTAACCCTCAGTGTGCCTGGATTACCGTTTTTTTTATGGAATTACGTGGGAATTAGGTGCCATGCCAGAACTTTCCTTGTTATTGATTATTGCTCGGCTACATTAAACTGGATGAAATAAGGGCATGAAGAAGGGTCACAAACGATGAAATCCTTATCGCCTTTCACAACATACACCGGCCCGGACGTGCTTAAACCCTACCACCTAGTAGGCCAAGGGGGCATACAGTTTTATATTGATTCCGAATCATTGAGTAGCTCGCATTAGTGACGAAATGCACTTATCTAACTTAGAAAGAAAAACAAAGTAGTGCACGAATGGAACGAGGATTTAAACCTAGGTATGCTAGGCAAGTCCCCGTGCCACTAGGCTACGAGCCTTTCAAAGCCGGTGGTAAGTAAAGAGTTCAACCAGTTGTCAAGGAGGCAGCCGTTACGGCTGACTCGGAACAATCAGCTCAACACCTAAACACCGTTAGAAGTAAAGAGAAATACTCACAGAGGGCGTCCGTGTCTTCGCAAGAGAGCAGCTCGGAGAGGTACGGGAAAGCAGGAGACACTAAGTCAAGGTCCACCATCGGGTTCTTATTTCTGTAACCAGAGATAACACACTTGCTTCATCTCCGGGTTTTAATTATCTCCCGAACGACGGGTGGATTGATCCATCTTATTCATATAAATATCTTTAGGGATGTGGCGCTACGGAAAAAAAATCATAACCTTAAAAATAATAACCCCTATCTACAAAAAGGGGAATAAATTGGATGCCGTAAATTACAGACCTATCAGTCTGACATGCATAGTATCTAAATGTATGGAAAAAATAATCAACTCCTAAATAAGATATTTTCTAGCAAAAAACCACTTTATAGTCAATGAACAGCACGGCTTTATGCCCAAACGCTCAACTGTTACAAACCTTCTCGAGTGCACAGACAAGTGGTCAACGGAACTAGACAAACGCTCATCGATTGACGTTATATACCTTGATTACGAAAAAGCATTTGATAGGGTTCCCCATCGTCGACTACTTGCCAAATTAAATCACTTTGGAATACGTGGAAGGTTACTGAAATGGATCGAAGCCTACCTAAATGATAGACAGCTTAAAGTTAGAGTTGGCGAGGCGCTCTCGGACCCAAGGCCCGTGTGGAGCGGAGTACCGCAAGGATCAGTAATCGCAACCACCCTTTACAACATTTTTATAACTGACCTGCACAACATCATCCAATGCAACTTTTCCTTCTTTGCTGATGACTCCAAGTACTTCGGAAATCCTCTAACAAGTCATGCACAGTTACAAAAGGACCTAAACAGTGTTCAGGAATGGTCCTCTCGGTGGTTATTGAACCTAAATGCTGAAAAATGTACCGTGCTCCACATGGGAAAAAAAAATCCTAAATTGCCATACTTTTTAAACAATGTCAAACTCAAGCCAGTGGATTCACAAAAGGACCTGGGAATCAACATCACCTACGACTTGAAATGGGAGACCCATATTTCAGAAATTATTAAGAAAGCGAACTCACTCATTTTCATGATTCGAAAAGCCTTTCATGTCCTTACACCTGATATTATGTTGAAAATATTAAAAACATATGTAAGACCACTATTAGAATATGGTTTTCAGATCTGGCAGCCTTATTTTATTAAGGATATCCAGGCTTTGGAAAGAGTCCAACGAAGATTCACCAAAATTCCTCAACAGCTCTCCAACCTAACATATGATGAAAGACTTAAAATTCTAAATCTTCCCTCTCTAGAAAGCCGCCGTCAGAGAGGTGACCTCATAGAAGCATACAAGATAATGACCGGAAAGTATGATTGCGCAAATCTTGGAAATATGCTCACCTTAAATAAAAACACTCACCTAAGAGGACACAGCTTGAAACTCAACTGCACGGAACGTAACACCAACACCCGCAAACATTTCTTTACAAATAGAGTTGTGGAGTTATGGAACAAGCTCCCCGAAGACGTTATTAATGCTAACTCAACCAATCAATTCAAAAATCGTTTGGACACTCATTTTAAAAGAAAATAAAACAAATAACCAGTTAATTCATTCATATTACAATGGCAATTGACTAAAAAAAAAAAACAAATAAATAAATGTGTTCCCAATTACTAATTAAATAACTTTCCACATGACGATCAACTTAATCTAATGAAAAATAAGATTTAGACATATCAGCTTAGGCTGCCTGTCTAAAATAAATAAATAAATAAATAAAAGTGCGAATAGGACTTTGTGACGGATTTCGTATCTTCGTAAATGATTTAAGACAAAAAACTTTGTGTTTTTTTATTTTCCTTTGTTTAAGCAGCAATAGAAATACACTCTGTGAACATTGAATCTGTCTACTTAATGCAGCCCGCTGACAGACGGTCGAACGGACGGACGGACAGACGGCGGAAGCTTAGTAATAGGGTTCGCTGGCTATCCAGTTTAAAGTAAGAATGTAGTAGACTCCAGGTTAAGCTTAGGTGTCGACAGCTCGCTGGCCAAGTAAGGTGAGCGGCGGCGGTCCGCCTCGGACTCACCGGCACAGGTTGCTGTAGGTCCAGACGGCGGTGCGCAGGAGCGAGGGCGGCGCGGCGCCGCGCCGCAGCGCCGGCAGCAGCGCCGGCAGCGCGCCCTGCGCGAGCACGAGGTCGCGCGCGCGCGGCCCGTCGCCGGCCACGTTGCCGAGCGCCCACGCGCACTGCTCGCCGAGCGCGCCGCCCTGCGCCAGCAGCGACACCAGCTTCGGCACCGCCCCGCCCTGCGCAAATGTGAACACATATTTATTGTATTTTGTTTTTCTTGTTTTTATGTAACTGGAAATGGATGACTAATAACAAACTAACACACCACATGGAACCTAAGTGCCGTGCCAGGACCATCCCTATATTGTTCGACTACATAGAACTAACTGTATGAAAAACACGGACAATTTTCATTGCCACTTTGACCGCATCGATTGCATTGGATTTTTTATTCATCATCCATAGGCTCGGATTTGCCATATTTTAACAGCAGCCAGTTCAGCAAAACAAAATACAGCGAAGAACTGGCAAGAAAATCTGCTTTGTTTTATTTTTCAACGTCCACTTAGTCTAAATTTACAAAAGCGTTTGTATTTTTTTTTCAACAATTCTTTATTTCTTTGTTTATTTGCAAAGACTATCCCCGCCAACCAACATGTTGCCAATTAGAACAGGCCAGTCCCCACAAACAGCACCAGTTCACGCCGGGCACAGCCATCACCTCTCTTGACCATATTTTAGGGAAAGAGATGACCCGAACCAAGCGTCACTGTAAGCATAGACCAATGATAGTAGGGTTAGACTGCTAACGTCATACGACGTACAAAAATCGCTAAATACTTCTTATTTTCGCTGTTACTATGATGTTTCTAACCAGCGTCATCTCCCGTCACTGCCAGAACTAGTTACAAAGTTATTAAACTAAGCTGAATTCTAAATTTTACCTAGGCAGGCATGATGAAAACGTTACAGCCATTATGGTACGGATGGTCGACAATATGGACATACGAAGTACAATGATGGGGCGGGGCTCCGCAAGCGACTCAAACATAAGTGTAATCCGGAGAGCCCAAACTACATCTATCTATATATATAAAAATGAATTGCTGTTCGTTAGTCTCGCTAAAACTCGAGAACGGCTGGACCGATTTGGCTGATTTTGGTATTGAATTATTTGTGGAAGTCCAGAGAAGGTTTAAAAGGTGCTACAAAATGTGCCCATGGGCTTTCGAACTTTCACGGGGCTGCGAAAACGATGCCGGCAGTCGGGTTCTATAACACAGCTGGCGGCGGCGATGGCAGGGGGCGGGTTGGTCCGCCGGGGGCGGGTGAGGTGGGGGAGGGAGCAGACACGTGAGGGCAGACGTCATTGACCGTTGTGTCCGTTTGGCGAATTTTCAAGGCACTATCGATTTGTTAAAAACGCATTGTACTTAGAGTTATATAGGCCCAAGGTTAGTTATTGACAGGTTTTTTTTAGGAGTTACACGTACAAAAAGATACATCATTTTTATTTTAATTATATAGATAGGTTACTTACCTGTTAATTATAACGAATTACTTCGTTTTTATTTAAATTATTAAAGGTTGTAGGTAGGTAAGTAATTGGTCCTTTTTTTATTGTTTTGGTTCATTTAAAATAATTTGAATAACATAACAGCAATAATAATGTAAAATCTATGTTAATAATAAATCTGTAATGGTTGTTTATGGAGTAAGTTGCTTTGTTTTATAAGATATTTTGTTTGTAGACTTTATTTATGATAATAAAACTACATTGACGATTTTTAGAAATAATTTCTGTATGCATGTATGTTCCTCCATAACTCTTAAACCGATTATCCGAATTAGATTAAACTTAGTACACGTACATTTAACTACCCGGGAATTAGGATAGGCTAAATAGAATTCAGTTCCGCTTACGCTAACATGTGGCTGTCATACAAACTGCAATGCTATGCACGGCTCGGCGGGAGGGCGGCGGCTGGAGGGAGGGGGGGCGGCAGAGGCGCTTACTTCTACTAATTGTACCGAAATACGCCTTGGTATTTCCCGCAACTTTAGGACTACTTGGCATCACGCTAAGTCGCCAGAGGTGCGACCAATACAATAAAATCCTTGAGAACCAATTACTTGATTTAGATGAGGATTGTATCTACGTCTAGCCTAATTCTACCCAAAACTTATAGGCTGCATAATATAATGCTTTATTACCAGAGGGGTGAGTAGTGAGTGTTAAATCTTATAACATGCGAACCACTTACCCGATTTATGTGCGTATTTATCAATGTATAGCATCTCTGGGAGCAGTCAGGTTCGAGATGGGTTGCTGTTTTAGATGTTGAGGCTAGCTGTGGGTTGGAGTCCACGCAAAACTTTCCTACGTTACACGTTATTTACTTACTAGGTAAGCAATGTAGCAGTGCAAGTGTAGAGAGGCACATACTTATTTTTTTTAAATAGCCACCAAATGTCAACGAAGCTCTAAATGGGAATTATTGGATATTTCTCATTAAATCATGCTATTTTGGCTCGAACAATCTTAATTAAGGTGGCCCAACCCGGCGGGACTAACTCATTCGCAGGCACTGTATAAAACCGTGCTGTTGTGCTCTGGGACCTTCTCTGTTTTAAAGAAAAAGACAGGCTCAGTGATGAGGAAGATGCAACGTGTCCACAAAAAAGACAATGTACATATGTAGTGTATGATTGATGATGTGAAATAATTTAGCCGACACTAACCCGAGCGGAGCCGGGTACCGCAGCTAGCACTGAATAAAATCTTTATTCTTTATATATTATCTTTAGACGATCTATCGAGATCAAAACTTAATGCGAGAAATACCAGAATATACTGAAAATCCAACTCACTGGCTGCAAAGCTAACAATACCAAACACGATTCACCGCCTCAAGCAGCACGAAATTCTCCAAAGCCAAAAAAAATTAAAGGGGTTTTCAGTGGGGGAATTCTACTTTATAATTCTACTCCCTCATCCCATTTGCTCATAGTCAGGAGAATGATCGCATGAAAAAACTTTATGAGAGAAGTATGAGAATAACTTACATCTATGACAGCTTCGGTTTGCTCGCGCGTGCCCGACGCGATGTTGGTGAGCGCCCACGCCGCCTCGAACTGGAGGTCAGGACTGCATACGAAACGCTCCAGTTAGTAAAGAAAATAAATATTTGTCACAGGACTCCAAGGAAGTATTCAGAGAGTATTTTTTTCAATTGCGAGAATATGTTTATAAAACCAGAGATCTAAATAAGATGAGTCAGCGACCATACAAGTCTAATGTCAAAACATCTCGTGAATGAAATATTCTTAAAGCACATTTCGTGGCACACCAACGTCCCACTTTGACCGCCAAGATGTTGTGCTTTCGTATAAGGTTGTACGTAAAGTGACACTTACATGTATGAACATTTTTGACGTATTTCAGGTTTTATAGGCTCATCTATCTATTTAAATCTTTGTTTAATCTTTGTTGGCCCAGCTACGCTCGGGTCAATCTAATTCTGAACGGACTTTTTGATAGTTCCATAGGGACCTAACCTTTGTCCTAGATATAAAGTGTCCTATGTGTTACTCCAGGTAATAAACTATCTATGTGCCAAATTTCATATAAATCCGTTAAGGTGGCCCAACCCGGCGGGCCTAACTCATTCGCGGGCACGGTACAAAACCGTGTTGTTGCGCTCTGGGACCTTCTCTGTTTCAAAGAATAAGACAGGCTCCGTGATGAGGAAGATGCAACATGTCCACAAAAAACACAATGTGCATAGTGTATGATTTGGTAAGATTTACGAAAATTTTAATTTCAAAACGACTTTTAGCTAAAAGTAAACCACGACCGCTGTCGTCAAAAATCTAACAAAAACCAAATAGATCATAAATCTTGATTAAATAAGCTATGTCTGATGACTAATCTTTTTACGATGTTCTTACTTTATCATTGCGTAATCCACCTCCAAAGTTATTGTATAAAACGCGCGAAAAATTCGAACTTTCGGACCTTATAACTTAGAAACCAAACACAATTTTACAATGCCAATGGTCATCAGACATCTAGTTCGATCAAATAAAGCTATTTTGAGCAAAATTTTGGATCTCTGACAAGAAATATGGGCGTGATCTACTTTCCCCTTTTGTATGGGGAGATGAGCGGGTTGGGCCACCTTAAGCCATTTTTGCGTGATTGAGTCAGAAACATCCAAACATACAAACATAGAAACTTTAACATTTATAATATTAATAGGATACACTAAAGAAATGCAGTAGTGGAGTGACATATCCGCACTCACACTTTAACCATAAAGATAGGGACAGAGAGAACAAAAAACTGGCCAAGTGCGAGTCGGACTCGCACACGAAGGGTTCCGTACCATTGTACAAGATTTAACACAAAAAATCCAATTTTTTGTACGGGGCCCCCATATATTTTTTTATATATTTTTATTTTAGTTTGCTGTTATAGCAGCAAAATAAGTACACACTCTGTGAAAATTTCAGGTGCCTACCTTTTACGGTTCATAAGAAACAGCCTCATTTACAGACGGACGGATGGACCGACAGCGGAGGCTTAGTAATAGGGTTCCGTTGGCCCTTTGGGTACGGAACCAAAAATGATATTACCAGTCGTCGCGGTCAAGAGCTTTAACCAGCGGCGACACGACGCCCGCCTCGATCATCTCCGAGATGGGCGGGTTCTTCTGTCGCGAGAGCGTGCGCCGCGCCGCGCGCGCCGCCGCCGTGAGCTCCGAGGCATCGGCGCTGCGCAGACCTGCACACGCCGCATATGAACAATGGATTTGAACAGCTCATGGTCTAGGAGCTAGAGGGGTGGCCCATCCCGGTCAACTCCTCATAGAAACGGGGAAAGAAGATCACGCCCATATTTCTTGTCAGAGATCCCAAATTTTGCTCAAAATAGCTTTATTTGATCGAACTAGATGTCTGATGACCTTTGGCATTGTAAAATTGTGTTTGGTTTCTAAATTATAAGGTCCGAAAGTTTGAATTTTTTGCGCGTTTTATACAATAACTTTGGAGGTGGATTACGCAAATTATAAAGTAAGAACATCCTCAAAAAAGATTAGCCATCAGACATAGCTTATTTAATCAAGTTTATAATCTATTTGGTTTTTGTTAGATTTTTGACTACAGCGGTCGTGGTTTACTTTTAGCTATAAGTCGTTTTGAAATCAAAATTTTCGTAAATCTTACCAAATTATACACTATACACATTGTCTTTTTTGTGGAAATGTTGCATCTTCCACATTGTTGTTGTTTTTGTTTTGTGCCTGTGTTTTTCTTTGAAACAGAGGTCCCAGAGCGCAACAGCACGGTTTTGTACCGTGCCCGCGAATGAGTTAGTCCCGCCGGGTTGGGCCACCTTAATGCAAGAGGTCTGGGTTCAAATCCTCGCCTCGGTCATGCACCACTTTCCTTCTCTTCCTGAGTTGGATAAGTAAGTGCATTTCGTTACGAATGCAAGCTGTTCCATTGTTCGGAACCCATTTAAAACTGTAGGTCCCCTTCCCCTACCAAGTGGTAGGGTTAAGCTTGCAACTATGGAGGCAATGAAAAAAATGTCCGTGGTTTCCATCCAGTTCAATGTAGCCGTGCTCATAAAAGAGAAGGTCGTGGCATGGCACCTAATTCCTTTGGGAATGTGGTGTATTGGGCTAATATCATAACGGTAGTTGTGTGGTATTAGCCATCCATGTCAGATTCTATGAAAAAATGTAAAGTGGTACTCATTAAAAGCTTATCCAACATGGAAAGAAAAATGAATGAATGGGGTGCACGGCGCAAAGCTTTACCACCAGATGGCGCCACATAAAACTATGCCAAGCTATCACATAGAGGTTATGTTTGCTCGCGAATCATAGGCAATCAAATTGTCCGTGTTTTACATCCATTTCAAGGTAGCTATTCATATTAACTCAGTTTAATTGGTCAACAACCTATAACCTTGAAATGAAATCATGGCATAGTTTTATGTGGCGCCATCTGGTGGTAAAGTTTGGCAGCCGTCCTCCCCATTGAGCCCGCACGATACGTACCTGTGACGATCTCGCACGGCGTGAGCAGCACCTCCGGCTCGCCAACCGCTTCCTCCTCGTCGGGCGAACACGCGCGACGCTTTAGCAGCTGCTCGTCGCGCGCCGCGCGCCGCAGCGCCACGCTCGTTTCAGCGCGCTTGCGACGTAGGTCCTGCGACGGACGCAAACACGAGAATGTGAATGTGAATAATAATTATTCATTATTTTTTTAATTAATTAATTTGTTAATTAGCCCAATAAACCACATTCCCTAAGGAATGAGGTGCCATGCCAGGGCCTTCCCTTTATGAGCACGGCTACATTAAACTGGATGAAAAACACGGACAATTTTTCATTGCTGCATCTTTTCATCCGATGCGATGGTACCAACCCGGGCGGGCTTAAACCCTACCACCTAGAAGGGGAAGGGGGCCTAAAGTTTCACATGGATTCCGAACCATGGAGCAGCTCGCATTCGTGACAAAATGCACTTATCGAACGGAACGGAAAGAGAAAGACAGTGGTGCATGTTGGAATATAACCCAGACCTCTGGTACGATAGGCCAGTCCCCGCGCCAGTAGGCTACGAGCCGCTCATGAACTCCCCATACAAACGTGGAAAGAAGATCATGCTCATATTTCTTGTCGTAGATCCAAAATTTTACTCAAAACAGCATTATTTGTTCGAACTAGATGCTTGATGACCATGTTTGTGAAATTGTTTGTGGTTTCTGAGTTATAAGGTTTTCGTTGTTCCAAATATTACCCTGACCTAACAAAAAAACAAACATTACCTCTTTATATAATAGAGTAGATTAAGAATTAATAATACTATCATCTTTTACAAAATCTTCAATTTGCCAGCGAGCATGGAAGGACAGGAGCACGCATGGAAACTCATTCGTACAGCGGCAGCGTAGCCTCGAGTTAGTCTTACAAAATCCAGACGCGCAACATCGAATTCACTTAATAGCGTCCCGTGAAGTTCTTACGTGGTATCGGTACTTGAGAAAATTAGTAGCGAGCGAATTCGTAAGAGAGCTGACTAGCTGGTGCTACCGTTTTTGTACATAAAAGTGGCTACGCTGCCCCCATGCAAACAAGTCTCGGTTGCTACTCCTGCTCTTCCGTGCTCGCTGGACTATGCAGGTACTCTCTACCCCTCTGCTCTGACCTAATCCATTTCTGATGAGACTAATTTACAGAGGTGAATTATCGAAATAATTTACTGGTACTATACTGTATTACAGCGAAGCCTCTCTCTCTACAGTTTCCTTAAGAATCGAATCCTGCCAAAATGAATGCTAACCTCATGCATCAAGAAAGGGCAGAGTAATCACTAGAAGCATTCCACAGAATTTAGATAGGTAGAGTGGGAGGTCGAGAGCGGAACTTGGTATACATCCCGGGGCGAAGCGAGTCCTGCCTCTTCCAAGCGCCTATGGCTGCACAGAAACAAAACTATATCGGTTTTGGTTTCAGTGCAACCACACTTCTAAGTTTGTTTGCAGCTGTTGGAAGCAGTGCATGGAGCTTGATTTCACATGTTTCACTATGTTGGCACTGATTCAGAGATCTCAATCGATAGATGAGTCATTGCCATACAAGTTTAATATCAAAACATGTCACAAACGAAACATGCTTATAGCACATTTTGTGGCACACCACTGTGGCAGCCAAGAGTGTTGCGCTTCCATATAAGACCTGTACGTGAAGTGACAAATACATTTATGAGAATGTTGGCCACATTTCGGGTTTCAAAGGCTGTGCTTTCGTATATGTGAAGTGACACAAACATTTATGAGAATGTTTGACGTTTTCCGGATTTCAAGGGCTTATCAATTCATATAAATGTTTGCATTGATTAGAAAGACACAATTTTAACGGATTGCACGGTAACCATGTTTCTAATAATAAAGAGATTACATCCTCTTTAGTACAGGAGTCAGAACACTCTTCTGACCTACCCTCAAAAATTATGGAACACAAATACTTATATAAAAATCCAAAGAAAACTAATTTGTTTAAGGTATTCTTAGCATGCCAGATTACAGACGCTAGATTATTGACCACAAAGCAAATCTCCTCATCAAGAAAACACACTCTGCAGTGTCGAGACGCTGCGAAAGTCTCAAGTAGTGTGGATCTGGACCTGATTTTACCTGAGTGCCTTTTCCAGTATTCTTAAAGGCGGCTATGCGCGACGAATGTGTTTTAGTGTCCGACATCCTGTGGCGGAACTGTCTCTCACGTCTAACAAATCGCTCGCAACGACTCGGTAAACCAATTCATAGAACAGCGATGACAAAGGATGGCACCGTGTGATCGGCGATGAAAAGAAAAGATGGTCCGAATTTGAAAGAGCAACGGTCGATCGTGTTGCGTAGACGATCATACTGTCAAAATACTATATTTCCGCGTACTGTACTTGTAATATTCTCTCTAGAAACAATACCATCGTGGCTTTAATAACAATAATTGTTATGCATTTGTCTAATCGTTAAGATCAAATATTTGTGTTGGTGTTCAACACAAGACAAATGTATATACAATTTCCGAAAAACATAAAATTGTGAAATTAAACGTCTTGACTGATGCTGTCTTGAATGCAATGAAAATGTCAATGAAAAAAACCTACTTGCACAATAAATCCTACCAATCTATGCTGTATAGTTTAAAACACTTTACACTTCAGTATTTTTTCGGTAGACTGAAATTAATTACTCTTTACAAACTGAACGAAAATGGAACGATCGTCTAGTAAAGGTGAAACATTTTTTTATTTCATGCTGTTGGCACCTGTTTCCGGTGGGCGATTATCTGTACAATAAAAAGTGTGGAGATTATTTTAGTAACGAATAGTTTAAATAAATACTTTAAATGTTATTTTAAAAATTGCAAACGAATATTCATTGCGTTATTTAAGGATTTAAAAATATTTGATTTAATTGCCTCTCCTAATATTTTTGCAGGGATCAACTCTTTAGGTTTTATCGATATTTTATCGACAAAGTTGCGTCAAAGAGTACTATAAAAAACTAAAATAAAAAATTACTAAATTCTGATTTCAGACCAACTGCTGACGATTTCAGAACCCGCGCGTAGGGTTCTGAAATCGAAAGTATTATAACTCTTGGTCGGCCTGGTGAGTAAAATGCATGCTTCCTTATTGCCTCGTATGTTAGCCTCCCAGTGGTGCGGACGCTTAAGGTTAAGCAATACTGGGCGCGGGCAGGCAGGTAAATAATAAAAGCTTTCCACTGGTTCCCAGATCCAGTTTTTAAAACACTAATAGATACGTTAAACATTGGTTAGGTAAAATTTAAAAACTTGAAGATTAATAAAAAAAGGACTTAATTTTTTGCTTACAAAAAATATACAAATAAATCTTAGGTACCATACATGTAAATAGTACCGAAGATTGATTTGATATTTCATAAGTCAAAGAAAACTCCTATTTACAGCTCGTTTGCAGGCTTTGGAAAATGATAACCACAATGCATTAAAAATATATTCATCTGAATAGTAACTTAGTTATTAATCAAGCCGACCACACACGTTCATTAGCCCAGCAGTACACTGAGATTTAGCTGCAAGCTGGGATAAAAAAGATAATAAAACAAGAAGACAAAAGTAGGAGGTGTTCATTGCGACAGATATTGAGTGGTGGGCCGGGCTTCTGGCATGCGCAGACATTTCATGTCGGCCTGGAATTTATATTCAAACTGCACCCGAAAACATCACGACTTAAACTTTGATCTTGCATTAATAATTGCACAACGAACGCCCTCCTATTGTGGTTATATTGCTCGTAATATACGCACAAGGGGCTAATTACGCAAAACGTTTACGCCGCTGGGCGTGACATCACGAGTCAAGTCTGACGTTAATCGGGGCAAGTGGCCTCTTCCTTCTCTTTCTTTAGGCGGGTGAGGGAGGAGAGCAGACGGACCGACATGCGTCGTTCTGGCGCCGGCCGCACGGCGAGGGTGTCGCCATTTTCGTTTTGACGAATATTGACAGCAGACAGACAGGCCACCGCGGCGCGCCGAGACAAGCGAGCGTCGGACCGAGTTTATTTTTATTTTGATAGAATCAAATTTTATGTCTTCTCACATTCTAACTGCAACAAACAGGCGCGGGAGAAAGAGAATCCGTTGATAACATATTGAAGTGTGCCGAGTGAATGTTCCTAGTGGCAGTTTGTGTTTTTTAGTGTTAACCTCATTTTTTGTGTAATCCACCAGTGTGTTTTCGGACTATTTTTGTCGCATCAATGTGGTGTTTTGTCGCATCGTTTAGCTGATGGTGCAGAATCGCTGGCGTGTTTGGCCTTAATTCTTCTACACGGTGAGTGAACGATACGCCTAAAACGACCTAATAATCCGATATCTTGTTGACTGGACGCCATAGCTCCGAGATGTATGTCTGCTGCATAATCGGGTTCCTTTAGATGTTCGAAACGCTCCAGATGATTTGCAAAGTCGACCTTGTCTTTGTTGCGGTAGCTTCGGTTTGTTTACGAACTGTCACGGGCAGCTACACAGCCTAAGATATATTGCCCCTGTGCGTGGGGATCATAGTTATGCCACAACCACCCGTATAACTATTGACATTAGGTCTCAATTACGCTGGAGCGTCGATCGCGATAGCGCTGGAGAATTAATTTATCACAGGCCGAGCTTGACAAGTTGAAAACATAAATTCGACCTTGTCGTACCACGTGGCCACAGCGCGCCGGTTGTTTTAGAAGGATTTATCGACATCATTTTCGATGGACGATTTTTGGAAATTTCACAGCTTAATCGATTTTCAATTTAGCGCGCGTGAGGTGGCAGCACTGATTCGCGCGATTTTTGGAGCCGGAATGGATTCTTGCAGCGACTTCCGGTAAGTTTTTTAAGTGGTGCTTTGACTGTATGACCGTTATATAAAATAGAATTTGCCAAGAATTATAAAAAAAAATATATGTATGTGTGCATTAATTTCATTTTTATCAATAAATATCGATAAAACGAAGAAATAAATGTATTATCATAAATGTTATACCTATGTAAACATAAAATGAAGAAAAGAAGCAAAAGTAAACTATTGTAGTCGCAGCCAAATTATTGTTATCAAATAAAATAAAGTATGGATGTAAAATGATGTTAGATTTCCACCAAATCCATTAAAATAATAAAAACAATTAACAAAATATGTAAATTACAACAACAGTGGTGATTCCAGTTACATAATTTTAATAAATTATCATAATTTTAAATTTTTTTATTGATTACTGCTGCATTTAAATTATAAATAAATATTTTATAAATTTTTATTTAAACCTTGCGTATGTCTAGCAAACGTATAGTAATTGTATTGTGCCTTAATCGTTTCTGGATTTCGTCTTTATTAGGTATGGTCTGGCTCGGCGGTCACACGCATTTTGTCCCAAATTTTTAGGGTTCCGTACCCAAAGGGTAAAAACGGAACCCTATTACTAAGCCTCCGCTGTCCGTCCGTCCGTCCGTCCGTCCGTCCGTCTGTCACAGGGCTGTATCTCATGAACCGTAACAGGTAGGAAGCTGAAATTTTCATAGATTATGTATTTATTTTGCCGCTATAACAACAAATAGGTAACATTATAAAATAATAGAAATTAAAGGGGGGTCCCATACAAAAAACGTGTTCTTTTTAGGGTTCCGTACCCAAAGGGTGAAAATGGAACCGTATTACTAAGCCTCCGCTGTCCGTCCGTCCGTCCGCCCGTCCGTCCGTCCGCCCGTCCGTCCGTCCGCCCGCCCGTCCGTCCGTCCGTCCGTCCGTCTGTCCGTCTGTCCGTCTGTCACAGGGCTGTATCTCATGAACCGTAACAGGTAGGCAGCTGAAATTTTCACAGAGTGTGTATTAATTTTGCCGCTATAACAACAAATAGGTAACATTTTAAAATAATAAGAATTAAAGGGGTCCCCATACAAAAAACGTGATTTTTTGTGTTAAATCTTGTTCGATGGTACGGAACCCTTCGTGTGCGAGCCCGACTCGCACTTGGCCGGTTTTTGTAAATCCTGTACGATCGTACGGAACCCTTCGTGTGCGAGTCCGACTCGCACTTGGCCGGTTTTCTATAAACGGCTGTTTAAACATTCTGATTTATCAACATAGGTTCAATTTCTGATGATTTTTGCACTTGCACTTGCGTGTGGATTGCACAATCTCGGGTTAGTTATAATTTTAAAATTAAAATATATCCGTCCTTATTTTTCGCCTGAAGAAGAAAGAGGACAGTTTTATAATAACCATAATTATAATACTAACCAGAGAGGTTGTTTCCAACTCAGCTGTTTCAACTTCAACTCCGCCAGTTTAGATCATAGAACGCCTATCCATATTTTTATTCCGCCTCCGTCCCTTTTCTATCACCGGTAGACGCGAAATAGGCAGGGAATGCACTCATTCACTGGCGACATTTCGAAAATAAGAACCAACCGATCCTTTATCTATAGGGTCTGTAAACTATGGAATCGACTCCCTGCCGAGATATTTCCTCGCAACGTTCAACCAGGCGTCCTTGAAACACGGTGTGAAGACCTTGCCGGCCGGCACAGTTTATGAAGCCTCCCTGAAAGTTCGAAAGCCCATGGGCGTCCTCGAACACCTCACATGAATACTCTTCGGAGCTTCAAACCGCCCGTTCTCTGCCCCTTCTACCATCGCTCAACTCGAAACAGCCAGTGAATGCACTTATCCACTTTCGACATTACCAAGCTAAGAACCAACCGATCCTCTATATCTATAGGGTCGGTAAACTATGGAAAACACACCCTGCCGAGGAGTTACCGCCTGAATCGATGTAATTAAACTAAAACTACAAAAAAGTAGGAACTGTGCAACTCCCATAAATTACTGTTCAATCCTTTTATTATATTATTTTAGGTATTATTTTATTATATTATTTCTAGATGTAATTCTCAGTATATACAATTATAGATTTCTTCATATATGTGTTTTTTTTTTCAGTTACTCTCTAAATATTTTTTCTGATTTTAAATTTAGAGCCATTTTCTGTTTAATTACGTTTAAAATTAATTATTTACTCAAGTGGTCTATCTTATGCAAATTTTATAAATCTGTATTTATTGAGTTCATTAGCTAGAGCGTTAATGAATTGATTAAAAATAAAAACAGATAATATAAATAAAATTAAGAGCAATTAGGAGTTATGTAATTAAAAATAAATATGAGTTGTAGAAATGTTCGACCCCAGGTTGTGCAAGGAGTCGATTCCATAGTTTACCGACACTGTAGATAAATGATCTAGAGGACCGGTTGGTTCTTATTTTGGTAACGTCGACAGTGAATTATCGCAAAACATAAAATAAACATATTACAGCACACACACACCCTCACACACCATCACACACCCTCTCACACCCTCACACCACTTCACACATAGGTCCTAGCTGAAAAACAGCACCCTGTATAGTTAGACTAGCAAGGCAAGCTGAGCTAGCGCCATTTGGCATACAACACGACGAACTATCCACATTGTTGACAAGTCTTCATTTAAATAAATATGTTAATATAGTAAGTTATGTAGTATGAACGGGGGAACGGCAGAACGTCTAATATGCAGATCGTATAATGTCATATTTTAACAAAATTTTAAAACCATGCACAACGTATAATCGGCAGATCGTATAATTTTATACGTAGTGCATGAAGAAGTTTAAAAAATAAAATTACTTATTTCTCCATGAATAACGTGTAATAGTCACAACGTATAATATTATGATCTTTATTTAACAAAAAAAGAAAACCATGCATATCATATAATCCAAAAACTTTTCACACGATAAGCGCCCTTATGTATATACTTTTAAAGCGTATACTCGCACGTGACGTTTCGACCGTCTCAATTAGCATAAGGTGGCCTTTCGAAATTGTAGCAAATATCGATTCGTAGCAATTTCAGCCTTAAATGTATCGTTATTAGGGCGCTTTATGAAGTGCTTCCCTGGCATATTATACGTTCTGCATGGTTTTCTTTTTTTGTGAATTCATGTTAGGAATATTATACGTTGTGACTATTATACGTTCTGCATGATGCAAAGAGTTGATTTTATTTTTAAGCTTTATTCATGCACAACGTATAACATTATACGTTGTGAATATTATACGATATGCATGGTTTTAATTTTTTGGAAAAAAATACTATTATACGTTGTGAATATTATACGTAGTGAATACGACTCGTATGAACCAATAAAGATTTTGAGTGTGAGTTTGAATGGGTGCCTTCTCTGCCTGTTTCGAGTTGAGCGATGATAGAAAGGGGTCGCAGGGAGGGACTCCGGTGAGCATTACCTATGCTAGGGACACTTAAGGTGGCCCAACCCGCTCATCTCCCCATACAAAAGGGGAAAGAAGATCACGCCCATATTTCTTGTCATAGATCCAAAATTTTGCTCAAAATAGCTTTATTTGATCGAACTAGATGTCTGATGACCATTGGCATTGTAAAATTGTGTTTGGTTTGTAAGTTATAAGGTCCGAAAGTTAGAATTTTTCGCGCGTTTTATACAATAACTTTGGAGGTAGATTACGCAATGATAAAGTAAGAACATCGTAAAAAGATTAGTCATCAGACATAGCTTATTTAATCAAGATTTCTGATCTATTTGGTTTTTGTTAGATTTTTGACTACAGCGTTCGTGGTTTACTTTTAGCTATAAGTCGTTTTGAAATTGAAATTTTCGTAAATCTTACCAAATCATACACTATGCACATTGTCTTTTTTGTGGATATGTTGCATCTTCCTCATCACGGAGCCTGTCTTATTCTTTGAAACAGAGAAGGTCCCAGAGCGCAACAGCACGGTTTTGTACCGTGCCCGCGAATGAGTTAGGCCCGCCGGGTTGGCAAAATTTTGGATCTCTGACATGAAATATGGGCGTGATCTTCTTTCCTCTTTTGTATGGGGAGATGATCGGGTTGGGCCACCTTAAGGGCCGAGTGCACGAAAGGACAAAAAAACCAAATCAACGTCAAAGTATGATCGAACACGTCACTTTGTGGGGACAGTATGGAAGGAACTCTATGCGGATCACTAAAAGTGACGTGTTTGAACATTGATTAACTCAGCCGTCTCTGCGTGCAACCGGGGCTAAATTCAGGGATACCACGGGATCGTCGACGAGACGCGCTATCCGCCGCTGACTCGGGCCCAGGGAGCCAAGCAGGTGTTTAGCTGAGCCGTCTCACAAATGCGAATAATAACTCCACGCAATAGCCTATCTGGGGGTCCATTCAGAGTAAGAGTGAGTTCGAATTCGCCACTAAATATCAACTCACTTTTTTAAATAGTTAATGTTTCCACACTTCTAGAACATCATTACAGTTAGGTAAAAATCTGGTTTGTCCCGTAAATCCGTTGGAAGTATAAATAACGGTTTCGTTATTTAAATAATAATATATTTCCCAGCTATTTTTAGGTTAACTCACTCCCGAACTCGAACTCACTCTTGCTCTGAATGGACCCCATGGCCTTTTATAGGAGCAGTTTTTGGTCAGGCGTGAAATACTGCCGCTCCCTGTTGAGAACTCGCAGCTTTTTTGAGGCGAGCTTGGCTTTATCCTCGATATGGCATCTAAAATTAAAGTCATGCGTTAGGTCTACATCAAGAATCCCTATGCCCGGAAGGTCGGAGCCTCACTGAACAGAATCCGCTTTGCACCTAGCACTAAAACTACACCGTGGCACGGACCCATTGCATTGGATGAACAGATGATCGAAGCGGCATTACATTTCTTTCGTGTTTTCCATCCAGTGCAATGTAGTCGTGCTCATAAAGGTAATGTCCTGGCATGGCACCTAACTCTTTTGAATTCGGTGCGTTGGGCTAATATCATGATGGTGGGCGTATTATTATACATTTTATATTATTATACATATTATTATACAACTATTAATCGCAGCTGTAATGTGTCAAAGTGACTAACGCCCGGTTCCACCACCTCCAGTTACAAAAATCCCAAAGTTATCTTTCGGTTACATCATACAAAAATGCAATGTAACTGAAAGTTAACTATCGGATTTCAGGTAGCTAGAGGTGGTGAAATCAGGGGTTAATGCAGTACTACTTTTCTAGAGTTGTAGTTCCAGTTACTACCGCTCAGCCTCTAGTACTACCTAGCCTCCGATGCTAGCCTCTAAACACAAAGGCTGAGATAAATAATCGTAACAAAAACTAAGAATAACGAAAAGTACCACTTTCTTACGTCACTTTAACACATTTTGTGCAAACGAAATGTAACTTTTGGCACAAGTTAGTGTTAGTTTGAGTTACGACTAATTATCTCAGCCCTCTATATTAGACACTAACAAACAACAAGTCGTCGACTCGACACGGTATCTCGATTCATTCGCCGTCGCCCTGGCTTTATGCACCCGGATATCTGAGGGTGGGCCCTGAAGCCTGGAGGCGCAGGGTCGTAAGTCAGCGCCTCGGCTGCGGTCGACGAAATTTCAGTTTAAACCCGCCGCAGTAACTCAAGACGCAGGAGAGTGGCGGGATCGCCACGTTCGGTGTATTTTTTGCTGTAAGGGTACTGTCGGATCCTGTTCTTGAAGAAGACCACTAACACATACATGTGTTAGAGTGTTGATGTGATGTGCGCTTGGAAAAATTAAAAGTCAAAATGCAACCATTAATTTTTTCTTGATAATCCGGCTCTACGAGAACTAGCTACTAACACGAAAATGTCTTTTATTTATTTAAAATTCACGCCACGTGCACACTTTCCTATTCTACTTCTAACAAAAAATTTCGCCTTCGGTTTTATTTTGGTCATTCGTCCTTTACGTGGAATTCCCTCAAATATTCTTGCTTTGGTATGACAGCCACTCGCGTGAACCAGATACGAACACGTGCCCACCCTTGCGGCAAGATGGGGAAATATTGGATGATTAGTTCTAGCCATAAATATATAATTAATTATTTGATTATTGTATTATTAGACACCACACACTTTGACAATTAAAAAAATAAAGTACTCAGGTATAGTGCAATAACAACATAGAAGAGAACTCTCGAAGATACCGATATTCACTACCGATATTCGACTTTCTTTTTCTCGGGACGAGTCTGTTGTGGCTGCATTCCTAGACATATCTGCAGCTTACGATAATGTCCTCCTACCAAAGCTCAAACAAAAAATGCTAAATCTACATATACCAGAAAAAATTGTTGCATATATTTTTAATATATTATCTCAAAGAACAATAATGTTAAGAGTAGAGGAACAATCAAACGACTCTAGAATAATCTGGAAAGGTTTACCACAAGGCTCTGTTCTCAGTCCTTTACTTTATAATATTTACACCCATGATCTTGACAGATCAATAAACTCCTTTTCACGTGTCCTGCAATATGCGGATGATTTACTAATATACTCACCCCATAAATCTATTCCTAAAGGAGCTGAACAAATTGAATACTCGCTAAGATCTTTGAACACATGGTTAACTGAACATGGGTTGGAACTGTCAGCCCAAAAGAGCTCTATAGTAGTATTCAGTAGAAAAAGAATTGTACCCCCTATCACTATCACATACAACAATACAATTATTCCATTACATATTCAAACTAAATTCCTTGGCATAATCCTGGATTCAAAAATGACAGGTGTCTCTCATCTAAATTATGTAATAAAAAAATGTGAAAAAAATATTAACATTATACGCACTCTAGCTGGGGTTTGGTGGGGAGCTCATCCATACTACCTCAAGTTATTGTACAATGCAATAATACGAAGTCATTTGGATTACGGTTCCTATATTTTAGAACCCTGCAATAGAACTGCTCTTAATAAGCTTAACATTATCCAAAACAAATGCCTGCGTATTATAACAGGTGCCATGAAATCAAGTCCTATAAATGCTCTGCAAGTAGAATGCGTTGAACCTCCTCTTTATTTTCGCCGTCAGTTCTTGGCTGATCGTTTCTTGTTCAGGGCAAGCTATTTCTTACATCATCCAATAATTCCGAAACTAAATTTACTATCCCGATTTTCTCATACTGCGAAATATTGGGAAAAAAAGGCTCCCACCAGACTTGTAAAAAGTTATCGTAAGTTCAATAATGTCAAGGCTCCAGTATTCCGTTCTAACTCCTTACCAATGTTTTCATACCCTTTTCAAGTAGTTACGAGCAATGTAGAAGTAATTCCTTTTTTTGGCATTGAAAAAGAGTCTCCAAATGCTAATGAAGTCTTTCATTCCATCCTATCTGAAAACTGGGAAGGGTGGGAGTATATTTTTACTGATGCCTCCAAACTCACGGAGGAAGGCAGTGTTGGAGCTGCAGTATTTCATAAGAACAGCAACATCTACCAACTAATTAAATGCCCTCCAGAGTCATCAGTTTTCACTGGTGAATCAACGGCATTACTGGAGGCAGTCAAGTTTTCATTATTATTAAAAAAATCTAATAAATTTATAATATTTTCTGATTCCCGTAGTGCTCTTCAATCTCTCACTCAGAACCCCTTTCATTCTAACACACAAAATCCTATTCCTTTTTCCATTAAAGACATTCTCTACAATAACCCGGACAAACAAACAGTCTTTGCATGGATTCCGTCTCACTCAGGCATCCTGCCCAATCACCGGGTAGATGATCTTGCTAAACAAGCTGTTCTGCGAGGGGATAAAATCCCATATAGAAACTACCCACATGATTTAATTGCTCTCCCAAAAAAATCTCTTACTGAAAATTGGACCAAATTGTGGGCTAACTCTAGTAGATTTAAGGGTTCAAATTACGCCAAGATCCAGCCTAACATCCCTGCTAAGCCTTGGTTTCATCGTATCAAAATTAATAAATCTTCAACTTCTATTATTTGCCGCCTTAGAATAGGCCACTGCTGTTCCCCTGTTCATTTGGCTAGACTTCATATTAAAGACTCATCAGTGTGCGAATGTGGCCTTGATGACGGGAATTTGGAACATATATTTTTCTGTTGTCCTCTTATTAATAAAACTGCTCCTTTATACGATTACCTTCCTCTACTCCAAATTCCTCTTCCTACCAATATTAATTGCTTGCTCTCTTCATCTAACTTTAAAATTCTAAAGTTACTTGCTTCATTTATCAGTGCAAATGATCTTAAATTATGATTTTCTTTTATGTTTCGTTGGCAACTAATTTCAGAACCTTTTACACTATTTGTATATAGCTATGAACTTTGACATTGGCGAAATGTGTTAGATGCACGAAAGCCATTAAAAGGGACCCAAAAGTAGGACCCTAAAAAGAAGAAGAAGAAGAACTCTCGAAGAGATTTGTTCCAGCCAACCTTTGGGTGTTTGAGATATTCAATGGGTATATATTCGTAGGCAGTGGCGGCGGTAGGTTTGGTTTGAGAGTTTGAGTATAAGTGCATATAAATAAATACATAAAACTTACGTAAAGTATAATAACAATAGACCTACATATAAATGTATCATAAATATTGTGTTTTTGTAAACAAGTTTTGATTTACGACGTCAATGATTTACGATATATACGATATATACACTCCGATATATACGATTAAGATCTATCTCTAAAGACTGGCGCTACACTGGCTGAGGTAATGTGAGCGTAATCTTATTCTAAAAGTGGGGAGTGATTTAGAACCCTGACGGAGTGTCTCTGTTCTGCACAGCTCATTCCACAATTTCCTCTTTCGACCACCGCTCCACCACTTCTTCCGATCAACAATTTTAATTCTGCGCAGGTTTTACGTGGGGTTAACTTTTCGTTATCTGCCGGTTACTTGTGCATTTTTTGACATTATTACGTTAGAAGGCTCATAAGTAGTATCGTCAGGATCCCATCGAGTCCATAACTTGCGGCCGGCGTCAATTATTCGACCGCCGGCGCGGGGCGTCACTTGTGTCTAATGGCCGCCGAGGCGAGGAAAAAATCTCCCGCCAACGCAGACTCGACGTCCCGGCCGATGCGCCATATTGGACAGAGCGTGGTCCGGGTCTACTCTTGAAATTCACATTCGCCTGTGATTCACTGCTGAGTCACAAACTTACGTACACATGAATTGACAGCCATGAGTCACCCTATTGTTGTCCTTAAAAAAAAGCGAAGCGTAAATGTTTCATTTATATTAGTGACTTGGGTATGCATTCTTCAATCTGACTTACTCCGGTGAGTCGCTTGCAAAATGTCATCCGCTATTGAGAAAAAAGTAGGAATCTTTTTTCTACATAGGGTTGTGACAGCTTCTCACCCGAGAACTTCTCGTGTTCGCTCCCTGAATAGACCCGTTGAACTCGTGTTCGCTTCACGAGTGAAACTGAGCGCAGAATCAGCCCTTGTACTCATAAAGCGAACACGAGAAGTTTTCACACGTTCTAATGAGTAGCTGCTCAGACGTGAACAAGAGACGCGATTTTCCTTCTACGAATAAAGCACGTGCCTTTATAATCGGTCGGTAGACAAGACACATACTAGGGGATCGTTTTTTATAATAATGTGGAGTTTATTATTACGTATACTATGTAGCTATAATAAGGTCTGCTAGTGCAGTAAAAGCCTTGCGATTCGATAATCTGGGTAAGGACCTTTGAGCGCGGTTGGGTTCTGGATGGGTGACCATTTTCAACCGTTGAGGCTGGCCGTGGTTGGTACCATGCCGTGGATTCCACGTTAAACTGTAGGTCCCCTTCCTTACTTACTAGGTGGTAGGGTCAAACCCGCCCGGATTGGTACCATCGCATTGAATGAACGATGGTTGAAGCGGCAATGAAAATTGTCCGTGTTTTCCATCCTGTTCAATGTAGCTGAGCAATATAAGGAAGCTCCTGGCATGGCACCTAGTTCCCATGCGGTGGTCTGACGGTCTCTTTGGTATTAGCCACCCATGTCCAGTTACATAAAAAAAAGTAATTTATTTCGAAGAAATTATGGCCCTGTTCATAGCGAAGTTCACGCACCTCAGAGCTCGTAGCTCAGAGGTGCGTGAACTTGCCTTGCATGCGAGAGGTCATGAGTTTAAGACCCCACCCCGTTCATGCACCACTTTATTTTAATTCCTGAGATAGATACGTGCATTCGTGAAACATTTAAGTTTTAGAAGGATTCCGAACTATAGTTCGGAATCCTTCCAGGTCCCCTTCCGCTACTTTAAGTACCCGGTTTACGCATTGAATGAAAGGATGGTCGAAGTCACAATGGAAAATTGTCCATGTTTTCCATCCACTTCAATATAGCCGTGCTGATAAATTGAAGGTCCTGGCATGGCACCTAATTCCTTCGGAAATGCGGTGGTTGTAATAATATCTTGCCATGGGTGTTGTATAAGCCATCCATCCAGAATTTCTATACGATTACGGGTGCTACGTTTTACGAAATGGAAATGGAAATTTAAAAACAACATAATAAAAAAGAATTTAAAACTATTTAAATGATATGAAAAATGGGGGTTAGACAGACGGACAAGGAAGTGATCCTATATGGGTTCCTTTTTCTTTTGAGAAACGGAACCCTGGAAACAGCAAGATATATAGCACTCTAATACTTAATATGTAGCTATATGGGCGTCGTCGGATGAGGTTGAGATAAAAAGTCGTTAGTCAAACTGACCAACGAAAAGTTACTATCAAAACGTCACTGGCACATGGAGGTGAAGAAATAACTGGCATATATTGTATTGACTAGATGTCACTTTTGACACCAGTTTATTTACTTGTGATTAGTCGTAGGATGTGTCTTTCGTGAACATACTATTCCTGCAACAGATAACACAATGGGGGCTCCGTTACGTTTTCACCGGTCCCAGAAAAAAAGCACGGGCAAGGTCGCATATGTCTAAGACCCGATCCGCGGGGGCGCCATCTATTTATGGTAATATTTGTAAATAATAGAGAGGGCGCGCGTATTAAGATACAAATTCGACTGTTGGCGACGGCGCAAAAACAAGAGAAACATGGCGAGCACGCGCGGAAGGGAAGATGCGGCGTAGGGTTGACAAAGTGTCGATGGAACGCTGAGCTGTCGACAAAACCGCTGGAATGGGGCAAAAAAGCGATTTGTACACTTTAAAATACATGTGTGTGTTAAAATTTATGGAAATGGTCCTGTCGAATTCGGTTCACCGTCACCCGCAGTCACTTACAGATAATGATTATTTATTTCACGCTAAACTACAAATATTTTTTACATCTTTATTTTCTTAGCTCCAGTCAACTGAGCTGACGTGACTTGAGTTAAGAAGTCGATAACTCCTTTTGTGCACTCGATTATTTGACATTGTTTCACTTAGCGACAAAAGTGAAACAACGAAACTGCTCACTTCCAATCCAAATACTTCGAATGCTTTCTTGGAGACTTCTTCCATGTAGAAATTCACCGATGTCCGAGAATGCATGCTGATTGCATGCAACAGCAAACAATTCGATTCGTAATTTGGTGAATGTGACAATTTTGTTGATTTGATCAATTACAATCATAACGCAAAAGAGCGAATATGAGTGAATTTGTCGTGCCCAGGCGGCCTAGGAAAACGTACATTGACCAGATTGAAGAAGTACTTCATAAAGGTAAGTTTAACTCCACGCTTACGTAGCTCCAGTCGTAGAACATGTATGAAAATATTGATGTCTGTAGAGGAAGTGAAAGAAGTATCAAGTTATCGAATATTGCATTATATCCTCTGCCTACCCTTCCTAGAAAACGGCATGATGGTATGTAAATATGTTTGTTTTAATAATAAACGATTATGGGTGGCTTTGCAGTGAGAACAAAGGTGCTCGGAACCGCCAAATACCTCTCACCTCGCGAAACCATGATCAGGGAGACACAAATCTTGCTGATTTTCCGTACTCCGAAGACTTTAAGGCATGAGGAAAATCACTCGTTAGTTTCGTACTCTGGCGGTGCAGCAGAGAAACAGGTTTGAGAAAGGGCACGTTTTCAAAAAACGATGTCAACCATAAAAAGGTAATCTGAAACACTCGGCGCAAATAGCACAAATAGCGCCGAGTGTTTCGGATATAGCTTGGATTAGGAGAGATAAGAGATGCAAGTTCCAGAGCAGCTTCCATTGCCATACCTATAAAACAGATTACGTGACGCTTTTAGGGTCTTCAACGAGACCAAGAACTGAGTGTATTGAGTCCAAGAACGGTAACCAGCACTGGTGACTGCCTTCCCAAATGTAGCCACCAGCCTAATCTGATTTGTACAGAAAAAGTAGTTTTGGGCAGCTATGAAGACATTGCCTGCAGGCAATATGGTGGCCCATTAGGTGAAACAATATACTTAGCAACATCGTTTATTATATAATATTTTATAATTATACTTTTTCTACGCTATGAATGTATGTATGTGTTTCATCTAATCATCATTCATCGTTTTTTTATTATTACAATGGCGAATGTAAAACGTTCAAATATTACAAAACGAGAGAGTACCAACAACAACAACAATGTATGCGTAATGGTAAGAATATTCCTTGCAAATGATACATTTTATCGATAAGAGCCAACGTATGTTAAAGCACTGAACATCACTAAACGAGCAGGGGTGCGATGTGTCGACATTTCCATGCAGAAAACATAAAAATAACATTTTCGCCGCCCCTCCCCTCCCTTCTACCCCGCCTCTTCCCGAAGCGCACATCTGCTCAAATATTGAGAGGCGCTGGTCTGCTTAGTTGGGATACGGTTGCGGGTATGGCCAACCGCGCCTCTAGAAGGATTGGAGTAAAGGACGGAATTCTAATTGGTTGGGTAGCCAGGCTTTACGTGTTACGTATCGTTTCAGGACGAGGTTATCTCCCTGCTCCGTGAGGTTATCGAATGAAAGATGATCGAAGAGGTAGTGAAAACTGTGTTTTTTCCATCCAGATCTTTTTTTATGGAACCTGTCATGGATGGCTTATACCACACGACTCCCGTCATGATAGTAGCCCAATACACCACAATCCCGCAGGAATTAGGTGCCATGCCAGGACCTTCCCTTTATGAGCTACGCATGCAACTACAATAAGCTGCACACATTTTTACAACACGTACAATTTTTCATTGCCGATTCAAACAGAGTTTCATTCAATACCGTGCGATTTAAATCATGGAACCTAATTCCCATGAGGTGTGTTGGGCTAGTATCATGACAGGTGAAGCAACTCTGGCGCGGTTGGGTTCTAGATGGTTGACCGTTTTGAACCGTTGAGGCCACCGGCCATTGTCCGGATTCCAAGTAAAACTGTAGATCCCCTTCCTAACTTACTAGGTGGTAGGGTTAATCCCACCCGGGTTGATACCACATCGCATTAAATGAACGAAAATGAAACTTGTCCGTGTTTTCCATCCAGTTCAAAGTAGCCGAGCAATATAAGGAAGGTCGTGGCATGGCACTAGTTCCCATGTGGTGCGTCAGTCTAATATCATGACAGTTAGCTATCCATGTCCTTCGGGAATGCGGTGTGTTAGGCCAATATCTTGACCGGAGGCATTAGCCATGCATGTATATTTTTAAATAAAATACAATGGTAACATTCGATGGCCCAAAAAAAAACTTTTAACTTTTTGATTTCTATCACCTCTTATTCTAGAGATATTAATTTTCAAAGTACAATTATGTATCGTAAACCTGGACGCTAGCTCATCGTCGCATCGCCTGGCATCAATGTTGTCCGCTTGCGTGCAGTTCAGTGCTACAACGTTTACAAATGCTCGCTACGTCGATGCTCGCTACAAAAAGAGTACTGGAGAAGTTTTGTGCGGAGTCTACTTCCCCTCGCAGTTTATTATAAACCACCCCAATAACCAACCAATGTTACGCAATACGCAATGGGAGACGCTATACCCACTACGCTCGAAACGTCCCGTGAGGACCATAGAGCTCCAGTAAGTCTTGCGTAGGTCTTATCGCCTCCGAATAAAGCTTGAGTACAGTGTTCACTCCCTATTCTCCAGATAGGTAAGCTGTAATGTACGCTCACCGTCCGTGAACGAAGCTGCTAACGTTTCAATTCACGCTCGGGACGACAGATAGGCTGACTCTCATATCTCCAATGTGGTTAGTTGTTCAGTTTGCTACACTGATTTTCCAATGCACATAATGCATCTAGATATCTACTGAGGAAAGCGAAAGCGAGAAGTTCAAGTGTTGGGTTCTGTAAAACTCTATGTAGAAAAAAAGTAGGCACTTCTCGCTTTCTTTCCATGAGTAGACCCCCTGTCCATTCCATGTCTACACGGCTGGATCGGCCGGAACAACTACTAGCTTTTGCACTTCTACTTCTCCGGACTAGCTCCAGCTGTCTCTTCCAGTCCAGACTCTCCGCCAGGTACCTTCCGACTTAACCAGGATAACGTACCTGCCTCGCGCCCCGTACTCTTATCAGCCCACTGGGACCAGCGAGCATGGAAGGACGGCAGTAGCGTATGTCGGCAGCGGCACAATATCATAGTGGAAAACGTCTAACGTCTTGGTCAGCCTCAATGGCCCAGTGGCGCGACACTTCGGCGATCGCTCTCCGAAGTTAAGCAATGCTGGGTCCGGTCTGGTCTTGGATGGGTGACCATTCGACCGTTGAGAGAGGCTGGCCGTGGTTCGGATTCCACGTTAAACTGTAGGTCTCCTTCCTTACTTACTAGGTGATAGGGTTTATCCCGCCCGGGTTGGTACCATCGCATTGGATGAACGATGGTCGAAGCGGCAATGAAAATTGTCCGTGTTTTCCATCCAGTTCAATGTAGCCGTGCAATATAAGGAAGGTCCTGGCATGGCACCTAGTTCCCATGTGGTGTGTTGGGCTAATACCATGACAGAAGGTGTAGTATTAGCCATCCATGTCCAGTCACATAAAAAAAAACTATAGTTACTTCGCTTACGAATTCGCTACTAGGAAACGCAATCTAGCGAGATTGGGGCTCACGCGAGATCTCGAAAGTTTTTGTATAACAATACCGCGAAATCTCGCCAATTTCGAGATCTCGCGAGATTGGCAATTTTGTGTGTTTATTCTTGCAAATAATAACAATATTTTGATAAATAAATAAATATATAATAACAATTGTACACGCATCCTTGAATGTTCGTTGCACTAAATAGCGCCTTTCTTACGTGTCGTTGGAACTAGAGAAAATCGTGAGTGAATTCGTAGCAGAACTCACTCGCCGGCGCGTTACCGGTTACGCCGCCCTTACACAAGAGTCTCGGTTGGTATTCCCGCCCTTCCATGCTCGCTGACTGTTGCTCGCTGTTGGCGGAGCAGAATCCCGTAAGCATTGATCGCGCTTGCCGGACAACACCCGTTGCCCGCTCCTGCAGCTAACCACATGCCCCTGCGAGTCCGACCTCAGTGTCGGGGGCCGAAGGCTGACGCCGACGGCGGGCGCACCTCCGACTCCCGCAGTACAAAAAGAGTTAGTACATGGGGATTCGGATGCAGCGCAGCAAGGCTGGTGGACTGCAGTGCGGCTCCGCGGCGGAGGTGGCTGTGGGTCGCTCGGCGGCCGGAACTGCTGATCTTAATGTATTCTAACGATTCTAGGGCTGCGCTCGCTCCAGTTTATCGATACATTCGAACGCAACGCTTTTCGAAGCTCAAGAGGTAATTTATTATTTTCCGCGCTTTTAAAAACGGGAATGGCTTCATGTATGTGTCGCATTGATATTGTCTTAATCGCATTTTACTAATGATATTACATTATCCTTGATTACTGTTTATCGTCTCCATTACATAAAATATCAAGTGATATTATCATTTCACAGGAAACAATCACTGATATTCCGAGATCATAGGAATTGACACTTATAAAAACCATTAATCAAATAAATTATTTTTTTAAATAATACAGGATAGATTATTTTAAAAGATAAACTACATTATTTGTGTGGAGCTCAACTGAAGATGAGCGGACGCATCATTATGCTCCCGAAGCTAGGGAAGAACGTTCTCAAGCCGGAGAGCTACTGGCCCATCACACTATTCTCCATCCTCTCGAAGGTCTTCGAAAAGCTCCTCCTGTGCGTGCTTACCAAGCCGCGGAGCGAGCAGTTCTGATTTCGGCCGTACAGGTTTTCTTCATAGACCATTTCGAGAGTGCCTTAGGTATGGCAAAAGTATCGAGTCGATAGATAGCATCGGTGGCGCTTCACTGGCGCCGGTCTATCGGCGACTGGCGCGTGCGGGGAATGTATTTTGGTTTTGAATGTATAAATATATCATTTGAATTCAGCTGGCAGGGCGGAATTTTGCTTGCTAGTCGTACATTCCGTCCATGATATGTAAAGGCAGGCTTTCGCAACAGTGGGTTCTTTCAGTTGAACGAAACATAGGTAAGTATGAAAGATAACAGCCGCGTGTATGTGGGTTTTGGGAACCACGTTTCCACGGGAAACACGTTAAAAAACAGCTGAAACCGCCCCGGTTCAAATGCAATTGCAGCTCGGAGCAAGTTTGAGCGAAAATACACCACTAAAAATTTCGCGTTCCCGTATATCTGGCAGTTTGATTAATGCTTCAGCAATCAAACTCGTTGCAACTGTTTCGGTGCTACCATGGTGCTAGGACGACGGATCCTCAAATCATATTGTTTTAGTAACATCGATTAATAATATAAATATCTTTGATCGATGATTGGATTGTCCATTCACACGGTGACCACGTCACTGCGGGCCGATTGCACATTAGTTCATCAACATAAAATCGACGTCAACGTGTGATAGCAATACCGTGTGAAAATACGTCACTTTTAATGGACAGTATGGAAGTCAATTCTTGAAAATGTCTCCAATCGGACCTACGAGTCGCTATTATAAGCCAGCAAAGTGTGAGTGGAGTCGCGCACGAAGGGTTCCGTACCACACGGAAGTGCTTTACAAGAGTAGAGTTTTATATAGCTTTCAGATTATCACAGAATTTTTCATAATGTCTAAATGCAGTTAATTAAGTAATTCCGTTTGAAAGTGAAAGTTCTAAATATTATTTTTCTCTCATCCGTCACCCCGCATCGGAAATTAGGAGAGTTTCCGCTAATTTCTTACTCCCACGGCTGACTGCATCCCCCTGCCCTACACCGCCCATAACGAACTCACCCCCGTCTGGGCAATAGAAAAACCATTACAGAAACATTACCAAAGTGTGCGTCTTGCGGAAGAGGGCGAGGTCATCTCTACTGCCAATTTATCTCTATACGCTATAAAGTGTTTTTTCTGTGATTAGGGAATTCAGATAAAAAAGAAAAAACAACCTAGCGCGCTTACTATGAAAATAGTGAGTCAGGAAGGACGGAAGTATCGCTCGTATTGCGGCAGCTTAACCACTTTACCACAAATACTTATGGCAGCGCCGGTCAGTCAGTTCGCATTTGTGAGTCGGCTCAGCTCATCGATGTAAAAAAAAACATTAGTTTTTTTATACAACAGTAGTGTTTATAGTTCAATGGCTCAGCCGGTGCCTGCTTGGACATCGTCGCGCCCTGTTTCTCGTCTGCGTTGCCCTTAATTTAGAGACCTTCTAACTCCAAAGGCATGTCACTCTGTCCTATGGTCTCTACCATGGAGAATGCTAATAGGAGCTGGATAACGCTGAGTTCAATAGGTAAATTTCATCACGAATGCGAGCTGTAAAACTGTAGGTTCCCCCCTATTACATGGTAGGGTTATACCAGCCCGGGTTGGTTATATCGCATTGGATGGAAAGATGGTCCGAAGCGGCTATGTAAAATTGTCTATGGTCTATGTATCCCTGCCCATAAAGGGAAGGTCTTGACACATAGGACACGGCACCTTTTGTCGAGCTAATGTTCGTATAATGACGGCTGTTGTGGTATTTATTAGCCAGACATGTCCAGTTACTTATACATATTACATATGTAATAATATATTTGTGAAACGTACCCTACAAGATGCACATGTCAGTCAGTCAGTCAGCGTATTTGCGTCCACTGCTGGACATACGCCTCTCCAATTTTTCTCCAGTCCTCCCGGATCTGATCGATACGGAACTACTGCTTTCCGCCGACGCACTTGATGTCGTCGTCCCACCTGGCGGGTGGTCTTCCCACACTCCGTTTTCCTGTCTACGGCCGCCAGATGCACATGAACTTGGAGAAATAATAAAGATTCTAGTAGTTACGGATTCTAAATCAGTCCGTACGGTCAGTCAGTCAGTCCGGCGTGAAAGTTCATGCCACGACTCTTTGGGTGCCCAAAGAGCGATGCAAAATCTAATCCTCTTTCCCAGACGTGCGCTTGCAGAGGAGGCGATCTTATATCAATCTGTGGGCAACAGTTGTTCGGAACGCGCTCGACAGATGTCATATTTTAATATCCTGTTTTTATTGCAACGCCTTCCTCCTCCGGAGGAGCTTCAGGCCCGTGCCGCCGGGGTAGGCGTAGTTAAGGTGGGCCTTTCCGCTTAACAAATGGGGAAAAAAGATCACGCCCATATTTCTTGTCAGAGATCCCAATTTTTTGTAAAAAATAGCTTTATTTGATCGAACTAGATGTCTGATTACCGTTGGCATTGTAAAATTGTGTTTGGTTTCTAAGTTATAAGGTCCGAAAGTTCGAATTGTTCGCGCGTTTTATACAATAACTTTGGAGGTGGATTATGCAATGATATAGTAAGAACATCTTAAAAAGATTAGTCATCAGACAGCTTATTTAATCAGGATTTATAATCTATTTGGTATTTGTTAGATCTATGACTTCAGCGGTCGTGGTTTACTTTTAGCTATAAGTCGTTTTGTAATGAAAATTTTCGTAAATCTTACCAAATCATACACTATGCACATTGTCTTTTTTGTGGACATGTTGCATCTTCCTCAACACGGAGCCCGTCTTTTTCTTTGAAACAGAGAAGGTCCCAGAGCGCAACAGCACGGTTTTGTACCGTGCCGCGAATGAGTTAGTGCAGCCGGGTTGGGCCCACCTTAAAGGATACCGTATGCAAATGCTTTCTGAAGAATCCCAAGTCGCTAGAAAAGCTGTAGCTGTCGTTCAGGTGGTTCAGTTGACCCATGGATGTGTAGAAATTCACCTCCATGAGTTGACCCTGATAACTTTCGAAATTATATAAGACTTATAGGATAGGAAAATAAAGAATGCTATATGATGGGATTTGGATAAAGCATTAGCGATTTAGCTAATTCATAGATATTTTTATTTTACCCCGACATTTTCATCAAAAAAACAACGTAGTTTTTGATGTTTTCCTAAAACCCATATCGATAATAGCGATGCAACTTCTAGAAATTTTTGTAACTAGTATTTGCCAACTATTATCATCATGTACCAGGATATGCGTACAAACACAACGATAGTGGCAAGGGAATTGGCATTTTTATTTTTATATGGGAACCCAACCCTATGTTTTTGGGTTTTGTGTTATGTCGATGAGGGGTTAAACATGGTTAAACGTACAAAAAAGCCACTGACACTGTAAATGAGCAGCTTCGTGTGCGGAAGGCCTTAAACAAAACACGAGGTCAGTTCGAAATACGCTAGGCACATATCCGCTGAGAACTTATCCAATAACAGCGACATATTTATTCAGCCGAGATTGTTCGTAAGGCTTCTCTTTGCTACGTGATCACAATGCAATACTATCCAATTTTAATACTGTACCACACATCTGCAGATGTACAAAAAGAGTCGGAAATTATAATCCCATTCACTTGCCTTGGTACAACTAGGTGTATAGCTTGGATTAACTGAAGGTATAACTCATGAGAATGCATTCGATTAAATTAACTTATTCTGTGCTGGCCATCGACATGTGCTGGCAGACAAATCGGAGCTGGCGAAGCCATGGAATGACCGTCAATTGTGTTTGAGCGAACGTTATTTATCAACGTCGTTCCAACTCAAAAGTATTCTTGTCGCCGCGATATGCGGAGCGGCCCGCATATCGTCGCGCGCCTTTTGCCCGTCGCCTCCAACGTGCGCTCCCAGTTTATTTTCGAAATGTCCCATTGCTGCGTAATAACGAGTAAATATGAAAGCATCAATAAAAACTACAAGGACCATGGCATCACCTTCCACCGATAAGGGTTGAATAAACGACCTGAATATACGTTAAAAACATGTTTCTGTAATATCTTGCACAAAGAATATCTAATAAATAGTGGCGATGCGAGCCCAAATAATATAATTCACAGTGCGAGCTGTTCCATGGCTCAGAATCTATTACTACTACTAGGTGATAGGGTTGGGCCCGCCCGGGATGGTGCGATCGCATTGAATGAAGATGGTCGTGAAGCGGCAATGAAAAAATGTCCATGCTTCCCTTCCAGTTTAATGTATCTGTGCTCATAAAGTGGAGGTCCGGACATGGGACATTATTGTTTCGGCAATGAGGTGTGTTGGGCTTCGTCAAGTTAGAAACCAAGAAACGAAAAATCGTATTATCTAATGCAGTCGGTTTCTAACTTGAACCCGCTAACATTTAATTTTACCAACTTATAAGATCCAATCGTTTAGTACTCATTTTCGAAGTTCCGTAAGTTTAGGTGACAACTGGGACTAGCAGCTCTTATTAGTACACGGATTCAATGATTTAGTACGGCTTTCACTTGGAAATAATAGACATATGAATGGGGGTTCCTAACTTGACGTTTTTGCATTTTGACATTTCTAAATTTTGAAAATTATATTCTAAAAGGCCATGTTTTTAAACGTTTAGTACACAAAAAGTACGTTTAGTACGCGTTCGTATCTATAACTACAGGACGTTGAATATTGCCCACCGATAAATTGGTGGTGTCTTGTACACACCTAGCTCTACTTAAAATCCAAAAATGTATTATGACGAACAAATATGTGTTCTCAATTGTACAGCAGATAAATATATTTTTCACAGCGTTAGTTGTTCTAGAAAAAAATATATAAAGCTATGCGATGGCACTGTATTGCTCCCGCTGAGCAACGTGTGGTGTCTAGCACATGCAACGCTCAAGTTAAAATTAATTAATTGAATCTATTCATTCAATGCCATCGTAACAACCCGGGCGGGCTTAAACCCTACCACCTAGTAGGGGAAGGGGACCTACAGTTTTACATGGATTCGGAACCATGGAGCAGCTCGCTTTCGTGACTCGCACTTATCCAACTCCGAAAGAGAAATAAAGTGGTGCATGAATGGGGAGAACTTTAAGACTTTCGGTTAGTCTTTGTTTATGTTGCGCTTATTTATCTTGACCTAAATGTGTCAAGGGACGTAAGAAAGTACTTACTAGATGGGTAATTTTCGTTAGTCTTATGCTGAGATGCTTATGTGTCTAGCATTCATAGGCTGAGATAAATAGTCGTAACAGAAACTGACTAACGAAAAGTAGTACTTTGTGACGTAATTTTGCATTACTTTGAGATTTCGTCCATGCAAAATGTGTCAAAGTGACGTCACAAAGTACTACTTTTCGTTAGTCTTATGCGACTATTTATCTCAGCCATAGACATTACTCGTACATGGCTTAGCCAAAGTGTGTCTTCCGACTATCAGACTATTGTTTTGTGATAAAATGTATGGAGCGAAAGTCAAATTTGACAGTCGGAAGCCATCCTTTGGCTTAGCCAAGCACGAGCATTGTCTATGCCTGAGATAAATAGTCGTAACATAAACTAAGGCTGAGATAAATAGTCGTAACAAAAACTAAGACTAACGAAAAGTAGTACTTTGTGACGTCACTTTGACACATTTTGTATGGACGAAATCTCAAAGTAATGCAAATTGACGTCACAAAGTACTACTTTTCGTTAGTCTTAGTTTCTGTTGCGACTATTTATCTCAGCCTAAGACTAACGAAAAGTGGTACTTTGGGACGTCACTTCAACACATTTTATATGGACGAAATGTCAAAGTATGGCAAAATTACGTCACAAAGTAATAGTTACTTTCCGTTAGTCTTAGTTACAGTTACGACTATTTATCTCAGTTTATGAATCTCAGAATTAGTTTCAGTTAAAACTATTTATCTTATCCAAAGAGTATGTAATCACTCCGCTTACCTAGTAAGCATGTATCATTAGGACCACCCATTGACCAACAAGCCTGATTCAAGCCACACGATAGCGCGCATTAGTACCTATTAGTACAATTGAACGCAATGCACCCAGTTAGTACCACCGGTTAGTACCAATTTGGTGGAGAGACTGGCGAGCGCGCGGTCCGTTTGGAGAATCAATTTGGTGGCTCGAAAACCTCTTATTTCTCTGTCAATATTGATTTAAGAGACGCTCTTTTTGGGTTTTAGTTCTCTGGTTTTAGTTGTCCAGCGCTGAACCTTTCACAAATTTCTCTCTCTTAACTTCTTGGGGTGATTCTGGGGGTAAATAAACGAGTTTTCTTCTAAGATTCAAGTCCCCGCAAATTTTAGGTTTAGAATTCAAAAGTTTTGCTTGGAGGGTATTTTTTTTATACTTTCAGCAAAAGGTATTTAGTTTTTATAAATCTTTGAATTTAATTAAGTATTAATCTAATCTAGGTATTTTTTTAGCTTGTAGATTTAGTGTTTACTAAACTTTTAATACGCTTTTTTTAGCCTGTAGATTCAATGTTTACTTACGGTAGTAAGTTCGCTTATGAATTCGGGAAGCGCAACATCGTATGTTCGTTGCACTAAATATCGTTACGTGAAGCTCTCACGTGTTGTTGAAACTGGAACACATCGGTAGTGAGCGAATTCGTAAGCCTGACTCGCCGGCGGTACCGTCAATGTATGTAAAAGTAGCTGCCCCGCCGCTCTACGCCTTCGCCGTGGCGCCGCTTAGGGTGTTCCGACCCATACAAAGCTTTGAGGCACTTTAATGATTCAACAAAAAGTATACAAGTGGGCTCACGTAATTTCTTCCCGTGCGTGTGGTAAGAGACCACTAAGAGATTAATCTTTCGTTGTTCGGATTCCATATTCAAAGGTCCCTTTACTTACATCCTAGGTAGTGGGGTTAATCTCACCTGAGTTGGTACCATCGCACTGAATGAACGATCGTGGAAAAGGCAATCAGTTTAATTCATCCACTTAAATGTATCCGTGCAGCATAAGGAAAATCATGGCATGGCGTCTAGTTCCCATGAGGTGTGTTGAGCTAATATCGTTATAAGCTAACCACGTCCATAAACTGAAACTGAAACTGAGTCACATAAGAGTACTAGTTGAGGTTTGTCAGCCTCGGTAACAGATGCATCGATAAGCTGGGTGAAGCGACTCTGAGCACGGGTGGTTCGAGTTCCGCGTAAAACTGTAGGCCCTCTTCCTTATTGATACCAAGGTGGTAAGATTAATACCGCCCGGGTTGGTACCATCGCATTGAACGCACAATGGTCGAAGCAGCAATGAAAATTGTCCGTGTTTTCCACCCAGTCCAACGTAGCCGAGCAATATAAGGAAGGTCCTGGCATTGCACCTAATTCCCATGTGGTGTTCAGCCTGGCTCCGTTCAGAGACCCTAGTCCCTCTGTCACCTGAATTGGCGTTTACGGCAAACCGATCGACTGGCGTTTTAAAATGTATGGAGAAATTGAAGAGCGCGCGCAGTGGGCGCATTTGCGAGTCCGAGTTTGATTTGACAGCTTACTCACCGGGGCAGCGCCGTGAATACGTCGACATTGCCGTTTACGCCGACTCCGCGTTTACATACAAATCGGAAGTCCGAGTTTGACTTTGACATATTGAAGAAGTAAAGCCACAGAATATCTTGTAAAAACTTGTTTACGTAACTTCGAAGTTCCGTTAACGCCAATTTAGTTGAGAACTCGGACTGACAACTCAGGTCAATTTAGTTTTGGACAATCGAGCGGACCCCGTTAAAATGCGCCCTTGGCCCCGAGCCACCGCGTCGTATCCCCTGCCTGCGCTATACATCGTTTAGCGTTCATTTTGGCCTCTTTTGGCACCTGAAGATATTTATACAGGATCAACTAAAGTTGCTCAACTTGCAGCAAAATCTGTCGATTTCGTCGTCACGTCAACATCCAACAATCTCCGGGAACATGGTTTATACATAAGTAAGGAACCATTCATGGAGCAATCAATTGCCCGCAAGTGGCAAGCACGTGCACCAATACGTGGCGATTCGATAAACAACTCACCGGCGACACGAAAAGTATGGAGCGATGTGGAGAAATATCGCTCCATATCGCTGGGACAATTGCCGAAAATGTATTGGGGTTGCTCTAAATTGCTCCACTATGTTCGGCAACAGTTACCCAGCAATGAATTGCTTCAAAAATTGCCCGTGTACGGGCAGCTTTAGGGTCGTAGCGTGATGTTAAATAGCCTATAACATTCCTCAAGAATTGGGATATTATATGCAAAAGTACCTTTTCAAATCCGAGTGACCAAACTTTTCAGCTTTTATTTGGCTTTATAATATTAAGTATATACAAGAACATCAGAACAGGTAATAGATTTATCCGATTGCCACCTGTATTTTTGTATAAGAACTGTGGAGGAAGCTTGGTACTCTTTAAATACAGTTGCATATATTTCTGTAGCACCGAGGTGACTCAAGATAAATCCGAATGCCAAAGCCGAAAGTAACGAGGCACTTCAGGAAACGCTAAATTAGTTCAATCTTCGAAATCGGCGTTTGTGAATTCAAGAGACTGGCTCTCAAACATGCGCCTAGAGTAGAGACGTAGCAAGGAGGGGGGGTCTGGATAGAATATTGTACAAGTTTTGAGGTGGATTCGATGAACGACTTATTCGAGGTTCGGCTGAGTTGCGGCCTCAACTTTCATGTAACGAAATCGTGTACCGTGCGAAGCGTACTCTATGTTATGATAGCGTGGGCTTGCCCTAATGTATCGGGTACCTTTGTTTTGAGCGCATGCACAGTCCGGCGTGAGCAGGCCAGGAGCAAAGGGCCGATTTTGACCCGTCACCTCGATTTTGATCTTTTACAAATCACGAAAACATCCGGCGAACGGCCGGTAGGTCGTGCTTCTGCAATTTGTTCCTGTTTGTGTGTCTTTAGACTCGCCTCGCCGTTCGATAATCGAGGTGAGTCACATTGGGCGCGGTCGGGTTCAGGACGGGAGCCAGTTTTTCGACTGTCGGGAATGGCTATAGTTCAGATTTTACGTATAAATGTAGGACACTTTCCTTACTTACTAGGTTGTAGGGTTATTCCTGCACAGCAGCATTAAAAAATTTACCGATTTTTCCATTCAGTTATATGTAGCCGTTCTTTTTTATTTGATTTAAAAGTTTAGCATTTAAGTTCGCAGGACTTCATCAATTTAAAGCAATCAACGGAAGATGGAGCCTGAATACATGATTATCGACGGCGGTAATAATGTCCGTTGGTGTTTGTTATTGTTGCAGATGGCGCAGCGGTAGGGCGCGGGCGGCGGCGGCGGCGCGGCGGCGACATGCAGGGCGCCGGCGGGGCGCCTGCCGCGGACGCCGGCGACGCGGACCAGGCGCAATTCGAGGCCGACAAGCGGGCTGTCTACAAGTACGTGCTTACTCGCCGCAACGTACCTCCAGCACTTTGTGATCATGTGTCCGGCTCGAAGGACTGTGCTTCCAGCGCATTGGGGTCGTGTGTCCGGCTCGAAGAACCGTGCCGCCAGCACTTTGCGATCATGTGTCCGGCTCGAAGAACTGTGCTCCCAGCGACCACCACGCCCTATCCACCCACAGAAATCGGAAATAATTCAGATTTTTGTGTATCCACCTCACCTCGCGACACTAGCGGTGGTCTGGTGCTCTGATCCTCTGCGGTGGGTACTCCGGATATAGTTTGGATAGGGAGGAATAAGAGATGCAATCTCCGCAGAGCAAGGTCGGCAAGTATCCTGTAGAACAGACTGAGGGAATCTACAAACCGTCTGTGGCTCAGGGACTCCACGCCAACGGCGAGTTGTGGGACACCAACAAGACGGAAATAATACGTGGTTCCTTACACAGTCCTGATTCCTCCCCACGTCGCCCAGAAACTTCACTGATGCAGAGCTTTCGCCGTAGGCACCCGCTGTTCCCGCTGCTGGCGCTGCTGCTGGAGCGGTGCGAGCAGGCGACGGCGGGCGCGGAGCCGCCGGCCGCCGACGCGTTCGGCGCCGACCTGCAGGCTTTCGTGCAGCACCAGCGGCGCGACCGGCGCCCCTTCCTCGTCGACGACCCCGAGATCGACGGCCTCATGATCAAGTCGATCCAGGTATACCACGGAGGATTGAGGTAGAGAGATGTTTTTAACTCAAATTACTAAGGATCGCAGCGTGACACTGTGCGGGGAAGCGGGGGGAAAATCGCTTCATGGTGGGGTCATGCACCGCCCATTTTTGCGAAATCCATCTACGGGAAGAATCGATATTCTGGTAGCAGCTATTCCGAGAGCTATTCTTAGTGGTTACAAGACTACAACTAGATGGCGTCTTTTAAATTTTACTGTGTGTTTTTTCTATAAAACCTTCGAAATTTAAATCTATGCCTTCGCGCGGATTCAAATAATTTTAATTTAAAAATGTAATAAAAATTTGCATCATGAGATCAACATTTCTTACCGTAAAAAGAAAATGATAGCGCGCCATCTATCGGCACATAGCGAGAGCGATACATCGATACAATGCTCGAATATTGACTCAAATTATAAAAAAATATGAGGTGTTTTACTGACAAATAAAACGTAATTCCAACTACAAACTTTAGATTATTTTGTCCTGTGTAACGTTTGCAACATTTTATACAAAATCTTCTGAGTCAGACCTCATTATTCTGAGTCAGATCACATTATTCTAAGTCAGACCACATTATTCTCAGTCAGACCACATTATTCTGAATAATGAAGAAATTCCAATACGGACGGACGAGGGTGGCGACCGAAAATCATCCGCACATTTTAGTGAAAATACAAGGCGGCAGCCAGTTCGTTCGCTTACGAGTACGGGACGCGCAACATCGAATGTTCGTTACACTAAATGGGTCCTGGGTAGTTCTACGTGTCGTGGGAAGTCGAGAACATCAGGAGTGAGCGAATTCGTAAGCGAACTAACTGGCTCTCAGTATAAATACCATCAAAACGCTTACGTTCCTGTCTTTCCTAACTCGATGTTCTGTGTGCACCATCAAAATATATATATATGTATAAATGGATAATACTTTTAGATCTGCACTGATTTCCTTCTAATATAGTAATATAAAAAAATTTAAAAAATCTTTATTTACTCCTTCTAACAGTGGTTACACTCTACCTACCAACGTTTGGCGTGTAGAGAGAGGCACATGGCGGCAGACAGAAAGAAGTAGGCCTTTTCCTATATGTTAAATTAACCAATATCTCCAACCTACCGAAGTTTGCGATTGGTGTCGCGTGTGCAGGTGCTGAGGATCCATCTGCTGGAGTTGGAGAAGGTGCAGGAGCTGTGCCGGGACTTCTGCGGCCGCTACATCGCCTGCCTCAAGAGCAAGATGCAGAGCGAGAACCTCCTCCGCACCGACTACTCCGCCAGTGAGTGACAATGTCATGACATGACATCTACTTTCGTCAGGGTCTCCGCTGCTAAACTCACTTCCATTCAGCATCTGACAATCGCTGACTACCCACTGTAGAGACTATATCAAGACAGATCAATTTGAGGCTCAGTTTTCCGAGTTTTCGCCGATTTAATCTGACGATACTAATATGTTTTGTTCATCATCCATACGCAGTACACTGCCCTCGGATTTGTCTTATTTTATAATTAGCCAGTTCATCAATCATAGTGAAGAATAACTGCCAAGACATTACGCTGGAAAAAATTTCAACGTCCACTAAGTCTAAGTTTTAAAAAAGAATTGCCACTGCTTACAGTTGCAATTCCTTGTAACAACTAGCGTGAATCCCCGATCCGTCCATGCAACACTTTCTTTCTCTTTCTGAGTTGGATGAGTACACGTTACGAATGGAAGGTTCGGAATCTATGTAAAACTGTAGGTCCCCTTCCCCTACTAGGTGGTAGGGTTAAGCTCGCCCGCATTGGATGAAAACATGGTCAAAGAGGCAATGAAAATGGTAAATGTTTTCCATTCGTTCAATGTAGCCATGCTAATAAAGGGAAGGTACCGGCTACTGCACTTAATTCCTTCGGAAATGCGGTGTGTTGGACTAATATTATGACGGTGGGTGTGGTATTTTCCATCCATGTCCAAACACATAAAATATAGTTGGCTTTTCGAGCACCTTTTGTCTCACACAGCCACCTATACCGATTTTTTATTTTATAAAAGTTTTAATACGTAATGTTACTAAGGTTTTTCAAAGTGTTGTCCCAAATTCCAGGTGGCGTTGAGAGCAACAACAACCTGTCAGGGAGCCTGGACGACCATTCCAGTACCTCCAATTCTCCGCAGTACCAGGTTAGTTAGGTTTGTTGCAGTTCTACTATTTCAATTGTCCCATCTTCCTTACTCATCTATCTCTAGAAAGACTCTGCTAATTATTAAGGGTATTAAATAAAATGTTCAGGTACACTTTGATTAATTAGTATTTACTGCAATACTATACACTCGATATATGGCTGCGATATAGGTATGTATAGGCGTGGTACGGTGTTATCGGCGCAGCGATGCGCAAGCGACTGCCACGGCGGCGGCGGCGGCGGCGGCGGCGACGCCCTTCGGTGAGGTTAGGGGATGTTAAGTGGTCCCACACACACACACTTTAACATTCGGCCGTCCTGACAATAGCCGCTTCCATGTGGCTTGGTCAGTTTGTTATTGCCGTGATCTTCCCCTGCAACAAGGATAGCGGACACAACCTGAGAATCATAGTTCTCTCATCCATCGAATGGGTTTTCAAAACATCAACAGAAACAACAGATTTATGAAAACACAGTAAGCATTTAGATAATCTAGTTTCTTCTAAAGAACATATATGGTCTTTAGATGTGTTTTTATTGACTCGCAAGTATTATATGAACGATGAGATATATTCTTCTTTTTCAACTGCAGGTAACGAAAACCATCATTTTGAAACATAACACAGCGGTTAGTTTTTTTTAAAATATAAGTAGCACACAATTCAGACAATTTGACTTTATTCAAGCATTCCTATAGTTGTTTATTTTCAGTAGGTAAGGTAATATACAGGATCACACAGCATTTAGCTGACTTCTTCCTTAACGACAGCTCCGAAAGATATCTGTTTTTTTTTATCGTCTCAATAGTATGAATTACTGACTTTAATTTTAAGTTACTTCCAGCGAAGATTATTTCAAAGATCCCACAGCATTCCAACCAGTGGCTTTCGTTCTAACTATTTAATATAATATGAAAGATCACACAGCATGTATACAATCCAACTTTCTCCTAAACTGCAACTAGACATAACTATCCGAACGATCACACATTATTCAGATAGGAGATTTTTTTTTATCTGCTCTCAGCCAATATTGTTTGAAAGATCACACAGCATTCAAACAATAGACTTTTCTTCTATGTGGTCAATTTTATCTGAAAGATCACGCAGCATCTAGATAAATCGACTTCCTTAATCTGAAGATCACACAGCATTCAGATACATTACTTCTTTTGAATCGGCCACTACTCACGATTATCCGAAAGATCACACAGCATTCAGATAATAGACTTTGTTTTGTTTTTATTAACGTGCTTCCAGCCAATATTGTTTGAAAGATCACACAGCATTCAAACAATAGGCTTTTCTTCTATGTAGTCAATTTTATCTGAAAGATCACACAGCATCCAGACAAATCGACTTCCTTAATCTGAAGATCACACAGCATTCAGATATATTACTTCTTTTGAATCGGCCACTATTCACGACTATCCGAAAGATCACACAGCATTCAGATAATGTATTTTTTTATTTTTTTTAGTAACGTGCTTCCAGCCAAGATTCTCTGTGATCACACAGCATTCGGAGAGTTGGCTCTTTGTAACTTGCAAATATAGTCTGAAAGATCACACAGCATTCAGATTTTTTTTTTTTGGTTAGCCATAATTGATTGAAAGATCACACAGCATTCAAACAATTAATTGGATCTCCTTCTGATTATTCACAATTATCTGAAAGGTCACACAGCATTCAGACAATTTGACTTTGTTTGCTTTTAGCCAAGATTTTCTGAAAGATCACACAGCATTCAGAGAGTTGACATTTTATAACTTGCAACTGTTAATGTTAAATTAAGTTAATTCCATAGATTAAGCCAAATACCTTTTCAAGTTAATTTATTTTTCAATACAGGTGAATAAACTATTTCTTTCTTTCTTTATTTCAAATATAATCTGAAAGATCACACAGCATTCAGAAAATATTGTTTTTCTAGGCCAGCCAATATTGTCTGAAAGATTACACAGTATTCAAACAATTGGCTCTCTCTCTGATTAGTTACAATTATCTGAAAGATCACACAGCATTCAGACAATTGACTCTCCTGATTAGTCACGATTATCTGAAAGATCACACAGCATTCAGACAATTTGTCGTTGTTTGCCCTTAGCCAAGATTTTCTGAAAGATCACACAGCATTCAGAGAGTTGGCTTCTTATAACTTGCAAATATAATCTGAAAGATCACACAGCATTCAGATTATTTTTTTTCTTTTTGCTTGGCCAGCCAACATTGTCTGAAAGATCACACAGCATTCAAACAATTGGCTTTACTTCTGACCAGTCACGATAGTCTGAAAGATCACACAGCATTCAGACAATTTATTTTAATTATATGATATTATCTGAAAGATCACACAGCATTCAGATAGTTGTATTTATTTTTAAACAGTCAAGATTATCTGAGAGATTACACCGTATTCAGATAACCGGACTTCCTCTAAAACCGAAACAAGTCACAATTATCCGTAAGTTCACACAGCATTCGGATGATTTCCCCATTTTTTCTAGTTAAGATTATCTGGATTAAGCAAAAATATTCCAAAGGGCGTACAATAATGGGAGGTATGTGTTTCAAGGGATTATCAGAATGTCCACAAAGCAGTTGGACCTAATTATGCCTAATTAAATCATAAAAATATTTAAACACTTGAGTGCACCAGTTGACTTGTCTTCCTTTCCTTGTTAAGATGTATGATGGAAAGCGATAATTTTAATACACTGGACCTCTTAACTTGCCCTATTTTTGGAACCTAACGAAATTCAAGGTAATTTTTCGCCTTTCCACATTTCACCATCAGTCATGAGGCAATGTGGAACTTTATTTTCTACCACGTGAAGTTCCTCTAAGCATGATAACCAGTTATTTATTTTGATTGTTATTTCAAACTTATTATAATTCAGTTTCCAAGCTTTTTTTATTAAAAAGTTCCAAAGTTTTGTTCTAAGCTTCAGTTTTTTAATTCACTGCTGAAATATGATAACAAAAATATATCCTATTCTAGCTTTATTTATTCCACACTCAGCTGTTTGTATAATTTATTGCTAGCCCCTTTTTTTGTTTCCCTTCACCATGTCGAGTGGCTGTAGCGATTACTAAAACGGCCCAACTATTAACAGCCGATACCATTTTGTGGTCCAACTTTGTGTTATGTTTAACAGGGTAGGCATTTATCCTCATTTAAAAAAAGATTACTTTGGAACAGGTCCGAGAATGTGGGTTTGTAGAGCCACAATGAGTCTTCAGGGACTATCGCGATAAACTTGTTGTAACATTTCGCGTCCTTGTTTGTCTTTATTTTATACCGGGCTAAATTTGGGTTTTCTTACGTGTTTTTTTTTAGCTATTAAATTTGTTTCCGAATTTGTATTGAATTGTCCGAGTTTCCCTTTTGGACTGCTCGTATTTCCGCTACACAAACCCATCATAAAACGAGTAGCCATTTCTAATGTATTATTTAAACTTCTTTTTTTTCTTATTTATTATTCTAGAAAACTATATGTCTGAAAATTGTTTCATAGTTTCTTTGAAGGTAGTAATGCAAATAGTTGCTACAAACAGGAACTTTAAGAATGAGATTAATTTTACGAAGAGGTAATGATTCCGATTCGCGCTCTTTGCTAAAGGTCCGAAATGGTCGATGTGCATGGTTAATACATAGGAATCTAGTAATTAATGTAGTAAATATATGCAGAGGAAGGAGTATTTTACCTAACTTAGAACCTTTTCTAAGTTTTCCATTTTAATTTACCATGGTGATTTCTTAGATTTCGCGAATTAAGACACGATTCTACATATAAAATTCGCGGCAATGTGTGAGAGCAAAACATACGTTCTGATTAGTAGTTTACATTTATTGAAAGCTGTAAACTAATTTCGTCTTGGTAGGTATTTCATTATTATATTCAGCAACCTTCATAGGTATAGCAATATTAATTACTTGTTTTTAGATTTTATATTTAGTCTTTGTTTATTGTTAACGTTATCGAGTTTGATTTATTTTTATTATTTTATGTAACTAAGTATGGATAGTGAATACATTGTCATGATATTAGCCTGACACACCACATGGCAACTACGTGCCATGTCAGGACCTTATATTGCTCGGCTACATTGAACTGAATGCATGACACGGACAGTTTTCATTGCCGCTTCGACTAACGTTCATTCAATGCGGTGGTACCGACCCGGGCGGGAATTGGTTGATGGTTTAAGCGTGTAACTAATACAAATCTGTATTTTAGTATCTTAGTAACCTAATACATTATATAAACCTATGGTTTCTTTGCGGTTCTTTTTTTATTTTCTTCTTTCTGGCAGTACCTAAATCAATTGTTGTTGATAGATTAGATTAAATTAGAATTAGATTAAATAGAATTAGTAAAGCCCGTAATCCGTAAGCCAATAAGGTCATCTTTCTGAACTCATATTGCTCATTTGGTATTATAAAATCAATATTATGAATCGAATTTATGCCACTATTGTAGTAACTTACTGTTCTTATTTTTGAACTATTACTTGAAGAGGATATAAATGTCTAAAGGGATTTTGTATTAGCATGTGCTTATGAGTTGCAACTAAAAATGTATTTCCGCTGGACTTTTAATACCTTTTCCTTAGATTCTTCGGCAAGGCTAGTTACTTTTACAAGAGTTCGTCACCCATTAGATAGGTATTAACGCCGCTAGGACAAAATTTGCGTTCTGCCACCTGTGCCACCTTCATAATTTAATGTAAAAAGTCTGCAATTATTACGTTTAATGATATTGTTACATTTCCAGCCACCAGTTATATATTCAACCACTGTAGTTCATACTTCCTCCCCAAACTTTTCAGTAATATTTCTAATTTTATTAGAGTTCTTATTTCATTCGTCTTTCTGGTTAACAATATTTTGACCTATCATCCTGTTTCTCACACGGATTTAAATTTACCTAAATTTAAGGTACAGACCTGTTGCTGAGATAACGATGTGTCGGATGCCAACCGAGACTTCGACGTCGCTCCAATGTTTCAGCACCTCTCAGCAGGGTGTCCAAGGTGCTGATCACAGGTGCACTGCAAACTGCAAGCCGCTGCGACATCCCTTGTCACGTCTCCCGCAGTCAGACAACTGTAGTAGGGTGAAACGTCATGTTGCAATGGTGCTGACGACTCGTTACCGGTGATGGTCCTCTCGTGAACTTGAGTCTTTTATTTAGACGGTTGTATGCTTCGGCCGTGTCCTTGAAGTGTTACAATGGTGAAAGTCATCCGTAGTACAGCTCGTCCAGGAAGTTTTAATTAATAATCTTGCTGTCATCCATATTTAATTATATTTTTGCTAGATTTTGGATCACCGAGGTAAGTGGCATTTTCTAATGGTGCCACTTTTCCATAAAAATAAATTATATTTCGTTAATTTATTTGATTCTGGCTAACATATTTTGTTATTGGTGTACGCCATCGATGAGATGTGGAAACGCTCTCTCCTAGGAAGTTTTCCGCTCTGCCCGACACTACCCATGATTGTCAAGCTCGGCATACGATTTTCTAACTATTTTCTGTCGTGAATTTCAACTGACTTGTAAATATTCGCCAACCACCTTAATGTGCGAGTCTATTGTTGGACTAGAATTTGATACAACTTCTGACCCGACGATAGGATGGGTTTTAGATTTTTCAACATTAATTATTTTTCAAACCTCGAACAACACAGCTTTTTCACTAATTTATGCGGACGCTCTTCTTCACTTTCCGAACTATCTGGATCCATTTGTTTTACGAAACGTCGCACAAAACACCATGATTACTTCGCACTGCTATAAGTGGTCCAATTTAAACAGTCAATCACTATTCATAAAATATTCTTTCCACTCAGATGGCCTCACCGTACATCCCACTTCTGAGATATTAAGGGTATTAAATAAAATGTTCAGGTACACTTTGATTAATTAGTATTTACTGCAATACTATACACTCGATATATGGCTGCGATATAGGTATGTATAGGCGTGGTACGGTGTTATCGGCGCAGCGATGCGCAAGCGACTGCCACGGCGGCGGCGGCGGCGGCGGCGGCGACGCCCTTCGGTGAGGTTAGGGGATGTTAAGTGGTCCCACACACACACACTTTAACATAATAGCCTTTGCTCAACCATAACTCATCTTTCACTATTGGTCGCATGGTTGTGTATTTAGGGAGCGAATACTTGTAATATTTGTTATGTTCAAGACCTCAATAACTGTAGAACCATTCACATAAAACAGGGTAAAACACGGCTCGTGGCTCTGGGGCGGGTTGACTTGTCTTCCACCCCAGAGGTCATGGGTTTGATCCCAGCCCGTTTATGCACCACTTTCTTTCTCTTTCTGAGTTGGATAAATGCATTTCAGGTGCTCCACGGTTCGGAGTCCATGTAAAACCGTATTTCTCCTTGCCTACTAGGTGGTAGAATCACAGAATACTTCGCAGGTCAAGCTCGCCGAGGTCAGACCAAGCGCATTGGATAAAAGATGGTCGAAGCGAGAATAAAAAAATATCTGTTTCTTTCACCCTAATCAACATAGCCGTACTCACAAACGGAAGGTCCGAACATGGTACGTGTGTGCTATTAGGCTTCAATGTTGCACAGCCACAGTTATAGTATGTTAATACCATAGAGATAGGTGGGGATGGCTTCAGCTAATAAAGAAGTTGCGTTTTGATCCTTCGAGCCGGACAGTTGCAAAAATTTAAGAAGAGACTTACCTGAAGTCATCCGTGCTTGTCGCGGCTATGTAAACTTTAGCGCTCACATCACACGCTCGAATTTGCAGCAGCCGCCGGCGCCGGCCGCGCCGCCCGCGCCCGCGTACCCCTCCGCCTACGCGACCCCACCCCCCGGGCCGCCGCCCGCCGTCTTCCCCCCGGAGCTCGTCTACCCGCAGCAGCAAACACCACAGTTCGACGTCGGTGAGACTTCCACTTGTACTATGAGTGACTTGTATTTTGGGTGAGAGAGGGACAGCGCCATACCCTAAGAGCACGCAGTAAATGGCGCCATCTCTGTCCCACACCTAAAGTCGCATGTATACATACTTAATTTGAGCATACTGTCGTTCATCTATCAGCACGGTCCATTCAGCCGTCATAATCTTTCACTGTGTTTCGAATTTCGTTCATCACAAACATGGCAACCATATACGCGTTCACGGTCGTTCCGAATTGCTCATATTCACTGCCGTAAATAGTATTTAGCCATGAACGACGTTACTCAAAAGCGCATACAGGACATACAAAGCCCGCACGGTTGAGAGCATGGGCGCCGTGTACGCTGTCACATGGCCGTCATCGAACTGACATGATGCGTATTTTTTCTGTAGTTCTCTGGTCGCGTGCATTTTTATTTAAAATAACGTTGGCGTTTCAGCATTTGCTGGTCCAGTTAGAAAAGTTTTGGCCTGAAGCGACCGCTCTTAACGCTTACTTAGGTTAGATAGGCTCTGACACATATCTGCAAAAAAAGGTTGTTCGGCCTCTGCCTCTCCAATGGATATGTTAATTGGGAATGTGAATAGAACTCGGTAAGGCTAATGAGGAGTGTGGGAACAGGTTCTCGGAATGGGGTGGACACGGATGTATCCATCACTGACACATCACTGACCGTTAAATAAGGGTTCCTGGCTCTAGTTAAAAGGAGGACACGTCACTGTGCCCACTAATGAAACTTGACTTTGTCGGCAGCCCCCCTAGTGGTGCAAGGTTCGACTCCCATCGGGCAGATAGGCGCCAGCCTCCTCTCGTCAGACTCATTTACCGGTAAGTTCTACTCGTTATCAAGTTATATTTTGAATTTTTCCACCTTGCCGGTAAATGTCTGTTTAAATTCAAGTTTTGTCTAAAATCTTTAAAGAGATAAAAGCCATAAAAATAAACAAATAAACTCTTCCACTTAGTGAGCTGATATTTTTAACAGATGTCCATGAAAATGAAACTAAAAGATGTCACATAAATAACGCGCAACATCGAATGAACGTTGCCCTAAAGCGCCCTGTGAAGTTCTTGTCGCTGGAACTCAAGAAAATTAGGAGTCATTGGGGAAAAAACCCAAAGCTTATTGTAGATTTCGCAAAAGCTACCTCACCTTAAAAACGTCAAAACTGTCATTCCTGTGATTACAGCCATTTGCATAATTTGGAACATTTTTTGTTCGGAATAACATAGAATAAATTCAGTCATTTTACATAGATTGAGTAAATAATATTTTCAAATCTATTCTGTTTTATTCTGTATGGTATTTGATAGCCTTGAGAGCATAAATAAGCAGTTTTCTTCCCTATTCGTAAGCGAACTGACTCGCCGTCGTTTCCGTTTTGTATCCGTATGTAAGAGTGTCTACGCTGTCCCAGTACAAACGATTTTCGGTTGTTACTGCCGGCCTTCCATGCTACAATAGCTACTTCACGCTTGTCTGTCGGCAGGCACGAACTCCAACAACTCGTGCTCGTCGCGCGGCGGCTCGCCCGCGCCCGACGAGGAGGACGCCGGCGGAGGCAAGCGTGGCGTGCTGCCGCGCCACGCCACGCAGGTCATGCGCGCGTGGCTCTTCCGCCATCTTGTGGTACGTTGCGCCCGCCATCTTGTGGCCTACTCTGTGCACATCTTGAAAATATGACCCGTTTATTAAACGAATTGTTAACTAATCGGCCCCTCTGATCGGTAGTTGCTTGCAGGCCGCAGTTATTTTTGCATTACACCCCTGTACAAGATGAGGACCCAAACAAATAATGTAATCCTTTTAGTTACAGTTAATATTATTTCCAGTACCTCTATTTAGTTTCACAATTTTATATTTAATGAAATTTCGCGATAACTCTTCATCCATTGATGGCGCAGGATAACACCAAGCGTCAAAATGGGAAACCGTAACCTTCTAGATATAGGTTCCAGCTAGAAATAGGGTCTCTCACTACTCTCGACGCTCGCTTGTGATTTTTACGGTTTTCACTCACACTCAAGCCTACCTGGCTGGCATCGCCGAGTTTAGAGGCTACGAAACTGGCACTTTTGTCAAAAATGTCCAAGAAGCACACCAAAACACGACCTTTTCCCGTGAAGGCTATCGAAAGTTGCTGTCACAGGCAAAGACTTCTTCCTACCAGGAATACATCTTCATATGTCACAGCACTGACAGACCAAAGACAAATGTAATGTTTTTGTCAGGGGGTAGGCAAAGGACCTTTTCATTAACCAGTGTCATGTAAACTCAACAACGATTATTGCACGTGTTGCCGCAGCACCCGTACCCTACGGAGGAGGAGAAGCGCGCGTTGGCGTCACAGACGCGCCTCACGCTGCTGCAGGTCAACAACTGGTTCATCAACGCGCGCCGGCGCATCCTGCAGCCGATGCTCGACACCGCGGATAAACCAGGTCGGTATCAACGGAGAGTCTACTATAGAAGGTGCTCTGCTGGATTTAAAGACCTAGCATACGCGCCGCGGACCACAAAGTGTAGGAGTGAGAAGTTAACTTAGACGTCACTACCGCGAGTTAGAGAGAGATGAAACATACCTAATCGCTTGATATACACAGTGTCACGGCTCATAATGACTTTTTGCATTTAAAGAAAGCATGTTTTGAAACCATAATAACCCGGACATATTCACTTTTTCTGGTAAATAAGAGGCGATTTCTTAACTTTTCCCCATAATTAAAGCTTGAAACATAACTTTAGATCATTATTTTGAAGCTACATGTCGAGAAAAAATTCAAATAATTAGTAAGAAGCCGTCTCCCGCTCACAGAACTGTCGCCTGCATGATCTAAGCACGAGCCAACGAGATAACTATTTATCCGCTTCATTACATAGAACTATATGAGACATCCATTTCCAGATACATTAAAAAAATAACTTAGGGCGTGATAACACCTGTTTGCACTCAGATCCATAAGGACGTAAGTAAAGCATAAGAACAAAAGATGCATTGATGGTCTAGCTATATTTGAAACCTATAACGGTAAATATCTGATGCTCATCCTCTGTTTTCATACTTGTTTTATGAAAATTTATGAATATTTTTCTAATTTTAGAACACAAAGCACCAGAGAATTCTTGAAATTATGTATAGCGAGACCATCAATCTATTTAATGACTTTTGATAATCGAAATTACTTACGTCCTTATCTAACTGAGCGCAATCGTCTCTTATCACGCTCTTGATAGTGAGGTGTTGCTTGAGCCTAGTTAAGATAATTATTCGATTGGTTGTGTCAATAGAATCGGGTACAAAGAAAAGCAAGAACGGAGCGGCGCTCGGCAAGCGGTACTGGCCGGACGCGCTCGCTAACCCGCACTTCACCGCCGGTGAGTTCTGCATGCTGAAACTTCCTTACTAGGGACAATAGTAGAATACTTCGAACATCGTTCATTCACTATGATGGTACCAACCCGGGCGGGATTGACCCCGCTACATAAGGTTAATAGTAGTAGGAAAGAGACTTACAGTAGTATTCAGAATGGTCAAACTAACTTTAATATGCGGACTATCAGTGGGCTAAATAGCATTTTGTATCGTCCGGTCCGGTCCGCCTACAAAATTTTGACAGTTCACTCTGAACACGACTGTTACAGTTTTGCGTGGAATCGGAACCACGAATGACAAATCCCTCAATCTTCCCTTACGACATGCAAGGGAAGAAATGCAGTACATTACACTCTATCGACCTGAAAACTGGAAAAAAAATATTAATTTGTGAAAATTAATAAGTAAAATATTGGCCGGCAGGTCTGCTGTCATCCTCCGACGAGGAGCAGGAGGAAATGTCAGAGGCGGAGGAAGCAGACGACGACGGAGGCCGCGAGCTCTCCCCGGGCTACCCCCCTTCTCAGCCCGCGGCGCTCCACTAGGATCGCACCACTGACCACTAAAGCAGCCCTTCGCATACATCGAGCAATAGTGCTCCTACGGTCCTACGAAGCAAGATGAAACGTTTAAACAAACTGTCATTCATGGTCTTAGGGTGAGTTCGCACCGATACGCGAAGCGCACACTGTTTAAGATAGCTTAAGAATATATATCTTAATTTAAATAGATCAAAGTTAATAAAAAATTGGACGCAAGAGCACTTCCTATCAACAGAATGGTGGACAACACTTTGGAACAAACTTCCACAAGATGTTCTACAATCCTGATAAACTCATTTAAAAACAACCTAGATAGATTTGTTTTAAATTAGGGGAAAAAAATTACTAATTTATTTAATTAAAATGTAATCAAAACTTAATGAATTCATCAAAACTGGAGAATATTAAGGCTTATCAACTAGTTATAATAAAAAAAAAATTAAAATCTAAACTAACATAACCAAGATCGGCTGCTCGTCCATTTACAAATAATAATAAGATGTTCACATTTCCCTATCAGCACGAGCGTCGCCATAATCTTTTATATGAGTTTTACAAAGAAATACCAAAAAGAATAGATTCAAACATTTAAAGATGACGAGTTTAATAATGCGTGCAGATTTTTTCTTAGTTCTGTTGATTGTGCATACATATTTACCACAAACTTCCGATTTACATCATAGCGTATTGAGCGCGTAGACATGTGATATTGCTATTGGGTCCTGGTATGTTTATTGCTTGTTTACACAAAAGTTATGCGATGGATGCGTTTGAAGGGCATGTCTCTAGTAAAAATCCTTTTTTTTAAGTTCCTTATTATGTTATTTATATCACTAGCAGCTTGAAGCTGATGCGTGAATTTCATTTTTCCCGGAGTGCACTTGTGTATTTTTAAAATTTTTTAATTGGTATTATTAATATTACTTATTATTCTTCTTGGCTAAGCTAAGTTTGTTAGCTGAGACGAAAATTTGTCCATTTGGTGTATATAGAAGCTCTACCAGCTTTAACGTCAGTGAGCCCAGTTCTTTACGAAGCGCAGTAGTCTTTTTTGGCTCCACGCTTTCTAAGTAGCTGGTGTCGTGAACCATCCTCAGGACAATCTAAGATATCATGAGCTGTCTTTTCCTTTTCATGCAAATCCTACAGGGCTGTCTCTGACACAATGATGGCCATGTCCTCTAAGTAGACCAAACTTGTGCAGTGTAGTAATTGAGGTCTTATTCTAGTGCTGTACCGTACTTCCGTCACATATGGCGTCGCGTCTCGGTGTGAACAAATCCTATTTTTTTAAGATTAACATATTGCTGCCAGTATCCAGTAAAGCAAAACACGACGGAAAGATAGAAAGTAAAGATAAATAAACATTTAACTTAGATTCGTACATCCGTGCATGAGTTGACATAACAAATTGCTACTTCATTCTAAGTTTTATGCTGAGATTCATAAAGATTACTTGTACTTGGGTGAGCCAAAGTATGTATGCTGCCCGGTACAATGAGAGCTGTGTTTGTTTTATGAACATGGTGTTATCAGTTAGTTTACGTTGTTTTATCTCATCTCAGACTTTCGTTCACAATGGACACTCCATCGCTCACTCCAAATGCTGTAAATGGAGTGAGGACAGCTCATCCCAGGTGCGAATCTAGGAGTGGTAATGGGTGCAATTACCCCACCCCTGAGACACAATTGCTAGTTATGTAATGGTTGCCGTGAGATGGAATTGAAATGATTGAATGAAACAGAAACCAGCCAGAGTAGGAGTACTAGTAGTGACATTGAGAATGGATCCCCTGCTAATTTTTCTTTGTTTTCTTTGTGACTTTCATGACATTCCCTGAGAAATACTCAAAAATGTAAAAATTTGGGTAGATATTAACTTATAAATAAATACCTACATTACTTATAATACCCACATGACACAATGTTCAATACGTAACAGAAAATACTCAAGTGACATGATTCAAGCGTCAATGTTTTATGATAGCTAAAAGATACACATAGGGAGTACTGTAGTATCCCTCATTTTCCGCGGAGGTGAGGTTTAACTTGATAGCACCAGTCAGAGTGCATACGTAAACTATGAACATTTAGACTAGCAGCATGGACCGATTTTACCTTACCGATAGCATGTTCACAACTGGTCCGATTCACACTAGTAGTGCTCAAAATAGTTTACCGAGAACCATTTGATGTCATCGTTACGTCACTCAGTGCCATACAGCTTTGGTGGTTGGGCACTGTGTGTAACAATATCAGTGTCAATTTTAACGTTCCGTTTTAACCGTTAAATGTCTCCTAATTGAACATTCAAGTTCAGCTTAGAGGAATAGATTACATACAACTTTTTCGTTCCATGTTTGTTGTTTGTTTCCGACGTATTTGATGCCGACAGCTCTGTGCGTGCAATTTGAATCGGGACGCTTGTGTTCACCGTGTATTGTGTAAACGTTGACGTGGTGACGTTCAATGAAATAAATCTATTTTTTGTATAAGTTTTGGCGAAAAATGTGCGAATTATCGTGTTCATTCTTTGTATGGTAAGAAGACCGAGAAGTTTACACTTACAACATAAAATAACAGTTTAGTTGCTAAGCAACCTCAGGTTAGTTCTAAACATGCACATATACATTTATGTACATAATATATTCCTTATTTGACTGACAATGGATACGCAAAAACGCTGATATTGGAGGATAACTGTTAACTGCTGCGTCGCCATAATAAAAGTAAGGCATAATTCTCTATTTTTGCATAATTTAAGTTGATAAAAATACCATTATAACTAGCGTGTAAAACTGCCAAATTCTTTATTGGAATCATTCACAACACTATTTTAGCCATTTGGGAATGGGTTAAAAATGTGTATTCTTCCGCTTCACTGCCGTGCGCTTGTCGCTTACATTCAAACTGCATAGAAATCGAGTTGCATCTGTAACACGACAGCTAGTAATCAATGAACAGGGCGAGCACGCCCGTCACGACAATTTTGACAATATGTTGCCTTGTTCTAGTAGTAAAAGTTCTTGTTGCAAAAATAGTAGTGACAACCCATGGACTTTGAACAGAAAGGACACACAAAGGCAACTGACGGATGAGTTCAAAATTGTTTTATACGAAAAATATTATATCTCAATTTACTCAAAAACATCTCTAAATCGCCATGTAGATGTACACACATCAGCTTGTCAATATCGATAAATATTTAAACCTGGCATATATGAGGTTACCGCCATGCATAGAAAACCATCATATTGCCAATTGTTGCATGTCTCCGAACCTACTATCTAGAATATCTAGAAAAAATAGATATTGATATTGGGCTCCGATTTCAGGTGCAGAAAGTTCTACTCTCGAACTCTGGTAGCGTGGGGATGTTTCCGTCTCTGTAGCTTTGATTGGCCTTATGGGGTTTGTCCCTGAACCTCCCTAAGGTTCTGTTCAGTTTTAGATAAAATAAATATAATTTTATTATATAATTTAAACCTCAATCAATATTAGTATGAATATTAGGTGCATGGCAGTGCAGAAAGAGAATAGGCATTACTATACGCTACACTATTACGCTATCTAAAAGAAAAAACCTTATGCCCCAAATGTGAAGATTATAGCAACCCAGATCATTAATTGATACATAATAAAAATGACCACTTTTAGTTAATCGCATTATGAATCTGCGGAGTTGGGAAAGTATTCATGAGTATACCATATTATATGTAAGTTAGTATAGTGACAAGTATACGTAATGCATACCTCAGTACTTTAAACAATATAAATAATGTTTAAATTGTTAGTAAAAAAAGTTTGATTTGTTTTATTGAAGTTCAATATATTTTTCTAGGCTTGCTGATACATTTACTGGTCAAATGATATGTTGGTGGTCTTTCACTTGGTTTGATGTATTTTTTGTACAATTGGCGGTGATGCAGTAGGTGGGTACATTTAACTTTGCGAGGTGATTCTAGAGGGAGACGTGAGCAACTTTGTCATCATAAGCTCTAAAATATTTTTTTACTATTACATCTGTCACACAACATATAGTTTTTGCAGACAGGCACTACAGTGCGCTTCACAAAGTTTCTTATTCCTTTATCTGGAGGTTCTGTATCAAGAATGGAATTGATTGTCAAAAAGTGGCAAATAAGAAAAATCCCCATTCAAGTTGCGTTCAAAAAAATTTTAAATGTTTATTGAATGAACCATTGTGAATTAAAAAATACTTAAAAAAAATTGTCAGCCCATAGTGACAATGTGTGCCACCGGCTTTTGTTTTTATTCATTCATTATTGACGATAAATTATACCAAATTTTTTTTAAGATAGATTTAATTTAACGGCGAGATTAATTTTTCGGGACTGCCTAAACATTTTTTTTTATTCGATAGGAGAGAGTATGGATTTATTGTCTTTAGAATAACCTCCCAAAGTTAATTCACATGCTCACTGAATACATTTTCTGAATTTCAACAAACATCTAAAAATCTACAGTCGTATTCAGAGAACCCCTGTCAAAACTTAGTACGAGATTAGCACCGGACTAACCATACAAAAACCAGTTTAGTCTTAAACTTAGTCCACCTACTCTGAATACAGCTACTAGTAAACAATTTATTTCATTCGACATGACATTTAGAAAGCTCTAAAAAACTTCCTACATAGGAGGCTAAAAAATTCAGTGAGAACGCCGGTTACTCCATTGTTCGGAACCCATGTAAAACTGCGCCTAGGGTTAATAAGCACACTCAGGTTAATCCCACGCCTAATTCCTTCGGGAATGTGGTGATATAATCGTGACAGTAGGTGTCATTCAGGCATCATGTTCAATAAAAATAAAACCGGTAACGCGTGAACATATTCACACGCCGAGGGTTTTGCCTTTGTAATTTTGCAATTTCATACAAAATGAGTGCTCCAGAAAGCAAACTTTTTCTCAAAAAGTGTGACGTTTTGAGCAAAAGTAATTAGTTGAGCACAACTTCATAAGTGTACCTATAATAGGTATTGGTAATTTTTATCAGAATTTTCTAACAATCGTTAATAGGAGAACAATTCAGGACAAAATGCGTGTGACTGACAGACTTCGAAGCCAGCAAGGGTAAATTTTTTCGCTTTTTGCGATGGGACCCTAAAAATCAGCTAACATTTTTCAATTCCCATGAGTCGATAAATAAACCACAAACTTGTATGTCTTTTTTTCCAGATTTATATACATTAGTCTCGTTACTCTAAGGTCGATTCTATGTGCCCATCTATTGCATCCGTATATAATTATTGATTTCGCTCAGTAAGTTTTTTTTAAATATCCATCCATCTTATAAAGCTGGTCTAATTTTAACATAAATTTAAATCTCTGTCATTCATTACATTTTGTGGACTTTATGAAATAGTAGTAAGGTTACTTTAACACATCACACCATAGAAACCGTCCATAGCAGAATATATTATATTTTTGTCAACACATATTTTTTTCGCAAGGAACCATTTATATAGTATATTAGTATTTACATTGTCATAATTGGTAATATTGTGAATAACAGTTATGTTAGGACCGCTCTTCTCGCAAATAATGCCTTTATTTTCTCTATTTAGGCACTGTTTTTATTAAAAAAATATATTATGTGAATTTGAAGTTTATTTTTGTATTTTCGGTTTTAATGGCAGCCATATTAGTATTTAGAAAATAAAACATAATAATAAATTAAGTAACACCAACAGAAGTTTAAATGAGATTTCATTTAAATGGTTGATAAATTAAATTATAAATATAATTACGAAACATACGAAATAATTATACGATATGTACCGAAGTATACTTACTGCCCATATGACATGTATACGCAAAATAAAGGTATCACATTTTTAAAGTTATGTATTTCAATAAAAAATATTCTTTTTAGACATTTTTTAGATTTTAATGTTTTCAAATATTCCAATCAGTAGGCTAACATTGGTAAAGATCCTATAAACAAATTGTCAGAAGGTTTAGAATGGAAATGAATGTCGAAATAGTTAGTGCGATTCCATTTTAGATCATGTTACGAGAGGAACTTTGAAAATGATATACGAAACGATATACGTAAGAATGGTGAAAATTTTAACTTAAAATATGACATAATCTTCTTAGCTAGGTACGTAAGATACTTATACATATTTTGTGAATTAAAGTTATGACCTAATTACAAAACAGTCCATAAAACTTAACCAAGTGATTCCTTGAACATGTGGGTTGGACTTTTAAAATAAATGATGTGTAAATTAAATATATATATTTAAGGCTTGTTTATATTTTTTTTTATTGAGAAAAGTGCTTCGAGTAAAATATCTAATATTTGTACATTCGCTAGTCAAATTGCCACTGCGTCATGGAAAAATGCAGGCAAGACACAAGTATTGTATATCTAACTGAATCACATTCACGACTACCATTAAATAGGTTACTCAAGCAATTTAATATAGAAGAAAAAAGTTAAGCATGCGTCGGTATGTCTCACCAGTTTGATGAACAAAAGTCAGTTCGAACCTGTTTTACCTTCACAGATACACTATATTTGTGTGTTACAGTCACAGCCTGATGTTTTACCTAACTAGTATTACCAGTGTCCGGTGATGGTTCAGCACTAATCTCGAGTTTAAGGTAAGAAAAAAGGATCTTAACCATTTTTTTCTAGTATTTGATACTAAAAATGATATACGTAAATATTTTGTTGAAAAAAAATGGATGAATGTTTTTTCTTATCATCAACTTAACATTAGTGCATTCAACATGGGTACACTACAGAATCCCAATATACCCTTAAACGGGAAAAAACATTTCGAACTTTAACCAACATTGGGCCATAAAAATATACAAGCTGTGTAAATCAATTTAGATCAATAAATAAAACCATAAATATGAACTCACAATACTTTTCTTATTTATCACAATACTTCAGGATTTGCTAGCATTGTGAGTCTATATTTATGGTTCCAATTCTTTTTTTAACCCTTGCACATGCTGTATATGACCAAAAATTTACCTTTGCTTTTTTTAATGTTTTGTCAATAGAAAAAATATTTGTGTTTACATGCTAAATGTCATTAGATATAATTTAGCAAGCAAATTTATTTGATCACTAGTCAAAATGTGTATTTAATCTATTCCAGCAGTCTGTTTTCATCGCAACTACATAACCTAAGAATTCCGAAACTAAAAAACTCTGTAAATAAATTTATAAATATTTTAGAATACGGTACGCTAAACGCCTTTGTGATTTATTTCTAATTTATTAATATATATAAGGAGCTCGTATGCATTTATTTGAAGAAATAGGTATTTTAAATTCAAACAAAACCTTTATCAACGAACAGTGCATACGGCTGTTGTAATGTAATATTTAAGTTAGTTCTTGTGCTAGCTAGGATTAGCTTGTACAAATATATGAATGTGGGTTCAAGTCCCAAAAAAACATGACTGCTTTGTTTTGTGATGCTTTTCATTGTCTTTTCTTTTGACTTGTTGATTTGATTTTGAATATTACAGAAGGCCTTATGCAATCACGCTGGTTTTTTTTGGACATTAAATCTGATGTAAGAAAAAATACCCTGGACATGTTTGGAAGGAAAAAAGATAATATTTAACAAACAAATCAATGTTTAATTGAACATTTATCATTATTCAATTTATTTTTCTTTTCTCAATTTTAAATAAACTGTCTTCCGTTTTTGTTTAGTTACTATTTAGTAATTATATGTAGCTCTTGGCAGTCTTGGGCAATGAGCGAGTATGTATGTTGCCTTACTTGACTTTATGTCCGTGCTTTTGATGTCATTATACGTAATATAGTTTGTTATTTTAGTGTTCATTCCATACCCACAGAGCATTAAATTATGGCAACTAAAAAGTTAAAATGAAATTGTTAATTTTTCCATTATGAGAAAAAGTACTCATAAGATTTTTTTTTGTCTTCCACATTATAGAATAAGTAATACGTTTGTAATAAGATTTATTCCAAACTGCTGTACATAAATCTAATTTATAATGTTTCGTTTAGCTTACATAAGTAGCTTGTAGGATGTCGGCTTACTCATGATGCACATTAAGTAGTCAATATAATCTAAGCTTGTTTTTAGTTCTATGTCAAATGCATTTTTATCGGCGATTATGAACAATACATTGGTGAAAGCAATAAAATTTTGTCTATTTATTTGATCAGTACCACAGATTTTACAAGGTGATAAACTCAACTCAATAATAGTATGTATTTAATGGATATGGCGATATTTCGAAAATTATTTCAGTAAATTCGATTACCGAAGATATTTTGAAAATAATCTGATTTTTATTGTCTGCACATTTGTCTCGAGCAGTATACAAACCTGTGCTATCCATTCTATTACGTCAGCCAAATATTTTATTCACTGATTTTGCATATTAATCCTATGCTTACCTTTATAAGGTAATAATAACATACATAACAGGGATCCATATGATATAATAAAACCATTACGTACTTACAAATGGAAAGGTTTATTACTTGAATTTAACTTACATTTTAAGAGTTAGTCTTAAGGGTATGACGTTCAGTTCTGTTGCTTCAGTTTCTCCAGCTGTTGCCTGAAAATAACAAAAACCAGGATAAAAAAAACACCATCGTGGGTGCCATTTCTAGCTCATTACCACCAATATTCGGTCTTAGGTACCCTGCAGTGGAATAAGGTCAACTTTGTTAGTCAAGGGTTGCTGTCCGATTCGAATTGAGGTGAAGCAATTTTAGATTCCATTTTATAACCCTATGACAGCCTTCAGGTGGCCCTTCCCGGCGGGACTAAATTATTCGTGAATACGGCACAAAATCGTTCTGTTGTGCACTGGAACTGACTGTTTTAAGGAAAGATACAGTCTTCATAATTAGGAGGATGCAACACGTCCACAAAGCAAACAATGCACATAGTGTTATCTGTTAGTGTGCTATCTAACACGTAGTGTTATCTATACAGACTGTTACCAATGAAAAACCAACCAAAGCGAGCGTCAGAGGTCGCAGTGTGTTTATTGCAAATCAACAATCAAATCTAGGTACTCACTGTATCAAAAGTGCTAAACTTAAACTAAATCTGCCAGTGGCTGCTCAGTTTTAATTATAAATCACCTTTATATTCACAGTGTAAAGTAAAAAAACAATCTTAATTCTAAACATCAACTACTAATCACAAAACGAACTGTACAATCGGAATACTACTGTTTAACGCAATGCTACTAAAAGTGAAATAAATCGAATGAAACTAAATTTATTCAAAATAAAGTTATAAGTGATCTTTATTCAGTTGTTTTTAATTCTAAAATATTATTGCCTACCTACGCAAACGAAGATCGAATGACCTGCATACGTTCTACATTTTCGCACCACTGAACCAAATGTATATGGCTCGGTTTGCTAGTGTGTGACTAGCGCTCAAGTGACCTGAGTTCAATACTGGGCAAAAAAAAAATTTTTTTTTTTTTTGTTCTTTTTTATCCTAATATTCATTCTAATATTTCTATTCTTTTCAAAATCATTGTCTGATAATATGCCAAAAACGTGTGAGGCATGTAAGAGGATCGCAGTCGGTGGCAATGACACAATCAACTGCAAACATTGCAGATTGGTATTTCACACAATATGTGTGAATATTATGCGGGAAGACGTTCGCACAAGGAGCGCTAGAGAAAACTGGTCCTGCCCTGGCTGTTCCGTGATTCAAGCACGCCGCGGGGATCGTTCAAATACCCCGGTGAGATACAACCAACACGGTGGAACCGCCAACATGACCATCGAGAATGGAGCTGAAGCGACTACCATTGCCACTGCCTCCAAGGTGGGAAACTCGGACAAAACTACGTCCCCAACATCCTCGGATGTATGTGAAAAGGTGAAGAAATCGGCGGTTGCGTCAATCACTTCTGAAAGCCCCCTACATGCGGCGGAAGACATTCATATTGAGGAATCTGAAGAATTATCTGGTGCTAGTGCTCTCGCAGAGGAGATAAAACAGTTCCGCAAGGAGTTTAAGGACATTCGCAGGATTCCTGACGAACTTCGCAGTATTCGCTTGGAATTCAAATCTGTGCAAAAGGAGACACGCGAATTGATAACAGCGTTAACGGCGTCTCTGGATATGTGCCATGGCCGCCTGGACGACGTCGAAAAGCTGCTCGGGGGAGTGGAACAGCGCGTCGCGACTCTGGAAAGGAGTGAGTTGGAGACCATTGCACTGCGTCGCACGGTCGTGGAACTTCGCCAAGAGATCGCGTCACGAGATCGAGTTGCACTTCTCAATGATATCAAAATAAGCGGTGTACCGGAGGAAAAGGGCGAGCGTCTCTCACACATCGTAACTGTTCTCGCTAAGAAGATTGGTGCTGAACTATGCACCCAGGATATCGTCACTGTGGAGCGAGTGGGGCCAGCCCGTCGACCGGAATCGTTCGAGTCAGAAAATGTAGAGGTGCGACGAGCGAATAGTGAGCCCCGACCCATCATCGTGCGGCTAGTGAGGCGCGACACCCGTGATGAGCTACTACAGGCGGCTCGCGTGCGGAGGGGCCTGCTCTCCAATGAACTGGGCGTTCTCGGTCCGAATTGCAGAGTGTACCTTAATGAGCACCTGACTCGAGAAACACGCAATTTGTTTCGTGAATCACGTCTACAACTCAAAATGTACAAGTACGTATGGACTCGAAACGGACTCATATATGCGCGAAAACAGGATGGAGGACATGCTCATCGTATTCGCAACACTGGCGAGCTCGCCGGCCTCGCGCAGGCGTTTCCAGCCTCAGCAGCTCCAGCTACAGCCAGCTCACCCCATGTTTAAAGGAAACCTATCCTTCGTAAACAAATATATTTCCATATACCTCTTGCATTATACCTTCACACATCTCACACAAACACAATTATTACACTATATCATAAACTCACCTGAATACATTATTCTTGAACTCGGTTCGAGGCCCGATTCATTTTGTATGAAATTAATTATTTACAATACTTTAGAGAAACTACAACAGTCTTTGGTACGATCTAATTTAAAAAGAGAATAATATACTAGAATTGAGCAATGAGTTAGATCAATTAAACGAGCCAAATACTTTTGAATGCAGACCAGAGATATGTGGACACCTAATTTCGAAAAACAAGTATTCATTTCGAATTCTTAATATTAATATAAGAAGCATCAGAAAAAATTTTGAAAGTTTTAAAATCCTCATGCAGAGACTAAAAACCAGTTTTCAAGTTATTTTACTAACAGAATGTTGGCTTGATGAGAGTTCTATTCCAAAAGAACTGGAAGGATACACATATAATGGTTCAACTCGATCATTCAACCAAAATGACGGCGTCGTGGTGTACGTAAGGAATGGCCTCGGTGCTACTGTCTCTGAGCCAGCTATATCGGAAGCTAATTGTCTAATGGTAAAAATAAAAAACGAAATCACCTTGCTATGCATCTATCGACCACCTTCTTTTAAAAATGTCACAATATTCATTGAATCACTCAACGATTTATTAAAAATAGAGAATAAGGTGAAATGTATAGTTGTTGTGGGAGATATAAACATTGATATACTAAGTGAGTCCAAACCATTCGTAAACGAGTACCTTTGTATGCTTGCAAGTAACGGCATACTGCCTGCTATTAACAAACCCACCAGAGTCACTGCTTGCCTTGACCACTTTATGGTCAAATCCAAATATCCTACACGATCTATAATAATTGATAGTGCGATCACAGATCATTCTGCTGTAATGCTTGGAATACAAGCTCCAAACAACTCACAAAATAAAAAATGTTTGTATACATTATTAATAGACTACAACGCAATCAATGAAGAGCTAAAAGAAACAGAATGGCATTTTATAACAACCAGTTCAGACGCAAATGAAGCAACCAACTTGCTAGTAAATTTACTAAGATCTCTAACTGAGAAATATACAACCAAAAGAAAAATTAAGAGTAAGGACTTTATAATCACACCATGGGTAACACCAGCTCTTTTGAGATCCATACGAACAAGAGATAAGCTATATAAGATTCATGCAAACAACACCCTAGACTCCCAGTTAAAGTTAGAATATACTAAATACAGAAATATCTGCAACATTGCAATCAAAGAAGCTCGGGAACAGTATTACAAACAGAAATTGGTAAAATATCACAAAAATATTAAGAAAACTTGGCAACTGATAAAAGAAATTACAAACACAAAAAATAATACATCGACGAAAATCGGACTTTGCAAAAACATGGATGGGAAAATTGTATCAGATGAATTTAATTTATTTTTCTCAAATGTAGGCTGTAAACTTGCGAAAAATATCCTAACTAGATTAAAGGTTGATGAAGTAGATCTGTGTAGAAATATATCTCTGCCAAAAGTTCCTTCTCAACCATCCTCATTCTTCTTCAACCCGACTGACGAAAATGAAATAGGGCTTGTAATAGATGAACTTAGAGCCGACAGCGCGCCTGGCTTAGATCTCATTTCCCCTCAGCTTCTAAAAATGAGTAAATGTTACATTTCTAAACCTTTGGCGCATATATGTAATCTAAGTCTTTCTAGCGGTATCTTTCCGAATGTACTAAAACACGCAGTAATCATACCTGTCTTTAAATCTGGAGATCCATCTGACATGTCTAACTATAGACCAATATCTATATTAAGTGTTGTATCCAAAATATTGGAAAAAATTGTTAAGAAACGCTTAAACACTTATCTTGTGAAAAACAAACTGTATTCACAAAACCAATATGGATTTAGAGAAAACCTATCAACAGAAGATGCTGTTCTAGGACTTACTCAGACAGTCATAGGAAAAATTAATGAAAAAAAAGTATGTCTTTCTATTTTCCTAGACCTGGCCAAAGCTTTTGACACTGTCTCTCCAATGATTCTCTTAAAAAAAATTGAGCTCCTGGGAATAAGGGGTATAGCACTCGAATGGTTTACCAGTTACCTCCATGACCGCACGCAAAGAGTAAAAGTGGAGCTGAACGTAAGCTCAGCGCTCCCAGTTAAATTTGGCGTCCCACAAGGTAGCATATTGGGCCCGATACTTTTCTTAATATACCTTAATGACCTATGCAGCATTAATATTCCTGGTATGCATATTTTTTCTTTTGCCGATGATACAGCTCTAGTGTTTGAGGGCGTATCCTGGGTCGACGCAATAAAAACATCTGAAGATGGACTCAAATTGGTTAAAATATGGCTAGATTCTAATTTACTAACACTTAACATCTCAAAAACTAAATATATCACGTTTTCAAATGTTCAATCTAGAAAAATCTACCCCCCTACCGATTTAAAAATACATAATGCTTCATGTCTTTCCCACTCTGCTGGCTCCACATGCTCTTGCGAAACGATTGAGAGAACAAAAGTTATAAAATATTTGGGAATCTTAGTAGATGAGCACTTGAGCTGGGATGCACACGTAGATAATCTAAAAAAAAGAGTCAGAAAATTGATTTACATTTTTAAACAAACCCGTAACATTTTAGACAAGAAAACACTTAAATCGCTGTACTTTGGGCTCTGCCAATCAATTATAAACTACTGTATTCTAGCTTGGGGAAGTGCAAATAAAACAACTCTAAAACAACTTGAAATCGCTCAGAAAGCAGTGTTGAAGGTAATGTCCAATAGACCAAATATATATTCCAGCAAAATACTTTTCAAAGAAGCCCAAGTTCTATCGATCAAAAAGATTTATTTGTTAAGGATTTGCTGTTTCTTTCACAGCAAAGGTAAGACATTACTAAAAAGACCTGAGCACGACCATAACACCAGGGCAAAACAAAATGCTTACGTTCTACCGACTACCACCTCTCGATTCACTCAAAAATCTATACTTTGGCTCGGAACACGAACTTTTAGCTATATTGACTCAAAAATCTCTGGAAACCTATCTTTATATGCCTACAAAAAAAAAATGTTTCACGATTTTGCTTGATATGTCGGAAGAAAATATTGATGAGTTTTTTGATATCGAGGTATAATAATGAACTAAATAAACGATACCTAAACACGAACCACAACTCACTCACTTACACACCATTACATACACACATCCCCACCTACATATCTTCACTTACTTCATGCCCCTTTCATATATTGTTTCGTTAACCTAACAAAGAATACCTAACTCTTAAAAAATGCTTTTGTAAGACTTAAACATACACGAAATAACGCGCGGCCTCTGAAAAACTATTGCAGCCTATAACTACCTAGACGCAGTGCAACACAGTTTATAGTAGAAAAATGTCGGAATCAGCTGCCTACTACTCAGAATCTATTCTTTTGTAGGCAGCAGTCTTACTTACAGTATTACAATTAAGATTAAATGTTTCGAAGATATGTTATTTTTTAAATATAAGTATCATTATGTTAAAATGTATACTTGATCCTTGCATAGTTTGTAATCTTGAGAATATGTTCGAAGAAATAAATAAAATAAAATAAATAAAATAATGAAGTGTTCGACTTGGTCAGATTTACAAAAATGTCATTTACATAATGACTTAAAGCTAAAAGTAAATCATGAACGCTGTCATCAACAATCAAACAAAAACTAAACTGATTTTGAATCTTCATGGAACAAGCTAGGCTTGATGGCGAAGATTTTTTTGATTTTTTGTTTTATCGTTGAGTAATCCACGTCCAAACTTATTGCATAAAATGCATGATAAAATTATAACTTTCGGACCTTATAACTTAGAAACCAAACATCATTTTACAATGCCAATGGTAATTAAGCATCTAGTTTAATCAAATAAAGCTGTTTATAGTACAATTTTGGATATGCAACAAGAAATATGGGTATGATTTTCTTTCCTCGTTTGTATGCGGAGTTGAGCGGGAAGGCCCACCTTAATTCGCTAGGAGACCAAGTAGCATACAAAAAGGAGAATGCCAAGCTGAAGACAAGATGGATTTGAAACAATATTTGGCACGCGAGGTAGGCATATTTGACAATGCAATATTGGAGCTATTTAACTATAAAAAACCAGTCAAGCGTGAACATGTTCAGTCTAGCTTTTTTCACAAAAAGTATGAAGTTTGGAGCAAAACTAATTAGTTGGTGCACAATTACATAAGTGTACCTTTATTGGTATTCTTTTTTCGAATTTTAACAATATTGTTAGTAGGAACAATTTAGGACAAAATGGGTGTGAGTGACAGACACCAGAGCCAGACCATATGACCCTAAAAACTAATAAAACTCTAGCAGTTGTAACAAATTGCAGCTGTAATTTAGTATTTATTTTCAAGTCAAGTAAAAGTAATAAAAAAAAATTAACAAAAAAATAACCGACTTCAAAGAAAAAGCACTAAAAAGTAAAAAATAATTTCCATTTTTGTAGTTACGATTTCTGTTATTTTTTGAGTCGGGGTCAGCTGGGCACGCGCTGCGCCAATCAAGAGAACCTAACCTAATCTAACCTTGGCTGACACCGACTCAAAAAATAACAGAAATCGTAACTACAAAAATGGAAATTATTTTTTACTTTCTAGTGCTTTTTCTTTGAAGTCGGTTATTTTTTTTGTAAATTTTTTTTTATTTGTTTATTTTTAGTGAATCTGAAGTACATTTACTAATTTGTACACGTCCTTTCCAATAAAAAAAAAAACACCGAAATCGGTTGGCGTTATATTGAGTTATTCGTCCATTTGTCGCGCACATCTTAATACAAATTTAAGACATTTATGATTTTCTCATGGATATCATTGTCAGAACTTAACCAAATTAAAATAGGACCACTTGGGAAGCACTAGCTATTATTTAAAAAAATAATCATCAAAATCGGTTCACCCAGGCAAAAGTTATGAGGTAACAAACAAAAAAAACATACAGACGAATTGATAACCTCCTCTTTTTTTTTTGAAGTCGGTTAAAAAGTAAAAAACATTTATTGAGTAATGATGTACATACATAGTGAATACAGTCCCCTGCACTAGTCAGAAGACTGTGCTGCAGAGAGCACAGCCAAAAACCCACAGACTGTGGGTTTTTGGCATGGATAAAGTTAAAACAGATTTTAACCCCCTGGTCCACACAATTCCGGAACCGCGACCACCCCTGAAGCCCGATTCTGCTATTTGTCCAATTTCAAACCATTCCGTATAAGTTATGTTTCCGTCAAACATAACACGCTAAGTTTCGAGTGCGGTTTCCAAAAATCGGTATTCAGCTAATTCACACACGCGTTTTGTTATTGTCTATGGAGTGGTTTGTCTTGCGCGCCGCCTACAGGGTAAAATAACCTGTCACAATTTTGACAGTTATTTTCTCACTCAAATATGACGTACGAAAAGAAAGAGACAGCGATGTGCCAACGTAATGTAGAAAAGTGATATTCGAAGTTCGGCGATGCGATGCTCCGAATTTGACAAATAGAATTCTCAAAACCGCAAGTTTTCGCCCCACGAGAACATGGAGCGCGCATAACGAGTTTGCGAACAAAACACAAACACAACGCATGCGTTTTGCAAACTGCGCTAGTAGAATACCATTTCGCGCGAAACATGCGGTTTTGAGAAAACACAAACATAACGCGTGCAGTTATCAATTAGCAGAATAAGGCTTCTGGTCAACAGGCGAGATTCGCGTTTTCGGCATGTTGCAATAAATTGATCATTTTTTTAAATATTTACACCATAGGTATGCTAAACTATATATTTTCGGAAATGCGAATGAATGCTGCTTCTAATTATACTAGTAACAGATTTTTTTGTGCAGCAAAAAAATTTAAAAAAATGTTTGAAACTGAAAAACCTATGTTGGGTAAGGAAAAAAGTAATAACTCCGAAAGTAAATCGATGACATATAAATTTTATTTCTTTTCCTGAATCTAGACACATATGCAGACAAAACTGTATAAAAAACTTCATATAATTATATCGCCCATAAGGGTACAACGTAAAAAATATAATAATAAGGGTAAAACCTGCGCAAGTTAGACTGAAATCTGATTGTAAAATGGCGTTGCCAATTTCAAAAAATGGCACAGACTACTCATCACTGCGTGTTGCCAGATTGAGTATTGTAAAATAGCCTCCATGTATCTACTTTTTCTATGAAACAATACGAATACGGCTCCGAATATTCCTCGAGACCTGGCGAAACTTATATTTAGTGGCAGTCGTAGCGTCCCTGGGAGGGACGATACTGACTTGCGCCAATTTGAACAGCGTCCCGCTCCGGATTTAAGGGTTAATGTACTAGTTCAGATACATTGCGATTACATTATACTTATTTTCTACTATCTGTTAATACTATGAAGTCCAAGCAAACAAAATAAGTCAGAGAAAGGTTTTAAAAAATTAAATTATTATCAATTCACTTTTGTTATAGACGAGATGGCGATCTGCCAAAAAAAAGGCTAATCAATTTTGGTTCCATAGCAAGAAAAGGAACAAACATACATACATACATACACACAGGCTAGGAAGCAAATTACCCTCCTTTGCATTTCACAGTCTGGTAACAAAAATAGGGAACCGCTTGTCTTGAGGATGTTGGTGTCTTACCTGAGCTGCTGGTTGAAGTCGTCCTGCACGTTGTCATCCTCCCAGTTGTCCTCCCACACCGACACATCCTCGTCCGCCTCCTCCGTGCCCCAATCTGCCGATCATTTGTCATTTTTGTAGGTAATTCGTAATGCGTAACGAGTGTCAAAAATCAATCTATATAATATTCATACACGCATAAACAACAATTTACACCTTAATACATAATAGGTCGGGGAAAAAATCTTTTCGCATTATAGTATGTATGAACTTGTAATAAAATCTCTTTGGCTATACTATTTGTATCTGGCTGGTTTTGGTATCATTGAAAGTTTAAATTTTAAAGAACATAATTCCAAATTCAAATTAGGAAAATGTGTGATTCTCATTTGTTTTTCGTACTGTCAAAATGAGTGAATCTAATGAAGAAATTCGATACATTTTAAAATTTTACTACAAAAAAGGTAAAAATGCAACGCAAGCCGCGAAAAAAATTTGCGATGTTTATGGACCTAGTGCAGTGTCTGTGAGAGTAGCACAAATTTGGTTTAAGCGTTTTCAATCCGGAAATTTTGATGTCAAAGATGCACGTCGCTCTGGTCGCCCTATTACGGATAAAATGGATGTCATTTTTGAAAAAGTGGAGCAAGATCGGCATATCAGTAGTTACGACGTAGCTGAAGAACTAGGAATTGACCACAAAACAGTTTTGGCGCATTTGAAAAAAACTGGGTACACAAAAAAGCTCGATATTTGGGTACCTCACGAGCTCACTGAAAGAAACCTAATGAACCGTGTACTCATTTGTGATTCTTTATTACGACGTAATGAAACCGAACCATTTTTGAAGAAGCTGATAACTGGTGATGAAAAGTGGATCACGTACGACAAGAACGTGCGAAAAAGGTCGTGGTCAAAGGCCGGTCAAGCTTCACAGACTGTGGCGAAACCCGGGTTAACTCGCAACAAGGTGATGCTGTGTGTGTGGTGGGATTGGAAGGGCATTATTCATTATGAGCTGTTACCACCAGGCAAGACCATCGATTCTGAACTCTACTGCGAACAACTGATGAGATTAAAGCAAGAAGTTGAGAGAAAGCGGCCGGAATTAATCAACAGAAGGGGTGTGGTTTTTCATCATGATAACGCTAGACCTCACACATATTTAGCCACTCAGCAAAAACTAAGAGAGTTTGGCTGGGAGGTGTTAATGCATCCGCCGTATAGTCCTGACCTTGCACCTTCAGATTTCCACCTGTTTAGGTCTCTTCAGAATTCTTTAGGCAGTGTCAGGTTAACATCACGAGAGGACTGCCAAAACCACTTGTCGCGGTATATTGATCAGAAGTCCCAATATTTCTATAGCAATGGGATCATGTCCCTACCTACAAGATGGCAAAAAGTTATCGAACAAAATGGTACATACATACTTTAGTTAAATGTAAATAAACCATATTAAAACATGTTTTGAATTTTCTTAAAAAATGCGAAGAAACTTTTTCCCCAACCTAATATATTAATATATTTCTAGCGGTAGGCATAGATGATAAAGCTTCATATGGTACGATCACAGCACACCTCTTTTCCTGGAAGCTCTATGATTAGGGGTGCCATGTACCAGACCTTTATGAAGTATTATTTCGATTTGGTCGCGGTACGTTCTTCTAGGCCGCCCAGGTACGACACTTCCGCTCAAATCTGCTCTATAAAATTTGTTTTATCGCCCATTCATCCCATAAGGCCCAAACCAACTTAGCACTCCCTTCTCGATTCTCATCACAACATAATTTTTCAATTGACAATGCTCTCTAACCCAGTTATTTTGAAATTTGACCATTAGATTACATAACTCCGCATAGTTTCCTCGAGGAACACATTTCAAATGTCAGCACATAGCTGATTACAATGCTCGCTCTGGTAACGGGGTGGTGAATGAGCGACTAGCAGATATCTCACAGTATGAGCTTGCTGTGCAAGTCTGGTGCTTTCAAGGGATTAAACGCGAAAATATGGCTATAATACTAGCCAATATGATGATAGCTTTGCTCAGTTAAGATTGCAACAAGAAAAATAAATCTTTAGTGAAATTAAGATTTTGTAGGGAGTAGAAAGAAATTCTCCCTTCAAAGTCCTTTCTACTTACATTTCATTTGTCATTCATCTACTGTTTTGTTTTAATACTATCTTCAGAAATTGCAGATAAATTGTTTCGATGGAACCTTAGATGAAAAAGAATGGATACGGTACCTCCATACTGATGATAGTTCAAAAGCGTTCCTATTTTTAAAAAAACTCACACACCTATACTTTTACATGCACACCAAACTCTAATACGTAAAGGGTAAAAGAGCAGGACAAAGGTATAAGGAAATGCATCATGCGAAAAGTGACAAATAGATTCATCTAATCGCGGAAGAATGAAATGAGACAACAATTTCCTTAAATTGAATTAGTTATAGCGTGAGAAAAAGGGATGGTGACATTTGTGACGTCTGGTCGTAGATATAGTGCAAAATTCATCCTAATCCATCATGACACATCAACGATGCGCGCATGCTAAGCCCTTTGACCAGAATGGCGCGTCAAAACTAAATGAAAAATGAAAGTGAAAACGGCAGGGTTGCCAAAAATGATCACAAAAATAAATAACAATAGATTGTATTGTACATTAAAATATTAAGGTTCCTATTCATAGTTTATTCATATATTCATACAGTTCAGCAAAATCGAACTACGAGTTATCTTAGGCAGAAGATCAGCCTAGCCATTCAGCGGGGGAACGCGGCCTCCGTCATCGGCACGTTGCCAATTGCGCCGATGATTGAGGAATATTTTAATCTTTAGTTGTGTTTTATTCCTTTTTCTGTATTAATTAGTTTATAATAATATAAAAAAAAATACAAACAATAATTTATACATACTATAAATAAAAAAAATGTTACCGTTTCTTTTATGACTATTTTCAGAGAATCCAAAGTTTGTCATAGATGACAAGAGGTTCCTATTTAGTGCTAGTGGTCAGAACAAGTAGTACCATGATTGTATAGTTAACAAGGCATCAAATAATCTTTTCGCGAATTTGCAAGCGGGAAAATGAAAAAAATATTAATGGATTCATTCTGTAAACCATCGTTTTTCTGAGTAAAAATCATCGATATTATGGATAAATTAATAAAGTCAAATATACACAATTTGTAAATATTTAAATCATAAAATAAAATAAACACATTAATGTATTGCAAGTATGGGTCAAACATTGCAAAACTAATAACATTGATTATTCTTGAATTGTCCATGTTTGCATTTTATGCATTTAAAAATTTCGTTCAATACGTTTTAGATGCTAAAAAATAGTCCAAATAATATCAGTACAGTGTTATGTAAAACCTGTTGATGATTATTGCCGTTTGCTGTAAATGTGTGATGGTATTTTGATAAACCACTAAGTTCCTTCAAATAGGTTCAGTTTATTACGCTTTTGTCCCTTTGTCGCGGCTTTAATCCCCGGATTGGTTTTATGTATATGATAAAGTTTTACATTTACAAATGTTTCGATAATAGCCCTAAGAAGATGATTAAGTAAGTCGTGATAAGTCTATGATTAAATGTAGCAGGTTGAAGAAATGAATACTCATTCAATGACAAAATGACATTTGAGCCAAGAAACGACTTGAGAATTTTAATCTTTATGGAAACGAGCTGTCTGTCACACGTAAAATTTTGACCATTTTCAAGGATTTACCTTTTTAGCACAGCCTCAGAACTAAGACATATTATACAAACATCCTAAACGACATTATAAAAAATAATAAACAGTACGTAGACTATTGTTTTGGGGCAGCCCTACTTGTTTTTAAAATAAAATTTAGTTTAATATATAATACTGAAATGAAAACAAGAATAAAAATCGAACTGACAATTTATGTTTGCTTGTGCCAACCCTGTTTGCGCCTTTACAACACATAAAAGGTTTCAGGTCAACTAAACTAAAAATATACTGAATATGCTTGTACTTACACATGGAATGTGATTCCATTGCTCTTGTTGTGATTATTAGTGTTATTTCGACATTTGTCAACCACACAAGACATTATGAAGGCATTTTGTTGATATTTTGAAATCTTGCCCAACTGACGCGCATGGATTGACGTTTGACACCGACTGAGAGCATATGAGCTGACTGAGCTTATATTTGACGGACCGTAAAATTTTTTTAGTCCCCTATCCATTCCTTTTTCATCTAAGGATGGAACGGGGTTTGGGATTGTATTTGAATAAAGCCCCTGGAAAACAATAAAAAAAATTATATATACCTACTAAAAACCTCAAAAACATACGTTTGCGCGACATGAGAAGTTGCGGAAACCAAAAAAAAACACGTTTCCAAAAATCAGAAATCATGCTTGAGAAAGCTATCAAAATGGCGTCGGTATCTTGTTTGTCCGCCGCGAAGTAAACTGGAAGCGAGTTGCCCACTGTTAACACTAAAAACAGCGACGCAACACAGAACACAAAGCATAAACTAATGTATCTAACCTAACCTAACCTACACCGCCGCGCCGCCTGCAACGCCGGGGGACGGCGACACGGACATGCTCAATACGTTAAACACAAAGAGAAAACGATAACAGACCACCGCACAGTACAACCGAAAGGCGACTGAACAGAATGTAGGGAGACTGAATCGATTGCATTGATCAATCCAAACCTACTGCACAACGTGTGTTGCCACTATATCATACTATAATTACCCCGACCTATTCTGTTTATGTATTATGGTTTTTGGATCTATTTCGAAAGCCCAACCAAGTGAAGTTGGTGGCTACGCCGAAAGACTCGCTTGGTCGGCCCCTTCGCTTAAGCGACCGCACTCGACCTTCGCCGCGGCGGGGTGGTCGCCCGCTCGCTTCGCTCGCGACCTCCCACCGCCACGCGGCTACGGTCTCGTACCGCTTGCTACACTCGGGACCTCCTGCGCGAGCTTTCGTCTCCACACTTCTAAAAAACACTCTAGGGATGACGCACACCAACATGTAATGTCGGGGCGGCTAAGTCGGTTTTGGAGCAATTTAAATACATCAAGTATTAATTTACGTCCAAAAATACTACAATTACCCCACAATGTGGGTTTAATGCATTTCACCTGGCAACTACGTAATGACCGTGGACGGAGTCATCCATTAGCGAGCGCGCGCCAATTGTTAAAATTCAAATTTATAGGAAAGTTTGAAATTTTTTTTTAATATGAAGGAATTGTTTCCGCACTATAATATTTTCATGGGTAGGTCCTAGAAGGTCGATCTTTCATCCTATCCATCCAGCTAGCTTCAAATCCAGGGGCATTATATAAGAACACACCCCGGGGTTTTTTTTTTCTTCCAATAGTTTTTTCGTCCCGTATGACCTAAAACCTGGGCCTGGCATACTTTGTAAAGATATAATGCTTTGACTGCCCTGCACAGATCATCGGGGTTTTAAGGTTTGTTGATAGATATGATAGAAGTCTCACTTACTTTCTGCCGGGAATTCTTCGAACTCGTCGTCTTCCTCCAGCAGTCCAAGGTCAAGTTTGGGTTTTTCCGACATCTTGCGCTGACTTATTCCTGTGAGTCTAGCGGGAATAACAAATAGTCGCAAAAAGGCGCTAGCACGCTACTTCAGCAGTTTAGCAAAAAAAATATGCTCGGTCATGTCATTCCTGGACAGTTGACGGATTATCATGTTCTGTGGTTGACAGTTCCAGTGCTTTTTTTTTAGTTGAAACATTACGGAAATGCGAAGATTTTAGCCATATCATGGTTCTCCTATTGTAGGGCAACTCTTGTTAGTTACCAGTGTCTACCCATGAGAATCGTTTACAGTACTAAATTAACTCACCGGTGAGAATCTCATCAGTAGACTCCGAGAATGCACTCAAGAAGCGAACACGAGAAGTTCTTCCAACCAATACCTGCGAGTAACTGTCATACTCCATGAGAAAATATACATGACCGATTCGCCCAGGAATTTGTTGTGAGATCTTCTCGTGTTCGCTTCTCGAGTAGACCCCCCCAGACTCATTTAGCGAACACGACTTCAATCCAGGGATAAAAGTGAAACGGTTCCGCTTAGCTTTGCCATTTTAAACCGCCAAACATTTTATGTTGTGTCATCGCATTCTAATTAGTATAATTAGAAAGGGGTAGCATAGTTATGGTTACTCGTGGCTCTCATTTCTGATAAGTCACCAGTGAGTTACAGGTGACTGGGAATCACAGGCGAATGTGAATGTCAAGAGTAGACACCCAGTAAGTCGCTTTTGAGGGCAAGTTTTCATAGCGTTCACTGATGTATTTCTTTCTGCATAACGAATGACAGCTACTGTCAACGGCGCTAATGTAGCCTTTGACTCTAACTTTGCACGATCATTACAAATGACTTTATTTGTAAATTTCATAGAAAACATTTTGAAAAACTTGAGAGCGATTATTGAAAATTAGCTGAGGAACCCGGCTCTACTCGGGTCAATGTCGTTTCTCATTTAAAATATTAGTTTGGATGGATTTAGGAAACATTCCTGCAATGAGACATGTTTATACTGAACCTAGTAAGTTACATTGGAATTTGGCAATTTTGCGCGCTTTTTTAGTTTATTGAAACAAAGTTAACACATAACACTCTTTAGATTACTGCGGTTAAAAAACTCAGGACCTTTCACGGGGCCGTTATTTTTTCGAACATATTTAACATTGTATTAAACAAATTTTTTATACTAGCTGAGGTACCCGAGCGGAGCCGGGTTATTGTAGTGTTTTGGACTGATGTCGGGCGGAATTATGTCCTGGATATTATATGAGCCACGATTAAGTGAAGAACTACTGGGGCAACATCCACCGATGTAGTTCTAAAAAAAAATACTCTTAGATGGTTTCTGAAATAGTTCTTGTTATGTGAAAATTTTCTTCACGTCGAAGAAGCTATCTGGTGCAACAAACATTCGATGTTGCGCGTCTCGAATTCGTAAGAGAATTAACTTTATGGCGTACGCCGGGACCTCCTAAGGTGCCAGACGACGCCCATGGGATTTCGAACTTTCACGGGGGCTGCGACAACCATGCCGGCCGGTCAGATGCTTCTTCACACAATGTTTGAAGGACCTCGGGTTGCACTTTGGGGGAAATCGAAGATTCCGGCAGGAAAAGAAAAAACGGCCAAGTACGAGTCGGACTCGCACACGAAGGGTTCCGTACCATCGTATAAGATTTAACACAAAAAATCACCTTTTTTTATCCCCCTTAATTTTTTAATTTACCTATTTGTTGTTATAGTGGCAAAATAAATATACACTCTGTGAAAATTTCAGCTGCCTACCTATTGCGGTTCACGAGATACAGCCCTGTGACAGACGGACGGACGGGCGGACGGACGGACGGACGGACAGCGGAGGCTTAGTAATAGGGTTCCGTTTTCACCCTTCGGGTACGGAACCCTAAAAAAGAAGTCCGAGTGTACATTATACATCCAATAGAGGAAAAAAGATACTGAAACTGAAATTATAGTGTCGAAACCATGGAGGTGAAGAAACCTCCATGGTCGAAACTAACCGCACTATGACCCACAAGGAAAAATGTTTTTAATATAACGTTTTCCTTTCCGTAGCATACTTTTTGTTTAGTTATTTCGCGTGTACTCAACTTTGGGTAAGCATGTCAGTCTATGTACTTTCATTCAAAAATCGCGAACGGCTGAAGGAAATTTAGACCTATAGTTTTCTGAACATCCCTGAAGTATTACTCCTATTTATCAGTGCTAATTAGCTTAATCGGCACATTATCACTGACTAAGGGCTATCTTCCATCTTGGAATAAATACCAGCACAAGATCATCAGCACTTTAGTAATAGGTGGCCCAACCCGCTCAACTCCCCATACAAACGGGGAAAGAAGATCACGCCCATATTTCTTATCAGAGATCCCAAATTTTGCACAAAATAGCTTTATTTGATCGAACTAGATGTCCGATGACCGTTGGCGTTGTAAAATTGTGTTTGGTTTCTAAGTTATAAGGTCCGAAAGTTCGAATTTTTCGCGCGTTTTATACAATAACTTTGGAGGTGGATTACGCAATGATAAAGTAAGAACATCTTAAAAAGATTAGTCATCAGACATAGCTTATTTAATCAAGATTTATAATCTATTTGGTTTTTGTTAGATTTTTGACTACAGCGGTCGTGGATTACTTTTAGCTATAAATCATTTTTAACCGACTTCAAAAAAGGAGGAGGTTATCAATTCGTCTGTATGTTTTTTTTTGTTTTTTTTTATGTTTGTTACCTCATAACTTTTGCCTAGATGAACCGATTTTGATGATTAAGTTTTTAAATGATAGCTAGTGCTTCCAAAGTGGTCCCATTTTAATTTGGTTAAGTTCTGACAATGATATCCATGAGAAAATCATAAAAGTCTTCCGCGACAAATGGACGAATAACTCAATATAACGCCAACCGATTTCGGTGATGCTTTTTTTATTGGAAAGGACGTGTACAAATTAGTAAGTGTTCTTCAGATTCACTAAAAATAAACAAATAAAAAAAATTAACAAAAAAATAACCGACTTCAATGAAAAAGCACTAAAAAGTAAAAAATAATTTTCATTTTTGTAGTTACGATTTCTGTTATTTTTTGAGTCGGTGTCAGCCAAGGTTAGGTTAGGTTAGGTTAGGATCTCTTGATTGGCGCAGCGCGTGCCCGGCTGACGCCGACTCAAAAAATAACAGAAATCGTAACTACAAAAATGAAAATTATTTTTTACTTTTTAGTGCTTTTTCATTGAAGTCGGTTATTTTTTTTGTTAATTTTTTTTTGTAATTAAAATTTTCGTAAATCTTACCAAATCATTCACTATGCACATTGTCTTTTTTGTGGACATGTTGCATCTTCCTCATCACGGAGCCTGTCTTTTTCTTTGAAACAGAGAAGGTCCCAGAGCGCAACAGCACGGTTTTGTCCATGCCCGCGAATGAGTCAGTCCCGCCGGGTTGGGCCACCTTAAGTGTCGGTTAAGATAATTCAGCTCTGATTATCTCGTATTGTCATTTATTGCAAGATAGTAAGAAAGGCGTTGATTTGTGCCGATTATCCTAATCAGCACATGGTAAAAAGGCCCTTAGGTTATCTTTTAACATGTGCTGATTACCGTAATCGGCACATAAGCATTGACTATGGGAAATTACCATTCCGCAATCAAAGTGTCTTGATTATTTCAGAATTTTCGGTATGCGGCCTTGTTCCTCCACTCCGAAGGTTTCTGAAGGTAAAATGGTGTAACTTTTAAAGTTTGAGTTTATTTTGAAATATGTTCATTTTATTTGTTCTTTATAAAATAAAATACAAAAAAAACCGACTTCAAAGAAAAGGCACTTAAAAGTAAAAAATAATTGTCATTATTGTAGGTACCATTAGGTACTGTAATTTCCTCCTCCTTTTTCGGAGAACCTCCTCCTTTTTTGAAGTCGTTTAAAAAGATGTTTCAACGGCCACTTTTCGGGAGCGTAATCCTCATGTTTTTCCAACACATAAAAAAATACTTCGTAACTTTTCTCTAAAGTGTCTAGGTACCGAAATATGGTCCTTACCCATCCTTACTTATGAAATTAGAGATTTGTATGAAAATGGTAAAATATAAAAAAATTGATAATGTTTTAGGGTTCTGCACCGGTGCAAACGAAACCCAAATTACTAAGCCTCCGCTGCCCGTCCGTCCATCTGTCACAGGGTCTGTATCTCATTGGTAGGCAGCTAAAATTTTCACAGAGTGGGTATTTATTTTGCCGCTATAACAACAATTAATTAAACAAAAATAAAAAAAAATATTACAGATAATTAAATAAATCTGCAATACTTTTATTTAATTTTTGAAGTTTATGTTTTCGATTAGTGTAATTTAACGCGATGTTGTAACGGTGCATAAGGAAGGTCTTGGCATGGACCCTCGATCCCACGTGGCGTGTCAGGCTAATATCATGACAAGTAGGTGTGAAATAAACCATCCATGCATAATATACCAACATGCAACGTTTCCACGTTGTTACGGAACATTAGATTATTTACACTCAAATTATGAATTAATTTGTATGGAAATTCTTAATCATTTTTATTTAGCTTTTCTGTTTATATCAATCCCTATAATCATTTCATCTCAGAATGGACATGGATGGGCCAGTACAACATCTACTGTCACGATAATAGCCCAACACACCTCACGGGAACTAAGTGCCATGTCAGGACCTTCTTTTTATTGCACAGCTACGACATTGAACTGCGAACATCTTTCATGCAATGCCTAGTAAGTAAGTAGGGAACCTAAAGTCGTATTCAAAGACCACCTGTCAAAACTTAGTACGAGATTAGCGCCGGACTAACCATACAAAAACCGGTTTAGTCCGGCGGATCAAAGTTAGTGCGTGCACTCTGAATACAACAGTTTCTGTTTAACGTGGAATCCGAACCACGAATGACGAATCCGTTTGGCTCAATTGTATTCTTTTTTATGTATTCTGTTTGTATTAAATCGTCAGGATTCGCTTGGATCGAAACATCGAAATAACCAGCTTTAATACAGATTTTAGGTAATAACATTTCTTCGCTCACGGGTGGCCTATTGCGAAGATTCTAAACAGTTATTTTTTTCTATTATTTCTAGACCGAAATATTGTAAGGTAGGCTGGTAGAAAATGACTTTAGGCATTAAGCTCTACCTTTTGTACAATTTTATCGTGCAATAAATGTTATTATTATTATTATTAAGAAGTTAGCCCAAAAAAGAATTGAGTCTGAAATTGACAAGGCCGTGGACATGCTTTTAAAACTGAAGATGGAAGAGATTCCAAAAGCCTCCATACGGGAGGAACCATTTTACTTCCTTAAACCGGAGGGGTAATCGTACTCTGTGAGTTATTTGTATATTTTTATTTTGCGTTACTACAGTTAATTTTTCATTTCACCTGCAGATAAACTTATACAGTCGTATTCAGAGAGAACCTGTCAAAACTTAGTACGAGATTAGCACCGGACCACACCGGACTAACCATTTACAAAAGCCGGAGTGGTCGATACGGGCAGTTATGAGTTTCAGTGCTGGTTTTGCCAGTTGAAACAAGACAATTTTAAATGCGAATATTCTTTTTCTTCTGCATAGAGAGGTGGCAACTGGTCTCACCTGAGGTTCAGTAATGCGAGTATTGGTGGGCAGATATTTTGTGTAATCCTGTCAGAGTCGCATTTGTTTATTGTAAACGTCAATATAGTTTCAATTTTAAGTTTCTTTATTAGAAGACCATCCTTCCATGCTCGTTGAGTGCTGCCCATTTTTTTAAATTCAATACATAAAATTGTACAATGAACTAAAGTTATTTTAAATTATTATTCATTAAAAGTCTTAAATATAAAATTAAAATTGACAAAGGGGATCCAATGAAATATTTTATGTGGAAAATAGAAGTAAAAAACGATTACATTGTAGTCTCACCGGCGCTGCCGCCATTGTATGTGAAGATGCTAAGCCGATCACACAAACGAGTTTCGTTTTTTTTATGCAACCTGACATGGATGGCTAATACCACACAAATACCGTTATGATCACGGAGGAGAGAGGTAGAGAGGAGATGTTGTTAATTCATATTACTAGGCAACGCAGTGTCGCATGTGCGGGGGGAAGCGGGGGAAAAAACATTTCATGGTGGGGTAATGTAGCGCCTATTTTTGCTAAATCCATCTACCGGAAGAACCGGCATTCTGGTAGCAGCTATTCCGAGAGCTATTCTTAATGATTACAAGACTACAACTAGATGGCGCCTTTTGCATTTTACTGTTAGTTTTTTCCATAAAAAAATCGTCGAAATTTATATCTATGCCTTTGCGCGGATTTAAATAATTTTACTTTAAAAATGTCATAACCATTTGCATCATGAGATCAACATTTCTTAACGTACAAAGAAATTGATTGAGCGCCATCTATCGGCAAATAGCAAGAGCGATACATCGATACAATGTGCGAATATTGACTCAAATGATAAAATATGAAATGTTTTACTGTCAAATAAAACATAATTCCACCTACAGACTTTAGATTATTTTTTCCTGTGTAATGTTTGCAACATTTACACAAAATCTCATCGTGTAATCGACTGTTCCCCGAAAATTGCACCGCAGATAACAACATTGTCCCACAACCTAACACCGCTAGCGCCATGTTGCGAATGACGCTAAGCCACGCCTTCTTATCACGTGGGCTCGGGTTCGTGGACACAGACCCAGTTTGCTTAGACCATCTCCTCTCTACTTCCCTCCTCCGTGGTTAGGAATATTAGCCCAATACACTACATTCCCGAATGGATTAGGTGCCATGCCATGACCTTCCCTTATTGAGCACGGCTGCATTGAACTAGATGGAAAACACGGAAAATTTTCATTGCCACTGCGACCATCTTTTCATCCAATGGGATGGTACCCGGGCGGGCTTAAACCCTACCACCTAGGTAGTAGGGGAAGAGGGCCTACAGTTTTTCATACTCATCCAACTCGGAAAGAGAAAAAAAGTGGTGCATGAACCTCTTGTATGCTAGGCAAGTCCTCGCGCCGCCGCTAGGCTTCCGCTTCCGTACTCGCCTTTTTTGGCACCCAAGATATCAACTAGTTCAAATGTATGTTGTTTTGATTGAGTTTGCTTATTCGCTTAACTTTCAGATGATTCACTTTTTCAGAAATAAGGCTGGGTACCGTTGGTTGCTTCCCAAGCTCAGACCCACAATACTCTCTCATCTCTTCAAGCAATGCTTCAAGGATGCCGATAATTATAAATTGTTATTACTGTTCTTACTACTATTCATGACAGTAAATTGATTGTTTCACAACTTTAGATTACACAAAAAGATATTAGAAAATAAGATAAAATTAAACCGAAAACTGGACAGAGCTTAGGGAGGTCCCATAAGGCTGCTCCTAACTACAGTGACAGAAAACTCCGAATGATTCTCGTATTCGAGAGTAGAACCGCTTTATGCATCTGGAATCGGAGACCAATATTATATAAAATTTTTCTAGATGTTTAGCCAATGTTTTGCAACACAGGCGTTCGTAGACATAACAATAAAATTGGCTCGATGGTTCTTTTCCGTGCAGGCCACATGGCGGTAATCTCGTGGTAATCCCACATCTAAATATTTCATAAGTTTCTTATTTTCAGCTTTATCGAGGTACGAGGTATTGTTATGTCTACTAGGAAGATCTCATTAAGCTAGGGAATGTTTTTGCCATTGCACTTATCGGTTTGTATTGGCCGAATATTACTATAATTAGTGCTAGTTGTTACTTGTTCTAAGACCTGTTGTAAGACACGACTATTACTATAATTAGTGCTAGTTGTTACTAGTTATTAGACCTGCTGGGTAAAACTTTTACCTGTTTGTAAGTTTATTTTCTGAGTTTGTAAAATCATCGCGTGTCGCTGAAATGTTATTGCTTAATTTTGGACACGATACCAACGTTAATAGAAAATGGTGTCTTGATAATGTTAGTAATGTTTATAGTAAAATAGTGTATAGTAAACTGTAACCAGTAATATTTACAACACAAATCTATTATTTGATGAAGTGAAAAAATCTGGAAACCTTAATAAAATTTACGTGTATTTAAGTACCCATTAAAAATATGATTATATTAAAAATATAATTAATGTTTCTGTGTAACTGGACATGGATAAATTAATACCACATAGCTACTGTCACGATATTAATCCAATACACCTCATGGATACTAGATGCCATGCCAGGACCTTCCTTCGTACAGGTACCTTGAACTGGTGGAAAACACGGACAATTTACATCGCCTCTTCGACCATCGTTCGTTCGATGATGCGCGGTAACCACCTGTAACGTGCAGTACCATCTAGTAAGTGCGGGCCCCTTTCTTAAGTTTACCGTGGAATCTGGACAAGCACAGGACACGTCAGTTGATTCTGCATGTCTTTACATTATAAGCCTATGGTAATACCCAAAGAGTATGTAAACGCTTCGCTTTGTTATACCCTAAATAAGCGTTTCATCGCCTACATGCCATCAAGGCTTGGCGTTTCCCCATTCAAACAGGGTTTGCCTTTCCTTTTGTAAATAAAATCAGCTGTTTGACCTGTCAGTTGTCAAGCAAGACTCGCAGATACTTTATTTTCTTTCAGTCTGTAGAGATAGTGACCATGGGTGTATCTAATTTTTTCTAGGCAGTATTGCAAATTTTTGTATGATTTCGCTTCAATAAATCAAATTTATTACTAAAATAGGGGTTCATCCGCATGTAGCCACACTCATGATTGTAATAACTTTTTTGTACTTTGTAGGTAAATGATCTAGAAAGTGTAATTCGTTTTCCATTGTTATTTTCTGAGCTTCAGCTCCAATAAACAACAACATTGAGCTACTTACGCTGTTCCCGGCTTACTTCAAGGTATGTGCAGCTTGCAATTGATCATCTGTATTTGGTTTTTAAGTGTAAGTACCTATTGCCAGAGTTATGCCTCGACCCCATATGTTTGTTTTGTTCTGGTATAATTTTCCCAGCGGGGGTAATTTTTACAGACTTTGTACTCGTGTGCCCCGTAACCGATCGGTTACTTGTGTTGAAGACAGCGTTTAGAAGTTTATAGATTTTATAAGTTTGGGATGGATTGGAATAGGTTCTTCGAGGCACCTGGATTTCCAACCTCCGATAGCCCTGTTCTAGTGTGCAGTCCACCTCAACATAAAAGCCAAGTGATGGCGAAAGAATACTACCCACGAGTGGTAAACTGCTGTGGATGGAACTCAAAAATGCTGGAAATGCAACATCGTTCGTACATCATATGCCAATTCCGCCGAAGCCTACGGGAAGAGAGGCTTGTATCCAAGCATTCCCTTTTAATTGAATGTTCGTTATTCGGGATAGTCCTTTTTTAGGGTTCCGTACCCAAAGGGTGAAAACGGAACCCTATTAATAAGCCTCCGCTGTCCGTCCGTCCGTCCGTCCATCTGTCACAGGGCTGTATCTCATGAACCGTAATAGATAAACAGCTGAAATTTTTACAGAGTATATATTTATTTTGCCGCTATAACATAATAATGAGAATTAAAGGGGGTCCCCATACAAAAAACCTGATTTTTTTGTGTCAAATCTTGTTTGACAATAGCGTCTATTTTAGTTAGTGCTTCTGTATCGCACCATAAAGGGCAAACGCGCATGAAGTATATGAATCGTGGGATACCAAAACAAAATTTAAGGAGATGTAAGCTGACATGAGGTCGGCTAGCACGAAGGCGATTTGTGAATAGCTCCAACATATTATTGGATCTATTCACAACATATTGGAGCTATTCACTTTGGCTTCAATCAATGTAGCCAACATTGATTGAAAGTTGGCTACATCATAAAATACATGTAAAAACTTCGATTATGTCTCCCTGCTGTCTTCTTTTTATAGTCTAGTGAGGCCCAGTGCATCTCATCCGTTTTATAAGACTTATTTTTTCTTGTTGTTTATTTGGGACTTAAGCCGTCCCCAACTATGCCAGCCTCATAGTTTTTTTTTTATGCGACCTGACATGGTTGGCTACCGTTATGGTATTAGCCCAATACACCACATTCCCGAAGGAATTAGGTGCCATGCCAGGACCTTCCCTTTATGAGCACGGCTACATTGAACTGGGTGGAAAACACGGACAATTTTTCGTTGCCGCTTCGACCATCTTTTCATCCAATGCGATGGTACCAACCCGGGCGGGCTTAAACCCTACCACCTAGTAGGGGAAGGGGACCTACAGTTTTACATGGGTTCCGAACCATGGAGCAGCTCGCATTCGTGACGAAATGCACGTATCAAACTCGGAAAGAGAAAGACAGTGGTGCAAGTCAGAATTGAACCCAGGCCTCTGGTACGCTAGTCCAGTCCCCGCGCCACTAGGCTACGAGTGACTTTTTGAGTGTATATATTGGCTTCAAGCTATCAGCTACTCATTAGAACAATGCAGAAATCAAGCAGCCAAATCACAGGCAGACAAGTTACTAATCATTTATCGAAAAATCATCGATTCCACAGGCTTTCAACTTTTAATAGAGCATGCGTTTGAGGGATACACTAAATCAGCTGTCCGTGGATTTTTATATTGTGTAGAAATATGAAATAATATAAATGTGTTGAAAATATGTATCTACACAGATATAAAAATCTAGTGCATTCCATGAATTCCTGCTCTATTCAATGGTGTAAGCCTGCAGAGTAAATGACCTTAGTGATTTTTCGATAAGTGATTCGTAACTCGTAATAGAGGGTCTGATAATCTTAATGATTTCACTAGGGAGTTGGACCATGCTAAACCAACGGATAGAGTGGTTCAGACACAATCCTTTTGTACCAAATTCCTTTCTTTACAGACTTTCTGTCAAAGATTCCCTGGGTCTCAGCAGAACATCAGTAAAAAAAGGCTTAGTTGCTTATATAGGACTTGTTGCTAGGGGGCATGCTAATCTCAGCTGCAAATTTTGGTATAGTTTTTTTTTATTTATCATTACGAAAATACATTCTACACATTCAATGACATATTTTTTCAAATATATAGGTATTTTGCATTATCTATTATTATCTTCAATCTATGAACCTGATAATATGTAGACGCAGGCTAGATAGTGGGACGTGTTGAGGTAAGATGTTACTATCCTTTCCTTCTTTGTGCAGTGTCTCCCAGTTCCTATACATTTATTTTATATCTTATGTACTTAATCTTTATTTTATTTTTTCCCAAAATCAGGATTACATTCTCGCGTTGCGTTGATCGTTTTAAATTTTTTGTTTGAAAAAAAAACCATGGTGTTTGAATGAAACATATCTTATCTTTGATTATTACTCTTAACTGCAAAAAAGAGCACGGTTTTATTGTCAGCGCTTCGCGGGTGCTTGCGTGAGAATCTTGTATCACATGGGCATTTTTAATGAACCGTTGCAAACTATAATAAAACTAAGAAGTATGATTTAGCTAAAAGTTAGGGTGTCCAAACGAATATTATATGAATGTAGAACTGAGCAGTAAGGACAAATCAATTCAAGAAAGGAAATCGCAAAAAAATCTTGCAACCATGGAGTTTTTTTCTTGCCTGGTTCCGCCTCTAAAATTTGATTTCATTGTTTGTGTTGTGCAGGTGTGCGGCCAATGAGACGGCACTCCAGAGCCGAAGGTTTGGTGCTGAGGCGGGGCTGTAGTGACAGCCACCGCTAAAAATGGGTATGTAGATGACATATATTTATTAAATTAATTACAAATGCTGTATAAGGAAAGGATACTTTTTGTAACAGCGGTCATTAGATGCAATACCTACATGAAAATAAAATGTATAATTTTTTTTTGTTAACTTATAAAAAACCTGTGTTGGGGATGTGTTTCAAATAATACAATATAGTTATTACTATTTATTACATTATATATATTATTATGTAGACCTAACCATGTATATTTTTTCAAATCAATTACTGCATATGATAAATTGGTTTGTACTTAGTGTCAACAGATTAAATGATATTTTAATTTTTGAATTTTGAATTTTACTGAATTTGAATTTTTAAGAAACTTTGGTGGAAGCGGCAATGAAAAATTGTCCGCGTTTTTCATCCAGTTCAGTGTGGCCGTGCTCATGAAGAGAAGGTCCTGGCACTAAATCCTTAGGGAATGTGGTGTATTGGGCTAATATCATAACAGTTGTTGTGTGGTATTAGCTATCCGTCACAGGTTTCATGAAAAAAACCTCGGGGGTAAAAAATCTGTATGTGTGTACCGGCACGTAAAAGTATTAAAATTGGGCCTATTGCATTCATTTCCATGCATGTCGTTAGAGGCTACTGATGGATACGTCGTTCGTGGTTCGGATTCCACGTAAAACTGTAGGTCCCCTTACCTATAAGATGGTAGGGTTGATCCCGCCCGGGTTGGTACCATCGCATTGAATAAACGGTGGTCGAAGGGGCAATGAAAATTGTGCGTGTTTTCCATCCAGTTCAATGTAGCAGTGCATTCTAAGGAATGATCCTAGCACCTGGTTCCTATGTGGTGTTTTGGGCTGATATCATTACAGTAGGTGTGGTATTGGCCATTTATATCCAAATAAATAAAAACCAAGAACAAAAAACATATTCTAATGAAAATAATACCATTTACAAAAAATAGAACTGTATGTAGACTTTTATAAGGCTTGGGTTGCTTGTCTTAAATCCATACTAATCCTTACTAATATTATAAATGTGAAAGTAACTCTGTGTATCTGTTGCGTTTACTCGCCTAAACCGCTGAACCAATTTTGATGTATTTTGATAAATACCGTCGTATGGACCTTGAAGAAGGACAAAGGCTATCCTTTGTGGCGAAAATTAAACTCGTAGGAGAGAAAATAGGGGATGAAAGTTTGTATGGGGAACTCATACTATCCAGGAAATAATTCAGCCTGGCATTAATCCAAAAGGACATTGACCCGACCTGATATTCTTAATGAATCCATTCTGTTTCGCAGCGTATCATAATGTTTCCGCTGTATGCCGTGGCAGAACCGGGAGCTTCGTTGAATCGTGAACAGTGGCAGGCCAGTTGCTTGAACTAATAGATAAGATAGTGTGTTCTAATAAATTGCAGGTCATAATGCATAATATGTAATACAATGACAACCTATTTATATGTGAACTGGCATGGATATAAATAAGCTGGGTCATAAGGGCTCGTACCCATACTACGTGATCGATTTGGGGGGTGAAAGGGGGGGGAGGGGGTAGAGCGTTGTCACGGAGCATTCACGTGGTTAATAATATTCATCAAAATAAATAAAACCATGAATACTATACACGCGAGCTTTTAATTTCTTGCCGATTCACTACCTTACCTAATTGTAATTTTTTGACAAAGTACTCACAACTTTATAGTACTAGAAATACTATGTAAAAATGGAGGAGGGGGGGGTGGTCTGAGCACATACCACGGTAGGTCAAAAAGTGGGTAAAATTGGTCACGTAGTATCGGTGCCAGCCCTTAGCTACTGGACGCTTAGCAAAAAAGTCATGTTTTCGATTATACAGTTGTCTCACAATTTGAGAGTAGTACAGGCAGGTAACGATAATTTTGGGAAGTTTCTAGCGATAGATTTTGTACATTCAGAGTCGAGCTAAAATATCCAGTTAACCCCGAAGGAAAGAGATGGTGAGGAGTTTCTTTCTAAAGAAAGTGACAACTTAAACTAGAATGTTTTTATAAGATAATTCTTACTTTGAGAAAATACCATGTCTTCGGTGACAAAATCCGCTGCAGAAGTCCTTTGAACAAACAAGCCGTGTTTTCCATCCAGTTCAATGTAAACATGCTCAGAAAGGGAAGGTCCTGGTATGGCTCCTAATTCCTTCGGGATTGTGGTGTATAAGGCTAATACCATGACGATTTGTGTGGTATCATCCAATATGTCCAGTTATTATACATAAAAAAGGATACCCAGATTGTTTTCCGCAAGCTCGGGTTACAGGTTTTTTTTTATGCAACCTGACATGGATGGCTAATACCACACAACTACCGTTATGATATTAGCCCAGTACACCACATTCCCGAAGGGATTAGGTGCCATGCCAGGCCCTTTATGAGCACGGCTACATTGAATTGCGGCTTGCCGCTTCGACCATTTTTTCATCCAATGCGATGGTACCAACCCGGGCGGGCTTAAACCCTACCACCTAGTAGGGGAAGGGGACCTACAGTTTTACATGGATTCCAAACAATGGAGCAGCTCGCATTCGTGACGAAATGCACTTATCAAACTCGGAAAGAGAAAGACAGTGGCGCATGTCGGAATTGAACCCAGGCCTCTGGTACGCTAGGCCAGTCCCCGCGCCACTAGGCTACGAGCCGCTAATACAGTACACTAGTACATCGACAGTAATAATACATACTAATATTACTAGTATAAATGCGAAAGCAACTCTGTCTGTCACGTCTATTACATTTTCATGGCTAAACCGCTAAACAAATTTTGATGAATTTCGGTATAGAGTTAGTCTGGACCTTGGAGAATACATAGGCTACCTTATGTGGCGAAAATAAAACTCGAAGGGGGTGAAATATGGGATGAAACTGGGGAAGTATGAGGAACTCATATAATATCAGGGGAAATAATTCGGCACGACATCAGTCCAAAAACGACATTGACCCGAGCGGAGCCGGGTACCTCAGCTTATATAATATAAATATAAAAACCGGCCAAGTGCGAGTCGGACTCGCACACTAATAAGGGTTCCGTACCATCGTACAAGATTTAACACAAAAATTAAGTTTTTTGTATGAGGCCCCCCTTTAATTTTTATAATTTTGAAAATTTACCTATTTGTTGTTATTGCGGCTAAATAAATACACACTCGGTGAAAATTTCAGCTGCCTACCTATTACGGTTTCATGTAATTTATTGATTCAACTTCTGGTAGTCAAACTACCACAATTTGATTGATCCGCGGATTCGATCAACCAGTGAAACGTTAGTTCACTATCATCAACCAGTGATCACGTTAAACTGTAGGTCCCCTTCCTTACTTACTAGGTGGTAGGGTTTATCCCGCCCGGGTTGGTACCATCGCATTGGATGAACGATGGTCGAAGCGGCAATGAAAATTGTCCGTGTTTTCCATCCAGTTCAATGTAGCCGTGCAATATAAGGAAGGTCCTGGCATGGCACCTAGTTCCCATGTGGTGTGTTGGGCTAATACCATGACAGAACTTGTGGTATTAGCCATCCATGTCCAGTCACATAAAAAAAAAAGCAGAAGAACCCGCAAAGAAACTTCACTGGTCTATAAATTATGTTTTTATTCATGAGATACAGCCCTGTGACAGACGGACGGACGGACGAACAGCGGAGGCTTACTAATACGGTCCCGCTTTCACCCTTTGGGTACGGAACCCTAAAAATTATACAATGATAAGGGTTTGAACTTTTTGTAAATACTAAAGTGAAGTGCATTGTTAAAAGAGATTATGTAGTAGATTTTAAATCAGTAACAAAATCAATTCATTTGCCAATTTAAATCGACATCTTATCAAATATTATCGGGCATCAATTGGATTAAAGATTAAAAAAATAACTACAAAATTACATTTTACGTAATCAATTTTATTTTAATCTACAAATTACACGCTGTCTTAATAAAAAAACTCTTAGCCTGGTTTTCACCAAGTGCTTATTTATTTTAATTGACACTTAAAGGGCATTTATTTGTTAAGTGCTGATTATCTTGTACTGGTATCGATTGCGAGATGATAAGAAACGCCCTTTCATGTGAGGATTAAGCAAATCGTACCGATTTTGGTACGATTGGTGGAAGAGACCCTTAATCTAGAAAACTGCTCCTACAATATCTACAGAAAGTTCACTCAGGTTGATACCATCGCATTTGATGAAAAGATGGTCAAAGCCCCTGTGAATAATTGTACGTGTTTTCCATCCAATTGTATGTGGTCATGACCTGAGGTCCTGGCATTGCACGAATTCCTTCGGGAATGCGGTGTGTTGGGCTCATATCATGACGGTGGGTGTGTTATTAGCAATCCGTGTCCAATATCGACCAGAGGCGTCACTGTGCTCGGATAAGAAATTGTTTGGCCCGTGCTTCCGACTCATCTGTGTCACCCACGGAATATTGAGGAGGCAGGAAGTGAAACGTTTGTAAATTTGTTCCAGGACCGCTGTTACCGCTTTACTTAAGACCTTTTTGCTCCGCGAATGTATAACAGTCGCAATTAGCCAATCCCTTCTTAATCGATAACCAAACAACAAATCCACATTTGTTTAGTAAATATGAACCTTAACGTAATGATTCTATGTTGGAATTCCAATACTGTTTGCAATCAAATGTTACGTCACTTTCGAACACGGCCGAGCGCCTCACACGCACGTGGTCACAAACAACGTAGCGAGACATGACCCGGCGAGCAAGACGACGCCGCGACGCCATATTATTTCCTAATGCATTTGTCGTAAGTTTTATCGCTATTCATGTAAATGAAACTTACCGGTGATACGAAACTCCTCCATTATGAAGGTTGTGCACCGGCGGTCGTATTTGCACGTTATTATGGCACAGTACGGCATTACTCCTTTTCAATTTAGATTGTATCACGGATAAGTTAATGCACAGGACATCCGCAGAGGAGTGAATCATGCGCGTATGAAGTGAGCGGGTCCCCGCTAAAGACCGGCGCGCGAGTTTCGCCCACTTCACAATTCTTACCTCCTAATTGTTCTGTGGTGTCACCCAAATACGAGCTGTATTGAATGATAACACCCGATTGCGCCGCTGTCTCTGGGTGGCAATGCTCTGCGCGGCTACTCATTCCGCAATTCGCGACCCGAGTGGTCAGTCTGAGTTCTCACCTAAATTGGCGTTTGCGACGAACCGATCGACTGGCGTTTTCCGTAAAAACGTCAAACTCCATTCAAGTTTTTGCTAGATATTCTGTGGTTCGTCAAACTCGGACTTCCGATTTGTATGAAAACGCGGAGTCGACGTAAACGGCAACGTCGACGTATTTACGGCAACGTTGAGTAGGCTATCAAATCAAATTCGGACTTGCAAATGTTAGTTCGCTTAACGCCCAGTGCGCGCGCTTTTAAATTTCTCCATACATTTGGAAACGCCAGTCGATCGGTTTGTCGTAAAAGCCAATTTAGGTGACAACTGGGACTTCGGGTACCGTATTTTCTGCCGACCCGGCCGACTGAACGAGATACCTGGACCGACCGACCGACCGGTGAGCTCGGTTCTTGGGTCTCGGTTTTCGTTTCTTTTGACCCGTTCGCGAACGAAAGAATTAAAAGAAACGGGTCGTACCTTATGTTCTTTGATCCTAAAGCTGATTAGACGTATTCTCTGGTCTTACTGCCGTGCGGTACGCTCTCGGCCAAGTCACGGACTATGAGCAAATTTGTTGCTGGTACTTTTTCTATAGGAATTCGCCCGCTAGCTATTCGAATCTAGCAAGAGGTACAAATCGTCTTCATAGGTTCATGCTCATGTTGTCAAAAATATAATAATTTTTCGTTAAAATTACCATAAATATTAATGTGTTGGCGTGGTTTCGGGACGTGAGATTAATTCGGAGTGGGAAGTCGGAATTCTCACTTAAATAGGCGTTAACGAAATTTCGAAGTTACGTAAAAACGTCAAACCCTATATGGGTTTTACTATATATATATATTCTTGGTTTTACTTCTTCAAGCTGTCAAAATAAAACTCGGACTACCGATTTTATGAAAACGCGGAGTCGGCGTATACGGCAACGTTGACGTATTTACGGCGATGATACGTAAGCTGTCAAATCGGGGGAACGGCATAACGTATAATATGCAGATCGTATAATGTCATATTTTAACAAAATTTTAAAACCATGCACAACGTATAATCGGCAGATCGTATAATCTTATACGTAGTGCATGAAGAAGTCCAAAAAATTAAATTACTTATTTCTCCATGCATAACGTATAATAGTCACAACGTATAATGTTATGATCTTTATTTAACAAAAAAAGAAAACCATGCATATCATATAATCCTAAAATATTTCATACGATAAGCGCCCTTATCGATATAAGATTAAAGATTATACTCGCACGCGACTTTTCGACCGTCTCAATTAGCGTTGTAGCAAATTGTTACTCTTCAACAGATATCGATTCGTAGCAATTTCAGCCTTAAATGTATCGTTGTTAAGGCGCTTTATGCAGTGCTTCTTGGCATATTATACGTTCTGCATGGTTTTCTTTTTTTGTGAATTCATGTTAGGAATATTATACGTTGTGACTATTATACGTTCTGCATGATGCAAAGAGTTTATTTTATTTTTAAACTCATGCACAACGTATAACATTATACGTTGTGACTATTATACGTTATGCATGGTTTTAATTTTTTGGAAAAAAATAAGATTATACGTTGTGAATATTATACGTAGTGAATACGACTCGTCAAATCGACCTCGGACACGCAAACGTCGCTCAACTCCCCATACAAACGTGGAAAGAAGGTCATGCTCATATTTCTTGTCAGAGATCCAAAATGATACTAAAAACAGCTTTATTTGATCGAACTAGATGTCCGATGACCATTGGTATTGTAAAATAATGTTTGGTTTCTAAGTTAAAAGGTCCGAAAGTTCGAATTTTTCGCGCGTTTTATACAATAATTTTGGAGATGGATTAATCAACGATAAAATAAAAACAACTTAAAAAAAATTGTCGTCAGACATAGCCTGTTTCATAAAGATTTATAATCAATTTGGTTTTTAGGATTCTGCAACCAAAAGGTACCAACGGAACCCTATTACTAAGCCTCCGCTGTCCGTCCGTCCATCCGTCCGTCCGTTCGTCCGTCCGTCCTTACGCCCGCCTGTCACAGGGCTGTATCTCATGAACCGTAATAGGCAGGCAGGTGAAATTTTCACAGAGTGTGTATTTATTTTGCCGCTATAACAACAATTAGGTAAACATTTAAAATAATAATAATGAAAGGGGGTCCCCCATACAAACAACGTGTTTTTTTGTTGTTACATCTTGTACGATGGTACGGAACCCTTCGTGTGCGAGTCCGACTCGTACTTGGCCGGTTTTTTGTTTGATTTTTTACTGCAGCGGTCGTGATTTACTTTAAGCTATAAGTCGTTTTGTAATTAAAATTTTCGTAAATCTTACCAAATCAAACACTATGCGCATTGTCTGCTTTGTGGACATGTTGCATCCTCCTCATCGCGGAGCCTGTGTTTTTCTTTGAAACAGAGAAGGTCCCAGAGCGCAATAGCACGGTTTTGTACCGTGCCCGCGAATGAGTTAGTCCCGCCGGGAAGGGCCACCTTAACGTCCACTGAGCGCTTTTCAGTTTCTCCATATATTTTAAAACGCTATCGGTTTGGCGTAAACGCCAATTTAGGGGATATGCCGGACTAGGCGCTTTGCTTTCTCAGCACAGCCACCATACTAGTGTTTCATAAAAAAAGACGATAAATTATGACTGTTTCAGGTGACGCCGATACCACCAAGCCGATGATAGATGCTGAAAAGGGGTGAGCATAATATTCAGTATTTATAGTACTTGTACGTGGTTATAACTTGCCTGTTAGAGCCATGGAGGTGAAGAAATAACAGGAGAATGGATGGAACTAAAAAAGTGTCGACAAGTCAATTGTGCCGCCGTAGGAATTTGGCCTTTGTTTCGGCATATATTCTTTGGTTTCGGCACTCGCTGACTACATCATTACGAATGAAAAATGACGTAACGAACATCTGGTTTATTGAAAAATAATTCTTATCTTTATAAGTTTACCTACCAATTTGGGAGACTTCAAATTTGATTTTTCTCCGTTTTCATCACTGCGCTACAAATGTGTATGGCAATATAATGTTGTAGGTCGCGTGGCGTCATTTGTTGCGCGCTGTTTGTATGGAAGTTATTTCTCCATACATTCTTCACCTCCATGGTTAGCATATTTATCGGCTTTCTAATCGAGGTCTACCTACCTATTCGGCTTTCCAATCGAGGTCGAACAACCACTAGGCGATCTGGGGTTCCAAAAAGGCAACCTTATAGCATCACTGTTCGCCAAGATCCGTGTTCTCAGGAACTGTCTTATTACCACTCAGTCAAAAGGCTTGGCTGCGGCACGGAGGCAGAATAAATGCAGCAGAAATGCGTTCATAGAGAAAAAATAATCGGAGCTTTTTTTGCTCAATCCTAGAAGTCTTTGGTAATCTCTTAGGAATCTTTTGTAGTCCTTTAAGAATCATGAAAATCACCAAGAATCTTTGGTAGTTCTTGGGAATCTAGAAATCACAAGGTTATCCTGGTAATATTGACTACTGGTAAACTGACCGCTCGCGCCTTTGCATCCCGCTAGTGACAGCAGACTATCGAACTACATGGAATTCAAGTCCATTTTCATTCTCTCCCTACCTCTTAGGTTAATCGGTGTGATGGTATGAGTGCAGGTTTCATTCGATACTTACATTACCTGCTTCAGTAACATTGGTCAATGGTTCGCTTTAAATTGGAACGTAGCAACTTTCACTGTTGTTTTCTGAGGCCGATTTTTATAAAATCTTTATCGCCGGAAACTTTTAATAAATAGCCATAGATAAGTAAATAAATAACATGCGTTGTTAAACTGATTTGGAACTAATTTCATTCATATAAGGTCGTGAGTTCGACGTTGGTGGAAGGCATTATATTACGTTTCATTCCAGTAGATAGCAATTCAACTAGTCTTAAATCCCTAGTGTTGGGATGATGCAGGTCTGTCGATGTTTTCAATTTGATTATTTATTCTGAGCTCTGTTTTCGATAGTTTCATTGATGCCATTTTCGTATGACACTCGAACTAACGTATGTAGACTGAAGAAATGTTAAAATTACAACGTTTAGTATGGGGTTAGACACGATTAGTAGGTAGGATTAACTAATTACAAGACGCAAATAAATACCTTCTTTGCGCTGTGAGCTTATGTGAGTTGGAAACTTGAATTTTTTAATGGATGCCATTTTCGTATGACACTCGAACTAACGTATGTAGACTGAAAAAATGTTGCTATGTTCAAATTACAACGATCAATATGTTATTAGACACGATTAGTAGTTACGATTCGAACCTCTTGGACGTAAAACTGCTTAGCTTTTAAGTAGTATTGTGGGCACGGTGGGAATCTACATATGTACAATTCTACGAGGCGGAGATAGTAAACATAAAAAACCCTGCTGCTTTACAAGACACAATTATGGTATTGCGCTTTGAAAGTTCGAAGCTTGAACTTTTTGGCCGGTCTAAATACTAGGACGCGTCCCTAATTTGCGCAGGGAACGGGTACGCTCTCCGCGCGCCGCTGACCTAAAGTTTACGCGCCAATTTCACATGGGCCATAAAGTTTGGCCCGAGCTGTAGATGCCATTTTAAACTACCGACAGAAGTAGACTATCGAGCACGTCCCATCACTAGTCGCTTTACGCCGTGACTGGATGTTGTGGTTACGCGAGCGGCAGTATCTGTCGTGAGCGCCGCGCGCACTGTTCGCGCGACCGCGGTCCGGTCGCGCGTATTTCGCACGCCGCTTTCTTCCGGGGAAAGTATTTAACCGCGCTGTTATTTTGCTCTGTGCGCCGCGCCGCCGCGCCGGTCGTGCGCAGATAGAACCTCTGTACAATAACGAATGCCGGTTAGTTGATTAGAATAGGACATGGTCGATCGAATTGGTCCGATTAATCAAGCGATGGTTGTTGGTGCCCAGGGTCAATTGAAAAACCCACTGCCCACATATTTTTAAATGTTCATTACTAGTGTTATCATTTATTAATGGGCTATACCTAGCTAATACGTAGGATATCACCTGGAAATGGGTAGTTTTTTACGTATTTTTATTTATTTGTTAACATTTATTTTTGATTTATTTATTTAATAAGGTAAATCAACAGCGTATATACAATTACATTTAGAAAAAGCGTATGTATAAGTAATGTATAAGTAACGCCAATAACAGGTTTGCACGAAGTATCCATGAGCGTGTGTGATATAATATCTGAATAAGTACAGACTTAAGCATAAAAAAAAATGTGCTCTGGACATTCTTCGGAAGCAAAACAAAAAAGTGTGTTTTGTAGTCCTTAGTAATCTTATGAACCCCCAGAATATTTGGTAATCCTTGGAATCTTTGGTAATTCCTTAGGAATCTTTGGTAGTCCTTTAAGAATCATGGAAATCACTGAGAATCTCTGGAAGTCCTTTAGGAATCCTTGGGAATTTAGATATCACAAGGTAATCCTGTTAATATTGACTGCTGGTAATCTTGGTGTACACTTTTTGCTCGAGTGACTGACCCCTTGGTTAAATGGAAAACGTCATGCGTCCCTAAGCCGCAATTAATTAATTACCTAATTGAGCGACAATACTGACAATTCTAGCTATCACAGACTTTGAAACCTAAGCCTTTTTCCTGGAAAAACCCGGATTCCCGGAGAGTCAACACCTTTTCTTGCCGGATAAACCCGCTAGAGCCGGTTCTCAAGCACGATTGACAACAATCGAATTTAAGACAGTCTCTACCCTATCAATTCCCCTTACTACGGGCGATAGCTGTTTACATGCCCTTAATGCCTTACTAGGTTTTTGAAATTTTGGTTTCTAAAATATATTGTCATAATCTACATCTGTTATGTTTTATTTTTTTTATAAACCTTTTAGATCGGAAAATATTGGCTAAAAACATTGGAAAAAGTTGCTTTTTTTTATATTTTTCATGCTCGATTTTATACGGACATTGAACGAAGCCTTTTCAAATGATTCTAATTTTTTTAATTAATTAATTTGAGTTTCAGCTACATCTACATTTGAAGCATTGTAATAAGATTTTGAAAATAATCTGAAAAAGTATTAAGTATAAAGGTCGCAGGCTCAAATCCTCCTTCCGGCGAATGTCACGAACAATACTTTTTTAGAATATTTTCAAAATCTGATTACAATGCTGTACTTCAAATGTAGATGTCGCTGAAACTCAAATTAATGAGATAACGGTAATGTCGTATCCATTCAATACATACAATTATTTTTAAATTAAATCTTTTAGGGGTAGGGAACGGTACGGCTTGGAAGAGGATTTCGTTAGTTTAATGGCAGTCGTCGTCCCAAACTGTGTCTAATGGACAAAGGATGCTTATCATTTTCAAATCTTCCATTTCCGCTGCCGTCACGACAGCCTTAACTTCCTTGCAATTCGGCGTCTTATGTTTGATTTTTGTTACCGTAACCTTGACCGAATCATAGCAGCGCTATTTTGAAAACTTGTTCTCCTTCGACGTCCGAAGGCATGTAAACATCGCGAGTACGGGGTTTTTTTGTTTTTCTATTCGCACTCACCGGTTCATCACGTGTAGTGATTCATACTCCCGATGACCTGTTGCATTCCTCTCGATGCAGTGGAACCCTGTTGTTGTTCCAACGAATGTGATATGTATGTAGAATCGACCGTGACGCAAGAACACATTAATCAAAGAAAGAACGCCGTAAAAGAAGTAGGTAGGTACCTACTTTATGAATATATTGCGAATCTGGACATAAACCAGCAAACGGCGGATATTGCGTCTACGAATTTCGCCGCCGTCTCTAGACCTTAGATGAACAAGGAATTCCTTTTTCATTCAAGCTCTAATCTAGACCCATAATTTCGAATTCTTACAGTTCCTTCACCCGTAATCGATGCTTCCTACTAACACATTTATACCTCGTTGAGCATTTTGGATATTGACTGCAAATATTGAACGCATAAAAATATTGTCGTTGTCACCAAAATCTTATTTGGCATCAGACGCCGGGACAGGCGTTGCACTATTCTAGGGGCTAGAGGACTTGCCTTTCATGCGAGAGGTCTGGGTTCAAATCCTCGCCCCGGTCGTGTACAAATTTCTTTCTCTTTCTGAATTGGATTAGTGCATTTCGTTACGAATGCGAGCTGTTCCATGGTTCGGAATCCATGTAAAACTGTAGGTCCCCTTCTCCTACTAGTTAAGCCCGGCCGAGTTGAAAGCATCGATTTGGAAGACACTAAGGTTGAAGTGGCAATGAAAATTTGTCCGTCTTTTCCATCCAGTTAAATGTAGCCTAGAAACACAAATAGTCATCTCCGTGGTCGTAGCCTAAAGCTCAATGCCACTGTCAGCTCAACAAACCCGAGACAACACTTCCTGTCGAATAGAGCAGTTGAAATGTGGAACAAGCTGCCAGAAGATGTCGTTGAAGCACCCACCACCAATTCTTTTAAAAACAGGCTTGACAAACACCTAAAAACACTAAACTAAAGTAACCGTAATAACAAAGCACCAGTGAACCCAGACATGATCTCATCAGTTTAGGCTGCTCGTTCATCAAATAAATAAATTAATAAAAATAAAGGGAAGGTCCTGACATGGCACCTAGTCGGGAATGCGGTGTAATGGTCTAATATCATCACGGTAGTTTTGTGTGTTCTCCGTGGATATTAGCCATCCATGTCGGGTTGCATAAAAAAATACGGTTCAGACGATGTTTTATCAGGAGCGTAGGAAAGAGTAGGTGAAAACTAATCTTCTTATCTTATCCGCTCGCTCGCTATGATGGAACGCTAATAACTTATTTGTGGAGGTGCAGAGGTAGGTGTAAATTCTACATTTAAAGGCGGGTCTGTGATAATTAATGTCTGTAGCCCTACCATGAGTTTTCTATCGAACGAACGAAAAATATCATCGAATGTTCACGAACGAGATCGAACAGCGTTACAGTCGCTACCATGGGTTACTTTATTCACCGACGGATCGCGTATCGAACCCTCGATGAACGTTGCGTTCGACCAGAGACAAGAAATAATGGAAGATAGTGAGTAGGCCGTGATTAAGATTGCCTGTATCTTCTTTCGCATGAGATAAAATAGGACGGCACTATTATTAATTGAGTATAAATTTGCTAAGTTTACTATGAAAAACATACCACAAACCGTCGATTGGCAGCCGATATTTTGTAACAAAAAAAGGTTCTGTGGCCGGCGGCGTACGGCGCTAGACAATAAGCGTGACTCATAGGGCGTACCATCTGTGAATAGTATCATATACCTAGTTACCCATTTCGCGCAAATGTTTTGTCAATGTTTGACTTTGGTTTTCTTGAATGCAATTATAATTGTTTTATTTTTCTTATTGATTACCCATACAGGTTATGTTTTGCATGTTTTATTTTCTTTGCATAAAAAAGAGGTATTGAGAAAATACACCTATATAAATTAATTTTTTTAAAATAAATTAATTCCTGAAACAAGTTTGAAGAAACGTTTATAAATAAAATAATCCGTTAAAACATTTTTTCGAATTGTATTTTTTTACGTAGAGTTGTAGTGTACTCATTAATAAGTTGCTAACGTAATATTGAATTCAGAAATTGGCATGAAATACGCTTGGATTTTTCATCCGTGGCACTAAAATGTGTGTTCGATCGTCCTTTCACCCAAGATATGACTAGTGAAAAGAAATTCGAATAACGTTATCGAAGTGATCACGTTGAACTGTCAAAATGTACACTCATGGTACCGTTTTTCATACAACCGTATCGCGTCGTCGTCGTTCGATGACGTTCGTGATGCTCGACAACGAGCGTGAATATGAACTCGTAGTGCCGTTTTTTAGTAATAAGATCGTACGCTAGAGGCGCTGCAATTTTCTCCATACAAAAATTTCGTTAACGTTGATCGAAGTGAACATCACCAAAACTCATGGTAGGGCTACTGTAGCCCTACCATGAGTTTTCTATCGAACGAACGAAAAATATCATCGAATGTTCACGAACGAGATCGAGCAGCGTTACAGTCGCTACCATGGGTTACTTTATTCACCGACGGAACGCTTATCGAACGCTCGATGAACGTTGCGTTCGACCAGAGACAAGAAATAATGGAAGATAGTGAGTAGGCCGTGATTAACGGTGTCCATATCTTCTTTCGCATGAGATAAAATAGGACCGCACTATTATAAATTGAGTATAAATTTGCTAAGTTTACTAGTAAAACATACCTCAAACCGTCGATCGTTGGCAGCCGATATTTTGTGACGATTTTTGTTGACCGATACTTTGCCGGCGCGGCGGGCGGCGCGAGACAATAAGCGTGACTCATAGGGTGTCATAGGGCGTACCATCCGTCTGTAAATAACATTATATACCTAGTTACCCATTTCGCGCAAATGTTTTGTCAATGTTTGACTTTGGTTTTCTTGGATGCAATTATAGTTGTTTTATTTTTCTTATAAATTACCGATACAGGTTATGTTTTGAATGCTTTATTTTCTTTGCATAAAAAAATATGTATTGAGGAAATACACCTACATAAATTATTTTTTTTTTAAATAAATTCATTCCTGAAACAGGTTTGAAGAAACGTTTATAAATAAAATAAACCGTTAAAAAAATATTTCGAATAGTATTTTTTTACGTAGAGTTGTAGTGTACTCATTATTAAGTTGCTAACATAATATTGAATTCAGAAATTGACATGAAATACGCTTGGTTTTTCATCCTTGGCACTAAAATGTGTGTTCGATCGTCCTTTCACCCAAGATATGACTAGTGAAAAGAAATTCGAATAACGTTATCGAAGTGATCACGTTGAGCTGTCAAAATGTACACTCATGGTACCGTTTTTCATACAACCGTATCGCGTCGTCGTTCGATAACGTTCGTGATGCTCGACAACGAGCGTGAATATGAACTCGTAGTGCCGTTTTTAGTAACAAGATCGTACGCTAGAGGCGCTGCAATTTTCCCCATACAAAAATTTCGTTAACGTTGGTCGAAGTGAACATCACCAAAACTCATGGTAGGGCTACTGTAGCCCTACCATGAGTTTTCTATCGAACGAACGAAAAATATCATCGAATGTTCACGAACGAGATCGAACAGCGTTACAGTCGCTACCATGGGTTACTTTATTCACCGACGGATCGCTTATCGAACGCTCGATGAACGTTGCGTTCGACCAGAGACAAGAAATAATGGAAGATAGTGAGTAGGCCGTGATTAACAGTGTCCGTATCTTCTTTCGCATGAGATAAAATAGGACCGCACTATAATAAATTGAGTATAAATTTGCTAAGTTTACTAGTAAAAACATACCACTAACCGTCGATTGTTGGCAGCCGATATTTTGTGACGATATTTGTTGACCGATACTTTGCCGGCGGCGGGTGGCGTGAGACAATAAGCATGACTCATAAGGCGTACCATCTGTCTGTCATCATATACCTAGTTACCCATTTCGCGCAAATGTTTTGTCAATGTTTGACTTTGGTTTTCTTGGATGCTATTATCATTGTTTTATTTTTCTTATTGATTACCGATACAGGTTATGTTTTGAATGCTTTATTTTCTTTGCATAAAAAAATATGTATTGAGGAATACACCTACATATATTAAATTTTTAAAAATAAATTAATTCCTGAAACAGGTTTGAAGAAACGTTTATAAATAAAATAAACCGTTAAAAAAATATTTCGAATAGTATTTTTTTACGTAGAGTTGTAGTGTACTCATTATTAAGTTGCTAACATAATATTGAATTCAGAAATTGACATGAAATACGCTGGGTTTTTCATCCTTGGCACTAAAATGTGTGTTCGATCGTCCTTTCACCCAAGATATGACTAGTGAAAAGAAATTCGAATAACGTTATCGAAGTGATCACGTTGAACTGTTAAAATGTACACTCATGGTACCGTTTTTCATACAACCGTATCGCGTCGTCGTTCGATAACGTTCGTGATGCTCGACAACGAGAGTGAATATGAACTCGTAGTGCCGTTTTTAGTAATAAGATCGTACGCTAGAGGCGCTGCAATTTTCCCCATACAAAAATTTCGTTAACGTTGATCGAAGTGAACATCACCAAAACTCATGGTAGGGCTACTGGTGAGGCCGTTACTGGGCCTGACACGGGGCGTATCGAAGTGTTAGCCCCGATTGCACGAAGAGACAGCTGAGTTAATCAGTGTTCAAACACGTCACTTTAAGGCTCCATATGACGCTAAATCGCACTTAGCTTTGTCTTAATTTCTCAGAGAATATTGAACTAATCATGCTAAAATTGCGTTATATGAAACTTCACTTATATCCGCTTAATCTGAATGATTATTGTTCCAATAGCATAACATTGGCCCGATAGAAAAAAATCGCGAAAATAGGTCGATTTTTTCACATTATGCTTTATTTATCAGAATTGGTATTAATTACAGTGCTAGTAATCTCACATTATATTTGCAGCATGATTTTCAAATTTTTGAATGATTATCGTTGCATTTGGACACAATTTTTCATTCAAAGCATCAAAAAAATGAATTTTGGACTTACGACAAAATTTCTGAGCACCGTAAAGTATCCCTTTCCCTTTCGTTCTCTTGGCGACTATCTATCGCCATTTCGGTAGCCTCAGTCCGCTGCGATGTTTCGAAGCGGGCGCACGCCTCTCCGCACGACTCTCCGCACGCGGAGATCGCTTTCGGGATCGCGACAGTAACAAAGTTCCGAACCAAATTCCTACGAGCATCAGCTGAACTTCATAGATGGCGCTGTATAATTTTCAATCAAATGTTATTGAGGTCTAAAGCCGAAATAATTGACACTGGTTAGTAACGTTCGGTTAGCAAGATATAAATAAATAAAAATATCATAAATAAATAAAATATTTGTTATAATATAAAAAAAGTGATGTTTCCAGGAACCGAACTTCGATATGTGTGGTTCTCAACTTCGCAGCAAAAATACGACACTAAAACCATTGTGCCACGACTGTCGTTACGCAATAATGCTAAATTCTCCTTCTCAAGCCTAGCGGGCACTACGAGTATTGGGGCGGCCGCAAATATCCGCCTCCCCGTGGAACGTGCGTCTGCAGTACGTCCATTGCGGACGGGTCGCAACAGGACAAGTCACATGACCTTGGCAGATAGCTCGGCGGGCGGATTTTTGTAGTTTTTGTCGGCGGCACAGAATAATTAATAACATGAACAGAAGGAAAACTCCGTGAAAATAATAAATGACATAAATAATATGTTTTGTTTTGTTGGTTCGTTTTTAGGGTACCGTACCCAAAGGGTGAAAACGAAACCCTATTACTAAGCCTCCACTGTCCGTCCGTCCGTCCGTCTGTCACAGGGCCTTAGGTAGGCAGCTGAAATGTTCACGGAGTGTGTATTTATTTTACCGTTATAACAACAAATAGCTAAAATAAAATAATATTAAAAATTAAAAATATAATAAAATAAAATAAAATAAATTCTATGACGAAAAGAAACTCCAATATTAATCTCGGAGGAACGGTTCAGTTCAATTTCATGTGTTGTACATGTCATGTCATGACCAAATATGTTTTCGCTATATCTGGGGAAACATTTGTCGTAGACCCATCATGTGACCACTCAAAATAAACGCTCCGACCTGATTTACCTTCCCTGTCATGTCAAAATTTGTTTTCGTTATATCATGGGAAACACTGATCGTAAACCCATCAAGCGACCACTCAATATAAACGCCCCGATCTGATCTACCTGTCTGTCATGTCAAAATTAGTTTCGTTATATCATGGGAAACACTGGTCGCAGACCCATCATGCGACCACTCAAAATAAACGCCCCGACCTGATCGAACTTCCTGTCATGTCAAAATTAGTTTTCGTTATATCTTGGGAAACACTGGTCGTAGACCCATGATGCGACCACTCAAAGTAAACGTCCCGACCTGATCTACCTGTCTGTCATGTCTAAATTAGTTTTCGTTATATCATGGGAAACACTGGTCGCAGACCCATCATGCGACCACTCAAAATAAACGCCCCGACCTGATCTACCTGTCTGTCATGTCAAAATTAGTTTCGTTATATCATGGGAAACACTGGTCGCAGACCCATCATGCGACCACTCAAAATAAACGCCCCGACCTGATCGAACTTCCTGTCATGTCAAAATTAGTTTTCGTTATATCTTGGAAAACACTGGTCGTAGACCCATGATGCGACCACTCAAAGTAAACGTCCCGACCTGATCTACCTGTCTGTCATGTCTAAATTAGTTTTCGTTATATCATGGGAAACACTGGTCGCAGACCCATCATGCGACCACTCAAAATAAACGCCCCGACCTGATCTAACTTCCTGTCATGTCAAAATTTGTTTTCATTATATCATGGGAAACACTGGTCGTAGACCCATCATGCGACCACTCAAAATAAACGCCCCGACCTGATCTACCTGTTTGTCATGTCAAAATTTGTTTTCGTTATATCATGGGAAACACTGATCGTAAGCCCATCAAGCGACCACTCAATATAAACGCCCCGATCGGATCTACCTGTCTGTCATGTCAAAATTTGTTTTCGTTATATCATGGGAAACACTGGTCGTAGACCCATCATGCGACCACTCAAAATAATCGCCCCGACCTAATCTACCTGTCTGTCATGTCAAAATTGTTTTTTGTTATATCATGGGAAACACTGGTCTTAGACCCATCATGCGACCACTCAAAATAAACGCCCCGACCTGATCTACCTGTCTGTCATGTCAAAATTGGTTTTCGTTATATCATGGGAAACACTGATCGTAGACCCATCATGCGACCACTCAAAATAAACGCCCGGACCTGATCTACCTGTCTGTCATGTCTAAATTTGTTTTCGTTATATCTTGGGAAACACTGGTCGTAGACCCATCATGCGACCACTCAAAATAAACGCCCCGACCTGATCTACCTGTCTGTCATGTCAAAATTGGTTTTCGTTATATCATGGGAAACACTGATCGTAGACCCATCAAGCGACCACTCAATATAAACGCCCCGACCTGATCTACCTGTCTGTCATGTCAAAATTTGTTTTCGTTATATCATTGGAAACACTGGTCGTAGACTAGCGATAGGCGATTGCGAATAAAAACAATCGAATTATTCGATTGTTCCCGTTATTCGATTCATTCGAATACAAATCTACATTATTCGATTGTTGCACAGCGCTGCTCTGTGGCGCTACAGCGGAGCGGACGAGCGTCCAAATATTATAAGACACTTCGGCGCGGCGCGACTGACGCGAGTGAACGAGATACAATCGACGAGCGCGCATAGGGTTCCGTTTTCGACATCAACAACGACGAACAACGACGACAACGTCGCCAACGTCGAACAAAAGATGTTCAAACGACAAAAGACGCGGCACTCGCTGCCGCGGCAAATAGCAGCTAAATAGAGGATACTGCGTTCCAGGCGACCACAGAAGAGCAAATTGAACTAAAAAAACGGGCCAAGTGCGAGTCGGACTCGCACTTGGCCCGTTTCAAGTTGAAGTTGAAAAATCACGTTTCTTTTGTATGGGCCCCCCTTTAACTTTTATATATTTTTTTAATTTACCTATTTGTTTTATAGCGGCAAAATAAATACACACTCTGTGAAAATTTCAGCTGCCTACCTATTACGGTTCATGAGATAGAGCCCTGTGACAGACGGACGGACGGACGGATGGACGGACGGACGGAGAGCAGAGGCTTAGTAATAGGGTTCCGTTTTCACCCTTTGGGTATGGAACCCAAAAAAGTGTCGACACGACTTGTCACATTCCTTGGAATAAGCGACGTAGGTACCTGCTTAGTACAAAAAAGTAAATTTACTTCACTTGTGCCGCGGGAGGAATTTGGCCTTTGTTTCGGTTCTCACTACTAATGAAGAATGACGTAACGACCATCAGGTTTATTGAAAAATAATTCTTTTTTTTATCAGTTTACCTATCAATTTGGGAGACAAAAAATTAGATTTTTCTCCGTTTTCATCACTGCGCTACGGGGCGCTACGAACGGCGATATAATGTTGTAAGTCGCGTGGCGTAATTTTTTGCGCGCTCGTTGTATGGAAATTATTTCTCCATCGTCTCACGTTTATCCTTTTTAAAAGTGTTATTTTACTTTTTATTGTTTTGTTTTATTTTACGTTTATACTTTTTAAAATTGTTTCTCAGGTAAAAACTTTTACCAAAACCTTTAATAATATTTTTTATAAGCATTACATATAATATTTAGTAATATTTTTTTATATGTGTAAATCAATTAAGTATAACCTACGCTATAATTATATACTATACACCATTAACAATAAAAAGTAAAAAAACAGAAAAAAAAGTTTTGTAACCTACAGGATTCGAACCGACACCCCCATCGAACAATAACTGTAGATAAGACGTCTCACGCGCTACACCAACGAGCTACTGACGATCGATGTGAAAATAGTAAATCCTTTCATGAAGTAGAGATCTCACGAAATGGTGGCTGTTTTCTAGCAGCAATGTGAATAATATGGCGGGTGATCTCGAGCCTTGTGATTGGTTGTATGATCATTGACGACTTGCCGCGGGATCGATACAACTTTCACGAAGTTCCCGCGACGGCGTATAGGTGTCGCTCTAACAATATCTCATTTCAGTTTTGTCCTAAGATTCACGGCGCCACTGCCGCTTCGGCGTCTAGCGGAGCGGTGGGGGGGAAATCGGGAATTTGTCTAGCTTCATACGCAGCCTTAAGTGAACCGCAAGGAGTTCCTTCCGTACTGTCCATAAAAAGTGACCTGTTTAATCGTACGTTGACGTTGCTTTTGATTTTCTGTCCTTTCGTGCACTCGGCCCTTAGTGTTTTCTTGTCAGCCTCGGTAGCACAGTGGTGAGACGCCTTGCGAATCGATAAGCTTGGTGAGCACCACTGAGCGCGATTGGGTTCTGGATCCATTTTCAACCGATGCGGCTGGCCGTGGTTCGGGTTCCACGCAATACTGTTGGCCCCCTTCCTAATTTGTGGTAGGGTTAAGTGGTCGAAGCGGCAATAAAAATTGCCCGTGTTTTCCATCCAGTTCAATGTACCCGAGCGATGTGGTGTGTTAGGCTAATATCTAGTTCAGTTTTGGCATTAGCCATCCGTGTCCAATTACATAATAAAATTATCAAGAAAATAAAACGACCAAAAAAGTGAATGAAATTACATAAAGAAAAAACAAAAAAAAAAGGAAACATTTTTGAACATTTAGGAGGGGGGGGGGGGGGATGGTTGAACTCCCAAACCCTGTATACGCCCACGGGCCTGAGCCATAAATGTGTTTTCTTGATTCTATTTCCGAATACCATTTCAGGACCAGCCGAACGTAGTGACTATACGAAATCGGGAGTTGTAGCGGCGGGTGGCGACACGCCCGTTCATACACCATTTTCGTCTCAGCCTTTTTTGCCTTTTTCTCACGTAAAGTGAGGGACCTACCTTATCGTGGAATAGAAACCACGAACTACCAATCCCTTGTCCCATTTTGTCCCTGTCCGGGTGCAATGTATTTGCTTTGATTTTCGTTGCCTTCAGCAAACTCTCAATATCGGAGCTTCGGATATTTGCTGTTCGTACAACTGTTTATTTAGTTTCTTATCGCGTATCCTCGATCGATTGTCGTATTACCACATCGAGGGAGGAAGGATAGGAGTGGCCGAAACTCATCCTTAGCACGGTAGCGTGGGTTTTACTGATGAAACCGGCTAATGATAGCGCCGGCCAGTCAGTTCGCTTGCGATTTCGCTCGCTTGTGATTATAGAGTTACAACGATAGGTACGTAAGAACTGCATAGGACGCCATTTATGTAGTGCCACGCACATTCGATCTTTTTTAGGGATCCGTACCCAAAGGGTGCTAACGGCCTAAGCCTCCGGTTAATAAGCCTCCGCTCTCCGTTCGTCCGTCCGTCCGTCCGTTCGTTCATCTGTCACAGGGCTGTATCTCATGAAACTTAATATTTATTTATTTAATTTTTCAGAGCGTGTATTTATTTTGCCCCTATGAGCCCCTAAAAGGGGCCCATACAAAAAAACGTGATTTTTTTGGGTTAAGTCTTGTACGGTGGTACGGAACCCTTCGTGTACGAGTCCGACTCGCACTTGGTCGGTTTCTTACCATGTATGGCAAATACCTCACACACCGGCATGACATAGGCCCAACACACCGCATTTCGGAAGGAATTAGGTGACATGATTTTTATGAGCACGGCTACATTGAACGGGAAGGAAAAAACCCGGTAAATTTTTCATTGCCGCTTCGAACATCTTTTCATCCAATGCGTTGGTAAAGGGGACCCCCAGTTTACAGTTGCGAACCATGGAACAGTTTGCATTCGTAACGACGTTGGACGAATTGCACTCATCCAACTCGGAAAGCAAAATAAAGTGGTGCATTAACGGGGAGGGGGTTTGAACCTATGACCTCAGGCATGGAAGGCAAGTCCGCAAGCCCCTGAGCTGCGAGTATGTTGGCCGTGCCAAATTCGTAAGCAAACTAACTCACCGGCGCGCGGCTCTACCGTCGGTGTATTATCACCAAGTCTTATATCAGTGATTATCACTAAATGTAGCTACGCCGCCGCTGCTGTACGGATGCGTTTCGGTCGTTACTCCCAACGAGCATGGCAGGACGGGAGAAAAACCCAAACTCGTTTGATTTTTTTATGTCAAGGTGGGCCTTCCCGCTCAACTCCCCATACAAAGTGGAAAGAAGATCATGCCCATTATTTCTTGTCAGAGATCAAAAATTGTGTTCAAAATAGCTTTATTTGACCGAACTAGATGTCTGATGACCGTTGGCAATGTAAAATTGTGTTTGGTTTCTAAGTTATAAGGTCCTTAAAATTCGAAATTTTCGCGCGTTTTATACAATAACTTTTGAGGTGGGTTAATCAACGATAAAATAAAAACATCTTAAAAAGATTAGTCTTCGGACATAGCCTGTTTCGTGAAGATTTATAATAAATTGTGTTTTTGTTAGATTTTTGACCACAGCGGTCGTGGTTTACTTTTAGCTGTAATTAAAATGTTCGTAAATCTTACCAAATCAAACACTATGCGCATTGTCTACATCCTCTGTCTTGCATCCTCCTCATCACGGAGCCTGTCTTTTTCTTTGAAACAGAGAAGGTCCCAGAGCGCAATAGCACGGTTTTGTACCGTGCCCGCGTATGAGTTGGTCCCACCGGGAAGGGCCACCTTAAGCGCCGCATATGGCGCACGCCAGGACCCCACAAAAAGGCGCCGACGACGCCCATGGGCTTTCGGACTCTCACAGGGCTGCGAAAAACCATGCCGCCCGGCCAGGTGCTTCTTCACACCACGTTTGAAGGTCCCCAGGTTGTATTTTGTGGGTAAAGTCTACAGTGAATGGGTGCATTCCCTGCCTGTTCCGCGTTGTGCGATGGTAGAAAGGGGACGGAGGGACAGCGTTATGCAGCTCCCAAGTACATTCTTCATTCTGTACGGGGGCCGCGTACCAACTTTACATGCATGGGCGGCAGCGCCTAGGAGTGAGTTCAATTATGAATGCTGATTTGCTCGAGTTTCGATGCCACGCAAGAACACAGCACAGGGGGTCCATTCAGAATAAGAGTGAGTTCGAATTCGCCACTAAATATCAACACACTTTTTTAAATAGTTAATGTTTCCACACTTCTAGAACATCATTACAGTTAGGTAAAAATCTGGTTTGTCCCGTAAATCCGTTGGAAGTATAAATAACGGTTCCGTTATTTAAATAATAATATATTTCCCAGCTATTTTTTGGTTAACTCACTCCCGAACTCGAACTCACTCTTGCTCTGTATGGACCCCCCGCACAGGACGCTATTTGGTGTACCGAACATTCGATGTTGCGCGTCCCGAATTCGTAAGCGAACTAACTACAGTTGGACGTGTTGCACTAACACGTGGCTACGCTACCACCATGCGAATGAGTTTTTTTTTTATGCGACCTGACATGGATGGCTAATACCACACAACTACCGTTATGGGATTAGCCCAATACACCACATTCCCGAAGGAATAAGGTGCCATGCCAGGACCTTCCCTTTATGAGCGCGGCTACATTGAGCTGGATGGAAAACACGGACTAGTTTTCATTGCCGCTTCGACCATCTTTTCATCCAATGCGATGGTACCAACCCGGGCGGGCTTAAACCCTACCACCTAGTAGGGGAAGCTACTGCCAACCTTCCATGCTCGCTGGCCACTCTCGCTCTTCCTTATAACGTTTATGACCCCCTACTTGTGAAATAAATGTAAAAATCTTCTTCCTTATTTGCTCTATATATCGCACGGTGTTTACAACGGATATCTACTTGTCTTGTTACGCCAACGGTTGAACCCCTGTTATCCGAACGCTGATTTACCGTGAGCCAGATTAATCGTATGAATCTTAAAAATGTAAGTTCGGCAGTCAATATTTAGTACACGCACTAGCACCGGACTAACCCCACGAAATGCTTTTTAGCCCGGCGATAACCCCCGTATTAAAGTTATGCCGCCCAGCACTACCAATACTGTTGCTAAAGATTAACCCTTATCGTACTAATATTATAAATGCGTACGAGTCTTTGTTGGTGTGTTGATTTACACTTCTTTCACGGGGATGATTTTTAAGGGTTCCGTACCCAAAGGGTGCCAACGAATCCCTATTACTAAGCCTCCGCTGTCCGTCCGTCTGTCCGTCCGCCGTTCTGTCACAGGGCTGTATCTCATGAACCGTAATAGGTAGGCAGCTCAAATTTTCACATAGTGTGTATTTATTTTGCCCCAATAACAATAAATAGGTAAAAAGTATAAATTATAAAAAATACAGGGGTGTAAAAACGTGATTTTTTGTGTTAAATCTTGAACGATGGTACGGAACCCTTCGTGTGCGAGTCCGACTCGCACTTGGCCGGTTTTTAAATAGACCACTTGTCACGAAAATATCGTTGTTTGATATATTCTGTGTGTGTTTTATTGCTACGAAATAAACGTTATATTATCAAGTCCAGGTTATGTAACGACACATCAACGCCAATAAATTTTGAAAATAGGTAATCCGAAATTGTGTCCGCGGAACATAAGTCTGAAGCAGGATGCTAACCAGTTATACCTTTGGATGACATGTCCACTGCTCGATCGCACTCTATCTACTGCTAAACGTCAGAAAGCTATTTTCTCTATTATGTGCATTGTGCCGATTAGCGGCACAATGCTTCTCCTATCTACTACTAGCTGGCGCTGATTTCACGTATTAATCCTGTATCGACCGAATTGCTGTCGTCACCAAAGTCGATTTTGGTATTGGACTCTAGAGTCAGCCTAGACTTCTTCATTAAAATTAATGTATTAAATGGAGGCGACATTACCATTATCTCATTAATTTGAGACTTAATAACGACATCCACATTGAAGTTTTGTCATCAGATTTTGAAAATAATGAAAAACATTTTTGGTATGGACATTTTTTAAAAGGACAAATTATTCGACACTTTCGACGTTGTCTCCATCGGAGCTGGATACCGCAGCTAGTGTTCTGTAATTAAGCGAAAGATTATCCGACGGTTTATTGAAACGTTATCGTATAAAACTAGGTCACAAAAGGCAACGGTTGCCCAATATTTACTGTTAATCGACTGGTATTATCCCAGCTTTTAATAGATATATTGATTAAACAAATATGCTGGTACAGGTGGAGACAGTTCTAACTATACTCTTCCGGTCGAATTTTGTTGAAATAAAACCTTGCCGTAACATTGTATTGTGATCTATGTATGTCGCCTTGAACGAGATATTTTTTCGTTGGTCGCCTTACATGATTATCGCTAAAGGCAAGGTATTTTCTCAGTTAATCTTAATCCTAAAATTAAAGCTATTTTGATACACCAAAAGTGAACAAAAAATAAAAGTTATTTTAATACAGAAGGCTTGTTATTGCGTGAAGAGAGGTCATATGCCGTGAAAACGATAACTAAGTCTGCGATTGAAACTATAGGGACTGGGACATATTAAAAAAAATATGAAAAAACAGTGATGGACCGTTCCGAGTTGACCCCATTCCGAGTACCCGCCTCTTCTGCTTTCATTACATCTTTTACAGTCAGCCTTTCCCACTCCTATTCCCATTCCCACTCCTGGTCAAAATATATCCATTGTCGCTTTAAACATTCCAATCCACAATATTCCAGTAGTCATTCTAGACGTTATCCGCTTATAATTTGTGATTTTTTTTTGGAGGCGGACGTCGCAAAAAGTGAAAAAAGGACCCTTATGGTCTGGTCACGCACATTTTATCCCGACTTGTTTGAATTTGAAAACAGGATCAAATTGTATTACAACGGCATACGTCTTACAACGGCAGTGTTCGCGTTGTTTCTTTAGCTGGCAGGTTATATCACATATTACATACACTACGTAATAATGTATGCAATCTGTGGTTATAGCTACGTAGCATTAACGTTTTTAGGTATTCTGTGGTTACGACACAGCAAGGAATAACCTTGGCTACTCGTGTGGTTAATATAAGGTGCAGACTATAGAGGATACTACGTATCGGATTTGGCAATATAATTTAGCTGTACCGACTTCCGAAAATATTATATTATTCCTCGGCGGGAAAACAAAAAGGCTTTTCAGTCTATTTTCTCAATCTGGGGACAACCTTAAGAGGGATCTTCCCGCTCAACTATTCAAACAAAGTAGAAAGAAGACCATGCTCATATGTCTTGTTGGAGATGTAAAATAATACTCAAAACGGCTTTATTTACTGGCATTGTAAAATAGTGTTTGATTTCTAAGTTACATGGTCCGAAAGTTTGAATTTTCCGCGTGCTTTAAACAATAAGTTTAAACGTTGATTGCTCAATGATGAAAACACGTCTAATAAATGTTAGTCTTCATGCCTAGCTTGGTCCATGCCGATTAAAATCAATTTGTTTTTTTTTTATTTTTGACTACAGGGTTCGTTATTTACTTTTAGCTATAAGTCGTTTTGTAATTAAATATTTTGTAAATCTATCCAAATCAAACACTACGCACATTGTCTTCTTTGTGGATATGTTCAGCCTCCTCATTACGGAGACTCTCCTTTTATGTTGTGCTGTCACCCCGAATATTTTAGTCCCGTCGGGAAGGGCCACCTTAATCATTCTAATCCTTGCTATAAACATTCACTAGACACTTTAACAATAAAAAGCAAAAAAAACACGAACTAACACAAGATTCGAACCACCGACGCCCGCCAACATTATTCATCAGAACAGACTCGTTTCGTGTTAAACCAGCCGGTTTATAACAAATAAAATACCTAATAATGGTTAATACTTTTAAGAAATAGAGAAATAGATAGTAACAAAATGGCCGCTGCGTCCCAGGAGTAGATGGGACAGGAGGGCAAGTTGGAAATGTCACATTTCTTTGGAATAAATATGGCGGGTTTCAGGCGCTTTGCAATCGGCCGCATGTTGACTGACAACCGTGGGTTATGGCTTCCAATGTGATGTTATGCACCAGGTACGCATGTTTAACAATGCAAGTCCAGAACAAAGGAACGTGTGTTAAGGTCGCGATAAGACGCGTCTCTTGTATAATATACACTTGAACGATCTCTTGTATGGCTCGTATGTAGAATGGATATCATCTGAAGAGATCAATCATTTGAATGATCAGTTTTTTAGGGTTCCGTACCCAAAGGATGAAAACGGAACCCTATTACTAAACCTCCGCTGTTCGTCCGTCCGTCCGTCCGTCTGTCACAGGGCTGTATCTCATGAACCGTAATAGGTAGGCAGCTGAAATGTTCAGAGTGTGTATTAATTTTGCCGCTATAACAAAAAATAGGTAAAATAATAAAAATTAAAGAAGGGTTACATAGAAAAAACGTAATTTTTTGTGTTAAATCTTGTACGATGGTACGGAACCCTTTGTGTGCGAGTCCGACTCGCACTTGGCCGGTTTTTAAACAATACCTCACCTACTGCCATGATATAGCTTATAGCTCAACGGAGCGTATTCCCGAAGGAATATGGTTCTATGCTAGGACTTTATGAGCACGGGTATATTGAACTGGATGGAAAACACGGAAAATTGTTCATTGCCGCTTGAAACATAATATTTTCATCCAACTGGTACCAACCCGGGTGGGCTTAACCCTGCCACCCAGTAGGGAAAGGATACCTGCATTTTTAAACGGACTCCAATCCTTGGGAAAGCTCGCATTCGTGACGAGATGCACTTATCCAACTCTGAAAGAGAAAGAAAGCGGTGCATGAACGAGGCGGGGATTGGAACGGCGATGTGTCATTCCGAGTCCACCCCATTCCGAGTCCGCTTCCTCTGTTGTTAATACTTACTCCTTTTAACACTCCTCATCAGCATTGCGGGTTCTCGGAGTACCCTCCATTCCGGTGCTGCCATTCCGATTTATTTTAATGTATGAATATATATGTTTTAGGTTCATTAATATTTTCTTCAATTAATTTTGTTTTACATTTTTTTATCGCCGCACTGCACCTGTCCTACATCTCCAAGGTTTGAATGTTAATAATGCCTTCTGGCATTCATTTTCGCCTTTGTGTACCGGATGGCTGCAAATAAAGTATATTTTCACTTTATTATTTTTAAATTATAACCATCGAAACACTGAGCTCCAGACGATTTAATTTTAAAGTAAATGTCGCTCCATGTTTAGATTTTTTTTCCTTTTGTTTAAACCTTTAAAGAAAAGTTTCAAAAGATATATTACGTTAGATTTGTAGTTGTAAGATCAGAGTATGACATATTTTTTTTTCAGATGGCTTGTTTTTATAAATAACAGAACAATGTTTTTTAAAATCAATGTTTTTTTACGCTTTGAGTCCTGTTTCCGCAATAAGCTTAAAATGTGTGCTCATTGGCCAACCCTTGGCATAGCCCTGACCACTTAGTAGACAGTATGCACACTTGGCGGCCCCGAGCACTCTTCTCACGCGCCATCTCCTCTCTCCCTCTCTCACCCCTGCCCGAGTCCGACTTTCACTTAGAAGTGCGCGTGCGGCCGTGGAGGCGAAAATCGACGAAATATCGATGAAGAATCAAATGATTAGTGTTATGGTACCTTCTTGGAAAGATTATACAGATTTCATAGTTAGAATGGCCCGTAAGCTATGCTACTCCCCATGCAAACGTGTTTGTATGGCGAACCATACTGTTTCAATTGAATGATAATTCAATATGTAATGTCAGGCAACAAATATCTGTGTCTGCACTTTTTTTCAAAATGTAAACCAAATTAAATGAAAGCAAATAGAAAATATTCGTAGGAATACTATTTTCTGTGGTTCCGAAAAAACAAAAAAATTAGATACCAAAATATCAAGTGAATTGGATCAGTGGTTTTCAGATTATTAGTAAACTACGTTTTCATGGGAGACGACATTTCCTGATTCTTGAGTGTGCGTCAAAGTAAATGGTGTCACTTTCTTTTGTAGCTATGGAATGGCTGTTATAATGCGGAATGAATGTTTTAAAAAGAAATGGGAATGGGAGTAGGTAAGGCTGATGAGGGGCATTAAAAGTAGTAACAGATTCAGAGGAGGCGGGTTCTCGGAATTGGGTGGACTCGGAATGGCCCATCGCTGGTGAGGACCCACCGTTATCGATCGATGAATCGCCTGCAAATATATGTCGGTACTTAAGAGGATAATGAGGTTATCAAGTTCCATACAATGGCTAGTGCCTGTTGCCTCAGTCAAATTGAGAAATATTTTACGTATAAAATAAGTTTTTTTGACAAACTAACTAATAATCAAGATACCTATAACTTTTGTATTTGTATGTTCAGAGCCGTAAATCACGAAAATTAGTTAATTTATCCAAAAAACAAAAACGTACATACGTAGCTCCCCGCTGATTTATTTGATATGCAAACATTTCAGAAAAATATTTCTTAATTTAACTGAGGAATCAGGCACGGCTCATTGTATGGAACTTGATCATTGCCGTTTTGCGCACGCCCCGCGCCCTGACCGACCGCGACGTGACGGGTGCCACGAGATATCGAAAGTCGACAGCTGGCGCGCGCCGTGTCAATTAGTTCGACGGAGATTATCCGAGCGTATCGTTTCGCGCGTTGTTTCGTGAGGCGCGTTTGTGAGCACTGGATAATTCCGCTCCCACACGAGAGTTGTTTACATTTTTTTTAATACTAGCTGAAGTTCCCGGCTCAGGTCGGATTATTTCCGTTATGGACTTTGACATTATGAAAATGTGATCAGGAACCTTCGCGGGCGTGGTATTGAAAATGTCAGTTCAAAAAGTCTGGATCTGGACAACAGCACCGCCTACTGGGTCCAACTGTAGCTAAGATCAATCCAGGTGACCCCATAAGTACAAAAAAAAACATAAATCGGTCGATCTGTTTAGTTGGAGAATTACGAACTTGTGTTCGTGTTCCCAGAATTAACACCGGAATTTTGTATACAAAGATTTGGTGTCTACAGTCATGCAAAAAGTCTGTGTCTGTACCTTTTTTATGTTTATCGAAAAATGTATCATGGGTATAGTCTAGGACAAAAATAAAATAAAACTTCATAAACTCTCTTGACTCGGTTTTGGTTAAAAAACAAACAAAAACCGATATTTCTTTGTTGCGTGGTATTAGCTACTAAATATCAAGTATATCAAGTAAATCGGAACAGTGATTTCCAAATTATTAGTAAACTACGTTGTATCGGAACTAGGTCCTCCCTAGTGAATGTTGTTGTTAACCGACTTCAAATAAAAGGAGGAGGTTCTCAATTCGTCGGAATCTTTTTTTTTGTGTTGCAGTATCGTTGATCGCTTTATGATACGTCCATATACTTATTATATGACTTTTACATATCACTGGAAACGTCAAATCTTCTCTTCGATCACTTCGAAACTCCCTTTGCCATTTCCTATCATCGATTCAATGATGAGCCAATGGTAGAAGAACTCCTTTGTGCTTGATGTATTTCTTTGTGATTGTAGGTATATATTTATCGCCACAGAAATAAAAAACTTAGATATCGATTAATCACATTAACAAAATGGTTTCTCTACAAAGCACAGATAAGGTCGCGTTTGGAGTATTGTTTGCATCTGTAGTATTGTTCCGCTGTGCTGCATTTCTTTCTATGCATGTCGTAAGAGGCGACTTATGAACTTGTCCTCGGATTTGTCATTCGTGCACGGGGACCTCATTACTTCCTAGGTGGTAGGGTTGATCCCGGGTTTGGTACGAAGCCATTGAATGAGCGATTGTCGAAGTGGCAATGAAAATTCTCAATGCTTTCCATCCAGTTCCATTTAGTATTGTAATATAAGTAAGGTTCCGGAAATGGTACCTTGTTTCCATGAGGGTGTTGGGCTGATATCATGATATTAGGTGTGTTATTAGCTATCCATGTCTAGTTTTGTGTTTCCTCTTGCATTTAAATCATCTTTTTGACATTGAGCGATACATTTGATATTGAAATGGTCTTGGGAGTCAAATATCCACTGATATGTGCTCATTTATTACGCAAAAACGCCAAAAACGTGCCATATATCTCACTTAACATATTTAATATGTTTTGCTTTTGCTCTTAAGTGAGTAGTGCCATCTATGGTATACATTAAATGCTAACAGCAAAAAAAAAACCAGATGGTATACATTAAATGCTAACAGCAAAAAAAAACCAGTAAACCTGAAATTCCGAAAATGATTTGGTGCAACAATGTTTCATTCAAAACATCCAACAAAGTCTATTAATACCTATAAAATGTTTGGAAATTTCACCTGAGAATCTTTCGCAAAATTTCGTTGGTTTTCATTCGGTTCAAATATTAAACTAGTAAGAAATTACGAGAAATGTGAAAAATAGGCCAAGAAAGAAAAGAATGATTCATTTCATGCGGATAAACCTGAAGTTATATAATATGGAATTTGGGCTTGATAAGTTGAATACTCTCTGAGAAATTAACGAATAACTGAGTATCCAATAGCGGCATACGCAGATAGCTCAGAGGCTGTAGCGATAGGCGTCAGTGCTGTGACACAAATACCCCCTTAACGAGTTTAACTTCTTCACAATGAAGGGTCTAACATCGGTGTTATCGGTGCGTTAGTGCAGTGCGCATCGTTATCTTACCGTAAACACTATTAATCTAACTGCGGACAATCACAAAACTGCACCGTGCGCACTCGATATTTAGTTCCGCATCTGAGCCGCGCTGGGTCGTTCCGAGTCCACCCCATTCCGAGAACCCTCCTCCTCTGCTTTCACACTCCTAACACTCCTCATCAAGGACGAATTGTAATTAATGTAAAGCCAAAACAAAAAAATGGATCTCAGCGGGACACTAAAGGATCGATGGGTGTATGTAATGAAATTAAAATAATACACCCTTATATTGCTTTTGTTGTGTTGTTGTTCAAACCAGTTTGAGGCTTGAATTTAATGGAAAGGACCAACTTTTACTAATCTACATCGTAAAATGGTTCCATGACATGTTTTTCCGATGATCATGTTTGCATAAAAGTGGGAAACTAAAAATATAAAAACGATAGTTTATCGGTTACGTCCTATGTCGCCTTAACGAAACCGAAATTCTCAATGATTCCTATGATTCCGGATTTTAGCGGATTCTCGGGGTATCTTCCCTCCATCTCCGTATAAACCATTCTGGAGTGAAATTATAACCATTCCTAACTGTTGCGGGTTCCCAGCGGGTTTTCGAAAAGCACCAATGCACCTAAATTCCGCAGGTCAATCCGGACTTGTGGAGTAGGACTGGGAATGCATTTCTGTTTGGAGCCGGAACGACATATCGCTGGTCTCAATCGAGTGTCGATTGTCGGGTGCTCTCGAGTGATAAGGAGCTTTTCAACGTTGCGCAGTAGCGTCCTGCGTCAGTGTTAGGGTTGCCACCTCTCCCGGATTTCCGGGAGTCTCCCGACTGTACAAATCACCCGTCTCCCGGAATAAGTACTTAGTAATAAGCTGAAAATTTACTCGGAACTTAAAATTGGCGAGAATAGCAACTATGAGACGGGAAATTCATGCGTGACCTTTTCTCTAGACCTGCCGATGTGCACGAGATATTTTTATAGGGTTCCGTTACTCAAAAAGAACCCTTGAAGTATTACTTCGTGTCCCTCTAGCCGTCTGTGAAGAAACTTTTTCTCAGGAAGTTGAAACTAATATCTAATTCTTAAGTCCATGGTCCCTTGGGGGTCTAGGGCTGAGATAAATAGTCGTAACAGAAACTAAGGCTGAGATAAATAGTCGTCGCCAAAACGAATGCTAACGCAAAGTAGTACTTTGTGACGTCACTTTGACACATTTTGTATGGACGAAATCTTAAAGTAATGCCAATTGACGCCACAAAGTACTACTTTTCGTTAGTCTTAGTTTTTGATACGACTATTTATCTCAGCCTAAGACTAACGGAAAGTAGTACTTTGTGACGTCACTTTGACACATTTTGTATGGACGAAATCTCAAAGTAGTGCAAATTGACGCCACAAAGTACTACTTTTCGTTAGTCTTAGTTTTTGTTACGACTATTTATCTCAGCCTAAGACTAACGGAAAGTAGTACTTTGTGACGTCACTTTGACACATTTTGTATGGACGAAATCTCAAAGTAGTGCAAATTGACGTCACAAAGTACTACTTTTCGTTAGTCTTAGTTTCTGTTACGACTATTTATCTCAGACTAATGCTGAGATAAAATGTATCAATGTGACGTCACAAAGTACTACTTTGCGTTAGCATTCGTTTCGGTGACGACTATTTATCTCAGCCTAAGGGCCAAATGCGCGAAAGGACAAAAATCAAAATCAACGTCAAAGTATGATCAAACACGTCACTTTGTGTGGACAGTATGGAAGGAACTCTATGCGGATCACTAAAAGTGACGTGTTTCAACATAGATTATCTCAGCCGTCTCTTCGTGCAACCGGGGCTAAGACTTTACGACGCCACCGGATCCATTGTGGCGCAAGTGGCAAACGGGCCATTCCCTCCCTTGGAGCTGTAAAAAATAAATCTTCTAAGTTAACGCGATTAGAAAATGCGATTATTTATGCCGCATAATTTGGTACTCACAAATAAAAAAAATCCCGTGGACCTAGAATCATGAAATTTGGGAATAAGCAAGGTCTCACAGCACAAGTAAAGGGCAACATCTGAAAATCGGTAATTTCTAGTTATATCACAAAAAAAACGGTTATTGGCGAACTGCATACCGGTGTATATGTAAATGTGTACGGAACCCTAGACACGCGAGTCAGTCCCGCGCTTGTCCGGTGTTTCATTGTCACCTGCCGGATCTCCGTACTCTGGCAACCCTACCAGTGGAGCGCAATCGAAGCGAACGCATCAACGTGAATGGATTAAACTTCTGGTAGTCAACAACTGAGTCACGTGTGGCTTAGGTTGTTTCGATTCGAATAACTCAGCGAAGAGACTTTACTGTTCTTTAGATTGTTTTGCGTGTACTTAGTACATCGAGTGGCGACCAAACATTATTCTCGTAGCGGCAGTTTAGGCACTTTTTAGTGATAACACACTGACGGTAGCGCCGGCTAGTCTGTTCGCTTACGAATTCGGGACGCGCAATATGTATGGCTAAATGGTATCATGTGCAGTTGTTACATGTCGCTAGAACTCAGGAAAAAATCAGGAGCGAGCTACTAATACATCACTAATACATGGATATGCTGCCGTCGAGATTTGGGCACCGCCGTTCGCTAGCAAGCGGTAATCAGGGCCGGATCAACCATGTCGGGGCCCCTAGGCTAGGCAACTCTCGGGACCCCTTTACCCTTTTCTAAATTCTTGCGGCCTGGCATTAAGAACACTACTAAAGTCAACGCTTAGTCAACACGCTTGAAAAGAGCGGGTATTACGAAATCTAATGCAAATTATAAAAAAAAATCTACGAAGTAGTTCGTTTTCGCACCATATGTTTTCTCTGCCGAGTTCCTTATCATCCCATCCACCCATTTAGTTGATAGACACACGTACATCTTGGAAACCCTAACCAATACAAATCTGGAAATTAAATTCTCACTCGGTGTAACACTCTGGGTGCGCTGGGCCCCTAGGCAGTTGCCTACAATGCCTTATAGATTATCCGGCCCTGGTGGCAATGAAAGACTTGGTGGGACCTAAAAACTTTCCGTTCTTTAAATAAATGATTTCACAATTTGTCATCTATTTTACTTCATGTTTAGTTAGGTAATCATTGTTTCAATATTTTTTGTCCAGTTTCATAATTTTCGTGCAGTTTTAGAACTATGTGTATAAGCCGAAATATTGGACCAATTTAGGAATCCCAACTAAAGGAAAGAGATGTTAGGTCTACACAGTTGGACATGCGAATGTCAACCGAATGTCTGGTGTAAGTTAGAACGCAGTGGGTGTCCACCGGAAGTGTTAAGTGTCCACCGGAAGTGTAGTGTCCACCGGAAGTGTTCCTGAGGTGCAACCATGTCGCGATACTTCAAATACCGGAAGCTGCAGAACATGGAGAACGGGTAAGAGATTCAGAGAGGTTTCTACTTTTATCATATTTTAGTTGTATTATCATATTACACTTTATTAAATGTATGTATGGTGTATATATTTATATTTTTAGTTTATATAACTTTTGTTTAGCTGATAGTCTTCAGATAACTTTTATTTACATATAATTATTTTAGAGTAATTATAAATAGTGCACAAGAAACAATCTTAGGTTACTTTTCTTTTGTTATATATTTATCTGCATATTTTTGTCCCATAATCGGGTTGACTGGAAGATATTGACTTTAGGCAATAAGTCCTCCCTGCATGCTCCTATGTGTAGGGAAGCAATAAAGCATATTATTATTCAACTAGCCAATCCGAATGGTTTGATTGCGTTAAGTTCCTGATCTTTATGGAATGAGAACATGAAAAAAAACATGTATAATATAATATAAAGAAAAATGTTACATAAATTGATATTTTATGCATGGAAAAAAATGTTGAAGTCAGGTCCCATATATATTATTTTTCAAGTTTGCGGCAATATTAACTTATATTTATTTTAATACCATGTCAAAGATCCTAACTTTTCCCAATTTGTTTAACAAACAAAAAAAACGGTTTCACGCGTTATGCGGGTTGGTCACATTTAGTAATAATTATTCCGAGCTGCTCTAACTAAGCGACGTCGGGCTCTGGCTATCTCGTTTATTTCGCAAAAATTGGTCCAAAATGTTAAGGTATGACGATGCTCGTAATTATGTCCCCAACTAGGCATTACTTCATTTTGTATTTCCGAGGGTCGGGGCCATGTTTCTCACGCGTGAGGTGACGGGTTTAATCTCTGCTCCGTTCATGTACATTCATTTTCTCTGAAATCTATACACCGGAAATAGGACAAATTTGAGATCTCTTTCTGTCATGCCGACATCAACCATAGAGTAAAAGGGAATTAGGAATTCCTTCTCTTTCCAGTGTATACATTTAATAGGAAACGACTGTACAACTTTGTCTTTCCGAGTTGGGTCAGGCATTTCGTCACGAAACTCGCATTCTTGGCGATATGCACAACCCGCGCACGCTACGCGAGTCAAACTCGTACTTGTCCGGTTTTTTATGTAACATATTTATTTATATATGTACATTTATTGAACTGAACAAAAATCAGGCAAAACAACTTATGCCGAAGGCATTCTCTACCAAAGAAAAGGGTTAACCCTTTGGGCAAGTGTCGATTAAAATAAATCAGCACTTGGTGATTCGCTTAATCCGTACATTAAAGGGCCTTTCTTACCATCTTGCATTCGATACTAACCAAAGCACTTGGTGAAAGGCAAGCTAGGGCCTTTTTCACCTACTGCTGATTAGCTTAATCGCCACATATTAAGGGCCTTTCTTAGCAGCTTGCAATCAATACCAGTACAAGATAATCAGCACTTTAGTAATAAAGGCCATTTCGTGAAACCCGGGCTTGATCTTTTAATTCCTTGACTGACTAAATTTTCTGGGAATGTTATAATGGGAACCACAACTGCTGTCATGATATCATCCCAGCACACTGCACGGCTACGTTGAACTGGATGAAAAACACGGAAAAATCAATGCCGTTTCGACCCGACCAGCTTTTATCCAATGCGATGGTGTCTCCCGGTTGCCCCAGCGGGATTAACCCTACCGCATAAAAGGGGAAGGGGACCTACTCTTTAATATGGATTGCGAACCATGAACGCACGGAGACGATCTCCGTGCATGAATGACAAATACCAACTTCCTGAAGGAACTTACCTTTAAATGAACGGCAATATTGGACTCTCAACCATCTTTCCTACCCGTTTCTTAAATAAAATATCACGACAATGGGTATTTTATTAGCTGTCCGTCTTCAATTTCGTAAGCAAGAAACTCCTCCATCCAGTATAACCATTCCAGAGTGAAATTATAAACATTCCAGACTTTATATTTTAACCATTCCCGAGGTAATTCCGGGGTTATTCAGAGTAGGAATGGGTGAGCATTCCTCTTTTGATCCATCGATAGTTTGGACTGACAAAGTTTTGGTTCCAGTATGGTCAGTCCGAGTTCTCATCTAAATCGGCGTTTACAGAAACTTCGAAGTTACGTAAAAACGTCAAACTCCATACAACTTTTACTACTTATTCTGTGGTTTTACCTCTTCAACCTGTTAAAATAAATCTCGGACTACCAAGTTGTATGAAACCCGGAGTCGGCGTAAACGGCAACGTTACCGTTAGACTAGGAGGTGGCGACAAAAATGGTAACGATAACGTAAATGGCTGAAACTGGAATCACAGGATAACGACCAACCCTCTGAAGCTAAATGTGTTGGTCTGCCTGTGCCAAGTGGTTGCGTTACCTAGATAAGGCGCCTGAAAATTTAGTTATGGTGACTAAAAATATATATGATAAGGTAAATTGGTGCAAATAACGAAGCATAAAAGTATCAGTAAATACTTGCTTAGCAATACCAAAACTGAACAAATCTTTGGTTGCATTTCGTAGTTATAGGCGATTTAGGTTACAGATATAGCTTTAGGTTTTTAATTTTTTAATTAAATACTTAAAATTTAAGTATTTAATTAAAAAATCGACTGGTTATTGTTGTATAATTAATAGGTATCAATGTTTCTAGACAATCAGTATATTCAACAGCAGGTACATACCAACAAATTATTTATATAGTCAATCTAGATAACGCAACCACTTGGCACAGGCAGACCGACATATTTAGCATCAGATTGTGGAGAGATGAAAAGGTGGGTCAGGTCTTGAGACCCACGGCTGCGCAGCTGCTCTCCTCTAGTCGTGATTTGAATGTTGTATATGTGTTATCTCGCTGGGAAACTTCGTTAGTGCGATATAGACTTCAGGCTGGTAGCGCCATCTAGCGCCCGCCATGTTAACTAGCTTCTATGGTCTTGAGACCCACGGCTGCGCAGCTGCTCTCCTCTAGTCGTGATTTGAATGTTGTATATGTGTTATCTCGCTGGGAAACTTCGTTAGTGCGATATAGACTTCAGGCTGGTAGCGCCATCTAGCGCCCGCCATGTTAACTAGCTTCTATTGCATCTGTTGGTCGCATTTGTGGCATGCGAAACTAGCAGCTCTCAGTAGAGGGCGCTAGGTCGCTACATCACTTTCCCCCAGTCGAATGGCAGGTTGCCATGAAGACGATATTGCTGCTGGTGTCGGTGCTGATCGTCAGTGTCCAGTGTGACGCGGTGAGTCGGTCGTGGTGCTGGATGACGGAGCGCCGGAGGTGCCCAGTGCGACGCGGTGAGTCGGTCGTGATGCTGGGTGACGGCTGCCGGAGGTGCCCAGTGTGACGCGGTGAGTCGGTCGTGATGCTGGGTGACGGCTGCCGGAGGTGATGATGTTACCGGCGTCCTAGTTGGCGTATCGATACACCTACTTAGGACGATGGTGCTGATTTTCTTCTGCTGGGTTGGAGTGATGCTGGATGACGACATGCTTGAGTTACTACCGGTGAGACCCGCTGGTGGGAGGCCGGTAGCAACTGTCTTGGCGGCTGAAGTGTTCCTTGTTGTGACTAGAGGAGGCGTGGTTGTTGATGTTGAATCACGTCGGGGTCACCACTGTGGAGAGATGAAAAGGTGGGTCAGGTCTTGAGACCCACGGCTGCGCAGCTGCTCTCCTCTAGTCGTGATTTGAATGTTGTATATGTGTTATCTCGCTGGGAAACTTCGTTAGTGCGATATAGACTTCAGGCTGGTAGCGCCATCTAGCGCCCGCCATGTTAACTAGCTTCTATTGCATCTGTTGGTCGCATTTGTGGCATGCGAAACTAGCAGCTCTCAGTAGAGGGCGCTAGGTCGCTACAAGATGATTGGTCTCTAACATGTGAACCCAGATTCAGCCATTTACCTTATCGTGACCAAAAGTGTCGTGACCTCCCGGAATACGTGTTTACGGCGACGATACGTTAGCTGTCAAATCAAAGTCATACTTATATTCTTAGACCCTACTTGTGCTTGGTATACGCCCGGTTCCACCACCTCCAGCTACAAAAATCCCATAGTTATCTTTCGGTTACACCATATAAATTTGAAATGTAACCGAAAGTTAACTATCGGATTTCAGGCAGCTGGAGGTGGTGAAAACAGGGGTTAGCCAAAGTAAAGCTTCCGACTATCAAATTTGACATTCGTTCCATTTTGCCACCACATTTGAAAACGCGGTCGATCGGTTTGGCGTAAACGCCAATTTAGGTGGCAAGTCGGACTAGGGGCTCTGGTAGTGTTAACACCAGTACAGTATGCATGACCAGCGTCGTGACCTCACTAGGTAAAAGGCCTTGTGGCCTTGCACTACATACCTACAAGCTGTCTGCAGTGTCTTGTATCAATGTTGCGTGTTATTGCTTAATGATTATGACCCAGCCATATGTTGAACACACGTGCTTCGCGATGTCATCTTTGTTTGAGTATAACAGTAGTTCAATTGATATGACCCGTGTTATCATGCGTTTTGTTAGTGATCAAACTGGTTACACAGGATATGATTTAGTAGAATAGATAGAAAGATAATTTACTTGTAGGTACTAGCTTTATTTTATGGCACTTAGATATTTTTCCAACAGATTTTTTTATTAAGTGGCCTCCACTATGATTTAGCTTGCAATTATTGCTTGCACGTAACGCCCCGGATGAAAAACGTGCCCTGAAAGTAAAATAAAACTAAGGTAATATTATTTGGCATCAACCATAGCACCTTATATTATGGAGTTCCTAGAATTCTGTACGCCGACGATGGAACGTGACCGCGTTCTCTGCTGCGGGGGCGCCATATTGGAATATTTGGCGCGCTTTTGCCGTTGTGTTCGAGCTGGCTGCTCAGTTACTGCACTGAACAGAAAAGAACATGTCTAACACATTTGACAGTTCTGTATTTCAGTGTGGTGTTCAGAGTGGGCGGACTAACTTTAATATGGGGGAATAAATAACATTTTGTGTGATTAGTCCGGTGCTAATCCGCGTACTTAATTGTGACAGGTCACTATGAATTTCTGTTTACCCGTCGACCATTGTAACCGACGACTGTTTTTTTTTAAAAATATATTTACTCTTTGCATTGGAAAATATTGGCTATAATTGGTTTTATTACTTTAAAATATATGTAAATTTTAAATACAAAAAAAAATACAGACATAGAGTCAAACTTTCTCAATTGATATTTTTTTCTGATTAAAATCAGACAACTTTTAGTGGTATTAGGACCATTAGGGCCTGGAAGACGATTTCGCTAGATTTCGTAGTCGGCGTACAAAATTTTGCCTTGGCCAATGGATAATGAGACCATTTCTTAAAATTTTCAAAACTCGGAACCCCACAATTTTTTTTTTATGCGACCTGACATGGATGCCACACAACTACCGTTATGATATTAGCCCAATACACCACGTTGTCGAAGGAAATAGGTGCCATGCCAAGACCTTCCCTTTATGAGCACGGCTACATTGAACTGGATGGAAAACACGGACAATTTTTCATTGCCGCGTCGACCATCTTTTCATCCAATGCGATGGTACCGACCCGAGCGGGCTTAAACTCTACCACCTAGTAAGGGAAGAGGACCTACAGTTTTATATGGATTCCGAACCATGTAGCAGCTCGCATTCGTGACGAAATGCACTTATAGAACTCGGAAAGAGAAAGACAGTGGTGCATGTCGGAATTGAACTCAGGCTTCTTGTACGCTAGGCCAGTCCCCGCGCCACTAGGCTACGAGCCGCTCAACTTCACGACAGTCCAAAATAAAAGGGGATGGTACCAACCCGGGAGCGATTAACCCTACCGTCTAGTCTTTCTATAAATTATGATTAATATAATTTCATGGTTGTAGGACCTGCAGTTCCACGTGAATCCGAATCATGAACGACACATCCCTAAGTCGCTTCTTACGACATGCACGGAAGAAAAGAGATGTATTTTTAGTACATAATTAAGATCGTACTGTAACAGATGCATACATTCTCTCAATAGAATTAACTCAGAATATTTTATCAATATTTCAAACAATGTCCTCAAGACAATGATATTTAATGTAAACATGCAGATACGCATATTTTCGTTGTATTTCAGACAATTATGTTTATAATGAGCGAAACAATCGATTAATTTTATTGTATTACTACATTTTAGACAGCGAGTGGTGGCTCGTAATGTTTACGCCATTGCAGTAGGAATAAGCAAATATTTAGTCATCAAACTTATTACAGTCATAGTGGAGGGATAATAACTGGATTAAAACCGTTTTAAATAAGACAATTGAATCGCTTATTAACTTGCTGTAGTCTAGCATTGAACATGGCAAGATTAAATAATTGCTGGTTTGTTTGTTTTTCTCTCCTTAAACCGTATAACGGGATTTTAATAATCTCGCCTTACACTTCCTCAAATTTATGACCGAGACAACAGTACTACCTGATTCAAGCGTCATTCGCACGTCATGAATCACATCAACAATGGAGTTGAGCCGGAAGGCCCACCTTAAAGAAAAAACGATTAGAAAAATATGAATATAAAAGTTTCCATTCAAATAATGCACAGAAGGGGAAAAATATATACGCTTGAATAGCAAAAATTTAATAAGCATAAAAATAATTAGAAGCAGTTTCTCTGCTAAATGTTTTTCGCAACTCGAATGCTTAAATACTAACAAGATATTGAGTATTATTGTACAAAAACTAAAAAAATTTTTCCTAAAAACTGAAAAGACGTAACACTTAATAGCGTAAAAAAACAAATACAAATCTTGAAATTTTGCCCCATATACTATACTATCGGTAAACTAAGCCGCATAAAATATAGTTTTATAGAGCTAATAAGTTTTGCTGACTGGTAAGTTAATGACGTAATCGTAGTGACGTTCGCTCTTAGCCTGTTAACTTTGCACGCCGCTCGGGCGTTTCACACGGCACCGCTGCTGTTACGGATCCGGAGCTAGTGAGTTAGTGAGTCACGCTTCAAGTCTACTCACTTCCATACAGTTCGGTGTTAATAAGTTGCAGTGTCCCACGTTCCATTTAGTGCTTTCAGAGTTTGGTGGCAAAATATCTCGAAGGCAGACTCCGGAATCCACAGTAGATATTCTGTGCCATCCGGTTCTTTAAGAGAAGCGAACTGACTGGCCGGCGCTACCGTCAGTGTATGTCCCTGAAACCGCTATACGGATGTGTTTCGGTCGCACAACCCGTCCTTCCATCTCATCCTGAGAATGAGAATTACAGACGAACTAACCGGCATAGTATGGTAGCCGTCGCAGCGTGGCCAGCAGTTGACTGACACATAATTCGTTGGCTTTTTTATGAAAAAGCGGTTGCTGTAAAGTTGCGAAAAAAGATGTGGTAAGGACCAAAAGTGCTCAGCTCAGCGAGGCACCATACCAGCGGATTGGCAGACTATCGCTGAGCTATCGAACTTCAAATTACGCTTGAAGACTCATACCATTATAGGTATGAGGCAAGGCACCCGCCTGCAGACAGTTCCATATCCTGGCGGTGCGGCAGAGAAATAAATGAGTTCGAGAAATGAGAAATGGGGTGCTCTGATTCGCTGCGGCGAGTGCTCCGGATATAGGTAGGATGGGGAGGACTGAGGGATGCAAGTTCTACACAGCAACGTCCATAGTAGTACCTGTAGAACCTAGTTCCTTGTGGTGATCATTCAAATGGGATCTTATCGGGCAGTTTTCACCCACTCGTAGTTAAGGGAATATGTTAGAAAAAACACCGAGAAAACTCACCGGTGAGTTCTTTCGGTGCCATTTCCACGTAACAAATTGGGCCGTTGCCAATGCTCCAGGTAAAATGAACACCAGCCCATTACGAATGCCGAAAGATGGCGGAAGTGAAGTCATATGATTGATGATATGACAGCCCAGAAACTCAGGTTGCGTTTTTATTGGTTGCCCTTTACCGATCAGAAAATAACCTCAAATCCGTCCGTATTTTCCTACCAGTTCAATGTAGCCGTGCAGAAGCTATGACATTTCACCCAGTTACCATGTGTTGTGTTGGGATAATATCATGACTGCCATCCATTCCAGTTAGTTACATTTCGAGATTTACATTAAGATAGAAAGAAAATGGATTTATTCAGACAACGACAGAAAACTCATAAATCAAAGTAATTACATATAATTCTACAGAAAATGAGTTAATCTTAAACCTTATTTTAAAACTAAAGATATATTACAAGACTATATTGTAGGTACTAATATTTGTTTGTATTACAAAGAAAAGCAATGGCATCTAAACTTTAAGTACTTATTAAGATAGGGTAGTTAGTAGGATAGAAGGGTTAGGAAGCTGAGCGAGAAAATTGCCCATGAAGCATGGAACTTCACAGGCGCGCTATTTTTTGTGTGTAATTTACCACTTAGTTACCTTTTCCTCTCGTTGTCCACAGGGAGCCGGACGCTGGTGGCGGCGGCGGCGCGAGCGTGCGGCTGCCTATAGTGGGCATGACATGCGGCTCGTGCGTTGCCGGCATCCAGGGCGGGCTGGCGCGGCTGCCGGGCGTCACTCACTCCAGGGTGAGTCTAACCTGTATACATTGACCATAGTGAAGATGGTTAAGACAATTACTTTGGTGTCAAAGATGAAGACAATGTCTGCAGTGTCGATGTTCAAGACGATCACGGCAATGTCGAAGATGACGACAATTTCTACAATGTCGATGTTGAAGATGATCACTTCTATTTCGAAAATGTAGATCATTTCTACAATGTCGATGTTAAAGATGATCAATTTGACGTCGAAGATGAAGATGATCACTTCTATTTCAAAGATGAAGATAATTTCTACAATTTCGATGTTAAAGATGATCAATTTGATGTCAAAGATGAAGATAACGTCTCCAGTGTTGATGTTGAAGGCAATCGCTTCTATGTAGAATGAAGTCAACCACAAAATGTCGATTGTACACACTTAATGCCAAAGATAAAGATTACGACTACAGTGGCGATGGTGAACAAAATTTCTTTGAAATCTAATATGAGAAGATGATGAAGATGAAAGTCAGTGAAAACGATCCGCATTTGATTGCAGGTGGAGCTGGCGGAGGGCGCGGGCTACATCCGCTACGACCCGCTGCTCACGGACGCTGAGCGGATCCGCGACGCGATAGAGGAGCTCGGCTTTGACGTGCCTCTCAGTGGGTCCGATGAAGCAGATGAAAACAGGTGATATTACTACGACGGCGCCCCGAAATAGGCGTTGTTACTTTATTTATGTTGTTATTATTGTGTTTATACTGTCTATTTCTTTTTTTCCTACTGCAATAGCAAAAAAGATACCATGGTCTTGCAGAGGCATTATGAGTTTTTTTACAGCTTGATTCTTTGGGTAATATTGTTTGTAACAGTGAGTCTACTAATATTATACAAACACCATCGCTGGTAGCTTGGTCCTTTTTTGTTTGATTGTTTCTTCGTTGATTGTTCATTCATTATCCATAGGCTGTGCACTCGGATATGTCATATTGTATCATTAGCTGGTTCAACAATCACAGCGAAAAGGAACTGGCAAGAAACATTACTGAAATTGTTTGTCCACTTAGTCCAAGTTTGCCATTATTCAAAATGATTACAATGCGTTTGCCACTGCGTATATCTGTAATACGAGTTATTTGTACTTGTACACTAAATTAATGTTAATTCACGAAAATTAAAATCTCTACCCATATGCAACAAATTCATGATAAATATCAGATTATTTTGCAAAGACTATTCCTGCCATCTAACATGTTGCCAATTGGAGCAGGCCAGCTTCTACAAACAGCACCCGTTCACAAGCATCACACCCGTTCCAGCCATCTGTTAAACTATGAATCAGACGAAGAAGACTTGTTTGTAACATTTAAACAATAATTAGGTTCTTCCCTTAAGGTGGCCCAACCCGGCGGGACTAACTCATTCGCGGGCACTGTACAAAACCGTGCTGTTGCGCTCTGGGACCTTCTCTGTTTCAAAGAAAAAGACAGGCTCCGTGATGAGGAAGATGCAACATGTCCACAAAAAAGACAATGTGCATAGTGTATGATTTGGTAAGATTTACGAAAATGTTTATTTCAAAACGACTTATAGCTAAAAGTAAACCACGACCGCTGTAGTCAAAAATCTTACAAACACCAAATAGATTATAAATCTTGATTAAATAAGCTATGTCTGATGACTAATCTTTTTAAGATTTTCTTACTTTATCATTGCGTAATAAACCACCAAAGTAATTGTATAAAACGCGCGAAAAATTCGAACTTTCGGACCTTATAACTTAGAAACCAAACATAATTTTACAATGCCAACGGTCATCAGACATCTAGTTCGATCAAATAAAGCTCTTTTGAGCAAAATTTGTGATCTCTGATAAGAAATATGGGCGTGATCTTCTTTCCCCGTTTGTATGGGGAGTTGAGCGGGTTGGGCCACCTTAATTGCCAACCTTACTTTTTAGTGATTTGTGTGATAATTGAATAAACATATTTATTTGAATGAATGAACTCATCAAATTTCTCTTTCCAGAACGCTCCTCCCCAAAGACGTGCCAACCGACCTTCTAGTGGACACGGCCCCGTGCTCCGCGTCTCCGTCCGTTGGGCGCGGCAGTCCCGCGCGGCACGGCAGCCCCGCGAAGTCCGCCAGTCCCGACCGGACGGGGCCCGACGAAGTGGTGACCGTCATCGGGGTGCAGGGGATGACGTGCCAGTCTTGCGTCCGGAATATCGAAGGTAGGTGTTTTCGAGTCTCTGAAGGAACCGTTCCAGGGTATTTTTTCCAATAGGAGAATACTGGTATCATGGTAACAATCCACCTGCTGGCTTTGGCAAAACAACTTACTCCAGTCAGTTTGAGCGTGGCAGTTGGAATCTAGGGAGACAGATGATTTCTGTTCTAGTGCCATTTTTTGGGGTTCCGTCACAAAAAGTGAAAAAGGAACCCTTATGGTCCGGCTCTTGTGTCTGTCGGTCACATGCATTTTTTCCCGAATTGTGCTCCTATTAACGGTTGTTGGAAAATTAAAAAAAAATATTCACTCGCACCAACTCTGTGCTCAAATGTCATACTTTTTTAGGAGTTATATTTGTAAAGCGCTAATTTGGTATGAAATTGCAAAATACGCATCTGGTGAGGGCGCAAGTTTTCGTTTCGCACTCTATCCAGTAGTGATATTCCCATCATTTCCCACGTCCATGTCCAGCAGTGACAAGACCCTCGGCACGTAAACACGTTAATGCTTAAACTTTTTTTTTTCAACTGGACTATTTTAGATCGACTTCATGGTTGTCTAAAGTAACGATTTAGGTGTAAAGTTTATGTTTTTCCCACGATCAATTCGATGACAATCAGCAGCGTTGCAAAGAAATGCTAAGCTGTAAGCTTCTCTTAGTTTCAGTTCCATTGTGGCGTTCCCTTGAGTAATAAAATGATCATAAAAAACCCCGCATTGCGAAGCTGTCGCTTATCTGAACACGTGAATACAGAGATTATCGACTGATAAACCAATCATGTGCAAGGAAATTCAGCATTTTATGCAAGTCTGCGGCTATCTCGACTATCCTCTGACGTAACTCCGCCACAGCTAAACTCTCGACAAGCTGTACAAACCGTCATAATCGTCAATGCGCTGGAACCTTGTCAGTCTCACGCGATTGATATATGATATCGAGAATGAAGATGGCTGTATACACCTGAACATTGTAATTAAATTATTATTATTTTCTATTCATCTTTATGTTGACGTGATAAATGATATCCAAAATGACGATGGCTGTATACTCCTGAACATAGTAATTAGGATAATTTTGTATGACTATAGACCTCAATATTGTAATACTTTGTATGTGTAATATAAACTACTGAAAATTAGTGAGCGGTAGTATTGAAAATGGGGCAACTAAAGCAATTCTTAATTCATTCATTAATGAAACTTGTATGTCGGCTCTTCTCGAACCGACAGATTGTTAACGTGTCCAAGTGTAGGTATCCTACCTATGGATAAGAAATGAAATGAAAATAAAATGAAATTGCTGTCACCCTACCACATTTAGATCAGCTCATTGATTTAGTATGTCGCTGCCGATTTGATAAAGATGAACGTAGCCTGGGAGTGAGAGGTCATGATCAGGCCCGCGTAAGAGGAACAGAGATGGCGAGGGCGGCAGCGATAAGTCAATTTCAATTCATAAAAAGACTCCAACAGACCTCACTAATTGCGGCGTTGCGTATTTTTCGCTTTCATTCTTTCATCATTTGTTAAATTATAAGTAAGCATTTATTTTTACATTGATGTCTTATACTGTACTTAACTGTGATGTAACCAGGCATGATAATGCTGATATAATCTCACATTGTTTTACTGACATTCTTACCAAACTGAACGCAATCGGCTCTTCTCATGCCCTTAAATCTATATTCACGAAATATATCTTTTTTTTTTTTTTTTATGCGACCTGACATGGATGGCTAATACCACACAACTACCGTTATGATATTAGCCCAATACACCACATTCCCGAAGGAATTTGGTGCCATGCCAGGACCTTCCCTTTATGAGCACGGCTACATTGAACTAGATGGAAAACACGGACAATTTTTCATTGCCGCTTCGACCATCTTTTCATCCAATGCGATGGTACCAACCCGGGCGGGCTTAAACCCTACCATCTAGTAGGGGAAGGGGACCTACAGTTTAACATGGATTCCGAACCATGGAGCAGCACGCATTCCTGATGAAAATGCACTTATCGAACTCGGAAAGAGAAAGACAGTGGTGCATGTCGGTATTGAACCCAGGTCTCTGGTACGCTAGGCCAGTCCCCGCGCCACTAGGCTACGAGCCGCTCAAATAATCATGTATACAAGTATGCACATATTATTATAATATTACAAATAATCCATACTAATATTATTATTTGACCTAATACCTTTTTGAAATTCCAAAATAAGTGGTAGTGCTTGCTTCACGGTTGATTATACATGCATACATATCACGTTCCTTGGAACCGGTAGCTCTAGCGAAGCGTGCCCTGCGCAGGCGCGGTGGGCGCCATGCCGGGCGTCCGCGGCGTCGCCGTCAGTCTGGAGGCGGCGCGCGCGACCGTGCGGCACGACCGCCGCGTCGCGCCCGCCGCGCTCGTCCGCCGCATATACGAGATGGGCTTCGACACGGAGCCGCCGCCCGAGCCAGGTGCGCCGACCGACATTAACCGACATTAATACAACCTGTAACTTTGCAGCTTATGTGAAAATGGACCCTGTGTCTGATTATGACAAATAAATAATAAAAAAATAAATAAAAATAAATTGCTTAGAAATAAGAGGTGACTCATTTGATTCTTTGTCGATCATATTTCCTAACTTTTTTCTCATTCTTCTTTAAGTTTTGCGGAAGGTCAGACTTCAGAGCGAATTTAAGCTTTCCAAAGGCAGCCCAACCCAGTTGAATTCGTCTCTCGACCTCCTTAGACCTCGTCTGCTAAGCCATAAAACGTAAGCCATATTAACACAAAACGTAACTTCAATTAATTATTTTGAAGCTACATGGCGATTAATACATTTTATTGAACAAAAAAAGAAATTTCAGTACATTTTGAATGAAACCATTTTGATCATCAGTACCATAGTGATGGATGCCCAGTACCATAGCGCTGTATCCCCAGTACTAGAGTGATGTAACCCCAGTACTATAGTGCTGTGTACCCAGTACCATTGTGCTGTATTCCCAGTACCATACTGATGTATCCCCAGTACCATAGTGCCGGATCCCCAATAATATAGTGCTGTATCCCCAGTACCAACGTGCTGTATCCCAGTACCATAATGCTGTATCCCCAGTACCAGAGTGATGTATCCCCAGTATCATAATGCTGTATTCCCAGTACCTTAGTTTTGTATCCCCAGTACCATAGTGCTGTATCCCCAGTACCATAGTGATGTATCCCCAGTACCATAGTGAGTGTTTACTTCCACAGAACCGGACGAGGCGGTGGAGTGCGGAGACGGGCCTGACCATGCTTCCACCTCCACGGCCTCACTCAAGGCTGCCAATGTGAGTTTTTTTTATATTTAGCTGATATGGATCTCAAAAATTCAACAAAAAAGATCAGCATTAAAAAACCTAGTCCACGGGAATGTATACAAAAAACTTACAGTGCAGCTACGTTTTAAGCGGACGTAGCTATTGCATGTCGAAAACGTGCGAAACGATTAACACATTAGTAAGCAACAGTCACAGCTTCTTTGTTCGGCACGCAACCAATCGCTCCGTTCTTGCGCTAGTAAATGCTACTACGTTTTTAGACCAATGACTGTTGCCTACATCTTCGGGAAAGCGAATTCATGGTATTGACTGTTCCGTGCGACGCAGGGCAAAGCAAATCCTGTTGAAGAGATTGCACGCTGCACGCTCGAGATACGCGGCATGACGTGCGCATCGTGCGTAGCGGCCATTGAGAAACACTGCAGTAAAATATATGGTGAGTGTTGTCCCGTATGACGGCTGTTGTGTCCTGTTTATCGTTTTTAGGTTACCTAAAATTAATAGCTAATTGTCATAATATTCTCACGTTGCAGCACTGTCCAAAAGAAAACCAACAGATTTAGCTATCAATGATTTCATCGACCATATCTGCTCCTAGCAAAGAGTTTGCAAGCGGAAAATCGGCAAGTGACCGAGCCAAATCGTGCCCTTATCATCATCAATGAATGATTTTAATCATTTTGCAAACAAAAATTGTTTACTAAAGGTTTAAATGCTTTGTTCTTTTTAAAATATTTGGGGCTTTTATAGTGTGATTTTGCTCCTTGAGACAGGTGGGGAAATTGGTAGACGCAATACCCTTGAATGGTATGTTTTGCTGGTCCTGGTCCAGCCTTGCATATTCATAAAGTAGTTCTTTTTACAGGGTTCTTTCTGTCATTAATGTGTCCTTTCTTCACGGCCGATTATACAAAAACATAAAAATATATTCCTGGGAAAAATATGTGTTATCACTAAATCGCTGCCGCTATACGAATGAGTTACGGTCTCCACTCCCGTCCTTTCTTGCTAGGTAGGTGATGTCATCCCAATCCATAGCCTAACTTATCGGCGCAGGGGTGCACTCCGTGCTAGTGGCGCTGCTCGCGGCGAAGGCGGAGGTGCGCTACTCGCCGTGCGCGGTGTCGCCGCGCGACGTCGCCGCCTCCGTCTCGGAGCTCGGCTTCCCGGCGGAGGTTCTCGACGAGCGGGCCGACGGCGCGCACCGCACGCTGCAGCTCACGGTGAGGCAAAGCAGCTGGAGAATTACTACCTGTACACTCCTGTAAAAGGCTTGGTAGCGAAAATAGTGGTATAGATGTAGGCAGAGTCACCAGCTCTCTCTAGTTGCACCTTCAGGAATCTAGCGTTCCCAGAAGCAATGAAAAGTTGTCCTTGTTTTCCATCCAGTTCAGTGTAACCGTGTTCATGAAGGGAAGGTCATGGCATAGCACCTAATTCCTTCGGGAATGTGGTGTATTGGGCTAATATCATAATGGTAGTTGTGTGGTATTAGCCATGTCAGGTCGAATAAAAAATAAAAAAAAGGACACCACCAGACACGACCTTGCACGACAGGACGTGACTTGTGCGAGAACTCCATTGGCGCCAGTTCACTCTTCAGCAAAGAGCTGATCGGGCTTGTTGCGTTTTGAGTTGCGTTCTTGTTCGAGGGATCGAAAATGTTGTTGCTAAGCGCATGAGGTGGAGCCGTTACGAGTAGACTTGCGCTCGCAGAAAGCGGATTCAACCCAAATGGATTGACACTGAAAGAGCTGCCTATATTTCACGAAAGATAACTTAATTTTGACAATATCAAAATGGTGCCGTTATCCTTGTCTTTCGATTAAACAGTTGGGAATATTGTTACGCGGGAGGGGTGTAGTTAGAGGCGTAAACATCAACAGTCAACAAGTTACGTTTTATTCAAACAATTAACAAACAAACTCACCAACACACAATTTGATTACACGTTGATATGTCACTTCAAACACTAAAATCTAAAAACGTTTAACTGATGGGACTAGTTCACTGCATTACTTCAGTGCCTCACTATCGCCTGGTATCGCTTGCTTAGCATATCAAAAATGCCTGTCAACCAGCCACTGCTCGGGGCCTTTTTATATAGGTGGTTTTGTGATTCCAGTCGATGGCAATTGTCACTAATATCATTGTTTGTGTGTCCCCCTTACAGATAAAAGGCATGACCTGCTCGTCGTGCGTCAACAAAATAGAGAAGTCCGTACTTAAGCTGACCGGCGTCGAAACGTGCGTCGTCGCTCTCACAACGGCCAGGTAAAGTTTCTCTTTTCGAACATCTTATCTTCTCTGTCTTAGTATTTTCTGTACAAAAAGCTGGTTTGAACATGCAGAGCGATTCAGGGATGAAAGAATGACAAAAAAATGTGCTCGGACGGTCTTGGAGGATGAGCCACGACCACATTGACTAAGTACATAGTTGTAAAGGGCAGGTATGTACAACGAGTAAGGAAGGACGGAACTGGCGACCGAAACTCGTCCGTATAGCGGGATTATAGTCTCTAATACATACACGGGCGGTAGAGCCGGCCAGTCTAGTCCGCTTACGAATTCACTCACTCCCGATGTTTTCGAGTTCCAACTGTAATGAACATTCGATATTGCGCATCCCAAATTGTAAACAAAATAATTATTACGAATGTGTGGCTACGCTGTTGCTATATGGAGGATTTTCGGCCACTACTACTGTCTTCCTTCCTCAATGGGTACATAGCATCCGTGATCATACAGCATTTATGAAAAGATGTAGGACCATAGATGTAGGATGCGAAAAAAGTATGCTATGATTGCACCATTGCTCTGTCATTTCTGCCTATGCCTCCAGTAAAACGACAGGCTGGTATGTATGTATGTATGTATGTATGTACATTGTTGTACCTAGAACGCACTGGCCACGCGGTCTCCGCCGAGCCGATGAGCTGATCCAGTTTGTTCGTAGGGCCAAGATTAGCTACAACTCGGAGGTGGTCGGCGCGCGGACCATATGCGAGACGATCGGGCGTCTCGGCTTCGAGGCGGAGGTGCTGAACCCACGGGACAAGGGCAACCATCAGTACCTCGAGCATAAGTGAGTCGCTAACACTTGAAATTGCTTAGAATTTAAAATCAATCATTGTGACGTGATCAACCTAACACGGACTTTGTTTAGACTGGCTGATTGAAGCACACTAGCCGATTGGGTTAGATTAGACTAGACATTGCGTTAAGGTGGCCCATCCCGCTCATCTCCCCATACAAAAGGGGAAAGAAGATCACGCCCATATTTCTTGTCAGAGATCCAAAATTTTGCTCAAATTAGCTTTATTTGATCGAACTAGATGTCTGATGACCATTGGCATTGTAAAATTGTGTTTAGTTTCTAAGTTATAAGGTCCGAAAGTTCGCATTTTTCCCGCGTTTTATACAATAACTTTGGAGGTCGATTACGCAATGATGAAGTAAGAACATCTTAAAAAGATTAGTCATCAGACATAGCTTATTTAATCAAAATGTATAATCTATTTGGTTTTTGTTCGATTTTTTACTACAGCGGTCGTGGTTTACTTTTAGCTATAAGTCGTTTTTAAATAAAAATTTTCGTAGATCTTACCAAATCATACACTATGAACATTGTCTTTTTTTTTGGACATGTTGCATCTTCATCATCACGGAGCCTGTCTTATTCTTTGAAACAAAGAAGGTCCCAGAGCGCAACAGCACGGTTTTTGTACCGTGCCCGCGAATGAGTTAGGCCCGCCGGGTTGGGACTAGTTCATTGATTCAGACTAGCTCGTTGAATCAATCTAGCTCATCATTAGGTTGAAAACTGCTCATCACGTCACACTAAAGTGACTAACTGATTAAGATATAGTAGCACAATAAGTTAGCTTTTTAAATCAGGCGTGCCTATTTGATCAGACCAGCTCATTGCATCAGACTAGCTCATTGGGTTCGACTAGCTCATTACTTCAGACTAACATCAGTTTAGCTCATTGTGTTAGAATAGATAATTGGGATATGCTAGAACACAGGTTCCTACATAGATAGAGCATAGGTTCATTGGGTCTGCATATGCACATATGAAGCGAACACGATTTCAAGTCACAGATTAACCTGAAACGCTTTCGCCTGACGTCATCAATTAAAATGCGCTCTAATCATACTAATTAAAAAGAGACAACACTAGGATGACTCGTGGCTGTCATTTCATGAGTACGAAACATTTGTGACTTGGTCAGTCACAGGTGAGAATCTCATGAGTAGACCACCAGAGCTCTTTCAGTAAGACTAACTCATTCATTGTCTCCGATTGTCTCAGGCTAGCGCCTTCGAGACGCTCACGACCACCTCTCCGCGTGCCGCGTGCTGCCCGGCCTCAGTCTCAAGAGTCACTTCGTGTTCTCGCTCACCTAGTCACTACCGCATCGTTACTCGCCAACTGTTGTGCTGCAGGGAAGACATCCGCAAGTGGCGCACGGCGTTCGTGGTGTCGCTCGCGTTCGGCGCGCCGTGCATGGCCGCGATGGCCTACTTCATGTCGGCGATGCCGAGTGGCGCGCACGATCACCGCGCCGCGTGCTGCGTGCTGCCCGGTCTCAGTCTCGAGAATCTCGTAATGTTCCTACTGTCGACGCCCGTTCAGGTAAGTCTTCTCTAAACTTGGTAGTTAAAACCGATAACACTGTTAAATTTCCCCAAAATATGTGTGAGTCTGTCTGACGGTCCATTTTTTCTAGCTCGTAGTATCCACATAGCAGTGAAATTCGAATTATAAATCTTCATATCAAATTTTCAAAGTCAGAGGGGTCAACGATGTTTGCGGAAATTTGAGAAGAAATACTTTTACATTTCTAACCTCGAAATAAACGGAGACTTTTTTGGTGTACCAAACAGCTTTTGATAATCACGTTAAAATAGTTAAAAGTTACAAGTTGATAGCAGACCAAAAAGCGGCTGAGGCAAGACGCAAAAAGACACGGGCGAGAGAGGTTGATACTTGGGAGTAAAGTATGTACAATGGGAGGATATTTAACAGTCATCTTACATAGTGTAAACCAAATTGAAGTTTGTATTTTTATGTGCATGCCTCTATCCCACCTCTCGCTTGTTCAATCAATCCTCATGACAGATGACAGTTGTCACATGTATCATTCTATTTTATGCATAGTGTAGATGTCCAATGTTTTTGTGGACAGTTCGTCGGCGGCTACCACTTCTACGTGCAGGCGTACCGGGCTCTGCGCCACGGGACCACCAACATGGATGTGCTAATCTCCATGACGACCACTATCAGGTGATACGCACTCACATTCAATTTCATTTGTTCAGTTTTACCCAGTCATTATGTATAGTGTGCATTATGAAGGCTGTGGAGATAGCTACAAATGGCGCCTGACAAAGTTCTCCAAAGTTCTACCAATGTAAGCATTGGATACAATTGGTAAATTATAAATTTCGTACGGGGAGCTGAATTTCTAAAGAGTTTGCTCAATACTCTGAGAACATAAGTTGTTGATTTGTTGGAGATTTAACATTAATTTTGAATTTCGTTTGTACAGTTTTACCCAGTCATTCTGTATACTTTGTTTGGTAATCTTACTCCGCTTCACTCAATGAACACTTTTTATTCCATTTATTCTACATAGCTGGGGTTCCGCTCAGATCAATTTCGTTTCAGAAAATCACTCGAGTGGAGTGCAGCATAATGCGACCTGGTCCTTGCGCACCATGTCGCATCGCTCGCTCGCCCTATTACTAAATTTTTGCTAAGAATTGTTTCTGCATTAAGGTTCATAGAATGATGTTAAATTGCCTTATATCTTACTTATATATATTACTAGCTGCGGTACCCGGCTCCGCTCGGGTTAGTGTCGGCTAAATTATTTCATGGATAAAAAATAGCCCACATGACTGGTCCAAAATAGGGTCAAACTGGTCCAGGACGATGTATCCATCTACCAAATTTAATCAAGATCGTTCGAGCCGAAATAGCATGATTTAGTGAGTAACATCCAATAATTCCCATTTAGAGCTTCGTTGACATTTGGTGGCTATTTAAAAAAAAGCATTTGCTGCCAGAACCTTTCTGCACTTGCACTGCAACATTGTTTACCTAGTAAGTAAGTAACGTGTAATGTAGGTAAGTTTTGCGTGGACTCCAATCCACAGCTAGCCTCAACATCGAAAACAGTAACCCATCTCGAACCTGACTGCTCCCAGAGATCCTATACATTGATAAAATACGCACATAAATCGGGTTAGTGGTTCGCAAGTTATAAGAATTGAACACTCTCTACTCACCCTTCAGGTAATGAAGCGTTATATTATGTAGCCTATAGGTTTTGAGTAGAATCAGGCTAGACGTAGATACAATTAGCATCTAAATCGAGTAATTGGTTCTCAAGGATTTTGCCAAGTAGTCCTAAAGTTGCGGGAAATACCAAGCCGTACCCGCCCCCCGCTCCCCGCACCCTCCCCCGGCGGACCGCCCGCCCCGCCCCCTCCGCCGCTCCCGCCCCGCCCCCGGCCCCGCTCCCGCCGGTGTGAAGTAGCGCTACCGGCATCGTTTTCGCAGCCCCATGAAAGTTCTAAAGCCCATGGGCACAATATCTTTATAAATTGTAGCCTATGTGTTATTCTGATGTATAAGCTATATTATTGTAAAGTTTCATTAAAATCCATTCAGTAGTTTTTACGTGAAAGAGTAACAAACATCCATCCATTCATCCATCCATCCATCCATCCATCCATCCATTATTACAAACTTTCCCCTTTATAATATTTATTAGATATCCTACTTATCTCAAGTATTGGGCTATTTATATGTATCGATATTTACTCAGTAAATATGTATAAATCACAACCTAACACTCATTGACATTAAAATTTAAATACCCGCCATTTGCACAACGTCTCGATACATGTCAAGCCGAACCACTTTACGTCAAGTATTCACTTCAGCTATCAAATGCAAAAGGTTTTTTTCAAATCCTGCTGGTCGTCCCAGAAATTAGCTCGTTCAAACAAAAAACAAACTCTTCTGCTTCATTGTATTAGTACAGATTTTTGCCTTTTCTTCCACACCCAAGTCTCGCTTCTATACATAACCACCACCACGCCGTTTTGACTGCGTTTATTCTGCTTTATTCGAGTTCTAATATGCGAATGTGATGGCAGCTACGCGTACTCGCTATGCGTGGTGGCAGCTGCCATGATCATGCAGCAACACACGAGCCCCATGACATTCTTCGACACGCCGCCCATGCTGCTCGTGTTTGTGTCGCTCGGCCGCTGGCTCGAGCACATCGCCAAGGTAACCCCTCACAATTTATTTTTTATGTGACTGGATTTGGATGGCTAATACCACACCCATAGTCACTATATTAGCCCAACACACAGCATTCCCGACGGAATTAGGTGCCATGCAAGGACCTTCCCTTTATGAGCATGCAATATGATCAATTTTTAATTGCCATATCGATCATCTTTTTATTCAATGCGATAGTACCAACCCAGGCGAGCTTAAACCCTATCACCTAATAGGGGGAGGGGACCTACAGTTTAACATGGATACCGAACCATGGAACAGCTTACATTAGTAAACAAAATGCACATATCCAATGCAGAAAGAGAAAGAAAGTGCTGCAAGAAAAGTATTGCTTGAGGATATTAATGATATTCTTCCGAAAGTGATGAATCGTACTTAATATAATGTAATTGTGGTTAGGGTAAAACGTCAGAGGCGCTGTCGAAGCTCCTCTCGCTGAAGGCGACGGAGGCGGTGCTGGTGACGCTGGACGACGCGGGCACCGTGCTCACGGAGAAGAGCATCCCCATAGACCTGGTGGAGCGAGGCGACGTGCTCAAGGTATTGTCTCAAAACATTGTTCAGACCGAAATGTTTTCTCAATGTTTTGAAAATCTGATTAAAATGCTTCAGTGCAGATGTCACTGTGTAACGTCAAACTAACGGTGATGTCCTATGCATTTTAAATGAGGTTTGATTAGATAATCGACTTTCGTGACAACAGTAATTAGTTTGATACTTCTACCGTAGCAATCAAAATGCGTACTGTACCCGGCGGTAAATAATGCACATCGGATGTTGGAAAAGACAATCGACTAGTTTCGGCTTTTTAGAGTGTCGTCGCTGTCACATGCTGTCACTCGGTACCTGTTTACTACGAGATGGCTTTCCGGAACCGAAACCCGCCGATAGTCTCTTCCCAACGACCGATGTGCAATTTTTTCTGCCGGGTACTGTATGTCATAAAGGCATACAAAAACATAAAGGATTGCTATGCATGAAGCAGCGACAAAGACAGGTGCTAGTTTAATGGCCTACTCGCAGGTGTTGCCCGGAGCGAAGGTGCCGGTGGACGGGCGCGTCCTCAGCGGGCACAGCACCTGCGACGAGTCGCTCATCACGGGCGAGTCCATGCCCGTCGCCAAGACCAAAGGTCAGTTCTACCTGCCAAAGATGACCTAGGGCTGATCGGCGTTACTCGCCTAAGGGGGAGATTACGTTCACCACCAACCAAAAACGAAAAGAAATTCTTTATTGTGCAATTACATAAAAAATATACACATAACAATTCATCTAACATAGCGGAACTGCGCAAAGGCGGAATTATGATTCAAAGTGATTTCTTCCAGTCAAACTTTGGGGTGATGACGATAAGAATTAGACAAGAAAATGTGGGTAATGCGTAAAGGGATATTGTTACAGAGGTGTGGTGTAGTTAGTGTCGAAAATATTAATATTTGCCGCTTAGTTCACAAGACACAGCTTAATGAAAAGGTCCTTTGCCTACCCTCTGACAAAAACATTAGAGTTATCTTTGGCCTTTGATCTTGGTTGGCTAATACCACACAACTAATGTTATGATATTAGCCAAATACACCACATTACCGAAGAAATTAGGTGCCATGCCAGGACCTTCCCTTTACGAGCTTTACTTCCCTTTAGGTGCAAAAAAAACCAGCACGGCTACATTGAACTGGATGGAAAACATGGACAATTTTACATTGTCGCTTCGACCATCTTTCATCCAATGCGATGGTATAAACCCTACCGATTCCGAACCATGGAGCAGCTCGCAGTCGTGACGAATTCCGGTATCTAACTCAAAAAGAGAAAGAAAGTGGTGCATGAACGGTGGTATACTCTCCGCGCCACTAGACTACGAGCTGTACTGGCTATTGCAACATGGCCGTGCGTCCGTGAACGTGCCGCTCCCGCCGCAGAGTCGCTGGTCATCGGCGGCAGCATCAACCAGCACGGCGCGCTGCTCGTGTCGGCGACGCACACGGGCGAGGCGACTACGCTCGCGCAGATCGTGCGGCTCGTCGAAGAGGCGCAGAGCAGCAAGGCGCCCATACAGCAGCTCGCCGACCGGATCGCCGGGTAATGTTGACATATAGAATCTCTTTCAGGAATCTTATTCGTATATGGTTGCTCTCAAACCATTGTACTCTTAATTTTCTGTAGGTGGTAGCATTTAAAGTGTAATATTGTATAGTTTTTTTTTTTAGCTGTAAGAATAATAATGTATTTTGTATTTTGACTCTTTGTTTACAGGTCACTGTAGTAGTTCATGACAGAAATAATCGTATTAAAACTAAATCGTACAGAGCTTTCACAACTTTTTCATGTTGCCACTGGAGTAGTGCATCGCTTTAAGGTCCCTACTTGCGGCGACGCTGGGTTCGGGTCTCCTCTTTCCCTAAAATATGGTCGATAGAGGCGATGGCTGTGCCTGGCGTGATGCTCGTGAACGGGTGCTGTTTGTGGGGACTGGCTTGCTCCAATTGGCAACATTCTAGATGGCGGGCATGATCTTTACTAATAAACTGATATTTGTCATGAACTGTTGCATATGACATGAATTGCTGATTCTCTTCAATTCATATTAATTTAGCGTGTTTATCTGTGAGTCTAAATACTTTTGTAAATTTAGACTAAGTGGACGTTGAAAAAAAAAACCATCGGAGTTTCTTTCCAGTTCTTCTTCGCTGGGATTTCCCCGAACTGGCTAATGATAAAATATTGACAAATCCGAGTGCAGTGTACTGTCTATGGATGATGAATAAACAATAAACAACAATACATTATTATTGTCCAGATACACCAGTAGCTTAAAGCTGATGCGTGTACATCGAAGTAGGTAACTGGTAGAGCACTGGTTTATTTAATCATACAAAAAGTCTAAATGAATCCATGTAAAACTGTCAGCTTCCCCTTCCCTTACTAGATGGTAGGATTTAGCCTGGCTGTGTTGGTACACGTATTGGATGGAAATATTGTCGAAGCGGCAATGCAAAAGCAATGCAAGTTCTCTATCATTAAAGAAATGTGTAGAATAGAATAAGTTTCAGTGTATTTTTTATGAACTATTTTTGTCCCATCTGACAGTTGACTTAGTGTATCTTTTCTATTCTAAGTCTATGGTTTGTGATATGCACAGGTACTTCGTACCCATAGTGGTCCTGCTGTCGCTGCTGACACTCGTTTGCTGGATCATCAGCGGTCGGGTCAACCCCGACAACCTCAAGAGAATCATACCCGTAAGTCTGCTCAACATTGGCTCGAACTTTCCTTGGGATTTCGAGGATATAATGCTCTGAAAATTTGTCCAATTTGCGCATTACATTTTAATCCATGAACTCTTCATTGATAGCATATCGGAACTGTGCCCCACGTATTCCATGCGTCCAAATTGGTTTGAGGACTTGTAGGTCTTGTAATGACCTGTACTACGTTAAAAATACAATACACTTGATTTTTCTAAACAGACTTATTGTGTGCGAAATTTTTCTAAAGCCCATATCGGCATTGTGGGGTACAGCCAGCACCTTAAGTATAGAGAAACTGTAAGGTTTCCAGAACAGGGTTCTCAGATTGATAGCAACAGCGCCATTGTTCCGCAGGTGTGGTGCCTCGCTGAGGGTGGTCTCTAGTGGTGAGGTGGATCTGGCTTTTCTAAGCTCTCTGAAACTGCCATCAATGCTGGTTTTTCATAAAAAAAATGCCGCTCAAAATTCCGACCGCAGGCAATGTACCGCCACTCGGACCTCGGCGACTGGGAGCTGACGATACAGAACGCGTTCCACTTCGCGCTGTCGGTGCTGGCGATCGCGTGCCCGTGCGCGCTCGGCCTCGCCACGCCCACCGCCGTCATGGTCGCGTCGGGCGTCGGCGCCGCCAGCGGGATCCTCATCAAGGGAGCCGAGCCGCTCGAGAACGCACACAAGGTTGGGCGTTCAGTTTACATTTTTATTAATTGTTTTATTATTGCATTGTCGAACAGCTGGTGGTGTAGGGGCTAGAGGACTTGCCTTTCGTGCGAGAGGTCTGGGTTCAAATCCTCGCCCCAGTCATGCACCACTTTCTTTTTCTTTCTGAGTTGGATGGATAGATAAGTTCAATTTGTTACGAATGCGAGCTATTCCACGGTTCGGAATCCATGTAAAACTGTAGATCCCCTTCCCCTACTAGGTAGTAGGGTTAACCCCGCCCAGGTTGGTACCGTCGTATTGGATGAAACAATGGTCGAAACTTTTTTTTCCGTGTTTTCGATCCTAACATGTATGGCACCTAAACCCTTCGAGAATGTGGTGTTTTGGTCTAATATCATGACCGTAATTGTGTGGTATTACTCATCCATGTTAGGTTCCATAAAAAAGGACCATTTTCCTTCGCTTCGCCAAGGCGAGCAGGATTACCACCTAGCAAGCTAGGAAACAGCGATAGTTTAACGTAGAATCTGAACAATGAATCCCTTAGTTACCTCTTACGACAAGTACGGTACAAAATGCAGTGGGACCACACAGAATATCGCTCTCCTCTGACACTCTTCGCTGGAACGACCCAAGCGCTTTGACAAATCCATGTGGTCCCCGCGCGCAGGTGAAGACCGTGGTGTTCGACAAGACGGGCACGATCACGAACGGCACCCCGACGGTGGCGCGCGTGTCGCTGCTCACGAGCGGCACGCGGTTCGCTCGCGTGCTCGCCGCGCTGCTTACCGCCGAACTGAGCTCTGAGCATCCCGTCGCCTCGGGTGAGTCTCCACCAGGGATGCCACGCTGTTTCATATAGTAGACTATTTACTTATTAATTCACTATAGATTCAACAGGTACTATCATAGATAAAAAGGAAGGAGATATGCCATCTAGCTAGTCTACAATTTTCAAATACTACCAACCCAACTTAAACGTACTTGCCACATGAAAACATAGTCGCAAACTTATTGGAGGGTTTGTGTGGGTGGAAACTGACTCCATGAACACATTTTTAGAGGACATTCGCGACTGTGTGTCATAAGACGCGCCGCCGGATTCCCATGCAATTATATTGTCACTTTGACTATACGGTGGAGACGCGATTTTGAGCGCATGCCACTTCTCCTTCCTTTATTTTCAGTGGGTACTACCATGGATGTTGCTCTGCGGAACTTGCATGCCTTATTTCTCCCCTACTATTACTGAATGTCCAAATATGCAACAGACTAAGAAGGGAGCTAAGAAAAAAAAATCCCATCTAACCTATATCCGGAGAACCCGCCGCAGAGATTCAGAGCACCCCCTTGTGGTCTACATTATGCTTTTCACAATGAACCCTTTCTCAAACTCATTTCTTTGCCGCACCGCCAGGATATGGAACTGTCTGCCGGCGGGTGTTTTTTCTCATACCTATGACCTGGGAGTCTTCAAACGTCATTTAAACAAGATCGATAGCTCAGCGATGGTCCGCAAATCCAGTGGTATGCGCTCCACTGGTGCCTCGCTTGGCGTGGTTAGGTTATCTTATGTAAGGTTTGTAGTAATGAAACCGAAAAATCTGTTATATAGCTTAAATCACTGTACTCCAGGAACTTTAGCCTTAAATCAGCACTTAGAAAAACATTAAATCCGAAATGCAATTTTTTTTCTCATAAACGTAGTATTTCATGTGGACGTGTGTACATTAAGTTTGCAACATTTTGGGGGGTTCGGAAGATATAAATAAAATATAAAATATGTTTAAAAAATTATATCTCCTAAACAAATATTTAGAAATGTTATTTAAAAATGTTATATGTTAGCTAATTTTAGGTGTAATATTACTGTGAATTTGCAACAATTTCTTATTTACGGAACTGTGTAAATATGTTTTTTTTGTACTATTTTCATAATATCTGCAAAGCAAATAATGAAAATTCTATTTTATTTTCTGAAATTGGAAACTGACCGCAAACTCTATAGTCTGTGAAATTTGTAAAATGTTGCAAATATTAGAAGCACATTTTTTTTCGTTTTTATAATTTTTGCATTTACACAAAAGCTAAACAAAAAATTCGAAATATGTATAAAATCGTTCGTTGTATAGTTTTTAAAGAATTTAATTTTCTTTTACATATTCTAGGAAGAAATATAGCAATAGCAAGTTAGGTTCGCGGCATAGATTTTTTTTAGTAAAAACATTTTTTTAAATACATTTCCGTAATTACAAAATTGTTGAAAATTCACAGTTACATTACGCCTCAAAAGACTTAACATATAACTTTTTTTAATACCGTTTCTAAATTTTTGTTTAGGAGATATATATTTTTTGATATATTTTAATTTTATTTTCTATCTTCCGGGCCCCGCTAAATGTTGCAAACTTAATGTAACATTAAGCGGAAGCTTAATGGAACATTAAATTATATATTTCTGAGAAAAAAAAATCTTTTCGGATTTCATGTGCTTCTCAAACCATATCTATCCCGGTCTACTGGTGGTGTAGCCAAATCCCACCGAATAAACTATTGATTATTGCATATGGCAATATTTGTCTAAATCACTAGGGATTTAGTAAATAACGTTTTTTTCTATTTCACTTCGCCATACACACATGACCAAATGAATGTTTAGCGATCGTGCAGTACGCGAAGGAGGTGCTCGGCGTGGAGGTGGGCGGGCGCTGCAGTGCGTTCCAGGCCGTGCCGGGCTGCGGGCTCCGCTGCCGCGTGTCCGCGCTGCCGCCGCTGCTCGCGCGCGCCGCCGCCTCGCCGCACCTCAACAACTTCCTCAACCAGACCAGGTGACCACTCGTACCACATTGGCTTTCTTATTTATTTATTTAAGGTGGCCCAACTCGGCGGGACTAACTCATTCGCGGGCACGGTACAAAACTGTGCTGTTGCGTTCTGGGACCTTCTCTGTTTCAAAGAAAAAGACAGGCTCCGTGATGAGGAAGATGCAAAATGTTTACAAAAAATACAAGTTGCGTAGCGTATGATTTGGTAAGATTTACGAAAATTTTAATTACAAAACGACTTATAGCTTAAAGTAAACCACGACCGCTGTAGTCAAAAATCTAACAAAAACTAATAGATTATAAATCTTGATTAAATAAGCTATGTCTGATGAATAATCTTTTTAAGATGGTCTTACTTTATCATTGCGTAATCCACCTCCAAAGTTATTGTATAAAACGCGCGAAAAATTCGAACTTTCCAACCTTATAACTTAGAAACCAAACACAATTTTACAATGCCAGCGGTCATCAGACATCTAGTTCAATCAAATAAAGCTATTTTCAGCAAAATTTGGGATCTGTGACAAGAAATATGGGCATGATCTTTTTTCCCCGTTTGTATGGGGAGTTGAGCAGGATGGCCCACCTTCATTTGAGTTCGGTGACATCCTAAATAAATTGCTATTAGGGAAACATTGCTAACATCATACAAGTGTTGAATAGGGATAATAAAAATCTACAGATGGGGTTGCAATTCACATTTTATAATAAATTCAAAACAAACCATTAATGATATTTTTTTATTACAATGATATTAATTAATTTATAGTTAAAATTTAACATTTTCAAGATGCCTACCTAGGCAAAACTTGGAATCAAGCTTAATGGCGGTCTAACTAGTCCTGGCCGTGACGGGAGATGGCGCTGGTTAGAAATGTCAAAGTGATAGCGAAAATAAGCAGTTTTAAAAATACGACTTTAGTGCGCGAATACGAAAGCGAACTGTCTCGCCGGCGCTACTCATCTCGGAGTTTCGATCCCCGCTCCCGCCATTTCTTACTCGCTGGTGACAGGTTGCCCTCTGCCCTCTCAGCGCGGGTTCGTCGGGCGTGTTTGTGGTGCGCGGCGTGCCGGTGGAGCTAGTGGGCGGCGGCGGCACGGCAGCCGAGCGCCTCGGCAGCCTGATTCACACCGGCGGCGACGACGCCGGCGCCGCGGGGGAGGTGAGCGAGGCGGATGCTCCCCACGGAGCTCTATCCGGAGTCGTAGTGAAGACTTCAGCTGACATATCCCGGCCTATTGGCAGTACAGCAGTTCTGGTCTCCAATTGTGGTCGGAGCCTTGAACACCAATTGAATGCTTGACGTAAAGTGGCTTGGCTTGGCAAATAGTGATTATTTCAATATTAATGTCAAGGAGTTTTAGGTTGTGATTTGTACATATTTACTGATTAAATATCAGTACATATCAGGGCCGTAGCCCTAGGTAGCTCCAGTCCACCAGTCCCGAATTGAAAAATATTCTAGTAGACATAGTTTGGCATCTTAGACGGGACAACCAGGCTCAAATGGATATGGAAGGTGCAAAGTAGCAGTAGTTACGAGCGCACCATCTATGACGCAATGACCCAACTGTTCGTAATAGCTGTTGTCTGCGGACCTACGATTAGCAGATAGCACTGCCAGTATGTGTTGCACTCCGTGTAGCACACACATGTTTGCATTTATAACACTGAGATGTTCCCAACTTATGAAAATTTGTTTTGGGAACAATCAATACAAATTTAGAAAGAGCTGTCTCTAGGGCGATCGATCCCTCTAAGCGGAGCTGCGGAGGTATAAATAGAGCCTAGGTGGCGAGGCACAAGTGATACCAGCGACAGAGAAACTGTCGGAAGTGATACGAGTGATCTAGTTCTTTACGTGAACAGTTCACGAGAGATAATGACATAGATGGGTATTGGAAGGGATGAATTGACACAATACAGTTGCGAATTTGTGAGTGTTACTAACTCTTGAAATAATCGGAATATTTGTTAACTTTAAGTGTTTTCGCCTCTGACGACACCCTTCTCACGTAATCCTCTACTCAATGCACGGGTGGTTCGCTCCCGCAGGAGTACGAGTGCTCGGTGCTGATCGGCAACCGCGAGTGGATGAACCGCAACGGTGTAGAGGTTCCGCGCAGCGTGCGCGAGCTGCTGGCCCGCGACGAGGAGCTCGGCCGGACCGCCGTACTGTGCGTCATCGACGGTCAGTCTAACTAGGTTTAGATTCCTGAAAAGGACAATAACCGAAATAATATTGGAGGCGATGTTGTGAGTAGGCAGTGAACGCGCTATTTGAATTTTTTAAAAACTGTACTATCAATTTTCTAAATATATTTAACAATTTGAATGTGTTTCATATCATTACCTTTAAGTTGGCACCGCTTTTCGTGCCCATAGAAGAATGGTCATTGCCCTTTGTCTCTTTCCATCTTGCGACCCGCATAATTTAAGGAACTCTAATGTATTAAGGTATCCTTAAATGTAACCAGATGAAAAGCAGAACTGACACTTGATCCTAGAAGAGGAAGGTACCTACAGTTTTATATTGATTCTGAACCACCGAACAGTTCGCATTCGTGACGAAATGCACTTATCCAACTCAGAAAAATAAATGAAGAGGTGCATGAACCGGGCTGGGATTTGAACCCATGACCTGCGGCATGTATGTATTGTATTGCATTGCTTATTCATAATACATAGACAAGACACTGCACTTGGATTTGTCATATTTTAAAATTAGCCAGTTCAGCAAAATAAAACACAGCGAAGAACTGGCAAGAACTGCTGTGTTTTTTTTTTCAACTTCCACTTAGTCCAAATTCACAAAAGCGTTTGTTGTATTTTTTAACAAACACAGAACAGTAAATTACAAATACATGCAAGGCAAGTGGCCGCGCCTCTGAGCTTCGAGCCGCTCAAAATGTTAACACTTATGAAGTGAACATGTGTTACGGTGCAGGCGAGCTAGCGTGCACGGTGGGCGTGGCGGACGCTGTGAAGCCGGAGGCGCACCTCGCCGTGTGGCGACTCAAGAAGATGGGGCTGCAGGTGTGCCTGCTGACCGGCGACAACCGCAAGACGGCCACCGCCGTCGCCAGACAGGTGACACTCTTGGCCCCCCAGTTGGTTAAGACATAGGAAGCTAAAAGAAAATGTCGTAGGGTCCTTCTAACACGGTGTGCGAAGCGGACTCCGTTCAGGGAGGGCCCGACCTTCTAGGGCACAACTCAGCGTCTTGACGACTACATAGCGATTCTTGGTGGTGACTCGATGCATGACCTGAATTTAGGACGTCATATCAAGGTTAAGCCAAGCTCGCCTTAAAACAGCTGAGAAACTGAAGGAAAGGCCTCATTTAACAATTAGTTACTAAGTAACTAATTGTTAAAAAAGTTAAGTTAACAATTAATGTAAGAACAATACAATCCTTTTTTTTTTGTTAGTTTGCCGTTTGAGATAACTTCACAGAATTTGTTCCTTATAAGCGACACTATTGGCCCGTGTAATAATACAGGCTGTGTTATTTTTCCGAAATAAACGGTTTTGATTCCCGGACAGAAAAGATAATTTAAAAAAAATCTAATAACTGCATAGCTTTTATCAAAATAGGCAAAATGACTTCTTTGAGAGTTTTTAGATATTTCTTATAGTTTCGAATTTGGCCATGAAGGCACACTTGATTCACTCTGTATACCGAGTTTTGAGTAGCAGATCTTTTAGGTTGAGATGTCGGTGTGTGCGCAGGTCGGCATCAACAAGGTGTACGCGGAGGTGCTGCCCTCGCATAAGGTGGCCAAGATACAGAAGCTGCAGGAGGGGGGGCAGCGCGTCGCCATGGTGAGTCATCATAGATATTGTGTTCTGTATTTGGTTGTTTGGCATACTGAGATTGAGATCGAAACTTGCCAACAAAGCCCTCCATTACTCAATGAGCTGCGGAGGTGGGACGCCGATGCGTCGGACGGTAACCCTAAACTAACCTGGATCCAGATCTCAGGTTGAGATAAATAGTCGTAACAGAAAGTAAGACTAACGAAAAGTAGTACTTTGTGACGTCACTTTGACAGATTTTGTATGGACGAAATCTCAAAATAATCCAAAGTGACGTCACAAAGTACTACTTTACGTTGGTCTTAGTTTCTGTTACGACTATTTATTTCAGCCTCAGTCTTCCTTGGTCCGAATTTTGCTCAAACACGGACGGCAATAATACAGTTGGTCCGAATCGCGCTGACCGTGCTCAGAGCCTCTTTTAAAGTTACAAATCACTAATCGAAATTTCGCTGAGCTCTTAAATTCCGCAGGTTTACACCATTAAATAGAGCTGGGCATTTGGCCATGGACATTTCGCCAGTGCTCGCATTCGTGACAAAATACTTATCCATGCAGAAAGAGGAAGAAAATGTTGCTTACTACTGGAATGTAGTGTAGTGGGCCAATCATATTGTATAATTGGCATTATTTTATTATTGCATCATATTGTTACGAGCGCACCATCTGCGAAGGCATAGCGCTGCTACAAAACAGAAGCGCGCAAAATAGTTTGTGAGTTGGTCAACAGATGGCGCTACTTGCCTACATACTTCCATGGCGAAGCCGAGTACAATGCTGTGCTCATATTTAAAGTACCTTATCGGCCTGCAGAAGTGAGAGCAATTTCTAGAACAATCAGGCAATGTCTCGAATGAGATAGTTTTCCACTGCGCTTATAATTCGGTAGAGTGTTCTGGAAGGAGGCTCCACCGATATCAAAGCGCCCAAAGTGATACCAAGCGATAGTAAACTAGCTGTTTCAGATTAACGAGTGATAAGTGTTTGGAATTTGGTGTTCGAAGTGAAGTATAGAAGTGGAATAATTATTGTCTTTTGTGAGTTTACTTGTTAATTGTTTGAAATAAAGAAGAATTATTATTAACTAATATAAAGAAAAAAATACCTGTCTGAGCTTCTCTACCAATTTGACGAAATGAAATACAATACAGTGCAATACTTTTGATGTTTTCTCCTCTAGTCTATCCCCCACCCGCGTAACAATATAATGATACCAGCGTTTCCTCAGGTGGGTGACGGCGTGAACGACTCCCCGGCGCTGGCGCAGGCGGACGTGGGCATCGCCATCGCCTCCGGCACCGACGTGGCCGTGGAGGCGGCCGACGTCGTGCTCATGCGGGTAATGTGAACATTCCCAATTTATTTTGCCACTCTCGTGAGCGGTCAGCAGGGACTTGCCTTGTATACCAGAGGTTTGGGTTCAAATCGGTGCTCCGTTCATGTACCATTTGCCGGCTTCGAATGTTATGTTCGTTAACTTCTTCAGAAGGTTGTTCAGCATAATAATAGAGTTTGTCACCGAGTTATGTGTGTTACGGGCTGGCAAATCAAACAATTTGGATTAAGTTAAATAAGTATAATAAGGAATGTTCATGGGCACGACTTTTCGATGCGAGCATGGAAGACGGCGAGCTTGTCTGCGATAGGCACATATGTCATGCTTGGGTTTCAACCTGCCGGCGCGTCACTACTGTATTTTCCCACCGGCACAACCACTTTCTATCTCTTTCTGAGTTGGATAAGTGCATTTCGTCACGAATGCGAGATGTTCCATGGTTCAGAACCCTCAGATCCCCTTCCCCTACTAGGTTGTAGGGTTCAGCCCACCTTATTTGGTACCATCGCATTGGATGAAAAGGGGGAAGCGGAATCTAAAAACTGTCCGTATTTTCAATCCAGTTCAACGTAGCCGTGCTTATAAAGGGTGGCAAGGCGACTAATAACTTCGGGAATGCGGTGTGTTGGGCTAATATCATGACTGTGGGTGTGGTATGTGGTATAAATTGAAAGAATCTTGTCGGACAGAGCGACCTGCTGGACGTGGTGGGGTGCCTGGAGCTGTCGCGCGTCACCATCCGGCGCGTGCGGCTCAACTTCCTGCTCGCGTCCGTCTACAACCTGCTTGGCATCCCGCTCGCGAGCGGCGCCTTCGCCGCCTACGGCCTCGTGCTCGAGGTGAGTGGCGCCGGCTCACTTTCTTCATTTCCTCCGATATAATATTTCATATGCCGGTTCGATTAGCTTTGGCAAAGAAGAACCGACAAGAAACTTCGCCGCGTTTGTCATATTTTTTGGGTCCCATCGCAAGTTGCGATGAATTCACAAATTCTCCTTGAATTGTTCTCCTATTAAAATATGAATTAAAGATAAAAATATCCACCAACAACCACTGATTACTTTTGCTGAAAACGTCATACTTTTTGAGAAAAAGTTAGATTTCAGTAGCGGTAATGTTCACACTTGACCGGTTTTTCTTTAATAGGTACTTACAAACAATTGAATAACTAGTTAATAGATAAGTGCTCTCAAAGAATATAATATGTGTGTGAAGAGCAAAATCTGCTTCCTTCTTTGCACCCCTTGTGCAAATTCAAAATGTTCACTGGTGATGATGGACGTTTGGTCCGAAACGTCGCGTCGCATCATCCATCGACACATTGAGAGTAAGCCGGTCTTACGGACCCTAAAATGCTTTTATAAAACTCCCTTAGGCCGAGTGTGAATGTATTTGTTTCCAGCCGTGGATGGCGTCGGCAGCTATGGCCATGAGCTCAGTTTCCGTCGTCTGCTCCAGCCTTCTTCTTCGAACGTGAGTCACTGCAGCTTATTGACTCTTCCCATGGGCTCATCCCTTGAGTCGTGGGAAGTCTGTTTACCTATTATGGTCAGATTAACTCCTTTATGAAAACCCTGGCGAAAAGGCGGTAACGATTAAGAGTGAGTTTCTGGACTAGTTCAAAGTAGCTGGGTTAGAGAACATTTTGACGAGAATTAAGAAGGGTGTACGTATACTAAATTGGTTTGGACATGTTGACATAATGGATGATGAAAGAGTGACGAAACAATTTCAATTTTTAGCAAAAGTGAGTGGAATTGTCATGTCCAGGAGAATGTATCACTACCAGGTGGATGTAATACTTTGTGAAGGCCAGGACTGTAGCACCCGTAATGAGCGCAACAGACAATAAAGATGTATGTCTGTAGAGGAAGGGTTCAGAAGTATGCTGTGTTCGTACCCTATGACTATATAATCATCGTTCTTCCCCTCCAGGGAAGTGTCGTGATCGTATGCATTTATGTTTGTAGTATTTAATTCTTGACCGAACTATCTTAACATCAACTGAATGAATATCTTCACATTTAGTTAAAGCATTGTTAGATGACATCGCACCTTGTGGTCGAACGCAGGTTCCGCAAGCCGACGGCGGCGTCACTGCGCACGGAGGAGTATTTGCGCGCGAGCACACTCGAGGAGCTTGACTCGGTGTCAGTGCACCGTGGGCTGGACGACGCGCGCGCAGACTGCCGCACGCAATCCTCACTCGCCAAGTGAGTACGCATTGTGTTGGTTGGACGCAGGTTCCGCAAACCAACGGTGTTCCCACGGTCGTTTCGATTTCGGTGCTGGTTTGGGTCACAGTGAATTCAAAGACTACAAGACACTTTAATGAGTTCACAGGGATCAAATATGAAGAGACGGAACAGAATGGGTGCAAAGACGGATCCTTGGGAAACACCACTGAGGACCCTGTTAGATTATTCCAAAAATACTCCAATTAAGGTGGCCCAACCCGCCGGCCTAACTCATTCGCGGGCACTTCTCTGTTTCAAAGAATAAGACAGGCTCCGTGATGAGGAAGATGCAATATGTCCACAAAAAAGAAAATGTGCATAGTAGACCGAGCTCCCATTGCATAAAATCTTACCTCACTCGATTTCTCTATAGACTTGTATTGCAGTGAATGATAACACTTGGAAACATCGGTTCATAACAGGTTGCCATGCCGTAACCTGGTAAAACCATGTTTTATTTCGGGTTTAAAACCTCTATTTTGACCCAAAATTATCTCATAAGATTTCACATAGAAAAGTATATGCAGTGAAAGATATACCTTAGGAGATGAGAACCCGCATTGGTTGCCTCTCCGCACCCTGGAAGGATCCATGGTCAGCCAAGTTTAATGAGGCCAAAAAATGGGGTCATTTACCTCATTTGATTTCTCGATGAATTTTGTGCAGGTTTGGGTCACAGTGAATTCAAAGACTACAAGACACTTTAATGAGTTCACAGGGATCAAATATGAAGAGACGGAACAGAATGGGTGCAAAGACGGATCCTTGGGAAACACCACTGAGGACCCTGTTAGATTATTCCAAAAATACTCCAATTAAGGTGGCCCAACCCGCCGGCCTAACTCATTCGCGGGCACTTCTCTGTTTCAAAGAATAAGACAGGCTCCGTGATGAGGAAGATGCAATATGTCCACAAAAAAGAAAATGTGCATAGTAGACCGAGCTCCCATTGCATAAAATCTTACCTCACTCGATTTCTCTATAGACTTGTATTGCAGTGAATGATAACACTTGGAAACATCGGTTCATAACAGGTTGCCATGCCGTAACCTGGTAAAACCATGTTTTATTTCGGGTTTAAAACCTCTATTTTGACCCAAAATTATCTCATAAGATTTCACATAGAAAAGTATATGCAGTGAAAGATATACCTTAGGAGATGAGAACCCGCATTGGTTGCCTCTCCGCACCCTGGAAGGATCCATGGTCAGCCAAGTTTAATGAGGCCAAAAAATGGGGTCATTTACCTCATTTGATTTCTCGATGAATTTTGTGCAGAACGATAGCTCGAAATGTGCCATTGATAAAAATATAAGGTTGCCTGTCATCAGCCTGGTAAAACCCTGTTGTCAGCCGCCTCAAAGGTAACGATAAAAAATCTTCGATTGGAGAAAAAATCATTTAGTCGCTAATATTCAAGGGACAATCAGTTCGAATCATGGTATTAAGATAGAATTTATACCCTGACATACCTGCGACTCGTTTATTTTGTCAAAATAGGGTACATGGGTCGACTTTATAGTATTTTGCATACAATAATAAGAAAATGCATGTTATCGTTCAGAATTGACGTACACTGAGTACCACCAACCGTGACATAAGTCGAAACCTTTACGCACTGACATGTTTACACATTGTATGCTTGAAAAATAATGGTAAAAGAGTCAAATGTTGTCTTTCCATTCATGCAGATGTATGACGCCGTCTAGATTCGAATTACGATGAGTGCCCTATGCACTGACATTCTTGCGCTTCATGTTTATTGAAACAATAGGGTAAATGAGTCAACTGTGTCAATTTGTTGTTACCCTGCCTGTTTGCATGTATAGGTATAAAGAAAAATTTACGCTGCTGCGGAGATGCATCAAGGTATGGCGAGTGCCAGTCGTGATTTTAAGTCAAATTAATCACACTGATATTGTGACAGCCCATATACGTATCACGTGATTAAAAGTAATGTGATATATATATATCATATATCACATATATATAATACTTTATTTACGTGACTAGTCTGCTTGTTTGATTTTAAATAAGTATTCATATTGCTGCTTGGATTCTAAGTATAGGGTGTGCTATCGGTGATGCATTAAAACCTACACTCTGGAAAATGTATGTACAAATGAATTAGAGAAGCTATGATTGCTAAGGATCCCCAGCAATAATTGCTTCTCTACTTATAGTCAAAATCTACCGGTGATATTGTTACAAATCAGTAAAATGAACAATCAACTAAAGATTTAAGAACCCTTAAATAGAATATTAATATGGAAGCTATAATTTCCTACCCTCTCGCACCCCTTCCACCGGCTTTAGTTCAGTACAATGGCGACATACAAAAACCGATAAGGCGAAACTTGGAAATAAATTTAAATCAAAGGTGCAATTGATGACATCACCAGACGAAGACGTTTTGCTCATAGATGGTTTATATTTCTTGCGTAGATTGGGACCAGCACCTCAAATGTTGCAAGAAAATGTGTAAAACCCCCCACACCATCCTACACTCCATTTTCCTGTCCACGGCCACCAGTGTAGGAAACGGTTACTCCAACGGTCGTCGCCTTCGGCTGACGTGAACAGCCCACTGCAATTTGAGATTAGACAACCGGTGTCCAATATCGACTACTTTGGTACGTCGGCGAATTGCCTCGGTACGCACCATATCCCGTAGCGATATTACCAGCAAGGCTCGCTCCATTGTTCGCTAGGAAAATTTCAACCTTTGGACAACGGCGACCGTCAGAGTCCACGTTTAACACCCGAACGTCACAACAGGGAGGATGCACTGGTCATATATTCGGGTTTAAAATTTTGCGGAAGTACAGACCTCAGAGTGAATTTAAGCCTTCCGAAGGCAGCCCAACCCAGTTAAATCCGTCCCTCAACCTCCTTAGTCAGTACTTGTCTACCAAGCCGCAGAGATTTACCTGTTCGATCACTTCTCTGTTTTTTTTTTTTTATGTAAAGCGCGGCATATGGCGTACGCCAGGACCTCTTAAGGTGCCCGACGACGCCCATGAGCTTTCGAACTTTCGGGGCTGCGAAAACCATGCCGGCCGGCCAGGTGCTTCTTCACACCATGTTTGAAGGAACCCAGGTGGTACTTAAGGGGAAATAACTCGGCAGGGAGTGCGTTCCATAGTTTACCGACCCTATAGATAAAGGACCTAGAGGATCGGTTGGTTCTAATTTTTGGAATGTCGACAGTGTACGGGTGCATTTCCTGCCTGTTCCGTGTTGTGCGATGGTAGAAAGGGGACGGAGGGACAGCGTTATGCAGCTCCGATGAACATTCTCCATGGTAAAGACGGTAGAACACAGAGAGAGACCCAACATCCCTTCGGAGTTGGAGGGTCTCTAGATTCAAAGACACCTCGGGATCGTCGACGAGACGCACGGCCCGACGCTGTATCGAGTCCAGGGAGCCAAGCAGGTGCTGAGCTGAGCCGTCCCACAAACGCGAGCAGTACTCCACGCAAGACCTTATCTGCGCCTTATAAAGGAGCAGTTTTTGGTCAGGCGTGAAATACTGTCGTACCCTGTTAAGAACTCCCAGCTTTTTAGAGGCGAGCTTGGCTTTATCCTCGATATGGCGTCCGAAATTAAGGTTATGCGTCAGGTCGACCCCAAGTATCCCTATATGCTCGTCAATACGTAGAGTTGCTCCCTGGAAAGTCGGAGCCACACTAAACGGAGTACGCTTCGCACTGAACACGCACGCCTGTGTCTTGCTCGCGTTAAACTCGACGAGGTTCTGGAGACCCCATTCGGAAACTTTTTCCAGGGTCTCTTCGAGTCTAACAACGAGGCGCCGCCTATTCTCCTCCACTTCAGCCCGGCTTGCGGTCTGGTGACTGGTGTACCTGGCTAGTACTGTGCTGTCGTCTGCGTAGCAGTCGATGTCGCCCAAATTAAGCAGATCATTAATTTGAACCAGAAAGAGGGTCGGGGACAGCACAGAGCCCTGCGGCACGCCAGCATTCACAGACATGGCTTCGGAGCAGCATCCGTCAACCAAGACTTTTATGCTGCGGCCATGCAGGAAGTCGGCGATCCAGTCACACAGCTCGGGTGGCAGGCCATAGGAGGGCAGCTTGGAAAGCAGTGCCTTGTGCCAGACCCGGTCAAATGCTTTCGCGATATCCAGGCCGATAGCCATACCTTCGCCATGATTTTCGAGCGCATCACCCATCTCATGTGAGACGTGAACTAGGAGATCCCCAGCAGATCGATTCCGACGGAAGCCGTATTGACGATCGCTGAGGAGTTCATTGCTCTCTAGATACTTCATCAGCTGTGAGTTAATGATGCGCTCCATCACTTTGCAGAGAAGAGAGGTAATGGCTATGGGACGGTAGTTGGCCGGGTCTGATCGATCGCCTTTTTTAGGCACGGGCTGAACGTTGGCCGATTTCCAAGCTGCGGGCACACATCCAGTGGAGTACGATAGGCGGTAAAGGCGGGTAAGGACAGGAGCTAATTCCGGAGCACATTTCTTCAACACCAGCGCAGGAATGCCATCAGGGCCACTCGCCTTCCTGGAATCTAGGGCGAAGAGCTCACGCCGTACAACTCCCTGGCGGAATTGTATGCTCGGCATAGATACTCCGCACCCAGGAATGGCAGGCGGAATGGAACCACCATCATCCAGGCGAGAATTCGCCGAAAAGATGTCCACCAGAAGGTTGGCCTTCTCTTTGGCGGAAAAAGCGAGTGATCCGTCAGGCTGCTGCAATGGTGGAAGTGAGGAGCGGCAGAAATTCGCTTCGACAGATTTGGCAAGGGACCAGAATTGACGGCTCCCAGTCGGATGGCTGATCAACTTCTCGCCAATTCTGCCGATATGCTCGAACTTCGCTCTGGCAATTGCTCTCTTACTGGATCTGGAGGCTACGTTAAGAGCTTGTTTCAGCGCTTTTACGTCTGGGTCACGCCGTGTTCGCGCACGGGACCATGCCCGGTGGGCCGCGTTCTTAGTAGAACAAGTGGCCGCACATTCCGCGTTAAACCATGGCTGGCTTTTGCCACCGAGGGATTTGGTGGAGCTGGGAATAAAAAGCTCCATAGCTCCCGTGATCACCTCGGAAACGGCATTCGCACAGCTCGACGGATCCATAGCGCTGAAACAGAGCTCTCTCCAAGGGAAGGAGGAGAAGTGTTCTCGCATTCCGTCCCAATCTGCCGACTCATAATGCCACACCAGACGCGTGCCGGGCGCACGTTTCTCAGTCTGGGTGTGTGGCACAGTTGACCTCACCAGGCAATGATCAGATGACCCCAAGGGGGCAAGCACCGACACCTTATACCCGGCGGGTTTGGTGGTCAGCAGAAGATCCAGTAAGGAGGACGCATCACCTGCTCGATCTGGGATACGCGTATGTTGCGTCACCAATTGAGTCAGGTTGTGCGCCAAGGCGAAGTTACGCACAGCCCTACCGGCAAAGTCAGTCTTCTCGGAGCCTAGCCACAACGCATGGTGCGCGTTGAAATCTCCCAGAAAGACCAACTCCGCTGAGGGGAACCTTGCCTGTGCATCGTCTGCCGCTTTGCTCATGTACTCGAGAAGTCGAGTAACCTCCCTGTCCCCGTTGTGCGGTCTGTACAGACACGCGTACAGCCGCGTGTCCGTCCCCATGTCAACATGGACCCAAAGCACAGAGTGTTCGGGGTCCTCCATGCAATGAAGACGGCGACAACAAATATCAGACCTGACGAACAGGCATACCCCGGCCTTCGGACGGAAGGATTCCTCCAGAGTAAAACCGGGATAGTGCAGGTACGACGTGTCGGCAGGTCGTGATATTTGTGTCTCCGTAAGAAAAAGCATGGCCGGCTTCGTCTGCTCCAGGTGCAGGTGCACGGCATTCAGGTTTGTGTGCAGCCCCCGTATGTTCGCGAAATCTACGCGAAGAGTGCCGGGGTTGTGCACCGCTGAATATACGTTCTTCTTTGTTGGTGTCATTGCATGGTTGTGTGGTGTGAGGTTGCACAGGGGACAAGTAGCGAAGATTTGTGGTCAAAGCGCAACTCTGTGGCTTAGTCACTGTCTGCCTGGGATGGTGAGAAACCGACACGATGGACGGAAGGGCCCCCGGTCCCCCCCGGAAGTGGCCGCCGGGACCCCGGCAGTCCGGTCACCAACCGGCACGACGGACCACTCCGAGATTATGCGCCGAGTGATGGTGCAGCCTTCTGTGTTGGTTAGACACAGACCGGGCCCTGAACTACTCGGCGGGCGGGCAGCGGGACACCCGTTTCACCAGGTCTCCCTGGCCATCGTGTCGATCACTTACTCCCAAGCAGTGATTTAGCTTTTGAGTCACTGGACCACTCCTCCTGTTGATAACGATCTGTCCTCACGTCATACCCTCGGGCGCCATGACCTTGGTTTTGTCCCGGTTCATCTTCAAACCTACCTTTATCGATGCTTTGTAAAAATCTTTCAGCATGGTCTGAAGCTGAACTCGGGAAGTTCACAGAAGAACAATGTCATCGGCGAAGCCATTAACATTAACAAAATCTCCATTAACGTTGATGATACCCATGTTGTCCCATTCAAGCGTCTTGAAAACATCTTCCAATGCGTTGGTGAAGAGGTTGGGTGAGATCACATCCCCCTGCCTTACGCTTTTACCAAGGAGGATGGGTATTTTCATGGAAACCTCACAGTCATCGTCGCGGACCGATACAGATTTACTATACCTCGATGGTGCGATTCTTCACCTCAGGAGGGAGTTTTCAACTAAGTCAAACGCGTTCTCGTAGTCCACGAAGGCTAGGAAGAACGGTTTGTTGTACTCCTGGCACTTCTTCACTACTTGTCTCACAGTAAATATGTGATCCATGGTTCCATATCCTTTCCTAAACCCAGCTGGCTCACGAGGCTGGTACTGTTGTAGCCTCTGTGTCAGGCTACTCGTAATGACTCTTGAAAAGACCTTGTGCAGGTGGCTTAGAAGTGAGATAGGTATATAGCTCTTCAACTTCGCCATATCCCCCTTCTTGTGAAACGGGACAACGACACTATTTCGCCATGCAGCCGGAACGAGACCATTTTCGAAAACTGCATTGACCAGTATTTGCAGTTCCTTCAAGATGGGTCTTCCGCCAGCTTCAACAGTTCCGTCGCTATCCCGTCCTCACCTGAAGCCCTTTGAAAGCCTTTATCTCATAGACACTAATCTCCGGCGTACTGTCTAGTGAGCGGCGCACGTCTATCAGAGTTTTCTTGGGCTCGGGGCAAGAACTGCTGCGGAGTAAAATTCGCCATCAAATTCTTCCATTGCCTCAAGTATATCCGGCTTTCTTGCAATGATAACTCCATTCGCTCGCTCTAGTTTTGAAATTTGGTTAGCGCCGGTAGAGAAGGAAGGCAAACACTTTGCTGCCTCGATTTTCCTCTATAATGCGCTCAAGCAACTATATGTTCTGTCGGCGAATATTACGGCGAACGGACTTGTTGATGGTCTTGTTGAGGTTCCTGTGCACGATCTTACTCCTGATCTCCGGTTTCATATTTCGTCATGTTTCCAGGAGCCTCGAGGTCTCTGCGGTGAACTTCTTGCGGTTTGCCTGTCAACTTTTGCTGAAGTGCTTTTCTGCAGTGTCCGTTAGTATGGATACGAAGCTCGCATATGCCTTGTATATGTCGGCATCCTCATTGACTAAAAGCATCCTCGAATTTGGCTTCAAAATTTTCGAGCATCTCGTCTCGTATGTTTAGCTAGTCTAGTGGTTTATGGATTTGTTTGAATGTTGAGAGATTTGAATAAAGTCCAGCCTTATTCTAAGACACTAATTAATTAATGTTTCCGATACCGACATTTTCATATGTATACTTGGGAATGTACACCTACTCTCGTATTGTTCGGAAATATGGATTTACAGTGACCATCGCCAATCGGCTTATAACTCAGAGAGTTAGCTCGCTAGCTACAAAATGTATTCTGCAGCTCAATAGGTTAACACTGGTTGTGAATATACATATGCCTTAAAAGGCAAAGAAAAAACGAAGGCATTAAATGCAATTAAATGTAACGTGAGCTGTTTTCGCCTCTCTGAATGGTCTAGAGGAATTTAATGATAAGGAAAAAATTTAATAATACAAAACTTTACATGTAAACTGTACTCATGGTACAAAGCGATGTAAATCAGGATCGGCTTGAAATATTCAACAAAAAATACGGTACCATTTCAGATAAATGTAAATGTATAAAAAATGTGACAAGTTTCAATGCCAGCACTTTACCACCCTGCTGGAAAAGCTTGAAACAACATGTGCTCAGTTGATTTCTGGTGACATCAATGTGGCGTAATGCTATCAAAGATGTTTTGTATACGTTATAATACTAGTAGATGGCAATTTAGAAGATCTTTATAAAGCATGGATAAAGGTAGGTCTGAAGATGAATCGGGATAAAACCAAGTTCATGGCGACCGAGGGTATGACGGGAGGACAAATCGTTATCGACAGAGAAGTGATCGAATAGGTTGAAGAGTACGTATATCTCCGTAAATTTCTGCGGCTTGGTAGACAAGACCTGCCTAAGGTTGTTGAGGGACGGATTCAACTGGGTTGGGCTATCTTCGGAAGGCTTAAATTCACTCTGAGGCCTGTACTTCCGCAAAATTTAAAGACCTGAATATATGACCAGTGCATCCTCTCGGTTATGACGTTCAAGTGTGCCGTTATCCAAAGGTTGAAAGTTGCCCAGCGATCAATGGAGCGAGCCACACTGATAATAACGCTACGGGATATGGTGCGTAACGAGGCAATTCGCCGACGTACCAAAGTAGTCGATATTGGACACCGGTTGGCTAATCTCAAATGGCAGTGGGCTGTTCACGTCAGCCGGAGACGACGACCGTTGGAGTAATCGTGTCCTACACTGGCGGCCGTGGACAGGAAAACGGAGTGTGGGAAGACTACCCGCCAGGTGGGACGACGACATCAGATGCGTTGGCGGAAATCAGTGGTTCCGACCGCTGAGGGCCGGGCTATGTCCAGCAGTGGACGCAAACACGCTGACTGACTGACTTATCTAAATGAAAAATTTGCCATGTCTTAATTTTTCTGCATTATACCATATATTTTTTCTAATGATAAGCTTTGTTTTCCCATTGTAATATTATTATTTTTTGTCCGGCGATAGTAGTTAAATCATCTCGTTCCCAATCAACTAAAATAAATTGTATTAATACATTATATTGCCTCTCTAAATTTTATATTATTAAAAGTTTTTGCCTTAAAATCTAAAATCCTTGAAAGTCTGTTCATATATGAGCAAAACGTCTTCGTCTGGTGATGTCATCAATTGTACCTTTGGTTTAAATTTATTTCCAAGTTTCGCCTTATCGGTTTTTCTATTTAAGGGTTCTTAAATCTTTAGTTGATTGTTCATTTTACTGATTTGTAACAATATCACCGGTAGATTTTGACTATAAGTAGAGAAGCAATTATTGCTGGGGATCCTTAGCAATCATAGCTTCTCTAATTCATTTGTACATACATTTTCCAGAGTGTAGGTTTTAATGCATCACCGATAGCACACCCTATACTTAGAATCCAAGCAGCAATATAAATACTTATTTAAAATCAACAAAGCAGACTAGTCACGTAAATGAAGTATTATATATATGTGATATATATATATATATATATATATATCACTTTACTTTTATTCACGTGATACGTATATGGGCTGTCACAATATCAGTGTGAATAATTTGACTTAAAATCACGACTGGCACTCGCTATACCTTGATGCATCTCCGCGGCAGCGTAAGTTTTTCTTTATACCTATACATGCAAACAGGCAGGGTAACAACAAATTGACACAGTTTACTCATTTACCCTATTGTTTCAATAAACATGAAGCGCAAGATGTCAGTGCATAGGGCACTCATCGTAATTCGAATCTAGACGGCGTCATACATCTGCATGAATGGAAAGACAACATTTGACTCTTTTACGCTTATTTTTCAAGCATATAATGTGTAAACATGTCAGTGCGTAAAGGTTTCGACTTATGTCATGGTTGATGGTACTCAGTGTACGTCTATTCTAAACGATAAAATGCATTTTCTTATTATTGTATGCAAAAAACTATAAAGTCCATAGTCGACCCATGTACCCTATTTTTCCAAAATAAACGAGTCGCAGGTATGTCAGGGTATAGATTCTATCTTAATACCTTGATTGAAACGAATTGTCCCTTGAATCTTAGCGACTAAATGATTTTTTCTCCAATCGAAGAATTTTCATTGTTACCTTTGAGGCGGCTGACAACAGGGTTTTACCAGGCTGATGACAGGCAACCTTATATTTTTATCAATGGCACATTTCGAGCTATCGTTCTGCACAAAATTCATCGAGAAATCAAATGAGGTAAATGACCCCATTTTTTGGCCTCATTAAACTTGGCTGACCATGGAACCTTCCAGGGTGGGGAGAGGCAACCTATGCGGGTTCTCATCTCCTAAGGCATATCTTTCACTGCATATACTTTTCTATGTGAAATCTTATTAGATAATTTTGGGTCAAAATAGAGGTTTTAAACCCGAAATAAAACATGGTTTTACCAGGTTACGGCATGGCAACCTGTTATGAACCGATGTTTCCAAGTGTTATCTTTCACTGCAATACAAGTCTATAGAGAAATCGAGTGAGGTAAGATTTTATGCAATGGGAGCTCGGACTATAGTGTATGATTTGGTAAGATTTACGAAAATTTTAATTTCAAAACGACTTATAGCTAAAAGTAAACCACGACCGCTGTAATAAAAAATCGAACAAAAACTAAAAAGATTATAAATCTTGATTAAATAAGCTATGTCTGATGACTAATCTTTTTAAGATGTTCTTACTTTATCATTGCGTAATCCATCTCCAAAGTTATTGTATAAAACGCGCTAAAAATGCGAACTTTCGGATCTTATAACTTAGAAACCAAACACAATTTTACAATGCCAATGGTCATCAGACATCTATTTCAATCAAATAAAGCTATGTTGAGCAAAATTTTGGATCTCTGATAAGAAATATGGGCGTGATCTTCTTTCCCCTTTTGTATGGGGAGATGAGCGGGATGGGCCACCTTAATGCAGAAATCAATGATAAATAACTTTATCAAAAGCATGGTCAAAATGTTATTTTTGTTTCTGAAAACCTGGGCTTAAGTTTTTTAATGAAGTTAAAATGGTAAGTAGTGTTGAGAGAACAATGTTTTTATATTTCATATTTTACTTTCAGGAAATCGCAAAATGTTTTTTAAATATTCAAAATTGTATTTAAGGTTCCTAACGATCAGCTTTAAAACTCATAATTGCAACTGCATCTAGTCTAAATACATCTTCTGTAAAACAGCTTGCACTATTTCTCAAGCACTTAACTGTTCACCTGTGTTTTTCCACTAACTCACACGTGTATCTCTTTCCGCACTTGACAACGATGCCGTCACGCTTTACGATGCAACATTGGACTTGCACTGAACGCAGCGGGGTGAAACATTGACGACCCAAACGTTGTGAAACGTCCACTCTATGACGATGCTTCGAAGGTTAAACAACTGTCATTCTAAGGAGTGTTGTTTGCGTGTGACGTCCTGCGATGAGGTTATGGGCGTGGCTTGATATCTCATTTACACTTGCGTGATGCGTGTTGATGGTAGTGTCTTGCTCTTGCTATGTTAGAGCAGGACACCAAGCCATTTTCACTTTTTAATAAGAGCGTAACTTATGAATTAGTTTTCCGCTTTGCTTGGTGATGGTTCCAATGACTTATTTTACGTGTTTTCTTAGTGTTTCTATTATTCGTGGATCCATCCGAATTGCTTACTCTTTTTACTGACGACTTAATCGTATTGTAAATTAAAAAAAAAATCAAAAATACTTCTTCATTGCAGCCTACGAAATATAATTGTTTGAAAGAACTGGTTAAAGTTAATTAAATGACTCTAGGTTTTTTTTTTCTTTTATGCTAAGCGCGGCATGTGCCTAACGCCAGGACCTGACATAAGAGGTGCTCCCGTTGGGTTTTCGAACTTTCACAGGGAATGCGATACGATGCTGACCGGCCTGGCATAGTTTACCGAAGGATCTAGAGGATCATTGGGTTGTTATTTTGGGAATATCGACAATGAATGAGTGCATTCTCTGTTTGTTCCGTGTTGAACGATAGTAGAAAGGGGACTTAGGAACAACCTTATCGATTACCGACGAGCATTCATCATGGTAAAGACAAAAAAACACAGAGATCCTACATCTCTTCGGAGCTAGAGGGCCTCTAAATTCAGGGAGACCTCAGGATCGTCGATGAGATGCACGGCACAACACTGTATTGAATCCAGGAAGGCAAATAGGTACTTAGCTGGGCTGTCCCACAAAAGGAAACAATATTTCACTTCCATTTTAGTGAAGTCATTAAAAATGGGTTTAGTTTACAGCCCAATTGGTTAGGATTACGATTTTCAAAAGACCTGTTGCTAAAAAATCTTCTGTTGTCTGTCCATTTCGCAACACTCCTCTGGAAAGGGATCCCTGGATCTTAGTGCTTGGACTGTATATTGGTGGAGGATAACTTTCCGTTCTGTGGCTGTTTACGTGTGTGGTTACGGTCCTTCCGAGTTTTGCATGGTCCTATTAAAAGTCTTCTCTTCCTCAAGCAAGAGGTGATGGGAAAGACATATTTTCTTGAATTTGTTATTTTTAAATATAAACACTACTCCTGCACGCAAAATTGTTCGTGTTCTCCATTCAGCTTAATGTAGCCGTGTAATATGAGTAACGTCCTGGCATGGCCTCTTTTCCGATGTGGAATGTTGGGCTCAAGAACGATAGAAAAGGAATGGACGTGATACATGCGCCTAACTGCGTGCCGAACGTTTGCCTAAAGAGGCAACTTCTATACAACCAGCCCATAGTGACGTTGCCTGCGCGCGCGACTTGCTGTGATATAAAACGGAAGTTTTTTGTATAAATTCATGCTAAAAAAATATTACTATGAAAAATTCGAAGCATAACAAACCTATCTGTCTGTGAAGGTATCAATAAATTATTTTTTTCTATCGCTTTTAGTGATAGTAAACCTGAAAAATGTTGTGTCCACTCCTTTTTAAAGTTCTTGCTTGAGCTAATATCAGGACAGTAGGTGTGTTATTAGCCATCCATGTCCAGTTACATTAAAAAAATACGTTGTTCCTTCTATAACCTCACTCAAAATGACTAACTATTACCTCTGCGTCTCGCAGACTGTTCGGCCGGAGCAAGTCGACAGAGAGCTGCCTGCTGCGCGAAGAGGAGGAGCCCATGAGCATCGTCTTCAACAACAAGCCGCCGCGCCTCTCCATACAGCGCGTCGGGGTCGAAGCGTAGCCGGCGGCACGTGCACACGTGCGCTGGATGAATCGGAAGACTGGGATAGTTGTTGTGGGGAAAATTTTGGTCCGAGAGGGTACAATTCCTTGTGTAAATTTATGTAAAACCTCCTTTTCTAGGAGAATGACACGCAACTTTTGTAAAAAAAACTTTTGCAGAAACAAAGCTGTAGTGGGGAGAAAGCACCATTACGGGGGGAGCCCCTTACATAGGAAGCATTTTTTGAGAAAAGCACTTTTTTTATAGGAAGCATCTTTGTGCGGGAGGCCACTTTCATAGAACGCACCTCTCATAGAAACCATCTTTGCGAGGGAGGCCTCTTCCATAGCCACCATCTTTTCCCACGCTTTTTCGAAGCATCTTTGCGGTGGAAGCACCTTTCTTGGGGAGTATCTTTGCAGGGGAATATCTTTCATGGGAAGCATCTTTGCGGGGGTACACTTTTCATAGGAATCATTTTCGTGGGAAAGCGGTTTTGCTGGGTAACACTTCTGCAAAGGCAATCAGAAACCATCAAGAAACCATTGAAAAAAAATCACTGCATGCATTCCATCATAAAAACTGTAATGAAAGACATTGCGGAACTTAGACAGATGTCAAAATCAGGTTCCATGTTTTCTTAAAGTTTCGAGTGACAGTTCCTTTGCCAAGGGTACAACTTCTTGGACCCTTGCAAAAACTAAATATTTAAACAAAAAGCGTTATTATATAATCCTTACATACACATGATACATCGGTATTGCACGATTATAATGCAAAAGGGTTGCATTCGTAAATTCTAAAAAGGACAAGATGCAAAATCAGAACATCCAAAAGTGTTTATTTCGTTTGCATTGTAAAAAGCACAAAATCTAACCTAACCTAACCTAACCTAACCTAATTTAAGATTTCCTTATTAATAAGAGCTTTGGATGCTGCGGGTTTTGGATCTTGTGCTTTTTGGACTGACAAAACTCAATGCAAAAACTGATAGAAACAAAAAATATTTTTATCATAAAGGAGTTGCATCGCTGCGCAGCCAAACCATTTTTTTCTCAATTTTTTATTCATTCTATCCCAGACCAAGTGATTACATCGCAATTCAACAAACTTTACAAGAAATATTGCCGCAAGGATTCAAAATAATTAAACCCGTTTAGCAGAGCTTCCTTAACATGGGCTTAAAGCTGTATTGAGTGAAGGACAATGACTGCAGGCATTTTGACTTCCAATTTTGCCAAGCTGTGCAAAGATCAACAGATGAACGCACATCACCGACAGATCGATGATTATTACACCATGATCCTTCTTTATCGCGCAATATCTTTACAATCGTCGGTTACTTGTAATAATGTTACCATAAATAGCTGTAAAGTTTCTTTAATAAAAAAATATAGAGATGGAAGTTTAATGGTTGATTTTTTTCCTGACGGCGCCATCCATGATATTTGACTAACATCTTTAATTTTTAAATTATGGCCTGGCAGTTACACTCTGCCAGTATAACTGCGATAAAAAATAATTAACATTATTGATAGAAACTAGTCAATATATGTTAAACAGAACTGCCTTTTTTTATTGTGTTACCAAGTATTGCATAAAAGTTGGCGCCGGTTTTCTTGCTCATAGAAGAGTGGTCATTGTCCTTTCGTCAGACATTTCGGACCTTCAGATGGTTCGAGCTCACTATGTGATATTAAAATATTTACGTAGACAAAGGCCGTTTACGATGGAAAGCTAAAATTTTATAGAATTTTCAAATCTCGTTATATTATTGTTTTTAACATTTCGATTATTTTATTTTATATGCTTATACTATTTGATAAGAAAAATGTGTTAAAAGATACATTACTTCTGAAGTTTCACTTTATGAATGCTGTATTCCATGTTAATTACATATTTATCGCTGAATTAGTACTCTCCGAAGCATTTTTATATAAATCTCACAAAAAAATATGAAAATGTAGTCTAGGTAGGAAAATACACATCACAAATTGAATACCTGAATAGAGTAGCCATATTGCTTAATTAATTAAACCTCATATACAGGAAGTTTCTCCCTGAAACAGATGTACTCGTAGTGTTAGGAGTGAAAGAGATGCATCTAAGGTAATTATAATTTTTCTCTGGTATGTTTGAATACTACGATGAAAAGTTCTTCCAGACTCGTCTTCGAATAGCCTGCAATTTTATTGCAAATTGGTTTATCTAGCTATGTCAATATCAAGGTCATTCTTTAGAGCTCTGCTATAAACCACGGCTGATGCTATAGGATAACAAAATACATCTAAATTTTTACTTTGGCTAAGTAGACATAAATGGCTTTTGACTCACGGCATTATTTGTGCAGAGCTTTGTTCCGCCATTTGTCAAAATGTTGAATTGACAGTTGGGAACTTACCTGATGATGAGCAAATGCTCGGCTCGAAATGTTGTGCTCTGCACAAATAATGCCGGGAGTAAAAGCCATTCATCTCTTAAAATTAACAGTTACCACAGTAATGTACAGACTTACAAAAGTTATAGCAGAAATTTCGTGGCGCCATGTTCATGGCGCCCTTAAATCTTCAGGTGTCTTGTCCCAAATGTTGTACTTAAGTACGCTTTTATATTCACTCCTTGGACGTAAATGAGAGTGGAAAATTGTATTATTGGCCCTTTGATAATATTTTAGTTATAAATACCTACACCGAATGTAGATTTTATTCTTTGAATGTGTAAAAGTTCTCGTGAAAGAATGTTGTCAAATACTACGCCGACTGAATTAAATGTTGAGTAAATATGTTTTATCCAGATGTTGATCCAGGATGTAATTAATTGTTATTTTTGTAATTATAAATGAAATTATATTTTGTGGTTGTCATTGATCTAGTAACCTCTGCCCTAATTGTATAGCTACGGTTCACCATCACACAAAAATCACGCGAGGTATTCAGAAACTATCTTGAAATTACTAACATAAGGGAAAGCAGGTCCTGGCATGGCTTTGAACATGTTGACATAAGGGACGTGACTCTAGACCGCACACAGATCGTACAAAGCGCGCACGGTTAAGAGCTTGTGCGCCATGTACGCTGTCAAATGGCTGTCATCGAGCTGTCATTAAGCGTGTTTATCTGTAGTTCTCTGATGGTATGCACTTGTGTTCTGAAATAACGAAGGCCTTTCGCCGTTAGTTAGTCTAGTTAGACAAGCTAGAAAGGCCTGAAATAAACACTCTCGAGACTTACAAGGCATTTTCGAGGTAGTTAGGTTAGAGTCCGACACATATTGTTTCGTTTGGAGGTTTAGAATAGGAAGTGGACTGTTTTTTTTATTTTAATCGGTACCTCCAAATAATCCTGGTGCTGGTTCTCCTGTCAGCTTCTTGAGTTGGTTTTCCTTGACAAAACCTTGTGCACAGGTCCAGGGTCGACCCTTGCTTGTATGATGGAGCACTGGAGCACTGCAGCTACTCTCTTAATCTTTGATGATTGAATTCTTGTAAAATTCTTCTTGGTTGCAACAATAATCACTTTTAGGTTGAGTTTGAAGTTGCTGCACCGAGGTTGGTTCGAAAAGTAACAGCTTGGGAGTAGGTAGGTAGGATTGGAATTTTTCTCTTTTGTATAAAATAGATTTCAATTATTTTCTTTCTAGCCCCATTGCCATGTGAAATTTAGTGATACCATTAAGAAATAATATTGCATTTGTAGCTGCATGCACAGTCAAACCTTATTAATATTATCCACATATGTCTGCTCAAATTCGTTTAGATTTGATATCGGGCATTTGTGGTTTATTATTCACTGTATTCGCAACAACACAAGTATTCACTGTATTCGCTTTCTCTGAGATTTTTGCAATGTATGCATTTCTGAACGTAGGGATACATTCGAGCTAGTTTTTTTTTATGACAATAACAGAACTGCTTAAAGTGCTCGCCACTATAGTTATAGTTTCTCACTTCATAGTTTTAAGGAGTGATAGCAAAAATAGCTACGAACGACCGTGGTTCCATCTACTTTGACGCACAACACCCCCTTAAGTATAAAACGAAAGCAAAATTTTCAAAACAATTTATTGTTTTTTTTTCCATACACTTTTTAGAACTATCAATAATAATAAGATAATAATTTCATAGCGATATCACAACACAAACTAAGTACTCCAATTTCGACCATTCGTAGTTCGAGAATTTAGGAACAAGCTTTTTTCATTTGTATTTTTCCGTCGAGACCGTAAATAATGTATTTGGTTCAAAATGTAACCTTTTCGTCTTACAAATCTAGTCTTCTATCAAAATTTCTCTCACAAATTACATACAACATGCTCAACTTATTCGTGCTGACGTGAAATTATATAAGCAAAGTTTTGCAGCCCACACAGCAAGCGAGTTGAAATGATATTTGACTTATAAACTGGCATGGTTATCATTTCAATATCAGTGACATTATTGTAATATAAAAATACTGTTAAAATTGTTTTTCAGGAGTACAGTACTACTAGGGCACAAAGTCAACACGAATTATTGGAATCAATAACTCTTCAAGGTTCATGGGTTATAAGTGCATATGTGGCGATTAAATTCCGTTTTTATTCCTTGAAGGTAACTACGATTTTTCATATTGATCTGTCGCATGGACTAATTTCGAGGTACTTGAGGAATACAGAACCTTTTTTTTAATATTTTAAACCAAAATTTTAAATTGTTCAAGGTTCTTTTTTCCATGGGTACAACAATAATTCAAGGAAAAAAATATTTCGGACTTGCTAACATACAAAACCTTTCAATTTGGATCATTGAGAAAAATGCATCAACTTCAAACTTATAATCAAGGTTTTCGGGAATGTTAGTTAAAAATACTGTTTTTACAATAAATTAACCGTAACAAAACTCAGATTTTAGCTCAAAAATCAGTCATTCTTATCGATATTAGCCTAAATAGTAGCTAAAACTGTTCATTCTACAAATATGTTTTCTGGCTATAGGATACGTACAAAAATCCTTGATTTGTAGCATCAAAAAAAGGACAAACTATAATGGACATTCGGTCACTGTATGCACACGCATACATCACACTGCTTTAACATTCATTAAATGTAATAAATATAAATAAAAAATTTTTCGTGTGTGCAATTGGTGCTACATTATATATTCATACTAGGTGCATCAATTTGTGTGATTTTTACATTTAGATAACAGCAGATCTGAAGTAATACCTAATCAAATATACAAGCATCACTCTAAGTAATATTGATGCATGATTAATTTAAAATTCGTACACGCTTTTATTCAGTAACACAGTAATAAATTAAGGGTCTGATAGCACTTGATTGCAATCAGGGCATTAGTATAACCATCTTTTATTATTTTAAAAAATAAGGACTACTTATTTTGGAATTTCAAAAAGCTTACAGATGCGTTGATGGTCTAGGTATATTTGAAAATTGGTAAATATTTTACGCTCATATTTTGTGTTCAAACTTTTTTTATAACTGAATATTTGCCAAATTTGAGAACACAAAGCAATAATATTTACAGTTTTATCTTTAAATTGTAGCTAGACTTTTAATCGACACCAACGGAGTAGGTTCTCCATTTGACTGTATTTTTTTATTATCACCGTCATTCGAAATGTGTAGTAATTTTTTAATATAATTAACGGTTGTTACTAACCCCTTTATAAAACAGAATGCAATCGGTTCTTATCATGCCCTTAAAGTATACATTATGGGAATACATAAGTATTTTAGCATAAGGTAATCTGTAAATAAAAATCCTATCCACATTGATGTGGTATATATTATGTGTAGGTGTAATAACAGAAATAACAATTGAAAACAATTATAATAATTGCCTAAAAAATTAACAACACAATGTATTGATGATTTGTTGGCCAAACATTTGGACAAAATGAAACAAAACATCTTGGTTTTGTTTATATTTAAAGTAAAAAGTGCAATTGACGTCTAAGTATTTTCAAATCTTAAAGTTTATGTGGTGTTAACAGGCTTATGGTCCAAATTTTAATCAAGTGATTCCTTGGCATATTTGGAGCAAAAAAGGTAATATCAAATTTTTATGGTTAGACCAAATTCGCCTTCTTCTACATTTTGTGTGTAGGTATTTACAAAAAAATATACTACAAAATTATATCCAACTTTATTGGGCCAAATATAGCAAGAAATCTCTGGTTAACCTTTTGACCATTAAGTTCATTAGCACCTGTATTCAATTAACCTGTTGTAAATTCTCCATTAAGATCACAAATCCATGTCCATTTAAGTCACAATTGCACGATTTAAATAAGATATCTTTGTCTTATAAAAATGTAGTATCATAAATTAATTAGAAAAAATATAAATACTTAACCATTTTGGTAACCAATGAAGCTGTAATCCTTCTATACTACTCATTGAAAATTTTCAACAAGTCTTATCTCAAATATAATTTTGGAGGAATGTTCAAACATATATTTTAATTCACTGCACCATAGATACAAAGGAAGGAGATATGCCATCTAGTGTGTCTAATATGAGATCCGCTGTCTCCAATATTAAAAAATTACCAACCCAACTTAAACCACATGCAAACATAGTCACAGACGTATTGGAGGGTTTGTGTGGGTACTGACTTGACGAACGCGCGGTGGCGATGTTTCGACTGTGTGGTATACGACGAGCCTCCGGATTCCCATAAAATTATATGGTTACTATCTGTGGGTATGTCAACCATAGGGCGGAGACGCAATATCGACCAAATGCCACTTCTCCTTCCTCTCTCTTCTGTGCCCTGCACTTTATACATTCCAAACTAATTTAAAAAAAATTTTTTTTTTCTATTTAAGATATTATCGCTGTTTCGTTCTATACTTAGAACTCATTCGAGAGCAAAAAACTTTCGACATCATACCGATCTACGATGCCAACACAGCTAAGAATCACATATAAAGAAGTATAGTAGCATGTTACACTAACATATCATACACACTCGACCAATACAATTATCGTCCGAAGACCGATTACCGATCTATGGAAAAAAATGTGACACTAATATTCAGATGTCTGCATGGTCACTCGAAAAATATACAGACTATTGCAGACATTGTGTACCATAAATTTAGCTTGCATTAATAACTGGTTTTTAAAAAAAAAAATTACATTTTGGAACATAATACTTTAGATTTGTGTAAAGCGTGTCCAACTGTCGACTCGTGCTGCTAATTACTGAGAATAAATTCTCTCATATATCCTCCACCTTATTTTCCATTATTTTGAGTGAGATATATTTTGTTTTAATCTATAGATCAGTTAGTTTGCTTGGCGGGTTTTCTTTACAGAGTTAATCTAATGCACAGAACCATCAATCAATGTCGTAACATTGCCAAATATGTTTTGAAATCATATTTAACTTTTTTCTAAAGTGTTAGGACAAAGAAAATTATGGTTTAATTTAACTACAAATATCATTAACAATCTGTACGTTTTCAAAAATTTCCATATTGGATTTGCGTTACAACATGTTTTCCAACCACAAAAACATCAGTATGTACATTCATTTTTTTCTTAACATGAGAAAGTTTACATTCCACAATTATGAGCTTTTATTAAAAACATTGCCTTTAAAGCTAAGGGGTGCTTTTATATTGTGTATCGTTTATATTTATCGCAACAAAATCTGTATAATGTAATGCACATATATTTAAAAGATTTACAATTACAATAAAATATTATTCTGAGTTACCTACCGTGACTAAACCATAAGAAAGCTTAGTTTTTCGGGGACGATCTTTTATATTGTTAGTAGTTTATTTATGCAAAAAAATGCAACCAATATACGATATAAGAACATCCCTTAAAAGGGGGCAGGTTCTTTGATAACACCTTATATTGTTTCCTTTATTAACGCTGATAGCTGCCAATGGAAATAGAGATTTGACACATCCAGCGAGGGAATAAATAGGTTGTGCATGGTGTCTCGAAACACTTGTCTAGCGTTGTATAAGAGTAGAAGGCATTCCAAAATTAATACGAGGGTGAAATGTTGCGACTTGTACCGCATCAGAATTGAATTGAGGTTCTACTCAGAGTTTTACGTTAAATTTATTAATTTTCAGTAGGAAGCGACCACGTCACATATTACGATTGAAGACCTGAAAACACTACATACGAATTTCGGCTTTGGCACCATGATAAAATTGAGCCACCGTTGCCAATTGTTTTGTCTCGTTCATTCTCAATGGAGCGTGGTAGCCAATTATGTGCATATTTTGGTTGGTTTCGATAATCATTTTGTTTTCTAATTGCTGCTTCCTTCAGTAAGTTTGACATTCTGATATGGTCTCAGTTCATTTGACGTATGAGAGAGAATACAATCTAACTCACTGCATATATAATAGGGCCTATTAGCCCACTTGCATTCAAAAGGTTTAAAAGGTGCATCAAGTAAAGTTAACTTTTCTTTTTTTATCAAATCAACTATTATTACAGCCGTAACAACGATTCAATTGATTCATTTCTTCTCATTTGCAAACCATAAACGAAAACTATCAAAGACACATACAATTCTATGAATTCGCTAATTTCGAGACACCCTGTATTCCAGCACTTCTCAAGAAACTCGCCCCTCTCGCCGCCGCCGGTACTCCGCATCTCCATCGTCGATATTTGCGTCTTCGCACATCACTGTCTATGCTTTTGCTTGCCGTCCTCGAAGACCGAAGTTCGATCGGATTCATTACATATATGTACAGCGGTGGATTGTGGTTTGGATAGAGGACAGAGATACGGAAGACAGTGCCCTAGTACGAACGACACACGGTCACGACGCTGTCCCGCTCGCGCACGGCGGCGGACGGCGGCGAGCGAGCGAGACGGCGCTACTTGTCGCCGTCCGGCTCCGCGCCGGCCGTCGCTCATATGTCCACCTCGCAGATCTTCCTCTTTTGCGGCAGGCCGTACTTCTCCTTCTTGATCACCTCCTGCTTCAGACGGAAATAGTACTCCACGCGGGACACACCGTAGTCCTGCAATCAAATGTTGACGAACCCCATTACAATTATTTTAACTACATTATTTGTCAGCCTTATTGGCCCAGTATTGTATTGTTTATTCATCATCCATAGACAGTACACTGCACTCGGATTTGTCATATTTTAACAATGGCCAGTTCAGCAAAACAAAACACAGCGAAGAAGAACTGGAAAGAAACTCCGCTGTTTTTAATTTCAATATCCACTTAGTCTAAATTTAAGAAAGTGTTTGTCAATTATTTTAACAAAAACATAGGTACACACTACATTAACGACTGAAGAGTGAAGAGATGTCTCGCCGTTCGATAATCGAGGTGAAGCAAATCTGGGCGACGACAACATGGAAAGATCCTTTGCCTACTCCCTGACCAAACATGTTGTCAGAAACATTAAAGATGTCTTGTCTCTTTGTCAGTGTGTGGCATTTCAATTTCATAATTTGGTGCAAGGGCATGAGCTAGCAAAATTCGGGGTTTGATTGTGAACTTTTGACAGCAAAGATATGTCGGTATGTGTTTAGTGTGCATTTTAGTAATTTGTCGATTTAAGTGTCACGGGAAGTGAAGTGTCGCCATTTGCTACCCGCATCAAGGGGCATCGAGTGTGGTAAGATTATTCCATTTCCGTTAGATCTAGATCCAGGCTAGGATTCCCATCGGCTAGTAAGCTGCTTGAACGAAGAAATTTCCAGAAAATTCCTCCAAAGCCCTCACCCAATAGCCGAAGGGTATCTTGCTCTTGGTGGCGTTGACGGCAGACCAGAGCGCCCAGAACAGGTGGCTGGCCAGCGCGAACGCCTCCACCTCCGACAGCAGCTGGTTGATGTCCTCTATGGTCGGGGTGGTGTCCTCGGCGGAATCCTCCGACGTCGCCGCCAGGTAGTGTTTGAGGTACTCCTTGATGAAAATTTCCTGTGGAGCGCGCGAGTGGTTAGCGGGGTAACGTAAGATGGGAACTAACGGATTTCGTTGTTGGCTGTTATAATTGTCAATACTTTATTTACATCGTCGTGACTAGCGAGCGTGGAAGGACAAAAGTGGCGATCGAAACCCATTCGTACGGCGGCAGCGCAGTCACGAGTTAATGGAAAAGTTCTTTTTATTTTTCATTTCACTTCATTTATTTAAACTTTTTGGTAGTCAAACTACGCTAAGTTACGTCAAAAAGATCCGCGGATTCGACCAACCCAGTAAAAAGAACCCGCAAAGAAACTTCACGGGTTTACATAACAAAATGTTTCCGTCCACAGTTACGAAATACACACTTAGATCTTAATGCAACTGCCAAACAATTCCTTGGTGGAATAGATTAAGGCAAAGAACAAAGAACAATAGAAACAGCAATCCTCAGTTTAAATTACTAACAAAGTTTCTGATGCAATAATATAAATTAATGTAATTTATAGCATTATAAGTATTCTCTGGTGTAAAAGCCGTCGTCAACTTAACCTATGTCAGGTGTATAAAGCCCTCTAACTACTGACTTCTAACTAGTTGATTTGCTAATGAATTCGGGACATACAACATCGAATGTTCGTAGCAATAATTAGCATCCTGTGAAGTTCTTACATGTTATCACGTGTTGTTGCAACTCGAGAACATCAATAGTGAGCGAATTCGTAAGCGAATTGACTCGCCGGCGCTACCAATATTTCATGTAAAGTGGCGACGCCTATACAAATGGGTTTCGGTTGCCACTTGGAAGCTCGCTGGTCGTGGCAGTTCAACGATGCTGTCTAATTACATGATTAATTTCAATAATTTGGATATTTTTAAATTGTATCGATGATAATTATCAAGATTTTCTTTGAGGCAAGGATTTTGTTAGTAGAAAATATGAAAAGAAGCAGCATAGAAAAATTTAATTAGTCCAATTTTGTGAATCTAATAAAGGAGTAAATATTATGATTCGAAATCTCCTTTGAGGTTGCATAAACAAGGTTGGACAAATCGGACATTACTACAATCGAATAATGATGTAATAAAAAAATTGTTAGTAATGATTATCAGCCGTGTTGATTGTCAATAATCTTCCTAATGAATGATTAAAAATTGTCGCAACAGACATTAGCAGAAATTACATTGCAGCTGCACTAAACCAATTGGCAATTGTAATTGCAATTTTAACGCCATTCGTCAATAGAAGAGTAATGACAGATTGTCACAACAGATTTCCCCGAACCCGTACTACATTCAATGTATATATATACCAGTAATATGGTGCAGTCATTACTAGACACAATGTCCTAATAAATCCTATATAAATAATACAAATTATGACAAATGCCACGGCCAAGTGGTAATGAAAAGTTCCAAACCCGTGACACAAACAGTTAATGTCAAAACAGATCTAATTTGTGCTTATTGATTTCATATTGATAGAATTTAGAATCGAATCAATATTCAAATGACAAATGCCAATCGCAAGCATAAATACTATGAAAATATTGTATTTCTGGATTTATCCCACAATAAATTTGTTTTTAAATAGGATAAATTCCCCAATGTTACAGCTGCATTTTCCCACAACCCATCCTATCATTGAATAAATCAGTCGCATCATTATAGAAAAAAACATCTTTGTTTATATTATCATGTAGACAGGTTTCTATATGATTACATCAGAATGTGTTATGGGATAACTTGCATATACTTTAGGAAGCACAGTATAAAGTCCAAAAAGCACCAGATTTGAAACCATATCATGCAAGTCTCTAACTTTTGACCTTAAGGCGAACCCGTGAACATAAAAAAATTACGCTTCCCATACAATGTCTCATATGAATAACCTGGGTCGAACAGAAAATAAAATATGTGTGAAGATTTTCTTTTAGCTTTCATTTGATTCGGTTCAGAATTATCAAAGAAACAAAAACGTGCAGACACAGATATCTATTGCCTGCTATTAGATATTGAATTATTGACTTACTTACTTACTTAAAAGTGGTTTTCAAATAATTAGTAAACAAGGTTAGTAGTTAGTAGTATGGGGAGCATAGGTTACGGGCCATTCTTAAGCATATGGTCCAAAAATAAAACACTGTATTGACAGTGCAAATATAACCGAAATGCAACCACACACTCACATGTCCAAATTGTCAAGGTTGATTTAAAATGTGTCTTATCTTTTTGAACCACTTGCTTTTTACGAAATACTTTAATTTTGTTGAATGATTTTGTTTAAGTACACTGCATGCTTTTTGGACATTTTCGTAGGCGTCCTAATTTAAAGTGGTCCAAATCTTGCACACACATTAAAACCAAAAACAAGTCTAGCTCCGATTCAACTAACATTTAATTATGGTTTTCAACCAATTACTCTTACGGGTTTTGTACATTTTGTACAATTTGAATTTACTATATCCAGCAATCTATTTAATCATGGAGTGCGCAGGATTTGGAACTTATAGTAATTCCTAAAATGATACTTCAAATTACTGTGTCCGTTCTCGATAGTTCGGTCAGCATATTTTCACCCCGCTCGCCCCTATGCTATGGTCACGGGCCATACGTCCACCGCTATTGTTAAGTCACTGGCCATCGCCGGAGCGCGCCCATCTACGGTCACAGGCCACAGAGCTGATCGCAGACAACAGACCGCACTCGTCTATGGTCACGGGCCATAGAGATGATCGCAGACAACAGAACGCTCGACTAAAAATCAAGCACATACACAAACAAGCTGCGTACTGGCAGACAAACGCAATGATATCCAGCATGTTGTTATTGTTAGTTTTATTGCCTGCCAATGTTACTTTGGTTGAGATGAAAGGAAAAAAAAACATAGTTTTCTACTTGAAATGACTAATACCCAGCTCAAGCAAGTTCTCCAGTGAACCAGTAGTTCAGTGCAAGTTCTGTCAAAGAAATGTCAAATCTGACAGTTCTTGCCAAGGCAGACAGCAGGACAGAAAATGTCATCCAAATACCTCTGAACAATTAGGGAAACTGCTTGCACTAAAGCTTCTATTTGTAAATCCATTTAATTAATTTTATTTAGGGCACTCATTACACAGGTGCCTCGAGTGTCGTGAGTGTAATTCGGATCACCAAATTTTTTTTACTTAACTGGACACGGATGGCTAATGCCACACCTGCTGGCATGATATTAGCCGAACACACATAATGGGAACTAGGCAACATCGCTGGGACCTTCCTCACATCTTTGTCATCAGCGGCGGTGTTTCTTATCATTAATGCATGTGGAATGAAAAAACAGAACGTTAGGGCTGCAAAACAATCTCAATGATTACAGTTATTGAAATATTTCACTTGCTTCATGTGCTAGACTTTGAAATTTTGTGGCTGCTGCCTATGATACCGCTCAAGTATTCTGGTAGTGGTCATAACTTTTCGTATAGTGCCACCAAAACTCGACATGACCAATTGTTAATACAGTTGCTGACCCATTTGCTTGCATTTAGTAACATTTGACCGCTGAGATGACAATTGTTTTATTACAGAACAAAAGTGAAAAAGTCTGTTGCAATCAAATTAAGCATTTTGCATTAAAATTTCCATAAAGTTGCCACAGACCAATCGTAATGAATGTCACGAACCTTGCGTGTTACAAAATTGCAGCGCAATCATTCTGCAATGGACAAAACATGATGATAACCACGAGAAAAACAGTCAAGACATGATTTTGCTGAAATGGTAGGTCTCAACTTATGTATGTACCGATCAATGATGATGACATGAAAAGCCCATTTACCATAATATCATACCAAATTGTAATAATGACTTTCGACAGTTTGGTTCGACAGTATAATAATTTAGACAATATGAAATTCAAGACCGTTATTGGATTTTAATTTTAAATCCCCACTCTTCTGTGACGCTCGGTAACAGAAATTATCAGCTATTTAACAAAGGTATTTATGTCGAACTGCAGTCAAAGTAGATATACCTTTATTTCGATAAAAGCGCACTGCCGAAATAACAGAGTCAACAATCCTGCGACAGATAACCTCCAACCTCATGAGCGTGAAACTGGGAAACCAGATATGTCAACGTGGCTATCGAAATATACAAGGTGTAACAGAAGTCAATGTAGTAACTTCAGAACAGACATATTCATATTCATTTTGAATTACCTGATTAGTGTAGAAACTAAAACTTTTCAGACAGCGCCTCCATTGACTCAATTTTTACATTGACCTCCAAAATTACATCCTTAAGTTAACCACCAGTGACCTCTGTTGCTGAACGCAATGGATTGTTGTATTAGAAACAAATTGAATTAATAAGATCTCTTACTATCTGCATGAGATTCAAATATAAATAAAAAACCGGCCAAGTGCGGGTCGGACTCGCAGACGAAGGGTTCCGTACCATCGTAAAAAAATGTATACAAAAAAATCACGTTTTTTGTATGGGAGCCCCCTTTAATTTTAATTATTTTTTAATCTTACCTATTTGTTGTTATAGCGGCAAAATAAATACACACTCTGTGAAAATTTCAGCTGTCTACCTGTTACGGTTACTGAGATACAGCCCTGTGACAGACGGACAGACGGACGGACGGACGGACGGACGGACGGACGGACGGACGGACGGACGGACGGACGGACGGACGGACGGACGGACGGACGGACGGACGGACGGACGGACGGACGGACAGCGGAGGCTTAGTAATAGGGTTCCGTTTTCACCCTTTGGGTACGGAACCCTAAAAATGATCTCTTGAGCAACTACGAGACTTAAAATTAAATTTAAAATGATCTCTTGAGTAAGTATGAGACTGATATTTATGTCTGGAGAAACTAGGCTTGGCCATTTTAATCAACCTGTTATAGCTATGCCATTTCACCTCTATCAAGATTGAATTTCCCAAATCGTATTCCGATTGCGGCTTACCCGACGCGGCGCCGGGACTACCTTACCTTCTGCTGCAGCGTCGGCCGGCGTTGCGGACACTCGTGGTAGCAGGGGTACCGCGGGTTCGTGTAGTCGTACTCCCACTCCTGGAGGTGGTTCGCGATGTCGAAGCCCCGGTAGTTGTACGCGCAGTACTCGAAGTCGATCAGCACCTGGCGCCATCACGTCCATTAGTCCCAGCTTGGTTTTCACGAAGTGCTGATTTATTTTAATCGACAGATAAAGGGCCTGCATTACTAAAGTGTTAATTATCTTGTACCAGTACCGATTGCGAGATGGTAAGAAAGGCCCTTTAATGTGAGGATTAAGCTAATCAGTACTTGATGGAAGAGACCCTTAGCAGTCTGGTTACTTTACAATCGAAATGATTGAACATTTAGTGTCCCTAAACGCCGCTCTCATCATCCATTTTCGTTTTCATTCCACCATCCATTCCAGGCTCCAAATTCAAGCTGATTGCAGGAGATAAGACGCATAAAACAAAAAAACAACTTCACTTACAGAAGTGCTTCCAGCAAAAGGAACAAATCGATTTCAAGTACCTGTGAAATTCTTAGATGTTCTTACGTGTCATTGGAACTAGAGAACATCAGTGGTGAGCGAATTCGTAAGCGGTCTACGGAGAAGTGGCTAAACCGCCCTCGTACAAATGACTCAGCTACTCCCGTCCGTTTCATTCTCTCTCGACGTGGTAAGTCGGGCCCACCCCTTTAAAAGAGTCGATAGTAGCGGAGAGTAGAGGACGCTCTCACCAGCTTGGGCTCGCCGTTGTCGGAGATGTGGCTGGAGAGCGAGTCGGTGGTGGTGTCGCCGGCGAGCTGCATGAGCGCGTGCAGCGTGGTGCCGCCCGCGCCGCCGGGAGCGCTCGCCTCCTCCGCCGCGCCGCTCTCGTCGTCCGAGCCCGCCGTGCCCACCTCCTCCAGCAGCAGGATATTGCCTGTTGTTGTACAAAACATAAATAAAAAGTAGGGAGATATCCCATCTAATGCGCCTACTATGGGATACGCTGTCTCAAATTTAGAAAAACTACCAACCCAACTTAAATGTATTTGCCACATGAAAACATAGTCGCAAAGTTTTTGGATGGTTTGTGTGGGTTGAAACTGACTTGATGAACGCGCGGACATTCGCGCGCGGTTACTATGTTTCGACTGTGTGGTATACGACACGCCTCTAGATTTGTATGCAATTATATGGTCAATTTGACTATACGGCGGCGACGGATATCGAGCGCATGCCACTTCTCCTTCCTTTACCTTTAGTGGTACAAACATATGTTTTTATGTTACTTAGACATGGATGGCTGACACCACACCCACCATCATGATAATGGCTTCGGGCCTAATTCCTTCGGGCCACATACCCGAAGGAATTAGGTACCACGCAAGGGCATTCTCTCTATGGGCATGACTACATTGAACTGGATTGAAATTGATGATGAGGATTGATTTCATCGCCGCTTCGATGGAATGGCTTGGAAGAAATGTCAACCCAACTGACCCTCCTGCATGTCGTTGTGACAGAAGACGACGGGCGACTCGACGGTGGCGAGGTACCGCTTCAGCCACTCGATCTCCTTCTCGAAGTCGACCCTCTTCAGCCGCTTCACCATGCTCGTCTCGTTTTCGTCCTGTCACGTGTATACATAAACTGGTTCATTGAAGAGCGGGATTGAAAATGAAGGATTGTACAGTCGCATTCAAAAGTCCAGGACATTTCAACGCGATTGCTATGAAGCGCTCGCATCGCGCGGAGGTGAACGCACCGCCCGCGTGGCTTGCGCGATTGCGAGGATTTGAACCCAGACCTCTGTCTTTAAGGCAAGTCCCCACGCCACTAGGCTACGAGCCGCTCAAATATTTGTTTTAAATGTTTTTTATTGTTATTATAATTGTATTATGTTTAATAATTTATTATTGCTTTTAAGTTATCTATCCGGGAAGGGCCACTTTCCGGATTGCACTCTGGGACTTTCTCTGTTTCAAAGAAACAGACAGGCTTCATGATGAGGAGGATGCAACATGTCCACAAAGCAAACAATGCGCATAGTGTTTTTGATTGTGTAACATTAATTTTTTTAAGATCTTTTTATTTTATCTTTGAGTAATCCACCTCCAAAGCCTCCACCTTCACCTCGAAATTTTGGACCTTATAACTTAGAAACCTATCTCGTGTGATCAAATATAGCTGTTTTGAGTATAATTGCGCATAATCTTTTTTCCACGTTTGTATGGGGAGTTCAGCGCGCCCACCTTAAAGTTAATATTTATCCTTAAAGTAAATATTTATAGATTTTTTTGTATTCAATTAAGTAACTATATGTGTATTGTCAAGGTGTTCAGTTTGATTTCATTATACATTGTGTAATTGTCTCCATATCTGCTTCTCACACTCCTCATGCCACCCACCCAAAAGTAGACTGGTAGAAAATAGAAAACAGTTGTACCTTTTGCCCAACATATTGGTGCAATAAACATGCATGAATAACTAAACAAACCCTTATTAGTGAATTAGTTCAAAGTGCTATGGATACATGAACAATGAAGAAATTGCTGATGATGCGACAGACAAGCATGAAATTGTGTTGACAGCACACACGATGTAAACATCACATGCATGACGCTTAGGGAACATTTACACCAAGAGAGGAAAAAGTTAATAATAAATATCAAAGTATGTAGAGTATTGAAAATATCAAGAATACTAATATTCCCAACACTGATTGAATTTTGTAATTTTTTTATAGAGTATAAATAGCTAACACTACGAACCCTACAGACCTAAAGCATCGGTTGATGCTTATTGCAGTGAATGTGGTATGCAGCAGTGAAGAGAATTCCTGTGTTAAATACCAGAATACAAAGATATTTGTAGGGTCTGCAAATTCTGGGATAACTATTCGTCTTCTACGAGATGACATCACGTCGCTGTATTGAGTCCAAGAAGACAAGCAAGTACTTAGATAAATTAGTAATTTCATACTACGTTTCGTACTTATGAACAAAAAAAACTAGCTATGATGCAAAATGTACTGGGTGTCAAGATATTATCAGGAACACTTGATGGCTCAGTGTGAATGCAGTTTCAGTTAGATAGGACATATGCGACAGTCAATCGCTGAATAAACAAGCACACGAAGAAGGAGAAACATATGCGAAGTTTACACAGCAAAGCCTAACAATCTACAATAGCAGATAAAACTGACAGGCATGGAATAATTTCAAACATCGCTTAGGGACGTCACACTTTTTGATAACCTATAGCTGAAATACCTTTGCTAATGTTAACAACTATTCAAGGCGCTACGGCCAGTCAACTCCTAACACCATGTAAATGTAACTTTGAACAAATGTTATAATATATAAGCACTAGATTCAAAACATTCAAAAGTATGTATTTTTTGTAAGTAGTATAAAAAGCACAAAACTAATCCTAAACTAATAGAAAATTGCCATATTGATAAGCATGAATAATACTTTTGGATGCTATGAATTTTGGATCTTGTGTTGATGTTGATCCATATTGAAATGCTGCATTAAATCCAAATACAACTCCAGACTGATCAGTATTATTTTCGGGATTCCGTCTTTAAAAAACAACAACATTTTTAAATCAAAGAATCGATTTGCATTAAAACTTTGAAAGTAGATTGATCACACGATAAGTTAACTAAATTTTTTGCATGAAATAACTCTGTCTCCATTAAGATTTCTAACTTTAGTTCTAGTCGTTAGATTTTAACGTTCAGAAAGAGACACTACTACATTTTTTTAATGAAATATTATAACAAGTTGATCGCTAGAAGATGTCCGAGATTCGGTCCGGATTATAGAAATGAGCCATTGTAATGAACAAATACAAAACTAAATAAACACATTACAAAAAGAAATAATGACCTACTTATAGAAGTTATCGAGATATGAATTACTGAACTGAATGTGAATGTAGAAAGAACAGTGAATCAGAGAGTGGGAGAATGTTTACCTTGGGCTCGACGGTAGCCAACCGCTCGTCGACGGTCTTCAGCCAGCGGGCCATGGTCTTCCAGAGCCAGTTGGGCTCCTTCATAAGCGGCACGTCCATCGAGTGTATGGCCGCCATCTTCTCCGCGATCTTCATGGACAGAGCCGGCTCCGACAGCTCTTTGGTGAGGAGCGACCGCGCCTGCAATCGACCATACAATGCATACATTTTGAGCCTTCCATGCCAGAGTTCACGGTTTCAAATACTGGCCCATTTTCGGGTAATTTTGATTTTGAGTGATCACCTGAGCGGAGCCCGATGAAGAGCGACCTCGGCTCCCGTACACCGCGTCGCATCGCCCGCCCGCACCATTGCTTCGTTTTCTCCTAGCGTTCTGATTTTTGTATTTATGCTCTTGCGTGATGTTAAAATCCTATAACCTTTCTCAAGAATTGGGCTATCAAATATGCACGAAGAATTTTTCAAATCCGACTGTAGTTGCAGAGATTAAGGCATTCAAACAAAGTAACAAACAAACTTTTAAGTTTTTTCTCTGCTATTATTTCCGACTCATTATTTTATAAACAACACACACTAATTTCATAGAATGCCTTCGGCAGGAAGCAACACATTTTTGCGGCGTAATCGATGCACGACCATCCTCTTCCCGCTGACCGCTGGTGAGGTTAGAATATTATTATATTGTCTGGTGATTACCCGAAGGATGTATGACTTTTCTCAGCTAATGGGAATTTTAATCAAATGCCTCACATATTTACATTCTATCTATCAAGTGAGAGATAGACCACAGAATGTTTATAAACAGATGTCATATAAATCAGAGAAAGGAAGATAAGAAATTCTCTGAGGGCAAGAGAGTTCAGACAAATTTTTGCATAACCAGCGATATGATTCTAATGATCTGTGCAGTGAAGTCTCGCACGTCCGAACACGAACAAAGAAGACAATCGCGGTAATCCGAACATCGGAAATCATCGGACTTTACAAATTAGCCAGAAAAAAATGTTCCCACACATCACAAAAAGACGCTAAGCTAAATGCTTCAATAATAAGGTGATACTAAAATGCCTAAAGACCACAACTTTAATTTAAACAGATACTGAAATGTCGTGGGCCAGATAGTGAGAAAATACAAGCCGCTAGTTTCTTTGAGAATCGAGACCTGCAAAGTTCCCCTCAACGCCTCCTTTATTTCGCCGCTCTCTTGACCGCTTTTTTATTTATTGATCAGGCCTTATCCAGCCAGATAGTTCAACAGACACCTATACACGCCTTATGTTTATATGATCAGATCTAAGGTCAAAGAGTGACTGAAACTAATATTATCTCCTTACCGGTATGTACTCTTCGATGCGTCCCCCCGAGAAGACCCCGTGAAGCTTGGGACCGAGCTTGCGCTCCGACAGAAGCGTAAAGATGACGGACTCCGTAACGATCGCGTCTAGAGCTCGCTCGCCGTGCACCTGCCCGTATATCCGCAGCAGCACCTGTGGGGCCAAGAGGTCATGCGCTTCTAAGTAGAGGCTTCTATTGATATTTTTCAAAGTAATTAATTGCAACATCTCGGAATATACTGAAAATATTTAGTTGAAACTTTCAGGAATAACACCTATTACGGAGCACTATCGGTGATTTAAAAAAAGGATGGGGCCTCGTCTACACCCTGCAGTGTTCGGCTTATGGAATTTCGGATTATAGAACGTTCGGATTATCGAATACGCACATTTTTGGGCTTGTAAATGGAACGCGAGATTGTCCACTGCTGAAGGATTTCGGATTACGAAGACGGTCGGACTATGAAGGGTTCGGAATTATGGAGTCTTCAGATTATAGAATGTAAAGATTAAAGAACTGTTAGATTATCGAAATTCCGGATTATCGAACGTCCGGATTGTCGAAAGTTCGGATTAACGAAAACGCACCTTCTTCGGCTCGTCCATGTTGAAAGAGTTGGAGCGCGAGAGCGTCCGCTGGCGCAGGAAGCGGCCGACGGGCGACGTGTCCTTGCCGCCGTCGGGCGAGCGCTCGCGCGGCTCGTAGGCGGTGCGCGCGCGGCCAGCGCACTCTGCCGGCAGCGCCACGTAGTACAGGAAGTTGGAAAGGCCCCCGCTGCGGGCGGAAGGAACGGAGGCTCAGTGATATTGCTTGATGGGAGTCAACTGGTAGTCTATTGAATAAGGAAGATTTGTTTTTGTAAAAAAATGCAGTCTATTCAGTTTTGATTGTCGATTATTTTTGTGAAAATAAAGTTGGCCTTCACGGGACGCCTGGCAGATGTGAAACATCATCATCAAATATGTTTAAGTGTATGTACATATTTGTATGTAATTTATTTTAATATATAAATCCTTATTTTTAGGTTAGTTAATTTTTCGCTAATTCATTTTGTTTTACATTTATTTTTTTGCCCGCCTCACTGCACCTCTCCTACATCTCTAAGGTTGAATGGTAGAGAATGCCTTATGGCATTAATTTCCGCCTTTTTGTACCGTATGGCTGCAAATAAAGTATTTTTTCATTTTTCATTTCATTTTCAAACATTCAAGTTAATTTTAGAATGTATGTTTAACAAAAACGAATAAAGAAATCAGTCAGTATCACGTTACCCTGTTATTATACACATGATTTGGTATTTTAGAGTTATTTTTTTTAGCGTCGTTGCCTTTGAGATTGACGTTTCACATTGAAAAAGTAAAACGAAAAAAAAAAATTTAAACATTGTATATTATCAATGGAAGCATGTTTCATTGATAATTCATTCCTTTGCTAAAAATCTGCGTTATATTTTGCTTACGGTAAGTTTCTCTAGGGTTTTCTGGCTATTGAATAGGATCCATTTATCATCACAAGTGACTATACGATTCAGAAATTAGGGGCCATTATTGTTCCGTGACGCAGCACTCGATGCGTGTTGGCAGATGTGCTTCACTTCATACGATGTACGCGTTTTTTCATTTTCCCAATTTGACACAAATTAATTAAGATTGTTTTATCACTTACACCGAAGGCTGCCGCTAACAAATCAGTGGTTTGAGATGGATCCGCTCCTATTTTCAACTCTTCATTTTCAATTTGAGTCTTCCGACACACCCCCAGTGCAATCAAATCACTCAGAAAGCAGGTGATTTGTCAGCTGTTTGTCAAATTTAAACTTTAAGCTGATAAGATTATGCTTACACTATTACTCACAGCGATGCATGCGTAAGCTTATCGGTTATCTTATTTCTTTTTATAAAAAAAGTTTTCACTAGTGTATTTGTGAGTGGTGCTTTAAATTTCGAATGTATTTTTTAAGGGATCTTTATTTTTGTAAATTCCTATGAAACATAATATTATGGCCAAAACACGAACAATATTCGTTGTAAATAGTAACAAGTACTACGTGCATTTATTGTTTTTTAGCTTTACAATGATGATTTCTTGGAAGAAATAACAAGAAATTTAATTTCGATGATTTTTTTTCTATGGAGTAGTTTTTGCTTCGGAAACGAAAATGATTTGTATTATTATATATAATAGATTTGAGATTTGACCAATAACGAGCGCCACCTAGCCTAGGAGGAAGCCCCAACGACCAAAAACGCAACCCTAACAACAAGATTTGCGGAACATAAATTATTGCAGTGTTCAAGCTATGGTACATGTGGCTTTTCTTTCTCTACATCTTTGTCAAAATATAACCCGGCCATCAAATGGCCACTTGTACTTAGTCAACTCATGGGCCGTAAGCAAAATATTTTTTTTTAATAAAATTTTCTATGCCTTAAACTTACACAATTGTTTCGGATATGGTTCGGATTATAGAGATGTTCGGATTAACTAAAGAACGGATTATGAGGATTCCACTGTATCCAGTTTTAAACAAGCTGATATGTAGGTTCTATGTAAAATTATGAGAAAAACAAAGTGCCCATCATCGAGGTTAAGCTACACTGGGCGCGGTCCAGTTCTACATGGGTGGCCGATTGACCATTTAGGCTGCCCGTTGATCCCGCCCGTGTTGGTACCAACGCGGAACGACGATGGTCGAAAAAAAATATATTCATTCACTTGCAACTCTCTTTCACCATCGCCGATTATAATTACACTCAATTTAAAGGCAAAAAAAAGTTTCACACTCTAATCCTATGGTTATCAAGGACATAATATCATTCACCACCCTTTTCCATTCGACCTTTGAACTTCCAGAGGTCTGGGTTCAACCTCGCCCCGTTCATGCTCTACTTTATTTCTAAATTGATAAGTGCATTTTCGTGACGAATGCGAGCTGTTCCATGGTTCGGAATCCATTTAAAACTGTAGGTCCCCTTCCCCTACTAGGTTCTAGGAGGTAGGGTTAGGCCCGCCCGGGTCGGCACCTCCGCATGGACAAAAGATGGTCGCAACGGCAATGAAAAATCGTCCGCGTTTTCCATCCACCCCAATCTAGCGCTGATCTTACGGCACGGCGCTCTATCGTCTTTGAAATGAAGTGATGGTTTGTTTGTATGTATGTATGTTTGTATGATGAATTTGTAATGAGCTGGTAACTCACCGCACGTGCATGGCACCACGCGGAAAACTTAATGAAGTGAGTCACGAAATTACGATAACACTGCTCTATGACGCCTTTTTCCTGTTACCGATGTTTCTCTCAAAAGCGGTACAAACAATCATCCGATTCTGAAAAAAACTATAAGTAATTTAGGAATCTTTTGCATCAATGCGTGTGTCTTTCGCTTCACGGATTTAAAATGCCACAAAAACATCACGGGTGCTATTTTTGGCCCCCGAGCGCCGATTGTTAAGTTGGTCAAAATCTAATGCAGAATTATTATTTATACTTTATTGTTGAGGTTGCTCTTAAACCATTACACTCTTTTAATATTTTGTAGAAGGATAATGGAATTTATCTTTTTAGCCACAAACATTAAAATGTACAAACGGCATCACCCTAGACGCCACACATTGGACTTTGACCCGCATACGTTTTCCTTGCAAAAGCGAATGCCTGCGGCCTTATTGCCGAACAGCGATAGTCGCTGCCAGCGTCGGTGTCGCTGCTAACGAGCCATCGCATACAAGATTTTTCGGCTACCATCGACTTACCGATACCGACGACATAGACTATTTCGACGGCGGCTACGGATAAAAATTAATTGCGGTTGCCTATCTTTTATCCGCAGTAACGGTAGTCGCAAAATTTGGTATGCGATGTCTTGTTAGCAGCGACAGTCGCTGTTCGGCAATAAGGCCGATGTAGCGCCGAGGCGAGGGTGGTGCGCTCAGTCCTTGTATTTTGACCCCCGGCAAAGTTTCTTGTCGTTTCTTCTTGTGCCGTGATAATCGAACCGTCTATAAAAAAATACAAATCCACGAGTGTGTTTACACCTAAGTAATGGAGGAAAATAAACGAATACACAGATAATAGGTCTCGGCGTACCCCAGCGGTCGACTATTGTCAACCTAGTTTCGTCCAATGATGTTTCTAGGCACAATTAATTAGTGGCGAGCCCATTGATATGTCTTCTATCAGTCACTATAAGGCTCTCCGTTACTAGCGAAACATGGCAACCCAAGAGTCTGTGTCATCTATCTATCAGTCACTATCGGGCACTCCGTTACTAGCGAAATATGACAATACAAGAGTTTGTCATCTATCTATCAGTCACACCTTCTGTGGTCACACCGAATAGAAAGGATAGAGAAGTGGCATGCGGTCGATATCACGTCTCCGCTGTATGGTCAAAGTGTCCATATACTTTTATGGGTATCCAGAGGCGCGTCGTTTGCACGGCCACACAAGAGTCTATGGCATCAATCTTCGGTCACTATCGGACACTCCGTTACTAGCGAAACATGGCAACGCAAGAATCTATATCATCTATTTATAAGTCACTTTTAGGCATTTCGTTACTAGCGAAACATGGCAACATAAGAGTCCTAGTCACTATCAGGCTCTCCGTCACGATCGAAATACGGCAACAAGAGAGTTCAGCTGCCATAACACTTTGCAAAGTGACGCCGTTAGCATAGTTTGCACATACTACTTCATTCATTCGCTGCTTCCACCCAAAGCTGCAATCTACTCAGCTGCCGAACTGTGACATCTGACTGGACGAAGCGTCAGAGGTCCTCCAGGTCGCGACGCGTCTCCTGAAGATGTCCACAGCATGGAGGTCGAAGCGTCGAGCTAAATAAGTTAGCTGAACACTGTATCCGTACATTTAAATGTCGAAAAACAGTGAAAACATAAACATGTAGAATACGAAAAAACATTTCGCTGATTAATGCTATATGTTAAAGAAGATAATATTCCGGTGAACCACCTCCTTTCCAGCAAAGATACTGGTAAACAAACGTGTTTAGGGTCATTCCATTATCGCGGGTGCAACATTTAGACGCCTGTTTTCATTTAACCTAATTAAATTAAAAACATTTAGTAGTCTTTTAAAGGCTAATTTAAGCCTTTAAAAGACTACATTTTAAAATGTTTACTTTATATTAACTAACAAAAATTTTAAAATGATATTTTAAAAGCCAGGAGAAAGGTTCAAATTGCCATAGCGGGTGCAACAAATTTGGCCCAACCTTTCCAGATCACAAACAAAAAACACATAAATCTGTTAATTCTAATACATTTAATATGTTATGTCTTAATATTTTGAAATGTATTAAAATAACAAAGAACATAAAATAAGAACTCTAAAGAAAACAAAAATAAACAATGAAGTAATATTATTTTTAATAATAGCGGGTGCAACGCCAAATTATCGCGGGTGCAACCAGTCTAATTTAAGTGAACATAAACATCAATTTTACTTATAAAGGAACAAAATAAGAGTTCAAACCATATTTATTATTAACAATTATGCTTTTGTTGTCGCTTATATTAATGATTTATTTTGAAATACATCAATAATTGCTGAATATTCTATGAACATATTATTTTCAAAGTCTTTTTCTTGGGCGCTTCCAATTTTGCGATAATATCATCAAATTGCTCTTCTTGTATGTCATTAACGATTTCTGTGCTAATGTGCATGTTATCCCTATTATAAAAATAACAAATCAGTTTTTTCCCTCCATCAGTTAGCTTTCGCAGCGCTGCCTTAGGGGCGTCATTTTTGTCAAATGCAGCAATGTTGAATTCAGAAGCTAACTTCCACTGCTTTGGTAGGACTGGCTGGTAGATTACGTTTTATTTTCGCCAAAGCCTTGCCTAGTGTGCGAGGACTGCTGTATCTAGCAGATGTTTGTTTAAATTGTTCTTCCTTACGTCACTTTCTAGTTGCCTGCATTCTTTCTTTGGATCTGATTCTAGCCAGTATTTTTCATTACATTCCTTCTCTCTGTTTGGAATTACGAGCCCTTTCCCGTTGGAGGTGTTCAGCATAAAGCTCAGGATTTTCTTTTAATTTTCGCCTATATTTCTGCAAAGCAGTCTCCTTATGTTGCTCTGTTGTCATTTTAACCAATATTTCTTTAAAAAAATAAGGAATATACTATAGACACACATATTCAATAAATATCATCAATCGTCTTCAGCATATATTATTTATTAGTCAAGGTATATCAAAACAACGAAATGTAAAAGTAATCACACAAAAAGGTTACGTGAAAAAAAGTTGTTGCACCCGCGATCTTGACGTGAGATCGCGGGTGCAACCAATTTAAGTTATCGTTTATTTTAAACTAATAATCATTATACTCTTAAAAACAAATAATTTAAGTATGGTTTTTATTTCTTCTTACTTTTGCAAAGTTTCAGAACGTTAGCTCTTCATTTCTGTTAAAAAAGTAAACTTTTATATCTTTTGCATCGCGGGTGCAACAAGTTAACAGTGTAATCTAGCAGTCAATAATTCCTAATAAATAGCAACAAATACTTAAATTTTTTGGAACACGAAGATAAATGAATATTTCCACTTCACGTTTAGCCGATAAAACATAACCTCAAGCTGTCAACAACCACTGTTTCGCGCCAGTTGTGCTAGTTATGATTTTACAGTTTATACCAATTCTTCGGATGGTAATATTTCAACAGCCCAAAAAAAGAAGATATGGTATAAAATCAAATAAAAATACATTGATTATTATATTTAGACTTTCTTCTTTGCACTAATAACAAAAAAAACAACTAATAGCGTGATTGAAAAATGCATTTCGGAAATCATCTATAGCGGAATCGCCCTTTACAAAGATTGTGACGTTACAGGTTTTGCGCTATCGCCACGTATGGCAGTGACATTGGCTTATACGGTCTTAGCACAGGAAATTCGCAGAGCGTGGCCTCAAACAGACAAGAGCAAGACTGCAAGCAAATAAATGTTATCACGATGCCGTGTCTAGTGGACCTTTCAGGAACCAGGAATCTTTCAGTCGAGAAATCAGCTTTCACAGCGGTTTTCAAAGCGATAACGAACGTAAAAAAAAGACAACTTTTTCCCAATGTTTATCAGCAGGGCGATTCCGCTATAGATGATTTCCGAAATGAATTTTTTAATCACGCTATTAGTTGTTTTTTTTGTTATTAGTGCAAAGAAGAAAGTCTAAATATAATAATCAATGTATTTTTATTTGATTTTATACCATATCTTCTTTTTTTGCGCTGTTGAAATATTACCATCCGAAGAATTGGTATGAACTGTAAAATCATAACTAGCACAACTGGCGCGAAACAGTGGTTGTTGACAGCTTGAGGTTATGTTTTATGGGCTAAACATGAAGTGGAAATATTCATTTATCTTCGTGTTCCAAAAAATTTAAGTATTTGTTGCTATTTATTAAGAATTATTGACTGCTAGAATACACTGTTAACTTGTTGCACCCGCGATGCAAAAGATATAAAAGTTTACTTTTTTAACAGAAATGAAGAGCTAACGTTCTGTAACTTTGCAAAAGTAAGAAGAAATGAAAACCTTACTTAAATTATCTGTTTTTAAGAGTATAATGATTATTAGTTTAAAATAAACGATAACTTAAATTGGTTGCACCCGCGATCTCGACTTGAGATCGCGGGTGCAACTTTTTTTCACGTAACCTTTTTGTGTGAATACTTTTACATTTCATTGTTTTGATATACCTTGACTAACAATATACGCTGAAGACGATTGATGATATTTATTGAATATGTGTGTCTATAGTATATTCCTTATTTTTTTAAAGAAATATTGGTTAAAATGACAACAGAGCAAGATAAGGAGACTGCTTTGCAGAAATATAGGCGGAAATTAAAAGAAAAACCTGAGCTTCATGCTGAACACCTCCAACGGGAAAAGGCTCGTAATTCCAAACGGAGAGAAGTAATGTAATGAAAAATATTGGCTAGAATCAGATCCAAAGAAAGAATGCAGGCAACTAGAAAGCGACGTATAGAAGAACAATTTAAAGAAACATCTGCTAGATACAGCAGTCCTCGCACACTAGGCAAGGCTTTGGCAAAAATAAAACGTAATCTACCAGCCAGTCCTACCAAAGCAGTGGAAGTTAGCTTCTGAATTCAACATTGCTGCATTTGACAAAAATGACGCCCCTAAGGCAGCGCTGCGAAAGCTTACTGATGGAGGGAAAAAACTGATTTGTGATTTTTATAACACATGCACATTAGCACAGAAATCGTTAATGACATACAAGAAGTGCAATTTGATGATATTATCGCGAAATTGGAAGCGCCAAAGAAAAAGACTTTGGAAATAATATGTTCATAGAATTTTCAGCAATTATTGATGTATTTCAAAATAAATCATTAATATAAGCGACAACAAAAGCATAATTGTTAATAATAAATATGGTTTGATCTCTTATTTCGTTCCTTTATAAGTAAAATTGATGTTTATGTTCACTTAAATTAGACTGGTTGCACCCGCGATAATTTGGTGTTGCACCCGCTATTATTAAAAATAATATTACTTCATTGTTTATTTTTGTTTTCTTGAGAGTTTTTATTTTATGTACTTTGTTACTTTAATACATTTCAAAATATTAAGACATAACATATTAAATGTATTAGAATTAACAGATTTATGTGTTTTTTGTTTGTGATCTGGAAAGGTTGGGCCAAATTTGTTGCACCTGCGATGGCAATTTGAACCTTTCTCCTGGCTTTTAAAATATCATTTTAAAATTTTTGTTAGTTAATATAAAGTAAACATATTAAAATGTAGTCTTTTAAAGGCTAATTTAATTAAAAATGTTTTTCATTTAATTAGGTTAAATGAAAACAGGCGTCTAAATGTTGCACCCGCGATAATGGAATGACCCAGCACATACTTTCTAATCTAAAAGGTATATTAAAAAATACAGACGTACATTTTGACAATATATTTTTTTTTAGCTGCAGGGAATCAGAGCACCCTTCTTGTTGAAATTATGCTTTTGAGAACGAACCGATTCTCAAACTAATTTTACTGCCGCATCGCCATGATATGGAGCTGTCAGCCGGCGGGTGCCTTTTCTCAAACCTCAAACCTGGGAGTCTTCAAACGTAATTCAAACAATCTTGATAGCTCAGCAATAGTCCACAAATCAGCTGGTATGGTGCCTCGCTGAGCATGGTTTCGCGAGGTCCAACCTCGATTTAGCTTTTCTGAGTACCTTTGGTCTCCCACCCCTAACGATTTTTTTATAAAAAGAGAATCCAAAATTCCAAAAACCTTGTAAAACATTAAGAGAATGTAAAAAGTTATTGCCCATAGTATGTAGAATTCATAGAGTTATTTTGAGGTCAAATAACGACCTTTACATTGTAATCAGATTTTGAAAATAATTAGAAAACGTTTTTGGTTGTGACGTGAAGCAGGATTAGAACCTGCGACCGTTGGGTTACATGTCCACTGATCTGACCGCTGAGCTATCTCGACAATAACGTCAGCCAACGAATTTCTCGATTATATTCGAATCGATGCAACGATCTACAGCCTCAGTGGCCCAGTGGCGCGACACTTCGGCGATCGCTCTCCGAAGTTAAGCAACGCTGGGTCCGGTCTGGTCTTGGATGGGTGACCATTAGACCGTTGAGAGAGGCTGGCCGTGGTTCGGATTCCACGATAAACTGTAGGTCCCCTTCCTTACTTACTAGGTGGTAGGGTTAATCCCGCCCGGGTTGGTACCATCGCATTGAATGAACGATGGTCGAAGCGGCAATGAAAATTGTCCGTGTTTTCCATCCAGTTCAATGTAGCCGAGCAATATAAGGAAGGTCCTGGCATGGCAACTAGTTCCCATGTGGTGTGTTGGGCTAATACCATGACAGAAGGTGTGGTACTAGCCATCATGTCCAGTCACATAAAAAAAAAAGCTAGATGGCGCTGTTTTCGCATTGTTTCGCATATTGATCCTATGCTAAGGCATTTTTACTGCAATGATCGAGATATTCCCCTTGTGCAACTGTGTATGGTGTTGGCCGAGGTGTTGGCCCTTTTCGACATGATTTTAAACTAAAATCACAAGAAAACGACAAGAAACAAATGATATCAACTCGAAAACAAGTTTGACATGTGACAGATGTCACTGGGTTGGGTTGCCATGTTGCATTTACAGCGTCACGTAACTCAGGGAGGAGCTTGGAGACCTGCTTCCTATACCAGAGGTCATCGGTTTGAATCCCCGCCCCGTTCGTGCACCACTTTATTTCTCTTTCTGAGTTGTCTAAGTGCAGTTCGTCATGAATGCGAGCTGTTCCACGGAATCAAGCTGTAATTCCGCTTCCCCTACTAGGTGGTAGGTTTAAGGTCGTTCGGGTCTATACCATCGCATAGGATGATAATATGGTCCTTTCCATCCAATTAAAGGGAATGTCCTGACATGCCATTATTCCTTCGTGAATCGGAGTAATATCATGCCGGGGCTGTGGTATTAGCGAGTAATGTCCAAATACATAAAAAAAACACATAGTAAGTTCAATTACACGCCATGACAGTTCTTTTTCCGCACAGACTCTATCTCACGACGCACATATCGAACTCGGTCATCGGAAAATTTATTCGATAGCGGCGTACAACACGCTTATGCATGAATGACGCAGATATTAACGATCATTGATTGGTTAATTTCATTATCACAACAACATTAACATAGCGCAGAGTGGAAACGAAAATCGGGCGCCCACTTGCCCGGTTCTCGGAAACGAGATCCAAAAACTTACACGGGACATCACTTAAAAATAATAGGTCTTACCTATGATATTAGAGATTTTATAAACAGCTTTTAATATTTCATTAATTATCCGTGGATTGGCGCGCAATTCGAAATTCAAATAAATTTTATTCGAAAGCCATGTCATTTTAATTTCAAATTCAGTCATTTGTTTTAGATAGTGTTTTATTTTTGTTAAATTGTGTTAGTTTTTGGCGCCATCGATAAAGTGGAAATTCGTACAATTTTCGAATATATCCTACGTGGAAATACCGCTGCGCAAACAACACGACACATTAACGACGTGTGCAGACCTAACACGAGCCTCGCGGTCGGTCGGTAGCCATTGTCGACAACGACGAATTGAAGGCGATAGTGGAAGCCGATCCAAATCAATCTACGGCTGAGCTTGCTGCAGTCTTTGTAGTTAGTGTCAAAACAAAATTGAAGCTTTCATCAAATCGGAAAGAAAAAAAATCTAGATAAGTGGGTGCCACACGAACTAAGCGCCCAACGACTTCGCGTCGAAGCATGCATAGCACTACTGAATCGGTATAGAAACGAGGGAATTCTAAATCGAATTGTTACATGCGATGAAAAATGGATCCTGTACGACAACCGTAAGCGTTCGTCTCAGTGGATGGACCCGGTTACAGCACCTAATCAGTGCACTAAATAAAACATTACTCATAGGAAGACGATAGTGGCTGTCTGGTGGACCACGCCCGGACTTGTACATCACAGCTTCTTACCGAATGTCTATTGCCAAGAATTGCTAACAATGATGGAGAAGCTCACAATTCGACAACCAAGACTGATCAATCGATCTTCCCCGTTGCTTCTCCACGACAACGCGCGAGCTCACATTACACGACAAACAATCGCAAAGCTACAAGAGTTTACAGCTGGAGGCTCTCCGTCACCCACCGTACTCACCGGACCTTTCCCCAACAGATTTAAACTTTTTTCAAAATGTTGACATTTTTTTAAGTAGGAAAAAATCAACACCCGAGAAGCAGTACAAACAGCATTCGCTGGCTTCATAAACAATATAATAGGTCGGGGAAAAAGTCTTTTCGCATTATAGTATGTATGAACTTGTAATAAAATCTCTTTGGCTATACTATTTGTATCTGGCTGGTTTTGGTATCATTGAAAGTTTAAATTTTAAAGAACATAATTCCAAATTCAAATTAGGAAAATGTGTGATTCTCATTTGTTTTTCGTACTGTCAAAATGAGTGAATCTAATGAAGAAATTCGATACATTTTAAAATTTTACTACAAAAAAGGTAAAAATGCAACGCAAGCCGCGAAAAAAATTTGCGATGTTTATGGACCTAGTGCAGTGTCTGTGAGAGTAGCACAAATTTGGTTTAAGCGTTTTCAATCCGGAAATTTTGATGTCAAAGATGCACGTCGCTCTGGTCGCCCTATTACGGATAAAATGGATGCCATTTTTGAAAAAGTGGAGCAAGATCGGCATATCAGTAGTTACGACGTAGCTGAAGAACTAGGAATTGACCACAAAACAGTTTTGGCGCATTTGAAAAAAACTGGGTACACAAAAAAGCTCGATATTTGGGTACCTCACGAGCTCACTGAAAGAAACCTAATGAACCGTGTACTCATTTGTGATTCTTTATTACGACGTAATGAAACCGAACCATTTTTGAAGAAGCTGATAACTGGTGATGAAAAGTGGATCACGTACGACAAGAACGTGCGAAAAAGGTCGTGGTCAAAGGCCGGTCAAGCTTCACAGACTGTGGCGAAACCCGGGTTAACTCGCAACAAGGTGATGCTGTGTGTGTGGTGGGATTGGAAGGGCATTATTCATTATGAGCTGTTACCACTAGGCAGGACCATCGATTCTGAACTCTACTGCGAACAACTGATGAGATTAAAGCAAGAAGTTGAGAGAAAGCGGCCGGAATTAATCAACAGAAAGGGTGTGGTTTTTCATCATGATAACGCTAGACCTCACACATCTTTAGCCACTCAGCAAAAACTAAGAGAGTTTGGCTGGGAGGTGTTAATGCATCCGCCGTATATTCCTGACCTTGCACCTTCAGATTTCCACCTGTTTAGGTCTCTTCAGAATTCTTTAGGCAGTGTCAGGTTAACATCACGAGAGGACTGCCAAAACCACTTGTCGCGGTATATTGATCAGAAGTCCCAATATTTCTATAGCAATGGGATCATGTCCCTACCTACAAGATGGCAAAAAGTTATCGAACAAAATGGTACCTACATACTTTAGTTAAATGTAAATAAACCATATTAAAAAATGTTTTGAATTTTCTTAAAAAATGCGAAGAAACTTTTTCCCCAACCTAATATGATCAGTTCTATATAAGTCAACACTTATTGTCACCCGACACCGTAGAGGCAGGCTGTTGCTATCGTGTAAAGTATGCTACTGTGATATGTGCCCATCCCTCCTGGAATGGACGTGATGACACGTGCATATCCATGCGAATACCGTCGCCCACACGACCCGTGATGGAATTCGCTCGGTTGCTAACGACCAATGGCCGGTGCAAGGTCAGAGTGTTATCTCCGTCTGCATTGTTTGCGGCTATCGACTGCAAACATGTCCATTTATTTGTTTAGTCTGCATAATGACTTGCGTGTCTTGAAGTATTATAGTTGGCTATGCACGGTTGTGGAGTTGTCGGAGATGTAAACTTCACATTTCTACTGCTTCCAGAGTACCAAAGCAATATGCGGAGGCGGCAAGACCTACCGATGACCTACTGCGGCTGTGGTGCTTGTTCAGTAGATATAGCGTCTTCCTTCGCGTATAACCTCAGGGTTGGTCATTGAGAGCGCTTTATAATAAACGGGGAAGAGAACTTGACTCTGCTTGAAACATCTCTTGGTTCAAGCGGTCACTATCTGAAGAACCCGAACAGATGGTTCCAGTGGGGTTAGGGGTCCGTGGCATGAGTACTGGAGGTCCATGTTTGATATGATGACTACAAATACTGCGCCTGATCGACCTACAACATTTAAGTAGATAATATCTTAACTATTTCGGGACAAGATGCGTGTGACCGACAGACACCGCCGGACCATAAAACGTTTATCCATTCACCATTGATTCACAGATGATTGTGAATCACCGGCGAATGTGACTTCCAATATCAATGCCTTATCAGTGCCCTAATATCTCAGATTGGCACTGAAAGACGTAACTTATCGTGAAGTCGTCCAAGGGGCGCAAGCCAAAGTTTAGTGTAATCAATATATTCACCATAGCTCCCTGACCTCGGACTATGCAAATGTTAAACGAGGTCTGGCACTGCTGCTGTGACCTTGCCATTTATTGAATCCATAAGCGGGGAGGGGGGGGGGGGGGGTTGCCTCCATGCCAGAGGTCATGGGTTCGATACCCGCACCATTCATGCACCAATTTATGTCCATTTCTGAGTTGCATAAGTGCATTTTTTTCACGAAAGCCAGCTTTCCCATCCATCTAAAACTGTTGGTCCCCTTAACTTCTAGTTGTTTAGCCCGCCCGGTTTCGCACCGTCGCATTGGATGAAAAGATCGTCGAATCGGTAATCAAACATGTTCTTCATTTTCAATCCAGTTCAATGTAGCCGTGCCCATAAAGGGAAGGTCCTGACATGGTTAATTCCTTCGGGAGTGTGGTGGGTTGGGGTTAATACGAGTATAATGACGGGGTTGTGGTGTGAGCTATCCATGTCCAGTTACAAAAAAAGTATAAAAGCCAGGTTCTTTCTTGCATCGATGTATGATAATCGGATCAGATCAAAAAAGGAAGGAGATATTTCACCCCACTGTTCACCCAGAAAGACAGATACCAGACTATGAAGAAATTATACCACATAGCAAACTGTCTTCTTCACCTACCCCTCCAGGGACGCGGAGTGATGACATTCATGTATGTCGGTATTGTCATGATATTATTTTCGTGGCCAGCGGTGGCCAAGTGCCCATGCTCTCCAAGGCGCTTTCTAGGTTGCCAGCCACAGATTTTGATATCAGTGTTGCCAGCTGTATATATGTTTCAATTTTAATTTACGGAACTGCCTTCGGTTGTTTCCCGCATTCGACCGATGACCAGCTAGAGGAGTGGTTGTATTTTTTTTATAACATTATTCTTAAAGGATTAGACTTGAAGCCAACTGGCCCGACCCGGCCAGCCTAGTTCTGTTGCTTAGTCCATACCTGAAATTAAGGTGAGCTTGCTAGTCTTATTTATATTCTTAGGGCCTTTTTCACCTACTGGTGAATAGCTTCATCGCCACACATTAAGGGTATTTGTTAGCAGCTTACGATCAATACCAGTACAAGATAATCAGCACTTTAGTAATAAAGGCCCTTTCAGTGTCGATTAAAATAAATCAGTACTTGATGTGGAGAAAACTAGGCTTATTCTTGAAACCCTAGCTACCCAGCCGCAGCAGCCTGGTAGCGAGGCCTGCAAGATATCTGTTGATTGCCAGGGGCTCCGCCAGGGGCAAGAGCTGCCCCAACTCCGGCCCGGACCCCAGAGGCAGAAGGCCTAAGGAGTATAAGGCATAGCCTCTCCGCTCGCGCCGGCACGATGGATTCAAGGTGGGACCAAGGTTCCTCCTCAGAAGTCCAGCCGTGTGTAGTACAGAAAAAGAAACCAATAAACCTTCTGGAACGTATATAGCGTTTTATTGAATAACCAGGTCTGCCAATCACGAGTGGGGCCAGAGCACAAGTTACAGTATGTATGTAATATTGCTGTAAATCGGGAATGCTGTTCGTTGGGCTAATATCATGACAGTGGGATTAGCTATCCATGTTCAGTTACATTAAAACAAACCTTGGATCGCAAATACATAGCTTCTCTTTTTGTATTATGTGTACAAAAAACTTTGTCTGGGAGGTATCTTTGTTTACGTGAAGGTGTCCTATCTCAGCACCAATAAATACCATAACCGATAAAAAAGCAATCAAAGCCAAAATGGTTGACACAGTTTGGACAAAGTCCATCAGCGCCTCACATAAGATTGTCCTTGTGACAGCAGGTGGCTTTTTTGGGTGCAAATTTCAACAAAACGACCGAATTCCAATTTATACACGAATAAAGAAACCGGCTAGCGGAAAAACACCCAAGGCCGGCGCAATTTATTTTTTCCATCCTCACGATTAAAATCGAGAATCTCGCCTCATTTCTATAGGTGCCGGTGAGCGAAAAACGTTAATAAAAACACAGCACAATCGGATTGTGTTTGAGTAAGAATTTGCTGACTGTCTAATCTCACTAGGGGCTCTAGTTTTTGCAGTATGTCCAAGGTGCGACAATGCTCGATAGTTTTTTTTTTTATGATTTGTTTACCAACATACCCACGTGGCGAAGCATCTTGTCACTGTCACTGAATTATAGAATGGGATGGAAGTGATTATCATGAGCTTAGCAAAGCACCAATCGCCAATCAAAAAGCGATTAGGTGGATAATTTGTTGCTAACTAGTATATTTGATTTTGTTGCTGTTATTATTATACGCTAGCTGAGGTTCCCGGCTCCAAGTTCAACTTTAGGCTGGGAGTGCATTCCACACTATGAACAAAGGATGTGACTGATGTATGCTCGTTTCCAGTAATAGAAATAGAAGCAATTTAGAAGCGGTACATACAATCATGTTTTACAACTTTTTACAATGTTGTTACGATTAATATAGACCCATGTGTGTGTAAAGCCTTTAGGGAAAGGGTAATGTGGCTCAACGTTAATGCCCACATTCACTTCAGCAAGAGTGCTGGAATAAACATGTGCCAATCGTTTTCAGCGACAAACGGAATCTCAAGGTATTGAAATGAAATTAATATAGAAACAGGAGAAGTAATAACAAAGTATGAATGAACAGCAGGAATAACTGCCATTGATAAATATACAAATAGATGAGTATGTACGTTTGTTGGTGTATGTTTCAAATATATGAATTTGTAAGGTTATGGGAGGATGTGGAAGTTTAAGAGGATTTCGTTTGTTTTTTGTTGTGAAAGATAGAGGTAAGGTTGGCTCTAGTTAAGTGCTTGGGTGTGATTGACTCTGTAGAATGAATTTATAGCAAGCATGCATGCAGTCCTGTGTGCTAATTGTCACTGTGACTAAATATTAATTTCGAACTGCGCTCGATTGTGCTCCACACTGCTAGATTAATATCACATTTAATTATGTAAGATGTGTGGACAAATGACGTTGAACTGGATACTATTATCGCAATAAGACAAATTGTGCTTTGTAAACACGCACCCAGATATAATGTGATAGTTTGTGATACAAGGCGTGGCAGAGTGTCTCGAAAGACAGCATAAGCTCTGGCACAAGCGTCATGATCCCCAATTTATGTGCATAAAACATGTGGCCGTTGCAACACCCTACATATATCTGTTATAAGATGTGCCATCTAGTGCGCCGCACCTACTATCCCCTGTTTTCACAACCTCCAGCTACCTGAAATGTGATCGTTAACTTCCGGTTACATTGCATATATGTATGGTGTAACCGAAAGATAATTTTGGGATCTTTGTAACTGGAGGTGGTGGAACCAGGCGTATGAGACTCGCAGTCTTATTTTTTTTATAAAACTACCAACCCAACTTCAACGTCAAAAGATGTTGCAGATACCCTGCCGAGGTATTTCCCTCAAAGTACAAACTGGGGTCTTTCAAACGTGGTTAAAGAAGCACCTGACCTGCCATCATGGTTTTTGCAGACACCCTGCTAAGATATTTCCCTCAAAGTACAACCTGGTGTCTTTCAAACATGGTTTTAAGAAGCACCTGGCCGGCCAACATGAATCCAAATAATTGTCGGGCACTTATGTGAGGTCATGGCGTTAGCCATATGCCGCGCTTAACATAACAAAAAAACCTATTGCAGGATCTGTGTGTGTGGAAAGTGACTTGGCGAACGCAGTTCGGAGGCACATTCAGTGTAATACAATATTGTTCACAGGAATTTCTGAATCATCATTTTGACACCAGTGATTTTTTTTATCATATGACATTATTCATTATTTATTGTATGACAATGTTTAAATTTTTATTATATGACAATGTTATTTTCTTAATTATTTCGTCCCAGAAATTTGGGTAAAACTCGGAAACTGGCAACACTGTGTCATTACGGCTGGAAAGAAGCGACTTTTCTTTCATTCCATTCGAAATTTAAAATTATTTATGTGTGTTTTCTTAACCTTCATACGACCCCTTTGGGTCTTTTTTGAACCAAATCATGATACAAAATGTTGTACAAAAATTTATATTTATTTAAAAAAATATTTTATGACTTTTCATAAATTTACCAAATAAACACATTTCAAGCAAATTCGAAGCCGGTACTAGTTTACATTTTTGTCTATATTTTTTTACTTAAATGTCCTTTGGGTCAAAATTGACCCGGAATAATTTTTTTGTTATGTTATTTCATTTGCACTTCACATTGTTTGTAATAATGACTGACCAGGTATGTGGTATATGGTCATTCAACTTCTAGTTGGAATCAGCCATGTCGACGATGCTTTGAAGGCCTGGAATTTGATTTGTCCCAATACCATCACCGACCCTGCATTTCCTCCAACAAAATTGGGACAAAATAAACATAAACCGAATAAAATCAATAATTGAGCACGACATACTGACGGAAGAAGCGCGATTCAAGGCGGCCTGCGCACCAGAATCAGGTGCATGGCTGCATGCGCTTCCATCTCCGAAAATAAGTACATTTCTGGATGACAACACATTTTGGATCTGTGTAGGGTGGAGACTTGTTTGCGACATTGTCCAACTGCATAAGTGTATATGCGGCGCTGCAGTCGAGAGCGATGGCCGACACGACCTTAGCTGCTAGACAGCTAAGAGCTAACAGAGTCATGTGCTTAGCACACCTCAAAATTTGAATCATTAAGTTAATAATTAACAATAAATAAAAAATCCACTTAAAAAAATTACAAAAGAATACACAATAATACGTATGGGTCTTTTTTGACCCGAGGGCCCGAACAATAGAATAACTTGAGGGCCGTATGAAGGTTAAGCAACTTTTTTAGTGGTGTTGTAAAAATTAACACCTGGATCGATTCACTACAATAAGCCCATTAGTTCATTGTGCAAGAGTTTTCGAAGAAAAAAGATATTCCAACGTTGCCGCACCCACCCTATATCCCTGATAATGCCCCCTGCGACTTTATCTTATTCTCCGAGATGAAGTTGTACCTCAAGGGAACTCATTATGGCGGCGTACAGGAAGTCAAGGAAGCTGTAACCGCGGTGCTTTCAATCGTGGGAGCAACATTGGAATCATCGTGTAGGGTTAGAGGGAGACTAGTGTGAAGGTCTATAATAAAAATGTGTTCGTAAGTTAATTTGTTTGTGTTTTTTGAAAAATTTTCAAAACTTAATTGCCACTCCTTTTACTATAGACATAGATTAAAGAGGAAGTGATAGATTGCTAACGCCATACAAGTGTTGAAGAGGGATAATAACGGGTGGCTTTGCAATTCACATTTCAGAATACATTCAATAGAACCAATGCATATCAAGATTTTTTTTTTTACATAAAATGACCGATCAAACATTTATTATTGTTGTTTATTGTTTATTGTTTATTCATCATCCATAGACAGTACACTGCACTCGGATTTGTCATATTTTATCATTAGCCAAAACAAACTGATAAATAGTAACAAAATTACAATTATTATAGATGCTATATATTAAAATAATCTTCCATTGATCGATGCACCGTTCCCTCACTGAATGGCCAGGCTTACCCTTTGCCTGAGTTAACTCTGGACATGATGGTCTCTAGATGCCTCAGTTAAGAATGCCCAGGAGTTGTTTAATTACTATTTGGCATCTGAAATTACTTAATGTATAGTTAAAAATTTTAAGTTTTCATTGTGCCTACCTAGGCAAAATCAACCTTATTTTAATGACGGTGCAACTAGTTCTGGCAGTGGCGGGAGATGGCGCTGGGTAGAAATGTCATAGTACTAGCGAAAATTAGGAGTTTTCGGAGAGTTTTGTATGTTGTATGATGTAAGCTATCTATACCTTCCTCTTTAATCTATAGTATTTCTACTATGTGACTACACTAACCTGATCCTCTTGAAGTCGAGCTCGTCCGGGCAGACCGTCTGCATCTATACCTTCTTCTTTAATCTATAGTACTCCTACTATGTGACTACACTAAGCTGATCCACTTGAAGTCGAGCTCATCAGGGTGGACCGTCTGCATCTATACCTTCCTTTTTAATCTATAGTACTCCTTCTATGTGACTACACTAACCTGATCCTCTTGAAGTCGAGCTCGTCTGGGCGGACCGTCTTCCAGGCACCGTGCAGGTAGTCCCGGCAGATCCTTGCTGCCACCTCGCGCATCTCCTGCTCCGTGCCGCACATCTGCAGCTTCTGATGGTGACATGGCGGCATTAGTCATTTGTTTGTTATTAAGGCCGCGTGAAGTCACGAGAAACCTAAAGTTTGAAAATTTTAAGAAATGCATTCTTTGTCCATTGGCCATGGCACAATTGTTCACGACCACTGGCATTAAACTAGGTAAATCGTATTCCTAGTACTAACATATGCCTAGCCCTAATCGTTGTCAGATTTTATGCAACTATTTTTATCACTTGGCAAAGCTTCATTTTATGTCCGTATCTTTTTATTTTCTTGTAAATATCTGCATTTTCCAGTAAAAACTTTTCGAAAGTGAACGTAAAAAATAAAAACTTTTTCTAATGTTTATTATCCAATATTTTCCAATCTAAAAGGTATTTAAAATAATACAGCAGTAGATTTTGACAACATACTTTAGAAATCAAAATTTCAAAAACCTAGTATACCAAGTAAATAGTTATTGCCCGTAGATGGGCAATTGATAGGGTAAAGAATCTCTTAAATACAGTAGAAATGTTTGCCATATCCGATATTTATTACAACATATATTGTGTATGTTGATAAAAAGAAACCGGTCAAGCGTGAAGGAGAGGGTGTCGTCACTGCTAGACAAGGAAGAAATATGCCCTCGCCTGGTTTTTTTTTGCAATTTCATACAAAATAATGACTTCAGAAATCTAGCTTTTTCTCAAAATTTTTGACATTTTGAACAAAACCTTTTGTACAGCTCATGGTGTAGAGGCTGGAGGACTTGCATATTGTTATGAATGCGAGCTGTACCATGGTTCGGTACCCTTCTAGGTGGTAGGGTTAGCCCGCCTGGCTTGGTGCCGCCACCACATTCGATGAAACTATGATCAAAGCGGTAATGAAAAATCAGTGTTTTCCATACAGTTCAGTGTAGCTGTGCTCATAAAGGAAAGGCCCTGGCACGACACCTAACTCCTTGGGGAATGTGGTGTATTGAGCTAATATGACAACGGTATCTTATCTATTCCATTTTTGCTAACAGTCCAATATGTAACGTAAGTATAAGAGGAATTGCTGACATGTGTTATAGTATCGCAGTAATCTTATCTTAGCTCTTAACTCTGATGAAGAAATTTCTGAAAAAAAATGCTAATCAGTTAAGGTTAAAAAAAAAGGGGCGACATGTATCAAGTATATTTTCAGTTTTAGTTTCTCAGTTTCAGGTTCTAAGATTCAGTTTCTGTGTTTCTTCCATTAGATGTTTATTACACACTTGGATTCGTATTTTTTTTTGTCACTTATGGTTGGCTTTTGGATACTTAAAGTGATTCGAAATGCTCGCCAGTTCTTTGAAGGAGTCTAGATGGCATCATTACCTCAACATTTTGATTAATAGCAAGAGTATTTTTATGCATAAATATCTTTAATATTTATCTATATAATTATGTATGATATCCCTATCAAAGTTCGCATTGAATGAACGATGATTATTATGAAAATTTTCTGTTTTCCATCCATTTCAATGCAGTCATAATAAAAGGAAGATCCTGGCATGACACCTAGTTCATATGTAGTGTTTTGGGTTATATATTACGAAGTAGATGTGCCATTACTCATCCACATCCCTTTCTATATAAAAAAGAAAATATGAACATAAAAGCAATTATAAGCTACCGTACACACATTTTATATCCTGTGATTACCATTCAATGAGTGTTATGTAACATGTGAGAAAATGTGAAGACCATGTTTATAGGCTAATATTTATTTATTGGGATTAAAGTTATGTTACCATGGCAAATTAATCCGGATCGCACTATATACCTTAAGTTTTGATGGTATATCGTCCAAAAATCAGACTTTTGAGGCAGCAACACTTTTTGAGGCTTTAATCTATTAACTCGACCAATGCGACAAAAGCAGTCAGCAGAGATGAAATGACTGTCTTACTTTTGTCAAATCAGTCAACAATACAGATAGAGTAGATATTGCATGTTTACACTTATCTATAAGCACTTAAACAAGATAATATACGCATTTTTGGTATTATCAATTTATATCCGACAATAAACGTGTACAATCCCTATGATAAAAACTACAACAGCGACTCAGATAAAGCCATTGTAAATTATGACTTTTTAATGTCACATTCTTTTGATAATAATCTTTTGTTCACGCACAATCTTCAATATAGTTGGCACACAGTTTAGGGCATTCCCCATATTTTTGCAAATACAATCTAAACGTTTGTAAGTGGTAGTTCCAGTAGGTGATAATTACAATAAGGTGCCATTTGAAGATCAGTGATTTACCAATCCAGGCGGGCTTAACCCTACCACTAGTGAAAGTAATAAGAAACCGAACGTAGAAACCGTTTATCAGAAAGTGGTCCTTCATCGTAACCTACATTCAAAATTCAATGCACCTTCGAAACTCGGACAATGTGGGCTGTAGTATCCGGAAGATTTAGTAGAAGAATGCTGGTAGCTGGTTTAATTACTCCTAAATATATCCTCAAGGGATGATGCAACTTTTTTATAATTCGGCATTAACAATATGTGCTGAATCAAGAAAAATAGTAAATCACTTCATGATTCTTACCTCCCACATAAGAATTTATTCCGTTTTTGCTTTAAGTAAATTAAAAATTTCAGATTTCCCAAGCGGCGAAGCAAAGATGATATAATCTGCACTACAGCGAATATGTAGCTAAACCATAGAATATTGAGATAAACACAGCTGAAGATATTGAAGGGTCACGTGATTATGTTGACATTTAAGCTGTTTTTGCACTACGCCTACTTTCTTTCTAGTTATGTCTCTTTCTTCCTATAAAAGTTAAGTGAGAGCGTGGATATCGCGGTGGAGTCCTTAATCTTTCACAGAGGGATTGGTCCACTCATCAGAATTCAGTGTAGGAGCGCAGCGACTTCTTCAAACTCTTTGATTCAGTACGACTGAATTTTTTCCTTTTAATAAGTAGAATAACATTTAGACACATAAAAATGTTACATACAATTTATAAAAGGTTACATCCATACCGGCTAATTTATTTACTATCATAACCACAGACTAATAGAGGATCATATACGTTTTTCAAAGCATCGATTGTCATTCATTTTAAGTGTTGCTACTTAACATTTTCAGATTTCCCTACTTAAGGTGGCCCAACCCGCTCATTTCCCCATACAAAAGGGGAAAGAAGATCACGCCTATATTTCTTGTCAGAGATCCAAAATTTTGCTCAATATAGCTTTATTTGATTGAACTAGATGTCTGATGACCATTGGCATTGTAAAATTGTGTTTGGTTTACAAGTTATAACGTCCGAAAGTTCGGATTTTTCGCGCGTTTTATACAATTACTTTGGAGGTGGATTACGCAATGATAAAGTAAGAACATCTTAAAAAGATTAGTCATCAGACATAGCTTGTTTAATCAAGATTTATAATCTATTTGGTTTTTGTTAGATTTTTGACTACAGTGGTCGTGGTTTACTTTTAGCTATAAGTCGTTTTGAAATTAAAATTTTCGTAAATCTTACCAAATCATACACTATGCACATTGTCTTTTTTGTGGACAGATTGCATCTTCCTCATAACGGAGCCTGTCTTATTCTTAGAAACTGAGAAGGTCCCAGAGCGTAACAGCACGGTTTTGTACCGTGCCCGCAAATGAGTTGAGGCCGCCGGGTTGGGCCGCCTTAAACACATCTGCCCGATGAGACAACTTCTTAAATCGTTATCGATGCATAGGAGTCGCGCTCAAGGAAAGTGAAATATATTTTTTTTAAAAGGTTTCTTTAGTATCTTTTCCTTAAAGAAAGCATGATGAAATGTGCATTTGTATATTGTTAAGTGAACGGGAGTAACAAACCCGGCCATAAACCCTTTTTTATGGTAAAAATGTATGGTAATTCTTTGTCGATCAAATATCTTAACTTTCTTCACTATTTCAAAGGAACACTTTAAAAAATAGCTTCAGATCAATATTTTGAAGCTACATAGCGATTGAGATTTTTTTTTGAGAAAAAAAGTTATTTCAGTTCATTTTGTTTGAAACGGTTTTGGTCTCATCCTTCAGATGACTCTGTACGTCTTTATATTCTTACAGTCGTATTCAGAGAGGACCTGTCAAAACTTAGTACGAGATTAGAATTGGACTAACCATAGAAAAACCGGTTTAACTAATCCAAACTTGATTTTGTGAAATCACTTAAAAAAATCAGTTGAAAAAGTGACTGTTTTGAAAAAGAAAAACACAATCGAAATCAAATTTACTTATTAGAAATAGGGGAAAGATGTGAAATTAGTCATTTATAAAAGTTCAAGAACGTGTTTCTTACTTATGAGAAATCAAAATGTGCATTTCATTGAAAATGCCTTCAGGGTTCGGAACCCATGTAAAAGTGAAACACCTCTATTGTGGCCCATAGCCTAGGGGCAAAAACATGTGATATATTTTGTTAAAGTTTGCCATCTCTAATCGGTCCATCTATGTATCCTACGATTTTTTTACGTTTAAAACGTTAACGTTTTTTACCCCTTGAAGTTATTTTAGTAATGTACAAAAAAAACTCGTTTACTTATTATTTTAAAAATGATTCAAAATTTACGTTTCTATGAAAATATTTAATATTAATAATATTTTATTGCTATATGTTCACTTAAGTACATAGGTGTGCGTGCATGTTTGTGCAGTTGTACCGGTCTCTTTCGCACTGCGCTACTCATCCACGTCAGAGGCAGACAACCATACGTTTTGAACTTCGTCATCACATGTCATACGTCACTCGGTTCCAGGTAAAACTACGAAAAACTCCGTATAAATTGGAAAAAACCTGTTAATAGCACGTTACTTCACCTTTGCCATTATTCGTAGCGTTCGTCTCAGATAAAATCCAGATGTTGCACTGAACCGCGTATTTTATAATTCAATTACGATATCAAATTTTCGCAAACGTAAGAAACGTCTATTCGAAGCGGGCTAAAAATAATCACTGAATGGTCTCAGTTCACTTTACTCGGACGACAACATTTAACACTGCAGCTAGTGAAACCGAATCCGACCGAGTGAAACGGAGATATAGATCACTCGGTGCTGCCATGTCGATGTAATGTTAGGGAATTTCAACAAGTATGGTACCTTCCTTTACTCTCATTGCAGATTTAGTCCCAAGCTATCGAGCGGCTGAATTATGTCAACCGCCACTTATTATGTGTGCCTTAAAACCATCGTTTGGTGACCTGCTTTATCTAAGGTCATTTGTTACGTATTTGTTTTCATAAGCGCGCACACAAACAGTCCAAATCGGGACGCTTATATTTGTCATGTACCTACACTGTAAATGTTGACAGTTCAAATAGGACCGCGTGAGACGGCGCAAAAAGTAATAAATATTATTTTATTTTCGTATATGATATAGAAAAATCTGCGCGCGCATGCTAGGTCTATTGTATATGTACTTCTTGAAATCTTGTTAATGGATATGTAAATACATTGAAACACAGACCAAACTAATTACCACTTCTAGTTGAAATTCAAAATTAATGATTATTTCGTTAAATCTGCGAAGGTTTTTTTCGTAGGGTTATAAATACAGATGAATAATATACACTTCTAAATTATGGGTATACAGCAGGTGGCGAAATTGGTTAGACGCAATACCCGCGAGTGGTATGTTTTGCTGGTTCGGGTCCAGCCTTGCAGGATATCCATAAAGTAGTTCTTTTTTTAATTAATGTGTCCTCACTTCACGGTCGATTATACATGCATACACATCACATTCCTTGGATAATAGAAGCTTTAAACAATGATTATACGTTTAGTCCCTCATAAAACTGTTGCGAGAAGTCAAGTATTTTTTTTGTTCATCTTTTATTAGAGGTCATTTCCGGCAACTTTGGTCTTTTGTCCATAGTTGCCCACGGTACAGATGATTACTCTGATTCATCAATATCTAATACATATTATAAAGGGGAAAGTTTGTAATAATGGATGGATGGATGGATGGATGGATGGATGGATGGATGTTTGTTACTCTTTCACGTAAAAACTACTGAATGGATTTTAATGAAACTTTACAATAATATAGCTTATACATCAGAATAGGACATAGGCTACAATTTATAAAGATATTGTGCCCATGGGCTTTAGAACTTTCACGGGGCTGCGAAAACGATGCCGGTAGCGCTACTTCACACCGGGGGAGCGGGGCCGGGGGCGGTGGCGGGAGCGGGGCCGGGGGCGGGGCGGCTTGGTATTTCCCGCAACTTTAGGACTACTTGGTAAAATCCTCGAGAACCAATTACTCGATTTAGATGCGGATTGTATCTACGTCTAGCCAGAATTCTACTCAAAACTTATAGGCTACATAATATAACGCCTCACTACCTGAAGGGTGAGTAGAGAGTGTTAAATTCTTATAACTTGCGAACCACTAACCCGATTTATGTGCGTATTTTATCAATGTATAGGATCTCTGGGAGCTGTCAGGTTCGAGATGGGTTACTGTTTTCGATGTTGAGGCTGGCTGTGGGTTGGAGTCCACGCAAAACTTTCCTACATTAAACGTTACTTACTTACTAGGTAAACAATGTTGCAGTGCAAGTGCAGAAAGGTTCTGGCGGCAAATGCTTTTTTTTAAATAGCCACCAAATGTCAACGAAGCTCTAAATGGGAATTATTGGATGTTTCTCATTAAATCATGCTATTTCATCTCGAACGATCTTGATTAAATTTGGTAGATGGATACATTGTCCTGGACCAGTTTGACCCTATTTTGGATCAGCCATGTCGGATACTTTTTATCCATGAAATAATTTAGCCGACGCTAACCCGAGCGGAGCCGGGTACCGCAGCTATTGTTGTATATTTTACAATTAAATTGATCCTTAAGACTGTGCTTATGGATGACCTTTTTTTGGTCGATATCTTAAAATCAAGGATTTTTCTTTATGTTTCGGCTCAAGCGAGGTGTTTTAATAAACATTTTTAAATGCAGGAAATAATTGAACTTTTCCTTCAATTGTTTTTATTCTGCAAACTCTTTGCGGGTATCTCAGCGTCCAGAAGCTAGCAATACAGAGGCGGGTGTGGGAGTGTTTCCCACCATTTTTCGGTTTATTTTCCTCCGATGCATACGTAAACGTGAAAATTGCTGATCAAATAAAAAATGATAGACTTTTGTAAAGTCGTGCATTGACGAATTGTGGTACAATCAGCAGAGTAGGAGTACTTATATGAATAATTCATTATGAATGATAAGCTATATTTTGTACACGATCGTAAGCAGTACTAAGAACGGTTTGCCCCAGTGTCTGCTTAACTCCGCGGAACGATTGTTCATATTACCTAGATTAATAAATTAATAAAAGTGTATTTAGTATAATATTTCCACACCAATAGTATGTTGTGGAATTATAAGAAGGCCCTTACTCTGAAGAAAGTCGATACCGTGGACATTTTAACCATGGAGGTGAGTAAATTTTTCCCCTCCATGGTTTTAAACCTTTCTTTATTATACAATAGGTATGTAGGTGTTCGTCACCAATTTACGTTCCATCTCTTGCAAGAAGTTCTTTTGGTAGACAATAGATGTCACTGTCCGAAAGAAAGATGTGTAATTGTCTTATAATCTTCCGATATTTTATAACATTGTCGAGCTTTATCGGATTATTACACTATTTTCCTTGGTTTCTAGCTGGCTGCCGGGACCTATCGTCCGCACGCACAAACTTTTCTTCAAACTACAACTACCCAAATACGTATATAAGGTGGGGGGGGGGGGGGGGGGGCGTATATTCTTAGGACTCGATGCCTTTCTTTCTTATGAAAGGAGCGGAACATAAACAGTCGTATTCAGAGAGCACCTGTCGCAAACTTAGTACGAGATTAGCACCGGACTAACCATAGAAAAACCGGTTTAATCCGACGGATTAAAGTTTGTCGGCCCACTCTGAATACAGGTGTAAAAAGTAAACAGATACAGTCGTATTCAGAGAGCACCTGTCAAAACTTAGTACGAGATTAGCACCGGACTAACCATACAGAAAACTGTTTAGTCCGGCAGATTAAAGTTAGTCCGCCCACTCCGAATAGAGCGGTAATATGGAAAAAATAATTCAAAACATCCGCAATGCAACAAAGTAAACGTTAGTAGGTATATTATTTCTACAGTTTTTCAAATTCACCCACCGAAAAGAGGCGCCCTTAAAAAGGACTAACTGGCAAACTTGTAAAAATAAGAATTGTAAGAAAACGAAACTATCAATTACTGCCAGTTTAAAAAAAAAAATTAAGAACTTAACATTCAGTAATATTTTTACATGTTCTAGGGACTTTACGAGGTCATAAGTCCTTTTCATTGTGTAACTTAATTCAATGATATTTTTTTTTCTAAAGCAAGGTTACATTTTAAAATCTAATAAATTATATTTTGTCCTGATGAAATCATACACAAAAAAGTTTCAAGGAGTAAAAAAGCAGGGGTTTTGATAAAAAAAAATAGAATCTGGATACTACATGATATTTCACAAAACATGTTATGGGTACATGTACCTTTCAAATGCCACTCTTACCTGCAAAAAAATGTCGGTCGATGTGCCGAAAAACCTGTAATTATATAATTTATATTTAGCATAATTTATAATTAGTCTTACAATCAGCTTTATTGCTACTGAACATTTTCAAATTGATTGCTTTATGTTACAACGCTATTTATTTGTTTTTTCTTAACGTTTTTTTTTCGCATTGTGATTGTTTGTCATACATTTTCGGGTTCACGGTAAGAAACTTTTTTAAATGTAAAAAAATTTTGGGAGGACAGTCGTATTTACCAAATTTTAACATGCACCTACCTAGTAAAAATGTTTTATGTAACTGGACAAGGATGGCTAATACAAAGTCAGTCAGTCAGTCAGCGTGTTTGCGTCCACTGCTGGACATACGCCTCTCCAATTTGTCTCCAGTCCTCCCGGCTCTCAGCGGTACGGAACCACTGCTTTCCGTTGACGCACTTGATGTCGTCGTCCCACGTTTTGGATGGTCTTCCCACACTCCGTTTTCCTGTCCACGTGTAGAACACGGTTACTCCAACGGTCGTCTCTTCGGCTGACGTGGCCAGCGCACTGCCACCCGGTGTCCAATATCGACTACTCTGGTACGTCGGCGGAATGCCTCGTTACGCACCATATCCCGTAGCGATATTCCCATCATGGCTCGCTCCATTGCTCTCTGGGAAACTTTCAACTTCTGAACAACGGCGACCGTCAGAGTTCCCGTTTCACACCCGTACGTCATAACCGGGAGGATGCACTGGTCATATATTTTGGTCTTTAAATATGGCGGAAGAACAGCCCAACCCAGTTGAATTCGTCTCTCGACCTCCTTAGTCAGACCTTGTCTGCCAAGCCGCAGAATTTAGCCGAGATATACGTACTCTTCAACCTGTTCGATCACTGCTCCGTCGATAATGATTGGTCCTCCCGTCATAACATAAATAATAGAATTTAGAAAATGATTATTGAGATTGAGACAAACAAAAAATAACAAAGTAATTCGATCAATTAGTGTTAAAATAATCGAATGTTCCGTAAGAACGTTGGAACGTTACATGTACTTGGACATGGGTGGCTAATATCACATCTAATGTCGTGATTAGCCTGACTCGCCACGTGGGATCAACCCAGGTTCCATTCCAAGACCTTCCTTATGCACGGTTACAACGTCGCGTCAAATTACCCTAGACGAAAACATACATTTCAAAAATGTTTATCTCGGTAACTCGACACTTTCGAAAAAAACATATTGGGTACTTTTGGTCTCGAAAAAACATGAGGATTACGCTGGCGAAATTAATGTACTGGCCGTTACGACACCCTGTATATTCTGAGCTTGCCGCACTCGGAAACGTCATATTTCCACATTTAACATCGTCAGTTTAATTTCTGAGAAAACTAACATGAATAATATGATAAGAATGATAGAAAAAAGGTATTTTTACTAAGGATTATTTTTTAAATTCGATGCCCGCAAGTTACGGCAGGGATTTTTTTTTAAATGCTATGAATTTGACATTCAGTCGGACTGACTGACTGAAACTCTTCCCACACAATTTTGTAAAATTTGTCGAAACGTTATGCGTTGATCATTCGGAGATCTTAGATGAAAAAGGAATGGATAGGGGACTAAAAAAATTTTACAGTCCGTCAAATATAAGCTCAGTCAGCTCATATGCTCTCAGTCGGTGTCAAACGTCAATCCATGCGCGTCAGTTGGGCAAGATTTCAAAATATCAACAAAATGCCTTCAAAATGTCTTGTGTGGTTGACAAATGTCGAAATAACACTAATAATCACAATAAGAGCAATAGAATCACATTCCATGTGTAAGTACAAGCATATTCAGTATATTTTTAGTTTAGTTGACCTGAAACCTTTTATGTGTTGTAAAGGTGCCAACCCTACAAGCAAACTTAAATTGTCAGTTTGATTTTTATTTTTGTTTTCATGTCAGTATTATATATTAAACTAAATTTTATTTTAAAAACAAGTAGGGCTGCCACAAAACAATAGTCTACGTACTGTTTATAATTTTTTATAATGTCGTTTACGATGTTTGTATAATATGTCTTAGTTCTGAGGCTGTGCTAAAAAGGTAAATCCTTGAAAATGGTCAAAATTTTACATGTGACAGACAGCTCGTTTCCATAAATATTAAAATTCTCAAGTCGTTTCTTGGCTCAAATGTCCTTTTGTCATTGAATGAGTATTCATTTCTTCAACCTGCTACATTTAATCATAGACTTATCACGACTTACTTAATCATCTTCTTAGGGCTATTATCGAAAAATTTGTAAATGTAAAACTTTATCATATACATAAAACCAATCCGGGGATTAAAGCCGCGACAAAGGGACAAAAGCGTAATAAACTCAACCTATTTGAAGAAAATTAAAAAAAATGTAAAAAGAAAGAACTTAGTGGTTTATCAAAATCCCATCACACATTTACAACCAAACGGCAATAATCATCAACAGGTTTTACACAACACTGTACTGACTAATATTTGGACTATTTTTTAGCATCTAAAACGCATTGAACGAAATTTTTAAATGCATAAAATGCAAACATGGACAATTCAAGATTAATCAATGTTATTAGTTTTGCAATGTTTGACCCATACTTTTTTTTATTTTTTTTTTTTTTTTTTTATTTTGAAAACAAACAGTCATACAACAAATTACAATTATAATAAGAATATCACATAGACCTATAGTTCCCTATTTTTACATGTATAATTACTTATTGAGAGCATATTTTGATGTAGTTGTGATGTGTTAAGATAAGATACTTGCAATACATTAATGATTCCCTCTTTGCGTTTATTTTATTTTATGATTTAAATATTTACAAATTGTGTATATTTGACTTTATTAATTTATCCTTAATATCGATGATTTTTACTCAGAAAAACGATGGGTTAAAGAATGAATCCATTCATATTTTTTTCATTTTCCCGCTCGCAAATTCGCGAAAAGATTATTTGATGCCTTGTTAACTATACAATCATGGTACTACTTGTTCTGACCACTAGCACTAAATAGGAACCTCTTGTCATCTATGAGAAACTTTGGGTTCTCTGAAAATAGTCATAAAAGAAACGGTAACATTTTTTTTATTTATAGTATGTATAAATTATTGTTTGTATTTTTTTTTATATTATTATAAATTAATTAATACAGAAAAAGGAATAAAACACAACTAAAGATTAAAATATTCCTCAATCATCGGCGCAATTGGCAACGTGCCGATGACGGAGGCCGCGTTCCCCCGCTGAATGGCTAGGCTGATCTTCTGCCTAAGATAACTCGTAGTTCGATTTTGCTGAACTGTATGAATATATGAATAAACTATGAATAGGAACCTTAATATTTTAATGTACAATACAATCTATTGTTATTTATTTTTGTGATCATTTTTGGCAACCCTGCCGTTTTCACTTTCATTTTTCATTCAGTTTTGACGCGCCATTCTGGTCAAAGGGCTTAGCATGCGCGCATCGTTGATGTGTCATGATGGATTAGGATGAATTTTGCACTATATCTACGACCAGACGTCACAAATGTCACCATCCCTTTTTCTCACGCTATAACTAATTCAATTTAAGGAAATTGTTGTCTCATTTCATTCTTCCGCGATTAGATGAATCTATTTGTCACTTTTTCGCATGATGCATTTCCTTATACCTTTGTCCTGCTCTTTTCCCTTTACGTATTAGAGTTTGGTGTGCATGTAAAAGTATAGGTGTGTGAGTTTTTTTTAAAATAGGAACGCTTTTGAACTATTATCAGTATGGAGGTACCGTATCCATTCTTTTTCATCTAAGTCGGAGATCGAAACATGCATGTTTTCATTGGTGCAGAGCGAAACAAAGACTTCTCATTTTCTTTTATTTTCTTTTCCACAAACAAAGGGCAACGCTTTGTCACAGGATGCAGCGCAAACTGATTTTAGGGTTTCGTAGCAGCCTAATACGGTTGCAACAAACTAAATCGCTTCTATTGTGTGTTTTATAGACAACGGATTGAAATCCCAGCATCTCTTAATTTTTTATACGAGATCAAAATGTGAATTTTGTTGATAATGCCGGTTACTCCAGGGTTCGGAACCCATGTAAACTGAAACAATTTCATTGCGTGGTCCGTAGCCTACTGGAAAGTAGCTGTAGTCTCTTGTGCAAAGCCTGCAGGTTCGAATCCCAGTACCTCTTTGTTTCGTTAACGACACGGGTCAATTGATAGTTCGAAACCCATAAAAAACTGTAGAACCCTACTAACTAACTAAGCCAACCCAGTTTAGCACTTAACAACAGATGGTCGAAGAGACATTGAAAGAAAAATCTTCAGTGTTTCCATCCACATAATTATAGCCGTGTTTACAAGTACCTATGTCTAAAGGGAAGGACATGCCATGATGGCGCCTAGTTCCTACGGGAATGGTATTGGGCATATACACGGCATAAATCATGATTGTCATTATACAAGCTATATTTCTCCAGTTCGATAATGATAACCTTGAAAACTTGATGATCAATTGGCTAACCTATATAGAAATCAGAAAGTATGCCTTCCGATACAGTTATCACTTTCTTGCGTCACTTTGATATAGGGGCTGAATGACTAATACCACACCTACTTTCATGATGCACACACGGATCTTTGTGACGTAACTTGGTGTAGTTTGACTACCAAAAAGTTTAAATAAATGAAATGAAATGAAATGAAACAATTTTCACGAAGGAATTAGGTGCCATGCCAGGACCTTTCCTTTTTTAACACGCTACATTTAAATTCATGGAAAACAAACAAATTTTAAATTTCGAATCGTAATCGTGACGACATGTCCTTAAAAGAGAATGAAAGTGGTATGGGATGGGAATCGAACGCATTGTGGGGTATGTACCTACGTATTTTCGTTATATTGAAGACGCGCGGATCCCTAGCACGCTACTGTTTATCCCATACAAGAATCAAGCGCACAGTCCACATAAACATAGGAGCGTGCAATAGCACGTGAACTTCGTCTTTGGCCGACCGCCATCTTGGCAGCGTTCCAAAATGGCCGCGGGGAAACCACTCACATTCGGAATAAAGCCAGTAGAACGTTGACTAGGTAGCTGAACGGAAGTTAGAGCTCCCAAGTCCTTTGCAGCGTTCATAAACCAATTTCACCTGAATGTAAACAATTGATTTTATCGGAAACCTCTTGATCCTACCGTTTAAAGAGCCTCAGTGTTGCTAGGACGAAAAAAATCGCGCGTTTTCGCGAGTTTTTGTGAGTAAACAAACGAGTATTGGGACAAAGGAGCACGTGCTGGCTGGACAAAGTGTTGGTGACGCTGATTTCGGCGAACCTTTTCTGATTTGTTGGATTTAATTCGGTGAGTTTTTGTAGATGTAATCGGATTTTCGATAACTTACGTGTATTTTTAACGGTATGCTTGATAGTTACATGATTACCTCATTCAAAGGAAACAAAGATTGTTTACTACAATATTTACAGTATATTATTTTATTACTTTCATTTATCTTTTCAGCTTCTTTGTTGTCGGATATTGTGCTATCTATATTTCGCCTGCCATATCACACTGCTGACAGCACATCTGCTTGCACATAATTATTACGGCGCGGCCATTCATCCTTCATATATTTTTTTCCACTTACAATATTTACATAAAAAAACAGGTATAGTTCGCGCCAAACTTAAATGTGCCTCTAAAGCTCGCGCGTGTACTCTATGCCATTATTTCAAGAGCGTTTTTTGCACGCGCGAGGCTCATATAAGTTTGGCGCGTGCTGTATCTACAGTAAGTAAAACTAACCCATAGACCTAGCATTTAACCACACCTTTCTTTTCTCGGAATTCGCTTCTGCGTATCTGCGAGGCCTATGGCTAATTTTCGAAGCGGCCATGTTGAAACGCAGTGTTGACTTACCCAAGTTCGTCGAATATCCATCTCTCGATGAAAAAAAATCGCACACACTAAATTTACACACTTACGCACTCATACTTATAAAAATATATAATTTTATTTGTATTGGAGAAGTGTTTTTATACCGTTCCACATGTCAGCCAGAATGTGCTCCAACGATTGGTGACAGAAGACAGATCTCAGAAAATAATTAAATTGATCGATTTTAGGCATTGCTTTACGGCTACCATCTGGCAAACAAGTGGAGTGTCTCGCAAATCTAAGACGTCACGAGTTGGGACGGCTCCACTTTTAATTGAGTGCTTAAGGTAGACGATATTGATAACGCACGACTAGATATTATTAAAAATTTAGGAACGGGACAAATATATATAATATATAATTGTCCGTGGAGTAATGACACATTAAACAAAGAAAGAAACCTATAACGCTGGTATAGCGTAGGTATAATGTAGGTACAATCTTAACTGTAGGAGGCGTGATTACGGGAAAAGAGGCTATAGGAGTATTCCAAATTATGGGTATAAAGCAGGTGGCGAAATTGGTAGACGCAATACCCGCGAATGGTATGTTTTGCTGGTTCAGGTCCAGTCTTGCACATTCACAAAGTAGTTATTTTTACATGATTCTTACATTCATGAATGCGTCCTTGCTTCACGGTCGATTATATATCACGTTTCTTGGAAAAAGCGACGTACCTGCTCATTGCGAAAAAGTAATCAATTTTAGGTACCTAAAAGACATTAAACAATCTTAGGTACCTAAAAGAAGGATATACAGGTGATTTTTTCAGGTATGATTTAAAGTGGCCCAACCCGCTCAACTCCCCATACAAACGGGGAAAGTAGATCACGCCCATATTTCTTATCAGAGATCCCAAATATTGCTCAAAAGAGCTTTATTTGATCGAACTAAATGTCCGATGATCATTGAAATTGTAAAATTGTGTTTGGTTTCTAAGTTATGAGGTCCGAAAGTTCGAATTTTTCGCGCGTTTTATGCAATAACTTTGGTGGTTTATTACGCAATGATAGTCATCAGACATAGCTTATTTAATCAAGATTTAATCGGATATTTGGTTTTTGTTAGATTTTTGACTACAGCGGTCGTGGTTTACTTTTAGCTATAAGTCGTTTTGAAATCAAAATTTTCGTAAATCTTACCAAATCATACACTATGCACATTGTCTTTTTTGTGGACATGTTGCATCTTCCTCATCACGGAGCCTGGCTTTTTCCTTGAACCAGCGAAGGTCCTAGAGCGCAACAGCACGGTTTTGTACAGAGCCGGTAGTCTAAGTTGTCACCTAAATTGGCGTTACGGCAAACCGATCGACTGGCGTTTTCAAATGTATGGAGAAATTGAAGAGCGCGCGCAGCGGGCGTTAAGCGAACTAACATTTGCGAGTCCGAGCTTGATTTGACAGCTTACTCAACGTTGCCGTAAATACGTCGACGTTGCCGGTTACGTCCACTCCGCGTTTTCATACAAATCGGAAGTCCGCGTTTGACTTTGACAGCTTGAAGAAGTAAAACCACAGAATATCTAGTAAAAACTTGTATGGAGTTTGGAGAAAACGCCAGTCGATCGGTTTGCCGTAAACGCCAATTTCGGTGAGAACTCAGACTGCCCACTCTGTACCCGCGAATGAGTTAGTCTCGCCGGTTTGGGCCTGGCCGAATCCAAAAAGGTAAGAAATAGAGAGTAACTCTCAATATGGGGAGATTATGATAAAACTGAAACTGAACCTGAAACTGGCCATTAAACCCCACAGAAAAAATCCCGGAGGTGGACTGTGGTAGCAGTGGATCGGGCCGGGATAAAGAAGCAAACGGGAACTGCGGGAAGGTGCGGGAAATACATCCACAAGAAGAAAGATAAAAAACATATGATAACCGCATTGTACTCAAAGTTAATATTTATAGCTGGAAGGGATCCAATTATATCCAGAAAGTCCGCTTATGAAATTCAACGCCTGATGGTCTGTTCGATTAGAACTAGAAAACCACTCATCCGATTTCGAAGTGGGCTGTACCCATATAAATATGGACTCGCCATTCGAGTAAACCGCATTGTTTTTCGTCGGATTTTAACGCGAGAGGAACCGCGCGGATAGCTAAGAGGTGGCCCCAATTAGCTCACCTGCTACTACATTCGTAGAAAGTGTGTATTCTGAGCAAACGTAACGATTTATATGTTACGTTACGTCATCCAAACCAGCTCCATTAATAATCTCGCAGTCACAATATAGGCCAAGATCTTCTAAATGGACCACCCGCCGGTGCGTGCGCGCAACACCAAATAAGTCACTGTTCTGGTGCTCTCAGGAAGTTGGCAGCAATGGCGGTGGCCTGTCTGCCAGCTGTCACTCAGGCGAAGACCTCGAGGGCAGTGCAACAACCTGGCATTGGTGCTGATCTCTGTGCAACAGCCGAAAACATTAATGCTTGTATTGAATGTAGATAAGCTAGAAGCTGGACTTTGCAGACCACTGACCAATGTTGACATGTAACCACAGAAATCGGAAATTATGATTTCTGTGCATGTAACTAACAATTAACACATTTTCGGAAAACTAGAATAGACTTCGAAAGCACAAAATACTAACGAAGAAAGTTAATCATTGAAAAAAACCGTTTGGACACACACCCAAAACTACGAAGAAGTGACTAAGCTGACTGGACAGAAGGAAACCTACAAACTTGGGTGCTGATAACCATCCTCGAACACGATTTAGACCACAGAAGAGAAATGGAAGGAGAAGTGCCTGTTGGCGTCACCCGGGGCGCGCGCCGTCGGACATATTTTATATGTTATTGAATGGAAAGCCGGCAGCATCACCGCCGCGCGCGCATGTGCTCCCGACTGTTTGCGTGCGGCGTGAGTACATCTGTGGCGAGTGAACATTGAAGAGAAACTTTTTATTTATTTATTACAGTAATGGGTGGCTGTGCTGAGACCAAAGGTGCTCAGAAAACCCAAACACCTCGCTTCGCGAAACCACGTTCAGCGAGGCGGATTTGCGGACTATCGCTGAGCTATCGAGCCTGTTCTTCTGGTTCGCTGGTCTCCCAATAGGCGCGCTTCGTTCCTTTTTTGATCTGAGATTAAAACTTATCAGCCAATGCTAAAACTTATGAAGCCGATGATAAAACTTATCAGTCTATGCAATTTGTAAATGGAGGGGCTGCTAACATTACATAATTAAATATCAACAATAATAGCGTCTATCTTCCAACTGTCAACGTTCCAAATCATGTAATCGATTATGTAGATCCAAACAGTACACGTATGATGGCATTTGGTCCATGTTTCCGGTATCATTCATCGGCGTCGTCAATCCAACAGAGCATTGTTGAAATATTCGCTTACACGTTTATTAGTTGCTTATTCAGCAGTTTCGGAAAGGGATTTGTTGTAAATCTAAATTATGGCTTGGCCGGTTTATCAGAGTGTGCATGTCATTAAAATAAGTTAAAGGGCGATATGTAATTTTTATGTTACATATATTTCCTGTGAAAAGCTATGAATTTTCTACGATACTTTATACGTTTCCACACTATTTCTAAAATTGTTCAATTTGGTACATAAAATAATTTTCAATATACAACACTTTCAATTAAAACGTATCTTTCCGTCTGATGTGGGTAAAATGGGTTTGGAGCCACAATACATCAGAAAATACGTTTCCCATTTTTTCAAACACTAATTATTTTCATGGTACCTAAAAATATTTTAAAATTAAAACACTTTCAATGAAAACTTATCTTAACTTCTGACGTGGGTTAAAATGTGTTGGGAGCCACAATACATCAGAAAATAGGTACGTTATCCTATTTTTTCTAAAGAAAATTATATTTACATAATATATTCTTTCATAGCACCACTATCGAATATATGTAGGTACGTTCAGTACCTGTTTAAATTACAATTTATCCCTATACAGCAGTTGTTAGGGGCTACGGAAATACCATAATATCAATGGAAGAAAAAATATGTATGAATTAACAAATTAAGTGACCTCGATGTCAGAGTTAAGACAAGACATGCCGGACTGAATTTGGAAAAACGGGCTCAAGGTTTTCACTAAACTTATTGCAGAAGGAAGCGCCAATAGTATGCTTAACATAGTAGAAGGCAGTTTGGAGTAGTTCCAAAACTTCAGGCGCGACTAACGACCTTTCTGACTTCGGAGCTTTCCGCGCCATTTCTTTGTGTGATTATTTCGAGAAAGTTCAAAAGCTCCGAGGCAATATTCGGACCGATGAACTTTTCGAAAGTCCTTTGCAGATAGCAGTCACTCCATGTAACGAGTTTTTAAATTTCCTATTTATTTGTTTTTTTGTATATATGATGATATTCTTGGTTTCAGTTTACGTCTTTGAACTTGTTGTAAATTCTGTTTGCGCTTGCTTGGCTACTAAATATGTTGTTTATTGATTGTTGCAAGTTTAGGATGAATTAACTGGATGATGGAAATGGGCGAATTGACAAGTAGATTACAAGAATGACCCAACAGGAATCATCATAACTTTCTCTTTAGCATAAAAAATAATGCAAGTCATAAGTTATTTCCTTCTTTATTTATTGTCATTGTGCCTGCATTTCTGCGAAATAGCCATGTATTTTGTCCCAATATTTCGTTAACGGGTGTGTTTTAAGTTGGCACATTTTTATTACTCTGCCTACACTGACTTTCATAATTGGCATAACATTAGTTTTATAAACTAGTCGAATATATAATACATGACTATTTTAGTCTGGACGCAACCAATATCTCTGTCCGCGAGATCCACAGTCGTTCAAGGTTGAATCTGTTTATGTTGTGCAATTTAATTTTGGCCGCGGATGTTTTTTTATTTTTTCGCGGAAATAGTCTGTGTTCCAATTCAAGTCCAGTCTATTTCTGTGGTTGTTATCATTTCGAAATCGGGCTTCCGGAAACTCTAAAGAAAAAAAGAAAGCTTTCTAGTCGATCTGGGCATTGATTCTGGAAAGGATTTTCAGCCACAAATTTCGATCGCATTTTTTATTCGTATTTTAAGGACATACATGGATCATACCATAATGTAGTACCACAGAAAACGTACCTTTTACCATAGTTATCTAACTTTTCTACTATCATGATATGTGATTTTAGCCCAACCCACTTAAGGTGCTATTTCAGACATTCCTATTGTTTTCCACGGCTACATTGAACTCGATGGAAAACACAGTCAATTTTCGCTACGACTTCGACCTTATTTGATTAAATACGGGACTAACCCTAAGTAAGCAACGGGGGACCTATAGTTTTACCTGGAATACGGACCACGAACAACAAACTTACACTTCTTATAAGAAGCACGGGAAAAAATGCAGGGGGATCACTTGCAAACAGCACAGCCCGAACCATAGATAATGGAAGGACCGAACCCACACTACAGCACAGTTTTAAATTCAGAGATTTAAAGGATCACAGACCATCCCATAATTCTTTAAAAAATTGAAATAGCTTCACTTTTTTTATATAACTGGTCGTTTTTCTTAGTTATTAAGGTCGGCCCGTAAGCATCAGAAAATTTCGCCTCCCATTCAAACGTAGTTTACTAATAATTTGAAAACCACTGTTCCAACGTGCTTGATATTTGGTATCTAATATTAGGCTACATGTATCTGTGTCTGCATGGCTTTGTTTTTTCGGTAAATGTATTGTGGGTCAAACCACAGATAAAACATAATTCGTATGAAGATTTTATTTTTGGTTTCATTTCATTCAGTTTCGATTTCTCAAAAAAACAAAAGCGTGCAGACACAGATATTTGTTACCTGACATTAGATATTAAATATCAATTTAATTGAAATAGCGGTTTCAAAATGATTAGTAAACTACGTTTGTATGGGGAGCATAGCTTACGGGCCGTTCTTAACAGTCGTATTCAGAGTGAACCTGTCAAAACGTAGTACGAGATTAGTAACGGACTAACCATACAAAGAGCGGTTTAATCCGGCGGCGTATTAAAGTTAGTGCGTCCTTTTCTCTTCAGTAGTGCGTCCACTCTGAATAAGGATGATAGATGTTAACTTAACCACATATTTTGTATCTCAGATGAAATCACTCCATAATTTCAAATAAAGTGGCGGCTAAAAAATATTTAGCAGACATCGTCCAATATATATACCATTATATATATAACAACATAATAGATAGTCCTAATTCGTTTTTAAAGTGTCAGGACAAGACATTCTGCAGCCAACGATCTGAAGTTCAAAAGGAGATAAAAGAAAGATACAGAATTTGCATTCCCTAACTTGTTTCAATCAGAATCACCTTCCCAAATTAATGTACTTCTGCTCTGAAAACAACTTCATTATCACACGCAATTCCTGGTTCGAATTCGGGGAGCAGTACATTGTTTTTGCCAATAAATATACGCCTCACCTCACCGACCATTCCGCACTTGAGACGCAATTCGATGACCTGCTGTTACGAACTGCGCAGCCATGCGCCTTTTTACATTGTTTTCGTCAGGACATTAACCAGCGTGTTTGCAAGACACATCCTATTGTTGAGGCGCCAGTCTGTAGACCTAACAAAACAAACACGGCCTGCTTTGGGAGTTGTTGAGGTTTTTTATCAGTTTAGAGGTTAGCTTTGACGTAGTTTTTACGATGAGGAACCGATGAAATTAAAGAACCTATGGACTTGAAGAGCATTGAACGCCGTGCCAGTTGGACGAAAGCTTTTAGAGCCTCGGTGATCGTTGAAAATAACACAGACCTAGCGAAGGCCTATAGGGAAATACAGAGGCAAGACATTTCTGTATGACAAAAGACGCAAAAGAGCGACTAACATTTGGGTGGAAAAGGTGCAAGATAGGGCTTCGATTAGCGATCCAAAGATCAGGGTCGTTGGAGGTGAACGTTCTTCTGGATGTATTTCTGGAATATCATCCAAGCAGGGGCGTGGCTATTTCTGGCTCGAGGATAAAGCAACGTCTGGCTTCCAGCCGAAGCAGATTTGATCCTAATGGCCTGCCACTCGAGTGTTTGATGTCGTTCTTATCTGATCGAGCTAGGAGAAAAATCGTTTTAAGCTTGTCGCACCAAATTGGCAAGTTTTGCCCATACTATATTCTCATAGGATTCGCACAAGATAGGAAACAATAGTAGAGAAACGAACGAAAGAGATGTAGTAACGAGGTTTGGAAACACTGGAGATAAAGGAAGGAGAAGGGGCATGCGCTCGAAGACGCGTCTCCGCCGTATGGTCAAAGTGACCATATAATTGTATGGGAAACCGGCGGCGTGTCGTATGCCACACAGTCGAAACATCGCCACTGTGCGTGAATGTGCTCTATATGACATATCTCCTTCATTTTAATCTATGTTTGGAAATGTCGAACGATTGAGTAAATTAATACTATAACTTCTTTCGGATGACAATGCACTTATAACAAAATATGTAAATACCACGAAGGAAGGTAGTAGAGAGAAGTCGGTCCAAGAAAATTGGGTACGTGCCAACGAACTGGGGCCCTACTACGTCACAGCCCACGTGATGTGAAGGCGTGGCTTAGCGTCAGTGGATGCCGGTGTTGCCGATAGATGGTGCCCAATATTTTTTTTTTTCGTACGGTTAGAAATGTTGATTACATTTTTGCATAATCTTATGGCATTTTAAAATTAAAATTGTTTAAATCAGTGATAGGCAACATGCGTATCACTGATTCAAGGGATTTTTTATTGAGAATACAAATATAACAGTAAAATGAAAACGCCCCTACTACACACAATTTATTGAAAATGATAATATTAGTAACAATTCCGGTGCGTCCGGTAGATGGATTTAGCAAAAATAGGCGGTGCATGAGCCTACCATGAGTGTTTTACCCCCGCTCCCCCCGCATTTCTCAAATAATATGAGCTAACAACATCTCCTCTCTACCTCCCTCACTACTTACTTACTTAAATCCAGTGGCGGCCTTTGGGGGTGGCGAGCAGGGCAACCGCCCGGGGCCTCGCTCATGCAGGGGTCTCGCGCACTCGCGCAACAACCCTAGTAGAAAAATATTAGGTAAAATATTAAACTGATATGTTTATTTGAATTTCGCGCCGTACGTCTCGCAATATAAAACTAACGTCAACGTCACACCACTCGAGCTCTCTTGTAGGTAGTTATCGCGGAAACTATGACATGATTGCGGGGTTGAAATATAAAAGAAAAGAATATTAACCGTAGTATACGCTACTATCGAAGTGGACCTGAAATTTATAGCCAAGACACCGGCAAAAGTTGGGTCGAGGTTATAAATATCAAAACATTTCTGCCAAACCTGATATAATATCGGCTTTCAGCTCTTGCTAAAATTTCATAGGAAAATGATTTAGATCTTTCCTTAAATTATTATGATTTAATTAATGATTTTAGTCTCAGAGAAAGCCGCAAAATGGAACCGTAGTTTATCATGATTAATAATATTTTTTATTGTTATCTATGCGTTTATGATTTTTTGTTTATTTCCAAAAAAAACAATTAACTACTCTATATTTATTTATTCATAACTTTGCATTACAACTCATTCCTAAACGACAAGGGAATCGCAAATATCTACTTGCCAGGGGCCTCGCAATGGCTACAACCGCCCCTGCTTCAATCTTGTTGCAAATAGAACACAAGTTTACATTGCTATCTGGGATATTATATAACTTATTATAAAAGTCTAAAACACCACATTCCCGAAGGAAACAGGTGCCATGCCAAGACCTTCTCTTCATGAGCACAGCTACATTGAACTGGGTGGAAAACACGAACCGCACATTACCGTTTCGACCACATTTTCATCCAACGCGATGGTACCTAGTAAGAGAAGGGGAGCTACAGTTTTACATGGATTCCGAACCATTGAACAGCTCGCATTCGTAACGACATCTATTTATGCAACTCAGAAAGATAAAGGAAATGGTACGTGAACGGGGCGGGGATTTCAACCCATGACCTCTGCTATGCAAACGACTGAGTTACGAGCAGTACTACTATCTCATTGAAGTATGTTTAAGTTATTATTATGAGATGCATCACGGACTTGCGTATTCATGACGTCCATGTGAGCAGAGCCACTTAAACGTACTGATCCAGGCATCCCAGGCCCACCCAACACACCTGCGCAGGAGTCGATTTATTGGTCGCATCAGAGTTCTAGTTTATCAAGGCGCGAGGCCGGCGGGCACGGCCCCCGATTGCAATGCGCCACAGAACGCATTTAGGTGTCTGTGTACTCCGCGGCGTAGCATTTTGGCAAGCGCTCGCGCTTTGGCGACGAGACGAGACGCCGCCGTCACAGCCGCACGCAATTTGCGCGCGCACGTGGCGAAAGTGCGCGTAAGAGCGCTGTCACAGTCGCAAATAGATCGAAGTGCTAAGACACGGAATAGTGTCTACGCCAGCGAGTATGGAAGGACGGGAGCAGCAACTGAAACTAGCTCTAGAGAGCAGCGGCGCGGCGCGGGGCTATTGAGTTCAATAACGAATTCGCTTGCTAGTGCGTAACGAGGCAATCCGCCGACGTACCAAAGTAGTCGATAATGGACACCGGGTGGCTAAGCTCAAGTGGCAGTGGGCTGATCACGTCAGCCGAAGAGATGACGACCGTTGGAGTAACCGTGTCTTGCACTGGCGGCCGTGGACATGAAAACGGAGTGTGGGAAGACCACCCGCCAGGTGGAACGACGACATCAAGTGCGTCGGCGGAAACCAGTGGTTCCGTACCGCTGCGGGCCAGGCGGATTGGAGAAAAATTGGAAAGGCGTATGTCTACTAGACAGACAGAAACGTTTTCTGTCTGGGAAAGCCTGCCACCATGCGCCACAGGAATGAGTTTCGATCGCTGCTCCCATCCTTCTATGCACGCTGGTCCACGCGAGTGACGAAAGCGATGCGATGACGGAACGAAAGAAATTTAGAAGAGGAAGTCGGTTGAGAATTGACGTTCGTCCAGACCAATTAGTTTTAATTGTGTGTGTTGGTAAAAATCACTCAAACTATATTTTTAGTGATGAACCCTGATGTTCATCAGAGCTAGCGATACTTATAGGCCGCGGGCGGCATGCCAAGACCATAGTGTCTCCTAAGAACATCTTATATTACTTCCTTTTCCTTAGCAACGGAAAATCCATCCAAAATGTAGGAGTCGTGCTTTCTGAGTACGAACACGATTTTTGGACAAACTAGTTTCTCCTAGGGCAAAGTAGTTTCTCGTAGGGCAAACTAGTTTCTTCTAGGGCAAAGTAGTTTCTCCTAGGGCAAACCGAGGGGCAAACTAGTTTCTTCTAGGGCAAAGTAGTTTATCCTAGAGCAAATTAGTTTCTCCTAGGGCAAAGTAGTTTCGCCTAGGCAAAACTAGTTTCTCCTAGGGCAAACTAGTTTCTTCTATGGCAAACTAGTTTCGCCTAGGGCAAACTAGTTTCGCCTAGAGCAAACTAGTTTCGCCTAGAGCAAACTAATTCGCTTAAAACTAAGCAGTAAGGTAATGATTAACAGTATATCTTAATTTCTTGATCTTGTTACAGGAGTGAAAATGCCTTCGGAGTGCATGTCCACGAACCCGCTGCAGCGCGAACTCGCTGACTCCATCATTCGGATGGTGCCTCTTGACGAAATCCGCATCCTTCTCGCTTGCGGAGCCAAGGTGAGTCTTATTCTTTTCAGGATGTCTAGAGCTTATGATCTTAGGACCCTTGCATTAAGAGAGCTACCAACTTTGGCCCAACCTACACTTTGTCCTACTTCTTCTATTCTTCAATTTCTTTGAACCCAAGCGGCTCACCAAAACGCGGCAGGAGGCAGCCGGAAAGTGGTGACTGAGACGCACGGCGATTAAAAATAGCAACTAAAAACCGGCCAAGTGCGAGTCAAGAAGGGTTCCGTACCATCGTAAAAGACAGAATACAAAAAAAAACTAGTTTTTTGTTGGGGGCCCCCTTTAATTTTCATTATTTTTTTATTGTACCTATTTGTTACAGCGGCAAAATAAATACCCACCCTGTGAAAATTTCAGCTGTCTATCTGTTACGGTTACTGAGATACAGCCCTGTGACAGCCGGACGGACGGACGGACAGCGGAGGCTTAGTAATAGGGTTCCGTTGGCACCCTTTGGGTACGGAACCCTAAAAATTAGGATAAAGTTGTGAAAGATAGCACAATGTGAGTAGGCCCTAAATCCCGCTACTGGAATAGGTATACACTATAGAGGTATTGTTATCATTATTGATTTAACGCTGGCAAAATCTTCCTGACAACCCTATAATACGGACTCTCCGTTTACGATAACATGAATTTAACTCGAGTGCATATGCTTCTTTAGGATTCTTTTTCTACGGACATTTCTGAAACAACCATGTGTATCGGTGATCAAAGCATTGGCCTCAATCTACCATCCATTCTGCTAATCGCCTTGCACCTCTTCGCATATAACTGCTTTCCCGATAGGACCGAGATCCCCTGATATGGGTATCAATTCTGATGAATTCACTTTAGACGCTGTTAACCGTACTGGGTACCTGTTCCCCACAGGTGAACGAACCGGTGACGCAGGGCCTGCGCCCGCTCCACTACGCCATCTGGCAGCGCTACCTGGAGGCGACGCAGCTGCTCCTGGTGCGAGGGTGCGACGTGAACGCACGCGACGACTGCGGCTACAGCGCGCTGCACCTCTCCGCCGAGCATGGGTAAGTCTGGCTTTCTTCTCCTTATCCACACCGACAAACAGTGACGTGGGCGCTCTACGACGCCCTCTGGCAGGTAACAGTGCGCTGCATCTCCCTGCCGAGCATGGGAAGAAAGATTTTCGGAACCTCAAGAGAGGTCTTCGCCGGTTATGTGATTCCCAGAGCAAGAGTAATCGGGATTCCCGGTGATAAAATCTAATTTCTTCTTGGTTATTCTAGCGCTGAGATCAAAACGGAAGGAGATATGCCACCTAGCGCGATTATTGTGGGACCCACTGTCTGAAAATGTTCTAAAACTACCAACCCAATTTAAATGTAAATGCCACAAACAAACCAAGTCGCAGACAAATTGGAGGATATTCGCGCGCAGTGGCAATGTTTCGACTGTGTGGCATACGACGCGCGGCCAGCTTCACATACGATTATATGCATACTTTCGCCATGCGGCGGAGTCCGCATACCACTTCTCCTACCGTTTTATCTGTGTTATACCTAGTTACTTTGAACCTATTTTAAAATGTGGATGTGGTCTCTTTGAAACCATGATGTCAATTAACTAAAATAGCCTTCTTATACTGTAGTTGTCACAGACATGGAGCCCTTCCTCTATTGTTCGTGCCTATTTTCGTCAGGTACACGGAGTTGGTGGAGCTTCTGTTGAAGAGCGGTGCCGCCGTAGACTACCGGCCAGACACCGACGAGCAGTTCCCGCGCACGACCCTGTGCGATGAGCCGCTCCGCCTTGCCATTCGCAACAAACACATGGTGAGGGATGGAACTGTAATCATTGGTTACACGTTAGGCGGAACGGAGATATCACAGCAATAATGCAAAATTGTGATCAAAATGGCCCGAAGAACAGTGACAGTGCTTTTTGTCCCATTCCCTTGCAACTTCTCGCTGTCAAAAAGGAGAGTTTCCTCTCAAAATATTGGCATAACAATGCTTCCGTCAGCCTACATACATGGAGAAATTTAAAATTAGCTGAAATCTGAGAGTTGAAATGGACATTTTCCGTTATTAGAGTTTGTTCTTTCGCAAAATTCATCTTTAATTCTTACATAAAATCTTTACTTCTGAAGGTCATCTCGTAAACTATGTTCGCCACTTTGAATGGTTCGGAAATAAGCATAAAACCTCCAAAATACATACATAACAGCACAAAAGACCAAACTAAATTTTAGAGAGTTTTGACATCGCTTTAAACATAAACATCTTATGGAAACCATAACTTAGTTCTTACAGTTTCAAAGAGAAGCACCTTTATTGAATGCTATGGAACCTGTAACCGAGTTCTCACATTCACAGAGAAGCACTTTTATTGAATGGTATGGAACCCATAACCAGGTTCTTAACTTTTCAAAGAGAAGCACCTTTACTGAACGCTATGGAACCCATAACTGAGTTCTTAACGTTTCAAAGATAATTACCTTTATTGAACCCTATGAAACCCATAACAGAGTTCTTTGCGATTGCCCAGGACGTTGCAAAGCTGCTGCTCGAGCACGGCTCGGATCCTAACAAGCGCTATTTCTTCGGCTCCGAGATCAACCTGGTCTCCGACCCCGACTTCCTCGAGCTGCTGCTGACCTTCGGAGCCAACCCTGACTCGCGGGACCGCGCCGGCCTCACGCCCCTCATGAAGGCAGCCCGCCACAGCAAGGTAAAGTTCTCTCTCTCTTCATCCTCGCCACTCCATAATTGTCCAGTTCTTAAGACAAGACTCTCCCGACTTCTGGAGCTTCTTATCACACGTACTGCCGCCACTGTGTTTGTGTCTTACGATCGCTAAACGCCCACCGAGAAACAACTATGCCAAATAAATACTACCTTTACGATTATTTGCAATAATATTAGTGTATTCGACAGGGTATGGACTCTGTCCTTCTTCTGCTGAGCCACGGCGCCGATGTGAATGCGATGGCGGACGTGCGACATGACTTCCGCACCGTGCTGCACTACGCCGTGCTGTCAGGTATGATGCTCTCGCAGGACCTTATATTTATAAGCAGTTATGAGGTCCGTCTCGAAGGACCAAATGGGCGCAGCATCCGGCTCGGAGGATCAAATGCCAGCAGCATCCGGCTCGAAGGACCAATTATTGAGAGTATTTGTGAATCTTAAGATTCGGCTAGAAAGACCGCATGTCTGCACTATTAACCTATTTGGGACCTTCGATCCAAAGGAACAAATGTTTTGCATTATTGTCGCAACTTTATGTCTCAAAGGGCATTCATACATGCTGAGTGTTGCTACAGTAATCACTTCCCCTAGGGGTATTACTGGAGGAAATGAAAAAAGGTTACCTTTTAAATAGATGTTTTAATTCAGTCATGTCACTTAAATAACAATGTCTAATAAAGGCATGTAACCAATAAACCTAACCCATAACGTGCTTAATGCAGGCAACGCCGACATAGTTAACCTGCTGATCAAGCAAGGCGCCCGGTTGAACTATGCCGCCGAGCTGAGCAAACCCAGCGCCCTCGACCTGGCCATCCTCAAGGGAGATGTCGCCATGGTGCGTCTGCTGCTGGACGCAGGTGAGATCAACCACTAACGCTTGAAGACACGTGTGTTTGTGTGATTGGTGCTGTGATGAGACCCTACCTTGATGATACGATGGAGAGTGAAGGTATGTGGTATGAAAGGTCGGATGTTAGTTTCGTAATCGACAGGATCTACTAGTTACAAGCCTGCGTGAGCCACCTTATATGTAGAAACCTTCGATGGACACAAGAGTAGGTCGGTCGCCCCTAAATACCAATCCAAGCAGTCTTTTTCCGCTTTTAGTTCCTGTAGATTTTCAAGATTATTTGGATTATACAGTAGACATATATATATTAGTATATATATGTCTATATATCTGTCATAGTAGTAGAGTATACAACTCGAAAAAGATTAAATTTTAATTACTACAAATTGTTAGTTTTTGTGTTTATTCTAGAGACAATACCATTACCATTTCAACACAGTACCTTTGTTTCGCAGGAGCGCAAGTTAACGCATCGAGCAGCGTCATCGGCTCGCCACTCCACGTCGCGTGCTCCGACAACATTACGAACCGCATGGAAATAGTTACCGTGAGTGTCCAGACCATTCTACCTTTTGTGTCTACGCCTTAAATATCTGCATTTTCATTACCTACGTCTTCGAGATCTGAGCCTAGTGGATCTAAGCCTTTCATGTTGTGTATGTATGTGTTAAAAGTCTTCATATTCTATATCTACAAGTAGGCCTTTTCCATCTCTATTTCTAATCTTTTCCTCGTGTTTCTAGAACTTTGGTATCTTATTCTTTTAAAGCTGCGTTTATAAGTTTCTAATTATCCATAGTTATACCTTAAATATCTCCACATTTAAATTCCTTATCGAAAGTGACAGTAGGGCTTGCATCGACGCCTTTACCTTTCTCTCTCGCTCTGGTGTCATAGCAAAAACCACGAGAAACCGGCTTTAGGTGTGACGAGTCGTCCCAGAAGCTGTAGGTGTGACTTCGGTTCCAGATGCTGCTGCAGAGCGGCGCGGACCCCAACGTGCGCGTATACAGCGAGGACACGGAGCCGCCGTCGCAGCTGCGGCCCGTGCTGGCGGAGTACCTCGCGAGCAACGCAGAGCCCGACGCGGGCATCGTGCACATGCTGCTCAAGTACGGCGCCAGGGTGAGTGACAGCTTCAGTGTATTGCAGCTCCACTATTATTGTGGGCTCTTGCAGACTTTTGGAACAATTTAAGATAAAAGGTTAAGAAAAATCTACCTCATTACTGTGATGCGATTTTATCGTAGACTATCATGACACCGTGTCACTATGATAAATCTTCCTCCAGGTGATCATGAAAACGCAGTTCCGTGACCCGGACGGCCTGCTCAACCACCTGCAGAACGCGGTGTCTCCCGCCGCCGAGGGCGTGCTGTCCGCGCTGCTGGACGCCTCCGAGGCGTTCGACCCGTGCATGATCCGCCGCAACGGCAGCCTTCTGCCGCACCACAAGCAGGCGCTCCTGCAGCGGGCGCGCACGCCGCTCGCGCTCAGGGAGCAAGTCAGGTGAGATCTGCGACTTCAGAGAACAGATAACGCAGCTCCACCTGCATTACGAACCAAGACGTGGTGTCTCCTGTCGCAGGAGTCCACTGTCCATCCGCGCTGCTGGACGCCTCCAAAGCATCCAGCAGCTTGAGCTTTCGTCAAAGTACATGTTCTCAGTAACTTCATTTCATTGACAAATTATACAAGCAACTTAAACATTTGTTTTCGCAAAACTCACAAAAAACTGTAAATAAATAGTCTGTATTTATTTACAGTTTTTTGTGAGTTATTACCACGGAGGAGAGAGGTAGAGAGATGTTGTTAACTCATATTACTAGACAACGTAGTGTCGCATGTGCGGGGGGAAGCGGGGGGAAAGAAACGTATTCACTACGTATAATATTCACAATGTATAAAAGTATTTTTTTCCAAAAAATCAATACCATGCATATCGTATAATATTCACAACGTATGATTATATTATATACGTTGTGCATGAAGAAAGTTTAAAAATAGAATCAACTCTTTGCATCATGCAGAACGTATAATAGTCACAACGTATAATATTCCTAATGTGAATTCACAAAAAAAGAAAACCATGCAGAACGTATAATATGCCAAGAAGCACGGCATAAAGCGCCCTAATAACGATACATTTAAGGCTGAAATTGCTACGAATCGATATTTGTTAAAGAGTAACAATTTGCTACAATTTCGAAAGGCCACCTTACGCTAATTGGGACCGGTCGAAAAGTCGCGTGCGAGTATACACTTTAAAAGTATATTCATAAGGGCGCTTATCGTATAAAAAGGTTTTGGATTATATGATATGCATGGTTTTCTTTTTTTGTGAAATAAATATCATAATTTTATACGTTGTGACTATTATGAAAATGAAAATGAAAATGAAAATGTTTATTATTGATAATGCTTACAATTACAATTAGATAAGGCTTATACTTACTTAATTTCTAAATTGTATTCTATACTAAGTTATAAGTGTAAAGAATGAAAATCAAATTATCTTATGTAACGAAAACATTATGAAGGTAACAAATAACTTAAAAATTAGTAGCTAAAGTAAGATAATTAAAATAAATAAACAGCATATATCAACAAAAGGACCAAACACAGCTGTGACTAGGCTGACATATTGCTAAGGCTAGTCGCTGATTTTAAGTTTGGCCTGTTTCTCATTAGTGACGTTTCGTAAAATTATGTTACATTAGGTTTAAAAGTCAAGATAAAAGACATAAATCAAACCTGTTCATACAATTAGCACACAAATAAGTATCTTCAAATAGACTGTACAACCAAACAAGGTGAACAAACCAAATGAGAACTAAAAATGCTTTGGACGATGAGTTTCTTGGATGAGCGAAATATTTGGCGTATGTAAAGTAAAGATAAAAACATATAATAAAAATAAAAATAATAAAAAAAAAAAAACTATATAGCTGTCGATATTTGATGTGAGAGAAGATAATTTTTTTTGAAACTATGTATGGTAATAATTTGTCGAATAGGAGGAGGTATATCGTTCCAACACTTAGACGCTGCGAACTTAAAGCTGCCTCGAAATGAGGAGCCATGATGCTTAGGAACAGCTAGCAGTACTCCGGACCCATGCGTGCCATACCTATGACTCTCTCCTTGCCACTTTAGTCTACTCCATAAGGGTGTGGGACTCTGTGACATAATAACTTTAGCAACTTGAGTAGCCAGGTGGAGTGTACGACGATTTTCCATTTTAAGTATATGTAGCTTGTTCAGAATGGGAGTTATATGAGAGCGTCTCTTAATATGCTCACAAAACCGAATACACGCGTTTTGAACCTGTTGGACTCTTCTAGACGTTTTTTTCTGTATACAGGGGCCGTAGACAACATCTGCATAATTAAGTTGCGAAAGAATCAGTGTCTCTGTTAGTTGATGTCGGACCTTGGTACTAAGATATTGTCGTATTTTATATAAGCTTTTGAGTTTACCGAACGATCTTTCAACCTTTTCAGTAATTATACGTTATGCATGGAGAAATAAGTAATTTTATTTTTTAAACTTCTTCATGCACTACGTATAAAATTATACGATCTGCCGATTATACGTTGTGCATGGTTTTCAAATTTTGTTATAATATGATATTATACGATCTGCATTTTAGACGTTCTGCCCTTCCCCCGGGGGAAAAACACTGCATGGTGGGGTCATGCACCGCCTATTTTTGCTAAATACATCTACCGAAGAACCGGTATTCTGGTTGCAGGTATTCCGAGAGCTATTCTTAATGGTTACAAGACTACAACTAGATGGCGCCTTTTTCATTTTACTGTTATTTTTTCAATAAAAAAACCTTCGAAATTTAAATCTTTGCCTTTGCATCATGAGATCAACATTTCTTACCTTACAAAGAAAATGATTGCTCGCCATCTACCGGCAAATAGCAAGAGCGATACATCGATACAACCTTTTTAGACGTTTTTCCTGTTGCAGACTATTCCTTGTCAGTTTATTCCTTGTTAGTTAAACGTACTCCTGTTAGTCTTATTTCTTGACAGATCTTATAAATTCCTCTTGCTGAAGACTATTCCTTGACAGTTCACTTACAAGTTCATCCCGTTGCAGGCTATTCCTGAGGAGGTCTGTGGGTTGCTCCCTGCCGAGCATCGCCGAATCCTTGGAGCTGCCTCGCACACTGCACAAGTACCTGCTCTTTGACTACAGCTAAAGCACACTTCTACATCATTATGTGCTCATCGTTCGAGGGGGTTGCCCCCTTCCCTTGTGCGCCATTTCGGCACCATTTCCCTGGGAAGCCATGTTTTTTCCCGTGTATGACTGGAAAGTGGTCCACATGCCTGGCTGTTTCCTTTGAAGTCGTTGAGGCTAGACAGCTCAGTCAGCTAAGTGTTTTAAGACATATTGTTATATTTTAAGTGTATATTTTAAGGAAAAAACTTTTTTTTTCTGTTTTACTCCACAACTCACAACGAGTATATATATTTTTTGGATAAAACAATTGATTCAAATCAAAACAGAACTTTGAAAACAATATAAAACAAAGCTGGTATATTCCAGGGAGTTTTGGATAATTTGCGGTAGGTCATGAGAAAAAGAGATCGGTTTGTAATCGTAAGCTCTGCACTTCACAAAAATTACTAACTGGGACCCGTTGCTGGCGTTGCATTTTTTGGCCTTTCTACCAAATTGGAAAACTTATAAACTGTATTCGGTTATTAGAAATTAAATTAATAATGTAAGGTTATATTTTTCACTATCTATATTCAAATGTAAACTTAATTTTTGTAATTTTAATACCACACTTCAATTAACAATTATTTCAAGGTTTTTATTGTGCAAACTATTCTATTTCTAAATTGTAGGTCGAAGAAACATGTGTTTTTACATATTTGAATATTAAATTAAGTAACTATAAATATTATAAGAACATTTTGTATGTTTTAAAAAAATTGTATATGAGTTTGATTATTATGCATTAGGAGTTACTCAAAATAAATATTGAGGCTTGATACGAAATTTTTTGTGATTTTTTTTATGTAAATGTTGTTACTCAAGCTTACTTAAATGCAAGAATGATTGACTTTTCGCTTCATATTTTGCAACAAGCATTTTCTATTATGATTGGTCTCGCAACATTAAAAGGATATGAACTCAACTAATTCTGTAAATAATTATGGAAAACATCTTTTATTAGGTTATAACTACTGAAGAGAAAGGAAGAAATGGCATGCGGTCGATATCGCGTCTCCGCTGTAAGGCCAAAGTGGTCATATGATTGCATGGGAATCCGGCGGCGCGTCCTATGCCACACAGTCTAAACATCGCCACCGCGCGCGAGTGTGCTTAAAAAATGCGTTCATCAAGTAAGTTCCCACCCACACAAACCTCCAATACGTCTGCATATGGCGTCTATGTTTGCATATGGCGTGCACGTTTTATCGTTTTTAGGGTTCCGTACCCAAAGGGTGAAAACGGAACCCTATTACTAAGCCTCCGCTGTCCGTCCGTCCGTCCGTCCGTCCGTCCGTCCGTCCGTCCGTCTGTCCGTCTGTCACAGGGCTGTATCTCAGTAACCGTAACAGATAGACAGCTGAAATTTTCACAGAGTGTGTATTTATTTTGCCGCTATAACAACAAATAGGTAGGATTAAGAAATAATTAAAATTAAAGGGGGTCCCCATACAAAAAACGTGATTTTTTTGTATAAATTTTTTTACGATGGTACGGAACCCTTCGTGTGCGAGTCCGACTCGCACTTGGCCGGTTTTTGAGATTTGGAGACAGCGGGTCTCATAGTGGGCGCGCCAGATGGCATATCTCTTTCCTTTTTATCTATGGTTAAAACATTGGAATGCCATTGGATTTATTTATCAAAGAAGGCAGTCCTTTTTACCATGGGCATTCGCCCAGCTATTCCGCATTCTTTGTGAGTCCATGGATGAAACTTTTACTTTTTGTAGAGTCATATGTTTAATAACGATTATTTAACATACCTCCTGATGGAGATCCCAAGATACACAGTTCATTATTTAACATCAAATAGAACTATGTCACACGTACGTTACTTGGTCGCAAAGCACACATATGATGACGCCCAGCACACTAGTGAAAGCGACAGTGTACTTCAGGTTTATTTGTATGTTACCTTCGTCATTAAAGAGGAAGGTATAGATTGGTAACATCATACCAGAGTTGAATAGGGATTAATAACAATCCGCAATTCCTATTTCGGAATACACTATACAAACCAATGAATATGACTAATATTTATATATGAAATCCATACCTTCCTCTTTAATCTATGCCTTCGTGAAGTGATATATTGACATATTGAAATAATAACCATTGACATATTATTTCCATGCATTGTATCTAATGGTCAATATTATAAAAACTGGGTCCGAATATGGACAGAGTTGATGTTACTTTGAGCTATCAACTGGACATTGATAAAGTTGTGGAGTCGAACCGAAAAATATAGTCGAAATAATTACTTGATAAATTATAACAATAAATAAAATATTGCACACTAATGTGCTTTGTATCGAAATGCATAGACTGTGTTATATGTGATAGAAAATAATGGTGATATATTTGTAAAGATGTGAGTGCCGAAGGTAGAGGGAGCTGGAAGTCTCGGGGAGACCTACACCCAGCAGTGTAAGAAAGGCACTAAATATTATTGCATGTGTTATTTATACCGAATTAAGAATATTTTCACATTGTGTTGTAATGAAATACAGAATTGAAGTGTCAAGTGAAGTTGTTTTTTTTAATCCAAGCTTACCACTTTACCTTGCCCACTTGCCAGCCATAGTATAAGTGTATTCTGTGGTTCTTAACTATCTAAATAAAGGCGTAGCATGATTCCTTATTCTGTGCGGTGATCGAGTTCCATACAATGGCCCGTGCCTGTTTCCTCAGTCAAATTAAGAAATATTTTTCTGAAACTTAAATAAATAAATAGACTAAGAGCTATGTCTGTACATTACGATTTGTTTGATAATTTATCTTTTATCCATTAAACAAGCCTCTAAAGATTTGTATAAAAATGTTAATGACCGTTTAAAATTAGACTGAAGACAAAGAATCTAATCATCATTCTAAACATCTTTCATCTAAAAACTCTTTAATAAAACTTGATAGAAAGGACTGTTTTGACATGTCTAGGTGAGGTCATTCAAGCGAGTCACCGGTAAATGTGAATTTAAGTGAGTAGCTGTCATCCGCTATGTTAAAGCATTTCGTGTTCGTTCTATGATTACGGAGGCTGATTGACTGAAACTCGTAAGTAGTCTTTGTTGCCAAGTAATATATACCGGCCATCAGCAGTTAACTTCTATAAAAAAGTACTTAACAATCGTACTAATACAATAAACGCGAACGTAACTCTGTCTTTTACGTTTTCACACCTTAACCGCTGAACGGATTTTGATGAAATTTGGTATATAGAGCGACTGGACCTTCGGAAAAGACAGGCTACCTGTTGTGGCGAAAATTAAACTCAAAGGGGGGTGAAAGTTTCTATCTCTCCAACTAAACTAAACTAAACTAAATCTCCAACTAATACGCTTAAAGTCTAATCTGTGTAGCCATTTTTGTGAAAATCTTATTTCTCATAATTAATATTATAAAATACGAGGTATAGTGTCGCATTACATCTTTAATAAAACAAATTAAATATATACATATTTTTAATAACATACTTATTCGGAGTATCTATTTTAACATCACTTCTAAAATTAAAACAAAACATATTCATATTACGCTGGAGTTTAATTCTTATTCCCAATCATCTTTGAATGATTATTGAATCAATCGGTAAATTCGTGAAAATAATGTCGTCAATTGGGACCACGGAAGAAGTTGCTTCTTGCACTGCAATTTGTCAGAAATCAGACAATTATAGGTGTAAATAAATAAGATGGCCATCGTTACCACAGACAACATACATTGCATATAGATACCCCACCCATAGGTACGTTCTTCATCCAGCTGCACCCTATCAAATACAGTTAGCGCTACGATAGTTTTTCTAAATAATTGGCTCCATCTATTAGAAACTATTTGATCTGGTACGCATCTATTTAGACTGAACCAAATAAAGATTTAACAGCAATGAACGCAAACAAATTTTCAAACTGTCGTGCCTCCAAATTTTCGTATTCTGTGCCTCCGCCGCCGTTGCCGCTCCACATAGAGTAGAGTAGTTATTAGTGTATATTATTTTATAGAGTAGTCATATTAATAACTCATTACAGTAAATAAAATATAAAGAGCTTACTTTTTATATTTTATTTACAATATCTCATGCACAGCACCATCTAACTGCGCTTTGATTTGACTTTTTTGCCACTATGATAATGATGTGGTCTATTTCATAACAAAAGGATGTTGCTGTAATAAAAAAATAGATGGCGGTAGCGTGCACACTTCTTAGTACTAGCCTACGGCATCTATATTTAATGTATGTAATCTGTGTCGTTACCTTAAAACCACACCCTTAATTTGTGTGATATACATGGCCAAGATGGCCCCAAAATGAGTACGTAAATATTAAATGATTCCATACAAATTTTGATCACTGTGAGACTAGAAACAAGATAAAAGGCATTGCATCAACGAGTACCTGCCGAAACAATATGGCATCTCTATGGTAACAAGATGGCCGGCTTGTATTTACATTAACAAGATGGTCGCCGTGCATCTACAGGAACAAAACATCTACCGTGCTCCTGCAGAAACAAGATGGCCACTTTGTATAAAAAAAAAAAGATGCCCACTGTGCAGCTGCAGAAACAATATGCCCCACTGTGTCTCTACTGTAACAAAGTTGCCAACCTGTATTTCCATTAACAAGGCGGTCACCGCATATCGACAGAAACAGGATGTTAGCTGTGCTCCAGCAGAAATAAGATGGCCGCTTTGCATTTAAAATAACAACATGGCCACCGTACAACCAAAGAAACAAGATGGCAGCATTGTGTTTACAAAAACAAGAGGCCCACCGTTTCACCGCAGAAATGATAAGGCGGCTGTGTCTCTATGCTAACAAGATGGCCAACCTGTATTTCCATGAATAAGATGGCCGCCGCATATCTACAGAAACAGGATGACAGCCGTGCTCCTGCAGAAATAAGATGGCGGCCGCCCTTCTAGAGGAAGTTGACGCCGACGCCGAACTGCAGCCCCGGCGCGGTGACGTCACCCTCGCGCACCAGCAGCGGCACGCAGTAGTTCAGCTCGAGCCGCGCGACCTGGAAGCCCAGCACTCAGGTTATGTCCGTTCTACTATTAGGGTGGAGGAGTGCACCATTTCTGGTTCATGTTATGGTTTCGGTTTTTTTTATGTTATGCGCCGCACATTACGCCATATGCCATGGTGCCCGACGACGCCCATGAGATTTCGAACTTTTAAGGGGGCTGCAAACCATGTTTGAAGGAAAACAGGTTGTACTTTAGGGGAAATACCTCAGCATTTATCAATCTATCTCCTACCTTCATAGACGACATTGGCTGGCTAGGGTAGCAAGAATTGAGGGGATGTTGTACAAAGGACAACTCAACGTGGGACCAAGTGCAGGCAGCGACCACCCCCAAAACAAAAAACAACAACAGATCTATCTCCTTTCTTCTTCAGGCAAAAAATAAGGATGGATAATAACCATAACAACTTCGATACGTTTTCTTGCAACATTAACTGTTCTGGCGCAACTAAATTCTTTCCTGGTGCCCTCATAAGTGTTAAGCCTGGCGATCTCCAGGTAACGACGTCCTTGGGCGCCAGTAAGCATCTCCCACTCCACAAGAAGGTAGATATTTTTTTATTTACACTATTTCAATATCCGTAATACCAGTCCATTTCCCAGTAAGGCACAATAACAATAACCCGAGACGGTGCACTTCACCCTTATTTTCTCGTATCATCAATGGTTTAATTGATTGATTGAAAAATCTTTATTACTACTACTACTACGCTACACAATAATATTTTACAACAGAAAGTACAGTAGGTACTCGAAGGTATTTCTTCCAGCTTAACGGGGATATGCTTGTAGGTAGTGGCGGTAGGATTGGCTTGGCAGTTTTTGTATATTAAACATGTTTGTACATACATACATATATTAATGGTAATCAATGGTAAATACTTACTGTTAATGTTACAAGGAATTAAAATAATTAATTTACAACGGGTACCATTAAGGTGGCCCATCCCGCTCATCTCCCCATACAAACGGGGAAACAAAATCACGCCCATATTTCTTGTCAGAGATCCCAAGTTTTGCTCAAAATAGCTTTATTTGATCAAACTAGATGTCTGATGACCATTGGCATTGTAAAATTGTGTTTGGTTTCTAAGTTACAAGGTCCGAAAGTACGCATTTTTCGCGCGTTTTATACAATAACTTTGGAGGTGGATTACGCAATGATTAAGTAAGAACATCTTAAAAAGATTAGTCATCAGACATAGCTTATTTAATCAAGATTTATAATCAATTTGGTTTTTGTTTGATTTTTTACAACAGCGGTCGTGGTTTACTTTTAGCTACAAGTCGTTTTTAAATTAAAATTTTCGTAAATCTTACCAAATCATACACTATGCACATTGTCTTTTTTGTGGACAACTTGCATCTTCCTCATCACGGAGCCTGTCATATTCTTTGAAACAGAGAAGGTCCCAGGGCGCAACAGCACGGTTTTGTACCGTGCCCGTCGGGTTGGGCCACCTTAACTCGTATGTTTGCAAGCAGGGGCAAACGCTTTTGTAAACTTAGGCTAGTGTTAAAAAAAAATACAGCAAAGTTTCTTACCAGTTCATCGCCGTGTTTGTTGAACTGGCCAATTTCAAATTGAATTTGTATTTGCTGCACTCGGAATTGTCACATTTCTACATTTTACATTGTCAATTTTTATTCTTATTCATCAACTTGGGAAACTAATACATACTTTCAAATAAATAAATTGATGAATTTCTACAATAATGTGGCATAAAATATCAAAGCGTATAAGTAGCGTAATAATGATAAAATATGACATCCGAGTGAAGTTTACTGCCTATGGATGATAATACACAATCTATACTAATATAATAAAGCTGAAGAGTTTTTTTTTTTTTTTTATGGTCTTATCTGCGATCAGTCCTTAATCATCGATCAGACTATAAGCGGATTTGTTGATGGCTCGGATCTTGTGTGGAGTGTGCCCCCCACTAGGGACATCATCTCCTTAGGCTAATGCAGCTGCTAACGATTTTGCAGCATCAGGATGTCATGTCTTTTGAGACGCTTTGGGTAATTTTGTCGAATTAGTTGGGCAGCCAATATGTTGGGGTGGTTTTTCAGTCGCTCCTGATATTTGTTTGCAGTGGACCGGACTTCGTCTTTAACATTCTTCATCTGTAGATGATCATGGATTTCAGCGTTTGTGGTGTACCATGAGACATTTGATATGGTTCTTAGAATCATGTTTTGTTGCCGTTGTAACATGGCGATGTTTGAGTTGCTGGCACTACCCCACAGCTGTATGCCGTACATCCATAGGGGTTTGAGGATGCTTTTGTAGATCAGGAGCTTATTATCCGTCGACAGTCTGCTGTTGCGGCCTAGCAGCCAGTGAAGGTTGTTATATCTGACTTTTAACTCTCCTCTTTTGGTTTTTATGTGTTGCCTCCATGTTAGGCGACGGTCCAGGTGTAAGCCGAGGTACTTTACACTGTCTTTGTGTGGCAGGATGGAATCCTCTAGGGTAACTGGTGGACAATTGCCTTTTTTCAGTGTGAAAGTCACCTGTACCGATTTGGAGGCAGATGCTTTTATTTTCCATGCCTGCAACCATTCAGTAACGGCATTAAGTCCCTTTTGTAATGATTGTGATGCCACTACAGGATCTTTATCGCTAGCCAGGAGGGCAGTATCATCAGCGAAGGTGGCAGTGACTACTCCAGGAACTTCAGGAAGATCTGCAGTGTAAATTGTGTATAGCACAGGTCCCAGCACTGATCCTTGTGGTACACCTGCCCTGATTTCATGGAAAGAAGAGGTAGCGTCACCACTTTTTATTTGGAATAGTCTTTCTGTTAGGTATGAATTCAATATGGAGAAGTAGTTATGTGGAAGGGATTTTTTTAATTTACAGAGAAGACCCTTGTGCCAAACTCTATCAAATGCCTGTTGGATGTCAAGGAACGCAGATGAACAGTATTCCTTCTGCTCTAGTGTTTTTCTTATTTTGTTGCAGACTCGGTGAACCTGTTCCACTGTTGAGTGTTGTTGCTGGAATCCAAATTGATGGTTGGGTATTACTTGGTTCTCTGTAAGTAGAGGCGACATTCTCCAGAGTAGAATTTTTTCGAGCACCTTTGACAGTACTGGCAATAGGCTTATTGGTCTGTAGGAAGCGACATCGTTTGCCGGTTTGCCAATTTTCCGTATCATTATAATTTGCGATACCTTCCATAGACCTGGCCAGTGTTGAACCCTCAAGATTCCATTAAAGAGGGTGGTCAGGAAAACTATTGCCTTTTTGGGCAATTCTTTCAGTATTTCCTTGGTGATTAGGTCAAAACCTGGTGCTTTCTTGTCCTTTAGTTCCCTGATCGTCCTTTTGACCTCTTGTGTTGTGACTGGCTTAGGAGGTGGGTATAACTGGAAGTCTTGGTCAATAATGGCATCTACCATTCTCTCTGTTTCACTGTCACTGGTTTCGTGTGGTGCAAACACTTCGGCCAGGTGCTCAGCAAATGTATTAGCCTTTTCCTGTGCTGTTCTGGCCCACTTGTTGTCGCTATTTCTTATAGGAGGAGTTGCTTCCTGGGGTCTATCGTAGGACTTGGTGAATTTCCACAACGAGTAGTTAGTAGGTGCAGTAGCAGTAAGAGATTCCAGTTTCGTACTGAGTGTGATGTCGTGCCATTCACGTAGTAATGCTTTTAGTTTTGTAGTAGCACTATTAAGCACAGTTTTGTCTGCTTTGTTTCTACTCTGGTGCCACAAACGGCGGAGCCTGCGTTTTTCTAGGATTTGTTGTCTTATCTCTAGTGGATGATTTGTAGGATGTGCACTGTGCTCTATGGTAGGAGTATTTTTCCAGCATGCTTCTTGTACAAGTGACGTGAAATACTTGGTAGCATTTTCAATATCTTCAAGGGACTTAAGTGGTACTTTTAGGTTTATGTGGACATTCATATAGTGTCGAAATGAGGCCCAGTCAGTGTATTTATTGTAGAGGATATCTTGAGTGTCGCAACTAATGAGCATTGTGCTCACCGTAAGAATTACCGGGGTATGATCTGAGGACCCATCGAAACAGCTTTCAGGCTTAAAATAGTGTCTAGACATTCCTTTAACAACAAAGAAGTCCAGGAGATCAGGAATTTTTTTTTCATCTGTAGGCCAGTATGTTGGCTCTGTAGTGGATATTGCACTCAAATGGTTTTCTTCAATACTCTTTTTTAAGCATCTGCCTCTTGTGGTAGTCAACCTGGACCCCCAGTACGTGTGTTTGGCGTTCCAGTCACCTCCGGCTATAAACCGTCCTCCGAGTGTTTTGAAGAAGACATTAAACAATGGTTCCTTAATTTTGTGTTTTGGAGGGCAGTATATAGCCGAGACATTGAAGTGTCCGCAGTTATCTTCTACTGCAATTGTTGTTGCTTGCAGGTAGTCTGTTTTGAAATCAGGGAGTAGATGATGTTTAATATTTTTTCGGATAATTATGGCTGTTCCTCCATGTCCAGTTCCATCAGGGTGGTTTGTTACATACATATTATATCCTTGGAATGTGATTTTGGTTTGGCTGGTACAGTGCGCTTCAGAGATAAGAATGAGATCAAGTTTATGCATGCTCATTAACAGTTCGATTTCGTGTTTGTTCGGTGCTAGTCCATTTGTGTTCCAGGTTGCCATTCTAAGCGCCATTATTTGAATAGTTTTTCAACAAGTTTTGTTATGAGGCCTAACAGGGTACTCATTTGTTGTAAGATCAAATCAAATTTATCTGATTGTTTTTGGAGCATGTTCTCTATAGTAAAGTTTTTTATTTGTGGTTCAGCATCATTTTTATCTGTAGGGATATTTCTGGGGAGGGATTTTAGGGATTCTGAATAGGTTTTAGTGCGTGGTTCTTCTGCTTTCAATTGGGTATTTTGCAGGGTAGGAAATTCATTCTTATTATATTGTGGTGACGGTTTATGGGCTACAGTAACTCTGTTGTTTTGTTGTTTGGTTATCCTTCTGTTCAGGATTTCCCTATAGACCTCGCATCCCTTGTAATTTGCTAGGTGAGCTCCGTGACACAAGGCACACTGTGCTGGGGTATTGCGTTCTTGTTTAGGGCATTCAGATGTTTTATGTGACTGAGCGCACTTAACACAGCGATATGGTCTCATGCAGTAATTTTTGGAGTGCCCATATTGTTGGCATCTTTGACATTGGATTACAGTTTTCCTTTTTCTTGGATCTTCTATAGTTACAGACTGATGGTAGATGTACTTTAGTTCTTTTGCAGCCTTGTTTTTTGGTCCCGGAATGAGGTTGATGAAAAAGGTGGAGGTAGGTTTCTTATCTGGTCCATATCTTGCGTTGGTTATTTTACCTGTGACAGTGTTTCCAGTGTTTTCAATCTCTTCCTTGATTGCTGTAATAGGGGTTGAATGGTGTAGGTTTCTTATTACGATCCTGAAGGGTCTTTCTTCCTTTCTGTTGAATGTATGGCCAATTAGGCCTTTCTCCCGTACTAGAGCGACAAGTTTTTTATATACGTCTACGTTTGCGCTGCTAATTCTTAGTTGATCTCTGTTAATTATCTTGTAGGTGAATTGGTCTCTATCGGTGGCTGTTTCCAGGAGTTCAGTTAGTTTATTGACATCATCTACGCCATAGAGGATAATTGGTGGGGGTTTGCTCTGCCTTTTGGCCTGTGGTTCGTCTGTTTTCTCGTTTGCGTCTATGGTCAGAACACTGTATCTATTTGATGTGGTGACGCTCTCTGGAGAGGCACTATCTGATTTTCTCATCCTTTTGGGGTTTCTCGCAATAGGTACTCTTTGCCATGGTGGTGGGCAATTCTCTAGTTTTTCCGGAGAAGCCAGTTGCATTTCCTGTTGCTCTGTGGGCTTGTTTACGGGTTCCGTGACTGCAGTGTTTCCTTTTGTTAGGTTTTCCAGAGAAGAACTTCTTCGCTGTCTTACAAACAAGCTGGGGTGGAATGATTGTTGCACAAGTTTTTTATTACCAGTAGTATTTACTATCTGGGGAGTCTGGTTGGCAGCTCCTTTGGGTGGTGTTCTTCTGAGGCAGTTCCTTTTGGCAAATGGGTTAAGGTTGTCGTCGTCTTTTTTAGCTATGTTAGGCGAAGTATTGCCCCCCCCAGAATACGAGGGGCAGCCCGAGCTAGGCTCGGGGAGGGATTCTCCAGATAGTGATAATCTGGTACCCTCTTGGGGTACGTTCTCTTTTACGTTCGCTTCCATAATTACATGTTGGTGCCACACTTATTGGGTGCGGTGACCTAGCCTTAGGTGATCCAACACCATCCTACAAGGCAGCAGGTTGGTTTTTTTTCGGAGTGCCTTCTCCTAGACTGACTGCCACCCAAGGCTTCGAGGTCAAGTCTCCCCGGGTCCGAGCTTTGTTTAAAGTGGCGGCTCATACTCGCCACTGTCATCCTCTGTCTTTGGGTTTAGTGCCATTTTTTAGAGACATCTCAGCCATGAGAGCCCCAGCACCCCTCGAGAAGGACCGCCAAATTGTCCGCGACTGCTTTAGCAAAGAGTTTGTTTGTTTTTTTGTTTGAACGCCCTAATCTCTGGAACTACCAGTCAGGTTTGAAAAACTATTATTAAATTCGATAGCCTAATTCTTAAGGAAGGCTTTAAGCTATTGAACATCACGTAACGACCCTTAGGAGCCGAACAAAAAGAAAAATAGTCAGAGGGCGCGGAGCGAAATCGAAATCATAGCGCGGCGAGGGCCGTGACGGCGGTGGCCATCCGACGAGGACCGAGTATTGCCGAATCGAGCCGCCAAAAAAACTAAATTCCCCACGAATTGGCCAATTCCCCGCAAATTTCCCAACGCTTGCATTCCCCACCATTTTCCCCGCAATACCTCAAATTTCCCGTGATTCGGGGAATCGGGGAGCGATCGGCGACGCTGGCACAGAATAACTAAACGCTGGCGACGAACATCTCGCCGGCCGCGGTTCCCGCGCCGCCTCAGTCAAGTGGCGCTCCGTGGTCGTGTGGTACACGGATTAGTATGAGATTTTTTACGTAAATTCTTTGTATTCTTTTTACCAACCCGCGCGGTATGCTAACTTAGCGAGAGCCGTTCCTTGCCGTATTGTTAGGATATTACGGTTTCAGTTGAATGGTTTCTTAATTTTTGTTTGGTAGATTAGTAGGTACTAAGCCAAGCGCGGCATTTCGAACTTTCACGGGGGATACGAAAACCATGCCGGCCGGCCAGGTGCTCTTTCACCCCATGTTTCAACGACCCCGGGGGACTTTGGGGGAAATAAATCGGTATGGAGTCGATTCCATAGTTTAGCGACCCTATAAATAAAGGATCAAAAGGATCGGATGGTATTTATTTTTAAGTGTCGGTTGGGAATGGGTGCATGCGGCGCGGCGGCAGCGCTTACTTTTACTAACTGTACCGAAGTACGGCTTGGTATTTCCCGCAACTTTAGCACTACTTGGCATCACGCTAAATCGCCGGAGGTGCGACCAATAGAATAAAATCCTTGAGAACCAATTACTCGATTTAGACGTGGATTGTATCTACGTCTAGCCTGATTCTACTAAAAACTTATAGGCTACATAATATAACGCTTCATTACCAGAAGGGTGTGCGTATTTTGTCAATGTATAGCATCTCTGGGAGCAGTCAGGTTCGAGATGGGTTACTGTTTTCGATGTTGAGGCTGGCTGTGGTGAACTTACCTACGTTACACGTTACTTACTAGGTAGGCAATGTAGCAGTGAAAGTGCAGAAAGGTTCTGGCGGCAAATGTTTTTTTTTTAAATAGCCACCAAACGTCAACGAAGCTCTAAATGGGAATTATTGGATGTTTCTCATTACATCATGCTATTTCGGCTCGAACGATCTTGATTAAATTTGGTACATGGATACATTGTCCTGGACCAGTTTGACCCTATTTTGGACCAGTCATGTGGGCTACTTTTTATCCATGAGATAATTTAGCCGACACTAACCCGAGCGGAGCCGGGTACCGCAGCTAGTAAAGAATAAAATCGTCGAGGCTGACCATCGGGTTCCACGTAAACTAGGTGGTAGGGTTAATACCACCCGGGTTGGTTTTTTTTTTTTATGTGACTGGACATGGATGGCTAATACCACAAGTTCTGTCATGGTATTAGCCCAACACACCACATGGGAACTAGGTGCCATGCCAGGACCTTCCTTATATTGCACGGCTACATTGAACTGGATGGAAAACACGGACAATTTTCATTGCCGCTTCGACCATCGTTCATCCAATGCGATGGTACCAACCCGGGCGGGATAAACCCTACCACCTAGTAAGTAAGGAAGGGGACCTACAGCTTAACGTGGAATCCGAACCACGGCCAGCCTCTCTCAACGGTCGAATGGTCACCCATCCAAGACCAGACCGGACCCAGCGTTGCTTAACTTCGGAGAGCGATCGCCGAAGTGTCGCGCCACTGGGCCACCGAGGCTGACAAATTGTACCACTGCATTAAATGAAAGATAGTTAAAGCTGTCTTAACACTTACCATTACCTAATTCAGTATTAAAATTTAGCTTTTATTAATATGTATAATCTAATAAATATTATAAAGGGGAAAGTTTGTAATAATGGATGGATGGATGGATGGATGGATGGATGTTTGTTACTCTTTCACGTAAAAACTACTGAATGGATTTTAATGAAACTTTACAATAATATAGCTTATACATCAGAATAGGACATAGGCTACAATTTATAAAGATATTGTGCCCACGGGCTTTAGAACTTTCACGGTGCTGCGAAAACGATGCCGGTAGCGCTACTTCACACCAAGGGGAGCGGGGCCGGGTGCGGGGGGGGCGGGTACGGCTTGGTATTTCCCGCAACTTTAGGACTACTTGGCCAAATCCTTGAGAACCAATTACTCGATTTAGATGCGGATTGTATCTACGTCTAGCCTGATTCTACTCAAAACTTATAGGCTACATAATATTAGGTTGGGGAAAAAGTTTCTTCGCATTTTTTAAGAAAATTCAAAACATTTTTTAATATGGTTTATTTACATTTAACTAAAGTATGTAGGTACCATTTTGTTCGATAACTTTTTGCCATCTTGTAGGTAGGGACATGATCCCATTGCTATAGAAATATTGGGACTTCTGATCAATATACCGCGACAAGTGGTTTTGGCAGTCCTCTCGTGATGTTAACCTGACACTGCCTAAAGAATTCTGAAGAGACCTAAACAGGTGGAAATCTGAAGGTGCAAGGTCAGGACTATACGGCGGATGCATTAACACCTCCCAGCCAAACTCTCTTAGTTTTTGCTGAGTGGTTCTAAAGATGTGTGAGGTCTAGCGTTATCATGATGAAAAACCACACCCCTTCTGTTGATTAATTCCGGCCGCTTTCTCTCAACTTCTTGCTTTAATCTCATCAGTTGTTCGCAGTAGAGTTCAGAATCGATGGTCCTGCCTGGTGGTAACAGCTCATAATGAATAATGCCCTTCCAATCCCACCACACACACAGCATCACCTTGTTGCGAGTTAACCCGGGTTTCGCCACAGTCTGTGACGCTTGACCGGCCTTTGACCACGACCTTTTTCGCACGTTCTTGTCGTACGTGATCCACTTTTCATCACCAGTTATCAGCTTCTTCAAAAATGGTTCGGTTTCATTACGTCGTAATAAAGAATCACAAATGAGTACACGGTTCATTAGGTTTCTTTCAGTGAGCTCGTGAGGTAACCAAATATCGAGCTTTTTTGTGTACCCAGTTTTTTTCAAATGCGCCAAAACTGTTTTGTGGTCAATTCCTAGTTCTTCAGCTACGTCGTAACTACTGATATGCCGATCTTGCTCCACTTTTTCAAAAATGGCATCCATTTTATCCGTAATAGGGCGACCAGAGCGACGTGCATCTTTGACATCAAAATTTCCGGATTGAAAACGCTTAAACCAAATTTGTGCTACTCTCACAGACACTGCACTAGGTCCATAAACATCGCAAATTTTTTTCGCGGCTTGCGTTGCATTTTTACCTTTTTTGTAGTAAAATTTTAAAATGTATCGAATTTCTTCATTAGATTCACTCATTTTGACAGTACGAAAAACAAATGAGAATCACACATTTTCCTAATTTGAATTTGGAATTATGTTCTTTAAAATTTAAACTTTCAATGATACCAAAACCAGCCAGATACAAATAGTATAGCCAAAGAGATTTTATTACAAGTTCATACATACTATAATGCGAAAAGACTTTTTCCCCGACCTTATATAACGCTTCATTACCTGAACTTGCGAACCACTAACCCGATTTATGTGCGTATTTTATCAATGTATAGGATCTCTGGGAGCAGTCAGGTTCGAGATGGGTTACTGTTTTCGATGTTGAGGCTAGCTGTGGGTTGGAGTCCAAGCAAAACTTACCTACATTACACGTTACTTACTTACTAGGTAAGCAATGTTGCAGTGCAAGTGCAGAAAGGTTCTGGCGGCAAATGCTTTTTTTTTCAATAGCCACCAAATGTCAACGAAGCTCTAAATGGGAATTATTGGATGTTTCTCATTAAATCATGCTGTTTCATCTCGAACATCTTGATTAAATTTGGTAGATGGATACATTGTCCTGGACCAGTTTGACCCTATTTTGGATGTGCATGTGGGCTACTTTTTATCCATGAAATAATTTAGCCGACACTAACCCGAGCGGAGCCGGGTACCGCAGCTAGTTATAAATAAACAACTAAATAACTTAATTTATAAGGTAAGATAAAATGTTACCTGTCCGAGTCTGAGCGCTACGCCGCCACCGCAAGCGACGCGCACGGTCGCCGCCAACTCCTCGAAGGCCTCCTGCAGACTGTCCGCTGTTGGATCAAACACACCTATGGATGTTAGTAGAGAGGAGATAGCACCGAGCATGGAAGGGACGGGAGTGGAGATCGAAACTCATTCGTACAGCGCGGCGCCTGCGTAGCAAATTTTTTGTACCAATACATGCATCGACGGTTTTCGGGTCAGACTGTTCGCTTACGAATCCGCTCACTACTGACATAGATTAAACAGGAAGGTATAGATAGCTAACGTAATACAACGTACAAAACGCGCCGAAAACTGCTTACATCACATTTCTAACCAGCGTCATCTCCCATCACTGCCTGAACACTGTTATTAAACTTAGCTTGATTGCTTGTTTTTTTTTATAGTTAGACGTTTTCCACTAACTGGTGATATGCTGCCGCCATACGAATGGATTTCGATCACCCCTCCCATCCTTCTATGCTTGCTGGGAGATGGCTCTATACTTCGTTGCCAGGGAGAAGGCTTATTTCTTTGTACACAGAAGGAGTTAAGTCAAAGAAGAATTTCTTAATTTTTTGTTACCAGCGACGATAGAGGCATCCATATAAATGGGAGCATAGCCACATATTAGTAATATTATACTGACTGCAGCGTAGGCCAGTCAATTTGCTTACGAGTTCGGGACACGCAACATTTTCTTACGTGTTCTTGCGTGTCATTGGAACCCGAGAAAATCTGTAGTGAGCGAGTTAGCAAGCAAAGTGACCGGCCGGCGATATCGATTTTGTATGTAAAAGTGGCCCCCATACAACCGAGTTTCGATTTCTACTACCATCCTTCCATGCTCGCTGGCTCCGAGTATGCGTCGCTATGGGTAGTGGTTCGAGTGGGACTCACAGGGTGGCGCGAGGCAGCCGCCGTTGAGGAAGAGGTGCGTCCGGAACAGCTCGCCGAGCCCGTCCTTGCCCGGCCGGAACGGCAGCGGCGTGAACAGGTGCAGACCAGCCGCCCAGTACACCTGCGGCATAAATAAATTTTATAATTAATAATTATTAATAAATGTTTTTAATGAATGTGGCTTTGACCCCTAATCATCTGCTTGCATTCCTTTTTCTATTCACTTTTGCTTAATAACAGTTTTTTTTTAAATTTTTGATGCAGAAATTACATAAATTTTCCCAATAATTATAACTTTTAAATTATCTAACTTTTTTACTTGAACAGCTATTTCAATTTGAAAGCTTAGTTTAATGAGAAGTGCTAGCATTAGAACTAGTTCTGGCAGTGACGGGAGATGGCGCTGGTTAGAAATGTCATAGTAACAGCGAAAATGAGCAGTTTCCTACGAGTTTTGTGCTACTACGAGTGTTGTATGACGTTAGCATTCTATCCCTACTATCCATTGTGTATGCCTGCGGCCATGCATGTTAAGGTGGAACTCAAAACGTTAAAAAAATGTTTCTTATGGACATGGGGGGAATCGCAGAACATATAAAATCCAGATTGTACAGAATAAGGTGTGGACAAGAAAAAAAAACAAGCACATCGTATAATATCCAAATAGTATAATTTTATTTGTAGTGGGTATTTTTTACATGCATAACTTTATGCAGATCACATTTTAGTAGCCGACTATTTCTCAATCAATCAATATATTTTATGAAATATGGATTCCACATTTGATAAGCATATTCCAATAGAGGCCGCATGAATGCTTTGTACAGTTTTAAGAATAGTTCACAGGTTATCGATGAGAAAGCTTTCCTTATAACAAATATGAGGGAGTTTGCACGTTTTGCCATTGCTATGACATGGGTTTTCCACTTTAGATTTTCAGTAACATTCACACAACAGCTACACCAAGATCGTTCTGTGATTCTATACTTATTAGAGGTTTTCCATCTATATGGTATGCATTCGAGGATTCTTTATTCCAAAATGTAGTATGGTACATTTGTCAATGTTCAGTGACATGAGCCAATCGTGAGTCCAAAGTATAATGCGATTGAGGTCATCTTGGAGGCGGTGATCTGTAACAGGGTGACCCATAATTTTCGCGTCATCGGCAAATTTCGAGTACCTTAATTGGAGAACTGTTTTAAAATCAGCAAGGCACAGTCCGAAGACGATCGGTCCAAAGAGGGAGCCATGAGAGATGCCACTGTAAACCTGCCGCTTGTCAGAAAGCTCTTCTGCTACTCTCACTTGAAAAGTTCTGTTTGTAAGAAAGTCACCGATCCACCCATGGAGTTTCCCTCGGACTCCATAATGTTCTAATTTGGATAGGAGTCTTCTCATAGGAACGCTGTCGAATGCTTCTTTGTAGTCGAGACAAAGAATATCGGTAGGCTGTCGCATTTCCCATCAGACACAACACATTTTTATACACAGGAGTCACAGTGGTTTGCTTCCAGTTCCTTGGAAGCTGGCTGTCTTGAAACGTGAGCTATAAGATTATATGGAATTACGAGAAGAACAAGACGAAAAAATTACGAACATAAATTTACAGAGCAGAAGTGATCAGAAGTGTCGTGCAGTGTCTTAGAATCCAAAGCGCTTAGAAGCAACCAAATTTATGTAATTCTTCGTAAAGGTCTGGTACGTAGCACCGGTAATCGTAGAGCATGTAAGAAAAGATGTATGTAGATGAGCAAAAGAGGTGTGCTGTGATTGTACCGTATGGCGCTCTATCTTCTCTGCCTACCTCTCCAGGAAAGCGGCGTGAAGGTATGTTTGTATGTACAAGAACATTTTTTTTTTGTTTGGCCTAACATTTTATGGGACAAGACAAGAGCATACATTTTTTTGGACCATTCTCCGTCAGCATGTGAGACAGCTACGTACCCGGCCGCCGGTGGCGCTGCCGTCGCTGTGCGGGCCGACGCCCCGCTGCTGGAAGCCGCGCAGCGACGTCGGCCCGCCCAGGTAGAAGTGCTCCGTGAGCTCCGTGCCGAACATGTCGTGCAGCACGCCGAGCTGGCCGCTCGCCTGGAACACCTGGAGACGGGCAGCGGAACCACCGTATTGAGGTCGATTGTTTTAAGTTAAGGCGATCACGGCACGCACACATATGCATTTTTCAAATACAGTATGCTTCTATTTTTTTATTAGGCATGTTTAAGCACATTTGATAGCAACACGTTGTCGTCATACGCCTGTAGTAAGATAGCGGTCTATGTATGGTCAGTCCGAGCTCTCACCTAAATTGGCGTTTGTGGAACTTTAAAGTAACGTAACAGGGTCAAACCCTTGCAAACTTTTACTACTTATTCTGTGGTTTTACTTTTTCGAGCTCGTCAAAATCAAACTCGGACTACCGGTTTGTATAAATATGCGGAGTCAGCATAAACAGCAACGTCAATGTATTTATAGCGACGATGAGTAAGCTGTCAAATCTAATTCCGCTCGTAAATGCTCTCTTCAATTTCTCCATACATTTGAAAACGCTAGTCGGACTAGGGGTTCTGGTCCACGGAACTATCGCCACGTCATAGGCCGGCCGCATCGACCGACACGATGCGACACAGCTGCGTACACTGACCACGTCGCGGCGCAGCGCCAGGTTGGCCTGCGCGAACAGCTCGTTCTTGACGAAGGCGACGCTGCCGCCGAGCCCGGAGAGCTCGCTGCTGAACTGCGCGAAGGTGCCGCGCGTGGGGAAGATGGCGTCGTCGCGCCGGTCCACCGACACGATGTGCCGAATCGCCGACTTCATCTGAGGGCCTGCAATCAGTCAAAACGGTCCAAGTTCAACATCGAATGTTCATTAATATGAACTAATTCATCATTCAATCAATCCATTTTTAATGGACTAATTAGTGTCTTGTGTAGTTCTTAGGGAACGTTCTCATACCACGTCACTAGTTTCGAACGTATTTTCGAGCTTCAGGAGAATTGAGCGAATCATGAATGCGAGCTGATCCATGGATTGGAATCCACGTATAACTGTGCACCCAGTTTAATACCATCTAGCAGAAGCTCCACCGATATAAAAGGTGCCTGAGCGCTGAGGGCAGACAGTCATTTTTGGGATGCGAAGCAAGCGATAACAGGCGATGCTGAGACTTTGAAGTGATACAAATGAACTAGATCTTTCAATTATAATTTTTTTGTGTTGTATCTGCTTCATGGCAATCTGTTTAGAAAACAATAAGCCACTTCTTATTTGATGTTACTCTGTTTTGGTTGTCTTCAACGAGAGTATCTTCTTATTGGAATGATCCAACAGACTCTCTTTTTGGCTTAGGAGAATCTATTACTCAGACTCCAGATGTCGTTCCGTTTCAGTCTAGTATGATGCAGGCCACCCTCTCCACTCAATGCCTCTGCAAGTTCGTTAACATGGTGTGATAGCTTCCTATGGTATTTAACACTGCGTTGGGCTATTTCTTGTTTGACTGTCTTTATGTTAAAGTCAAGTTATATATATTTGTTGCTTATGCATTGTGGGATATGGTACATCGTTCTTAATGTCTTGCTCCAAAATCTTTTGAGTATTTCGATGTTGCTGTTGCTAGCTGAGCCCCATAGCTATATGCCGTAGGTCCATATTGGTTTCAGAATCGTTTTATATACCATCATTTTGCTGTTGTCATAGTTTCTTTTCTGAGAGTAAATGTTACATGCGTAGATTTGCTCTGGTTTGCGTTAATTCTCCACTGTTTCAGCCACTTCTCTACTTGGTTCAGGTGTTTTTGTAGTGACAGCGAGGCAGTTCTTGGGTCGATGTGTGCTGAGAGTAAGGCGGTATCGTCAGCATACATTGCAGTCGTCGTGTTGTCACTCGTCGGGAGATCTGCAGTGTAAATGAGGTACAGTACTGGTCCTATTATGCTGCCCTGCGGGACCCCAGATCCGATTTCGTGTAGGGCTGAGCGTTCGTTTTGGTACTTAACCTGGTAACTTCTTGTATCAGGAACAATTGAAGTGTTGGTAGAAAAGAGTGTGGGAGCATCTTTTTCAGTTTATACAGTAGACTTTCGTGCCAAACCTTATTGAATGCTTGGCTAATATCTAAAAAGACAGCGGACCAGTACGATCTATTTTCTAGGAATCTGCTGATAACATCGACAATGCGGTGTACTTGTTCGACTGACCCGTGTTTCTCTCGAAATCCAAATTGGTGGTTAGGTAGTATGTTGATTAGATGATCCTTCATTCTATTAAGCAATATTTTTTCAAACAATTTTCGAGCAACTGGCAATAAGCTAATAGGTCGGTATGAAGATGTCTCATATAGGGGCTTACCAGGTTTAGGTACCATCACCACATCGGCTATTTTCCATTGTCAGGGAAATGTCCTAATCTCATACACACATTGAATATGTTGACCAGTCTCCTCATACATCCTTTGTGGGGGAGATGTTTTAATAATGTTGCATCAATGAGGTCATATCCAGGTGATTTACCTTCTTGTAGACTTCTTATCTCTCTTGTAACTTCTTTAGGACTTGTATTTTTCAGAGAAAGACTCATTTGTGTCACTGATTCAAGGTATTCCTTTATCTCCGCAGTATGCTCTTGGTTATTTTCGGGGTGCGGTTGGAAGACTCGCCTGAGTTGTTCTGAAATTGTGTCCGCTTTCTCCTGGTCAGATCTGGCCCATCCACCAGTAATCTTTTTGATAGGTGGTATCTGGGTCTTCGGGCCGTTCAGGTTTTTAGTTGCCTTCGACAGTGAGTAGTTTGTAACCAGTTTCGGAGTTATGTTTGAGAGAACTGTTTGGAACTTATTGTTGTTGAAATTTTTATGAGTTTTTTCAGTTCCTCCGAGTAGTGAATAAAATTAAGTTTTGTCAGTCGGGTATCGAGTAGCGTGCCATATTCTTCTTAGTCTGCGACGTTCTTGTATTTTCTCCTTGATGTCTTTTGGATATGTATTTCATTAGGGTGGATGTTCTTTATGTTTAGCTGTGGCGATATTAGCAGCTCTGTGGATGATTTTATTGAGTTCCTCAACTGCATTTTCCAACTCTTCCACAGTACTAAGTCTAGGGTTCAGTTTATTTTCTGTAGCTATCAAATTTCGGTACAGTTCCCAGTTTGTGTTTTTAAGGTTCATATTCTGGAAGGGGGTTCAACCAGTAAAATGTTTGTATTAATGTTCAGGATGACCTAAAAATATTAATTCAATAAAAATATTATTTGACAACTTTGGGAGTTCTCGGCTAAAATTACTTACACTTAATTACACCCGCGTAACAATAACATCAGATGAGATGTTAGGCATGTATATGCAGTAAAGTAAAAACCTCACCACTGCTCTCTCGGACCTTGAAGCTGGCCGTCTTGCTGAGGACCGACGTGTCTCGTACCAGTCCCTCCCACTGCAGGTTGTGCTTGGTCTGCGGAGACACGAACAGATCAAGAGGTTTCACTGCAATTGTTCTTGTTCGTGTCGTAAGAGCCGATTGAGCGATTTGTCATTCGTGGATCGGATTCCACGTAAAACTGGAATAAGGCATTGTGGTAGGATAGGTTATGTTAGGTTAGGTTCGTGTCTTAGTATATTCAATTAATTTGTTAGTGCATAACTATATAAGTGTACCTATATTATTACCTAGAATCTTAATTATCAAACAGAATACACATACCGGCTTAAAGCTGCTTGTGTATAAATAAATAAAATATTAGTAATTTATTTATTTTATTTTAGACAGGCAGCCTAGGCTGATGTGTCGAAATCATGTTCAAGTACCATTATCACTTTTCATGTTTATACGTTTTTTTTTTTTGTTCTAATGGTAATCTATGGATGTCAGTTTTGGTTATTAACACGGCCTTTAATTATTCTTACACAAGTTGTTTAAATGAGTGTCCAAACGGTTTTTAAATTGATTATTTTTAGAATTTTCAAACAACCGTTAATAAGAGAACAATTGAGGACAACCTATATTTTTTTTATAAAAAACCGGTTTGGGTGGCTGCGCTGAGGAACAAAAGAGCTCAAAAAAGCCAAATACACCTCGCCTCACTATACCACGCTCAGCGAGGCACCGTACCAGAGCATTTTCGGACTATCGCTGAGCTATCGAGCTTGTTCAAATTACGCGAAATTCACCATAGCCACGTCTAAGGTAAACTAAACAGTTTTTAAGTGTGTTATTACCGTGGGTGTGGTGCGGAAGGCTACGTCCAGCAGCACGCCTCGGTCCAGCTGCCGGTATCCCGACCACGGGTACTGGTGGTTCTGCTGGAATACGCTTGCCGAGAGCCTGAAATTATGCCTTTCGTACTAAGGTGGCGACTTGAGCCCATTTTTTTGGGTGAACGGAGGTTGATATCCTGAAGAAAATAGGGGCCATGCCAAGACCTTAGCTTTATTTGAGCATCATTACATTGCACTGATCAATGCCGACTAACGACCACGTTATGTAGTTAAGTTGCATTGTGTACCATGCTTACTGATGTGTTGATGATGATGATGTGTAATTCGGACAAGTGAACTAAAATTCAACAGTTAGGATGTTACAAAATCAAACTAAATGTTTCTCCTTTTTATTTCCTATTTAATCACTTACTTGCCTGTTCACCCCTAATGTACCCCTAGTTGTGATAAATTCTTCTCTGCAGTCCGGGCATACAAGTTCCACGTTTTTCACGACTTCGAACTCAACAAATCTAAAGTTGCACAATGACAAGTGACACAGCATCGGGTAAAAAGATCAAACGATAAAAATCCATCCAAATAGTAAATCCATGATTCGGAAGCCATTTAAAACTGTTCCCCCACTAGGTGGTAGGTGTGGTGACCCGCTCGGGTTGATAACACTGCATTAGATAAACCTATGGTTGAAGCGGCAATGAAAAAATTTATGTGTTTTCCATTCAATTCAATGTAGCCGTGCTATTATTATTATAAAAATTGTCCCGGTTTTCCATCCAGTTCAATGTAACCGAGCAATATTAGGAAGGTCCTGGCATAGCACCTAGTTCCCATGTAGTGTGTTAGGCTAATATCTGAGTTTGGTATTGGCCAGCCATTTCCAGTTACATAAAAAAACTCACACGGGCATGAGCGGCTTGTGCGGGTACGGCTTGTTGACGGCAACACTGAAATTGCTGTTCTTGCGGTAGCCGACGCTGTACTCGGCCTGCACTCGCTCCCCCCGCCCCAGCACGTTCGGCATCTTCATACCTATAGATTAGCAGTATTATTTGTCAGCTTATTCTATGAGCTGGGTGAAGCAACTCGGAGCGCGGTTGAGTTCTAGATGGGTGACCGTTTTCAACCTTTGCTGTTGGCCGTGAGTCGTTTTTTACGTAAAACTGTAGGTCCCCTTTCTTACTTAGTAGGTGGTAGGGTTAATCCGGCCTGGGTTAAACCATCACATTGAAAGAACAATTGTCGAAGGGGCAATGAAAATTATCCATGTTTTACATCCTGTTCAATGTAGCAGAGTGATATAAGAAAGACCCAGCATTGCACCTAGTTTCCCTTTGGTGGGTTAGGCATCCGTACCCAATAACATAAAAAAAACTAAATGTTATGGTGTAAAGAGAAACCTCCCATTCCAAAAAAAGCCTTTTAGACCAGGCTTTTGAGAGGAAATAATTCAACCCGACATCAGTCCAAGACGACATTGACCCGAGCGGAGCCGCGTACATTATATTTTAAATTAGGGTCAAAATACTTTAAAATTAGGCCTGTTCACATGACCTCACTCACCGATGACAACGTTCCCTTCGTTCTCGCTGACCGTGGTGTTGACACCGCCTACGATGCGGGACAGCTCCTTCACCTGGAATGTCACCTGGAACCGGCAACACCCACGACATCTCTGAGTTCTTTATTGTGCTTATTGCTTTCAGGTTGTGACATACCCGCGGACAGCACAAAAAGGGAGAAAAGACAGAAATAAAAATTGGATTTGTCAGATTACGGATTGGTTGCAGCGATAAAAAAATGTCCACCTAGTCCAATCAACGTAGTCATACTGTAGGGTAGTCCTGGTATGGGACCTGACTGATTCGAGAATGTGATCTGATGGGCTAAGATCTTGAGAGTAGATGTAGAAGTAGATGTGGAATCAAACACAGCCTCAACGTACTATCTAAAAAATATGATATATTGAAATATTGTCTTCGTTAAACTCATTCAAAGAGTCGTTAAACACATTGCCAAGTTCTCAGTAAGTTCTTAGTTTTTTCTTAGTTTTTGTTTTTAGTTTGCATTTTTGTTTTTTGTTACTTATGTTTTTTTTTACTTATTATTTATTTTATTTTATTTTCTTTCTTTTATTAGAGTCAAAGCTACTTATTTAATTTTGTAAACAAAATAGCGTAACTCATTGTACATGTTGTGTTCGTCCGTAGTTATAGATAGTTTCGATTATGTACTGGAAACATTTGTTTAATGTAATTTTGTGAAACAATTCTGTGTGGATGAACCTTAATAAATAATAATAAAAAAAAGACATTACTCCATGGATGTCTGTTAGTCAAGCAATACACACACAATACCCACTTCGAGACCTTCTGGCGTGGCTCCAGGGCCGGAGGACACGTCGATGAAGATGCCAATATCTCGGAAGCACCCCATCGAGTCCAGCTTGCTCCGCACCTGACGCAAGGCAATATACAATAACACAATAAGTACAGTAGAATGTGCCAATGTAGATAATGTCAACCGACCCAACCACGGATAATAAAAATACTCAGATAAGCAAGTTCCAATGCTTCCGATTCCGGTGAATGCGATGGCGGACGTGCGACATGACTTCCGCACCGTGCTGCACTACGCCGTGCTGTCAGGTATGATGCTCTCGCAGGACCTTATATTTATAAGCAGTTATGAGGTCCGTCTCGAAGGACCAAATGGGCGCAGCATCCGGCTCGGAGGATCAAATGCCAGCAGCATCCGGCTCGAAGGACCAATTATTGAGAGTATTTGTGAATCTTAAGATTCGGCTAGAAAGACCGCATGTCTGCACTATTAACCTATTTGGGACCTTCGATCCAAAGGAACAAATGTTTTGCATTATTGTCGCAACTTTATGTCTCAAAGGGCATTCATACATGCTGAGTGTTGCTACAGTAATCACTTCCCCTAGGGGTATTACTGGAGGAAATGAAAAAAGGTTACCTTTTAAATAGATGTTTTAATTCAGTCATGTCACTTAAATAACAATGTCTAATAAAGGCATGTAACCAATAAACCTAACCCATAACGTGCTTAATGCAGGCAACGCCGACATAGTTAACCTGCTGATCAAGCAAGGCGCCCGGTTGAACTATGCCGCCGAGCTGAGCAAACCCAGCGCCCTCGACCTGGCCATCCTCAAGGGAGATGTCGCCATGGTGCGTCTGCTGCTGGACGCAGGTGAGATCAACCACTAACGCTTGAAGACACGTGTGTTTGTGTGATTGGTGCTGTGATGAGACCCTACCTTGATGATACGATGGAGAGTGAAGGTATGTGGTATGAAAGGTCGGATGTTAGTTTCGTAATCGACAGGATCTACTAGTTACAAGCCTGCGTGAGCCACCTTATATGTAGAAACCTTCGATGGACACAAGAGTAGGTCGGTCGCCCCTAAATACCAATCCAAGCAGTCTTTTTCCGCTTTTAGTTCCTGTAGATTTTCAAGATTATTTGGATTATACAGTAGACATATATATATTAGTATATATATGTCTATATATCTGTCATAGTAGTAGAGTATACAACTCGAAAAAGATTAAATTTTAATTACTACAAATTGTTAGTTTTTGTGTTTATTCTAGAGACAATACCATTACCATTTCAACACAGTACCTTTGTTTCGCAGGAGCGCAAGTTAACGCATCGAGCAGCGTCATCGGCTCGCCACTCCACGTCGCGTGCTCCGACAACATTACGAACCGCATGGAAATAGTTACCGTGAGTGTCCAGACCATTCTACCTTTTGTGTCTACGCCTTAAATATCTGCATTTTCATTACCTACGTCTTCGAGATCTGAGCCTAGTGGATCTAAGCCTTTCATGTTGTGTATGTATGTGTTAAAAGTCTTCATATTCTATATCTACAAGTAGGCCTTTTCCATCTCTATTTCTAATCTTTTCCTCGTGTTTCTAGAACTTTGGTATCTTATTCTTTTAAAGCTGCGTTTATAAGTTTCTAATTATCCATAGTTATACCTTAAATATCTCCACATTTAAATTCCTTATCGAAAGTGACAGTAGGGCTTGCATCGACGCCTTTACCTTTCTCTCTCGCTCTGGTGTCATAGCAAAAACCACGAGAAACCGGCTTTAGGTGTGACGAGTCGTCCCAGAAGCTGTAGGTGTGACTTCGGTTCCAGATGCTGCTGCAGAGCGGCGCGGACCCCAACGTGCGCGTATACAGCGAGGACACGGAGCCGCCGTCGCAGCTGCGGCCCGTGCTGGCGGAGTACCTCGCGAGCAACGCAGAGCCCGACGCGGGCATCGTGCACATGCTGCTCAAGTACGGCGCCAGGGTGAGTGACAGCTTCAGTGTATTGCAGCTCCACTATTATTGTGGGCTCTTGCAGACTTTTGGAACAATTTAAGATAAAAGGTTAAGAAAAATCTACCTCATTACTGTGATGCGATTTTATCGTAGACTATCATGACACCGTGTCACTATGATAAATCTTCCTCCAGGTGATCATGAAAACGCAGTTCCGTGACCCGGACGGCCTGCTCAACCACCTGCAGAACGCGGTGTCTCCCGCCGCCGAGGGCGTGCTGTCCGCGCTGCTGGACGCCTCCGAGGCGTTCGACCCGTGCATGATCCGCCGCAACGGCAGCCTTCTGCCGCACCACAAGCAGGCGCTCCTGCAGCGGGCGCGCACGCCGCTCGCGCTCAGGGAGCAAGTCAGGTGAGATCTGCGACTTCAGAGAACAGATAACGCAGCTCCACCTGCATTACGAACCAAGACGTGGTGTCTCCTGTCGCAGGAGTCCACTGTCCATCCGCGCTGCTGGACGCCTCCAAAGCATCCAGCAGCTTGAGCTTTCGTCAAAGTACATGTTCTCAGTAACTTCATTTCATTGACAAATTATACAAGCAACTTAAACATTTGTTTTCGCAAAACTCACAAAAAACTGTAAATAAATAGTCTGTATTTATTTACAGTTTTTTGTGAGTTATTACCACGGAGGAGAGAGGTAGAGAGATGTTGTTAACTCATATTACTAGACAACGTAGTGTCGCATGTGCGGGGGGAAGCGGGGGGAAAGAAACGTATTCACTACGTATAATATTCACAATGTATAAAAGTATTTTTTTCCAAAAAATCAATACCATGCATATCGTATAATATTCACAACGTATGATTATATTATATACGTTGTGCATGAAGAAAGTTTAAAAATAGAATCAACTCTTTGCATCATGCAGAACGTATAATAGTCACAACGTATAATATTCCTAATGTGAATTCACAAAAAAAGAAAACCATGCAGAACGTATAATATGCCAAGAAGCACGGCATAAAGCGCCCTAATAACGATACATTTAAGGCTGAAATTGCTACGAATCGATATTTGTTAAAGAGTAACAATTTGCTACAATTTCGAAAGGCCACCTTACGCTAATTGGGACCGGTCGAAAAGTCGCGTGCGAGTATACACTTTAAAAGTATATTCATAAGGGCGCTTATCGTATAAAAAGGTTTTGGATTATATGATATGCATGGTTTTCTTTTTTTGTGAAATAAATATCATAATTTTATACGTTGTGACTATTATGAAAATGAAAATGAAAATGAAAATGTTTATTATTGATAATGCTTACAATTACAATTAGATAAGGCTTATACTTACTTAATTTCTAAATTGTATTCTATACTAAGTTATAAGTGTAAAGAATGAAAATCAAATTATCTTATGTAACGAAAACATTATGAAGGTAACAAATAACTTAAAAATTAGTAGCTAAAGTAAGATAATTAAAATAAATAAACAGCATATATCAACAAAAGGACCAAACACAGCTGTGACTAGGCTGACATATTGCTAAGGCTAGTCGCTGATTTTAAGTTTGGCCTGTTTCTCATTAGTGACGTTTCGTAAAATTATGTTACATTAGGTTTAAAAGTCAAGATAAAAGACATAAATCAAACCTGTTCATACAATTAGCACACAAATAAGTATCTTCAAATAGACTGTACAACCAAACAAGGTGAACAAACCAAATGAGAACTAAAAATGCTTTGGACGATGAGTTTCTTGGATGAGCGAAATATTTGGCGTATGTAAAGTAAAGATAAAAACATATAATAAAAATAAAAATAATAAAAAAAAAAAAACTATATAGCTGTCGATATTTGATGTGAGAGAAGATAATTTTTTTTGAAACTATGTATGGTAATAATTTGTCGAATAGGAGGAGGTATATCGTTCCAACACTTAGACGCTGCGAACTTAAAGCTGCCTCGAAATGAGGAGCCATGATGCTTAGGAACAGCTAGCAGTACTCCGGACCCATGCGTGCCATACCTATGACTCTCTCCTTGCCACTTTAGTCTACTCCATAAGGGTGTGGGACTCTGTGACATAATAACTTTAGCAACTTGAGTAGCCAGGTGGAGTGTACGACGATTTTCCATTTTAAGTATATGTAGCTTGTTCAGAATGGGAGTTATATGAGAGCGTCTCTTAATATGCTCACAAAACCGAATACACGCGTTTTGAACCTGTTGGACTCTTCTAGACGTTTTTTTCTGTATACAGGGGCCGTAGACAACATCTGCATAATTAAGTTGCGAAAGAATCAGTGTCTCTGTTAGTTGATGTCGGACCTTGGTACTAAGATATTGTCGTATTTTATATAAGCTTTTGAGTTTACCGAACGATCTTTCAACCTTTTCAGTAATTATACGTTATGCATGGAGAAATAAGTAATTTTATTTTTTAAACTTCTTCATGCACTACGTATAAAATTATACGATCTGCCGATTATACGTTGTGCATGGTTTTCAAATTTTGTTATAATATGATATTATACGATCTGCATTTTAGACGTTCTGCCCTTCCCCCGGGGGAAAAACACTGCATGGTGGGGTCATGCACCGCCTATTTTTGCTAAATACATCTACCGAAGAACCGGTATTCTGGTTGCAGGTATTCCGAGAGCTATTCTTAATGGTTACAAGACTACAACTAGATGGCGCCTTTTTCATTTTACTGTTATTTTTTCAATAAAAAAACCTTCGAAATTTAAATCTTTGCCTTTGCATCATGAGATCAACATTTCTTACCTTACAAAGAAAATGATTGCTCGCCATCTACCGGCAAATAGCAAGAGCGATACATCGATACAACCTTTTTAGACGTTTTTCCTGTTGCAGACTATTCCTTGTCAGTTTATTCCTTGTTAGTTAAACGTACTCCTGTTAGTCTTATTTCTTGACAGATCTTATAAATTCCTCTTGCTGAAGACTATTCCTTGACAGTTCACTTACAAGTTCATCCCGTTGCAGGCTATTCCTGAGGAGGTCTGTGGGTTGCTCCCTGCCGAGCATCGCCGAATCCTTGGAGCTGCCTCGCACACTGCACAAGTACCTGCTCTTTGACTACAGCTAAAGCACACTTCTACATCATTATGTGCTCATCGTTCGAGGGGGTTGCCCCCTTCCCTTGTGCGCCATTTCGGCACCATTTCCCTGGGAAGCCATGTTTTTTCCCGTGTATGACTGGAAAGTGGTCCACATGCCTGGCTGTTTCCTTTGAAGTCGTTGAGGCTAGACAGCTCAGTCAGCTAAGTGTTTTAAGACATATTGTTATATTTTAAGTGTATATTTTAAGGAAAAAACTTTTTTTTTCTGTTTTACTCCACAACTCACAACGAGTATATATATTTTTTGGATAAAACAATTGATTCAAATCAAAACAGAACTTTGAAAACAATATAAAACAAAGCTGGTATATTCCAGGGAGTTTTGGATAATTTGCGGTAGGTCATGAGAAAAAGAGATCGGTTTGTAATCGTAAGCTCTGCACTTCACAAAAATTACTAACTGGGACCCGTTGCTGGCGTTGCATTTTTTGGCCTTTCTACCAAATTGGAAAACTTATAAACTGTATTCGGTTATTAGAAATTAAATTAATAATGTAAGGTTATATTTTTCACTATCTATATTCAAATGTAAACTTAATTTTTGTAATTTTAATACCACACTTCAATTAACAATTATTTCAAGGTTTTTATTGTGCAAACTATTCTATTTCTAAATTGTAGGTCGAAGAAACATGTGTTTTTACATATTTGAATATTAAATTAAGTAACTATAAATATTATAAGAACATTTTGTATGTTTTAAAAAAATTGTATATGAGTTTGATTATTATGCATTAGGAGTTACTCAAAATAAATATTGAGGCTTGATACGAAATTTTTTGTGATTTTTTTTATGTAAATGTTGTTACTCAAGCTTACTTAAATGCAAGAATGATTGACTTTTCGCTTCATATTTTGCAACAAGCATTTTCTATTATGATTGGTCTCGCAACATTAAAAGGATATGAACTCAACTAATTCTGTAAATAATTATGGAAAACATCTTTTATTAGGTTATAACTACTGAAGAGAAAGGAAGAAATGGCATGCGGTCGATATCGCGTCTCCGCTGTAAGGCCAAAGTGGTCATATGATTGCATGGGAATCCGGCGGCGCGTCCTATGCCACACAGTCTAAACATCGCCACCGCGCGCGAGTGTGCTTAAAAAATGCGTTCATCAAGTAAGTTCCCACCCACACAAACCTCCAATACGTCTGCATATGGCGTCTATGTTTGCATATGGCGTGCACGTTTTATCGTTTTTAGGGTTCCGTACCCAAAGGGTGAAAACGGAACCCTATTACTAAGCCTCCGCTGTCCGTCCGTCCGTCCGTCCGTCCGTCCGTCCGTCCGTCTGTCCGTCTGTCACAGGGCTGTATCTCAGTAACCGTAACAGATAGACAGCTGAAATTTTCACAGAGTGTGTATTTATTTTGCCGCTATAACAACAAATAGGTAGGATTAAGAAATAATTAAAATTAAAGGGGGTCCCCATACAAAAAACGTGATTTTTTTGTATAAATTTTTTTACGATGGTACGGAACCCTTCGTGTGCGAGTCCGACTCGCACTTGGCCGGTTTTTGAGATTTGGAGACAGCGGGTCTCATAGTGGGCGCGCCAGATGGCATATCTCTTTCCTTTTTATCTATGGTTAAAACATTGGAATGCCATTGGATTTATTTATCAAAGAAGGCAGTCCTTTTTACCATGGGCATTCGCCCAGCTATTCCGCATTCTTTGTGAGTCCATGGATGAAACTTTTACTTTTTGTAGAGTCATATGTTTAATAACGATTATTTAACATACCTCCTGATGGAGATCCCAAGATACACAGTTCATTATTTAACATCAAATAGAACTATGTCACACGTACGTTACTTGGTCGCAAAGCACACATATGATGACGCCCAGCACACTAGTGAAAGCGACAGTGTACTTCAGGTTTATTTGTATGTTACCTTCGTCATTAAAGAGGAAGGTATAGATTGGTAACATCATACCAGAGTTGAATAGGGATTATTAACAATCCGCAATTCCTATTTCGGAATACACTATACAAACCAATGAATATGACTAATATTTATATATGAAATCCATACCTTCCTCTTTAATCTATGCCTTCGTGAAGTGATATATTGACATATTGAAATAATAACCATTGACATATTATTTCCATGCATTGTATCTAATGGTCAATATTATAAAAACTGGGTCCGAATATGGACAGAGTTGATGTTACTTTGAGCTATCAACTGGACATTGATAAAGTTGTGGAGTCGAACCGAAAAATATAGTCGAAATAATTACTTGATAAATTATAACAATAAATAAAATATTGCACACTAATGTGCTTTGTATCGAAATGCATAGACTGTGTTATATGTGATAGAAAATAATGGTGATATATTTGTAAAGATGTGAGTGCCGAAGGTAGAGGGAGCTGGAAGTCTCGGGGAGACCTACACCCAGCAGTGTAAGAAAGGCACTAAATATTATTGCATGTGTTATTTATACCGAATTAAGAATATTTTCACATTGTGTTGTAATGAAATACAGAATTGAAGTGTCAAGTGAAGTTGTTTTTTTTAATCCAAGCTTACCACTTTACCTTGCCCACTTGCCAGCCATAGTATAAGTGTATTCTGTGGTTCTTAACTATCTAAATAAAGGCGTAGCATGATTCCTTATTCTGTGCGGTGATCGAGTTCCATACAATGGCCCGTGCCTGTTTCCTCAGTCAAATTAAGAAATATTTTTCTGAAACTTAAATAAATAAATAGACTAAGAGCTATGTCTGTACATTACGATTTGTTTGATAATTTATCTTTTATCCATTAAACAAGCCTCTAAAGATTTGTATAAAAATGTTAATGACCGTTTAAAATTAGACTGAAGACAAAGAATCTAATCATCATTCTAAACATCTTTCATCTAAAAACTCTTTAATAAAACTTGATAGAAAGGACTGTTTTGACATGTCTAGGTGAGGTCATTCAAGCGAGTCACCGGTAAATGTGAATTTAAGTGAGTAGCTGTCATCCGCTATGTTAAAGCATTTCGTGTTCGTTCTATGATTACGGAGGCTGATTGACTGAAACTCGTAAGTAGTCTTTGTTGCCAAGTAATATATACCGGCCATCAGCAGTTAACTTCTATAAAAAAGTACTTAACAATCGTACTAATACAATAAACGCGAACGTAACTCTGTCTTTTACGTTTTCACACCTTAACCGCTGAACGGATTTTGATGAAATTTGGTATATAGAGCGACTGGACCTTCGGAAAAGACAGGCTACCTGTTGTGGCGAAAATTAAACTCAAAGGGGGGTGAAAGTTTCTATCTCTCCAACTAAACTAAACTAAACTAAATCTCCAACTAATACGCTTAAAGTCTAATCTGTGTAGCCATTTTTGTGAAAATCTTATTTCTCATAATTAATATTATAAAATACGAGGTATAGTGTCGCATTACATCTTTAATAAAACAAATTAAATATATACATATTTTTAATAACATACTTATTCGGAGTATCTATTTTAACATCACTTCTAAAATTAAAACAAAACATATTCATATTACGCTGGAGTTTAATTCTTATTCCCAATCATCTTTGAATGATTATTGAATCAATCGGTAAATTCGTGAAAATAATGTCGTCAATTGGGACCACGGAAGAAGTTGCTTCTTGCACTGCAATTTGTCAGAAATCAGACAATTATAGGTGTAAATAAATAAGATGGCCATCGTTACCACAGACAACATACATTGCATATAGATACCCCACCCATAGGTACGTTCTTCATCCAGCTGCACCCTATCAAATACAGTTAGCGCTACGATAGTTTTTCTAAATAATTGGCTCCATCTATTAGAAACTATTTGATCTGGTACGCATCTATTTAGACTGAACCAAATAAAGATTTAACAGCAATGAACGCAAACAAATTTTCAAACTGTCGTGCCTCCAAATTTTCGTATTCTGTGCCTCCGCCGCCGTTGCCGCTCCACATAGAGTAGAGTAGTTATTAGTGTATATTATTTTATAGAGTAGTCATATTAATAACTCATTACAGTAAATAAAATATAAAGAGCTTACTTTTTATATTTTATTTACAATATCTCATGCACAGCACCATCTAACTGCGCTTTGATTTGACTTTTTTGCCACTATGATAATGATGTGGTCTATTTCATAACAAAAGGATGTTGCTGTAATAAAAAAATAGATGGCGGTAGCGTGCACACTTCTTAGTACTAGCCTACGGCATCTATATTTAATGTATGTAATCTGTGTCGTTACCTTAAAACCACACCCTTAATTTGTGTGATATACATGGCCAAGATGGCCCCAAAATGAGTACGTAAATATTAAATGATTCCATACAAATTTTGATCACTGTGAGACTAGAAACAAGATAAAAGGCATTGCATCAACGAGTACCTGCCGAAACAATATGGCATCTCTATGGTAACAAGATGGCCGGCTTGTATTTACATTAACAAGATGGTCGCCGTGCATCTACAGGAACAAAACATCTACCGTGCTCCTGCAGAAACAAGATGGCCACTTTGTATAAAAAAAAAAAGATGCCCACTGTGCAGCTGCAGAAACAATATGCCCCACTGTGTCTCTACTGTAACAAAGTTGCCAACCTGTATTTCCATTAACAAGGCGGTCACCGCATATCGACAGAAACAGGATGTTAGCTGTGCTCCAGCAGAAATAAGATGGCCGCTTTGCATTTAAAATAACAACATGGCCACCGTACAACCAAAGAAACAAGATGGCAGCATTGTGTTTACAAAAACAAGAGGCCCACCGTTTCACCGCAGAAATGATAAGGCGGCTGTGTCTCTATGCTAACAAGATGGCCAACCTGTATTTCCATGAATAAGATGGCCGCCGCATATCTACAGAAACAGGATGACAGCCGTGCTCCTGCAGAAATAAGATGGCGGCCGCCCTTCTAGAGGAAGTTGACGCCGACGCCGAACTGCAGCCCCGGCGCGGTGACGTCACCCTCGCGCACCAGCAGCGGCACGCAGTAGTTCAGCTCGAGCCGCGCGACCTGGAAGCCCAGCACTCAGGTTATGTCCGTTCTACTATTAGGGTGGAGGAGTGCACCATTTCTGGTTCATGTTATGGTTTCGGTTTTTTTTATGTTATGCGCCGCACATTACGCCATATGCCATGGTGCCCGACGACGCCCATGAGATTTCGAACTTTTAAGGGGGCTGCAAACCATGTTTGAAGGAAAACAGGTTGTACTTTAGGGGAAATACCTCAGCATTTATCAATCTATCTCCTACCTTCATAGACGACATTGGCTGGCTAGGGTAGCAAGAATTGAGGGGATGTTGTACAAAGGACAACTCAACGTGGGACCAAGTGCAGGCAGCGACCACCCCCAAAACAAAAAACAACAACAGATCTATCTCCTTTCTTCTTCAGGCAAAAAATAAGGATGGATAATAACCATAACAACTTCGATACGTTTTCTTGCAACATTAACTGTTCTGGCGCAACTAAATTCTTTCCTGGTGCCCTCATAAGTGTTAAGCCTGGCGATCTCCAGGTAACGACGTCCTTGGGCGCCAGTAAGCATCTCCCACTCCACAAGAAGGTAGATATTTTTTTATTTACACTATTTCAATATCCGTAATACCAGTCCATTTCCCAGTAAGGCACAATAACAATAACCCGAGACGGTGCACTTCACCCTTATTTTCTCGTATCATCAATGGTTTAATTGATTGATTGAAAAATCTTTATTACTACTACTACTACGCTACACAATAATATTTTACAACAGAAAGTACAGTAGGTACTCGAAGGTATTTCTTCCAGCTTAACGGGGATATGCTTGTAGGTAGTGGCGGTAGGATTGGCTTGGCAGTTTTTGTATATTAAACATGTTTGTACATACATACATATATTAATGGTAATCAATGGTAAATACTTACTGTTAATGTTACAAGGAATTAAAATAATTAATTTACAACGGGTACCATTAAGGTGGCCCATCCCGCTCATCTCCCCATACAAACGGGGAAACAAAATCACGCCCATATTTCTTGTCAGAGATCCCAAGTTTTGCTCAAAATAGCTTTATTTGATCAAACTAGATGTCTGATGACCATTGGCATTGTAAAATTGTGTTTGGTTTCTAAGTTACAAGGTCCGAAAGTACGCATTTTTCGCGCGTTTTATACAATAACTTTGGAGGTGGATTACGCAATGATTAAGTAAGAACATCTTAAAAAGATTAGTCATCAGACATAGCTTATTTAATCAAGATTTATAATCAATTTGGTTTTTGTTTGATTTTTTACAACAGCGGTCGTGGTTTACTTTTAGCTACAAGTCGTTTTTAAATTAAAATTTTCGTAAATCTTACCAAATCATACACTATGCACATTGTCTTTTTTGTGGACAACTTGCATCTTCCTCATCACGGAGCCTGTCATATTCTTTGAAACAGAGAAGGTCCCAGGGCGCAACAGCACGGTTTTGTACCGTGCCCGTCGGGTTGGGCCACCTTAACTCGTATGTTTGCAAGCAGGGGCAAACGCTTTTGTAAACTTAGGCTAGTGTTAAAAAAAAATACAGCAAAGTTTCTTACCAGTTCATCGCCGTGTTTGTTGAACTGGCCAATTTCAAATTGAATTTGTATTTGCTGCACTCGGAATTGTCACATTTCTACATTTTACATTGTCAATTTTTATTCTTATTCATCAACTTGGGAAACTAATACATACTTTCAAATAAATAAATTGATGAATTTCTACAATAATGTGGCATAAAATATCAAAGCGTATAAGTAGCGTAATAATGATAAAATATGACATCCGAGTGAAGTTTACTGCCTATGGATGATAATACACAATCTATACTAATATAATAAAGCTGAAGAGTTTTTTTTTTTTTTTTATGGTCTTATCTGCGATCAGTCCTTAATCATCGATCAGACTATAAGCGGATTTGTTGATGGCTCGGATCTTGTGTGGAGTGTGCCCCCCACTAGGGACATCATCTCCTTAGGCTAATGCAGCTGCTAACGATTTTGCAGCATCAGGATGTCATGTCTTTTGAGACGCTTTGGGTAATTTTGTCGAATTAGTTGGGCAGCCAATATGTTGGGGTGGTTTTTCAGTCGCTCCTGATATTTGTTTGCAGTGGACCGGACTTCGTCTTTAACATTCTTCATCTGTAGATGATCATGGATTTCAGCGTTTGTGGTGTACCATGAGACATTTGATATGGTTCTTAGAATCATGTTTTGTTGCCGTTGTAACATGGCGATGTTTGAGTTGCTGGCACTACCCCACAGCTGTATGCCGTACATCCATAGGGGTTTGAGGATGCTTTTGTAGATCAGGAGCTTATTATCCGTCGACAGTCTGCTGTTGCGGCCTAGCAGCCAGTGAAGGTTGTTATATCTGACTTTTAACTCTCCTCTTTTGGTTTTTATGTGTTGCCTCCATGTTAGGCGACGGTCCAGGTGTAAGCCGAGGTACTTTACACTGTCTTTGTGTGGCAGGATGGAATCCTCTAGGGTAACTGGTGGACAATTGCCTTTTTTCAGTGTGAAAGTCACCTGTACCGATTTGGAGGCAGATGCTTTTATTTTCCATGCCTGCAACCATTCAGTAACGGCATTAAGTCCCTTTTGTAATGATTGTGATGCCACTACAGGATCTTTATCGCTAGCCAGGAGGGCAGTATCATCAGCGAAGGTGGCAGTGACTACTCCAGGAACTTCAGGAAGATCTGCAGTGTAAATTGTGTATAGCACAGGTCCCAGCACTGATCCTTGTGGTACACCTGCCCTGATTTCATGGAAAGAAGAGGTAGCGTCACCACTTTTTATTTGGAATAGTCTTTCTGTTAGGTATGAATTCAATATGGAGAAGTAGTTATGTGGAAGGGATTTTTTTAATTTACAGAGAAGACCCTTGTGCCAAACTCTATCAAATGCCTGTTGGATGTCAAGGAACGCAGATGAACAGTATTCCTTCTGCTCTAGTGTTTTTCTTATTTTGTTGCAGACTCGGTGAACCTGTTCCACTGTTGAGTGTTGTTGCTGGAATCCAAATTGATGGTTGGGTATTACTTGGTTCTCTGTAAGTAGAGGCGACATTCTCCAGAGTAGAATTTTTTCGAGCACCTTTGACAGTACTGGCAATAGGCTTATTGGTCTGTAGGAAGCGACATCGTTTGCCGGTTTGCCAATTTTCCGTATCATTATAATTTGCGATACCTTCCATAGACCTGGCCAGTGTTGAACCCTCAAGATTCCATTAAAGAGGGTGGTCAGGAAAACTATTGCCTTTTTGGGCAATTCTTTCAGTATTTCCTTGGTGATTAGGTCAAAACCTGGTGCTTTCTTGTCCTTTAGTTCCCTGATCGTCCTTTTGACCTCTTGTGTTGTGACTGGCTTAGGAGGTGGGTATAACTGGAAGTCTTGGTCAATAATGGCATCTACCATTCTCTCTGTTTCACTGTCACTGGTTTCGTGTGGTGCAAACACTTCGGCCAGGTGCTCAGCAAATGTATTAGCCTTTTCCTGTGCTGTTCTGGCCCACTTGTTGTCGCTATTTCTTATAGGAGGAGTTGCTTCCTGGGGTCTATCGTAGGACTTGGTGAATTTCCACAACGAGTAGTTAGTAGGTGCAGTAGCAGTAAGAGATTCCAGTTTCGTACTGAGTGTGATGTCGTGCCATTCACGTAGTAATGCTTTTAGTTTTGTAGTAGCACTATTAAGCACAGTTTTGTCTGCTTTGTTTCTACTCTGGTGCCACAAACGGCGGAGCCTGCGTTTTTCTAGGATTTGTTGTCTTATCTCTAGTGGATGATTTGTAGGATGTGCACTGTGCTCTATGGTAGGAGTATTTTTCCAGCATGCTTCTTGTACAAGTGACGTGAAATACTTGGTAGCATTTTCAATATCTTCAAGGGACTTAAGTGGTACTTTTAGGTTTATGTGGACATTCATATAGTGTCGAAATGAGGCCCAGTCAGTGTATTTATTGTAGAGGATATCTTGAGTGTCGCAACTAATGAGCATTGTGCTCACCGTAAGAATTACCGGGGTATGATCTGAGGACCCATCGAAACAGCTTTCAGGCTTAAAATAGTGTCTAGACATTCCTTTAACAACAAAGAAGTCCAGGAGATCAGGAATTTTTTTTTCATCTGTAGGCCAGTATGTTGGCTCTGTAGTGGATATTGCACTCAAATGGTTTTCTTCAATACTCTTTTTTAAGCATCTGCCTCTTGTGGTAGTCAACCTGGACCCCCAGTACGTGTGTTTGGCGTTCCAGTCACCTCCGGCTATAAACCGTCCTCCGAGTGTTTTGAAGAAGACATTAAACAATGGTTCCTTAATTTTGTGTTTTGGAGGGCAGTATATAGCCGAGACATTGAAGTGTCCGCAGTTATCTTCTACTGCAATTGTTGTTGCTTGCAGGTAGTCTGTTTTGAAATCAGGGAGTAGATGATGTTTAATATTTTTTCGGATAATTATGGCTGTTCCTCCATGTCCAGTTCCATCAGGGTGGTTTGTTACATACATATTATATCCTTGGAATGTGATTTTGGTTTGGCTGGTACAGTGCGCTTCAGAGATAAGAATGAGATCAAGTTTATGCATGCTCATTAACAGTTCGATTTCGTGTTTGTTCGGTGCTAGTCCATTTGTGTTCCAGGTTGCCATTCTAAGCGCCATTATTTGAATAGTTTTTCAACAAGTTTTGTTATGAGGCCTAACAGGGTACTCATTTGTTGTAAGATCAAATCAAATTTATCTGATTGTTTTTGGAGCATGTTCTCTATAGTAAAGTTTTTTATTTGTGGTTCAGCATCATTTTTATCTGTAGGGATATTTCTGGGGAGGGATTTTAGGGATTCTGAATAGGTTTTAGTGCGTGGTTCTTCTGCTTTCAATTGGGTATTTTGCAGGGTAGGAAATTCATTCTTATTATATTGTGGTGACGGTTTATGGGCTACAGTAACTCTGTTGTTTTGTTGTTTGGTTATCCTTCTGTTCAGGATTTCCCTATAGACCTCGCATCCCTTGTAATTTGCTAGGTGAGCTCCGTGACACAAGGCACACTGTGCTGGGGTATTGCGTTCTTGTTTAGGGCATTCAGATGTTTTATGTGACTGAGCGCACTTAACACAGCGATATGGTCTCATGCAGTAATTTTTGGAGTGCCCATATTGTTGGCATCTTTGACATTGGATTACAGTTTTCCTTTTTCTTGGATCTTCTATAGTTACAGACTGATGGTAGATGTACTTTAGTTCTTTTGCAGCCTTGTTTTTTGGTCCCGGAATGAGGTTGATGAAAAAGGTGGAGGTAGGTTTCTTATCTGGTCCATATCTTGCGTTGGTTATTTTACCTGTGACAGTGTTTCCAGTGTTTTCAATCTCTTCCTTGATTGCTGTAATAGGGGTTGAATGGTGTAGGTTTCTTATTACGATCCTGAAGGGTCTTTCTTCCTTTCTGTTGAATGTATGGCCAATTAGGCCTTTCTCCCGTACTAGAGCGACAAGTTTTTTATATACGTCTACGTTTGCGCTGCTAATTCTTAGTTGATCTCTGTTAATTATCTTGTAGGTGAATTGGTCTCTATCGGTGGCTGTTTCCAGGAGTTCAGTTAGTTTATTGACATCATCTACGCCATAGAGGATAATTGGTGGGGGTTTGCTCTGCCTTTTGGCCTGTGGTTCGTCTGTTTTCTCGTTTGCGTCTATGGTCAGAACACTGTATCTATTTGATGTGGTGACGCTCTCTGGAGAGGCACTATCTGATTTTCTCATCCTTTTGGGGTTTCTCGCAATAGGTACTCTTTGCCATGGTGGTGGGCAATTCTCTAGTTTTTCCGGAGAAGCCAGTTGCATTTCCTGTTGCTCTGTGGGCTTGTTTACGGGTTCCGTGACTGCAGTGTTTCCTTTTGTTAGGTTTTCCAGAGAAGAACTTCTTCGCTGTCTTACAAACAAGCTGGGGTGGAATGATTGTTGCACAAGTTTTTTATTACCAGTAGTATTTACTATCTGGGGAGTCTGGTTGGCAGCTCCTTTGGGTGGTGTTCTTCTGAGGCAGTTCCTTTTGGCAAATGGGTTAAGGTTGTCGTCGTCTTTTTTAGCTATGTTAGGCGAAGTATTGCCCCCCCCAGAATACGAGGGGCAGCCCGAGCTAGGCTCGGGGAGGGATTCTCCAGATAGTGATAATCTGGTACCCTCTTGGGGTACGTTCTCTTTTACGTTCGCTTCCATAATTACATGTTGGTGCCACACTTATTGGGTGCGGTGACCTAGCCTTAGGTGATCCAACACCATCCTACAAGGCAGCAGGTTGGTTTTTTTTCGGAGTGCCTTCTCCTAGACTGACTGCCACCCAAGGCTTCGAGGTCAAGTCTCCCCGGGTCCGAGCTTTGTTTAAAGTGGCGGCTCATACTCGCCACTGTCATCCTCTGTCTTTGGGTTTAGTGCCATTTTTTAGAGACATCTCAGCCATGAGAGCCCCAGCACCCCTCGAGAAGGACCGCCAAATTGTCCGCGACTGCTTTAGCAAAGAGTTTGTTTGTTTTTTTGTTTGAACGCCCTAATCTCTGGAACTACCAGTCAGGTTTGAAAAACTATTATTAAATTCGATAGCCTAATTCTTAAGGAAGGCTTTAAGCTATTGAACATCACGTAACGACCCTTAGGAGCCGAACAAAAAGAAAAATAGTCAGAGGGCGCGGAGCGAAATCGAAATCATAGCGCGGCGAGGGCCGTGACGGCGGTGGCCATCCGACGAGGACCGAGTATTGCCGAATCGAGCCGCCAAAAAAACTAAATTCCCCACGAATTGGCCAATTCCCCGCAAATTTCCCAACGCTTGCATTCCCCACCATTTTCCCCGCAATACCTCAAATTTCCCGTGATTCGGGGAATCGGGGAGCGATCGGCGACGCTGGCACAGAATAACTAAACGCTGGCGACGAACATCTCGCCGGCCGCGGTTCCCGCGCCGCCTCAGTCAAGTGGCGCTCCGTGGTCGTGTGGTACACGGATTAGTATGAGATTTTTTACGTAAATTCTTTGTATTCTTTTTACCAACCCGCGCGGTATGCTAACTTAGCGAGAGCCGTTCCTTGCCGTATTGTTAGGATATTACGGTTTCAGTTGAATGGTTTCTTAATTTTTGTTTGGTAGATTAGTAGGTACTAAGCCAAGCGCGGCATTTCGAACTTTCACGGGGGATACGAAAACCATGCCGGCCGGCCAGGTGCTCTTTCACCCCATGTTTCAACGACCCCGGGGGACTTTGGGGGAAATAAATCGGTATGGAGTCGATTCCATAGTTTAGCGACCCTATAAATAAAGGATCAAAAGGATCGGATGGTATTTATTTTTAAGTGTCGGTTGGGAATGGGTGCATGCGGCGCGGCGGCAGCGCTTACTTTTACTAACTGTACCGAAGTACGGCTTGGTATTTCCCGCAACTTTAGCACTACTTGGCATCACGCTAAATCGCCGGAGGTGCGACCAATAGAATAAAATCCTTGAGAACCAATTACTCGATTTAGACGTGGATTGTATCTACGTCTAGCCTGATTCTACTAAAAACTTATAGGCTACATAATATAACGCTTCATTACCAGAAGGGTGTGCGTATTTTGTCAATGTATAGCATCTCTGGGAGCAGTCAGGTTCGAGATGGGTTACTGTTCTCGATGTTGAGGCTGGCTGTGGTGAACTTACCTACGTTACACGTTACTTACTAGGTAGGCAATGTAGCAGTGAAAGTGCAGAAAGGTTCTGGCGGCAAATGTTTTTTTTTTAAATAGCCACCAAACGTCAACGAAGCTCTAAATGGGAATTATTGGATGTTTCTCATTACATCATGCTATTTCGGCTCGAACGATCTTGATTAAATTTGGTACATGGATACATTGTCCTGGACCAGTTTGACCCTATTTTGGACCAGTCATGTGGGCTACTTTTTATCCATGAGATAATTTAGCCGACACTAACCCGAGCGGAGCCGGGTACCGCAGCTAGTAAAGAATAAAATCGTCGAGGCTGACCATCGGGTTCCACGTAAACTAGGTGGTAGGGTTAATACCACCCGGGTTGGTTTTTTTTTTTTATGTGACTGGACATGGATGGCTAATACCACAAGTTCTGTCATGGTATTAGCCCAACACACCACATGGGAACTAGGTGCCATGCCAGGACCTTCCTTATATTGCACGGCTACATTGAACTGGATGGAAAACACGGACAATTTTCATTGCCGCTTCGACCATCGTTCATCCAATGCGATGGTACCAACCCGGGCGGGATAAACCCTACCACCTAGTAAGTAAGGAAGGGGACCTACAGCTTAACGTGGAATCCGAACCACGGCCAGCCTCTCTCAACGGTCGAATGGTCACCCATCCAAGACCAGACCGGACCCAGCGTTGCTTAACTTCGGAGAGCGATCGCCGAAGTGTCGCGCCACTGGGCCACCGAGGCTGACAAATTGTACCACTGCATTAAATGAAAGATAGTTAAAGCTGTCTTAACACTTACCATTACCTAATTCAGTATTAAAATTTAGCTTTTATTAATATGTATAATCTAATAAATATTATAAAGGGGAAAGTTTGTAATAATGGATGGATGGATGGATGGATGGATGGATGTTTGTTACTCTTTCACGTAAAAACTACTGAATGGATTTTAATGAAACTTTACAATAATATAGCTTATACATCAGAATAGGACATAGGCTACAATTTATAAAGATATTGTGCCCACGGGCTTTAGAACTTTCACGGTGCTGCGAAAACGATGCCGGTAGCGCTACTTCACACCAAGGGGAGCGGGGCCGGGTGCGGGGGGGGCGGGTACGGCTTGGTATTTCCCGCAACTTTAGGACTACTTGGCCAAATCCTTGAGAACCAATTACTCGATTTAGATGCGGATTGTATCTACGTCTAGCCTGATTCTACTCAAAACTTATAGGCTACATAATATTAGGTTGGGGAAAAAGTTTCTTCGCATTTTTTAAGAAAATTCAAAACATTTTTTAATATGGTTTATTTACATTTAACTAAAGTATGTAGGTACCATTTTGTTCGATAACTTTTTGCCATCTTGTAGGTAGGGACATGATCCCATTGCTATAGAAATATTGGGACTTCTGATCAATATACCGCGACAAGTGGTTTTGGCAGTCCTCTCGTGATGTTAACCTGACACTGCCTAAAGAATTCTGAAGAGACCTAAACAGGTGGAAATCTGAAGGTGCAAGGTCAGGACTATACGGCGGATGCATTAACACCTCCCAGCCAAACTCTCTTAGTTTTTGCTGAGTGGTTCTAAAGATGTGTGAGGTCTAGCGTTATCATGATGAAAAACCACACCCCTTCTGTTGATTAATTCCGGCCGCTTTCTCTCAACTTCTTGCTTTAATCTCATCAGTTGTTCGCAGTAGAGTTCAGAATCGATGGTCCTGCCTGGTGGTAACAGCTCATAATGAATAATGCCCTTCCAATCCCACCACACACACAGCATCACCTTGTTGCGAGTTAACCCGGGTTTCGCCACAGTCTGTGACGCTTGACCGGCCTTTGACCACGACCTTTTTCGCACGTTCTTGTCGTACGTGATCCACTTTTCATCACCAGTTATCAGCTTCTTCAAAAATGGTTCGGTTTCATTACGTCGTAATAAAGAATCACAAATGAGTACACGGTTCATTAGGTTTCTTTCAGTGAGCTCGTGAGGTAACCAAATATCGAGCTTTTTTGTGTACCCAGTTTTTTTCAAATGCGCCAAAACTGTTTTGTGGTCAATTCCTAGTTCTTCAGCTACGTCGTAACTACTGATATGCCGATCTTGCTCCACTTTTTCAAAAATGGCATCCATTTTATCCGTAATAGGGCGACCAGAGCGACGTGCATCTTTGACATCAAAATTTCCGGATTGAAAACGCTTAAACCAAATTTGTGCTACTCTCACAGACACTGCACTAGGTCCATAAACATCGCAAATTTTTTTCGCGGCTTGCGTTGCATTTTTACCTTTTTTGTAGTAAAATTTTAAAATGTATCGAATTTCTTCATTAGATTCACTCATTTTGACAGTACGAAAAACAAATGAGAATCACACATTTTCCTAATTTGAATTTGGAATTATGTTCTTTAAAATTTAAACTTTCAATGATACCAAAACCAGCCAGATACAAATAGTATAGCCAAAGAGATTTTATTACAAGTTCATACATACTATAATGCGAAAAGACTTTTTCCCCGACCTTATATAACGCTTCATTACCTGAACTTGCGAACCACTAACCCGATTTATGTGCGTATTTTATCAATGTATAGGATCTCTGGGAGCAGTCAGGTTCGAGATGGGTTACTGTTTTCGATGTTGAGGCTAGCTGTGGGTTGGAGTCCAAGCAAAACTTACCTACATTACACGTTACTTACTTACTAGGTAAGCAATGTTGCAGTGCAAGTGCAGAAAGGTTCTGGCGGCAAATGCTTTTTTTTTCAATAGCCACCAAATGTCAACGAAGCTCTAAATGGGAATTATTGGATGTTTCTCATTAAATCATGCTGTTTCATCTCGAACATCTTGATTAAATTTGGTAGATGGATACATTGTCCTGGACCAGTTTGACCCTATTTTGGATGTGCATGTGGGCTACTTTTTATCCATGAAATAATTTAGCCGACACTAACCCGAGCGGAGCCGGGTACCGCAGCTAGTTATAAATAAACAACTAAATAACTTAATTTATAAGGTAAGATAAAATGTTACCTGTCCGAGTCTGAGCGCTACGCCGCCACCGCAAGCGACGCGCACGGTCGCCGCCAACTCCTCGAAGGCCTCCTGCAGACTGTCCGCTGTTGGATCAAACACACCTATGGATGTTAGTAGAGAGGAGATAGCACCGAGCATGGAAGGGACGGGAGTGGAGATCGAAACTCATTCGTACAGCGCGGCGCCTGCGTAGCAAATTTTTTGTACCAATACATGCATCGACGGTTTTCGGGTCAGACTGTTCGCTTACGAATCCGCTCACTACTGACATAGATTAAACAGGAAGGTATAGATAGCTAACGTAATACAACGTACAAAACGCGCCGAAAACTGCTTACATCACATTTCTAACCAGCGTCATCTCCCATCACTGCCTGAACACTGTTATTAAACTTAGCTTGATTGCTTGTTTTTTTTTATAGTTAGACGTTTTCCACTAACTGGTGATATGCTGCCGCCATACGAATGGATTTCGATCACCCCTCCCATCCTTCTATGCTTGCTGGGAGATGGCTCTATACTTCGTTGCCAGGGAGAAGGCTTATTTCTTTGTACACAGAAGGAGTTAAGTCAAAGAAGAATTTCTTAATTTTTTGTTACCAGCGACGATAGAGGCATCCATATAAATGGGAGCATAGCCACATATTAGTAATATTATACTGACTGCAGCGTAGGCCAGTCAATTTGCTTACGAGTTCGGGACACGCAACATTTTCTTACGTGTTCTTGCGTGTCATTGGAACCCGAGAAAATCTGTAGTGAGCGAGTTAGCAAGCAAAGTGACCGGCCGGCGATATCGATTTTGTATGTAAAAGTGGCCCCCATACAACCGAGTTTCGATTTCTACTACCATCCTTCCATGCTCGCTGGCTCCGAGTATGCGTCGCTATGGGTAGTGGTTCGAGTGGGACTCACAGGGTGGCGCGAGGCAGCCGCCGTTGAGGAAGAGGTGCGTCCGGAACAGCTCGCCGAGCCCGTCCTTGCCCGGCCGGAACGGCAGCGGCGTGAACAGGTGCAGACCAGCCGCCCAGTACACCTGCGGCATAAATAAATTTTATAATTAATAATTATTAATAAATGTTTTTAATGAATGTGGCTTTGACCCCTAATCATCTGCTTGCATTCCTTTTTCTATTCACTTTTGCTTAATAACAGTTTTTTTTTAAATTTTTGATGCAGAAATTACATAAATTTTCCCAATAATTATAACTTTTAAATTATCTAACTTTTTTACTTGAACAGCTATTTCAATTTGAAAGCTTAGTTTAATGAGAAGTGCTAGCATTAGAACTAGTTCTGGCAGTGACGGGAGATGGCGCTGGTTAGAAATGTCATAGTAACAGCGAAAATGAGCAGTTTCCTACGAGTTTTGTGCTACTACGAGTGTTGTATGACGTTAGCATTCTATCCCTACTATCCATTGTGTATGCCTGCGGCCATGCATGTTAAGGTGGAACTCAAAACGTTAAAAAAATGTTTCTTATGGACATGGGGGGAATCGCAGAACATATAAAATCCAGATTGTACAGAATAAGGTGTGGACAAGAAAAAAAAACAAGCACATCGTATAATATCCAAATAGTATAATTTTATTTGTAGTGGGTATTTTTTACATGCATAACTTTATGCAGATCACATTTTAGTAGCCGACTATTTCTCAATCAATCAATATATTTTATGAAATATGGATTCCACATTTGATAAGCATATTCCAATAGAGGCCGCATGAATGCTTTGTACAGTTTTAAGAATAGTTCACAGGTTATCGATGAGAAAGCTTTCCTTATAACAAATATGAGGGAGTTTGCACGTTTTGCCATTGCTATGACATGGGTTTTCCACTTTAGATTTTCAGTAACATTCACACAACAGCTACACCAAGATCGTTCTGTGATTCTATACTTATTAGAGGTTTTCCATCTATATGGTATGCATTCGAGGATTCTTTATTCCAAAATGTAGTATGGTACATTTGTCAATGTTCAGTGACATGAGCCAATCGTGAGTCCAAAGTATAATGCGATTGAGGTCATCTTGGAGGCGGTGATCTGTAACAGGGTGACCCATAATTTTCGCGTCATCGGCAAATTTCGAGTACCTTAATTGGAGAACTGTTTTAAAATCAGCAAGGCACAGTCCGAAGACGATCGGTCCAAAGAGGGAGCCATGAGAGATGCCACTGTAAACCTGCCGCTTGTCAGAAAGCTCTTCTGCTACTCTCACTTGAAAAGTTCTGTTTGTAAGAAAGTCACCGATCCACCCATGGAGTTTCCCTCGGACTCCATAATGTTCTAATTTGGATAGGAGTCTTCTCATAGGAACGCTGTCGAATGCTTCTTTGTAGTCGAGACAAAGAATATCGGTAGGCTGTCGCATTTCCCATCAGACACAACACATTTTTATACACAGGAGTCACAGTGGTTTGCTTCCAGTTCCTTGGAAGCTGGCTGTCTTGAAACGTGAGCTATAAGATTATATGGAATTACGAGAAGAACAAGACGAAAAAATTACGAACATAAATTTACAGAGCAGAAGTGATCAGAAGTGTCGTGCAGTGTCTTAGAATCCAAAGCGCTTAGAAGCAACCAAATTTATGTAATTCTTCGTAAAGGTCTGGTACGTAGCACCGGTAATCGTAGAGCATGTAAGAAAAGATGTATGTAGATGAGCAAAAGAGGTGTGCTGTGATTGTACCGTATGGCGCTCTATCTTCTCTGCCTACCTCTCCAGGAAAGCGGCGTGAAGGTATGTTTGTATGTACAAGAACATTTTTTTTTTGTTTGGCCTAACATTTTATGGGACAAGACAAGAGCATACATTTTTTTGGACCATTCTCCGTCAGCATGTGAGACAGCTACGTACCCGGCCGCCGGTGGCGCTGCCGTCGCTGTGCGGGCCGACGCCCCGCTGCTGGAAGCCGCGCAGCGACGTCGGCCCGCCCAGGTAGAAGTGCTCCGTGAGCTCCGTGCCGAACATGTCGTGCAGCACGCCGAGCTGGCCGCTCGCCTGGAACACCTGGAGACGGGCAGCGGAACCACCGTATTGAGGTCGATTGTTTTAAGTTAAGGCGATCACGGCACGCACACATATGCATTTTTCAAATACAGTATGCTTCTATTTTTTTATTAGGCATGTTTAAGCACATTTGATAGCAACACGTTGTCGTCATACGCCTGTAGTAAGATAGCGGTCTATGTATGGTCAGTCCGAGCTCTCACCTAAATTGGCGTTTGTGGAACTTTAAAGTAACGTAACAGGGTCAAACCCTTGCAAACTTTTACTACTTATTCTGTGGTTTTACTTTTTCGAGCTCGTCAAAATCAAACTCGGACTACCGGTTTGTATAAATATGCGGAGTCAGCATAAACAGCAACGTCAATGTATTTATAGCGACGATGAGTAAGCTGTCAAATCTAATTCCGCTCGTAAATGCTCTCTTCAATTTCTCCATACATTTGAAAACGCTAGTCGGACTAGGGGTTCTGGTCCACGGAACTATCGCCACGTCATAGGCCGGCCGCATCGACCGACACGATGCGACACAGCTGCGTACACTGACCACGTCGCGGCGCAGCGCCAGGTTGGCCTGCGCGAACAGCTCGTTCTTGACGAAGGCGACGCTGCCGCCGAGCCCGGAGAGCTCGCTGCTGAACTGCGCGAAGGTGCCGCGCGTGGGGAAGATGGCGTCGTCGCGCCGGTCCACCGACACGATGTGCCGAATCGCCGACTTCATCTGAGGGCCTGCAATCAGTCAAAACGGTCCAAGTTCAACATCGAATGTTCATTAATATGAACTAATTCATCATTCAATCAATCCATTTTTAATGGACTAATTAGTGTCTTGTGTAGTTCTTAGGGAACGTTCTCATACCACGTCACTAGTTTCGAACGTATTTTCGAGCTTCAGGAGAATTGAGCGAATCATGAATGCGAGCTGATCCATGGATTGGAATCCACGTATAACTGTGCACCCAGTTTAATACCATCTAGCAGAAGCTCCACCGATATAAAAGGTGCCTGAGCGCTGAGGGCAGACAGTCATTTTTGGGATGCGAAGCAAGCGATAACAGGCGATGCTGAGACTTTGAAGTGATACAAATGAACTAGATCTTTCAATTATAATTTTTTTGTGTTGTATCTGCTTCATGGCAATCTGTTTAGAAAACAATAAGCCACTTCTTATTTGATGTTACTCTGTTTTGGTTGTCTTCAACGAGAGTATCTTCTTATTGGAATGATCCAACAGACTCTCTTTTTGGCTTAGGAGAATCTATTACTCAGACTCCAGATGTCGTTCCGTTTCAGTCTAGTATGATGCAGGCCACCCTCTCCACTCAATGCCTCTGCAAGTTCGTTAACATGGTGTGATAGCTTCCTATGGTATTTAACACTGCGTTGGGCTATTTCTTGTTTGACTGTCTTTATGTTAAAGTCAAGTTATATATATTTGTTGCTTATGCATTGTGGGATATGGTACATCGTTCTTAATGTCTTGCTCCAAAATCTTTTGAGTATTTCGATGTTGCTGTTGCTAGCTGAGCCCCATAGCTATATGCCGTAGGTCCATATTGGTTTCAGAATCGTTTTATATACCATCATTTTGCTGTTGTCATAGTTTCTTTTCTGAGAGTAAATGTTACATGCGTAGATTTGCTCTGGTTTGCGTTAATTCTCCACTGTTTCAGCCACTTCTCTACTTGGTTCAGGTGTTTTTGTAGTGACAGCGAGGCAGTTCTTGGGTCGATGTGTGCTGAGAGTAAGGCGGTATCGTCAGCATACATTGCAGTCGTCGTGTTGTCACTCGTCGGGAGATCTGCAGTGTAAATGAGGTACAGTACTGGTCCTATTATGCTGCCCTGCGGGACCCCAGATCCGATTTCGTGTAGGGCTGAGCGTTCGTTTTGGTACTTAACCTGGTAACTTCTTGTATCAGGAACAATTGAAGTGTTGGTAGAAAAGAGTGTGGGAGCATCTTTTTCAGTTTATACAGTAGACTTTCGTGCCAAACCTTATTGAATGCTTGGCTAATATCTAAAAAGACAGCGGACCAGTACGATCTATTTTCTAGGAATCTGCTGATAACATCGACAATGCGGTGTACTTGTTCGACTGACCCGTGTTTCTCTCGAAATCCAAATTGGTGGTTAGGTAGTATGTTGATTAGATGATCCTTCATTCTATTAAGCAATATTTTTTCAAACAATTTTCGAGCAACTGGCAATAAGCTAATAGGTCGGTATGAAGATGTCTCATATAGGGGCTTACCAGGTTTAGGTACCATCACCACATCGGCTATTTTCCATTGTCAGGGAAATGTCCTAATCTCATACACACATTGAATATGTTGACCAGTCTCCTCATACATCCTTTGTGGGGGAGATGTTTTAATAATGTTGCATCAATGAGGTCATATCCAGGTGATTTACCTTCTTGTAGACTTCTTATCTCTCTTGTAACTTCTTTAGGACTTGTATTTTTCAGAGAAAGACTCATTTGTGTCACTGATTCAAGGTATTCCTTTATCTCCGCAGTATGCTCTTGGTTATTTTCGGGGTGCGGTTGGAAGACTCGCCTGAGTTGTTCTGAAATTGTGTCCGCTTTCTCCTGGTCAGATCTGGCCCATCCACCAGTAATCTTTTTGATAGGTGGTATCTGGGTCTTCGGGCCGTTCAGGTTTTTAGTTGCCTTCGACAGTGAGTAGTTTGTAACCAGTTTCGGAGTTATGTTTGAGAGAACTGTTTGGAACTTATTGTTGTTGAAATTTTTATGAGTTTTTTCAGTTCCTCCGAGTAGTGAATAAAATTAAGTTTTGTCAGTCGGGTATCGAGTAGCGTGCCATATTCTTCTTAGTCTGCGACGTTCTTGTATTTTCTCCTTGATGTCTTTTGGATATGTATTTCATTAGGGTGGATGTTCTTTATGTTTAGCTGTGGCGATATTAGCAGCTCTGTGGATGATTTTATTGAGTTCCTCAACTGCATTTTCCAACTCTTCCACAGTACTAAGTCTAGGGTTCAGTTTATTTTCTGTAGCTATCAAATTTCGGTACAGTTCCCAGTTTGTGTTTTTAAGGTTCATATTCTGGAAGGGGGTTCAACCAGTAAAATGTTTGTATTAATGTTCAGGATGACCTAAAAATATTAATTCAATAAAAATATTATTTGACAACTTTGGGAGTTCTCGGCTAAAATTACTTACACTTAATTACACCCGCGTAACAATAACATCAGATGAGATGTTAGGCATGTATATGCAGTAAAGTAAAAACCTCACCACTGCTCTCTCGGACCTTGAAGCTGGCCGTCTTGCTGAGGACCGACGTGTCTCGTACCAGTCCCTCCCACTGCAGGTTGTGCTTGGTCTGCGGAGACACGAACAGATCAAGAGGTTTCACTGCAATTGTTCTTGTTCGTGTCGTAAGAGCCGATTGAGCGATTTGTCATTCGTGGATCGGATTCCACGTAAAACTGGAATAAGGCATTGTGGTAGGATAGGTTATGTTAGGTTAGGTTCGTGTCTTAGTATATTCAATTAATTTGTTAGTGCATAACTATATAAGTGTACCTATATTATTACCTAGAATCTTAATTATCAAACAGAATACACATACCGGCTTAAAGCTGCTTGTGTATAAATAAATAAAATATTAGTAATTTATTTATTTTATTTTAGACAGGCAGCCTAGGCTGATGTGTCGAAATCATGTTCAAGTACCATTATCACTTTTCATGTTTATACGTTTTTTTTTTTTGTTCTAATGGTAATCTATGGATGTCAGTTTTGGTTATTAACACGGCCTTTAATTATTCTTACACAAGTTGTTTAAATGAGTGTCCAAACGGTTTTTAAATTGATTATTTTTAGAATTTTCAAACAACCGTTAATAAGAGAACAATTGAGGACAACCTATATTTTTTTTATAAAAAACCGGTTTGGGTGGCTGCGCTGAGGAACAAAAGAGCTCAAAAAAGCCAAATACACCTCGCCTCACTATACCACGCTCAGCGAGGCACCGTACCAGAGCATTTTCGGACTATCGCTGAGCTATCGAGCTTGTTCAAATTACGCGAAATTCACCATAGCCACGTCTAAGGTAAACTAAACAGTTTTTAAGTGTGTTATTACCGTGGGTGTGGTGCGGAAGGCTACGTCCAGCAGCACGCCTCGGTCCAGCTGCCGGTATCCCGACCACGGGTACTGGTGGTTCTGCTGGAATACGCTTGCCGAGAGCCTGAAATTATGCCTTTCGTACTAAGGTGGCGACTTGAGCCCATTTTTTTGGGTGAACGGAGGTTGATATCCTGAAGAAAATAGGGGCCATGCCAAGACCTTAGCTTTATTTGAGCATCATTACATTGCACTGATCAATGCCGACTAACGACCACGTTATGTAGTTAAGTTGCATTGTGTACCATGCTTACTGATGTGTTGATGATGATGATGTGTAATTCGGACAAGTGAACTAAAATTCAACAGTTAGGATGTTACAAAATCAAACTAAATGTTTCTCCTTTTTATTTCCTATTTAATCACTTACTTGCCTGTTCACCCCTAATGTACCCCTAGTTGTGATAAATTCTTCTCTGCAGTCCGGGCATACAAGTTCCACGTTTTTCACGACTTCGAACTCAACAAATCTAAAGTTGCACAATGACAAGTGACACAGCATCGGGTAAAAAGATCAAACGATAAAAATCCATCCAAATAGTAAATCCATGATTCGGAAGCCATTTAAAACTGTTCCCCCACTAGGTGGTAGGTGTGGTGACCCGCTCGGGTTGATAACACTGCATTAGATAAACCTATGGTTGAAGCGGCAATGAAAAAATTTATGTGTTTTCCATTCAATTCAATGTAGCCGTGCTATTATTATTATAAAAATTGTCCCGGTTTTCCATCCAGTTCAATGTAACCGAGCAATATTAGGAAGGTCCTGGCATAGCACCTAGTTCCCATGTAGTGTGTTAGGCTAATATCTGAGTTTGGTATTGGCCAGCCATTTCCAGTTACATAAAAAAACTCACACGGGCATGAGCGGCTTGTGCGGGTACGGCTTGTTGACGGCAACACTGAAATTGCTGTTCTTGCGGTAGCCGACGCTGTACTCGGCCTGCACTCGCTCCCCCCGCCCCAGCACGTTCGGCATCTTCATACCTATAGATTAGCAGTATTATTTGTCAGCTTATTCTATGAGCTGGGTGAAGCAACTCGGAGCGCGGTTGAGTTCTAGATGGGTGACCGTTTTCAACCTTTGCTGTTGGCCGTGAGTCGTTTTTTACGTAAAACTGTAGGTCCCCTTTCTTACTTAGTAGGTGGTAGGGTTAATCCGGCCTGGGTTAAACCATCACATTGAAAGAACAATTGTCGAAGGGGCAATGAAAATTATCCATGTTTTACATCCTGTTCAATGTAGCAGAGTGATATAAGAAAGACCCAGCATTGCACCTAGTTTCCCTTTGGTGGGTTAGGCATCCGTACCCAATAACATAAAAAAAACTAAATGTTATGGTGTAAAGAGAAACCTCCCATTCCAAAAAAAGCCTTTTAGACCAGGCTTTTGAGAGGAAATAATTCAACCCGACATCAGTCCAAGACGACATTGACCCGAGCGGAGCCGCGTACATTATATTTTAAATTAGGGTCAAAATACTTTAAAATTAGGCCTGTTCACATGACCTCACTCACCGATGACAACGTTCCCTTCGTTCTCGCTGACCGTGGTGTTGACACCGCCTACGATGCGGGACAGCTCCTTCACCTGGAATGTCACCTGGAACCGGCAACACCCACGACATCTCTGAGTTCTTTATTGTGCTTATTGCTTTCAGGTTGTGACATACCCGCGGACAGCACAAAAAGGGAGAAAAGACAGAAATAAAAATTGGATTTGTCAGATTACGGATTGGTTGCAGCGATAAAAAAATGTCCACCTAGTCCAATCAACGTAGTCATACTGTAGGGTAGTCCTGGTATGGGACCTGACTGATTCGAGAATGTGATCTGATGGGCTAAGATCTTGAGAGTAGATGTAGAAGTAGATGTGGAATCAAACACAGCCTCAACGTACTATCTAAAAAATATGATATATTGAAATATTGTCTTCGTTAAACTCATTCAAAGAGTCGTTAAACACATTGCCAAGTTCTCAGTAAGTTCTTAGTTTTTTCTTAGTTTTTGTTTTTAGTTTGCATTTTTGTTTTTTGTTACTTATGTTTTTTTTTACTTATTATTTATTTTATTTTATTTTCTTTCTTTTATTAGAGTCAAAGCTACTTATTTAATTTTGTAAACAAAATAGCGTAACTCATTGTACATGTTGTGTTCGTCCGTAGTTATAGATAGTTTCGATTATGTACTGGAAACATTTGTTTAATGTAATTTTGTGAAACAATTCTGTGTGGATGAACCTTAATAAATAATAATAAAAAAAAGACATTACTCCATGGATGTCTGTTAGTCAAGCAATACACACACAATACCCACTTCGAGACCTTCTGGCGTGGCTCCAGGGCCGGAGGACACGTCGATGAAGATGCCAATATCTCGGAAGCACCCCATCGAGTCCAGCTTGCTCCGCACCTGACGCAAGGCAATATACAATAACACAATAAGTACAGTAGAATGTGCCAATGTAGATAATGTCAACCGACCCAACCACGGATAATAAAAATACTCAGATAAGCAAGTTCCAATGCTTCCGATTCCAAATTCAATGTTGTTGGAACTTCAAAAATGTATGTGTCGCAGCGTGCGGCACCAAAGGATATGTGAGCTTAAGATTTTTTCGTTTCACAGTAATTGAATCAATCAATTAGATTGTAAGAAAACTTTTTTACCCTCCTTTATTACATATTACAGTAATCGTTTTGTGCAATTTCAGTGTTGGCTTTCTAGGATAGCTTCCAGTGAAGCAACCTAATATTCAATGAAGGATCATCTTGCTATAAAGTATTGAGGAATTCTCCTTTTCAGTCAGTGACATGTGGGCTTGTCATCCATAAGGTGGGTGGCTAGAAAGTTCTGTTAATTATTCAGCCTCTTTATGACTGTTGGGATAGCGAGGTCATCGTGCAGTGAGTCATTTGTAACATACCAGGTGCATCCACAATTATTCTTATAATTTTTGACTAGAACCTAGAGCTTTATAGGTCCATATTAGCTTTATTATACTTTTGTATAACAAAATAATAGGAATTTTAGTAAACGTTTAACTTACCAGAAGTTTTAAAACGTGAAATGAAATGTAATCACTCGTAATTAGTTTCATTAAAGTGTTAACTGTTAAGGACAGATTAAAAAAACAATAAAAATATGGTGAAGGCACGAACCCGGTGTGCTCGGACAATGACGTCTTCGAAGTCGGTCGCATGGAAGAGATCGTCGATCGTGCTTTTGATGATATCATCCTTAGTGCGTGCTAGCCCGTCCACGTGTATACGGTCCACTCGGGCCTGTCGACAGAATGCAACATGCTTCTACAATGCATGTGACGACTTGAAACATTTAGTAAATAATACAAAAACCCAATTCATGTACGCCTAATTATCTTCATTGAAGAAATTCCTTGCACCAATAATTTAACACCTAAAGTCATATTCAGAGTGGGATGTCAAAATTTGAAATGTAGACTATCTCCAAACTTACCATACAAAATGTGATTTAGTCCAAAATAATCCACATATTCAAGTTATCACGCCAAGTCTGAATACAACTTTTTTTTATATTTTCAGCTACCTAGTAAATGTATCCTCAGCAGAGGCCGAACCGGTGGTGCTATTCTCATCTTTTGTCGCTTGTTCTGGTATACTAGGTATTTCTCTTAAGGCCTAATCTTAGACTGCCCACTACCTGCAGTTCAGCAGCTAATTTGTTTATATGTAGTGCAATCTGGCTTGATAATTCTTGCTGATTTACTTAAATTATTCCTTCACTGTTCGCAAATTTAAATCTATGAAGGCTTACATATTTATTGATTATTTGTAAAAGAATATTGAAGATAGCTCATAACATTGTTTAGCTTTGAAAACTTTCGAGTATTTTGATATAACTATGGCTGACTGTGCCCCAGAGCTGAATACCGTTAGTCCATATAGGTTTTAGTATTGCTTTATAGATATCTATTTTATGGGCATCAGTCAACTGTGACTTACGGCTGAAGAGCCAGTACATGTTAGGAAGATTGGAGTCTAATTCTTACCTCTTAGTCTATATTAGTAAATACTACGGCAAGAGTTAAGTTCGTTCAACGTCGCCATAGTACTTGTTGCAAAAATCTGCATTATTGCTAAGGGACACCCCCCTTTTCCGGTTTTTTTAACAGTTTGTTAAGCGCTCTTGACAGACATTTACATGTGTGAAAGGGCTCACTTAATTATTCGATAATTTTAAGGTGAAGGACATATATGTTTTTTCAGGTAATAAAAAGAAAGACATGAAGACAATGCTCACCCGAACGCCCTCCAGTCTGATGGTCGGCGAAGGAGGCTCATCCGGAACATAGTCGCTTATAGGACGCTCCGACTAAATTGGAAGATAATTGAAATCAGTGCAAAAAAAAAATCCCATGTTTATTCGAATAAAAATATTTAACTAAGTAAATGTCAGACTGCTGGTCTTTTTAACATTTATGATATGTACCTACATTATAAAAACTAACATTTTCCGTTACTATTATATGTTTATATTTGGTGATGAGGCAAGAACTTGCAAAGACCACCATGGATACCACTATGGATGGGACAGCTAAGCAGAAATAAAGAAACACAGCTGATTAAAATATAACCTAAAAGACGAAAAAAATAAGCTGAACCGATAATGTATTACCTTGGCATGAACGGTCCCCATATTCAAGTATTATGTGCAAAGATTAGAAATTATATGGGGCTATATTCTCTAGCAAAAACATGTATTTTAATTCAATGGATGAACATTTTCAGAAATTACATAAAAATAACAAAATATTTTTGACATTGACATCTCTTGACATCAGTTATGTACTCTTAAATCTCACCTACGTCGGTGAGTCGCCTTGATACTAGAGGTGGGGTTAATCGCGATTTGACTGTGTTATTAACGTTAGATTTCGCGGTCGTGGTGTTCGACGATTTCGATTAGCGGCGGTGAATCTAGAGCGGCTGAGCCCCGATTGCACGAAGAGACAGCTGAGTTAATCAGTGTTCAAATATGTCACTTTTAGTGAACCACATGGAGTTCCTTCCATACTGTCCATTAACATTAAAAGACTGCTGGTCTTTTTAACATTTATGATATGTACCTACATTATAAAAACTAACATTTTCCGTTACTATTATATGTTTATATTTGGTGATGAGGCAAGAACTTGCAAAGTCCACCATGGATACCACTATGGATGGGACAGCTAAGCAGAAATAAAGAAACACAGCTGATTAAAATATAACCTAAAAGACGAAAAAAATAAGCTGAACCGATAATGTATTACCTTGGCATGAACGGTCCCCATATTCAAGTATTATGTGCAAAGATTAGAAATTATATGGGGCTATATTCTCTAGCAAAAACATGTATTTTTAATTCAATGGATGAACATTTTCAGAAATTACATAAAAATAACAAAATATTTTTGACATTGACATCTCTTGACATCAGTTATGTACTCTTAAATCTCACCTACGTTGGTGAGTCGCCTTGATACTAGAGGTGTGGTTAATCGCGATTTGACTGTGTTATTAACGTTAGATTTCGCGGTCGTGGTGTTCGACGATTTCGATTAGCGGCGGTGAATCTAGAGCGGCTGAGCCCCGATTGCACGAAGAGACAGCTGAGTTAATCAGTGTTCAAATACGTCACTTTTAGTGAACCACATGGAGTTCCTTCTATACTGTCCATTAAAAGTGACCTGTTTAATCGTACGTTGACGTTGATTTTGATTTTTTGTTCTTTCGTGTACTCGGCCCTGAATCTAATATCTTCTCTTTCTGTGTAATGACAAGGACGTGTATTCTTGGCATTCAGTCATTGCGGATTCAGTAGAAGAATTTACTATGACATTACGGTTAACTCTACTGAATCCGCAATGACTGAAAGCCAAGAATACACGCCAAGATCTAATACGTGCGTAGATACGCTCTGTGGACGATGAAATTACATTCTATATATTTTGTATTCATTCCGATTTTTCGGATTTGTTACCGTGCTCGAAAATACAGATATCGCCACAGAATACAAAATATATTATCATGCTTCAGCGTGGGAGATTTTTGTTTGTTCTGTGGTTTCCGTTGGATCTTCATTTGATAGAGTTGATTTTGGTTGGATTGTTTTGTTTGGTTTTTCACGTTCACGCAATTACTGGACTCAAAATGAAAGAAGAGGAAGTTTTCTCCGCACTACGCGAGGTGGGTTGCTGCTCCGGCTGCTGCGGACGTTTCCTCGGTCTGCGCAACCCTGCCTCGTACACAAGAATCGACGAACTGGCGGCAAAGGTTATAATTATCTCTGCAACCATCGCTTTCTGTGAACGCTGTGTTTAAAATTTGCTCACCTTTCGTATGAATTTCAGTACACAAAGCCATCTACATCGCAAGGTGTCGTCCCAGATGGAAAAGAAAAGACCGAAAACTGTTCCTTGAACGGTGATCATACCCCCGACGATAAACATCTTTCTAATGAACAAGAGCTTTCGGACAACGGTCAAGCGCCTTCAGACAACGTTCAAGATGCTGCAAACAATGGCCAAACGGCTTCAGACAATGGCCAAGCAGCTGCAGACAATGGCCAAGCGCACGATGGCCCGGCGGCCAAGAGGCGTAAGCTAGCAACGTGTGTTTGCTGCCTTGGTATCCTACAACCGCAGACATGGGACGAGTGTCTCACGCAGGTCCAGATCACTTTGAATAAACGCGGGTAAGAATTAGTCAATTAACAACAATCATTGCATCGAAAGCAACAGATTGAAATAAATTTGGTATTTCCACCCAAAAATCGATATAGATTGGTTTGTGCCCTTTTTTTCTATCATAAAAATGAATTGAAGAGATTTATGTACTCTTCTTGTATTCACGCTCTACAGCTCTCCATGTATTGTTTCAGGTACTACGACGCGAAAACTTTCGCCTGCGCTCTCTCCTCGCCTGCGTGTATCCTCCTACGAGAGAAATCACTCATGTACTACTTGCAGAGCAAAATCCCGGGGTTTTCACAACGTTAGTTTCACTGTATTACCTGCGCATATACTTATCCATTTTAAAACTTATGTGGATGCGATTAAATCTACTGGAGATCCATCAGTTGGTACAGAATTTCTGTTCTAACACCTCAACTCTGATTTGGCTCATATCGGCCAAGAAACCGATGCCAAAACAGACTAGTGCAAAATGTTTTGATAAGACAGAATCCTCCGACCGTAAACATACTTACGTATTCCAAACTACGAATATGTTGATAGTCAAAGAGATTTCGTAGGACTTAAGTATCAAGGGAGTGTAAGGCTCGGCTGCGAACGTACAGAGCTCATTGATGCCCGCTGCTGGGGTAGCAGGGAAAGATTGATGGGGATTTAGTACACGAGAGCATCAAATCTGTGTGCACTAATCAGGGGTCAGCTCCATCCACACATGGGCTCTAATCTTACTATCCAACCTCTTTCTTTAGTTAGAGATATGAATAATTGAAATAAATGCATAATGTTAATTTTTATTATTGATTTATTACTTATCTTTTGGTTTCCTCTCTACACTTTAGTGAAAAACAGAATAGTTTTCCTACTTCAAGTGATTTTTTTAGTGCATAAAATTATTTTTGGACTGATCGGTGGTTAATGTGTTGATAACATCACCTGGAAATTAGTCCCAGTTCATGCTGTGTGGGTTCTTTTATTTTTCTTTTCGCTACAATTCTTCCAACGCATGTCCTAAAAGTCGTCTAAGGATTTAGTTGTTTGTGGTTCCAGATTCCACGTAAAATTGAAGGAAGGAGCTAATTGCTAGGTGATAAGGTTAAAACCTCCCAGGTTGGGTTATTGGATTGAATCAAAGATGGTTAAAATGGCAAAGAAAAATTGTCAATGTTTTCTATTCAATTAAATGTAGCCGTGCAATAAAAATGAGCTCCTGGTATATATATCTTTATCAATCCTCCCAAATTGTTTTCAATGTTCCTTTGCGGGTTTTCAGAGAATGTGACGCCACTGAAAGAAGCGTGGAAGTGGAGCTTCGGTCCGGTGCTGGAGCGTGCGGTCGGCAAGACCCTGGACTCGGGCGCCGTGTCGCCGCTGCTCATCACCCTCAACATGGAGTACGACAATGATCTCGCCGTGAGTACTCATTAAACTGCTCTATATTTTTATTAGCTAATATCCAGTGCTGGACATAGTGTTCCCAAGATTTTGCTAGCTAGAAGGTATGGAACTCAGCATCAGTCACGTCATGGCAAATGGCACATTACACGTGCTATAACATTCAAGTTGCCATCGCTTTTCATGCCCATGGAAAGAAGTGGGGTGACAGTTAACCCCCACGGCGTTTAATGTGTTAAGACTGGCTCTCACCGTTATCACCTAAATAACATCCGGCTACTTGGCATGTGCCAACAAAGAGACTTGGGAGTCCTGGTGAATCATGACTTGAAGTGGAAGCCCTGAAGATAGCTAAATTGTCAACATTTGAATGTATCTCATCAGGAAATCCTTTCTCCACCTTACCCGAGATGTCTTGCTAAAATTTACAAGTCTTACTTGCGACCCCTATTAGAATATGCTTTCCAAGTTTGGCAACCCTGATTGACGCCAAGGGTTGTTTATATTCTTGAAAAGGTATAAAAACAATTACAACAATCCGACATCAACTGAAAACATTTATTATCCTCCAATTACTCTAGAACATAGACACAGACGAGGTGACCTCATTGAGGTGTACAAAATGCTTACAGCCAAATACATCTGCCAAACCATGCAAGAGTGTATCATTCTTAACCAAACTCAACTAGGCGGTCACAGCTTGAAGCTGTACACAACACAGCACAACTTCATGAACAAAAGAGTTGTAGACGACTCGTACAAACTCCCTGAGGACATAATTAAAGCAAACAATGTTAAACTAAGAATTAGGCGGCCTGTCTAAAAAATATTGAATGGCACAACGCACACCCAGGAACTGGACACCCTAAAGAGCATGGCACCGTCGTACTACGAGCAGCGCTCGCGGCAGTCCCGCCGCTTCCCCATCGACTCGACGCGGCGTTGCGTGGACGACGCGCTGGCGGCGGCGCCGGCGGACGCGGTCGCGCGCGGCTTTGGCGTGCCCCCGCCCGCCGCCGCCGCGCCCGCCCGCCTCGTCAGCGTGCAGTGCTGCCACGCGCCCGCCTACATCACCGGCAGGTGGGTCCACTTTCTATACAATGTACGGTACTGGATCCAGTACGCTGCCTTGGTGTACTCCTGCTTTTTACAACAATTGCTTAAATACAGTATGACAATCGCTGGAACTCCATATTTTGTACACCTCCATAGCCCAGTGGTTTGACATCTAGCCGTTCGAAATCAAGGTCAAGCAACTTTGGGATCAAATATGTTCTGGATGGGTCACCGCTTTTTATTGAGGCTGTCCATCAAATTTTTTTTCAATGTTGTCATCCATTGGCTAATATGACTGTCGGTGTAGTATTAGCCATACATGTCCAGTTACGTAAAAAAATTGACACTGTACACAAATAGACACACTGAAAAAAAAATATGGTTCTCCTGACACTCAGTCTGCACTGGGGATACACTCAAGATAGTGACTTTATGGACAGCAAAAATAATTGTAAGGTGTACATTTTGCTAAATGTATTTGCGATTTAACAATCTAAATAGTATTTACATGGACAGCAATCAGAAGATTACTGTTACTATCAATAAAATGTAATTTAAACTAACAATCTGCATAGTATTTACATGGACAGCAATCAGAAGGCTACCATTACTATCTACTTATTATAATTTTTAACAAAATTCTGCCATCTTAAATTATACGGGGAACACGCTTCTATGGTTGTGTTTACAATCTATATTGTGATCTTTACAGTTTAAATTGTCTCAGCTAAAATCTATAACTTCTTCTACCACCATCTGGTTGTTGTAGGTACTATAACAGATAGTTGATTATATACTATCTTATTGTTTCTCTTACTACCTGACTATAATGAATATTGTTCTGAATAGTCACAGCTAAAACCCGTAATTGTTATTTCTACCATCTAGCTTTAGCAGGTGCCATTACAGATAGTTGTTTATATGCTATTGTGTCGTTTTTTCTACTACCTGACTGTAATTGCTTTTATACCGAATAGTCTCAGCTAAAACCCTAATGGTTACTTCTACAATCTGATTTTAGTAGGTACTCGTAGATATAGTTGTTTATATACTATCGTATTGTTTTTTTTACTATCTCACTGTAATGGTTATTGTACTGAATAGTATCAGGTAAAATCTTTAATCGGTGCATCGACCATCTGGCTGTAGTAGATACTTTTAGAGATGGTTGTTTTCACACTATGCTATGGTTTTCTCTACTATCTGACTTGTTCTCATTACTGTCAACAATATTGTGGACAAGCATCCTAATTGTATTTTCTATAATATTCGTCTAGTAATTACTACAATACGCCAAATTAGTAATTACAATTACCTTATTGTAGTCGTCACATTCAGCCAATAGTCGCTTCCTGGTTGTAATTTACAGTTGCATTTATCTGTGTTTGTGCTACTTTTTATACAGATACATATTTACTTATTAATTGATGCAATAATGACATGATTTAATAGGTAAATATTTATCTGCATACGAAGTAGTTACATACACAGATAACTGAAACTGTAAATTACAACCAGGAAGTGACTAATGTCTAAATGTGGCGACTGTAATAAGGTAATTGTAATTACTAATTTGGCGTATTGTAGGGATTATAGAACGAAAATTGCAGCGAATACAAGTTTAAATGTGCAATACTATGTATTGCACATTTAAACTTGTATTGTAAGCTTACATTTATTTACATACTATATGCACCTCACTCCAGAAATTAAATTAAAACACAAAGCTTATATTTAGTATTGTAACAGGAAAGGTGAATGCCATTACTAAAATACAGTTTGCTTTAGTTTACACATTTATTGTTAAAATAAAAAACATTCACAGCGTTGCCAATACTACATGATAATTACGTACCTAACTCACTGGTACAAGATCAAAATTAATTATTCTATACTAACCTTAATTTGAAATAATGGAGGTGGTGAAATCAGGGGTTGACGAGTTATTTTTACACCTCCAATACTATCCTTACAATAAAAAATAGGAAAATCTTTTTTTATTACATATTAGGTATAACACAAAATACACTTTTGAGCACAGAATATGGGCAAGAATTTCTTACCAATGCACACACTTCTTAAGTTGGTAAGTATTTATAATAGGTATTCAACGGTCGAAATAGATTTTCTTCTTGGTTTGTATTTGGTGTGGCTGTCCGTGAAGTAGCTCCCGAAATTAAGTGTGGCAGAAGTGGAAGTGCTGCCACATTTGCTGTGTCGACGTCTCCTATAAAGTATAAATACATAGATTAATAAAATAAGAATTTAAATAGATGTTAATCCACATAAAGGTAAGGTCCCGGCATTGAACCTAATTCCTACGAGATTATGGTGTGTTGGGCCAATGTCATGACGGTGGGTGTGGTTATTAACAATCATGTCGAGTTAAGACTATTTCTTACACACATTGCTGAATGTCTTAAATTTTAAAAAAAATCTTAGGTTCTTAAGGTGTAGTTCTCACCGTTGTTGCACATAACATTTGTCGCGCTTACCGAAGTTTATCTGAGTATGGTATGAATGTTTGTTTATTTATTTAACGTATTTATATCAGATTGGATTATTTATAGAACATGAAGCCCAATAAGAAAACCGGGCAAGCGCGAGTCGGACTCGCACACGAAGGGGTTAAATCTTGTACCATCCATACAAGATTTAACACCAAAAAATTTAACAAAAAAATAATTATTTAATTTTAATATTTTACATACAATGTAGTATAATAACTTACTTTCAGCTGCAGATATATAGTAGTCTATGTCCGTCTTAATGTCATTGTCGCGGCTGGTGGTTGATTTACTTCTGGCAATATCTAGTATTCCTGCTCTGTAGGTGGCGATGTTTGTGAAGAGGCAATGTTCCTTATTTTTGTATGAGAAATCAAAATCGTGAATCAACTGAAACAAAAAAAACATGCAAATTATAAAGGCTGATGTAAACATTGTAGATAAGTAAGCTTAAGGTGGGCCCGTAAGCATCAGAATACTGCGATCCCCATTCAAACGACGTAACAGACAGACAGAAAAAGTTACTTTCACATTTATAATACTACACTAACATGAGGCGCGCCAGGCCTTAAGTTAAAGAGAGAAATTTGTAGATTTTTTATGTTTACCGTGACATTATGGCATGCATACAGAAAAGATACAAATTGGATAAGTAGTTCTCAAATTAGAAGTGGACACATGAAAGATCTCATGAGTAACTGCTAGTGAAGACAATACGTCGAGCAGCACGTCCTGCTCCTCACACGCGTGTTATGCCGTCAAACTAAATATTGTAGTTATGTCCCGCGTAAGTTTTAAAATATTAATAAGACAAAAATACTTACCAACTGATATCCGTTGAGCTTCTTTAAACGTGGATATGTATTAAGATAGTCAAAGATTGTGCCGCCACCCCCCCTTTCATCGAAGACAGCCTTTAGCCGGCTGCTCGCGGCGGCGTCTGCCCAGTATACTTCGACCGGCACAGCACAACGGACAAAAGAGAGACCATGGAGAGACGCACGCCGACCACACCACAGATTACAACACGTACCCGCCGAGTGACGTTCACAACAAAACAGACAGGAATATTCGTGTTCCTTCGTTTTATATCAATATTTACTTTGTAGTATATTATTGTCAACATAAAGATTTTAGATAATATTATACAATTATTGTCACACTATACTTCTGAATGCTGACTTTACTGTGACACTGTGTTCACTGCAATATGATTTTACTTAGAACATTTTGATTATGTTCGTTTGAAAATTACGAAATGTCGATACAACTTTCTTTAAGTTTACCATTACTATCTAGACCTGTAATGACAAAAAAAAATAAAAAATCCTAGAACTATCTGTTTGTGCTGCGAACATCACAGATTGCTGACATAGAAAATATAATTGCTGCCATCACAGAATAATACTGCATTAAAAAGCGTTATTCCAAATTTCCATCGATGATCACAGAAGTTTGCCAGGCGTATGGATTTAATATTATACAAAATTTTAGTAACTAGCTTTAATAACTCGAAAGAAAATGATTCGTTTAAAACAGATTTACCTTCTTTCTTATTCGTCAGTCACTCGAAGGGTATTCAGTAACTTGCCTTCTGATATTTTATCACAAAATAAGGTTTTATTGGATAGAGAGAGAGCCACGTTTATATCATAGTACACTTTCATAAAAAAATAGTAATTATTTTCATTTTATAGTTTTGATTAAGAGGTACATTTCTAATTTATGCAGGTACTTTTTATGAAATCTTTAGCTTTTAGGCTTAGGACACAGTTAGACTCATTTCTAGTATTTGGTGATATACCTACTTCAAAGTAAAGGGTAAACATTGTTTTTTTTTCTTCAGACAACTTAAGAGTTTTGTTTTTGGTAAACGAACTTCAAATCGGAAGCGTCAATATCCCAAGATATTTTTGTACGAATTAAAAAAAAATCAGTATCTGTAACTATATTTCCTTTTTTTCGGGCGTTGGACAGGTTTTTCTAATCTCCGTGAATATATTTTTTTGTCGACTCAGTTTTTCGAAATTGTCACAAAAGTTTTGTTTTTTGCCAAGACCTAAAGCGTAGCAACTGAGAAAATATAAGAAAAATAATAGCATTTTGTTTTAAGATTGCGAACATTTATTCAGTTTTAAGCTAGGCAAAGACGGACTCTAACTCTCAGTTCTAAAACTCAGAAAGCCACTAGTGTTAAGTTATTTACGATACAGAAAAGTATGGATATTTTTACCATTATATAATCTCTTAATCAGTAAACGTACCAATCGCTTTGTTTTAGGTTTTACATAGACAAAGAAATCTTATTATAATCTCAGTCTCAATCTCAAACATTTCGATACCTGTGAACCTTACGGATTAGCGTTGATAAATTAGTTGAAGCTAGAGCAGCAGACGTTAAAAATGCAACGATAGAGATGTTACCTATCACTAGTGAATTGATCTTATTTCACGTTAAAACGATCATCGTCAACGTTCGCTACGTAAAACATGTTAGTGAATACCTCTATTTAAGAGCGATTATTTTTTATATTCGATTACTTTGTCATATTTGTAAAACGTGATCCCCATTTTGAACTTCTTAGTTACCGAACCGATTTCCGATAGATGTAGTGTGTATTTATGTCATATTTATGTTTATATCTCTAATTTAATTTTTATTATTGTTTTTATTTAAGTAATGCGCTGCCTCAGATATTCATAAACAACTTTTAAAGTTAGTGTTATTTCAGATATTCGTGATAATAACACAAGTACTATTTTATTCTTCAATTTTCAATACTACAAATCTAGGTGTAGCGAACATAATAAGAAACTTAACGTGTAACCTCAGATATTTACAATAATAATTACAGCTAGTATTCTTTCAGATATTTGTTCTAACAATACAGATAGTTGCAGTAATGATAGCTTATTGTATTTGATAAAAAACCAAGTACCATTCAAATTGCAATACTTCAAATCTAGGTGTAGCGACCATCGTGGGAATCTGTTGCGCCTTACCTCAGATATTCACAAAAACATTTATAGGAGCTATTTTTTCAGATATTTACGCTTACAATACAGATAGTTGCAGTAATGACAGCTAATTATTTTTGATATATACCGATTATTATTCAAATTGTAATGCTTAATATCTAGGCGTAGGGAATATCCTAAGTAAATGTTGCACATTACTTCAGATATTTATAAAAACATTTAAAGTTAATATAAATTCAGATATTTATGCTAACTATAAAGATAGTTGCAGTAATGGTAGCTTATTGTATTTGGTAAATACCGAGTACTATTAAAATTGTAATGCTTAACATCTAGGTTAAGCCAATTGACTGTAACGCATTACCTCAAATATTAATAAAAACAATTAAATTCAGTATTATTTTAGAAATTTGTGAAAACAATACAGGTAGTTGCAGTAATGACAGCTCATTGTATCTGCAACATTGCGATTATAGCTGTTACATACTGTTTGTTATTACTGTTTCTACATTTTCAGATTGTTATAGCAATAATTTCAAATACTACTTATTACACTCTGCTATTGTAGATATTTACAGAATAAGATTGTTTGCATAAATATCTATTGTTGCAACTACATTAGAGTGTATTCATTACTTTAGAATGTAACACCAACCCTCACTAGTAATTAAATGTTACAAACAGGTATAATGTATTTGATCCTTTTACACTCAGAGACTGTGCGGTTTACTATCGAGTGTTGCGGTAATAGATTAGACATTTGCAGTTACAAGGGATTGTAATTCCTGATTTTACTATTTCATGATTGTAAATTCAAAAAACCGCATTGTAAGAATATTACCATTTCATAGTCACTGTGGCACGTAGATAGTTGTGATTAAACACAATTCACTTTACAATCACTGATTGTATCATGCTTCGGCCTCATTTTTCTCAGTGCACTCTTAAATGCCAGCCCATTTCCTGCTTTAAGAGCACCCTTCCCGACGACGACATTTTGTCGAAATGAGCAAACTACTAATAGTAAATAAATAAATAAAAATAATCGTTTGGACGCTTATCTAAATAAATACATTTTTTAAATAAGTAACTAAGTGAACTGAAACCGATTAAGTGATAAAAAAATATGTTAATATATCAATGACCTATGTACTCGATTTAGACACATCAGCCTAGGCAGCCTGTCTAATATAAAATAAATAAATAAATAAAATAAATTAAATCACAAAGCACAAATGGATTTTTAATCTTCATGGAACAAGCTAAGTTTGATAACTAACATTGTTTTATCAATGACTAATCCACGTCTCAAGTTATTGCATAAAGCACGCGCAATATTAAAACTTTTGGACCTTATAACCTAGAAACCAGACATAATTTTACAATATGAATGGTCATTAAGCATCTAGTTCAATTTAATAATGATGTTTTTAGTATAATTTTGGATCTCCGACAAGAAACATACCCATGATCTTCTTTCCACGCTTGTATGGGGAGATGGAAGGGAAGCCACGCCTTAAATTTAATTCACCTCGCCGCAGGTACATAAAGCTGAGTCGCGAGCTCAGCCAGACCCCGTGGCTGGTGGACGGTAAGCGGATGATGGAGTCGTCCGTCCAGGACATCATCTTCGAGCCCATCGCCAAGTTCTATGGGTCAGTATATTATTTGTAATGTTTGACTACGACGGATATCTACAAATTTATACAATAGGAAAAGGTTCGTGGTCATTCTGTTCTTTGTGAGTCAATAAAATAAGAGTAAAAACTGGCCAAGTGCGAGTCAGACTCGTACACAAATGGTTCCGTACTATCGTAAATTTTTTTTTTAATTTTTTTATCTCCCTTTTATATTACAATCTGTCTCATATTTGGACATTCAGTAATAGTAATGTGAATTTTTAGTGTTGGCTTTCTAGGATTGCTTCCAGTGAAGCAACCTAATAGTTTACGAAGGTGAAAGGATCATCTTGCTATGAGGTCTTGGAGAATTCTCCTCTTCAATCGGGGATATGTGGGCTTTTCATCCATCAGGTGGGTAGCCAGAAAGTTTGGGTGAGTTTTAAGGTGGCCCAACCCGGCGGGCCTAACTCATTCGAGGGCACGGTACAAAACCGTGCTGTTGCGCTCTGGGACCTTCTCTGTTTCAAAGAATAAGACAGGCTCTGTGATGAGGAAGATGTAACATGTCCACAAAAAAGAAAATGTGCATAGTGTATGATTTGGTAAGATTTACGAAAATTTTAATTTCAAAACGACTTATAGCTAAAAGTAAACCACGACCGCTGTAGTCAAAAATCTAACAAAAACCAAATAGATCATAAATCTTGATTAAACAAGCTATGTCTGATGACTAATCTTTTTACGATATTCTTACTTTATCATTGCGTAATCCACCTCCAAAGTTATTGAATAAAACGCGCGAAAAATTCGAACTTTCGGACCTTATAACTTAGAAACCAAACACAATTTTACAATGCCAATAGTCATCAGACATCTAGTTCGATCAAATAAAGCAATTTTGAGCAAAATTTTGGATCTCTGACAAGAAATATGGGCGTGATCTTCTTTCCCCTTTTGTATGGGGAGATGAGCGGGTTGGGCCACCTTAATGCGCTCGTCAGTGTGGAAAGGCAAAGAAAAAGATGTCTTAGGTACAGTAAACAATGGTGTTTTTTATTTAGTTTAGCAAATACGAAAATATGGAAATTTCAAAAATTATGTAACATCTCTGCCTAGCCTACCGGCTATTTGACAGCTGTCAGTATTTTTTTCAGCCTGTGCTTCCCCCTGTAGGTTGCGACAGATTGTATTGTACATTTGGAAGAATTGTCGTTATTTTAAACCTCGCGATACATTAGTCAGATACGTGTTTGCAACCTCAAATCAGCGATGCCAGTTGTGTAGGCTTGAGTGTGTGTCTGTGAAGCGTAAAGTGAAGTGTCGACGATTGCGAGGGCAATGGAAGCGCAGCCTGCCGCCTGAACAGACGAGCGCACCTGGACACTAGTGATACACCCTAGTCCTATCTGGCGCCAGTTTTAGGGTCTCCTTCCGACGCTTCGGGGTAAACATCGGGCATTTGAGAATGCCTGCTTATACTGCCCCTTACATGCCACATGGTACATAACCAATGAAATAATTTACAATGACCTTGGCATATTGAATGTAAAGAAAGAAATAACAATGTTTTCGGAAAGCTATCGAGCGAGAATCCAAATGCATCCAAACCGACTAGCCAGTGGGTTAATGGACAAAAAAAGGCAAGCGCCTCGTCTTAAAAGACGTATTCCCCAGGACAACCTGGCAAACACATAATGCACAAACGTGCAAATGAATAAAACAGGATGCTTCACTGGGGGCATACCTGACAAGACAACCTCAACCTACAAATGTTTTACTTTTTTTTTTATGTGACTGGACATGGATGGCTAATACCACAAGTTCTGTCATGGTATTAGCCCAACACACCACATGGGAACTAGGTGCCATGCCAGGACCTTCCTTATATTGCACGGCTACATTGAACTGGATGGAAAACACGGACAATATTCATTGCAGCTTCGACCATCGTTCATCCAATGCGATGGTACCAACCCGGGCGGGATAAACCCTACCACCTAGTAAGTAAGGAAGGGGACCTACAGCTTAACCTGGAATCCGAACCACGGGCAGCCTCTCTCAACGGTCGAATGGTCACCCATCCAAGACCAGACCGGACCCAGCGTTGCTTAACTTCGGAGAGCGATCGCCGAAGTGTCGCGCCACTGGGCCACTGAGGCTGACAAACTACTGACTGACTGACAACTTACTGAATGTCCTATTTTTGTGACAGCTTGTAAAAAGAAGGGGGATAAAAAAAAAATGCCGGTGTTGTCTCACGCAGCATCAGCGCCCAGGACGCGGAGCACCGTCTCAAGTTCGTGTCGGCGGGACGTGAGGACGTCGACGTGCGCTGCCTGGGCGCGGGCCGCCCGTTCGCGGTGGAGGTGGCCGACCCGCACCGCGCGCCCGACGCGGCGCAGCTGCGCGCGCTTTGCCGCCAGATGTCGCCGGCGGGCAGGCTGCGGGTGGACGCGCTGCAGATGGTCACCAGGTGGGTTAGGTTGTGTTAGGTCTGACCAGGTGGGTTAGGTTAGGTCAGACCAGGTGGTTTAGGTTGGGTTAGGTTAGGTTAGTGCCGCAGCATCACCTCAATCATCGGGCAGGGCTTGAGAGAGAGTGCCGATCGAAATGTATCCGTACAGCGAAACCCTAGCCACATTTTAGTCATGCAACATACACTGAAGGTAGCTCCGGCCAGTCAGCTCGCTTACGAATTGGTTCACTCCTGATGTTTTCGAGTTCCAACGACGCGTAAGAACTGCACAGAATGCCATTTAGTGTGACATACATTTGATGTTGCGCATCCTAAACGTCCGCCAGCACTGCATCGCAGAGTTGTGGACTCTTGGAACAAGCTGCCTAGTGAGGTTGTTTGTTCAAATTCAGTGAATCAGTTTAAAAATAGACTTGACAAGTAATAGGTCGGGGAAAAAGTCTTTTCGCATTATAGTATGTATGAACTTGTAATAAAATCTCTTTGGCTATACTATTTGTATCTGGCTGGTTTTGGTATCATTGAAAGTTTAAATTTTAAAGAACATAATTCCAAATTCAAATTAGGAAAATGTGTGATTCTCATTTGTTTTTCGTACTGTCAAAATGAGTGAATCTAATGAAGAAATTCGATACATTTTAAAATTTTACTACAAAAAAGGTGAAAATGCAACGCAAGCCGCGAAAAAAATTTGCGATGTTTATGGACCTAGTGCAGTGTCTGTGAGAGTAGCACAAATTTGGTTTAAGCGTTTTCAATCCGGAAATTTTGATGTCAAAGATGCACGTCGCTCTGGTCGCCCTATTACGGATAAAATGGATGCCATTTTTGAAAAAGTGGAGCAAGATCGGCATATCAGTAGTTACGACGTAGCTGAAGAACTAGGAATTGACCACAAAACAGTTTTGGCGCATTTGAAAAAAACTGGGTACACAAAAAAGCTTGATATTTGGGTACCTCACGAGCTCACTGAAAGAAACCTAATGAACCGTGTACTCATTTGTGATTCTTTATTACGACGTAATGAAACCGAACCATTTTTGAAGAAGCTGATAACTGGTGATGAAAAGTGGATCACGTACGACAAGAACGTGCGAAAAAGGTCGTGGTCAAAGGCCGGTCAAGCTTCACAGACTGTGGCGAAACCCGGGTTAACTCGCAACAAGGTGATGCTGTGTGTGTGGTGGGATTGGAAGGGCATTATTCATTATGAGCTGTTACCACCAGGCAGGACCATCGATTCTGAACTCTACTGCGAACAACTGATGAGATTAAAGCAAGAAGTTGAGAGAAAGCGGCCGGAATTAATCAACAGAAGGGGTGTGGTTTTTCATCATGATAACGCTAGACCTCACACATCTTTAGCCACTCAGCAAAAACTAAGAGAGTTTGGCTGGGAGGTGTTAATGCATCCGCCGTATAGTCCTGACCTTGCACCTTCAGATTTCCACCTGTTTAGGTCTCTTCAGAATTCTTTAGGCAGTGTCAGGTTAACATCACGAGAGGACTGCCAAAACCACTTCTCGCGGTATATTGATCAGAAGTCCCAATATTTCTATAGCAATGGGATCATGTCCCTACCTACAAGATGGCAAAAAGTTATCGAACAAAATGGTACCTACATACTTTAGTTAAATGTAAATAAACCATATTAAAAAATGTTTTGAATTTTCTTAAAAAATGCGAAGAAACTTTTTCCCCAACCTAATATATAAAACATAATAAACTTCAAGTATTGTGAAAAGTTATAATATTAATAATAATCCTGAATTAGTAAGCAAACTGATCTACCTTTGCTGTAGCGGTTCTCGTAATAGGTTCCCACCGTTTTCAGAGATCAGCTCACGCAACTGAAGAAAGGCGAGGAGACAAAGGCGAAGACGTACCGCGCTCTCTGCATCAAGCTGCCGCCAGATGTCACTGGGGAGGTAAGGCGTAGACAATGTTGAGATGCCAGAGGTATCGAAGTAAAAAAACCTATTTTGTAAGCAACTGAGGCTTTGTTGATAATCGAGGTGAAGCAACTCTGGGTGCGGTCGGGTTCTGGATAGGTGACTGTTGCGGGCGGTAACTTAATCGGCCGATGAGGTGCGAGCCGATTGATGCTGGGCCGTCGGAAGGAAACCCTACCCTAGCCTGAATCCAGATCCAAAGGATGCGTTTCCTACTAATCATAGTGCGAGCTGTTCGCAATCGCCGACACTTCGTGTTTGGCACTGAGCACACTCTTAAGCGGCCGGCACTGCCGAAGTGAGATGCCAAATAAACCCTTTAAAAATATGTCTCCTGCTAGCACATGCCCACCAGACATACAATTACATTTGTCACAGCAATGACAGATCCAGGCCAAAGACAATTACTTTGTTTTTTGACAACAGGAAAACATTTTTTCCATAAAGCCATCATGTAAACTAACAGTGACTGTTTGACCGTTGGGCTGGCCACGGTTCAGACTCCGAGTACTACATAAGTCCCTTTCATTACTAGGTGGTAAGATTAGCCCTGCCATCGCATTAAATGAGGAATGGTCGAAAAGTATCCATTTTCCATCCAGTTCAGTGTAGCCGAGCAATATAAAGAAGGTCCTGGCATGGCACCTGGGTCCCATGTGATGTGTCAGGTTAATATAATGAGAGTATGTAGTTAGTATATAATTATTATTTTTTAATCTCCTTTTAACCTGGCAATCTGCTTATGCAGGCATTTAGCTAGAGTTTGTGAGTTGTCTCTCGGTCTTGCATGGTATTAGCCCAGTGGCTAATCCATATGTTTATGTGGTCTCATATGTATGTTCAGATCTATATAAGGTCTTGGGGAGCATGAGGGCATGAGGAGCAAAGAATATTTTAATTCTGCAGAAGGTGGGGGTGAATTTATCCATCAATTTGCAGGCCAGTTGGTTGGGATGCTTCTGTACGCGTTTTCCATAGGATTTAAATTTATCCCTTATTTCCTCCTTGGTATCTTTAGGTCGCGATGAAGTTGAGAGTTGGTCAAATACACGGCGCGTTTGTGATCATGCTGCATCTTGGATTGGAACCGTTGGAGTATTTCCAGATTTGAATTAGCTGCAGTTCCAAACAACTCTATCCCGTAGGACCAGGTTTAAGTTGTTGCTGTAGCAGAGTATATTATGTTATTTATATCACTAGCAGCTTGAAGCTGATGTGTGAATTTCATTTTTCCCGGAGTGCACTTGTATATTTTTATTTTTTTTAAATTATATTGTATGTAAGAGGTTAGTTCCTTTGGTTAGGGAGAAATGCAATGGGACGGCTCGTATTGCAGGAGTCGGCGCCGCCGGAGCCGACGGTGGTGACGGACGAGGACCTGGCGCGCGTGCGCGCGTTCCGCACGCCGGATGTGGCCGAGGCGGAGAAGGGCGGCGAGCCGGCCGGCTGGGTGGTGACGCTGCAGCAGAAGACGCCGCTGCGCGTGCTGCACCGGCGGCCGCTGCACACGCGCCGGCGCCGGATACTCAGCATGGACGCGGAGAGGGTGCCCGGTGGGTGTCTCCGCCTTTTTGTATACACAGCGTGTTCACGAGCGCCAGTCCTTTTTGGAGTTCCAATGGGTACTGCTGCTGCGGCTGTCTGTGAGCGGGCTGTATCTCATTAAGGTGAGTCTTCCCGCTCAACTCCCCATACAAACGTGGAAAGAAGATTATTATTTCTTGTCAGAGATCCAAAAGTTTGCTCACAATAGCTTTATTTGATCGATAGATGTCTTATAACCGTTGGCATTGTAAAATAGTGTTTGGTTTCTAAGTTATAAGGTCTGAAAGTTCAAATTTTTCGCGCGTTTTATGCAATAACTTTGGAGGTGGATTACTGAACTATTTTGTAAAAACATCTTAAGAGGATTAGTCATCAGACCTAGCTTGTTTCATCAAGATTTATAATCAATTTGGTTTTTGTTAGATTTTTGACTACAGCGGTCATGGTTTACCTTTAGCTATAAGTCGTTTTGTAATTAAAATCATACACTATGCGCATTGTCTGCTTTGTTGACATATTGCATCCTCCTCATCACGGTGCCTGTCTTTTTCTTTGAAACAGAGTAGGTTCCAGAGCGCATTAGCACGGTTTTGTACCGTGCTCGCGAATGAGCTAGTACTGCCGGGAAGGGCCACCTTAACTGCAAAAGGTAGACAGCTTAAATTTTCACAGATTGTGTATTTCTATTGCCGCTACAACAACGAATACCTTCATACAAGAAATGTGTTTTTTGTTTGTGTTCAATCCTTTCGTGTGCGAGTCTAACTTACACTTGTCCAGTTTTTTTTAAACTACGTAGTCTATACAGGGTGTAATCGACATCCTGTCCTATTTTGATAGCATGGACAGTGCTCCCTAATGGGCGTTATGATAGTTTATTTCTTCGAATATTGTAAACTTACGCCTCTAGTTTTTAGAGTGTTCTCTCTCTAAAAACTATATCTCCAATTGACAAACTAGTTTCACTGGTCTTGCACATGCACTAATGCATTCTTCTTCAGCCTTTTGCTGTCTACTGCTGGACGTAGGCCTCCCCCAGACTTCGCCAAGTTGTGCGGTCTCCTGTTTTTCTTTGCAAGTTGTCACCTGCTGTCTGATGTATATCGTCTGACCAACGTGCTGGCGGTTTGCTGACGCTTCTTTTCCCTGTGTAGGGTCTTCACACCAAAACTTCAGTGCTCCATCTGTGGTCATCTCTGCGACATACGTGACCTGCCCACTGCCACTTAATTTTAGCAACCCTATGCATAATGTCAGTGACCTTGGTGCTTTGGCGTATCAGCGAATTTGGCATTCGGTCGTGCATTGAGATACCGAGCATGGATCTTTCCATTGCCCTTTGGGCTACTTTAAGTTTGTGTGCAGTACTAACTGTGAGCCATGTCTCGCAGGCATAGGTCAAAACTGGCAGCACGCATTGGTAAAAAAGTCTGGTCTTGAGAGACTGGGGCATCTTGGAATGGAAGACATCTTTAAGTTTTCCGAAGGCGGCCCACGCCTGCTGAATACGCCTGCCTATTTCTTTTGCGAGTGGGTCACGTCCGAGTTTAATCACTTGGCCCAAGTAGCAATACTCGTGGACTTGCTCTATTATCTATATCTTACACTAATGCATTGTTGGCGCCAAAATTAGTTTTATAAACACGCCGTATCGCAGGTCACCCGAACCTGTTGACGCTGTCGGTGGTGACGGAGGCGGGCACTTACGTCAAGGAGCTGGTGCACGGCGACCTCGGGCGCACGCGGCCGAGCCTGCGCGACGCGCTCGCCGGCGCACGCGTCGACATCGTCGCGCTCGACGTGACGCGCGTGCACCTCGACTGGCCGCCGAGCCAGCCTGAACGCTGACGGCACTGCACTCAACTCAATAAACATTAACTATGAGAATAAGTGTATTATTGCGGCAGATTCTTTAATGCTATGGTGGCGCCATCTAGTAGACTTTGAGCTGTAACCGAAAGTAGACCGTTTCTGGTGCACTCTACCAGACTATCCTAACTGTATCCTAAAAAGGACGGTTGTTGGCGCCATCTACCAGACTATCCTAAAGTAGACCATTGGTGGCGCCCTCTTCCTAAAGAGGACGGTTGTTGGCGCCATCTACAAGACTATCCTAAAGTAGACCATTGGTGGCGCCCTCTTCCTAAAGAGGACGGTTGTTGGCGCCATCTACAAGACTATCCTAAAGAAGACCATTGGTGGCGCCCTCTTCCTAAAGAGGACGGTTGTTGGCGCCATCTACAAGACTATCCTAAAGTAGACCATTGGTGGCGCCCTCTTCCTAAAGAGGACGGTTGTTGGCGCCATCTACAAGACTATCCTAAAGAAGACCATTGGTGGCGCCCTCTTCCTAAAGAGGACGGTTGTTGGCGCCATCTACAAGACTATCCTAAAGAAGACCATTGGTGGCGCCCTCTTCCTAAAGAGGACGGTTGTTGGCGCCATCTACAAGACTATCCTAAAGAAGACCATTGGTGGCGCCCTCTTCCTAAAGAGGACGGTTGTTGGCGCCATCTACAAGACTATCCTAAAGTAGACCATTGGTGGCGCCCTCTTCCTAAAGAGGACGGTTGTTGGCGCCATCTACAAGACTATCCTAAAGTAGACCATTGGTGGCGCCCTCTTCCTAAAGAGGACGGTTGTTGGCGCCATCTACAAGACTATCCTAAAGAAGACCATTGGTGGCGCCCCCTTCCTAAAGAGGACGGTTGTTGGCGCCATCTACAAGACTATCCTAAAGTAGACCATTGGTGGCGCCCTCTTCCAGACTATCCTAAAAGTATCCTAAAGTATACTGTTGTTGGCACACTCAACCAGACTACCCTAATATTTTTTCGTATCTTCGATCGCCAGGCAGTCAAAAATACCAAATTTGACAGATTTCCTACACTATTTAATTCAACAAACATTCGTCATTGCCCGTCCCTAATTTGTAAGCAAACAAAGTATAGTTGGCACATTGACAGCGTTTTCGATACCATCTGTCAAACGCATACAATATTTTTGACAGGCGATATCGCCTTCTCGATAGCGCCTACTTGATAGGGTTCGTAGTAGGGGCCCAGGCCTGCATAGTCAGCGAGCATGGAAGGACGCGAGGAGCGATCGAATTTTTTTTCTATGGCGGCAGCGTAGCCAATAGCTAAAGGGAAATGTTCCAACTATACTTTCGGTTCGTAGTAGGGGCCCAATTAGCACATTTATCAGTGTTCAGTGACCAGCTTTGTCCACTGTGGAGTAGATTAAAATAAACTAACTAAGTAAACTACTGTGCAAATAAAACTCAGTTTTTACACAAAATATTGCATCTATTTCGCTACAATAATGTCGACACATATAGATATACATTGCTCTAATATAATCCTCGATTAATATAACATCACACAACATATAAATACATTCCTACTTAGCAAGGTATCTTTTAATCAGTGAAGATTCTTTTTTCATACAAATATATTTAAATACCTACATCCATATAGATGGATACCTATCCAATAGCATAACTTTTACTTAAAACTAAAAATACAATTGTATGGCCATGCATTCTTTCTTTTTTAAACCCGTAAGGAAATACTTAATAATAGTTTACGGTTTTCGTGACCATCGGTGCGGGGCAATACTGAATTTTACATTTAGGTTGCCCATCCCGCTCATCTCCCCATACAAAAGGGGAAAGAAGATCATGCCCATATTTCTTGCCAGAGATCCAAAATCTTGCTCCAAATAGCTTTATTTGATCGAACTAGATGTCTGATGACCATTGGCAGTGTAAAATTGTGTTTGGTTTCTAAGTTATAAGGTCCGAAAGTTCAAATTTTTCGCGCGTTTTATACAATAACTTTGGAGGTGGATTACGCAATGATAAAGTAACAACATCGTAAAAAGATTAGTCATCAGACATAGCTTATTTAATCAAGATTTATGATCTATTTGGTTTTTGTTAGATTTTTGACTACAGCGGTCGTGGTTTACTTTTAGCTATGTCGTTTTGAAATTAAAATTTTCGTAAATCTTACCAAATCATTATGCACATTGTCTTTTTTGTGGACATGTTGCATCATCCTCATCATGGAGCCTGTCTTATTCTTTGAAACATAGAAGGTCCCAGAGCGCAACAGCACGGTTTTGTACCGTGCCCGCGAATGAGTTAGGCCCGCCGGGTTGGGCCACCTTAAATAACTTTATTAATTTTTTTATGCTAAATCAAAAGAAGACCTTACAGACTAAATATTTTTTTATGCATCGACAAACAACACTGCAAATCATAGGGCACTTTAGGTTGTTTATATTACTTTTTTTTTTAATATATTTTAATGTATCGGTCATATATTTGGGATAGTAATAAAAGCAAATGTATTACTCAGTCAATATTTTTTACAGTTTGATAACTTACTTTGAGATATGGAGTTAAGGTGGGCCTTCCCGCCCAACTTCCCATACAAACGTCTTGTCGGAGATCCAAAATTATACTCAAAACAGCGTTCGTTATTGCAAAACGTTTTATGCAATAACTTTAGGAGGTGGATTACTCAACGATAAATTAAAAAATCTTAAAAAGATTAGTCATCAGACCTAGCTTGTTTTATGAAGATTTATAATAGTTTCTGTTTGATTTTTTACTACAGTGGTCGTGATTTACTTTTAGCTATAAGTCATTTTGTAATTAAAATTTTCGTAAATCTTAACAAATTGTCTGCTCTGTGGACATGTTGCATCCTCCTCATTATGGAGCCTGTCTTTTTCTTTGAAACGGAGAAGGTCCCAGAGCGCATAAGCACGGTTTTGAAGCCCGCGAACGAGTTAGTCAGGCCGGGAAGAGCCACATTAAAAACATTTTGCATATCACCAACATGATTTTTTTGTGAAATACTTCTACAAAATATTATATATCTTTGATTAATTATATAATTAATAAATTCACCTTTAGAGCAAATTGTAAAAAAGTGTATTAGGTGATGAAATTAATCTTAACGGTTCGCTGAATCTTATTACTATATTTATAAAGGAATTAAAATTACTTTCAGCCTAAAATAAACTTATAAAATGCATACAATGACTTACAATTAGATTAGTTGCAATAATCCATCACATATTCATTTAAAAATAAAATTGATCGAACCTAATTTCACCAGAGGGAATAAATTGCTTAAATGTTGCCAGGTAACACGCCCGCAGATAAATAAATAATCCACAGAGAGGTCAGAGTGCGGACGTCTGGTTCCAGAAGTCTGTGTTAAAATACGGCCATCCTGAACAATTTTTTGACTCGAACATAACACAACGCATTCCCGAAGATATTAGGTGCCATGCCAGCACCATCCTATAGCACGGTTGCATGTCATAGATCTGAATGGAAAACAGATACAATGGTCAATGCCGCTTACAGCAAGCATGGAAGAGCGGGAGTAGCAACCGAAACTCGTCTTTATGGGTGCGGCGTAGCCATTTATACATACAATGGCGGCATCGCCGGGGAGTGAGCTCGATTACGAATTCGCTCACTGCTGGATGTTCTCGAGTTCCAATGACACGTAAGAACTTTACAGGACGCTATTTAGTGCAACGAAAATTCGATGTTGCGCGTCCCAAAATCGTATTCATGACCGTGCATGTAAGCAAGGTCCTGGCATAGTACCTCGTTCCTATGTGGTGTACTAGGCTGATATGACAGTAGGAGTGTTATTCTGCGCTCCTTATTAAAAAGGCAGTAACTACATATGGGCCTCATATGTAGTTACCGCCATTTTAATAAGGAGAGCAGTATAAGCCATTTATGTCCAGTTAAATTAAAAAACGTCAAAATATGTACAGTCGTAAATAGTAAAACTCTGAACTTGCAGCGAGTAAGAAAGGGCGAGAGTTGTGGACGAAATTCATTCGCATGGCCGCGACGAATTAGTGAAAATAAATACATTGACGGTAGGGCCAACCAGTCTGTTCGCTTACGAATGCGCTCACTCCTGATGCTCTCGAGTTCCAGCGACACGTAAGAACTTCACAGGACGCTTTTCAGTGCACCAAACATTCGATGTTGCGCGTCCCGAATTCGTAAGCAAACTACCAAACTACAGTTAAACACTATCCACTAACTCGTGGCTACGCTGCTACCATACGATTGAGTTAAGTCAAATCCTCATACAAATGAGTTCAGTCAAATCCTGTCCTTTCTTATTTGCTGCCTCGTGGCATAGCCACCCTAAATATACGCAGATGAGTCCACAGAACATCTTGACCACAGAACATATGTAATAATTATGACAGACACTTGACAACTAGAGATTCAAGGCCACACAGCAGCTATAGCTAAGGGCGTGGTCCATTCCGATCATGGATAAGTAATGCTATTACAACAGGAATGTGCACTCTTAAAAAAAAGGGGCCGGCAGAGATAGTTTTTTAGGGTTCCATATCCAAAGAGTGCCAACGGTACCCTATTACTAAGCTTCCGCTTCCTTTCCGCTGTCCATCCGTCCATCCGTCTACCGTCTGCCGCCACAATAACAAATTGGTGAAATAAAAAAATAAAAAAAATGAAAGTACAAAAAACTTGACTGTTTTTGTATCAAAAAATCTATGTTTCAATTTTGTAAGGAACCCTTCATTTATTTATTTATTTATACACATTTTTCATGTGCAAGTCTGACTCGCTTTACTGACCTTTTTATTATTTTTTAGTAATGTAACTGCACATGGATGGCTAATACCAATCTGACCGTCAGATATTAGCCTAAAACACCAAATGGGCACTAGGTGCCAGGCCAGGATTGTTGTTTATTTTTTATTCATCATCCATAGAGACAGTACACTGTAATCGCATTTGTCGTATTGTATTATTAGCCAGTTCAACAGTCACAGCGAAGAAAAACTGGCAAGAAACTTCGATGGACATATTTCTTTAACGTCCACTTAGTCTAAATTTGAACTAACAGTTTTTAATCAAAAGAGTTTCAACCTCTTTTAATGTAAAACTGCTTACATTATTTAGAAGAATACGCTGTATACATCATTTCTATTCTGTAAAGTCAAATTCAATATTCTTTTAATTTTTCATCTGGATTTTTTTGGAAAACTAACTATAGACCGGGATAGATACGGTTTGAGAAGCACATGAAATCCGAAATGATTTTTTTTTTTTCTCAGAAATATATAATTTCATGTTCATATGCTAACATTAAGTTTGCAACATTTAGCGGGGCCCGGAAAAAAAATTACAATGTATTAAAAAATATATATCTCCTAAACAAATATTTAGAAACGGTATTAAAAAAAATTATATGTTAAGTCTTTCAAGGCGTAATGTAACTGAATTTGCAACAATTTTGTAATTACGGAAATGTATTTAAAGAAAAACTATGCCGCGAACCTAACTTGCTATTGCTATATTTCTTTCTATAATATGTAAAAGAAAATTTAATTCTTTAAAAACTATACAACGAACGATTTTATACGTATTTCGAATTTCTTGTTTAGGTTTTGTGTGAATGTAAAAATTATGAATGAAAAAAAATGTGCTTCTAATATTTGCAACATTTTACAAATTTCACAGAATAAAGAGTTTGCGGTCAGTTTCCAATTTCAGAAAATAAAATAGAATTTTCATTATTTGTTTTGCAGATATTATGAAAATAGTACAAAAAAAATAAATTTACACAGTTCCGTAAATACGAAATTGTTGCAAATTCACAGTAATATTACACCTAAAATTAGCTAACATATAACATTTTTAAACAACATTTCTAAATATTTGTTTAGGAGATATCATTTTTTAAACATATTTCATATTTTATTTCTATCTTCCGGACCCCTCAAAATGTTGCAAACTTAATGTACACACGTCCACATGAAATACTACGTTTATGAGAAAAAAAAATCGGATTTAATGTTTTTCTAAGTGCTGGTTTAAGGCTAAAGTTCGAGTACTAATATTTTGAATCAACTTAAGTAAGAACGTTCTAAATTTTCAGAAAGATCTTATAGTGGATATAATTTTAGACAAATCATTTATTTCAACTTTATTTCGAGCTCTTAACCTAACATTTTATAATATTACAAGCGTTCTATACACAATTTTAGTTTTGCTAACATAATACAAGATCATTGCAGTCTCCAAACTAGGAGCAAAACTTAACGTAAACTTTAAACATACATTTAAGTGTGCAACTTAACGAAATGATAGAAACTTAGAAATAAAGAATGTATAAAACATAAAAAGCTTTTTAAAAAATTATACATAATACTGCAATAAATTAACAATAGATGGTTTTCACTCATGTGATTCATTTCTTAACTTTTCAGGACAATGGGACAATTCATGAAAATACTGAACAAATTACCTACCTTTAAGGGCGTGACACCTGATTGCATTCAGTTCCATAAGTGAAACTATATTTTATGATTTTAAAAAAGAACTACTACTTATTTTGGAATTTGAAAAAGATGAAAGATGCTATATTTGAAACCTATAACGGTAAATATCTGACGCTCGTATTCTGTGTTCAAACTTTATTTATGAAAGTTAATGAATATTTGTCTAATTTGAGAACACAATGCACCAGAGGCACAGTTTTATCTTTTAGAATGAACGATGATCGAAGCGGCTATGAAAATTGTCCGTGTTTTCCATACAGTTCAATGTAGCCGAGCAATAAAAGAATGGTCCTGGCATGGCACCTAGTTCCAATATCTGACGTTTAGTTTGGTATTCGCCATCCATGTTCAGTTACATAAAAAAATCTTTTAATTATTATTGGATCATCAATCTACACATTTACTTTTTTGAATATCGAAATTCGATGGGGTTGTTTTTAATACAATTAAATGTTGGATTACTTACATCCTTATGAATCTGAACGCAATCGGCTCATATCACGCTAGCCCCCCATGTTACGTGACCGATTTAGGGGGAGGTGGGGTTTGCAAAATACCACGGCCAGGCACAAGGAGGGGGGGGGGGGGTTGTGCTAAGTCACGTAGTAGTCACGCGGTCGATAATATTCGTCGTAAATGCTCAAATAAAACCACGAATACCTACCTACCTGTGAGCTTAGGTTTCATTTTTTTTTTCATTTCCTGCCGATTCACTTCCTTGCACCGTTCACACCAAACTAAGATATGTGTGATGCACAGTGGCCGATAAATGTTACATATTTATTTATGGTATTTCATGCATGCCATCTGTAAGTCACTCATGAAAACAAGTGTAATTTTTTTTCTACACTGTATTTATTTTATTAATTAGTATCCTGAAAAATCTGTAATTTCTTCATGCAAATAAATCATTCATTCATTCATATGAAATATTGATGGATTAGGCCAAAAAAGCCATTCCTTTATAAATAAATCGCTATTTTATAGTATTTAAAATACTACGTGAAATACCACAATAGATCACATGGGGGAGGGAGGGGGGGTCTAGGGGTCAAGGTGTGTAAAATTGGTCACGTAGTATGGGTACGAGCCCTAACTGTAACCTATCTAAGCCATTCGAGAAATATCGAATGTTTTCAGGAAGTAAATACTACATTAAGAGGCCACAGCACATTCGAAAGAGTGTTTTTTCTACATTTGGATTGTAGAGAAATAAATTTTGTTTTTCAAAACCCTTTTTGGAACATAAACAAATCGCTATCCTCATACTTTGCAAAACGTAAGGGACGGCCTCCACAGTCACCCCTTATTAGTGTATTACCATCAGTTAGATACTACCTACAGAGTGACACAATTATCCGCTAATTCCACTATCAAGTGTGAGATTATTCCATTCCACTAATAAATATATAGATACAGAATGCTTAGTCAGACTACTGCAAAGGGTGAGTCTGGAGAGAAAAATAAGCATTTTTAAGTTTTCCTTTTTTTATAAAAAAATCGCCGTGAACACTCCCCTTCTCCTGCTAGGCTGTAGGGTTAAGCCAGCTCAGGTTGGTACCAGCGCATTGGATGAAACTATGGTTGAACCGGCAATAAAAAATTGGCCATATTTTCCACCCAGTTCAGCGTACCCGGCTCATAAAGGGAAGGTCCTGGCATGGCATCTAATTCCTTTAGGATGTGGTGTATTGGGCTAATATGATAACGATAGTCAGGTGGTTTTAGCTATCCATGTCAGGTTCCATAAAAAAAACAACCCATAAATGCAAAACGCACAAAGGCAAATTACCACGAATAGTGAGTTCTTCCAGTCAACCATTGTGGGACAATCGCATGACCGAAATGCATTTTAAGATGTTATGAGATTTTAAGATTAATTAAACAAGAAATATTTATTTGAGGTCATTCAATGACATCTACATTGCAGCATTGAATATTCAAAAATCAGATTTTGAAAAAAAAAAATTTGAAAGATTTTCGTCGGAAGCAAGATTCCATCCCGCGACCTTTGGCTTACATGTCCGCTGCTCTACCGCTGAGCTATCCCGACAATTCCGACAGCCAACAAAGTTATCGATCGAATCGAAACAATGCTTCCCCTGTCCACTACTAGATGACGCTAGCTTCGCATATTGATCCTGCGCTAAGGCATTTTCGCTGCAACGATCGAGATATCAACTGAATTGGAATCAATAAGCTACAATGCATGTAGATATCGTTGGATAACCTCAAATTAATGAGATAAGATAGAGAAGAGATCATATTTGAGCGGCTCAAGGCTCAGAGGCGGGTGGACTTGCCTTCCATCCCCCAGGTCTGGGTACAAATGCCATCCCAATCATGCATAACTTTCTTCCTCTTTTTGAGTTGGCTAAGTGCATTTTGTTACGAATGCGAGCTGCTCCATGGTTCGGAATTCATGTACAACTGTAGGTCCCTTTGCCTACTAGGCTGTAGGGTTAAGCCAGCTCGGGTTGGTACCAACGCATTGGATGAAAAGATGATCCAAGCGACAATGAAACATTTTCCGTTTTTTCCATCCAGTTCTAAAAAAGGGAAGGTTCTGGCATGGCATCTAATTCCTTCAGGAATGGTTGAGCTAATGTCATGACGGTGGGAGAGGTATTGGCCTCCATGTCCTGTTACATAAAAAAAACCCGTAACTGCATCTAATTTATACATCAAATTATCAAGAAACATTGCTTATTTTTGCCCCTAGGGTCGCCCTCTGGAGCGGTGACCATGAAGATCGCAGCGCGGCGCAAGGGACCTAGAGAGGTTTGTCCGCGTCGTTGGAGTCGGAGGAGCGCATGGAGAGCATGTCGGGCAGCTTGTAGTGCTGGATGTGGTACGGGGGCTCCGTCGGGCTGGTCGGCATCGCCTGCGGACAGACAGACGGACATTAAAACTCAAAACACGGAATAAAGACTATAACCATAGTTCAAGGACACAATGATGACATTCATTCCCAGACAACATTTGTAAGAAATGACGAAGTGCACGCTTATTTCACTCGGAGCTCGCGAAACTTACACGTGTAGACCAGACCATTGTTAAAGTGAAAGACCATTACATTTTTTTGTGGTTATCACAAGAAACTTTGTCGCACGTTTGCAACCAACTGAACTTTATTCTAACCTTACTACTAGATGGTGCTTTCAAATAAATGTAGGCGGAGTTGCACGACCAAAATGCAAGATATTTAAAGATAAATCAAACAAGATCATCCCAATCTTCTATAGAAATTTATTATTTATCTAGGTAAAATGTTTTGATGCTAGGAAACTTTAACAGTTTCGATTAACCTATCGCAAGCGCCATCTCTAGGCGACATATTTACACCACTGAGAATCATTGTAAGGTAGTGTTTATGAAATGGAGTGGAAAGATGGCGCCGCCATCTCAAATATGCCATATGTGATGATGTGATTGTTATTATAGTTTTGGTACAGATCCTACATATATGTGATCCATGACATATGAATGGACTCAAAGGCAAAATTGTATGGTTTTACTGTTCACTGGATTTAAATTTGAAGTTAAGCCATCAGAGTTGTTTCTCATCAGGTACTCGAGTAGAGACCATAGAGTGTTTACTCTATGGTAGAGACTGATGCTGTGTTACCTGTATGCTGCGACCGCGTCTTCTTTGTGGCAAGATGCCTTTTCGCGCCATGAAGAACCTGCAAGAACGAGCACAAGCATACAACAGCTATTACTTGATAATAACAACAGGTCCGATTTAAAGTTACGTTACCGAACCGTTCACAACTAGTCTGATGAGCATTGACAGCCCTTAAAATGGCATACCGTGAATGACATGACGTCATGGTTACGTAACACAACATTGTACACAGTGGTAACGCTTAAAAGGTAGGGCACTGTTAGTGTCACATTTTGATGTTTCTATAGTATTGTCTGTCGACTGTGTTTTTTCACAAACCGTTAAATGTCTCTTAGGTGAAAATTCCAGTTTAGCTTATAATAATTTATTAAAATCAACTCTGAGAAAGACTGTTCTGACGAAAGTTCCATGTTTGTTTGTTTGTTTCCGCAAATCAGAGCGTGGTGTAATTCATACATACTCGTATCCTTGGTTGATCCTTTTCAACAATCCATTAAAAATCCGTGTGATTTGCCATTCGTTTATAATATTGACAAGAAATGTCAAATCATAGGAGTATTTTTCAACAAACTATAGAATACATTAAGAAGTGTGTTTCATCCATGGTGGTCAGATGGTCGAGATTGTTAGGGATTGTCACGATATTCCATAGGATGTCCAGAGTCCTAACAAGATACAAAATGTCACAGAAAACAATAAACAGAAAACAGTAATTTTATATCACTATGCGGTTTCAAAAATTCTTTAAGCTAACTCGCCTCTGCACAATTCTGCAATTACTGTGTAAACAAGTGCCGTGAGTAAGATGCACACAATTTGGAACGCTCACCTCTGTGTAAACAGGGGCTGTGAGTTTGAAACAGACAATTCGGAACGCGGGGTAGGTGCAGTAGAAAAAAGAGCATACCTGATGGTAGAGATGGGTATGTTGAACTGGTCGGAGACCGTCTGGAAGGTGTGCCCGCGGCTCACGCAGTCGGCGGCTTGCCGCAGGAGCTCCTCACTGCGCCGCACGCGCCGGTTGCCATCCGACGAGTCTTGCCGCGGCTGCAACATGATACAGGTTACAGGTTATTACATAATAGATATGTACCATCACGCCGCAGTGCCAAACTCTTTTGTAAACTTAGACTAAGTGGACGTTGAAACAATTTTAAGCCAAGTTTCTTGCCAGTTCTTCTTCATTATGACTATTGAACTAACTATTGTACTCGTTACAATAGTTAGTTCCGTTAGTTGAATAAACAATAAACAACACAGTTCCACCACAGTATACTTTTTCGCTTCCTCTACAGACATACATTTTTTCAGCTCTGCGACTACAGGTGCTGCAGTGGTGGTGATGTTTCAATTCTTTACAGCTGAAATGCAGTGAATTCGAGATCTCTTTCTGTCATATAGACGTCAACCTTATTGTAAAAAGGACTAAGGTTAGGTTATATGGTAGGTTAGTACGAAAGAGTAAATTTTACCAAGGTCATACCAGTTGGGTTGCCGTGGAATTGTGTTGTGTGCTCCTATTAGAAACGCCAAATTAACAAACTCCCTAAAGAAGTGTCAAATCACATCGGAAACCACGCTCACCTGGTGGATGCTGATGACCCTAGCGTTCGACATTGTGACGCTGGGCGCGAGGCTCACGCCGGGCGGGAGGATGCTGGCGCGGTTGTTGCAGTTCGACACGAGCGCGCTGCTGGGCACGTGCTGTCAAACATTGTCACTGTTTTCACGTCACTTTTTATGGACACTATGGAAGGGAACTTGTAACGGAGCTCCCTGCTGGCCAGTATTCTGTGTCAGCCGGATGGGTAGCTCTGTTATTTCCAATATCCAAAATCACTTAAGACTAGTCCTAACCCTCAGTTCCTTGCAGTTCCAACCCTAAGGACTATATCAGTTCAAAGTCATGCCATTTGGTCTCCATTCAGCACCAGCAGGGAGCTCTGTTACAAACTGAGTGAACTCTTTGCGGTTCACTAAAAGTGACTCGTTTGAACAATGATTTCCTCAGCAGTCTCTGCCAGCAATCGAGCCTTAGTCAATCGATGTTCAAATACATCTCTTTTAGTGAACCGCATGTAGTCGACTCAGCTCCCTTCCAACTGTATAAAAAAAAGCCGCACACGAAGGGTTCCGTACCATCCTACGAGATTTAACACAAATAATCACATTTTGCCCCCCCTTTAATTTTTATAATTTTTTAATTTTAACTATCTGTTGTTGAAGCGGCAAAATAAATACCTTCACACTCTGTGAACATTTTAGCTGCTAACATATTACGGTTAATGAGATACAACCCTGTGACAGACGGACGGCCAGCGGAGGCTTAGTAATAGGGTTCCGTTTTCACCCTTTGGGTATGGAACCCTAAAAATTACTGAATGCAATCAGGTGTTATCACGCCCTTAACACATTGATTTTTTATTTTTTCTTAAGTCATCATCAATTATCAATCAAAAAATAGCATCTTGCAAGTATTATTTTTTAAAGTCCATGGTCGCCTGTCAATAATTATAATAGGCTTGCATATCTCAAAAGTAAAAATGAATGGTAGTACACATAAAAACTCTTGGCCGCAATATTTAGAAGCCGTTCCTCACCGTCACCGTCGGCAGGCTGATAATGAACGCGGGCGGTTCGAGCGGCTCGCGCTCGTAGCTGTGGTCCGCGCGCGCCGCGCCGCCGCCGACCGCCGCCACCCCCGCCCCCACCTCCACCGCGCCCTTCCCGCCTTCCCCCTCGCCCTCCGACGCGCTCTCGTACTGACACTGCACGTTGGCGATCGCGTAGTCTGCGGGACATTTCGATACTCACATACCCTCGTATTTCTTAAGGGAATCTTCTTCACAGACAATGGCGCCACATAAAACTATACCACGGTCTCATTTCAAGGTTATAGGTTGTTGACAATTAAACTGAGTTAAAATTAATAGTTACCTTGAAATGGATGTAAAACACGTACAATGTGATTGCCTGTGATTCACGAGTAAACATAACCTCTACGTGATAGCTTGGCATATTTTTATCTGGCGCCATCTGGGGGAAAGCTTTGCGCCGTGCACCCCATTGGGATGGGATGGTCAGCGATATAAATGGGAAGATTGGGAAAAGCACCTTAGAAAGTTACTTCGATATGTCAACAAGGCAAACAGCTGTGCAACAGTCGCCATTTTGTCAGCTTTCTAGGTTTTGAAAGTATATATTACATATAGTATAGATTACTAAGTATTGTCTCTAGTAAAAAGTGGGAGTCGAGAAGGTTAAAAAGGAGTGGACAAGAGATGTTATAGTTTACTATCACTAAAAGCGTAGGGTTATCATCTGTTCGTTCGTTTTTATGATTCTCCACACCTAAAGTAATTTACCTACTCATAATGCAACATTTTGTTAGTGTTCATTATTACTTCCATCTCAGGGCATTGTAAAATGCCAAAATTGTGTGGCAGCCCTGAACGACGAGAATGCGGCGCTGCAATGCTAATGTCAACTTTCTACGCAGATCGCTAAGCATGATTTAGGGTGAACATTCTGGAGTTGCCTGGAGTTTTATTGCTGCTCGCGATAACAGTGACGTAGGAGCTGCAACTCGTATGGAGGAAACCATATGTGTATTCCCAATTATTTTTGGTCATTGTTTCACTTAGTAATAAGGCCTAGGCTCCTTTTCTTTCTTTTTTTGCCCTTTTTTCTTAATACCGATAGTATCTATAATTTAATTTAGGTAATTATCAAATGGATTTAAGAATGCTCTTCTTTATAACATATAATTTTGTAAAGCTTTCGGATCTTACTATCCAAGAGTTTTAGATGTGAGATGAAGGTTCCCCGACCTCATTTAGCATCGAGGTGTAAGTTAGCCGCTCTAAATTTTCTCTTGACATTCTAGGGAGGCTAAATCCCTTGGGGAAATTATTCATCGCCGGAGTAATGGAAGAATGTCGCCAGATATTCCTGGCGATTAATAATTATTGTTAAAAAGTTCTTTTTCATATAAAGAGCTAATTTTAGTCTGTCACTGTGGTGTCACTCGCGACACCTTGAAACAAAAAGGACTCTTTTTCTTCACGAGTATTTTTTCTTTAATTTATTATTTTTAGCTTCTTTATTAATTACATAAACATAAGTCAAGAGATCAAGGAGTTTCATTACAATCACCAGAGCTCCGCCCCCAAGTTTAAAGGTTATTTCACCACAATACTACAGTTTCGTGAAAATTTATAATGTATGTACCTACGTGCTTAGTTTCTTTTATACTTACTTTATTATTGAAGTTGTTCTCACAATTTTGTTTTGTGTGCAAACTATAGGCTGTCTTGATTAATCGCATACAAACACATAGAAATTTGGTCAGAATCGCATACAGGAATGTTTTCGTACTTTATTGTTGAGGCTACTCTTAAACCGATATACTCTTATGAATAAAAAGGTTTTCGTATTTTGACTCCCCGTGAAGTTTCTTATAGGCCTCGTCCGTGGAATCGAACCCTCTATAAAAAAAAATACGAATCCAAGAAAGTGTGCACACCTAATTGCGGAAAATTAACGAATACGGAAAAGAACGGCATTCTGGGCCCTGGCGGATACTGCTTCACTTCTACATAACAAAGGAGTATAATCAAAGCTATATTGAATTTGGTTTCTGTGCAGCCGCTTGCGCTTGAGGGGAGAAGATATCGGTTCGCGTCCTTCCCCTTTCAAGCGCCAGCGGTGCGCAGTAACCAAATCAGATAGTTGTTTCTCTGCGCAGCTGTTGGTCGCGTGGTCTAATTACAAGGTGGCATAATGGCAGTACATTAAGTTTCGGAAACGATTATTGGGATTGAAATAAACAATAAAAATTTCAAATTTTTTTCTAAATATTCTCCAAATATAAAGTTAGACTGGGATGAGTGGGTGGAGCGAGGCGACGATGTTTTTGATGTAGTGGAGTGAATCGACTTCGACCGTCGCAGGCGGATATTGCAAAGCGACATCGCGACAAATGACACTACTTATTAACCTAAGACTAGACGAAAATATATATTTAGTTAATACCTCGGTAACTAGATCGTGTAACTGTATAGCTCGTATTGTAGGGGCTAGAGGACTTGCCTTTTTTGCACCACCTTCTTTCTCTTTCGGAGTTGGATAAGAGCATTTCGTTATGAATGCGAGCTGTATGATGGTTCGGAAGCCACGTAAACTATAGGTCCGCTTGCGCTACTAAGCCCGCCCGGGTTGGTACCACTGTATCGGATGAAACTATGGTTAGCGGCAATGAAAAATTGTCGGGAAATGGGAATATGGTGTATTGGGCTAATATCATAACGGTAGTTGTGATGGTGTTAGCCATCCATGTCAGATTTCATAAAAAAAAACTAGACAGCTAAGAGCAAAAATAATATATTGACTTTCTCGGAAAAACGTGAAGATTATGCTGGCGAAAATGATTATAATAGTTTATTCTTAAAACCCATTTAGTGATGTTGGAAAATGATTATAATAGTTTATTCTTAAAACCCATTTAGTGATGTTGGTTCGATTTGGACTTAGTTGCAACATCTTACGAACCGACTTGTAATTTGGATTTCACGTAAAACTTTAGATTACTTGCTCACTGGTTGCTCGGGTTCATCCCGGCCGGGTTGGTACCATTGCATTAATTGAAAGGATTATTTTAAAATCCAGTCCATTGCGTCGTGGAATATAAGCGATTAAAAATCAGTGATTGTTTTTTGTTACGACAAAAATCTTTAATAAAATTACTCAGCACAGGACAGAATAAATACTTGAACATTACAGTAACCGCTAGACCATATTGTAATTAAATAATATGTAAGTACTTTACCTACAAGTTAAATTTATAGCCAATCATTTTTAATACTATCAGACAAATGCAATATGTATGTTTTTTATTTAGAATAATTTAATTAATTTTTACTAAAACTACTTTTGAAATTACCTAAACATAAATTCAATAATTACCCAAGTAATTCAAATACTCGTAAGTGGTTGCATTTAAATGGCTTTGGTATGTCCGGTAAAAAATATTCTAAAATAGTATTTTGGTATTAGCTGCCTATTCTTAGGAACAGAAATGCTAAAAGTTCATCTATGCACGCATACATGACTATCTTTAGACTAGAAATACACTATATCTTAAACACCATATTATTTCAAATACATAATATGACCGCTATGAAAAAAAATATATCTATTTAAAATTATTACTTTGGCAGTTCTGAAAATATTATGAAATATTTGTAGCAGTACAAAAGTTTAATATATTCTATTGAGTTTGCGACAGTTTAATAATATTTTGTGTTTTGTATGATAAATTTGTATCTACCCTTTCTTTAATTAAAAAATAATAGTCATAAATTAATAGGTACCTATACTAGTGTCTCCTTAAAAATTGGCACAAAAATATATCTTATAGCATACATAGTACTAGTTATATATGTCTATTTATTATTACATTGTGTTATATTGAATTAAATATTAGAATAAAGGGCTGCGCATATCAAGAATTCTTTTCGAATATAAAATTATAAACTAAATAAAAACACAACATATCCAAACGAAACACAACTCTATGCACAACCAAAACAGAAAAACTAAAAAAACCCTTATCCAATAAGAGGAACAAATAAAAAATACTGAAGTATTACATTTTAAGTACCGTCACACATATCTCTTCATAACCTCAAAATGACAAATCTATATCGGGTCGGAGTACAACTCGGAGCCCCTCTGCGTCATCAGCCCCAGCGGGTCCAAGATCTGAGGGTTCCTGATACCCCGGCGTCCCTTGGAGAACTGACTCTTAATATCGTATTTCTCCATCCAGTTCCTCAGAGTTTTCCTCGGCACGCCGTACTTATTGGAAGCAGCATACACACTGAACCCCTTCTTCACGGCGATCAACGCCTCCCTCAAGTGCTGGGAAGAGTACTGCTTGTAGGACTTCTCCTGGAACACGTCCGTCTCGATGTTCACGATGGCGTTGGGTCGCCGGCCCATTATCCTAGGTCGCGCGTGAATGTTCATGGGTATCCCGTCGTCGTCGAAGTCCGGTATATCGATGAAGTGCCGACGGAATATCTCGGTGGAGGTCGTCCGCACCACGTCCTCGCTTTTAACGTTCCCCGGATAGAACACGGCGTCACCTGCAAGCCAGGAAGAGAGACAGCCCTTTAGTCTGTGGCGACACAACTTTTGACAGGTGTGAGAAGTGAGGTTATGTTGTCTATGGCCAACGGGCGTATCTTTTCCTGGCTTGCTCGGTCCCGGGCTGCAATAAAGTGTTACAATGCGGTGATTTTATTCGGAAGCCTTCATACTAAGCAAGGAAAAGAGACACATGTCTGAATACGAGGTGATTTTAAAGATACTTGCAGCAGCGAATCTATTAGTAGATAACATAAAATTAAGTAACATTAAACAGAAAAGTGATGACCAAATCTTTCCTGTTTCGGAGAAAAAAATTAAGATTCCACCAAAAATATATAAATTTGAGAAAGAGTCTGTAAAGTCCACCGTAAGAACATGTGACAGCTAAGGCTTGGTAAACAAACATCTCTGCGGTGCACAGAGGTTTGTTCTCAAACTGTTTATTAAATTTTATTATGAACTCTTATTCTTATTCTTATGAAAAAATAGTTTTGTATTTTTTTTTATTTGTTCACCCCCTAAAGCAGTGCATGTGATTATAAAATCATCCTAAACAGTTTTTTTGCCTGAGGAATCATAGATTTGGTTTTGGGGTTGTGGCACGTATTTTGTACAATTTGTGAGTTTGTACAAGTTTGTACAAGTGTGAACATTATATTGACAGCAAAATGTATGGGTAAACTTTAAAAATGCTCTATGGCAGCACTATCTGTGCTAAGAAAACTCCCGCCACACATAGTTTTATATAGTGACGGAGCTCAAAAAGGCTGTGTTGAGATGGTTTGGTCGTATAGAGCCATCAAATAAGGAATTACGGGAGTGATTGCTCTCTAGAGACCTCATCATCTGAGCGTTAATGACGCACTCATTTTGCAGAGAAAAGAGGTAATGGCTATGGGTGGGTAGTTGGACGGCCTGAACGATGGTCGATTTCTAAGCTGCAGGCACACTTCCAGTAGAATATGATAGGTGGTAAAGGCTAGGTAGGACAAGAACTAATTTTGGAGCATATTTCTTCAACACAGCTCAAGAATATAATCAGGGCCATTCGCATTTCTGGAATCTAGTGCAAGAGCTCATGCTAAACAGTTCCCTGGCGGAACTGCATGTTCGGCATAGGAAATTCGCACTCAGTAATGAACGGAGGAATGGAGCCGCCATCGTCGAGGCGTGAGTTTGCCAAAAAGAGAAGGTTGGCCTTCAATTTGGTGGAAAAAGCAAGTGAGGACCAGATTTGACGGCTCCCAGTTGGTTGGCTGATCAACTTTTCGCCAATACTGCCGATATGCTCAAAATTCACTCTTGAAATTAGGGTTACGGTCTTTAACGCTCAATTTTGAATAACGAAGTAAATTTACGAGTAATATCTTTGCCCTTTCAAAGTGGCTGAAAAAAATTCTTTCAAGCTGACGCCAGGCAACCATGGTTATTCGTAACTGGGACATTCAGAGCTAACTATCAGCGATGATTTTTCATTGAGTGGAAAAAAATTAACCAAACCAAAAACCTTCTTGCCCCAAATAGAAGTCAATTTTCATTTTAAAAATAGAGTTAAAAAAGGACCACAACAAGGTAATAAAACAAGTTGTTTAATTTCATTGGTTTATTTCAACTCCCGTAACATCTCCAAAGTATAGGCATAGTAGGTTATAATATACTTAGCATAATGCATGTATATCCTATAGTCTAGTTATCTATGTATAAAATTTAAGTCACGTTCGAAATGGGATAAGTCATACTCACTAAAAATTTAGCATTAACCATTGGACATTTTCGATTGCACATTTTTGGGTTGGGAATACAATAAACTAATTGCTGTATTTTTTTTATTATTCTTTGGCTATGATTTTTTGGTCAAAGCAAAATTCCCTAAGTACACATATTGCGGCATATTGAAACAAAAACAATAAATTAAAAATAATACTGTCGAAGAGAAAAATAAATGGGTTCAATAATTCTATGACAATAATCGCATTTTACTAGGCACTTAAAAAGAGCGTATATCCTTATAGTAACACATTACTTGTAAACAGTAACATAATACTTTTACCTGTACCTTGTCATGACATTACAGGTCGCAGTTGTCAATATTAGCCATGATTTTGTCTGCAATAGACAATAGGGAAAACTATTTTTGTTTTCACGTCTTAAACCTCTACAGATATTCTACAAAACAGTCAGCTGATGCTGACGCTAATACGGCCGCAGTAAACAAAATTAAGAAATATGCTTCCACTTTGATTTCCTTGCGTTCACTGTGGAAACGCTTGGCTCACTGTAATCAGATGCGAAAAGTTTTCGGACTGCATTGGAAAATCACTCACTGAGAAATCCGGTGACCGTAGCGCTAAAGCATTTTTCATACGGCGAATTAGCATGGAAATTCAGAGTGGATACGCACAGAACATTTTAGATACTATGGGCAACTCGGCGGGCATGGAAGAAAAAAATTATATTTTGTTTAGTATAGTTTTAGTTGGCGGTAAGTTGTTGGTTTCATTTTGTTTGATTAATAGTGTATGTATTTTAATGAAATATGTAATAAACATTTAAACTCATCTACAGAAATAAATAATAACTAGCTAACGTCTCCGGCTCTGCTCGGTTAATTTCGTTTTGGACATTCACCCGAGTGGAGCCCAGTAAAATGTGATTAGAAACCTTGGCGGACATGTTGTTCAAACAGCTATAAAATCTGGATCTCAGCAACAGTGCCACCTAACGGATCTAACTATTGCCAAGAACCTCCCAGATGACTCCATAAGTATATTTTTTTATCATAATTGGTCAAACCGTTTATGAGAATAATATACAAACACATAAATATTATAAAAGCTAGGATATAAAAGAAAGTAACTCTTGAATGGATAGGTTCCTACCTACGCAAAAATAATGCTTTATTTCCATTCTCGCTGGTTTTTCTCGTCTGAGTCAAAAGAGTGCGTAAAAGATTTCAGTTCTCGTGGCGAGTCGGTGAGCGCTGTAAAGTCTCAGTTTTAGTACATTATGTACTATGATGCATTTAATACAATGATTTGGCTCCCTAATAATTGTTTAAGGGTGTGATAAGAGCCGATTGCATTCAGTTAGATAGTAACTAAAACAACATTTAAATATATTTAAAAAAAACAATGAATTTATAATTTAATTTATTTAAAAATAATTTGATAAATTTCAATAATCCAAAAGTAAATTTGTAGATAGATGGTCTAGCTATAATTTGAGGATAAAACTGGAAGTCGCTGCTGTTTTTTGTTCTATTCATTAATGTTCATAAAAAAAGTTTGAACACGGAATATGAGCGTCCAATATTTATCATTATAGGTTCCAAATATAGCTAACCATCAACGCATCTTTTAACTTTATTAAATTTAAAAATTAGTAGTAATAAATAAATAATAAAATATGGTTTCATTTACGCCCTTATGGAACAGAATGCAATCAGGTGTTCTCACGCCCTCAACCTACAAAATGTTGACAGCATCATGTATTGTAAACGATCGGCAAAATTTATAAATTGATCAGTGTTGTTGTCTACAATCTCAAACATTTGTACCTAGAAAAGAAATTTTATCTTGACTATATTTAAAAAAAAATACAAATCGTCTGCAATCGGACTGCAATAATGATATTGAGTATTTTGTTATTTTTTTACAGTAAATTAGAAAACCATGCCCTTCGGATAGTTAGAGATAACATAGCCTTCAGCGTCCGTACCCTTGAGATTCTAAGAAGGAACGTCTACCAGAATGGAAATGCAAGCTCGCCTCGGCACTCGGGTCACGAGAATTAAAACTGTTATTAACTGCGGAATAGATGTTAAATTGATTTTGTAATTAAAATATTTTTTTAAAATGTTTTATATAGTCACCTATTTTCGTATCGCTACACGAGAAAGAATAGTATTCCTATACCCTCGGTAAGTTGTCAAATTAAATATAATAGCCTATGTCCAACATATATTATAAAACAATTTCTATCATTCCTAATTTGACATCATTATGATAGAAAGGAACCTAGAATTATTTTCCCATGTAACGATATCAAATACAATATCAAAACAAAGGTCCTATCGTTATGCCCCACATCCTATTAATTTAAAGAGGTATTCATACAAATTAAACCTTTCTTTTTCGATCAGGTTTTTCAATTTTGAAAAAATTGTTCAATAGACCATAAGGTTATTTTTTATATAATATTCAACAGTAATGCTGCGATTCATAGACCTTACTCGTGCTTGGCTTAGCATACTGTGGCTAAGCTAAGCACGAGTAAGGCCTATGAATCTCAGCATAAAGGTCTAATAAATGAAGCATAGATTCAAACCATCCTAACTGAGATAGTTTTAAGATATTGGTTATTGTGAGGAGAAAAATAGCTTAAATGTTCAATTACTTTTACTTTGTGACCCCAGTCACGGTATCCTAATGACACAACAAGGCACAAGAAACGTCAGTTAGAAACTACGAGTGAATACTCACTTTCACGCAAAGCTTCACCCCAAAACACCAACGACTCTCCGTATAAAACCGCTCAACACTCACCTCACATAAATACATATACATATGTATATATGTCCCAATAAACTTATCTAAATTTTAGTCTTTTGTTTACATACCTCACGTCTGGCACAAAGCCTCGTTTCCATACATTCTACAAGACATACACATTGCCAAGCTAGGCAAAATCAAAATAACTAAATATGTTTTTCTTATAATGTAATTGTTGCAAAGTAATAAAGTGAAATACCAGTGTGGTATTACCAAATAGTGGGCAGGATGCCAAAAGGATAACCCTGACCACCCAAGTACCAAAGACAGCTTAACCAATAAAACAGTTTTCAAACAGTTTTTGAAAGCATACAACTTCTTAAACACTCAAACTCAGAATTGTTGCTAGTAAACACTGCTTATACCCAGTTTATCACAGAGAATTAGAATTTTTCAACAATATCGCAAAAATAGTTTAAAAACAAAAAAAAATACATTCAAAAGAAAATCTGTCAATTGCAACTGAACGGTAAATAAGGCATTTGGAGACTGATTTGAAAACAGCTGACGATTTGATCTTGTTGCATAAATTTGCTGAAAATGGGTCATATAAAATATAAACAAAATCTAAACATAATTTATAAGAAACATATACAAAGATAAACTATTTTTATTAGTAAGGCTGTCATTGTACGTATTCCAAAATCCTATACAGTAACTGTTAATTTTCATCAATAATTTTCTGTGCACAATTACCATTTTCAAAACTTATTTTAGTGTTACAAATAAATTAATATATTTTCTATAAATTTGCAAGTTATATTTTGCTTCTTCAGATATCAATGAAACATTGATGAAGGATCTTGTAAATAAAAATTATAAATAACTGACTAAATATCTTATTAAATAAATGTGAACATTTTCGACTACAATCATTTTTTATCAATAAAATAAAAAATTAAGTAACTCAATAACTAGAAAGTAACACACACTTCTTAAGTATTTTATAAGTGTCTTAGTATCAGATACAATATGGTCTTTGTATAATCTTTGGCAGCACCTATATTTTTCCGTCGTTAACGGTCCTATACGAACAGGAAAAAAACGTCTGGTCGGGCGTCGACACCAAAAGCAGCAATAAAAAAAATCGGACTTAGCTACTTTAGACAAAAAACCTTACGCACGTAACTCCACAAAAAGTGAAAAGTATCAAGGCCTCCAACTAATCCCTCATGGACATATTCAAAATGGCGTCACCCAGGCCAGGCTGCGCGTCATTGAAATCGGCACGCGTCTCGATGAGACCGACCTTTGTATCCTTCGACATCTCCCCCTCTTCGACGACCAGACCTACTTCATCGTCGCTGGAGACGTTCGAGTTGAAGGTCAAGAAGTGCTTTCCGAATCCGGTCTCCAGATGGGAGTACACGTCCGGGTTCACTCCCTTGCCGTCCTGGAAGACAAGGTCTGCCGAAGGTCCCTGGAGTTCGGGGCAGCCCGGCGACTTCTGCTTCTTGTTGTTCTCGACGAATTGCTTGAGCTGCTGCGGCATGGGGAAGGAGGACTTGATGTGGCAGCGCTTCATCCAGTTGCGGAGGGACTTACGCGGCACCTTATGCGTTTGCGCCGCCCTGGAAGGATTCATTAAATTAAATTAATGTCTTTTTTATATGTAAGAAAGAAAGAAAGAAAAAGTTTATTTACCTGCGTTGAAAGAGAAATTTACTTAACAAGGTATTTGGCTTAATCTATGAAAATAACTTAATATAAAATTAACAGAACAACTAGATATTTAAAAAGCTTAGAAGTAAAAGTCAATACACATACACACATACATATAATAAAATAACAGGTAAATCGGTTCTAGGCGCAGTATATGTCACTGTATTATGGAATTCATAATGCAGTAGCGCTGATTTGAAGCCTAGCCGTTCATTGAACAGGAATGTTTGATTTATTGTTTAACATACAGCACGATTCGATTTCATACATACCATTGCCCTTGAGATTGCCTGAAGGAGTAAGCATAGGTCTTTTTTAATATGGAACTTGTCACATTGATTTATATCATAAACTATGGATTTTAATTTAAGCTTATTAAATGTCTCATTATGATTGAATAATTTAAGACCATAACATAGCGGCTCATAGCTCAGGTGCCTGGCGACTTGCCTGTACGCCAGTTCCATTACTTCTGGCAAAGAACTGGCAGGAAACTTCGCCAGGTTTGTCTTTTTTTTCTTGGATTTTTTCCATTCATACTAAAAACAAGTTTACAGTCGTTGATAGATTACTTATTGCTCACAAAGAATATGACGAATGAATTTAGATCTCTACTCCCGTCCTTCCGTGCTCGCTGACACGCAATCATCTCAAAATTCCCTTCTCATTTCTCGTCAGTACATCTTCTCTCAGCTCAAGACATCGAACGATCAGTCTCACCTATAAATACTGCCACCTTTCTTGACGTCCATGAGCGCCGCCCACATGGCCTCGTTGGAGTAGCGCCTGTTCGGGTTGAACTTGCCCATCATCACGCGCTCGAGGTCCTTCCTCGAGAGTCCCGACGAGCTCACCTCCTTCCCCTCCAGGAACTGGTCGAGGTCCGCCTTCAGCGACGTCCCGCCGATGTCGAAGTACTTGTCTTTGAACAGCGGTGGCCGGCCGCGTCTAGCGAATTTCTTCATCTGCGGCAGCGCCGTCTTTATCGCTTCTGCGGGGATCCTCGTTTCGTTCGTGAGGGTCTTCTCCAGCAACGACTTCGTCTTTGTCTTCGGGATCAGCTCGATCTCTGATAGGAACTTATGGGCCTCCGCCTTCTTCTTCAGTTTATCGGTGACCCTCAGCAAGGAAACCTCGAGTTCTCCATTCTGCTCCAGCCACGACTTGTAATAGTCGTTCTCGTCCAATTTCGCCCTCGACTCAACCGTTTTTCCCTCGGGGCTCACGCCAGTCGTGAAGCCGTACTTGGCGAACTCCGATTGGATCTCGTGGGCGTTCATCTGGGAGAGGCGCGCGAGGTAGTCCGAGTCGTTCCGAGGCTTCTCGGAGAGGAAAAGTTTGCTCTCGGGCTTGACGCGGATTGTTGGGTGGACGGACGCTGAAAAACAATCATGGCACATGTTATGATTTATAAAAAAATATTCTTATAGTAAGAACATGCACATGTAGAGAGAGAACTATGAAATAGTTTATTCCACACAGGATGCTCGTAATTTTTATAAAAAATAATAATGCCAATACGGATTCAAGTACAATGGACTGAGAGAAATACTGAAAACAAAATAGAACAATCAGTTCGCCTTGACTATAATAAGCTAACATCAAACTAATGCCTTTCCATTGCCAAACAAACAAAGGCATTTGTGGGTTGCATTTGGAGGTTGAAACCAATTGGCACAATACGACCCACCTAAATTTACACATTCAAAATTTCAATACCAATGCATACAATATTTTTTGCAGTCCATCGCATCCCCGTGAAGAGGTAAGTCTACGAAAAGAACGTTAAAAAAATATTGGACTAGAGGCATGCCCTGCAGCCACGCAAACGCGAAGCGAAAGTCTTGGCAATTACGCGCGTGACTCTCTATGATCTAAAATCCCAGTTGGTTGTGGACGGGAGTGGGGGCAGTGCAGCCACGTTTTAGTGATACTACGCTGACGGTAGCACCGGCCAGTCAGTTCGCTTACGAATTCGCTCCCTCCTGACGTTCTCGAGTTCCAATGGCGCGTAAGAATTGTCCAGTTTGCTATTGAGTGCAATGAACAGTCAATGTTACATGTCGTGAATTCGTAAGCGAACTCACTGGCCGGCGCTAATGTCAGTGTATTATCACCGAAACGTGCCTAATCTTTCCTTACTCCTTAATGCATAAACAATTAAACTATATAAAAAGTGAAACAATCCTAAATTTTTAATCATCCGTAAATTATTTAATCAATTATTTTCGGTATTTATTCGTAAAACCCATATGAATAATTACAACGATGCTGCCATATAAAAATCTCGCGTCCATTATTTTTTTAACGTTCTTGGTCTACGATAAATGTCAATAATCGGTAAAAGGCCTACCTTCTTTAAAAATATTTCCGATAGTAAATCAATGTCCATTCACAATGAGCTTCACTCGGTCGATTTGTTCACTTCACTTCACACGCGGCTCCAATGATATAAAAACAAAAAGAAATTACATCGAAAATCGGCGAAGCAACGTTGGCAACACTGCGAGTCCTGGCAAATTTTCACCCGTTGCGTCTCACGCGCACGCGCAAGTGACGAGAGGGAAGTCACATTGCAAATAAACATTGTTTTTGTGACACTTAAAGATAAAGCAAAAAAAGAAAATTAAACTTCGGAAAAAACATTTAAAAAAGGTGTTTTAAGTTGAGAAATTAATTTTGCTCCACCTCACATGGGGTTACCAGTTATTCAATAATGTCCATACCTATGTTGAAAAAAAGTGACGCTGAGAAAAGTATGTCATTAATTTTTATTGTACTTTCAACATAACTAAAAATCTTTACTTTGAAAATAAACTCTCACGTCTAGTAATGAGACTTGAAAAATGACCATAGACAAAAGGTCGTAGACTAAAAACGTAACATAGATGCACAAGGTTTGTGCGATTAAAGAATAAAAAAAAGATCTTATTTTCGTATTTAATTGTATCATATTCTATAACGAGCTCCGTAAAAACATTGCGCGATTGGCGACTTGGGATTTGCAAGAATGGCAATAAGGGTACCAATCATATCCTTCAAAAAATTTACGCTGTCGCTGTGTGGCCACCCCTTTGGGAACTAAAGTTGCCAAAATCGAGTTTTCATTATGCAATTAAGAGTGGTGGTGTTTGTAACCCTGCTATATGACCATTCAATGGTACATAGAATGGAACTTTGATTTAGAATAAATAAAGTACTTTACACACAAAACATTGAATTAATTTTACAGATTCTAAAATTAAACATCCGAAACAAAATGATAATTGTGGGGACCGGGGATCACAGGACAGTTCAAGTTGCAAGAAATACTCACCAGAGGGCTGGGCGAGGCTGCCGCTGGGTTTGTCGGTATCTTCATCCTGAAACGGAAAACGATCATCGGTTAATTCTTGTCTTTTTGGACGTTTGGTTGCTATTAACATTAGTGTTGACTTGTCAAATGTGGATGTTTTTGTTTAATTTTGTATGTTTACTCCCACTTTAGAGGTGCCCTACGATGCTCATGGACTTTAGAATTCACCTGTGAAAAACATGCCGGCCACTCAGATGCTTCTTCACACCAAGTTTTATAGGACTCCAAGGTGACATTTTGGGGGAAATACATCGGCAGGGAGTCCATTCCATTACATGGTGACCCTGTAGATAAATGATATGTAAGATTGGTTGGTTCCCAATTTGGGAATGCTGGCAGTGAATGGGTGGATTCCATGCTTGTCCCGCGTTGAGCAGTGGTAGAACCAGGCGACGACAGCCACATTGAAATACATACATACCATCACACCGCTTTTTCTGGATGGGTAGGCAGAGATGAGAGTGCAATATGTTACGATCGCAGCATACTTCTTTCGCTTCTTCTACATACATACATCTCTTCATACATGCTATACGATTACGGGATTTTTTATGGAACCTGACATGGATAGCTAATATCACACAACTACCGTGATGATATTAGCACAATACACCAAATTCCCGAATGAATAAGGTGCCATGCCATGACCTTCCTTTCATGAGCACGGCTACATTGAACTGGATGGAAAAAAACACATTTTCATTGCCGCTTCGACGTTGTTGTTACATGGGTTTCGAACCCTGGAACAAACAGCTCGCATCTGCAAAGAAATGCACTTATCCAACTCAGAAAGAGAAAGAAAGTGGTGCATGATCGAGTGAGGATTTTAATAGAAACCTCTCGCATGAAATTCAAGTCCTCTAGCCCCTACACCACGATGTATAAAATTACGGGTGCCAAAATTACCTGAGCCTAAGAGTTATTAAGCGGCTCGGCAAATTGTGTTACAAATTAAAATAAAGGCCAGTGCTTAAGAATTTAATCAAATAGCAACCACCATAAAAACGATTAAAAATTCCTCTAATTATAATTTTTAAATATACTTGTAGACTTGGGTTTATATTATTTTCCCAATGCAAGGTTTATAGATTTTGGTTGTACTTAACTAGTCATCTGTTTGCCTTTACCGAACGCAGCGGGGGACGCATCATAAAGTCCAAAAAGCACAAAGTCCAAAACCTATACCGTCCAAAAACACTAATGATTACGGAACTTTTTCAATTAGGTTAGGTTAGGTTAGGTTAGATTATAATATTTGCATTTATAAATATATGCAAAAATACATACTTTTGGATGTTCTGGGTTTTGGACCTTATGCTTTTTGGACTTTATGAAGGCGACCCACGCAGCGTACACAACATTTTGGGCCTTTAACTGTGTTAGAAAGGATGGAGTAAACCAGTGAGCATGGAAGGACAGGAATAGCCACTTTTATATTTATTTTTTATTTGCAACCAGACATGGAACGCCACACAACTACCGTTATGATATTAGCCAAACACACCACATTTCTGAAGGAATTAGGTGCCATGCCATGACTCCTGGCTATGCTGCCGACAAACGAATGCATTTCGATCGCTATATCCGTCCTTCCTTGCTCGCTGCGTAGCACAGTTGTAGTTCCATCTCTCTCTAATTCGCAATAGTGGTGCTTGAGTTGACTACTCTCTTCCACACTGTGTCACAAAAAATTACTGTAAAATACAGATATTTACAAAACAAAATAAAAACATATGGGCATGGAATGAAGTTTTCTCAAGTGATTAAAAATGTTTGATTAAAATCTGACAACTTAGGGGTAGGGCACCGTTAGGCCTGGCAGAAGAATTTCGCTAGTTTAATGGTAGTTGGCGTGCAAAATTGTGGCTGGCTAATGGCGAAAATGCACTTCTTAAAATTTTCAAATAATAATTTTCGATTTCTGCTGCCTTCACGACAGCCTTAAAGCAAGGATCGCGAAGCTATACAGGACAGAGCTCGCCTAACCTCATTGAACTCGATGTCATCGTTGTCGAGCTCGCCGTAAAACAGGCCGTCCTCCTCGACGGTCTCCTCCTTGACGGTGGGCGCGGGCGCCGGCGCACCCTCCGCGCGCCGCTTCTTGCCGCACGGCCCGCCCGCGCGCTCCGGCTGCCGCGCCGCCCCGCCGCCGCCGCCGCCGCCGCCTGCCCACACGCGCACGATAGAAGACACAGAATTGAAACTACGCAGGGAATATTTTAAAAGATCAATTGCCAACAGGGAACTGTCAATTTGACGTGTTCCGCCGTTGACGAAGATTGTAGTTGTGGGAAGTCGGCCGCCGCTGGACACGGGAGCTTACCTGAAGATGAGCTAAATGTTTTGCACGAAACGTCGTGCTTCAAACAAATTATGCAGTGAGTAGAAAGCTGATAAACTTTTAAAATGAACAGTGACCACGGTAATCTAAAAACTTACATATGTAGGGAATAGCTATTTATTTTAAACAGGCAGCCTTGGTTGATACATCTGAGTCTACGGCCCGTTTACAGGAATAGACGGCTGAGTTAATCAATGTTCAAACACATTAGATTAGGTCTTTTAGAGAACCGCATGGTGTTGATTATGATTATGTGTCCTTTCGTGCACTCGGCCGTAAATCTTATTAATTTCTCGCTAATAATATCTACCTCTTGCTACACTGCTGCACATTTCATATTGAACTTCTCACAAATTGAGTTTTTGTTAAGTAACTGGACATGGACGGCTAATTTGATACAACTACCGTTATAATATCCTAGTACACCACATTCTCGAAATAATTATAAGCCGTTTCAGGACCTTCCCTTTATGAGCACGGCTACACTGAACTGGACGGAAGACACTGAAATTATTCATTGCCACTTCGACCATACTTCCATCCAATGCGGTGGTACCAACCCGGGCGGGGTTAACGCTACCACCTATTGGTGCACTTATCCAACTCAGAAAAAGAACGAAAGTGGTGCATGACCGGGGCGAAGATTTGAACCCATAACCTCTCGCATGAAAGGCAAGTCCTCTAGTACCTACACTAGGAGCTGTACAGATTTCCAATAGGCCGTGTAAATCACAGCCTAGGGGCAGCATATTTTCACTTTGCTTTCGTAAAGTGAACTGGCTTATACTTGTAATTAAAGGAAATTAAAAATCTTTATTTGCAAGTCAATATGGTTTACAAAAAGGCGAAATTAATGCCATGAGGCCTTCTCTAACATTCAACCTTAGAGACGTACACTTTTATATACTCGAGACGTAGCTGGTTGCATGCGGACCACCCCATCAACAGCACTAGAAGTCCTGCTGGGACTGCCCCCTCTTGATTTAATAATACAACGAGAGGCGGCAGCCGCAGCTTTTAGGCTTAGAACGACAGGTTTCTGGTCAGGAGAGACTAGGGCACAGGACACAACAATTCTCAGTATAGCTCTGGAGGAGAACCCTTTGCTAGGGGTAAGATGCGATAGGATACCTAAGACATATAACTTTGACAGACTGTACACTATTGAACTCTCCGAGGGTCCAAAGGACTACTCGGGACTAAGAGAAGTTAGGGTATACACGGATGGCTCTAAAACCGAGTATGGTACGGGAGTTGGCTGTTTCTCAGCAGACCTCAATATCAAAAGAACAGTTATGCTGGGCTCCGGAAACTCTATCTTTCAGGCGGAGAGTGTAGGTCTAATTGAGGCAGCCGCAGCAATAAAACAGCGTGAAATGGTAGACTATACAATCAGAATACTAACCGACAGTGCATCTGTTTTGAAGGCTCTTGCCAATCAAACATTCACTTCTGGACTAATTACACAATGTCATGAGGCTTTACAGGACATCTCAATCGACAACAGGATCACACTCCAGTGGATAAAAGGACATAGCGGAAGCCATGGCAACGATGCGGCCGACGATCTCGCCAAGGCGGGTTCGAGTTTAAAGCCCGTCGGACCAGAGCCACTCATGCCAACCCCGTTTAGTGAAGTCAAGACCTGGCTGAGGAAACGAATGACACGGGCTCACACTGCAAGGTGGTCATCTACAGCGGACTGTAGACAATCAAGGGAAGTAGTGCCAGCACCGGATCCACACCTAACAAGGAAACTTCTACAGCTGCACAGACCACAGTTGAGAACGGTGGTAAGCCTACTCACGGGCCACTGCCAGCTCAACAAACACCTTCACACCATCGGAGTCACGGACAGTCCGCCTCCAAGCAGGGCCTGCTTGGAGGCGGAGGAGACACCGGCACATATAGTCATGGAATGTAGACAACTGCAGACATTTTGTACGGGGGTCTTTAGCTTCGAAAGGAGCGACCCGACAGTGTGGAAAGACCCTAAAGGGCTGCTACGCTTTGTGGAAGAGCTCGGCTGGCTGAAGTGAGCCAAAAGTCGGGTTAATGACCACAACGGCCTCGTGTCAAGTGCGTTCAAGCGTCGGCAGCCACTCGCCGACAACAACAACAACTCGAGACGTAGGGGAGGTGCGTTGGGGTGGGCAAAAAAAAATAAAACAAGGAAGAGATTAGAGGATCATATTGACAAGCAAATAACTACTGATGAAATTATGCAAGTCAGGAAGAAGGGAACAGAAGAATATGAATAGAAAGGGATGTGCGTAAATCAAGTGGAACAGCTTCCACATTTGTGTAGCGTCAGCAGTAAAAGAATATGTGCATAAAGAAGAATTGTGTCCCGGAATAGCAAGAAGCACGGCTCAGCGCTGGTGTGGCATTAGCCATCCATAACCAGTGATATAAAAGGTGTGTGGAGAGTTCGCTCACCGTCAGCGCAATCAAGCTGCGCGCGCAGTAGTGGTGTGGCATTAGCCATCCATAACCAGTGACATAAAGAGTATGTGGAGAGGTGGCTCACCGACAGCGCAGTCGAGCTGCGTGTGCAGTAGTAGTGTGGCATTAGCCATCCATAACCAGTGACATAAAGGGTGTGTGGAGAGGTGGCTCACCGTCAGCGCAGTCAAGCTGCGCGCGCAGTAGTGGTGTGGCATTAGCCATCCATAACCAGTGACATAAAGGGTGTGTGGAGAGGTGGCTCACCGTCAGCGCAGTCAAGCTGCGCGCGCAGTAGTGGTGTGGCATTAGCCATCCATAACCAGTGACATAAAGGGTGTGCGGAGAGGTGGCTCACCGTCAGCGCAGTCGAGCTGCGCGCGCAGTAGTGGTGTGGCATTAGCCATCCATAACCAGTGACATAAAGGATGTGTGGAGAGGTGGCTCACCGTCAGCGCAGTCGAGCTGCGCGCGCAGTAGTGGTGTGGCATTAGCCATCCATAACCAGTGACATAAAGAGTGTGTGGAGAGGTGGCTCACCGTCAGCGCAGTCGAGCTGCGCGCGCAGTAGTGGTGTGGCATTAGCCATCCATAACCAGTGACATAAAGGGTGTGTGGAGAGGTGGCTCACCGTCAGCGCAGTCGAGCTGCGCGCGCAGTAGTGGTGTGGCATTAGCCATCCATAACCAGTGACATAAAGAGTGTGTGGAGAGGTGGCTCACCGTCAGCGCAGTCGAGCTGCGCGCGCAGTAGTGGTGTGGCATTAGCCATCCATAACCAGTGACATAAAGGGTGTGTGGAGAGGTGGCTCACCGTCAGCGCAGTCGAGCTGCGCGCGCAGTAGTGGTGTGGCATTAGCCATCCATAACCAGTGACATAAAGGGTGTGTGGAGAGGTGGCTCACCGTCAGCGCAGTCGAGCTGCGCGCGCAGTAGTGGTGTGGCATTAGCCATCCATAACCAGTGACATAAAGAGTGTGTGGAGAGGTGGCTCACCGTCAGCGCAGTCGAGCTGCGCGCGCAGTAGTGGTGTGGCATTAGCCATCCATAACCAGTGACATAAAGAGTGTGTGGAGAGGTGGCTCACCGTCAGCGCAGTCGAGCTGCGCGCGCAGTAGTGGTGTGGCATTAGCCATCCATAACCAGTGACATAAAGAGTGTGTGGAGAGGTGGCTCACCGTCAGCGCAGTCGAGCTGCGCGCGCAGTAGTGGTGTGGCATTAGCCATCCATAACCAGTGACATAAAGGGTGTGTGGAGAGGTGGCTCACCGTCAGCGCAGTCGAGCTGCGCGCGCAGTAGTGGTGTGGCATTAGCCATCCATAACCAGTGACATAAAGAGTGTGTGGAGAGGTGGCTCACCGTCAGCGCAGTCGAGCTGCGCGCGCAGTAGTGGTGTGGCATTAGCCATCCATAACCAGTGACATAAAGAGTGTGTGGAGAGGTGGCTCACCGTCAGCGCAGTCGAGCTGCGCGCGCAGTAGTGGTGTGGCATTAGCCATCCATAACCAGTGACATAAAGGGTGTGTGGAGAGGTGGCTCACCGTCAGCGCAGTCGAGCTGCGCGCGCAGTAGTGGTGTGGCATTAGCCATCCATAACCAGTGACATAAAGAGTGTGTGGAGAGGTGGCTCACCGTCAGCGCAGTCGAGCTGCGCGCGCAGTAGTGGTGTGGCATTAGCCATCCATAACCAGTGACATAAAGAGTGTGTGGAGAGGTGGCTCACCGTCAGCGCAGTCGAGCTGCGCGCGCAGTAGTGGTGTGGCATTAGCCATCCATAACCAGTAACATAAAGGGTGTGTGGAGAGGTGGCTCACCGTCAGCGCAGTCCAGCTGCGCGCGCAGTAGTGGTGTGGCATTAGCCATCCATAACCAGTGACATAAAGGATGTGTGGAGAGATGGCTCACCGTCAGCGCAGTCGAGCTGCGCGCGCAGTAGTGGTGTGGTATTAGCCATCCATAACCAGTGACATAAAGAGTGTGTGGAGAGGTGGCTCACCGTCAGCGCAGTCGAGCTGCGCGCGCAGTAGTGGTGTGGCATTAGCCATCCATAACCAGTGACATAAAGAGTGTGTGGAGAGGTGGCTCACCGTCAGCGCAGTCGAGCTGCGCGCGCAGTAGTGGTGTGGCATTAGCCATCCATAACCAGTGACATAAAGAGTGTGTGGAGAGGTGGCTCACCGTCAGCGCAGTCGAGCTGCGCGCGCAGTAGTGGTGTGGCATTAGCCATCCATAACCAGTGACATAAAGGGTGTGTGGAGAGGTGGCTCACCGTCAGCGCAGTCGAGCTGCGCGCGCAGTCGAGCTGCGCGCGCAGTAGTGGTGTGGCATTAGCCATCCATAACCAGTGACATAAAGAGTGTGTGGAGAGGTGGCTCACCGTCAGCGCAGTCGAGCTGCGCGCGCAGTAGTGGTGTGGCATTAGCCATCCATAACCAGTGACATAAAGAGTGTGTGGAGAGGTGGCTCACCGTCAGCGCAGTCGAGCTGCGCGCGCAATAGTGGTGTGGCATTAGCCATCCATAACCAGTGACATAAAGGGTGTGTGGAGAGGTGGCTCACCGTCAGCGCAGTCGAGCTGCGCGCGCAGTAGTGGTGTGGCATTAGCCATCCATAACCAGTGACATAAAGGGTGTGTGGAGAGGTGGCTCACCGTCAGCGCAGTCGAGCTGCGCGCGCAGTAGTGGTGTGGCATTAGCCATCCATAACCAGTGACATAAAGGGTGTGTGGAGAGGTGGCTCACCGTCAGCGCAGTCGAGCTGCGCGCGCAGCAGCGCCTCCGACGCTAGCGTGAAGTCGCGCCCGTCGCTCGTCTGCGTGCCCTTCGCCGCCGGCGCAGCCTCCGCGCCGCCCGCCTCGCTCGAGCACAGACCTGCATAATGTTACACCATTCATTTTTGTTTAGTTTTTCTTTTTTCATATTTGTGTTAACCAGTTAAAAATGCCTTCCTTGCTCACTAGATGGCAGGATTTCACGGCCGATTATACAAACATATAAAATTCCTTAGAAAAAGCGACGTACTTGCTTATAGTTCTAACACCATTTTTAATAATGCTAATGTCTAAAGAATTTTGAAGTCCCTTTTTTTTTGAGAAGAATCATACTTTATAGACATCGTAATAATTGTATTACAGATCCATCTATTGTATTGTATAATATTCATCCTTTTGGGACACATATATGGAACACTCGGAATCGACAAAATATGTTCCATGGCAACAGGCTAAAATTATAGTTAAAAACTCACTATTACTACACACTGCTATATTTTAACACTTAAGGCTGTTCCGACCCATATAAAGTTGTTTGCACACATAACGCAAAAAGTATTGCACTTTAAGCCACGAATTAATAATAAAAGTTTAATATAGTCATATTACTTGCAGCGAAAACAATTTCACAATTTCAGGATTATTGGTTTTGTTACAATTTATTTAAATACGATTTGTATTTAACAGCGCCATCTAACGGTGTAAAACTTCTAATCAGCAATTACAACGAAACCATTAAACCTGAAATTGTGAATATGTTTTCGCTGCAACTGCTATGATTATATTTAATATTCTTGACGAATTCATGCCTTAAAGTGCAATAATTTTTGGGTTCTGTGTAAAAAAAACATTGTATGGGTCGGAACATGCTTAATATTATTAAATTATGCCATATTATACATTATGCTAGGAATGCACAAGGAAAATTTTTTCAATGAAGAAAAAAAAAGATTGATGCTGAAATATTTTTTTATCTGTTTGATTTTAAATTACTACTATGGAAGTTGGTTTTTTTTTACTGCTATGGCACTGACATTTGTTGGTTCATGTAGTAGGTGGTAACCTCATTGGTTTTTCTCCCATAGTTATCCCCAGACTGTCATTCTGTTAACTAACATGCCAATTCTTGTTTTCAGTTTAGTACAGTCAGCACAGTCAGCTAGGGCAGAGCCAACTAGAGCAGGGCCAATGGGAAACATAAAAACCGTTTCGTCAAGAGATGGCGCCACTTGTTTGACTTCATTGCGGTGGCAGGAATGTGTATGGTTGAAGATAAATACATAATGCGATGCATAAAAAGGTTGCATGTATGAAGTCATGAAAAATGACTGTAGAAGCGAAAGAAGTATTTTTTAGCAATTGCCTCTTGAGCTAATGCTCAAAGCGATTCATATCAATCCAAATATGGCCATATAGTAATGTTCTCTCATGGCATGGACCGGCGAGTGAGGTCGCTCGCTCCTGACGTTCTCCAGATCCAACGACATATAAAAACACGCAAATCTTCACACAACACTATCGCAACGGTCATTAAGTGTTGTAACCACAATTAGCAGTTTTTGATGAACTTGTTGAGCTTGCTACGCCGCTCCCATACGAGCGGGTTTCGGTAGCGACTTCTTTCCTTCCGTGCTCGCTGGTGAAAGGGCTCCCTGGCATTCGTGACATGCTCAGAACTCTTTGACAACTCACCCCTGATCTGCAGCGCCTCCGCCGACTTGAGGAGGCTGGGCAGGTCGTCCTGGGTCACGTTCACCTCGCCCTTGTACATGAAGTCCACCAGCGACTGCATCTCGCTGAACCTGACGGCGTCCAGTGAGAGGGAGAAAACATTAGGGGAGTCCGTGACAAATGGTCCTGATGGAATGAAATAACCATTCTGTATGGTCAAGCCGAGTTCTCACCTAAATTGGTGTTTATGGAACTTAGAAGTTACGTACAAACTTCATACCCATACAAACTTTTACGTGGTTTACTTCTTCAAGCTGTTAAATAAAAAATGTCAGTTTGCTTAATGCCCATTGTGCGTGCTTTTAAATTTCTCCATACATTTGAAAACTCTAGTCGATCAGTTTGGTGTAAACACCAATTTTAGTGATGAGTCGGACTAGAGGCTCTAACACACATGCTCTTGATACAATGGCGACTTCAGAGAGACAGGTTTAAGACTCAATTCGGTTTGTGTGGACTGCAGCGGTTAGATGGGGGACATATTTGCAAAAATATTGATATTTGTCATGAAAGGTTGCATATTTGCTTCTTTTTGCATATTTGGTTCCTTCTATACTGGTTTGATAGAATCCGCGGATCTTTAGTAGTTTGACTACCAAAAAGTTAAAATAAATGAAATGAAAATTAAATATGGCATGAAATGTTGATTTTCGTGAACTCTTATACCGCTTAACTCATGCGCATATTTCTTGTCGGAGATCCAAAAGTATACTCAAAACAGCTTCATTCATTCATTCAAGAACACCGAAGAAACAACAATATGAATGATCTTATGCTGAGATTCAAAGACATTTCTTCTGTCTTGAGACAATGCTCGAGATTCAAAGACATTTCTTCTGTCTTGAGATAATGCTCAAGTCTTCAGACTGCCAAATTTGACATTACTGCCATACATTTTATGTCAATATTTACAGTCTGAAGTACGCCTTGTGGACACGTAAGTATCAGAAAGATACGCTTCTAATTTAATTGATATTTGGGATTTAATATCAGGCAACAATTATCTATGTCTGCACGTATTTGTCCTTTCGAAATATATGTATCCTGTGTCACAGAACAGAAAAATAAATATAAAGATCTTCTTTTACCTGTTATTTGACTTGCTTTAGATTTTTCAGCAAAACAAAAACGTGCAGACACAGATATTTATTGTCAAAGATACCAAATACCAAGCAAATTGAAACAGTCTTTTTCTGATAAGTAAACTACGTTTGAATGGGGAACATAGCTTGTATGTATATTTGAATGAGTGAGAAAGGTTTTAAAATTGTATTAATGCAACAAACACAAACCTCATGTCTTTCATGAAGATGATCGGGTGCTTGCACGGATTCTGAACGAGCAGACGCTCAAAGTAAGCGGAGCATGCACTCAGCACCACCTTGTGGCAGCGCAGCTGCCGGTTCTCACAGGCGAGGGTGACATCCGCGAAATTTTCTGTCGACAGCAGCTTGGGGAACACCGTCTGCAGGTTGCTGTGGTAGGAGTTCCACCGGACGCAGAACTGCTGCGGCGCCAGCGCCATCTTGACGGCGGTATAACCTCAAAATAACATCAAGATAGCCGCCGATTCGTGGTGGGTAGATTGGATCTTTGGTTGAAAGTTCTATAGGTACTCAAGTTTATATTTTTAGTTCACTGGTTTAGTTAGAATTTCACACAAATGTTACTTGAATATTGTGATTTTGTGACGAAAATAATGTTTTTTTAAGTTTAATTCTATCACAGTTCTTTCTAAAAGGTCACACGCACAAATTGTAACAAAAATAAGTAAAAATTCAAAATACTACTAGTTTTTTTAAGTGTTTTTGGTATTTCATAGAAACAATTTATGACTAGATTGTATAGCTGCCAATTGTAGATTTAGAATTCGAGGAGATCTGAAACAAATGACATTAAAAACGTTAAAAGATTTTCGAAGTCTTTGGAACTAAGCGATGGGTGTTTACGAATAAAAACAATCGAATTATTCGATTGTTCTCATTAATCGATTCATTTGAATATAAATCTACATTATTCGATTGTTGCACAGCGCTACGTAGCGCTACGGAGCGGAGGAGCGTCCAAATATTATCAAACACTCCAGCACGTCGCGACTGCGCAACTGATGCGAGTGAACGAGATAGAATCGACACGCGACCTCAATGCAATTGTACGCGCCGCGCGCAATCGACGAGTAGCGCATACGCACCGCACCGAATACAATTGTACGTGTGCGCCGTCTCATTTGCTCAGCTCAGTGCGATGTAGCAATGGGTCACGGGTAATTTGGTCGCGCGATCTTTTTTTTGCTCATTCCATAACATTTAGGAATGATAGTAGACTTAGGACTTCTGAGGACCGCAGAACATTTTTTGTTTTGCTCATCCGATAAAATTTTTAGGAACGATTGCGAATTTGGGACTCCTGCGGAGGCATGACCTTTTTTTTGGTCATTTTACATTTTTGCGGAAGATTTTCAGGTTGTTCGGTTAGACCCGGGTCGCGAAAAACTGGCGGAGACGCTCCGCCTGTCGCTAGTCCGCCCGCATCGATTGTAACGCGATTTGATTTTTTATTCGACTGTTTATTCGCGGCGACGAATAAATCGACATTCGAATATATGACTGAACAATTGCAATTGTTTTTCTATTACGATCGCCCATCGCTAGTGGAGCTGACAATAATCAGATCCGAGAGACACATTGTAAGTTTTAATGAGAGCCTCGGTAGCCTACTGGCAGGACACCTTGGATTTTGATCTGGTGGTAAAGCGCCTCTAGGCAAGATCCTGGATGACAGTGTGTCCTAATGTCTTTTGCACGTAATCAATTCCTCCTAATACAAACGCTTTAGGTACATGCGTTGCGGATATTAACTGCAAAGATTAAACATTCAAACCTACTCACAGTACCCTGCAGAAATTAATGTATATCAGACGTTGGAAAGAGATATCGGCTAGTTTTGGCTTCGTATAGTGTCATCTCTGTCGCCTGTAGTACACAGGTACCGAGTGACAGCATGTGACTGCGACGAGGCTCTACAATGCCGAAACTAGCTGATTATCTCTTTCCAGTGCACAATATCCAGTGTCCACAGTCGAATAAAGAGTTTATGATACACATCCGGTTGAATGAAAAGATGAACAGTCGAAATACTTTGACTTTTGGAAACAATTATAATGTTGAGTATAGATTAAAACATAGTCGAGGATGTCTACTAGCTACTGAGTACACAAAACCCTAACAAAATTGAATCAGAGGTTGTATTTAAACACCATTCATTTTTACGTTTAACCGGAAGTGTATCCTTTAACCTTTGGTTGACTGTACCTATTCCCATTATCACAAAAATCGTATTTCGTACATACCTATGAAATTCGTTGAAAGATGCGACGTACCTACTTGCTTAGTTCGAAAAAGCATAGTTAATATGTTTCCAGTACATTTTGTATGAAAACGAATGCATTCTTACAAATAGGCACACAAAACTACGACACAAAGTTCACACTTAAAATAATCAGACGGGCAAACGTATAAGAAATTTAAACAACACAACATTTCTTATTTTACATTTACAAACGAAAGAATAGGTATTTCCATGAAAAACATTTTTTTGTTCAAAATCACCATTTTTTTACATGACAGCTGTCACTTAGCTGTCATCAAAGAAAAAGGGTTGCTGCTAATTAGAAAACGGCTAATTAGCAATACGTCTGGAAAAGTCTGACTAGAGTAAAGACTTTTCTGTGACAAAAGTACTCAGTTACAAAAAGTGCAATCTTAAGTACAAATCGTTTGGTTAGTAGGCACATATTTAATACGTTTCTTGTCCACGTTTTAATACTTAATAGATATTTTAACCTTTAAATCCGTCGGTCACAAGATGTTTGAAAATTCTGAAAAACACTAGAATAGGTATACACTTAAGTAGTTGTGGAGCAAACAGTCATACTTTTTAAGGAAAAGCTAGAATTCTGAAGAGCAAATTATGTATGAAATTGCTAAATAATCGTTGTACGTCTTGAGACCCCACGTCCATGTCCAGCAGTGACGGGACCCTCGGCACGTGAACATGTTCAAGCTTGACCGGTTTTTTCTAGGGGTTAGCTACACTCATCATAGATTAGTACAAATATCCTATGCACCACACATGTTCTTTGTGTTATACGGCGAATAATTTGTATTTTGTTACACGCAAGTGTAAAATAGCAGTTAGATAGCAGCAAATTAAGTTTATAGTTTATTTAAGGTCGAAAAAAAATTTTGAGTACCAACGATTTATCAAAAGTTTGTTTCTCTGCCGAACCGCCACGCTAGGGTATAGAATTGCCTGCAGCCTGTGCTGCAGGCGAGAGCTTTTAATTGTTCTGCAATAATTCTAAAATTGGCTGGCAAGGTACCTCACTTAGCGTGGTTTACTGATTTCACTAAATACTTACGTGTTTTTTTCAGCCGTGTGACATTATTTTAGAATACAAAAAAAAATTCTTCAAAATATGTGCGCCTAAACTGCAAAAGAACTTTCCATTACACACAGATTTCAGCAGGTAAATCGCGAATGGTGTTGGAACCCTTTTTTACATACTAAGACGGGCTACTAGCTTAAAAAAAGTAAAATAATGTAGTAGTTTGTATAAAGGTTAGTATATCTCGGATGTTAAAACACTATAGATATCAAATTTTAAATTAATTCTGAACCATGATTTAACCCGGATTGAAATGCGCATTTGAATATTACACAATAAAAAGAAACCTTTGCTTTTAAACCCTTGTCTTCAATAGAGACCGGGCGTTACCGTCAGGCCGCGGCTTTAAATAATTAAATAAATGATAAGCCGAAAGACTAGTGCTATAAACATAACAAGTGAGGCGTATCGCAATGCAACGAAATCCCAAGATCCTTTAGCGAATACTATTTTAGTGCAGTTCAGACGAGGCACATGTATTTACATACATACTAGCAAGTATTCGTAGGCCATGGGCCTAAAACATTATTATTAATTGAGCAACCTGTCATTAGGGAATTCGCCATAAAACGCATATGTACTTACGACATAAGTTAGTTTAGTTTGACTACCAAACATTTAAATTAATAAAAAAATAAAAGTTAGTTGCAAACTTTTTAGTAATTAGTAATAGGTGCTAATTATTGTCATGTTGCGAAAGCAATTATTATGATTCTTTTGACTACGTTTACTTTGGTGTTTTTTTTAATCTTTGGATAGTTTTTAACAATACCATAATATCAAACCTAAAAAACCAGACCTTCTGTAGGCCACTCGGAAAGAAAAACGTGTAAGTGAATTAAGAAATGTTTTTAAATATTCTTACAGGTGTATGTGAAGACTTAATATCAGCTAAGAAAATAAAATGCGCGTTGCTCCTAGCGATAGAAGTAAGTAATTATTCAGTGGTATTCAGAGTGAACCTGTCAAAACTTAGTACGGGATTAGCCTGGACACAAACGAACGGACAAAGAGCTATTTAGTCCGACCATAATACGCGCAATAAAGTTAGTCCACCCACTCTGAATACTGCTGTATAGTAACCTCTCTTCCCCCGCTTCCAATCCGCCGCCACCGCGCGCCGCCGCCGGCGTCCCGCGGGCCGTCTTCCCTTTCATTACTAGAGACGCTGCTGAGGCACTCGCACCCAAATATTCCCCAAAAGGCATACATTCTTTTTCGTAACTTTAGACCCGCCAGTAAAGAAATTTCACTTCAAAGTCCTGCCTGTTCTTTATTTATGATGTAGTAAATTTTTACGCCCGCTCCTGGCCCAAGCGTTAGGTTCAGGCGTGGCGTTTGGCCCCAAAATGCGTCGCGTCCAAATATAGCGTGCGCCTAGCGCGCCGCGCCCGAGCCAGGTGGAGGGACCCCCGCGCGCGCTATTTTGGTCCCGCGCCCCCCGGAGGTCAACAACCGGCGGCTCCGCGTCTCCCTGCCGCTCCTGCTTCCCTGGGGGGCTTCGCTTGCGTTGGACTAGGTTTTATGAACATTTGATTTTAGGGGCCGTCTCCTTGTAGCTTGTGGTCTTTTCATATATTTTAAATAACTTAATAACTAATAACTAGGTAAACGAAGCTAAATCTGGAAAGCACATAATCAGGATAAAAATATTTATTTCATAAAAATCCCGATATAGGTAGGTCAGTTCAACAATTCACTTTAGGACCAGTCTCATATCTTATGAGCATTTTACTTGATTAGGGCTGTCAAATTATCAAAGCCAAATCTTGTCTAATAGAAGATAGGGCCAAATAAAACTATAAGTACATTTAAAACATTGCATAACCTTAAAATTGTTTTTATAGACATAAAAATGAAAGGGACACATATTTTTTTGACAACTGATAAATGCTATATGTGTTTCATGTGACATCAAGAGACATTTTCACGAAAGGCGACGAAAATGTCGATAAACTCAAAAAAAACAATTTAAAATGTACCTTAGCCACCGTAAACATTCATCTGACAATCAAAATACAAAACCAGTAACAACCATATCCAGCTTTTATCCTGTTTTAGACAAATTCTTAAGCTCTTTATTATTTCTCCAGTCAGAAGGGGTCATTGCCACACATTATACACGCCGATGAAGACAGAAAAATCATCGTCCTGTTCTCTGTTATTCGACACTTGAGAGACTCACTATTTTTTCTTGCGTTGTGTTGAGATGAATATAACTATATTAAAATGTAACAGATACTAGTTAGGTTATTAGTTAATCAGTTTAATTTTATTTATTATGAACCAATTTTAATAGATTTGAAATACGTTCTCTAAAGCACTTAGTAAAGAGGTATTATTTAAATCTATATTGGCAAAAATATACTAATTGGGTTCCCGACTAATTCAATCATATTCAGGGTGGTCCACGTCTTAAATTCTTACAGCCAACCCTAAATAAGACTGTTGTAGCAATTTCACCCAAAACAAACATTAAAATTTAAGTAGGTTTTCCAATTTATGAGGACCCGATCACTAATTTTATCACGTGGCAGTGAATCACGGATCGAAAATTATCACAAGCATGGAATATTTCACGCGCAACCCAACTAAGCGAGCACATGCCTATGTATTCAAGAACGAAAACAAAGGTGCCTTACCGAGTTACATGAACGCTAAAGACCCAGCGTTTCAGATAAGGCTTCTCAACGAGCTGACTCAGGTTACATGGTCATGCGTTTTATTACGGCGAACGAACATACGGTTGCGTCACGGAGAAAACAATTTGGACCAGTGTCTCGAAGCGCAAAAAATGCAAGTCAGCCGCTATTATATATCAAAAGTTGTATTGTAAGAATAGAAGCTTCCTCTGAACCACAGAATCATTGACTTATTATATTACTGCCTTTACATAATAGAATCGATTATCATTTTGAAAATATGAGTCTTTCTTAGAGTAACAACTACGATATGTACGTATTAGGCATTTCTTCTCTGGACATAAAATAAGGTTTGAAATTAATTTAGATAACTGAAATATGAGAATTGATTTCTATTGATATCGTTTAAACTATCACTATGAAGTACGATACATAGATTTGAATCTACAATTTCTTTAACAAGCGAAACAAAATTACTATTGCACTGTCCTAATTAAAATATCACCAAACAGGATATAATAGCTGAAGTTAAAATTTAGCACCCTTGGTCCTCAGCACAGCCGGTTTTTTTATTAAAAAAAGAAATATTACCAGGGCCACTCGCCTTTCTGGAATCTAGGGCCAAGAGCTCACCTAACATAGTGCCTGGCAGAATTGTACCTTCAGGAATGGATGGTGGAATGGAATCGCAATCATCACGGCGGAACTTCGCCGCAAATAAATCCACGAGAAGGTCGGCCTTCTCTTTGGCGGAAAAGGCTAATGAAAAGTCTGGCTGTTGCAAGGGAGAAAGTGAGGACGAGCAGAAATTTGTTTAAAATGATTTGGCGAGGGGCCAGAATTGAAGGCTCTTTGGGTGACTGATCAATTTCTCGGAAATTCTTCCGATATGCTCGAAATTCGCTATTGTATTTACTCTATTACTAGATCTGGAGGCTACAAAGAGGGCCTTTTAGCTATTTTAAGTCTGGTTTACATCGTTTTTACCCACGTAACAAAGCAAACTGGGCCAGTTCCCAGTAGAACAAGCGACCGATCTTTTCGCGTTGAACCATATTTGGCATTTACTACCTAGCTAGGAATAAATTATTATGTAGCTCCTAGATCGCCGTTAGAAACTGCATTAGCACAGCTCGACGGATCCATAGCGCTCAATCAGAGTTGTCTCCAAGGGAAGGAGGCGAAACGTTCTCGCATTCAGTCCCAATCTGCCAACTTGTAGTGCCACACCAGACGCGTGCCAGGCGCAACTTTCTCGGTCCGGGTGTGTGTTACCGTTGAGCTCATCAGGCAGTGGTTATATGACCCCAAGGGGGCAAGCTCCGAAAAAATTGTACCCGGTGGATTTAGAGTCAGCTGAAGATCCAGTAAGGAAGACGCATCACCTGCTCGATCTGGGATGCGCGTATGTTGCCTCTTCAATTGAGTCAGGACTTGCGGCAAAGGGAAGTTGTACATAGTGTTCCTAGCAAAATCGTTCTTCTCTGAGACTAACCACGACGCATCATGCGCGTTTAAGTCTCCCAGAAATACTAACACCGCGAAGAGGAATCTTGCCTAAGTATCGTAATCAGAAAATAAATATCAAACCTGACAGGGACACATCTTCCAGAGTGAAGCCGGGATACTACAGGTACATTGTGCTGGCAGTTCGTTATATTTGTGTCTCCGTAAGTTAAAGCATGGCCGGCATGCTCTGCTTCAGGTGCAGGGGCACGGCATTCATGTTAGTGTGTAGCCCCAGTATGTTCGCTAGTTCAGCGTGAAAGGTGCCGGGGTTGTGCACCATTGGGTTAAATTTTTTCTTGTATTCACTGGTGGAAGAAGTTCAAGCAGCAAATATTGGAAGCTCAAAGTGCAAGTGTATGGCTTCGTCTTTGGGATGGTGATTTGCCGAAACAATAGACGGAAAGAGCCCCGGTCCTCCACGAAGTGGCCGCCGTGACCCCCGACAGTCTCACAAGATATCCCTGGCTATAGTGCTGTTACTTTACTCACGAGCAGAGATTCAGCTTTAAAGTCACTGGACCCCTTCTCTTCGCGTTGTTGCGTTTGAGCAACTGGCTCCTCGGGATACAAGTAGAGAGAAAGTTTTGGTGGCGCGACTTATCACCGAGTGCGGTAATGTACCCAGTTGACCTTGCACGGGTAAAATATTGCGTTCCCACTTACATTATTTTTATATGCCGGAACCCACCCAGCTCTTACAACTCTGATTCTTCCAAGTAACTTCTTGTCTATAATAAGTTCTAATATTTTAATCCTTATGATATTTTAAGTCTACTTCCATTTGCGCGACGCCAAAGCCTCGCAACCCAGGGCGAGGTGGCGTTCTGCAAGTGTGACCATTCAACCGTTGAGACTGGCCGTGGCTCGGATTCCTACTTCCTTTCTACTTTCTAGGGGGTAGGGTTAATCCCGCCTAGGTTTTTACCATCGCATTGAATGAATGATCGATGTGGCAATAAACATTGTCCGTGTTTTCCATCAAGTTCGGCTTAGCAGTGCAATATAATGAAGATTCTTGCATGACGTCTAGTTACCGTGTGATATATTGGGTTAACGTCATGACAGTAATTACCCATTCATGTGCAGTTGCATAAAAGAGTGCCTCAAGGGGACGTTTTGGGGTGGCATACAACTTAAGGCAAAAACTAAACTCAGGAAAATGTCATAGTAAAGTCAGAGTCGCGTGGAAAAAGTAGTTTTATGCATAGACCATTGCAATGTTTAACACTTTCCGCGCTGTAGAAACAAAAATAAAACAAAAACTACGATTGTAAAGAACATAAAATTATTTACTTTTACATTACTTTCATGTCAAAACAATAAACGGTTTTTCAGCATAATTTTATTTTACGCATTCGGTTTTACATTTTTACACCTTTTTGGAATAATTACAAAACATGTGATCAGAGTATGCCATTTATTTGAAATAGATTGTTAGTCTTTATGAATTACTCAACTACATTTTTAAAATCAATTGTTTTGACATTTTAATTCTTATTTGCACCTTAAGCGGTTTCGATTTAGTTTAGCACCGTAAAATATAAACAGAAACCAGTCGTTTTAGAAAAACTCGTTTTTAGAAACAGTTTCGAGTTACAACGCAAGATTTTGATAAAATTGCGAGCTTTACCTCGTTTAGTATTACCCAAATGGGAATGCTTTATTTAATTTTAAAAAACTTCATTTAATTAAAGACTAGTCAATTATAAGACTTTTGTCTGTTATATTATAGTTTGTTTGTTATATTATAGTTTAAACCCAAAAATACCATGTGTTCTAATCGAACCTTGAATTCAAGTGCTGGTTTGAATTAATGTAGATATCTCTCATAGACAAGAAACTTATTAGGAGCTTTCAACACGTTCCCTAAAACGACTGATTGTGTATTTAAAGCCACTGGTAACAAAAATACATAGGGTTCAAAATAGACATCTCTACGTCGCATCAGATAAACCCAAGTTTAATTACAAAAATAAAAAGAACTCCCCCATCGTAGAGCTCCCTCGGCGGAGTAAAAAAAGCCACTCGACACTAAAAATCAATAGCAGACGCCAAAAAGAGCGCAAAGTTTGGACCCCAACTAAACTTCCCTCGGGTCAGCGAACGGAGGGGGCTGGCTCCTGAGTGCGTCTCTATGTGTCTCTATCTATGGTCTCTGTATTGTTACGTGTTTATAGAATGTATCTTCTTGTATGTGCATTTTATATGTCCTTGAATAATCTTATATTAGTTTTGCGTTTGTTAAAAATACTTGATGACTTATATGCTTCAAGAGAGTGCTTTCTTGCTGAGTTTACGGCTTTTATAGGACTAAGGCAATATGGTAAAGTATCTGGTTGCACCAGGATTACCGAAGAATGTGATGGTAGTTATCACAAATATATTTTTATCAAAATATTTTAGATCTACAAAATTCGGGATCGATTAAATACACATACAAAATAGAAAAATAGATACAAAGTATTTAATATAATTGTATGTATTTAATGGATACGACATTAAGCGACATCTATATTTTAAGCATTGTAATCAGATTTTGAAAATAATCTGTAAAAGTATTGGTCGTGACATTCGTCGGAAGCAGGATGCTTCAAATGTAGATGTCTGTGAAACTCAAATTAATAATGTAACCTACCCATTTTGGTTTTTTTTTATAAAATAATTATTAATAAAAGCCACAGTCCAAATTCATGATGTACCTAGTTACATAAAAGTGAACAATATTAACAAATTAGGAAGATGGTCGTTTTTTATTTTTAAGCTGCAATGATTTTTTTAGGTACAACTTTTGTTAAATCTTTTTCACTGGATTTGTTTGCTGTTTCGATCTGCACTAGCGATGGGTCGTTCCGGTTCCAAAAATGAATATACTCCCATTCCTACTCCACACGTCCGGACTGACCTCCGGAATGAAGGTCCAATGTTATTCCGAGAACCGGTTAAAAAATCTGCTTCGGAATGATTATATTTCCACCCCGAAGTGGCTATAATTTCTTTCCGAAATAGCTTTACCGATACCGGAATGGTGGGTCCGCAAGTCTTACATCGGATCCAAGTTCATGGAATATTTCGAATGAGCAAAAAAAAAGGTCATCACTCCAAAAGACCTTCTTCATTCTGATTCCCATTCCATTATCAATGTTGAATGTAACGTTCTTTTCTGGAATGACTATTCAGCCGCCTGGAATGACTATAATACGACGGAATGCATATAACTTAATGAGGAGAAGGAATGGGAATAGGAGTCAGTAAGGCTAATGAGGAGTGTCAAAAGGAGTAACTAAAGCAGAGGAAGCGGGTTCTCGGAATTGGGTGCACCCGGAATGACCCATCGCTATTCCGTGCTTCAGCTCATGAAGCAACATTAGGTATTTTTAAATATTAGATTCATTGTGTATTTCATATGTTACATATTATGTTGAGAGATAATGAAAGTAATTTATAAACGTAGAATTTTAGTCAGACTTTTTACAACTGTATTTGTCATTATTAATAGGTATGTAATATTATGTGCTTTAATAATCTGGCATTTTCAAAGGATACAAAACCATAGATTTCAAAATGGTTACATGAATACTTAATTCTTTTATCCCCTAACATTTGTCTCATTCCCAAATGAATAAAACTACTAATATAAAAATATATATCCTGAGATATTAATAATAATTTTCCGAAAAACTAGGTGTCATTGATTGAGTGACAAAAAAATGTAATAATATGACTAAGCTAGCATTTTTCTAAAATTACAAATGTTATCTATGTATTTCAAAATAGCTGAGGTAGGTAGGTATCTTCTTATGGCGTAAGAACTACGAAAACAGGTGAAGTTAGTAAGGTATATCTTATCAAAATACTGGCATGTTCAATCTAGCCTACATGAGGTGTATATTTGACTGATAAACATCACACCTACTTGTCAAATATTTCCCAATAAATATGACCATACCTATGAGTTTTTTTACCTCAGGTGTGGTGCGTCGTCATCTGCATGGTCGCGCGACAACTCGGCGAATGTGCCGGATACTTAGATATTTTGGCCTTACGCCTTAAAAAAACGCTTATGCATCATTAACGGAATCCCTAGCATGTGTAAATAATGAAGTCGATGATCAGCTTCAACGGCTATGGAATAAACAAGCAATTCATAATGGGATGTTTTCGCATAACACATCTGCATTAGGTAAACGCATAATATACGGGTATTCTTTTCATTTATATGTAGGTACTAGATAGGTCTGAAATGTATGCGGACCGATCAAACCCAACAGGTAAGTTCATTAAAATCATAAAATTGTATCTTCATTAATATTTTCGAGAATTGTAAATGGTAAATTGATTAACTTTAAAACATATTAAAACATATTGATGGATTAATACAAAGTTTAATATATATTTAACAAAAAAAATATTCCGTTTTAGATATCCATAAGCAACCCAAAAAATGGTGATAGGTACAATACAATTTAACTTTCAAAAGGTATGAAAATATTTCTAGTAGTAAATATACCTACTTGATAATGGAAACAAATACGATTCCAATTAGAACAAAAATATCACATAAATACCTTCAATCGTAGCAGTATCCATGGTTTATAAATTATGAGAACTATACAATTACAGTCCATTACACAGTATCCGAGCAACGAAGAGACAACACAGATTTTAATAATCAAATATTGGCCAAAGCACTGCTCGTCTCTCCGTAGCGACGGACTCACACAATGACGCTCACATGAGCTGTGCGCCAGCCAGACCAACAAAGCTAACATTTGCCCTGATCCCAAAATAGTCTAAGGCCCCCAAATGTTATAAACATGCGCCGAATGACTCAGCGCGCGCCCGAGCACGATGCACAAAAAATCAATATTTAAACAATTACAGCGACCCTTTTTTCTAAAAAAGGAAGCCGGTTGAGGGGATAAAAAGTTATTGACTCCAAGAACATAAAGACCACGACCATAGCTCAATGTATGTATGTCTGGCCACTCCTGAAATTAAATCTATTTTCGGACTACGGTACCACTGAAAAACCTTAGCATTGCAAGGAAACGAAAAAAATACTGAGATACTTACGCGAGTACGCAGCTGAAAACTCCTAAACGTATGCAATTAGTCTAGTCTGCACTTTTTTACGATGGAAAATCAATAAATATAAGAGCGCACGGAATTGTTCATATTCCCCCCCGCAACCCGCGAGCCGACGACCGTCTCGCGTGGTTAAAAACGAAAAACCTATCAAGAATACGACGCAAGGAAAAGAGACAAATATATCATCCAATTGTAAATAGTGACAGAATCATAACAAACGTCTTGGTGTGGCCAGCGCGTCCCAAATGCCTTAAAAAATTGTAATTATGGTGAAATTTAAAGTACAGTCGTTACTTATCAAATGTATGTATACTGGAAAGAGAAGGATCTTCTAAGTCCCTTTTACTCTATGGTTGACGTCAGCATGTCAGAAAGAGATCTCAAATTTGTCTCTATTTCCGGTGTATAGATTTCAGACGAAACGACTGTACACGGAATTAATATTGTCATATCAGCATTGATTTCATGTCAGGAATACAACGTTTTTATTTAGGTTCCAGAAGGAACTCTAATTTCCACTCCCACTTACCAGTTCTTAAAAAGAACCGTTTATATGTATAAACGGTTCTTCCACCGTTTTACGGCAATTTTGAGATTTTTTGTTAATGTTAAGCGCGGCATACGGCGTAATCCAGGACCTTTTAAGGTGTACGATGCCGCCCATAGGCTTTCGAACTTTCAAGGGGGCTGCGAAAACCTTGGAGATACGATTGTATTGTGGCTTAAATATCGGTTTCAACTTGCGACGGACAAGCAATACGTTGTAAATGTCCTTTATTTTAACAATTTTGCAGTAATCATACAAATACGCGTAGTAATATCGGGGAAACAAACACTGTACGGTACGAGCCTGTAGTTTTGAACATTTAGAATGTTTGAAAATTTTCAAAATTAAAAAATAAAAACAAAAACTAGCTTGATTTGTGCGTTTATATTATACGATGCCACCTCTAGAGGAGAACAGCCGGCCATACGAAATTATTTTTTGCCCAATCTGAAATGGAGATGCCACGCTTGCGCTTTTCTCATCGCATATTGACCAGTAAACACCTAAGCTGTTTAGAAATAGACAATTTGGCGTATTTATTTGATGCTAGAGTATGCCCGCGGATCCGCTTGCGTTACAGTCTCACTAAAATAGTCGTTTATTTCCCGGTTTCTTACATTTACTCCACCGCTCATCGATTAGGTAATTCAAAACGATAGTAAGCGGTCGTAAAGTTATAAAAACAGCATCAAATTCGGATAAGTGTTCTTAAATGCAACGGTATCAACGGACAAATGGACCGAAATAGAGACATTAGCCGTACATTGGTTTTATCACAGTTATTGATCGATCTAGTTGGTGTTCGACTATTTAGGTATATTGTAAATTGATTTATTGTCTTCAGGCTTAATTCATGTTCTGTAACTTTATGTAATCTTGTATAATTTTTAATTTGAAAATATTAATCAAACATTTTATTGAAATCTTTGACGAAGGCTATTTTTTGCTCAAACTTTTGTAACTAACTGGAGTAAAATCTAAAGATATCATGTATGATCATTCTGACGTATCCAAGTATGCAAACTAAGGAAAAAATATTAAATAAATAAATAGATGACGATATAAAGAAGGTTATATTATGATGATTCTAACTACTTTCTACATTTGAACAAAACTATAAAGGGTTAAATCAGTTTCAATAAGCGACCAATCGCATTTATTAAAAGATCATTTTTTCCTACATGATAAGATGATAATTACGGGGATAACATATCGGTGTACCTAACAGTTGACTACCTAGTTTTACCCATATTTGTTTTAGACATAAATAAGAGTGGTAAACACATTGTAGGATTATCTAACTATTGCTAAATAGCTCATCACCACAAAAGTAGTATTTTTTTTCACAAGTTTTCCTTTCATGGCAAGCATTCGTTTTAAATACAAATTGTAGGTAGTCAGATTCGAAAGGGGACGGAATCACCCACTTGCTAGATTGCTGAAATCTGTAATACGCGTAGGAAATTATAAATGCACTTTTCAAACCAGAAACATGATATAAACTGGTACATCCAACGGAAATGGAAGCATAGCTTCCTGAGTAATGAAACTCAAAACCGCTAGGCTTCTATTTAGTGTTTAAAAATATAAAAAGAGACATTCATTACAAATTGTCTGAAAAAAAATGAAAGGAAAAAGTTGTAGGAAAAATGACCATCGCACTGGCAACCCAGTGAGTGAGACAGCAGATCTATTTTCCGAAAACAAAAACATTGCATTACGTAACATTATTTTTTAAATTTCACTCACCTTAAATGGTAGACTATGCTTGCAGCCCAGCCAACTTGTGTCAGTTTCAGATGTGGGTTTTCAAAATTGTTTGATAGCACAACCTCAACTTGCGAAACAACGCCATTTTTCTAAGACCTCATTGAGATGCCATGCGAAATTACTTATTTTACTTATAATTAGAAAACTTAACGTATTTCTAGATCTATTTTGTACGAATTCTGTTGCTTTAGTTTAGTACATAATAGTTATTCATGGCCATTTTGCCAAACCAATTTTCAAAGAACTTCGTCAAGAAGAATTCTTAATTTTTGTATTGACTACAACATGAATCAGCCGCTTGACTTTCTGTGTCTAGTAACACTTATATCCCCCTCCGCCTACAAACGATGAAAGCTATATTTACAACGACTACTTTTCTGGCCTCGGTTTTTTGACTCGGCAGTATTTCTGTCGACCACCTCACCTGGGGCTTACTATATTACTATTATTCTGATAAACTTTTAATTTAAATATCACATTGAACCATCCCTGTGCATCCTGTTTGAAATTTACCTTTTACTTTATTTTTTTATTTTTGTAGCTGGAGGTGGTGGAACCGGGCGTTACTACAGCTGAAATAAATAAGAGACGCAACTATGGTGTTATTAACTAGTGCTAACCTTTCAGTATTGCCATAATTGGGTAATACATTACTGCCACAAGCTATCATTGAAACAGCTGTCATTTGAAATTCGGTCGCAGAGGAGTCAAGCAGACCCACAGAACATATAAAATCATAAAGAGACCAGAATTTCCATGTATGTATGTTTACGTAAAAGCGTTCAATGTGGTAAGTATTGCATTTATTCGATCACGGTCGATTCGGGCGGTCTCAGGTCAATTAAAATCAATACAGTTTCGTAAGCATTCAACAATTTTTCATTGCAATGATGATATAAACACGTTCATTCATCGATTTTAAAAAAACATTGGTTCAATCAATACGATTAGTCAATCAATGACACTGTCAATTACCCTTAGTAGCGATGGGTCGTTCGCGAGATTCGCGACTCGGGTCTGACCGAACGACCCGGAAATTGACCAACTATTGACCGAACGGGTCGAAATGACCCGTTCGGTCATTCATTGGCGTAGTCTATGCGACCCGGGGACTAGTCATGAAATTCAAACGTCAAAGTATGATCAAACACGTCACTTTGTGTGGACAGTATGGAAGAAGCTCTATGCGTATCACTAAAAGTAACATGTTTGAACAATGATTAACTCAGTCGTCTCTTCGTGCAACCGGGGCTTAGTAAATTGAGCTAGATGAGTTAAAGCGCACGGGATCGTGGCAGCGCTATAAAAGCAACTTTGCGCTTATAGCGAGCCAGACGTTTAGAGCTATTGTACATGCGGCGCGAGCGCATCGTTCTTGCTTTTTGTCGAAATGCCGGTCTGCACTGTGCAAATATGTAAAAAAATTGTGCACAAGTAAACATCCAAGTACATGGAACATCACATCACATGTAAGTGCACTGTAAGTGTTATTATTCTAATTTTAAACATTTATTGAAAGTCATCACGAGTAGTCCGCGTTAGAAGTAAGTATTGATGTGACCATGTCGCAGTATGTATCGACACATTGGAAGCGAATAGCTTATGAAGCCCACAATAGTGGAACTGGACATCGATGACTAATAGCAAAATCACACCTACTGTCCTGATTTAGGCCCTCAACACACCATAACCAAAATACAGACCGTATACCGTTCCCTCCTGTCCAGCTCGATTGGTGGCTCTCGTGGTCCCGCATGGAATCCGCATACTGTTCCCTCCTGTCCAGGTGGATTGTTGGCTCTCGTGGTCCCCGCCTGGAATCCTTACTTTGAACCAAACACAGTCCTGCCAAGGTCGATTGGTGGCTCTCAGTAGTCCCCGCCAAGGCTTCATACCATTTCACCGTCCAACCCTATTTCACATCCTGGACAACCTTTCCCTAGATCCCACCTATACCGCAGCGAGTAGGTAGGTAGGGTTAGGACTAGTCTTAATTGATTTCCCGTTGGAAATAACACAGCTAACGGAGCTAACTTGAATATAACGGAGAGTTCCGTCCTGTCCAGGTCGATAGGTGGCTCTTGTGGTCCCAGCCTGGAATCCTTATTTGAACCCGACTCCATCCTGCCAAGGTTGACTGGTGGCTCTCAGTGGTCCCTGCCAAGGCTTCTTACCATTTCACCGTCCAACCCTATTTCACATCCTGAACAACCTTTCCCTAGATCCCACCTATAGCGCTATCCCGTTGGAAATAACAGAGCTACCCATTCGGCTGGCACAGAATACTGGCCACCAGGGAGCTCCGCTACAACTCTCTCTTTAAATTTTGAGGAAATTAAAGGCATATTAAAAATTGTGGGATGGTTTACCTATCCGATAGAATGTGAGACCGATGCCTGTGACATTGCTGTAGAAGCACTTTAGCCTAACATTGTTTGATTACTCCCAGAAGCATACAATTATAATGATGTGAGTACATACATAAACTAACATTTATTAATATCTAATCCGTTTATTTTGTTATTTTTGACATTGAGCATGCATTCAGTTAATAAGTAAGGTTTCAAGATAATATTTTGCACGAGGCAGGTTGAGACAAACCAAACACGCAGCTCACACAAAAAAAAATCTCACTGCAGGCGGGGCGAGCCCCTATTGTAGTGCGTACGTAGTTACCAAATCTGATCCAATTTTGTTTCTGCGCAGCCGCTGGCGCCGCTTATAAATTCAAATTCAAATTAAAATTCTTTATTGGCAACAAAAACAACAATTAGGTACAATTTAGAAATGTTTAAAAATAACCTATCATACATTTAATGCATCCTAATGAGGTAATTGTATACCAAAAGGTGCTAGCTCAGCATAATTCCTAAGCAAACAGTACTACCTGAGTTGAGCTGACTGCAAGGTGCTGATTTTCAGCAAGTACCTGCCAATAAATTTATTATATGTGAAATTGTGAGTATAAAGGGCATTACTTAATTTGAAGTGAGGATTAGAATTTTTAGAAGGTTTTGAATTTGAATAAATTAAAGGTGAGGTTATGTTGTATGCAAAGACATATACTTAGAGAAATATTGTTTTTGTTGAATTCAAAGTCATAAAATATTTTCCATAGGTGTTGTAAAATATCGCACATTGATTGCATACAATAATCCAACCGGTCTCAAGAAGTAAACTTGCTAAGGATAGAGTAAGTTCAATCGAGTGTCGGGAATCGTCCTCTATGCCAACAGCTTGGTGGTAAATGTATTTAAGCTTTTTGGTTTCCTTGTTGTTTGGACCTGGTTTGAGGTTCACAAAAAACGCAAAAAAATTTAACACTTACAGAGTTGACTCTGTATGTATTTACATTTTAAGCCTATGGTCATGACATACTTTGATAATATGAGCAATTCGTAACAATCATGGACACGTTTATGGTTTCCGAGTGTCCGATAGATGCAATTTGGAGCGAATTTGCGATATACCCAATTTGGAATGCAAGTTATTGCACTTGTGAAGAGGTGTGAAATAAAACAACATTTGAAATATTAATGTACTCTTTGAAATATATATTTTTTAAAATCTGTTACGTATCTATACATAATGTAGGACTAGCTGTGCAGTGCATACGTCCCTCCATACAATAATATGTACTCTCGTATATTAATAATTTTACTTATTAAACAGTAACAAATTATTTCATTCAATGATTAGTGTATGTATAGCAGAATCTTTGGTTAGGTTTTCTGTTGAAAAAAACATGAGTCAACAGTATTAAAATAAAATATATATGTACAAAATATAATACAAAATTGGGCTATAACTAAACTTAACCAACACTTGTCATAACTCAAAATTGCCTTAAAATATGTTCAACAGTTCTCGATATAAAATTTAGGTAATTTGGTATAAAGTATTCCACATCTCTATATCTGCATCTTTTGAATCCTTTGTAACAGTCATTGAAAACGGAGACCTCATCTACTCTTCCACAGTAAATTTTTTGTCTTGTACACTTTTTAAGTTTTCGATGAACTAAAAATGTTGAAGACTGAGGGCCGAGTGCACGAAAGGACAATAAATCAAAATCAACGTCAACGTACGATTAGACACGTCACTTTGGATGGACAGTATGGAAGGAACTCCATGCGGTTCACTAAAAGTGACGTGTTTGAACATTGATTAACTCGGCCGTCTCTTCGTCCAATCAGGGCTAAATCGTACATCTAAAGTGTCCGCATAGAGCAGTGGGTGGGAAAAAGCTCTTCTCTCAGCAACAGAAGTACGGGAGACTAAAATATGTCAGGTACAGAAAATGTTGATTGGGTTGAATTTTAGTGGGTGATCGGCTACAAAACAAGAGTTGAAGTTATGTCAAACAGTTTTGAGGTTATGCCAAGCGAAAAATTGCCCATTACCATACATTTCAATCGACACCATATCGAAACGCACCCAAAACTTCGAACACATTTTGATGCCTTAAATACAAGCTAACCAACCAACCTTGGCCGTTAAATACATATCATATCATTAATCACAAATTTACAACAAAGAAAAACCTTCACAATTCCATTCATCATATAAATCTAAAATTAGGTTAACAAAATGTTGCAACTCTATATTAAGTTTCATGAGTTACCCAAGGCCGTTATCGTTCAATCCTCATCACATGATGTAATTTTTTTAAAAACTACTCACTGCTGGCAAATAGTAGTGTCTATTTGATGTATTTTTTTTATAAACTATCCACAGCTGGCAAATAGTAGTATATTATTTATCGAAATCACATCAGCAATTATCTTTAAATAAAAAATGTTTGCCCACCCATTCACTAATGAATTATCGCCATGAATATTAAGAAAAGAATATTACCTTTCCCTAATGGAAAAATAAACTCTTGGTGTTGTCCGTATTGAAATATTGAATAAGGTTTAGGTGAGTTCTAATAAAAAAAACATTTAGGTATGAATATAGATTTCTTCAACTAATGATGTAGATAGGTAAGTATTTTTCAGGTTGCAGTAAGATTGAGAGAAATGAAAATAAATGTTTTACTATTATAATATTTCTGCAGTAACATACTTACATTTCAAATATTTGTCGTTTGAATAAAATTTGCTATTAATAATTCAACAGTTTGAAAATTATGGAATTTGTTTTTGCTAAAAATATATATATTTTTATATACATATATACGATGGACAAGTATATTGACCTACAAAAATAGTGTTAAATATTGTTTTACCTCACAGGACTAGGATCAATATTATTGTTTGGTTTTAATGAGCAAAGCGGTATCCCTTTTGAGACTGAAGGTTCAATATTTATTCTTGGAAAAGAAGTATGGATACGCACTAGAGAGAAGCACATCCTCTTCATTTTCACCTCTTTACATTTTTATCTGACTTAAAAGAGATCTCGCTTCGCTCCCCTAACAAGCATTCACTCAAATCAGCTCGACACAACCCAGCAAATTCAACAGAAATAAAGTTATGAAGGCTTATAACAAATTTTGATACTCATAGAAATTCAATATCATTTTTTCACTTTCACATCTCGCTTGATAAATAGCTTACATAATTTGTAAATACGAAGGCAGAGATAAAACTCCTCCATTTATTTAAAAAAAACTTAAAAAACATATTGCATGCTTGTTATGTATCACTATCATGAATACTGTGAAAATCTATGCGCTAACTCGATGCACACGATAAGCGCTGAAAACTGAAACCCCAGAATTTCTTAGCCCAATCACACCACAATTTAACAAATTCGAGACGGTTGATCCGGTAAACCATGTACAGACATGCAATATGCATCTAATATTGTGTACCAAATAAATACTTAAAACAACAAAGCTGAACCTGACTAAACCGTAACATTAAATTGATTAAAAAAAACTCAACAGAATATATTACTTTGATTTATAACTAACAAGCCCTAGATCTTAGTATGCACAAATAATTTTGATTACTCCCAAAACATTTTTATACACTAAATTTTCCAACACTTCACAGGAACACAATGTATCCGGCACTGAGCCAGGATGTCAATTCCATCATTACATCTTACATTAAATATTACAATGTCCCAAAATTAGTGGTGGGACACAGGAGGGATTATTCGATGCAAAAACTATTTTAAGGATCAAAAATGCCTTCCCACTGTTTTGGGGTCGTCCTTAAATCACGTGAGGTTTGAACTAGGGGAAGAAAAACACCACGATTCATTACGTTGTGGGGTGGGGTGAGATAATGTTTCAGTTTCTTTATTTCGTCCATTAGATGTAAATGACACACTCGGATTAATCTTTTGAGGGTTCCGTAACCAAAGGGTGAAAACGGAACCCTATTACTAAGCTTCCGCTGGCTGTCCGTCCGTCAGTCTGTCACAGGGCTGTATCTCGTGAACCGTAATAGGTAGGCAGCTGATATTTTCACGGAGTGTGTATTAATTTTGCCGCTTTAACAAAAAATGGGTAAAATAAAAAAATTAAAGGGGGGGGGCACACAAAAAATGAGATTTTTTTGTGTTAAACCTTTTACGATGGTACGGAACCCTTCGTGTGCGAGTCCGACTCGCACTTGGCCGGTTTTTTTTCTATCTCTTTTGACAATCACATGTGTTTTTTCGTGTGTCAATGCTTGTCTACTTATAAGTGAAAAAATAAGTCAATGGTCCAAAGAATCTGCCTTTCAAATGTACAAGTTCTAATTATTCATTATTATGTCATGGAAATGTTTATATAGTAGTGCTTAAGCTTCAAGTGCATTAAACATCAATTAAATTATCAATTTTATTAGTATTTAAACTTTTTATAATTTAATATTTTTATGTTTTTTATTTAAAACACACATCATAATGGGAGGGAATGATAGCCTAAAACCTCAGGCGATGGGACCCCCCATAAGAAGGCCTCACGTTATTAAAGGATGGCTCCCTTTTGTATTTCAAAATAATAAATACAATAAATAAATACAATGGGATGCTGCATCTTAAACGAAACATTTTCACATTTCGATTGGAATATAACCCCTATCAACGTCCCACCAGAGCATTTACGGTACAATGATAAATAAAATTAAAAGTGCTAGTGAATAGGTTTTCTGTGCAACTATGGCCCATGATGACTAAGTCTGAAAATAAAAACAAGCGATTATGTAACTAGGCATAAGTCTATCAATACAGATCGAACTAAAATCTCAGACGCATCAGCTGCATTCAACAACCCTTACAAGTGGTCGTTTTGTATAGTAACAACTTTTGCACGGCACCATAGCCATGACAAAAAGTGTCTGGGTGATTCTTTATTTGAAACTGAACTTTTATCTAACTTTTATCTTAGTAAATAAGTACTATTTTTGTTTCTTAGGTCACAAGGAAGAATCGAATATGTCCCTTATTGGCATTTTCAGCAAATTTTTTAAAGATTTACAACTTTACATGTTTGAAATACAATAAAAAAATATTGTGAACCAAAAAGTTCCAAAACTGTAATTGAAAACCTAAAAGAAAAAATTACTAGTCAATAAAACAAATTTTTGTACACAAATTACCAAAAAGTCAGCATACCGTTTTTTGTGAGAAATCTAATAAGATAGCGAGACATGTTCGTTTTTCACTTTCAGGATAACCTTCTAAAACGAATTCAGTCGATGTAAACCCACCGGGTCCGTGTATTCACACAAAAGTTCAGCATCCCATACAGAATCACCCGCGCCCCGCACACAGTCCGAGTATTACCGTCGCACTGTTCTCGAATCGGCGTCAGAGTGACCCCGCCGCGCCATCCACAGACTCACTTCGCAGCGCCGTCCGCGAGCTACGCGTTGTGAGCGGACGTCAACTCGTAAAAGAGGACGTACGCTTCGCTGGAGACGACGTTCCGGGGACTGATGGTGGACACTCTGGAAGCGACAATTAATTGAATAAAAAAAAACATTCAGTCATTTGTGCATCGTGTCAAAACATTGGTCATAAAGTAGTGAGATATGTCCATAGTTTTGTCAGTTATTATAGAATGTGTCTGCAGTAATGACACCAATAGCAGAAAATAGTGTCAAAAACAGCAGATGTGTCAAAATTTTTACAAATTGTAAGAATGTCAATAATTTTGTCAGTTATTGTGGTATGTGTCTACAGTTAAGATAGTAGTAGTAGAAATAGTCTGTTAATGTCAAACATGTCAAGTCAGAATATGTCCAGTTATGACAGAAGAGAATGAGCGCCTCGTAGCTCAGGGGCGCGTGGCCGTGTTTCTAATGCCAGAGGTCATGTGATCGATCCCTAAGCCATTAATTTACCACTCTCATTCTATTTCTAATTTGGCTAAGGGTGTTTCATCACGAATGCGAGCTATTCCATAGTTCGGAACCCATGTAAAACTGTAGGCCCCTTCTCCTGCTAGGGGGTTGGGTTAGCCCGCCCGGGTTGGTACCTTGATTTCATGGATTCAACTGGGATGTCACCTAATTCCAATAGCAGAACAAGTCGCACATGTACAGACCTCGAGTCGTTGTATTCGTGCCAGTCCCCAGTGTACGGATGCTTGCAGTAAGCCGTATAGTGCCCGGAGTAAGTGGTGCCTGCAACAAAATATATCAACCTAATCAAAACCTATTCAAATACATCGAATTAACGCTTACCTGCATTGCGGACATTCACTGCCTACACGATCGATTCTACATAAATATAACATTCATTGAAAAAAGTGTCGTACCTACTTCCTTTGTACAAAGGAGTGTTTACTTAGTCAACCTAGTACTGGCTCTAGCGTCTGATGAAATAGTGTTTTGGTGACGTTGGCAATATGTTTGAATGTTCAAGCTTTGCAATCAATGTCCGCAACGCAGCTAGAGCGTTAAATCAATGTATGCATTTATAATCTTAAATACTGTGTTGCTAGGAAGCATTGATTACGGGAGGAGAGACTGTAAGGAAATTCAAAATTGTTAGACGTAATACCGCCAAAGTTAAGTTTTGCAGTGCAACAACCATTTACACTTTTTGCTGGTGACACGAAAATTTATGGGGACCCATTATTGTTAGTCATCAATTGATACAAGACAATTTCGACCACACAGTACAATGGACTAAAGACTGGTTCCTAACATTAAATGCTAGCAAAATGTACTGTGCTGCATAGGCAAAAGGAACCCACACCATCTACACAATCGACGGCAGTGTCTTCACAAAAAGACCTTGTCCTTGACCAGCTGTTGCAGCTGTTAGTGTATATAATAATAATATAATAATAATAATAGTAATTTATTACAAATATTTTTTAAGATGGACGAAGTCAAGCATTCATTCCAATATGGCAAATTTAAACAAACTTTTGAAATTTCTGAAAAATTTTAAAGAGATATTTTTGGACAAAAAAATATCGAGGGTCTATTGGGCCTCTTTATCCTATGGAAGGGATGATGAAGAGACACCAAATGATGCCAGAAAAAAATGTACCAGAGCTTCAGAAAAGATACTACACCAAAAGTGCCATCTTCATGGCACTTTTGAACAAGACTTGGCTCCATGCCAGACATAAAAAAAATTAAAGCATACTTCTCGAGAAACAGGGTGAACGTTCTGGATTGGCTGGGGCTGGAAATTCTAGCTTACAGCTGCTTGCGTGTACTAAAACAGCCTTACTAATAAACAATTCTAATTCCACAGCTTTATCTCGGAATAGTTACGCCAGGCTTTAGGATGGTATAAGCCAAAAAGTTATTTATTACAATCAAAGTGCGTTACACCAAATATTTTGCTCACTGGCGTATACTTGCATGCTGATCGACCTCGGACCACTTATTCCGGCGCCTAAAATGTGGTTCCCGCATTCGATTGTCAAGACAAATGTCATCGTGATCGCGTTGAAAAGTGCTCAATTTCTATTTAGTATTCTTGCTTACGCTCAGATTCTTTTTGCATGTAGTTAAGGACATAAATCACATTTTATGTCCTTAACTACATAAATCTGAGCACTTAGAGTAATTTGGCAGTTATTGAAAGCGGGTTGTGGCGAATGTGTCTAAATATCAACAGCTGTTTGGTTCGATGAAGCTTTTTTTCTCTTTTTTCGTCCCTATACTAGGGCCCAACCTAGAGTAAAGGCGAAATAAATTTTCATACATTTTGCAATAATCTATTCCACGGCTTAAGGTGGCCCAACCCGGCGGGCCTAACTCATTCGCGGGCACGGTACAAAACCGTGCTGTTGCGCTCTGGGACCTTCTCTGTTTCAAAGAATAAGACAGGCTCCGTGATGAGGAAGATGCAACATGTCCACATAAAAGACAATGTGCATAGTGTATGATTTGGTAAGATTTAGGAAAATTTTAATTTCAAAACGACTTATAGCTAAAAGTAAACCACGACCGCTGTAGTCAAAAACCTAACAAAAACCAAATAGATCATAAATCTTGATTAAATAAGTTATGTCTGATGACTAATCTTTTTATGATGTTCTTACTTTATCATTGCGTAATCTACCTCCAAAGTTATTGTATAAAACGCGCGAAAAATTCGAACTTTCGGACCTTATAACTTATAAACCAAACACAATTTTACAATGCCAATTGTCATCAGACATCTAGTTCGATCAAATAAAGCTATTTTGAGCAAAATTTTGGATCTCTGACAAGAAATATGGGCGTGATCTTCTTCCCCTTTTGTATGGGGAGATGAGCGGGTTGAGCTACCGAGGATCAGCTTACACCCCCATTATTAGCAGTATCTTTTTGACAGCTAGGAATAACTAAGGAATTGCGATAGTGTAAATGATTATTAGTAAGGCTGTAAGTGAATACTAAATCAATAATAATCGAGCCTATGGCCAAGCGAGTGGTCGCTGCTCCGAGATGGTGCGCCATGTACTGACCCGAGTGGTTGCTGACGGCGTAGAGGTTGTAGGTGGCCTCCTGGCCACGCGTCGCCGCGTACGGGGACATGTCGAGCCCCGTCAGTGGGAACTCCACGAGCACGTTGAGTTTGCCTCGGAAGCGCTCCGTCGGCGAGAACCTTCCGCCGAGATAGTGCACAGTTGTACAATACATGTTGTTCATGGGGTTTCGTAAGTTTATTTTGATGTTTGGATACGGATGGCTAATATTACACCCGTCACGATATTAGCATGGACTACCAACCATGTGCAGTTGCATAAAAATAGAGGCAGCCAACTATGCCATTACAGTTATTTATTTACTTTATATTAGACAGGCAGCCTAGGCTGATGTGTCTAAATCGGGTACAGAGTTCATTGATGTATTAACAGATTATATATACTTAAGGCCCTGGTACTAGCCAAATCGCAAAGTTAGACGAGGCACCCCAAGTTAACTAACTAAGTCTGACGTTTAGAAGTGTCATTCTTACATTATATTTCCTTTTCTATGTTATATATGTTTCCTTTTTCTGTACAAAATACATTGCGGAAACGGTGTCCATTTCCGAACTTTTTTGACTAAATGTAGAAATCTAAAAGCAAATGGAATTTTTTGTTTATGCATATATGCTGTTTTTGCTTATATCTAGAAATCGAATTACTTTCAGATTTCTAATGAGAAAAATCAACTTTTTTATTTTTATTATTATTTAAATAAATGATGGAATAAAAAAATATTAACAATCCATTATCAGTCTGGAGTTCTATTTGGATTTGCTGAAGCGTTTCACTACATATTATTACATTTGTTAAAAAGTGCATTTGTATGGCGCGAGTAGTTGGCTAGTCCTAGCGCCTTAATCGGTTTACTTATTTTAAAATTTTATTTATTTAGATAGATAAGCGTCGAAACAGTTCTTAAATTGATTACTGTTGTTACTGATAATGTCTTCTGGAAGTTATGGGCGAATCAACCTATCTCTCGAAGGGGGTGATTCTAGAGGCAGAAGTAAGTAACACACCATTTTAAATACTTCTGAAATCGGGAAAAAAGTTAAGTTGTGCGTTAATAATGGTATGGGATTTTTTTTTTCGATATGGACGTACCTCTTCAGATGAAGGACCAGCACGCGCGGGAAGCGCTGCACCGTAAACCACTTGAGGCACTTGCGACGGACGCCGCAGCGGGAACACGTCTGCAACACGAAGCGGAACATTGCAGATAGTTTCTTTGCCTTGAAAGGAAGGTCCTTGCCTCCCCCCTTACCAAATCTCCATGAAATAGAGCAAAGTTGTTTGTGTCAGTTCTGACAGTACACATTGTATTTCAGCCTAAGCGTGTAATAGGCTAACCCTTCAGCTGGCACACTTCAACGGCTGGCAGTCAACTGATACACCGGTCGGTAGGCCGCCACGCGGTGAGTTTTTTCTGTTCGCCTACTACTAAAAAAATCTCCCATTTATTGTAGGACAACATCATTAATATAATATGTTTTTGGAATCTGCAATCAATTTAAAATTTTTTGGTTAATACAAAAATATATAGCTAAATAATTGACTTAGTGAAAATAACATTTAATAAACAAATGCCTAATATTTAAATTGAATGTCAAAGTGACAGGAGACAAAGCTGTCAGTTGCCTGTCAAAGAACTTTAGGTACCGATAGCTGTGTCACTTTGCCTGCTGAAGGGTTCAGAGAAAACTGCTTGTAGTGCTCTAATGCTAGCAAATAATCGGGTATTGTGGAAATGTAGCGGCCTTCTGCCAGCAAGATAACGTTGGTGAAAGAGGCAATGAAAATTGTTAGTGTTTTCTATGCAGTTCAACGTAGCTGTGCACTATAAGGTCCTGGCATGGCACCCAGTTTCCATAAGGTGAGTTGGGCATTCTTTTTATGTTAAGTGCGGCATATGGCGTACGCCAGGATCTATTAAGGTGTGAAAACCACTGGTGGTGGCTGCGAAAACCATTCCGGCCGGCCAAGTGCTTCTTTGAGGACGTTTGAGAACCCCCGGTGGTATTTTGGGGGAAATACTTCGGAAAAGAATTCATTCCGTGGTTTACGAACCCTATAGGTAAAGGATCTAGACTAGAGGATCGGCGAGTTTTTATTTTTGGAATGTCGACTGTGAATTTGTGTATTTTCTCCGAGTTGAGCGGTGGTAGAAAGAGGACGGAAGGACAGCGTTATGCAGCTCCGACATTCTTTATCGTAAAGACGATAGAAGACAGAGAGACTCTTCATCAGGCGGTTAGCTATGGATATTAGCCATCCATGAAGTCATACTAAAATAGTTTTTTTCGGGCTTTGTTGCGGTCAGTGCAGTCTGCAACAAAAGGTACTCCAAAACACGCACGGGTTAGGACACGGAGGCACGGGACTCACCGGCTTCTCGTCCCCGTCGAGCTCCTCCTCGCGCGTGAAGTGCGCCAGGCACTGCTGCAGCTTGAGGTTGCCTGTGCGCGACGGTATCGGCAGGCTGGAACAAGGCGCCAATTTTGACTGTCGGGTTTATTACATGTATACATATGTCGGGATCGATACATTGCGGCGGAACGGAAGCGTCAATATCGTCGCGTCGCGCGAATTCCATGGAAACTGCCTAACTCTAAGTTGGGTTCCTTCTAGCAGCTAGTAGCGATACAAAAGTTCATTGCCTAAAATACGACCATAGAGTTGACAATCTATCATCTTGCGGATTAGATATAATGTCTCGTTCTCTCGGTAATCATGTTTCAAGGTCAAGTCGGGATTGCCAACATTTGGGTAGCCATTTTATTAATTCCGTTTCTGAATACGTTCCTGGTTTCTTATTTTGAATGTCTGTTGTTGTAACGGCAATACAAATGCACACTCAGTGAAAATATCAACTGCCTTCCTATTATGGTTCATGAGATATAGCCCACTGACAGACGGACGCAGAGACTGTGGAGGATTAGTGATAGGGTCCCGATGGCACCCGGTATGGAACCCTAAAAAGGGACACACTTGACATCCTAGAGCGGGTTGTATATGACTAGAGCACACACCTGAGGTCCCAGAAGGGGTCGAATGTGACGCTGTCCCGCTGGCAGTGCGTGCAGCGCAGCGTGCTCTTCAGCTGGCCCATGAAGATGTCTCCAACGCGCGACTCCTCCATGCGGAGGTAGCGCTGCCACGCCTCGGCAGCTTTCGCTGAGTCGCTGCGACCACCAATTACCACATCGATATTTGTTCAATATTATCGTGAAGTAAGACCGTGAAGAATTGTCAATAACGTGTACAATTGCAGCGCTCTTACGGAACTGATAGAATTTCGGATTCCATCACGTTTCACACGATGCAATACACTTTTTTATTTGAGCAACACACGTACCAAAGCGGGAAAAAGAGCCCCTATACATAGAATGTCAAAGCTTTATAAAGAGAATGCAGCGGTGGTCGACTGTGATATATTTTTCGACTCGCTGTTTTCGTTCAAGAAAAAAATCAGAAACATCCAATAGTTCTGTTTTATGTTTAAAATGTAATGGAGCATACATTTTTTTTTGTATGTTGTTTTAGGTCGTCTTCTTTACAGTTATTTATTTTAATTTTTATTTCACTAATTCTCAAATAACTTCTACACCTTAACACGAGCTGTGTCATATTTTCACATGATTGTATTAGCACTTTAATGAACCAGTAATCTCATATCACTTGCTTTTTTGTAATTACCTATCTCCAGGTACACTTTTTCTTATTACAAATAACGCCACCTTCAAAATGTATACTTATTCTTGTTTTAGTGAGGGATACTTTTGAAGACAGATCTTTATACTTGTTACCAATTACTTCTTTGTAACTGTGTTTTATTGTCTGCCTTTGTTTTTACTCCAATAATAAATAAATAAATAAATAAATAAATAAAAAAGACATTGGAACGAAAAAGTGGTCGCACTGCATTTTTAAACCCATGCATGTCCTAAGAGGCGACTAATGAGGTTTGTCATCCTCGCTAGCCCAGTGAAGTGCCACCGAGGCATGCGATCATCGAAGTTACTCTCAAGTTACTCAACTCTTGGCGCTGTCATGTTTTGATGGGTGATCCTTTGATAATTGAGGCTGGTTGTGGTTTAGATTCCACGTACAACTGTAGGATCCTTAATAACCAGACGGTAGGGTTAAAACCACCTGGTTTGGAGCCATCTCATCGAATGAACGAAGCCAGAAAGGAAACTGTCCAGAAGTTGACATCCACTACTTTTTATTTCATACCAATTATAATCTAAGGAAGCCGCAACGTACAATAAATGTAACACATCATTCTCGTAAGTGAATGCTCTATTCTTAATATCAATAAATAGTCTTCAACCAAGTAGTTACGCACTGGATAACTAATCAGAAAATCATCTACGGTATTTATGTTTTAATTAGTAAGGGTGTCTGTGTACATAAACTTTAGAACATAGGGTTGCCAATATGTTGCACTCCAATGCTTGCACTAAGACCGTATTCAAATGGGGCCTATATTACGAGGCGGGTCCAACTCACCTAAGACTGTCGTCGATCTCGGTGAGTATCGGCTTGGGCCTCACCGTCACTCGGTTCACGTCTTCGTGCAGGCCTTCGAGGAGGTAGCGCAGGAACTCCTGAAATATAGACATTACCATTATAGAGAGGAAGGAGGTTTGAAAATTTCCGAGAAAAGACTAGTTGCACAAGAGATTAGATAAAAAATAAATAAAAATAAACAGTTTTCTTTCCTATTCGTTTATGATGAGTAAATATATTTTATAAACCCTGTTTCTCATGCCAGAGGTCATTGATTCAATCCTCGACCCGTTCATGCAACACGTGCATTTCTTCAGGAATGAGAGCTGTTCCAAGGGTCGGAATCTATGTAAAACAGTAGGTCTCCTTTCCTCTGCTAGGTGGTAGGGTTAAGCCAGCCCAGCATTGAATAAAAGACGGTCGAAGCGGCAATGAATATTTTCCGTGTTTTTCATCCAGTTCAATGCAGCCGAGCAGTATTAGGAAGGTCCTGGCATGGCACCTAGTTCCCATGTGGTGTGTTAGGCGGTCTCGGTTGGTTACGTATTCAAGAAGAATACTGAGTTGATCGAATCCGCGGATCTATCATTTTGTGACGTAGCTTAGTACAGGTTGACAACCCAAAGTTTAAATAAATGAAATGAAAAACATAATTATCAAACCATGCCCAGTTACATAGAAAAATTGCAAGTGAAGGTACCTGCGCGTCCTGCTGGCTGTAGCCCATGAAGCGCGGCGCGAACCGCTGCACCTGCGACTTGAGAGCCGTCGTGTTCACTACCGAGTCGATATCGCCCTCGCGCCACAGCTCCTTGATGACGGTCGCGAACGCTGCAATGCAAAAGCACGCATGTAATAAACAGTTAAGAGCAGCGCCATCTATGACGGAATGGCGCAACTCCTGACTGGTGGTCAACCGCCACCGATCTGTTTGTGCGGCGCTTTTGAATCAGCATTCAATTCCTCTGCTAAAGTCGAGTACTATCTTGTTCTCGACCGTACGAGGTTTTGCAAGGACACCTCGAAAGTTCTAGGCGTAGCTCAACCTTGCATAAACAGCATTTTTCTGTGGATACGACGGCGCTCACATCACAATTTATATCAGCGATGAAGAGAATCTTCAGAAAAGATCAACTTTTTTTGAAGAGAAACATTTTATGAACTACAATAAAGTGAGGGAGTCAAGTATTTAAAGGGATGGGTCGATGCGTATTAAAACTCTTCTCCAATGATGAGAAAATACAATGTCAGGTCCACACATGGATATTTATTTATTCCTAAGGGAGTACACTGCACTCGGAAGCACTACAAATCCGTCAGTTTGTCAGGCTAAGTATTTCCAAATTCGTATTTCTACGTAATAGATTAAAAAGAGAAAATGTTGTTTAAATCTTATTATTTTTGATGTTTTGAAACATGTACCTTGAATTGTATTACGAACCGTTATAGTAAAAAATAAAAATCTACTAGGATGTCATTCTGGGTGGAATGGCCCGGAAGGAACGATAAGGCACTCACCCTTGATGAGCGCCCCCTTCATGCAGCTGAGGGTGCTGTTGATGTCCGGCTGCAGCTTGTCCTCCGCGATGTACTCCAGCAGCGGCTTCGTGTTGGACAGGCACTGCAGCACGCTGTTCATGAAGCACGTGTTGCCGATGTTGCGTAGACCGTTGAGCCCTGCGGGACCACCCAACAATGAGAAGATGTGTTTAGTTTACCCTACCTGAGGCTCCATAGAAAGGTCCTTTGCCTTTCCATCTGTCTAAAATTGACAGCTGCAGGAACTTTAGGAATTGTCAGGTGCTAAGTGAGTTAAAATTTTCCACGTGTCGTAGTTTCTCACCTCGGCAATGCCGGCCACGTGGGCTTGAGTGTGTGTGTGTGTGCTATGCTTCGAGTGTCAGCTAGCAGAAGGCGACCAGCGAGCGCCGAGATTTGTGAGAAACCCTAGTTTTAGCTGGATCCATTAGGTTAGGTTGGATTAGCAGCATTGTAGTGAATCAGTGTTCCGAACTGAACAATTTTCATGATGGCGGAGTTTAAATTCTGATAAATATTTCAAAGCTAACATTTTTTTTTTCTGAGTGCAAACCTGGACTAATTTTTTTTTATGGCATGAGCTATAATGTCAGTCAGTTCATGATTCCCTTATCTACAACTAGGTACACATATGGAGCTGTATTAGGCTCTCTTGCAAGAAGAGACGGCTGAGTTAATCAATGTTCAAACTAAACACGTCACTCTTAGTGAACCGCATTACTGTCTATAAAAAGTGACGTGTTCAATCCTAAGTTAATGTTGATTTTAATTTTGTGTCCTTTCGTGCACTTAGCCATCCTAAGCCAAGGCATTTTTACTGAAATTATTGAGATAACTACCCAATTCCTGTCGTCACCAAATCGATCGGGCTAACGGACCACTGGCTGGCTAACATTTTATTTTCATTCAAAAGCAAGTCACTTACCGCTCGCTTTGCTGGCGCCATGCGGCGATCCGTTCGCGTAGATGGGATCCGAGCGGCTCTCGCTCCGCCTGCCTCCAGCACCGCTCCTACCGCCCGCCAACTCCTGAAATTCAGCACCATGGCAACGCGTCAGTAACGACCATCATGGCTACCTTTAACATTTCCGCTTCCGTGTCCACATTCACAAATTAACTTAAGGCCCCTCTAGCCACATTGTTCCGCAGACCTGGAGTGAGCGCTCTGAGCTTGCAAGACGAACAAAATGGGACAAAATATTTTAGGGGCTACCAGAACGCATTTTTGAAGGGGGCTAAGTTGTCGTTGTCTATTGGAGCAAATAACTCGGCGGCGAGTGCATTCTTAACGTCGCCTTGACGAATGCCTTTCACTGTCGACATTCCAAACATAAGAACCAACTGATCCTTTAGATTCTTTAAAGGGTCGGTAAACAATGGAATCGACTCCCTGCCAAGGCATTTCCCCTTAAGTATAACCTGGGGCCCTTCAAACGTGGTGTTAAGAGGTAACTGGCCGGCCGGTATGGTGTGCCAGGGGCGTCGCCGGGCACCACTTATATGAGGTCCTGGCGTACGCCATATCAAAACACTCACTAGAAGAGAACGTTACGTAATATTTCAATGTGTGAAGTAAGAGACTTTACACAAAAAACGTGTGAAATTTTGGAGATAAGGCCCATAAGCATCAGAAAATCACGATCCCCATACAAACGTAGCTGACTAATCATTTCAATAACTGTTTCTGCACACTTCTATTTTTTCGAAAATAAGTGAGTCAAACGATAATGAAAAGAAAATCTTCATACAAATGTTCTGTCCTCTGTGGTTTTGACAAGAGTATACATTTTTGGAAAAAAAAAATCCTTATGTACATGCAGACACAGGTAATTTTTGCCTGATATAAGACACCAAATATCAAGTAAATTGGAACAGTGGTTTTGAAATGATTAGTAAATTACGTTTGTAAGAGGAGCTCAATTTTCTGAGCAAAAAAGTGAGAAGTAATCCTAATTTTATTGTCATCATAGCAAAATATATGGTTAATTTTAACCTATTACAAAAAGCACTAAAACAATATGTAAATCAATAATAAAATTGTAACGACAACAAAACAAAAAATACAACAACAAAAAAACCATGCAGAACACGAAAAAAACAAATACGACATTATATATTGGACAGTATATTTTAAAATAATCTCTTTGATTAAGTGCAACATAGAACCAGATTTTCATTCACCCTATTGAACCATATGTAAAACCAGAAATTACGCTCACAAAATGATCTTTAAAATGTTCACAAATGGTTTCGCTTTATTTTTGCTAGATTAAATTAAAACTTTAACAATACGTTTAATTAAATAATACAGCATTTAACTAAGTTAAGTCCAAATGTGTTTATCCGGAAAATCCTCTGAGGACAATTACAAATGTATACCAAATAATACTCACAAATATTGGCGTGAACCATTCGTCTGACTGCAAGAACGACACGGACATGTCATAGTGACCGCGTGCACGGCTCACCAGCATTGTGTTGGCAACGTCCGTTCTAAAGTTGTACGCTTTTACACCAAGTTATACACCACCAGTATTGAATTCAGAACGTAATCAATACTCAACATTCGCTTATTCACCAGTATTACACTCGATATTTTTTTTTCTAATCTCCGTACTTACACTCCCTCAAAACCTCTTTAGACTTAATCTTTAGTTAGCAAAACTGATGTGACAGATCAACCGAAAACGTCAACCCAGTACACTCAAACAGAGATATTTTTCCAAACCTTTTGACACTAAAAAAGGTATTAACTACACTGGATAATAATGTTTTCTAATCTCCGTACATTCCTTCAAAAGATCCGTAGAGTAAATGTTTCGTGAGCAACAGTGTTAAAAGTGACAGAGATATTTTTCGAAAGCTAGTCGACACTCCAAAGTCGTTTATGCACCCACAGTATTACACTGGATATTTTTTTTTCTAATCTCGATACACTCCTTCAAAATCTGTAAAATCTTTCGTGAGCGACAATGCTCAAGTGACAGGTCCCCCGAAAACGACACTCCAAAGTCGGTTATACACTCACAGTATTACACTAGAGGAAAATGTTTTCTAATCTCGATACACTCCTTCAAAATCTGTAAAATCTTTCGTGAGCGACAATGCTCAAGTGACAGGTCCCCCGAAAACGACACTCCAAAGTCGGTTATACACTCACAGTATTACACTAGAGGAAAATGTTTTCTAATCTCGATACACTCCTTCAAAAACTGTAATCTCTTTCGTGAGCGACAATGCTTAAGTGGCAGGTCCCCCGAAAACGGCGCGCCTGAGCGGAGTACGCGGCGCAGGCCAGTCACGAAGCGTTCGTGTGACAGATCGAAGTAGGAATGCACGATAGCGCCTCAGGGTTATTCTGACACAAGGAAGTGCACGGCTCGTGTTGGCTGACTTCTGCTTCCGCCCTTTCGAGTAAACACGTCAGAAACGGATGCGGCCTTGAGCGTTTCCAGGCTATATTTATGCAGTAGTAACTGGAGTTTGTTTACAAAGAAAGAAATAAATGTTCAATAAGATTGCAATTTAAGGCTCCACCTCACGCTAACCTCCGAAAATGTGTATATTTTGGGGTTATTTTCTCTGGGTCTCTTCCACTAATAAGTACTGATCAGCTTAATATTCACATTAAAGGGCCTCTCATACCATCTCGCAATTTATATCAGTACAAGATAATCAGCACTTTAGTAATAAAAGCCCTTTTAAGTGTCGAATAGAATAGATCAGCACTTGGTGAAAAGCAGGCTAACTCTAGTACAAAGTCCCAAAAACCCAAAACCAAAACTAACCTAACCTAAACCAACCGAACATTTCCATATTAACAAGAGTTTTGGATGCTATTAGGTTTTGGACAATGTGCCTTTTGAACTTAATGATGTGTGTGAGTTTTCTTTTTCCAACAGAAGTTATATTTTTTCCATCTCTTCGTGTGGACTGCACAATTTCTGGTTAGTGATAATTTTAAAATTACAATACATCCGCGTCCACATTTTTCGCCTGATGTAACAACCGTAAAAAAATCAAAATATCAATATTTCGACTATTATCTAGGCGACGACGTCAAAAAGATTTTAATGCGTTCCTTATATTCTTTAATAAAAAATTAGTTTGTAAAAACTTATTTAATAGTTTTTTTTTGGGTTATTTTCTAGTTCAGTTTACCGGCGCATGGAAACTAAATGCTTTTGACAATTTTCTTTTTTGTAGTATAAAATCACATATTTATCTAGTGAATAATCGTGAAACATTAATTAATTCGCATTCAAAATAGACGTTATAGATCAAAAACATACATTTCGCTTCCTCGTCAAAAGCTGAGAACTCGATTCTTACGCGCATACATACAACAACGCACCCTAACGCGATACAAAGCATACGGAGGTCGCAATTATCGTTTGTAATAACAACACAGTTTTTATGCTGCTCAGTTGGAGCATTAAACACAGAACAATTAAATCTAAAAGAGTGGAACTGCACAAAGGCGGACTTATCGCTAAAAGTGATTTCTTCCAGTCAATTCGGCCTTAGCGTCCGAATATTTAAGGAGTATCTTTGTATCTTTGGGAACCCGTGCTGGAAGGGACCAGAGAACATAGAAACATTGGAGTAGCAACCTAACCTCGTTTGTAAGGGGCATCGTAGCCACTTTTTACATACAATCGCGGCACCACCGGCGATTCAGTCCGCTTACGAACTCGTTTCCTTCATGAACCGCTTTCGTTCTCTTTCCGAGTTGGATATGTGCATTTCGTCACGAACGCGAGCTGCTACGTGGATCGGAATCCATGTAAAACTGTAGCTCTCCTTCCCTGACTAGGGTAAGTCCGTCCGGGTCGGTATAATCGGATTGGATAAAAATATGGTCGAAGCAGCAATGAAAATGTGTCTGTGTTTTCAATTCAGTTCAATGTAACCGTGCTAATAAATGGGAAGGTCCTGGCATGGCACCTAATTCCATTGGAAATGCGGTGTGTTAGGCTAATGTCACGGCGGTAGGTGTGGTATGAGCCATCAATGTCCCGTCACATAAAAAAATCAGTAATAAACTGCAGAATCACTCCAAACCGTATTGACGTGTGTCACGAAATATACCTGATTAAAAACGTATCAACAATATCGACGAAAAGATTCGAAGAATAACCATAAGCACTTGGACTAAACGAGCAAGTAATTAACGAAATCAGCTGTAAGGAATTTACTCAAGATAAAAAAACGTGCGCGAGCATTACGAAATCGGTGTCTTTATCGCAAGGGCAAACGTGAGGAGCCGTGAGCCGCTGCTCGATCGCGTCGAGATTACACTCTTCATGCATAAAGGTGGGCTCCGGATACGCGAGTCCCGCGACTCGCCGCCTCGCGACCAGAGCCGGTAGTCTAAGTTGTCACCTAAATTGGCGTTACGACAAACCGATCGACTGGCGTTTTCAAATGTATGGAGAAATTGAAGAGCGCGCGCAGCGGGCGTTAAGCGAACTAACCTTTGCGAGTCCGAGCTTGATTTGACAGCTTACTCAACGTTGCCGTAAATACGTCGACTTTGCCGTTTACGTCCACTCCGCGTTTTCATACAAATCGGAAGTCCGCGTTTGACTTTGACAGCTTGAAGAAGTGAAACCACAGAATATCTAGTAAAAACTTGTATGGAGTTTGGAGAAAACGCCAGTCGATCGGTTTGCCGTAAACGCCAATTTAGGTGAGAACTCAGACTGACCACTCTGTAGTCCTAGTTGTCACCTAAAGTGGCGTTTACGGCAAACCGATCGACTGGCGTTTTCAAATGTATGGAGAACTTGAAAAGCGCGCGCAGTGGGCGTTAAGCGAACTAACATTTGCGAGTCCGAGTTTGATTTGACAACTTACTCAACGTTGCCGTAAATACGTCGACGTTGCCGTTTACGCCGACTCCGCGTTTTCATACAAATCGGAAGTCCGAGTTTGACTGTGACAGCTTGAAGAAGTAAAACCCCAGAATATCTAGTAAACATTTGTATGGAGTTTGGCGTTTTTACGGAAAACGCCAGTCGATCGGTTTGCCGTAAACGCCACTTTAGGTGACAACTAGGACTACAGGCTCTGAACGTGTACATTCGTCGGCGCTGACTGGTTGAATAGACGAGTCACCTGAAAGCCTAGGTCGCTAATTGTGACCCTAACCCTAGCCTTAACGTATTTAATCATTAACAATCTGAGGTTCCCGGCTCAGCTCAGGTAAATTTCGTTTTGGAGCAAGAAATCTTCGCGGACATGTTATTAAAACGGTCCGTTTATGGGTGTGTGATGTCTGTGAACAGGGATGAAAATGTGTGAATGGTTTTTAAAGAGAAATAAAAAGTATGTTTAGAGAGTAAGATGTAAGCGCCACCTACCTGGTCCAACTATGGCTAATAACCCCATAAGTGCAAAAACTCATCAAAATCAGTTAAGCTGTTTAGGAGAAGAATTACGAACAAACGCACAGCGGATATTTTTTAACAAAAATTAAACTGGACCTTATCTAACTTTTACAACTTATTCAATTACTTGACATACTCTGTGGCTTGTGGTCTAGGGGATAATGCCTGTGGCCTCTCTTGTAAAGGGTGGTTAAATTGTAAGGGCCGATGTTGAATATGAACCACACCTAAACGCCAAGTTTTTTTCCGAATTTTATTTGACATTTCTCTATTTCAGACTTACTCAATTTGAACCATGGAGAGATACACAATCCAACAACGTGTTAAAGTTATCCAGACTTATTATGAAAATGGGCGTTCAAATCAAAATGCATATCGTGCACTTCGTGATTTTTTTGGTCAATTTGATCGTCCAAATGTGCGTACAATCGCAAAAATCGTGGAAAAAATCGAGCAAACCGGGTCTGTAGAAGATGTGAGAACACCAGTGCATGCTCGTACAGCTCGTACTGCAGAAAATATTGCTGCTGTTCGCGATAGTGTGGCTGAAGAGCCGTCCACCTCAACTCGTCGTCGTGCCCAACAATTGCACCTCTCACGCTCGTCGTTGATGAACATTATGCATAAAGACTTGCATTTACACGCTTACAAGGTGCAATTGGCTCAAGAACTAAAGCCTCTTGACCATTCCAAACGTCGTTAATGGGCAGAATGGTGGCAAGAAATGGCAACAGTGGATGATCAATTTTCGAAGAAAATCATCTTCAGTGATGAGGCACATTTTCACCTCAGTGGATTCGTCAATAAACAGAATTGCCGCATTTGGGCGAATGAAAATCCAAGAGTGATTGTCGAAAAACCAATGCACCCACAAAGAGTGACTGTTTGGTGCGGTTTATGGGCTGGCGGCATCATCGGGCCGTATTTGTTCCAAAATGAGGCCGGTCAGGCAGTTACTGTGAATGGTGTTCGCTATCGTGAGATGATAACGAACTTTTTATGGCCCGAATTGGAAGATATGGATGTGGACGATATGTGGTTTCAGCAGGACGGTGCCACTTGCCACACAGCTAACGAAACAATGGCTCTTTTGCGCAACAAATTCAATGGCCGTGTTATCTCACGTAATGGCGATGTCAATTGGCCGCCAAGATCATGTGATTTGACACCGTTGGACTTTTTTCTTTGGGGTTATTTGAAAGAAAAGGTGTACGTCGATAAGCCAGCAACAATTCAAGAGCTAAAGGATGAGATAATTCGGCACATTAACGGCATAGAACCTCCATTATGCCTCAGGGTCATCGAAAATTTGGACCATCGGATGGAGGTGTGTCGCCATGGTCGCGGCGTACATTTGGCCGATATTTTGTTCCATACATAATTGATTAATACCAATATATCACAATAAAATAAAATTACAATAATTTCCTAAATAGTTTGTGTTTTATTCAAAATCAACATCGGCCCTTGAAATTTAACCACCCTTTATAAAAAGAGCGGGTGCTAATCACCTGTTTCTCATCCGAAATTGTAATGTGCATATTTATCGAGAAAGCGGGTCACTCTATGGTTCTGAAGCAATGAATCAATTGCAGTTCTCCTTCTCCTCAAACTAGATAGTAGGGTTAATAACAAAACGGGTGGGCTCTCTATTATCGCAATGGTTGAAGGATGGTCGAAGTGGCAATGATAATGTGTCGATGTTTTAAATCGAGTTATGCAGCCATACTCATATAAAGGGAGAACATGGCCATGATATAAGCTATCCAGGTCTAGTTCCACAAAACCGTGCCGAATAAGTTCATTCTATCTCTGGTAGAGACAACCCGCGGTCACGCGTCGCTGTCGCTGCTATCCAAAGTATAGCCTTAGGTGGTCCTTGAATTGGCCAAGCAAACATCAGTAATGACATCGCGGCAGGTAGCAGACTTACACACGGCTAAGAAAATGCGCAAACCAGGGACCTCTTTATAATTGCATCATATCGAAACATAACAGAACTCCTTTTCGAAAAAATGGAAGCACCTGGATAATGAGTTTTCTTTTTCCAACAGAAGTTATATTTTTTCCATCTCTTCGTGTGGACTGCATAATTTCTGGTTAGTGATAATTTTAAAATTACAATACATCCGCGTCCACATTTTTCGCCTGATGAAGAACGAGAGATCTATAATAACCATAACTATAATACTAACTAAATATGTTGCACTTCACCCTTAGCTAATGATAATATATGACAAATCCGAGTTTTTTTTTTTTATGTGACTGGACATGGATGGCTAATACCACAAGTTCTGTCATGGTATTAGCCCAACACACCACATGGGAAATAGTTGCCATGCCAGGACCTTCCTTATATAGACGATGTACTCTACGGACGATGCATAAACAATAAACAACAATAAAAAAAGCCTCAACAGAAAGATACTTATGCAACTCATATAATTTTTTAAGTAAAACGTGTGACTTTTTATTTACATTCTCCCTCTCCAAACAAAGTATCAAGCCTGTTGTTATGGCAAAACACACTAGGGTCCTATTCCGTACTGCGACACGAGTTACGAACAAATGGAATGACTATGATTTTAGAATAAATCTATATGCATATAAAATAAAGATGGCAATAACAATAAGTACAGTGACACGGGTCGCCTTCATAAAGTCCAAAAAGCACAAGTTCCAAAACCCAGAATATCCCGAAGTATGTATTATTCGTATGCATTTTAAAAAGCACAAAACCAAACCTAACCCAATTCAAATTTTCCGAACTAATAAGAATTTTGGATGCTTTGGGGTTTGGACCTTATGTTTTTTGGACTTTATGATGCGTCCCCTTTTTTGTGAGAAGCGCGACAAATGGCAACCCCAGTTCGTTCTTCTTGTACTTTGAGGGAAACAGCTCGGCAGCACATTCCACAAGCTACCTAATGGAATCCCTGCGTGTTGATCTTTGAGCGATGCCAGAAAGGGTTGGAGATTTACAGGAAATAGGTAATTAGGAAAATAATACATAATACCAACATTACGTATTATAGATAATAGGAAATGGGTAGAAGATTCTACTCGATTCGGCGCGCCTAGCCTACACCATCCTTATGTCGCGTCGCAGAACGTAACAGAGCCCTGGCAACACCGACTCGCCGTGGTGAAGCCCGCGCGGCGCAGCGTCAGGAGCGCCATGGTCACCGCGTGCGCGCTGTGCTCGCGACGCGAAATGGCAACCGTCTCTGTGCGTCTCGGGGTGCCGCCGTGCACGCCGCCGCCGCCTAAGGAAGCGGGGGTTGTGAGAGGCAGTACGGTGCAAATATACATGTCCAAACTACTGATAAGTAATTCCGAGTCCACCCCATTCTAAGAACCTACCTCCTCTGCTTTTTATACTGCGTTCTAACACTCCTCATCAACTTGTCAACAGCAAACTGTCAAAGCTATCAAGCTTTATTGTACGTAAGGAAACTGGCGCAGTTAACCCTATTGCCCAATACAATTTGAGCGATGTTCGATGAAGAGAAATTGTCATGTTCAGCCTTTAAAAGCGTAAACAAGTTAGTTTCAATTTAGATTGCATTGTCGCCATGATGTGTTCAAATATTGTTTTATCGAGGCTAGCCATTAGGCCGCCATAGCCGGATATTTGAATAAATCAATAATTGTAGTGGCAGAAGTCCACAGAAAACCGAGGACTATAATCAGAGCAACCGTCAAGTTGACCCTTTCTGTGTGTTTCAAAAAAATTTAAGGCCCGTGATAGTGCTATGTGGTTCACCGGAGCGGTTGCGCCAGACTGATTGACACTGATTTTTCTCGTGAGATCCTCACATGTATACTTATCGAAATGAGCTAATACATTTCACCCCCAAATATTTTGGCATGAAGTGTATTTGCTCGAAGACCGACCTTGGTGAACAGATGGCGCCACTTGCCTGTTTACATGGCGCGATAGACACACCCACGTAACAATATATTCAGTCCCTTCAATCCAAGTTCCGTGTAAATATGACAGAAAGAGATCTCTAAAATGGGTCGCCTTCATAAAGTACAAAAAACACAAGATTAGAATATTCAAAAGTATGTATTTTTCGTGTATATTTTAAAAAGCACAAATATAAACCTAATCTAAACTTACCTAACCCAATGGAAATGTTCCGTATTCATAAAAGTTTGCTTTATGATGCGTCCCCTCTAAAATGTCTTCAGTGTAAAAACAAAAACCTGTGCCTTTGGCGAAAAAAAAAATTGGGGCTGAATCAGATTTCAGTGCACTTCTGACGCGTCCGCATGCACTTCGCAAGTAGCAATCAACGTCCCCCTCGACCGCATAACACTATCGACGGTCGACGCATTACAAATAAATAGTGGCGCGAGCCACTTGAATAACCTGGTGTCCAGCGTACTGGTAAGTGGGGCCGGTCAGCGAATGGTGCCGCGGCGCAAACGCCTGCACCGGCGGCGCCTCCGCCGAGTAGCAGCGATGGCAGCTGCAGCGCATTACGCCGGCGCAGCGCGCGCGCCGCCGCCGCCACGCATAACGCCAGCAGCAGCACTAGCCACATGGCGCACGCGCGGCGGCCATCTTGCACGCCGGCCGCGACTTCCCGCCTCGACTGACGCTCGTCGAGTTTGGCAGTTTTTTTATTTTGGTCGTTAACTAACCGCACTCACTGATCCTGCCTCGACTGACGCTCGTCGAGTTTGGTATTTCTTTATTTTTGTCTCTAACTAACCCCACTCACTGATCCTGCCTCGACTTACGCTCGTCGAGTTTGGCAGATTTTGTTTTGAGTTTCCACCTAACCGCACCCACTGATTCCGCCTCGACTGACGCTCGTCAAGTTTGGCAGTTTTTGTTTTTAGTCTATAACTGCACTCATCAATCCTGCCTCGACTGACGCTCGTCAAGTTTGAGGAGTTTTTGTTTTTAATTTTATAACTAACAGCACTCACTGATTCTGCCTCGACTGAAGCTCGTCAAGTTCGGCAGAGTTATGTTTTGATTTCTAACCGCACTCAGTGACCTCGCCTCGACTGACGCTCGTCAAGTTTGGCAGTTTTTGTTTTGAGTTTCTAATCGAACTCACCGATAATATGCACCAGCTACACACACAGGATTTTTCCTGATAGTTTTACACTATTTGCGCATCGTTGTCACCTTTTTTCGTCTTTTGGTGTCTTTCCAGTCTTTTTAAAAAGAAATAATTATTGAGACAATAGGTCAAGGGAGCCTGGTGTTTTTGTTTTCAGTTTGGAGCTAACCTCATTCAATGATTACATAGCTAAACCAATCACCCACAGGAAATGTTTTCTAATGTTTTGACTAGGTTTGCACACACCAGCGGTCAATTTCGTGATCTTTTTTGTGTACCATTGATACTTTTCTTTTCTTGTCTTGCAAGTATTTTAAGTATAATGTTTAATGAAAAAAAATCCAGAGAACATCAGTATTTTTTGGTATTGTATCATCTGGTATTTGCAATTTTGGCTTAACAGATGTCATGCATGCAATATAACATTGGCTAGTTAACCAATTTCGAAAAAAACCTACATAACCATTTCCCGCCTTTTGCAAGGCCGAAAAGTCAAAAGATCCTAATTCTGTATACAGTTGTCTCTTTCTAAAATCACTATCAACCTATAAACCTATCTCTTTTCCGAAAGTCGGAATTAGATTCCACATCACTCGCATCACAACACGCCCGGTTTGTTTCGATCCAATTCACGGTTCTCCCGCCAACGCGTACCGCGAAAGAGATAGCACAACAATAAGACGGCGATTTTCACCGGAGTAGCACTTTTCCACGAACACTTTCGCACATAAAACGCCGCCGCACACTGGACCGATTCAATTTTTAGGAATGCAGCCAACGGAGAGCTGTGCCAAATTACAAAATCGGTCACGCGGCAGGCGGGGCTGCACGCAATCCCGACATCCGGAAATCCAGACAAATTCGCGACTAGGCAGTTCAGGCCAGATATTTTTAAAGTAGAGGTGCTGCGATAATAATCAAAAGACAGTGACATAGGAAAACGCCAATTAACGATCTGTTTGAATTTCTAAGTTTTAGAAACCTGTATGCTAAACTGACCTCAAAAAGTAAGCTTTCCTGGACCAATTCAGCGCCCGTCTTGTTGGAGAGTTGCAACTCACCGTTGGCTTGGAATCTCCAAGACACAAATACGGTTTGCAGGGACACCCAGCCTGTTCTAAAGTTACTATCATGGGATCCAACCATATAGGTAGAATCAGAGCACCCTTTTGTTGTCAACATTAGGTTGTTCAAAAACCAATCGCCCTGCCAGGATAAACTGCCTGCCGGCGTGTGCCTTTCCTCGTACCTACAACTTGGGAGTTTTCAAACGTAATTTAAACAAGCTAGATAGCTCGGGAATAGTGCCATAATCCGCCGGTATGGTGCCACGCTGAGTGTGGTTTCGCGAGGTGATATTTGACTTTTCTGAGTTCTTTTAGTCTCTAGGCTTCTATACAAGTTTTTTGGTACACTCTGGATGAAAAACAAGGACAATTTGAATTTTAAGGATTCAGTTTAATGCAGCCGTGCATGGGAATGGAGGGCCTGGCATGGCACTTAGTTCATTCGGGAAAGCGATGTTGGGCTATGATCATGAGGGTGGGAAGCCATCCAAATCCAATAACATAAAAACACCTTCATTTTTAACGGTTCTTTGCACCAGCAGCGTCTGGATCAATCCACCCCACATTGTCGGGATTTCTCAGTTATCCCCCGCGATGTCTCTTTATCAAGATCTCTTATCATTTTATCAAATGGTAATCGGGATAATGCATCAATGGTCTATTTTAGTAAAATTGCCACAGTTGTAGGAGCTCCCAAATCTTATTACAAATAAATATTGATCCAAAACAAAAATCATTGAATTTTGAATGGAGCTGGACAAGGCTGGCTATACCTACCATTATATTGCCCTTACACAATTCATGCGAACTAGGTGCCATGCCAGGACCTTCCAACGGAAGATCAGCGCTCTCATCGCGAGGGAGTTAGCTAAGTTGACTCCCTTTTCCTCTTAGTTCTATGTTACTTGTACTGTTTACAAAATTGTAATTGTATAAATGAGGAAATAAACGTTTATTCTATTATATTCTTATATTGCACGGCTACATTGGGCTGGATGGAAAACACGGACAATTTTCATTAATGCTTCGACTATCGTTCATTCGATGCTATTGTACCAACCACAGAAGAGAAAAGGAAGGAGAAGTGACATATGGTCGTTATCGCGACCTCACCGTATGGACAAAGTGTGCATATAATGATATGGGAAGCCCGCACAGTCCAAACCACCGCGCGCGAATGTGCTCCCGAAATGCGTCCCATCAACACAGACACTCCAATACGTCGATGTTTGCGTGTGCCGTGTGTGTTTAAGAACGGCCCGTAAGCTATGCTCCCCATACAAACGTAGTTTACTAATCATTTGGAAACCGCTATTCCAATTAAATTGATATTTAATATCTAATATCAGGTAACAAATATCTGTGTCTGCATGCTTTTGTTTTTTTGAAAAATCCAAACCGAATGAAATGAATGCAAAAAGAAAATCTTCATACGCATTTTGTTTTCTCTGTGGTTTGACCCAGAATACGTTTACCGAAAAAACAAAGGCATGCAGACACAGATATTTGTAGCCTAATATTAGATACCAAACATCAAGTAAATTGGAACATTGGTTTTCAAATGATTAGTAAACTACGTTTGTATGGGAGGCGAAATTTTCAGGTGCTTACGGGCCGACCTTAAGATGGTTATACTAGCCAATTCGAATGGTTTGATTGCGTTAAGTTCCTGATCTCTATGGAATGAGAACATGAAAAAAAAGCATGTATAATTCCAGCTAACGTTCTAACAAAACAGAAAGAAAAATGTTACAGAAATTGATATTTTAAGCATGGAATTTTTTTTTAAGTCAGGTCTCAAATATATTATTTTTCAAGTTTGCGGCTTATATTGATATTAACTAATATTTATTTTAATACCATTTCAAAGATCTTAACATTATCTACCCATTCAGCGAAGAACATGTTTAACTTTTCCCAATTTCTTTAACGAAACAATAAAAAACCGGTTTCACGCGTTATGCGGGTCGGTCACATTTAGAAAGAATTATTTTTTAATTAGAAAGAAGATCTTTGTAGTTGAAGGTGGTCGCAACGGCCATTAGACTAGTGGCTCTCTGAGCTGCAGACCTCGCGAGTCTATCTATACATAGCTTTAAACTGAATAAATGTTCACCGCGCCTTACCTCACCTTAAAACCCTAGAAAACTCCACAAATATAGAGGCAGTTTTAAAAATACAAAAAAAAAATACAAAAAAAATGTGTAAGAGCAATGTGTCAGTCTCGCCCCATGGATAGTTGTAGACCACTTTTCAAAAGGTTGAAATTATTAACGGTTCCTAGCTTCTATATTTATGAAACTTGTGTTTTTGTCAAGAAAAATTCCCAATATTTTAGGGAAACCAGCTCCATTCACTCATACAATACTCGATCGAAGGGAAAACTATATTGTACTCAACCACGCACTACTTTGTATAGAGATAGTTTATACTACATGGCTGCAAGGTTGTTTAATGAAATTCCGACAGATTTTAAAAAACTTGACATTCATCGATTTAAAAAGGAATTAAATAATTGGTTAATCGAAAAATGTTTTTATAATGTGAGCGAATTTTTAAATATGAATATATAATCTTTAAATGTTTTCAACGGTTATTATATATGTTTAGTTAATTTATCTGCCTAAACAATTTAATGGAAATGTAATTTATTACTTTATATTGACTCAATTATTTTACAATGTGTTCGATTATTTTATATTTTTAATGTGAATTTAAAACTGTATGCTTTTATTTGACATGCTATGTCATATTGCACGCCTACCCAGGCAGTTTTAGCTTGACTAACGTACCTCTTAAGAGTGAGCCAATACATATCCCTAAGCAAAAAACGGCAATAAAGATTTGATTTTGATTTTGATTTTGATTTTAGAATCCTATTATATTTCATGTATTTTTCTCACTTCGTACTTACCTAATGCTTTAGGTCTTGTAACAAAACGACATTTTTGTGACACTTTTGAAAATTTCTCGAGGTTTGGAAACTTTTGCAAAATGTCCAAAAGCTTAATCGACAATATAATTTCATAAAACAATCAAACCTGCTCACATTTTTTTACAAGAATCGGTTAAGAGAATTGGCCCAAGCTTAAACGGAGACGCGTCGCTCGCGTTTCGCTCGGTTGAAAATTGGTGACAACGGGTCTCGTTGCAGGCGCGCTAGATGGTACGTCATCGGTTTTTTGAACTGAGGTACCAATCCAGGCAGGATTAACCCTACCTCCTAGTAAGTAAGGAATCCGAACCACGAACGATCACTCCCTTAGTCGCCTCTTACGACATGCAAATGAAGAAATGCAGTGGGACAGCTTGTATTATTTTAAAAGGCCGGAACCCGCAAGTTACAAAGTACATACTTGGTGTGTAATTAACCATTCATAGCAGGCGGTGAATGAAACCAATGTTTTCGCCAGTCACGAAATCATTCATCAAGACTAGGCTAGCCAAGCTGGCAATCTCCTACCCTCGCTCCTACCTCCCCTCCTCTCTGGACAATACACTTTCGTGCAGAATTTGCGGTCCTGAAAGCGACCGAGCAATTTTTTCAAACATCCTGAAATGATTCCCCTAAACTGCAAATGAATACTATGTATAAATGAAACAACGTTAAAGAGAAGTGCAAAGATAGGATTATTTTTAGGGTTCCGTACCCAAAGGGTGAAAACTGAACCCTATTACCAAGCCTCCGCCCGTCCGTCCGTCCGTCCGTCCGTCCGTCTGTCACAGGGCTGTATCGCATGAACTGTAATAGGTAGGCAGCTAAAATTTGCACTAAGTGTGTATTTATTTTGCCGCTGTAACAAGAAATAGGTAAAAATTAAAAAATATAAACTTTAAAGGGCCCATACAAAAAACCTAATTTTTTTTGTCGCAAATCTTGTTCCATGGTACGGAACCGAGTCGAACTCGCACTTTGCCGGTTTTTATAGTTGAAATCTCACAACACCCCAGCAGATCGATACTCTTCGATAAACTCCATGTATTTCGGACCAGCTTAGGTACCCGGCTCCGCTCGAGTTAATATCGTTTTGAACTTATGTCTGGGTGAATTATTTATTGGATGAAAAGTAGCTTGAAGGGCTGGTCCACGACCATGTATCTGTTTGCCAAATAGAATCAAAACAGGTTGAGCCGAAATGTTTGTCAATATGACAGAAAGAGATCTCGAATAAGAATTTAGGAAAAAAAAATTCCTGTGCGCGGAAATCCTACAAAAGCAAATTATATTACATAAACACTTAACCGGGCTCAAACTTAAAATATTTTTGGATAAAATGTTTTAAATAAAACACTGTAACAAAACTAGTCGTGGGGAAATCCAAAGAAAGCAAATCAGACTACACCAACACTTCACCAGCTTTCGAGTTACTCCAAGGCTCACATTTGGAAGGTTTTCGGATAAAATGTTTCATATAAAATTCACACATCACAACACTGACACTAAAAATTTTGACAGACCACATTTTGTATACATTTTTCTCCCCCTGCCGTCAAGTATTTCGAAAACCTCCAGTCACCATCTTCTTTTTGCGTGTTTTCCGGTTACAACTGGCTACACATGAACCGAACTCCGTGCACATGGTGGAAGAAAAAAAATCGAGATTTTTACGATGTTCTTTCAGGCCTTTCTCTTTTCTATGTGAGATAGATCTGTTAACGCAGTGTTTAAGATTAGACATACTTTGATTTAATGCTTTTCCTGCATTGAGGTCATTGACTGCAAATTTATAGTAGTCACTGAATATTCGCTATACGTTAAGATGCATTCTGCTTTTACATGTTGTGTTTGTCCATTACAGAAAGTGCATTCAGGCTAAATGTTAATGTTTTTTTTTTAAATAAATGTTAGAGCTGTATTTTTGTAGACAAACCTCATAATATTAAATATTAAAAAATCAGCAACAAGGTCCCGTGAGAAACCAGCACATAATCAGCTAAGCACGGCTTATTAGAGCTGACTAGCGGAGCTCGACGCCGCCGCCGACGCCACAGTTACGAAAAGAGCAGTAGGTACTTAGGTAATAAGCTGTTAGCGTAAGCTTCTACAGGTACTATCATGGACGTTGCTCTGTGGAACTTTCATCCCTTATTCCTTCCCATCCAACCTATATCCGGACCACCCTCCGCAGAGAATCAGAGCAACCCTTGTGGTTGACATTGGGCTTTTGAGAACGAACCGTTTCTCAAAATAATTTCTCTGCCGCACCGCCAGGACATGGAACCTAACCTAACCTAACCTGTGATTCTTCAAACAAAATTTAAAGAAGCTCGATCAGCGATAGTCCGCAAATCTGCTGGTATGATGCAACGCGTGGTTTCGCGAGGTGAGGTGGATTTGGTTTTAAACGTGAAACGCGGCGCACGTTCTTACGGACTGTCTCTTGCGGGTATTTTTTGTATGCCTATTGGCTGGTGGACAGGACGTCCAGGAAAAACTCCGATTCGTTTTTACATATTTATTCCGACTTTACACACAGGAGGAGAACGAGAAGAGCAATAGACAATACAGACAACCAGAGACAGCTAATTGCTGCGTTCGTCGCGAGGGACAAACCAACACTCCTCCTCACGAGTGACCTTATCAGCAATACAGTCTTAACATTCTTCATAACTTCATGAATTTCGGACTAGGCAAAGCCTTCGTGAAAATATCCGCTTCCATCTGTTCGCTTTCCTTGTACTCTATTTGTATTAGACCGCTTCAATACATTCTGACCTCAAACTGATAATCAGATTCTTCACCATGTTGTTCGGCCTGATTATCATTAAAGATGGTAATCTCCTTCTATGAAGTTCAATACCGAGACATATTTTTTTTGTCAGTGCCTCAATATTGGGAAACACAATCAGAATATCACACTAAACGGCGATAACAATATTTTCTCCTCCTTTTCCCAATAACACACATGGAACTCCACACGACAAAATGCCATCTTACGTAGTCCAATTTATCAAAAAACAAACTGTTTAATTTTCTGATGTTTTCCGATACTTTTATATTCTTCAGAACTTTTACATTCAGATTTATTTTGCAGAGAAATATCTTTTCTGCAAACCTCATTTGGACTTTTTTGGTTAATGATCGTGATACAGTAATCTTCATCTTCACTTCCATGATTTTCTGAATCGATTTCTTAATTTTCGAATTCGCGTTGTGTAATTTTCCCACAATAGTATATTTCTTTTATTTAAAACTTTGACATATCTGCTCACTATCATGTTATTTCTATGCAGCATCCAAATTCTGTAGGCTTTTGAGGTTTCTGAATACCCCATGAAAATACCTTCCTTTGCTTTCGGTGCAAAATTTCCATGCCTTTTCCATTTGTTTAGAACAAATGCCTTGGAGCCAAATACTTGCAGGTGATGCACGATCGGTACACGACCGACCCATTGTTATGCTAGGGCTACATTAGCGGGCTACGGCGAATATTCGTGTTAACGCGATGTATGTGGCCGGGTGCATCGTGTCATCGCGTTGTATTCGCGCGAAGACGATGTAGTATCGGCGAGCTGTCGGTAAACTGGCGCAGATCAAAGGGATTTGTCGCGACAATATTCGCTTGGGGTGGCTACACCTACGTCAATTCAGTGTCTTCCAGACTTTGAAGCAAGACGGACGTGCCTGTATTTTTTGTACACTATGGAATGGAGTAACGAAAAAGTGTTAGAGTTCATTCAATTTTATGAAACGGAGAGAATCATATGGAATCCTAGTGACCCCGACCATAAAAAGAAGCACTTGGTACATGATGCGTGGATTCGAATTAAAAATAAGCTCAGTTGGCCTACCACAGTAGAAGAAATGAAGAAGAAAAAAGATTCATTGTTGGCATACTATAGAGCCTCCATTTTTAAATTACCGCCTACGTCTCGGCCGCACAACAAACTCAACCAACACATGCGTTCCGGCACGATGCATCGCGTTAACCCGACGCGAATCTTCGCCCGCTTAATGTAGACAAGAACATCGCCTATGCCCGAACACGATGTTTTTGTCGCGCCAACACGATACGAATCTTCGCCCGCTAATGTAGCCGAAGCATTAGAACGCAGTTTCATGATTAAACGATCTACATGGACTTCGGTTGCTCAAATAGTTAGCTGTAAATACAGATTCAGCCCAAAATTTTTCCAACAACGTTCTATTCTTCCTCTCGGCCAACCCATTTTGCTGAGGTGTATGCAGAGCAGTTAATCTTCTTTGTATTCCGTTTTTTGTTGCAATATTCTGCTTTACCATTGTCAGTTTGAACAAATTTTATTTTCTTTCCAGTAAAATTTTCTGCTTCATTTTTGAACTCCATAAACTTTCCAATACTTCATTTTTCTGTTTCAAAAAATAAACACGACAGTACCTTGTGTGTTCATCAATGAACGTCACTAAATATTTCGAACCCGCCACAGATTCCTGCTTCATTGGTCCACATACATCGGAGTGTACGCTTTCTAAAAAATCGTTGGTTCGAACTATGCTTCTTATTGGAAATGGTTTCCTTGAAATTTTACTTTTAATACAAACTTCACAATCATCAAGTTTTTTATTTTGATTGAAGTTTAATCCCTTGACAGTTTCAGTTTCATTTGAGCGGCTCGTAGCCCAGTGGCGCGGGGACTGGCCTAGCGTACCAGAGGCCTGGGTTCAATTCCAACTTGCACCACTGTCTTTCTCTTTCCGAGTTCGACAAGTGCATTTCGTCACGAATGCGAGCTGCTCCATGGTTCGGAATCCATGTAAAGCTGTAGGTCCCCTTCCCCTACTAGGTGGTAGGGTTTAAGCCCGCCTGGGTCGGTACCATCGCATTGGATGAAAAAGGTGGTCGAAGCGGCAATGAATAAATTGTCCGTGTTTTCCACCCAGTTCAATATAGCCGTGCTGATAAAGGGAAGGTCCTGGCATGGCACCTAATTCCTTCGGGAATGTGGTGTATCGGGCTAATATCATATCGGTAGTTGTGTGGTATTAGCCATCCATGTAAGGTCGCATAAAAAAAAAAATAATGATAGTGTTACGAGCGCGTCCCGCTGCGAAAACATAGCGCTGATACACTACCAAAGTGCGCCAAATGGTTCCTTCGAGTCTCAGTAGATGGCGCTACTTGTCTTATTGCATTGCGCAGGCTATCGCATCACTGTCGTCCCATATAAAGTGACGCCTCGTCCAGCTGACTTCAGAAACAAATCTCGGACATTCTAGTAATGTCTCGAGGGAGATTGTTCTCGACTGCTGCCCTACATGGGCGCCTAGAAATCGGTGGAGTGTTCTGGAAAGAAGCTCCACCGATATAAAAGGCGCCTAAGGCGCTGAGGGCGGCAGTCTATTTTTGGAAGCGAAGTGAGCGACAACAAGCGATATTGAAGTGCAGTGAACTAGCTCTGAAGTGAATCGGTGAAGTGAATGATATAGTTTGCAAATTAGTGTTTGAATTAACCTAGTGTGAAATTGTATTTGTGAGTTTGCTTGTGAATTATTTGAAATAAAGGAAGAGTGTTGAGTATTGGTGTTTTCTTCTCTAATCTGCACCCTACCCGCGTATCAATATTTTAAGGTCAATTTCATTCATGTGACCCATCTTCCTGTGCAATTCCATTATTTTACTCGTACTTGCGACATTCGCATTACCGCGCCTCACTTTCTTCAATAATTTAAATTTTCAGCTTTTCTGGCGACGGCAGCTGGTCTCGAGATTCAATGGCGATTCGGAAGTTATCATAACTTTCCGACAAACTGTACAGCATCATGATACTAAGCAAATCATCATTAATGATAATATCCATGTCCGCTAATTTACTTACAGTGTCCATATATTTGTTTAGATGATCACGCACATCTTAGCTTTGACTAAATTTTTTCAATATCAACTGCTTTAGCAGTGATGCTTTTCGGGCAGGACCTTTACTGTCGTAAATATTTTTCAGAGTTTCCCAAACACATTTTGAAGTAGCACAATTCTTCACTTGTTTAATTTCTGATGGCGAATTCAATAGAAAAAGATCCGACCTGGGTTGAAGATCTTTTTCTTCAAACTCAGCTTTGCCTTCTGGATCTGGAGGTGATGAAAGCGACCCGCTAACAAATTTCCATAATCCATTCTTGATCAGCACCGCCTGTGCTTGTACTCTCCATGTGTCATAATTTTCTTTTTCAACCGGTTCGATTCGATACAAACCAGAACAAATTTTTTCAAAAATGTTTGCTTCCGAGGAATATTTATATCCTCACTTCTTCCTGCAGCTTCCACGCGGCCTGGGCCCATAACCTATTGGCTGGTGGACAGGATGTCCAGGGAAAACTCCGATTCGTTTTTACATATTTATTCCGACTTTACACACAAGAGGAGAACGAGAAGAGCAATAGACAATATAGACAACCAGAGACAGCTAATTGCTGCGTTCGTGGCGAGGGATAAACCAACAATGCCAGTGTCAATTTATTATTTAATTGTTTTATTTTCAATGTACAAGGGGAAGTTAAGGGTTTCTTCACGGTTTACTCCCGGGGCGACAGAGCGCGTAACTACTACTATGGAAGCTCAACTTCATTGAGCCGGACAATCCCACTGCTCGTCCTTCTACTGTGGCGGTCGCCGGCGGCGGCGCTCCGCCTGTATATATTTGCGGCGGACGATTCTATTATTACCTCGCGAATCCCCGTGCGATGTCGACTCGTGCGCAGCGACACCCCCCCAACCCCTTGCCCTCCTCCCGTACCGCCCAGCCCCCGCACTGTCGTGTCCGGCTGCCATTATGCTACACCGGAAGTGATGTCTAGCGGTCCACTGATGACCGAATGATATGTGTTAAGGGCATGCTTGCGAGTCTACTCTCGATACAAAAGAGATTAGGGCGCAGAGCCGCGCTTCTCATTCGAGGTCGTGGGTTTGATCCCGCCTCATTCATGCAGCACCACTTTCTTTCAATCTAAGAGATAAATAAGTCACGAATGCAAGCTGCTCTATGTTTCGGAATCTATCCAAAAATGTGGATCCCATTCCCAAATAGGGTTAAGCCTGCCGGCTTAGTACCAATCCGTTGAGGCCAACGGAACGTTGCACGATTTTGCTATCCGATTCAATGTAGCCGTGCTCATAAAGTGAAGTTATGGCATGAAACCCTAATTCCTTCAGGAATAAAGTGTTAAGCTAATTTCATGAAAGCAGTTCCGGTATTTATTAGCCATCCACGTTTCATTAAAAAAAAACCGATCGTTTTATCACCATGAATCCCACCGCGAAAATAATCAAGGGTACGGCGAAAAGGGCATAGGCTTTCCTTTGTGGAAGAGGTACCGAAAAAAAAGGATCGTATCGGCCGGACGCACACCTGACGCCGCTGTGGGCGTGACAAGCGAACAGACAAAAATACGCGACCCCATTCGAGCTAGTTCAAATGTCGATGAACCGCAGACATTGCTAGACGTTTCCCACAACTATCTATAAAATCTATGCATCAGTATGGACTCATCCGGCTAGCGCACTTCGGCTGAGATAGTCGTAACAGGGGGGTCACCAAAGTAAATTAACTCGCTGGGTGAAGAGGCAAGTGAGGCATTAAATCTGACGTTTAGTTGAAATTCGTACAATTCATACGTTCGACGAAATGAATAGAAATTTACCATTTAGGATGGTACAAAATGCTAATAAACGATAGTTATAATCATTTACTTGCCTGTTCCTCCGGCGAGTGAATTTACCATGGTGACCCCGCAGAAACTAAGACTTACCAAACGTAATACTACTAGTACTAGACCCACACTACGTGACCTATTTTACCCACTTTTATTCCGCCGCTTTTCAAAACATTTTCAAAAACTGGCTCGATTCTATAAAATTATCGAACCTGCTCACACAATTTTACGAGAATTGTAGCTCAATCTGAAACGGAGACGCTATGCTCGAGCTTTGCTCAAGCTTTGCTTATTAATGAACTATTAATTATTTTTTATTTCTACACAAATATAAAAATCCTTTCAGTGTATCCCTCAAATGCTCTATTCAATGGCGTAAGCCGGCCAAATCGGCAAGCTTAGCGATTTATCGATAAGAGATGTGTAACTCGTAATAGAGACCCAGAGCTACTAAATAGATGGAGTAAAGATCGTGTCGATTAGAAGTTTCGTTAACGCAATCACTGACGCTGACTACTGGCAGTTGTCAACCAGTGATGGGTCATTCAGAGTTCACCCTATTCTGAGCCCAGCCCATTCAGAGTTCACCACATTCCGAGTTCAACCCATTCCGAGCCCAACCCATTCCGAGTCCACAACATTCCAAACCCATTCCGAATCCACCTCATTCCGAATCCACCTCATTCCGAATCCACCCTATTCTTAGCCCACAACATCTTTATTCTCTTATGGTAGAATAAAGAGAAGTGTCACGCGCAGACAAACCTCAGGGTTTCGTGCGTACCTATCAACGTGTATTTTGCTTATATAACCATATATCTGTGAAATAAACGCCACATTGTGTGGCATTGAATTGAAAAAATTGAATTGATATGCTGAGATTCAAAGACAGTTCTTGGTTCTTGAGACGATTCTCAAGTCTTCTGACTATCAATTTTGACATAAAATGTATGGAAGTAATGTCAAATTTGACAGTCGTAAGAAGCTCCACATATATGTAATAGTAATTCCAGATCTTTGTGGAGGTGAAGGCCGCACGACCTTTTTTTTGCACTTTAGCAAAATAGTCTGACCATCTTACCAAAAACCGGCTTCATGACAACTTTTTCGCTCATTCGAAATTGTTAATTAAATCCAGGATCCGGTTACGGGAGGTATGCTATGCTCGGAGTAACCTCCATTGCGATATAACCATTCCAGAGTAGATATCATGACCATTACGTAGTGAAATCATAACCATTCCATATTTTCGCAGGTCCTCGAAGTACCAAGGAACAAAAATTCCGGAGGTCATTCCGGAATTGTGAAGCAGGAATGGGAATGCTTTTCTATTTGGAGCTAGAAAGCTCCATCACTGCTGCACATCGTGTAGACTATAAGTTTATCCTAATAATGTTTTTCAATACATTTCAGTGGATAAATAAAGCGAAACCATTGATGTCAGTAGGATGTAATAATGTAAAATATCCATCTATAATAATTCTGGTGAACCCTTTTGAAGTATGTAAAACACTCAAAACAGGCAATGCTAAAACGCATAATCATAAATTTGCTATGGCTACAATACAAGATAGAGTGAAAATTAAGTAAATATACTTTTTCGTACTAAGCTGGTACGTCGCTTATTCCAAGGAAAGTGATATGTATGTATATTTATGATACGGTTAATTATAAATACATACAAATAACATTTCTTAAAGATTTTCAGATTCATTAAAGATTGTACATAATTTTATATAAGAATTTAAAATACACAATTTTTTTCATACAAATACAAAGACCTTTTAAAGGACTTTGAATTTGTCGCGTTTGCAGTAGAAACGTTCGGGCCGTGGAGCGCAGACGCAAAGGCTTTCTCGGAGAGACTTTGTGTCAAATTGAGGGAGGAAACCGGGGCCCCACAATCGGGGGCCTACTTTTACCAAAAAATTAGTCTGGCTATTCAGCGCGGAAACGCCGCTAGTGTTCTAGGAACATTCAAAAAAGACGTTGCAGAAGAATATTTTAATTTAGTTTAGTTATAATTATTTTAATTTTTGTTATGAAATATTGTTTTCGATTAAATTGTGTTATGCATATTGAAAAAAAAAAATCAAAGAAAAAAAAAACTTTTTCATTCTTTTATCATATCCAATGATATTATTGCATGGACCACACAAAGTGTTACGCAAATATTCCGTCATGAATCCAATAAAATATGTCACAAGTAAAATGTGTACATTTGCTTGCGCTAATTATAAACAGACCGAGTGATAAATTCCCAGTGCATATTGTGGTACGAATATATTGGAACGCAACATTGAGTGGACATGCGGACAATAAGGGAATGCACCTACATACTAATGTTCTATGTAATGTGACACTTCATGATTTGCACATAACCCTTGTTGTAATAAACCATATATACATGTTGCGTGGAACCGTCAAAGAAGATCTCTTTAAATTATAAACTTAGCATTTTTAGGGTTCCGTACCCAAAAGAACGGAAGTTCCGTCCGTCCGTCCATCCGTCCGTCCGTCCGTCCGTCCGTCCGTCCATCACAGGGCTGTATCTCATGAACTGTAACAGGTAGGCAGCTGAAATTTTCTCAGAGTGTGTATTTATTTTGCCGCTATAACAAATAGTTAAAATAAAAAAATAAAAAAATGAAAGGGTCGGCCCATACAAAAAACGTGATTTCTTTGTTAAATCTTGTACGATGGTACAGAACGCTTCGTGTGCGAGTCTGACTAGTATTTGGCCAATTTTCTTTGTTTCGAGGACTGTTTCTTTTATAGTCCATGGATTTCGAAAATTATGCACAGGGACAGAAACAACATTACAAAATGTTTAAATGTTGTTGCAAAGTGTATTGTTGTCAAACTAGACACAATTTCCGAATGTGTCTCACTAGCCTTTGTCAAATTTAAGAGTAACATTCCATAAAAATTTGATCACACATTAAATCTTGCCATACCATAAATGACATAAAAAAAACCGGCCAAGTGCGAGTCGGGCTCGCACACGAAGGGTTCCATACCATCAAACAAGATTTAACACAAAAAAATCACGTTTTTTTTATGGTGACCCCCTTTAATTATTATTATTTTTAAATGTTACCTGTTTGTTGTTATAGCGGCAAAATAAATACACACTCTGTAAAAATTTCAGCTGCCTATCTCTTACGGTTTATGAGATACAGCCCTGTGACAGACGGACGGACGGACGGACGGACGGACGGACAGCGGAGGCTTAGTAATAGGGTTCCGTTGGCACCCTTTGGGTACGGAACCCATAAAATTAGAAAACTTTAAGTCAGGCTTGCATTAAATAAGGTTTCCCAGAAAACGATGAGTGTGATTGATGATGTTCCTACCGTGCATGATTTGGGAGTAAAATATGTTATCAAATTAATATCCACATACTGCTATTATTTCACCAGGACGGTGACATACGGATGTACGATCAGACAGATGGGTGGACTGACTTTTTTCCAACCTGGATGCAGGGACGATGTCTTCTCTATATTTATTGCAGTTTGACCTCGTTCAACGCATATAATTTAGTACCGTAAAATTAACGCATTCATTTGGAGTTTAGAGCTCAAATAGTTGTCATAGCCACTGCGAGAACTCAAGGCCATAAAAATTTGAATGCCAACCTCAGTGACGATCAACAGTGAAACAGTTTTGTACTCACGGCTTTCTCCTCTCCGTCGGATCCGTTCCGCCGCGCCAACGGCGTCTCCGGGCTCGAGTCCTCGGTGAGGTCGCTGGACGTGCTCTCCGTGCTGGTCTCCATCTTCCGGCCGCTGTCCTCGTCTTCGCTCACGTGCAAACTCTCCAGCCGACCCTTAAAGTCCACCTCGTCAGTCCCCCGCTTCATCAAGTAGTTCTCGTGTTCGAACGTTTTATTCTCAAATCCCGAGTTGAGAGCGCTCGGAGAGTCTATGTCGTTCTCCAACACCAGCCGATTGTCGTCGTCGATGTACTTCAGCTTCGGAGATTCGATCTTTTCCGGTTCGGAGTCGAATCCGTTCCTCTTTGGACTCTCGCTCCGGCTCGACGTCCCGGAGACGATCGGCCGTGATATCTGAATGTACGACGCGAAGTTGGATGTGTGTTTGGGGGCAGTCTTTTGCTCCTTCGGCGGCGTGCCCACTTCGATGGAAGTAACGTTTTCTTGAGGATATTTGTTATAAGCGTCCGCGCCTTCCACTTGAATGACGGTCGACTTTTCCAGTATTTTCCCAATAGGATTGTTCGGATCGAGTTGACTCTTTACGGCGAGTGGGACTCTTTCCGACGACAATTTCCCAGTTAAAGAAGTCGACATACCGTTTCTCTCCGCAGTTTTAGCGATCGAAACCGGTTCTGAGATCGTCTTGCTCATGGAAGTATCCGAGCTAGAATTGGACCTCGATCTGGATTCCAATTTCGCTTTGTCCAGCGATGGTAGGTGGACAGGCACTGGGGCGTCATCTTTGGGCAAGACTTTGGTGAAGCCAGTCGTCCCGTTTTGGCAGCTCTTCAGCTGATTCATGTAGTTCTCCATCGAGGTGCGCGCGTACCTCGTATCATTCGCTGGGAGTTTGGTGACGGTCATCTTCGGGTCGAATCTCTTTCTGATCTCGGCTACGGACTGTTGCACGTCGTTGCCATTGGTGTCCTTGATTCCGTTTTGCGAGGGCCTCCTGTACAACGGCGAGGACTCCTTGTAGCCGGAAGACGAGGACGAGGAGCGGACATGCTTACCGAGCGGCCGATGCTTCGCGGCGGAAGGAAAATGAATCATGCGTAAGACAATGCTCTAATGGGACGGACGTCGCAACATTCATTGGTAATTTGGTCTCTCGAGACATTAAAAGTTTGTAGGGCAAAAACGGACGAAGTTTGTTTTAAATAAAAAATAAATCTATTGATGTTAGAGGATTTATTTGATTTTAAGTGACTTATATTTTATACTGATATATTACCTTATGAGAATTTTACGACTAAATCTCTGTAAAAGATGTGAGCATCATGCTCTACCAGACCATATGCACAGAAAATAAATGGCAGGTCTAGCATTTTTTGGTTCAAAACCATTAGAAACAGAAATATTATTGACGTAAAAGTCCTCAACGGTGAAAGATTTTTTTAAAGATTCATCTTTGCTTTCTAAAAACGGAATTAAATGTTGCAACGTCCTGCGGTTCAAATGTAAGTAAATACATATGCAGACATGAGTAAGATGTGCGGTGTCCGCCGTGTTAGTTGGAACGTTGATTCATTTGCATGCTGCAATTTTGCGGAATAGGGAATTATTGCTTATAAATATTAGATGTCGGATTAATAATCTTTCCACTGCTGTGGTTTAAAAAACCAATGACTTTAACCTTAAAACTTTTATTGTACGCCAATAGATAACCCAATTTTGAAACTAAAAAAATTGTTTAAAAAATTTGCAAAATCACATCATGAAAATAAACAAACCGACCCTTTTAATATATTTCACCGTCACCAAACCTGAAAAATGTCAAAGGACACGTTTGAATTGTCAAAATGACACTTTAGAGGTTATCGCAACGGCGAAACAAGAATGCTGTGAATTTCTAGTATCGTATAAAGCACGTTGCAATGAATACTACATTTTTTAGTGTTACCATCCAACGTTAACGAACAACACACACGCACACGCGCACAAACCGTTCCATCCATGTGCTACGTTCGGCCGTTGATGACAGCTGTCATAAAGATAACCTCTAAATGTCAAGTTGACAATCACGGTTTTTATGCTCATAAAGGACAAACTTTGTACTACTAATAGTGCTACATCGTCATCGAGCGAGAAAAACGTTATTTAAAATATTTTCATTTTTTTTTTTTAATGATAGATGCTTTTATGTTGAAGAGGCAGCAGTAAGATGGAACTTGAATGAGTGTACAGCTATCTTATAATTTAATATTTACAGCCTAAAATGCAACAGCAATTCTGATTTAGCACAATGATTCACGCATTCAAACACTTCACAGTATTCTTAGAAAGTTTTTCTGTAAAACTGTCACAGAATCAAAGGCTGGATATAAATAGATTCAAAGACAGACTAAATCGTCTAGGCAAGTGATCATTCCAAAAGTGCCATTGCAATCTAGACCTTCTGAAGTTAATAAAAAAGTCAATATTCACCTCTGTGACGCTGGGCACCGCCACCGAACCCCTTCCCTTCCTGGACGACCGGGAGTCCGCAGCGGGTGGTCTGCCGATGTCGTTGGAGATGGACTTGGACCTCGAGATCTCCCCATAGCTGTTGTTCTGATTGGCCGAAGACGTAGACAGCCTCTGGGCCAGAGGGATATAGTTCGCCGGGGAGTACTTGTTGTACAGGTCGGCAGCTGAAGAGGCGAGGAGGGCCGTGCTGGCGACATTGCGTCTCGCCAGCGTCCCCGCCGGGTTCCTCGGGAGGGGATCGCTGTTGGAGGCCCGGGCTGAGTCGCTGCGCGCCGAGGAGAGGTCCCGGGACCGCGAGTCGCTGCGCTCGGAGCGGTACCTCGAGGAGATGCCCGAGTCGGACTCAGTGACGCTCGGCGCCCGGGAGCTCCTGTACTCGGTGATGGAGGACTTGCGTTCGCGCTTGCCGTCCGTGTCGAGGAAGCGCGAGCGGAACTCGGTGGTGCGGTCGCCGTAGTTGGAGCGTATCGAGGACGAGACGTATGTGCCGCTGCTGCTCCGGAAGTAAGGCTTGTCCAGGCTGCCCGAGTTGAGCGACGAGCGGAAGGTGCTCGAGAGTGAGTTGAGAGTGGAGGTAGTCGCTGTGGAGTAGCGGCTCGGCGAGACGACAGGCATTTTGACGGTGTCGTCTAATAAATATTGCTCACTTTATTTTAAGGCTCGATTTTAAGCGTAGAAATATAAGATTTATTTAAAAGGCTTTTCACACTAGAAACTTTAACTATATATAAGTTACTTATTCATTAAATAATATTGACACGGTTTTAGTAAAGAAATTTAATGATGGGAGCTAGAATGGTGTTATGGACGTGAGAGCGTTTTGATTCGAGTCGGGGGAGATTTTGCTCGGGACATCTTCTGTTTGGCCGCACCGTCGCTTCGCTTCGTATCTAAAAACAAAAGAAAAAAATATTTAACATTTTGCTTCTCCATTTCGCGGGAAGTCAGTCAGTTTCATTGCGCTTCGACCTTCTTTTCATCCACTCCGATGGAAGTAACCTAAATGGACGTAGTAAGGGAAGGGGAGCGCGCATTCGTCCAGATCATCCAACATCATCATCCAACTCAGAATGAGAAAGAAAGTGGTGCATGAAAGGGGCGAGGATTTCAATCCAGACCTCTGGTATGCTAGGCAAGTCTTCGAGCCACTAGGCTACGAGCGGCTTGAAATGTATAAGGTATTTCCCCCGCAGTACAACCTGGGGCCCTTTAAACACGGTGCATACCTGGCGGGCCGGCATGGTTTTTGCAGCCTCCTGTAAGTTTGAAAGCACATGAGTATCATCAGGCACCTCTTACGTGAGGGCCTGGCGTATGCCATATGTCGCTGGAAGAATTTACATTAATGACTGAAATCAGCCAAATCGCAGAGGTTGTGTTAAAATTTGGTTCAATATTAAAAACATAAACAATAAGGTTTAAAGTTACGTTAAAGTTAATTACATCCACATGGTTGTAATTTTACTTTACAAAACCTGCATCTGATCAGTAGTACAATTGAAGCAAGGTCATAAAAGTGATACTTGCCCAAGGCCCTTCCTACTGAGTATTGAGCTCTGAATACAAAGGAGTGCACGGATATTTCTATGTATAGTCATGTATTGTATATTCTTCGATTTATCCGACGAACAAACATGTTGCCATGATGCAATTTCTATCTTTCAGCCCGGTCATGCATATACGTAAGCGATTTTAGGGTTCCGTACCCAAAGGGTGCCAACGGAACCCTAATACTAAGCCTCCGCTGTCCGTCTGTCCGTCCGCCGTCGGTAGCTGAAATTTTCACAGAGTGTGTATTTATGTTGCCGCTATGACAACAAATAGATAACATTCAAAAATATTAAAAATTAAAGGGGGGGCCCATACAAAAACGTGATTTTTTGGTGTTTATTCTTATATATATATATATATATGGTACGGAGCCCTTCGTGTGCGAGTCCGACAATGGACATTGATGGCCAATACCTCACCTATCGTCATGATATTAGCCGAACGCGGTGTGTCTACAAAACTGCGGTGTGTGTGTTGCCTTAGGAATTAGGTGCCATACTAGGAACTTTCCTTTATGAGAACGGCTACATTGAACTGGTTGGAAAACACAGACAATTTTTCATTGCTGATTCGACCATGTTTACATCCAATATGATGGTACTAACTCGGGCAGGCTTAACCCTACCACCTAGGAGGGGACGGGGATCTACATTTTAACATGGAACAGCTCGCACTCGTGACGAAACATAATTATCCAACTCAGAAAGAGAAAGAAAGTGGTGCAAGAACGGAGCGGGGATTCCAACCCAGGCCCCTGGGATGGAAGGGAAGTCCAACCGCCCCTGAGCCGCTCTCATACACGAATCTTATTCATACTTTAGGTGTCTCTCAAACTATTATAGGTACTCTTAATTATTCGGTAAAATGCAAAAAAATTAAAAAGCATATTGTCATTTAAGGTGGCCCAACCCGCATATCTCCCCATACAAAAGGGGAAAGAAGATCACGCCCATATTTCTTGTTAGAGATCCAAAATTTTGCTCAAAATAGCTTTATTTTATCGGACTAGATGTCTGATGACCATTGGCATTGTAAAATTGTGTTTGGTTTCTTAGTTATAAGGTCCGAAAGTTCGCATTTTTCGCGCGTTTTATGCAATAACTTTGGAGGTGGATTACGCAATGATAAAGTAAGAACATCTTTAAAAGATTAGTCATCAGACATAGCTTATTTAATCAAGATTCATAATCTATTTGGTTTGTGTTCGATTTTTGACTACAGCGGTCGTGGTTTACTTTTAGCTATAAGTCGTTTTGAAATTAAAATTTTCGTAAATCTTACCGAATCATACACTCTGCACATTGTCTTTTTTGTGGACATGTTGCATCTTCCTCATCACGGAGCCTGTCTTATTCTTTGAAACAGAGAAGGTCCCAGAGCGTAACAGCACGGTTTTGTACCGTGCCCGCGAATGAGTTAGGCCCGCCGGGTTGGGCCGCCTTAATATTTCTTTTTTGTTACTGGACATGGAAGGTTAATCCCACACTTACTGTTATAGCCCGACACACCACATGGGACTAAGTGCCTTCCTAATAATTGATTGTTTATATCTCTTCAGTCTATCAATCTGTGTGCATGTTTTAATTTTTACAAAATCCAAACCAAGTCAAATGACAGAAAAAAATAAAATGTTCATTTAAGGTGTCCCTTCCCGGCGGAACTAAGTCATTCGCGCGCACGGTACAAAACCGTGCTATTGCGTTCTGGGACCTTCTATGTTTCAAAGAAACAGACAGGCTCCATGATGAGGAGGATGCAACATTTCCACAAAGCAGACAATGCTTATAATCTATGAGAACGGCTCTGAATTACCTGCAGAGGTAATTCCCCTAAATAACGACCTTGGGTCCTTCAAAGATGCTGTGAATAAGCACCCGGCCGGCTGGCATGGTTTTCGACGTTGTCGGGCGCCTACGGCATCGGTCCTGGAGTACGCCATATGGCGCGCCTAACATAAAAACCGGCCAAGTGCGAGTCGGACTCGCACAAGAAGGGTTCCGTACTATCAACACCGAAAAAAACACGTTTTTTGTATGGGATCCCCCTTTAATTTTTAATATTTTTTTTATTTTCCTATTTGTTCTTATAGCGGCAAAATCCTCCGCAAAGCAAAATATCTATGATCTATTCCAAAGTACCTACCCCTGCAGACCTCATCATACTGTCTCCACTTGAGGAAATAGATATTGATGGCTAATCCTTCCTTACTTGCTAGGTTATAGGGTTAATCCCGCCCGGGTTGGTTCCATCGCATTAAATGAACGATGGTCGAAGCGGCAAAGAAAATTGTCCGTGCTTTCTATCCAGTTCAATGTAGCCGAGCAATATAAGGAAGGTCCTAGCGTCCTAGCGTTAGCCATGTGGTACGTTAGGCTAATATCTGACGGTCAGTTCGGTATTAGCCATCCATGTCCAGTTATATAAAACAAATATGCCACAGTTGTCATGATATTAGCCAGACACACCACACGGAAACAAAGAGCCATGCCAGGATCTTCATTACATTGCATGTTTAATGTGAACGGGATGAAAACACGGACCAATTCCAATGGGACAGAAAACTCGATGCTTTTTGTAGATGTCGCATGAATGACCTCGCCTTAAAACTTCAAAACTCTCATTCCTGTCAAGTATGATTATAAGATTTTAGATGAAAAATGAGATTAAATAACGTGGAGAAATTGAGTCATTTCAATTACACAAATTGAGTAAATAAAATTTTACAATCTTTTCTGTTTTATTTTGTATCGTATCTGACAGCATTGACAGATCTTTCAGGTGAGCTCACTTAGAGGCCATTCGACCATTCCCCACTGCCACTTCGACCGTATTTTTCACCCAATGCGAGGCTGAACGCTATCACCTAGGAAAGGGCCCTAATTTAGCATGGGTTACAAACCATGGAGCAGCATGTATCTGTGACAAATGAAAAATTTAGAAAGCGAAAGAAAGTAGTGCTTGTACGGGCGGGAATCAAACCCATGACCTCTGGCATGGAAAACAAGATCTCGCGGCCACCTGACCTATGGTCCCCTTCTCTGCTTACTAGGTGGTAGGGTTAATTCCGTAGTGCGCCTACTATGAGACCCGCTGTCTCCAATTTTCAAAAACTACCAACCCAACTTACAACATACATGCCACATGCAAACATAGCCGCAGACGTATTGAAGGGGTTGTGTAAGTAGGAACTGACTTGAAGAACGCATATTTAGAGCACATTTTACGACTGTGTGGCAAAGGACGCGCTGCCGGATTCCCATACAATTATATAGTCACATTGGCCATACGGTAGACACTGTAATGCCATTGCTATTTTTTATACAAATGCACATGAACAGTGAACCACAGGAAAACTCGCTCCTTGACAGTTCGATGACAGCATACACGGTGCCCATCCTGTCAACCGTGCCAGCATTGTACGACCTGTTTCGATGGTTTTGAGTGACGTCACTTATGTCAACATACAGATCAGCGTAGTCAATATTGGAAATTCGGAAATATGGTGAAAGGGTATATAGTGGCTGCACCTGCAATATATGCAATTCGAAACACAGTGTATCCATCAAAATCGGCTGATATGATCACCATTTTTTGCAAAAATACTCTATGCATGGTTAATAATAAATGAAAAAATAGTTTTTTACGTTAGTGCCAGGCATCCAAAGAACCCAACAAATCTCCTCAATATCGAGTCATTCACAATATCGTGTCATGGCCAAGTAACATTGTTGTAAACAAAAATAACAGCTGATCCAGTGCTAATTAGATTTTGAATTGCACACGATTTAGACCACTTTATTTCCATAGACTTCCGACATGTTTTTATTTATAGTTTTTGCTTGTCATTAGCTCTTTTAGGTTGTTTCCCTAGCGTATTTATTGAATAAGTATGAATTTGAATAACTTGCAGTGCACATATATTTTACTTGTGGTCGTTTGACAAATGGGCAATGTCCTTGGACTCTAAATTTCCTCTAGAGCGTACGGGAAGTCGAAGCGTTTTGAATGTGGAGTATCGATTACACGGTGCTTCCCACTGGAGTTAGGGGAGTGTTATTTCGAGGATAGTCTCGTAGGTTAGCGACGAGTTTATGTTTGAAAAAAAAATCTTCTGAATACTTACGGCATTGACTCGGAATTGTAGTTTTTAGCGACGGTGACGCACAATATTAGCGGCAGCGACGCAGTAAACCAGTAGGCGTGTACCGGCGTGCACGAGGCGAGACCGCGGCGCAAAACTGAGCGAAATTACACCAAAAAAATAACGAAAACTATGCGCTCTGCGCTCCATGTAATTTTAGCCTCCATTTGTTACTGTCGCCGGAATAAGAAAATGTCCGGTCCTGATTTTTCAGTATAGTCTTCCTCTTTTAATTTGTACCGCAAAGAGAGAGACAAAACATTTATACGAATGATTTTTAGCGCTTAGGTCACGTAATGCCAATAAAGTGACGTCACATTCTTATGGCTAGCCTATTTTTGTTCCAGAAGACGGTTTATTATGACATAGTTCCATTAATGTTAATGTTAGTATTTTATGTTTTAATGCGTTGAGTTAGAGTTCTAAATAGCGTAAAATTAATATTACTACATGTGAAATATCTTGTCACCCCAAGCCTTGTTGCCGGAATTTGTGACGTATTGTGATACTCAGTTCGTTTAATGACACAGATTTATCTAATTCACTAGCTCTCACTCTTTTTATCCCATTGCGAAACTGTTCGGAGCTATGAAAGTTTTGAATAAGTGTATAAGGGTGGAAAATGGTGATCTAAGACGAATCATGCATGACTCATCCTTCCAAGGTTGATCCTTGGAAACACTCAAAAGAAGCAAATACTTTAAAACGATTGCATATCGGACAGAACGTCCTGGTTAGAAAGAGCAGATTGCTGCGAGACGGAAAAATCGGAGACATTTATTTGAAGATTCTTTTCATTTTTCAATTTTGTTTTGAAATATTAGTGCCATCTATTGGATCGATTGACAACTTACATATTAAAAGTAGTTTCGTTTTGTTCGGTTAGATGACGCTACAAGTCAAAATATCTCATTAGGCCCAATTAGGCCTATGGAAAGGTTCGTGTAGCATATGACGACGATATCCTCTATTTAGCCCCGATTGCACGAAAAAATGTTCAAACACGTCACTTTTAGTGAACCGCAAGGAGTTCCTTCCATACTGTCCATACCATGGACAGGAAAATGAATGTCAATTTCATGTGGACAGGAAAACGGAGTGTGGGAAGACCATCCGCCAGGTGGGACGACGACATCAAGTGCGTCGGCGGAAAGCAGTGGTTCCGTACCGCTGAAGGCCGGGAGGACTGGAGGAAAATTGGGGAGGCGTATGTCCAGCAGTGGACGCAAACACGCTGACTGAGTGACTGACTAACTGACTGACTGTCCATACCAGGTGACGTATTTAATTAACCGTGCGTTGACGTTGATTTTGTTTTTTTTTGTCCTTTCGTGCACTCGGCCCTTAGCCCCGATTGCACGAAGAGACGATAATGTGTCCTTTAACTCTAACGTACACAAAATCAAAATCAACGTCAACGTATGATTAAACACGTCACTTTGTATGGATAGTAAGGAAGGAACTTCATGCGACGGTCCGTGGAGTAGAATACCTACTAGCTAGACCATAGACAAATTATAGTAGGTCAGCTCTTGTAGGTACGCACCGGCAACCGCGACCACGACACATCAATTCCATGCACCAGAGCAAGCCCAGGCCACCAGAAATAAAGAAGGTGGGTAACTGAAGATTTACGGGAGACGCTTTACCCGTTTCTTATATCGTGCACGAGAATTGTATCTGTATATTTAGGATTTGAACTCAGATCTCTCGCATGAAAAACAAGTCCTTTAACCCCTGCACCACGAAGAAAACTGACTAGGACAAGTGAATAATCAAAGGCCTAAATCTTGCAAGAACGAAATGCGATTGTGAATCTGAAACAACAGCCAAGGTCAGTTCTATATATTTAATAATTAAAAATTGATTTACGTTTAAAATACTATAATTTAGAATTAATTTTCAAATTACAATATACCTCACTTTACGACGACCGACTACAGCGCCATCTAGTATCGAATAGCGTCACTACAACCACGGATTAAAAACTGAACCACTGAGCGCCATCTATGAACCAGTAGGGCCATGTGCAATGTATTAAATGAAATGAAAAAATATTCTTTAAGCGCATATACAACAATGTAACGAGAATTAGAAAAATAGCCACGTCAGGAAAAAAAAAAACAAATCACTTTAAAACCATGGACAAACTACACGCAATGAAGACCAGGTCCGCGGTGAAAACAGGGTCCCTACCTGAACTTAGAGACACCGAAGAAAGTGAAGATGAAGATGTACGGTGGGGAAAACCTGAGAAATATAACCATAATCTGAATGAAAAAATTACAGTTTTAGAAAATAACATAAAAAAACAAAATTCCATAATAATCGAACAAGAAAAACTTATAAACCAATTTAAGCAAGACTCAGAAATACGAAATACTGAAATTATAGAGCAACGAAATCGAGAATTAGAAAACAACTTCAAGCAAATCAATATAAAATTGTCAGAAAAAGAGGCACTCATAGCGACACTCTTAAGTGAGCAGGAAGAAAACAGCAAAACTTTCGAAAATATGTGTAAAATAAATGCCAGCCTGAAAAATCAGGTCGCTGAACAGCAAATAGAAAATGCCGACTTAGATGACAGATTAAGAATTACCTTAAAGGAACTGGAGACCTATAAACTTAAACACGAAGAGATAGAAAATAATACAATGCAAGTCATTACACCTCTAAAATTAAAATTACTTAATTTAGATAAGGAGCATCTGCAATTACAAAGTAAGTATTCAGATTGCACAAGAACTACCACCACCCCCCGCTCATTTAAGCAACCCTTCCACTCATCCACGCAGATATATTGCTCACCTTCACATACATATCCCGAAGCAAAAACATTTCCAGAAGAGTTGAAAAGATTAGAAAATGCTATATCTGAACAAAACAATGAAATATCCGCGGATATAAAAATCCCAATAAAAAAATTAAATATATGCAATGAAAATATAATTAAGATAAATAAAAACATGGAGACGACACCATCGACCCTACTGCCGCCCCCCTGCCCCAATAAAACGGAAATGGCAATCCCTGCACTTGTGAGATCCCCCTCCCCTGGCACCAGCTGCATACCTCCTCTTGGAAATCGTGCGATCTCTGTTGACCGGCCCGGACCCGAACAGAATATACGTGATAAACCCAGTCTACTCATCCTCTCAGACTACCATGCGGCAGACATGCCATACTTATTAAACAAACGGAGAAGAGGTGACTATAATATTATTTGCGACATAATCCAGTCAGCGTCCACGACTCGTGTTCTGCAGGATATTGAGAGCAAAACAAAGGGATTCTCGCAAAGTGATTGTGTAGTGATAATGTGCGGAGGTAGTGACTATGGTGCAGAAAGCGTTGATACTGTAATAAAATCATTGAAAGAGAAACTAGATAACCTTAAGAACACAAATACTATTATATGCACCGTACCACACTGCGTAGGTACACAAAAGGATGCCCTAAATTACAATAGTTATGTTTATAAACTAAATTTTGAAATTTTAAAATGTTTTAATGACATAGAAGGAACATACATATATGATAAAAACAAAAATCTATGTTTTAATGATTATAGGATAAATGGTGTTACATTGAATAATGCAGGAAAATTTAAAATTATAAATGGCTTGAATATTATTCTAACAGAGTTAAATGAAAAATGTTATAATAGTAATCATTATTTTCAACATGCACGCTATCGAGGCAATGTGAGGTAAAAAAGTATGAACACCAAAACATAGAACATGTTAGTAATTTAAACATATTGTTCTTGAATGTAAGAAGCATAAGAAATAAGATTGGTCAAATCGAATTATTCTTAGACCACTTGTATGTCGAGAAAAAAATTTTGCCCGCATTATTGTGTTTTTGTGAAACTTGGTTAGAGAAAAATGAATGTACCTACCTCAATATCAATAAATATAAAGTTGCAACAGAACAAAGTCGTGTAATATACAAGGGAGGAGGTACTGCAATATATTGTAGAGATGATGTAAATATTTATAATGAATTGGATTTAAGTACATATAATATAGATAAAGTTGTAGAAGTTGTAGGCCTGCAGTTGAAGTTACTTTCGAACAAATATTTAAATATACTAACAGTCTACAGATCTACAGCTTCAACAGACTATGACATATTTTGTGATGTATTAAGTCGAATTATAAATAAAAAATTTATGAAAAAATTTTTAATAATAGGTGATTTCAATATAAATATACTAGAAAAAAAGTCGAAGGGCTATAAATGTTTAACTCACTTTATGAACAGCCATAAAATCACATATATGCTAACTCAGCCTTCTAGGATAACTAACAAATCAGCCACGATAATAGATAACGTCTTAACAAATTTAAAAAAAGATGATTTAGAAATATGTACTATATCATGCGACATATCAGATCATGAAGCCATTTTAATTAAGATTAAAAATACAAAACCTCAAATCTCGAATACTATAAAATATATATTTATGAAAAATTATTGCAACCAAAATAAGGAATCATTCAAATCTAAATTGCAGGATATTAACTGGTCTCATTTAAATTTAATCGATAGCTCAACTGAACGGTTTAAATATTTTTATAATTGTTTGACACATTTAGCTAGAAATACATTCCCAGTAGTAAAAAAATGCTTGCGTAATAACAAACATAATACGTGGGTCACACGCGGTCTTCGGAACTCTTTCAAGAAAAAGTGTGGATTACTAAAAGATTTAAAAGAAAATGGTACGGAAGAAAATAAACACTTCTTCATAAGATATAGAAGACTGTTAAACAAATGTATAACATTGGCCAAAAAAATTACTGATAGGAAGGAAATAACTAACTCTAAAAACAAAGCAAGAGCGACTTGGAATATTATCAAAAGGCGAACAAATCAAACAAATCCAGAAAAAAAAGAAAACACAACACTCATAAAAGATAATAAAGAAATCAAAGACCCAAAACTAATCACACAAATATTTAATATTTTTTTTGCAAATATAGGTAAGCCTGAAGAAGAAGTAATAAGTACAGAATTCTACAACTTATTAAAAAAAAATCAAACTGACACTATTAAATCGTTTTATCTTGAATATTTCACAGAAAAGGAAGTGTATAGTACAATCAAATCACTAAATAATAGTAAAAGTGTTGGTTATGACGAATTGAGAACTGATGTTTTGAAAGAAAATGCCTTCATTTTAAGTAGACCGCTCACCTCTGTCTTTAACACATGTATAAACGAGGGAACTTATCCAGATGAATTGAAAATTGCAAAGATTATACCAGTTTTTAAAAAGGGTGATAATAAAGATGTATCTAACTACAGGCCTCTCTCAATACTATCACCCATTACTAAAATATTTGAAAAAATCATAGCCAGAAAATTGATGTGTTTTTTTGAAAAAAATAATATTTTGACTAGCAAACAAAACGCATATAGAAAAGATAAATCAACAACAAAAACAATAAAAGAACTTGTAGGAAATATAATAGATAAGTTAGATGATAAAAAGAAATGTGCTGGTCTATTCTGTGATCTGAGCAAAGCCTTTGATTGCGTAAATCACTCCATACTATTGAAAAAACCGGAATATTACGGTGTTCGAGGACCGCCATTGAACTTGCTCAGATCATACTTGACAAACAGACAACAATACGTTGAAATTAGTAGTTATACTAAAAATGGAACTAGAATACAGGTACAGTCCGACAAAGAAACAATACAATATGGTGTCCCACAAGGGTCAGTGTTGGGTCCCTTATTGTTCTTAGTGTATATAAATGATCTTCCCAATCAACTCACTAAGAGTGATGCATATTTATTTGCGGATGATACTAGTTGCACTGTGCACGGAAACACAACTCACGATTTGTTTAAGAATATGAACATAACATTAAACGAATTGTCGAATTGGTTTTACCACAATAACTTGAAATTAAATAAAGATAAGAGCCAACATATGATTTATAAAATGAAAAATAAAACAGTAGAAGATGAACAAATAGAGAACTTTCCTTTCAAAAAAGTGGACAAAATAACATTTCTAGGAGTCATAGTCGAAAGCAATCTAAACTGGAAATCACAAATAGAAAAAGTATCAAAAAAACTTGCTAACGCCTGCTATGCACTAAAAACTATAAGAAAATACACAAACATAGAAACATTAAAAACTGTATATTTTGCATACTTTGCGTCAATTCTGCGATATAGCTTGGAAGTGTGGGGAGGAAGTAGAGAAATAACTAAAATACTTAAATTTCAAAAAAAGGCACTCAGAATAATCACTTTTTCGAAATGGGACGAAACATGCAAACCAATTTTTAGAGAACACAAAATTCTTACCGTAACTTGTATGTATATTTTTCAATTATGTACAAATACCCATAAAAACATAAATGATATAGTTAAACAAGGAGATCAACAAAATAAATATGTATTAAGAGATAGATTAAAGCTATCAGTTCCACCAGCTAGAACAAAACTCAAGGCAAACAGTTTTAACTCACTATCGATTAAGATGTTCAATAAATTGCCAAACGAAATGAAGACCATTAAAAATACCAAGTTGTTTGAGCGAGAGCTGAAGGATTTTTTGATAAGAAACTCATTTTATACGCTTAATGATTTCTTTAACGTGACTAGTAAATGAACAGTTTTTCAAACCTAAGTAAGTTAAAATCATTAAAATGAGTTTTCTTGAATACTTTTATTTTGCCTATTTTATTATTTGAACTATACCTACTCAGTGATTTGATTCTAAATTTTGAAATTGGTCCCAATCAATTCTATGAAACGGATATGTTAATAATTTTATGGTTTTTTTTTTTTTTTTACAAATTATATTTTTACTTCTAATATTTGAGCTGCACTTATGATGATTTTAACTTCCCTATAATTTTTAAGAAATGTTGAATTGTATTTATGATTAATGTGTGATGTTGAATTATTTGATTGTTTAATGTATTGTTTGAAATTGAATTGTGATTGAAATGTTCTCATACTAAACGGTGTTAATGAACTATTAAATAAATAAATAAATAAATACCTTTGCTTAAAAAAGGAGATAGGAGCTCAGTAAAAAAATATAGACCAGTGTCCATACTCCCAATATTCTCAAAAATATATGAAAAAGTGGTTTTGAAACGTATGTTGTCTTTCATCAATGAGAATAGCATTCTAGACCCTAACCAACATGGTTTTGTAGAGGATAGATCCATTGTTACCGCAGCGTTCTCACTCACAAAGAGCATAATTGAATCAGTGGATAAAGGTGAACATGTAATAGGACTTTTTCTAGATTTAACAGCTGCTTTCGATATGGTGAACCACGAAATGCTAATTACCAAATTATATTTTTATGGCATACGAGGAACTGCCCTCAAATGCATGCGCTCGTATTTGACAATTAGTCTCAGTTACACACTACAATGATAAAACGGGTTTCAAGGAAGAAAACAACTCAGATTGGGCCCAAATATCACACGGGGTTTCGCAGGGTTCAATTTTGGGTCCATTACTGTACATCCTTTACGTAAACGATTTCCCAAGCTTTCTGACAAGCATTCGCACATTGTAATGTTTGCCGATGACTCCAATGCAATCATTAGAGGGAAAAAACCGGCCAAGTGCGAGTCGGACTCGCACACGAAGGGTTCCGTACCATCGCACAAGATTAAAAAAAAACACGTTTTTTGTATGGGGCCCCCCTTTAATTATTATTATTTTATAATGTTACCTATTTGTTGTTATAGCGGCAAAATAAATACATAATTTGTGAAAATTTCAGCTTCCTCCTACGGACAGACGGACGGACGGACGGACGGACGGACGGACGGACGGACGGACGGACGGACGGACAGCGGAGGCTTAGTAATAGGGTTCCGTTTTCACCCTTTGGGTACGGAACCCTAAAAATGAAGCATGTTAAAAATTAGGCCAAGCTAGTGGTAGACAAAATTATAAATTGGTTTGCATGCAACCCTCTTGCTAAACGAGAGCAAAACTATGTGTACCATATTCACGACGGGACAGAATCAAAAAGTTGCTTCACAACTGGAAACGATCTTTATAAATAATGTAGCAGTTGAAGTTGTGGATTCAACAAAATTTCTTGGGCTACATGTAGACAAACATTTAAATTGGGACGTCCATATAGAGCATTTGTGTCGTGTACTCGCTAAAGTGTGTTATTGTCTAAAGGTGCTTGCACGTTTTTGAACGAAACGCTGTTGACAGTGTACCATGCCTACTTTCAATCTAATTTATATTTTGGTATTGAGCTTTGGGGTAACATTGGAAATGTCACTAGCGTGCTGAAACTGCAGAAACGCGCTATTAGAATTATTACCAAATCTAACAAAAGAGAGTACGCAACTTGTGCAAGTATAGCACAAGAAATAAGTATAGACTGAATGATGTGAAACACTCTTTATCATTCTATGAAAAAGGCATGTTTAGTACTAGCATTAAAATATATAACACAATTACTACAGAAATAAAATTAAATGAAAATATCAATAAATTTAAACGAGAATTAAAGAAATGGATTCTCAAGAAAAACTTTTACAATTTGCAGGAATTTCTCAGTGCATAATAATGTGATGTTATATATTGGTATGTGTACGACATAAGGCTGATGATGTGCTGTGTAATTATGTAGACCTCTGTATATTTGCACCACAAATAAATTTCTGATTCTGATTCTAAAAAAAATTAAAAAATATATATTGTCGGTCGATGTGTCTAACATTCCTGTATACGAGTATTGAAGCGTTTTCTTCTTAAAATTAATTGAATAACTATTTCTTGAACGTTCATTGATGAGGATAATGATGGATGCATTGAAACGAGTGTAAGACCAGGGACCCCCCCCACTTAGGGCTCGATGCAAAAAAAACCAAGTGACCTCGCGGGGTAACACTGTTACCTAATATCCGAAACGAACCGGACAAGGGCGCTTCACTTAGGGCCGAGTGCACGAAAGGACAAAAAATCAAAATCAACGTCAACGTCTGATCAAACACGTCACTTTGTGTGGACACTATTAAAGGAACTCTATGCGGATCACTAAAAGTGACGTGTTTGAACATTGATTAACTCGTCCGTCTCTTCGTGCAACCGGGGCTTAGAGCTGTCTCCAAGGGAAGGAAGCGAAATGAAACGAGAATGTAACTTACCTACAGTCCAGTTTTGACGTTCCTGCAATCGTATTCTGTACGACGCCTAGACGCAAGTTGCAAAATGTCCGCGCTCGACCTGCGATTGTATCATCGAACTGGATCAAATGATGGTCGAAGTGGCAATGAAAAATGTTTCGTGTTTTCCATTCAGCTAAATGCATGGACAGTTAAATAAAACTTATTAGGAAAACAGTTCATTAAACACTTCTTAACTTAAAAAAGTAAAAATAAATGTCATAAATGCCCTTTTAGTTAAATGTACCTTTTCGTACTTAGCAAGTACGTTCGAGGGTACATCGCTTATTCCAAGAAATGCGATACGTATGAACGCATAATCGACCGTGAAGTAAGGACAACATAATCAAAGAAAGAGCGCAGTAAAAATAATTACTTTATGGTAAGTAAATGGTTACGTATCTTTATTATATATTTTAATAAACAATCAATATTTTAGTTCTACAAAACTAACCAAGGAATATATAATAGAGTTCCTTATCGATGGATGTGTCGTCACAAATGATAAATTAGTTGAAAAAAAAAAATACTCCTTCCGGAGATCGCCATTATAGTTTGTTTGCTGAACGCTGGAGTCAGTTGGAGCTACGGAATTTAGTGGTGGTGGTGGTATCACAGAATAAATAATAGTGGTGGTATTTCCGTAATGTTGTGAAATTACCTAAAACTTGGGGGCGAAGCTCTGGCGGAAATTAAACTGCAGGATCTCATGACTTCCTTTTATTTAATTAATAAAGAAGTTAATAATAAGGCTCGTAGCCCAGTGGCGCGGGGACTGGCCTAGCGTACCATAGGCCCGGGTTCAATTCCAACTGTCTTTCTCTTTCCGAGTTCGACAAGTGCATTTCGTCACGAATGCGAGCTGCTCCATGGTTCGGAATCCATGTAAAACTTTAGGTCCCCTTCCCCTACTAGGTGGTAGGGTTTAAGCCCGCCCGGGTTGGTACCATCGCATTGGATGAAAAGGTGGTCGAAGCGGCAATGAAAAATTGTCCGTGTTTTCGACCCAGTCCAGTGTAGCCGTGCTCATAAAGGGTCCTGGCATGGCACCTAATTCCTTCGGGAATGTGGTGTATTGGCCTAATATCATAACGGTAGTTGTGTGGTATTAGCCATCCATGTCAGGTCCCATAAAAAAAACTAAAGAAAAAGTCCTCGTGAAGAAAAAATACCTTTCCTTTTCAAGATGTCACACAGCGTAGTATACAATTTTAGATGGCTATCAACAATTTTACTTCTCAAAATTCAACCATTTGGGCTGTCACTGTCACCAAATTGACTCACTGAATTAAAAAAGATGAGAGATAAATTGATTGTTTGTATATTAAACATATAATTTTACTTATCTTTTTTATGATTTTTTATGCATTTGCACACAGTTTTGTATTTAAATTATAGCTAGACCATATACCTACAAATGAACTTTTTTATTATTGAGATTCCTTGTAATTGTTTTTAAACCAATATAACTGTTGTTTTACTTACGCCCTTATAGGACTTGTCCCTATCCCCCCCTAGCCCAATATATGCATCATAGTAATTAATACAGGAATGCTTCCAATGACAAAAAAACTCTAAGCTAGTTGTCTATTTCACTTCGTGGTTCAGATAGGAACCCTTCTGCTCTTCTATTCTATACTATAGCTCTGTTACTAATAAACCCAGAAAACCTCTGAATATTCATTCATCATACTTACCATTTTCAACCACCTAGACTTACCTTTCTGCAAGAAGTTATGATTTGTTAATTATTTAATATTAACAGCCAAATAAAGGACTAGCCTATCAACTATCTCGATATTTCTTCCCGAGTAAGTACAAGGCAATGACAAAAATAGTAGAATTACATTTTTGCTGTTCATAATACAATTCCTATGCTTAGAACTTAATTAAAATGCTGCAAATGAAGTGATACTCCACATCCTGGCAATACTATGGAGCGTGCTTTTTCGCAAGTTCGAGCAGCCGTCAGGTGATGTTCCGTCTCGTTCTGCCGCGGCCGAGCACACGCCCCTCTAGAGCGAGACGGCCGCGGCTCGCCCACCGCAGACAAATGTCCGGTGCGCGCGCGGCGCGTCGCTCCGCAACGAAATGTGGGTCATTATTTCTAATTTTTCTTTGCGAATTTACGACGAGCAGGCTACACCTTCGTACGGCTGCGAGATGGACATTCCTCGGGTTTGACCTAAAATTCCATCTCCGCCCACGCCACCGCGACAGCCGCGTCGGACTGCTTCGCCACTGGGTACCGAATTCTTGTTTTTTTTTTAATTACACGATTTTTTTTTAAAGAAAGACCTAAATTTATTTGTAGATACTCTCTCCATATATTTGTAAATGTATTTTTTCTTTGTTTTAACATCAACTTTCGCCATAAAGCCGCAATATAAGCGCGGGAGTGATTTTTCGGAATTAAAAATATTTTTAACATTGTAGAAGATCTGCCGGCAGTGAAATTTCTAATCTTGTCAGATAAAACGAAAGTGTAACAGTGAAAGAGTTGACTTATCGGACATTTAATTTTATATCCTTTATCTTTTCATATCAATTTATCGAACAGAGTTTCCTTCGTTAGAGCGGCGCGCGTCGGCTGCGCAGACAGTGTAGGCCTACATTTCGCGGAGACGCGCGCGCCGTGCGAATTTTTCGCGAATCTTTGTCTTCTTAGAATCCAACTGGAATCATTACCAAATAATAAATGTTTATGTAGTTTCCCTAAAAAAACCCTGGGAGATGGAATTAGCAGAGGACATTAAGTTGAATGTGTTTTTAAAGTGAACATTTGACTGAAAAGTTGAAGTGAACCTGGTATGGATTGCGATGAACGTTAAAATGCGGAAAATGCTGGTTGCAGGTGGACAATTTTGCATCACAGGGTAAGTACAATATTATTAACACCCCATAGCGAGCTCCTTTTTAATAAAAAATCTGTACTCGTCTCAGTTTGAGACCTAATTTTATTTTAAATGCTGGATGTATTTTTCTTCTAAAACTATTTATATTAGGTATGTACCTATTTCCAATCATAATTAAAACTTAATTTAACATATAATTAAACTCAGTATAAACTTTTTTTTAAAACATACTCAATTTTTTTATTTTTTCCTAAAACGTAGCCAATAGCTTAGAGATGTTTTTCAAGCTTTCCTGGTTTAGAAATCTACAGAATCTAGGTACGTACTGTACCAAATTAAAATTTTATTTTGTACCTATACATTGATACTTTTCAATTGTCAATACGTAGGTAAACTAGATACCCATGGAGGTGAAGAATTTATTTCCTCACCTCCATGTAGGTGTCTATGTAGGAAAAAAATCTTAAAACTAAAAAAAAACTAGGTTCTCCGTCGTAATGATATTTTACTTATTGAATAAAGATACTTATACCTACTTTAGGATCAGATTTCTTAATCAGATTAAATATTAGATCAATGATTGTAATAAGGAGATAGGCAAATATTTGAGGTAGGTAGAAAGGTGAGTCCGTCGGCAAATGCTTTTTCCCACCAATAATAGGTACCACGGAATTGATTTTTCTAGGCAGGCTTCCCTTTTAAAGGTAACCAACATTTCTAGATGACCTTTTCTTGCTTTTATTCTTTCATTGAAGCTTAATAAGGTATAAAACACAGTAAACTGAGTATCTACCTAAAGAGGTAATTTTTTCAACATTCGATCTAAATCGATTTTTTTAATATTTAATTTTGAAAAGGAGGAAGATTTCAATCTTCCTATTTTATTATTTTCCCGATCAAGGTATTTTTAGAAGATAGGTAGGTAGGTACCTGGGTCTTCAATTAAGTTTAACTGTAAGTTTTAAATGTATCGTTACCCATCGCCCAAATGTTTTTAGGTAGGCACCTATCTATCTATATAACTTTTAATTTAATTTTAATTACTCGATTCATGCAAAAAAGGAGAAACTATTTCCTATCAAAACTTAATGAAAACGTTACCTATTTTCTCAGTCGCCCATACCTACATTTAATTTATCGAATAAAGACAAACTGGGATCAGATTTCTTAAAAAAAATTGTCAGTGATTGAATAGATACTACCTAGATGATTGTAATAAGGAGATAGGTACTTAGGCAAATATTTGAGGTAGGTAGATGAGTCCGTCGGCAAGTGATTTTTTTCACCAACAATCGCACAAATACTATTGTCAAGGTAGGTTTACCTTTTAAAGGTAACCGATCTTTCTATATGTACCTTTTTATGCTTTTACATCATAATCTAAATGGATTTTGAAAAGTAATGTTTGGGGTTTTGACTATATTTTTGTCTTCAATAAGTCTAAGGGCTTTTTATCATTTTTAGATAAATTAATCATTACCGATCGCGCAAATGTTTGTAGGTAGGTACCTATCTATCTAGATAACGTTTAATAAAATTTTAATTACACGATTCCTGGCAGGGAAAAATCTATTTCCTATCAAAACAAAAAAAAAACTAGTTACTTAGTAGCAGACATTTTATTTAAAGAATGAAGACAAATTGGGATCAGATTCCTAAATTTTTTTAAATAGTCATGAAATAGATGGATGATTGTAATAAGGAAATACCTAGGCAAAGATATGGGGTAGATAGATGAGTCCGTCGGCAAGTGATTTTTCCACCAACAATAGCACGAAAATTATTGTCAAGGTAGGTTTACCTTTTAAAGGTAACCAATTAGATTTACCTTTTCTTGCTTTTATTCTTTCATTGAAGCTAAATAAAGTTTAAACTATGACTAAACAGAATACCTACTTGAAGAGGTAATTTTTTTTTTTTTATCTAAATATATTTTTAAAAGGTTTAATTTTGAAAAGGGGTTTGAAATCTTAGTATACTATTTTCATTCGTTTCACGATCAAGGTTTTTTTATAAGGTTTTGACCATATTTTTGCTTTTAATTGAGTTAAGGGCGCCTTCATCATTTTTGGATAAATTTATTATTACCTCTACCTGTATCGTTAGTAGGGTACCTTCCTACCTACTCTCTTTCGTTAGGTTCACAATAATTAGGTGCCTACTTATATCACTTTTAGGCCTATATTCTGTAGTGATAATTTCATAAAAATAATATCTAATAAGTTTAAAAATATGTATAACTATTAAAACTGCAGGTTGTCATGAAATCTATGAGTAATCTAATCCAACAAGATACAATAATAAAATAATCAAGAAATAAGAAGAAAATAATTAAAGATTGTTTATTTAGAATCTTTATTCCATACAGCCTCGGTGGCCCAGTGGCGCGACACTTCGGCGATCGCTCTCCGAAGTTAAGCAACGCTGGGTCCGGTCTGGTCTTGGATGGGTGACCATTCGACCGTTGAGAGAGGCTGGCCGTGGTTCGGATTCCACGTTAAGCTGTAGGTCCCCTTCCTTACTTACTAGGTGGTAGGGTTTATCCCGCCCGGGTTGGTACCATCGCATTGGATGAACGATGGTCGAAGCGGCAATGAAAATTGTCCGTGTTTTCCATCCAGTTCAATGTAGCCGTGCAATATAAGGAAAGTCCTGGCATGGCACCTAGTTCCCATGTGGTGTGTTGGGCTAATACCATGACAGAACTTGTGGTATTAGCCATCCATGTCCAGTCACATAAAAAAAAAACAGCAATTTTCAAGTAGGTATAGGTACAATGAAACCACTATGAACACTTAATGCTATAGAAAACGTTAATTGTTCAGATTACTGAGCACACACTTTTTAATAATAACAATAAATTAGACCAATGCCTTTAAACATAAAAAAAATGTCAAAAAAGAAAATCGTGGTCGATATGTATAATGAAAATATAAAATTATAATTCTATTATTTTAATCTATATATCTATATGTATAAAATTCATTTATTAACTATCTATGAAATATTATATGTTGTCTGATTGGTTTTGTGAACAATGTTATAAATCATAAAAACTATAATAAGGCCTATTAAAAAGTAAATAAATAAAGTTCAGTTCGAGGAACTATATAATATCAATAATATGCTAAGGTACGATTAGGTATATCTATATGGACGAGCTAACGATAACGAAATGTAATCTATGTATACCTATGTGTATAGGTACCCAGGGCCTTGCACCCTCAAAAAAATTAAAAATTATTATTAAAATATTATTTATATTAATTATTATTACTTAAACATTATATTATTAAATATTATTAAAATATTTTGTCTAATAGTTAGAAGGTTGATACTTTAAAATGTTCCATACAATATTTCGTTGTATCATAATAGGTAGATGACATTATAGTCACATGGTTTCATGTTCAAAGTATAGATTTAGTAGGAAAGTGCGTTTTCGAAGTTTCGAGCGGCTCGTAGCCTAGTGGCGCGGGGACTGGCCTAGCGTACCAGAGACCTGGGTTCAATACCGACATGCACCACTGTCTTTCTCTTTCCGAGTTCGATAAGTGCATTTTCATCACGAATGCGAGCTGCTCCATGGTTCGGAATCCATGTAAAACTGTAGGTCCCCTTTCCCTACTAGGTGGTAGGGTTTAAGCCCGTCCGGGTTGGTACCATCGCATTGGATGAAAAGATGGTCGAAGCGGCAATGAAGAATTGTCCGTGTTTTCCATCCAGTTCAATGTAGCCGTGCTCATAAAGGGAAGGTCCTGGCATGGCACCAAATTCCTTCGGGAATGTAGTGTATTGGGCTAATATCATAACGGTAGTTTTGTGGTATTAGCCATCCATGTCGGGTTGCATAAAAAAAAAAAAAGTAATTTTTTGGGGCTGCAAATAACGTGTATAAAATTAATTTGTGTTGTAAATAACTCGCTACGTTTATCTGCACCAAATATTTTTGCATGAAAACATTTAGGGTCTGTGTCACCATGTGCTGATTAGGGTAATCGGCACATACGATTTTTCTACCATCTTGCAATAAATACCAGTACAGGATATTCAGAATTTTAGTAGTTAGTAATAAAGGTCCTTTGATGTTGGGGAAAGGACTCTCAGATAGGTTCATATTAAACCATCGATATCTGGACTGATCCTCAGAAATTTGAAGTTTTAAACATTTTTAATAACTGGAAGTAGAATTGTGAGGATTTTGTTTTTGTTCTACAATGTAAAACAAAATACCTCTAAGGGTGGAGTGCACAATATCTGGTGATTTTCATAGTTATGGTTATTTTACATCCGCCATCATTTTTCTAAAGAAGATAGGTCTATAATAACCGTCACTTTTATAACATTAACCAGAGGTGGTACACTCCAGCCTAGACTATGGAAACCATAGACCTAGCATGATCCTATTTCTATGATGGAAACTATCTAGGTACAATAACGGGCAAACACAGCATGCTTCAAACAATTATCAAGCTTAGCAAATTTTGAAATAAAATTAGAAACAAATAAAAAAATTAGGCGAAAAACTGAAAAGTATTAAATCATTGTGAAAAAATTATAATCCAAATATGAATTAACATTAAACGATTTATTGTAACTTCAAAACTGAAGACACAGTTTTATAATACACTAGCTGCGGTACCCGGCTCCGCTCGGGTCAATGTCGTGTTGGATTGATTTCGGTCTGAATTATTTCCTGGATAAAAAGTAACCCACCAAAAGTCTGGTCCAGGACTATGTATCCATCTACCAAATTTAATCAAAATTGTTTGAACCGATGTGGCATGATAATGATAAACATCGACTAATTCCTATTTACAGCTTCGTAAACATTTAGGAGCGAATTTTAAAAGCATGTACCGCCAGATCCTTAGTGCACTGGCACTGCTACATACATAGATACAAAACCACTGAAGAGAACAAAACCAACAAATGCAGAATTAACCCTACCACCTTCCTTACTGTTACAAAGTTTTATGAGGAATACGAACCACAGCCACCTTCAACATCGAAAACGGTAACCCATCCGGAATCTTTTTTTTTTTTATGCGACCTGACATGGTTGGCTAATACCACACAACTACCGTTATGATATTAGCCCAATACACCACATTCCCGAAGTAATTAGGTGCCATGCCAGGACCTTCCCTTTATGAGCACGGCTACATTGAACTGGATGGAAAACACGGACAATTTTACATTGCCGCTTCGACCATCTTTCATCCGATGCGATGGTACCAACCCGGGCGGGCTTAAACCCTACCACCTAGTAGGGGAAGGGGACCTACAGTTTTACATGGATTCCGAACCATGGAGCAGCTCGCATTCGTGACGAAATGCACTTATCGAACTCTGAAAGAGGAAGACAGTGGTGCAAGTTGGTATTGAACCCGGGCCTTTGGTACGCTAGGCCAGTCTCCGCGCCACTAGGCCACAGAATAAGTAATAGTGCCGAGCCGCTCAAAGTATGCTAAAGAATCTGACTGCGCCCAGAGTATGCTATGCTATACGTTGATAAAATACGCAAATAAATCGGGCGAGTGGTTCGAAGTTATCGCTCTACATGATATCGTGGAACTTTCTGTAGGCCTTTTTAACACCTACAATTTTCAAGTACATAGTTTTCATTTTTCTCTTAAGGTTTGTATTAAATATTTAAAAATTACATACGCAATCCTTGCTCGTTGATCGCTCCTTATATTAATAAAAACCGTATCAAAAAATCCGTAAAGAGGTTAACGAAGAAATAAAGGCAGATAGTGATTACCCCAAGCCGCCGCCTCGGGGCATTTCGGTTTGTATGACAGCTAGATCCTAACGTAAGCGGAACTGAATTATATATAGCCTATCCTGTGTCCCGTGCATTTACATATACGTGTAATAAGTTTCATCGAATATGGATGATCGGTTTTAGAGTTATGGAGAAACATACATACATACATACATACATACATACATACATACATACATACATACATACATACATACATACATACAGAACTGATTTCTAAAAATCATAAATTTAGTCTTAGTATAAATACTACAAGCGATGTCTCGTAGAAAACAAAGCAACTTACTCCATGAACACCCCTTACAGATTTATTATTAGTATAGATTTAGTATAGATAGGACTTATTTTCAACCCTCAGTACATTTAATTTGGTTGATCATCTCCTATGAAACTCAATATGAAACCGAGTTTTTTGGAGCGCGATTTTCGCTCCGAAAAACTCATTACGCCCAAAGTCAAATCTAGTATGCGGGGAACATACCTAAGTGCTTAAGGATTTTTATGAAAAATACCTATAATATTTCTATTACGCTTTTTAGCAAAGAGCGTAATAGGGAAAATCTGGTGCCTAAAATAGGCCTAATGGTTTTATTATGAAAAAGGCCTGTTTTGATTTTTAATATGTTTTTTCAAGAATGATTTTTTTGATGTTACAATGGTAATAATATTTACAATTTGAAATCACACAGTGCCCGTGACCCCATGACGGGTAGGTAAAAATAAAAAAACCGGCCAAGTGCGAGTCGGACTCGCATACGAAGGGTTCCGTTTTCACCCTTTGTGGGTACGGAACCCTAAAAAGGTACCTAGGTAGGTGGGTACCTAGTCATCAAGATGAGTAGAGTGACCTTTTTTGTCTTGCCAGTAGTTACCCAGTTATCCTGTTACCTAGATCTAGATCCTTTTCTGACTTATTTTCAATTTAGCTCCCATCTATTTAATATGTATAAACTGTTTTCGTTTTTGTAAAGAATGCAAGCCCTAGTGTTTGCACCTAACTAAAAAAGAAAAACCGGCCAAGTACGAGTCGGACTCGCACACAAAAGGTTCCGTACCATCGTACAAGATTAAACACAAAAAGTAACTTTTTTTGTATGGGCCCCCCCTTTATTTATTTATTATTTTTAATTTACCTACTTTTTGTTATAGCGGCAAAATAAATACACACTTTGTCATAATTTCAGCTGCCTACCTATTACGGTTCACGAGATACAGCCCTGTGATAGACGGACGGACGGACGGACGGACGGACGGACGGACGGACGGACGGACGGACGGATGGACGGACAGCGGAGGCTTAGTAATAGGGTTCCGTTTTCACCCTTTGGGTACGGAACCCTAAAAATATCCATAGTATGTACTCGTAGGTACCTACCCGTCTTTCTCTTTTTAGTAAACCATGTAATTTCGTTTTAGCTCAATTAAAAAATATTTATGTATTTAAGGTAGGTAGGTATATATGCATACATATATACCACGCGGGTTTTATCATAGGATGTATGTCCTGTCCGAGGTCCTGCCCACTTTTTTTATACCTACTTACCCACTAGCTAATTCTTTATAAATATCTAACCTGATTACAAAATTACAAGAGAATCGGTAGAGAAATGCGACCTGTAGAGGAAAAGGGCTATTTTCAAAATTACTTCGCAATTTTGAAAAATTTTCAAAAACTGACCCGAATAATAAAATTTATAAAAATCGAACCTGTTTACAAAATTTGACGCGAATCGTCGAATCGATTGAGAAATGCGATCTGTAGAGAAGAACAGCCGGCCATACGAAAGCATTTTTGCCCAATCTTGAAACGGAGACCTTCGCTACGCTCGGCCAATAAATTCTTCGGCCTTTAGGTCCTTTTAGTCCTCCTTGAATCTGTAAAAAAATCCAGCTTTTAGCTATTTATTGCTAGACAGTTTAAACAATATTAGAATCGGATATGCATTCAACTATCTGGTCTCTATTTACGAGTACTATCGTGATAAAAACTGCTATAATTTTTTCAACTCGGAGATCATAATATTTTTTTTATTAATTACTGCTAGAATCTTTACCCAATATCATGATACAAACTACCAATCTTTTTAGGGTTCCGTACTCAAAGGGTGCCAAACGGAACCCTATTACTAAGCCTCCGCTGTCCGTCCGTCCGTCCGTCCGTCCGTCCGTCTGTCACAGGGCTGTATCTCATGAACCGTAATAGGTAGGCAGCTGAATTTTTCACAGAGTGTATATTTATTTTGCTGCTATAACAACATATAGGTAAAACAAAAAAATAATAAAAATTAAAGGGCGGTCCCATACAAAAAACCTGATTGTGTTAAATCTTGTACGATGGTACGGAACCCTTCGTGTGCGAGTCCGACTCGCACTTGGCCGGTTTTTATAGGCATATTTTCTAGGTTTTTTATCCACCTATCTGGTCTGTATTCATGATCATGAAACAAATGTATAATGTTGTTTTCATTTTTGCATCTCTTGTTAGGGTTCCGTACCCAAAGGGTGTCAACGGAACCCTATTACTAATCCTCCACTGTCCGTCCGTCCGTACGTCCGTCTGTCTCAGGGCTCTATCTCAAGAACCGTAATAGGTAGGCAGCTGAAATTTTCACAGAGTGTGTGTTCATTTTGGCGCTGTAACAACAAATAGGTGAAATTAAAAAAATATAAAAATTAAATGGGGCCTCCACACAAAAAACGTGTTTTTTTGTGTTAAACCTTGTGCGATAGTACGGACCCCTTCGTGTGCGAGTTCGACGGACAAGACGGACGGACGGACATACGGACAGCGGAGGCTTAGTAATAGGGTTCCGTTTTCAACCTTTGGGTACGGAACCCTAAAAAATATAAGGAAGGTCCTGGCATGGCACCTAGTTCCCATGTGGTGTGTTGGGCTAATACCATGACAGAAAATGTGGTATTAGCCATCCATGTCCAGTCACATAAAAAAAAAAGAAAATAATATGTTGATTTTTTTCTACTCTTGGATCACCCATGTTTTGTGATTATTTACTGCTAGACAGTTTATACAAACTTTAGAAATGGATTTATTAAACTATCTGTTTTGCATCACGATCATGAAAAAACTTAAAATCTTTTTTTCCACTCTGGGTTCACCAATGTTTTGTTGTTATTTATTGCTAGACAGTTTAAACAATCTTTAAAAAATAATAGGTATGTTGATTTTTTTCTACTCTGTGATCACTAATGTATTGTGATTATTTACTGCTAGACAGTTTAAACAATCTTTAGAAATGGATATGTATTCAACTATCTGTTCCGTATTAACTATCATGAAAAAAACTTCAAATATTTTTTCCACTCTGGGATCGCCAATGTTTTGTTGTTATTTATTGCTGGACAGTTTAAACAATCTTAAGAAAAGGATATATATCCACCTCTGTGGTCTGTAATTATTATCATAATAAAAACGTTTCTTCTCTTTCTCTTTCTTTTTTATTTCACTTCAAAAAAATTAACAAAAAAAATAACTGACTTCAAAGAAAAAGCACTAAAAAGTTAAAAATAATTTCCATTTTTGTAGTTACGATTTCTGTTATTTTTTGAGTCGGTGTTAGCCGGGCACGCGCTGCGCCAATCAAGAGAACCTAACCTAACCTAACCTAACCTTGGCTGACACCGACTCAAAAAATAACAGAACTCGTAACTACAAAAATGGAAATTATTTTTAAATTTTTAGTGCTTTTTCTTTGAAGTCGGTTATTTTTTTTGTTAATTTTTTTTTATTTGTTTATTTTTAGTGAATCTGAAGTACACTTATTAATTTGTACACGTCCATTCCAATAAAAAAAGAATCACTGAAATCGGTTGGCGTTATATTGAGTTATTCGTCCATTTGTCGCGCACATCTTAATACAAATTTAAGACTTTTATGATTTTCTCATGGATATCATTGTCAGAACTTAACCAAATTAAAATGGGACCACTTGGGAAGCACTAGCTATCATTTAAAAAAATAATCATCAAAATCGGTTCACCCAGGCAGAAGTTATGAGGTAACAAACATTAAAAAAAAACAAACCAAAAAAACATACAGACGAATTGATAACCTCCTCCTTTTTTGAAGTCGGTTAAAAAGAAGGAGGTTCTCACTTTGTCTGTATGTTTTTTGCTACTCTTGGATCACCATTGTTTTGTGATTATATACTGCTAGATAGTTTAAACAATCTTAAGAAAAGGATATAAATCCACCTCTGTGGTCTGTAATTATTATCATAATAAAAACTTTCTTCTCTTTTTCTCTTTTTTTAACCGACTTCAAAAAGGAGGAGGTTCTCAATTCGTCTATATTTTTTTTTCTACGCTTGGATCACCAATATTTGGTTATTATTTACATTCAAACAATCTATAGATAAAATATTTTTAAATAAAAAATAATAATGCATTGTGATTATTGACTGATACCTGTTTAAACCACAAACCTAGCATGAGCGCGCTGTTGAGCTTAAAATACCACCCAATGAGACAACTTTTTGAATCGCTATCACTACATGCATAGGGTCCTCGCCATGGATATTTTAAGTAGACCTTTTTACGGTTTCCAACCCAAAGGGTGCCAACGGAACCCTTTTACTAAGCCTCCGCTGTCCGTCCATCCGTCCGTCCGTCTGCCCCAGAGTTGTATCTCATGAACAGTATTAGGTAGGTAGGTAATAATTTAATGATGTAAGTATGTGGTGCTTTGGGTTCCCAAATAAGACAAATATTCATAAACTTTCATATGAGCGTCAGATATTTACCGTTAAAGATTTCAAATATAGCTAGACCATCAAATGCCTCTTTCATATTTTTTTAATTCTAAAATAAGTAGTAGTTATTTTAAAAAATACTAAAATAAGGTTTTACTTACCCCCTTCCAAAACTGAATACAACCGTTTTTATCACGCTCTTAATACCGCCACGCGTTCCTGAGGAAAATGGCTGTTGACAGACAGACAGACAAACAAACAAGTGATCCTATATGGATTCCGTTTTTCTTTTTGAGAAACTAAACTCTAAAAGTACTGTTTTGTCCGGCCTTCATTATCGAAACGACAAAACATACGCTCCCTTGCTTCATTTGCAAAAAATGCAAAAAACCAACCTGTCCCCCTCATACCTGTCTCTTTTGAATAATTTTGCCCAGACAATGAATTATCATAATAATTAGAATGATAAATTCGACGAGGGGTTCGGGCGTTGTCGCAAGGTCGCTCAAGGTCGGACTCTGCATAGCAGCTAGTTCGGTGGAAGTTTGCAGACCTGGCGCGTTACCATGGTAAATAAACTCGCCCTTGTGAACAGAGAAGTGAGCGAGTAAAACTGATGTTTGTTGCTTTTCGTGCACTGCTGTCAAAGGATGTCTTATTAAATTTACCATTACCGTGGTGACCGTCCTGAGCGACTCGTTGCTCAGGGGCGCGTCGACCTACCTTCCATGGCAGAGGTCATGGGTTCAAACCTGGCCTCGATTGTGCATCGTTCTGTCTCTTTGTAAGTTTGATAAGTGTATTTCGTAACGAATCCGAGCTGCTCTTCGAATTGGAGTTTATGTGAAATTCTAGGTCCCTTTCCCCTACTGGGTGATAGGTTGAGCCCGCCCGGGTTGGATGAAAAGATGGTCGAAGAGGCAATGAAAAATTGCTCGTGTGTTCCATGCAGTACACACAGTTTAATTTTAATTTGTATCTTAAGTGGGTAGGTATGTAATGTAGCTATGTATAAGCGAGCACGAAGGTGCCACCTATGGTACAGCCGTTAGGCCAGTTTAGGTGGCCCTGCTCACCCAAAGGTACTTATTTATCTTATTGTTAAGTTACCTATAGAACTTCTAGCGTGTGTAATGCACAGTGGCCGATAAATGTTACATATTTATTTATGGTATTTCATGCATGCCATCTGTAAGTCACTCATGTAAACAAGTGTAATTTGTTTTTTTCTACACTGTATTTATTTTATTAATTAGTATCCTGAAAATATCTGTAATTTCTTCATGCAAAATAAATCATTCAAATCATTCAAATTCATTCATTCATTCAAATTCATTCAAGTTCTATGTACCCGTGGTCGGAAAGGGAAGGTCCTGGCATGGCACCCAATTCCTTCGGGAATGCGGTGTTTTGGGCGAAAATCATGACTGTATGTGTGGTTTTAGCCATCCATTTCCGTCGCGTAGGTAAATATTTTTTTTTCTAACAATATGTAAATTCGCGAATAAAGTTAGAAGTTTGAAGACAAAGTTATAGTAGTCGGTAATTTGCTTCGTTGCTTTCCTCATTTGTACGGCAAGGATATTTGCCATACAGCCACATGTGGGTCCCTTACTTAGAGGCCCACAAGCGATGAAAAATATTGCATAATTTTAAGTATTGTACAATTTAGATTAAAATAATCGGCAAGTTTGATAATAAACTAAGTCATATTTTTCATATAATGCGCAACCATTTTTTTCCACCTCAAATGAAAGATAAAATAATACAAAAGCTTTATTATGCAATGCCATTGGCCCGTGTGCAAGAAGGCTCGTCAAATGTTATCCGTTATGAGTAACATGTTAGATGGCGGGCATGGGTTTTACAAATAGACTGATATCTATACTAATAATGAACCTGGAGTAAGTTGCTTGATTTTCTAAAATTCTGCGTTTGTAGACTTTATGTAGGATACTAAAACAAAATTTTCGATTTTTAGAAATAATTTCTTTATGTATGTATGTTCCTCCATAACTCTTAAACCAATCATCCGAATTAGATGAAAGTTAGTACATGTACATTTAACTACCCGGGAATTAGGATAGGCTAAATATAGTTCAGTTCCGCTTACGCTAAGATGTGGCTGTCATACAAACCGAAATGCTCCGCGCGGCTCGGCGGGAGAGTGGGGTGGGAATGTTATATACACTATCTAAAATGTCTATACAAATACAAAAAGACGTATATCATAAATACCAGTTAAGTTATCAAAAAAAACAAAACTTATCTGTCAGGACAGATCCTGAGATATGGTAAACCTATTCACGGTCGACTCTACATACACACACATCATATTAGTTAATCTATCACATATTTTTTGTTAGGACTCTTCGAATTATCATACCAAAGTAACATTGACTGCTTTTGCAGTCTGTACAATGTTAGCCGTCGATACCTGGCCACAGAATAAGTAAGAGTAAGTCCTAAATTGGCGTTTACGGAACTTCGAAGTTACGTAAAAACGTTAAACAAGTTTTTACTACTTATTCTGTGGTTTTACTTCTTCAAGCTGTCAAATTTAAACTCGGACTTTCGATTTGTATGGAAACGCGGAGTCGGCGTAAACGGCAATGTCGATGTATTTGCGACAAACTCGGCAAACTCGGATTGCAAATGTTAGTTCGCTAAACGCCCACTGCGCGCGCTCTCGAATTTCTCCATACATTTAAAAACGCCAGTCGATCGGTTTGGCGTAAACGCCCATTTAGGTGAGGGACTAGGGGCTCAGGAGTCGTCAGGAATGGCCGAAGGTCATATCGGTCGGGACTTAGCACGATAGGCGTTATCTCGCGGTATCGCGGACTCGATAAGTAGCCCGAATCGTGCGACCTACAAACCGGGCCAGACTGGCGGACGCCCCGCGACGCAGTAGCGCGTGCCGCGTGGTGCCGCGGCGTGTTGCCACTGCGCGGCCGTACTGCTGCGACGTGTTGCCACGGCGTGTTGCCGTGGCGTGGGACGTATAGCCACGCCGCGGGTATGGTGCCGCGGCGTGTTAACACTGCGCGGCCGTACTGCTGCGACGTGTTGCCACTGCGCGGCCGTACTACTGCAACGTGTTGCCCACGGGCATGGTGCCGCGGCGTGTTGCCACTACGTGGCCGTACTACTGCGACGTGTTGCCCACGGCGTGATGCCCCGCCGTGGGACATGATGCCGCGGCGCGGGGTTTGATGCCGCGTCGTGTTGCCACGGCGTGTTGCCGTGGGGCGTTTAGCCTCTCCGCTGGCGTGGTGCAGCGGCGTATTTATTAGATGTTCTTTGGCGGGGTGTTGCTTCGGCCTGGCATGTGGCGCCGCATCCGCTGCGGCGCGGGGTTTGGTGCCGCGACGGTCTGCATGTGCGTCACAGTACGGCACATTTTTGAATAAGATTGGATAAGGAGGTCTAAAGCCACACCTGCTACGACATGGGTTCGTAGAAATAACCAGCCATGCTTTCTCTAGATTGTTTTGAAATACAAATTGTTTGCCTTACTTAGTCTATGTAGGTACTTTCTGGCCGTATTTCTTTCATCTGTCCGTCTGTCCGCTCATATGTTGAAAAACCCCTAATATTAAGCCATGTTGGGAAAATCCGACTTGAGTAGGGTTGCCATCCGTCCGGGTTTCCCCAGATTTGTCCTAGTTTTAGTCCTAGGGCATCCGGGGAGCGTCCGGGGGGGCTTCATTTGTAGTCCGGGTTTTCAAATTGACTGTCTGTTTAAAAAACCTGTTGTCATTTCTGGGTTCGGGGCTCTAAAATCCGGGGTTTTCACGCGTATTTTCACGTTTTGTCCTGGTTGCCAAATTTTAGAGATGGCAACCCTAGACTTGAGACTTCAATACGAACGGAGACGCGGGCTTCTGCGTATTTTGGACCTTCTTCATTCGATTTGGAGGATTTTAGTTTTTGGTTAGTCCAGGACGAGGGGTCACTCACTCAAGGAATCTGGTGTACAATCGTTTGGGAATCTCAAGAATCTTAGGTGGGAGTCCGAGGAATCTGGTGGGAGTCCGGAGAATCTCGGAAATCTTATGTAATCCCGAGTAATCCTAAATAATCTGGAAATCCCAAGGAAATCATTGGGAATCCTATCAAATTCATGGAAATCTCGGGTAATCTTAGGCGGAGTCCGAGGAATCCGATGGGAGTCCGAGGAATCTGGAAATCTTATGTTATCCCGAGTAATCCTAAGGAATCTGAGAATACCAAGGAAATCATTGGGAATCCTTTCAAATTAATGGAAATCTCGAGTAATCCTGGGCGGGAGTCCGAGGAATAGGAAAATCTTGGGTAGTCTCGAGTACTCCCAGGGAGTGTAGGAATCCTAAGCGAATCATTGGCAATCCGATCAAAGTCTTTGTAATCTCAGATAATCTTGTCGGGGTCGGACTAAACCGGTTGTATGCTTAGTCCGGTGCAATTCTAGTACAGTACGTAAGTTTTGACAGGTTAGTTCTGAATAAGACTGTAAAGGTTTTTAAAATAAGAGTACCTTATCTCGAGTACGTGAAATATTTACTAGGTTTTTAAATATAGACTTTTATAACGGCCCAGGCAAAGAAATAATCAACTTTGACCTAATGATGGCTGAGATACTAAGGGATTTCGAAAGATCGGAGTACCTCATCGTGAAGTTGAGTATGTCAAATATGTATTATGGCTTCAAAAATGGTATTGCATAATGCATCAGGCAAAAAAAAAACAGGGCTGACCTAATGATCGCTGAGATAATACGGGATCTAATCTAACAATGATAGCGCGGCCGTGGGCGCGGCCGCCAGTTTGCGAAGAAATCACGCACACGTGTGCGCACGAGTGTGCGCAGCGCGCACCCCGCGTGTGCCCGACGACACAATTCCAAAACATATTCAGCCGTATTCAGAGTAAACCTGTCAAAATTTAGTACGGGATAAGCACCGGATTAACCAAACAAAAACCGGTTTAGTCCGACCTTAATACGCGTACTAAGCGAATAGAAGGTTATCATGCGTATACTACTTTTTAGGGTTCCGTACCGAAAGGGTGAAAACGGAACCCTATTACTAAGCCTCAGCTGTCCGTCCGTCCGTCCGTCTGTCACAAAGCTGTTACTCATGAACCGTAATAAGTACGTAGCTGAAATTTTCACAGAGTGAGTATTTAATTTGCCGCTATAACAACAAATAAGTAAAATTTAAAGATAATAAAAAAATACAAATAATATGATTTTTTGGTGTTAAATCATTTACGATGGTACGGAACCCTTTGTGTGCGAGTCCGACTCGCACTTAGCCGGTTTGTTTACTGTGTTTATTGTATGTATTTTGATTAAATAATTAGATGATTGTAGGTATGTTGTGAACCGAGCTCGGGGCGGACTAACTTTACTACGCGTATTAAGGTCGAAGTAAACCGGTTTTTGTATGGTTAGTCCGGTGCTAATCTCGTACCAAGTTTTTACAGGTTCACAGTGAATACGACTGCAAGGGATTTCGAAAAAGAAGAGTACCTACCTAATCGCGAAGTTTTCTACGTGAAATATTTGCTAAGGTTTCAAATATAGCCTTTTATAATGACCCAGGCAAAAAAAAAATCAACCCTGACCTAATGATGGCTGAGATTCTAAGAGATTTCGAAAGAGCGGAGTACCTCATCTTGAAATTTAGTATGTGAAATATGTACTGTGGATTCAAAAATGGTATTGTATAATGCCTCAGGGAAAGAAAAAATCAGCGCTGATCTAAAGATCGCTGAGATAATATGGGATCTAATTTAACCGGATTCCGCCTGGGTAAATATGTCCAAAACGAATATCGCACGGCCACGGCGCGGGGGCTCCCCGCCCGCCGCGCCGTTGCCGTCTCCTGCGGGCGCCGCTCGCCCCCGCCGCCCGCGCCCGCGCTGTTGCCGCCACGCGCGGACGCCGCGCCCGTGCCGACCCCCGCCGCCGGCCGCGCCGCCCGCCTGTCTGCGATGACGTCACGGACACGTGCTGCGCGCAACGCGCAATTATAAGTCTCTGAATCGTTGGTGGTCACTAAGAATCTTTAGAAATCCCGAAATCATTGGAATGTACCAAAAATGTGTTGGTAGTCCTTAAAAATCCAGGTAATCTTTGGTAGTCTCTAGGAATCTTTGGTAGTCCTCAGAAATCTTACGAAATCCCAGTATATTTGAAATCTCCAAGAATCTTTGGTAGTCTTTGGAAATCTTTAGGAATCTCCAGGAATCTTTGGAAATCTTTAGGAATCTCTAAGAATCTTTGGTAGTCTTTGGAAATCTTTAGGAATCTCCAGGAATCTTTGGAAATCTTTAGGAATCTCTAAGAATCTTTGGTAGTCTTTGGAAATCTTTAGGAATCTAGAAATCCCAAGGAAATCTTGACTACTGGGAATCTGGTGTACACTTTTTGCTCGAGTGACTAACCCCTCGGTCCAGGATAGAAATATTCAGGATCCTATCAAATACTCCGAAGGTAGACCATTGCAATAACACACCAAAGACTAGCGGTTGTCCGATGTGTCGTATCGGATTTCGCCGAAATATTTGTAATCGCATAAAATTTAAATTAAAGATTTTTGGATATTTTCCTTTACTTCTTGCTTTCACGATTCTAGGTCGACGATACCTTATAAGGTCTTTATTTGCGGTCACAATATGCGGCATAACATGGCCGTATTTTTAGATCTCGCTGACTTGGAAGGTTGTTTTTACTTGAGTACTTACATATTTAAAAAGTAAGTATTAAAAACACGTATCTCGTAACAAATGTCAGATAAACCAAAGGGTCAGAAGCAACTCTTATTAGTGAAGAATGCTAAAAAGACACTAGATAAATGAATTCAGATAAATTATCTTATTTCAGTGACCTAGAAAACATGATCCAACAAAACTTTCCCCCCGACTGCATTACATTTCAGATCAATTTCTCCAGAATCTTGTTCACGTGAAACTTGTTTTCGCTTTTTGTAGTCTGTGAGTGCACATCGGCAATTAAATTATGGTCTGGTCTAACCTACGTATTCGTTTGTCGTAAATCTGCAAAATGGGACCTACATTCCGGCCTGCCAAACCTACAAAGCGCATGCTCCGATCAATAACCCACCCAAATTCCCGCCAACTCTAATCCAAAAGGGGCTAGAATTCAACTGTTCGAACAAGAACAAAAAACAAAAGTTTCCGCATTCCCCTCTCCTGTCCGTCAAAAATAAATCAAATTCAAACATGGAACACGCGCCCATTGGTTCGCGCCATTCGAAACGTGGGGGAAGGAGTCTATGTGTTCTCGCCAGATGCATTCGAAATTAGAGTAGGTATAAATAGATGCGTACACAATGGCCTAGGCCTAAGTAGGTGGCGCCCCTAACCGGTCGCGGGGATTGACACATAGCAATAGTTGTTTATGGTGTGGCGTTTTTTCGGGCCGACTAGTTTTTTGTGGGGAGACCTTTTTATTTATTTCTACGAATTGGGCGGACCGTACATAGACTTTATTGAAAATAGGGTAGCCGGTATTTTGTCTATGACAAGTCAGGTAGGTTGGCTGGGTAGCTGGGACCAATGAACGCGGTCTTAACGGTCTTCGGAATGCCAGTAGGACCTTCCCTTTAGGTATGTGAGCACGGCTACATTGAACTGGATGGAAAACATTAACATTTTTTATTACCGCTTTGACTAGTCGGTCAAGCCAGTCGTGAATATTGAAGAGGGGAATTTTATCTTGATTGCAACAAAACCAGCTGTCAAAAACTTTCAAAGGCAAGGGTGTTATAGTACCACATAGCTTATTTTGAGCGTGGCCAAAATCGGAACTAAACGGTCTCCATCCTTAAGGCGCTAGGACTAGCCAACTACTCGCGCCATACAAATGCACTTTTTAACAAATGTAATAATATGTAGTGAAACGCTTCAGCAAATCCAAATAGAACTCCAGACTGATAATGGATTGTTAATATTTTTTTATTCCATCATTTATTTAAATAATAATAAAAATAAAAAAAGTTGATTTTTCTCATTAGAAATCTGAAAGTCATTCGATTTCTAGATTTAAGCAAAAACAGCATATATGCATAAACAAAAAATTCCATTTGCTTTTAGATTTCTACATTTAGTCAAAAAAGTTCGGAAATGGACACCGTTTCCGCAATGTATTTTGTATAGAAAAAGGAAACATACATTAACGAAAATCATTCGATTCCTAGACAAGGAATCATATATTGTAAGGATGACACTTATAATCGTCAGACTTAGTTAGTTTACTTGGGGTGCCTCGTCTAACTTTGCGATTTGGCTAGTACCAGGCCCTTAACGTCATAAGGCTATCGGATTTCCCCACACGCTGTCCTCCGTATTTGTTGAATATTTTACAAAATTTTTAACGCGTTAATTCATGCTTAAGGTCTACAAAAGTGCAGTTCGAGAGATTGTTTTGAAGGTGCGAAAGTTCTTCGAGGCCGAAAAGGAAATAATTGGGCTATAATTCCATTTCAAAACGTTCCCAAGCGCGTCATCGCGGTTACAGGGATGTGTTGCCATTATAGCAATGCAAGTTACCCACTGTTTATTTATTTTAGGCTGAGGTTTAGAGGATATGTTTGTGGTCTAAATTAGCCATGAGTATGTTTTTAATTTTTTTGGCCGTCTGTATGTCACGAGATTTTGTTCTGAGCGCTATTGGATACATACGAAAAAAATATTAGTTGGATATGTAGGCGTCCTTTGGGACGCAGAGTGTTCCACATTTTTTTATTTACATCATTGGGGAAGAAAACTCGAAGCTTATTTAAAAAATATTAATATTATTAAAAAATTATATGTTGTTAAAAACGTCAAGTTTTATTTACGAGTTTTTAGATGAAAGATATGCTCCACGGTGCAGTTGAAGTAAGGTTTAGAGGAAAATAAAAGTGTTTTTCTTCAAACGAATTTGTAATGTCATTGACCAGCACAAGGTTTAATACGAAAGATTAAAGGTTATGTTTTTGTGATAATTTCTTTCCCACGACTACTTTTTAATTAAGAAAAAAAAATCGGAATATTATGGAGAAAATTTTGTCATTTCACCTACATAGATTAAGCAAATAAAATTTGGAAATCTATTCCGTTTTATTATGTATGGTTTCTGATAGCTTTGACAGAATATTTTAGGTGAGCTCGTTTAGAACCCACCTGTCGTCGATAAATAAGCAGTTTTCTTCCCCATTAAGTTTTGCCCTACAATCTGCATTTTATTAATATTGTTTACGAAAACGTTTCTATTAATTCTAGGCGAATCGACTCACACTGTGTCAAACATCGGCAAAGAACAAAACATAAGGGAAATCGAACAAGGAATATCAGAGATGCCAAATTAGATTAGAAAAGTACACAAGTACTACACCATCCGCAAGGAATTATCTAGTGCGTGTCGTGGGGCGGGAGTAAGCGTTAAAAATTACATGAAAAAATAATAATTAAATTTTAACGAAATAAAAAATTACTGAATAAAATCGAATCTGAATTGTTTGGCAAAAATTATCGGTTGACCGAGTTTTAACCTACGGGATTGACTTTGGAGTTTATTTTCTTCATGGAATTAAAGGCTTCTCCCCCCCCCCCCCCCATTTTTTTCAAATAATGGAAGATATAATTTATTCAAAGTAAATAACATTATTTTCCTAAAATATTAATTTTCATTTCCTCAAGATTTATTTGGCTGTAAATGTTTTCCCGATCAATGAGGGATTTTTTTTCATGTGGTAACCCTTAAAAAGACAGTGGTGCCCTCAGCCATGCGCAAAATAAGCTGTGGGACTATAAAAGGACATTGCCGATTTTAGTATGGGACAGAAAAGCGCTACTACTTAAACGATGCCGTATCAACCAAACGTATTTTCATTCCTCACATGCTTACACACAATAATTAATATGGTTTACTTTACTTTCACAGCAGGAATAACCGACACTTTTATGCATATATGTATTTTGTGTCAAATGTGTCTGTCTGTTCGTTTGTAACATGATAAACACTTACCCGATTCTAAAGCGGTTTGTATGTACGTATCGTTAGATTCGATTCGACTTTTTTTTCGAAGCTTCGGTAGGCTTGTCATTGTGTTTTTTTTCATTGATAATTACAAGTCTAATAATTACATTTACATGCCGTAAATGTTTTACTATAGCTTTATTTATTTATTTTTTTAAAATATATTATCAAAACCTTTTTTGTCTAGTTGTTTATTTGGGGTCGTCACCGACTATGTCAGCCCCATAGTGACTTTATGCGTTAAGTTCTTTCAAGCTATCAGCTACACCTTGGAGCCAATGACAGCTTGAAATAATATACAGCTTCTCTTAACTTCCGATCTGTACACAATATTTTTTCAAGACCCAGTCGAAGCCTTTCGTTCAGGAGACAGTATATATGTGAAATTGATCTTCTGGTTTGTCACAGGCACAACAATTTGGAGAGTCCAGTTTCTTCATCATATGCCCCATTCTATTTAGAGGAGTGTGTCCTGAACTGAGTCTTATTGTAATTATTTCTTTAAGCAGCAGGATCAAGCGATACAGATAACGTTCTCGTTGGATACAGAGTAATTCAGAAACAATCGTTCTGTACAAAATTCCCCTCTCTACACACCTCCCGTCAAATTGTGCTTTCCACATCTTTGGCTCCGTCAAAACCTCCGTCTGTATGTTTGATTTTTTTTTATTAACCATTTAGATCGGAAAATATTGCCTAATAAACATTGGAAAAAGTTGTCTTTTTTACTGTCGTTTGAGATTTGTTTACTGGAAAATACAGGTATTAACATAACATTTAAAAACACGGACATAGCAACTTTCTCAAGTTCCAAATTTTGCCTTGGCCAATGGACAAAACAATAATTACTTCAAATTTTCAAATCTCTGAGCCCCGCTACCTACAGAACAGTCTCAACCCGGGCGAAGCCGCTGTCACGCATGGCTATCTTATTCCGAGAGGTCACAACATTTTTGGTCACGATAAGGTAAATGGCTGAATCTGGATTCAGGGGTTAGAGACCAACCCTCTGATACTAAATATGTCGGTCTGCCTACGCCAAGTGGTTGCGTTACCTAGATTAGCCATACAAAATAGATGTTCAGTTGTTATTTACTATTGTTATTTGCTGATGAATATATTGATTCATAACTATTTATTATAAGTAAACTTAAGAAGAAAACTTAAGTAGCTCTGTTGGCGCAGATATACTCATTTCATTGATTAATTAAATCATTAGCAATTAACAATTATCTTTGTTGCATTTAAAATTCATATTAGTACTTGCATACTGTGTTTCCTGTATTCATTCTGTTTTAGTATTTTATATGTTGCTGGTTTTACACTAGGTAAACGAAATATGTTAATAATATTTATTTTATTTTATTTTTATTTATTTATTTAGGAGAAAACACAGAGAGAAATACATAAAACAAAAATAACAACATTATTAAGTACATAACAAAGAATCTCCCTCCACTACGTTTCCCTCGGGAACATAAAATTATATTGATGCTACACAAGGGTAATCGTAAACACAAAATTAACTGAAACAGAAACATGTTTGTAACAGAAAGCAGAAAGAGTAAAAGAAAAAAAGTTTGAGGTTACATAAAAAAGAAAACATTCGGAGCTTGAGAAGTTCGAATATAGATCGATTTCTACAGGTGAAAAGCAATGTATAAGCTATGTGAGTACTGATATTTGATGTCAGTAAAGTTAAAGCTAAAGTTTCCTGCAGGTGAGTTAGGATGATATATTGTGAAATGTTGTAAAGAGAAATTAAAAGTAAAATATCGGGTCAGTGTATTCATATGAAGAGGTATAGAATTATAAGAGGTAATACATTAAAATTAATATTAAGTTTCAAGTATAATAGATGAATTAGTATGAGAGTAGGTAAATAGAGGTATTAAGGATAGCGAGTGATTAGATGAAATTATAATACTCATGCTAATGCTCCTTCAAGGAGATTGCGGACGGTTCGTTTATAGCTGAAGGCTGAGCTATTAAAGATATCTATAGACAAAAGTTTTTTATTGTAGGTGTCGCATATACGTCGTATAGGTGCACGAACACCCGCTATGGTCCGGGTTTTGCCCGTGTGAAAGAGGATCGTTGATCGTGTTCTTCTACAAGGCGCGTGTAAGCCGATTAAATTTAAAAGATCTGGGCAGTCGTATGCACCTACACAAATTTTACGAAGCACGGACGCATCCATCATTTCACGCCGAATAAGCAACGTAGGTAATTTATAAGTTACAAGAAGGTCAATGTAAGATTCCTTAGTCGAAGTCAATCGATAGTGCAGGGCACGCAGAAATTTTTTTTGTATAATTTCTATACGGTCAGTATATATTCCGAAATATGGGTTCCAAACCACGGATACATATTCCAACTGTGATCGTACTAAGGTTTGAAACAGAATTAAAAATGTTTTAGCGTTTTTGAATTTTTTTGTTGACCTAAGTATGAAACCAAGCATTTGAATTGCCTTTGTAGTGATGTGATCTACGTGAGAGTCAAAGTGAAGTTTTTCGTCGAGGATGATGCCGAGATCGCGAATGCTGCTTACCCTACCGAGATTATGTCCGCCGATATTGTATGTTTGCAAGTGTTTATTTATGTTTTTTGTGAATGTGATCTGCTTGCACTTTTCGTAACTAAGATACATATTGTTCTCGGTACAGTAAGCAAAGAAGCGATCTAGGTCTTCCTGTAATAGTCTGCAATCGTCCTGGTTCCTTATTATTTTAAATATTTTTAAGTCATCTGCGAAGAGAAGTATAGAAGAGTGGTGAAAGCAATTTATAATATCATTAATAAACAAGATAAAAAGCAAAGGCCCTAATATTGACCCTTGCGGAACCCCAGAACTTATATTTACACTATTGGAGGTATGACCGTTCATTACTACCATCTGACTTCTATTCAATAAGTATGAAGCAAACCACCTCAGTAGATTACCCTTGATTCCATTAAAGGCTAGTTTTTTAAGAAGAATGACATGGTCAACTTTGTCGAACGCTTTCCTGAAGTCCGTATAAATTGTGTCGATTTGTAATCGTTTATCCATGCAATCAAACAAACAGTTAGAAAAGAGCAAGAGATTTGTTACGGTGGACCGGTTTTTGACAAATCCGTGTTGCTGTTGAATTATATTGTTCTCAACAACAGGATAGACATTATCCTTTACTAGCTTTTCGAAAACTTTTGGAATACACGATAGAATGGAAATGGGCCGGTAATTTTCTATTTTCTGTTTCGCACCGCTCTTATGAATAGGTGTGATGAATGCGAGTTTCCAAAATGTTGGGAAAATTCCATTGCGTAGACAGAGGTTAAATAATTTTGAAAGGGGCTTAGAAATCACACGGTGATTTGATCAAGCTTGTACTGTGTTCTTTTAAACTTTACATTGTCACATTTATTAATTTTACACTACATTGTTCAGTTTCCTTAGCTTCACATTTTCTTTTTAAAATATTGTTGAATCGTAGACATAAACTTCCTTAGCTGACTACCTATAACTGTACACGCTGTGCGGCGATTCGTTCGTTTTTGATACTGTAAATGTGTTTATGTTTGTGTAATACGAATTTATCCTGTATGTGAGCCATAAATAAATAAATAAAATACAACAATAACCAGTCGGTTTTTTAATTGAAGACATAAATATGCCTAAAATGATATCTGTAACCTAAATCGTTTATAACTTCGAAATGCAACCAACGATTTCTTCAGTTTTGGTATTACAAAACAAGTATTTAGTGATACTTTCATGCTGCGTTATTTGCAGCCATGTACCTTATAATTGTTTTTTTTGTAACATAAATTACTTTTTCTGGCGCCTCATCTAGGTAACGCAACCGCTCGGCGCAGTCAGACCGACACGTTTATATTCAGAGGGTTGGTCTATATCCTGTGAACCCAGTTTCAGCCATTTACGTTATCGTTACCATTTTTGTCGCGACCTCCTAGTCTAATCTGACATAGGTTTTGAGTGTGTGCGTTAGGCACCTAGCCAGGCTGCTAGGCAGGCAGACTTACTAGATCGGGGGCATCGACCTGGGTCTCCGAGGCTAGCCTGGGCCAGGCTAATTTAATAATACACAGAATTGGAAAAGAGTTAGAAGTGCCTAGCCTCTCGCTTCACTTTAGTCTTTCCAACTATTTATTTTACGTAAATATACTTTGTTATTGTAAGCTAGTACGTCGCTTTTCCAAGGAATGTGATTTGTATGATGTATATCGATCGTGAAGCTAGGACACATTAATTAAAGAAAAAGCTTAAAAAAAGAAAATAAAAATAACTTACTTTTTTAATATACTGCAAGGGTGGACCTGAACCAGCAAAACATACTTTCGCTTGTTCCAATTTTGCAATACCTACCCAAATTTGGAATTCTCCTGCAATTCCGCATCCCGTAATCAATGCCTCTTACTAACACATGTTTGAGATTATACTCACATAGGTACATATTTAACGCTTCACCTGCGTTGCGGACATTGACTGCAAAGATTGAACATACATATTGCCGTCGTAACCAAAGTCTTATTTGGAATTAGACGCTAGAGCCAGTCCTAGGTTTACTTGAGAGGGGCCTTCCCACTCAACTCCCTATAGAAACGTGGAAAGAAGATCATGCGCATATTTCTAGTCAGAGATCCAAAATTATGCTAATAAATGCTTTAAAAAAGTTTTCGAGCGTTTTATGCAGTAACTTTGGACGTGGATTACTCAACAATTAAATAAAAACATCTCAAAAAGGTTAGTCATCAGACCTATTTTTTTTCATAAAGATTTATAATCAAGTTGGTTTTAGTTTAATTTTTGACTACAGCGGTCGAGATTTACTTTGAGCTGTAAGTCGTTTTGTAATTAAAATTTTCGTAAATCTCACCGATTCAAACACTATGCGCTTTGTGGACATGTTGCATCCTCCTGTTCAAGCTTGTCTTTGTTTTTGAAACAGAAGGTCCCAGAGCGCTATAGCACGGTTTTGTACCGTGCCCGCGAATGAGTTAGTCCCGTCTCGGGAAGGGCCACCTTAAGAGGATAAGAAGGTAATTAAGTTCCGTAGTATGCAATCCATACATTGGGTCGTGCCCATTTCCTTAGCCAATTTAAGAGATATTTTTCTGTTAATTTTCACATCAAATAAATCAACTTATAGTAACGTCTGTACTTTTTTTTTAATAATTTAAATTGTACCTATGATTTAGGCCTTTTTGTATTTGCACACACATGTTTAAGAAGCCTCTATCACCGATATAATTTAATGTATCAAAAAAACAAAAACGTACAGACGTAGCTCTCAATAGAATTATTTAATGTGAAAAATATCTGAAAAATATTTCTTAATTTGACTGAGGAAAAAAAGAAAGAGCCATTGTATGGAACTTGATCACCTCATAGGGACTGGAGAAACTTGTCCGCCAAGCACAGCGTCGCACACCAACAAACCGTAAGTTTTCAAAACATTATTTTAAAACAAACCCTTAGCCATCCAGGTTAAAAGTTGTTCCTTTAAATAGAATCACACGATACCTAGTAGTGGGGCCATAATTATTTGTTAGGAATGAGTAATATTGGGCAGGTAGGTACCTACCTACCTTGCAAGAGACACTCATTATTCTTTGTCACATCACTGCAGTCTCATTGAGATGTGTAACAGCAATAATTTGGAGCTGTTCTTTATTTCATTAGGACATAAGGGTAAACTGTACATTCGCACAGCATACTTATAGTTACGTATTTATGTTCTTGCGTGCATTCAATCGAAGGCCACCGTCTGCGTAGCAACAGTCGCTTAGCAACCGCGGCCATTTTGATTTTCCTCTCGACCGCGTGGCGCGCGGCTGATTCGAACGAACAGTACCGACATGCAATGGCGATGTTGGTCCACAACACAACTTTAACAAGGGTGTACAAGAGTTAAATTTAACTAGGGACGGGGCGGTAAGAAAGTAGCGTAGGAGTTCAGTAAAAAATATTTCACAATATCTCATAAATCTCCGTGAGTGCTCAAAATGTAATTTGTATCTTTTCTACTTTTTCTGTCACCCCCATCACAATATCGTGATTTTTTTTATGTAACTGGGCATGGTTGGCTGAAACCATACCCACCGTCACAATTTAAGGTGGCCCAACCCGGCGGGCCCAACTCATTCGCGGGCACGGTACAAAACCGTGCTGTTGCGCTCTGGGACCTTTTCTGTTTCAAAGAATAAGACAGGCTCCGTGATGAGGAAGATGCAACATGTACACAAAAAAAACAATGTGCATAGTGTATGATTTGGAAAGACTTACGAAAATTTTAATTTCAAAACGACTTATTGCTAAAAGTAAACCACGACCGCTGTAGTCGAAAATCTAACAAAAACCAAATAGATCATAAATTATGATTAAAGAAGCTATGTCTGATGACTAATCTTTTTACGATATTCTTACTTTATCATTGCGTAATCCACCTCCAAAGTTATTGTATAAAACGCGCGAAAAATTCGAACTTTCGGACCTTATAACGTAGAAACCAAACACAATTTTACAATGCCAATGGTCATCAGACATCTAGTTCGATCAAATAAAGCTATTTTGAGCAAAATTTTGGATCTCTGACAAGAAATATGGGCGTGGTCTTCTTTCCCCTTTTGTATGGGGAGATGAGCGGGATGGGCCACCTTAAGCATCACACACCGCATTACCTAAGCAACTAAGTGCCATGCCAGACCTTCCCTTTTATGAGCAAGGTTACATCGAACTGGACGAACAACAAGGACATTTTTTTACTGCCCTTTCCACCATATTTTCATCCAATGTGATGGTAGCTCTATATTCTAGAGCCCAATACTCTACCACCTAGCAGAGGAAGGACCCTACAGATTTACTTAGATTCCGAACCATCCGAACGTCACAATTTGAGCATCACACACCGCATTACCTAAGCAACTAAGTGCCATGCCAGACCTTCCCTTTTATGAGCAAGGTTACATCGAACTGGACGGAAAACAAGGACATTTTTTTATTGCCCTTTCCACCATATTTTAATCCAATGTAATGGTAGCTCTATATTCTAGAGCCCAATACTCTACCACCTAGCAGAGGAAGGAACCTACAGATTTACTTAGATTCCGAACCATGGAGTAGCTCACATTCGTGTGGAAATGCGAAATTCACAGTCAGAGGTAACTGTGAAACCCGGCCACAAAATGTTCTGTGCTTATTTTGAAAAAAACCCTTATATTGAAGTTTGCAGAACCACAATATTAATGTAACGAATATGCACATATGCTCTTCGCCTCGATTGAACTCACACAGACACGTAGAAAGCGACCTTACGGGCCAGTAGATAGACTGCACATTCGTGAACTACACGAATGCACTCCAAACAGGTTCCCGCGATAAGAAATTCTCCCTTGAATTGTGCCTGAAGCAAGGAATAAGGAAGAACGGGAGCGGCTATCCACTTCGCTTACTCCTACAGTGGAAGCACAAACGATTATAGCATGTCATATCACGCCGATAAACGTTTGTATAATCTCTCCGTTTTGAAAGTGATGTACTCCTTTCGGAGCACTTAGATATACCAATGATGACATAGATTGGTCTATGTCATCCATGCTCTATTTTTTCTATGCAACCTGACATGGATGGCTAATACCACACGACTACCGTATTAGCCTAATACACCACATTCCTGAAGGAATTAGATGCCATGCCAGGACCTTCCCTTTATGAGCACGGCTACATTGAAGTGGATGGAAAACACGGACAAATTTTCATTGTCACTTCAACCATAGTTTCATCCAATGCGGTGGTACCAACCCGGGCGGGTTTAAGCCTACCACCTAGTAGGGGAAGGGGGCCTACAGTTTTACATGGGTTCCGAACCATGGAACAGCTCGCATTCGTAACGAAATGCACTTATCTAACTCAGAAAGAGAAAAGTAGTGGTGCATGAGCGGGGGAGGATTTAAACCCAGACCTCTCGGATGAAAGGCAAGTCCTCTAGCCCCTAGCCCTAGTTCTGAGCTACTGCTGATGTTATCGAATTTCAACGACACGTAAGAACTGCCAGGAGGAAAGACGCCATTTAGTGCAACGAACATTCGATGTTGCGCGTCCTAAATTCATAAGCGAACTAATTGCCGTTATACGGAGGAGTTTCTTTCGCCCCTTCTGTTCTTCCACTGGGTGGCCTGAAGGGAGATGTGTTCCGTTTTGTTTGCACAACGTGCGTCGTGTCACTGGTTCTGCGCCGCCGCCGCCGTCTGCCGGGATATATGTAGGCATTTACATACGGACGCACAGACGGGGCGGTCTCGGCAGAGAGATTCATTGTCATTTGATCTGCTGCTGGGGAGTAAACTGAGAAGAAACGTCACCGTCAGGCGTCATTGTCTACCTCATCGGCGAGCTAACGAGTCCAATGTCAAGCCCGGTTGAAGTGGAGGAGGAGGCGTCTCGTGGTCAGACTCGAATACCTTGGAAACAGTTTTCGGGTGGGTTCTCCAGAATAGATAATAATATGCACTGCTTGCGCTATGGTATATAAACGGGACGAAGGGATCGCGTTGCAGCTCTGAAGAGGATTCTCCATGGTACAAACGATACAACTCAGAAAGAGACCCTATAACTCTTTGTAGTTGCAGAGTCTGTAAATTCGTAATTGAGTCCGAAAAAGTGATACCTCGGTGTAGTCGACGAGACGCACGACCCGGCGCTGTATCGAGTCCAAGCAGCCGAACAGGTACTTGGCTGAACAGTCCCACGGATGCAACAATACTCCACGTGATCTGCGCCATGTAGAGCAGCAGTTTTTGGTCGCCCGGCGTGAAATACTCCTACTCTGTTAAGGACCCATGTTCAGGTCGGGGGGAAGACCGTAAGAGGGCAGTTTAGAAAGCAATACCTTGTGCTAGGTCCTGTCAAACGCTCAGACGTGAAGGCTAATTGTTATACCTTAGCCATGATTTTCGATCGCATCACCCATCTTATGTGAGAGATATACTAGGAGATCCCCAACGGGTCGATTCGTACGAAAGCTGTGCTGTGCTGGTGATCGAACTTTATCAAATGAGAGTTAATGTTGAGCCGTCTTCGTCTCCGTTTGCAGAGAAGAGAGGCAATGGCAATGGGGCGGTCGTTGATCGAGTCTAATCGATCGCCGTTCTTAGTCACGCTGAACGTTGGTCGATTGTAACAGATTATGTTTATTTCTTGAAAAAGTACCTTTTGTGAATTTTAAAACGTATTTATAATTAAAATTATTATTAATAATTTATATTATATGAATTATAAGATTAAAAAGATAATAATTGATGTTAATGTGCACGGTTCGCAAGGGTCACTCATGCCCAATAAATGAAAATCCACGATTTGCTTATTTTTTAATCAAATTTAGCGGTAACCCTAAACCATGCACAGAATTCAATCGCGTTTCTTATGAGGAAACTCCCAAGCGGCAAATATAAGTACATATACGGCTTTCGTTATGGCTACATACATGAAAGTGTTACTGCTTATTGAGAATTATTTCGAATCTGAGCAAAAAAGTGAGGTGTCATTTAGACTCCCCTCATTCTCCTGACATGTAGGGAAATCGTTGACATGCACCTCAAACAGGATCGGTGCCAGTATCGAGCCTACACCCTCTACTTTAATTAGCTAAATATTTTGGGTAAGACACAAATGCGACTGCAGGGCTGGAACGAAGGCTTAACCCAGAAAACGAGTTCTCCGAGACACAGATTACCCTTTGACCCGTGACCACTAAACTCTTGGTACCCAAACGTGTCCGCGCGTACAAAGGAAATAAATCAACGACACAAAGAGACAACGTCTCGGCCCTTTCATCGCTTTAACCCTTCGGTGGCATTTGACAGCCCGGCGCGGTGCAAGGCTGACACCTGCACGATTTGAGCTCTGATGGCCTTGAGCAGTAAGAGCCGAGGTCCCCGTTACGTGCGTGCATTGTACCGTAAACGCTAATAGTGGAATGGACTAGAGACGTGGCCCGCAACCACGCCCCAAACGTTTGGAAAGAAATGTCATAAAACGAGGGAGTCTTGTCGACTTCTCGCGTTGTGATGAGAAATTCCTGTTTGCCTTCGGCGTATACGTTTGTAAAAGTTGAGTTGGAAGTTTTAGAAAATTTTAGACAGCGGTTCTCGTCGTAGACGGGCTAGATTTTTTTTTATTTCATATGCGGCTATTACCACACCAACCGTCATGATATTAGTCCAACACACCGCATTCCCGAAGGAATGAGGGGCCATTCCAGGACCTTCCCTTTATGAACACGGCTAGTTACATTGAACTGGATAAAAAACACGGTAATTTTTTTACTGCCGCTTTCACCATTTTTTTAATCCAATGTGATGGTACCAAATCTGCACCATCTAGTAGCAGTCTAGAAGAGCGTTCAGTTTTACATAGATTCCGAACTCAGAAAGAGAAAAAAAAGTGGTACATGAACGGGGCGGGGTTCGAACCCATACTTCTGGCATGAGAGGCAAGTCCCCGTCCCACCGATGAACGAGTCTAATATAAGATTATTGCTGTGTGCTTCTATAATCTTGATAATGGAAAATAGAACAGAATATTCAGGGCAAGGATAAGGGAGAGCGAAGGATCACACGGCGAAGAAAATAATTTCTGCAAGCAAGGATGTTTTGGTTTTCGTAAATAAGAAACCAAACGCTAAAAGATCGTTCTTCCTGTGCACTCGGTCTCGTCAAATTAGAGAGAGGAGAATGGCAAAACACGTTTCAAGTGTTCGCAAGCTTGTTTTACCATGACAAGCATATCGGAAATTAAGTTTGTAATTTAGGTAATTTTAAATACCGAAAAATATTCGGAAAAAAACAATCAGGGTCGAGGGGTCAGTCACTTAGGAAAACGGATGTGCAATCGTTTGATAATCTCAGTAATCTCAGGCAATCGTCCGGGAGTCTGGTGGTAGTCCGAGGAATCTTAGGTAATCTGGAGTAATCTTAGGGAATCTGGGAATCCCAAGGAAATAATTGAGAATCCTATAAAATGTATGTAAATGTCGGGGAATCGTAGGTATCAGAAAATCATCGGTAGTGGCGAGTATTCCCGAATTCATTCGAAAATCCGAAAAACAAGCACCGTCCTGCATGGCCTTTTTTTGCTCATTTTTTTTTAGAAATTGGGAGCCTAAGTTTCATTTTGGAAGACCACCTCTGCGTAACCTTATTTTTTTGCTCATTCGAAATCCCTGCTCAAACGAATATAATATAATATCAATTTATTTTGGGTTTACTACCAATATTTTAGTACTTAGTAATCTGACAAAATCCCAGAATCTTTGGAAATGCTAGGAATCTTTCGAAATCCTTTACGAATCTTCGGTAGTCCTTAAAGAATCATGCTAATCATGGTCACCAGGAATCTTTGGTAGTGATTTAGGAATCTTTGGGAATCTAGAAATGACAAGGTAAGTAATCCTGAGAATATTGACTACTGGTACTATGGTTGTACGATTTTTACTCAAGTGACTGAGCCCTCGATCTGAGTAGAAAGTATTTCTATTGACTATCTGTACAACAGGTTAAATACACTATGGTTTCTACTGTTCACCAGCTTGTAATTAGGGTGCACGTATTTGATATAAATCCAAAACATCTACAATTCACCGTTTTCTTGATATTCAGCAGTTTTGGTAACGTCATATTTATAACATTATAATTAAACCTCAATTTGTGCATTTCTTCACTCATATTCGTGGGCGAAAAAAGGAGTGAAAAAAGAATATTATATTTTCTCCTTCAACATATTGCAAACTAGTTTCCGGTTGTCATTAGTCTCTGCAAATTGTATCCAACTCTTTTTACTCCATACATTTTATAATCTCAAACGTTTTGATGAGCAATAGAATTTTAACTGCCGAGAACTCGCGGCGTATGCCATTCAAAAGAGAAAACTAGCAACTATGTACCGCACTTGAAACTATAGAAACACAGTAGAAAAATATGGAAACCAAGGTACATAAATCTTGCCATTATCCTTTGCTTATTTTTTCAATTCAGTTTTGTGTATTTGTGCTTGTATAGATGCTGCCTGACCACAGACATTAGCATGAGCGAGCTGTGCGTACAAGATGGTGGTTTCTAGACTAGGAGGTCGCGACAAAAATAGTAACAATAACGTAAATGGCTGACACTAAATTCAAATGATAAAGACCAACCATCTGAAGCTAAATGTGTCGGTCTACCTGCGTCAAGTGGTTACGATACCTAGATATGGCTCCTGAAAAAGTATTTATCGTAAGAAAAAAAATATATGATAAGGTAAATGGCTGCAAATAACGAAGCATAAAAGTATTCAGTACATACTTGCTTAGTAATACCAAAACTGAACATATCTTTGGTTGCATTTCGTAGTTACAGGCGATTTAGGTTACAGATATAACTTTAGGTATATTTAAGAATATAATATATAAAACCGGCCAAGTGCGAGTCTGACTCGCACACGAAGGGTTCCGTACTATCGTACAAGATTTAACACAAAGAAGTAACGTTTTTTGTATGGGGGCCCTTTAATTTTTTTATTTTTTTTATTTTACCTATTTTTTGTTATAGCGGCTAAATAGATACACACTCTGTGAAAATTTCAGCTGTCTACCTATTACGGTTGATGAGATACAACCCTGTGACAGACGGACGGACGTACGGACTGACGGACGGACGGACGGACGGACAGCGGAGGCTTAGTAATAGGGTTCCGTTTTCACCCTTTGGGTACGGAACCCTAAAAACAGACTGGTTATTATTATATAATTAATAAGTATCAATATGTCCATAAAATCAGTATATTCATTAGCAGGTACATACCAACATCTATTTTGTATAGTCAATCTAGGTAACGCAACCACTTGGCGCACGCAGACCGTTATATTTAGGATCAGAGGGTCGGTCTCTAATATGTAAACCCAGATTCAGCCATTTACCTTATCGTGACCAAAAATGTCGTGACCTCCCGGAATATTCGGTCTGTCTGCGCCAAGTGGTTGCGTTACTTAGATACGGAGCCTAAAAAAGTAGTTATCGTTACAAAAAAATATATGATAAGTTAAATAAATGACTGCATTAACGGAGCATGAAAGTATCAGTACATACTTGCTTAGTCATACAAAAACTGAACAGATCTTTGGTTGCATTTCGTAGTTATAGGCGACTTATGTTAAAGATATAACTTTGGGTCTATTTAAGTATTTAATTATAAAACCGACTGGATATTGTTGCATTATTAATAGGTTTTAATATGTCCCGACAATCAGTATATTTCAAAGGTACACACAGGTACAAACCTCTGCGTTAGCCAATTAAGGTGGCCCAACCCGGCGGGCCTAACTCATTCGCGGGCACGATACAAACCCGTGCTGTTGCGCTCTGGGACCTTCTCTGTTTCAAAGAATAAGACAGGTTCCGTGATGAGGAAGATGCAACATGTCCACAAAAAAGACAATGTGCATAGTGTTTGATTTGGAAGATTTACGAAAATTTTAATTTCAAAACGACTTATAGCTAAAAGTAAACCACGACCGCTGTAGTTAAAAATCTAACAAAAACCAAATATATTATAAATCTTGATTAAATAAGCTATGTCTGATGACTAATCTTTTTAAGGTGTTCTTACTTTATCATTGCGTAATCCACCCCCAAAGTTATTGTATAAAACGCGCAAAAAAATCAAACTTTCGGACCTTATAATTTAGAAACCAAACACAATTTTACAATGCCAATGGTCATCAGACATCTAGTTCGATCAAATAAAGCTATTTTGAGCAAAATTTTGGATCTCTGACAAGAAATAATAAAAATCAAAGGGCCCCCCTTTGATTTTTATAATGTTACCTATTTATATATTCAAAATAAATACATAATCTGTGAAATTTTCAGCTTCCTACCTGCTACGGTTCATGAGATACAGCCCTGTGACAGACGGACGGACGGACGGACAGCGGAGGCTTAGTAATAGGGTTCCGTTTTCACTCTTTGGGTACGGAACCCTAAAAATGATGAACGACTTACTTAGATAACCAAATTGCATTGATTACCTATCTTACACGTGTCGGTGTTACAGCCTCGGCATACTTATATTTGCAGTTATCTTTTTATATTATGTAATCGATTCTTCGTATAATATTTATTTATATGTCGACCAGTGGCTCGGTCGCCGGCCAGATAGTGGCTTCTTGGTAGCCCGGAAAGTGTGGGCCGTTACGTTGAACCTCGCATGGAACCCACTCAGTCTGCAGACCTATAACACCCTGCATAGTGCATACAAGAGCTCCTACAAACGTATATTCGTAACGGAACCCTGAGCCTCCGCTGTCCGTCCGTCCGTCCTGCCTTCCGTCCGTCAACGGGCTCTATCTAATGAACCGCAGCAGATTTTTTCACAGAGTGTGTATTTCTATTTCCGCTGTAACAACGAATAGTTAAAATAAATAAATACAACAAACATATTTTTTTGTGTTAAATCTTGTACGATGGTACGGAACCCTTCGTGTGCGAGTCCGACTCGCACTTGGCTAGTTTATTTATGTAACTGGACGTGGACTGATAATACTGTGGTAGTTAGAACAGCTCGCATTCGTGACGAATTGCAATCATACAACTCAGAATCACACCATTCGCACCCATGACATCTGGCATGCAAAGCAAGTCCCCCGCGTCCCGAAGCTACCACCAACTCGAACGAGTATAGAATATATAAAGATTAATGAGGTTGTTTATATGGAAAGTATTTTCTCTGATGGAAATTGTAACATGTATTGTGTAGGTACTGAAATAATACAACTTTTCCCACTGCAGTTCATTCCGTGCATGTTGCAAGAGGCGACTAAGTGACAAGGTTTGTCAGCTAGCCCAGTGGCGCGACACCTCGGCGTGCGTCCATCGAGGTTAAGCAACCCTTGGCGCGTATTCTTGGTGTGTGTGTGACCGTTCGATCGTTAAAGTTTCTTACTAGGCGGTAGGGTTACCTATCCCGGCTATTCCTATCCCGTTCACTATATTAGTGAACGGGAGTAAAAAACCCGGACAAAAACCCTTTTTTGATGGTAGGTTCTTTGTCGATCAAATTTCTTAACCTTTTCTGAATATTTCACAGTAAAACTTAAAAAATAACTTTAGATCATTATTTTGAAGTCATTCTGAAGACAGTCATTTAGAAATTTTTTTGAGCACAAAACGAAATTTCAGTACATTTTGTATGAAACGTTTTTGGTGTCATTCGTCAGTTGACTCTGTCTTTACATTTACTCCAGGAACTTTAGCCTTAAATCAGCACTTAGAAAAACATTAAATCCGAAATGCAATTTTTTTTCTCATAAACGTAGTATTTCATGTGGACGTGTGTACATTAAGTTTGCAACATTTTGGGGGGTCCAGAAGATAGAAATAAAATATGAAATATGTTTAAAAAATGATATCTCCTAAGCAAATATTTAGAAATGTTATTTAAAAATGTTATATGTTAGCTAATTTTAGGTGTAATATTACTGTGAATTTGCAACAATTTCTTATTTACGGAACTGTGTAAATATATTTTTTTTGTACTATTTCATAATATCTGCAAAGCAAATAATGAAAATTCTATTTTATTTTCTGAAATTGGAAACTGACCGCAAACTCTATATTCTGTGAAATTTGTAAAATGTTGCAAATATTAGTAGCACATTTTTTTCATTTATAATTTTTACATTCACACAAAAGCTAAACAAAAAATTCGAAATACGTATAAAAACGTTCGTTGTATAGTTTTTAAAGAATTTAATTTTCTTTTACATATTCTAGAAAGAAATACAGCAATAGCAAGTTAGGTTCGCGGCATAGATTTTTTTTAGTAAAAACATTTTTTTAAATACATTTCCGTAATCACAAAATTGTTGCAAATTCACAGTTACATTACGCCTTAAAAGACTTAACATATACATTTTTTTAATACCGTTTCTAAATATTTGTTTAGGAGATGTATATTTGTTAATAAATTTTAAAAATTTTTTCTATCTTCCGGGCCCCGCTAAATGTTACAAACTTAGTGTAAGCATATGAACGTGAAATTATATATTTCTGAGAAAAAAAAAATCATTTCGGATTTCATGTGCTTCTCAAACCGTATCTACCCCGGTCTAATTCTAAGCCTATGTTGTAAACATAAAGGTATATGTTAAAAAGGCTTACCTTTAAACGTTTACGACGACTAATAGGAACTTCCACCTTAGTATCTACATTCGAAAGAATGCCCGGTCGACTGAAATATGAGCTACACTTGTTTTGTCCAACGTCAGGGATTCGCATATGCGCTGAATTTCCACTTATTACCTCACACAACGCGACCATGCTTCTTATTTCTGTGGTGATGTTCCAATTACACGCTTGCGACTCTGGTGTATTGCAAGGCGCCCTTCTGTCACCTACGCTGTTTCTGCTCCAAATCTTTGAAATTCAGCTATGGGGGCGCCTAATACACTGGTCAGTGGATTAGGCGGAAGATCATAGGCTAAGAGTTGCATCTGAACTCGTTTCCTATGTGCTAATAGTGGTGCTATGCTATACCATATTAGTACATATCAGCCTCTAGCTCTCCACTAGCGATCACCTCGGGTTCCTCGGTGTCTACCTCTAGCACGGCCACAGAAAAAAGATGTTTTGTGCAGGATAAACAACTTTCTATTCGCTGTTAATTGTATAGCGGTCCCGAAGACCAACCGTTACATATAAGAGAAACGCTAATATTCCTACTGAACGCTCGAAAGCGTCCAGAGAGGTTACCATGGTAAATAACTCGCCAGGTGAATGGCAGGCGTAAAACCAAAATAGTGTGACATGTATGTATGTATAATCGACCGTGAAGCAAGGACACATTAATTGAAGTAAGAGCCCTGTAAAAAGAACTACTTTACGAATATACTGCAAGGCTGGACCCGAACCAGCAAAACATACCATTGGCGGGTATTGCGTCTACCAATTTCAGTTGCAGTATATTCGTAAAGTAGTTCTTTTTACTGGGCTCTGTCTTCAATTAATGTGTCCTTGCTTAACGGTCGATTATACATACATACATGTCACATTCCTTGGAATAAGCGACGTACCTGCTTAGAACGAAAAAGTATATTTACTTAACCAAAATAGTGATTAAATCAGACGTGTAGTTGAATGCTAACTGGTAGATTTTCATTTTCTTGGCCAAATAGCATTTCGTTTTACAGTTGGCATGGTACGAAATGCAACTAAATCACTCTTTTACCTGTTCACCTGCTACTCTCCCGGTGAGTTAACTTACCATGGTAACGCCCCTGGTCGAGACCATGGCCCCGCAGGTCTTCGGTAGGTCTTGCCGCCTCTTAATGGCGGCAGCATCAAGGCGACTCGGTGACGATGTCCACTTCTAATTTTCCAAATAAGTACCCGAACCGTAAAACGTGCTCTGCTCACCGCCCGCAGCCGAAGCTGCTAACGTTTCAATCCACCCTCGGGACGACAGTTAGGCTGATTCCTATATCACCAGGATGGTGCCGGAGTTGTTCGTATTGGCACACGTTCGTTTGGTCAATTCTGGCGTTTCGGTGGTGGTTAGAATAGCGTCTCCGTTTGCGTGCAACCTCACTGCTGGACATTGAGAGCGACATACAAGCGAAACACTATAAATCCTCAACACAGATCCTGCCCTGAGACCAGGGTACTGCGGGAGTCGAGGGTGCACCTACCGTTGGCTTCGGCCTTCGGTCCCCTGACATTGAGGTCGGACTCGTAATGGCGTCGAGAGAGAAAGGACCTATCTCTCTCGGCACGAATCGGTACAACCTCCCCTGCGCGCAGTCCCCGCGCGCCGTGACTCGTTTTCACATTTGAGCCGCGCACACACGCTCCCTCGTGCACGTGCAGGCGGCGGCCCGCGTGTGTGCGCCGCGACGTTGTCAAGTCTGGCCGGGTTATCACTACGCGAACTTGGAGCCGCGCGCGCGGGGCGTACGCGACATTATCGGAGCTTTCGTGTCGGCGTGGGCGGAGCGGGGCGGCTTTTTAGGGTTCCGTACCCAAAGGGTGAAAACGAAACCCTATCACTAAGCCTCCGCTGTCCATCCGTCCGTGTGCGTCCGTCCGTCTGTCACAGGGCTATATTTCATGAACCGTAATAGGTAGGCAGCTGAAATTTTCACAGAGTGTGTATTTATTTTGCCGATATAACAACAAATAGGTAAAATAAAAAAATATAAAAATTAAAGACCTCCCCTTTTTTTTGTTAATTTTTTTTTTTAAATTTTGTGTTAAATCTTGTACGATGGTACGGAACCCTTCGTGTGCGAGTGCGACTCGCACTTGGCCGGTTTTACTTAGTTTAGCTTTTATTTTATGACTGGACATGGATGACTAATGCCACACCCACCATCATGTTAGCCCAACGCACCGCATTCCCGAAGGAATTAGGTGCTATGAGCACGGTTACATTGAACTGGATGGATAACACGGAGTTTTTCATTGCCGTTTTGACCATCATTTCATCCCATACGGTACCATCGGGGGCGCGCTTAACTCTACCACCTAGTAACAGGCGGTAATAACCTACATTTTTCCATACCAACGTACAAGATTTATCAATAAAATCACGTTTATTGTATGCCCCCTTTAATTTAAATATAATTTTCATTTTCACTATTTGTTGTTACAGCGGCAAAAGAATAACACCGTCTGTGAAATTTTTTAATTTACCTATTATTGGCTATTACGGTTCATGAGATATAGCGCTGTGACAGACCGACGGACGGACGGACAGCGGAGGCTTAGTAACCTTTGGGTACGGAACCCTAATAAATGTACCTACTTTGGATTTTTTTTAGAAACTATTCGGAACAAAATGCCAGAGCCAGATCATAAGGGCCCTTTTTAGCTTTTCGCAAAGGAACCCTAAAGGAAGGAACGTTTTACTTGGAATTCGAACCACGAATGGCAAGTCTTACCTTTAGCTGCTCGACCCGTAGTCGCCTCTTACGAAATGCACGTGAACAAATATTATTTTTTTAAGAGGATAATGAGATCATCGTGTTCCATACTATGGATTGTGCCTATTTCCTCCGTCAAATTAGGAAAAAAAATCTGAAATTATGCACAATAAATAAACCAACTGAGAGCTTCGTCTGTACGTGTTGATTTTTTTTTACTCAACTTGTATCCATGATATACACCATTAAACATTTTGATACAAATCCTTAGAGGCTTTTGTCATGGATATAAGATAAGTTATCAAAACAATCAAAACTTACAGACGTAGCTCTTAGATGATTTATTTCATTTGAAAATTTTCAGAAAATGATTTCCTAATTTGACTGAGGGAACAGGTCCGGGCCGAAACGTGCGGAGACCAACACGGGCGATTTTTTTGAAACTCATCCACGAATCTAGCCGGGCCTCTCGCGGAAGAGTGAGGCGAAGAAGGTTTCTGTCGCTTAGCCCCTCGCGCGGAGGCCGCGGCCTGCATCGTACTTGCAGCGGCGATAGCCGTCTGTGTGCATGGCGCGCACGGCGCGCACACCAGCGCGGGCTCGTCCGTGTCGCGCGCGGCGGCGCGGGAGCCAGCACACGGGCCGCGGCCGGACCGGACGATCGGACACGACCGCAGATAAAAAACCGGCCAAGTGCGAGTCGGACTTGCACACGAAGGGTTCCGTACCATCGTACAAGATTTAACACAAAAATTACGTTTTTTGTATTGGGGGGCCTTTAATTTTTATTATTTTTTTATTTGTCATAGCGGCAAAATAAATACATACTCTGTGAAAATGCCTATGCATCAATAATGCTGCCTAACTGCTACGGTTCATGAGATACAGCCCTGTGACAGACGGACGGACAGGCGGGCGGACGGACAGCGGAGGCTTAGTAATAGGGTTCCGTTAGCACCCTTTGCGTACGGAACCCTATAAAGGAAGGAGATATGCCATCTAGCTCGCCTACTATGACACTCACTGTCTCCAATTTTCAAAAACTTCCAACCCAACTTAAATGCGCATGCCACATGCAAACATAGTCGCAGGCGTATTGGAGGGTCTGTGTGCAACCTGAGTGTGACGCGGAAACTGAGTTAACGAACGCATTTTTAGAGCACATTCGCGCGCGGTGGCGATGTTTCGACTGTTTCGATGTTACGGCGCGCGGCCGGATTCCCATACAATGATCATGGCGGAGACACGACATCGGCCGCATGTCACTTCTCCTTTCTTTCTCTTCAGTGTACACGACGCTTTGTGTCCGAGGGACCGATCGGATACGGTAACAGTCGGTTAATGTATTTAGTTTCTTTACTCCATTCAAAGTAAATATATGTCCAGCGAGCACTGAAGGACGGATGTGTCGATCTAAACTCTTTTGAATGGCGGCAGCGTAGAAACGAGTATCCATATCCAGCCACAAAAATCTCAAAGCTATCTTTTGGTTACACCATGTAAATATGCAATGTAACCGAAAGTTAAGTATCGGATTTCATCTGGAGGTGGTGAAATAGGGGTAACTGTAGTGAGCTCGCTTACGAAGTCGGGACGCGCAACATCTAATATTTGTTGCACTAATTAGCGTCCTGTAAAGTTCTTACGTATTCTTATGTGTCGTTGAAACTCGAGAAAATCTGTAATTACCGAATTCGTAAGCGAACTCACTCGCCGGATCTGCCGCTGTTGTATGTAAAATTATCTACGCGCCGCCGCTTCCATACCGGCGACTTTCGATTGCTACTGCCGTCCTACAATTCCTCGCTGTATATTTCACACTCTGATACGTAATTTCTTTTTTGTCGTTTCGGGGACCTCTGACGAAGAACTGGCAAGCAACTTCGCCTGGATTGTGAGATTGTTTTCATTGTAACAACTGCTCACAAAGAACGTTGTATGTTCATTTGTGGAAAACAAACTCTTAACCACCATAATGACATCTGTGATGCCTTTACGATTTTGGTGATGGTGGCAATATGTTCTAATTTCCAAACTTTGAAGTCAATATCCGCAACCCAGGTAAACTGTTTAATCAATGTATTTGGAATCTAAAACAGTGTTATTAGAAGGCGTTGATTACGGGCGGATATACTGTAGGAGAATTCTCAGTTATGGGTGTGAAGTGGGTGACGGGTTTGGTAGAAGCAATGCCTGTTTGCTTGCTGGTCGGAGTCCAGCCTTGTACTATAGTTTAGGCAGTCGTTACTTTGAAAGTTTAGGCGTCAAAATTTTGGTAAGGCAACAAACCAAACCTGGATATAATTATGATGTAGAATTAAACTAAATGAACATTGATCAAACACATCCGTTTTATTTTTAAGCTCCGTACGCCATTTCTATAATAACGGACCGTCTCAAAAAGGCGGATAATTCGGATCGGACGGTGCGTGTGCGGTCCCCTTGCGAACCCGACGCGGCGGCGGCCCTGCACACAAGTGCACTGCGCTATGTACACGCTATGTACTCCGCTACATGTACGCCTGCACCGCCGGGGCAGGTCAGTTAGTTCACTTACCTCGGTGCAGCGCGCTGCATTCGCGGACCTTCCGCGGTGAAACTGAGGAAAAGTCGTAAAAAATTGAGAAAATCTCGGCAATGAAGTCGGGAAGTGCTCTCCAGTATCGCGTTAAAGTACCGAAGTTCGTCGACCGAAAGGTCCACTGGTGGTTCCTTTGTTTCACATTGCGCTGTGACGCCATGTTGGAATGGGATACCTGGCAGCGGTTTTGAGGTTTCGTGGCCTTTTGGGTGAGTGTGCTAGCTTGCTTTGATGTAATAAACGCGGGTTTTTTGGGACAACAACCATTTGATGCCCTCAAGCAGACAAGGCGTCGCCGAGTCGCGAATCAAACATGGCCGCCAAATTTGAATTTGGAACGTATTGTACTTGTGTCACAAAGAACGAACGCTACTCTGTCAGGGCTGTTTCCCGCCTTGAATCCGAAGTGTCATTTTAGTTTTCTAACCTGTGTTTCTCGATGCCTATGTGGCAACGTTCTTTACTAATTGAGGTATTTTTCTCGGTTTAAGTAGGTTAATGTCTTCCTAATTTTAGATCAATACGTAAATGTGGGCGTACGTTATTAATAAAACAGTTTTTTCATATATCCTTGATAAAGTCTAAAACGAGATCGATCCAGTTCCGTGAAGTAGATTGTTTGCGAAATCATTATTTTATCTCTAGGTAGAGTCGTACGGTTTCGTCTCTAAAGATATTTGGTATTGCGTGCAGCGGCCATCTTGGATAACATTTCCTTGAGCGTTTCCGTTTCGTTCTTACACGGATCGTGTTGGTCTGCAAGAATCTAAATTATCGATTATTCATGAGATGTGCAGAAACGGCTAGGAGCTTAAAAATAAACCAAGTGATACCACTCCATTTGTTCCCACGGGTGTAGTGAGGGGTCACTAAGGAATTTGTCGTTCGTGGTTCGGATTCCATGTGAAATATTAAGTTCACCTTCCTTAATTGCTGGGTGGTACAATTGAACACCGACAATATTTCATAACCCCTTCGATTATATCAGTCAATTCGATGCTACTAACCGGACCAGGAATAACCTTACCGCCTGTATCGTACGAAAGGATTGTAATTGCGAATCATCGAGCTGCTCGCATTCGTCACAAAGAGCACTATCCAACTCCGAAAGAGCAATAAAGGTATCTAACTCACTACCTATCTAATGAGCCGCTCAAATCTCTATTGTAGTTCAGTTCATTTAGTTTTAAGCAGTCTTCCATATAAAATCAGTTTACTTCTTCTCTTTACTTCTTTTTTTTCTTTTATTGCATGTGTGGAGCCAGGTCGTGGTAGTACGTGGGTCATGCCAAAATAAATCAGACACTCGGTACACATTTTCTTGACACTGGCAAGTTATAAATCTTCGTAAAGATTGGTTCTTTACTGATAAATTTAAAAATGGAACACTTGTGAATTCGAATTATTCTTTAGTCTGCTTGTTCACGAGCAACAGTTTTTATTTGGTTTGCTGAGTTTAAAAGAGGACGAGGAAGTTTTGAAGATAAGGCGAAAACAGGACGACCGCCAACCGCGGTCACTTGCAAGACGGGTCATATTGCTACTGTTGTGCTAGAGGATCAAAGAACGGTTAACTCAGAATGGTACATATGTGACAGTTTGTGCCCTAAAAGTATTATAAGCTTAGTGTGACAAGCGGACGAATTCTGGAATCCGGCACCATGGCAATGCCTCGCCGCACACGTCTGTCAGAACGATCGAATTTTTTCATTCAAAAAATTTGCCTATCCTACCTCACCCGTCATATCCCCCTGACCTAGCACCATGCTATTTAAAAATAATAAAAAATTTAGAGGCAAGACGTTTGAAAGCAAAGAGGTTGCGCTAGCTGCTTATAATAATGAAATTTCTGAAGTGTCTAAAGAAGAGTGTTCACAGGTATTTTCCAAGTGGTTTAGCCGTATAGAAAAGTGTATACGTGCTCAGGGTAAATATTTTGAAAATACCGGAAAAAAAATATATCCAAATCGTCCGCACGACCTTTTGTTTGCTCATTCGAATTCAAATGAAAACTTGGATTAGAATTAAGATTTTTGCGATTTCTCGGAGTACCCACCATTCCGGTATAGCCATTCCGTAGTGAAATTATAGCCACTCCGGGGAGGAAATATAACAATTCCGGAGTGGATATATAACCATTCCGTAGTGTACTTTTTACCATTCCACATTTTTGTGGACTCTCGACGGGTTCTCGAAGTAACATTGGACCTTCATTCCGAAAGACCTTCTGGATATGTGGAGTAGGAATGGGAATGCATTCCTTTTACGAGCCGGTATGACCCATCGCTAGTACGCAGTGTCCCGGCTCATTATATGAGAAATGCTTTCTTGCAAATTCTCTAATATTTCTGGATTTATCCTTAAAGCATCTGTTGATGCCATGGTGACCTGTGAATTTCTGGATTGTGAATTGAACGAGCGTCATAACTTGGACAGAAGCTGTTTTTACTAAGCCTCCGCTTTTCGTCCGTCCGTCTGTCATAGGGCTGTATCTCATGAACCGTAATAGGTAGGCAGTTGAACGTTTCACAGACTGTGTATTTATTTTGCCGCAGGTATTTTGCAGGTAAAATAAAAATAATAATTAAGGGGGGCCCCATACAAAATCATGTCTTCAGATCATTATTTTGAAGCTACATGTCGATTTAGAGATGTTTTTGAGTACGAAAAGAGATTTCAGTATATTTTGTATGAAACAATTTTGATTTCATTCGTCGTCAGTTAAAATATGTGTCTTTACATACAAGTCTATGGTCTAATTATGGAGTGCACCATCTCTGTTTAGTAATAATTTTGAAATCAAAATATTTTGCCTGAAAAAAAAGAAGATAGGTCTATAATAAGCATAACTATAATACTAACCAGACATTGTGCACTCCAGCCTAACTCTACCAGCTAGTAAGTAAGGATGGTGGCGTGGTTTCCGAACCACGAACGACGAATCCTTTATCGCTCGTTTCTCTCGATCTTTCTACGTTGGTTTCGGGAGTTCACGATATTTTAACTTTTTTGAACTTATTTGAACTTACGATACTTAACGATAACGCAAGTGGCTGAGACTGGGTTCACAGGTTAGACACCAACCCTCTGATGTTAAATATGTCGTTCTGTCTGCTCCAAGTGGTTGCGTTAGCTAAATTTACTATAGAAAATAGATGTTGGTATGCACGTGCTGATAAATGTACTGATTTTCTGGACATATTTATACCTATATTAATATAAAACAATACGTTTGTATTTTTATTAAATATTGAAATATACCTTAAGTTATATCTGTAACTTAAATAACCGCCTATACAGGGTCCGTTACTCGAAGTGTTACTAATTGAAAATTATGTTATTTCGTTAATTGATGTACGGTTTATTAAATTTTTTATAAAAATTTTTCAAAAAAACATTGCATTTTAAGACAATCATTGTTATTGTTCGATATAGCATCCTTTGGTACGGATGATGGTACCAAGTCTTCCGGCAAAGGCATTGCAGGCTGCACGAAGGTTTGCGGAATTCTGTTCCATCCCCGACCGAGCGCTGCCTTCAGCGTATCCTCACTTGACACGGCAGCCTCCAAAATGGACCATAGCGAGAAGTCCATTGGATTCGAGTCTGGAGAGTAAGGAGGCCACTGTTCTGAAGGAGGCCACTGTTCTGAAGAAGGCCACTGTTCTGAAGAAATGAACCGAGGAACGTGGTTCTGTAATAAAAAATGTGTCAGGCGGGCTTTGTGCAATGGTGCTGAGTCTTGTTGGAACGTCCAGCTGTTCGTACCGAATTGCTAACGTGCCCATGGTATGATTGCATCATTTGACACCTTTTTTTGGTACACTTGCTGGTTGACTTAGACGCCCTTCTCAATAAACAGGAGTGGAGAGCGACCATTTGCGGTCACTGCAGCCCAGACCATAACAGAAGCAGCCGCTTGCTTACGAACGGCAACTCTATCGTCTAAATTCTCGTTGGACTTGGCCTGCAGCCAAACACTATCATTTTGTTTGTTAACATACTGTTGGACAGTAAAACATGTTTCATCAGAATAAAACAATGTTTTCCAGATCGCCACGTTCGTGTAAGGTTTTCAGTGCTCGAACTCTTTGTAGTCGGACTGGACTGCCTTCTGCGCTGAAGTAAAATGCTGTACTTTTTGTATGTTGCAGGGTTTCAGTTTCAGTTATTTTTTCAGTGTGCGCGCAATACTTGAGTCGGATACTTTCAGACTTTTCGCCAATTTTGCAGCACTCTGGCGATGATTTTTTTGAATTCAAGCCTTCACCTTTCGAACCATATCACGTGATTTTGCTGTTTTCGGATAACCGCCTACATGCCATTTAGCAATGCTCCCGTTTGGTTATAACGCTTATTGGTTTACGTGGTTAACGTACTAACATTTTATTTTGCTAATATTTTAAAAGTCGGAGCTCCCGAACGATGACTGGTTGTGATTTTCCAGCCAAATGCAAAACGATCACATTGTTACGTTTAATATCCATTGCGAAAATTTATTATCAAATTCAAATGTGTTCCCGCTCTTTTCGCCCACTTAAAAACAATGAAAATTAATGTGTCTTTTCTCACGGTCGATTATACATACGCACATATCATCTTCCTTACGTACTCCTTTTGCCATATTTCTCATATCGATTCCGACTTTAAACCATCCATTCCGCTTATTACAATAGTCGTAGAGGCGGGGCCGCACGAGCTTTTTTTTGCAAAATCGCAACAAATAGGTTACATTAAAAAAAATATTAAAGAGGGCCCCATACAAAAACAGTGTTTTTTTTGTTATATCTTGTACGATGGTACGGAACCCTTCGTGTGCGAGACTGACTCACACTTGGCCGGTTTTTAGGGTTCCGTACCCAAAGGGTGAAAACGGAACCCTATTACTAAGCCTCCGCTGTCCGTCCGTCCGTCCGTCCGTCCGTCCGTCCGTCCGTCCGTCCGTCCGTCCGTCCGTCCGTCTGTCCGTCTGTCACAGGACTGTATCTCATTAACCGTAACAGGTAGACAGCTGAAATTTTCACAGAGTGTGTATTCGTGTGCGAGTCCAACTCGCACTTGCCCGGTTTTACTTATTCATAATTCTCAATCAAATCTTGAATCGGATCCCGGATTTTCCTGAGTGTGACAATTCTGCAGATGAAATTACCGGAGTGGTATTATTTCCGGAGTGGAATTGTAACCATTCCGGAGATGAAATTATAATAATTATAAATATAATGAAATTATACAATAAATTATAAGTTATAACCTTTCAGCAGTAAATTATAATGATTCTAGATATAATTTATAACCATTCTGAATTTTCGCGCGTTCTTCGTAGGTCCTTCCGGACTTGTGGAGTAGAAATAGAAATGCATTCCTTTAGAAATACGAGTACATTATGCATAATGTCTCTTGTCACGGTGCGCAGAAAATTGGTTCTTTATTTCTTCTGCAACGCGTGCCTTCTGTCTCCTATAATAATATTCTTAAACTAGCTGCGGTACCCGGCTCCGCTCGGGTTAGTGTCGGCTAAATTATCTCATGGATAAAAAGTAGCCCACATGACTGGTCCAAAATAGGGTCAAACTGGTCCAGGACAATGTATCCATGTACCAAATTTAATCAAGATCGTTCGAGCCGAAATAGCATGATTTAATGAGAAACATCCAATAATTCCCATTTAGAGCTTCGTTGACGTTTGGTGGCTATTTAAAAAAAAAACATTTGCCGCGAGAACCTTTCTGCACTTTCACTGCTACATTGCTTACCTAGTAAGTAACGTGTAACGTAGGTAAGTTTTGCGTGGACTCCAACCCACAGCCAGCCTCAACATCGAAAACAGTAACCCATCTCGAACCTGACTGCTCCCAGAGATGCTATACATTGATAAAATACGCATATAACTCAGGTAAGTGGTTCGCATGTTATAAGACTTTAAGACTCACTACTTACCCTTCTGGTAATGAGGCGTTATATTATGTAATCTATAAGTTTTTAGTAGAATCAGGCTAGACGTAGATACAATGCACATCTAAATCGAGTAATTGGTTCTCAAGGATTTTATTCTGTTGGTCGCTCCTCCGGCGATTTAGCGTGATGCCAAGTAGTCCTAAAGTTGCAGGAAATACCAAGCCGTACTTCAGTAAAAGTAAGCGCTGCCGCCGCAAAGCCGAGCCGTGCATAGCATTGCAGTTTGTATGACAGCCTCTAAGCGGAACTGAATTCTATTTAGCCAATCCTAATTCCCGGGTAGTTAAATGTACATGTACTAAGTTTTACAAATCGCTAGTGCCTTGAAAATTCTCCAAACGGACACCAAACAGTCACGACGTCTGCCCTCACGTGCCTCCCCGCCACCGCCCCCGGCCCCGCTCCCCCTAGTGTGAAGTAGCGCTACCGGCATCGTTTTCGCAGCCCCGTGAAAGTTCTAAAGCCCATGGGCACATAAATTGTAGCCTATGTGTTATTCTGATGTATAAGCTATATTATTGTAAAGTTTCATTAGAATCCATTCAGTAGTTTTTTACGTGAAAGAGTAACAAACATCCATCCATCCATCCATCCATCCATCCATCCATCCATCCATCCATCCATCCATTATTACAAACTTTCCCCTTTATATTATTTATTAGATGCAATCCATACAAAAGTACAATGCAAAGGCGGATTTATTGCCTCAGGCCATTTCTAACAATCAACCCTATCATAGGGAAATTTTACAGCTTAGGGTATGCAAAAGATGCAACGCTTATTACTTATTAATTAAATACAGAACATTTTAAATGAAAACTTAAGTTAAACTAAGCATAGTTACTTATTTTCTATATGTTTAACTAAATGTAGGTATTCAATTCCAAAACACTATATTGAATTTATTGTATTGTGAATAATTCCTTTACCATTCTTATAATTCCAACAAATATTAAAATAAAACATGAATGGTAATCACTGACTGATAGTTATGAAGTTGTAAGTTACATTTCAAAATTGATTTTGCCATGGAATAGATTTTGACGACTCGAAGTGTTACTTATGTGTCCCAAAGGATAAATAATCTAGGAACCCGGCAGGGTTCCGCTCATTTGAGTAAATGGTGCCGATGCCCAGCCGTGTTATCTATATAGTAAATGTCGTGGTTTTGATCTGTCAAGGTTTCTCTGTCCAGTTCATCAGTAGCATCATTTTCCTTTTTCATAACATACACAACCTTCAAATGATTTTTCTCAATCAGATGTGGGGCTATTTGAAAGGCTTTTCGTTTCATCATGAGCCCAATCTACGAAATCGGCCAAGTGCGAGTCGGACTCGCATACTTACTAAGTCGTGGGCGCTTCCACTGGTCTTCGAAAACGTTAGTAACTGTTATTGCAGATGCCGAGAAATGAAAAAAAACTCCCTCTCCCTTCTTCTCTCTCTTTTTTTTTTGGCTGGACGTGAATGGGTATAATGACATCTAGCACGGTTCGATCATCTTCCATGAATTATGAATCTCGAGTGCAGTGACCTCTATTCTCAAAAAAACTTTTTATCCTCGACAAAATAATCCCCAGAAATAATATAACACAAATGATAAATAAACATAATTATCATTTATTTTATATGCCTATTAGCATTTAGAAATACTAGTCGTTGGACTTTTTCTGTAAGCAAACCACAACGGCGGTCGTTAACAATGCAGCCCCTCTTTGACTACAGTGCGGAGGGCGCGCGCGCATTACAGTTTCGGCGGTAACGGGCGGTAAAGAGTCGCCGGCTACAAGCCGGAACATTCTGTGCTGCAAAGAAGTAATTATTAGTATTACTAACTATTACTCGTAACACCAGTTACGAGAGTCGCCGCCTCAACCGACGTAACAGCTACTGCCGCCCGGCATTGTGCAAACGAGACAGTCGCGGCTGGCGGGTCGTTGCGTCTAGACGTCTCGCAACCTACGGGCTTTCGTTGGCGCGCCGCGTGCGCGATCCAGTGCGCTACAAGAAATTTGTAGCGGCCATACTACTCGGCGTAAAATGAATACTTCGTTTTTACTCTAGTAACAGTTATACGAACCCATTTCTCATTTCTCGTCCCACGACTAAGTATTACTTAGGGTTTCCTACCATCGTAAAAAAATTTAACACAAAAAAATCTCATTTTCATTCTCAAATTAAAATTTCAGCTGCCTACCTATTACGGTTAATGACATACAGCCCTGTGACAAATGGATAGAAGGACGGACATCGGAGGCTTAGTAATAAGGTTTGGCACCCTTTGAGTACGGAACCCTAAAAACGGTTGTTCACTTGTATTTCACTAGTTGGCGAGACTTTCTATGTAGAAAACTCACTCGGGAAATCTCGGCTGAGGTCGGCACCGTTACCATGGAGACAGAGTTTTCAAGATGTCATCAAGCAATATAAAATATTTCCCTCTCAATACATTTGAAAATTCATTAAAAATTTATTTTATTCATTTGAGTTTCAGCGACATCTACATATGAAGAATTGTAGTAAGATTTAAAAAATAATCTGAAAAAGGTTTTGGTCGTGACATTCGTCACGAGTAGTAGGCATGTAATCCAAAGGTCGCAGGTTTGAATCCTGCTTCCGACGAATGTCACGACCACAAACTTTTTCAGATTGTTTTCAAAATATGATTACAATGCTTGAAATGTAGATGTCGCTAAAACACAAATTGATGAGATAACGGTAAAGTCGTATCCATTAAATAAATTAAATGATCAAGTTTTATTTCGTTTCAAGTTAGACTAGATAGGTGGCGCTGTTGTCGAGATTTAATACTAGCCATTTGAAACCCACATTTTACCGGACTCCTCTCGGGTGAATTTCAAAAACGAACGGAGCCAAGAACATCAGCTTAGGGATCCGTCGTTCGTGTTTCAGGATTCCACGTAAATAAGAAGGTCGCCTTCCTTACATACTAGGAGATTTAATCCCGCCCGGGTTAGTACCATCGCATTGAATGAACAATTGTCGAAGCGGCAATGAAAATATTCCGTGTTTTCCACCTAGGTCAATGCAGTCTATTGAGTTTTGTAATCGAAAATGCAACATCGAATTCGAATAATAACCTTTCGTACATAAATGCATAATTTAAGCTCATTTCTATTGTTCGTGTTAGCAAAAAGAGTAGTGATATCAAAGTAAGCTAGTTCTAACATTTACAGAGCGAAATAAAAAAACACACATGTTCAAATTAGCTATACAATACAAAACGATAGCAAGAAATTTAACGCATTGTTTAGGAACTCCTGGCGCCATCTGTGGGCTACTAAAGAAGTTAACGATATAAATTGTATTAAATTTTATATTTCGTGGCGAACAGCCCTGCGGCCCACCAACAAAGTGCCCGGGGCCCCCAAGGGGGGCGCGGCCCCCCGTTTATAAAACGCTGACACATTTAAAAAGACTTCGCAAGCTGCAATTAGGTACACACGCTTTATATAGGCTATAACGCTCCTTATGACCCGCGGGGTCATGCAAATGTTAAAGTATGTAGTCTTTTACACATCTAGTGGCTCGATAGTGAAGTAAAGTGAGTCACCCGTTGCGGGACAAAGAGACAATGGCGGCGTGTATTGTTGACTAATGCGCGTGTGTACGTAACGTATTCGTTTGACTGTCCCATTTTGGAATGTGATGCCATGACGTGACACGGCGCGGCGTGATTGTGCCGGCAGCTGCGGGTCCATCCATCCACCGGCAGGTGCTACTAGGAGTGTAAGTTATGCAACGATACTTTGTTGTTGGTGGTGTTCACAGAATTAGTGTGATTAGGACTGTACATCGTACATTTTTTTCCATTATAATACTTGTCGTATCCACCAGCAGGTGCCACTAGGAGTGTTCGGTATGCAACGATACTTGGTGGTTGGTGGTGTTCACCGAATAAGTGAATTGTAGTGTATGTTTTATAATTTGTTCCATTATGATACTTGCTGGCTAGTCTTATCCACCGGCAGGTGTTACTAGGAGTGTTAGTTATGCCACGATACTTGGTGGTTAATGGTGTGCACTGAGTGAGGGGTTGGTGGTTTTCACCGAATGTGTTATTAGTAGTGTATGTCTTATAATTTGTTCCATTATGATACTTGTTGGCTAGTCGTATCCACCGGTAGGTGCTACTCGGAGTGTTAGTTAAGCAACGGTACTTGGTGGTTGATGGTGTTCACCGAATGAGTGCTATTAGGACCGTGCATCGTACATTTTGTTCCATTATGATACATTTTGGTTACTGGTATCCACCGGTAGGTGTTACTAGGAGTGTAACTTATGCAACGATACTTGGTGGTCGCTGGTGTTCACCGAATGAGTGATTAGGAGTCTATGTCGTACAATTTGTTCCATTATGATACTTGTTGGCTAGTCGTATCCACCGGCAGGTGCTACTCGGAGTGTTAGTTATGAACCGGTATTTGGTGGTTGATGGTGTTCACCGAATGAGTGCTATTAGGATCGATGGGGAATTTCGTAAATGGGGAGGTAGCTCATTCCACTGCCTCGCAGCGTGCACTGTAAAGGAGTCTGAATACGTGGAGGATGTGTGCGAGGGAATGGCCAGTACCGAAGAGCCGGTCGATCTAAGTGGGAGACCATGTGAGCAAAGATATGAAAACCGATTTCGAAGGTACGAGGGAGCATTGGGATCATTAAGGATGTTGTAGAGAAGTGAAGTGCGTCCTCCCGGTTATGACGTACGGGTGTGAAACGTGGACTCTGACGGTCGCCGTTGTCCAAAGGTTGAAAGTTGCCCAGCGAGCAATGGAGCGAGCCATGCTGGGAATATCGCTACGGGATATAGTGCGTAACGAGGCAATCCGCCGACGTACCAAAGTAGTCGATATTGGACACCGGGTGGCTAAGCTAAAATGGCAGTGGGCTGGTCACGTCAGCCGAAGAGACGACGACCGTTGGAGTAACCGTGTCCTACACTGGCGGCCGTGGACAGGCAAACGGAGTGTGGGAGGACCACCCGCCAGGTGGGAAGACGACATCAACTGCGTCGGCGGAAAGCAGTGGTTCCGTACCGCTGAGGGCCGGGACGACTGGAGAAGGGTTGGAGAGGCGTATGTCCAGCAGTGGACGCAAACACGCTGACTGACTGACTGACAGAGAAGTGAAAGGACATGAGTATTCCTTCGGTGACGAATATCGAGCCATTGAAGACGAGTTCGAAATTCAGAGATGTGATCAAATTTACGAAGCCGAAATACGTAGCGGATACACAAGTTGAGGAGGCGGTCGAGTTTGTTAAGGAGCTCTTGATTGAGGTCAAGATAGCACACGTCACCATAATCAAGTAAAGGGAGAAGCAAGGATTGTGCAAGCGTAATTTTGGTAGCGAAAGGAATAAAGTTCTTTAAGAGTTTCAGAGTATGCATGCTAGCAAACATTTTGCGGCTTACTTGACTAACTTGTGGTTGCCAAGACAGAGTTTTGTCGATCATGAGTCCCAGGTTTTTAACGCATTTAACGTCAGGAATGACAGTGCCATTGAATAGAAAATCAGGTAGCTCGTCTCGATTCAGCTTAGCTAGAAGTTTGGGAGTACCAATTATGATTGCCTGCGACTTAGAAGGATTGACTAGAAGGCCAAACCTCGAAGCCCAATTTAGTACCAAATCGAGATCTACATTCATAAGACTAATATCAGTAGCAAGGTCATCAATACGAAAGTGTCTATACAGCTGCAAGTCGTCGGCGTAGAGATGGTAGTGAGAAACGAGAATTGAAACACTTTTATTAATAAAAATTGAGAAGAGTAAGGGTGAGAGAACACCGCCTTGAGGTACACCAGCAGTTATGTCACACCAAGGTGAGTAAATATTGTCTAAACGGGCACATTGCTGGCGACCACGAAGATAAGATGAAAACCAATCTATTACTGGTTGAGAGATATTAAGAGAAAAAAGGATGGCACAAAGAATGTCAAAATCGACGGAATTAAAAGCGCTACTGAAATCTAACAATACTAAAAGAGTAAGTTTACGATCATCCATGGCAAGCCGAATATCGTCAGTAATTTTCACCAAAGCAGAGGTGGTGCTATGGGATGGACGAAATCCAGATTGAAGGGGGTCATGAAGAGAATTTACAGAGAGGTAGTTGGACAGTTGGAAATGAGCTACACGCTCAAGAACTTTAGATAGAAAGGGTAAAATAGAAATAGGACGATAGTCTGTAATATATTTACAGATTGCGCTGTTCTTGATTCTAGGGTGATTGCGGGAATACAATCAGATCATCTTGCTCAGTTGGTTTCTATCGCTTATATTCCTAAAAATAAAATTTCAAACGCATTCAGATGTACTAGAATAACAGATAAAAATAAAATAGCTTCCTTATGCAAAGACTTAGATAGTGAATTTAGGAATCAAACGCCCAATGATTTTAAGAATTTTTTCAATACTTTTATTAGGTACATGAACCTACACCTACCTATCAAACGCGTTAAAATAGGGCATAAAGTTAGATTTGCAGACTGGGCTACTCCAGGAATAATTAAGTCCAAAGAACATTTGCTATTCCTGTATGATTTGTTAAAAATAAGTAAACACAATCATTTAAGAAAATATGTTTCTGTATACAGCAAAATTTTTAAGAAGATATCATTCTGTGCTAAACAAATGAATTTAAGGAATAAACTCTTAGCTTCTGGTAACACCATAAAGACAACATGGGATATTATAAAATCAGAAACAGGCAAATGTCCTCCCTCTAATGGAGCGGACTTTGAGCTTAAAATAGGAGGTGAGTGCATAGTTGAGCGTGCAGCCGTAGCAAATAAATTTAATATATATTTTTCAACAATAGCTAAGGATACTACTAAGAACTTAAATTCAAGTACATCTGAAGCACATGTCCTTTATGAACCACATGAATATATCCTGAAATTTATTTCAAGAAATGTTGACTCTGCGACGTTCCTGCCAGTAACATACATAGAAATAAAGACCATGATAAAAAATCTTAAACCCAAGCGCTCACAGGACCTCTGGAATCTCTCGCCATATTTACTAAAATCCATAGGTCATGCTCTCATTTAACCATTAAAGACTGTCATTAATAAATGTATGAAAGAAGGATCATTTCCAGATTCAATGAAGATAGCAAAGGTCATACCCTTGTACAAAAAAGGTGCTCACTGTGATGTCGAAAATTACCGTCCAGTGTCACTTTTACACATTTTTAGCAAGGTGTATGAAAAAGTTATAGAGCTGAGACTACACAGTTTTTTAACTAAATATAATATATTAAACTGTAAGCAATTTGGTTTTCGTAAGGGTCTGTCTACCAGTGACGCTATAGCTGCCATGGTAAAATCGGTTATGACTGCCTTGGATGGATCCAAATATACATATGGTATGTTCTGCGATCTTTCCAAGGCTTTTGACTGTGTAAATCATGACATATTAATTATGAAACTAGAACATTACGGGCTTAGAGGTAGGGAATTAGATTTGATCAAGTCATACTTTTGCAAGAGGCAGCAGATTTGTGATGTGCAAGGCACTAAAAGTAACACAGAATCCATCAACATGGGAGTACCGCAGGGTTCTGTTTTAGGCCCCTTGCTTTTCCTTATCTATGTTAATGATATTTCTGCTTGCATTTCGGACGATGTAGAATTAGTTATGTTTGCTGATGATATTTCTTTAGTCTTAAATAATGTAAACACGGATTTGTTGCAAAAGTCTCTTGAAATAACGGTTGCTTCCCTACAGTCGTGGTTCCAGTGTAATAATTTGTTGCTTAATGTGAATAAAACAAATCTAATGAACTTTGCTCTCGGAACACAGAGCGTATGTTAAGTGATACGATAGGTAATGTTGCTAAAGACATGTCTTTGAATATCACGAATGAAATAAATTTCCTTGGTGTAGTATTTGATAATAAGCTGACATGGAAAGCTCATATAGATAAGCTAGCCGGTAAACTCAGCTCAGCATGCTATGCTATAAAAAAGATAAGGGAATTACGTGGTATTCAGGCAGCTAGGGCGGTCTATTATGCTTACTTTGACAGTCTGATGTCATACGGTCTGATGTTCTGGGGAAATGCATCCGAAGCAAATCGAATATTTTTGTTACAGAAAAGAGCCTTGCGAAGTATCCTCAACATGAAAGTCAGGGATTCATGTAGAAATGTCGTTAAAGATCTCGGAATAATGTCCCTCGCAAATAAGTATGTATATCAAAATATAGTCTATGCAAAAAAAACTATAGAATCGGCTACTCTTAATGCTGACATACATTCCCATAATACTAGAAATAAGTTTAATATACAATGTCCAAAACACAGACGAGCAAAGACTTCGAAGAGTTTTATTCACAACAGTGTTAGATTATACAATAAATTACCAGCAGTAATGAGAAATTTGCCCCTTAATGAATTTAAAAATAAAATTAAATCAGTTCTTCTTAGTAAAGTATATTATAATATAAGCGAAGCTCTTTCCGATAAAACTCTCTTTTGTGACTTAATATCATAAGAAGACAAGTACATAACTGTGTACCATACAAAATTGTAAGACTTCTTTGACATAATACTACGCTGGTAGTATTTTTTTATATATATAAATTCTATTCTATTCTATGTATAATATATTGACTTGATACACGTCATTGGTATCAAACTTGACGAGGGCTTTATACACCTGACATAGGTTAAGTTGACGACGGCTTTTACACCAGAGTATACTTGTAATGCTATAAATTATATTAATTTATATAATTGAATTAGTAACTTTATTAGTTGTAAGTAACTTAAACTTAGGGTTGCTGTTTCTATTGTTCTTTGTTCTTTGCCTTACAACTGTTCTGCCAAGGAATTGTTTGGCAGTAGCATTTAGATCTAAGTATGTATTTCATAATTGTGGACGGAAAAATATGTTATGTAAACCCGTGAAGTTACTTTGCGGGTTCTTCTTTACTGGGTTGATCGAATCCGCGGATCTTTGTGACGTAACTTGGTGTAGTTTGACTACCAAAAAGTTTAAATAAATGAAATGAAATGAAATGAAACTAAACGCAGAGGGACAAACTTTTTTTGGTAGTGGTATGATATAAGCACGTTTCCAAGTGTCAGGGAAACAACCCGATACCAGATAGTGATTAACAATATTGGATTATGGGTAAGAGCAAGTCTAGTATCGGGATGAAGAGATCACGACTCATATTATCACTACCAATAGCTTTGCTTTTTATAGAATATATGATTTTACTTATTATGCCGTCAGAGATTGGGTGAATTGAAAAGGTTCGGGCGAAATATGAGATGGGTCTTGTGAGAGTAATTGGCGAATAGTGTTTGCTTTATCGGCAGAACCAATTGTCACCGGAGAAGCGGAAAAGTGACGATTGAGACCATCTAGGTCGATAGCAGGATTGAAATCAGAATTTGATTTTCCAACACCCAGGGTTCTTAAGAATTTCCACATATCATTGGGAGAAGTATTTACGATGTAATTGTGAATGTGGCGGCGTTTAGCATCCCTACACATCAAATTACACCGATTTCTTGCACGCTTGTATAGTACTAGATTTTCCTCTGAAGGCTGTAACTTATGTTTACGTTTTAGTGCGTCCCGTTTGGACATCAAGCTGCGAATTTCACCAGTTAGCCAAGGAGCAGGTGCATATTTAATTTTAACTTTTTAATGGGCGCATGCTTATTATAAAGTTCAATGACATTGGTCGTCAATGCATCGACCTTTGAATCAATAGCATCAAGTCTAAATACAGGTTCCCAATTTATTTTAGCAGCATCATCTCTTAAAGCATCAATGTCCATTCGCGCAAAATTACGCAGGGATAATAGTTTAGGTTTTTGTTTAGGAGGTTTGATTTTGTAAGATAAAAATATGAGGTCATGACGTAAAAAACCAGGAGCAATAAGCTGACCATGGGAACTAACTAAGTCAATATGGGAATGGTTGTGGTGTTCACCGATTGAGTGATTGGGAGTGTATGTCGTACAATTTGTTCCATTATGATACTTATTAGCTAGTCGTATCCACCCCCAGGTGCTGTTAGGCGTGTTAGTAATGACACGATACTTGGTGGTTGCTGGTGTTCACCGAATCAGTGGTTGTGGTGTTCACCGATTGAGTGATTGGGAGTGTACGTCGTACAATTTGTTCCATTATGATACTTATTAGCTAGTCGTTTCCACCCCCAGTTGCTGTTAGGCGTGTTAGTAATGACACGATACGTGGTGGTTGCTGGTGTTCACCGAATTAATGGTTGTGGTGTTCACCGATTGAGTGATTGGGAGTGTACGTCGTACAATTTGTTCCATTATGATACTTATTAGCCAGTCGTATCCACCGCCAGGTGCTGTTAGGCGTGTTAGTAATGACACGATACTTGGTGGTTGCTGGTATTCACCGAATTCATGGTTGTGGTGTTCACCGATTGAGTGATTGGGAGTGTACGTCGTACAATTTGTTCCATTATAATACTTACTAGCGGCCCGCTCCGGCTTCGCACGGGTATGAAATATATCTGAATGGCTCCCGCCGCCCCGTCCGGCCGGTACCGCCGCAAACGCTACGTCCCGCAATTTTTAAATCTGTAATATCTTCGAAAATATTAATTTAAATCATATGCTGTAATGTGCCATATAGATCTATATTAAATCAACAATGTATTAAGATATTTAATTGGATAAGGATTAATGCTGTATTGGTTAAAATCGCTTCGAAAATTAGCCATAATTTGTCGTAAAAAGTAAATGACAATAAAATGTTATTGTGGGATATCCATAAGAGATAGAAATATACCATCGCGAGTTTACTGTAGACCTTTTCAATGTGTACAATACTTAGTACATTATTTTGATAAATCTCGTAGGGTTCAGCCTGCGTTTGCAATGTAAGCGGAAAAAAATATTTTTTTACGACATCACATTGGAAACCTCAAAAATAACAGTACTTCTCCACTATTTAAAGCATGTTATTGTACATATAAGCCTTCCTCTTCAATCACTCTATCTATTAAAAAAAACCGCATCAAAATCCGTTGCTTAGTTTTAAAGATTTAAGCATACATGGGGATATAGGGACAGAGAAAGCGACTTTGTTTTATACTATCTAGTGATTTGACAAATCTCGTAGGGTTCAGCCTGCGTTTGCAATGTAAGCGGAAAAATTTTTTTTTAAGCTATTGCATAGCTTCTATCGAGGGCCTTGAGCGCGGGGACCGAATCCAGAAATTCCGTAACGAAAAAAAACCTCACGCTCCCCACTCCGACGGGCGATGCCGGTAGCGTTACTTCACACCAGGGGGAGCGGGGCCGGGGGCGGCGGCGGCGGCGGGGCGGCATAAGTTGATACAAAATGCTATGCAATAGCTTTACCGCGGCAGTCCCCGAGTGCCACACGTCTTTTTTTATGACATCACATTGGAAACCTCAAAAATAACAGTATTTCTCCACTATTTAATGGATGTTATTATACATATAAACCTTCCTCTTTAATCACTCTATCTATTAAAAAAAACCGCATCAAAATCCGTTGCGTAGTTTTAAAGATTTAAGCGAACATGGGGATATAGGGACAGAGAAAGCGACTTTGTTTTATACTATGTAGTGATTAGCTAGTCGTTTCCACCCCCAGGTGCTGTTAGGCGTGTTAGTAATGACACGATACTTGGTGGTTGCTGGTGTTCACCGAATTAGTGGTTGTGGTGTTCACCGAATGCGTGACACAATATTGTGTCACAGTTTTGCCATTGTAATACTAGTTGGTTTGTTTCATCTAAGGCCTGGGTCTGACTCTGATAGCTTAATTTAATTTCGAAAAAATAATACATTTAAAAAAATTACAATAAAATCAACAAACCAAAAACGAGTTATTATTAGAATTAGGAATGCTAACTGTTTTCCATGTCGCACAACTGTTTTTATTAAAATTATATACCCTTTTCCTATAGCATTATTTTAATTTCTAATCAAAATATTATTAAATTTGTTTGTTGTAAATCGATATTTGAAGCGTAAATTCTAAACGTGTTTAGTACCCTGCGGGATTTTTTCATGCCTTTGTACATTTAGATTTTTTTGATGCGACTCAATTCCCAAAAAAATTTTTGATTCTTGTTGGCATCTGTGAAAATATCGTCTATGCTTTATTCACATGAGCCTCTAATTGCGTCTATATTATAGACTTGCTATTGTCATTACCTATTTTGTGAAGACATTCCTCAAGTTTTTCCTAATCTCAAAATGTATTTTCTTCGACGCAACTTTTTGCGATAGACATATTCTTTGTTGGTTGCTTAGATGAGTTGGTTGCTTCTTTGCTCTCAGTTTTTTTTTTCAGTGTATTGGAGCCAATGACATGTTGTTTTTTTATTGATGTAGCCTACTTCACGTTTCCTAACCTATCCTAGGAAACTTGTAAGAGTAGGACATGATATATTTTAAACTCTAACCTTACCTATATTAGTATAGGTACCTGTAATCGTTGAAAATTTAATATTTTAAACAGGTCATGGATAATTTTATTTGATAATTTTATGCCTGCTTCCGACGGACGACGTCGTGACTTGACCAAAATCTTAGTCAAATCATTTTCAAAATCTGACTACAATGCTTCAAATGTAGATGTCGATGAAACTCAAAATTAATGTCATGGGAATTTAAACATTAAAAATGATCTTGCCTCACCTTACCTAACCTATCCCAAGAAATGTGTAGTCGCAGAATATTTAATATTTGAAACAGTTCATGGATAATTTAACATTTCAAGCAACCTTACCTCACCTTACCTAACCTATCTTATTGATCCTTACCTACCTTATTGGATCTAATTTTATTTTTTGTGACAAATGTCCTGACAATTCTATTGATGCTATGAATTTATTATTTATTATTGTATTTTAAAGATTACTATATTTTCTTTAATCTTTTTTATGTTTGCCTTGTTGATTTGTAAAATTTAAGTGTATAGTTTACTAGCAGCCCGTCCCGGCTTTACACGAGCATAATATCATTTAAAAAATTCTTATTTTGACACAATGATACACAAATAAACCCATTTACGTAGAGTTCCTACATTGAAATATTTGAAATAAAAAAAAACTTAGATATTATTATTAGATGATTATTATATATTAGAGAGCTCCGATAATAAACGCGTCCGATCGCTGCTAAATTAAAAATTAGCCATTATTTGTCGTAAAAAGTAAATGACCAAAAAAAAATTGTGGGATATCCATAAGAGATAGACATATACCATCGCGGAGTTTTCTGTAGACCGTTTCAATGTGTACAATACTTAGTACATTATTTTGATAGATCTCGTAGGGTTCAGCCTGCGTTTGCAATGTAAGCGGAAAAGTTTTTTACGACATCACATTGGAAACCTCAAAAACAACAGTATTTCTCCACTATTTAATGGATGTTATTATACATATAAACCTTCCTCTTCAATGACTCTATCTATTAAAACCGCATCAAAATCCGTTGCGTAGTTTTAAAGATTTAAGCATACATATGGATATAGGGATATAGGGACAGCGAAAGCGACTTTGTTTTATACTATGTAGTGATGATGATTTAAAATTCTAGACTAAAGTGAGCCTTTTGCTACTAATGCTTTAATTTTATGAAATGTAAATGTTTGACGATTCCAAATGTTCCATGGGTCCCAAAGGAGGATAAATCAATACAATACAATCCTAGGAAACGTGTGATTGTAGAAAATGAAAAATTTTAAAGGAACTAGCTACCCTCGCCTAATCTTATTCATTTCCTAAGAATACTTGCACTATTGAATTAGATGGAAATTCAACCGTTTTAAACACGAATCCAAGGGTTTGTTTACCTATAGATTTTCATTACCTATGGAGGAAAACGAACGAATAATCAGCCTATAATATCGTTCTTCACCAAGATTTTTCCCGTCATTTAAGTATGTATACTTTTTCAACGTTCCTGCGACCATATTGGCATATTTAAATTATACAGTGTGAATTTTTCAAGTGTGCCTTCATGCCCACATCCGAAACTATAATAAATGGCGAAAAACACCTAAAGGAGTCGCGAGGCCGATTATGATTAAAACTAATACCTACTACATAATTCGATTCTTGAAATTGTTTTCTGGTCTGGTTGATTTTGAAAATAAAAACGCACGCTTTGTTATTGCACCAGTCTACAGTGACGCTTATAAGAAACACATTCTGTGAAGTGTTGATTCCGAAAAAACTAATTAATATTTTCAAGCATTCATACATTACCCGTAATGGGTAGAAAAAATGTTTATTTAAATATAATAGATAATGCAGTTTTAATTTTTATCAAAATTAACCTCGGATTTGGCCATGACGGCACATTTTATTTATATACCTATATGTACATACTTTGAAACTGCTGATAACCCACAGAACTCTTACTAAATAGGTACTTAACTACTAAATACTTGAACCGTACTAAAACATGCAGGATGGGTGACGGAGTTCTAAAAAGTCATTGGCACGGGTGTCATTGGTAACCATAAAAAGGTACCTATTATCTAAAATACTATTTTCTTATAAACACAACATGACACACACTGTTTGAATAAACAATATTTTTCCTCATCCAATGAGAGACCTTCATTCATTTTAACCGCTCGTGTTCTATTCCAACCAATAGCGTGAACTAGCAGAGAAAATACAAAACGCAACCAATAAATACGCGTTGGTCTATGAGGTTGGTTCACATAAAGGGAACATCTACACATCACCAAAATGTACATGATGCTTACACTATGCATTTCCAAATGCTGTGGATATCTCCTTTTAATATTACAATAAAAATACTTTATATGTACTAAAAACATATTTTGTCAATATATTTACATGTATACATTTCAATCGAACTGTTTAAATATCGTGTCGGTTGCGACGAGAGTGTCAAGATAAAATGGTGGTAATAGACAAAACGCATTCATAGTGGCCCTATCGGGTTAAACCAATCGCGCGGCGGCAGCGGTTATCTATGCACGCCCCAACGGCCCTTTTGAAAGGGCGATATGGCAACAGCGCATTATTTTACAACGGCTCTAGCATGATGGCGCAAGACGGGTGACATAAGAATGCATACGAGACATTGACAATAATTTAAGATTTTTGTTTGAGGACTTATTTCATAGCTACGGTTGATGCTCGTCAGACAATTCGTTTTTATTTACAGACCTAAAAAAATTTGGAACACAGAAATGTTTTCAGGTAGAAAATGCAATGCAAAATTTTAAATTAGGCATGCATATTGTTTTCTAAATTTTGAATTTTATTATTCTTTCAAAAAGGACGCTCTGTAGAATCGTTCATCTCTGTAAAATCAAACGGCATGATGTAATGTATGTGTAATGTCAGTGTTTAATAAACATTCTTATCATTCGGAATATTCCCTTTCATGGAATCACTCAACAAACAGTAGGAAGAAATTTATGTGTTTACTTTTCAAATGTTTTGATTTCCGTCTGCCCTTTAACATTTTTTTTTATCCATGCAAAAACATTTTTATTTATTTATATATGAAAATCTACAGCTCACATAGTGAAACTAAAATTCTAACTATATTTTATTTAAATATATAGAACGAAACCAATAAAATATTTCTTTAATTTTACAATTCAGAAACAACTTTGGTAAACAAGTTAAATATGAAAAATCCTTTATTGTATTTAAGGTAAGGTGTGTGTCTGTGTGTGTTTTGTTTAAATCTCTGAAAATGTGGATGTTTACTGGTCGATTTAAATTTTATACTACCCAATGTTTTTTTAAATTTAGCGTAATTGTTTAATATTATGGAAAATAGTCATTAAAGAAAATTTGTTGTTTAATATTTCAGTGTTTCTTCAACTTCAATATAATTGAATACTCAAGTCATCTAGTTTAGATTTGGAAACTGTGTTTTCGTTTCTGATTCCATCTCGATATGCTTATTCCCAGCTTGGCGGCGCGCGGAGGAGGCGTTCTCATTCTAATAGACATAAAACTCGGACGGATGTGACGTCACGGCAGTTTCGCAACGGTGCCGCCAGTGTCTAGCGCTATTGCGGAGAGCAGCCAACAGACGCGCCGTGCGGCAAGCGGTCGCATGCACGCGCTACACTTACACATTCCCGCGTTACGCGCGCCGACGACCGCGCGGCATTGTTCGCTCTGTCAGCTCAAGGTTACCAGAACGCTGGCAGCACGACGATTCAATAACGTATCGATATCGCGTGGAGTTTGTTAGCTGAAGTTGAGAAATACTGGTGTTTCTCAAAAATGGGCCTGCATACAATTTGAGAATAAGTCCATGGTTTCTATAATTATGTTGGGTAAAATTAAAAAAGGTATTCTTGAATAGTACGAAATTAGCTGTGTTATTTTTGACATACCTATGAATGGATTCATCCATAATATTCATAAAATGTTACTTCGGCTATTAGTAATAATTGATGGAGATTATTCTTGGTTAAAGTTGTCGACTCAAAGTAAAACAATACCCTATTATAATCAGTCATATTTTATCTGTGCAGGCGGTCACCTGATATGTGTCGGAAATTATACATTAATAGCAAAAGTACTTATAGTCATACACAAGCATATCTTGTGAAACATATACTTTTTACTAATTGTCAATGTTGTAATGCGCCTCTACATCTGGAATCATTCAAATGACATTTAATATTTAACATAATATAAAAACTCGTGAATACCCAGATAGGATTTACGTATTAGGCTTTTTTTCAGTTCAGTTCATTGCCACAGAATGGCGTTTATTTTCATATTTTAGAAACATACAGGATTAGATTATGCTGTACACGCGAAACCTTTCGGTTTGTCTGCATGTGACTATATGTGGGCTATTTAATGTTTACATTCCAAGCTTCATCATGGCTATACTCAAATATTTTATTTATTACTTTTAAATATATATTTGTCTTGAACGCATATCATAATAATAAACACATTATTGTATGAGTAAAATAAGATTTAAAAAATCCGAATCGAAGTTTTGGTTTGAATCTCACAGTCTTTTTCGGTATTCAAATATATAGATAAACTTAACTTATTCTTCAAACATGATTGCAAATTCCTTTCTACATAGTTTTAGAATATTATCAATGACAAAATTTAAAATATTAATTCAAGGGCCAATCTGCGTTTTTGAATCAGAAACCAATATAATTCATCTATATGTATATGAATGCAAAGGTATTTTTAAGTTGAATATTTAATTCTTGTACGACTTACCACACATTGTTGTCTTTTTGAGTTATAGGCTCCGAAACATGGCTGATTTTCAAAATATTTTTAAAAATTATTTTGAGTCCTTTATTTCAATCATCCCTTTGTACATGTGACCCTTGTTAGTACAAGACAAACTGTGACAAAATATATACAAAAAATATGCAACAGAACGAAACGAACAATACAAAATCAGTCCTGTTTAACTCTAAAGGACAGTAATTTGAGATAAGTTGTTATATAAATAAATACTGAACTTAAAAATAAGTTTCTGTAGGTGTTTGACTTAATGGTGTTTTAATGTTTCTGGAACCAGCTGCCATACAATTTTGCCCATCCTTTGTGAGTTAAAATTTGTATAAACTTCCTATTTTTGTGTTTTTGTCAAAGAATAAACACTTCGATTCTAATATGATTATATTTGCCCATCACAGTTAATGACCGCTGAAAACAAATGCTTTGTCAAAAGCAGAACCTCCCCTTCTGTTCCATCTGACGTACCAATGTTGCATTTTAATTTAATGTGTTGACACCTCATCCCAAGGAGTTTAAACCCAAAACATTGCACTCAATCTACAGGCCTTGTCGTTTATACCCGTTCGACCTTATAGTGTTCGTTAACCTGAACATAAGAGTTACCAATTTTAGAAATCTGTTACAGCAACGGAATATCTACGAATTTGTACTTACATCGGCAACTGAATATACCTACTTGTGCGCAACAATTTGGGACGGGTAAGACGTAGTTAGCGTTCTCGGTAAAATATACTGTCTAAAGAAATGACTATCAAATAAATGATGTCACGATGACGCCATCTAGTGACTTGGAGATCGGCCTCAATATGGTATTTTTTTTGCCAGAAGTCTTTTATATATGTACTTAACCACCATATAGGTACCCAAGGTTTTCTACTTTTAAGGTGGCCCAACCCGGCGGGACTAACTCAATTGCGGGCACGGTACAAAACCGTGCTGTTGCGCTCTGGGACCTTCTCTGTTTCAAAGAAAAAGACGGGCTCCGTGATGAGGAAGATGCAACATGTCCACAAAAAAGACAATGTGCATAGTGTATGATTTGGTACGATTTACAAAACGACTTATAGCGTACGACTAATATAAGTAAACGACGACCGCTGTAGTCGAAAATCTAACAAAAACTAAATAGATTATAAATCTTGATTAAATAAGCTATGTCTGATGACTAATCTTTTTAAGATGTTCTTACTTTATCATTACGTAATCCACCTCCAAAGTTATTGTATAAAACGCGCGAAAAATTCGAACTTTCGGACCTTATAACTTAGAAACCAAACACAATTTTACATTGCCAACGGTCATCAGACATCTAGTTCGATCAAATAAAGTGATTTTGAGCAAAATTTGGGATCTCTGACAAGAAATATGGGCGTGATCTTCTTTCCCCGTTTGTATGGGGAGTTGAGCGGGATGGCCCGCATAACATTGTCAAAATAGTGTAAAATATTTTATCGAAGATGGGTTTTTTCAATCTGTTCCGTGGGTATTTTCAAATACGAGCCAAAATAAATTAATGCGCTAGTTTTTTATGACATTAAATTAATAAACTATAGCTTTTTTTTACCTTTTCCTAGCTGATTATGTAAAATTTGCCGCGAGTCTAAAAGCTGGCAACAATAAACTTAATTAAAGCTAGACTGGCTTATGTTATACAACGAAAATTAGATATTTGAAAAATACAGAGAAAACGGAATGCAATGAATTAAATTATTTTTTATTTTAATTACGAAATAACTTAATCGTATTATGATCCGTCAACAAGTGTTATTGCTTCGTAAATAATAAAACTAATTGTTCACGGCTCTTCCGAATCGCTTGGTCCATTTAGGCCTAACAGCGCGTAGGCGGTGGCGACGGCGGCAGCTCGGTGTGCCTATCTATGTGCCTAGTCAGACTCTTATTAATTCACCCAAAAACTAGACTGCTGTTATGTCATTCTGAGAATTCAAGAATCAAGTCAGGGTGACAGGAGACTGTTTTGACTTCATTAAATAGTCATAAACCTATTTAGAAACACTATCAGACAATTTAGACGCGATGTGTTTTCTTAACATTTTATATTTTTATTACCTATTTTATGATATTTGTAAAATATCTTTATCATCTCGATGCAGATTGAAGTTCCTTCTGTTGCTGTAAAATTCTGCCATCTTAATTATAACGTCCATAATGCTTAAATCTACGGCTTAGCTGACTTATTACTATACTCGTTTTATCTGATTTTGGACATTATTAGGATTCGCGATGCTATGTATACTAAAATGTATATAATTTGTCGAACAGTGAAATTTCAAAGAGACATTCATATTCTGAGATAAATAGTAGTAACAGTAACTAAGACTTACCAAACGTAATACTCACTAGTGTCAAAAGTGACATACCTATCGTCTATACAAAATTTGTCAAAGTGAAGCAAGAGCGTACTACTTTTCGTTAGTTTTAGTTTTAGTTAAGACTATTTATCTCAGCCATAGTTACCTACTTCAACGCTAATCGCAGACATTGCACAATGTCAGTTTCTTCTGAAATCTAATAAAACCTCAGGCAGGATAAGAGCATAATAAAAAAAGAGTGTGAATGATTCGAAACTTTTATTTGCAGATGAACAGTGCTTCGAAACAAGCTATGCCCCGCGGAGTAGGTCCGAAGTGGACCCATGATTCTCCTTGAAATGTAGGTAAGTCATTATGGTTACTTATTTGATCTTCTCTGTTTGGCATGTGGTTTTATTCATCAACAATTTGAAAAAAAAAGCAAAATTAAAATTAAAGCAAAAAAATTTGAAATTTATTTTACAATTGGAAGAGAAATTTACTATTGAACACTTTTTAATAGGTGCACGTAATTCCAAAATTATAGGCAGTCGTTAATATGTTAAAAAGTATCAAACAACTTTTGACACCTAGTAGGTATTGAACTGCTTCATGATTCGGAGTCCATGTAAAGCTGTAAGTCCTCTTCCATAGGGTTTATTCTCGGCTGGGTTGGTACCATCGCATTAGATGAAAACATGGCAATAAAAAATTGTCCATGTTTTTCATTCAGTTCAATGTAGCCGTGCTCATAAAGGAAAGGTCCTGGCATGGCACCTAATTCCTTCGAGATTGTACTTGCTTCGACAGTAAATATACTAAAAATTCCTTCGGGAATGTGATGTTTTAGGTTAATATCATAACGGTAGTTGTGTGGTATTAGCCATATAGGTCAGGTTGCATAAAAAAGGTCGCTGGCGTTAAAAAGACATAATTAAAACAAAAGATACATAATTGTATCGATTGAAAGCAGTTTAAACCAGTAAAAGTAAATAACATAAAATGTTAAACCATTAAAACCTACCTACAAATACTAGAACTTGTAGCAAAATATAGTTAGGTTATTAAACCAATTTCAATCACTAGAAAGCATTCCCACTACCATTAACGGTTGTTATTTATATAATTTATTTTACTCAAGAACGTAAATCTAAATCATGGAATGATTTCATTAGCTGGCAGTTACAAATCACAACATCAATGATAGCTTTGTTAATTTTAGACCTTTACTTTGACTAGTTTCTTCAAACACGTCTTCTTTCATATTTTTCCGTTTTTTACCGTTAGTTTAAGCAACATTGAAGTACGGATGGAAGAGCAGCATGTTCAGCGAACCTTAAATATACACAAGACAAGTTTTGGCCGCTCTACACGTAAGTCAATGGTTTCTTCGCTGCTAGCAGGAAGACGCGAGCTGGCAACGGCGCCTTTTCGAAAATATATGGCCTAACGCTAAACCAATGGCAATAGACACGTCCCCGACGTAGGTTTAACTTTCTCTCGCTCTAACGCACGGCGAGGTATGGTGCTATCGCATTCTTATTTGAGTTATCTATTTTTATCGCGCCCTGCGTGTCGTCATCGGCAGAGACACCGGGCATCAGAGCCACAGAATAATAACTAGATCAAACCCTTCGATGGCGTAGGTATGTACAGCAAGAAATAGAGCAAAGTGCTTACTTCCGGTCGGAAGTAAATATGTCGAAACACATTCTGCCTTAGTAATCAACATTTGTGCCATCGCTAGTATTTTTTTCTAGCTTACTTGACAGCAAGAAATGTAATAGTAGCAGTATTTTATATTTTAAGAATATCATATTTAAAATCTGATCGTAAAACCGTCGATGTCATTTTAGACATTATCCAGAGCGGAGCCAATTAAAATTCGATTAGATTACTTCGCGCTCGTGGGCATAACAACTACCAACTCTTCTGATGAATAGTTTAGGAACGCATACAGTACAAACCATTTATATTATACAAACCAGGTATGCGACCCCCGTTCCGGATGGTATTTCAAATATACCTCTTTAGTGCACCTCTAGGGTACAGCTTGTTTTTTGGGAGGGATCACCTAGAAATAGTTTAAGTAATTTGGACATGTGTAACGTAGTAAAAACTACCCTCAAACAATTATATTTGGTTGAATATGTTTAAATATTCAGCCAAATTCATATTTATATCTCTAATTTCTAAATAAGATGTGAATTTGCGCTTTAAATCAACCGATTAAGGAAAGCTGTTAGGAGATAATAATAAAATATCATTCACAAACCGGTCAGTGCTCGTCAAATTATGACTCTGACACAGTGTAGGCATGCAACAGTGCTAACACGACAAACATACTTATGAAAAAACATTTTCCATGTATTTTCATATACGTTTCCTGTTAATTCATGAAACGTCCTCCACATCTATACATTAAAAAAATATTGTGAATGTAACTGTAATTCTGATAATAACCGTCTTGCAACGTTAAAATAGAGCCCAACTTACTAAATGGGGTACTGTAACTGAGTAAAAACAATTAGCCTTACACATAAAATATTACTGTAACGTTTGATTGTTTTTTAACAGTGTCCCTTAAGGTGGCCCAACCCGGCGGGACTAACTCATTCGCGGGCATGGTACAAAACCGTGCTGTTGCGCTCTGGGACCTTCTCTGTTTCAAAGAATAAGACAGGCTCTGTGATGAGGAAGATGCAAGATGTCCACAAAAAAGACAATGTGCATAGTGTATGATATGGTAAGATTTACGAAAATTTGAATTACAAAACGACTTATAGCTAAAAGTAAACCACGACCGCTATAGTCGAAAATCTAACAAAAACTAAATAGATTATAAATCTTGATTAAATAAGCTAAGTATGTCTAATGACTAATCTTTTTAAGATGTTCTTACTTTATCATTGCGTAATCCACCTCCAAAGTTATTGTATAAAACGCGCGAAAAATTCTAACTTTCGGACCTTATAACCTAGAAACCAAACATAATTTTACAGTGCCAACGGTCATCAGACATCTAGTTCGATTAAATAAAGCTATTTTGAGCAAAATTTGGGATCTTTGACAAGAAATATGGGCGTGATCTTCTTCCCCCTTTTGTATGGGGAGTTGAGGCCACCTAACTGTTTTTACTTCATGTCTCTTTAACTGTGTTGAAACTGTTTCTATGATGGAGCGCGCGGTGCATTTAAGCTAAATAAATAGTAGTAACAAAAAACATAACCCTCCTTCTTGCGCAGTCGGGTAAAAACTAAGACTAACGAAAAGTAGTACTTTGTGACATCACTTTGCATTACTTTGAGATTTCATTACATATGCATTACAACATTTGTCAAAGTGACGTCATATGTACTGATACTTTCATGCTTCGTTATTTGCAACCATTTACCTTATTACATATATTTTTGTCATCATAACTACTTTTTCAGACGCCTCATCTACGAAACGCAACCACTTGGCACAGGCAGACTGACACATTTAAGCTTCAGGGGGTTGGTCTTTATCCCGTGAACCTAGTTTTAGCCATTTACGTTATCGTATTAAACAGCCTACGGGCTAGTGCAGGCCAATAATGTAAATATTTTTCTCCATAAACTATTTCTATTCGTTCATTTATGAATGTTTTGTCCCTGTGAAGTTCGGTTCTTATACCCGTAAACATTGAATTAGTCATTGATTTCACCTACATTGCGTTTTAGATGAAATGTTACCATGTATTAGTATTTAGACCAATAACATCCCGCATAATTTACTTTAATTTTCAATAAAATAATGTTTCTAACCATTGTTGACAAGAGTAAGTAGGTCTTTTGACATTCACCTTCTCCACAGTGTGTGAGAATTAAATATTCATATTAAGTTATTTCACTTTTCTTTTAAAACATATTTTCACCACTTAAACACATCGTTACGTTTAGTTAATTTGGTGTTTTGCGTGTGTTTATTATTTTGGTTTTCTGGTTTTTGTTATTATCTAGTCTTGTTTTGTATTATTTTAAAAACTCTACCAGAACTTTTTTTATTTTAAGTTAGGGTTAGTACTCTTATTTTACTTCTTTGCAATAAGCTCGCGCTTTAAATAAATTAAAAAGTTAATTAATTAATAAAAATACTAATATTACAAGATATTATAAAATAGTTATCTACTTTTTCAGTTTCAGTTTCTGTTTTCTAATGCATGAAAAGGTTCAATGACTTTGGCATTCACAAACAGAAATACAGCGACCCTATTATTTGATAAAACGTTCTGGAACAGGGCAATTTCTTTTAGATAATTAGGTACGAATGGAACAGAAAAATCATGACGGATATATGTTTATCTAATTCATTAGTTAGGTACCGTCATATCTTTTAGTGTTATCATACCTACTAGAAAGATAATTCCTTGGGCATTTATGCTTCGTAATGCAGACACAAAAAATCCTAAAACCCTTTTACTTCCTAGTGCCTACATGCCTAAACCTTCGAAGAAAATACAATGCCGACAAAAACATTTAGTCCATGAATGAATTAATAATAATAATCACGTATAGTCAACCAAATGTTAAAGGATACACTTCCGGTTAAACGTAAAAATTAATGGTCTTTAAATACAACCTCTGATTCAATTTTGTTAGGGTTTTGTTTAGTCAGTACCTAGTAGACATCCTTAACTATGTTTGAATCTATACTCAACACTATAATTGTTTCCAAAAGTCAAAGTATTTCGACTGTTCATCTTTTCATTCAACCGGATGTGTATCCTAAACTCTTTGTTCGACTGTGCATCTACCCTTCCAAAACAAATGACAAGACTTCAAAAATTCAACTGAAATAAAATAAACGGATAAATGAAATATTTTAAATTATGTCTCTGAATTTCATATCAGAGAAATGTGAAGGAACTAATAAAAATAATAAAAAATGCCTATATAACGGGTGCGTCAGCAAGAACTATAATTGCGAATCACGCGATATATTCTACTGTCAATTGTTGAGTTAACCATATTTGGTGTGGTTTTTTTATTTTGTGCAAAACCCAATTATAAAACCGGCCAAGTGCGAGTCAGGCTCGCACACCATTGACCAAGTTTTAACACGAAAAAATAAAGTTTTTTGTTTGGGGACCTCCTTTGATTCTTATTGTTTTTAAATGTTTTGTTGTTGTTTGTTTGTTGTTATAGCGGCAAAATAAATACACACTCTCTAAAATTTTCAGCTGCCTATCTATTACGGTTCATGAGATACAGCCCTGTGACAGACGGACGGACGGACGGACAGCAAAGGATTAGTAATAGGGTTCCGTTGGCACCCTTTGGGTACGGAACCCTAAAAATGGGAAAAATGTTACTATGACGATTCGCAAGTTACGTGTACCATTCAGCATGCATAATCGACCGTCGCGGCCTGCTATTAATAATTTGATGAAACAATTTGGAACATTAAGGTCTATGCGAACCACTTTTATAAACTACAGTCATAAATTGATACTCGTATGCATGACAAGGTATAAATAATGCCTAAAGCCCTTTGACTTCCTAATTCCTATAAATGTACAGTATTCAGTATGACACAACAGAAATAATTCCTGAGGTCCTTTTACTCCCTAATAACTATAAATTGGTATTTATATTTGTGACAAAAGAGTTCCTAAAGCCCTTTTACTTCCTTAAGGTGACCCTTCCCAGCGGAATTATCTCATTCGCGGGCACGGTTCAAAACCGTCTTATTTCACTCTGGGTCCTTCTCTGTTTCAAAGAAAAAGACAGGCTCCGTGATTAGGAGGAGTGATGGTAAGATTTACGAAAATTTTAATTGCAAAACGACTTATGGCTAAATGTAAATCACGACCGCTGTAGTCAAAAATCAAACAAAAACCAAATTGATTATAAATCTTCATAAAATAGGCTAGGTCTGATGACTCATCTTTTTAGTATGTTTTTATTTTATTGATGAGTAATCGACCTTTAAAGTTATTGTATAAAACGCGCGAAACATTCGAACTTTCGGACCTTGTAACTTAAAAACCAAACACTATTTTACAATGCCAACGGTCATCAGACATCTAGTTCGTTCAAATAAAGCTGTTTTGAGTATAATCTTGGATCTGTGACAAGAAATATGCGCATGATCTTCTTTCCACGTTTGTATGGGGAGTTTAGCGGGAAGGCCCACCTTAAATGTACCTATAGTCGCCATTATCACAAAATGTTAATCATTCCTGAGGCCCTTTTCCTCCCTAATAACTATAAATTGTATTCTTATTTATGACAAAATGTAAAGAATACTAAAACCCTTTTTCTCTGTGATAACCTATAAATATAAGTCTTCATTCATTGAGATACAAGATAAATAATTCCTAAGGTCCTTTTACTCACTAATAATTATAAATTCATATTCGTAATTATGACAAAAGAGAAATAATTTCTGAGACCTTTTTATTCCCCTATAACAATAGATTGATATTCGTATTTATGACAAGAGATAAAGCATTTCTAAAACCCTTTTACTTTCTCATGCCTAAAAATGTTCAGTAGATAAATAATTCCTAGAGCCCTCTTACTCCTAAAAACCTATATTTATACAGACTTCATTATGATAAAAGATAAGAATTCCTAAGGCCCTGAGCTTTTACTCCCTAATACTCGTACCACTATGGACAATGGGCGAAAAATTATGAAGCTTGGGCTTACCCCAAGGTATTGCAGGAATTCCATGGAAAAACCATAATTCATCGCTGATAATTGTATATTGTGTCATCGCACTCTAATTAGAATCATAAGAAAGGGATAACACTGGGGTGACCCGTTTGAAAAGGTTGAACACCAGTAGCCGTTTAATTAGTAAGATAGATTGTGAGTCACACGTCAGACAGTTCTGTACCTTCTGTTCTAACAATTTACTACTTAACAAATATCTTTTTTTAAAAACAATTAAATACGAACAGAATCCTTTAAAATGGCATACACAATAACTTTGTTGGACACTTAGATCAATTCGACGCAAAGTCCTTTATAGTAATATTTATGACAAAACTGAAAAAATATTAACAATATAAGAAAAGTGATAATAATATATATATATATATATTAGAGAGAAATTGAAAAACTGTCCAAATATCACGCATTGAAAATTGAAATTTAAAGACTTTGGAACACAAGCAGCAAAATTGTACCTATAGTCATCGGAAACACTGGAATCATTTGCAAGACCGTTCATAATTATATACGAGATTTGGAAGCAGACATTAAAATTGAAATCCTCCAACGACAAGCGGCTGTTGATACCACTATGATCATGACCAAATTTATGTGTGGATATTTAGGCGAAATCAATGCAGAAGAAGAGGAATGAAGGAAAAGAACATCTGCTCTTTTTCCCGAGAGGTTCCTGGGCGGGAGCAGATTGTTTCCGGCTGAACATCATTATAGCCGACGACTCTCAAATAAACGAGATGAAGAATATTATAAATAAATAATAATAATAAAAAAATAAAAAATAAAAAACTCCGTAATATCTTTACATATATAGTATTAATTAGGATAAATAAATCGTAAAGCCCTTTTTTACTACCTAATAACTATAAATTGACAGCCGTATTTATGACAAAAGGGAAATAATTTCGAAGGCCATTTTCACCTCTATATACTGTAAATATACTGTCTATAAATTGACAGCCGTATTTATGACAAAAGGGAAATAATTTCGAAGGCCTTTTTCACCTCTATATACTGTAAATATACTGTCTATAAATTGACAGCCGTATTTATGACAAAAGGGAAATAATTTTGAAGGCCCTTTTAACCTCTATAAACTGTAAATATGTCTTCATGATTAAATAACCGAAATAGTTCCCTAGGCCCTAAAACTGTCTTACACATATAAATATACATTCGCCATTCAGATAAAAATAAGGCAATTATACCGTACGAATACGTTAAACCTGAAATGAATGGCTGATACCACACGATTACCGTTATGATATTAGCCCAATACACCACATTCCCAAATGAATTAGGTGCATTGCCAGGACCTACCAGCCACACTGAACTGGTCCAAACACGGACATTTCTTCATTAGAACCACAGCCCGTGTTCGTAAATAAATGCACTTATCCAACTCAGAAAGGGAAATAAGGTGGTGCATGATTGGGCGAGGATTTGAACCCATAACCTCTGGCATAAAAGGCAAGTCCTCTAACAAGCTCAAGCTGCAAATTAACAATCGTATTTATGAAACAACGAGAAAGTTATCCAAGGACTCTTTTGTGCCCTAATAACTGGTATATGCCATAAATTGTAAGCTGTAGGTATGCATGTCTACTGTTGTTCTGTTTGACAGAACTGTCTGTAGGTGTTCTGTCCTAACTAGCTGCGGTACCCGGCTCCGATCGGGTTAATGTCGGCTAAATATTTCATGGATAAAAAGTAGCCCACATGGCTGGTCCAAAATAGGGTCAAACTGGTCCATCTACCAAATTTAATCAAGATCGTTTGAGCTCAAATAGCATGATTTAATGAGAAGCATGCAATGATTCCCATTTAGAGCTTCGTTGACATTTGGTGGCTATTTAAAAAAAAGCATTTGCCGCCAGATGGTGGCTATTTAAAAAAAATCATTTGCCGCCAGAACCTTTTGCACTCGCACTGCTACATTGCTTACCTAGTAAGCACCTAGTAGTACCGTGTAACGTAGGTAAGTCTTGCATGGACTCCAACCCACAGCCACCCTCAACATATAAAACGGTAACCCATCCCAAACCTGACTGCTCCCAGAGATGCTATACGTTGATAAAATACGCATATAAATCAGGTAAGTGATTCGCAAGTTATAAAAATTTAACACTCACTACTCACCCCACTGGTAATGAAGCGTTTTATTATATATCCTATAAGTGTTGAGTAGAATCAGGCTAGACGTAGATACAATCCGCATCTAAATCGAGTAATTGGTTCTCAAGTAATAAGTTTTTTATTCCATTGGTCGCACCTCTAGCGATTTAGCGTGATGCCAAGTAGTGCTAAAGTTGCGGGAAATACCAAGCCGTACTTCGGTACAATTAGTAAAAGTAAGCGCCGTCCCTCCCCCTCCAGCCGACGCCCTCCCGCCGAACCGTACAGAGCAGTTTGTATGACAGCCACATCTTAGCGCCAGCGGAACTGAATTCTATTTAGCCTATCCTAATTCCCGGGTAGTTAAATGTACGTGTACTAAGTTTCATCTAATTTGGATAATCGGTTCAAGAGTTATGGAGGAACATACATACATACATACAGAACTGATTTCTAAAAATCGTCAATTTAGTTTTAGTATCATACATAAAGTCTACGAACGAAGTATCTTAGAAAACAAAGCAACTTACTCCATGAACACCCCTAACAGATTTATTATTAGTATAGATGTAAATGCTAATTATCTATGGTTTCAAATAAGAAAAAAATTACCTGTCTGAGTGTACGAGTAGCTTTGTCTATTTAACGTTTGAGTTCATTTGACCAAAAGGTAATACAATACAATACAACTACACATAGCTTTTTTTAAAACGAGAATCGAAATAATTTTATAGATTTATTCTATAAAATTATTTATATCTATAAATGTACAGTCGACATTGATAAAAAATATTTCTATATATAGTCGTCTGTACGACAAAAAAAATAAATTCCTTAGGCTCTTTTTCTTCCTAATACCTATACATATACAATCATCATAATGACAAACCATACATAATTCCTAAGGCCCTTTTTCTTCCTTATACCCATAAATAAATGTACATTCGTCATTAAGACAAGGGATTAATTATTCCTAGGGCCTTTTTACAAAATACAATTAATTACTGGGGCCCTTTAACTCTCTTAAATTTAAAATTATAAGTTCTTCATTAGGATATTATAGAAATAATTCATAAGGCCCATTTACTTACTTCTAACTATAAATAGATATGACATAAGTGGAATAATACCGAAAGCCATTTTACCCCCTAAAACATATATACTTTTTAATTAAGAAAATAGAGAATTAATTCCTAAGCACCTTTTACCTTTTAATACCTGTAAGTGTACAATTACTTTTTAATACTTGTGAGTGTAAATATACAAAATAAATAATTCCTAAATTCCCTAATAACTATAAATTGATAGTCTTAAATGACACAAGAGAAATAATTCGAGCAATAAATGTGCGCATTATGACAAAAAGATGTCCCGATTTCGTCTTCTCTACTCATTGGATTCTGTATGACAAAATGAAAGTTTTTAAGTTACCCTATCAATTCCCCAAACTACGTTTTACTAAGTTTTTGTTTTGGATTCTAAAATATTTTGTCAAAATAAACAATTCAAAGACAAAATTACCTACCTAAATACGTACCCTATATTCTTGAACTCTATCTAAATACTCGAATCTAAATCATAATAAGTTAAGACAAGATCGCCTCTATCATCTAATTTTTTATTTTGAAAAGATGACATAATTTGGACTGAAAAAATTACACGTTCCCTTTTTAGGGTCCGTCACCAATAGCGAAAAAGGGACCCTAATGGTCTGCCTCAGGTGTCTGTCGGTCACGCGCATTTTGTCCCGAATTTGTTCTCCTATTGACTATTCTTTGAAAAAAATATATAGGTAAACTTATTTAGTTGCGCACCAACTAATTACTTTTGCTCAAAACGTCATACTTCTTGAGAAAAAGCTAAATTTCTAAAGCCAGCAGTGACACGTCCCTCGGCACGTGAACACGTTTACGATTGACCGGGTTTTTGTTTCTATGGGACCGGACTCGATGGCAACGACCAAGTGCAATTTCACCTTGCGAGCGAGGTGCCATGCCGGTCACGATTTGAGGGCATGCGCTTTGACGAATTATATCACCGTCCGGGAGAAAAAAGCGTCAACCGGACTTGCCTCACCGCGCGCGCTCTGTCACCGGCGACGGAGCTCGCGATGTGCAGCCGTCTCGCTCGCGCAGGCGGCGGGTACCGCCCGCGTGTGCGCCGGCGCAGCCCCCGCCCCGCCCCGCGGTCGCGGCGCGTGTAGTTGGAGTGCGATGACTTGGTTTCTAGGGTGTCGTTGAGTTTTTGAACTTCTTACTTGTATGTTTTGTTTATTGTACGGTTACGTAACGGCGGTTACATGGTATATTAACTCGCAGGACGGACAGTCAAGTGAGTTATTCAATATGAAGTTTAGTTGCATTTCGTACCATGCTAACTGGTGAATTTCAGTTCACTTGGCCGAATAACACGTCTTTTGAAAGGTCGGTACGAAATGCAACTTAACGTCAGATTTCATTACTTACTTGCCTGATCACCCAGCGAGTTAATTTAACCACCTTGGTCATGGATAAGTAATTTTGGTATAGCTCCTGAAATTAAAGGAATGTTTACGCTTAATACCCTATGGTAGTTGCATCGTAACTAATTTTTTTAGTCGTGGCCTCAAAATGTTTATTTAATCGACTATGCTAATTAGAATCTAAGCTTTTAACATAAAACCGTATGTCTATCCTTGTGTCACTGTGCACGTAAATGTTGAAAGTCACATCATTTTGGAAGGTAGTAGGTATATTGAGCGGCTCGTAGCCTAGTGGCGCGGGGACTGGCCAACGTAACAGAGGTCTGGGTTCAATTCCGACATGCACCACTGTCTTTCTCTTTCCGAGTTCGACAAGTGCATTTCGTCACGAATGCGAGCTGCTCCATGGTTCGGAATCCATGTAAAACTGTAGGTCCCCCCTGCCCCTACTAGGTGGTAGGGTTTAAGCCCGTCCGGGTTGGTACCATCGCATTGGATGAAAGATGGTCAAAGCGGCACTGAAAAATTGTCCGTGTTTTCCATCCAGTTCAATGTAGCCGTGCTCATAAAGGGAAGGTCCTGGCATGGCACCTAATTCTAAATACATCTGGTGTATTGGGCTAATATCATAACGGTAGTTGTGTGGCATTAGCCATTCATGTCAGGTCGGATAAAAAAAATATATATGAGACAGACGGTTGTATGTTCCAACCACAGATTTTGAGTATGTAGAATGTTCAAAATAAAGTGAAATATTACGGCTACTACTAAAAATTATGGAGTATGGTGGAATTATGTACGATTGTTTGGGTCGGTTGTGAGTAAAGGGCCCTTGAGACTTTAAATTTTCAAGACTCATCTAATCTTACATGCGAAACGTCGGAATTTAAAACGTGAATCACACCCACTGTCATGATATAAGGCCATGACACAACTTTTTTAAAGTTTCGACCATATTTCTGTCAATGCGACGGTTACCCCTATCATAGATAGAGCTAAAGTTAGTAGGTATCAAGAATGGAAAGTAACAATTAACTTTAAAAAAAATAAAAATTGGTCCGAACAATTAAGTAACCGAATTCTTAGTGAAAATACACTTTTGCACATATTCTGCATTGAATCCTTTGTCTTCGACAAAGTTACCTCTTGTTTCCGGTTTCAAACTAATTGTAAACTGGCTGTTGTTGTTGTGGTATTTCCACATATTTTCTTACGGTGGCTTAATTTACTTGATATTACAGTCATTGATATTACTTCTCCTGGTGGGGGCCCTTCTGAGCGAATCATCTGTCAAATGTTTCTGACGAATATATTTGTATAATTGTAACACTATCTGACATGAATAGTTAATATTACGTTTATTCTCACGATATAGAAAATAGTACTAACAAAAATATATACACCGTGACCTTATGAATACCGGCACCACTTGAGGGGTATATCTGTATGGAAAACTGAGCCATTTTCATGAAAAATAAATATTAATGAATTCTCCCTTACTTGAATTAAATGTTCTTTTTTACCGACTTCAAAAAAAAGGAGGAGGTTCTGTTCTTTTTTACCGACTTCAAAAAAAAGGAGGAGGTTCTCAATTCGTCGGAATCTTTTTTTTTATTAACATCGAAAATACCATTTGATTAATGGGGCTCTTTAATTATCACGTTTATTTTATATGTACATACATGTTTCATACGCCATATTATAGATACGTTTATTTTCTTAGAATGTTGTCGCCAATCCTTAGTCATGGACCTGATTGAAAATTTAAATTCAGATCGTTCATTAATTATTTTGTCTCAATCATTTCCCCCGTCTCAACAATACGCAGATTTTCATTCCCTACACACATCCTCATACCACTCGCGAATTATGTCATCGAAGTTTAAAATGTAAGATAATTCTGTAGGTACTACCGCCTTATTATATTTATGTAAAAACGGAATGTTTGTGAATGGATGAAATTTCTTATTGTACTGAGGTTTAATTAAACAATGGGTCAAGAATTGATAAAAACAATTAATAAGTGTATTTATAACTATGCTCCTACGTAGCATGTTGTATTTTGTTGTCCAGTGAGACAACTCTATAACTTATTTAATAAGAATACCAATTTTCAACTACTCATTTGCCACAGGACAGGTAAAGTTCAAATGTGCTATGACATCCAACGTAACCCTGGATGTAATACTAGTAGTAGAGTTACACTTGAAAACGTTTTTCCTTATCCATGCCCAGGTGAAGGTCAACAGAGTAAAATATGTGGAATACTGTTTTATTACCCACTATGTAATATACTGAGAATTGGCCGCTTAGAACAAGAGATATTTGTATTTCTAACCCTGATTTTGTACATGCAAGACTAACTCTCATTCGGTTCTATAGGCTTTTCGTTCTGAATATGATGTATGTTTCTTTTCGTACAGGTTTTAACGATTTACGTAAGTGTGATAACATTAACATACGTATTTTCGACACCAAAGAATAATTATCTGCGACGATCCCTAGAATTGACACAGTAGGTATACCTGCTGTTAAAGATTTAAATTCAATCTCCTCTCAATGATTTTCGAAATAATATGAATATCTGCAACCTGATATCAAAGCTACTATATTCTTGAATTATTTGCAAATATCACCTGAATTTAATAGTCAATTCAAAACACTGTTGATGCCTATCGATGAATTATTTTGCATTCAAATAGGCTAAGCTTTACCTTCTTTGTCTCAAATCAACAACCAATAAGATTCTTCTTAGATTCTAGTGTGCTTATTTTATTTAAACAATGTAATATGTCTGATTTCACTTAGTTTTCTTATTGTTACATATCATATTCTTAATATTCTTGCATTATTATGACATATTTTAATTAAATTTTAAACGCTTACCTCTTTTTTTAATTAAAACCTGGATTCATAAACATTTGAGGCAATGCACACCTAAGTTTATTATCCATATGTAACTTGACATGGATGACTAATACCACACCTACTGTCATGATATTACTACTACTACCAGGTGCCGTGCCATGACCGTTATATTTCACGACTACATTGAATTGGATGAAAAACACGGACATTATTATTGCCGCTTCGATCATCTCTGTAACAACGGGATTAACCCTTTTACCTAGTCAGTGATGAAGGGGACGAGCTACAGTTTAACTTGGAATCCTAACCATGAACGACGAATCCCTTAGTCGGCTCTTACAATATGCACTGGAAGAAATGCAGTGGGTCTTTTTTTTTTTCTCGGTGATTTTAACTCGATGGTACTTGGAGTCACATATTACAGTCACTCACAGTAGTTATCGTATGAATTAATATCGTTATCTGTTAGTAGAGTATCCATAACCGGGTCCAAATATTATTGCTTAGTGTTATACAAATCAATATGAGTTAAACAAAGCATACATTTTATGTAATAAACGGAATAAACTGAAGCTAACAACGTTGTAATTATAAAAGTTTGCAGGACTACGCTAAAATTGTATTCATAATTATTGAAACGTAAATATTTGTATTTTTTTGTTACCTTTACCTCATAACAGACATTCTCTCCTCCCGCGGCGTGAAAAGCCGTTAGTTTTAAAATATTTTCAACAACCGCGGTAATCTCAGAAGTATCATATCATATAATCATTCCGTTACAGCAGCTTTAAAAACCTGTTCTGCAATCGAATGAGAAAATTTCACTGAGTTTTTTCTTTTTCTTGCACCAATTGCGGCCTTCCTCAGATAATGTAATTTTTTTTATTTCCTTAAAAAAATACCTGAATTTCCAACGCAACACCGTTTGCTTAATCAATATAATAACGGATATATCTTGTAAATACAGTTTTCAGATACCTAAGTTCAGGAGCACTTCATATCGTGTGCTGGGCTAATGTCATACCAGTAGGTACGGTATTAGCCATCCATGTCCAGGTAAAAAAGCAGCATTTCGAAGTTCGACTCGGTCTATTACCGAAACCGGTGGATGTGTATCTTCTGTGGCATTATTCATCATAGCACGTGGTACGAAGACAGTCTAAATATTCTGTACTTATCGCAAAGACCCGAAAGCGATCAATGACCCAAAACGTCACGACACGAGCTTCAAGCCTTTCCCAGACAAAGCGTGGACGTTCGCACGATATTGTATGCTCATAACTCTTAGATTGTAAGAAATAAGAGCGAGTATGGAGCGTTAACAAGGTTCGCGCGAAACATTTGCGAAACGCTTGCCGATGGTCGCTCTTATTTCTTGCGAGCTAAGAGATAGATTTATGCGTATTCTCTGCTAACCGCGAAACTTTTTCTGCTTGGAAAAGGCTAAAGCGAAAACGATCACGAACGGTGAGCTCCACTACGCGGATCGAAATTCGCGCCTTCCACCGAAAAATCGCTGCCCTCCGCACTCGTCCCTCGCGCTGCGTCCGCCCGCGTGGAAGCGAGACGGCCGCATCGGTGTCGCCCGAAAAGGAGGCCGGTGCAATGAACCCGCCGGCGTCCGCCGGCGCGCGACGCGACCTCCGACCGTCTCCTTCGGACGTTCGCGAAACAACAGAGTGAGGCGATGCGTCCGCGCGTCCTTGTCTCTTGTCTCACTTTATTTCTCTTTCGAAATTGCTTTTTGCGCGATCCTATTTTTAGACGTTTTGCATTTCGGGCTCTCGCCGCTGTGTCGCTGGCATGGTGGCGGACGTTCGAATTCTGTCATGTGGATGTGTCGTTTACGGGTACTTTTCTGGCCCCTCTGGAACTCTTGCTGAAAGTGGCGACTAAAGGTCTCTGAGCAGAGGTAAAGTGACACGATCACGAACAATGACAGTCCATATCAGGCCCGTGACAGGGAATTGTGTACCATCGAAATCGGATTTTAACTTAAATGAAAAAATCAGAATACTTATTACATTTTTCCTACTTGTTTTCTAGTCCTATTGGGGTTGCCAGAGCAATGTTTAAATATATTTTTTATTTTGAATTTTTTAATTTATTTATGTGTACAGGTGTACACAAAAATGTATGAAAGGATATTTTTTGGCCTAGAAACAAAAGTTGTTTAATACAAGTTGTTCAGTTTTACATAAAGTATGACCCACTTTTGACTCAGACTACCTATTTCGACTTAGACTACCTATTTCTGTATAAAAATGTATGAAAGGATATTTTTTGGCCTAGAAAACAAAAGTTGTTTAATAAAAGTTGTTCAGTTTTATATAAAGAATGACCCCCTTTCGACTTAGACTACCTATTTCGGTATGCTATGCATAGTAGTTGGTACTTACGTTTGTTCAACAGCTCATAGAACAAAATAACGAATATAGGTAACATAACTTTGTGATGTGAACAGACGTGCATTTTAATTTCGTTACACCGGGAAAAGAGAAAAAATCGAAAACTAATTTATTTCATATTACCATCGACCTTGACCTTAGCAATCTTTCGAATCTCTTTCCAGTGCAACGATATAATAAATCGTGACTGTACCACGTAATTAAAAAAAACGATTGAATACCTAATATGCATCGAACCTGGAAACACTGCAAATTAACTTGATCGACATTTTTCTTTCTCCTCATTTCGCCTCATAGGTACCCGTACAAGTACAACGCAAACTGTACTTGCGTACAGTTTGCATTGAAATTCGTCCAGATGTCTGTAAGTTATCATCGAATGCATCGGTGATATCGTCTCCCAAAAACAGGGGCTTCGTTCTGGCCACACTACAAATCACACTGTTGCCATGCCAACTTCGCTATTCAGTTGTCTCGTACGTACCTATCTAAATCGGTACCTAGATATACATATGTAGGTAGCTACAAACGTAAGTGTGGCTTGTGCGCGCCATCGTGTTGCCAGCGTTAGCATTCTGTGATTACCAACAAATTTAAAATTGTTCTTGGTTTGTTTGACGTCAGGTTTGTTTGAAATGGAAATTATTTTTGAAGAACCTATTATTATTTAATATTTTAATGCATACCGTGTTGTTCGAATAGCTTAAAGGGGTAAGTTTATAAATACCTGCACCGCTTAAGGTGATTCTGTATCGAAAGAGAATCAACTTCCTGTATTTAAAATATTTAAATTCTAAAAATAAAATGTTCGTACAAAATTAATTTCTCTTAATACAATTCAAAAAACAGTTTGGGAACATTTACGAAACGAGCCTAGGCGTCACGTTATCTCACGGAGGACTACTTCATACTACTCTTAGAGCAAATGCTCTAAGATACTACTACATACACTTTCTCAAAATTAAAATATTTTTGGGAAACCATAAATAATTTATTTTCTCCGAAACAGGAAAGATTTGATTGTTCTTTAACATCAATTATTATATTTAGATTATAGATTATGCTGAAGACAAAAAAAGCAGCTAACCATTAAAAAAAAGCCAAATAAAAAAACATGCTGTTTCCGTACAATTCGTTGAATTCACGCGACCTAAATGTATGGGAACTGCAATTTTTTTATTTGGTTTTTTTTTCAATGATTACCTAGTTTTTTTTTCCCCAGTATAACCCTTTGCAGTGATGTGCGCATTCAAAAGAGCAGCCTGTATATTCAGATTTTTTAATAGCTCCATATACCGGTGTATTCATATTTCGTAAGTTCGGAACAACCTCCGGAAAACTTTTCGTATGAGCAAAAACAATGTTCATGCAGCGGGTATCGGTAAGATGGTCGGGAAAGGTTTTCGAATGAGTAAAAAAAGGTCAAGCAGCCGGTTTCAGTAAGATGGTAGACAGATTTTTGAGTAAGCGCAGGCTTAATTCGCGAAATCTGCCCCTTCTAGTTGTGGAGAGAGGAAGTATCATCAAGAAACTATTTTCATAAATGTTAACCTCAACTCATTTTTAATTTGGTACCGTAACGCTTTCGTCTCGACGCTGCGGGTTCCTTGCCCCCAAAAAGGACATTACGAATAAGATTTAGCGCTTTGCGAATACGACACACCGATAGCCTTGATGGACAAAACAAAAGTGAGGGCCCGTGAACCTGTCAGGAAGTCGCAAGGGAGGGGGGGTGTTGCTCGTCAAGTGCGAGTCTAACTCACGCATCGAGCGTTCCGTACAAAGTAGGTATGTAGATAGTTCGTCCATCTTAATGACATACTAGCTGATATACCCGGCTCCGCTCGGGTCAATGTCGTTTTGGACTGATTTCGGGCCGAATAATTTCCTGGATATTTTATGATTTCCCCATACCAACTTTCACCCCCTTTAAGTTATTTTTTTATCGCGTTGGCTTAGAAGCTTGATTTTTTTACATCTTCAAAGAACCATAAGCCTGAGTATTTGATATTAATTTCAACTTAATACCTCCACGCGTTACTGAAAAAGGGGTGTTGATAGAAAGCGGACAACAAAGATCCTCATGTAGAAATTCATGGACATTACTTACTTGCATCTGGCTCAGCCAAAGTATAACTTCCGACTGTAATTTTGGAAATAATATGTAAGCGATAAAAGTAAGAATTGGCAGTCGGATGTTATGCCTAATAAGCCAAGTACAAATAACATTTATGAATCTCTACAAGGGCCCCTTTTTACTTTTGAGGAACGGAACCCTAAAAGGGGCAAAAGCAGAAAACCGAACAAAAATAAAACCAGTTCCGCAAAAAGGTTCGCGACCGCTGCCTATTGTTTGGACCGTGAGTGTGAGTGTCACGCGTGTCGGTGTGTGCGTGCTAGCGCTGGTAGGCCGAGAGATGCTGCTCCTTTGAGATATTTTTTTTGTTGTATTTTTGTATCCCTTTGTTATGTGTGGGTTCCGGAACTTAAAATAATACAAGTAGTCCCACACCACTTCTTTCGGTGCATGCCAAGAGGTTACACGATTCGTCGGTCTGATTCCACGTGAAATTGGATGAGGTGATCAAGTTCCATGCAAGGGCTCGTGCCTGTTTCCTCAGTCAAATTAAGAAATGTTTTTCTGATATTTTGCACATTAAACAAATCAACTTAGAGTTACGTCTGTACTTTTTTGTTTTTGATACATGAATACGTGATATACGCCTATCATTTTGTATGTGCTAAATAATTTATGCACATACAAAATGATGTATAACATGGATACTAGTTAAGTTTTAAAAAAAAATGTCTCCAATCTCGAATGTGCAAACTTTCAGAAAAGTATTTCTTAATTTGACTGAAAAAAAGGAAAAAAATGTATCACCTCATTATCCTCTTAAGCAAGCCCGGATTGGTACCATCCTATTGGATTAAAGATAACTGTTTTCGTTCCGGACGCAATGTATGCATCCGACTCAGATAACGGTAGTGCATGAACGAGTTAAGGATTCAATCCATATCTTCTCGCACGAAAATCAAGGCCCTGCGCTCTGAGCTATAAGCCGCCCAAATCCGCTATCAAATTTATGTTTCTTGAAGTGAAAACTTCTTAACACCGTTGTGATTTTCAACTCGATTTAACGAAAAAGCCACACTAAAAATGGACAAACATCCATAGGATTTATCCTGCGAGAGAATGAGATAGAATACATTATACAGTGTTTAACAACCCTTCATGTTAAGATGCGACCTGCGCTTGACCTTGACGAATTTCGTCGACCCGATTCGTCGCTGCCAAAGTCTGGTTGTAGTTTAGACCTAAACTAGCCAGCCGGGCGCTGAAGGTTTCACTTCTACCACGTGTGAACTGCTTACATGTTTTTTTGTGTAGACATCATATAAAGGAAATCATATTGATTTTTTTGTTTATACTCTTGGAGTGAAAAAAGGGCTAATTTCAGGGGGAAATAATTATGTTTATGAACACCTTGGCACTAATATATCTTCAATTTTTGTGTCGATGTCTCAGGTTTAACTAATAATAGACTACACGAACTCTATGCCTGCAGCATAAACCTGTGCATCTAATATCTTCTATTTAAAAATAATAAAGAAATTATTCTGAGCGGCGGAGAACGCTGGTTCAAATATCAGGGCATGCACCTGCTTTCTTTCTAATCTAACTTTTAAATGTGCACGGATCTAGGCAGCTTAGAACAGGAGCTTACAATATTCTATCCCTGCTACTAATAAACGATGATCATCGTTTGAATAGTTATACAATGTTTTGTCCTTTGTATTGACATGCAGTTTCGAAATCGAGAGAAAGGGACAAAACATTGTAAAACTGTTCAGGCGATGATCTGGGTTTATTAGTAACAGGGTAAATGTTTACTCATATAGTTGAGATAAAAAAAAATGGACTTACAGTTGAGCCCTGAGGGACGCCTGAGGTAACATTAACTCTCCGCATACAGTTCTTGTATTTTTTTTTTAACTGATTACTAAAAAAACATGAAATAAAAGAAAAACCTCACCTAATTAAAAGACAAACTTTCTAATATGTAATCTTTATCCACCTAATTATACGCCTCTTTGGAATCGGTGTAAATAACATCCACCTGGTCACCATAATCCATTGCATTTAATAATGAATTAGAGTTAACTATGATATGTATCGCAGTTGATTAAAAAAAACAGTTCATTTCGGAAAGTAAGGCACGTTGAATCGATTAGTGAGCTGAAGCTGATAGCTGAATATTTCTGGTAGTTTTCAAAGTTCGATTACAAACCTTTTAGACTCAAATGTCGTAACCAACTGTATTAATGAATTAACTCTATTCAACATAAACATATATTCAGAACATGCAACGATATATCTTCATTTTCTTGTTTTTCTACACCAGTCTTGAGAAACAACAGCGACTGGCAGTCGCGGTTTTCTCGCTTCAAAATGATGACCCCATTACGTCACCTGATGATGTAATAATGTTCAAATGTGGCCAATGTTAATATTTGCTTTCAACATTTTTCTTTCAGGTGGCTTTGTAGGTTTTATTGTATCTATATTATATGTTCGAATTTATTTCATTTATATTATTCGTTTTGTTCGGTAAAGGCCCGATATTCGAGATTCCTTTTCATCAAACTGCCTTGGAGTAGGAGGGACGCGAAATCTTCCAAATGGTCGTTTTTTCGCCTTGCCTATTAAATGTTGATTTGACTGACTTTTATTAATTTTGTTACATGATATGACACACTAACTTGTTCAGGTTTTTTGGCAATGATAAAAAAACTGGATGAATTCGTAACGTACACATAAAAGGGGCCGTAAATTGTAATCTGATAAATCCATACACGCCCCTTTATGCTTACATGAGTTAAATAGGGTTTCGACTATTTTGAAAGCATATTTGTAAACGTTCTTTTATTTTATTTTCCATTAATTTCGTTATTTGTTTAGTCGACTTATTAACTTACTTTTTCTTCTTTTTTATGTGGAACCGCTTATGGCATCGATTTTTTTTAAATCGAATCGATTTATAACTTCTTAGTTTATAGTCTAATTTGAAATTTCTAAATTGTAATATTTTTAAAATTTCAAATTATTGATTTTGGCATTGGTTTTTGCAAATCGATTATGTTTATGAAAAAAGTTTGTCTATTTAAAAAATCTTAAAATGTGTGTTGATACATGAAAGGTGTTAGGTATTTGAATACAAATCTATTGTGTTAGGAAATAAATGATATTGAATGATGTGTTAAATTTGTTTACAGAAGGAGCTTGGAGCAGATTCTTCAGGCCTGGCCTGTTTTGATGAATGCTTCCGACGGTGACCTCTTAAGATTTTCCAAGTGTTACAGGATCTTCAATAGGTAAGTTACGATGGTTCACCGCCACACAGCTGTAAACATGCACACGGAATCCTACCACCAGCCGCTAACAGTCACGCGGAAATCTCCCTCCAGCTGCTAACAGCCACACGGACATCTAACTCCAGCTGCAGTCACACGAAAATCTCTTGCTAGCTGCAAACAGTCACACGATAATTTCCCTCTAGCTGCAAACGGTCACACGAAAATCTCACTAAATCTGCACACAGTCACACGTAAATCTAACTCTAGCTGAAGTCACACAGAAATATCTTTCTAACTGCAAACAGTCACACTGAAATATCACTCAGCTGCAAACAGTCACTCGGAAATATCACTCCAGCTGCAAATAGTCATATGGAAAGCTCACTCCAGCTGCAAACAGTCACATGGAAATCTCCGTCCACAAACAGTCACACTGAAATCTCCGTTCATTCACGGCTGTCAATGATCATGTAGTCAATCCACGAACATCCGACCGACTCACCTCACGAAAGAAGCCGGCTCTATTCTGTGAGCCGATCGCTTGGCGAAGGCACATTCGCCATATTAGATTTCCGATGAAATGTGACATATCTTATCGCTTCTTTCTGTACCTATAACCCGCTTTTGCTGAATGACCGATGGACGTAGCCGCTATTGACCACCTCGTCTAATGAACAAATCAAATATCCATACAACGGTGATTCAAATATCTATCAGTAATGGTCCTTTTGTTAGAGACGCATCATAAAGTCCAAAACCACAGGGTCCAAAACCCACACCGTCCAAACGTCTTGTGAATAAGGATATTTTAAATTAGGTCAGATTATATGCATTATATTAAACACACGAAACATACATATTTTTGGATGTTATAGGTTTTGGACTTTTAGGACTTTATAGAGGCGACCCCTTTTGTTAGGTATATAGTACATATGAACTACAAGGGATATACCCAGAGTATATATAATATTGACATAAATAGCTGTTCCATTTTGATACCCGGTTCCATTTGGGACAGTATAACAGAAAGACAAACGAACGAGCATACTATCCCTTCAATTAACTCTTAACCCTTACAAAAACATAAACGTCAAATATCAACGGAAGTCGTGCAGATAAATCAAATTTTCCATGCGTGGCGGTCCCATGCGTTGGTACCTCTACCTGTCAGTCCGTGCTTTCATCGTTGGTAATTCGTGTGTAGCCGGGCGAGTGAGCTTGGCCGTGTGAACGTGCCTCGCGAGCGCGCGTAGTTGTGCGTAATTCGGTAGCTCACGCACACGCGCCGCGCCGTCTCGCACACCGACGACACCGGCACCGACACACCGACACACCTACACCGGCGCACCGGTTCTCGCGAGATGAATCCGTGTTAATAGAACTGTGGAGGTGCATAAGTGGTAAAAATTTTCATTCAATGAAAGCCTCAACATTTTAGTTGTCCGCTGAACATTCATTTGAGCGGCTCGTAGCCTAGAGGCATACCAGACGTTTGGGTTCCAATCATCGCCCCGTTCGTGCACCACTTTCTCTTTCTGAGTTGGATAAGTGCATTTCGCCACGAATGCGAGCTGCTCTATGGTTCAGAACCCATGTTAAACTGTAGGTCCCCTTCCCCTACTAGGTGGTAGGGTTGAGCCCACCCGGGTTGCATCGTCGAATAGGATGAAAGGTCGAAACGGCAATGAAAAATCGTCCGCGTTTTCCATCCAACTCGTAAAGGGAAGGTCCTGGCATGGCACCTAAGAGAATGCGGTATGTTGGGCTAATATCACGACGTGGGTGGTGGTTTCAGTCATCCGTGTCCAGTGACATAAAAAAAACGGCCACGTGCGAGTCGGACTCGCAGACGAAGGGTTCCATACCATCGTACAAGATTTAACACAAAAAACAGGTTTTTTTGTATGGGACCCCCCTCCAATTTTTATAAAAAAAAATTTGACCTATTTGTTGTTATAGCGGCAAAATAAATACACACTCTGTGAAAATTTGAGCTGCCTATCTATTACGGTTCATGAGATACAGCCCTGTGACAGACGAACGGACGGACGGACGGATGGACAGCGGAGGCTTAGTAATAGGGTTCCGTTTTCACCCTTTGGGTACGGAACCCTAAAAACATCGTTAATGGCAGAAGTCCTTGCAAAACGGCGATTCGTGTCAGTCCAGGTTGTATATTTCTCGGTAGCCCAGTGGCGTCGATAAGCTTGGTAAGCGCGGTTTGGTTCTAGATGGGTGACCGCTGAGGCTGGCCATGGTTCTGATTCCATGTAAAACTTTACTTACTAAGTGGTGGGGTTAATTCCGCCCGGGTTGCTATCGCATCCGTGTTTTCCCAGTTCAACCAAGCAATATAAGGAAGGTCCTGGCATGGCACCTAGTTCGCATGTGGTGTGTTAGGTTAATATCACGACGTTCGGTCTAATATTAGCTATCCATATTCAGTTACAAAAAATAAATAATATACATATGGCCATCACGTTTTGCGTTGGTTTGTGGCCCAGTACTCCAGGAACTTTAGCCTTAAATCAGCACTTAGAAAAACATTAAATCCGAAATGCAATTTTTTTTCTCATAAACGTAGTATTTCATGTGGACGTGTGTACATTAAGTTTGCAACATTTTGGGGGGTCCGGAAGATAGAAATAAAATATGAAATATGTTTAAAAAATGATATCTCCTAAACAAATATTTAGAAATGTTATTTAAAAATGTTATATGTTAGCAAATTTTAGGTGTAATATTACTGTGAATTTGCAACAATTTCTTATTTACGGAACTGTGTAAATACATTTTTTTTGTACTATTTTCATAATATCTGCAAAGCAAATAATGAAAATTCTATTTTATTTTATGAAATAGGAAACTGACCGCAAACTCTATATTCTGTGAAATTTGTAAAATGTTGCAAATATTAGAAGCACATTTTTTTTCATTTATAATTTTTACATTCACACAAAAGCTAAACAAAAAATTAGAAATACGTATAAAATCGTTCGTTGTATAGTTTTTAAAGAATTAATTTTCTTTTACATATTCTAGAAAGAAATATAGCAATAGCAAGTTAGGTTCGCGGCATAGATTTTTTATAGTAAAAACATTTTTTTAAATACATTTCCGTAATTACAAAATTGTTGCAAATTCACAGTTACATTACTCCTTACACTTAACATATCATTTTTTTTAATACCGTTTCTAAATATTTGTTTAGGAGATATCATTTTTTAAACATATTTCTATCTTCCGGACCCCCCAAAATGTTGCAAACTTAATGTAAGCATATGAACATGAAATTATAAATTTCTGAGAAAAAAAAAAATCATTTCGGATTTCATGTGCTTCTCAAACCGTATCTATCCCGGTCTACAGTGGCGCGACACTTCGGCGATCGCTCTCCGAAGTTAAGCAACGCTGGGTCCGGTCTGGTCTTGGATGGGTGACCATTCGACCGTTGAGAGAGGCTGGCCGTCGTTCGGATTCCACGTTAAACTGAAGGTCCCCTTCCTTACTTACTAGGTGGTAGGGTTAATCCCGCCCGGGTTGGTACCATCGCATTGGATGAACGATGGTCGAAGCGGCAATGAAAATTGTCCGTGTTTTCCATCCAGTTCAATGTAGCCGTGCAATATAAGGAAGGTCCTGGCATGGCACCTAGTTCCCATGTGGTGTGTTGGGCTAATACCATGACAGAAGGCGTGGTATGTGGTGGCCATCCGTGTCCAGTCACATAAAAAAAAATGTAGAGCGAATGAGGGGCGAACGAATGACAAATTCTAAGAGCGAAAGATGTCACTGCTTCAAAATTATTCCAAGCGGTGCTTAACAGAGTGTCTCAGTGTTTCACGCTTGACTGAAAACTGCTCCTTTACATGGTCCTGCGTCTCTTGCAAGGTGCGTGTTGTTCGCATCTGTGGGATGGCTCAGCTAAGCACCTGCTTGGCTCCCTGGGCTCTATACAGCGTCGTGCCGTGCGTCCCCTCGACGACCCCAAGGTATTCCAGAATTTGGAGACCCTCCAACTCTTAAGGGATGTAGGATCCCTCTCAGATTCAGTTTCTTTATTTCCTCCATTAGATGTATATTAACACTCGGATTCGTCTTTTTTTCCTGTCGGTTCGATTACTTCTGGCGAAGAAGAGCCGACAAGACACTTCGTCAGGTTGGTCATTGTATTTTTTTTTCCATTGATACTTACAAACTAGTTTACAGTGATTGATTGATTACTACTGCTCACAAAGAACATCATAAAAAGAACATTACATACATTGGTGAAGAGCAAACTCTTGACTACGATAATGACATCTTATTCTAAATTTATAGGAATTATAATCTAAATTATTCAGGTGCAAAAAGCCATCGTCATTTTTGATACAAGGTAATATCAAATCAAATAGAAGTTAGTAAATAAACAAATTCATACTACAATGCATGCAGTACCCATGTCAGAAAATATATAATATATATGTAAAAATAAAACGATACAAAATTGTATGGATTGTCCAGTTGTTAGCAGTTGTAAAAAATATAATAAAAAATAATTGGTAGTACCATGTTAGGTACTCGGTCAAGTATGTAGTCATGAGCTTTGATTTAAACAAGTTTCATATCTAATAAGGCTCCTCTCTGTGTATTATTGTCTCTACCATGGAGAATGCTCGTCGGAGCTGCATAACGCTGTCTCTTAGTCCCGCTTTATTATTTGCTGTCTTTACCGAACTACATATTTTATGGAATGTCACATGTATGTATGTATAATCGACCGTGAAGCAAGGACACATTAATTAAAGAAAGATCCCTGTAAAAAGAACTACAGCAAGGCTGGACCCGAACCAGCAAAACATACCATTCGCGGGTATTGCGTCTAACTAATTTCGCATCCGGCTGTATACCCATATTTTGGAATTCTCCTCCAGTCCCTCTTCCCGTAATCAATGCCTCCTACTAACACAGTATTTAAGATTATACCTGCATACATTTATTAAACGCTATACCTGCGATACATATTATGGATATAGATTACACATACACACATGTCACATTCCTTGAAATAAGCGACGAAAAATTACGAAAAAGTATATTTAATTACATATTTTATGTTATTGAACACTATTCAACCCTCATATTATTACCACATATTTTACTGGGCGAAGTTTTCCGGCGCCGGACATTCACACGAGATTCGAACGTGCAATTATGAATGAATTAAGAAATATCGAGAGCTGAAAAGGGAAAAGTACATGATTTTAAAAATGAATAAAAATTGGGTCGCAAAATTTAAATCCAATTCTAAATTTTGACCATAGCACCACCTATCGGGTCTAACTATAGCTAAGAACAATCCAGGTGACCCCATAAGTTAAAAAAAACCGGCCAAGTGCGAGTCGGACTCGCACACGAACGGTTCCGTACCATCTTACAAGATTTGACACAAAAAAACACGTTTTTTGTATGCCCCTCCCCCCCCCCCTCTTTAATTTTTAATATTTTTTAATTTTACCAATTTGTTATAGCGGCAAAATAAATGCACCCTCTGTGAAAATTTCAGCTGTCTACCTATTACGGTACATGAGATACAGCCCTGTGACAGACGGACGGACGGACGGACAGCAGAGGTTTAGTAATAGGGTTCCGTTTTCACCCTTTGGGTATGGAACCCTAAAAAAACATCAAAATCGGTCGAGCCGTTTCGAAGAAGTATCAACGAACACGCTCACCGGTATATGTATTTTTTCAATGTCGTCCATTACACGCATGAAAGTTACAAAGTTGCGTCCTCAATTTTCTTTTCGTAATAATGATGTGATTTATTCCTTATATGTAGAGCTAATTATAAAACAAGTCCCTAGACAGGCGGCACTAGTCCAGGGTTACGTTGAATACGTCAGTTTTTTTATTTAAATGGACTGTTAGTCTGGACTGGAGAGTTGGACTGACAGTCACGATACTATCCCCACACGTCGTATTTCCGAAGGAATTAGGTGACATGCCCTGACATGGACCTTTCCTCTATGAGCACGGCTACATTAAACTGGATGTTGAACACGGACAATTTTTTATCGCATACATAAACATACATATATATCTTCACGGCCGCCAGTTTCCTGGAGGGGTAGGCAGAAATGATAGAGCTATAGGGTACGATCGCAACACACTTCTTTCGCTTCATATGCAGACATACATCTTGTCATACATGCTCTACGATTACGGGTGCTACGTAACTGGCCTTTACAAAGTATCCCATCGATTTGGTCGCGGTACGTTCTCCTAGCCCCCCCCCCCCCCCCCCCGGGCACGACACTTCCGCTCACTTCTGCTCTGTAAATTTTTTTCGTCATTCCTTGGTTTGTTCCATATGCCCAAACGATTCTCGTCACAAGTCATTTTTTTATTGACACTACTCTCTACTCCCGTCATTTCGAAATTTGCCCGTTGTTTTTTGTTGCTGCTTCGACCATCTTTTCATCCAAATGCAATGGTACCAGCCCGGATGTGCTTTTACCGTACCACTTAGTGGCCAAAGAGGACCTACAGTTTTACATCTATTTCGAATCATTCGTGGCAAAATGCACTTATAGAACTCAGGAAGTGAACGGAAGTAGTAAACAAACGGGACGGAGATCGAACCCTTGATCTCTGGTATGGAAGGCAAGTCCCCGCGTCACTGAGCTACTAGCCGCTATATTGCGTTAGAAGGAAGGAGATATGCCACCTAGAGCGCCTATTATCTTCAATTTTCAAAAATTACCAACCCTATTTAAACGTGCAATTCAATCATAGTCGCAGACGTATTGTGTGGGTGGGAACTGACTCGACGAATGCATTTTTTGAGCACATTCGCGCGCGGTGGCGATGTTACGACTGTGTGGCTTATGACACTGTGAAAGATGGATTTCCATACAATTATATGGTCACTTTGACCATGCGGCGGGGACGCGATATCGACCGCATGCCACATCTCCTTCCTTTCTCTTCAGTTTCAGGACTAATATAATGACGGCATCCATCCGTGTCCAGTAACATAAAAAAGTGCCGATGTCGCTAAACACACGTCACAGTACAGCTCGCGTCTTGCACGGAACCCTATCCGGCGCGCACGCATCGGATTTGTAATAAAGTAATAATTTCACTCGCCGGGAGCCGTATATGGCTCGCGGCCGCAGTTAGCGCCCACGCGGCTGTCTCGGCGGCTCGGCGGCGGCGACTCGGCTTCCAGTAGCGACCAAGGAAGGACGGCAGTAGCAACCGAAACACGACTGTACGGGGCGCGCGCCGCGCCGCTCCGGCGAGGGAGCTCACTTACGAATTGTATTGTTTATACATCATCCATAGGCAGTACACTGCACTCGGATTTGTCTTATTTTAACATTAGCCAGTTCAGCAAAACAAAACAATGCGAAGAAGAACTGGCAAGAAATTCCGCCGTGATTTTTTTTCAACGTCCACTTAGTCTACATTTCCAAAAGCGTTTGTCAAGTTCTTGAACAAAAAACACAGGTAAAACCTTAAATAAAAAAAAATCACCAAAGTCAACAATTCACCCGTTTGCAACAGTTCATGAAAAAGATCATTTTATTTGCAGAGACTATCCCCACCATCTAAAAAGAGCAGGCCAGTCCCCACAACCATCATCTCTCTCGGCCAAATTTTCGGGAAGGAGGACCCAATTTCCAATAGTTTATCATGCATTCCATAAGGAAGAACTGTCATAGATATTTTTTTAAATTCTTTTGTGAACCTTTTTTTTTGTTTTTATCACAGGTATTGTCACGAACTTCTCCTTCACATTTTTTAGGGTCCCGTACCCAAAGGGTGCCCACGGAACCCTATTACTAAGCCTCCGCCGCTGTCCGTCCGTCCGTCCGTCCGTCTGTCACAGGGCTCTATCTCATGAATAATACAAAAAACTAAATGTTTTGCTGTTCAATTATGTACAATGGTACGGAACCCGTGTGCGAGTCCGACTCGCACTTCGCCGGGTGAATTGAATTGTCAGAATATAAAATAAAATATGACATACGTGACCACAGAGCATCAATAGAATTATTATTACAACTACTAAATATATACATACTAAATATAAATCATGCTACTTGGATGTCATTACCAATGTTCATACTTGCAAAAAAACATGAAAAACCTGTATCGATGAAAATAGAATCATAAAAACACAGGAAAAGAAATAAATGACAGACTTTAATTTGTACAAATTCTTTTTTACTAAAAAATTAACAAAACATGGACAATGTGCATTTTAACATATAATTAAAAAAAAACGCACATACTAAGACAGTAATTGGAATAGTTACAATTTCATTGAGTCTTATTTTTTTCTAGAAAAAAATGTAGACTTTGAAAGAAACTAAGACAAATTAATATGTGATGAATGTTCAAGGCTTGCGTGGAAAAAATCTCTTGTTAGAACTAATTGTAAAAGAATATAACTGTGATGTATTTTGTGTTAGTGAAACTTGGATTGATACTAATGAATTAGACGTTCAAACCATTGAAAATTATTCTATTGTTAGCAGTAGTCACAGAAAAAACTTTATTAGGGGAGGTACACTAATTTTGGTCAGAAACGGTTTGAGAGCAAAGAACAGAGCTGATATTGTGAACATGTCGGAAGACAAAGAGTTCGAAGTAAGCTGTATAGAATTAGAATCCATATTTGTATTATGTGTTTATAGATCCCCATCCGCTGATATATCCTTATTTAGTGATAAACTTGAAGAATGCTTGCATAAAATAAGCTCTAATAACTGCAAATCCGTAATAGTATGTGGAGATTTTAATATAAAGTTCCCAATTGACTAACATAGTACTCATGATCTTTCTGACTTAATGAACGGCTTTTTGCTGAGTCAGACTATATTTGAGCACACTCGGGTGACAGAGTCTAGCGCATCCTGCATTGATAATATATTTACAGATTGCGCTGTTCTTGATTCTAGGGTGATTGCGGGAATACAATCAGATCATCTTGCTCAGTTGGTTTCTATTGCTTATATTCCTAAAAATAAAATTTCAAACGCATTCAGATGTACTAGAATAACAGATAAAAATAAAATAGCTTCCTTATGCAAAGACTTAGATAGTGAATTTAGGAATCAAACGCCCAATGATTTTAAGAATTTTTTCAATACTTTTATTAGGTACATGAACCTACACCTACCTATCAAACGCGTTAAAATAGGGCATAAAGTTAGATTTGCAGACTGGGCTACTCCAGGAATAATTAAGTCCAAAGAACATTTGCTATTCCTGTATGATTTGTTAAAAATAAGTAAACACAATCATTTAAGAAAATATGTTTCTGTATACAGCAAAATTTTTAAGAAGGTATCATTCTGTGCTAAACAAATGAATTTAAGGAATAAACTCTTAGCTTCTGGTAACACCATAAAGACAACATGGGATATTATAAAATCAGAAACAGGCAAATGTCCTCCCTCTAATGGAGCGGACTTTGAGCTTAAAATAGGAGGTGAGTGCATAGTTGAGCGTGCAGCCGTAGCAAATAAATTTAATATATATTTTTCAACAATAGCTAAGGATACTACTAAGAACTTAAATTCAAGTACATCTGAAGCACTAGAATATATCCTGAAATTTATTCCAAGAAATGTTGACTCTGCGACGTTCCTGCCAGTAACATACATAGAAATAAAGACCATTATAAAAAATCTTAAACCCAAGCGCTCACAGGACCTCTGGAATCTCTCGCCACATTTACTAAAATCCATAGGTCATGCTCTCATTGAACCATTAAAGACTGTCATTAATAAATGTATGAAAGAAGGATCATTTCCAGACTCAATGAAGATAGCAAAGGTCATACCCTTGTACAAAAAAGGTGCTCACTGTGATGTCGAAAATTACCGTCCAGTGTCACTTTTACCCATTTTTAGCAAGGTGTATGAAAAAGTTATAGAGCTGAGACTACACAGTTTTTTAACTAAATATAATATATTAAACTGTAAGCAATTTGGTTTTCGTAAGGGTCTGTCTACCAGTGACGCTATAGCTGCCATGGTAAAATCGGTTATGACTGCCTTGGATGGATCCAAATATACATATGGTATGTTCTGCGATCTTTCCAAGGCTTTTGACTGTGTAAATCATGACATATTAATTATGAAACTAGAACATTACGGGCTTAGAGGTAGGGAATTAGATTTGATCAAGTCATACTTTTGCAAGAGGCAGCAGATTTGTGATGTGCAAGGCACTAAAAGTAACACAGAATCCATCAACATGGGAGTACCCCAGGGTTCTGTTTTAGGCCCCTTGCTTTTCCTTATCTATGTTAATGATATTTCTGCTTGCATTTCGGACGATGTAGAATTAGTTATGTTTGCTGATGATATTTCTTTAGTCTTAAATAATGTAAACACGGATTTGTTGCAAAAGTCTCTTGAAATAACGGTTGCTTCCCTACAGTCGTGGTTCCAGCGTAATAATTTGTTGCTTAATGTGAATAAAACAAATTTAATGAACTTTGCTCTCGGAATACAGAGGCGTATGTTAAGTGATACGATAGGTAATGTTGCTAAAGACATGTTTTTGAATATCACGAATGAAATAAATTTCCTTGGTGTAGTATTTGATAATAAGCTGACATGGAAAGCTCATATAGATAAGCTAGCCGGTAAACTCAGCTCAGCATGCTATGCTATAAAAAAGATAAGTGTGTAATGTGGTATTCAGGCAGCTAGGGCGGTCTATTATGCTTACTTTGACAGTCTGATGTCATACGGTCTGATGTTCTGGGGAAATGCATCCGAAGCAAATCGAATATTTTTGTTACAGAAAAGAGCCTATATAAATTTCCTTGGTGTAGTATTTGATAATAAGCTGACATGGAAAGCTCATATAGATAAGCTAGCCGGTAAACTCAGCTCAGCATGCTATGCTATAAAAAAGATAAGTGTGTAATGTGGTATTCAGGCAGCTAGGGCGGTCTATTATGCTTACTTTGACAGTCTGATGTCATACGGTCTGATGTTCTGGGGAAATGCATCCGAAGCAAATCGAATATTTTTGTTACAGAAAAGAGCCTTGCGAAGTATCCTCAACTTGAAAGTCAGGGATTCATGTAGAAATGTCTTTAAAGATCTCGGAATAATGTCCCTCGCAAATAAGTATGTATATCAAAATATAATCTATGCAAAAAAAACTATAGAATCGGCTACTCTTAATGCTGACATACATTCCCATAATACTAGAAATAAGTTTAATATACAATGTCCAAAACACAGACGAGCAAAGACTTCGAAGAGTTTTATTCACAACAGTGTTAGATTATACAATAAATTACCAGCAGTAATGAGAAATTTGCCCCTTAATGAATTTAAAAATAAAATTAAATCAGTTCTTCTTAGTAAAGTATATTATAATATAAGCGAAGCTCTTTCCGATAAAACTCTCTTTTGTGACTTAATATCATAAGAAGACAAGTACATAACTGTGTACCATACAAAATTGTAAGACTTCTTTGACATAATACTACGCTGGTAGTATTTTTTTTTTTATATATAAATACTTATTCTTTATAATATATTGACTTGATACACGTCATTGGTATCAAACTTGACGAGGGCTTTATACACCTGACATAGGTTAAGTTGACGACGGCTTTTACACCAGAGTATACTTGTAATGCTATAAATTATATTAATTTATATAATTGAATTAGTAACTTTATTAGTTGTAAGTAACTTAAACTTAGGGTTGCTGTTTCTATTGTTCTTTGTTCTTTGCCTTACAACTGTTCTGCCAAGGAATTGTTTGGCAGTAGCATTTAGATCTAAGTATGTATTTCATAATTGTGGACGGAAAAATATGTTATGTAAACCCGTGAAGTTTCTTTGCGGGTTCTTCTTTACTGGGTTGATCGAATCCGCGGATCTTTGTGACGTAACTTGGTGTAGTTTGACTACCAAAAAGTTTAAATAAATGAAATGAAATGAAATGAAATATGCCTTCATACTGTTTTTAAAGTACATAGGTAGCGGTTGGTCTAAAAACTTATATTATTCATTCTGATTGTACCTAGGTGCAATTCAGAGGCCTGAGCTGTATTTTTTTTAAGTTTTACCGTAAAACCCAACCTAATACTATAAATGCGAAAAGTAACTCTGTGTCTGTTGCGTTTTAACGCCTAAACCGCAAAACCAATTTTGATGAATTTAAGTATAGAGACAATCCGAACCTTCCAAGAGAGCACGTTTACAATGGGGAAGAAAAGTACTTATTTTTCACGAGAGGTGGCGTCTAGGCGACCTAACCTAAAAGATCTGTGGAAGTTGTCAGAGACCCTTCAAAATAAAACAGAATAGATTTAAAAAAAAATATTTATTCAATTTATGTAAATAAAATCAATCAATTTCCTCGATATTATTTCGAAAATAAATTGTTATAAATTATGCTAATCAAATGGAGTCGTGAGAACGAAAAATAATGAAAGGGTCATGCAGCCGATGGTCTCCCAAAATGAACCTTTCGCTTCTAATTTCACAATAATAACTAAAAACTTTCCCTGATTACCTAAAATTACTCCAGATTTCCAGAGATTCCTCGGACTCCCACCAGATTCCCCGGACTCCCACAGAATATATTTGAGATTACAAAACAATAGTACACCAGATTCCTAAGATTTCCAGAGATTCTTCGGACTCCCACCAGATTCCCCGGACTCCCACCTAAAGATATTTGAGATTACAAAACAATAGTACACCAGATTCCTAAGATTTCCAGAGATTCCTCGGACTCCCACCAGATTCCCCGGACTCCCACCCGAATATATTTGAGATTACAAAACAATAGTACACCAGATTCCTAAGATTTCCAGAGATTCTTCGGACTCCCACCAGATTCCCCGGACTCCCACCTAAAGATATTTGAGATTACAAAACAATAGTACACCAGATTCCTAAGATTTCCAGAGATTCCTCGGACTCCCACCAGATTCCCCGGACTCCCACCTAAAGATATTTGAGATTACAAAACAATAGTACACCAGATTCCTAAGATTTCCAGAGATTCCTCGGACTCCCACCAGATTCCCCGGACTCCCACCTAAAGATATTTGAGATTACAAAACAATAGTACACCAGATTCCTAAGATTTTCAGAGATTCCTCGGACTCCCACCAGATTCCCCCGACTCCCACCTAAAGATATTTGAGATTACAAAACAATAGTACACCAGATTCCTAAGATTTCCAGAGATTCCTCGGACTCCCACCAGATTCCCCGGACTCCCACCTAAAGATATTTGAGATTACCAAACAACTGTACACCAGATTCCTAAGTTTCCCAGATGTCCTAAGATGACTCCAGATTTCCAGAGATTCCTCGGACTCCCACCAGTTTCCCCGGACTCTACCACCTAAGATTATTGAGATTACCAAACAATTGTACACCAGATTCCTAAGTTTCCCAGATGTCCTAAGATTACTCCAGATTTCCAGAGATTCCCACCTGAGATTAGTGAGATTAATAAACAATTGTGCACCAGATTCGATGAATGACTGAGCCCTCGATCAGCACGAAATAAAATTTATTAGATTTGACAATGTTCTCTTCTTCATTATCTTATAAGTAATAGCCATGAGAAGGACTTACGACATCCCAAAGTCCCGAGGACGGGTAAAAATATGTCAGTCCAATTTATTATTTAAAAAAAAACTGACAACAATTTAGAGCTTCTTTTTCTTTTAAAATATTCGTTAGTTTGATGGAAAAACGGATTGCTAATACCACACCTACTGTCCCGATATTAGTTCAACACAACATGTTTTTTATGCATCCTGGGGGCCCATTCAGGTAAGAGTGAGTTCGAGTTCTGCGATTAATATCAACTCATTTTTAAAAAATACTTCATGTATCCGCACTTTTTGAACGTCATTTTAGTTCGGTAAAAATCTTGTTGGTCCCATAAATACATTAAAAGCTAAAATAACAATTCCGTTATTTAAATAATAATATTATTTTCAGCAATTTTTAGGTTAACTCACTCTCGAACTAGAACTCACTCTGACATGAATGGCTAATACCGAACAACTCCCGTTATGATAGTAGCCCAATATACCACATACCCGACGGAATTAGGTGCCATGCCAGGACCTTCCCTTTACGAGCACTGCTACATTGAACTGAATGGAAAACACGGACAATTTCTCATTGCAACTTTGACCATATTTTCATCGATGCGATGGTACCAACCCTACCTCCTAGGAGGGGGAAAGCAGCGAGAAAGAAAGTGATGCATGAACGGGTAAGGATTTGAAACCAGACCCCTGGTATGCTAGGCAGGTCACCGCGCCACTATGCTACGAGCCGCTCGTGGAAACTAGGTGCCTTGCCGGAACCTGCCTTGTTTTGCGCGGCTATTTTGAACTGGATATTTTCATCTGCTGCTGCAATATTTTTATTGACGCATTAACCATATTTCGTTATGCGATGGTACCAACGGGGCCTCGTCAGAACGTCAAAAATTCAGAACAACAAAAATATTTATTTTGGAAATACCATTGCAGAACATCAAAAAAAACAGATCGTCGAATTTTGTCGTTCTGATTTTCTACGTTCTGAATAAACATTATAAAATGTAATTCAGCTCCCTTGCAGAACGTCATAAATATTTGAATGTTCTGATTGGATTTTTGTCGATATGCAACCAAGCATTCTTAACATCAAATAAAAACTCTGATTGGAAATTCATTGCAGAACGTCAAAAATATGGCTTCATTAAACTATATTGCGCCCTGGAGCGTTAGTCTTAAAGCGCACATTAGCAGAGGCATCTCTTCAGATGGGAGCCGACAGCGGCGGAGACGCCGGCGGAGGCGTCTAGGAAGGGGGTCGTTCCTTTTTCAAAATTCATTGGGCATATCACGCTTGTTAGAGGGCTGGAGAGCCATCCCTATGGTCTGAGTAATATAATATTTTTAAAGGTTGCTGCTTCAACGTAATTCAAGCTTTAAGTACATTGGACCAGAGCGCTTTGTCGAGTACAGCGTTGCATTTTTGACGTTCTGCAAGGATTTCTAGAAAACAAAAATGAAAGCGTAATGTGATGTGAATTGGATTTTTGAGGTTCTGAATGAAGGGAGTTTATCAACGTTTTAATGATTGGTTGCAGAACGTCAAAAAATCTGATTGAATATAATTGTATTTTGTTCGTTTTGCATTGATTTATGTACCTTTTAAAAATGCTTACTTGCTGAACCCCAAAAATCAGAACGACAAAAAATTTGACGATCTGACTTTTGTCGGTCTGCAAGCTATTTTAAAAAAATAGATTTTTGTCGTTTTGATTTTTTGACGTTCTGAAGGCGACTCACCAACCTGACGGAACGTACAGTTTACTTACTCTAGCACTGTGGCACGTCCTTTCACTAGACCTCACGACTTGCGCGGGAACTGAAATGGCAGGACTCGAATGAAATCCGCCGCGAGTTCCAAAATCCGCGCATGGCACGCTCCGCCTGTAGGTCATGGGATCTGACGTCCGCGCGGAGGTGACGCGGCGATGCAAGTTCGCGCGGTTTCCGCCGGCGCGGTGCCGTCCTGCTTGCGCCCGGGCTCGAGCGCAGAGCGAGCGGGACGGCACTGCGGAGCGAGGCGCGGAGCGTGCACGACACGCTCCGTAGGGCCGTCTTGCTCGCACTTGCGCTCGCGCGCCGGCGCGAGCGGGATGGCACTACGAAGCGCGCCGCTCGGCCGCGGAGCGTACCGTCCGCGGACGCCGCAAAAAGTGTCATTTATCTCAATCGAGCGGTCAGAGACCCGCGCGCGAGTGTGTGCGTGCGGCGTGGACTATGGAGGTGTTGGGACGGATATTGGTGATTTATTTTCATTTATTCTGGCGGAATATTGAAATGCCTGCGGGGGCTCTTTTATTGATGACCGTTATCGCAGTCAGCGGTTTAGATACACTTTTTTGCCACAAAAAACGAGAGGTGTCGTCGGATACCTACCCGATAGGAACGAAGTTCTTTTCATTAGATGTCACAGAACACCTCAAGAAACAGTTCAAAGTCGGACGGCACAACGTTTCACAAGCGCCAGTCGTCAAGTTAAGATTACACTTAAATAGCTAGGCGACCATTTTAATGAAATCGACGCACAGTGTTCAGAGAGCTTGGTGTAGTTTGACTACCAGAAGTTAAGTAAATAAATTAAATTAAAGTAATGCCGGTCTTCTTTTTTACAAAAAAAGAAGCCAATAAAGAGACAGGTAACGGTGTTAAACTTTCGGCCGTAAAGTATTATGGGCTGACGGGTCTGTGACGGCAAAAGTGCTCAGACACTTTTTCCCGTGCAGCTGCCATCTGCCAAACACGCGATAGGGTCCATTGTTCTGAAAATTGCTCGCGTTAGGTTTTATAAATTTTTTCTAAAAGTTTAGTTACCGAGATATGCATTTTTGAAATTTTTGTTTTCGTTTAGGGTTATTTGACGCGGCGTTGTAACCGTGGAAAGAAAAAGGAAGGTCTTGGCATGAAACCTAGATCCCATGTGGCGTGTCAATCCAATGTCATGACAGTAGGTGTGATATTACCCATCCATGTCCAGTTACATACAAAATTTTATATACTTTTTGCGGAACATTAGATTCTTTTTACGCTAAATTAATTAACTACTTTGCATGGGAAGTCTAACTTTTTGTTTGGAGGATATTCAGAAATAATTTATTAAATTTTTTAGGGTTCCGTACCCAAAGGGTGAAAACGGAACCCTATTACTAGGCCTCCGCTGTCCGTCCGTCTGTCCGTCTGTCACAGGGCTGTATCTCAGTAACCGTAACAGATAGACAGCTGAAATTTTCACAGAGTGTGTTTTTATTTTGCCGCTATAACAACAAATAGGTAAGATTAAGAAATAATTAAAATTAAAGGGGGTCCCCATACAAAAAACGTGATTTTTTTGTATACATTTTTTTACGATGGTACGGAACCCTTCGTGTGCGAGTCCGACTCGCACTTGGCCGGTTTTTTGGCTATTTCAATTACAATAATCATTTATTAAATGTAATGTACTGGCCGTTATGTACAGCAACCCGTACATACTGGTGTTTTGGGATGGATAGGAGAGACATTGGTAGTAAAAAGTATGAAATTTAAAAACAAAAAAGGATTATCACTCAAATCAAAACTCTAATGCTTTACGGTCCCCATACAAAATTGCCACGTTAACTTTAACAAAATGAATGGTAACCACAAAAAAAAACATCGGAATTAAGATTTTAGTGATAAGATTTATTTCCTCAATATTGAGTATTTTTTATTTCCGTAGTTTATTCCTGTATATTTATATTCGTTTATATCCTGTATATATATATATATAACCTGTATATATATTTATATACGTGTTCTGAATCGCAAAAGCAAAGCTGTAGTCCTTGTAATTTTATTTTACTCAACTTTAGGCGATTACACAAAAGTAAAAGGAACAGAATACTCCAGTTCTACGTTTACGCTGTTTCTCTTTCGGTGTGAATCCACCACCTATACTTAACAGATTTGAAAAGTAATGTGACAACATGATTTATGTCAGTAAACCAGTTAAATACTTGGCAACTGTCTGATCCCACTGTGCTGTCTCCTTTATCAATGTCAAACGGCAGAGGCTGCGTATAGTCCGATCGGCTTACCATCTACTGCGGACTTGCAGGTATCAGTTCAGTAGTCACTTTTTGTCATCGGCTGAAGCATGAAAGTTACACTCACAGGAGTGTTTAATAAGATTTTGAGAAATATACTGTAGTTATGACTATTTATATCAAAAGAGGCTACCCATTTCAAACCAAATGGTAAGTACCAATTTGTTTTCTACTTTATATTGTTTTCTAATTTATATTTCAATGGATGCACTCTATGGAATGTGTATTTATTGTTACACTCAAATAAATTACAGAATATTTTAAGACCTTTTCGAGGCACTTAGCAATATTTGTTTAAAGAAATTATACCAACTGAAACTTAAAATTCATGTTTTTGTATTACTTGACATGGATCGATAATATCACACCCACCATCATGATATTAGCCTAACACACACAGAATGAGGTGCCATGCCAGGACCTGCCCTTTATGAGCACGGCTACATTTATTGACTGGATGGAAAACACAGACAATTTTGAATCTCGCTTCGACAATTTTTTCAACAAATGCGAACATGCGAACCCGGTAGGAATTAACCCTACCAGCTAGCAGGGGAAGTCGACCTACAGTTTTACATGGTGTCCGAATCATGGAATACCTCGCATTTGTGACAAGATGCACTTATCCAAATCAGAAAGATTTAAAAAGTGGTGCATGAACGGGGCTGGGATCGAACCGAAGATATCTGGCATACCAGATACCCCGCTCCTCGGAGACACGAACTAGGCCATAAATAGGCCATGTACTGGGTTATCCGAACAAAAAAAAAATTTAACATAATTCGACTTGCCAGACATAATGTTTCTTTTCCTAAGGTTTTTCCTTCGTCCATTATTTTTAATAACCCCTTTTACAGAAAGAAAATATTCAACTTTCCGAAATCGTGACGTCGCGATGTCGTCTATACCAGCCACCGCACTACACCATCGCGAATCGTGTCTGTATTCGTCCGTGCGAACTCACGCACATCGCCGCGCGCGTGTGCTTCGTCTTTACACGCGGCGCGTCCGTGTGCGCGCGCTTTCTCTGTATTGTTCCCGCGCGCGCCTGTGTGCGTGTCGACTTTCACCGTTGTGTGCGCCGACGGTGCTGCCAGCTCTCAGTTCATTCGCATCGGTGCGCGCGTCGCTCCGCGCCCGCCGCGCGCAGTTTTGGCGGGATAACCTATAAATGAATGGAAACTTCGCGAGTTCCTGTGACGAGTGCGTCTTCCGGTTTCTGTGCTTGCGGTTGACGTTGCTGAGAAGTGAAAAGTGTTGATGGAAGCGTGCGAGGGACTGGACGTTTCCAGCTGATGGTAAATTTTCAAGTTTTCATAACCTATTTTTAATTGAAGTCCGAAGTTCTGGGCAATTACCTGTCGCGATATGTTGACGTTTGGACCAATCGTAACTTACTAACGTTGAAGGAAAAGAATGCTTGCAGAACAGCTGTAACCATTATGATATGAATTACAAATGTATTCCACTTTTGCAAAAGTGTAAATTATAGGAAAAATTGCGTTACATAACCTCTGTATCCTTTGATGCGTTTATAAAAACCGCCCAAGTGTTATTAAAGGTTATTTTTTCACACACACACAGTGTAGATTTTTACCTACCTAGAAGATTCTTGTCTTGGTTTTTTCAAAGTAGATTCTTATTAGCATTCGAAAAAGATTTATTCTACATTCTTAATCGTGGATATTTGATACATTTACCAATATATGGTAACATTTATTTTAATAAAAAGCATTGTGTATTTAAATACATATATTCTAACTTACTATTTAGTAAGATAATTACCCATATTGAAATGGATTGCAACTGTAGAGCTAATAACAAACCGTAAGTCGTGATGGTATGAATAGATCTCATACAAAACATTAGTTGTCCTCTCCATACATTTCACTTCACCGAAATGTATGGGAAACGAGTGTTACATTTTAATTTATTTGTTAGAGTTTAGATAACTCAGCGGTAGAGCAGTTAACGATTTTATTTGGAAAAGTACATATTGGTTTATAAGCCTTACAATGGATAGGAGTAAATTTGCATTCCTTGGAAAAAGCGACGTAAATAGATATTATTTCAAAATTTTATTTTTGTCGATTTTTTAATGATTTGTATTTTTATTATTACTATTTTTTTATTGTTCTGAATTGAGAATTTAGGCCATTTTATTCATCAAGATATTTTTAACGGACTTTAAGAGAAACCTTAGATTTTTCAATATTTTTGAAAATGTTTGCAAGACTAATAAATTCGAAAAAAAACAAACTTATGATTTTTGACCTACCGGGGTTTTTGTGACCTAAAATTCGAATTTGTTAGAATTAAAAAATAAAAAACACTAGTTCTTATTGAATGGTTTTTTATTCGCCCTAAGGGTCGGAAATTCCGCTCCCCATACAAACTTAGTTTAGGAAATGATTTAAGAAATTTATTTGACGTAATCCAACGACATCGACATTTAATCCTATTATAAATAGATTTTGAAAGTATCCGTTTTTTTCTGATTTCGCCCCGCCTCCGACGAATGTCCATAGTGGTCCTGCCCAATGCTTTAATGTAGATGTCGTTGGATAACCCTAAATTTGTGAGAAAACGGTAAGTACATAATGTCATATCCATTAAATATAAAATTAACGAATTGTGAACTGTTTTAATTGACTTGATTTCTGGTATCTAACACCGGTATCTGTGTCTATACGTTTTTAGGGTTCCGTACCCAAAGGGTGAAAACGGAACCCTATTACTAAGCCTCCGCTGTCCGTCCGTCCGTCCGTCTGTCACAGGGCTGTATCTCATGAACCGTAATAGATAGGCAGCTGAAAATTTTACAGAGTGTGTATTTATTTTGCCGCTATAACAACAAACAAACAACAACAAAAAATAAAAAAATAATAAGAATCAAAGGGGGTCCCCAAACAAAAAACGTTATTTTTTCGTGTTAAAACTTGGTCAATGGTGTGCGAGCCCGACTCGCACTTGGCCGGTTTTGTATAAAACCCGTGCTCGTGGCTCAGGGCCTGGTGTCCTTGCCTTCCATCCCAGGGGTCTGGGTTCCAATCCCCGCCCCGTTCATGCACGACTTCGTTCTCTTTTCGAGTTGGATACGTGCAATTTCGTTACGAATGCGAGGTGCTCCAAGGTTCGGAATCCATGTGAAATTGTAGATTGATGCTCAAAGCGGCAATGAAAAGTTGTCCGTGTTTACCATCCTTTTCAGTGTAGCCGTGCTCATAAACGAAAAGTCCTGGCATGACACCTAATTCCCTGAGAATGTGGTGTTTTGGGCTAATATCACGACGGTGGGTGTGGTATTAGCCTTCCATGTCCAGTCATATAAAAAAAATCGTTCCTTCTGCATGAACTGCAGATAAAAGCGAAAATGGAATGGAAACAAAAATGGAAACGTTAACACGCTGCATTGATGTCAAGATATTAGCCTAATACAGTATTTCTGAAGGAACTAGGTGCCATGCCAGGACCTTTCCTTCTACTATGAGCACGGCCAACATGAGTCAAATCTAAAATTCGGTTGTACATGAATTTCGTACCATCGAGTATATTAAATTTTATAATATAATATAATATATATATAAAAAATATAATATTAAATAGAGCATTGTGAACTGAAAGAACATATAATACTTACAGCATTATGTATTCATTTGCCAAATCCGAAATAAGTAATAGCTAAAAACACTCAAAGGATTCATGGGACCGATTTTGATACAAACGAAAACCGCATTTTTTTAAGAATTTTTTTTTACCCGAAATGGAACTCGCTGATTTTGAGAAAAATAACGCACCTGATCATTTTATGTATTTAATGGATTCACGACATTACCGTTATCTCATTGATTTGAGTTTCAGCGACCTCCTGCTTCCGACGAATGTCACGACCAAAAACCTTTTGGATTATTTTCAAAATCTGATTATAATGCTTTAAATGTAGATGTCGCTGAAACACAAACATTAAATTAATGCATGCACCCGTTTATCAGTCAATAATGCCGGTTATAAGGAATACATTCTGTGAAGTAATGTTAAACGTCAAACTTAAGAAAAGTGTTGACCTTGGTTGAGAAGGATATCTTTGGATCGCTTGAACATGTAGAGAGAATGAGAGACGATAGAATGACGAAACAAATGTACAGGGCATAATTTTATTGTGTCGAACTGTTTTGATTGTGTGATCTTCTCTGCCCACCCCTTCGAGGAACTGACTTGATTTTATGCACGTATTAGCTGATCTACCTGACTCTGCTCGGATTAATGTCGTTTTGGACTGATGTCGGGCTGAACCTTAATTTTTTCCGGGATAAAAAGTATCCGATGTGTTGATCCAGGTAATGAAGATAGCGTGCCAAATTTCATCCAAATCCGCTCAGCCGTTTTTGCGTGATTGAGTGACAAAAATCTAAACATTTAAACAACCAAACATACAAACTTTCACGTTTTTTATTAAGTAGGGTAGTAGGATGGATGTTTTCTGAAGCAATATTTTAATAAATAGGTAAAAAAATACACCCTCTTTTGAATCTAACTCACACTGGACCAGTTGTATTAACTATTATGGAGCCTGGCTTGAATGGGTAATACCACACAACTACCGTCATGAAATTAATAACCAACCCAACACATATCATAGGAATTAGGTGTCATGCCAGAACTTTCTTAAATTGCCCGGTTACATTTTTCTGGATGTAAAACACGGACCGCTTTCCTTGCCGCTTCGACCATCGTTCATTCAATGCGATGAAACCAACACAGGCGGGATTAACCCTAACACGTAGTAAGTAGGGTGTTGATATCGGTCACCCAACCGGAGCCGACCGTGCCCAGAGTTGCCCATCCTCGAATGTCGAACGGCAAGGCGTCGCGTCGCGCCAATGGGCTCTCTCAGTAAGAACTTGAAATTATATAACTAACCATTTTGGAATGAATCAATGTTTTTTTTATTTTATTTTATTAATTAATGCAATTCATCACCATCTCCATACATAGGTATGCAGAAAAAATGTAACTAAAACAATAAATACATATTATTTTAGTTTTTAAAATTAAAGTTCTTAATGAGACATCTTTTATTCAATACGTTACCGTGGCACGTTTGTTGTGCATCGACTTCAAATAGGCATGCATGGGGCCAAGAACTTTAACATTAAAACCGGCCAAGTGCGAGTCGGACTTGCATACGAAAAATCATTTTTTTTGTATTGACGCCTCAAGGTTTTCGCCTTTAAGGGTCCGTACCCAACGGGTGACAACGGGACCCTATTACTATTATCCTCCGTAATCTGTCCGTACGCACGTCTGTATATAATGAATCGTAATAGGTAGACAGTTGAAATCACAGAGTGTGTGAATGCCGCTATAACAACAAATAGTGAAAATTCAAATTTTATTGAAAGTGATTTCATTGTGTTAAATCTTGTATGATGGTACGGAACCCTTCGTGTGCGAGTCCTACTCGCACTTGGCAATACTTTTTTACATTTCAGTCGAAATATTTCCTGGATATTATATGAGTTCCCCATAAAAACTTTCATCCCATACTTCCCATTCTCCTTCGAATTTTCGTCACAAAATGTAGGTTCTTCTCCAAAATCCAGGCTATCTCTATACCGAAATTCATCAAAATTGGTTTAGCGGTTTAGGAGAACGTTAGGGTGTTTGGAAAACGTAACAGACACACGATACATATTTATTATATTAGTATGGATGGTAAGGATACACAGGTATGATCTCGAATCATCAAACGAATTAATTATTCATTAATGATAAATTCCTGATTTCTGAGCACGGAACTCCCAAAAATAAACCTACAGATCTCGTTTCCTTCCGTTTTCTCGAGAGAGACGTGAGCGAGTCTTCTGGCAAGCTCGCTCCGGGCGCGTCTCGTCTAAAACCTAGGCACTGTATTATCGCACGCCTAGGTCCCGCCGGTGCCTAGGCACCTACATACGTGTCGCGACAAGTCTGCGCGAAAAAAACTGTCTGGCGCCGGTCTGCCGTCGCGGAGACGGACCGGTCCGCGCTCGCTGACGTTGGCGGCGCCGGACGCGACATTCGTCGGTCGACTTAGCATTGTTGGCTGGTGTGCACGAAAACTGGCGGTTTACCATGGTAAATTAACTCGCCGAGTGAACAGGCAATTCAGTGATTAAACCAGGCGTTTGTTGCATTTTGACTATGCTAACTGTCAAAAGACGTGTCAGCTAATTGAACCGGAATGTACTAGTAATCATGGTAAGAAATGCAACTAATCGTTAGATTTAATCACTCACTTGCCTGTTCACCCGGCGAGTTCATTTACCATGATGAGTAACCCGCCTGTTGTATAGTCAGCGAAGAAGGACGGACGGAAATAACGACCGAAACTTATTCTATTACGGCAGCGTACCCAACTGTTAGTGATAGATAATACATGCATTGACGGTCAGCCAGTAAGTTCGTTTACGAATTCGCTCACTACTGATGGTATCGAGTTCCAACGACACGTAAGAACACATAAAAACTTCACAGGACGCTATTCAGTGCAACGAATATTCGATGTTGCGCGTCCCGGATTTGTAAGTGAACTAACTACCATCAGTTTACACCAACACGGTAGCTACGCTTCCGCCATAAGAATATGTTTTGATGTCCAGTCCGTTCTTACTTGCTGTGTGTAGTAAGTAGCTTCGCTTCCGACGTCTCTGTCACTTGCGCGTACAGCTCTGCAGGCGCTCGTGCGTATTCTCTCTGTGTGCCGTAGATTATAGCAGCGAGGCTCTTTCTCTTTCTCACACACATTGCATGCGCGCACTTTCAACTCACTAGCCACCTATAGTCGAGATATTAGGATAGGTCATGATGCTAGGACTTCCCTCAATCGCACGAACAACTATAAAGACCTATCACGAAGAACATAAAGAATCTATCATTAAGAACAAAGGTTGATTCTATGTCTCTTTGTTTTTATGTAAATATCTGTATTTTCCAGTAAAACAAAAAAATAAGAAGAAAAAAAGACAGATTTTCCAATGTTTATTAGCCAATATTTATTAACCAATATTTATTAGCCAATATTTTCTAATCTAAAAGGTAAATTCAAAAACTAAAAAAGATACAGAAGTAGGTCTCGACAATATATTTTAAAATCCAAAATGTCAAAAACCTAGTAGAACATTTAGAGCATGTAAACAACTTATCACCCGTAGTAGAGGGAATTGATAGGGTAACGACCGTTTTAAAGTCCAGCCTTGGACTGTATTCATGAAGTAGTTCTTTTTACAGCTTTCTTTCTTTGATTAATGTGTCCTCGCCTCGCGGTGTATTCTAAAAATCTCTAAAATAAAAATTCTCTTTGAAAAAAGGACATGCCTGCATTGTAGGAAAACTTACTACTTATAATCGTTAGAAAGATGTGCGCCCTTAGCGCACATTTTTGCCTTACCTCTGCCTTTCCCTATGTTGAGCGGCGTGATAGCACAGAATAGATGTGACGGTGACAGTTCCGCCGCTCCTTAGTCAATGGCGCCCGGCGACCGGTCGGCCCGGCCGACCACCACCTGTTGCGACACGTCCCTCTCGGAGGGGTAGGCAGAGAGCACCATTCCGAGCTAGCTGACGACGTAACTTCTTACTGTCTTACTAATTAACAATAAAATTTATTATTCCACTGCTACCATCGGAACAGTTATAGCAGATATAAAGATGTTCATAAACCAGCGGCTGCCGCGACCGCCCGCCTTATGGCTCCGGCTACGTAGCCCCTACCGCAAACATACTGCACTGGGGAGCTACCACGGTACAATTTCTGGTTGGTGGAACGGGAAAGTGAGTGATTATATCTGACGTATAATTGCATTTCGTCCCATTCTAAACTGGTAAATTTTATTTCTATTGGCCGAATCACACGACGTTTGACAGTTAGCATGGTACGTAATACAACTAAACGTCAGATTTGATCACTCACTGGCATGTTTGCCCGGCGAGTTAATTTACCATTGTAACCCCCAGAATACTCCAACCCCAGAATACCGGGTCATACGATCCAATTATTGTAACAACTTCAAATAATCTGATGCGTTTTTAGTCGCCATTTTGTTGGATTCCTCATAAACTCGAATATCCTTATACCACCCTTATTAGTAGTATTTTGGACAGCTTGAAAAACCGGAGTAATAGCTATAGTACAATTGCATATTACTGAGTTAATGTTTCTTGACATTCCTATGGTGTGTCTTGCTTTTGAAAACATACTTTATTGCTTACTACACTGTGAATACATAGATGCAAGAGGCGAGCTTATTGCCAAAAGCAATCTGTAACACCTAACATACATGTTGGAGAAATTCTTAAACATTCATTGACGCCATATTTTCTTGCTAGAGATCGTGGATTCAATCCCCGCCCGTTCGTTTCTTTCTTTCTGCCCCATGGTTTGAAATCCATGTAAACCTTTAGGTCCCTTTTCCCTAATAGGCTGTTTAGGCCAGTCCGGGTTGGTACCATCCCATTAGATTAACAGAATGTCACAGAGATAATGAAAATAAGTCCATGCATATATGTAATAACAATAGCGTTTAGATTTTCAAAAAGGTTCAGAAATTTACACCTTTTAAAATGTTTAGGGTTCCGTACCCAAAAAGTTGTTCACAGAGTTTCTATTCCCGCCATAACAAGAAATAGTAAAAAAACCGGCCAAGTGCGGGGTCGGAATCGCGCACGAAGGGTTCCGTATCATCGTGCAAGATTTAACACAAAAAATCAGGAGTTTTTAATTTTTTTTAATTTTACCTATTTGTTGTTACAGCGGCAAAATAAATACACACTCTGTGAAAATTTCAGTTGCCTAGCTATTATAGTTCATGAGATACAGCCCTGTGACGAGACAGACGGACGGACGGACAGCGGAGGCTTAGTAATAGGGTTCCGTTGGCACCCTTTGGGTACGGAACCCTAAAAATGAAAGTGGGCCCCCATACAAGAAACGTGATTTTTTTGGGTTAAATCTTATAATGTTACGAAACCCTTCGTGTGCGAGCCCGACTCGCACTTGGCAGTTTTCAGCGTTCCGACCCAAACGGCCAACGGAACGCTATTACTAAGCCTCCGCTGTCCGTCCGTCCGTCCGTCCGTCCGTCCGTCCGTCCGTCCGTCCGTCCGTCCGTCCGTCCGTCCGTCCGTCCGTCCGTCCGTCTGTCACAGGACTGTATCTCATGAACCGTAATCTGTAGGCAGCTAAATTTTTTACAGAGTGTATATTTATTTTGCCGCTATAACAAAAAATGGTACGGAACCCTTCGTGTGCGAGTTCGACTCGCACTTGGCCGGTTTTTTGTAAACGGAAGGATCGCTAAAAAATTAATTAAATAATGTAATACTGAAATTTCTAATCGTTGTACCTACTTAGTTTACTTGGGGTGCCCTTTTCTCCCTTCGTGTTTTGGCTAACTTACGCTTCAATGCATCTCTTCTTTTCTTAAACGCGGGTCTCTCGATGTTTCGGAACTCATAAAAAACTGTGTATACCCTTCCCTACTAGGTGGTAGCACAGAATAAGCGATTGGAATAAATGGCTGTTCTGTGTCCCGGGTTAATCTGAACATTGCCATAAAATTGCATCAATATTGGTCACGACGCCGTTATTTATTTTTAGACATTCACCCGAGCGAAGCTTCGAAATTTCCAAATTGCACAGGATCACCACATCTAAAGAATGCCAAAAAAATGTATCAAAATTAGTCACAACGCCGTTATTTCGTTTTGGATATTCACCTGAGTAGAGCTTCGAAATTTCCAAATTGCACAGCATCACAATAATCTAAAGATTTAAGAATGAAGCTCTGTTTTTTTAAAAGGAAAAGTGTCAGACATTTTCCCGTCCTCATCTGCCAAACGCTAAGAAACATAGTTAAAAAAATAACTAAAAAAAACCGACTTCAAAGAAAAAGCACTAAAAAGTGCAAGTTACGATTATTGTTAGTTTTTGAGTCGGCGTCAGCCGGGCACACGCTGCGCCAGTCAAGAGAACCTTGGCTACTTTGGCTGACACCGACTCAAAAAATAACAATAATCGTAACTAGAAAAATGGCAAATATTTTTTTACTTTTTAGTTCTTTTTCTTTCAAGTCGGTTATTTTTTTGTAATTTTTTTTGTTGGTTTATTTTTAGTGAATCTGAAGTGCACTAACTTATTTGTACACGTCCTTTCCAATAAAAAAAGAATCAACGAAATCGGTTGGTGTTATATTGAGTTATTCGTCCATTTGTCGCGCACATACTTAATACAAATTTAAGACTTATATGATTTTCTCATGGATATTATTGTCTTAACCAAATTAAAATGGGACCATACGGTAAGCACTAGCTTTTATATAAAAAAATATTCTTCAAAATCGGTTCACCCAGGCGAAAGTTATGAGGTAACAAACATAAAAAAAACAAAAAAACATACAGACGAATTGATAACCTCCTCCTTTTTTGAAGTCGGTTAAAAATAAAGGAGGCTCGGCCGACTCGATTATTAGGGTTCCGTACCCAAAGGGTGCCAACGGAACCCTATTACTAAGCCTCCGCTGTCCGTCCGTCCGCCCGTCGCGTGCGTCACCGCCGCCCCCATACGAACTAGTTTCGGTTGCTACTCCCGCCCTTTCATGCTCGCTGGGTATTAGCGTACCATGTCCAGTTACAAAAAAATACGTATTTGCGCGTGTGAGAAAGTGTGGACTGTAACGGTAATAAATAAAAGGGGATTTTTATTTTGTTTTTTTAATTATTTTTTAAGATAATGACGACGAAAACTATAGATAATAAGTAATTGAATACAGCACCTTGCGGGGAGTTCAGGGTTACCTCTCTCTGGCGCCGGGCCGTTGAGACCTCTCAGTCGGTTAGGATCCCACCGATTATCTTGGCAAATTCACTTCGCTAGGCTAACCCATGATACGATATTGGTGGCAAAGGCACTGTTTGGCAGCAACGAATACGAAGCGATGTTACTTACTGGATAGCTCAAAGAAAAAAGTGACAAGCTGTTTTTTTTTTTTTTTTTAACTTCCTTTGTGGCCTCTGTCGTTATATAAGCGACAATTTGCCAGCGTCGAGTTTCACTTGATCTTTTTCGGTTAAATACTTTTAATGAAGTAATGGATGAATAATTTGGAGTAGATTATATGAATACCAAATATTTTGAGAAATCTCGCAAATTCTTTCACAAACTTGAAATTAAGTATAAAAACAATAATACCTACTTCGGTTGAACCTAAATAAATGAACTAAATATATTGGAAGTTCCCACATAAAAATAAACATTACAACTTAAAAATATTACACATAAGAGGATAACATGAATCTTAACTATTTACAATAAAGAGTAAATTATAATTTAATATCATTGTTTCTGATAAATTTGGACAGAATATTAAGTACTGAGGATTGATCAAGGGTTAGTAGCGTGTTGATGTTAGTGGGAAGAGCAATTTTAGAGTCAGAGAGTAATTTAAATAACGACGGAGTTTTATTGTTAAGAGAGCACGAGAAAAAAATGTGGTCAAGGTTTCCCTCCTGTAGTCCGCATTCACAAAGGGACGAGTCTCTGGCATGGATCTTAGCCAAGAATACAGGAGAACAGCAATGCCCAAGTCTCATTCTACATATGATGGAAGTTTCCTTTTTTGGCAGATTTTTGTGTTTTGAAAACCATGGTTTTGTAGGTATTTCGGGCTGTAGAGATGCGTAATGTCTGCCTTTTGATCTTCTAGATCGAATCCAATCAATAGACCAGCATTCATACATCCTTTTTTTAGGTAAACAGAGTAAGTCTGAGGGTTGTACAGTAAAATAGGTATGTTCACCGGTCTCGATAGCATTTTTGGCAATAGTGTCCACAAGTTCATTGTTTTTAATACCGACATGACTAGGAATCCATGCCAGTTCAACCTTTAACTCATCAACATCACAATCTGCAAGAATATGTTTGATGGACAACACAATGTTATGAGGTTTGTTTTTGAATGGGTTTTGATGGAGAGCTTTAAGGCAACTAAGAGAGTCGGTGAATATAACTGTTTTTTCAAACTGAGATGACCTGACATACGACACTGCACCAAGTATTGCCACGCATTCTCCAGTGAAAACCGATGACTCAGGAGGGCACCTCCATGATCTAGAAATGTTAGAGTTTGAATGCACAAAAGCTGCTCCAACACATCCATCTCTAGACAACTTGGATGCATCGGTAAAAATCATTTGCCAAAAAGGCCACTTTCGAGAGGATACTTTATTAAATATACTATTTGCATTCAATGAGTCTTTGTCGATGCCTATGGAGAATTCTATATTAGGTTTAAAAATAATGGATGCAAAAGGAATATTATATGGAGGGATGGGAGACGATCGAACGATTGGTGATTCAATAGTAGTAAATCGGTTATAACTCTGTGTTAGAGGAGTGGAAGACTTACGGGACCAGTATTTTTTATTATGTGTGTACTCTTCTAACAGTTGAAGTTTGGGAAAAATGGGATGTGATGAAAGCTGAGCAGCACGAAATAAGAATCTATCGGCTAGATATTGACGTCTCAAGACTAACGGAGGCTCTACACATTCGACTTGTAGAGCGTTTTTAGGAGAAGATTTCATTGCGCCAATTATTAAACGCATGCATTTGGCTTGGATCAATTCCAGTGCGAACAATGCTTTCTTATTACATGGCTCTAGAATATATGAGCAATAGTCCATGTGACTACGAATCAATGCATTATATAGCAATTTTAGATTGAATGGATGGGCTCCCCACCAAACTCCGGAAAGAGTACGAAGAATGTTAATGTTTTTTTCACATTTTCCGGTTATATAATTGAGGTGTAATTTTCCGTTCATTTTTGAATCTAGGATCACACCAAGAAATTTGGCGTGGTTCTGAATTGTAATTGGATGCTCATCATAATGGATAATGACGTCAGGGATAGATTGTTTGCGTGTGAAAATTACGGCGCTACTTTTTGCTGCTGACAGATCCATACCATGGTCAGATAGCCATAGATGAAGGGCTTTTAGGGCTAAGTTTAAGCTCTTAGCTGCCTGCGGTATTGATTTATCAGGAATATATAAGAGAATATCATCCGCATATTGCAGTATGCGACAATGGGGGGTGATAATTTGTTCTAGATCGTGAGTGTAGAGATTGTATAAAATTGGGCTAAGAACTGATCCTTGGGGAAGTCCTTTCCATATAGTTCTGGGCAATGTCTCTATTTCATTAATTCTAAGGGTTATTGATCTAGATGACAGGAGGTTTAATATGAAATGAACAATTTTATAAGGAATATTTAACAGGAGAAGTTTATTTCTAAGAATCGGAAGGAGAACATTATCGTAAGCGGCCGAAATATCGAGAAATGCTGCCACTATTGATTCCCCTCTGCTGAAGCCAAGACGGATATCAGTTGTAAAAATACCTAGACTGTCTGCGGTGCTTCTTCCTTTTCTGAAGCCGAATTGGCTTGAAGCAAAAATATTTCGATTTTCCACTATCCAAGTAAGACGATTTTTAATTAAATGCTCAGTGACCTTGGCCAAAACAGATGATAGCGCAATTGGGCGATATGAAGTAGCATCATTTGGATCCTTGTTGGGTTTGAGTATCGGAATAATAATTTGGGACTTCCATGAATCAGGAATAATACCATTATTAAAGAAATGGTTTATCAGGTCAAGAAAATAGAGAAGAGTATTTTGACTGGATTTAGATATAAATGAATAAGGGATTCCGTCGACTCCTGGAGCGGAATCTTTAACATAGTTTAAGACTAATTTTAATTCAGCAAGCGTGAAAGGCGCTTCCATTTCTAAATCAATGTATGTGTGATCTGAGGTAAAGTATGGAATAAATACTTGGGGTGTTTCCTCTAAACCCGGAGCTATAGGGGGGGCTAGTTTATCTAGAAAGGGTTCGACCCATCTTGTTGGATCGGCTTTAAGGTCATTTTTATGTGATAATGCCGACCTATACCTTTTTATGTTGATCCAAACCTGCGATGGTTTTGTACTCGGAGAAATAGAAGAGCAAAACTCATTCCAGCCATCTTTTTTTTTCTTGTGCAATAAACGTTTTGAAAGTGCTTGAGCTCTTTTGAAATTTAAAAAATTCTCCATCGACATGTCAAAACAATATTTCCTCTCGGAATTATTTCTATTTTTAATAGTTAGGGAACATTCTTTGTCCCACCATGGAGGGGATGAAGGGGCTTTGGAGTCAGTATTTTTAAGAGGAATAACTTCATCAGCAGATGAAATTAAAGATGCAATAAATTCGTTATAACAAGGTAAGAGTGTATCTATGGTTACCGCAGGAAGTAAACAGATTCTCTTTTCAACAGCTGCAGCAAATGCACCCCAGTCTGCATCACCAACCCTATACCTAAGAAGAGGTGCAGGGTTCTTTTCGAGTATGTTTTTAAGAGGAATAGTAATCTTAATTGGGAAGTGGTCACTGCCAAATGAAAGACTGTCAACCTCCCATGTCAATAAAGAAGAGATATTTGCAGAGCATAGCGTTAGATCAACTGCGCTATGACGTTGAATTGGGGAAGTCCGGCGGGTAGGGGAGCCATCGTTTAGAAAACAAAGATTTAGATCATCGGCCAAATCTAGGATTTTGCAACCAAATGAATCGCATTGTGAAGAGCCCCATGCATAATGGTGGCAATTAAAGTCTCCAAGAACAATAAAAGGTAAAGGTAAACTATTAAACAAAGATCTAATATCAGAAATTATATTATTATGAGGATGAGGAATATATATACAGATGAAGGTGATATCATTCGCCCTCACAGCCACCGCATTGAAAAGGTTGCTGTGAGTGGGAAGGTTCACCTGGCATGAAGGAATGGACTTTTTGATGAATAAGGCGGCACCGCCCCATCCATCATCTCTGTCATCACGCAGGCATGAATATCCCGGGACTCTAAAAAAAGAACCCGGTTTTAGCCATGTCTCCGTGATTGCAGATATAATAGGTTGACATTTATTCAATAAAAATAAAAAATCAGGTTTTTTGTGGCGGATGCTGCGAGGGTTCCACTGCAGCACTGTTGCTGTTGTGGCCATTTCGGTTAGCAAAAAGCTGATTTAAAGTAACAAGTTTGTTTGCGACGTTGGACGGTAAGTTTTGCGGAGTTAAAACAGAAATAAGAGATTCAATGAGGGTCTCTAAAAAGCTGACACTGGAATCTATTGTGGGTACAATATTTCCAGGTTGAAGAGCGGATCCGTTGGGAGAAGAAGGTATGCAGAAACTATTTAGGATGGCTTGATGGGCTTGCCTGTCAAAACCAGGAGATAATGGGGCATGAGATTTTGGTTTTAAAAAAACAGTTTTTCTATAAGATGTTTGAGTTGGCAGGGATGGTTTAGGGGATCTAGCTACATCGGCAAAGGATTTTCCAACGCGGGGAAGCATTTTTGAAGCCTCAACATAGGATATGGAGTCTTCAGCCATGCGTCCCTTAATCCTACGCTGCCTCTCTTGTTCTGGACAATGTTTGCTGGTGGCAACATGATTACCTGTGCACCATATGCAAATGGCATCTTGAGGACTGCGCGAGCAAGCGTTATCTGAATGATCATCACCGCATCTGGGGCATCGAACTTTAGAACGACACAACAGTTTAGTGTGACCAAACCTTAAACAATTATGGCACTGAATAGTGGGGAATTGATATTGTTCAATGGGTAGGGAGGTGTATACGCAAAAAATTCGAGGAGGAAGGGATTGACCATCAAAGGTCAAGACTACAGTCTGGGATGGTTTCCATACTGGTTTGCCGTCTACATTCGTTTTAAAATTAAGGCGTCTTATTTTAATAATTGGTCCGTAACCATCAGGCACCTTTGCATGTTCCAGAATTTCCTCTGGAGACCACTCGACTGGGATTTCCCTGACGATTCCAATTCTCGTGACATTATACGATGGAATCATAGCTTTATAGTTGGCAGCTTGAAGCTGATCGTTAATCATAAAGGAGTTTGCAGCATCCGCCGATGTAAATTCAACCGAAACTCGGTTGCGGCCAACACTTTTCACACCGTCCCGTTTAATGTTTTTAATGCATGTTTTCATTAAAAAAAGACCAAATTTCACTGGATGTAGTGAAGTTCCCGACACAGGCGTCGGTTCAATACGAGATACATGCACAATGAAAGGGGATTTATCTAAGTCCGTGTAATTTTGACGACCCACTGGTACAGTGAGCGATGAATTTTGAGTTGGAGTTTGAGGCTTTAACAGTGAATCATTTTGAGAAACCGTTTTGGTTTGTGTGTTAATTTTGTGACGTGGTGTGTCATTATCTGAAAAAGTTGAAGACGTATCAGAAAGTTCGCCGATATTCTTCTTTTGTTTTTTTGGTCTTATGGTTTTTGTTTTTCGCTGGCCTAAAGGAATCGATTGATCCATGTCGATCGAAAGTATCTCCTCGAAAGCGCTAGGAGATGGAGGCAGACAAATTTGCGGCAAGGGAAGAGAGCGCCTATCGGCATCATGTGCAGCTCTGGTGGCTACAACCTCCAACAAATCCGTGGACACAGACTCCCCTCCGCCAGGGTCGGGTGGCCGCATATTGCGGCTAAACTCCATCGAATACACTAACCCTCGATCACCAGAAGAAATTAAACACAAAACACACACGAAAAGGAAGAATTTGCGAGCATATAAAATGTCACCAAAATTGAAATTTTGTTCACTCCTATCTACAGCGAATGACAGCAGCGAATCCTCAAGCTGTTACAATAACAGTTGCATTTCGAAAGGTGGCATATAGACAATTGTGTTAGTTTTTTTTTTGCAAAGTTCCATTCACATGAAGCAAAGTGTGACAGGAGAAATTACCATTTTGACTTTTACGAAAACTGAACAGCGCGGCCGTCCCGTGTCTGGCGACGGGCGGCGCGCGGCGCGCGGCGTCGGACATCCATCATATTGGCCAATTTCCGAGATCGTACGATGCGGACCTTTCGCGCCGAGAATCGAATTCGGCGGAGATTGGAGCGCGCGCGCGACTGTGTGCGAGAGGGTGTATGTGTGTGTGTGTGTGTACTGGCTCGGCGCGCGCGTGTGTTGGTGCGTCGCAGCGGTCCCCAACCTTTAGCGGCGGCGGTCTCGCGTTGCATAATGCAGGGGGTGCGCTGCTGGCATGGAGCGGTTCGTTTTCGAGGGCTTCTTGCCAAAAACAATTAGGGGGGAAATCAAAACACTTGTGCAGCTAAGTTTTAGTTTCAAATGAATGTACATGGATATTTTTATGTATTTTTATTAGAAATTTAATTTTGTAAAACCAAATATTGTTAGACCGGAGTGCACAATCTCTGGTGAGTGATAATTTTAAAATTAAAATATATCGGTCCTTATTTTTTGCCTGAAGAAGAAATAATATAGATATACAAATAATAACCATAATTATAATACTAATCAGAGATTGTGCACTCTTTCACAAATACTTTTATTAGGCGAAGCTGCAAAAATTATAACAGTGATGTATCTCATATCGAGCTATTTAATAACACACTTGGACAATGCAAAAATAAGACCAGCAATTATTTTTATACCCACTGAGTAGATCACAGAAATAAATAATTCATTCGTTGGTTTCTAACATGTTTGTTTTTTTTTATGCACACCACTTTGTCTGAACTCAATTTTATCTAGATGTATGTAGATACTTTAAATGTATGTGTGGAGCTAGGTCTTTATTTTGTTAGTTTTAATTTGTAAATTTCTGTAAATGATTAAACAATCAAGAAAAAATATCTACGTGCGATATTATTGTTTTCTCATTAATTTGATGTCATGGAAAGACATCTACATTGAATCATTGCAATGCGATTTGAAAAATAATCGTAGTCGAACCTGAGACCTTTGGATCACATGTCTACCGCTCTACCACTGAGCAATCCAGATAAATATGTCACCCAACGAATTTCTTGATTATGTTCCAATCGTTTATGCTTCCCCTATCAACTACTAGAAGCCGCTTCGCGTATTGATCTTATGCTTAGGAGCTTTGACGGCGATGATTGAGTCATCAATCTAATTGGAAATATTATTTATTATATTTATTCGTAGAATCCACAATATTCATAAAAATTTCTCAACAAAATATTTAAATAAACACCATTTACAGATTCTCACAGTGTAGTTTACAAATAATATAATCCATATTTATTCCAAGAATCGCAGGTTCGAATCCTGCTTAAAACGAATGTCTAGACCAAAACAATTCTAAAAAGAATTTTATTATTTCGCTTGGCGTAAATCTTCTTTTCACCTGGTGGTATTTGTACAGTGTGGGCTCCGGCATATTAAAATAATAACAATTGGGCCCCACTGTAATTCTTCCTATGCATTACGTCGGATTGCACGTAAAACGATTGGTTCCCTTTCTTGCCTTCTGGCGGTATGTTAAATCCTACCCGGGTTGGTAATGACATTATATCAGTTGGTCAAAATATGAATCCGAGTGCAGTGCACTGTCTATGGATTATGAATAAACAATACAATATAATTGAACGATGGTCGAAGCGACAATTAATATTATCCTTTTTTTCTTATTGAGGTGTTTATGGTGATAATATAGTTGCAGTAACAGTTTTCAAATTTTATATTTTTTTACAATCGTAGTTTTTTTATGTCATGGTCCTACAGCGCGAAAAACTGCTATTTTTCATGCATAAAACGGCTTTTGCCACGCGACTCGACTCTTGGCAACTTCCTGAGTTTTGTTTCCGCCTCAATCTGTCGTGCAGCCGCATCCCCCCACCCCCACCCCTCGCCCGCCCCGCACCCCGCGGTGCAGTCGGCCGAGCCGCCGTCGCCGCGCACCTGGCCGCCGCCGCCGCGCCGCCAGACTGTCGTTGACCTCCGGAGCGCACACAGTCGAGCGCACGTGCGTCCGCGCGGTCGAGTGCGCTCGCTGCTTGCTTTGCTGGCCAAGGAATCAGCCGCCTCGGCCGATCCATGGCCGGCGTGGGTAACATTCATCCAGCCACTGTCGCACATTTCGATAAAAGTGTGCTGGGCAGCCATCGCGCTGGTAGCATTCTTGTGGCAAGAGGCACATCTTCCAGCAACGGTTCCTAATCATTTCTTAAAAAAAATGTAAACATCACCGTCTAAATTTTGAGGAAAAAAGTGCGGCCCGATGGTTTTCTACCCCTCCCATCCACACATTCAAGGATAATTTTCTTTGGTGAGCTCATTCTTCTTTCGCGGGTTGAATCAAATATGACTCTTTGGCGCCCAGTAATGAGCATTGTGGTAGTAAGGCCATCAATAATACTTAAACAATTGCGGTCCTCTAGGTCGATGTTTATCATAAAACGATAAAAATATATCCTTCTAGCAGGATTTCCCTCTTTGATAGCATGCAGGGGCGTGTAGTGGAATGGGTATAGCCGTGCTGTATGTACAATTAACCACACTTTCCACTGGCTTAATCCAAGGCCTGGCCTGGCTGCAGCTCTAATCGAAGAAGTAGGATCTCTTCTGAAAAACTCCAATCTTCAGGCGGAAAAAAACCTGGTCTGCCAGCATCTGCCTGCCTTCGGTTAATACTACCGGTTTCTCGGAGGCCCCGGTATGTACCAGAAACACTCTTACATTAGGTATACGACGATCAGGGTAACGACGTGCGTATTCCCTTTGTGCCGCAGCGTCAACGCCGCGGCAAAATCCATACCAAACAGAATATTACCGTATTCTTCACGAGTGAATGCAATTACTGCAGGCACCACTAAAAAAAAACGGACAATTTGGTACAACAACAAGGAATTACGAAATTTTTTTATGCGACCTGACATGGATGGCTGATACCACACAACTACCGTTATGATATTAGCCCAATACACCAGATTCCCGAAGGAATTAGGTGCCATGCCAGGACCTTCCCTTTATGAGCACGGCTATATTGAACTGGAAGGAAAACGCAGACAATTTTTCATTGCCGCTTCGAACATCTTTTCATCCAATGCGATGGTACCAACACGGGCGGGCTTAAACCCTACCACCTAGTAGTCCAGCCTTGCAGTATATTCGTAAAGTAGTTCTTTTTACTGGGCTCTTTCTTCAGTTAATGTGTCCTTGCTTCACGGTCGAGAATACATACAAATATTTCACATTCCTTGGAATAAGCGACGTACCTGATTAGTACGAAAAAGTATATTTACTGAAGGGGACCTACAGTTTTACATGGATTCCGAAACATGGAGTAGCTCGCATTCTCGTGACGAATTGCACTTATCGAACTCTGAAAGAGAAAGACAGTGGTGCATGTCGGAATTGAACCCATACCTCTGGTACGCTAGGCCAGTCCTCGCGCCACTAGGCTACGAGCCGCACGCTCGCATTCGTTTAACTTATTATTAATCGCAGTGTTATTTCAATTTTGGCGGCAAAGACAAAACGTTTATTCTTCGTTAGTTTTATGCACGCATCTGATACTTGGTATCTGATAAAAAAATTTAACAGTAGTCAGATTTAATCAATCACTTGCCTGTTGACACGGCGACTTAATTTACTATTGAAACATCCCAGTTTTGACGTTCCGTGCGCCGCAAGTAGCAATATTTCGGTGCTCGCCCCGCCGGTCGAGTGCATGTAAACGCGGCTCCCCGCCCTCGCGCCCGCACGCACACAGCGACACGGCCGCTCGCTACACCGACACGCGGCGACGCGACGTTGCGCGCGAAACTTTCAAAAGTCCGCCGAGCGAATATCCCTTCGTCTCGCATTGCGTCGTCGTTGGTTCGGATTTTGAAAATGGAATGCAAAGTTTTGCACAAATATGTATGTCGGTGTTGCCGCAATCCGCTATATTTCCGAAAATTGGGGACAATTTGCCATAAAATAGAACATCATAATACACGATCTAAGCGGCTCGTAGCCTAGTGGCGCGGGGACTGGCCTAGCGTTCCAGAGGCCTGGGTTCGATACCGACATGCACCACTGTCTTTCTCTTCCCGAGTACGATAAGAGCATTTCGTCACGAATGCGAGCTGCTCCATGGTTCGGAATTCATATAAAACTGTAGGTCCACTTCCCCTACTAGGTGGTAGGGTTTAAGCCCGCCCGGGTTGGTTGAAAGGGATTTTGGATGAAAAGATGGTCGAAGCGGCAATGAAAAATTGTCCGTGTTTTCCATCCAGTTCAATGTAGCCGTGCTCATAAAGGGAAGGTCCTGGCATGGCACCTAATTTCCTTCGGTAATGTGGTCTATTGGGCTAATATCATAACGGCAGTTGTGTGGTATGAGCCCTCCATGTCAGGTCGCACAAAAAAAAAGAATGAGTGGATCTGTCTAGGTCGCTAGTTCCGCGCTCTTCCGCTACAAACAGTTGTGTCGTTATTCGTCTCTCGTTCCTTCTCCCTATCGGATTCATATCATAGGAACCCTGTTCTTAGACGGAGATTTTATCTTCAAGTTAATTGCAGCGTAGCCATCTAGTGAGCAGGAAAATGAACCAAAGTTTCACATGTTCCTTTGTACCGTCGCTCAACACGCAGGGAATGCACCCATTCACTACGAAAATAAAACCTCCCGATCCTCTGGGTCCTCAAATAAAGGATCGGTAAACTATGAAATCGCCTCTGCCGAGGTATTTTCCCCACGTACAAACTGGGGTACTCTAAACATTGTGTATGGTGTGAAGAAACACCAGAAGCCTTATTCTGCTAATTGATAACTGCGCGCGTTATGTTTGTGTTTTCTCAAAACCTCATGTTTCGCGCGAAATGGTATTCTTCTAGCGCGCAGTTTGCTAAACGCATGCGCAAACTCGTAACGCGCGGTCATGTTCTCGTGGGTCGTGTGTTTTGCCGAATACTTGCGGTTTTGAGAATTCTATTTGTCAAATTCGGAGCATCGCATCGCCGAACTTCGAATATCACTTTTCTACATTACGTTGGCATATCGCTGTCTCTTTCTTTTCGTGTGTCATATTTGAGTGAGAAAATAACTGTCAAAATCGTGACAGGTTATTTTACCCTGTAGGCGGCGCGCAAGACAAACCACTCCATAGACAATAACAAAACGCGTGTGTGAATTAGCTGAATACCGATTTTTGGAAACCGTACTCGAAACTTAGCGTGTTATGTTTGACGGAAACATAACTTATACGGAATGGTTTGAAAGTGGACAAATAGCAGAATCGGGCTTCTGGCCCTCTGGCATGGTTTCCGCAGCCCCCTTTAAAGTTCAAAAGCCCATGGGCGTCGTCGGGCAGATCTTATGTGAGGCACTGGTGTACTCCATATGCCGCGGTAAACATACAAAAAAGAACATGGTTTCTGAAACAATGAGCTCATTACCGAAAATGTACATTTAAATCTTGGTTAACAAGGAAAAAGGTGCATCTGTCGAGATTAGAACCCGCGTTCACCGACAAGACATACGAGCGCAAAACATGCACATCGTCGTACAGACTCTTCGATTACGGGTGCTAAATTCAGCGTTGTAATGGTTCAATTCCTCAAAAGGAACCATCTTTTGTCTGTCAAGACCGAGGGCAAGACACTTTATAAAATAAATGAATAATATGTAGTTATTTCACATTTAAAAATCTATCTACATGTTACATACAAATTTGCACGGAACCCTCGATGCGAGTCAGACTCACACTTGTCCGGTTTTATTTTAATCGTACACAACGACTCTAGATCCCTATATGTACTCGGAACTGTCATGCACCAGACTAAACATTCGGATCGACAGACTGTTTACTTTGTGTATTATTATAAGTAACTTATCTACTTGCGTTCCCTGGCCGGAAATCGACTTACACGTACGTGCACTCGTGGACTGAAGTGTTTTGCCAATATTGTTAGTAAAAAAATATATAAATAAGTGAGCAAGGAAAGAAAGCTGTAAAAATAACGACTTTATGAATATATTGCTAGGATGGACTTAATGTTCAATCTTTGCAGTCAATGTCCGCAACGCATGTAAAGCTTTCAATCGATGAATGTGTAATCTTAAACACTGTATAAGTATTGACTAAGGGAGGAGGAACTATAGGAGGATTACAAATTATGGGTATAGAGGAGGCGGAATTAGTAGATGCAATACCCGCGAAATACTTCAAGCCGAGCTTTGGAGTATGTTCATAAATGTCTGTTTACAGCACAGCTCTCTTTCATTATTAATTAATGTGTCCTTGCTTCGCGGTCGATTCAAAATATATTCATATCACAACACCCTCATACTTTATCCATTCTCGCAGAGAATATTAGGCCAACATATCTCATTATTGCGGTACCTAATGTTTTATTTAGTCGCTCATGAAATATTCTCTTTGTTTCAGTTGAAACTTCCCACGAAAGGAGTGGAATTGAACGTGTCCTGTCGGCTCGTCAGGTTGGTATCGGTCTCGGACCATACTTGTCCAGCCCGTGGTGTAGCAGTTGGCACCTGTTGTCACCTGTTTCAAAGGTTGCGGGTTTGAATCCCGGGGTGTGCGCACGTGATGTGCCGTTTCTTTGAGAATTCGGGTCGGTTCCCTAAGCGACGTAGTTGGTCAAATTTTAGAAGAGTCCTGGCGCAGAGAAAAATAATTTTGTATGAAGGTTTTCTTTTTGCAGTCGGTTTAAATTTTTTTTAAAACAAAAACGTGCAGACACAGATATTCGTTGACTGATATGAATACCAAATAGAAAGGAAATTTTAACAGTTGTGTGTTGGGCTAGTATCACAACATAAATGTTCCGCCATTGCTCTAAGATCATATTTAAAATTTAAAAAAATATACCAAACTAGCGACTTGGCCTGGCTGGCTTCAGACGGGTGCTAGTAATGTGTGGTTTGAGTGTGATTTGCTTGCGAATGTGCAACAAACATATGTTGATCAGATCGCTACCAAACTTCACAGGATCAACCGCTGGGCTAATCTGAACATTGCCTGAATATTTTTTAAAAATCGGTCACAAAGCCTTTGTTTAATTTTGCACATTCACTCGAACTTCCAAACTGCACGCAAGCACCCGCTGGGCTAATCAGAAGATTGCATAAAAAATCTTCAAAATTGGTCCAGCTGTTTTGGAGTCGAATACATCAAATTATCTAGATATAGATAATGTGTTTTGTTTTCTTTATGCAACCTGACATGGATGGTTAATACCACACGGCTACCATTATGATATTAGCCCAATCACCACATTCCCAACGGAATTAGGTGCCATGCCAGGACCTTCCCTTTATGAGCACGGCTACATTGAACTGGGCGGAAAAATTACCACTTCAACCATAATTTCGTCCAATGGGTGGAATCAACCCGTACGGCCTTACCCTACAACCTAGTAGGGGAAGGGTACCTACAATTTTAAACGGGTTCCGAACCATGGAACAGCTCGCATTCGTATCGAAGTGCACTTATCCAACTCAGAAAGAGAAATAAAGTAGTGCATGACCGGATTTCTCGCTTGAAAGGCAAGTCCTTCGTTTTTAGGGTTCCGTACCCAAAGGGCGCCAAAAGGAACCCTTTACTAAGCCTCAGGTGTCCATCCGTCCGTCTCTCTGTCACAGGGCTGTATCTAATGTATCGTAATAGGTAGACAGCTGACATTTTCACAGAGAGTTCATTTCTGTTGTTGCTAAATAAATAAAAATAAAAAATAAAGGGGGGGCCACCATACAAGAAACATGATTTCTTTATGTCAAATATTCTATAATAGTACGGATACGGAACCCTTCGTGTGCGAGTCCGACTCCCAGTTGGCCGGTTTTTTTAAATTCAAATACGTAGAAGAAAGTTGAAATCTGTAATGATATTCTATCGTTATCCTGAATATTATTTACGTGCATAGTCCGGGCTCGGTCAGTAGTTGAGTTGCAACAAGCTGAACGCAACGAAAGCACAGAATAACTGACGAAGGCACGCGAGAGAGCTTCGGAGTTAGCGTGTTGCCACCCGACGCACGAGGCGCGGCGAGCGATCGCTTCCAGACGCCGCGCGCCGCGCCCCGTCAGCTGACTGGGGGAGGGGGAGGGCAGAGTCTAGACGCCGCGCAGACTGCGGGCGGGGCAGGCCGCGGGGAGGGGGGGGCATTGATTCCGTCTGCGCCACGGAAGGAGGAAAGGCGCGGAGTCGCTTTCTGTGGATATGAAAAAATGTGTCAGTTTTCGAGACCCTCGGCTGCGCAGCTGCTATCTAGTCAAGATTTAGTTTTTTTTAATGCAACCCGACATAGGTGGCTAATATCACCCAACCACCGTTATGATATTAGCCCAACGCACCACGTTCCCGAAGGAATTAGGTGCCATGCCAGGACCAGGAACTGGATGGAAAACACGGACAATTTTTATTTGCCGCTCTTTTTTTCAAATGCGACGGTACCGAGGGTGGGTTAAACCCTGCCACCTAGTAGGGGAAGGGTACAGTTTAACATGGATTTCTACCCCAAGGAGCAGCTCGCATTCGTGACGAAATGCATTTATCCAACTCAGAATGAGAAAGAAAGTGGTGCACGAACGGGGCGATGAATCGAACCCAGTCCTCTGGTATGCTAGGCAAGTCCCCGCGTCACTAGGCTACGAGCCACTCATTTTATATGTGTTATTTCGCTTGGAACTTCGATAGTGCGATATTGAATTCTTAGCGTTTTTTACATGTTCCACTATCAAGTTAATAGCCCCATAATCACTGGAGAGAAAGGAAGGAAAAGTGGCTTGCGCAAAAAATCGCGTCTCCGCCGCCGTATGGTCAAAGTGACCATATAGTTTTATTGGAATCCGGTGGCGCGTCGTATAACACACAGTCTAAACATCGCCACCGCTCGCGAATGAGCTCTAAAAACGCGTTCGTCAAGTTTTTTCTCACCAACACAACCCCTCCAATACGTCTACGACTATTTCTGCGACTACGTACCTGCATCTGGCATGTACGTTTAAGTTTGGTTGATAGTTTTTTTTAAATTGGAGACAGCGGGTCAATAGTAAGCGCGCTACATGGCATATCTCCTTCCTTTATAATGCTGACTAGCTTCTATGCACCAGTAGGCATGTTGAAATTAGCAGCTCTATGTAGCGCTACTACGTTAGCTACATTTACTAATGCACATTTCTTAATCCACTGCTTTTACTCGGAACAGTTATTTCAGACATAAATATGTTACATGATTCATTACTAATGCTCTCGGAATGGAGAAGGAATAATTAAGCGCCTTAATTTTAGTTTTTTAATTATACACATAAGTACATAATATACATTCACACCTACACTCTTCACTACACACTACACCACACTACAATATCCCCTCCATACTTAACAATTAATTACATACACACACTAATTAACCAGAAACATCCTTATTTGAATAAATTTAAATACTAATCAGGGAAACATAAAATTGGCCTAACCGTATTAGTTTGTTTTCTTTCTTAAATAAATAATCCTACAGGCACAGCATGACATTAGTCTTCATACGAAATGGACTGTGATCAGCAGTTGCCGCGACTGCCGCCTTATGCCCCTGGCAACGTAGCCCCTACCGCTACTCTTGCACTCGAGTACCCTAATACCGCCTTTATTAGTGGTATTTTTTTACAGCTAGAAATACCGTAGTAATAGAGATGGTATAAATGTTTATCAAAAGGCAGTTTGAGTTTTAGTTCTTTTCGTGAGGCAGCAGCTCTGTCCTGTTTTTTCCGATGCAGGGACTGAATCCGGGTTATAAAATATGTGTGTTTGTATATATGTATAAGGAAGGTCCTGGCATGGCACCTAGTTCCCATGTGGTGTGTTGGGCTAATACCATGACAGAACTTGTGGTATTAGCCATCCATGTCCAGTCACATAAAAAAAAATGGATTAATTCTGCACCAGTCGGAAGTGGATGTCAAATATTCCAGCAGTAAGGGCGCAGTTATTATGACATAAACGCTTCTGATTGGTGCAGAATTGATCTAATTTATTTTTTTCACACTTTACGCCGTTTACCCCCCAGGACTGTCTATCTACAGCCCGTTACTCACCGTGGAATACTTAAAATTTCATACTTTCTCACATTAGCAACCTTTGTTTTGTCCCTTATAATTATTCTAATTAGAGTACGATGACGCAACATAAAATGACAGCCACTGCAGCGTGCAACATCGAGTGGTCGTTGCACTAAGGGCCGAGTGCACGAAAGGACAAAAAATCAAAATCAACGTCAACGTCTGATCAAACACGTCACTTCGTGTGGACAGTATGGAAGGAACTCTAAGCGGATCACTAAAAGTGACGTGTTTGAACATTGATTAACTCGGCCGTCTCTTCGTGCAACCGGGGCTAATTAGTTTCCTGTGAAGTTCTTTCATGTTCTTAGGCGTTGGAACTCGAGAAAATTTGAAGTAACTGAATTCGTAAGCGAACTCACTCGCCGGCGCTCCCGTTTTTTTATGGGGTACCAACCGCATACAAATGAGTTTCGGTGGCTACTCTCGCCCTTCCATGCTCGCTGCCTAAAAGTCGTGTATCGTTCCAAGTGTTAAGAAAAATAAATAAATGTCCATGATTCCTCCCTTCACGGTGTGGATTCTCCGATTGTCTGAAGCCTCGGTAATGCGAAACGGATACACGGGCGGAGTGGGCAGGTGGTGTAACTTTAGGTAAAACTGAACGAACCATCGCGTCTTGGTCCAGGTGGGGTGGTAGGCTGTCAGTTCCGTTCTTTGCTACATTTTTGAATGTTTTTTTTTGTAACTAGACATGGATGGCTAATTCTCCCTCTATCCTCCGTGCTAATACCCCAACCCACTGTAAGCCAAACACGCAGCATTCCCGAAAGAATTAGGTGCCATGCCATGAGCTCGTCCATGCCAAAGGTCACGGGTTCGATCCCCGTGCCGTTCATGCACTCTTTATGTTCCTGAGTTGGATAAATGAATTTCGTAACGAATGCGCGCTGTTCCATGGTTCGCATTGTAAAACTGTATATCCCACCCTGGTTGGCACCATCGCATCGGATTAAGAAACGGTCCCTATAATTGCCCTTGTCTTCTATCCAGTTCAATGTGCCCCTACTCATAAAGGGAATGTCCTCCCATGGCGCTTGATTCCTTCTGGAATTCGGTGTGTTGGGCTAATATCATGAGGGTTTTCCAGTTAAATAAAATAAAATAAAACCTATTTTTACGCCATTTTAAAATTGTGAGTATTATTTGTATGGTTTTTATGTATGATTATTATATTTTTAATTAATCTGAATGTCTCATATGCCTTTAATTTCCGCCTTTTTGTAACCATAATAACATGGAACGCAAATAAAAAACATCCATATAATTACGTGAGACATTGTTTTCTAATTGGGTGCACGAGGTCAATGTTTATCATATTGTTATACCGGAAAGAGAGAAGGGGGGGGGGGGACGGCAAAATCACTATGACGACCTTCTTCTTTACCATGAACTCATGGATTTCTCGATGAGCACGGCTAAATTGACTGGATGGAAAAACGGACAATTTTCATTTCCGCTTCGATTGTTTATTCATCCAATGCGATAGTACCAACTCGAGCGGACTACGTCGGATGTTTCTGATTGCTCTATTTTCTCTCCGTTGACAGCAGGGTAGTTAGTCTATCACATCCGTTCTCGCTTCTGTGAAGCTCGTTCGAGTGCTGCATATGTAGCAGAATTTTTGATTACTTAGGTTCCTCTCTTGGCGAGGAGGGTTGAACAAGCAAGCGAAAGAGAAATAAAGTGGTGCAGCAACCGGGTATCGAAACCGGGCCTCCCAGTTAAGAAACGCAGGCCAAATAGATACGACACGATTTGGATTTGATTGAAGACCGAAATGAGAAAGATCCGAGTGTCGAATGTGTAGATGCGCGAATATGGATTCAAAGATGCTATGCGTTGAGAACATAACCCACCCAACAGATGATCTGATGTTCCAATAACTGTTAATCGCAGTCAGGATGCAACAAAAGCTTTTTTTTTAATAAAAAAAAACACGCGTGGGAACAGCAAATCGCGTTTGAATCGGTCGAGTGTGCACTCTATACACGCACTTAGCGCTCCGTCTACTTTCGAACGGGCGCGACTAAAGGATTAGGAGCGGTTTTGTTTGACAAGATTTATTGGCCGTAAATTGAGATATTAAATGTAGCGTATTTTTTATGGTAATGCCCATGGATGGCTAACATCAACTGACTAAAGATGGAAGCAAGCTAGAAAGCAATGGATTTATTTGGAACTCTTGTTAGGTAAAGTACAGTAAACCAAAGATTAAACGAAACATTTCTGCTTAGAATTAAAAATGAATGGTGATTAAATACAACATTTTTTTTAATATTGTTACTGTTTTGGTTTACACAGTAAATAACAGATATTCTCAATTAAATATATTCTCAAGATCTTCCATATCCCAACGTAAACTGTAATTAGTACACATTTCTTAAAGATAACGATTATGTAACACCGTATAAAAATGTTCAAAATAAACTATTTTTTCTTCTTTTCTTCTTTCTTCTTCTTCAATTATTTTGTTTTGAATGTACACTCAGCCCTGGACATGAATTGCTGATACCACACCCACTGCCTACGAACAGACAATTTTCACTATTCCCCGTAGTGCGCGGAACCCTTCAAACGAATCGCGCATCGCGAACAGCTGACGCGGCGGATACGGCTAAAAAGTGACTTCCCTTCGCGCCGTTGCTCCTCACAAAGGAACCTTCCGGTGAACGGAGCGCGCGTGTAAAAAGCGGCGTTGAAAAAAAAATGTCGATACGGCCGGGGGTGAATACGGTTTCTTCGGTTGTTCGTTAACGGTGCTGTTCGTGCAAGCATTTTTTAGGAAAAGACGGACTTGGAGAATAAAAAAAGCCACCTTTTTTCTAATGTTTATTAGCCAATATTTTCCAATCTCAAAGGTATTTTATAAAAAACTAGCAGCCCGTGCCGGCTTTGCACGGGCATAATATAATTTTAAAAATTCCTCCCGTACCCCTGATAGACTAGGAGGTCGCGACAAAAATGGTAACGATAACGTAAATGCCTGAAACTGGCTTCACGGGATAAAGTACAACCCTCTGAAGCTAAATGTGTCAGTCTGCCTGTTCCAAGTGGTTGCGTTACGTAGATAAGGCGCCTGAAAAAGTAGTTATGGTGACAAAAAATACATATGATAAGGTAAATGGATGCAAATTATGAAGCATGAAAGTATCAATACATACTTGCTTAGCAATAAAAAACTGAACAAATCTTTGGTTGCATTTAGTAGTTATAGCCGATTTAGGTTACAGATATAACTTTAGGTATATTTAAGTATTTAATTAAGTAACCGTCTGGTTATTGTTGTATAATTAATGGGTATCAATGTTTCCAGCCCAGATTCAGCCATTTACCTTATCGCTATTCCAACAATCGATTTGTATATTCGGGTTATAGGTCTGCCTTTCCGACTAATACCCGGAATAGATTAATTAAGCTTGTTAAGATCATCTTCAAATATTGCATGATCTACGGTGGAGACGATAGAACACCTACAATTCTTCAGAGTTGGAGGGTCTCTACATTCGGGGATACCTCGGGGTCGTCGACTAGACGCACAGCACGACGTCGTATCGAGTCAAGGGAGCCAATGGCCAAGCTGTTGCTTAGTTAAGCCATTCCACAAACGCGAACAATAAATGTGCGATTTTTAGTCAGGCGTCAGCTTGGCTCTATCCTCAATGTTTGTTCATGTCAATATTAAGGTGGCCCATTCCGCTCATCTCCCCATACAAAAGGGGAAAGAAGATCACGCCCATATTTCTTGTCAGAGATCCAAAATTTTGCTTAAAATAGCTTTATTTGATCGAACTAGATGTCTGATGACCATTGTAAAATTGTGTTTGGTTTCTAAGTTTTAAGGTCCGAAACTTTGGGGGTGGATTACGCAATGATAAAGTAAGAACATCGTAAAAGATGAGTCATCAGACATAGCTTATTTAATCAAGATTTATGATCTATTTGGTTTTTGTTAGATTTTTTACTACAGCGGTCGTGGTTTACGTTTAGCTATAAGTCGGTTTGAAATTAAAATTTTCGTAAATCTTACCAAATCATACACTATGCACATTGTCTTTTTTGTGGACATGTTGCATCTTCCTCATCACGGAGCCTGTCTTATTCTTTGAAAAAGAGATGGTCCCAGAGCGCAACAGCACGGTTTTGTACCGTGCCCGCGAATAAGTTAGGCCCGCCGGGTTGGGCCACCTTAAGGCCATGCATCAGGTTGACAAACAACAAACAAATCTTTAAATTTTCTGTTTTGCCTATTCCACATCTAAAAATGTGCCTACATCGATTTGTCTTTCATCTATACAGGAAATAAGCGTAAGTGGTGCATCCAAAGAGCTTCGAACCAAACTCTTTCCAGCGTCCATGCCACGAACCACAACAGAGATGCGAAAGCCAAGTGTAATGTTCGTATTAGCGATGGGTCATTCCGGGTGCACCCATTCCGAGAACCCGCTTCCTCTGCTTTTAGTTACTCCTTTTGACACTCCTCATTAGCCTTACCGACTCTATATTCCCATTCCTCATTTAGGTATATGCATTCCGTATATCATTCCAGAGGAGAACGTTAGCCAAATCGTCCGCAAGAACTTTTTTTTTTGCCTATTCTAAATATTCCATGAAAACTTGGATGCGATGTAAGACTTTTGCGGACCCACCATTCCGGTATCGGTATAGCCATTCCGTAGTGAAATTATAGCCACACCAGAGTGGAAATATAACCATTCCTGAGTGGAAATTGTAACCATTCCAGATTGTTGTGGGTTCTCGACGGATTCTCGGAGTAACATTGGTTCTTCATTCCGGAGGTCATTCCGGACGTGTGCAGTAGGAATGGGATTGCATTCCTATTTTTGAGCCGGAATGACCCATCGCTAGTTCGTACTATCGTGTGACTCGACAGGAATGTCTTCCCCCGGTGTTCGGCAAAAAAAAAACAAACGACAGATCCAAACCCTCCATTGTGCGACGCGCGAATTCGCAGCAGACACTTTTTTTTGTCAGTTTTCAAAAGGAGCCCCCCCAATTGCAAGTTTTTAAAAAGGCGAGCGTACTTTTTATTTATTTCAATGATATTTAGTTTCGGTGCGCAAGATCGCTTAGCTTTTGTGTTTTTTTATTTTTGTTTATAATTTTTTACTATTGATTTATGTGGGAAAGTGATTATTTTGTTTTCACACTGCTTTAGCTTGTTTTCGCCTGCTCCTCTGCACGAGGGGGCACCGCATAAAATGTGTGTGTGGGACAATTATTTTATGTAATAAATACGGTTTCAATAGATGCAGCCCGGTGCAGCCAGTCTTGCGCTAATATAGTTGTAAAGCAGTAATGTTTACAGCTTTCTATCTTTAATTTATGTGTCCTTGCTTCACGGTCGATATCCAATATCTAGAATATTCAGATTGAATTTTTCAAGTGCACCTTCATGGCCAAATCCGAACCCATAAGAAATTATGTGTTCATTTCTTATAGGTTCGGACTCATATGAGTCATGAGCGATTTATATTAAAACTTTATATTTATATGAAAACTGCATTATTAGATTTTTCATAAAATATTTTTCTAGCCGAAATCGAATCCGTTGATTATGAGAAGAATAACGTATACTGTACTATCGCACTAGTCAAACAGCAAACTCAAGGGAAGTAATGCAGTTTTAGTTTTTATCAAAATCGGCCCCATGGCTATTTTGAGTGTTTTTCGCAATTTCTTACAATTTCGGATTTGGCCATGAAGGCAAAGATTAAATGCATCCATGCATGAAAGCACTCTTGAAAAATGGATTCGGTATATCACGTTTGTTTCAAGACATTCTCATATTAGTTTTTTTTTGCAAATTCTGCATTTTTGACAAAGTCGCCGTGACATTTAAATTTGATCCGCAATTTTTCCAGTTTCAGGATACAGCTGCCGGAGGATCCGAGAAGACGCCTACCGGTATGTGTGCTGTACTCCTTTCTTATCTTGCCGCCGTAATGCATGTGTAAGTGTTTCTGCACGTAATTACCGTACCGTAATGTCCGGTGTGCAGTATCGGATTGCGCCGAGATGCTTTGCCGCAATGCTGTTTGCATCTTGCATGCATCCGTGTATCTTTAATTCACAGACATAAGTGAAACATTTAAGCTTAGATTTTGTCTGACGCCATTGCTTTATATTCTATGTTATGTAATCGCACTCGAATTAGAATAATTTAAAGGAATAACACTGGGGTGACTCGTGGCTGTTATTCCGTGAGTAAGAAACTCAGTTGTGAGTCACAAGTGACTGTAAATCGCCGGCGAATGTGAATTTCAAGAGTAGCCCCCCTGTACGTACATGTGAAACTGGAATGGAAACATATATGTAAACGTGGTAACACCACTTAATCGTGGAAAGATCGTCATAAGTCGAATTTCTTCTTGTAAATATTTTTATGTATTTTTTGTATGTATATTATTTTTATGAATGGCGAATACTAAAACAAAATGGCCCAACACACCGCATTCCCGAGGCAGTTGGGTGCCATGCCAGGACCTTCGCTTTAAAAGCACGGCTACATTGAACTGGGTGGAAAACACGGAAAAATTTTCATTGCCTTTTCAACCACCCTTTCATCCAAGCTAGAGTACCGACCGCGCGGGCTTAACCCTACCCCTTAGTAGGGGAAGGGAAATTACAGTTTTCTATGGGTTCCGAACCATGGAACAGTTCGCATTCGTGAGGGAATTCACTTATCTAACTCAGAAAGACCAAGAATGCGGTGCATGAACGGTTCGCGATCGAATCCATGATCTCTGGCATTGAAAGCAAGTACATGCTATACCACCTATATTTTTTCTGTTTCAGGTTACGCTTCAGCGACACAGCAGGCGACTTGGAAGCTACATCATGGAAGATGTCAAAATATACCTTCAGTTTTTAAGCTAAAACTTTTTACGTTCCTTTCAAGTTTGCGAAAAATCAAAGTAAAGCCCCGAAAATATGAGATGCTCGCAACTATCATATGTTTTGATTATACGAAAATGATGTAATGTATAGGCAAATATCCGACATTGTGCCTATTATAGGAAAACAAATCTTAAAGGAATCCCTTGCATTATAAATGTATAATTGTGTGATTTGATGATTATTGTTTTACCTTTCTGCTAGTTGTGGAGCTGAATGTGTTATAAATCAATTAGTTATACTTTGGATAGTCATCCTATATTGTTTGTTGTTTTTAGTAACTGTGTCTTTTTGTGTTCTATTGTTTGTTGATGTTTTTCTTTGCGAAACCTGTATCATTTTGTAATAAATCCGCTATCACTGCAGTATTATTACAGAATCGCACGGCGTTTTCTATCATGGTCGATACGATTATGTGATTTTTCGAAGATGACATCTGAAGCAGTAAATGAGTGTTTAATGTTATATAGTGACAGTGGCACTTAGTGTACTGCTCGGCTCGTACTTTCTTCCATCGTATTTCGCTCCTCGGCCTCCGTTGCGCGAATTTCTGTCCTCTACTTTTTTATCACTTTGTCACCCTGGGGCTCGTAATTGTTTTTCATCGAACGTCGGTTAGATTACACCGGACGTAGAATACCTATTAATAATAAAAAAAGAATACCTATTAAATATTTATTTTATTAATAATGCTACTACACATAGACAGTGACTTGATATCAAAATAACATTGAAACATTCATGAATTTGATAGCAGCATTAGTATTAATGATAAGGCGAAAAATCGTGAAAGAAAAATGAGGAAAATCGTCTATGTGAATAAATAATTGAACGGTAATACTTAAAATATAAAGCGAAAAACATCATCGAATATCCGTCAGCTCATTGCGTATTGAGTAACTTCTCAGTGAAATAATCGTGAATATAGTTGAGAACGCATCTTTTAGAAATATTTAAGTGTAACTATAAAACAATGCAAGTGAGAATAGTTCTGAGATTTTGGAAACCGCGCCTCAATAATGTATGTAATGTAACTTGCAGTAGATCACTCCCTGTTCCTTGCGCAAGCGTTTGTCTTCAGCGTCAGTCGGTAATCATAGTTCGGAGCGAGAGCATGTCGCTTTAAATCCCGCTAGCGGCTAACTGTTCACGAAAGTTATCTATCAACAATTGTAAACTTTGTAAATTTTTAGATCACCGTGTTCACGGTTAATTTTAAGAGATAAATGTTTAACTCAAAACGTCGTCTTGCTCTGCACAAACAACGTCGTGAGTAGAAAGCCTTAAATTACTCATTGTAAACTAATTTGTAAGTATCAATGGAAAATAAATAGTGACGAACCGGTGATGTTTGTTGTAGGATCTTATTCTTTCGTGGTAATCTAACCGATGTCTGATGTAGAAAATTACGAAGCCGACGGTGACGAAGTGATAAAAAAAGAGTAGGACTTCTTAGTTATTGAAGGTAATCCACCCGAACAGATCCAATCGAACCGGTAGACAGAAACATTAACGACGAATCCGGATGTGTAATATACATCAGCTAATGTAGGAAAGACACTGAAACTCTTGACACATCCGTTAAGTGACAGATCGGATCGACCATGCCACAGGTGGCTATCCCCCCAACTGGAACCCGTAGATCCGAACTTGTGTGTGCGAGCGCGGAGGCGAAGCGCGCGCGGGCCGCGGCGCGCCCTGATTGGTCCACGGCGCGGTGTCGACGCGCGCTGCGCGTCCGCTCACAAGTTTGGTTATACGCGGGAGCAGTTTTGCTGGGAACATTTCTTCTCTCTTCAGTTGATTTTAAGTTCTTAGCGTTGGTTTTTATGGTTTGTGTTTTGTAGCCAGTTTGTTTGTAACGTTGTTTGTTATAATCACGAAAAAAAAGCCGTGGTGTCATTTTAGGTCCCGGCATTTGACTAGAACCTCACGCCGGGTGTGGGTCTAATTCAGGGGTAAGGGAGAGAATTACCAAAAATGTCATGCAGAGATTATCAAGCTCGCAGGAAGACTTAACCTTAGAATAAAGCAATGCGAGGGTTTTGAGTTAATCTAGAACTATGCTTTCAACTGACCGCGAAAAGGATCAGAGATCAAGGATCATCTCCAAATGGGGGAAATTGCAGAGCCTGAGTAATAACTCAGGCGGGGGGCATGGTTCTAGTCATTAGCCGACATCTATACTGTATATTTTTTAATTAGCCGCTGCGTACACCGAACCTTTCCAAAGTACTTCGTGAAGGTCAGGCACGCAGTACTCGTAATTGTAGAGCATTTATGAAGATATGTAAGAGGAACCGAAAAAAGGGTGCTGCGATTGTACCGTATGGCGTTCTATCATCTCTGCCTACCCCTCCGGGAAAGCGGGGTGATGATATTTACTAACTAAAATAGATATCTGTCACTACCAAAATGTTCTTGGGCGTAGGCCATCGGGTGAGGCTTTTTCAAAATGTATTTTATTTGGATATTTATATTAACTTACCTAACCTTAGCTGACCCAGAGTAACTTAGATCAATAAAACGTTCATAATTGCATAATTCGATGCACATAGAATACACGTGATTTTAGCTTAGACTAATTGAATAATACAGAGCGGACAGTCTGGGTGACCTCGCACCAGTATGAAGTGAAGCATAAAGAGCAGGTACGTAATACCCGTAATCGGAAAGCATGTATGAATGGCTGCAGTCGCTCTGGATATTTGGCCGCTTAGAGTTCGCTCTTAAAGATCTGATGCTAAAGAAATCTGCATGCTTTTCATGCCTGCTTATGCTTCCGAGAATACAGCGTGATGCTGACATACACACCCATACCTCATACCCCGCTTGTCCGGAGGCAGGGTTACCATATGTATGATTTGACGGTTTTAAAAAAACCTGATACTTAATGAAAAATACTGTCGCAGACGCACGTATTTTTGGTGTCGGAGGTGAGTTTATTCACTCGGCGTCCAAACAGCCCCACATGGCAAGATCTTTTACGAGTGCTGCGTGCCTACGATGGCGCTAATTCCACAATTGGTTGCAGGCGACACGACGAGGCACCATCAAGTCCGGCGGTCCGGGTGAGGTAGTAGGTTGTATAGTACAGTATTACAACGTTTGGCGTGACTGTATAGCCTGCTAACTTTCCCGGCCGACGGTATAATCGTCGATGGAGACACGCTGCCGAATTCGTCAACTGTGTTGCTGTTTCACTTTGTTACTGTGTCAACTGTTTTCGTGCTACAGTTTTTTACTGTTTACAGTTTGTTAATATGTCAACAGTGTTTGTGTTTCACTTTTTGTACCGTTCACAATTATCTCTGACTGTGTCAATTGTCTTTGAGCTTCACTTTTTTACCGTTTACAATTTCTTTCTATGTATTAATTTTTTATAGTGTAGATTTTGTTAGTGTTCAGCCGTTCCTGTTCGATTAATATTTCACTTTGCCACTGGTCAACTGTTGCCATGATTTTATTGGCGTGCAATTGTATACTATTCGTTTATGAGTTAGTTTTACATCATAGGGTGCACACATTCTAGAATAAGTTAAATTGGTTATTTACTGACGGTTTGTTTGTAATATGTAAACTGTATCATCTTATTAAAGGTTTCTACTATTTACAGCGTTCTAATTGTGTGAATCTTTACCGTTAACTGTTTTACTTTTTTGCTATGTCCACTCCAACGGTGTTTCACTTTTTTACCATAAACAATTTGTTACCTTGTGAACTATTTGATTTTGTTATTGTCTTAGTTGTTACTAGTGACCTAACATGGATTCCTTGTAGTTATTCAATGCGATCGTGCCAACCCGGGTGAGCTTAACCCTACATCATTTTTTCTGAGCCATGGATCTGAATATCAGTAGGTGTGGTATGATTTGCTGTTATGATATTATTAGCTTATCACATGGCTTGGAAATTGGTGCCATGCCAGGACCTTCCTTGTATTGCACACGACTACATTGAAGTGGATGGACAACACAAACAACTTTTTCATGCTACCTCTTGTTAAGTAGGTTCTTGTGTAAAATATGCGTTGATGTTTCCTTTACACACTCTTGGATTCGTAATTTTTTAAAAGATCTATAACAAGGTACTTAAAAGAACCGACATGAAACTACGCTGGGAGTCAACATACAAATACATTTTTATTCTTGTAGCTAAAAAAAATAATGTACATTATCCCTTTAAATGCTACCACCTACAGAAAAGTAATGAGTATCTTCCCGTAGAGTAGTGACTTTTCGCATGCCATGTACTCATATCTACATCCCCCTCCAATATCTTAGCATCCTCATACCTCAACATTTTGGACCAATTTTTGCGATTAAGGGCCTGGTACTAGCCAAATCGCAAAGTTAGACGAGGCACCCCAAGTTAACTAACTAAGTCTGACGATTATAAGTGTCATCCTTACAATATATGATTCCTTGTCTAGGAATCGAATTATTTTCGTTAATGTATGTTTCCTTTTTCTATACAAAATACATTGCGGAAACGGTGTCCATTTCCGAACTTTTTTGACTAAATGTAGAAATCTAAAAGCAAATGGAATTTTTTGTTTATGCATATATGCTGTTTTTGCTTATATCTAGAAATCGAATTACTTTCAAATTTCTAATGAGAAAAATTAACTTTTTTATTTTTATTATTATTTAAATAAATGATGGAATAAAAAAATATTAACAATCCATTATCAGTCTGGAGTTCTATTTGGATTTGCTGAAGCTTTTGCATATTATTACATTTGTTAAACAGTGCATTTGTATGGCGCGAGTAGTTGGCTAGATAGCCGGAGCCCGACGTCGCTTAGTTAGAGCAACTCGAAATAATTCTTTCTAAATGTGACCAACCAGCATAACGCGTGAAACAGGTTTTCTTATTGTTTCGTTAAATAAATTGGGAAAAGTTAAACATGTTTCACATGTTCTTCGCTGAATGGGTAGATAATGTTAAGATCTTCGAAAGGGTATTAAATTAAATATTAGTTAATATAAATATAAGCCGCAAACTTGAAAAAAAATATTTGAGACCTGACTTCAAAAAAAAAATTCCATGCATAAAATATCAATTTCTGTAACATTTTTCTTTCTGTTTTCGTAGAAGCTTAGCTGGAATTATACATGTTTTTTTTTCATGTTCTCATTCCATAAAGATCAGGAACTTAACGCAATCAAACCATTCGAATTGGCTAGTATAACCATCTCTCTACCTCCAATATCATATCTGTACCGCCGATGTCTCCGCCTACAGGAGGCTCCGAAAGGTTAACTTGTTTTAAGGTTAACTTAGGGTTCCATACCAAAAGGGTGCCAACGGGAGCCTATACCAAGCCTCCGCTGTCCGTCCGTCCGTCCATCCGTCCGTCCGTCCATCCGTCCGTCCGTCCATCCGTCCGTCCGTCCATCCGTCCGTCCGTCCATCCATCCGTCCGTCCATCCGTCCATCCGTCCGTCCATCCGTCCGTCCGTCCGTCCGTCTGCCGGACGGGGCCCATACAAAAAACGTATTTTTTGTATTTAATCTTGAATGATGGTACGGAACCCTTCGTGTGAGAGTCCGACTCGCACTTGGCCGGTTTTTTCTGTTATATGCGGTGCCCGACCACGCCCATGGGTTTCGTCCAGTAATAGATAAAAATAAACATTTTACACCAAGGTTTTTTAAGGGTAACTCGTTTTTAGGGCTGTTTTAGATTCTAGTTTTATTTCTGTTGGATAGTTTGTTAGTTTTGAATAGTAATTTAATGTAATTTTTCTAATAGTTTATGCTTTTTAAAATAAGAAAATATTTATTTAAAACCACTATCGTATGCAATGTGGATGTGTTTTATATTTTAATAAAAATCCAATAATTTAAAGTAAAATAAGTTAAAGTAACCGTAATAACAAAGCACCAGTGAGCCCAGACATGAACACATCAGCTTAGGCTGCTCGTTCATCAAATAAATAAATAAATAAAATAAATAAATAATTTTTATTCCATCATTACCTTAAAAAACTATATTTACGAAATAAACACTTTTTTCTAATGCGTTTTGTTTATGAGTTATGGGACTTCACTAAATGTATTGATGTTTTAATATTAAGGTGGCCCAACCCGCTCAACTCCCCATACAAACGGGGAAAGAAGATCACGCCCATATTTCTTATCAGAGATACCAAATTTTGCTCAAAAGAGCTTTATTTGATCGAACTAGATGTCTGATGACCGTTGGCATTGTAAAATTGTGTTTGGTTTCTAAGTTATAAGGTCCGAAAGTTCGAATTTTTCGCGCGTTTTATACAATAACTTTGGTGGTTTATTACGCAATGATAAAGTAAGAAAATCTTAAAAAGAATAGTCATCAGACATAGCTTATTTAATGAAGATTTATAATATATTTGGTTTTTGTTAGATTTTTGACTACAGCGGTCGTGGTTTACTTTTAGCTATAAGTCGTTTTGAAATCAAAATTTTCGTAAATCTTACCAAATCATACACTATGCACATTATCTTTTTTGTGGACATGTTGCATCTTCCTCATCACGGAGCTTGCCTTTTTCTTTGAACCAGAGAATGTTCCAGAGCGCAACAGCACGGTTTTGTACAGTGCACGCGAATGAGTTAGTCCCGGCGGGTTGGGCCACCTTAAGTAAATAGTTGATACCATAAATAAAAATGTGTCTAGCGAAGTCCACATTAGTTTTACCCGTAATTTACTTTTACATCTACTCTTGTCAGTATACAGACTGTTCCAAAATTCATTGATAAAGGAGGTCATCTATACTAATAATAAATCTGCACGGGGTGTTCATGGAGTAAGTTGCTTTGTTTTATAAGATACTTCGTTTGTAGACTTTATGTATGATACTAAAACTAAATTGACAATTTTTAGAAATCAGTTCTGTATGTATGTATGTATGTATGTTCCTCCATAACTCCTAAACCGATTATCCGAATCAGATGAAACTTTGTACACGTACATTTAACTACCCTGGAATCAGAATAGGCTAATAGAATTCAGTTACGCTTACGCTAAGATGTGGCTGTCATACAAACTGTGCTCTGCACGGCTCGGCTGGAGGGCGGAGGGGGGGGGGGGGAGGCGCTTACTTTTACTAATTGTACCGAAGTACGGCTTGGTATTTCCCGCAACTTTAGGACTACTTGGCATTACGCTAAATCGCCAGAGTTGCGACCAATGGAATAACATACTTATTACGTGAAAACCAATTACTCGATTTAGATGCGGATTGTAACTACGTCTAGCCTGATTCTACTCAAAACTTATAGGCTACATAATATAACGCTTCATTACCAGAGGAGTGAGTAGAGAGTGTTATAACTTGCGAACCACTTACCCGAGAATTTTATCAACGTATAGCATCTCTTGGAGCAGTTCGGTTCCGGATGGATTACCGTTTTCGATGTTGAGGCTGGCTGTGGGTTGGAGTCCACGCAAAACTTACCTACGTTACACGTTACTTACTAGGTAAGCAATGTAGCAGTGCAAGTGCAGAAAGGTTCTGGCGGCAAATGCTTTTTTTTTGCCTCAGTCGTCTGCTGCGCTCGTGCCGCAGCAGACGACTGAGGTAACCGCTAGGCTCGCCGTGGGCGTAAATCCCAAAATTAGGTCGAGGATCGAGATTAAGAAACACAGCAACTTCAATCGAGAAGACTCATTTAAGCTCTCTGCAATGTGGAACCGCGTGCTTCATCCACTTAGAAGGGGCCAACGAGACGATAATATCGGCGACGATATTGTTTTGTATTGCCTGTCGTCTGAAGTTCGGACCGCAGCCAGACACATTTCCGCTTCCGCCCCCACTCACAGCTACGATTTACGCCCACGGTGAGCCTAGCGGTCACTTTAGTCGTCTGCTGCGCACGAGCGCGGCGGATGCCTCCTTGACAACGGGCTGAATGATTAGCTCGAAACGTCGGAGAATATCTCTACCTGCCGCGTGAAAAGCCGTAACATTTTTCAAACATGTCTAACGACCGCGGTAACCTCAAAAGTATCATAGGTAATGTCGTATTATAAAGTTAATTCCGGACTGACTCTAGTGTCCGATTCCAAAAACGATTTTGGGGTTGATATCTCATCATTGAAGTTAAAATGCCTTAGCGCAGGATCAATATGCGAAATCAGCGCCATTTAGTAGTAAACATGGGGAAAGCGTTGTTTAGATTGGAAAAATCGAGAAATTCTTTTGCCTATGTAATTGTCGGGATAGCTTACTGGTAGTGCTGTGGACATGAATCTTGCTTCCGACGAATGTTCAGAGCAAAAACGTTTTCTGTACGGTCAGTTCGAGTTCTCACCTAAATTGGCGTTTACAAAACTTCAAAGTCAAAATCAAACTCGGGCTACCAATATCTATAAAATTGCTATATTATCCCGCATCGCATCGCACTGGTACCATCGCATTGAATGAACGAAGGTCGAAGCGATAATTAAAGTTGTCTCTGTTTTCCATTCAGTTCAATCACTCGTTTTCATATGAAGGCAAGATCCTGGCATGTCACCTAATACCTTCGGGGACGCGGTGTGATGAGCTTTTTTATGGAAAGCGACCTGAATGGCTAAATACCGCACAACTACCGCCATTATATTAGCCCAATACACCACATTCTCGAAGGAATTCGGTGCCATGCCAGGACCTTCCCTTTATAAACACGGCTACACTGAACTGGATAGAAAGGACTGACAAGTTTTCATTGCAGCTTCGACCATAGTTCATGCGATTCGTTGGTACTACGCCGGGCGGTGCAGCCCTACCACCTAGTAGGGGAACGGAACCTATAGTTTTACATGGGTTTCGAACCATGGACCAGCCGGCATTCGTAACGAAATGAAGTTATCCAACTAAGAAAGAGAAAAAAGTGTTGCATGACCGTGGCGGGGATTTAAAACCATAACCTCTCGCATGAACGGCAAGTCCTCTAGCCCCTACACCACGAGCTGTACATTATTTTGATTAAAAAGTAAACATAGACAGAATTTTAAAATAAGTATGTAAGTAAAAAAAACATTTTTTTGTTGAGTCACCCCCGCGCTACAAACTGAATGCACACCGTGCACTTTCGCGCCCCACATCGATGCATCTCTGCAAAAAAACTGCAAGGAACGGAAACCCATCGCCGAAATCGCAAAAAACCGTACGAAATTGCGTCGACGCACAATGGACCCCTTTGGCGTAAAAAAACCCTTTTCATTCAACTCGAAAACTTTGGGGTGAGGTTTTTATTATTTTTTATCGCCTCCCATTGTGTTCGCTTTTCCGTAGCTGCCACCTGGCCCAAACGGATTAGAAATGTTTTAATCCTTGATTGGCCGTATTGATAGTTTTTTTGTTGAACCGAAATTTTAGAAAAAAACTGTATCGGGGTTAATATCAGCGAGCATGGAAGGAAAGGAGTAACGATGGAAATAAAATCGACGGTATCGAGGCAGCGTAGCCACGATTTAGTGGAAAACGTCTAACTCTAGTTAGTTCAGTTACGAATTCGGGACGTGCAAAATCGAATATTCCTTGCACTCAATAGCGTCCTTTTTTTATGTAACTGGCCATGGATGGCTTAACCGAATTACCGTCAGATTTTAGCCTAACACATAACATGGGAACTAGGTGCCATGTCAGGGCCTTCTTTATATTGCTTGGCTACATTAAACTGGATAGAAAACACGGACAATTTTCATTGCCGCTTCGGCCATGGTTCATTCAATGCGATGGTACCAACCCGGGCGGGATTAACCCTACTACCTAGTAAGTAGGGACCGCCATTTTTACGTGGAATCCGAACCACGGTCAGCCTCAACGGTTGAAAATGGTTACCCATCCAGAACCAAGCTTATCGAATCGCAAGGCGTCGCACACTGAGCTACCGAGGCTGACAAGAAGGGTGTCCTGTGAAGTTCTTATACGTGTCGTTGGAACTCGAGAAAATCAGTAATAGCGTATTTGTAAGCGAACGCTGCCGCTATTGTATGCAACGTGGCTACGCCGATCCCATGCAAACGTGTTCCGGTTTCTACTCCTGTCCTTCCGTGCTCGCTGGTTGATGTAATGTCACTTGCCAGCAGACACAAAGCTCTACACGTTTCTATCGTCCTCCGTCCCTTTGTATCGATCAACGCACAACTGGCAGAAAATTGATCCACCGTCAACATTCCTCAAATAAGAACCAAAGAAGTATAGTTTATGACAGAAATAGTATTAAAACTTACTATGAAAATGTATCACAAAATTTTCTTGTTCAGTAGCATCGCTTCAGGGTCCTTGAATCAGAATCAGAATCTTGCTTGTGGTGACGCTAGGTTCGGGGCACCTCTTTCCCCTGAAATTTGGTTGAGAGGCGATCGCATAGAGAATAAGTAAAAAACCGGCCAAGTTCGAGAGCCACGATTTTTGTATGGGGGCCCCCTTTAATTTTAATTATTTTTTAATCTTACCTATTTGTTGTTATAGCGGCAAAATAAATACACACATTTCAGCTGTCTATCTATTACGGTTACTGAGATACAGCCCTGTGACAGATGGACGGACGGACGGACAGCGGAGGCTTAGTAATAGGGTTCCGTTGGCACCCTTTGGGTACGGAACCATAAAAAGATAAATAAGTATTTATCCGTTGTTGGACGATGAATAAACAATAAAGGGATCCTTATAATTCTGCCGAGCTATTTTCCGCAAAGGTTAAGAATTTGATAGTCGTTTTAACATGTTGCAAGGTGTTCATCCGAGTGTTCGTGATAAATACGGAACCCTAAAACTTGGTTCATGACAGTCATACAGACGAACGAAAAGTGATCCCATTAGAGGTCCTTTGTTCCATTAGAGTTCCTTTGTTCCGTTTGAGGAACTACACCATAAAACATATTTTCGATGCGTGGCATTGGTACGTTTAGCTATCATACCCATTTTTGGTTGGATGTGCATAATTCATATCAACACTGGCTGAGGACATATTTTTGACACATTTTTTTGTGAAAAATACAATCGATAAAAATCTGGATCTCGACAATAGCGCTATATAGTTAGCTTATTTTATGCGTGGCCAAAATCAGAACTAAACTGTCGCCATCTTGAACGTTTATTTTCGCGGCTACAGGGATGTGTTGACATTATAACAATGTAAGTTACCCACTGCTTATTATTTTAGGCTGAGGGATGTTTTTCTTAAGTAATTATTCGTTTGTGAAGATATGTTTGTGATTTAGGTTAGCCATAACTACATACATACACACCTTCACGCCGTTTTCCCGAAAAGGTAGTAGTAGTAGTAGTGGTTTGATGCCATCGCGAGTTGTACTCGAAAACTCCTTGTTAGATTATAACGAAATATAAAAACACTGTATAAAGTCTAATCTAAATCGGATGGCACAAAATATCGTTTGACAGAGTTATAACCGGCGGGATTGACGTTGGAGTTTATATACGAGTGGAGCTAGCGGTAGTAATTAACCTGACTTAATTTTTTTTTTTCAAAATGATGAAAGATCTAATTTAGTTATATTATTTACCTAAAATAGTTATTTTCATTTCCTCAATTTTTTTTTATAGCAGGCTGTAAATATTTTCCCGATCAATGGGGGATTTTTTTTCATGTGGTAACTCTGAAAAGACAGTGGTGGTCAGACACGCGCAAAATAAGCTATGTGGGACTATATCTACGGAGTCCTCTATTCACAAGCCGTTTATGAGGGTCGTAGGTTTATGGTAAAATCCGGAAGAAGACAAAATTTGTATTAATGTTATCAGAAACCTGAGATAATCGAGTATTTTTGGTGAAAACCTAACTTGTTGAGGTTTATGATATAACTAACCGACAATAACCGAACCTTACTTAACCAAACTTGTCCTTATGTAACCTAATCTAGCCTAACGTAACCTATTTTAAACTAAAGGGTAGCGCGACTGCGCGGAATAACAAGCGCTCGCGAGCATTCGAGCATTGCTGGACATCTTCTAAGCGTTCCCCATACAAAGGTAGTTTACCAATCATTTGAAAACACTTTTCCGATTTGCCTGATATTTAGTATATAATATTCTACAATAAATATCTGTGTCTGCACGTTTTTGTTTTGCTGAAAAATATAAAGGAAGTCAAATAACAGGCAAAAGAATATTTTCATACAAATTTTGGTTTTCAAATGATTAGTAAACTACGTTTGTATGGGGAGCATAATTTTCTGATGCTTACGGGCCCACCTTAAGCTATCCTGTCCATGTTAGGGCTCGCATGTCCATCTCCGGGGGACGAAGATATTGGGGGTAGTTATAGAACATATTTGGGAATCATATATTGGCGACCGAGATGTGACTACCCAATATGTGACGTGGGCTAGCTGTCAGTTTGACATTGACGTTAGTTGACTATCTGCCTGCTTTGGTTCTAGTTTTTTTCAGGTAAGAATCTACTTAATTCTTACTCAAATCTTCCCCAAAAAGTACCAATATATTCGCGAACCTTTCTAGGTTCCTAGGTGCGCGTTAAATACACCCTACTCATGTAAGCATCCATATTCACTATTTCTCACCCGTCATCGATCGACAGATTTGCGGAACTGCCCTGCCAACCTTACCAATTCATTGCTACCACATTTTGAAAGCTTTAATTTCTAGACCACCGGCTAAAAATGATAATTTTTTGTGGTCAAATGTTTGAAGTAGGTATGATCATAGAATTCCGCATCTCAGCGTTATAAGCTTTTTTTTCTTCACCCTACCCGAAAAGCTTGCTTGTGCCCCCCATGCGAATAAAATTGTGCGGAATTTGGGCTTCATGTATGGGCAATTGGACAGAGTGTCGGCAGCACTGATAAGTCTCATAAGGCGAATACCCATTTTTACAACTAACCTAACATAAAGGGCATTCTACACGATGAAGGTAGCGTGTGGCGCAAGTGGCAGGAAGCATTTAAAAGGAATGTACTTGCACCAGTGGTTTGGTGGGTGCTGGGGGTTGGTGCCAGTGTGTCTGACAAGGCAAGCACTGCACTCTGTATGCTACATAACTGGGCTCGAAACCAAAGCCTGTGCCACTAGGCCATTGCCATTGTGCGAGTCTATTCATGCTTCCTAGTACTGTGCTGCACTCTACAATGCATCATTAAAAAGCTCTTTAACAGTGCCTGACTGTTAAATCCATTGCGTTGCAGCATGCACGCGGGCAACATGAGTGTCGATCCGCGGCGCGCCGACCGCGAGCGGCGCTTCAAGCCGCCACCCGCCTCCGCCGCGCCCACCGAGGACCTCACGGCTGACTACTGCAACATCCTAGGTGCGTTGTTCTACCTTGCAGATGCCTTCTGCCTTTTCTTTGACCTTATTAGGGTTACGGGTTCCAAACGGAACCCTATTACTAAGCCTCCGCTGTCCGTCCGTGCATTCTTCCGTATGTCTGTCTGTCACAGGGCTGTATCTCATGAACATATGTAGACAGCTGTCATACAGTCATAGGTAGACAGCAGAAATCTTCACAGAGTGTGTATTTCTGGTGCCGCTATAACAACCAGTGGCGTGCAATCCGAAGAGGCTGAAAAGCACAGCTTGCCCTATAAAATCCCACGCAAATTACAAATCCGGCAAACTACATTCAAACAATAAAATTACAAATTGAATTAACGGAAATGTGCACTTTCTTATTGCCGAGCGCTTCCATAAGCTGTGTATGGAAACAACGCAAAAGCTGAGAGCTCGAAATCTGCGATTTGTATGGGCATTCAAAAGCAGCGCTTCTGAGTGAGAGGTAAATAGGATTATAAAGAGCGTGAGAAAGGGACAACATTTCTAACTACTTCACAATATTTTTGTAAGAGCGAAAAGCGAATAGAGTTTTACTTGTGTGGAACAAAGAAAAAAATTGACGGGTTGTAGCTTAGTCTGTTCCTACTCCGAAAAACAAACGACTTCAAAAGCTGGGCTTATTGGCTCGAAGGACGTGTTAATGCATCCGTCTGAGGGAGATCGGCATGTGAAAATTATGATAGTGACGAAAAAACAAATCGTGGGCACGTGAGGATAGGGTTATTTAGGTCGCAATTCAGTATTGCTGATCGTTCCCCGATTCCCCGAACTGTTGGGAATTTCAGCTCTTGTGGGGAAAATGGTGGGAAATGCAAGCGTGTCGCCGCGTCTGGGAATTTTCGCCGAACTGTCCAATATACAGGGAATTCATTTGATGCTGTGTTTTTTGCTCATTCTAAATACAAATCTATCCCAATTAGGTTGCATGAGCTTTTTTTGCTAATTCGAATTTTTCAACGAAAACTTGGATCCAATTCCGGATTTTAACGAATTTCGGGTAATCCTAAGAACATTTTTGGGGAATTTGAGGAGCTGTAAACGGTAACGCTTTTGTCGCAAATTTTTTTACCTACGAGTCGGACTCGCACGCGAAGGGTGCGAGTCCGACTCGCACTTGGCCGGTTTTTTTTTATGTGTCCTGTTTAGGCACACGGTTGTTGCTAGTCCATTCCTTTTAACATTCTTGGTTCCTTCCTTTTTTTTTTAAAAAAAAGGTGTTATAATTAATGTTTAGAGATATTCCTGTGAAATATTATGCTAAGGTACAACCATCTAATTAACCATTGCATTACAAAATAAAAAACAAAGTATACATAGTACAAAAACAATCTGGACATTTATGGTTAATATCACACCTACATTCATGATATCAGCCCAACACACTGCATTTTCCCTTTATGGGCACGGCTACACTGAACTGGATGCAGCTCATGAATGGAAGGTCCTGGCATGGCACTAAATTCCTTTGGAAATGTGGTGTATAGAGTTAAATCATAACTGTAGTTTTGTGGTATTAGCCATCCATGTCAGGTTGCACGAAAATAACTATATTTTCATCCAAGGCTCCCGGGCTCTTTCACCCGGGCAGTTTTACATGGATTCCGAACCATAGAACAGGTCACATTCATGACGAAATGCACTTATCCAACTCTAAAATAGAAAGAACGAAGTGCATGAATGGGGTGGGGGATTTGAACCCAGACCTCTGGATTGCATGGCAAGTCCCTGCGCCACTAAGTTACGAGCCACCGAGTCGTCCTGTGTGACATTGTTGGAAAAGGAAATATCACTATATTGTGTTGAGTTTTACAAGTGGCTCGGATGTCCAAAACATCTTTTTGTTCCTTTAATTTTTTCTGTGAACAAATTTAAGCCTATTTTGGATCAAGAGAAAGAAAGAAAGAAAAGAAAAATACAGTTTATTTTGCACATTTTTACAGTGTTATATCGTCGTTATCGTAAAGAAATTACTACTAAACAGTTTAAGTTGAAATAGTGAGTATAATAACATAGTGTGCAAAAATGGCCATGGCTCAGCACGCCAGGGAGGTACGTAAATTGCCCTGCCTGGCGCTGGTTTTCAGCCGCTGCCGTGTGAGTGTGTGTGAGTTTGGTGAGGTGTGAGAGTGTGTACTGCTTGTGTATGAATGAAGGGTGTGAAGGTGTGTGATTGTGTGTGAATTATGTGTGTATTTTAAGTCTGCAATCTGTATATGTCTGTGTTTTATGTTTGTTTATATCCGTCAGGTGTTGTGTGCCATCGGTGTTTAGTGTATATATATAGTGCAGTAGGTTAAGGAGTGGTTCACGTAGAAAAGCGCGTTTCTTTTGTTTGTATATTAATGCTATTTTATTTTTATTATTATTTTATTCCTCTTTGCTGTTTCAGAAGTAGTTTCCTGCACGACATTTTAAATGCGTGCAGACCACCCAGCGCCCTGGTGGGTGGTGGGATATCATTCCAACATTTCGCTGCTGCATATTTGAAACTACGTCTGAAAGCGGCTGAGGAATACTTCGGTATTTGTAGTTTGAAAAGTTGTGCTTGTGTATTGTACCTATGCGTGTCCTGGGTCCAAATAAGTTTCTTGTACAAATATTCCGGTTTCTGTGTTTTAACTATTTTATGGATCATACGCTGAAAGTGGAGTTTTCTGCGTGGCTTCATTTTTAAAGGCACTCAAGGCACTTCTATGGTCGTTTTCGCTCACTGGACATTATCTTTCCAGGCATGGTGTTCTCGATGTGCGGCCTGATGATGCGTCTCAAGTGGTGCGCGTGGACAGCCGTCTTCTGTTCTGCCGTTAGCTTCGCTAACTCGCGCGTCTCCGACGACACCAAGCAGGTGAGCTCTCATTGGCTCTTGTCACATGCATGTCTTACACGTATTTTTTTTTGCATGCTTGAGAACTATTTTCTAAGTTCCTTTCACTTCAAGATTTTTTATGGAACCTGTCATGGATGGCTAATATTACACAACTACCCTTATATTGGCCCAATACAGCACATTCCTGAAAAAATTAGGTGCCATGCCAGGACCTTTCCTTTATGTGCACGGCTACACTGAACTGGATGGAAAACATGGACAATTTTACTTTTTCGCTTCAACCATACTTTCGTCCGTACCAACCCGGGCGAGCTTAACCCTACCACCTAGTAGGGGATCTCGTAGAAAACCTACAGTTTTACATGTGTTCCGAACCATGGAACAGCTCGCATTTGTAACGAAATGCACTTATCCAACTCAGAAAGAGAAAGAAAGTGGTGCATGACTGGGGCAAGGATTTGAATCCAGACTTCTCACATGAAAGGCAAGTCCTATAGCTTCCAGACCACGAACTGTATAAAAAATTGTTGATTGACTTCGATATAACAGAACGAGACCTGGATTTTCCCATGTGATGAGTTGCACAGAGTCTTTGCTTTTACAGGCTTTGTCAATGTACAGTATACACCTTTGGTCTCATCCGTGTCTACATTCTAAGCCTATGCTTCAAGCCCAGTATTCACCCCCCAACATTAAATCGATAACTGTCAGAATGCCGGTTGCTCGCTTTCAGATGGTGAGCTCCTTCATGCTCTCAATTTCGGCGGTGGTGATGTCGTACCTGCAGAACCCCGCGCCTATGCTTCCACCGTGGTCGTCCCTCAACAGCTAGTGGACAGTGCACGAGTTGATCTCGTACGATTACCACAGAGTATACAGTATACTAAAGAGATTGTGGTGAGATGAGACGACTATACTATAGATTAAAGGAAGGTGTAGATAGCTAACGTCATACAAATTAGAAAACTCGCCAATAATTATTTATTTTCGCTGGTACTATGACATTTCATATCCCTTCACTGCACTAACTAGTTACACCGTCATTAAAATAATCATGATTCTAATATTTGCCTAGGTAGGCATGATGATATTTAAGGCTCCAATATTTAGAGTTAATTTTTATTTTATCTCAGCGTCGGTTAATAAATTCTGGTAGAAAACTCCAAATATCAAGGTTTAGAGTATTATCTAGTGTATGACCGTAAAATGGATTTAATGAGTTGCTTATATTCTTTAAAGATATATGTTTATAAACACAAATTAAATAGGTTTTACTACGTTTTCTAGCCCGCGCTTGGAAACTATAAACCATTTAGGCAATTTTAGTTTTTGTGGTCACATATTTATCTAGTGAATAAGCGTGATAAATATATTAATTCACTTTAGAAAGTAGACTTTAAAGGTCAAAGCCTAAATTTTGCTTCGTTGCGCTCGATTTTCACCTGCATACAACAATAAACCCTAACGTAAAATCAATCCTTCGGAGATCGCCATTATCGTTTGTTTGCTGTACGCTGCAGCCAGTCGGAGCCTTAAACTATAAATTAAGAAATGTCATTTTAACTAAAAAAAATATCATTTATATGAATTGGTTTCCATTTAAAATATTCTGAAAAGTGAATTGCAGCACCACCTGTGGACTTTCATTCTCCCCATTCAACATTGGTTTGATATTAGCAATCTATCCCTTCCTTTTTAATCTATGACGATACAGAAGTAATGTACGGGTTTGTTCTCAATGTCGGGTCTGGTCCCATTACTTAGGAGGGAGGGTTATAAAAATTCGTAAATAAGTATATTCTATAAAAGATTTGTCCTCTAGAATCACCCTATGAAGTAAATAAACCCCGTTCAGAATTGTGAGTTGTAATCAATGTAGAGACCGTTTTTTAATGTTTACAACCTCTTTCTGTGTATTTAAAGGATTATCAATGTAATTGGAATGTGGCAAAACATTTTTATTTTTAGGCTCCCGATAGAACATTGATGTTAAGCTACACAATGTATATAATATAGTTGAATTGTATTTATTAGAAATAACCTCAATACATCACATTTTATTCATGACAACCTTTCCTCTGATAGCGGTACCACCTGTGGCAAAATATTGTTTATCTAAATGGTCCTCTAAGAACCCGGTAGGTTTCCACCTCATTTCGAAAGGATATGTCAGACAAGCATGTTCTCTATACAGTTAATGCAGTGGTTAAGTTACGTTTTTTCGTTCCATCATGAGCCCAATTTAAAAACGTATGTTCACTCGTATTCTGCTAGCTGGCGCCACCATCTATGTAGAAAAATCTTCTGGAAAGTTCGGCTGGGTTCAATGCCACACCCCGTAACTATGGATACAGATGGTTGTCAAGATGTCAATAGGCAACACTAATTCCCTCACAATATAATTGAAAAGTCTTGGAACAGATTAATTTTGTTTATTTTACATTTATAAATTTAAATTGTTTATATTTTTCGTACCATCTGCTTGTTCAAATCACTGGTTAAATGAAACAAAAATACCTAATCCACAAGCATACATTTTAATCATAAGAACAAACAATAGCAAACGGCGAGCCGCGGTCGGTTACAGAGTGAGCACGTCGCGGGCCGAGCTCTCGAGTACGTCAGCGGCGGACGCGACGGCCGCGCACCACAGGTCCAACTTCCCGGCGAGCGCCGCCACCTGTCACACCAGACACGATTGAAAAGGATGGCTAATACCACACCCACCGTCATATAAGCCCAATACACCGCATTCCCGAAGGAATTAGATGCCATGCCAGCAATATCCCTTTACAAACACGACTACATTGAACAGTATGGAAAACAAAGACAATTTTTAATCGTCACTTTGACTATCTTTTTATCCAATTAGATGATAGCAACCAGGGCGGGCTTATCTCTACCACCTAGTAGACCTACCACCAGACCTACAGTTTTACATGGATTCCGAGCCATGGAACAGCTCGCATTTGTGACGAAATGCACTTGTCCAACTCAGAACGAGAAAGTGGTTCATTAACGGGGTAGGGATCATGTCTTCTGGCATGGAATGCTAGTCCTCGCACCCCTGAGTTGGCAATGATAGATTGTGAATGTTTTCTTTCCAGTTCAAGTAGCCGTGCTCATAAAGAGAAGGTCCTAACATGGCACTTAATTCCTTCGGGAATGCGGTGTTTTGTTAATATCATGGTGGTGGGTTTGGTAGTAAGCCATCTATGTCTAATACCATAAAAAAATACAATTATACAAATAACAATTGAAATGATGTCTCTGATAAGGTGATAATATTATTTTGTAGGATCCCTTGACTACTACAAAGATGTGGTACACTACATGTCCCCCTATTCCCCAAAATAATGGTCACTCTGAGAGAGCCAGACGAATGACTCTGTTGTCTTTTAGGGAGATTGCATGTTCGTGTTGTAAGTATTACTTATTTGTTTTTTTTAACCTGCCATGTCAAAAAGAGAAAGAAGGTGGTGCATGACCAGGGTGATGATTTGAACCTATAACCTAAGACGAGCTGTACGAATTAATTCCAAGAGAGATGAGGATAAGAGAGATAAGTTAAAGAGATGCATAAAATTCCATGGATAAGAGAGATGAGTACATGATAAGAGAGAAGAGATTGCACAGGTGCTTACCTGTGCCGTGGAGAGCGCCCGTGGACGGACCCACGTCACTGTCACCGTCTGGCTGACCTGTCGGGTTGAAACGGCGTCCATTACATATCTTATGTATCAGTCCATGGTTTAAGATGATGCCACATGAATGCCTTTCTCAAGTACAGCATGCGTCTTTTTCAAAAATGTTAATTTTTAGTGCATTCCATATTCACGTGTCGTCATCGTAGCTGTATGGAATAAGCTTGCTTTAAACCCACGGTAAAATTTAATGTAAGGTAGCGGTTTAGCTGCACAGAAATGTCTTTGCTCTTTTTTATTGTTCAATCGGAAAGAAAACTGCTTATTTATCACGACAGGTGGCATTTAGGTGGCCCCTTCCTAAAGTTGCTGGCAAAGCTGTCAGATACCATACAAACTGAAACGGAATAAATATGAAAATTTTATTTACTCAATCTATGCAATTGAAATGTCTCAATTTCCTCAATGCTATTATAAAAATGAATTGTTCCAAATAATGGTAATCAAATGGAGTTTTTTTTTAATTATGCTTCTATCTGCCATCGGCTATCTAGCCATAATCAGATTTTATGATAATTTATTTATTATATATGAAAGGAGCCATGCGAAAGAAAATATCACAAAAACATAACCTAATATATTTCCTTTCATACTTTGTGTTGGTCAATGACATTTAAATTAGTTTGAAAACAAACAAAGCTCTTCTTTTCCTCTAAACCTAATTCTACCTGCATCATGGAGTACATCTATTATCTAAAATCTCGTACATAAAACATGACAGTTTTGACGACTTTAAGGTGAGATCGCTTCTGGCTATGACCTCAGAGATGACTATTTGTCAGTGTAATAATTTACCGTCCTATTCACCAACTCAGAATTCCCGGATTGGCCAACTGCTTCCTCCCAGCCCGCGCGTACCTGGTCTATGGCGCCCCGGATGAGCTTCTTGGCGAGGGTCTTCATCACGAGCAGCTCCACCTCGTCTATGGGCAGGCGAGTCTCCGACGCGATCTCGGCGAACGTCAGCCGGCGCTGCGCTGACGCGCGACGGAACGCCATCTGTCCACAATCCAATTATATGTTCCCGGCACATCTTGAAAACTAGATGTCTTTGTTGTGGCGTTGCAATTTACATTGCTCCCCACACAAATGTAGTTTACTAATAATTTGAAAACCACTGTTCCAATTTAATTGATATTTAATATTTAATATCAGACAACAAATATCTGTCTGCACGTTTTTGTTTTTTGAAAAATATAAACCCAATCAAATTAAATCGACAAGACAATTTTCATACACATTATGTTTTCCCTGTGGTTTGACGCAGAATACATTTACCGAAAAATCTAAAACATGCAACTCAGATATTTGATTTTTTTTTTTTTTTTTTATGTGACTGGACTTGGATGGCTAATACAACACGTTCTGTCATGGTATTAGCCCAACACACCACATGGGAACTAGGTGCCATGCCAGGACCTTCCTTATATTGCACGGCTACATTGAACTGGATGGAAAACACGGACAATTTTCATTGCCGCTTCGACCATCGTTCATCCAATGCGATGGTACCAACCCGGGCGGGATATACCCTACCACCTAGTAAGTAAGGAAGGGGACCTACAGTTTAACGTGGAATCCGAACCACGGCCAACCTCTCTCAACGGTCGAATGGTCACCCATCCAAGACCAGACCGGACCCAGCGTTGCTTAACTTCGGAGAGCGATCGCCGAAGTGTCGCGCCACTGGGCCACTGAGGCTGACAATGAGAATGCCACATATTAGATACAAATATGAAGTCAATTGGAACAGTCATTTTCAAATGATTAGTAAACTACGTTTGTATGGGGAGTGTAATTTGGAGGGAATTCTCAAAATGGGAGTCATTGCATTTCTTGGAATGAGTAGAATAGTACGAGAGCGGACCGTAGTCAACCCTACGTCATCGAGTAACAACATGGGACCCATTTGTGGTTGTGCGGATTAGAATAGGCTTCCTAAAAATACTAGGTTGCCTGACCCAAACCTGGAACGTTTTGTGCAGTAGGTAATATTAAATCACTTTTTTGGTAGAATTTAACGTCATCGAGTAACAACATGAGACCTAGCACAATCGGTAAAGGTCATCAAGAAAAGCTAAAAAAAAGTAGGTTGGCTCGTCCTACCCTGGCACGTTCTGAGGTTGGCCGGTTTTAAAATGTCGAAAAATAAAAAAAAATACGTCATCGAGTAACAAGATGACAATACCACCATTCGATAGTCCTATGAACATACTTCATAAAAAAATTAGGTTGGCTGCCCTCAGCCTGGCAGGTTTCCTACGCGGCCATGTTGAACGTCGGATGCGCCCAGTTCTTATATTCATCAATTGTTAAATTAATATAATATAACAGTTTTGTGATATGTATATCTATAAACCGGTGATGTTTTTATTGATCTGAACTCACGTTGGATAGGTAAAAAAAAAACAAAATGAAATATTTGTGATATATTGATAGTTTGCGTGCAATGGTTGCAAAAAAAATCATTTCAACAAATATTTTTCTTCTGTCGCTCAAGATACAACTAAATACATCCAATAAATTGTAAATCTCGCATTAGAGCAACTCAAAATATTTTTACCACGCAATAAGAAGTCTGTCACTTTTGAATCTGTTAAAGTCCATATGGGGCAGTATTATAGAACCTCTTAGAATTGTATTTAATATGGCACATTTCCAAACTTATTAAAAATTACTAGGGTAATACCATTGCTTAAAAAGGGATCTCATAATGATGTTGAAAATTATCGGCCTGTGTCCTTACATTCACAGTGTTATTAATTATAATCAATTCGGATTTCGTAAGTGTAGGTCAACAGGAGATGCCATTGCCTTGATGTTAATATCTATTTTAACTTCTCTAGTTAAATCTATGAGCACCTACGGCATTTTCTGTGATGTATCAAAAGCTTTTGACTGTGTAGATCACAAAATACTTCCAGGAAAACTAGAACACTTATGGTGTTAGGGAAAATAAATGAGGTATTTGTAAATTATATATATTAAATAGACAACAAAATTGTGAAGTAAACGGTACTAAGTCTGATGTAGAATCAATCACTATGGGTATACCGCAGGGTTCAGTTCTAAGACCGTGGTTTCATATGTTGTTATAAATGATATTTCAAGCTGCATCGCAACAGATAATGATATGATTTTATGTGCGGATGACAAATCATGAATTTAAAAAAATCGTATATCAGAACTACGGGAGTCCTTTATACAAGCTATGAACTCACTTAAATTATGGTGTGAAGCCAATAACCTACTTTTAAATGACAGTAAAACGAGTTTAATGCACTGGGGACCCAAATACGTAATGTGAATTGTGATGTATTAAATACGGCAAATGATCTATCTTCAGCTATAACTAAAGAAATAACCTTACTTGTGATACTTTTGGGGTTACCGTTGTCGTTAAATATATTTGAAAATTAATATGGCTTTTCACGCGGCGGGAGGAGACATTCGCCGACGTATCGAGCTGATCGTTCAGTTGTCAAGGAGGTTGTCCGCCACGTTCATACGCAGCAGACGACTGACAACTAGGCTCGCCGTGGTCGTAAGTCATAGGTGTGGGTCGAGGTGGTAGCGGAAATGCGGTGATAGTGCTTCTACGGTCTTCCTAAAATTCACAAAGACGGGAACCCCCTTAGACCAATAGTCAGCCAGATAAATGCTCCTACCTACCTCCTCGCTAAACATGTCGCCTCAATATTTCAACCCCTGTCTGGCAAGACGTCGTCCTACGTTAAAGATTCGGCCCATTTTGTGGAATTGTTGTCTACAGTGAAGTTGGCATGCATGGATCTATTAGTGAGCTTTGACGTCGAGTCGCTGTATACACACGTACCAGTCCAAGAGTCCCTCGACATCATCAGAAACTTAGTCATCAGCAACGACATCGACACTGAGTGCGTCAAGCTCCTGCCATATTGTCTCACTACGACATACTTTCTGTGGCAAGGACAATACTACATCCAGCGAGAAGGTGTAGCAATGGGATCACCAGTGACACCAGTGGTGGCAAACCTTTTCATGGAACCGCTGGAACACCGCACATTGCAAACTTCACCTCTTAAGTCAATGTTTTAGGTACGGTACGTGGATGACGTGATTTCAATCTGGTCACATGGTCGCCAATCACTCGACGCTTTCATCTCTCATCTTAATTAGGTTCACACAAATTTAAAATATACAGTAGATTGTGAGAAGGTAGGCACTTTGGCGTTCTTAGAAGTACTTTTTGCTCGACGATTGGATGGAATCCTAAGCCACACAGTGTACCGCAAGCCGACACACACAAATCGTTGTCTACAAGCTACTTCGCATCATGCTCATTTTGGTGCATTTGTGTGGGTGCATTTGGAATCGGTCGCAAGAGCATTGAGACTCAGAGCACAGCGGTTGTGTGACAAGTGTGTCACACAACCGCTGTGCTCTGTGTGTGTGTGAATATCTTCACCGAAATGGACCCTGTGCTTCGAGAACATGGGTACAATTTTCGCAATGTCGGTCAGTCAGTCAGCGTGTTTGCATCCACTGCTGGACATACGCCTCTCCAATCCTTCTCCAGTCCTCCCGGCCCTCAGCGGTACGGAAGCACTGCTTTCCGCCGACGCACTTGTCTCATCTTCCCACCTGGCGAGTGGTCTTCCCACACTCCGTTTGCCTGTTCACGGCCGCCAGTGTAGGACACGGTAACTCCAACGGTCGTCGTCTCTTCGGCTGACGTGACCAGCCCACTGCTATTTGAGCTTAGCCACGCGGTGTCCAATATCGACTACTTTGGTACGTCGGCGGATTGCCTCTTTACGTACCATATCCCGTAGCGATATTCCCAGCATTGCACGCTCCATTGCTCGCTGGGCAACTTTTAACCTTTGGACAACGGCGACCGTCAGAGTCCACGTTTCACACCCGTACGTCATGTCATAACCGGGAGGACGCACTGGTCATATGTTCGGGTCTTTAAATTTCTACGGAAGGTCAGACCTTAGAGCGAATTTAAGCTTTCCGAAGGCAGCCCAACCCAGTTGAATCCGTCGCTCAACCTCCAAAGACAGTCCTTGTATACGAAGCCGCAGGATTTGACCGAGATATACTTGTATTTATTTATTTGTATTTATTTATTTATTTATTTATTTGACAAATACATACATTTTACATAACAGGAAACCAAGGCGTAAAATGTAGCAAACTTAATTTCAATATGGAAGAAAAAAAAAACAGACATTTAATTAACTATGGATGAGTTAACTTTCAAATAGCCTTCCAAAAATGTCGTGCACACTCTCTCAAACGTCCTTCTCAGATTTACAAACACATCACATTCAGGTGTTGACAGATGCATCGCATTGAACAGCCTCAGGACGAGACATATGGGCGACCAGTAGTGAGAGCGGGTGCGCGTCACGATCTCGGCAAACAAACGTGCGTTCCGCCGTCGAGCGTAACCATCAGGCACGTTCAGTGCTAGTACCAGCTGTAGTAAAGCTTGCGAATCAACTTTCCCAATCAGAATTTTGAAACCAAACAGCATTAATGCCCGGGATCTCCGAAGTTCAAGTGAGTTGAAGCCCAGAATCCCGAGTAAAAATGCTGTTGGGTACATATAAGGGTAATACCCGTTTATCTGAGTATATAAAAATCTCAGGAACCTTTTTTGAATTTTCTCCAGCATGAGAATATAGTGATCCTCATGTGGAGACCAGACAATTGCCCCCGCTTCTAGCTTAGATCTGACAAGCGTATTAAACAATAATTTTAGTGCGATCGGATCCTTAAACTCTTTGGCATTTCGCAGTACGAAACCCAGCTTGCCAAATGAGGCTTTTGTTAATGCTCGTATGTGAGGATTGAAGGTGAGGTGTGCATCAAAAACAACACCGAGGTCTTTAACTTCTGTCGCCCTGGGAATTCCTTTAGCACCCAGGCGGTAGTCGTGCATCAGTGGTGTGAGTGAGCGAGTGTATGATGCTACTATACACTTTTCAGGATTAAAAGCTAGTTTGTTTGTGATGCTCCACTGATACACTACATCAAGAGTACGTTGAATAACCTCGCAATCAGCTTCATCCTTAATACGTAAGAATAGCTTCAAATCATCAGCATATAGAAGACAGGACACCAAGCTTGTCAACCCTACAATGTCATCAATCATTATATTAAAGAGGAGACTAGACAGGACTGAACCCTGACTTACTCCTGATCGGGTATTATAAGGTTCAGATTCGTAGCACCCGTACCTTACATACTGGCGCCGATCTCGTAGGTATTCAGCGAATAATACTAGAAGCTTAGGTGTGAAACCTGCCGTACTGAGTTTATGGAGTAGAATATCGTTATCAACTCTGTCGAATGCTTTTCGGAAGTCCAAGTACACCACATCTACTTGTGTATTTTTGTCCAGACTCTCAGAAATATAATGACTGATGACTAGCAAGTTTGATTCGACAGAGCGCTTTCGTGTAAATCCATGCTGTTCCTGTGACATGTAGGGTGCAGTGCCCTCATAAATGTAACTGTGTAAAATCGATTCAAAAATCTTGGCAGCAGCTGAGAGCACTGCTACCGGTCTATAGTTCTCCGCATTTGATTTGTCGCTACCCTTAGGTATCGGAGTTACTCGTGTCACTTTCCATTGCTGTGGATATACACCCGACTCGAGAGCTAGGTTGAATATATGGAGGAGAGGAACACTTACAAAATCGGAAGATCCTTTCAACACATAGCCAGGAATACCATCAGGACCTATCGCACTACGTGACTTGAGTTGTCTGAGAGCGAGACAGACATCCGCACTCGTGATAGTAGCTATATTGACATAGCGACTACCGCCCGCGTCTCCACCCGCACCCGTCCCTGCCCGCTGCGCGACAACCGGGTCCAGTATTGGAATGTTCGGTAAGAATACGGATTGAAAGAAATTTGCAAAGGCTTGAGCGGCAGCCGGACCTCGGTGAGGTACGCCCTGCTGAGATATACACGGTTCAAAACCACCTTTAGAATGTAAGCTACGCACATACCCCCAGAATGTCTGTGAGTTTTTTTGAAGCTTTAATTCTGCAGATCTAGTGTACTCTGTACGTAACATAGCCATTTTAACTTTTATTTGACCTCGCAAAGCACTAAAATTTTCGTAAAAACGTACTCTTCAACCTGTTCGATCACTTCTACGTCGATAACGATTTGTCCTCCCGTCATACCCTCAGTCGCCATGACCATGGGTTTATCCCGGTTCATCTTCAGACCTACCTTTATCGATGCTTTATAAAGGTCTTCCAGCATGGTTTAAAGCTGAACTCGGGAATTTTACAGAAGAACAATGTGATCGGCGTAGCGAAGATGACTGAGGAAAATATTCACTAACGTTGATACCCATGTTTTCCCATTCAAGCGTCTTGAACACATATTCCGATGCGTTTGTGATGAGGTTGGGTTAGAAAATGTGGGTGAGAAAGTAACGTAAATATAAGATATAAAAACAGACTAAATGGAATTATCGATAACTCTGTATCACGATTATTTGAAACCGATTACGGAGTACCTCAAGGCTCAATCATGGCACCATTGCTGTTTATTATTTTTATTAATGACATTGCAAAAGACGCTATGCTAGTACTTCTCGCGAAAACCATAGTAATTTACGCTGACGACGCAAATGTAATTGTTACTGATAAAAGTATTGAAACACTCCTTACAAAAACAACAAAAATAATTGAGGAGTTGGGTAAATGGTTCGCAGCAAATGGGTTAATGTTAAATAGTGCTTAAACACACTGTGTACATTTTAAGATGAAAAATATTAAACATGAAGTGAATGATGAGATGTTTATCGAATATAACGGTGAAGTCATAACGTTTGCAACATCTACTATATTCTTAGGCTTCAAGTTGGATCAAAAGTTACGATGGGACAAACACATTCAACATGTTTGTGATAAATTAACAAAAGCTTGTTATTGCCTCAGAACCCTGTCTAAATGCTGTGACTTGAATACCCTGAAGAGTGCCTACTTCGGTTATTTATACTCTGTCATGACCTATGGCATTGAGTTCTGGGGTTCTTCACTGGAAGCGGTTTCAGTATTTAGACTACAAAAGAAAGCAATTCGGATAATTACACACTCTAAATGGGACGCACTTGTTTGCACGCCTTTGTTTAAAAACCTAAAATTGCATACTATGTATGATGTGTACGTACAAAGAACTATTTTTTATGTGAGAAATTATCCGGAATCATATAATAATTTTAAACACGGATATTCGACGAGAAATAAAAATGTGATCCAGCCAGCTGAAAAATGGGCTGTCGAAAACTCCCTCCTGAGGTGTAGAATCGACCACCGCTACATCGAGGTACTCCGAAATCTGTATCGGTCCGCGACGATGACTGTGAGGCTTCATTAAAATACCCAACCCATCCCTCTTGCTAAAGGCGTTAGGCAGGGGGATGTGATCTCACCCAAGCTCTTCACAAGCGCATCGGAATATGTGTTCAAGACGCTTGAATGGGACAACATGGGTATCAACGTTAATTAATATTTTCCTCAGTCATCTTCGCTTCGCCGATCACATTGTTCTTGTGTCAAATTCCCGAGTTCAGCTTCAAACAATGCTGGAAGACCTTTATAAAGATAAGTAGTAGAAAGATAGGTAGGTCTGAAGATGAACCGGGATAAAATCAAGGTCATGGCGACTGAGGGTATGACGGGAGGACAAATTGTTATCTCGGTCAAATCCTGCGGCTTGGTATACAAAGACTGTCTTTGGAGGCTAAGCGACGGATTCAACTGGGTTGGGCTGCCTTCGGAAAGCTTAAATTCGCTCTGAGGTCTGACCTTTCGCAAAATTTAAAGACCCGAACATATGACCAGTGCGTCCTCCCAGTTATGAGTGGGCTGGTCACGTCAGCCGACGAGATGACGACCGTTAGAGTAACCGTGTCCTACACTGGCGGCCGTGGACAGGCAAACGGAGTGTGGGAAAACCACCCACCAGGTGGAAAGACGGCATCAAGTGCGTCGGGGAAAGCAGTGGGTCCGTACCGCTGAGGGCCGGTAGGACTGGAGAAGGATTGGAGAGGCGTATGTCCCACAGTGGTCGCAAACACGCTGACGGATTGACTGACTGTTCTCAAACCATTGTACTCTTATTTTTTTGTAGGTGGTAGCATTTAAAGGTTTAATATTATGTCGTTTTTTTTGCTGTAAGAATAATAACTCATCAGAAGGACTAAATCGTACACAGGTTTTAAAATGTTTTCTTGTTGCCACTGGAGTGTGCATCGCTTTAAGGTCCTTTCTTCAACCCCTGTCAGCCCATGCCTACGAGATTAGAGGCGCACGCTTTACATTCGGCGACGGAGCTCCTCATTACATAATTCAAATTTGATTGAATGTAAACCTAATGTAATGAAGAATTTTAATAGTCATAATAAAATAAATCGCCACAAAGTTACTATTCTTTTATTCACAGGACTTTAGGTTAAATATTCATGGTTATTTCCATCCTTTAAACATATAAATGTATATGTTTTCTATAACTAATACATAAATATTTTTACAGAGCTTTTCAGGTATTATTTAAACTATACCTACGACTTAAGAGCTGTTAATTTAAAATTCCGCTTCGGTTTGGATACATTGCAACTTTGTTACGATAAATTAAAAGAGATACGTAAATAAAGAAAAGAGAGTGACGCCAAAGCTTACTAAACTTCCTTAATATGTGAGTGACGATGTGGACATGTACTTTTGTATAGACCCGGCAACGTTGCGTATATATTTATAGAAAACATATACATTGAAATGTTTAAAGAATGGAAATATACTCTAGAATATTTACCCTAAATTCATGTGAATTAAAGAATAGTAACTTTGAGATACTTCACTTATGGGTTTAAGTTTTGTGGCGATTTATTTTATTATGACTATTAAAAAATCTTCATTACGTTATGTTTACATACAATCTGATTAAAATTTTGTAATAACGAGGCCCGTGGCAGAATTTAAAGCGTGCGCCTCTAATGCCGTAGGCATGGGCTGACTGGAGTTGCGATTCCCTACGTTGAATGATCCATACGGTAGATTCCGAAAGCATATGTATATGAAACTTCCGGTTTTTACTCTTCAAGTATGCGGAACTATGTGCATCATAACCTAAAGTTAACTTGAGTTAAACTTAGTTAATAATTAGATACGACAATGCCCTAATATCACGTAATCAATCAGTACCTATATCACAAATATTTCATTTTGGTTTTTTTTACCCTATTCAAGATGAGTTCTGATCAATAAAAACATCACTGTTTATAGATAGACATATCACAAAACTGTTATATTATATTAATTTAACAATTGATGAATATAAGAACTGGGCGCATCCGACGTTCAACATGGCCGCGTAGGAAACGTGCCAGGCTGAGGGCAGCCAACCTAATTTTTTTATGAAGTATGTTCATAAGACTATCGAATGGTGGTATTGTCATCTTGTTACTCGATGACGTATTTTTTTTTATTTTTTGACATTTTAAAACCGGCCAACCTCAGAACGTGCCAGGGTAGGACGAGCCAACCTACTTTTTTTTAGCTTTTCTTGATGACCTTTACCGATTGTGCTAGGTCTCATGTTGTTACTCGATGACGTTAAATTCTACCAAAAAAGTGATTTAATATTACCTACTGCACAAAACGTTCCAGGTTTGGGTCAGGCAACCTAGTATTTTTAGGAAGCCTATTCTAATCCGCACAACCACAAATGGGTCCCATGGTGTTACTCGATGACGTAGGGTTGACGACGGTCCGCTCTCGTACTAGAAATAAAGTGCCACCGTCGTGACTCAGAGGGGTGAGCAACAATTGCATAATGGCCTAAATAGGTTAAAATAAGGTACCTTGGTCATGACTCTCTGAGGGGACAATTCCTTATTAAGGCGCTAGGACTAGCCAACTGCTCGCGCCATACAAATGCACTTTTTAACAAATGTAATAATATGTAGTGAAACGCTTCAGCAAATCCAAATAGAACTCCAGACTGATAATGGATTGTCAATATTTTTTGATTCCATCATTTATTTAAATAATAATAAAAATATAAAAAGTTGATTTTTCTCATTAGAAATTGAAAGTAATTCGATTTCTAGATATAAGCAAAAACAGCATATATGCATAAACAAAAAATTCCATTTGCTTTTAGATTTCTACATTTAGTCAAAAAAGTTCGGAAATGGACACCGTTTCCGCAATGTATTTTGTATAGAAAAAGGAAACATACATTAACGAAAATAGGTTGATTCCTAGACAAGGAATCATATATTGTAAGAATGACACTTATAATCGTCAGACTTAGTTAGTTTACTTGGGGTGCCTCGTCTAACTTTGAGATTTGGCTAGTACCAGGGCCTTAAATGGCGAAATGGGGAAGAAAATTCAAAGCTTTTTGGCGGTGTCGCATGAGTGACCTCCCCTTAGAAATGGCAGAACTGTCATTCCTGTTAAGCTTTATTTACGAGTTTTTAGATGCAAGATGTACTCCATGATGCAGTTAGAATCAGGTTTGGAGGAATGGAAGAGCTTTTGTTTGTCTTCAAACACATTTTAATGTACAAAGTTTCAATTGAAATGTTATAGGTTTTGTTATTGTGATATTTCTTTCCTACGACTGCTAATCAAATAGCAAAATTTTTATTCATTTGAAATAAATTTCCTCGGAGTTCGTTTAAATAATGTGCCATCACTGTGACGCAGGTGGGCCAATTACTTCTCAAAATGGCGGCAATTGCATCCCATGCCTTGGAATTAGTGGAAATAAAGTCTCGCTACCATAGAAAAATGATAGTAGGGAAAGATTGCTAATGTCATACAAGTGCTAAATAGGGATAAGTCAATAGATGGCAATAGATGGCTTTACAAATCACATTTTAGAATACATTCGATACAAACCAATGAATATGAATGTTATTTTTTTATTACAATGATGTTACTTAGTTTTAAGTTAAAATGTAACATTTTCATCACACCTACCTGGGCAAAATTTGGAAGTAAGCTTAATTAAATGATGGGGTAACAGTTCTGGCAGAGACGGGAGATGGCGCTGGTTGGAAATGCCATAGTAGCAACAAAAATAAGCAGTTTTCTATGATTTTTTTTTCAAGAGCGGCATATGGCGTACGCCAGGACCTATTAAGGTGCCTGACGACGCCCATGTGTTTTCGAACATTCAGGGGGGCTGCGACAACCATGCCAGCCGGTCAGGTGCTTCTTCGCACCACATTTGAAGGACCTCAAATTACATAAAGGATCTAGAGGATCGGTGGGTTCTGATTTTTGGAAGGTCAACTGTGAATTTGTCCATTTCGTCCCTGTTCCGCGTTGAGCGAAGGTAGAAAGGAGACGGGGGCCAGCATTATGCAGCTCTGACAAAGATGATAGAAGACAGAGAGAGCGACCCTACATCCCTTCGGAGTTGGAGGGTCTCCAAATTTATGGATACCTCGGGGTCGTCAAAGGTTGTACGTTGTGTGACGTTAGCAGTCTATCCCTAGTATCGTTCGTCTCCGGGGCCGCCCACCTCGGTGAGGCGCAGCTGTGCGATCTTGCGCGCGAGCTGCTTGTCGGCGCGCGCGAGCTCCGGCGTGCCGCTCCAGCGCGGCCGCAGCGCCTCCCACGCGGCGAGGTCGCCGGCGGCCGCCGCGCGCACGCAGGCCGCCGCCCACGCGCGCTCCGTGCCCTCCAGGCACTGCAGGATCGGGTGCGCCAGCTGAGCGCGCAAACATCGACGAGATATTAGTTGCAGCCCCGGGCTCAACGGGGAAGGAACCACAAAGCTTATTGCAGATGTCGCAAGCGTGGAGTGCGGGCGATGATTGGGCGAGGACCAGGGACCGCCGCTAGCAGCCAATCAACTATTACAACAAGCACTATTCATAGATATACTGTCTTTTGAAATCATATTTTTCTCAAAATTCTCTTGAGGCAAAAGGATGAACAAAATATAATAATAATATAAAAGTACCACTATTTCCTTATTTTTTTATTAAATCCAATACAGTTACTTAGCTACATAATATGTAAATGCATTTAATACTTATAGCTATTCAAATATAAATAAATATATACCATACACATATATTGTATTTTTACGTCTAGCCATACCCTTATTTATATATATAAACCACTGTTACTAAACGCAAATAGACTTCTTGGAAAATAGGCAGCAGCCTTGTCTAGGAGCTATAAATGAACACAAAAGCTAACAGCGCAATTACAAAACATATCCCGTTGCCTTTAAAACCCGTTTAAATGCTGTACTATATTATAATGTAATAATAATAAATAAATCATCGATCATTGAGTCGTAAAAAACCCAACCTTTAAAACTAGATCCAGGCTAAGTTAGGATTGCCTTTGGACGTGTCGGCGCACCTTGCCTGCTAAAACATATACAGTCGTATTCAGAGTGAACCAAAACTTAGTACTGGATTAACCATACAAAAACTTTTAAATAAATTTAGTCCGTTGTATTATAGTTAGTCTGGCATATTAGAGTTAGTTCGCCCGCTCTGAATACGTGTGATAGTGTTAACGGGCGTTCTCAATTTCAATAGAATACAATCTGAACCACCACCAATTCCATGGTTTGAATCATCACGCCTTACTAGAACTCAGATTGTAATGGCACACAGACTTCGCTCCGGACATATCCCACTAAACAAATTTTTATTTCTAATGAAAAAGAAGGAAAGTCCAAATTGTCAACATTGCACAAAAGAAGAAGACCTATATCATATTTTAGTAGAATGTGAACGGAACGCGCACCTTCGAAGAAAATTACAAGTATTACTTAAAACTGACAGGATTAACCTTTTCTTTAAAATGCATAGTGTGTTATGTCAACCTAATAGTGAGGATTTTATTATTATGTTAGGTTTTGTAAAAGAGTCTTTATCTCTAAGGGATTCTTAGGGGTTAGTGGCTCTTTTTATTTGTTTCCTTGTATTATGTTTTAAAGGCACTATGGGACTGGCATAGGCTTAGCTTAAAAAGTCCTAAAAATAATAAAGATAAAAAAAAAAATTCAATAGAAGTGTTGCATTTCTCATGTACGATGTTCCGTGTCCCGGAGTGCTGCTGCCGGCGCTCATTTGGCCTAATCGTTGATAATTCACGCGTAGCACTAAACTTATAACCCCATTGCCGGCATTGCCATTGTAAGGTTCCAAGAGGACAGGAAAACACACACCCAAAAACAGCCTGCTCGGGGAATAAGCACAGACTGCATGGAGGAAGCAGCCTCCATAAGCTACTGACACTCACTGCATTCTGAAATGCATATATTGTGGAGAATTCACAATATACGCGTATACCACCATTTTGCCGATTGCCGATGCCGTGAACGTCATTTTGACATAAGGGATGTGACTCTACACCGCACACAGATCGTACAAAGCGCTCACAGTCGAGAGCATGTGCGCCGTGTACGCTGTAAAATGGCTCTCATCGAGTTGTCATGAAGCTTGTTTATCTGTAGTTCTCTGGTATGCACTTGTATTCTGACATAATGAAGGCCTTTCGCCGTTTGTTAGTCTAGTTAGACAATTCTAGGCTTGAAATAGCCACTCTCGAGACTTACAAGGCATTTCGAGGTAGTTAGGTTAGGCTCTGACACATATGCTGCTCAAATTTGTTCCGATTTGATATAGCGCGATTGTGGCTATGAGCAGAGATATCAATTCGGAACACAAGTATTCACTGTATTCGCTTTCTCTGCGATATTTGCAATGTACGCATTTCGGAATGCATGAACTTGTCAGTGTGTGGATAGGCAACCTCTCCTTAAAGCTATGTCTTATATAAACTATGGAAACTAACAAACTAACCACCCAAACATGTACCAATGTACAAAAGGTGCATACGGGGTCAAGTACGAAAACCTAGCCCGACTAAGTGACAAGAGATTAAATCCACGTCGCTTTGAAACGCACCAGCTCCGGCAGGTTGTAGACTTCGTCCGCGAGCAGAGCGGCAGCGGCGAGACGGAAGGCGACCTCGCGACGCTCGGCCAACGGCAGCCGCGCCCCGCCGTCCTCGCAACCCACGTAGCGCAGGGTGGTCGTGTAGTACTGGGACAGCGGACCGCAGATCCTGCAACACCACACCCATTCCGTATAATCATAGATTAATAATTACATACTGGCGTAAGTAGATAGCTCAAGGAAGTTTCATACAATACGTGTTCAGTAAGCCGGCCCTCTATTACAATGAACATTGAACTAAGATGGTAACTTCCATTAAATCGATTATAACAAAAAGAGGTTTTGTACGAAGTGATGGCGTAGCTACCGAGAACACTGCTTTAAGTCTATTAAAAATCGTTAGATTTTATGGGTTGTCAAAAAATGTGTGTATCGATTCAAAAATGTATTTTTTGCAACTTTGAAACAAATTTGTAATGAAATTTTATTGGCGTAACAATAGATATTATTAATCTGTTGACTTATTGGCGAACTATCTAGGTTTTCTTGCATCTATGGTATAATCAATCTGTGTTAAAAATTTGAAAGTTCTTAACTCAGAAACATACGTTAACATAAACGTTTTACCAAATTAGATTTTTTCTTTGACATCGTCTGACAGTTCTCGTGTGTTTGTATTCTCTGGCATCAGCATTGAAAGAATATTTGTGCTGTGTGGTTCTTAAAGCCTTTTGTTATGGACAAAATGGTCAAGTATCCAAGGCGCAGAGGCACATTCAATTTTGGAACAATAAAGGTCTGGGAAGATACCCCTCTAAGAATCTCTTAAAGATCAAGGTCTTTAATAATTAACTCCAGATAGATTTGAGTCAGATGCGAAATGCATATCCAATTGCCTGATCATTTTGATCCACATCTACTCATGAGATTCTCACCTGTGAGTCATCGGTGAGTCTCCTGAAGGAACTAGCTGCCATGCCAGGACCTCCCTTAAATAGCAGGGTAGTTAAAAAATGGTTGCCTTCTGCATGGAAAACACGGATAATTTTGTTTGCCAATTCGACCATCGTTAATTGAATGTGTACCAACCCGGGTGGGATCACCCTACCGCCTAGTGCGAGGAAAACCTAGTCTTACGTGAAATCGGAGACAGGTCATCCTGAACAGTCGAGCGGTCATCTATCCGGAACCTGACACACCCAGAGTTCGTTAACCACTGTACGAGCTAAGGTAAGGCTGGAAGTGCTTGCAGTACCCTAGGGACTCACTGGTAGTATTGTGAGGCGAGGCGATAGTAGCGGCCGTGCACCGGAGTCACGCCGTCCGCATCCTCTAAGCTGCTTGCGATATCCTCCACGATCTTCTTTGTTGCGTCCATGTCCTTGAGGTGCTCCAGATACAGCTGCCCTTGCAGCACCTGCATGGGCCAATTTTAGTCCTCATCCTACTAAAATTATAAACGCAATATTTTATGTGGGTGGATGGATGTTTGTTTTTCTTTCACACAAAAACTACTAAAACATCAGCTTATAAATCAGAATATCATTAAGGCAATTGTTTATAAAGATATTGTGCAAATTGGCCAAAATTTTACAATAAGTGTCAAGTAAGTTAAATACATTCCTGATATCTGAGAGCTATCTCGGCGAGCGCAGTATAAACCGCAGACTTACGCGAAGATAACTTATGGCGGGATTATTTCTTTTAAAGAGTAAATTTTGTATGAAACGATCCTATCGGTCAGTTAACTCTTTGTGTCTTTACATTCTACGGCTGGAGTGCGCGATCTCCAGTTAATACAATTCTGATACCAACTACTACCAAACCGCTGCCAAATCTCCGATCAGGCGAATAATGGAGTGCACAATCCAGAAATGACATCACAACCAAGTACCAACTATAACTACTTAAATTTGGCACAAACTGAACAGCTAATGTGGGTCAATGTCAGCTAAGTCCAGCAGTCAATTCTATGCCGGGACAAATACCCTATCCCTGTTACTAATAAACCCTCATCATCATCTGAAGAGTTATACAATGTTTTGTCCTTTGCATTGACATGCCCTTTCGAATTCGAGAGAAAGGGACAAAACATTTTATAACTGTTCAGACGATGATCTGGGTTTATTAGTAACAGGGTATATTTTAGTGCAATCCTGTGTACTTGACCGTGTATGGTTAGAATTGTAATTAAAATCGGTTTTGTCGCCTGGCAAATTAGTATTAACACCAAAAGGAGATCGATAGCCGTGGTTAAATTTGATTTTATTTTGTCAATAAGTTACAGACAGAACAATTATTATTATTATATTGTAATGCACTAGCAGCATTATGCTGATGCGTGCACTTCTTTTTATGCACTTGCACTTTTGTTTTTAAGCACTTGCACTTATTTACTTATTTATTGTCTATGAATTTTTTTATTATTATTATTTTTTTTTTAATTTATAATTTTTTTTTTTATTTTAAGTAAAGATCCAGTTTGTTTTTGAAAACATTTACTGACGATGCACTTATTATTTCCTCAGGTAGGCCGTTCCAATTATCCACAACTCTGTTTGTTAGGAAATGTTTTCGAGGATTTGTTGATGCTAGGGTGCGATTTATCTTTAGCGAGTGACCGCGTAGCCTTTCGTTAGTGTTAAATATGTACATTGTTTTGAAATTATTGACATCATAGGAATCATGCAGTATTTTATATGTTTCGATAAGATCCCCACGCTGTCTGCGTTTTTCCAGTGTTGTGAGGCCTAATAGCTTTAGTCGGTCCTCATAATGTTTGTTTTTCATGGTGACTACCATCTTTGTTGCTCGTCTTTGGACTTTTTCAAGTACATCTATATCCTTCTTGAAGTAGGGGCTCCAAACTTGGTAGGCGTATTCAAGAAGTGGCCGCACATATGTCTTATATAGCTTGATGAATAACTCCGGAGTAATAATAGAGAATGCTTTTCGGATCATGTAAAGCAGGGAGCTTGTACGTTTCACTGTTTCAGTTATGTGAAGATCCCACTTAAGGTCGTAAGATATAGTTACTCCGAGGTCACTTTGTGATGTGACTGATTTTAATTCGTGATCATCAATTGTGTAGCTGCAATGGGGGTTTTTAGGACCAATATGTAACACAGTGCATTTTTCGGGGTTTAATGAAATAAGCCAATCCTTGGTCCACTGGACAACCCTATTTAGGTCATCTTGAATAGCTTGGTGGGCAATGAGTGGATCCGAAAAAATTTTTACATCGTCCTCAAAGAAGGCTGAGGCCATATTGATGAGGGCTCCAAGGTCTGGGCACAATAAAAAATAAAAATAAAATACCGTAGATGTTGCGCACTCCAGCCTAATTCTCTAAGTCTACGGGCACGACTGACCTTGCACAGCGTGAGCGCCTCATCGTTGGCCTTGACCTTCCCCTCAATCTTCTCGAGGAAGGTGATCGCGTCCCGCTTGTTCTCGTACTGCGGCACGATGTTGGAGCAGATCTCCACGAGGGAGAGAGGATTGATCCTGAAACCATACACGAGTTTGTTCGATTAAGACAGGTTGCCACGAGGAAATACCGCACCCCTTCGTTGTAAATTCGATGAATGTGTTACGTTGGTTCAGGGGGTCATTCCAGAAAAGTCGTCGTTATACCGTTTTTGGGGTTACAAAAGTAATATGTTATGAAGTCTATATAAATCATTGTAAAGATCCATCTGTTGACTAAACGGAAAAGATGTGCCAGTTTCATCCTCAACCCTTTAGAATCGGACTGAACCCAGGGTTGTCTAACCTCGATAATAGAATGTCGACTAAAGGACCTATCGCAATCCCTACAATCTAAATGGCTTATGTATATCACTGCATTAGTCATGGTAAAGGTTGGGTTAGGTTAGGTTAGGTTTGGCATGGTAAAGGTCTAGGCGCGCAAATTTTCGCTCGGCTCGCAAATGCTAAAAGCCTTTTCCGTCAGAGTTTGGAACAGCACCGATCACTGTTACCAGGTATGAGTTGGGTTCCTTGTTGCTCGAAGTTCGGCGGGTGCTGCTGGCGATGCTCCCTGGACCTCGCCGACACTCCACACGTAGCACTACACTCACGCCTACACGGTGGGCACTGCCGTGGTAAGAAGCTAACACGTGGCACATTTTTTGTTGCGATTGTTCCAAATAAGACAGTCAAAACACCCCAAAAAACTTTGATGCATGGGCCATCTCTAAAGGAACGGACTGAAATTTTATAGTCTTCGGCACATTGTGATGAAAGAAGGACCTGTCCAGACAGCTATGTCTGCAAACCAAATACCAAATACCAAACCAAATACCATACAACAAGAGAAATGGTGCATACTTGTTCTCAAACGTGCACAGGAACTGGTTGTAGAGGCGAATTAGCTGGTCCCCGCTCCGGAGCTGCTCGGTCTTCACGAACTCCAGAAGCTTCAGTGTCAGCTGGTGCCAGAGCCTGCAAAACAACGATTATTATCATTTAATTATTTCATCGCCTAGCCGCTGTTGCTGAATAGTTTTTTTCCTGTATCCCGCTTAACTTGGCAATTTGTTATAGGCATTTAGCTGTTCCTTTGTCTAGCCTATGTCTGGTTATTATTATCTTTAAGCAGGGGGAGTTGTCCAGTGACCACTCTCACTATTCTTTGGCGAATCGTTTCATGACGTTTGGAACGCTATTCCTTCTCAGTCTTGTGTAAATGGTACTTCCAGAACCGGTTAGAGTAGCAGCCAAACCATTCACATGTTTTGTTAATTTTTGTTGGTAGTTTAAGCTTCGGGCAGCGATTTCTTGTTTCACAGTGTTGAGCCTCAGGTTGTGTTATTTATTGAGGATGCATTTTGGAATGTTGAACATAGATCTAATAGCTTTAGTCTGAAACCTTTCAGGATTTCTATGTTGCTATCACTTGCTGTTCCCCAGAGTTCTATTCCATATGTCCAAACTGCTTTCAGAATTGTTTTGTAAACTGTTATTTTGCTTTCATTGGTTCACTGAGACTTTTTACCAATCAACCAATACATAGATCGAAGTTTTGCATCCAGGGCTTAAATGGTTTATTCATTCACAGATTTATTTTCCTCCATTAGGTGTGCTACAAAGGTGTTTAGGTGTAGTGTACTAGGCTCGTAGCCTAGTGGCGCGGAGACTTGCTTTGCATTCCAGAGTTCTGGGTTCAAATCCCCACCCCATTCATGCACCACTTTCTTTCTCTTCCCGAATCAGATATTTTGTTACGAAAGCGAGCTATTCCATGGTTGGAGTTCACGTAAAACCGTAGGTTTTGATATTGGATAAAATACATTACTGACTTCACAGCATTTTAACCAGACCTAGCATAGCACCCTGTGCTTACAAGACAACTCGACCACTACCGTGAGTTCGAGAGATGGAACAGAGCCGGTAGTCTAAGTTGTCACCTAAATTGGCGTTACGGCAAACCGATCGACTGGCGTTTTCAATTGTATGGAGAAATTGAAGAGCGCGCGCAGCGGACGCTAAGCGAACTAACATTTGCGAGTCCGAGCTTGATTTGACAGCTTACTCAACGTTGCCGTAAATACGTCGACGTTGCCGTTTACGTCCACTCCGCGTTTTCATACAAATCGGAAGTCCGCGTTTGACTTTGACAGCTTGAAGAAGTAAAACCACAGAATATCTAGTAAAAACTTGTATGGAGTTTGGAGAAAACGCCAGCCGATCGGTCTGCCGTAAACGCCAATTTCGGTGAGAACTCAGACTGCCCACTCTGGTCTACCCGGTGACAACTTAACTTAAGTACATTATTTTTTTTATAAAAAATCGGTATGGGTGGCTATGCTGAGAAACAAATGTGCTCAGAAAAGCCAAAAACACCACGACTCGCGAAACCACGCTCATCGAGGCACCATGCGAGCGGATTAGCGGAATATCGCTATCGAGCTTGTTAAAATTTCGCTTGAAAACTTCCAGGTTATAGGTATGAGGAAAGGCACCCGGCAGACAGTTCCATATCCATAGCCGTGCTCATTTAATGTGAACTGTTTTTTTGTGAAACCTTTATGAGCGGGTGAACTTACTTCTTGTTGTACAGTTCTTCGAGACGCGCCCAGTCGCTGGCGAGCGCAGGCTCAGCGGCTTGCCTCTTCGAGAGGTAATCGCCGACATCAATCACTGCGAACTTTACGGTCGCCATCCTTCAGATGATTGGAGTAAAATAGAGGAAGTCGAAATCGGCACTAAAACCAAACAAAACCGCACGTCATCCATTAACTGAGTGAAGTGAGCCGCAAATTATAGTCACGGTGTGAGCAAAGAGTATGTAAAGTATTCGCTTTGGTTTTTTTTGTTTGTTTATCCAATGGACAAGCAAAAGCTTTCGCTATACAGCCTTCTCTTTATTGTATCTTATGGATTGTAGTCCATTCTGGAGTGTCATGTAGTTAAATATTTTCTATTGTCTCATGTATATATAGAAATATGGGTTCAAAGTTGGTCTGTTGACTTAAGGTGGCCCAACCCGGCGGCACTAACTCATTCGCGGGCACTGTACAAAACCGTGCTGTTGCGCTCTGGGACCTTCTCTGTTTCCAAGAAAAAGACAGGCTCCGTGATGAGGAAGATGCAACATGTCCACAAAAATGATAATGTTTATAGTGTATGATTTGGTAAGATTTACGAACATTTTGATTTCAAAACGACTTATAGCTAAAAGTAAACCACGACCGCTGTAGTCAAAAATCTAACAAAAACCAAATAGATTATAAATCTTGATTCGATAAGCTATGTCTGATGACTACTATTTATAACATTTTCTTACTTTATCCTTGCGTAATAAACCACCAAAGTTATTGTATAAAACGCGCGAAAAATTTGAACTTTCGGACCTTATAACTTAGAAACCAAACACAATTTTACAATGCCAACGGTCATCAGACATCAAGTTCGATCAAATAAAGCTCTTTTGAGCAAAATTTGGGATCTCTGATAAGAAATATGGGCGTGATCTTCTTTCCCCGTTTGTATGGGGAGGTGAGCGGGTTGGGCCGCCTTAATATCTTTTTCAGGTCGAGCGGGATTTTTTCTCTTTCTTTGTATGTAATTTCTAAGCATTTATATAGTTTTTCTCTTTGCTCATCAAAAGCACAGCAATGAAAGAAGAGGTGGTCCAGGGATTGATCAGCTAAGTTGCAGTGTGGGCATACGGCGGTGTCGATAAGGTTTAATCTGTAAAGATGGGATTGAAAAAGACAATGTCCAAAACGTAGACGACAAATCGTTGCATAATATTTTCTTATTTTTGGTAACGTTTTATTGAACCAAGGTGGTTTCCCAACTAAATCCTTTATTTCGGCGTACTACGTAATACAGGTCGTTATTGGACATTTTCCATTGTTCGGTCCATTCGTGGATAATTTCCTGTTTTATTTTCGCTACAAATTCCGATTGCGGTAGGGCAACATTCTTAATGTGGCAAATATTCAGGTTGCTGTCAGCTATCGTTCTAGCTAGATAATCTGCAGAATAGTGGGGCTTCAAATTTATGTGGCCGCGAATCCAGAAAAAACATATTTCGTAGCCTTTCTGTATTAAGGAAAAGTGCTTATCCCATATTTGGTGTATGACATAGTGGCATCTAGTTTCGTATTCTGTAGGGCTCTATGAACCCTCATGCAATCGCTTATTATTATCCACGTATAGTGTTGTTGAACTTCGATGAACTCGAGTGCGATTTGAAGTGTATATTGATGCAGAACTAGGAATCTTAATGCCATAACCTCTCTTGGTTGTCTCGTCATAGATCGCGCAGCCGACCCCACGAACTATTTTCGAACCATCGGTATATATTCTTCTGTAACCTCTGTAACTTGAAATTTGTTCTAAAAATTGTTCTTTACACTCCAAGTTTTCGTCTATTTGAATTGAGTTATATGAGACCCAAAACAACCCCCTTTCGGGAATGTCGCCAACTTGTTTAACACCGTGTATATTCGTAGAAAATAATTATGTACATTATCAAGATATCATGACTTAATCGATATCAATAATATCGATATCAATTCCAAATCGACTGGGGCACATCATGGTAAGTCGAAACATAACCTCAAATTATGACTAAATTTTATCCGCGTTAAAATGGATATTACGAGCAGATACGACGGTTAAATGCGATATATTCGAATAACAAAACCCACTATGCACCTCTGCAAGGTGTAACCTAACCTGAATAGCAGGTGAATCAGCGATCTCATTCGATTTTCTACTTACACATAAAACGATATATCTCCACGAAGCTCTTTTCAAAATTCGCTATGATTATCACGGATCACTGCAACGCACGCCATGTTGCACCTAAAATCACTTGATCACAATTTTTCGTGGAATGGTTGCTTTTTGCAAACTTTTTAGTGGGACTTCAAAACTTTGTTTGACTTACTAGTGAGTCAAACATTGCAATTAGTGGCTACAAAGTCGATCTGCTGAACGCATTAGACTTCAGCTTGTCATCTCGTTCACTCTTGCTATAGCTTCATATGAGAAAAGAGTTGAAATGATCTGTCTGATAGTACATTTTTTATGTTCGCTCTATGTAGGAGCGCTGCGACTTCTTCGAACTCTTTGGAGTAGAAAGAGAAGAGGAGCGCAGCGACTTCTCCAAACTCTTCGTCGGTGTGACCAAAGAGTATGGTGTGACCACCAAATCAAAGAATCATAATTGCTGCGTTTTTGTCGGGACTGTCATACATTGGAATGGTTTTGGGTCGATTTCACTCAAATGTATGAAACGTGTAGCATGCACCTTTGGTTTTACAAACTGAGGCACAGCCTATCTACTCCGAGTAGTCTACTCATGAGATTCTCACCTGGTGACTCACCGGGTGAGATAATACATTCGTACTAATGAAATGACATGCAAAAGTCACCCTAGTGTTGTCCCTTTCTAATTATTCTAATTAGAGTGCGATGACACGAACATAACTGTTTATGTTTCCCGTTGTTCCGAATTGGGTTGACAGCGATTACGAATATGTCCGTCTGGTCCGAATCAGTATTCGCGAATACTCTAATATTTGCGATACCAAATCGGACCGCTTGTGCGCGTGCTAACGGTGCTCACAGAATAATCTCAAACCAGTTTCTGAAGTTTTTTCAAAAACAAAGAACATTTATGTTTAACAATGAAGCATTTGTATTTGCAACTGTTATGAATTAATGTTTGAACAATATTATATGACAATAAGGTTATTAAAAGATATTGATTTACAAGGAATTTGGCAAACAGGCAAACTCGTCAAACGTAAATGGAGACACCGCGCAGTTTTAATTGCACCTAAAGGGCGATAAAGGAGGTGAAGCGTTTTATCTAATACTAGCTGCGGTACCCGGCTCCGCTCGGGTTAGTGTCGGCTAAGTTATTTCATGGATAAAAAGTAGCCCACATGGCATAGGGCCGAACTGGTCCAGGGCAATGTATCCATCCATAAAATTTAATCAAGATCGTTTGAGCAGAATTATCATGATTTAGCCCCGGTTGCACGAAGAGACGGCTGAGTTAATAAATGTTCAAACACGTCACTTTTAGTGATCCGCATAGAGTTCCTTCCATACTGTTCACACAAAGTGACGTGTTTGATCATGCTTTGACGTTGATTTTGATTTTTGTCCTATCGTGCACTCGGCCATTTAGAGCTTCGTTGACATTTGGTGGCTATTTAAAAAAAAGCATTTGCCGCCAGAACCTTTCATCACTTACACTGTTTACAAGTTTAGGCCGATTTAGGAGGCAATTTAGGACGCTCCTCCCCCATCCACCGATATCGGCACCGATTTAGGAAGGTGTGGCGGGCCTTTTAGAGAGCGTTGATGGCATCTTGCCTGACGACCGACTCACTGCACGCAGAGGGTCATCCCAGAAACATTGCGTGATGAAAAACATGTACTTTCGCGAGCTTCGTACTACGAACGTTTCATTTCGTTCGTTGATTCATGTCTTTACATTCTAATCATATGGCGAAAGATCTTTCTTTTCCGTGTAGATAAAGACAGAAGATAAATAAGTAACATTGACGGAAATTGGCGGGAATCTCAACTACTTGTCAGTTGTCACTTGTAGAGAAAGGTAGGGTATCCAGTCCGTCCCTAGACCGGAAGGTGGGGTGGCGGTATCCTCTGGATCTTCTTGGGTGTCGCAGAAGTATTCTGATGGTATTCTGCGAGTTGGGCACATTTGAAGGTGGTAAATATGAACTTTGCTGCCTGCTAAGCGAATAAACTACCCAATCCAGCTCGACTGCAATGCATTAATGAAGCGCCTGCTACAGCTGCATTTTCTTCCGTGAAGTTCCGTGCTCCGGAGCCATTACCGTTGGTTAGTATCCTACGGGTCAAATTTTGTAAAATAGAAAACTAAAAACTTATCTAAGAATGTGTATTAGGTATCTTGTACTAGGTACAAGCATAATACATGTAATAAATTAAACCCATGCTGGAGAGATTAAGTATATACCTTAAGAACTGGTTAGTGATGCATGTAAATAAATAGATCTAGAACTTTCTAGAATATAGGAAATATTCTAGAAAGTCTATCTATAAATTTGCAGCAAAGACTAAAAACAGACAACTATAATCCATTGTATGAAACATTGACAAAGAAATGGCTTTCGGAAGGTAAACTTTCTTAAAACCTGGATTCACCTAACTTTCCAATATAGGACCAAACCTTTATCAATATTTGAGGCAGCTAAAGATTAGCAATTGTTGATGGACACACATAAGAAGCCCTATGATGCGGATGCCTTCCGAAATCTGTACCATTCAGACCGAATGTATGTGTATTCTCGGGGTGGGATTTCCATTAGAAATATAAGGTGTTTTCGGGCAAAGAGCATAGAGTCATTCGGTGCAAGTAGGAGCAAAAAATAGCGTTTTGGCTAAAGGAATGACGATTCCATGTACCTACCTCGGCTGTTCTTGCTGTCCATAGAACGGTTTGGAATCGCTTGGAATCACTTATTTTCGCCCCATCTCTCCAAGGTGGAACGTGGATCTGTCAATCTGTCACTTTAATGTTAGCTATCAAATCGCCTATAACTATGCTATTTCGAGTTGAATTTCATATTGATTGGAAATTAGATGAGTTTAACCTACTATTAAATGTCCCAGAAAGGAGACAGATCGTAGTAAATGAAAGAAAAAAAAATTCAATAAGTATTTTCACATTAAACAAATGTTCCATACTTATCTTAGCAGAGATATTAGTTCATTAGTACACAGTAGTCGTGGGCGTTTCCACTGGTCTTCAAAAACGTTAGTAACTGTTAATGCTGATGCCGATAGCCGTTAGCGGAAACGGTTTCAAAAAGAAATGAAAGAAAACTCCCTCTCCCTTCTTCTCCCTTTTTTTTTTTTTTTGGCTGGACATGAATGGGTATAATGACATCTAGCACGGTTCAATCATCTCACATGAATTCTGAATCTCGAGTGCAGTGACCTGTATTCTCAACAAAAATCAAAATCAAGAATGAGGTTTTGTTACTATGTAGTTATCGCAAACAATTAAGAAGTCAGACAAAACTTTTTATCCTCGACAAAATAATCCCCAGAAATAATATAACACAAATGATAAATAAACATATATATAATTTATTTCATATGCCTATTAGCATTTAGAAATACTAATCGTTGGACTTTTCTGTAAGCAAACCACAACGGCGGTCGTTAAGAATGTAGCCCCTCTTCGACTACAGTGCGCTCTGCGCGCGCGCATTACAGTTTCGGCGGTAACCCCAGTTGCGAGAGTCGCCGGCTACAAGCCGCAACGAAGTAATTATTAATATTACTAACTAATACTCGTAACCCCAGTTACGAGAGTCGCCGGCTTCAAGCCGGTTACAGCTACATTGCGCGAGCGAGACAGTCACGCTGGCGGGTCGTTGCGTCTAGACGTCTCGCAACCTACGGGCTTTCGTTGGCGCGCCGTGTGCGCGATCCAGTGCGCTACAAGAAATTTATTTAGTTAATGTGCAGGTTTACTTCAGCAGACTAAGCCCAGATTGCAGGAAGAGACGTCAGAGTTAATCAAACTCAAATAAAATCAAATTCAAACCACCTTTAGTGGAACGCACGGAGTTGACTGAGCTCCCTTCCATACTGTCCATTAGAAGTCATGTGTTTAATTATAATTGACATTAATTATATATTGTTACATACCTGCGTTCATTTCGGACATTGTCCTAAACGTAAAGTCTTAAAGACCTGTGTTAGTAGGAGGCATTGATTACGGGAGGAGGGACTGTAGGAGAATTCCAAATTATGGGTATACAGCAGGTGGCGAAATTGGTTAGACGCAATACCCGCGAATGGTATGTTTCGCTGGTTCGGGTTCAGCCTTGCAGTATATTTGTAAAGTAATTATTTTTACAGGGATCTTTCTTTAATTAAGGTGGCCCAACCCGGCGGGACTAACTCATTCGCGGGCACGGTACACAACCGTGCTGTTGCGCTCTGGGACCTTCTCTGTTTCAATGAATAAGACAGGTTTCGTGATGAGGAAGATGCAACATGTCCACAAAAAAAAATAACCGACTTCAAAGAATAAGCACTAAAAAGTTAAAAATAATTGCCATTTTTGTAGTTACGATTTTTTTTTTTTTTTGAGTCGGCGTCAGCCGGGCACGCGCTGCGCCAATCAAGAGAACCTTGGCTACCTTGGCTGACACCGACTCAAAAAAAACAAAAATCGTAACTACAAAAATGGCAATTATTTTTTACTTTTTAGTGCTTTTTCTTTGAAGTCGGTAATTTTTTTTGTAATTTTTTTTTTATTTCTTTATTTTTAGTGAATCTGATGTACACTTACTAATTTGTACACGTCCTTTCCAATAAAAAAAGAATCACCGAAATCGGTTGGCGTTATATTGAGTTATTCGTCCATTTGTCGCGCAATCTTAATACAAATTTAAGACTTATATGATTTTCTCATGGATATCATTGTCAGAACTTAACCAAATTAAAATGGGAACACTTGGGAAGCACTAGCTTTCATTTAAAAAAATCGGTTCACCCAGGCAAAAGTTATGAGGTAACAAACATAAAAAAAAACATACAGACGAATTGATAACCTCCTCCTTTTTTTAAGTCGGTTAAAAAGGCAATGTGCATAGTGTATGATTTGGTAAGATTTACGAAAATTTTAATTATAAAACGACTTATAGCTAAAAGTAAACCACGACCGCTGTAGTCAAAAATCTAACAAAAACTAAATAGATTATAAATCTTGATTAAATAAGCTATGTCTGATGACTAATGTTTTTAAGATGTTCTTACTTTATCATTGCGTAATCCACCTCCAAAGTTATTGTACAAAACGCGCGAAAAACTCGAACTTTCGGACCTTATAACTTAGAAACCAAACACAATTTTACAATGCCAATGGTCATCAGACATCTAGTTCGATCAAATAAAGCTATTAAGAGCAAAATTTGGAATATTTGACAATAAATATGGGCGTGATCTTCTTTCCCCGTTTGTATGGGGAGCGGGATGGGCCGCCTTAAGGTGGGCCTTCCCGCTCAACTCCCCATACAAAGGTGGAAAGAAGATCCTGCGCATATTTCTTGTCAGAGATCCAAAATTATACTCAAAACAGCTTTATTTGATCGAACTAGATGTCTGAGCCGGTAGTCTCAGTTCTCACCTAAATTGGCGTTTACGTAACTTTGAAGTTCCGTAAAAACGTCAAACTCCATACAAGTTTTTACTAGATATTAAGTGTGGATGAGTATCTACACTTTCCTTGTATCCTTTGATAGTTTTACAGCATATGGGCTTCAACTTTGGGAACCACATCAAAGGCCAAAGCTGATATCACACAGGACTTTCAATCCTCGAACATGAACATGGAAAATAACTATACATATGAATGTATAGGCTTTGTATGCTTGTTTATCAATACAAAGAAATGAAGAACTAAATAAACTGTTTTGATAAATTGCAAAGCAATTTTCTTCTGTAATATTTTTTTATTACTGCCTGTATTGGGGTTGTGCCCACCTTACGCCATTATGCTATTTAAATGATTGTGCATGTAATATCGATAATTGGGGTCGATAGAAAAGTTAGTTAGTTGGGCAAGTATTATTTGCACTAAACCTACTTGAGAGAATTCATTGTGCATAACAGAGGTCTAGGACTATATGAGCCATCTCAGCTTGGCCCAGAAATCCAACAGATTTTAAAAATTCCTGTAGGTTTTTGGGAGGATTCCCGGTGCTCTCAGGGTCCGTTCCCATAGATCGGCCACATACGCCATTTCAGCAGTATATGGGCGGTGGTTTCTTTTGTCTCCTTACAGCCACGGCATAGAGGGCTGTCTGTTTTCCCCAAATTATTGGGGTACTTTTTGAGTGGGCAGTGCCACGTCATTGTTGCCACTATTAGTCCAGTCCTTATCAGATGTAACAGGGGGTCCGTTCAGAGCAAGAGTGAGTTTGAGTTCGGGAGTGAGTTAGTGAGTTAACCTAAAAATAGCTGGGAAATATATTATTATTTGAATAACGGAACCATTATTTATACTTCCAACATATTTACGGGACAAACCAGATTTTTACCTAACTGTAATGATGTTCTAGAAGTGTGGAAACATTTACTATTTAAAAAAGTGAGTTGATATTTAGTGGCGAATTCGAACTCACTCTTACTCTGAATGGACCCCCAGTTTATGCGTGAGGCACTTACTGAGGCAGGGGATGACCTCTCTTGCCTGTCTGCACGCTATCAGGCGTTTCCATCCAGTATTGTGTTATTCCAATAAATATATCCGATATTGCGTCAGTGAGGTATTCATAAATGTAATTGTTTGCATTTCAGCTGAAAGTGGTTTGTCTCAGTGCACCAATTAACAAAGTGTAGTATTGGATACAAAATACAACACAAAACATGGATCACAGTACTATGAAACGACTACGACCTCCCGAAGAAGATGAAATTAGTCCAAATAAGAAAGAACAAAATGATCCCAACTTTGATAAAAAAGATATGGAAAATCAATGTTCCCGTAATCACAATAACGAAAGCATGAAGCGAAATTATGTCAATAGTAAGCAAGAACACATGGAATGTGAACAGTCCAATTACAATGAGGATAGTGCAGATATCAAGCAAAACTACTTCAACGGTAAGCAAGAACAAATGGGATGCAAACGGTCCGAATTCAGTAAGGACATTGAACGTTTCAAGAGGAAGAATGAAAGTAATATTTGTTTTAAAACTGTTGATCCAAAACGACAAAGGACACCAGAACTGGAATCTCCAATACTCAATACTGACAAAATGATAAAAAACCAAGTTGAAGTGTTGGACACATTCCAGAAGCGAGTTAATAGGAGCAAACATGTTATCCATCGAGAGTTTGAAGTAGGCGGCCTGGAGGCAATCAAGTCTTTGGTTGAGGATGGTGAAGATAAAAATCACCTACTTATTAATGTTGTAAATTGTAAGCCGATAGAAGAAATGAAAAAGACTGTAAAATATTTACTCAACATTGGTGCCAGTGCTGACTTTGCAATAAAAGATGCTATTAGTTATGGTGATGTTGAACTCGTTGAGATATTTTTGGACGCCGGTGCCGAAACAAACAATGCCCTTTGGTTTGCTGTTCAAAAATTATTATGTGGAAAAAATCCAGAAGTTGGAAACAATGATAAAAATATTATTTGCTTACTGCTTGCTCGAGGAGCAGACGTGGACGCTCAGTGTGAAGCAGCAAAAATGTCCATTCTTCAAATGGTGTTTAATAAAGGTGCTAACCGGCTAATTGAAGTTTTAGTTGGGAGTAATCGAGCCGATGAGGTCAATCAAAAGTGGTTTAAGTGTTTGCAAACTTTATCAGATACCTTTAGAGGTTATCTCTACCAAATCATACTAACCACACTAATTGCTTTACGCACTGTATTTAAAAACTATAAAATAGGATCTGAAGTAGCCAATGCACTTGGTTTCGATGATATTGTCCTGATGACAGTAAATCAAGCAGAAACAAATAATTGTCAGTTTGTGCAAATAAAGCAAACAAAAAAAATTGATATTACTAAAATCATGGAAACCGACTTAGTCTCAATGCTTGGATCAAAGAAAGCATTAAAAAAATACTTGAAAGGAGATTTCTCATTTCTGAAAAATTTTATGAACTTTAATGAAATACTTCTTAAATCATCCTATACAAATATGAAATCTGTAGATTTTTTTATTTGCACCAACATGACTTTCTTAAAGGCATCAAGCCCTTATTATAAGAGTACTGAAATAGCAAATGATTTCTTTCACGGCCTTGGGCAACCTTATCGATTGCAAAATGCTAAGCTTTTTATGTTGGAGGTAAAATTTGTTTTGCTCAATATGATTGATGTAAATGCAATCTTGCATATACAAATAGACGAGAAAAAGGAAGAACTAGAGCAGCAAATTAAACAAGTTGACAATATTGTGCATCATATTAAAAGAACCGAGATAAATATGGATACTCGTTACGAGGAAACAAATTTGTGGCCCATAAGTAAAATAATAACTGTGGGCTTAGAACATTTGACAGATTATTTAAATTATGTTACCAAATGTACTGAAAACATATCAAAAGCAAAAGACATGGAAGAAATAATAAAAAATATTCCTAAAGAGTGCAAACGCCCAGATTTCACTAAAAATCTTAATGATACTAAAAAGGATTCTTATAATGCAATAAAAGATGTCATAAATCGAATGATTGCAAACAAAGATTTTTTCGAAAAATTTACTGGGTGGACAGAGGAATATTTACAAAGTAGAATAGATGAATTCCTAAAAAAATTTACACTTTTAACAAACTGTCCAAACACTTTAAAACTTAATAAAATAATTACTGAAGAACTTGGTGACCAATTCAAATTAAGTAATTCTCAGTTTCTTACCGATCACATTGTTAGAGATGTAGAAAATTGGATAAGCAGTTTTGTGAATGAACAGGCAGAATACTTAATGAGTGATCACCTACAAAAATCTTTTGATCACCTCTCATCTCTGGTTAATAGTCTTAAGGTCACTGGAGTGACAGAAAGTTATATTGAAACTATAAAGATGTCCAGCCTTTGCTTTGAGTATGATCATCCACAACTACTACATTTCTTGAACAGCACAAATTCAAGTCTTCTACACATAATTACTGATCATACTCGGTTGAATGTAATGAAAGTATTGCAGACTTTGTCTAACTTTGAATGTAAAGAAAGAAACTTCAAATATAATGATAGTTTTTTACTTATAAACATAGAACATCTTAAATCCAGTAAATGTTCAAAAAACATTTTAACCGCTTTCTCTTCTGACATCAGTCATCATCTTTTAGTTATAGAGTTTCCTGATGAATCAAATGAATTCGAAAACTTGAATAATGTGATAGATAGTGTGAACAATATTTTACGACAAAATGTTGATAAGAAATTGATCACTATTGCTAACAGAGATTGCATATTTGTATCTAAATTAAAGAATTTGCACATGAATTACAATTTCTACTATGAACATATCATGTTTAAAGATCTAGTTGCTCATTCGATGAATATAGTTTTAGAAAAAAATATAACTTTTCAATCATCAATTGCATTGCAATCTGGCAATACAATGAAATTGAATGACTTTATCGATTTAAACACAGCATGCGAAAAAATACATGAAGATATCTTGTCTGTCATTATTGATACTCAAACCAACATAATAATTGATGATTCAAAGCAAGTTCCAAAAGAATTGAATGAATGTAATCTAAATTACTTCATTCCGAGAACAATGCATAAACAATTTATGAAAAGTGATATATTCAAATGTTTTAAAAACAACTTATTCTTTGTAACTGGAATGTCTGAAGAAAGTCTGTATGATGCAATAAATGATAGAAATATTACAGTACACATATGGGAAGAAGGTAAATCTTTTGAACTAGGAATTATTTTACCACCCAAACAACTCACTCAAAATATCAATAAAGCCAATGCAGAAATATTTAAAATAATTTGCGATACATGTGGAAAAAGAAATTCGGATGAAATCATAACCAATAATATATTTTGGTTAGAATACCAACAAGATTATCTCATATGGAAAGGTCTTAAGTTTGACTCTTCCTATCCTTATGAATTTATTGACAAGTACTCCAATGGTATTGTTTACCCAAACAAAGAAACTCAAATTGACAGAATGAAAAATCTGTTTGTTTTACCAGAAGATGTTGATGAAAAAGTGGTTATTTTAGCCAATAATTCAGGAGGAGGCAAGTCAAGCGTTTTAACATATTTTGCTCATACTATTCATATGAAATATCCATGTTTGTGGATTGTACGAGTAAACTTAAGACATTATACCAATGATAATGCATCTCCTAACTTGAACAGTATTGACTTTAATGAAAACAACACTTTAAGAGCTATAGAGACCCTCACGAGAATGATTTTCCAATACAATGATACAGATTCTAATATGGCACTGCAAAAACAACTATTCCTGTCTGTTGTAAGTGGTAGTGCAAAAACCGAAGTGATAGTTTTATTTGATGGTTTTGATGAGATATGCCCAGAGTACAAAGATAAAACCTGTATATTATTAAAAGCGCTAAAAAATTGTGCAATCAGACAACTTTGGATAACCACTACTGATGAATGGAAGCCACTTTTAGAACAACAGCTTCAGACACCCGCTTTTATGTTGACTACTTTTTCAAAACCACAACAGATTGACCTTTTGAACAAGTTTTGGAAATATCGACTGAAATTTATTCATGACAATGAAACTAAATTAGAAGATATTAAGAAGTATATTAATGAATGTCTAGATGTGCATTTAGAAACTAAATGCAATCTGTATTTTGATAAATACCTTAAAAGATCATTCCAGCATCTCAAAGATTTCTTTATAAAAAATTCTAATGGAACTATTAAAGAGCTGCGAAAAGTTATTGATGCTGAATTAGATTTTTCAAAATATGCCGAACTACTAATTAGTGAATGGAGTGCTTCAATATGCGACCTTGACCTTACATTTTCTACAGTACCCCTGCATGTTACAATGCTGGCAGAGAATATCTTTCAAAAATATATGAACATTGCTACTTTTAAAACCCTTAATTTATTCAAAATTTATAAACAATTTGTTGACGATAAACTAAAAATTTATCAACAAAAAGGCAGCACTCATAGCGGCAACCACATAGATAAAGATCAAGCTAGTTTTGCTACCTTACGCATCAGAAATATGCACAGTGAGCTGGCTGTGCGACAAAGGTTTCGAAATGTAAAGGTTATGTTGGAAGAAACACTCAATGAAATCGAAAAAATAAGAAGAATTGGATTTATTAAGGATACTGAAACTGGTCCAGAGTTTATGCATTATAGTTTTGCAGATTTTTTCTGTTATGAGTATTTGACCATACATTTTGACAAAAAAATGGTTCAGTTGCAACTGTTAGAACAAATTTTACTTGATAGTAATCGTCGCCTTATGCAAAAATTTTTTAATGCTTTTTTGTCTCAAAATAAAAAGAGGCTTTACAAAAGTACATGGAAAAAGATATTAAAGCTTCAGAATGATCGTAAAGAATCTGCTTTACAAATTGCATCAAAAGCTGGAAATATGGAAATATGTATGTTACTTCTGAATTCTGCCAATGAGAGACAAAACATATCCAAAAATTTCCTTTTGAATGAAGATTATCGCCGAGAAACAGCTTTACATTCAATTGTGGTCGCAGAAGACAACATAGAAGTTTTTGTTCTATACTTCAAACTTGTGAAGAAATATCCTGATGAGCTAAGTAAAATGATTATGACTTCCAATACCAATGGTCGAACGGTTTTTGAAAAGGCAACTGAAAAAGGTAAAACATTCATCTGTAAGATCATTTTGGAATATTTTAAGGAATACTTTGATCTTAATGACTTGTTATCGCGTCGTGATAGTGACGGAAGATCAATTTTATACTATGCAATCAAAAGTTCTAGACAATCATGTGATTTAATTATTAAATATGCCACAGGATGTGGGCATTTATTGAAATATATGATTAAACATTGTCAATTTAAAAACTTTAATGACGGAATGACACAATACGAAATAACGGAACTGCCCAGATCTCTGGTTAAAAACTGCCGATTGTCTGCACTACATATAGCTGTTTACTTTGCTAACAGAGATGTCTGTGCGTTGATTTTTGAGACTGCTAAAAAATATTTCTCATCCTATCAACTGATTTTAATCTGTGATCACTTTAACCAAACAGTTCTTCATATAGCAGCTAGGAATAATAGTGAGATCTGTCATTGGATTTTTGAAGTTGCAGAACTGGACCCTAGTGTTCCAGCTCGACTAATGACTCGCCTTGATTCTCTTGGCCAAGCACCTTTACACAAAGCAGTACAATTTAACAACAGAGAAATTTGTGAGTTAATATTGCAAAAAGCCAAACTACATGATGTACTGGCCTATGTCTTAACGATATATGATCTTGATAAAAGGTCGCCCCTGCATTTGGCGGTAAATAATGGGTTCACGGAAATCTACCGTCAAATATTAGAATATGCCAGACGTGTTATGTCAAAAAATGAAATGCAAGATCTATTAAAAGAGCGTGACCGACTTGGAAGAACTATTTTGCATACTGCAGCTAGTGTCTCAGTAGATATTTTCCAACTGGTTTTCCAGACTACCAAAGATATTGAAGGGGTTCTAGAAGAGTTGACTGCCCGTCCTGATAAATATGGACGTACTGTTATGCACACAGCAGTTGAAGCTGGCAAAATAGAAGTATGTAAGCTAATATTTCGTAATATAGGACGCAGCCAATTCCAGAGTTGTGATTCCAAAGGGAATTCTATCCTGCATAGTGCAGTTTTGATAGGTAGCACAGAAATGTGTACCTATGTCTTAAACACTTCAGGACAGTATTTGGAAACCATGATGAAGAAGTTAAATTATTCTGGGGATACGGTTTTGCATTTAGCAATAAAACAATCATACAAAATTTGTAAGCTCATTCTGAAAAGCGCCAATAGACATACCTTGGGATTCTTGCTAACACACTGCAATAATGGCTTTAAACAGACGGCATTACACATAGCAGTTACAGAATGTGAGACGCAGGCTTGTAACCTTATTATGAAATATGCTCTTCGATATAATGATATGTTCAGAGATATGGTAGAAAAACTTGATGCCAAGGGATGTATATCCCATGGATACTCTGTATACTTCATGTATATCCCTGGATATCATTCACGAAAGCGAAAGCGAGAAGTTCTCGTGTTCGTTTCTGTCAAACCCTATGTAGGAAAAAAGATTCTTACTTTTTAGTAAATCCCTGAATACCAATTTTTGGAAATCCCACTCAAAACTAACAAAAAATATATGCAATGACAAACCTGGCGACGTTTCCCGTCGGTTCTTCCTCGACAGAAGCAATCGATCCGGAGGGGAAAAAAATACAGATCCAAGTGGATAATACATATCTAATAGATTAAATAAAGAAAGTAAAACTAGCGTGTCGTGAACCGGGGGTCTATTCAGACAGGGGGAGATTATCACATGTGAGTCACCGGTGAGTCACAACAGTTTCGTATTTATAAAATGATAGCCCCGTAGAAAGTTCTGTGAGTCACCAGTGCCTCAGGTGAGAATCTCATGAGTAGATATGCAACGTGTGTTTAAAACATACCAAATACCATATAACTAAGTACCTACCTACTTGTACAATTATGTATATTTTGGTGGACCTGAACCTCGTAGTAGAAGCTCGAGTATGCAAGCAAGTTTTTTTTTTCAGTAACCAGCAGGAAGACGAGCCCGAGCCAGTGCCGCCGGAACCACCAGCATTGGTGTGCGACAGTCTCGTGGGCAGAAGCCTTCCCCGCACCTGCTGGTGCCACGACTGCGTCCGGCGCGCCGCAGACTTGCGCCGGTGGTGCCGCTGTCACTGGCGGCGGGAGGGGGACGGCTATAGGTTTTATGCCTGTCAGCTCGCCCACCTGTATGCGTCGGAGCATGAGGCGGGCCAATAAATTAATATTGTTTTCTTGATTTTTTGTTTTACTTGCATACCCGTTATGTAATTTAGCGTCATGGTGGGCATTCGATATTAGAGAGTAAAGCTTTTCAATGTCGAAATATTTTTAGATCGGTTTCCAAGATTGCCCTTCCCCCCTTCAAATAAACAAACATGTGACCTATATTCAGGAAAAACATATCCGTGGCGGATGGCAGGTGAAAGTGAATCACAAGTCAACGTGAAGCTTAGGAGTAATCTTTGTAATCTAATTTTTAGGCTGTATTGTGTGACTAAAAAACTTTTTTTTTGCAAGATTTTTTTAGGTGGGTGTGAGAAATAATATGAAGAAATATTACTTCAATATAAATTAAAAAGAAGGCAATTTTTTTTCTACATAGGCTTCGACAGAACCGAACACGGAAACTTCTAGCTTTCGCTTTCCTGAGTAGATAGGCTGGAAATCGAAAGCGAGAAGTTCTCGTTTTCGTTGCTGTCAAACTCTGTGTAGAAAAAAAGACGCTTGATTTTGTAACTGTAGGAAAAAAGATGCCTACTTCTTAGTTCTTCTTACCCCTACAGGGGATCCTGAATACCGTTTTGGAAACCTCACTCAAAACCAATAAAACATATATACACCGGTGGTGCAGTTGCCACTGGCCGCGTGACGGGGGGACCCTTCCTTCCTTTTACACTTGTCAGCCAGCCCACCTGTGTCAGTACGCGTTCTGGGAGCATGCGGTGGGGGTTAGTTATACCCGTTATGTAATTTAGCGTGATGGTGAGTATTCTATATTAGAGAGTGAAGCTTTTCAATGTGGAAATATTTTTAGATCGGTTTAGTAGTTTCCAATAATGACCTCCTCCCCCCTTCAAATAAACAAACAATCAATACCCTTTACCATTTTTTTATGTAACTAGACATGTGAAAAAAATATCTTTGGTGGCAGTAGCATTTAGATCTAAGTGTGTATTTCATAATTGTGGTCAGAAAAATTTGTTATGTAGACCCGTGAAGTTTCTTTGCGGGTTCTTCTTTACTGAGTTAATCGAATCCGCGGATCTTTGTGACGTAACTTAGTGTAGTTTGACTACCAAAAAATTTAAATAAATGAAATAAGATGGCAGGTGAAAGTGAATCACAAGCCAACGTAAAGCTTAGAACCTAGAACCCACGAAAAAACTATAAAATGTTGCTGACATTCTTCTTCAGGCTGTATAGCGAGAGCCCTTGCCTTTCCGTAAGGGAAAAAAGATCTAAAACAAGTTTTCTTTGACTAACCAGAGTTGAATTTTTTTCGCGATGTTTTGTTTTAGCAGATACCATTTGCCCTTGAAAACATCGATAAAAGCAATTGTCGTAATTTCACTACACCACCAGCAAGATAAAATTGCGCGCGCAAATTTGATTTGCGAATTTAATTAAAAAAACATTTTTTTTTGCAAGATTTTTTTAGGTGGGTGTGAGAAATAAAACACAGTGATTACATTTCAATAAGTTTTATTGTAGTAGTCGATTTTATGGTAGTTTAGAAAAGGCCTGGCGTGGGCGAATGACTGCCTATGTAGCGGCCCTGGCGGGGAAAGGGTTAATAAATGTGAAAAAATATTTGGTACAGTGCTCTTCGAATCGCTCCAAGAAGTACCGCATCTATTTCATAACATACTGACACTTGGTGATGAAAGCAATTCGACTGTTTTTCACTTATCGGTATGGCGAGGCCGTAGGGACCTATTTACTATATTTTCGAATGCTTTTAGCCTATATCCATCTAAATTAGGAGAAGTGTTATTAAATGTAGATTATAGTGGGCAGAACGTTCTACATGTGGCAGTGAGTAAAGGTGACATAGAATTCTGTCGATTGATTCTGCAAATGGCTGAGGATTGTCCTCATACTATAAAACGTCTTATAAATGAGCCTAATTGGTTAGGAAAATCACCTTTATATTTAGCTCAGGTGCATGGTCATGCGGACATTACTGAATTGTTTTTAAGTTTTGCTTGAATGTGTTTTGCTATAATCTGGATGTAGAATAAACTATGTATTGAAGTGAAGTAGAGCGTCTAGTTCAAAGTCAATAAACATTTCGGCTCAGTGAATGGTCGTCGCAAACCTATGGGAGAGCAAAAAACAAAGATTTTTCGCAAATAAAAAAAAAGCTCTTGCCGACTATCGTCCTTATAGCTTTTGGAGGACGAAAATAAAAAAAATCAAAACGAAAACTTCCTCAAGTTTTGCCACCCCAGGCCCGGGTCTTCTCGGGCCTGGGGTGCCCGAGGGCATTTGAACCTCTCTGCTCCCTATTTCCGCGACTAAGTTGACATAATTAAACCCATTAGGGGGGGTTTGGCAGAATTTGAGCGCCTTTCTCACCGCCGCTGCTTTTCTTAGGAGCAGTAACTCCAACATTCTTTCAAAGACTAACACAAACATTGAAAGAAGAAAACATCAAAGAAACAAACGCAAAAATAACATCGAATTATATGACTAGAATATTTTGCTGGACAATACATTTGGTAAAACAAATAAAATAAATGTTGCAATTATTATGGATTATGATAAATGTATTGTATTGTGTCAAGTATAAGATTTTATTCAATGAATAAGGTCACGCGAAGTTTAGTTAGCCTTGTCTAGGAGCTATAAATGGACACAAAAGCTAACAGCGCAATCACAAGACCATTGTTTTCAGAACCCACAAAAAATCACTATCACTATCACTACATAGTATAAAACAAAGTCGCTTTCTCTGTCCCTATATCCCTATGTATGCTTAAATCTTTAAAACTACGCAACGGATTTTGGTGCGGTTTTTTTTAATAGATAGAGTAATTGAAGAGGAAGGTTTATATGTATAAAAACATCCATTAAATAGTGGAAAAATACTGTTATTTTTGAGGTTTCTAATGTGATGTCTTAAATAATTTAAAAAAATCCGCTTACATTGCAAACGCAGGCTGAACCCTACGAGATTTATCAAAATAATGTACTAAGTATTATATATATACTATACTATATACTAATGCTATACTATAGCATTAATCCTTATACAATTAAATACTATAAATACATTGTTGATTTAATATATGCAGATCTATATGGTCCTTTACCCGTGCGAAACCGGAGCGGGCCGCTAGTCTTAAATAAAATAAACTTTTTTTTTAAATAAAATTAAGTATGCAGGGTGTCCCGAAACCTGCCAACGATAAAAATATATTTAAATGTTTTTATATTCAAAATACGGTCAAATAGGCCATTTAAAAAGTGGTACTATTCAAAGATAAAAGTGGTAGGTGCATAGTATATAAGGAAAGTGTAAGATGAAGGTGTCTTGGCTAAAGTAAGTTTTTTTTTGTTATTATAATCATGAAATGTATAATTATAGGTTTTGCTATTATCATTTTGACACTGATATAAATGCTGGTGCTCTCTATTTAGTAATAGTTTAAAATTGATGAAATATAATAATACAATAAATAGATGAAAATTTTACTTTTTATGGTAATAACTTCCGTTCAGTTGTGATACTTTAAAAAAATCCATACAATATTTTATAACATGTGCATAATTGTCTACGAATAAACATACTGATGGAAGGAGAAATTAAGCTAAGCGTTGACACCACATTTTTTTTTAATTAAGGAAGGCATTTCATGATTTTTTTTCATTTATGTGTTCCTCTAGTGTTATTTGACGCGATGTTGTAACCATGTATAAGGAAAGACTAATGTCATGACAGTAAGTGTCACAGCCATTTCATGTCCAATTACATTAAATGTTCCCACCATCTGACGGAACATTTGATTATTTTAAACTAAATTAATTAATTAACTTTGTATAGATAGTCTTTTTAAATAGAGGATATTCAGAAACAGTTATGAAACTTTTTTGTTTATTTCAATCCCAATAATCACTTCCTAAATTGTATGTAATGGCAGTTGTAACAGGCTTTATATGTATGTTACTATATTATTATTGTAAATTTCAGAATGCTGACTATTTGTAAATAAATAATATAGGTACCTAGTTTTATGAAGAGATCTCAAAGGGCCTTCACGATGAGTGTGTATAACAAAGAAACCGTCTTTATTTAGATGCCCTATACTCCCTTAATTATTTTCTAAATGTAAAAAAATATTTTGGCTCCTACATATTGTATAATATGTGTCACATGGTCACATACTGCTTGAAAAGTAAGTAAGTAAGAATCACGTCAGATTTACTTCTATGACTTTTTGGGATTATCTATTTAATAAAATCGTTTGTATGCAAACAATGAACATTTGAAATGGGCACAGGGTATTGTTTTGTATGTTTTTGAAATTCGAATTTACTGAATTAACAATCTTTGATGAATAGGTTTTCCATAAGATTACCGAAAATGTTCTGTGAGCATAGATTCTAAGAATATCATTTATCAAACAAGGTAATGTTTGCCATATTATTTCAATAATTTGTAATAAAATAATATAATAAAAACCTATAAGGTACCTTTTGAATTTTATTCACATTATTTAATTTAATGCCCCTTCAATTTTGATGGGTGGAAAGGCCACATATTGAAAGCAATGGTTTTTGCCAATCTTACTTTTGCGGTTTTTTACCCAGGCCGATAGCCATACATTCGCCAGGATTTTTAAGCGCGTCGCCTTTCTTCACAGAATATAATACTGGTACTTCCTATCTTATGTGAGACATAGCCTTTCCCCATCGGTTTTAGATTATATCGATGCCTTTCCCAGACCGAACGCGGACGTTCGCGGGAAATCGGCTCGAAACTGGGACTCCATATGTCCATCGCCACCATCTGCCTCGCCATTATCTGCATCGCTAACATATGCATCGCCGGCGACGTATCTGCGTCGCCAAGGAGGTGCCCATATATCCTCCAATATCTGCATCGCCAAAATCTGCAGTCCGACCGCCGCGCCGTCGTCGATCCGTCGCCAATGACCGGAGGCGCATATGCGTCGCAAACAACTGGAGCCGCGGATGCGTCGCCAAAGCGGGTGTGGTTTGGGGATATGGAAGTTAGGTTGGGTTAGGTAAGGTTATGTTATATTAGTTAGGTTAGGTCGGGTTAGATTTGATAAGGTTCGGTTTGGTTAGGTTGAATGTCCCGCCCCGCCATACGCCATCGCACCCCCACGTATACTGGGCGACGGATATGCGAAGGGTCCGCAGCTGCATCGCCAACAATGGAAATAATGGCGATGCACATATTGGCGATGCAGAGGTTGAAGATGGATATATGGAGCACCTTCTTGGCGACGCATCTGTCTGCGGCCTAGCCATAGATAATATAATATGGGCCTAGCCACAGCGCCGTCTCGCCGGCGAATGCACATATTGGCGATGAAGCTTGGTGATGTAGATGCAGGGTACCCTCATAACTCTATTGCAAGAAATAAGAGTGAGATCGAGCGTGCACACGCGAACTTTCGCTTGGGAAACGCTGGCCGCTTGTCGCTCTTATTTCTTACGAGCTAGTCATGCTGAGATTCATAAAGATTACTCGTACTTGGCTAAGCCAAAGTATGCCTTCTGACTGTCAGCTTTGATATGAAATGTATGGAACAGTTGTCATATTTGACAGCCGGAAACTTTACTTTGGCTCAAGTAAGGTATATGAATCTCAGCATTAGACTTTTGACTATTTTGTTCGTATTTGTTATTATTACTTTTCATGTCTGGGGAAGTCTTCAAAAGGATAATGAGGTGATCCCAACAATGACAAATTAGGGATTTTTTTTTATATTTTTCACATTAAATAAACCAACTGAAAGGTACGTACGTCCTTACGTTTTAAATTTTTGATAAATTATGTTATATCCATGATAAGCCTCTAAATATTTGTATCCAAATGTTTAAGGGCGTATATCATGGATATAAGTTATCAAAAAAATCGAAATCTACGGACGTAGCTCACATCTGGTTTATTAGGGTTCCGTTTTCACCCTTTGGGTACGTACCCAAAGGGTGAAAACGGAACCCTATTACTAAGCCTCCGCTGTCCGTCCGTCTGTCACAGGGCTGTGTCTCATGAACCCTAATAGGTAGGCGGCTGAAATGTTTACAGAATGTGTATTTATTTTGCCGCTATAACAACAAATAAATAAAATAAACAAATAAATAAAAAATAAAGGGGGCCACCCTTTATTTTTTATTTATTTATAAAAAAAACCTGATTTTTTGTATTAAATCTTGTACGATGGTACAACCCTTCGTGTGCGAGCCCGACTCGCACTTGGCCGGTTTTTTAAATGTGTGACATTTCATTAATACTTCTCAATTTGACTGAGGAAACAGGCACGAGCCATTTTATGGAACTCGATCACATCGCCAGCATATATATTTTGATGAAAGCCGTATTGGCTCTCTAGATAGATACCTCATCAACTAGAGTTACGGTGTCCCTTTCCGGTCGGAACTAACTCATTCGCGGGCAGGGTACAAACCCGTGCTATTGCGCCCTGGGACCTTCTATGTTTCAAATAAACAGACAGACTCCGTGATGAGGAGGATGTAACATGTCCACAAAGCAGAAAATGTGCATGCATACTGTTTGATTTAGCAAGATGTACGAAAATGTTAATTACAAAACGACTTCTAGCTAAAAGTGAACCACGACCGGTGTAGTCAAAAATATAACAAAATATAAGTCAATGCAAAATATATATGTTTTCACGAAACAAGCTATGTCTGATGACTAATCTTTTTAAGATGTATAGATTTTATCGTTGAGTAATCCACCTTCAAAGTTATTGTATAAAAAAATTAGAATTTTCAGACCTTATAATATAGAAACCCAACACAATTGTACAATGCCAACGGTCATCAGACATCTAGTTCGATCAAATAAAGCTATTTTGAGCAAAATTTTGGATCTCTGACAAGAAATATGGGCGTGATCTTCTTTCCCCGTTTGTATGGAGAGATGAGCGGGATGGCCCAGATTAATGGCTATATGGGTCGGTAGTTTTGAGAAACTGGCTGAATGTTAGCCGCATTGAGTTGGCCGAGTTCCAAGCTGCAGGCACACATCCAGTGGAGTAGTAAAAGCGTAGGCGGTAAAGGCGGGTTAGGAGAGGAACTTCTGTGTTGCAAATATTCAACACCAACGCAGAAATACCTTCAGAGCCCCTAGCTAGTCCGACGGGTCACCCAAATTGGCGGTTACGCCAAAACGATCGACTGGTGAAATTGAAGAGCGCGCGTAGTGGGCGTCAAGCGAACTAATATTTGCGAGTCCAAATTGGATTTCATAGGTTACTCATCGTCGCCGGAAATACGCCGACGTTGCCGTTTACGCTGACTCCTCATTCCCTCCTTTCATATACATCGGTAGAACGAGTCACATATTACCAATATAATAGGTCCGAATTTGCTTGAAGAAGTAAAAGCAATAAATAAGTAATCAAAGTTAATGAATATGTAGTAAAAGTTTGTATGGTTTTGACGTGTTTAGGTAACTTCAAGTTCCGGAAACGCCAATTTAGGTTAGAATTCTGACTGAACATACAGAGCATTGCACCAGGGCCACTCGGCTTCCTGTAACGTAGCTTTCCGATTTCCTTGTTTATTTTACGTAGAAAGAAAGGTATTACATTTAGGGTAGTACGCACATTTTTAGGGTTCCGTACCCAAAGGGTACCAAACGGAACCCTCTAAGCCTCCACTGTCCGTCCGTCCGTCTGTCACAGGGCTGTATCTCATGAACCGTATATATTTTGCCCCTATAACAACAAATAGGTAAAATAAAAAAAACAATAAAAATTAAAGGGTCCCACAAAAAAATCCTGAATATTTTTGTTAAATTTTGTACGATGGTACGGAACGCTTCGTGTGCGAGTCCAACTCGCACTTGGCCGGTTTTTTATTGACAGACCTAGATAAAAGTTTAGTTATCGACACTTTGGAAACTAGGTACTTTTCCAGTCTCATTATTTTTTTATTTATGTACAAATTAATGTATCTAAAGATCAGAAAATACAAGTAGATCTTATTCATTTTTGATTCACTACTCAGGTAAGCTTTAAAAAACGTAGTACCCCTTGTCAGAATGTTAAGACATCTATCTATTTTGCTTTAAAATGAAACAATAATACTGTGCTAGTATTTTAATAATCAACTAACGTAATTAAAATGGCACCCATGCGTCAGTAATAATTATCTGTGAACTTCAGTTACATTGTTTATAATGTACAGTCAACCAAAGGTTAAAGGATACACTTCACAAAATGAATGGTGTTTAAATGCAACCTCTGATTCAATTTTGTTAGGGTTTTGTTTACTCAGTAACTAGTAGACATCGACAACTATGTTTGAATCTATACTCAACCCTATAATTGTTTCCAAAAGTCAAAGTATTTCGACTGTTCATCTTTTCATTCAACCGGATGTGTATTCTCTTTGTTCGACTGTACAAATAATCCCAGCAGACAGACTGCCAATGCAGTAGGTAGACTACATTATAAATTAAATTATTGATATTTATGTACAGACATAATTAAATGTATTTACTTGTCAAGTGATTACTTACAGTAGCTTAAGGCCAGAATACCTCTCTGAATTAATAATATAAATTCCGGTGCATTGCCAAACAGATTTATTAGCACGCAAAGGGACTAGTTTACAGTGAGAATTGAGAAAATTCATGAATAATAATCTGTTTCCGTTGTGTGTGCAGCTCTACAGAAATTTAATTTTAATTTAAAATCTTAAATTTTCCGACCGGAATTCATAACGCTCGTCATTATCATTCTGACATATCGATCTGAAATATTAATAATCGGAATTCAAATTCAAATTTATTCAATCAGAAAATGAGAATGTGTGTGGGGAATTGTGAAATTGTTTGCACTTCCGGGCTTTCCGAATTAATACTGTGGAGAGATGAAAAGGTGGGTCAGGTCTTGAGACCCACGGCTGCGCAGCTGCTCTCCTCTAGTCATGATTTGAATGTTGTATATGTGTTAACTCGCTGGGAAACTTCGTTAGTGCGATATAGACTTCATGTCTAGCGGGTAGCGCCATCTAGCGCCATGTTAACTAGCTTCTATGCATCTGTTTGTTGATTTGTGGCATGTGAAACTAGCAGCTCTCAGTAGAGGGCGCTCGGTCGCTACATCACTATTAATTCATAAATATTACGAATTCAGAGAGGTAAAGTGGGTATTCCTGCTGATGAGGCAAGCGCTCTTATATGTATAGGATGAAACGCCTTAAATTATATCGAAATTATCAAGCACAGCGCCTTGCCGTTCAAGAGGAAGCGCGCCGCTACGCCGCCGCCAGCGCGCGCGCCAGCCTCCGCCGGAAGTCGGCGTGCAGCAGCGCGCCTCCTCCGGGCACGCGTCGCGCGTACATCTCGCGCGTCATCAGGCACAGCGCCTTGCCGTTCATGAGGAAGCGCGACGCGCGCACCGCGAGCCCGTGCCGCGCGGCCGCCGCGCGCAGCCAGTGGCGCACGTGCGCGCGCGTCCACTCGCGCGGGTCTGCCGAATGCCACATGATAGTTAAATATATAACATGATAGTTGATATAGAGTCCGCGCGGAATGAGAACCGTCGTAAGATTTGAGGGCGCACATGTGCACATTTACCGTATTTGTCCTGTTGACAACCCTGGTACGTCTTTATAGTATGAATGTAACAACTTGATATTTTGAGGTTGTGTCAGAATATAATATTTTCAGTTTCTCAGGTCTTAATAATTGTCTTAGTGTATGTTATGTAAAAATCTTAATGTTAGTTCCATTGTACGCCGGTTCTCTTTCCGCACGGACTATACATCTATATATACTAGCCATTCGGCAAATAATCTTATGCACCTATCAAGTGACGGAATGGATTTACGGAGCAGTAATAGGGTAGGAGCACCAACAGATTTATTTATTTATTTATTTTACAAAAGGTACGCCAACAGTGTACACACGAAAACTTTATATAATAGCAAACATAGTGGGGGGCACATTCCTGGTGTGCATACCAATTATAGGCGAACACAACATTTCAGAACAGTGTCTAACACCGAGTGCACAATTTAAACATATTTAATAAAAAAAAATATAATAAGTTGAAAACATGATAAATGAGAGAGTCTACAATATAACAACAAAAGTAAAAAACCAAAGTAAAGGAAAAATAATGACAGTTGAACAGCAGTTGAATGACGGTTGAGATTTAATGATTTAATGATTCACAGTAATGCCTTGTAAGTCAATGCATAACGCTTAACACTACTTAGTTGGTCTTGAAATATGTCCACATCTGTGTTATGTGTGAGTTCATTAAAATATTTCATTATTCTAGGAAGAGTTGCATGCCGACCTAAATTGGTGTACGTTCTGGGAACTTGGAAGATTCTACTATGTGTTCTTGAATTGGTGCGTGGTACTGTAAAGTTCAGCTCAGTTACTAGATTGGGACAGTCAATAAGGTTATTAGCGAGCTTGTATAGGAAAGTCATATCCAGCATAAATCTGCGGCTAGAAAGTGTGTCAAGACCAAATCTATCCAAGCGATCATTGTAGCTTGCTCTGTGACTGATGCCCGTAGTGTGAAAAGCTAGGTGTCTTGTGAAGGCGCGTTGGAGTTTTTCTATTCTGTTCCCGTACTTCTCATAGTTCGGGTTCCAGACAACACAAGCATACTCCAACACACTTCTTGCATACACTTGATACAGCCTTACTTTTGTTTGAGGATTTCTAAAATCCTTGCTGTTTCGTTTGATGAAGCCAATCAATGCAGATGCTTTTTTTATAATATGTTCGATATGAGAAGAAAACCTAAGTTGACTATCTACTATGATACCTAGGTCACGAATTTCACTGACTTCTTTTATAACCTCGTTTCCAATCTTGTAACATGAGTTAATGTAGTTGCGATTGCGCGTAAACTTTATATGAAAGCATTTGCTTGCATTAAGTGACATGTCATTTAGGGTACACCATTCGCATATTTTAATGAGATCTTCCTGCACGAGTCGAACGTCATCAGATGAACAGATGTTTCTATAGATCTTAAGATCGTCAGCAAAAAGAGAGCAATTTGAGTGTTTAACAACTTCCACAATATCGTTTATGAATATTATAAACAGGATGGGACCCAGATGTGAACCTTGCGGCACCCCTGAGGTGGCAACATAGTGCATTGAGTCATACCCATTTATAACTACTTTTTGTACTCTGTTTGTGAGGTAAGATTCAAACCACCGATGAAGAGTTCCACATATGCCAAAGTTAATGAGCTTGTTCAAAAGAATTTTGTGATTTACTTTATCGAATGCACTGCTAAAGTCCGTATACACAGTGTCTACTTCAATGCGTCTGTCGACGTATTTGGTGATGCTGTCTAGGAAATTAACGAGATTTGTTGCAGTGGATTTGTGATTTTGAAAGCCATGTTGTGCAGGGTTAATTAAGTGTTTGGTGTACCAGGTTATTTTTGGACAGATGAGGGCTTCAAATAATTTTGAAAAAGTTGAGAGTATTGATATAGGCCGATAATTTTTTACTTCTTCAGCGTTTCCTTTTTTAAAAATGGGCACTATTCGTGCCTCTTTCCATCTTTGAGGAAATCTTCCTGACTCGAGAGATTTATTAAATAATAATGTCAAGGGGTAGGCAAGATATTTGGCGCACCTTTTTACAAACAAGGGCGGGATATCATCGGGACCAGAACTTTTGTACACATCTAGGTTTTGTAATATTTTCAATACTTCACGCTCGTGAATCGAGATGTGATTGAGGCATATGGAGTTTGGTATATTTGGGAATGGCTCGAAGATTCTAGGGGTATTATTGCCAAACGTAGAAGAGAAATGTTCTGCAAATAAGTTTGCGACACCTTCACCAGTAGATGATTTAGTTTCGTTGAAAACCATCTCGGCTGGAAACGAGTTAGATTCCTTGCGTTGTCTTTTGAGGTAACCCCAAAAAGCTTTGGGGTTTTTCCCGATATCCTGTTCAATATTATCTCTGTAATTCCTGTAGCATGAGGAAAAAAGCTGATCACTACGATTTCTTAGAAGGATGTATTCAAGTTTGTCACGCGGATTTTGGAATTTTTTAAAACGTGTCCTGACCTTCTCCTTCTCTGACAAGAGCTTAATTAATGCTTTATTAAACCAGGGTGGATATTTTTTAGATTTTTGTTTGCGAATAGGCACGTAATTATCAATCACGCACTGAATGTTTGCATAGAATTTATCAACCATAGATTCCACATCGGGGCAAGAGGAAAACTCTTTAAGCCAGTTTAGCTGGTCTAGCTCAGAAAATATTGATGTATAGTCAGCTCGATAATAATTGCGCCTGCTCCTTGGTGCACTATCAAGAATATTTATTCGCTCAAAGCATAAGGATAACTCTAATTGGGGATGCTGTGGGTCAAGTTTGCTGAGAGCGTCCAGCGGTTTTAGTAGTTTAACACCATCTACAAGATTTGTCATAACAAGATCAAGGGTTCGTTCATTACAGTTCTGAATGTGATTAACTTGATGGAGATGATTAAGTGACATGAAATCGATAAGTGCAAAGCCCAATTCATTATTATAGTTATGTGGCAGGAGATAAGTAGATTTTGTTTCAGCTTTCCAAGAAATTGAACTTAGATTAAAATCGCCAAGAATAACCATGTGGTCGCACATCTCAGATATGTTATTTGCATTTTCTAGGAATGCTTGCAATGTGTTGAGTTTAGGTGGAGGAGGAATATATACGACACCAAAAGCAATTTTTTTTTTACATCTGAATTGGAATCAACTAGAACCCACAAGTCTTCACAATCATTTTCCATGGAATGCACAGCTCTAGAAGATATATTTTTTAAGACTGCGATGAGAACTCCGCCTCCATTTTTATTATTGTTAATACTACAATTCGAGCGATCTTTGCGATAGACGTTGTACCTGGAGTCAAATAACTCACAACTAGCTATTTCGGGTCTCAACCACGTCTCTGTTAACACAATAATATCGTAACAATGTTTCAAGACTTCATGCTTAATGTTCACAGTTTTTGTCCTTGTACCTCTAACATTTTGATAGTAAATGTTGAATTTTGAGTAGTAAGATCAATCAGCACGCACATTAATCGATAATAATGTTTTTATAACTGGTTCAGAAACTGCACACTCCGAATCTGAATGGCTTGAGAAGATTCATCCTTTCGCATGAGTATTCTACCATTGCGGACCCACACATACTTGAAACCCTTTTATCTGCCCTTAAGTCGAGCAGCGGCGTGCAGGGACTTATTGGCTGGAGATAGGTGCTCTGACAGAAATACTGGTACCCTGTCGCCGCCGATGCCGAGGTGGCTTGTGTTGAGCTTGTTGTCGGAGTTGGCCTTGTTAAAGCTAGAGACAGCAGCCAGAAGCCCGTCGCGGCAGCGGGGACTGCGCATTTTTACGACGATTGTGCGCACCCTATTGCTCTTGGTATTCACTTTAGCCACCCGTGTACACATTAGGATGTCTTCATCGGCTACTGGGTGATTAATAGCTCGGCCTAGTTGAAGGATGGTGTTTGGTAAGTTTTCGGCCTTGTGTTCTGGGAGCCCGTGGATCTCAACATTTGAGTCGCGCGAGTGCTGCTCCATCAGGCTCAGGCGAGAAGACAGGTCATTGACAGTCTTGTGAAGGCTTTCATTCTCGGAACGCAGTTTGTTGACTGTTGCTTCAGTAGACTGCAAAGTTTTTTTCAAATCTTCATACTGCGAGCAGATAAAATCGGTCGATACCTTTAAGTCTGATAGTAGCGATAGATCTTTTTTAATGGTCGCAAACTCGGCTGCTATGAAGTTGCGTATGGTTACGGATAACTTCGTCTGGATAGCTGATTCGATTTCAGATCGGATCGTCTCTCTGATTTTGTTGCTAATGACATCATCTCTGACCAGCAAAAGACTCTCATCTGCGAGACAATCTCCGCTCGAGATGCCTTGGTTGTCGAATGCTAGTACTTCAGAGGATTTTCCAGTACCTTTTTTACATTGGGGACATTTCCATGAGGCTCGGACTTCTTTGGACTGCTTCTTGAAGTTTTCTAGAGTGATTTGGACGCAGTTGTGGTGAAATATTCCTTTACACCCGGAACAAGTGATTTTTTCCGTCGATGCCACCTGCTTTTTGCATTGGTCGCAGTTCATGCTTGCAAGATTAATGAAGCTTACAGATGTATTTTGCGATTGTGATAAATAACGATTTCATATGAAAAAAAAATATATATAGATATATTGTTCCAGTCAGGATTCGAACTTGGACCTCTCGCACCGCTTCAAGTGGAACGCCTTAACTTCTCCGCCACCGGTTCGATGACGTTGTTAGCATAAACATCGATCATGACAGTCGTCCGCGCTGAAGTTTTTGAACAGAAGGCGAGGGTAGAACGTAGAAATAACGCGCCGCGAACACAGTAATTATGCTAGCGCGGTGCTAGCAATAATTTTAATGAAGAGTTTTGCACTGTTTTTCTTGAATTCACGAAAAATACTACTGTGATTCTAACAGCTCGTTATTCAATGAACACAATAATGTAAGTTTTGTATTGAAATATTTACTTCATACACAATTAGCAATTAGTTTTTACTGAGCACTCAATGCACACACCCACTTCTCTCGAACGAACGAAAATCATGAAACAGATGAACAATTAAGCGACTTACGCCCGGTTCCACCACCTCAAGCTACAAAAATCCCAAAGTTATCTTTCGGTTACATCATACAAATATGCAATGTAGCCGAAAGTTAACTATCGGATTTCAGGTAACTGGAGGTGGTGAAAACAGGGGTTAGACCACTATGGATATTTTTAATAGTTATTAGGTTCGTTGCCACTTCAGGAGTTATGGTTTTAATGATGTGATGTATAGTCTAAAACATTTTCAAAATTGTTTACAGCCACCACGTACATAATTTAATTAAAAAAAAAACAAATTACGCCAAAAGCTTTCTGTGCCGAGTAGATGAACAAATTGCCCTAATTATGAACAAAAACTGCCCTAAACTTGAACCAACTAATTTATGAGCATTTATTTGTTCATGTATTGGTACCTTAGAGCAAATGCTCTAAGATTGGTACTATAATCTATTACATGAACAATAACGATCTACATTTTGTTCAGTAATTGGTGTTTAGGTCCAAAACCTGAACTAACAAAAATGCAAAATTTTTCTTAGTTCAAGAAATGGTCACAATACCCAGTAGTTGAACATCATACAAAATAAAACCTTAAAAATAATTAAATAGCAAATAAAACCTAGTTCATCTTTTGGGTTATAACTTGAAGATAATGTTAGAAATTCTTTTAGTAAACCTATTTGGGGTTCACTCTTAGGAATAAGGTTTTAAATCTCCAATAAAAAAATAACCCATGGCTCAATAGTTGAACAGTGTTCAACTATGGGTTGGTCCATCATTTTGTAATCCATTACTTGAACGGCTTTTTTTAGGTAATATAGCTAAATATTTCACTATATTTGCGCTTCTTTAGACGAAAAAACAACTCTAGTCTTAATACATGTTTATCTCATAATAATAACAAGCTTGCAGATTTAACAATGAATATTTTGCTTAAGTTTAGGTTATTCCCACCTTAAGTAGAACTTCTACCAAACGCGATCTTTTGTTCCGGGCACAAAATCACAGACCTCTCACGGATGCTACAGACGTAAAACTGTCAAAATTAGTTAATTAATGCATAGGAACAATGTTGCCATTATCGTAAAAAAATAACTTCAATGGAAATACATGGCTGGAAACTTATTTTTTAAGGATAAACTGATGAACGTTCATCTAATAGGGTGTGTTCATCTTTTGGTGCTCCTACCCTACGTGGAACGGTAGTAGCCGGGCGGTGTAGAACATACCACGACCACATTGATGAAGTTTGAAGGGAGGCACAAGGGAAGAGTGGTCCGGTAGGATCCCACAATATGGTGCTACCCACTACCGCACCGGCCTCCTTTTCCTGCTTACATTTCGGGCAGAGAAGATATCCTCTCTATTTTCGCGTACCTTTCTTCTAATTTGTCGACTCAATGATCTAGAGAAAATCAGTAGAGCGAATTCGTAAGCGAACTCACTCACCGGTGCTAACTTTGTTGTATGTAAAAAATGGCTGCGCGCCGCGCCCCCATACAATCGAGTTTCGGTTGCTACTCCGGTCCTTCCATGCTCGCTGTATCCAACTTAGAGAGATAAAGAAATTGGGGCATGCACTAGACGGGATTAAACCCGCGGACCTCTTGAATGCGAGGCGATACCCCGACATCTGAGCTACGAGCATAATAGGTACTCACCAAAGGGCAAAGGCTCGGATGGGAGCTGCGACTCACTCCAGTCTTCCTGGTGGTCTTTCAAGTGCTGGTCTTTTGACTCGTTTAGGTTCAACTGATTCCAATCCACCACATTTCGTTGAGCCGATTCACTTAAGTGGACCGCCTTGGTTTCTTCTGTCTTCTCAGTCTGTTGCTTCAACGCTTTGAGATGCCGCAGACTCCACTCCCGCAGTTGCTGTTGCTTCAACTCCATCGGTTGCCGGCTCCACTCGGCCAGGTAACGCTGTTTCCATTCCTCTAGATGCCGGTGCTTCATCTCCTCCATATTTCGCTGTTTCCACTCAGTGTGCTGCTGTTGCTTCCATTCTTCCAGCTTTGTCCAGTCGTCGCTGCCGGCCTCTGGGTGTGAGGGGGGCACCCGGAAGCACGTGTCGGTCTGGGAAGCTGGCATGCTGGACCAAACGATTCTGCAATCCTGAAATTAGAAAAAAAAAACATATAAATATATTCTCGCGTGATCTCTTTATAAAACGGTAGACGATACTCAAGCGATTAAGGCTGTCTTAACATGTCATAATCTTATGATACTTTTGAGATTACCGCGGTCGTTGAACATGTTTGAACTTATGGCTTTTCACGCGGCGGGAGGAGACGTAAGTTTTCAAACATGCTATAATCTTGTTTAAAGTAGGATTGTCATAGCAGAAAACTGTATTCATCCTGTAAGAAATAAATTTCTTACACACAGGATTGAATCACATTAACAAAACTAAAACATGAATAATGACACTGGCCTATGACCATGAAACACCCTACAATTAGTAAACACAGCTGATAAAATTAGATAAAAAAGAATAATAAAGAAAACAATAATTGGTCAGATTACAACGAGGAAGGAACAACAGGCAATACGCGACAAAACTGTTAAATGTTCCTACATTTGAGTGAATGAAAGTGACAATAAAAAAAAATAAATTAAAATACTTAGTTTTCTATCGCCTCCATATTAATGCCATCCCTCCATCCCCTTTCTACCATTGTTAAACGCGGAGCAGACAGGGAATGCACAAAATCACTGTCGACAATCCCAAAATAACGACAGTCCGATCCCCTAGATCCACTACTGAACTATGGAAATGCGCTCCCTGCCGAGGTATTTCCTCCAAAGTACAACCTGGGGTGCTTCAAACATGGTTTGAAGAGCCACCTGAACGGCCGGCATGTTTTCGCAGCCCCCGTGTTCGATAGCCCATGGCCATCGTCGCACATGTGCTGTGTGGGTTCCGGCACACAATAAGAATACAATTGAGCTCACTGCATTTCTTCCCGTCCAAGTCGTAAGATCCGACGAAAAAGGCTTCGTCGTTCGTGGTTTGGAATGCTCGTTAAACTGTAGGTCCCATTACTTACTGGGTGGGTTCATTTCGCCAATATTTGTTTGTTCGACAAAAAATGAACAAAGTCGCGCGTAGTCGACATCACTATCAAATCAAACGACATTTCGACATTTCTCGAGGAGGTTTACTTCCTCGTGGAAACGGGGCCTACCTATGGACAATTTTTCCATACGGAGGCGATCTGTTTAAAGCACGTGCTACTTCATTCCTTCTCTTCACTGCTGTGGTGGCTGTAGTCATGGCTGTAGTGTAGCATGTAATCAAATAAATGTTTCCGATCTGTAAACTAGTGTTCCGATTCAACACCACTTCAAAACCGTGCCACCCCATGTTATTATATCCGTTCATAAAAAGTGACTGTTGTAGTTATAATTTGGAACATCTGCCCTGCGCAGGCGCAGCCCTCGCGCACGCGCCGCCGGAAGTGACGTCTTCCCGGACGCGCTCGCGCTAGCCACTTCCGGTCCCTCACATGGATTGACGTTGGGTTTTTTTCATTGGGCCCAATTGTACGCGGCGCGCTTTATTGATTTCCGGTGTGCACGGTACTTCCGTATTGTTTGCGATCGTAAGGACCACCGCGAGTTTGCTTCCTGTCACCTATTCATACGTTTGTGGGGTTGTCGGGGAGGTAATATTGAAACGACTTGTGAAAAGGTGACTTTTAGGAAACGACGTAAAATCGGAAGGCCATGTAAAAGGAGGTGACTTAACAAAAAAAAAAAACGGAAAAATAAAAGGACCTGTCTGTGAAGCGAAGGTTACTTTGCGTAACATTGGTAGAAACATACAATAATAACGTGACTTTTTGAAAAAATATAACATTAAAAGAGAGCTACAATGAATGAGAAGATTTTATGATAACATAAAAAGTGGCAATTGTAAATGGCAACTTTTTATACACTTCTTATCTTATAGATTACAGTTTTTTTTTTATTTTACTCGCCATAACTCAAAAAATCCCGCACAAATTATAACCATGGGTTCTTCAAAACTAATCTGATGGCGTTGTTTCGCAGGCGTTGAAAAAGTTGTGTCTATCGAAATTTGAGTCTATCGAAATTGTATAATTTGCCAGATCTACTTACTGGCAAAATGTTAACACATCGATAAGAGCTAGCAATAAACTTCCCTGGATTTTTTTTCAACGTCCATGTAAGTTTACAAGAACGTTTGCCACTGCTCATATACGTACACGAGTTATTGGTACCGGTTTGTGTATCATAAATAATTTGAATTCCTTTTAAAATTAACAGTAAGTAATACTATAGATGATAGGAGAAAACACAGGTAATAGCACTAAATTTTGTTAAATAATTAATTAAATTGGAAAGTACATGGGCACCGTCGCGGCTGGACGCGGCGCCACTTAGGTTAATTGAGAACCTGGCGTACGACATATGTCTTGCTTTACCACAGAAATGCTTTACGTACAAAAATAAGTTGACGTCAACCAAGACCGTAACTAAATGCCGCCAGGCTCCGGCTGAGTACAACTGTGTGGACTAAACCTTTGCAATTCTTCGGTATAATGTGTTGCCACTGGATTTACCTTCATGTTCTTGCACCCGCCGCCGCCGCGCCGCCACCCGGCCGCGCCACCGGAAACGGAAACCGGGCGGCGCGGCGGTGACGTATACCTCCCCGGATTATTTGTCAATCCTTTCTATTTCATGCAATAAACCTGACCTAACTTTTCTATCGTAGTGAACGTAACCTAATCTGACATGTCTCCTGTAAACTCACAATTATATAATAAACTTTTTTTTTCTTTTCACCGGGCACTATCTTTAATTAATGAGTCCTTGCTTTACGGTTGATTATACATACATTTCACATTCATAGCATGTTTTTTATTTATTAAAGAATATGAGAAAATAATGTACAGCTATGAACAACAATCAATTCTCACAAGCAAACATTGTCGAAGTTAGAACACAGAAGAGGCCCTACAACCTACCTATTACCTACTGGTCCTATAATAGAGTCCTAGAACTAGTTTTCAGGGCAGGATTTATAAAGGCCGTGGATTCTTATTAATTTCATCCTTATTGGAAACATCAAGCCATATATAGGTACCTACAAGCCGCATCAAAGTCGGTCAAATTCGACAAAAAAATTCTCAAGTCATAAGCGGAAAATGTATGTCAAGATACCTAAATCAACTATGCGTATAGTCAAACACGTCACTTTTTCTACAAAGCATTAGAGCAAACTTGGTTGACTCATTAAGTTTCAGAAAAAGTGACGTACCTAGGTATGTATCTTAATTCAAGGTAAGCATCAGAAAATTACGCTCCCCATACAAAAGTAGTTTCCTAATCATTTGAAAACCACTGTTCCAATTTGCTTGATATTTGGGACTTAATATCAGGCAACAAATATCTATGTCTGCACGTGTTTGTTTTTTCGAAAAATGTATCCTGTGTCACAAAACAGAAAAAAGAAAATTTGTATGAAGATTTTATTTTGCCTGTTATTTGACTTGCTTTAGATTTTTCAGCAAAACAAAAACGTCCAGAAACAGATATTTTTTGTAGAATATTAGATGAAAAATATCAAGCAAATCGCAACAGTGTTTTTCAAATGATTAGTAAACTACGTTTCTATGAGGAACATAGCTTACGGGCCGTTCTTAAGGTTGATTTCCCTTTCTGCAACTTGGCAATTCAGTGACTTAACTCTATTTAGTAAAAACAGTTTTTCTAGCTTAATTTTTCAGTATAAATACAAAATTACATATAACACGTCCCAAACATACCATAGCTACCATAGTAGGTAGGGTAGTTGCGCCGGTTTCCCGACCGGGTTCAGTTTACGACCATTTCATGGACTTGCTGCTTATAAAACAAGTTAATAGGGATTTGGAGGGTAATATGTCATTACTTAATATTTGAAACATATTTTCAATAACTATTCTCTGAGTAAAAACCAAAATCGAAACTGACTACACTATACAGTGGAAACCACAAATTTCTCAATTTTTCGGCTACATTGCAAAAGCGAATACGTGAGAGTATTTGCAGGAAAAATAGTGCAAGGGGATCGACGCGAGGTGAGTTTTAAGCGAATTTTACTCACTTTTGCAATGTAACTGGGTTATTTTATCAAGTTTATAGATCAAAGAAGCCTTCGGTATGCATATTATTCATTTATATTATCAATTATTTGTTAAAACGGGGTGGTCGGAAAGTGGAATAGGAATTCAACCACAAATTTAGTTTTCGACCGGGTGGTCGGATTACTAACCTAAACGAAGAGAAACTGGTTTGTCTTTGTCTTATAAAATAAATTCTTATGATGCATTTTCTTTTGTCTAGCTTCCTCCTTCTTCATTTTAAATCAATCCTTTTAGTGTACGAGCACTCAATGTTGTAATATTAACGAAATATATCCAGCAAAATCAATAGTGGTCGGATACTAGAAGAAGATGCATTTTTATGGTTCAGTTTCCGACCTCCTCATTTTGTATGGATAATTTGATGGTCGTAAAATTAAAACTACCTTTTCCACTATCTGGTATGCGACCAGCCAAAAACGCAATAATTTCACCAGATTTAATATTATTTCCAAGTTTTAATTTAGCCATAGGTAGACATGTCTACTATGCAGGTCAATAGGGTTCGAAAACAAAATTTTGTGGACTGACTTTCATGTAACTATGCTTTAAGGGTATTTCTCGAGTCGTTTCTAACATTTGTCAAAACAGTAAATTGAATATTAAATTGGCGTTTAAAAATATATTTTAATATTTTTTATAGTTAAATATATTTTTTTGGGTTAATTATTTTTACATTATTTTTTGCTCACCTCAAAGCACCTCTCCTAAACCTTATGCCTTATTCCATGAGAATGCCTTATGGTATTCATTTCCGCATTTACATTAATTGGTTATATTTAATTAAGAAGGCAATCATTTTACAAAAGTAAAAACTTTCGACGTTGACAATCATACGTTCGGCCGTCTTTCATGTAGTACCAATAAATATAGGAGCAAAGAAGTCAAAGAATGTTATGCAAGGCTTTGAAAAAGCTAAACTTTTTATACGAGAGAAAAATAAAGGCATAAGTAAAACCGAGAAGAAACCCAGAATCGTACTAGAAAAGTAATTTAAATCTGCTCTCAAAAATATCTACATAAAAACTAAATTTAAAGATTTGAAATCTCAAAAAAGCTTTACTAAAATTTCCAAGAGATCATCTGCTCTCAAAAATATCTACATAAAAACTAAATTTAAAGATTTGAAATCTCAAAAAAGCTTTACTAAAATTTCCAAGAGATCATATTACATACACGACATCATTAGAGGATCAAACAGAATCCACTATCTACAGATAGTAAATCTGAAGAGGCAAATCAGTTAGCTCAGTAATCAGTGAAGATCAGAGCTAAGTAGTAAGTAATCATGATTGTTATTTAATTGAACTGAACTTGTTTCTGAATCCAGATCAAAATCCGATGAAGAAGTTCAAAATTCTTTAATACCGCTAGAACGGTCACCAGACTCCTTTCTCGAAACTCTATCTACATAATACATTTCAGGATTTTTTTTTAAATTGGATCGTTTGTTTCAATGGATGAAGCACCTATTCAAGTCATCGGGAAAGCGCCAATATCATCCCAAGTTAGGAGACTAAGGGACAAATGTGATCTTATCATAATATCAAAAGAAACGCACAGCATCAGAAACCACCAACAATAAATTACATATCAACAATCAACCGAAGATTTAAATCAAGTCCCCGAACATGCACAAATACGAGACTAAGCCAACACAACGGCATTAGCATCTCTTTCTGACATCACCTTAATAAAAGACATTCAAGACACCATGAATGTCTGTTACTTACTAAGGTGATGAAAACATTAACACATATGATAATGTTCAGTCTAAATCCATCCAAAATAATAAACAGCAACTAGATCTATTTATTGAACATCTTTATCTTCCTGAGCTAACAGAACATAAAACAATATTAAAGTTCGAAGTCCTGCAGTTATTTAATCAGCGGCGTGGTGAATTTACTATGATAATAAAGATAAAGCGAAGCTCGAGAAAAAAGATGCAATTAAAAAAGACAACTCGAATACTTTTACTAACAAGCAACGAGCAAAATAGACAAACTAACTACTAAACTGATAAATCCTCATGTTTTACAGACAATTGATACCTATATAGTTACTGAAAGAAAGCAGAAAATCTGAGATAATATGGTGACTGAAAAACCACAGAAAATGAATTGTGCCCTATCTGAAGACCTATTGATGAGTTGATATTATTTGAATATTGAAGTTGAATATTGAAGTTGAATATTGATTGTGAAGAAGATGAAAAAAAATCCTGCTACTTCTGCGTTCGTCAGTACCATCTCAAATGTACCGACTTTTCAGGACTTTTCAATAAGGATGTACAAGAAAACCTTTTAAATGTATAAAGCGCTTGGTTCTGTAGTAGTGAAATAAAATATAATGTTACATGTTGAAATGAAAATCAATATGTAGTTACCTGAACATGAAAATTATTCAAATAAAGCCATGGTCGTAAACTAGAATGTGTGGTGGTCGGAAACTGAGTAATGTGGTCGTAAACTAATTTTTTGTCCCTTTTTTTCGTTTGATTTTTTAAGAAAATAACTACCGATTCTGCACTGATTCCATAATTTTCACTTTCAACTAAAATGACCAAACTCCCTTTATAAATACTAAAAGTCTATGTATCATAAATGAAAACATTTTTTATTTCAGTTTGAAGTTCGAAAAGTAACTAACTGGTCGTAAACCGACGCACCTACCCTACCTATAATGCTTACAAACCTACCTCCCTCCTACGTGTTTCAAACCGATATTTACCTTCACAGAAAAAAAATGCGAAAGCATGTTTGAAAAATGTATTGATTCCTTATATTATTATTTAAAATAGATCTAATTATGTACTACTTCTACTAAGTACAAAATTATGTATATTTGTATACTGTATGTATGCCATATTTAATGGCATAATAATGCTACAACATCTCGGTCTATTTTTCTATTTCACGTTATTTTTCTAAACACAAGAAAACCGATTTATAATTAAATTACATCGCTATGTAAAATTCTTTCTTATTTCAGGCTCAAATAAAATGTGTAATTAATTCCATAGCTTGCAATGAAATCGTTGATTCATAATTCTAAGTGCAAAGCAAATACGTATCCGCGTAACAACCTCAATAGGTAGGTACTTACAAAAATCCAAATCCAGGCACTCAGTTCTTCCAGCCGGAACTCACTCACTAGAACGCAGGGATACAAGCGCAGATAGATCGAGGAGCACTGACACAACCGCGGCCAACCGGGACGCATGCGCGAATGCAACGTAAGTAGCAAGTCGCAAGGACGTCTGTCGGCATCCTGTCGGCGAGTCCTGGGTGCCGTTTCGAGCGGTGCGACCGTGCGACCAAGCTGTTGCGATCGCGACGCGCGACGCGGCCACCTCACCACAGTCTAATTAATATTAAGCATAGGTAGTTTTCCTTACTTTGTGGGATTATGAAGTGGTAGTGAAAAGGACCTTAAAATAGGAAAATAAAAATTACCTGCGTTTTCTGTCCAGTTAAATGTAGATGTGTAATTTAAAGAAGGGTCCTGACATGGTACCTAGTTCCTATGTGGGTGTATAGGTCTAATTGTCATATAATGAGAAGAAAAGTTTATGTCAGTTTTGACTGCAAGAAAAATGTAAAGACAAATAAAAGATTTCAAAGTAAAAAGTCGTATTCTATTCATGGTAGCATCAGACTGCGCCGCAACAACATTTCTGGCGACCGTGACAGGACGCAGTCTTCCAAGAGACCATGGACAACCTCCGCAAGGAGCGCACCGTTTTACGGCGACTTTTTACTATTTCGGAAAAAAGATTATCAGATATGGACGAAACAGCGGAAACAAAAGAACAGGTAATTACAATTTATAAGATCCTGCAAGCGAAAGCGGAAGCCCTGTTTCGGTTGGATTTGCTTATCGAGCAACAATTAATGAAAGATGGAGAACTCGATGAAGAAATCCTGAATAAAGAGTGCGAGTCAACAGAAAATTACCAGTTACGCTGGTGCTGCATGATTACTAAATATCATCATATTTTTAGTCAATCAAACCACGAGGGTGCTAGTTTGTCAGACAGCAGTATGTTGGAAAATAATACCGTCAAACAGGGGAACTATGGGCATGATCCTATTAATCGGTTCGTCGAATGCGATAAATTGAGACAAACATATAAACAAAGCGCACGACGAGATTCTGCACAATTCACCGATAGTTTGGAAAGTCAAGTAAATGGAGAAATAAATAGAAAAAATCAATATAAGAAACATTTTCACTTACCAAAGATTGAACTGAGGAAGTTTGACGGACAACTGAAAAATTGGCTTGGATTTTGGGGTCAGTTTAAAAAGATAGACGAAGATGTGGAGATAGATGACGACGACAAGTTACAATATCTTTTACAAGCAACCGAACCTGGATCAAATGCTCGGGAACTTGTCGAAAGTTTTCCTCAGTCAGGTCTAAATTACCAAAAAGTGATTGAACAATTAAAGAGTCGCTTTGTCAGAGATGACCTAATGATTGAAAATTATGTGCGAGAGATTTTGAAGATAGTAATGACTCAAGTTACGCAAGGAAAACAATCCAATTTACGTAATCTTTATGATCACTTGACCACTCAGCTATCACTGGAAACACTGGGAGTTACAAGTGATAAATATGCAGCCATGCTGTATCCCACGATAGAATCAGCGTTGCCAGAAGATATCATAATTGCATGGGAGAGAAGCTACAAGGAGATAGGTCAAGATCGGCTGGAAAATTTACTTGTATTTTTGAGAAAAGAACTGGAGATACAAGAACGAGTAGAGATAGCCAAAAATTGTTTCCAGCATGCAGATTTTCTAAGAAAATCTAAAATGACAATGGAAGACAAAATAGAGATTATTAAAAAGAAGAGAGGGTTGGGTTGGACATTGCAGCATCCGAAAACTAGATTATGTAGTTCAAGCTATACTGCGACTGTAAATATGACATGTCTACTTAATGAAGATCTTTCCCATTTATGGCACCTGGATGTGCTGGATCCAGCCGAGAGACAATGGAAGAAAAGAAAAAAAGAGTAGTCTTGAGCCAAGCTGCATCCAAAAGGATACCTACCCAACAAGACATTAAGGAAGAAAACCTATTCGACAGCAGACGACCAAAGTAGGAAGTGTAGTGAAAGGCCCAGATAGATATAGGTTCTCAATAGAAATCTTGACTTTATTATATTGTAAACCCTTGAAAAAGTGTTAAGGTAATTAATTTTATTTTGTGTTGACTTTTGAGCCCCAAAAGTCAAGATGGGGAGTATGTCATATAATGAGAAGAAAAGTTTATGTCAGTTTTGACTGCAAGAAAAATGTAAAGACAATTTTTTTTTTGTCTATTTGACAAACCTATTTGACAGTAAGTGTGGTGCCATTATCTATCCATGTCGAGTTCCATAACACAAATAGGAAACCGACATCGGCGTGAGCAAAGTTGTGAGCAAAGTTGTCGAGTATGGCAGCAAGCCTTATAGAATAAATAAATATACGGCATTTATAATTTTATTCATCCACCAAATGGTATCCAACCAAATCGGCCAAATTTTATCAAAATTGTGCCTGCTGTCAGGTCATGATTGACTAACAAACACCCAAGCAACAATGTTCAGTACGGAAAGGTTCAGTTCTGACGCGATTGCACAATTTAAAAAAATATATCTATTATTCCAAATTAAAACTGCAAATAAACTGTAGAGGTTTGAACTTACTTTTACAAAATGCGCTCGAAGCGGCCTGAAGTCTGAGCGGCGAGCGCATTGGTTGGTCATTTTACCCACCTTTTCATCCGTGCGATGGTACCAACCCGGGTAGGTTTAGCTCTACCACTAGGTCGCTTAGTAGTCTCTTACGATATGCACAGGAAGAATACAGAGTGATCATTATAACTATTCTTACTCCCGGATCCCACTCATCGAAACCCATATTTTTCTTAACATCAAATTGCAATACTGAAAAATTATTTTTTTGGTTTGTTTGGTTAGTTCTTAGGGTTGTCAGGTGAGCTCATTAAAATATCTGGGACTAATTTAAAATAGGCGGATTACTGTCGTAACGCATACTTAAATCAAAAGAAATGCGTCAAACTCATCATTTCAAACAATCATTCGGATGAAATGAAACATATAAACCTATCTATCTGTTATAGATTCTCTTAGCCAAATACGACACACGTCACAGTAGCACGCGCCCGGAGGCGGACGAACAAGTCGGCGAGCGAGCGAACGTGCAAACGTGAGTAAGCGTAACGTGTTTTTGAAACCGCGCGGGGATTTAAAATATCTTTTGTCTGTTTATCGGGACATTTTGTATTTTTTCGGGACTGCGAACCTCATATGAAATATCGGTATAATTTCCACGAATCCCGGCAATCTGGCAACCCTATTCTTATTACATCGTGTGTCGCATCCTCCGGAATATCACCTTTTCGGATTACTGCCGTTTGCATGTCGGTGGCCGGAAGCGGATATGAGGGTATTCTCCGTCCCTTTCGCAAAAGCGAATTACGACAATTTATAAAAACCAATACACAATGCACTTCCGCCGTGTTGGAGATTCTACCGCGGCGCAATGATACATATAGCTGTTGACCGCGGCTTCGCGCCGAGCATATCTACTCAGGGAAGCGAAAGCGAGAAGGATTATGGTCTGCATATCAGTAAGTCACAGATGAAAGTGAAACGCTTTCGCCTGACGTCATCAAACATAAACTCTCATTACAATAATTAGAAAGGGACAAGGAGTGACTCGTGGCTGTAATTTCATGAGTACGAAAGCGTTGTGATTCACCGGTGAATAACAGGTGAAAATCTCATGAGTAGACCCCTGGCTCTGGTATCTGTCTGTCACACGCAGTTTGTCCCAAATTGTTCTCCTAGTCGTGAAGGCAGCGGAAGGCAAAGATAATTTTTTTTAAGAAATTTTGTCAGATTTTAATAATTGTAAATTGTTAAAAAATTAAATAACTTGAGAAAGCTTCATTCTTTGTCCGTATGTTTTTATTTTTGTAAATATCTGTATTTTTCAGGAAAACAAATTCTAAAATGAAGGTAAAAAAGACAGACCGTCAGCAGCAGCAGCCCAGTGGTGCGACGCCTTGCGATTCGATAAGCTGGGTAAGAACTTCTGAGCGCGCTTGGGTTCAGGATGGATGACTATTTCAACCGTTGAAACTGGCCGTGGTTCGGATTCCACGTAACCTGTTTGTCCCCTTCCTTACGTACTAGGTGGTAGCGTTAATCCCGCCCTGGTTTGTACCATGGAATTGAATGAACGATGGTCGAACCGGCAATGAAAATTGTCCGTGTTTTCCATCCAGTTCAATGTAGCCGCGCAACATAAGGAAGATCCTGGCGTGGCACCTGGTTCCCATGTGGTGTGTTTGGCTAATATCTGACGTTCAGTTTGGTATTTGCCATCCAAGTCCAGTTACAAAAAAAATGCAGTGGACCAACTTATTACTTTTACTCAAAACTTCACGTAAAGTGACTACGCCGCCGCCGCGCCTGGCAGCGCCCCCGTACATATTCGGTTGCTGCTCCTGTCCTTCCATGCTCCCTCTTTTCCCAAGGTTCTCTTCATTCTTGGATACCTCGGGGTCGTCTCTTACGACATGCATGGAAAGAAATGCAGTAGGACGATTCGTATTCTTTTTAAGTACCGGAACCCACACAGCTCACACAAAGCAGGAAGGACGGATAGATAGGGGCTGCGCAACCGAATAAGTAATAGTGGCTGTGCCTTTCCACGTCTCACTAAGAAGCCCTAAATGAAGTTATAAAATCTTACAAAGGGTCTCCACGAACAATGTTTATGCGCGCAACCGTCTCCGGCAATGACAGGATGTAGGCAAACGCCATAAATGTTTTCTATGCATCCTAATTAGTGACGCACGAACGACACAATCCGTGCCTATGGGACATCGATGTTCGTTTTGTCAAGATGAGCAGTGTTTGGTTTTTAAGTGAATTAAATAAATTAGCAGAGAAATAAAAAAAAACAGGTGTCGTGATCGACTCGGTTGTAATGAAGTTCCTTTCGCTATGTAGCTTATGATAGAAAAAAAAATTTCATGCGATTCAAAACCGAAGGCTTTATTCACACGATATAGGTTGTTAAGTTGAAGACGGCTTTTACCCTAGAGAATACTTTCAGATTATAAATATAAATGTATTTATTGTTATTGCATAAGCAACTTTGTTAGTTAGGTAATTTCTATTTTTAATCTTTGCTGTGATTTTTTTTTCTTTGTCTTAAACTGTTCTACCAAAGAATTGTTCGACAGCAGCATTAAATTGTTTTTATATTCATTTACAGTCGTATTCAGAGAGAACCAGTCAAAACTTAGTACGAGATTAGCATCGGACTAACCATGCAAAAACCGTTTTAGTAGTCCGCCCACGGCTGTTTGTGTGTTTCTTTGCAACAGTTTCTTTAAGAGTTCTTCTTTACTGAGTCCCTTTTTTAATATCAGCGGATGTATTCAGTTTCTGATATAACTTAGTGCAGTTCGACTATCAAAAGTTTTAAAAAAATAATACGACCGAAAAAACCGTCTTTAAAAATTAAGAATCCATGAATGCGTGGAAACTTCAGGCGCTTTTTAACGTAAGAAAAAAGTACAAAGCTGCGCATCTTTGATTATTACACCATCGTTGCCAAATTGTCAAACTACATAACTATTCATCGGAGATTACGCTCGCAGGAAGTGTTACTTATAATCGTATTGCCGTGCCCATTGGTGGCAAAAAACGGGACAAAAACAAGCAAAAACATTTGACAGCACCCATCGCGTCACGCGCCTCCAATACCGTCACACCATTGTTACAATATTTCGTGTATTTTGTCAAAAACACGATACGTTTTTTGTATGGAGTGAATTTTCCAAGTGTCCCTATCAATGAAGTCATAGGGCAGATTTTGATGAACACTAGGGTTACATAAGACCCTAGAACGACCGTATCCGATAAGCGTTCGTTTTGTTTTATTAGTTTTATTAAAAATCACTTTTTTGCAAACAAGGTTATTGGAAAAACTTAACATTGGACTATTTTATGATTACTAATAAAAGTTGAGCATTGCCATTCAAATTCAAGCCTTAAACTTATTAGATTTTTTTAAATGGGACAACTCCTACAACATATATGCGGTGAGAGCATATTTTTTATTTTTTTTTAAATTCAGTTATCGATTATTGAGATTATCACCGGACTAACCACAAAAAAAACCACTTTAGTCCGGCGTATTAAAGTTAGTCCGCCCACTCTGAATACGGCTGTAAAACTTCATCATTTATAGATTTTGTAGAAATAGGATCAATCTCAGGTATCTCGCAGAAAACTACCAAGCTGGTTTTCAGAAGAATCCATACTATAAAGTTTTTGATACTTTTAGATTTAGTTTAATTCTATAAAATATAAAAATTATAACTCTCTTTGAAAATTGCAATTTAGGTGAGTTCAATATATCGCAAAGTTCTAGAACAGTGGTTCTCAACCATTTACAGTCGTATAAAGAGTGAACCTGTCAATAACTTCGTACGGGATTAGGGGTCGCCGTCATAAAGTCCAAAAAGCACAAGGTCCAAAACCCAGAACGTCCAAAATTATGTATTTTTCGTGTGTATGTCGTGTGTAAAATGCATATAATCTAACCTAACCTAACCTATCCTAACCCAATTTAAAATATCCGCATTCGTAAGTATTTTGGACGGTATGGGTTTTGGACCTTGTTCTTTTTAGACTTTATGATGCGTCCCCGGGATTAGCACCGGACTAACCATGAGGAGAGTTTTACGTGGAATCCGAACCACGGCCTGCCTCAACGGCCCAACGGTTGAAATGGTCACCCATCCGGAACCCAACCGCGCTCAGAGGTGCTTCACCCAGCTTATCAAATCGCAAGGGGTCGCGCCACCTACCGAGACTGACAGGACGAAAGTGCTTTAGTGAAGACTAAATTTTTATTTTGTTAAAAACTTGTTCTTCATTTTCATTTGCCTTTTTTAATCTAAAAAAAAGAGGAGGTTCTCAATTTGTCGGAATCTTTTTTTTATTGAATTCGCGACTTCACTGTATCGTTTAGTTTTACTCTAGCTCAACTCCCCATACAAACGTGGAAAGAATCATGCCCATTTTTTTGTCAAAGATTCCAATGTTTTCCCAAAATAGCTTCATTTGATCGAACCAGATATCTGATGACCGTTGGCATTGTAAAATTGTGTTTGGTTTCCAAGTTATAAGGTCCGAAAGTTCGAATTTTTCGCGCGTTTCACTTATTCAATATTTTTTGGATGGCTCCGCGGATCACTTCGAGTGCTTCCAGGGACCACCAGTGCTCCGCCGACCACTAGTGTTCTAGAAGGTCCTGCCGCCTGGCACCTAGCTTCCGTGTGGTGTGTTGGGTTAGGATTGGAATTGAGGAGGCGTGATCTGTGGGTGTAAGCCATTATAAGAACAGGCGCAATCGAAGAGCATTTATGAAAAATTGTATGCCTATTGAAAAACGGAGAAATTACAATCGTACTTCGTGGAACGAGTAATACTTTGGACGGAAACTCATCCGTACAGCGACAACAATAATACATATATTGACGGTAGCGCCGGCCAGTCAGTTCCGCTTACGAATTCGCTCACTACTGGCACGTGACAGCTGCACGCAATCATGGCGAAGGTATGGCTATCGGCCTGGATATTGCGAAAGCATTTGACCGGGTCTGGCACAAGGCACTGATTTCCAAGCTGCCCTCTTATGGCCTTCCACCCGAGCTGTGTGACTGGATCGCCGACTTCCTGCATGGCCGCAGCATAAAAGTCTTGATTGACGGTTGCTGTTCCAAAGCCATGTCTGTGAATGCCGGTGTGCCGCAGGGCTCTGTGCTGTCCCCAACTCTTTTTCTGCTGCAAATTAATGATATGCTCAACTTGGGGGACATTGATTGCTACGCAGACGACAGCACAGTGCTAGCCAGGTACGCCAGTCACCAGACCGCAAGCCGGGCTGAAGTGGAAGAAAATAGGCGGCGTCTCGTTGTTAGACTCGAAGAGACCCTGGAAAAAGTTTCCGAGTGGGGTCTCCAGAACCTCGTTGAGTTTAACGCGAGCAAAACACAGGCGTGCGTATTCAGTGCGAAGCGTACTCCGTTCAGCGTAGCTCCGACCTTTCAGGGAACAACTCTGCATATTGACGACCACATAGGCATTCTTGGGGTCGACCTGACGCATGACCTTAATTTCGGACGCCATATCGAGGATAAAGCCAAGCTCGCCTCAAAAAAGCTGGGAGTCCTCAACAGGGTGCGTCAGTACTTCACGCCTGACCAAAAACTGCTTCTTTACAAGGCGCAGATAAGGTCTTGCGTGGAGTACTGTTCGCATTTGTGGGACGGCTCAGCTAAACACCTGCTTGGCTCTCTGGACTCGATACAGCGTCGGGCCGTGCGTCTAGTCGACGACCCCGAGGTATCCCTAAATTTGGAGACCCTCCAACTCAGAAGGGATGTAGGGTCTCTCTCTGTCTTCTATCGTCTTTACCACGGAGAATGCTCGTCGGAGCTGCATAACGCTGTTCCTCCGTCCCCTTTCTACCTTCGGTCAACGCGGAACAGGGAGAAAATGCACACATTCACAGTCGACATTCCAAAAATAAGAACCCACCGATCTTCTAGATCCTTCATCTATAGGGTCGGAAAACTATGGAATGAACTCCCTTCCGATGTATTTCCCCAAAAGTACAACCTGGGGTCCTTCAAACATGGTGTGAAGAAGCACCTGGCCGGCCGGCATGGTTTTCGCAGCCCCCCTGTAAATTCGAAATCCCATGGGCGTCGTCGGGCACCTTAGGATGTCCTGGCGTACGCCATATGCCGCGCTTAACATAAAAAAAAAAAAAAAAAAAAAAAAACTTAGAGCAACGAAAAATCGATGTTGCGCCTCACGAATTCAAATTCAAATTCAAAATTCAAAAATTCAAATTCAAATTCAAAAATCTTTATTGCAAGACATTTCTTATGCATTGTAGTCTTAAAGTAGGAAAATATGGTACAATGACTTACTCAGTTTATAGAAATGCTACCTAAACATAGGTGTGGCAATTTTTGCAAATGCTAATAATTTTAGCATATTAGCACTTAAAATCAATCAAACACAAGAAAAAAAAAATTAACATATACATAATAAGGTGTACGAACAAAGCATTTTGAAAATAAAATTACCCTAAATTAACCCTTATTTTCTTTTAAGAATTCTTCCAAGCTATAATATGATTTTAGTAAAAGCCATTCCTTTAGATTTAGTTTAAATTTTTTAACATTAACAGTTTTTTTGAGATCTTCTGATAATCTATTATATAACAATATAGCTGACTGTGTCGTGCTCTTTGATACTAACGTAGTGCGCATAGGCAATTTGTATAAATTTCCCGCTATATTCTGTCGCGTTTTGTACCCGGTAATATCAGAGACTACATTAAAGTAATGTGGATATTGTTTGACAAAACAGCACAATTCTAGTATGTAAATAGAGGTCAATGTTAATAATTGTCTGTCTTTGAAAATACTTCGACAACTATCCAAATTTTTTATGCTGAATATTGCTCGTAAACATCGTTTTTGTAGGATAAATATTTTTTGTACATCCACAGAATTTCCCCAGAAAATTATACCATATTTTAAATGGGAGTATACATAACCATAATATGCCATTAGACTTGTTTCTACTGATGATACGGCAGTAAGTACTTTAAGAGCATAACAAAAGGAGCTTAACTTATTTTCCAAGATTTGAATATGTGATTTCCAGTTAATGTTGTTTTCGATCATAATACCTAAAAATTTTGCACTGGTCACTTCCTCAATGAGTGTTCCTGAATATGTAATGGTTATGTCTTGTCTAGAGCCCTGATATGTATGAAATTGTATGATATTCGTTTTTGTTAAATTAATTTGTAGTTGGTGACATTTTAGCCATTCAATAATATTTGAGAGGGCATCCTTGACTGACGCTTCATGTTGTTCTGTACTCGTTTTAAATTGAGATGTAATTATTCCAGTGGCATCGTCTGCGAAAAGAATAATTTTGTGAAGTGTACATTTCGAAATATCATTTATATATATCAGGAAAAAGAGAGGTCCTAGTACGCTGCCCTGAGGAACACCAGCTTTAATAATATTTGTTTTTGATGAGTATTCTTTTAATATATTTGTTTTTGTGTCAAAAGCCATTAGTTGTATAGTTTGGCTTCTGTTATTCAAATAAGACTCAAATAATTTGAGTGGAATACCCCTTATACCTATATCTTCCAATTTTGTTAATAGTATTTTATGATTGACAAAATCAAACGCTATTGTCATGTCAAGTAGAAGTCCTGTTATTGCTTTTTTTTCATCTATACTCTTCCAAATTTCTGAAAAGATATCATATACCGCTTTAGCTGTTGAGTGACCTCTACGAAATCCATTCTGGTTTTTACTTAATATATCATTTTTTTCTAAAAAAATAGCTAGACGAACATTTAATGTATACTCAAAGATTTTACTTATTATTGAAAGAAGTGCAACTGGGCGATAGTTCGATGGATCCGTTTTTATACCTTTCTTATAGATGGGTTTTACTACAGTTTTTTTTAATTTCTCTGGAAATACTCCCTTTTCCATTGATATGTTGATAATGTAACTTAATGGTTCACATATCACGGATGAGCATGTTTTTAATACCTTAGTGCAGATTCCATCATAACCAACAGAATTTTTATTTTTTAAATTATTGATACAGTTCATTACTTCGTTTGAATTGCATGGCGTTAGAAAAATACTATTATGTATTTTCGTTTTTGGAAAGTTATTCGGTATTGGAATGTTACTCCCTCCTGCAGTGATATTTGTATAGTGGTTGTTGAATTCGTTTGCAATTTCGACAACGTTATTTAATATGTGACCTTGCTTGGACTTTATTTCTTCGATTGTAGTTATAATATTTGATCCACCCGTATTTCGTTTTACTATATTCCATGCTGCTTTTGTTTTGTTTTTGGCATTGGCAATAAATAACATATTATCAAGTTTTTTGGCCTGTACTATAACTTTTTTAAAAATCCTATTGTATGTTTTACATTTAATTTTAATAGCCTTTTCGTTACTTCTAATGCTTTCTGAATATAATAACCTTTTATGTCTCGATGAAACCCTTATCCCTGTTGTTAACCATTTATTTCCCTCAGTATTAATTTTTTGCTTAATTGATGGAAAACACAAATCGTAACCAAGTAAAAACAATTCTATAAATGTATCGAATGCGATATCGACATCAGTCTGTACATATACCTCCGAATAGCTCATTGACGACATAAAATTATAGAATTTTTGTATATTTTCTTTAGAGTATAATCGTTTAAACTGGTACCACGACAAAGGTTGCTCTTTTATTTTTTTAGTTTTGAACGTAAGTATCTGCCCAGTATGGTCGGATAGATCAGTTTCAATAATCTGTGTTTCGTATGCGTTTATATTACTAATAAAGTTGTCGATGCAAGTTTTAGACTTGGCTGTGATTCTAGTGGGGCTTTCTAAGAGTAGTTTTAAGTTATGTCCATTAAGTAAAATTTTTAAATTTCGTAAGAGAACTACCCTCAGTGCATTATCACTAATACGTGGCTCCGCTGCGCCGATAGGGATGATTTTCGGTTGCCACTCCCGTCTTTTCTACTCGTTGCACACAGCCAACAAGACATCGAGTAGCATAAATCTTTTGCAGGACCACCAAATAATATTGTAGGTCTTGGACGATTTCACTAAACAAACTTCCGGGCCCTGATCCTTTGTACGCGAGGTGAGAAGATTACGGCACGTCAAACATCGGAGCCAACAGACACGCCGCCGGGACGTCCGCCCTTTTGTGACAAACGGTTCATTGTGACGCGGACTTTGTGTAGAAATGTGAGCGGAAATTGGTGATTTCCGACACCGGTGTGTTATGTAACGATCTGGTCAAACGGACGTAGAGCCGGGATTAGCATCTGGCAATGCCACAGAAAAGGAATGCAAGGGGATCTGCCATGTGGGCGCGTCACAATAACGTTAATGAAGTACCTTATTAACGTAATTGGCGCGTCACCGTAATTGGCGGCACTGTGCCGTGTGCCACGTTAATAAACCGTCTATATCAGGGAACTTTCGTAAACGCTTATTTAGGTGAGAACTCCGACTTCACATACTGATGCGAACAAATACTCCATGAAGCAGACCCCCTGGGTTGACCTGGGTTGACCCGCAGCGGGTCTACTCATGAGAATCTCACCTGTGAGTCACCGGCTGGTCACTGGTGACTCAACGGTCCACAATACTTTCGTACATAAGGTTTTGTGACTCACAGGTGAAAATCTCATGAGTAGACCCGCGGATCTGAAAAACGGTGTTTCGTACCTTTTAGAGCATTTAAAATTAAACCCATTTCATAACGTTCGTCATAAGGTCACGACTTTTAATCAAACTGTATAAGAACGACGGTGTAGGTGATGACGGTGGCGAGCATGCCAGCGAGCAGAGAGTAGTCGAGAGGGAAGAAGTCGTGCGCCGTGAACTCGAGCGGGTTCCGCGCCGTGAGCTCGACGAACTCTGTCCACAGCTTGCGGGAGCGCGCGCTCACTGCAGTCAAAAGTAATAATAATAAATACATTTGTAAGTAAATATTTGAAATTTAAGTTATAAAACAATCATGGCAGTACCTGATATTATTGTTTATTCCATAGACTTAGAAAGTAAAGACACACAGGCTGAGACAAATAGTCGAAAAATAAACTTAGGGCCGAGTGCACGACGCCTCGTAAAATGTTATCCGTTACTGATTACATTTGACGATGATGTGACGGCTAATCGCCCATCATATGAAATTGAGTTGCACGTAACATATTTTCGTCAAAGTTATATTCCCAGGCGTCAGACCACAAATAGTCCCTCGAAACAATCGGCAAAAATGTTTGCTGTATGGCAACTCTCAGGACCGCCTGAGCTGACATAGTACTGTCCTTCTTCCACAGTATATTATCAGAAAGAGACGGGCACAATTGAAGCACCTTTCGTACTAACAAACAAAACAGTTGCTCCTGGAGCCGCGGGGTAGCGCTACTAGCGCCCAATATGTCGGCTTGCTATCAGCTGTTGGTAGCACCATAGATTACAAAGATTTGGCGCCGAAATTTTTAATCTGTGGAACCGAGTGCAAGGCTGAAAAACATAGCATTGTATTCCATTAATGGCGACGTTTTCCTATTATTTAAGGTCCAATAAGACTGCAAAAATGTAAAAATAGTGACTTTTGATACTTTGAATTATCGTGATTTTGACGGTGATCAATGGGTCGGGAGTGTTTACGATTTGCGGTTAACATCAGCGATCAACGTAATGTTTAAGTTTCGTGCAACGCAAAATTTGCCTGATCGGGCCTTAATCATACTTTGACGGTGATGTTGACGTGCATGAGTGTACGTGCAACCGGCCCTAAGTTTCGATTACGACTATTAATCTCAGCCACAGAGTCAATGTAAGGATGAGACCTCGGATGAGACCAAAATTGTTTTACACAAAAAACTTACGGAAATTTCTTTTTTAACTCCAATAAAAATCTAAATCATAACGTTGCTTCAAAATAAGATATGAAGTTATGTTTCAAATCTTACTTTGAAACAAATGAAGAAAAGTTAAGAAACATGATCGACAAAGAATCAGTCACCTCTTATTTACCAGGATTGGTAGCCCAGTGGCGCAACGCCTTGTAATTCGATAAGCTTGGTGAAGCACCTCTGAGCGCGGTTGGGTTCTGGATGAGTGACCACATTCAACCGTTGAGACTGGCTGTGGTTCAGAATCCACTTAAAAGTGAAGGTCCCCTTCATTACTTACTAAGTGGTAGGGTTGATCCCGCCCAGGTTGGTACCATCGCATTGAATGAACCATGGTCGCAGCGGCAATGAAACGGTACGTTATTTCCATCCAGTTCAATGTAGCCGAGAAATATAATGAAGGTCCTGGCATGGCATCTAGATGCAACTAGTTCCAATGTGGTGTGTTAGGCTAATGTCTGACGGTCAGTTTGGTATTAGCCATCCTGGACAAGTTTTATAAAAAAAATATCGGAAGAAAATGTTATTTTTCCGAGTTTTTAAGCCCATTCACCACACAATCTACAAATGCACAGATCACCAGACTTTATTTAAGGAAAAGTAGAGAAATAATAAAGATTTTACAAAAAAGTAAACCCCCGATCGATGATGAAAATGTATAAAGAAATTCCAGAGCGCGCGCGGTGGCCGTTTTGATTTTGACTTGACAGCTTACTCAACGTTGCCGTAAAACGTCGACGTTGCAGTTTACGCCGACTCCGCGTTATCATACAAATCGGAAGTCCGGGTTTGACTTTGACAGCTTTAAGAAGTAAAACCACAGAATATCTAGTAAAAACTTGTATGGAGTTTGACGTTTTTACGGAACTTCGAAGTTCCGTAAACGGGTCTGTATACATGTACCCTCTCTCTCTAACTTACGGTAGTGGTATTTGAGTTGACGTCTCACTTCCACACTTTATTCGTCTTGCAAGCACAGCGCATTCATGCTAGGTCTGTTTATTCATCATCCATATGTAGTACACTGCACTCAGATTCTTCATATTTTATCATTATTTCATATGTATTTTATCAGTTTAACAAACACCGCGAAGAATAACTGGCAAAAAATGTTGCTGGAAAAATTGTCAACTTCCTATATGGAACTTCCTTAACATATTGTACATTGTATAAGTTTATTCATAAAAACTTCATCATGCAAGCGAGGACAATAAAGTCAATATCTTCCTATTGACCCGATAAGGGGAGCATATATAAATGCCAAATAACGTGGTATTCGACATAAATACCGTTAATTTTTGTGACATCCTCACGTGAATTCGACGGTTTTTGTTACTGAAAGTTCATGTAATTTTGTTCGCATTGTGACTGCTTAACTAGTTCAGGATATTTCAAACAGGTAATAATGTGAAAACCGTGAAAAAAAAATTATTTTTTTTTTACATTTTTATAACTCACGTATATTATGTTCGATGATATATTCAGCTCGACCGCTTATTCCATCAACATCCTTTGCGATAGCCCGCAGAGTAACTAACAGCGTAATGACAAAGCAAATTTCCACTGAAAAGTTCACCGAGGCCGTGTATTTCATTGCGCTCATCAGCATTTCGTGTGTATGAGGTTGCATGGGACGCTGGTCGTCCTAGGTTGTTTAAAGAATGAATGAATCAAGTAAAATTTATTAACACGGATAGTGGAATATAATTGCATGGACAGTTTGGAATCAATTACCTTGCCGCGTGATAGATCTTCCGATATGGAGTAAATGTTTCTAATTATTACCATGAGCATGTTGCAAAAGTAAAGTAATATCTGCAAATTAAAGGAAGATTATTTTGACGAACAATTTTGGGCGCCCTAGAAAAAAATGTTTTCACTTGGGAGCTAGTTATTAAATCTATAGATATAACCATTAACGGTCGTATTCAGAGTGGGCGAATTATTGCCGGACTTTATTCCGTGGTAATCCCGTACTAAGTTTTGAAAGGTTCACTCTGAATACGACTGTAGCGGTCATAGAGATACTTACCTGAAAACCCTCCGTGAAATTGATTTCATGGCAAAAGTTGCACACGATAAGGTGGCATTGTTTCAGTTTTAGGCTTTCCTTTTCGTGATCTATCTCCGTTATCTCGCTGCTTGTTATCTTGTTACTGAAATCTAAAAAAAAATTACGCATCGCCGAGACACGACGTTTTAACAAATTTAACTTTACCACATAAAACAACGGGTAAAGTTTTAGGAACTGCAAAGTAACACTTTCTGAAAGGAAAGGCCACACTCGCGCGAAACCCATCATTATTGTCCAACCAGAAATATCAAAAGTTATCAGAGCTGTTTTTAAAGTTAGGATCGAGAAGAATATCAGGTTTGCTTTGACTTTATCATTGGTATAGGTATTTTCGGTTTGCATATCCAATGCATTATCCAGATAAGCTAGTGAATCGAATTGGTTCAAAACATCTTCCTTGCTAGCTTTGTTAAGGGACACAACAAGATGTATAAACTGGATCCACACAACGGACGTTGACAACATTCCGAATATAGACATTGTATTAAAGTTTGCTTCGTCGTTCGCCCGCTTCACTGTGCAAAATGCGTCTACCCCCAAAAAAATTACGATCGTTATAACTGAGCGCATTTGAATGCCCTGAACATGGTTGTTGCTATTTATGCGCGAGAGAGCTAATGTTCTCAGAAACCAGTTAATATTCTCAGTTGCTTCTAGAGCACTTCTTGGCGGAGTTGACTTCATTAAATCAGTAATATTATTTGAAAGCATGATTTCCTTTGAGCAAGGTTGACACGCGGTCGCACACGTAGCAGAATCGATATTGAAGCACACAATTTTCAATCGAGCCCAATTCAATTAGTGATATGATGCTTTCACGAGTGTATAAATAAATGTACTGTGGAACGTGGTTGATTAAACTTATTTTATATTAATTGGACACACGACTTTATTGTGTAATTGAGCAGTATTATTGCCGTTTTGAATTTAATGTATTATCAGAAGACTTTTAATCACTTAATTGCTTATTAATCTCTTGAGTCTGTTTTAAGAAATTAAACATATAAAACATTATTCTGAAAGCTGCAATTGAAATTGAAATTGTAATTTATATAATATTGGAATTTAAAGCTACGTTGAAGTTTATTTTTTAACTAGCTGCGGTACCCGGCTGCGCTCGGGTTAGTGTCGGCTAAATTATTTCATGGATGAAAAGTAGCCCACATGGCTGGTCCAAAATAGGGTCAAACTGGTCCAGGACAATGTATCCATCTACCAAATTTTATCAAGAACGTTTGAGCCGAAATACCATGATTTAATGAGAAACATCCAATAATTCCCATTTAGAGCTTCGTTGACATTTGCAAAAGCATTTGCCGCCAGAACCTTTCTGCACTTGCACTGCTACATTGCTTACCTAGTAAGTAAGTTACGTGTAACGTAGGTAAGTTTTGCGTGAACTCCAACCCACAGCCAGCCTCAACATCGAAAACGGTAACCCATCCCGAACCTCTCTGGTAATGAAGCGTTATATTAGGTTGGGGAAAAAGTTTCTTCGCATTTTTTAAGAAAATTCAAAACATTTTTTAATATGGTTTATTTACATTTAACTAAAGTATGTAGGTACCATTTTGTTCGATAACTTTTTGCCATCTTGTAGGTAGGGACATAATCCCATTGCTATAGAAATATTGGGACTTCTGATCAATATACCGCGACAAGTGGTTTTGGCAGTCCTCTCGTGATGTTAACCTGACACTGCCTAAAGAATTCTGAAGAGACCTAAACAGGTGGAAATCTGAAGGTGCAAGGTCAGGACTATACGGCGGATGCATTAACACCTCCCAGCCAAACTCTCTTAGTTTTTGCTGAGTGGCTAAAGATGTGTGAGGTCTAGCGTTATCATGATGAAAAACCACACCCCTTCTGTTGATTAATTCCGGCCGCTTTCTCTCAACTTCTTGCTTTAATCTCATCAGTTGTTGGCAGTAGAGTTCAGAATCGATGGTCCTGCCTGGTGGTAACAGCTCATAATGAATAATGCCCTTCCAATCCCACCACACACACAGCATCACCTTGTTGCGAGTTAACCCGGGTTTCGCCACAGTCTGTGAAGCTTGACCGGCCTTTGACCACGACCTTTTTCGCACGTTCTTGTCGTACGTGATCCACTTTTCATCACCAGTTACCAGCTTCTTCAAAAACGGTTCGGTTTCATTACGTCGTAATAAAGAATCACAAATGAGTACACGGTTCATTAGGTTTCTTTCAGTGAGCTCGTGAGGTACCCAAATATCTTTTTTGTGTACCCAGTTTTTTTCAAATGCGCCAAAACTCTTTTGTGGTCAATTCCTAGTTCTTCAGCTACGTCGTAACTACTGATATGCCGATCTTGCTCCACTTTTTCAAAAATGGCATCCATTTTATCCGTAATAGGGCGACCAGAGCGACGTGCATCTTTGACATCAAAATTTCCGGATTGAAAACGCTTAAACCAAATTTGTGCTACTCTCACAGACACTGCACTAGGTCCATAAACATCGCAAATTTTTTTCGCGGCTTGCGTTGCATTTTTACCTTTTTTGTAGTAAAATTTTAAAATGTATCGAATTTCTTCATTAGATTCACTCATTTTGACAGTACGAAAAACAAATGAGAATCACACATTTTCCTAATTTGAATTTGGAATTATGTTCTTTAAAATTTAAACTTTCAATGATACCAAAACCAGCCAGATACAAATAGTATAGCCAAAGAGATTTTATTACAAGTTCATACATACTATAATGCGAAAAGACTTTTTCCCCGACCTATTATTATGTAGCCTATAAGTTTTGAGTAGAATCAGGCTAGATGTAGATACAATCCGCATCTAAATCGAGTAATTGGTTCTCAAGTAATAAGTATTTTATTCCATTGGTCGCACCTCTGGCAATTTAGCGTCATGCCAAGTAGTCTTAAAGTTGCGGGAAATACCAAACCGTACTTCGGTACAATTAGTAAAAGTAAGCGCCTCTGCCGCCCCCCCCCCCCCCCAGCCGCCGCGTGCAGAGCTGCAATTGCAGTTTGTATGACAGCCACATCTCAGCGTAAGCGGAACTGAATTCTATTTGAAATTGGGAACTGAACCCTATCCTAATTCCCGGGTAGTTAAATGTACGTGTTCTAAGTGTCATCTAATTCGGATAATCGGTTTAAGAGTTATTGAGAAACATAAATACATACATACATAGATACAGAACTGAATTCTAAAAATCGACAATTTAGTTTTAGTATATCATACATAAACTCAACCAACCAAGTATCCTAGAAAAAAAAAACTTACTCCATGAACACCCCGTATAGATTTATTAATTAGTCTAAATGATGACAGCCAAGTATTGTTGTGTATTGTGATGTTGGTTTATTTTATAATAATTTATTGTATGTAATAATTTTATTAAATGGTTTTTAAAGGTATATTCGATTTACGTAAGAAATATTTTTTTTACAATTATTTAGCAGGTATTTACATGTATTGTTTACTTTAAATGAATGATGATTTAATTGCATGGTGACATTTTATTGCATTATTTTAAAGTCTATAAACAAAAGTGATGAGATTCTAATATAACTTCGAAATTAATGTACTTTCTTGAGAAATATAAAATCTTGAAATCATAATTTCACGGTATCCAGACAGCCCAATTGTCTCCAAAAACTAAAATTGCGTAAAAACGACAGTGTATGTTATGGATGGTGGGAAGCATGCTGATCAGCAGGGAGTAGTCGAGAGGAAAGAAGTCGTGCGCCGTGAACTCGAGCGGGTTCCGCGCCGTGAGCTCGACGAACTCTGTCCACAGCTTGCGGAAGCGCGCGCCCACTGCAATGCAAAGAGTAATATGTGCGTAAATTGCTTTAAAAAACCGGCCAAGTGCGAGTCGGACTCGCACACGAAGGGATCCATACCGTCGTACAACATTTACAACAAAAAAATCACGTTTTTTGTATGGGACCCCCCTTTATTGTTTATATTTTTTTTATTTTACCTATTTGCTGTTATAGCGGCAAAATAAATACACTTTCTGTGAAAATTTCAGCTACCTACCTATTACGGTTCATGAGATACAGCCCTGTGACAGACGGACGGACGGACGGACAGAGGAGGCTTAGTAATAGGGTTACATTTCACCCTTTAGGTACGAAACCCTAAAAAGATGGCTTGTCGAGGATATATATATTTTTAAACGTATACCATATGTAATAATTGCTCTTTTAAGATACTGCTTACTGATCAAAACGCGCGATGGTAAATAGCTTTAGGCCCACAGAAGGGCCGAGTGCACGAAAGCACAAAAAATCAAAATCAACTTTAACGTATGATTAAACACGTCACTTTGTATGGACAGTTATGGAAGCAACTCCGTGCGGTTCACTAAAAGTGACGTAGGGTAGATATGCTACTTTTCGGCCACTGCCACTTATCGGCCACGCCATCATAAATGCGATGGAATAAGGAACATACAAAAGCTAACTAACACAGACGTACGGACATTGGTACCTAACAATTCAACCAATCGGTTGTGTCAAAATCGTAGAAGCAGGTGGAACGGTTTATCCCTAAGAATTTTTTTTCTGCGACCTGGCGGCCGCAGTGAGTGAAACAGGTCCATCGGGTAAGGAAAAAACAAAAGGCATGGACCACTTCGATCGCAAGTTTTTCGTAATTATTTGGTTTTTTCTCTTAAAACCTTGATATTATAATAACATTATATGATGGAAAAGGGCATTGACCAAGAAAAAAGTGATATTTTTGGGTGTTTTGACCGAAAAAAGTGGTGGCCGCGAACTGGCACGAATAAACTTAAATCATTTAGTTTTCGGCCGACCGGCCGGTAGCTAGGCGTTTGTTCGTCACACTATTTGTTAAGAAATTAACGTATTTAGACTTTTTTTGTATTATTCGAAATTTTATAGGGAATGTATTTAATGAATTGAACTTGCTATTTAGTTTACGGCCACCGAAAAGTGGACAAATTGATTAAAATATAATGATTGCAAAAATTAGTGGCCGGAATCTGACAGTCTTGTTTAATTACCGGCCGTTACATATTGTATGGAAATGATGGTGGCCGATAGCTGCTTGGTATTCGTAATTATCGGCCACCTTTTATTTTTGTATCAACATTCCATGGCCAAAAACTAACTGCTATCGTGCAATTTTCGGCCGATGTATTTTGCTTAGCGCTGTTTATTCATGTGTTAATTAAACAAAAAATATGAAAACAAGCCACTTTACAATCACATTTTATTTTAATGCTGCATGTCTATCCATGTTCTGTTTATATCGTAATCATCCATAAATATCATCACGCCGTTTCCCTAGAGGGGTAGACAGAGACCATATGGTACGATCACTGAATACTTTTTTTGCTCCCTAAATACCTACATTTATTCATACGATTTTGGGTGCTCACTACCTGAAATTTTCCAATATATCGTTCAGGGGGGTAACCGACGTAAGATGTGAGAATATATGCGAAGGAATTCGATCCATTCTGATCCAGTTATGTCATACCTTTTGCGCTTTATTGGGTAGAATATTTGGCATCCACTTCTGATTGGTGCAGAATTTAAAAAAGTAAAGCAATCATTAAAAGAAGTGGATATATCAACTATAAACCAAATTAATTCAACAAACTTGACAGGACCCACTCAAGAATACTTAGATTCCGCGTCGGACAGCATACTTTTCAAGACCATCAGGCGTCGGTGCCAAGCAACAAACTTCACCTGGATGCCAGCAATAATTTACACACATACTGACACGGTCTTAATATGGTGTAGGCAGCTATTGACTGAATCAGAACCTTTTGAACCAAGCAATACGGACACTTACCAATCTGAACCATCTATACTGAATTCTGAACCCACCGTATCTACGTTGCATATAGTTAAAGACATCACCGCTCCAGCTAGTGCTCCTACAATATTTTTTTTATCTTAAGTGCGGCATATGGCGACCGCCTGGACCTAAAGGTGCCCGACGACGCCCATGGGTTTTCGAACATTCAGGGGGCCTGCGAAAACCATGCCTGCAGGCCATGCGTTTTTTCACACCAAAACCGAAACCGATTTCGCTCCGAAACCGATTTATTACGAGTGTGCAATCCTTAGGCCCGAGGTCTCAGCACCACCCAATCCTACAATCGCTTCGAAACAGATTAATTTTCAGCCTGCAATCCCAAAACCAAAATTGTCAGCACCACACAATCTGCCTGCTTACAAGCCTGCACCTTCAGAATTGACTTACGCTCTCACCCCCAAATCTTCCAAATCAAATTACATGCACTTGAAGACATCGCCGCTTCAGCTAGTGCTCTTAGAATCGCTCAAAAACTGATTAATTCCCAGTCTGCAGTCCTTACACCAGAATCTTCAGCACCGCACAATCCCGCTATTTACCAACCTGCACCATCAGCGCTGACTTACGATCTCACACCCGCATCTACTTTCACACAGCATATTACTGGCCATGCAAGTCCTTCTTCAATCGCTTCTAAACTGATTAATTCTCAGACCGTAAGATTTTAAAAAGTTTCATTATCTAATAATAATAAGTCCGCCTTTGTGCAATATTGTTGTTTTGCTGTACGTTTTCTCTGTAATTGTATTTTTGTTTATGGACAATAAAGAATTTATTCATTCATTCATTCAATAATAATACTGAGACTATTAAACCCCTCCAAGAGGCAAAAATCGGCATTATAGAAAGCATATAATGTTTCCTGATCACATTTATAAAGAAAAATAAAGTTCTGGCACACTAAAAAAATAATGACATCATCTATTTCATCTGCTGAATAGAGAAAAAATCAATCCGAAAAGGACCAATAAAAGTCAGAGAAGATAGAGGGAATAAGGGAACTAAAACTGGAAAAAATGAAAATAATAGAAGAAACTAATAAAATTAAAGCAGCAAAAACGAAACAAGCGCAAAAATTGTTTACAAAAGGTAATAATCAAAATGGAATAAATTTGAATTTGTGGCTTTGAATGTTGAATATATTTTAGAAAAACTTAAGAAATCAGCTCTTTAGTTGCCTAATATAAGTACGGCCCAAAATAAACACCCTGTAAAATAGAATCAAATTTCGTTTCGACTCAGTAAATTATCTGTCCTACAAGAAATCGCCTAATAATTTAGCGGCCGATATCTGGCCGACGGGCGGCCGTATACTAAATTAAGATGGCCGATAAGTGGTAAAATTGCCATTTTTGATTCAAACTTTTTTTTAAAAATATAATTATGTTAATAGAGTACAACATATTTTTTTTATAGAATCTAGATAGAATACAGGTCCTAAATATAAAATAATAAATCATTGTAGGCAACATTTTTCATGGTTTTTTTAATTTCAAATCTTGCAACTCCGCTAACTGGCCGAAAAGTAGCATATCTACCCTATACATTGATTAACTCGGCCGTCGCTTCGTGCAATCGGGGTAAGTAATTGATCAGTGTGTTGGCTCCACGGAGAAGTGAGGTCCTTTTTAACCGGCTTCAAGAAAAGGAGGAAGTTCTCTATTCGGTTGCTATTTATTTGTTATTTATGTAACTTGACATGGGTGGCTATTTACCACACCTGTTGTCATGATCGGTAAAATCCACGTGAACAAGGTGCCATGTCAGGTCTTTCATATATTGCACGTTGAGTGTTTTCATATTTTAGCCAGCACCCGTCACCAATTTCTGTTATTCCTCATGAGCTGAATTATCACATACCTACCGATAGTTTTTCACAGCTGTATTCAGAGTGGGCGGGCTAATTTAATCCGGTGGACTAACCATGCAAAAACCGGTTTAGTCCGGCGGATTAAAGTTAGTCTGCCCACTCTGATTACACCTGTTACTGTATTATGCCAAGGAAAAAAGACAAGAATAGTGCATGAAGTTAAGCTACTTCCTCTTTCACACAGAAGTGATAGCGAACCGATCTATAGATTGCCCAGAACTACTTGCTCATATGAAATTACTTGCGCCATCGTGAGTAAATAGAAATAGCGACACATTATTTATTCCCCTTGTGCGCACTTTTTTATTTGTTGAATTTATGTGTTCTTCGTTTTGTTGTCAACATGTCTAGATTTGTTATTGATGCTAAACGTGACTATTCAATAATGTATTGTGATCTGTGTACTGTTTTGTATACTGTTAATCTACCTGTACAAAAAAAAAATCTTACAAAAAGTTGACGCGACCCATTAGCTAACGCCAAAAAATGCAAAACATTTTTTAAAACTAAAAAGTGCATAGTTTTGATGATTCCCGTAACATTTTAGACAAGAACACACACAGCATGGGAAAGTCCTGGCATGGCACCAAATTCCTTCAGGAATATAGTGTATTAGGCTAATATTCACAACAAAGGTAAATGTTGCTTAAAATACCTGATACACCAGAGCAAAACAAAATAGTTTTATAAAAGAGCTTTGCTATGGGCCGGAACGCGAATCCGTGGTTCTCTTGATTCCGAAACATAAAAAAAGGATTTTATGTTATGCTAATCAAAAAAAAGTAAAAACAAAATTAATTTAAAATTAAAAATTTTCAGCGTGGTCCCCAATACAGTTCTAGTTTGTAACTTATTTTTGGGGAGTAATAGCAGAAATAGCTACGAATGACTGTGACGCCATCTACATGTATGTAAACATCCCAAAATTGGTTTTTATGATCGATCACTTACTTGATTTATCACAATCGACGATACTTTCCACTAGAGCGATGATTCTTTCAAAATATTTTCTAATAGCACCCAAATTAACAATGAGGGTGATGAGGAAGGCGACCTTCAATAATATTGTAACAACGCCGTTTTACTGCATTGCCGTAAAAAGAGCACCTTCCAGATGCATTTTCTGTAAGTGTATAGTGAATAATTAATAATTTAAAGTAACAGTAGCTTATGTACTATATTCTCTTGTCATTCACGGAAATCTGTGACCGCGGTTAATAACGTCCATACGGTGCTGTAATATCTACAAACTAGATATTACAAAAATACAAAGAAAACGTAAACAAAAAACTCCAAAAAACAGAAAGCATGTACCTAATTGAATACTACAAAATCAATGTTAGAGTTAACCAATACCCAGATATTTTAACTGTCGTATTCAGAGTGGGCGGACTAACTTCAGCGCGCGGATTATTGCCGGACTAAACCGGTCTCTGTATGGTTAGTCAGGTGCTCATCCCGTAATAAGTTTTGACAGGTTCACTCTGAATACCTACGACTCTCGGTGGCTCGTAGTGGAGTGTGCAATATTTCAGAAAAGTATTTAATCATTTGACTATTATATTGCTAATACCTGCTAAAACCATACAATCAGTATGGTTTAGTCAGGGCATAGTCCGCCCACTACGTCTGAATACGGCTGTGATAGTTTATTTATAAAAAAAAAACCGGCCAAGTGCGAGTCGGACTCGCTCATGAAGGGTTCCGTACCATCAAACAATATTTAACAGGAAAAAAACACGTTTTTTGTATGGGGCCCCCATTACATTTTTATTATATTTTTATTTTACCTATTTTTTGTTATAGCGGCAAAATAAATATACACTCTGTGCAAAATTTCAGCTGCCTACCTATTACGGTTCGGATACCTATAGCCCTGTTGCAGACGGACGGACGGATGGACAGTGGAGACTTAGTAATAGGGTTTCGTTTCCACTCTTTGGTTACGGAACCCTAAAAAAGCGTAGAGTCGTGGCGGAGCTGGCACGGGCCGGTTTTTAGTTTTAATAATACAATTAAACTAAATAATCATATTGAAATCACGAGCCATCATTGCACCTTAAAACCAAGTGAGCTCTTGCTCTTTTGAAAATTACCTCTTTGTTGTTTACATCATCCAGAAGCATGTACACAATTTGAATTATCAAAACCATTATATTGTAATAATATAACATTATCTACAATAACACAAAACATTTTTTTTATGCGACCTGACATGGATGGCTAATAACACACAACTACCGTTATGATATTAGCCCAATACACCTCATTCCCGAAGGAATTTGGTGCCATGCCAGGGCCTTCCCTTTATGAGCACGGCTACATTGAACTGGATGGAAAACACGGACAACTTTTCATTGCCGCTTCGACCATCTTTTCATCCAATGCGATGGATTACATGGATTCCGAACCATGGAGCAGCTCGCATTCGTAACGAAATGCACTTATCGAACTCGGCAAGAGAAAGACAGTGGTGCATGTCGGTATTGAACCCAGGTCTCTGGTACGCTAGGCCAGTCCCCGCGCCACTAGGCTACGAGCCGCTATATTAGGCCCCATTATTAGGCACATAATACCGCTGCGCTGCATATATTAAAAAGCAAAATATATAAGCAAAATAATTTCACAATCTAAAGGATAACTAATAATAAAAGTGAAACCTGAAAACCGTCTGATCGATTAGGTACTTTCACGGCAATACTCATGCACCTTGAGGTAGTATTGCTTCAGCCTCGAACTTTCATTATTGTGATTAGTCTCCGTTTTCAAACAAGCATTGTCTAAATATCGCTCACTAAAATCGTACATTCTCTTGTGGATTGCCGAAACGCGAAATTTTAACATATCTATCTTTACAAAGTAAACTAGTGGATAGGACTTTACGAAGTGCAAAATAAGATTTTCTGAAAAGTGGGGCCAGACCGCTTTAAAACCGAATACGAAGACCCAACCGACTATGCCAGCAGAAGATATAACTACTTTCAACGTTAGAAATAAGAAGAACAAATTGGTCGTTTGTGTAAGTAGTTGCGTTGTTTATTTCCAAAGAAATATCCAATTCAATGAGAATTTCGTATTGTTTTAACACATCTCTGTTAAGGTGGCCCAACCCGCTCATCTCCCCATACAAAAGGGGAAAGAAGATCACGCCTACATTTCTTGTCAGAGATCCAAAATTTTGCTCAAAATAGCTTTATTTGATTGAAGTAGATGTCTGATGACCATTGGCATTGTAAAATTGTGTTTGGTTTCCAAGTTATAACGTCCGAAAGTTCGGATTTTTCGAGCGTTTTATACAATAACTTTGGAGGTGGATTACGCAATGATAAAGTAAGAACATCTTAAAAAGATTAGTCATCAGACATAGCTTATTTAATCAAGATTTTTAATCTATTTGGTTTTTGTTAGATTTTTGACTACAGCGGTCGTGGTTTACTTTTAGCTATAAGTCGTTTTGAAATTAAAATTTTCGTAAATCTTACCAAATCATACACTATGCACATTGTCTTTTTTGTGGACAGGTTGCATCTTCCTCATCACGGAGCCTGTCTTATTCTTAGAAACAGAGAAGGTCCCAGAGCGCAACAGCACGGTTTTGTACCGTGCCCGCAAATGAGTTGAGGCCGCCGGGTTGGGCCACCTTAAGGAACAAAACTAAATGAATAAACTGGATCCACATTATCAGTGTCGAGTAAAGTATAAACATAACGTAAATATGTTTGAACTACTTTTAACCCTTTCTATAGCGGAAAATACGTCTGCGCTAATAATTATCACCGACATTAAAGCTGAACGTATATTGATGTCCTGCAAATTGTTGTTGCGAGATAGACGTGTAAGAGCAAATATTCTTAACATATTATTGATGTTTTTCGTGGCCTCCAGGGCGTTTCTCGGCACAACAGAATTTATGAACCATGATTTGACGGAATACATGTTTCCTTTAGAGTCTATGAAAGGTGCACATTATTCGAGTTGGTCGCTTAAATTTATTATGTTTTCATCGAAAACATCGTTGAGATATTGAATTGAAATGATGGTATGATTAATGAATAGATGGGAATAGTACCTATCAGATGCTATCAGCAAGTAACGTCGATGAAGACCGGGTAACGTTTGAACGTACGTACGTTTGTGAGAAGAGGCATAGATGTTTGGGGCAAACCAACTGCGTGTTCAAAATTGATCCCTCAGAAAGTTTCTTCCTTGGGGCCGCTTGAGTTTGCCCCAAAATAAGAAAAAAATCTTAAAAATGTTAGAGATACAAGGATTTGTAACTCAACAACGCATAAAGTTATAAGTGTTGATATATTGTTGCAGTGTGAAGAAACCCTCGTGACGGGCTACCGAGTTATTACATTTTATTTTATTTGGCATCGTCAGGTGCCATATGAAGGTGGTTAGTCATATGAAGACCATCACATTAATAAAAGTTAACGTTAAAATCTCTTTTTGAAAGTAGACATTTTGAAAAATATGTTCTACAATTCTACCGGCTTTTTAAAGGTGTACCTTTAACGCTTTGAGCTTTTAGGAAAATAGCTTCTAAGCCTGTGCTGTTAACACATTCTATTTTAGTGTCCTCAGAAATTACTCAATCAAACTAACTTATATAACAGGCTACATCTGTTTGCCATATTTACCCTTTCCATAGATATCCATGCTGACTTCAGAAAATACGCATTTCTGCAAAAACCGTCAGTTTCAAGTAATCTCCACGTAACTATATTTAAATATAAATACATACGTACTTTTTTGGTGCTGTGTTATCGGCACGTTAAAAGAATACAAATGAGTCCACTGCATGTCTTCCCGTGCATGTCGTAAAAGGCGAGTAAGGGAGTCAGCCTGTGAAAGACCGTCAGGTCGACTGGATGGATACGCCCCCACACTCGGTGATAAGTCACTCCGCCAAGCAGTTCGCTGTGTTCCGCCGTGAATCCCAAAGGACCCAGTAGCAAGAGGGATTTAGGGGCCAAGTGGAGTATTCCAGTGACTCTAAAGCGGAATCACTGTAAGGGATCAACACGATCTCCAGGGAGAGCGGGTGAAATAGGTGTTCCGCCGCCCAACCATTGGCTAGTATAACCATCTGGTTATACTAGCCAATGCGAATGGTTTGATTGCGTTAAGTTCCTGATCTCTATGGAATGAGAACATGAAAAAAAAAACATGTATAATCACATTTAGAAAGAAATATTTCGAGCTGCTCTAACTAAGCGACGTCGGGCTCTGGCTATCTAGTTTTAATCGCAAAAATTGGTCCAAAATGTTTAGGTATGAGGATGCTCTTAAGGCGCTAGGACTAGCCAACTACTCGCGCCATACAAATGCACTTTTTAACAAATGTAATAATATGTATTGAAACGCTTCAGCAAATCCAAATAGAACTCCAGACTGATAATGGATTGTTAATATTTTTTTATTCCATCATTTATTTAAATAATAATAAAAATAAAAAAGTTGATTTTTCTCATTAGAAATCTGAAAGTAATTTGATTTCTAGATATAAGCAAAAACAGCATATATGCATAAACAAAAAATTCCATTTGCTTTTAGATTTCTACATTTAGTCGAAAAAGTTCGGAAATGGACACGGTTTCCGCAATGTATTTTGTATAGAAAAAGGAAACATACATTAACGAAAATAGTTCGATTCCTAGACAAGGAAGCATATATTGTAAGAATGACACTTATAATCGCCAGACTTAGTTAGTTAACTTGGGGTGCCTCGTCTAACTTTGCGATTTGGCTAGTACCAGGGCCTTAAGGGTCTCGCCTGTGCTTAACCATCACAGAAAGCTGCACTGCGCTCGGCGCATAATATCGGAGCGGTCCTTCGTGCCGGTTGGTGACCGGGGTTCCTTCCGCCCATCGTGTCGGTTTCTCACCATCCCAAGGATAGTGATGAAACCAGAGAGTTGCGCTTTGACCACAAGTCTTCGCCGCTTGTCGCCTGTGCGTGCAACCCTTCACCCCAACCTAAACGGAATTATTTACGCTGGACTAAACCGGTTTTTGTATGGTTAGTCCGGTGCTAATCTCATACAGTAATAGTATCAGTCGTATTCAGAGAGCACCTGTCAAAACTTAGTACGAGATTAGCACCGGACTAACCATACAAAAACCGGTTTAGTCCGGCGGATTAAAGTTAGTCCGCCCTCTCTGAATACAGCTGGTACTAAGTTTTGACAGGATCTCTCTGAATACGACTGTCACAGCCAGTATTGAGACTGGGAGTACTAACTTTAGCACGCGTGTTAAGGTCGGACTAAACCGATTTTTGTATGGTTAGTCCGGTGCTAATGCCGTACTAAGTTTTGACAGGTTCACTCTGAATACGACTATCCCACCTATGTATTTTGATAAACCCCTCCCCCAAATAGGTCACGTGGATTGGAACATTCCCTAATAAATAAATTTTAAAAAATTGCTATAGCCGCCCTTAGTGGATGACTAGTCTTTAGTCCTTGTTTCTAGAACTACGGGAACAAATCCAGAGCATCTTTAGGACTTCACCCAGCTCCTATAGTACTTATATGACAAATCCGAGAAGACTGTACTTTCTATGGATGATAAATAAATAATAAAAACAACATGCTTGCAGAGAAGTTTTACTTTAATTTCAGTTTGTACTTTATTAAAAGATATATATATATATATATATTTATATGTATTTATATAATATAATATAATATTGTATTTATATAAATAAAAAAATAGGTATACAATGTTGAGTTGGCTTGTTGTGTGGATGTTTGGTCAAAACGTTAACCGGACGTTCGTTGGCCCATTTGGAGCAGAAAAACGTAGATAACAATTTGTTGTACAGCTAAAAAAAATGTCGCCGTCTTCATACATTTTGCTCATAGATACACATTAAAATGTATGGGTCAGGCGAAACATTTGAAAGCCATACAATAAAATTGTATCTAGCTTTTTTGCTCCATAGTATACAGGTGTAACAACATTTATTGCCATAGCACTGTAAGAGAAAATTAACCAAGTCATAGACGGAGTTAAGCTGATGGCGGATAGGGCGGTGACGCTTGTAAGCCCGCTGGCTGGCGACGAGCGCCCATCCAAGAATGCAGAAAGGATAATGCTTTCATACTTGACCAAACAGTAAACTTCGAAAATGTATACCTCAAGAATAAAAGGTGAACAGTCAACTCTCTTCTATCAGCACTTTTCCGGTATTGACTGGTGTAAGGAACTCATATAAAAAATATTAAAAAAAATATGTTGAAATTGTTTCGATTAATATTTTCAGAATAAAAAAATATATGTCATGAAAACATATCAGTGATAAGATCATTGAATAAATTGTGATTGAATAAAATTAATTGTTTTAAGACATTTTTTGGCTCAGGTAATGTACATTGAGAGACAGGCCAAAGTATCTACTTCTGCTTAAAGGCAAATCCGCAATTGCCTCTATTGTCAAAACGTCAATCATTTAATTATAGAAATGAACTCTAGCAAACAGGAAGGTTATATTTTAACATCTTTAATTATTAGTTCGAACCGAAATTGTACAATTCAGTATGTCTTTGACTGTAACCTACAGTGAAAGACAGACTGTACAAATAATGATAAATTCGTAAATTCATATGATTGTTGTCATTGGTATTGTGTTGTACAGATATTATTTAACACAAGAAAAAAATCATACCATACATTAAATGCACTTAATAAATATTAATTTCTCTAGGAAATTGAGTAATTCGGCACATAATAACATATCAAACAGTCTTAGAAACTACTTATTACCTATCAGACATAAATTTATGGACAAAATATTGTTATATTGCAAGTAAAAGTATTGTGTCTAGGACAAACACAAAAGACAACAGTGTTTTTTAATAGCATAAAGTTACAAAAACCTGTTGATTATTCCCTTTAAACAAAAGTGCATTCCATGTCTACGGTCTGTCAACTACTAGATGGCGCTAATTTCGCGCATTGATTCTATGATAAGGCTTTTTGACTGCAATGATTCAGATATATCGCTGTCCTCACCAAAGTCGATTTTGGTATCAAATACTAGAACCAGCCAGGATTTAACTTGATATTTGCATGTATTTAATGGATACGACATTACCATTATTTTATGAATTTGAGGTTATCCCATGACACCTACATTGAAGCATTTTAATCAGATTTTGAAAAGAATCTGAAAAAGTATTGGTCTAACAACATTTTTTATGTCCGGCCAATATACAAATATTAATCTCCAGGCTTTTGAAGACCGAAGTACCCTGTTCCAGCAGCCGACAACGGAAACGGAACAACTGTCTGGAAGCAGGATGATGTCGGAAACATCGAAGCTAGAGCTCAGCGAGGTGGTCGCTTCATTGGGCGGTGAGTGCACACCGGGAACAGCACGTCACAAACACACCCCCTGGTGTTAGGAAGAGGCGCCGACGCCATTTCCAACTGCGCCGCCGCCACTGCGGAAGACCACAAACGTGCCATTCAACATAACATGTTTACTTAATCTAGCTGTAAAGCAGAACAAGCGTAGAACAGAACTGTGTAGCTAAAAAATAAAAAAATACCTTTAACGTTTATAGTTCTCGTCAAACTGTTATACAAAGTGTTAAACAAATTCGCGACATTCCCGAAAGGGGGTTATTTTGGGTCGCATACTGATTCCGAAAACGAAGATTTTTTCTTGTTTTGAGCTTTTCTTTTAAAATTTTCGATTTCTAATACTAGTATTTCGTGATAGGAATCGCACTGCATTCATAAAAAGTTCTAAAGTTGGACATTTTTAAAAATAAATGTGAAAATTTACATTCGGATCGACGCGATACAATTGGCGTGACCTTGGCAGTGGCGCGTACACATGGCGTGCTTACACCATTCCAAAGGGAAATTATCGCTGAGGTAAAAGTTTAGAGGAAATCTGCAATTTTTTTTACTATTTTAAATTTAATTTTTAAATACCACAAAATGATTAGTATACGAAATAGTTAAATAATCGGTATTAAAATAGTAATGTTGCGAAAAAAAATAACACCGCGTAAATTGATTGCGTTAAGTGAAATGAAAGTTGCAGTGAATGAGTTAAGTTTTATTTAATTTGAATTTACATTTATTTGCAGTCAGACATATCTAGGTGTATGGAAAATAAATTTAGTCAAAAACATGAGGTCGTAAAGAGAGCTGCTTCGATCTGAGATCTTGTTCGCTGTTTCAGGAAGACTGGAGCATCGTGGCGGCGCGGCCCGGAAATATCCACCGCTCGCTATTGAGGTGTCGGATGACAGTGTGTCTGACCGCCACACCACCGAAGATCTCTTACGGGTACTTATATGACAATGAAATATGTAAGCTACATAAATACAAGCACTAAAATCCCGTCAGATTCACCTCAAATAATGCAACCTATGTACAATCATACCTAACCCTCACACAGCTGTCATATTAATTCATACTCATGAACTACACCCATACACCCCTCACACACCCTCAAACATTAAGGTGGGCCATCCCGCTCAACACTCCATACAAATGGGGAAAGAAGATCACGCCCATGTTTCTTGTCAGGGATCCCAAATTTTGCTCAAAATAGCTTTATTTGATCGAACTAGATGTCTGGTGACCGTTGGCATTGTAAAATTGTGTTTGGTTTCTAAGTTACAAGGTCCGAAAGTTCTAATTTTTCGCGCGTTTTATATAATAACTTTGGAGGTAGATTACGCAATGATAAAGTAAGAACATCTTAAAACGATTAGTCATCAGAAATAGCTTTTTTAATCAAGATTTATAATCTATTTAGTTTTTGTTACATTTTTGACTACAGCGGTCGTGGTTTAATTTTAGCTATAAGGCGTTTTGTAATTAAAATTTTCGTAAATCTTACCAAATCATACTATGCACATTGTCTTTTTAACCGACTTCAAAAAAAGGAGGAGGTTATCAATTCGTCTGTATGTTTTTTTTTGTGGACATGTTGCATCTTCCTCATCACGGAGCCTGTCTTTTTCTTTGAAACAGAGAAGGTCCCAGAGCGCAACAGCACGGTTTTGTGCCGTGCCCGCGAATGAGTTAGTCCCGCCGGGTTGGGCCTCCTTAAGCCCTGTTTCAACGTATTTGTTACTTTCGACTTTTATGTGCAGGCACCTTAAATCCACACAATTAGCTATATTTTCTCATCACATCATAGTGTACTGTTTTTAACTGACTTCAAAAAAAGGAGGAGGTTCTCAATTCGTAGGTCCAACGTAAATTTCATCACGTTATGCACCGACGTAGTTTGCAATCTCAACTCTCCTATTTATTTTAACTCGCTTATCAAATCGATATGACTACACTACATAAAATATGCAACAATCAATTTGACTGCCCTGAATTGCTTTCTAGGATTTCATATAATGTGCCACAACGTACCAAAAGGAGTCGAGTTATGTTAAATTGAAAACTGTATCGGACCAACGCTGGTAACCGTATACCTATCCATAAAATGTGTGATAAATTTAACAGAGTATTTCCTGATCTAGATATACATTATCTCAGTAATAATGACTTTAAGGTGGCCCAACCCGGCGGCCTCAACTCATTTGCGGGCACGGTACAAAACCGTGCTGTTGCGCTCTGGGACCTTCTCTGTTTCTAAGAATAAGACAGGCTCCGTGATGAGGAAGATGCAACATGTCCACAAAAAAGACAATGTGTATAGTGTATGATTTGGTAAGATTTACGAAAATTTTAATTTTAAAACGACTTATAGCTAAAAGTAAACCACGACCACTGTAGTCAAAAATCTAACAAAAACCAAATAGATTATAAATCTTGATTAAATAAGCTATGTCTGATGACTAATCTTTTTAAGATGTTCTTACTTTATCATTGCGTAATCCACCTCCAAAGTTATTGTATAAAACGCGCGAAAAATCCGAACTTTCGGACGTCATAACTTGGAAACCAAACACAATTTTACAATGCCAATTGTCATCAGACATCTACTTCAATCAAATAAAGCTTATTTGAGCAAAATTTTGGATCTCTGACAAGAAATATGGGCATGATCTTCTTTCCCCTTTTGTATGGGGAGATGAGCGGGTTGGGCCACCTTAAGAAGCAAGTTGCAGCAACCCTTTCATCATAATCCATTTTAATTTTATATGCTTGTTTGTGTAATAGGTAGTTCATTTTCTTTATTTTCTTTTTTGTTATTTAAGTTTTTTTTTACCCATTTAATTAAGAATGATTCTGCCATGCATGTTATCATGTTACACTCATACTTTATCTGTGCTCAATTTTTGAAACTTGCAACCTTCAGTTATATTTTGTTTTATTATTAACTTACATCTTATTTTATGATTAGCCCGATGATATGTTTGTTTTCTTTCTTAAATAATAGCCCTTTAAATTTTTTATATTACATGTTAAATGCAGTGCTGGGTACATATCTAGTAAATTAGTATTAAATTTTCTTTTGTATGTTAATAATGTCTGTACCTGTTTGCTTTTCCAAATAAATAAATAAATAGTGTCGAAACCTAAAAGAGATAACTTTTACATATTGTCGTTACCTTCTGCCTCATATTCTTCTTCCTCCTGTAAATCCTCCCAGTCGTCATTCGTTTCCAGTTCAATGTCGAATATTCCTCCAGTGGTCACATTTCTCCACTTTGCATATCTTGGACCACTAGATACATTTTCACGTTTCACAGAAGTCAAAACATCGACATTGAGCTTAGTTTCTTCAATGTCGATATCCTCATCTTTGAATTCAATTTTTACTATTTGGTTGTGTGATTGACTTATTTTCTTGTTATTCTGTTTATCCGTGTCTGGTTCCATTATTGGATTAGTCAAATCATTTTCTATTTCTTCTTTTATTTTTTCTTTCTTCACAACTTCTCTTGAATTTAAATAAAGTTTTTCTGAAATGCTGCTTTGATTATAAGGTATGGTTTTATTTGTCTCGATACATTCTGTTGCAATATTTGGTTTCAGTTGATCATTTAAATCCAAGTTTGAGTTGCTTTCATAATTGACATCGAATAATCCCTTTTTCATTTCAAGAGCAGTTTCATCTTCACCACTGGATAGTATTTCCATTTTAACTATTGTATTGGATGTATTTTTCATGTTTTTAATAATTTTATTATTTTCATTTCTCAATAAATTGACAACATTAGGTGTTGTAGGACAATGAAGAGTTTTTGGTTTATTTTTTCCTGTAGCACATTTTTTAAGGATTTTGTGCAATCTCAAAGTTAACCTTTCATTTGAAACCTCGCTAACTAGTGTATCCTCGCACTTAAAGTTTGGTTCGTTAAGATATTCATAATTGTTGTGAACAGTGGAAGCTTTACGTCGTTTTTGTGGAACTGAATATTTTTTTATGATGGAGTTTTTAACATTGACACTATTATTTGTCTGCAATCCTTTGTCTAGAGTGTTGATGCTACTAAAACTAAATTCAGATTTGATATTCTTGACAGTAGTTTTAGAGTCATCAGAAGAAAGGTTTTTGCAATCATTAATTCTTTGGTGACTGGAGCACTGCAGATCAGTGCTTTGTATCGTGTTCTCACCATCTTCGGGTTCTAGTTTTGGCAGAATTGTACCATCCATGTTTTAAAACAGAGCTGAAAAAACAACCAAGAATTACATTATTACCTACAAAAAATCTAGCATAATATAACTATTATTTTTAGTGCTCTATGAATGCAGAATGAGTATATTGCAGATGATCGCTCTACCTTCTCAATTCTTATCTTATTTTAGTTGACAATACTCTCTATCCCAACTAGTCGGTACATTCACTATGCAAACTTTCCTCAAGGAATATATTTCTACCCCATTTTTTCTACATTTGTCCCAATCAAACAAAAACTAAATATGATATTTAAACATCAGAAATAGTGAGCTTCAGCACCTATCATTACAACGGGGAAGAAAACTCAATTATTTAGGGTTATTTTAGGTGTCGCATGAGCAACCTCACTTTAAAATTGTCAAAGATATAATTCCTCTCAAGTTTTATTTTATTTTAGTTATGATCCAAGTAACTTTTAAAATAGTCCCTAAAGCAGTTAGAAATAAGGTAAATTGAAAAAAAAAATTACTTTTGTTTGTACTCATTTTAATATAATAGACCAGCACACAGTTTGAAATGAATGATTATAGGTTATTTTATTGTGATATTTCTTTTTCCACGACTTCATTTGATCAGCATAATTTGGAGCAATTAATTTTTGGAATAATAACGAGGAAATTGAGTATCTCAATTATATAGGTCATAGTAATTAGTACTCATAGTCTATAGGTACTAGTAAAATTATTTTTAGGGTTCAGTACCCAAAGGGTGCCACCGGAACTCTTTTACTAAGCTTCCGCTGTCCGTCCATCCGTCCGTCTGTCACAGTTATCGTTAACACGTTAACCGTAATAGTTAGGCAGCTGAAATTTTCACAGATTATGTATTTATTTTGCCGCTATAACAAATATATTTTTTAAAAATTTTCCAAAATAATGGGGCCCCCCATACAAAAAAACATGATTATTAGTTTTAAATCTTCTATGATGGTACGGAACCCTTCGTGTGCGAGTTCGACTCGCACTTGGCCGTTTTATTTTAAATCAATTCTGTTTTATTTTGTAGGGTATCTGACAGATTTTACAGACCTTTTAGGTAAGTTTATTTTATTTTTAGTGTTGTTCGACATAAATATTTAATGTTTACGGATATTCAGTTTAAAAGCTTACTTTTTACCGATGTTTCGTTCACCATGTTGCGGACATCATCAGGATCGCGGGGTGACCTCAAGGACCTCTGACGCATCGTCCATTCAAAAGTCAACTAAAGGTCGTTGGCTGTGGAGATTGTCCGGCCACGATCCTGATGATTTCTGCAACGTGGTGGACGACTTTTACACTGAATATCTGTAAAGATTAAGTATTATCTTTTATGTAAGCTCGTCTAGGCGCCATCTGTCTGGATAAATAAGCAGTTTTCTTCCCCGCAGGCAGTAGTGATCCTTGAGTTCCCACAGTAACTATCCGTATGTATTCGTTACTCATTGCTCACCCACTCGCATTCGTCACTCGGTAATTTCGGAAATTTGTATGAACTGTCCAAAGATCCAATTATTTAATATTGGACGGAGTAAGTTACGTTTTAAATGCTTATATGCTAAATGGAAGTGTTCGGTTCGCACAATGTTTTTAAATTAAAAGGTCATACCTAAGTAAACAAAAATGTTGCAGCACAATTAGTAAAACAATGAGTAAAAAATTAAGCCCATATTTACTCATTTTTGTTCTCTCCAGAATAATAGTTTGCCCTGAGAGACCAATATAGGTACTTTCTGTGGTCGAGAATAACAACAGTAATGAGCATCAATAGTTAGGCGTGTGCACCAAAGCATCGCTTCGAACTCAGTGGCCGAGAGTAGTAACGAGCATCGAGACAAGTCCGAACAACGATTAGTGCGGGCGCACCATAGCAGAGCTTTCAGAGCGTGGCCGAGAGTAATAAGCATCGAGACGAGTCCGATCGACGATTATTGTGCGTGCACCAAAGCATCGATCATTCGCTTGAACGGAACTAAATAATAAACAAACACAGAGTAACGTGGACAACACGAAACAAACAAATATATCATTGCATTGCACTCACACTGAGTGCGCGAAATGCAAGATGCGAAGGCGCAATGAATCTGATCAAAATAGCATCGCCTTCTAAGAAAAGAGAGAAAATAGAGATTCATTTTCACTACTCGTATGAATGTAGCGAACAACGAAGAATCGTCCCACGACTATCCTACTCAGCTCAGATATTATATGTTTTGTGGCAGCGCTCATGCTAGTTGTGGATTAAGAAATGGGCGTCTTATCAAAAAATAAAATTTAATCGGACTTACAAGTTTCACCACAGTTCACCGCTCTTCATGGTCGTCACTAGCATATAATATGCCGTAACTTAACGGTAACGTAACTTGCCGTGACGGTATTTCTTTTCAGGGTCTTTTCTTGTTGGATCCTTTCGGGTTTTGTGTAGCTAGCAAAAGAGTATGTACACGATTCGTAGCTAGCTATCAGGAGGAGTGTAGGGTAGGAGCGCAGCGACTTCTCCGAACTCTTTGATCAGGAGTGGCAAAGAGTATGGAAACGCTTCAGGAGTTGTGTAATTTGATGCATAGAATATAGAAGATCCTTTTGACGCCAAAGAGTACGTACAATGTTACGATCGGCGTCGCGTCGCTAAAGCGAAGCGCTTACATACTCTTTGCGCGTCGCGTCGTGCGGTAGGTTCTTGTCTTCTGACGTTATCGACAAGGCAACCAGCAAGTAGGATGCAGGCTTTCGGAGGGAGCTGCGTAGTGACCACTACTTATTGCGGCGTCTATCACACTATTACTCAATTAATCACTTTGAAATGAAAAACTGTTATCTCGTAATAATTGTGTATTCTCTTGTCACTACACGATACATCGCGCAGCGACTTCTCAGAACTCTTTTGATTTCATCACAATATAATACTATTTGATGATAGTCCCGTAGTACCAGTTTTCACCAAAATTGGCGTTTACACCACAGAAAATATAATATCCTAGCGAATAGTTCACTCCAAATCGATCGACTGGCGTCTTCAAATGTATGGAGAAATTAAGGAACGCGCAGTTGGCGTTAAGCGAACTTACATTTGCGAGTCCGAATTTGATTTGACAGCTTACTCATTGTCGGCGTATAACGTCGACGTTGCCGTTTACGCCGACTCCGCGTTTTCATACAAATCGGATGTCCGAGTTTGACTTTGACAGCTTGAGGAAGCATAACCACAGAATATCAGTAAAAACTTGTATGGAGTTTGACGTTTTTACGTAACTTCGAAGTTCCGTAAACGCCAATTTAGGTGAGAACTCCGACTGACCACATATATATTTATATATATATATATATATATATATATATATATATATATATATATATATATATATACAAATATTATAACCATAGAAATCCAATAATTTCAAGGGGCATCTTTTTTTTTTAATAGAGTTTGACAGTAGAGAACACGAGAACTTCTTGCTTTCGCTTGAGTAGGGGAAAACTTACTCCTAAGATTCTCACCTGTGAGTCACCGGGGACTCACCAGCAAATCACAGTACTTTCGTATGAGGGCAGTTCTTGCGGTTCGTTCAGATTTCACTTCCAGGCCCAAATTTGGTATGTCCAGAATGTTTTGCCGAATTCTGTGAATTGTTATCAATTGGTAATAAAAATATGCAGCGGTGTACATTATCCACTCTAATCTACGTGTTAACACCAGTGAGTAATCGAGAAAAAACTAGGCCAAATGTCATTCCACTCCCTTTCCAAACGACCAAGTAGTAGCTGTAGGGGCGTTCTTGTCTAAAATTAATAACATAACCAATACATCAAATTAACTGTGCCATGGAGAATCTGATACAGATTAATAATTTAAATCCCTTATGTCTGTATAATAGTGGGAATACTAAAAGAACGAACTTTTTAATTTTGTCAAGCGAAAACCGTCATTGCCTTCCGCGTCGACGGAATTAAAAAAATTTACTCAGTCCGTCCCTGCACGTCGACTGCACTGATTTCCCCGCCCCTCTCATCTAACAGTCTTTCCCTGAATTCGTGAGTAAGCGGACGTGCGTCACTGCGAGCCGAGGTATTTATAATCTCGCTGTTCGAAAAGTACTTTGTCACAGTTCATCCATCATTACAATCCAGCGTTTTAAAAGGCTATTAAGAGTTTCCTATTTTTGATAAATACCTGTTTGAATCCATTTTAAGTTTAATTGCATGTAATACCTCTACTTTACAGTTTAGGTACACGGGTCACTCGTAATTTACAATTATTTACGAAAACATCATTCCTTTCCAAATCATTACCTTCCATTTTCGGGAAATATGCTATGGATGGTAATGATACCCTTTGGAAAGGAATGACCATTTTCACCAACCACCATGTTTATTTCACGACACCATGGGTTATCTAGGATATATTTCTAATAAAAACTGTAAAAAATGTAGTATCCAAGAATTAAATGGAAGATCCCAAAGATATTTAGTAAAAAGATGGAGGAAAAACCGTCAAAATTATCGGAAGAAAAAATACAGCAGGAAGAACTTGAAAAAATTGCTTCATAACTCACCACCTGAAATTCAAAATGATCCTGAGGCTAACATCCGTTCCTGAACCTTAGCCTGACATCCCAACTAAAGGAGACAGTTAAAGAACAACGAACAGCGGAATTTGAAATTATTGATTGGATAGAGGATGACATTATATAAAACATAAAAAAAGACACAATTGAAAACGTGAAGAAGTTATTTTTTGATAAAAATAAGTCTCGGAGTATCAGCAACACTTCGAACCTGAAAAAAACTGCATAAAGACCTTATGCAGAAAAAATCTACCAAGTGGACAGAAGTTAAAAGAACAGTCAAATCGCGCATCCCGATTATTCTGAGAAAGAAACTGGTGGAAGATCGAGAAATGAAAGCAAAGAGAAGGCAGAAATAAATAGGTAGAAGACTTTTATGAAGAAGATTCGAACAGCTGTGTGGCAGCATGCAAATGAGAGGTTGTGAAAGGAAGGGGAGAAAGGAAGCAAAAGAGGTATTTAACCGATAACTTGAGAAACCTCCTTGACAAGTTTTGCAAAGAAAAGGGAAATAACAGCTATGCAGTTTTTTGTAAATATAGTAATTTATGTAAAATATACTGGGTCGTCTTTCCCAACAATGAGCTTGATACTTAACAATTTAAATTAAACGGCAATGTTAATCTTCTAATAAAAGCGCTTAATAATTGTAAGATCATATCCAAAGCATTAACAACAGAAGTGTTGAATATACTTTGCTCTGACCCCTGTAGCGATAAATGCATTTGAGTTTAAAGTGAGTTAAATAATTATAAGAGAGTAATCTATTTCGAATGGGGAATTGAAAAGCAAACTTACATGGCAATGGGTGGGGAGGACAAAGATAAGATAGTTATAAATAAAACAAAGAAAGAAGACAACCCTTGAATCTTTTTAAACAAAGTTAGGATACATTAGGAACATTGTGGATCAATTTGACGCAGCAAAATCACTCAAGGAAAACTTCATCGACCTGCACGATACGCAGCTGTCTGAGCCAGAACGCAGCTGCATTTTGGGCGGACATGACACCTATAATTGACATGGCAAAGAATCTGATCCCAACGTTGTCCAAAGTTTCGGACTCTTTTTATCTGACTCCCCATCAAGCCATTACAACAGGCCTATTCCTGGAATTCCGTAATCAGCAATCCTAAGTCTAGAAAACCGCTTTTATTAGCGTTTTCAAAGCGATTTTCTTGACGAAATTAAGGTTTTCCTTGGAAAAAATCGCTTTGAGAACCGCTATAAAAGTGGTTTTCTAGACCCAGGATTCTTGAATCATGATTACGAAATTTCAGGAATAAGGCCTGCAGAAACAGATTCATATTTTATATGCTCACGAAAATTTGCCTATATTACATTTTGTTAATTACTTATTATTACATATAACATTTCAAAAATGGTTCATTAACTGCAAGGTCTTTTTATCACATTTTTCGAATATTTATTTATTTATGTATATAAGTTTATTTCACTCAAAAAAACTCGCGCAAAAGGGACAACTTAATGCCGGAGGCATTTTCTACCAGTCTACCTTTGGTTATCGTGAGCAGTAGTGCGAGTAGTAACTATGGAGAAATAGCTTTAGAGGAAACATAATTCCTACACAATATACCGGTGTTGGCTGTCATCTCGGTGACACGTGTATCAACAATCTGAGCTACGCCGATGACATGGTGCTGCTGAGTCCTTCTATAAAGGGGCTCCGGCAGTTGTTGACCGTGTGCGAGCGGTATGCGGCCCAGCATGGACTGACCTACAATGTCAAGAAGACAGAACTAGTCGTGTTTAGGTCTCGTGTTGGGCCTGACAATGTGCCCCCTATAACTTTGCGCGGTTTGCTCGTCAAAACTGTTACAAAGTTTAAATATCTGGGGCACATACTTACCGATAGGCTGAACGATGACGAAGACATAGAGCGTCAGCGAAGAGCCATAGCAATGCGCAGCAACATGCTGGGTAGGCGGTTCAGGCGGAGCTCTCCGCAGGTTCAAATTACCCTGTTCAAGGCGTACTGCCAGGCATTCTACACCACCCACTTATGGAGTAAGTACACGCAGCGAGCACTCAACTCGATGCGTGTGCAATACAATAACGCGTTCCGCTGCATGCTGAGTCTACCGTGGCGGTGTAGCGCGTCTGGCATGTTCGCCGAGAACAGGGTTGATGATTTCTTTGCGATTATGAGGAAAACTAGAGCATCATTTTTGGAACGCCTGGCTCAGTGCAATAACGTGATCATGACTGCTGTATCCGAAAGAATATTTTACGCAGATTTTGCAATATTTTAATAAATCTAAATTTAATAATTAAAAATGTTATTGCTCTTATCGTTAAAAAAAAAAGATCAAATTTTTCATAATAATTATTATTATTATTTTTTTTATTTTTTTTAATGTTTAATTTTAATTTTAATTTAATATAGTATAACAACTGACGAAATTTATAAAATTGACAAAATTATGTAATATGTATACAGCTATAGGTACTAATGTACCTGAAATAAAACTATATTATTATTATTATTATTATTATTATACAACAAATACACACTATTCTTAAACCTAAATATATAACTTATATAATTGTACATAAATATAACTACATAGATATCAATAAATAAATACTAAATACTACATATATATATATATATTATAAAAACTAATATATAATAGGTCATCGCCATCCATAGTGTGTCATTACCATCCATGCAGTTTTCATCGCCTTCCACCCCGTCATTCCTTTCCGTCTATTTATTAAAAAACTAATTAGGTTACGAATGTGCCTTTCAAAATACACTTATCTGAGTGAGTATATAAACATAATAAAATTATAAAAATTTAAAAAAGTGCAAAAAAAAAATATTCTTGCGAAACTCGCAAATTAGAACGAACCGCAAGAACCGACCATGAATTGAAAAACCACGACGAAAGTTCTTTTTCACAGGTGAGAATCTTATGAGTATTCACCGTCGCATTAAAAGTGAACCTGTCAAAACTTAGTACGGGATTAGCACCGGACTAACCATTCAAAGAATCGGTTAAGTCCGGCAATAATCCGCGCACTAAAGTTAGTCCGCCCACTAGACGACTGTTGTATTTAATTTGACAAAGGCTGTGTCAAATAATATATAATAAATACTACGCAAACATTAATACTAAGCTCAAGTGGCAGTGGACTGGTCATGCCAGCCGAAGAGACGACAGACGTTGGAGTAACCGTGTCCTACACTGGCGGCCGTCGACAGGAAACGGAGTGTGGGAAGACCACCCGCCAAGTGGGACGACATCAAGTGCGTCCGCGGAAACCAGTGGTTCCGTACCGCTGAAGGCAGGGAGGACTGGAGGAAAATTGGAGAGGCGTATGTCCAGCAGTGGATGCAAACACGCTGACTGACTGACTGACGCAAAATGCTCCGAGCCATTCGGTGCAAGAAGAAGCAGGAAATAGCGTTTTGGTTAACAGAATCACAGTCCCGTGTACCTACCTCGGCCGTTTTAGTTTCGCTTAGAACGGTTCGGAATCGCTTGGAATCACTCCCTTTTTCTCCACCTCCCAAAGTTGAACGCGGAAACGGAGCAAGATCTGCATCTACTCGGGAAAGCGAAAACGAGTTAGTCACAGATGAAAGTGAGACACTTTCGCCTGACGTCATCAAACATCAATTGTTATGTTAGTTTCGTTTCACTCTAATTATAATAATTATAGAGGTGACTCGCGGCTGTTATTTCATGAGTACGAAAGCGTTGTGGCTCACCGGTGAGTCATGAAGAAGAAGAATCTCATGAGTACTGTCACTTAGGGCCGAGTGCACGAAAGAACGGCTGAGTTAACCTATAAAGCGCGAACGACGCCGCATAGGCGTCCTCTGCCGCGCTCCCGCTATCTGCGCTAATTGGCGATTTTTTGTGTGGTCATAGATTTACTGGTCTATGATTGGCTTTTTCAAATGGATTGAGGAGTGTAGGACGCTTTTGATTGGCTAAACCGCGACCCAATAGCTGCAACTTCGTAAAACAAAATATTTTTTTGAAATCCGCGCGGCTCGTCTCGCTGGCCAGTCGACCGTATTACGCAGTAATATTATATTATCTATGGTCGACCGAGGTACGTTTGCGCGCGTGGTTCTGTGCCGGCTGAAAAGGATGAGTGACGAAAATATTACGTAAGTATTATAATTTTTTTATATCAATGAAATTGTAATATATTCAGCTATCTATCAATGCAGTGGTTATAGGTTTTTGCAATTTCTGTAGGCAGCAAAAAAATCAAATGTTTTTTGGCATGTTCAGATTTCAAAGATTTATCACATTTGTTTAGAAAATTCGTTTACAAAAAATTACGTTTGCTTGAATGTAATTAGTCCGGATTGTGGCAAATTTTGTGTAGAATCCGGTGATGTATCACACTTGATATGTTTTCTTATATAAAAATGGAAAAAAGACCGAAAATCTAGAAAATCATATTTTGTAGTATAAACATTGTGAGTGTATTGGTGTCGGCCGCTCGCCCGCCCGCTGGCCGTTGGTCAAGTGTGATTCAAGTCAAGAAAAGTTTGGAGTCTTGGAAGGTCACAAATAAGAAGCACTGTTCACAAGCGAGACGTTTATTCCAACTAACCAATATCTTGTACAAAATGCAAAACTAAAAATGTTTAAGACTACCGTCATTTCTTCAAACATTACACCCTCACACTTAATATATACTTAATAATAACAATTTACACCCTATAAACCAACACAAGAGAAACATTAAATAGCATGTATACCCTTTTTATTAATTATTAATCTACTTCCATCCCATATCGTTTGACGGGGTACCTAGGGCGTGTAATGCGCCCCCCCACTGGGGCGGTTGGTGTCGGTGCACGTGCACGAGCACTAACCCCTGGTTCCGGGTCTGGGACCCGTTTAGGTGAGGCCTTATGAGCGGAACCTGGTTTTGACGTAGAGGGTTCCTGGGTCTCCTGATATGGAACCCTAGGAGGCGTAGCACTGGGTTCCGGTGTAGTTGAGCTCTCTTTTTCTGGTTCTGGGCTGACATCCGGTATTGCTAAATTGTTTCCTGTTATACGACGTCTAACTTGGTCTATGTGTCTCTTAAGCACCCCACCGCTACTGTTCTTCGCCAAATAATTCCGAGTACCTACCCTCTCCACTATCTCACCTGCCTGCCACTTATCATTTTTACCAAAATCTCTAACCCACACTTTGTCTCCGACCTGAACTTGACGCTGAACCCCGCCTGCTGCCTCCACTTGCCTAGCCTGCACGTTCCGCACGCGTGCCCCGCGGTCGGCCTGAAGCAGGTCCAGCCGCGTGCGTAGACGACGACGCTGCAGCAACGCTGCCGGGGCCGCCCCAGTCGTACTGTGTTCGGTGTTTCTATATGCTAGTAAATAACTTTGCAACGCCGTGTCCAAATCTACCTGTTCCTTTCTAGCCTTTTTAATAGCACGTTTGCACAATTTGACAGCATTTTCTGCAGCTCCGTTAGAGGATTGATGATATGCGCTTGAAAATGTATGTTTAATACCATTTATGCTTACAAACTGTTTAAACTCTACACTTGTGAAGGGTGGACCATTGTCTGAAACGATTTCGGTGCATAAACCAAAACGAGCAAATGTTTCCCTCAGCTTACTGATAACCGCCACTGCTGACGTACGCTGCATTTGAAAGGCTTCTATCCATTTTGTCGTGGCATCTATTATTACAAAAAAACTTGACCCTTTATATGGACCAAAAAAATCTATATGTAAACGCGTCCATGGATTCGGCGGGTGAGACCATGGTTGGACTACTGCCTGGGCTGGAGCTTCCGCTTCCGAGTTACACACTTCACACAATTTACATGCACGTTCTACATCCGCGTCTATGCTTGGCCACCAGACATAACTCCGGGCTACGCTTTTGGTTTTTACAATACCCATATGGCCCATATGCAATTCTTTAAGTACCTGTTGTCGATGCCGTTCCGGTATAACCATTCGATAACCCCACATAATGCACCCTGAATCGAGGTATAATTCATTTCGTCTGTTAAAATATGGTTTTAATTCCTCTTCACAAGATAGGGGCCAACCCGACCTTAAAAACCCATAAATTTTACATAATTCTGGGTCAGATGCCGTAGCTTCCTTAATATTTATATGTTTCAATGGAAGAGCCTCCTCAACAAAATTTATATATGTAGGTTTATTTTTAGAGGAGTCTTTCTTGACGGCGGCTGGCAATCTCGATAGCGCATCAGCACAGTTCATTTTCGTGTTAACATACTCTACATCATAATCATATGCCGTTAGCATTACAGCCCAGCGCTGCAGTCTGCTCGCTGCCATCACTGGAATACCGGCCTTCGATCCAAAAATTGTAACTAAAGCTTTATGATCTGTCCTGAGGGTGAACTTCCTGCCATATAAGTATTGATGAAATTTTCGTATTCCGAATATTATAGCTAGGGCCTCTTTGTCAATCTGAGAATAACCTCGCTCCGCTGAGTCCAAAGTCCTCGATTTATAGCACACCGGGCGTTCTCCACTCGGAGTGATATGTGACAATACTGCTGCTACCCCAACCGCCGAGGCATCACAGGTCATTATCAGCTTTAAGTCCGGTGAGTAATGTGCTAGCACCTCACTGGAAGCCATCAATTTCTTTATATTTGTAAATGCCGAATGACACTTATCCGTCCATTCAAAAATTTTATCTTTCCGTAACAGTTCATACATAGGGGCTAACACTGTGCTAATATTTGGAATAAATTTCGAATAATACATGATTAATCCGAGGAAAGACCTTAGTTCCGAGACATTTTGAGGGGCTGGTGTATTTTTTATATCCTCCAACTTCTCGGGGCAGGTGTGTATCCCTTCTTCACTAATGACAAAGCCTAAATACGAAATACTTCTCCTGAAAAAGTCACACTTTTGTTTTTTTACCTTAAGTCCATATTTTAGCAAACGTTGAAATACTATATTCAATGTTTTTATATGTTCGACCTCATTCTGACCTGTGATTATAATGTCATCCAAGAAGACCCCTACATTCTCTAAATCGCCAAAAATCTGTTCTAACTTCCGTTGGAAAATACCCGGTGATGAGCTTAGGCCATACACTAACCGGTTATATTTAAAAAGCCCTTTGTGCGTATTTATAACGGTGTACTTCTTGGAACGCTCATCCAGTTCGAATTGGGCATAAGCCTGAGATAAATCGATTTTGCTAAACCTCGTTCCTCCTTCTAGCCTGGCTAGGACATCCTCGACTCGCGGTACTGGGAACCTATCTACATCTAGTACTTTGTTTAAAGTGATCTTGTAATCCGCGCATATCCGGATGTCACCCGATTTTTTCATTACCGGTACTATCGGTGTTGCCCAGTCCGACGTCTCCACGGGTGTCAATACTCCACTTTCCACCAGAGACTCCAGTTCCCGCTCCACCTTGGCCTTGAGTGCATGCGGCAGCGGTCGCGCCCGAAGGTAGCGCGGCGCCGCTCCTTCTCGCACGTGCAGCGACACCAGTCCCCCCGTAAAGCGGCCCAGTGTTTCGGAAAACACTTCAGCATACCTGGAACTGAATTCACTAACATTGAAATAGTTATTCCCTTCCTCTTTTACTTTGACACTATGGTTTGAAATCACGGGGATTTTAATTTTAAGTGACAATAACCATTGCCGGCCCAATAAGCACACTTTGCCCGCTTCTACGACATACAGGTCCAATTGTTTTTTAAACTCTCCGTATTGTACGGTGGGTCTTACAATTCCTAATGGTCGCACCGTTTCTCCGGTGTAATATCTTAATGATAGCGTACACGGTTCCAGTAAGAGGTGCGCAAACTGTCTATCATAGCATTGACGTCCGATGCAAGTAACAGCTGACCCCGTGTCGACCTCCATTTTCAATGGACGCCCGTCGACTAATAGCACTAATGTTATAGGCCTACAGTGACGTAGGTCTACGTGAAACATGGGGAAGTCCTTTACCTCTTCACTACTGGTGTCATCCGACTCTTCAGATTGTTTGTGCGCGTCCTCTATATGATGGGACGGCTGGTACACGCGCTCCTTGCCCCCGCGGCTGTTGCCGCGCTGGGGACACACACGCTGCAGGTGTCCGACCCGGAGGCACCCTCGGCACGTGAACGAACGGTACTTGCAGTGTACCTCCGCATGTTCGCTGCTTCCACACACAGAACATCGAACTCTCCCCGCGATCGCCGCCGACGCCGTGCGCGCACCTGCGCGTGACAGTGACAGCCCGCCATTTGCTTGTTTGTCCGCCGCGCGCGCCCCCTGTCGGTAAGCGCGTGATCCGGTGACCTTGTGGCACTCAGCCGATGACGTCACCTTCTCCTCACCGCTCCGCCGCTGTTGTCCGCCCGTTGCCGCCGCATTTTTCTCCGCTGCTTCAATATTTTGCGCCAATTTGAATGCTTGCACAAACGACACCTTTCCCTCTGTGAATAGTCTCTGCCTTATGAGGTCGTTCGAAACTCCGCAGACGAACTAGCCCTACCATGAGTTTTGGTGATGTTCACTTCGACCAACGTTAACGAAATTTTTGTATGGGGAAAATTGCAGCGCCTCTAGCGTACGATCTTGTTACTAAAAACGGCACTACGAGTTCATATTCACGCTCGTTGTCGAGCATCACGAACGTTATCGAACGACGACGCGATACGGTTGTATGAAAAACGGTACCATGAGTGTACATTTTGACAGCTCAACGTGATCACTTCGATAACGTTATTCGAATTTCTTTTCACTAGTCATATCTTGGGTGAAAGGACGATCGAACACACATTTTAGTGCCAAGGATGAAAAACCAAGTGTATTTCATGTCAATTTCTGAATTCAATATTATGTTAGCAACTTAATAATGAGTACACTACAACTCTACGTAAAAAAATACTATTCGAAATATTTTTTTAACGGTTTATTTTATTTATAAACGTTTCTTCAAACCTGTTTCAGGAATGAATTTATTTTAAAAAATATTAATTTATGTAGGTGTATTTCCTCAATACATATTTTTTTATGCAAAGAAAATAAAGCATTCAAAACATAACCTGTATCGGTAATTTATAAGAAAAATAAAACAACTATAATTGCATCCAAGAAAACCAAAGTCAAACATTGACAAAACATTTGCGCGAAATGGGTAACTAGGTATATAATGCTATTTACAGACGGATGGTACGCCCTATGAGTCACGCTTATTGTCTCGCGCCGCCCGCCGCGCCGGCAAAGTATCGGTCAACAAAAATCGTCACAAAATATCGGCTGCCAACAATCGACGGTTTGAGGTATGTTTTTACTAGTAAACTTAGCAAATTTATACTCAATTTATAATAGTGCGGTCCTATTTTATCTCATGCGAAAGAAGATATGGACACTGTTAATCACGGCCTACTCACTATCTTCCATTATTTCTTGTCTCTGGTCGAACGCAACGTTCATCGAGCGTTCGATAAGCGTTCCGTCGGTGAATAAAGTAACCCATGGTAGCGACTGTAACGTTGTTCGATCTCGTTCGTGAACATTCGATGATATTTTTCGTTCGTTCGATAGAAAACTCATGGTAGGGCTCAGGCTGTCGTCGAGCCATTCTGCAAATTCGCAATATCGCGTCATCTTTTTTAATGCTTCCACGTATTGAGCCAACGTCTCCCCGTCTTCTTGCCGCCTCGACCGAAACTTGTAACGCTCGGCCAACATGGATGGGCGTGGTAGTAAATGTCCCTCCACAATTCCTACCAACTGTTCGTAAGTCTTCTTTGCCGGTGTTACCGGCGTACATAAATTTACTAGGAGCTCGTATGCTTCGCTCCCAATAACTGTAATTTTCATGTCTTCTGCTACTTTGTTCACTTTCATAAATTGATCCAACCGCTCCACATACAGTGACCAGTTGTCACTGCGCAAGTTAAATTCTCCCATCTTACCGATCGACATGATAGGTAACACTCGGTGGTCCTCGCGGTAGTCCAATCGAAAGCACGCTCAAGGTCCAGTATCGTCGCCAGAAAAGTTTGGAGTCTTGGAAGGTCACAAATAAGAAGCACTGTTCACAAGCGAGACGTTTATTCCAACTAACCAATATCTTGTACAAAATGCAAAACTAAAAATGTTTAAGACTACCGTCATTTCTTCAAACATTACAGTCGAGATCTCAGGAACTTCGTGAGCGTGGAGTTATAATACCAAATTTTGTTGCTTTGAAATCGTTTCGTGTATCTAATAAGTAATCCCATTGCATCATCTGCATACATTTCCGTAGGGCAAGACGCATCTGGTAATAGAATAGAATTAAAAATATGTACTATTTGTTTCTGTTACATAGTATTCTTGTTAGAGTTCCGTACCCAAAGGGTGAAAACGGAACCCTATTACTAATCCTCCGCTGTCCGTCCGTCCGTCTGTCCATCCGTCTGTCATATGGCTGTATCTCAGTAACCGTAACAGATAGACAGCTGAAATTTTCACAGAGTGTGTATTTATTTTGCCGCTATAACAACAAATAGGTAAAATTGAAAAATAATTTAAATTAAAGGGGCTCCCATACAATAAACGTGATTTTGTTATGTTAAATCTTTTACGATGGTACGGAACCCTTCGTGTGCGAGTCCGGCTCGCACTTGGCCGGTTTTTGGTTACTAGTCACACTGGGTCAATTGCCGTGCAGCTGTATTACATTTCGGCGAATTCTGCCGTGCATGTCGCACCTGTTCTCATGCTAACGGGTGGTGTGTGGACACGAAAGATGCCTAAAATATACTTGCGACATGCACGGGAGCACTTGCCATGCATGTCAAACAACTTAAAAATTTTTTTTTTCGTTATATCTTGGGAAACTCTGGTCTTAGACTCATCATGCGACCCCTCAAACTAGATGGCCCGACCTGATCTACCTACCTGTCATGTCAAAACTTGTTTTCGTCATACATTGTAAATTTTGTAACTTCAATAATAGGAGGAGGTGTCTGACAGACGGACGGACAGACAACGCACAAACTCTACTTCAGATATAATCATTAGGTGTTTTTTTTTACCATCCGTCGCTAATTCGAATTTCTATTCATTTTAGGTTTCACTTTTACAAAATGTTAAAAAATATACTTGTGCTGCTATATTTCTATGAACTTATATTTACGTGTTTTATTTCAAAGACCATGTCACCAATGCTTCGTGTCACGGAAGCCTGCTTCTACTCCAGCAACAAGATTCGAACTTCGTCACAGAATAACTAATAGTGCTACGCCTTCGTCGCGCCGAGTAAGTGCCTACCTATATAGATAGAACGCGCGCGCCCACCTATCTATAGATAGAGCGCGCGCTCACCGACGTGTGTTCAAGTGGAGCGTTTGCATGTACGAGTGCGCTGAGTGCAATTTTATAGCCGAATTTGAATGTTCAATATAAAATGTTTTTGATTACATATTATAACATTATCTTACACAAAAAAATTGTGTATATATAACAGTTTATGATGATATAAAATCTAACTCGATTCTAATTAGATTAGATTTTTCGGGTTTTTCCTTTACTGAAAATGTTATGTAAACTTTTTCTTTACAAAAATTTTATGTAAATATTCTTCCATCATTATTCAATAAATTAAAAATAAATTCAACTGAGATAATATCGTAAATAATTTATAATAAATTCTAAAATATTATTTTGAAAAACAATAAGTGTCGCTTTTGTTCGCGATGTTTGGAACCAAATTATTATTATTTTTTGTATGGCGGGATCATTAGTTTTTGACACAATGTTATAGCAGCTATCATAAACTACGAAATAAAAAACAAATTTGTTTCATAACTTTATCTTTTTTACCCTAAACCTCGAGTAACATCACAAAATATTAAAAAAAATCTAAAGTCAATGTTATATGATTTTTATTATTTTATATTTGAACCAAACTACTACAAAAGTAACGTAAATAAATGGAGGCACTATCTAGCTACATGGAAGAGTTATTATTTTGAAGATACCTTGACAAGTGTCTTAGATATAGATTTTTATTTGATTCGGGAGCGCGGTACAGGACGCCGATGCTGCGTCGTTCGCGCTCCAAAGGTAAACAGACTCATCTACTGAAAAAAAAAATTGCTATTACTCCGGTATTTCTAGTTAGAATTACTGCAGCAAGAAATACCGGAGTACTATTATAGTCTGTACTATTATTAGAGATGGTATATAAGGTGAGTTTATAATAATCTACAAGCCTTATGGGTTGATTCAGTATCTGATATAGAACAACTTTTGCTATGTAAATTGTGTCTTGCGTCAGTAGGTCACATTAAGGTCAATGCCCCGTGGTTGACTAATTTTTCAAATAGGCAGTTGAAGAGTTAGTGCACTTTAATAAATAATTTTCTTGGAAACCGTTACCGATAGGTGCATAGTTTCTTCGCAAAAGTTGTTTACAATAGGGAAGAACATACGGTTTGAATTTCTCAAAAATTCAAATGGAACAAAAAAATTACATGACTACATTATTAGCAAAAGTTGTTCTATATCAGATACTGAATCGACCCTATAAGGCTTGTAGATTATTATAAACTCACCTTATAAATACCATATTAGTAAGGCTAAGAATTTTCAATTAAAAAGGCACTCGAAGGTGAATACTGTTAAAGATCTTCATACCTGTGATGTTTGAGTACCTAATCAATTTTATTATTTATATTTAGTATTTACACAAAAATCTAGTTTGGTAAGACACTTTTTTCACAACTCGTGGTCTAGAGGCTAGAGGACTTATGCCTTTCATGCGAGAGGTCTGCTTTCAAATCCTCGCCCCGTTCATGAGCCACTTTCTCTTTCTGAGCTAGATACGTTCATTGCGTTACGAATGCGATTTATTCCATGCTTCGGAACCCATGTAAAACTGTAGGTCCCTAGGTTGTAGGGTTAAGCCAGCCCGGTTTGGTACCACCCCATTGGATGAAACTGGTTGAAGCAGCAATGAAACATTTTCTGTTTTCTATCCAGTTCAATGTAGCCGTGCTCATAAAAGGAAGGTCCTGGCATGGCACCGAATTTCTTCGGAAATGTGGTGTAAGCATTATCTTGGTTAAGGTGTGTAGGTGTGAGGTTTGTTGCAAATGTTTTAAAACATTAGTAAACTGCTAAGGGGCAAAAACAATGAATAAGTTAGTATTTGCAAACGCTTTGTAAATCAAGTACAAAGTTACTCGTCTAAATAAGAAATGCTTTCTTGGGTTGGAGTTTAGAATAGTCGACAGTGTACTGCCCGGTAGCAGTTTGTTTCAGGAGGCCAATACTCGGTTAGATAAGAAATGCTTTCTTGGTTGGAGTTGACAATAGAGTCTCACCGACGGTATACTGTCCTGCAGCATTTTGTTCCAAGAGACCACTTCTCGGTTGGATAAGAAATGCTTACTTGGATTGAAGTTGATAATAGTCTCGACAGTGTACTGTTCTGTACCTTGCAGTCTGTTCCAAGAGACCACTACTTGTTTAGATAAATGCTTTCATGGGTTGAAGTTGATAATAGAATCTCATCGACAGTGTACTGCCCTGTAGCAGTTTGTTCCAGGAGACCACTACTCGGTTAAAAAAGAAATGCTTTCTTGGGTTGGAGTTGAGAATAGAATCTCATCGACAGTGTACTGTCCTGTAGCAGTTTGTAACAAGAGACCACTACTCGGTTAGTTAAGAAATGCTTTCTTGCGTTGGAGTTAACATTACAGTCTCATCGACAGTGTACAGCCCTGCAGCAGTTTCTTCCAGGAGACCACTACACGGTAACAAAAGAAATGCTTTTTTGGGTTGGAGTTGAGAATAGAGTCTCATCGACAGTGTACTGTCCTGTAGCAGTTTGTAACAAGAGACCACTACTCGGTTAGTTAAGAAATGCTTTCTTGCGTTGGAGTTAACAATACAGTCTCATCGACAGTGTACTGTCCTGTAGCAGTTTGTAACAAGAGACCACTACTCGGTTGGTTAAGAAATGCTTTCTTGCGTTGGACTTAACAATACAGTCTCATCGACAGTGTACAGCCCTGCAGCAGTTTCTTCCAGGAGACCACTACTCGGTAACAAAAGAAATGCTTTCTTGGGTTGGAGTTGAGAACAGTCTCATCGACAGTGTACGACTGTGGCTTTCCATTACCTATATACAGGACTGTACATTTATCCGCTTGCAGTGATAGTAACCAATCTTTAGTCCACTGTATAGTTCTTATCTTCTATTATCGGATGATTTATTAAAGGGTTTTCAAAAGTGTCATCAGCAAATAGTGTGAAGTTAACTTCAATTAAAGCTTTCAGTTCAGTGAGATAGATTCCAAAACCGTCCGACCCGATAACGGAACCCTGCGGCAGTCCACTAAGGACATCATGTGGTTCTGACCAGCTCTCGTCCCATGATTTCACCCATCAAAGATTTTGTCTAACTATTTTAATGGAATTTATTAAAACCATAAGAAAATGGCTTGTTCAAGTGTTATCATGGCACATATATTTTTTCAATACAGTAAAGGAAAAAATAAAACTGCATTCCTTATTAACAAATTTATACAACATCTCTCAGATAAAAATTAACCTTGTTGTCTCAGTGATTAAGTATAAATTTAAGCGATAAAAAGACGGAAGCCGTTTTAGACTAGAATGCGTTACCCAAATATAACGCGCGGTAAACCGAAACGCTCAGACTCCATCTCAATGCCAGATGCAAAATTAGTTTGGTATGCTTAAGGCAAGCCTTAAAATGAAAGGTTGCACAAGAAATTATTCAAAGCGTTTCGGAATGTCGCGCACTCAACACAAACGCCGCGCCTCCATTCCGAACGCGCGACGCAGACAAACCAAATGTGTTACACAATAATAATAAATTACAATAACCATAACAATATGGGGATATGATAATTTAAAATTACAAAGCGGTGACGCGTGCGATGCGACTAGAGGTTTGCCATGGCGAGGTGCCCGCTCCGTGCGTTCAATATTGCCATGTTCGGACTTGACTTACATTGTCAAGATTTTGTCAATAAGTATTGACAAAATCTTTCCTAAACTTAAAATGTCTGCTATTTTTTGGGTGCAGTTAAATATTTTCTGGACTTCCACACTCCTTTAGACTTTCAATTTCTAGATATAAAATTACTAGTTAGCACTTCAATATTACTTCCAGACCTATGAAAGCGACGAACGTACGGAGCGAGCGAGCGACTTATAACTAACAAGTCTCTTCATGTCACACAGCTCCATGCATAGATGCCGCCACTGGATTGTTAATGCAACCACATTACAAATTGTCTAGCCATTTTACAGAATGGCAGTTTTGTAAAAAAAAAACATATCAACCATCAGCCATATTGTTGACTGTGACAGCAGCAAGCCCAATTTTAGCCGCATTTATAAAAAAGGTTAAGATTTTTTTGGTGGCATGACTTTACGCGCAATGACAATGAAGGCAAATTTTATTACTTATTATAGAATTACTCAACTAAATGAGGGTGCATGCCAGTGAGCATGGAAGGATAGGAGTAGAAATCGAAACTCATTCGTAGCGGCTGCATCGCCACGAGTTAGTGAAATACGTCTAACTGTAGTTAGTTCGCTTACGAATTTGGGACCCGCAACATCGAATGTTGAATGCACTAATAAGCACCTGTAATGTTCTTATGCGTTCTTATATGTCATTGTGTCGTGAAACTCGAAAAAATCAGAAGTGAGCGAATTCGGCGCCCTGACACGCCGGAATTTTTGTATGTGAAAGTTGCTACGCCATCCCCACACAATCGAGTTTCGGTGGCTCCCGCGCTTCCATGCTTGCTGCTGAATGCAAAGTGGCGAATACTTCGCCTAGAAATATTGTAAAATGTAATTTTTATTACAGTCCCTTTAAGCATCTCTGCAATGCGGCAACATTAACAAAACGGCTGCAGCATACATTCAACCACAGTTGCACTCACAAGTGCACAGTGATAATTTTCGGATAGATAAAACCTTTCTCTTTTCATCACAATACTTTGTGCATTTTCCAAAAGTATACAATTTCCTTAATTTTATTAAAAAAAAAGTTAACCCGTCCCATTTTCTCTTCCCCCCACAAATTCAAGTTCTCCCATTCCCATTCCGTAAATTTGAAAAATTTTAGACTAAATTAAAAGTGTTTATTAATATCGAGTCAACGCAATATACAAACATTTCAATCTCACGTTCTTATTTCAATATGCATACATAATCTCAGCGTCGTTAATACATCTTAAAAATATTTAAATATGCGTGAGCGAACATTTTCTTTCTAGAATCAAAAATATATGCACCTTGTTAAAAAAATATGCAATAGTGGCAAGCCTTATTTCATAGGCTATACTGGGGTGACTGCATTCAAAACTGAACCAAGAGTAATTTTAGAATTTTGTCACCCTTGCATCATCATTCATGGTTCCTTTTTATATACAGACACCCTTTCATGTGCCTTTGAAACTCTCACTAAGTCCATGACGCGTAATTTTTATTATTGACAATATACTTTGTCAACATCGGCCCAATAAAACTACATTAAAATTTTTTTAGACGATAATTTGTAAGACGGCAGACAATGAAAATATTTTCACTCTCTCAAAACTCGTTTAGATTGATTCCATTGATCCAAAACTCTTTACAATGTCAAACCATGTATTGCAAAATTGTATAGCAAACTATGACATTTCTGAAGTAAAATGACAAAACAGTCCGTTTTGCTCACTCTTATGGGAAGTTATTGCGTTACATAAGCGTAATCCATAAATTTTACATTACTAAATATTTCGCTCTGAACAAAAAGTGTAAAGAAATCAACGCGAGTTACTTCATGGTTTCATCTTGCATCGGTAATTTCGAGGTAGTCTTCTTGAAACGATTAAGTAATTTCCTCAAAGAAGCGGGCCGAGATAAGACATAAAAGTATGTGTGAACTCAATTCATATCAATTTGTATGGGGCAATATATATATGTACATAGTAGTATGTATGTATTTTATGATACATCCGTGGAGCGTCGTCCAACCTTCAAATATTCACAAGTGCAGCTGAAAACATTAACTGCACCATTTGATATTATTTTATATATACCTACTAATTTATAACCTTAAGTAAATTATGTTTAAAGCGAGAGATAGTCAACTCCTCCTAATATTTGCATGCACTTGCTCTCTTGCGAGCTAAGCTTGCGGTATAATTAATATATCTTAGACAAGGCTCTTTAGGGACAATTGCGGATAAAGAACACTGCAACGCGCTCAATACACTTTTATTATCTCCGATATGTGAGGTTGTTTCTACGGTAGCCAATTTTCTCCCAACGATAGCAACATAGCATGTATGAAATCAATGTGAGTAGAGTTCAATGTTGCCGTTTTCTCATACCAGATAACCAACCTGCGTCCTGACAGCTGCCAAGCGAAAAGTAGAGCCCCAGCCAAAGCAACCCCTCTATAAAATATTTTTGATTCCTAACCTCAAAATGTATGGGGACTTTGAGTTAGTTTCTTCCAAAATAGAAAAAAAATAACTGCATCCAAAAGCACCGAGTTGCGCCCTTTTCAGAATTAGAGAAAACTGTAATAAACTTTGGTTGACTCGGTCGTAAGACAATTTTCTTTATATATGGCCATTATTGTCATTACCAGATCGTACATGCAGGCTGATATTAATAATGTGGCTGGAGTAAGTTTTCCAGTGTTTCCAAAACATATATTTTGAAGCAAGTTAGAGTGACTTCGCATCTGTTCCGAGGAGTACTCTGAAGCAATAATAGGGCCAAGACAATACTTGTAAGCTCAGTCAACCAGAGTGATAAAAACCAAACTTCTGAAACTGTAAAAAAATCGTAATCATGCTATCGCAAAGTGCTCTTCAGACGGACGGACGTAAAGACCATACCGATGCAACCAATTCATAAGTTGACACTTAAGAAAAAGTTGTGTTAATGTTGATGAAATCAACATTAACACAGTAGCAAGGCGTTCAAAACTTATGGCAAGTTTAGGGGTGTCCATGATCTATTTTAAAAGGCCTGTCTAACAGTCCCTTATTTTCACAGAGATCCTCTCTGCGTTACAAAGAGCCACATGCACAAGAAATCCCCAAGCACAAAAAAGAGCCGTTGGGTCGCAGAGTCCGTTTGGGTCATCAAGAACCCACCTGTGTTAAAAGGGACTATTTCTAATGCGGGGGGCATTAGAAATAGTCTCCCTGCATCCCAAAGTCTCCATACCCCCATAAGTCACAAAGTCTCTTTTCACTTGACAAAGTTACCTTATGGGAGTTACTAAGAGCCGTTCTGCATCATAAAAAGTCCCCCCAAGTCACAAAGAGTCCCTCTAAAGGTCCCACAAAAATCCCTCCGCGCTACAGATAATCCCTTTGAAACACATAGTTGCCCCAGTGTCACAAAGAGGAGACCCAAGTCACAAACAGTACCTCTACAGGTAAAAAAATCCCTCAGCGTCATAGGGAACCCCCTTTGGATCCCAAGGAGCCCCTGCGCAACAGAGATACCCCTGCGTTACAAAGAGCCCCGTTGAGTGTCCGAGATTCCCCCCGCGTGGCGACTCGCGCTCCCGGCGCCATCGGCTACGGCGCCGCCGAGAGCGGCCGGAAGCGGCGGGCGCGCGCCGCGTTGTGCTGTGGTGGGCCGGGCGGAGCGGCCGGCGGGGCGGCGGGCGGCGTGGCCGGCGGCGCGTATGGCGGCAGCGGCGGGGACGACGACGACGACGACGGCGCCGACGGCGGCGGCGACGACATCAGCAGGGCGGGCACGCCGCGCGAGTTGCTCCTGAGGTGCAATATATTTGTTTAGTTTACCTGAGGCTCCGAAGAAAGGATCATTTGCCATTCCATTTGAACAAGCTTGACAGCTATCATTAATCTTTTGGAACTGTCAGTGCTGTGACAGACGGAATTGTACTTTCGGAAGAAAGTGTGGCGCCTATGATGCAACATTTTAAGATTGAGACTACATTATTTGCAAACCTTTACGAGAAGAGGTCGTTCGTTGGGGGGATTTTTTTTATAGGCAATTGTCAACTTAGGGCCACGTTTTTTGCGTCTCAACTAGGCCATGCCGGCCGTGTAGGCTTGAGAGTGGCGACGGCGCACCGAGAACCTAGCCACCGTTGAGAGTAGTAAGAAGCCCTAGTTCCTAGCGGTACCTTCCGATTCCTTATTTACTACTTTCTTAGCCTACTTAGCGCGGAAAACATTTTGCCCAACTAACTAACTAACTAACCTTCCGGTTTTGGGGCGTCTACATTGGCCGGTTAGTTATCGCCTGCGAACATTATTTTTTGTGTAAATCATCGAATAAGAAAGTGGCCATGTATTAGAGATCATGCACTGATGGTAGTTAGTTCGCTCACGAATTCAGGCTGCGCAGAATTAAATCACATAACATAACAAATATTTAATTACTGTTGTGGCGGCATGCTTTGTAAGCATACCGCACACACACGTGTATAGGTGTTTCCCCCCGCCTCAGTCCACGTGCGCTGCGACGCGCGCCCGCATTTATTCAGTGAACATACGCCCTTCTACCAGAACGCACGCGTTTCACTCCGGCCTAGCGAGTCGTCATTTCATTCCGCTAAACTGTTATTGTCCAAACCTTTTTTTGTTTAAATAAAATAACCGTAAATTGAGTGCTGAGTTGTATTGTCTTGTGAATTTGTTCTCGCCGTGGTGAGCCTATTAGACTCGCCCTCTTTCGATCAGCTGACCGTTCAGTTCACCACGTAAGTTTCTAAACACGTTGATGTATCGCGACTACGTGCATACCTGGTGAACGGAGGCGCGCGCGTCCGCGGCCGAGCGAAACGCAGGTTGAGGTCACGCGTCGGGTCCGCGGCGTACTTCTCGCACGCGTTCTGCCGCCGCCTGCGCAGACCTGCGCAGATATATAAAACAGTCAGTTTGAGCAGTAGTCTACGTCAAAGAGTCGAAATATATAAAAACCGTCTAGTCTGTCAAATAGTCTATGTCGAACAGTTGAAATATGTAAGTAGAATAGTCAGTCTGTCGAATAGTTTATGTCAAAAAGCAGAAATATTTACATAAGAACATGCAGTCTGTCGAATAGTTGTATGTCAAAGAGTCGAATCAAGTATGTAAAAACAGTATAAAACCAAAAGTTGAAACATTGTCTACGTCAAAAAGTCGAGATATGCACGTTTAAACTGTCAGTCTATCAATAATCTGAGTACTAAATTGGAAATAGGTACATAAAAACAGTCTGTCATATTGTCTGCATCAAAATGTCGAAATATGCATGTTAAAACAGTCAGTCTATCAATAATATAAGTACTAAATTCGAAATATGCACGTTAAAACAGTCTGTCAATAATGTAAGTACAAAATTTTAAATATGAATGTAAAAACCGTCTGTCAAATAATCTATGTCAGTCAAAATATGTACGTAAAAACAGTCGGTATGTCGGACGTTCCGTACGAGTTGGTGCGACGGTGAGGGGTGTGCGTACCGGGCGTGAGGTCGGCCACGTCGGGCGCGCCGTCGCCGGCGGGGGGCGCGGGGGGCTCCCCGCCGCTCCACGACGCGCACTTCGCCAGCCGGTGCTCCGCCGTCGACACGGGGATGCGGCTACCGGCCGACACCTGCCCACAGTTTTTGGATACTTTTAGCCTTCGCTGGTAGACCCCTGCGGTTCTACCAGGGTTAGAGGTTAGGTTGTGGGTTAGCCGCTAGAGTGTACATATGTTATTTTATACCCAAACATTTTGCCCCTTGTCAATAATTATGCATGGGTGATTTATACCTAAGAGTCGAATTTGTCAAAATCATTAAAAAAGCCATTCATTTCAAGAGATTTCGAGTTTTAAGTTAATATCCTATTTCTTTAATTTATTTTTGCTTTTGGACGTTTTATTTAATCTTGAAACACTGTCTCCCATCTCTGTACCTACTTTTTTAGGGTTTCGTACCCAAAGGGTGAAAACGGAACCCTATTACTAGGCCTCCGCTGTCCGTCCGTCCGTCCGTCTGTCACAGGGCTGTATCTCATGAACCGTAATAGGTAGGCAGCTGAATTTTTCACAGATTGTGTATTTATTTTGCCGCTATAACAACAAATAGGTAAAATAAAAAAAATACAAAAATTAAAGGGGGGTCCGATACAAAAACGTGATTTTTTTTGTGTTAACTCTTGTACTCACACTTGGCCGGTTTTTTTTATGGTCACATTTCAAATCGTTTGCAACCATACTGAAAAAAGTGCTTGTGGGTGGACTCACAAGTCCAATATGAGTAAGTTTTTTCAGATAGTGGCATATACTTCAGTTAATTATGATAGTATGAATTGTTTTATGAAAACATTATTTCAATGAGCGTGCATCAGTTCAAATAGAACAAAAAATATGTTCCTTAACCTGGGGTCTATTATTGATGTGAAGACAACGAATACTGAACATGATTGGTCATAAAAATTAAGGTATCTTTACTTTTTCTGTGGTACCAAATAAAAGTTGTTCTTTTGCATCTTGCTAGCTATGCGTAGGTGTGTACGTGGTATAACTTGGTGGTACACTCACGTCGCGCGGACTGAAGCGGCCGTCGGCGGCGAGCGAGCCAGTCCCGGAGCGGTCACCACGACGCTCACTGTACCTGCAAGGTGATGCACGTCTACAAAAGCCGAATAAAAGTAATCACTTTGAGTTTTGAAAGTTATGAAATTTTAATTTGGTCGGTCCTACGGGAGGCGAACAAATAATATTTGCCCGCAGTGATGTCTGTTGATTTCTACACTTTGTAAAGTCTGCTTGAAGTGATTTTGGTAAAACGAAATCAACGCAAAGCGTGTTGTCTTTTGTAGCATGGTCCGACTTGAGCTGGATCTAGGCTCCATAGTAAAATGGACCTTTTGTGGCTGAAATTATGATATAATGTTACGGTGGATGACCGCGGGTGTGGGGGTACCTGCTGCTGTGGTCGACTAGGGCGCCGGCGGCGACCGGCGCGGGGCTCGCGCTCTTGTCCCCGCGACTCTGAGTGGACGACCTGCCGACCACGAGAGACACGCATCAGAGTGTGATATGTGTACTCGGACGATTTTGCAAATATAAAATAGTAGTCACCTACGACACCGGTGAACACTCACACTTTCTTACTTTAATTTGTCGAATTAGGGCTCGAATGCTTTTAGTGACTGCTTTCAGTGGCAAACAAATATGTATGCAAAAAACCTAAAGCAAAAGTTCTAAAACATATTCTAAATGTGTTTTTGAACATTTATTTGAGCAAAAACACTAATTCTGAGACTCAAAGACAGTTCTTAAAACTTTTTATGAGTTTTTGAATGCACCCATAAAACAATAAACGAATTTTCTGCCACATTTTATTCTTGAGAAATGAATTTTCAGAGTTTATTATCTTGCCATTATCGTTTTCAACATCTTTAATTGCTCTTGACACTTTCATTTTGCATTTCATGCATTGAGCACTGGTGAATATCTTATCACAAACATTGCACCGGTGCAAATTGACCTTGTTTCCCTACAGAATATTTTTCAGTTGTTACACCTAACAATATGTAGAGCGCGGACGAATATCTTGCAAAAAATCTTACGCGGGTGTCGTTTTATACATAAGAGCATTGGCAAACATGCACAAATGATCGTTTCTTTCTTCAGTGCTTGATCACAGAATCTTTATTGCATAGGTGGGCACGGGCAAATTTATCGTTACAAAAAATGCACAGGTAAAATTGACCGATTCTGGTAATCCAGAATCGGTTACACGGGTGCAGTCCTACGCTCGGAGAACGGGCGAAAGTCCCACTGACCGCTTCTCCCTTTGGTGCTCCGTCGCATCGTAGTATATGGACGCGTCCTCGTGGTTGTGCGGCGCGCTCTCCCCCCCCGCGCACCCGCCGCTCACCACCGACTGGATCCTCACTGCGGTCACACCCATCCAGTTAGAGTGACAAGACAAGGATAACTTAAGTCAAATCAGGGTTATCGTGAATGTAATGTCTGTTGAATCGTCCAAGTGATAAATGATTCCAAAGCCTCTATTACGAGTTACGCATCACTAAATCGCCTCAATAACCTGAAAAATGCAGAGATATGAAATAATATAAATGTGTTGAAAATGTGTATCTAGACAAATATAAAAAAACCGGTCGATTTAGTGTATCCCTCAAATGGGCTATTCAATAGTGGAAGCGAGCGGAATCGGTTATCGAAGCAATTTAGTGATGAGTGATGCGTAACTCATAATAGAGGTTCTGTAGGCCTAATACGAGTTATGTTTGACAAGCGATATTGGTTAGCGAAATCTTTCATCAATACGAAAATGTATGAACAAATGAGCAGCGCCTTAGCGGGCGGGATAGGATCTAGGTTGCCGTTTCCATCAAAGCAAAAAACTACTTCAATACGAATCAATACGTGGTGTTTGTTAACAAATGGTATTAAGAGCAACAAATTTGACAATTCTTTGAACGACAAACTGCTGTTTTTCTCCGTTAGGCTCAGGTTACATTGAATGAAGAAAACAAAGCAAACCAAAGCGCCAAATCACGTGTCCATTTAAAATTAAGAGGAATGTAGAAACACATATATTTCAAACAGATTAATTAGAATCCAACATTTCTAGATTTAAAAAAATTGTCATTCGTTCTAAGGCCGGTCGAAAACGGTCACCCATCCAGAAGCTGGCCGTTTCCAGAGTTGCTTCACCTCAATTATCGAACGGCAAGGCGTCGCGTCACTGGTAATATCGGTAATTCGCATATGGCATTTACATAATCTGTGCCTAGACATGTCTGTGCTCACTTGTATCACTCGAATCTACAATTTTGTTTGGAAAGTCACTTGGCCTGTCCGAGACAGCCGGCAGCCCAGTGGCGTGATGCTTTGCGGTCCGATTAGCTGGGAGAAGCAACTCTGAGCGCGTTTGGGTTCTAGTTTTCAACCATTGACAATGGCTGTATTTACAATAGCACATGTAACAGTTAGGTCATCTTCATTACTTCCTAGGTGGTAGGGTTAATCCTGTCCAAGTTGGTGCCATCGCATTGAATGAATTATATGAAAATTGTCTGTGTTTTCGATCAAGTTCTATGTCCTGGCATGGCACTTAGTTCCCATGCGGTGTGTTAGGCTAATGCCATGACGGTCGGTTTGGTATTAGCTATCCATGTCCAGTTATACACAAAAAAAAACTTGCGTTTGGATTTCAATTTAATTTGTTCGGAATTGTGAGGACACAGGTTTCGGTTGTTACATTCGTTTAATAAGATTGCACGGGCTTAAGCCCAGTCATTAGCTAGCTTACACATGTATGCGGAAAAGTGTTAATGAAGTTCATAGAAGAGGTATAAGGGTGATTCTTTTAAATGCAGTCTCTTAAGGGAAAGGGGTTGCCAGTCCCTAACTTCCAGTTGAAATACCAAGGCTATGCACGCGCGAGTAACTTATATTATCTATTATTATTAAAATATATAGTAAAATATTGAAACTTGTAAATTATAATGGATAGTGAGTTAAGACATTTATATGTTGATAGCAATATTTAAAGTAAGCCTCTAGTTAGGCAAAATAAAACATGTAGCAAATAGAAGATTTTCATTAATCTTTAATACAAGCTAAATTTAAGAGACAATATAAATATATAATGTGTAAATGTTTAAGATGTGTTTTATGTTCTATACTACATTTATATATCTTCTTTTTTTTCTCATTCTGTTACAAAATAATTAATATAGATACACATTCTACTTTAAGTTTTCTAGGTAAGTAATAAAAATGCCGTATGCATTAAAACATATGTACTTTGTGGCAACAGTTGTTGGATTAAGATTTAAAATATTATTCAGTTTGTTGATTTCTTTATTGTTATATTGTCTGTAATCTGTTATGTTGTCCGAAAATAAATAAAAATAAAAAAAAATTACTTTAGTGATGTGCTGTGTAGGTTCCGGCAGGTAAAAATGCAACCGGTCCCACTGTATTCCTTCCCGTTCATATTGCAAGAGCCGACTTAAGGATTCGTCGTTCGTGGTTTGGATTCCACACACCATTGTAAGTCCCATTCCTTACTAACACGGTGCTAGAGTTAATCCCGCCCGGGTTGGTACCATCTCATTCAATTTATGATGATCGAAGTGGCAATAAAAATTGTCTATGTTTTCCATCTGGTTAAATGCAGCCGCGCAAATATAAAGTAGGTTCTGGCATGTACCTAGTTCCTATATATGGTGTTACGTTACACGGCCGCAATACGAATGAGTTTCGATTTCTACTCCTCTCCTTCCATCATCGTCAGAGAGTAAGATCTACGTATAGACCAGAGAGGCATAGGCCAAGTCTGTATTTGTAAAGTCTACATTCATATCTTAATGCGATTGTAATTGTAAAATTTTTGACTCTTCTTTGCAAGACTTTTAGAACAGGCGGATGTATGACGTTTCTTTGTCGGCCCTTCTTCTTAAGACTTTTAAAACAGGCGGACATATGACGTGTCCAAGAAGAATATTTTCGATACTGTCCCTAGCCGAGCCGGGTCCCGCAGCTAGCAAAGGAGAGAGTGTGATAGTGTGTTAGCGTCGAAGCGAAAGAGTCGTGTGTGGGCACCTCCGCTCCACCCACCCGAGTGCGCGGGCGAGTTGCGGTCGGCGGGGTGCGGCCGGATGCGGATTTCGAGCCGGCTCGACACGGTCGGCTCGGCGGCGCGCGGCTCCGCCCCCGCCTCCGCCGTCGCCTCCGCCGTCGCCGCCTCCGCCGCCGCCTCCACCCCCGCCGTCGCCTCCGCCGTCGCCGGCGCCGCCGCGGCGCTCGCGCGGCCGCCCGACAGGCTCTGCGAGGTCCCAAGCGAGTTGGTTTCATACACATACTGGGTCGGTTGCAGCCCAAGATTAGTTGTGAAACAAAATACTCAAAATTTTTCACTAAAGCTTATTCAAACCAGGTTTAATTCAAACCAAAGGAAGTACTTTCTTTCAAACAGAGTAGTGGACTCCTGGAATAAATTGCCTCAAGAAGTGATTAGTGCTATCACAGTAAATGGTTTTAGAAAACAGTTAGACAAACACCTTAATAGTATTAAACTTAAATAAAAACACAAAGTGCACTCTAACTATCAAAATTTAAAGTACACGCATCAGCTTAAAGCTATCAATAATAATAATAATACTGATCTTGATAATTTTATGTATTTAATGGATACCACATTACCGTTATCTTATTAATTTTAGTTTCAGCGACATCTACATTTGAAGCATTGTAATCAGATTTTGAAAATAATCCAAAAAAGTTTTTGGTTGTGACATTCGTCGGAAGCAGGATTCGATCTTTGGATTACATGTCCACTGCTCTAACAATTTTCAATGGATTACCGTTTTGATTTACTCTAGGATTGTAAACTACGACTTTTTTAGCCACTCAGTGGCCTGTGGGTTCGATTAGTCCCAAAAGAGTTGGTTTCCTACGCGTACTGGGTCCACTGGGTGTGAGTTGTGAGACAACATATTTAAAATAGTAAACTTTTTATGGGTTTCTGTTTTGATTAAAATTTTGTTTTACTCTAAGTGACGATGTGCGACTTTTTTTAGTACTGGAACACAGATGCACGCGCTTTCTGCATTGCTAGATTCAAAGGAGATTAAAAAATATATATTTTTTGTGGTTGGGTCGTCAAATCCTACCGATCGGATGATGTAGATAGCTACCCGGTTGATCGGGTGGCAACACTGCCGGTCTGGTACCGACCCTATTCATCCGATGGCCACCCTACCGATCAGGTGGCTATTCTATTGGTTGGATAGCTTCTTTACTGATCTGTTGGTGATCCTACCGGTTGGGCGACAACATTATCGTACCGGTTGGGCGGCAACCCTAGGGTGGTGTCTCACCCATAGGCCTAGCATAGTGCGCTGTGCGAACAAAGCGTGTGACCACGAGTTAGAGGGAGATGGAACACATATGCCAGATGAGATAACTTATGAAATTGTTATTGACATTGGAGTCGCGCTCATAGAATGTGAAATGTTTTTTTGTGAAATATTTATGATTTATTTAGTTTTCCTTAAAGAAAGCGTAGTTACCTGTGCATTTATAGATTGTTTAGTGAACGGGAGTAAAAAACCCGGCCTTTTTGATGGTAAATAAGGGATGACCCACTTATTCTTTGTCGATCAAATTTTTTGACTTTAACTCAATCTTTCAAAGTAAAACATTACTTGTAATCACTATTTTGAAACTACACAGCGATTTAGAAATTGTTTTGAGTTACAAAATAAGTTTCAATACATTTTGTATGACACGATTTTGGTCTCATCTGTCAGTCATCAGTTAACTCTGTGCGTCTCTACGTTCCAAGCCCGCAGTCTCACCGGCATGCTGCCGCGGCGCGCGGGCGACGGTGGCGGCGACGCGGCGCCGAGCGCGCGCACGCAGACGCCGCGCGCGACGTCCACGCGGTAGCGCAGCGTGCGTTCCGCCGTGGAGCCGTCAAACGTCGCCTGCTGCAGCAGCGGCGGCCGCAGCGAGCGGCGCATCACCGAGCCTGGGCGACAAGGGAGACGGCGGCTTAGCTAGACCCATTATCTGAATTTTTTTTACAACCAAAAAAACATCACAAGTGTCAATTCCTTAAGAATATCATGGGGAATATTTCATTTTATTTTTTTGATTAGGTTCACACACAGAATGATATGCTAAACATGGTAAAAACACAAATCTAATAAGTAGTCGAGCATATACTCTAAAAACGGTGAACACAACATGGACATTATACGTTTACATCAGACACTAGCTTATTTAAAACAATATATTATTAGATTATAAGAAACCAAAGATCTAACAAGAAACAAAACTTTAAGTTTGAAATCCCAATTTGAAATTCAATAAAATGTATGTAAGGTTCTAGTTGTAATTTTTTTCTAAAACAATAAAACTACTACCCTAGACAGTTTGTCTGATATAAAAAGACCTATTCTGGAACATTTTAGTCACATGTCGAAGGGCTTAGCATTAATAGCAGAGTCGGGCAGTGCCCATGTGGATGCAGTACAATACGAGTGATATAGTTCTTTTGATTAGACAGTTCACGAGCGATGGTGAGGGAATTCAGTATTGGGACCGTGAAAATATGATTTTTCTGAGGAAGCTCTGAATATTCTGGAGGAGCCCCATGCATGTCCACCCCTGAGCCTACCTCCCAAGTTTCAGTCTGTTAGATCACTGATTGGTTCAGATATATACATTAGGTAAACGAGTCCCCAACCTTTTTTTTTTAGGTTTTTCACAGAGCTTCAAGTGGCACAAAAGTGCCTGAACGGAATGTGTTGACACAAAAGTGTCAACACATTCCGTTCAGTATATTCCGAGATATTCGAGAGCACGTCTATTCCTCATGGACAAGCCAGTTTCAAACGCCTCACACGCATCACGTCAGATACATCATCGAGATAAACAGTTGTCTTACCGAGCGCGGGCAGACTCCAGCAGCGCGGCAGCCTCCGCTGCAGCTCGGGGAAGTCCTCGATGCCGGCGATGTTGAGCGGCGGAGGGCGGGGCGCGCGCACCCCCACCCCCGCCGCCGCCTCCGCACCGCGACTGTGCTGGCGCCGCGGCGGCGACCGCTTGCCCGTCTCCGGCTGCCACGCCAACCGGGTGAGCACCGAGAGAGTCATTAGCCGTCCGATGATGTTCTTTATAATTTATTTTACTTTTCACCTATTGCATTGTAATGTATTTCATTTCGTCAAATTGGTAGAAAAACTATACTCAGACACTTTCAATTCGTCAAATTACAACTACAAACTATACTCAGACAGGTCATTCTTTCTTATTTTAAGGCATACACAATTAGCATTTCTATAAGGGCATACCTACAATAGATTACGATTTCTGGTATAGACCATTGTCAAACTTACTAAATAAATAAAATGAGTACATAAAGCACGGCTATAAAGTTCCATAATTATTAACAGGCAACTATCGAAGTGAGCATAGGAGGACGGGAGAAGTAATCGAAGCTCATTCGTATGGCGGCAACGTAGCCACGGGTTAGTACAAAACTTCTAACTCTATAAAATAATCGATTAGCCCTCGAGCTGTCAAAAGTAAAATAAATGGTTTAAAAGACTAAAGTTTACATAAAAAGGTCCTATGCCTATACCCCTGTCCTGACAATAACATCAGAGTCATTGGCCTTGGTGTGTCAGTACAGGACTAACACACCAAGACCTAGTTGTATTTCCGGTAGGTAGTTGTCTGTGCCGATGACACAGTCTTTCGAAAGTCTTCACGAGAAAAGGTCGTATTTTGGGGTTTTATTGGAAATCACGTGTTTAGCGTTTCACTTCGGCAGTGCGGGCTGCGTAGGTGTGAGTGTGTTTAGTGCAAAACGTGGAGTGTCGGCGACGGTGCACAGGGCCAGCCACCAACATCAAGGAGCATCCAGAAATCATATTCGTAGTCAGTGAATCGTCACGTCGGCGTAAACCGGCGGCTTCATTGGCCAGCAACCAACAGACCTAAATAGCATAGTAAAATAGAAAAGGTCGGGATTTGGGTGTAATTAGCGTAAGATGTGTTTCTGTAGACCAAGTGAGAGAAGTATGCTGTGATCGAACCGCATGGCGCTCTATCTCCTTTGCCTACCCCTCCGGGGAAGCAGCGAGGTGGATGGATGGTCGAGGGGGTTGTTGTGGGTGGCAATGGTGCAGTGAAGTGCAGTCAGTCCCCACTCTTTTTAACCGACTTCAAAAAAAGGAGGAGGTTATCAATTCGTCTGTATGTTTTTTTTTTATGTTTGTTACCTCATAACTTTTGCCTGGGTGAACCGGTTTTTTATGATTACTTTTTTAAATGATAGCAAGTGCTTCCCAAGTGGTCCCATTTTAATTTGGTTAAGTTCTGACAATGATATCCATGAGAAAATCATAAAAGTCTTAAATTTGTATTAAGATGTGCGCGACAAATGGACGAATAACTCAATATAACGCCAACCGATTTCGGTGATTCTTTTTTTATTGGAAAGGACGTGTACAAATTAGTAAGTGTACTTCAGATTCACTAAAAATAAACAAATAAAAAAAAATTAACAAAAAAAATAACCGACTTCAAAGAAAAAGCACTAAAAAGTAAAAAATAATTTCCATTTTTGTAGTTACGATTTCTGTTATTTTTTGAGTCGGTGTCAGCCAAGGTTAGGTTAGGTTAGGTTAGGTTAGGTTAGGTTAAGTTAGGTTCTCTTGATTGGCGCAGCCCGTGCCCGGCTGACACCGACTATAAAATAACAGAAATCGTAACTACAAAAATGGAAATAATTTTTTACTTTTTAGTGCTTTTTCTTTGAAGTCGGTTATTTTTTTTGTTAAATTTTGTATATATGTAGTTGGCGCACTCACCTGGGCGGATGGCGCCCTCTCCGAGGGCGCGTCGCGCTCCCGCGGCGCCGTGAGCTGCGTGCGCGGCGCGTGCGAGCCTGACGAGAGGGCGCTCGCGCGCTTTCCCTCGCCGCCGGCGCCCGCCGCGCCCGACGTGCGGTGCTCCGGCGACTGCGCAACAACCGCACGTGTGGTTTATTGCTTTTTTACGGGGACAGCTGACAGAAGAGTAAGGTAGGATAAGTAGCATGCAGGCGATATCGCGTCTCCACTATAAGGTCAAGATGAACATATAATTGTTTTGTTTGTCACACAGTCGAAACATCACCACCGCGTGCGAACGTACTCTAAAATAGCACTCATCGAGTCAGTTCCCACCCACACAAACCCTCCAACACATCTGCGACTACGTTTGCATGTGGCAAGTTGGATTGGTAGTTTTTTAATCGGAGACAGAGGGTCCCATGGTAGGCGCGCCCGATGTCATATCTCCTCCCTTTTCAACCGACTCCAAAAAAAAGGAGAAGGTTATCAATTCGTCTGTATGTATTTTTTTTTTATGTTTGTTACCTCATGACTTTCGCCTGGGTGAACCGATTTTGATGATTGTTTTTTTATATGAAAGCTGGTGCTTCCCATGTGGTCCCATTTTAATTTGGTTAAGTTCTGACAACGATATCAAGGAGAAAATCATATAAGTTTTAAATCTGTATTGAGTATGTGCGCGAAAAATGGACGAATAACTCAACGAATTCGATGATTTCGATGATTCTTTTTTTATTGGAAATGACGTGAACAAATTAGTTAGTGTACTTCAGATTCACTAAAAATAAACAAATAAAAAAAACTTTTAACAAAAAGTAACCGACTTCAAAGAAAAAGCACTAAAAAGTAAAAAAATAATTGCCATTTTTGAATATGATTATTTTATTTTTTGAGTCGGTGTCAGCCAAGGTAGCCAAGGTTCTCTTGACTGGCGCAGCGTTTGCCCGGCTGACTCCGACTCAAAAAATAAAATAATCGTATACAAAAATGGCAATTATTTTTTTACTTTTTAGTGCTTTTTCTTTGAAGTCTTTTACTTTTTTGTAAAAAGTTTTTTTTTTATCTATGGAGACAGCAGTAAAATAATCACCTCTTATTCGTGATATACATACATACACAACAAGAGTGGCGATCGAAACTCATCCATTTTATGCTCATTGTATTTTGCTATGGAATCCTTGCCGTGTCTTGAGGTGTCTCGCCGTGTCTTCCGGTGTCTCCCCGTGTCTGACGGTGTCTCGCTAAGTCTCGCGGTGTCTCGACGTAAATCGCAGTATCTCGACGTAGCTCGCGGTATCTGGCAGTGTCTCGTGGTGTCTCGCGGACCAGCCACGTTTTACGAATTGGCTCACTATCAATGTTATCGAGTTCCAATGATGCATTCACAGGACGCAAATTAGTGCAACAGGCATTCGATGTTGCGTGTCCAAAATTCGTGAGCGAACTAACCACCATCTGTGTTCAGATTTCGGTTGTCACTGTATGTATGTATTTCAATAATTATTCACTATCAGGTAATTATTTCACTGCTGTTATATCCTGTAAAAAATATCTATGGAAATCTATACGAAATTCTTGCGAAACGCTGGTGGATTATCACCCTAAGACATGTAAGTAATCTGTGCCTGTTTGTCAGAATCATTGCCTCAACACTTTGCAACAGTTTGCTTACGAATTCCAGCAAAGTTTCTTGCCTATTCTTCCCTGATTGTTGCACTCATTATTGATAAAATATGACAAATCCGAGTGCGGCATTTGACACAATTGCGGCAGTTCATTAACCATCCTGCACCTTCCTACTAACCTGTAGCTGCTCCTGACGCCACTCGTTGTCGGTCGTCTCCTCTGAGTCATCGAACTGCGACTTCCACAGCGACACCAGCGTAAGAGCGCCACCCTTTGTCACCTGCACGCATGAGCGTAACAATATTATGGAATCTGTATGGGTCGAGACACATCCATCCCCGGAGGTGTTGTCTTGGGATCAGGACACATGTAGGCATCACTTATGGGGATTTGTTGGGATCAGACTAAAGTAGGCATTGTTGGTGGCGATTTGTTGGAATCGAAACACAATTAGGCAACTGTGGTTGGGACATGGACTATGGAATGGGATATATGAGATTGAAGGTTCTTACCTGTTGCAGCGCTGACACATTTTCATCGTCCATGAGAGCAAATTGCGTGAAACTTTGGTCTCCCCCACGCGCGCGCCCTCCGGACTTGCGGTTGCCTGTACAGGAGACATACACTTGAGAGATGCCTTTTCTGAGTTACTTACGGACCCTCATGATTTAACCATATCCGTCTGTCTGTCTTTATCTCACTGGCGCTTAACTCTATAATGCTTCGATGCTATTTTAGTTCATACCAAGCAAGTATGTCGCTCTTTCCAAGTATTCCTTGGAAATCTAACATGAAAATGTTAAATGAAATCATATTAATTTTGCACGTATCACTGAATAGGTATGGCCGAATGCAATATGCCAATAGATATTTTAGTGTAAACAATATTGAGATATTCACTTTCGATTTAAAAAAAAAGTTGTATCGATCTTTCCCTTAAAAAATCTGGTAAAATCCTGAACTGAACTACCCCCCACACATTTTTACAGAAAAAAAATTGCAATGTCCAATTTTGTATTATTTGGTCCCATTATTATCCAGATAAAGTCCCCTCTTGTGTTCTGTTATAATTTTCTCCCTCGCAAATGAAAAGAAAGGTGAAATAGGCCAAAAGTATAAATTGGAATAAATTGTAATCAATCTAACCTGATGTATCGTCCCCAGAAAACTAGGAGATGGTTACAAAATTTGATGACCGATGTTAGAGAAACTGGCTGCCCAGCTTGTGTAGCACCCTTGGGAAAGTTCGAAAGAGGGCCTGGCATACACAATTCTCCGCGCATAACATTAAAGAAAGGTGTTATAGGAAAGTGACAATACCTCGTTTGTAGTCGCAAGAGTGCATGGAGTCAACGTCTGCGATGATCCGAGGACTGACTGATTCGCCTGCAAAAGGAATGAATGAATGAAATAATAAAAATTTCCATATATTTTCTGAGTTGGATGAGTGCATTTAGTCACGAATGCGAATTGTTCCATGGTTAAGAATCCATGTAAAACTGTAGGTCCCCTTTCCCTACTAGGTGATAGGGTTTAAGCCTCGCTACCATTGCATTGTTCGAAGCTGTAATGAAAAATTGTCCGTGTTTTCCATCCAGTTCAGTGTAACCGTGCTCATAAAGCGAAGGTCGCATGGCACCTAATTCCTTCGAGAATGTGGTGTATGGGGCTAAAATCATAACGGTAGTTGTGTGATATTTAGCCATCCATGTCAGGTTGCATAAAAAAAAACAATTGCGACGGTAAACATGTGTTTTCGTTCTATGTTCCCGGCGAGTAACTCATTCGTTTGGCGCCAGCGTAACCTTACTTCATTGATAAAAGTGATGGTAGTCAGTAGGAGTATGGGACCCGCAACATTGTTCTGCAAAAGCATCCTGTGAACATCAGTAGTGAGTGAATTCGTAAGCGATCTGTCTGATTGGCGCTACCTTCAGAGGATGTATTTTCACTAAAAAGTGGCTACGCTGCCATGATACAAATGACTTTCGGTTGCCATTTCCATCCTTACGGGTTTTGGATCACTTTTTTCCCTAAAATAGGTTGAGATAGGCTATAGCTGCTATTTGATATTTATAACTGATATTTGTCATGAAATGTTGCACACGGCATGAACATGCTTTTTAGGGTTCCGTACCCAAAGGGTGCCAACGGAACCCTATTACTAAGCCTCCGCTGTCCGTCCGTCCGTCCGTCTGTCACAGCGCTGTATCTCAGTAACCGTAACAGATAGACAGCTGAAATTTTCACAGAGTGTATATTTATTTTGCCGCTATAACAACAAATAGGTAAGATTATGTAAATATTAAAATTAAAGGGGGCCCCCATACAAAACGTGAATTTTTTGTATTAATTATTTTACGATGGTACGGAACCCTTCGTGGGCGAGTCCGACTCGCACTTGTTATGAATTGATATCAATTGAATGTATTTACCTGTGTTTTTCTATTATCATCAGCGATAAATACTTGTTATTTATGTTACAATGAATTAAAATAATGTATTCACACAAATGGGTACCAACTACTAGCAGTGGCAAACATTTTTGTAAATTTAGACTAAATGGACATTGAAAAATTCAGCATAGTTCTTGCCAGTTTCTCATTGCAAATGCTGAACTGGCTAATGATAAAATATCCGCATGCAGTATGCTGCATATGGATGATGAACAAACAATAAACCATAATCGTTTTCATTCCCATGGAAAGAGTTAAATAGGGCGGTGCACTCACCGGGTGTCTGCCCGTGCGCGAGGTCCTGCACGCACGTCGGGGGTGCCGTCACGACGCGGAGACGCGCCAATGTCGCGCCCCCTAAACACACACACACATATACAGGGTGTGAGCGACTCCAGTGCATTATGAAACAGCATAATTTGTATCTGATGATGATTTATTTTTATTTCGGAGCCAAGATTCCATCTAACACACACATATGAATAACGTAAATCAACAAACAAATGATGCAAATCATGACAAATTTTCCTGTAGTAAAAATGTATGAAATTACCCTTGGGTGTTAGTTACAGTAAGACAGAAAGCCTATATCAGGTATAACGACCAGAATACACGTGGTTAAGCTATTTTGTAACATCTAACACATTATGGAATATGATGACACTTGAATCACAAATTAACAACCATTTTGTGTGTGTGTATAAGAGAGAGAGAGAGGTTGTATGTGTAAGGGAAGGTGAAAATTTGCGGGCAAGGGAGGGTGTGTGAGGGAGTTTTAAGGAGGATGTGTATGTGTACGATAAGATTTAAATGTTTTTGGATAGTTGTTTTGTTTGAGTGATGGTGTGATATTTTTTGAGGGAGATGGTTTGTGATTGTATGAGTCACAATTTTTGCATTAGCCTTGCTGACAACTTTTAAAATAGAAAAATGGAAACAGGCGTAGTGGTGTTCGGGTGTCGAAGTAGCAATCACCGAGTTGTGTAGTGTGATGATGTGGAGCAGCACCTACCGCATGCACTGCAGAGCGCAACTTGTACCGGGGAACCCACTGGTGCTTTCAGGGAGCGGGTGTGTGATAGTATTTATGGAAATGTTTGCATTGGCATTGCTAACGAACCGATTGTAAACACGGAAAAAAGTGTATTGTTGTGTCCGGAAGGTGTTGTGTGACGGTGTGGAGCGACACTCACCGGCATGCGTCGCAGAGCGAGATTTGCACGGCGGGATCGACTGGCGCTCGGGCCGCTCCGCCGGCGCCGTGCCGCTACCGTTGACTGCCGCCGCCGCCGGCGCCACTTCCTGCAACCACCACAGTGAAATAGTCAATTTGTCGTTCACAATTCACGCGGGTTGTCTCATCGATCCACAGAGCGTATTATCAAGGCAGCGGTGAATGCGGGCTCTATTGTAAAATTGTCCATGTTTTCCATCCAGTTCAAGTTCAGTTCCGTGTAGGGAAGGAAAGATCCTGGCATGGCACCTATCCTTCAGGAGTGCGGTGCGTGGTGCTAATGTCATGACGGTGGGTGTAGTATTAGCCATCCATGTTGATTTAAATAAAGAAAAAATCTTAAAATTTGAAGGCGGGGATTGTATAGTGTATAGCTTGAGAAGACCATCGTAACAGTGGTGCTAACCAGACTATAGATAAATGATAGTTCTGAAAGATTGCTAATATCATACAAGTGTTGAATAGAGATAATAAAGGTCAACAGAGTGGCATTGAAATTCATATTTCAGAATACATTTGATACTATGATATTTTTTAATTACAAACTAAATTATTATTTGAATTTAAATTTATTATTAAAATAAATTATTTGCATTATATATTACTTAATTAACAGTACCTACCTAGGAAAAATTTAGAATTAAGCTTAATTTAATGATGGTGTAACTCTGGCAGTGACTGGAGATGGTGCTGGTTGAAAATATCATAGTACCAGCCAAAACAAGCAGTTTTAATTGAGTTTTGTACGTTGTATGATGTTAGCAGTCTATACCTACTATACTTTGTCTATGGCCAGATGGACAGACATAAAATTCTCCGAGGTGAAGAGAAATTGTCGCGTGGTCACCTTGTGGTTGATCTCGGGCGCGGTGCTCGCGACCGGCGGCTCCGGATCTTTTTCCGTCACCTTCTCGTTTGGAGGCTGTAAAACAAAAAAACAATATAAGGGCTGTGCTAAGAAATCTTCTCCATCACAACTTCACTGCTTTAGGCTGTAGCCTCGACCTAACCTAAAATTACTGTTTAATTAACTAAAGATCGATGTAATGGCGATAGAGGTAGACTTTTTAGCCTTGCCCCTATTGGCTCCTTGACAGTGGTCAGAGCCGGTAGTCTCAGTTCTCACCTAAATTGGCGTTTACGTAACTTCAAAGTTCCGTAAAAACGTCAGACTCCATACAAATTTTTACTAGATATTCTGTGGTTTTACTTCTTCAATTCAAACTCGGGCTTCCGATTTGTATGAAAACGCGGAGTCGACGTAAACGGCAATTTCGACGTATTTACGGCAACGTTGAGTAAGCTGTCAAATCAAACTCGGACTCGCAAATTGTAGTTTGCTTAATGCCTACTGCGTGCACTGTTAAATTTCTCCATACATTTGAAAACGCCAGTCGATCGGTTTGCCGTAAACGCCAATTTAGGTGAGAACTCAGCCTGACCACTCAATCATTTGCTCTCTATGAGCAAGTTCGAACACAGCAAAGTTGCTTCGGGCTGTCTTGTCTGTTCACTATTTTATGAACCATCATGATACAAGTTCAGCCACGTACTAGCTTCTTACCACGGTAACGCCGGACATGTAGGCTTAAGTTTACTTATTTTGAGAATTTTAACAAAAACATTAAATCTAAAACTGTGAAAACATTCCCGCCGCAACTGTTAACCAAATAAGTTCAAGTTATAAACGATTTTATACTACTGTGGGTGTTTAAACTATATTGTAATTAAGTAACTTGGCTTACACACAGTTAAAGTTCGAAGTCATGTTCCAACTTTAACTTTGGTAAGCAAAGTGATTTTACAATAAAGTTCAAGTTACTTTACCAATCATAAGAAGAAGAATGGCCAAATCCCAGCCCCTTAGAAATGAGTCTATTGACACAGATGCGATAATTTATTTTTATTACTTAAACATGTTTTAAACTATCTGGATCCCTATATTTCGCATTAGTACTTTCGTTGTCTCAAGATATGTTCGCGCAGCATGCTCCGTGCCATTCCGTCCGATATGGGAGAAAAAAAGGCATAAATACATATGTAAAATAATCCCTAGGACTTATGTGAAGGATTGTTGCTTATGAGATATAAAAGAGACATTAATCCCTGTGCACTTTTATTACGTTTACGTATTACGGAGCATTTTGGTCCCCGCTGAGCTTACTGGTTACTCTAAAACATTCATAATCTCAAAATCCGCATTTGTGTAAAAACTTGAAAATGGCAATTAATTAATGGCAAAAATGTATAGGGCAATGGACATTCTCCTTTGAATAGTAATATAATGTAATGCGCCACGGATGGGGCGTACTCACGGTGGTGGGCGCGACGGGCGGCGGGAGCAGGGTGGGCACAGGGCCGCCGGGGCGCGCCCTGTGCGGCGAGTGCTCCATGCCCGCCGCCAGCGCCATGCGCTTCTTCTCCAGCGCCTGCGGGCAGAGAGCGGCCATGACGCATTTATTGATTTTATTTTAGACGGGCAGCCTAGGCTGATGCGTCTAAATCACTGAATAGAGAGGAAGGAGAAGTGGCATGCGCTCGATATCGCGTCGCAGTTGTATCATCAAAGTGACCATATAATTATATGGGAATCCGGCGGCCCGTCGTATGCCACACAGTCAAAATATCCGCGCGCGAATGTGCTCTAAAAATGCGTTCGTCAAGTCAGTTCCCATCCACACAAACCCTCCAATATGTCCGTGAATAAGTTTGCATGTGCCATGTAAGTTTAAGCTGGGTTGGTAGTTTTTAAAAATTGGAGACATCGGGTTGCATAGAAAGCAAGCTAGAAGGCATATCTCCTCACTTTTTATTAAGCGCCTTCACAAAAGTAGGAGGTTCTATGTTCGACCTTAGGTATTTTTTATGTCTGTTCACCGATTTCTCGGTCAATTGTGGACCGATTTTCTATGGTCTAAATCATATTCAAGTATGGTTATCAGTTTTCATGTTTGAGAGTTTTTTTTGTTTTGATAGTAGTTCACTTAGTCACTTCCTTGTAATCTGAGAATATCCATGAACGTGTTAACAAGCAGTATTTATTTTTAGGTTATGGTCCTTCAGAGTGATGGCCTTTTCGGGGGCATTTTTGTTTCTTATAATCTAGGCGACAGCGTACCTTCTCCCTGGCTACGAGCGCGGTCGTCTCGGCCGTCTCCGTCTGCTGCGTGCGCCGCCCGTCCGCCGAGTCGACGGCGACCTCGCGCGCCCGCGACACCAGCGCCATCTGTGGCCACCCCGACAAACACGTGCATGCCCGAACTCACAGGGGGGAGGGGGGGATGAGACGCTCCGATGCGTTCAGTTGAGGGGGGTTGAGACTTTAAGAAAATGAAGGTGAGAATTCACCATGGTGATGTGAAGTTAAAAATTAAAAATTTTGTCAAACTTTACAGGTCGGGGGAGGAGGTTGGATTAAGAGCATACCTGACAACATTTTTTTGGACCAGCAATAAAACTTTTTTGTCGATGGCTATTCTATCAAAAGTATCTTTTAGAAAATGCGCAACCCTTTGTGTTGTGAACTTTTGAGTAATTGTATAAAGTTACAAATTGTATTCAATGTTTTTTACAATTCTAAATGTGTCGTTATAATATTGAGTTTATGGAGAAATCCAATAAAATAAACGTGGCAATTAAATGAGAACAAAAGCAATACCCAATAATTTTGGGTGTACAGTTTATTAACACCCAAAATTCAGTTTTCCCACAAAGCAATCAAGATTTCACGTGCATAAGATCAGGTACACTCTTAAATACAGTTAACATTTTCGCTTCACTTTCTTCTTTTATTTTCGCAAAATTAAGGTTAACAAAAGATTTATTTTGTCTATCATTCTCCTGTTACCATGGACAATAACTATGAATATTTACAATATGATGCATACTAAGCATTTCCAAGTTAAAGCCAACATACAGTTTAGTATACAAAGTGCAAAAGGCAAGGCGTTTGTACCACCCTGTACTTTGTACTACTTTATTTACAGGGGTTGTCAGGGGGTCAAAATAGTTAATGTGGTCAGTAGACAAGCAAAGCTGATTTTATGGGCCGTTGCATTATTAAAAGCATGCGGTTTTTTTTATTGACAGATTTTTTCCATATGCCTGGTTGCTTTTGGAGGTTTGTTTGAAGAATGTATAGTTACATTAACAAAGGAGCGGGGAAAATATTACCATGAGACTGAAATATCACATTCCATTATAAAATTCCATTTTTGATGTTTAAATATTCGTTATGGGCGAAGCTAAGAAAAAAAACCGTATTCATTATGTCTTAATAAATACAGTTTTTTTTCATCATTAAATTAAAAAAAATATATGTGGCTGGACATGGACGGCTAACACCACACTTACTGACATGATATTAGCCCAGCACACCTCATCGAAACTAGCTGTTATGCCAGGATGTTCCTTATATTGCATAACTATAATGAACTGACTGGAAAAGATGGACAAATTTTTATTGACGCTTCCACCATCGTTCATTTAATGCGTTAGTACTAACCCAAGCAGGTTGTGTGAAAGGATTGGTACCTAAAGTTTTACGTGGAATCTGAACCAAAAACGACAAATTAATGAATCCTTTCTTATGACATGTGCAGTGTGACTACTTGTATTGTTAAGGTTCTGTACCTAAGGAGTACCAACGGAACCATATTACTAAAACTCCGCTGTTCATCTGTCCGTCGAGCCGTCCAAGGGCCCTCAAGCAAGAAAGGCGATTGTTTTGTGTTAAATCTTGTAAAATGGTACGGAAACCATCGTGTGGGCGTCCGACTCGCACTTGACCGGTTTTTTTAGTGCTGGAACCGCACATCAGAATATATTTATTAAGTTATAATTTAATGCATCTAACTAACTAAACCGAGAATAGATTCAAGTCAGGATGTAAAGCGAAAGTTGTAAGCTAAGCACGACATTACTTGCGAGTGGCTCAAGTGACAGAAGCTTTGCGTTAACTGTGAGATTAGGTAGAAGAAGCATTTAGCATGAAAACTCAAAGCGTTAGAATGGAAATTATAAGTCTATTAGTGAGTTCAGGCATGCCGGAGACACCGCGTCTTCGGGGTGACTGTCAGTAAAGCTTGCTTGCTCTCCAGTGATAGCAATTTCGTGACTTTACAACATGCGTACGCACCTTTTGTAACTGGATAGAAATCTACGAGACACTTGAAGTCCGGATCACAATCGATGCATGGATGGCCGAAGCTGTGGACTTACGATCACAAGAGATGTACTTACCGTGGCATCAATCTATGGATTATCGGAGACTACAGCAACCTTTAGACCACAAGAGAAGAAACTCTCTCGAAAGAAGTCGAAGAAAGGACTACAAGAGAACACTCACGGCTGCGGGGTGTGAAGTCACAAAGACTAAAGCTAAAGTGGCACACTCACGGCTAACTCAAGTTGTGATCTCCCAAAGACTAGACCTCAAGCGGTACACTCACGGCTGCCTCCAGGTGTAGACTCCCGTAGATTAGAGCTCTAGCGGCACACTCACGACTGCCTCAAGGTGTGAACTCCTGAAGAGTAGACTACAAGAGAACACTCACGGCTGCCTCGCGGTGCGGACTCACGTGGACTAGAGCTCAAGCGGCACACACACGGCTGCCTCGAGGTGTGGACTACCATAGACTAAAGCTCAACTGGCACACTCACGGCTGCCTCGAGATCTGGACTCCGGAAGACTAGACTACAAGAGAAGCCTCACGGATGCAGCGGGGTGTGGACTCACGTAGACTAGAGATCAAGCGGCACACTCACGGCTGCCTCGAGGTGTGGACTACCGTAGACTAGAGCTCAACCGGCACACTCACGGCTGCCTCGAGGTGAGGACTCACATAGACTAAAAATCAAGCGGCACACTCACGGCTGCCTCGAGGAGTGGACTCCCGAAGACTGGACTACAAGAGAACACTCACAGTGGCCTCCCGTAGACTAGAGCACAAGAGAGACACTCACGGCCGCCTCCGGCTGCGGACTCTTCTCCCAGTCGTAGGGGTCCTGCTCGCGGATGCCGCGCCGCTTCATGCAGCGCTCGAACAGCGACACCAGCATTGTGTAGTCGGGCTTCTCCGCGTACTCGAGCTGCTGCACGTGCTCGAGGAACTGGCGCAGCTCCGACGGCAGGTGCTTGAGCAGTAGCCGGTGGTCGTATTTCTCCTTCATCAGCCCCACCTGGAAGAGTTTGGCGAAGAATTCGGTTTTAAAGCCCCTACTTTAAAAAGGATATAGATATATTGGAAAAGGTTCAGAGACGCGCAACAAAAATGGTGTTGTTCCTCAGGCACAAATCATATGAAGATCGCCTTGACACTCTTGGTCTTACTACATTGGAAAAAAGAAGGCAGCGAGGAGACCTAATTGAGACCTACAAAATCCTGACTGAACACTACGATGTACTGAGTCTTAAATCAATGTATACAAAAAATACTAATGAGAGACTTCGAGGACACTCCTTGAAACTTATTTATTTATTTATTTATTTATTTATTTGGAGGAAACACAGATACAGATAAAGTAATAAAACAGTAAGTTAACAAAAGACTATAGAACTAACCTGCATCCTAACCTATTCCTCGCTAATTAATTTATACATAAATTAGAGTGACAGTATAGCAGTCCTATTGAGCCATGTTTTTTATTTTGTGCTTGAAGTTGCGCTGAGAGTCAAAGAAGATGTCTAGGTCAGATAAGTTCTTATTATAAAGCGAACACATTCTATGCAAAGGGTCCCTAAGGCCAGCGTTGGTGCGTGTCCGACCAAGGTGGAATAAGTCACTGCATCTGGTGTTTTTTGACGGTACTCTAAGACATACAAGTTGGAGCAGGTTTGGACTGTCAAGAACATTATTGCATATCTTATGTAGCATTATTAGGTCAAAGTGTGCACGCCGATTAGAAAGGGCGGACAACTTGTAATCTATCAACATTTTTGCATAAGACCGCTTTCGATCATTCATTTTAAAACTTAGAAATCTAAGAAACTTTTTCTACACACTCTCTATTCTATCAGAATAAACCTCATAGAAAGGGTTCCATACTGGGGTACAATATTCAAGTTGAGAACGAACAAGCGTAAAATATAAAAGTGAGAACGTTTCAAGTTTCCTGAAAGACCTGCTAGTCCTAGTTATAAATCCAAGTAAACTAAAAGCTTTATTTATAATACTGTCGACGTACTCACCGAAGTGCAGTTTTGAGTCAAAGATGACACCTAAATCTCTTATACTGTGAACTCGCTCGAGGGTATGTCTTCCAATGTGATACTGGTGAAAAATTACTTTTTTATTTTTCGTAAAAGTGATTTGATTACATTTATTTAAATTTAAAGAAATTTTATTTTCAGTGCAGAAATGTTCGAATCGTTCTAAATCACGTTGAATCAGTAAACAGTCACTTAATGTACACACTGTTGCAAACAGTTTGATATCATCAGCGTATAAAAGAAATTTACAATAAGAAAAGCATTTCACAACGTCATTAATAAACATAATAAAAAGTAAGGGGCCAAGAATTGATCCCTGCGGAACACCTGATGAAACTGAAACCCAACTGGAGATATTGCCCCGTAGTGACACTGCTTGTTGCCTATTAGTAAGATAAGAAGCAAACCATCTCATTAAGCTACCCTTGATCCCGTTAAACATAATTTTTTGCAGGAGTATAAGGTGATCGACTTTATCGAAGGCCTTTTTAAAGTCACAGTAAACTGCGTCAACTTGTCGACCAAGGTCCATGTTTTTGAATAAAAAATGGGAGTAAATAAGTAAGTTACTAGCTGTCGATTTATCTTTGACGAACCCATGCTGTTGTGCAATAATATTTGGTGCAAGTACAGGATAGACGTGGTCGTGTACCAGCCTCTCAAAAAGCTTAGCTATTCCCGATAATATAGAAATAGGCCTATAATTTTCAACTTTTTGACGAGAGTTCCCTTTGTGCACTGGAATTATATAGGCCAATTTCCATTCATCAGGAAAATAACCTTCAGCCAAACATTTGTTAAAAAGCAAGGTAAGTGGAGCACATAGAGATATTGAGGCGTATTTAAGAAAGTAAGGTGGAATTTTATCAGGTCCTGCTCCTTTATTAGGATCTAGTAAGGTGAGTGCCCTATACACACCGACTTCTGTTAACGTGATTTTATCGATAAAATCAGTGCCCCAATCCTTTGATTGCTTATCCTTTAAAAGTTCTTCCACATCATGATGTTGGTCAATAGAAGATGGCTCAAATGTGGATTTGAAAAACCGAGAAAACATATTACAAATATCTTGACAATTGTCTGATTTAATTCCTTCAAAAGACATTACTGCTGGATAGTCGTCGGAAGATCTTAATGACGAAACTTAAGACCAAAAACTTTTGATATTTTTTTGCATCGATGTTTCAACTGTATCAAAATATTTTTTATGACATTCACTAGCAAGTTTTTTAAAATTAGAACGTAAAAGGGAGAATTTGCGATAGTCTGAAATATTTTTATATATTTTCCATTTAAGCCAAACCTTGTCTCTTTTTCTAGCCAGTTTTATTAAGTTAGTTGTATACCAAGCAGGAAACTTATCACTTTTCTGATGTTGGAGAGGTACATGCTTCTCAATAATATCACGAACATAGGTATAAAAAGTCTTAAGTGACTGTTCAACCGATAATTCTGCGATTTCATTTTCCCAGTGAATATCCATTATTGCCTCATTTATTGCATTGTAGTCCGCCTTTCTAAAATTGGGTTTACATAAATATTTACTTTTTAATTTTTTCGGAAGTAAATGTGGTACTTGGAAAAATAGAGCTGGATGGTGTCTATCTTCAGGCAGTAGTGGGGAATCAACATGGTAAGTACTCAATTCACGGTTGCTGAGAAGGAGGTCAAGGCATCTATCATTAACATTTTTAATGGAATTGAACTGCTGCAGGCCTAGGTATGACATTTTTCGTAACAGTGCCGACGAGGGACAACCGACGGGTAATCTACTTATGTTCGGAACACCAGAACCAGAACAACCGGAGAATATCCAAGAAATACCAGGTAAGTTGAAGTCCCCTACTACACAATGAGAGTTACTGTTATCTACCAACACCTGTTCCAGGCTGCTTAGAAATGACTCGTAAATGCCAATATGAGATGCTGGAGGTATATAAACTGCGCAGATGATAAGATAAACGGAATGAATTGGTATGGAAATGAAAATCTCTTCAATCTGTGCATTTTCCCAGTCTTCTCTACGGGTCGCACATAGGTCCTTGCGAACGGCAATTAAAACCCCACCACCATCCCTTTTACCAGTTAAATCCCGGTTCCTGTCATGTCGGAATACTATGTATCGTGTATCAATAAATTCGGCTGTGTTTAGACTGGGTACCAGCCAAGTTTCAGTTAGTATAATTATGTCGTAGCTATTGGACAGTACATTAAAATAAAGATCTTGAGTCTTAGTCCTTAAAACACCACAGTTTTGATAGTAAACTGAGAAACACGATGAAGTCATGGTGAAGAGAAAAGTAAGCGAACACAAATTTCGGGAGTGAACTGTGGCATTTCAGGTAACGAAATTGTAACCAACATTATGCAGAATATAAAATAATTGTTGTTTGGATAATTCTTGGCTAGCACTTCATAATCCCGCAATGAATTTAATATGTATGTAAGAACACCATAATAGCTAGACAGTACTGAGTACAATATAATACTATTTTCTAAATATATCTTTTTACACGACATCCTTAAGTTACTATATTTTTCTATATTCCACTTTGGCAGGAATGACTCGAGTACGGTAATATTAAAATTAATAAGCACACACGGCCAATGTATCATTATTAAGTAAGTATAAGCAAAAACAAAAACAGTAAACAGAATAGGTTCAACGTTCAAGGCACTAGGATAATAATGAGAGTGGTAAACATAGGGAGGTAACATTATGTAAGTAGGTACACAATAATAATAGCTAGACAGCACTGAGCCTAACACAATACTATTTTCTGAATAGACGTTTTTACACAAGATCCATAGCAGAGCAGCACACACGGGATATTTTATTATATTCCACCTTGGCACGAATGGTCTGAGTATGGTTATGATACAACTAATAAACACTAATCTACAGAGCATTATTATATCAGTATCAGTAGAGACACATTTAGTACACAGAATGAATACAACGTTGAAAACAGTAGAGTAATAAGAGTAATAAGTGTACAGAGAAAACATGAGTGTGGGTAAATATAGTTTTACAAAAATATATCGTAATTGAAACAATGCAAACAACGCAAAGCGTTGACGGTAAGATTTACAATTGCTTAACGAAAAGCATAAGGCGCTCAAATAAGGTCGCCAGGCAGCCATGTAATGAGGTACGAGTAATAGGAGCCTTAGATTTAATAGAGGCATTCTAGTTACGTTAAGTACTAACATAGCAATAGCGAAAGTGAACACGAGTGCAGGTTGGGATGCAGGCCACACGTCTCACAGTTTTGTTAAGTCTGCGTCACGGCGGATCACTACAACGCGCGAATCGTCATCTTTTTTTGCTAGTATGCTCCCGTTTCGGATCCATACATATCTATACTGCTTAGCAGAGCCTGTGGACCGAGCTTTAGCAAATAAATTTTTATTTTTTAACGTAAGATGCTCGTTGACGTAGAATTTTGTTGATGCCGAGTTGAGCTTAAGTTGTTCCGTGGTTAGTCCGCGACGGGCGCGCGCAGCCGCGATGACGTCATCGCGAAGGCGCTTGGTCGCCAACTGCACAACAATGTTGCGCGGACGGTCCCCGGGCGATGTGTGGCCACGAGCGACACGATGGACTGCGACGACGCAGCTACTCGGGAGCGGCACGTTGATCAATGTTCCGATGTTTTCAATAATATTCAAGAGGTTCTCGCCCTTTTGTTCCAGAACATTTTGAACATCAATGTTGCATAGTCTCGCCCGCTGCTCCAAATCGTCATAGTTTTCTTTTAGGGTTAGTATTTCCTGGTGGAGGCCTGCATTTTCTTCCTTGAGTGTATCCACGGTGTGAATAAGTGACTCCATCTGTGCCTTCCATTCGTTTGTAGCTTGCGTAAGCGTGTCCAGCTTGTTATGAACAGCTGCAATAGCTTCCCTGTGATCGACACGCATCGCTTCCAGTTTCGACTCAAAGTAGGTAATTAAAGCATTAGTGTCGATATTAATCATGGATGGCTGGGGCGAAGGAAAATTTAACGATGAGTCACCTGTGCAGGGATCAACAGGCACTGGGGAGGATACAGCGAGGCCTTTTTTTGTAGTACTTTTAGATTTACATTCATTGCATCGCTATTTCGCCCTGTTCATAGGGAGCATTTTGCCGAATTCTGATTCAGTCAGATTGACACAAGAAAAATGCCAGGCCCGACGGCAGCCGGTGCATTTTACTTTGTGTGTTTCGTCGACAGATTGTTCGCAGCAAAAACAAATCATTTTAGATTTTAGTGGCGATGAAATTGTTGTGGTCTATTCGTACGTAGGTACTGAGCAGGAGACCAGCGCCACCTAGTGTACAGTATGAATACTACCAACTTGGTTACTTCGATGAGTTGCAGTTTTTGCTTGTTGATGCGGGGCACAGACACTGACCGAAATTGTTATTTAGAGATATTTATTCCACAAGATAACACTCACACATTTGCAGGGCGTTATTTGGCAATGTATAAAATACTTTTTATGCTCTTAGAAGCGCTATTATACACAAAACGGGCCAAAAACCCGGAGCGTTATTATTTAGCTACTGTCACTTTGACGGTGTTGCCATGTGTTGAACTTAACCGCAATAATACTACTTCAAACCCGAGAAAGCAATTCCTAACTCAGTGAACAGTTTTAAAAACAAATTGGACAAATATCAAAAACGAGAAGCAATAAATAAAAACTTGCAAAAATATGAATACAGTGCAATCAATAATTAAAATACACGCATCAGCTTGTAGATGCGAGTGGATATAAAATATAATAATAATAATAATGAAGCGTTGTGTGCTATTTATGTTCTCAACGTCAAAATGTTAGTATGGCACAACCTTTCTTGATCTGTCTGAATTATGGAGCAGCTCGCATAAAGAAATGAACAGGGCCAGGAATCATGCCCATGACTTCTGGCTCGGAACGCAAGTCCGCACGCCCTCTGAATTACTACACAGGTACTCATACAAGTGTACACCAAGGGATGTGTCTATACCTGCTCCTTGTCTTTGATCTTGCGCCACGGCAGCTGTCCGTTTACAAACTCCACCAGCATGTAGAACAGTGACCAGAGGTCGTCGTGTCGGCCCATCTCTTTGTTTTTGTGCGCGTTGATGGAAGCGTAGCGCACCGTACCTGCAGATACAATATTTGATTATGACACCAACATATTTCGTTAAGTTCTAGTGCGTAGAGTCTGTATTGAAGAGCTAGCCTGGTGTAACAACTGTTGTCTCCAGGTCTGTCAAGCTTTGGAACGCATGTAGAGCAAGCCAGGTGTAACAACTGTTGTCTTTCGATTTTTTATGGTTTGAAACGCATGTAAGGCAAGCCTTGTGCAACGACTGCTGTCTCTCGATCTGTCATGGTGTGAAACGCATTTGGAGCAAGTTTTGTGTAATGACTGTTGTCTCTTAATCTGTCATGGTTTCGAACGCATTTAGAGCAAGTCAGTTGAAACAACTGTTGTCTCTCGATCCGTCATAGTTTGGAACGCATTTAGAGCAAGCCTGGTGTAACAACTGTTGTCTTTTGATCTGTCATGGTTTGGAACACAAGTAGGGCAATCCAGGTGTAACAACTGTAATCTCTCGATCTGTCAACGTTTGGAACGCATATAGAGTAATCCTGGCGTAACCACTATTGTCTCTAGATCTGTCGGGATTTGGAAAGCATTTATGAAGCATTCTTGACAAGTTAAGTTGTATGATGCTAATGCCAACCGGGTGGTGATAAGAAAATAGGAGAAAGATGGTAAAATATGCCTTAAATACAAAAAAAGAGAAGGTATCTAGTTTTTGACGCTTTCAACTATTGATTCAGACCAGAAATGCTCTTCTCATCCATGGCTGGTATGCACGTACAGATATCAATACAACTACTAAAAAGTTACATTCACAACAATCGTGGGTGTATGATACCTCTAAATCCGGCGGCGGCTCGCGGCGGGCGCACCTGGCCCGCGCCAGTCGTGTACTGGCGCGCCAGCCCGAAGTCGAGCATGTAGACCCGCCGACAGTTGTGCTGCAGCCGGCCGATACTGAAGTTACTCTGAAACGAGCAACGGTCCGATGAAGCAGGTCCCGTCTTCAAATTCTTCACTTAAATTTAATAAAATATTAACTTGACATCGATTGCTAATTCAAAACTGGACGTCAGATATTAGCCTAACACACCACATGGGAACTAGGTGCCATACCAGGACCTTCCTTATATTGCTAGGCTACATTATACTTGATGGAAAACATGGACAATTTGCATTGCCGCTTCAACCATCGTTCATTCAATGCGATGGTACCAACCCGGGCGGGATTAACCCTAACACCTAGTAAGTAAAAAAGGGGACCTACAGTGTTACGTGGAATCCGAATCGTTGAGGCTGATGGCCCAACCAGAAAATGGTTACCAATCCAGAACCCAACCGCGCTCAGAGGTGTTTACCCAGCTTATCGAATCGCAAGGCGTCGCACCACTGGGCTACCGAGGCTGACAATTCAACCAACTGCTATAATCTATGGCTGCTGTCTATTCTATCACCTAATCACTTTTCCTACGTTCAGACTCACATATACAGACACCGCATAGAGGGTATACAAGTGTCCCGAACTGATATCGCTGCTCACAGCCATTTATTCACGTTTATAGTAGCTTGAAACTCAGGGGCGCGAGTACTTGATTCCTACACCAGAATTCAAGGTTTCAATCCCCGTCCTGTTCAACTATCAATTCACCTGGCCGACCGTCATTGTTTCCGCAGCCCCCGAGAAACCTTAAAACCCCATGGGCGTCCAGTAAATATGCTTTTTTGTACCAAGCAAGTACATCCATTTTTTACAGTGACGTGTATGTATGTATAATCGACCGTAAAGCAAGGAGCATTAAATAAAGAAAGAACGCTGTAAAACACAGTCAATTTATAATATACATATAACATTCCCCATGGGCGTCGTCGGGCTACATGTTGTGCTTAATATTAAAAGTGGATAGTTCACACTCACAGGTTTAATGTCGCGATGCAAAAAGCCAACCGAGTGTATGGAGTCGATGGCTCTAAGAATTTGCAGTCCCAACCTGGAACATCCAACAGTCGAGATTTAGTGTAATTAAAAAGCGTAATAAAGTAAAGTCTTTGGTTATTAAAAATTGAAAAATACTGAGCTTACAGAACATACGTTTGCAAAGGTACACATCCCCATTTTGTCCAAAACACTTGTATAATCGTCGAAATAAAAAATGTATCTAAAAGGACCATTTTTACCTTTCAAAGCCATATTTTCTGTTATCTTTCTATTTAGAAGAATGAAATAAAAAAAAATCTTGCACCTTTCAGCCATAACGAGGAACACATCCCCCTTGCTGTTTAAAAGAATTCTAAATACAGGAAGTTTACAAAATCAGACTAGTCGTTACCTTGCCGTCGAATACACGAAATATCCGGGAGCGCGCGAAAGGTGCGTACCTTCCCGCTGACATGACGGCACTGGCTAGATTCCGCCGAGCGTATTCTTGACTTTACGCTATGGTATATAGGCGCCTTAACAACACACTAATGTACGGTAAATACCTCAGGGTGGTGGACAGGGAGAAGGCACCGCGGGGCTGCGCGCGCCTCAGCTCCGCCAGGTTCCGCCCTTGGAGCTGCATCACGACGTAGTTGAAGCGCGCGTTCCGTCCGCACCCGATGAAGCGACACACGTGCTCCTTGCCTACCGACAGAACCAGCGTCACCGTTCCATCCTAGCCTCGTCATCGCGTGATTCATCAAGAATAAGAGGTTATACAACGACATCTGTATTGCAATTCGATTTTGAAAATTATCAGAAAAAAGTTTGGTACTTATTATCAAAATCTGATGCTTCAATGTACAGTACGCACCAAACTAATATGAGCCTCGCGCATACAAAAAACGGTGTTGAGACAAGGGCTTAGAGTACATGTGCGAGCTTTAGAGTCACATTTAAGTTTGGCGCGAACTGTAGATATTGTTGTATAACCTCAAATCAATGAGACAGTCGTAATATCGTATGGTGAATACATAAAACAATACTAAGAAGGTTTTGTGAATTGAACTTGATTCCATCGGGAATAAAAAAATGAAATGAAACACATCTTTACTTGCAAGCCAAAATAATAACAGAAAAGGAGGAAATTAGTGCCATAAGGCATTCTCAGACAGTCAACGTTAGAGACGTAGGAGAGGTGCGGAGAGGCGGGCAAACAAGACTGCAAAACTAATTTCAGAAAATATTAAGTAACTTGTACATACACAATACATTTAGAATTAGATCAATCATTATGGAGAGGCATCCTACAGAATAAGGGTAGGTAGAAAGAGGGACTGGTCACTATTAAAACATCAGAAAACCTCAATAAGGGCTTGCCTGTCTTTCAACAATAGTATTTTTGTTAAATAACGAACTGTGAGGTTCTAATCCCGTGCAGTCTTTTAAGCGTACTAACTGACACTCCTGAGCATATGGGTTGGCTGGCACTGACGAAAAAAAACAGCAACGGGAAGTTCTCATCCACTCTTCTACAGCCACCAAGTGGTCTAAACTTGACGATATTATTTCACGTCAATAAACGTCCATAACTCACCCTGTAGCTTCTTCAATACGGCGACCTCCATCTTTAGAACTTGCTTGGGTTGTCTCGCTGACTCCACCTTGAGAGCGACCTGTTCTTGCGTCACCAGATCGAGCCCTTCGTAGATCTCTCCGAAACCACCGCCTCCTATCTTCTTCACCACCTGATGAATCGAAAAAAAGGTTTTCTAAAGTAATTGATCAAATCAATACATTCGTCTCTATTGGTGCGGTGATGAGAGATAGAAAACTAGTGGAGATGGGCAAATAACTGCTAAATTGCTTCTCTATATTGTAATATTTAAACACAGGTAGATAGGTTTGATCTCTTCAAGCTATTCAGAGTCAATAAAGTTCAGTGCAGGTCATTATTCAATAAAGTTCGGTCAAAAGTACTCAAATAGCATCTCTCATCGGCCGCAGCTATGGCGGTGCACATGTCATTGCGATGGAATTATATAGGCGCCGATCAAAACTGTACTGTAAAGCCCTTTGGAATCATATTTTATAGGCTCAAATTAGCACATCATTTCAGTCGATAAAAACAAGTGAAGTTGTGATGGAGGTAAGAGGCACCAAATCGAGTTCGTTTGTTATGCTTTGGCTGATCAGACAGAATTTTGAATCGTTAAAGTCGATTAGAGTCATTTGCCGATGGGTCTTAAATAGTGCTCGGAGGGCAGACAACTCAATCTCTCCTTCTCCGGTTGCTATCGTGATGGACGCGTTTTATAAACAACATTTAGTCATGCTTCGTTTGTCTGAGCCTGTAAAGTCGAGGTGAGTCAATCTCGGTCGGGTCTCCGCCGCGACGCAAGGGAAGTTATCCACCACCCTCCATCTCTCATTGACGACGCCTGCAGTATTGTTGATATGGTGATGGTCTGAGTCACTAAAGTCGAGTCAAGATCGTAATGTGGTGGACGCGGAGCAACATGTCATATCAAAAACAAGGCTGTCCCGAGTGAGTGTCTGAGTGTGTAAAGTCGCCTCTTCAGGCCCAAGTCAGGGATGATTTTTGTCGTTGTTGTTTGGGGATGGTCGCTGCCTGCACTTGGACCCACATTGAGTTGTCCTTTGTACAATTCTTGCTAACCTAGTGTGGCTAATGTTGGGCGAAAGCAGCAGCACTCTCCGTCGTTCGCTGAGCATGTTGCACTGCGGAAGAATGCAGGCCCTGCACACAGGATGGTCGGGGATGGGTACACACCTTCCATCTCTCCTTGACGACGTGCCCCGGCTGCAGCAGGTCTTCGGTCGCCATCGTGATGTGGTGGGCGCGGCGCGAAGTGTCGCAGCGGGACGCCTCCGCCGCGCCGCCGCCGCGCCCGAAGTTGGGGAGGGTGCGCGACCTCAGGAGCGGATTGTGCTGCGCCGCGCGGCGCGCCTGCAACGTGAACATGCCACAAGCTCTGAAGGGGAAACCACGATGTAGGTGTTTACAGAGAGTGTGGCAGAAGACAATTTTTGTGAACAATGTTCCTTTTCGCGTGTTTGGCTGATGGGAGCTACACGGGAAAAAGTGTCCGAGCGACACTTTTGCTAAGGCCGAAACGACAACACCGTTACCTGTCTCTTTCTTCGCTTATCTTTTTCTTTGTGAAAAAAAGGCAGGCATCGGTCTGAAGGGGAGACCAAGATATAGATGTTTACGAAGTCTGCCAGAGGACAATTTTTTGAACTATGTTCCTCTTCGCGCGTTTGGCGGATGGCAGCTACACGGGAAAAAGTGTCCGAGCAACATTTGCTAAGGCCAAAACGATAACACCGTATTCTTGTATTTTTCTTTGTGAAAAAGAAGACAGTTATGAGTGTCAACCTTTCGGCTGTAATCCACTACAATGCGTTGGGACCTAAATGCAAACGAAGATTCAGGACTGGCGCTTGTGATAGTGTTTCTTGAGGTAAAACAATATATAGTGAAATGAAATTTCTTTCCTTTCGGGTCTCCCACGATAACTCTCGTAATTTTTTTATTAGAGGTTTAACAGCTACATCTACATTAAAGCATTGCGAAGTATCTTGCTAGTTCTTGTTCGCTGTGTTTCGTTGAACTGGCAAATATTAAAACGTGGCAGTGTGCAGTGCACTACATGAATGATAAATAAACAAGAAACAAAAGTATTTTTTTAATTTTCCAATTTTCAATTTTCCTCCGGATCAGGATTCAAACCTGCGACCTTTGTGGTCGTAAGCATTGGACACATTCTAAATCATTGTTATAAAATTCAGCAACTGCGCTAATTTCGAGTTCCTAACCTCCCCTTCAAAATCATTTGATAGAAGAAATCGGATCAGCAGTTATACGTTTAAAGAATATGTTTTGAGGGTAGTTGATTTTTTTTGATGCTGGCAATTGAGTACCTGGCAGAATTTTAATCCAGCCTGCACAGCATATGCATTAATTAAATTTTATTTGATCTCAATATTTAAGCAATATCTATCGGCATTATTCGGCCCTCAAAACGCTCGATTGGCAACATCCCGGCCACTCTCGCGAAAGCTACGCGGCAACACCGGCGCACCTGGTCGGGCACGTCATGGCGGGGCGGCGGCGGCGGCTCGGCGGCGCGCTGCTCCGGCGGCTTGTCCGCCGCGCCGCCACCGGGCGTCGAGCCCTGCGACGCTGTGTCCGCCGACGACGACGACGACGACGAAGATGTCTCTGCGCGCCGGGGACAAACGGAGCCATTAATAAAGCAGTGTCGTGTCATTGTCCGATATTTGCTTATACCCCGGTTTTTGGGAGTGAAGACCCAGATGGAATTCAAGGTATGCAGCATAGGTCACAGTGACAATCAGTAAATGCGCTGCGCGCTCTATCACATATTGAAGGCGTGTTTTAAGCTTTTACCCACAAACATATAGATGTTCTCGAGTTCCGATGACACGTAAGAATTGCTAGTGACGCCAGAGTGAGTGAATTCGAGTGAAAAAATTACTGGTGGGCGCTACTGTCAGTGTGTGTCTTATCACTAAAACGTGGCTGCGCTGCCGCTAAACGCATTAGTTTCGGTCGCCACTACCGTACTTCCTTACTCGATGTTTATAACGAAACGTAAAATGTGAAGATGGTTTAAGGACATTTTGGTTTGGACGGTGGCGTTTGGTCGGGGTCTTCCAGCCCTCTCTCAGTCATATTTAAGAAAGATTCTTAAATAAGCTTGAGGGAGGCGATGGTGTTGGTGTTATATGACATTTTATAGTGGTGTATAGGGATGTATGGTAGGTAATGGGGATGTATGGCAGTGTATGGGGATGTATGGTGTCATATGAGATTGATTGATGTTTTATCATAGTTAAGGAGTCGTATGATGTTGTATGTGAATGTGATTTTGTTGAATGATCAAACAGACAGACAGACGTATACAGACAGAAACGCAGATGCAGGCAGGCAGATAGAGACAAAATTATGCAAACAGACGGACAGATGTACAGAAAATCCAAAAACCACATATTGTACAAATACCAGGAACTTTAAAAGACCACAGACAGTAATGTTTTCGAGTAAACTCAGAAATCTCATGAAACAACTTTGATCTCATCCATCCGTTGGCTCTGTGTGCCTTTACATTACATCATTTACATCATCGCGATTCCTTAGTTATTCCTAGCTATAAAAAAAACGGTGGTGTAAGCTGATCCTCTGCTAAGCCATGGAATAGATTATTGCAAAATGTATGAAGATTTATTTCGCCTCTAGGTTGGACCCTAGTATAGCGACGGAAAAAGCGATGGCGTCATCAAAACAAGCAGCTGTTGATATTTTGACACGATCGCCACACCCCACGTTCAATAACTGCCAAATTACACGAAGTGCTCAGATTTGCGTTTAAAAAGTCCTTAATGTCCTATGGGGGATACAAAAAAAACCCTAAGCGTAAGCAAGAATGCTACATAGAGCGTTTGACGACTTTTGAACACGACCTCAATGACATTTGTCTTGACAATCAAATGCGGAAACCACATTTTAGACACCGGCATTCAAGTGATCCCAGGTCGATTGTTATGTAATTATTCACCAGTGAGCAAAATTGTTGGTGTAACACAGGTTTAAGTATTCCTATTCACTATTCTGGGTTTGTTAGCAATAGGTCACTTTTAGGCTTATTCCCAGATAAAGCGGTGGAATTAGTATTGTTTATTAGTAAGGCTAAGTGTATGGTATGAACCACTCGGGCGCCAGTTAACCGCTCATACACAGACTATGTTCCTACTATGAAAGTATCTTTGAGCAGATGAATATACCTCCCAGGGTGAACTGCGTTCGTTACCTGGTCGATGCGGCTGCTGCTCCTTGCTGAAGGGCGCCTCGCACCCCGGCTCCTGCTCCCTGAAACAAGATGGCCGACCTTACATTACCCACATCTTGCGGGGCCGCAGGGGCGCGGGTTCTTGTAATAAAAATAATTGTGTGGCGCCATTTTTCCTTTATTATGCCTTTTCTATGGAACCTGACATGGTTGTCTTATACCACACAACTACCGTAATGATATTAGCCTAATACACAACATTTTCGAAGGAATTGCGTGCCATGCCAGGACCTTTCCTTTATGAGCACGGCTACACTGAACTGGATACGGACATATTTTCATTGCCACTGTAACCATAGTTTTATCCAATGCGGTCGGGATCATTCCTGCCACTAGTAGGGAAAGGGGACCTACAGTTTTACATGGGTTCCGAACCATGGAACAGCTCATATTCGTTCCGAAATGCACTTATCCAACTCAGAAAGATGATTTGAACCCTTGACCTCTCGCATGAAAGGCAAGTCCTCTATCCCATACCACGAGCTGTACTAAACATACCTGCCTAAACATTAAAATAAATATAAATATCCGGCGTAATTTTAAGACAGTTGGTACCACTGCAAAAGCGCCATCGGTTTAGAACGGTTTTAGAACGAAGTAGTTAATGATTCAGCAATAGATATAAATCAAGATTAATTATAGCCAGAAATAGGAAATTATGGGAAATCTGGAGCCCTTTTTTTTGCATTCAGAAATCAAGCACAAAACATCTAACTGATTTCTGTGGTTTTCTTTCAACATCCAAAATTGCCTTACACTAATTTCAAGGGTTGAGACTTTATCAAAATTAGTAGATTTTTGTAAGGATTTAAACATTTATTTATTTATTATTATATTTTTTTATACTAATGTGGTCTGTAACTATGTGTAGATTCAGATCATGAGCGGTGAGGAATATATTTTACGAGAAAAAACTGACTGCAAACTGAAGTCGGAGACCAGTCAATCAATCAATCTAACCTCGTCACCCGGCTAAAAGCGCTGGAAGAGACACAGGGGGAAAAAGCGTCATTCCTAGCCACGGGAGACACAAAGGAGTGTTGTTGCTTTTGTGTGCGAGGTATTTAGGCCGTCCCTTCTGACAAAACGTGACCTCCGCTATCGCACTGACCTCTGACAGCATGTCACGTTCGTGTTTGCTCGGACAAAAGTCTTTCTATTAAGCATTACGTCTACACTTACTCACATTTGTCCCAGAAATATGTGTAACTGCATTATGAACAGTTTACTCCAGGAAAATTTACAATTCTATAGTAGTTCAGCGTATGGGAAACTGGGAGATGGGATGGGGGGGGGGTACAAGTTTCGAAAAGGCGAGATTTGTCCTGGTTCCGAAAATTGGGACAAACCAATGAATCTATACTAATGCCATCGGACCCAAAAGACTGTGTCCTGCCCGAATATTGCAAAACTATAAAAACAATTGTTACTTAGCCCCTTATCACACTGCATGCAATAATCTCTTATCACTCCCATTACTTTACTTTACCTTAAGTTGAAAAGGACAAGTGATTTAAGTTTCATAGATCTTTATGTTTCAAGAGCAAAGTTCCTGCCACACAATTGCTGATTCGGATATTCTACGTGTGCTTGAGGGATGTTTTGTGAGTGCTGTAGTAGAAATTATACACATTTTAGAGAGAAATTATAACCATTCCGGAGTGAAATTAAAACAAATCCTTATTTTTCCGGTGACTCAGCGGGTTCTCTAAGAACTTTTCAACCTTAATTCCGGAGGTCATTCTGGACTTTTGCAGTAGGAGTGGAATGCATTGCTCTTTGGAGCTGGAGCGACCCATCGCTGGTTCAGGGATAAAAGGGTTGGGGCCTGAAAGGTTACTAAAATGCCAACACTTCATCGAAAGCAATGAAACATGGCCATATAGCCTTGACCTTGTTGGCAATCACCTTCACCATCACGCCTATTATACCTTTGATTGGGGTAGGCAAATCATGCATTGGAATTAAATTTTAGGATTTACATTATCAACTGTAGGTTTTTTGGATAATACCACATCGATTGTCGTGATGCTACCCCGATACGCCACATGGGAACCAGCTGCTGTGCCAGGACATTTCCTTGCACGTAAGAACTGGACGAAAAACACGGAAAAATGTTCATTGCCGCTTCGACCGTCTTGCAATTAATGCAATGAAACCAATGTGGAGTCCGAACCACGGCAAACCTGAATGGCCAAATGGTCACCCATCGCAAAGCCGATTGCTTAAGTTCTCTATTCTATCATCAGAGGAAACGGCGTGATGTTATGTATATGTATTTATGTTTGACAAAGATAATTTTATGTATTTGATGGATGCAATGTTACCTTTTCTCATTAATTTAAGGTCATTCAAATGTATAACTGTGACCCTCCGTCCCTTTATAACATCGTGCAACGCGGAGGAGGCAGGGAATGCACCCATTCATTGTAAAAATTCAAAAATTAAGAACCAACCGATCCTAGTTAGATTCTTTATCTGAATCTGGGGTCCTTCAAACATGGTGTGAAGAAGCACTTGGCCAGCTGGCATGGTTTTCGGACCCCTGTAAAAGTTCGAAACCCCATGGGCATAGTCAGGCACCTCTTTTGTTAAGTCCATAAAAAAGCATTGTTGCATTGTAATGAGATTTTTTTTTCCAGCCGGCTATTCCTGCTTCCGATGAATGTCCAGATCAAAAACTGTTTTATTTTTGAAATCTCATTACAATGCCAGCGTAGATGTCGATGGATAACATTACATTATTTACGACAAGCCCTCGAAAAGAAGGGTAGTCTAACCCTAAAGCACTCTCCCTCAATACATTTGCTAAGCTGCATAGTAAGTATGCTATGCCTGCATAGTACAGTCATACAGTGCCGTGGAAGCATTTCACCCCTCTGCCGCACCCATCGGCATTAGCATAATGCACAATAATAATATGGCATACGTAAAGGGTTTCCGCAGTCGAAGTGAGTGGCTCGTAGCTTACGGGCGCAGGGACTAACTTTGCATGCCAGAGATAATGGGTTCGATCCCTGTCCTGTTCATGCACCACTTTTCTTTCTCGATCTGAGTTGGATAATTGCATTTCGTCATGGATGCGACCGTTCCATGGTTCGGAATCTATATAAAGCTTTAGGTTACCTTCGCCTACTAGGTGGCAGGTTAAAGCCCGCCCAGCTTGCTACCAATGCAATTCCCGGCAATCAAAAATGGTTAGTGATTTCTATCCAGCACAACGTAGCGCTGCTAGTGTTCGTTCTCATAAATGGAAGATCCTGGCAAGCACCTAATCTCTTCGGGAATGTGGTGTGTTGGGTGGTATCTGACCAGTAGGTTAGTTACATAAAAAAATAAAAAGCTTTAGTGGTCTGACTGGGTTTTAAGTTTATGAATTGATTTCGTGTTCATCAATGCATTAACAATGTGATTGTTTTTTAATCATTATTTGATATCATTTTGGCTTGGTTTCCCGCCAGAGGGGTAAGGGAGAAATAGCCTAACCTCAATTAACCTATCCCAACGTAACTGGTATATGTTGCATTTACAGCTATGTAGAAATGTTAATTAAGTTTTTTATTATACTGCGATTTCCCTTTTTTTTAACCTGTGGCAAAGAAACATTACATTCATATTCTTCATAAGTTTTTAAATAATAAGTTAAACCGCAATTTGATATCAAACCTGCCAATAACTTATACCACGATATTTTTAAAAGCAATAACAGGAAGACAGTTAAGCAATCAGGGTATGAAACCTCGCTCTGAAAAATACCTAATTATGTATTCGGTGAAGCTTCCTACTGCTAGTCCTGTCTACACAGCTGCCAAGTTTTTATTGATCTAACTGCAGGTAAGTGACTCATTCGTCAAGCGAGTGGACGGTTATGGGTACTCTACATAAATTAGATTCCCTGACATTCCAATTTATTTTTTACAGTTTCAAGCTCTTCGCAAAGATACAAACATTCATAGATGCTCTTCAATTACGGGTACTACTAACCCGACCATTACGAAGTTGTCAATATGGTCATGTTAAAACAAGCTGCAATCAATACCTGGATTAAGGAGGAGTCTCTTAACCAGAGTGGTTTGGTATTACTTAGTTCAAATCCACAAAACCAAGTGATTGATTTTAAATCGGAGCATGCGTGGAAAGTACGCGGAGAATTCCCACTATTAGTACCATGGGAAGTCTAGAACTAAAGCATGAATAATAAATGTGTGGTAGGGATTTGAATATGTACAAACGGCGTCACAGTTAGCGCTACACATTGGATGTCGTCCCAGATCAGTTTCCTTATAAATGTCCATGCTGAGTGTGAGTACTTTGTTGATATTGTTACAAGGAGGTGTTGTGATGGAATAGCACAACTACATACATTGAAGCACGAAAGTATTTACCTGTGGACCGACCTTAGTCAACAGATTGCGCCACATACCTGTTTACATTTGTACACTCCAACTATCTGGTTAAGGTTCGTTCTTCTTGTTCACCGGGGTATGCCATATGCTCCGTATTTTTTTTTCATTCATTCTAGATTTCCAATGATATCAAGAATGTTCCCTTGCTGTGTTATTCAAAGTCGACAAAACACAAAATCTAATTTACTTTGCGACACTAATTAGTTATATACTTTTAATATTGCCATAGCCGTTGCCAACTAAACATTTTCAGAATTTTATGCCATTCATGGCCGTGTTTACAATTCTTTTTACTACTTTCATGGTATTCATAAACAGAGATATGTGGCAGCCTCGGTGTACCAGTGGTACGACGCCTCGGCGTTCAATCATAGAGGTTAAGCCACACTGGGCTCCTAGTTCCCGTGTGGAGTTGGACGACAGTTAGGTGTGAAGAAGTGTTTTCCTTCATGGGACTATCCAAAAATCCGAACGAATAAGACGAACTAACTGTTTCTCTCAACGCGAATGTTTTTGTTAGCTAACATGTGAGAGAACTAAACAAGATGTTACCTCGGAATGAATCGGTGCTACAGTGTGAAGAAAATACGCACGGAATATTTCTGTCACACTCAATTACACTCAAAAGTATAAATAGGCCACACACAGACTGCCCAACATTGTGTGTCACAGAGCTGTTTAAATATTCTGTTTTTAATCATTTTACAAGTTCATTCGCGAGAAGAGATGAATTGACATAGTGAGATGGATTTTGGAAGTCAGCTGATAAGTAGCGCACAAATACAAAGTAACACACAGACATATATACAATATACGGCTCAATTGTTACTTAAACGAAGGACTATGAGATAAACATCAGTATAACTTAAAACTACCTTGTTTCCCTGTGTACCACATAGCATCAATGTAGCCGAGCAATATAAGGAAGGCCTTGGCATGGCACCTAGATCTCATGTGGTGTGTTAGGTTAATATCTGACGGTCAGTTTGGTATTAGCCATTCATGTCCAGTTAGATAAAAAAATACCTTTTGTCTGTAATCGATTAATTTCTGAGTAGACGCAGTGTTTTATTACGACAAACGCCCATTTTGTGCAACCATAAAATGTGGGCGTGCAGTTACCTGGTAAATAAACTCACCGAGTGAACGGCCAGGTTCACCTAATTCTGCCGCTTAGTTGCATTTTTTACTTCACTCACTTTCCTGTTCATCTCGCGAGATAATTTACCTTAGTAAGCCCTGAGGACTGAAAATATTAATAATTTGCAAATCAGCTCCAGCGCTTGTAATCATGGAATGAACTCAAGTTCAATTTACAGGTGAATGTGACTCACTAACGTTTTGCTTTTGAATGACTTCATAGCTCAAAATTGTTTGATGTGTCATTCATCGCACTCTATTAGACTAATTAGAAAGGGACCACACTAGGGTGACTCCTGTGAAAGGGTTTGAAGCGAGTAGCTGTCGATCCATGAGTAAGAAATTGATAGTATTCACCGGTGAGTTACAGGTGACAGTGAAGCTGAAATACAATCGCCCACTTTTTGAAAAAAATCAATAAAAATGTTAGACTAAGCACCAAAATTTATATTATTGAATTAGCAACTTTGTTTCATTCGTTATTTGTCCGACAAAGAATTATTTGGCAGCAGTTAGATTTAAGGTGGCCCAACCCGGCGGGACTAACTCATTCGCGGGCACGGTACAAAACCGAGCTGTTGCGCTCTGGGACCTTCGATGTTTCAAAGAAAAAGCTCCGTGATGAGAAAGATGCTAAATGTCCACGAAAAAGACAATGTGCATAGTGTATGATTTGGTAAGATTTACGAAAATTTTAATTATAAAATGACTTATAGCTAAAAGTAAGCCACGACCGCTGTAGTCCAAAATCTAACAGTAACCAAATAGATTATAAATCTTGATTAAATTAGCTATGTCTGATGACTAATCTTTTTAAGATGTTCTTACTTTATCATAGCGTAATCCACCTCCAAAGTTATTGTATAAAATGCGCAAAAAATTCGAACTTTCAGACCTTATTTATCTTAGAAACAAAACACAATTTTACAATGCCAATGGTCATCAGACATCTAGTTCGATCAAATTTTGGATCTCTGACAAGAAATATGGGCGTGATCTTCTTTCCCCTTTTGTATGGGGAGATGAGCGGGATGGGCCACCTTAAGAATTGCCCGTAAGCTATGCTCCCCATGCGAAATGTGCTAATGGGGAGTAATGCGAAAATAACCAATTGTGAGCATTCTATTTCACTGGCCATTCGAGCCATTAATTTACCATCAAGTCCAACGAACAGGTAAATGTTTGTGTTTAAAAACAATGTTAATACACCTGAAAATAAACATACACATAACTTATTGTAAGCATTTTGCGAGTTTGTTATGCAGCTCTAAATCCTCTTTATTTCTCTGGAAAATCGAGTAAAAAGAAAACTCTTCAACTTTGAGCTGTCACGGTAATGTCAAAGAGCGAGAAGGAGATGGCGCTATGAAGGCCCGCCCGCGAGCGAGCGAGAGCAACCCACACCACACCGCCCACTTTTCATCGATTTTACCGCGGACTAGATTAGCACACCGTTTTGCCGATCAAAATCTGGACCCGTTTCTGACAGATTCGCCGGGATAGAGCCGCGGGAGCGGTGGCCGGGGAAATTATTGCAGTGGCGCGCTTACCCGGCGAAGTCGAAAATAAATCCGGCCCAATATAGCACTGTGGTTCACTTTGCGGCACTGACAGTTACATCTTGCTTGGACTGCGAAGGAACGCGTCACCCACCGCCGCGGCGAGCATTGACGACTAGGAAAAGGTCGCCGCAAACTCCGCAAACCCGACGCAAGACGATAATGCGGCAGAAAATCGGCAGCGGCTGAGATCGATACGATTCGGCGAATGACAGTCGTGCACTGGGGTGACCAGGTGCCACCAGCAAGATAACCGCCGCCGCGGCGCGCGCCGTATGTACCGGGAAAAGCGATGCGCGAGACGGTAGACTTTCGATTTCCTTTCGGACAAACGAGTGTCAGTGCAAAATGGAACCTCTCGCCAAGCTAATTGAAACGTTATGTTACCCACAGCTTAATTAGAATTGCTTCTATCCAATCTTTATTTTACTGTTAACCTCATTCTCATAACTGAAACTGAACAAAAACAGTCCAATACCCTGTAGGTATTCTTTTTTACTTGTTATGCCCGTTACATAGTTAAGCCGGATAGGATTTATTAAATCCAAACACTTTTACAAGACTTTTCAAAACGGATTGTACTGTTTTGGAGCGAAGCACAAGAGCGCAGCATGCATAATTAGAAGGGAAGCATAGGTAGGTACTATAAAAAAATTAAATTAACTAAAAGAAATGTACAAAATACCCTGTTCTTAAAGCTGACTTTTAAAACACGGCAACACCTTTGACTCCAGTTCGCAGAGCGGTGTGAAGTTATCGCGATCTCAGCTGACGGAAAGATTATGGCGGCCGCGTGAAGATAGCAGCGAGGGCGTTTGTTCAACTACACTTCTACTATTCATAACTGGCGCTTGAACATTGAAAATATAAATATAAACAAACCAGCTTGTGACGATTTCAAATCATTCGATAAATCAAATAAACGTAATATTCAAAAAATATCCATTCAAATTGTAAAATTGCTTAATTTATTCAACCAAAGTATATTTTAACATTCTTTTAAAACACCAATTGTAAGTTGGATGTTTGTAATTATTAATGAGACAAGGTTCCATGTACAGCTTCTTTCTGCATAGTTTTTCCATCTTTCATGTTGGTTTTTGTAATTCGATGAATTAGTCATTGAACATTTTACTCGTCCATCTGATGATCTGATCCAGGTGAACCGTCTGATGAATATATACACACCACAAAGTATTTATTATCTTTTGCGTGCACCTTAACATAATGAATATAAACCTTACTTTTATGTTTTTATGTTAAATGCGACATGACGTCCGCCAGGTTCTCAACTAAGTGGTGACTGACGACACCCATGGACTTTAGAATTTTCTCGAGGCTTCGAAAACCATGTCGGCCGGGCAAGTACTACTTAAAATCACTTCTAAAGGACCTCGAGGATGTAATTTTGGGGAACAATCTCGCCAGGAAGTGCATTTCACAGTGTAACGAAAATATACATAAAGGATCATTTGGTTATTATAGAATGAATTCGTGCTGAGAAATGGTGGAATTGTAATATGCGCAATATCCATCTCAATTTTATCAAAGATTGAAGGTTGCCCACGAACGCCTTCAAAATTAGAAGCGACAACGGTACTTTGTGTAGAGTAGCTGTATGTATTTTAATAGGCGTAAGAATAAAATTGAATGTTTTAAGCGTTTTCTTTAGAGATAGCATAAGTTGTCTTAAGGAGCTGCGAAAAACGGATTGGGTCTTCGAATTCTGGGTTTCCAGCCAGCGGAATTTTTCGTCGTTTCCGGGTTTGTTAAAAACAAATTACCCACATCCTGCACATGCGCTGAATTTTGGAACCGGTTTTCAAACTAGACGCCTTCTGATCCTCATTATAATGCACCAAATAGTAGCAAACAATATTGCACGGCCTTATTGGACTGTATGAAAAACACGGAACATTTTTATTGCCGCTTCGACCATCTTTCATCGTACCCAAAGGGTGGAAACGGAACCCTATTACTAAGCCTCCGCTGTCCGTCCGTCCGTCCGTCTGTCACAGGGCGTATCTCATGAACCGTAATAGGTAGGCAGCTGAAAATTTCACAAAGTGTGTATTTTTATTTAGCCGCTATAACAACAAATAGGTAAAATAAAAAATCATAAAAATTTAAGGGGGGTCCCATACAAAAAACTTGATTTTTTTGTGTTCAATATTGTACGATGGTAAGGAACCCTTTATCCGACTCGCACTTGGCCGGTTTTTCATCATCCATAGACAGTACACAGCACTCGGATTTGTCATATTTTATCATTAGCCAGTTTCGCAATCCCAGCGAGGAAGAACTGGCAAGAAACTCCGCTGGTTTTTTTTTTCAACATCCAGGCTCGTGCCTTTTTTCTTAGTCAAATTAAGAAATATTTTTCTGAAAATTTTCTCATTAAATAAATCAACTGAGCTACGTTTGGACGTTAATGTTTTTTTTATAACTTAACATGTATCCATGACATGTACGGCTTTTTACATTTGTTTACTAGAGGCTATATCACGGATATAAGTTAATGTTTAAAAAAAACGTATAGATGTAGCTCTTTATTTATTTTTATTTATTTATTTTATATTAGACAGGCAGCCTAGGCTGATGTGTCTAAATCGAGTACATAGTTCATTGATATATTATAATTATTTTTTCACTTAATCGGTTTCAGTTCACTTAGTTACTTATTTTAAAAATGTATTTATTTAGATAAGCGTCCAAACGATTCTTAAATTGATTAGTGTTGTTTGCACTTATAATGTCCTCTGGAAGTTGGTTCCTCTTACTTCATTGTTTTATGTAACTGGACATGGATGGCTAATACCAGACTGATCGTCAGATATTAAGCCTAACTCACCATATGCTATTTATTGTCATTATATCAAATATAGACCCTCAGCACTAATGCCACGGACCCCTTAGGGGTCCATGGAACCCAAGTTAAAAAACCCTATCTTAAGGTGGCCCATCCCGCTCATCTCCCCATACAAAAGGGGAAAGAAGATCACGCCCATATTTCTTGTCAGAGATCCAAAATTTTGCTCAAAATAGCTTTATTTGATCGAACTAGATGTCTGATGACCATTGGCATTGTAAAATTGTGTTTGGTTTCTAAGTTATAAGGTCCGAAAGTTCGAATTTTTCGCGCGTTTTATACAATAACTTTGGAGGTGGATTACGCAATGATAAAGTAAGAACATCGTAAAAAGATTAGTCATCAGACATAGCTTATTTAGATATAGGTATACATAGGTTTTTGTTAGATTTTTGACTACAGCGGTCGTGGTTTACTTTTAGCTATAAGTCGTTTTGAAATTAAAATTTTCGTAAATCTTACCAAATCATACACTATGCACATTGTATTTTTTGTGGACATGTTGAATCTTCCTCATCACGGAGCCTGTCTTATTCTTTGAAACAGATAAGGTCCCAGAGTGCAACAGCACGGTTTTGTACCGTGCCCGCGAATGAGTTAGGCCCGCCGGGTTGGGCCACCTTAAAACAATTAAATAAAATCTTTAGTAGTTGTATGCAGAATAATTTTATTACAAATAATAGTTTTATAAGTCTGAGGGTCCATTCAGAGTAAGAGTGAGTTCGAATTCGCCACTAAATATGAACTCACTTTTTTAAATAGTTAATGTTTCCACACTTCTAGAACATCATTACAGTTAGGTAAAAATCTGGTTTGTCCCGTAAACCCGTTGGAAGTATAAATAACGGAACCGTTATTTATACTTCCAACGGATTTACCTAACTGTAATGATGTTCTAGAAGTGTGGAAACATTAACTATTTAAAAAAGTGAGCTGATTTTTAGTGGCGAATTCGAACTCACTCTTACTCTGAATGGACCCCTGATCTTTGCGCTAAGCTACAGTGAGAAGTAACAATAAATAATAACAATGAATTTATTAAAAAAAAGCTACGTACTTCAGTCACAAGTCACGGTGCCTTGTTACTTTTATGACAATAATCGGGTTTGAAAACTTTCGACTCTTTTGTTTAATTACTTTTGATCAGGTGTGAAGCTTTTCCCTCTTGTTTTTTTCTCTTTCCACGAATCTATTTCAACAGAGTTTCCACGGTAAACTTATTAAAAAAACACTCAAAATACACATTCTACACTTAGAAATAATACGTGCACTGCTCCTGGACAAGGTGACGGATAATTTACCCACTATTAAAGCTTTTCTTTCAACTTTTTGATGTGCAAACACGCATTTAATCATTTGATTCACTTTCAACTTCAAGGCGGTATCGTCTTCCTTTGTATATTTCTCGTTTCGTTCTAAGCAAGACAAAATCTTCCCAATGCCATTATCGGTCTTATTTTTTATGTCTTTAATAATTTTTTCTTTGATTTTTTTATGCAAAGTAATATATAGAGGCAAGTATTTTTCTTCACTAGTAAACGTTTCTTTGAGCGCTGATATGCTTTTCGTTACTAGTGATAATATATCAGGATTATCCTTTTTAATTTTTTCTTTACTTTCATTGCTTATATCCTCATCGATTATTGTATTGCCAACAAAATAAGAAGGTAGCTCATCGTAGACCAATATCAATATATTTTCTCTGAGGTTATTTAATAATGTCTCAGTCATGTTAATTTTAACCTTCTCCTTAACTATTTCAACCAAAATGTCGATACTGGGTCTTATTTTTCTCTCGAAGACCACCTTTTTTGTTCGCTCAATTTTAAGAGTTAGTTTGAAGAAGTGTTGTTCTTCTTCGTCGAGTTTCTGAGCCATGTTCTCTCATTATCTCCGAGAGTCCGAGATACAACTGAACTTTATTACCGAAAGTTTCTTTAATTTCCGCTTCTTCAAAACATTCGTCCAGTTGTGAAGCGCTTTCTTCCACAGCAGGTTCTCTTACATCTCGTGGGATTTGGTTTTCTCCAGCAGTCAAATTTTCCAGGTCGTCCCTTTTTTCTGCTAAATTTAATTTAATAAGCATAACGCACACGGTTACGAGGAAAGCCGTAAAGGCAACGGAAACGCCCATGCCTATGAACTTCCGCTGAAAACTGATTGCACGTACGTTCAGTGTGGGTTATGGCGTGATACTTGATACGTGACGAATACTTGAAACATTTTATCAAACAGAAGAATAATAATCGTGCTCACTGTAATGTTACAATTCAAGTGACGTCGTGTTTATTAAAATTTTATAATACTAGCTGCGGTACCTGGTTGTGCTTAGGAAAAAATATTTTTTGGATTTTTATTTTTTGTGTACCGAAATGTAATGTTATGGGTAGTGTACAGAGTGTCCCGAAACTCATCATTAGGCCGCTACTCGATAAAAGACCAGTTTATTTCAGTTCTTGTTAAAGTGATTTTTATACGTACGTAAAAAAATCACTGCCATGCCAAAGGCCATGCTATTTAGTAAAAAAAATAAGTTTGCACAGACGTTATTTGTCAATTTAATGACTGCGATGAATAGCATGGTAGTTGTGTGGTATTAGCCATCCATGTCAGGTCGCATAAAAAATAAAAAAAAAATAAAAAAATTTAGGATTATAATAATATAAAAATCATTGCGAAATTGGAAAAACTGTGATTACAGTACCTAAATAGATTTCAAAGATAAAACATTCAAACATATTGCCGTCGTTACCAAAATCGTATTTGGCATCAGACGCAGAACCAGTCCTAGATCGACTTAAGTAAATACAGTTTTTCGTACTAAGCATGTCCGTAACGCAGTTAAGGCTGTTCCGACCCATATAAAGTTGTTTGCACACATAACGCAAAAAGTATTGCGCCACGAATTAATAATAAACCTTTAATATAGTCATATTACTTGCAGCGAAAACAATTTCACCATTACAGGATTATTGGTTTTGTTACAATTTATTTAAATACGATTTTTATTTAACAGCGCCATCTAACGGTGTAAAACTTCTAATCGGCAATTACGACGAAACCATTAAACCTGAAATTGTGAATATGTTTTCGCTGCAACTACTATGGCTATATTTAATATTTTTGACGAATTCGTGCCTTAAAGTGCAATACTTTTTGCGTTCTGTGTAAAAAAACATTGTATTGGTCGGAACATCCTTAAAGGGTTAAATCAATGTATGTAGGTATAAATTTTAACACTGTGTCAGTTGGAGGCATTGATTACGAAAGGAGGGGGGCCTGTAGGAGAATTCCAAATTATGGTTCCAGCATATAGCCGCGAAGTTTTGCTGGTTCGAGTCCAGCTTGAAGTAGTTATTTTTACAGGAATCTTACTTAAATTTATGTCTCCTTGCTTCACGGTCGATTATACGTTCATACATAACCCATTCCCTGTTAAATTATTATTTAATACTAAGACGGTTTTACCCTATCGATTAACCTGAGCTACTTGCGGGCGTTAATCTTTTCCATGCTCTAAAACTTTTACTAGGTTTTGAATATTTTTATTTTTATTTATAGTGTCGTGACCTACGTCTTTATGTTATTATTATTTAATTTTTAGATTGTAAAATATTGGCTAATAACCATAGTTATGTACTGGAAAATAAAGATATTTAAAAAAATACATACGGACATAGATTCCAGCTTTCTGATGTGATTAAAATGTTCGATTAAAATCTGACAATTTTTAGGGTTAGGGAACCGTAAGGGCCTGGAACACCATTTAGCTAGTTATTTTGTTAAATTGTGCCTCGGCCATTGGACAAAGAAAGCATTTCTTAATTTGTTTATATCTCAGAGCCCCGCTATCTTCAAGATAGTCTTAAGTTCCTCTAATTTATTTAGAAAAATACTCTAGTTACCATGATTACACTAGTTACCTGGTAATCTTAGGTTGGTTTTCACTGAGGGCCTTTATTACTAAAGTGAAATCATCTTGAACTGGTATTGATTACAGGATGGTAAGAAAAGCCCCTCAGTCAAGGGTTACGAGCTGACTAAGCTCACGATCATTGCGGAGACTAAGGGCCGAGTGCACGAAAGGACAAAAAATCAAAATCAACGTCAACGTACGATTAAACACGTCACTTTGTATGGACAGTATGGAAGGAAGTTCATGCGGTTCACTAAAAACGACGTGTTTGAACATTGATTAACTCGGCCGTCTCTTCTCGCAATCGGGGCTTAGGGAAGAGCGCACGAAAGGACAAAAAATCAAAATCAACGTCAACGTATGATTAAACACGTCACTTTCTATGGACCGTATGGAAGGAACTCCATGCGGTTCACTAAAAGTGACGTGTTTGCACATTGATTATCTCATCCGTCTCTTCGTGCAATCGGGGCTTAGTGTCACAACGATACAACACACATCTGGCCCACTCTTTGACACTGGTACATACCACGGGACGTCCCAGTGGAGTTGAAGCCTCCTCGGCGCTAGCAGTGACATCGCGCTGCGCTGTTCCTTCAGATTGTCACTTGTCACACGTCACTGGTCACTTTTCATGGCACTCGCTACCTGAAACAGAACGAAATTATGCAGCGTTAGTGTCCACACGAAAAGTGAACGTCTTTGAAGGAGAATCGAAACGGCAGAAAAAAAGATGACGAATCCGAGTGTGTCATTTACATCTAATGGACGAAATAAAGAAAGAGAAACTGAAACGAAAACACTGTATTATAAACGTAAATTATAGCCATATGTGTTGTAGCCAAATTATTTACGTGATATCATAGTCATTGCTTTCGTTGTAATGACCATTATACATTTTATTTAGTTAGATGGCGCTACCATAGATTAAAGAGGAAAGTATAGATAGCTAATTTATGGAGAGCTAATGTATGACATTTCTAACCAGCGCCATCTTCCGTCACTGCCGGGATGGCGCTAGTTAGAAATGTCATCGTAGCAGCGACAATAAGAAGTATTTAGCGAGTTTTGTACGTTTTATGACGTTAGCAGTCTATCCATACTATCCTTTGTCTATGGTATTACATATCTCCATATGATCTTCCTAAAATCTAGTACAAATGTATTCAAAAACAACTGAGTGTAAACGGAAGTAGAATGAAGGTGCTTCCTGGAAGTCGTCGTGCAGCGTCCCATTTGGCTTCAGACACAACTTTCCATTGTCTGCGTTGGTTGCTTTTTCTAGGTTACGACCTTAATGTGGAGCGTGTAAATTCTAGCACTATTTAAGGGGCATGCGCTGCCCTCGAATCATGTTGTTTTCATTTAAAACGACGAAGGTATAGTTTCAAAACTGCCAAAACTTAAGGGGACATGTGACCCTAGAACGACCGTATCTGATAAGCTTTCGTTTTACATTTTTAGTTTTTATAATAAGTTCTTGTTTGCAAACATGATTATGGGAAAAACTTGATAAGAAACATTTTATGATTTAAATGAATAAAAGTTCGTCCTTGCCTTTCAAATCCAGCCATTACATTTCAAAGTGGTTTGAATTTTTTTTCAAGCGTATAAACGCCCACAAATTAAGCGGTGAGGGTATATTATTTTATATTGTATTTACCATTCAGTTCTCGAAGACCTAGATGGAATTCAACTTATGCAAACTAAGCCACAGTGATATAATCAGCAATTAAGCTCTGTGCACTTTATTACATATTGGAGGTGTGTTTAAGCTTTTACTAACCATCATATAGGTGTTGGTTGATGTTTCACGAATTAACTAGAAATAGTCTAAAAATAAATGGACAATAAACTATTCATAAAGTGTGTTTATCACGTAAGTACAATACTATAAGTGATATTACTGTTACATGCCTAGACTGTGTCATAGTCATTAATTTGACGAGCAGTGACAGGTTTGTAAATAATATTTCAATCAGGGGGTCCATTCAGAGCAAGAGTGAGTTCGAGTTCGGGAGTGAGTTAACCTAAAAATAGCTGGGAAATATATTATTATTTAAATAACGGAACCGTTATTTCTACTTCCAACGTATTTACGGGACAAACCAGATTTTTACCTAACTGTAATGATGTTCTAGAAGTGTGGAAACATTAACTATTTAAAAAAGTGAGTTGATATTTAGTTGCGAATTCGAACTCACTCTTACTCTGAATGGACCCCCTGTACTAACAGCGTTCTAAAATCGACATAAGTGACGTTGGTGTAAAGCACAAATTGATTGTTATGTAAAATTTAGAGAAATAAAATATTTATCCATGGGCTTCTTGCAACGTTACACAGGTCCGCATTCCTTAAATTCCTTCTGGGTCTTCCCTTTAAAAAACCGTGCATAATAGAAGAAAATCAGTGGGTCTCGATGCCTGATTTCCTTATTATCCAGACATGAGATAGAAAGAAAGTGTGTATAGATAGACTGTAGAAACTTTCATCCCTTATTTCACCCCCTTCGAGTTTAATTTTCGCCACAGATGGTAGCCTTTGTCCTTTACCAAGGACTAGACTGTCTCTATAACGCAATTCATCAAAATTGGTTCAGTGGTTTGGGCGTGAAAACGCAACAGACAGACAGAGTTACTTTAGCATTTATAATATTAGCGTGTATATGGATTGCATAGACACTGCGAGAATAAAGAAGGACGGTATTCCTCGTTTTCCTTGACAGGGTAACCTCCTGGTCATGCAGCCAGAACGTTCTCGGAAGCGTCTGGGCAGACGGCGACAGGTAAGAAAGCGCTTTGTCGGCTCGTATTTTTGCAAGAATTCGTTTCGCAGAATGTCAACGAACTCGCGAATTCGGAGCGCGGGAATCCGACTCGCGCTGCCAAGATACGTGACAATGCGCAAATTTCAGGAATCACGCGGCCAATTAAAGCTTTTCAGGATATTGTACTCGCTTCCTCATTGTCGTACGAACCGACTTGTATGGGGTGGATACATTTTTTTTGCAAATGTTAACACTGAGATTATCGAAAACCGTTGGAGGGAGAGCCGCGCGGGCAGCGGGAAAATACGCGTCGCTTCGTGCAATTTAAGCTTTACACGGGACAACAGCGTGCTTTTTGTATTTTTTTATATAAAAACTAAGTTACTGCACGAAGACTGCGTTACTGTTTAGAATTAAATATGGATTACGATGTGTAAGTGAGTGTCCAAGTGACGGGGCTCATCCCGATGAGGTCTTTTTTTTAAATGCATTGGATTAGATGTTTTTAAGCGGATTATGAGGTGATCGAGTTTGATACGATGGCTCGTGCCTGTTTCCTCATTTTGAACATTAAATAAATCAACTGAAAGCTACGTCCGTACGTTTATATGTTTTTTATAACTTATTTTATATCCATGATATAAGCCTCTAAATAATTGTATCAAAATTTTGTTATCAAAAAAATCAAAACGTACAGACTAAGCTTTCAATTGGTGTATTGAATGTTCAAGATTTGAGAAACATATTTCTTAATTTGACTGAGAAAACAGGCACGAGCCATTGTATGTAACTCGATCACTTCATTATCCTCTTAAGTTGTAAATTTATTTATTTTATTTATATATGTTCATTGCACTCAAAATTCGGGCAAAAGATACAACTTAATACCGGCAGCCTTCGGTATTGCGAGCAGTAGTACGAGTAGCAGTTATAGAGACAAATATTTTACTAAATCAAACATAATACACAATATAACAAAAACAGATCAACAAAATATCACTTGTAGTTTTAGTTCTATTCCTGTTTCATTTGTGCATAGACTTTTGACCCACCCTATATTAGAGCTAAATGTGTATTCTTACATTTTACAGTAAATGAGGATTCCACTTGTTATTATTCTCAGAATGAATATATTTTTCGTCTGCTTCGAACGAAAACCGATAAACTGTTATTTTTGAAAGGTCCAGCCCGGCGTCATGCTCGCATGGACGTGTCACCTCCATGGATGCTCGTGGCAACTTCAAACATTACTAGGCGAAACATGATGGCCAAGCACAGCATCGCTCACCGGCGCGGCAGTGCGATTACGATGCGCGACATGAGGCGTAGTTGCCGCACCTACACCAAATTGACAGCAAACTGACGGCTTTCGAGTACAAAATATGTCAGTTTCGGGTACTAACCGAACCTACACCTCATTCCGCGTAATTGCGTCTTTCCTCGTAATCGCACTGCGGTCGCCGGTGTGCTGCAATTTCGTAAACGCAATAGCTGTCAGATACAACCGACCTCCCTCGTTTCGTGCTTCGTAATCGCACTGAAACAGAAAGTTTTCAAAAAGACCATGACTGTAGATCTATCTGGTAGGTATTTGCCATGGAGGCCTCACCTCCATGGTATTCGCACCTATTAGATGATTCTGTGTACATATTTTCAACACACTTTTATTATTTCATATTTCTACACAAATATAAAACTCAATGGGCGGCCGATTCAGCGTATCCCTCAAATGCCTGCTCTATTCAATGGTGTAAACCTGCGGAAACGAAGAGCTCAGCGAAATTTCGATAAGTGATTTGTAACTCAGATGTCATTACTGTTAGTTTCCGAGGGAATACAATATTCTACCTCAGGGTATCATTTTACATCCATTTCAATGTGGCTACATACATGTGCAGCATAAGCAAGATCACATCGAGGCATCCAGTTTCCATGTAATCTGTTTGGCTAGTCTAATGACAGTAGGATTACTTACCATGTCCAGGAGTGTTATCACTATAAAGTAACTCGCCGAGTGAACACGCAAGTGAGTGATCAAATCTTAAGTCTAGTTGCATTTCGTACCTTGCTAACTATCAAACGACGTATTATTAGGCAAGTAAACTTAAATTACGAAATGCACCTAAACGTCAGATTTTATAACCATTTTCCGTTTACCCGGCGAGTTAGGAACTTTGTCATAGCGAGCCCCCGTTCCTTGAGACTGTTGTGATAACGGGGTTCTGAGATTAAAAAACTGGCCAAGTGCGAGTCGGACTCGCACACGAAGGGTTCCGTATCTTCACACAGAAAATCAGGTTTTTTGTATAGAGCCCTTTAACTTTTATTATTTTTGAATGTTACCTATTTGTTGTTATAGCGGCAAAATCAATACACACTCTGTGAACATTTCTGCTGCCTACCTATTACGGTTCATGGGATATAGCCCTGTGACGGACGGACATCGGAGTCTTAGTAATAGGGTTCCGTTGGCACCCTTTGGGTACGGAACCCTAAAAATTAAGAAATGTTCTCTTTGTCCATCGGTCAAGTCACAATTTTGCACGCGAAATCGTCTGCCGGGCCCTTACAGTTCACTTCACCTGAAAGTTATCAGATTTTAATAAATAAAATATAATCACTTGAAAAATCATCATCATTGCCCCATACATTTTGGGCCCCTCAAAATTTGAGTGTCTATTTACCAAACCTGTGTCATAATTTTGAAAATAATATAATTTTTCGAGTAGTGAATTTTGAAGACCAAATTAATTACCATTTTAAAGTTATTGACCAAATGCGGTTTTGAGTTAACGAATGTTTTAGAGACACCAGAGCTCCGCGTACAGCAAACTGCTATAATCCAAACGCAATAATAATGGAGAGAGTTTAATGTCCCTTTGATATTTCATAAGCAACAATCCTTCACATTTGTCCTAGGGATAATTTTACATACGTATTTACGCCTTTTCTTGTCCCTTACCGGACGGAATGGCATGGAGCAGGCTACCCGAACACATCTTGTGACAACCGAAGTACTAAGCTATGTTCTGTCCTTGTCTTATTCATATTGTTAATTGGAAAAGAAGTAATTGTGAATGATTCCTTTTAATGATTTAACGAGTATCCGGCCGTGAAAAATGGGGATTCAGATAGTTCAAAATATGTTAAAATAATAAATATAAATCATCGCATATGTGTCAATAAAAGACACGAATGATTTCTAATGAGCCTGGATTTGGGCATTCTCCTTAGATTTTTATGCAAATATCTGTATTTTCTATTTAAAAAAAATCTAAAATAAAAAAAAAAGTTTGCGCATCGAGTAAGAGTGGCGATAAAAACTCACCTATGCAGCGGCATTTTAGGGTAGCGCCGGCCAGTCAGTTCGCTTATGAATTCGGGATGCGCAACTAAATACCGTCGTGTGCAATTACGTGTCGGTGGTAACTCAAGAACATCAGGAGTGAGCGAATTCGTAAGCGAGCTGACGGGCCGCCGCCACCGTCAGTGTATGTCTTAACACTGTACGGAGGATACTTTGCCACTATACCGATGAGTTTTGGTCGCTACTCCCTTCCTTACTGAAGGCTCTTCACACCACATTATATTTGATCATATGTTTATTTTGATCACTATTAATTTTTACAGAAATAATAAAATTGAATAAAACATTTTGTTCTTCTTTAAGTAACTACATACATATGTCATCAGTTCACTGTAGTAGTTTATTACAGAAATATTTGTATGCAAATGTTTCACAATGTTGAAAGAATGACGAAGCAAATTTACAGAGCAGAAGTGAACGGAAGTGTTGTGCGTGCATGAAAAGATGTACTTATGTCTATAGATGAAGCTAAAGAGGTGTGCTGTGATTGAACCGTATGGCGCTCTATCATATCTGCCTACCCCTCCGGGAAAGAGGCGTGAAGGTATGTATGTATATACGTGCATATTTTTGTATAATTCTCAAATAGTAAGTACATACATGTTTACTCAATCCGTTTGAGCTATCTGGACTCCGATCGTCGCCGCCTCCTCATCTATTTTTGGAGGGAGCGAGAGAACATTTCACATTCACCGACATTTTCCTCAAGACTCGAGCAGCGGAAAAGCAGGCATTTCCACATTGGTTACGTAGATAAACGTCACACATTCTTTAGAAACGTTGAATACGATTACAATTTTAATTGTAAGCTACCCTTCATTCAGTCACGTGAATAGCGAAAAATGTAAAAGTATTCTCACAGTGAACGTGTTAAGGCTGTCAACGGAAATCTAAGATTTGAAAAAAAAAAATATTCTGTATCCATTGACCAAGGCACCGCAAATCGTCTATCAGGCACTAACGTTTCCCCACCCCTAAACGTTGTCAGTTTTAATCTTTTTTATCGCTTGAGAAAGCATGATTCTATGTAAAAATATTTTAAATTGTTTTAAATCGCATATGAACGTAAAAAAGAATCCGGTTTTTACTAGCCAATGTTTTCCAATCTAACAGATACATTACAAAAAAAAACAAACAAAATGCAGACGTATTGGAGGGTTTGTGTGCGTGGGAATTTCCGAATGGGAACTGACTTGACAACCCATTTTTAGAGAACATTCGCCCGCGGTGGCGTTGTTTCGACTGTGTGGCATCCGACGCGCCTCCAGATTCCCATACAATTATATGGTCACTTTGACCATACGGCGGGGATGCGATATCTACCACATGCCATTTCTCCTTCCATACTCTTCAGTGGTATAACATTAACAGTAGGTATAAAGTAAGTTATAAAAGAACTCAAACCATTTCGAAGAAAGTTCTTTCTTTTTTCAAATTTGGAGATCAGAACATTTTCTTTCGAGATGGTGGCGACTATTTTTAAATTTGGAGCGTCCAATTTCGGTTTTATCTGAATTAGGTCTCCCGAAAAGAAGGGACTTTAAATGGGACGTGACTTCACTCGTAAGCAGATACCTAAAATTTGGTTATATATAGAGATTTAGTATGTAACTGGACATGGTTGATACACCATCATTATAACAGTCTAACTATAGATATTTGTACAGACAATATATGCGCTGACGGGCTGGGTATATGCCGATATGGGTTCCAGAAGGATGAAAACACGGTCGAAGCGGCAATATCCGTGTTTTCCATCAGGTTCAATGTCCGTGTTTTCCATACAATCGTGCTCATAAAGGGATGGTCCTGGCATGGCACCTATCCTTCGGGAATGCGGTGTGTTGGACTAATATCGCGACGTTGTTTGTGGTTTTAAATATACCATGACCAGTTACTTAAAAAAACTACACATTTCTGCATTTCAGCAGGGGAAGTCAATATAAACTCATCTCCATTAAAAGCATCCGTCTAAATAAATATGTATTAGAGCAATTACACTTGATTAATGATAATGTGGCTCCTAAGAACGTTGTATTATTAATTATACTTGCAAGACACGACTATTATTAATTTCCTCAAACATAACAGTTGGATCTTACATCTTCTAGAGTGCCAAGATATTTGTTTCTAGTAGTGATGGGCTATGGTGTAACCATTTGTTAAGTTCACCACGGTTATGGCAATCGAATAATGCTAATCGTTATCGAATAAGACTATGGTATACTAAATATTCGTACCTCGGCACAATGACCCAAACCAGTTTCTCGTAAAAAATACATATAATATATTTCATATGTTCAAAATATAAAAAAAAAGAGAAAATAAAAGATTCCGACGAATTGAGAACCTCCTCGCCTTTCTTTTGAAGTCGGTTAAAAAAGACAGCATGTCGAAAGCAATCGAGCCTACGAAATATTGATTCAAACAAACAGCAATTTCTTTGTGTTATGAAAATTTTAGTGAAGAAATCATAATACGTAATTAAAAAAAATAAACATATTATTTCCGAGTTATGAGGCATAAGAATAACACATTTTGAAGAAAAGATAGTTTGGTTCTGAATGGGCGAAACTTCGACCGTTGAGGCTTGTCGTGGGTGCGGTTTCCAGAATTCTTACTAGGTGAAAGGATTATTCTCTCCCGGGTTGGAACCATAGCATGGAATAAACTATGGTCGAAGAAGCAGTAAAAATTAGCCGTGTTCGGTCCAGTTAAATATAACCGTACAATAAAATGAATGTGCCCCTTGCGGTGTATTGGGTTAATATCATAACAGTACATAGGTGTAGTATAGCCATCCATGTCTAGTCCTAAAAATAATCATAACAAATTAAAAACTTTAAATTACCGTGTATTTCTAATCAAATACAGATATAATATAATCTATACTATACACGGTGTTAATTTTTTTCGCGACATTTCTATTTTAATACCGATTATTTAACTATTTCATATACTGATCATTTTCTGGTTTTTAAAAATGAAATCTAACATAGTAAAAAAAAAATTGCAGATTGAATCCAAACTTTTACCTCAGCGACAATTTCCCTTTGGAATGGTGTAAGCACGCCATGTGTACGCGCCACTGCCAAGGTCACGCGTCTGCTGTCTTGCAGCTGACTGCGCGCCGCCGCCAATTTTATTGCGTCGATCCGAATGTAAATTTTCACATTTATTTTAAAAAATGTACTTTTTAGAACTTTTTGTGAATGCAGTGCGGTTCCTATTACGAAATACTATGTTTTCATAGTAGTATTATAAATCGAAAATTTTAAAACAAAAGGTCAAAACAAAAAAAAACCTACATTTTCGGCATCAATATGTGTCCCAAAACAATCCCCTTTCCGGAATGTCGCCTACTTGGGTTAACACCGTGTATATCTTGTCCTATCTCAAGAGTTCACATTCTTCGTATTATTATAAAAAAGAGTTTCTTTTGCCTTCTACGTCGGACAACGCTTAGCGTCGTCACACTTTTGGCTGCCGGTCCGACAACAAACGTCATACCAGATTAATTACATACTCGTAGTTCTGTCAGGACACACCTTTCGCAAACAATATTTATTAGCAGCCGATCCGCTTGAGGACTGCGCACTTACTTCGCTCACTGACTTTAGACAGTTGGTTTGGAACGTGAACATTTTCATTATGGAGTCGTGACTGGATCAAATAATATTGTAGCAATTGGATACAATCTTATAAACACTATTGCAAATGATATTAACGAAGTTACTACAAAATAAGAATTAGTAGACATTGTTAATAAATAAAAAAACAACATACACATTCCTTGCATTCGTCAACATATTTATATTTACAACTTAAAGAGAAGTCTTAAATTACAAAGGCTAAAGACAGATTTACACGTGAAGTGAACATTGAAAGAATATGTGATATAGGAAGAACGAAACATCTATAGAGCTGTATGAATGTCTTGAAATTTCATGCTCAGGAATCAGGGATCTTTCTGGTGATAAATTTTTGTTATAGCGGTTGTCAAATCGGTTTTCTCGATGGAAATATTCCTAATTCTTGAGCACGGAATTCCAATAATAGGCCTACAGATGTTTAGTCTGCGGACTCAAGCCACCTAACCTTGCGGGCAGATACGTACGTTACGTGGATACCTAGCATTCATTATCGAAAACAGTTAATGCAATTCACGAAATTCATATTGAAGCATTATTATCATATTATGCAAATAATCAGAAAAATGTTTGGTCTGGACATTCGTCTCAAGCAGGATTCGAACCTACGACCTTTGGATTTATATATACACGAAAGTGAATATATATAGATATCGTAGAAAATCCTGATAAACAACGTGAAAATTTCTTTTCAATTTAAAAGAAGAGTCTAAATAAAATGATTGCTTAAATGTATTAGTCATGACCTCGCAGCTGGTCACCTGGCTTTATTTAGTATGTAACTTCCCAGGTTTGTTTAATAAAACATTTTCCTCTACGATCTGATGAAAGAGACTAGTATTAACTTCTTTCAACGAAGCCATTCGCGGCTTCGGAATGTTTATTAAAACGCGTAGCGTAAGCCAACGTGCGTGCAGTATTTTAAGTAAACTTGGGATGGAAGACACGTTTCTCGGAAACGCCATCATGTGTTTGGTGGGCTAAACTCGCGAAGAACGCTACCAGAGCATAACATGGAATCATTTGTTTATAGCTCAGAAATCAAATCGTAGTTTTTTACTGTGAAATTATTTAGACCTGAAGCTACTAATGTTATCCTATATTTAATAGATTAATCATATTGTGTAACTCATTGCTATTAAAGACGAAATCCAAAAATCATCAATAAATTAATTATTTAAATGGAATCAGTAAAAGGACTATCAAAGTTTTCAAGATTTTTACAATGATAGCAGTTATGAAATTGTGAATGTAACTGGAATATTTACTATTTGTTAAAATGCAAACCAGATCTTTTTTTATTTTGTAAATTAATGTTAGAACTCTAGGTATTTTAGCTTCAGGAACGAAACGTTATATATTTTCTCTACCTTTCATTTCAGAATGATCGGCGTAATCAACATTAAGTAAAATAAATGGACAATCAAATACTCTGCTTGAAAGTCTCATGTAGGGCTTGTCAAAACTAAAGTTCCAATTTCCTACAGGTCGAGAGAGGGTGGTCGAGAGCGGTTAAGACTTAGCAGACTAGCGGACGCGGCTTGGTGTGAGCCGAAACGTCAGAGCGAAGGAGGGTGGCCACCCCTAGTCCCGAACACGATTGAAACTTTCCCATACCGCAAATACTCTGCCTGAGCGTCTCGTGTAGGGCTTGTCAAAAGTAAAGTTCCAAGTTCCTACAGAATATGATAGGTCGAGAGAGGGTGGTCGAGAGCGGGACTAGGTATCCTCCGCGGTCAAGTGTTCGCAGACTAGCTGACGCGGCTTGGTTTGAGCCGAAACGTCAGAGTGAAGGAGGGTGGTCACCCCTAGTCCCGAACTCGATTGAAACTTGCCTCTACAGGAAATGGGATGTGTCCAAGGACAAAGTTCAAGAAAAGACCTTAACAGGTACTATTAGTAACAGTACCTGTGCCTGAGAATTTGTTTCAAACATTGTAGTAACGGAGATCGACGATCTCCGTGATTGTAGTATTTGTTAAAACGTTACAAAAAAGAACTTCAAGGGCGTAACTTTAGGCTCCACAGAAACGAATTTAAGGTTGTTTTTAGGGTTCCGTACCCAAAGGGTGAAAACGGAACCCTAGTACTAAGCCTCCGCTGTCCGTCCGTCCGTCTGTCCGTCCGTCTGTCACAGGGTTGTATCTCATGAACCGTAATAGGTAGGGAGCTGAATTTTTCAAAAAGTGTGTATTTATTTTGCCGCTATAACAACAATTAGGTAAAATTTAAAAATAATAATAATTAAATGGGGCCCCATAAAAAAACGTGATTTTTTTAGTTAAATCTTGTACGATGGTACGGAACCCTTCGTGTGCGAGTCCGACTCGCACTGGCCGGTTTTTTAACACGTTAACTTCTAATTTCTAGCGTAACACAATTTACGTATGTACTTAGTGGGTTTCCTCGACTTTCCGACTTTCGACTTTCGCCGTTGAAACTTTCAGCCCGTCGTGTGAGAGCGCTAAATTATTTATTAATACAATAGGTAAAACATTGATGGTCACAAATGGCCACACAGGGAGACAAAATGGTCGGAAGTTATTTTATTCAAATGCAGCAAGCGTAATGGTACATTACCATACTTGTCACCCCTAGATAAAGTTTTTTAAATTTCCTTATGATGCTGCTCCTTTCTGTTTATTCTAATTTTAAAAAATACACGTAAATGTATTCATGTTGATATTAAATAATACAATTACTATTTATTGAATATTTCGTCTCATGCTAGTCGTTTTTCTCCTACCTGCCGGTATTAATCAGAGTTTAATAAAATTGTTTTGAGTAATCTAAGGCAGATTGCTTGACTACTAACTAAAGTAACGGAAATACTTAAGGATTCAAAACATGCAATATTTTTTCTCGCACATTTGAAATGAAATGAATCAAATTAGAATTGTCCCCGAATCTTGCTATAACTCCTCCTTGTGCGTAACAAAGTGCGTAGCAAGACAACGCGTTTGTTACACAGTTTATTTGACTGATAATGTCGCCCGCTTTGTTCCCGGTGGCTTATTTACAGCACAGACAGATTTATACTGCAAAACTCCACTTCTGCAATCAACAGTAGTACATTTTTATTTTACGTAATCCTTAGTATTTGTGTGTACTCGTTTTTATTATACGATATGATATTCTGGTATTCTAGTACTATATTATAATCAAACTTTTCCACGTGCTCCACACACTTAGGAATTTCTCACTTTTCAAGGAAGGCTCGATTGAAGAAGTAAAAAAAAATACATTTTGGTCTATAATCTATTAAAATAAATATAAATTTGTCATTACCATTACATTTAAACTACAGAAACAACAAGAGCGAATGGTTCTAAAGCAACAAAAATTTTAGTTCTGACCAGCAAAAAAATAAATACATCTAAAATTCGGGTGCACGGGCGGTAACGATCAAACGTGAACACTGGAAAGAGAAAGAATTTCTTAGTCACTTTTACTCTATGGTTGAAGTCAATTTGACAAAATGAGACATTTCTTTCACTATTTGTTGTTATAGCGGGAATAGAAATGCACACCATTTTTCAACTAACTACGGTTCATGAGATACAACCCTTTCACAGACGGACGGACGGACAGCGGAGGCTTAGTAAAGGGTCCCGTTGACAACCTTAAAAAAATTGCTTTACAAATTTGTGTTTTTCAGGACTGTTTCTCCCACTTCCTGAGCCCGTCTTTTCTGATTTTCCGGTACCCAACATCTAAGCTAATTTCCACAGCTTCCCCACAAATCACTTCGCGGGACACCTTAGATGGTCAGCCTTTCTCCAGCTGTAGATTGGGTTCAATCGTTAGGCTGTATTTCGTAGATGTAGATTCCCATTACCCTGTAGTTATTAACAACTATTATTGTTAAGATCTTAGATTCAGATATTTTCGAGTTATGCAGGAGGTGAAACAGGCAACTGTTTGGACGTAGTAATAGCTATGAATTATCTAGCGCAGGTAAGAATAGAATCACCGGGTAATAAAGAAAGTTATCGCCACTCAAAAATACATTAAACCCAAACGCATTAGATTCCATCGCCATGCCAAATTGATTGAGCACAGACGGGTATTTATTTCAACACAGTTTTAGACAGGTGGTATCTCTTGACCTGTTTCCATAAATTAAGGACTCATTCTTTTTCTAATAATAATTCTTGTGTGATTGTTCATGAAATATTTTTAAATTATGGTATGACCAAAAATTTATATGATGATAATTAACTTTAAAATTACTTCACTAAGCATGGATACAATTACACAACGAATAACAAAGTAAGTACCTATAAGGTTCAAAGTATCAAAACGGATTAAAATAACCAACATAATTATTATTTCAAGCGAAATTAAATCAGAAAGGTTTTAATACCTTAATAGAAATCGTTTAGATTAAAATTAGCCTTTGAGGATAATATTGATTTTCATAATGACTTTGACACGATAAGAAGGAAATGTCTTGATAAGTTACCAAATATCGATCTTAATCATAACACATTTAAGGAAGGTATCTCATAAGTTTTATTAGACTAGGTAAACGCATGCTTTAATGGTAGTTTCAAGTTAACTATGTGAACAGATGACCCTTATATGGGATCGGTAAAGTATTGAAAAACATCTGAAAAACCTTCCAAGTTTAACATTAAGCGAGAGTATCTAATATCTCCTTCATCAAAAACAGGCTGCCATGGCCACATTTTCTTAGTGCAGCAATTATAGACCAAGCTCCCATTGCATAAAATCTTACCTCACTCGATTTCTCTACAGACGTGTATTGCAGTGAAAGAAAACACTTGGAAACATCGGTTCATAACAGGTTGCCATTCCGTAACCTGGTAAAACCATGTTTTTTTTCGGGTTTAAAACCTCTATTTTGACCCAAAATTATCTCATAAGATTTCACATAGAAAAGTATATGCAGTGAAAGATATGCCTTAGGAGATGAGAACCCGCACAGGTTGCCTCCCCCCACCCTGGAAGGTTCCATGGTCAGCCAAGTTTAATGAGGCCAAAAAATGGGGTCATTTACCTCATTTGATTTCTCGATTAAATTTGTGCAGAACGATAGGTCGAAATGTGCCATTGATAAAAATATAAGGTTGCCTGTCATCAGCCTGGTAAAACCCTGTTGTCAGCCGCCTCAAAGGAAACGAAGAAAAATCTTCGGTTTGAGAAAATCTCATGTAGTCGCTAAATTCAGGGGGGCAATCAGTCCCAATCATGGTATCAAGATAAAATCCATACCCTGACATTCCTGCGCCTCGTTTATTTTGGCAAAAAAGGGTACAGGGGTCGACTATGGACTTATTAGTTTTTTGTATTCAATAATGAAAAAAATCATGTTATCGTTTAGAATAGACGTAAAATGAGTACCACCAACCATGACATAAGTCGAAACCTATACGCACTGACATTTGCACACATTATATGTTTTGAAATAATGAGGGTTTAATAGTCAAATGTTTGTCTTTCCATTCGCACAGATGTATGATGCCGTTTAGATTCGTGCCCTATGTAATGACATTTTTGAGCTTCATGTTTATTGAAACAGTAGAGTAAATGAGTAAACTGTGTCAATTGGTTGTTATCCTGCCTGTTTGCATGTATAGGTATAAAGAAAAACGTACGCTGCCGCGGAGATGCATCAAGGTATGACGAGTGCCAGTCGTGATTTTAAGTCAAATGAATCGCACTGATGTAGTGACAGCCATACATATATATTTTACTTTACTTTAATTTACTTGACTAGTCTGGTTGTTTGATTTTAAATAAATATTCATAATGCCGCTCAGTTTCTAAGTATTAGGAGTGCTATTCGTGATATAACGTAAAAAATCTACACTCTGGAATATAATATTCTCAAACAGTTAGTAAGTGACCTTAGTCCGTGGTCCTTAGAAAAGTTAATGTAAATGTGGATTAGAGAAGCAACGTTTGCTGGGGGTTTTCACTTCAGGTGACCAGCCAGTTGAGCCAGTTGATCCAGCCAACCAGAATCAGTGCAATTGTGCTACTGTTGTTCGGTTTATGTTTTTGTTTTTATTTTTTTTATTTTATAAACAAATTTTATTTCATTCTTTCTTTATCACGCCATTAAAAGATAAATCTATTCGTCATCAGTTGAATCTAGACTACTATCTGATTCAGTTTTTCTTTAATAATATTTTTATTTTTCTTAAATAATAATTTCAAAATCGAGGGAGCGGATGGGGTTGTCACTGCAAGAAATCCGGATATACTTCAGGCAATGGAAGAATTTTATGTCGAATTGTACTCCGCAGCAATTCCTACCCGATCCCAATAAAACCAGTATAATCTGATAGGCGTGCGCCGCCCACTAGACACTACACCGATGCTCTGCAGGAGATTAGAGTCTATGAGATAAAGGCTGCTTTGAAAGGAGTTAAAAAACCTAAGGCTTCGGGTGATGATAACGACGGAACTGTTAAAGGCTGTCAGAAGACCCATCTTGAAGGAACTGCAAAGACTGTTCTATGCAGAATATTTTGAAAACTTACGGTTTTCCGGTGTGCAATGCTGTGCTTGGCCGACATGTTTCGCCTCCCACGACGGAAGCATCGTCAGGGCCACTTCGTCGCCCCGGAGTTACGTCTGACAGCCCGGCTCGTCAAACGGTAACTGGCGGGCGTCGGATTGTAGGTGTGGGTAGGTTCGGCCTGCCTCGTGGATGCGGGTAGGTTGCCAAACCGTAGGTAGGTACGGTGTAAATCTAAGAACATATGTTCAATGCAGTTCTCGAAAATGGTGTCGTTCCGGCTGCATGGCAAAATAGTGTCGTCGTGCTTTAGGACGAATAGGGCGAAGTTGAAAAACGATCAACCTATCTCACTTCTAAGCCACCTGTACAAGGTATTTTCAAGAGTCATACGAGTCGGTTGACAGAAAGGCTGGATCGGTACCAGCCCCGTGAGCCAGCTGGTTTTAGAATAGGATATGGCACAATGGAGCATATATTTACTGTGTGACAACAGTGCAGAAATGCGAGGAGTACAACAAGCCGCTCTTCCTAGCCTTCGTGGACTACGAGAAGGCGTTTGACTCAGTTGAAAACTCCCTCCTGAGGTGCAGAATCGTTACATCGAGGTATCGTAAATCTATATCGGTCCGCGAAGATTACTGTGAGGCTCTATGAAAATATCCAATCCATCCACCTTGGTAAAGGCGTAAGGGGTATGTGATCTCACCCAAGCTCTTCGCCAATGCATTGGAAGATGTGTTCAAGATGCTTGAATGGGACAAGATGGCTATCAACGTTAATGGAGATTTTCTCAGCCATCTTCGCTTCGCCGATGACTCTGTTCTTCTGTCGAATTCCCGAGTTCAGCTTCAGACCATGCTGGAAGACCTTTATAAATCATTGATATAAAATCGTTATCGACAGAGAAGTGATCGAACAGGTTGAAGAGTACGTATATCTCGGTCAAATTCTACGGCTTGGTAGACAAGAACTGACTAAGGAGTTTGAGAGACGGATTCAACTGGGTTGGGCTTGCCTTCGGAAAGCTTAAAATTCGCTCTGAGATCTGACCTTCCACAAAATTTAAAGACCCGAATATATGACCAGTGTGTCCTTCCGGTAATGACGTACGGGTGTGAAACGTGGACTCTGACGGTCGCCGTTGTCAAAAGGTTGAAAGACTTCCCACACTCCGCTTTTATTTCCACGGCCGCCAGTGTAGGACGCGGTTATTCCAACGGTCTTCATCTCTTCGGCTGATGTGACCAGCCCACACTGCCATTTATCCACGCGGTGTCCAATATCGACTACTTTGGTACGTCGGCGGATTGCCTCGTTACGCACCATAACCCGTAGCGATATTCCCAGCATGGTTCGCTCCATTGCTCGCTGGGCAACTTTCAACCTTTGGACAACGGCGACCGTCAGAGTCCACGTTTCATACCCGTACGTCATAACCGGGTGGACACACTGGTCATATATTCGGGTCTTTAAATGTTGTGGAAGGTCAGATCTCAGAGGGAATTTTAAGCTTTTCGAAGGCAAGTCAAACACAGTTGAATCCGTCTCTCAAACTTCTTAGTCAGTTCTTGTCAAACAAGCCGCAGAATTTAACCGAGATATACGTACTCTTTAACCTGTTCGATCACTTCTCTGTCGATAACGATTTGTCCTTCCGTCATGCCCTCGGTCGCCATGACCTTTGTTTTATCCCGGTTCATCTTCAGACCTACCTTTACCAATACTTTATAAAGGTCTTACAGCCTGGTCTGAAACTGAACTCGGGAATTCGACAGAAGAACAAAGTCATCGGCGAAGCGAAGATGAGTGAGAAAATCTCCATTAACGTTGATACCCATGTTGTCCCATTCAAGCGTCTTGAACACATCTTCCAATGCGTTGGCGAAGAGCTTGGGTGAGATCACATACCCCTTACGCCTTTACCAAGGAGGATGGATTAGATATTTTCATGGAGATTCACAGTGATGGTCGCGGACCGATACACATTTACGATACCACGATGTAGCGATTCTGCACCTCAGGAGGGAGTTTTCGACTGAGTCGAAAGCCTTCTCATAGTCCACGAAGTCTAGGAAGAGCGGCTTGTTGTACTCCTCGCACTTCAGCACCTTTTGTCTCACAGTAAATTTATGATCCATTGTGCCGTATCCTTTTCTAAACCTAGCTGGCTCATGAGGCTGGTACCAATCCAGCCTTTCTGTCAGCCGACCAAGAGACTGACTTTCCGAGAGGCAGCGTTTATCTCATAGACACTAAGCTCCGGCAGCGCACGCCTATCAGATTCGACTGGTTTGCTTGGGCTAGGAGTAGGAATTGCTGCGGAGTTCAATTCGACATAAAATTCTTCCATTGCCTGAAGTATATCCGGATTTCTTGCAGTGACAACCCCATTCGCTCGCTCGATTTTTGAAATTTGTTTGCGCCGGTAGAAAAGGAACAGGCAAACACTTAACTGCCTCGATTTTCTGTTATAATGCGCTCAACCACCAACCAACTTCATATTCTCTCGGCGAATATCACGGCGAATGGACTTACTGATGGTCTTGTTGAGGTTTTTGTGCACGAGACACTACTGCGGATCTCCCGGTTTCATATTTCGTCGTATTTCCAGGAGCCTCAACGTCTCTGCTGATAACTTACTGCGGTCTGCATGTCGACTTTTGCTGAAGTGCTTTTCTGCAGTGTCCGTTAGTGAGGATATGAAGCTCGTATATGCCTTGTCGATGTCGGCATCCTCATCGCGTGGCGCTAAGCATCCTCGAGTTTGGATTCGAAATAGAGCATCTGGTCTGGTATGTTTAGCTTAGCCAGTGGTTTGTGGATGGGTTTAGATTTGGAGAAATTTCATTAAAGTCCAGCCTTATTCTAAGACACTAACTAATTCATTGTTCCGATACCGAAATTTTGATATTTATACTTGGGAATTTACACGTACTCTCGAATTGTTCGAAATATGGATTTACAGTGACCATCGCCATTTGGCTTATAACTGCATAGAGTAAGCTCGCTAGCTAGGAAATGTATTATGCAGCTCAGCAGGTTTACGCTGATTGTGACTACACATCTGCCTTAAAAGACAAAGAAAAAGCGAAGGCATTTAATATAGTTAAATAGAACGTGAGCCGTTTTCGCCTCGCTGAATGGTCCATAGGAATTTTATGTTTGTGTACGACATATGATAGCAGGTGGGTGATACCATTAATTTTAGTATTAAATATATAATAGTAAGAAAAACTTAATCAGATGGTAGTCTAGATTCAACTGATGACGAATAGATTTATCTTTTAATGGCGTGATAAAGAAAGAAAGAAATAAAATTTGTTTATTAAATAAAAAAATAACAACAAAAACATAAACCGAACAACAGTAGTACAATTGCACTGGTTCTGGTTGGCTGGATCAACTGGCTCAACTGGCTGGTCACCTGAAGTGAAAACCCCCAGCAAACATTGCTTCTCTAATCCACATTTACATAAACTTTTCTAAGGACCACGGACTAAGGTCACTTACTAACTGTTTGAGAATATTATATTCCAGAGTGTAGGTTTTTACGTTATATCACGAATAGCACTCCTAATACTTAGAAACTGAGCGGCATTATGAATATTTATTTAAAATCAAACAACCAGACTAGTCAAGTAAATTAAAGTAAAGTAAAATATATATGTATGGCTGTCACTACATCAGTGCGATTCATTTGACTTAAAATCACGACTGGCACTCGTCATACCTTGATCCATCTCCGCGGCAGCCTACGTTTTTCTTTATACCTATACATGCAAACAGGCAGGATAACAACCAATTGACACAGTTTACTCATTTACTCTACTGTTTCAATAAACATGAAGCTCAAAAATGTCATTACATAGGGCACGAATCTAAACGGCATCATACATCTGTGCGAATGGAAAGACAAACATTTGACTATTTTACCCTCAATATTTCAAAACATATAATGTGTGCAAATGTCAGTGCGTATAGGTTTCGACTTATGTCATGGTTGGTGGTACTCATTTTACGTCTGTTCTAAACGATAACATGATTTTTTTCATTATTGAATACAAAAAACTAATAAGTCCATAGTCGACCCCTGTACCCTTTTTTGCCAAAATAAACGAGGCGCAGGAATGTCAGGGTATGAATTTTATCTTGATACCATGATTGGGACTGATTGCCCCCCTGAATTTAGCGACTACATGAGATTTTCTCAAACCGAAGATTTTTCTTCGTTTCCTTTGAGGCGGCTGACAACAGGGTTTTACCAGGCTGATGACAGGCAACCTTATATTTTTATCAATGGCACATTTCGACCTATCGTTCTGCACAAATTTCATCGAGAAATCAAATGAGGTAAATGACCCCATTTTTTGGCCTCATTAAACTTGGCTGACCATGGAACCTTCCAGGGTGGAGGGAGGCAACCTGTGCGGGTTCTCATCTCCTAAGGCATATCTTTCACTGCATATACTTTTCTATGTGAAATCTTATGAGATAATTTTGGGTCACAATAGAGGTTTTAAACCCGAAAAAAAACATGGTTTTACCAGGTTACGGAATGGCAACCTGTTATGAACCGATGTTTCCAAGTGTTTTCTTTCACTGCAATACACGTCTGTAGAGAAATCGAGTGAGGTAAGATTTTATGCAATGGGAGCTTGGTCTATTAGCCTGCGTAACACTTCAACCTGAAGATTGCCAACCTATGAAGGCCTATTCCTGGAATTTCGTATTTAGAAATCAGGAATCCTGAGTCTAGAAAACCGCTTTTATAGCGGTTATAAAAGCATTTTTTTTTCGACGGAAAACCATCATTAATTAAAAACAACTATGCTCCGGAATCTTTTCATCAAGAAAATCGGTTTGAAACCGACCGCTATAAAAGCGGTTTTCTAGACTCAGGATTCCTGATGTCTGATAACGAAATTTCGGGAATAGGCCTGCAGATTAAAATTTTAAGTGTCTACTTTGAATGGAATTAACTTAAATTTGTTTTTTATTTTTAAATAAAAAGACGGATCGATTCGGACTTGTAAACATTTTTTCACATCTCTCATAGTTCACTGCATACGAACTGCAGGCACGATAGCACTTCGTCTGTTCGCACGGCACCACTCGTATCTTTTTACAACGTCGAAAAGTTATGAGCTGAATCGCATTCCTTGAACATCAACAGTGTTTCGCAACCGACATGGCACGATATGTGGAAGAAATGTCAGCTAGCCAGAATGCTCCATGTAATCCTGTCTTTCACTGAACGGAGTTACAATATGATGGGCATGTTTTGGGTGTCACAAGAAATCTGAATGGATTTGTAATATGCGATCTTCGTGTAAATTTTCTTAGAACATTTACTGGTACAATTTTGTTCCAGATTCAATACTTGCTTGCCTTAGTAGTTTTGTTTGGTGTATCATAATCTAGACTTGTTGCACAATAACAAATATTGCATTCGCTACCTCGTTATCGGCGTGATGGATTTACTCTACGCTTGCTTCAGATTTTCTCTTAGAATAATCTCGCTAGAATCTGTGTGCTTATTATTTTGGTTCACATCAGTCGGCAGTTACTGTTTACCTCTAGTGGAGTAAGAAGAGACCTCGAATTTGTAAATATAAGTATACATATAATAAGCTTCGCTTTTATGGCGGTTTAATGGCAAAGTAATGGTTTCGATGATTCTTAAAATACCTTATTTTTGAATATTTTCTCCCGCTTAAAGACAAATTGTTTTGAGAGTTATTTTTAGTTTGGTTACTATGAGAAGATTATTTATTAGGTATTCGTGAGGACTGCTAGCTAGCTAAATTTAATTTGAAAATGTACAATTATTCATATAATAGAAATGCTTAAGAAATCATACAATTGCGTTTTGATGCAATTATTTTATTGGTACCCAGTATTGCTGCTAGCATGCGTAGACGCGGGTCAGTCAAACAGTATGTAAGAGCGACGAGGTAAGTATTGGATTCAATGCTTTCCCTTGCTACTACTAGATTGTGCTGATTTCGCTGTTGGTAATCCTTTAAATAGGTACTTACATTACGAGTCAAATCTGGGGTGACTCTAGTGTCTGACTATTAGAAATCGACTTTAGTGATGACAAAAATTATTTTGTCAAAGTCTGGTAGGATTAATACACGAAAATAGCGCCACCTGATAGTTGACAGAGGAAGCATTGTGCCGATTAGAAAATATTCAAGAAATTCATCCGCTTCAGACTGTCCTACTTCAGACGAATGTTCAGAAAAAATATTATTCCGTTTGTTTTTAAAATCTGGATGCGTATAGTATTTCAGATGTGTGTAATTCGAAATTTTAGGCTTATATTTGTTACCAGCTCAAGTACAAAAATAACCGTATTGGACAAAAGATGCAGATATTACACTGATACTGCAACCTCGCTTCGTTGAAAAGACGATCCAGTTCACAGAATTCCTGGAAGACAATATTTCAGCCGCAACACAACACAAACTGCTCTTGGCAGCTCAAGCCAAAACATATCGCACCCACACCTACATATAACACACAGACACCACACACAGGCATATGCATCGAGCTGAGCTAACGTAGCTGGGATATGTTCCTAAATGCAGTGAAAAAGTAATATTAATTACATCTCTCTGACATCAAACGCTGGCTGTAACCTACGGAGGAACAAGATGGCGGATGTTATTTATAAAATGGCTACCGCAAGGTCTATGTCACGAGTGGCTTATTCGCGTAATTGTAGTTTTATTCGGATTCGCGCGAGTGAATGTGAGATAAAATTGGAAGTAACGACTCGACAGACAAGGTTTGTGGAAAGATGCAAAACTATTGAGTATAAGACTATTTTACAAAATAATACCATTCCAAGTAAAAATTAGGTCGATCTTAAATAACCTGTCTTTAAACCATGTTAGTAACGGTGTATATGAAAGCAATTTTGCAAACAGAAAAAAATACAATTTTAACTGAAAATAAGCGAGCTTATTGAAGTTAATGAATATGAATGCAAAATTAAAAGTAAACGCAAAGTTGAAGATTCAGATTAATAAGATTAATTCCAGTGCCAAATGATTTCTCATCAAATTCTATTCAAAGCTGGAAATGAAAAAATGCATTAAATCGGCATGTTGCAGAATAGAACATTTTTCTGTATGATAAATAAAAGTCTGTTATCCAGTGTACATGGAATCACCGTGGACTTTGACCCACATACATTTTTTTTACAAATGAAAATGCCTACCGTGTCGTTTACGGTGATGCGCTCAACACTTACAAGTTGGTTGCAGTAACTACTCATTTTATGTATTTAGCTTTAGTCATCGTCAAAAAATTGAAATGAAAATGAAAAATGAATAAACGGAAGATATGTAAATTTTGATGAAAATTAAAGCTGAACACAGATATGGAAAGTGACAGATATGAACAGAAAATTTAAGCTCAACACAGATTTGATATGGAAAAATCAAAAGGTGAACACAATCCAAATTCAGACGAACTTTTTAATTTAGGTCATAAATATGAAAACGCATTCCCTTTGAGCAACTAAAAGAGAACAAAATCAGTCACATACCTAGGTACCTAAATATTAAAACCCTTAGGACCACTATTCAACCATTTACAATATCGAAGAAGATAAGGTGAGCAACATCCACCAATTAAAAGGAGCTTTACGAAGACACCTGACTAGCCGCACATAAACGTTTGGTTTACGAGGCAGCGTCGAATATTGGCACCTTCTGCAAACGTTTTCCTAACGTTTCTTGACCTGCCGTCGTCGCAGCGACAACCGGTATTTATACACACCGCGCCCACGTTTGGACGAAGCAAGGTTTCTTACCTGGATATCAATGAGCTTCAACTATTATTTTGTCTGTTTGTGTATTATATTCTTCTTTTAATTCAAATTTATTATGGTTAGTTCTCAGCTTTAGTGTGGTACCTAATTTGGAAAACTCATGGTTAGTTAGAGTGATGCCTTTTACTCATTCCTGGACAAAGCCATTTCTACTATTTTGGCTAATTAAACTTTGTTTAGGATTTCTGCTAGGATAAACAGTTAAAGAATTTTAGAGCAATCATTTTTAAATTGTGTCACCAAGTGAACTGATTCAATCCGAGGCAATAAGGCGGGCTTCTTTTATGGCCGCGAAATCAGAACAAGCACCGAAATATGTGATTTCGTTAAAAATATCCAAGAGTTTACGGTTGAGAATGCACCAGGATAGCGTATTATGAAAGAGGTACAAAGCATATCATAATGTGGAGCTGTACATTTCTGGCTAGTTGCCAGGATATTGATGGTGAAGATGACAGCACCGATCGTTAAGCGATTACTCGATTTTCAACCCACTTATTAGCCGAAATTAACTCGAGTCTCGATACATTATCCTGTTTGTAATGATTTGCTCAGTATATTTTATCATAAACCATTAACAAAAAAAAAATCACGGTAACAATGTTTGGCCCCTTGTAACCTATTTAGGATCTCACTGCTTCGACCATATTTTCATCCAATGCGATGGTACCAAGCCGAGCGGGGTTAAACCTTACCACCTAGTAAAGAAAGGGGACCTACAGTTTTACATAGATTACGAACGATGGAGCAGCTCGCATTCGTGACGAAATGCACTTATCCGATTCAGAAAGAGAAAGAAAGTGGTTCATGAACGGGACGAGGATTTGAACCTAGACCTCTGGTATGCTTGGCAAGTCCCCGCGCCACTAGGCTACGAGCCGCTTATCGATCGCAAATATTTGAATACTATATATATACATGTTTGCTACGTTTTCTCTAGCAAAAATATTTAAACAGGGCGCTAAAACCAATCTCAATTATATTAGAATACTACTAATACTAAAAGCAGTAAATATCTTGTTGGTTCGACGTAGGGACATAACAATTGATACAGAAGTTTTTGTAACAGATGTAGAGCTTTAAAAGTTAAAGTAAAAATATTAAATACCCTAATGTGGAAGACCACTGTTGTTGTTAAGCAAATGTTATATTTGAAAACCTACTCAATGATAAGTAGGCCAATGATTCGCGATATTAGTTTTAAATTGACACTCGCTAATTAAGCGTGGGTGCCGTCGTAAATAGTGTTGCTATAGCACAACCATTCTGTCTTGTTGATCGACAATTTAAATTTTCATCCTTTAAAATGAAACGTTATGTGTTTATTAATCAAATAAAGTCAAATAAAAATATGTATATGCTACCATAGCCTAAAAAAAATACAAATATTAACTAGTTTAAACTAAACAATTCTTATTAATGATCGAAATAAAGTGATCGGAAAGGAGATTATTTGTGTGTCCGTATGTTCCTTGTGTGAAAACAGACTATGTGAAAAATGGCGAAATCGTTTATTAATGTTTTCGTTTTCCGAATCCGATTATAAAAAAAAATGTAACCAAAAGTTTGTTTTGTGTGTTACGTACCATAAATACTACAAATAAGAAATAATAACAATCCAGGTATCCTACGTTATTTTCTGAACACTTGCAATTAATAACATATTTATTGGTCTTCATGTGAAATATGCTATCAGTGTCTCTATGTCTACTTTCGATTGAGGTGAAATACCAACGGTTCCATTTAACAAGCATCAATAAGTACGATTAATATCTGAGTCAGTAAATTTTGTTCATAACATTTCCATAGCAATATGTATGGGCTATAACGGGGCATATATGTATGGGAAATAACGGTTAACATATCTTCGCATATAGCACCTAGTAGGTAACCTACAGTTTTCCATGGAATCCGAACCAAGGACGTCAATCCCTACGTTGCCCTGTGGCATACATGGGAAGAAATCCCAGCGGAGGAACCAATGCAGCCAGAGACCAACTGTATTATCCTTAAGCTGTGTGTAAGTGTTTGTATCCCTAGCCCTATTGGTATAACTTTGAGACCAAATTAAAATATATTTATAAGATAAAAATAAAGGTATCAATAAATAATAAGGTAAAAATGTATAATTTTTCCTAACCGGGTTTTTCCCAATGTGTCAAATTTTAGAAACAAACTCGTTTGGAATACTGACAAGCGCCACTTGCTTGCCCATGGGTTTGTTAGTCCTAAGAAAAAAATAAGGTACACATTTTTTCTAGAGAGCATGACAGCCACTCGTCTGAGAACTTCCCGTGTTCTTTTCATTAGTGTAAGGGCTGGACAAAAGCTCAAAGCGCTTGCTCGTCTAACTGATTATTCATAACATGCATTTTTAGATGATTATTCTCATAATCGATATGATCTAACATAAAATGCATGCAGGATAAATCAATCCATTCGGATTCGATGGCATCGACCAAATTTATCATGTCTTCGTCTTGATAATTATATTTATTTAATAGCTACGATATGGCCGTTATCTCATACAACGACTTATACATTGAACCATTGTAATCAGATATTTAAAATAATCAGAAATAGTTGTTGGTCCGAAGCAGGATTAGAACCTGCGAACTTTGAATTACATGCTTACTGATCCACCGCTGAGTTATCCTTACAGTTACGTTAGCCAATGAATTCACATGATTTTACCACTATGTACTTTTAGATGGCGTTTGATCCGATGCTAAGGCATTTTGACTGCAATGATTGGGATATCAACCTACATGATTGCAAAGTAGATTGTTGATATCGGACACTAGATTCAGCCCGGGTTATTTATCTTACTGCCACAACAGACTAGCCTAGCCTAGACTTGCATGAACGGTGTCTGACATTGCAGCTCTGCCAAGATCGCAGAGGGCTTTGTACTTGGAAAGTGATGACAGAATAGTCTAGCACTAGTTGGCCCTTGCTGTAAGCTAAATGAGCAGAGACATTGAGATAGGAAGGGGTTATTCCAATATCAATGATAGGTTAAAGGCAGATGAAAAAGTAATCAAGACTTTTCCAAGTGCTAATCGTTGATTCGTTGTTATATTTTAACTAAACATTATAACACAGCATTTATGAGGTCGTCAATTCGTTTAACTTCACGCCAGTGCAACGGAAGTACAAACGCCGCATCAGTTGTTTTAAGAACACGGGGCCCCTGCGTTACTGCTTCTGTACTCACGAAGTGAGCACGAATTCAAATCACTGATAAAAGTGACACACAAGTCTGACGATTATAAGTGTCATTCTTACAATATATGGTTCCTTGTCTAGGAATCAACCTATTTTCGATAATGTATGTTTCCTTTTTCTATACAAAGTACATTGCGGAACAGGTGTCCATTTCCAAACGTTTTTGACTAAATGTAGAAATCTAAAAGCAAATGGAATTTTTTGTATATGCATCTATGCTGTTTTTACTTATATCTAGAAATCGAATTACTTTCAGATTTCTAATGAGAAAAATCAACTTTTTTATTTTTATTATTATTAAAATAAATGATGGAATCAAAAAATATTGACAATCCATTATCAGTCTGGAGTTCTATTTGGATTTGCTGAAGCGTTTCACTACATGTTATTACATTTGTTAAAAAGTGCATTTGTATGGCGCGAGTACTTGGCTAGTGTTCCGTCTCGGTTTCCGTCCGACGCATCTGTTGTCCACGCAGCACATCGATCGTATAAACGCCCGTAACAAAAATAATAACAAAAATAAAACGGACTTCGACAGTCTTACACATGGAGTATAGCAGTTATAAAATCACTCCTTTAACACTTTGTAGAATGCTTCTGTATAGAAGTTATTTTTTTTCCTTTTCCTAGTTTTTCAGTAAAAAAAAATGGCGATCCACAGCGCTAGCCAACCCAAGCCATCTCGGTTTCTGTCCCACGCTGAAACCAGATCTTCGAGCGAGATGAAAACGCCTGAACAACCGATACATCTCGCTGGCAGCTGTTGCAATATCTCACTTTCCTGCATCTCTACCACTGTTCGAGGAAGCGTTATGTAGGACATGTTGCAAGTAGCTCGTGTATTTTCAGCGCGTTTTTTGAACAGACTTCAAATGTTGCATAATCGTTCCGACGGGCTACAATATCGCTATGTGGCAATCTCTTCATGGCTAATCACTTAAGCAAAAACGTGGCATGTATGCCGCGCAAAACATCGAGGCAGCGCGCGAATGTGCTATGAAATGTATTCGCCAAGTCAGTTCCCACGCACACAAACCCTCCAATACGTCTGCGAATGTTTGCGTGTAGCGTGTGCGTTGGTCAGTTTAGAAAATTGGAGACATGCGTGTCTCATCGTAGGCGCGCTAGATGGCACTTTTCCGTTTTGGATCTGTGGATTGTATGTACTTATTTTCATGTTCCAGGCCCGTAGCCCGACTTCTCAACTCATTATTTACAACAAACCGCTCGACTAGCGTTTTCAAATGTATGAAGAATTGAAGAGCGCCGGTGGGCTAACTAATATTTGCGAGTCCGAGTTTGATTTGACAGTCTACGCATATTTGTAGTAAAAATGTTAACGTTGCCAGTTACGCCGACTCCACGTTTTCAAATCGGTAGTCCAAATTAGTTATATTAGGTTGAAGAAGTAAAACTAGTATGGGATGGGGGAGGGTGTGGTAGCACCTGATTGCAATCAGTCACATAAGGGCGTAAGTGAAACCATATTTTTTAATTTTTTAAAATAACGACTACTTATTAGGGAAATGAAAGATGCATTGATGGTCTAGCTATATTTGAAACCTATACCGGTAAACATCGGACGCTCAAATTCTATGCTAACATTTTATTTATGATTGTTTATGAATTTACTTAACTTAATTTGATTTATTTTATTTTTATCTTGCAATTATAGCAGACTATACATCTACATATTTACTCTTTTAATTATCGAAATTAGTTCTGGGTATTTTTAAATATAATTAAATTTTGTTGGACTTACGCCCTTATCAAACTGAAGCAATCGGCTCCCTTACTTCGAAGTTACGCAAAAGCCAATTTAGGTGAGAACCCGGACTACCCGTTCATAGCTCCCAATGTAACGACAGAACGAGGTGAATGGAGCTGTCTCGGCACCTGGCCCGCGCCGCGATATTTCTGTGAGCAGGAAAGAGGTCACGGGAGCTACGGCCGCCATTTCGACAGATTACTAGAACACGGCGAAAAACGTTTGCGCTGACAGCGCTGACTCACCTGTCCGCCGTGACTGACGGACCGACGCGCGACGTGAACGTGGATGGATTTTCGAGTGAACAAGAAAAACTTGAGGAGATACCAGTCGTCTGCTGTTGGAAACGCATCAACCAGCTAGCGTAGTGAACGAGAAAACAAAAACGGGGTCCATTCAGGGCTAGAGTGAGTTCGAGTTCGGGAGTGAGTTAACCTAAAAATAGGTGGGAAATATATTATTATTTAAATAACGAAACCGTTATTTATACTTCCAGCGTATTTACGAGACGGACCAGATTTTTACCTAACTGTAATGATATTTAAAAAGTGTGGAAATATTAACTATTTAAAAAAGGGAGTTGATATTTAGTGACGAATTCGAACTCACTCTTGCCCTGAATGGACCCCATAAGTAGACGTTATTTACCTCGGTTCATACCTGCCCCTTTCTTTTAAATTAGTCACGTGACTTCAACAAAATTTATGGGGACCGCGAAAAAAAACATCGGAATTTAATATAAAATTTTCATGAAAATGATTTATTTACCGATACAGATACACCCCCTCAACTGATGCCAGTATTTATTAGGTAACTCAATATATTCTTTGCCTACGTAGAACCCAAAGGAATAATTTTGTTGACCACATTGGGTGACCACAAATCTCATGAGGCCATGCCACTGTTGCCTATAGATATAAGTTATAACAATCCAGAAATATGGTAGTAAGAACCGTTTTAAAAAACATTTAACCGACTTTAATCACTAAGAGGATTCTTTCATAAAATGTATGAAATGACCTCAGATTTACCCTACTGATGGGAAAAAAAATCTTCAAATCGGTTGACAATTCGCGAAGATATCTAGTAACATACATACAGAAAAACCGGCCAAGTGCGTGTCTGACTCGCACACGAAGGGTTCCGTACCATCGTACAAGATTAAACACAATAAAATCACGTTTAAAAGCCCCTTTATTTTTTATTTTTTTTTACTTTTTACCTATTTGTTGTTATAGCGGCAAAATAAATACACACTCTGTGAAAATTTCAGCTGCCTACCTATTACCGTTTATGAGATGCAGCCCTGTGACAGACGGATGGACGGACGGATGGACGAACAGCAGAGGCTTAGTAATAGGGTTCCGTTTTCATCGTTTATCTTTACCTAATCCTAGAAAATTGTTTCAACTTAATACAGTTTAACAAAAAAAAATATAACTCTGTTTTACTCCAACAAGTAAAAAACTCTAACGACTTTTTTTTTTAAATACGGCATGGGTGGCTGTTCTGAGGACCAAGAAAGGCACCCGCGCGCCGGCATGTTCATTGAGAGTTGATCTACGTGTTTTAGTTTTTTAAATGTTGCGTTAGTGACAAGGGGGGGACGGTTGTTAGGAAAATATTTTATTTGAATATAACAGCAACCATTTCCCAAAATGTGTTGATACTGGTAATTTTTTACACAAATAATTATATTTTTTTCTATGTATGGATATATGTATTCAAAAAAATATCATCACTGGTGGCATTTTTTTCCGAACGATCTCTGGGTAGCCCTGGGTAGGTCCCAGCCGTTATCTATCTATACAAATATTTTCAGTTCCGCCTTGCTGGTAGCATACAACACATTTATCTTTAATATATCTGAATGAAATATGTACTTAAGGTAGTCATGAAGCCATATAAATAATTAAAAAAAAGGAACCTCATGGTTCCTTTTATACAGTTTACAGTTTCTTTGTTAAGACCATTCCCGCCATCTAACATGTTGCCGAATGGATCAGGCCACCTTCACTGCTCCAATGGCAAAAAGAAAAAAAATGTAATCAATTTGCATGTATAGTTTTAATTCTCTTAATTCTGTCATTTACTACTACACTGACCTCTTAACGAAAAGCAGAGTTTATATCAAGTTTGATGATTTCTGAAAAAATATACTTCCACTATTACTTATGCACTTACGTTGAATACCAAAATGGATCACCTCTAGTGCATTTAGCATTTCTTTAATTGCTTCATTGTCTGGTGGCAAATATTCTGCCACAATGCAATGGAACGCTAAATCACTGCAAAGTCTTATCTTTGCTCAGCCTGATCAATGTTTATTAGCACTAAATCAGAATATTTGTTTTTTTGTTTTCATTTACATTATGGTGCTTTGCAAATGTATAATGCACCGAATTATCATTTTAACTTACCTACTATTATTATCTGATGTAATTTTGTAAGTCGATCTAGACCCCTTGTAAAACTTTTTAGGGTTCCGTACCCAAAGGGTGCCAAAGGAACCCTAAAAGTATTATTTTCCGTCCGTCCCTCCGTCCGTCCGTCCGGCCGTCTGTCACAGGGCTGTATCTCATGAACCGTAATAGTTAGGCAGCTGAAATTTTCACAGAGTATGTATTTATTTTACAACTATAACAACAAATAGGTAACATTTAAAAAGAATTAAAATTACCATACAACAACGTGTTTTTTATTCTTTATTTTTGTTTGTGTTTAATCTTGTACGATGTTACGGAACCCTTCGTGTGCGAGTCCGACTCGCCCTTGGCCGGTTTTCGGATCTGCAAGGGTTGTTTGCTATAGAATTTGCATCCTTGAAACAAGCGTGTGCCCAAATATTGACCATTAGTCTCGCTCCAACCTAAATCTTTAATCTAGACGACTAAAGGCGTGTGTTTTAATATTGCAATAAAAACCAAAACCAAACATTTAATTTGCTAAAGAATGAGAACAACGACCTCAGAATAACAACAGAGATAACGACCGAACAAAAAATCAAAATATGCATGCCTCTAAAGGCCACAACATGGCCTTAGATAAAGATCTATATAGAAGATAAAGTCTCTCTAAGATAAAGTCCAAACTACAATCCTTGCTATCGTCAATATCTTCAAAGGTTCAAATAACTATCTACTCAGAGACTTCTTAATATTATTAATTCCCAGGTTCCTTCAACTTCTCAACAGTTTAATCACTCCAACGATTGTCGCTTTTTATAAAAATATCGTTTTTCTATTTTGTTTCTTTGGTGTCTTTAAAATTTGGTGTTCTTTAATAATAATATTTTTATTGTATTTTTTATAGTGATTGCAGTTCCAGCTAAAATGGGCGGAAACTCGCCTATAAGGCCTTTAATAGGCGCGCAGCGCGCATGCCATACAAGAATACATGCTGTGCATACCGGTAGTTCATCAGCTACTAATATATGTTAGCTACCTTTTGTTGCAGCTTCAGGCCATTTATATGAAACACGTAAGTAGGTAATTAAGGTATTTTTTGATTTTATTGTAGAAATGAAATAGTTTAATCAGCTTCTTTGTTTGTGCATAGCACCTAATTATTATCATGTATTTCATTTCTTATTTCTTTCTCAAAGTACTCGTATATTGTTGTAATGGGATTTTTTCGAAATTTTGAATGTTTACTCTGTGTAGAGATATTAAATTAAATTAGAAAACTTAGAAAAACTATTTTCTTCCATACCAATTTCCCAAATATTAACAAGGCTTCTAAAAATCATAAAAAAACATCTAAGAAGCATCGAGAGAACGAAACAATAATCCGAACTTATCATAAATAATTATTAATAAATATTTCAGATATATAGCTAGAATGAGGACCCCTACTAGACCTTTGAATACTCATAGAAAATAGTGGCTTATTTCTTAATAATAACAATGCACAGGTAATTTAAGCGTTTACTATAACAAACGTGTTCCATACAAACATAGCATGAACTAGTTCCACGGGTAAAGTAGGAGAGCAACGATCGCATAAACATATGAAGCAAGCTGTATTTTGAATACAAACGTAAACACACCTAACAAAGATCATAATAGTAAAAATGTGCTAGAACAAAGACGAGACAAATAGAAATATAGTGTGAGTTGCAAGATCAGGAAAAAGCTGCTGGAGAGAATACAAATTACATGACCATCAACCTTCCCACTCAAAATGTTCATATCTAAAACAATCTATTATTTCTTACAATTATACCAATAAAAGTGTAATAAAGACAGACATGTTGTAGAAAATAATCCATTTGACGCCAATAAAACACACAACTGGACTTTTAAGGTAGCCAGAAAATTAAATGTGTAGTTATGTAGCGAAAAGTTTAAAGGAATGTATGTATGTAATGACCGTGAAGCAAGGACACATGAATAAAATAAAAATCCCAGTAAAAATAACTACTTTAGGAATATACTGCAAGGCTGGACCCAAACAGCGGCTCGTAGCCTAGTGGCGCGGGGACCGGCCTAGCGTACCAGAGGCCCGGGTTCAATACCAACTTGCACCACTGTCTTTCTCTTTCAGAGTTCGATAAGTGCATTTCGTCACGAATGCGAGCTGCTCCATGGTTCGGAATCCATGTAAAACTGTAGGTCCCCTTCCCCTACTAGGTGGTAGGGTTTAAGCCCGCCCGGGTTGGTACCATCGCATTGGATGAAAAGATGGTCGAAGCGGCAATGAAAAATTGTCCGTGTTTTCCATCCAGTTCAATGTAGCCGTGCTCATAAAGGGAAGGTCCTGGCATGGCACCTAATTCCTTCGGGAATGTGGTGTATTGGGCTAATATCATAACGGTAGTTGTGTGGTATTAGCCATCCATGTCAGGTCGCATAAAAAAAAAAAACAGCAAAACATACCATTCGTGGGTATTGCGTCTACCAATTTTGATACTTGCAATTACGGAAATATTTGCAAAAAATAAACTTCGTGCATAACTACTTCTAAAAGAAAGCGAAGACCCAACAACACATAGGAAAGAATGATATAATGAACAGCTCCCAAGATTTAGACGCTGCTATAACTAACTGCGCCCAATCATCGAACTGACATACATATCAAAATCATAATTTTAAATGAAAGAAACTAGCAGTATAATTATAAGTCCTTGTTTATTGCAAATCATAAATGACTCAAAATGAACAGGTGAACTCTATGAATGAATATATGCTTGGCTGCGTAATGAAACAGAAGATGATCTTCAAAATATGAGAATATGTAAGAGTACTTACTTACCCCCTCAATATCATCCTCATTGCCGAAATAGCTTGCACATCCAATTCGCTACACTTCATAAACAACCAACTGAGAATGCACTTCCAACCGAAACGGACTGCAACAAGATAGTTCCTACGCGAGCGAAATTCGCCCTGGCTCGGGGCTCCGTACAGCGGTCAAGACGTGGCCAAGCGTCGCTGCCCGCTCCACGCCCGACGCAAACTGAACAGAAATACACCGCCGACGTCCAGCCGACTCACGCGCACCCACGGGACGTCATCTAGAGTCGCGAATAACTCGGGATTGTATAAAATTACCCACCTTCGCTCCAGAAACCGTTGGGTCAACAACATGCGGGTTTTCGTCCTGGATTGGTCCCACCGTTGGGTTTCCGCTTTCGGAGAAAACATTCTGACGGTATTGGGGCAGAAATGGCAGTTTTGGCACGCGAACTTTCAATTATTTTGGACAGTCAGAGCGTGTGCATTTTTTTGCTGGCTACTAATAAGGACAAAACATCAAAAGCAACGTCAACGTATGATTAAACACGTCACTTTGTATGGACAGTATGGAAGGAAGTCCATGCGGTTCACTAATAGTGACGTGTTTGAACATTGATTAACACAGCCGTCTCTTCGTGCAATCGAGTTTAAATTTTAAAGAGTTACGAAAAGTTAAGATCGCTCTAGTCTAGGGGATTAGTTAGGTATCTACGTGGTAAGGATATCGGCAGTGGAGGAGAAAATCCACTTATTGAAAAGGGCAAAGGAAACATACACAATATGTTTACTATCACCTTAAAATATTTATATTATACATCATAAAATACATTAAAATATCCACATATCTACATTAACTTTGTATTTACATAAATATTTTGGTTTTTAGAAATTTTGTTAAAACATTTTTACTACTGTCCAAGTAATAGTTGTAACTCTCTATAACTGTGATGAAGTGAAATCTTTCAAAAAGGTTCCGTTGTTTTCGGCTCCGGCTCCGGGGCGAGCCGAGTCCATCCCCTTCCAAACGCCAGCGCAGCGGTGCGCAGTAAGCAAATCCGATAGTTTTGTTTCTGCGCAGCCGCTGGCGCTCGGAATCGTTCGGGGCTGTATTGTTATGATTATGAATATTCGGCCATAGAGTAAAGCGACCGAAACTCATCCGTACAGGGGCAGCGTAGCCACGTATTAGTGATAATCCACTGATTTTAGTTAGTTTCCTTGCGAATTCGGGAGGTAGCATCGAATGTTCGTTGCGCTCAGTTCTGACGTGTTCTTACGTGTCGTTGGAATATCATAACTAGCACTCATGGAGCGAACACGAGAAGCTTTCACAACAAGTAGCTGCCATCTTCAATATTGAAAAAAATATATATGTTTTTTTCTACGCACTAGCCCCTCAGGAGTGAGCGAATTCGTAAACGAACTAACCCGCCGGCGCGACGCTACCGTCAGTGCATGTATTATCACTAAATCGTGGCTACGCTTTCGGTCGCCACCCCCGTCCTTCCTTCCTCGGCAAATTCGGCCCCATCCTATCGCTGTGGAACAGAAGCCTTTCCTCCTATGCCCAGTCGTACCGCTTGCCCATGAGCTTGACACTAGGCGTCCGTATGTCTGGGTAGGTGTACCCGTACGCGGAGAGCTCGCTGTACAACAGCTCGCCGAGCAGCTTGAATCCGCACCTTTCGGCGACTTTCTGTGACGCGAGCGCGGTGAACACGGTCGCCGTGGCGGGAATGCCGACGGCGCGGCACAGCGGCTCCCTGCGGCAACACAAACACTTCCTCACAATCCTCGCAGTCCTGAACGCGCATATCTCCGGACGACAATACACAATGCGATTTAATACGGATATAATCCGCGTATTAAAGTTAGGACGCTTACTCTGAATACTACTGTTAGTGATTTCGTCGTAAAAGGATGCTGCTCTGAAAATTTCACGTTTCTAGGTTCAGTAGTTTCGGAAATATGAATACGAATTAATGAGTGAGCTTTCTATAAAAAATCGGCCAAGTGCGAGTCGGACTCGCACACGAAGGGTTCCGTACCATCGTAGAAAAAAAAAACAAAAACATCACGTTTTTTGTATGGGAGCCCCCTTTAATTCTAATTATTTATTAATCTTACCTATTTGTTGTTATAGCGGCAAAATAAATACACACTCTGTGAAAATTTCAGCTGTCTACCTGTTACGGTTACTGGTTATGGTGCTGTCTCTACAACAAACACAAAAACAACAATCGTTGTTATTAATATTATGTCTGCCTACAGAACCAATACGGTGAAAACAATTTTTTTCTCATTTATTTAATTATTTATTTATTCATTTACTTATTTGGTTGTTTTCACCGTATTGGTTCTGTAGGCAGACATAATGTTACGGTTACTGAGATACAGCCCTGTGACAGCCGGACAGACGGACGGACGGACGGACGGACGGACGGACGGACAGCGGAGGCTTAGTAATAGGGTTCCGTTTTCACCCTTTGGGTACGGAACCCTAAAAACCACGTGTGACTATGTTCGTTCGCGTTAATCTCCGAAACCACCTAACCGTTCTCAATGGCATGTCGTGAATGTGTAAACTTCATTCCCGCTTGAAAGATAGGCTTCTTCTTATTTTTATCCAAAAATATGTTTTTAATGTTGTTCCGAACGGGGCCGAGTATCACAGCTAGTGTTTACATATATTGATTATTAGGTATTTTTCAGATGTTCTCAGGTATTCCGGCTGGAGTGTTAGGTGCTCTGTGGTGTTTATTCGTATTCGTAGGTGTTCATTGTTGTTCCTTAATATTTTTAAGGTGATTTCGGTGTGCTTAGGTGTTCTAAGATGTTTTTGGGATTCTAATGTGTTTTTTTTATTATTTGCTTTTCTCATTGTGTTTTTGTGTTCTATGATGTTAAATTAAGTTGAAGGCTACTCAAAGAGCATCTCTGGGCTGTAGCAAGCACTTTTTTTAATTCAACAACAAAGAAAATGTATAGGTTTTCCAACACTAAATACAGTAGTTTAAAATTTAGATCCTTAGAAAATATAGTGCATGGTATATTTTCATCTGGTCGCATAACTTAATATAATCCCACCGAGCATTGACGATCTCCGCCGCAAGTCCGCGCCCCCTCAGCTCGGGCAGCACGAGCAGCCCGCTGCCGCCAAGGTAGCGCGTCACGCCGAGCGCCCCAAACACGTCGCACGTCCCCGTTGCCAGGACGATGGTGTGGAGGATCTGGCGCCACGCCGCTCCCTTGAGCTGCAACGACCGAACAGCTTAATGTAATCCCAATAAGCATTGACTGTCTCTGCCGCCAAGCCTCGCCCCCTCAATCCGGGCAGCGCGAGCAGCTCTCTGCCGCTGAGGTAGTGCGTCATGCCGAGCGCGCCGAACACGTCGCACGTCCCCGTCGCCAGGACGGCGGTGTGGAGGATCTGGCGCCACATCGCTCCCTTGAGCTGCAACGACCAAACAGCTTAATGTAATCACACTAAGCATTGACTGTCTCTGCCGCCAAGCCGCGCCCCCTCAATCCGGGCAGCGCGAGCAGCTCTCTGCCGCTGAGGTCTATCTGGAAAATAGGGAGTGGACATCGTCGAGCCCCATAGCTCTATGCGGAGGCGGCAAGACCTACCAAAGATCTACAGGGCTACGGTCCTCACTGCACGTTCTTGGGCGTTCAGAGAGAATTGAGCCTCCTTTCAAATACCAAATCCCTACGTAGGTATGGTATTAGACAACCTGTCCAGTTCCATTCAAATGAAAGCGATATATATATTTTTTATTTATTTGGAATTTGTCTCCACTTCCAGCATAATTACATGAAAGTACATGTCAGAAGGTTGATCTAGAAATGTGTGGTCTTAGACGGATAGCCCCACGCGGAGGAGCGTGATAATGACAGAGAAGATAAGAGAAGATACCTGAGTGATGTCAGGCTTGGGATCGTCCACCTCGCTCACACCGCACATGTTCAGCCCAACGAGTCGCTTGCTGTCTCCCTGCAACTGGTACAGCGCCAAGCTCGTTCTGTCCTTCACGCACTCTTGCCAGAATTCACGCATCTCGATGTGGTTGTTACGGTCTGAGTAGGCATCTGAAAGAGAAACATTGAGATTTTAGGATAACAAGTGATGAGCGAGGCAAAGCACTGAGAGAGCGAAATGATCACCCATTTAGATATCGACCACGCTCAGTGTTGCTAAACCTTGGGGATCTAACACCGAGGTGTCGCACGACTTACGCAAGAATACCGAGGTTGATGAAAACAGCTAGGTAGGAGTTCGTTGCGTGTAATTCCAAATATTTCTGAATCGTATGCTTTACTACGCCTTTACTATGACTAGTGTAAGACAAAACTATAGTTGGAAACAGCAAACTCTTAAAGATATATTGACACTAGGGGCTAGGTACTATACCTGTGCTCTTGCAGGTCGGCTCATCCAGCATGAACCGGTGTACCATCAGCTCGATGGCGGCGTCGTCGTGCTCCGGGGGCAGGTCTTGCAGCTCGTACCGCTCCACTCCGGCGTCGCGCGTCAGCTCGAAGCGGCGGTACACGCGAGGGAATTCCGCGTCTGCCGGCCGCTGCCACACCATGACTGGAGCAGAAAGGACAGAAATGTTTCATGTAAATTATTTTTGCAGGCAACTTGCCTAATGTGAGAGGAGACGTCAGAATAAGTAAACGGGAAGTAACTACTAGCTGCATATCGCTCCTTCAAACATCTCCGAAGCTAGTCCCAGAAAACCTTTTTTTTTTAATTGACCCTTTTTAACGTTTTGAGTCCAGAGTGGTCAGTCTGAGTTCTCACCTAAATTGGCGTTTACGGAACTTCGAAGTTACGTAAAAACGTCAAACTCCATACAAGTTTTTATTTTACTTCTTCAAGCTGTCAAATTCGAACATTTGTATGAAAATGCGAAGTCGGCGTAAACAGCAATGTCCACGTATTAAGGGCCTGGTACTAGCCAAATCGCAAAGTTAGACGAGGCACCCCAAGTTAACTAACGAAGTCTGACGATTATAAGTGTCATTCTTACAATATATGATTCCTTGTCTAGGAATCGAATTATTTTCGTTAATGTATGTTTCCTTTTTCTATACAAAATACATTGCGGAAACGGTGTCCATTTCCGAACTTTTTTGACTAAATGTAGAAATCTAAAAGCAAATGGAATTTTTTGTTTATGCATATATGCTGTTTTTGCTTATATCTAGCAATCGAATTACTTTCAGATTTCTAATGAGAAAAATCAACTTTTTTATTTTTATTATTATTTAAATAAATGATGGAATAAAAAAATAATAACAATCAATTATCAGTCTGGAGTTCTATTTGGATTTGCTGAAGCGTTTCACTACATATTATTACATTTGTTAAAAAGTGCATTTGTATGGCGCGAGTAGTTGGCTAGTCCTAGCGCCTTAACGGCGACGGTGAGTAAGCTGTCAAATCAAACTCGGACTCGTAAATGTTAGTTCGCTTTCTCCATACATTTGAAAACGCCAGTCGATCGGATTTAAATGAAACGTTAATTTAGGTAAAAACTGGTGGTGGCGCATAGTAGGCAGCTGTGCACATTACTCGTAAAATCTCCGTAGTGTGGTATTTAGGATGTAATTGGGAGACTATGAGATCGTTGTGAGTGTGTTACTTTCTTGTCATGGTGACGATATTCGACTGTTACTATTACTATTATACTATCAAATTGGAATGTCTCAATGGCAATGTCCCACTTGATGTACAAAATCATCCACAATCTAAGAGAGCGAGACGCATAGCTCTGTTGTTAACTATGTTAATCGACTAGTTTTTTCCGAAGAATTTAGTACCGGTCAATGGTTCCGGTTGTAATAGTAGGTACTTATCACCTTGGCAAAACGTGACTATCCTACTTAAGTAAATTAATTGGTACCAAACCAAGGCCAATAGACATATTATTTTAAATTATCTCTGATATAGGTACCTACATCGACGTAAGTATTAGATTATATCGATGGGTACTAGTACCTACCATCTGTAAACGCATTCTCTTATTTGGTAGAACTATTAAAACTTGATAATTTTATGAATTTGATGGATACGACATTACCGTTTGTCCAGAGACGTCTACATTGAAGCAATGCAATCAGATTTTAAAAATAAGCATACCTAAAAGGTGTTGGTTTGGACAAACCTCGAATGTAGATCGACATCTATGTCGCTGGATAACCTCAAATTAAATATATTTAAACGGTTAATAACAATGTATTACTTACATTATACTCGATAAATTCATGCTTAATTTTGAAATGTATTTTTCTTAATCTCAGCATTCTAAAAATAGTAACGTGTGCTACTATTGAAGGACGGGTCTTATCCGGTTCCCTCCACGCGCAAACGGCTGCGCAGAACCAAAACGGTTATCGATATCGGATTTGGATTTGGTTTCTGCGCAACCGCTAGCTCTTATATGGCTGGACGGCCAATATCTATCCCGTCAAATATACCTTGAGATAACGCAATCCAAATATAACACGAGACACACTACTATGTACTTGCCTCGTTATCTTCGCAGGCCGCCTACGAATAGATCTAACAACAAACAAGGAAGAGAACACACTGTCAGTGTGACACGTCCAATCGTAACAACTACTTATCAATTACTAAACATAGTAGGTATATTGTCAGACGAGGCGCGTTCGCAGTCCCCCAACTGCTTGCTTGGTAACCGAGGGCATATCCATCATATCAAATAAAACAATCAGATAATGCTCCAGTACAATATTATATACGTAAACATTGTTAATTCAGTTTCTTATTTATTTCGCTTTTAAAATACAAAAACAGTAAGACATAAGTTATCACACTGTGTTTTAATTTCTTAACCGATTTAACAACAACAAACAAATGTTTTTAGGTTAACAATAAAAAAAATGTTCATCGAACATAGCCACAGAAATAACAGCATTTCCCTTGTTTTGTTTTAAGGCGCTAGGACTAGCCAACTACTCGCGCCATACAAATGCACTTTTTAACAAATGTAATAATATGTAGTGAAACGCTTCAGCAAATCCAAATAGAACTTCAGACTGATAATGGATTGTTAATATTTTTTTATTCCATCATTTATTTAAATAATAATAAAAATAAAAAAAGTTGATTTTTCTCATTAGAAATCTGAAAGTCATTCGATTTCTAGATATAAGCAAAAACAGCATATATGCATAAACAAAAAATTCCATTTGCTTTTAGATTTCTACATTTAGTCAAAAAAGTTCGGAAATGGACACCGTTTCCGCAATGTATTTTGTATAGAAAAAGGAAACATACATTAACGAAAATCATTCGATTCCTAGACAAGGAATCATATATTGTAAGGATGACACTTATAATCGTCAGACTTAGTTAGTTTACTTAGGGTGCCTCGTCTAACTTTGCGATTTGGCTAGTACCAGGCCCTTAATCTAATTTTTTTTTGGAGCTTGGGTACACATAGTGACCATGTCAGCTCCGTTGGGTATATCTTACTTGACTATGTCCTTCTACTTAATATAGTGTTAACAAAAAGATACAATTGTATTGTTGACTTCTCGGAGCCTGGCTGGCTCAACATGGACTGGATGATTCCTGCGTTCAAGGTAACAATCCCTAGCTGTTGCCTTTCAACTGGGCCCTTTCCACAATACATTACAATATGATACACATCTTCAGGTACGCCACATACATATGTCACAAGTTGGTGAAGCTGCTTTCCTCATTAGATGTGCGAACTTGTTTAGAGGCATGTGTCCGGAGCGTATTCGAAAGGCAACGACTAGGTATTTATTTTTCAGTTCCACCTTATCAAATCAGGGGACTCGTATGATCTCCAATGATCTTAAAGCGTTAAAGCTCCGTCTTTTAGCACACGGTAGAAAGTCAGAAAAAACAGTCTGGTTCTCAATGGTATTCCATCATACGTAGCTGAATTCGCGAGAGAGTCTGCCACATTATTTCCTGCATGGGAAGGGATCCATTGGAGAATAACATTTTTTCCAAAACCCTTTAGTGCGTTTATATATTTTAAAATTTTATAAGCAAAAGGTGTACTTCGAGTTCCTGTAACATACCGAGCAATGTCTTGAAGTGCGCTTTTTGCGTCCGTTAAAATTAAAATATCTTTGTTACATACAGTTGCACAGTAAGCTAATGATTCGTGGATTGCAATCAGTTCAGCAGTCATTATGTTTACGCTTTGAGAAATTTTAAACTTAGCTCTGGTATTCGTAAAAGGGTCAATGAATGCGGCTCCTACACCATCTATATCCTTTGACCCATCCGTATATATTTAATAAAAGTTCTTATATTTCGTATTGAGCATGTGGACACATGCGCACCTTAGTTTGTTTGTGGAAATATTACGCTTAGGAGTTGAGACACTATCTAGATTAATATTTAGCAAACTTGGAAACATGGAACTAACCCATGTATCCAAAGTGAACATCTCCAAAACAATGTCTGAGTGAATGGTTTCTTCCTTCAATGCGTCGTATGCTAAAGTTAGCAACGGCTTTTTTTATTTCTTTAATAAGCGAGTTCACTTAGTTCTATTAGCTCTGCCAATAGGCTTATGGATATGTTATCCGACCATGATTTAGCCTTTAAATAATATTTATATGCCAAATATTGTCTCCGTACAAATAAAGGTTGGATTGACAGCTCGCTCTCCATCACATGTATGGGTGTACTCTTAATGAATCCCCCAATTATTCTCATGGCCTGATTTTGAATTTTATTGATATTATTGGGAGGAAATTGAAGACATTCAGCGTGGACACAATTTCAAACCGCATCGGAAAATCGCCCACATGGTACGCTCCGTAAAGGAAAAGCTATACAATCATCAGGTGCGTACAAAATTCCATGCAGCTGTGGATTAGTGTACATCGGGCAGACGAAGAGAAGTGTTGCAACACGGATTTCTGAAAATATAAGAGCAGCGAAGAAACAGCATATGGACTCTGGCGCGAATCACTGGATTACCTTTGACCTATTGAAAATATTGGCAACAGAATCTCGTTATATTCCTCGCATAGTCCGAGGTCCATAGAGATCTCCAAAAACAGAAACTTTAATAGAGAGGACTCTTTCAAGTTGCCATCTGTATGGAATCCGGTATTGGCGCCGCTCAGACGAAAAGAAGAGAAGAAAAACCGGACCGCGTTTACTTTGAGTTGTCGCATGATGGGTCTATGATCAGTGTTTCCCAAGATACAACGAGAACAAATTTTGCCATGACAGGCAGGTAGATCAGGTCGGGACGTTTACTTTGAGTGGTCGCATGATGGGTCTACGACCAGTGTTTCCCAAGATATAACGAAAACAAATTTTGACATTCCAGATAGTTCGATCAGGTCGGGGCGTTTACTTTGAGTGGTCGCACGATGGGCCTACGACCAGTGTTTCCCAAGATATAACGAAAACAAATTTTGACATGACAGGCAGATAGATCAGGTCGGGACCTTTACTTCGAGTGGTCGCATGATGGGTCTACGACCGGTGTTTCCCAAGATATAACGAAAACAAATTTTGACATGACAGGCAGGTAGATCAGGTCGGGACGTTTACTTTGAGTGGTCGCATGATGGGTCTACGACCAGTGTTTCCCAAGATATAACGAAAACAAATTTTGACATTCCAGATAGTTCGATCAGGTCGGGGCGTTTACTTTGAGTGGTCGCACGATGGGTCTACGACCAGTGTTTCCCAAGATATAACGAAAACAAATTTTGACATGACAGGCAGATAGATCAGGTCGGGACCTTTACTTCGAGTGGTCGCATGATGGGTCTACGACCGGTGTTTCCCAAGATATAACGAAAACAAATTTTGACATGACAGGCAGGTAGATCAGGTCGGGACGTTTACTTTGAGTGGTCGCATGATGGATCTACTACCAGTGTTTCCCAAGATATAACGAAAACAAATTTTGACATGACAGGCAGGTAGATCAGGTCGGGACCTTTACTTCGAGTAGTCGCATGATGGGTCTACGACCAGTGTTTCCCTAGATATAACGAAAACAAATTTTGACATGACAGGCAGTTAGATCCAGACCAAGCAGGTACAAGAGAAAATTCAAATTGTATTTAACTTGAATACCTTGAAATTACAAAAAACATTTTTCATTCATAAAAGTTAAAAGAACTTAAAAGTTTAAATTAAAAAGAAAACATTTAAGGACGCAGGTACAAGGTTACATCGTTAGACCTAATGCAACATGGCGGCGAGTTGTCAACAAGACTTTGACACGGCGCTCACGTAGTTCTTCCGAGTTTGGATAGATGGCGCTACTTTTTGCTTGTATGGAGAACATTTGTTTCAATTCTATATAAGGGCGTATCCTTACCTTTGAAATCATTGAGTAAAATGAATTATGTTACTAATAAAATATTTTTTCATTATACTTCCGTTTTAGTTTTGGTCTATTTTCTATAGCAATATCTGGCAGCTCCGACCGCGACATGGCGTCATCATGACAGATTGTATGTATGTATCAAGGTAAAGGTCGGTCAGTTTGTGTTCAATAGTTTACAGAGAACCGACTGGCACTGCTATCGCTATAATGTTTTCCTTTAGATCGGAAGGAAAATGTTATCAGCCAGATCAATTTATTTTAAGGTTTACGACCATACTGTTCGATCATAGCATACCGATTTCGCGTCCTCTACAAACATACACGTTTGTAATTATTCGTCAACTACTATTTTAATAATAATTTAACTTAAATGAATTTTTCGTAATTAATAGAAAAAAGTTATTTATGGTTCTATTCTGAAAGTCCTTGCCTTTCCGTGTGTACAACAGTGAGAAGTAACATTTCACAAGACTAACCTCAAATATGCATTTTTAAAAGTGTCTGACGGTTTATTCCTGCTGTGAAAGTAAAGTAAACCATATTAATTATTGTGTGTAAGCATGTGAGGAATGAAAATACGTTTGGTTGATACGGTCTCGTTTAAGTCGTAGCGCTTTTCTGGCCCATAGTAAAATCGGCAACGTCCTTTCCTTCGGAATGTGATAAGCCAGAAGCCTTATTCTGCTAATTGATAATTGCGCGCGTTATGTTTGTGTTTTCTCAAAACAGCATGTTTCGCGCGAAATGGTATTCTACTAGCGCAGTTTGCAAAACGCATGCGTTGTGTTTGTGTTTTGTTCGCAAACTCGTAACGCGCGCTCATGTTCTCGTGGGCCGTGTGTTTTGCCGAAAACTTTCGGTTTTGAGAATTATATTTGTCAAATTCTGAGCATCGCATCGCCGAACTTCGAATATCACTTTTCTACTTTACGTTGGCATATCGCTGTCTCTTTCTTTTCGCATTATATATTTGAGTGAGAAAATAACTGTCAAAATCGTGACAGGTTATCTTCCCTGTAGGCGGCGCGCAAGACAAACCACTCCATAGACAATAACAAAACGCGTGTGTGAATTAGCTGAATACCGATTTTTGGAAACCGCACTCGAAACTCAGCGTGTTATGTTTGACGGAAACATAACTAATATGGAATGGTTTGAAATTGGACAAATAGCAGAATCGGGCTTCAGTATCGGAAAATCTTAAGGTAGGTGTTGCATGAAATCCTCTCGCAGTAACTGACTAGTCGACGACAGTCATCACAGGAACTCATTGCAAAGATATAAACCGGCCAAGTGCGAGTCGGACTCGCACACAAAGGGTCCCGTACCATCGTACAAGATTTATCACAAAAAAATCACGTTTTGTGTATGGGCCCTATTTATGTTATTTTTTGTTTTACCTATTTGTTGTTATTTCGGCAAAATATATACAGATTCTGTGAAAATTTCAGCTACCTACCTATAACGGTTCATAAAATACAGCCCTGTGACAGACGGACAGACCCTTTGGGTACGGAAACCTAAAAAAGTGCGGATACCGAGACACTTTAACCTATATTTACCGATTTATTAACGATAGTGTAAGAAACCATTGATAATATATTTTTATTATTCAAATTATAAAATAAACGAGTTCGTAAGCGGAAGAAGCCAACTGGCAATGCTTGTGTACACCTCGCGTTGAACATTCCTCATTAATACCCTTGGCCCTAAATTAATTTGCCCAGTACTATCGTCATCTATTTTGTTAAGAATATTCGTTATTCCATATTATATTAATTTAAGTCCAAAACACCACATAAGAAGAAGTTGCCATGCCAGGATATATCTAACACGGCATGACTAGATTGAACTGGATGGAAAACACGAACAATTTTCATTGTCGCTTCGACCATCGTTCTTTCAATGCGATGGTACCAACCCGAGCGGGATTAACCCTACCACCGTGTAAATAAGGTATAATAATAATTACACAGTGAACGTATTGTCATTTGATTAGGAAATCTAATATCTCACAATCCGATATTTTTTAAATATCGATTATTTCTCTTTTGATCGCTTCGCTTCGCCGATGACATTGTTGATAAAAAAAAAACCCGAGTTCAGCTTCAGACCATGCTGGAAGACGTTTATAAAGCATCGGTAAAGGTAGGTCTGAAGATGAACCGGGACAAAACCAAGGTCATGGCGACCGAGGGCATGACGGGAGGACAAATAGTTATCGACGGAGAAGTGATCGAACAGGTTGAGGAGTACGTATATCTCGGCCAAATTCTGCTGCTTGGTAGACAAGGACTGGCTAATGACAGACGAAATCAATTGGGTTGGTCTGCCTTCGGAAAGCCTAAAAAAGCTCTGAGGTCTGACCTTCCGCAAAATTTAAAGGTCCGAATATATGACCATTGCGTCCTCTCGGTTATGACGTACGGATGTGAAACTTGGACTCTGACGGTCGCCGTTTTGTATTGTATTGTATATCATTTTGTCAAATTGGTAGACAAGCTACACTCAGACAGGTCATTTTTTCTTATTTTAGGGCATACAGGCAAACATAGATTCAGCTTACAATTTCTGGCATATACCATCGGACCATTGCCCAAAGGTTGAAAGTTGCCCAGCGAGCTATGCTGGGAATATCGCTACGGGATATGGTGCGCAACGAGGCAATTCCCCGACGTACTACAGTAGTCGATGTTGGACACCGGGTGGCTAAGCTCAAGTGGCAGTGGGCTGGTCATGTCAGCCGAAGAGACGACGACCGTTGGAGTAACCGAGTCCTACACTGGCGGCCGTGGACAGGCAAACGGAGTGTGGGAAGACCACCCGCCAGGTGGGACGACGACATCAAGTGCGTCCGCGGAAAGCAGTGGTTCCGTGCCGCTGAGGGCCGGGAGGACTGGAGGAAAATTGGAGAGGCGTATGTCCAGCAGTGGTTGCAAACACGCTGACTGACCGATTACGAAGCGCAAAATGAGGTGTAGGTACTGCACTCGTATCTCGTTTGATCTTATCAATGAAATGACAATGCATGATGAACTGTGTACATAATTATAATGATTTTTATTTATAACCTCTATCTGCTGTTATGAATACAATCAAGCCACTGTTTGTTTGTCGAGTTCGTTGTTGTTGGGTGACTAAGGGTGTAGAGCACCATGTCTGATTAGCAATCATTTTATAATTAAAACTATAGAAAAACCGGTCAAGTGCGAGTCGGACTCCCACACGAAGTGTTCCGTACCATGAAACAAGATTAATAAAACAACACTATTTTTGTATGGGGACCTCCTTAAATGTTTATAACTTTGTTATGTTACCTATTTGTTGTTATAGCGGCAAAATAATTACACACTCTGTAAAAAATTCAGCTGCCTATATTACGGTTAATGAGATACAGCCCTGCGACAGACGGACGGACGGACAGCGGAGGCTTAGTAATAGGGTTCCGTTGGCACCCTATGGGTATAGAACCCTAAAAGAAGATAGATCTATGACAACCATAGCTATAATACTAACCATAGAATACCCTCCAGCCTAAGGGTCTTTTCCACCAAGTACTGATTAGCTTAATCCTCACATTAAAGGGCTTTTCATACCATCTCTCAGTCGATACCAGTGCACGATAATCTGCACGTCAGTAATAAAGACCCTTTAAGTGTCAATTTAAAATAAATCAGCACTTGGTGAAAACCAGGATAAGGGTATTAACCACAGACCTATAGCATGCAATATAAGGAAGGTCCTGGCATGACACCTAGTTCCCATGTGGTGTGTTGGGCTAATACCATGACGAACTTGTGGTATTAGCCATCCATGTCCAGTCACATAAAAAAAAAGCACGCGATCCTATTTCTATGGGTATTACATATTATTTGACTATGCTGGGCCGAGTGCACGAAAGGACAAAACATCAAAATCAACGTCAACGTATAATTAAACACGTCACTTTGAATGGACAGTATGGAAGGAACCTATCAGTTCCTATCAGGAATTAATTTAGATTGTGGCGGGCCACAACATACCTAAAATCACAGAGTTCATCTCATGCCAAGTTTAAACTGAATCCTTTGCGAGTGAACAACAATGACAGTACATGTTACAATGACAGGAAGCCGCTGTGCGCGGCGCTTGGCATCACGGCGACGTCGACGCCGTTCACCGCCGCCGCGGTGCAGCGCGCCGCCGTCTCCGCCGGGCTGCGGACGCAGGCGGAGATCCGCAGCGATCAAATAGATGGTCTCGTGCACAAGAACCCTCCCTTCGTCGTGATGCAGATGGGATGCTCCTACTAGGGGTGTTTAAATATGTTTTGGCAGTTTCAGGCAACAAATTGTTCGCAATGTATTCGCCGTAGGAAACATGTAAAATCCTACAATTGCATAAGTTATATGACGATTGTCATTCAACTTACAAGTTTCCTGAAATCCAAGACGTTTATGCCCGTAAAGGTATAAAAAATATCTCTTCTTACATGTTGACTGAAGAGGCTCACTCAGCTTACAAGCTGAATTCTATCCGGAAAGATGAAAGAAGAAATGACTTTTTACAAACTTCCGTTAACTTACTTCTTGGAAACTTGTAAGCTAACGGCTTTTACACAGTATACGGCTTTGCACCATATCCGCTTCTCAATGAAATACCAGTTATATTAAACAAAAAAAATACTTATAGTGTTGGACATCATTTAAGCACCTTCTACCTACCCGTCAAATCCCGTGCATCAAAGTCATCTATGCAAAAAGTATGGCGCACTTCGCCCCCCTCACCTTAAGGTGGCCCAACCCGGTGGGCTCAACTCATTTGCGGGCACGGTACAAAACCGTGCTGTTGCGCTCTGGGACCTTCTCTGTTTCTAAGAATAAGACAGGCTCCGTGATGAGGAGACTTATAGCTAAAAGTAAACCACGACCACTGTAGTCAAAGATCGAACAAAAACCAAATAGATTATAAATCTTGATTAAATAAGCTATGTCTGCAATACCGTCTTTACCATAAGGGCACACGGGGCCCGTGCCCAGGGCCCCCATTCTCAGGGGGCCCCGAAGGACCGACAATTTCTCTCAAACATTTATTCTCAAAATATTTTTTCGGGCATAGTACCCTTTTTTCGCGGCACATTCGCTAAATCTTGTGGGTTGAGTTGGGCTGTTGAGTGTGTTACTGAAGCAGTAACATTCTTTCAATTTGTACAAAAAATGTTTAATTTTTTTCTCAACTTCGACAAAACGATGGAGAATTTTACAGAGCATTTAGGTGCAAATAGAGTCCTGAAGTATCTTTTTCCATTAATGGTAAAATAAATATTTCTGAAGCATTGTCTGTCATGTCGCTTTTTTACTTTCCAAAAGGGCCCCAAATTCTTGTGTGCCCAAGGGCACCAGCTTAGTTTAAGACGGCCTTGTATGTCTGATGACTAATATTTTTAAGATGTTCTTAATTTATCATTGCGTAATTCACCTCCAAAGTTATTGTATAAAACGCGCGAAAAATTAGAACTTTCGGACGTTATAACTTGAACACCAAACACAATTTTACAATGCCAATGGTCATCAGACATCTAGTTCGATCAAATAAAGCTATTTTGAGCAAAATTTCGGATCTCTGACAAGAAATATAGGCGTGATCTTCTTTCCCCTTTTGTATGGGGAGATGAGCGGGTTGGGCCACCTTAATTCCCACAAGGCACAAAAGAGCAGTCGTTTTCTCCTAGTCTTGTCGACAAGCGAGGAATTATTAGTATGCTTCAAATACGTACTTATTTTGAGGTATTTATTATTTTGAGGTAGACCGTAGAGACATTTGAGAGTACAAAAATAAAATTAAAATAATATCGAATATGTGTGCAATTACATACATACATTCTATGCTGGAAAGTCCTGAGTCACCGACGGATGCCCTTTTAGCGCTGAACGGAAAGAAAATTCTGATTTGCAGTACCACCGACTAAGGATTGATACCCGTTTTAGTGTTGTGGCTTTCTGTGTGATGAATGATTGATGATGATGATGATTTACATTCGATTAAAAATTAAATAATTGTTTAATTATTATAAAACTATAACTATTTTTAACTAGGTATTGCATACATTGAATTAAATTAACTATATAGTGTTTTGTTTGAGTAAATATGAGTGCCAAAATAATAGAATGTGGTGTTGGTAGAAAGGTTGGGGTTGTTATAAGGTTAAAATGCTACCTACCTACATAAATTCGTACCTAACCTAAGGCAAAGATATACATTCCTAAGGGGTATATGATAAAACCACGACGAATTTCGATAATATAATTTATAGATAATAAGGTACTCGTCTCTGGTGCGTTGTGACACAAAATTAGACAAATATATTTACAATACAAATATAATTTGTTAGACAAATAATCATAATTTTTCATAAAAAAGTTTGAACACAGAATAAGAGCGTCAATATTTCAAAATCAATGCATCTTTCATCTTTTTGAAATTCTAAAATAAGTAATAGTTATTTTTTTAAATATCAAAAAATAGTTTCACTTACTTACGCCCTGATGGAATTGAACATTATTTTGAATCGTTTCTTGGACTTTTCCGATTGCACGATCAAACGGCTGAGTTAATCATTGTTCAAACACGTCACTTTTAGTGAACCCCAAGGAGTTCCTTCCATCCTGTCCATACAAAGTGACGTGTTTAATCATACGTTGACATTGATTTTGATTTTTTGTCCTTTCGTGCACTCGGTCCTAGCTCTTTCCGTGGTTACCTCCATCAATCTGAAGTAACAAAATCGGAATAAGCAAGTTAGGGAAGTTCCAGTATAATTCCTATTGAATCGGAAAGATTATTGTTAAATATTTCATCAAAAAATATTATCATTCAAATCCTAATCATGACAATGATGATTTTTAGGGTTCCGTACCCAAAAGGTACCAAACGGAACCCTATTACTAAACCTCAGCTGTCCGTCCGTCCGTCCGCCCTTCGTCCATCCGTCCGTCCGTCCGTCACAGCGCTATATCTCATGAACCGTAATAGGTAGGTAGCTGAAATGTTCATTGAGTGTGTACATATTTTGCCGCTATAACAAAAAATTGGTAACATAAAAAAAAATTATTAAGGGTGATACAGAAAATACCCATACAGAAAACGTGATTTTTTGTGTTAAATTTTGTACGATCGTACCGAACCCTTCGTGTTCAAGTCCGACTCGCACTTGGCCGGTTTTTTATTCGTATCTAATTAGACAGGCTGCGTGATGAGGAGGATACAACATCTCCACAAAGCAGACAATGCGCATAGTGTTAGATTTGGTAAGATTTACGAAAATATTAATTACAAAAACGACTTATAGCTAAAAGTAAATCACGACCTGTATATTTTTTTAACTATATTGCTAGAACATTAGCTGAAATTATACTTGTTTATTTTTTCATGTTCTCATTCCATAATGTTCAGGAACTTAACGCAAGCAAACCATATGCATTGACTAGTACTTTTTTCGTTTTCCTTTTCTTTCGTTTTTGATCTCGTTTTCTACTTAGTGTCTGCGCAAACTTTACATCCATGGTGTTACCAAACTATCTTATCCGGGCGCGTGTCCACCGATTACCTCAGTAAAATGTCTGCCACGAGTGAAAAAGCACTTTTCATGAGTGTTATCTGCCCATATAAATACTAGCATTAGTTTCATGATAGTTCATTCTAACAATTTGGTACTGCTCATAAGCATAGCCTCACAAGATTTACTTTTCCTAACTGTTACTGTCAATACGGTGGGTCGAATTAGTGACCACATCAATAAAAACATTATAACATGTGAGTAATACTAAATCTAAGGAGGAAATATAAAGCTGTCATTTGTATCCACATTTAGATTTAAGTTTTTAGGATTGAGCGTGAAGCAAGAATACAAAGAGAACTAAAGCTGCATAATAATTTATTATTATTATAAATGTTACGGTTAAAGCCCGATGTTGGTTAAAGTCCGAAATCTATTTTTCCTAGAAGGTAACTAATACCTATATACTAATACCTAATACGTGTCGAGTTTATGGTAAGAAAAAAAAACCCTAACCTTTTTTTTACGATTTTAAGCGACTTAAAAAAATCGATTTTGATGATTCCGTTTTTATTTAGTAGGTCATACTTTAGAGATGGTACAAAATTGTACCAACTCACAAAAAAAAAAAACAATAATTGCATATGATCCTAATAAATAAATAAATAACTGATTATAAATCATAAATAGGTGTAATTATTAAATATCAATAAATTTGTTGATTGTCCTTTAACGCTTCCCGCTTTGAAGGAATAAATATATTGCTTTTTACTTTTTAGTTTAAGTTTGCACATATAGGTATAGTCTACATAGAAGTCGATTTTAGTTTTCTTCTAAAATTTAGTTTCTTATGCAAAAAAATTCAAAGTTTATTTTTTTTCATCTCTTTTGCAACTCTTAATTAGTGCATTTAAAATGCACTTAACTACTAAACATGAAGGAAAAAAGTCGACACAGGGTATGTACGATACGCCCATTGGCTTTTCAGTTTTCACATAGAGTCGGGAAAAAATAATGTTAACATTAGTTGCTCAGGAACGAGACAAGGTAGGTAGCGTTCCGATATTTTTTTATGTGCACACATAACACAGCTCATGGGAACTGGGTGGCATGCCAGGGCCATACTTTTATTGCATAGCTATATTGAATTGGATGGATAAACATACGAATACAGTTTAAAGTGGAATCCGAAATATGAACGACGAATCTATTACTCAGCTCTCCCGACATGCATGGGAATAGATGCAGCGGGTTTAATTGTAAACTTTATATGTGCCGGAACCCACAGGAGACTGGCACGCGTAGAATACCCAGTGCCGCTCTGGATCTCTCTCTACCTTTCCATATTCTGTAGGATGCATCCAGTGACTACTTCGCAGCTCTCTCCATAAATGAGTTAGTTTATCGTCGATCTTGGTAGGCCTAGACCTAGAGTGTTTTTTTTTCTATAAAAATCCGGTATGAGTGGTAGTGCTGTGATTTAAAGGAAATGTAGAGCGACTTCGCCGATATTCCCCTTGATCTGACGTCAACGCCGAATAATTGAGTCTTTAACACATTTATCGCTGTCTACTAGGTAAATTGCAGCACTTGTTTACATTAAAGTGTTTCCTATGGATCTGTAAGGTCAATAACTACCACATGTTTCGTCGCTTTTGAGAACACAAGTATGTTCGTTCTCTATGATGTGGCACCGATTCTGTAGTTATCTATTTGTGTTTGAAATGCTTAGCTGTCCCTAAATAATACAACAAACAGCATCATACACATAATGAAGTATTCCTGGAATGTTTGCCAAGCTAAAGTAACTGATCCAGAGCCATGGTGTACACGAGACCAGAATCGATCCCGTTCCCACACGTCTGGGCGCGGTTTACGGCAGAGCGAGACGGAGAGACGCTGCGCTTTCTCATCCGTGACGTCACACCAGGAGACCACGAAACCATTCTTGAGGTCATGACGAAATTTTTTGTGCGACAGGAGGCACTGCTACGTTCTTTAGGTCAGTTACGTGTCTTCATTAAAGTTTGCAATTATATTAACAATTAATATTATATCCCGAACTTTTTACAATGAAATGATTTTGCAGACATTGAGCATGACGCGGCAGCGGTGGCGGCACTGCAGGCGGAATGGCGGCGGTTGCTTCGTATGAACACTTCGCTGCTGTGCGAGACGGATGACTCTAAGCGACGCTTGGCGGCCGTCAACATTACATATGTCCTGGAAAAGGACGCCGAAAAGCCACAACGAGATCCTCAAGTAATTATCGTCTTTATTATAAGGGGATATTTGTCGCTTGAGAATTTTAGATTCGGCACCGTTACAAAACTACCATAAACCAATGTGAACGTATTGGATCACATCGACATTATCGGGGTGCGATGACGTATTCATTTTTGTAAATCACTATTGTTTACACCGTTAGGAATTAGAATATTTTCTAAAAATACTTTCAAAGAAGGCCTAAGATGCTACCAATCTTCAACGCGATTACTAAGCAACATTCGTGTAGAAACAAGGTAAATGACACATTTTTTTTCATTAGGTATTTGAACACGGCCTCATTGAACTGAACGGGAAAGATGAAAATTTGTTGAATATATTATAATTATTGGGTATTAATGCAAATATATTGGGTGTTGCCATAAGTGTAACCTACTGTGTTGCCAACTGAATAGCCAACCTCCTGCTTTACAGACAATCTCCAAAAGTTACGGCCTGCTATTTAGCATATTGGCTGATCCGCTGGAGAAAGCTGACGTCTTCAACACTCTGAAGTGTGACAAATACCTCAGCGCATTTGGAATGCTGGTTCTACCAGATCCCTTGGTATCGCCACACAGATGCTGAAAACTAGGTAAGGGCTCAAGCCTGTTTTAGATCCTATCTGATTCGGTCGATCTTCTCAACTAAATATCACAATGTTTTGGTAGTTGACGTGATATTTGTGATTGAATTCACATTTAATAACATTAAAAGCCATTCCATAGATTATTGTTTTTGTGTTGATTTATGATTAATGAGATTTTTAAAATATAGAAAAGAGTAATGTACCAGAAAATATTGTTTAGAAATTCAAATACCGGGTGTTAACGGAGGCACAGTAAATACACGGTGTTAAACAAGTTCGCGACATTCCCGAAAGGGGGTTATTTTGGGTCGCATACTGATTCCGAAAACGAAGGATTTTTCTTGTTTTGAGCTTTTGTTTTAAAATTTTCCTAGTATGAAAACATAGTATTTCGTAATAGGAATCGCACTGCATTCATAAAACGTTCTAAAGTAGGACATTTTTTTAAATAAATGTGAAAATTTACATTCGGATCGACGCGATACAATTGGCGGCGGCGCTCAGTCAGCTGCTGCGAGACAGCAAACGCGTGACCTTCGCAGTGGCGCGTACACATGGCGTGCTCACACCATTCCAAAGAGAAATTGTCGCTGAGGTAAAAGTTTGGATTAAATCTGCAATTTTTTTTTTACTATTTCAGATTTAATTTTTAAATACCACAAAATTATCAGTATACGGAAATAGTTAAATAATGGGTATTAAGGTGGGCCATCCCGCTCAACTCCCCATACAAACGGGGAAAGAATATCACACCCATATTTCTGGTCAGGCATCCCAAATTTTGCTCAAAATATCTTTATTTGATCGAACTAGATGTCTGAGTACCGTTGGCATTGTAAAATTGTGTTTGGCTTCTAAGTTATAAGGTCCGAAAGTTCGAATTTTTCGCGCGTTTTATACAATAACTTTGGAGGTGGATTACGCAATGATAAAGTAAGAAAATTAAAAAGATTAGTTATCAGACATAGCTTATTTAATCAAGATTCATAATCTATTTGGTTTTTGCTAGATTTTTTACTACAGCGGTCGTGGTTTACTTTTAGCTATAAGTCGTTTTGTAATTAAAATTTCGTAAATCTTACCAAATCATACACTACGGACATTGTCTTTTTTGTGTACATGTTGCATCTTCCTCATCACGGAGCCTGTCTTTTTCTTGGAAACAGAGAATTTCCCAGAGCGCAAAAGCACGGTTTTGTACCGTGCCCGCGAATAGTACCGCCGGGTTGGGCCACCTTAAAATAGTAATGTCGCGAAAAAAATTAACACCGTTTATATAGTTGTGCGACCGGGCCACAGCGTTAGCTCAACTCAGGTGATTTTTGAGATAAATACCTTCCCTCCATCGAGTGTCGGAGTTGTCCCTTAAATCTTGGCGGATCACTGCTGGTTCTGTTATTTTGAAAAAACATGATCTCGAAAGACCATTATCAAATGTTCAGCACCGCGAAACTAGCTTAGAGCCTATACAAGCGAAACGTGCCTGTACAGGTGCACGCACGAAATCGGGCCTTTGTATAGAGTTGAGCTATTGGATATAATCCTATATACTATATTCTGTGACGGAGGTATGGTCCAAACGTTAATACTATTGATAGTACAATTGACTTAGACCTAGACCTAGATACAATTTGAATGTTTCGCCCGCCCCATACATTTTAATGTGTAAGTATAAACAAAATGTATGGGGACGGCGTTGAAATATAAAATATATTTAAATAGGATATTATTTCAATCAACAAATTGTAAAAAATAGCGCCATCTAACATGAAACTTTTGATGACTTTTATAACGAAACGTATAAACCTGGAGCGCTCTCGATACTATCTGTCAAACGCATACATTTTGACAGGCGATATCGCCTTCTCGATAGCGCGTACTCGACAGCGTTCGTAGTAGGGGGCCTGAAGGTATGAAAATTAATCAGGGGCAACAATGTAAGTTATACTCAATTATCTTATTCTGTGCTGTATTTACGAATTATAATTAATTAGTGTGGAGTGCATCATCTGTGGTGCACTCCAGACTAATTTTGGTGGTTGGTGATAATTTTAAAATTAAAATAATATTTTATATATATATTATATACGTCCTTATTTTTCGCCTGAAGCAGTAATAAGATACATCTATAATAACCAAACTATCATACTAACTAGAGTTTGTGCCCTCCAAGCTGCTGTATTTTCTGGACAGGTTCGGTTGTATGAATTTGATCCTGCATATCCTTGTTCTTTACCAGCCAAGTAGCGGACCTAACATGTCGTTAGACCGCGGCGGGGAAAACATACCTAGAATCACGGAAGTCTACCTTTTTTTTATGCGACCTGACATGGATGGCTAATACCACACGGGTAGTTTTTACAAAGTACATTTTTATGTGACTGGACACGGATGGCTGATACCACACCCACCGTCATGATATTAGCCCAATACACCACATTCCCGAAGGAATTTGGTGCCATGCCAGGACCTTCCCTTTATGAGCACGGCTACATTGAACTGGATGGAAAACACGGACAATTTTTCATTGCCGCTTCGACCATCTTTTCTTCCAATGCGATGGGACTAACCCGGGCGGGCTTAAACCCTACCACCTAGTAGGGGAAGGGGACCTACATGGAGCAGCTCGCATTCGTGACAAATGCACTTATCGAACTCGGAAAGAGAAAGACAGTGGTGCATGTCGGTATTGAACCCAGGCCTCTGGTACGCTAGGCCAGTCCCCGCGCCACTAGGCTACGAGCCGCTCAACCTCCTGCCAAGTTTTAACTGAACCCTTTGGACCAAAACGGTGCTCATCGAATGAACGGTCTCGTGCACCCTCCCTTCACCGTGCTGCATATGAATTGCTCCTACGATGTTTAACTTGTTATACAATGACAGGAAGCCGCTGTGCGCGGCGCTGGGCGTCACGGCGACATCGACGCCGTTCACCGCCGCCGCGGTGCAGCGCGCCGCCGCCACCGGCGGGCTGCGGCCGCTGGCGGAGATGCGCAGCGACCGAATGGACGGTCTCGTGCATAGGGACCCTTCCTTCACCGTGCTGCAGATGGGATGCTCCTATGATCTTTAAGGTGAACCGTATAGATCCCCATACAAACGTGGAAAGAATATCATGCGCATATTTCTTGTCAGAGATCCAAAATTATACTTGAAACAGCTTTATTTGATCGAACTAGATGTCTGATGACCGTTGGCATTGTAAAATAGTGTTTGGTTTCAAAGTTATAAGGTCCGAAGAAGCAAATTCCTAGGTTATAAAAATTATGATGAGTATTTCCCTTGTGTTCAGAAGATTGTCGAAAAAAAAGCAACCATTGAGCAATGGACCAAGTTATAATAACTTCTCACATTCCTTGGATGGTACAGATCTTGAATAATTTGGAACAGAAACTATTATAGGTATCCACTAAGAATATCCAGAATTGGATTCTGAAACTGACAATGGGCATAGATGGATACTAATTAAAGCTGCTCGTAGCTCAGGGGCGGGTGGACTTGCCTTCCATCCCGGAGGTCTGGGTTCAAATCCCTGCCCCGTTCATGAACCACTCTCTTTCTCTTCCTGAGTTGGATGAGTGAATTCCGTTACGAATGCGGGCTGTTTCATTGTTCGGATCATCAATGTAAAACTGCATTGGATGAAAAGATGTTCGAAGCGGCAATGATGCGGGTTTTCCACCCAGTTCAATGCAGCCATACTCATAAAGGAAAGGTCCTGGCATGCATTCCTTCCGGAATGCGGTGTGTTGGGCTATTATCATGACGGTGGGTGTGGTATCAGCCATCCGTGTCCAGTCACATAAAAATGTACTTTTCGATTACGTCAGTTCGACCGATCTAACTGCTAAGGTGAAAGAAAGAATTAGCTATTGAGGGCATGCTTAAAATGGTATTTCGTTCGCAAAATATATTTGCGTTTCCTGAATGAAGAGAAAACAAGAATAGCTGGTAAAGTTTAAAATTATCAGTGCACTTCGCTACTTCCTACCTAAGTGAACTATCATTCTTCCAAGGTAAATATAAAAAACAAAAAGAGAAATAGGCTTTTGCTGCGTTTTTTAAATATTTTCTTCCGTTTCGCATTAATTTCATTTCGTTTCGACAAACATGAAAAGAATAGGCACAGCCTTCTTACCGAAATTGTAGTTTTTAGGGTTCCGTACCCAAAGGGTGAAAACGGAACCCTATTACTAAGCCTCCGCTGTCCGTCCGTCCGTCAGTCCGTCCGTCCGTCCGTATGTCACAGGGCTGTAGCTCATGAACCGTAATAGGTAGGCAGCTGAAATTTTCACAGACAGTGTATTTATTTTGCCGCTATAACAACAAATAGGTAAAATAAAAATATATTAATAAAAACGTGTTTTTTTTTGCGTTAAATCTTGTACGATGGTACGGAACCCTTTGTGTGCGAGTCCGACTCGCACTTGACCGTTTTTTTTTTATTATAGGACCTAGAATCACTTGCCTTTATCTTTTACCCGCGAACCCCCGAGTAAGGCTTTGCGACCCCGACCTTCAGGTTTGTAAATTGGGGTGGATTTTGAGTTTATTCTTGTATTTCTCGTAAACATTATGATCACGTCCTTAACATGAATGTGGAGGTATTCATAGAATTCTTAGTCACATCTTAACATTTTGAAATAAAAGACATCATTCAATAAAAATATTTATTTCAAACAAATAAATTATCAATATACTTACTAAAATATCTAAACTCATTCTAGGAAGCTAATTGATGTTGCCAGTATGTTAAAAAAATTATTACTATAATTTTTTGTTTAGTTTTATACGATTTATTTAAAGTTATATCTAATGTGTGTTAGATTAGGAAATTCCGTTATCATGGAAATATTTACTTTAAAGGCATTTAATGTGTTCGTGAAGAGGTTAACTTTCGGCGATAAACCGACCACGTTCTTACCAGTTTCAACTAATTTTAAGATAAAAATATTGTTTGAAGCATTGACTTATATATTAGTTTGAAGTCTCTAATATTCTCAAATAGCACTTTCATTAATTATATTACCTTTAACCCCTGTTTTCACCACCTCCCGCCATCTGAAATCCGATAGTTAACTTTTGGTTGCGTGGCATATTTATATGGTGTAACCGAAAGATAACTTTGGGATTGTTGTAACTGGAGGTGGTGAAACTGGGCGTAAGTAAACTAACTCTAGCTAAAGCTTTTTACAGAAATCACAAGCTTGAGCACCCTAGTTAAGTTTTTCAACCTTAACCATGTAGGGTTAAGGTTGAAGACAATATTCGTTGTGGTACCGTCCCGGCCCAGCAGGTCTATTCCTGGCATTCAGTAATCAGGAATCAGCAATCCTGAGTCTAGAAAACTGCTTTAATATCAATTTTCAAAGCGAGTTTTTCTACGTAAAACCTTGAGTGATTAAAAAAACTATGCTCCGGAATATTTTCGTCAAGAAAATATTAAAAAGAGGTTTTTTAAACTGAGGATTCCGGATTCCTGATTACTGAATGCCAGGAATAGACCTGCTGTTCGGCGCCGATATTGCGATGCGAGGCCAATACAGCTCGAAGACGATTCGCCAAGTCATAATGGAAAAAAATATTAAATATCTGTAAGAAGCTATTTATTTATATATTTATTTATATATGTTTATTGCACTCAAAATTCGGGCAAAAGGTACAACTTAATGCCAGGGGCATTCTCTACCAGTCTACCTTTGGGTATCGTGAGCAGTAGTGCGAGTGGCAGTTATAGAGACAAATGAATTTACTACAACAAATATTATACACAATATACCAACTACTTATATACATATAAATATAAATATACATTAATATAAATATATAAACACTTTATATAATATAGAAACAGAAAATAAAGTATGATACTTAACACTATCACAAAAATTAAGGAAAAAAAAAAACAAACAAATGTATTGCCAATAGGAATAAAAATTAACTCAAAACTGGGGGGGGGGGGGGGAAGTAAAGACGTAATTAGGAAAGAAAGAAAGCTTTAAGATTTTTTTTGAACGCATGAATAGAGGACGAATTTCGTACTGCAGGCGGTAGCTGATTCCACTGCCTTGCAGCGTGTACCGTGAAGGAGTCGGAATAGGCAGAAGATGAGTGCGAGGGAATAGAAAGAACCAAGGAGTCGGTTGATCTAAGTGGGAGACCATGTGAGCAGAGGTACGTAAACCGATTCCTTAGGTATGAGGGAGCATTGGCGTCATTCAGGATCATATAGAGGAGAGAAAGGACATGAGAGTTCCTGCGATGACGGATGTCGAGCCACTGAAGACGAGCACGAAATTCCGATACATGATCGTATTTACGTAGGCCAAAAATGTAACGGATACACAGGTTGAGAAGACGGTCAAGTTTATTCAGAAGCTCTTGAGTGAGGTCAAGGTAACACACATCGGCATAATCGAGTACAGGGAGAAGTAAGGTTTGTGCGAGAGTAATTTTGGTGGCGAATGGAATAAAGTTCTTCAATCTTTGCAGTGCGTGCATGCTAGCGAACATTTTGCGGCTTACTTGACTGACTTGTGGTTGCCAAGACAGAGTCTCGTCAATCAAGAGTCCCAGGTTTTTCACGCATTTCACAAAAGGAATAACGGTGCCATTGAACTGAAGAACTGGTAGGTCGTCTCGATTTAGCTTAGAAAGAAGTTTGGGAGTACCGATTATGATAGCCTGGGACTTGGAAGGATTGACCAGAAGGCCAAACCTCGAAGCCCAATTGTGTACTAAATCGAGATCTACGTTCATTAGACCTAAATCAATAGCAGCTTCATCAACACGAAAGTGTCTATACAGCTGCAAGTCATCGGCGTAGAGATGGTAGCGAGAAACTAGAATAGATACAATTTTGTTGATAAAAATAGAGAAGAGTAAGGGAGAGAGTACACCGCCTTGAGGCACGCCAGCAGTTATGTCACACCAGTGGGAGTAAACATTGTCTAATCGGGCACGTTGCTGGCGACCACGAAGGTAAGATGAAAACCAACCTATTACTGGCTGAGAGATGTTGAGGGAAAAAAGTATGGCACAGAGAATGTCAAAATCGACAGAGTTAAAAGCACTACTAAAATCTAACAAAACTAAAAGGGTGAGTTGTCTATCATCCATGGCAAGCCGGATATCGTCAGTAATTTTGACCAGAGCCGTTGTGGTGCTATGTGATGGACGAAATCCAGATTGAAAGGGGTCAAGAAGATTATTTATAGAAAGATAGTTGGAAAGTTGAAAGTGAGCTACACGCTCGAGAACTTTAGAGAGAAAGGGTAAAATGGAAATAGGACGGTAGTCACTAAACACAGTGGGGCAAGCTTTTTTCGGTAATGGAATGACATAAGCATGTTTCCAAGCGTCAGGAAAACAGCCCGATACCAGAGAGTGATTAACAATATGTGTAATTATGGGTAAAATCAAGTCAAGTATCGGGATGAAGAGATCACGACTCATGTCATCACTACCAATTGCTTTGCTTTTAATGGAATTAATTATTTTACTTAATTCACTGTCGGAGACTTGGGTGAATTGAAAAGGTACGGGAGAATTATTTGACGGGTCTTGTGAAAGTAATTGACGAATTGTATATGCTTTGTCGATAGGATCAATTGCTATCGGAGAAGCAGAGAAATGGCGATTGAGACCATCAAGGTCTATAGAGGAATTGATCCCAGAATCCGTTTTGCCAATACCCAGGGTTCTTAAGAATTTCCACATATCATTGGGAGAAGTATTTTCGATGGAATTGTGAATATGGCGGCGTTTGGCATCCCTACACATCTTGTTACACCGATTTCTTGCACGCTTGTATTGTATTAGAATATCTTCGGAAGGTTGAAGCTTATGCTTGCGTTTTAGTGCGTCCCGCTTAGACATCATCCTGCGAATTTCATCAGTAAGCCAGGGAGCAGGTGCATGTTTGATTTTAATACTCCTAATGGGCGCATGCTTGTCATAAAGTTCTATGACACTGGTTGTAAATGCATCGACCTTAGAATCAAGAGCATCAAGTCCAAATAGAGGTTCCCAATTAATTTTTGCTGCATCTTCTCTCAAGGCAACAACATCCATTTGCGCAAAATTACGCAGCAATAATAATTTAGGTTTTAGTTTGGGAGGCTTGATTTTGTAGGACAAATATATGAGGTCATGGTGTGAAAAACCAGGAGCAGTTAGCTGACCATGGGCACTAACAAGGTCATCACGAGACGTTAAAATTAAATCTAAAAGAGAACATGAGTCATGTATCTGATAAGTGGGCTGAAGGGGAAGAACATTAATATTTAAGGACATAATTATGTGGCGTAATTTAAGAGAGCGGCTATCGTTTTTGATTAAACATGTATTGAAGTCACCCATGATGACCAAATGTGTGTATTCAAGGGCGAGAGGCTCCAAAACCTGCTCAAATATATTGAAATAATTAATACGCGGAGGACAGTAAAATACACCAAGCAATAATTTAGTATTATTAAAATCAAGTTCCAGTATTATAAACTCAGCAGATTCAGAGTACTCAGAAGGAGATTTTGAAATGAGTTTATAAGGGATATTACTTCTTAAATAAATTCCTACCCCTCCCCAACCTTTATTAGTGCGATCATTACGTATAAACTGGAAACCAGGAAGGCAGTAGAGAGTAGATGGAAGAGACGGTTTCAGAACAGTCTCAGAGACAAGAACTGCGTGAATATTGGGACTGGTAAATGTAGTTAGAAGATCATCATAATGGGCAGGAATGCTTTCAGCATTGATGTGGCAGACATTGAAATTGTTTGGGTAAGACAAGAAAGTAGACTCCAGGAGATCGCTGAGATGAGATTGAGAATCAGAAGTATTAAGGCTAGGGATTAAATCTTCAGCATCACTAAATGGGTCCCCATGTGAGGATGAAGTAGAGTTGGCAGAAAAAAATGTATCCGTGTCAGAAGATATAGACATGGAATGGTATTTAAATATAAAGCAATAAAAATAATTATATATATAAAATAGATAGATATGTATATATATATTAATATTAATATAAAACTAATATACTTAACTAAGGGACACAGAAATGTTCCACGAATCGCAGACTATTAATTAACTAGCGGCACCTCGCTCACGATATCCCGCTGGCAGATTACAAGATATGTCACAGAACATGCTGACTATGCTATGTTCACATGGAAATTTTTTGCAGAGATGAGTTCCTCAAATGCCTTTTGCAGACATACAGGTTATATCTGCCAAAACCGCGCCTTTTTACTGTTTGTGTGTGGGTTCCTAAGTTTATAGATTATTTTCTACTTGCACGTTTCGTATTTTCTATCGTCTTAAATGTTATCACAAGCGGTCTGGCCATTCTTTGAACAGAATGGACATCGCAAATAACAATACTGTCCAACAACTATGCTTACTTATTATTTAAAAAAAAATATTATTAATGTGAAGAACTAACAGCCTAAGTTGATACGGAGCCTTTCACCTAAGATGGCACTCGGCTCCAAGTTTTACAGCGCTGAGTTCCAGGTTGTCACTATGGTAATGACAATTACCAGCATACTTAAGATAAATACATCAATAGCATACAAATATGGTAGTTTTATTAAGTTTACTCGCTTAAGGTGGCCCAACCCGGCGGGACTAACTCATTCGCGGGAACGGTACAAAACCGGGCTGTTGCGCTCTGGAACCTTCTCTGTTTCAATGAATAAGACAGGCTCCATGATGAGGAAGATGCAACATGTCCACAAAAAAGACAATGTGCATAGTGTATGATTTGGTAAGATTTACGAAAATTTTAATTACAAAACGACTTATAGCTAAAAGTAAACCACGACCGCTGTAGTCAAAAATCTAACAAAAACCAAATAGATTATAAATCTTGATTAAATAAGCTATGTCTGATGACTAATCTTTTAAGATGTTCTTACTTTATCATTGCGTAATCCACCTCCAAAGTTATTGCATAACTTAGAACCAAACACAATTTTACAATGCCAATGGTCATCAGACATCTAGTTCGATCCAATAAAGCTATTTTGAGCAAAATTTGGGATCTTTGACAATAAATATGTGCGTGATCTTCTTTCCCCGTTTGTATGGGGAGTTAAGCGGGATGGGCCGCCTTAAGGTGGCCCAACCCGCTCATCTCCCCATACAAAAGGGGAAAGAAGATCACGCCTCAATTTCTTGTCAGAGATCCAAAATGTTGCTCAAAATAGCTTTATTTGATTGAAGTAGATGTCTGATGACCATTGGCATTGTAAAATTGTGTTTGGTTTCCAAGTTATAACGGCCGAAAGTTCGGATTTTTCGAGCGTTTTATACAATAACTTTGGAGGTGGATTACGCAATGATAAAGTAAGAACATCTTAAAAAGATTAGTCATCAGACATAGCTTATTTAATCAAGATTTATAATCTCTTTGTTTTTTGTTAGATTTTTGACTACAGCGGTCGTGTTTTACTTTTAGCTATAAGTCGTTTTGAAATTAAAATTTTCGTAAATCTTACCAAATCATACACTATGCACATTTTCTTTTTTGTGGACAGGTAGCATCTTCCTCATCACGGAGCCTGTCTTATTCTTAGAAACAGAGAAGGTCCCAGAGCGCAACAGCATGGTTTTGTACCGTGCCCGCAAATGAGTTGAGGGCGCCGGGTTGGGCCACCTTAAGTTTAGAAGAAAGATAATCATTAATAAATATACAATATTTAATTACTAACATTATTTAATTGGGTTGTAGAATCGGATTTCCGCAACGATAGATTACATTGTGAGAACTAGGATAAGTCAATGTCTTATCACTTAAAAAATACCTGAACAGTATTACTAATTGTTTAGTACATGTTGTCAAATGTTATGCAACTATCTGGTTTTATATTACCTAAATACTTAATAATGATGCAATAAATGCATCAATACCCTGCATATAATAATAGTCAAATTAAATAATATAACGCAGTACAAATATGCTTAAGTAACCAAATTTTAACAGCATAAAATACATTCTTATTATATGGGTAGGTTTTTATTATCATGGCGATATGTCTTGGATATGGTAGCGTTGTTTGTTATAAAGTGTAAAACAATTATATCACATATGTGGGGAATTACAATTTTAAAGTGATGACCTCTGTACAAACAGAGGCGTCCGTAAAATTTTCGTAATTTAGATCATAATTCCTATTAATTTAGAATAAGATGTCATTATAGTAGTCAACAGTTTGCTCCTCACCAATGTATATAATGTTCTTATAATAATGTTCTTTGTGAGCAGTAGTAATCAATCAATCACTGTAAACTAGTTTGTAAGTATCACTGGAAAAAATAATAATACAATGACCAACCTGACGAAGTTTCTTGTCGGTTCTTCTTCGCCAGAAGTAATCGAACCGACAGGAAAAAAAAATTACGAATCCGAGTGTGTAATATACATCTAATGGAGGAAATAAAGAAACTGAAACTGAAACTGAACTGAAACGTCCGAATTCGAATATGTGTAATTTAAAGGGCATTTACTTAAATGTAAGAACAATACAACTGTAATGCCACAAACAGGAAGTACGCTCCTCGCAAGGCGCAGTATATGGAAGCTATGTTTTATGCATGTTTTCCCAGGGGCTAAGCCGCATTTTGACTGAGCGGCTTGTCCTGCTCGGCGTCTTGGATGTCCTGCCATTCTTTCATCTCGATGTCTTTCGGCCTGTAATGTTCAGATTAATGAGATGAGACAAACTTTTGTATGTATTTATTCTCGTAGACTCGTAACCTAGTGGCGTGGGGACTTGCGAGGGCTGGGTTCAAATTCTCGCATACACCACGGTCATTCTGAGTTGGATAAGAGTATTTCGTCACGAATGCGAGCTGCTCTATGGTTCGGAACCCATGTCCAATTGTAGGTCTCCATTCCCTACTAGGTGGTAGGGTTTAAGACCGCCTCGGGTTGGTACCATCGCATTGGATGAAAAAATGGTCAAAGCAGTAATGAAAAATCGACCGTGTTTTCCATCCAGTCCAATATAGCCGTGTTCATTAAGGAAAGGTCCTGGCATGGTACCTAATTCTTTCGAGAATGTGGTGTATTGGGCTAATATGATAACGGTAGTTGTGTGGTATCCATGTCAGGTTGCATAAAAAAACCTAACCTGGTGATAAAATCTCCAACAACGGTTCTTACTCATGAAAGAAAACTATGTAGATCAAAGAGGACTATGTTAGGTCAGACCACTCCAATGAAAGGTGCTAATATGGAATGTTCCAAAACTGCTCACAATTTTGAGAGCTATTTTAAAGAAACTACAAATTTATTTTGACCTGAAACCTGGACCCTAAAAGTAGGTTTATTACAAACGAAGTCATTATTTTGACATTGCGGCCGTTGGATTGTTTTCGTCAGTCAATCCGTATCGATCTTTGAATGAATGTTTAACTTTTTTTTAAACTCAAAATCAGTACCAGAAACTGCTTATTTATAATAATACTTGTACAATTTACAATGTGTAAAAAAATACTTAGACCCACTACACAAATTGATTGGTTAGGCTAATGATAAAGTATGACAAATCCGAGTACATGAATAAACAATACAATACAATAAGATGCTGCTTGGATACAAAAAAAAAGTATATTGGTAATTATTTTAAATGATTCCCAGGCTATGCTTGTAGTTTTTGTGTGCTTAGAGGCTAAATAGTTAAAATCATCCAGGGTTAATCCAGTCAGATTAACCGTACGAAAACAAATCTAATTAATATTCTACATAAAACTTTTAATATTTTTGTTTTTAGATTTACACCGTTGTTGTAGGTACATATTGTTTTGAAAACTCACGGTTTTCCGGTGTGTGATGCCGTGCTTGGCATTGGAGGCGAAACATTTCGGCATCAAATATGTTATTCAAACATGGTTATAGAGATATTTTCGACCTGGTAACCGCACGCCGCTGACGCATCATCTCCTCAGCATCCTCGAAGGTCTGCGGCAGATCGCGGCTCATAGTCTCAGGCAGCAGCAGGCTCAGCGTGCCGCCGCCGACCGACGCCACCCCCAGCAGCACCAGCGGCAGGGACGGTACCAACTGCTCCTGTTGACCGAGTCGGCAGTTAGAACTAGATGTACACTATAACCGTATGTCGCTGACGCGGTACCTGCTCGGGATTCTCGAAGATCTGCAGCAGACTGCAATTCAAGGTCATATCTTCGACCTGGAAGTTTTTAACCGTAGTTGAAACAAGCTCGATAGCTCTGAAATAGTCCGCAAATACGCTGGTATGTTGCCTCGTTGAGAGTGGATTCGCAAGTTGGTTTATTTGGCAGATCTGAGGATCTTCGGCCCTTTTGCATCGCCACCTATGTTGTGTTGTTGTTTTTGTTGTTGTTGTTTGGGGGTGGTCGCTGCAATTGAAAAACATCACTCAGTACCGAACAGAGAACCTGACATAGAGGGTTTTTTTTTTATGTGACTGGACATGGATGGCTAATACCACAAGTTCTGTCATGGTATTAGCCCAACACACCACATGGGAACTAGGTGCCATGCCAGGACCTTCCTTATATTGCACGGCTATATTGAACTGGATGGAAAACACGGACAATTTTCATTGCCGCTTCGACCATCGTTCATCCAATGCGATGGTACCAACCCGGGCGGGATAAACCCTACCACCTAGTAAGTAAGGAAGGGGACCTATAGCTTAACGTGGAATCCGAACCACGGCCAGCCTCTCTCAACGGTCGAATGGTCACCCATCCAAGACCAGACCGGACCCAGCGTTGCTTAACTTCGGAGAGCGATCGCCGAAGTGTCGCGCCACTGGGCCACCGAGGCTGGTTAATACCGCCAAACTACCATCATTACATTACAATGCCCAATACACCACATTCCCGGAGGAATTAGGTGCCATGCCAGGATCTTCCCTTTATGAAAACGGCTACACTGAACTAAATAGAAAAAATTAACATATTTAATTGCCGCTTTAACCATAGTTTTATTAAATGCGGTGGTACTAACACGGGCGAGCTTAATCCAACTACCTACAGTGTTACATTGGTTCCGAACCATGGAACAGCTTGCATACACACACAGAAAGAAAAGGAAAGTGGTATTGACCGGGCCGAGTTAGTAGGTATGATGAGAGTTTGAACACTAAATTTGATTCGATTGTATCGATTGACAAAAACTGACTGAGTTAATAACAAAAAAAGTAAAATAATCAGCTCGGGGGTAAGATATTCTTCACTATCGTCACGCTACTGTCAGATTATCTATCACTACAAATGTTTCAAATATTGGACAGGACAAAAGGTGAGAGCAGTGCAGGCATACTTATAAAACACAGCATTAAGAATTATATAAACGTACCATCAAATAGTTAACATTGTCCGTTCCCATATTTTAGCGCAAGGCTATTCATCATAACATCGACACTACGATGTGTAAGGGACAACTGCAGTATAAGGGACATCTAAAGATGTAACATCACAATACTTTAGAGAAACTAAAATTTATATCCATAACATCACAATACTATAGATCAAACACAGGTGAAAAATCCATGGTTATGAAAAGCTGATGCAATGCACAAAATCTTTAGACAAAACTATATTTATATTTACCGCTGAGGGCCGGAAGGACTGGAGAAAAATTGGAAAGGCTTATGTCCAGCAGTGGACGCAAAGACGCTGACTGATTGACTGACTGACATATTTATTTTTCGATAAATCTATGTTGACTAAAGTTATGCTCACAAGGTAGACGATAAAAGGCGAGAGGCCGGTGGCGACGTATCCCATGATGTGCACGAGCGCGGTGCCGCCGGCGCGGGCGCCGGTCGGGAACAGCTCCGCCGCCCATTGGATCGCAGCGTTGTAAGACATGTTGATAAAGAACCGAGCGACAACCGCCAGGCTGACCGAAGGAACGCCTGTAAAATATGTATTTTCATAATCCACATTATCCAACATTTCGCATTTGCTCGTGCCCGTTCGATAATGAAAGCAATATCATTGGTTCTAGTATTAGGTATCAAATGCAGTGTGAATTTAATTATGATTGACGATGTTAAATGTGGAAATGTGACGAATCCAAGTGCAGCAAGCTGTCTATGGATGATAAATAAAATACAATACAATGGCATTGGGACCGGAGTATGTTCGGAGACGCGTCTTTAAATAGCTAAATATTAAAAGATGATTAGTGATATTATTGAATGGTCACTTCAATCAACAATTGGAAATGGTGAAATTTGCTCTCAACTTCACTAATCTGCATCGAGCTGAATTAGGCACCGAGCGTAAGGTAAACATTCTAGACTAGGAGGTCGCGACAAAAATGGTAACGATAACGTAAATGGCTGAAACAGAGTTCACAGTATAAAGACCAACTCTCTGAAGCTAAATGTGTCAGTATGCCTGCGCCAAGTGGTTGCGTTACGTAGATAAGGCGCCTGAAAAACTAATTATGGCGACAAAAAATAAGTATGATTAGGTAAAGGGCTACAAATAACGAAGCATGAAAGTATCAGTACATACTTGCTTAGCAATACCAAAACTGAACAAATCTTTGGTCGTATTTAGTAGTTATAGGCGATTAAGGTTACAGACAGAACTTTAGGTATATTTAAGTAGTTAATTAAAAAACCGACTGGTTATTGTTGTATAATTAATAGGTATCAATATTTCTAAACAATCGGTATATTTATCAGCAGGTACATACTAACATCAATTTTATATAGCCAATCTAGACAACGCAACCACTTGGCGCAGGCAGACCGACATATTTAGGGTTGTTCTCTAACATGTGAACTCAGATTCAGCCATTTACCTTATCGTGACCAAAAATGTCGTGGCCTCCCGGAATATTCGTAGCTAAACGATTTTGTACAAAACTGGGTCAGTCTTATGGGCAAAGACGCCACTGACCGCTAGGTACGAAGGCTGCGACGAAACAAGCCACACCGCTTATCACCATGGGCCCGCAGCAAAGCCATCTTCGTCCCCACCTGCACATTCACAATAACTATTTATAAATGCAATGTATAAATGATACTAGATGCAATGTGGTGGTACTTTCCCTTTTCACACGATAATGAAACTTTAACAACATCCTAGAAATTCATAAAATTATTTATTTTATGATTGAGTATGATTGGAAACAGCTTTTTGTATTAAATTTTCATCATATCCACATTTTGAAATACAGTTTTATGCATTACCCAATCGAAATAATCGGACCAAGGAATCTGTGTTTTTTTTTGTTAGTGGTGTGTTTTTTGAATTTATGGCCAAGTTATTTGATTTAACGGATCTTTATCAACACCTTAAAATAGCTTCAAAATGATTTTGTATATTTTTTGTGGAACATGACATAGATGGCTAATACCCATTGATTTTATAGTCTTAATAAATCCTAATACTACACAAGTATCATCATAATATTAGCCAATACACCACATTACCGTGCCATGCCAGAACCTTCCCCTGATCAGCTACACTAAACTGGATGGAAAAGACGGACAATTTTAATTTGTCGCATCAGCCATAGTTTCATCCGATGCGGTGGTACCAATCCTCAAACTATAACAGCTAGGGGAAGGGGAACCACAATTTTACATGGGCTCCGAATTATGGAGTACCTCGCAACGAAATGCACTTATCGAACTTCGAAAGAGAAAGAAAGTGGTGCTTGACCGGGCGAGAATTTGAACCCATAACCTCTCGCATGAAAGACAAGTCCTCTAGCTCCTACACCAGGAGCTGCACATACGCATGTGACATCAGTCAGCGCAATTTCTAAGATTCCGAGAAAAACAAATATAAAGTGGCTAATTTGGCACAGGCAGGGGAATACACCACCCATTTACTGTGGACATTCTAAAAAAAAAGAACCAGCCGATCATCAAGATCTGTAAACTATGGAATCGCCTCCCTGCCGAGGTATTTCCTTCAAAGAACAACCTGTGGTCCTTCAAACATGGTGTGGAGAAGCACCTGGCCGGTCGGCGTGGTTTTCGCAGTGCCGTGAAAGCTCGAAAGCCCATGGGTGTCGTAGGGCATCTATCATCTGAGATTCTGGCGCACGCCTTATGCAGCGCAGAACCATTAAAAAAAGACAAAAATTACACACTTGTCGAGCAACCGAGCCAGTAGGGTTACAGACGGCATCTCGGTGGCGGAGGTGAGCGTGAACGTGAGGAACATGTTGAGTCCGAGCGCGTCTGAGAGCCGCACCAGCGCGTCGAACACGACGGCGCAGGCCATGTACGCTATCACGAGGTAGAACGTCATCCACCGGAGCGAGGGCCGCTTCAACAGCTCTTTTATGTTGCCCTCCTCAGGGTTCGCAGATTCAAGCTTCGACGAAGCCTGAAATTTACATTTTCACAATTTAACGACGGTTTTCGAGCGGGACGAAACAGTGATCGGATGTAATATGAGTTTAAATATTAAACCAGGTGAATGGGTTTGTGTATCTAGGTTGCCTGTCCACCATATGGACATTGAAATAAGAGTGAGTGCTGGAAATATAATGATAGAACTTGATTATGAAAAACCAGGACATTACGCATACAGCCAGCATTAATAACGGCGGCGTTCAGTTGTCTACAATTATGTATGGAAGCAAGACTTGAGTGCGACCGACAAATCTAGAATAAATGCAGTAGAAATGCGTTAGTTGAAGACAGTTTGCGAAGTTAGTTTAACGGTAAACTTCCACAACAGTTGGTTTAGAGCATAGAACTGCTGCGCGCGCATGCCAGGTCTGTGGGTTAGAGAGTATTTTCGTCTGAAAGTAAAGTCATAATGAATTATTCGGTAACCTTTGATGTTTACCTTAAAGTCCTGTAAGAGCTTTTCGGGCACTTTCATCTTGTTGACCTTTTCGATCCGGTGGATTATTGCAACAGCCTCGTCCACTCTGCCTTTGGTGAGGAGCCACCTGCAATTCAATATTCAAATTAAAAAAGAATTACATTTTCCTGTTTCACTCTCTTTGTGTTTGTAATGCAAGACAAAAACATACCGTGCCCTTAGGTCTTACCACTTAAGGTCGCCCCGTAAGCATCACAAAATTTCGCCTCCCATACAAACGTAGTTTACTAATAATTTGGAAACCACTGTTCCAACTTACTTGATATTTGGTATCTAATATTAGGCTACAAATATCTGTGTCTGCATGTCTTTGTTTTTTCGTAAAATGTATTCTGGGTCAAACCACAGAGAAAACTAAAATTCGTATAAAGATTTTCTTTTTGCTTTCATTTCATTCGGATTGGATTTTTCAAAAAAACAAAGCATGCAGACACAGATATTTGTATATATTAGATATTAAATATCAATTTAATTGGAATAGCGGTTTCGAAATGATTAGTAAACTACGTTTGTATGGGGAGCATAGCTTACGGGCCGTTCTTAAGCCACGACAGTTTCGTCGCGAGAGTTTACAACCGCCCACTTTGCTGCTCTCCAGAACGACATAACGACACAACACTTCAACCATCAAAGAGCCTAGCATTGAGTCGCCCCGTGGTGGATAATTTTAGTGCCCAACAGTCCTTGTGCGATTTACTGGGCTCGACGTTGGGTAGTTTTTATAGACAATACGATCAAGATTTTAGTAAATCACTTGCATTATGATGATGAAATTGCTGTATCAATTTTAATGACTGCCTTACGACAGCATCTTACGATTTTGGTACAGATGCGCGAAGAGTAGAAAAAGTAAATATATGTAACTAAAATTTACAAACACGCATGAAATATACGGGATGCCATAAATATAACGCTCTAATGCTCCTTACACTTAAAAATATATATAATTCAATGAAACCAAACCGTGTCACCCGAGAATAGGGTAAAAAGGGACAGGCAAAAGTCTGGCACCAAATGTATGAATGTATATGAGCAGACACAAACTGTCCAGCTCCCTCAGCTCGCGAAGCCAGCCATCCCCGTGTACTTTGTGTTATCTACCTTGCGCTCTCCGGGATGAGCCAGGGCGCCGCGCAGACAAGCAGCATGGGCAGTGACGTATACAGCAGCAGCCGCCGCCAGTCGGCCACCCACAGCGCCAGCCACGGCAGCGTCACGCAGCCTAGCCCGAAGAAGATGGCGATGGACATGTTTGCGGCGCGAGTTCGGTAGCGCGCACCCACGTACTCCAGAACTGGAAAGTCATTTTCACAATTTATTTACTTGGACATACCTTGCATGCTGCCTTGACTTTTTTAATATAAAAGGGGCCTAGTAGCGTAGTTTGTATTGTTTCGTAAATTCAATGCATATATGCAAGATAAAGAAATGAAACAAGTACAATGCCGCTCATTCCTTAAAAATCAACACCTATCGCCAAAGAAAATAGCGGCATATTTATGCTGGCTATAACGTCATCGGGCGGGGATAAAATGGCTCAAACATGTGTTTTGTGCTTTTGAAAGTACACGTTTTTCTTCACAAACAATTTCTGGGATGACTAAATTTTGGATTCATATTAGAAATAAATAGGCATTTCAATATTGTATTGTTATTATTAAGTAGTGCAGCACATTAAAATATTATTTACTAAGTATAATAAAATTGGTTAGCACTTTCAGCCTAAAGTTATGAAGATTTACTTATCATTTAGACCACAGGAAATGTATTCGGTAATGTTCACGAGGAACCACCACAAATGCTACGCACCTATGATGTACATCATCATGAAACAGTTGTCGTAAGCGAGTCCCACCAGGAATCTATAGAAGCTGAAGTCCAGGAGGTTGGTGGCGTATATGCTGGCAACACCGCCGACGCAGCCTATCACGTTGCATCCTGACGAGACACACCAGAAAAAAAATTAGCTTTTAAGTTATGACAAAATATTTTCATGTTTTATTTATCAGGCCCGTCCTCAAATCCAATTTTGGACATAGTTGGCATTTTGACTTTTATGATTCATTACCAATATCCAGTTAGTAATAATTCAATAACCATGGTATACTCGTAGCATTAAAATCGCATCACATACAAAAAATGCAGCCCCGATACATAGAATAGCAGTTAGAGCGCGGGTGAACAAGCACCCACTTTGTTGCTCAAACGACACAGCGCCACACCCACCTTGCGATAAAATAACTTGGCGTTGAACCGTCCCGTTGCCAAAAGCAAAATGTTACACCCAAAAATGAGGACTGGGCTCGACGATTGAAGAGTAATGGAAGATAATGTCAACAGGATTTATTATTAAGATTACAGTAAGAAGCCTTTTGTTAATTTTGCAAAAAAATACATTTCAGCCCCGTAATCATAGTTTGTAGCATAGACCTAGCATGCGCGGTACATCCTATTTCTATGGTTTGTCGTTTGTTAGTAGTTATAGGTCGAGTATGTGCAATATGAGTGGTGTTCTTCTAACCAACCAGTGCCGGGATCCTGCCGAATCTGTCCGCGATCCACCCGAACAGCAGTCCACCGACGACGCTGCCGCAGAAGAATAGCGCCTGCGCGATGGTAGGGTAGCTGCGCCGGTCGCACACCCACCCCAACTGCGGACAGACACGGTGCGGGGTTGCGGCGGAAAGTAGTTCTGTGATTCGTTCAGAGCTGCCTAAATATTTTCGATCTAGGTACCTGATTCGTTCGGGTCCACCTCATTCGTTCAGAACTACCTGACATATTCAGGACTAGCTTAGTAAGCATTGAGGCCTACCTTTAAAATACTATGACAGCGCCCAGTGTTTGAACAGCAAGGTGAGGCGCCACCGAGCTACCGAGGTTGCATGTGCGTCGTACTGTACTATGCACCGAGCGATGGTCATCCATTGCCGACTATTGTAGGTAATTGTCTCACATTAAGCATTTAAACGACGCGTGACGGAGACGGTCCTGTGTACCTACACGCATTGTTATATGTAGAACCTTGCCCCACTAATTGACATACCAATCATGTCAGCAGCCGCAGACGCCACGCCCCTGCCCTCCACGTATTCAAGGGTTTACAACAAATTTAGTAGGGAACAAATCGAGGAAAGACAGTTGTGGCGTCCGATTAAAATGGCTGTGACATACGGACGGCATTCGTGGAAAGTAGCATCACCTCGCGAAGACACCAAAAACCGGCCAAGTGCGAGTCGGACTCGCACACGAAGGGTTCCATACCATCGTAGAAAAAAAAAACAATAAAATCACGTTTTTTGTATGAGAGCCCCCTTTAATTTTAATTATTTTTTAATGTTACCTATTTGTTGTTATAGCGGCAAAATAAATACACACTCTGTGAAAATTTCAGCTGTCTACCTGTTACGGTTACTGAGATACAGCCCTGTGACAGACGGACAGACGGACGGACGGACGGACGGACGGACGGACAGCGGAGGCTTAGTAATAGGGTTCCGTTTTCACCCTTTGGGTACGGAACCCTAAAAACCTACCTCGGTGGTGATGGTGGCGTAGGGTATTTCCGTGAGGTCAAACTCCCAGCCGTGCCGGCAGGGCTCCGTCGGCCAGGATGGGTCGGCCGCGCCGCCGGACTGGAGGACCTGAGTCCAGTTGGCCTGGTACTGGTGGCAGCGGTCGAAGCCAGTGGTCGTATCGTACGGGATCGAGAGGTTCTTCCTGCAAACGAGACGAGGGGGACATGTGAAACCTGTAGGTTCCTCTCCTGTGTTCTCCTTTACCGTGAAGAGCGCTCGTCGGAGCTGCATAACACTGCCCCTCCGTCCTCTTTCTACCTTCGCACAACTCGGCCTTTCGGACCTGCTTGGGGCCATTTCCAAACCATGTCGGTCGGCCAGATGCTTCTTTACAACATGCTCGAAAAACACTAGGTTTTACTTGGGCGGAAACACCTCGGCAGGCTAGGATTTACAAAATCGGTTGGTTTCTATGGAAGAAATGTAAATTCCAAGCCTGTTGGCGTTTGAGCGATGAAGCAGTAGCATTCATACAGCTCTAAAGAGCTGTCTTCGTTGTAAAGAAGAAAGCTTGGAGAAATGTGGGGTCAAAAAGAGACCCCATATTTCTCGGTCTCCAAATTCTGGGTTTCCTCCAGCTAGATACACGGCACGGCGCTGTATCGAGTCGAAAGAGCCAAATAGGTAATTTGGCTCTTTCCTTAAGATGTCCTGGCGTACGCCATATGCCGCGCTTAACATAAAAAAAACCGTCCCACAGATATAAGCATACTCTACGCAAGACCTTGTCTGCGCCTTGTCTCAGCAGTTTTTGTTGAATGTTAAATTAAATGTTAATGAACTCTTTCGTAGATAAGTTTCCAGACATGTCTAGCAAAGTTATCAGAAGTCAAATCAAATTATATTTGTTCAGATACACTAAAACAAAATCACATCAACAGAGCCAGCAGGTATTGTAACTCACATCGAGATACGAGGAGACAGGCAGAACTTCTTGCAAAAATGTTTTTATGCAACCTGACATGGATGGCTAATACCACGTTCCCGAAGGAATTAGGTGCCATGCCAGGAACTTCCCTTTATGAGCACGGCTACATTGAACTGGATGAAAAACACGGACAATTTTTTATTGCCGCTTCGACCTTCTTTTCGTCCAACGCGATGGTACCAACCCGGGCGGGCTTAAACCCTACCACCTAGTAGGGGAAGGGGACCTACAGTTTTACATGGATTCCGAACCATGGAGCAGCTCGCATTCGTGACAAAATGCACTTATCTAACTCAGAATGAGAAAGAAAGTAGTGCTTGAACGGGGCGAGCATTTGAACCCAGACCTCTTGACCAGAAGTCTAGTCCCCGCGCCACTAGGCTACGAGCCGCTTAGCTAAATATGATGATTAAGATGAAGTTAATTAAATAAAAAGAAAGTCCTCCTTTTTTACAGAAAATGCTCCTTTTTAGATCCATTAGTCCTCCTTTATCATATTACTAGCTGAGGTTCCCGGCTTCGCTCGGGTCAATGTCGTTTTGGACTGATCTCGGGCTGTACCCACAGGGCTGGTCCAAAAGCCTAGTCGAACTACTTTACTAACAGATTGGGTACAGCCCGACATCAGTCCGAAACGAAATTGAGTCGAACGAAGCGGGTACTACCTCAGCTAGCATCTTAATAAATGATAGCCTATATGTTATTCTGGTGTACTATATATAATATTGTAAAGTTTAATCCAACTCTGTTCCAGTAGTTTTTACGTGAAATAGTAACAAACATACATCCATACTCACAAACTTACGCGTTTATGATATTAGTAGGATCATCTGGCAACAGATTGCATTCGATTCACATACAACGCGATTCAAATAAGAATAGGACGGGGCTCGTGACTAACCTCACTCGAATTCGCGAGGAAAAGTACGCGGCAACACCGCGGCAAAGTACTGAAGTTTGTGAAGTGAAGTGAGGGTTTTAGCCATAGAAATAGGATGTACAAGAACAACAAAGTCTGATAGCTGGCGAGACAAAAATCTAAATGCAACAGTATAGGTGCACTGTTAATGTGTTGGTGAAAAAGAGTGTTGCCAAGTCCCGCATCCAAAATTATCGATATCGATATTTATTGGATGTGCATGTGCACCGACATTTGTAAAATGAAATATTAAATAAAACCATTTTAAAATCCCTTTAACTGGTAAGCACGCGACTCATCTGAGGGCGAGTAGCTGTCATCCGCTAAGTAGAAAAAAGCTGTAGACATTTTATATAGATAAATGTACACATAGCGGATGACCGCTACTAGGATAAATATTTTTCGTATTCGTTCCATGATCACAAAGACAGGGGTCTACTCATGAAAGCGAAAACAAGAAGTTCTCGTGTTCGTTTCTGTTAAAATCTATGTAGAAAAAAGGCATCTTTTTTCTGCATAGAGTTTGACAGAAGCGAACAAGAGAACTTATCGCTTTCGCTTCCTTGAGTATCTATTATTAGGCTATTATGGTGGTTAATGTATTTCTAACTGTTTAAATTAAAATTAAAGAAAAATAAAAGACGTTATAATGTTTTCTTCTTAATCAATGAGTCACCTGATCACTTTACAATCAATGCCAATGTACCTAAAACTTATATTTTTTCGGATTCATTGAAACGTATGCCGCCCTGGTCCAATAGAAAAAATACGTTGTCAAGTTATTGTGCCGAGGCTATTAGTACAACATCATTGATTGATAGAGCATTATACAGTATGTTCGACACATCGGCCGACAACATTAATTTATAGGTAAGTGGGGTCATTTGTAAGGTTTTGACCCATGATACCTTTTGTCAGATGTCACGTGGTAACGAGATAAGATTTTTTTTCCTTATTTTTGAAATTTTCCGATATTCCGGCTTTGCACCCTTGCAACTTATTTGTTTTATGATGTTATCAGGACAAAAAAAAATAAAAAAAAGTATCAGCGACATCTACATTTGAAGCATTGTTATCAGATTTTGAAAAACTAAAAACGTTTTTCGTCCTGACTTTCGTTGGAAGCAGGATTTCCAGATTATTTTCAAAATCTTATTACAAGCTTGTTTTTAAAAAAGTTTTTACTAATTTTTTTTATTGATGACCGGTACTTTTTTTGGTGCAAACGCCTGTAGCCTAGTAGCGCGGGGACTTGCCATACCAGAGGTCTGGGTTCAAATGCTCGCACCGTTTATGCACCACTTTATTTCTCATTCTGAGTTGGATAGATGCATTTCGTCAAGAAAGGAGCTACTCCATGGTTCGGAATCCACGTGAAACTATAGGGTGTAAGCCCGTCGGGGTTGGTACCATGGCATTGGATTAAAAGATGGTCGAAGCGACAATGAAGAGTGTTTTCCATCCAGTTCTTTGTAGCCGTACTCATAACGAGGAAGTTCCTGGCATTGCACCTAAATCCTTCGGAAATGTGGTGGGTTAGGCTTGTATCATTACGGCAGTTGTGTGGTATTAGCCATACATGCCAGGTTGCATAAATATTAACAAAAACAGGAAATCCTTTTTGCTATTTAACAAAGCAAAATTTTGCCCAAAGCAAAGGTACCTTTGTGTGGTTTTAGACAAACTTACATTTATGTTACGATATAATAGTGCCATGCTCCGATATTTCATTTAAATTTGACAGGTTGTCAAAGGTTGGAAGTTTTTTTTTGTTATTGTGCGTGCGTGGCCTTCTGGGATGATATGAAGTGACTTATTTTATAGTAATTGAATGTACTTCTAGTAATTGAAATGGAATAATGTGCCAGCCCTCTAGAAAAACAAAATTTGATAAAATGTTGTCCACTATTTCTCTCCATAGTTGCGAGTACTCCTCCTAGTGAGTACTTACGCTTTTTTCGCACGAACAAAAATTAATTGCTTCGTTATACTGGCCGGCAAGATTTTTTTAAATTAAATAAAATAAAGTTTGTAAAGACAAATAATTGAAATGCTAATGTATCAATTTCGATCTGAAAAAAAAATACTTTTCTCTAGATTACCAAATGGTAAAAAGTTAGTCTCTTCCAATAACATTTCAAGTAATTGGTAGTTTTCGTAATAATGCAATCCCAGCACTTAGCTGGCTCTGATTACAAACACCAAATAAACGATCATATTTTTACTCATTTCGAAAAATAGGTGGCTTCACCGTCCATCAATAACGTTTAATGGGAGTCAGATAGGAATTAAAAGACCATCTTAAATTAAAAGAGCTGTGAGCAAGAAAGATTTTTTGTAATCTGTGACGTGGACTCTAGCCACTTAATAATGTGCCCAATTGCATAAAACTCATCCAGCAGGGTACTAACGTAAAGAATGATATTATAAAAATAATCTTGAAATAGATCCAAAATAGTTTCAATATATATTATCCCGTGAAAGGAGTGGCGACCGAACCGCACGGCGACGCGGCGCGCGGCGACTGATTCGCGTGGTGATCTGTAAAAAAATATCGATTGTCAAACAAAGGTCTCTGTCAAGCCCTAGCGAAGTAAAATATTTTCTCACGTATTCAAAATATCGTAAATGTACGCAGGAAATGTTATAAATATTATAAATATTGATAAAAGGAAGCGTAATTTACAATTACAGTTACTTTATTTGCAGAGTTTCGGCTTATATTACAAGAAAATGGGTAATGTTGATATTTCGTTTTTACCCTTAAAAAGTGTATTTCTCTCAGTTATGGCGAATGTTCACCTCGCAATCCGTAAAGGCACAGGTAACGATGGCTTCAACACTGCTTTCTTTAAGGAATACTTAGAAATGTTCGAGATATTTCGAAAAAACGTTTGACATTTTATGTGTTTGTACACTCGGTGGTGATAACGATTTTGAAAGTGGTCTCATCGGGAATTATGTTCCATCCCTCTCTAATTCATCGGTAGTGATATTTGAAATGGACTCCCGCTCCCACACTCTGTTCGTCTTGTAAGCGCGCTGCGCGCGCATGCTAGGTCTATGGTTTTAGCCATAGAAATAGCGCTGCGCGCGCATGCTAGGTCTATGGTTTTAGCAGTGTGACATTCAAAATGGCGGCGATCCTATCCTATTCTTATTTGAATCGCATTGTACATACCTCTCGAGGATCGGCAGATGGTCGAGCTCCGGGACCCGGCACCAGTGCTGCTGCGGTGCGACCGTCACGAAGATCTGCACGAAGTAGATGAACGCGAAGAATATGGCGAACGGGAACATCGCCAGGAAGAGGAACCATTGGTAGCGGCCGAACTCGCCGGCGTGCGGCAAGATGGCGTCGAAGTCCACCGGCGCGCTCGCGCCTGTGCCCTGCCGACACACAGATGCGGCTGTTTTTAGGGTTCCGTAACCAAAGGGCGCCAACGGAACCCTATTACTAAGCCTCCGCTGACCGTCAGTCCTTCCGTCCGTCCATCCATCCGTCCATCTGTCACAGGGCTGCATCTCATAAACCGTAATAGGTAGGCAGCTGAAATGTTGCCGCTGTAACAACAAATAGCTAACATTTATTAAAATGAAAAAAATAAAGGCCCCCCTTTAATTTAATTTAATTTGATAAATAAATACAAAAAGCGTGATTTTTTTGTGTTAAATCTTGTACGATGGTACGGAACCCTTCGAATGCGAGTCCGACTCGCACTTGGCCGGTCTTATTCTCGCCTTTTATACGAGAGATCGTCTATTTAATCCCGCTATTTTTCTCTTTCTGCGTTGGGTAATTCCAATTCGTCAAAAAAGCAAACTGCTTCATTGATCTGGAATCCATGTAAAACTGTAGGTCCTCTTGCCTACTAGGTGGTAGGGTTAAGCCCGCCCAGATCTGGTTCTTCGCATTGGATCAAAGATGTTCGCAGGAGAAACATTGTTCGCGTTTTCTATGCAGCCAGTGTCACTGGCTCTTACTCCCAATTCCTTCGAGAACGCACATGCAATGTATGAGAACGCCGAAAAGCGAGCGTTAGTGAACTGAGCGGACCGTTTGTTTGTAGGCTATTCCCAACTCTGTGGTTACAAGCCATCCATGTCCGGTTCCATACAAACCCTGCACTGGGTGGGATTTCTACGGCTATACCCTTACCTGCAGTGGCTCCAGGGAGCTAATATCTTTAGCGGCATCAGCTTCTCCGAGGAACCGCTCGCTTGCGTCTTCCTGCGGTGTCGATATTTTGGGCGCCATTTTGCACAACCACTTATCACCAGTCAATAAACGTTGCCACTTGTCCTCTTTGTCATATCACTTCTTCGTGCGTTTTCGTCCTGATAATTTGAGTTGAATTGTTGAGTTGATGATGGCTTTTACACCAGATAATACTGGACATGGACTAGTAAATAAAAATAAAAAATTCAAGGGACCAACAAGTAACGTATTTTTTTGGCGATTTATCTCTATCTTAAGGTGGCCCTTCCCGACGGGACTAACTCAATCGCGGGCACGGTACAAAACCGTGCTATTGCGCTCAGACCTTCTCTGTTTTAAAGGAAAAGACAGGTTCCGTAATGAGAATGATGCAACATGTCCACAAAGCAGACAATGCGCATAGTGTTTGATTTGGTAAGATTTACGAAAATTTTATTTACAAAACGACTCATAGCTAAAAGTAAACCACGACCGCTGTAGTCAAAAATCTAACAAAAACCAAATTCATTATAAATCTTCATGAAACACGCTTTGTCTGATGACTATTCTTTTTAAGATATTTTTATTCTATCGTTGAGTAATCCACCTCCAAAGTTCTTTAAAACGCGCGAAAAATTCTAACTTTCGGACCTTATAACTTAGAAACCAAACACAATTTTGCAACGCTAACAGTCATCAGACATCTAGTTCGATCAAATAAAACTATTTTTAGCAAAATTTTGAATCTCTGACAAGAAATATGGGCATGATCTTCTTTCCACTTTTGTATGGGGAGTTGAGTGGGAAGGCTCACCTTAATAATGGCAATAGATAGAAACTGGATGTATTCACAGGTGTGTTTTACGTGGCCGCTATAACAATAACACATAGAAAAAAAAAAGGGAAAGAAACGTGCATTTTTTGGCGTAATACGGAATCTTTCGTGTGCGAGTCTGACTCGCACTTGGCCGGTTTTCTATTTGGCTTAAACTGTTTTAAAACCAAAGCATTTAGATCCTACTTACTTACTATATGCTCAATAAATATTTGTATTCTAATCTAATCTTATCTACATTTTACTGCCGTTTCAATATTTCAGGGCATGCTTTGGTGTCAATCACAGTGTCAATATATTTGTATGTCCGATAACAACTAGAAATGTTCAAGGGCCAGCATCGGTAGCCCAGTGGCGCTACTCGGTCCAGTTCTGGATGGGTGACCGTTTTCGACGGTTGTCATGGTTCGGATTCCACGTAAAACTGTACGTCCCATTCCTTATTCTCAAGGCGGTTTATCCCGCCTAAGTTGGTACCATCGCATTGAGTAAAAGATGTCCGAAGCGACAATTAAGACTGTCGGTGTTTTCCATCCAGTTGAATATATTCGCCCAATATGAGCAAGGTCCTGGCATGACACACCTAAACAGTGGAAATCGCCAATAGCGTAATCGGTTGTTACGTAATTTCTGATATAGTGACGTATTTGTGCAGTTCCCATTAGGGTTCACACAAAAACAACGAAATCGTATCGCCTATAGCGACATCGCCTACGAAGTAAGTAGGTATATATAGCGTCACAGGTCATCTAACAATAACACGAACCACAGAAGCAAGTCTATAAGCGCGAAAACAAAAAAATGTTTATCCAACACTGCAATTTCTATCATTTTAGGGTTCCCAAAGGGTGAAAGCGGAACCCTATTACTAATCCTCCGCTGTCCGTCCGTCCGTCCGTCCGTCGGACCGTCCGTCCGTCCGTCGTCCCAGGGCTGTATCTCATGAACCGTAATGGGCAGATGAAATTTTCACAGAGTGTGTATTTATTTTGCCGCTATAACAACAAATAGGTAAAATAAGAACAATTGAAAAATTAAAGGGGGTCCCATACAAAAAACGTGATTTTTTTGTGTTAAATATTTTACGATTCGTGTGCGAGTCCGACTCGCACTTGGCCGGTTTTTTTTCACTAGAAATATTTGCTCTAACTTTTTCCAAATGTTCATGTGTCATTATTTTTGTAGTCGTCTAATGATCATAACTCCTACCTAACCTATGCAGCGATAATACATCCAATGCAATCAAACATATTAGTTTTCGTTTTGAGCCACCCAGTACAGGTCTTTCAGATATCTTTCAATTTGATCTGAACTTGTAATCGACCTAAAAAGCACATTTGAACCCAGAACCGTTACATGATCGCAAAAGTTTTCAGAATTATCGCACCCGAAGCGACTGATTTGAAGTTCGCGTGTTTCTATTTGTGGACCTGCTTCTGTGTTGAAGGGCTTTTCCACTACTTTCGCAATAGGAGACCTCGACCATAAAGAATACATAAAAACAATAATTTTCCATTGGCTACATTATTGCCATGGTGCAATCTTCACAAATGCCGTATACATTGAATTGTTTTTTACTATCAACTAAGTAAATTGTCATCAATTCATTGATCAAAACAACAATAAGGCTATAAAACTATGACTAAATGAATTCCGGGACCATAACATACATCCATGTCCGATTTTTTTTTATTATCTATTTTTGAACTATCTAACATCACGCGTTTGGCGGATGGGAGCTACGCGGAAAAAAGGGCCCGAGCGATGATTTTGCTGTCAAAACTCCGTCAACCCATAATACATTACGGCCGAAACGATAACAACGTTACCTGTCTCTTTCGTCGCTTGTCTTTTTCTTCGTAAAAAATAAATAAAAGGATGACGTTCCGACCGTATTGCAATATAATGCGTTGGGACCAAAATGCAAACGAAGCACTCTGCAACAGTGTGTGTCCATTTAATTAAAATATTAACTCGATGACTGGCGCTTGTGAAATGTTATCCCGTCCGAATTTGAAGCGTTTCTGGAGGTAGTACATATATAGCTCGTCCGTTCGTTCGTTCGGGTGTCCCACGGCGGACTAGTAAGTCATTTTTTTTTTTTTTTTTATGTGACTGGACATGGATGGCTAATACCACAAGTTCTGTCATGGTATTAGCCCAACACACCACATGGGAACTAGGTGCCATGCCAGGACCTTCCTTATATTGCACGGCTACATTGAACTGGATGGAAAACACGGACAATTTTCATTGCCGCTTCGACCATCGTTCATCCAATGCGATGGTACCAACCCGGGCGGGATAAACCCTACCACCTAGTAAGTAAGGAAGGGGACCTACAGCTTAACGTGGAATCCGAACCACGGCCAGCCTCTCTCAACGGTCGAATGGTCACCCATCCAAGACCAGACCGGACCCAGCGTTGCTTAACTTCGGAGAGCGATCGCCAAAGTGACGCGCCACTGGGCCACTGAGGCCGACAAAACTCTCATACTTTACTCGGTTGTAATTTTCTGGACAGACCTTCGCTTCCTCTAGCCGGTCGTGGTTGAACAATGTATTCGCATGACTAAGCTTTACTAGAAAATCGATACCGTAACTTAGGGCTCCGTCCCTACCCACGGTCTTTTTACCAGACGCCTACGAGTGGACGCCAAAACAACAATTTACGTAATGCTTTGACTTTTTCTGCCTGGTTAGTCCTAACCCAGGCCACAACCACAAATCCGGAATTTTCTCCGGAATTAAGGTTAATTGATTATAATGTTTCTAATTTAACTCCCTGGGAAGGTTCTGGCATGGCATCGAATTCCTTTGGGAATGCGGTATGTTCGGCGATCGCTCTCCGAAGTTAAGGCCTATCCCGCTCATCTCCCCATACAAAAGGGGAAAGAAGATCACGCCCATATTTCTTATCAGAGATACAACATTTTGCTCAAAATAGCTTTATTTGATCGAACTAGATGTCTAATGACCATTGGCATTGTAAAATTATGTTTGGTTTCTAAGTTATAAGGTCCGAAAGTTCGAATTTTTTGCGCGTTTTATACAATAACTTTAGAGGTGGATTACGCAATGATAAAGTAAGAACATCTTAAAAAGATTAGTCATCAGGGTCCGGTCTGGTCTTGGATGAGTGACCATTCGACCGTTGAGAGGCTGGCCGTGGTTCGGATTCCACGTTAAACTGTAGGTCCCCTTCCTAACTTACTAGGTGGTAGGGTTAATCCCGCCCGGGTTGGTATCATCGCATTGAATGAACGATGGTCGAAGCGGTAATGAAAATTGTCCGTGTTTTCCATTCAGTTCAATGTAGCCGTGCAAAATAAGGAAGGTCCTGGCATGGCACCTAGTTCTCATGTGGTGTGTTGGGCTAATACCATGACAGAAGGTGTGGTATTAGCCATCCATGTCCAGTCACATAAAAAAAATTAGTCTTCCATGTCCAGTTACATAAAAAAAGGAAAACCATAGGAAGCGGATTCTCGGAATGGGGTTAACTGGAAATCATTTATCGCTGGTACAAGCTCCTGCCTCCGCCATGCGAGGCGGACTGTACCATCACTCCTCAGAGCTTGTAGTTGAGAAAACGCGTGATTTTAATTAGTTAATTTAGCATTAATTGAAGTGGGCTAATTCTCAAGAAAAACATGTCACGTGCAGCAAAGTGATGGACGGCGAGCTACGTAAAAGCCGCGTGATGTAATGAATAAGTTTCGTACAGTACTCTACAAGTTGGTGTAGGCGCTCAAAATGTGTCAACGAAAAGAAAACGGTAGTGGTTCTGCGGAATTTTCTTTGCAAGATGTTATAGAAGCTACAAATCGCCATTAATTTATTGTTTATCTGTTTTAGTAACGAAATAAACAGCGAAACCCAGATATACAAAATAATGTGCTTACGTGGAAATGTCATGATTTTATTTTTACTCGTGTTGGATGTTAATAAAATGTCTTGATGAATGAAAATTTATTGACCTGGAGTTGAATACATATTATATTATATTAATAATGAATGCGGCAATACAGCTAAAACTTTAACAACCACTCGATTGTTCTTCTTGTATTTGCTCTATCTACTCTTCTAATAATATAATATCTTGAATCATTGTCACTCTCATCAGTTTCCACTGATTTCGATATATCGTAGCCAAGTTGTACAATTTGGTCCTAATATTACTTAATTTATGGAGCCCATGAGATTGTTTTCCTTCAAGCATATCCCATACACTTAAAATATTCCTTGGTCAAATATACCCGCGATTCTAATGCTAGGTTAAATTAAAGAGATAAACGGTTAACAATACACAAGACAAAACCATTGAAAACCAAAGCCGACCTATATTTACTCTTCCATCAGTGGGCACATCCCACACACCCATACCACAGAATAAGTTTCAGTTTCAGTTTCCTCCATTATATGTATATTTCACACTCGGATTCGTAATTTTTTTAATCCTGTCGGTTCGATTACTTCTGGCGAAGCAGAGCCGACAAGAAACTTCGTCAGGTTGGTCATTGTATTTTTTTTCCATTGACAATGATGTAATATGTATGTAATAATGTATAATATGTATGTATGTTCCAATGATGTCGCATACTATTTGGTTCAATCTACCGCACTGTTTGACGCGAGACGGCCATCAACTCTCGTTGTCGATTTATTATTACCAATCGACACAGAGACTGAATCGTCAAATATGATGAATAGTCGTCCAAACACTTTTTGACGGCTTTATTTAATACATTATGTATCACAAATGCTCTCAGACGAGCGACCCATCCACCATCGCTCTCCCCCCAAAACATTATTACATCTCTGTTTTTCATCTCTTTCTACACTATCTAAGGCGCAATAATATAAAATAAAAAGTTTTTGTTTTCCTATCAGCGCCTAGATAAGAGGGGCTCAGAAATTACCAGGTCAGGACCAAGTTTTGGGTCATGCATGTTAGTTAGTACTTAGCATATATACAGGGCGCAGTTAAAGAAGCTCGCACCGGGCGGATAAAAAGCTAGTCACGCTGCTCATTCTAGTCTAGTAGTAATGTTGTGACATTATTCACATACTTTGCAGCACAGCACAGAACCCCGCAATGGATAAAATAAAATCCGCACCCGCTCTGACGCAGAGTCGAACTTGAAGTGCACTGTAGTGAAGCGTTGATTGTTTGAATGATATGAGTGTGACTGACTGTCGGACAGACAGACGCATAGTCTAGCTCTAACTATTGTCTCGTTTCATAGAAGTATTTATTTACGCTCGGGCGACTTTGAAAGATATCTTTCGCCGGTTCTATAACCATGTAGAGTACCATCGCATTGAATTAAAATGGCCGAAGCGACAATGACAAATTGTCCTTGACAGCGTAGTCATGAGTCCATCGTAAAGTCGGTTATTGGTGTTCTGAAATGTCAGTCGTGACTGCCGCCTCTACCACAGAATGCCTCTACAGTCCTCTATATTTGTTTCATACAAAAAATATGCAACAATAATAACTTGTTTCTTACTTACTAAATAAGAAGAATACAGATAAATCAAGGTATTCCCAAAAGGATAAGTTCGTAAGATGTGTATTTTTAGGGTTATTTGAAGAAATGTCACCGCAAAAACTGAGAGAATAACTAGCACAGAAACCAAGTGCATAGAGCCCAACGTCAGGGGCGGCACTAGTCGGCAGAGATCTACTCCAGGAACTTTAGCCTTAAATCAGCACTTAGAAAAACATTAAATCCGAAATGCATTTTTTTTTCTCATAAACGTAGTATTTCATGTGGACGTGTGTACATTAAGTTTGCAACATTTTGCGGGGTCCGGAAGATAGAAATAAAATATGAAATATGTTTAAAAAATGATATCTCCTAAACAAATATTTAGAAATGTTATCTAAAAATGTTATATGTTAGCTAATTTTAGGTGTAATATTACTGTGAATTTGCAACAATTTCTTATTTACGGAACTGTGTAAATATATATTTTTTGTACTATTTCATAATATGTGCAAAGCAAATAATGAAAATTCTATTTTATTTTCTGAAATTGGAAACTGACCGCTAACTCTATATTCTGTGAAATTTGTAAAATGTTGCAAATATTAGAAGCACATTTTTTTTTTCATTTATAATTTTTACATTCACACAAAAGCTAAACAAAAAATTCGAAATACGTAAAAAATTGTTCGTTGTATAATTTTTAAAGAATTTATTTTCCTTTTGCATATTCTAGAAAGAAATACAGCAATAGCAAGTTAGGTTCGCGGCATAGATTTTTTTTAGTAAAAACATTTTTTTAAATACATTCCGTAATTACAAAATTGTTGCAAATGCACAGTTACATTACGCCTTAAAAAACTTAACATATAAACATTTTTAATACCGTTTCTAAATATTTGTTTAGGAGATATATATTTTTTAATACATTTTTTTTCTATTTTCCGGGCCCCGCTAAATGTTGCAAACTTTATGTAAGCATATGAACATGTAATTATGTATTTCTGAGGAAAAAAAAATCATTTCGGATTTCATGTGTCTCTCAAACCGTATCTGTCCCGGTCTAATCAGAAAACAAACGATAAAGGCGACCTCCGTACACACTGTACTTGCGTTAGGGTCCATTATTGAATGCGCGTCAGAATCGATTTTTCAGCTTGATGGCGAGCGCGAGGAAGCAAAATATTATTTTCGATTTATAAAATCTATTTTTCACGAATTAATATATTTTTTACAGTTATTCACTAGATAATGTACTACAAAAAAGAAAATTGCATAAATCATGAATGATTTCCAAGCGCCCGATTGAAAACCTTGTAAAACTTAACAAACTTATTTTTTTTAAAGAATATAAGCATCGCATTAAAACCGTTTTACGGTCATACACTAGATAATAGTCCAAACTTTGATATATATTTTTTTTTACTGGTATTTATTCTTAACCGACTCTGAAATAACCATTGAAATAACGCCAAAACATCTTAACGTTAGCGTCAATTGGCGCCTTAAAATGGAGAACCGTGTTTTGGCGTCGGTAGCCCAGTGCCGCGACGCTCCGGCGGATAATCGAGGTTTAGTTACTTTGGGCGCTTTAGGATACTGAATTGTATAAATCGGTAGAGGCGGGCAGTGGTTTGAATACGGAGTCTACATAAACGTGTAGGTGGGGACCTAACTATATAGTAAGTATGGAACCACTAGGTGGTAGGGTTCACCCCTGGCGGGTTGATACCATCGCATGGAATGAAAAGGCGGCAAAAAAAGTTGTCCATGTACTTCGATGATGTTTTCCGACCAGTTCAATATAGCCGAGATTCCCACGTGATGTGTTCGGCTAATATCGTTACAGTAACTATTGTATTAGACATCCATGTCCACTTAGATAACAAAAAACCGGTCAAGCGTGAATGTGTTCACGTGCCAAGGGTTCCGTCAATGCTGGACATGGCAAAAAATCTCTCTCGCCTGATGATTATTGTGCAATTTCATACAAAATTAGTGCTTCAGAAATGTAGATTATATATACTATACTATATATACTTTTGTACGTTTTGAACAAAACTAATTAGTTGGTGCACAACTACAAAAGTCTACCTACATACACTGGTTATATTTATTTTTTAAATTTTGGTACAAAATGTCTGTGACCAACGGACACCAGAGCCAGGTTCCTTCTTTTTCATGCGACACGCCCCTATAAAGAAGACAATAATGAAGACTGATGGCTTGGTTGGATTTTTTGCCATTAAGATAAACTTATGGAAATATGTGTACAACGCATTGGAGAAACTCACATTGAACATTTAAATTAACATAAGAGAAACCTTACCTTCGTGACTTTGCATAATTTGCACTTTAGTAGTGTCATCGCAAATTACTTGCGCAAAACAAATGAATAGTGCATATTTTATGGAAAAAACTAAATACTACTAAACAACTACTCGATTTCGATGCCTGAGCTACCGATCATACCGAGAAAATCTGTTTTTATAATTACATTTTATATCACAAGTATTTAACTATTCGACAAATAGGACAACGCCAACGATATAACATAAAACTACAAGATGTGCCATCAACATAGCATATGTCCTAAACAGCCGGATACGTCCTAATACATTTTTAAGGTTCCGTAGTCATATTATATATGATATATCCTTATAGTTTCGCCATGTCCGTCCGTATGTCCGACTTTTTTGTCTGGTGGGCCGGTAAGCATCAGATAATGTACGCTCCCCATGCATAGTAAACTACCTATCATTTGAAAACCAGTGTTCCAATTTACTTCATATTTGGTATCTAATGTCAGCCAACAAGTTTTTTGGTAAATATATCCTGGGTAAAACCACAGAGAAAACAAAATGTGAGTGAAGATTTAAATTTCGTGCGGTTTGGATTAAAAAAAAAAACATGAAGCATTGACTTATATATTACTTCGTAAGGATCCGGTCAATGCGCGCGACTAATGGCACCAGTGCGCTGGCCCTAAAATATTCATTTTAGGGCCAACGCGTCTCAGTCGTCTGCGGCCGACTGCAGAGTGCTGTTGACGGCCTTGAAAATGCCCAGTTGCAAAATAAAAGGATGCAAAAACTACAATACGAAAGTTAAAAAGACTCATGAAATTTCGTATCATTGGTTGGTAAACGCACATTTATTTTTCTTGTTTAGCAATTGAATAATCGTATTTTCAAGTGATAATCCGAAGTTCGTAACCGGGCAAGTGACGCCATTGGTGACGCGCTGCCGCCCGTCGCACGTGTAGCTGAACTAACCTTGTACGGGCGTCCTTTTCGTTGTGAATTCGATGAACGTGTAATCGGTCTGGCAAGGGGTCTCATGTATGAAATTAAATTAAGACTACCTTTGGCAACTTCATAGCACGAAGGTTATGAGAGTTACGGAAGTAGTCGTAGCCGTATCAGGCATCATGTCGCCAAAATAAACATATACAAGGTCGATGATTTACCTTTGAAATCATTGACATGAGACACCGATATTTGTTGATTGAATTCAATTGAAAAAGTGGTTTTCAAATATCAGTAAACTACCTTTTAGCTTATACATATAGGACTATTAATTGTTAACGTCTGAGCAAACGCCACAATTGCAGTGATACAAAACACCGAACGGTGTCAACTGACATGTTCGGCGCTGAAGTATGAGCGAGATAGAGCACGTTAACACGCCATGACATTAGCACGGTTTATTCTAGAAGGAACGAGACCACAGATGATCTAATAGTATCGTTTGAGGCGCTTAGTGTTACGGCTGTGGTTACGGATACAAGAATGCAAAAGATGGAATGTTTAGTTTTTGTAGGTTTTTACATACCCATATAATATCTATATTATTTCTGCCTCCAGAATGAATATAATAAATAAATAAGAGAAACAGCTAATCTGGTTTTCTGTAGCTGCACACACAAGAGGCGCGGGACACAAGAGGGACGGGACACAAGAGGGAGTGTGCAGCAACAGAAAACCAGATTAGCTGTTTCTCTTATTTATTTATGATATTCATTCTGTAGGCATTGTTGTTTTTGTGTTTGTTGCAGAGACAGCGCCATAAGCACTAATATTATCTATGTAATTTTATTTAAGACCATTTCAATGAAGATGTTTACAAAACGTTCATTATGTTTATTTTTGGAGCCAATAGTAAAAAGGAAGTATATGATGTAATATTAAAATTTAATTAATAACAGCAACACTTCAGGGGTAGTTATCAAACATTTCTTGCAAATAAGCAATGAGGGTAATGAAGAAATGTTTTATTACTACTTCATGCATTACGTCCACTCCATCTATTAACCCCTGAAGTGTTGCTGTTTTGAAGGGGTAATAGAAAAAGCGTGATTATTCGATATATTCGTATTAAATCTAAATGGTACGGAACCCTTGGCGTGATAGTCCGACTCGCACTTGGCCGGTTTTTAACAACACCGACACGAAGGTTTACAACATTTCAATATTTATTTGCTCTGTTTTTGCTGACACAAAAACAGGAGTTATTTGAGTAAATTTTCCTTGTTGTCAAGTCGCCCATGTGTGAGTAGGTATCCTGCTCTGATTTTAAAGGCATTAGGTAAATTTTGGATTAGCTGCGGCAACCAGCTCATATCACCTGGCTTTCGAAATTTCAAAAAATTAACACAATAAATACACATTCATAACTCTATCCAAAATAGACATAAATGTATACTATGTATTTTTAGGTATAAACATATAGTATTTATAAATATGTATAGTATGTATTTACATGTGCGAGCAGTTAACTAGAGAATATATATATTTCAAGCGAGATTTCAAGCGACATAAATATTTGCTTGTGTGCCTTTCATTCGGATCGTGCATGGTGGATTCCGTATTCGGTCATTGACCAGCGGTGTTTGGGTCAGGTTCCAATATGACATCAGTTTGCTTGAATGTCAAAGCTCCGCCCTGTTATCTCTTTACCTGGCCCGCGTATCACCCAAATCACTATGCGTTCCAGCTAGCAGCTGTGCAAATCATTATTTGAATACAACTGATACGACCATTCGTCCGTAGCAGCAGCACGTAGGTACCAAACAAACGTGGCTATGGTTACCACGTTTGTTCGGTACCTACGTGACGAAATGAGATTCTGCAAAAAAAAAAAACTACCAACGGGAGTTTTTTTATGCAACGGTAAAACGGCATCACGCTTACCGCTTCCCTGTAAATGCCAATGCCTACTGTGGCGTTGAGGGTGATGCCAATGATAATACTAATTTGTGATGAGCTTTGTACATGGATAGCCAATATAAGGCCGTAACCCGATTATCGTAACAGTATTCTCAATACTGTCAACTTAAATTTATTGCCGTTTGGTTGAGAATTCCAAATTCAAATTAAAGCTAGCAGGGTTCTGTTTTCATATTTTTATTCATTTGTTTGAGCTTAATGATTGAATGTTATGTAAAAGCAAAAATATCGCGTTATTTATGAATGAATAACTCATATGAATGAATTCATACTGTCTTGTTTAGATAGTTGTTCATGTAAAAATATTCGTCACCCCCTTTTGATGATTGTACGTACCATAAAAATATGCATCCGAAGCTACGAATTGAGAATTTCTTGTCTACAGGCTTAGATCATATATATATAAACCCGTTCTATAACGTTGCTATAAAATATATGAAAGCTAGTTGTGAATTGTCACGTAAGAACATCCAGTTCCAATTATTGACCGACATATCTTGGCGCCTGGCCACCGAATATGCTGGCCTGGGGGCATTTTAGTTACGGGTTCGATCAGGGAGAAGGGGTTTTAACACAGGGTGCATCATTGGGGTGCATAGTATTGTGGTGCCAAGACAAAGTTTGCCAGTCTGTAGGTCTGCAACCCGAGCCACTGCGTAATATTCTAACATCTTTCTAAAGTTGCGTAGGTACTCAAGGAATATTTCCTCCAAATTTGAATTTCCTAGGTCCACCAGTTTGGACTGTGCGTTCTCTGTCAGTCCGTCACGGTACGGTTTTATATTTATAGATAACATATGATTTTTTTACTGTACGTAGATGGTTGCAGTCATACCACTTGTCATTAAAATAGTCCAACACTCCAAATTCTGGGGGCTACCAGAACATGTTTTAAATGTTAAAAACGCAGCATAACGCCAGGACTTCTTAGGCTATCGTGAACTCACAGGAAATCTAAGATTTAATCATTTCAAGAAACGCATTCTTTGTCCATTGGCGAAGGCATAATTTTGCACGGCGACTGCCATTAAAATAGCGAAATCGTCTTCCAGGACCGAACTTTTCCCTTATCCGATTCTAATCATGTTTTAGGGTTCCGTACCCAAAGGGTGAAAACGGAACCCTATTACTAAGCCTCCGCTGTCCGTCCGTCCGTCCGTCCGTCCGTCCGTCCGTCCGTCCGTCCGTCCGTCCGTCCGTCCGTCCGTCCGTCCGTCCGTCCGTCCGTCCGTCCGTCCGTCCGTGTGTCCGTCTGTCACAGGGCTGTATCTCAGTAACCGTAACAGATAGACAGCTGAAATTTTTACAGAGTGTCTATTTATTTTGCCGCTATAACAACAAATAGGTAAGATTTAGAAAAAAATCAAATTAAAGGGGGTCCCCATACAAAAAACCTGATTTTTTTGTATACATTTTTTTACGATGGTACGGAACCCTTCGTGTGCGAGTCCGACTTGCACTTGGCCGGTTTTTTTATCATTTGAGAAAGCTTCATGATTATCTGTATTTTTCAGTAAAAAAAACGAAAATTAACTTAAAAAAAGACAACTTTTGCTGCCGGCCTAGGTTGCCAAGGTTGAAAATATCTTAGCAGGGAGTGTAAGCTTAGCAGGGAGTGCATTCTATAGTTTACCGACCCTATAGCTATAGGACCTAGCTACAGGATCGGTTAGTTCTGATTTTTTGAATGTCAACGGTGAACGGGTGCATTTCCTGCCTGTTCAGCGTTGTGCTATGGTAGAAAGGGGACGGAGGGACATCGTTATGCAGCACCGACGAGCATTCTCCATGGTAAAGACGCTAGAACACAGAGAGAAAGCCTAAATTCCTTCGGAGTTGCAGGGTCTCTAAATTCAAAGATACCTTGGGTTCGTCGACGAGACGCATATCGACGCTGTATCGAGTCCAGGGAGCCAAGCAGGTGAGCCGTCCCACAAATGCGAGCAATACCCCACGCAAGACCTTATCTGCGCCTTGTACAGGAGCAGTTTTTGGTCAGGCGTGAAATACCGACGTATCCTGTTGAGAACTCACAGATTTTTCGAGGCGAGCTTGGAATTATCCTCGATATGGCGTCCGAAATTAAGGTTATGCGTCAGGTCGACACCAAGAATCCTTATATTGTCGTCAATACGTAGAGTTGTTCCCTGGAAGGTCGCGTCTGCACTGAACGGAGTCCGCTTTGCACTGAACACGCAGTGTTCTGGTCTTGGAAGCCAGAAACGGTATCAGTCATTTTGTTTATGTTTTGTTTACGTGACTCGTATGCCGCGCGGTCGCGGTCGTTGGCTGAGGTCGAACCCAGGTCGAATCAAGCGTGTCTCGAATCAAGCAATGCTCTATCGAGTTATTATTCTGTTCGGATAAGCTTGCCTAACTACCTACACCATGGCCCGCTTTAACCGAAATATTGTTATCCGAGCCCCCGTTTAACCAAAGTGTATACTCAATATGTATGTCAATACTATGTATACTCAATCTTTTTATTTTTCTTTTACTCGGCGCGGCCAAGCCATTCGCAAAATTACTTATAGGTAAAAAGTTATCGTTAGCAACGCAGTTACTGGTAATCTTTATATTACGTGCAGCATGGGCAGAAGGGGAAGAGGCGGCAGCCAATATAAGGTGAGTTTAAAATAATCTACAAGCCTTATAGGGTTGATTCAGTATCTGATATAGAACAACTTTTGCTAAGAATGTAGGCATGTAATTTTTTTTGTTCCATTTTAATTTTTGAGAAATTTAAACAGTATGTTCTGCCCAGTATTTTAAACAACTTTTGCGAAGAAACTATGCACCTATCTGTAATGGTTTCCAAGAAAATAATTTATTAAAGTGCACTAACTCTTCAACTACCTAATTAAAAATATAGGTCAACCACGGGCCATTGACCCGACCGTGACCCACTGACACAAGACAATTCTCCGCCGCCGCCGCCGCCGCCGCGTGCGCAGACAGATGCCCCGCCACCCCATCTCCGCCGCCGCCACCGCCACCCCTCGTTTGTTTTCGTTTTGAAAGCAATTAGTATATCAAGGTCCATGACGCGCATCGGACCTGAGTATCACACGTGAGTGAATTTAAGTGAATCGAGTGCCGATCGGGCGAAAAAGGACATGCATGCTTGTGTACATACCTACATTACAGCCGCGCCGACCAAATCCATAGCCCGGCGCGGCGTACGTCATCGTGGGAAGGAGGCAAAACTATTCGGGTAGGTAAAATAGACTCAGCCGCCGCGCGCCGCCTCCGCGCGCCGCCGGCCGGCGCGGCGCGGAACCTATTTTTGAAATAGGCAGTTTGAAGAGTTAGTGCACTTTAATAATTTATTTTCTTGGAAACCATTACCGATAGGTAAATAGTTTCTTCGCAAAAGTTGTTGACAATACTGGGAAGAATGTAATGCATAAATTTCTCAAAAATTAAAATGGAACAAAAAAAATTACATACCTACATTCTTAGCAAAAGTTGTTCTATATCAGATACTGAATCAACCCTATAAGGCTTGTAGATCATTTTAAACTCACCTTATATATTCACCTTCTGTATCCCTTACCTACTGTACCCTACTACAATACTATTTGACGTGAATTTGATGAACGTCTCATGTTTGGTTCAGTGCATCATCCCAGAAAAAAAAATTGTAGTCACAGTAGTAATACTTACATTACCGTAAAGAATCAGTTCATCTTCGACGATGACGTCATATCCTACGCAAATATGCCCTGAAAATGTGGTGCTGGGCGGTTCTCGCTCAGTTTGAAGAGATATGATGTCAGTGCCGAACTTGTCATTAAAATATTAACTTACTTAGTTAATTTTGTCACAAAAAGCCATTATTTTATCTCATAAACATATTTGCAAATGTATTCAAAATTACAAAACCGAAAGCATCCCGTTTGTGACGATCAATAGCTAGTACTTATGAGACCGAAAAGAGCTGGTGTCATATTTCCATGCTTCCAGAAATATGACCCCAGCTCTATTAGCCAACATTTTTCAGACAGTTTCAAATTTTCATGCCCAATCCACAATTTAAATTTCCAATTTCACAATCCAAAGAAAACATACATATTTTTCGTGTTAAAATCGATAGCGGTGGTAACGTGGGGCCTTCTATGTCGACAAGTTAGTGGCATTATTTCTTGGTACCTGTCATTTATTTTGCACAGATTCTAAACACGAAATTATATACGCGATAGTAGCCTAATCTCTACCCTCTCCGTTATATTTTTTGTAGTCATACGCTTACCTTTGTGCGCTGTGAGTATCAAAGTGTTTTGCACGCCAATTTTAGAACTTTTTAGAAAAAAGACTTGGTAAGTCCGACTATCCGAGGTACGGTTGCTCGGCATAAGCTCGGATAATCGAGGTTCGTTATTGTCATATTTACTTTAATAATTTAGAAATGTGTGAATGACGTTTATTTGCGTAAACATAATATTTTGTTATCGATATAAAATGATGTGTTGATTCTGGCACTTTTATCCGCATTCACATTTGTTGTGTTGTCACTCTGTACCAACTCGCCATTTCCGCGTTAGTAACTCCTTTAAACACTCCTCATCAGCCTCACCTACTCCCATTCCCACTCCTTGGCAAAACCTATTCCTCTTCCGGTTATAATATACATTTCAGGGCGTATAATAGTAATTCCAATAGTGTTAGTCACTGCAGGCGGCCTTTTTTGCTTATACGAATTTGTCCCGACCATTTTACCTAAACTGGCCGTACGACCTTTTTTGTTCATTCGAAACTACTTAATGAAATCCTGGAATCGATTCCGCTCTTTGCGGGTTACCGGAGTACCGTTAATTCCAGTTTAATCATTTCGGAGTGAAATTATAAACCCACACGGTGCTGACACCGGAATGAAATTATAAGGGCTCGTACCCATAGTAGGTCCAATTTTAATAACGTTTTACCTCCTCCCCCCCCTTAGAACTTACCGAGGCATCTGCCCAGACCCCCCCATCCCTCCTTCATTTTCACGTAGTATTTTAAATACTATAAAATGGCGATTTCTTTATATATGGTAATTGTCCTGGCCCGCTCTATAACGCGCGGCCGTGAAGAGAGAAGAAGGAGTAGTGGCATGCGGTCGATATCGTGTCTCCGCCGCATGGTTAAAGTGACCATATAATTGTATGGGAATACGGAGAGTCGTCGTCGTATGCCACACAGTTGAGTGTCGTTAAATATTCCATCTGTAAGACTCCTTAATTCGCGTCACTATAATTAATTGACAAAACAACTCTCATACAAAACTAAAAAAAAAACAAACCAAAAAACAGTGGCAGTGAAGATTAAACATCAAAAATTTTTTTTCGAAAAACTTATTGAATAATATCAGCAAGAAATTAATAAGATTTAGACGCATCAGCCAAGGCTGCCTGTCTAAAATAAATAAATAAAAATAAATGTGCGAGACCACGAACACGCACTGATTATTATCTGTGGAGCTATCTGTATTTCAAATAAAAAATTAATTTAACTCTTTCGTAACCTAAACAAATGAGAAACAGTGAGATAGTAATATTCTACAATGTTGGATGGATGGCGAAGGTTGTTCCTGATAGGAACGTATCTATGAAGAGGCGGGCTTATCGCTGCAGTTAACTCCAACCGACTTCGCATCCTATTCGTCACTATTTTCTCTTATCGTTACATTTTTCTGTCACATCCGAAGGGAGAATGTGATAGTGCGCTAAGTATGTAACGTGTTGTTATTTATTTAAATGAAAAAAAACCGGTAAGGGTGGCTATCAGCCTGGTGCTCAGAGAAGCCAAATTGTCCTCACTTAATTTCATTTCATTTCATTTCATACACCACTTTCTTAGTTGGATATGTGTTTTTCAATAATCAATTCGAAGCTGCAATGAAAAATTGTCCGTGTTTTCCATTCAGTTCAATGCAGCTGTGCTCATAACGGGAAGGTCTTGGCATATCACTGAATTTCTTCGGGAATGCGGTATGTTGGGCTAATATACTGACGGTGGGTGCGGTATTAGCCATCCATGTATGAGGAAAGGCATTTGTTAGTAAGCAGTTCCATACCCAAACAGTTAGGCCTGTCATGCCAAGCCAATCCACGCCCACACACGGTCAGTTCTATTAGATCCAATCGGAGTGTTCATGCCGATTGGACGATTACAAATTTTCGTGAAGCCTCCCACCCCACCGCGCCGCCCGCTGCGCCGCCCGGCCCGCACTGCAGGAGGTAACATGCGCAGAACGCCCAAACGTCATGGCCAAGACCGTTCAAAAGGAATGGACTAGAAACACGCCGGGCAACATGAGTGTCGCCAATTGTTGTCTAAATAGGTAAACTCCATACAAAGCGACCGTTAGACAACGCGCGTGACTCGCTGTGATATAAAATGGAAGTTTGTTGTACGTATACATATACCGGGTACTACGGGACATATACGGGAAATATTCAATATCGGATAGCGCTTGGTGTTCGCATTATTCGCATTTTTTATTTATTTTGCTAAGTCGGTTAAAGTCCGCTGCAGGTTATTTTCTCGTTGGCTACAGGTTTTAAACATGCTTCATACGAATGTGCAGACTGCACATTCGTTTTCAAAATCTGATTACAATGTAGATCTCGACTTTCAGCCTTAAAATTTACGTTCTTACGTTTAACTTCTATCATTGTTTGTGCATTAAAGAATGATATAGTAGTTATATTCACTTTAAATAATAAATAATATTGCAACCCGTCTGAAATGTCTAAGTAAAATACTTATTTTGTACAGCTCATGGTGTAGGGCTAGAGGAATTGCCTTCCATGCGAGAGATTACGGGTTCAAATCCTCGCCCTGGTATGCACCACTTCCATTCTCTTCCTGAGTTGGATAAGTAAATTTCGTTGCGAATGCGAGCGTTCCATGGTTTGGAACCCATGAAAAACTGTAGGTCTTCTTCCCCTACTAGGTGGCAGGGTTGGTACCACCGCATTGGATGAAACTATGGTTGAAGCGGCAATGAAATCCGTAGTGTCCATCCAGTTCTCCACAGCCGTGCTCATAAAGGAAAGGTCCTGACATGGTACCTAATTCCTTCGGGAATGTAGTGTATTGGGCTAATATCATAACGGAAGTTGTATGGTATTAGCCATCCATAAAAGGCCACGGGTTAGAGACGGCAGTAGTGGCTGGGCGGCGGTGGCTGCAGGGCGCTCGCTAGGGGCAGATTTCCCTATAGGACGAGCAACAGGTCTATTCCTCGAATTCCTAATATCGGATGGCTAATACCATACAACTTCCGTTATGATATTAGCCCAATACACTACATTCCCGAAGGAATTAGGTACCATGTCAGGACCTTTCCTTTATGAGCACGGCTGTGGAGAACTGGATGGACACTACGGATTTCATTGCCGCTTCAACCATAGGTTCATCCAATGCGGTGGTACCAACCCTGCCACCTAGTAGGGGAAGAAGACCTACAGTTTTTCGTGGGTTCCAAACTATGGAACGCTCGCATTCGCAACGAAATTGACTTATCCAACTCAGGAAGAGAATGGAAGTGGTGCATAGGTACCAGGGAAAGGATTTGAACCCGTAATCTCTCGCATGGAAGGCAAGTCCTTTAGCCCTACACCATGAGCTGTACAAAATAAGTATTCTCAGTTTTACTTAGACATTTCAGACGGGTTGCAATATTATTTATTATTGAAAAGTTTTTGTCGTGACATTCGTAGAAGCATGATTGGACGCTGCGACATTGGGGTTTAAAAAATTAGAAGAGGTTTTATTTGAATCCCTTTGGAGCGGAAGCTCATTTGATAACTAGGCAGGCACTCAATCGTTGGATTCATAAAACGACGGAAACAGCATAATTCTATTGAGATCTTGCAACTTTGCAGGGTTATTATGAGGCCAACATTAAATAATTATTCCAATAGTAGTATTATTATTACCACCAAGTAAGTAAGGAACTTGAACCACGGCCAGTTTCAGTGGTCGAACGGTCACCTATCCAGAACCCGACCGCGGCCAGTGTTCATTAACCTCGATTTCCGATCTAGGGGGATTTAAAAAAAATTAAGTTACCGCCTCTGATCAGTGGTTACCGCCAAAGTCGCAGAGTAGTTCAAAAGTTGTAACCCCCTAAAATAAACCCATGATGCTACACGGGCTTTTGGGCGAAAACCAGGTACCAGATAAACCAGGTACCTACTATGGTCTTATTCTATCCAGACGTGATCATAAACTAAAACCCGGCATAATCAAGCTTTGTTTTTCTTCAAACTTTCCCAGGTGTTCACCGAAGACTGAATAAATCAGGGATCAATTCAAATCGTTGCCTTCACCTAACTAACTACTCGTACAATCACACCACACCTAATCACTCACACATAATCTACAGTTATTCACAACACAGTGTATGAACCTCTCCCGCAATGTTCCACTGTGACCCCGCGGAGTTATCGCGTGTTGTTCTAGGACGAGCCAGAATTTGCGATACGTCCGTACCGCGCCTCCGCCACGAGTGACTGTCCGTTCGCGCTATAGATAGCTATAGGCGGTACCAGATGGCGCGATAACATAGGATATTTCTTTATTAAACACTAGCTGCGGTACCCGGCTCCGCTCGAGTTAGTGTCGGCTAAATTATTTCATGAATAAAAAGTATGGCATGGCTGGTCCAAATAAGGGTCAAACTGGTCCAGGACAATGTATCCATCCAGTAAGTAACCTGTAACGTAGGTAAGTTTTGCGTGGACTGCAACCCACAGCCAGCCTCAACATCGAAAACGGTAACCCATCCCGAATCTGACTGCTCCCAGAGATGCTTTACGTTGATAAAATACGCATATAAATCGGGTAAGTGGTTCGCAAGTTATAACACTCATTACTCACCCCTCTGGTAATGAAGCGTTATATTCTGTAGCCCATAAGTTTTGAGTAGAATCAGGCTAGCCGTAGATACAATCCGCATCTAAATCGAGTAATTGGTTCTCAAATAATAAGTATTTTATTCCATTGGTCGCACCTCTGCCGATTTATCGTGATGCCAAGTAATCCTAAAGTTGCAGGAAATACCAAGCTTCGGTACAATTAGTAAAAGTAAGCGCCGCCTTCCATGCCAGAGGCTCAAATCTCAGCCCCGTTCATGCAACTCTTTCTTGCTCTTTCTGAGCTGGATAATTTTTCGTTAGATATGCGAGCTGGTCCATGGTTCGGAATCCATGTAAAACAGTAGGGGGCCTCTTCTAGTTGTAAGATTAAGATCGCAAGATGGCAATGAAAAATTGTGTTTTCAAACAGTTCAATGTAGCCGTACTCGTAAATAAAATCCTGCTATGGCACCTGATTCCTTCGGGAATGCGGTGTATTGGGCTAATATCATAGCGGTTTTTTTTGTCCATGTCCAGTTACATACAAAATTTCTCATTTTTACATGTACTCCAGCCAACTGGCTACTAATTGCGAAGCTTGCAACCGCAAATGAGTTAAACTGAAACAAAATATAATCTACTATCAAGCTGTTCGTCGTTAGATGGACAAAGTTTCTGGTAGAACAGTATGTGCTGGAGCACTCGCCGCAAAAAATCAAAGCACCTTTCGTAGTAACTATACACATTAAATAGGGTTTGATACACACTGTTGATACATCCATTTTCTTACACACTGGCGGCGGTGTATGAATCTGTCTACTGGCGAGAAATAGTACCCAAAACAATAATAGTACGCAAACCTGCTGGATACATATCATCACGCCGTTTTCCCGTAGGGGTAGGTTGAAATGATGGGCAACTTCGGTTCGTGTGTAGATTTTTTTTATTTAAAAGGAGCTTTATTTCAGCCAGCTTTTGGGTAAATAAATCACTTTAATTCCCCTAACCTCAAATTTGAAATATATTTCTGAAAAGTTGTATTGATCTATTCAAAACTACTTTATATTTTTCTTACTAATTATTAGCACTTTAACAGTGTAAGTCTGCATCAAATACAAAAATTATAATTGCAAAAATAGCCCAAAAAAGAAAAACAAAACAATTCTCATACCAAAACACTTCGCCAAACTCCATCAGGCCGTTTGTTGGCATAATGAAAGTAAATCAATGTTACTGCATATTTCAAAATTGCAACTTTAAAAAATTGTTCGCAGACACATACTACTAAGAAATAAGGTTAATACGGAATAAAAATGGTTGAAATACTGAGTGAAAAATTAGACACAAACTTATAATCTGCACACGTCTGTAGATGTAGTTGCTATTAATTTGACCTGGACGAAACACATGACATTTCTGTGCCACCCAATTTCGGTAAGAACCTTTCCTATGTAATTCTTTCTTCACTCATTCGTTTTATATTTCTATATGTTCTTTTGGTAATGCAGTAAACATCAAATGCATACCGTAAACTTACCCATGATATTAAATCGTAAAAATCGCGAGAATTACATACCCACGACATGTTGGGGCGAGGCGAGGGCGCAAAATAAACAAAAACTCTGAATATGGTACACAGCATAGCAAAAGCGCAATCCTACATCGATTGTACGCTCGACGGTTGGCAAAAGTCCAGCGCGGAACCAAAACTTATGGCGCATGGCGGAACTGTGTACATATACCACCGAATATAGGTATTATAGTAACTAGCGGCTCGTAGCTTAGTGGCGTAGGGACATGTCACGCATACAACAGGTGTGGGTTCAAATCCCAGCCCCGTTCATGAACCACGAATAGTTGCATTTCATCACGAATGCGGGCTGTTCCATGGTTCATGTACAACTGCAGGTCCCATTCCCCTAGAAGGTGGGAGGGTTAAGGTGGCCCAACCCGCTCATCTCCCCATACAAAAGGGGAAAGAAGATCACGCCTGTATTTCTTGTCAGAGATCCAAAATTTTGCTCAATATAGATTTATTTGATCGAACTAGATGTCTGATGACCATTGGCATTGTAAAATTGTGTTTGGTTTCCAAGTTATAACGTTCGAAAGATCGAATTTTTCGCGCGTTTTATACAATAACTTTGGAGGTGGATTACGCGATGATAAAGTAAGAACATCTTAAAAAGATTAGTCATCAGACATAGCTTATTTAATCAAGATGTATAATCTATTTGGTTTTTGTTAGATTTTTGACTACAGCGGTCGTGGTTTACTTTTAGCTATAAGTCGTTTTGATATTAAAATTTTCGTAAATCTTACCAAATCATACACTATGCACATTGTCTTTTTTGTGGACAGGTTCCATCTTCCTCATCGCGGAGCCTGTCTTATTCTTAGAAACAGAGAAGGTCCCAGAGCGCAACAGCACGGTTTTGTACCGTGCCCGCAAATGAGTTGAGCCGGCCGGGTTGGGCCACCTTAAGAGGATAATGAGGTGATCGATTTTCTTACAATGGCTCGTGCTTGTTTCCTGTCAAATTATAAAATATATTTCTGAAATTTTGTGCATTAAATAAATCAACTGAGAGCTACCTACTTTCGCACGTTTTGAGTTTTTTTATAACTTATCTTACATCTATGATATAAGCCTCTAAATATTTGTATCATAATGTTTAAGAGGGTCAGAAGAATATTTCTTAATTTGACTGAGGATACAGGGACGAGTCATATAATGGAACTCGATCACGTGATTAGGTTAGTACCATCTCATTGGATGAAAATATGGTCTAAGCGGAAATAAAAAAAAACCCTGTGTTCCATTCAGTTAAATGCAGCCGTGCTCATAAAGGGAAAGTCCTAGCATATACAGGGTGGTCCAAAAATCGTGGACCAAACGAAACAGGGAGGTAGAGGGGGTTATTTGCAGAAAAAACTCTCTTTGTGATAGGGTCCTATCTTGATCTCCTTAAAAGTTATGACAATTTGAATGTTTTTGAATGATATTCCAAAATTTGTAAGAAGTAGGCAATTAAAAAAAAAGGGGCAACTTAAAAGAATAATAAATTGTGTATAATTAATTCTGGGAAATGTATCATTACTACAAAAAATATTTTGTAACAGTAGGTATCACTTTTTCATAGTAATTGCATTTTATTTGATATTTTTTAAGCGTTACGAAAAATTATTTATAAATTTATGACCTTACTGTGAAAAAAAAATGTATGGCAAAAAAATGACCCGTTATCAAAAAAACTTGCCTATTTAATGCTAAATAAAATGTGGTATAAAACATTAGGTTTTTGTGGCAACTTTTTTTATAATAAATTTTTCTTCATAGCAAAGTCTAAATTAAGATTAATCAGAGGATATTAAAATAAAACATTATTAAATTCGTACATTTTATTTTCTACAAAAATTGTTCAAAATGCCTCCCTCTAGCAGCGATGCATGCACGACATCGTCTAATGAAATTATTTCTTAGTCTTCGAAATGCGTTTCTGTTGCGTTTCACATTTTCAATCGCTATATCGATTTTAGCTCTTAACTCTTGCACTGTTAAGTTTTCTTGCGCGTACACCACTTCTTTCAAATATCCCCACAAAAAAAAATCAATAGGGTTTAGGTCCGGAGATCTCGGTGGCCATTGGATTGTTCCACCTCGACCGATCCATCGATTTGGATACTAACCGTTTAAATGTTGGCGGACCGCCCGAGCGTAGTGTGGTGGCGCGCCATCGTGTTGAAGCCACATGTTCTCCACCAAATCCTCTGGAATTTCAGCTTGGCGCAATAATTCAGGTAAATCGTTTTGAAGAAATTCTAAATACAGAGCGCCGTTCAATCTTGGTGGGATTTCCAACGTTACTAGCTGTCCTCCAATGATCCCAGCCCACATGTTGACGCCATACTGGTGTTGGAAGTTGTCATTTCTAACTATGTGCGGATTCACAACAGCGTAATAGTGCAAGTTGTGAATGTTAAATATTCCTAATCTTCTGAAACTCGATTCATCAGACCACAAAATTTTGTTGAAAAATTCAGGGTCAGCTCTATGACGTTGTAGCATTTCTCTGCAAAACTGCACTCTGTTTTCAAAGTCTGCAGGGAGTAAAGCTTGAACTCGTTGTATGTGATACGCATGTAATTGATTTATCTTTGCGAAACGTTGTACTACCGTTTTTGGAATACCCAAGTTTCGGGATATGCGACGCTGACTCGTAGTGGGGTCCATTTCCAGTTCACGGAGTACTTGTTCTTCTTCGCGATCATCAAGAATAACTGGCCGACCACGACCATCTCCTGCATGATGTTGACCAGGCAAGTAACCTCCCGTGTAAGCAGCGTGTACGCGAACAAAAATCCTGTGGTCGGGAAAGCGGTCACGGTTCGGATAACGACGGCGATATTCCCTGGCAGCAGCCCGAGCATTTCCATCGCAAAACCCATAGAGGTAATGCATTTCTGCATACTCTCGTTGGGTGTACTCCACTCTTCTTACATCAGCCATATCCAGCCAAGTCGGATAGTCAGGCAGGCAACACAAAGTCCGTATAGGCAAGCACAAGTCACAAGAAGCCAGTATATCACAGAGTCCGTATAGCAAGCGTGGGTCACAAGTTAGGGGATCACAAGGTCCAAGTAACAGCAAAATTAGTCGGGAACATAAACAGAAAACACGTGCGCCGTAACAGGTAGGTAGCGAGTAACTAAACCGGTTAGAGAGCACGCCGCGCAGATAAGCAACAAAAGAATTCCACGCAGCAGAGAAGTGAGCAATCATTATTGTTCCTTAGTGTGAAAAGGACACATACAGGTAGTATCTTTCTCTCTCTTTCTCTCAAACAAATATTAGAAGAGATAGAGCCGACTGTTGTTGCTATCTCTGTCGATACAAGTCGATATAAGTCATGGAAAACCCAGTCTGTTTTTTTTTACTAGGAATCCGCTAATTTACCTTAATTTAGGCTTTGCTATGAAGAAAAATGGATTTAAAAACCACCAAAACATAATGTTTAATAGCACATTTTATTCAGCATTAAATAGACAAGTTTTTTTGATAACGGGTCATTTTTTTGCCATACATTTTTTTTCACAGTAAGGTCATAAATTTAGAAAAAAAATTTCGTAACGCTTAAAAAATATCGAATAAAATGCAATTACTATTAAAAAGTGATGCCTACTGTTACAAAATATTTTTTGTAGTAATGATACATTTCCCAGAATTAATTATACACAATTTATTATTCTTTTAAGTTGCCCCCTTTTTTTTTAATTGCCTACTTCTTACAAATTTTGGAATATCATTCAAAAACATTCAAATTGTCATAACTTAGAGATCAAGATAGGACCCTATCACAGACAGAGTTTTTTCTGCAAATAACCCCCTCTACCTCCCTGTTTCGTTTGGTCCACGATTTTTGGACCACCCTGTATAACCCAATTCCTTCGAGAATGCGGTGTCTTGGCTTATATTAAAACAGTGTGTGTGGTATCACAGAATAAGTACGTGGTATTATTTATTTATTTATTTATTAAGCCAGTTTACACATTTTTATAAATAATCCTTATAAATTACTTTTACATATATATATTTTTTAAATGTCACCCAGATTTTGGGCTTGCTGGCCTCCCATGTGGACATGGGGTGCAGCGGTCATAAAGTTCCCCGGTTGACCAGACCTACTGGGAACCTTGGTATCATTATCCTTAGTTTAGTACAGATTTTATATAGTTTTATATTTATACAGTATATATAAATATATTAACTTTCTGCTGTAACATTACTTGCAGTGTATTATAATACTTATTAAATATTATACAGATAAAAAAGGAGGAAAAACTAGCTTTGACTATATTTGTTTAGACAACATTTTGTTTGTGTTCTGATTCAATTCTTAGCTGTTAATAGCATCTTAGTCTTAACTGCAGTCCATTATCTACGATCTTGAGCGATTCTCCACCAGTGCGGACCAGCTGCGCGCAGTTCGTCACTCCAACGTGTAAGCGGTCTAGCGACACTTCTCACTCCTTCACGGGGGATCCATTCAGTTGCTAGTTTGCTCCACCTTTCATCAGGGCATCGTAAAATATAGCCGGCCCATTCCCATTTTAGTTTTTTTGCTAGTATGATTACATCTTCAACCTTTGTAATGTTCCTTAAGACCTCGATCTTGATTTTCGATCTTCTTGTGGTGCTCATCATACTTCTCTCTATTTGGTTTACTCTAATCTTTTCGGCTTGTTTTTCAGTTAATGCCATTTGTGCTCCATATGTCATGATAGGTAGTATAGTCATGTTAAATATTTTTCTTTTTATTGACGTGGTGTGACCCACAGCAAATTTACGCAGGGGTTTACTTATGAAAGCGAAAGCGAAAAGTTTTCCTGTGCGCCGCTGTCAAACTGTATACAGAAAAAAAGTAGGCATCTTTTTTCTACACATAGTTTGACAGAACGAAACAGGAGAACTTCTCGCTTTCCATTTCGAGTTAACCAAAACGAGTTAGTCACACTTTCGCCTGACGTCATCAAACATCAAATGTTATAGGTATATGTTAAGAAAGAAAGAAAAGAAAAATTATTTTGCAGATTTTTACAGTGTTATATAAAATTAGAAATTACTACTAAACAGTTTAAGTTGAAATTGTGAGTATAATAACAATAGTGTGCAAAAATGGCCATGGCTCAGCATGCCAGGGAGGTACGTAAATTTGTGTATGAATGAAGGGTGTGAAGATGTGTGATTGTGTGTGAATTATGTGTGTATTTTAAGTCTGCAATCTGTATATGTCTGTGCTTTATGTTTGTTTATATCCGGGTAATATGTGTTTGAATATATTCCGTCAGGTGTTGTGTGCCTTCGGTGTTTAGTGTATATATATATAGTGCAGTAGGTTAAGGAGTGGTTCACGTAGAAAAGCGCATTTCTTTTGTTTGAATATTAATGCTATTTTATTTTTATTATTATTTTATTCCTCTTTGCTGTTTCAGAAGTAGTTTCCTGCACGACATTTTAAATGCGTGCAGACCACCCAGCGCCCTGGTGGGTGGTGGGATATCATTCCAACATTTCGATGCTGCATATTTGAAACTACCTCTGAAAGCGGCTGAGGAATACTTAGGTATTTGTAGTGTGAAAAGTTGTGCTCGTGTATTGTACCTATGCGTGTCCTGGGTCCAAATAAGTTTCTTGTACAAATATTCCGGTTTCTGTGTTTTAACTATTTTATGGATCATACACTGAAAGTGGAGTTTTCTGCGTGGCTTCATTTTCAAAATACCTTGTTCATTATATATAGGTGTGACGTGAGCTCTTTTCGGTATTTTATAGCAGTATCTTAAGCAGGCATTCTGAACTCGCTGTACAGCTCGTTCCGTACGACTCAGTAGGCAAGGGCCGTACACAGAGTCGCAGTAGTTCAACTGTGATAGGACTAATGACTCGACCAGAGCTCGCCTCACATCTTCGCTCAAATAGTTCTTTATTTCATATAGTACTTTAAGCTTATAGAAACAACTTCTAATTTTGTTCTTGATGTGTGTTTCAAAGCGAAGCTGAGGGTCTATTATAAGACCCAAGTTTCTAGCCGATGTCACAAGCTCCACACCAACACCATTTATGGTGATTTTTGGATCACATTCCAATATTCGTTTTGTTTGATTTTTTGTACCTATAATGATGACCTGGGACTTGGAGGGGTTTAGGACTAGACTATGCTCTTCTACCCAATCGGACAGTCTAGCCAGGTCTTCGTTGATTTTATCGACTGCTTTGTGTGTTGCGCTTGGGTGGAATGAGAGGGTTATCTGAGTGTCATCTGCAAACATGTGACCATGACAGTGCTCCAGTAGTGAAGGTATGTTTGAGGTTGTGCGGGTTGACTGCCTACGGGAAGCTAGGTGAGGTTACTCAATGACGTAGGCAGGTTTCCGCAGCAACACTGTATATTTTCGTAGATGTACAAGTGCGTTCTCGTTAGTGGTTACCAGTGAGTAGGTCGAAATGGACTGAGGTGGCAAGGCGGCCGCGCGTCTTTTGTAACCGCGTTCAGCGAGCTTGTGTGTGTGTGCATCGCCCGCCTGTGTGACCGCAATACATCTCCACCCCTAAAAAAATCCTCCCTTACGTTGGTCTGTACGGGAGTTACATAGTTTCACAAATTATTTTCAATTTACATTTACATACGAACTGTGTCAATCACTTACGAAATAATGCAATGGTTGCAACCAACATGATGTCCACATACATGGCCAGTCTTGCAGTAGGCTGCAATTCTGCATTTCTGCGACCTGTGTCTGACGTACATTTTTCTGCATTGGCAGCATGACATGCACAATTGCGGCTTGCAGTGGGTCTGACTTACATTACGAAATTTTGCATCACGCCACTATCAAAGTATACCAACAAGTATAAGTATAGTATAAGTAGATTTTGAACAATAACGTGTCGACTATTATACCTCGATTCAATTTAATGTTACATATTACCTAAGTCCCGTTTCCGTTTTATCCTTTCGGCTGTAGCTATTCCCTGGTACCATAGTTACAGTAGCGATCAGCAATCAATTGACCTACCTACGTACGGACAGGAAATAAAATGTATAATTTACATTATCTACGTATTGACTTACGATAGTTGGACATGGACGTATATAGGGTTTTATGTGAGGACTTTTGACGATTTCAAGTATATGTCCTCTTTCTAAACAATAATAATACAAAAAATACCATCTTATCATACAATTAGTTAACCTATAATGCAAAAATTAAGACGGGGCCCGAGCAAGTACATAGAAATAAGGTCAGCGTCCTCGGTGTCCACATCCAGAATTCGCAGCGTTAGCGGGCTACACGGCCGCGTGTCATTCTCAAATCGTCCGATGTGTTGATTTCGTCACCACTGGTGCAGGGTTCCGTGGTTGACCTGCGACCAGCGATGAACGAAAACGGAGCTCAATCACGTCTGCCGCTGGGGCGTGCTGCCAGGTTGCCGATGAGCACTGTAGCCGTTCTACGAAGGTTGCTCCATCGGTGCGTTCTGTGGCTCTCGAAGCTCGAAGAACCTCCCTGGGAGACGGATTGTCCTTCCGTGCACATTAACTGCGTCACGCTAATTATGGTAACTTCGCGCCGTGCTGCACAAAAAACAGGTATCGGCCAACTTGACAGCCATCTCGCTGGTGAGGCCAATAGGGAAAAGCTAGGTGCCGGCCTAAGCGGCATAGTCAACCTTAAAGTAAAGCTCCTTTATGTCGTTTAGCTGGGCGATATCGTCGGCCTGGCGGTCTTGTCCTTGTTCGTTCTTGTCTGCTTCCGCTGAATCACCCACCTTCTTGTCGTGCTCTACGTTGCTCTTGACGAAGTGAAGCAAGGCGAGGCGATGTGTTGCTCGGGGCGCGATGTGTGTGGCGCCGCCGCCGCCACGGGGGCGCGCTGCCACATTGCGGAAACCAACATTGCGGCCATGTTGCGAGCCGGGGAGTATCCTGGAGATGCTCGGAGAAGCGTGGCAACATGTTTGCGCTCCGTTGCCGCCCTGATGAACTCGTAGCGTGCAGTCGGCGCGGGGTGGGCGAGCCCAAACGCCCGCCCCCGGAGATCACTTCTTTCTTCACATCACTCCTTTTGAGTCCGCACTATACGTAGTTTCATCACGTTGAGGGGTTGCACGTTCAGATCACGTCGGGGTCACCAATGTGCGGGTTGACTGCCTACGGGAAGCTAGGTGAGGTTACTCAATGACGTAGGCAGGTTTCCGCAGCAACACTGTATATTTTCGTAGATGTACAAGTGCGTTCTCGTTAGTGGTTACCAGTGAGTAGGTCGAAATGGACTGAGGTGGCAAGGCGGCCGCGCGTCTTTTGTAACCGCGTTCAGCGAGCTTGTGTGTGTGTGCATCGCTCGCCTGTGTGACCGCAATAAGGTGTATAAGCTATATAGGGTAGGGGAGAGACATGATCCTTGAGGTACTCCACGGTTTACATTTTTCATTTGTGAGCTGCACATTTCTCCCTTTTCACCTATTGTAACCGTGACCTGTGATCGTCCATGAAGAAAGCTGCGAAACCATTTCAGGGTCCCATCCGTAGCACCGTAATAGTAAATTTTTGCCAGCAGTAAATTGGTATTTATGGTGTCGAAAGCCCTGGAAAAATCTAGCAGTACTATGGCTGATCTCTTACCGGCGTCAGCTGCAGTCAACATTTCATCTTTGATTTCTAGTAATGCTGTCTCCGTACTGTGACCTTTCCTAAATCCCGACTGCGTTGGCGGTATTATAGATTTAGAATAAAGATACTTTGAAATTTGTAGGTTTACTACCTTTTCCAGAACTTTAGATAAGACCGGCAGTATACTTATTGGTCGCAAATCCTTGTATTCCGTTATGTTTTCTTTTTTGGGGATTGGCTTCACAACAGCAAGTTTCCATGATTTAGGGAACTCTGATGACTGTAGCGAAATATTCTCAATACGGGTGATGATGTCTATTGTAGCTGTATAAATTTAAGAGTTTATTTTATTATGTATGAGGTTCCAGGCGAGTGTAGGAACACTGCCGGTTAAGTCCAAGAATTTATATAAAAAATAATGATAAGCAGAATTACAGGAGAAGCCTCGGCTAGTAGCGGTAGAGCAAAGGGAACCCAGGGTGTGGTTCTTCCGGTGGTAAGTTAAACTTCTATTCAGCTACATGGTGGTGAATTTGCTGACTGCTATGTTGCTGTCCTACCACCTACATCGGGAAGGGAAGGTGTCGTGTATGTACCTTGTAACGCCTCCGCCGAGTAGTTGTGTGTAGGATAGCGGTAGGGAAAGGAGGCCTAACCCAGGGAGGAGTTATTAATGTGCACCAAATTTAACATCATGTTCAGTCTATATTACATGAGACATAAACACAGTACCAAATCTAGACTAGAGCAAGGTGAGGTATAGAAAACTAGACGCTATGCATATAAGGGTAAGATGGGCTCTGGCTTCGCCTTTCAAAGAGATTAATATCTACATATTTACACAATTTGAATTAACAAAGAACTTATGTCTAACAGACACAACGGAGGTGATCACCAGAAGTCCAAGGATGTATTTTGCCGCGCTTCCCTGAGCGACTTTAGTGGGGTCCTATCTCACTGATCTTGGGCATATAGTTCCAGGATAGAGGTGTGAGGGGTACCGATCACAAGAAGGTCTCGCCGAAGATGCGCAGGCGATGGACGTGCGCCGCGGGAGCTCGCCTTGGCTGGTGACGCCTCCGGAAGCTACGCTCCGCCGCTACGCCGGTGCTCGAGGCCGCACCCGGCCGCCTCTCGGCGTTCCTCGCGGCCCGGACCTGAAGCTCCGCAGGAACCCGGCAGCTTCACTCGGCCCCCCGAAGCGCCCGGCCGCGTCACCTGGCCTCCTCACGGTGCTCCACACTCGACATCGGCGTCGCCTAGGTTCCAACCGCCTTTCGCGCGTTGAAGACACTCGCACACGTTCGTCGGTACTCAGCGCCCAAACTGGAATAGCGCCGCGCGGCTTGCTCAGTCTAGTTATAGAAACCATGGCGCGCGTTTTGCAACGACGGTACCGCGCGTGGTGTCAATGCGGTGCTATCCTGCGCCTGTGATTGGTCCGCCGAAGGCGCCATACGTTGAAGTCGCGTGCGGTGCTATCCTGAGCCTGTGATTGGCCCGCCGAAGGCGCCATACGTTGGGGTCGCGTGCGAGGGAGAAAGGGAATGCTGGCTCGCTACGAATTGCGCGGGAGATCTGTGTTGCAATGTTGAACCGACGTGTCATAATTCTAGGGAGATTGTACATTAATAAAAGCGTTTCGAAAACATGCTACAACACATCCTAAATTAACTAACCAAAAAGAAAAAAGAAAAAAAGAAAAAAGAATTGAAGTACAATGGACATTAATTGAAATGACCAAGATGTCATTAAGACTTTAACATAAACTATCAGTGTGACAGTAACATGAGTTTTGAAAAGAGAAACCTAAATAAAGCTAGTTAGTACAGTGACAATTATACAAAATAACCACGAGACGTTCAAAGTTTATGAACACGAGAAGATTTACAGAAGTTCAGAAGCCAGGCCCAGAGGAGTACTAACTTATATAAATAATTTTAAATTACTACAGAATAATATCAAATTATAGATAATTTTAACCAAAAAACATTACATAGATACTATTGAAATCTTAAAGCAGTAACACCTTATAACTAACACAAACAAGAAACCAGAGCCCATAAACTTAGTAATTTTTTTTTTTTAAATTAAAAATATACAACTTAAATTGTTATTCAACATTATGTGTTAAAAGGTTCGAAAACGAAATGCGACATTTGAAAATTTGTTGAAAAGGTGCGTTCGCTTGAGCGGTTAACTAAACAGACACGAGAAGACGACGAGCAACAAGTTAGTTCCGATAGCATGAAACGTAAATAAAGTAACCGTGTATCTCGATACATTTTTATAAAGTGACCGAAAGACGTAGAATTGTTTCTATCTTTTTATTTTATTTAAAACTTTATATTACAAAATTAATCGTATTTGCAATATAACGAGCTTTTTTATTACCATATGTACATTATTTTTATACCATAATTATGTGTCATGGCAGCTACTAAGGCGTAGTCACGATTGAAACGAGAAAAATAGCCTTGAAAGATTTGTTCGCTGTAGATTTTGAGTAAGTACAGGAACGTATTTATGTTAACAAGGTTAATACACAGAGATTTTTATTCTTAAATGTATAAATGCCTACGACTAGATATTATTAACTAAGCTTATTTATTAACATAAATAAGCGAGATGACATATTGAGCCAAATATTAAGGTAATAAGGAATGTTTATTGAATAAATTACGTACTTCGTTGTGCAATTTACAATGCACAAGTTATGACAAGAAAATCCGAGACTATAGGGTTCGTGACGAGCATATTTTGTTTGGTTTGTGATAGAGGTCGAACCAAACGTAACAATATTTAAGATCTATTTTTAGGCAATACTTATTTAATATTTTTTTTTTTTAACATTAAAATATTCTATCCTTATTTAGTAGTATTTATAGCTAAAGTTTATTTACAACTATTTACAGAGGTGTGGAGTTTTTGTATATATATATTTTAGATAATGCTGCAGTGTTGATAAAAAAAATTGGTGGTGAATGAGCCTTCGAATAAGGACTCGCAAAACCTCTTTAGACCTGAGCACGGATTGATTGGGGTAACTCAGATCAGGGCCCTAGGTAGACACCGAGTGTGTCGCCATGTCGAGAAGCGCTACGTGAGGGTTGGCCATAAATGGGGTATCCGTTAATGTCTGCCCCCCCCAGGGGGCGTGTCCATTAATTAAAACACGAATGTGCGTAGGCAAAATTGTGACCGGAGATGTGATATGGTTGTCACCCGGTCACTGGTGCCGTGAGAAATGCGCGGAAGCGCTAGTTGTCTTGTCAACGTAGCTGGCTCAGGTGAGACCAAACTACTGGTGACAAGTGACAATTTATAGGAATAGGGAAGGAAACACATACATCCATATACATTCAAACGACCTTACGTATCCTTTCTTTTAGAATAACTGACAAACTGGGATGGGAAGAGGTGATTAGGGTAAGGTAAGGGGAAGGCGCAAGCTTGCTAGGGATGAGGACGTAGGGAAGGGTATGAGGGTAGAGGGGATTGGCGACGAACGCGAGGCTAAGTTAGCTCCGGATTCGTCTGAGGGGGTCCAGGGTAAGCAAGGAGCCTAACCTGGTACCAATTTTTATTTTTTGTGGGGTATGGCTTATTTTTCTAATAGAAGATTCCCCAATTATCCGTCTTCCGTATATCCCATGACACGTGGCCTTTTTAGGCGTGTCAAAAGATGTTTAAAGTATTTATTGGCACATATATGAAAACAAATAAAAAAAAATATATGTCTTAATTTTTTTATAACAAGGACCGATAGCAAGATTTTTCAATGTTCATAATAACACTTACCATTGACAAGATTTACCAAAAGTTTCTAAATTTGTTTGACAAGAACATTTAAAAGGTTTTTCCCAAAGTTTATATTTTATTTTACAAGACCGTTTACAAGGTTACAAGACCAGTTACGAGATTTATGAATAAATCTTATTTTTATTTTATTTTAAAGTATACAATTAAATTTTTATAAGAAGACTCTATGCCAGAGAGTGTGATATGAGGCTTAAATTTGTTAACGCAGGATTATCACGAAACCGTCCTGCGAGCAAAGGTAGGGCTTATTTATTAACGTGAATTCCCTTGCCAATACCGTTCACGGGATATTTTTTCAATAAGGCTTTAGATATTTACGTGCGTTCGAAAAATATTCCAAAAAAACAACCGCGCACGACTACGTGGAAAGAGGGGCGGGCAAGGGAGGGACAATTATAATGTACTTATTTCCAAAACTAGAGTTTAAGATATAAGAAACTAGGCATTACTAAATAGTAATTATTATTGACCAATAACGATACAAACACATCTAAAAGGTTCATGGACAAAAATTAGAGAAGAACTATAAGTCAAAATGAACTTAAAAGTTGGGGAACTAAATAATTAATATTTAATAATATCACTAACATGGAATAGCCCTGCTTTAGAACCATCCGTGTTACCCAAGACGTAAGTATTTTCCGATTTCTTTTCTAGAACCACCGATTTAATGAACCTGGGAGCTAACTTGTTTGAAAAGAACTTAGCCGCATCCGACTGCACATGAGATCGTCGCCAGACGGTGTCTCCCACATTGAAATTTACAACCGTACGACGAAGGTTATAACGCTTGGCATTATTTTGATATGCCTGGGTTAGATGTGACTGAATCTGATGGAAGATATTAGCCAAAGATTTTAAATTGGTGGCCCATTCGTCGCGACCATCAATGGTTAATTCGTCCAGTTTAGTGAAATCAGCAAATTTGTGAAAGCGACCATCCAAAATAAGTTCTCTACCAGTCATTACAAAATTAGGGGAGAAACCATGAGCGATACTGACATGGCTGTTCAAAGCAGCACGGATTTTAGAAAGGTTCTTGGTCCAATTTCTTTGATCAGCCTCAACATATGAAGCAATTGCGAGTTCAATTGTACGATTGTGCCGTTCCACTGTATTGTTTTGCGGGAAGTAAACACAATTACGGAAGGTTTTTGGAACATGGTATCTGTTTAAAAGTGCCTGAAATTCTTTTGAAACGAATTGACTCCCATTATCTGTTATTATACAAAAAGGCGTACCATGGACTAGGAAAATGTTATTTTCTATAAATTTAATGATTGACGCACTGTTCGCTTTTTTAAGTGGGCATAACCAAACATACTTAGAGAAAATGTCTACAACCGTAAGCAAATATGCGTGACCCGAATAGGACCTAGGAAGCGGGCCAACCAAATCCATACTAAGGACTTGCATAGGAGCGAAGACCTTTTTTTGATATAACATTTTACCCTGAGGAGATTTGTTGTTAGATTTGAAGGCTAAACAAACTTCACAGGAGCTTAAGATTAACTTGATAGATTGATACATATTGGGCCAATAGTAATTAAGTTGTAATTTTTTAAAACATTTAAAGGGCCCAAGGTGTGCTGAAAGAGGGTTTACATGTGTTGATGTTACTAATTGTTTAATGTGATCAGAGGGGATCACCTCTTTCCAAGAAAAGGAATGAAGCAAGTTAAATTTGGGTTTGCAATAACGAAAAAGTTTGTCATCTTCCCATCTAAAGTTTGGGTAACTAGCAGGTGATTTTTGTATTGTATTTTTTATTTTCAAATACCACTCATCAGTTACGGGCGTGTTTAGGTTAGAAGATGCCAAACTTTCGATTTTAATACGCGACAAAGCGTCTGGGACCATGTGGAGTTTGCCTTTTTTGTGAATGATATCAAATGAGAATTGAGAAAGCCTAGTTGACCAACGAGCGAGTCTGCCTGTAGGATTTTCGAGTTTGTATAACCATTTGAGGCTTTCGTGATCAGTGACTATGGTGAAATGAGTACCCTCAAGATAATGTCTGAAATGGGTGGTGGCTTCCACAATACTTAGAAGTTCTCTCTCTGTGGTAGAGAAACCTTGTTCCTGTTTAGTTAACGATCTTGAAAAATAAGCTACGGGGTGCTCCTGTTTTTTAGCGTCCTTCTGCACGACCGCAGAGCCAATTCCGGTTAGGCTGGCGTCACAATGGAGAAAAAATGGAGCTTCGAAATTAGGAACACTTAAAACAGGGGCCGAAGTTAGTGCAGATTTTAATTTGGTAAAGGCTGCATCTGCCTCTGGAGTCCACGTAAATTTTGAGAATTTTTCTGAATTTGAGCTAGTGAGTTTAGACAGAGGAGCCGCAATGGTTGAAAAATTTTTGATGAACCGACGGTAATACGAGGCTAGGCCTAAAAAGCTGCGTACGTCCTTGACGCATTTTGGAGTAGGAAAGCTCTCGACCGCCTCCACTTTAGCTGGGTCTGTTTTTAAGCCAAACTCGTTAATAATGTAACCAAGGTATTTTAATTCTGATTTTAAAAATTCACATTTTTTAAGATTTACTGTAAGGTTAGCGTATTGAAGTCGTTCAAAGACCTTATCCAGGTATGTAATGTGGTCAGTGAAATTATTGGAAACTATTATCAGATCGTCTAAATATCCAAACACATGGTTATCAAATTCAGGACCAAAAAGAGTATCCACTAAACGCTGTAGATTTTGAGGAGCGTTCGCCAGTCCGAACGGAACCACTTTAAATTGAAGTAGGCCTCGGCCTTGCGAGATAATAGCTGTTTTCTCCTTAGCGGATTCCGCGAGTGGGAGCTGGAGGAATGCTTTAGAAAGGTCAATCGAAGAAATATATTTCGTGTCTTTTAAATTATCCAAAATGTTGTCAATACGAGGTAGAGGGTAGCTACATTTTTTAGTAACTGCGTTTAATTTACGGGAGTCCATACAAAGGCGGTAAGTGTTGTCCTTTTTTGGCACTACTAGAACAGGACTAGCCCAAGGAGATGAGGAAGGCTCCAAAACATCCAGCTCAATCATTTCGTCAATTAATTGGTCTACCAACTTTTGTTTATAGGGAGACATGCGATAGAATCTCTGTTTGATTGGAGGGCCTTCAGTTTCAATTTCGTATTCGAGGAGGTGGGTACGACCTAGACCACGTTTTTCGAACGAAATTGATTCAAATTTGTGTAATATTTTGTTTAGTATCAATTGTTCTTCATTTGAAAGTTTACAACTATTGGTTTTAATATCAGAGTGTAGAAGGGAAGAAGACTGTGGGTTCGAGGCCAGCTTGGCCTCTACTGAAGCAAGGGGAACATATTCGAGAAGAGGGGGGTTTGGCGACTTAGGTTTTGACGCCTTGGTATCTAAAGTGTTGAGCAAATCCTGAACTGCTGATACTGCGGCTTTGCGGGCAGATTTAATATCAGGGTTGTTATTTGAAGGGATGCCATCCAATTCTAATAATAATTTAGTAAGGGATTCGTCAAGTAGTTTATATTGTTTGCTCCCGCGTGGGCTGTTGAAGTTATTAATTTTAAATTTAAGGGCCTCTGTTTTGCTGTTAATATTTTGAATTTTTCGTAGAGGACTCTGATCCTTAATTAATGCTGAGATTTGAGATTCCAATGGTTTAGGGAACACAATGTTTTTGTTGATATACCCAGTTATATTTTTTGACAATCCAGATTTTTCCCAGAATTCTATGCCCAAAATGCAGTCAGACTTTATTTCGGGGATGACTTCGAAAGTAAGCGGAATTTCGATGTTATCCACCACAATAGGACAATAAATGGAACCAAGGCTTAATTGTCTGGTACCGTCAGCAGTAATGGCTGAGTAAATATTTGAATTTTTTAGTTCAAAACCCATATTCAATATTTCCTGATGTGAATTGTTACCCAGCACATTAATTTCAGCTCCGCTATCCAATAAAGCTGTGCAATGTTTGTTATTTAAAGTGAACTGTACATACGGGCGTTTGTCACCATGTTGGCTAGTAAGCACCGGACTAACTTTATTATTTGTAGAAAAGTCATACACAAACTTCAACCAGGATGACCATTCTTCGGCTGTAGTATAGACCGGTGCATTTACGCGTTTTTTGGATGAGAAGTAGATGAGTCGGGACTAGGGGGGGGTGCCTCGATTGCACGAATATTATTATCTCTTGGCACCTCTTGCGTAGAAACCGAGTAACGCCCAGTAGGAAAATAATTGTTCGGGAAACGAGTGATATTCGAAAAGGGTTTTTGTTCATGGCCATTAAATTGGTATTGAGTGTTATGTTGGCCAGGGTGGGTTGGCCTAAAGCGCGTCTGATTATTATTGTTGTTGTTATAAAAATAAATTGGAGCCCGCAACAAGTTTTCCTGTCCAAAACGCGGGCGATATGGTTGGAAATGTTTTGGTGCATTAAAATGTGTGTTATTGTTATGATACGTATTGTGTGTGTGTGGTGCGGAATTATTTTTCAGAGCGCAATTAGGGCAACTTTTGGATGTCACATTTAGTTTACCACAGTCGAAGCAAATGGGTATTAAAATATTTGGGCATGATCTGAAGGAATGGCCCGGGTTCTTGCACTTAAGACAAGTGTTTGTGTTTGAGTTAGATACTGACTCAGACTTGGATGTGTGAGTATTAATTTTAGAAACCTCGTGTTTGGGTTTACCGGTAGGGGTGAGTGACATGTCATTGTTAAGACGTTCAATATTTTTTCCACAGGCAAGGAGGTCGTTCGTATTTTTTATCGTGCCGAATATTAAACACTGATTGTACATGGGCAACATGTTACGTTTAATAATCTCGAAGATGGTATTATCAGATAAATGACCCTTGATTTTGTTTGACAAATCCTTTATATCAGTGATGAAGTCTGACAATTTCTGGTTTGGTTTTTGTTTTAGAGAACGTATCCGAGATTCTATGTCGAACACATAATCCACATTATCATACTCCGTCAATAAAGCTAGCTTTAGTTGGTCCCAGTTTGAAATTTTATCACGAACTGTGCGGAACCATTTCAACGCTGTACCATTAAGTAAGTCGATGAAGCAACGTAACACTATGTCATAATTTGAATTTCGGGCATAAGTTAATTCCTCGATGCGATCAATAAATTCACGGACATCGGAATCCCCACTGTATTTTAAGTTCCAAGACGATAGGTTGTAATAGTGTTTATTGACCACACAAGTTTCGAGGTTACTAGATGGTTCGTGTTTAACCACAGGGGAACCTGCTTCCGCTTCCTGCCTGCTTCCTGACGCCTGGTCAGTTCCATTGTCGAGTGTAAAAAAAGATGGACCATAGTCGGAACCACTTCGTGTCACAACACTTAGATTGGTTTGAGGCTCATGGTCTTGGTCGCCGTATAACGTTATTTGATTTTCAGGCATATTAATATACACAGAGTCATTTGGCGAAGCCATTTTTGAAATTATTGTTTGTTTTTTTTTTTTAAGTTATTTAGATTTGAGACACCATATACAAAAGACAAAAGCAAATAAGAGACACATACAAAATAACAAACAACAGAAGAATTTTTTATGAATAAAAGATTACATGGTGCAATCCAGCCCTAACTATGAGCCTGAACCAAAGTTAAGTCGGCTTGGCGGTTAGTTGACGCGCGGGAGCGGGCGGGGCGTAGCAGCGCGCGCCCAATGCCTACAGACGAGTTTCCAGGAATTTGCCACCGCGCGCAGTAGCTATGCGCGTCGAGGCTACGTAGGTATTTTGTGAAAAGATTCAACAAGACAAAATATACTTTAACTTTCGATTGACGAATGTAATTGACAAGTGTAGAACAGCGAATTGTAAATAGGCTACTTTATGCAGTAAAAACTGAGATGATAAAAATATATAAAAAAACTGAAGTCCATTATCGACGAGCGTATATGACTTGCCACCCAGGAGGTAGGTATCTAGAGCACAGAAACTACAATGCGATCAACTATTCATCGTGTGACCAGATATTTTTTTTTTTTTTTCCCAGAGACATAGGTAGGTTGCCGTGATCGCGGCGCGTGACTTACGCTGCTATTTTCAAACACAGCGGCGCGTCAAGATTGACCGGACGCAACTCGATCGTGGCACGCGGCGGGCTGCAGTGCGACGACTATAGGTAGGTATTTACAAAGAAGCGTTGTAGCAATTTGTTACGCATATGCGCGGTACTATAGCAATGATGTCCGTACGATATGTAATTTAAGCGAATGCACCTTTTTATAAGCAATAAACAGTAAAGTATGTTAAATTAGGGCACATTGACTTACCTTCGGCGCTGAAAATGACCACATATAAAAGAAAAAATCATATTGCAATTAATAACAGAAGAAAATTACTACGCAAGATTCACCACAGATATTATTACCACTGTCGTGCGCCAGTATGTAGCTGTATAAATTTAAGAGTTTATTTTATTATGTATGAGGTTCCAGGCGAGTGTAGGAACACTGCCGGTTAAGTCCAAGAATTTATATAAAAAATAATGATAAGCAGAATTACAGGAGAAGCCTCGGCTAGTAGCGGTAGAGCAAAGGGAACCCAGGGTGTGGTTCTTCCGGTGGTAAGTTAAACTTCCATTCAGCTACATGGTGGTGAATTTGCTGACTGCTATGTGGCTGTCCTACCACCTACATCGGGAAGGGAAGGTGTCGTGTATGTACCTTGTAACGCCTCCGCCGAGTAGTTGTGTGTAGGATAGCGGTAGGGAAAGGAGGCCTAACCCAGGGAGGAGTTATTAATGTGCACCAAATTTAACATCATGTTCAGTCTATATTACATGAGACATAAACACAGTACCAAATCTAGACTAGAGCAAGGTGAGGTATAGAAAACTAGACGCTATGCATATAAGGGTAAGATGGGCTCTGGCTTCGCCTTTCAAAGAGATTAATATCTACATATTTACACAATTTGAATTAACAAAGAACTTATGTCTAACAGACACAACGGAGGTGATCACCAGAAGTCCAAGGATGTATTTTGCCGCGCTTCCCTGAGCGACTTTAGTGGGGTCCTATCTCACTGATCTTGGGCATATAGTTCCAGGATAGAGGTGTGAGGGGTACCGATCACAAGAAGGTCTCGCCGAAGATGCGCAGGCGATGGACGTGCGCCGCGGGAGCTCGCCTTGGCTGGTGACGCCTCCGGAAGCTACGCTCCGCCGCTACGCCGGTGCTCGAGGCCGCACCCGGCCGCCTCTCGGCGTTCCTCGCGGCCCGGACCTGAAGCTCCGCAGGAACCCGGCAGCTTCACTCGGCCCCCCGAAGCGCCCGGCCGCGTCACCTGGCCTCCTCACGGTGCTCCACACTCGACATCGGCGTCGCCTAGGTTCCAACCGCCTTTCGCGCGTTGAAGACACTCGCACACGTTCGTCGGTACTCAGCGCCCAAACTGGAATAGCGCCGCGCGGCTTGCTCAGTCTAGTTATAGAAACCATGGCGCGCGTTTTGCAACGACGGTACCGCGCGTGGTGTCAATGCGGTGCTATCCTGCGCCTGTGATTGGTCCGCCGAAGGCGCCATACGTTGAAGTCGCGTGCGGTGCTATCCTGAGCCTGTGATTGGCCCGCCGAAGGCGCCATACGTTGGGGTCGCGTGCGAGGGAGAAAGGGAATGCTGGCTCGCTACGAATTGCGCGGGAGATCTGTGTTGCAATGTTGAACCGACGTGTCATAATTCTAGGGAGATTGTACATTAATAAAAGCGTTTCGAAAACATGCTACACTATTGTGTATGGAAGCGTCATTTTTACCATTGAGATGTTTATATCATCATGCCCGCATGCATCTGACTTGATGCTTTCTATGATTGTTATAATTTGTTCTTAGATTTACACCGTCACTGTACATAATGTTTTGAAAACTAACGGTTTTCCGGTGTGCAATGTTACCGTTTGACGAGCCGGACTTTCGGACGTAACTCCGGGGCAACGAAGTGGCCCTGACGATGCTTCCGTCGAGGGAGGCGAAACATGTCTGCCAGGGACGGCATTGCACACTGGAAAACCGTAAGTTTTCAAAACATTATCAAATGTTATACTGTGTCATTGCACTCTAATTAGAATTATTATAAAGGGACAACACTAGGGTGACTCGTGGCTGTCATTTCATGAGTGCAAAAGCGTTGTGACTCACCGGTGAGTTACCGGTGACCCACATGTAAGAACCTCATGAGTAGACCCCCAGAGCATTGATTGTCCGGCACCGGCTGCTTCGCGCAGCGGGCAATCAGTTCATGCCTGTGGCCACTGACCTGTGGCTATTAGCTATCCATTATACTTTTGAGTAGCCGGCTGATTTTTTTAGGTAACATAATGGGCATTATATGTAGGTACATGGTTCCTGAGCTCCTAGTCCCAGTTGTCACCTAAATTGGCGGTTACGGCAAACCGATCGACAGGCGTTTTCAATCGTAAATGCAGCATTAGAAATTTAAGAGCGCGAACATTTGCGAGTCCGAGTTTGATTTTACAGCTTACTCACCCTTGCTGTAAAACGTCGCCATTGCCGTCAGGTGTCAATTTATTTCTTGCTAAAATAAGTTAAGCCTCAGCTTTTCGAAGTGCAAGGTTGTAGAGGTTGCGCGTAGGAGTTTTCCACTTTGCAAAAACGAAATATATACTTTTAAAGTCTTCATAGAATTTAAACATAGACCTGTATGACCTGACCTTGTGTTTGAAGATATATTTTTTATAGAATATGAAAATCGTAACTCGTCGGGTGAACAGGCAAGTGATATCAGAGCCTCTATTAAAAGTTACAAATCAATTATGGAAAAATCGCTCATATCATCGATTCCGCAGGCTTACACCTTAGAGAAGAGCAGGCATTTGAAGAATACACTAAATCGCCCGTCCACGGATTTTTATATTTATGTAGAAATATTCAATTATATAAATGTGTTAAAATATGTATCTTCATAACATGTATATTTATGCAAAATTCCAGCTTTAAAGCACCAAGTGTCTCTGAGATAAATTGCGGACAGACGGATGGACATCGCGAAACTATAAGGGTTCCTTGTTAACTACGTTACCCTAAAAAAACAATTACTGGCTCATAGAAACATCCACATCGATCAGTAAACTAACCATCCATATTTTCAGACATCTCAAAAAATGATACACACACATTGACACACGGCAAGTTTGAAATAGTGCTTTCTGAATTGTAAAATTGGAACAGCATTGTTCTACATATTTACGTTATAATTGAAGCTTCACTGGGTAAGCGGTTGATTTTCCTATAAAATAAATAAATATATGAATCGTCTTAGCTGCAAGTGAAATGCTGATCAACTTTTTATTGTCGTGTGGATGTCAGCAGGCACAATTAAATTAATATTATATTATTATATTATTACGGCATAGGTATGCAGCGCTCTACATTAAATTTTTTTTTGCTTGATTTTTGCCGGAAATCAGGCGGGATTAGTGATAGGAAACTGTAAAACATCTAGCATCCATACCTTTGTAACGGTCTTGTATCATCGACGACATAAGTCCAGAGCACCCCTTTCCCCGCCGATCGGTCTTCAGGCGGGGCGTCCTACCGCAACCCGCACGGGGGTGGTGCGATCCCCCCTCGCTTCACCTACGCGCGATGCGAGCGATTAAAAGCAATCGCTCAGCGAAGTGCTATTGGACTTTTGAATGCGACCTATTACAGCCCTCGTACTGTCGAATCTCACTTAGGTTGGTGAGTCGCTTGCGAGCTGTCATCCGCTAGATAGTAGGTATACTTATTTCTTCATAGAGTGACAGTTTCTCATGCGAGAACTTCTCGTGTTCTCTTCCTGGGGGTCTACTCATGAAAGCGAACACGAGAAGTTCTTGTGTTCGTTTTTTTACTATATTAAACTATATTTAAAAAAAATGAGGTACCTTTTTTTCTACTAAGTCTTAAAGGACATATAGCTCTAAATATTACGAAACTAGTAGACGCCGATACCATATTACATTGTCTATCGCCAATTTTAAGTTAAACCGAATTTCAATAAACATTGAATTACAGGAGATGACTGCATAGTGGTAGCTCAAGCCATGCCACGCCAAAAAGTTAAAAAACCGGTCAAGTTCGAGTCGGACTAGCATACGAAGGGTTCCATACCATCGTAGAAGATTTAATACAAACAAATCACGTTTCTTGTATAGGGATCCCTTTTAATTTCTATATCATAATTTTATGTATTTCATTCATTTGTTTCTCATTAATTTGAGTTTCAGCGATATCTATATTTGAAGCATTGTAATCACATTTTGAAAATATTCTGAAAAAGCATTGGTCGTGACAAAAGAAAAATATACGATGTAACAAAATCAGCTGTCTACCTATTACATCTCACGAGATGCAGCCCGCTGACAGACGGGCGGACAAACGGACAGCGGAGGCTTAGTAATAGGGCTCCGTATCCATTAAATAAAGAAAAACTGAAAAAAATATCGGGGGGCTACTCAGGAACCGAACACGAGAAATTCTCGCATGAGAAACTGTAAAACTCTATGTAGAAAAAAATATGCCTATTTATTTTCTATATAAAGCGGATGACAGCTCACAAGCGACCCACCGACGGAAGTGAGATTTAAGAGAACGCGCACAGGAAGCGAACACGAGAAGTTCTCACACCGAGAATGATATTTATTCTTTGCAACGAGTACCTGTCATTATCTCAACAGAAAAAATGTTAACTACATTTTTATTTCAAACTTGAGGATGACATCTATTCGTGGTGAGAGCTTCTCGTGCTCGTTTCGTGAGTACAAGTAAGTAGGAAATATTCAGTGAACATTCTGTTCTGTAATTATATCACAAGGTTGTGTAGCGAGAGCTTTGGCCTTTCCGTATGGGTACAAGTTACAAAAAAAATGTGGTGATGTCTCAGCTGTCAATGTCAAACAAACAGATGGCCTTGTTTGTTCGCGTATTCCGTGTACTCCGCTCCGAACTCCGTCCTGTGGCCCCGTCATCTGTATGAACAAAAAGTTTATTGTAAACAAGAGAGAACCATGTAATTTATTTCCTTCTTATCGCTTCCTCTAGTTTAGCGCAGTGTAGAAGTGGTGCCACCGGCGGTTCGCTTACAAAGAACAGTCATTGTAATCAAAAGGTAGGTACCATTCTTTCTTTTGCTTTGCGTTTATGTATAAACGTATTGTGGTGGGAGTATCTGGTATAAAATGCAGCAAGGAGGCAGGCAATGCACCTGAGTCATACATGCCTATTCAATTGAGCTAGCTTACATTTATTTGTACAAGTGAAAAGCATGCGTTTTTTTGAAAACCCTTGTATTCTTTTAGGTTGTCTGTAAATTATTTGGTCTTTCATTATATCTAGTACTTATCCAAACCACCGAAATGTTACTTAAATTTGTTTGGCGTAGTTTTCTACATTCCGACACATTCACAAAGACATGGATGACTAATATTATATACTCTTATTCCAGCCCAACACACTTCCTTACCGAAGAACTAGGTCCAATGGCAGGACCTTCCCTTTATTATGAGCTCGGCTTCATTGAAGTGGATGTGTTAGTGCTATAGAATTCATTATACGGGCTGGCTAAAACCAACATCAAGTTAGTAGCGACTAAGTTTACACATTTTGTATCTGAAAATCCATTCGGTCGATATGAACCAGTTTTTGGTAGTAAATTCCTCATAATTGGCCAAGTGCGAGTCGGACTCGCACACAAAGGGTTCCGTACCATCGTACAAGAATTACCACAAAAAAAAACATGATTTTTGTATGGGGCCCCCCTTTAATTTTTATTATTTTTTTATTTTACCTATTTGTTGTTATAGCGGCAAAATAAATACACACTACGTGAAAATTTCAGCTGCCTACCTATTACGGTTCACGACATACAGCGCTGTGACAGACGGACGGACGGATGGACGGAAACCTTTGGGTACGGAACCCTAATAGACCATCACCAAAAGCAATGCTGTTTAAAATTATTTTCTTTCAAAGCTATTGTTAATATATTAAACCTCATATCAAGCTCCCAACAAATTGTATTTGTTTATTGTCAATTGATCTTAATGTAGCCTAGGAGCCATAAATCACAATGTACCTAATCTGTAAATCCGTAGCTCCTAATATTGCTACCACACGAAGAACAAGCCTCACAGAAACTCCTTTGTTCTATTCTAAATAATACTTAAATCTATTAGAAAAAAACTCTTTCAAGAAACGGTGTGACCTCAACAGAGTACGCGTCGTCGGCAGCATGAGCGGCGGGAACAGAGACGCGCCACTCGGCATCCTCGCGGTGCAGGGGCTCACCACCTGCTGCTGCCCGCGGCTACACTTCAACCGACAACTATGGTGAGTTGTGGAGTCAGTCTATTTATTAAGACTGTCATGACGTCAAGGGGGCACTGAGATTTGACATTTGAAGAACTACTCTCTTTGTCCATTGGCCAAGGCACAATTTTGAAAGGTGACAGCAATCAAACTATCAAAAATACCAAACTATCAAACTAGCGAAATTGTCTTCTAGGCCTTAACAGTTCCGTACCCTAAAAGTTTTTTAATCAACAAACATTATATTTCATAATGAAATTGAATCTATCTCCCAGCAAATTACTTTATCTATCCATGATCGTCATAAAGCTGGCTTCTTATCATGACAAACTGGCTATTTTTATTATGCTGATCGCAAGACTTACAGTCTACATAATGTGAATTGCATCCAATTGATAGGCGTATTAATATTAATGAATGTGATTTGTGTTTAGAATGAACTGAAGAAACTATACATTAATGAAGGAAAGAAATTTGTGCATGTTCAATCTTTGTAGTCAATGTCCGCAACGCAGGTTAAGCTAAAGACATTTATGTATAATATTAAACACTGTTAGTATGAGGTATTGATTACGGGAGGAGGGACTGTAAGATAATTTATGGGTTGAGGTGGTAGGTAGACGCACTTCCCGCGAAAGGTTTGCTTGCTGGTTCGAGTCTAGCCTTACAGTATATTTAAACAATAGTTATTTTTAGATTTATTTAATTAATGCCTAATTGTCTCGGGGTTGAGTTTACATACATATTACGTTCATCAAAAAAATATTGCTTACGAAAAAGTATTTTTTACTATATTTTTTTTTATTAATATATTTTAGACAGGCAGCCTAAGCTGATATTTATAAATCTTATTTTTCATTAATTTAAGTGGATGTAATTTGGTTTGCATGAGAAAAGCTATTTAGGTTATTTTTTTATTAATTAACTGGTTTCATGTATAATTTTTTTTTAAAATGAGTGTCCAAACAATGTTTGCATTGATCGAATGGAATGCGCCCGGTTATTTAGTTCCAAAAGTCAAGGATTTTATGTCAAATGTGCATACAAATATTTTGAAACGTAACAATTACGTAGTAGGAATACCAAACTAAGTAATCATATTTATTTAAAACTACGTAGATAACACACAGGGACATGCATGTGTACAATATGCAGGGTGCTTGTCCGTTAAGGGGGTTTGTGTGTCGATGAAGATGGCGTAACAGTTGTTCGTCGCTATTTCCCTAAAAACAGGAAGTTAGGTACAAACTATAACTGTATCCACTAGCATTTGTGAAATCAATTATGAGACATAACGCGGTTGCTAATTGTAAATGAAAGCTTTTAGCACACATCCTCATAATAATCTAATAAATACCAGAGCCCGTAGTCCCAGTTGTCACCTAAATTGGCGTTTACGCCAAACCGATCGACTGGCGTTTTCGAATGTATCGAGAAATTGAGGAGCTCGCGCAGTGGGCGTTAAGCGAACTAACATTTGCGAGTCCGAGTTTGATTTGACAGCTTACTCACCGTTGGCGTAAATACGTCGACGTTGCTGTTTACGCCGACTCTGCGTTTTTCGCAGTTTGACTGTGAGTTTGACTTCTACGGCTTGAAGGAGTAAAACCACAGAATAAGTAGTAAACATTTTTATGGAGTTTGACGTTTTTACGTAGCTTCCAAATACCGTGAACACCAATTTAGATGAGAACTCAGGCTGACCACTCTGCTTTTTAAAATATTTTATGAGATTAAATACACAACTGCTTATTGTGTTGCCACTACAGTTATAGTTTGTAATATCCTATTTTAAAAAATGTATAGCAGAAATACTTTCGAACGTCCGTGGCGCCATCTACTTTGATGCATGCAGCCCCTTTAGAGGAGGCATTCAGTCATAACATATCATGGCAAGCTCATACTATTAGTACATTTTAATTGACAGAGAAAATATTGGCATAAATTTATTTATTTTATATTAGACAGGCAGCCTAGGCTGATGTGTCTAAATCGAGTACATAGTTCATTGATATATTAACATATTATTTTTTTTCACTTAATCGGTTTCAGTTCACTTAGTTACTTATTTTAAAAATGTATTTATTTAGATAAGCGTCCAAACGATTCTTAAATTGATTAGTGTTGTTTGTACTTATAATGTCCTCTGGAAGTTGGTTCCAATCGTCAACGACTCTGTTGGTTATGAAGTGCTTCAGTGTGTTGGTTTTGTGTTCTGTTTTATTTAGTTTTAGAGTGTGGCCACGCAGGTGAGTGTTATGATTAAGTGTGAACATTTCCTTCATTGCTTCACAGTTGTATTTCTCAGTAAGCATTTTATACACTTCTATTAAATCGCCTCGCATCCGTCTTTGGTGCAAGGTTGGTAGTTTGAGGGCCTTCAATCTTTCTTCATAGGGTAAGGTTTTTAGCTGCCAAGGGATTTTTGTAAACTTTCGTTGTACATTTTCAAGTAGAGTGATATCTTTTATGAAGTAGGGTTGCCAGACTTGAAAAGCGTACTCCAGGAGAGGTCGTACATATGACTTGTAAATTTTGAGTGTGACTTCAGGAGTGAGGTGGCGAAAGGACTTCTTGATGAGATAGGTCATGAAGTTAGCTCTCTTTATTATCTGTGCAATATGAGGCTCCCACTTTAGATCATGATTTACAAGGACTCCTAGGTCTCTTTGCTGGTGCACCGCACATAGTCGGGTATTGTTTAGAAAGTATGGAAGGTGCGGGTTGCATTGCATTGCATTGAAATGCAATATTACGTAGTATTGTACTTGTCTGACTGGGCGACGGACATTAGGCAGTTATGTTAACTAATTTTTTATTATTTATTTCTGAGATATTGTATGTTTTACAAAAAAATCGGTTACTTATTTCACTAAGTGAATTGTTAAGCAATAGATATGTAAAAATAAAAAAACTAAAAATAAAAATAGTTTATTGTATAAAATTGTTTACACATAGTCAAACCACTTACTTACATATACAGATTCATTTAAAATAATAACATTAAATTTATGGTTTGCTTTGACTATGGCCGAGCGAGACTGTGTCCCTTATACTAGTCTATAGACTGTCAAATAAGGGTCACAAAGTGGTGCCAAAAACATTTGTTGGGCCTTATGAAATAAATAGGCATGTGATGCAAGTACATTAGTAGAACTAAATTGCTACTGTGCTAAATTGTATACAATGTGGGTTGAATCCCATGATCGAGCTGTAAACACGAGAGCCGTGTCGTCTGCATATGTGATTAATTTGCAACCTTCTAATTTAATGTTACAGAGGTCGTTCAAATACATCAGAAACAGAAGAGGACCCAAACCACTGCCCTGGGGTACTCCATAAGAAGTAACAGCTTCTTCACTTAAGATAGTTCCAATTTGTAATCTTTGTGTTCTATTTGAGAGGTAACCAGTGAACCAATCGAGTGCTAGACCCCTAATCCCATACTGAATTTCGTTTTTTTTAAGTTAAATAGGAATGGAAACTGTATCAAATGCTTTAGATAAATCCAAAAATATGCCAATACATCGTTGTGCATTATCAAGTTTGCTCGAAAGGAAATCGGTCAATTCTCTTACAGAATCGGCGGTAGATTTTTTTGCTCTAAAACCAAATTGATTTCGAGCAAGGAGACCATGCAACTCTACATAGTTATATAATCGCCTTTTTACAATTTTTTCGAAGATTTTGGACCAGACTGGCAGTAATTAAATAGGCCTATAATTTAATATTGTTTGCTTGTCACCAGATTTATAAATTGGACAAATTATAGCTTTTTTGAATGCTGTAGGAAATACTCCATTGGACAGGCTAAGATTAAAAATGAATGATAATGGCTCAAGAAGGAAATGTTTCATTAGTTTTATTAGCTTAGTGGGTATGTTATCCCAACCAGAAGCACTATCTAACTTTAGTTCCTTTATTAGGTCATCTATTTCTAAAATATTTGTTGGGTACATGTAAAATGAATGACAAAAATGTTTTGAAGAAGTAATTTCAGAAACAAGCTCCGTTTCCGTTTTACCTAATGTATGTAATGTATTTAGAGCAAGGTTTTTTCCAATTGTGGCAAAATAGTCATTCCCATAGTTTACCGATAGATTCTCATTTTCTTTAATTAGCTCCAGCGTAGGCAGGTTATTTCTCTTTCTAGGAAGGTAAGCCGCTTCTTTGATAATTTTCCATGACTTCTTTGGATTATTTTTATTAGCTTGAACGTCTTCCCGAAGATAAAGTTCTCTTGCAGCCTTCATAGCACGATTTGTTATGAATATGAATTACACCAAACATTTTTTATTTATTGCAGACTAGCTTAGGTACCCGGCTCCGGTCGGGTCAATGTTGTTTTGGAGTGATGTCGGGCAGAATTATTTATGTGATTTCTCTATACAAACTTTCATCCCCTATTTCACCCACTATTTAGTGATGAATCGTCCTTACGTAGCCCGATAGCTCGTACCGTACCTACTCTGACTTTCGGAGAACTTCGGTTTATATGAGAGACACTTCTTAATGTTACTTACTCCATGAACATACCATCAGAGTCTAACAAGAAATAAACGAATCGTGAGTTGAAGACATGCCGTACGCTGTGGGGTTATCAGCGGACAGGCGTGCCAGTCAAGTGCCAGCTGCTGTAAGCCATGCCAGTCGAAATATAAAAAAAAAATTGTGTAAATAAAACTATAAGGTATTTTATAGTTTTATCTGATCATAAGAAATACAATAAATATTTCGAAATGACCGAGCTCTGATATACGGCCTTGACAACCTTGATTTACCCAATTATATTTTAGGCACACATTGACAGCCAGGAAGATATTACCTCAAAGTATTATGGCACATGAGGTGTCCGATAAACATACATAATCATAGTGGAAGTTAAGCTCATTTGTTGATAGCTTAACTGGTAATTTGTTATCTCTTGACCTAGACATTTTATCATGGGAGCTAATCCCAGCTAATGATAGCTCAAAGTCTGACGTCGTTTTGTTTTATAGGATATGTTATTACATATAAAATACTTAATTGAAATGCCAGGACACATCGGTTAAGTCTGTATTTTATATGATCAGCTTGTGGTTTCAGAATTTGTAAAGTTAACAGTTTTAGGAGACCATAGATAGTCCCGAAACGCGTATTAGTTTGGACAGTTGAAACTGAACAGTCTAATGATGTATACTTAAATTAATTTGTTAGGTTTTATAAAGTAGTTCGTGCCCACGATTCTTTCCGAGAAAAAGAGTTTATTTCCTGACCTCTTTCATATTTTTATCCCCACTCTCTGCTCACCCCTTCAAGTAATTAAGCTAGTAAAAAGATAGTAAGTAGCCTAGAGTTGATGGAAACAATTCAGCTCTACAGACCGCATCAAAATCTAGTAAGTGGTTCTCAAGTAATAAGAGAACAGCCATACAGAAGACAGACGAAGATTGGTTTTACATGTAAAAATAATACATTTAGGAGACCTACTGCGTTTCCGTGCATGTCATAAGAACTGAATAAGGGATTTGTCACTCGTGGTTCGAATTTCCGGTAAACCTACTAGACTGCAGGGTTAATCCCATCTGGGTTGATGGTTTGTAAGTATCACTGGAAAAAATAATAATACAATGACCAACCTGACGAAGTTTCTTGTCGGCTCTTCTTCGCCAGAAGTAATCGAACCGACAGGAAAAAAAAAATTACGAATCCGAGTGTGTAATATACATCTAATGGAGGAAATAATGAAACTGAAACTAAAATTGATACCATCACATTGATCGACCAATGGGACACACAGTAAAATTATCCAATTTTTCGGTCCTGTTCAATTTATCCATGTAATATAAGGAAGGTCCTGGGATGGCACGACATAGTTCCTAATATCCATAGGATAATATCATGACAGCAGGTGTGGCATTAGAAATTCATGTCTTTTTTTTGTCATGTTAGGTTTGGTGCGGAAGAAGCTTACTCATGTCACTTGGTTAATTTCACTGTAATTTATTTGGTTCCTTTATAAATGTTTAGTACGTTGCAGCTACCGAGCGAGCGTACTCGTGCTGACATACTTCACGTACATGACGTATCACCTCACACGCAAGCCCATCTCCGTCGTGAAGAACGTGCTGCACCAGAACTGCAGCGCGCTGCACCCCGACTTCGTGCCGAGCGACTCGCAGTGGTGCAATTGGGCGCCGTTCGGTGAGTGCATTCATGCGAAGAGTTTGCTTACATCTTTAGAATTAATATTAAGTAATGGTCATATGGGTGGTTAACATTTGGTGTTGTCATATTAGCACATTAAACCATGCTCTTGAGATGATCTTCTTGCACACATTACTTACACATGACTCAAACACTCATCTCTTGCAATCGAATTTCTTATGATAAGGTGGCCCAACCCGGCGGGACTAACTCATTCACGGGCACGGTACAAAACCGCGCTGGTGCGCTCTGGGACCTTCTCTGTTTCAAAGAAAAAGACAGGCTCCGTGATGAGGAAGATGCAACATGGACATGAAAAAAGACAATGTGCATAGTGTATGATTTGTTAAGATTTACGAAAATTTTAATTACAAAACGACTTATAGCTAAAAGTAAACCACGACTGCTGTAGTAAACAATCGAACAAAAACCAAATAGATTATAAATCTTGATTAAATAAGCTATGTCTGATGACTAATCTTTTTAAGATGTTCTTACTTTATCATTGCGTAATCCACCTCCAAAGTTGTATAAAACGCGCGAAAAATTCGAACTTTCGGACCTTATAACTTAGAAACCAAACACAATTTTACAATGCCAACGGTCATCAGACATCTAGTTCGATCAAAAAAAGCTATTTTGAGCAAAATTTTGGATCTCTGACAAGAAATATGGGCGTGATCTTCTTTCCCCGTTTGTATGAGGAGTTGAGCGGGATGGCCCACCATAAGCGTGACATATGGCATACGCCATGTCCTCACATTTTGGGTGCCCAACTTTCACGACTTTCGAACTAACACGGGTCTGCAAAAGCCATGACGGCCGGCTTATTCACTTCACATTTGAAGGACCTCAGGCTGTACTTTGGGAGAAATACCGGCAGGGAGTGCATTCCATAGTTTACCGACCTAATGGATCTTGACTAGAGGATTGGTTGGTTCTTATATTGGGATTACCAAGAGTGAACAGGTGCATTCCCTGCCTGCTCTGCGCTGAACGATGGGAGAAAAATGTTGAAGGGGTGGCATTATGCGTCTCGCGGTGCCATGTGGAGACATTCCCTTGACTATGGCTTAAAACCATGGGCGTGCAACTTTTTCGTTCCTGTCCGATATTGCCGTGAGGCAGTGATTTTGAAAACGCTTTACATCTCCCGTGAAGATCAGCAATGTAATTCTGCAAATTATCATAATGCAACAATATTTACAGATGATGACACGGAAGCGAATACATTGCTCGGGATGCTGGACTCGGCCTTCCTGTTCTCCTATGCAGCCGCCATGTTCCTTTCTGGTGAGTTGCGGTCGACGTGTTTTTTTTTATATGCCGGAGAGAGACATAGGCTACTTTGAATTTTAGATAATGTCGGAACTGTTGCCAATACAATTGTTCACGCCGCTCAGTTATTTGCACTGGTTTTTTTTGGGGGCCCCCCTTTTTCATGTCAGAGCGCGCCTATTTTTATTTTCTCCCAACAATATTATACAACAATAAGCAGTAAAAAGGGTTGTAAATGTTTGTCGTGTCTCGGCAGGGTACATCGCTGAGCGCGTCGACCTCCGTTATTTCCTCTCGATCGGTATGCTGTTCTCCGGAATATTCTGTTACCTGTTCGGACTCGCGCGAACATACTCCATACACAACATCTACTATTACATCTTCGTGCAGGTGAGTCGTATAATAATATGTTAAATAATATTGAACCAGGAGAATCCAGAAGAAAAAAATACCTTTAGATAAAAATGTTGAAATGATCGAATATTCAAATCGTCCTTATGCCAAAAATATGAAGGGGTGAGTAAGTGTGTGTGTGTCAGGCGGGCGCGGGCGTCGCACAGACCACGGGCTGGCCGGGCACCGTGGCGGTTGTCGGCAACTGGTTTGGAGACACAAAGAAGGGGCTCATCTTCGGAGTGTGGAACTCTCACACCAGCCTCGGCAACATACTTGGTGAGTGCCTCCTCGCCACCACGGCTTCTGTCGCATGAAGGTACAGGTTCGGTGCTCAGGAGTGTGACCCGGACGTAAGTCAATTGTAGCATCGACCTACACAACTACTAGTTTTTGCTCTTCTAGTGCTCCAAACTAGCCCTCAAGCGCTAGTTTGGCTATTTCATCATCAGAATCGTCCTCTCCTAGCTTTTAACCGACCTAACTAGGTCAACTAAGAATGCTTGCTGCGCTCGGAGTAATCAGCCCAAACACAACGTGCTTGCCGAACAAGAAACGATACCCACACCTGCAGCTCTATGCATAGCCCCTGCGGGGGCTACCTCAGGGTTGGGGACCAAAGGCCGAAGCTGAAGGTGGGCACACCCCTGATGCCTCATCCGATGTACCCTAGTCCAAACAGCCCGACCCTTAGTTCTGGCTGTGAACACCATCACGTCAGTGAGGGGGCGTTGTACAAAGGACAACTCAACTTGGGACCAAGTGCAGGCAGCGACCACCCCCAAAACAAACAAACAACAAACAAACAAACAACAACCATCACATCGGGCTCTTAAGAACGGCCCGTAAGCTATGCTCCCCATACAAACGTAGTTTACTAATCATTTGGAAACCGCTATTCCAATTAAATTGATATTTAATATCTAATATCAGGTAACAAATATCTGTGTCTGCATGCTTTTGTTTTTTTTTTAAATCCAAACCGAATGAAATGAATGCAAAAAGAAAATCTTCATACGAATTTTATTTTCTCTATGGTTTGACCCAGAATACATTTACCGAAAAATCAAAGGCATGCAGACACAGATATTTGTAGCCTAATATTAGATACCAAATAGCAAGTAAGTTGGAACAGTGGTTTTCAAATCATTAGTAAACTACGTTTGTATGGGAGGCGAAATACCCAGAATACATTTACCGAAAAATCAAAGGCATGCAGACACAGATATTTGTAGCCTAATATTAGATACCAAATAGCAAGTAAGTTGGAACAGTGGTTTTCAAATCATTAGTAAACTACGTTTGTATGGGAGGCGAAATTTTCAGGTGCTTACGGGCCGACCTTAAGATTTGTAGAAATCTGGGATTAGTAGAAAAGCCTGCTACTCCAAGATTCGCGTAATATATAAAAGCCGTCGAAAATCTTCCGCCAGTGAGTGTACAGCAAACACGATGTCGGCAGGCACGCTGCTCGCGTCGCGCTTCGTGGAGAGCGACTGGGCGCTCTCGTTCGTGTACCCGGGCCTGGTGATGGGCTGCGTGGGCTTCGTGGTGTTCCTGTTCCTGGCGCCGGAGCCCTCCACCGTCGGCCTGCGGCTCGCGCCGGCGTCGCAGTCGCGCCAGACGACGGTGAGCACCCTACGCGCGTACCGACATGACACCATGTTGGGCGCCAAATAGTAAAACATTTATTTGTTCAGTTTGCCGTGTGGGCTCCGGCAAGAATATTTTTTTTCCAAATTTATTTATTTATTTATATACACTAGCAGCTTAGAGCTGATGCGTGTATGTCATTGGTTGAGTGCACTATTTGGTTATTTAACGTCTGTTTTTTTTAATTTAAAATAACTGTCCAATTGGTTTTTAAACCCGTTCACTGTTATAGCACTGATCACTTCTTGTGGCAGTTTGTTCCAAGAGTCCACCACTCGGTTAGATATGAAATGTTTTCTTGGGTTAGAGTTGAAGTTACTTTGGTAAGTTTTAAAGAATGTCCACAAAGTCTTTTATTAGTATTCATAGTAAATATGGTTCGAAGGTTGGGTACATCGTAAAGTCCATTTAGAATTTTAAAAGTTTCGATCAAGTCACCCCGGTGTCTTCTTTCTTCTAGAGTAGCGAGGCCCAGTGCATTCAATCTGTTTTTATATGATTTGTTCTTAAGGGGCATCACCATCTTAGTTGCACGTCTCTGTACTCTCTCCAAAAGGTCAATATCCTTCCAGAATGCTTTTCTTTCTGTGAATGTCGTACGTCATACGACTGCGATAGTTTTCCTTGTGGTGTGGATTTCATGTAGAATTGTTACTTACTGGGTGGTAGGGTTTATCCCGCCGGGATGGGTACCGAATCATCGAATGAATGACGGTCGAAGTGGCAATGTAATTTGTCCATATTTTCCATCCAGTTCAATGTTCCTGTGCAATGTAAGACTTAACCTGGCATAGCATATAGTAGAGTTCAACATAATTCCTAATGTCACACCTACATGACAGTAGGTATGTTATCCAGTCATCCAAAATAACTTAAATACTCACAATTTACAGCTTATTTAGTGTTGATATTTTTTGTTCATAAACATAAACAGTCGTATTCAGAGTTAACTGTCAAATTTTAGTACGCCGAATAGCACCGGACTAACCATACAAAAGTGTTTTTTGGTCTGACGATCATTCCCGTATTAAAGTTAGTCTGCCCACAACATCGAAATCTAAATCTGTGCATAATAACATCTTACTTAAAGCGAATACTTTTGCGTATACATCAATGCATGTAAGCAATCGGTTTGCAGCCGACGCGGCAAGATCGCAAGTCACTGGACGGAGACTCACCCTCCACTGTCATCGTCGGCGATCAGGTAATTGCGGTGGTCGTTCTGTACTCACATCTTAACACATAGTTGTAGCAACTGTAGACGCAGAATTTCGGATCATTTTAATAAACCTAAGTCCTGTCCTCCCTATCTCCATATACCATGAAAATTGTTCGACCATACCATGAAAATTGTCCAAGCAATAAATACAACAAATTTAATCAAATTCTAACTGATAACATAGATTCTTGTTTTCCATTTAAAACATTTATAATAAAACATAAGATTAAAAAATGGACAACCAAAGGAACAATAATAACTAGTAGAATAAAAAGAAAAATGTACACAAATTTCAAACAAAATAAATGCCTTATATTGGAAAAACAATACAAACATTACAGCAATATATTCAAAAAAGTTATTAAAAAAGCTAAACAATTATCCAATTACATGGAAATAAAGGAATCATCAAACAAGGTGAAAACTGTATGGAATATTATTAAACGAGATACAAATCAAAACGTATTCAAAGAGAAAATATCACACTTACTATTAATGGAACTATCGTTATAGACAGTAAGGAAGTAGCAAATGAACTCAACAACCATTATATTAATATAGGAATACAATTACCAAGAAAAAATCATCCACTAGAAAATAAATATAAACAGATGCTAAGTAATAAAAAAATCGACACTAGTAAGTCATTGTTTATTGAACCTACCACTGAAGACGAAATAATAAAAATAATAAATTCTTTGAAGAAAACATTGTAATCAGATTTTTTGAATAATCACAACAAGTTTATGGTTGTCCAGACTTCTTCAGGCGAATGATCATACCAAAAACTTTTTGTGATTATTTTCGAAATCTGATTTTTTTGGACAGGCGCGTTTGCTAGTTATGCATAAGTATGTTTATTTAGATTTTCACTGTTGCTACACATTATTAAAATGTTTTTGGATAAACTGCTCAAATTATCGCTCACTTGTTTAAGTCGATATTTTGTCCACCTCATTGTAGACTATTCATATTGTGCATCTAATCGTTATTTTATTATAAATTTCCTAAGCTTTTGGTTAATCGCTGTTTGATTCACTTAAGATGGGGTGACTAAGCAAATAACCTTTATAACTCCTACCAGTAACACTTGACTTTCACCGAATTGCTTGCATCTCGCTCTGCACGTTCACGCTAACCGCACACGTTAACGCATATAGTTACTCACCCCGCACTAACCGCACGCGTATACTTGCAGGCGGCGAGCCTCCGCCCGTCGCGACACTCTGCCAACACAGGCCCCAACGTAAGTACCCAGCGCCCTCTGCGCCGGACCGATGACGTCACAGCGCCGCCGCCATCTTGTCGATGGGCTCGCTCCGCCCATAAGTGAGCCTCGCACGGGAACGATCGTGAATTGTGCACGTTGTTGTCTTTTGTGTGATGTGATAAATCCCCCCATGTGGTTTTGAGAGCTTTTTAATACAGTTTGGTTCTGCATCGAATATTAAATAGAATAGTTGGAGTTTCGTAGGATCATCAAATACATCCATTTAACAAACATGTATTTTGGAGTGCATGGAATGGTAAAGTAAAAAAAATGCAAATATTGCAAATCTTTTTATCTTAAAAATTAAATGTATGACTTTGTGTGTTTAGTATCTGTGGTGGAATCTCTTAGAAAATGCTTATTATTTTTTTATTAAAATGTGCTCAAGTTATGCACAAAAATAATTGCTTGTTTAAGTCGTTACTTTTAAGGTGGCCCAACCCGCTCAACTCCCCATACAAACGGAGAAAGAAGATCACGCCCATATTTCTTATCAGAGATCCCAAATTTTGCTCAAAAGAGCTTTATTTGATCGAACTAGATGTCTGATGACCGTTGGCATTGCGAAATTGTGTTTGGTTTCTAAGTTATAAGGTCCGAAAGTTCGAATTTTTCGTGCGTTTTATACAATAACTTTGGTGGTTTATTACGCAATGATAAAGTAAGATAATCTTAAAAAGATTAGTCATCAGACATAGCTTATTTAATGAAGATTTATAATCTATTTGGTTTTTGTTAGATTTTTTACTACAGCGGTCGTGGTTTACTTTTAGCTATAAAGTCATTTTGAAATCAAAATTTTCGTAAATCTTACCAAATCATACACTATGCACATTATCTTTTTTGTGGACATGTTGCATCTTCCTCATCACGGAGCCTGTCTTTTTCTTTGAAACAGAGTAGGTCCCAGAGCGCAACAGCAAGGTTTTGTACAGTGCCCGCGAATGAGTTAGTCCCGCCGGGTTGGGCCACCTTAAGAAAATGAAACCCTATCAGGCGGGGATTTTGTTTGAGTCAATTTAATTTCAAAATCCTGTCAAAGAGGTTGTTTCGACCATAACATTTTCAGTGGTACATACCCTTATCCCTTATTAGAAAAAACGAATCGATTACAATTGATTGGACACTTTTCTCTGGCAGGACTCAGAGGAAGTGACCGAGCACACGCCGCTGGTTGCCAGCAGCTCTAGTTCGAGCTGTAGCGGCGGCGCCGTGAGCATGAGGCGCGCGCTCGCCATCCCGGGCGTCATCGAGTTCTCGCTGTCGCTCTTCTTCGCCAAGCTGGTCAACTACACGTTCCTATACTGGCTGCCTCTCTACATCAAGAACACGAGTGAGTCTCTAGCACTCTATCTCGGGACTCCTGCATGCAACGCGCGCTCGCCATCCCGGGCGTCATCGAGTTCTCGCTGTCGCTCTTCTTCGCCAAGCTGGTCAACTACACGTTCCTATACTGGCTGCCTCTCTACATCAAGAACACGAGTTAGTCTCCAGCACTCTATCTCGGGACTCCTGCATGCGGAGCGCGCTCGCCATCCCGGTCGTCATCGAGTTCTCGCTGTCGCTCTTCTTCGCCAAGCTGGTCAACTACACGTTCCTATACTGGCTGCCTCTCTACATCAAGAACACGAGTTAGTCTCCAGCACTCTATCTCGGGACTCCTGCATGCGGAGTGCGCTCGCCATCTTGGGCGTCATCGAGTTCTCGCTGTCGCTCTTCTTCGCCAAGCTGGTCAACTACACGTTCCTATACTGGCTGCCTCTCTACATCAAGAACACGAGTGAGTCTCCAGCACTCTATCTCGGGACTCCTGCATGCGGCGCGCGCTCGCCATCCCGGGCGTCATCGATTTCTCGCTGTCGCTCTTCTTCGCCAAGCTGGTCAACTACACGTTCCTATACTGGCTGCCTCTCCACATCAAGAACACGAGTGAGTCTCCAGCACTCTATCTCGGGACTCCTGCATGCGCCGCGTGCTTGCCATCCCGGGCGTCATCGAGTTCTCGCTGTCTCTCTTCTTCGCCAAGCTGGTCAACTACACGTTCCTATACTGGCTGCCCCTCTACATCAAGAACACGAGTGAGTCTCTAGCACTCTATCTGGGGACTCCTGCATGCAACGCGCGCTCGCCATCCCGGTCGTCATCGAGTTCTCGCTGTCGCTCTTCTTCGCCAAGCTGGTCAACTACACGTTCCTATACTGGCTGCCTCTCCACATCAAGAACACGAGTGAGTCTCCAGCACTCTATCTCGGGACTCCTGCATGCGGCGCGTGCTTGCCATCCCGGGCGTCATCGAGTTCTCGCGGTCTCTCTTCTTCGCCAAGCTGGTCAACTACACGTTCCTATACTGGCTGCCTCTCTACATCAAGAACACGAGTGAGTCTCCAGCACTCTATCTCGGGACTCCTACATGCGGCGCGCGCTCGCCATCCCGGGCGTCATCGATTTCTCGCTGTCGCTCTTCTTCGCCAAGCTGGTCAACTACACGTTCCTATACTGGCTGCCTCTCCACATCAAGAACACGAGTGAGTCTCCAGCACTCTATCTCGGGACTCCTGCATGCGGCGCGTGCTTGCCATCCCGGGCGTCATCGAGTTCTCGCTGTCTCTCTTCTTCGCCAAGCTGGTCAACTACACGTTCCTATACTGGCTGCCCCTCTACATCAAGAACACGAGTGAGTCTCTAGCACTCTATCTGGGGACTCCTGCATGAAACGCGCGCTCGCCATCCCGGTCGTCATCGAGTTCTCGCTGTCGCTCTTCTTCGCCAAGCTGGTCAACTACACGTTCCTATACTGGCTGCCTCTCCACATCAAGAACACGAGTGAGTCTCCAGCACTCTATCTCGGGACTCCTGCATGCGGCGCGTGCTTGCCATCCCGGGCGTCATCGAGTTCTCGCTGTCTCTCTTCTTCGCCAAGCTGGTCAACTACACGTTCCTATACTGGCTGCCTCTCCACATCAAGAACACGAGTGAGTCTCCAGCACTCTATCTCGGGACTCCTGCATGCGGCGCGTGCTTGCCATCCCGGGCGTCATCGAGTTCTCGCTGTTGCTCTTTAGCTAGTTAACTACACAGTCCTCTACTAGGTGAAAGAGTGGCGCATAGACAGGGCAGATTCAATCCATGACCTCTCGCTTGAAATGCGACACCCCGCGCCTTCTAAATCTGAATCGTGAATCCGGTTTCAGCTCGGCTGAGCTCGGAGGAGTCGGCCAAGCTGAGTACGTTTTTTGATGTCGGCGGCATCGCGGGTGCCATACTGGCGGGCGCCGTCGCTGACTACAGTGGCTGCCCCGCCATCGTCTGCGTCACCTTCTATCTGCTCTCCGCGCCCATGGTAACTACACACATGCATACTATCACGCCAGTTTCCCGGAGGGGTAGGCAGTGCGCCATATGGCACAATCACAGTATACTTCTTTAGTTTCTTCGGACATGATATGTATGTCTGCTTTACAATAACGGATGTTCCATTCCTGAACTTTATGAAACATTACTTTGATCTGGCTTTACACTTCCACTCACTTCTGCCCTGTAAATTATTTTTGTCATTATTTCGTCACCAATTCGTCCTACATGTTCAATCAGCTATCTCATCAGTTTTTCGACCAACCAGTTAGCCAGAGAACAGGCTATTCGACCTGTCGACCAGTTTCGCAGCTATCCAATAAGTTTGTCGAAAAATCACTTAGCCTGTCAACAGGCTACTGGACTAAATGACCAGTTAAGCAAAACAGAACGGAATCAGGTATCGAATGATTTTGTTGACCAATAACTTAGCCGGCGAATAGGTTTTTCGACCAATTGAGAGTTCGCCCTCTATCCGATCAGTTTGTTGACAAATCGATTGGCTGGACAACAGGTTATTCGACCAATCGGCCAGTTTGCCAGCTATCCAATCAGTGTGTCGACCAATCACTTAGCCGGCCATCAGGTTACTCGACCAATCGACTGGTTTGCCAATCGGCTAGTTACCAAACCAGATAGGTAACCAATCAGCTTCTTAGCCAACCAATAAGCTAGTTAGCCAACCATTCAGCTAGTTAGCTATCACCACTAGCAATCATCAGAGCCAGGTTCAGATTGCGGAAGTGCTGACGGGGCTGTGGTTGCAGCTGATGCTGTACCAGCTGTTCGGGTCGGTGAGCTACACGTGGAATGTTCTGCTGCTACTCATCAACGGCCTGCTCGTGAACGCTCCGTACGCGCTCATCACGACGGCGGTCAGCGCGGAGCTCGGTTAGTTACGCATGTTTCTCTCTTCGACGGGGCCTTCAAATATACTGTGCTTCAAATATGTGGCTTGTGTGAGAGTGTCACACCTCGTAGCCGTAACAGTATTACAAATATTAAATTAACAAATTTAGGCTGTTTAAATAATTTTTGCAGTATATTTTTTTTAAGTCAAAATCTGCAAACATTTTCAAAATGCAGATTGGCTAAAAACCTTTTGAGATTTCAATCGACACTTAAAGGGCTTTTATTAAGCTAATCAGTACTTTGTGGAAGAGACCCTATATACATATGTCACAGCCATATTTTAAACTCTGTAAAGAGGGTACCTACATCAAATCTTTGCTTTACTGGGATTTTTCTGAAACGAATATCAATCGATGAATATCAAAAGCACATTAATAAAATAATAATTGAACTACTTTATGAATACACTGCAAGGCTGGACTTGAACCAGCATACATACCCTTTGCGAGCTTTGCGTCTACCAATTTCACCACCTGCTCTAAACCCATCATTCAGAATTCTCCTACAGGGACTGTAGAAGAATTCTGCTGCCTCCTCCAGTAAACAACTGACTCCTCAGTAATAGGTTAACAGTATTTAAGATTATACACGCATTGATTTAATGCTTTACCTGCGTTGCGGACAATGACTGTAAAGATATCACATTCGTTGAAAAAAGCTACGTACTTGCTTTGCACGAAAAAGTACTTTTTTTAAATTTTAAAGTACTTTAACGACGGGTTCCAACAAGGGTTATTTACTTAAGTTCACTAGGGTTATGTATGCATAGTAAAATGCACCGGTAGCCAGCAGAAGGTAGAATTGTTGCTAAAGATTCTCAAAATCATCCAGTCAATATGTAACTTGGATAATGTTGCAGGCACGCATAGTTGCCTGTTCGGTAACTCCAAGGCGCTGGCGACTGTCACGGCCATCATAGACGGCACAGGAAGCATCGGTGAGTCCGTTTCTCTAGTAATGTACACAGAATATGATAAGGTGTGGTCGCATCATTTTGCTTTATGGAAATTAACATGGATATCTGTTACCACACATACTTTCATAATCCATAAACCAACATACCGCATCCCGGAAGGAATCGGGGACCTTCTCTTTATGAGCATGTTGAAATGGATGGAAAACATGGACAATGTTTCATACCTTAGAAGGTTGCACAATCTTTCGAATGATAAGTCAGGCCCCGCGTCTTGAACTACGAGCCGCTCTAGGATCTATGTGATTGACCTTTGCAAAGAAAAAAGAAGAAGTAAATGAAGATTTGCACATAAAACTCAACTTTTATTTTACTTTCACTCAATGACAATGCCGTGCATCTCAAATGCTCTTGTAACTCAATCCTCGGTGCCTTGATCTTCCGTAGTTCAATCAGTCAAGACCGGATTTCCGTCCGAACGCATCGCAGTCATTGAGACCTGTTCATACCTAGCAAGTTGCTAGAAATTACCAAAACGGTCTGCAGACAGTGATAAGGTCATGAGAATTGAGAAATAAATGTGACAATGGTGACATTTTCATCTTCTATGACTGAAAAGTGGTGGACAGCGATGTCGAAGGCCGGGATGCACAAAGACAGATATGTGAAGAACAGAGTTAAAAGGGCCCTGTGTAGAGTTTGGTATGTGTGACAGGCGCGGCGGTGGGGCCCCTGCTAGCCGGCGTGGTGTCGGCGCACGGCTCGTGGCCCCAGGTCTTCTACATGCTCATCACGTGTGTCTTCCTAGCACTCTTCCTACTGCTACGGTGAGTTGTCCGTTTTACTATGTAATTTAATTTAATGAAACTTTTGGTAGACAAACTACACAAAAATTTGCTCCTCAATGCACTTGCCAATTATCGAACTAATCAGGTAAGCCAGTAGCTAATTAGCCCTTCAACGATCCCAAACCAATTAGCTAGTTAGGTTATCAACGTTTAACCAATCATCGAATCCGCTAGTCATTCAGATTAAAAACGAATCAGCTTAATAACAATGGATTTAATAATTAACCAGTCAGATTGGTTTGGTATAAATGGGGTAAAGAATAAATTATTTCTTGTTCAATAGTATCACAAGTACAATGTTTGAAGAATTGAAATTTGAGTTTGAAGTTTGTAGATGAATTTGTTCTAATTTCATTTATGTTTTGACAGTTTTAATAGATCCTTCGGGGCTTAACACTGTCTGATAAGACACTGTTATAAACCTTTCTTCTATAAGCTCTGACAACCCCAAATATTCTGGGCTGCAGCCGTGATGATATGTCGTCTTGTTCTGTACCGCATTAACCTTAATATTCAGTCCTGTGTGAACGCCCTTAGAACTTAACTCTAAGATCAAATTTATCTATGGTTTTTTACGTATGGCAACATTATTGTCTTTGTTGCATCCTGTTCGAAAGCCGACTTGTGCTGAATTACATCACGTAAGAACGCTTCTGCATTTTTAATTATCGAAACCTTTTGTGGCAATCGAAACCTTTTCGATTGCCTGCCATTGAGAGGTATCAAAGGAGGGCTCCAACACATGAGCAACAAAGTCGGTACCGCTCGTACCAGACCAGGAGCGAGCGGTACGAGCCGGTATACGACGTATCACTCATGAGACATTGATGTTGTCGCATTGCAGAGTGGTGCGGACGGAGATGTCGAAACTGCGAGCACGACGGCTCGCGGGCACTCGCGTCGTGCGCATCGAGTGACGGCTGTTCCACCGCCTCTATTGGTGATAACGTGAGCCACGATCTGTCGAGGTTTAGGCGTAATGCTGAGATTTTTAAAGAAATCTAATAAAGATATTGATATGATGCAGGCATATTGTCAAAGCCATTATAATCTAATTACTTGTAATATTGTTATAAATGGGGCAAAATAATCCCGGAAATCATTATTATTATTTTAAGGATATACAACATCTACATACACTGAAGCATTGTAATCATATTAGGAATATATTCAGAAACATTTTTGGTTTGGAAATTTGTCTGAAGCAGGATTCGACCCTGCGACCAAAGGTCGCACGCAATTACTTTGCAAATGCAAAGTAATCTTGACAAAACATGTGTAGGTTGACATTTCAGTCATTGTGAAAATACCTTAACGTAGAATACGCTAAATTAGCACCAGTTGGATAGAGAAAGGATTTTTTTTATGCAACTATTGATATGATATTAGCCCAAGACACTGTATTCCCGAAGGAATTAGGAGCCATACCAAGACCTTCCCTTAATGAGCCCGGCTACTTTGAAGATTGATCAGCTCGCATTCTTAATGAAATGTCCAACATAGAGAGAAAGAAATTGTTGCATTAACACGGCTGGGATTTCAACCCAAGACCTCTGGAATGGAAGCCAAGTAATTCGCATTGTGTCGATTCTAATAAAATCAATAAATTGGTTTACATCATTATCTGGATAGCTCAGCAGTGGTGCAGTGGTGCAGTGGACTTGTAATCCAAATGTCGCAGGTTCGAACCGTACTTTAGATGAATAAAATTTGATTATGATGCTCAGTGTAGTTTTTTTTTATGCAACCTGACATGGATGGCTAATACCACACAACTACCGTTATGATATTAGCCTAATACACCACATTCCCGAAGGAATTTGGTGCCATGCCAGGACCTTGCAAAAAAAGATGAATAAAATTAGATTACGATGCTCAGTGTAGATGTCGTATAACCTCAAAAAAAAAAGGTAATGTTTTATCCATTCATTAACTACATAAAAATATATTATTATTGTTTTATGTGGACCTGCATACATGGCAACGACTAAGTGAAAATAAGACGATGCCAATTTAACCTTGCTAGCGAGGTGCCATGCCGGCTTATAGAGGATTGTAACGTCACTAGTGTGATTATAATACTACAGCTTTGACAGCATCACTGCGACAGATACAGGGCATCAGCCGATAGTTCATCAAGCAAAACAACACATTGGAGCATGCCCACTTCTTAGGGGCCATTATGGTACAAAGTGAAAGTGAGTTTTTTCATTATTTGGAATGCACTTATTATTTAGTTGATTAGTACATCAAGTATTTAATGTAGTTATTGTTATACACGGTGTTAATTTTTAACTATTTCGTAAACTGATCATTTTGTGGTATTTAAAAATTAAATCTAAAATAGTAAAAAACAAAATTGCAGATTCCATCCAAACTTTTACCTCAGCGAAAATTTCCCTTTGGAATGGTGTAAGCACGCCATGTGTAAGCGCCACTGCCAAGGTCACGCGTTTGCTGTCTCGCAGCTGACTGCGCGCCGCTGCCAATTTTATCGCATCGATCCGAATGTAAATTTTCAATTTATTTTAAAAAATGTCCTACTTTAGAACTTTTTATGAATGCCGTGCGATTCCTATTACGAAATACTATGTTTTCATACTAGTATTAGAAATCTAAAATTTTAAAACAAAAGCTTAAAACAAGAAAAATCCTTCGTTTTCGGAATCAGTAGGCGACCCAAAATAACCCCCTTTCGGGAATGTCGCGAACTTGTTTAACACCGTGTATATGTAATCTCAAAAACATTCCAGAATTAAACTGGAATTTATTAGATAGTTGTGAAGATATTTGCAAAAAGATATCATTTAAAACTAGCAATTTTTTGCGCAATACCTCATCATTGTCTCACAAATGCTACACTGTATTAAAAATTGTTTTATGACATTAAATACACACCTGCTTAGTGTTCACTAATACAGTTAAAGTTTGTAGCTTTAAAATGTTGGGCAGTTACAGCAGAAATTGCGGCGAACGACTGGCGCCATCTGCATGGACGTGCAAACCCCCTTAAGGCGGTGTCGTACATGTTTAACCCGTACAGAAGTTTCTTGGAACCTCTAACTTTGAGGCACTGATTAGTTTTTTATATTAAATATGGTAGTAGAAATCATTTAAATTATTTCAGTTTTATTGGTTTTATTGCAATAGCACTTTGAAGTTTTATACCGTTAGATGGTGGTATTTCAAGAACACCAGTAAACCTTATATTCTAAAAATGATTTGGCCGCAACATCTATTTATCTTTAATATTTATAATTAATTTGTTTCTCAAAGTCTATTTACTAAACTGTGACTTATTTAGCCCCAAACTCACTTCACTTCGTATCGGAATAGCCCCGCTGCTCCACATTGTGTTAGGTAAGTGATGAAGGCCTAGTGTAAGGTAGTCAAATTGTATTTTCAGGTTATGTATGTTTTTTTATCTTTTATCTTAGTGTTTTATAGTAATCTTACTTGCCGACATACTTTTTTTATGTCAGATAAGTGTGTCATGTTAAAAAAAGTTTTTACTTGTATAATATTTTTTCTCCATATTTTATTACGGTAAAGATAGAAATACTAAAGATACTGTTCAATACCAATTCGAATTATTTGAATGACCGGTTCTTTTGATCTAATTTATTTCAGTTTTTTAAGTTTCATTCCAGGATATGTTGGACCGCGTACTTCGCTTACTTAGCTAGTGGGAGATATTTGCGTATTTTTATTGGTTTTCCTTTTTAAAGCTCCGTGTTGATTGTTTTGTGTCCTAGATATAAATAATTAACCTATAATACCTACAATATTTGGCCATAAAACAAGTCCTTGAACCACTTCAAATGGCCAGTGCGAATAAACTGTTTTTTTATTCGTTATTTGTTAGTTGATGCAGACTTTGCATTTTATTTCCAATCAAAACAGGAAATACAGATTCTGTAGTTATGAATGAATATTAACATAACATATATATTCCTTGGAATAAGCGATGTACATGCTTAGTACGAAAAAGTTTATTTACTTAAGGAATAAATATAGTTTTTTAGAAAAAAACATTTTAGTACATTTTCGTTATGTGCTTGCAAAACTGTGAACATTACCTTTCTATTTATTACCTATATTACTTATATTCACCTTGCAAATTAAAACAAAAATACTATAAAGTCACGGTATTATATAATTGTTATTTATTTTTTGTTTTATAGTTTCAGATATTGAATATTTAAAGTAAGAAAAAACCATTAGGAATTTAATAATTGATTACAGGCGATAAATTAATTATTTATGTTTGTAAAGACTGCATACTGATGTGCTGACAGGGTGATTTTTAAAAACTTTTGAAATTATATTTTGGATCTGATTCCTATCTGCGTAGTAGATGCTTGAATGTCGCATTGTTTGTTATAAATGTATTTGACCAGCAAAATGTTTGACGGCTTCAATACATTCCATTCACAGTTTCCAGTGCTCAAACGGCATCACCGTACTGCAACACATTGGTATTTGACTCACATACGTTTTCCTTACAAATGAAAATGCCTGCTGTGGCGTTTACGGTGATGTGCTCCGTGCATATTAGACCCAATATGTACCTATTTTTGTTTTAATTAACTATGGTAGTGCCGGGCCCATGAAGCAAGATAAAATCCAAACAAGCTTCATTCAATGAGTTATGTAGTTGTGACCAATTCATTAAAAAATAACTCTTGATGGTTTGATGTTTGGTTATCTGGGAGGTTACCGTGGTAAATCAACTAGCCGGGTGTACAGGCAAGTGAGTCATTCAATCTGACGTTAAGCAGTTAGCATGGTACATTTTGTAGCATGCTAACTGGTAAACTTCAGTTCACTTGGCATGGTCAAAGCGCAACTAAACATTAGATTTAATAACACACTCGCTTGTTCACCCTGCGTGTTAAGTTTACCCTGGTAACCTCCCTGGTCTCGTGAGCTTTTCTCGATTCTATATAAAAAAAATAAAAAAATTCTAACCCTTTTAAATCGACAGTTCCAATGCCAGTCAACTGAATATAGTAGTTATTTCTAAAAGGTAGAGTACAGTTTCCAAAGACTAGTCGCAGAAACGAAGAACCAACAATGTGTTTAAGAACTAGATGTGCTAATACTGACGTGATCTATCTATGTGTAACCTATGCTAGCTTTATGTATACCCGAGCCTTTAGTCCGACCTCTCACCTAAATTGGCGTTTACGCAAAACCGATCGACAAACGTTTTCAAATGTTTTGTATTGTATTTAGTCAAATTGGTAGACAAGCTACACTCAGGCAGGTAATTTTTCCTTACATAGATATTAGCATTTCCATTTACATAGTTTGAAAATAGTTTGCAGTGGGTGTCAAGCGAACTAACATTTGCGAGTCTGAGTTTGATGTGACAGTAACTTGTTGACATTGCCGTTTACGCCGACTCTGCATCTTCATACAAATCGGTACTCCTAGTGTGGTTTTGACAGGTTGAAGAATTAAACCACAGAATAAGTAGTAACATTTGTACGGGGTTTGACATATTTACGTAACTTCAAAGTTCGTACCGTCCATTTAGGTGAGAACTCGGACTGCCCATACGGATAATTATGTTCCACTGTATATCTTAGTTTCAGCAACATATAGGTGCTCTCAAATGCATTTAAGGCTCTGTCTGTTATATGCCATTTGCATTACAGTGTGGCTGTTGTGGGGTAACTTTGTATACATTTGTATAAATGGTATGCTAAGAGTTTATAGCAATACAATGTTTTAATTGATTGTTTCTTTTTATTTGACATCAAAGGAGACATGAACCAGAGATCCAGGACTGTATTGGCAGGACTCCAGATATTGGACAGTAAACAAATATTTTTACGATAGTCAAAACTATTAATAATGATAATTTATTATTTTAATTTTGAAATGATGCAACTGTCCTGGTCCCCTTCCTTACTTACTAATTGGTACGGTTAATCCTGCCCGGGTTAAGTAAGGAAGGAACCAAGTTTTACGTGGAATCATAATAAGATTGCCTCACGACATGCACGGGAAGAAATTCATTAGGACCACTTGTTTTATGTGCCGGAATTCAAAGAGTTCTTGGTCCAGAAACTTCATCTAGTTTGTTGTACAAAATACAGGCTAATAAAATTTGTTCATAAAAAAATCAACAACATTTTGGTAACTTTATTCACAAAAATTAATTAAATTGCACTGTCACATATTGTAATGTCGTAACACTGGAGAGAAATAGATCATTTACAATTCCCGCAACACCAAGGAAGGCTCGTCTCTACTTGTCGTTGTGGATTTGTCTTCTACCATTGTAACGACATGAAAATGCCTGACTATACTTACATTAATAAAGTTAAAATACTTAAAGCTTTCTGGAACTTTAAGGTCGTCATGATCGGACTTTTGGTTAAAGATACATTGTTAAAGTGACAAATGGAATGTAGGTTACACACCTGTCTAATACAACCATTTATACCATCGCTACTATTACTCCGGTATTTCTATCTGTCAAAAATAATACTAATAAAGCCGGCTAAGATTACTCGAGTGCATGAGAAATTGATGACGAAAATGCATCAGCTGATCTGTAGTTTTGACAATCAGTGCATCGAATGATCCAGGATGAAGTATCTGTGCAGTATTTTTGCGGTAGGGGCTACGTAGCAGGGGGCATGTCGCGGGCGGAGGTCGCGGCAGGGTTTTTTATTATTGAAAAACGAGTTGGGTGGCTGTGCTGCGACCAAAGGCACTCACAATAGCTAAGTGAGTGTAGATTTAATTATTCCTTCTCTATTCCGAGATTATTAGTAATTAATACTATAACGTGTGGTATAACTGTTCCGAGGATAAGCAGTGAAATAAGTGTTTATTAGCAAGACAGATAAAATATATTATCGTTGACTAATATAGTTGAACTGAAATATCATGAATGTTAGGCAAATAGGGGGAGATGTAGCGCACAAAGCTAATACAGGATGTATTACATCACAAGAGGTAAATCTGTATCAGAAATTGAACCATTTTAATGAAATTAATTTATAATTTTATACATCTAATGGATATGACATTTCCGTTATCTAATCAATTTAAGGTTATTCAACAACATCTACATTGAAGCATTGTTAAATCATTTTGGAATCACGTTTTGAAAATAATTAGATATTTTATTGGTCTAGACATTCATTATGTAACAACCAGAAACATTTTCAGATTATTTTCAAAATCTAAAAAAATCTTCCTTGTAGATGTCAAACATAAGGAAGTTATAGATAGCTAACGTCGTACAACGCACAAAACTCGCCGAAAACTACTTATTTGCACTGGTACTATGACATTTCTAACCAGCGCTATCTCCCGTCACTGCCAGAAGTAGTTGCAACGTCATAAAACTAAGCTTGATTAAAAAATTTGCGTGATGTAAAATGTAACATTTTAACTAAAAATTAAGTTATGTTATTGTAAATAAATTGGTTTGTATTTAAAGTATTCTTAAAAAGTGAAAATATCCCTCATTTTTCATGCTTATTTTATCCTTTCCTTTTGTCCTTAATTTTTATCCCTATTCAAAGCTGGTATGATGTTAACAATCAATCCCTTCCTCTACAATCTATGCCTAAAAGAAATAAATATTACATTCTACAAAAGACTAATTCCATACAAAAATGAGAAATATCACAAAGAAGAAAGAAAGCCTTTGTTTGCCAGCTGCCTCCGCACCAAACATATGCGCTTAAATCTCACTGGCACGCATCACTTGTATTTTATATTCCTAAATCATATGCTTCGCAATTCAGTAAATAGCACGCATGCAGTAATGAAAGTTGGCAATTAGGTTCAAAATTGCATACTTCGGTCATGGAGTCATTCTTACGTACTTAGTAATATAACTTATTCTGTGCCCATTCTATACTTACCTCGCTTTGTTTTTAAGTGGGTATATTTAACATTTTCTAATAATAATATTTAGTATGTCCATACTCTGCGGCTACTCTGCATACCCTTAACTGCAACGCTAGTGCAATCGCCCTAAGCCTAAGCGCTTACGCCCTCCCGAGCGGCACTATGAAGCTGAGCGAGTCCCCGAGCGCACCCCACTGTGCCGCACGCAGCTGGTACACCGCCACCCACGCGGCCAGCGGCGCCGCACCCGCCACCACCGCCAGCACCATGGACAGGACCACGTCTGCACACCACACGTCAGGCATCAGAGTGAGAGAGCGGGGTAGGAGAGAGATGCAAGCATAATAGCACCTCGTGTAGGGGCTGGAGGACTTGCCTTTCATGCAAGAGGTCCGAGTCGAAATCCTCGCCCTGGTAATGCACCAATTTAATTCTTTCTAAGTTGAATAATTGCATTTTGTTACGAATGCGAGCTGTTTCATGATTCCCAACTGTATGTCTATTGGGTGAAGCTATGATTGAAGCGGCAATGAAAAATTGTCTGTGTTTTCCATTCAGTTTAATGTAGCCGTGCTCATAAAGGAAAGGCCCTGGCATTCCTGGAATTCCTGCCGGAATGCAGTGTGTTGGGCTAATATCATAAAGGTAGTTGTGTGGCATATCCATCCATGTCAATCGGTGTAGAAAAATCTATCAAATAAATGAACTATGAACTACAAGTGTTGTTGCAAAGCGAAAGGGAAACCAAACAAGAGTCTTTTGGCACAACCACCATCGCTGACTTCATTGGGGTAAATTATTTTAGACATTAAGCCACACTGCATAGTCGGCACCGCTTGGTATGTGAAGTAGGCATGTGTATTTTTTTTGTATGCGTCCGTCTTGGAAACCTCTTCCTAAATTGGCGACGGAGAAGTAGGACAACTCTTACAACCTTACAACTATGTGATTGTGTAGTGACTCACACTTTCGGATAAGCTTCTGCTCGTCGTAGGGCGGCTTGAGGAACGCCTCTCGGAAGAACCAGATCGCGTTCACTGCCCACACCACAGGCAGCAGCAAGAACCCCACTGCACACACAACTCAAGTTAGGATACCGTCGAACGTTAATGCCCGTTAGAAGATATGATGAGACTAGTTTTGAAGGTATTTGGAACGAATCAGGGCATTGAGATAAACAACAGGAATGTTAATTTCTGGCCCGAGGACAACTTATGGAAGAGTGGAACAGAATAAAATAGCGAAGAAGTCGTGTTGCGATTTTAGGCTATCCACTCACCGCGGAAGTACGTGCGGCACAGTTGCAGCTTCTGATCATTGGGAACCCTGTTTAAGTCCATTTTGTAGCGGAATACAACAATGTGTTTCACACAAATATTCTGATAGAATTTATTTCGTCGTTGTAAAACCACAGTTAAATTGAAAACTCCGACGAAGACAGAATAAGAAATCAAAGATTATTATAAGAAAATGTTTGACATTTGTCAAATGTCAAATGTTCTTGTTTTTTTTTAATCGGAAAGGCAGAGCACTTTCGCTATACAGCCATCTCTTATGTTTACAAGTATGTTTAGTGCGGTTAATTTGTATTTTTTTTATGTAGACGCTCAATGCAACAAGGTTGGGGTCACTCAGCTCTATTCGTCGATTGCTTTAACTATTTTTGTTTTTGTGGGTGCTCGGAAGGGTCTATTTCTTTTATTTCGACGACTTTTAGATAGTTTTAGTGTAATTGCGACTATTTATCCCTACAATGAAAAAAAATATTAGTCTTTAATTTTTTCTCGACCACATTCAATATAGTATAATACAAAAAATTAAAACTGCACTTATTTTCTAAGTTTTTTCTAACAGATGAGTAATACTTCTTGTTTCTTTATCATTTTCAATGATTAGTTAAAAATAATGGATGTCTATGAACTTAAATTTTATAAACCAAAACATATTAAAATAATATTTTGATTTAAAAAAAAAACTGCATAAATTATGTATGGAGGCATTTTGCAATAAGGGCTGCCGCATTTGACAAGTTTGATGTGCAATTTCTTCTTCGAGTTCCTCACTAGTCAAAGGGTGGCTCGCATAGACCTTGCCTACTTTCTAAAAACATCATTGAAAATAGTCCAAATAAATGGCAATTTTTGGTCTTGGTTTTGATGGCCAGTTTTGGTCTCGAAAACGAGAAATGCAACAACCTGAAAACTTGGTTTGTAGCAAAGTCTTTGTTTCACGCGCGGTGTGACAGATGGCCCCATCTTGTTGAAACGTTTTTCAACATGGCCCGGTAACGATTGCCGTCAGCAGCAAGAGTGCATAGACTGCCCGGGACGAAGAGTCCTTCCTCTTCCAAGAGCAGCGGCTGTGCAGACACCAAATCGGATATAGTTGGAAGCAGTTGGGCAGTATATTGACTAACAGAGTAACGGTGGCCATTTGAATGAAAATGAAATAAAATTTAACCAATATTTTGTTTCATATGAAAATGTTATCACTACCTCCATAGATATTATGTAGAAAAGAAATAAAATAAAATATACAGTTCTTACTGAGACATACCTTACTTGTGTGATTTGACATTTTTCATCAATCGTATTCTGTAACGAAGACAAAAAACAAAGAATTAAACAACAGCGTTAGATCTGGTGTCTATCTGACAGACAAGAAGTCACCCAATATAAATGTGACAGCTGTCACTAAAACAATCTATGTTTCGGTCAACAGTGCAAAGATCATACGTGACAACAGTCCAGCGAGCTCAGAACGTATAAAAATAAAACTTCATCAGTATTTACATTTAATAAACATTTATTTATAACTCTTCATGCATCAATTTAAGGCATACCGTGTAAAGGCTTTAGTCTGTTACATTATTTAGTTTGCAAAAACTATTCACTCGTACCGTGCTTCACAAACCTTCATTGCTCTGCTAAAGCGATATTCCAGTGACTTATGAAATTACAACAATAAACTCTTATGGCTAAATGAATGTGGACTGTAACATCTATGATATGTTTAAAATTATTGTAACAAACGAGTTTCATATTATTGAGTATGGTTGATCTTGGTTCGTAAAATCATTGATCAATGAAAAAAAAAAGCTCATAGCACACCCAAAGCGTCTTCAAACGCATCAGTCATCAAAGAGATAAAGTAATAGTTTATATCTTAAGCCTGACCAGGATACTGACACCTTTCAAGGTAACAAACGGAATATATAGGTAAAGTGGTTAGTGTGGTGGTGGTGTTATGTGAATCGGCCTTAAAGCAATTCAATGAATTTAGCTCGAAATAAAAATATGTTTTCATTGAATTCATACGATCGGCAAAAACATAATAAATTATTTTTAGAAATCTTAATAAGTATTATTACATAAGACATATCAGATGACTGAGTCTTCTGGCTTTATAAAGATTATTAGAATCATAATCTAGGTTACTAAAAACAAAATATGGAATATATCCCTATGAAAATCACCCGTTTCAATTATAAAGGTACATATAAAATTCAGTGTGTACTTCAGCTAATTCTAAAGTAGTCTGGTTATCTGTATACAATGACCACAATTTTTAGAGTTGTCACTGTTAAAAAAACACAACATGGTGATGGTTTTTCCATTTCTGGTCAGGCTACAAGTTGGTTAGTCTACTTTGCATGTATTGAATTAAAGATGTTCCGACCCATACAATGTTTTTTTTACACAGAAAGCAAAAAGTATTGCACTTTAAGGCACGAATTCGTTAAAAATATTAAATATAGCCACAGTAGTTGCAGCGAAAACATATTCACAATTTCAGGTTTAATGGTTTCGTTGTAATTGCCGATTAGAAGTTTTACACCGTTAGATGGCGCTGTTAAATAAAAATCGTATTTAAATAAATTGTAGCAAAACCAATAATCCTGAAATTGTGAAATTGTTTTCGCTGCAAGTAATATGACTATATTAAACTTTTATTATTAATTCGTGGCTTAAAGTGCAATACTTTTTGCGTTATGTGTGCAAACAACTTTATATGGGTCGGAACAGCCTTAACAGATTAATTTATAGTTTTCATAACTAGCTATTTCTTTACTATCTAGTGGAGAAAGCTGTTCGAATCACAGAATTTTGAACAAATTGGCCCAATGGGGGTGCCCCCGATAAGTATGACACTTTTTGTTAGCGCAGTTGACCAACGCAACCCAATTTGTATGCAGTTGGACAGCGACAAACATAGGGTAGTGAAGAGGATAGCCATTTCTAACCTATTCTTTATTCTGTGGTTCCAATGTCAAGCAACACCTCATTCCGCTTGACGTCAAACATATATTCCGGTAGGTCAAAATAGACCTGCTATAATTAGTTTGATCATTTGCACCCAGTAAATTTGAATAATGTAAAAAATATATACTTGGGCCATTGCAACACTGATCCAATCGTATGGTGGCTCATGCGTTGGCATTTTTCAATATTGTACATGATTTAGACATAATACCACAAAATGCGTAAAATGTAAAATTATTTAAAAATATATTCCTACTTAAAGCTAGCACTATTAGAATATGGACAGCGTGCGAAAACAACATGAAATATCATTGCACTATAATACAAATACATAATTGTATATAAATACACATTGTATTGCAAAATACACTTCATTTTCTTAAAATTTCAAAGGACCGTGCAAAAAACATTTAAGCGTATTTAAAAACATCTCAACTCCATACACAGTTGGATCTGCAGACATTATATCTGTTGAATTATTATGGGTACCATTTCCAGCTCCTACAAATCAACCCTGACAAATATAGAACATATAGAGAGATATATATTCTTGCTCTAGATCCAAAATCAAACTATACTAAATGACTATAAAATTGAGAAAGTCAAATTTAAGATTTATTTTATATAACCGGACATAATATAACTGTGATCTGAAGGGGTAGACCACTAAACATTATTGCAAATTGCATTTAGTATTTAGCCCTTTTGACATTTATTATTTTGTACGGTGAAAAAGATGGTAGTGTGTGTACATAAATTCCATTTAGCGTTAAAACATTTTTAGTGATATTGGTGATTTTATCCAAAGTGGGAAATATTTCAAATGAATAAACTAACTTCAAAGTTCAACAATTACAACAACTTTCCTTTTTTAGTAACTTCAACATATTTATGTATGTATAATCGACCGTGAAGCAAGGACACATTAATTAAAGAAAGAACCCTGTAAAAAGAACTACTTAACGAATATACTGCAAGGCTGGACCCGAACCAGCAAAACATACCATTTCTCTTCCATTTTCGCCACCTGCTGTATACCCATAATTCGGAATTCTCCTACAGTCCCTCCTCTCTTAATCAATGCCTCCTACTAAAGTGTTTATCTTTATACCTACACATATTGACTTAACCATGCGGACTTAACCTGCGTTGCGGAAACATTCAAACATTTCTTCTTCAATATTTTGTTGAACGAACTTGTTTATTTCTTTCCTTCAAACAGCTATCGTTGTAATGCACATCTAATCTTACATACAACTATTATAACAAGCGAGGTCTATGGTGGCCAAACAACTAGTTATATAGAGTTTTTTTTAATTTCATTAACATTCAAAGTTATTATAATCGGGCCGCCAAAAATAATTGATTGATGGACAGGAATGTCATACAGATAGCTTCTATGTAAATGTCACATGATTTCTATTGTTACTTGGTGCTGTAAGCAATTCATAGAAGTACAATAAATGAAGCCTTCCAAATTGGGTTTATGGATGAAGTCACAATGTATCACACAAAATTAATTTATAAAAAAAGCAGCAAAATAATAATCTGAAGATATGTTTAAAGTTTTACTTCGAAATAATGAAAAGAAAAAAGAAATTGGTTAACCAGAATCAATAGGTCACATTTATTTCAGAAATGTGTTCATAAGGATTATCGTGCCTTGTTTTAAATCACAGGTAATCACAAAACAAGAGACCAATACCACAAGAAAAGCATAATAGTAACTTAAATAAATTAATTAAGTTAGGAAATTAAACCAAAATCCGCAAAAACGCAACTAGCCAGGGTCAGATTGGGTTTCTTCCTGAAGAAAATTTGTCTCTGCATCATTCAATGTCTCTTTTCCTATTAAGCGTATTGCATTTGAACTTCCACGCTTGATCAACTAGAGCTGGAGAGGCTGGAGTGCACTCTCTGGTCCCATCACATTCTGATAGCAACCATAATCGAACCGCTGTCAAATCTCCGATCAGGCGAATATCGGCGTGCGCAGCCCGCAAATGTTGTCATAACTAAATACCAACTGGAACCACTTGATTCTCCACGGGTTAAATATAAATATGGCACTAGCTGAACAGCTGATGTGTCAATTTCTCCACGGGTTAAATATAAATATGGCACTAGCTGAACAGCTGATGTGTGTCAACATCAGCGGAATCCAGCTGTTTGTTTTATTGGTATTTCCAATTCAAAGCCGGGAAAAATGCCCTATATTTTAGTGAAATTCGTGCATGGTTAGCATTGTAATTAAAATCGGTTTTGTCGACTGGCAACTTAGTGTTAACCATAGACCTTTTTTTTTTTTTTATCTAGTTGTTTATTTGGGACTTAAGCCGTCACCGACTATGCCAGCCCCATAGTGACTTTATAAGTATAATAATTACTTCAAGCTATCAGCTACTCCTTAGTGCCAATGACAGCTTGAAAAAATATACAACTTCTCTGAACTCGTTTGACCAGGGCTTTCCCAATGATTCGTGTATCTTAAAAAATAAATTCATTCTATCCGTAGACAATATTTTTTCAAGACCCAGTCGAAGCCTCTCGTTCAGAACACACTCCATAAACAGGTGAAATTGATCTTCTGGCTTGTCACAGGCAGAACAATTTGGAGAGTCCAGTTTCTTCATCATATGTCCCATTCTATTTAGAGGAGTGTGTCCTGATCTGAGTCTTAAGCCAATAGTAATGATTTCTCTAGGCAGGTAGACACTGCTAAACCAAGGGATACAGAGTGGTTCAGATAGAATCGTTTTGTACCAAATTCCCCTCTCCACAGACCTCCTGTCAAAGTGTTCTTTCCACATTTGTCTACATATTCCTTTGGCTTTCGGCAGAACGTCAGTGAAGAAAGGCTTGGTGGTGTAGATTACATTTGAGCACGTAGCTCTTTTTGCTAACTCGTCGGCTTTTTCATTGCCTTCTATGCCTACATGGGATGGAATCCATTGAAATTTAACATTTTTTCCGATTGATATCAGTTCCATAAATATTTTTAAGATTGTGTAAGCAATAGGCCTTCCCCGAGTCCCCTTCGTACAATAAACCAAGTGTTGAAGTGCACTTTTAGAGTCGGTCAAAATGACTATATTTTTTGCATTTAGAGATAAGCTGTACGAAAGGGCTTCAGAAATTGCTATGAGTTCGGCCGCCATTAAACCATAGACCTAGCATATCGCGCTGTGCTTACAAGACGAACACGCCAAATTGTCTTTTGACAGCTTCCCATGGTTAAATTAGATTTTAATTTTGTACAACCTTAAAAATGCCTAAATCCATTAAGTAATCCCACTTCATGAAATCTCACAGATGTCACAATCAATTATATTTTGACGGCCGTGACGATATTTTTTCCATTGGAAGTCTACAATAAAAATTAGAAAAATACCTGCATTTGACACAAAGCACCGTTCACACGCACAAACTCTTATCAAATAGCATGCTTCGAGCGTGCGGGCGGTGCCGTACACATTCGGTAAGTAAAGCATCAGATTGGTCGGCAATGTTCGTGTTACGTATGTTTTTACATTGTATTCTATATTCTTAATTTTAAGTATCATTAGTATTCTAAAGAATATTCTAACAACAAAAACAATATATTTTATTTGTCAAAAACGCATCTAGATAGAACAAATGTTGCCAGGATTATTCAAGCGTAGTTCACGCATATACCCGATAGACACGGAGACCCATTTGTGAGATACAAAAATAATACATTTCAACATGTTACTTACTTGTTTGGATTTTTTTATGGAATTGGACATGAATAGCTAATAGCAACTGACATGATATTAGCCTAACAAACCACATGGGAACTATGTCCCATGCCAGTACCTTCCTTGTATTGCTACATTGAAATGGATGGAAAACACAGAAAAATGATTGCAGTTTGGAAAAGGGTTAGGGAAACTTCAGGAATAAGAAGTACTCTTTGTTAGAAGAAAAAATCCTTAGCACACAAATTGAAATTCCGATATTTCACTTCGCTGTCCCCATAAAAAATTGTTGACTTCTATTCATGTACTAAGAATAAAAAAAATTTTTTTTTCACTTATGTAGAATCACTTAGTAAATTTTTTTTGCCCTTGTAGAAGTGAATGTAATACATTATACATACATACATGGCACACTCATTGAATGTAATACAATTTATAGTACCCGGCAGAAAATAATATACATCTGATGTTGGAAAGAGACAATCGGCTAGTTTCGGTTTTGTAAAGCGTCATCTCTCTCCCTCTTAATAGTTGCTGAGCCGATTGTCTATGCCGAAACTAGCCGATTGTCTCTTTCCAGCGTACGATGTGCATTTCAAGTTTCAATGCACAGAAAAATAGCTACGATAATTTGCGAGTGTAAGAACTTGCGTAGTACAGAATTAAAATCTGACAATCTGAAAAAAGTGCCAAACCACACACTTATTGGGAAAAAACCCTTCCCAAAAGCTCGTGCCAAGAAGTTTTCCAAAGACGTGCAAGTTCATAGTACGCATTAACAAAAGGATTAAAAGAAGCTACAAATCGAGTGCATTTCTACCCGCCTTACCATTAAAGCTAATGGGCATTTTTTATTTCTGCCTCATCAATTATTCTCTGCTGTATTGTGAATATGAAGATATTATGGCAATAAAATAAAATATTGGTAACAAAACTTTCAGCACGTTTGAGATGTAAGGAAATGTAAGTACATAACTGTAGCAAATTAAACTGACACATACTTAAATCAATGATTAACACAAAATGAAACGGTATCCGTGGAGTATGTTACTGTCGTCGCTTCATTACGAAACTGTGGTATAGTTGTGGAGAGTGGAAACATCTATGATTAAAATTAATTGAACTAAGTTTAAATGTGTGGTGCCATACACCAGATTCGGAGAAGCCAACTAATAGCTGTGCCCAATAATTTACTTCAAAATATTTTTTAACCGTCAGTGATTAAACATTACGTGTAACTACAATTTAATTATTTTGTTAAAAAATATATTCCAAAAATATTTTCTTCTTCAACAAAAAAATTCGTTATAGTAGAATAATTTATGGGAATAACAATTTGGGAATAGGGTGGATATTGACACCCCATTGGATATTGATGGGAATCACGCTGACCTCCAATCCATCACTTCTTTCGATCAAGTGCCTTTTGAAAGCGTGATCAAATTAACAGAATCGATGCAGCATCTGATTTTAACAACTTTTGGTCCACGAAATTTGAGAAAATCCAAAAAAAATTTGAAGTCCTGATACATTCAGAGGTTAGGAATTTGAAAGTTAATATGGAGATGGATTTTTTTGTTCTTGCAAACTTTGTTCAGTTTGCGATACATCATCACTTCTGTTAATTTGATCGCGCTCTAAAAAGCCACCCTTTATATATTTATTGACTTGGTTTTTAATCTGGGCCACGGAAAAAACACCCACACAGTTTCCAAACGAACAGCGCAAGCAACTCACACGGCCCGTCTCACTACTCAACTAAACATAATCACATACAATTCAAGCGGCGGAGTTAGCGTTGGCGTCCAACGTATCACAGTCGGCGCCCGCAGGCAACTCCTCGTACCGCGGCGGGGGCTCCGCGCCCGACGCCGCTGCGTCGCCCCGCTCCGTGTTGCCGTTGCAGTCCGCAGCCCCCGCCGCTGGCGCGCGGCCCTCCTCGACGTTCCGATTCTCGTCGGTGAGATTCTCCCGGCTCAGGTACGCCGGCGGCGGACCGAAGACCTTCGAGGGGGCGACCGTCACGGACTCGGAGTACGGCGGAGGAGCGACGACGCGGCCGACGAACGCCGCCGGGTCCCCCAAAACGGGATAGTTCTCGAAGTCTCCACCGAGGAGGTGTATCGTTCGCCCGTTGAGCGTGTACGTCTCGTTGGAGTTGAGCCGGACAAAGTCCAACTCGTCAATGTTGAGCTCGGCGACGTTGGGCGTGTCCGGGCGGCGGCCGGCGTCCCTCCGGAGCCGCGGGAGGCTCAGCTGAAACCGGCCGAGGTGCAAGGTGAGCGAGCGCTCCCCGTCCGTCCTGTTGAGGGTGATCCGGTCCAGGAGCCTCTCGACGGCGGTCGCCCGCCTCTGCCGCTCCCTCTCCGAGAGGTAGAAGTCGAGGGGCGCGCTGTAGTTGAGGTCCCTCCCGTCGGTGCCGGCGAAGTAGTACTCCCCGGCGTCGGACTCACCCGCCGGCGAGCGGTAGCTGCAGAGGCGCAGGTCGGGGGCGCCGGGCGACGCGGACGGCACGGTGGTCATCTCGACGTCGTCGGGGCTCCGCGTGGGCACGGCGCGGTAGCGGGAGCTAAACACGACGTCGGCGAGGCGGCCAAGGCCGAAGTTGGTGGGGCGCGCCGGCGGCGCCGCCTCGGCCTCCGGTGCTGACTCCGCGCACGGCGACGGGGGCTGGCGACAGACAACGAATTGTGAGTATGAGTCACTTTCTGCATTAGGCAAGAGATACCGCTACATCGCCCGTCTGTATCTTGGGGGAACACTGCATACATCTCTTTACATATTGAATTTTGCAAAAAAATTACATATTAGCAAACTTGCAAGTAAGATGTAAGCCTTATGAAATTTGACTTCGGGCATTAGGGTTAAGAACTTTACGAGAGCGTAGAGAAAGAGGAGATCTCATAGAAACTTTTAACTTGACCTGGGCCCCTACTACAAACCTTATCGAGTAGGCGCTATTGAGGAGGTAATGCCGCCTGTCAAAAATATTGTATGCGTTTGACAGATGGTATCGACAGTGCTTTCGAGATAGAACATTTTTGACAGGCGATATCGCCTCCTCGATAGCGCCTACTCGATAGGGTTCGTAGTAGGAGCCCTGTACTCAAGTACAGGAAATGTACACAAACAAAAAAACACCAACCTCCGTTGCGATTCAATGAAGCTATCCTATACCTCCGCCAAGCCAAACCCTCGCAAGCACTTGATCGCAAACAGAGTTGTGGACTCTTGAAACAAGCTACCTAATGAGCGCGATTCGTAGCGCGCCTGGTACTAGCACGGTGGAGCGTGGTGCTGTCTCGCTCACTCTATGTACACCTCGCCTGTTACCTGACGCTGAGGAGAATCGGGCGCGGTATCGACGACCGGCCGCGGCTCGTAGCGCGGCGGGTACTGGCACGGTGGAGCTTGGTGCTGTCTCGCTCACTCTATGTGCACCTCGCATGTTACCTGACGCTGGGGAGAATCGGGCGCGGTATCGACGAGGGGCCGCGGCTCGTAGCGCGGCGGGTACTGGCACGGTAGAGCGTGGTGCTGTCTCGCTCACTCTATGTGCACCTCGCATGTTACCTGACGCTGGGGAGAATCGGGCGCGGTATCGACGAGCGGCCGCGGCTCGTAGCGCGGCGGGTACTGGCACGGTAGAGCGTGGTGCTGTCTCGCTCACTCTATGTGCACCTCGCATGTTACCTGACGCTGGGGAGAATCGGGCGCGGTATCGACGAGCGGCCGCGGCTCGTAGCGCGGCGGGTACTGGCACGGTAGAGCGTAGTGCTGTCTCGCTCGCTCCGCCCGCGCGTAGCTGTGCAGCGCCGCTCTCTTCATGTGCATCTTGCAGATGGCAGACACCAGCAGCACAACAGCTATCATGAAGATCAACGCGCACGCTGCAAGATGGGGACGGTATTTTTTGTTTTCAATTTTGAGGGATCCAAATATTTGTAACAGCGGGATTTTTGTCGGTGAGTGTATTTCTAAGTGATTTTTTATTACATTCAAGATTAATTTCCAATGCACAAAACTGTACAAATACATACTCTGTGAAAATTTGAACTGTCTATGAGTTTGTGAGACTGTTCATGCGATACAGTCCGCTGACATATGAATGGTCGGACGAACAGATGGACAGAGGAGGCTAATTAATAGGGTCCCATTGGCCCCTTATGGGTACGTAACCCTAAAGAGAGATTCCCCAAATAATATGGTAAAAAATCATAGTATGGTAACATTGAAAACATTGGGGAAATCTTGATGATTGAATATAAAAAATAGATGTTTGATTTACATTTGTAAAAAAAATTAACCTAACATGTTTTATATTGTTAAGGAGTCATTTTTATTGTATTAGGAGTCATAATCAAAATCTGGGGCGAGATACACTCTAGACCACACATTACGTCTATTTCTGCATCAGATTCACTCTCAATATACATTTCCCAAAGACAAACTAGGACACAATCCATTTCATCTTCGACATTCTTTTTTTTCCAGATCGAAGACATATATCCCATGTGGTTTCCATTCTGCAGGAGTAACGCTTAGATATTTATATACGTACATCTGCGATATCTACCATATTAAAAATACTAATTAAAAAATAAATTTAAAAACAGTGAGCAAAAATCGTGTTGCTACGGAAGCTGTCATAGTAAAAAAGCATCGAGAGTAAACCTTTGTTAGGATGTGATTTATCTGGAATTCAAGCATTCAACAATAGCAAACTTCTCACCTGTGACAGTGTAAATGCTGGTCTGAATGAATCCGTAGTCGTCGGGTGAACGCGGTGCAGGGGCCAGTCCGCCGCCCAGCTCCGGTGGGTCGGCGTAGCGCTCGCAGCACGTCGGCGGCTTCCAGTTAATCTCCAGCGCTGTGTCGTAGCACCATGCCTCCGAGATGCACCGCCCGTCGTCGCACGGCAGCTTGCCTGCGCACAGCACACCACATTTAAATTAACCACAGTTAATGAACATGTCATCACAGTACACTAACCATAATACTGTCAGAGTAGACTAACCATAGTTCTGCCATCACCGTCCATTCACCGTGTTCTGTCATCACAGTACACTTACAGTAGAGCAGCCAGCAGAGTATCTTCACCATAATGCTGTCTTCAGAGTAGACTAACCATAGTGCTGCCATTACAGTGCATTCAACGTAGTGCTGTCGTTACAGTCCGCTCACGTAGTGGTGCCATCATAATACACTCACCGTACTGCTGTTATGACATTAAATTCTCTGTAGTGCTGCCATTGTACTCACTGTAGTGTTGCCATCACAATACACACACTGTACTGATGTTATCACAGTACACTCACCGTAGCATGGCTGGCCGGTGCCGCAGGTAGCTTCACTCTCGTCCTCGCCGTGCCGGCAGTCCGGCCGCCCGTCGCACACGAAGTACGACATCACGCAGATGTGGCCGCAAGAAAAGCCACCGCGAGAGCAACCCGCCGGCGCTGTCGATCACATTACACCATAAAGCGACAGCTGCTTTGGAAAAAGCAACGGGTCTAATGACCAGAAGTGACGATAAAAGTAAGAGTGTTCTATCTACCAGTCTATCTTCTGATTGAATGATGCAATTCTTTTCTGGAGACTCCATTTCTTAATTCATCAAATGCCTTTTAATCAATTCCTTTAAATGTAATGTTATTTAGATTTTGCTTGTAGTTCTCTTTTGTGAAACTGGTTGACTAAAGGAAATTGCTCAAGTGATAAGTCCCCAGTTAAAGTTAAAGGACTTCACGATTGTTAAGAGAGTCAAATACACCTCGCCTTGCGAAACCACGCTCAGCAGGGCAATATACCAGCGGATTTGCGGACTATTGCTGATCTATCGAGCTTGTTCAAATTACGCTTGAAGACTCCCAGGTTATAGGTATGAGGAAAGGCACCCAACAGCAGACATTGAATTATTAACGATTAGGTACATTTAAAAATAGCGGTACGTACCAGGCGGCTGCACCACCACGTACTTGGCGACAGAGTACGGCGGCACATCGCACACGTACGCGCCCGTGTCCTGCTTGCGCAGCAGGGGCAGGTGCAGGCGGGGGCCGCGGACCCAGCCCCCCTCCGCCGTCCCCGCCTCCGCCGAGGCGTTAATCCTGCCAGTGAACGCACAACTCAAGAATAATTCTGTTTATGTAAATGATTTACACTACCAGCTTAAAGTTAAGCTTTTAATATTTAAAATAATTCTATTTGGTTTTTTTTTTGTTCACAGATATGGCACTGATCACTTTCTTAGTTATTTTGTTCCGGGAGTTCAAAAACAAATGCAGGTAATAACAATTTAAACTACAGTAGAAATCCCGTGTAGAGAAATCTGTTGTTATGTCCAATCTTATTTAGCGAAAAAAATTGTGCAGTCGTGATTCCATGCAGAATCCATACATTGAGGGTCCATACAAAAACAACGAAATTGAATCTTAACCTTTTTGTTGTCAAAACGGTTAAGATTCAAATATTAAACAAATAAGAAGAAATAATAAGAAACAAATAAGCCCTTGCGTAATTTAAAAAAACTGGCCATGTGCGAGTAGGACTTGTACATGGCCATAGCTCAATGTCAAAATAAAATGAATAAAAATAAATAGCACAATTATGTACTTGTTCTAGAATATTGAGTCACTAAAAAAAGGTTTTATCGGAGAGAGCCTCTTTTAAATTATAGTACACTTTATCAAGGAGCAATCATTTTATCTCATTTTTATTACAGTCACCAAGTTAGTCGAGGCATATGATTTCCATGATCTCACCAACCTTTTCATCATCGACCTACATGCAATCATTGAATGCCACAAACATTTTTTAGCGATTAACTTATTAACGATTTAAAATTATTTGCGGATTAATTAATCAGTTTTAAAAACTAAAAATATCACAGCAAATGTTACCTTGCGTTAGCGCCGGGTGGCAGTGTCCAGTGCACATTGGCGCCGCGCCCCTCGCCACACGTCAACGAGAGCGAGTCGTTGATGCGCTTCACGATGACGTCCGTGTAGCTCGGCTCGTCGTCGCTGAAGATGCGCGGTGCGTTCCGCTCCGGCAGGAGAAGCTCCGCCGAGCCTGCAAAGGGACACATTATATGTGATAAGCAGTGGTTTTGACCAAATTACAAGAAAGAGTTCGAGAAAGTACTTGGCATGTCACGTGTCACCATGTGGTGTGTTTTGGCTTAACAGCATGAATGGCGTAAGTGGTATTAGGCATCTATGTCCAGTAACATTAAATAAAAGACATGTAAGTGCCAAAATCAGCTTGTTATTTCTGAATGATATACGAATATGTAATTTCCTTTCACGAAGACAATGCTACGGCACACAAGTCCAGTTCTATGACCAGGCTATGAAATACTTAAAAATCCTCCGCAGTTATCAGATCTCACTGCTAGTGATTTTTATTTATTTATGAGAGTGGAGGAATTACCTAACTCCAAACATTGGAAGAAAAATTCAAGGTGACATGAAGAGTTATCAAGGAAGGGAATTTTAAATTTAGATAAAATATATGTCAAGTTATTCATCTAAGATGATTGTGCTAAAGTTAACTACCAGTCGCGGAGGTCCAAATTACAATTAGTGCCATGCGAGGCCACGATTCTAGTAGGAAGCGTAGGGTAAAAGCCTCACTTCATAGATTAATTTTGTAATGTTTGCAAGCTATCGGATAAGGATGATGTTTTTTGCTGTAGCAGCGGTAAAATTAGAAAACGATGTATTTGCGAGAGAAACCGAGGTAGTCTTAGCAGACAACTTTAGGGTGTAGCACTTACAGATCGCCGCATATGCGAGCATTATCGCCCGCCACATTCTGCCCCTACTCACTGAGCCCACACTGGATGAACATTTTAAAAAGCTTCCCGCAGCTTTTAATTGGAAAAAAAAACTAATTTATTCGTTCCTCTGAATTTCACGTTGTTGCTGGGCCGCCATATTTGTTTGTGCTTGGCTGTCAAGTGTCAGATTACTTTTTCATGTCAGGTTTATCCATTGAGGGAAAAGCAAGGGTTTTATCCAACCCTGTCTTCAACATTTTAGAATTGGGACCAACAAGAAAACAACTAATAATGTAACCTTGTATGTACCTCATCTAATAACTGCTCAATACAGTTATAATTAATAACTTCCTATTTTTGGGGAGTTGAAGCAGACATAGCGACGAACGATTGTGGCTTAGAGCATTTAGGATCCTAAATGCTCTAAGGATTGTGGCGTCATCTATAAGGACGCAAAGACCCCCTAACATTTCAACTTTGTTACGTTATTGTGCCGAATATATTGGTCGGTTTGCAGCATAAACTCATTGTCCCACAGAATAATCTAATGGCAAACAGTTTCCAATTGACCCACTTCGATCTCCGTGATTTGAGCGGTAGTAACATAAATCGCACAGACGATAACAAAATTTCATAATTTTTATTCCGATTGTTCTTTATATCATTTAAGTTTTATACATTTCATGGTTTACCGATCCTATAGATAAAGGCTTTCGGTATGTCAACAGTGAATGGGTGCATTACCTGCCTGTTCCGCGTTGAGCGGTTGTAGAAAAGGGACGGAGGGATAGCGTTATACAGTTCTGCATTTTCCATGTTAGAGACGAGGTGGAGGGTCTCTAAATTCTGGGATACCTCAGGGTCGTCAAGAGGCACTGCACGAAGTTGTATGCAAGTATAGGGAGCCAAGTAGGTAGTTAGGTGATGACTTAGGTAGGTACTATGACAACACCGTATACCTACAGGACACCGTATTGAGGAGTTGCAGGTTTTGTAGGCAACCTTGGTGAAATTCTCGATATGGCCCTGGAAAGTCGGAGCTGTAGAATGAAGTCCACTTCGCGCTAGATACTAGTCGTGGGCGTTTCCACTGGTCTTCGAAAACGTTAGTAACCGTTATTGCTGATGCCGATAGCCGTTAACGGAAACGGTTTCAAAAAGAAATAAAAGAAAAGTCCCTCTCCCTTTTTCTCCTTTTTTTTGTTTTTTTTTTGGCTGGACATGAATGGGTATAATGACATCTAGCACGGTTCGATCACCTCACATGAATTCTGAATCTCGAGTGCAGTGACCTGTATTCTCAACAAAAATCTAAATCAAGAAAGAGGTTTTGTTACTATGTAGTTATCGCAAACAATGAAGAACTCAGACAAAACTTATTATCCTCGACAAAATAATCCCCAGAAATAATATAACACAAATGATAAATAAACATAATTATCATTTATTTTATATGCCTATTAGCATTTAGAAATACCAATCGTTGGACTTTTTCTGTAAGCAAACCACAACGGCGGTCGTTAACAATGTAGCCCCTCTTCGATTACAGTGCGCACTGCGCGCGCGCATTACAGTTTCGGCGGTAACCCCAGTTGCGAGAGTCGCCGGCTACAAGCCGCAACGAAGTAATTATTAATATTACTAACATTACTCGTAACCCCAGTTACGAGAGTCGCCGGCTTCGAGCCGGTTACAGTTCCATTGCGCGAGCGAGACAGTCGCGGCTGGCGGGTCGTTGCGTCTAGACGTCTCGCAATCTACGGGCTTTCGTTGGCGCGCCGGGTGCGGTGCGCTACAACAAATTTGTAGCGGCCATACTGCTCGGCGTAAAATGAATACTTCGTTTTTACCAATGATTTCAAAGGTAAGGATACGCCCTTATATAGAATTGAAACAAATCTTCTCCATACAAGCAAAAAGTAGCGCCATCTATCCAAACTCGGAAGAACTACGTGAGCGCCGTGTCAAAGTCGTGTTGACAACTCGCCGCCATGTTGCATTAGGTCTAACGATGTAACCTTGTACCTGCGTCCTTAAATGTTTTCTTTTTAATTTAAACTTTTAAGTTCTTTTAACTTTTATGAATGAAAAATGTTTTTTGTAATTTCAAGGTATTCAAGTTAAATACAATTTGAATTTTCTCTTGTACCTGCTTGGTCTGGATCTAACTGCCTGTCATGTCAAAATTTGTTTTCGTTATATCTAGGGAAACACTGGTCGTAGACCCATCATGCGACCACTCGAAGTAAAGGTCCCGACCTGATCTATCTGCCTGTCATGTCAAAATTTGTTTTCGTTATATCTTGGGAAACACTGGTCGTAGACCCATCATGCGACCACTCAAAGTAAACGTCCCGACCTGATCTACCTGCCTGTCATGTCAAAATTTGTTCTCGTTGTATCTTGTGAAACACTGATCGTAGACCCATCATGCGACCATTCAAAGTAAACGTCCCGATCTGATCTACCTGCCTGTCACGTCAAAATTTGTTCTCGTTGTATCTTGGGAAACACTGATCGTAGACCCATCATGCGACCATTCAAAGTAAACGCCCCGACCTGATCTAACTATCTGGAATGTCAAAATTTGTTTTCGTTATATCTTGGGAAACACATGACAGGCAGATGGATCAGGTCGGGGCGTTTATTTTGAGTGGTCGCATGATGGGTCTATGACCAGTGTTTCCCAAGATATAGCGAAAACAAATTTTGACATGACAGACAGGTAGATCAGGTCGGGACGTTTACTTTGAGTGGTCGCATGATGGGTCTACGACCAGTGTTTCCCAAGATATAACGAAAACAAATTTTGACATGACAGGCAAGTAGATCAGGTCGGGACGATTACATTGAGTGGTCGCATGATAGGTCTATGACCAGTGTTTCCCAAGAAATAACGAAAACTAATTTTGACATAACAGGCAGATAGATCAGGTCGGGACGATTACATTGAGTGGTCGCATGATAGGTCTATGACCAGTGTTTCCCAAGATATAACGAAAACTAATTTTGACATAACAGGCAAGTAGGTAACGTCGAGCCACTCATACTCATATCCACTCCAAAAAAAACCAGAAAGAAAAAGGACGCCCGTACAAGGTTAATTCACCTACACGTGCGACGCGCGGCATGGCGTCACTTGCCCGCTTATGAAGTTTGGTAGTTAATTAAATTATCAATTGAAAATGCAATTATTCAATTGTTAAACAGAAAAAAATATTATCTGAGTTTACTTATCGATGATACGTTATTACATGTGTCTTTGTAAATTTCGTATCGTTTTTTATGCATCCTTTTCCTACGCAACAAGGGCATTTTCACGACTCAACATCACTCTGCAGTGGTCCGCAGACGACTGAGTCGCGTTGGCCCTAAAACGAATATTTTAGGGCCAACGTACTGGTGCCATTATTCGTGCGCGTTGACCGGGTCCTTACGAAATAATATATAAGTCAATGGTTTTTACAGTAGTAACAGTTTACAAACCCATTTCTCATTTCTCGTCCCACGACTACTAGATACGCATGATGTGTGTTGCTCGTGGTGAACTCAACGAGGTTCTGGAGAGCCCGTCCGAAAATATTTTTGAGGGTTCCTTCAGTCTAATAACGAGGAGCTGTTTATCGGCCTCCACTTCAGCCCCCGCAGTCCGGTGACGGTACCTGGCTAGTGTGCTGTCATCTGCGTATGTCTAAATGTCTCCCAAACTGAGCGGATCATTAACTTGTATCGCAAGAGCTATTCCTTTGAATACCTATCAAAATCGGATTTTCTAGGGGGGGCCTGGCCTCTGAGATCAGGGCCCCTACTACCACGGAATATTGAGGAAATTGTTCTGTGCCTACTACGAACAGCGACAGCGACAGCGCTTTCAATACCATCTGTCAAACGCATACAAATTTTTGACAGGCGATAATATCGCCTCGTCGATAGCGCCTACTTGATAGGGTTCGTAGTAAGGGCCCAGGTAATGAGCACGATTAAGGTGGGCCTTTCCGCTCAACTCCCCATACAAACGTAGAAAGAAGATTATGCCCATATTTCTGGTCACAGATTCCAAATTTTGCTCAAAATAGCTTTATTTGATCAAACTAGATGTCTGATGACCGTTGTAAAATTTTGTTTGGTTTCTTAGTTATTAGATCCGAAAGTTAGAATTTTTCGCGCGTTTTATATAATAATTTCGGAGGTGGATTAACACGAAGGATGGAGGTAGAGAGGAGATGGTCTTAGCAAACTGGGTCTGTGTCCACCAAGTGGGTCCTTCGTCACAGCCCACGTGATAAGAAGGCGTGGCTTAGCGTCATTTGCGACATGGCACTGGCGGTGTTAGGTTGTGGGACAATAATATGGTTTGCAGCGCAATTTTCAGCGAACAGTCGATTACACGATGAAATTTCGTGAAAAATGTTGGAAACAAAATTGTATTGTTAGTCGTCAATTGATACAAGACAATCTCGACCGTACAGTACAATGGACTAAAGGCTGGCTCTTAACATTAAATGCTAGCAAATGTACAGTGCTGCACATAGGCAAAAGGAACCCACACCACCAGTACACAATCGATGGATTACCACTAAGTGCAGTTTCTTCACAAAAAGACCTTGGAGTGACAATATCACACGATCTCAAGTGGGAACCAAACATCATTGAAATTGTAAAGAGAGCAAATTCACTTCTCTATATGGTTAGGAAGTATTTTTCACACATCACAGCAGAAGTATAGTACAGTCCTCTCCTAGAGTACGCATACCAAGTCTGGAACCCATACTTCAAGAAGGATAGCGATTCAAGTTAGAAAGAGTACAGGGAAGAGCCACTAAGATGGTGTTGCCTCTCAGGAATAAGCAATACGAGATTCGATTAGAGGCCCTGGGCCTTACTTCACTCGAGGAGCGAAGAAAGCGAGGCAACTTAATTGAAACCTTCAAAATATTAAATGGACATTATGACGAACGTAACATAAAAGCTATGTATTCCCTGAACACTGACCAAAGACTTCGTGGACATTCTCTGAAACTCAATCATAATAGTTTCAATTCCAACCCGAGGAAACACTTTCTGTCAAACCGTGTTGTGGAAGACTGGAACAAGCTGCCGGAGGAAGTCATAAGTGCTAGCTCAGTGAACAGTTTCAAAAATAATTTGGACAATCATGTAAAAAATATAAAAACAACATTCGTATTATGAACACTTGAAATAAAAATAATAAAAACAATGTGCACTCAATCAGTGAATTACACGTATCAGCTTGCAGCTGCTATATAATAATAAAACATTACACAGGACAAAACAATCTAAACTTTGCAGGTGGAATTAAGTTTCATTTGTCAGTAAAACACCTCATATTTTATAATTTTAGTCAATATTCGAGCATTGTATCGATGTATCGGTCTTGCTATGTGCCGATAGATGGCGCGCAATAATTTTCTTTGTACGGTAAGAAATATTGATCTCATGATGCAAATTTTTATGACATTTTTAAATTAACATTATTTGAATCCGCGTGTAGATTAGAAGGTAGGAATTTCGAAGGTTCTTTATAGAAAAACTCACAGTAAAATGCAAAAGGCGCCATCTAGTTGTAGTCTTGTAACCACTAAGAATAGCTCTCAGAATCGCTGCTACCAGAATACCGGTTGTTCCTGTAGATGGATTTAGCACAAAAGGCGGAGCTTGAACCCCCACCGTGAAATGTTTTTCCCACCGCTTCCCCGCGCAGTGTCACGCTGCGTTCCTGAGTAATATGAGGTAATAACACCTCCTCTCTACCTCCATCCTCCGTGGTAACGACTCTCTCCAAATGAGTTTATTTTTCCATTTGACAGATTGACATGATAAACTTCTTCTAGACAGAAGACGCATGATTTCAAATTTACTAAATGAAGGACGGGTAGGTAATTGGACCAATAACATTATATAGTGTACTTTCGAGGTAATGAATGCGAATGACTTTGTATCCCAATATCACTAAACTTCAAATAAAACATCGCTTGCCTCTGGGGTGAATCCGATGACTGTATTATTCTCAAGATCACATTGATGAGATGTAGTAAGAAAGTAACTATATTTGTTTGCATGAAAACGAAGAACGATGGTTAATTTTGGCATGCACGCTGAGATTCATAGATGTTACTCGTACTTGGCTGAGCCAAAGTATGTCTTTCGACTGTCATTTTTGACATAAAAATGTATGGAACAAATGCCAAATTTGACGGTCGGAAGGAATTATTTGGAAGTACAAGTTACGTCTATGTATTTCAGCATTAGGTCCATATAAAACCACGCATGGATATTTTTTCATTGCTCGCAGCACCGTAACTAATAACTATAACTAATATCGGATTTCTTCGTAATTAGTGTTTAGGCCGGTGTCTACTACCGGTGTTCCTAAGAGAAATCAGTTATCATTACTTACTATCTTCATTCCTGAAGATACTCAAGTCCACATAGAATTTTTGTTCCTCAGCTGATTCCAGTGAAAAAATTTTGAATTTTGAAAAATGAGGTTCTAAACTAAATTCTTACAAATCATTGATTTCCGTCACGTTTACAATTACATAACATACTATATTCATCACATAGACAAAGGATAGTAGGGATACGCTGCTAACGTTATACAACGTACAAAACTCGCTGAATACTGCCTTTTTTCGCTGGTACTATATTTCTAACCAGCGCCATCTCCCGCCACTACCAGAACTAGTTACACCGTTATTAAACTAAGCTTATTAAAGCCCACGTTACATTTTGACTATGAAATACGTAATGTCATTGTAGATAAAAATATTTATTTTCATTGGTTTGCATTTAATGTATCCTCAAATGTCAATGCAATTGACTTTAATTATCCCTGTTCAACACTTGTATGACGTTAGCAATCTTTCCCAACTATTATTTATCTATGCTCTCATGGACGTTGCCCTGGGGGTCCATTCAGGGTAAGAGTGAGTTCGAATTAGTCACTAAATATAAACTATTTTTTTTAAATAGTTAATGTTTTCACACTTCTTGAAAATGATTACATTTGGGTAAACATCTGGTCTGCCCCGTAAATACGGTGGAAGTACGTACAAATAACGGTTCCGTTATTTAAATAATAATATATTTTCCAGCTATTTTTACGTTAACTCACTCCCGAACTCGAACTCACTCTTACCTAAATGGGCCCCAGCCTCCCCTATTCATCCCCACCCAACCAAAAATGTATCCATTCATGTGCAGTCTCGTATTGTGTATGAATGCAGAGGCGTCGCCAGCCGATAGCCCAGCATGTCCGAGTGGGAAAGGTGTGGGGGGGACAAGTCTATATGTATATGGAGGACTAGCTGAGGTATAACAAACAAGTTACTTTTTAGCTTTCTCCAGCACCTGGTTGACCGCTTCTAGGCCAATCTCTACCAATGCCAATATTTGCGGCTTAGCTTCTTGCAGCTTCTGCTGAAATTCTTCCACTTTCTGTAAACAGAGCTTAGGTAAGTCCACATTAGAAAAAGGAATAACAGGTGTCATGTTGTTTCTTGCTACGCCTCCGTTTGGACGAATCATCGTATGGGTAGCAACCTGACATGACATAACAACCTGGATGGCTAATACCACAAAACTACCGTTACGCACCGCCATGATACGGAACTGTCTAACCTGGGGGCGTAATTTGAACAAGCTCGATAGCTCAGCGAAAATCCCCGAATTTCGTCCGAATGATAAGCGGAACATGTTCCCCAATTACGAGGACGCGATGAAAAACCGAAAAGAAGTGGCCAATTATTATGTCATGACTTTTTTTTTATTTGTGTTTTATTTTAATTTGAAATTGTATGGCGTACGGCAATCCGTTAAATTTATTTTCAATCAATAAGTAAATGTAAACGCTCTCCAGGGAAGGTGAGCGAGCCAGAGCTCATCGGCTACCTGCTTGGAGTGCGCGGAGAGAGCGTTCAGCCCCTCCTGGAACTTGGAGAAGTCCAGCTTCTCGTCGGCCGCCCGCTGAAAGGCGCGCCTCGCCGTCTCCTCGGTCACCTCCACGCCGTCGATTATCTTGGCTGAAAGCAACAATAACCAAGCAGGGCTCTGAAAGCTGGGAGTTCACCACGTCAGTATTGCACGCCCGATCAAATACTGCTGCTCTAAAGGCGCAGATAAGGTGGAATCTGGTGAATCTGGAGAATGGTTTAGCTAAGCACCTGCCTGGCTTCCCGGACTCGCGGCGTGCCGTGTGCCTCGTTCAAGACTCCGATTAATCCAAGAACTAGGAGACCAAGGATCCTACAAATGTATATAACGTGAATAAGCTTGGCCGGCCGGCATGGTTTTCGCAAAAAGTTGAAATTCCACGGGGGTCTCTCCTCTTTATATTCATACTAGCTGAGGTACCCGGCTCCGCTCGGGATAATGTCGTTTTTAACTGATTTCGGGCTGGTCAAGTTCAGCCTGCGTTTGCAATGTAAGCGGAAAAAATTTAATTAATTACGACATCACATTGGAAACCTCAAAGATAACAGTATTTCTCCACTATTTAATGGATGTTATTATACATATAAACCTTCCTGTTCAATCACTCTATCTATTAATAAAAACCGCATCAAAATCCGTTGCGTAGTTTTGATGATTTAAGCGTACATGGGGATATAGGGACAGAAAAAGCGACTTTGTTTTATACTATGTGGTGATTAAGCTAATAATCGAGTGGATTATGAATTGATATTTACATATAAGACACAGCAACCAATGGACGAATGTATATAATGGTATAAATCCGAATGCCAGCTATACAGTTCATCCTGAATTACATACACTACTTTATTTCTCTTTCTGAGTTGGATAAGTGCATTCGTCACAAATGCGCGCAGTTTCATGCTTCGGAATCCCTGAAAAGTCTGGTGTCTCCGTCCCCTACCAGGTGGTAAGATCCCGATCGGTTCGGTTGGTACAATCGCATTGGATGAAAAGATGATCGTAGCGGCATTGACAACTGTCAGTATTTTCTATCCATTTCAATGTAGCCGTACTGGAAATGTGAATTGTTGGGCTGATATCATGAGCCATGTCCATTTACATAAAAAAACCGGCCAAGTGCGAGTCGGACTCGCACACGAAGGGTTCCGTACCATCGTACAAGATTTAACACAAAAAAATCTCGTTTTTCGAATGGTTTTATTTTTATGTTTATTTAGATTTTCACTGTTGTTCGACATAATACTTAATGTTTACGGATATACAGTGTTAAAAGGCTCACTTCTTTCCGACGTTTCGTCCACCACGTTGCGGACATCATCAGGATCGCGGCGCGACCTCGAGGACCTCTGACGCGTCGTCCAGTCAGAAGTCGGAAAGAAGTGAGCCTTTTTAACACTGTATATCCGTAAACATTAAGTATTAGGTTTTATTTTTTATATTTTTTTAATTTTACCTATATGTTGTTATAACGGCAAAATAAATACACACTCTGTGAAAATTGCAGCTGCCTACCTATTACGGATCATGAGATACAGCCATGTGACAGACGGACGGACGGACGGACGGACGGACGGACGGACGGACGGACAGCGGAGGCTTAGTAATAGGGTTCCGTTTTCCCGTTTGGGTACGGAACCCTAAAAACCAGCTAGCTACTAGAAATTAGGCTGAGTTGGAATTCGAAACTCTCAAGCAAAACGGCATGCACCAGGGCACAATAATGGCAAGGCCGTGTATCCATGGAGGTGATTTCTTCACCTCCACGCGTGTATCAAATCGCAGGGCCCATCGACTACTTTAACTTACCTTCTTTCAACCATGTTATGGCGGAGTCTACGGTCATTTCAGAGCCTTCTTTCAGCTTGGAAACGATTTCTTTGAAGTTAGCTTCCATCGCAGTGATAAATTCGGTGCGTTTATGTAGTCGAATCAAATTATTTATATTTCTTACGGTGCGTAATATTCATGTACAATGCAGTGTCAGGTGTCATACATATTGATTTTTCTTTTCGCGGGAACTGACACATATGACAGAGAACAGAAGAAGTAAAACTTGAAACTGGTTCCAAGTATTACATCTCCTTCATCAATTTGGTTATTGTTTTTTAAGATCTCCCTTCTCAACGGGACTAACTTTAATAATGTAAGCGGGCGCAGCAGAAAATCGTGCTATTGCGCTCTGGCACCTTCTCTGATTCAATGAAAAATAGAAGCCCCGTGTTGAGAAGGATCCAAGACGCCAACAACTGGCTTTAAATGTGCGATGATGCATATCTATAGCCATTTCGCCGAAATTACAAAACGATTTACCTACATCTAAAAGTAAATCACGAAAGTTATAGTCAAAAATATAAAAAAATAAAATTTTTAATCTTCTGGAACAAGCTGGATGAATAACTAACAATTTTAGATCTCCAACGGGAAAAGTGCTCATGATCTTATTTCCACGTTTGTGCGCCTCACCCGACTACGCACATGGGATTTGGAACTCTTACGGAGGTTGCGAAAACCAGTCGAACGACCAGGTTCCCGTGCTCTTCTTAGAGGAAGGCCCTGGCATGGTACCTAATTTCTTCTGGAGCTCCGTGTATTGGGCTAACAGTATGACGGTTACATACCATTGACTGGGTAATTCCCTGACTAAGAAGGGCATGGAGGGGTTTGGCCTGTCGAGTCAAAGGGCTTGTCTATGGAAGTGTATACCCACGGAGATCGATCTCCATGTGTATACTCATTCCCTGCCATAATTTCTGCTCTTCCTAAAGTCGATAAAAAGTTTAGAAATGTTCTGTAATTTCGGTGCTTGTTACGATAGATTCACTAACTACCAATAACTATGGAATCCTACAAAACAAAATAACCGAGTAAATAGCTCTGCAAAAGGGGACTGCCGGTTCCTCAAAATCACGGGGATCACGATGTCATGCGAACAATAGAATATGTATAGAATATACATATTCCGGGAGGTCACGACATTTTTGGTCACGATAAGGTAAATGGCTGAATCTGGGTTCACGTGTTAGAGACCAACCCTCTGATGCTAAATATGTCGGTCTGCCTGTTCCCAGTGGTTGCGTTATCTAGATTGGCTATATAAAATAGATGTTGGTATGTAACTGCTGATGAATGTACAGATTTTCTAGAAACATTGATACCTATTAATTATGCAACAATAACCAGTCGGTTTTTTTTATTAAATACTTAAATATACCTAAAGTTATATCTGTAACCTAAATCGCCTATAACTAACAAATGCAACCAAAAATTTGTTCAGTTTTTGTATTGGTAACTAAGTTTGTACTGATACTTTCATGCTTTGTCCTTTGCATTTATTTATCTTATCACATATATTTTTTGTCACCATAACTACTCTTTCAGCCGCCTTATCTACGTAACGCAACCACTTGGAACAGGCAGACTAACACATTTAGCTTCAGAGGGTTGTACTTTATCCTGTGAACCCAGTTTCAGCCATTTACGTTATCGTTACCATTTTTGTCGCGACCTCCTAGTCTATAACGGATATGCGAACTTGCACGCAGGGTAGTTGGCGGGTGTAGGACAATGACGTCACACGCTTGTACACTCACCTACAATAATGTTTCTATAATTTATTTTTATTTAGTCAGGTTTTTTTATGTAACCTTACATGGATGTTAGCCATCCATGTAAGGTTGCATACACACAACAACCGTTATGATATTAGCCCAATACACCAAATTACCGAAGGAATTAGATGCCATACCAGGACCTTCCCTTAATGAGAACGGCTACATTGGACTGGATGGCAAAACACGGTCAATGTTTCATTGCCGCTTCGACCATGTTTTCATCCAATGCGATGGTACTTACTCGGGCGGGCTTAAACCCTACCACCTAGTAAGGGAAGGGGACCTACAGTTTAACATGGGTACCGAACCATGGAGCAGCTCGCATTCGTGACGAAATGCACTTATCCAACTCATAATGAGAAAGAAAGTGGTGCATTCGAGGATTTGAACCCCGACCTCTGGTATGCTCATGGTTTGATTGATTGATTGATTGAAAATTCTTTATTACGCCACAAAAAAAAAAAACAATTTACAAAAGAAAGTATAGTGCAATAACAACATGGTATCACTAGGCTACGAGCCGCTCGAAAACGCAGCTGCAGGTACTCAGTTTATTCAGTTTTATTGCACGAAGTCGTACATAAGTTCTCAATGGCTTTGAAATAACAGTGAATACTTGTCATAATTAGTAAAAAGACATATGTAGAAAGTTACCTAAGGTGTGCCTCTGTGTGGGTTCCGGCACATAAAAATATGCAATTAGGCACGGCATTTCTTCTCGTGCCAGCCTACTAAGATCTTTGGCGTTCGTGGTTCGGATTCCACGATAAAAGTAAGTTTATCGTGGAATCCGAACCTTCTTTCGCACCAAGATTGGTACCATCGTATTAAATAAACAATGATCGAAGCGGCAATGAAATTCATCCAGTTCCTTGTACATCATCGAGTTGCTTAGGGAATGCGGTATGACGCGGTTCGGTCATGAGTAGCGATGGGTGAAATCACAGAATGAATGAATGAATACCTGTTACAAGTTCAAAAATTATGAGCAAGTTCTCGGAATCCCGATTCCACTGCTATTGAAAGAACAGTTGTTATATTCCTTGGGCGCACTCCGAGGAGCTCGCGACTATGCGCATTAGTCAATCAGAGTCGAGAGCGGCCGCTTCTAGACTCTGATGGTCTGACGAGAGGTGGCGAATTTCGGCGAAATTTATCGAATTGAATCTCTCGAACAGCTTGCTATTCAATGAGCTTGAGCTCATAAACATTGTTCTTTTCTGTACACCTTTTTTAATACGATTTTGGACTTAATTCCAAACATTTTAGTATCTAATTTTACTTACGACAAGAACGAACACTTGAAGTGCTCTTTTCGATGTGTAATCAAAATAACAGGGTGCAAATTCCCTTTATTTTATTATAGTTTAGCAGCGACGCAGCTCATTGCCGATTTGCAAGTTTTGTAATGCAATCGAGCCGCTAGATCGAATGATTGCGCTTTAAAGTTATCTCGAGAGACACATTACCTACTACTTATGTTCAGGTTTTCGTACTTTGTGTAAAACTGGTATAATGTGATCAGCTAAAGAGCAGAAAAGAACAATAGCAGATGAATGAACATGTGAAAATATTTCAAGAGCATGCTCATGATAATTCTTTGAAAAGAGCAGTGATCACCCATGGCTAGTCATGACAGTACTTAGCTGTGGTATAAGCCATCCATGCCCAGTCACATAAAAACAACTGTTTAGAGATCTATCGTCTCTGTTTACCTTTATGGTGATGATGCCATAGCATAAGGTATGTAGACAGACATTTATCATATTTTTGTATAGTTGTTCTTTTCGAGTTTTTGTACTATTATTTGTTGTTCCACTGTACGCCCCGTGACGTAGAAGCAGCCAATGACGTATGTTGTCAATCGAGAATTGACAGCCCAACATCTCCTTCTTCTAGCGTCGATATCAAGCAGTGCGAGTGAGATACATATCGCGCAAGCAAAATGTTGAGAATTGACCCCGGTGTGGTTCAAGTATAAACCATGAAGATTGTAAAATGATGGACGTTGATTAAAAGTAAAAGTAAGTTTACAAATCATGTGAAAGCCGTAATATATTCCATAAGACATCAAAGATATAAATAGTATGCAAAACGTTTTAAATACATTTAAAATTGCCACCGTTAAGCAACTACCAAATAATGAAATCCTCATCATATCAATTTTATCAATGAACTTCTACCGGTTGCATATGAACCTCCCCTCCCTATGACGTCCGCAGCGGCAGCACACTTGCGGTGAAACGGAGTACTAATGAAGTGATACCATTACAAAAAAATCAAAAGAACTTTTAGGCATTACGGTTTCCTAACATTTTGGGTATCGTTAATTTTACTACATAAATATTGATTAAGGCAAACAAAAGATGTAAATTTTAATCAATAATCATTTAAATGAAAAATAGAAACATAAATAATTTTATTGAACTATATTAGAATAAAAAATAAGACATATTAATATTACCGCGCCGTATTGCATTGAACCCACTGCACAAAACCCGGGGTAAATCGGTTTCCACCGCTGGCATCCCCAGTCACGCACCCACAAACTATCGGCACTGGGCGCCCGCGCGGCCGGATTCCTCGAATGCTCGGTGTCGAGGCCCGCTCAGCCATGGAGCGCCGCCCGGAGCTGGTTCGCGTCGGAAACTACGAGCTCACGCGCACCATCGGCACCGGCAACTTCGCCGTGGTCAAGCTCGCTACCCACACGCTCACTCGGACCAAGGTACCCCGACATACTTGACAATTTTCTCCTTTTATTTTTTCCCTATTTTCTCACGATTTCCACGTTCTCCCTCCATGCGGAAATGTTTAGCGTGCGATGCAATTGCACTCGGTATTTTCAGTCAATAGTGTTGTGAACTAGCAAGTTCCACTTATCTAAACTACATATAATCTAATGTTTATGTTGCCAATTTGGTCCTAGATTTGAAGAAAATGAAACCTCTCTAATGTATGCGAACTTTGCGACTTGAGGAAGTAAGTTAAAGATTTTCTTCAAAACAGGAAATATGAGGCGAAAACAAACAAGTTGCTAATTTGTAATTATTTCGCTCTATCAAGCTTGTGTTCCTTTGACATTTAGTTATATTTGATTGCCGTCAGAACATTCTAATTGGAGTAAGATTGGAGTCTATGAATGTTCCACTAGTTTGCAAATGGATTGAATTTTTCCACTTGAAATCATCGACCAAATATTGTATTCATAGAAAAAGAGGATGCTGAATTGTTGGTTGGAGGTTTATTTATTTATCTTGATTTTTTCTCATCGGGCAAGGAAAGTAGATGTGTTATAGCTTAAGTGTATAAAACACATGTGTTTAAATTTTATGGCCGGTTTTCTGTATTGATTTTACAATTATTTTTATCTGACTTTACATGGATGGCTTATACCATACCCAACGTCATGATATTAACCCAACTCACCGCATTCCCTAAGGTACTCGGTGCCGTGCCAGGACCTTTCCTACATCATTACCATACCTATTATTTCGGCACAATTATTTCTCACAAACTCGAATGGGAGGGATAACAACTAGAAAGTCTAGTGCAGGCTTTGTTCAGTCAAGTAGAGAGTTATTTACCACTCCGCACTTACTGCTGGAGAGCATTGGGCAAGCAAGGAAGGGAGTAGCGATCTAAACTCATTCGTATGGCGGCAGTTTGCTTATGAATTCGGGATGCGCAACATTGAACATTCGTTGCACTAAACAGCGTCCTGTGAAGTTCTTACGTGTTATTTGAACTCGAGAAATTCTCTAGTAGGCAACTTAGTAAGCGAAATCACTCGCCGGTGCTATCGTTTTTAGGGTTCCGTACCCAAAGGGTGCCAACGGAACCCTATTATTAAGCCTCCGCTGTCCGTCCGTCCATCTGTCACAGGGCTGTATCTCATGAACCGTAGTAGATAGGCACCTGTAATTTTTACAGAGTGTTTATTTATTTTGCCGCAATAGCAAAAAATAGGTAACATTTAAAAATAATAAGAATTAAAGGGGGTCCCCATACAAAAAACGTGATTTTTTGTGTTAAATCTTGTTCGATGGTGCAGAACCCTTCGTGTGCGAGCCCGACTCGCACTTGGCCGGTTTTTTTATGTAAAAGTGGCTACACCGCCCCCACACAAAAGAGTTTTGGTTGCTACTCTTGTCCTTCCATGCTCTTTGCTTTATTCACTGTTAACACCCAACCATTTTCAATGACATCTTTTCCAACCTGAAATTCCTCAATCGGTCCCATTGCATTTCTTGTCTTGCATGTCGCAAGAGGTGACTAAGTGATTTTGTCGTTGTTTGTAGTTCAGATTCCACGTAAAACTGTAGGTCCCCTTCTAATACTAGGTGGAAGGGTGAAGCCCGCCGGGGTGAATATTAGATGATATCTGGTCAAGCAGTAATGAAAAATTTCCCATGTTTGCCATTCAGTTTAACATTGTCATGTAATATAAGGTCCTTGCTTGGTAACTTGGTTCCTATCTTGTTGGTTGGTGGGACCAAAACATGACAGTAGTTTTAGAATTAGCCGTCCATGTCTAGTTACATATAAATTAAACATACATTTTTTGCCCTTCATACCTCTTGTAATCGATTGATTCGGCCATTTCTCCGCATTTGAGACTTGGAGTGTATTATGGAATCTGACCGCAACAAATACATCAAATGAATTGACTACTTAATCAAAGTCAATTGGCATTTGGTGAGTCCAATTACCGCGCGTACGTAAGAGTGCAGTGAGGCCGCCAACACGCACCACTTGTAACTAGGACCCCACCCACGCATCTAGACCCGTAACGTGCCGAGTCAGGCCTCAAATTGATTTGGGCACTTAGATTAAAGAAGAAGGTAGGCATATGTTACCTTCATACTGGCGATCTTGTAAAAGCGATCCACGTATCGTAGAGTATCGTATATTTCATCATCACAGATCTGCTCTGTGTGTGCTCCGTGCTGCACGTTCGGAACGTTGTACTGATCCCGAATTGGTCTACTATGATATCGTATGGAAGTGTACATTTGGCTTGCATACATTTGATGGATGGACAGATATGAATGATTATTACACATTAGTAACAAAGGAAACATTGCAAAAAGTTATATTTTCTAATTCGGAGCACCTACTATAGTATGGCTGCAACAGAAATATTAATTTGAAATTGATATCAAATTCTTAGGTCTATGGTCCCTTGAAGCTGTAAAAATTCAATCATCTAAGTCAATGTGATTAAAAAAAATGGCGCATATTTTGACACTCGCAAAAACTATAGGGTACTTCTTGTTGACCTAGAATAGAGGTTCTCAAACTTATTTTGTCTACCGCCCACTTTTTGAATCTATTATTTTCCAGCGCCCCCCAAAATATTTAGCTTTCACACATCTTAACCCATCTTATAGATGACAATCGAAATCATTACTTAAGTAAATATAATTAAATAGCGATTTATTATTTACATATATTATATTTTGGAGGGTCAGCCTCAGTGGCCCAGTGGCGCGACACTTCGGCGATCGCTCTCCGAAGTTAAGCAACGCTGGGTCCGGTCTGGTCTTGGATGGGTGACCATTCGACCGTTGAGAGAGGCTGGCCGTGGTTCGGATTCCACGTTAAGCTGTAGGTCCCCTTCCTTACTTACTAGGTGGTAGGGTTTATCCCGCCCGGGTTGGTACCATCGCATTGGATGAACGATGGTCGAAGCGGCAATGAAAAATTGTCCGTGTTTTCCATCCAGTTCAATGTAGCCGTGCAATATAAGGAAGGTCCTGGCATGGCACCTAGTTCCCATGTGGTGTGTTGGGCTAATACCATGACAGAACTTGTGGTATTAGCCATCCATGTCCAGTCACATAAAATAAAAAAAACCTTTAATAATATTTAGCAAAATAATCGATATGGTGTAGTAGGTAGGTTTTCATTTTAGTTCAATGCAGGTATCTCTGCACTAAATGTACCCCTTTACCCCCCCTCTGTAGGCCTCTAGCGCCCAACGGGGGTGCGTTATCGCCCACTTTGGGAAAGACTGACCTAGAATCGTGAAATTTGGCAAGAAGCTAAGTCTCACAGCAGAAGTAAAGGAAAAAAAATCCAAAAATCGTAAATTTTTAGTTTTATCACAATTTTTTGTGTGTCTTGTCTCTCTGCAATCGGCTTGAATTTGGAGTTTTTATCAGAGGTTTGGGTATGTGGATGACTTAAAAAGCTGCCGTCCAATGATGACTAGCTTCATACCCACTTCTTTATGTATTTCACTATATTTATTATTAAAGTTTTTTTTCTATAATTCGGCCTCCATTCTGGGTCGCATCAGCCGTCTTACATCGTTTTTAGTGTCCAGTAGTCCCACAGCTAGAGGATTTGTGTGATTTTGTAGTCGTGATTTGTATGATTTTGAGCGCTTCTGAAATTCAGGTATTAGTGGATCTCCTAGTTTTTGGTTTCACATAAAAAAATATTTCCATGATGGAAGTACTATCTACATACAAAGGTACCCTCCGTGCATTAATCAGACTCACACTAAGATTATTTAAGAGTATTTTCTATTAGGAAGTAACACCATAATGGCATAGTCAGAAACTATTTCTGGCATTCTCCTTTGCTAGCCCAAACACATTTCGTCCGTTCAACTTGTTGCTTGTATGGATTAACAAGATAATGAGCACGAATTGTCTCATTAGTTTTCATTGACAACCTACCTGACGAGATAACAATCGGATGTGGATAAATCAGTTGCTTCTGCTCAGTTAACAAGCACGTGTTTCATTATCCCATGATCCTGGTAAATCTTTGGAACTGCAAGGTCTATCTCGGTCTAGCGATCAATTAAGGCCATGCACAGCCTAAAAAGGTAACTTCTGGGCAAAATTATATTTTATGTGGCTGCTTAATTAATAATATTCCAGACAAATTTAAATAGTTAAAGTTGAATGAATTGAAATCAAACCTGTATGATTTGTTAGCAGATTTTAATTCGCTCGATAAATTAATAAAAAAAATATTTTCTTTATAACTTTTGTAGCATTAAAGAGCTCTTTATTATTATTACTTTTTGTTTACTAGACAATCCATGCGGGCTTTAACCAAAAGTAAAAAAATATCATTTTAACAATATTATGAGCATTTTTGTATTGTCAATGTGGAGATGAAATGGTAGGCTACATCTTAAAACCCACTGCTCTCCGCTAGTTATGATTCGGAGGTTTTGGATACTTGAATGTTTCGTTAGTGAGATGTAGGACTAATTGTAATTGACGTCAGCCGCCAGCGCCATCTATTGTATGTACATGCTGGCTAGCATCTATGCTTCTGTTGCGTTTGTTGGCATGTTGAATCAAACAGCTCTATGTAGAGAGCGCTACTGTCCCGAGAGGAGCCGGGTACCCCAGATAATGTGATGTATTGTTCTAGTAAAAGTGTTTGCCTATCCATATCTTAACTCAGATCTTTTAAAGTGTTGTAAGGATTGAAGGAAGAAAGTTATCAAGTAAAGAAACAGAAACATTTTTTTACTGAATCCTTAATACAAAAATTTAGCAACTCGCAGCTCTGACGCGCAGGTATTTGTCTTGCATGCCAGAGGTCTGGGTTCAATTCCGGGCCTCTTTCATGCACCACTTTCTTTCTCTTTCCGAGTTGGATAAGTGAATTTCGTTACGAATGTGAGCTCTTCCATAGGAATTCATGTAAAACTGTAGGTCCCCTTCCCCTAATAAGAGGTAGGGTTAAGCCCACCCAGGTTGGTACCATTGCATGAGATAAAAGATGAATAGATGCTCAATTGGCAATGAAAAATGGTCCTTGTTTTCCATCCAGTTCAATGTAGCCGGGCTCATAAAGCGAAGGTTGTGGCATGTCACTAATGCCTTTGGAAATATCATGACGGTTGGTCTGGTATTAGCTATCCATATCCAGTCAAATAATAAATAGCTCACATACGAATTGGCGGTCCTTGAAACTATTTTCTCAAAGGTTTAAAATAATATTTGGTCTGTCCCACGCAGAGGTGGGCTGGCTTTCAAAGAAATGTATTAGGGGGGGTGAGATATATTTCTAGAAAATCTCTAGAACTCATTATGTTATTTTTCCCAATTAATGCCGATAGGAGCAAGTAAATAGTTACAACGTTTACATAGATGTGAAGGAGTGGTCTGTTGGAAATGCTTAGAATAATAAAGATTTAGGTTTTTTCCATTCTAGAAAGTTGCGTTTTGAAAGACCCTCGTATAGCACCTCGGGTGACGTAGGAGGGGAAAACAACCCACTTTTTCTTTTTAAAATGTATTCGAAATCGCATACTATCTGGTTGCGTCAATTCGATCAAAAAGGTAGTGGCGATAGTAATTGTTAGGGTACCGTACCCAAAGGGCGCCAACGGAACCCTATTACTAAGCCTCCGCTGTCCGTCCGTCCATCCATCCGTCCGTCCGTCCGTCCGTCCGTCCGTCCGTCCGTATGTCACAGGGCTGTTTCTCATGAACCGTTATAGGTAGACAGCTGAAACTGTCAGAGAGTGTGTATTTATTTTGCCGCTATGGCAAAAATATATGGTAAAAATTAAAAATTACAAAAATTTAAGGGGCCCCCATACAAAAAACGTGATTTTTTTATCTTGTACGACGGTACGGAACCCTTCGTGTGAGAGCCCCACTCGCACTTGTCCGGTTTTTTAGACCAACTCGAATGATTTTCCCGCGAAAAAGGTTTTTTAATATCTTTATATGATAGGCAAAATTTAGTTTTTATGTAACTGAGCATAGATAAGCACGGTTGCATTGAACTGGATGAAAACACGGACCAAATTTTTGTTCAATGCGATGGCACCAACTCGGGCGGTTTGAAGCCTTACTCCTAGAAGGGGAAGAGGACCTACAGTTTAACATGGGATCCGAAACATGGAGCAGCTCGCATTTGTGACGAAATGCACTTATCCAACTCAGTAAGAGAAAGAAAGTGGTGCGTGAGGATTTTAACCAAATTGGATACAGCTCTATTTTAGTCACACTATTTAGATTGGCATTCATTTAAAGCCCATGACGTTACTCGAAAACTTCCGCATTGTCCTTAAAATCATTAAAAACCTACCGACTTTAAGATGGTTATGCTAGTCACTGCGAATGGTTTGATTGCGTTAAGTTCTTGATCTCTATGGAATAAGAACATGATCAAAAACACGTATAATTCCAGCTAACTATCTACCGAAATGGAAAGAAAAATGTTACAGAAATTTATATTTTATGCATGGAAAAAAAAATCCAGCTTTGAAATATATTCTTTTTTAAGTTTGCGGCTTATATTGATATTAACTAATATTTATTTTAATACCATTTCAAAGATCTCAACATAATCTACCCATTCATTGAAGAACATGTTTAACTTTTCCCAATTTCTTTAACGAAACAATAAAAAAAACAGTTTCACGCGTTATGCGGGTTGGTCACATATAGAAAGAATTATTTCGAACTGCTCTAACTAAGCGACGTCGGGCTCTGGCTATCTCGTTTTAATCGCAAAAATTGGTCCAAAATGTTTAGGTATGAGGATGCTCTTAAGTGGTGTAGGGGCTAGAGGACTTATTGAGCAATTTATTAATATATCAACCTACATAAATGTAAATCTTCTTTCCAAAGTTATGACACTTTACAGATTTTCTATGCAAAATTTTATAATCTCATAATAGGACCTGAGCCCATGGTTATGAGCCTGAATACCAGTTTATTTCTTGTAAAATATATTAAATTGAGTTGAGATCTCTAAGGTCAACAAGGTCAACACAAGGTTATTGAGGTCGCGCGTGAGGCCCTTACGAAAACTGGTTTTTTGAGTGACTTATTTAGAGTACCTACTAGATCAGATTCAAGCAATGCCTTTAACAACCAGCAATGCTGTTTAGAATATGCAGTATAAGCAAAAAACATCGGTCTTGTCGATTTATGACCACTTTTTTGTGCAATCTGACATGGATAGCTAATACCACACAACTACCGTAACGATATTAGCCCAGTACACCAAATTCTCGAAGGAATCGGGGGCCATGCCAGGTCCTTCCCTTTATGAGCACGGTTGCATCGAACTGGATGTAAAACACGGGCCATTTTCAATAGCCGCTTCGACCATCTTACATCCAGTGCGATGGTACCAACTCGGGCGGTTTCAACCCTACCACCTAGTATAGGAACGGGACCTACAGTTTTACAAGGGTTCCGAATCATGGAGCAGCTCACATTCGTGACGAAGTACACTTATCCTACACAGAAAGTGTACTTCGTCACGACGGTGGTTCATGAACGGTGCGGGGATCGAACGCCCGGCCTCTGGCATGGAAGCTAATCCCCGCGCCGCTGAGCTACGAGCCGCTCCCAAACGAACAACTGCTAAGACGGGAAGGCGCTGGCAGAGCCCGCACGATGCGAGCAGCCGCGGCCGACGCGTAGCGGTGACGCGTTCGTTCGTTGCTTGCGAAGTGGGAAAGGTTACCGTGGTAAATTATCTCACCGGCTGAACAGGCATGTGAGTGATTGAATCGATGGTCAGTTACATTTTGTACCAAGCAAACTGATAAATTTTAGTTCACTTGGCCGAATAACGCGTCCTTTGACAGGTGCGCCCGAGGCGCTAACGAAGTGATGTGATACGCAGCTGGCAGTACCATTGCTCTGTTAATGGTACTGCCATAGCGGAATCGACTCCTTGCCGAGGTTTTCCCCTCAAAGTACAACCTGGGGTCCTTCAAACATGGTGTGGAGAAGCACCTGGCCGGCCGGCACGGGTTTCGCAGCCCCTGTGAGAGTCCGAAAGCCCTTGAGAGTCGTCGGGCGCCTTTTTTCTGAGGTCATGGCGTGCGCCATATGCCGCGTTTAACATTTAAAAAAAATGTAGCCAAGCTTGTATCCAGGGATGACGGGGGGTAAATTTCTGCAATCCTTGAGACCCGACAGGCACTTTATTTTCACGAATTCCAAAGCAAGGGATGCAACTACTCCCGTTTAGAGAATGAATAGCGCCCTCCCCTCTTTCCCCTTTTTTTGCCATGAACTAGAAAAGCTTTACCTAATGTTTTGCTCAACAGAAAATAAATTTGCATTGACAGTAAGTAAACGTTTTTCGCGAGCTTGCAAATATCTATTGCGACAGCTGTGTGCACTTGTGTTTAGGATTATTCCAGCGATAGTGATGGCACGTATATTTGTATCAAAACAATAGGAATATTTTGTTACCGGTTGCGCTATTTATTCTTGAGTAGCAGTCGCAGCGTTGCAAGTTTTCAAAGAGCCGCGAAAAAGCCCACAACTACTAGCTATTGCTAGGAGGCCCAATAGCACCAAAGAAGCGCACGGTTGTATTGTATAATATTGTTTTCGCATGTGTTTTTTTGCTATAATCAATAGTAAATACGTACTGTTATTATTACAAGTAATGAAAACAATTTATTTGAACAAACGCTTTTGTGAACTTAGTGCCGAGTGCACGAAAGGACAAACAATCAAAATCAACGTCAATTTATAATTAAACACGTCACTTTGTAGGGGCAGTAAGGAACTCCGTGCGGTTCACTAAAAGTGACGTGTTGAACATTGATTAACTCAGCCGTCTCTTCGTGCAATCGGGGCTAAGTGGTCGTTGGAATAATTTTCAGCTAAGTTTCTTGTCAGTTCTTCGCTGTTTTTTAAACTGGCTAATGTTAAAATATGACAAATCCGAGTGCAGCAAAAACAAGAACTTTCGCACGTAATGTCCTGCACACCGTAAGCGTTCGTGTATACACCAACTTTAGCGTTTGTAATATCTTTATGATTAGCCGTTGCGTCGTCGCTCCGTCCTGCAAGAAGCGCTCAAATGGCCGCGCGCGTGATCGGCTACTTCCCGTCGGTGACAGCGCCAGCTCCTGCAGCTATTATCTCTTGCAACGGATGACAAGGAAAAACCGCTTGCGGTGCCCTTATTGGTTAGCGATGTGCGCTTGTTGGTCAGTTGATACTATCGCCTCGACATTTCTAACTAATCGGCGCATCGGAAGAGTCTTCCTTTTTTTAAGGGGGCCAACCCACCCAAAGGATGCCAACGGAACTCTATTATTAAGCCTCCGCGGTCCGTCCGCCCATACGTCCGTCCGTCTGTCACAGGGCTGTATCTCATGAACCGTAATATGTAGGCAGCTGAATTTTTCATGTATTTGCATTGCAGATGTATTTATTTTGCCGCTATAACAACAAATAGGTCAAATAAAAAATAATAAACATTAACTGGGGACGCATAGAAAAAAAATGTTTTTTTTTTAATCTTGTACGATGGTACGGAACCCTTCCTGTGCTACTCCGACTCGTACTTGGCCGGTTTTTTTAAATATAACGACCTGGATCACACCTGCAACATAATGCCAGGACCTTCCTTGCATTGCAAGTGAAGATTTTTCATTGCTGCTTCAATGATGCAAACCCGGGTTGGTTTAATCAGACGATTTATTAGTTTCAGTTTCAGTTTCTTTATTTCCTCCATTAGATGTATATTACACACTCGGATTCGTCATTTTTTTTCCTGTCGGTTCGATTACTTCTGGCGAAGAAGAGCCGACAAGAAACTTCGTCAGGTTGGTCATTGTATTATTATTTTTTCCAGTGATACTTACAAACTAGTTTACAGTGATTGATTGATTACTACTGCTCACAAAGAACATTATTATAAGAACATTATATACATTGGTGAGGGGCAAACTCTTGACTACTATAATGACATCTTAATTAAATTAGTTGATAATGTTGTTCTTAAACTGCAGTATTTTACAAGTTCTATATTATTAAAAGCTTTATATTGTTTTTATGTTGTTAAATAAATCAGAAATAATAATAAGAACATGTTTATTGCGAGTCCGAGTGAATATATTGGTGAAAGGTGAATGGGTTCTTATTTTTGGAGGCTTTGTATTGTTGCAAGATCTTCTGAATTTCCTGTGAGATGCCAATCGGAAAAATCGATATTTAACATTTCCCTACTCCTTTAGAGTTTGCCAGTATGCACCTAAGAGGTGACAAAACTTAAAAAAAAGAAAATTGAAACAATTTATCCATATTTCCATACTAATATTTTAAATGGGAAACGTTACGTTTTCGCGCCCAAACAGCTGGACCATTTTTGATGAAATTTGGTATAGACAGAGTCTGGACCTTGGAAAAGGACATAGGCTACCTTTTGTGGTGAAAATTAAACTCAAAGGGGTTGAAAGGTTGATGAAAGTGTGTATGGGGAACTCATGTAACGTAAAATGTTAGGTTCAGCCTGAAATCAATCCGAAACGACATTGACCCCTAAGAAAATACCTTAGACTTTTTGAATCAAAATGGAATGATTGATTCTAAAGTAACAAGCGGGCAGACAGACGAACGCAAGACGTTGGATTGTATCGGATAGCTTAGGTGTCGGTTTCGCCCATAGGCTGCGGGCCGCAGAATGCTTTTGTTTTCCACTGTCAGATACAGACGCGGATCCTGGGCAGGAGTGGGGGGGAGGGGGGCCACCTTCAGAGTTGCCCCGAGAACGAATATATTTATATGAAAATTGTTTTTCTTATATTTGAAGATGTTTCTTAGTGCAATCTTATTACTTAGTTTAGTGTTTTTAGTGCTTTTTAGGGATCCGTACCCAAAGGGTGCCAACGAAACCCTATTGTTATGCCTCCGTTGTCCGTCCGTCCGCCGACCGTCTGTCACAGGGCTGCATCTCATGAACCGTAACACGTAGGCAGCTGAAATTTTCACAGAGTGTGTATATTTGTTTTGCCGCTATAACAATAAATAAGTAAAATTAAAAAATATAAAAATTATAGGCGGGGCCCATACAAAAACGCGAATTAACCGCTTGGCGCAGGCAGACCTACCAGGGTTGGTCTTTAACCTGTGAACCCAGATTCAGCCATTTACATTATCGTGACCAAAAATGTCGTTACCCGGAATAGTTAGAGATTAGCAATTTCTAACATTCTTATAATGCCTAGAAAGTGATTTTTTCGCAAGGAAAATCTTGCGCGTTTTCTGCATGGTTATGCCGATGGTTTTGCATGCATTCCTATTCTAGTTATGTATTCAGCCCCGTTCGTCGATTTCGATTGAAGATCCCTCCGTGTAGTCTCACTGGATGGAGTGTTGTGTGTGACAACACCGCGCTCCACCGCCGCCGTCTCCTCAGATCTCGGCCCAAAGCCAACACCACCTGAATGGGTCCGTTTTCTTTTCCGAAATTTCTCTTCGACGATGACGTCGGAAGACTCTTAAGGATGTTCCGACCCATATAATGTTTTTTTTACACAGAACGCAAAAAGTATTGCACTTTAAGGCACGAATTAGTCAAAAATATTAAATATAGCCATAGTAGTTGCAGCGAAAACATATTCACAAATTCAGGTTTAATGGTTTCGTTGTAATTGCCGATTAGAAGTTTTACACCGTCAGATGGCGCTGTTAAATAAAAATCGTATTTAAATAAATTGTAACAAAACCAATAATCCTGAAATTGTGAAATTGTTTTCGCTGCAAGTAATATGACTATATAGAACTTTTATTATTAATTCGTGGCTTAAAGCGCAATACTTTTTGCGTTATGTCTGCAAACAACTTTATATGGGTCGAAACAGCCTTAAGGCGGGAAGAGGGTCTGATTAAGAGTGGCCAAACTCGAATGAAACAGGAACATCACCCAAAAATATATTTATTACAATACACATGTTTTAGTGTAACTAGCAACTATTGCTTTGGTATCAAACTTGACGAGGGCTTTATACACCTGACATAGGTTAAGTTGACGACGGCTTTTACACCAGAGTATACTTGTAATGCTATAAATTATATTAATTTATATAATTGAATTAGTAACTTTATTAGTTGTAAGTAACTTAAACTTAGGGTTGCTGTTTCTATTGTTCTTTGTTATTTGCCTGAAACTGTTCTGCCAAGGAATTGTTTGGCAGTACCATTTAGATCTAGGTATGTATTTCATAATTGTGGACGGAAAAATATGTTATGTAAACCCGTGAAGTTTCTTTGCGGGTTCTTCTTTACAGGGTTGATCGAATCCGCGGATCTTTGTGACGTAACTTGGTGTAGTTTTACTACCAAAAAGTTTAAATAAATGAAATGAAATGAAATATCAACTTAAAAATAATCTTTCATGTGTGAAGGGTGCGTCAATATTCTTGGTACCTGTTTTTAGGGTTACCCCAAAGGGTGCCAACGGGACTCTATTACTAAGCCTCCGCTGTCCGTCCGTTCGTCATGAACTGTAATAGGTCGACAGCTGAATTTTTCACTGAGTGTGTATTTTTTCTATTGCCGCTGCAACAACAAATATAAAATAATAAAAACACAAATAATTATTGGGGGCCCCCCATACAAAAAACTTTTTTTTTCTGTTAAATCTTGTACGATGGTACGGAACCGTTAGTGTGCGAGTTCGACTGAAACTTGGCCGGTATTTGCTAGTATTCACAGATTAATAATATTGGATTATATTAAACATTTTATCCGTGCCGAATGTCAGTGCGTTGTGTTTCTAAATAATATGATAATCTTTGATTCCTATACCTAAAAACCCACCTGGGTGAAACCCAATTTTTGGGACTATGTTCCTTATCGCGCATTTGGCGGATGGGAGCCACACGGGAAAAAGTGTCCGAAAAACACTTTCACCCTCTCAGATCCTTCAACCTATATTACTTAAGGCGGCCCATCCCGCTCAACTCCCCATTCAAACGGGGAAAGAAGAATCCGCACTTATTACTTGTCAGAGATCCCAAATTTTGCTCAAAATAGCTTTAAGCTTAAAGCTTAAGCTTTAAGTCCGCCTTTGTGCAATTTTGTTGTTGTTTCGAATTGTTTTTGTAATTGTACTTGTTTTCTATTGCACAATAAAGAATTTATTCATTCATTCATTCTTTATTTGATCGAACTAGATGTCTGATGACCGTTGGCATTGTAAAATTGTGTTTGGTTCCTAAGTTATAAGGTCCGAAAGTTCGGATTTTTCGCGCGTTTTATGCAATAACTTTGGAGATAGATTACGCAATGATAAAGTAAGAATATCTTAAAAAGATTAGTGATCAGACATAGCTCATTTAATTAAGATTTATAATCTATTTGGTTTTTGTTAGATATTTGACTACACCACCGGTCGTGGTCTACTTTTAGCTATAAGTCGTTTTGTAATTAAAATTTTCGTAAATCTTACCAAATCATACACTATACACATTGTCTTTTTTGTGGACATGTTGCATCTTCCTCATCACGGAGCCTGTCTTTTTCTTTGAAACAGAGAAGGTCCCAGAGCGCAACAGCACGGTTTTATACCGTGCCCGCGATTGAGTTAGTGCCGCCGGGTTGGGCCACCTTAACGGCCGAAACGATAACACCGTTACCTGTCTTTTTCTTATCCAAGCTAATAAATTAATTGTCAACTTTCGGGACCGGAATGCAAACGAAGCGCGCTGCAGTAATGTGCGTCCATTACAATAAAAAATGTAACCCAGTTACTAATAAACCCAGATCATCGTCTGAATAGTAATGGGATGTTTGTCAATGCAAACGACAAAACATTGTTAAGCTATTCAGATGATAATCTGGGTTTATTAGAAAAGGGTAGGCGCCTTGTATCATAGAAATTTCAGAACGGAACAGGCACGAGCCATTGTATGGAACTCGATCACCTACCTATCCTCTTAACTTTACGACTGGCATTAGCGAAATGTTATTCCGACTTTGAATAGTTTCTTAAGGTATTCATAATGTGGCGAAAGGAACTTCGTTTCTATCTGGTGTCCCACGACACCGCTCGTAATTTTTTCACCATAACATCGACTGTATACCTGTAGCATATTCTGTGCCTGTGGCACACGTGATTAAAAAGCAAGTACAAATATATGTTAGCGTTTCGTAACGAGGCGAGGGTCGACCCGTGCGCTCGCACAACAGTTGGGATTTTGTGCGTCTTCTTGGCGTAATTAGTTTTCTTCCTGTCGAGACCTCGACCGGGGCGGGGCGGGCTCCCCCGGTCGAGACCTCGACCGGGGCGGGGCGGGCTCCCCCCAGCTTGCCCACGGGCTGGGGGCTCCGGGGCGGCACGTGGAGCCCTGCGTGCTCGGCGCCCGGCGGCTCTTGTAGGTACTCGGGGAACGAACGCGAGCTCAATTCACAGATGAAAGTGAATCTTTTGCGTGCCGTCATCGATGATATTTTACGCTGTGGCATCGTGTGGACTCTTATTCGAATATTGTTTTAGTGAAAATTTCTTTAGCACCGTTATGATTTGAAACTCGATGAAGCGACACTAAAAAGAAACAAACACACGATTTAGCCTGCGAGAGAAAGAGAATGAGATTATATTATAGTGTTTTTGGATAATATACATTTACAGTAGGTACTGCTCGAAGTGGAGTTTCTGAAGGTTACACTTCTACCGCATGTTAACTGCACACGTGTTTTTTATTGTTTTCATAATATTTATTTTAATTTAAAGTTAAGACATTTCGATGCAGTTCCTCTTTCCTAAACTTGTCGGCCTGCTAGTAAAACTAGTAGACTGGTAACTTGAACAATGGGAAAGAGGATTTTTTTAACATTAAAAAAAATTGTATGGTGTCGTGTTGCTCAACTTCCCATGCAAACGTGGAACGAAGATCATGCACACATTTCTTGTCGGAGATCCCAAGTTATACTCAAAACAGTTTTATTTAAGCTACCTAGATGCTTGATTATCAAATCAAATTATTGATCGCAAAATTTATCTACAATAAATGAACATTAAAAAACAACAATAAAATACATACATACATACGTACATACACTCGATAACATAACCCTCCTTTTTGCCAGACAAACAAAAAGAGAACACTTTTATATAGAGAACATGACCATGGCATTTTGAAATTGTGTTTGATTTCCATGTTATAAAGTTCGAAAGTTTACATTTTTTGCGCGCATTGTGCATTATGTTTAGCCTCTAAAAATATTAGTCATCAAGCCTAGCTTGTTCCATGAAAATTCAAAATTATTTCGTGATGAGCGTTCGAGATTTACTTTTAGCTATAAGTCGTTTTGTATTATGTTTTTGTATATCTAACCAAATCAAACACTTTGCGCATTGTCTGATAATCTTTTAATAAAATAAATAATCTTTTAAATCTAATAAAATAAATAATAAATAAATCTTTTAATGCAACCTGACATGGATAGCTATACCACACAACTACCGTTATGATATTACCCTATTACACCACATTCCCGAAGGAATTAGGTGCCATGCTAGGACCTTCCCTTTAGGAGCACGGCTACATTGAACTGGATGGAAAACACGGACAATTTTTCATTGCCGCTTCCACCATAGTTTTATCCAATGCGGTGGTATCGACCCGGGCGGGCTTACCCTACCACCTAGTAGGGAAAGAAAACCTACAGTTTACACGGGTCCCTAACCATGGAATAGCTCGCATTCGTAACGAAAGACATCTTGCGTCCTCCTCATCACTGGGACTGTCTTTTTCTTTGAACTAGAGAAGGTGCCAGGGAGCTATTTGTGCTGCGCCCGCCAATAAGTAGTCCCGTCGGGAAGGGCCCTCTTAAGAGAAAAGGGACAACCCTATTCATTCGTGTGAAATGGTTTGACGCGAGTAGCTGTCATTCCATGAGAAAGAAAGTGCAAGTATTCACCGGTGAAGTGACGTTAAATCACCGGCGAATGCGAATTACAAGATAGCCCCACGCACCGGCCCGCTTGTATAACGGTTTGCCTTGTAACGCCGCGTGCAGCGGACGTCGGCGGTTGTCTGCACGGTCACGTAATCGTATAACGTTTGCGTTGGAAAGAGAGGACGTCTAATTCCCTTTCACTCCAAGGTCGACGTAACTGATCGTCGGTAAACTATGGAATTACCTCCTCGCAGTCGGGTGCACTCCAAACGTGGTGTGAACAAGCACCTGGGGCTGAACCGGCGTAAAATGTGAGTAAATCGATCATTTGTTTATTAGAAGTGGATACCAATTATTGTACCCAGTAAGAGAGCAGGAGTTATTTTTGTAATCAAAAATGGGTGGCTGTGCTGAGGACCTAAGGTGCTCAGAAAGCCGAATACACCTCGCCTCGCGAACCCACGCTCAGCGAGACACCATACTAGCGGACTTGCGGGCTGAGCTGTCGAGCTCGTTCAAATTACGCTTGAAGACTTCCAGGTTATAGGTATGAGAAAAAGGAATAGGCAGACAGTTCAAAGGGGGGGCCGGACCACCATTTTTGTCCGTCTTTTGGAGGTCGGTTTTACGACCGTCTTCTAATTGCGGCCTCTCTGCGAGCTTGATTTCGGATGATGACGAAATCGGGTATCGGTGCTCTGGGTTAATAGTTCCATATCCTGGCGGTGCGACAGAGAAATGAGTTTGTGAAACGTTCTCCAAAGCCTAATTAGTGTCAAGGCGACCACAAGGGGGTGCTCTCATCTGCTCTGCTCTGCGGCGGGTGCTTCGGATATAGATAGGATGGGAAGGAATAAGGGATGCAAGTACCACAGAGCAACGTCTGCGTTAGTACCTGTAGAACGGACCGAGCGACCCCACAAATGGCCTCCAGGCTAACGGTGAGTTGTGGGTCCCCAACAAGACGGACCGCTCGGCGCTGAATTGAGTCCAAGGACGCCAACAGGTACTGGGGACTATCTTCCCATATGTGGCTACAGTATTCTGTCACCGGCCTAATCTGCGATTTGCACAGAAGTAGTAGCTGTAACCGGTGAAAAGAACATTCTGCAACGGTATACACTCCCCAGTTTCTGCGATGCAATGTTGACCTTGGGTTCAATAAAACGCCGAAAACCCACGTCTTCGGAGATATTGCAGCCCAGTAAGTCCAGGTGCTCCGAGACAGGTACTTGGAAACTTGCCATGAGCGGAAAGGGTTCTCCTTGGCAGAAAAAACACAGCATTGGGTCTTGCGAACGTTGAAGGCGACAAGGTTCTCCTGGCCCCAGTTGGCTACTTTTTCAAGAACAGTGTCCACCTTATTCAATACAGAACGTTGCGCCTCGCTGGGCTGTGCATCTCTGCTCCATCAATCCCTGACGTACCCCTCATGCTCTGTGCTGTCATCAGCGGCGTAACTGTGAATCATGCCTAGGGAGGTGACGCATCATAAAGTAAAAAACCGGCCAAGTGCGAGTCGGACTCACACACGAAGGGTTCCGTACCATTGTACAAGATTGAACAAAAAAAAACATGTTTTTTGTATGGGACCCCCCTTTAATTTTTATTATTTTTTAATTTCACCTATTTGTTGTTATAGCGGCAAAATTAATACACACTCAATGAAAATTTCAGCTTCCTACCTATTACGGTTCATGAGATACAGCCCTGTGACAGACGGACAGACGGACGGACGGACAGCGAAGGCTTAGTAATAGGGTTCCGTTTTCACCCTTTGGGTACGGAACCCTAAAAAGCACAAGGTCCAAAACCCCATACCGTCCATAAATCTTATGAATTTGGATATTTTCAATTCGGTAAGGCTAGGTTAGGTTAGATTATATGCAATTTATAATACACACGAAAAATTCATACTTTTGGACGTTCAGGGTTTCTGACCTTATGCTTTTTGGACTTCATGAAGGCGACCTCCTAGGGACAGTTGATAGCGAGAGCTCCAGGGATTAGCGCGTTGAAACCAAAAATAAAAACATATATTATATCAAATGTTCATGGGCGCCGTGCCGCTTTCCTGTACACTGACCACGCCATTCTCCGCGAGTTCTGCATAAAAACAACATTTGAAACTAGTTTTGAGGATGCGATGAATCCCGAACGCCACTGGTGCGTCACTGAGCAAGTTTTTTTTTGCATCATTGGGACTGGTACAGTCGTTAACTTTCATGTCGTTACACTTTAGCTCGGTGATAAAAGTGATGGGCGGTGGTCTCAAAAATATGTGTACTTAGAGTGGCAGAATTATATCCGCGGGTTCTCTTTTCCTGTCAGTTAAATCCAGCTATATGCCCTGGCATGGTACCCAGTTCATTCGGGACTGCGCGTATTGATGGGCTCCTGTCTCGTCTGTGACTTCGGAGTTTTTATAAGTTGTACAGCTCGTGGTGTAGCGGCTAGCCTAGAGGATTTGCCTTTCATGCGAAAGGTTGTGGGTTCAAATTCTCGCCCCGGTCATGCACCACTTTCTGAGTTGGATATAACTTCATTTCGATACGAATGCGAGCTGTTCAATGGCTCAGAACCAATGTTAAACTGAAGGTCCCTTCCGTTACTAGGTGGCAGGGTTAAGCCCACCCGAGTTGTTGCCACCGCATTGGATTAATCAAAGATATCAGTGAATGAAAATAAGGTTGATGCAATAATGAAAAATTGCTAATGTTTTCCACCCTGTTCAGTGTAGCAGTTCTCATTAAGACCTTCCCTTAATAAGGCATGGCACCTTATTGCTTCGGGAATGTGGTGTATTGGGCAAACAACTATCCGACCCACAATCGCGTAGTTAGAACTCCGCGCCGGCATATCGATGTGTGACAACATGGCAGCGAACGACTACTCCACAACTCGACGAGGTTTCTTGCGGCAGGTCGCTGGCTCCCCACCGCCGCCGCTCGCCGCATCTTGTCGTTACGCTTATGGTAATGTGCGACGTATGGCTTACGCCTTTAGATCATAAAGGAAGTAGATGTGCCACCTTTACGCTCACTATGAGACCAGATGTCTCGAATTTTATAAAACTGCAAACCCAACTTAAACATGAATGTCACACGCAAACATAGTTTGTGCAAACGTGGGAGGGTTTGTGTGGATGGGAACTGACCTGGCGAACTCATTTCGTGTGCAATTTTGTCATTGTTTTAAGCGAAACAACAGGGAAACGTAAACCCATACAAACGTATTTTCGAAATAATTTGATAGCTACTATGCTGATTTCCATATTTTTTGTAGCAACAAAAAATCGGCCGCACCATCGTACAAGATTGAACACAAAAATATCACGTTTCTTGCAAAGGGGCTCCACTTTAATTTAAATTTTTATTTTATTGTTTACTATTTGTTGTTACTCACAAAAACAGCAATATAAATACACACTGTGAAAACTACTGTCTGCCTATTACGGTTCATGAGACTGCCCGCTAATTGACGGACGGACGGACGGACAGCGGAGGTTTAGTAATAGGGTATGGAACCCTCAAAATTAGAGTAAATTGACTTAGTTTAAATAAAATGTCTGTCTTATGGGTAGCATATTTTTCGGATACTTGCCACCTACACCCGGCCGAAGGTCAAACCGGGTTTTGAACCATTCTGGTTGTGTTACTGGCGAGGAGGGGTGTAGCGGTCGGGAGCGATGCGAGATAACCGATAGCTCGCAGATTTCCGTAGATAACGTCGCGTTGTCTGATAACAACGCATACGCGCCCGCACTGCAGACAATACTCGTGTTCGAGCAGACAACGCTCTGCTCGGCTCTGGGGGTCCATTCAGAGCAAGAGTGAGTTCGAGTTCGGGAGTGAGTTAACCTAAAAATAGCTGGCAAATATATTATTATTTAAATAACGGAACCGTTATTTATACTTTCAACGTATTTACGGGACAAACCAGATTTTTACCTAACTGTAATGATGTTCTAGAAGTATGGAAACAGTAACTATTTAAAAAAGTGAGTTGATATTTAGTGGCGAATTCGAACTCACTCTTACTCTGAATGGACCCCCTGTTCTTTCCGCTGCAGGACGCCTGCTTCCGTTCGTTCAGAGCGCGGAGCGTTTCAGAAAACGAAAAAAAAAACCACAGAAAAATGTCACTTTGAAATCACACAAACAATAAATTCGTCTAATTTTATATTGCAAATTGCAATTAAGTCGACTAATTTCCAATCCATACGAAACTTTACTTAGAATAACGGATATAGTTGTAGGCTATTCATGACGGATGTAAGTGACGGCTGACAGAGGGGTAACCCTCGTGAAGTGTGAGAAAATAGGTGAGGGAATTCGATAAATTTTGCCCCAATAAGAAACGTTTATGTCATAACATCTGCGCTCTTACTGGGTGTAATATATAACATCCACTTCTGATTGTTGCAGAATTTTACGCCGTTTCATTTCCAGATCTTGTTCCTATTCCGCGTTCCACCTCGGCGACGTGGCGCGGCAAGAACAGTACGAAACTCGGCCGAATAACACCAAAACGTCGGAATACAGACCCGTCATTCTGTTAGCCAACACTTAATTACTTTTTAGGGTTCCGTACCCAAAGGGTGAAAACGGAACCCTTGTTTGCTTTCAGTAGAGAAAACCGCGTTTATAGCGGTTGTCAACGCGGTTTTCTGGACGGAAAGATTCTAAAACACGGTATGTAAATGAATAGGTTTGCTTTTGAGAAAATTGCTTTTTACGATCGCTGTTAACGCGGCTTTATGGAATAAATGATTCCTTATTCCCGAGCTCGCAATTCTAAGAAGAAGCCAGGAGTGTGTATTTAGTATGTAAAGTAATTGTCACAAGAATTGGCCACCTGGTCGACACTACGAGTTGGTGCGTACTAGATAGAGATCGGTGCACGAGACAAGGCCAGCGGGCTCCGGTTGCTATGACGAACATTAAGGCGGCCCAACCCGGCGGGCCTAACTCATTCGCGGGCACGGTACAAAACCGTGCTGTTGCGCTCTGGGACCTTCTCTGTTTCAAAGAATAAGACAGGCTCCGTGATGAGGAAGATGCAACATGTCCACAAAAAAGACAATGTGCATAGTGTATGATTTGGTAAGTTTTACGAAAATTTTAATTTCAAAACGACTTATAGCTAAAAGTAAACCACGACCGCTGTCGTAAAAAATCTAACAAAAACCAAATAGATTATAAATCTTGATTAAATAAGCTATGTCTGATGACTAATTATTTTACGATGTTCTTACTTTATCATTGCGTAATCCACCTCCAAAGTTATCGTATAAAACGCGCGAAAAATTCGAACTTTCGGACCTTATAACTTAGAAACCAAACTCAATTTCACAATGCCAATGGTCATCAGACATCTAGTTCGATCAAATAAAGCTATTTTGAGCAAAATTTTGGATCTCTGACAAGAAATATGGGCGTGATCTTCTTTCCCCTTTTGTATGGGGAGATGAGCGGGTTGGGCCACCTTAAGAACCTCAGATCACTCAGATCCAAAAGGACGGAGATTTGCCATTCAGTGCGCCTACTGTTATACCCGCTGTCTCCAATGTTCTAAGCCCCGATTGCACGAAGAGATGGCTGAGTTAATCAATGAACAAACACGTCACTTTTAGTGAACCGCTTGGAGCTCCTTCCATATTGTCCATACAAAGTGACGTGTTTAATCATACGTTGACGTTGATTTTGACTGTGACTTGTTATGGATGACAAAACCGCACATGTTAGCCCAACATGCGGTATACCACGCCTTCCGTTTATTGTACGGCTGCATTGAACTGAGGTGTAACACCCGGTCATTTTGACTCTCGTTTCGGTCATCTTTCGGTCAATGCGATTGTGCCAACCCGAGCAGCATCAGCTCTACCACCTAGTGGGCGTCTACAGAGTTCCGTGTTCATGCGGTAAATCGTACATTGGCCAAACGAAGAGGAGCGTCAGCACACGCATCACGGAGCACATACGGGCGGTTAAGAACAGAGATATCACGAAGTCAGCGCTGTGTGAGCATGCAGGATCTGGACCTGAGCACTGGTTGAGGTTTGATCACGTGAAAGTCCTAGTACCTGAACAACGAAACCTCCCACGAATCATTCGGGAGTCCATCGAAATCAGCAAGCACAAGAACTTCAATCGTGAAGATTCCTACCGTCTTTCGCCCATATGGAAACCCGTGCTGAATAAGCTGAAAACTGAATTTCGGAGAGGTGCACCGACAACAGACGTCGAGGAAAACACAGTCAGTGTGTTTTACACTTCACACGAAATTCGGACCGCAGCTAATCCTCAAGAAAATGTACGAGTGTTGCCATGGACGCTGAGAAGTGAAGCAAAGCGGCGGGTATCCAGTAACGTGCCTACCTCCGTCGCGACAGGCACGTTCTCCTGAAGATGGAGCCCATGTGAGGCTCCGAAACGTCGAGCAGCACGTCCTGCTCCTCACAAGCGCGGTAAGCCGTCAAACTAAATCTTGTAACTTCAAAGTAACCTTAAAAGTTTCTTTGTTATTTATAAAAAAGCAGTTTATGCTTTAGATCTTTGAGACGGTCCATATAACAGGTAAATCCTTACAATTGGCGTTCGGCTAACCCACATACTTGTAACCCGTGCTTGCAACGCTCAGAATATGATCATCGGAACGTCAAATCTGGACTGAATGCCCGAATCTGATTCAGTTCTAGTGTTACTTTCGCCACTTTTATGAATAAGCGGTGGCGCGGCACTGAGGTTAAATAATAAAACGATTACACTAAATACATTCATGAAGATGCCATTTTTTTCAGCGTGTATAATTTCAGGAAAATATTAACTCTAGCTCTCCCACATATTTAGGGTTACGTATACAAAGAGTGCCAACGGAACCCTATTACTAAGCCTCCGGTGTCCACTCTCCGTCCGCCCGTCCGTAGAAATAATGCAAAAAAGTCGAATTAGCACTTAGAATTAGCATAGCTTATTAGCATAGAACTCAGACTATGGGCTTCTTCAATCCAATTGCAGAACGAAGCAAGTTTGAGTGAAGATGCACCACCACTCAAAATCGTTGTGACGTTTTGGGTGTTCGCGCAGCCGGGAGCCCGAAATTGCACCCACGATGCTGTTGTGTTTGCAGTATCGTCGCGCGGCGCCGCTGGTGCGACGGAGGGTGTATGTAGGAAAGCAAGTTTGAGTGAAGATGCACCACCACTCAAAACCGTTGTGACGTTATGGGTGCACGGGCAGCCGGGAGACCGTAATGGCACCCGCGATGTCGTTGCGTTTGTAGTAGCGTCGGTGGAGGGCGTATGTAGTAGGAAGCGGCGGCGGGCGGGAGCGACTTTCGCCGGTCAAGGCCGCGGCGCGCCGCGAGGCCGAGGCGTCTATCGACCTCTCGCTGCGACGCTGTGACGCGGCGCGGATAGGACTCGCACAGCTGTGGCCGCGCCGGCGAGTAGGTAGGGATCGGGGGGTTACCATGGTACATTTATAGCCTTACTGATGAACAAATTTAATTCCACCGTTTTAACTCCGCCTTACGATTTAAACTTTAACTCGCTTTACGATGATATCAGCTAAAAAGTGATGCATTACAAAAGTGATGTACTAACCCAGAATATTGAAGGAATGGTTAAACCTGCGTTACACCAACAATTTTGCTTACAGGCGGCGTATACTTGCATGCTAATCGAACTCGGACAACTAGAATACCGGCCCCTAAAATGTGGTTTCCGCGTTTGATTGTCAAGATAAATGATATTTTTGTCGCGTTCAAAAGTGCTCAAACGCTCAGAGATTTTTTTTGTATGGAATTAACGATTTATTGAACACAAATTTACTTTGAGTATTTTGCAACTATTGAATTAAATGTTTCAGAAGATCCAGCCTAACTCGCGAAGTGAACAGGCAAGTGAGTGATTTAATTTGACGTTTAGTTCCATTTTGTACATGTTTAATGGTAAATTTCAGTTCAATTCGACGAATAAAAACGTCGTTTGATAGTTAGCATTGTTAGAAATGCAGATAAACGTCAAATTTAATTACTCACTTCCTTATTCACCCGTAGAGTTCATATATCATGGTAACCCGCTTGAACTGGCGACCGAAACTCATCCGTATAGCGTCAGCGCATCCTCGTATACAAACACTGAAGGTAGCGCTGGCCAGTTAGTTCGCTTACGAATTCGGGACGCGCACCATCGCATGTTCCACGGAGATCGACGATCTCCTTAGAAATCATAAACCAAACACAATTTTACAATGCGATCGAACTAGATGCGACGATCGAGCATCTAGTTCGATTAAATAAAGTTGTTTTGAGTATGATTTGGGATCTCCGACCAGAAATATGCGCATAATATTCTTTCCAAGTCCTTATGAGGAGTTGAGAGGGCAGGCCCACCAGCACGTGATAAGCCATAGATTATATAAGTAATCGCATAAAGCACTCGCAATCGAAGTGCACGCATGTAAGAAGAGGTGGCTAGAGAAGTACGCAGTGCTTGTGATGTCCTAGGCGGAAGTGTGAGAGGGTTTTTGTTGCGGCTGAGACGAACGTACTTAGATCGGTGTACGGTTTCAAGGTCGGGCGCGTTATGGGAGATAGATAATATGGATGTATAATACGGTTTTTAAAAGCGAAGACCCAGACGGAATTTAAGACTGTCGTTGTTACCCTATCAATTTCCCATGCTACGGGCGATAATTGTTAACATGCTCTAGATATTTTACTATGTTTTTGAATTTTTATATTCTAAAATATATTGCCAATACCTTCGACTGTATGTTTTGTCTTTTAAATTTACCTTTTAAATTGGAAAATATTGCCTTTAAAAGTTGTCTTTTTACTGTCATTTTAGAATTGTTATACTGTATAATACAGATTTTTACATAACAATGAAAACACATGGACATAGAATCAAGTTTTCTCAAATGATTTTTTTTTATTAAGGGGTAGGGAACCGTCAGGCTTTGGAAGAATATTTCGCTAGTTTAATTCGCAGTCGGCTTGCAAACTTGTGCCTTGGCCAATGGACAAAGAAACAATTTCATAAAATGTTTAAATCTTAGATCTCTGCTACCTTCACGACAGTCTTAAGGAATGTTAACCTGTCTAACGTAAAAACCTCCTACCTAGGCCGCCATCCTTTCACATCCACCTACTTCCGCTCTGTAAATCGATTTCGTTATTATTTCGTCATCCATTCGCTCTACGTGTCCAAATATTTTTTTTTGTAACTGGACATGGATGGCTAATACCAAACCCACCGTCATGATATTAGCCCAACACACTGATGGACCCTTATCAGATCTGGATGAAAAACACGGACAATTGTTAATTGCCGTTTTGACAATATTTTCATTAAATATACCGCCCCCTGGGCAGGCTTTTAAGTCTACCACCCAGTAGGGGAAAGGGACCTACAGTTTTACATGGATTCCGAACCATGGAACAGCTCGCATTCGTGACGAAATGCACTTATAACACTAAGCTTAGAGTGCACAATCTCTGGCTATAACCATAACTATCATACTAACCAGAGATGGTGCACTTCACCCTAAGGATGAAAAATAAAATGGCGCATGAAGGGGCGGTGATTCGAACCCATGTCTTCTGGAGCCGTACTATGAAAGCTATCTAGCAAGGGCTATCGAGAAGGCGACATCGCCTGTCAAACATATTTGTATGCGTTTGACAGATGATGGCATCAAAAGCGCTCTGTCAATTGCATACAAATCGCTCTCTCGATAGCGATCATAGCAGGCCTTCTGGCATGCAAGCCAAGTCGCCGCTCTCGGAGCCGCTCAAAGTGCGTGAGAACAGAGTGGTCAGTCAGTTTACGTAACTTCGAAGTTTCGTAAAAACGTCAAACTTCATAAAAGTTTTTACTAGATATCTGTGGTTTTACTTCTTCAAGCTGTCAAAGTCAAACTCGGAGTTCCGATTTGTATGAAAACGCAGAGTCGGCGTAAACGGCAACGTCGACGTATTTACGACATCGTTGAGTAAGCTGTCAAATCAAACTCGGACTCGCAAATGTTAGTTCGCTTAACGCCCACTGCGCGCGCTACTCAATTTCTCCATACATTTGGAAACGCCAGTCGATCCGTTTGGCGTACACGCCAATTTAGGTGACAACTGGGACTTTGAGCTCAGCTCGTTTTGGTCTCCAACATCGCCCGCGCACGTAACGTCCGCCTGACGACGGAGCGCGCGCCCTGGCTGCGACGTAAACCCGCGAGACGGGTTCCCGCCGAAAACCCGTCGCGGTCGCGTCCGGCCGCGCGTGCAGCGCGCGCATTTTCCTCGATCATCGCGCGCGTGGCGCCGCCATCGGCGAGCGAGGAAGGACTGAAGTGGCCATCGAAACTCAATCGCGGCGGTGGCGTAGCCGCCATGGTGGTGAAGAAATTACAGGAGTTTGGATGGAACTAAAAAAGTGTCGACACCTCAATTGTGCCGCCGAAGGAATTTGGCCTTTGTTTCGGCTCTCGCTGACCATTTGGTTTATTGAAAAATTGTTCTTATCTTTATCAGTTTACCTACCAATTTGGGAGACTTCAAATTGGATTTTTCCCTGTTTTCATCACTGCGCTACAAATGTGTACGGCGATATAATGTTGTAAGTCGCGTGGCGTAATTTTTTGCGCGCTCGTTGTATGGAAGTTATTTCTCCATACATGCTTCGCCTCCATAGTAGCTGTAATGTCTAACTGTAGTTAGGGGGCGTCCATTAATTACGCGACGCGTTTAGGCGGGGAAAGGGGGTCGAGCCGAATCTCACCCAGTCTCGCGGGGGGGAGAGGTGGGGGGGTTGGTTTATAAAAGGCTAAAATTAAAATCTTGCGATGAAACGGAACCATGGCATGTGGCATAAGAGGTGCCCGACGGCTGGGCGAATGGGTGGGAAAACAACGCCCGCCGGCCAGGTGCTTCTTCACACCATGTTGAAGTACTCCAGGGGGAAATACTTTGGCAGCTAGTACGGTCACCAGTTTACCGAATCTAAAACTAAATCTACAGGAACAAAAAGTTCTTATTGAGTGTGGACTGGTCTGAGATATCCTTTTGGTTAGGTCGCCGCGACGCCACCTGGTGTAATAAATATGCAGTATTTATCCCCATGAATGACGTATGGTCGTTGCACATTCGTTAAGTCAGGTTAATTTTTTTTTTTGGAAGAAAACAGGTATGGTGGCTGTGCAGAGTGGGAAAAGCCGAATCTACATAACATCGCTAAAGCAGACCGCAAATACCAGCGAATTTGCGGTCTATCTCAGAGCTATCGAGCTTATTCACATTCCGTTTGAAGACTCACAGATTATTGGTTTAAGAAAAGGCACCCGCCGGCAGACAGTTCCATATTCTGGCGGTACGGCAGAGAAATGAGCTTGAGAAAAGGTTCGTTCTCAAAAGCTCTAATTTCAATGGATTGCAGTCCAAGCGCGGGGGTCTTCATTGTCGCCTTGAGGTGTAGGCAGAGGCAGAGGCGAGGTTGGCCGTCGGCCTCGGCGCGAGCCTTGGGGGCGCCGCCGTCCGTGCGACCCGTCGCCATGGCAACGGAATTAGCATGCGGCCCGCTCTCGTGCTGAAAGAAGGCTGAAACGCCGCGGTCCTTGAGCCGTTTCGTTATCTTGTCGCGAGGCCACATATCGACTCTTGCACAATTACTTCACTTATGGAGTTTACGCTTAGGAGACGCTGCGTCTTGCCTTGCATGCCATAGGTCTTTTCAAACCCCCTTTCATGGGGGGAACGGCAGAAGGTCTAATATGCAGATCGTATAATGTCATATTTTAACAAAATTTTAAAACCATGAAGAAGTTTAAAAAATAAAATTACTTATTTCTCCATGCATAACGTATAATAGTCACAACGTATAATATTATGATCTTTATTTAACAAAAAAAGAAAACCATGCATATCATATAATCCAAAAACTTTTCATACGATAAGCGCCCTTATGAATATACTTTTAAAGCGTATACTCGCACGCGACTTTTCGACCGTCTCAATTAGCGTTGTAGCAAATTGTTACTCTTCAACAAATATCGATTCGTAGCAATTTCAGCCTTAAATGTATCTTTATTAGGGCGCTTTATGCAGTGCTACTTGGCATATTATACGTTCTGCATGGTTTCCTTTTTTTGTGAATTCACTTTAGAAATATATATATATATAAGAACCAGCGCTTAAATCCCTGCAATAAAAACCGGCCAAGTGCGAGTCGGACTCGCACGCGAAGGGTTCCGTACCATCGTAAACGATTGAATACAAAAAAAATCTCGTTTATTGTATGGGGGCCCCCTTTAATTATTATTATTTTTTAATCTTACCTATTTGTTGTTATAGCGGCAAAATAAATACACAATCTTTGAAAATTTCAGCTGTCTATCTATTACGGTTACTGAGATACAGCCCTGTGACAGACAGACAGACGGACGGACGGACGGACGGACGGACGGACTGACGGACTGACGGACGGACGGACGGACGGACAGCGGAGGCTTAGTAATAGGGTTCCGTTGGCACCCTTTGGGTACGGAACCCTAAAAACGACGGAAATAGTGCTGTAATAGTTTACCTTTACAAACGCTTAGCTTGTTAAGTTCTCACGAAAGCAAGAGAGGAGATCTAACTAGTAAAGTCCGACGGCCGAAAGGGTTGGCACTAATGCCTGTCTTCTTTTTCACGAAGAAAAACACAAGCGAAGAAAGACACAGATAACGGTGTAACCGTTTTGGCCGAAAAGTAATATGGATGGACGGGAGGACTGAAGAGCTGTCTCTGCGACAGCAAAGGTGTCAGTCGGATACTATTCCGTGTACCTCCCATCCGCCATACGCGCGATAAGGAACACTTCCAAAACCTCTGATTTTTCCATCCATCGGCCGTCTCTGAAAATGTATTAAAAGACGTGCGCTCTCCTTGCAGGTGGCGATAAAAATAATCGACAAGTCGCGGCTCGACGAGGACAACCTGCGCAAGACGTTCCGCGAGATCGCGATCATGAAGCGGCTGCGGCACCCGCACGTGGTGCGCCTCTACCAGGTCATGGAGACCGGCGGCAGCATCTACCTCGTCACGGAGTACGCGCCCAACGGCGAGATCTTCGGTGAGTCGGCCCCACGCCCCACGCTGGGCGCCAGTGTAGCTAGGAGAGAGTCGGCGGTGTGGGGACAGCTTGCACAAGAAACTGTTGATAAATTTGCCATCCAAACCGATTTCAGTCTCGTCTGGAGTTCTTGTTTTCATTGTATTTATCAGTATGCATCAAAAGTGTAGAGTTCGATCGGTGTGAGTCAAAATGCTCTATGGAAGTGAAACGCTATGATTCTTGGAGATCGCTGGCGTGCGAAATTGTTAATACTCACTCCGAGTATCACCCTCGATATCTCCCTGGCAGACAGCGAGCATGGAAGGACGGGAGTAGCAACCGAAACTTGCCTGTAAGGCAAACTTTTACGAACAAAAACGTTAGCGCTGGCGAGTTGTTCTCTTACAAACTCGCTCACTACTAATTTTCTCGAGTTCCAACGACATGTAAGAAGTGAGAACTTCACAGGACGCTGTTCAGTGCGACGAACATTCGGTGTTGCGCGTTCCGAATCCGTAAAAGAACTAGCTACAGTTACACGTTTTCCACTAACTCGGCTGCCGCCAGACGAATGAGTTTCGATGCTCGCTGCTGGCAGAAACGGATATACATGCTTGGGTGAATTAGAGAATGTATGCTAGGGGCCCGATCTGCAGGCAGTGGGTCGGATCTCATCGGTGTGTCTCCGTTGCAGACCACCTCGTGTCGGGCGGGCGCATGACCGAGGAGGAAGCGGCGCGCGCCTTCTCCCAGATGGTGTCGGCGGTCGGCTACTGTCACGCGAGCGGCGTCGTGCACCGCGACCTCAAGGCCGAGAACCTGCTGCTCGACGCCGACATGAACATCAAGGCAAGTGATTACACCTTTTACTGCAGTCGGTTTCCAACAAGAAAAGGTCCTAATCCCAAAAAAATGCTAGGCCAACATTTTATATCACCAACCTTTCCCAGGAGCGTCTCTGGGAGAGTGAATTCAAAATGCAGTACAATTGAGGCTTGTCAGTAATAAATGACGGAATTCAGTCCTTTCGGAATCCTGAAACGGACAAGTTGTCTGGCACAGGATCAATCAAATTACTCCTAACCCGAATTCCAGATCAGAATTCAACTTGGGGCCTGGATCGTAGGGCGAAAACATCATCAAATTCTTGTAGTCAACTCATCGCACTCGGGACATACAGGCATATCTCACAATTATTGCTTTTATGTAGACATATATATATACAATACATACATAATTTCTTTGCTCTATTATTTATGTTTAAACTCTTATCTTGTTAATTTTTTACAGCATCATTTGCAGTATATTCAGTAAAATATGAAATAAAAAACAGAGAAACTATCACTTTTTTAACTCTCCTGCAAATTTAATAAAAATGAGATATGCCTGTTTGTCCCGGGTGCGACGAATTACTGATGAAGAAATCAAGTCGACAAGTCCAACGGTGCCGTGTGATAAAGGGATGCGCTTGTGTTGGGCAGCTCGCGGACTTTGGATTCAGCAACGAGTTCGTAGAGGGGTCCCCGCTCGCGACGTGGTGCGGCAGCCCGCCTTACGCCGCGCCGGAGCTCTTCGAGGGGCGCCAGTATGACGGGCCCAAGGCGGACATATGGGTGAGTGCCGCCGCCGGCTTGACTCGATGGGGGACCGCATCCGTTTGGGCTGCATTGGACTCGAAAAAGCTGTATCACAATCGGCCCAAGCTGAATCCTCAACGACACTTTCTCGCAAACAGAGTAGTCCAACCTTCTTATACCGTGTTAATCAATAATGTTTTCTTTCTAAATTTAAAAAATGTCATCACTATTACTAGCAATTAACGATTCAGGGTAAAGTACGGGTGAACCAGCATCCAATTCAGTATACTAAGTCCTAAGGCCAAATAAAGAAATTTAGTATTTACGAACTTGTTTTGTCCAGGGGCTATTAACCTTATTGTTGGAGTGAGCTCATACTGCCGATGAAGGCATCCTAAGACACCGGTCCATCAGAAGGAAGCCAAGCACCAGCTAGATCTAGGGCCTTCTCATGAAGGCTTCAAAATCTGGAAACTTTTTCCTGCTAGCACATGCCTACCCTGAAATAACAATTTGATCTGTCACTGCACTGACAGTCTTAGCCAAAGACGACTTTGCTTTATTGAAAGCATGTTTTTATGAGGGGTAGGCAAAGGCTCTTTCCATACAGTCTTCATGTAAACTAAACATTTTCTCAAATTCTTAATGAATGTATGGAAAGAGACTTTGCTTTATTGAAATCATGTTTTTATGAGGGGTAGGCAAAGTCTCTTTCCATACAGTCTTCATGTAAACTAAACATTTTCTCAAATTCTTAATGAATGTTTGAATGGTTAAGTAGTGTCTCGAGCAGGTTCGAATTGTGCCCAAACGCCGACGGCGTGAATACAGTTGGTCGGAATCGCACTGACAGTGTTCAGAGCCTCTGTTACGAGTTACTAATAACTTATCGAAATTTCGCTGGTCTCTTCGATTCCGCAGGTTTACACCATTGAAAAACTCTGGCAACATGTCCATGGCCAAAAGAGGCTCGTAACAGAGGCTCTGAGCACTGTCAGCGCAATTCGGACCAACTGTATTCACTCTGTGAGCGTTTGATCGCAATTCGGACTACGGCCTCGGATGGTCTCGGCCTTTGCCTTCACGTTGTGCTGTCGGCAGTCGCTGGGCGTGGTGTTGTACGTGCTGGTGTGCGGCGCCCTGCCCTTCGACGGCGGCACGTTGCACGAGCTGCGGAACGTCGTGCTCAACGGGAAGTTCCGGATACCCTACTTCATGTCGCAGGGTAAGCGCTCTCTCGTGTCACATTGACGGTTCTCGTATTATCTGAAGTAACGTTAGGAGAGTTCGTTTACCGGACAAGATCCCCAATAACATAGTTGGAGAGCATTGTCAACTGAAGGGAAATAGTGACGAGAATCCAAAATCGAGGCAATGTTAAGATGGTTTGGACACGCATGAATTGTTGGCGAAAGAATGATGTAACTATACGAACTGTGGGGCCTCGGCTTCCTAGCACAAGGTACCACCAGATTGAAGTCAGGTACGTAGCAGCCGTGATTGTACAGCATCTATGAAAGATTATGTCTGTAGAGGAAGAAAGAAAGCCAATGAAGAATGCCACGACTATGCAGTGTGGCGCTCTATGATCTCTGTCTACCCATTGAGGAAGGAAAGGCGGGAGCAGCTATCGTATGGCGGCAGCGTAGTTAATTTTTAGCAAAAATATATACATTGTCGGTAGCACCGGACAAGACAGTTTGACACATGAGAAATTAACAGGACTCTATTGAGTGCAACGAACATTCTATGTTGAGCCTCCCGAATTCGTAAGCGAAATAACTACAATCAGTGCATTTACACCAGCAAGTGGCTCCTCCTGCCGCCATAGCGATGAGTTTCGGTCCCCGCTCCCTTCCTTCCTTACTCGTTGGCCTCAATAAATCGTCATATAATGGTAGGACTGCTTGGTGTGCAGAGTGCGAACACCTGATCCGTCACATGCTGGTGGTGGAGCCGGAGCGGCGGCTGTCGCTGCGCGGCGTCGCGCGCCACCGCTGGCTGGCGGCGCACGCCGCGCCGGCACCGCGCGACTCGCCCGCCTGCGCGTGCCACTGCCACGCCGCCTGGGACGCCGGTTCGTAGCCACCGGCTCACTTTGGGCTACCGTTACTGTTTAGTTTACCGAAGGCATGGTAAAATAGGCAAAGCGTCCTTTGCCTTGCCTGCACTGGCTTTTTGACAGTTGTCAGTGCCATTTCATCTCATGTGTCATTTCGAGCTGGCCAAGAAATATTATGGTATGTTCCTATTTCGAAATCATGTCGACATGAGTTGTACGCGTTGGCTTCTCACTTCGGCAGTGCCAGCCGTGTAGTTATGAATATCGGCTATTGGGAGAGGACCAGGCGGCACTCGCCGACCTTTTGTAACGTCGTGATTCATGAGAAAACCAACCGTTAGACCTGGTACCAGGGTAGGTTAGGGTTTCCCACCGATTTTCGGCATCACACTGCTAACGTATTAATCCACGCTGCGGGAGACAGATAGACTGACTCCCTTATCTCCAGTATGGTACAGGAGTTGTTCAAGTGGCACAGTCGCTTCACGGTGCACGTAATGCGTCCCTCCATCCCATGTCTCCGCGGCTGGATCGGCCTGTGCAACTGCGAGCTTTAGCACTTGTAGTTCTTCAGACTAGCACCGGAAGTGTCTTCCAGTCCGGACTCTTTGCCGGCATAGACTAAGATGAAGGGAGAGACTGCTAACATCATGACAATGTTTAACAGGCATTATGAAAGTTCACAAGTAGCGTTGCAATTCACATTTCAGAATAAATTAAATAGATACTAATGAATATCAATGATATTTTTTATTTATAATAATAACATTACTTAATTTATAGTTAAAATGTACCGTTTCCATCACGCCCACCTAGGCAACATTTTGAATTAAACTTAGTTTAATGACGGGGTAACTAGGTCTGGCAGTGATGGGAGATGGCGCTGGTTACAAATTTCATAGTACCAGAAGCAGTTTTTGGCGAGTTTTGTATGTAGTATGACGTTAGTTATCGACGTTACCTTCCCCTTCAATCTATGCCGCCGGGTAACTTTTGACTTAACAATATTTTGCGGTACAGAGGGCGGCGGGTCGGTGTGGCTGGGCGCGTGCGCATGCCACGGGCGCGCGTGCGGCGCGTGCTGCCGGCGGCGCGCGCTGCACGCCACCGTGCTCTCGCACATGCTCACGCTGCCGGGCGTCACCGCCGACCGCGTGCACCAGGTTAGTCCGCCTTCTACCTTCTACCCTGTACTGTACGCATCCATCTCTACCTCCTAGTCCATTTCGATAGAGTATGCGATCCCTGAAAATGTACTTCTATTCCTATGGAGTTTGTGATCGATGGCAGTGGACTTCTACCTCTGTGGAGTTTGTGATGCATAGTGATGAATGTCCTATGAAATTTCGGATCCATAAGGATGATCATTCTGCTTTATGGAGTAGGCTATCCGTGAAATTTTATGTATCTCTATGGAGTTTCTGATGCATAAAGATGGATGTCCTTCTCTAAGATTCGGATCTATAAAGATGGACATCATGGAGTTATTCGTATCTATGTTGCTGAATGTACATCTCTGTGGAGTCTATGATCTATAAAACTGGTCATTATTCCATGTAGTTGTGACAAATATAGATGGACGTCCATCTCTGTGGAGTTTGCGAGCTATGAAGCTTGACTTTCATTCTAGGTATTTGTAACCCATAGACCTGAATGTCCAGCTCTGGAGTTTGTGATCTATGAATCTGGAATTTCATTCCATGTAGTTTGTGACCCATAGAGTCTCTACGGAGTTTACGATCCATACAAAATCAAAATCATAGACGAATGTCCTTTGCTAATTTTCGCGATCTGAAGTTTACGATCCATGAAGTAATAATAGTCCAAATTAAAACATTGGGTCATTTAAAAAATACCACTATTTTAAATGAAATCAGGCAGCCATTATGTCCATGTTGTAGCACATTAGGGGCTACAGACAGTTAATCCGTTGCTGTACTCCATTGCAGGCGGTGAAGGAGAATCGGTTCGACCACATATCGGCCATCTACCATCTGCTGCTCGACAAGTTGCAGCAGCGCGCGCACAACCTGCACCCGCAGCCCGGTGGGTGCTCATTAGGGAATGCAATCCCGATCCCGCGGGATCCCGATCTCGCGAGATCTCGTGTAATTTTTCGGGATCAATCCCGACGCATCATATGGCGAGATCCCGTTCGAGATTGACGGGATTGGGCGCCAGTGGTTAGCGACGCTACACAGGTCCACTCGGGGGGCGCAAGCGGCGCGCTGACTGACGGCCGCGAGCGGCAGGAACGCCAAACAGCGTTAGAAAACTATTCCGACTATTTCCGAATATTAGCGACAGGTGACGAGTGGGACAGCTAATATATAGAACTGTGTCGAGTAAGTGAGAAAGAAGTATATGCGCGCTGAGAGGCAGTCATTTGTTTGTTTTAGTTGCGCAGTTGTTGTGGTTATTTTTTCATTTTCATAATCTACCTATGTTAATTTCCTTAAAACCTGATAATTTAAATATCAAGACAAGAAGATAAGATTAAAGAATAAAGGTTTTTATTTTCTTTCGAGTAATATGTTATTTTAGTTAACTTGTTTCTGATAGTGATATCACAAACAAGCAGTTATTAGCTTTTTCAGTCATCCGAATTTAACATTTTTTTAAAACTAGACGGGATCCCGAAAATTCCGGGATCCCGCGGGATTGGTATTTCTAATCCCGCGGGATCTCGAATTTGCAATCTCGAGTCGGGATTGCATTCCCTAGTGCTCATTAATCACGTGATGCCAGTAATTACTGTGGGGAGGGGCAAAGGGGGGGGGGGGTCGAAATGTTTTCGTGGTTACTATATCATTCAATCCTGTCAGAAATGTTTCAAAAACAATTTTTTTTTGAAGCATCACATAATTGCTAATGCTGTAATAAGTCCAACACACAACTTTTCCGAGGTAATCGGGTGTCATACCAGGACCTTCCCTTTATGACGCATCTCACATTTGTGACCAAATGCACTTATCCATCTCTCGAATGAGAGCTATGAGTAGCTTGAATTTAAATAAAGTTATTGTGTGAAGCTAGAATTATATGAATACTTTTTGTTTTTAGTTGAGTCAATGGATTCAACAACCACGGGACAGCCACTTGATCTCACTAGTAGTAAGGTAGGTACACAACTATATTTGTATTATGACGCCTGTTGTTGGTTCCTCGTCTGTAATAATCTAACAGTCTATGAAAATTACGAATCCAAGAGTGTGTTCACCTATTATTATAAAAAATAAACACTACAGAAGGTTTGCTCTGATATCCACACCCACTTTATATTTAAATTGAAATTTATTGAATGTCATGTACAAAAATCTCACTGTACCCAGCAGTAATCTTGAGATGTTTAGCACGAATTGGTGGCCATTCAGAGAATATGCAATATAAAAATATATAGTACAGTATTATTGACAAGTTAAAATCTGTCTCGTTCAGAGCGAAAGTCCGACGCCGGAGTACGTTGATATGGAGATGGCGGCTCAATCACCGCTGGTGTGTGCCGCCTCCACCGAGTATCTCACCAACGACCAGCCCGATGCACTCGAGAAGGTACATTTACATGTCTACCTTATTGTCAATGTTTGTGTAGTAAAATTATTAATTCAGCCAGATGCACTAATAAAGGTACTTTAAAGTTCATTTTCACTTGAAGATCGATCAAAACAAACTTTATTTGAATAGGAAATAGTAAAACATTTTTTTACAATTTAAAAACACTTGGACCAAGTTGGAAGCCTTGGAATACTCCTTGTTGGGTCTTTAATGTTCATCTAAAAATGCAATGGGAACAATGAAATTAAATCAATTTATTATGTAGGACTAGACTTAGCATAATATGATCTATTTGTTGCTATTGAAATGATAATTCCCGGGCGGCGCAAAATGGGTGAATCAGTCGAAAGCTTTGCAGAAAAACTTAGCAATATTCTGATCTCAGACTAAGTAAAGCTTGGACAAGCTATAGCCAAGCCTGGGCTTGAGTCCGCACCTATGTACCACCGGACTCATGTCCGCGTTTGCTTCCAGTACGGCGAAGGCGCGGGCGAGGGTCCGGCCGAGGGCGCGGCGTGGGGCGAGGGCGGCGCGGCGCCGGCGCAGGGCGGAGGCACCGCGCGCCGCCACACCGTCGGCCCCGGGGACTGCTGTCACACTCAGGTCAGCGATGCCCTGCAGCCTCTCAGGGAGAGAAGATGCGTGAAGGCTCTAAACATTGTATACTGTTCACACCATTGAAGAGAGAGGAAGGAGAAGTAGCATGCGGTAGATAGCGCGGTTTCCCCGAAAATTGTATGGGAATCTGGTGAAAATTGGAGACATCAGGTCTCATAGTGAGCGTGCTACATGGCATACCTCCTTACTTTTTGTCTACACAATGTTTTTTTTTGACACCAGAGCAGTGCATTGCTTTAAGGTACTTGCCTACAGAGACGCTTGGTTCGGGTTATCTCTTTCCCTACAATATGCTCGAGAGAAGTGATGGCTGTGCCCGGCGTGATGCTCGTGAACGGTGGGGGGGGGGGGGGGGCTGTTCCAATTGGCAACATGTTTGTTGGTGGGGATAGTCTTTGCATATCGTGCTTTCGTGAATTCCTGTTAATTTTGTGTTTTACCTTTAAAAAAAATTACAAACACTTGTAAATTTAGACGTTGAAAAAAAAAACAGTGTAATTTCTTGCCAGTTCTTGAATATTGCTAACGTTATACATAATAATAAGAGTCAACAGATGGTATTGCAACTCACATTTGAGAATACATTCAAAATATTTTTAATTACAACGACGTTACTTAATTTATAGTTTAAATGTAACGTTTCCATCATGCCTGACTAGGCAAAATTGGGAATGAATCTTAGTTTAATAACGGTGTAACTAATTCTGGCAGCAACGGGAAATAGCGCTGGTTAGAATATTAGAATATCATAGTACCAGCGAAAATAAGTAGTATTTAGCGTGTTTTATTCGTTGTATGATGTTAGCAGTCTATCCCTACTATCCTTTGCCTATGCTTTCGGTTAGTGTTAGTTAGAATTGTGACTATTTGTCTCATCCTAAGTGTTGTGTTGTCCGCAGGCTCTGGAACTGAGCGGGACATCGGGCGGCGCCTGCTCGGCGGCCGGCTCGCCGCTCGGCTCCGCGTCGGGTGCCGCTCCGCACTACCTGCGGGTACGTACACACCACCACACCACCGCACACTCACCCCCACCTATGTCACCAGCTCCCACTATCTCGCTCGGTGATAGTCGGAACTAGACACGAGACTATTATGACGTTAGTCATGAAGACAACGTTGGGGAACCACAACTGGTGATCTGTAACATTCTAGCAATACATTTATATCGCATCACGTAACAGCAGTCGCAGCAATGTTGGGAAATTATTGTTGTGGTCAATACAGACATTAAAATTACATGCCTTTTTTTTCTTTTTTTTATGTAACTGGACATGGATGGCTAATACCAAACTGACAGTTAAATATTAGCCTAACACACCACATGGGAACTAGGTGCCATGCCGAGACCTTCCTCATATTGCACGGCTACGTTGAACTGGATGGAAAACATGGTAATTTTCATTGCCCCTTCGACCAAGGTTCATTCAATGCGATGGTACCAACCCCGGTGGGATTAACCCTACCACCTAGTAAGTAAGGAAGGGGACCTACAGTTTTACGTGGAATCCAAACCACGGTCAGCCTCAACGGTTGAAAATGGTCACCCATCCGGAACCCAACAGAGGTGCTTCACCAAGCTTATCAAATTGCTAATCAAATGCCTGTTTTATACGTAATGTTGTTGGAATATGCTTAGTTTCAGTTTAATTAGATATATATTACACAAGTGTGGAGTCCATATTTCCTAAAATATATTGATGTATTAGAAAGGTTTTAGAGACGGACTACTAAAATGCCATCTGCACTCTAGCTCAAAGAACTGCTTTGCACGTGAGCCCTATGAAATTCGACTGCGGGAACTAGGGTTGAGCACTTTCCATGAACGTAGAAAAGAGGAGATCTTATAGAGGCCTTTAAGATTTTGAAAGGCTTCTATAATGTACCCAAGCTGCAGGAAATGCACACTCACAAAAAAAAACACAACCTCCGTGGCCATTCAATTAAACTATCCTATACCTCCGCTAAGCTAAACCCTCGCTACCCCCAGAGCACCCGAACCAGAGTTTTTTAAAAAAAAAATTATTAAGCCGAGCTCACAGTGCATTTAAGTAATAAAATAAAAATAAAAAAATGAAAAAAACACCAATTACGAACTCACACAGTTTTAGACTGTTGGAACCAGCTACCTAGTGATGTAATTTGTTCAAATTCAGTCAATTCGTTTAGGTATATAAAACAAAATAAACTTCAAGTGTTGTGATATAGACGCATCATCGAAAGTAACATAGAAATAATATAATAATAGTTATATTCTCGAAGTGATGATCTCAGGACTCTGAGAAACACCGCCCACAGAATCCATCATTCAGTGTCTAGGTGTTTTTTACCATGAGAGAGTGACAATTCTCGCGGCTTTGGCAATACCATAATTTAGTAGAAATCCCCCCCTGATTGGGAGTGTGGCGCGTTGCAGGCGTCCCCGCACGTGTCGCTGCTGCCCAACACGAACCTGGCGGCGAAGCTGCCTGCTGTGCAGCACCAGCCTCCGCGCTACTTCAGCGTCAAGGATCAACACCTGCTGAAGCCGCCGCACGCCATGACACAAGGTACCGCCCCACCCGTACGCCGTCCCATTATCGCTACGGTTGGGTTAGATGGTCTTATAGCAGGGTTTCTTAATCTTGGGTCCATGGTACCCTTGGGGTTCCGTAGCATCAGTGCTGGGCGTTCGTGGCATGGTGCTGCGTGTCCATGTTTGGTATGATGACAATAAATACTGCGTGTTATCGATTAAAAAAAATACGTATCTTAACTTTTTATGTGGTAATAAATGTAAAGGAGTTCTGCTTATAGTTTAACATCGATAGATAGCTGAACAACCAAACATGATTGTCTAAGCACAAAGCGATACTTTCGTGTTTGCGAAGTGTCACCTCACTGTGGACACTGTGCTTGTTGCAGCATCGACATTCGGTCGTCGCGCGTCGGACGGCGGCGCGCACGTCTCGCGAGGCCGGGAGCGGGCCTGTTGCCGCTCCGCGCCGCCGCCCCACGTTAGTACCACCCCACACATATACATTTTAGTGGTAATTTTCATACTACACTGACCCTACACATCGAAACACTAACCACACGGCTCCTGCCGCCACACATATCCACATATACTCCACACATCCTAAACATCGCCACAACGTCACACCTGCTACCACCACCCATACCCACATTATCTTCACTCATCCTACACATCGCCAGAATAATGTCATACCTACCACCACCACCCATACCCACAATTACTCCATAAATTGTACACATCATCACAATAACGTCACACTTGCTACCACCACACAAACCCACATTTACTCCGCATATCCTACACATCACCACCATAATGTCATATCTACCACCACCACCCATACCCACATTATCTTCACACATCCTACACATCGCCACAATAACGTCATACCTGCCACCACCACCCATACCCACAATTACTCCACACATCCTACACATCGCCACAATTATGTCACACCTGCTAACACCACCCGTAACCACATTTACTTTACACATCCTACATATCGCCACAAAAACGCCATAACTGATACCAAACTAACTCTATTGACACACTAATGTAACCTGGGTCTAGTCTATATAATAAATGACGTTTTGCTTTTCAGTCGCCGGGAGGGACCCCGCCGCGCAGCGAGGATAGCTCCGCGCTGGAGGAGCAGCACGCCGCCGACGCTCAGTACAACTCCACACTCAGCCGGTGCGCACTCGCTCTCGAGTGGCGATGACTTTCTGTCCGTTGCACGCTCGCACATCGCCCCCACTTCTTACATGAATGTCTTCTACCTCGGGAGGAATTCCATTGAACGGCAGACTTGTGTTGTACAGCTCGTAGTGTTGAGGATAGAGGACTTGCCTTTCATTCGAGAGGTTATGGTTCAAATCCTCGCGCCGGACGTGCATCACTTTCTTTCTCTTTCTTAGTTGGAAAAGTGCTTTTCGTTACGAATGCGAGCTGTTCCATGGTTCGGTACCCCACCGCATTGGATGAAAATGTTGTCGAAGCAGCAATGAAAAATTGTCCATGTTTTCCATCCAGTTCAGTGTAGCCGTGCTCATAAAGGGAAGGTCCTGGCATGGTACCTTTTTTCTTTGGGAATGTGGTGTATTACGCTTATATGATGGTAAAAAAATCTTACTGTGTTCTAAAAGGGGAATCTTTGACTTGGGGAGAGAATAGTTAGAAATTATATTTTCTTCGAATAGGCAAACCGCATATTTGAGTATATCCTAGCTCCAGAGGCGGGAATTTCCTTCTCATGCGAGTTGTAATGGGTTTCATCTCTGCCCTGTTCTTTCACCACTTAAGGTGGCCCAACCCGCTCATCTCCCCATACAAAAGGGGAAAGAAGATCACGCCCATATTTCTTGTCAGAGATCCAAAATTTTGCTCAAAATAGCTTTATTTGATCGAACTAGATGTCTGATGACCATTGGCATTGTAAAATTGTGTTTGGTTTCTAAGTTATAAGGTCCGAAAGTTCGATTTTTTCGCGCGTTTTATACAATAACTTTGGAGGTGGATTACGCAATGATAAAGTAAGAAGATCGTAAAAAGATTAGTCATCAGACATAGCTTATTTAATCAATATTTATGATCTATTTGGTTTTTGTTAGATTTTTGACTACAGCGGGCGTGGTTTACTTTTAGCTATAAGTCGTCTTGAAATTAACATTTTCGTAAATCTTACCAAATCATACACTATGCACATTGTCTTTTTTGTGGACATGTTGCATCTTCCTCATCACGGAGCCTGTCTTATTCTTTGAAACAGAGAAGGTCCCAGAGCGCAACAGCACGGTTTTGTACCGTGCCCGCGAATGAGTTGGGGCCGCCGGGTTGGGCCGCCTTAAAGAGAAGAGTTGAATACGTGTGTCCCTTCATCGAATGCGACCTTTGAATCCATTAGGTCTCCCTCCCATACTTGGTGGAAGGTCCTGTCATGGCACCAAATTCCTCCGGGAATTCGTAGTTTTGGGAACATGAAACATAAACGTAGATTTTGAAAGAGAAAAATTGACTACAGCAAGTCTACAAATCCGCCGGTATGGTGCCTCGCTGAGTGTGGTTTCGCGAGTCCAGTTTTTCATTAAAAAAAAATAGTATGCTTATAAGATAGTTAACAACATTGCAGGAATAAAATGTTAAAATGAATGTGTGCCTCATGTCAGGTATATGATGACGCGCGGCAGCGGCAAGCGGCACACGATGGCAACACCAGAGGATGCTGCCAATGTCGCTGTGTCTTGCAGCGTTGCTGTCGGCGCCGGCGCCATGGTGTGTGTCCTGTCCTATCTCTAAATCTAAAAGCTCATTTTTCTTACTAATTATTTCTCTAATGTTAATGTTAGTCAGTTAAGTTTTATATCTGTTGACAATACATTCTATTTTTGCTAATAATTATTATTGTTATGAGTATAATATTTTTTAATTTTTGTAAGTAATTAATTTATTGTATAGTATTTATTCATTTATATTCAAGTATAATGTTTATTTATTGTGTATTTATTTACTGTGCATTTTAGAAATTATGTTTGATTGAATTAAGTACCTAATTTTCTTCATAACTACTATTTTCTATTACTGCTCACTATACCATATTGTAGCCAGAAAAATCTATCCGATCATGCTGTACACATGCTGCTCCGTCTCTACCTACCAAATTTTATTGTGCGTTAGACGTAAGCTTATTATGTGCTAGAATGTTTTTTGACGTCAAGTATAACCCATTCAAAGATGATGTACTTTACTGAATTTTGTTGCGGCCTAGCTCAAAGATTATGCATAACAGTGAATGTTGTTACAGCCTAGCACGACACCATCGTCGAGTGCCAACATCCGGGTACGAAGGACGGGTCTGCTTACCGTCACCGAGCGACCCCCCGGTGAGTACCTCTGCCTCTACATCTACCTCTCCACTCGTTTATTTCATCACCTCTTCACCTCTATACGACTTTACCACGAATTATATACCTCTTTCTCCTCCCTTTGCCAAATCACTTTTAGTCATGCAGTCTCAATTGGTAGATTAATTGTTCTTTGCATAAAATTTAATGTAATTACACAATAAAGAATTTCTTTCTTTCCTTCTCTAAGATAGGCCTACTTCCCCTCTATCTCTATCTCTCGCCCCTACATCCCCTTGTCTTCACCCTTACATTTTGTCCTTAGTTCCTCTCACCTCTATATCTCTACCTTCTTCCTAATATCCTCTCTTCCGCTATACCTCTTGACTCTCGTCCTTACATTTCCTCTTTCCCTATACCTCCAAATGTTTTCCTTATTTCCTTACTTCCTCTATACCACTCCCTCTCACTGCTACTCCTTTTCCTCTATCTATACTTCAAACGTCTTCCCTATGTCCTCCCTGTCTGTTACTTTCATCCTTACTTCCCTTATTATCTAAACTTCTATGTCTCGTACTTCCCATTACTTTTTCACCTTGTCATCACTCCATCTCTATATATCCCTACTTTCTTACTTCCCTACCTCTTACCCTCTTACCCTGTACTTGTCTATACCTGTTTACCCAGCGACCTTGCTACCTCTCACTGCTTTACCTCAATGCCGCTTAACTTTTTTTTTTCTCCTTTACCCATTCACCTGCTCTGTCGTGTGCTAGATCCTTGGAAATGTCGTTTGCCGGTTGGGAATATCTTATCAGAATTAGAAAAGTCATAGGTTAAATTTCTGCCTCGTTCATGCATTATGTTTTTCTTTCTAAGTTTGATAAGTTCATTTCGTCACGAACACGAGCTACTCAATGGTTCGGAATCACTGTAAAACTGTGGAGGCCCCTTCCCTACTAAGTGGTAGGTCCAGCCACCCAGGTTGGTACCATTGCATTGGATGAAAGTTGATCCATCAGATAGCATAATATAAATGTAATAATATATAGCAATATAACATTGTCATTGTTCGCTATAAAATGTTTTTTTGGTGGGTCTGGGAACCACAGATTGTGCACTCCAGCCTTAATGTTGGGATCTTTGGGCATAATGTATCACGTGTGTGTACTAGTTGACTCTTATTTGAAATGGGGCTTTCCATCAATGGCTAAAAGATATTCCTAACTGGTTATGTGGTGAATTGTTTGATGTCATGGTAGCACAAATGTGTGATAACAGATATTTTAATATACAATACAAATACATTTTGATTTTAAAGTTGCTCCTGCTTCTAAACTATCTGTTACACAGTTTGTGGATCGGACGTTGCTAGTTCGTAGTGTTTTTGAAGTTTTGCCCCTTACATTTTTGTTGATATTTGTGGCATGAAATTTTTAATTACTATTCAATGTAGAGTTTTTTTTTGCATTTACTATTTTTTGGCCAAACAACTAATCATAGAGAATGTCTGCAAATTCCGTTGTTGTATTGTGTTGACTGTTAATTTGCTCGCTTTTTTAATTTTGGTTTTTCTTCTCTCAACAACTCCGAAATACAGTGATAAGTCACGAACTAGTGATGGAGGTGGAGGCGCGCATGAAGAGGAATTACCTCCCTCCGTCCATCCAGGGCAGCCAATACCAGCAGTACCAGGTGCAGGGCTACCAACCGCCCGGTCCCGCTGGCTCTATAGTCTCGGGGACCCCCAATCAGAACCTCTCCGGTCCCAACCAAAACCAAATCGTCCAGACCGGCTCTATAATGTCGGGAACGCCGAATACGAGTTTTGGTGCATTGCAGCAAGGCTCGATTTTGCCCGGATCTAGTTTTGCGACTTTGAGCGTGCCCCTCATCGCACAGATGAGTCCGAAAGGCTCTATAATGACGGGGGTGTCGAGCCACCAGTTTTCCTCGATGGAGTGGCCGAGCGGCAATCCCAGCTCAGATACGGTGCAGCTGGGTTCGATATCGTCCGGAACCCCGAAAAGAATGAGTGCCCCCTCTTTCGGCTCCAACCGAGGCTCCATAATGTCTGGGACCCCCGTCGGCGGCTTTCCTCTGAGCCACACCGGCTCCATAACCAGCGGAATACCCATCTCTAGTCAATATACACCGGTCAAAAACCCCCCCCTCGTCCAGCAGGCGAGTGCGGCGACGCCGTTCACGCCCGGCGCGAGGGGTCCGTACTCCCCGACGCACGGCTCCGTCCTGACCAACACCTTCGGACCCAGCGCTCAGGACTCCGGCACGTACCAGTTTGGAGCGAACCAACAACCGATCAATGTATTTGGGTCCAACCAGCAAGCTTCCATAACTTCCGGAAACCCGGGTGTATTCGGTTCTAGTCAACCAGTAAATAGTCCCTTTAGCCCGACGCAAGGATTGCCGTTGAGTACTTTTGGGGTTTTGGGTTCGACCGGGACTACGTATGGTCCTAACCCAGCAGACATCGGACATGGAATACCAACTCAAAGAGGTTCCATAACCGCTGGAACACCATCGAATATGCTTATGACTGGATCCAATCAATCGATAGTTCCGATGAGCCAATCAGTTTCCTTTACGGCTGCTCCCCAAGAGTTTGTTGGGCAGAAAGAAGTGTTTGGGATAGCTGGTCCTGGATCCATCATGTCTGGAACGCCGTTAACGGCTAATCAACAAGGCTCTATCGTGGCAGGAACGAGTTATAATGGTCAACAGAATCAATCGAATCAGTACCTTACCAGAGAACAAGTGTTGCAGGAGCAAAGATCTTTGGTCACAAATGAACTAAGTTTAGGAGCTGAGCAAAGTGCAGGTTCAAGCCAATTAAATTTCGATATCAACCAATTAAGTAGTACAAGTCAACAATATTTAGGATCAATAAATCAACAAAATCCCTATATCAATCAACCAAATTTTGGCACAAGCCAACCGAGTGGTGGAATGACTCCACAAAACTTTTGGTCAAACCAAGTGAATGTAGTATCTAATCAACTGTCTAGGATGAATCAATCTAGTTATGGGGATAATCAAACCGTTTCTGGTTTAAATCAACCAAGTTTCGGGGCGAATTCACCAAATCATGCAACCCTACCTAATTATGGGACAAATCAACTAAGTCATGGGACAAGTCAAACTGGTTATGTGACCAGCCAACCAAATTATGCGACGAGTCCAGCAAATTATGTCAAGAGTCAACCAAGTTATGGGAGGAGTCAACCGGCTTACGGGACAAATCAACCGAGCTATGGAACGAGTCAACGGAGTTACGGGACCAATCAACCAGGTTATGGGACAAGACAACCGGGTCACGGGACGAGTCAACCGAGTTACGGGACGAACCAACAAGGAGCGGGAGGTCCGTCCCAGGTGTTCTCCGGACGCGCAAGCTCAGGTCACCTCAAGACACCTCCGCAGAGAAAGTTCTCGGGTGGGCAGGGAACCCAGCGCGCCAAGATACAGACCCTCGCCACCGTGCAGGAAATGGGTAACTCACTTTTGTCTATTCGGTGGTGGAACCCCGGGGTAATAGTAATTGTGGGAGGATTAGATGTTGGTAGGGAATTTTATTCCAATCTTAAAAAAAATCTGAAGCTAGACTTAACGCTTCATGTAGAGTATAAATTCTTGTGAAAGTTTGTTGACATTTTTATTTGGGTCAAGGTTCCAAGCAATTGCACCGGTTGAAGTGTAAGTAAAAAAGATTATATTATGGTGAGTGTTTTTGTGCACTTTTATCATTGTTTTTGAATGCTGTGTGTGCACCGTAGTTGTTGTGTGGTTTGAGTTTTTTAATAGATAAAACATTGGCTCTAATCTATTTTTTATGACTTCCCATTCTATTGGTTTTGTCCATAAATTATGTCCCTTCATAATGTCTCCCTGTACACATAACATGGTTATCGTTGGTACATGATCCACACACTATGAAATACTCATCACTTCTACATACATACATACATACATACATAATTAATAATCCATTGTAGTATTGGCGTACTGATGAGTGAGTATCTACCTGCTCCACGTACTGTATTCACTATCTTCGTTCTCAAAGTTCTATGAGTCACAACGAACAGCGGTGACTTGTCACTTTGACGTTAAATTGTAACGTTAGGCATGTGTTGATGAATAATATGTTTTTATTTGCATAGATCCTACTTTCTTTGGTGCATAGATTACAACAACAACTAAAATTAAATTCAGATACCAGAAACGTATAGTGTACTTATTGTACAACTAATAGATGAAATCTTGAGTAGAAGGCAAACAGAAAATAGCCTTACTAATAAACAATTCTAATTCCGCCGCTTTATCTAGCGAATAGTTATGCCAGGCTTTACGATGGTTTAACCCAAGACGTGATTTAAAACTAACAAACCCAGAATAGTGAAGGAATAGTTAAACCTGCGTTACACCAAAAACTTTGCTCATTGGCGTACAGTGACCTAGGATCACTGGAATACCGCTGCCTAAAATGTGGTTTCCGCATTTGATTGTCAAGACAATTGTCACTGTGGTCGCGTTCAAAAGTGCTCAATTCTCAATTTTGCTTTTTTGCTTACGCCGAGAGTTGTTTTTTTTGTATGAAGTTAAGGACTTATTAAACACAAATCTGAGCACTTCAAGTAATTTGGAAGTTATTGAACGTGGGCTGTGGCGATTGTGTCAAAATATCAACAGCTGCTTGTTTTGATCGCTTTTTCCGTCGCTACACTAGGGTCCAACCTAGAGTAAAGGCGAAATAAATCTTCATGCATTTTGAATAATCTATGCTTAGCAGATTAGCTAACATCACCAATATTAGTAGTATTTTTTACAGCTAAGAATAACTAAGGAATCGCGGTGGTGTAAATGTTTATTAGTAAGGCTGAAAAAAGACGCCGCTTTGCGAGCCACTGAATGACTGAGCCAATGCTGACATGACATGAAATGCACACATTACACCAAACTTCACTCGCGACACACGGGGAAATATTGAGCTGCAAATGTCACACGTTAATGGGCGCGTGTGTGTAGCGCGCGAGCACGCGGAGCGCTACTCGCCGGTGCGGCGCGCGTCCGAGTGCTCGCCGCCGCCGCCCGCGCACGACATCGCCACCGCCCGCCTCGAGTACCAGCAGCTACAGGTACACAACCTCGTTGAATGTGATATGGATGTACGATTGACCGTCGAGCAATGAAACATTAATTCACTCGATCAAAGTTGGTGTTTTTCGGTCTTATCTCTAGGACTAATGAAGATATGCGAAAATTTAGATGATTTCCTAAATGTAATGATGATATGATAAGCTTCGGAACAGTGGGTATCATCACTTGTCGTAATAGGGCATTCATTTTGAACCACGACTCAACTCGCTATTCTTGTTTCTTGAATTGAATTGACATGGAAATAATATTCTTAACCCTTTGGCTTCTGAGCGAATTACCAAAAAACTACCTAAAATTTAGCAGGTGTGACCGCCGCGCGTATGCCTTTTTTGGTTGGATGGCATTGTCGAGAAAAAAGATTTATCAAGCAAAACTCTAACTCAAGCGCAGTCACAGAAAGGCGACAAATGAAAAAAGATTTATATACAGAGAATAGATAGGTGGAACTGTGGACTGGCTTTTTAGTTTAGTCACATTCGTATGCATGTGAGAAATGAATAAACCTCTAAAAACAATTCCCGCAAAGCTAGCGCGGCCGGAATTCACACACGACACATACTCGGTCGATATCAACCCAACGGAAGCCAGGGCTTTGGTCAAACTCAGTCGATATTTATCGAACGGAAGCCAAGGGGTTAAAGATGTATCGGGGCCTGGGTGACATTGGACTCCATTCTGAGCCAACCGTATGCTCCGCTGTGCGCTTTTGTGTGTGTGACGCGTATGTTTGTGTGTGTAGCGCGGATTGGAGCGGCGAGGTCCAGGTCCAGGGCCGGGTGTGAGCTCTCCGCACGTTGCGTCGCCGCCGCCGCGCGTGGAGCCCCGCCACCATGCCGCCTCCATGCCCGGTAACAACCAACACGCCAACACACCAATACACCACCACACCACTACACCACCACATCACTACACCACTACTCCAAAGTGATCTCAAATTTGGTTGCAGTCTCCTTGTGATCGGTCTCATTTACTGTATCGAGGTTTTAAGGAATGTGATATGTATGTATGTATGTATAATCGACCGTGAAGCTAGGACACATTAATTAAAGAAAGAGTCCTATAAAAAGAACTACTTTATGAATATACTGCAAGGCTGGACCAGAACCAGCGAAACATACCATTCGCGGGAATTGCGTCTTCCAATCGTCACCTGCTGTGAACCCATAATATCAAATTCTCTTACAGTTCCTCAAGTAATTAATGCCTCCTACTAACACAGTGTTTAACATGATATTTTGTTAGTGTATAGTACAATTTCAATTTTGGAATGCATGGAGATTACCGTATTTCACTTTTTCCTGGTTTCTCCAGGTTATAAAATGGCGGACTAATTTCGTATTTCTAAGTATTTACTTTCACTGCATAATAGTTCTGCCCATGGTTCTTATGCGATGTCAAGAGACGCACAGATGCAATAACTGTGGCGAAGTAAATTTATCTCTGGTGTGTAGCCTCCTTGAACGATCATATCGCTAACGTGTGTGTGTGGGGCAGGTTCGCCGGTGCACGCAGGCGGCGCAGGGGTCGACTCGCCCCTCGCGCTCGACCTCGCGCCTCCCGACCCCGCCGCTCACCCCGCGCCCCGCCTGCCCGCCTCGCCGCACCGCTCGCCCCTCCACCACATCACCGAGTCGCTCGCGTACCTGCACACGGGCTCCATCACGCGCGGCACCCCGCTAGACCTCACGGCCGAGCCGCACCCGCACTCGCACCGCTCGCTCAACAACTCGCCCACCTCCAACCCGGGCTCGCCCGCGCTCGACTGCATCGTCGAGGAGACGCCCCGCCCCGACCGTCCCTTCCACCCCTTCCCGCCCTACCCGCCGCAGCACCCGCAGATCAGCCTCACGGACTGCCTCGGCTCGGAGGTGACCCTCGTCGCCTCCTCCTCGGAGGACAGCATGGACTCCCTCGAGGGCCACCCGAAGTATCTCCTCCCGCAGTTCGTCATATCGGAGCCGTCGGACCTCGACGAGCGGCCGTCGATCACGAAGGGCATCGGGCGGAAGGTGAGCCAGGAGACGGAGGCGATGGAGGACGACCCCGAGGACGCGGAGATGCCCTCGCCGAAGGAGAGCGTCGTCCGCCGCGGCAGCGACAAGTCGCTCGCGTTCAGCGACGACTCGCTCAGCAACGACTCGGCCGGGGCGTCGCCCAACTGCGAGCAGAACGTCCACTCGATGTACTCGAACGTGGTGTCCGCGAGCTCCGGCTTCAGCGAGAACCGCGGCTCGTTCTCGTTCTCGGACCGCGGGAGCTTCTCGGAGCGGGGCGACTGCGGCCGGGGCAGCTTCTCGGAGCGGAGCGACCTCGGCCGGGGGAGCTTCTCGGAGACGCCCCGCTCGAGCTTCTCGGCGCAGGGCTACGAGGAGGGCGTCTCGCACTTGCCGCGCGACCCGAGCCGGCACTGCCTCGAGAAGTGCGAGGAGGAGAGTCCGCCGGAGGAGATCGACCGGCTGCAGCGGTCGACGATGGACCTCCGGCTGACGGAGGCGGGCGGCGACGCGCCGCCGAGCGAGTACTACGAGGTGACGCTCTCGACGTCGTGCTCCGAGCTCGACTCGGAGAGGATCGTGGAGCTGCTGAAGGAGGTGATCAACAGTCGCGTGCCGCCGCGGAGCATCCTGTCGGTGGGGCTCGGCGGCGTGGAGACGGGCCTGCTCAGCCTCGAGTACTCGGGCGGGGTTCAGATAGAGCTGATGCTGTGCGAGGGCGCGGACAGGGAGCGCAAGGGGCTGAAGATGCGCCGCGTCTCCGGCGACCAGCACGAGTACGGCAAGCTGTGTCGGCAGCTTATCAGCAGCCTCGCCGTGTAGGTGCCTAGTCGGGGTAGCGGTGTTGTGGGGTTCGGAATGGGGATAACTCACTGTGTGCGGTCACGTAATTTTGTATCATTACATCGGAAATAGAGACCAATAAAAAATTCATTGCAGTCAATTAACTTGAGCCTTATAGTAAAAACTCCTAACGATTTCTTCCTCTGTCTTGTCTGTGTCAGGTATTACTATATAAGCTCGATTGAAGTTGAGATCTTTTTTGTTAGCTTATAGCAAGCGTAGTCCAGTATGGTGACAACGACGACATGTGGTCATCAAAGTAATGTTTTTTAAAGAAGCATACTGTATTTGAGAAATGTATTCATGTGCGTAACTTGATCGCCTAAACTTAAATCAATCGGGCTATTTTTATATGTTGTGGTACTGGAAATATAAACAAATTAAAAATCCCTTTCTGCCATCTCTACTTTGACCTTGGAGTAGTAATTTAGAAAATCTTCCTCTTTCCTGTGTAACGACATGAAAATACGTGACTGGGTTTTGGAACGGGGATAGCTCGCTGTGTACTGCGTGAAGTACGCACCATGTACAGAGGTACGGGCTGCGCAGAGACAGCGACGAGCATGCTTTGTACTCGGAAACATGTTGGCTAAATACACTGCGCTCTACCCTGAGCATAGAGTTGTTACGCACAAAGCAATGGTTCAGTTTTGAAAATCTCGTGACCTTGTCACTAATATAGACAAGTTTTAACTTCTTTAGAAATATTTGAGCTCTCCGCATAGTTACGCTCTTCGTGAGTCCTTTAAGGGCGGGATGAGAGACGATTGCGATCAGTTTGATATGGACATAAGAAAAGCAAAATTTAATTATATTTAAAAATAATTACAACGAATTACGATAGTTGTAAAAATAAATATGTAGGTTGATGGTTTAGCTCTAATTTAAACATCAAACTGTACATTTCTGGTGCTTTACGTTTTTAAATTAGACAAATATCATAAACTTTCAAAAAAGTTATGAGCGTCAGATATTTCCTATTACAGGTTATATAAATCTAGACCATCAATGCATCTTTCAACTTTATGAAATCGCAAAATAAGTAGTAGTTATTTAAAAAAATAATAAAATATGGTTTCACTTATGCTACTGTGGAACTGAATGCAATCATGTGTTATCACGCTCTTAAATAATTCTAAATCTTAAATGTGCAGGAAGTCCCGATCGCTTTTGTAAGCTTCTGAACTCCTCGAGGAGTTTTGCATTTCGCAACTCGACTGCTGTCGTGTCATTAAACATTTCCAAGATAACATAAGACTTTTATCTGCATTCGAACAATGTGAGGATGTTGCGTTCCGTCGTGCGCTTGAATGTTGAGTAGAGGAATTTATGTCTGAGTGTGTGTTCCGTTGGCGCATTGTGCTACGATGCTTAAAGAGGAGTTGAAAACATTATAATTTATTTCAATCTTATTAATATGCTTGTGAAATATAAATCTGTTATCCAGACTTGTTGAATATGCGGTCTAATGAAATGTCCAAAACTCTATCTATAACTAGGGAATCAGAATGTAGTCAGTCTTCAAGTTTTCATCTGAAATATGTCAGATTCCTATGTTGTCTGAAAAGAAATCACAAAAAATGGCAGAATAATAACAATAATTGTGAACAGCTTGGTGGTATTAGACTAACAGATTAGACAAAGATTAAGACAAAATGAAATATTGTCATTTTTCCTATTTTTCAAATATTCATAACATTGACAACATGTTATGAATATTGTCATAACAGAATGTTGCCGTATTGACATAATAGCCTTTTGCCCATAATATCATTATAGCATTGACAATGACAATCTGCTATATCTATGTTATGTCATATTAGAAACAAATACTTTATTTATTTATTGATGTAATTTCAGTATGACACTTTGACATATTGACAATGATAAATTGGCACATATTTCACAAAATGACAGAATGTTCATTTGTGTACTTTTCGGGTTAAGGTTATAATAAATTATTTTGAGTCATAGAACATCCAGATAATTGCGTAACGAAAAAACGAAACCTACTTTTTTATATATTTGAGTCAGCGATACTTTCGGGCGAACAATACCTAATTGACAGATGGCAAATGGCAAACGTTTTTGACGGACTGCAAAAATTATTGACCGATGTCAAACATTTTTGACACATGGCAAAATTTTTTACGGATTGCCAAAATTTTTTGCAGATGGCAAAAACTTTTGACAGATGGCAAAAATTTTTGCCAGCAGCTAAAGCAGCTTTCATTTGCAACATATTGTTATTTAATATAAATTCTTCTGTTTTATGTATTGCTCTGTCGATGGGTTAAATGAATATCTATATATCTAGAGATGGAAATAAAAATGTATAATTGACCCCCGGTAGCGTTGTAGTGTCGCCACACTATCCTAGTTGAAGTTAACCTATTCCCCTTAAATCTGTGATAAGAAATAGAGCGGTGTGGTGGGGACGCTGGTCCCGGCGGACGGGAGTCGGTTCAACGCTGTGTTTGTGCTTTTGTGATATTTAGTTTGACTGATTTTCCTCAATGGTTTTCCAGTTAGGAACTTGTTGTATCTCTTGTATGTAATGCAATATGATGTTGTAAATATTGTTTTTTATTGTTTGTTGAGTATGGCCGATACCCGGTAGTTCTTTAGGAATAGATTGAATTGTGCAATAAATATTTTTTCTCTCAAGATATGTGGTTTAGTCTTTGCGATTCTAGCTGATTCAACAAAATTTCTATTGCTGAAAATGTTATTGTACAGGGAATGTGCGGGATGTATGTTTGAAATTTTATGGTTCGTTTTAAATGCTGCATTTTAATATAATTATTATGAAGACAATCTATTGAAAATTCCTGTACATATCTTGGAAGCATGAAGAAATCCTTCAGGTAGTCGAAATTGTAAGCTAAATGAGTGGTGTCGGTTGCGCGAACATCTCTTAGTCCAAATGTACAGGATGGCTCTTTAATGGTTTCTTTACGTATTAATAAGTGATTATTCATGACCAATGTTTTTTGTGTACATTGAGGATTGATATAGAAAGATGCAATGCGCATATACAAATGTCATCTTTTTATTTTTCATTTTTGCTTCAATTTATATAACTACAATTTTCACAATACAGTTGAATTTGTGTTTTGTTCCTTGGAGAAAACAGAACCTATTTTAAATAATTAACAATATATTTTAAATCAGATTCAGGTAGTTATAATATTTGATAGATATATTCTAATAAGGATATATAAAATTTATCTTCCAAGTTTCGACACTTAGGGCCGAGTGCACAAAGGACAAAAAATCAACGTCAAAGTATGATCAATTACAAGTTAATCACATTGATTAACTCAGTCGTCTCTTTGTGTAACCGGGGCTTAGACATTGACGATCACATCTTCAAGTTAATATATGTATGTCCTTGTGGAGAGTCACCCTGTACACTTGAGACACTTGCGACACTTGCGTCGTATGTAGTTATATGATTTTAGTTCTACTTAGATAGTACTGTATGTATGTATGTATGTAAGTAGGTAGGTTAAGTTCAATCTGTAAATATTATTTCAATAAATAATTCCAATTCAAAGTCACTGCTGTCTTTTATTTCAGTCGAGCGATCCTTGTGCCCTTTGTCGGATAACAAGCCATCGTAATGCCACGAAAAAAACTTTTTCTGGCGATGACCCACGTTGCCCCTGACGCTTCCCAAAAAAACTTCAGTTGACTATCACAGTAATGTTGATAATTAGTCCATGATATAATTAAATGTTTTCAAAACGGTTTACCACGGTCACTAGCTGACGTTCGTCGCGAGCTAACTGTCTTGAGAATGGACCAAACGCTCGGTCCAAAATGTAGAGAAGTTTGTACCAAATAAAACACAGGTAAGTCATTTTAAAAACATTTAATTATGGAAATACGAGGGTGAAGCTGAAAATTCTTAGAACTGGCCACTTGTAAAAGGGAATAAAAAAATAAGTTTAAATTTTGAAAATGGAACTTGTCAATATTATTGTGTATGTATTTCATTCATTTGTCATTTGATTTACGATTTGGCGGCAAATTTAAAATCCTCTGTCACGTCAGCATGAATTTAACGCGAGAAAATAACCGTGCAATGACTTTTATGACTTTCTATGTCATCTATGTCAACAAAAAAGTTATGATAGACTTCGAATGGCCTTTCACGATGAAGCCCAATCTCGTGCCACAACCAGTTTAATGAGTAAACATGGTCGCACTAATCTCACCGATGACCTGCGTGAGGGACGGCCCTCTACAGCGACGACTGAAGATAACATCAGTGATGTGTCGCGTATGATAGAGACTGACAAAAGAGATCCTATCAGTAGATTCGGACAAGCTTAGGTATCGGTATGAGTCAAGTGCACAAAATCCTGCATGAAAATTGAGCGGTGACGAAGCTTTGGGCCCGGTGGATACCACATAATTAGACAGAAAATAAAAATAATTATGCTACGCAATCCAACCCTAGTCACAAGTGACTACTTATAGCATTGGTGGCTGCTATGGTTAGCTCGTGCATTCTTGCAACACTGCAGCAATTGATCCGTTCGCCTCTATTGGCGGGAATGCGTCGTACGCGCCAAACTTATATGCGCCTCGCGCGTACAAAAAACGCTCTTGAGACAAGGGAAGAGGGTACACGCGCGAACTTTAGAGGCACATTTAAGTCTGTCGTGAAGTCACAGGTAATTTAAGATTTGAAAATTTTAATGAATGCATGCAAAATGCATTGCCATTAAAATAGCGAAATCGTCTTCCAGGCCCTGAAGTTTTCCAGCCCCTATAAGTTGTCAGATTTTAATCAATTTTTTGTATCACTTGCTAAAGATTCATTCTATGTCCGTATGTTTTTACTTTTTTGTATTTGTATTTTTCAGTAAAAAAAAATCGAAAATGAACTTAAAAAAAGACAACTTATTTCCAATGTTTTGATGTTTTCCAATATAAAAAAATACAGACGTATATATTTAAGAAACCAAAATTAAAAAATCTAGGAAAAAACAGTTATCGCCCGTAGCATGGGGAATTGATATGGTAATGGCTTAAGTTTGGCGCGAACTGTACATGCCGCGCCGCACGCTGGAGAACGCGACGCGCCGCCGCGCCGGCGCCAATAACCACCAGTTCAACGGTCAATGCTGAATCATTTTGTGTATCAAAATGCAATCGTTCGCCGTGCCGTCTCCGCGCCTCGCATCCTACCCATATACCCAGCGAAGCTCTTGAAATTAAATCTGGTAGGTAACTCGCTTGCGAGGGCGAGTTGCTATCATCAGCTATGAATGAAATATTTGAACAGGCGAATTTCCTACAGCCTTTTTACTCGAAGAACGAACGCGAGAAGTTCTCACAGGATCGTTCTCAATGTTTATGGAAAAAATGTGTACTTAACAAATTTTAATGATAGTTCCTCGGGTGAAACCTTCTTCCACGAGCTCATTTATTAGCCCTACAGCCTTTGCAGTCATGTAACGAACACAGGAAGTTATCACACGAGTAACAATTGGCAGCCTAGACCGCTCTTTGAATGAATTAATTAATATTATTATATATAGGTTTATCCCTGAATTTGGAGTCCCTCCCAACTCCGAAGGTATGTTGGGTCCCTGTCTGAGTTCTCTCTTATATGGAGAATGCTTCGTGAAGCTGCATAACGTTGTCCCTTCGTCCCCCTTCTACCTTCGTTTCTCGCGAAACTGGGAGAAATTTGACAAATTTGCAGTTGACATCCCAAAAATATTAACCCACCTATCCTCTAGATCCTATATATATATATAGGGTCGGTAGACAATTGAATGAACTCTCTTCCGAGTTATTTCCTCCAAAGAACAACCTTGTGTCCTTTGAACACGTTTCGAGCAGCTTGTGATCCTCGGCGCAGCCACCTACCTATACTTTGTACTTACTTTGTAATCGTCGTTAATGTTTACTGTTAAAAGTAATAATTTACGTAAACCTAGGTTTTCAGGAATCGTATGTAAACATTACATAGGTACACAAGAACTTACGTAAATTATAATATTTATTATCAGTAGATTTGGTCACAATAAAAAAAAATCATAAAATATTTGATTATGTAAACTCTTATATCGACCATTCCTTAGGCAGCTAATCGTCTAAGATTTTACGCGAATTGTCAATAAACTCTGAAAAGAAGTACTGGAAGTACTTGGAAAGACCTCAAACGGAACTTTGCTTCGCTTGGCGCATTCTATGAGCAAGTTGCACAATCTAGCATTATTTCTGGGCATTCAATTATGTATGTACATTCCATCCTGGTCGGTGGCTTAGAGAGTCCTCATGTATCCTTTATTGAAGCATAAAAACATCGTTATTAGACGAATTGATGAGCATTTAATTGGAACTGACCTTTAAATTTCAACCAAGAAACAAAAATGCGATTGAATTGAGACATTACCTAATTTTTTTAAAAATATGTTATTCCTTGTGAGCGATGCCGTGCTGTAAAATGTCAAACATACTTCCCTGCACATACATTTACGTGTAAAACATACTCCCCTCCATATACCTAATTTACATGTAAAACATGCCAATAGAAATATATCATGTAAATAGGTATGGATTCTATTCTTAGCTCAGCATTACATAGTTATTCTTTGGCTCAGCCTTGGCAGCCCAGTGACGTGACACCTTGCGGTTCGATAAGTAGAGTGAAGCAACTCTGAGCGCGGTTGGTTTCCAGATGGGTAACCGTTTCCAAGAGGTGTACTAATATTATGAGAGTAGGTTGGTATTACTTAGCCATCCATGTCCAGAGTTACGCTATTTATATTTACATAATAAATAACCTGTATAGCTTTGACTCTAAGAACAGAAAGAAAATATATAAGAACTTACTTTAAAAAAACAATAGAGACTTACATTGGAAACAAAAACTAAGAATTTAGCTATTTGTCAAATTTTGTATTAGTTTAACGAAGATGATGTTTCAATGTCATATTCGTTACGTAAATACAACGAGAAAAATAACTTGGTGTATAGTACGTTGAGGCTACGTTTTATTATTGAAGCAGGCTTTATTCTTTGTTTACCTATGTTAAAGGAACAAAGTTAGACCGTCTTGCATTCCATTTTCTAAAAGGGAGGGACAATAGATGATTGAGTCTACGCTGTTCCAGGGTTCTCAGTTTAAAGAAGTTTAGGCGGTCTGTGTAATGCCCCTTCACAAAAGTTACATGTGAAACCTACTCGACTATGAGAAAAATATACACAGGCGAAAACTAGACACTTCTACAGAAGTAATATGAGCGCACCATTTCTTTGGATGTAAAAACATTTCAAGCGATAATCAACTCAGTTTGTGAGTGACTATTTGAATAAAATTTATTTATAAAAAAATAATTCCGTTTCGTGTTTTTCACCTCTAACGCTGCTGTAAAAATAGAATGTTACGGTACGTAAGGGAGGGGGGGGGGGGGGGTTGGCACCTACGTAACAGACTACTCGAACACCAAAATAAAGTGCCTAGCTTCTCTTTGTCAAATAATATGTTTCTGGCGAGACAGTTTTAATAGAATCGTGCCACACTTATTATCAACGCCAATCAAAGCTGTTGACTTCCATTGACTCAATAAGCTCTCGTGTGCTGGCACGCAAGGTCTACACGTCACACGAATCTACGCGCCAGAGAGTCTTGTCACACGCATCGCGCGGGTGTGCTTCTCTCGCGCGGCGCGGACGCTGAGTGGACGGCACGATGTCGGGAGGAAAGAAAAAAAGCAAGAGAGGGAAGCAGAAGGAACCGGCCAAAGATGACGAGTGAGTTTAAACGAGTTTGAAACAGATACTTAAGAGAGTCGTTACCCTATCGATTCCCCATACTACGGGCGATAACTGATTCCACGCTCTTAATGTTTTACTAAGGTTTTTGAAGTATTCGATCCTAAAACATATTTTAGAAATCTATGTCCCTATGTTTTCAATTTTAAATATACCTTTTAGATTGTAAAATATTGCCCAACAAAATTTGGAAAAAAGTTAGCATTTGTTAGATTCATTTTCCATTTCTTTTTAATGAAAAATACAGATATTTAAAGAAAAATCTAAACATACGGACATAGAACGAAGCTTTCTCGAGTGCTGTGATCGTACCGTATGGCAATCTATCATCTCTGCCTACCCCTCCGAAACGGCGTGAGGGCATGTATGTATAAACATTTAAAACATTGCACGAACGTTTTGTATAACCGGTTTAATAAATCGATATGTTGTGAAGATTCGATCTCATACCTACAATTCACCTAACCTAACTAACCTTAATTTACACACCTCACCTAATCTAACCTACTTTATCTTATCCTAACCTACCCTTACCTAACCTACCCATACTATGTCCAGTGAAAGTTGTGGGCAATTAAAATATTACTTCGCCTTCAATGCTAGAGGTCCTGTAATCTGGCTCATTGCATAGTAGTCGACCTCAGAATTTGTTTAGTTGAAATATTTATGTTTTCAGAAAAAAGCCGGACGAGGCTGTGTCATACTTCGAGTTGGTGAGTTGAGTTGATTATAAAAAGCCATTATAGAACAGCTGGATTTAATATTATGCACTCATCTATACATTATAACGTATAGGTAATGTAAATGCATCATATAGGTAATGTCAATTTAACCTACTGAATTTTAGATACTTCAAAAAATGATTCAAAATAAAAAATATAACTAGTTAGGTATTAAAAGAGCTTATCGTACATTAATTAAAAGTAACCCATTCTTTTATGATTTTTAGTGGTGGCGAAACTTATTGATTTGGTGGGCTGGCTTTCCCGGAAAGAAGATCATGCTCACATGTCTTGTCGGAAATCCAAAATTATACTCAAAAAAAGAGCTTTATTTGATCAAACTAGATGTTTGATGACCATTGGCATTGTAAATTTGTATATTTTTCCAAGTTATATGGACCAAAAAGTCGAATTTTTCTCGCGTTTTATGGTATACGTTTTTTTTAAGGACTCTTTTAAGGGTTCCGTACCCAAAGGGTGAAAACGGAACCCTATTACTAAGCCTCCGCTGTCCGTCCGTCCGTCCGTCCGGCCGTCTGTCACAGGGCTGTATCTCATGAACCGTAATAGATAGGCAGCTGAATTACACAGAGTGTGTATTTATTTTGCCGCTATAACAAACACGACAACAAAAAGGTAACATTTAAAAATAATAAGAATTAAAGGGGAATTTTTATTCTTATTATTTTACAAAAACAATAAAACAAAATACAAAAAACCTACTTTTTTTGTGTTAAATCTTGTTCGATGGTACGGAACCCTTCGTGTGCGAGCCTGATTCGCACTTGGCCGGTTTTTTCTTTAAAACAGACAGTGCCAGAGCGCAACAGAAATATTTTGTGCTGTGCTCGCGAATGAGTTAGTCCCGTCGAGAATCGCCACCTTCAATATTTTATCTTCTTCTCTTCTACACAGTATATAAGGGACATTCTCCAAGCAGTATATTTTCATGTCCTATCATAATTCATATGACATTGGTTGATTTAAAGGTCCATAATAAATTTCAAGCATTACTTATTGCAATGATCTAAGTAGACATCACCATGATTGTGCAAAAAATATATTACAAATCGATTTTAAAAAAAAACATTTTAGGACCAAATTATCAGAATATTTCTCCACAAGTGTGTACTCACGGAGTTTGTTCGTTAAAAATCACGTATAATGATCCATGAGCTTAGTTTTAACATAACCAATAGCAGTAGGCATATAGCGAATAAGTTCGCGGATTGTACTAAAAGATGTCCCGCACATACCCGACTATTGGCCGCTCGTAATGTATAATGCCTATCGCATCTGCCGACCTATCTAGTGCATTTTTATTAAGCTGGGTGGAAATACTAGTCGTTTTACGTCAGCTGACAGGAGTAGTTATGCGACAGCGTTGAATTTTGAGAAATTAGGACTATTTTTTCACTTTGGTAATTTTTTGTTCATCCATGTAGGTGACTTCGGTGGTGTTTTGTCTGTTGTAATTAATGGTGTACTGTTGTATGTTTGTAATTAACAATCCATGCTTAATGCTTCCTTAATGTTTTACCGTATTAGGTAACTTTAAATCTTAATATTTTAAGTAGTTATGCGCGAAACAATTACGTGACTTGCGTGAATTCGGTGGCATTTCCCACCACTGACATCACCAAGTTACCACAGAGGTCACGCGATATGTTGTTAAATATGATATAAATCAATCAAATATGGATACTTTTTGGTTTTCGGTTTTAAATAACGGGTTAAAACTAGTGAAATCAGTTGACTTTTTTCAACAAATTGAGCCCATCGTGACGTGGGCGTCCTTAGAACGTTAATACTCTTCGAGCGATCTATGGCAATTAGAGCAGTGTTTCTTTACTCCATGTTAATACGTGCCATAGTCATCTAACTTTTCTGTTCTCGTTTCTAAAATATCAAGTAGTTACTGTTTTTTTTTTTTATTCTAAACTGATATTAAAATATTGGGTAAGGGAAAACAAAGTAGAGAAGAAAAAAGAAGATTGCAGAGAGACAAGGAAATGAAAGAATAAGGAATGATCAAAAACTACACAGCGAGTTTAAAGCGAAAGATAAGCAGAGGTATCAGAAATAAAGTCCGAGGAGAAAATTGTTCCAATTTCTGAACTAGATCCGAAACAAAGAACGATTATGAGAGAAATATCCTGAATAAGCAGTTAACGAAACAGAGATAAAAAAAAGAAACATGAAAGTGCAGCCCTTATAGAGGAAATTTTATGAAAAAGATTTTTAAATACTAAAGAAAATAATCTTTGAATTAAAAACTCTTAATTGCAGGTATAAAATACAGATACACATGAGAAAAAACACCATGATGAAGTGAGTCGATCCACAAATACAAAAAAATGTTTAAAAAGTGACGACAATGAAGAGCAACATTAATGTTGAAAAAAAAAATGGAGAAATCTGTAAAATAATTCTATTTAGACAATGATAATAGCCGTATGTGTCATGGGAAAAGGAATATGCCACAAAACACAAACGATATTTAACAAACTTTATACAGAACTTACATAGCAAATTTAATCAGAACTAGAACATCTGCGTTTCCATAAAAAGTGTCTTTATCGAGCATTAGACGAAATGCAACCATTAGAAATCTCAGTTCTGACGAAGGGTAGACCGGTACTTATCTGGATTCAATATTGGATATAAAAGGCAATTTTTTATCCAAAAAAACCGTCCAAATGCGAGTCGAACTCGGACATGAAGGGTTCCGTAACATGGTACAAGATTTAAAACCACAAAATCAGATTTTTTGTATGGGGGCCCCACTGAATTTTTTATTATTTATTTGTATTACCTATTTTTGTTATAGTAGCAAAATAAATACACACTCTGTGAAAATTTCCTACCTATTACGGTTCATGAGATAGTGCCCTGTGACAGACGGACAGACGGACGGACAGCGGAGGGTTAGTAATAGGGTTCCGTTGGCCCCCTATGGGTACGGAACCCTAATAAGGCAAAATAATGAATGTCCGGAACCACTGAACTTCAGAATGTCTTATCCTAAAAGAAACCTACTGTGAATATTCATATTTTTGGGAACAGCAGTTCCGGAGAGTCTTTTTTGCGTAAGTGTTGCATGTAAATATACACATATCGACCTAGTTTATCCCCTTGACAGTTAAGTTTATTAAAATCCATTGTGAGCGAGCCTTTTCGTCGTAAAAAGAAGCCACTCTGAAAATTTGAGAAAATTTGAAAATTTGAGAAAATTTCTAGGATAAATGGTTTCGGAGATCTCAACATAAAGCTGTTTTCGCCTAAATGTGTTCATTTTGGCCTGTTTTACCCCCCTAATATTTGGATTTACAAAAATATGCGATCCTTTCTTTTAAACTTCTAAATAAAAACAAGTTTTTCGGTTACGTTACGTTAACCTGTATAAATTGTATGTAACAACCTCAATATTGGCCTATTCACAATCTTCCCCCCAAAGATCAGAATTAGCGAACTTTTTGATTAGTTGTATAAAATGTGATTTTATTAATGTCACGTTACGACGGAAAGCAGTGGTTTCGTACCGCTGAAGGCCGGGAGGACTTGAGAAAAAATGGAGAGGCTATGTCCAGCAGAGGAAGCAAACACGCTGACTGACTGACTGACACGTAACTTGAGTAGGGGGTGGGGGGTTAGCCTCTCGGTCACGACCGGTCACCGGTATCAAAAGTGGTCACGTTGTTTACGAACGCTGCCTGAATACTGAATAAATGTGCATTTGTAGTTCCGCTTCTCGACGGGTGTGGAGAGGCTGGCGATTGCAGTGGCGGTGATCTCCTCCGTGGCGACCGGCCTGGGCTTCCTATGGCTCATCGTGGCGTACGGCGAGCTGACCTCTATGTTTGTGGACCGCACCGTGCCGGAGCGGCGCGCGCTCACCTCCAGCCCCACGCTGGTCCTCCAGGGGTTCGGCGGCGGCGAGGTCTTGTGAGTATCTGAGTATCATCAAACGGAGGAAGTCCCAATGCATTGCTGACGTTTAGCAAGGACAGTTAATGGGTGGGACCTTAACTCAAGAAAAATCACAGATCTTTCCGGAAATAATCAAACTTGGATAAAAAAATTGACACTGCCCATATAAACGTAGTTTCAATTCACACCTACGTCTGCATGTTTTGGTTTTTTTGAAAATTGCAACCATACAGAACATTTTATTTGTTGAAGATTTTCCCGAAGATCCTATTCGGAAGCATTGCAAGTTTGAGTGAATTCGGCTGGCGTAAATACCTATGTAAACACCTTCATTTTATGAAGATAACCTGGTGACATCAAGCGGAATTAATAATTTTGTCAAATTGATAAAGGCAATATTAATTTGAGCACGCTACACCATGTTCAATAATGATCTCGACTCGACTCAAAGCCGTAAACCCGAACCAATTGGACTATACTTACGGACACTGACCGAAATTCAACATTGCGTCATCTCAAATTCTCTCGTGTACAATAAACTGGACACTGGTTTAATCCGGTGATGATTTATTCGTCTCCATTTAGTCGTCCCCCACACCACCATTGTGGACAAATTCCGTTTTCACCTCAAAGAACGACACCATCCGAAGAATCTGGGCCAGTGACGCCAAGTGGAAATAGTTACGTACGCTTGAGTTAGATTGAGACTTTCCGAAAATCGGAAAAACCCCAGAGTAAAGGGATAGGCAAATGCGCTTCTATCTCACTTCAGTTTAGCACACTCATAATTGGTCTGATTTTCGTTGACAGAACTAACATTACTGAGGAGCGAGCGCGCGAGGCGCTGCTCGCCGACTGCGCGGCCTACGGGTACTCCTTCCTCGCGCAGACAGCGCTCTCGTTCTTCTCCGCACTCATCACAGTTCAGCTGCTCAACTGGGCGGCGCTGCGGCAGGTAATGTCACTAAGGTGTCATGCGATCCAGGTCATAAGCGAGTGCTTAAAGATTCGTAGACAAGATCCACGTGAGAGAGTAATTTGACCTTACATAGAGCTTCCATAACATCCGATTTGAATAGGGTTATTAATGTTGAAGTACCTTTAGGGTGTGAAAGCTAGGGCCTGTGAAACTGTTGCTGAGAGGATATTGCATTTTCAGATAATGCGGATCCGTCTGCGTTTGCTGGATAGCATCTTGCGTCAGGACGCGACGTATTTCGACACTGACTCGTCGCTTAACTTCGCGTCGCGTATGACCGAGTAAGTTCCACCAAATACAACACACGAGAAACTGCGTTTAGAACCTACACTGTACACCCCATATTTTGGTGCCTGCATTTCAGTGTCTTTGACGAAGTTCACCTAATGACGCAAACGTAGAGAGTTAAACGACTTGTTTTAGCTTTGTAACGGTTTTCTTGTTAACTTATTCTTTTAATTTGACTTATTTTTCCTTGATTTTCACGTACAATGAAACTCATTCAAATATGCTAATACTACAATATAAATTTGGTTTCAAGCAGGCTTGCGGGAGCAACTTCATGTATGAAGGCAGTGAGCATGCAATTCCATACCAAAACGATTGTTTCCAAATGCACGATAAAATGATTAACTTTTGGTAACACAATCGCAGCGATCTGGAGAAGTTGAAGGAAGGCATCGCAGAGAAGCTTGGGATGTTTACGTACCTGGTGTCGGCTAGCATCATCTGCTGCCTCGTGTCGTTTGCGTGGGGCTGGCAGCTCACCCTGGCCTGTCTCGCCGCAGTGCCTTTATCTCTCGCTGCCGCTGGGGTCGTCTCCAAGGTAAGCGTCACCAGCTGTCTTTGTATCGTTCACATGTCTCTGTCCTGTAACGCTCTTGCCCGATAACTGCTTTTTAACAGTTTTCGATGCGTGCTGCTTCAAGCAAGTATAGAGCTTCTTTCTTCTAAGGTAATTCTTTCTATTCTAAGAAACGATGTGTCCGAAATCGCGCCACTCCTTACTTACTTCGTTCTAAATCCCTCCTCACCATATTATGAGATTACATTACAAATTAAAATTTAGATACTCAATAGACATGGGCGTCACCAAGGGGGTGGGGTTAAAGGGAGGAGCGGAGGACGAAATGTGGTCTTGACTGTACCTAAAATTCGTACTTTTCCCCTCCTCCATATATCAACTTGCCCTTCCCATGCCCATAGGCTGGCGAGCGCACTGTTAAGGCGCTAGGACTAGCCAACTACTCGCGCCATACAAATGCACTTTTTAACAAATGTAATAATATGTAGTCAAACGCTTCAGCAAATCCAAATAGAACTCCAGACTGATAATGGATTGTTAATATTTTTTTATTCCATCATTTATTTAAATAATAATAAAAATAAAAAAAGTTGATTTTTCTCATTAGAAATCTGAAAGTCATTCGATTTCTAAATATAAGCAAAAACAGCATATATGCATAAACAAAAAATTCCATTTGCTTTTAGATTTCTACATTTAGTCAAAAAAGTTCGGAAATGGACACCGTTTCCGCAATGTATTTTGTATAGAAAAAGGAAACATACATTAAGGGCCTGGTACTAGCCAAATCGCAAAGTTAGACGAGGCACCCCAAGTTAACTAACTAAGTCTGACGATTATAAGTGTCATTCTTACAATATATGATTCCTTGTCTAGGAATTGAATTATTTTCGTTAATGTATGTTTCCTTTTTCTATACAAAATACATTGCGGAAACGGTGTCCATTTCCGAACTTTTTTGACTAAATGTAGAAATCTAAAAGCAAATGGAATTTTTTGTTTATGCATATATGCTGTTTTTGCTTATATCTAGAAATGGAATTACTTTCAGATTTCTAATGAGAAAAATCAACTTTTTTATTTTTATTATTATTTAAATAAATGATGGAATAAAAAAATATTAACAATCCATTATCAGTCTGGAGTTCTATTTGGATTTGCTGAAGCGTTTCACTACATATTATTACATTTGTTATAAAGTGCATTTGTATGGCGCGAGTAGTTGGCTAGTCCTAGCGCCTTAAGAAAATCATTCGATTCTTAGACAAGGAATCATATATTGTAAGGATGACACTTATAATCGTCAGACTTAGTTAGTTTACTTGGGGTGCCTCGTCTAACTTTGCGATTTGGCTAGTACCAGGCCCTTAATATATAGCTCTTTACTCTCAAACGTGTACACCGGAAAAAGAGAAAAAAACCGATCTCTTTTTATGCCATCATAGATCGAAGAGACTTAGGAATATTTTCTGTTTGCATGGTATATACATATTTGAAAGTAAACGTAGGCAGATCACTGCAAATGTTTGAGAGTAATGTTGGGCCGTAGTTGCAGTCGCAGTCGACGATGCGAGAGCTGGAGGCGTGCAGCCAGGCGGGGCGCGTGGCGGAGGAGGTGCTGGGCTCCATCCGCACCGTGGTCGCCTTCGGTGGGGAGCAGAAGGAGATAGATCGGTATAGTTACCCATTTTGATTGATTATTATGGACAAGCACCTTAATCCCAAACAACTATGTATTGTTGTAAGGCAGACTTCTTCCGATGTATAATCTGCGTCCAACGAGCGGTGGTACTAACTACTAGCATACATTGTGCATACTCAGTTACCTCTATCGGTGCTGGTGAAACTGGGCATTGCTGCCCTCACCTAGCTGCTTTGTAGGCCACTCGATATTCCGATTTCACTGGGTTAAAACAAGGAATATTTTCATTGCAAATTACATCAAATGTTTAATAATTTCAAGGAAATATCATTAGCTCCAATATATTTTGTGATGGTGTACTGATCGATGTTTTGGACCGATAATCGGTCGAGTGTTATGTTGCTGATAATGTCGACCAGTGTAAGGGCCAAGTGCACGAAAGGAACAAAAATCAACGTCAACGTATGATTAAACGTCACTTTTTACTGGAAGGGAGCTGAGTCAACTCCAATCGGAGGCCAATTGATAATTGATAATGATAATTCTTTATTTACCAAAAATGCATTTCATATACAGTTTTATTCATAACCCCCACACTAGGATTCCCTATTGTGGGGTATTGTGCATACTTACTTAGTTACGCCCTAGGCGGTGCCGACGTTAGGCACCGTTGCTCTCACCTGGCAACTATTTAGGGCACTTAGCTAAAACCTGTCACAAAGCACTTCTCAGTCCTGGCGATCACTGTTTCGAAAAAGCTATAACTTAGTTACCTTAGTACTAAACGCGAAACTAACATCGATCGAGGTAATGGACGATTTCATCGGCCGTCCGGCGACGTCGGTGTTCAAGCGTGTTGGTCGACTCGTCACAGCTCCCGCTCTTGACATCGCTCTAAACGCCCGACCCCCAAAACTTCTAACCCGCGCGACCACATCGTCGAGGAACATGATGACTCATAAGAGTCTAATAATGTAGCACCAATGCGATGATAGATAGACAGGGGGTAGACTTCTTTAGAAGTAATACAAGTGATCTATGTAGTTATTCGGAAGCAAAACAGATCATCGAATTTAGTACTCGTCAAATCGACGCGTGATAAAATTGTGTTTGTGTATTGATTATTATTAACTTTTAAGAAATAGAAGGGAATAAAATCATTTTCATGATTTTGCTCCTAACTACACCCACGTAACAATATGTAGTTGTCATTCAGGTACGCGACATGCTTGAAGCCAGCGGAGCGTCACGGCCACACGCGCGGCATCTACAGCGGCCTCAGCATCGGCCTCTCCATGGTCATCATGTACGTCGTGAACGTCGTGGGCTTCGTGTACGGCGTGCGGCTCGTGCAGTGGGACATGCACTCGGCTGACTCCCACCGCGTCTACCACCCCGGCGTCATACTTACCGTTTGTATCTGATGATGTTACTCTTTCGATGGATGTTATTATGAATCGCGCTTCCTGTCTCTATGTTTACACCAAATCCGTAAACACTCGTAAGTACTCATTAAAAATACATTTTCTAGTATTCGTTTAATATAATTACTTTTCAATTGCCACATTGTCATTCGTCTTTTGGTCGCGGCGTCACATTGAAATTTGCGTGTCGAAAATGAAATGAACTCGAGGCGTTTGTCAATTTGTAATATTTGTCGAGTGTTAAATTTTGTTGACGTTAACCTGCATTACTCGGATAATGTGGCCAGATTCTGTTCAACATCCTGATATCCGCACAAAACATCGCCATGTCGGCGCCGCATGTGGAGGCGTTCTCGAGCGCGTGCGGCGCCGCTGCCGCCACCTTCAAGCTGCTGCAGCGGACTCCGGCCATCGACAGCTGCGGCGAGGGAGGCGCCAAGCCAAAGAGGCTCGAAGGGCGAGTCAAGCTGGATGACGTGCATTTCCTTTACCCCTCTCGTCCCGACGTCAGGGTGAGTGTGTCCCGTCGAGTCGTCACGGCCTCTAAGTAGCTTTTTCCGTCTTATGTTTTTATGTAACTTGATAATGATGGCTAGTACACCTAAACTGCCCAGCATACCGCTTACCGCATTAATGAGGTGTAAAAAAGAATTTCCTTTGTTTACCACGACTGCAATGAACCGGATGGAAATCTTCAAGGGCGATGACTTTATTCCTGATGCTACGCCCGGCTCTGACAATCCCTTGCAGAAAAATATTCTATTGGGCCTAGGTCCGTTTCTCGATTTTAGATTCGGCAACACCGCTACGTAGAGTCGCTCTAGTGTCGTGTCTTTTTGACGAACACTCTTTGAGTTGAGGGAGCAGTATGCGACCCAAAGTAACCCCTCTTTAGGAAATGTCGCGAACTCGATATTGATGTTCGTGAATATTAAAAACATCGAATATCATTGCATAGAGCTTGGCTTAGGGATGAGTATCTCTTAGCGAAAGTCCGACTGCATCTTTTCCAGTTTTCTGCTTATTGTCTTGAACCAACTGGGCACTTCCGATGTTTGAGTCGTTCCGTTCGCGCAGGTGTTGCGAGGGTTCTCGCTGTCAGTGTCAGCCGGCGAGACGGTGGCGCTGGTGGGCCCGTCAGGCTGCGGCAAGTCCACGGTGCTGCAGCTGCTGCAGCGCTTCTACGACCCCGTGCTCGGCGACGTGACGCTCGACGGACGCGACGTGCGCGGCCTCAACCTGCAGTGGCTGCGCTCGCGCATCGGTGAGCCACCCACCCCTTGATCCGCCAGCAAGAGAAAGTCTAACGCTGACATTCAAAGACTCTCTAATAAACTTGAGAGACTTCTCAAGCACTCTTGACACAATCAATGCATCTTTAGATTTTTTAAAAACGTATGGTTTTCCGGTGCTTGGCCGACATGTTTCGCCTCGAACGACGGAGGCATTGTCAGGACCACTACGTTATCCTGAGTTACGTCTGACAGCCCGGCGCGTGAAACGGCAACTGGCGTCCGTCGCCTGCGAAGATTGTAGGTGTGGGTAGATTCAGGCTGCCTTACGGATGCGGGTAGGTTGTCAATTTGCTTCACTCGCGACTTTGTATAAAATGCCGCGGAATGTGTGCAGGTGTTGTGGGCCAGGAGCCGGTCTTGTTCGCGGGCACGATCCGCGACAACATCGCCATGGGCAAGCCGGACGCAACTATGGACGAGATTCGGCACGCCGCTAAGCAATCCTTTGCTCACGACTTTGTACAGAATTTGGCCGATGTGAGTTCAGCTTTCAATGGGATATTTTTCAGTTTTTATACACTATATCGCCCATCCATGATTTTCTTATATTTTTGCAGAAAAATATTTTCTTAAAATAAAACAGGCAATAAAGAAAGTTCCTTTGTGGATGCAACACTCGCATTACAAGCGATAGTAGCGTTAGAAAGATTCAGAAGTGATTCGAGTAGTTCTTTGAAAGTGAAACAGTTCACGTATTAGAAGCGACAGATCAAGAAGTAGTGAAATTGCAACTTTTGTAAGTGTGTCTAGTATGTCCCTCTTCGAATGAAGGGAATATTGTAAACTTTTGATATTTTTCTCCTTCAAATACACCCTGCGTAAGAATATCAAGTGGATTTTTCCTATGGGCAGAAAGTGTGGACAGGTACAATTTCACTGCCTAGTATATTACGAATAATCGTTTTCTTCTAGGGATACGACACCGTGATCGGGGAGCGAGGCGCCTCGCTCTCCGGGGGCCAGAAGCAGCGCATCGCCCTCGCGCGCTCGCTCGTGCGCGACCCGCCGCTGCTGCTACTGGACGAGGCGACGTCCGCGCTCGACTCCCAATCTGAGAAGAAAGTGCAAGCGGCGCTGGACGCAGCCTCCAAGGGACGGACCACCATCTGTGTCTCCCACAGGTGCGGCGCTATAGTTATCTTCTAGGGATACGATACTGTGATCGGCGAGCAAGGCGCATCGCCCACGACTCTCAGTCCGAGTATGTGCAAGCGGCGATGGAAGCCACCTCCACACACCCACAGGTAATCACGATTCGCACTAAAGACACTCCTATGCGGCCGGCTTGCCCTAAGTGGGACACCATATCACGCACAGTTAACACACGAACCATAGCATATTTAACACAGGAACTTCTCCTGAAGATTGTAAAATCTGGATCCTTTTTTCTGTTTGCGCATGCCTATCCGAACATTACAATTCGATCTGTCACACACTGTGTGACCGAGACCGAGGCAAAGACAAATTTTATGTGAAATGCGGTGCTGGGTACATGTATTTAATTATCTTTTGTATCTAAATCATGTGTGTACCTGTTTTTGTTTCCAAATAAATAAATATAAAACTTTTTCTGACAACATATTTTTGTCAGGGGATTTTACCAGTTAGTCAGTCATGCAGAATAAACAAATCAACTGCTTTGTATCCAACAGGCTTTCGAGTATCGTGAATGCCTCTCGGATCGTGTGCATGGACGCGGGCCGGGTCGTGGAAGAGGGCACTCACGATGAGCTGATGAAGAAGAAAGGTGAATTATTTAACACAATTGTTGTTTGAATAAAAAAGTGTTCTCATAATTTATGAGAACGTCTCATTCCTTAATAAGATGTCTTGTAATTCAGAAATAAACTTTTACTCTGTTAATGCTCCACCGTCGTCCGTCGTGTAAAGCCAAAAGGCGGCGTATTCTGGTCGCGTATATTGCTACACTCAATAATTGCCGCTTCGACCACCGTTCAGTCAATGCGATGACACCCAGCGCGAATGGAACAGGAGCCTTAAAGGATCACCCATCTATGGACCGACTACGTGTGCAGAGTTCTACTGGAAGCTGGTGACGTCGGGCACCGAGCTGCAGGAGCCCGCGGCGGAGCCGGACGGCGAGGGGGAGAACGGCGCGCCCAAGGAGGTCGACGAGGACGCGGCGCCGCTGCAGGACGTGCCGCTCCGTCGCCGCTCCACGCGCCGCCACGGCCGCACTTCACGCAGGGGTTCGTTACAGAGTTGCCGATTACAACTCCTCGAATTCCCCAAAAACGTTCTTAGGATTCCCCGATGCCCGTAAAAATCCGTAACAGAAACCAAGTTTTCTAAACAACTTTCGGGAGTAGATTAAATCCAAATTGGTCCCGATTCGTAATATTAAAAAAATAAACCCCGCGGAATGGCCAGTTCCCCGCAAATTTCCTGACGCTTGCATTACTCACCATTTTCAATCCCCCACAAGTCCTCAAATTCTCCACAGTTCAGTAAATCCGGGAGCGATCGGCGACGCTCGTTAGTTAGTGCTAATGAATATTATAAAGTAATTACGTTGTATCAGTATATCACCAAACAAAAAAGTTAGTGTTATGACAATACTTTTCAATGTGTCTATCGCTGTCAGTTATATGCGTATGCGGCACTAGAGCTTAATACGATGCACATTCATTCATTCTTTTGTATAATATTCTCTTCAGGCTCTGAGGTTGTGAACTGGGCACGACGTCGCAGCTCAGCAGCGTCTGTCCTCACACTCGGCTTCAAGAATTATACGAATGATGGCATTCTCGATGACAGCGATAAAGATGATGACGATGAGGTACGAAGACACTACTCACTTAAATAAGCAAAATGTATTGCAGTGTTTTAGTATCTAACCTTAAGTCTGATACAAGTAATTACTGACTTGGTGTTAATTTAATCCAAGGGTCTAAAAGTCGTACGGGTAGGCCAATGTCTCACGAGAGGAATATAGTGCATTATGTGTAGAGTGAAAGTGTGGTTGTAGGACAAGGTGGCGGTGTCTGATTGGGCGCTGCTAAAGCTGAATGCTCCAGAGTGGCCGCTGCTGCTGTTGGGCTCGCTGGCGGCGCTGGTTCAGGGCTGCTGCTTCCCCGCCTTCTCTGTACTCTTCGCGCTCGTGTTTGGGGTGAGATTTTTTTCATTGACTACTTGAGGTTCTCGGCGCTACGCAGGTCAATTTAGTTTTAGATATCTATCCAAGTCTGTATAATGTGTTCATAAACCTTAGTAGACGTGCGTACGAGAACATCAATGTTTCATCTACAATCGGATGAATGGTTTAGGAACGCACATGGGACAAAATCATTATATATTTTTTATTTTTTGCCTTAAACAGTTCTATAAAAAAAAAGGTTGTCAGTAGCATTAAGGTCTTACAGTGAAGCGTTTATTAATTTTCTGGTGTTTCGGCAGCTGTTCGCGCTAGGAAACGACGACGCGGAGATATTCGCACTCACGGACCTGTACTCGGGTCTTCTGGCGCTGGTGGCTGGGGTGGCCGGCGCCGCCATGTTCGTTCAGACCGCCGCCTTCAACTCGGCGGGACTCAAGATGACGACGCGTCTGCGAGTCAAAACCTTTACCAGCTATCTTCAACAGGTCGGGATTGTTGGCAACTGTTCGCCGTAGAAGTCGACGACGCGGAGATATTCGATCACACGTACCTGTACTCAGGTCTACTAGGCACACACCTGTTGAATGTGCAGCGGGGCCATCGTGTTTTGAGTCAGATACGGGAGCGCGAGGGAATGACGACACGTCTGTGAGTCAAAATTTTCTCCACATACCTCAAGCAGATTATGAGAGGTCCGCTATTTTGGTTTTACTCCTTTTAACAGTTCAATCAATTTGCCTAGATTTAATAAAGAGTATTAACCATGGGATGGGGCAAACATAAATTGAACGATGTTATAAAGTTAATTGTCACTGGTAGATTTAAAAATAGGTAATATTCTTAGACCATACCTTGTGGCACTTCTTCTGGTTTCGCTCGTTTTTCGCGATAGCCCAATGCTGCGCGCGGTTTCTCAGACGAATGCATTGTGCAAACAGCAGCCTGCTAATCCCAAGCATGCCAGAAAACTGAGATAGTAGCAGTTTCATCACCTGGATGCATCTTCAGGGAGTCAAGGAATTGATGCATTGGTGGTCGGGGCTTATTGCCAGGGTTTTTAATATTATAATTAAAAGTATTTGGTTCCGGCAGGATATGTCGTACTTCGACGACACTAAGAACAGTGTCGGCGCGGTGTGCGCGCGGCTGTCGGGCGACGCGTCCGCGGTGCAGGGCGCCACCGGCATGCGCGTCGGCATCGTCCTGCAGGTTTGTATGCCGCTGAAGGATATGATTGCAGAACTATTTGCGCCTAGTAGTCACGGCGAGAAACCGAACGACTGTTAGTGTATGTTTCCGTCAAACACTGGTCACAGGAGTTTGTATTATTTTCGGCAATACAACATGTTTATTGAGGTATTCAAGAAAATCAAAACGTTTGTTCTATGTCCCTAGGGCGTAAGCACACTTTTGATCGGAATCATCATCGCCTTCTGCCACAGCTGGAAGATGACCTTGGTTGGATGCGTATTTCTGCCTTTGGTGAGTCAACTATTCATCGACACATACAATTTTACCGCATAGCATGCACATTTTATTTGCATTTATACCTGTGTTATTAGGGAGGTAACCCAGAAAAAACTTCAGCAATTGCATCTGTCCAACATTTGTCCAGAATTACCAGTGTCACAGCGGTGCTGTTGCTGACATATTATCGTACGAAACGCTGAAGGGAATAACTTCGATTTTGTTGTGCAGGTGATCGGCGGTATCGCGATGGAGGGCTTCATCACACGGCACAGCGCCGCACGCGAGAAAGAAGCCATGGAAGAGGCGACCGAGATCGCGACTGAGGCCATTTCCAGCATCCGGACTGTGCAGAGTCTCGGTAAGAATCATTGCCGTTTCCAGCACCACTTCTCACTCACTCTTGATCAATATCTCATATCATATCCATATCATAATTTAACTTATACAACACTATTTGATTTGACGGTTTCATCGAAGTTTCTGTCATATATAACTCTAAGGTATCTAATATGTTAGCCTAGTGGCGCGGGGACTGGCCTAGCGTACCAGAGACCTGGGTTCAATACCGACATGCACCACTGTCTTTCTCTTTCCGAGTTCGATAAGTGCATTTTCATCACGAATGCGAGCTGCTCCATGGTTCGGAATCCATGTAAAACTGTAGGTCCCCTTCCCCTACTAGGTGGTAGGGTTTAAGCCCGCCCGGGTTGGTGCCATCGCATTGGAGGAAAAGATGGTCGAAGCGGCAATGAAAAATTGTCCGTGTTTTCCATCCAGTTCAATGTAGCCGTGCTCATAAAGGGAAGGTCCTGGCATGGCACCAAATTCCTTCGGGAATGTGGTGTATTGGGCTAATATCATAACGGTAGTTGTGTGGTATTAGCCATCCATCGCAAAGTTAGACGAGGCACCCCAAGTAAACTAACTAAGTCTGACGATTATAAGTGTCATCCTTACAATATATGATTCCTTGTCTAGGAATCGAATGATTTTCGTTAATGTATGTTTCCTTTTTCTATACAAAATACATTGCGGAAACGGTGTCCATTTCCAAACTTTTTTGACTAAATGTAGAAATCTAAAAGCAAATGGAATGTTTTGTTTATGCATATATGCTGTTTTTGCTTATATCTAGAAATCGAATGACTTTCAGATTTCTAATGAGAAAAATCAACTTTTTTATTTTTATTATTATTTAAATAAATGATGGAATAAAAAAATATTAACAATCCATTATCAGTCTGGAGTTCTATTTGGATTTGCTGAAGCGTTTCACTAAATATTATTACATTTGTTAAAAAGTGCATTTGTATGGCGCGAGTAGTTGGCTAGTCCTAGCGCCTTAAGGGTATCGTTACGTATATTTTTTATTTGATCTTGTGGTTGCGAGTAAATATTATCTGATAATTTAATTATGATTCGGAATTTATTGAAATTTTGGCCCATCGGCGTCGTCGGGCACCTCAACGGGACCTTAAAACATGATGTGAAGAAGCACCTGGTGGCTTTGGCGTTCTATGATTAAATATATCGGGCATAATTAAAGAATTACTTAATATAAAGGATTTTGGTTTCCCTTCATCCCAACACAAATACCAGGGTAAATGATGCGCTTGCTATGACGAGATACTCTGAACGCAGCGATGGAGCGTCAGATCGTCGAGCGGTACGGCGCGGCGCTCGGGCGAGCCCGTACCGCGACCACCTCTAAGACGCGGTGGCGCGGCATCGTGTATGGGATGGGACTCTCCGCTCCTATCATCAGCTACAACGTGGCGCTAATCTACGGCGGGACCCTCATCGCCAACGAGGCGCTGCCCTACAAGACGGCGCTGCTGTGAGTACAATGCAACCATACAAATCTCCGAATGGGCTCTCTTCGAATCACAATAAAATACCCTGATGGAACGGGCATGACAGTTCCGTGTTCACTTGGCTTATTCGATTCTTTGTAAATGTTTACCAAAATACACTGGGTACTCTATAGCATTGCCTCGAATCAGTAATGTAATATGTTTGTACTATTTATGCACAAATCATTGATCCGTGAGCTGTATATTTTTTTGTTGATAACTGGCATGTGGAAAGAACTGATAAGCCGCAGTTCTTCTCGCACTCACCAATATTGCATGAACGCTGAACGGTTCGTGGGGGTGCTCAAATAAGCCCAACTTGATACAAATCCCATAACATCGATGATAAATAAATAAAAAAATGTGTTTCATGATTGGGCGACTTAATCTGACATAAATATACAGAGTGGTGGAATCTCTTATGCACGGCGCCTTCATGCTGGGACAGGCGCTAGTGTTCGCGCCCAACTTCAGCGCGGCCAAGTCGTCGGCGGAGCGCATCCTGGCGACCATACAGCGCCGGCCACGCGTCACCAGTCCCACCACGCAAGATGACCCCGAATGGGTTCGTATACTCCATGCAAGGGAAAAATTTGTTTACCTCCGACTTTAAAGCGGGCAAGTCGTCGACAACCTAGCCGTTCGCACGTCACCACGCAAGACGACCCCGAATGGGTGTGTATACTCCATGCAAGGGAGAAGTTTGTTTACCTCCGACTTTAGAGCGGGAAAGTCGTCGACAACCTAGCCGTTCGCACGTCACCACGCAAGACGACCATGAATGCGTGTGTATACTCCATGCAAGGGAAAAGTTTGTTTACCTCCGACTTTAGAGCGGGCAAGTCGTCGACAACCTAGCCGTTCGCACGTCACCACGCAAGACGACCCCGAATGGGTGTGTATACTCCATGCAAGGGAAAAGTTTGTTTACCTCCGACTTTAGAGCGGGAAAGTCGTCGACAACCTAGCCGTTCGCACGTCACCACGCAAGACGACCATGAATGCGTGTGTATACTCCATGCAAGGGAAAAGTTTGTTTACCTCCGACTTTAGAGCGGGCAAGTCGTCGACAACCTAGCCGTTCGCACGTCACCACGCAAGACGACGCCGAATGGGTGTGTATACTCCATGCAAGGGAAAAGTTTGTTTACCTCCGACTTTAGAGCGGGAAAGTCGTCGACAACCTAGCCGTTCGCACGTCACCACGCAAGACGACCATGAATGCGTGTGTATACTCCATGCAAGGGAAAAGTTTGTTTACCTCCGACTTTAGAGCGGGCAAGTCGTCGACAACCTAGCCGTTCGCACGTCACCACGCAAGACGACCCCGAATGGGTATGTATACTCCATGCAAGGGAAAAGTTTGTTTACCTCCGACTTTAGAGCGGGAAAGTCGTCGACAACCTAGCCGTTCGCACGTCACCACGCAAGACGACTATGAATGCGTGTGTATACTCCATGCAAGGGAAAAGTTTGTTTACCTCCGACTTTAGAGCGGGCAAGTCGTCGACAACCTAGCCGTCCGCACGTCACCACGCAAGACGACCCCGAATGGGTGTGTGTACTCCATGCAAGGGAAAAGTTTGTTTACCTCCGACTTTAGAGCGGCCAAGTCGTCGACAACCTAGCCGTTCGCACGTCACCACGCAAGACGACCCTGAATGGGTGTGTATACTCCATGCAAGGGAAAAGTTTGTTTACCTCCGACTTTAGAGCGGCCAAGTCGTCGACAACCTAGCCGTTCGCACGTCACCACGCAAGACGACCCCGAATGGGTGTGTATACTCCATGCAAGGGAAAAGTTTGTTTACCTCCGACTTTAGAGCGGGAAAGTCGTCGACAACCTAGCCGTTCGCACGTCACCACGCAAGACGACCATGAATGCGTGTGTATACTCCATGCAAGGGAAAAGTTTGTTTACCTCCGACTTTAGAGCGGGCAAGTCGTCGACAACCTAGCCGTTCGCACGTCACCACGCAAGACGACCCCGAATGGGTGTGTATACTCCATGCAAGGGAAAAGTTTGTTTACCTCCGACTTTAGAGCGGGAAAGTCGTCGACAACCTAGCCGTTCGCACGTCACCACGCAAGACGACCATGAATGCGTGTGTATACTCCATGCAAGGGAAAAGTTTGTTTACCTCCGACTTTAGAGCGGGCAAGTCGTCGACAACCTAGCCGTCCGCACGTCACCACGCAAGACGACCCCGAATGGGTGTGTATACTCCATGCAAGGGAAAAGTTTGTTTACCTCCGACTTTAGAGCGGCCAAGTCGTCGACAACCTAGCCGTTCGCACGTCACCACGCAAGACGACCCTGAATGGGTGTGTATACTCCATGCAAGGGAAAAGTTTGTTTACCTCCGACTTTAGAGCGGCCAAGTCGTCGACAACCTAGCCGTTCGCACGTCACCACGCAAGACGACCCTGAATGGGTGTGTATACTCCATGCAAGGGAAAAGTTTGTTTACCTCCGACTTTAGAGCGGGCAAGTCGTCGACAACCTAGCCGTTCGCACGTCACCACGCAAGACGACCCTGAATGGGTGTGTATACTCCATGCAAGGAAAAAGTTTGTTTACCTCCGACTTTAGAGCGGGCAAGTCATCGACAACCTAGCGACTGTATAGCGCCGGCCGCGCGTCACAATTCCCACCATGCAGGACGACTTCGAATGGGTTCATATTATATACTCCACACAAGGGCACGCTTTAGTATTCGCCTCTAACTTTATAGCGTACAGCGTCCCCGACTGGTTACATCACAGAAATCGTCTCTCCGGGGATCACATGCACGGGTAACTAGAGAGAGAGCTCTAGTATTCGTTAAGCAGTGTGCGTGTGTCGCAGGTGGCAAGCGGCGAGGTGAAGATGAGTGCGCTGGAGTTTACGTACCCGACGCGACCGGAGCAGCGCGTGCTGCGCGGACTACGCCTGCGCGCGGCTCCCGGCACCAAAGTGGCGCTGGTCGGTGCCAGCGGTTGCGGCAAGTCCACATGCCTCCAGCTGCTGCAGCGCTTCTACGATCCTAACGATGGAACCATTGTAAGTCCTCTATTTCAATTAAGCGTTAATTATTGTCACTATGCATTGATTATTAAATTTTCTGATATTGGCTTACATAGATAGGGGGAGGGCTCATGCAAGTTCTCAGCAGTTTAGAATTCGGTTCTCGTTCCTCTGAGATGTAGCAAGTCTGAAAATCCATGCGCGCATGCGCAGGAAGATGTCGTCAGGTCATTCTGCACGTCGACGGGTGCACAGAAAGCAGCCGCAACAAATTGTTTGCCTGCCCACAGCCACTCATACAATCTTCGCAACCGCTTACGTGATCCGATCACAGCGATCTGTCAAGACACGCCCAGCCGCACGCGCGCACTTGCTCTAAAGATGGACTGGTGGAGTCAGTTCAAAACGTCGGCTACTACGGCCGTGAAAAATAACTGTGCGAAACCAATATCAGATAATATAAATCACGCCATCTGTTATCGGTTTGTGAATTAGTGCCTAATGTGTCGCAGGAGCTGGACTCGATGGATATCCGGCGCGCGCTGACGCTGCCGCGCCTGCGCCGGCAGCTCGGCGTCGTTTCGCAGGAGCCGGTGCTGTTCGACCGCAGCATTGCGCAGAACATCGCCTACGGGGACAACACGCGCAAGGTCTCCACCGCCGAAATCGTCGCCGCCGCCAGGGCTGCCAACATACACAGCTTCATCGTCGGCCTGCCTAAGGTAGGGGCCGGCTAATTATAGTGACTTCTTGGTTTCGTCTTCGAATTCCTAGACAGAGATTTCTTGTTACCTGCACGACCCACATGCTGTTGCCGCCAAGTAGTCATTTATTTATTCGATGGAAAAATTAAAGCTAATTTGCAACTTATATATAAAAATACTTCCGACACCTCAATCACGAGCAGTGGGAATTTCCCCCCGCGCGCGCCCCCTTGCAGGGCCGCGCCGCCACGGTGCTCCAGTCTTCCTGAAACATCGAACAAGACGGTGCGCATGCACCTACCTTGTGCGCTCTCATAGCGACCTCGTGCTTTTGACTCCATTTGTTTTCCATACTACTGCTTATGTTTGACTTACAACAAATGTAGCTTTCCAACCTAATTGCAGTCTGGTCTTGCGAAGTATTCAGCGATTGTGTATTGTTTTTCATCCAGAACAACTAAATATTGTCGAACTTGTGTCAAGGGATATGGTGCGCTATGAGGCAATCCGCCGACGTACCAAAGGAGTCGATATTGGACACTGGGTGGCTAAGCTCAAGTGGCAGTGGGCTGGTCGCGTCAGCCGAAGAGACGACCGTTGGAGTAACCATGTCCTTCACTGGCAGCCGTGGACAGGAAAACGGAATGTGGGAAGACCACCCGCCATGAGGGACGAGGACATCAAGTGCGTCGACGGAAAGCAATGGTTCCCTACCGCTGAAGGCCGGGGGGTCTGGAGGAAGATTGGAGAGGCGTATGTTCAGCAGTGGACGCAAACAAGTTGACTGACTTGTGTCACTTTGTTTGACTATGGCAATAAAGCTTCGGGCGTATACATTTTAAACCAGCGGTTGTTTAAGGCATGCTTCGGTTCATACCTTGAGGCATTCTTATTTTAGATATCAGAATTTACATTCTCGTATGCTATCCCAGCGAATCAATTCAAACTGGCAGATGGCAGTACGTCTTTCTTCTTAATTGAACGTTTTGATGTCTCGTGGCCATCAACCTCTGTTCTCGGTCTATTCAATATTTCCCACGCACAAACAACTAATTCGGATTAATATTTAAAAAGAAAACACTTTATAATCATGGCATCCCTGGTGAAGCATTTTTATGGCCCTCCTGGGCTTCTAGAATTTTAAGTCATAGCCCCAAAATCTACTGTTTGTCCAATGCATTCGATTATGAAATCAGTTATTGAATATTTCTGAAATGAATTCTTGGCTTGAAAGACAAGATATTAGACAAATGTATTTATGTTCAAAGCAGAGCCTTTGAGAAGTGGGTATTAGTCGATGGAAAGAAAACATTTGAGACTGCGAGCAAATATTCTACAGTTATAAGTATCTTTGTATGGGACAGTTGCTCTAAATATTCTTCGTACCTATATAAACCTTACAATCTGTTTCAGAGATGTCATGTTCAAAGATCATTTAGATACCATTCATATCTACCAACAGAACTCTAAGCCCCGATTGCACGAAGAGACGGCTGAGTTAATCAATGTTCAAACACGTCACTTTTAGTGAACCGCATGGAGTTAATTCCATACTGTTCATCCAAAGTGACGTGTTTGATCATACGTTGACGTTAATTGTGATTTTTTTCCTTTCGTGCACTCGGCCCTAAGCCGTGACATGTCAATTGTAATTTTCAGTAGCGAAAATGCCAACAAACCTAAGTGTGGATGAGCAGGGCTACGACACGAGCCTCGGGACGGGCGGCGCGCAGCTGTCGGGCGGCCAGAAGCAGCGCGTGTGCATCGCGCGCGCGCTCGTGCGCTCGCCGCGCCTGCTGCTGCTGGACGAGGCCACCTCCGCGCTCGACGCGCACAGCCAGAAGGTGACCTTCGACCTCATCGCTATTTCCAAGGAGGCTAGGAAGGGTGTTCTTTTATTATCGCCTATGTTATGCTTATGAAGAGACAATTCATGTTGTGGACCCGAAAAAAAAAACGAATAGCACGCTTAAGGTGGCCCAACCCGCTCAACTCCCCATACAAATGGGGAAAGAAGATCACGCCCATATTTCTTATCAGAGATCCCAAATTTTGCTCAAAAGAGCTTTATTTGATCGAACTAGATGTCTGATGACCGTTGGCATTGTAAAATTGTGTTTGAAACCAAACCGTTATAAGGTCCGAAAGTTCGAATTTTTCGCGCGTTTTATACAATAACTTTGGTGGTTTATTACGCAATGATAAAGAAAGAAAATCTTAAAAACATTAGTCTTCAGACATAGCTTATTTAATCAAGATTTATAATCTATTTGGTTTTTGTTAGATTTTTGACTACAGCGGTTGTGGTTTACTTTTAGCTATAAGTCGTTTTGAAATCAAAATTTTCGTAAATCTTACCAAATCATACACTATGCACATTATCTTTTTTGTGGACATGTTGCATCTTCCTCATCACGGAGCCTGTCTTTTTCTTTGAAACAGATAAGGTCCCAGAGCACAACAGCACGGTTTTGTACAGTGCCCGCGAATGGGTTAGTTCCACCGGGTTGGGCCACCTTAAAGATAAAAAACCGGCCAAGTGCGAGTCGGACTCGCACACGAAGGGTTCCGTACCATCGTACAATATTTAACACAAAAAAATCACGTTTTTTGTATGGGGGTGGGTCCCTTTAATTTTTATATATTTTTTTATTTTACCTATTTATTGTGGCAAATTAAAAATATACATTCTGTGAAAAATTCAGCTGCCTACCTATTACGGTTCATGAGCCAGCATAATACGGACGGACGGACAGCGGATGCTTAGTAATAGGGTTCCGTTTTCACCCTTTGGGTACGGAATGCTAAAAAAGGCTTAGAAAGTATAGAAACCTTTGCAATACGTGCATGATACTTGACCTTTTTATGTGACTCCGGCAGGTGGTATCAGACGCGCTGCAGAAGGCCGGCGAGGGGCGCACGTGCGTGGTGATCGCACACCGCCTCAGCACGGTGCAGGGAGCCGATCTCATCTGCGTCATCGACCACGGTACACACTCGCCTCTCTAGTGCCCTCAACTTGTGTACAGAGTGGGCAGTCTGAGTTCTCACCGAAATTGGCGTTTACGGCAAACCGATCGACTGGCGTTTTCTCCAAACTCCATACAAGTTTTTACTAGATATTCTGTGGTTTTACTTCTTCAAGCTGTCAAAAACAAACGCGGACTTCCGATTTGTATGAAAACGCGGAGTGGACGTAAACGGCAACGTCGACGTATTTACGGCAACGTTGAGTAAGCTGTCAAATCAAGCTCGGACTCGCAAATGTTAGTTCGCTTAACGCCCGCTGCGCGCGCTCTTCAATTTCTCCATACAATTGAAAACGCCAGTTGATCGGTTTGCCGTAACGCCAATTTAGGTGACAACTTAGACTACCGGCTCAGAAGGCCGGCGAGGGCCGCATGTACGTGCTGATCGCACACTGCCTCAGAACCGTCCAGGGAGCCGACCTCATCTGCGTCATCGACCACGGCATCGCTCGTCTCTCTAGCGCCCTCAACTTGTGTACAGAAGGCCGGCGAGGGCCGCACGTGCGTGCCGATCGCATAATGTATATATGTGGACAGCCCACCTCAACTGCATCATATAACACGGTACTCATATGCCTTGGATGATGTTGCAGGTAGGATAGTGGAGCAGGGGACGCACGCAGAGCTGATGCAAGAGAACGGACTGTACTGCAAGCTGCAGCGGATGGGAGACCCCGTGTAGGCTCCACTCATCCTCAATGCGATAAAACTGCCATAGCCACTAGAGACATTGAATGTAGATTGTATGTTTTTTTTCTAAAATGGAATGATTCATTTTATTTTGTTCGATGAAATTAGTTAGGTAAATACTGTATAATACTGTATACGTAGGTACCATTAAGTTTTTTTTACCTTCAGTGCCATTGTACAAGTATTTGAATATAAGCCTAAGTTCTGTATTTTTTGGTATAGCTACTGACCCATATCTAACTAATAAAAAGTTATTACGCTGTGCATTCTTCAGTTATACGTCGCTAATGAAAGTCATTGGGTGTGTTGTATGAAAGAATCAAAACAGAAATTTGGGTAAAAAGCTTGTAAAAAGATCCGGTCCTGTCAATTGTTTTTTTATTTACCCACCTAAGTGATCGATAGTCAATCAAATTGATTTTGTCACGGTTATAGTCGTGCACATCACAAATATTGTTTGGTCGTCTGGAATGGACTTATGTGTATTCTGTGCAATCGTACTTACGTAGCGCATGATACTTAATTATTGTTGATAAAACCTGACCTGACGCATTAGAACCTGTCATTTTCATCACAACAATTTCTGGGCAAATCAACAGCACATTATGCATTTAAGTTTTTGTTATATCAGTATTCTGATAAAACAAAATAAATTTCGCACGCATTTCAATACTGAAACGAGGGAAGGAAACTTCATATTTTTTTTATGTGGACCCAAAATGAAAACCTGTTTGCATTGACTAACACATATAAAAACTAAAATATTGTTATTAGCCTCACCCAACAATAGGTTAAGGAAATTTTATAGAAATCTTCTGCGGGGTGATCGATTGATTGCAACCATTCTGTAAATGCCTCAGTGGCCCAGTGGCGCGACACTTCGGCGATCGCTTTCCAAAGTTAAGCAACGCTGGGTCCGGTCAGGTCTTGGATGGGTGACCATTCGACCGTTGAGAGGCTGGCCGTGGTTCGGATTCCACGTTAAGCTGTAGGTCCCCTTCCTTACTTACTAGGTGGTAGGGTTTATCCCGCCCGGGTTGGTACCATCGCATTGGATGAACGATGGTCGAAGCGGCAATGAAAATTGTCCGTGTTTTCCATCCAGTTCAATGTAGCCGTGCAATATAAGGAAGGTCCTGGCATGGCACCTAGTTCCCATGTGGTGTGTTGGGCTAATACCATGACAGAACTTGTGGTATTAGCCATCCATGTCCAGTCACATAAAAAAAAAATGCGCATGACCACTAAAATGTTTGATGGCATCGTGGACTTCATACAAAAAAAAAATTGTAATTATTAAACATTTCAACATTTAATTTGAATTTAATTTAGGTGTTAAATTACATTCACAATACTCTATGGGCTTTGCAATGGTGAGGACTGGTTGTTGTTTAAAGCTATTAATTTTAAGAGAATAAATGAATACATACACAAGATAATAAAATTCCCCTTTTATTTCGTACATTAAATTATTATTCACTAGGTAATCCTTACACGTTCAAAATATCCTAAATATTTACAATTTTTGTTAACATAAATAATAATTAACTACCTACCTCTGTGTACACTAGTCCGTCAACTTTGAGAATCTGATTACACTCACCACATTCAAAAGCAACTTCATCAGACTGATGTCGCTTTTGCCACCTTAAATTAATAACTTATGAATGGTCAAGTTTCAAGTAAGTGCAAATGGCATCGAGTAAGGAAGTACAGGAGTAGTTATTTAGAGGATTACATCCAGTAGCTCAACTCCATACAAATTCCCGATTTCTTGCACCTGTGCAGGCACATTTCGCTTGCATGTTTCGCGGCGATGAACTGTCGCGAATGGTTCTTCGAGGTTTTTTTTTTAAAATAACAGAACCAGCAGTGCTCCGCCAGTATTTCAGTGACAACCCCGGCACTCGATGGAGAGATGGTTGAGCTACTGTTGTGGCCCCGGTCACACACCATACTTTTAGAGCCATACTGTTATAAGAGACCACTCATACACTGTTTTGTTAGAAACATTCCATTTGCTAGAAAATGCTAGATTGGATTTTATTACAGCAGATATAAAAAACGTGCACCGCAGTAATTGGTAAACGATACATTTCATGACCGATTGATAATGAATACACACCACAGCAAACCTGTAAATACATGGCGAGAGGTCGGCGTGGACTAGAAGTCTTCATAGATACTGCTGTACTTCTTCTGCGACTGGTAGACGTCGTCCTCTGTCAGCTGCAGCGACAGCGGCGGGATCATAGCGGCAGCGATGCTCCTGCCGTCACACAAAACCACTTTACAACTCGTACCAGCAGCGGCGTGTCACTTTTGAACCATTGTTACCAAATGCGCATTCACAAACCGTTGAATGTACCTCAGTTGAAAATACAAGTTCAGCTTATTTGTAATTTTGTAAAAAAAATTGACAAACGCTTTTGTAAATTTAGAGTAAGTGGACACTGAAAAAAATGCTATATCAGGACTTTCCCTTTATGAGAATGCATACACATTGAACTGGATGGAAAATATGGGCAGCTCGTAGATAAGAGGCGCGTGGACTTGCCTTCTATGTCAGATGTTAAAGGTTGAAATCCTGGCCTCGTTCAGGTACTACTTTCTTTGTATTTCTGAGTTGGATAAGTGTCCTGGACACTTTTCCAATAAAAAAAGAATAAGAAAGTTGTGCCTGAACGGGGCGGAAATCGCCCTTGCGCCCTGAGCTACGAGCAGCGTACGCACCTGCCTTCCGCGTTGAGGAAGTTGAAGGTGCTGCACGCGTGCTCGGTGGGCAGCACCTCTGCGTTGAGCCCGAGCTGTCGCGCCGCGCGCAGCACCTGCGTCGCCAGCGTGCGGTCCGCCGCCTCCAGGCCCACTATCTGTCACGTCGCAAATGCGCCTCCTTTATATCGGTAGCAATAGTTACTATGCTTGATAATTTCATGTATTTAATAGATACGACATTACCATGTTTGAAAAATGTTACGGCTTTTCACGCGGCAGGAAGAGACATTCTCCGACGTTTCGAGCTAATAATTCCTTCATGTCACTTCCAGCCGCGTGAAAAGCCGTAACATTACCGTAACACGACCGAAGTAATCTCAAAAGTATCATTACAACATTAGCGTTATCTCATTAATTTGATATACATTTGGAGCATTGTGAACATATTTTGGAAACAATCTGAAAAAGTATTGGTCGTGCCTAGTCGTGACATTCGTCGGAAGCAGGACGACGAATACTTTTTCAGATTATTTTCATCATAGATACATCTTCAAATGTAGATGTCGATGAAACTCAAAGTTACTATACTGTTCAGTAGCTAAGGATGCTGAACGGTAGATACCCTTCATTACGCAACACAAAATGCTACTGTAAGCTCTTGAATCTGTGATTAAATTCCTTAAAGGTGAGACATATGCTTTTCACTGCAGTGCAACGAGTCAGTACCTTCGCTAATTAACATGATTCAACCATCGAATGGAGGATGATTAAAAGAAAAATGATAGCATTTGCCATGAAGTTCAAAATGGTTGGGCACATATTTTACGCATAGATTGACTCACCAGTAGGTCCACTCGCGGCTCTAGCAACTTGAACAGTCGCAGAGAATTCTCTGTAATGGAGTTAGCGTTCTGCACTTGCCACGACAGTACGCTCCTGCCGACATGAAACCAGATTAACAATTTAAATGTTGCCACCAATGCCTGGTATCCAGAAACCTGTATAAAATTGTAGGTAGTACTATTGAGCCTGCCTCGGTTGATGGAAACTTTGTTTTACAGCGATAAGGATTTATTTTGGAAATCAAAAGTAATAATAACAAAGGGGGCGTCCATTAATTATGTAAGGCTTTTTGGGGGGGGAGGGCGAAGAGGGTTGAGCCAAATCTCACCCAACCTTGGCAAATATCACGACATTTATTTTTCCGCAAGAACCAGTGCAGTGCATGATTGGTCTACGACCAGTGTTTCCCAAGATATAACCAAAACAGATTTTGACAGGACAGGCAGGTAGATCAAGTCGGGGCATTTAGTTTGAGTGATCGCATGATGGGTCTACGGCCAGTGTTTCCTTTGATATAACCAAAACAAATTTTGACATGACAGCATGGTAGATCTGGTTGGGGCGTTTAGTTTGATTGGTCGCATGATGGGTCTACCATCAGCGTTATTCAAGATAATGGAAGCACTTCCATATATACGTAGGCAGGCAGATGTTTGCGGCCCGCCTCGAATAATATAGCTTGGCGACGCATGCTGCGGCGACGCGTTGCCACGTCAATAGTTGGTCTGACCCGCTGCTATAGATGTTTCAATAAAAAAAATTGATTACCTACTCATATTTATATCCACTCCTAAATGAACCAGAAATAAAAAAGGACACCCGTACAAGGTTAGTTCAGCTACACGCGGGACGGACGGCAGTGCCCACTTATGAACTTTGGTAGGTAATAAAATTATCGCTTGAAAATGCGATTATTCAATTGGTAAGAAAAAATATATTGTGAGTTTACTTACCAATGCTACGATATTCCATGTGTCTTTTTAAATTTCGTATCGTATATTTTGCACCCTTTTACTATGCAACTAGGCATTTTCACGACTCTCAACAGCACTCTGCAGTGGTCTGCAGACGACTGAGTCGCGTTGGCCCTAAAACGAATATTTTAGGGCCAGCGTACTGGTGCTATTAGTTGTGCGCATTGACCGGGTCCTTACGAAGTAATATATAAGTCAATGATATGCACATAGAAGGACACACAACTTTATGTAAAGTGATTTTATTGCTTTGCAGCCAGAATGCACTTCGAGGCAAATAAAAATAAATTTACCACAATCCGAGTGTTAATGAAGAAAAGTACTTACCTTGGAAATATTGCCATTGGCCCTAAAATAGTGATGCCATTGTTGAGACGAAATCCAAACTGAAAAGAAAACATTACATCGGTGAATGTATTGCTTCGCAGGACAGGTTTCCCTGCGGACTAGCAGCAGGCTAGGTAGAAACTTGTTTAACCAAGTTCTTTACCGATAGGGCAACAAGAGTTAAAAAGACAAGCGCTTACGGTGCTGTAGGAGTCTATCATGATGCCCAGATCCAGCTCCTGGTTTAGGACACGCACCGTAGTCTTGCCCTCTCCCTCGTATGCACTCTTGCAACGCACACTGGGGCAGAAAACATCAGAGGATTATTCATATCATATGTACAACGAATGAACCCCTGTATCATTGTTATTGCATACACAAATTAATATTCATGCTTGCAGTAGTCCGGATTGATTAGGATAGACTGAATAATTTACAGCAAAAATACCGATGCATCGGCATAAATAATATTTTTTATTGTAGGTATACACATATGCAACCTGTTTCCTCAAGCTACATGGGTAACTAAAAATTACATTCGTAATGTTTATTTTTCATGGCATTTCTGATAAATGGATCAAACTGACTTACTTTTTAAGCGCAGTGCGCAGGCCGAGTAAGCCTGCACATCTCCCTAAGCTTGCCTGCATTATACCTGGAGGAAACCTACGTAAAGAAAAATAATATTTCGTAGAGAATGCAAACAATTTTGCGATGCGATTATCGTCTTTTGAGGTTATCAACAGAATCACAGATTGAATTGTGACCATAGAATATAGAATGTCATGACATATAAATCATAGGAGCTATAAAATGATATTGAATAAATTTTTTTATACAAATTAATAGGCGATAGGCGGTAGAGTACCTGTTTTGCAAAAAAGAATATGGAAATAATTAGGGCGATCCTTCCCCACATATGGCCACCTCGTATATCGTGACTAAATGACTGTCATATATATGTTTTAAGGTACTCACATTTTACTTTCATTTAATTAAATAAATTAGATAATTCTGGTATCATTCAGGAAATTTTATTTTTATCTTAAAGAAAAAATTTAAATAGCTAAACTTACCTAATATCTACTTACAATAAAAATATAAATTATTTCTGATATATATTCTAAAATATTAATAGTTGTTTTTTGCATTGTTACACATGTATCGGTCAGGTTCATTTTTTTAAAAACTCAATAAAGGACGAATAATTGACGTTGGCCTGCCTAGCAGTAACAAATTCATATTGGTCGCAACTTCCGATTGCATTTTTGCATACGGTGATCATCTGAGATTTTTTTCTATCAAACTGAACGCACCACGTCCCAGCTGATTTTGACATCTCTCAGCTGAGATGTCAATCAGTTGCAGTGGCCAAGGCCGCAACGGTTTACGGCAATGCAGATGCGCGCGGAAAGCGCGCCGCCTTCCCGCCGATCGCAGCGGTTACAATCATTACAAAGTGCCTACGTTAGGTAATGTGATAATGTCGTTCCCGTGATCCAGGTGAGATGTCCCGTTAGTAACGTGAAGCCTGTGACAAAATGCATGAATGACCCATTTGAAGAATTCCATGCTAGATAGAGCCTAGCCAAGTGGTAACATGCTCACCGAGTATATTTGGAAGTGACAAGTCTCGAATTTGTTTCTACGAATTTCTAGGCATTCGTTGGCAGCAGGTTTGATAGCAGATTGCTGGTAAACTTGTCTTGTAGCTTAGGATGTTAGAAGGATTCTAATATAAAGTTTTGTTGCCGCCAATCCTTAGTAAAAAAAAGTAACAAGGTAGGTATTTAAATAAATTTGTAGGTACTATATTATGATTTTTAGTTTCGCTATTTCTAATGGCTCTGAAACCCACATGTAAGCCCACCCTGCCATAGACTAGTTTTGGCTATTTTTTAAAATATTGATAGCGTTACGGATTTCTGTAGCGTGATTAACGACCCTCTATGAATTAGTAATTATTTTAGACCACTTAAGGGCGATTCCGCTATAGATGATTTCCGAAATGAATTTTTCAATCACACTATTAGTTGTTTTTTTTGTTATTAGTGCAAAGAAGAAAGTTTAAATATAATAATCAATGTATTTTTATTTGATTTTATACCATATCTTCTTTTTTGGCGCTGTTGAAATATTACCATCCAAAGAATTGGTATAAACTGTAAAATCATAACTAGCACAACTGGCGCGAAACAGTTGTTGTTGAGAGCTTGAGGTTATGTTTTATCGGCTAAACGTGAAGTGGAAATATTCATTTATCTTCGTGTTCCAAAAAATTTCAGTATTTGTTGCTATTTATTAAGAATTATTGACTGCTAGAATACACTGTTAACTTGTTGCACCCGCGATGCAAAAGATATAAAAGTTTACTTTTTTAACAGAAATGAAGAGCTAACGTTCTGAAACTTTGCAAAAGTAAGAAGAAATTAAAACCATACTTAAATTATTAGTTTTTAAGAGTATAATGATTATTAGGTTAAAATAAACGCTAACTTAAATTGGTTGCCGATTCACGTCGAGATCGCGGGTGCAACTTTTTTTCACGTAACCTTTTTGTGTGATTACTTTTACATTTCGTTGTTTTCATATACCTTGACTAATAATATATGCTGAAGACGATTGATGATATTTATTGAATATGTGTGTCTATAGTATATTCCTTATTATTTTAAAGAAATATTGGTTAAAATGACAACAGAGTAACATAAGGAGACTGCTTTGCAGAAATATAGGCGGAAATTCAAAGAAAAACCTGAGCTTCATGCTGAACACCTCCAACGGGAAAGTGCTCGTAATTCCAAACGGAGAGAAGTAATGTTATGAAAAATATTGGCTAGAATCAGATCCAAAGAAAGAATGCAGGCAATTGTCCGTGTTTTCCATCCAGTTCAATGTAGCCGTGCAATATAAGGAAGGTCCTGGCATGGCACCTAGTTCCCATGTGGTGTGTTGGGCTAATACCATGACAGAACTTGTGGTATTAGCCATCAATGTCCAGTCAAATAAAAAAAAACTAGAAAGCGACGTAAGGAAGAACAATTTAAACAAACATCTGCTAGATACAGCAGTCCTCGCACACTAGGCAAGGCTTTGGCAAAAATAAAACGTAATCTACCAGCCAGTCCTACCAAAGCAGTGGAAGTTAGCTTCTAATTCAACATTGCTGCATTTGACGAAAATGACGCCCCTAAGGCAGCGCTGCGAAAGCTAACTGATGGAGGGAAAAAACTGATTTGTGATTTTTATAATAGGGATAACATGCACATTAGCACAGAAATCGTTAATGACATACAAGACGTGCAATTTGATGATATTATCGCGAAATTGGAAGCGCCTAAGAAAAAGACTTTGGAAATAATATGTTCATAGAATTTTGGGCAATTATTGATGTATTTCAAAATAAATCATTAATATAAGCGACAACAAAAGCATAATTGTTAGTAATAAATATGGTTTGATCTCTTATTTTGTTCCTTTATAAGTAAAATTGATGTTTATGTTCACTTAAATTAGACTGGTTGCACCCGCGATAATTTGGTGTTGCACCCGCTATTATTAAAAATAATATTTCTTCAGTGTTTATTTTTGTTTTCTTTAGAGTTTTTATTTTATGTTCTTTGTTACTTTAATACATTTTAAAAATATTAAGACATAACATATTAAATGTATTAGAATTAACAGATTTATGTGTTTTTTGTTTGTGATCTGGAAAGGTTGGGCCAAATTTCCGCGATGGCAATTTTAACCTTTCTCCTGGCTTTTAAAATATAATTTTAAAATTTTTGTTAGTTAATATTAGGTTGGGGAAAAAGTTTCTTCGCATTTTTTAAGAAAATTCAAAACATTTTTTAATATGGTTTATTTACATTTAACTAAAGTATGTAGGTACCATTTTGTTCGATAACTTTTTGCCATCTTGTAGGTAGGGACATGATCCCATTGCTATAGAAATATTGGGACTTCTGATCAATATACCGCGACAAGTGGTTTTGGCAGTCCTCTCGTGATGTTAACCTGACACTGCCTAAAGAATTCTGAAGAGACCTAAACAGGTGGAAATCTGAAGGTGCAAGGTCAGGACTATACGGCGGATGCATTAACACCTCCCAGCCAAACTCTCTTAGTTTTTGCTGAGTGTGTGAGGTCTAGCGTTATCATGATGAAAAACCACACCCCTTCTGTTGATTAATTCCGGCCGCTTTCTCTCAACTTCTTGCTTTAATCTCATCAGTTGTTCGCAGTAGAGTTCAGAATCGATGGTCCTGCCTGGTGGTAACAGCTCATAATGAATAATGCCCTTCCAATCCCACCACACACACAGCATCACCTTGTTGCGAGTTAACCCGGGTTTCGCCACAGTCTGTGAAGCTTGACCGGCCTTTGACCACGACCTTTTTCGCACGTTCTTGTCGTACGTGATCCACTTTTCATCACCAGTTATCAGCTTCTTCAAAAATGGTTCGGTTTCATTACGTCGTAATAAAGAATCACAAATGAGTACACGGTTCATTAGGTTTCTTTCAGTGAGCTCGTGAGGTACCCAAATATCGAGCTTTTTTGTGTACCCAGTTTTTTTCAAATGCGCCAAAACTGTTTTGTGGTCAATTCCTAGTTCTTCAGCTACGTCGTAACTACTGATATGCCGATCTTGCTCCACTTTTTCAAAAATGGCATCCATTTTATCCGTAATAGGGCGACCAGAGCGACGTGCATCTTTGACATCAAAATTTCCGGATTGAAAACGCTTAAACCAAATTTGTGCTACTCTCACAGACACTGCACTAGGTCCATAAACATCGCAATTTTTTTTCGCGGCCTGCGTTGCATTTTTACCTTTTTTGTAGTAAAATTTTAAAATGTATCGAATTTCTTCATTAGATTCACTCATTTTGACAGTACGAAAAACAAATGAGAATCACACATTTTCCTAATTTGAATTTGGAATTATGTTCTTTAAAATTTAAACTTTCAATGATACCAAAATCAGCCAGATACAAATAGTATAGCCAAAGAGATTTTATTACAAGTTCATACATACTATAATGCGAAAAGACTTTTTCCCCGACCTATTATAAAGTAAACATATAAAAATGTAGTCCTTTAAAGGCTAATTTAATTAATAATGTTTTTAATTTAATTAGGTTAAATGAAAACAGGCGTCTAAATGTTGCACCCGCGATAATGGAATGACCCTTAAATGAGTGATAAATGAAAACCTAAATATAATCTGTGATTTTTATTTTTTACTTTTTGATTTTAATAACAAAAAATAAAACCATTTTGCACTGATAATACAAAACCCCAGGGCGGGGACACATAACATGAAAGTGTCGTGTGTCCCTGAAATTGTTAAAATCCCTGACGGTAAAAAAAAATATGTTAGGAACATCACTGGTGGTGTGCGCCACATCCCGTCAAATGTACCAGCCACAAGTGGGTGGTACACCCAGGTCTGAACGTTTCATTTTGGAACATTTCCTAGGATACCGTAACATATTCAATTATGAATACCTAAACCTCCTCTCTGTCGTAAATATACTTTCGCACTCACAATAAGCAGGTACGTCGCTTATCCCAAGGAATGTGATATGTATGTATATATAATATACCGTGAAGCAAGGCACATTAATTAAATTAAATTACCTATTAAGCAAATGGAATGTTTTGCTGGTCGCTGGACGCCTTGCAGTGTATTCGTAAATTAGTTCTTTTGACAGGGCTCTTTCTTTAATTAATGTGTCCATGCTTCACGGTCGATTCCGAAGGAATGTGATACATGTACATATCACATTCCTTGGTCTTCTCTGTCTAATGCAGTGGACCGGGCGCCGAGTGGCGGCAGCAGTGAGCGGCCGAGATGCGGCGCGCGCGCGGCATCTGGCTGCTGCCGGCGGTGCCGTGCGCTCTGCTGCTCGCCATCCTCAACCCGCACCTCGCAGGCAAACGTCTTCCGCCACCGCCCACCGCGCCGCCATCACCGCCGCCATAGATAAATGATAGTAGGGAAAGATTGCTAATGTCATACAAGGTTTGATAGGGGTAATAAAAGTCAACAGATGGCGTTGCAATTCACATCTCAGAATACATTAAATACAAACCAATGAATATCAATGATATGGTTTATTTACAAGGACATTACTTAATTCATATTTAATAAATGTAATGCTCTCATTACGCCTTGGCAAAATTTGAAATCAAGCTTAGTTTAATGACGGTCTAACTAGTTCTGGCAGTGACGGGAGATGGCGCTGGTTAGAATAAGCAGTTTTCAGCGAGTTTTGTACATTGTATGACGTTAGCAGTCTATCCCTACTCTCCTTTGTCCATACCGCCGCATGCCGCGCTCGACATGACATCACAAAGTATCGCATTTCACTCATTGTTAAAATCTGAAGCAGGACTTCCATTCAAAATGCCTCTATTAGAAAGTTGAGTCTTAAACATAATTAATCAGCCTCGGTAGCCCAGTGGCGCGATGCCTTGCGACTTGATAAGCTGGGTGAACGACCACTGTTGCAGAGCCCGTCGTTGTATTATCTAACTATTGCTGGAGCCTAACAGCTTCGAAATTATCGGTTTTCTCGCGACATTTCGCTTCATCAGCCCAATAGGTACTTCAGCAATGCCTCCAGGACTTCTAGTGTGAGCGGCGATTTTCATATTTTCGTCTTTCACTTAAAATACATACACAAACATAAATATACAATTGCATGTATGCAAGGCCTGCTTCATATAAAACACTGCAACGACCAGCCTGTAATTTCCATACGTGAGTGGTACCTTAAGGCGGGACGAAATGCATAAGAAAATTACAGCACCCATATCAATTTTTTTTTATAAATGATTATTGAAAACTACTGTTCCAATGCACTTGTTATTTGGTGTAATTTTTTTCTACGAATATCTAACCACATGTAAAAGAAAATTGGTATAGTTGATATTTGTTGTCTTTTAAAAAAAAAAAAACCATGCTGAGCCAGATATTAACTGCCCGATAATAGATATCACATGTCAAGTAAATTGGAACAGTGGTTTTTAAATGATTAGTAAGATACGTTTGTATCGGGAGCATAATTTTTTTAAGCTTGCCTTAATAAAATAATAATAAAATTTTGACTGAATTAATGTTTAAATTAAGTACAATTTTATTTCGAAAATAATACTTAGGGGCATTCTATGTAGCGAACCAATGCCAAACCATATATAATATTTTGTACTTACATCATTTTAAGTCGCAGCCTCAAAATTTAACAATTTATTGCAATACTACTTACATTTGTGTTTTCACTTTATTTCAAAATAAATTGATGGGTATTCTCTTAATAAAACAATATACAGTCCCGAGTCCTTCCCTTTTCAAGCCGAGGAAGGTCTCGGCTCGCGCCGGATGGTATACATATATTTGATAATATTACGCGTACTACTTCCGGTGCTATTAGACCAAGCTCCCATTGCATAAAATCTTACCTCACTCGATTTCTCTACAGACGTGTATTGCAGTGAAAGAAAACACTTGGAAACATCGGTTCATAACAGGTTGCCATTCCGTAACCTGGTAAAACCATGTTTTTTTTCGGGCTTAAAACCTCTATTTTGACCCAAAATTATCTCATAAGATTTCACATAGAAAAGTATATGCAGTGAAAGATATGCCTTAGGAGATGAGAACCCGCACAGGTTGCCTCCCCCCACCCTGGAAGGTTCCATGGTCAGCCAAGTTTAATGAGGCCAAAAAATGGGGTAATTTACCTCATTTGATTTCTCGATGAAATTTGTGCAGAACGATAGCTCGAAATGTGCCATTGATAAAAATATAAGGTTGCCTGTCATCAGCCTGGTAAAACCCTGTTGTCAGCCGCCTCAAAGGAAAAAATCTTCGTTTTGATAAAATCTCATGTAGTCGCTAAATTCAGGGGGCAATCAGTCCCAATCATGGTATCAAGATAAAATCCATACCCTGACATTCCTGCGCCTCGTTTATTTTGGCAAAAAAGGGTACAGGGGTCGACTATGGACTTATTAGTTTTTTGTATTCAATAATGAAAAAGTCATGTTATCGTTTAGAATAGACGTAAAATGAGTACCACCAACCATGACTTAAGTCGAAACCTATACGCAATGACATTTTTGAGCTTCATGTTTATTGAAACAGTAGAGTAAATGAGTAAACTGTGTCAATTGGTTGTTATCCTGCCTGTTTGCATGTATAGGTATAAAGAAAAACGTACGCTGCCGCGGAGATGCATCAAGGTATGACGAGTGCCAGTCGTGATTTTAAGTCAAATGAATCGCACTGATGTAGTGACACCATACATATATATTTTACTTTACTTTAATTTACTTGACTAGTCTGGTTGTTTGATTTTAAATAAATATTCATAATGCCGCTCAGTTTCTAAGTATTAGGAGTGCTATTCGTGATATAACGTAAAAACCTACACTCTGGAATATAATATTCTCAAACAGTTAGTAAGTGACCTTAGTCCGTGGTCCTTAGAAAAGTTTATGTAAATGTGGATTAGAGAAGCAATGTTTTCTGGGGGTTTTCACTTCAGGTGACCAGCCAGTTGAGCCAGTTGATCCAGCCAACCAGAACCAGTGCAATGTACTACTGTTGTTCGATTTATGTTTTTGTTGTTATTTTTTTATTTAATAAAAAATTATATTTCTTTCTTTCTTTATCACGCCATTAAAAGATAAATCTATTCGTCATCGGTTGAATCTAGACTACCATCTGATTAAGTTTTTCTTACGATTATATCTTCAATACTAAAATTAATGGTATCACCTGCTATCATATGTCGTACACAATCATAAAATTCCTATGGACCATTCAGCGAGGCGAAAACGGCTCCCGTTCTATTTAACTATATTAAATGCCTTCGCTTTTTCTTTGTCTTTTAAGGCAGATGTGTATTTACAATCAGTGTAAATCTGCTGAGATGCATAACACATTTCCTAGCTAGCGAACTTACTCTATGCCTATAAGCCAAATGGCGATGGTCACTGTAAATCCATATTTCCGAACAATTCGAGAGTACGTGTAAATTCCCAAGTATAAATATCAAAATTTCGGTATCGGAACAATGAATTAGTTAGTGTCTTAGAATAAGGCTGGACTTTAATTAAATTTCTCCAAATCCAAACTCATCCACAAACCACTGGCTAAGTTAAACATACTAGACTAGATGCTCGATTTCCAAGCCAAACTCGAGGATGCTTAGCGCCACGCGATGAGGATGCCGACATCGACAAGGCATATACGAGCTTCGTATCCGCACTAACGGACACTGCAGAAAAGCACTTTAGCAAAAGTCGACAGGCAGACCGCAGTAAGTTATCAGAGACGTTGAGGCTCCTGGAACGACGAAATATGAAACCTGGAGATCCGCAGTAGTGTCTCGTGCACAAAAACCTCAACAAGACCATCAGCAAGTCCATTCGCCGTGATATTCGCCGAGAGAATATGAAGAAAATCGAGACAGTTAAATGTTCGCCTGTTCCTTTTCTACCGGCGCAAACAAATTTAAAAAATCGAGCGAGCGAATGGGGTTGTCACTGCAAGAAATCCGGATATACTTCAGGCAATGGAAGAATTTTATGTCGAATTGTACTCCGCAGCAATTCCTACCCCGAGCCCAAGCAAACCAGTCGAATCTGATAGGCGTGCGACGCCGGAGCTTAGTGTCTATGAGATAAACGCTGCCTCTCGGAAAGTCAGCCTCTTGGTCGGCTGACAGAAAGGCTGAATTGGTACCAGCCTCATGAGCCAGCTAGGTTTAGAAAAGGATACGGCACAATGGATCATATATTTACTGTGAGACAAAAGATGCTGAAGTGCGAGGAGTACAACAAGCCGCTCTTCCTAGACTTCGTGGACTACGAGAAGGCTTTCGACTCAGTTGAAAACTCCCTCCTGAGGTGCAGAATCGCTACATCGAGGTATCGTAAATCTGTATCGGTCCGCGAAGATTACTGTGAGGCTCTATGAAAATATCCAATCCATCCTCCTTGGTAAAGGCGTAAGGGGTATGTGATCTCACCGAAGCTCTTCGCCAACGCATTGGAAGATGTGTTCAAGACGCTTGAATGGGAAATTTGTTTACGCCGGTAGAGAAGGAACAGGCAAACACTTAACTGCCTCGATTTTCTTCTGTAATGCGCTCAACCACCAACCAACTCCATATTCTCTCGGCGAACATCACGGCGAATGAACTTGCTGATGGTCTTGTTGAGGTTTTTGTGCACGACACTACTCCAGATCTCCGGTTTCTTCCAGATCTTCGTCTTGTTTCCAGGAGCCTCAACGTCTCTGCTGATAACTTACTGCGGTCTGCCTGTCGACTTTTGCTAAAGTGCTTTTGTGCAGTGTCCGTTAGTGCGGATACGAAGCTCGTATATGCCTTGTCGATGTCGGCATCCTCATCGCGTGGCGCTAAGTATCCTCGAGTTTGGCTTGGAAATCGAGCATCTAGTCTAGTATGTTTAGCTTAGCCAGTGGTTTGTGGATGAGTTTGGATGTAGAGAAATTTAATTAAAGAAATTTTTATATTTATTTTTGGGAATTTACACCTACTCTACTACTAATTGTTCGGAAATATGAATTTACAGTGACCATCGCCATTTGGCTTATAACTGCATAGAGTAAGCTCGCTAGCTAGGAAATGTATAATGCAGCTCAGCAGGTTTACACTGGTTGCGACTACACATCTACCTTACAAGACAAAGAAAAAACGAAGGCATTTAATATAGTTAAATAGAACGTGAGCCGTTTTCGTCTTGCTGAATGGTCCATAGGAATTGAATGATTGTATACGACATATGATAGCAGGTGATACCATTAATTTTAGTATTGAAGATATAATAGTAAGAAAAACTGAATCAGATAGTAGTCTAGATTCAACTGATGACGAATAGATTTATCTTTTAATGGCGTGATAAAGAAAGAATGACATAAAATTTGTTTATTAAATAAAAAAAATAACAACAAAAACATGAACCGAACAACAGTAGTACAATTGCACTGGTTCTGGTTGGCTGGATCAACTGGCTCAACTGGCTGGTCACCTGAAGTGAAAACCCCCAGCAAGCGTTGCTTCTCTAATCCACATTTACATTAACTTTTCTAAGGACCACGGACTAAGGTCACTTACTAACTGTTTGAGAATATTATATTCCAGAGTGTAGGTTTTTACGTTATATCACGAATAGCACTCCTAATACTTAGAATCTGAGCGGCATTATGAATATTTATTTAAAATCAAACAACCAGACTAGTCAATTAAATTAAAGAGAAGTAAAATATATATGTATGGCTGTCACTACATCAGTGCGATTCATTTGACTTAAAATCACGACTGGCACTCGTCATACCTTGATGCATCTCCGCGGCAGCGTACGTTTTTCTTTATACCTATACATGCAAACAGGCAGGATAACAACCAATTGACTCAGTTTACTCATTTACTCTACTGTTTCAATAAACATTAAGCTCAAAAATGTCATTACATAGGGCACGAATCTAAACGGCATCATACATCTGTGCGAATGGAAAGACAAACATTTGACTATTTTACCCTCATTATTTCAAAACATATAATGTGTGCAAATGTCAGTGCGTATAGGTTTCGACTTAAGTCATGGTTGGTGGTACTCATTTTACGTCTATTCTAAACGATAACATGATTTTTTCATTATTGAATACAAAAAACTAATAAGTCCATAGTCGACCCCTGTACCCTTTTTTGCCAAAATAAACGAGGCGCAGGAATGTCAGGGTATGGATTTTATCGTGACACCATGATTGGGACTGATTGCCCCCCTGAATTTAGCGACTACATGAGATTTTATCAAACCGAAGATTTTTCTTCGTTTCCTTTGAGGCGGCTGACAACAGGGTTTTACCAGGCTGATGACAGGCAACCTTATATTTTTATCGATGGCACATTTCGAGCTATCGTTCTGCACAAATTTCATCGAGAAATCAAATGAGGTAAATGGCCCCATTTTTTGGCCTCATTAAACTTGGCTGACCATGGAACCTTCCAGGGTGGGGGGAGGCAACCTGTGCGGGTTCTCATCTCCTAAGGCATATCTTTCACTGCATATACTTTTCTATGTGAAATCTTATGAGATAATTTTGGGTCAAAATAGAGGTTTTAAACCCGAAAAAAAAACATGGTTTTACCAGGTTACGGAATGGCAACCTGTTATGAACCGATGTTTCCAAGTGTTTTCTTTCACTGCAATACACGTCTGTAGAGAAATCGAGTGAGGTAAGATTTTATGCAATGGGAGCTTGGTCTATATACTAATAGGGACGGCGCAATTGGACGGCAGTAACAGAATCGCCATCTGTGACATCGGATTGGAACTACATTCTTAGTAACTTTTTTACGAAATGTATTATGTGGTGGATACCTACAACTATTCGATTAGCGATTACAAAGGTAACATTAAAATAAATCCGAAGTCGGTACTGAACTGTCTCACTGTCACGGCGTTGGCGGCATTAGACGTTCAAATAGGTTCTATGCATACTTGAAATTAATGCAATAATTATAGGTATATGTGTTTGTAACAAAGTTCTATTTTATTTGAATAAGAAATCACACACAGCATATGTGATAAAAGCTAGGCCTATGCTCCATATAAAATGGTCCGTTTACTTTTAAGGCTGCGACAAAAATGCGACATTTATAATTTACTATTTTAGCATAGAAGATAAATTTATGAACTTTATGCTTATTATTATTAATAATAGCACTAGTATTTTGTATGATTGGCACAATAAAAGTTTGAAAAACTTTTCTACTTTAAATATTTGAATTCACTAGGAATTTTTCCTTTATCATCAAGCAGATATTTAAGAATGTCCCGTAAGCTATGCTCTCCATACAATTGCCCCAGGATACATTTACTTGCCGAAAAAACAAAAACATGCAGCCTCAGGTATTTGTTGCTCAATATTTTCAAATCATTAGTAAACTACGTATAGAGAGTGTAATTTTATGATGCTTACAGGCCCACCTTAACTTGCTCACAACAAACATGCTGTAAGCTGATAGAATTGCTGTATTTTGTGCACATTATCAAACTTCGTATGTAAACAGGTAGTTAGTTAGGTATTATATACTTCATTTATATAAATTGTATCGATATGTGCATGCCATCCCCATTTAAATTAAGTTACCTAGTTGAAATGCATATTTATTTCACAACATATTTTTTCCATAAGGGCGTAAGTAACACAACATTTAATTTACTTAAAAAAACTAATTTCGATAATCAAAAAAGTACATTTGTAGATTGATGGTCTAGCCATAATTTAATGACAAAACTGTAAGACCGCTATGCTCAAACGGGGCAAATATATATAAAAATGCATAAAATGTTTGAGCCAAAAAGGGGAGCCTCAGATATGTATAAATATATTTTTCAAATACAGCTAAGTTATTAATTTATCTTTCATCTTTTTGAAATTTCAAAATCAGTTGTAGTTATTTTTAAAAATAATAAAATGTGCTTTCACGTATGCCCTTATGGAACTGATGTGATCGGGTGCTAACATCCCCTTAGCATAAAAAAGCTTTGGTAGAGAAAACACAGCATAGCGTCCTACGAACGTTGCAGGCGACAAAGTTCTCTTGGCCCCAGTTGACTACTTTTTTTAAGAACATCCACCGTATTACCACCTCAAAATGATGCGCCTTGCTAGGCTGTGTACCTCTGGGCCTCCAGTCCTTGACATACCCCTCATTATTAACGATTTTAGACAAAGTACTAGTGTTAAACTAGGTTTAAACTATATTGGATATCACTTGGCATACCACAGTTATGTTTCGCGACCATATCGTCTTCAGCCAACATGGTCGCGAAACACGGACAAAAATCACGTTGTCAGAAAAAAATTGTTGAAGCATCAAAATAAGTTGTTACTATAACGAATCGAGCTTATTTCTCAGGACAGCTTTTATTTTGTCAATTGCTTTTTGTCACTGAAACAAAGTCGTATTTGTTACTGTAACAACTTTGGTCACTGTTTGTTAGTGTAACAAAGTGGAAGTTGCGAGCGCAACAATGTCTAGTATGTTTTGCTAGAATTACTTTGTTAGATTGTATATATGTTCGACAAAATAAAGGTTGTCGTTGCAACCAATTCACTATGACGGCTCTCCAGGGTTAAAGTTTCTTTGTTGGGCCAACAATAATTTTTTCTCAGTGTGTGTGGTAAAGCCATCCATGTCAGGCTCCACAAACAAAAAAACATGAGGAATTAAACAAAATGGCGACAAAAACGCACCAGCTGATTTGTAGTTTTGACAATGAGTGAAGCGAGCGACCCAAGTTGGAGTATTCTGGGGTAGGGGCTATAGGGCCGGGGCTATGAGGGGTATACGAAATGTTTAGTAGTAAGACAGTCTGAGAAAATGTTACTTTTTAACCGACTGCGCAAGAAGGAGGGTTATGTTTTTCGAGGGTATGTTTCATTTACCTGATTGTCATTTGGCTTTTCATCGTAGGGTCGTTTGAAAATGTTGTGTTATCAACATGGACGTCACCTCCATGGTTATGAGTGGATTAAACTCGAGGAAATTTAATTCAATTAGGGATTTTTTCCATAGCCTTAAATTGGCATTTGGTGGTGAAGTCCCATCTAGAATACAATATAATACAATATATTAAAAATAAATATAATAGTGACAGGAGACCTGTTGGTATGAAATAGCCAATCGAGAGAATGGGTATTCCTTTAGAATTAGAATTTAGAATAAGTCGAAGCACTCAACTGGTAGGAAAATGGTTGCTTCTTTTTTTCGGCAAATCAGGACATTACACAACAGTGTCGGGGACGGCAGATGTTAACACTTGCGTGCCAATGCGTCGTCCTTCACCACGATAACGTGTCCGCACGTTCCGCTCAGGTAACGCGTGCGTATCTGAAACCTTCAAATGTGGAACTGATGACGCCTCCGCCATACAGCCCGGACCAAGCACCTTGCTACTTATTTTTGAAATAAAAAAAAGGAGGAGGTTATCAATTCTTTTTTTTTTTGGTTTTTTTTTTCTTTGATTTTTTTTATGTTTGGTACCTCATAACTTTTGCCTCGGTGAACCAATTTTGATGATTATTTTTTTAAATGATAGCTAGTGCTTCCCAAGTGGTCTTATTTTAATTTGGTTAAGTTCTGACAATGATATCCATGAGAAAATCATAAAAGTCTTAAATTTGTGTTAAGATGTGCGCGACAAATGGACGAATAACTCAATATAACGCCAACCGATTTCGGTGATTCTTTTTTTATTGGAAAGGACGTGTATAAATTAGTAAGTTTACTTCAGATTCACTAAAAATAAAACAAATAAAAAAAAAATTAACAAAAAAAAATAACCGACTTCAAAGAAAAAGCACTAAAAAGTAAAAAATAATTTCCATTTTTGTAGTTACGATTTCTGTTATTTTTTGAGTCGGTGTCAGCCAAGGTTAGGTTAGGTTAGGTTAGGTTAGGTTCTCTTGATTGGCGCAGCGCGTGCCCGGCTGACGCCGACTCAAAAATAACAGAAATCGTAACTACAAAAATGGAAATTATTTTTTACTTTTTAGTGCTTTTTCTTTGAAGTCGGTTATTTTTTTTGTTATTGTTTTCCAGATTTAAAGATAAACTTTACGATTTACGAACTCGGACGGAAACGGCGGCGAAGCGGTCCCTAAGGAGTGGTCGTCCAACTGCTTTTCACAGCGGTTCCAAATAATGAAAAATAAAATAATTTGTTATGAGGTCATATAAGTACTTTGAAAAAACGTAAATGTATCAGAAGTAACAATATCAGGTTTTAACTATCAGAATCCGGAAAACTTCAGTATGTCCAAGTGTAACTGGTTCTCCGAGTTCTCAAGTTCTACCTAAATGCATTTAAAAATAACAAATATCAAATTTCATTTAGTAGATGTCGATGGGGGAAATTAACAACCACGGCAAGGTACGAACCAGAATAAGACAAACCAGTGGTGATTTTCAGAAGATAACTGACCTGACTAAAGATAGGATAAGACCCAATTTTGGTAAATATAAAGGGAAGCTAAGGAATGTTCATGCTTTCAGAAATACCACCGAACAAACTTGTGCTCTCGAAAGCGACAAAATACATGGTATCTACTATGTCGAACATACAGTTCCATTCCATGGAAAACTTAACATACCTACGGACCACCACTTTAAGTTAAACAATGTCTGCAATTTATTAGACATCATACCTAGTGCGAAATGGGTTCAAAACAGAATTCTTAAATGTTAAAGTCGAAGCAAGAAGACCGCCAGTGACGTTGCTATTGTTTTTTTGAAGAATCTAGGCCTGTCAAGATCGAAGCTATGCTCATTGGATAGAGCTAAGTAACTTTTATTGTTATTCCAAGGAATGTGACATGTATGCATGTATAATCGACCGTGAAAAAAGGACACATGAATTAAAGATCCCAGTAAAAAGAACTAATTTACGAATATACTGCAAGAAATAGTAAACGGAGGGACAGCATTGTGCAGCTTCGACGAGCATTCTCCATGGTAAAGATGATAGAACACAGAGAGAGACTATGTACATCCCTTCGGAGTTGGAGGGTCTTCAAATTCAGGGATACCTCGGGGTCGTCGACGAGACGCACGGCCCGACGCTGTATCGAGTCCAGGGAACCAAGCAGGTGCTTGGCTGAGCCGTGTGAAAAATAAAAAAATATAAATACCAAATCTTTCACGATTACCTTAGTCAGTCAAACCCTCGCAACTGTACCGCTCAATTTGAGAATTTCCAGCCAAATATTTTGGACTGTCGGTGGTCGCCCGTGTAGGCACAGCTCAACTGATTGAAAAATGGTTGAGACTAAGATCTAGTTACAATTTGGCTAAACAGCTGTTACAATGAGTATACTATAAAGGTTGTCTGCTACCTGGGGAACCAAATTAAACTGCCATATACGCTCACTGAAGCTGTTTAGTCGCAAGTGTACATTACCTCACCGTCATACTGAACACCTGCTTCGTCGGTCACTACCCAAGTGGTGGCAGACACGAAAGTGGTGTGTGCAGGGCGGCTGCAGTGGGGCGAGCGGGCGCGGGGCGGCGGTGTATTCCTCGTGTTCCTCGCGTCGGGAGCGCGACTGAAGATGTCGGCACTGCTCGCGGCCTGGAGGAACCGTAGAGTCGTGAGTCTGCCTTCTACTCAACTGCCCGGGGCCAATGAGAAGTTAGTCAAGTAGCGATGGTAGACAGTGCGCCGCTCTGTGGCGTGAAGATGTAGGTATGTGCAAGGAAAATTCGCTATAGATCAAACTCACTCATGCACAAGGTCACTTGCACGACTTTTTTTATGTTAGGCGCGGCATATGGCGTACGCCAGGACATCTTAAGGTGCCCGACGACGCCCATGGGATTTCAAATTTATAGGAGGCTGCGAAAACCATGCCAGCCGGCCAGGTGTTTCTTCGCACCATGTTTGACTTGACTGCCTTTTCTTCGTTGCTTTTGAGTATCTTAGCATTAGAAACTTCTCACATTGAACTAGCGCCCTACCCAAAACTTCTGCCACTACATATATTACCAAATTCCATGCTTGCTATCAATAACGATGTAAATTAAGAGCTTCATTGTCCCCAGTCTAAATTGTTTGTTTGCATACTGACAAATCTTATTAAACAGTGATTGCGGTTTATGCTTGCCCGTGGCAGGTGCTGTTCGTTCAGGGCTGCGGGTTCGTGGCTGCGCCGGCGCTAGTCAAGCTGCTGACACTAGGGTGCGGAGCGCTCGGGGCCAACGAAGCCGTGCTTACGGGGTGAAGTTCGGTACCATTACCGCCTGTCAAAGGTGGCTACAGAACGGACCAACAACGGTCAGCGTTTGCCCGTTGTAGACGAACATAAAAAATTTAGCTCCAGGACTCGTACGGTAGACAAACCGAATCTCGATGGTTGACTTTCGTTGGCCCGCTCTTATCCATATTCTAACACCATATGTTTTTTTGGAATTTGTGCTTATTTCCTCTTTTTGTTTCGAATGTAATTATGGTATTTTTCTCGTCCGATAGATATTCTGACGCTTTGGAAAAAAGGCTCGAATCTATCGACACGGCAGGATCGATAAAAAACTAAACTGAGTACGTATATTGCGTTTTTAATAAGGATGTGACCCGCAGGGTGATGAGCATAGCGTGCATGCCTCCGGCGTTGACGTCGGGCGTGGTGCTGGCGCGGGCGGCGCGCGCGGACGAGGCCGCTGCCGTCGTCGGCGCCGCGCTGGGCAGCGTGCTGGCCGTGCTGCTCACTCCGCTGCTGCTGCTGTGCACGGTGAGTCAATATGCATACGTCGGTCGTGGTGCCGGCGCAGGCGGCGCTGCGGACTACCTAGGCCGCGCCGTCGTCGGCGCCGCGCTGGGCAGCGTGCTGGCCGTGCTGCTCACTCCGCTGCTGCTGCTGTGCACGGTGAGTCAATATGCATACGTCGGTCGTGGTGCCGGCGCAGGCGGCGCTGCGGACTACCTAGGCCGCGCCGTCGTCGGCGCCGCGCTGGGCAGCGTGCTGGCCGTGCTGCTCACTCCGCTGCTGCTGCTGTGCACGGTGAGTCAATATGCATACGTCGGTCGTGGTGCCGGCGCAGGCGGCGCTGCGGACTACCTAGGCCGCGCCGTCGTCGGCGCCGCGCTGGGCAGCGTGCTGGCCGTGCTGCTCACTCCGCTGCTGCTGCTGTGCACGGTGAGTCAATATGCATACGTCGGTCGTGGTGCCGGCGCAGGCGGCGCTGCGGACTAGGCCGCTGCCGTCGTCGGCGCCGCGCTGGGCAGCGTGCTGGCCGTGCTGCTCACTCCGCTGTTGCCGCTGTGCACGGTGAGTCAATATGCAGACGTCGGTCGTGGTGCTGGCGCGGGCGGCGCGCGCGGACAAGGCCGCCGCCGTCGCCGACGCCGCCGCGCTGCTGTGCCCGGTGAGTCAATACGCAACTCACGCTCCTGTGCCGACTCATGAAGTCTTCTCGCCTGCGAACGCCACAGCAAATAACGATCGACGTGCTAAAACTACTGTTACCGTGCGGCAAGGACAGGTAGCGACACATAATATTTTGAAAACTTCTTCCCAGTGCACGATGCCGTGCTTGACTGTCAGTCACTTTGGTCAGAAATCTTCGCATCCGGCGCCCGCCAGTTCCCATTTGAAGAACCGACCGTCAGGGTAACTTCAGGGCACATAAGGTGTCCTGGCAATGCCTCAGTCGTTAGAGGTGCAATTTTGATTTCAGATAATCATTTGCAGCTACAGTGCGTCATTTAGATCTTTGTCAAGTTTTACCCATCACGACGCGGGCTTCATTAGAGCAGTCATAAATGGTGAATGTATTTCCCTCACACGAGAAAAAAAGCGGCCGAGGTGTGAGTCCTAAGAAAGTGCTCCAATTTGGCTATATTAATTTGCATGTATCATACATCTGCATTGCAATGCTACTTCCTTCGGCAGTGCGGTGCGACCACGCTCGAGTCACTATCGCGGCCGCCGCTGCAGCCACTCGCCACCGTGCTTCTGCCACTGGCGCTGGGACAACTCCTCGCGAAACCTCTGTGCGGACTAGCGTGAGTTCCTCCACTCCACACTGGAAATAGTCAATTTCTTGAAAATGTTTTATGATGAGATGTATTAAACGCATTTGAGAATGAAGCAACATTCCCATTGCTGTTATTGCTCTTTCGACGACAACGAAAGCAAGCGTCAGTGGTGTTGTCAGGAGGCGGAGCGGGTGGGCCGTGGAGGGGATCCTGGTGCTGCTGCTGTACGGCGGCTGCTGCGACGCGCTCGTGGAGAGCGAGGGGGAGCTCGCCGCCGACCACGTTCTGCTCGCAGTGTCGCTCGGTAATCGTGCGCCACACCACGTTACACCATGCCACGATACGGCAAATCTTCGGCTCATCAGTATATCTCTCTGTTTGTTTCTACGAAATCGTACTATCATCATAAAATCTGTCTGTCTAATCCTACGCATTCGTACTGTCCCTGAAAAGGAAAGGAGAAAATAACTGAAACAGATTTCCTAGAGAGTCTAGGTCAGCACTAACAAAACCACAAGAATTTCCGCTGGGGCATAGTATTTAGTATCTTTGCTCAGTTTCATGTTCCCATCAGACTCTTCCAGCACGATCAGAATAATCACGAAACACTCGAAGTCTGGGTCTCACTTTCAAATTCCCGGGGCTAAGCTCAATAGGAATCCAATGCCCACGCGAACGTGGCACCTGCGCAGGAGTGGATTTCTGGGTCGCATCGGGGTCCCGGATTAAGCCGGGTATTAAGGGAGGTGCCGGGTCAGGATTCTTATTTTTTTTGTGGAGAGGGTTCCTAAAGGGTTGTTTGATGGTGTGGGTGGTGTCGCAGTGATGGCGACCGTGTGCGGCGGCGCGGCGCTGTGCCGTCTCCTCGGAAACGCTCTGCTTCCAGCTACTGACGCCGATGATGCCCTGCTCTCTGCAACACAGAAATCGCTCACGTTTGGTCAGTACTTTTTATATTTATGATGATAGTGCACCGATGACTTGGCGATATATGTCAGGATGAGTATAGTAGTCGTGTGAGAAACGGAGCTTTCAAAATGAAGAAAGTCTATCCAAATCGTTGACCAAAAGAACAGCCATTTAATTCGCCGTGAATTTAATATAGATGCAGGGTTTCGTACATTAAATAAGATGGAGCGTCATATTGTTAGGTCCCAGAATATGGACTTCTTTTACTTATTTTGCTTCTTTCTCAGACACATTTCTTTATTCGTGTTATTCGATTACGAGTGCCAAGTATTCTTCATATGTTTCGCTGTCGTTCAGGCGAAACCAGTTCCATACGCCTCCTTTCTTTGCTTGCGTCACCGCTACTTAAAATATAAATGCGACGTGACGCTCTCTTTCAGGTGCTCCTCGGCTCCACATGCTGTTCTCTGGTGGAGCATTGCTCTCGCTACCGCTACTGATACAGCAGCCGGCGCAGCTGATGCTGGGAGCCGCGCTAGCAGCGCACCTGAGGTGGCGAAGACGGCACCGATACTCCACATGTTCTCCGGCATAGCGCTGCTTTTGCAACCACTGCTGACTCATCAGCCGACGCAGCTGATGCTGGGAGCCGCGCATCTGAGTTGGCGAAAATGGCGGCGTCGACATTCCATATACTGTTCTCCGCTGGAGCGCTGCGCAAGGCCGCAGTTGGTCCCCATGACCAGCACCGTCCGTAAAATGAACTAGCAACAGGTTCAAAAGTCCTCACCCGTCCATACGGATTATCCAACGTTATCATCATTCACATAGCCCTTCGTTTAGAGCACAGATGAAGAAAGGGGGGAGGTGGGCAATACCCGGGTCGCTGCCGTATGGTCATATTGTGCAGATAATTATATGGGAAGTCGGCCGCGCGTCTTTTGCCTGCCGAGCGCACCAATACAAACCCTCCAAAACATCCGCTACTATGTTTGCGGGTGGCATTTTCTTAGGATTACAATCCCAATTTTTACGAGACGAGTTTAATCGCGACAAATGCTTCCGTCGATGGCTTCCGTGCTAAAAGATGACGCTAGCTCTAGAGGATCGCCTTGGTTGCTTGATAGTTGAAACACAAATAGACATAAATATGACTACCGCTTTAGCATTTAAAAGTGATGTTGGGTCCAGCTAAGTGGTTACCGACCTCTTAGCCAACACTAAATGAATGTGACTGTCTCTGGCAGGCTAACAGTGTGTTAAATGACACAGACATAGTCAAGCCTGATGCGTAACAAAATCTACATTTACCTAAAGGTAGAAATAGCCTTGCAAAAGCAACTTGATTGAATCTGGTTGAATTCAAAATTCCCACTCCTTCCACATATAGATCTGTAGGTATTGTAAGGTTGAAATTTTATGAGCTTGTCATGATTTGCCTAGTCCATTAACCTATATGTTCCTTAGGAAATAATTAAGTAATTATTTTTTACAAAAGTGTTGCCTGACGTTTGACTTGAATGTTTTTTAGCTAGTGTTAGCATGCCATGATTTTAATAACTGATGCGATCTTTAGCTAAGGATTACTTATTATTTTGCAAGTACGTTAAGATGTTGCTCGATTTCTGACTTAAATGTCTCTGAGCTAGAGTTAACTTATTTTTTCTGAGACTGTCAAGAATATTAATAAATTACCTAAGGACTGTTATACAATGGTTGTGCATATACGTCGTATCCGTCCATATTCCTTCCTGTGTTCAAAGCAAAACAATCTTGCTTCACACATAAATTAATATCATTGAATACAAAATTTAGAATGGTGAAATTAAAAATATTTTGAACATAGGAAGTGAGATGGTTTGGAGAACGAATGGTTGTATGTTGTATTAAGGAATGGGAATCAACTTTCGAAAATTATGTGATAGAAATTATTAACAAATTTTAATTCATTAAGTTAGTAATGTAGGTATCGTATTTTATTGGAAAAACTAACATTTACATTTAATCAATTGTAGGTATGCAAATTAAAATAAAATCTAATATACGCACGTGTTTCGAAGAACACAAGCACACCCAAGAACCATATATGACAATTTTAGAGGTGCTCATAATGTATTGATACGATTTAAGATAGATTAGAATAAAATGATAAATAATTCTGAAAATATTTCTCACGCCTAAGAAAAGCCTGAATTTGACTCAGGTCGTTTTTCTCAATTGATCTCGCTTTATTTTATCTTAGATTGTTAGAATCTAGTGCCTTGGATATGGAATATTGTAAAATCACACTTTGTTGATGAATAAAATAAAATATTCGTTGATCAAAGTTATTTTATTTCCAGTTTTACTTAAGGCAGTGTATTTGGTACATAATAATTAGTTAACTATCACATAGCTCTAACTATCACATAGCTCTAGTACATTGGTATCCTAAATTAATTTATCTATTTATCATAGTAGACATATAACCTTAAATATAATGCAATCAGTAATAATAGGTAATACTGTATATGTAAAGCTACAAGTTTATAAACTACAATAGTATTTTTGCGAGGTGAGCTCAAATAAGTTGAGTTGATAATTGGAAAATAATGATACATACAAGACACTGGTTGGTATTTATTGATGTCCATAAATGATCTCAAATGAATTCATTATTTTCAAACAAAACATAATATCTAAAAACAATCTCAATCTTTTTTGATCTTCAATTAGCAAAAAAACACTTTCTTCCTGATTTCCCACAGTACTTGTCACTACGACGGGTTTATTACAGTCTTTCGTTTTTCTTGAACAACGTAACCATTGGTCATCTATTGCATGCTACGGAACTTATCACTAGTTGACACATCTATATCTGTTGCTAGCTCTTTAATAACATTAACATTCTTATTATCATTCACTGCAATTCTGACATTTTTCATGCACTCGGAGATGACAGTGGTCTACATTTCGTTATCGAACTGGCAACACGCTGAGTTCACCCACTTGGGTCCAATGATTTTAACTATTTATACCAGTACAACAAATTCTAAATTTTCATGCAGTAAAACCCCAACTGGCTCACCAATTTACCGTTTTTATCAGTGTTTGTGATATTACCCTCACGATTAATTTAATTTAATCAGAGCTACAGTTTCCTCACAGGAGCTCAAGTTTTTAAAATATAACCTGCCGAGAATTAACCGCTATCTTTGATATACATCCGTAAGTACTAGTAGAATTCTTATGTCTAGTATGTTTATACTAGGTTTCACTTCGATGAACTTATTCCCTAATAGGTAATCGTTGTAATTCAGTTGTAATCTTACAATTTTGCGGCCTACTTTAAACGACCGCTCCATTATTTTTGTGCTTAGACATTCGTACAATCTGCGTGATCCCCAGAATTCGAATTCAATATTCTGAATAACTCGTAATTTTAAATTAACAGGAACAATTATACAACACTATTTAGAATGCAATGGCAGACGTTTTGTTTGAATTCTCGAGCCAAACGTAGTCTCACAGCAGTGTTATGTAGCGTTCGTTTGCATCTGGTAGAGATCGTGGTAGAGGCCGTGCTGTTGGAGAAGCTCGCTGTGTGTCCCCATCTCAACCACTTGACCTGTGGCCGACGAATATGTGTGTCAAACATGTGTGTGATCAACCAATTGTAGAAAGTTACCTCATGTAGCAATGCGCATCAATCGAATTATACAAATTTACATTTGACAAAATTATGACTATGTCATAAAATATAATATTAATAAATGCATGATTTTCACATCTGCTACCTTCGGAATATTTTGACCAAACAAAGTATTCTGGCGAATACATATAAGTATTACATTTCACAGAATAATCTTGATTATGAGCTTTTCTGTGGAATCAATCTCAGGAATAAGTTTAAGGAATTTCACAAACATAGGTAGCCGAAGAGTAAGGTAGGTAATAGAAATATTAATTTGCGCCATGACTATTTCCTCAGATTTCGAACGATGGGAAAAAAAATAATTAAGGTAGGTAATTTAGAGATAGCTTTCGACTGTAGAAAGATAGGTAGCTAAACAATAATAAAATAGAGAGATTCACAGTCATGACTATTATCGGCTGTAGAAAGGGTCAGGTGAGTGCAAGTACCTTTGTCGAGCACGCAGATAGTATCGGCGTTTTGAATGGTTGAGAGACGGTGCGCGATTATGATGCAGGTGCGACCACGCGATGCTTCATCCAGAGCGGCTTGCACGACCTGCAACATTCACACACAGTCTTTAGCTTCGCCCTACGGCAGTGTACTCGGTGATTCGTTAATTTTCAGCGAGTACAAGCTTACATTTTATTACTATACTAGCTTTGGCACCCGGCTCCGCTTGGGACAACAACGAAAAAGAAGGTGAACAAACCGTGGACATTTTACGAACTTGATTTTTTTATATTAAGATAAGAAGGCATATCCCCACCATACGACATATTGATGTTCTTATGTTCGCTTCCACAGCAAATATTTATTTTAATAAATAAATCGTCAAAATAGGCATTTCAATACACAACAAACAAATAAAAACAAAAATAGATTATACATGGGGCATACTGTAAGTTTCTCGGACTGGCCACTTTTATTTAAAGAAATAAAAAACAATTACGAAATTCGAAAATAGAATTGCCTGAGATCATGTTACTTTTAAATTTGCCATTTTGTCATTTGTCTTTTCATCGTGGCGTCATTTTGAAAATTGGATTTTACGATTTAAGATTCCGGAAGTGGCGAGGAATGCGTTCTACGAAGCCATTGAAAAAGTCTAGGGAAGTCTGGTCCAATTGCTTTTTACAATGGTTTCAACTAATGCAAACATGTATTTATTGTGAGGGCTTGTATTTTGAAATCCAATAAATGTATCACAAGTATATCTGGTTTTATTTATCTGGATTGAGAAACTTTCAGTGTGCCCTAAGTATGTCATGACAAACGTTTATAGAATTACATAGATTAAAAAAGCCAGTCAAGACTACGTGAAAACGAAAATTAAGGAAATTAGAATTTGTCCTTTTTTGAAAACCTTCCAATGCAAGCAGTAACAGTCGTATTCAGAGTGGGCGGAGTAACTTTAATACAGCATTAACCCCGGACAATAAAGCACTTTTGTATGGTTAGTCCGGTGCTACGCTGCGTACTAAAATTTTAATGTTCATCTGTTAAAACTAAGTACGAGATTAGCACGGGACTAACCGTACAAAAACCGGTTAAGTCCGACCTTAATACGCGTACTAAAGTTAGTCCGCCCACTCTGAATACAGCTGTAGGAGTTTGTGCATCTAATCCGTTTCTGCTTTTGCTGTCAAAGAGAGTGCTGGCTCTGTGGATTGGACGGCAGTAGAGTCCGGGACGGCGGAGGCGGAGGGTTACCTTCTCGCTCTGGGTGTCGAGCGCGGAGGTGGCCTCGTCGAGCAGCAGCACGCGCGGGTTGCGCACGAGCGCGCGCGCGATGGCGATGCGCTGCTTCTGGCCGCCCGACAGTTGCGCGCCCTTCGCGCCCAGAGACGTCTCGTAACCCTGTTGAGTGAGACCTCGCTCATTTCCCGTTTCGTTTAATTCATAAAAACCAGAAGAAGTTCAAAACCAGTATCTGCCATTTTTAACCGACCTAAAAAAAAGGAGGAGGTTCTCAATTCGTCTGTATGACTTTTTTGTATGTATGTTACTCGATATCCTTTCTTAAATTGTATGAAAGAATATTAGTCCTCTTAGTGATTGAAGTCGGCTAAATGTTTTTAAAACGATTTTTAGGGATTCAGACCTACATCCACGTAAAGTCAGAAGCAATGGAGAAGAAAACACAGCTTATTGTAGATGTCGCGAATCTATCTAATTTCAATCAAAATCAAGCAAATCTATTCTGTTTCATTTTGTATGGTACAGGTTTGACAGATTATTCAGGTGAGTTATTTAGGCATCTGTACTTTTTCCCTATTGTGTGCACTTCTCATCTCATTGCGTGCGTTTCTCATCAGTTTATCTCATCAGTTTCTAAAATCTCTGCTGACTTTTGAACTCATAAGATGTGTTTGATTCCATGTCTAGTGACTACATGGTTATATCTGGGTACGAGCGCCACTCACCGCCGGCAGGCCGCTAATGAAGGAGTGCACGTTGGCCGCGGTGGCCGCCGCCACAACCTCGTGCATGGGCACGGCGCGCGTGTTGTCCCCGTACGCGATGTTCTCGGCGATGGTGCGGTCGAACAGCACCGGCTCCTGCTGCACGATGCCGAGCTGCGCGCGCAGCCGCGGCAACGTCAGCGACTTGCGGATGTCCTTTCCGTCCAACTCCTGCCACACGTTGGATAAACATGAATTTGGAGTTTTAGAAAATATCTCATTAATATCACACTTTATGCAAACTGCATTTCACTATTTTGTGAGTAATTTAACTGTCTATTGCCACATGTGGACTTGACTCCAGACGTAGGAGGAGGCTGCGCAGCATGGGCACCGAGAGACGCGTCGGGTAGCTAGGAGTAGGACCAAGTACTAACCACGGTGCCGACGTCACTGTCATAGAGCCGCTGCAGCAGCTGCAGACACGTGGACTTGCCGCAGCCGGAGTGGCCGACGAGCGCGACGGTGCGGCCCGGCTCCAGGCGCAGGCTGAGGTTGCGCAGCACGGGCACCGAGCGACGAGTCGGGTAGCTGAACGACACTGACTTGAATTCGATGTTACCCCCCGTCACCTAGGAAACGAGAAAACAAGATTGCTTAGTCTATTTATTAGTATCCCTAAAGGAATTTAGACTGGACTTACCTCTGTTTTCACCACCTCCAGTTACCTGAAATCCGATAGTTAACTTTCGGCTACATTGCATATTTGTATGATTTAACCGAAAAATAACTTTGGGATTTTTGTAGCTGGAGGTGGTGGAACCGGGCGTTAATCATGCAAACAATGTGATATGGTATTTCATGGATGTTTCAACTGTATGGGATACGAAGCGGGGCTGGCTCCCATACGATTATATGGACAATTTTCCCATATGGCAGCGGCCCGGGTAACACTTGGACACACCCCAGTGTCCTATTGTCAGCTGCTGTTCAGCGTTGGGGCTGTTCAGCTCTCGTATTGGCTTGACATAATATATAAGGTTTTTCTACTGGAAGCTACTGGAAACCTTTGGGGGATATTCGTTTACCGCCAGCTTTATAGCTTCTACTCTCATTTACTTTCTCAATGAACTGTCCAAAGAATTTTCCAGAGCTTTACAAATTGGCAAAAAGTATTTTCTTGAACTAAACAGTGGTTCCAAATATTTTGTATTCAAAGTAAGACGTTAACAACAATGTCGACAATTGTTATTCAGTAAATTCGTTGGTTAATTACCCATTTGGGGTCATCGATGGCCGCCGCTCCCGGGTCGCTGATTACGGTCGGGTTGCGCGCGATGAGCCGGAGGATGCGCGCTCCCGACTGCTTGGCCGAGCTGAAGTTCGGCGCGAATGAGAGGGCCTGTCCCAGCATCCACGAGCCGTAGATCAGCGCTTCCGAGACCCTGCAGATGGGCGAGAGTTGCAGACAGCTTAGTGAATTTGTCGTTCACGAACGATTATCAAACATATGGAAAACAGCTGCTAGAGGAATAAATTATGTTAGATAAAAAACAAAGAAGATGTGTCAAATGAGTGAGTTTTAAGAAACATTCCAGTTCGTTCAGATGCTAGTATATTAAAAGAGAAGGAGGAAATAATCGGAAGTTATGAAACTGAACCTGAAATCACAACCTCTAAATGGTAAGAGTAGACGTTAAAGTTTGTCTAACAACACTGCTGCTATATCAAGGCCCATCTAACGAATAAGGTATTATTTCGAAAGAGTAAAAGAAAGATAACCAGGGCTATGCATAGATTTCTCCACGCAGTAAAAAGGTCTAAAAGGACCTTGACTCACAAGTAATGAATTAAATCACCAGATATAGTTTTAATCATATCGGCCACATAAAAAAATAATAGACAATTTAGAATAAGATTTAAGACAATCTCAAACTCAACATTCTCAAAAAGATACTCTGTCTTGTGAGCACTTACAAGATCGCATAGCTATAAGGCATATCCTCGCGGGCAATAAGATAGCCGCCGTAGACGAGCGACACGGCGTAGCCGAGGGTGGGCGCGCAGAGTCCGACCGCGTAGACCGCGCCGCGCAGGCGCGTGCGCAGCGAGCCCGCCGCGCCCGCTTGCTCGAGCGCCACCTGGTACTTCTCCAGGACATTTTTCTCCACACCTGTTCACATTGAAGTTTTAGTCCGCGAGGAGGCGACACCGGTACTGTAACCAAGTGGATGGCTTTAACGTCAAATCCAACCATTTGCGTTTGCATGGAGATCGAGGCGTTTAGTTTGATACTTTAGCCTAACTTGGTGTGCCTTCTTTTCGACAAAATGTACCTATACAAGTTGCTGTGATATTGTTTTATTGAGCATTGGAATGGTATTTGGTAATCAATGAGTACATTTGAAGTAGTATTTCATTGAGACTGGTTATTAGCCAGTGTGCTAATGGCAAGTCTAACTATATAAAAATCTACCTTAAGGTGGGCCATCCCGCTCAACTCCCCATACAAACGGGGAAAGAAGATCACACCCATATTTCTTGTCAGAGATCCAAAATTTTGCTCAAAATAGCTTTATTTGATCGAACTATATCGATGTCTGATGACCGTTGGCCTTGTAAAATTGTGTTTGGTTTATAAGTTATAAGGTCCGAAAGCTCGAATTTTTGCGCGCGTTTTATATAATAACTTTACGCAATGATAAAGTAAAAACATTAAAAAAATATTAGTCATCAGACATAGCTTATTTAATCAAGATTTATAATCCATTTGGTTTTTGTTAGATTTTTGACTACAGCGGTCGTAGTTTACTTTTAGCTATAAGTCGTTTTGCAATTAAAATTTTCGTAAATCTTACCAAATCATACAATATAGTATTGTCTTTTTTGTGGACTTGTTGCATCTTCCTCATCACGGAGCCTGTCTTTTTCTTTGAAACAAAGAAGGGCCCAGAGTGCAACAACACGGTTTTGTACCGTGCCCGCGAATGAGTTAGTCCCGCCGGGTTGGCCCACCTTAATAAAGAAGACTCACCCATGCTCTGTACGGTGCGTATGTTCATGATAGCCTCAGTTGCGATCTTTGATGCTCCCTCCATCGCGCGCTTCTCCTGCTTCTGGGATGCCTTCATCACGTATCCCTCCAAGTAGATGCCCCCGATCACCTGTGTTTGCACACAATACCATTAGGCTGTTTAGGATGATGCTCTTATCTTAGTCCATTGATTCAAAGTTATATAGGGCTTTTTACAGTTGAGATAGTGCTACCTTCATTACAAAAGTAGGTAGTAAGATGTATTTTTTTTATTCACAGTGTTTCCCACACAACAGTGTTAATCCTTAAGCATGGATCTGTAGCATACGAATTCGAACCGTGTTGCCATGCTCCACACAGAGAGGTTTTTTATAACTATCATCACCGTGACGAACCTTGCGGCGCAGTGAGCAATAGGCAATGCCAGCTTACTGTCTTTATATTAGCCTAACAGACCACGTGGGAACCAGGTGCCATGCCAGGACCTTCCTTATTTGAAAAGTGTCAGAAACCTGTGTCTACTGCTTTTTCAACAAGTGCATGCAAGGAATTTGGGGGGTTCTGTAGCCAGCCGCTAAAATTGGAAATCAAATGGATTAAACTTGTGGAAGCTATTATGGGCCAGTGTGTTTCATTGCGTAGATCCAAGAATTCAGGAGTTAGCTTTAATTAATGATGGATACTTACAACAGGTATGCTCAGCATCGAGACGAGGGTCATCTTCCAGGAGTAGACCATCGCGACGATGATGCCTATCAGCATAGTGGCGATGCCCTGGAGGATGGTGCCGACGCGCATGCCCGTAGCGCCCTGCACCGCCGCCGCGTCCGTGGACAGCCGCGCACACAGCGCACCGACGGAGTTCGTCTGCTCGTCGAACCAGCCGATCTCCTGTAGGACATTCGATCATAAACTTCTCAATGGATTATGACTATGTTCAAATAATTAAAATATTAAGTTGCCTCAGAGGGGGACTGGATTGTTCCTAAAGTAATCTTTCTTGACATTTAATGGCTGGATACTAGATAAAATACGACATCACTCTACTTATCTTTTAAGTCTAATCGAATTAAAAAGTCATCTTCTTTCACCATTTGCTGAATAGAACTTGTTACCATTGGCATAATTACTTGCTACTAGTGCTTGCATCTTTGTGCGACCCTCAAATATTTCAGTGCAAGATTTTCTTCTACATACTTAGAAAGTAGATGGTTTTTTTATGATTTTGATTTTGTAGTGTTCTGATTTAGATTAGAGAGCAGCTGCATTATTGTTATTGCATAATATATATATGTATAATTATTATTATTATTATTATGATTCGGATATGACTGGGCGATGTCAACAGCTCAGACAGCTTGCATCCGGCTATAGTTGAAGGAGCGAGTTGTCTAGACGTACCTGTCTCAGAAAGCTGCTGAAAGTGTGGACACGCAGGCGCGAAGTGAGCTTTAGTCCGGCGCGCGTGAACACGTAGGTCTGCAGGAAGGTGGCCAGCCCGCACAGCACCGCCACGCCGATGAACAGTCCCGAGTAGAGCTCCGACTGGGCGATGATGTCGTCCAAGTCGTTGGAGGCAAACATCTTCAGGAAAAGAGAATCTTTAACTGATTTGAAATAGTATTTATTCTTGTGAACGAAATATCTATGACAGTGAAAGCGCCGACGAAATCCACCAAAAGAGGCGATGAGAGACAGAGTGATGAGTAGAGCTTATGCGAATCCGATGTTTTATGCACATCTAATGGAAGAAAATAAACGATTACTAAAATCTCACAAACCAGATTGAACACAGGAATAGTAATAGGATGTGCATAAATATTGAAACGGTTTGCGAATACTACGAACCCCGTAGACGAAGGAGAAGAGAACAGCGAAGAGCGGCATGGTGGCGCCGACGACGAGAGAGGCCACGCAGCCGATGACGATGAGGGGCCACTCCGGCGCGTTCAGCTTCAGCAGGCCCCAGTCGCTTACGCTCGTCTCCTCCTCCTCCTGATGCACACAACCGTCAGACTAAGAATTAAATACATTTCGTTTAATTCGATAGTTAAGAACCTCAAGGTATTTTGAGTTTAGTACTGCTGAACCGCTTAATTCCTGCCAGCCAAAAAGGACTTGGTTACCCCAACTGTTTATTTTACGATAGGGGCTATGCTATACATAGATAACTGGTCGCTTTCACTCTTGTAGAGCTGCTTAAAACTGTGACTGTGAGTCTTGCCTATGCATGCAAACAACGAAACACCGGCCAACATAGACGACCCAACCACTATAAGAACTCGATAAATCAAAACTGAAGTGATGTGATGGTCTGCACATTCTGCAAGTTCATACACCATGTTATTTCAAGATGGGAAGAAGGATGTAATTTAAAGGACCCCGGTTACGGTGGTAATAGTAGTGACGTGTCTGCCAGAAAGATGGAGATTGTACCTCGTCCTCGAGTGGCGCATCGTCGTACATGTCCGGGATGAGCTGCGGCATGCCGGTGCTCTTGACGGACGAGATGCTGGTCCGACGGTTGGCTCGGCGCAGGCTCTCCGTAAACTGTCCGCGCTCGCGTCGGGATCCTAGACAATATTACATTTCTTTGATCTAGAAAACTTCTAACACACTACCTACACTAAGTTACGTCTCAATCAAACTGGGTTAACTATAAATCCGAAGATTTGATGAACTCAGTGAAAAAGTACCCGCAAAACAACTTTTGAATACACTTAAATCTTAATGCTACCTTCAATTAAAAAAATTTGGTGGAACAGTTTGAGGTAAAAAACAATAATGAAATAAAGCGCAACCCTAAATGCGATTAGCTCAAGAACATAAATTACATAACTAAATTCAGTTCATAATATAAAAATATACTTACGCGGTAAGTATTAAAGTATTTTCTTTTCTAAAAGTCAATCGTTCAACTTTGTCAGGTGCAGAAAGTGCTTGGCAAGGTTGATACGGATATTTTAAATTAAAAACAATGAATTATCCGACCAAATGAAGTGTCTAATAGTGCGGTCTGAAATTGCAACAAGTTAGAACCTTAGGTTAGAACTTGTAAAGATGTAAAGGGATTGTCTATTCATTTGGGAGAATGCCGTTAGTTAGGAGACCAACCTCTAATCATGGAGTTGCGATTGTTGAGTTGGATAGCTTGCAGGTCATGCGCTTCCTCTGGACACTCGTCCGCATTCAACGACTCTTCAATCACTGGCGGGATCGCGGTTCTGTAAGCAATCACATTATGAATGTGCCTATAACGTACTTGTACTATTGGCAAAAATAAATATGATTTCCAAAGCATTTGGATTTTGTTTATATGAGATATTGGCTGCATGATAATTTGATGTACTTTAATAGATACAAAATTACCGTTATTTCATTGATTTTAGAGTTTCAGCGACATCTAATCCGGTTTTGAAAATAATCTCAAAAATTTTTTAGTCGTGACTTTCGTCGGAAAACGGGATTCAAACATGCGACCTTTGGATTACATGCTCATTCAGCTATCCCGACATAGAAGCTCAAAACATATTGACTGCATGTCCTCTAAAATAAGAAATAGCATAAACAAGAAAGGAGTCGCAAGCAAACTAAAAAATACTTAAATTAATGATAGGTTATAGAAAGGCCTTTTGAAGTGTATTTGTATCAAATAAAAAACAACTAAATTATTTCCATACCTATTCTCAAGATCGGCTTGGACGAGTTTCCAGTAAAGGCCCTTCTTCGCGAGCAGCTCGGCGTGCGAGCCCTGCTCCGCCACCACACCCTGGTCCAGGTATACGATGCGTGTTGCGTTCACTACCGTCGATAGCCTGCAACAATGTTATATGTAGTTTAAACACAGTTTCTTCTTAACTAATAATTGTTGAAGCATTTATCTTATTTCAATGTAATTTTACATGGATAGCTACTGTCATGATATTCGCCTAAAACATTACGTGGGAACTAGGTGTTAGGACGTTAAATTACGACATGCACGGGAATAAATGCAGTTGGATCACTTGTAATTTTTTTAATTACCGAAACGCAAACAGCAGCAATACATATAAAAATATATGCTTTTACTTAATTTGAAAATTTACATTGTTGACTACGACGCCTCAGATATTTGCCGCGGCGCTATACTACCACAGTAAGAGAATGAATTCGAGTGGCCTGAAGCCTATGGTACCCGTTACCTATGCGAGACGACAAGTGTGGTGCGTCCAACGCTGGCGGCGTCGAGCGCAGCCTGCACCTTGCGCTCGGAGCGCACGTCGAGCGCTGACGTCGCCTCGTCCAGCAGCAGGATGCTCGGCTCGCGCACGAGCGAGCGCGCGATCGCGATGCGCTGCTTCTGTCCGCCAGACAGCTGCGCGCCGCGCTCACCGATCATCGTGCTGTAGCCCTATACGTTAAAGGCGATTTGAAACATCACCTTTTATTTTTATACCTTTGCATAAATTAAACTCACATATATAACTAGCTATTGTTTTTTAAAGTCATGTGAACATGTTGTCTGCTAAAAAATGTTGAAGACGCTGAAGCGATTAAGCCGGTGCGGTTTCTATTACATGAAAATCATGGTGTGGACGTGAGTTTTATACGTGTCCTACGAATATCTTACTACGTACCTTTTTTCGATTTTAATGTTTGCTTTTTCAAGCATTCAGACATAACCGTAAGCAAACCCAACTCCTGAATGCTTCTTGATACAGCATTCGATTATATATTTTTTGTTTTACTCAAAAGCAGGAAGCTTTTATGCGGAACACGTTTGCATGTCAACAATGAAATCAAAAGACTTAAAAAAATGATTCCACGTCAAAATATATTGCTAGTGCTGCTTCAAATTTTTCTCTAAAAAGTACAGTCCAGGATAAGCCTATTTTTGTGATAACTTACATCAGTCAGATTCTGTATGAAGTCGTGCGCGAAGGCCTTCTTGGCGGCGGCGGTGATCTCCTCGAAGGTGGCGCCGTCCCGCCCCAGTGCTATGTTATCGCGGATCGTGCCGCTGAACAGCACCGGTTCCTGCCCCACCACGCCTGCAATACAAGATGCATTTATCACAATGCGACACACTTACATGTAGACAATCCACTGAGGAACAGGTCATGTCCGCTGGTCCACTGAACTATGAACTACCAAAATTGGATTGTGAGTTTATTAAAATTGACATTAAAAATGTTTGATGCAAAAACCGTATTGTAATAATCACCTATACAGCGGCGCATGTATCCCAAATCGAGGTCGGCGAGTTGGTGTCCATCGACGGAGACGCGCCCGGAGTCCGGATCGTAGAGTCGCTGTACCAGTTGCAGCACTGTGGACTTGCCGCAACCCGAGGGACCGACCAGGGCCACTGTCTCGCCGGCCGATATCGTCAGCGACAACCCTCGCAGTATCTGCCGACACAACAGACTTGTTACTATTGTGTGAGCTTTTAGTGAGGGTGCAAAGATATTGTTGTTCTGCTGAAGAGTAAAAATAACTGAGGAGCCTATGGACCAGCCAATTAATCATTGATGTCTAAGATTCATGTTCAATTATTTGCATTCTAAAGTGATAATCAGGTTTATATAAACCCTCAGTTTATCCCAACCTCGTGCCAGAAGGAATGAGGTTGCATGCTACCTAGTACATTACCCTTTATAACCACAGCTACATTTAACTGGTAGAAAAACGCGGATAGTTTTTATTGCAGCTTCGACGATCATTTTCTGCAAATGATAGTAACTATCCCGGCGGGCTGAACCTTTCAATCCACCTATCGAACCATGAAACAGCTCTTATTCGTAACGAAGGCCAGTATCAAACTCAGAACGAGAAAGAAAGTTGTGCATGAAAGGGATAAGGATCTCGCAAGGTTCTAAGCCGCTTAAATCTCCTTCTATATCAGTGGAGCCGATGCTGGGAGCCGAGAGCCGGGGAGGAGGTATGTGGACTCACCTTGACGCCAGGCCTGGAAGGATAGTTGAAGTGCACGTTGTCGAGGCGGATGTCGCCGCGGAAGCGCTGCGGGCGCGCGCCGCCGCCGCTCAGCCCGTCGATGCGCGGCCGCCGCTCGAGCAGCCGCCAGATGGCGTGCGCCGCGCCGCGCGCCGCCGCGAACGTCTCCGTGTGCGGCGCGCACATCGCGATGTTCTGCGCCGCGCAGAAGATCGCGAAGATGATCTGGGGGGCAAACGAGGCATCAAGTGTTGTTGGCCGAAGTAAAATCTTTAGTTTGAAAAAAAAACAGCAGTTTTTATGTTTCAACCAAATGTGAATACAATTCTAAGAACTTTTCTTTTAATTAAATAGGAACAAATCTAAAAGTAATTTATTTGCTAGAAATAAGATTCTTTGGGCTAATTATTTATATCATAGGAACTCCTGAAGAATCAATACTTCGAAGCTAGAAACTTGCCAGATACTGATTCACTATTCAAGTCTACATCCTATCGTTACTTACACTAATGCATCTGTATGTAGGTTCCCCGATGTTTTCACTACACTATGGAATTTGTTCAACTAATATGTAAACAGTTCGGATGTACGTCGACTGATTACCGATTACATCATTTCGCAAGACACTCGAAGCTTAATGCTTAATAAAGATTGTTGTATCTCAAAATAAACAGACTTCTTAGCCAGTCTCGATCCCACTTGCAGAGTAAATGTCAATATTGTTGAAACAGAATGTGTGCTTGCTTCTAAATTTGGATAATCTGGTGCAGAAAACACTGTCACAACTTTTTTGTATGTAAAGCCCGGCACACGGCTTACGCCAGGCCCGACGCCCTTGGGCTTTCGAACTTTCATGGAGGCTGAAAAAACCATGCCAGCAATCTAGGTGCGTTTACACACTATGTTTCAAGGACCCCAGTTTATTTTATTATTATTTTTTGGACTGTTGATGGTGAATATATTTCCTGCCTGTTTCGCACTGAGCGATAATAGAAAGGAAATGGAGGGACTGCTTTATTCAGTTCAGAAGAGCATTCTCCAATGTAAAGACGATAAAAGACAGAAAAATCAAAATTATGGGAAACCTTGGGGTTGTCGACGAGATGTACGGTGAGGAGTCAAGTAGCAAAACAAGTACTTAGCTGGTCCGCCCAACAGATGCGAACAATACTTTAGGCAAGCCAAGAACCTATCTTATTATTTTAGAGTAGTATGTTTTGATCCGGCATGTAATACTGGCTAACATTCTACTAGTATACTAAAATTATGATCATGAATCATGAATAGGCAAGAGAGCAGCGCACTCACTGTGACCATGGTGCCGGGCAGGTAGAGCTGTGATTCGGGAGCCTCGCCTGACATGCCCTGCACGATAAGCCTGGTGCCGTAGAGGAACACGATGCCGTTGAGAGCGTACGTGAGGAACCAGTTGAAGCCTGCTCCGAGACCCGTGATGAGCCCCCGCCGCCGCCCGCACCGCTCCGCTGGCTGCAGCCGCTCCGAGTATCTGCCGTGGGGACTTTCGTTAGGTAATGCATAGGGCAGCTGTTTTACTTTGATGATTTTAATCAAACAGTCAAACGGTTATGTTGTTTACATGGAAAGAAAGTTGCTTCGTTTGAAGATGAACATTGTTTCGATTACGAGTGCATACCAAAGTACGTCAGGCCATCGAAAATCGGCCATGTAGCCAAATTTTCGTCACTAATTTTAGGTGAATGTCCATAACATTTAAACCTACAGACTGTATGAGGTATGTCACCTATTTACTTTGGTTGCACCCAGACGTATGTATGTATGTATATTGGATTTCATTCATCCATGAGTTGGCTGTTAAAATTGTCTTTCTCCTCTGGTACGCAGTAAGCATATTAAAATTGTGAACTTGAGAAAACATCCCAATAACGGGTGACATTGTTGTTCATTCTATGCCAGTCATCAATAAGATATTTGGTAGTGGTACAATGTTGGATGGGGATATACGGATCGTAGTGGTTCTGACCGGTTAATTTCCTTCTGCTCGCCGCCGAAGGCCACGACGGTGCGCACGCCGCTCAGCACCTCCTCCACCACGCGGCCGGCGTGGCTGTACGCCTCCAGTTCTCGGTCCGACGACTCCGTCTGGAACTACATATCCAACCGCCATTTCATATAATTATTTATTGTAGACAGGAAGCCTCGGCTGAATCGTCTTAATCTTATTTAAATTAAATTTGATATGATTTTAAATATTACAACAAGTACTATGTTTGCATAATTATTTGTTTTTCGTCTTAGACTTCTTCAATCCTGCATTTTTTTTATTTTCGAATTTAAGCTTTAGTAGCATAAGTGTGTGTTAGTGTGTATAGTGAACATACCCTGGAGCTTTTAATAATCGTACTTTTCAATGAATATCTTGCATAGGTACCTCAATGGGATCCACTCGATGTTTTAATGATTTTTTTATTTGTCTAAGATAATGCGAAGATAATGCGTAGCAAATAATTCTAATGTTTTATTGACAATCCAGCAGATATCGTCGATGGAAAGGAGGTTAAGTTTGAGAGTATTCATTAGTACTGTAAAGTTCCACGCAGACATTGGTAATGATGCAAAGTCAGGCATCGTAAAGTTTGAAAGCAGCGAATTTTATTACTCGTATCAGAAGATCACACAGCAGGACTTTTGTTAGATGTTATCTAGCAACTTGAAGTGCACCTTGGAAACGATGGCAGCGCCGGCGATGGAGAGCGGCACCACCGTGAGCCCCACAAGGGTCAACTCCCAGCCGTACGCGAAGGAGAGCGAGCAGCACACCACCACCGTGCCAACCAGGTACGAGAACATAGCCACCTTCTCGCCGATCGCCTCTTTTATCTTCTCCAGATCGCTGCAATGGGGTTTTTCGATGAGACATACAAATTAATTTGTTTAGGTCATATAAGGAAATAAACTTAAACGTAAAAAATGCTATATGCCTTTGCAAAGCTGCAAGAATGTATTTATTTTGTGTGTATTTTTAAAATGGAGTTTTCCGTAGAAACTACAAAACATTTGAGTGATCACGATGGTGAAGCGTTGGTTCCAGACTACTTTCTAGTCAGATGAATATATTCCAAAGTATATTTAATTAATATAATTTGGATTTGGTAATCCAAAAACTAGAAAAAACATAACTAACTCTGAGATCTTGGAGGCGAAGTTTAGGTTGATGTCCGTGTCAAACCAGGCCATATCCTGCCTCAACACACTCTCTAGGAATTTGTAGCGGATTCGGTTAATCTGAAATGCAAAATGGACACTTCATGAAATTAACGGTTATTAAAACAAATGAAATGTGTTGTTAACATAGATAAGAGTGCTAGATGCTTCAAGTTCACTCTTCAAGTTCACGACCGTATACATTGAAACAAATCTGATACACGAAGAACAACTTAAGGAGAAAAAGAGAATTACAGTTAAGGTAACCAAGAAAATGAAAGCATGAGGAGTTAGGACTGATATTGACCTGTCGCTGCGCGGTCCAGTTCATGATGTAAACGGCAGCAGCACCGGTCACGAACTGGATGACGATGATGGAGAGACTGAACCATCCGTACGCATAGCTGTCTGCTAACAGCGCGTCCATGTATACCTCGCGTGTCCCATTCTTCCTGTGTGTCACAAGTTCTTAATTAAACCTTTAGTCCTATTAATCAAGGCTTGGGATGTTTTGTAATTTAGAAGAATTGTTCACGTGCATTTAGAAATGAAGTATTCTCTTTTTATCTAGGTCTTTATGGCCGGCCTTGCGTCAACGTTCAAACAATAATTTACTTATCATGTCCAAGTTCTCATAATAAATTATCTCTCTAAATCCAATTCAACATTAGCACACGCTTTCTTTTTAGGGTTGCGTCGCCAGAGTTGCGAAGATCGGTCATAACTCGGTAAACTCGATTTGGATGAAAATGTACACGAGAACGATGGTGCTCATAAAACGATTGCAAAATATAGAACAACTGAACATTTATTAACATTGCTAGAGAAAATATTTCATTAAAAATATCAATGACAAAAAAAACATACAGACGAATTGAGAACCTCTTCCTTTTTGAAGTCGGTTAAAAATAGGTTAAGTCCCTTACTTAATCTTGGAAACTAATTTAGCTTTGAAAATTGTAAAGATATATAAAAAGAAAAATATATTTATAGTATATAGTATATATATATATTTCAAGTTATTTTGTAAATAAAATCAATCTTTACACGTATTTTTTGAGAAATCACTTCATTCATGCACCCATTCAGATTTTTTGTTTGCTTAAAATTTCTCGACCCCACTAATACAATTACATCAAAATGCAAATGCATCTCCAAATTCCGAAAATGAAGATAAATAAACATAAATATTTGTAGTGGCAGGAAGTGTGCCACATCTGTAAACTGAGCACGTGAACATTTTCTGTATTCACCGATAAAATAAACAACAATAGGTGCTTCTTCAAAACTTGTTCAGCTCGACAATCACGAGCTCGCTCGAGTAAACTGGTTTGAATTTTCCGAGTTTGCAAACAAACAATATTTTGATGCTGCTCTGACCGACGATTGTTTGACCACAATGAAAAACGCTAAACTGACTCACAGGGTGCTTAATTTGGACAAAAAACTCAAAACTGTTTTTGAGTGGAGGCTTAATATATTTGAACAATAGATAACCATTGGATTAATTAAGGCCAAATTCCCTAATGAGACGATACAATTCTAATGACCAAAAAACAATCTTCGTTAACATCACCCAAGTCTGCTTATTTATTACGTGGGAAAATGTATTAAAAGCTTTTAAAGTGCATTAGAAGTACATACAATACATTTGCGAACATAGAAAAAATATAGATACATCGATGGTTGCTAAACATGTATTTGATCATTGATTATTTAGTCATTTGATTCATCGCGAGCACTGCATTTGTGTAGTTAGACTATTCACCCTAAAGTCTGAGGTCCTTTAAAAGTAACGCGAAGAAGCACTGGCATGGTTTTCGCTTCCAAAGCCAATTGGCTTTGTCAGTCAGTACCTCTTAGGTGAGAGCCTGCGTGTCACTCTTTAAATAAAACCCTGTTCTTTTAAAACTGCGTAATTGAACCTCACAAAAGATCACACACTCCCACTGCAATGTCACATTTGTCTCTGTTGGATGCAACAGTGTTGACTTACACCATGTCTCCGCCGCCGAAGATCTGGAGCATGTAGGAGTTGCCGAGGGTGCCGTTGGCGCGCGTGCGCTCCACGAAGAGGCTGGTGAGCTCGCCGTACGACACGATGGCGGCCATGAGCATGACCGAGGAGACGACCGCCAGCGCCACCGCCAGCACGGCCGCGAGCCGCTCCGCGCACGTGGCGTACCGGTACTGCGCACGTTAACACACGCATGAGCCTCGTGAATGTGCTATTGAACTCGCAGATCTCAGCAGATCTCGAGTTTAACGGTCAAGTTAACGGTCTACAGCCATAATTGGTGGGTTGAAGAGCTGTGCCATATGATAGGAGATGTGGTGACGATTATTGATAAGGGTATGTTCAGGTGGTTTGGACATAAAAAGCTAATCGGTGACGAAAGAATGACAATAAAAATACAGAGAACAGAAGGTCGGCCGAGGAGAACGTACCATGACTACGAAATACTTCAAGGGGGTATGAAAGCTCCCGTAATCGTAAAACATGTTTGAAATGATGCGTGTCTGTATTGTAGAGTAAGCAAAATTATTATGCTGTTTTCGTGACGTATCTATGCCCACCCCTCCGCGGAATGGGCGTGATGGTATGTATGTAGATCTGTATTTGGGACTAAATGAAAAAGTACAGGTTACGCTGGTAAACGCCTCCAGTGTACTCTACAGTCTCATCGTATTTCTTCACTCTAAAGCATTTGATTACGTTACTCCAAAACAATCTTCAAATGTTGTATCCACTGGCTTTTACATGCTTTTGTAATATGGTATGTGCGAGAATAAATAATAGAAAATACTTAATGATCCAGATATCAATCATTGGTCCACTTTTATTCGTAAACAGTTAGATTTTTATCATAGTTTATTATTTTTTACTTTTAGCAAAATTATTATTTAGTCCAAAAATATCAATTTTTTCACAATGATTAAGTTTTTGAACATTATAACAACTACTTATGTCAAAATATATTTTACATCATAGTTAGTACAGTTATGTACGGAGCGCATCATAGTAAACGCGTATGTGGTCGAAGTCAAATGTTCGGATTATATACAACATTACGGATTATATACAATTTGTTTTATTAAACGAAAACAAGTTCGATGCATCAAAACGAGCGAATTATGTATATCATCGGGTATATGTAATAAAGACTCTTCTTTCGAAGTGAAAACTCTGCTCTGACCGGTTTATTTAGCATAGTTTGGGTGTGTATCAATTGAAGCAAGCCAATACTGCTAAATATCGATGCGCTAGTCGATTTCTGTTGACGATCGTAAAAATTACATAATACAACTCCAGTAATAGCCAACTCCCTTGGCTTTTTCTCGTTCTGATTTTGTGTTCGGTGGCCTGGGAAACGGCAGTATTCAGGTGGCCTGATGGCCTTTTCTCCGGAGCCTAACGATGCAGTGCTTTGGGTTGTAGAAAAGTCTGTTTTCTATGTATTATATTTTATTTCTGAATTGTTTTATTGTGCAGTGTACATTTTTTTTTCAATAAACTTTACATTTTAAACATTTGATGTACTTTTAAGTTTAAAATTTTAAGGCTTTATTATATTGACTGTTAACAATTCAATGTATTATTTTGAACTTTTATTACATTGACTGTTACGTAAATAATTTTGATATGAGAAAAGTTTGGAAAAATACCCAGAATTTGCTCCGCATAAAAAATGCTATGATATAACTTATAATTAAGCTTGTAATGTGGGATATAACGATGCCTTTGTTTACGTTGATAAAGAAGTACAAGATTTTTCAATCAACTCGTATCCGGCGTCCAGATCGGTTGATCGGATCCGGATTGGTTGTCTATGCCCCGGAATTTTAAACCCGGTAAAGAAAATAAGAAGCCATAAAAAAGCCTTGGCTTCTCATTCGATATCGACTAAAAGGAAGCCCAGAATGCCAAAGATTCGCCAATTTGATTAGGGTGAAAGAAGGTTGACCGAGATTTTGGCGCGAATATTGAAAAGGGCAAAGCCGAGAACCGAAGCTATATATTTTTTGCCCGAAGTGAGGAGAATATGAAAATTAAAACAAATGGAATCCCTATGTTTCGTATGCTTTGTGGTGAGTCATGTAAATGTTTTTGTTATGATGAATCAAACTGATTCAAGCGATTCAACATTGACGCTATAACTAATCCGCGGAAAACTTCATCCAAACCTGCCGATCGGTTCTTGGAAAATAGGCCGCACGGGATTTCTGAGCGACACCAACGGAAACCGGGGATATACCGGTTCTTTCCGAGAAATATATAAAGATAAACAATTTGTTGATAATGTCATCTACACCTCATCGCCTCGCAAATAACTATCGTTCCGAAACTGAAGAAACGAGACGTTTCAGAATTTCCTGTATTTCTCCTCAAAGGTCTCCTTTGCCTTTTGCTGCTTGTTAATCGTTCCATTGACAGATGAAATACCGTAATTGCTGATGGCTGACCCATCGCAACAATTTACAACGAGAACAACAAGGATCTGAAAAGAGTTGCCCTGTCGGTTTCCTAATTGTTGTGGTGTCGAACCATTATGGTTCGATACAAATCTGAACTGAAGCAATTTTTTAATATTTTAGAAAATGCCCGAATTGATACAGGTCCTAGTGACATAGCTGGGTGAAAAGCTATGCTCATCGAGCGAATTCACCGACTGATTACTGTGCATGTACGCTATGACACGCACAGAGACGCAGCCGCCGCGCCGCCTTCGCAACCGGTCATCGCGATGCGAAAACGTGCTCGACAGGTTCAAAGTCAAGGACCGGTCGGCGCGCGCCGCATTCTGTTGGCACACGCCGACCGACACCGACCGGACGACGACGCGGTGCCATGCCGCTTGCCACCTGCATGACGAACAGCGGTGACGCTATTGTTTTGGCAATAAAGTCACGCAGGCAGACATGTATGGCTAACTTCGAACTGTCATGATCATTACCGTCCATATCGATTTGTCGAAAAAGCCATGCAACTGGACTTAAATAGCTAACTCCGCACCTACAGTCATGATCACTACCCAACACCCCGCATTCCCGTAGGAATTCAATGCCGTTCCAGGACCTTCGATTTTCACTAAGGTTATAAAACTAGATATAAAACACGGTATTTTTTTTACATACAATCTTTTCATACATTGTGATGATACCAAACCAGGTGGACTTCACCTTACCTATCACCTACAGGGGGAACGGCACTTCCAGTTTTATGCCGTATTCCGAGCCAAGGAACAGCTCGCATTCGTGACGAATGCCCTTGCATCTCATAAAAAATAAAGTTGTGCGTATCAGTCTCGTTTGTTGTAGATGTGTCCGTTTCTGGCTTAATGTTCGCAAGAATTAGCAAAACATTTTTTTATTTGTGACTTTTAATCAAAATATTTCAAGTGGCTAGATACATTTTAAGGGAATTCCAGCTTCATGATCGGGGTCACTCGCGCGCGCGGCAGGCTCGTGCAAGCGAACTAGGTTGCTGCACATAAGAAGCCACGCGGCTTAGGCGGTGTTTTCTAAGACAATGCCGTCGCTCGTAAGGCTTCAGTGGCTTGCCTCGTCGTCGTGCAGGTATTCGCTCGTGGGAAAGATTGTCCAGTGACGGACGGACGGACACGCGAATGATGCAACGTGCGACACCGCTGGGAAACTAGGTCCTGTTACCTCTATACAGATCGAAATGCAGCACACTGGGGAATCTTGTGAATGGACTGAAAGCTACATCGTATAGGTAAGGGCACAACTTAGCGTTAGGGTTTGAGGACTCTTCCAGTACGGTAAGATACTGTAAAAACCGGCCAAGTGCGAGTCGGACTCGCACACGAAGGGTTTCGTACCATCAACACCAAAAAATCACCTTTTTTTATGGGGACCCCTTTAATTTGTATTATTTTTTTATTTTACCTATTTGTTGTTATAGCGGCAAAATAAATACACACTCATATAAATACACAAAATTTCAGCAGTCTACCTATTACGGTTCATGAGATACAGCCCTGTGACAGACGGACGGACGGACGGACGGACAGCGGAGGCTTAGTAATAGGGTTCCGTTTTCACCCTTTGGGCACGGAACCCTAATAAATCGAGAACCCAACAAGTGGGTAGAGCAATCATTGTACTCTACACTACGAGCTGATGTGTTGTTTCCTTGATCGTCATATAATCGCGACGAATGGTTAGTGCAACTTTTCTGTCATATTTAAATTGCTGACTTCATATACTTATCTACATTATGGATTTTGTTTATGATATTAAAATTTAAGCAAACTTGTCTGTGAAGTTGACGATTCACTTTATACCGGAGGTATTTTACCTTTTTGCGTTTTATGTGTGTTATCAAATTATTGTCCACATTCACATTTGTCCATCAGAAAGAATTGTTTTAAAAACATTTGTACATCTTTTACAGATTTCGTTTCTATTTTCGGTGTAAAAATATAAAAGTCGACAAAAGTCGAAAAACACGGGCAGAGCAACCGAGTATGTAGAGCACCGGCTTTTTGTTATTTCTTCACCTCCGTGCTTTTTATCTAATAAAGTACAAATTGATTCGTCAACAACTTGTGCCTACGATCCATATTCCATACGAGTTCCATCCATGACAGACGAGAAGCGAGTTGCGAACTCTTCAAGTCGCGTGGCCATAACTCGAGTTGTCACCGGTGCGAGCGACACGCGACTCAACCGCGGCCGAGGTAACGCAGGGCACAGCTTACAGGATCAGTGTGCTGGTGCCAATGCACCACGAAACAGTCTACGGAACAGTATTGATCTCTACGAAATTATAGAGGCGCAAGGTTAACCTCGGTCCTGTGGAGGATCCACTTCTTTACGACGTGTAACCAATCCGATCGATACAATATCTAATACCACAAAGACGCTGGTGCTGTGCTACGGAACAGTATTGATCTCTACGAAATTATAGAGGCGCAAGTTAAGCCTCCTGTGGAGATGTTTAAAAAATGTTACGGGTTTTCACGCTGCAGGAAGAGACATTCTCCGACGTTTCGAGCTAATCATTCGGACCGTTGTCCGAATGATTAGCCACGTTCGTACGCAGCCGGCGACCTGTGGAGAATCCAACCTCACATATCTATTACCAGAATAACTTACTTATCAATGGCAAAGCCTAATAGCATGCTTCTCCAATAAGCTAATTATATGTATTGAAATGTGTATGTATTATTTTCTTCCATTAGGTACGTACCCTTCTAGAGAACTCCCTGGAGGAGCAAGAGTATCTTCTTAAGCTATATTCTCTGTACTTACATTACTTATACTCTCTCTACAGCTTTTTATTCTTTCTTTTTCTTTTTTATTCTTTAGAATTTCAAGAATTTGGTCTTGGTACGTTTTCCTAGTTCGCCCGGGCACGACGCAATTGCTTTACAAACCTGTCTTGTCATTCCTTCGTCGCAACAAAGTTGACAATGTTCTCTAGTTCAACGCGGAAGTTCTCCGAAATAGCCCAAAAAAATTACTTGCCATTTTATTTTATTTCTTGCAATCAAACTACTTGCAGGTAAAGTGACTATAAACCTGACCATTAGATAAGTAATTAAAGTTATGAGCAGTTAAATAAACCGTGTGAATAAGTTCAAATTCAAAATTCTTTATTTTGTTTGTACAGTTATATAATCCAAGAATAAATCAGGTTTTTTTGAAACGTGCCATTGATGGTACTAATAGTTTCTACATCCTGTAAAAGAATACGATTCTGCACAACAGGGTGTAGGTTCCGTTGGACTTAGTTAGCAGACGGTAGCGAAGCACTATGTTATGTAATAGGCGTGGGTGTGTGTGTACATAGGTAAGAGTGTATGTGTGAGTGTGTATGTGCGGGGGGGGGGTGTGAGTGTCAGTAAGCGTGATTGAGGGTAAGAGGGTGTGTTTGTGTGTGGTGAAGGGGGAAAACGTGATTTGTTATTTTATTTGCTGTAAGTATACTTGTGTAATATCTAAATCTTTTTGTGTGTATTATATGTATTATATGTAGAGTATTGTTTCATATAACTATGTCAAATTGTTTTTGGGTATTTTGTATAGACAGTGTAAGAAGAAGTGATTCGTTAAATATCATATTGTATTATTTGACAATTAAGGGCCGAGTGCACGAAAGGACAAAAAATCAAAATCAACGTCAAAGTATGATCAAACATGTCACTTTATGTGGGCAGTTTGAAAGGATCTCTATGCGGATACGTGTTTGAACATTGATTAACTCAGCCGTCTCTTCGTGCAATACATTTATGAGCTTAACAGATTTTTTATAAAATAATCATAATCACGGGTGCCATTTCCGGCTGCCGAGAGCCAAACATTAGATATCAGGGTTTCCTGCCATGTCGACCGCGTGAACTCGATCTACTAGCGCCGGTACCTATAATAAGTAGGTACCATATGTTTAGGAATAACTAATTTCCATCTAATGAAGGAAGGAGGGCGCGGATTCATAGAATAGGAAAGAAGTACTGTTGGAGCTATAACTCTCTGTTATACCCTTTATGAATATGCATTTGGATATTTATTATATTTTTTGGTAGGATAAAAATTTGGTAGAATCTTGATCCCGTGTGATTATCGGATGGTATGGTGGCATGAACTGCGGATGGAGAGACTACGATAACGTTTCATTGGCCATGTGGCGGAAGCAGAAAACGCACTTTTATCCTTTGTTTTTCCTCTATAGTAAATAAAAAATAAAACAATATTTTAGACGCTGAAATCGAAGAGGCCACTCTTCAAGTTGTGTCTCCGGGACGGCACACGCGTGAGGTCACAGCCACGGCCGCGACCTCCGCTCCTCCGGTGCGATTTGCGAGTCAATGTTGAGCTCCAAGAAGCTGGCCCGAGGCTGGCTCCTCGCGTGCTGTCGCCGGCGCATGCGCGCACGCACCCCGCCCGTGTTGCCAGGCAACACCGCGCACCGCGAGGGCCGTGCCATACAAGAACCCATCCCTTCAAGAAGTGTTTTTTTTAATGTTAAGCGCGGTATATGGCGTACGCCAGGACATCTTAAGGTGCCCGACGACGCCCATGGGGTTTCGAATTTACAGGGGGGCTGCGAAAACCATGCCGGCCGGCAGGTTGCACTTTGGGGGAAATATATCGGAAGGGAGTTAATTCCATAGTTTTCCGACCCTATAGATGAAGGACCCTCACCCGCTGGAAGTGTTCCCTCACCCCCCCCCCCCCCCCTTCGCCCACACTCATGCTTCTCATGCGGAGAGGCCATGGATTCAGCACCAGGTCCCGATCATGTACCATAAGCAAGCGATTCAGGCGGCCCCATATCACTGAATCCATGAACACTTTGAGTCAGTAAATAATTATAAAAAAATTAAATGCATAGAACATTGTACATCTTGTGTTTGTATTTTACTGAAAGTGCACTCAGGCTTAATGTTAATGTATTTATTTTTTCTTATGTGAATGTTAGAGCTGTACTTGTTGACGAACCTAATAAAAAAAAACCCATGCCCCATTTATTTAATAGAATATTTAAGTTTCATTTGCTTTGCTTTAATAGGAATAAGAAAAGGTTTACAGTTCAAATTGATAATATAAAAAATACGGAGCCTCAGAGCAATCAGAGATCAGATTATACATAGTACAATGGCGAAATAAAACTTTCAAACAAAAATACAAACTATTTCAATATGTAGCTGTAAGAAACGATCGAAGAAAGATCGAATGTACCCTTTGTTAGTATCAACGCATTGAATGGAGCAATATACAATTTACTGTGTTTTACGTCCACTACATTAAAGCCGTGTTCCAATAAAGGGAAAGTCCTCCTTGATGATACCTCGCTTCTCTAGGAATGCTACGTTATAATCAATGATATATACGTAAAAAGCCCCCGCCTCAGATAACCAGACCCCCTTGTGGTTAATATTAAGCTTTTGAGAACGAACCGTATCTCAAACTCATTTCTCTGCCGCACTCCCAGGATATAGAACTGTCTGCCGGCGGATGTCTTTCCTCATTCCTATAACCTGGGAGTGTTCAAGGATAATTTGAACAGGCTCAATAGCTCAGCGATACTCCGCAAATCCGCTGGCATGGTGCCTCGCTGATCGTGGTTTTCATGAGGCAAGGTGTTTTTTGCTTTGTTGAGCACCTTTGGCCCAGAGCACAGCTATCTATACCGGTTTTTCATAAAAAATAAATAAAGCCAGACGAGTGACTTGCCTCTGATATGACTGGATCAATCAGTTTAGAGCAATCATTTGTTGTGCACGACGCAGGTGTGTCACGCATTGTGTCTGGCGAGGGTGTTGCTCTTTAAGGTAAACTGACACGAAACGTCACGGAAAGTACGAAGTGTTGTAAAGCGACGGCGCTAGTTGGCAGCCTTGAGTCACCCCCCTCAGTATTCAGCGGACGCACAGACGGGGACACCCCGGCTTGATGTGTCACCAATACCGTCTATTGGCAAATATAGCAGTTAACCTAACACTATTCTTAAAAGGCTAGTTGCCTCTGCCCTAACCACTAACCGGTGTCTGTTCAGATCGGTGAACTCAAATTTTCTCTCATTTATGCTTTCGATCGGATCTCTACCTTTAAAATATTAGTTGACGAGCTTGTGTTTTTGTAACGTTAATTAAGTTTAGTGACAACGTTATTAGCAATCTAATGTTTAAATTAATCCGTTTTCCACGGACGTTTACAAAGATACATTTTTAATAATTCTTGGGGTTTTCTTTACCAAAATACCCAATAAATAATGTAATATTAATTATTATTCTGTATAAATATTTCAAATCAATTAATTTCAATAATCAATCTTACTCATCACGGAGCCTGTCTTTTTATTTGAAACAGAGAAGAGCGCAACAGCACGGTTTTGTACCGAGACCGCGAATGAGTTAGTCCCGCCGGGTTGGGCCACCTTAATTACCAAAAGCAGCGCGAACCACCCCTACTACCTATAAGCATCGATATAAAAAATACATTCCCATAAGTAAGTATATATTTAAGATTACATTCGAATGAATTAATCCACAAGAACTAGAGTATTCCACGTATAAGTAAGTCTGATAACACTGATCAAACAGCTCTTACTTAGCTCACGTATGTAAGGCTTATTACGTTGAATTTATTTGTTATTTCATTTAGCATTTGTTATTTGAACAATTTAATGATCTCGTTATCTAATGGCAGTCATTACGCCAAATCCCGCTTGTTACGCTTTGTACTTACCTCTCGCTATATTTAGCAATTGTATACCTAGGTGTTTACTCTTTTGCCCTGCGTTGGTTCATGGATAGGGTAAGGCAGAGGTAGGTGCTAGTTATAAGGTAAGTCTAAAATAATAAAAGCAGTTCTATTGCATTATCTCCCGTGCATGTCATAAGCGACTGATGAGTTTTTCGGTTTGGCTCGGATTCCACGTGCAACTATAGGTACTTACTAAATATGGGGTAGTTCAAGCCCGCCCGGGTTGATTCGCATTGAATGAAAAGATGGTGGGTATTTTGTATCAGTTCAATGTAGCCGTGAGAAGGTCCTGACATCGCCCCGAATTCCTCCTGAAATGCGGTGTGCTGGGCTAATATGAGGGTGAGTCTGGTATTAACCATTCATGTCCAGTTACATAAAACGATGTTTTACAAATGTATCCGTTAATATTTGTCTCAAAAAGTGTGGTCTCTCTACGCATGGCTAGAATTGATTAATGATACAGGAAAGTACACATTTGCGTAAAACTAAGAACGGGAAAACCCGGCTAGTGACGGGACTCAGACGCATGCAGCGTCAGGCTCTCTGTTCACCGTGTCAACTAGCGATGGGATATTCCGGCTCCAAAGAGAAATGCATTCTCATTCCTACTCCACAATTCCGGAATTACCTCCGGAATAAAGTTTCAATATTAGTTCGAGAAACCGTCGAAACGCCATCAGAATGGTTATAATTTCACTCCGGAATGGTTATACCCGATGAAAGGAACCCGCAAAAATTCTGTCCAGAATTTGGTTGAATATTTCGTATTACCAAAAAAGAAAGGTCGTGCGGTTAGTCGAAAAATATTTCGCAGCCAATTTGGCGAGATATTCTATTCGAATGAGCAAATAAAAGGATGTTTTGCCAGTTTCGTCCGGTAATATTCGATGGAGAAAAAAAGCTCAGCCTCCACAACGATCTAGAATGGAATGGAATGGAATAGATTGCGGTATGAAATGACTATGAAGCCGCCTGGAAAAACTGTTTTTTAATGAGAAGTGGGAATGGTAAGACTATTGAGGAGTGACCAAAGCACAGGGCGTGTATTCTTGGCATTCAGTCATTGCGGATTCAGTAGAGTTAACAGTAATGTCAAAGTAAATTCTTCTTCTTTTAATTCTACTGAATCCGCAATCACTGAATGCCGAGAATACACGTCCTGGAAGCGTAATTTCTCGGAATGGGGTAGGTTCGGAATGGCCCATCGCTGGTGTAAGCCCTCTAGAACTCCGTTGCACAAGTAAACTGGTTCCACACGTTCCGTTTAGAAATTGATGACGGCGTATTGTGCGTTGATGATATTTTTGACTTGTGTTTATGAGTATAACTGTTATTAAAGCATGCTTCCGTGCTATAAATACGTTCACATGAATGAGGTACAGTCAATCAAAATAGGTTAATAGACAAATGTTAGGTATATGTGTCCGGCTCGGGACTCACTTTGTTTTTGCGACTCGCTATGTGATTTTCTGGACTCACTATGTTTGCGTTTTTCCACTATTATTGCTAACAAAAATCGAACAAATAAAATGATTTTGCGACAACAACTCGGGCTTTATTTATTAATTATAATTAATTGGTTTTCGTTGATTAATTTTCGTCAGTTGTGTACACGAAAGCTGGTATCGACTCGACACGTGTAGAGCCAAATTAAAATTAAACCCCACTTTTAAATTGTTCTAGAGTTTGGTTTGCTTATTAAATGCGAGCAAGTCTTTTCTTTTAACCGGAATTGTATTCTTAATGTTTGATCAGTCCAATTTTTTTGGGCTCGGAGAGTTTAAGCTTAGCGGAAAAGAATATGTAATAAATTATAGGGCGTCATAGTGCCAGGAAGGAAAACTTTGGTATACATTTTTAGTCTTTAGAAATGACGCACACGATTCTGTTGTTTTGGCGAGGGATCTTGTTTTAGAAAAGAGACTAAAAAAATTGTATCTCTCGTAAGATATGTTATTATTTGATATTCGTATATTATGGTTAATTATGTTAACATAGGGACTCACTTCGCCAAATTGAATCTGTTGATATTTTATGCGGCTTTTTCACATTGGCTGCTAATTAATAACCAAAACACGAGCTCTCATGCTCTGGTTTACTAAAAGCACCGAGGAAAACTCTGTCGGAGGCGAAGTAAGTAAGCCCTCTATATTTACTTTTACCACTGCGCACGCGTTATAAGCAGGAATGCAGCATCTGGTTTTTTTTAACCTTCAACCTAGCAAGGAGGACCTACAATTTATACTGGTTCCGAACCATCCGCATTCATAACGAAATGCACTTATCAAACTCAGAAAACGAAAGAAAGTGGTGCATTACCGAGGCGAGGATTCGAACCCAAAACCTCTCGCATGAAAGGCAAGTCCTCTTGCCCTTACACCACGAGCTGTGCTTCGTCTGTATATCGTCTTGGATATTTTGTGAGGATTTTTTATGTCACCGGATATATATGGGCATTAACCAAACCAACTGTCTTGATATTAATCCAGCACACTTCAGGCATAGTGGCATGTTGCCATGTCGTGAAAGCTAGGATCTTGGTTACATTGAACTGGATGGAAACAACTGATAATTTTCATTTTCGTTTCGATCATCGTTCACTCAATGTGATTGTACCAATCGGGGATGACTGTTGAGGGCATTAACCCTACCACCTAATAAGTAAGGAAAGGGACACACAGTTTTACGATGGAAAGAATTGCAGTGTGCTGCCGTTGCTAGTAGCGATGAGGTTTGTATCGAACTAATACTCAGAATGTTAAATGTTTGGTTAACCCATTTGTATCGGTTCACCGCAGTGGGAAGTTTTACGAGAAATACAATTGCCGAAAGTTTTATACAAATCATAATTAATTATGAGACTAGTATACGATAAATAAGTACAAATATACATTATGTCGAATTGGCAATGAAGCTAGGACAATAATAAGTACAGAGATAAAACTGCTAAAATATTTTTAATGTATGTAATACAAGTATGAAGTGTGTAGTTTACCATAGAAATAGGATGTGCGCGGGCATGCTAGGTCTAGCTCGTCACGTTCACTCAAACTGCTGTAATTTATAATAATAACCTCAACATATGTTGCATCTTAGGGATACTATGGATATCATGTCATGTCAATGGCTGTCTTATGTTTTAATTGAATCAGCACATAAACAAATATATAACACATGCTTACGTGCGTCTTGGTGGGTTAAATGCCCGCCTCGGTCATGCACCGCTTTCTTTCTCCTTGGATAAGTGCATTTTGTCAGGAATGCGAGCGGTACCATGGTACGGAACCCATATAAAACTGTAGGTCCCCTTCCCTTTTTAGGTGGTAGGGTTGTGCCCGCCCGGGTTGGCAGATCGTATTGGTTGAAAACGTGGTTGAAATGGCAATGAAAAATTATCCGTGTTTTCTATATATCCAGTTCAATGTAGCCGTGCTCGGAAAGGATAGATTCTAGCATAGCACCTAATTCCCATGCCATCCGTGTCAAGTGCGTGATGAATAGAGAATATATAGACTTGTCTCGTTTTAACATCTCGCGTCGGAATAGCATGTGCTCCTTGAGAACTATAGCTTAAGAACTTACCTATTTTGGGCTGCGGCAGACAATTTGGGATTTGCCCATGGTCAGAGGGACCGAGCGTACATATTTCCATCATACTTTACAGTACTGCCCTTTTCAATAACGAGGGCAGAAAAGCAATCCAAAAATTTGTTTCATTGACTCCTCGAGCCGAAATATATGATTTGAAAATAAAACTACTTTCAACCGAGGAGTATGTCCTCAATTCGTCTGTATGTTTTATTTTGTGTATGTTTCTAGATATCTCCGCAAACTGTTAACTGATTTAAATATTTTTTTTTATAGTAGTGTATATCTCTGGGGTGGTCTTTCATATATTTTTTAAAGAATACCAGTCCTAAGAGTGGGAAAAAATAACAGTTTTAAAAAACATTAAATAGACTCGAAGCAACTTGTGGTAGAAGGCGGTACCACACCTGGAAATGTATTGTTTTGAAATTGAATTGATTGAAATGTATGTTGCTTCAAGTCGGTTCAATCTTTTTTGTAAGTAATGTCTTTAATTTAAGGATTATGAGTCCAAAAGGTATGAGAAATTGTAGTGGACTTTGCAGTTGACTATATCTTGACCGCATGTAATTTCAAAATAAATAAATAATTAACGGTTGACCGACTAAGAAGTTAAGTAAACACGTTAATTACTATTGTAACCCGACCGGTAATGAGCCCATCTCAAATACTTGCTCGTTCACCCCTGCCCTGGTGGCATACTGATACCGGTACCATGACAGTTGACATGTTGCTGGGAGCTTCTACCTACCTACCTACAGTTACAGAGAACGTAGCCTGTGTCTTCAACAGGGTACCACATACCTACAAGCGGAGTGTCAATGTGTTTTCTCTTTTATCTGCCTTTCTCTACATCGTTGCGCACTGCTTACTCTCCTGTCTCATCTTGATGTTATCTCAAGGATGTCCAGTAAACTTTTCAACATTATTTATACCTGCATGCATATTTGGTTATGGGTTTCTACAAAAAGTAAGTTAGTTATTAATTTAATTTGGAGATGTAGAGAAATAAAGTATTTTTAACAAATTAGGCTGGCTAACTAACTTTTACCTAAACATAACCTGTCGTCATGTTCAGGTAAAAGTTAAGCAACTATAATAATTATAACTATAACATTTCCGCGCAGCAGCATGGTAGATAGTTCAACCTCAACCTCATTCGTTCTTGTGCCGTAAGTTCTGCTCACGGTAGAAGCACTGGAGGGAGGCTTTTTAGCTTAAAGCTTGTGTTGTACCGAGACCTTACTAAAAAAAAGGACGAACATATAGCCTCGGCTCAGGTAGAGCACGGCCGTTTTGCATGGCGGGTAAAAGTTTGGTGCGCCAACCGCGCGCCGCCGCGCCGGTCCAACGGATAGGAGTGTCGACTCACCAGCTGGAGGTATCCGATGCCATCGGATGTCGGTTTCTTAATTGGCAGCCTCATTTCCGAAACGATTCGGCAATGTTATTGTTCCGATCGCAGCACCTTGAACCCGCGTGATACCGACACTGCTCTTGAATACACACGCGGTTTGAACTCGATAAATCACACGTCCGCACCACTTATTGCTTCAACACTGAACTGTATTTAATTAATTTGTTTTATTTGGTGATAATAAATAAATGAAAATATATTGTAAAGAGCGTGGCAGGCGGACCGGTGGCGGTGCGTCCGGCCGTGTATAGACTGTCCCGCGCCGCTGCGCTGTCGTCTTTATGTATCTGATGAGACGCGCGCCTCGCTTAGTGTCGACCGAGACCGCGACACGCCGAGGTAAGTTGAGGTAAGGGTACTTCTAACTAGCGCCTCCCAGGAGCATCCATATGTTTTATGTACCTGGACGGGTAATACCAGACTGACCGTCCGATATTAGCCTAACACACCACATGGGAACTAGGTGCCATGCTGCGACCTTCCTTATATTGCTCGGATCCATTGAAGTAGATTGAAAACACGGACAATTTTCATTGCCGCTTTGACCATCGTTGAATTAATGCGATGGTACCAACCTGGGTAAGGAAGGAGACGAACAGTTTTACGTGGATTCCGAACCACGGCCAGATTCAACGGTTTGGAAATGGTCACCCATCCAGAACCCAACCGCGCGTAGAGGTGCTTCACCAAGCTTTTTTGAATTGCAAGTCGTGGGCTAGCAAGGCTGACACATGTAGCTTATACCTGCGGAAAGTCCGGAGGTAGGACGAGCGTTTTGGAACTTCCGACGCGACAGGGTCGGACTGAGGCCTTAGTTCAAGCTTTAAGTTGTCGACCCAACGGTCGAATTAGGTTTGGAATGCTTTGAAGATTCAAAAGGTTCCGAGGTGGGTGATAAACAAGTAAGCCCAAGATTGACGTAAACGAATACGTTATCTCTGACTGAGATATCGTCGTCCCATCGCTTCCTTTGTTGTTGCGCTTAAAAATACAGAAAAATAACTAGAAAGAAACATCGCTGGATTGTTTTATGGCTATCATAGTCTAAGTTTACAAAAGTGTTTACCAGTACTTACAGGCTAACCATTTATTGGTACCTGTTTGCGTAATTCAATTATTTTTGTGAACACTTTGATACATTTAGTATTGTATTTTGTTCTTAGCTAATTGAACTTCTATAAAAAATATTTTGTCATCGTAGGTAACCATCATAAAATTGAATGTCTTAAGGTGCGTCGTTTAACATAAACAGTGTCTTTCTGAAAAGGTTCGGTTCTTACGTTACACTCGGACTAAGGGTCGGAAAGGTTGGGCAGGTGCAGGTACAGGCTGTGCGCGTGGGCGGTGCATGAACTGGAAAACCCCCGCCACCAAGGATGAGTGTCGGGACCTAGCTGTGCAACCCCGCGGCGGCGATGGAAACATGTTGTCCTATGTATCTACATTTCAACTTCAACTCATTGGCAAAGTGATGCCGACGTCACTACATTTGATTTGTCAAATGAGTCAGTGTTTGGGTGTAACGAATAAAATCGCTAAAAACGAACAAAATACATTTGTAAGCTAAAAAATCGGTTGCAATTTACTACTTTTTAGGGTTCCGTACCCAAAGGTCAAACGGGACTATTACTAAGTCTCCGCTGTCCGTCCGTCCGCCCGTTCGTCACAGGGCTGTATCTTATGAACCGCAATAAGTAGATAGCTGAACTTTTCACAGAGTGTGTAATAAATCAAAACAAAGAAAATTAAAGGGGGACAAGAAACGTTATTTCTTTGGGTCAAATTTTACATAATGGTACGGAAATCATCGTGTGCGAGTCCGACTCGCACTTGGCCGGTTTTTTTATGTAACTTGACATGGGTGGCTAATTCGCATTCCCGAAGGTATTAGGTGCCGTGCCAGAATGATTTTATGAGCACGGCTACATTGAACTGCATGGAAAACACGGACATTTTTTAATTGTAGTTTCAAATATCTTTTCATCCAATGCGATGGTTCCAACCCGGGCGGGTTCAACCCTACCATGCAGGGGAAGGGGACTACAGTTCAACAGGGACTACGAACCATGGAACAGCTCGCTATCATGACGAAATGAACTTATGTAAATCAGAAAGAGAAAAAAAGCTGTGCATAAACGGGCAGGGATTCGAACCCAGACCTCTGAAATGCAATACTAGTGTCCACGCCACTAAGCTACGAGCCGCTCTACTTGTGCAGTGAAGGCAGAATATTGATTAACTTCTATGGAAATTCAATGAATCACAGCCGACTTCTATTGTGTGAAACACTACTCTTTGGGCGACTTTGTGGATTGATTTTATTTCAGGTAGCTGACAGAAAAGGAGAAATAAATAGTAGCTAGGTTCAGGTTCAGGTCTAAAAACTCTCTGCATTCTATCGACTTTACCGTGGAGAATGCTCGTCGGAGCTATATAACGCTGTCCCTTCGTCCCCTTTCACCTTAGCTCTACGCGAAACGTGTACAAAATGCACAAATTCTCAGTCAACAATCCAAAAATATTAACCCACCGATCCTTCCTCTGGAATGAAACAATTGAATGAACTCCCTTCCGAGGTATTTCCCGCAAAGTACAACCTGGGGTCCTTCAAATATGGTGTGAAGAAGTACCTGGCCGGCCGGAATAGTTTTCGCAGCCCCTCTGTAACTTCGATTTCACATGGGGGTCGTCGAGCAATAAATAACAATAATAATAAATAATAATAATACAATAAAAATAAAAGCAGAAATCGCCTGCGTCGGGTTGTAAATAGCTCACCACAATTGATTGCGGCTACCGACACATCATTGCATTGCATTTATTAACTTTTACATCAGTCACTGCTTCTTCCCACATACGTCAACACACAAGAATTGTCACAAAGTAGGAAAACCCAAATACTTAGGATTTTCAATTAGCGATCTTTATGTCTTTCATCTACAGAACAAACATTTACACGAAACAGACAGAGCTCGGCTTAGATAAGGCTAATTGTACTCTCATTCGTTGTTTGATACATTTTGCGAAGCTTTTAACATTTCTTGATCTTATTGAAGACTTGAGGTAGTTAAGGTGGGCCATCCCGCTCATCTCCCCGTACAAACGAGGAGAGAAGATCACGCCCATATTTCTTGTCAGAGATCCAAAATTTTGCTCAAAATAGCTTTATTTGATAGAACTAGATGTCTGATGACCTATGGTATTGTACAATTGTGTTTGGTTTCTAAGTTATAAGGCCTGAAAGTTCGAATGTTTCGCGTGTTTTATACAATCTACAATCTACTAACGATAAAATCTATCCATCTTAAAAATATTAGTCATCAGATATAGCTTGTTTCATTGAAATGTATAATCAATTTCGTTTTTGTTAGATTTTTGACTGATGTCGTGGTTTACTTTTAGCTAGAAGTCGTTTTGTAATTAAAATTTCCGTAAATCTTAACAAATCAAATACTATGCGCATTGTCTGCTTTGTGGACATGTTGCATCCGCCTCATCACGGAGCCTGTGTTTTTCTTTGAATCATAGAAGGTCCCAGAGCGCAATAGCACAGTTTTGTACCGTGCCCGTAAATGAGTTAGTCCCGCCGTGAAGGGACACCTTAAGGTCGGCCCGTAAGCACCTGAAAAATTCGCCTCCCATACAAACGTAGTTTACTAATAATTTGAAAACCACTTTTCCAACTTACTTGATATTTGGTATATAATATTAGGCTACAAATATCTTGATTATTGAAACTTGATTTGTTGATCTGCCGAGATGACGGGAAGAGGCCCGATGGGATCACCCTCTTACCCTGGTCGCAGGGGAGAGCTTTAGCATGGGACGTTACGTGTGTGGACACCTTAGCCGCAAGCCACTTAGACGGCTCCTCCCGTGCCGCGGGTTCCGCCGCAGCGAAGGCGGAGGCGCTCAAACACGCCAAGTATTCATCCCTGAAGGATCAGTTTGAGTTCCTTGCCTTCGCCGTTGAGACACACGGCACGTGGAGTGACGACGCGTGGCAGTTCGCCAATAGTTTGTGCAAGTTGCTCGTGGAGGCCACTGACGACCGGCGAGCTCCGTCTTTTTTCCGCCAGCGGGTGTCTCTCGTCATTCAGCGGGGGAACGCAGCATCCGTCATGGGGACAATGACAACGGGACCCATGATGGACGATTATTTTTACGTTTAGGTCAGTCAGTCAGTAATTATTTTTTTCTATTTTGCAGTTTTATGTATATCTCATTATAATTGTGTCGAACATTGTATATTAATAATAAAATTTCCTTAAGTGACTCCAGACTTGAGGATTACACGGTATAGATTAAATAGATTATTATGTATCCAATCATATATATTACAAAATTTGTTGCATGGGTTACTATACATCTTACTGACTGTTAAATAATTTGCTAATCTCTAGGTAGGTACATTGCGATTAGAACTTCCCGAGGCAGTATTCCATGCCTGGTTGTTATCTCGCAATCTTATGTACTTATGCTCTAACAATTTGCTCGTCACTTTTGTAATTTGTTTTATTGCTGTGAAAACCTTCCTTTCTTTACTTAAATTTTCATCTCAATTGAATTAATGTTATTTATGACGAAATATTCCAGTTTTTTTAAGATACATAAAGGTGACGACTATTGCCCGTAGGATGTAATGCTGCTGGAATGGGATTGCCAGCCTAGGTGATTGGAACCCCAATCATTCTGGCGGAAGTTACCAGAAAAGAGGTTCACGAGAATTTATTTGGCGGAAAAAACTAGTGAACCGTTAGGCTACTGAAATAGTGAAAGTGAAGACTGACAGAAATTTGCTTCCAATGATTAGGCGAGAGACCAGATTCTCATAGGTCTCGCCAATTCTGCCCAAATTATGAGAAAGCTGCAAGTAAACATGATGAAGTCACAGATGATTACATTAAACATAATGGAAAACATGGATAAAATTATAAATTGTCGCTTCGACCATTATTTGGTCCAATGCCTTGGTATCAACCTTGACTGGCTTAACTCTGCCCTCAAAGTAACTTAAATAGTAAGGGACCTCAGTTTTACAATGGGCTTGTGTTCAGATAAACTTATACAGCGGCGAAAGAGAAAGAAAGTGGCGCATGCACCGGGTGGGACCGCCACGCTGAACGAATATTCGAAACCAGAGAGAGAAAAGTCCTGGTATTGGCATCTAGTTCCCATGTGGGGTGTTAGGCGAATTTAATGATGGTGGGCTTGGTATTTACTATCTTTGTCCAAAAAGATAAAATAAGTGAGATATTTTCTGTAAAAAAACCTGTATGGCTGCCAAGAACTGTCTCTCATAAAAGCCAAATCCACCACACCAGTCGAAACCATGAGCGAGGCCCCATACCAGCCGGATTATAGACTATTAAAGGGGTAATATATCTAGTTTTTTTTTTATTTATTGTTTATTCATCATGCATAGACAGTACACTGCACTAGGATTTGTTATATTTTATCATTAGCCAGTTCGGGGCAATCCCAGCTAAGAACTGGCAAGAAACTCCACTGGTTTTTTTTTCAACGTCCACTTAGTCTAAATTTACAGAAGTATTTAGACTAACAGATAAACACGCTAAATTAATATGAATTGACGAGAATCCACAATTCATGTCATATGCAACAGTTCATGACAAACATCTAGCATGTTGCCAATTGGAGCAAACCAGTCCCCACAAACAGCACCCGTTCACGGGCATCACGCCAGGCACAGCCATCGCCTCTATCAACCATATTTTAGGGAAAGAGGAGAGCCGAACCTAGCGTCGCCGCAAACAGGGACCTTAAAGCGATGCACTACTCCAGTGGCAACATGAAAAAGTTGTGAAAGCTCCGGGGGTCCATTCAGGGCAAGAGTGAGTTCGAATTCGTCACTAAATATCAACTCACTTTTTTAAATAATCAATGTTCCCACACTTCTTGAACATCATTACAGTTAGGTAAAAATCTGGTCTGTCCCGTAAATACTTTGGAAGTATAAATAACGGTTCCGTTATTTAAATAATAATATATTTCCCAGCTATTTTTAGGTTAACTCACTCCCGAACTCGAACTCACTCTTGCCCTGAATGGACCCCCTGTACGACTTAGTTTTAATACGATTATTTCTGTCATGAACTACTACAGTGACCTTTAAACAGAGAGATAAAATACAAAATAAATTATTATTCTTACAGATAAAAAAAAACTATATAATATTAACACTTTAAATGCTACCACCTACATAAAATTAAGAGTACAATGGTTTGAGAGCAACCATATACGAATAAGATTCCTGAAAGAGATTCTGACCAACACCTACAGTTAAATAATGCTTTAATACAGTTCGGGTGTACAGAGCCCTCGTCATTATTGATACGAAATTGTATCAAATCAATATAATTTTGTTGTTTGTTTGCAATATATTTACGTTTAAAGACTCCTGGGAGTACGAAACTATCTGCCGGTGAGTGCCTTTCCTCACTTCTCCAACCTGGGAGTACGGAACTGTCTACCGGTGAGTGCCTGCCCTCACTTCTCCAACCTGGGAGTACGGAACTGTCTACCGGTGAGTGCCTTCCCTTACTTCTCCAACCTGGGAGTACGGAACTGTCTACCGGTGAGTGCCTTCCCTTACTTCTCCAACCTAGGAGTACGGAACTGTCTACCGGTGAGTGCCTGCCCTCACTTCTCCAACCTGGGAGTACGGAACTGTCTACCGGTGAGTGCCTTCCCTTACTTCTCCAACCTGGGAGTACGGAACTGTCTACCGGTGGGTGCCTTCCCTTACTTCTCCAACCTAGGAGTACGGAACTGTCTACCGGTGAGTGCCTTCCCTCACTTCTCCAACCTGGGAGTACGGAACTGTCTACCGGTGGGTGCCTTCCCTCACTTCTCCAACCAGTCCACGAAAAATGCTTGCCCCCATTCCGCTTATTTATAACAAAGTCAAAAATAAATTATTTAAATACAAACATTACTAACGTGGCGTTGTTACACCTGTTCCTAGACAGATTGAGATTAGAACGAGTCTTATACCAGTTCACGACGAGTTGATGTACGGTCAGTGTTTCTTAACCTTTTTGTAGCCATGGACCCCTTGCGACATTTCAAAAATCTGTCGAACCCCTTCCAATTTCTCGAATGAGCAAAAAAGCTCATGCAGCCGATGATCGACGGAAATGTTTGGAGGAGCAATAAACTAAGCGTATCCAGCCGATCTGGGTACAATGTTCGGGAAAAAATCTCGAATGAGCAAAACTGCAAAAAAAAAATCAGTCTCTGAGATTTGGCCTTCTAAGCCCGGGCCTACTCGGCCTATAGGGAAATCCACTCCGGATGATAGGTTTTACCTAATGTTCAAATATTCAAAGGGTTTATTTGTGATTTTTAATTATTTACACTTCTATCACATCGTCAAAGTTTATACACAGGTAAGTATATAATTCTAAAAATTATTAGCGTTCAAATTAATAAATAAAATTTCATTAAGGCACAGTAAGAAATTAAATTAAAAAAATAACACTATGCATTAAACATTCAAATTAATATCATGCCATCAAAAATTAATAAATCACAATTAAAATTTAAAATTTAAAAATAAGATTCATCACGCGCAGTATGTATTGCCATCATATCTATGTCATGGATCCCCAGAACTCATGCCACGGACCCCTAAGGGGTCCATGGACCCCATGTTAAGAAACCCTGAGTAGATAGATATACGTTACTGCATGGAAAGTCGTAAATCACGAAGCGGGAGGTGGAAAGGGGGGGGGGGCACGAGGAAAACCTAGACTTTGAGGAAAATTCTCGGAAACGAAGGAATTGTGAATAGAAATCGTTTGACGTATCCATGTATCATCAGGAGAATTGTCAAAAAGAATAAATCCCAAGACCGAATTTAGATTTACTGCTTATTGTTGTTCATTTATTTCGATCGTTCTTGATACATATTTCCTGTTGTCTCTACATCCAAGAAATGGGCTTTTAAAACAACTTAATTTATGTGATGAAGAAGCTACAAAGAAACTCCACGTGACTTTTGTTTTCTCAGACTTATGCCTGCCCGAAGCGAAAGGTCCTGGCGAGTGTCAGGTAAACCATTGCTGGAGTATATATTTATTTATTTATTACAGAAACTTAACAGCTACTTATGGTTACAAAATGACAGGTATTTAACAAATTACAAAGTTTCACAGTTAAATAATTATGTTATATTAATTCTGAAATATCCTAAATGTGAATGGGACACATCAAGGGCGTCGCCAAGGGGGGGCAGGGAGGGGCAGCTGCCCCCCCCTAGAGATTCTAAAAAAGTTGCCAAATATAATGCAACAAAAGTCATCTATGAGTTGATTTGCTTGAAGTTCAAGCCTTGAACAATCATTCCCGTACGTCGAAACTCGAATGAATTCACCAATGAGAATAGTAAAGTATGAATTGTAGTAGGTAAAGTCAACTTGCCGCCCCCCCCCCCCTGCGCCATCGGCTGGCGACGCCCTTGGGACACATATTATGGGAGTTATAAAGAGAGTGTGGTGCTGAAGATGAGGGTGACGGGCATGCAGGTGAGGAGAAATTTTGGCATCTGCGTAAGATGTGCGAGTTTGAGTTTAGTGTGTGCGCGCGTAGCTGTGTGGGTGTGAGTTTTTGTTTATGTCAGCTGGTAGGAGTGTATGAAGATTTAGTGAGGGTTCAGTGATATTTTTAGATGTCGGTCTAAGTATATTTTTACCATAAGAATAAAATTTACAAATATATTAAAATTTGCTTTTCAATTTTTTAACATTAATTAAAATATTGCTTAAAATGTCACTTTTCAACTATAAAACCAAAAAATTAAGTAGAATCCAACCACTTCTTAATACTTACACCATCAATATAAGCATAGATTAATCATTACAAGCATAAGTGACGCCCACCGCCATAGTGACGGAAGTTTCATACAATATGTGTTACGGAAGCTGGTCCTCTATTGCAATAAACGTATAACTAAGATGGTAACTTATATTTAATTGATCGCAACAAAAAAAGATTTTGGACAAGATATGGCGCAGATATCGGGCTTAATGCTTTCAATCTATTAAAAAGTCATTTGATTTTATGAATCAAAATTGTATATTTTCCAAAAAAAAATTATTTTTAATTTATGAATAAATCCTATGTTTGCACAGCGCTATCTATTAACTATATCGCAAGTTCTAGGTACAAAAGTGGCCATTCTATTTCCATAGCCGTAAACATGTATCCATGCAGTTGTGCCATAGTACATAAAGCAACATGTCGATGAGTTGCGCCATCTATTTTTCGTCCCTTCGGCATTGACCCATTGGTGAAACATCTAGGTCTTCATTAATTTGTGATATAAGCTTTGGTACGTCGATGACTTACGTACATGTTTGCAGGTACGATATTTCACAGAAGATCGATATCATTCCATGATGTAGAATTTCCACTTGCATTATGCATTGTGATTGAATTCCCAACCATGTTTTTGGTAATTTTTGATCAATTATTAAAAATAAAGCCGACATAAATTCTTAAATATTTCATTCTCAATTTTCCTTAGGGGTATGGAACTATTTGCCGGCAAGTGCCTATACTTATATTGTCAATCTAGAGGTATCCAAACATAGTATAAACCAAATAGAAAGCCTTGCAAAAGCCCTCAAATTGGGAGGTATGGTGCCTCGCTGAGCGTGGTTTAGTAAGAATTGGTTATTCGTTTTCCATAAAAAAAGCTTGTGAACTTGTTTGGAGTATTATTCTATTTAACATTGTAATCACCCACAGCCCCAACCAACCTAGCCTAACCTATCTCTATCTACTCTACCTAACTAAACTTATATACCTATTTTTCCTTACATACATCTCTACATTAAACTCAACTCAACTAAATAATGGCACGTGTCGTCTAGAATAATTAATTTAATTTTAATCCAATCATTTATACTAAACCTCATATAAAGTACACCTTAGGATTTAACTAAAATGTTACTCAACCATAATATATTGTATACATTCTTCTCATACTCTATAACTAAGAAAACATGAAACTTGCGGAAATTAAAAAATGATGAAAATTAAGACGATTTTGGGCTAAGCCCTAACAGTAGAGCCCCTTGAAAATTGAAGATTTTCTCCACCGCTCAACTGAGTGAAAGCCGGCCAAGCAAAAAAATATTTACCTTGCTTTCTCCTCTTCGTTGATGCAAATTTTGAAGAATTTTCCAAGTTCAAAAATCAACAAACAATAAAGAGATCTCCTAAGTCATTGATCTCTACTTTACATCTGCTGACGGGGAGGTCAGGCTTATGATATGATCATATAACTTGATTGAATCTATTTGCATACCAACTGTGGCGGGTTGGATGTTACTGCTAAATGACATGGTCAATTTAGATGTTTAATTGAAATCCAACCGATTGGGTTATCGGATATTTTACGGAGAATTGTTATTCCAATGATGTTTAGGCATACCAACTATGAGGGGTTGGATTTATTGCATGAATGAAGTTTTGTCATACATAAGGCATACCAACTATGGAGGGTTGGATTTTTACTGCCATCTCACACAGGTCACAGCGTCACGCAACAGCGTGCTAAACCCTCCAAATGCCTGTACTCGCCATCAATTAAATAGGTGTGGTTTTGGCATATTTCCTCGGACATTTGGCTGATTCAGTGAACACGGTCATTATATGACACAGTGCCCTAATATGGAATGGTTCAGGAAGCTGTTTATGTAATGTCTTAAAGCAATTCAAACTTTATAGTCTGAAATACACAATGACCGAACCTCAAATTCGCATTGAAATTGTATTGGGTTTTCAGCTGTTCTCTGGGAACAATATGAAGCCACGATTTCCCTATGTCTTCATGGTCAATTTACTAGCAGTACTGATCTCGGTGCGCTTCGGGTAAGCGACTGGCTTTGAGGATTAACCAAACCTCCAACGATGCAGATTTGCAGGTCCCAAACTGAAATCTGTTCACAACGGTGGTAGTCACCCGCTTTTCAGCTAAGGATCTTCTACATAAACGACTTTCCACATCTAGTTAAACCATGAACACAAAAGGCACTCATATCTCCATAATTGGCCATCGAACAACACGGTCAACTAACAACGTGGTGAACTCTGTTTGTTTTATTATTTTATCGAGATCTCCACAGAATCCATGTCATTTTATTTTAATCAAGACAGTTATTCTACAATCCAATTAAATTGAATTGTAGCCGACCTCATAATCAATATCAAGAATCAATTTAAAGTTGATAAATCCACCAACATAAATACAGAAAGTATATAATCGTTTATAAATCAAACGTTTGGAAAACGTCTGTAAATATCTCACACATATCGTGATTGAAGACAACTCAAAACGAGTAGAGAATATATTGAACATATGATGTTCAGAAAATATTGGTTGAAACACATCAAAGCCTTTCCCCTTCAAAATCTACGTGATTTGAATTTTACTGATTTGAAGCTTAAAGGAAATTAAATAAAAATGTATTTAATTTCTTGAACCACAATTTATTTAGTGCATTTGTATGTAGTTCATTGTATATTTTCCATCAGCAGATTATATAGTTTCAACTTAGGCAACTCGTTGAAACCATCAAAATATCAAGGTAATTATTTGATGTTGTCCTTGAATATTTTGTAATAAAATATCACAGAGAAATCTGCAATATAGGTTAAATCAAATTAAAGAATTTACGATTTAAAACAAAGTCTAATAATTTAATGATTTAACCCAAAATAATAGAACCTTCTTCAAGTTTCATATCTACGGTAATAAAAATGCAAAGTGAATCGACATTTACATTTACGATATTTCAACTATTGCAAAGCAAAGAAAAACCTAATCAAACATACCCATCGTTCGTACTTCTCTCAACATTCTATTTGAAAATACTAGTTCACACAAAATATCAAATAAAACTATCCCATTGAATCCACTCAAACACACTCTATCTCTCAATTCAGTAAAACTATACATCCACATATTTAAATAAAATATTCAACCACTCCAATCTATCTCCCATCTAAAGCCAACAATTTCCATTGACATTTATTTCTCTAAATAACATTTTTCTAAACTCTAATCATACTCCGCATTGACTTATTTTACGCAAGTTATGCGCGACGCAATCTAAACGCAAATTAACAAAACGGCAGAATTAATAAACCGAAATAAATTTGTAAACCTGCAGAAAACAACACATTATCTGAAACAAAATAAAGGCTCTGAAAATAAAGACTCTGAAAATAAAGGCTCTGAAAATAAAGACATACAACATTTTACACGGATACACAATGAATTATTGCAATACATTATTCAGTAATTACTGTGCAAAAAAACTTATCGATTCGCGTTCAATCTGCTGTCTGGTCTGGGGTCTGGAACGCTGCTTCCCCGTTCACTCGTTCAATACAAGTCTATAGTCTATTAGATTTTACGCGCCCGAAATAATAGATTTATACACAAATCACTTTAACCTTAATCCAAAATTTACATTTAATGTTCTTGCAATTAAAATCACAAATTTAATAAAAATCTCACTGTCTCTATATTTAAATGTGGAGCAAGCGCCTTCGAGGCAGCTCTAAGCGTCCAAAGCAAATAAACACTAATAATTATTCGAATTTGGTGACCTCGAGTTAACACCCCGCGAAATTTCTGTAAGTCGAAAACGAACCGTCGTGTCGCTCCTTACAGGTACGAATTTCTCCCCGAGAACTTAAAAAAGCAGACTGAAAATCTACTGCGCGACTTGTCCTGGACTGCCGACCGAAAATACCGCGCGACTATCCTCGATCGTCCTGAACTGCCCTCGACTCTCCTTGAACTCTCTTTGAACTGAATGCGCGTGAGTTTTTATTCCTTTCCCCACTCCCGACTCAGGACCCATGTCCCTACCGCGTCCATTTGTTTATCAAAGAAATGGTTACACTGATTAGCCAAGACCATCGATACAGCGATCCAAATAGGAAATATATATTTTATAACTTTCCAATCCTAAATACACGCATCAATGTGCTCACAATTATTCTCAAATGTAATCCTTTATAGTGTTTAAATAGTTTCATTACTAATTTCAATACCATTCATGCAAAATCAACCAAAATAATATCATTCATGAAATATTAATACACCTCAGTCAAAACAAACAAGTATACCAAATAATTAATAAAATGTGATATAAAATTCATTTTATAATCAATAATATCTTAAAATATGTACATAATTCGCCACAAACTCCACTTCTCTCCTCAATGCAGTGTAGCCTTTCAGCCATGACATCATTCAGACCAACAGCACGCTCGCTAGCAAAACAGGCCTTTCGTTGTTCGAGAGGTAATTCCCTATTTTTGACCAAGTAAAATGTTCATATATGGACCTACATATATTGATAGATGTTTGCTATAGCTACTATTTGTATGTGGGAGCAATATATGGTTCCCACAGTCGCCTCCTGATGATTGCGAATGGTAGACAACATGCTAATTTTGGCTAAACCATAAAGCGATCAGTCAAAACCATGAAACCTTTACATTTCAATATTTTGCGAGACACAAACATCTCAAACCTTTAGAAAAGGGTAATAAAATAAAATATCTGTATTAAAATAATTATATTCTTTGTTAATTAAGGGAGCCCCAACCACGCTCCCAATACAATTTTTTTTATGAGTGTCTGTCATACCGACCTGCTACACAGACTCCCCAAAGTTACAAGGTTTTTTTTTTTTTCTATCCTATTTCTTAACTACAACCTATCCTAAAAGCTACAAAGTAAAACGTAATATATGAAATGCTATCAAAATTAATAAAAATAACAATTCATTAATTTGAAATTTGTAAACAAAAATATAATTAGATGTTAACTGCAGAAATCAAATTAAAAGGCAATCAATTTAATTAATCAACATCAAAATATCAATTTAAATTCAAAACAAAAATACAATTAAATTATGAACCCTCTACACTTTTCATATATTACCTTTATACTTTATCTAATTAATAATAGCATATTAAAATTAATCAATATCTTAACTATAATTGATAAACATGTGTGAATTACATCAAAATTGAAAATATAGTTTAAAGTTATACATTACGACATCTTAAGACTCTAAAATTTAAATCGTGATAGTTCATCAAAATTAAAATATTTTGTAGTACCTCTACGCTCAATGATTCTCTCCTATGCCTTATTTCCCTGCTATGCCGCGTAGCACTCTTTTCTCTCTATACTGCTACGAAGATGTAACAATGTCTAAATTTAAAATAAAACTAAAGCATGTTTACAATTTCATTTGAATAGATACAATAAAACAATTATGAAACTACGGCCACACATTTTGTTAGTGGTTCCCTTCCTATAATTAATTTTACTGTATGTGATTCCTTAATTACTTGTAATATCTTTCTAAATTAATCGCATTATGATTACCTCTAACTACCTTAGTCTCTGGATCAATTAATGTGTAAGTATTTTTGTACGGTCTTCCGGCGATAAGGTAGGGGCCTTGATATTTCAGGAAAAATTTCGAAATTTTCTTTTGATTTGAATCTGATTTCGAATAAACCCGGAGTTTAACATATTGTCCAATCTCATAGTTTATTATTCGATGATTTTTATCAAAGTATTTGCATCGCCTATTTGCACTCAATATAAGGTTTCGGGTCGCAATTTTCCTCGCTTCTTCAATATTAGGTGATGGATGTTGAATCTTCGGTAAATATTTTTCAATATCTGAGACATACTCTTCTCCAAAGAGTAAATAATTAGGGCTAAATCCATGACTATCGTGTTTTGTATTATTATAGCAATCTTGTATGTCATTGACTATGCATGCCCATTTGCTGTGCTTATTATGACAATAAATTCGAAATATTTTTCCAAGTTCCTTATTGACACGTTCAGTGCTATTTGCCCTTGGATTGTACACAGAACTGAATGATACTGCAATACTTTGTTCTTCCAGACCATTTATCCAAACTTTGGATTTAAATTGTTTCCCTTGGTCTGACATAACCTTTTGAGGTAGTATTATTTTGGAGAATTTTCTCATACAGTTTAAAACGGACTTAGCTGTGGCTGATTTTAGTACATATAATTGTATGAACTTCGTAAAAGTGTCCTGTATGACCAAAATATACTGCGCTCCTCCTCTTGAAACTGGTAAAGGGCCAAAAATATCTGTCATTACCAGTTCACCTGGACTTTGACTTAACACAGGACTACATCTTCCGACCGTATTTACATTGTTTAGCTTCGCTAGTTGACACAAATGGCAAGTTTTAAGTGTATTTTTCACACTTTTTCGCATTTTAAGCCAGTAGTATTTGTCACGTAAAATCTTTAAAATCTTATTAGGTCCAAAGTGACCTAATTCTTTGTGATATTGCCAAATTATCTCAGTGATTAATGATTCTGGTATAGCAACTCGCCTCCTGTTATTAATTTCGCATACGTAGATTAATTCATTTTCCAGTAGATATGTCATATTACTTATTTTACATTCTGTTTTTCCTTGGGTTAACATTTGTTGTCTTATTTTCATCAAATTTTGATCCTTTTCTTGCAAATTCTTGAGGTTTTTCAATGTAGACTTCCAAAATTTATGATTTTCGACTTTGAACGCAGCTATTTCCAAGCAAGCCTGCTTTTCCTCCTGTACCTTTTCAGCGTCATGTGAATATCTTGAAATGATGTCCGCTACAGTGTTCAACTTTCCTTTGATGTGTTGTACGGTGTAATCAAATTGATTGATAAATAATAACCACCTTGTTACCCTACTTGTATGCGCGCGCCACGTTTTAAGGAATGTTAATGATTTATGATCAGTTCTAATTATTACTTTTGCACCCCTTAAATATGTCTCAAATTTGCGTAATCCATAAACTATTGCCCACAACTCCTGTTCACTGGTTGTCCATTTTTGTTCCGCCGGCGTTAAACTCTTACTGAAAAATCCTATGACCCCTTGATTTCCATTTTCATCTAGCTGAAAAAGGTATCCTCCACACGCAAGTTGACTGGAGTCAGTATTCAAATAGTAAATCTTATTATTATCATGATGTTTTAACATAACAGATTCTAAGAACAATTTTTTTATGTTATCGAAATGTATCTGTTCCTCTTCCGTCCAACGCCATCTTACTCCCTTACCCAATAGTTTACATAATGGTTTTATCGTGTGACCATATCTGTCAATAAACCGTCTATAAAAGTTACATAACCCGAGGAATGCTCTTAAATGTTTTTGTTTCTTAGGAACCGGAAAATCCTTTATGGCTGCTCTTTTATCCGGATCCATTTCAATACCTGCCGGTGAAATTATATGTCCCAATAATTTTACTTTGTCCTTAACAAATTGACACTTTAAAAGATTGCAAGTTAAGTTTGCCTGAGATAACTTTTGTAAAACTAAATCTATATGTAGCATATGCTCCTTTAAATCCCCTTTTGTAAAGATGGTCACATCATCAAGATAATTTGTGCAGAATGAACGTACTTCTGATCCTAATACAATATCCATTGCCCGACTAAAACCTGAAACGGCTGTTTTTAAACCTTGCGGCAACCTCAAATAAACATATGATTTTCCATTAAACGTGAATCCTGTATATTTGACACTATCTTCATGTAGTTTTATTTGAAAATATGCATTGTTTAAGTCGAGAGTCGTTATATATTTCGTACCATAATATTTCTGAAGCTCTTCAAAAAGAATCGGCGGCTTTTCAGTATCACCATACATCCTTGTATTTAATTCTCGCGCATCTAGAAGAACTCGTACAGATCCATCCTTTTTTAATACATATGTTAACGGGCTGGTGTATGGTGTGGCCATCCTCTTAATGATGCCTTGCTGCTCCAATTCTTGTAGTCTAGATTCTACTTTGTCTCTGTATGCATATGGAATAGGGTATGGATATTTTGCAAATGGAGTCTCGTCGTTCATATCTATTTTATGCACGTACTTGCTGGTGCAACCTGGATCAGGTGAAAATGCGGACTGATTTTTCTCCAAAACTTTTAATAATTCACTTTTCTGTTCCACAGTTAAGTCTAATCCAGTTACAAAATCACTCATTTGTTGTTTTGTATATGGTTGAGCTTCTTTTGGACTATCCATCGAAAGTATGTGTCTGGTAGAATCAATTCTTTCCATTTGCGCACAGTTATCTTGTGCTCGAGCGACCCCTGACCTTCTTAAATTAATATTTAAATTTCCGAGTGTACCTATAACTAATTTATCCGGATTTCCACAATGTATTTGAACAGAATTTTCCTGTAACCAATTGTAGCCTAAAATAACGGGTCTAATGAGCTTATCAACTATCACACAAGTCGTATTTATAATTTGACCTTCTATTTCTAACGGTAACATAACTAAACTAGTAGCAAAAGTCATTCTCTGTCCCAGAGCTCCTTTAACAGATATAGAACCTATTGGCATTCTAGGAAAATTGTTACAAGAACTATCCAATAATTCCCATGTCTCTTTAGATATACAAGTTATTTGACTCCCGGTGTCAATCAAACATTCAAGGTTAGTTTTTCCTATTTTCACGGAAATTTCTGGATCTAATAATGGCAATGTTTCGCCCTCCTTTACTTCAGAGTATGACGCCTCCTCAAACACGGTTGCTAAACCTAAATCTTGTTTCCTCTCTTCACAAGTATTTAATAAAATTTTACGACCCCTATTTAATCCATAACTCACACAACTTACACAATTATTAATATTATATTGGTATTTTTCATTATATGACATTTGTCTTACAAAACCTAACCCTATTTTATCTGATTGGCCTTCAGCAACAATAGGAAACCTAATTCCTTGATTTGACCTTCCTAGACCACTACCTGGAGACCAATTCATTTTTAACATTATATTAAGCCCAATATTTTCCTTACATAACATATTTTTAGCCCTCAAAACAGTGGTATCCGAGCGGACCATTTCAGAACCATTTCTTAGTTTTCCGCCGTCAAGTTAGATGCATCGACCAGTTCGTCATCTTCATTCTGCTGCCGAGTGATGTTCTCGCCGACTTGATTAGTAGAATTCACCGAAGTAATTGCTTCACGCCCCCATTTCTTTTGATAGCTTGCACGTACAGCATTTAAATTGTTGAATGCATTCCTCCGTAGCTGAGGACGTCTGCTGAAACGCTGATTTTCTTCCGCCGACGAAGGTTTTCCGGTGATCATTGTAGCCGCTGCAGATTGTTCAACATTCTCAAGGTGCCTTAAGAACTTAGACGCCTCTTCAGCTGTACTGAGTTTACCAGTAATCCATAACTTTTGTACATCCGTAGGATAGTGGCGGATAAGGTCTTCAACAACCTGTTCTTCGTTTTGAGGTGTAGTTAACCTTTTAGATAACGCATAATTTTCCGCAAAATGGGCTGACATAGACTTTGTCTTTGGGTCCCAATGTCCCGTCGCAATATTTCGTCGAACGGCAGCTTGGGACACTTTCCCCCAATACTGTTCCAAAAAACACCGCTTAAAGTCCTCGTAACTTAGCCAGCGATCAGTATAAATGAGCGACCAGTTTTTGGCCTCTCCTTCCAGGCAGTCTTGCGCTAAACTCAGGTAATCTTGCGTTGTATTGGTTCGTTTTTTATATTTCTCGATGTCTTCCAAAAATACCATAGGATGAACATATCCTTTCCCGGAAAATTTCGGCTTGACGGGCGGTTGAAGGAATACAAGACTTTTCGTCATATTTTCCATCCTCGGTTCCACGACAGCCGCCGTATCAGAATTTCCACTTGAAGTAGATGCTCCGGAGTCACGTTCCATTTCAGTAATTTTTCTCATAAGAGGTGCGATCTTCGCCTCCAGTAAGCGATTTATCTGTCCAATCATATTAATTCGCAGTCTCGCCTTTTGAACCCCCTCGATCTTTTTCTTAGATCTCAGCATACGATCAGCCATATTTTATATTTATATCACTCACTCACTTTTAACATAATTATTTGTTCTTTGTTGAAAGAGTTAATTGTGAATAAAATTATCTTAAGCATTAACTGATAGTTTAATAAAGTTCACTTATCCAAAACACACTTTGATTTTACGAAAATAATGTTTTTATACACTTAGAAGTTCGATCAAATTAAATGTTATTAGAAAAAGCTCTTATTTAATATAATTTTTTTTTAAACTCTAAAAGAAGGGACACACATATTAGATACTTCGTTAATTCATGAAAAATCGTCCGGAGGTTTGTTCTTCCACTCTAACAACCGCAAATTTAATTGAAATGCGCCCTCCATTGAAAATTTATTTCCCACCGACATTATTGTTAATATTCCAGCAACTGAAAAGAAAATAAATTGTGTTATTATGGATCAAAATAAAATCATTTAAACAGCGCCCTCTTACATCTTACAGTGAAACTCCCAAGCCCTTGCGCTGCCACTCACACATACCAACAGTCGATCCCTTCGAAGGAGATTAACCCTTTCACCGCAAGGTGGCGTCATAATTTCTATTAGGAAATGATGCGTGATCAAATTTAGCAAAACCATCGGATAAAAAGAAGGTATTTAATGTTAACGTAAAAGAAAATAATTTAGACATACAATATAAGACACTGACTGAAAGTATAAAAATGACTCAAACTAACATTAATTAACCTCGGTTAAGTAGGTACTTACATAATACTTGGATACTAACATCATGTGGGTTTTTTTTTTTACTAGATATAAAAGGTTCTTAACTAATGAATGAACATTAATTGAATGTACTTAATTGTTCAATATAATGCAATATTATAAGTACTAGATAATTCAACAACCCATAACATATTTTTTTATAAAATGAACTAAGTCTATGTCATTATATTCCGATTAGTCAAAGTTCAATTGCAAAGAAAATAAGCTCCTCGTATCTATTGCAATAATCCACTCAAAGTCAGATCTAGGACATCCTCAAATATCTAAGTTATCCTTAACCTATTCTCAAGAAAGAATCCTAAAATAGATTGAACTTTAATCATGAAATTTAATGCAAATTTATTTTTTAATAAAACAAATCAATTCAAACTTGAATAACTATAGATAATTCTAAATATGTCCTAACATATTTAATATAAATTAATCTGAAAAGTAAGCATACTTTAACGAATCTAGACTTTCTCAATTAAGTACTAATAATCTAATCACACTCAGAACCGCATACTGTCCAAACGCGATGTCTATAACTGCAAGTATAAACTAACTTCATTATCCGAAAAGTATTTAATCTAATTCAAAGTTTTATAAAACAAACTAATACGCCTCCGTTCCCTTAACCATCCAATAAACAATATCTAACCTTAATTAATTCAAATGTAAGCCTAACTTGTGGTCAAATTTCACCAACGTTCAAATATAGATCTGTGTTTCAGATAAACCTATACTGACTATTGATTCAACGTTAAATTCAAATCCTCGCAAATAACACTACGAATGGATAGCTACATCTAACTTCCATACCATAAAGTTGAAAATAGCCAGCAAGCCAACCCATATCCATCTCATGATAAAATTTACTCAATGTTAAAACAAAGAACGCTCGTACTTTTCAACTATTGTAAAATAATATCGACGCCCAATAATTTCTTAATGTTACAATACCCAATTGTTGTGAAGTCCTTCCAACTAGCGCCACTTTAAGAATGAATAACCCACTGTACTTTAATATTTATAATTCCCAAGTGGACCTTTCCTGTATTTAAAATATGAGTGAGCAATAGCCGTTAATCAACTTTCTAAGTAGTTCCCGCCTATTTAAACTAAAAGTCAAACATAAACCAATTTATTACTTCCTTCAGATTATAACAAAGACGATTGTTTCCTATTTAGGTTACACACATCTTATTAATTTTCCAATGTACGTGTCGAACTTAAAATTCCGCGATCATGCATCCCACGTAACATGTTTCATACATAAGCACACATTCTAGTTTCTTCATAGCCCAGTTAGATAATAACTTTTCTTTTCCTGCAAACTAAACCGTCAAATAATAAGAAAACACATTTTGTAAGTATGAAAAATAACATTCCGTAGAGTACGCAAAAATCATTATATGTATTACTAAACATTTCAGTTGTCAACGATTGCACCGTTCTGAAACATATGAAGTTTGTAAAAAATACACCGTTATCGAAACACAAATTAGATATAATAGTATAGATTCAAGATTTAAGCGAGACACACCATATTTAAAATTTCAAATCATGTAACAATTCCTGAATAAAAGGTATGCACATAACAATATGAAGTCACCCTGTAAAACATACATCTAAAATTAAAGTAATATTTTCATATATCTTCATATAAAGCACATACAACATTATATTACATACACATTTTGCAAATAAAATCAACACATTTTTATATCCAAAACACAATGAATTTCCTTGTTGAAACGTAAAAGTTCTTATGCAAAATTTTAGTTTTCTATAAAAATTGCAGAAGATAAAGAAACACCTCATGCATGATATTCTTTCCTATGCCACGCCCGCGGCTCAATGGACAAAAAAATGTGAAGTGGTAAAGCGCCCTGTAGTTTTAATAAATTGTACCGTTTTACTATAACAGCTGTGTTCTATTTTTAGATCATATCGACTGTTCGTAATCTTTCGTAACTTTTGTCGCTATCAAACCGTTTGGATTAAAGTAATACATATATTAAAAGGTGATACATATATTTAAACTAATAAATCATCTAAAAACAAATCATCTAAAAACATTTAAATAATTGACCCTTTTTGTTGTGTTTGTAGATAACCCAAATCCTTTATTCGTAGAATTTACCTAAGTAAAATACCCAAGTAAACGCTTTTCAACAAACATCCTGGCTTACGGCCCAACTGTAATCACCCACAGCCCCAACCAACCTAGCCTAACCTATCTCTATCTACTCTACCTAACTAAACTTATATACCTATTTTTCCTTACATACATCTCTACATTAAACTCAACTCAACTAAATAATGGCACGTGTCGTCTAGAATAATTAATTTAATTTTAATCCAATCATTTATACTAAACCTCATATAAAGTACACCTTAGGATTTAACTAAAATGTTACTCAACCATAATATATTGTATACATTCTTCTCATACTCTATAACTAAGAAAACATGAAACTTGCGGAAATTAAAAAATGATGAAAATTAAGACGATTTTGGGCTAAGCCCTAACAGTAGAGCCCCTTGAAAATTGAAGATTTTCTCCACCGCTCAACTGAGTGAAAGCCGGCCAAGCAAAAAAATATTTACCTTGCTTTCTCCTCTTCGTTGATGCAAATTTTGAAGAATTTTCCAAGTTCAAAAATCAACAAACAATAAAGAGATCTCCTAAGTCATTGATCTCTACTTTACATCTGCTGACGGGGAGGTCAGGCTTATGATATGATCATATAACTTGATTGAATCTATTTGCATACCAACTGTGGCGGGTTGGATGTTACTGCTAAATGACATGGTCAATTTAGATGTTTAATTGAAATCCAACCGATTGGGTTATCGGATATTTTACGGAGAATTGTTATTCCAATGATGTTTAGGCATACCAACTATGAGGGGTTGGATTTATTGCATGAATGAAGTTTTGTCATACATAAGGCATACCAACTATGGAGGGTTGGATTTTTACTGCCATCTCACACAGGTCACAGCGTCACGCAACAGCGTGCTAAACCCTCCAAATGCCTGTACTCGCCATCAATTAAATAGGTGTGGTTTTGGCATATTTCCTCGGACATTTGGCTGATTCAGTGAACACGGTCATTATATGACACAGTGCCCTAATATGGAATGGTTCAGGAAGCTGTTTATGTAATGTCTTAAAGCAATTCAAACTTTATAGTCTGAAATACACAATGACCGAACCTCAAATTCGCATTGAAATTGTATGGGGTTTTCAGCTGTTCTCTGGGAACAATATGAAGCCACGATTTCCCTATGTCTTCATGGTCAATTTACTAGCAGTACTGATCTCGGTGCGCTTCGGGTAAGCGACTGGCTTTGAGGATTAACCAAACCTCCAACGATGCAGATTTGCAGGTCCCAAACTGAAATCTGTTCACAACGGTGGTAGTCACCCGCTTTTCAGCTAAGGATCTTCTACATAAACGACTTTCCACATCTAGTTAAACCATGAACACAAAAGGCACTCATATCTCCATAATTGGCCATCGAACAACACGGTCAACTAACAACGTGGTGAACTCTGTTTGTTTTATTATTTTATCGAGATCTCCACAGAATCCATGTCATTTTATTTTAATCAAGACAGGTATTCTACAATCCAATTAAATTTAATTGTAGCCGACCTCATAATCAATATCAAGAATCAATTTAAAGTTGATAAATCCACCAACATAAATACAGAAAGTATATAATCGTTTATAAATCAAACGTTTGGAAAACGTCTGTAAATATCTCACACATATCGTGATTGAAGACAACTCAAAACGAGTAGAGAATATATTGAACATATGATGTTCAGAAAATATTGGTTGAAACACATCAAAGCCTTTCCCCTTCAAAATCTACGTGATTTGAATTTTACTGATTTGAAGCTTAAAGGAAATTAAATAAAAATGTATTTAATTTCTTGAACCACAATTTATTTAGTGCATTTGTATGTAGTTCATTGTATATTTTCCATCAGCAGATTATATAGTTTCAACTTAGGCAACTCGTTGAAACCATCAAAATATCAAGGTAATTATTTGATGTTGTCCTTGAATATTTTGTAATAAAATATCACAGAGAAATCTGCAATATAGGTTAAATCAAATTAAAGAATTTACGATTTAAAACAAAGTCTAATAATTTAATGATTTAACCCAAAATAATAGAACCTTCTTCAAGTTTCATATCTACGGTAATAAAAATGCAAAGTGAATCGACATTTACATTTACGATATTTCAACTATTGCAAAGCAAAGAAAAACCTAATCAAACATACCCATCGTTCGTACTTCTCTCAACATTCTATTTGAAAATACTAGTTCACACAAAATATCAAATAAAACTATCCCATTGAATCCACTCAAACACACTCTATCTCTCAATTCAGTAAAACTATACATCCACATATTTAAATAAAATATTCAACCACTCCAATCTATCTCCCATCTAAAGCCAACAATTTCCATTGACATTTATTTCTCTAAATAACATTTTTCTAAACTCTAATCATACTCCGCATTGACTTATTTTACGCAAGTTATGCGCGACGCAATCTAAACGCAAATTAACAAAACGGCAGAATTAATAAACCGAAATAAATTTGTAAACCTGCAGAAAACAACACATTATCTGAAACAAAATAAAGGCTCTGAAAATAAAGACTCTGAAAATAAAGGCTCTGAAAATAAAGACATACAACATTTTACACGGATACACAATGAATTATTGCAATACATTATTCAGTAATTACTGTGCAAAAAAACTTATCGATTCGCGTTCAATCTGCTGTCTGGTCTGGGGTCTGGAACGCTGCTTCCCCGTTCACTCGTTCAATACAAGTCTATAGTCTATTAGATTTTACGCGCCCGAAATAATAGATTTATACACAAATCACTTTAACCTTAATCCAAAATTTACATTTAATGTTCTTGCAATTAAAATCACAAATTTAATAAAAATCTCACTGTCTCTATATTTAAATGTGGAGCAAGCGCCTTCGAGGCAGCTCTAAGCGTCCAAAGCAAATAAACACTAATAATTATTCGAATTTGGTGACCTCGAGTTAACACCCCGCGAAATTTCTGTAAGTCGAAAACGAACCGTCGTGTCGCTCCTTACAGGTACGAATTTCTCCCCGAGAACTTAAAAAAGCAGACTGAAAATCTACTGCGCGACTTGTCCTGGACTGCCGACCGAAAATACCGCGCGACTATCCTCGATCGTCCTGAACTGCCCTCGACTCTCCTTGAACTCTCTTTGAACTGAATGCGCGTGAGTTTTTATTCCTTTCCCCACTCCCGACTCAGGACCCATGTCCCTACCGCGTCCATTTGTTTATCAAAGAAATGGTTACACTGATTAGCCAAGACCATCGATACAGCGATCCAAATAGGAAATATATATTTTATAACTTTCCAATCCTAAATACACGCATCAATGTGCTCACAATTATTCTCAAATGTAATCCTTTATAGTGTTTAAATAGTTTCATTACTAATTTCAATACCATTCATGCAAAATCAACCAAAATAATATCATTCATGAAATATTAATACACCTCAGTCAAAACAAACAAGTATACCAAATAATTAATAAAATGTGATATAAAATTCATTTTATAATCAATAATATCTTAAAATATGTACATAATTCGCCACAAACTCCACTTCTCTCCTCAATGCAGTGTAGCCTTTCAGCCATGACATCATTCAGACCAACAGCACGCTCGCTAGCAAAACAGGCCTTTCGTTGTTCGAGAGGTAATTCCCTATTTTTGACCAAGTAAAATGTTCATATATGGACCTACATATATTGATAGATGTTTGCTATAGCTACTATTTGTATGTGGGAGCAATATATGGTTCCCACAACATATTTTAATAATGTAACATAATGATAAATGAGTAGTAATGTCTTCATCGCCATGATTACGAATTTCACAGAGGCGGCCAAAACCTGCTCCTCCAAGGCGCACATAACTTCTTGGTTGGAGTATTTGTTCCATCTGTGAGATTTTTTTTACATACTCTTTTTGTTTTTTTTATTAAAAAAACCGGTATGTGCGGTTGTGCTGAGAGACCAAAGGTGCCGATCACAATCCGCTCCTGTCAAACTATCAGCTCTTTCAAACTTAAAGTCAAGGACTTTTACTTAAATGAAATGCAAAGATGATAAAATGTTCTCACTGTATATATATATTTTATTTTATTATCCTTCTAATAGTACTGATTTTAGAATCAATGGTAATAGGTATTATAGGTTTTTTTTTTATTTTATCCTGGTTTGTGGATATAATGATATGTATTAGTGTATTGTATCATGTATATTAGTATATTTAATTATATGCATAATTATGTATATATTATGGTATATGTATGTTTATGGAGTTATTTGTTTTTCTTTTCAAATTCTGGTGTGTCACCTACCTACAGATATTTCTATTGCCTTTCCTCATCACCCCAAGGGTTGACTGGAAGAAATCACTCTTAGTGATAAGTCCGCCTTTGTGCAGTCTTGTTGTTTTGCTGTATGTTTTCTCTGTAATTGTATTTTTGTTTATGCACAATAAATAATTTATTCATTCATTCATTCATTCAAAGGTGGTCAGAAAAGCCAAATCAACCTCGCCCCGCTAAACCACGCTCAGCGAGGCGCCATACCAGCAGATTTGCGGTCTATCGAATCATAAATTAATTCTTCCACAATATTTCAGGGTTTGTATTCTTTGTTTATTTAGATGTTCATTGTTGTTTACGGTTATACAGTGTAAAAGAAGTGTACAGTGAAATAATATTAAGTATTGTGTATTCTTTAGTCTGACAATCTTGTCTGCCTTCTTTTGTAAATTATTGCAAACAAGTATAATTTGAAGATCAGAGAAAATCCGAGAATTTTGAAACTGTAATAAGGACTCTTGTTGTATGTAGATATGAACGGTATTAATTGAAGGAAGTAAGCTGTAAAAAGAACTACTTTATACTCGAACCAGCAGCGAACCTTTCGCGAGCAGTGCTCTACTTTTTGTTAAAGGTAGTATGGAAGTAGGAAGTATGTATATGATTCCAAGCAAAGATTACTTAATCAAACAAGAATTTAGCCAACATTATCACGTGCTCTGCATGGCTCTACCCCAGTGCAGGTAGGATGCACTGAAGCAAAGTTATGAGCTAATATTCCGGGAGGTCACGACATTTTTGGTCACGATAAGATAAATGCCTGAATTTGGGTTCAAATTTTAGAGACCAACCCTCTCAAGCTAAATATGTCGGTATGCGTGCGCCAAGTTATCTAGATTATTCCCACCTCCCCATTCCCACCTCTGTGGTACTATCAAAACAAATTAGTCATTAACTTGTCGTTACAAAGTGGACACACTCTATTGTTGGTATGCACCTATACAGATGTTCAACTGTTTTCTGAAGCGTCACCGAGTTAATGAAGTCACTATAGTGTATTTCAAACGGTATTTTCAAATTTTTAGAAGCTTGATATAATTACATAATTATTAAAATAGTATAATTACAATTATATGTTAACAAAAATTAAAAATTATGTCCCCTAGCCCCAATCCCGCTTCCACCCACCTCACACATTCTTGAGATACTCCTCCGTGGCACCGCAGAGAGGCGTACCAGTGCAAAAACAGAAAAATTAAAATGTTTCTTTTCTTCTTTTGCCTATTTCCTTTTCTTGATACTTACTTACATTTAGTTGCTTTATCCATGTTTATTTGTCTAAGTATGTATGTAGGCTTCTTATCATTATTGTTAGGCTTATTAACACGCCCTTAGGCCCTAAAAAAAGAAATGACGTTATTAAAACGAAGTGAATAATTGAAATGACGTCAACTTATGAATAAACTCGTCACTTTTTAAGAAATTATTGAACTAGAGCAATTTGATTTGACCATGAAATTCATATATACCTATGTGCCAAAACTATGGATATATAATGGCCCAAACCAACTATACATTTCTAATAGAAGGGAGAATGTCTCCTCCCGCCGCGTGAAAAGCCGTGACATTTTTCAAACAAATAGAAGGGAAGCCCAACTTTTCGAAGAAAGTTTATCTGAGTTCACGTTAAAAAAAGTGACACAGAAATCACTCATGATGTCAGATTCGTTTTATGTAACTGGAAATAATATATACTTTAATATACCCTTTACCTAAACCCAGGTCACTCAAAAGCCACGTCGTATTCGGGTTAAAGTAAAACCCTGCTCCATTTCCTCTGGCAAGTCATCTAACACGCGCGCGCGCAGTGACAATACATCACAATGCACTGTCACACTGACAGTTTTCCCTTGAGTAACGTCTCTACAGCAAGCTGAGGCGGTGGAGAAGGCTGCTCCCAACTCGTCACCGGAGCTTCTCGATGGGAAATCGTATTAGTCTAGGAGGTCACGACAAAAAAGGTAACGATAAAGTAAATGGAATGAAAATAGGTTCACATGAAAGAGACCAACCCTCTGATGATAAATGTGTCGGTTTGCCTGCGCCAAGTGGTTGCGTTCCTGGGTAAATGGCTGAAAATAACGAAGTAAGCATCAGTACATACTTGCTCAGTAAAACCAAAACTTAACAAATCTTTGGTTGCATTTCGTAGTAATAGGCGATTTATGTTACAGATATAACTTTAGCTATATTTAAGTATTTAATTAAAAAACCGACTGGTTATTGTTGCATAATTAATAGATTTCAATATGTCCAGATAATCAGTATATTAATTAATAGGTAAATACCAACATTTATTTTGTATAGCCAATCTAGATAACGCAACCACTTGGCGCAGGCAAACTGACATATTTAGCATCAGAGGGTTGGTCTCTAAACTGTGATTCAGCCATTTACCTTATCGTGACCAAAAATATCATGACCTCCCGGAATATATCGGTCTCATGCGGTGACGTCTCTCACACGTCAAGCGCTTGTTAGTCGGTGGTCAACTACGTAATATTTTAGAGACTGTTACCTTATCGTATAAATTATACTTGATTTTTTCGCTGACGTAAGCGATGATCCTTAGGTTCGCCGACAAACATGTCCGACCCAAACATCTGTGCTTTGTGGGTACCGGCTACGACCCCTATGGGCTTTCGGAATTTCACAGGTGCTTCTTCACACCATGTTTGAAGGACCCCAGGACTCCAGGCAGGCATGGAGGATCATCTCCATGGAGGCAGGGAGTCGATTCCATAGTTTACATAGTGAGTTTCTTCAACATCATCTACGTGTATTGACAATATTTTTACAGACATTTCAAATATAGAAAGCGCAAACGTTATTTTCTGCCTACCGTCCGATCACTTTGCACAAACGATTTCATTCACTCGCTCAATTGAAGAAGTAAAGGTATACATTTCAATTACCAGGAAAATCGCTCAATTGAAGAAGTAAAGGTATACATTTCAATTACCAGGAAAATAAACACACGAGCATTAGAAAAACTTCAGCAGTCCTCATTAGCAGATTTAAATAATAGATTGAAATAATAACCGACCCTGTAGATAAAATATATAGCTACAGGATCGGTGGGTTCTTATTTTGGGAATATCGACAATGAATGGGTGCATTCCCTGTCTGCTTCGCGTTGTGCGGTGGTAGAAAGTTAGGGAGGACAGCGTTATACAGCTCCGAAGAGCATTCTCCATGGTAAAGACGATAGAATACAGCGAGAGAACCTACATATCTCGGTATTGAAGGATACTAATTTCAGGGATACCTTGGGGTCGTCGACGAGACGCACGGTACAACGCTGTATCGAGTCCAGGGAGCCAAGCAGATACTTAGCTGAGCCGTACCACAGATGCGAACAATACTCCACGCAAGACCTTATCTGCGCCTTGTAGAGGAGCAGTTTTTGGTCAGGCGGGAAATACTGACGCACCCTGTTGAGGACTCCCAGCTTCTTTGAAGCGAGCTTGGCTTTATCCTCGATATGACGTCCAAAATTAACGTCGACGCCAATAATCCCTATATAGTCGTCAATACGCAGATTTGTACCCTGGAAGGTCGGAGCTACACTGAAAGGTGTCTTCTTCGCAATGAATACGCACGCCTGTGTCTTGCGAGTGTTTAACTCAATGAGGTTCTAGATACCCGGAAACTTTTCCAGGGTCTCTTCGAGTTTAACAACGAGGCACCGCCTATCCTCCTCCACTTCAGCCCGGCTTGCGATCTGGTGTCTAGTGTACCTGGTTAGCAGCGTGCTGTTGAAAATCAGTAGTGAGTGAATTCGGCGGTGCCGCCATTGTATGTTATAACGAGTTTCGGCAGTCCATGCTCGCTGTGTGTGGGAGTTTGCAGCGCCGCGGTGGAAACAGAAACAACGCGATTTCCTTTCCCGAATGCGACATTGTTCTCATGATGTATGCGCGTGCAGCCTTCGTCGTGTCACCTCAACTTCCTCGCTCGCTAATTATGTGAATTCGGTTATTATTATAAACAAATGAAGGCCCGTGTCGCGTCGCGTCGCCCGCCGCCGCCGCCGTGGGCGCCGAGCGGAGCGTGAGATACAAGGCGAGGCGCGGAGGTGGCAGCGACCAGCGACCTCGAACTTACACCAAGTCACACCAAGTGCAGCATCCAGAATGCAGTCTATTTACGTCTAATTTAATAACATATTGCGTTGGTATGCATAGGTCTGCTGATTATTGGGTTTCTTCTCGTCTAACAAGAAATGTGTCCACACCAAACCTATTTAACTTTAACGAATCCCATCATCAGGTCGTGTGTAGATCCGCAATTCACAAAGTAAGAAATTGTCAACGAGAAGTGCGCGTCGCAGAGTCTTTACTAATTATTTTTGTTTTGCTATATTCAAATATAAAAGTACGGAGCGAAATTTGCCATACCACGTGACCGATTTTAGGCGACTTTTGGACACCCCCTCTCTCACTGTGACCACACATGGTCACAGTGAGAGAGTGAGAGAGGGGGAGTGTCGTCAGTGAGCTTACCAGGCGGAAGAAAGAGTACGACTTATTCTTCCCCTCGCCCGCGCCGCCGCCGCCATTCCGCACATCACGTGATTTTCTGAAAATTGAAATACTAATGTTATGCAGTAGCACGTAACGAGCACGTAGCGAGCACGTAGTGGGCACGTAGCGAGCACGTAGCGGGCACGTAGCCAGCAGGTAGCGAGCACGTATCAAGCACGTAGCGGGCACTATAGGTGCCGCAAGGTATGGTGTGTAAAGTAAATAGTTACATCAAGAGGAAAGGAAGGACGCTAGTGGCAACCGGTAAGAACTGCACAGGACACCATTTAGTGGAGACGGGTTGAGTAACAAACGCACATGGGGCTCATGACGATCCATGCGGCGCCGGTCATTTCACGTAACACGGTCGCCTGAAGCTGGCCGCCTGCAGTGTGCCTCCAACCGACATCTATAGACTTTATAGTTCTCTACCGTCGCTGATTGGTTGAGTAACGAACGCACCTGGGGCTCATGACGCTGCATGCGGCGCCGGTCACTTCACGTAGAGCTGGCCGCCTGCAGCGTGCCGCCGACCGATATCTATAGACTTTACAGTTCTCTACCGTCGCCGCTCGGTTGAGTAACGAACGTACCTGGGGCTCATGATGCTCTACGCGGCGCCGGTCACTTCACGGAGTGCTGGCCGCCTCCAGCATGCCGCCGACCGATATCTCAGACTGCGGACCAACACTCAGACGCGGCGGGAACTATTAATAAATGCTTTTAAATCAATGTGTGCGGAATGTTGATCCCGGTTGACCCATGATTGTGTTGCGAACGACCTTGGTGATGGGATGGACATGAGCCGACATTATCCGACCATTCATTATTCGAGGGACTGGACCACATTTGGAACTAAATCCGCAAGTAACATGAGGGTTTATTAGGTTATTAGAAACAAATATTTAGATCGATCTCTGAGTAGGACACACTTTAAACTAATGTTTTGCCAAGAAAGTATTTGATTACTCTGTTGTAAGCTTTGATCTCTTGATTTGTTTTTTATTATTTTATTTATTCAGGAATCATACTCGTACAGTTACACAAAACATAAAAATAAATTCAAACAATACAGATAATAGTTTAACCAAAAAAAAAAACCAACAAAATAACATCGATTTAACAATGATAGGGGTTAACCTTAAAGAAGGTTCAGAGAATATGAGAAAATACAAACAAAACATATTACGTGCTACGGAAACAAATTCAATGTATGTTAGAGAAAAAAGCGGGAACAAAAATAACAAAATTAGATAAGAAAAAAAACTGTCTAGACCAAAGAAAACAAAAAACAACGCCTATATCTAAGTTATAAAATATAATACACAACAATTTAAGGTATACTCAATTTCTATATTGTGCAAGCTAGCGTGCGTCTATTCATCTAGTGCAAAACGAAAGGAAAATGCTTTGTAAATTTGCTTAAAATGCTTTCAATAATGTCTACTGTGGGTTCCAGGCTGTGAAGCCGAACTCAAGGTGACTTCTGGCGTATGACACGTGAAGTAATTTTAGCGTAGAAAGAGAAGGAGCGCAGCTACTTTTCCGAATTCTTTGAAGTTTGGAGTAGAAGGCTTTTTAATAACATAGAAACCCGGAAAATGAAACCCAGCATTTTATAAGCTTTTTGAGCGATATGTGTAATATATTTATCAAAAATTACTTTGTATACTATACGAGTACTTTACTTTTTTATAATAACAAGTACAAATAGTAATATAGTAAAATTCCTAAATCGCTAACGTTTGGACATTTTTCGAGAACTACGTTACGTACGTAAGGTGACTAGCTAAGAGGGTTATTTTTTCTAGAGAAAGCAAATTTTATGGCGCTTATTTGCATTGAGGAAAAGCTGATTCTGTAGGCAATAATTAGATATATTATGAAGGCGTTTGAAGTTCAGTACAGTATTGTGGCAGCCGGATATTTTTGAAAATTTTCGTATCTTCTGCATTATAGTAGGTATTCTGAAAGTCCTAAAACCTATATCGTTTACGTCGAATAAAAATAGTAATGGAAAAAGAGTAATGGAGGTAAAAAAAAGATTTTAACCCTGATTATAATATGGAACTTAAACCATATATCTTCATCGCAAATGGAAGATATATGTTGAGATATAAGATGATGTGAGATTATCTCCGTGTATTGTTTGCTCGTATACTCTATGGATTTATTAATAAGTTTAAATTGAATAGTTTCACACGTTTTCGTATTTTCAATGTTTTTCGTATAAACAGACGTTTCAGTCACCTCGTCGTGGGCTTTATCAGGACCCGCGGTAAGAAGTTCATCATATTTATGTCTATAGCAGTCGAAAATTTGTTTCGACGAAAGTCGATTTTATTTATACTTATTCGGTTAATAATACGATTAATCGAGATACTTTTTAGGTGATCAACCAAAAATCAGTGTGTCAGACATAAATAGCAATGACTGTGGGGTGGCAGGACGCAACGTTGCTAAGGAACTAATAACCAACCTATTGTCATAATATTAGCCCAACACACCGCATTCTCGAAGAGAGTAGGTGCCATGCTAAGACCATATCCTTTATATGAGCGCACTAAATGCAAAACACGGACAATTTCTCATTGCCAATTAGATCGTTTGCAATGTACGAGTAGGTACCTTACAAACTGGGCGGGATTAACCCTGAGAAGTACATTAATGGGCATGACATAAATTGAGGGGTTAACACGTTGTAGTTACCAATAAAACTTCCTTCGTTGTTCTTTTGTCCCAAAACTTGTTAACTACGTTACTGAGTTTTGAATAAAATAACGAACAAGAGATATATTATATTCTTAATTTCCGTACAAAATAAATCAAACAATTTTGATACAAAATTGATTCCAATGTTCGCCTTTCATATGCTTCTTTAAAATCACTTCAAATGAGTAGACGTTTTAACGTGGCTGAAAGAATATATAAAAATACCCGACCCGTTTCTTCAGCGCGTTTTCCCGACGAACACATTCCGGAGCACGGTATTTTAATGGTGCAAGGTTTTCCGTCAAGAAAATCGCTCTGATAACCGCTATAAAAGATACTTTCTCGACTGAAAGATTTCCTAATTCTGAGCACGGGATTCCAAGAATAGGCTTACTGTTCCCTAGTTCGAGATCTAACTGGAGGTCTGCTTGTGGTTGGTGTTGTGTCTGCTTGTGGTAGGTGTGGTGTGGGTGTCTATCTCATTAGAAGAAAAGATGGTCATAACGAAATGGTCCGTGTTTTCCATCCGGTTCAATGGGCACAAAATGCAATAATCTTCGGAAATTCGGAGTGTTGCGATAATATGACGGTGGGTGTGGTATTGGCCATCCATACTCTGTTACATAAAAAAACTCATCTTGTCCAAACTAATATAAAACATGAACTACAGTGATTCGTTTAGTCAGTACTCACTTGTATTGTAGTGGTCCCTCAGCACGCAAGTCGTCGAAATTGCAAGATTTTCTTCTAACGTAGGTGGGTACTCTTAGATAAAAAATGTTCAGGTGCAGTGCCACGGAATGGCATTTATTTTATATAGACCTAAATCCTAAAAATATGGACCTAATCTGGGTGTCAGGGTAGAAGTTGCCAGGTATTCTTTGCGCAAGTCAGTGAGATGTCGCATCCAGACGGGCAAAATCCCTCGTCCCTGGAGCAGCAATGTTACGACACCACTGACTGCTTATGTGATGCGATGACGCTCGCTGTATAATCATTCACGAGTCGATCGCCTCGTCGCGTCTCGTCTCGTCGCCTATACACTGGGATAAATATTGATTGGTCCTAATGGAATGGTCTAGCTAGACTGTAGACCATTCTCTAGACTACTTAAAGCATACACCTAGCATAGCGCGCTTCGCTTACAAGACGAACAGACTGTGGGAGTGAGACGTCAACTCAAGTACCACTACAGCGAGTCGGGAGAGAGACGGAACATACATACCCGAAGAGACAACTTCTCGAATCGTTATCGGTACATAATATCCGCGCTCATGCAATGTGAAATGTTTTTTTGTCAAATAATTATAATTTCTCTAGTTTTTCTTAAAGAAAGTATGATGCAGGTCATATAGGTAGGTGAACGAGTGTAATAATTATATAATATTGCTTTTATTGCTATAACTTGATAACATTCACAATCTAACATTTTCAACAATTCTACAAATTCAAATAATTACGAAATTCTTCTTCCGTTCTTTAAAGTTTGACTTGGGCTGTACTTTTTGAGTCAAAGAGTCTCAAAATATATCATAAACTCGGACAAATATATTTTTTTCTGGTAAATAAAGGGTCTAAGGGGTTCTTTGTCGATCAAATTTCTTTACTTTTCTCATTATTTCAAAGTAAAACTAAGAAAATTACTTCCGATCATCATTTTGAAGCTAAAAGGCGATTTGGAATTTTTTAATCGAATGCGAGATGGAGGATTAAGCAAATCAGTACTTGGTTAAAGACCCTAAGATTAATTGCTGTTCTAATTCACAAATCTCTGTAACTGAAAATGAAAATGAAAATGTTTATTGTTGATAATGCTTACAATTACAATTAGATAAAGCTTATACTTACTTAATTTCTAAATTGTATTCTAAACTAAGTTATAAGTGTAAATAATGAAAATTAAATTATCTTATGTAACGAAAACATTATAAAGGTAACAAATAACTCAAAAATTAGTAGCTAAAGTAAGATAATTAAAATAAATAAAGAGCATATATCAACAAAACCGGCCAAGGGCGAGTCGGACTCGCACACGAAGGGTTCCGTACCATCGTACAATATTTAACTAAAAAAAATCACGTTTTTTGTCTGGGGCCCCCTTTTAAATATTATATTTTTTTTATTATACCTATTTGTTGAAAATTTCAGCTCTACCTATTATGTTTCATGAGATATAGCCCTGTGACAGACGGACAGACGGACGGACGGACGGACGGACGGACAGCGGAGGCTTAGTAACAGGGTTCCGTTATCACCCTTTGGGTACGGAACCCTAAAAAGGCTGACATATTGCTAAGGCTAGTCGCTGATTTTAAGTTTGGCCTGTTTCTCATTAGTAACGTTTCGTAAAATTATGTTACATTAGGTTTAAAAGTCAAGATAAAAGACATAAATTCATACAATTAGCACACAAATAAGTATCTTCAAATAGACTGTACAACCAAACAAGGTGAACAAACCAAATGAGAACTAAAAATGCTTTGGACGATGAGTTTCTTGGATGAGCGAAATATTTAGCGTATGTAAAGTAAAGATAAAAACATTTCATAAAAAATAAAAAAACTATGTAGCTGTCGATATTTGATGTGAGAGAAGATAACATTTAAATTTTTTTTTGAAACTATGTATGGTAATCATTTGTCGAATAGGAGGAGGAATATCGTTCCAACACTTGGACGCTGCGAACTTAAAGCTGCCTCGAAATGAGGAGCCATGATGCTTAGGAACAGCTAGCAGTACTCCGGACCCATGCGTGCCATACCTATGACTCTCTCCTTGCCACTTTAGTCTACTCCATAAGGGTGTGGGACTCTGTGATATAATAACTTTAGCAACTTGAGTGGCCAGGTGGAGTGTACGACGATTTTCCATTTTAAGAATATGTAGCTTGTTCAGAATGGGAGTTATATGAGAGCGTCTCTTAATATGCTCACAAAACCGAATACACGCGTTTTGAACCTGTTGGACTCTTCTAGACGTTTTTTTATGTATACAGGGGCCGTAGACAACATCTGCATAATTATGTTGCGAAAGAATCAGTGTCTCTGTTAGTTGATGTCGGACCTTGGTACTAAGATATTGTCGTATTTTATATAAGCTTTTGAGTTTACCGAACGATCTTCCAACCTTTTCGGTAATGTGTTCTTCATACCGGAGTTGACTGTCTATCTTGAGACCAAGGTTTCGCGCAGTTTTAACAATTGGCAGAACTATTCCATTCATCATAATAAGTGGGTTTCTAGACAGCACTTTTTTTACAGTATTTTTGTTTCCCAGTACTAAAACCAAGGACTTCTAGGGATTTAGCGCTAGACCATTACTCGCTGACCACTGCCAAACACTCTTCAAATCAATGTTAATATTATTAACAGCCTCAAGTATTTCGTTAGGATAGAATGAATATGATAGTTGGGAATCATCCGCAAATAGTACAGATCTCATATAATTTAGGCATAGTGGAAAATCAGCAGTGAAGGCAGTGTATAGCACAGGTGACAGGGATGACCCCTGAGGACAACCGCGCGGGACATGTTCACTGCTCGAGAATACGAGGTTTCCGTCTGCGCTAGTAAACTTAACTTTTTGCGACCTGTCTACTAAAAAAATACTTAAAAGGCGTATTGCATCCCCAGATAATCCGTAGTAACATAGTTTTGCGAGAAGTAGCTTATGGTCTAGACAATCGAACGCTCTTGAAAAGTCTAATAGAACTAAAAAGGTTGCTTTTCCTCCATCGGCTGCACTAAGTGCACCATCAGTAACTTGCAGGAGTGCAGTCGTCGTACTGTGATCGGAAACCCGATTGATTGTCTGGTATAATATTATGTTTATGAAGGTATGCTCTTAGTTTTTTCATAATTTTTAAAATCTTTCACTTGCTTTATTTTAGGTACGGGCGTGACGATTGCTGTTTTCCACTGTTTTGGGTATGATCCTGTTTCTATGCAGCTGTTAATTATGTGAGTGATAGGTGTGAGAGAGTAGGGAAGTGTCATGTCTATCATTTGTTTAGTAATTTCATCCGTACCTTCGGAACTCGGTTTAATTGATTGAATAGATTTTAGAATGGTTGTGCTACCAAAAAATCCTTAAGTTCAGAGGGATTCCATTTTAATTATATAACTAACTAGCGCCATCTTTGCAAGCATATTCAAACAACCTAATATACTCATACATTCGTTCTGAACAGTAGTTCCATTCGCGGTAACTAGATGGCACTAGAGCCACAAAAATACACGTCTATCGATACGCTATCATCGAATTTTCATGATTCCTATCTGAGTACGTAGAGTCGTATGCATATCAGTCAGTAATGATGTGCGTAGACTGGTTAGTAGGTACAGAGTCTTCTAGTAGGAAACAAAGCCAGCAGCCATTTACTGCCGTCATTTTAGGTAAGTGTTAGTTATCTTATTATAATGTTCCTTTTGTACCAATCTATTTGTATAGGTAGTTAAGAAGATACATGTAAGTATAACGTATTTTATAACGGGTTTTAATGTGGGATCTACTTGAACTTGTTGATACAACATTATGTCATCAAACACGTGGTGAGTTAGTACCTACTAACCTCTACCTAGTAACTGCGTGTGACGAAAGTTTTATCGGCTTGTTTATTTGTGTATGCGGCGCGGTAGCGGCCGCGGCGGCTGCGGTTCCTTCATGATTGCATAAACGCACTTTTGTAGACAAAATTTGGACGTGCGTCCGACCCTCTGTCGCCCTATCCCAATGGTGCGGTGACCTAGAACTTTGTACGTGGGTGGGTACCTACCTAGATATCGAGTGCCTCATATCAAAGGGGCGTAAGTGCAGATAAAAAAAATTGTGATTTGAGTTATCCAAAGTCACTTTTAAAACATATCAAAAACACGGTTTTTTTAAAAAGAAATTTCTTTTCGTATGTCATAAAAACAAAAAGAAGTATTGTATGGTTGGTTTCGATGATTTGTACATTGGAACAGAAAGATGTAACCAAATGTAGGCCAACACAGAATAATAATGTTTACACATTTTCAGATATCGAATAGACGTATGAGCATGTGTGTTTATTCTTCCAGTGTTTTATCAAATAGGCGTAAGCACAAACGCCACACATTGGACCCACATACGTTTTCCTTGCAAATGCCAATGCCTACTGTGGCGTTGAGGGCGATGCGCTCCGTACCATTCTTTGATCAGTGGAAATAGCCCAACATTTGACCGTATCTGGTACCGTGGCCCTCTAGCAAGCATCCGTCCAGCATTCCATCCAAGATTTGCTCATGGATCTAACTACCTGTCGGCTTATGCGCTGCCGTTGATGGTGCGAATTCGGAACATCTCCCGATCGGGGCTGTTGTCCCGCAGGGCTCCGTGCTGTCAGCTACGCATTTTTTATCTTCATTAAATATTTAGAGTCACTAGGCGTTAGATTCTCATTCTCAGAGTTGCACAGCTCAACGAGGCGCAGTGTTATGTGCGCATTTGTGACGAAATGCACTTATCCATCTTAAAAAGAGAAAGATAGTGGTGCGTGAACGGGCGAGGATTTCAACCTAGACCTCTGGTATACAAGGCAAGTCCCCGCGCCACTAGGCTACGAGCCTAGCTACAAAAGTTCTTGAAAAAGTAGCTATCTGCGGCCAGGAGAACCTTGTCGCCTTCGACGTTCGTAAGATGCAATGCTGTGTTTTCTCTGCCAAGCCTTTTCTCTCCAAATTTACATGGCAATGACTGATTGCCCACTTGAAATAATCACCTGAGCAGTAGTAATTTCTCAACGACTGTGAACTGGAATAAAATCGTAAATATCAATGGAAAAAATGTCAAAATTATTAGTAATTATTCTTCGCTAGAAGTAATCGAACCGGCAGAAAAAAATATTACGAATCGGGTTGTGTAATTTTTATCTAATGTATGAAATAAAGAAAAAACTGGAACTGATTGTGATTTCACAAACAATACCACAGAAATCCTAATGTGATACAAAAATATTTAGGAGTTTGTAGAGGCACCGTTCTTTCCCACATATATGATGCGTAAATGTGGTAAGTGTGATTTCGTTTGGATTAGGCGCGTAGAAAGCGGACAGGAGCATGGGAAGGAGTTGGAGAAGGCCGTCGAGTGTGCCGCTCGGGACGGAGTGGCGCCGCTTCCGGGGCAGACGGCGAGCCGACGGCACCACCACACAGTGAGCTCTCGACGTTACGTCAACTGTTTTAGTGAGATGTCTAACATATGTCTAGTCTTCAGACAGAGATGTCTGCGTCGGTACAGAAAGACGTGGCCATCTTGCCTGATCATTTTGCATCGCAAACTATAAATTGCCAGATCCACTCCAACTTCCAAAATACTTTGGTCATACTTTGGTTGAAAGACGCCTCTAAATATTTATCCGTCATCGATCAAGTTATCACGCAGTCAAAAATGCACCGGATACTATAGTACTAGGGTATATTTTAGGAAAATAGGCGCCACTGACACCATAGTCATGTGCATCTCTAAATGTACAGTATGTCCATGGATAATGCTAACACGAAGCTTAGCTAATTTATAACATTGACCGTTGTAATGATAGAGACGTGGTAAATATTGATTGTAATCACAGATTGTAATATTACACAGTCATGAGAAAACTGAGGATATTTAGGATTTATATTTTTACATGCTGCTTGGAACAACCAAGTGACCGATTACAATAAACTGTTTACACAGAAAATAATACAAACTTGTTTTTTTTTGTGTTTAATACTAGGTCCTTAAATATGAAATTGGCGTTTGGTCGAACTGGTAAATTTAATCTCAAATATCTGCTTGGGAATTCCAAATTCAAATTTAGGCTTGTGCATTGTGTATTTGGGTTTCGAATTTAGTGATAAATTTATTAAAAAATATGAGTTATAAAAATCATAAACCTAGCGCGCGCATACTTGCTATGATAAAAATACAATTACTTTTCAAATATGGTTGCAAATACCTACAAATAAGAGGAGAGGTCATCAACGAAACCACAGCGTTCGAAAGCTTTGTCGACGAGCTCAGAGGCGAGGTTGTGTTCGGTGTTGCAGGTACGTGATCCGCGACGTGCTGCCCGAGGACACGGAGCGCTGCCTGGACTTCATGACCGAGGCGTTCCTGAGGGATGAGCCCCTGTGCCACGCGTTAGGTAAGTTCAGGGTCGAGGTTGTGTAAGGTGTTGCAGGTACGTGATCCGCGACGTGCTGCCCGAGGACACGGAGCGCTGCCTGGACTTCATGACCGAGGCTTTCCTGAGGGATGAGCCCCTGTGCCACGCGTTAGGTAAGTTCAGGGTCGAGGTTGTGTAAGGTGTTGCAGGTACGTGATCCGCGAAGTGCTGCCCGAGGACACGGGGCACTGCCTAGACTTCATGACCGAGGCGTTCCTGAGGGATGATCCCCTATGCCACGCGTTAGGTAAGTTCAGGGTCGAGGTTGTGTAAGGTGTTGCAGATACGTGATCCGCGACGTGCTGCCCGATTATCGATATCGTTACATAATTATTTAGTCGAGTAAAAGTTTTGGTTGCTTAAATGTCATCAGATCGATAAATCAGTCATATAATTTGAATTTATATAACTCTTTTGCGAGGTTATAGTCGTGTTAATGAGGTTTCTTAATGAATCTGAAGCACTTAAAATCAATGATCTGAAGCGACCGTAGCGCCATCAATCATTGCCAACAAATGCAATAAACGGATGCATGCTAGTTAGCATGTCTTACAATATATGGCGCTGACCACTTGAACGTGAAATCAAGAACACTAAACCTAAATCAAGACTACAGGGCACATACGCCAACGTGCGCGAACTGCTCTGAGGACCACACCGCCAATAATGCGAGGTGCCCAGCATTTAAGCGGGAGCAGCGCAACATGAAGGCGCGTACAGTAGCCCTCTCTGGCAGCCAGACCCAAGAAGACCACCGCATGCCCCCAGCTGACAATACTACCCTCATGGCTATGGCAAATCTATCTCGCCGAAGAGAAAGGAGCGCCACAAGCGGCCGCCAACATCGACGGAGGGGGGGCAGCAGTGCCCGACCGAGAAGCCGTGGCCCCGGGGATGACTCCCGCCAGCTGTTCGAAGCAAAGATCAGCCGAAGCCCAGACCTACCCATAGCTACCCTCGGCGTTCTGCGGGAGGTCCTGCTTGTGCTGCAGACCGGTACGGATCCGATCTCGGTGGTATCCAGCGGTAGCACACGGTTTGCCCAGCTGCTGAACGGTTGATCCGCATGCCCGCGGGAGCAGACGCGCCAACAGTTTCGGCTACCCTGGACCTGGCGCCCCAGCCCCAGCGCGAGCGCCACCTGGACGGACCTAATACACCTCGTCCCTAGAGACGACCACACCGGCCTAAATTAGACCAGCCGGCGGTGCGTCGTATTGTCAGCCTCAGTGGCCCAGTGGCGCGACACTTCGGCGATCGCTCTCCGAAGTTAAGCAACGCTGGGTCCGGTCAGGTCTTGGATGGGTGACCATTCGACCGTTGAGAGAGGCTGGCCGTGGTTCGGATTCCACGTTAAGCTGTAGGTCCCCTTCCTTACTTACCAGGTGGTAGGGTTTATCCCGCCCGGGTTGGTACCATCGCATTGGATGAACGATGGTCGAAGCGGCAATGAAAATTGTCCGTGTTTTCCATCCAGTTCAATGTAGCCGTGCAATATAAGGAAGGTCCTGGCATGGCACCTAGTTCCCATGTGGTGTGTTGGGCTAATACCATGACAGAACGTGTGGTATTAGCCATCCATGTCCAGTCACATAAAAAAAAATGCCACAATCGAAACATCGCCACCGCGCACGCATGTCCTCTAAAATGCGTTCGTCAAGTCAGTTCGCCACTCTCGTTCTTCCTTACTCGTTAGCCGTGAGTCTCGAGAACCGATTCACGTTCCCATGTCCACAGAGCTCCATGGCATGCGATAAAGTGTAGGCATGCTCGGTCTCAGGGATCCCAGCGGACGCGGTGTCGGTGGCTACGATCCAGCAGAACTGGCGCGAGTACTTGGCGTACGAGACGGCGCTGGCGTGCTACTCGCTGGATGCGAGCGGGCAGCTCGCTGACCTCGTCGCCGTCAACATTTGCCTCGTCAAGAGCGCCGACGACCCTGATGAGGATATCGAGCAGGTGACAATTCTCTACATGCTTTAGCACATGGGTAAGGTCGTAGTTTTTGCCACATTGTGACACAAAAACAGCACGATAGCGTTTCGGTTCGGATATGATCCAGGAGCCTGAATTGTTATTATATAATTATGTTACTATTGTTAATAACATAAATTATAGCCATGAAATGAGCAGATAGTTGGTTATTAGTCAGGATGTGCTGATTATATTCTGGTTATGGTGTGGTCCACGGAGGAGGGAGGTAGAGAGGAGATGGTCTAAGCAAACTGGGTCTGTGTCCACTAAGTGGGTCTCTACGTCACAGCCCACGTGATAAGAGGGCGTGGCTTAGCGTCATTCGCGACATGGCGCTGGCGGTGTTAGGTTGTGGAACAATCTTGTGGTCTGCTTCGCAATTTTAGGCGAACAGTCGATTACATGATGAGATTTTGTGTAAAATGTTGACAAACATTACACAGGAAAAAAATATTTAAAATCTGTAGGTGGAATTACGCTTTATTTGTTAGTAAAACCCCTCATATTTTATAATTTGAGTCAATATTCGAACATTGTATCGATGTATCGGTCTTGCTATTTGTCGATAGATGTCGCGCAAACATTTTCTTTGCACGGTAAGAAATGTTGATCTCATGATGCAAATTTTTATGACATTTTTAAATAAATATTATTTGAATCCGCGCGAATGCATAGATATAAATTTCGAAGGTAAAATGCAAAAGGCAAATCTAGTGGGGCGGTGCATGACCCCACCATGAAGTGTTTTTCCCCCCGTTTCCCCTCGCACATGTGACACTCCGTTTTCTAGTAATATGAGTTAACACAATCTCCTCTCTACCTCTCTTCTCCGTGGTGTGGTCTAAGCAAAAAACCAAAATAACTAATTGATATTATCTATGAACTTGAAGCAGTCATAGTAAGATATGCTTTGACATTTGGAGCGGCCGTCCACGCTTTTGAACTCAGGCTGATTTAGAATTGGCTGTCCTGCTTCCAGATCTCGTCATTCCAGCATCACCCGTAGTTCCTGGCCCGCTTCTGACATCCGGGATAAATTATCCGGCTTAAATTTCAATGTCGATGGACGCAAAGAGCGGGACGGCCGCTTCAATAGTCATGATACGCCATCCATATTCGTAATTGTCTTAATGAAATACTCATTATTGTTTTGTACAAAGCTAAATTAAGCTGCCTTTTTGTCTGCAGTCAGCACTGAGGGTAAACTGACTTTCAGTAAGTATCTAGTTATCTATCTATCAATCAGCTAAGTTCACTCAGTTGCTTTTTATTGGAGTTCCGTACCCAAAGGGTACCAAACGGACGGTACGTCCGTCCATCCGTCCGCCCGTTTGTCCGTCCGTCTGTCACAAGGCTGTATCTCATGCACCGTAATAGGTAGGCATTTGAAATTTTCACAGAGTGTGTATTTATTTGGCCGCTTTAACAGCAAACAGGTAAAATTAAAACAATAAAAATTAAAGCCCCATACAAAAAACGTGATTTTGTTGTGTGAAATTTTGTACGATGGTACGGAACCATTCGTGTGCGAGTCCGACTCGCACTTGGCCGGTTTTTAAAGTAACTCCAGTCCTCCCGGCCCTCAGCGGTACGGAACCAATGCTTTCCGCCGACGCACTTGATGTCGTCGACCCACCTGGTGACCCGCCAGTGTAGGACACGGTTACTCCAACGGTCGTCGTCTCTTCGGCCGACGTGACCAGGCCATTGCCATTTCAGCTTAGCCATCCGGTGTCCAATATTTACTAGTTTGGTACGTCGGTGGATTGCCTCGATTGGCTCGCTCCATTGCTCGGAGGGCAAATTTCAACCTTTGGACAACGGCGACCGTCAGTTTCCACTTTTCACACCCGTACGTCATAACCGGGAGGACGCACTGTTCATATATTCGGGTCTTGTAAATTTTGCGGAAGGTCAGACCTCAGAGCTTAAGCTTTCCGAAGGCAGCCCTACCCAGTTGAATTCGTCTCTCAACCTACTTAGCCCTTGTCTACCAAGCCGCAGTATTTGACCGAGATATACGTACTTATTTATCAACCTGTTCGATCACTTCTCCGATACGATCGATAACGATTTGTCCCTCCGTCGTACCCTCGGCCGCTATGATCTTGGTTTTGTCCCGGTTCATTTTTAGACCTACCTTTATCGATACTTTATGAAGGAGACCATGCTGGAATTCTGGAGGGCATGTCTGAAGCTGAACATTTCGGGAATTTGACAAAAGAACGCACGCTGCTGCGCATCGTTAAAAAGTTACATCAAGGTAGACAACTACAAAACATCAGTGGCAATGGCAGCTGCGTTTTTACTGCAGTCAATATTTCAAATACGTGCAAGAGCTGTCCTATGACCGCATCGAGTGTCCTGTTAAGAGCTGTTGTGTCGCAGGCAGTCGGCGACAGTTGGCGGCTGCTGCTGCGCACGCTGACGGCGGCCGAGGCGACGTGCGACGTGTTCGAGCGGTACGGCGTGTCGCGCTACCTCACCTCCAGCGGGCTCACCGTGGCTCCCGCCCACCGCGGGCAGAACATCGGCGCCGAGCTGTTCCGCGCTAGGTAAAACACAGTTGTGACACGATGCCGTGATACCCACCTCCAGTGAAACAGCGCGGGCACGTCGTCGGCGCTCGCCGCCAGGTGCGGCTACGAGGTGCTCGGGGAGCTGCGCTACAGCGACATGCGGCCGCTGGGCGTCGACCTCTCCAGCGTTGTCGCCGCGGCAACCCCTCCGCGATGCACATGTGTTGTGTAGTGTAGTGTCTCGTATGTCGGCAGGGAGCCGCTGTGCCTCGCGCTGGGGCTGCGTGCGACGGCCACGGTGTTCACGGCGCGCACGTCGCAGGCGCTCGCCGCCAAGTGCGGCTACGAGGTGCTCGGGGAGCTGCGCTACAGCGACATGCGGCCGCTGGGCGTCGACCTCTCCAGCGTTGTCGCCGCCGGCACACCCTCCGCACTACACATGGGCACGCGCTTCTCCGCGCCCGAGCCCTCCGCAAGCATTAACTAGCGCCATCTATTTATCAATACAACTTCTTCCTGGGACCTTATTGTGTGTATGCTGCTCAGTGTCCACAATGTAATCATTGTCTCAATTTATATTGTAAATGGGCCTCGCAGAAAAGCACAAAGTATTAAGTAAATTAAAAGTACTTAGGTACATTTAAATTATATTGTTTACTTATTTCTGTATCTGAGAGGTATAGAATCGTAAACGCCAAAAGAAGAGTGCAAAAACAGTTAGAAAGGGGGCTGCAGTAAGGTTATGAGGGAATTATTCCTCGAATTTGAATACTTCATAAATGGAAAGGTTTCTAGGAGGCTTTAACGCTAACACATTTTAATATAAAATTAACAATAAAAAAATGGCCTGAAGGCAAGGTAAAATGTGTGACTTAAGGTCGTGTGCCTCTAGCATACCTATAGATATGCAATCAGATAAGGAAACGTCTTATCACATTATGTCCAAAATGTATTAATAAAAATAATCAAACGACTTGCACAATAAACTAGGGCCTGTAGTCCCAGTTGTCACCTAAATTGGCGTTTACGGCAAACCGATTGACTGGCGTTTTCAAATGTAGGGAGAAATTTAACAGCGCGCGTAGTGGACTTTAATCGAACTAACATTTGCGAATCCGAGTTTGATTCAATTCCATAAGGGCGTAAATGCAACATTTTAATTTATTTAAAAATTACTACAACGAATTTCGACAATCCAAGAAGTACTTTTTTAGATTGAATTATGGGTAGACTCATAATTTAAAGACAAAACTATAAGACCCCTTTGCTTTGATTGCTCAAACGGGCCAAATATGAATGAAATGCAAAAAAAGTTTGAATACAGCTAAACAATCAATTTATTTTTCATGTTTTGGAAATTTCTAGTTCAGTGGTATTTATTTTTAAAAATAATAAAATGTGCCTTCACTTACGCCCTTATGGAACTGAATGTGATCGGTTACCCCCTTAAAAAACAGTAAACACAACTTCCTCAATTCGGTACGTAACATGATTTACTCATCTTTGGGCCAATCTGTTGAATTTTTATTGTGTGGTATGTTTTAATCGAGAGAATGGAAAGTTGTTGGTTTCGATTAAAAAGCCATTTTGTGGTCTTTATCTAACTCAAAATACAAAATTTTGAGTTAGATAAAGCTTTTTGTTCAGTTCAGATCGGGGCTAATTGTTATTAGTCATTTAAGTTATAGGTGCCTTTTCTTATGTTTCTAAACAACTTCTTCTTCAAACTTATTCTGTAGGTTTTGTATTTCATTGTTGCAAAATCAAATGACTCAAACTGAATCCAGACCATAATCGATTATGGCACCGATTGTCTAGGTGTCAGATTTTGTACCCGTGTATGAAAGGTGCATCAGGACCCTCCACTAATTATGTTTTTTTTAAGTCATCAACATAAAGTTACCTCCATATTGATGACACAAATTGAGTTATCATTATTGGAGCATGAGTTTATCAACCCGCTATTTTTAGAAGCCGTAAAAATGTCGTGTCGTTGCAGCGAGGGGACACAATTTTAAAGTTTGTTGCGAAATACTTAGAATATAAGGTCGGTTCTTGCGGTTCGTTCGAATTTGCGAGTTTCGCAAGAATATATATTTTTTTGCACTTTTTTCAATTTTTATAATTTTATTATGTTTATATACTCACTCAGATAAGTGTATTTGGAAAGGCACATTCGTTTTTTAATAAATGGACGGAAAGGAATGACGGGGCGGAAGGCGATGAAAACTCCATGGATGGTAATGACACACTATGGATGGCGATGACCTATTCGAAAAATGTGATAAAAAGACCTTGCAGTTAATGAACCATTTTTTAAATGTTATATGTAATAATAAGTAAATAACAAAATGTAATATAGGCAAATTTTCGTGAGCATATAAAATATGAATCTGTTTCAGCAGGCCTATTCCTGAAATTGCGTAATCATGATTCAAGAATCCTGAGTCTAGAAAACCGCTTTTATAGCGGTTCTCAAAGCGAATTTTTGCAAGGAAAACCATAATTTTGTCAAGAAAATCGCTTTAAAAACGATAATAAAAGCGGTTTTCTAGACTCAGGATTGCTGATTACGAAATTCCAGGAATAGGCCTGTTGTAATGGCTTGATGGGGATTCAGATAAAAAGAGTCAGAAACTTTGGACAACGTTGGGATCAGATTCTTTGCCATGTCAATTATAGGTGTCATGTCCGCCCAAAATGCAGCTGCGTTCTGGCTCAGACAGCTGCTTATCGTGCAGGTCGATTTTGCTGTTAAGCCTTGGGTATTATGCACATACCAAAGTGAAATCCCTGGTCTTTTTCGTGGTATCTAAGGCTATATTTTTTACTAAAGTCAACATGAATGAGAACTTAGTCTTTATTCAAGTTTTCCTTGAGTGATTTTGCTGCGTCAAATTGATCCACAATGTTCCTAATGTGTCCTAACTTTGTTTAAAAAGGTTCAAGGGTTGTCTTCATTCTATGTTTTATTTATAACTATCTTATCTTTGTCCTCCCCACCCTTTGCCATGTAAGTTTGCTTTTCAATTCCCCATTCGAAATAGATTACTCTCTTTTTATTATTTAACTCACTTTAAACTCAAATACATTTATCGCTACAGGGGTCAGAGCAAAGTTTATTCAACACTACTGTTGTTAATGCTTTGGATATGATCCTACACTTATTAAGCGCTTTTATTATAAGATTGACATTGGCGTTTAATTTAAATTGTAAAGTATTAAGCTCATTGTTGGAAAAGACGACCCAGTATATATTAGATAAATTACTATATTTACAAAAAACTGCATAGCTGTTATTTCCCTTTTCTTTGCAAAACTTGTCATGGAGGTTTTTCAAATTATCGGTTAAATACCTCTTTTGCTTCCTTTCTCCCCTTCCTTTCACAACCTCTCATTTGCATGCTGCCAAACGGCTGTACGAATCTTCTTCATAAAAGCCTTCTACCTATTTATTTCTGCCTTCTCTTTGCTTTCATTTCTCGATCTTCCACCAGTTTCTTTCTCAGAGTAATCGGGATGCGCGATTTGACTGTTCTTTTAACTTCTGGCCACTTGGTAGATTTTTTCTGTATAAGGTCTTTATGTAGTTTTTTTCAGGTTCAAAGTGTTGCTGATACTCCGAGACTTAGTTTTTATCAAAAAACAACTTCTTCACGTTTTCAATTGTGTTTTTCTATATGTTTTATATAATGTCATCCTATTTTTTTTTCTTGAGTGTCTTCCGGTGTTCGTTGTTCTTTAACTCTCTCCTTTAGGAGTTTTGTACTTTTTCTGTATATTTTTTTCTGTTCCTTTAATTTTAATACTTCAGTCTGTAGGGCTTTAATAGTTTTGCTGCTCGGTATCCTAATTTGCGCATGGCAGAAGAGAATACGGATTTAGTATATCGTGGTGCTTGTACATACCTCGTCGAAGTAGAGGATTCTGTATTTTTTAAATCTTGAACCGCTTGGTGGTCAGGTTCTGGGATGTCAGGCTAAGGTTCAGGAACGGATGTTAGCCTCAGGATCATTTTGGCTTTCAGGTGAGTCATGAAGCAATTTTTTCAAGTTCTTGCTGCTGTATTTTTTCTTCCGATAATTTGGACTGTTTTTCCGCCATCTTTTTACTAAATATCTTTGGGCTCTTGCACTTAATTCTTGGATACTATATTTTTTTACCGTTTTTATTAGAAATATATCCTAGATAACCCATGGTGTGGTGAAATAAACATGGTGGTTGGTGAAAATGGTCATTCCTTTCCAAAGGGTATCATTACCATCCATAGCATATTTCCTGAAAATGGACGGTAATGATTTGGAAAGGAATGATGTTTTCGTAAATAATTGTAAATTACGAGTGACCCGTGTACCTAAACTGTAAAGTAGAGGTATTACATGCAATTAAACTTAAAATGGATTCAAACAGGTATTTATCAAAAATAGGAAACTCTTAATAGCCTTTTAAAACGCTGGATTGTAATGATGGATGAACTGTGACAAAGTACTTTTCGAACAGCGAGGTTATAAATACCTCGGCTCGCAGTGACGCACGTCCGCCTACTCACGAATTCAGGGAAAGACTGTTAGATGAGAGGAGCGGGGATATCAGTGCAGTCGACGTGCAGGGACGGACTGAGTAAATTTTTTTAATTCCGTCGACGCGGAAGGCAATGACGGTTTTCGCTTGACAAAATAAAAAAGTTCGTTCTTTTAGTATTCCCACTACTATACAGACATAAGGGATTTAAATTATTAATCTGTATCAGATTCTCCATGGCACAGTTAATTTTATGTATTGGTTATGTTATTAATTTTAGAGAAGAACGCCCCTACAGCTACTACTTGGTCGTTTGGAAAGGGAGTGGAATGACATTTGGCCTAGTTTTTTCTCGATTACTCACTAGTGTTAACACGTAGATTAGAGTGGATAATGTACACCGCTGCATATTTTTATTACCAATTGATAACAATTCACAGAATTCGGCAAAACATTCTGGACATACCAAATTTGGGCCTGGAAGTGAAATCTGAACGAACCGCAAGAACTGCCCATAAGTGTCTATGGGACGTTAAGGACGTTTTATAAATATTGGCAAATCAAGCAATCTAGATAGATAGCATCACAAACTTCTGCCGAAGCCCAGACCTACCCATAGCTACCCTCGGCGTTCTGCGGGAGGTCCTGCTTGTGCTGCAGACCGGTACGGATCCGATCTCGGTGGTATCCAGCGGTAGCACACGGTTTGCCCAGCTGCTGAACGGTTGATCCGCATGCCCGCGGGAGCAGACGCGCCAACAGTTTCGGCAACCCTGGACCTGGCGCCCCAGCCCCAGCGCGAGCGCCACCTGGACGGACCTAATACACCTCGTCCCTAGAGACGACCACACCGGCCTAAATTAGACCAGCCGGCGGTGCGTCGTATTGTCAGCCTCAGTGGCCCAGTGGCGCGACACTTCGGCGATCGCTCTCCGAAGTTAAGCAACGCTGGGTCCGGTCAGGTCTTGGATGGGTGACCATTCGACCGTTGAGAGAGGCTGGCCGTGGTTCGGATTCCACGTTAAGCTGTAGGTCCCCTTCCTTACTTACCAGGTGGTAGGGTTTATCCCGCCCGGGTTGGTACCATCGCATTGGATGAACGATGGTCGAAGCGGCAATGAAAATTGTCCGTGTTTTCCATCCAGTTCAATGTAGCCGTGCAATATAAGGAAGGTCCTGGCATGGCACCTAGTTCCCATGTGGTGTGTTGGGCTAATACCATGACAGAACGTGTGGTATTAGCCATCCATGTCCAGTCACATAAAAAAAAATGCCACAATCGAAACATCGCCACCGCGCACGCATGTCCTCTAAAATGCGTTCGTCAAGTCAGTTCGCCACTCTCGTTCTTCCTTACTCGTTAGCCGTGAGTCTCGAGAACCGATTCACGTTCCCATGTCCACAGAGCTCCATGGCATGCGATAAAGTGTAGGCATGCTCGGTCTCAGGGATCCCAGCGGACGCGGTGTCGGTGGCTACGATCCAGCAGAACTGGCGCGAGTACTTGGCGTACGAGACGGCGCTGGCGTGCTACTCGCTGGATGCGAGCGGGCAGCTCGCTGACCTCGTCGCCGTCAACATTTGCCTCGTCAAGAGCGCCGACGACCCTGATGAGGATATCGAGCAGGTGACAATTCTCTACATGCTTTAGCACATGGGTAAGGTCGTAGTTTTTGCCACATTGTGACACAAAAACAGCACGATAGCGTTTCGGTTCGGATATGATCCAGGAGCCTGAATTGTTATTATATAATTATGTTACTATTGTTAATAACATAAATTATAGCCATGAAATGAGCAGATAGTTGGTTATTAGTCAGGATGTGCTGATTATATTCTGGTTATGGTGTGGTCCACGGAGGAGGGAGGTAGAGAGGAGATGGTCTAAGCAAACTGGGTCTGTGTCCACTAAGTGGGTCTCTACGTCACAGCCCACGTGATAAGAGGGCGTGGCTTAGCGTCATTCGCGACATGGCGCTGGCGGTGTTAGGTTGTGGAACAATCTTGTGGTCTGCTTCGCAATTTTAGGCGAACAGTCGATTACATGATGAGATTTTGTGTAAAATGTTGACAAACATTACACAGGAAAAAAATATTTAAAATCTGTAGGTGGAATTACGCTTTATTTGTTAGTAAAACCCCTCATATTTTATAATTTGAGTCAATATTCGAACATTGTATCGATGTATCGGTCTTGCTATTTGTCGATAGATGTCGCGCAAACATTTTCTTTGCACGGTAAGAAATGTTGATCTCATGATGCAAATTTTTATGACATTTTTAAATAAATATTATTTGAATCCGCGCGAATGCATAGATATAAATTTCGAAGGTAAAATGCAAAAGGCAAATCTAGTGGGGCGGTGCATGACCCCACCATGAAGTGTTTTTCCCCCCGTTTCCCCTCGCACATGTGACACTCCGTTTTCTAGTAATATGAGTTAACACAATCTCCTCTCTACCTCTCTTCTCCGTGGTGTGGTCTAAGCAAAAAACCAAAATAACTAATTGATATTATCTATGAACTTGAAGCAGTCATAGTAAGATATGCTTTGACATTTGGAGCGGCCGTCCACGCTTTTGAACTCAGGCTGATTTAGAATTGGCTGTCCTGCTTCCAGATCTCGTCATTCCAGCATCACCCGTAGTTCCTGGCCCGCTTCTGACATCCGGGATAAATTATCCGGCTTAAATTTCAATGTCGATGGACGCAAAGAGCGGGACGGCCGCTTCAATAGTCATGATACGCCATCCATATTCGTAATTGTCTTAATGAAATACTCATTATTGTTTTGTACAAAGCTAAATTAAGCTGCCTTTTTGTCTGCAGTCAGCACTGAGGGTAAACTGACTTTCAGTAAGTATCTAGTTATCTATCTATCAATCAGCTAAGTTCACTCAGTTGCTTTTTATTGGAGTTCCGTACCCAAAGGGTACCAAACGGACGGTACGTCCGTCCATCCGTCCGCCCGTTTGTCCGTCCGTCTGTCACAAGGCTGTATCTCATGCACCGTAATAGGTAGGCATTTGAAATTTTCACAGAGTGTGTATTTATTTGGCCGCTTTAACAGCAAACAGGTAAAATTAAAACAATAAAAATTAAAGCCCCATACAAAAAACGTGATTTTGTTGTGTGAAATTTTGTACGATGGTACGGAACCATTCGTGTGCGAGTCCGACTCGCACTTGGCCGGTTTTTAAAGTAACTCCAGTCCTCCCGGCCCTCAGCGGTACGGAACCAATGCTTTCCGCCGACGCACTTGATGTCGTCGACCCACCTGGTGACCCGCCAGTGTAGGACACGGTTACTCCAACGGTCGTCGTCTCTTCGGCCGACGTGACCAGGCCATTGCCATTTCAGCTTAGCCATCCGGTGTCCAATATTTACTAGTTTGGTACGTCGGTGGATTGCCTCGATTGGCTCGCTCCATTGCTCGGAGGGCAAATTTCAACCTTTGGACAACGGCGACCGTCAGTTTCCACTTTTCACACCCGTACGTCATAACCGGGAGGACGCACTGTTCATATATTCGGGTCTTGTAAATTTTGCGGAAGGTCAGACCTCAGAGCTTAAGCTTTCCGAAGGCAGCCCTACCCAGTTGAATTCGTCTCTCAACCTACTTAGCCCTTGTCTACCAAGCCGCAGTATTTGACCGAGATATACGTACTTATTTATCAACCTGTTCGATCACTTCTCCGATACGATCGATAACGATTTGTCCCTCCGTCGTACCCTCGGCCGCTATGATCTTGGTTTTGTCCCGGTTCATTTTTAGACCTACCTTTATCGATACTTTATGAAGGAGACCATGCTGGAATTCTGGAGGGCATGTCTGAAGCTGAACATTTCGGGAATTTGACAAAAGAACGCACGCTGCTGCGCATCGTTAAAAAGTTACATCAAGGTAGACAACTACAAAACATCAGTGGCAATGGCAGCTGCGTTTTTACTGCAGTCAATATTTCAAATACGTGCAAGAGCTGTCCTATGACCGCATCGAGTGTCCTGTTAAGAGCTGTTGTGTCGCAGGCAGTCGGCGACAGTTGGCGGCTGCTGCTGCGCACGCTGACGGCGGCCGAGGCGACGTGCGACGTGTTCGAGCGGTACGGCGTGTCGCGCTACCTCACCTCCAGCGGGCTCACCGTGGCTCCCGCCCACCGCGGGCAGAACATCGGCGCCGAGCTGTTCCGCGCTAGGTAAAACACAGTTGTGACACGATGCCGTGATACCCACCTCCAGTGAAACAGCGCGGGCACGTCGTCGGCGCTCGCCGCCAGGTGCGGCTACGAGGTGCTCGGGGAGCTGCGCTACAGCGACATGCGGCCGCTGGGCGTCGACCTCTCCAGCGTTGTCGCCGCGGCAACCCCTCCGCGATGCACATGTGTTGTGTAGTGTAGTGTCTCGTATGTCGGCAGGGAGCCGCTGTGCCTCGCGCTGGGGCTGCGTGCGACGGCCACGGTGTTCACGGCGCGCACGTCGCAGGCGCTCGCCGCCAAGTGCGGCTACGAGGTGCTCGGGGAGCTGCGCTACAGCGACATGCGGCCGCTGGGCGTCGACCTCTCCAGCGTTGTCGCCGCCGGCACACCCTCCGCACTACACATGGGCACGCGCTTCTCCGCGCCCGAGCCCTCCGCAAGCATTAACTAGCGCCATCTATTTATCAATACAACTTCTTCCTGGGACCTTATTGTGTGTATGCTGCTCAGTGTCCACAATGTAATCATTGTCTCAATTTATATTGTAAATGGGCCTCGCAGAAAAGCACAAAGTATTAAGTAAATTAAAAGTACTTAGGTACATTTAAATTATATTGTTTACTTATTTCTGTATCTGAGAGGTATAGAATCGTAAACGCCAAAAGAAGAGTGCAAAAACAGTTAGAAAGGGGGCTGCAGTAAGGTTATGAGGGAATTATTCCTCGAATTTGAATACTTCATAAATGGAAAGGTTTCTAGGAGGCTTTAACGCTAACACATTTTAATATAAAATTAACAATAAAAAAATGGCCTGAAGGCAAGGTAAAATGTGTGACTTAAGGTCGTGTGCCTCTAGCATACCTATAGATATGCAATCAGATAAGGAAACGTCTTATCACATTATGTCCAAAATGTATTAATAAAAATAATCAAACGACTTGCACAATAAACTAGGGCCTGTAGTCCCAGTTGTCACCTAAATTGGCGTTTACGGCAAACCGATTGACTGGCGTTTTCAAATGTAGGGAGAAATTTAACAGCGCGCGTAGTGGACTTTAATCGAACTAACATTTGCGAATCCGAGTTTGATTCAATTCCATAAGGGCGTAAATGCAACATTTTAATTTATTTAAAAATTACTACAACGAATTTCGACAATCCAAGAAGTACTTTTTTAGATTGAATTATGGGTAGACTCATAATTTAAAGACAAAACTATAAGACCCCTTTGCTTTGATTGCTCAAACGGGCCAAATATGAATGAAATGCAAAAAAAGTTTGAATACAGCTAAACAATCAATTTATTTTTCATGTTTTGGAAATTTCTAGTTCAGTGGTATTTATTTTTAAAAATAATAAAATGTGCCTTCACTTACGCCCTTATGGAACTGAATGTGATCGGTTACCCCCTTAAAAAACAGTAAACACAACTTCCTCAATTCGGTACGTAACATGATTTACTCATCTTTGGGCCAATCTGTTGAATTTTTATTGTGTGGTATGTTTTAATCGAGAGAATGGAAAGTTGTTGGTTTCGATTAAAAAGCCATTTTGTGGTCTTTATCTAACTCAAAATACAAAATTTTGAGTTAGATAAAGCTTTTTGTTCAGTTCAGATCGGGGCTAATTGTTATTAGTCATTTAAGTTATAGGTGCCTTTTCTTATGTTTCTAAACAACTTCTTCTTCAAACTTATTCTGTAGGTTTTGTATTTCATTGTAGCAAAATCAAATGACTCAAACTGAATCCAGACCATAATCGATTATGGCACCGATTGTCTAGGTGTCAGATTTTGTACCCGTGTATGAAAGGTGCATCAGGACCCTCCACTAATTATGTTTTTTTTAAGTCATCAACATAAAGTTACCTCCATATTGATGACACAAATTGAGTTATCATTATTGGAGCATGAGTTTATCAACCCGCTATTTTTAGAAGCCGTAAAAATGTCGTGTCGTTGCAGCGAGGGGACACAATTTTAAAGTTTGTTGCGAAATACTTAGAATATAAGGTCGGTTCTTGCGGTTCGTTCGAATTTGCGAGTTTCGCAAGAATATATTTTTTTTTGCACTTTTTTCAATTTTTATAATTTTATTATGTTTATATACTCACTCAGATAAGTGTATTTGGAAAGGCACATTCGTTTTTTAATAAATGGACGGAAAGGAATGACGGGGTGGAAGGCGATGAAAACTCCATGGATGGTAATGACACACTATGGATGGCGATGACCTATTCGAAAAATGTGATAAAAAGACCTTGCAGTTAATGAACCATTTTTTAAATGTTATATGTAATAATAAGTAAATAACAAAATGTAATATAGGCAAATTTTCGTGAGCATATAAAATATGAATCTGTTTCAGCAGGCCTATTCCTGAAATTGCGTAATCATGATTCAAGAATCCTGAGTCTAGAAAACCGCTTTTATAGCGGTTCTCAAAGCGAATTTTTGCAAGGAAAACCATAATTTTGTCAAGAAAATCGCTTTAAAAACGATAATAAAAGCGGTTTTCTAGACTCAGGATTGCTGATTACGAAATTCCAGGAATAGGCCTGTTGTAATGGCTTGATGGGGATTCAGATAAAAAGAGTCAGAAACTTTGGACAACGTTGGGATCAGATTCTTTGCCATGTCAATTATAGGTGTCATGTCCGCCCAAAATGCAGCTGCGTTCTGGCTCAGACAGCTGCTTATCGTGCAGGTCGATTTTGCTGTTAAGCCTTGGGTATTATGCACATACCAAAGTGAAATCCCTGGTCTTTTTCGTGGTATCTAAGGCTATATTTTTTACTAAAGTCAACATGAATGAGAACTTAGTCTTTATTCAAGTTTTCCTTGAGTGATTTTGCTGCGTCAAATTGATCCACAATGTTCCTAATGTGTCCTAACTTTGTTTAAAAAGGTTCAAGGGTTGTCTTCATTCTATGTTTTATTTATAACTATCTTATCTTTGTCCTCCCCACCCTTTGCCATGTAAGTTTGCTTTTCAATTCCCCATTCGAAATAGATTACTCTCTTTTTATTATTTAACTCACTTTAAACTCAAATACATTTATCGCTACAGGGGTCAGAGCAAAGTTTATTCAACACTACTGTTGTTAATGCTTTGGATATGATCCTACACTTATTAAGCGCTTTTATTATAAGATTGACATTGGCGTTTAATTTAAATTGTAAAGTATTAAGCTCATTGTTGGAAAAGACGACCCAGTATATATTAGATAAATTACTATATTTACAAAAAACTGCATAGCTGTTATTTCCCTTTTCTTTGCAAAACTTGTCATGGAGGTTTTTCAAATTATCGGTTAAATACCTCTTTTGCTTCCTTTCTCCCCTTCCTTTCACAACCTCTCATTTGCATGCTGCCAAACGGCTGTACGAATCTTCTTCATAAAAGCCTTCTACCTATTTATTTCTGCCTTCTCTTTGCTTTCATTTCTCGATCTTCCACCAGTTTCTTTCTCAGAGTAATCGGGATGCGCGATTTGACTGTTCTTTTAACTTCTGGCCACTTGGTAGATTTTTTCTGTATAAGGTCTTTATGTAGTTTTTTTCAGGTTCAAAGTGTTGCTGATACTCCGAGACTTAGTTTTTATCAAAAAACAACTTCTTCACGTTTTCAATTGTGTTTTTCTATATGTTTTATATAATGTCATCCTATTTTTTTTTCTTGAGTGTCTTCCGGTGTTCGTTGTTCTTTAACTCTCTCCTTTAGGAGTTTTGTACTTTTTCTGTATATTTTTTTCTGTTCCTTTAATTTTAATACTTCAGTCTGTAGGGCTTTAATAGTTTTGCTGCTCGGTATCCTAATTTGCGCATGGCAGAAGAGAATACGGATTTAGTATATCGTGGTGCTTGTACATACCTCGTCGAAGTAGAGGATTCTGTATTTTTTAAATCTTGAACCGCTTGGTGGTCAGGTTCTGGGATGTCAGGCTAAGGTTCAGGAACGGATGTTAGCCTCAGGATCATTTTGGCTTTCAGGTGAGTCATGAAGCAATTTTTTCAAGTTCTTGCTGCTGTATTTTTTCTTCCGATAATTTGGACTGTTTTTCCGCCATCTTTTTACTAAATATCTTTGGGCTCTTGCACTTAATTCTTGGATACTATATTTTTTTACCGTTTTTATTAGAAATATATCCTAGATAACCCATGGTGTGGTGAAATAAACATGGTGGTTGGTGAAAATGGTCATTCCTTTCCAAAGGGTATCATTACCATCCATAGCATATTTCCTGAAAATGGACGGTAATGATTTGGAAAGGAATGATGTTTTCGTAAATAATTGTAAATTACGAGTGACCCGTGTACCTAAACTGTAAAGTAGAGGTATTACATGCAATTAAACTTAAAATGGATTCAAACAGGTATTTATCAAAAATAGGAAACTCTTAATAGCCTTTTAAAACGCTGGATTGTAATGATGGATGAACTGTGACAAAGTACTTTTCGAACAGCGAGGTTATAAATACCTCGGCTCGCAGTGACGCACGTCCGCCTACTCACGAATTCAGGGAAAGACTGTTAGATGAGAGGAGCGGGGATATCAGTGCAGTCGACGTGCAGGGACGGACTGAGTAAATTTTTTTAATTCCGTCGACGCGGAAGGCAATGACGGTTTTCGCTTGACAAAATAAAAAAGTTCGTTCTTTTAGTATTCCCACTACTATACAGACATAAGGGATTTAAATTATTAATCTGTATCAGATTCTCCATGGCACAGTTAATTTTATGTATTGGTTATGTTATTAATTTTAGAGAAGAACGCCCCTACAGCTACTACTTGGTCGTTTGGAAAGGGAGTGGAATGACATTTGGCCTAGTTTTTTCTCGATTACTCACTAGTGTTAACACGTAGATTAGAGTGGATAATGTACACCGCTGCATATTTTTATTACCAATTGATAACAATTCACAGAATTCGGCAAAACATTCTGGACATACCAAATTTGGGCCTGGAAGTGAAATCTGAACGAACCGCAAGAACTGCCCATAAGTGTCTATGGGACGTTAAGGACGTTTTATAAATATTGGCAAATCAAGCAATCTAGATAGATAGCATCACAAACTTCTGTAATATATAATAAGTACTCGATTTTCCAAATCGAAAGATATTTAGAAGAAAAAAAGTATAGTCCGTACGCTGAGTTTGTGTCTGCATTAATTAATTAAAACAACGTTCAGTTATTCTCGAAGTTCCGAAATATTATTTGTGGTCATATTTCAAATCAAATCAAATCAAATCAAATCAAATAATTTATTGTAACATAATTAGGCAATGGTACAGAGTAATCTTACCACTACCTACAAAATGCTCTTCGTCACGTTGCACCCACATACACAGCGGTCTAGACTACAATTGAAAAGTATTTTAGGTCGTAGAAAGTATTTTCTAGGAGCCAGTTGTGTGAGCGAGTGCAAAATTTTCCATAATCCAACTCTTGTCGGATTTGTTTTGGAAGTTTGTTATAGATGTTAATGCTATTATAGTGAAGGCTTTTCTTATATTTACTTTTGTAATGTTTTTTCTGTGTAACATTACCCTTATTCCTAGTATCATATTTATGTATTTGTTCACTAAACTCTGACGGATTCCTTCTCACGTGCAACGCAGTCTTCTTTATGTAGATGTCGTTTACAGTAAGCATAAGAGAAGGAAATTAATAGCTCCGTCGACTTATCTAACGATCCATTTTCCTTTCCTTTGCTTCACTACAGAAATTTCTTCTTTAACCTTTTCAATAACAGCGAAAGCAATCCGATTTATTACTTTATTTCGTTAATTTCGCCGTAGAATAACTTGAAACACTTATAGTTACGTTCTGTGGTACTGTACTTGACTGCAGTGGGAATGATTTTTGGTCAGCACAGACTTTATAGTTACTAAAGTACTCGCTACTCGACTAATATACTAACATAGTCTGTACGATCCTTAAATTTAAAATGCAGTAGGTACTAGTGTTTAAATTGATATTTTGTCCAAGCAAAGTGTCGCCATGAACTGAATTAATTTGATGCTACCATTTAAAAAATAATTGAAGATAGTTTCGTTTTGGGTTCGATCAAAACATTGGCGCTGGTAGGGTTGCTATACATATTATTAGCTAGTCATCCTTAAGCCATCGCTTTGATGGCAACACCTACTGCTCTGATCCCGCACACTAGGTGGTACGGTTAAGCCCGCCCGGGTTGGTACCATAGGTTTGGATGAAAAGATGTCAGTGACAATGAAAAATTGTCCATGTTTTCCATCCAGTTCAATACAGCCGTGCTCATAAAGGGAAGGTCCTGGCATGGCACCTAATTCGTTTAACAATGCAGTGTGTTGGGCTCATATCATGACTGTGGGTGTGGTATTAGCCATCCATAAAAAATACTGTTTCCTCACATTAAATCGATTAGAAAAACTAAATTAAAAGAAAAGTAGTCATAATTTTAAATAGTTTATATAGAAATAGTAAGTTCACCAAGAGTTCACCAGCACACGTAGTAATTACTTAGAAATGTGTTGAAATAATATAAATATATTATCATTGTTTTTTTGTTTATCATAAAATACAACCAAATATTTTATATAGCACACGCCAGTTTTGAAAACTGTATTGGAATATCTAAATAGTATGATAGTGATAACAAACAACCAGAACTCGTTTTTTATAACAAGCCACACGCCTCATATCACAAACACAATCTCATGAGTAGATAGGACGATGCCAATTCTTCTATGGTCAAGAAAAGCTGTGCACACATCAATGTTATTCAATGAAACTAAAGTATTTCTTTCACATACTTACACACATTTTGATTGATTAAATTGAATTGAAATAAATCGAAGCTGAAACCTGTAGATTTGAATAATTAAAACCTTGATTGGGAAACTTTAAAGTTGCCCAAATGGAGACGGACTGGCAATAGTTTAAGAAATAAACATGCTTTTCATATCACATTATAGATGGTTCCACCCAAAAACTTTAAAAAAGGAATGGCAAGAGAGATGTTTACAGTTCGCTGTCAGTACGAGCGACTCCATAATACTGTAAATGCGTATTTAAACCTAAAACTTGCTAAATTGGAATTCAGATTTATTAATCTTAAAATATAATAAATTAAGTTATGTGAAACACATCTTATAAAAACATCACACAATCCATTCTCAAAGAGATCAATTGAATTCAGTTTACAATAGATATAAATTATTATTACTTATATTTAATCTGACATTATAAAAATATCTATACAAAATGCAATGTTGCTATTTATTTAGCCTTTCAAGGTAGAATCTGCTGACAGCTTGCAGCACAGCAGGTAGTGGTAGGTAACGTCACTGCTGCAACACTGCTAGCAAGACACACACTCCAATTGGTAGCGTTCATGCCCGTAGCACACCTGTCAACAAAGACTTCACGTTAAGATGTCTACTATGTTATTAGACTAATTACATAATAATAATCATAAAAAATAAGAATTCCTGTGATAGGCACACATCACATAAATCTCCAATGTTATAACAAAAATGTACGGCTACCTTCTTCGGACAAAATTCTCTTCTCATTGGCTCGTAGCCTAGAGGCGCGGGGACAGGCCTAGCCTACCAGTGGTCTGGGTTCAATTCCGACATGCACCGCTGTCTTTTTTATTCCGAGTTCGATAAGTGCATTGCGTCACGAATGCAAACTGCTCCATGGTTCGGAATCCATGTAAAACTGTAGGTCCCCTTCCCCTACTAGGTGGTAGGGTTTAAGCCCGCCTGGGTTGGTACCATCGCATCAGATGAAAAGATGGTCGAAACGGCAATTAAAAATTGTCCGTGTTTTCCATCCAGTTCAATGTAGCTGCGCTCGTAAAAAAGGAAGGTCCTGGCATGGCATCTAATTCCTTAGGGAATCAGGTGTATTGGGCTAATATCATAACGGTAGTTGTGTGGTATTAGCCATCCATGTCAGGTCGCATAAAAAAAAATATGTTTTACTGTTAGAATTTCAGTCGTACTAGGTATTACTTAGGCGGCAATACTGGTGTGTAGTGTGCATCTCATTCGGAGTTTATTATTTTATTATTTTCTGCAATCTGAATTCCTCTAAGGCACCCGGGAACGCCATTCCCTTTTGCCATTAAGGTGCTAGGACTAGTCAACTACTCGCGCCATACAAATGCACCTTTACACAAATGTAATAATATGTAGTGAAACGCCAGACTGATAATGGATTGTTAATATTTTTTTATTCCATCATTTATTTAAATAATAATAATAGTAAAAGTATGTTTTTCACATTAAACATCTGAAAGTTATATGATTTGTAGGTATAAGCAAAAGCAGCTTATTTGTTTATGCAAATGCATAAACAAATAATTCCATTTGCTTTAAGATTTGTATATTTAGTCAAAAAAGTTCGGAAATGGACACCGTTTCAGCAATGATTTTGTATAGAAAAAGGAAACATGCATTAACGTAAATAGGTTGATTCCTAGACAAGGAATCATGTATTGTAAGAATGACACTTATAATCGTCAGACTTAGTTAATTAACTTGGGGTGCTTCGTCTAACTTTGCGATTTGGCTAGTACCAGGGCCTTAAAGTACCGCAGTGTCGAGTGAAGCTCGATACTCACTATAGCTTCTCCTGCAGCCACTGCTCCGTGAGCTCATCGAGCTCGCGCGCCTCGAAGACGCGCGTGAGGTCCACGGCGGCGGCGAGCGCGCGTCGCGTGCCCGCGTACATCATCTGCAGCTCCATCTGGCTGTCGCGCGGCGTGTAGAAGATGAAGCACATCGGGAACGACGTGCGCCCGTCCGCGTGCGACAACTTGTAACTGCGACACGCGTGCGCACACAGAGGTCTCGACTAAAATACAGAAGTGTCGAGTGAAGCTCGATACTCACTATAGCTTCTCTTGCAGCCACTGCTCCGTGAGCTCATCGAGCTCGCGCGCCTCGAAGACGCGCGTGAGGTCCGCGGCGGCGGCGAGCGCGCGCCGCGTGCCCGCGTACATCATCTGCAGCTCCATCTGGCTGTCGCGCGGCGTGTAGAAGATAAAGCACATCGGGAACGACGTGCGCCCGTCCACGTGCGACATCTTGTAACCGCGACACGCGTGCGCACACAGAGGTCTCGACTAAAGTACAGAAGTGTCGAGTGAAGCTCGATACTCACTATAGCTTCTCTTGCAGCCACTGCTCCGTGAGCTCATCGAGCTCGCGCGCCTCGAAGACGCGCGTGAGGTCCGCGGCGGCGGCGAGCGCGCGCCGCGTGCCCGCGTACATCATCTGCAGCTCCATCTGGCTGTCGCGCGGCGTGTAGAAGATGAAGCACATCGGGAACGACGTGCGCCCGTCCGCGTGCGACATCTTGTAACCGCGACACGCGTGCGCACACAGAGGTCTCGACTAAAGTACAGAAGTGTCGAGTGAAGCTCGATACTCACTATAGCTTCTCTTGCAGCCACTGCTCCGTGAGCTCATCGAGCTCGCGCGCCTCGAAGACGCGCGTGAGGTCCGCGGCGGCGGCGAGCGCGCGCCGCGTGCCCGCGTACATCATCTGCAGCTCCATCTGGCTGTCGCGCGGCGTGTAGAAGATGAAGCACATCGGGAACGACGTGCGCCCATCCGCGTGCGACATCTTGTAACTGCGACAGACGTCTCGATTAAGAGGACAATGAGGTGATCGAGTTCCATACAATGGCTCGTGCCTGTTTCTTCAGTCGAATTAGGAAATATTTTTCTGAAATTTTAAATATCAAATAAACAACCTGAGAGCTACGTCTGTAAGTTCTGATTTTTTTTATAACTTAACTTATATCCATGATATACGCCCTTAAACATTTTGATACAAATCTTTACACACTTACTGCATGGGTGATGATGGATAAGTTATAAAATAAATCAAAACGCACGGACTTAGTTGATTTATTTATTTTTATTTTATTTTATTTATTCGGAGAAACAACAGTGCATTCATACATAAAGTGAACAAACAAAATAATAAAAGTAAACAGCAGTTACATATTCTCACAGTTGAGTTTACAAATGAAAAAGATGCAGTGGTGGAACATACCTAGACAAACAAAGTAAAATATTAAGGTGGCCCAACCCGGCGGGCCTAACTCATTCCCGGGCACGGTACAAAACCGTGCTGTTGCGCCCTGGGACCTTCTCTGTTTCAAAGAATAAGACAGGCTCCGTGATGAGGAAGATGCAACATGTCCACAAAAAAGACAATGTGCATAGTTTATGATTTGGTAAGATGTACGAACATTTTAATTTAAAAACGACTTATAGCTAAAAGCAAACCACGACCGCTGTAGTGAAAAATCGAACAAAAACCAAATAGATTATAAATCTTGAATAAATAAGCTATGTCTGATGACTAATCTTTTTAAGATAGTCCTACTTTATCATTGCGCAATCCACCTCCAAAGTTATTGTATAAAACGCGCGAAAAATGCGAACTTTCGGACCTTATAACTTAGAAACCAAACACAATTTTACAATGCCAATGGTCATCAGACATCTAGTTCGATCAAATAAAGCTATTTTGAGCAAAATTTTGGATCTCTGACAAGAAATATGGGCGTCATCTTCTTTCCCCTTTTGTGTGGGGAGATTAGCGGGATGGGCCACCTTAAGTCAATTATGAGCAACACATGTGGCGAAAAATAAAAGGGCTTACGACGTAAATGAATTTTCCACAATTGAAAAGGTAAAAATAAAAAAAAAAGAATATTGCAGGGTTTAATGAGTTTACGCTTTTCTAATTGTTCATTTCCAAAATAATGAATATTTACTTAATTTTTGATGCTATTAAAATTCATGCAAAATAGGTCGAGGTGGTTATATTTTAGATTAAGAGTGTTATTTGCACGCCACATAAATGGATTTTGCCTGTATTTTGATAATGTCCAAAATATCAAAACAATATTTCTTAATTTAACTGGGGAAACAGGTACGAGCCATTGTATGCAACTTGATCACCTCATTATCCTCTTAAGTCTGTCGTGAAGTCACAGGAAATCTAAGATTTGAAAAATTTAAGAAATGCAGTCTTTGTCGCTTTGTGTTTGCCATTCAACTCACGAACCCGTTTTCCAGGCCCTAATGGTTCCCTACCCCTCAAAAGATGTTACATTTGGATGCGTTTTTTTAAATCACTTGAGAAAGCCTGATTGTATGTCTGCATGTTTTTTTGTAAATAGCCGTATTTTAACGTTTAACAAAACTTGTAGTACTTGTCGAACTTGACAAGTACTGTGACAAGCGACATCCTCAATAGGGTGCACCAGTACTTCGCGCCGGACCAAACACTGCTGCTCTACAAGACACAGATAAGGTGGAGTATTGCCTTCACCGAACAACTAAGTTGCTACAAGGCACACATAAGGCGGAGTATTGCCTCGACAGATCAACTAAGTTACTACAAGGCACAGATAAGGAGGAGTATTGCCTTGACAGATCAACTAAGTTACTGCTTGGCTCCATGGACTCAATAAAAGTCGGCATGACGTATGTTTCGACGACAAACCCAAAGCATGCCACAAACTACGGTTCAAGGTGTAGAGAAGCACCTGGCCGGCCAGCAAAGTTTTTGCTGCCGTGTGAAAAGTTCGAAAATTCACGGGTGTCGTAGGGCACCTGTAACGTGAGGGCCTGGCTTGAGATAAATAAAGCCCAATTTAAATTTATGAAGCTGCTGTGAATGGTACTAATTGAACAGATGTTTGTTCTCGCGGGGCAATTATACTCTTTTTTGTTCTTTTGGGTAGAGGATGAAATCTATCGCAAGAGCAGGGGAGTAAGTCCTCCAGCCAGAATGAATAAAACTGAAAACTAACAGAGACAAAGGACAATATCAAATTCAAAAAAACTAAATGTTTTCGAGTTAGGAGGCAAAAACCCCCCTAACTCGAAAACTTTTGTGTAAGCATTTTGTCCGTAGCCGAAAAACCATTTGTTGGTGTTGGTTCGATTTGGTAGACTACGAAACATCCAGCCCGAACACGCATCAGGTAATGGTGGATGTCCACGCCGGGTCATTTTTGGTGTTGGTTCCATTTGGCAGAGTACGGAACATCCAGCCCGAACACGCATCAGGTAATGGTGGATGTCCACGCCGGGTACATACATGTAGGTGTGGGTAGGTACCTGTAGATGATATACCGGGGCTGGTGTCCAGGTAGCACCTCTTGTAGATCTTCCACAGCTAAGTCCTGCAGTTCCTCCTCCACACACACACACTGCTTCTCACGGTCCACCTGCACACGCACCCTTACATTATTCAACATAAATTTTAGAAATGCTAAAAGAGAAAGAGTAAGTAAGAGGGAGTCACAGAGGTACAATGCAATTTAAATAAGAATAGGACGGGGCTCGTGACTAACTTCACTCGAAAAGTACGGTTGGTACGTCCGCACGGGTTTACACGGGAAACATTCACCTCAATATAAAAGGAAGCCTGACACTCTTTTCATCCATCAGAATCAAGGTTCGATCCGAGTATGTGCGTCTACATGCTTTTGCGTTTGCGTGTTTTGTAGCGGCTCTGCCTTGCCGTGACAGCACACGAATCTACACAGCAGGATTACATTGAGTGCCTGTCACAGAATATACAGTTAAACGAGTAGGGGGAGCTGTTCTTTGCAATCTGTGTTTATCTGTTTTCTGTGTATTAGTTATTATGTTTGATTTTGTGTGGGGTGTCATCGAAAGTGCCACAATAGCATTGTTTCTTTGTTAATATAATTTGTTATCGCGGTATTGAGTGATCTGTTAATATCGGTTCTTTAAATAAATATTTAGTTTTTAGTCAAATGTTTAGCTAATTTTGTCTAAATGTTTATAAAATATTTTTTGTAGACACTTTTTTGCACTACATACTGAATGTTGTGAAGTGAAGTGTGACATTAAACATTATTATATCATTTTAATCACGTTGTATGGCCTAACACCCAACGAATGAGAACTGGAGACAAGTAAATTATGGTTTTGACTATTTTTGTTCCGGCTGCTCTTTAGATTAGTACATCCTTTCTACCAACTATCTGGGTATCAGGGATGGTAGAGTAGTTTTTTATAAACATTTTGATGTAAACATTTGGGTCCGGAGATATCAATTTTCCTTGAAAAAAATTTTTAAAATTATTTTCTTTGTGCTCCATCGATACATTTAGTTACGTATTGAGACGCGAACATACCTTGTCTTTCCATTTTTAAGTTATATCAGTTGGCATTAGAATTGCTCGTATGTTGCCAACACGTCATTACCCATAATTAAGGGTAAAATGATGGTGTGCGTGTTTAGAATGTTTTTAAGAAGCACGGAGACGAAAGCTCGCACAGGACGTCCTGAGCGTTTGCAACCGACATGAGCCATCTCGACATGGACCAGTTAGGTCAAGGTTAATTTATAGAAGACTAATTTATAGAAATTAACCTTTGGTATTTTTTTTGTAGACCACGGAAAAATAAATTAGTCCATGGCAATACCATTTTGGAAAAATGTTGGCGCAACTGCATGTTGTCGCTGGTCGTCGCTGTTCTATGTGTATACACTTTGACTGTTGATGCTAATGGCCGACATTGCATTTGTTGGGATTTGGATGCTGTCGTCACATTTATACCATTTAGAGAGTGGTGAAAGTGGACACGTCTAGTTTTAAATGATTTCATTTGTGCGAAAAGGACGCAGTATTCGTGTTTGTTCAGTGTTTGTAATGCAAAATTTCGTCAAAAATTCAAATTTGTGAGATTTTTTTTTATGCTTTTTTTCGATTTCCGGACCCCAATTTTGATTAAGAATAACGTATTTTGAGGCCTTTAGTAGGTTTTTTTTTTATATTTTTAATCGCGACATACTAATCTAAAGAATTTCCTTTGTTCCTAATCAATTAGTAATACCAGCGGTGAAAACCATCACAACCTCGCTATTTACAAGTTAAAACACTTTAAACTTGAAAAACACAAAATACCCTAATATGTTGGCAACCTACTGTAATATTGCAGGGTTGTATCTGTTCGGTTAACCTATCTATAGATTTAGGCTCAGGCGAACGGGGCGTGGTGGTACCTTGAGTATGAGCGCACTGTTGCCGGCGTGCTTGCGGAAACGGAAACGCTTAAGCGCGTCCGTCACCTCTTCAGGAATGTCGCAAACGTGCACTCCGCCAGCCATGCTGTCCAACCGCCCCGCCCGTGCTTGATCGCCGCTCGAAGACGTAGAGAGAGAAGCACTTTACACAACCTGCCCCGCCTGCCCCCAACAATCACAAATTCACAATCACAATCAATCGGAACCAAATAATCACAGATTTATAAGGAAAGTATATAATCACAGACCAAAAAGAGGATGCTGCGTGATGACCAAAGAGTTCGGAGAAGTCGCTGAGCTCTTACAGTGACGACCAGGGTGGCGAAAGCCCCATACAAACGAATCATGGACCGTGTTTCTCTTTTCCACTAACCGATTTTCTGCAGTGCGTCCCTTTCGTTTAGGGTTACCACAACTTTGATCGAATCCTTAAATTTAGTGTAAAAAGTAATCAAACCTTAGGAAAATATATCCTTATTTAGATTTTACCATGCTACAAACATATAATATTTGCAAAGTAAATAAATAAATTTCTTTACTTAATTTAAATTTAGTTAAAATTGTACACAACAAGTCGTAGATAAATATTTATTTTATTTTGAACTGGTATAAAGTATTGAATACCTTGCAGCACTAAGGCAAAACTATTCTTGCCAGGTAAATTGTATTTGTCGTGGTTGGCTACTTATAAAGCTTTTTAGCAACTTTTATAGATTTCCTTAAATAGGATTATCATGTTAATGGCATATTCTAAAAAGGAACAAAAACATGAAACAAATATAATTATTATTTATGTTTTAATCTATTATCATTTGCACCTCCTGGGCGAGGATCTTCGAAAGTTGCATGTTCAATTTGAATACTTTTGCAATTATACCACATCAAATTACGACAACACATAGTCGCCATTTTCTTGCAACGAATTTTTCAAGAAATTTATCGGTTTCCTATCGAGAAATATTTCTGAGCGAATAATGGATACCCCTCCGGTGAAGAAGCCCAAAACAAAGGCTCGAAAGTGCGTCATACGCGGCTGCGAAAGCATAGAGCTTGATACGGTCTGCCACCAGATACCCGTAACACCAGTTGTAAGAAAACGTTGGTTTATAGCCATCCAAAATCATTTAAAACACGGTTTGGACGTAAGAAGTCTACGTTACACTCGTGTGGTTTGCCGTCGCCACTTCGATGCAAAGTTTATCTCCAGTGCAAAATGTCTGAAACACTGCTGAAACGTAACGCTTGACCTACCATATTCCCGAAGGACACAGGTATGTCGACATAGCTTAATATCATCTATATCCACGCATCCCAGCTGTGCTTTCTACTCCTGTGGCTAGTATTTAGAATAGTATCGCACGCCTGCAAGATTTGGTGTAAAATTAACATAATTATTAACATCGGTAAAGTAGATCATTCTAAAGCAATGATTGTGCCAAACAAAAAAAAATGCTTGCAATCAATGTCATATGTGCCGCCCTGACATTCATATAAAAACGGAGCTTAGCGCTAAACTCTATAGAAGGTACTTTCTTAAAAAGTGCAAGCTGCTCAGGAGGGTCACCGGCGCTTAAGAACGGCCCGTAAGCTATGCTCCCCATACAAACGTAGTTTACTAATCATTTGGAAACCGCTATTCCAATTAATTTGATATTTAATATCTAATATCAGGAAACCAATATCTGTGTCTGCATGCTTTTGTTTTTTTTGAAAAATCCAAACAAAAGAAAAAGAATTTTGTTTTCTCTGTCCCAGACAGTTGTTTTATCTTTCCCAGAATACATTTACCGAAAAAACAAAGGCATGCAGACACAGATACCAAATATCAAGTAAGTTGGAACAGTGGTTTTCAAATCATTAGTAAACTACGTTTGTATGAGAGGCGAAATTTTCAGGTGCTTACGGGCCGACCTGAAGTCAGAAATAACCAATTCTCCACCAATCGGAACAGATTTTTTTAATGAAACGTTTCTGATTTGTGAAGAATTGGTCAAGTTCATGCCCTTATTTGCTCACGCAGACACTTCCCTAAAAGTTCATAACCTAAAACCACCCTGCAACCTAATACTGAATACTACTTAACATAATTAGTTTATTGATGCCAGTTCTAAGAACAAAAAAAATCTTGATATGTTGGCATATTATATAGATACATGGCTCACTGTATGTAAACAGATCTTCCATTTTATTTATTAGGATCAACTAGAAAAAAATTGCTTGAAATAAGAAAAATAAGTAATTCGATATTAAAGGATACTTCTCTATTATCTATCAACATCTCTAAATCACTTTCATCATCACTCTCATTGTAACGTTATGTTAGTAAACAGCTGACCGCTTGCCAATTGTTCATTGTTTAACATTTCAATATGTACTTTTTCATTTCAAGAACTTCGCGAATCAGCGCAGACTCCGACAGCACCAGCTGTTCCTGAGCCGAGCTTTAAAGGTAATTTTTTAATTTATTATTTCTTTGCGTGTAAGGGTGAGTGTGTGCATGTGGATATGTATAACTAGTTCTTTTTCACCTACAAGAATATAATAGATTTTTACTTGATTTATTAGGGTTAACCAGAAAAAATACTTCTTGAAAAATATATTTTAAATGTTAAATTTGTACTTTTTTAGTCCAAGAACTTCGGAGATCAGCACAGACCTTGCCAGCGCCAGCTGCATCCATATCACAAAGTGATATCCCTAAGCCAATCTTTGAAGGTTTTTAGACTGCACTTTTCTTGCATCTATAATAATTAACTGATTTTGGACTTTATTTAATATGATTGAAATAAAGAAAAATCACTTGTTGAAGAGAAAAAACAAATTAATTAATATTAAATAAAATTTTTCATGATTTGGTTGTAAGCTTATCGTAAGGCAAATGCGGTAAAAATGTACCAAGGGGCCATTCAGGTGCAAGTAAGTTCGAGTCCGGCGCTAAATAGCAATTCACTTTTATAAATAGTTCACTCTCCGCACCTCTTTATTACGTGTTATGAGTGCGAGTTATAACCTTTTGAATTATTTTTTTTATGCAACTTGACATGGATGGCTAATCTACCATTATGATATTAGCCCAATACACCAAATTTCCGAAGGAATTAGGTGCCATGCCAGGACCTTCCATTTATGAGCACGGCTACATTGAACGGGATGGAAAACACGGACAATTTTTCATTGTCGCTTCAACCATAGTTTCATCCAATGCGGTGGTACCAACCCGGGCGGGCTTAATCCTACCACCTAGTAGGGGAAGGCGACCTACATTTTTACATGGGTTCCGAACCATGGAACAGCTTGCATTCGTAACGAAATGAACTTATCCAACTCAGAAAGAGAAATAAAGCGGTGCATATCCGGGCGAGGATTTGAACCCAGACCTCTCGCATGAAAGGCAAGTCCTCTAGCCCCTAGACCACACGCTGTACAAACATATAGTTAAAATGTAAAATTTGTGATTTTTCAGTCCAAGAACTTCCAGGATCTGCGCAGACTTCGTCACCGCCAGCTGCACCCGCATCATTCCGTACCCCTAAGCCGAGCTTTGAAGGTTATTTTTATTTATGCTTGCTCTGTCCTTGTGCGTGCGTGTGAGTTTGTGTGGATTTCTCTGCTTATGCACCTGTGAGAATGTATTCTTACCAATGCATTCTTTACCATTTTATTTATATGTGCACTTGCATTGCACTGCACCTATTGATCAGCAAATGGATGCATGAATATTTTTTTATCTATGTTTCTCAAATTGTCGCTAAATCGCAATATGCTAAATAATTATATATTGTTTGGGTCAACTGAAAAAGAGCCCGTTGGCAGGACATAATGATGTGTATGAAAGGGTCAATACAGGAGGAGGAATGAAACTGTTGCCTGGTATTACCGATGAGCATGTATATCCAGAAAAGATAAAAAAGATGAAAGTTAGTAATTGTGCAAACATTTTCAGATCAGGTCAGCCGTGTATTGGGGCTGTTGTCACCATGGAGTTATTATTTCCCTTTTTTTTTTCGTAGATCAAAGTACACATTAAAACATATTTTTTTGTGGATTCATAATAATAATTAACGTTTCACCAGATGATGTGTGTTCCAGCCATTGTCTTTTTCCTTTTTGAAATGAGCTTTCCGAAATGTATACACTTAAGTAATGCTTGATAAAACATTTTCAATGCCACAACACTTACACTATCAACTCTCACATTTTTTTTAGGTTATCGCTATATGCTTGTCGCATAATATGAACCCATTACATCAAGGGCATTACGTCGCCCCTTGTGGGGAACCCCTGATCCAGAACCTGAGAATGTCCAGTGTAGCTTTACATTGATGATTCAACTCTAAGGCGTCGCACCACTGGAATACTGTGACAAAATACATTACATAACAGTACTAAAAATGAATTCGCAAAATGATCCATTATATTATATTTCTCATCATAATATTTTAAATTTTTTTTCAGCTGGAATTCCTGATCATCACAAGGCGCTCGGGGCGACCGTCGGGCAGACAGCAGAGTTATTAAAGTATTTTGATGATTTATTTGGTAGTGTTAATGGTAGTGGGGTTCGTTTTGATAAGGGTATATAAGAACTAGAGTTCATAGAAAATCTCGGCATCATATGTTTTGGCTATTAAAATTTTCAAACTAGCGAATTTTCAAAAGCCAGAAGAATTTATAATGATAAATTAAAAGATCAAGTAATCGTTAACGCTGATGCATATGTGGCAGGCTGGGTGGTTACTAAATGTGTTTCAAATTGCAATACATGTATTTAAATTTTTAATAGCGAAGATGAATTACCAGAGCATGTTTATATTAAGCTTAGGGATAAGAATTGGTTTTTAATGTACCCACCCTAGACTGTAATACAGGCCTATAGCGATAGTATTTCCATGATTCATAATTTCTTAAATGAAAATTTGCAAAATAATGATTGGATAAATTGTGTTTATTCTATTCAAAATTAAATTTAGATTTTAGCTGTATTAACTGTGTAGAGCATAAAACTGTGTTAACGAATAAATTTATTTAAGTGATTGTTAACTTTAAGTTGATTGTTATAATAATTGTAAGCATATTAATGCCCCGATTAGTGGTACCAATGTTCTACCAATGAATTGTTTTGCAGATCTAAAAGTATGTATTTCATAATTGTAAACGGAAAACATATTTTATGTAAACCAGTGAAGTTTCTTGCGGGTTCTTTACTGAGTTGATCGAATCCGCAGATCCATCAGTTTTTGACGTAACTTAGGGCTGATTTTTTAATGGTCTGATAAACAGCCAGATAACTATTTGACGGATTTAGTTACACTTCTGTATTTACGCTTCTGCTTATCCATCCGATACAGCAAGATCAAATGTTTATTAGTTAAATTATAGTCAGATAATTGTGATAGAAGATAATAATTCTCCGGCAATGACTATCCGTCTTTTGTCAAACGTGAATTTGTGTTATCAGTCCGATAAGTACTATCTGAGGATTGAAAAATCGGGCCGTAGTTTGACCACCAAAAAGTTTAAATAAAGAAATAAAAATGAAATGATCTTCTTAAATCTTTGTAGATCTGCCCTCATGCAGAAATTAAATAATATCTGTAATTGAAAGTGTGTTTTATTTTTTTATTAGAAATTAGAAACAAGAGTTATTGCTTTATTGTAAACATTACGTTTACAATAGAGCAATAGCTCTAAAAATCCTTGTTGAGATTTTGGTTTCAATGGATTCAAATTTCCCTCTTGGCAAGCGTGCAATCTTTGTCTCACTCCCGCACATGTAGGTTGTCCCTTTCCCTCTTGAATGAAGGTATGTACGGGTCTTTCACTTCTATATCCGTTAGGATATTATATGTTCTGTGGTGACGACCGTAGAAAGAGAACAGCAACTTCTCCGAACTCTTTGGTGACGACCGTCTCGGTACTACCAGGTCGCGGTCCGATTTTAACCATTGTTACCAAAAGCACGCACAAAACTGGTCCGATTCGCGCTTACAGACCTCAAAATGGCGTCCCGTGAACGGTATAAAGTTAGCGCTATGTCACGCAATACCGTACACAGTGCTCACGCTTCGGAGGTAGAGCACCGTGTGTGGAACTGTCAATGTCATTTTTTGAGGTTTTTAAAGAGTAATCATCTTCTTTTAGGAGGTGGAAACGCCAATTTAGGTAACTAGTCGGAAGGCCTTTGACACGGTTGGGTGGTTGGGTCAACTCACGTCACCTTGATTGGATCAACATGAGGATACACACGATCGTGTGGTTGACTTAATTTGGCAAGTTGGCAGTGCTTTCAAAATCAAAATCAAATAATTTATTGCATTTTTGCAGAGGTATTACAGAACCCAAATGAGGTAAATAAAAGCGAGTGCCATCTACAAATTATTTCAAACTATCATCGTCATAAATTCGAATTTTTTTTTATTCATTTAGATCAATAATTTTTTTTATATTTTCGTCGACATATAGTATACATTCTTTATGTAGATTTTGTATGTGGTTTAGTAGTACATAGGTTATTTTTCCGTCTAGTATTATATCTATGCGTGTCACCTGCTGCTGTGATTTTTCTGGTTTTTTTTTACAAATATGCAAATTTCATAAATGTACATACATGGAGCTGTTAGTAGATAACGTTTTTTAAATAATGGCTTACTACTGTCTAAAGGTTAAGGTTGGCAAATTGCACTAATGCATATATTTTTTTAAATGTCATGAATAGTTGTACCATTACCCCTAAATATGATTCCGTACCGTATGTTGGAAGAGAAATATCCATGATAAGCCGTCAGAGCTGATTGCTCGCTTGAGATTTGGGCTATTCGCCTCAATGCAATGATAAAAAGACTTAGTTTTCTGCTTAACATATCAATGTGTTTCTTCCAGTTACAGTGGCAATTCAACATTACACCCAGAACTCGAATTGTTTTAACCTCTTCTATTTTCTCATTTAGATATTTTATATTTAGCGGATTGTGCTTTGTTTGCGGGCTACGAAATTGCATAAATTTGTTTTTTTCGATATTTAAGATTAGATTGTTATTTTTAAGCCATTCTATAATGTTTTCTAACGTTAAATTTATTTCGTCTTGGAAAGCTTGAATGTTGTTTTTGTCGTCCTTTATTATTACTGTGCTGTCATGGATCTTTTATCATGGACTTTATTGAATCTCGGGCAGTCAAGATGTCTCGGGTATGGCGCATTGGCAATCAATATATCAATAAGTGGGAGTGGCTCTAGCCCATTTATGAAAAGCCTATCATAAAAGTGTTTTTATTTCAGACACTTATTAATGATGAAACTGGACATGGATGACTAATACCACACCCACCGTCATGATATGCCATGAGTAAGGTGCCATACCAGGACCTTCCCTTTATGAGCATGGCTTCATTGACCATGATGAAAAAAATAAACAATGAGGTCGCATTTGTTACAAAGCGCACTTAACCAACTCAGAGAAATAAAGTCGTGCATGGACGGGGCATAGATTTGAACCTAGATCTCAGAGATAGAAGGCAAGTCCACCTGCCCTTGAACCACGAGAGGTTATAAAATTATACGTCAAGATATAAGCACATAACTTCACATTTCCGTAGGAATTAGTTCCCGTGCCAGGACAGCTTTCCCTTTACGAGCAGATGAAACATCCCACAGGCAAGGACATCAATCTATGGCTCGATGAACTTTTTTCGCCAACTTGAAACAGGCAAACTGCTCGCTCGACTGACTGGACGCAACTGACGAGCACGCGGTCACACAGTTAGCCCCGACTCAACATCGTGAGCGCAGCCCTCGCAACCACCCGACGAGCACTGATACTAAATAGGTTGCCAACCGTCAAAATTAGGTCGCCAACCGATGTCCACATGGTCAACTTCTACTTCCAACTGAACCAAGGTGACCTTTGTTGAGTCAACCACCCAACCGTAAGAAGGCCTTTAACCATGGTTCAAATAGAAACGCGACCTCGGAGTGGCTGATACAAAGAGTTCCGAAAAGTTTCTGCGCCTCTTCTCTTCTACGGTTCTCTTTCTACGGGCTGATATAACGATTGTGTGACAATGCAATAGAGGACACATCATATAAAATAAAATAAAATTTTACAAAAAAAATAACCGACTTCAAGGAAAAAGCACTAAAAACTAAAAAATAATTTTCATTTTTGTAGTTACGATTTCTGTTATTTTTTGAGTCGGCGTCAGCCGGGCACGCGCTGCGCCAATCAAGAGAACCTAACCTAACCTAACCTTGGCTGACACCGACTCAAAAAATAACAGAAATCGTAACTACAAAAATGAAAATTATTTTTTAGTTTTTAGTGCTTTTTCCTTGAAGTCGGTTATTTTTTTTGTAAAAATTTTTTTTATTTCTTTATTTGTAGTGAATCTGAAGTACACTTACTAATTTGTACACGTCCTTTCCAATAAAAAAAGAATCATCGAAATCGGTTGGCGTTATATTGAGTTATTCGTCCATTTGTCGCGCAATCTTAATACAAATTTAAGACTTTTATGATTTTCTCTTGGATATCATTGTCAGAACTTAACCAAATTAAAATGGGACCACTTGGGAAGCACTAGCTATCATTTAAAAAAATAATTATCAAAATCGGTTCACCCAGGCAAAAGTTATGAGGTAACAAACATAAAAAAAAAAACAAAAAAAACAAAAAAAAAAAAACATACAGACGAATTGATAACCTCCTCCTTTTTTTGAAGTCGGTTAAAAAGGCGTCACTGTGTGCAAAACCGCAAAAATGCGCGCTCTCTCCATTGTTGTTCTCCTATTATTTCGCCTTTTTGCTAAATTCTATGTTAAACTGCAAACTACATGTTAGTAGTAGTTATACTACTACATGTTAACTACATGTTAGTAGTAGTAGTTATACTGCAAAATATTCTTGAATGAACACGATACTTACTGACATATCTACATTATTTGAAACCTGCTGTTCTGTTCATTATTTCTGTACATGTAATGAATTCGCTTGATCAGTGAAATAAAGATTTAATATTATTTTAATTATTCCTATATTTTTATTTATTTGCAAATTTTTCATATTTACTATGAAAAACATAAAAAATATATTTTAAAATGGAGCGGTGAGAGGGGCCAAGCGCGCCGGTGGGCGCAGGCCGTGGTGGCGGCGCTTTCCCAGACGACGACGTGAGCCAGGTTTCGAACGATAAGTGGTGGTCGAATGATCTCGGATCGCCCCGCTTCCGCCGGGCTGCTGAGAGCCGGCACGCAGATCAGGTTGGGCGCGGCACCTGATGAAGCGCCTCGGTCTTCCGGCGGCGAAGGTCAGGTGCAGACAGCAGCCCGCAGACCTTAAGCACGCCGGAGAATTGGTGGGCACCGCATAAGGTGGTAGCGGGCCGTGTCTGCTGGTCCCCTTTGCAAGGAGCCACGTTCTAGAGGGGTGCGGTGGTGGTATGGATCTATGACCCCTCGGTCTCCTTCAATTTCCCTAACTATTACTACAAAAAAAACGGTCTTTACCCAAAAATGATAATATTTTTTTCATTATTATTCATATATATTTATTTATTTGCAAATTTTTTAAATATTTTTTAATATATTTACAATAAAAAACATAAAAAATACATAAAAAAATTGAGAATTCACCGGCGGCAAGAGGGGGCCTCCTCTAAGCGCGCCAGTGAAATGTTAATAATGTAATGAAAAATGTCTAATTTTAGCAAAAATAATACTTTTATTGGATTTTGTTCATACTTCCAACAACGTTCCTAAGCGACGCTATTTTTTGAACATCACTTTTTAAAATGTGTAAAGGCAGAAGGCCTGGTACACTTATTATATTATTATCCCAATAATAATTATTGTTATTATTCACAGTACATATTTATTAAAAAAAATATGTTTACATTATTTAATACAAGATACAAGATTAAGCCTTAACAAATAACCTAAAACTGGAAAATCTTACGGAGGTCCCACCTGGTACAAATCCTATAAGGCCGCTCCGAGCTACAGAGACAGAAACCGCCGAACGTTCCCGTGTTCGATAGTAGAACCGCTTTCTGCATCTGGAATCGGAGCCCAATATCGATATCTAATTTTCTAAATGTTTGGCCAAATTCTTTGAAACGTTGTTCTGTAAATTTGTTATTATCAACATCTCAAAATCACCTTCATCATCACTGTCATTTTCACATAATGTCAGTAAATAGATATCCGCTTGCAAATTGTTCATTGTTGTACATTAAATACTCTTTTTTGTTGAAGACACTCCAAACAATGGTTTAAGGTGGCCCATCCCGCTCAACTCCCCATACAAACAGGGAAAGAAGATAACGCCTATATTTCTTGCCATAGATCCCAAATTTAGCTCAAAATAGCTTTATTTGATCGAACTAGATGTTTGATTGTATAATTTATATTGTATATAAGTTATAAGGTCCGAAAGTTTGAATTTTTAGCGCGTTTTATACAATAACTTTGGAGGTGGATTACGCAATGATAAAGTAAAAACATCTTAAAAAGATTAGTCATCACACATAGCTTATTTAATCAAGATTTATAATCTATTTGGTTGTTATTAGATTTTTGACTACAGCGGTCGTGGTTTACTTTTAGCTATAAGTCGTTTTGTAATTAAAATTTTCGTAAATCTTACCAAATCATACACTATGCACATTGTCTTTTTTGTGGACATGTTGCATATTCCTCATCACGGAGCCTGTCTTTTTTTTTTAAACAGAGAAGGTCCCAGAGCGCAACAGAACGGTTTTGTACCGTGCCCGCGAATGAGTTAGTCCCGCCGGGTTGGGCCACCTTAAGGTTATTTTGTGAGCACCGTTAGCACGCTCACAATCAGTCCGATTTTTTATCGCAAGATTGCAGTATTCGCGAATACTGATTCGGACCAGGTAGGTATTTGCATGAAAATATTTGTGAGCGCTGTCAACACAATTCGGACCAAGGGGATTAGGGGAAGTTTGGAATGGTTGCTGTAGTGAGTTGCTTTTTTTCCGCAAAGCTTTTTCAACCTCCTAATTGATTGTTTCGGGTGTGAGGTCGGTTTTATCCTTTTCGTGTTTTGTTTAATTGTGTTTGTTTTGTACGGGGCACGTAAGTAAAGTAATACGTAATGTATGCGTCGCCAGATCCAGATCCGGATGACCCCGGTGACGGCCACCATTTGCCGCCGGGGTTCGTTTTTGCTCAAGTCTAATTCCAATGTTTCAAAACCCTCCGTAAGCGGGCCAATATGTAGAAATATCAAATAAATTGACCTATCCGACAACGATGTCATGGATTTTATAACAACTGGATCAAAACGTAAAAGAAAAATAAAAGACATGTCTCCGTAAAACAAAATACAGTCGAGACCAAATCCCAATCTGAAATCGACACTTCATTCATCCTAATCCTTCATTATTTCGACCGATTACGAGACAACCTAAATAAGTCCTCTGCTGTTATATCTGAAATATTTCTTACCCAACCTTATAAATTGGCCTATCCGACAACGATGTCATGGATTTTATAATAACTGGATCAAAACGTAAAAGAAAAATAAAAGACATGTCTCCGTAAAACAAAATACAGTCGAGACCAAATCCCAATCTGAAATCGACACTTCATTCATCCTAATCCTTCATTATTTCGACCGATTACGAGACAACCTAAATAAGTCCTCTGCTGTTATATCTGGAATATTTCTTACCCAACCTTATAAATTGGCCTATCCGACAACGATGTCATGGATTTTATAACAACTGGATCAAAACGTAAAAGAAAAATAAAAGACATGTCTCCGTAAAACAAAATACAGTCGAGACCAAATCCCAATCTGAAATCGACACTTCATTCATCCTAATCCTTCATTATTTCGACCGATTACGAGACAACCTAAATAAGTCCTCTGCTGTTATATCTGGAATATTTCTTACCCAACCTTATAAATTGGCCTATCCGACAACGATGTCATGGATTTTATAACAACTGGATCAAAACGTAAAAGAAAAATAAAAGACATGTCTCCGTAAAACAAAATACAGTCGAGACCAAATCCCAATCTGAAATCGACACTTCATTCATCCTAATCCTTCATTATTTCGACCGATTACGAGACAACCTAAATAAGTCCTCTGCTGTTATATCTGGAATATTTCTTACCCAACCTTACCCGACCCACCTCGAAGCCTCAGGCTCCATTCTTTGTTCATATACAGAGGGTGGAAAGAAATACGTCTGCTGGAACAGTGCCTCATCCCATACATTTTAGCAAGTTTCTTAATAAAAATCCTTTAGTGATAGGTATTGTCGATGGGGGAGTAAAGAGAGTAGAGAGGTTGTAACAGAGTGAGCATCATATTTTTTAAAACAGCTTTTGCCAATTCATTCATGCAAAGCAAATATGTTTCAAGGCATTTATTCCATCTTTTAATGTCACTCAGCTTGGCATAGTCTTTCCCAATCGAATTGTCATACCATACAAATTTTTCATGGCTCAATGCTTTAGTTGTTTTTAATTTGAGTTTCAGTGGCATCTACATTTGAAGCATTGATTTCAGATTTTGAAAATAAACTGAAAAAGTATTGGTCGTGATATTCATCTTCGGATGAAAATGAGATAACGGTAATGTCGTATCCATTAAATACATAAAACTATCTTTAGATATTTGCTGTATAGACATGAAAATTCAATGCCGGTCAAAGCCTCGTGGCTTAAAGTGTGGGTGTACCACTTAGCAGATAAGTGTGACATTACTGAGTCTGTATCTCCTTTTCTGTATTGTGAAGGACATCATTTTGCAATCAGCAAAAAATGCCATGAGCAAGACAAACAAAAAACACATCAAGCATAAAATGGCAGAAGAGGCAATTTCTTATCCTTTCTATAGGAGGCTGTCTTTAATTTCCTTTCCTAGTAAGTTACAGTCCCCACTATTACAACTTCCCCCACCAACTACTCCTACAAAATAAACTGTCTTTACCCAACCCCGAGCACGCGTTCCTCTTAGCCAGGGGTACGACCGTAAAGCTCATCAAGCCCTACTGAATGATTTCACCCCTCCAACATCTCATATTGATTTGGTTATTCGAACTCCTTTGTTGACACCCGCCTCTCCAATTATTCCAATGGGTCTTCGTATGTTAAAATGTTGACAAATTATTCAGTTTTGAAAAGTTTAAGAATCTTTGATAAAGTCACGGCCCATAAATTGGCATTTATTTCAATAAAAAAAAGTATGTTAACTTTTAACAAAAACATTTCTGCAGTATTGCTTTTTTAACGTTCGTTTTAGTAACGCATCTTTTGATCCCATTTTCCTTTCTCTAACACTCGGTCCCACTTTTGTTAAAAATGGGTAGCCTACTGAAGTGATCGAAAAGGCATTATCAATGCCTAAAACACTGTTTTACTCATTTGACATGAGTAATTTTTTCGTTTCAGGCGTAATTGCAGTTATACCAGCTTAACACACGGATGAACCTATTTTACTTAGAAACTGAAATTAGGACAGGACAGATCAAGGACAGTGTTACGGATCCGTCTAAACAAAAACAGACAGTCCGGAGAAGAGACGAATTTATTATCAAAATGACACAAACAATTAATAAAATGACCAACGACAACAATAGATTTAAAGAGCGCTCGGTTCTCGGCTGCTTCCGCGGAGTCGTCGGTCGTGACTGTCGGTTCTTCAATACGGACCCAATAACGTACAACAAATTCAGCGTAAATTAAATCCAAACAAACAACATATTCTCTCAGCGTGTTCTGTTTTTTTATACCATTCAGCTATGTAAACAAAAACATTTTTAAAAGCAATAAAGGTAAAAAGAAATAAAAAAACAAGTAAAAAAAAATTACACCTATTTTATATAATTATAATTACTGCTTCATATCATAGATTGGGGGGACTATTCTATTATTATAATTTTTTTCTATAAATGCTTTATCTTATAAAATATATTCAAAGAAGTGCCACTCATTGCACGCAAATGGATCAGTCGAGATACAGGCAATACCGCCTTGTTCGATTGCCTTTCAGGCGCAACCTAGATAATGCAAAGTGACATCGCAACCCCCATCCGAAAATCTTCATGTAGCTTTCCATAATACTTTGCATTTCTTGCATGCACAAATCTTTGTAATTGCGAAATAAAAAAAAAACCTTTAGTAACCTCATAACCTTGCAGTACATTCATAAAGTAGTTCTTTTTACAGGGGTCTTTCTTTAATTAATGTGTCCTTGCTTCACGGTCGATTATAAATAGATACATATCAAATTCCTTAACATAATTCAGTATCGCACTAATTTTATTACGCGTGGCTGAATATTCAAAACAAAATTTGAAGAGCAAAACAAATGGTGTGTGACAGAAGTACTATTTCATAATTTCAGGAACACAACTTTATTTAACAAAACGTAATTTAATATCATGTTCATATTGGAACTGCCTATATCCTCGTACCGTAGACCTAAAATACCACAGAATATCTTCATAATATGTATCCGTTCGACTATCTTTTGAAATAATTGCTTTCATCAATCAGTTCAATAACGGAACCGCCGAAATATTACTGCTTTTGACCATCTGAAATTATGTTTCAGAATCGGATTTTCTGATCCTGAGCTCCCTGCATCCCATTGCAGCTCCAGAGGCGCTGCTTGCACCACACGATTCTGTTAGACCTGAGAGACCAGTTTCATAATCAAAACAGGGATCATTCACTCATTCATCTTAGGAGATTTTTTCCAGAAACCTTCACCGAATCATAAGTGCCCCCGCATCGCGCACCAGTCGAGAACAATCTCTTCGAGGTTTAGCCCAAATTTTCCAGAGACGTTCTGTTGTTAGCAGGCCGAGATGGATATGTTATATGTAACAACAGTATGGTATGACCAGTGCGCCGTGTCATCAGGCAAGTGGCGCCATCTGTTGACCAAGGTCTATCTGGGCAAATACATTTTCAGCTCGCTCATAACAATATTTTAATGTTTTCTTGCACAAATTGAGAGCGTTGTATCTCATTCTGTTATATACTCAAAACATGAAACATGTAACATGTTATAGTAGTGTTAATTCACTAATACTCAAATTAAGAGATTTCTAGCTGCTTCCGTTTTAATATTCGAATGAGATTGTTGATGTTGATTCTGTTTAAATATATTTATTTTCAATATTAGAGCATTGTAGCTCATTCTGTTTTTATCCAAAATTTAAGTGTTTTAGTATCCTTATAATTGAAATTAGAGCGTTGTAGCTCATTATTTTTTATCCAAAATTGAAATGTTTTAGTATCCTTATACGCATCTGAAAAGGATTGACCTATGTACAATAGTGGCAACAATGACGGGACACTGCCCACTCATAAGCACCTCCATAAACTGGGGATAACAGATAGCCCTCTATGCCGTGGCTGAATGGAGGCAACAGAGACAACCGCTCATGTACTGTTGGAGTGCAGGAGAGTGGCAAATCAACGGGCACGGACCCTGTGAGCACTGGGATCCCTCCCAGAGGCCTGCGGGAACTTTAAAAACCTGCTGGACTTCTGGGCCGAGCTGGGATGGCTCACATAGCCACCCCTGTTACGCAAAATTACCTCTCTTTAGCAGTAGGTTTAGTGCGGACAACAATCACCCAACTAGCTACCTAACTAATTAAGTATCCTTATACTTGAAATGAGAGCATTTTAGTATCCTTATTCTTGAAGTTAGAGCGTTTTAGCTCACTCTGTTGTTAAATGTTCAAAAATACAGTTAAGGTCAAGGTGGGGAAGTCTGGCATACTTTTTTAAAAGGTAAACTCGATCAACAAAAATTTACGCATTGTTTAGTCTAGAGTATCTCCTTTGGAACCAAGTGATGAAAAATAGAAATAGCTAAAATTAAATTTTATACAATGTATTCTTAAATCAGATGATGACAATAGAGAATGTTTTTTTTAATTTGGTGACTAGACGGACTTCCCCAGACTGAGTTAAGTCCGTCTAGTAGCAAGTTTGTTTGGTATTTGCTTGTCTATGGGTGTAATAATGTTTCCAGAAGGTGCAATGCAGTCGCTAATGGAATTTGTACTTTGCTCACTAGCATTGAAGGTCGACTTTCTTTGTAATTTCGAATAAAGTTGTTTATGGGGTAAGACCGGCATATTTCTAATGTCCAGAGGTTGCCAACGAGTTAGAAGGTACAAGTAAAATAAAATGCACCATTTTATTTATTCATTAAAGCTGTCATGGAATAAATTGATATGAGAGTCTGTACATGCATTAGAGTGTGTTTATTATATGGATACCTGAAATCGAAAAAGCACTAAATAAATCTAAAAAAGTGAGTAAATTGAGAAAATAAAAATACAGTTCAAAATTGTTTATTTCTTTGTAAAGTCTTTAGCTGAAATCGAGATCTACAGTTTTATGGAGAAATACATGGCAAAAACTAATTAACATAAGAGAAAACTTAATACTAAAATTACAAATTAAGAAAGCCCTAACCAATTAGTACCAATTAGTCATTTTATTGGCTAGTGATGTCACTATGGATTCGAGTTCGTATAAGATGACAATGCATTCTATTTTATTGACGCAACATATTTTTCGGGCTTTTCTATTGTCTCATTGGAGGGCTTCTTTTTAGCATAGAGGTGTAAGTTCACACGCTTTCGCGGTCCAAGTACATAATTGCAGAGACTGCTTACTTACGTATTTAAGTTTTTTAACCGACTTACAAAAAAAGGAGCTTAATTGAAATATATTGTCAGATTAATGCTTTTTTAATGTTTAAATGCTATCAATTTCGGATCATCTCTGTCGAATGTTGAATAATACTCTTAGCTGAGCAGGTCGGTGTAGAATTTCTTGTCTTCTTCCTTTTTGAGGTAAGGAACCATATCAAGCAGGTCCTTTTTTTGGCCGCAGATATTTTTGATTGGCATCGCATTTGTGGAACGTCGAAATGCTGAAAATCCTTTGTGGATTTTTATTTTTGAGTACATTGACGACAGTCCAAGCTTCCATCCTGTTCAACGTTCGACGAACTCTGATTTTGAACGGATGATCTTTACGAACTTTTATCCACTGAGCTGTTGAAATAGACAGCTTGTTCGTGTTTATGAGCGAATCAGCAGCTATTTGAAAGTCTAAGAAGTCTTCTTGACCCATAGTTATCACTTTAAATGGTTTATCTCTTGCACCTTGGATCATTTTGATTACATCGGCTGGAACTATCGGACTGCACTTTCTCTTCCTTTTCTCTATTAGAGCAAAATCTCGATCGCAATTCAAATACGAATGCCCTGTACTAGGAATTTATGATTTATTTCATCATAAATTCCCAAATTTAACAAGTATATCCAGAGCAGAATAATCATTTTATTCTTATTCTGTCCTGCACAATTATCACTCCAAACACACAATTTTCTTTTTGTCGTGACTTTGGTGCACAAGATTTTCCAGATCCAATTTCGTGGCCGCCTCGACCCGAAATGCCCTCGTGCCACAGAATCATGAATGCATCGTTGGTGTCTGCAAGGTGGATCCCTAAATTGAAGTTAGAGAGTTGGCGGCTGTAGTAAACCTGACTGTGAGTTAGTGTAGGCGTTGATAAAACTTGCTGAAGGTCTACAGTTATTATACATGTATCACTTCATGGTAATTGGGATCTTGTAACATCTTCTTTCAGTGTATCCATAGCTTTACTGGATTTTCGCTTATGAAGTTCGAGTTTCACCTTGATTTCTTCTTTATTATTTGGGTTTGCTCTTATTTTTGCAGTCAATAGATCGCACACTGAGCACGTGTCGGTCCGCTTACGTCCAAATTTAAAATTTTCGAATTTTTTCTTCAAAGTTTTTGAATAGAATTTTAGTGTTACAGGAGAATGAGGATTTTTCAATTTGAAAGCTTTGTAGATTCTGTTCATATTGAGATCGGGACTCAGGTATTCTTTCTGAGAGCGCGCTCTGCCGTAATGCGATTCTTGTCGAGGAAATGAATGAATATGTGCCTTAACCGAATTTTCATCTTCCTCGGTATAGGGCTGGCACAAATTAGTACGAAGTCAAGTGGGTAACAAGTTATAATTAATATTTCAATAGGTTAGATATTGCTAGATATATTTTACCAATAACTCTAAGGAACGTACCCATGAAAATATATTATGTTGGGTAAAAATGTGTTCTCTGTAACTACCTACTTAACTGGGGACAAGTTTGTGGAAGGAATTTGAAAAAAAAAATGTCTGAAATAAAAATATGTTTCACTCATACTTTTCTTAAAACGTTGGAAAAATATACAGCGTTAAAGTCTAAAAAAATCACATAAATAAAACAAATTAGGTAAGTATTACTCAGTAAATGCCTATGTATTTCAATTACAGCTCAGTTTCAGTAAGACAATGTTATAAGAAGTTACATTTTTTATTATCAAGCAGGTTCGTTCGGAGGTAATCAACCTCTGATAACATTTAAATTAAAAGACAGCAGCAATAACTCTTGCTTTTTCCGGCACAATCAAACTAGTATGTAGTATGTGCTGTAACCTATTCACTTAATCAATTTTATACATATTCAAGTTAACATTAAATTTCAGCAGGCCTCTCCGCAGGTTATTAGGTTCAGGCATAAGTCTCACGACATCGATTATATTTATTCCAGTAATATCTTCTTTTTCAGGCCAATAAAAAGAGCCATTCCTTCTTTTTCTCAAAAATGTTGCCACCACGCAAGCTCCGTCAATTTGAAGTATTTTTCCGTCATAGTATTTTTGACTCTTGCCATTAGTGATAGTAAATTTGACCAAAATTACCACTATGAAACCCGATATGTTTCATAGTGGTAATTGATATTTCATTCAAATCACCTTCAGATATATTTTTAATTGATATTTCATTCAAATCACCTTCAGATATATTTTCATTCTCAGAGTGATCTTTGTCGTCCTCGATATCTGTTTGAAATATCTCACAGTCTGTAGAATCGTTTACAGAATAGAAAACGGATTCGGAAGTATCAGAAGGACATTTTTCATGTTCACGTTTTATACGTAATGGCTGTCGAACCTTTTCTTTTTTTGGGTCATTGTAGATCCCGCTAGACGTTGATGGCATGTCATGAATGGGACGTCTGTTTTGCTCAGGCGGCGTCGTATTCAAAACTAAGTTATGTATAATTTTAATATTGGGATTACGTGTCACATGAGGAAAATTTGTTTTGTCCTTAAAAACAAATAAACCTGTTTTGTCGTCTAAGTAGAAGGTTTCGTTGCATGTGTCTTGATCTTCTGCGCAGACTTCATTCAAAGATGTTGACTTTTCAGAATTGTTGAACAACACAATATCTTCCTTGTTATTGATTTTCTGGTTACGTGTTTTTTTTAATTTCTTGATACCATCTAATTTATTTGGTTCTAAATCCTTGACCGATACTGAAGCACCAGGAGCAATTGTATTTTTTTCAATTTTGTTCTTTTAATAGGGTTTGCACATTTTTTATCCTTCAAGAATTGCAGTAGCACTTCAGGAATATCATATTTTGTCTCCATGGAGTAGTCGGCCATTCTTTTCAAGACCTGGTATGGACCAAATGGGTGAATACCGGTCGCTCGGAATCCGCTGAGAACATTGTTTTCTTTGTGCAGATGAATATTGTCAATCCGTTTTTGGAGCATGTGAGGAAAGTGTGCTTTATTAAGATTGCTTTGGTGAGGATTTTCGACTTTATATTCGAGGAGAATTTTCCTCCACTCCTTTTTCAATGGCCCGAAAAAGGCCACATCTAAGGGCTGGGTGAGATGTGTGGAGTTGGGTGGCAGAAATACAAAACGAATATTATTTTGTTCGCATATATCGACGATCTGGACATTTAAGTGGCTCGACAGATTATCACCGATCACCAATTTAATTCCCTCTATTGCTTGCTCCAAGGCAATATGACTGTGCGAAAATAATCTTCAAATGTTGCTGAGTCAAACCAACCTGACTTCGTCCTGTTGTATCGCGCTCCATCGGGACCATTTTTACACCATTGCCTCCATAGGTTCTCTGCTTTATGTACAACATACGGAGCTAGGACTTTCCCATCAGCAGTAATCGAAAACATTACGGAAATAGCCCCTTTACTGTAGTTCATGATGCGCTCGGGGTATTTTACCCCTCGTTTAAATACGCATTTACAGGAGCCAGGATCGTCTTGCAAATTGGTTTCATCATAATTCAGGATGTTGGACGAAGGAACGTCATGTAATGATCTTTCTAAATTACAAAAATATTCTGAGAATTCATCACTATTCTTTGTTGCTCTGACACTTTTAATGTTTTGGGTGGTTCGATGAGACAGCCTGGATTGATGACGTTTTATAAAGTTTCGGACCCACCAATTTCCCGGCGGTTTGCTGTTAAAAAGATGCTGTTTTGAGTTCTTTTGTAGATAATCAAATAAAAACAAGCGTATTTCTATAAGGGTTAAAGGACTTCCGAAATCTGCAGATGCGATCATAACGTTTACAATCTTCAATTCCTCATCTTCTGTCAACTTGTTTGGAGGTCCAACACTCTTTGAATGGACACCTTTTACTTTATTACAAATTGTTTTCCTCGGTGTTGAGAACTGCTTCTCTGCCTCTCTAGAAGTTAATTTCTTTGTTCTCACCAAATCTGCTGCAATCTCCAACGTTTCCAGTGAGTAGTTTTTGTACGACCGTGAACCGAGTTTTCTCCTAACCCTTTTCTTCGCCGTGGCAGGTGGTGCCCGACAAAAAAAGTTAAATAGGTAAGTATATATCAAATAAGGGGAAACATTAATTTTTGGTTCGTAATATGAGGGGGATTAATTATTTGATGCACAGATAGCAGGAACTAAAGGGGGGCGGGCATTATTTTGCGTGCGAAAATAATTAAGTACCTACCATATAAAGCAATGATAAGCAGAAACCCTTCTTAGGTACTCTCGCCCCAACCCTCTAACCCCACGCACCCAAGAGCACGAGCAAGAGCAAGGGTAAAAAAAGTGAGTCGGTTTTATATTATCACTATATTTCATTTCAATTTTTTTTCAATATTAGTAGCACCAAGTATAATTAATTAACAGAAAAAGTACGTTGACAACCCTAAAACAATATAGTGGCGGGTAAAGTTGCCAATTGACTGCATGCAAAATCATTGGCAACATTGCCCATTCATAATTCCATCTTCTCAATTTTACGGATATAGAGTATTACAGATAAATTTACAATCCCTAACGTGTATTTAACTACATAATACAATTTCACTTACCTAGGTAAGTAAAATTGTCCAGTATTTTCCATGTTATGAAAAAAGTTTGTAGACCTTTCGCAACAACAAAACAATTTCACCGACTTTAACTGGCAAGTAACAGGCTTGAGCGTGAAGTTAGCACCAAACCGCTTTGACAGTCATACCAACATTAATAACTTAAACATTAGACGAAGGCTGCGTTCTCAGTTGATATTGACCACAGAGATAAAAAATATTTTCTGTCGCTGCACCTCTTAGGCAAAGATGACAGTGGCGGGTAAAGTTGCCACATTCGACGGTATAACCACCCTAGTAGCATTTCTCGTAACAGATTCAAGAAAAGTGGTAACGAAAATTGATGTGTAGTAACTTTTACGAATCCGCGACCGGTTTTGCGTGTGGTAACATAATATTACACATTGTTACGTAAATTTGTTGCAACGGTGTTACTAAAGTCGACACAACAAATTAACCACACATTGTGACGTAAATCTGTCGAAACGGTGTTACTAAAGTCGAAACAACAAATTGACCACACATTGTGACGTAAATTTGTCGAAACGGTGTTACTAAAGTCGACACAACACATTGACCACATATTGTGACGTAAATTTATCGAAACGGTGTTGGGCATTTCTCAACTGGCTGTGCTAACTCGATGAAAATGTAAAATAAGAGTTTTCGAGTAATTTTTTTTACAAAAAATTATAATTTTTTATAGTTTATATATTTTCTTGTGTTTAATTTTGTTCTGAGGTATTAACGTTATTTTCGCAAAAAAATTAATAAAATAGCAATAAGGGTATTAAATTTTTGTCCTGTGTGATACTTAAATAGAAATTGATTTTTGTTAAAAAAATTCCTTTAATAAATGTTAAAAAATACTCTACTGCATGAGTTATAGGGAACATTGTTGAATGAGACTATATTTTAGTGATGTCATGAAGAGTTATTGGACCTTTTATTAAAATTTGTGTCCAGTGTGATACTCATGGGTCAAAACTTTCGTGTATTTTTTTGTTATTATTGGTTAGGTCTCCTGTATAGTTGTCGGAGGTTTTTTTTATGGTTCTGTGTCCTAGTCTACTCATATTCTAGTTAATAAATAGTTAAAATATTTGATAGATTTTATGTTATGAATTAAAATATTACAAAAAATAATGAGACAGTATCACACAGACAAAATAATTCACACGGGAATATTGTAAAATTAGGTTTACATAGAACTTTATTAACTTACTGCAAACTATTTAATGTTTAAAAATTTAAATAAAAGTCATGTTATGCATCATCTTTATTTATTTCTATTTTTAAAACATGCTGCACATTTATGCGCCGAAACATAACTTACAAATAAAGTCTATGGATGAGTCTTGTCCCTCACTGCAATGCCAATTTTTGCATTTTTGCATGAGCCATATTTTTAAAGCACATCTGAAACTCTTCTTTGCACAAACCACATTTAAATGTACGTCGCCCTAATTTTACATTAATTTTAGCTTCAGTACTGTTAAGTTTATTATAAATCCTTTTACGTTTTTCTCTCAAGTTTGTAGTGAGATCTATTATTTTACTATCTTCAGCAGCCATAAAAGAATGAGGTGTAGAGTTGACAGTTTCCAAGCATGGGAGTTTATCGTCGTCGGTAGTCATAAATTTAGATATTTGTGATGTCAAATCGTCATAGTTGTTAGTTGCAGGTAAATCTGAGATAATACCAGTATCATTAAACATAGTATCGAAAACCGTAGCTTGGTCATGCAGGGGAGTAAAGCTCATATCTTCTTTAGACGTAGGATTAGTATTCATGGTGTTAGTAATGTTCTTCAAAGGGACAATCAATCCATCATCTTCAAATAGTATTTCATTTAAAAAGTCTGAAGTCTGTTTAGTTGTTCGTGCCGTAGCTTGGTCATGCATGGGAGTAAAGCTCATATCTTCTGTAGACGTAAGATTAGTATTCATGGTGTTAGTAATGTTCTTCAAAGGGACAATCAATCCATCATCTTCAAATAGTATTTCATGTAATAAGTCTGAAGTATGTTCAGTTGTTCGTGAGTTTACGTTTTCGTTTTTCTTTACGGTAGCCAGATTAGTCTTAGGATTCAGGATTTTATTCTGTTTCATATTGTATCCAAATTTGCATGTTTTGGGATTGAAACATTCGCAATTCACTTCACAGAAACAACTAAGGTCACGGTATCTAATGCCCCCCGGAGAATGTGAGATCACTTGATGAATTTTTTGGGTTCCTGCTATCGCTTTTAGATTTTTTGGATTTTTTTTATTTACTTTTTCGATGCGCTCTTCTTGGACAAGAAAGAACTTTACAGCTTCAATTTTATTTTTTAACACTTCAAAGGCATATTCTGCAGACTGAATATCATGTCCGTACGAAACATGGCGATCCAGTGCTCTTTTTACCACCCCTCCGATTCCGTCTGGTATACCTTTTCCATGCCCGCTCTCAAAAAAGGACCAGGTGATGTATTTAAGGCCCAGTTCGACTTGAAATCTGTTTATGAGATAAAAGTTATGTTTTTGTTTGTATTGTGTACTCGGGCCGTCTGAGAACACATGAAGTCCTGTTATGGAAGGGTAGAACTCTTTAATATACTGTATTACTGGAAGTAAATGCGCCCATATGGCGCCAGGATTATGAGCATTGTTTGAAGAAATGGTGCAGAACGTCTGATTACTTTTATCGGGTAGATGAACTATACCAGTATGGAGCGATATTTGGGTTTGCGAAGCGCCAAAATGTGCAGATTGTACTTGTGTTGCGTACACAATACAATAATTTTCAGAAAAATCACAATGAATTGCGATTTCCGTTTCCGACAAGTTTGTAGATAATTGTTTGTATTGCGTGTATTGATGAGTCATGTTAAAGACGTGTTTTTTGAACAGGATCGTTTCGGACTTCACGGCATTCGTGAATAACTTCAAAGAAGCTGTTTTCGTGGTTTTCATCATTTTTTTCTTATTTTCACCTTTATATGAATGATCTACTCTTTCCCACTGCTTCCATGTCACCTCTTCTTCATCTTTGGTTGTGTCATAGGTTATATTTATATCCCTGCAAATTTGACATAGACTGTTCATACATTTGTGTGATTTGGGATTGCATGATACACTTTCTAGGTATTCTTTAATGTTTTTGAATTTTGCAATATTCCTGTTCCGGAGAGCTTCTAACTTCAAGTTTAAATTCTCATGCTTTACACATTAGCATGTTTCTCTTTTATTCACACTAGGCGGCAACACATAAAAAGGTCTATGGCGGCAAAACGTGGCGAACGACGCCTTCCCCCCTTCTATTTTGTATATCGTGTGCAAGTTTTCGAGACTATCTAGTAAGTAATGAATTTGCCGTTTGATTTTATATTTGGTTTTAGTTTCCTTTCTTCCTGCGGTGCTGCGGCTAACGTCTTCCCTAAGGAAGAATTTTCTGATTTCTAGACTGAATTTAGATGGCACTACAATTTTCTTCTTCCTTATTAAGTATGTTTTTCTGGCTTGGTTGACATCTCGTTTCTCCTTATTCACCTTTTCAGATGTTTTGTATGCTCTATTGAGATCCTTTTGTAGACGATAATTTCTTTTTTGCAGTGCGTAAATAGTTTTATCTTGATTTTTGATGTGCCTTTTAGCTCGAAAAAGCATGCGTTTCAGGTTTTTTAATTTACGTGACAGGTCTTCAACTGGTGGAATCTTTGTTTTTAGTTTATTAGTATTAGAAGCATTGGAAAGTACTTCTTCATTTTTGGTCTCCGTAATTTTTTTTATTGATCTTTGTTTACTCTTTAACTGTCGCCAAATCTTTCTCTGTTTCTCTTTTTCTTCACCGGAGAGTTCGCTTATTTTTTTTCTAGATAACTGTAATTTTTCTAGGTTCTTCTGTTGCTGCTGTTTTAATTTTTCTGGGTTGTTTAGTTTTAGGCGCTCTCTATATCTCTTCATCTTTTCCGAAGCAGTTAGGGGCATGTCGCAGTACCTGAAAACGTAATTAAAGTTTATGCTCTTAAAACGTATTTATCTATATTTTTTGCAGAGACAGGTAATTTCATGTTATGTGGATATTTCTTATTTATTTCATACTAGCTGAAATACTTGGAACTGCTCGTGACAATGACGTTTTAAAAATTCACCCGAACGAAGCCTTTGAGTCTCTCCGTACAAGGAAAAACATAAAAATATGTACATTTCTACCAATCTAGCGTGTCACCATGGAAGTGTATAAAACTTTAACTTTCCATGTTAATGGGAAATACCCGTGCACATTAGTGAGACATTAAATAAAAACCGACCAAGTGCGAGTCGGATTCGCACATAAAGGGTTCCGTACCATAGTACAAGATTCGTATATATTGCTATTATTAAAATTTTTGCGCCATCTAATGTTGACTAGTCAAGCTTCTTGAGTCAAGTCACCACGTCTTTTGTATGAGCGCCATCTATTGTCGGCTAGTAAGCTTCTTGAGTTAACTCCATCACGTCTCTAGTATGAAGACCCCCTTTAATTTTAATGTATTGTTTGTTTTTACTATTTGTTGTTATAGCGGCAAGAGAAATACACATTTTGTGAAAATTTCAACTGTCAACCTATTACGGTTCATGAGATACAGCCCGCTGACAGACGGACGGACGGACGGACGGACAGCGGAGGCTTAGTAATAGGGTTCCGTTGGCACCCTTTGGGTACGGAACCCTAAAAAGGAAGAATTGAAACATAGGTACCTGGGCTTCAACTTCCGTTCTGACTGAATTCGTTGTAATTTCTGTAAAAAAGTAGTTTTTGTTAGTACCTAGTGATATGCGTGCCCGGACGGCAGATACATTTTGTACTCTGCTAAATTTTTAGTAATCGAGGAGCACAACGTATTATTTTATATTATTAGCGCGACATATGGCACACGCCAGACCCTCAGAGAGATAGCTGGCGACGCCCATTGGCTTTCGAACTTTCACTGCGGCTGCGGCTGTTTGACACCCTGACCTAATAAGGTACCTATTGAAGAACACTTTTCTACCAATCAAAAGGAAACTTTGTAACGGTATTTTCCTTAACCGGATTAGTGACATTTCTTAAAAAAGCTTTTTAATTTAAGTCGAGAAGTCAAGACAGAGGTGAATGAACATTTATTAAAATCGTCCAACTCCTGCTCGGAAGGCGATGAGCCGGAGCGACGAGAGGGAGACAACAGCCACGTCTAAATCCTTATTAACTTTTTCACCAGAGGCTAATCAAGTAAACCAGTAATGCTTACTATTCATATAATCCAACCCTTACAACAGTCCGGCAGAGGTTACCTAAATTGTCCCGTATAGCGTTACCGAAAATGGTATCACACGGGAAGTATCACACATGGTTGTAGGTTGATTAAAAATTCATAATCTTGAAATAGATCACGTAATTCATAAAAAAAGTAGCTTTGATAGTTATGTATGAATGAATCGCGGTAACTATGCAGGACGAAAAAAACGATTCTCAGCTACTCGCACACGACTCGACCGCGCCCTTGCATGAGCTCGACTGAGTAACGGAAAAGAACGAATGTCAAATAACGTAAGAAGACCGTTATTTAGAATGTTGCCAAATTCATATTCTCTTGATGCCCGGTTCACCTACAAATCGGTATCACACAAGGCAGTTGAAAAAAGACACTTTTTATGGACCATGGTGAATTTAACTCTCATTCAATATGTAGCAATAAAAACTTATACACATATGAAATAACATCTTATTTATAACATTATAAATATATAAAACATAACTCTAAAGTACCTTTTCATACAAGACTTTACCGCAATTCATATTTGAAATTTGGTAACTACGTGTAGGACATGAACATTTGTATGGAGCTCAAAATGAGATGTTTGAATAAAACTTCAATTGTGAAAAGAATTGCTATCAAATACTGAAAAATATGGATGAGAATAACGTAAAAATATATTCTTAATCTAATGTTAAAATTAAACTTGCCTGTTTGAATACCTACAATTAATTATAAAATTTTAAAGTCGTGGACCACGGCGTTATCAGCGATTTTCCAAGTAGATGAGAAATGCCCTGTTACTAAAGTCGACACAACTCAATGACCACACAATTACGACATCAAATTCCACCGCAATGTCGTAACATTGAGACGTGTTTTCAACGTGAATCCGTTACGGTTACATTGTGTGTAAAATGTGAAACACGTTGGTTTTCAAACACCAAGTGTGGTCTTTGAGTAGACACATTGTGGAGGTTAGGTTAGTTACAACACAATTACGGAACTGTTTTGCAACGATGTTTTCGAATAATAAATAATATCAATACACATATTACTCTCAAACTATAAGTGAATTCGATACGTTCAAAATGCCGAAAATAAAAGAAAACGTCGGTGGCGGCGGCAAGCGATTTCGACATTCTACAACATATTATCGAAAAACCAAAGCCCATTTAACTGTTCCATCTGTTGATAAGGCCAGGCAACATGAACCAAGCGACGGTCAATCATCACAAGGAAGAGGTTAGAGTTCTGTGATGCTATATTTTCGCATAGTTATAAATAATAACTTAATTTATAGACAGGTTAATTAATAGAAGACACGGAGCGCCCGCTCCGTGTTTTCTATAAGTTAACCTGACCCTATCTGGACCAGGTCGGGGTTGCGCATGTCGGTCTTGAATGATGCTCTTTTTTGGCATAGTTATAAAAATTAACCAAAGGTTAATTTATAGAAGACACGAATGTTTTTAACATAAATTATTATATTTTTCCTTAAACTGTTCTGAAAAAAACCTTTATTAAGAGAAACACATATCGTTGTAGTACCTATTACCGAACACCGTGTATAACGACAGTGAGTATGATCTAACCCATCAGTAGAAAAAAATTATAAATATATATATATATCAATAGAATATAATATACTATATAATAGTATATATCAATAGAAAAATAGCACATTTTCCTTTAATCAAGCATCAATTAAACGACAAATTAGCCACATTTAGAACATTTCTATTCCATATTTTTATTATAGATATTAATTTACACATATGGTCAAAACGATGTTATATTTCAGATGTTATGCAACAAACAGCCAAAACATCCCGGGTTCTGACAGTGAATGACACATATTTAAATAACACTAATGCAACGGAAAGCACAATCGAAAAGGAAAACCCATTTCTTAGAGAAAACAATAACACTGACATAGAACATACTATTGAGAGTGATAGCGATAGTGAAAATAATCTTGAAGATTGCATGAAAATCAAAGAAAAACTTAAAACGTGGGCTTTGAAGTTTCAAATAAGACACGTCGCTTTGAATGGCTTACTCAATATTTTAAGAGAAAACACCAATATTGAGTATTTACCAAAAGATAGCAGAAGCCTCCTAAAAACCCCAAAAGAATCTTCTATAAAAACAATGGGAAATGGCCAGTATTGGTATCATGGACTTGAAAGTAGTTTAAAAGAAAAACTGTTTTTTTACAAAAGGCACTAATTTACCCACAAGCTTATATTTGACATTCAATATCGATGGCTTACCGATTGCCAAAAGCTCTAAATATGAATTTTGGCCAATATTATGTTCAGTGGATAAATTTACAGATGATCTACCATTGATAATTGCAATATATTACGGCGAAACGAAACCACCGGTGAACGATTTTTTGGCTCCATTTGTTACTGAATTACTCGATTTAGTTAAAGTAGGAGTTACGATTGACGGGAAAAACATTAAAATAAATATACGATGCTTCATTTGTGACACACCAGCCAGATGTTTTATAAAAGGTATGTTTGTGTTCCACGTTCCCTATTTGTAACCTTCCCATGTATAAAGGTGTTGTAATGGCCAGTAGGTACATTAATTTCGCCATGTTTTTCCGAGACAGAATAGTATTTTTTTTTCTCTAAAATGTCTAGTTACCGAGATATATATTTTAAATATATATGTTTTCGTCTAGTTTAATTTAAAGCGATGTTGTAACCGGCATAAGGAAGGTCTTGGCGTGGAACCTAGATCCCGCGTGGCGTGTCAGACTAATTATGTCATGACAGTAGGTGTGATATTAGCCATCTATGTCCAATTACATACAATGTTCCCACGTTCTTATGGATCATTAGATTATTTATACACTAACTTACTTAGTTAGTGGCTCTGTGTGCTGAAGACCTTGCGAGCATTCCTGGTCATCATCAGAGCTTCACGGTTCAGTGTGAAGTAAATGCTCTTGGTGCTTTGGCTAGAAACCCAGACCCGAAGCGCGTAGCTTACGCCGTTGCTGAGATCCAGCAACAACATTCCTGGTCATCATCGGACCTTCAAGGTTCAGTGTGAAATAAATGCTCTTGGTGCTTTGGCTAGAAACCCAAACCCGAAGTGCGTAGCTTACGCCGTTGCTGAGATCCAGCAACAACTTACTTGATGTTCCACAGCTCCGCCATTTTGAAGGATTTCCAAAAATTGACGCGACGATAAAATTTTGGGAAATTATCTAATCGGCACACAAAATTTGACGCAAAACGGTTGAGAAATGCGACCTGTAGAGGAGAACAGCCGGACAGATGGACATACGAGAGAAAATCCGTCCAATCTCGAAACGTAGACGCTTCGCTCGCTCGGTCAATTACTTTGTATAGAAAGTCTAACTATTTATTTGGAGGATATTCAGAAAAAAGTTAGTAATATTTTTTGACTTCGGGTCAGTGAACAGGTTGTTACTCGCCCTGAAGATGGATCGCACGAGTCGATCCGAAACGTCGGCCAATTTGACCGCTAAATATAACTGTGTTAAGCCAAGTGTGTTAGAAAATAGTTTGTACACCCACAGTGGTTTAAATATGTTCCTTGACCCGTTCGGAAATGGTGCGTTTGACTTGGCCAATGTACAAACTTTCACAACTGCAATCAATCTTATACGTCAGGTGTTTGTAATGGAATAGTGAAAGAGAACATCTAAATACTAGTTTTAAAGTTTAGATAATAGTTGTTAGGTTAAAGGATTCAAATTACAAAGAATTCTGGCAATGAGTGCTTACCGTGACAAACTCCGACTCTGAGGAATAATTCCGATATTTGTCTGCGATTTTGTGTGTTAACGCACTAGTCGCCACGACACGGTGAACGCAATGAAGTTCGCCCGTAAAGGGTTTGTGGACCGTGGCGCTACTTCTGCAGTGAACTTGGCTACGTTTGGATTTGTGTTGAGGTTACGGGAATGAAGAGAATTTTGTACAATAGTTTCTGATAGAATATGGCAGGGTTCGAATAATTTTGTTTATGAATAAAACCTTTTTATATTACCTTTAGTAATCCTGTTTGTGGATTACAATATTAAAAATAAGTTTCTACAAGCCTTTAATTTTTTTTAGTAAGATGGAAAATAATCAGTCCTATTATACCAGGTCACGGTTATGAGAAATTCGAAAGAAGAATCATTTATCGAATAATATATACGTAATTAACCTATACTTAATGTGGGCCTTTAAACTTGGTTACCTAATGTATCAGTGTGTTATATAAATCAGTTCGTATAATAAGTTTTAAGGCTCGAAAATTTCGGAAATATGGGATTTGACATTTCTAGGAGATTGACCCTAAGATGGTTTACTTTCCAGCACTTTCTACTTATTAAAGCTGATTGTATGTAAAATAAAATAAAATAAACAACATGTGTATTGAAGTTACTTTTTTTTATTTTTATTTAAACACACTACTAACATCTAACATATAGGAGAAATTGGAGTAGCATTTTAACGAAATAAAAACGAGATTCGAATACCGAACAAAATAATTAGGGCCGCTGCACATTTGCGTCATTTCGTCGAGGCAAACCGCACGCAAGCACTGCACGCAAGTGTAGAGTGCACATGTGACGCGCAACGCCGAGCGTCACATTGCTAAGAGTAAGCGCCGATGCACACTTGCGTTGAAATGACGCGCGACGATATGATGCGCGTTCCTCGCATCAATACACACTTGCGTCAAATCAAAACAAATGCCCAGTCGGTGACGCTCAGCCGTTTTGGACAGTCGTGTGCGCCAACATGGAGCAATAAATAAGAAAACGAAAAATAATATTTTGGTATCTTGTATATAAGAGTATATTTCGTAAAAAAAAATATGGGTTCATCCTTACGTCAGTGCCAGATTGTTAAAGGGGGCATTTGCTACAAGTTTTATGGACTTAAGGGAAGATAACAATAAGTTTTTTAATTACTTCCGAATGTCTGTAAAATCATTTGACGAATTGTTGGTAAAACTGGAAAATGTTATAAAATCTCAAGACACAAAATTAAGAGTGGCTATCACCCCCGCTGAAATGTTGGCTATTACTTTAAGGTAAGTGTGTATTCTTGTGATTATTTGAAATATGTACGATTTATTCCATAATACTTTATTGTTAAATCAATCAACATATTGGGTAAACAGATCATCATTTGAGGAATCCATTGAAGTGATTACGTTTTGTTGATTGGATAGAGAATTCGAAGTATCATCGGCCACATAGGTGTCAGCAGCCATATAAGTCTCAGGAGTCGCAAGAGTGTCGGCAGTTTGGGGGCTCAAAACAGCACTTGTACCAGGGGATGGCGCAAAATCTTGTCGTTGTGTAGAAGATTTCTTGATAATAACTTCTCTTGCAGGCGCACCATTTGGGTTCAAATTTGTAAGATTAAGAACTGGATTGTTAATCGGTTGCACGTGCATCTGAGGTGGGGTAAACAATTGAGTAGAAGTTGAAGGAGCACTTTGTGGATAATGTACTCTTTTCTTATCGGAAATTCAACGTTTGGACTCCAACTATAAATTGGTTGTTCTGAAATGCTTGTAGAATTTGATGTTATCTTGTTTCTGATGCTCTTCATTGAATTTAGTACCTCACTCCTGAATTCTAATTTCTGATCAACTGAAAAAGTATTTAGAGTTGGCAATAAGGACTTGAAGAAGTGCAAGTCGTCACTGCTTTCTGCATTATCTGATTTTACTGGCAGATAATTTTGTATTGGTGTGTTTATATAATCGATTAGACAATTTTCCAACGTTTTTTTTTTCTTGGGGTAGCCAATGTTTTTTTCTGCGGGCGGTTCAGTATCACCATTCCGCCTTTTTTCAGCAGTCGTATCAGCAGTTATTTTTCGTTCAGTTGCAGGCAGAGATGACTGAGTGGTTTGACTCTGTGCAACCTGAAGCAGGAAACACATTTGGTTGCCATATATGTAAGGGCGATAGCCTCCTGCCGCTTGTCCAGATTTAGGTTTCTTCTTTAAATTTCTCAAATAATTATCTTTCAGATTTTTCCATTTCATCATAACCTTTGACCCTGAAATAAAATTGTACATTCATTACAGGTACTTGGGAAGCGGATGCAATCTGGTGGATATACACTATTCCTACAGAGTTGGGCATTCAACAGCTAGCAAAATCGTCAGAAAAGTGTGTAAAGCGATTTGGAATGTTCTTAAAGAAGAATGTCTAGCCCAGCCTACAGAAGAATCGTGGCTGGACATAGCTGCCCATTTTTTTAAATACGCCAATTTTCCAAATTGTATTGGTGCGATAGACGGAAAGCACATACGCATTGTAAAACCTATTAATGGCGGCTCTCTATTTTTTAATTATAAAAAGTATAACTCAATTGTTTTGCTAGCAGTAGCGGATTCTAATTATAGATTCATTTACATAGATGTTGGCTCTTTTGGAAAGGAATCTGACAGCACGATATTTAAAAAGTCAAGTTTATGGAATCGTATGATTAATAATTCTTTGAATATTCCACGATCAAGGCCTTTGCATGGTACAGTGAGACCAAATATGCCATATGCTTTTATTGGAGATGAAGCTTTCGGTTTACACAAACACGTACTTCGTCCATTTGCCGGAAAATTTTTATCACATACAAAAAGGATTTTTAACTATAGATTGAGTCGAGCTCGAAGATATATCGAGTGCAGCTTCGGAATTCTCTCTAACAAATGGCGCATTTTTCATAAACCTATTAATGTTAATTTAGACTTATGCACCGACATTGTTAAGTCATGTTGCATACTGCACAATTATGTACGAACTCGCGATGGTTACAATTTTGAAGATACTTTGCACATTGAAGGTTTGGAAGATATTCATGTAATGGATGACCACGTGCTTGGTGGAGTAAATGTAAATCAAAACAGAAACGTTTGGGCCGAGTATTTTGTGTCTAACATAGGACAAGTTCCATGGCAAAATCAGAGAGTATAACTTAGCGTGCAACTAATTACGGATTTGTTTATTTAGACTAAATTTTCAAAATGCACCAGTCATTGTGTTTAACTTTAATAATAAAATTAGGCGTAGAAAATATAGGGATAGAAACATACCTAATTCCGATTTCTCCTTCTCTGTCTTCATCTGGAAATTATCAAATATATTTGCGCATATTTGAAGCCATGCTGCTCTTTTCTTTACCCTGTCCTTATAATCACTGTGACCTAAGTCCCAAAGAACAGGATAATTTCTCACTTCAAAGATAAAGTTCTCCACGTCAATTTCGTCTTCCATGCTAACGCGCGACAACACGACGCAGGTGTGAACAGCGCAGTAGCCACGCGTGCACTGGTTCACCGCATGCCAACGCGCACTGCCACGCGGTGAGCCCGGCAACGCGCGTTGTCAAAGTGACGCGGGACATCTCGCGGCGTCGCGCGTCACTTCATCGCAAATGTGTACTATGCCACTGCGTTCAGTACTTGCGTGCGGTTTGCCTCACCGCGCGTTAAAGTGAAGCGCGACGACGCGCGACGAAATGACGCAAATGTGCAGCGGGCCTAAGTCCACACGGCGCGTTGCGTTGCGTTGCGTCGTCGCAACGCAAATATTTTGACGCATAGTCGGCCACACGGGCGCTGCGCCATCGCAGCGTTACTATGACGCAGTCTTAACGTTCCGTCGGCGCAGCAGTCTATAGCAAATCATGGATCGGAAAAGACGTCTAGCATTGCTCCTATTACTACGTCACCGCCGAAATCGACGCAAGATCACAAGACGGTACTGGATCAGTCCTTTCATTTCATTAAGAAATCGTGATGGACATTTTTTTTTTAGAATATCGGGAGTTGCTATTAGACGAAAAGAAGTTTTATAATTTTTTTAGAATTAGTGTATCCAGCTTCGAATGTTTATTGAAGTCCTTAGAACCACACATACGAAAAAACTATACTAATATGAGGAATCCAGTGGATCCAGTAGAAATGCTGGGAATTACTTTAAGGTAACTATATAAATATATTTAAGTAATAAAAATATAACAGTTTTTTTGGTTTGTTTAATTAGTAATCAACTCACAAATAATCAGCAATTGTCATAATTTTAAATTTAGACATTATTTAAGAGAGATATCATCCAGTAATTACAAATTAGAAAAATCGTATTCAGTTTCTTCACTTGCTTGAGATGTTTCTGGAGATGTAATTGAATTATTATAATCAGAAATGTATGTACTTTGAAAATTTGCTGTTTGATACCCATATGATGGTTGGTGAGACGTTGATGGGCCACTCACATATGATGATGTTTGTCCATACCGCATTTCATCTATAATTTGTATAACTTTACTTTGGAAACGGAGAGTTTCTCGGTCGGAAAATTCTTGAATAGATGGCAATATAGCTCTGAAAAAGGACATATGGCGATTTTCCGGCTCCTTGAGAAGTTTTAGTCCTTCTCTTTCAAACTCATCCATTTGCATTGCCCTTTTGCGCGCGACTGGAACATAGCGCGGAGTGTTGTCTGTGATAATGTCATCATTTGTAGACGTAGATTCATTGTTGATTTCTCTAGGCGAGTCTAAGCTAGATTCGGTGGCATTTTGTTCCACTTTTCTCAAAAAAAGAAGTTGATTATATAAATGATACTTCTTCAGTTTCGTAGCGCCCGAGCCCGATTTTGATGCTTCTTTTAATTTTTTTGAATATCTGAAGTAATTATCTTTTACACTTCTCCATTTCTTTATTAAATCATTACCTGCAAAACCAATAGTAAACATGATTTAATAATTTATACATAGTGAATTACTCGATAAAATTTAATGACATAATCAGATATCGTTAACAAACACTGTGTGACCGACTCTGGAATCGTGAAAATATAACAGATGTTACATACAAAAAGCAATACCTACTGAATCAAAATGTATGCAACAGCTGCTATTTTTTTCGCGATTCCAGAATTAATTGGTTACATAGAGAAAGTTATTTGCTATCGATGTCTGAATATGTCAGTATTTTTTTTCGGGTATCTATCTATCTCATAAATGCATATTATAATAATTATTTTCGTTTCAGATACCTAGGAAGTGGAAATTCAATAACTGATTTACATTTCAAATTCAAACGGGGAAAATTTACTATTGCATATATGATACAAAGAGTTTGTCGTGCTATATGGACCAATCTTCTTCGAGACAACATCCCTGAACTGACAACTGAAAGTTTCCAAACAATAGCGAGGGGTTTTGATGTAAAGGCAAATTTTCCTCACTGTGTTGGTGCCATCGACGGCAAACACATCCGCGTGTGTAATCCTGCAAATAGTGGCTCACTTTTTTTTAATTATAAAGCCTTTTTTTCGATTGTGTTGCTAGCTATTGTGGATTCAAATTACAAATTCGTATTTGTCGACATCGGTGCATACGGAAAAGAATGCGATTCAACCATATTACAAAATTCTAAACTGTACGAGCTAATGATTAACAACAACTTACCACTACCTCAACCCCAGCCACTCTCTGGTAGCAATATACCAACCCCGTATGTATTTGTGGGTGACGAAGCTTTTGGACTGAGCAAACATATTATGCGTCCATATGGCGGTCAAAATCTCGACTTACAACAAAAGGTTTTCAATTACCGTCTAAGCAGAGCCAGAAGATATGTCGAATGAGCTTTTGGGATTATGGCTAACAAATGGCGCATTTTTCACAGACCGATAGACGTGTCCTATGACTTCGCTACTGACATTATAAAAGCATGTTGTGTATTACACAATTTTGTCGCTGATCGAGATGGTTTTAGACAAAGAGATAAATTTGCTATAAGTGTTGATGAATTTCTCCCAATACAACCCGCACATGAAGAACAGACAGCACCGAATGTCATAAGACAGCAATATGCGACCTATTTTATGACTAGAGGAACTCTGCCTTGGCAGCTAAATAAGGTATAATTGTATTATGAGGGTTTTCAAGATTTTCTTGCACCGCCAATTCCGCGATCAGTAAAAAAATAATATTTTATACCTACTCAGCGTAGTCTAGGTTAGTTTTGAGCTAAGTAATAAAATAGTACTCACGCTAATCTAGATTCCCTTAGTTTTAAAATTTTAGAGTGTCGAGATATTAATTTTGTACTGATCGCGGAATTGGCGGTGCAAGAAAATCTTGAAAGCCCTCTTAAATAAAAAAAAAACATAAATATCTGTACTGTGAACTCACCAACTTTGTTTTTTCGTTCAGCTGTGAAATTCTCGTAATCAGGAAATAAAACTTTTGATATGTCTTCCCAGGCTTTTGTTTTTAAATTTTTATTTTTAAAATCTACGTTTGACTTGTCCCATATAATTTCCCTTTCCTGTATCAATGTAATCAAGTAAGTTAGTGGCCTCTGTCGTTATTAAAGCGACAATTTGCCAGCGTCGAGTTTCACTTGATCTTTTTCAGTATATCACGTGAATACTTTTAATGAGGTAATGGATATAAAGAAAAAGATAAAGCTGTCGTAGACGACTGAGCGTCACGGACTGGACATTTGCGTTGATTTGACGCAAGTGTACATTGTTGCGAGAAACGCGCGTCACATCATCGCGCGTTACTTAAACGCTAATGTGCATCGAATAGTCTCATAAGACAGCAAATATTTAAAAATATAAAAATCAAGTTGCAAAAAAAATCGACCAACACATACATTTTGTGCATGTTCATAGTTTATTTCGATTATTCGAGATTAGTTCGAGGCAGAATTTCTTTCTTCCCCATAGAGCACATTTTCTTTAACATTGTCGATGTTTTCAATGTTTTCCAAATTCCTGTAAATAAATTAACAATGTTTAATATGATTCTTGGGCAAACAATTGTCTACAAATTAGACCAGTGAAGTTTCTTTGCGGGTTCTTCTTAAATAAGTTAATCGAATCCGCGGAAAAATTAAATTGTTACATTATAATAATGTCAAAATATTATGTTTTCAAGTGTTTCGAAATTGCCATTTTACATAAAATAACATCGGTGTTCGGTGGCTCAACGTTTCTGATGGATGCACTATCTACGTAGTTATGAGTCTATTAGCAGCTTCTTTTGACCCAATTTGCGTTTGGGATATTGCTTGGCATACAAGAGGATAAGCAATCAAAGAGCTATTCGGTAATTACAACAGAAGTGTCATCATTTACGCTTCGTTTCAAACAAGCTATAGGGATGAAAATATTATACCGAGCCAATAATTGAGGATGATATTATTGGGTTATATCATGATTGTACTCATATTAAAACATCCTTTAAAAAATAAAAAATAAACCAGTCAGTACCTTTTACGCTTCAGTCGTTGACCGCTGTGTTTTATAGCGCTATGTTGAAGAAATGAGTCACATTTCACTAATGTAAGTGTCGAGTCAGCTAATTGTAATACACCATACACCAGTTTTCTGATGTGTGGATAGTTGCAAAAACCTTTTTTATTTGAGCCTTTTACACCCTTCCAGGTGTATTGATTGAGAAGCTCATCTTTAAACATGGCCTTCATTAAATGTAGACCTATTTTTGAAACTTGTAAATTACCACTGGTTCCACAAATTTTAGAAAATTCTTGAATCTGAAAATAGATGAATGTGTGTAGTGTACAGTAAATAGTAAATTTTAGTACCATAGGGCATATTGATTATCTTTCATGATACCGAAATTAATATTTTTCTTCACTTGAGGTTTGACAGCGACAGTTACATTTTATAAGCAAAGATGTTGGAGTAACGGATAACACAAAAAATATTTTGTTCTGCATCCAGATATGCATATGGTGTTTTCGAAAAAAAAATCCCCTTTTTAGGCCTGATTTTGTATCGTATAGAGACCTCCAGTTGAAACTTGAAAAAGGGTTCAAGCTTGCATTAATTCATAATAGCGTTGTATTCATAGATATGGATATAGAGAAATCTTACAAAATGTATCATTGCTTTATTTTAAAATAAGTAAGTATTTCAATAATTTCTCCTCAAAGGCAGAAAATTAATGGTCGATTCATCTACGCTTTGCAAAAAATAATATTCCTACAAGAAAAACATTACTTTTTTACGATAAATCGATCATACGCGGCCGATCATATGCACGCAAAACGTAATGTTTTTGATGTCGGATTTTTTATTTTATTATTTTAGGGCGCAGATACAAAAGTTAGCTATTTTTGGAGGCAAAATTGCACCTTTAATGTTCTTAACCATGTGCCTATAATTAGTTTATAGTATTTTAAAATTACTATATTTTAGAGCTAATTATTAAAAATATTACTCAAGAAAGTTCATTCTTTCATTCATTCATATCTTAAACGAGCTAATATACTTACCAGGCACATTTCAACCTCGCTATCAAACAACTTCATTTCGAAGTTATCGATTTGCTCACTTGAAGATAGTGGGAAATCAAAATCATCTATGATCTTTGTTTTTATAGAATCAGGCGATATATTAATATTAGCAGCATATTGTATGTTACCACTGCTTGTTAGGATCTCCAATATACGGTCCAGTTTTACATGTATTGTAGCCTGTTCGAATTCAGTTCTTTTGAACTTTTCCTCCGTGTAAGCTTGTACTGAAACATGTAAACTTATATTATTATGTATTAATTTATAATGTATTTATGATAAACTAACAAGTAATAATGTTTTGAAGTGTAAGATTAGGTAGGTAAAAAATAATACTCACATTTGCTTAATTTTAAATCAATTTCTTCTTTTAAATGACGGTTTTGTTCCTTTAGGTCAATGTTCTCTTGAACCAGATCAATAACATTTACGACCTCCGATCCCTGTAATTGGTCTTCATTGCTATATAAACCGTTTGTAACATCATTTTGATAATTTTCGGTTGTATTGATAACAGCTTCAGAATGAATAAATGGGTTACTTTGATTGACTTCATTGTTGCCATTGTTTGATCCTTCACTTCTATATTTGTCGTTGTTGCTTCGTAGTTGGCAATCACTGGCAAAGGTCACTAGCTTATCATATTTATCATTTTCGGTAATGTTTTCAGAAGCTTCACTATGACAAACAATTTTTTTTGGGTCGACTACATGCATTTCTTCATTTGATTCTTGTGAAATAGTACTTTCTTTCTCATTATTGATTTGATTTGAAGTTTCGTTTGCCTTCGACGGATTGACCAAATCAAAGTCTTTATTTAAGTCGAGCAGCTCAGGAAAGAGAACATTTTTAACAGGATTTGATTTCCGATTTTTATTACTTTCCAAATATCTAAAAGGATGTAAAAAAAGGTATAGTCACTACATAAGTTATACGAAATAAAATAAACTCATATAAAATGTGTAAATTTACTAAATAATTATTTAACAATAATGATATGATAAATAACGCCATCTACATTAGGAGCATATTAACTAGATCAGGCTTGAAAATAAACGGGAAAAATATACGCCAGGATTTTCATTGGAAGCAGGACTCGAACCTGTGACCTCGGAATTGCCGGTTCCTTGTTCTTTCCAACTGAGTTATCTCAACGACACAATCTGTTTTTTTACCTGTTTATAGGCATCGCCACGGATCTCTTCCGATGGCCGCGTGGTGGGGGAAAGCTGCGCAGAACCATATATTTCAGACCAGAGGGGAGGTGAAACCCGAAGCGCGCGTAGGGACGAGGTAAGCACTGCAGGTTCAGTCGTCACCCTCCTCCCGCTCTGCACGCACACCCTCTCTCTCTCTCTATGTTGTACAGTCAGCTTGTTTATTAATTAATTGCGTTGTGATAAATCGCACGTTAGTTTGACTTTTAAATCTTAGTATAATTTACTAAGTGATTCATATATGAACGAGCGCCTTGGGACAGTGGTAACGCATCCACCATGCGTTCCGGAGACAAAGCTTCCTAAGCATATGAAATACTGTGAATAAGTTCATAAAGTGCACGATTTTATGATAAAAGAGGACTAATGTGTCTTTAATGCTCTGACATCACTGCTAGTGCCGGAAGCGAAGAAGACATGTGCACTATTATTCAGATTTGCACAGGACGCCGGTCATAATTAAAGGAGTCGAACCCCTATAACACTAAACACTAGAACAGATTATAACATTAACGGAAATCATTCCATCTTGTGAACTCGCTATTGTAATATTATATAATACAAATATTTGTGTTTCTAAAATTTTCGATTTGACTGTACAGACAGTTTACCCCCAGCACGCGCCCATCGGAAGACATCCGTGGCGTTGCCTATATCTTCTAATCTGCTGCCTGTCTACTAGATGGCGTTGACTTCGCGCATTATAAGGCATTATAACTGCAATGATTAAAACATCAATATGCTCCTAATGTAGAATGGGCTTTATTTATCAGATAATATCGATATTGGTAGAACCATTAAAATCATACAAATATAAAATAATTATATATGTTATGTATGTTATACAGGCTGAATTTTTCAACGGTGCCTTCAAGGCCAAATCCGAAACTATTAGAAATTGCGAAAAACACTGAAAGGAGTCATGGTCCCGATTTCGATAAAAACTAAAACTGCATTATTAGATTTTTGAAAAAAAAATCTGCTTGCCGGGAATCGAATCCTATGATTTAGATAAAAATAATGCAGCCTGTATTTATAGGTCATAGTGTCCCATGTTTTCGCCGTTAAAGGCAAAGACGAACCAAAGAAATCAAAAGAAAAATCTTCTAGACAATTGTTATTAGAACGTGAAAGTGAATTGGCGCCAATAAAGACGTCTGTTTGATCAGTTTGCCAAATTTTATTTAAAATCAACACTTTCCTTTAGTTTTCTGTTTAACATTACATACTTTGCATAATTTGTTACTTAAAAGCAACACTATAGGCTAGTGCAATAATACCGGCAGCGCTATTTTTTTCAAAATCAATGGGTTCGATTCCCGGCTAAAAGAATATTTTTTGAAAATATTATTTTTTTAGTTTTTAAATAAATCTGGACCATGACTCCTTTGAGATTTTTTCGCTATTTCTTCTAGTTTAGGATTTGGCCATGAAGGCACCTTTGAAAAATTTACCGGTATAATAATTATATGTAGGTATATTAATCGGAAGCAGGAATGGAACCTGCGACTTCTAGATTACCCATCCATTGCTCTTACAGCTTAGTTGTCCGTGATAAAACCACCATGGTTTTGTTCGCCTTTAGTAACATCGATAACGTCGTAACGATCAAAACATACAAAAAATTAAATGAACTTATTTTCCTGCCACCGACGGCAAATGGCTGAAATGATGATGATGAATGATGAAATAATAAAAAAAAAATTGAGGAGATACTTACAGCCTTTCGTCATCAGTGTTTTCAAAATTTGTGTATAGTTCCTCTAATTTTACAGCTTCTTGAAATATTTGAACCTCAGCAAGCTTTACCTTGCACGCACATTTACGCCAAGATGACTGCGGCACGCTGTTTCCATCTGAACGAATTTTCTCCAAATCCAACTTTTTAAAATTTTTTGGCCAGAACAGAATACCTTTCTCTTCCCATGCACTAGGCACAGCAGTGACAGCATCTGAGTGACCTTCTCTTGTGATGACAATTTTAAAAGGCATGATGTTGGTTTTATTTTTATTTATATACGTTAACACGGGCTGTAAATCCCAAGAAAATATGATTGAGATAAGTATTTTCAATTTTGAACACCTATGAATGACAGAAAGCTGTGAATAGTATTACAAATGCTAACAACCCGCAATTTCGTTTCGAATTGAATCGACATTCGTCAGCGGTGAGCTAACTAATACTGGCTGATTGCGAGCTACGCTGCAGACTGGGCGGAGGCGGGTAGGTGGAGCGCGAGAGAGCGAGAACGACTAAACTCGGGAAGTAGGTATGTGTAGATTAGTGCTGCGTTCGATCTTGGAAGTTCCCTGCGAAATATCGTACTTGCTCTCCCTTTCTTAGCGAATGAAGTAACTTTGTAAGGTATTTTGTATTATTTTAATTATGCTTATTACTACTTACTTGTTAATTATGTACGAAATTAGGAAACCAAGTCACCTTAATGGTTTGGAACAAAATAATAACTCCGTAATTAAAAAATAACTGTGTATAACTCTTTTTAAATCAGAAATAAGGAACTTCGTTCCAATAGTTAACATGCATATCATATTTAGTTTATACAATCCAAAGACATTTAATACTATTAAATCTCTTTGATAACAATCTCAGTATTTTACTGGTAAACTACTAGTACCATATTTTTTTCGCATATTCACATTCAGCTTACGTTCTGTGAAATAAAGAGTGTAACCGATGGGGGAAATAAAATCGCGTAAGGACTTCCAAGATCGAATGCAGTCTATACTTATTAATACACTAGCTGCGGTACCCGGCTCCGCCTGGGCCAATGTCGGTTTGTATGGGAGCCACAACCGGAACTAAATACTAAACAGGGTGTTAACGGGGCTATGTTCCAAACGTTAACCAGGTGTTCCTTGGCATATTTGGAACGGAAAAGGTAAACAACATTTTGTTGTACGACTTAAAAAAAATTCGTAAGTAATAAGTATTAGTATCGATTTTATTTATTAACACCATACATTTTGCATGTGATTGCAAAATTTATTTCTCTTTGCGAGCAACCTTCATTATTGTCTCTAATCTAGTTATTTTAACCTGTTATAACTAAGCAATTGCAACTTGATATAGTTATATACAAGATTTCCTGACAGAGAGGGCGTTTCTGCAAGGTACGTGTTCTATGTACAAACAGCATCATCCTAATCGCCACACATTGATTAACTTTGACCTACATACGTTTTCCTTGCCAACACCACTGCCTACTATGGTGATGCGTTCCGTAAACAAGGTAATTCGTACAATCAATAATTTAATAATACAGTCAACCTTTTGAGAACCTTTGATTTGCAATTCCGACACATTGTTTCGGCTTAAACTAGTAACTGTTACGGAAAGTTCCGAGATACAGTAACTACGTTACTGCCCCATTTTGATACCTAAAAACCATCCGTTATGAAATATTATTAATGTCTTTTTTTCACCTAATTGTTACCTATTTATGAATATTATATAAATAAGAGGAACTTTTTCGTTATTTCTATTATTTGTACAATTTTCAAAGAAAAATTGAGTTTTTTTTTATTCGGCATATAATATATGCAAATAAAAAAAAGGTTTAAAACCAAAACACAATGGGGGCGTTATACATATCGAACTATTTACAAGAATCGCTCGACAAAGTGTACTTCCCAGTAAAAATCCTAACCTATATGTGCGACAAATGAGTCGCGGAAGTTGATTACCTCCATTATTATTCTCCGTAAGCCCTGATAGTTAGCAAATAAAAGCACTTTTACCAACCATTTCTCAAGTGTAGAAAATGTAACAATTCTGATACGAACACGAAATAAAGCTGTCGGTAAAATGTAGACACAATTTGTGCACACAAACAATGAACAAACGACCTAACAATGTGTCGTCTCAGCAACCGAACATCTTCCCCTAATTTCGAAACGGCGACTAAACATCACCGTAACGGTGACTGGATCGGTTACCGTGTGGAAACATTGTGTCGTCGCCGTTTCAGAACTGCGACCTTAAAATGTTAGTAGGGCATTGTTACTAACGTGGCAGACCTTATTATGTGCGAATTAAATGCATTTTATTATTAGATGACGATCAAATAATACAACGTTTATAGTGGTAAATACTAATTTATAATGCAAAATAATCCATAATGAAACTCAAACAAATGCATGGTAGTTATAAAATAAAAGATTATTTACGCTTAAACACTTATACAATAATAAGATGCAATATTAAATATTATATTTATAATTAAATTATGTATTTAATTAATGGAAAAATATTGCAGTTGACAAAGGACACGTCTATACCATTCGCTGATCGCAGACTTTTAACAGTTGATCGTATTAGACGTCTGCGGATAGCAGTAAAATCTGCTATTCGTTTCAGAAAAGTATTATGTAATACCTAACTCGTCTTAATACAATTAGATGATTTCAATTAGAACTTTAAGCAAGCAACCAAGCAAATTTAAAAACTATACACTTTGTATAAACAATTTTTTTACAAAATACAATTTTATTAAAAACACACGATTTTTTCCATGGAAATTTTACTGTAAAAAATTACTTATACATTAATTTATAAATTAACAAATGTCTCATAATTAATCCATGTCTTAATCTTCGCCACTTTCCTGCACAATGATTGAATCTTCATTGTCGCTCTGAGGATCTGACAAATCAGCTTCTGCGTCAATAAATTCAAAGTTGCCAGGGTTTTCAACTGACATAATTCGTTTTCGTGCTTCTTCAGATAATGGTTTATGTTTCCTTTGCATTGTCTGCCTCATGCTAGACTGAAGACAGGAAATTGTTAAGTATATCCTGGTTTGTCTCAACTCGGCTACATACATGAGTGTGCTTCCCGAGTTTATCGAAAGTTTTTGTTGCGAGCTTCCGATGCTTCTTCCCATAAGGCTCCGATCGGTATCATTATGAAGCTTTTAATTATATCGGCTCCGTGTATTAATAATTTATGTACACTAGATGGCATTTTATACTACCCATATATAGTGTAACAAACAGTTGTGCTGTTTCCTTTGTATATAGCTTAAACTTGGCCGTATCAATAAGTCAATCCGGATGAAATAGTTTCAAGTATAGCCCCGAAATGTCTTACAAGATTTATGTCATAATTGCATATACTAGCAGATTTTTCGGGGTTACCAAAAAAGCGCCTGGCTGTATTGCCATCATTCGTGGTACCTTGTCCTTGCTTCACGATATCGATCAGCAGTTCAGTTTCATTTCTGAAAGCATCTTGCAAACGTTGTTTTCTCTGTTCCATGAGTTCCTTCGTTCCGTCTTTCCAGCTTTTGAAGTCCAGACGGTAGGTGATATGCAGTAACATCTATAAGCACCGAATCCAGGCATAAAACAAACCAAAACGATATGACTCTTTGATAAGTGTTTTATTTGTCATTAATTTCAGATCATTCATTTCATTCGGTAACGCTTCGCAAATATCACGTCTCCGAGTTGATGTACCTGCAAAATCAGATGAAATTTTTCCATCTATCATAGTCAGGTATCACTATAGGTGGTTTTGTAATTATTACTTTAAATCACTAATCAAAGATGCTACGCAAGTAAGTTTACGGTAAAATGTTTTTATACCGTAAAAGTACATCTGTATGAATTGCCAGGTCTGTACTGTTTCCGCTGGGTATCTTACATCAAGAACTTGAAACAATTTGAAACAGATATCAACAGCCTTTATCAGGGAACTGAAGACATACTTTACATTATCAAAAGACACAATGAAGTGTTTGAGGTCTTTGTAGATTGGTCCAACAGCCATTATAAATGGTTGACACGTGAACTCCCTTCTTACGCTGTCCATTTCTCATTTCTTGAAGTTTTTTGTCCACATCATCTAAAAAAAAATACCATGAACATAAATGGGATTCCTTTTGAAAAAGTAGCAGAAACCTAATACAATCTGCATCTGGGTGCTAAATTTAACATTTTAGACGAGGGTCTCGTAGCCTAGTGGCGCAGGGAGTTGCCTTGCATACCAGAGGCCTTGCACCATTTTCTTTCTCCTTTTGACTTGGATAAGTGCAAGCCCGTCCGGCTTGTACCATCGCATTGGATGAACAGATGGTCGAAGCGGCAATGAAAAATTGTCCGTATTTTCCACCCAGTCCAGGCTTTATTATTATTATTATTATTATTTTCTGCCGGGCACTTAATATTAATCATTATTAATAGTAAGTGCACTAACCTTGACATTCAGAATGAATGAATCTTTTGATACCAGAATGGATCGTTTTATATTTTTGATTTTTTCTTTGGAAGTCGTTACCCTGTACTTGAGACTCGGTACAAGTTAAGCACACAGCAGGTATTTAATAATGTATTAATAATGTATTTATTATTATCTTGTGCATGTAAACGTAGAAATAAAATATTACCAATATTACAAGTCGTTTTATGGCTCCATACTCAAAAACATATTTTTATTTGATTAAATACTAGATGTCCGCGTGGATCCGCCCCCATTGAAATATGATAAAAACATATAACATATACACATTGCATATGGACTTAAAAAAAAACATAACAAATGGACTTATAAATATATTTGCGTCACTATCAAGCTCATTTTCAAACTTTAGTTTATATTGACTCTGCTGTGATCCGTCACAGCCCCACTTGGATATTAGTTCTAAACTGTGTTTTTCTTCTTCTGTTAGTTTTTCAAAGCCATCCAACAAATGTTTACACAGTCTGCTTGCAGTGTGATCTAATAAACCTTGCACCTTAATTCCGCGCATGTTTGTGAGATAGAAAACGCGTCTGGTTTTGGATAGCACTTGGCTTTCTCTTTTTGTAAGAGTGAATAGCAGAGGAACCGCTCTATATCAGCATTTCTTTATATGTTCTACGTTAAATCTACGTACATTGATAACACTAGTTTACAAAATTTGATTTTTTATCTGTTGCCGCGAATTTTATAGTGGTTGTTGTATGTTTATGACGTGTTATTTTTAAATCTAACCTTAAACATGTTTGTGCAGCTCAACTTTAAGTTGTAACTTTAAGTGTAAGTTACTTTATTGTTGATTTTCATCATTAGTGTTTTTGTTCGATGATAATGTGTGTGTTTCACTTTGTTCAGATAAATATCTAAAGTTTCTGCAATATGAGTACTTCAAGAAAAAGTTGTGTAAACGACCCAAATTTTTTTGATCCAAGATTTGCTACATATGTGGAGAATAAGTACTCCATAATTGTAGAAGATCTGTATCAGAGTTCGTTAAAAATACCTATTTTCTGTATTTTGGGATATTCTTGGATAAAAATGAGAAGTCTTGGAAACCTGATTGTGTTTGTAAATCGTGAGAGATTTGAATCTTATATTGATATTAAATTGATTTGATCATATATTGAGACTTGAATATTCTTTGAATTTGTGTATTTTTTTTGTTCACACATCTAAAACTCAATAACTAGAGTTGATCAAAAAATTCGAATTATATATTTGAACTAAGCATGCCATGTGTATATAGCCAACAACAACACATTTTTTATCAGCAACAGATACGTTGTAAACTAGTGTAATGCTTCGGATGGTATAAGTTGACATCTAGATTGTGCGGCATGAAAATCATTTTCGATACTTTGTCGCTCGATTGGGAGACTCGGTTATTTCCTTTACAAATTTTGAAGCGTCTGACTTCCCACAAGCTCTCATACTCATTTGAGTCGCATACAAAATTTGCTCAGTAGGCATTGATTGTCTTACTTCTTTTGTTTTTCTTTTTTTGGTTCTGTCGCTTGAATCCTCAAATTTCTTAGTAAGGCCGCACACCGGACCTACACGCCACATGCGGTACACAAATGTAGTGCCACAATTGTTGCGCCACATTTGTGCTCGCAACAAATGCCACCAGCACGCGCACACCGAAATTACATTTGTCGCCAGTCAACATCATGTCTTCATCATCGTCCGACGACGACGATTTTTTAATGTGGCAGTTATTGAGAAAAAAAAGACGTTACTGGGTTCATCCATACAATCAAGATTGCAAGAACTTTGGAAATTTCAAAGTTTCTCAAGAATTAAAATGTGACGATGAAAAGTTCCATTCATATCATCGAATGTCTCAAAATACATACAAATTATTATTGGATACAGTTGAACCATGCATAAAAAAACAAAACACAAACTACAGAGAGTGTATTTCGGCTGAAGAACGTTTATTAATTACGATAAGGTAAGTAAAACAATGGTTTTCTCTATGTATAATTTTGATGGATATCTGAGGATGGTGATTGTGGCTCGAGAACACGTAGGTATTGTTCCTGGATCCCGGAATACGATGGCTGCGGCTCCGGTTGAGGTGTGGGTGGTATTTGTTTATAAAAATCATTATAATATGTAGCTGCATTCGATGAGGGTATAGGTAATGGGGTACCTTCAGGCTGTGGGTATTTAATATTTTCTATCAGCTCCAGTACCCCTCTCTGGAACTTCAATTGCTGCTGTTGTGACATCGAAGCCATATGCGGCACCAAGCTCAAAAGAAATAGTTCACAGGGGTCTTTTTGTGAATGATTTTGACTGTTTTCAATTTTTTGTCTTTTTATTGTAAAATAATCGATTGCGCATTTGTCTGCCGCGCTTATTTGTTTTTTAAGATTTATTTTTGTTGAGGGTGGAATGTTGGATTTTAACGATTGAGGAGGGGATGCATATGAATCGGGGGGTGATTGAATTTCTTGCTCATCCTCATCTGCAGATACGTTAGGACGAGTCGCTGGTTGTTCGTGCTGAATATTTTCCACTTCTGTTTCATTTTCTGGGATTGGTATCGGTATGTTGCCCGATTGAGTTCGACTCTTAGTAAATGGGTTCAAAAATTGTAAGTATGCTCCCAAATAATATTCTTTTTTTGACCCAGCGCCAGAACCACTTTTAGATTTAGTATTTAAGTTTCTGATGTATGCTGAACGTATCGACTTCCACTTATTTCTGCACTCATCGCCTGGAAATAAATATATGTATTTTGTATAATATTATAAACCTCATATTTGTTTCAGATATTTGGCCACAGGATCCTCGTTTCGAGCAATGTCTTATGTATTTAAGAGAGGCGAAACTACAATTGGAAGAATAATAGAAGAAAGTTGTGACGCTATTTGGCATGTTTTGCAACCGATTTACATGTCAAAACCGACCAAAGATGACTGGCTACAAATTTCACAACGATTTTTACAAAAGTGGAATCTACCTCATTGCATGGGTGCCATAGACGGCAAACATATCAGAATGAAGAAACCAATGAACTCTGGATCATCGTACTTCAATTATAAAGAGTATTTTTCCATTCATCTAATGGCATGTGCTGATGCAGATGGATTATTCACAAGTATTGATGTAGGCGACTATGGAAGGAATAATGATTCAGGAGTGTTCAAAAATTCGGGTCTGGGTCAAGCACTGCACAACAAGACTTTGAACATTCCTGAGCCATCGCCTTTACCAGGAGAAGAGGAATTCGGTCAATCGTTTAACTATTATTTTGCAGCAGATGAAGGATTTCCTCTTTCTAACAATATCATGAGACCGTTCAATCAAAGATCGTTAAACAATAATCGGCGAATATTTAATTATAGGTTATCTCGGGGCAGAAAAATCGTAGAATGTGCCTTTGGCATGCTTGTATCGAAGTTTCGTGTTTTTGAAGGCCCAATTTCTTGTACTGTCGAGAAAGCTGAAAAAATTGTGAAAGCCGCTTGTGTTCTACAAAATTTCATAAAAATAAATGACAACATTAATTTAAATCCATCCACTGAAAATATCTCGACGAACCCCACCGGAATAAACCATGGAAGGCCAAGAGAAGATGCTATAGAATCTCGAGATTATTTATGTGAATATTTCACTAAATCTTATGGTTCTGTGCCATGGCAAAATAACTATATAGTATAGTACAGGCGTCAGGGGTCCTCCAGCGGTAGGAGTACAAACAATTATATCGTGTCATGTCGCGCCGAAACTAGGTATGTATAAATGATGCATCTCTGCTTTGAAAAGAGTGAGAAAGATATTTTAATCGGCGCGATGATATGACATGATATAGTCATTTGTGCTCCCACCGTCGCATCGCGAATCCTGACGTTGTCCAAAAGGTGGTGGACGAAATGAACACTGTATAAGTATAGGTAAATAATAAAATAGAACAAAAAAGTTGGCACTTACTCGTTTCATCAAATTTTTCTCCAATTTTTGCCCAAATAACTTCTGTAACCCTTCTGTTACTATAGTCATGTAGTCTATAATCATATAGCTGCGGATGCTTCTCAATTTCGGTAATAAACTCAATATGAACCTCCAAATTGTCTCTCATTGTGTCTCGTGTCACGCCACAAAAAACCAACGCGAGCGATCTTGTTTTCGTGTGGCGCGCTTGCCTCCTCGCCACAAACTGCACCCCGCCACAAATGTGTCTCCGGTGTGCGTGCCCGCGCGCAGATATATGGGGGCGATAAATGTATCGCGATAAAAATGTGTCGGCACAAATGTGGCGCCACGTATGTATCTTTGGTGTGCGGCGGCGCTTATTCGGTCGACTTCTGTCACTGGAAGGAAAGTGACCTACCAGGTACCTAAGTACCTAACAGGTATTCTATTCAAACTTTTTAGCCACTTCGCGCTTGTTTTTTTAAGATTCCTTCTTCACGATAAGCTGCTACCCATTTTGACTTGCTTTCAGATTTAAAATCGGACAACTTATGCTTTAATAAGTTTCGATCACAAAGAGTGATTTAAAAAAGACGATCATCAAGGTATTGGAATGTTTTTTTAAAATTATTCTCAGGGCACTCCTTTAAAATATCAAGAAGAACCTGCCGTGTATATATATTTGACGTTTTCTTGAAGTTCTGTAAATATAAACAAAGATATGTCATTCGTACGTAACGCCAAACTCACAACCCCATATTTTCTTCCCGGACTTGATTCAGAAAAAAATGTCTTTAAAAACAAGCGCTCAAAATCCGCAACTTTTTTCAGATTAAATAAGCTCTCTATATTTCAATCTACTAATTAACATTAAGTCTTGCACTGGGACGAGGCCCGAAACACAACAAAAACGCTAATGTTTGCCAAAAACGTACAAAATCGAATGGGTCATTCCATTGTGACGGTTGTTACATTTGTACAGGTTCAGTCAATCAGAAACATGGTAAAATATGATTTCTGTTACATATTTGTGTTGTTTCAAAATATTCTTCAGGTTGCACTTTGACATTTTTTGTTTTGATTTCTTTTTCTAAAACCGCAAATACGCAATTTATGGGGTATAAAAGAAGGTCCTGTGATTAGGAAAGATAATTTCCACTCTCTTTACATTGGATGGAGCATGACTGCTGAGCCATTTGGAAAGCATTCCAAGCATGGTCGAGTTTTGATTCTGGCCCGCACAACCGTCTGCCATAAGGCGGACAGTTTTTACTCCATCATATTTTATGTTATTTATCAAACAATTATGAAAGAATTTTCAGTCCATGTATATATGTATTAAGTAAGTATCTTTTATATGTATAATTGTCTGGAGTAGTACGTGGCCTGGTCAGTTACTTTAGACAGAGCCTGATTTTTCTGGCAGTCAAATGACAGTATTTTTATTTCGGGATATTATAAATAATCTATAATAACCATAGATTTGATACTAACCAGAGATTAACTAGAGATGGTGCACTCCACATTAAGTTTATCCAAAGAATTCAGTCGGGATCATAAATAGACAAAACATTTTGTAATTAAATTTTAACACATGCAACGTGGGCCTTTAAATTCGATTTAATATTCGGAAATATTATTCTGAAAATAAGAAAAAAAAACTATGTAGGTGGCCTGGCTGATGCACAACCCTAAGCATAGAAAAGGTAAAATGGATCAGACCACTTTTGAAAATAAGTGCGTCAAGATTTCACCAATATTGAAAATAAGGCACTAAAAAAATGTCATTTTCTGTGATTTTAGAGTGGAATTAGCTTCGTTTGAAAAGCACATACCATTAGTAAACCGACTGGACTAACAAACTGCATCATCAGTTAAATTTTTCTCAATTTGGAATTGACCCACTTTGAAAATTAGCTCATTTCGGATGCACTCATTTTAAGTTTCTTTGCTATCAAATGTGATTGTTTTATTACTCTTGGTCGGTTGTCCAATTCAGTCCTATTATGATACAAACAACAATGCTTACAAGATAATGCGGTTATTCAGTGTCTTGAGACTAAACAAATTTCTATCAATGTAGTGTGAAATAATGTGCGCTAGATCATAATGACAAACTCCTTCAAAAAGATCATGCATAATATCCACACTTAAATTGTCTACAACGTGATAGGATCCTATAGATTTTAAATTACTTTCATAACCTATTCCTGTTTTTTTAACATCATTTACAATTATATCATCAGCATAGTTTGCACGGTTTCTTAACCAATTATGATCCTGTGCAATCTGATTTTGCATTAAGTTTTTATGTGATTTACAAAATCTGCAGTAAAAGTTGCTGTTAAAAGACTTAGAGTAGCCCAATATATCATTTACACCAAGATTATCACCAATTATCAGTGCTAGAATGAAATACACTTTTATATTTCCCGTAGGAGTTCTAACATCAATGTCTCTTCCTGTAAAAGATGTATTTCTTGTATTAATGTGTTAAACAGTAAATTGTTGCCTTGGCCCTTTAATGAACTATTAAATATCATAGCCACAAAAATATTATCCAAAGTTGACAAGAATTCTAAAGGCAAAGTGGGAAAATTAAAGTAAGTGGCTGCTATTGTTTGTTCTCCAGCATGACTACCTAGTGGATTTCCAGATTCGAACTCATCAAAATAGAGAAAATATGGAACTATAATCCTTTCGTTATTAATCTGTTGGCGAGTTTTCCACAAACTTCGTTGAATAAAGTTACTGATTGTGTTGCTTTCACATTTTTTATTTAACATTTCAATGTTTTCGAGTACTTTATTCAACATATTCGGCAATTCAAATTTTTTTTAAACAATTGTGATAAATCGACTTTTGTTATGGTTATATTTTTGGATTGTATTGCAGTTTTACCATTTCTTAGACACGGAACCACTACTTTATTAATAACTACCTGTTTTGGACCAAGGTAACATCCGGTATTTTCAAACATTTTAATAACTTTATATTTAGAGTCTAATCGCTTAAAAGGTTCCTTAAAAACATGCAAACTATTCTTAATGATTGCATGTTCCAACACATCACACATTTTATTTACAATATTTTTGCCGACATTATGAACAATGTCTGTGGAAGTTTTACGGTTTAGCTCTGAATTACAATAAAGTGAGAGCACAAATGACTCAACAGATTTATTATAGCTTCATATACTATTTGCCTGAGGTGCAGTAGCACATGAATGTTCTACAGGGCTTTCCTTATTCTCATTAATTATTGCATCAAGGGTAGGGAAAACAAAAGAGGAAAGATTTACATCCTCACAACCATTAGTATTAGGGGTGTTAATTTTGTGCTTACTTAAATGTCTCCTAAAGCTTCTGATATTTTTAAACTGGCGTGTACATACAGTTTGATTGCAATCATATTTATCATTGAATCCTAGATTGTGAACAAATTGGAAATGCAAAAAGATACCTTTATAGTTTTCCACTATTGCTTTGCAAACAAAGCATTCATACATTTTGCGTAGATGGCTGAATACTACAATAATCCGATTTATCAATATCTACTGAACAAAATTAATAATACCTGAGACCACTGAGGTAATTAGCTCAATGCCTGAGACAAGTGTGTGCTTTCAATTTAAATTGGTAATGTAAGAGGAGACTGAGGTATATTTTTTATCTGAAGCCGTTGTGATATTGTAGGAGAATTTTTGAATAAACGTCCAAACCTGTGCACATTCGATAGGATATTGGGCGTTAAAGGTCATGTACAACTTGAAACATAGATCCACGCCTTTAGAAGATATGGGCACTTATATTTGACATTATCACAAGCGACAAAGAATGATTTCAGCTCCTGGATTGTTGGCTATAATGATAAGTGGCTGGCATGTCAGCCCTTTTTCAAGTTGCCTTTCTTGTCTTGAAGCAAGCTGTGTTTCGATTTCACTGTCATTCTGAAATATTTTAAAATATTACTGTAATACAAATATTTTAAATGTTTTTTTCTTCCCACCTTCCTATATGGGCCTTTCCTATATGAGCACGGCTACATTGAACTGAATGGAAAACACGGACAATTTTTCATTGCAGCTTCGACCATCGTTTCGTCCAATGCGGTGGTACCAGTGGCGTGCACTTCACAGAGGCAGAAAAGCTCTGCCTACCCTAGCACACGCAATACATACACCATACGATAGTAGTGTTCCAACACCTAACTAAAATTTTAAGCGCACAATTATATTTACGAGTACTTGTATCCAAGGATAAGATTCGGCCGCTCAAAGCGCGAATCGGACCCAGAACGCACGCCACAACACCGCGTGAGTGGTGTAAAATATTCCCCGAAATTCTTGCATAATTGCCTCGGGGAACCAGGAGGGAACGCACACTGATACATATTTCTTTTATCACTACATGTTGGGTTCACACACACACATAGGCACATTAGTCTCGTATTGTTCCATGATCACAGAATAAATAAGCTGGGCCTTACATTCCCGCGTTCAAAAACTTCTAAGGCGCTTACTCTCACGCTTAACCAAGTCCTTCTATAACCTGACCAGTCCTTATCACAAAATCAAGATGGCCGCCAAGGCAGGGGTAATGGATGGAAATGGTGTGGGAGGTCATAATAATTTGTCTTTTTTTATTTTGGCATCAGATAGTACTTTTAAAGATTGTTATTAAATTAAAACATTTAAATTGTGAGGGAAATGAAACGCCAAACGAGAATGTTTTATTTATGGTTGAATGTATTAATTTTCCTTTTTTTACTAGTACTAGGTTTAACATCATTTTTATATTTTACAATAATTATTTAGCAATATATTACAAACAACAGTAATTACACTACTTATTACTTCTTTAAAACTAGAATCACATACTATACAAGATTCTAAGAGCATAGCGTCATAACAGAACTTATGTAAAATTAAATCATATAACAGTATTTTTTGGCAGGACACTTTTAAAAAAAGCCTGTTCATGTGACGGAGAAATCAAATACTGCAATATTTTGTACCCTTCTGTAACAATATCTACTACAAACTGTGTGGGCCACTTAAGACCCCCGCGGTTAGATATTTATCGTTACAAGCGTAATCTACTTCTAATATTTTGTCTACAACAAAGTATCCTTTACAATTTAGGCAAGATTTATCTGACAGCCTTTTGAGGGCCGAATTTGCAGCATACCCTGCAATATAAACAATCACAGAAAGAATACCGTCATCTTCAACCTCTATGAAGTAAGACTCGTATACTACGTACTCAAATTTTTCAATCAGTTCAGGATCAGACATTCCATTTTCACATTCCGATTCAAAGTTTACATTTTTTAATGCGATATTCGACCTTTTCATTAGGCTCAGAATCTTGAGCTTTCTCTCCGATTCCAAAACCTCATTAATTGAAACATTATAATTTCCGCCGCTCATCTGCCGATACTGACCAAAACGGGCCTCTAAATTGTCTGTTTATAACTTACCTAATAAAATATATTTACAGGAAAACTTATCAAGTAAGAATTTAGAAATCTGTACAATAGCATTATTGGTATGGACCAATGCTGTAAATGTTTGCTGTGTCACTTTTCCTTGACCATAGTTTCTCACATCGTGCCATTTTTCCAAAAAAACATTTACGTCAAGTAAAAATATCAGTAAGCTGCCATCACTACTTCTAATAGGATCACAAAATTCATCCCTTTTGTTCCTCCCTTTTAGCGGATGTTTGACATTAATAACTTTCCACCACTTTATACCGAGGTTCAAAAATGTCACCGTTCCAACAGTGCCCAATTTATCAAATGATTGCAATGCAATAACATTCTTTTCATCAAATATTCTTAAGGTGGCCCATCCCGCTCATCTCCCCATACAAAAGGGGAAAGAAGATATCGCTCATATTTCTTGTCAGAGATCCAAAATTTTGCTCAAAATAGCTTTATTTGATCGAACTAGATGTCTGATGACCATTGGCATTGTAAAATTGTGTTTGGTTTCTAAGTTATAAGGTCCGAAAGTTCGAGATTTTCGCGCGTTTTATACAATAACTTTGGAGGTGGATTACGCAATGATAAAGTAAGAACATCTTAAAAAGATTAGTCATCAGACATAGCTTATTTAATCAAGATTTATAATCTATTTGGTTTTTGTTAGATTTTGTACTACAGCGGTCGTGGTTTACTTTTAGCCATAAGTCGTTTTGAAAGTAAAATTTTCGTAAATCTTACCAAATCATACACTATGCACATTGTCTTTTTTGTGGACATGTTGCATCTTCCTCATCACGGAGCCTGTCTTATTCTTTGAAACAGAGAAGGTCCCAGAGCGCAACAGCACGGTTTTGTACCGTGCCCGCAAATGAGTTAGGCCCGCCGGGTTGGGCCACCTTAAAGCTAATCTCACATTTTGCCTCTCCAAGTTTGTGGGGTACAAATATTTTTGAGTCAGTGAAGGAGCCAGTTTCACAAGTGAATTCTTTTCATGTTCGTGCAACCTCTTCAAATCTGAAAATTTTGCTACTAATGCAGCCTCACTATCAGAAGCTTTCTGTATAATAAAACTTTGACAGGAATCTTTCTGGTTTACCCAGTTGTTACGGAGATTTTTTAAAATATGTACAGGATCAAACATCAAATACAAGGGCGAATTAATACCTGGAGCGGGGTTGTTAACGCATACTTGCAACGTACCGTTTCCTAACTGCTCATACATACATCTATTTACTCTATTGTTATCTGATATAAGACAAACAACATTTAGGCCAAGCTCGCTCAAAACATTTGACTGCACAACAACTGTAAAAGCCTACAGTTTTACATGGGTTCCGAACCATGGAGCAGCTCGCATTCGTGACGAAGTGCAATTATTGAAATCGGAAAGAGAAAGACAGTGGTGCATGTCGGAATTGAACCCAGATCTCTGGTACGCTAGGCCAGTTCCCGCGACACTAGGCTACGAGCCGCTCAAAATACAAGCGTGGCGCTGACAAAATTGTTGATAGTTTCAAAACTATTTCCGATGAAGTCGGGGGTCTACCTCCTTAGTACCCACCGTATAAACAGGTGTAACTCGCCGCCTATTAAGGAGCGCTACTGAAAAACGGCATATTTTTTCACGAAATAATGGAGAAGCTCCTAAAGCTAGAAGTACTGGCATTCTGCGAATCAGAGCGGTTTGGGCGCCAGTAGTTGTTTCCATAGATTAGGAGATAAACTTCATAGTTTTAATGTTTTAAATACAAATATCTAACAACTTACCTTTAAATCGTGGTCACAGTAGTGGAACTCCTTAAATGCACCGAACGTGACACTAGCTTTCGACAGGCAATACCGGCCAACACTGAATACGAAATTGCAAATGGCGGTTGACTTTTTTTTTTATTAATATAATTGGCTATGGATTCCAGGTCCTTTAGCCATTACTTAAATAACTATTACAATTTTATTAGGTGCTAGATTTTTTCCACAGTGTGTACTATATAATCATAAATACATTTGTAATATAAAGCATTAGAAAGTAATTCTTGAATGTTCATTATGTTCTCTTCAGATTTTTCAGTATTGTTTCTTCCTGCTCTTATTTCTTGAATTTTTCCTGCTAGCAATAATCGCTGCATCGCAAAGGTAGGGCAACTCATGACCAGATGTGTGAAATCAGCTTCAGGTTGTTCGCAGTATGGGCATTCACTATTTTGTATTATCTGGATTCTTTTTAGATGGGCGGGCGATTGGCAGTGCCCAAATCTCATTCGATTTATAATCGTTATAAATTTCCGGTTGTCACAGTCTTTGTGTTTATCATACCAAGGTCGAATGGGCATAACCTTTTGTATATCTGCATACCATTTACCTTTAGTTTCGATTGATTTTTTCCAGTATGCGTTCCACATATTTCTATTGATTTTCTTGATTTCAGCATAATAGTCGGAGAAAGGGACCTTCAAAGGAGAAAGTTCGCAGTTCAGTCCTTGATAAGCAGCAGAGTCGGCCACCTCATTTCCTGCGATGTCTTCATGTGACGGGATCCACATAAATTCAATGTTCTTATTGATTTGCTGCACATAGTCTTTTATTTCATAAATTAAATAGTTCATTCTGTAATGAATCTTTGCACTACTTAGGTCTAAGAGTACACTTTGAGAATCCGAAAGAACTATATAATCGTTGATATCCTGATCTAAGAACTTTATATGATGTAGCGCTTTTAGAATAGCAAATGCTTCTGCAGTATAAATACTACAATGACAATTAATTTCGAAACTTTTAACATATTTAATTTGAGGATCATATATTGCAGATCTAACAGTAGCATCAAATTTGGACCCATCGGTATATATTTTATAAAATTCAGTTTTTCTTACCATGTATTTAAAAAAATCATATTTGTTTTTAATTTCTAAAACATTTACCTTTAATCGAGAAATATTACTCATGAATGAATGATCAAAACAGGGCCAAATTTTAGATACATACATATTAACAGTTCTTTCAATAGTTTTACCCATAATTTTTAATATTGTAGGAGGATGTTTTTGAATTAAATTATTTTCGGTGACATATATATCGCTATTTGTTATACATGGATTTACTTTAATCATATTGCGCTCGAGTGTTAAAGATTCAGTACAATTTTTTTCAGCAAACATTATGCGTCTTATTATTAGAGGCATTATACACGTCTCAATTATTAGTGGAGCACATTGCTCCACTAATAATTCTTAATGCCATATTTTGAACTACATCTAATTTTCTTAAAAGATTAGGGCTGGCATTCATATATGCTAGACAACTATAATCAAAATGACTGCGTACAATGCTTTTGTATAACATGTTTAATGTTTTTGGATCTGCACCCCAAAATGTCCCACGTAAACATCTTATTATTTTGATACCTTTCAATGCATTCTTTACAATGTAATTAATATGTGAAGCAAAATTTAATTTTTCATCTAAAATCACACCTAAAAATTTTTTTTCTGTTGTTCTCGGCAAGGGTGAATGGTTGTAAATTAAAGTAAATGATGGAGGAACATGAGTTTTTGAATAAATCATTACCGAACTCTTGCTTGGACTAATATCTAACTTAAGATTTCTTCTATAGTAGTTATATAGTTGGGCGAGGGCATGATTTAGGTTATTTCTAGCAGTTCCAATGTCTTTGTGAGTAGAGTATAAAACTAAATCGTCTGCGAACTGAAGAATAGTGACTTGGTTGTTTGTAACATATTTAATAATTTGGCAGTTATATAAGTTATAAATTAAGGGAGAAAGCGTTGCACCTTGCATTGTGCCTTTATAAGCATGGCGTGGGCCATGTAGAGTATTGTTGAATTTTATGTAAATAGTCCTGTTGTATAAGAAAAGAAATATCCATTTAGAGATTGTACCGGGGATTCCGACTTCGTATAAAACTTTAATAAGTTGACTAATATTTATATTATCGAACGCTCCTTGAACGTCAAGAAATGCACACAAAGTATTGGAATGGCTATACATAGAATTTTTTATATCTGATATTAGGGAAACAAAACTTTCAGGAGTGCTTTTCCCTTTACGGAATCCAAATTGATTCGGAGGTATAATGTTTTGTGATTACTGTGAATACCAGTCTAGTCTAACTTTTATCATTTGCTCAAATAGTTTACCGATACAAGATGATAGTGATATAGGTCTGTAGGAGTTTGGTTCATTTGCAGGTTTGTCGGGTTTTAAAATCGGTATTACGCACTGCGTTTTCCATTGTTCAGGTATTATTTGTTGAATCCATAGGATATTGAATAATTCAAGCAGCATTTTTTGAGCAGTTGAGTGTAAATTTTTAACAAGACAGTATGGAAAGTCATCCAATCCCGGAGCAGTATCTCTACGTGACTGAAGGGACATATTAAATTCATCCCATGTAACCTGCTTTTCTAAAAAAGAACTACCGTAGCGGCGGGTTACTTTGGCTTTTTTTTTTATTATTTTAGAATTTGATCTGTAGTTTGTTTTGGTATAGTCATTTTAGTATTCTTATATTTTTCATACACAGAGAGAAATAATAGGCCAATTTAAGGACAAAACATACTTGTACAAGTATAAAACGGATCTTAACTGCGTTTATATGATGCATACTGCAGCAAAAGTACAATGCAAAGACGTAGAAAATATCCGTCACTAACTCGTACTATTGACTGTACAAGTCATATCAACCAAATAGATGGATAATATAAAATATAAGTATGCATTCTCCGTCCAGGTCATGAGTTTTATACTTCTTATCTAGATGCTTTATATTTCCTTTCATTGTCATTAAGGATGTTGTATATTTACTTTATGTATGATGCATACTTTCCAAGTATATGATGCACATGTAAAACGGATATGTTGCATGTATACTATATGTACGCAGCATACGTATTTTACGTTTGCTGTATACATTCATGCTGTATGTGGTATACATCTGCTACGTATGCAGTTTATGTACTTAACACATGCTGTATATCTCCTATACTGTATGTTGTATACGTGTCCTACGTATGCAATTTACGTACTTTACGTATTCTGTATATCCTATATGTTGTATGATGTATACGTCTTCTACGTATACAGTTAATGTACTTTACGTATGCTGTATATCACTGTTGTATGTTATATATCTCCTATGCCGTATTATGTATATGTCTTCTACGTATGCAGTTTATGTACTTTACGTATGCTGTATATCCCTGTTGTATGTTGTATACGGCTCCTGTGTATTAAGTATACGTATTATACGTATGCTGTATATCTCCTATGTCGTATGTTGTATATGTCTCTTATGTATGCAGCATATATAATTTAAGTATGGCTGTTCATCTCCTATACATATGCTGTCCAGAATGTTAACGAACTTAGGGCCCAAACAAGGTATTTCTTGGCATATTTGGAGCAAAAATGTCTAGGTATCTAAGTTTTTTGCTCCAAATTCACCAAGAAACACCTGGTTAACGTTCGGATCATAAGTCCGTTAACACCCTAGTACGGCAAAGTGTATTGGATATGAACATGCTTTAAATACCCATACTGCACCTTCGAATAACATGTATAAGAAATAGTCCTCTCCATACATTTTGTATAAAAAAAATCGATTGGGAGGACCACTTGTTTAGATTTAAACATTTATTTCACTAACAACATACAATAAATACAATTTTCATAAATCACTAGTATGGAAATAGAACGTTGCAAGTCTATTAAATGTACAGAAGTTAAGTTATTAGAAGAGTTGCATTTCAGCGTAACAGATTACGTCGATAATATACGCAGGCTTCAGATCAAACATAAATGTTGTAACATCTACTTAACATTGAAATAAAAGTAAGAAATATATCAAATGTATTTATTAAGAAAAACTAAAATTAATCTTTAATATTAATATATGGGAAACCTGACAGTCAAAGTGGATGGTACAGGTGTCATTAAATTCCTTATAACGAACCCACAACTCTTTGCCAGTTCTTCTCACATTGTAAGCATAAAAACTAAAGTCTCACTCTGAACCTTAATATGAGTAGCTTTCAGAATTGAAGTACACATCTTTATTGTCTGTAACAAATGTCTTGTTAAACTTAAATAAAGGAAGGCAAATAAATTTATAACTTTAAATCTGAAGCCAATTTTTTTTTAATTAATGTAGTTATTAAGAAAAAATTAAGAATTTACTTTTATTTTTTTATTCAAATCTAATCAATATTTTGCTTATGAGCCAAACTCACTAACTACCTTTATTTACAGAAGCATAATAAGTTTTGAAACATTCTCCGAATGAAAATTAATATCAAAAAGATTTTTATTCCTGTAGGGTTGACACTGTGAGAACGATGAAGTATAAGCAAATAACTGCATCTAAAGCAGAAAATAATGTTTGCTAGGTAATGAGTTTTGCTGTTTTGATAAACAAAAAAAATAATAATCAATATACTACATACATTTAATCTATGGGCCATCTGACAGTTACATATAACTGCAGGTCAGACATGACAGTCAAAGTGGACGGTACAGGTGTCATTAAATCCGTATAACGAACTCTTTGCCAGTCCTTCGCACATTGTAAGCATAAAAGTGAAAGTCAAAATCTGAACATTCATAGCTTTCAGAATGGAAGTACACATCTTTATTGTCTGTAACAAATATCTGTTTAACTTCAATGAAGGAAGGCAAAGAAGTTTCTAAATTTAAATCTAAAGTCAATATAGAACCTATTTGAATTTTGCTCCCTTTAATTTTTGCCCATTTTGTAGAGTATAAGGCAGGAAATGGAATTAACAAGCCAAACTCCTTGTACATTATTTCGGCCACTTCCTTTGTTATTTGAATTTTTTTACCAACATAAAACCACTCGGGAGGACGATTCAACAGGCAATTGTTTTACAAATATTTATCTTATTAGCAGATACTTTTGCTGCTATTTTACAAACTCTATGCTTTGCCTCAAAACGCATTGTCCAAGATTGTGACAATGGACCAAACTTGTATGTTGAAAATGTAGATAGAAAATAGATACATCACATTTTTAATTTTAACACTTGATGGGTAAGAGTGCTCTGATAGATGAACATAAACTGTAGGACCAAAGCAAGATTCTTAAGAATCTATTTTAACAATCTTAAATTGCTATTTTTATGTTAGTGTAGGCAGTAACTTACCAATGTGTACCCTAAAGCTGTCCTCAAAGCTGGGAACTTGTTCATATATTGTGATACATTGATTTGGTTTTCATCCAGTTTTCTGAGTCGTGAGGAAGTTGTCTCTGACCAGTTAATGGTAACCAAACTCCAAGGCTCAATACAATTGTGCAACCAAATTAATTTTTCGTTTTCTTCGTCTTGTTCAGGGATTAATGTGATGTCTGCAGAAATGGAATCAGCATCTGTTGATGCCGTATCTGTTGACGCAGTTGACAAAGCGGAGCTGCAGGATCTAGAAGCCAATTGAAGCAAGCCCAGGTCTCGCAATTTTCTCCTTCTTGTAATATAAGCTTCATATAAAATTCCAGAGAGATTCTTTTTTTCTTGATATTTTGTTTTTGGAAGAGGAGTGAAAAATAAATAGGTACTCTCTTTTGGAAATATGTGAACAATTTGCTGTGCGATTTTCGAAAATTCGTTACTCGTCATTCGACGTGTTGGTTCGTCTTCCAGGAGTTGTTTCATAAGCAAACGACTTACAGACTTCCTTTGTAGGGAACTGAGTCCTCCGATTCCTGTATTTAATATAGAGCGTCCTTCAGAGCTTTGCATAAGAATTGTTGAGACCTGCGGAATGAAAATATTTTATAAATATAATAACTAAAAAATACTTTAAAATTTTGAGCCAATGCCCGACCCGGGCATTGGGCGGTCTAGCAAAGCCAAAGCTTGGAACTAGTTTTTTTAGTTTAACATAACCTAAAATCTTAGAAATTTAACATGGAAACGTATACTGAACCGGTGTGCATTGCTTTATGACTATATTTCTGTGGAATACCTACGCCTGAGCACGTGCAGCAAACGGGAAATTAGATCAGTAGGTGTAAGTACTTACGAAACGTGCTGCAGAAACCTTCTATGCTAGCTTAGCTAGCGAAGCGATTAACCTTTATTTGATAAAACTCTTTAGATGTTTCAGTTTCAGTTTCAGATTCTTTATTTCCTCCATTAGATGTATATTACACACTCGGTTTTTTTTCCTGTCGGTTCGATTACTTCTGGCGAAGAAGAGCCGACAAGAAACTTCGTCAGGTTGGTCATTGTATTATTATTTTTTCCAGTGATACTTACAAACTAGTTTACAGTGATTGATTGATTACTACTGCTCACAAAGAACATTATTATAAGAACATTATATACATTGGTGAGGAGCAAACTCTTGACTACTATAATGACATCTTATTCTAAATTAATAGGAATTATGATCTAAATTATTCAGGTGTTCTCTATGATCTAAATTATTCAAAAGCCATCGTCATTTTTGATACAAGGTAATATCAAATTAAATATAAGTTAGTAAATAAACAAATTCATACTACAATGTAGTACCCATGTCAGAGAAAATAATAATAATAGAAAATAATAATAATAAAAAAAATAAAAAAAACACGATACAGAATTGTATCGATTGTCAAGTTGTTAGCTTAAAAAACAAATTAATAAATTGGTAGTACCGTGTTAGGTACCCGGTCAAGTATGTAGTCATGAGCTTTAATTTAAACAAGTTTTCTTTCTAATAAGGCTTCCTGGATAGTGTAGTAGCTTTTTTTTATTAATACTGATTTCAATTTGCTCTTAAAACATTTATCTCCTAATTTCCTAATCTCCTCTGGAATTTTGTTGTATAACCTAATACTATTGCATATAAAACTTTTTGAAAATTTTGATGACCTATGCTTAACATTTTGTAAATCAGTTTTATGTCTAGTATCGTAGTCATGTACATCAGCATTTAAGGTATTATGGTGCTTATATTTCCTAGCATGGCAGATATTTTGATACACATATGCGTTAGGTAGGGTCATAATTCCTATTTCGCTGAATACATTCCTACAAGAATCTATAGCTTTCATGCTAAGAATACAACGCAAGGCTCTTTTTTGCAAGACAAATATTCTAATTGCTTCTGCTGCATTTCCCCAAAACATTAGTCCATACAACATGAGACTATCGAAGTAAGCAAAGTAGACAGTTTTTGCAGCTTGTGTGCCACAGAGTTCCTTGATTTTTTTAATGGCATAACAGGCTGAGCTCAGTTTACCAGCAAGACTGTCTATGTGGGGTTTCCAGCAGAATCTATTGTCAATTATTAATCCCAGAAAAGTTAATTCATTAGCCATGTTTAACGATAATTCCCCTACAGTATTGGTTACGTCTTCATTATTTTTACGCCTATGTGCCCCAAGAACAAAATGCATTACATTCGTTTTATTAGTATTTAACAATAGATTATTGTGTTCAAACCATGATGTGAGCGACTTAATTACTGACAAGAAAACCTCCCGTAGTTCAATTATATTTTTGTTTTTCAAAACTACTGAGATGTCATCTGCAAACATAACTAGTTCTATGTCTTGCCCGATTGAACCGGAAATGATGTATTACGCCTGCAAAGTCTTCACTGGTCTTCACCGCGTGCGTCCACCGATCGGAAAGGCAGAAAAATATGGTCGTCGTTGACATGTCTCCGGAAGAACACCGGCAGTGTTACCATTGTGGACACGAGAGAAGATTGCTAATATTATCGTCCACGTTCAGCCCGACCTTTAATAATCTCACTTAGTTTTTATACTGTTTTATTTTTATGTAATCAATAATTACATTAAGTAAAGGGCATGCATAATAATTAAATTCTCATACAAATCGCGTATGAATGACTGTGCCATATATAGTTCGGCTTTTTGTGGTGTTGATAATTTTATTTCGTCAAGTTTTTAGTGAGTAAGAAAATATACTGTATTATGAAGTTCTTATCTACATAATAATCACAAGCATTAAAATTGGTTTTTAAAAAGAACAAAATATTTTTTTTCCTATACGCTTAAAGGTTAGCGTCATGAAAAAAAAATTGTTTTTGTTCTTCATTATATTTTTACTATTTTGAAAGCTATAGATTATTTCTCAGTTGAATCACAGCAGCAACATAGGGAACAAAATGTATTGCTATATTTTAATAATGATATCTAGTATTGAGTAGGTAATCATCACAATAAACCAGAATCGTAAAGATTTTTTTTTTCAGCAGAAACCTCAGGCTTGTTTTAGCAAGCCGATTTTACTTTGCTCTGTACAAAAAAAGATAAGGGATTATCAAAAAACATAACCCTCCTTCTTGCGCAGTCGGATAAAAATAGGTTCCGCCCAATGGTGTTATTACAAAGATGAGCACCTGTCTCATCTGCCTTCAGATGGTCCGCAGATGCGACCTTTGATAATTAGTTAGGTACTCAAGTGGATAAAAAATAATGCATTCAACTTGGTTGGCATAATTTATCGTTTCCTACGCAAATGTAAAAATATCATAGGGACACTAAAATAAAGGCTTGAAATTTCATCGGTAGGTACCAGATATTATATTACTAGCTGCGGTACCCGGCTCTGCTCGGGTTAGTGTCGGCTAAATTATTTCATGGATAAAAAGTATCCGACATGGCTGATCCAAAATAGTTTCATTAAAATCCATTCAGTAGTTTTTACGTGAAAGAGTAACAAACATCCATCCATCCATCCATCCATCCATCCATCCATCCATCCATCCATTATTACAAACATTCCCCTTTATAATATTTATTAGATATTAGATTTAGACTATAGAATTGAGTTTTTAAACGGTAAAATAAAGCGAAAAAAAATTTTAACACCATTTTTTTATTCCTTAAGTTTTCAAAATTTCACTGCGCTTGTTGTATGCTTCATTATTACAAGATATATCACGTTGGTGCTGTAAGAATATAAGCAAACAGCATAAGAATGATAAATATAACAAATATGCCATCCCTGACCGAGAAGTCACTTTAAATATAATGCTAAGATGTTTGTTATGAGATAATAGGTACAATGGTACACCCACAGCGCGTGTTGATTATAAAAAAAAAATGCAATGTTTTCAATGTCTTCTGGTAAGTATACACAATCACGTTGACAGATAGTTTACAGTGTTTTAACGTGCTTTACCGTTTGTTCATCGTTTGTTTCTCTGCTTGAATTAACAACACGCACACACAACTTGCCATTAAATATGTAAAACTAATAAAAAAAGTAACATGGTTAAAATAGCTTGGAAAATATTTTTATGTAAAAGATTTAATTTATAGAAAAATAACAACCTAACAAGTCAGCCATGGATATTATGATTACGATCAGTGATTCACACATATATAAGTATTGGAATGGCACCTTGTGATAATAATATCAAGGAAGTGTGCATAACTAGGTTCAAAAGAAGAGAAAGAAAAGAAATCACAATATTTGTGAGGATCCTCTCTCGTCCTATCAATAAGTTAAATACAATCATCACGCAAAAAAATTACTTAACTTTTACATTACATAATGAGGCATTTAAACTCGCAATCTCGAAATTAATATTCACTGATTTTTTATTCATCGCCATCTGCTGCCCTATTTTTTAAACTAATTGCTGCAGCAATTAGCAATTTTGATCGCTAGAAACGTCATTTCGTATTTTTTAATCACGATTTGATACGGGAATTTGACAGCGATTGCTAATCTCAAGCTAATCGCAGGCTACGAGCGATTGCTGAGAATTTCAAAAATACCACGGCTGAGCTTCTTAGTTCCAGCTTTAAACCTTTCATCATTTTTTTTTTTATGTGACTGGACATGATGGCTAATACCACACCTTCGGTCATGGTATTAGCCCAACACACCACATTGGAACTAGGTGCCATGCCAGAACCTTCCTTATATTGCACGGCTACATTGAACTGGATGGAAAACACGGACAATTTTCATTGCCGCTTCGACCATCGTTCATTCAATGCGATGGTACCAACCCGGGCGGGATTAACCCTACCACCTAGTAAGTAAGGAAGGGGACCTACAGTTTAACGTGGAATCCGAACCACGGCCAGCCTCTCTCAACGGTCGAATGGTCACCCATCCAAGACCAGACCGGACCCAGCGTTGCTTAACTTCGGAGAGCGATCGCCGAAGTGTCGCGCCACTGGGCCACTGAGGCTGACTAAATGGCATATCATATCATGGCAACCCCAATCCGACGAATCTCTAACGTTTATTTTGAATTATTATATATTATACGTTCCATACGTTCTGTGATAGTAATCATACGTTCGATGATAGTATTCATACGTTCAATTTGTATGATGCATACGTACAAAATAGATAATGCATATGTACTAGTAGCCCTGCGGCTAGAGCAACACGGGGTGAGAAAATTCTTAAGTCGCTGATTTTTTTACAGGCGATGTAGTTTCCTTATGGAAGGTTGGGTGCAAAAGATTAGAAAATTCGGACTAGTGCGTTTGAAATGATTTAGGTATTTTCAATAATTCGATCTAAAAGATTGAATAAAATATTTAAGTCAAATTTTATGATTGTATATTGCTTAAAACTTTATTTCCATGTCGTAAGAAAAAGTTTAGAAAAAATGCGTTTTGGGAACATAGCAAAACAAAAAATCGCTCATTATAATTACAATAAAATATTTAAGTCGAATTAAGTACTCGACACCGGAGAGTTACTTTTAAAAAAGATTTAATTATTATAAAAGTAAAAGTACAAGGTGTGGTCGCTACGACGCTATCTTACAGACTAAATTAACCAGCGGGCGGCAGAGCCACCTCGCGTTGCGACACGTGGCGAAGTTGCCGATGCTGCTGTTCTCACGCCGTTGGTTCCACGAGGCCGGTGAGCTGCGTCGGCTGTTATTCCTGGTACTGGGCACGCAGCTCCTCCCGCCTTAAGATGGAAGTAACCGGTCGGTTGCTTCCAAGAGCGTCCTCGCTCTTCGCCTCCAGCTCTGCGGTGGTTGAGAGAAACTTGATCTCGATGTAGCGGTTTGCTCCTCGCGCAGCGGCTGCATGTACTGGTAGCTACACAGCTGGGCGTCCTCCGTGATGATCTTGCTAGGCTCATCCTGGTATATGCGAACTCAGTACTTCCAAGGATTAGGCATTTGGGTCATTTATATGGGTCAACTAATGGAATTTTGCAGGATGAATGGTAAGGGTATGAATACTATTCATAGGCTTTGATCCCAATTGATTTCTTTATCAAATGTATTTATGTCACTAGCTGTCGGCTTGTAGAGTAATCTGCCATATTGGTCACCTGATGATATCAAGATTAATTCACCACTAAGATGATAAGGTGCGATTATACAAGGGTGCAAACTACCTAACTGTGCGAAATTAACTGCACGAAAGTAACAATATTAACTGAACTGCTCTTAAGCTGAGAGTCTTAAGAGTGTAAGAATTAAAATTAAACTAAATTTATTGTATCTTAATATGTCCTAGTTAATTTAAGATATCTGCTTCAAGATATGCTCTCGCTTGATTTAGTAAAAGGATGCCGTTGGGTTTTTTTTTTTTTTTAAGGATCGGATGGTGGTGGGTGCTGTTGTGAAGAACAGGAGGGTTCTGAAGGTTGTATACCTGTAACAGGGGTTCTTCTTAGCAAGCGATAATGGACTCTTATAGATTTTGCATTGTAATGTTTTCCTATTATTTCGGCAATGTTGTTAGGATGTAATCTAATTATTTTATACGGTTTTCCTTTTTTGAAGCCGCAAGGCTCTGAATTTAAGTTTTGTTTAGTTATTGTGCGATCTTTGTTCTTCTTTTTCCTTTTTTTTTTTTAATATAAGGCGCGGGGCGTATCGGGGTGAAGTTGCTTAAATCAGTTTTTTCGGTAGATGTATTTCGAACGAGAGTGTGAAAAGTTCCGTCTTTTACAATTGCAGAAGGGAGTTGAAGACCTTTTTTCCAAAAACCCGATTCATGCATGTAAGTGCCATCCATATAATTCGTTTTGACCTTTATTACCTTTTCACCGCGGGGTTCGATAGTTAATTTCCGAGTAGGGTAACCAATGTGGAGCGGTATGTCGGTTGTTTTAGTTTTTAGTAAACAGTTTTCGATATCGATTGTACATGAAAGGGATTTTAAAATATCAAGACCTATTAATCCTTTGTACTTTGGGTCGAAGTCGAAGGTAAAGAATTTTTGATTACGCTCGCGTTTAAATGCAGGCGGCAGTGGTAGGTGCATGACCTCGTTGTGGCGCACATTGGACTGATACCGAAAAAAGTGGGACTTAGGAAAATTGTTTTTTGATCGCCTTGTTTTTAAAATTTAAGTATGCAAACCTTTTCTAAGCGTTATTTGAAATGACATTTCCAAATCGAATTTTCTTATTTAGACCTTATTTTTTGAGATATAATCATTTTAAAGATTTTGTAGTATGGAGATAATGTAACTTTATTTTTTTTCTCAAAATGCTACAAAATGCAGGACCTGTAGTTACTAAATATTGCTTCTTTGAGTTATAAAGATTATTACCCCATTGAAACCGTATCCGAGTACGTCCGATTTTTCTGTATTAAGCCTTTCAAACTTTTTAAGTAAAATGTATTTTGCAACACTCAATTCATTCACTTTTTCATGAAATTTCAGGTAAAAAAACTTTTTCAGCCTAACTAGCCTGGCGGATGCTAGCCTCGGCGTTCGGTTATCAAGGTTGAGAAACTCTGAGCGCAGTGGGGCTCTGCGTTTTCGACCGTTGAGGCATCTGCTTCTGATTCTATGTAAAAGTGTAGGTTGCTTGCAAGGTGGTAGGGTGAATTCCGCCCAGGTTGGTATCATCACCTTAAATAAACAATAGTCGAAGCGAAAGTCAAAATTGACCGTTTTTTCCATCGTGTAATACAAGAAATATCCTCGTAATGCACCTAGATACGTGGGGTAAAATCATACAGTGAAGTGTAGTATTAGCCATCTATTTTCAGTAGCATAAAAAAACCGGCCATCGCACACGAAGGGTTCCGTACCATTGTACAAGATTTACCACAAAAAATCACGTTTATTGTACGGGGCCCCCCCTTTAATTTTTTATTTTTTTTATTTTGCCTATTTGTTGTTATAGCGGCAAAATAAATACACACTCAGCATACAAATTCAGCTGCCTACCTATTACGGTTAATGAGATACAGACCTGTGACAGACGGACGGACGGACGGACGGACAGCGGAGGCTTAGTTACGTTACGGGTTACGTTTTTACCCTTTGGGTACGGAACCCTAAAAAAGTAAATTCGAATAAAATATTACTAGATAGATTTTTTTTTATGTAAATGGACATGAATGGCTAATACTGAACTGACTGTCATATATTAGCCTAACACACCACTTGGGAACAAGGTGCCATGCCAGGACTTTCTTTATATTGCTAACTGGATGGAAAACACGGACAATTTTCATTGCCGCTTCGACCGCCGTTCATTAAATACGATGGTACCTACCCGGGCGGGATTAACCCTACCACCTAGTAATCGAGGAAGGGAACCTACATTTTTACGTGGAATCCGAACCACGGCCAGCCTCAACGGTTAAAAATGGTCACCCAGCCAGAACCTAACCGCGCTCAGAGGTACTTCTCCAGCTTATCGATTCGCAAGGCGTTGCACACTGAGCTACCGAGGCTCTTACTCAGCCTTATTCCGATGTACTACGGTAAAGTACTTACTTTTTGTGAAATTTTATTTATTTCCATGAAACCACTCGACGCTTGTTATAAATAACAACACTAATTGCTAACAATTAAACTAATTATTTAATCAAAATCCCTGGAACTTGCGAGCTACGTAAGCAAATTGGTCCAGCTAGTCGATAATCAGTTTACTCCAGTATTTTGTATGGTACAGTCTTGTTACTTACGTACTCTAAATATCTTACTATTATTTGTCAATATGGAAAAAATATTAAAAACATTGATATCTACGTGATATTGAAGAATTATGGCAGTTTTCTGAAACATGATGTTTTGGTGAGTGCTATTATCTCCAAAATCACCATGAATTTGTTCGAGGAGGCACAAGTAGAAGAATGTTTTTGTATATATTGTTTCAATCTACACAAACGATGAGTGAAATCAAGCTACAACATGAATAAAATTCCAAAGAAGAATTCTGAATGGTCAGACTCAGGCATAAAGTGGCCCGAATAAATGCCTTCAGGAAGTAGCAACCTCGTGGATTACCAAAAGGTTAGCACTCCTCCAATTCTTTCTTCGAGATTATCGACAGCGCCTTGTATGGCTTTTTTTATGTTGAGCACGGCAAATGGTTGTATCTACAACAGATTCAGGGAAAAACCCTTACGATGATAGTGTCCTTAAAGCTATATAGATGGCAATATTTAACATTAACAGACAATGCCAAATAAGTAGATTTGGATATGTATCTCTTTAATCAAATGAAACACGCGAAAATTTATTGTTACCCTCCAAAAGCGTACATTAACGTTACCGAAACAGAAGGTTAAGTTAAACTGCAAGCTATTTTGTATCACACGACAGGAATAATTTTAAAAGTGGCGAGCCGAGACCTCATAAGCTCATAGCTGCCAGCTAACATAACAAGCAAGTGGGGATCCTATGGTGCTTCTCGTCAAAGCACATACAAACAAAGATTTCAATTTTTTTTTATTTGAGACTCTATGAAAGGAAAAACTTACACTAACGCAGTCGAGTGAAAGGAGACAATACGTACATCTAGAAGATATAGCCTGCGATAGAATGAGATATAATAAATAATACAAGGTTTTTGTCTAATGCATATTATTCACATATAGTGTTCCATTCATTAATTAATTATCCTAATTTTTCATTATACTGCTCAAAGTTTAGTTTTCTGAAGGATTCACTTCTAACCCATGTGAACTATATTAAATGTTTGTGTTCTTAACATTTACTGCGTTATAATTCACAATAATTTTGAATGCTTGAAACTTTCGTGTAATCCTTTTGTGCACAATGTTTTTCCTTGCATAACAAAGATAATATGTAAACCTAAATATAATTTATGTATTTTTGTTGGTTCCTTAGATGGATGAAATCTATTAAGTTAGGTAAATATTATTTGAACATGTTAATTAGCTCTGTCCAGATTAATTCTTAAGATGTTTAGTATTTAACAAAATTTTAAATAAATAAATTACGAGCCCTTATCATTTAATTGGTTGTTACATTTACAGCAATTTATAATTAAGTTGATTTAGTTCTTTTTCTATTTAGTCAAATTGCTATGTTTATGTGATCTTAGTTTCCATACTGTTATAAGGCTGTTTTATCTGTACAATAAATATATTGTGGATTTTTTTTTCCTTTTCTAAAACGTTTTAATCGATTTAGATCTCACATTAAACCACCTAATATTGAAAAAACCACCATAAAAACACTGAGGTCAAAAGCAATTAATTTGAGGTGAGTTATTTAAAGTTAAATTTAATCGACATTTGGTCGATATGACTGAGAAACCATACTTACTCGGATACGGTTTTTAACCAATTCTCATCTTTTTCATTCTGCAAGCATGATTATAGTATTTAACAATGTTTAAGCTGTTCAGAAAAAAAAATAGTTACTAAAAGTTTTTTTTAAATATTTTTAACCCGAAATATTGAGTTTAAAAAATTTCAAAATTATAAATATTGTTTAAAACAGTTGGCAGAATACGTTTGCATGCTCAAAATGCCCTAAGTCCCACTTTTTACCATATCGTTCCACTGTGTGGCGTGACTTAGCGTGGGCCGTCTTCACTTCGAACGGCTCACGTTTCACATAACATTGAAATTTGAGATTACGAATCACTGAGGGTGATATCGTGGAGTGTGAGGCACCAGTGTCGATAAGGAATTTTCCTTGTGCTTCCGGGATGTCTATATGTGCCAATTGATTTTTTGAATTATAATTGAGTTTGATTAAGTTTCCGGATCTGAGGGGGTGGTGAGGTAAACATTTTGCTCGTAACTTTTCTGATTCGTCCTCATTTTCTGAGTCGTAATTCTCGCACTCCTCATTGTTTTCTGTGGTATCCTGATAGTTCAAATGGTTCCATGAAGGGTGGTGGGGTTTGTTAGCTGATCGCATGGTGATATCTGTGTTTTGTTTAGGGGCCCATTGAGGGGCCTGGGGTTTGCTAACAGAACGCATTGTTACATCCGAATGTTTGCACTGGTAGCTACCGGGATTATGTTTGAATGGGTTCTGGGGTTTATGTGAAGTGTTAGGGCGGGGTTGTGCGGAGACATATCCCTGATTTGGCTCTAATTGAACCGAATATTGCAATTCGATTTCCTCTAGCACAGCGAACGTAATTGCTTGTACAAGGGTTGTGGTTTTCTTTATTCTAACCCTAATCGACACGTTTTGCTCGAGATGGCTAGTATATTGGTCTATCGCTATGTTTTCATAGAAACTTTTGTCGGTATGCGTACCGACTGACAGGAGAGTTTCCAGAAGGTCCAGAATCCGGGAACCGAACGGCTCCGATTTTTCATTCCTAAACCTGATTGTACGCATAAGCTGTTGCATTATTTGTGTTTCCGTGCGGACATCTCCTAGCTTCCGTTGTAGGGCCGCCTTAAGGCGCTAGGACTAGCCAACTACTCGCGCCATACAAATGCACTTTTTAACAAATGTAATAATATGTAGTGAAACGCTTCAGCAAATCCAAATAGAACTCCAGACTGATAATGGATTGTTAATATTTTTTTATTCCATCATTTATTTAAATAATAATAAAAATAAAAAAAGTTGATTTTTCTCATTAGAAATCTGAAAGTCATTCGATTTCTAGATATAAGCAAAAACAGCATATATGCATAAACAAAAAATTCCATTTGCTTTTAGATTTCTACATTTAGTCAAAAAAGTTCGGAAATGGACACCGTTTCCGCAATGTATTTTGTATAGAAAAAGGAAACATACATTAACGAAAATCATTCGATTCCTAGACAAGGAATCATATATTGTAAGGATGACACTTATAATCGTCAGACTTAGTTAGTTTACTTGGGGTGCCTCGTCTAACTTTGCGATTTGGCTAGTACCAGGCCCTTAATGAGAGTCCACGAGCTCACGTCGGGCTCTTGGGCGACAGCATCTGCGGCTTTGCCTGATAGTTTGCTAAGAATAGAACAAGCTATCGTTAGTGGCTCCAAATTTACCCAGGTCAGCACAGTTTCTGTGACCCGAATAAAGTGATTCAATCGTTTCTTGTTACCATCGTATGACGGCAACATGTCAACAACGATTTCATAGTTTTCATCCTGAGCCATTATGATCTAAAATGCGTAAACGAATTGAGTACAACACAATTTAGAGAAATCAAAAGCGATTTAAAGCCTTTGTCAAGAGGTCAGGATGTACAGAAGGAGATTATGCGGTAGGACCTTGGAGTACTACGAGTTTGTCGCACTCACCATAGGATTCGCCGCATCTCTTTCCGATGAGTCTGCAGAAGCGCCCAGAAGTAACGCCAGCGATGGGTTGTTGCGGTGTCGTGTTGAGGTTCGGTCACGGCAGGAGACGATTCCTCCGGGACGATGTGTCGGCGCCAAAGGGTTGAAACCCACGTACTGCGATGAGGACTCGGGGCTCCGTTGTTCAGCAGCTGCAATGCACTATACTGTTCCAGTTTTCACTTTTGAGTTCTTCGCGGTACTGCGTCGACTACTACCGGCTGCGCCAATTAAGTACTCGACACCGGAGAGTTACTTTTAAAAAAGATTTAATTATTATAAAAGTAAAAGTACAAGGTGTGGTCGCTACGACGCTATCTTACAGACTAAATTAACCAGCGGGCGGCAGAGCCACCTCGCGTTGCGACACGTGGCGAAGTTGCCGATGCTGCTGTTCTCACGCCGTTGGTTCCACGAGGCCGGTGAGCTGCGTCGGCTGTTATTCCTGGTACTGGGCACGTAGCTGTCGCTAAATTATTTTTTTCCATATTAGGAATGAACATGAGAACCTGCTATAAAAAGTTTAGAAACCTATTTAGTTGGCTTTAAAAGTTATTTATGTTTTTATCTTTTATTCAACCAATAAAATATTTAAGTTATTAGAGTCGGCGGCAACATGACCATATCGAAACACTCTATCAGCATACAAAAGATTAGAAATATTCAAATAGTGCATTAAATTTAAATAAGAATTTAATTCATTTGCTGTACTCGCACAACGCGCGGGGCGAGGTTCGGTCGGAGGGACGAGACGGCAGAGGTGGGGCGGGTTTGGGGGTGCGGGTGAGCACACACGCGGAGGAGGGGAGAGGCGGCACATCACAGCACAGCGGCGCACTATGGAACGAGCTTGTATGGGCCTATAGAAATGGCGATTTTGAAAATTTACCTTTCGATTTGTAAAATAATGTGTATGCAAATATATCGAGACCACTTATTAAACATATTTTATGATGGTACAGTCTACATATAAAGTGCATAAATAAAAAAATAAAAAGTTTTTTTTATATGGGAGGTATATGACTGCTCAGAACTGTCAAGATGAATCAAGCATAGTCACATGGTAGGTCCGAAATAATACCAAACTGCGTAAAAACTAGATCCGGATCGGTCCTGGAACTTAAGATATAAGTCATCAAAAAAAAAATTTTTTTTTAATACTACGCCTTACACTTATTAAACTTATTTTATGAAGGTACAGTCTGCATATGAAGTGTATATATTTTTGTAAAAATATTTTAAGTTTTTTTTTTGTATGGGAGGTTTATGAATGTTTGGAATTGTCAAGATGATTCAAGTATAGTTACATGGTAGATCCGAAAACATACCAAACTGCGTAAAAACTAGAACCGGATCGGTCCGTGAACATAAGATACGTGTCATCAAAAAAACATTATTTTTTACTGTTTTAAAACTACGCCTTACACATATTGAACATATTTCATGAGGGTACAGACTGCATATAAAGTGTATTTTTTTTTTGTAAATGTGCGTAAACTTCTGCCTCGATTGCTATTGTTTCACTAGTAATTCTCATTAGAATACTTGAAAAAGACACATTATCTTTTATTAAAATTATATATTTCGGGGAACAACTGGGTACATATACACGGTGTTAACCCAAGTTGGCGACATTCCCGAAAGGGGGTTATTTTGGGTCACATACTGATGCCGAAAAAGTAGTTTTTTTTTTGTTTTGACATTTTGTTTTAAAATTTTCGATTTCTAATACTAGTACGAAAACATAGTATTTCGTAATTGGCATCGTACTGCATGAACAAAAAGTTCTAAAGTAGATTTTTTTTTTTAAATAAATGTGAAAATTTACATTCGGATCGACGCAATAAAGTCAGCTGCGTTGGCAGCAGAGTTGGTTAAAAACGCATTGTACTTTAAGTAATATAGGCGTTACTGGCAGGTTGTTTTTTGTACAGGTAACTCCTAAGAGTTACACGTACAAAAAGATAATTCATTTTTATTTTAATTATATAGATAGGTTACATAACTGTTAATTATAACGAATTACTTAATCCTTGGTAATTGGTCCTTTTTTATTGTTTTGTTCATTTATAATAATGTGAATTTCATAACAGCAATAATAATATATGTGTATGATAATAATAAATCTGTAACGGTTGTTCATGGAGTAAGTTGCTTTGTTTTATAAGATATTTCGTTTGTAGACTTCGTTTATGATCCTAAAACTAAATTGACGATTTTTAGAAATAATTTCTGTATGTATGTATGTATGTATGTTCCTCCATAACTCTTAAACCGTCCGAATTAGATCAAACTTAGTACACGTACATTTAACTACGCGGGAATTAGGACATGCTAAATAGAATTCAGTTGCGTTTATGCTAAGATGTGGCTGTCATACAAACTGCAATGCTCCGCACGGCTCGGCGGAAGGGGGGCGGTGGAAGGGGGGGGGGGGTGGCGGAAGCGCTTACTTTTACGAATTGTACCTAAATACGGCTTGGTATTTCCCGCAACTTTAGGACTACTTGGCATCACGCTAAATGGCCGGAGGTGCGACCCATAGAATAAAATCTTTTAGAACCAATTACTTGATTTAGATGAGGATCGTATCTACGTCTAGCCTGATTCTACTCAAAACTACATAATATAACGCTTCATTACCGAGGGGTAAGTAGTGAGTGTTAAATTCTTGATGTTGAGGCTGGCTGTGGGCCTACGTTACACGTTACTTACTTTCTAGGTAAGCAATGTAGCAGTGCAAGTGCAGAAAGGGCGGCACATGTTTTTTTTTTAAATAGACAGCAAATGTCAACCATGCTCTAAATGGGAATTATTGGATGTTTCTCTTTAAATCATGCTATTTCGGCACGAACGATCTTGATTAAATTTGGTAGATGGATACATTGTCCTGGATCAGTTTGACCCTATTTTGGATCAGCCATTGGGGTTCTTTTTATCCATGAAATAATTTAGCCGACACTAACCCGAGCGTAGCCGGGTACCGCAGCTAGTATAGTATATGTTTGAGTTATGGCCGCCACTGTGATGTTACGTATCGACCCTACTGTGTGACCCGATTCACCATCGAACTTACATTTCCTAACGAGTGTTTATTGATGATCTCGCAATTTTATTTTCTTTCCAAATTCCTTTGTTTGGCTGTTCTGAGGACCAAAGGTGCTCATAAAAGCCAAAAACACCTCGCCTCGCGAAACCACGCTCATCGAGACGCCATGCCAGCGGATTTGCGGACTATGGCCGAGCTATTGAGCTTATTAAATTACGCTTTACCATTGTAGGTATGAGGAAATGCATCCGCCGGTAGACAGTTCCATATTCTGGCGGTACTGCAGAGAAATGAGTTTGAGAAACGGTTCGTTCTTAAAAGCCTAATGTCAACCACAAGGGGGTGCTCTGATTCTTTGCGGCGGTTGCTCCGGATAAAGGTAGGATGGGGAGGAATGAGGGATGCAAGTTCCACAGAATAACGTCCATGGTCCTGTAGAACAGACTGAGCGACCCCACAAACCATCTGTGGCTCAGTGACTCCAAGACAGCAGTGATTTGTGGGTCTCACAAATCACTGCTGTGAGAATAGAACTTGGAGAGATTCCGGTGAAGATTGGACTGGCTCTTAATAAATTAACGAAATATCTTTACTATGCGTAAAGGGCAACATAAAACATATTTAAAAAAATATTATGACATCTTAAGTTACCGGACCGATCCGAATCTAGTTTTTACGCAGTTTGGTACGTTACTACTACCCACAGAATGTGTCACATGGTTAACACACGCATTGGCCATGTCCGTAATTATAAAACCGTAATCTTAGAGAAAAGTTATTAGTAAAGCAGGAGAGACACATCATCAGAACCGCGGGACGACGGCGGTTTCAGTGATATATCGATATCGTCCGTGTAGTGCTGATTAAAGTTGTAAACGCGATATTACTAGAACATCGAATTATCAAAGTGAAAAAATTTTCAAAATCGCTATTTCTATAGGCCCATACAAGCTCGTTCCATAGGCACAGAATAAGTAAGAGTAAGTACAGAAGGATCACTGCGCAAACGTAATTATTATATTTTGAACCTAATTTCTGCGCGACTAAAGTTTTTATTAAGTCAACACCTGCCGGCAAGTCGGCTTCATGAAAGGGATTCGATCGCCGGAACCAGTGGTGCGCGTGTGCCAGGGTTGTCGCGCGCCGCCTACCGTATTAAAAATAATATAAAATACTAAAAATGCTTTTAGATATATTTATATTGAAGGTGTCTTGAGATGTTTACTTTCAATTATGTCTAACACATGTTTTGTCTAGTCTATTAAACATTCGTTGATAACATTAAAATGTAGGTATTTTACTGGAGAACATGGGCATAGTGTAAACTATTGACATTACATTCGGTTACGTAACAAACAATTACTTCAACAAATTACAAAATGTATAGGGAGGTCTTAGAAGTTAAAACTCTTAACATTAGAGTATTTTCTTTTATGGCTATGGTGACATTAAAAAGACATATTGAAACATTAAATGTTTTGGATTTTAATTGGTAAATAAAAAAAAACTATTTTGATTAAAATGTTTTATTACTTAAAAATATCTAATCGTTTATTTTTTCCAAATATGTAAATGCTTTACGTAATTAGGCATAGATGGCTAATACAGTCATGATAATAGCCCAAAACACCAAATGGTTATTAGGTGCCATGCCAGGACCTTACAGGATATAAATATACATGTAATATATAGTATTACAATATACCTAAAAATTCTTCCCACAAATAAGAGCCTATGTAATGTCTTTGTTATGATAAGAGCAGTAATATTAGTTTTGGAGTCACTAAACATTTTAAATCATAATTCAACAAACTTCGCTTCGTAAAAGTCTTCCACAAAACTAAACATCTCTATGGATTCGCTGACTTGCAAGTACAAAATCGGAAAACTCGAATTAAAACTAAACAAGATAAAAAAATAATCTAAGAAATACATTTTTCCATATACTGACGCTGATGACACAATAAGAAGATATAAATCGATATGATGCAAATTATAACCTATTCGCGATCAAATTCAGTAACTATTACAATTTCACTAACCTTAAACCAATATTGCAACGAAGACGCAAGTAATGGCGCGGAGGCGACACGTCTCGGTAAACAGTGTGAGGCGGGAGGCCGCGCTACCTAGTGCCTCGCCGTTCGTGCTGCATGATGCGGCAAGATTTAGTAGGCACAAATTCATACCTACACCCCGGAGTGAGACACGCCTGCCATAGGCTCGGACGGCGCGGCAGGGCGTACCCCTTTCCGCAACCTCGTTCCGCGCCTCTTGATGCCTACGTGCGTAGTGCGTAGAACGAATTGAATTCTTATTTGACTTAAATGCACTATATACATTTTTCTAATCTTTTGTATGCTGATAGAGTGTTTCGATATGGTCATGTTGCCGCCGACTCTAATAACTTAAATATTTTATTGGTTGAATTAAAGATACAAACATAAATAACTTTGAAAGCCAACTACATAGATTTCTAAACTTTTTATGGCAGGTTCTAATGTTCATTCCGAATATGGAAAACAATAATTTAGAGACTTAAATATTTTATTGTAATTATAATGAGCGATTTTTTGTTTTTCTATGTTCCCAAAACGCAATTTTTCTAAACTTTTTCTTAGGACATAAAAATAAAGTTTTAAGCAATATACAATCATAAAATTGGACTTAAATATTTTATTCAAACTTTTAGATAAAATTTTTGAAAATACCTAAATAATTCCAAACGCACCGGTCCGAATTTTCTAATCTTTTGCACCCAACCTTCCATAAGGAAACTACATTGCCTGTAAAAAAATCAACGACTTTAGAATTATTATAACTTATCATGCCAATTTGGTCCGCTCCGACAGGTCTATAGATAGACAATAACATTGCAACACAAACGCGACAGGCGAATCTATATGCAGCTCGCTCGTACATAGATCCGCCACGTTGCTTCCAATCGCAACTCTTCAACTACCGGATACTGCGTGAAACTCGGTGAAACCATACCCATTACCATAGTTAGGTGATATCATAGATTATTTAATATTACACAAACTACTACTTTGGATGAAACTTGGAAGATTGAAAACAATTCAACGGAATGTACTTAGGTACATACAATATAGTATACACATGTTTGTGTAATTGGACGTAGACATACATTTATTATTGAGTAAACCAAATTAAACGTCTATGGATTAAACCATGTCGATCTGTAAATTTATTTGAAATATTGATGCATGATTATACCGAATATTCGTACTACTTTGTGACACGATTGGGGCATGAAGCACGGAAAAGGCCTTTTTATACTTCATTCAACGTCTGCTTGGTCTGAACGTACGTTTAAAGTACTAATCTCTCAAGAAGATTCTTTACTTTGCACATTACGATACATACTTTCCAAGTACATTGCAGTGTTTGAAAGATTTAAGTATACCTACTACGAGGCATTATTTAAATATAAAATATACTTCATAGTTCAGTACATACTTCAGTAGTTTATAGAAAGCATACAACCGTAATGAAGTTAAATATGTCAAACGTACGTTTTACATATAGACGTATATTTTCGAAATGTACTATAGGTGCATGATGTAACATCTTGACAAAAATAGGGTTGTACATACAAAACATACTTGTGTCAATATAAAACTCTCGTTTTCCGTAACAAACATATTTTTTCTGGATAAAACGTAACTATACAAGTGGACGGAGACCGCATTTTTCTCAGTGTATAAGCCACAGAACAATTAGGAGGTAAGAATTGTGAAGTGGGCGGAACTCGCGCGCCGGTCTTTAGCGGGGACCCGCTCACTTCATACGCGCGTGATTCACTCCTCTGCGGCTGTTCTGTGCATTAACGTATCCGTGATACAATCTAAAATTGAAAAGGAGTAATGCCGTACTGCGCCATAATAACGTGCAAACACGACCGCCGGTGCACAACCTTCATAATGGAGGAATTTCGTATCCCCGGTAAGTTTCATTTACATGAATAGCGATGAAACTTACGACAAATGCATTACGAAACAATATGGCGTCGCGGCGTGTCTTTTGCTCGTCGGGTCATGTCTCGCGTCGTTGTTTGTGACCACGTGCGTGTGAGGCGCTCGGCCGTGTTCGAAAGTGACGTAACATTTGATTGCAATTTGCTTGATTGAAATTCCAACATAGAGCCATTACGTTAAGGTTCATATTTACTAAACAAATGTGGATTTGTTGTTTGGTTATCGATTAAGAAGGGATAGCCAATTGCGACTGTTATACATTCGCGGAGCAAAAAGGGCTTAAGTAAAACTGTAACAGCGGTCCTGGAACAAATTTGCAAACGTTTCACTTCCTGCCTCCTCAATATTCCGTGGTATAAGCTCATAGATGTAACCAAGTATATGCTAAGTGTATTTTAGAAATATGCTAAGCATACCTTAGTTTTTTTTTTTGTAAAGTTTGGGCCAAAGTTTTTCTTAGAAAAGGGTTACTTAATCCTATGAAAATTTTACGGTGGAAAATCGCATTTAGAGCTATCATTGGCTAAAGTAACCACCAAGGTCGGTAAGATTGAATATCTAGGAGAGATTTAATGTAAGAAAAAGTTCAAAATAAATAAAAGTACAATAGAAAAACATCATTTTATATTTATAAAACTTTTTTTATGAGAACATTTTAGTCTTAAGTGAGTATGAGAATCCAGCTTACAGCAGGTACCAAGTAGCACAACATAATCTAATAGAAACGTTATTAATAAACACTTAAAACATTATCAACTTAATTATGTTTATAATCATCTATTTCTGGCACTAAGAAACAATCTTTCTTTACAAATCTAGGAAGCCCTATTTTACAAACGATATAGTCCCAACTATAGAGTTGTTCATCTTTAATTGCGGGCCACCTCCAGTACGTCTTACCTCTCTTCATACATGATATAAGGGCTCCTTCTTCGCATACCGATAAAATTTGACCAGGGTACTTGTGTGAGTTCCAAGTTACAAGAACATGGTCGCCTATAACAAGTTCTTGATTAGGTCGTGGAGTTGCTGCTAAACGACAAGCTGGTGGCTCTAACGTATCTTGCGGTAACTCTTCGATTTGATGCATGGGCGAGACCCGCGAATCTTTATCTTGACATCCTGAACCTTCTACAGTAACCTGCAATGTCTCTTGCAGATGAAGAGCAGCGGGGTCTCTATTATTCCTTCCATCGTAAACTTGCAGTGTCGGTTCAGAAGAATCATGCTCCTCTTCTAACTATCTCATGCTCGATTTGTGCTAAGCCATCCATTATGTTTCCGAGAGGAACATCGTCCTCAGAGTTATAGGGTATTATGTGGTCTTCAGTGGAAGAAGCAAGACTGATGCTATCATTGCAGCTTGAAGATGAAGAGACGCTGCGTGGTTTTCGTTTTGTTGCCCTTCTCTTTGGTTTTTTAGTTTTAGACTGCTGCTGTAAACCAGATGGACCTGCCTCTGCGAGGTCAGCGGCACAGCGGTACATTGAGTTTCCGTTTCTTAATCGTTTTAATTTCTGGGCACACTTCAGCTCGGCACTGTACTAACTTTTGCATAAAAGATCCTCCAATAAGATCTGCATTCACAATTCTATCTTGTTTGGGTAATCTAGCTAACGGTTCCTCTTTGTTAACGGGGTATATGCCTGTCTTTCTAAAACCAGCCGTTATATTCGTCTTCGTCTCGGTCATCAAATCCAAAGCTGTTTTAAACAGCCTTGGAAATTGATCCTTTGGTGTAGTTGACAGCTTTCTCCCCGTTTGACTGTCCTTCCATTGGAGCAATACTTGGCGCCACTTGTACTTTAAAGGTTTAAAATAAGCCACATCTAGCGGCTGAAGTATGTGCGTTGCGTTGGGTGGCAAGCAAATAAATCCAACATTGTGCTTCTCACACTCTCTCAACAAGTTTTTATTATTGTGTGAGGCAAGGTTGTCTCCAATCACAATTTTTCTTCCTTTTATCTTCTTAAGAATTGGCATAAGATGATTAAGAAACCAGTCTTCAAAAGTTGGACTGTCCATCCATCCGCTTTTTGTTCTATTATATCGAGCGCCTTCAGGACCATTTTCAGTCCAAGTTGACCAAAGATGGTCCGACTTATAAACGATGAACGGTGGAACCACTTTCCCTGCGGCGTTGCCGCAAAACATAACAGAATAACTAGTTTTTGTAGCGTTTACTATTGTTTCCGGATATTTTGTTCCTCTTCTGCATATTACAGTCTTTTTCCCTGGGTCGTCACAGAAGTTAGTTTCATCGTAGTTGAACAAGTTGTCGGGTGGTACGCTTTCTAGTTCTTTACCGATATTTTCTATTAAAGTGGTGATGACATCTTCCGAAACTTGAGCTCGGACTTTTTTTATATTGTTAGCAAGTCGCCGAGACAGACATTTGTGTCGTGAAAGAAATGAAGCCAACCAATCTTTGCCTGGAATGTTGTTTTTAAATTTTGTCACAACTCTTCCCTGCGACGCAAGGTAATCTTTGATTATTATCTTAAGGTCAAATGCTGTCAATGGAAACCCATATTCCGAAAGCGCAGTTATGTGAGCTACAATCGTGTTCTCTTCCTCTTCAGTAAAAGTAGTAGGTCTGCCTGGTTTGTTAAGGTGCTTACGGGCTAATTTATTCTTCAAAGTGCTGCGAGGAATATTATACAACTCTGCAGCCGCTCTTTGTGTGAGAACTTTAGAGTTGATTGAAGCCAGACATTTTTTTAAATCCTCCGGTGTGTAGTCGACGTATCGACGACTGCCAGGCTTTCGTATGTACTTCGATGGCATCAGGAATGTCGTTCTGTATTTAAATTCTGTAACAAAGAGATTAAAAACGTAAAGTTTCTTAAAATTAACTGCGGCGGGTAACTTTGGCCCGTGGGTCAAAGTCACCCGAAAATGCGGTCAAAGTATACCGATTTTCAATATCTCTAGTTAAAGTACCAAAACATGCGTTAATATTTTTAAAAAACTGTTTGCCATGCTCTGAACTACATGCCTAAGAATATCAAAAACAATCTAATTGTTAAACTGACCAAATAAAATGCTAAGTAATCAAAGTTTGCAGCACAGAATTTCGCCGGTTTAGCTGTCAAAACTTCAAATAGCACTGACAAGGCACAAACGTGCTCGTAACTCCATACATCTTACCACAAGTACACGTCTATATCGCCATCTATTAGTTACCGAAGGAACTACGACGTTTGTTGCGTGGTAGCGACACGGCGGGAAGTTCAAACAGTTTCTCAATTTGGGCCAAAGTTATGTCCTAGGGTCAAAGTAACCCGCCGCTACGGTACTTGGTTTGTTATTATTTTGAGCAAAGTAGTATTCAAGCAATTCATAATCTATTTCATTTTCTTGTTCGGGAGCTATTTTATTCATAAAATTTGGTATCCATTCATCATTTTTTGTGCTGTTGGTTGGTTTGTTTCGCTTAAACTTTTTAATTTTTTTCCATATTTTACTTATTGGTGTTGTAAAAATGCAAAATTTTGTACTGAATAAAATGACGTACTCTGTTCCAAAACCGTTATATTTGGATTTGACCAGATTTGATTCTAATCGACACATATATACTGTGAATTCGGTCTTTCCGGAGTTCTCGGGGTAGGATCTTACGTATAGCGGTTTGGTATAAGGTCGGTACTTGTCATTTTCGTCGCCAACCTCGTCCTGTAAGCGCCGCTTTTTCATATTTTGGTTTTTGTGCTCCCCGTCGGCACCATTCGCTTTCCCGCCTATTTTATCTCCATCGCTGTCAGTTTGCATCTCGATGTACGGCCCCGCGGACGCCGATTAGGCGCCCGCGATCTGTTCTTGAGTGGTATCTACAGCAGTATAACGCGTCTGTTATCAATTTGGTGAAAAAAATGTCCAAACTGAACGTCAAATCAATAATCAAACAATTTTACTTTCAAAAACGTGCGCCTTGAATCTTCCCGCCGAACGAACTCGGCGGTTGACTTGGCGTCAAAGAGTTGCTAGATGTAAAAAATACCTCATTTAGTTGTAATTTCTCGCTGCAATACCGAAATCGTGGTAACGGTGTGTGGAATTCCACTTGTTTCAATTTCTGGGGATACACTTAAAGCTTGATTTTTTATTATTTATTAATAGTTTATGCAAAAACTGTATTATTTTTCATAAAGTACATTGTGTAAGCTATCAAGAACTGGATCACTTCTAGGAATCATACAGTTAAATAATTACAAATCGAGACATTATTTCTCAGATTTTTGGAGGGGACACGGTAAAAATGCATTTCCTCTCGACTTAAGTAATTATTTAAAAATACGTCCTACTTCTAATATTTTTCTATAATGGCTAAATAGATCAAATAAATATTTTTTCAAATCAAATTACCTCAATTAGAGTCCAATATTCATTACGATATGAGTAAAAAGTCTTCAAAGTCAGGGGACCGCTAAAAACGCCATGTAGGGTAGGTGTACCGGTTGTGGCCACTTTAAGGGATTGTGAAACTTTGAAAATTCATGACTATATTTAAAGTTGAACTTTTTTTTTTACATAAATTCTAGTTAATTAACATTCCAATTTATGATTTACGCTTATATTGTAATGCTACGGTTTATAAATTCTGAGAAAAAATAAAAAAATAAAGGGCGTTTTCACCAGTCCAGTTGTGGCCACTAATTTTGAAATATTTCGGAGTAGGTAATTTCATGCACATAAGTAAAACAGTGTTTGAAACTCTTGAAAATTTACTCGATAATTTATCATATAATTTTAGAACTTAAACTAACGCAAGTTATTTATTCCAGAAAGGTCTATTTCAAAAGTATAAAATGAGCACTGTCTCTTAGTTGAACCCATAAACGTCGGATGTGGTAGAATCATCTTTATATCCGATTCAGATACAGAAGCAAGATCAGGGACCTGGGGCATTACAAACTTGTTACCAGACTTTTTGTATTTTCTAAGGTAACTTATTTCTAAATCGTTATCTCCATCTTTAGAACGAATTATTTTGCCAACGTAGAATACTGGAGTCTTAGTATTTTTAAATTCTACCAGAACATATTCGCCTTCAAATGGCGTTCTCTGGAGTTCTTCAAAAGTAAAAGTATTATCCTGATGGGTCTAATCCTCGCACCCTGAGCTAGAAGTGTCGGATAAGTTCTCTTCTTCGGACGACTCAGAGCTTTCAACAATTTCTTTTTTCTTCTGTATTTTATTTTTCCGTATCTCTTCTGCTTTTTCTTTCTTTTTTTGCTTTTCTTTCTGTATATTATCTTTTTCATTCTCCTTTGCCTTCATAATTTCTTGCCATTTATCAGATGTCAATACGGATGGAACATAATCCCTTTTTCGTTTCAAGTTATTATTTTCATTCTTTTCAGGCCACACTACACAATTTTTTACGAGATCCATTGCAGTGGTATTTTTTTAAAAAAAAATTGTTGACGAAGCTGATGTGTCATCAGTCGGAGTAACTGATGTTTCTATCAGATTCGAAGATGGAGTTAATGATTTGACTGATATGTCTAAGATCGGAGGAGATGGTTCTCCGATGGGTTCATATACCATTGTATTTTCTTGAGACAAAATATCTGAGAGCGTAGTAGTTACTGGTGTTAAAACGCGTACAATTTCAGATGTTGTTTGGGTCTCGTGAGATGATTGAGTGGGAATTGTGTTCACAGCAGGGAAGTCATCTAGAGGTACCACATCGGCATCATCCTTGCAATTCAACCAAACAGTATACAACATGGACGCTTCCACACAGCCATTCCAATCCATTCCAGCAGTGTACGTAACATTAAATTCATTAAGAATATGGGGAGGATTTTTTTTCTCCAAGTATTCTAAGTAAGTGGTCTCGGTCACTCCTGTACGCACGCTTGCTGATCGTGGCAGTGGTTGGTTGACCGTAGTTTTGGATGTAGGCAGTACTCTTTTATAGTTGACGAAATCTGCCCCGAAAGGATATATTCCGCATGTTTTGAAGCCGGCCTGCGCGTTTTTTGAGAAGTTAGGGTCTTTTAACAAAATCTCATTTAAGGCTGATGGAAGGTTAAATTTTGTTATCTCTTGTCCATTGTGATCAATTCTCCACTTGCGAATGTGCTTTAGCCACTGTTGCTTTAGAGGAAAAAATACAGCAACATCAAGTGGCTGCAGCATGTGTGTGGTATTCGGAACAAGAGCTACTACTATGATGCCATTTTCTCTGCAAAATGTACTCAGATGCATGGTTAGGTGGGATTTATGCCCATCTAAGAATAATATTACTGGAAGTTGAATTTCTTTTTCTTTTAGAAAAGGCAGGAATACGTTTCCCACATATTCGTAGAATGCTTCCCCGGTCATCCAACCTTTGGTGGTCTTACCAATGGACCACCCACTAGGCGCATTTTGGGTAACCTCCTGGTTCATTCGTTTATATTTGTAAACGGTTAAAGGTGGAGCAAGTTCGCCGAGAGCATTAACAGTGAACAGATTAGTGATGTTCTCTTTATCACTGTTTTTAGAAGTATTGTAAACGTGTTCTCCTTTAGGTGCCAATACAAGCCCACCTTTGGGGGCAAGAAAAAACGAGGTTTCGTCGCAGTTCCACACTCGCTTGGGATCTTCTAGTATTTTGCGTTCTTCGGGATCCAACAGTTCCATTACTTCACTGAACCAATTTCTGATCTTTTCTTCCGTGATTAAGGCCCGCGCTTTATTAATATATTCTGCGTGTTTTTTGCTTAAGTCAGGATGACGCACCATAAATGCATCGAACCACTTTCTTCCTGGTCGGTTATCAATAAAAGGATTAATAATATTCCCTGCAGTGACGATTTTATTCACAGAGTCCAATAATCCGTCTTTATGTATTGGAAATCCGGCTCTCGCGCACTCTTTTATCCATGAAACAAGTGCGTTTTCTATATCTTGTCCGAGCACTGACTGCGGCCCAACGTGACCTGAGGTCAGGGGAGCTTTACCAGAAAGTTTGTTTCTAAGAGTGCTCCTCGGTACTTCGTAGATTCTGCTCGCTCTTGCCACCTTCATGCCTCCATTTCCGGCATTTAGTGCTGAAGTTATTTTTGACGGCGAATAGGAGAATAGTTTTTTTTTACAGTATCCACTTTTCCTTTTTTCTTTTCAGTATCCGTTTCGCAGGTGGCGAAAGAAAAATAATATTTGATAGCACAATATAATATTTAAATTAACAGATGGCCAGAACCGGTGTTATATGGGCACCGGTTGTGGCCACATAGGTGGCTAAAACCGGAACATTGCTTAAAATTCGTGTACCGGTTAAGGCCACCTAAGAAAAAATCGTCCAAAACAATTATTTCTACAAAATAACCTAAAAATCATGTTTCATTACTATTAAACAATAACTACAACTTTAATTGAAATTATCATATGTAATGATGCAAGATATATTGATGGATTACTAACCTTTGGTCTCTTATCATTTACAAGAAGAAATTCGCCAGATCATGCCGCAACACATCTCGATATCAATGAAAAATGACAGCTGACGTTTTGACGTTTCAACTGACAGCTTGCCAATAAAGAATAAAGTAGACTATATTTTGGTATATCGTTGTTCACAATCGTGAAATAGGCACCCTAATTATCGAAGGTCAAATCTCAAAGTGGCCAAAACCGGTGCGGTGGCCCGCGTCTTCGCGGTCGATGCGCTGCTCTCTTCTCTCTTGACGCGGGTGAGCGGGAAGGAGCGTGTACTGTTAAGTGTAGTGTGTTTGCGATGGCGGACGGTCCTGCCAAATATTACGGTGGCTAATTTGAATGAATACGCGTCAAAATGGCTCAACCAAATATGAATAGCCATACATTTTGCCTTCTGTGTCCTATCTTGTCCGCAAGCCAGTGGTGGTATTACTCGTGATCATTATATGTCCTCCGCGGATGTGTGTAAACTGAAAAAAAAAAAAAATTACAAAAAAATAACCGACTTCAAAAAAAAAGCACTAAAAAGTAAAAAAATATTTTCATTTTTGTAGTTACGATTTCTGTTATTTTTTGAGTCGGCGTCAGCCGGGCACGCGCTGCGATAATCAAGAGAACCTAACCTAACCTAACCTAACCTAACCTAACCTTGACTGCAAGGGTCCCAATTTAGCTATTTCCAAGTTGTGCCCAATAAAACAAAAGAAAATGGAGGAGCAAAAAAGTAAACTGGTCAGTAAAACATACAATCAAGCTGTGAAATCTGTAAATTATGAAAAAAGCTTTCCCCCTTTGGCTACAAGCTCTCAGCAAAAACCAATTATAACTAAAAACTTGCCTAATGATAATAATAATTTGACTGTTACAGAAATCAGGCCTACATATTTTTTTTTATTAAATATTTTTTGTGATTTGAAGGGTGTCCCTTACTAATTTTGTGTTGCTGATCACGAATCTGGGCTTAGTTTCTGTCTAACACCTCAGGTTTTCATGAAAAATGAAAAAATAAGGTTGTATGAAATGAAAATGAATAAATAGAGACTATTGTGAGTTAATTTTAATAAAAGTGACAAAATATTTCAAAATTTTTATTTTTATTTAATCTTAATCTAAACATTATATATGAGGCCGTGTTTTGGAGTGGAATCTTTCTCTTTTATCCTGGAAACTGCGTTTTGTAGTCTTCTTCGAGTGTACGATTTGAGGTCTGTTTCTCTTCAATCCCCACCAGTAGTCCGCCATCATATTAACATTCCATCTACCTTGGTATCGCCTTTCCATCTCTTTAATATCTTGATGAAACCGTTCTCCCTGTTCTTCGCTGACATCCCCAAGGTTTTCAGGGAAATAGTCTACATGAGAATGCAGAAAATGGACTTTAATACTCATATTGCAACCCAGTATTTGAAATTTGTTTAACATGTTTTCAATGAGGTCTTTGTAGCCTGGGTGCTTATGATTTCCCAGAAAACCATCCATAACATCTTTAAAAGCCGACCACGCTTCCGACTCTTCATTTGTCATTGAATTATGAAACAGGATGTCTGTTTTGAGCGTTCTTATTTGAGGACCAACAAAAATCCCTTCCTTTGACTTTGCCTCGGAGAGTGCAGGAAAATTTTTGCAGAGGTATTTGAAACAGGCACCTTCTTTGTTTAATGCCTTTACGAACTGTTTCATTAAACCTAACTTAATGTGAAGAGGAGGCAAAAGCACTTTTTTGGTATCGACCAATGCTTCGCGCAACACATTCTTCTGTCCTGGTATGAGAATTTCCCTGGCTGGCCATTCTTTTTTGATGTAGTGTAGATCACGTGCTCTGCTGTCCCATTCACATAAAAAACACGGAAACTTCGTAAATCCTGATTGCTGACCCAACAACATACATATGATTTTAAGATCTCCACAAAGTTGCCAACCATATTCGTGATATTTTATTTTATTCAACAACAACTCCAAATTTTCGTATGTTTCTTTCAGATGTACAGAATGAGCGACAGGTACTGAGGCGTATTTGTTTCCATTATGCAGTAAAACTCCCTTCAGACTTCTTTTTGATGAGTCGATAAATAACCTCCACGATGATGATTCATAGTTTTCAGCTCCCAACTGTATTATCAAATTAGGAATATCGTTACAAAATACCAAGGAGCCTTCTTGGGAAAAGTACGCTATGAATTCCTTTTCGCGGAATCTGTACCACGAATATGTTGTTTCTTCTGCCAGTAGATGTTTATGTTTAAGTCTTGAACCCAAGATCTGTGCAGCATCCTTTGAAAGGCCTAAATCCCTCACCAAATCATTCAGTTCGTTTTGGTTGAATTTCTGTGGCTGTTCTGAGTCAAGTTGAAAGTCATCTCCGTCATCATTGTCGGTGCCACTTTCAGATGATGATTCATAGGTAAATTGTACAAATGGTGGAGGTATAGGAACGCCTGGGCCATGCGCAACAGGTCTTATTGCAGATGGTAAATCAGGGTATGAAATATGCTTCTTATTTCTTGCGTTGAATCCTTTAATATCGCAGGAACAAAAGTAGCAGTCATTCCCGTGATTTTTTTGTTCCCTCCACACCATAGGAATGCCAAATGGTAGAGAGTTTCGTTTACCTTTGGTCCATTGTCGCAGTTGCTCAACACAAATCTGCAAACTTTGTGCGGAGCCCAAGCTTTTTCTTGATCGCCTAGTTTTATACCGAAGTAGGCGTGGTATGCAGTTTTGATGAATTCTGTGATATTCTGGCGTTGCTTTACTAATGTAAAACCACCACAAATGTAGCAGAATATGTTAGGATTGTTTTTGCACACTCGTGATGACATAATACAAGTGACTTAATGCAATTCCACTTGAAACGACAGGCCAGTTATAATGAGGTTATGTTTTACAAGAAAACTGTCATATTGACAGTGACAGTTAAAGTGTTGCCATAGGTAGTTTTATTTTAACTTCACAATATTTCAGTTCGCTATAATTAAGCTATAGAATTAAGTATAGTTTAGTATGGAGTTTGAGGATATTCATGATCTTTAGGCAATTTAAAGCAACTATTAAATTTCTTTCCTTACAACATATTTTCACACAATAAATTTGATTTTGTGATAAAATCTTATGTGATGGGCAAAAACTACGTCCATATTCGTGATTAGCGCACCCAAATTAGTAAAGGACACCCATCAAACTTCAAACAATGCAACTTGTGTAGGCCTGTGAGTCAACAATGGTAAACTAATAGAACTCTTAATAAAAACTGTAATCATAATTGCTAATGATGCCAGCGGTAGTCCCATAAACTCAGCTAAAATTAAAGAAATTCTTTTATCAACTGCTAAAGATGCCCAGTTCGCAAATATTCAACGATAGAAGTTTAAGGATTGCTCAATTTAACATTCAAAATATTAATAACAAGAAACCTCTTTTGACTGAATTTTTAGAAAATGAGAAAATCGATATATGTTTACTTAATGAAATCTGGACCAAACCGACATCGTAAATTAAGATTCCTCACTATAATTTCTTACATAAACATGCAAAAAATGAACACGGTGGTGTAGGAATACTGATCAAAGATTTATTTAAATATGAAATTATACAAACCACTTTTTATGAAAACTTTTGGCTGACACCGACTCAAAAAATAACAGAAATCGTAACTACAAAAATAAAAATTATTTTTTACTTTTTAGTGCTTTTTCTTTGAAGTCGGTTATTTTTTAACCGACTTCAAAAAAAGGAGGAGGTTATCAATTCGTCTGTATGTTTTTTTTTTGTTTTTTTTTTTTATGTTTGTTACCTCATAACTTTTTCCTGGGTGAACCGATTTTGATGATTATTTTTTTAAATGATAGCTAGTGCTTCCCAAGTGGTCTCATTTTAATTTGGTTAAGTTCTGACAATGATATCCATGAGAAAATCATAAAAGTCTTAAATTTGTGTTAAGATGTGCGCGACAAATGGACGAATAACTCAATATAACGCCAACCGATTTCGGTGATTCTTTTTTTATTGGAAAGGACGTGTACAAATTAGTAAGTTTACTTCAGATTCACTAAAAATTAACAAATAAAAAAAAAATTAACAAAAAAAATAACCGACTTCAAAGAAAAAGCACTAAAAAGTAAAAAATAATGTTCATTTTTGTAGTTACGATTTCTGTTATTGTTTGAGTCGGTGTCCGCCAAGGTTAGGTTAGGTTAGGTTAGGTTAGGTTAGGTTAGATTAGGTTAGGTTCTCTTGATTGGCGCAGCGCGTGCCCGGCTGACGCCGACTCAAAAAATAACAGAAATCGTAACTACAAAAATGAACATTATTTTTTACTTTTTAGTGCTTTTTCTTTGAAGTCGGTTATTTTTTTTGTTAATTTTTTTTTTGTTATTTTTTTTTATTTGTTTATTTTTAGTGAATCTGAAGTACACTTACTAATTTGTACACTTCCTTTCCAATAAAAAAAGAATCACCGAAATCGGTTGGCGTTATATTGAGTTATTCGTCCATTTGTCGCGCACATCTTAATACAAATTTAAGACTTTTATGATTTTCTCATGGATATCATTGTCAGAACTTAACCAGATTAAAATGGGACCACTTGGGAAGCACTAGCTATCATTTAAAAAAACAATCATCAAAATCGGTTCACCAAGGCAAAAGTTATGAGGCAACAAACATAAAAAAAAAACAAAAAAAAAAAACATACAGACGAATTGATAACCTCCTCCTTTTTTGAAGTCGGTTAAAAATCAGCTCCAACGTTATTTATTATGCATCAATTATTATCCAATATTATTCATTCTTTGGACCCAACTTTATTTCCTCTGGACAATGCGAGTGTCATCAAACGATTTAATGGCCAATGTGGCCAATTAAGACAATATTTGATGACACTTGCCAACTATGCTATGCACCTTCACGCGTGTTAATAAGTGAAATCCTAATGCTAGATTGATCCATGTAGATGCGACTTACCCGTGACTTTCGACAAAGTCTGTTATTACCTAACGTACTCTTTTGGCATTCGCATGTGTAGTATGAAATTACTAACAAAATTATATTGATTTGATACAATTTCGTATCAATAATGATGAGGGCTCTGTACACCCGAACTGTATTAAAGCATTATTTAACTGTAGGTGTTGGTCAGAATCTCTTTCAGGAATCTTATTGTATATGGTTGCTCTCAAACCATTGTGCTCTTAATTTTCTGTAGGTGGTAGCATTTAAAGTGTTAATATTATATAGTTTTTTTTAGCTGCAAGAATAATAATGTATTTTTTATTTTGACTCTTTGTTTACAGGTCACTGTAGTATTTCATGACAGAAATAATCGTATTAAAACTGCTTTCACAACTTTTTCATGTTGCCACTGGAGTAGTGCATCGCTTTAAGGTCCCTGCTTGCGGCGACGCTAGGTTCGGGTCTCCTCTTTCCCTAAAATATGGTTGATAGAGGCGATGGCTGTGCCTGGCGTGATGCTCGTGAACGGGTGCTGTTTGTGGGGACTGGCTTGCTCCAAATGGCAACATGCTAGATGGCGGGCATGGTCTTTACTAATAAACTGATAATTGTTATGAACTGTTGCATATGACATGAATTGTTGATTCTCGTCAATTCATATTATTTTCGCGTGTTTATCTCGAGGTTTATCTGTGAGTCTAAATACTTTTGTAAATTTAGACTAAGTGGACGTTGAAAACAAACCAGCGGAGTTTCTTGCCAGTTCTTCTTCGCTGGGATTGCCCCGAACTGGCTAATGATAAAATATGACAAATCCGAGTGCAGTGTACTGTCTATGGATGATGAATAAACAACAACAACAACAACAACAACATTTTAGGAGTGCGAGTGCCGTGCACATTCTCATCGCCTTTTTTGCATATTAATGTTATAATTCTGCATTAACCGAAGTCCCTAGTGCACACTGCGTTAGCACGCATGCGGAAATATTTCCCGTTATGCCTACTGTAGCTTTCTCAAAATCTGTTACTATGCGGTTGTGAGAAAATCCTGGCACTGCGATAACGAGCCAACCCAGGACGACTGTAGGATCTTCTATTTATCTTTTCCATTAAACCGTTACAACTAGAAAAGCTTGAAAAAAAAAACATTTATTATTATAAGTCAAACCTGTATTATTGCATATAAAATCCTACTAATATTATAAAGGGAAAAGTTTGTAATAATGGATAGATGTTTGTTACTCTTTCACGTAAAAAATAATGAATGGATTTTAATGAAACTTTACAATAATATAGCTTATACATCAGAATATTTTGGTTCATTTATATTAATGTGTATAACATAACAGCAATAATAATGTAAAATCTGTACTAATAATAAATCTGTAAGGGTTTTTTATTGAGTAAGTTGCTTAGTTTTATAAGATATTACGTTTGTAGACTTTATTTATGATGCGAATTAGGATAGGCTAAAAATAAATCCGGTCCGCTTACGCTAAGATGTGGCTGTCATACAAACTGCAATGCTCTGCACGGCTCGGCGGGAGGGCGGAGGCGGTTATTTTTACTTATTAGAAGATACGATTAGAAGTACGGCTTGGTATTTCCCGCAACTTTAGGCCTACTTGGCATCACGCTATATCGCCAGAGGTGCGACCAATATAATACAATCCTTGAGAACTATAGTCGAGCCGTTCTAAGAAGCGTTTTTTGACAGATGAGGAATAGGGAAGGGTAAAAACCAGAGTTTTACTTTTATATCGATAAAATTTCAAAACGGAAAAGCAAAAACATAATAATAGGGAATCTTCTAAAAAAAAACACATTGATAAAGATGGACAGTTGATTATCTGATTCCGGAAGGTGATTCATAACCTAAATACAAGATTTTTTGCACATATACTGCTTTCAACGGAATAATGTTCCAAACATTAACCATTGCATATTTGGAGCAAAACATTTGATTAAGATTTTGCTGTACACCTTAAAAGGATCGTCTTCCACATACATTTTCGTGAGTAGAAATTGACAACTTTTGAGGTGCGCACCAATTTTTTTGTCGAAAAACAGTACTGAGAACCGAAAAAGGGAAAACATAACCACCCAAAATGGAAAAAAAGGGCGACGTGCAAATGAATCTAATCCGATTGTTATTATTCTATTTCACCTGAGATTACTGTCAGTTTTATTCGACTGATTCGACTTTCTTCTTCAGCGATGTAAAGTTAACTGACTAGAAAAAGCTAGATGATTCTGCAATGAACTTTCCATTTATAATGTGTGCCTAAACATATCATTTAAAGGATATTCATTTGAAGGAGGCATTAGTTAATTGCTGGCAATCCCGAGACCGACTATTCTTTCTCGTAAGCCAACATTGGTAATCGTGATGATATCTATTTGATTATCCTTTATAAGATTACTAGCTGAGGTACCCGGCTCCGCTCAGGTCAATGTCGTTTTGGACTGATGTCGGGCTGTAACCCAAAGGGCTGGCCCAAAAGGCTAGTCGAACTACTTTACTAACAGAAAATTAAACAATGTATCTACAGAAAAAAAACTGGATCGAAATCCGTTGAGCCGATGTGGCATGATTGAAAAAAAAAACATCCAAATACTGCCTTCAGTCCAACTAATTCAGTGGAAGGAATGTACTTGAATATATTGCAAAACATTGAGGCCAATTAATTAATTGTTTTTTAAAAGCATTTGTCGCCGCGCTGGGACGATTCTGCACTGGCACTACTACACATTGCCATGGACGGAAAACACGGACATTTTTTACTGCCGCTTCGACCATCTATCATTCAGTGCAATGGTACGTAACAACTCGGGTGGGATTAACCTTACAACCTAGTTAGTAAGAAAGGGGAGCAAATTTTTTACGTGGAATCCGTACCACAACCAGCCAGAAAACGGCCACCCATCCAAACCCCAACCGCGCCCATAGGTCCTGTACGTAGATGCAATCCACATATTAATCGAGTGAGTAGTTCGTAAGTTATGAGCCTTTAATCGCACCAGTCACCCCTCTCGTGATTTAGAGTGATGTACTCTGCCAATTTCCACATGCAGGAGCATTCCACTTATTGTTTTGTTATAAATATGTAACCCTCTCTTCTCACTCCTCTGGTAAGTTAGCGTGATGTTAAGTAACCCATACGGCTAGACTGAGATACATCCTCATCTAAATCGGGTAATTGGTTCTCATGTTATAAGCATTTCATACAACTTGTCACCTCTCTGGTAATTTAGCGTGATGGTTAGTAGCCCTAAAATTGCGGAAATAAATCGAGCTATACGTAGGTACAATTATGTAGCATCAATAATGGATGAACCATACAAATTGTCATCCCCTATATCACCCCCTTCATAGTGACATATAAATTGCATCGTTGTAATCAGATTTGTTCAACATTGTGTGAAGAAGCACCTTGCCGGCCAAACAGTGCTCGACGGATCATCATAACGCTGTCCCTCCGTCCCCTTTCTACAATTCGCGGAACAGGCAGGCAATGCACCCATTCCCAGCCGACACTTAAAAATAAAAACCATCCGATCCTTTTGATCCTTTATTCGACTCCATACCTATATATTTTCCCCAAAGTCCCCCGGGGTTGTTGAAACATGGGGTGAAAGAGCACCTGGCCGGCCGGCATGGGTTTCGTATCCCCCGTGAAAGTTCGAAATGCCGCGCTTGGCTTAGTACCTACTAATCTACCAAACAAAAAATAAGAAACCATTCAACTGAAACCGTAATATCCTTACAATACGCCTTTAAACAATCAACCTAAAAAGCCCAAACAAATGCGTGTAGCTAGGACACGGCTGTCGCTAAGTTAGAATACCGCGCGGGTTGGTAGAAAGAATACAAAAAATTTACGTAAATAATTTCATACTAATCCGTGTAACACACGACCATGGAGCGCCACTGCGCGTCTTGACTGAGGCGTCGCGGGCATCGCGGCGAGACGTTCGTCGCCAGCGTTGCCGATCGCTCCCCGAATCACGGGAAATTTGAGGTATTGCGGGGAAAATGGTGGGGAATGCAAGCGTTGGGAAATTTGCGGGGAATTGGCCAATCCGTGGGGATTTTAGTTTTTTGGCCTTTTTATTTACCTTTTTTTCTTTGCTCATTCGAAAAATATATCGAACATTAAAGCAATCGGGGCAACTTTGGATTTCATCTTCTCCCGAAAGTTGTTCGGACGGCCGTCGACTGCACGACCTTTTTTTTTGGTCATTCGAAATTTTCGATGAAAATTTGGTTCCTATTCCGGATTTTTAAGGAATTCCGGGAATGCTAAAGAACGTTTATGGGGAATTGGAGGAGTGGTTATCGGCAACGCTGGTCACCGTTTCGCGCGCTCGCGCTTCGGCTCGATTCGGCAATACTCGGTCCTCGTCGGGTGGCCACCGCCGTCACGGCCCTCGCCGCGCTATTATTTCGTTTTCGCTCCGCGCGCTCTGACTATTTTTCTTTTTGTTCGGCTCCTAAGGGTCGTTACGTGATGTTCAATAACTTAAAGCCTTCCTTAAGAATTAGGCTATCGAATGTAAAAATATGTTTTCAAACCTGACTGGTAGTTCCAGAGATTAGGGCGTTCAAACAAAAAAACAAAAAAACAAACTCTTCAGCTTTATTATATTAGTATAGTATAGATTTAAGTAATAATTATGAAAATAAAAGATATAAAAACTTAAATGGTCGATATTATTTTGCAGGTTCACATCCCTATTTCAATTTACTCCCAGTGCTGGTACTGTACCATTATTTTGTTCATAATTATATTATTTAATACATTGTTTAGTAATTAATTGACACAATATAGAATAAAATATAATCTACAAGTCATAATAAAAAAAACACATCAGCAAGCTGTTATTATTTGGTCCCAAAAATATAAAACGTGGGGTAAAGTGGTCTGTTCCATAATTTAGTCATTAGCTTTCCTTCCACACTGCTGTGTCAAAAAACGCTTCTTAGAACGGCTCGACTATAGTTACTCGATTTAGATGCGGATTGTATCTACGTCTAGCCTGATTCCACTCAAAACTTATAGGCTACATAATATAACGCTTCATTACCAGATCGGTGAGTAGTGAGTGGTAAATTCTTTTAACTTGCGAACCACTTACCCGATGAATGTGCGTATTTTATCAATGTATAGCATCTCTGGGAGCAGTCAGGTTCGAGATGGGTTACTGTTTTCGATGTTGAGGCTGGCTGTGGGTTGGAGTCCATGCAAAACTTACCTACGTTTTAAACTTTACTTACTTGCTAGGTGCAGTAAGGTTCTGGCGGCAAATGCTTTTTTTCAAATAGCCACCAAATGTCAATGAAGCTCTAAATGGGAATTATTGGATGTTTCTCATTCAATCATGCTATTTCGGCTCGAACGATCTTGATGAAATTTGGTAGACGGATACATTGTCCTGGACCAGTTTATTATCCATTAAATATAATTTAATGGATAATCACTACATAGTATAAAACAAAATCGCTTTCTCTGTCCCTATATCCCTATGTCCCTATATCCCTGTATCCCTATATCCCTATGTATGCTTAAATCTTTAAAACTACGTAACGGATTTTGATGCGGTTTTTTATAATAGATAGAGTGATTGAAGAGGAAGGTTTATATGTTTAATAATATCCATTAAATAGTGGAGAAATACTATTATTTTTGAGATTTCCAAATGTAAAAAAATACATTTTTTCCGCTTACATTGCAAACGCAGGCTGAACCCTACAGGATTTATCAAAATAATGTACTAAGTATTGTACACATTGAAAAGGTCTACAGAAAACTCCGCGATGGTATATGTATGTCTATCTCTTATGGATATCCCACAATACATTTTTTTTGTCATTTATTTTTACGACAAATAATGGCTAATTTTCGAAGCGATTTTAACCAATGCAGCATATATTTTTTTTATGTAACTGGACATGGATGGCTAATACCACACCTTCTGTCATGGTATTAGCCAAACACACCACATGGGAACTAGGTGCCATGCTAGGACCTTCCTTATATTGCACGGCTGCATTGAACTGGATGGAAAACACGGACAATTTTCATTGCCGCTTCGACCATCGTTCATCCAATGCGATGGTACCAACCCGGGCGGGATTAACCCTACCACCTAGTAAGTAAGGAAGGGGACCTACAGTTTTAACGTGGAATCCGAACCACGGCCAGCCTCTCTCAACGGTAGAATGGTCACCCATCTAAGACAAGTCCGGACCGGAGTTGCTTAACTTCTGAGATCGATCGCCGAAGTGTCGCGCCACTGGGCCATTGAGGCTGACAATCATTGACAATCACATTAATCCTTATCCAATTAAATACCTTAAATACATTGTTGATTTAATATAGATCTATATGGCCCTTTACAGCATATGATTTAAATAAATATTTTCGAAGATATTACAGATTTAAAAATTGCGAGACGTAGCGTTTGCGGCGGTACCGTCCGGCCGCCAGGGCGGCGCGGGAGCGTGCCTATAAATAGTGCGTCGGAGGCCGCGGTTCTCCCTATATCTCTAATAATAATATCTAAGTTTTTTTTATTTCAAATATTTCAATGTAGGAACTCTACGTAAAAAGGGTTTATTTGTGTATCATTGTGTCAAAAAAAAATGTTTTAAATGATATTATGCCCGTGCAAAGCCGGGACGGGCTGCGAGTTATTTTATAATTTGTTAAATAAGTTAGCCGACACTAACCCGAGCGGAGCCGGGTACCGCAGCTAGTATACTATATTGTCAGTCTTCAAGCTCTAAAATAATCACATTGATGATTTTATATTAGTCCCTTTCACCCAGTATTTAACCCGTTTACACTTTGAGTTACTAATCCTATGAACTATTAATGAAATAGTAGGACTTAAAAGTTTGAAACAACTCAGAATAGAAACTTATGCATGTAGTTAAACATGTTTACAATAAAATGTGTGGTCATTAACTTACGTGGATAAGACAAATTGTCATAATTGTAAATATTTGGGCCCTAGCGATGTTGGCTGGTCGACTTCTGAAGTGGCCATCCATGTGCACTTCGGAACTAGATGTTAGTCTCGTTCACATTTTCCGAAAGGAAAATTATTATTATGGAGGGTGTATCTATAGTATGGAGTTACATTAATTGCTGCACCAAATCAATCTTGATGTTTAGGTGATTCGATAAGGTTGGATAATACTCGCATATTTGATGGAGTAGACTGTAAATTTATTTAGTTTTCAGGCATTTGGATAGTGTGATAAATACTACTGGATCATTACAATTATTTTTATTTTGGAAGGACGCTTGGACTTTGGAGGATCGTCGACCTCGACACGAGGCTATTAGGACCTGACGCAAACAGTTCTCGTCGAGGCTGCCTCATGATATTGCAGGTCGATGACGCGTCCATGGCTACGGCGCCACTACAGCCGGCACCACAGCCACCGGAACACCTTCAGGAAGGGATAAAAAAGGTTTTACAACAAAACAATCACGGAGCTCACATTATGCGTTTATTCGCTGTAGTAGCGCTGCTTAATATGCGTCGAGATACCCGTGTAATACGGTGGGTTACTAGGGCGGTTCTAGAGAAACCCTTGACTTCATCAGAAATAGTTTGGAACCTATTAACAATATTGTCAGCGTCACCTGATTGCAACTTTGTTTTGTCTGTGGTGTTTCCATCGATCGATGATAGGAATAGCTGTTCATTTTCGCTCCAGGATCGTCATCTTCATGAGAAGGTCACAGCCTGTCGACCCAGCGCAGCGTGAAAAGAGTCAATAAATCTGTGGTAGTGGTGCGGCAGGCTCGATCTCGTGACCCTGCTCATTAACTTCATGCAGTGTCCGGTCGTGGTCAAGTCGATGGCTCGTAGCCGATATAAAGTAAATAATTCTGGATCTTCCATATCTTATTTTTTGGGCGGCACGACGAATTTGTGAATCAAGAAGGCGGTATTTCTTTTTTATTTCCGCGCGATGCGTCCACCAGCCTCATCCACGTCCCACTGTTTAACAAATACCTAATACACCTAAAAAAATACGCAAATGTACCGGCAATTGTTAGACGTAAGTAATGTAATCTGTCTACGAATAACCAAACATTTTGCCTTCAGTGTCCTATCTTGTTCCCAAGCCAGTGGTGGTATGACTCGTGATCATTTTTCGTGGTTCGCGGATGTCTGTGCAATGAAAAAAATTTTGCTCCAACATCTGCTACATTATGTATTCTGTTGACCCACCTTTATTTCCTCTGGACACTGCGATTTTCATCAAATGATTAAGATAAGAAAGATATTAAGAACATCTTTAATGGGGCTCATAAAGAGAATATTTTTGGACAATTGCAAAATATACTTCACGCGTGAAATCCTACTGCTAGATTGATTCCTGTAGATTCGACTTACCCGTGGCACCATCACCTCACGTACTCGTGTGACATTCAGGAGTGCGAGTGCCATGCTCATTTTCATCGTTTTTTTTTGCATTCATGTTCTTATTTTGCAGTTGCCGAAGGTCCTTAGTGCACAGTGCGTTAGCACGTCGCCTGTAAATAAATGAAAGTTATTGCGCGATGTAGTAAAGAAGGTTCAGTATTTTTCACAATGTAAAAATACAAAGCTCTGAGAAGTGGAACCGGCAAGGTATTATGTTTTCATGCGGAAATATTTCCCGGTATACCTGCTGTAGCTTTCTCAAAATCTGGTATTATGCGGTTGGGTGCAAATCCTGGCACTGCGATAACAAGCCAACCCAAGACGACTGTAAGATCTTCCGTTTCTCTTCTCCATTAAATCGTTACAGCTGGAAAAGCTTGAAAACAAAAAACATTAATTAGTATTAGTCAAACCTGTATTAGTGTATCATAAAATATACTATTTCGTCAGTCTGTCTCAGTCTTCAAGCTCTAAAATAATCACATTGATGATTTTGTAATTACCCTTCACTCAGTATTTTACTCGTTTAGAGTCATGCGAGAAACATTTTAAGGTACTAATCCTCTGAACTATTAATGAAACGGAAGGACTTTTAAGTTTGAAACAACTTAGAAAATAAACGTATGCATGTAGTGTTAGTTTTGTTTTCAAGAAAATGTGTGGATATTAACTTACGTGGTGAAGACACATTGTCATAATTGTAAATATTTGGGCCCTAGCGTTGTTGGCGGGTCGACTTCGGAAGTGGCCATCCATGTGCACTTCGGGACTAGATGTTAGTCTCGTTCACATTTTCCGAAAGGAAAATTATTATTATGGAGGGTGTATCTATAGTATGGTGTTACATTAATTGCTGCACCAAATCATTCTTGATGTTGAGGTGATTCGATAAGGTTGGAAAATACTCGCATATTTGATGGAGTAGACAGTACATTTATTTAGTTTTCAGGCATTTGGATAGTGTGATAAATACTACTGGATCATTACAATTATTTTTATTTTGGAAGGCCGCTTGGACTTTGGAGGATCGTCGGCCTCGACACGAGGCTATTAGGACCTGACGCAAACAGTTCTCGTCGAAGCTGCCGCATGATATTGCAGGTCGATCACGCGTCCATGGCTACAGCGCCACGACAGCCGGCACCACAGCCACCGGCTTCACTAAACTGATAACTGCTGTAGACTGTATCTTTAAAATATTTCAGTCAACCGGGGCGTGTTACCCAGAAGAGTGTGAAGATATTTGGTTATTCATCCAATTAGGGTTTTACAACATTAAAACTAAATTCGATAGACGCACGCAATCAGTGAACACTCTGCTGACTGATCTTGGACTCTTTTTAATCAAGGTGAATAAAAAAATGACTTTCTCTTGTTACTTTTGTAAAAAACCAATTTCATCTTCTACTTCTAAGTTAGTGAGTCACATAAGATCTTTTTGTAAGTCAACTGGACAAAATTTAAATTTTCACTGTGGTGAACAGGGGTGTTTTCGTCGTTATTTCTCAGCAGTTTCATGTTAGAAACATTTAATAAGAGACCATCAGTCATTGTCAATAATTTTCAGTCGAGAAAATAATGATATCTCTGACTCACTATCGACAAGCGCAGCAAAGCTACAATGACAAAAGAATGTGTTGAAAACAGACTAGTAATACAAAACGACAAAGAAAAGCCTCTGATTCATCATGCTTCGGATTTAATATCCTCCTTATATGCGAATTCTAGAATACCACGTAAGATTGTGCAAGATTTCTTAGAAAGTCTTCAAATTTTTTTTTCTTAATCAAAAATTTTTTTGATGCAACAGTTTAATGAATTGGTAACATCTAATCAAATTAAAATGAATGTCTCGTAATTACAGTTGTTACCTCTGCCTCCGAGGAAACTTGCACGATATATGCATCACAGATTTCTGCTCGAGAAAACTTCAAAGTTGCTTTGCCTTTTCGTTTTCGCGCTGGTGAAATATTGATAATGTAAACCAAAAGCATAAGGCAGACGTTCTTAACAGTCTCGGAGTCGTCGTCTGAAAAAAAACGAATTGTTAAGATATTGTTTATTTTAAAAAAACCCATTAGGGGTTTGACAACACCTTATTTCGTTCAGTTGTATACGGGCGTAAGTGAAACCACATTTTATTATTTTTAAACATATCTACATCTCTTTTTCAGAAAGACAAAAGATACATTGATGTCTAGATTTTTTGTCAGCCTCCGTGGTCTAGCGGTGAGACGCCTTGCCGTTCGATGAGCGAGGGTAAGCGTCTCTGAACGCGGTTGGGTTCTAGATGGGTGACCGATTTCAACCGTTGAGGCTGACCGTGATTCGGATTCCACGTTAAACTGTAGGTCCCCTTCCTTACTTACTAGGTGGTAGGGTAATCCCCGCCCGGGTTGGTACCATCGCATTGAATAAACGATGGTCGAAGCGACAATGTAAAATTGTCCGTGTTTTCCATCCAGTTCAATGTAGCCGAGCAATAAAAAGAACGGTCCTGGCATGGCACCTACTTCCCATGTGGTTTGGTAGGCTAATATCATAACATGTGTGTGATATTAGCCATCCATGTCCAGTAACATAAAAAAAAGAGTATGTTTGTTGTTGAACAATAGCAACTCAAGCGGCAAGTAAAGCACTGTGAAAGACCCTTTGAGGGTTGAGAGTAGGCACTGGAGACATTGCTGACGAGGTTTTGTCTTAGGTGACCAGATAATTTCTAAGATCGCATGTGGTTCACTATCTATCACTATCTAGCAAGCTACAATCAATCGTTTTTTATTTACTGATTTTAATAACAGTAGTAAAATTTCTGTGTCAAACATTATATTATATTATATTTGAGCAAGTTATTATCAATTAATATTTTATAAAATAACTGACTAATCCAAATTCTCTATAAAATTTTGATGATGGCACCGACTTGCATTCTGTCATGACCTGTGAAGTGTGCTGTCCAGGGATGGTTAAATATGATAACTTAAAAGATAAGATAAGAAAATGTTGTAAGCATTGAATTTTTTTATGTAACTGGACATGGATGGCTAATACCACCACCTTACCAGCCTAACACACCGTTTTCCCGAAGGAATTAGGTGCCATGCTAGGACCTTCCCTATATGAGCACGGCTACATTGTCTGGATAGAAAACACGGACAATTTTTAATTGCCGCTGCGACCATCGTTCATCCAATGCGGTGGTACCGACCCGGACGGGCTTAACCCTACCTTCTTGTAGGGGAAGGGGACCTACAGTTTTGCATGGACTACTGTTTCAACCCTTATAAGAAAAACAATCAAAGCCGTGTGCTTTGTGTGGATGTATGGTGAGAATGAAAAATATTGTCAGATTCAAGTGAAGCACATGTGAGTTCAGGCTGGAGTCCTGCTAAGACCTGCTAGAATGGTGAGAATAAATTTCTTTCTTTTTTGGTCAATTTCTGGCCATAGTTAGACCGTTGCCATTTTACCATGGTAGAATCCCACTTGTCTTTGAACGCCTTGAAAACGGATAAATCCAAGGGTTGAAGCAAGTGACTGGAATGTGGAGGTAGCTTGATTATAGTAATATTATGTTCTTTTGCAATTTCGAGAACAGATGCTTGTACGTGAGTACTGCGCCCATCATATATTAACAGTGTAGGGCTGCATCTCATGAACCGTACCTAATAGGTGGACAGTTAAAATTTTCACAGATTGTGTATTTCAATTGCCGCTTTAATAGCAAATAGTAAACATACAAGAAACGTGAATTATTTGGGTCGAATCTTGATATGGTACGGAACCCTTCGTGTGCAAGTCCGACTCGCACTTGACCAGTTTTTTTTTATTCCGGTGTCAACATGAGCCATGTTCAAGTTGCTAAGTTTTATTTCTCTCTGGATGACTCCAAGGGACTGCAAAATGCTTGGTTTTATTTCGCCCATTAGCCGCATTAGGTGGTGGTACCATGCTTCCACCGAGTTTTTGGCTCTGTGGGGTTAAAATAAAATCATCATTGAACAAAGTAGTTCCATCCGTATCTGGACATATCTGCATGACACAGAGCCAACCTTCAGTCACGAACTCTTAAGGAGGCAAGCAAGTAAAATTAAAGTTGCAAAGCAAGTAAAAGCCTCGTTATTGTGTTTCTGTCCCTATTTGCGCCGTTTTTATCATGCTCCAATAATTCTTAGTTTCTTCTCTTCTTTCTTCTTCTCCACAGTCCTTCAACCTTGAACTGAAACCGATTAAGTAAAAACATTTTTTGTCAATATATCAATGACCTATGTACTCGATTTAGACACATCAGCCTAGGCTGCCTGTCTAATATAAAATAAATAAATAAAATAAATAACCTTTTTCAGCAAGAATATATTCTTGTCTAGTAGTGTAAGACCCAGTAAAAGGACTAATAGGTATTGCCTTCGGTTCGGTTATAAGATTGTGCTCATTAAATTTGATTTGATTGCACATTTCGGATTAGCATTCGCCTAACCTTTCATAGTTTTTTGTACGTATACAGTTTTTTCCTTAGCCGTCGAATACAACAGTTTTAATGTCCATCATATAAGCAGCGTAAATATCAGAGCAAGTGCTTTCTTTTGGCCGCTCCCTCTATTCGAACCCCCATCTAAAACGTAACATTGATCTAAGTAAATATACTTTTCCGCACTAAGCACGTACATCGTTTCTTCCAAGGAATGTGATATGTATGTTGACATTCATTTGAAGATTTACAATATGTTTGAATGTTCAATTTTTGCAAAGGTAAAGCTAACGCTGTACAATGTATGTTACTATAATCTTAAACACCGGGCACTATGTAGTAATTCCAAATTATAGGTATACAGCAGGTAGCGAAATCGGAAGACACAATTCCCGCGAATGGTATATTTTGCTGGTTCGGGTCCAGCCTTGCAGTATATTCGTAAAATAGTTATTTTTACAGGGTTCTTCCTTTAATTAATGTGTCCTTGCTTCGCGGTCGATCATACATACATACATATAACATTCCTTGTAAAATTTTAATGTCAATTTATGACAAAAAACGGTCGCCTAAATTGTTTGGGGAGTGTTTGGTACATACAACCGGCATCCCGAAGGTAATTAGAGCGCGAGTATTACATTATTTACCGGTTATAAATTTTCAGTCAACTTTGACGCACCATAGCTCGGAAACTATAACTTGGATCCAAATGAATGTAGTACTCATTTGTAGGTAATTTAATATCCGAATAATTTAGTCATTGACCATTTTTTCCTAACTTTTATCGTTTTCATGAAAATTTAGAAAATCTGTGAAACGGTACACTTTTCGAGGGGGGAGGGGTGAGGCCGGTTGCGGGGGGGGGGCGGGAGAGTTGTGTATTATAATGTACTCACATATAGGTATAACCCAGCAGTAGTCAAACAAAATTACAAGTTTTGCCGTTTTGTCCATACATTGAAATCTATAATGAATAGATTATTTGTATTAGAAAATGGTACTACTAGTTGATTTTCTGAAATGTCTATGAAAACCGAAATATTTATGGGATTTACATCCCATATTTACATATCTGTTTTATTAACAAAACTTCGTTAAAATATCAATGAGGAATAATATCCCTATAAAGATAGCAAACTTATTTACAAACCATAAAAATAAATGTACAGCCTCGCGATGCAAGCGAGCATAAAACGACGATTATTTCGACGCAGAAGGGCGCTTCCGCCGAAAAGTGTACATTAAATTTAAATTGAAGAATTTTAAAAACAAATTAAAATGTTTATTTTTCACGATCAGAATCTGTTGAATGTTTTATCTTTTTTGACGTTATGTGAAGGTTTAACAAATAATATGCCAATATAATTAAAAAATATATTTTTCTCATTCACAGAGCAGTAATTTCATTCCTCCTTGTTGCCAAAAATATTATTTAATTTTACCTCATTAGTATATATAAAGGATTTTTTTTAATAAATTGATTAAACGTAGCAAAACCTCCTATAATCCGTGGTAAATATGTTCAATATCTATATGTTTAATTACTTATAGGTATCTTTTATTCAACTTTGTTACTTTTAGAAAAAAAAAGGATTCAAAAAGTTTATATTGTGAAAGAAATATCAGAAATATTTGTTACATAGTTTGCATAAGTAAACAACAATAAAAAATCGAATCAATTCGTAACCATTTTCTGATTCATTCTCTATAATATATGTTGTTTTTCATTAATAAAAACAAAAACAAAAATAGGACAGCAACAAAACTGGAATTAACTGTAACAAAGTGGAACGTGTAAAGAGCTCACATACATTTATATAGGAAAACAAATTTAATAAATTGACAAAAGAATTTTATTCAAAAATACTTATTCTATAAATATTATAAAAGAAAAAAATTGTGAGGATGGATGTATGTTTGTTACTAATTCACGCAAAAACTACTGGACGGATTTTGATTAAACTTTACATTGCATCAGAATAACCATAGGCTATAGATACGCGGCCCCGCTAGTTGTAAACTCTGTATTATCTGATGAGTCTCAAAGATTATTTACTGTTTGATATTACCGAACAAAAAATTCTGAAGATGGCAACGGGCGGTTACATTCGGCAGCGAGCGGCAAAGGGCGGCTGCAGGGCGTTGGTGAAGTGAACAAACGAGTATGCCGCAAGTGGGGCCGCGGCCAACAGCTATTAGTAACATAATTGTTCTTATACAATCACAAGTTTTAAAAACACTTAACCTTCCAAGCACGCATCAAAAAAAGTCGTGCCCGCGCATCCTACGCAGTACAGTTTTTGGCACACCATGCATTTAGCTTTTGCGTTCAACACTGAAGGCTCATTGCATTTATTGCAAATAAAGTGATTCTTGTTGTGATATTCATCTTGAGTTTTAGGATATTTCGATTTAGAACTTGATGTGAAATCGGAATCGGAAGAACATAATCGTTTACGAGCGGCATATTGGTGTATGCGCTGATTGTGCTTTTTATCACTGCATTGTTTTGATGTTAAGTCAATTGAGATAAGCTGATGATCAGAAGCAGACACTTTTGGAGAAGTTATGTCAATTACGGGAGGAGAATTGTCAGTATGAGGAACGTTTTCTTTTTCAATTACTGACAGTTGCTCAACGTCTACATCTGATATCTGGTGACCGAAACTGTCAAAAATTGAGAGGACATCGTCCTTTGTATCGCCAATGTCTTTTGTCGAATCAGAAATATTGGTAGTGTCAGAAAGTACCATATCCGGTAGGAACGTTGATACATCGAGGTTGATATCTTCAGCTATGGAGTTATCGCATCCTGTCAACGGTCTTTCAACATCATGAGAAAATTACTCGATTATTAGTTTGGTCTTTACGTATGTATGATCATTGTTCATTTTCAGGGAGGTACTTGTATGTCCTTGTTCGGGTTTTTTTTCTTGAAAATATTCATGTTTTTGAGAAGAAAAACAGGAACAGAGTCCTCTTTGCTCACCACAGAAACGCTGAGGGGTCTATATACATTCACTAGTTGTTGCATTGTCGAGCTGTGGTAGTGGTGCGGCAGGCTCGATCTGGTGACCCTGCTCATCAAATTCATGCCGTGTCCGGTCGTGGTCAAGTCGGTGGCTCGTAGCTGATATAAAGTCAAGAATTCTGGATCTTCCATATCAAATTTTTTGGTTGGCACGACGAATTTTTGAATCAAGAAGGCAGTATTTTTTTTTATTTCCGTGCCATGCGTTCACCAGCCTCATCCACGTCCCACTGTTTAACAAAGCCCACCTAAAAAAATACGCAAATGTTACGGCAATTGTTAGACGTAAGTTTATATCTGCCTACGAATAACCAAACATTTTGCCTTCTGTGTCCTATCTTGTTCCCAAGCCAGTGGTGGTATGACTCGTGATCATTTTTCGTCCTTCGCGGACGTCTGTGCAATAAAAAAAAACTGCTCCAACATCTGCTACATTATGTATTCTGTTGACCCAACTTTATTTCCTCTGGACACTGCGAGTGCCATCAATTGATTAACATAGGAAAGATTTTAATAACATCTTTAATGGGGCTCATAAAGACAACATTTGTTGACACTTGCAAACTATGCTATGCACCTTCACGCGCGAAATCCTACTGCTACATTGATTCCTGTAGATTCGACTTACCCGTGGCGTGCGACAAAGTCTCTTATCACCTCACGTACTCGTGTGACATTCAGGAGTGCGAGTGCCATGCACATTCTCATCGATTTTTTTTGCATTCATGTTATTATTTTGTAGTTGCCGAAGTCCTAAGTGCACGCTAAGTTCGCTCGTAGCCTGTAAATAAATTAAAGTTGTTGCGCGATGTAGTATAGAAGGTTCAGTATTTTTCACAATGTAAAAATACAAACCTCTGAGAAGTGGAACCGGCAAGGCATTATGTTTTCATGCGGAAATATTTCCCGGTATGCCTGCTGTACCTTTCTCAAAATCTGGTACTATGCGGTTGGGAGCAAATCCTGGCACTGCGATAACAAGCCAACCCAAGACGACTGTAAGATCTTCTGTTTCTCTTCTCCATTAAATCGTTACAGTTGGAAAAGCTTGAAAACAAAAAACATTAATTAGTCAAACCTGTATTAGTGTATAAAAAATATACTATATTCTCGGTCATTCTTCAAACACATTGATGATTTGGTATTTGCCCCATCACCCATTATTTTTCTAGTTTACGATCATGGGAGAAACACTTTTAGTTAGCAATGCTCTGGACTATTCATGAAACGGAAGAACGTTTGAAACGACCAAGAAAAACCCTTATTTTTAATAAAATGTGTGGTCATTAACTTACGTGGTGGAGACACATTGTCATACTAGAACATTTTTAGGTCATAGCGATGTTAGCGGGTCGACTTCTGAAGTATGTACGCGCTTCGGGATGTAATGTTGGGCTCGCTCAAATTTCTAAGAAAAATTATCACAGAGGTGGGGGACCTCATCATTGATGGAGTATCTATAGTATGGTTGGTGCTATATTAATTGCTGCACCAAATCGACCTTCATACTGAGGTGATTCGATAAAGCCGGCCGGCCAATTCTTGCATATTTGATAGAATGGGCGGTAAATTATATATATTTCAACCACTTGGATAGTGTGAAAAATACTACGGTACCTTTACAATTATTTTGTTTTAGTAGGCAGCTTGTACTTTACCCAGAATAGTCAGAGTGATCTTAATATTCGACAACCCAGTCTTCTTCGTTGCAGCTAATGCTCAAGTTTCGAACTCTGCTTCTAATCTAAAATTTAACAAAGAAAAAAGTATGGGCAACATTTTTACTTTACCAACCTTCAGGGGGAATTTTCTTTCCTTTAGTTAACTTGACAGGCTCCCACGTTTTATTTACTTCGTGAGATTTCAACCCCTCCTGCATAGCATCCTTCCAGCTTTCTTTCTCCGTACTTGCCATGGCCTCTTCGTACGTCGCAGGCGCTATGATTTCTACAAAGTTTGCGTGATTCTTCGCTTATGTCTTCCTCATTTTCTCTGCTTTTTATTTACGTGTTCCTCTTCATTGGATGGATCTGTGACTCTTGTATCATTTCTTGATAAAATTGCTCAAACTTGTAACAATAATATGATCTTGTATCTTCCAGTATATCTTTTTCAGTGAGATGGCCACTGGTGAGCCTTGTTCGTTCCCAGTATCCACATATGGTTGTGGAATTCCTTCATTAAATATGACATCTTTCGATACATGGACCTTTTTGGTTTAAATATCATATAATCTGTAATTATCGGAGTTTGAATCATGACTCATTTTTTTTAGATAGCGATTGCGATAAGTGATAATGATGACATGGGTGAGGCAGTCTGAAGTAAGAAGAATATTCATGTTGGTAAGATGTTTATAGGTACTTCAGGTCGAAGTATGTACAAGCGGCGATGCATAGCAGTTATTGCGGTGCGTCTTCATACACGATATTACGGGAATGGTATGGCGCACATACATACAACTGGCGAGCACCACTGACACGCGAGCATGCTACGTTCAGCTGGCCGTGGGAGAAGCTCGGCGTCTATTGGTGCGATGTATTCAGAGTCCTGGAGTGGAGAAAAACACGTTCACCGGGAATTTCAACCTCTTGAATAGAAAGGGATAGTTATAGCATCCCGTCAAGACGGTGGCCTCAATCACGTTTCGTTGTAGTCTTTACCCTTAGTCGAGTTCCATTACAGAGCTTTGGAGGATTCAGATTCCTCAACAAAATTATAGGAGCGCCCACCTTGAGGACAATTTCGTGAGCAGGCAATCCTGGGGCATTCGACGAATTGAGGAACTCAGGAGGAAAGGAAATGATCAATACGCTAATCTACAGCGAGGTTTTCAAATAAATTGAATAATGACTTAAGCCAAAAACAGGATTATTTGACGCCAGCCTTTGGCAAGTCATTTGTGAGCAATAGAACCTTGTATTAACATTTGCTAAACAAGCGGGCCGCGCACTGATTTGCGAACTTCCTGTTAAATTCTCGAAATAAATGAAAACCTCGGCCCAAATTGTCTCTATAAAGTCTGACAAATTATTACTATCGTTTCAAGTGTCGAAACGCTAACCAAAAAATACTTTGACCGGTAGAATGTAAGAACCCATGAACTTATGAAACCTAAAAAACTTTTAAAAATTTTTTTTCGATAAAATCTATTAGAGATTGGATCACCGACCTAGACAAATTCAATTGTTTGACTAGGAAACAAAGAGTTCAATCGATGAAGAGAGTATTTTTTCAAATTACTGTAAACTGGTCTCTGATAAATGCTTTCAGTACTTTGCTTTGATTCAGAACTTTTGAGGTTTGTTTTTTGTAAAATTGCTTGCATTGGCGTTTTTGAATTACCACTATAAATATCTTTGCATGGACTTGAGCCTGATCCATAATTTTGTGTTGCGTTTACTTTTGCACTGTTTAGTTTACGATCAACAAATAATTTATAATGTGAAGTCAAAGGATCTTTAAGAGTATATTTACTATTGTATGTCCTGTTATAATTATTTTAAGGTCATTGGAAATGATGAGTAATATTGTGAAAATATTCCAAGTGAAAAATATATTTTTTTAATGTTTAAAGAAGTCTATTAAGATATGTTTGTCAAACTTCATTTCCAATGGAATGTACCATCCAATCTTTTACAGTGCAAGGATATTAAGCAATCCAGGCGATTCGTTATCATGTGGTCACACAACGTTGTATGGTAAGATATAGATGGTCGCTCATGACTGGTTATGCAGCATTGAATACATAATACAGTTTGAATAATATATCAAATTCGTTTCCGGCAGTATTTAAAGAATATTTAATGTGGTCGACAGTTATAAAAAATAATTATGAAAAAAAACCGTGAAATTGCTCAGAGTCGCGATTGTTGACATAATTTAGTTGAAAACGCAGGTTACCAGAAAATGATGGTCTGAAATAGCGACCATAATATTGTTGCGAGTTATCATAATGATTTTGATAAGGTGGCCTAAAACCATTTTGTTACCACCGTTGGGTGCGAAGTTAGAAGATCGCGACCAATTATGGAGCTGGGACCGAGGCTGGTGCGAAAATGCTGAATTGGTTGCTTTAGATGCCGAGTTGGTGTTTGTTGTTTATTTGTATGTCGATGGAAGTGTTTATTTGTGGTCGATGGGTTGTTATATTTATGAGAGCAATTAGAAAATGTTTTAGAAGTAACATTAAGTTTATTGAAGTCAAAGCAAATAGGAATGAGAATATTTGGGCGCACCTTAAATGAGTGGCCTGTATTTTTACATTTCAAACAAATATTATTGTTGGCACCAGACATGGTCTCAGTTTTTGGTTGCGGAAGGTTAATTTTAGCAATTTCATTCTAAGGCTTGACCGGTGATGCGTCGGTCTGTGAGCTGGCGAAACGTTCAATATTCTTACCATAAGCAAGAAGTTCCTTGGTGTTGTTGACCGTACCAAAAATTAAGCATTGATTATAATTAGGTAACATATTGCGCTTAATAATTTCAATAATTGTCTGGTCTGACAAATGACCTTCAATTTTCCTGGCAAGATCGTAAATTTCAGTTATGAATCAGAATTCATCATCAGTTTTTTAATCGGTTTTTGTTTTAAGGCACGTATGCGTGATTCCATGTCGAACACATAGTCGACATTTTCATATTCCGAGAGTAATGCCTGTTTTGTTCCCACGAGAAAATGCCTTCGCGGTTAGTACGATACCATTTCAGGGCGTAACCGGAGAGTAAATCCGTGAAGCATCTTAAACAACCTCGTAGCTCGAATTTCGAGAATATGTTAGTTCTTCGACCCGAGCAATAAATTCTCGAACGTCTGTACCACCGGTGAATTTTAAGGTTCCAGTTAGTTAAGTTGTAGTAGTGTTTATTGACCACAAGATTATCAGCGCAATTCGACGGCTCAACCGTAGTTGGTTGCGTCGAATGGGCGGGTGAGGATTGCTTAATGCCCGTGTTTAATGTACAAAATGACGTATCATAATCGGTGCCACTGCGTGTGACCACATTTACATCTACTAAGCTCTCAGAGTTTGTATTAGAAAATGGTACTTCTAGTTGATTTTCTGAAATATCTATGAAAACCGAAATATTTATAGGATCCATATTTACATATCTGTTTTATTAACAAAACTTCGTTAAAATATCAATGAGGAATAATATCCCTATAAAGATAGCAAACTTATTTACAAACCATAAAAATAAATGTACAGCCTCGCGATGCAAGCGAGCATAAAACGACGATTATTTCGACGCAGAAGGGCGCTTCCGCCGAAAAGTGTACATTAAATTTAAATTGAAGAATTTTAAAAACAAATTAAAATGTTTATTTTTCACGATCAGAATCTGTTGAATGTTTAATCTTTTTTGACGTTATGTGAAGGTTTAACAAAAAATATGCCAATATAATTAAAAAAATATTTTTCTCATTCACGGCGCAGTCATTTCATTACACCTTGTTACAAAAATATTATTTAATTTTACCTCATTAGTATATGAGTCATATAATATCAAAAGCGGTAATCTCCAATTCGTGCGATTTTTGAGGAGGTGAAAAAAACGAATTGCGCGAATCATTTCTTACTACATGTATAAGGGTTTAACTTTATAGTTGGATAAGTTCATCCAGTTTGATGCTATGCATCAATAATTGTGATAAATGCCGTATTTTTTCCTAGAAAAGGACTTTTCTGTCGGAGACTGCCACTTTTGAAAGTGACATCTGGAGACAGCCATCTTTGAAATGTTAAAAGGTGGAGACTGCCATCTTTGTTGAGAATGTACGGTAGCGGCCATTTTGAATGCTGAGTTATTTTAGGTTGAACCATGTTTGATACTTAAGTTAGTTTTATGAACATCTTTATGATAAATTTCTTGACAATTGTTGTTCATCAAACATAAGATAAATAAAAATCATCAATTCATAATAAAAGTTTTTATTGACTAAACTACTTATGTATGCGTCCTTACATCTGAAAATATAAACATTTAAAATATTACCTTATTTAACTGAGCTTAAGTTCTTAGATTAAGACCATCATCACCATCTTGTAGTTCACACATATCTTCCACAACTGGAACATTTTCCGTACCTGGTGGCAACATTTCATGTTGTGCCAATATGTCCGCATAAAATTTAAAGTTGTTTAGACTTATCCAATGATCACCATAATGAGTAATTAAAAGTTTCTTAACATCTGCTAGCTTTTTATCATTTACATTAGGATTATACATTTCAATTTCATTGGGGTTGATCATCTTGATGGTTTTGTTTTTCTTGTGTATTGGCTTAAAAACACCGTCACTTACTTTGTAGAGTCAGGAGTTAAAATTGTGAAGCAGATATTGAGTAAAAGCTATGATGCTGGTACAGATCCTTATTTAGCACTGCTACAAGATAGGACTACATCAAGAGGAAACTTACCATCACCTTCGCAATTGCTAATGTCGCGTTCATTACGGACACAAGTGCCAACTATGTTGGAACACCTACAGCCGAAAATTACTAACTACAATGAGTATGTAAAAAATAAAACGCAAAATATAAGGAACCAAAAGTTTTATTATAATAAAAAATCAAGAGCGTTACCGGTTGTTCGCGAAGGCGATCACATACTGTACAAGAAGAGTCCTCATGAAAAATGGACGCCAGGAAAAGTTATCAAGAAATGTCCTGAACCTAGGTCATTTATCATTGAGTCTTCGGGTGGTGTTAAATATCGAAGAAACCGGCAACACCTTATGAAGTATCCGGAAGAACCTGTTCCCAAATTACAAGAATATCTAGATGAAGATGTATCTGATTATTTTGAACAATGTAGCAATGAAGAGGGAAGGAATAAAACAGAGAGCGAAAGTGACGCAAAGGCACCACAGGCACCTGCAGTCACTACTGGAGAGGGGTCTGGTGGTGTATCAGAACTGGTGAAAAGAACATTAAGTGGTAGACAGGTTAGGCCGCCATTAAGATATCAGTTTGATTAACAGTTCAATTTAATAATGATTATTCAGATATACATTATGTTTTAAGTTAGAATGTTGATTAAGTTATTGTGTTCAGTCTCATATTGTTGTTATAATGAAAAGGGAAGATGTTATGAGTATGTATCGGAACGCATGATTAGTTCTAATACGTAGCAACGACGCAGCTATCGGAATGCAAGCTGGGAGGTCATTGACGTGATCCCGGGCCATTGTCAACTATGCAAAGATCTAGAATAAAGTATTTACAATCGCACGTTGTTTTATATTGCTGATCATCTTAACATGGTGTCAGAAGTGGTCACAAGAAGCAGCCACGTAATATCACGAAGGCAATAGTTGAAATCACGTCGTTAGCGTCGGCACGGCGTCATCATGGCGGAAGAAAAAACCAAAGGGAAAAATGAGTCCACAATGCCATCAAGAAAGTTAAATATAGCAAACAATTTGCAACCGATGTCCTTGGATGGTAACCTGAGCATAAATTGGCGAAAATGGTATCAAACTTTCACAATATTTCTGAAAGCAAGCGGAATAAATGAAGAATCGAACGACCGAAAAGTCGCAGTGCTATTGCATTTTATAGGTGAAAAATTACTAGATATATTCAATACGTTCAATCTAGATATAGATACGGTGATATACGAGGACCTAGTCAAGAAACTTGATAGTCATTTCGTCCCACAAACCAACATTACCTATGAAAGTCATAAGTTTTTTACAAGAAAACAAAAGAGTGGTGAAAATATTGACGTCTATTTAACTGATCTGCAGAACAAAAGCAAATCATGTGATTTCGGAGCGCTGAACGACCGGATCGTGAAGGATATTTTTATTTGTATCTTTTATGAAATGCAACTTGCCAAGCCATTTGCCAGTATAAAATCCATGTATGTTATATTCCTTGTTCATCACAACTAAATACACTATGCCACGAACTGTCTTTCTCTCTAGGTTCATGTCTCCGCTAAATGCTTCAGAAATAGTTTCCTCATCGTAAACTCCGGACTTGACCATCTTTTCTGAAAATTCTTCTAATTCCTCCGCATAAATAGTCCACATCTCACCATCACAATCGATAACACTGGGTGAAACATCGAATTCTCGTTTGATAAGCCCGACCAATTTATCATCAAGCCTTCTCAAGATACGCCTCTTTGAAACTTCAAGCCTCGCGGACCTCCTTTCCTCCTCTTCGACCGATTCATGCCATTTTCTCACCTTCTCATTAGATAGAGAACCCCTGACCTCACTAATTAATGCTCCTATGCTTGGCACGTCTTTTCTAGCCGCAGGCGCTCTCTTCTTCAAGGCTATCTCTCCGTCAACGACGGAGCTAGCAACGCTCGGATGCTGCCTCTCTTTCATATCAGTCCTCTTTTTCAAAAATGGAGTGAAACTTAAACCCATGTCAAGTAATGCGTCATCTTCCATTTTGACACTGCTTGCAAACGCTGAACGAATGGGAGCAAACTCACCTCTCTCTACACGAATTACGTTCATTGGTCTTTCCTCTCTCTTCAAATCATTAGATCCAGCTGACTCTTTCTTAACCGCCGTTCCAAGTCGAAAACCATATACCACCTCTCTCAATATCATGGTATCTTTCTCAACTAAGTTGACGCCAATTCGCGTGCGATGAATTGGGACCAGAGTTCCAATCTTCGTAAGCGTGGACTGTAGGGGCTCGTTTGCTTGTAACAGAGAATCAAACCAGCATTTTCACTAATATAGCCGAGATCTTTTATTTACACAGTTCGCGACACAACCAACGTATGCAAATATATAGAGAAGACAGTTTTGACAGCCGCCCTTTGGCAGACTGAAGATAAAATACTTGTGTTGCCAGCAACATACTGCGGCCTCGGAAAAACAAGAATAAACACGAAAGAAGCATAAAAATAAACTAGTGTATACTCTTTTTTTTTGTAAACCTTACATAAAAAGTTTGGAAAACATGCAGTACAGCCTGAATATTTTTTGTTTACGATACAACAAAAGGAAATAAATTGAAAACAAGAAAGTTCATATTTTGTTGTTGCATTAAATGTCGTTTTAAACTACATAGTTTATAATTTATTATCTGGATCACACTAGGAGTGCACAATAGGAATTAACAATAGGAACCAAACACAATATCAATTCTGTCTAAATTCTGACTTTAAATAAATAAGAAATAAAATTATTACTTTTCGATTGGCAAAACACTTATGCTTTGCAATGACCTAGTGTACAATTTATGATCAGCTGTTTTCAGCTGCAAGGCTCTAACCTTGCCATGATTTCCAGGGAAAACATTCACGACCCGTGCCATGGGCCACAATAAAGGTGGAGCGTTGGGCTCCTTCATGAGTACAAGTGCACCTACAGTTATATTAGGTATAGATTTGTACCACTTATTCCTATTTTGTAATGTATTTAAATAGTACTTGTGCCAAGCCTTCCAAAACGTTTGCTGTAATTGGATACATTGCTGCCAGAAAGTTAGTCTATTTGTGCCAGTATCGGTGATATCTGCTTCAGGATACATTGTCAGGGCCGTTCCTATCAAGAAATGCCCCGGAGTAAGGTAGCAGTAGTCATTAATATCCTCTGAGAGCGGTAGAATCGGGCGTGAATTGAGCACAGCTTCTATCTGACACAAAACTGTATTTAACTGTTCATAAGTTAGTGGAACATCAAGAACAATCCGTTTTAAGTGGAATTTCATACTTTTCACTGCCGCTTCTGCAAGCCCTGCAAAAACTGGCGCATAACTTGGCGTGAAATGAAATTGTATACCTTCTTTAGCGGCATAGGCTTGTACGAGCGTCTGGTGAGCACTACAATTGTTTAGTTTGTACAGTTCCGCCAACTGATTCCTTGCCCCACGAAAACAACCGCCATTGTCACAAAATACGTCGCTGGGCAAGCCTCTTCTACTTATGAATCTCTTGAAAGATGCTAAAAATGCATCAGTTGTAAGATCGGAAGTCAATTCTAGGTGAACTGCTTTCGTAACAAAGCAGACGTATATACATACGTAGCCTTTACTGACTACCGCTTTTCGCACTCTAGAATTCTTAATTTGAACTGGCCCAGCGAAGTCGATTCCAATTTTTTTAAACGGTCTGCATGCCGTTACGCGGTGCTGAGGCAAGGAACCCATGAGCTGCTTTGCTGCACCAGCCTTAAGCCTGAAGCATACCAAGCATTTATGGGTTACCTTTTTTACCTGTCGTATTCCATTTAATAGCCAATACCTTTGATTTAAATTAGCTAATAATGACTTTGGTCCGGCATGTAACAACCTAATATGTTCACTTTCAATGATCATTTGAGTTATTCGAGATTGTTTTGCTAAAAGTATAGGGTGTTTTTGCGATAGCGGTATATCAGAGTTATGCAGTCGTCCACCTACCCTAAGCAAACCATCCTTGTCCAAAAATGGGTGTAGGGCCTTTAGTGGCCCGCGCACGCAGCTGCTCTTATGCAATGACTGTATTTCTTCATAGAAATGAACAGATTGCTCGTGTTTTATTATAAAATGCAACGCATGCTGTAACTCATCACAGCTGAGGGTCTTATCCGTGATTTTTGAAATGCCCCTTGAATTGTGAGAGAATCGAAAAATGTAAGCTAACACTCGCGTCATTTTTCCTAGATCTGAATACTTTTCCAACATCTGACAATAATCATGCTGTATATTTGTTGTCAGTACTACCTTCTCCGGCATTAATTTTGAAGTCTTCATCTCAGGTAAATTATCAGGTAGTTCTGACGCTTTGTTATCAAACTTGTACTCACATTGCAGGAATTTCGGTCCCTCCCACCAGAGGGAAGAGTTAGGAAGCTCCTGTGGGATGACACCTCTGCTTATCAGATCAGCGGGGTTGTCTTTCGATGGCACATAAAGCCATGTCCAATCACATGTTTTTTGCTGAATTACACCAACTCTGTTTGATACGTAAGCTTGAAGTTTGGTGATTTCAGTTTTTATCCAAGCTAAAGTTATTTCTGAGTCAGTGAATAAGCAAACATCGTCAATATGAATGCTTTTGCGTAACGTGTGGTATACCTTTTCCATAAGAATAGATAAAAGCAATGCAGCATTTAGCTCTAGTCTGGGTATTGTTAATGTATTCGAACGTGGGTTAACTCCTTCTCCGGCATTAATTTTGAAGTCTTCATCTCAGGTAAATTATCAGGTAGTTCTGACGCTTTGTTATCAAACTTGTACTCACATTGCAGGAATTTCGGTCCCTCCCACCAGAGGGAAGAGTTAGGAAGCTCCTGTGGGATGACACCTCTGCTTATCAGATCAGCGGGGTTGTCTTTCGATGGCACATAAAGCCATGTCCAATCACATGTTTTTTGCTGAATTACACCAACTCTGTTTGATACGTAAGCTTGAAGTTTGGTGATTTCAGTTTTTATCCAAGCTAAAGTTATTTCTGAGTCAGTGAATAAGCAAACATCGTCAATATGAATGCTTTTGCGTAACGTGTGGTATACCTTTTCCATAAGAATAGATAAAAGCAATGCAGCATTTAGCTCTAGTCTGGGTATTGTTAATGTATTCGAACGTGGGTTAACTCGCGACTTAGAACAGAGCAAGTGTAATTTAGCCTCACCTGTTTTGTCGACCGCACGTATGTATATGCAGCATCCATACCCCGTAGTAGTTGATGCATCAGCGAATCCAATCAGCTGCACAGCTGCCGCAGTATTGGTTGGGATGTGTCGACCTAAGTTGATAGACTGCATGGCAGCCAGGCTGGTAGCAAATTCTAACCACTCATCAACTAACTCGTTAGGTATTCGTTCGTCCCAGCCCACATTGGACGACCAGATTTTTTGTATAATATGTTTGGCTCGTATTACGATTGGACTAGCAAAGCCCATAGGGTCATAGAACTTTGAGATGTAGCTAAGTACTTCCCTTTTCGTAATTATGTCCTTATTATATGATTGTGGACTATTAATTGTAAAACAGTCCTTTTGAACATTTAGCATAAGACCCAGTGCCTTCATGTTATAGTTTTCCTTTTGAAGATCGAGCTCGGTGAATTGCTGTTCAATCTCTGGTATGTCACGCCGAATGCCAGACGTGTTCGAAGCCCACTTGTGTAAACTAAAGCTCCCATAGCCTAACATTTCACATAACTGCCGTTTAGCTTCGAGCAATTCTTGCATATTAGAGGATGAATACAAAATATCATCAACATATGTGCAATGTTTAATTATAAATGACGCTAAAGGTAAGTCGTGCTCATGCATTTGTGCAAGTTCATGTAAACAGCGTGTGGCCAAATAACTCGAGGATTTCACACCATATGTAACCGTATCAAGACGGATACATCTTACTGGCTGCTCTGGGTTATCGCGCCAAAGAATGTTCTGGAGTGAAGTATGTTCCGGATTGACTAGTATGTTACGAAACATTTTCTTGATATCTGAACTTAACGTGAACTCGCCAAATCTGAACTGCAAGACAATTTCAAATAAGTCCTTTTGTACCATAGGTCCATTCAATAAAATATCGTTCAATGAGACTTTCTTACTCGTTTTCATGGAAGCGTCAAACACTACCCTAGTGCGCGTTGTTTTATTCTGCTCATTTATGACAGCATGATGCGGCATAAAGTAAACCGGGTCATCATTGAAATTGTAAGATCCAATATCTACATAATGCCCATGACCAAGGTCTATGTATTCATTTATGAACTTTTGATAGTCAGCTAGTAAATTAATGTTCTTTTGCAGTCTTTTTTCTAGACTGAGAAACCTATGTAAGGCTAGGTCGAATGAATAACCCAACGTTTCATTTATGTTGCTGGTTTCTAGCTTCAATGGTAAATCGACAGTAAATGTATTGTTCTGTAACTTGACTGAATTAATAAAAATGTTTTCAGCTAACTTTTGCTCTGAATCCTCTTCTATCAGTAGTTCCGGAACGCGCTCCACCTCCCAGAACTTCTTAATGGTGTCAGTAACATCTGAGTCACATTTTGCACAAACGAGTGATACAACCTGATTTTTTACAATGCAGGCCGCTAAAGCTCCAGCAATGATGTGACCAAACCTGGTGTTAAGGATACAAGGAGATGACACATCTGCCTCATTGTTCAGGTCATCGCGTGAAGGTAGGTGTCGTAGCTTTTCAATCGGAAGAAGAACCTGGAAAACGACGTCGGCGCCGATCAACATGTTTATCTCCGATGGTTGGTTAAAAGTTGTATCAGCCAATGTGACATCTGCAGGAATATGTATGCCCTTCATGTTAATTTCTGTTTGTGGTAAGTTGCACGTAATTTTTTCTACTACATGACAGTTAACGAGAGTACTGAATGAGGATGTCAGAGAATAAACTTGTAAGGGAATGCAATAACTGAGTTTGTTTTGCTTTTCTGTTACACCAATGAGGTTAATATCATTTCGCTTGGGTATAAGACCCAAGACCTCAATGGCCTTTGCAGTGATGAGTGACGCTTGCGAACCAGAGTCTAAAATGCACTTTATATGCACCTCTCTTCCATCATTTGCATAAAGCTTAACACGAGCTGTAGGAATTAACACATTATTAGCGGAGTCTCCCGACAGGAGCACCACTGGGCTTAGTCCACTTTTTTCTTCGAGGAGTAGCAGCGTATGGTGATTATTTTTGCACTGCCCACACCTAAAGTGGAACTTACATTTGCCAGAGTGTTTATTTAAGCATGTGTTGCATAAACCTCCTTCCTTTGCAAAGGAAATTCTTTCTTTGGCTGGTAACAATTTAAAGTTGGGACAAGAAAATACTTTATGGCCGGCACACTTACAGTAGTTGCATTCCATCGTTGTTTTATCAGCTGCTGCCAACGCTACCTTATTTTTGGTTGGCGGCACGGCTGCAGCTGGACGCCTTGCTGACTCTGCCTGCTCGGGTCGCACATCGGTGTTTTCTAATGCAAGTGCGCGCTTGTCCATGTAGTCTAAAAAATCCTCAACTGTTGGATCCTGCTCCTGCTCTCGCTCAAGTTGGTAAGAACGAGAGCTATACAGATCCAACTTGCGCGTGAGAATACCCATAAGAATGGGATCCCATGCGTCGACCTTCGCCTCCAAATTTTTAAGTGCGGCCAGTATTTGACGGACACCTGAAACGAAATTTCTAATATTCTCAGAATTTGCAAACTTAGGTAAATTTTCTAAGTCTAGAAGACTGTTAACATGCTCTGAAACAATCTTGTATTTGTTGTAAAAGCGCTTGTTCAACAAGTACATCGCTTCCTCATAAGTTTCGCTAGTAAAAGGAAGATTCTTGACAAGTTCGTAGGGTTGACCCTTGAGGAATGATCGCAGGTAGTATAAATTTTTGAACGTCGTCCATCGCCTTATCATTATGAATAACCGATTTATAAATTTCAATGAAAGTGACATACTCGGAATATTTGCCTGTAAAGGTTGGTATGGTAATGTTCGGCAACTTAGTTCTAGACACGCTACTGCTACCCGCCTCCGAAGCCTTCTGCTGTGAGTTAAAACTGCTATGTAGCTTAATATGTTCATTGAACACAGTTAATCCGTGAAAGTACTTGGCCTCTACATCCTCAATGTTTTCTGTGTCGCCCGAGTTCAATGCCAAGATATCCTTGTTGTAAGCCTCGTATTCCTTAAAGGCCTCCACAAGTCTATCTCGTTTTGTGACCAACGCTTCAACGGAGCTAAGTTCGACGTCATCTTCGTTGGACACAAAACCAAATAACCTGGTTATCGTACCTTTAACATATCCACGGTGGATATTAAGTTTTTTCAATTGCTCATCCATATTTAACAATCGCAGCCTGTTCACTAACTGAAACTTGTTTACAAGCTGTAAAACAAACAATATATCTGCAAACAAATAAACAAATCACAATACGAATCAAAATTACCCCTTTTTTGTTCGACACTTCACAACTTGAACGGAACTTGAACGAAACCGACCGCCGTGAACATCACTCACACTCACTACGCGCAGGCGTAGTGCAACTTCCTGCAGCGAGCGCGTCGAATCAGAAGATGTCGTTGCAGCTTGCGTTGAGTCCTATTGGTTGGCGCCGAAAGATAGCTGCGCGATGAAATGCGCGCGCAGTTGAACTGAGGCACTTTTGACCGTTGTTTTGTTTCTGTTTGTTTCCTTGGTTTTATGAAATATGGACGATGAAAATTGTATATGATGAAAATATAATGGAGGAAATTTAATAAAAATTCCTGTCGCAGCAATCGATTACGCTTGAATTGTTCTCGCAAGCATAATGTGCCGAATATTTTCTTCGCCTTCTAGCATTTTTGACTTAGCGGTGCCGGGTGTAAATAATCACGGAATTCGCTGTAATTTTGCTGGCTCGAAGTGACCATGTTGCAATCTTCGTAAGCGTGGACTGTAGGGGCTCGTTTGCTTGTAACAGAGAATCAAACCAGCATTTTCACTAATATAGCAGAGATCTTTTATTTACACAGTTCGCGACACAACCAACGTATGCAAATATATAGAGAAGACAGTTTTGACAGCCGCCCTTTGGCAGACTGAAGATAAAATACTTGTGTTGCCAGCAACAAATGTCTCCTTTAATCACTACATTATCGCTGGTTTTGATACGTCTAATATAAAATCTTTTGCATTTTTTAAATTGGAAATGCCACGAACCGACATCCTTAATAAAATTTGACATTGTTTCTTTCCAGTTATATACAAGGCATTCTGTACCTAACCGAATTACCGTGCTTCGTTCTTTAATTATATTGACATAATCTTCTGGCAGGACTATGACTTCTTTTTTCATGACTTCCTTTTCAGTCTGGGCGAAAACCCTGTCTGGAGGTATAAAAGAATGCCCTACAACGGGAAATCCTAATTCTATAGATTTCACTTCTTTTGGGGCGTTATCTAATAACCATTTGCAGCACATAGTAATAATGATGGAATTTTTATTTTGCCCAGCACAACCGTCGGCAATTAGGCGAATCTTGCTTATACCAGTAAAATCTGATTTGATGAGTCTATGATAAATCGCTGATGCAATTTCATTGGATCCTTTTGAGTGTTCATTTTCAGTCCAACAATAGGCGAATACGTTTTTGGGCGTGAGCTCTGATTTCGATGATCCTTCTACTACAGTAAAATTGTAGAGGTATAGTTGTCGGGAGTAATAAGTACTCTGATCAGGTACTTTAGGTAAAGCCATATTTTTTTGGCAATCAAAACAAAACGTTTTCATTGTTGGTGCTTCTTCTTTTACCAAGTCGTAGAATGCTTTTGCTTTTAATAAATGCACTCTTTTCGCTATCATAATATTGTTGCGCTCAACTAGGTTTTTTTCAGTTTTGAGCCTTTCTGATATTTGAAGGCACATAGAGCAGACATCCGATCTCGGAGTGCCAAAGCCGAGCGCATAGTTATTGTTAAAAACTTTTCTGAAATATGCTCTCTTTACTTTAAGATTGTCATCTGCTTGCTTTTTGTACATTTTGTAAATTTTATTTATGCTGAGCTCCGCTGGTAGGTAGTGTCTTTTTGAATGACCTCTACAGTAGTGGGCTTCATCAACGTGAAATAAGTTAATGTACTTCATGACCGCTTCCTTTTTCGGTTGGTACAGATGGGATTTATGATCACCTCCTCTCCTTTCTTCAGGTGGTCCGCATGTTTTCTTGTGCTGTTTCATAATGTATTGCACTCGGTGTTTGGTGATGTTAAGAATGTTTAGGAAAGCTTTTTGGCAGACGGGAACCGGCGCTTTTTGGGATTTACTGAATATCTTAAATTTAGTTTGGAATTCTTTTTGTTTTTTTTTTAGGATTCTGGGTTGGCCGCCTTCTCTTAATTTCTGCAGCTGTGCAGTATTTAAGTAATATTGCGTCTTGTTTAAGCTTGCCTTTATGTTTGTAGAAACCATCGTGGAAGGTTTTTAGATCATCCATTGTTAAAGTGCCGCACTTAAACGCTTTCGTATTGTGATTACACTGTGGTCTGGAAGGTAAGTCCTTGGGAGAATATCTGAAAAAGTAAAGATACTAAACTGAGTTCGAAATTTAAAGCACGCATTCCTTTAAACTTGGTACTTAGTAGTTATTCTGGTGTCTGTGGACTAAAATATTGCTAGATATGGAAAGACCAATCGCCTAATGGTCAGACCACACTAAGAAAGTCTCAGTATTCAATGTTAAATTGGGATAGATAACATTTTAGTAAGACGTACAGCATAATTAATAAATTTAATGATAGGTAAGACTTCTCAAATATTCGATACACATTACTAATTGATAAGCATTTAAGAACAAGAACACCCCCAACCATTATTATGTTATGTGCTAGTACTTATGTTTGGAGTGAAATTTTTTTAAATTTTTTTTTCATGTGACGACATGGATGGCCATGAATACCACACCTACTGTCATGGTTAAGCCCAGCATACCTCATGTGAACTAAGTGCCATGCCAAGACCTTACCTTTTATTGCGAAGATACATTGAACTGGATGGAAAACACGAAAAATATTTATTGCTGCCTCAACAATCGTTCATTCGATGCGATGGTACTAACCTGGGTGGAATGACCTAGTAAGTAAGGAACGGGCCCGGCGGCAGTTGAACATGGAATCCGAACCACGAACGATGGATCCCTTAGTTGGCTATTTCGCATGCGCGGAAAGAAATGCAATCTCAATTGTATTATTTTTAATGCCAGAACCCACACAGCACAAACAAAATAGTTGAACCAAAGTTTTTCCATTATCTAATAGCCTTATTGAAATCATATTGTAAATAGAAGCAAAATAAAATAAATCTAATAAATAACTTTCAAGAGATGTTGGTCGCACTATACTGACCTCGAAAACTTCTCTAGGTTACGCTTCCAATTTTGCGGCTTCGGTATGCGTTTTCTCGTGTTTCCAGTAACACAAGGCGATGCTAGGAGTTCCATCTTATAGTTGTGACACTTTATTCGGGGAAACAATATCTAGTTATTACGAAACAATCGAAAGAATGCAGCACAGGTCGACCCAGTTCTTGCCTTGGCTCCATACTAAATGCTGTTCGCTGATTGGCTGTCACAAATATTGCCATGTTTGAAATACACATTGCTGGAGACTGCCGTTTTTGCAGCGAATGCCATTTTTTTAATTTGTTTTTGCCTAGGAGACTGCCACATTTGGTGCGATATGATTAATTGATTATAATTCTAAGCCACAGAATAAAAAATCTGCATTCATAGTTTGAAATAGTCAATAAATGGAGACTGCCGCCTTTGTTATTATATGACTCATATATAAAGTCATTTTTTTTAATAAATTGATTAAACGTAGCAAAACCTTCTATAATCCGTGGTAAATATGTTCAATATCTATATGTTTAATTACTTAACATACCTTAATAACATAATTGTTCTTATACAATCACAAGTTTTAAAAACACTTAACCTTCCAAGCTTGCATCACATATATAATCAAAAAAAGTCGTGCCCGCGCATCCTACGCAGTATAGTTTTTGGCACACCATGCATTTAGCTTTTGCGTTCAACACTGAAGGCTCATTGCATTTATTGCAAATAAAGTGATTCTTGTGATATTGTCGCCAGATATTCCTGGCGATTAATAATTATTGTTAAAAAGGTCTATTTTATTAATAGAGATTATTTTAGTCTGTCACTCGCGACATCTTGAAAGGAAAAAAGATATTTTTCTTCACGAGTACTTTTTTTATTAATTCCTTATTATTATTAACTTCTTTATTAATTGAATATAAATTAAGTCAAGAGATCCAGGTGTTTCATTCCGATTACCAAAGCTCCGCCCCCAAGTTAAAGGTTAATTCACCACATTGGTGGAGGCGCCGGGTAAGTAGTGTCTTCATAAAGACATCGGACAATCTTGGAGTCAGGTTTCATTGAGTACTGAAGGTGAAGTGAGGGGATCGAAATCATGGCATTATGTTCAAGAGTTCTGACAATTACTCCTGGATGTATACTTGAAATCTTTAATCCACAGTTGTCCTGAGATGGATCCTTCCTGTATAGCAGATATATGGTTCCATCCCACAACATGGCTACAATTCATTTCTATACAATATAACCTTCTTCCCTATTCGCCTGTAGAAGGTGTTGGGGTAATCATTCCTGCAGTAGTAACAGTAGTATTGTAGATTCCAAGCAATCGGGTTCAACACTTTAGCCTCATCTACTGCAATCTGATCCACCTGAGCTATCTCCTGGTCACTTGGTCGGTCTATCATCGGGACCATAGTTATGGTTGTGATGGATGTCTTCTTGGTTCCCCAAAATCCAAATTAACATACCGTATTGATCTCTTCTACCCAATATAAAAACCCTATAAAGTTGTTATTAGCCACATCTATTTGCCATGTTATGATAGTGCCCTCCGTTTGTAGATCCTCAGTGTCCATTAATAACTCACAATGTGGAGTTGTAGGGTAAGGACGAAACAAGACTGAGGTATTTTCGTATAGTTTCAGCAGACTGGTCAGTGGATGAGATTAGGTGGTGACATTGGGATGCCAGGGGGATGAGATTTGGATTACATCGCCACGGATGGTGGATGTCACAATCATCAAAAAAACAACAACAAATATATTATCCATATCCAAATCTGGGTAGTGGAACTTTGAGGATTGAAAAGACCTATGATATGAGAAACAATTTTAAACAAATTAAAGGAACCAACAACAAAAAAACCAATGAATGGGGGTCATATATTGATGATATCACTTGTGTGGTGCATTATATGGTGTAAATCAGGTTATGAGAAAGCATCAACATAAACATTTACTTTTAACAATATTAAAGGTATTGTTTTTATAAAATATATTTTTCTTCACAAGTACTTTTTTAATTAATTCCTTATTATTATTAGCTTCTTTATTAATTGAATATAAATTAAGTCAACAGATCCAGGTGTTTCATTCCGATTACCAGAGCTCCGCCCCCAAGTTAAAGGTTATTTCACCACAATATTCATCTTGAGTTTTAGGATATTTCGATTTAGAACTTTATGTGAAATCGGAATCGGAAGAACATAATCGTATACGAGCGGCATATTGATGTATGCACTGAGTGTGCTTTTTATAACTGCATTGTTTTGATGTTTAGTCAATTGAGATAAGCTGATGATCAGAAGCAGACACTTTTGGAGAAGTTATGTCAATTACGGGAGGAGAATTGTCAGTATGAGGAACGTTTTCTTTTTCAATTACTGACAGTTGCTCAACATCTACATCTGATATCTGGTGACCGAAACTGTGAAATATTGAGAGGACATCGTCCTTTGTATCGCCAATGTCTTTTGTCGAATCAGAAATATTGGTAGTGTCAGAAAGTACCATATCCGGTAGGAACGTTGATACATCGAGGTTGATATCTTTAGCTATGGAGTTATCGCATCCTGTCTTTCTTTCAACATCATGAGAAAATGACTCGATTATTAGTTTAGTCTTTACGTATGTATTTTATGTCCTTGTTCGTCTTTTTTTTTTAAATATTTATGTTTTTGAGGAGAATAACAGGAACAGAGTCCTCTTTGCTCACCACAGAAACAGCTGAGGGGTCTATATACATTCACTAGTTGTTGCATTGTCGAGCTGTGGTAGTGGTGCGGCAGGCTCGATCTGGTGACCCTGCTCATCAACTTCATGCTGTGTGCGGTCGTGGTCAAGTGGATGGCTCGTAGCTGATATAAAGTCAAGAATTCTGGATCTTACATATCATATTTTTTGGGTTGATACGACGAATTTGTGAATCAATAAGGCGGTTTTTTTTTATATTTCCGTGCGATGCGTTCACTAGCCTCATCCACGTCCCACTGTTTAAATAAGCCCACCTAAAAAAATACGCAAATGTTACGGCAATTGTTAGACGTAAGTTTATATCTGCCTACGAATACCCAAACATTTTGCCTTCTGTGTCCTATCTTGTTCCCAAGACAGTGGTGGTATGACTCGTGATAATTTTTTGTACTTCGCGGACGTATGTGCAATGAAAAAAAAAACAGCTCCAACATCTGCTACATTATGTATTCTGTTGACCCAACTTTATTTCCTCTGGACACTGCGAGTGTCATCAAATGATAAACCTAAGAAAGATTTTCGTAACATCTTTAATGGGGCTCATAAAGACAATATTTGTTGACACTTGCAAACTATGCTATGCACCTTCACGCGCGAAATCCTACTGCTAGATTGATTCCTGTAGATTCGACTTACCCGTGGCGTCCGACAAAGTATCTTATCACCTCACGTACTCGTGTGACATCCAGAAGTGCGAGTGCCATGCACATTCTCATCGATTTTTTTGCATTCATGTTTTTATTTTGTAGGTGCCGAAGTCCTAAGTGCACGCTAAGTTCGCTCGTAGCCTGTAAAACAATTAAAGTTATTGCGCGATGTAGTATAGAAGATTCAGTATTTTTCACAATGTAAAAATACAAACCTCTGAGAAGTGGAACCGGCAAGGCATTATGTATGCCTGCTGTAGCTTTCTCAAAATCTGGTACTATTCGGTTGGGAGCAAATCCTGGCACTGCGATAACAAGCCAACCCAAGACGACTGTAAGATCTTCTGTTTCTCTTCTCCATTAAATCATTACATCTGGAAAAGCTTGAAAACAAAAAACATTGATTAGTCAAACCTGTATTATTGTATAAAAAATATACTATTTTGTCGATCAGTCTTCAAGCTCTAAATAATCTCATTGATGATTTGGAATTTGCCCCATTACCCATTATTTTTCTCGTTTACGGTCATGGGAGAAACACTTTAAGTTAGTAATGCATGAAACGGAAGAACGTTTGAAACGACTAAATAAAACACTTATTTTTAATAAAATGTGTGGTCATTAACTAGTGGCTATATATTATAATTAGTGGCTATGATTTCTACAAAGTTTGCGTGATTCTTCGCTTATGTCTTCCTCATTTTCTCTGCTTTTCACGTGTTCCTCTTCATTGGATGGATCTGTGACTCTTGTATCATTTCTTGATAAAATTGCTCAAACTTGTAGCAATAATATGATCTTGTATCTTCCAGTATATCTTAATTTTTCAGTGAGATGGCCACTGGTGAGCCTTGATCGTTCCCAGTATCCACATATGGTTGTGGAATTCCTTCATTAAATATGACATCTCTCGATACATGTACTTTTTTAGTTTAAATATCATATAATCTGTAATTATAGGAGTTTGAATCGTGACTAATTTTTTTTAGATAGCGATTGCGATAAGTGATAATGATGACATGGGTGAGGCAGTCTGAAGTAAGAAGAATATTCATGTTTATAGGTACTTCAGGTCGAAGTATGTATAAGCGGCGATGCATAGCAGTTATGCGGTGCGTCTTCATACACGATATTACGGGAATGGTATGGCGCACATACATACAACTGGCGAGCACCACTGACACGCGAGCATGCTACGTTCTGCTGGCCGTGGGAGAAGCTCGGCGTCTATCCCTGCGATGTATTCAGAGTCCTGTAGTGGAGAAAAACACGTTCACCGGGTATTTCAACATGTTCAATAGAAAGGGATAGTTATAGAATTCCGTCAAGACGGTGGCCTCAATCACGTTTCGTTGTAGTCTTTACCCTTTGTCGAGTTCCATTACAGAGCTTTGGAGGATTCAGATTCCTCAATAAAATTATAGGAGCGCCTACCTTGAGGACAATTTCGTGAGCAGGCAATCCTGGGTCATTCGACGAATTGAGGAACTCTCTGGGATAGCTAGACGTATCGTCCTGTTCGAGCACCGTATTGACCGAGTCGTAGGTTATGTCGGTTGCGTCAAAGAAATCGAGCACTTGCTTCTTTATCGCGGTTAGGTCGTGCTCCGTTTGACTTTCCTAGTCTAGTCTTTTCCGCTTTGCATTTGCCAATACCAACGTTATGTTCGTCCCTTATGTCTTTCTATATTGGATGATAAGAAAACGGACATACCTACACACTTACGCAGAACAATAATATTATTCATGTGTTGTATCTATATATAAGTACCAAACATACCAAAATTATGTAATGCAAAAACTTCAATAAAAACATTTTTCCCCAGAAATAATCAATACGCGAATCTACAGCGAGGTTTTCAAATAAATTGAATAATGACTTAAGCAAGAAACAGGATTCTTTGACGCCAGCCTGTGACAAGTCATTTGGGAGCAATAGAACCTTGTATTAACATTTGCCCAAATTTTATCTATCAAGTCTGACAAATTATTACATCGTTTCAAGTGTCGAAACGCTAACCAAAAATTACTTTGACCGGTAGAATGTAAGAACCCATGAACTTATGAAACCTAATAAATCTTTTAAAAATGTTTTTTTCGATAGAATCTATGAGAGATTGGATCACCGACCTAGACAAATGTAATGTGCTGTTTAACTAGGAAACAAAGAGTTCAATTGATGAGGATAATATTTTTTCAAATAAGTGTAAACTGGTCTCTGATAATGCTTTCAGTACTCAGCGCCGCGCCCGTGTTATATGTACAAAATGACGTATCAGTTTGACCACATTTACATCTACTGAGCTCTCAGAGTTTGTATTAGAAAATGGTAATACTATTTGATTTTCTGAAATGTCTATGAAAATCGAAATATTTATAGGATCCATTTTTACATATCTGTTTTATTAACAAAACTTCGTTAAAATATTAATGAGGAATAATATCCCTATAAAGATAGCAAACGTATTTACAAACCATAAAAATAAATGTACAGCCTCGCGATGCAACCGAGCACAAAACGACGATTATTTCGACGCAGAAAATGAATTATCCGCTGACCGGTGCGACGACGTCACATGCAGTAGAGAGAAAAATATGGTATATATGCGGCCCAAGCAGAATACGCGTTTGTGGTTAAATAATTAGTGAATTTTTAACGAGATTAACATGTAGGTTTGGGGGATGTTGGTATTGTCACAAATAACTCTCGAATGTAACGTCCACAGGTTTATTGAACAACACGGTGATTACATCAAAGCTTAGAGCTAGTCCTTATAGTTATTGGCGTCGACTCCGCGTCGCGCGATCGATCGGGAGACGAGGCGCGCGTGCGTTCGCCGTCGGGTGGTAACCAACACTGGTGGTGGCGGCGCGGTGCGGCCAGTGTTGAAGCGGCGAGGCGGGGCGCGGGGGAGACTCGTGCGCCGCCGCCGCCATCGCGTCTTCGCGGCAAGCTGCGTGTCCGTGGATTTAAGTGCAGAGCGTCGGCGCTGCACTTTTGCGAAATGTGTGGAGGAGGCCACAAATACTCCCCTGCCGAGACCGTTTCACGGGCGATAGTGATTTGGGAATCGTACTGTCCTGCCGCTTCGGGTCTGTTTTTCAGTGGCCTGTTCTGGCGGGTGAGGTTGGCTGGGGTTGCGGAGCAGGTAAGCTGGTTTTAATATGTCTATGGTTACAGTTGATTCCTTGCCTTGGATTTCTAATTTAAAAGTTTTCGGGACTCTCTCAAGGACTTTATATGGGCCGGAGTATGGAGCTTCTAGGGATCTTCGTATTGGGCCCTGGCGAAGATATACGAACTCTGAGGAAAGCAGATCTTTGGGTATGTAAAATGTCTTGGAAGTTTGCCACGATGCTGGTACTGGACTAACATTCGCCATGTGTCTGCGCAAGCGGGAGGCGAAGTCCGTTATGTCAGCTGTAAAGTTAGTGGGCGGATTGAAGAATTCACCTGGTAATCTGAGGGGCTCGCCGTAGACCAGTTCAGCTGCTGAAGATTTGAGGTCGTCCTTCCAGGCACTCCGGATTCCTAGGAGTACGAGTGGGAGAATCTCTGACCATTGGGGGTTGTTGTGGAACATTATTGCTGCCTTCAGTTGACGGTGCAGGCGTTCGATCATACCGTTGCACTCGGGATGGTATGCTGTGGTGGGGCAATGGTTAGAGCCAAGGAGGAGTGTGATGCTCCGAAACAATTGGGACTCGAACTGTCTTCCACGATCGGTGGATATCTTGTTCGGGCAACCAAAGCGGGCTACCCAGCCGGAAACAAAGGCTTTCGCACAGGTTTCTGCCGTCATGTCTGGTAGTGGGTACACCTCTGGCCATCGCGTGAACCTGTTGATGACGGTGAGGCAGTACCTGTATCCGGAGGAGAGGGGTAAAAGTCCGATGAGATCCATGTGTACGTGGGAAAAGCGATTGGAAGGGGTCTGAATGGGAGTAAGGGGTGCTGATGTATGCCGGGAAATTTTGCTGCGCTGGCAGTCTGGACAATTCTGTGCCCAGGTCTTGCAATCGCGGCGAATGCCGGGCCAAACATATCTGTCAGCGAGTAATTTGGCTGATGCTGCTGCACCCGGATGACTCAAATTGTGCAGGCCGTCAAACACTTGCTTGCGAAACGGTTGCGTCACAAAAGGTCTTAGTGTTTTTTGTGATAGGTCGCAGTATAAGCTTGCTCCGTCGGTGTTTACTTTCTGCTGTCGCAAGGAACATCCTTTTCTTAGTAGGTCTTGCAGTTCAGGGTCTGAATCTTGATCCGCTGCAAGAGCCTTGTAGTCGATGGTTGCTGCGATGGAGGCTATGCGTGAAAGTGCGTCTGCTACGGAGTTGTCTTTGCCAGAGATATGACGAATGTCTGTAGTAAATTGCGCAATGTAGTCCAGGTAGCGGTGCTGTCGTGGTGAGCACTTGTCACGTTTCGTGGTAAATGCGAAGGTAATAGTCTTGTGGTCTGTAAATATCGTAAAATCTCGTGCCTCTAGCATGTGTCTGAAGTGACGGACGGACTCGTAGATTGCTAGGAGCTCTCGTTCATATGGAGAGTATTTTTGCTGCGCCGAGGTTAATTTGCGCGAGAAGAATGCTAGAGGTTCCCATGAGCCATTTTTAAGCTGGTGGATAGCGGAGCCTATTGACGTATCGGATGCATCTGTGACTACAGACATCTGGGCGTTGCAGTCTGGGTGTGCTAGGAGAGCTGCTTCACATATGCTCTGCTTGCAGTCTTCGAATGATTTTAGTGCATCACCGGCTATGTCTACGGGGTGAGAGCCTTTAACAGAGCCAGTCAAGAAGGCGTTGAGCGGTGCTTGAAGATAAGCGGCATTAGGAATGAACCGACGGTAGAAATTGAGCATTCCCAAGAACCTTCGGAGCTCTTTGACTGTCTTTGGCGCTGGGTAATCTTTGATAGCCTGGACCTTGGTTTCAAGTGGTTTGGTCCCATCTGTTGAGATGCTGTAACCAAGGAAGGTAACCTGTGACGCCCCGAAAACACACTTAGACGTGTTGATAACCATTCCATACTGTTGGAGTCTAGAGAAAAGTTGACGAAGGTGATCTTCATGCTCTTTTTCGCACGTAGAGTACACCAGAAAATCGTCAAGGTATGTGTAGCAGAAGTCTAGTCCACGCGTCATCTCGTCGACGAATCTTTGGAAAGTCTGACCCGCATTTCTAAGTCCAAAGGTCATGTATGGAAATTCGTACAAACCAAAGGGCGTTGTAATGGCGGTCTTCGGGATATCTTCTTGGCTGACCGGGATCTGGTTGTATGCCTTTACCAAGTCGATGGTCGAGAATATTTTGCACCCTGCAATATTCTGGGTGAAGTCGTGAATGTGACGGATGGGATAGCGGTCAGGTATGGTGCGGGCGTTGAGCATCCTGTAGTCGCCGCAGGGTCGCCATCCGTTGTCCTTTTTCAGTGCGAGGTGCAGAGGTGAGGACCATGGGCTTTCGGATGGTCGCGCCGTTCCGCTGTGTAGCATCGACTGGAATTCCTCTTTGGCGATCTTCAGTTTGTCTGGCGCCAGGCGACGGGGTGAGCTTACGACTGGTGGACCTGGGGTCGTCCGTATGTGATGCACAGTGCTGTGGGTCGTTGTGCGATGGGTGCCGGCCGGACGGGTTACATCAGGAAAGTCGCGGAGGATGTCATGTTATTTAGACTCACCTATGAAGGTCTTGATGGATGATATGGCATCAGATGATGGAGCAGGCATTGCTGGCGATTGCAGTGACGTCAAGCTGTCTATAAGACGTTGGTTTCGGCAGTCGACTACGAGGTTATAGTGTGAAAGAAAATCGACGCCGATTATAGCTTTAGTCACGTCAGCAATAATAAATCGCCATCTGTAACATCGTCGTAGTCCCAGGTCCAACTCTAGATTTGCGAAGCCGTATGTAGCGATGGTCGATCCATTGGCGGCGTATAGGCAGAAGTCGGTTTTGGTACGACGGTCTTTAATTTGCGAGCGAGGGTAAAAACAAAGGTCGCTTCCAGTATCTATAAGAAATTGTACTTTGTTATGTTTGTCTGACACAAATAGGCGGCCGCTGCGAGTATGGCAGTCGTTTTCGGCCACTTCGGACTGCCCTTCTAGTTTTCCGCTTTGTACTCGCAGGGGTGAGTGCATTTTGTTGCCTGTGCGCCGAATCTACGATGGTACCAGCATACGCCGTTGCGCGCCTGAGAGCGTGCAGGAGACTTAGAGCGTGCACGATTGTTGTCACGATGAGAAGATCTGGTCTGAGGGCGAGAGCGCTCCTCGAATGCGTGACTGGCGAGCACAGCTATCCGGCGCGAGAGTTCGGCGATTTGCAGGGACATTATCTCAATGGGGGAGTACAACTGCGGCGTGGTATGAGGAGCAGGCACAGGCGGCGTAGCAGGTGTGGCTGAAGCGACACGTGAGAAGGTATGCGCTGAGGCGGGGGGGTTCAGCGCTGACGCGACGTGTGTGTAAGTCTGCGCCGAGGTGGGTGGGTTCAGCGCTGATGACGATGTAGCTTGCATGGGGGTGGCCGTGGGTGTCACTTCTGCGATCCGGAGGCTGGGTGACGCTATATCTTGGATGTGATCCGCTAATTCGGAGAGTTTCATCAGAGGCATTTCGGGATTCGAAGCTACGATTGTCTGCAGGTTGATAGGCAGTCGGCTGGTCCAAACTGTGCGTATGAAACTTTCCGGCAATTTGTTTGGGCCGACGAGGTGTAGCAGGTGGCGTAGAAACTGTGACGGCTTTCTACTGCCTAATTCCTCGTGCATGAGCAACTGTTTCTCTTTTTGTTGTTGAGATGCGGATAATCTGCGGATTAGCTCGGACTTCAGGGTTAAATATTTATTTTCGTTCGGCGGGTTCGTCACGACATCTTCAACTTCGGCTGCGGTTTGGTGGTCGAGATGTGAAATTACATGATAGAACTTGGTCATATCCGATGTAATTCCGGCAAGCGCGAATTGTCCTTCGATTTGCGCAAACCACAGTGCCGGTCTATCAGCCCAGAACGGAGGTACTTTGATGCCAATGCGGAATAGACTCGTTTGTATAGATGGGTCAAAAAATTCAGCTCCGGAATTCTGCGGCTGGGGCGTAAAGTTACCGGGATCGAGCGAGTTGTTCGGGGCGCCTCCGCCGCCATGCGGAAACGTGAGCGGCGCTGCGCCTCCGGCTGCGTTCGGCGGGCCGCCATGTGGGAGCGGGACAGGCGGTGTGCCGGCTGCAATCGGCGGCGCGCCGTGTGGGAGCGAGATAGGTGCGGAACCGTTGTCGTTGCCGGGCATGTCTCTTGTCGTCGGGTCACCAGTTTGGGGGATGTTGGTATTGTCACAAATAACTCTCGAATGTAACGTCCACAGGTTTATTGAACAACACGGTGATTACATCAAAGCTTAGAGCTAGTCCTTATAGTTATTGGCGTCGAGTCCGCGTCGCGCGATCGATCGGGAGACGAGGCGCGCGTGCGTTCGCCGTCGGGTGGTAGCCAACACTGGTGGTGGCGGCGCGGTGCGGCCAGTGTTGAAGCGGCGCGGCGGGGCGCGGGGGAGACTCGTGCTCCGCCGCCGCCATCGCGTCTTCGCGGCAAGCTGCGTGTCCGTGGATTTAAGTGCAGAGCGTCGGCGCTGCACTTTTGCGAAATGTGTGGAGGAGGCCACATAGGTAACAAGAACAGTTATGACTTCAATTTGATGCACTGATGTGTTCAGAATCTATTCGGTACGATACCCAAGGGTGATGAAGTATGGAGCGCCTGCCCCCGCGCGGCGAAGCTCAAGCGGCCGATTCTCCTCAGCGGTGGACGGTCCACCGGCTCCACCGAGCCAGCCCGAAAGCGGCGACGGCGAGACCCCGGGACGCGACTGGTATCACTGGCGGCGGACGGCGGTCTGTGGCGGCGAGATGCGCTCGCGCCGGGGCGGCCGAACAATAAGATGGCTGCCTGTCGTGGTCCTCTCACATTGGCTCTGTAGTGTCGCCTGACTTTCACTAGGCGCGCGCGCATGAGTGAGACAGCATCCTTGAATTGCTGAGTGGTAGAAAGAGACGGTACCAATATTCGTGGTTTGTTGTTTTGTTTCTAGAAGAATTTTGACCGTCGGTTCCTTGAAATGTGTATTTTTCCATATGTAGATAAATATAAATGTCCACGTCCAGTGAGTATTCATAGGCACTGACATTGTTCTGAAATCTATCGTACGTGTAGTTCAAGAAGGATATGACAAACAAATATTGATAATGCCTAAATATTAAAAATTAATAAAGTAACGTATGTTACACCGTATAACCAACGTTTATATCCCGGGGTGTGCCACCGGTGGCCTTGGCCTGGCGCTCCTGCGCAGCTCGCACTACTGCCGCCACGTTCGGCCTTACTGCATCCAACCGTCCGCGCAGGCGTCGCCGTCGGCCCTGCAATGCTACTGACGGAGGCACGCCTGTGGTCGCGTGCTCGCAGTTCCTATATTGAAATAAACATTTATTTAATGCAGTGGCTACTTCCTCGCCTTCATGTACGCATGGCAACAGCACGCATGATACGTCAATTTATATGTATCTTGCATACATGAACAGAACATGCGGCAATTCGAAAGATGCGCCAATTTTAGTGTCATTTTTTTGTACCGCTTTTCTTGTCTTCATCTTTCTCATTTCTCACTGTATCTTTTACAGCAATATGTCTGTTATATTTATCCTTCAAGCAATCCTTTTCTTCTGTGGGACCATTAAAAAAATAGACTACATTGGTCCTTTTTGGGGCCATAGAACGAATTTTCAATGTTTTAAACACCGATTTGTAGAGTGTTAGCCTTGAGGCATCTGCAGATGATTAGTAAGTTAACTCCAAGAGACGATTCTCTCTCGTTCTTTTGAAAGAACGAGCTTGAGTATGAGTATTCTCGCATTTAGTTGTAGAAATCTCCGAACATGGATTTCTCATTCCGACGTAATTCTAATTCTCTGTTTTTTATTTTTTGTGCTCGTCCGCCTCGATTTTCTTTTATTACTATGCCTGTAGAAGATTCTCAGCCTCGGTAGCCCAGTGGTGCGACGCCTTGCGATGCGATAAGCACCTCTGAGCGCGTTTCTGGGTGGGTGACCATTTTCAACCGTTTAGGCTGGCCGTGGTTCAGATTCCACGTAGGTCCCTGTAGAGGTGTAGGTCCCTTTCCTTACTACTAGTTGGTAGGGTTGATCCTGACCGGGTTGGTACCATCGCATTTAATGGTCGAAGCGGCAATGAAAATTGTCCGTGTTTTCCATCCAGTTCAATGAAGAATTCATTCATTCAGAATCTTCCTGATATTGCTCGGCTAGCGATATAAGGAAGATTCTGGCATGGCACCTAGTTCCCATGTGGTGTGCTAGGCTAATATCCGATTTTCAGTATGATTTTTTTCTGGTCATGATAACGAGTTTTTCAGGCGCCATATCTAGCTAACGCAACCACTTGAGGCAGGCAGACCGGCATATTTGGCATCGGGGGGTCGTTCCCTAACCTGTGAACCTAGTTTCAGCCATTTACGTTATCATTCCCTGAAATGTCGTGACCTCCTAGGTCACGACATTGAAATAGGTGAAATGTACTTGTGTCGCACGCGCGGCTTGACGAGGCGAGAGGCGAGAGTAGGGCTGCGAAGTCGTTTTTTTTGTAAACATTTTGATTCGTCTTGTAAAAAAAGTGCCCAAATTCTCGGTAGGGAATACTTTTACTCTTGTTTTCTTAATATTTTGAAGGTTTAGGTTTGGTCAATTCCAAGATTTTGTGGTTCGGTAATGGTTGGTATGGTTTTGTAACTACAATAATATGAAACAGAACTCAGCGTGGGAATATCTTTTATTGTTATTTATGACACCCGGCTCTTTGGTTACTTATTTGTTTCAAGCCATGACACGAAGCCTGCGATCCCCGTGAACAAGGACGGCAGTGTGGACTGGCAGCTTGAGAGGTCTCGGAATGACGTCAAACCGATCTGCGAAAACAACGTACAAAGTATTACATTACATACACACTTATTATATCGATCAATTCCTAATTGAGCTGTACATGTAAACATTTTACGATAATGTTTGCCTGGATTCCCTGAGCCACAGACGATTTGTGGGGTCGCTCAGTCTGTTCTACAGGCACTACCATGGACGTTGCTCTTTGTAACTTCCCATATTCCTCCCCATCCGACCTATATCCGAGCAACGTCCATAATAAGACCTGTAGAACAGACTAAGCGAACCTACAAACTGTCTGTGGCTCAGGGACTCCAAGTCAACGGTGAGTTATGGAACTCCAACAAGACGGACCGCTCGGCGCTGTATTGAGTCTAAGGACGCCAGCAGGTACTGGGGACTACCTTCCCAAATGTGGCTACATAATTCTATTAACGGCCTTATTACTGATTTGTGCAGAAGTAATTAAATAACTTTCTGCAACGGTATAGAATCCTCAGTTTCTGCGATGCAATTTAGGCCTTGCAGTCAATAAAGCGCCGAAAACCCACGTCTTTCGAGATGTTGCAGCCCAGTAGGTTGAGATGCTCCGAGACTAGAACCACATCGGCTTGAAAACTTGCTAGGAGAGGAAAGGGATTTGCCTTGGCAGAGAAAACAGCATTGCGTCTTGCAAACGGTGAAGGCGACAAGGTTCTCCCGGCCCCAGATGCCAACTTTTTCGATATCATTATCCACCTTATCAACCACAGAACTCCCTGGGCTGCGCATCTCTGCTCCTCCAATCCCTGACATACCCCTCATGCTTGTGCTGTCATCAGCGTAACTGTAAATCATGCCTAGTGCCAGTAAATCTTTGATGAAGATTAAAAAAACGTAGGTGACAGCACGGAGCCCTGCGGAACACCAGCCCCAATCGGAAAGTCGTCCGAAATTGCTCCATCAACGGCAACGTAAAGAGCGGCCCGACAGGAAGCTGGTGATCCATGAGCAAAGCTTGGGTGGAATGTCGAAGGACGGGAGCTCGCTTAGAACGCCCCGATGCTAAACACGGTGAAGGCTTTGACGATGTCTAATGTCACTGCCAGCGACTCCCCAAAATTGTCCAGTTTTTCAGCCCATATATGCGTAACGTACGTTAGAAGATTTCCTGTTGACCGTGCTTTTCGGAAATCGTACTGCTTGTAACCAAGGAGTTTGTTTGCTTCTAAGTACTTTAGGAACTGCGAGTTAATTTAACTGTACACAAAAGGGAAGTTATGGACTGATAGTTGGAGGGATTCCTTGGTCGCCCTTTTTCGGGACGTGGGACCTTTTCCATCAAGTGGGAACGATACCCAGGATGTTTATGCTATAATACAATTATGAACCTGAATTCGAATGCGGTCTACGGCAAAGAACTAAGTCTGTATGATTGTATTTGTGTAGATGATTTTCAAAGAACTTATTTAAAAAATACCATTTTAGATCTCAACTATTTGATCGGCGAAGCTGACAAACCCACTTATTCTTTTTTTAATATACTTGACCCTTTTGTTACATGTATGATTTTGGTGGAATATAAAAACTTTCTGAAACTACTCACAAGCAGAGGTCGCGCATCACGGTAAACAACCAAAGGACCACCGGAGTCACCGTTGCAGACGGCGCCACCTTGAATTCCGCTCGCGCAGATGTTCTCTTCGGTGACGGGTGTGGGTAGGGTGGCGGCGCACGCGTAATTAGAGATAATGGTCACGGTGAGACGACGCAGAAACTGAGATGCGTTTGTGTCACCTGTTATGTCAAACAATAATCGGATCTATCAGTCTATCATATCAGTGTCCAAAACACCAAAATATTACTGAGTTAAATAAACTTGTCTTATAAAAAAACTATGCTGTTGAATATGTATGTGCTTTCGTGAACATTCAGCTCAAAATGCAAATGATAGTGGAGATTTTAGAGAGTTTAAATTTTACTAATGCTTAAAGGTGTTCAGAGATTGTAGTCAAATTTCTTGAAAAATCAATGAAAAAAATGCAAATAATGTCAGCAATGGGCGCCCATACGATAGTTACCGCGAATCAAATTAATTAAAATGAATAGAGTTATTTACAACGGAATTTCCTCGTCACCGGTATTATGTTGCCTCAGCCTAAATGCTTTATCAACAATTATGCTGAAATACCAAAAGTGATGATCGTACAATCACATTAAAAACCATACATTACTTACCATTTGATGTTCTACCCCAACCGCTTACGTATGCTACATCTCCAATTAACGAATCTTGTGACTGGTCCTCCGTAGAAAGAGCCACCGGTTGAATGTATGCTGTAAACAAACATAATATGAGGTTCAGCGATGTACCATATACTATATATCTTCAAATACGTTTACTACACCTCTTTGAAATAATGCGTCTAAATTCCAGCAAGCGAAAAAGAAATGCAGTGAACGAATGTCTGCTCCTTTGCAAGGCGCAGATAAGGTATGGAATGGAGTCCCTGCCAAAGTTTTTCCCTCAAAGTACAACCTGGGGTCCTTTAAAAGTGTGTGAAGAAGCACCTGGCCGGCCGGCATGGTTCTCGCAGCCCCTGTGAAAGTCCAAAGGTCTATGGGCGTCGTCGTCTTTTCTCAGAGGTCATGGGTGGCGCTGTTTCAGAGATCCAGATTTTTTAAACTGACCCTTCCAGCTGCCAGTCGCCTTTTAGCGCGGGGATTTGCCTTTCATACCAGAGGTTGTTTTGGGTTTAAATATCTGCCCCCTTCATGCACTACTTTCTTTCTCTTTCCAAGTTGAATAAGAGCATTTCATCACGAATTCGAGCTGCTCCGTGGTTCGGAATCCATCTAAAACTGTAGGTCCCCTAGATAGTAGGGTTTAAGCGCCGATTAATGAAGACCTAGATGTTACACCAATGGGTAAATTGCGAAGGGACGAACAATAGATGCATGGATACACGTTTACGGCTATATAAATAGGATGGCGCCACTTTCGGTCCTACAACTTGCATAATAGCCAATAGATAACGCTGTAAAAACATATAATTTATTCTGCAATGAAAATGCAATTTTGTTTCAAAGTTGGAAAACATGCAACTTTGAATCAATGCACATATTTTTGATAACCCATAAAATCAAATGACTTTTGAATAGGTTGAAAGTAGTGAGCCTGGTAGCAGCGCCATCTCTTGGTGCAAACACTGTTTTTGTTGTGAAGTTACCATCTTAGTTATAAATTCATTGCAATAGAGGCCCAGCTTCCTTAACACATATTGTATGAAACTTCCGTCACTATGGCGGTGGGCCCCCCAGTAAGTAATTATTAATCTATGGTTTTAGCCTACCCGGGTTGGTACGATGCATTGGATGTAAATATGCTCGAAGCAGCAATAAAAAAATGTCCGTGTTTTCCATCCAGCTCAATGTAGCCGTGCTCATAAAGGGAAGGTCCTGGCATGGCACCAATTCCTTCGGGAATGTGGTGTGTTGGGCTAATATAACGACAGTTGTGTGGTATTAGCCATCCATGTCAGGTTGCATAAAAACAAGGATAACACGCCCGCTCGGGTTAATGTGCGAATCAAAATCGGCCCGAGCGGAGCCGGCATCCTCAGCTAGCGAGTAGGTAATGAATAACGTACGTGTGAAGACTACGGCGGTCGGCAGCTTGACGACGGCGATGTCGCTGAAGGTGGACCAGGGATTGTAGTCGGGGTGGAGCACCCAGCTGTCGGTGTTGGCGCGGTGGGAGTGATCCTCGTACTCGTTGATCCGGTGCGCGCCGAGCGCCACCTGCACGGTGGAGGCGTGGTTCACGCCGTCGTACAGGCAGTGAGCCGCCGTCACCACCGACGTCGCCGAGATCACCGAGCCGCCGCACAGCCCCGTGCCGTCGATCCCCGGAACCGTCATCATAATCGCCCCCTGCGAAAATATGCCTTCAGTTCAATGTGACCAAACAAGCAAAAAAGCCGTATATATATAAAGGTTATCCACTAATTGATTGATACTTGGACATAAGCCTTCCGGAAATAATGCATCCATCGCTGTTATTTCTATGTTAAGGGCCTGGTACTAGCCAAATCGCAAAGTTAGACGAGGCACCCCAAGTTAACTAACTAAGTCTGACGATTATAAGTGTCATTCTTACAATATATGATTCCTTGTCTAGGAATCGACCTATTTTCGTTAATGTATGTTTCCTTTTTCTATACAAAATACATTGCGGAAACGGTGTCCATTTCCGAACTTTTTTGACTAAATGTAGAAATCTAAAAGCAAATGGAACTTTTTGTTTATGCATATATGCTTTTTTTGCTTATATCTAGAAATCGAATTACTTTCAGATTTATAATGAGAAAAAATTACGTTTTTTATTTTTATTATTATTTAAATAAATGATGGAATCAAAACATATTAACAATCCATTATCAGTCTGGAGTTCTATTTGGATTTGCTGAAGCGTTTCACTACATATTATTACATTTGTTAAAAAGTGCATTTGTATGGCGCGAGTAGTTGGCTAGTCCTAGCGCCTTAACCTATTTATTTACAGATATATAGACATGAACGTGTGTATTTCATACACAGCACATGATGGGATTTAAAATAAAAATATGGATAACAAAAATGAAAATCTAAAATATTAAGTAAATATACTTATTCGTACTAAGCAGTTACGTCGCCTATTCCAAGTAATGTGACATGTATGTATGTATCATCGACCGTGAACCATGCATGTCACATTCCATCTAATATATTATTGCATTTGTGAATTTAAGTTAGTTATGGTGCTGTCTCTACAATTAACACAATAACAACAATCGTTGTTATTAATATTAATTCTGCCTACAGAATGAATATCATAAATAAATAAGAAAAACAGCTAATCTGGTTGTCTGTAGCTGCACACCCCCTCTTGTGTCCCGCGCCGCCATCTCATGTGGAATTGAATTGATATTACAATTTTACTCTTCGAGCTTTTTGTTCAGCAAATAACTCTATGTCCTTGTCATAATTGAACTCGTGTGCAATTCGATTTTCCATCGCTAAAATTGCAAGACTCGAAGCGTTGCTGGCGCATAGAAGATCACATATAATTTTTAATTCGTTTTAGTTTGATAAAACTTTGCTCACAGCTTGCAGATGTAGTAGGAAGCATCCTGAAAATCGTGCGCATAGATCTTTTGCAACAGATAGAAACCGTTAGCCTTTTCTATATCATCAAATAAGAGCGGAGCTTGCTTTTTAAAAACCTGGTATAATTCAACGGCGCTTAAATCTCGCTAGATTTTTCGAGCCAGATCTCCTCCATACTTTTGCAGTTCTTCAATTGACATTTTCAAAATATCAGTACCAGCAAAGCAAAATTCAAATTCAGCATTGTAGCGCAATCAACCATCATTATTTCTTTAGAGAATAGTTGAACAGGTTGGACTGTTTATAATTCGTCTTCACACATCTCATCGACATGTTTTTTAAGTTTCGGGATTCCTTTGTTTTGCAAAATAGGTAAACGGAACCCTATTACTAAGCCTCCGCTGTCCGTCCGTCCGTCCGTCCGTCCGTCCGTCTGTCACAGGGCTGTATCTCAGTAACCGTAACAGATAGACAGCTGAATTTTTCACAGAGTGTGTATTTATTTTGCTGCTAACACAAAAAGGTAAGATTAAAAAAATATTAAAATTAAAGGGCCCCCCCCATACAAAAAACGTGATTTTTTTGTATTAATTCTTTTACGATGGTACGGAACCCTTCATGGGCGAGTCCGACTCGCCCTTGGCCGGTTTTTTTTAGCAACTTCTCCAGCCTCTTTTATCCAATATTCCATTAGATTTTAGTCTCATTTTTTTACAAAGTTTTGAGCAGACCATTCATGAGTGAGACGTAACGGGCCAGTATTATATCTTCTTTCTGAATTTCTATATTGACTCGATTGATTTCGCGGAGAATATTCGTCCAAATAGTTAAATTAATTAAAAAAATATATTTATAGCAGTTAAAATATGACTTTCCTCGTACTTAACTTCTGGAGCATGAGAAGTTTGCTTAACTTCTTACAAGGCTTCCGCTATTTCTGGCAAATTATTTATTAGGGAATTCACAGCAACATGTTAGGCCGACCATCTCGTATTTGAATTTGTTTTAATGGAATTTTTCATAATGTCCCACCTAGTAGCCAATAAGAAAGTATTTCAGTACACTTTGAATAAAAAGGCTGTTTTACTTCTGAGTCATCCGATGGCTGCTCTACGCTCGTTTTACATCGGGCGTCGTGTATGGCCTTGGCGGGAGTCCCGTCCAAAACGGACATGTATAGGGAGCTTTAGTTAAACTTTATTATCGCGCTGCGAGAGTAGTCATTTATGCTAATGTGAATGCTGAGTGAAATTTGTGTACTATTATTTATTCCGGGGTTGAAGTTAAGTTGTCCATTCGTCTGTAAAGTGTGAATTTGGCCGCCCTCTGAACATACCGACCGGGGCATAGGCCCCGGCTCTGCCCCCCCCCCCCCTAGATCCTGGGCTGCGAAAGAATAACGTTTGCGTCATATTTCCTCAAAAAAGTGTACCCATAAATACACCTATTAGACAAACTTTATCGATCCTGCTATTCGCGGGCTTGTAATTCAGATTTTACGTAGCTATGACTGTTGGTGTAAAACAAGATGCATCAATACTTAGCTTAACCTATGGTGATACGACAGTTTTACCTCAGTGCTTATTCACTGAGTTAATTAAATCCGTGGATTAATCAATCGGTTTGAGAGGCAACTTACAGTTACGGTTCTACCAAATAAAATTCAGCATTGTAGCACAATCAACCATCATTATTTATATCAGAAGTTTGGCTATCAGAAGTTTAACCATGTACATGCAATTCAAAGGTGTTTGGTTGCTGGTTACTCGCGGTGGGTTTCTCTTAACTTACTTATTTAACGACACAATAGAAAAGTTCAGACTTCTATAAAGGGTCTGAATAATTTTAAGAACCTTTTTTATGGGTTATAATATCGCCAAGTGCGAGTAGACTCGCACAAAAAGGGTTCCGTACCGTCATACAAAATTTAAAACAAATAATTGACGTTTTTGTATTCCCCCTCAATAGTTTTTTTATTTTACTTATTTATTATTATAGCGGCAAAAAATACACACTCAGTCAAAATTGTAGGTGCCTACCTATTACGGTTCATGAGATCCCTGTCAGACGGACGGACGGACGGATTGACAGCGGAGGATTAGTAATAGGGTTCTGTTGGCACCCGTTGGGTACGGAATCCTAAAAATCTAATGGTAAGTTCTCACCTGGTATGGCACCTCGCCAACGATCGCTTCATAACCACCGATAATGCGCCCACTGGCCGGGGCGACGGCGGCGCGGTACGCTGCCTGCGCCTCCCCCGACAGGAAGCCGACGAAGCTGCGTCCCTCCCCCGCGCCACCCACCACCGCCGCCTCCGCGCCCAGCGCCGCCACCAACACACACAGCACCGCAGCAGCTTTCATCCTGAACGTGTCGACCGTCGAGACGCTCACCGCGCTTCCGCCTGTCGCTCCCTTTTATACCTTACTGATAATCTTTGTAATTCCGATATCACTCGTCGACTCTGAGATATGCGGACTTAAGAATGGTATCGTCCTTATCTTCTCGGATCTAAAATGCATCCAACTTGTGTGCAGATAAACATAAACTTACCACACTTGCATACCCCTTTTAAAATGGAATTACGTGTGGTAGAGCAAATATTTATCATGCTTAAACAACTAAACAAGCAAATAGTAGAAATTAGTTTCTCTACCGCACCGCCAGGATATGAAACTGTCTGCCGGCGGGTGCCTTTCCTCATACCTATAACCTGAGAGTCTTTAAGCGTAATTTGAACAAGCTGGATAGCTCAGCGATAATCCGTACATCCGCTGGTATGCGGTTCCTCGCTGAGCGTGGTATCGCGAGGCGAGGTGTATTTGGCTTTTCTGAGCACCTTTGGTCCTCGGCACAGCGTTTTTTATAAAACAAATTGGGATTAATAAAAAAAAATGTTTTAAAAAATAAGCCAGGATTCGTATCGCGCGCCAGGGTAAATGGACTCGTACGCTCATGTACCGGGGAACTGAGAACAAAACACATATTATGAAACAAAAACCGGCCAAGTGCGAGTCGGACTCGCACAAGAAGGGTTTCGTACCATCGTACAAGATTTATTACAAAAAAATCAAGTTTTTGTATGGGGCCCCCTTTAATTTTAATAATTTTTTAATCTTACCTATTTGTTGTTATAGCGGCAAAATAAATACACACTCTGTGAAAATTTCAGCTGTCTATCTGTTATGGTTACTGAGATACAGCCCTGTGACAGACGGACGGACGGACGGACGGACGGACGGACAGCGGAGGCTTAGTAATAGGGTTCCGTTTTCACCCTTTGGGTACGGAACCCTAAAAATCACCGCAATCGTGACACTCTTCACCATCTCTTGTTTTAGCTTTTACATATCCGAAAAGAGATAGCTACACTTGCAGCTTCACCCGCATTCACACAACGATGTTATTTAATAATATGAAAATGTTATTTGTTTGTTCGTTTTAAACAAAACAATGGCAAAAAAAAACACTTGTGACATATCCTACCAGTATACCTGATATCACTTTTCTTCCAGATATCACGAAAGCATGTAAGGTAGCCAATGAATTATAAGTCAATGAACGTAGTAAAGAAAAGTAATAGAAAGTGTAATAAAACTTAAGGCTGTCCTAAAGGCAGCGGACATCGAAGATAAGTTTTTTAAAAGCATTTGCCGCCGGGACGATACTGCACTGGCACTACTTCATTGCCATGGATGGAAAACACGGACATTTGCTATTTCTGCTTTGACCATCTTTCACTCAATCGATGGTACGTGCCAACTCAGGCGGGACTAACATTATCACCTTATTTTTATGCGACCTGACATGGATGGCTAATACCACACAACTACCGTTATGATATTAGCCCAATGCACCACATTCCCGAAGGAATTTGGTGCCATGCCAGGACCTTCCCTTTCTGAGCACGGCTACATTGAACTGGATGGAAAACACGGACAATTTTTCTTTGCCGCTTCGACCATTTATTCATCCAATGCGATGGTACCAACCCTGGTAGGGGAAGGGGACCTACAGTTTTACATGGATTCCGAACCATGGAGCAGCTCGCAATCGTGCCGAAATGCACTTATCGAACTCGGAAAGAGAAAGACAGTGGTGCATGTCGGTATTGAACCCAGGCCTCTGGTACGCTAGGCCAGTCCCGGCGCCACTAGGCTACGAGTCGCTTAAGTAGTTAGTAAGAAAGAGAAATTATATTTTTAAGTGGAATCCGAACTACAGCCAGCCTCAATATCGAAAACGGTCACCCATCCAAAACCCGACTGCTCCCATAGATCCTATACGTAGATCCAATCTGCATATAAATTGAGTGAGTAGTTCACAAGTTATGAGCCTTCAACCCCACCGGTCACCCCTTTCGTAATTTAGAGTGATGTACTCTGCCAATTTCTATTCTACATGCGGGAACAGTTCACTTATTGTGTTGCACGCTCACGCCTCTGGTAAGTTAGCCTGATTTTATATAGCCAAGTAATGCGCAGATTTAGGCTAAACTAGATACAAACCGCATCTAAATCGGGTAATCGGTTCTCAAGTTAAAACATTTCATACTACTGGTCACCTCTCTGTTAATTTGTGATTAGCGTGATGCTAAGTAGCCCTAAAATTTCCGGAAAAAATCGAGCCACACGTAGGTACAATTACATATGTAGCATCAATATTGGATGAGCCATACAAATTGTCATCCCCTGTATCACCCTCTTCATTTGATTCATTTTTTCAACATGGTGTGAAGAACCACCCAGTCGGCCAATACTCGTCGGAGCAGCAAAACGCTGTCCTTCCCTCCTCTTCGGAATTGCTCAACGCGGAACAGGTAGGGAATTAAAATACAATTTCACTGTCGACATTCCGAAAATAAGAGCCAACCGATCCTGTCGATCCTTTATCTATAGGTTCGGTAAACTATGGAATCGACTCCCTACCGGTATATTTCCTCCAAAGTGCAACCCGGGGTCCTTCAAACATGGTGTAAAGTAGCACATGGCTGCCGGCATGGTATTCGCAGCCCCGTGAAAGTTCGAAATCCCATGGGCACAATATCTGTATAACTATATTATTGTAAAGTCTCATTAAAATCCATTCAGCAGTTTCTACGTAAAAGAGTAACAGACATCCATACTTACAAACTTTCGCGTTTATAATATTAGTAGGATTAGTAGGATGGTTCCGCTTACATACAATTGTCCCACTGCATCTCGTTCATTCTCAGCCGTTAATGTTGAAAGAGTCGGCTTTGTGTCATATCTCTGAAACTTCCATTCCTATACCCATCTGTTGTTAGAAAAATGAGAGTTCTCATCTAGATCTACCTTACTGTCGTACCCAATTTGTGTTGTCATTTTTCTGGATCTTCTATTTCTAGAACAAACATGTTGGTACTCAAATGAAGGTTTTCATTTAGATCAACCTTCCTTTTTGCCATGTTTAAATTGCATCGTTTTATATCTATATTTCTAAACCGATCTTGTTTGTACTCTGGCTGATTTTCGACTGACGTGTTTTAACTCTAGTGGAAATTTAAAAACCTATGTTTTAAATTTCCAATAGAGTTAAAACACTCCGATAAATGATGGTAAGACCGTTAAACCTTAATTCATTTTCTATAAGAAGATATTACGGAATTGTTCCTTTGGTTTAATTGCTATCTTCGTTCTTCTCGTGCTTATGCCCGTTTAACACCCGCCATTGCTACACATGCCATTTTCAACATTTTATGCCATTCGTGTGATCTTCACCTACCTCATTCCAGCATGCCTGAAGTGACACAATATCGTCCGTATGTTCGACTGAGAAATACATCGTTGCAGAAATTAAAATAAAATGAAACAGAGCTAAGTATGAGAATAGCTTTTATTGTTGTTTAAAACGTTTGACTTGTTAGCTTACATTTCTGAGTAAATCCATGGCAGGAAGCTTGTGATCCGCGCAAACATGGACGGCATTATAGACTCGCAGCCGAACAGGTGGCGGAATGACGTAACGCCGACCTGCCAAAACAACAAAGTATTACATTACATGCATCCACACACTTTTTCATTTCGATCTTTAAAAATCGTCACGGGATTACCACCAATCAACTCAAGTTTGATCTATGTAGACATCTAAATATTTTACAATGACTATTTTGTTGTCCTAAATTAATAAATAAAATTAATCAGTAAATACATTAATTAATTGACTTATTCATATTCCCACCGATTGAACCTGTAGTTTTCAGAGTGATCGTGTATCATAATTTTTCATACGGCGCCACAGATGTAACCACGTCAGAAGCAGTTTAGTGACAGGTGTCACAAGGTAGAAACCAAATGTTCTTATGTGTCACCGTGATTTTGTCAAAACCCTGACTTTATAGTATCACCGGTGATATAGTATAATCGCGGAATTGTCAATTTTAAAATATCAATACAATAGATTGTGAAATGGCTGGTTAAGTTAGGTTTGGTTAGGTAAGGTTATTACCTACTAGATTCCATAAGATTTGGTAGAAGACCAAAGGGCCACCGCAGTCACCGTTGTAGATAGCGCCACCTTGAAGTAATCTGGTGCAGCTATTACCATGTTCAAAATAGCGTGGTAAGAGGCGATGCAAGGTAGCAAAATACTCGTATGTGTACTTACAAGCAGAGGTCGCGCATTATGGTATACAACCAAAGGACCACCGGAGTCACCGTTGCAGACAGCGCCACCTTGAAGTCCGCTCGTGCAGATGTTTTCTGGAGTGGCGAGTATGGGTGACGTGATGGAGCACACGTTGTTAGAGATGATGTTCATCGACACCCGAAGCAGCATCGGTGATGCATTCGTACCGCCTGTATGTTAAACAATAATTCAATGTATTAGAATTGTCAAAAAAAAATCAAGAAAAAAAACTAATATTATATTGATTTAAAAGTCGTTCTGAGAAATGTGATGTTATGACATATTTATTTGCTTTGTCTAACCTAACCTAACCTAACCCAACCCGGCGGCACTAACTCAATCGCGGGCACGGTACAAAACTGTGCTGTTGCGCTCTGGGACCTTCTCTGTTTCAAAGAAAAAGACAGGCTCCGTGATGGGGAAGATGCAACATGTCCACAAAAAAAGACAATGTGTATAGTGTATGATTTGGTAAGATTTACGAAAATTTTAATTACAACACGACTTATAGCTAAAAGTTAACCACGACCGTTGTAGTCAAATATCTAACAAAAACCAAATAGATTATAAATCTTGATTAAATAAGCTATGTCTGATGACTAATCTTTTTAAGATATTATTACTTTATCATTGCGTAATCTACCTCCAAAGTTATTGCATAAAACGCGTGAAAAATCCGAACTTTCGGATCTTATAACTTAGGAACCAAACACAATTTTACAATGCCAACGGTCATCAGACATCTAGTTCGATCAAATAAAGCTATTTTGAGCAAAATTTGGGATCTCTGACAAGTAATATGTGCGTGATCTTCTTTCCCCGTTTGTATATTCCCCATTGCGTCAATGATGAAATCGGTTTTAACTTCTCTAGATAACTCGATGAGTACCTACGGCATTTTCTGTGATCTATCAAAAGCATTTGATTGTGTAAATCACGAAATACTGCTAGGGAAACTAGAACATTATGGTGTTACAGAAAAATAATTAAGTATATGTAAATCCTATCTATCAAATAGAAAACAAGTCTGTGATGTAAACGGCACTAAGTCTGATGTAGAATCGATCACTATGGGTGTACCGCAGGGCTCAATTCTAGGACCATTGTTCTTTTTGATTTACATTAATGACATTTCAAGCTGCATCGCAACAGACATCGAGATGGTTTTATTTGCTGATGACATATCATTAATTGTAAAAGATCAAAATATATCGGACCTGCGGGTGTCCTTTATACAAGCCATAAACTCACTAAAATTATGGTTTGAAGCCAATAACCTTCTTTTAAATGTAAGTAAAACTAACTTAATGCACTTTGTGCTGGGGACCCAGAAACGCTGTGTGAATCATGATGTTTTAAATGCAGCACATGATTTGTCTTTGAGTATAACTAAGGAAATAACATTTCTTGGTGTAGTATTTGACAATCGTTTTACATGGAAACCACATATTGACAAGCTTGCTGCTAAGCTTAGCTCTGCATGCTATGCAGTAAAAAAAATTAAGGAGCTTTGTGGTTTAGAAGCTGCTAAATCTGTCTATCATGCCTATTTTCACAGCATAATGTCATATGGGCTGATGTTCTGGGGTGATGCAGCTGAAGTAAATCGTATATTTGTTTTGCAGAAAAGAGCACTGCGATGCATGCTAGGCATGAGGACGAGAGATTCCTGTAGCAAGGTGTTTGGTGACGTAGGAATCTTAACTTTGCCAAGTGCTTACGTTTTTCAAAACATCTGCTATGCAAGAAAACATATAAATGATTTCACCCTTAACTGTGATGTTCATAACTATAACACAAGACACAAGAACAATGTGAAAGTAATTCGTCATAAATTAGCCAAAACATCTAAGAGTTTTATATGTAACAGTGTTAGATTTTATAATAAATTGCCCAAAGAGGTGAGAGATTTATCTGAAAAATCTCTTAAAGTTAAGGTTAAGAAGTTGCTAACACAGAAGGCTTACTATTGTATTAAAGATGCCCTAGCTGATAAATTTGAATTTACTGAGATTTTGACTGCCTGCTGACTGGGTACAAAAAGTATCCTATTATTATTACTATTTAGACTAATTTAATTTTTACTAATTTTTGACACCTGATACATTTTGTATCTTTACTACTTATATGATAAGTACTGCTTGTAGTATGAAATTACTAACCAATCGATACAATTTCGTATCAATAATGACGAGGGCTCTATACACCCGAATTTTATTTTATTTTAGTTAAGCATTATTAGTTTCTCGGTATTGGTCAAAATCTCATATAGGAATCTATTATTACTTTATTGATAGGGATGCTCTCAAACCATTATACTCTTAATTGTCTGTAGGTGGTAGCATTTAAAGGGATATGTAACTATGTGATCAGCTGACAGTAGTAGTTTATGACAAAACTCATAGTATTAAAACCTAATGTGCAAGTGTTTCACAGTGTTGTGTTGCCACAGGAGCAGTGCATCGCTTAAAGGTCCTTGCTTACGGTGAAGCTTGGCTCAGGTTACCTCTTTCCCTAAAATATGGTTGAAAGAGGTAATGGCTGTGCCCGGCGTGATGCTCGTGAACGGGTGCTGTTTGTGGGGACTGGCCTGCTCCAATTGGCAACATATTAGTTGGACGGAATTGTCTTTGCAAATAAAATGATATTTGTCATGAACTGTTGCATACGGCATGGATTGTAAATGTTTGTGTATTCATGTGAATTTAGTGTTTTACCTATGTTTTTGTTAAAATAATTGACAAACACTTTTGTAAACTTAGACTAAGTGAACGTTGAAAAAAAAACAGCGGAGTTTCTTTCCAGTTCTTCTTCGCTGTGTTTTGTTTTGCTGAACTGACCAATGCTAAAATATGACAAATCCGAGTGCAGTGTACTGTCTATGGATGGTGAATAAACAATACAATACAAAAGTATGGGGAGTTGAGCGGGTTGGGCCACCTTAATTAGTGATCTCGTTCTAAACAATGACTGCGGAGTTTTACAATCATTATTTAATTACTACTACCTAATGCGTGTCTCAGTAAGTATTAAAATTTTATAAAATATTTTTTTTAAAATAAAAATAATGGTTGGTGGTGATGACAATTACACATGAAACAAAATATCGGTTACCGTATCAGATATGCACTTTGAGGAAATTTTGCAGTACATTTTTCAGTAAGGGCTGCTTGATTTGACGAATAATACGTGCAATTTGTTAGTACCTCAGTCTCAGGGTGGTTCGCATTGACCTTACTTCTAAAGCCGGAGAAAATAGTTCAAAAAAATTAAATCGCAACTTCTTGGCGGCCATTTAAGTAGCAGGATAGCATCGAAACCACAGGTACAGCGATATGTGATTGAGTTTGCATTCCACTAAAAGACACCCATTTCCTTACATTTGAATGTCTTCTGTTATCTGTTTCTGTACCTATGAAAATAAGTAAATAACATAGTTTTGATAGAAGTGGTATTTTGTTACCAGAATCAATAAATTACTTGCCATTAGATGTAATTCCCCATCCGGATGCGTATCCTATCTCTCCAACAAACGTATCTTCTAACTGGTCCATGGTAGGCAGAGCCACTGGTTGAATGTATTCTGTAAATAAACAAACGCAGTACAATTTATGCAACCAGAGTGACTTTAGGTGGTCTGTCAATGCATTCAGGGATTCAAGTATTAATACAGTAGTATGACGACAATATATGTCCGTTCGTGTGTCAAAGTCCTATAAGTTATTACATTTTTGGCGGCCTTTCATAAATGCATAGCGTAAACATAGCACTTATTTTTATGTAAAATGGTAATTAAGTTTTTATTTACCCACCACCTAGTAAGTTAGGAAGGGGCCTACAGTTTTACGTGGAATCCGAACCACGGCCCGCCTCTACGGTTGAAAATGGTTACCCATCCAGAATCAACTGCGCTCAGGTGCTTACCCAGCTTCTCGAATCGCAAGGCGTCGCACCACTGGGCTACCGAGGCTGACATAGGCCTGCCCTTGTAACTTTTTTTTATGAAGAACCGGTTATGACCTTGGAGTCTTCAAGCGTAATTTGAACAAGCTCGACTGCTCAGCAATTGTCCGCAAATCCTGGTATGGTGCCTCGCTAAGCGTTATTTCGCGAGGCCTTTGGTCCTGAGCGCAGCCACTCATACCGGGTTTCCATAAAAATAAAATCAACAATACATGTTGTATGCAAAACCATGTCCGCCAACTAACATGGTACTAATTCGAGCAAGCCAGTCCTCACAAACAGCACCCGATCACGAGTAGCGATGGGCGATTTTAATATAAAAAACAATCGAATTGTTCGGCAATGTATTCGAATGTCAATTTATTCGTCGCGATAAAACAATCGAATAAAAAATCGAATCGCGCTACAATCGATGCGGGCAGAGTAGCGGCAGGCGGCGCATCTCCGCCAGTTTTTCGCGACCCGGGTCTGACCGAACGAACCGAAAATCTTCCACAAAAATTTTGAATGACCAAAAAAAAGGTCATGCGTCCGCAGGAGTTCCAAGTTCGCAATCGTTCCCAAAAATGTTATCGGATGTGCAAAAAAAAAAGTCGTGCGGTCCTCAGAAGTCCTAAGTCTACTATTATTCCGAAATTGTATCGAATGAGCAAAAAAAAAAAGGTCGCGCGACCAAATTACCCGTGACCCATCGCTACATATCGCACTGTACTGAGCGAATTAAACGGCGCGCGCGTACAATTGTATTCGGTGCGGTGCGTATGCGCTGCTCGTCAATTGTGCGCGGCGCGTACAATCGCATCGAGATGAAAAATCGGCCAAGTACGAGTCGGGCTCGCACACGAAGAGTTCCGTACCATCGAACAAGATTTAACACCAAAAAAAAAACACGTTTTTTGTATGGGGACCCCCTTTAATTCTTATTATTCTTGAATGTTACCTATTTGTTGTTATAGCGGCAAAAATAATACACACTCTGTGAAAATTTCAGCTGCCTACCTATTACGGTTCATGAGATACAGCCCTGTGACAGACGGACAGACGGACGGAGGCTTAGTAATAGGGTTCCGTTTTCACCCTTTGGGTACGGAACCCTAAAAAGAATTATTTTTCATCTCAGCCCTTTAACCGTAATTCCAATAATAACAACCATCTTGACACGTTAAAATAAAGCCAACTAACGCCCGGTTCCACCACCTCCAGCTACAAAAATCCCAAAGTTATCTTTCAGTTACATCATACAAATATTGCATGTAGCCGAAAGTTAACTATCGGATTTCAGGTAACTGGAGGTGGTGAAAACAGGGGTAAGTAAATTTAAAGTAGAATAAAGTTCTTACTGAGTGAAAATATAAAATTTTACTGCATCTTTTGACTGTGTGCCATAACTGTTTTCTTTGTTTCTCTAACTGCGTGAAAACATTTTTTCGCTTTAAAATCTTTTAGAAAAGGTACTGTCCAATCTGGTAAAATTACTGTACCTCTTAAAACTGGACATTTTGTGTCCACGGCTGGTTTTTTAGTCAGCTGTAATATTTTATCAGTTCAATATTTAATCACGTAAATAACCATTTCAAAATCATCTGATCCGTCACACGTGTTATTTTTGCCAAGCGGTAGGTACCTTTCCATAAGTTAAAATAACTTTTTAACATTTAGCCCCGGTTGCACGAAGAAACGGCTGAGTTAATCAATGTTCAAATACGTCATTTTTAGTGAACCGCATAGAGTTCCTTCCGTACTGTCGACACAAAATGCCGTGTTTAATCATACTATGACGTTGATTTTGATTTTTTGTTCTTTCGTGCACTCGGCCCTTAGTTTTTTGGCTCATTTATAGATACTTTATAGGGTGAAAACGGAACCCTATTACTAAGCCTCCGCTGTCCGTCCGTCTGTCTGTCACAGGGATGTATCTCATGAACCTTAATAGGTAGGCAGCTGAAATTTTCACAGAATTTGTATTTATTTTCCGCTATAACAGCGAATAGGTAAAATAAAAAAGTATTAAACATTTAAAAAAACAAAAAACCTTCGTGTACGAGTCCGACTCGCACTAGGCCGGTTTTTTAGCTTTTTGCGACGGGTCCCTAAAAAAACAAAAAAAGAGAAACGAACGTGTGAACTCAACGGGGGCCGGCAACTTGATGATGGCGATGTCGTTGCGGATGAGCGCGGGGTTCCAGTCGGGGTGGAGCACCACGTTGTTGGTGTTGGCGCGGTGAGAGTGCTCCTCGTACTCGTTGAGCAGGTGCCCACCGAGCACCACCTGCATGGAGGAGGCCTGGTTGACGCCGTCGAACCAGCAGTGCGCCGCCGTCACCACCGACGTCGCCGACACCAAGGAGCCGCCGCACAGCCCTGTGCCGGCGCTCTCCGGAATCGTTATCAGGCAGCCCGCCTGCGAAAAAGTACCTTCATTACAATTCGCACCTCTCGACAGAATATCAGTTGGAGACGTTCGGACCGAAACGTGTTTTTCACGTAGGCGGAGTATATAAAGACATACGTCAACTGACGGATGAGACCAAATCATTTCATACAAAATGTACTGAAATTTCTTTTTTTACAAAAAAAAAATATATTTTTAATCCCGATCTAGCTTCAAAATAATGATCTTATGTTTTAATTTTTACTTTGAAATATTGAGAAAAACCTAAGAAATTTTATGGGCAAAGAATCACTGGGTCACCCCTGATTTACCATAAAACACGGTTTTGGTTCGGGTTTTTGAACAGGTCACTTAACAATCTATAAATGCTCAGTTCACCATTATTTCTTTTAAAAAAAACTAGAAGAATCATAAAGATTTCACAAAAAAAACGTATTTATAACGATAAGAGAAAATGTCTTATAAGGCCTAGCGCCGCCACCGTCCGAAATTTACAGCTCGGCTATCCTGTTTGAAGCAAGTCGCTTCAAGAAGTTGCTTCATTTACAAAAGTATCTTTCATGTAAGCAGTATAATCAGGCGAGTTCTGAACCCAGTCTTATAAAATAAAACCAATAAATCCATATAACATACATAAATCCATACAATAATAAACCCATACAACAACATATATCAACATTGGTAAAACAAATATTACCTTGATGACATAACTTATATTACTAATCGAGTAAGTTCCACTCCAGTTACTTTAAAGTTTTTTATCTTAAGGCAAGTACAGTTGGAAATGTAATGAAAGACATTCGGTCACAACATAAAATAAGCTTTCCTTCTATATCTTTTTCTTATCTCCCATTAATAACTAGACTAGTTACTAGTGCTACATAGTTTAAATAACATTTAGAAATTAATGTATTATAATTATGATCTGAATAAACTGTGTCTTCATCATAAACAAAAATAAATTGGGTCAAAATATCTATAAAATAATATGGTACTTTAAATATCTTCATGCCTTATTTCCAATTAAATTGTATTGTCTATATCATACTATTTTATGGTCGTCTTTTTCATCAGAACCATCAACAGTTCTGTTAAAACTTAACCAAGGCTGTATCTTATCTAGTTATGCCTTCATAACGTCGACCATTTTTTCTTGTTTAGGGAGTGTCAGCAACAACGTACCTGTCATGTGGTAGTACCTTCATCACACGATATGGTCCTTGGTACTTGATGACCAATTTTTGAGATTTACCGTCGTTAGGGACCTGTCCTTTGACCTGGACAAGATCACCGACGACATATGTTTTCAGATTTTTGGTGCTGTATTTTTTAATGATCTCCCCTCATTAAATCCTCTAGGCCTGTCGAAGAAGTCACTGTAGTAGTATCGTTGATGATTGAGCTTAACATACCTTCCATTCTTCTAGTTATATTGAACTCAAACTACAAAATACTTTTGCCAGTCGTTTTATTAATTGTTGTGTTCAGGCCTATTTGTTTATCAGTAATGTAATAATCCCACGACCTATCGTCTTTACCGTGAGATGATGTGAAGAGCGCGTCTAGGATTGATCTATTGAATCTCTCAACTTGGCGCTTGGCTCTTGGGGTAGCCACGGCATTTATGACACGTTCGATTCCAAAAGAGGAGATATTCTAATAAAACTCGAGCCTTTATCTGATATGAGACGGGTTGGGACTCCGAAATTGGCTATGTGGTCTTTAAGTACCTTAACAATAGTGGCAGTATTTAGTGAAACTATCGATAAGAACGAACAGGTAACAGTTTCCTCTCTTGCTTCTGATAACAGGCCCTTGGTGGTCTACATTAATCGTATGAAAAGGTATATTGACTTTTTAGATTGGATGGAGTCCACCTTCGAGTTTTCCACCTGGTTCCTTGTGATATGCACACTCTAGACATATATGAATGCATTACAATCTGTCAGGATTTAAACTTCAACTTCTCAAAGATAAACCCTGAACTGATTTAGTGATGCGATCACTGCCAGAAGCTCATATGAGTGTAATTTGCTTTTATCTGTCGTTGTCTTGCGGCTAAAGTACGAGACAGGTTGGAGGACACCGTTCCCATTGTATTATAATAATAATAATAATACAAAATAGTTTATCTGTTTAAGTACGTTTTGATTTTTTGTATATATAATTTGTATAATTGTGTAATAGCTTGATCTTGTCTCCTACTTGACTACATTACGTCCTTTTTGATAAGGTCAGTCAATGGGGCAGTTATGAGTACGTAATCTTTGACAAATCGTCGAAAAAACAGCGAGTAAAAGAAAGCATTTTATCCAATCTTAAACCGGAGACTTTGTTACGCTGGGTCAATTAATTACAAATTATCTTGAATTGGTAGCACGTCGGTCATCGCACTATTTACTTATGATTTGCTTAGTCCAAGTTTTGAGTGTTCAACTAGGCAAAAAAAGATTACGTTTATCTGAGTTATTTTACTCAGATTGCCTTACTTTTTTGATTGACTTGGATTGCTAATGCCACACCTACTGTTAGAATATTAACCTAACTATTTACGTACAGTAAAATTTTAGAATCTTTCTTATATTGTACGGCTACATGCGAAAACCATGCCGGCCGGCCAGGTGCTTCTTCACACCATGTTTGAAGGACCTCAGGTTGTACTTTGAGGGAAAAACTTCGAGTCCATTCCATAGTTTACCGACTCTTTAGGTAAAACATCTACAGGATCAGTGGGTTCATTTTTCGGAATGTCGACAGTGAATGGGTCCATTTACTGCCTGTTCCGCGTTGTGCGATGGTAGAAAAGAGAAGGGGGGACAGCGTTATGCAGCTCCGAAGAGCACTCTCCATCGTAAAGACGATAGAATACAGCGAGAGACCCTATATCCCTTCGGAGTTGAAGGGTCTCTAAATTTAGGGATACCTTGGGATCGTCGACGAGACGCCCGGCAGGACGCTGTATCGAGTCTGGGAGCAAAGCAGATACTTAGCTGAGCCGTCCCACAAATGCGAACAATACTCCACGCAAGACCTTATCTGCGCCCTGTAGAGGACCAGTTTTTGGTCAGGCGTGACATACTGGCGCACCCTGTTGAGGACTCCCAGCTTTTTTGAGACGAGCTTGTCTTTATCCTCGATATGACGTCAAAAATTAAGGTCATGCGTCAGGTCGACACCAATAATTCCAATATGTTCGTCAATACGCAGAATTGTACCTTGGAAGGTCGGAGCTACACTGAAAGGTGTACTCTTCACACTGAATCTGTACGCCTGTGTCATGCTGGCTTTAAACTCAACGAAGTTATGAACTTTTTCCAGGGTCTCTTTGAGTTTAACAACGAGGCACCGCCTATGCTTCTCCACTTCTGTGCAGCATGTTATGGTATGTCCGGCGCAACATGTTACAAAGAAGTATTTTATAATAATTGAAATGATCTGAAAAAAGTTTTAAATATACCTTGACTGGTACAATAAATACTAGGTATATTTTAATTGAACTTCAATCAAACGCCTGTGATACCTATATCGGGTGTCAGATTATAATTCTAATTACCGGGTTTCCCTCGTCCAATGCGTTGTTGGAGATAAGAGTACATTACAGTATACAAACCACATATCTAATGGAATCCATTTTTTCTTCAACGTTTTTTTTATTTTCCACGACAAGTTATCATCACAGCATCGTTAACATACAGAAGGTATCTGATAAGTACGCCGCTATCCCCAATCGCAGTCTTTCTCACGTCACTGATCATCAACAGATGGATAAATCAAGGTGACATCACACAACCCTGTTTCACACCCCTAGAGATAGAATGGAGTGACTTCAGCGTCTGGACATGGTGGATGTTTAAGCCATATGCAGCCAGAATCGTCGACAGTACATTCACCACGAATCGGCCGTAGAATTACGTAGTAGAAAGTCCACAAATGCACAGGAGACTTTCTGGCGTTCGCAGGAACTCGCAGGAACTATTTCGGTGATACATCTCAGTAAAAAACCAGATCCATACCTCCTCTGCCATTTCTTAATCCTGTTAGAGTTTCCCAATTCTTACTGTTGTAATCGATCGAGCGAAGCGTGAGCTGTCTGTTTCTGCTTGGGCAAGAATGCTTCCGTCCGGCTGTCCGGTTGTTCTCCTCTAAAGGTTGCATTTCTTAACATATTCTCGTAAAATTTTGTTCACAGGCTCGATGATAATATGGATTGTTTTGGTCGAGCTAGTTTATGAATGTTTGGAAATAGCAGAGCCATTTTGAAATTCAATTGTCAATGGTAAAGCGCTAAATCAATAAATCTAGGTATAATCATAAACACTGTGTTAGTAGGAGCCTTTGATTACGGGAGAAGCCATTGTAGAATTCCAAATAATGGGTATAAAGCAGGTGGCTTAATTGGTACACGCAATTCCCGCGAATGGTATGTTTTGCTGGTTCGGGTCAAGCCTTGAAGTAATTTCATAAAGTAGTTCTTATACAGGGCTCTTTCTTTAATTAATGTGACCTTGCTTCACGGTCGATTATACATACATATCACATTCCATTGAAAAAGCGACGTACATGCTTAGGACGAAAAATTATATTTACTTTATGTTAAAAAATGCCACAAAAATATGTTTTTTGACCTAAGGCGATAGGAAAAATATAAGAAAAATTAAAGGATTTAGTTTTAAGATGCGCGGGAATGTTTATTCAGTTTGAAGCTATGCAAAGACAGACTCGCGAGTTCTACAGAGCGCAGCAAGCTGTCGTGGCGTCATTTTAGAAGTAATTAGCATGCACGTTCTTAAAATATTGCACTATTGCTTTACTTACGTCCTTATCAAACTGGAGGCAATCGGCTCTCATCGCGTCCTTAAGGTGGCCCTTCCCGGCGGGACTTACTTATTCGCGGGCACGGTACAAAGCCGTTCTATTGCGCTCTGGGACCTTCTATGTTTCAAAGAAAAAGACAGGCTCCATGATGAGGAGTATGCAACATGTCCACAACGCAGACAATGCGCATAGTGTGTTTGATTCGGTAAGATTTACGAAAATTTTAATTACAAAACGACTTCTAGCTAAAAGTAAACCACGACCGCTGGTTCAATCTAACAAAAACTAAATTGATTATACATTTTCCTGAAACAAGCTATGTCTGATGACTAATCTTTTAAAGATGTATGCATTTTATCGTTGAGTAATCCACCTCCAAAGTTATTGTATAAAACACGCGAAAAATCGAAACAAAATGGAACTTTCAGACCTTATAACTTAGAAACTAAACACAATTGTACAATGCCAACGGTCTTCAGACATCTAGTTCGATCAAATAAAGCTATTTTGAGCAAAATTTTAGATCTCTGATAAGAAATATGGGCGTGATCTTCTTTCCCAGTTCGTATGGGGCGGGATGGCCCACCTTAAATGGCAAAAAATTAAGGTCAGCCGTAAACCATTTTAATATCACACAAATATTTTTCGCACCTGGTATGGCACCTCGCCACGAATGACTTCGAAGCCGCTGATAATGCGCCCACTGGCCGGGGCGACGGCGGCGCGGTACGCTGCCTGCGCCTCCCCCGACAGGAAGCCGACGAAGCTGCGTCCCTCCCCCGCGCCACCCACCACCGCCGCCTCCGCGCCCAGCGCCGCCACCAACACACACAGCACCGCAGCAGCCTTCATCCTGGACGTGTCGACCGTCGAGAAGCTCACAGCGCTTCCGCCTGACGTTCCCTTTTATACCTTTATAATCTCTCTAATTACGATATCACTTGTTTATTAGAAGATACGAGGATTTACGAATCGTTTCGGACTTATCTTGGATCTGAAATGTAGCAGCAATACACCTTTTCTATGTAAGTACGGTAGAATAAATAATGAAATGAAGAAAAAATAATTTAGGTTTTTACTGAAACAATTCATAAAACTTCAAATTATGACCCTCTTCCACCACACGTTACTTTTGAGAGTCTCTAACTGAATCCGATGTTTTGGAAGAATTATATGCTGAAATGCAGTCATTGCTTCCGATTCGGCCCAATTTAATTGTGCTGATGTTAAGCTCAAACTGATATTGTCAATTAAGGCCGTGATAATAATATAGACATGAGTAAAACCATATTTTATCATTTTTAGATACAACCACTGCTTATTTTGTAATTTAAAAAATCTGAAAGATGCATTGATGGTCTAGCTATATTTTAAAGATATAACAGTAAATATCTGACGCTCCCATTCCGTGTTCAAACTTTTTTTATAATACTTTTTATAAGTATTTGCCTAGTATCAGGACACAAAGTACCAGAGACTTACAATGTTATCTTTAAATTATAGCTAGACCATCAATATTTACTTTTTTGGTTATCGAAATTCGTTGTGGCTATTTTTCAATATAATAAACTTACCCTCTTTTCAAAGTCCTTATATCCCGCCCTTAAATTAATTGTCGCCTCGCCGCCTAGGTCTACTAAACATGAAGACAAATGTTATTGACTTTTATAACTATTTTGTATTTATCACTCGAAGTGTCATCTTCAGAAGTTTTGTGAAAACTTTTGTTCTTCGTGGGAATATCACATTCAGATATTGATAGTTTAAGGACACTTTTATTTTTATTTTGTTCATTTACTTCCTTTGGTTTTAGACAGTTTGAAGAGGTGTGCCCCTATGCGGATGGTGTCCTAGGAGTGGTTTTGGACATTTGAAACTTGGGTGACCAATCTCATTAGAGTTGAAGCAAGTTATAGGCCCGGGTGGCCTAAACCGTGGCGTATTGGTAGAAACGTCATAGTTTTTGTTCAGAAAACTAGGTGCTGATGCATTGTTAGGTGTACGTCTGTCCCGTCCATTGTCTTTCCTACCGTCAAAAAAGTCTCGGTTGTGTTTTTTTTTTGTTTTTAAAGAACTCGAGGATATCCTCAGGTTTTTAAAATTTAGCCGCTTGGGAGCCTACCCTAACGCCTCTGTTGTCTACCCCGTGAACCCAAGTGAAGTAAAGTTGCTTGTGACAACATCCTATTTGACCTTTAGCACCTTTTGCGCCAAGACGAATTTGCATTGATTTAAGGCGTTCTGCAGCTAAAGGGCTCCTACGGAACAATTAAACGATTTCCTTAATTTTATCCTGCGTGTCCTTTATTACAAGAAGTGCTTTCTGGACACTTAAATTTAATGTGTGGGCAAGAAGGCGGCAACTGGAATGATAGCATGAGACGAAGTTGGAACTTGATTGTCTTGGACGATTTCGGCTTGCATCATCTGTCTAGCAGCATTATTAGCTTGAATATGCTGGAGTATTTCACTTTGTGCCATCCGATGGCAGCCATCGACACATTTTGAGACGAAACCGTTTCACTTTGAGGAAGCAGTGATGGCTGTGTCTCTCTGATTGAAGCGCACACTATGGAATGTTTTGTTTTTAAATGTCGCGATAGGTTAAAAAGACCACCTACATTAACTGACAATATTTTACCACGCAGCGTGCAAGAGACATGAAAATCTATCTCTGGTTGCATAAAAAATCTGTCTGCTTCCTGGGGAATCATCATGGTAAACTAACTCGCCGGGTAAACAGGCAAGCGAGTTATTAAATCTGACGTTTATTTGCATTTCGTAACATTGTCCATGGTAACCGTCAGCAGCGGCGTGTTATTCGGCCAAGTGAACTAACATTTTACCAGTTACCAGCAAGGTGTGAATAGCAACCAACCGTTAGAGTTAATCGATCACTAGCCTGTTCACCTGGCAAGCTAATTTAACATCGTATCCCCCAGATCTCAAACTACGTCATTAATTACTACTAGAAACTCTCCAAATTCTGGGACTATCTCGAGGTCGTCATCGAGTGGGGGGGGCCACTTTAAGAAATAAAAAAAAACGAGTCTAAGAGAAGTTTGAAGGTTACATTTTATTATTTATTATATAAAATCTTAAATCTATCAAAATTATACTTATCAATAAGAATAATCTTATTCAACGTCTTGTAAAATGTACATTATAGGCATAATTTTTAACTGTAAGTATGAACTATATTATTGCGCAATGAATATCACCACTTTCTTAGCGGCTCAGTTCTATAAAGGACCTGCACGTACAAACACAATGTTACCTACCTACCTACCTACGTGCAGCCACGATAAACAAGTATTAGCATTTGTCAAAATACACCAAATTGTTTAAAAAGCTCAGAAATGTATTTAAAATACTTATTTAGACCATTATTTCATGATTGATTTATTTACATAGTGATATGGGACCATTTTATAACTAAAACCCAAGAGTAAAGAATAGTGTATCTCCTTTTCTCTACACGTATAAATTCACAGATTTTATAAAATACTTTTAAAGGCTGAACTGTCATGGAATCGAAATAACAATAAGTACCTATTTTTATAACACTCCAGCTGTTGAAAACTAAAATGTTTTAACCCAATGATGGAGGAGTCCTGCATGATTCAAATTCTAAGAAAAACATTATGATACATACATATATGTTGCTTAAATACATGTAAATTTGCTATATTTACAAACCTTAACATTGATATGGACCTTGTTAAACATGTTGTTAATCATCGATATCGATATCTAACGAAATTATATCAGCATTGTCGGCATCGTGCGATTATACTAGGCCGCATTGGTGCCGGCGCGGGGTTCCCCTCCCGCTTCCCGCGCCTCCACCGCGCTGGTCGTGCATTTGCATGCGACATCTTGTAGTGTGTGCCGTTCCTATCCAGCGAGCATGGAAGGACGGGAGAAGTGATCGGATTTCATTCGTACGGCGGCAGAGTAAGCCACGAGTTAGTCCAAAACGTCTAATTGTAGCTAGTTCGCTTACGATTTCGGGATGCGCAACATTGAATTTACATTGCACTTAATAGCGTCCTCTGATCTCCTAACGTGTGCTTACGTGGGATTACGTGTCGTTGGAACTCATGAAATTAAGTAGTAAGATAATTCGTAACCGAACTCACTCGCCGGCGCTTCTGCTTTTTACAAGCTTTTATGACTTGCCATGTTTGTATGTATGTATGTAATGTAGGTGCATAGGTTAAGTTTTGCAAGCTGAATTAGTTCCATTTCCTCCTATCCTCCTGAGATGAATTTTTACTTCTTGGTTCAGTTACGATGACAATGCACTTCTATGGTAAGCATGACCTGAATCAACATCGAGGTATAGCTCTTCACAAAGAAACTCTTCAACGGTTAACAGCACAGAGACGAAATTTTGTTTACGCATTCAATTATGATAACCCATTCTAAGTGTCACCATGACATGGTTACTGCACTCAAGACTTTTGAGAGAGCAAGCATTTACAATGACTTACCTAATCATATTAAAGGCCAAACGTCTCTAGAAGTGTTTAAAAAAATGGTAAAATCGTTCTTCCTTGCCGATTAATGTTAAACATCTCAGGTTACTGTAACAAACTTTAATGTAACTAACTTACTATTCTCTGTAAGTAAATGTTCTGTTCTTAGAGAAATAAATAATCTTTAAATTGAAGGTTGGCTCCTGACGAGGGAACTTCTCGACGGTTAACAGCACAGGCACGAAATATTGTATACGTATTCAATAATGATACCCGGTTCTAATGTTAAGCGATATGTCCAGCGAAAACTAAAAGTTTTAAAATAAATACATACTAAAAACACCTTTTTAAAAACAAGCTTTTATTTGAAGAAAATAAACTTTAAATTAAATCAAACCCTTCCACCTAAAACATACAATTTATGTCTATGATATAAAAGCTTGTCGCGAGATTTATCTGTATCAATAAACAACAAGTATTCGTAAGAAAGGTTAAGATCTCGACAAGCTCTTATATACATAAACGGTATAGTTTTATAGGTTTGTATTTAATTAAAAGTTGATTTTCTTTTTTTTAGAGCATTTAAATAAAAGCTTGTTTTTAAAAAGGTTTTGTATATTAAGGCGCTAGGACTAGCCAACTACTCGCGCCATACAAATGCACTTTTTAACAAATGTAATAATATGTAGTGAAACGCTTCAGCAAATCCAAATAGAACTCCAGACTGATAATGGATTGTTAATATTTTTTTATTCCATCATTTATTTAAATAATAATAAAAATAAAAAAGTTGATTTTTCTCATTAGAAATCTGAAAGTAATTCGATTTCTAGATATAAGCAAAAACAGCATATATGCATAAACAAAAAATTCCATTTGCTTTTAGATTTCTACATTTAGACAAAAAAGTTCGGAAATGGACACCGTTTCCGCAATGTATTTTGTATAGAAAAAGGAAACATACATTAACGAAAATAATTCGATTCCTAGACAAGGAATCATATATTGTAAGGATGACACTTATAATCGTCAGACTTAGTTAGTTAACTTGGGGTGCCTCGTCTAACTTTGCGATTTGGCTAGTACCAGGCCCTTAAAGTGGCTGCGCCGCGCCGCTTCATCAAACCAGTTTAGGTTTCTACTCCCATTCTTCCATGCTCGCTGTTCCCTTCAGAAAACCCTACAATGACCACTTATCACACGAACTACCAGAGTCACATTGGATTTTATTTATTGGTAAGCATTTTAAAACATCAAAAATCATAAAATATAAAATTTCGTAATGCCTATAAAATAACGGAATATTTACAATACATCGAGAGATAATGCGTACATATTGAGTCAACCACAACCGTATGGTATAATTATGCATAATAAAATGTACACTTTATGTAGGTAAATATACCCACACACACTGGATGCATCTACGTACTTATTTACTATTTACAGGGCACGACCCATTGTGGGGCACACCTACCCGTGCTATATGCTAGTAAGTATATATACATTGGTAGGAACTTACTGTCTAAAGTAGAGCTACTTACTGTCTAATGCATAATCCAGCAGCGCACCACGTGCAAGTAGTCACTAACTACTATAGTTTCCCCAGTTCAACTTGACCATAGAAAATAAAGTTTTTTGTAACAAGCCAGTTGTTAGGACGCCGTGGCGATCTCGAGATTGTTTGGTAGCAGATACTATACAGAGAAGAGTGGTAACTAGCCAGCTGTTTGGTCGCCGTGGCGAACTCGAGATGGTTTGGTAGCAGATACCATTCAGAGAATAGTCGTAATTAGCCAGTTTCTTGGTTGACGTGGTTAAGTCTAGCAGAAACTATACAGAGAAGAGTATGAAATTTCCACTAGCTTAATTGACGTGGCGAACTCTGGATGGTTTTAGTAGCAGATACCGTACAGAGAACGCTTAGTAGTTGTTTGGCTGATGGAGCTGTTTTTGATATGTTTTTTCGTCAGATTCACCCGATCCATCCAGTCAATCTTTCACCCGATCCACCCAGCCTGTTGCTAAGATTGATAATCTAATGTAATCGAAATCATAATAATTCTTGTTCAGGTTTTACACGTGCAGGCAAAATATATTTTCACATCTTATTTTCATGCAATTAAATGTAAACAATAATAAAGAAGTCAAATTGTCAAATCACCTAAGTTACTAGATTGATATTTCAAGGCCAAGGTAAGCAATATTACGCTCTCTCCACAAATGAAGTTGACTTATAGTTTGAAAATCGCTGTTCCAATTTACTTGATTTCTCTGCCACGATTTATGAAAAAAAAAGAACAACGTTCAGATAAAGACGTTTATTGCCTGATATTTGATACTAAATATGAAGTAGATGGAACAGTGGTTTTCAGATCATAAGTAAACTACGTCTGTACAGGGACCATTATTTTCTGACGCTTACAGGCTCACCTTCATCGTCGTAATTGAGAAAAATATCTACAACAAATAGTAATTAGGCAACAAATGCATTTTTTAATAATCAAATACTTAATTATACCTAGAGCATGGAGGTGCAGGCCACCCAATTCTTTCTCGTATTAAACCTCGCATTAATTTAAAACCCAAATTATTTCTAAATTTTCCCAACAACAATGTCCAAATCATTTACTGTTATTTCTTTACTTCACTATCATCACCTTCTCATGTCGCTGTCGCGGCGTTTCTATTTCCACTTTGTTGTAAAATATCACTGTTTTTTGTTTATTTTTATTATTATGTTCAAGTAGCCGGAGTGTGCGGGCTGGGAGGTGCGGGATGCGGCGCGCGGGGCGCTACAGCAGTAGGTGGCGCAGTCCGGACGAGAGGTACGGCGTCGGTATCACACTGGCGTAGTAATTAACGGACTGGAACATGAGATAGGCGATCCGGAGAAGCTATCACACTATCTCGTTTGGGTGGGCGTTTTGGTTCGAGTCGTTCTGTCTTGCGCATTGCTGAAACAAAATAAAACAGATTGTCTCTCTCACAGTAATAAGACAGTTTATTAAAAATATAAAAATGTCATCAAAATTGAAAGATTTTTTAGATGTTTTCTACCTGCAGGTAAAAGGATTTTAGGTCAAATGTTTAATTAAAGTGGTTCAGAATTGTATTAAACACACCTAAGAGCCGAGACTAGGCAAACGGCTCACTATTTACAAGTCATCAAATAAAGAACAGATATTTTTAGGACATTTTAAAGGTTTACACCAGAAAAACCTCGCAATAAATACTCAAAATGTACACTTATGACGTTATTAGGTTAAGAAATATTTTTGTAAAAAGTAAAATAGTAATAAAAATTTAAGACGTTTCACATTGTGGGTTGTTGTTTCCTCGTAGTTCTTAGTTCTTTGCCTTAGACCGTTCTACCAAAAATGTAAGTTTGGCGGTAGCATTTAGGTATGAAATCATAATTGTATTATATCATTAAGGTGGACAAAAAAACTTATAGAACAGTGAAGTTTCTTTGCGGGTCCTTCTTCACAGGTTGATTGAATCCGTGGATCAGTTAAATTGTGACATGATGAGACGGCAGAGAGAAACACGTCACTTTTAGTGAACCACATGTTGTTCCTTCCATAATGTCCATACAAAGTGATATGTTTAATCATACGTTGATGTTGATTTTGATCTATTGTACTTTCGTGCACTCGGCCCTTAGTGTAGTGAGACTAACAAAAGTTGAATAAATGAATGAAATGAAATGAAATTAAGAACATGAATTAATGAAGGAAAAGTGATTACATAATAAATTAATACAAAATTTTAACAAAAAAAAAATAACCGACTTCAAAGAAAAAGCACTAAAAAGTAAAAAAAAAGTTGCCATTTTTTGTAGTTACGATTTTTGTTATTTTTTGAGTCGGCGTCAGCCGGGCACGCGCTGCGTCAATCAAAAGAACCTTGGCGACCTTGACTGACACCGACTCAAAAAATAACAAAAATCGTAACTACAAAAATAGCAATTATTTTTTTTACTTTTTAGTGCTTTTTCTTTGAAGTCGGTTATTTTTTTGTTAATTTTTTTAATTTGTTCATTTTTAGTTAATCTGAAACACAATTACTAATTTGTACACGTCCTTTCCAATAAAAAAAGAATCACCGAAATCGGTTGGTGTTATATTGAGTTATTCGTCCATTTGTCGTGCACATCTTAATACAAATTTAAGACTTATATGATTTTCTCATGGATATCATTGTCAGAACTTAACCAAATTAAAATGGGACCATTTGAGAAGCACTAGCTTTCATTTAAAAAAATAATCATCAAAATTGGTTCACTCAGGCAAAAGTTATGAGGTAACAAACATAAAAAAAACAAAAAAAAAACATACAGACGAATTGATAACCTCCTCCTTTTTTTGAAGTCGGTTAAAAAGAAAGTTTTTCACAAACATACTCACGTCTTGTTTTCTTTCCCACGTTTTCATGGCAGATTTATACTTCTCGAATTCGTGGCACCAATTTGAGTAAATTTTTTGATACTCGTTACTCTTCTCCGGGGGTGTACACCTGGAATTAAGCAGAATAGACGTTTTATATCAATGTCAATTCAATAAAGTAAATTAAATGTAATGTTCTGTGGTAGCTTTGAAATGTAAGAGTCGATTGCATCCAGTTAGTAGTAGTAGGTGTAAGTAGAACAACATTTAATTACATTCAAAACCAGATTTTGTATATTGATGGTTATTGTTGGTTGGTTATTATTTAAAGATAAAACATCATTGCTTTGATTTCTTAAATTAGGCAAAAAAGCATAAAAATCCATAAAAAAAATTACTACGAATACGACTATCAGATATTTACCGATATAGGTTTAAATGTAGCTAGATTATCAATGCTTATCACTAAAGCTTTTATCGTCGATGTAAACATAATCCATTGAATAAAACATTTGAGGTTTACGCCAGATCGCAAATCCATGCATGTTTCCTCACAAATATAACAATTCATGGACGTGCGATTTAGTTTATACCTCAAATGCTTTATTCAACAGATTAAGTTTGCGAAAGCGAGGATCGAAGCGAAGTAGTGATAGGCGATGGGTAACTCGTAATAAACCTATGGTACAAATTCTTGGAATTCCGTGCTCAGGCGGTTTTTTAGACTGAGACGTTGCCGATTCCTGAGCATGGAATTCCAAGAATAGGCCACAGGTCTGGTAGAATCCCAAAAACAGCTCGTAAGTTTGCACGTGTTACGGATCCATGCTCCCCGCCCCCTTTTTATCGGTATTGTCTTTTTTTATGAGACCTGTCATAGATGGGTAATACCATGCAACTAACGTTATCATATTACCTCGATCTAGCTCATTTTAGTGGTGCGGGGACTAGCCTAGCATGCTGGGTACAAACCTCGGTCTAGGTTCAAATCCTCGCCCCGTTCATGCGCCACTATAAGTGCAATTCATCACGAATGCGAGCTGCTCCATAGTCGGGTATCCATGTAAAACTGTAGGTCCCTTTTCCTAACAGGTCGTAAGATTAAGCCCGCCCGGGTCAGTACCATCGCATTGGATTAAAACATGGTTGAAGCAGCAATGAAAAATTGTTCCGTTTTATTTCATTCAGTTCAATGTAGCCGTGCTCAAAAAGGGAAGGTCCTGGCATGGCACCTAGTTCCTTCGGGAATGCGGTGTATTGGGCTAATATCATAACGGTACTATAAGTGCAATTCATCACGAATGCGAGCTGCTCCATAGTCAGGTATCCATTTAAAACTGTAGGTCCCTTTTCCTAACAGGTCGTAAGATTAAGCCCGCCCGGGTCAGTACCATCGCATTGGATTAAAACATTGTTGAAGCAGCAATGAAAAATTGTTCCGTTTTATTTCATTCAGTTCAATGTAGCCGTGCTCAAAAAGGGAAGGTCCTGGCATGGCACCTAGTTCCTTCGGGAATGCGGTGTATTGGGCTAATATCATAACGGTACTATAAGTGCAATTCATCACGAATGCGAGCTGCTCCATAGTCGGGTATCCATTTAAAACTGTAGGTCCCTTTTCCTAACAGGTCGTAAGATTAAGCCCGCCCGGGTCAGTACCATCGCATTGGATTAAAACATGGTTGAAGCAGCAATGAAAAATTGTTCCGTTTTATTTCATTCAGTTCAATGTAGCCGTGCTCAAAAAGGGAAGGTCCTGGCATGGCACCTAGTTCCTTCGGGAATGCGGTGTATTGGGCTAATATCATAACGGTAGTGGTGTGGTATTAGCCATCCATGTCGGTTGCATGCGCTAAATACTACTGTAGTCTATAGCGCAGTGAATACACAAGTGAATATTCCGGGAGGTCACGACATTTTTGGTCACGATAAGGTAAATGGCTGAATCTGGTTTCACAGGTGAGAGACTATGCTAAATATGACGGTTTGAAATCGAATCGAATGTTGGTATGTACCTGCTGATGAATATACTGATTATCTAGAAATATTGATACCTATTAATTATTCAACTTACTTACTTATTAGATACTTAATATACCTAAAATTATCTCTGAGCCGGTAGTCTGAGTTCTCACCTAAATTGGCGTTTACGGCAAACCAATCGACTGGCGTTTTCAAATGTATGGAGAAATTGAAGAGCGCGCGCAGTGGGCGTTAAGCGAACTACCATTTGCGAGTCCGAGTTTGATTTGACAGCTTACCCAACGTTGCCGTAAATACGTCGACGTTGCCGTTTACGTTGACTCTGCGTTTTCATACAAATCGGAAGTCCGAGTTTGACTTTGACAGCTTGAAGAAGTAAAACCACAGAATATCTAGTAAAAACTTATATGGAGTTAAAAAAACCTAGCCATCGCAATACAGGCTAAGCCTAGTGCGACGGTTAAGAAACGAATTTTAGATCGCTAAGAATTGTAATTAAAGGTGTACTTACTCTTTTTCTTATAATTGTATTAAAGTTTTTTGAATTTGAATTTGAATTTGAGTTTGACGTTTTTACGGAACTTCGAAGTTACGTAAACGCCAATTTAGGTGAGAACTGAGACTGCCGGCTCAGTACCCTAAATCGCATGTAACTACGAAATGCAACCAAAGATTAACTTTTTTGTCACCATACCTACTTTTTCAGGCGCCTTTTCTGCATAACGCAACCACTTGGCGCAGGCAGACTGACACATTTAGCTTCAGAGGGTTGGTCTTTATCCTGTGAATCCAGTTTCAGCCATTTTCGTTACCGTAACCATTTTCGTCGCGACCTTCTAGTCCAGAAGAGCGGTCACCTGTGAGCGTCGACCGTCACGTTGTAGGAGCACAGGAGCGATCCTCCCAGCCAGCAGTCGTAGCGGCCTCCGTCCGCCTCGCTCGCCGACAGTATGAGCAGGCCGTGTTCTGAAGTCTCGATGTATTTCTCGGGTTGACTGTAACGTAAGAGCGTCCATTTTAGCCTACCGGGACTTTTACAGCGAATATGCCTAAATATAAACCATCATACTAGTCAATATTTTTTCTGAATGAACTTTATATAGTTTTCCATGTATGGATTACCATATTCAAATTCAAATTCAAATTCAAATTCTTTATTGGCAACAAAAACAACAATTAGGTACAATTTAGAAGTGTTTAAAAATAACCTATCATACATTTAATGCATCCTAATGAGGAAATTGTATACCAAAAGGTGCTAGCTCAGCATAATTCCTAAGCGGCCAGTACTACCTGAGTTGAGCTGACTGCAAGGTGCTGATTTTCAGCAAGTACCTGCCAATAAATTTAAATAAAATAAATAATAAAAAAAACGAATATTTAGCTCGTGCTAGTATGTACATATGACATACGAGATATCTGGGCTACCGGCTGGATTGTGCGATATTATCACGTTATAACGACATTGTAAGTATTTGTCACCTGAAAAAGGGTTAGCACCTCGGGTAGCTTGGCGAAGTATGGATGTAGGCTCTGGCCCCACGTCACCGTGACGCTCTGGCGCACGATTCACGTTTCACGTATGTTTGTTTCAGTCACCTGAAGAGGATTTGCTGGCGGCCCTTGTCGCGAATGTGGTGGTACCAGGCGACGGCGCGCGGCTGCAGCACCTCGGGCAGCCTGACGAAGCTGCCCAGTTGTACGGTCGGCCCCCACGTCACCGTGACGTGTTGGCGCACGATTCACGAATCATCTATGTCTGTTTCAGTCACCTGAAGAAGATCTGCTGGCGGCCCTTGTCGTGGGTGTGGTGGTACTAGATGACATCGCGCGGCTGCAGCACCTCGGGCAGCCTGATGAAGCTGCCGTGGTTTACTCTCTGGCCCCACGTCACCGTGACGCTCTGGCGTACGATTCACGTATGTCTGTTTCATTCACCTGAACAGGATCTGCTGGCGGCCCTTGTCGCGGGTGTAGTGGTACCAGGCGACAGCGCGCGGCTGAAGCACCTCGGGCAGCTTGACGAAGCTGCCGAGGTGTACGCTCTGGCCCCACGTCACCGTGACGCTCTGGCGCACGATTCACGTATGTCTGTTTCATTCACCTGAACAGGATCTGTTGGCGGCCCTTGTCGCGGGTGTAGTGGTACCAGGCGACAGCGCGCGGCTGAAGCACCTCGGGCAGCTTGACGAAGCTACCGAGGTGTACGCTCTGGCCCCACGTCACCGTGACGCTCTGGCGCATGATTCACGTATGTCTGTTTCAGTTACCTGAGTGGGCAGTCTGAGTTCTCACCGAAATTGGCGTTTACGTCAAACCGATCGACTGGCGTTTTCTCCAAACTCCATACAAGTTTTTACTAGATATTCTGTGGTTTTACTTCTTCAAGCTGTCAAAGTCAAACGCGGACTTCCGATTTGTATGAAAACGCGGAGTGGACGTAAACGGCAACGTCGACGTATTTACGGCAACGTTGAGTAAGCTGTCAAATCAAGCTCGGACTCGCAAATGTTAGTTCGCTTAACGCCCGCTGCGCGCGCTCTTCAATTTCTCCATACAATTGAAAACGCCAGTCGATCGGTTTGCCGTAACGCCAATTTAGGTGACAACTTAGACTACCGGCTCTGAACAGGATCTGCTGGCGGCCCTTGTCGCGGGTGTAGTGGTACCAGGCGACAGCGCACGGCTGAAGCACATCGGGCAGCTTGACGAAGCTGCCGAGGTGTACGCTCTGGCCCCACGTCACCGTGACGCTCTGGTGCACGATTCACGTATGTCTGTTTCAGTTACCTGAACAGGATCTGCTGGCGGCCCTTGTCGCGGGTGTAGTGGTACCAGGCGACGGCGCGCGGCTGAAGCACCTCGGGCAGCTTGACGAAGCTGCCGAGGTGTACGCTCTGGCCCCACGTCACCGTGACGCTCTGGCGCACGATCGACGAGTCGCAAATGTCCGTAGTATCGTTAGCGACGTCTTGTATTAACCTGTATGGCGCCGAGTTGTCTGTTAATATTTATTTTGTGAAATAATAGCAATAATCACAAACAAGTATGTAGCGTGTTTCAAACCTCGTCCTTTTTTGAAGTCGGATAAAAACGGGACAATTGACATTGCTGCTACGACCGTTTCAATGCGATGTTAGCAACCCGGACGGATTAACCCTATCACATAGTAAGTAATGAGGACGAACAGTTTAACGTGAATCGAAATCTTGGCCAGCCTCGACGGTCGAAAACGGAGGCGAGAGTTGCTACACCCTGCGCTATATTATACGTACTTACAGAAAAACAAGAATATAATGGTTTAAAAGGAACTTAAACAAGTTTAAAGCAATTATTGAATAATATTACTATATGAGATTTTGACTAGCAGCTAGAAGGTACAGATAACAATAATCTGGTCATATTAATTATTGATACAACATGGAATATATGATATGATATATGAACAGGAGCCATGATAAGAAAAAATGAACAAGTTGGTTATAACATAGATATAGAGAGGTATAAAGGAGTCAAGATAAGAACAAAGATGTCGTCGTGGACATGACACACCTAGGTTTTAATATCAACAGCAGCCAAGATAAGAACAGGAATATCAACATCGATGAAAAATATAGAAATTAACTTTTACAGGGACTGAACCGACGTAAATTGTAAAATATAACAAGTGAGTGAATCAGAAAATAATGTCAAATTTTTTCACACTTCTGGGGCATTACCACGGTCAATCAATTCGCCTGGTGAACAGACTAGTGACTGATTCGATTTGACGTTTATTGGATTTTGTACTACGCTAAGTGGTAAATTTGGCCGAATAATACGTCGTTTGACAGTTGGCATGGTATGAAATGAAATTGAACGTCAGATATAATATAATAAATCACTATCTGTTCACCCGGCGCGTTAGTTTACCACGTTAACCCGTCTGATTCGTGCAGAATGGCTCGAATTGACTCCTTTATTTTAACAAAAACCTACGCCCTGGGAGTCTACTCATGAGATGCTCACCGGTGAGTCACAACGTTTTCGTGCTAATGAAATGACAGCCACGAGTGACGCTAGTGTGGTCCCTTTCTAATTATTCTAATTGAGAGTGCGACGACACCGACATAACATTTGATGTTTGATGACGTCAGGCGAAAGCGTTTCACTTTCATCCGTGACTAACTCCTGATTAGCCACGGTGGAGCTACATTTTTTAAATGCAAATAGCGGTATATGGCGTATGCCAGGACCTCTTAAGGTGCCCGACGACGCCCATGAGCTTTTAAGGGGGCTGCAAAAACTATGCCGGCCGGCCAGGTGTTTCTTCACACCGTGTTTGAAGGATCTTGTACTTTGGGGGAAATAACTGCATTCCATAGTTTACCGACCCTATAGATAAAGGAGCTAGAGGATCGGTTGGTTCCGATTGTAGGAATGTCGACAGTGAACGGGTGCGTGGTCGGGCGATGGTGGAGAGTGCAGCGCGACTGACCCGGGCGCGAACTGGCGGCAGGCGTTCGCGTCGCGGTCCCAGCCGCAGTAGGGGTCGCGCGCGCAGCGCACGCACGCGTCGTAGCGGCGCGCGCACAGCGCCAGCCGCAGCTGCAGCACGCGCCGGTCCGACGCCGCGTACAGCGAGCCGTGCGCGCGCGACAGTGACATCGCCTGCGCATGGAGAGGGCGATGTAGGAAGAAACTCTGTTTTTTTTTATGCGACCTGACATGGATGGCTAATACCACACAACTACAGTTATGATATTAGCCTAATACACCACATTTCCGAAGTAATTAGGTGCCATGCCAGGGCCTTCCCTTTATGAGCACGGCTACTTTGAACTGGGTGGAAAACACGGATGATTTTTCATTGCCGCTTCGACCATCTTTCATCAAATGCGATGGTACCAACCCCACCCGGGTTGGCTTAAACCTTACCACATAATAGAAGGGTACCACCTAGCAGGGGAAGGGGACCTACAGTTTTACATGGATTCCGAACCATGGAGCAGCTCGCATTCGTGACGAAATGCACTTCGCCGAAATGACCATTGGGAGTTTTGTCGTAAGAAAGGGGAAGATAAGGGGCTCGTAGGATGTCATTAAAAAAAATTTAGAAGTTATTTCATAATAAATGTATGCTTGATTGTTTTAGTACCCTCTGAGAAATCAAATGAGTTTAATTATTTTATGAGAGAGAGCCTTAAGGGCCTGACAACATCTAATTGCAATCAGTTCTATAAGGGCGTAAGTGAAATAATATATATATTTTTTTAAATAAGTACTACAATTAATCAATGGTACTACTTGATTTGGAATTTCAAGATGAAAGATGCATTGATGGTGTAGCTATATTTGAAACCTATAAAAGTAAATATCGGAAGCTAATATTTTATGTTCAAACGTTTTATGATAGTTTATGAATATCGGCCTAATTTCAGAACACAAAGCACCAGAGACATACAGTTTTATCTTTAAATTACAGCTAGACCATCAATCTACGTATTTACTATTTTGATTATCGAAACTCATTGTGGTTATTTTTAAATACAATTAAATGTTGTTTTACTTACGCCTTTATCAAACTGAACCCAAAAGGCTCTTGTCACGGCCTTAATTTAATAGCTCAGAAGGTAACTTTTAAGTCTGCAAGAAACTGCAACCAACCAGCGACAAGCGACGAGTGAAAAGCGACAAGATGTCGGACCTGTATGGGTTCTCCGGGCGTCACGTCGAAGATGTCGAGCAGCGCCGAATGCGCCTCGTTGTTGCGTGTCCACTGCACGATCTTGTGAATCTTGCCATCGTCTGCAAAATAAACATCGTTCATGTATTCCATCGCATAGGTGTGAATTCATGGGGTCGCCTTCGTAAAGTCCAAAAAGCACGAGGTCCAAACCCAGAACATCGAAAAAGTATGTATTTCCCGTGTGTGCCATAAAATGCATATAATCTAACCTAACCTAGTTGAAAATATCCGTATTCATAGGCGTTTTGGACGTTGAGGTTTTTGGACTGTACGATGCGTCCCCAATTCACGTACTATAATGAAGTAATGTGTATTAACATAATGAATATGTTACATAAAGAGCTTGCCCATACCCCTAACATACAAGTACTGATTCAAGACCAAATTAATATTTGTCACACGAACTCTAATCACTAATTGGATAAGGCACGTCCCTTAATTACCTAACTCTGTTAGACAACACAATACGCCCGCCCTGCCAGTAATTGACTCGCTCTACCAGCGCACATATTATGCACACACACTTGCGAAATGTAACACACACCTACCTCCCTCCTCCGTGCAAAAATCCAAACGCATCAAACGTTCTGCTGTGCTATCCCCGGCATGATCAAACAAATTGCTGTCTGCATTCAATACAAAACATTACAGTTGGTATAATTGGAAACTCTTAGAACAAAATATTATACAAGTCGAGTTCAGTTTTAGAATTATTCATCAAAATGTATGATCCCGATCGTAGTATCTAGTATCTATTGGTGTCGGATTTGAGCTTTGATTCGACTCAATTCACTAACGGCTGCTTTACGTCGCGTCGTCATCAGCCACGATCGCGACCGGCGCTCTAGACTCTTAAATAACTCTAGACAGGACTTATACAACCTATGCAGATGACAGTGTTCACACGCACTTTTGGAATTGATTTAAATTGTTTTTATTATCTCACTCCTCCCAGAGTGGAGGCAGGATGGAAGCGCGCGCGTCGAGTGCCGCCGAGTGAGCGCCGCATTAGTATTCTCGTGTCGGTGCGAACTCGTTCACCCTCAAGTTTGAGGGGAATAAAAATCAATGTTTATTTCTTATCAACGCGATTTGAATACTCAATGCACAGGGACAACTAATTGCTCGGTGTGTGCACTGCGGTGGCGGGGGAGAGCGACACGATGGAGGGGGGGGGGGAAGTAATACACGGTACTCACTAGCGCGTAGTTGACGATCTAGGTGGTAGACGTTTCAACTCGCACGCGCTCGGCTAGGAAGCGCGTGAGGAAGGGTTACGCTTGTAGTACACGGTACTCACTAGTTTCAGCGTAGTAAACGGTGTAGTCGAGGCGGTGGGCGAGCGTGTCGAATCGCAAACAGTTGGCCATCAGGCGCCAGAAAAGGGTCAGGCTTGTCGTATACTTTTATTGCCGGCGTAGTAGACGTTGCAGTCGCGGCGGTGGGCGAGCGTGTCGACTAGCACGCGGTCGGCTAGGAGACACTTAAGAAGAGTCATGCTTGTAGTACACGGTACGCACTAGTGCCGGCGTAGTTAGTAGACGGTGTAGTCGAGGCGATAGGCGAGCGTGTCCACTAGCACGCGGTCGGCTAGGAGACACGTTGAGAAGAGTTATGCTTATAGTACACGGTACTCACTAGTGCCGGCGTAGTAGACGGTGTAGTCGAGGCGGTAGGCGAGCGTGTCCACTAGCACGCGGTCGGCTAGGAGACACGTTAAGAAAAGTCATACTTATAGTACACGGTACGCATTAGTGCCGGCGTAGTAGACGGTGTAGGCGAGGCGATAGGCGAGCGTGTCCACTAGCACGCGGTCGGCTAGGAGACACGTTGAGAAGAGTTATGCTTATAGTACACGGTACTCACTAGTGCCGGCGTAGTAGACGGTGTAGTCGAGGCGATAGGCGAGCGTGTCCACTAGCACGCGGTCGGCTAGGAGACACGTTGAGAAGAGTTATGCTTATAGTACACGGTACTCACTAGTGCCGGCGTAGTAGACGGTGTAGTCGAGGCGATAGGCGAGCGTGTCCACTAGCACGCGGTCGGCTAGGAGACACGTTGAGAAGAGTTATGCTTATAGTACACGGTACTCACTAGTGCCGGCGTAGTAGACGGTGTAGTCGAGGCGATAGGCGAGCGTGTCCACTAGCACGCGGTCGGCTAGGAGACACGTTGAGAAGAGTTATGCTTATAGTACACGGTACTCACTAGTGCCGGCGTAGTAGACGGTGTAGTCGAGGCGATAGGCGAGCGTGTCCACTAGCACGCGGTCGGCTAGGAGACACGTTGAGAAGAGTTATGCTTATAGTACACGGTACTCACTAGTGCCGGCGTAGTAGACGGTGTAGTCGAGGCGATAGGCGAGCGTGTCCACTAGCACGCGGTCGGCTAGGAGACACGTTGAGAAGAGTTATGCTTATAGTACACGGTACTCACTAGTGCCGGCGTAGTAGACGGTGTAGTCGAGGCGATAGGCGAGCGTGTCCACTAGCACGCGGTCGGCTAGGAGACACGTTGAGAAGAGTTATGCTTATAGTACACGGTACTCACTAGTGCCGGCGTAGTAGACGGTGTAGTCGAGGCGGTGTCCGAGCGTGTCGACTCGCACACGGTCGACCACGAGGCGTGTGAAGAACAGGTCACGCTTGTAGTATACAGGCCGGTCATGTTCGTGGGCTACAGCAGTGTCCATCAGCGGATGCGATCTACGCAAACAAATACAGATTCAGAAATTGTTTGGATTAAATATGTTTTTATCGTAGACCAGATATCGTGCTATGTGGTTTCAGGCCTTTAATAGAATATATGTGATCCTGCTGCATTTTAGCCATTAAGAGTACCGAAGCAATATACTGAGGCTGCATGACCTATTCAGTAATGATGTTGGCTGGCGTTTCGGCGTTGGTGGTAATAGCGTCTTCCTATGCTATATCCTAACGGTTGCAACGTTTTTGTATGGTTGGAACGGTATAAAAAAAACTAAGGGAAGGTCTGTTGTGATTTAAGTCAAAGACCCGCATTCCCGAAGGAATTAGGTGCCATGTCAGGATGAGCATGGGCACGGCTATGTACATTGAACTGCATGGAAAACACGGACAATTCTTCATTGTCGCTTCGATCATCTTTAACTTCCGTGCTTACATAGTTATAACAGTTAAACAATACTTTATTAACCTTTAACAAAAAAGCAGAAGGAAAAAACAAAACAAACAAAAAACCAGTAAAAATACACTTATTACTAAGCATACATATAAAATATTTAAGCAGACGTTTCGTACGTACGTAATGAATTGGTAAGAACACAAAAATATATGCCATGAAAAAATATATTAATATTCTTTAGTATTCGAGGTGTTGTGTGCTAGTGTCTACAATTAAGTAAAACTATTAGAGCTGATTTGAACACCGTACGATTTTTTTTGGTTCTTTATATTTTTGTCAGGGGCTGGTAAATTATTCCAGCGTTTAGTAGCTGCATATCGGAAGCTTCTATCAAAAGATGCCGTTTATAGAGATTTAAAATGGACGCATTCGTGATCCTCCGCTGACCCGACTAAAGGATTCGTGTATCGAATTGAACTTAAAGTGGGACCTACAGCCGGACTATTTACTAGTCGCCCGGGTTGGTATCATCGCAATAAATGAATGACGGTCGAAGCCGCAATGAAAACTTTCCCTGTTTTCTATCTACTTCAGTGTAAAATTAAATAAATCTCGCGTTGTCACCTAGCTTCCATGCTTGACTGATATGCACGACGTTAGTACGTGTAGTCTGTTTAGCCACCCATGTCAAGTTACGTAAAACCATATTCAGAACTGATCAACTATGCGATCATTCATAATTATCTGCTAATTGTACTCAATGAATTATCAGTAACTCCTATCAAGACACATTTCACGATTACATTTTAACAGCAATCGTCAATTTTATATAAGATAAAAAATCGACAATTCAATGAATTCGCACGTAAAAACCGATTCAGCAGACTTCATTGAAGTGTTAAACATCGACCTTTTCACGTGACAATTGCAAAAATGTTGAAATAAAAAATAATTGCAGACCCTTCTCTCTCAGCCCGAGAGCAATTGTATGATAATCAATGCGGACGTGTCGCGAGATTAAAGTGGCAACCATAGCTTGTTGGGGAGGAACGCCTGCGACTATGTCGACTTTACTTCAGTAATTTCGAACCGTTTACTTTTAACGTTTGTTTAGTTTCTGTGATAGTTCAGTTTCAGTTTCTTTATTTCCTTCATTAGATCTATATTAAGGCTGTTCCTACCCATATACAGTTGTTTGCACACATAACGCAAAAAGTATTGCACTTTAAGCCACGAATTAATAATAAAAGATTAATATAGTCATATTACTTGCGGCGAAAACAATTTCACAATTTTAGGATAATTGGTTTTGTTACAATTTATTTAAGTACGATTTTTATTTAACAGCGCCATCTAACGGTGTAAAACTTCTAATCGGCAATTACAACGAAACCATTAAACCTGAAATTGTGAATATGTTTTCGCTGCAACTACTTTACTATTTCATATTTTTGACGAATTCGTGCCTTAAAGTGCAATACTTTTTGCGTTCTGTGTAAAAAAAACATTGTATGGGTCGGAACATCCTTTAAGGTGGCCCAACCCGCTCATCTCCCCATACAAAAGGGGAAATAAGATCACACCTATATTTCTTGTCAGAGATCCAAAATTTTGTTTAAAATAGCTTTATTTAATTGAAGTAGATGTCTGATGACCATTGGCATTGTAAAATTGTGTTTGGTTTCCAAGTTATAACGTCCGAAAGATCGGATTTTTCACGCGTTTTATACAATAACTTTGGAGGTGGATTACGCAATGATAAAGTAAGAACATCTTAAAAAGATTAGTCATCAGACATACCTTATTTAATCAGGATTTATAATCTATTTGGTTTTTGTGAGATTTATGACTACAGTGGTCGTGGTTTACTTTTAGCTATAAGTCGTTTTGAAATTAAAATTTTCGTAAATCTTACCAAATCATACACTATGCACATTGTATTTTTTGTGGACAGGTTGCATCTTCCTCATCACGGAGCCTGTCTTATTCTTAGAAACAGAGAAGGTCCCAGAGCGCAACAGCACGGTTTTGTACCGTGCCCGCGAATGAGTTAGTCCCGCCGGGTTGGGCCACCTTAAGGGAAACTAGAGATATCATAAAGATTTTACAAAAAAACATTTCACATTACATGAGCACGGACACTATTAACTGATAGCGATTCGAAAAGTTGTCTCATCGACATACCTAATGTTCCGTCTCTCTCCAATCTCTGAGTTGAGTTGAGTTGAGTCTGAGTTGCCTTAAGGTGGCCCAACCCGGCGGCCCTAACTCATTCGCGGGCGCGGTACAAAACCGTGCTGTTGCGCTCTGGGACCTTCTCTGTTTCAAAGAATAAGACAGGCTCCGTGATGAAGAAGATGCAACATGTCCACAAAAAAGACAATGTGCATAGTGTATGATTTGGTAAGATTTACGAAAATTTTTATTTCAAAACGACTTATAGCTAAAAGTAAACCACGACCGCTGTGGTAAAAAAATGGAACAAAAACCAAATCTAATAAATATTATAAAGGGGAAAGTTTGTAATAATGGATGGATGGATGGATGGATGGATGGATGGATGGATGGATGTTTGTTACTCTTTCACGTAAAAACTACTGAATGGATTCTAATGAAACTTTACAATAATATAGCTTATACATCAGAATAACACATAGGCTACAATGTATGTGCCCATGGGCTTTAGAACTTTCACGGGGCTGCGAAAACGATGCCGGTAGCGATACTTCACACTAGGGGGAGAGGAGCCGGGGGCGGTGGCGGGGAGCGGCGGCGGGGGGAGGGCAGACGTCGTGACTGTTTGGTGTCCGTTTGGCGAATTTTCAAGGCACTAGCGATTTGTAAAACTTAGTACATGTACATTTAACTACCCGGGAATTAGGATTGGCTAAATAGAATTCAGTTCCGCTTACGCTAAGATGGGGCTGTCATACAAACTGCAATGCTATGCACGGCTCGGCTTTGCGGCGGCAGCGCTTACTTTTACTGAAGTACGGCTTGGTATTTCCTGCAACTTTAGGACTACTTGGCATCACGCTAAATCGCCGGAGGAGCGACCAACAGAATAAAATCCTTGAGAACCAATTACTCGATTTAGATGTGCTTTGTATCTACGTCTAGCCTGATTCTACTAAAAACTTATAGATTACATAATATAACGCTTCATTACCAGAAGGGTAAGTAGTGAGTCTTAAAGTCTTATAACATGCGAACCACTTACCTGATTTATATGCGTATTTTATCAATGTATAGCATCTCTGGGAGCAGTCAGGTTCGAGATGGGTTACTGTTTTCGATGTTGAGGCTGGCTGTGGGTTGGAGTCCACGCAAAACTTACCTACGTTACACGTTACTTACTAGGTAAGCAATGTAGCAGTGAAAGTGCAGAAAGGTTCTCGCGGCAAATGTTTTTTTTTTTAAATAGCCACCAAACGTCAACGAAGCTCTAAATGGGAATTATTGGATGTTTCTCATTAAATCATGCTATTTCGGCTCGAACGATCTTGATTAAATTTGGTACATGGATACATTGTCCTGGACCAGTTTGACCCTATTTTGGACCAGTCATGTGGGCTACTTTTTATCCATGAGATAATTTAGCCGACACTAACCCGAGCGGAGCCGGGTACCGCAGCTAGTAGATTATAAATCTTGATTAAATAAGCTATGTCTGATGACTAATCTTTTTAAGATGTTCTTACTTTATCATTGCGTAATCCGCCTCCAAAGTTATCGTATAAAACGCGCGAAAAATGCGAACTTTCGGACCTTATAACTTAGAAACCAAACACAATTTTACAATGCCAATGGTCATCAGACATCTAGTTTGATCAATTAAAGCTATTTTGAGCAAAATTTTGGATCTCTGACAAAAAATAAGGGTGTGATCTTCTTTCCCCTTTTGTATGGGGAGATGAGCGGGATGGGCCACCTTAACACCCGGATTCGTAATTTTTATCCAATTGGTATGCTTACTTCTGGCGAAGAACAGCCGACAAGAAACTCCGTAAAGTTTGTCTTTGTGTTATAATTGTTTTTAAACTAGTTTACAGTGGTTGATCTCTCGGTTGATCTATACTACTTGCTCACTGGATGCACTAAAAAAACGAATAAGTTCCTTTTACCTTATTTCTCATATGAAGCGGCTATTTGGAAAAGGTATTTAGCTTAACCTCTGACCATGTGTTTTCGTGTGCCTTTTGCGTTTTGTGTGAAAAAGTGAAATGAAGTGTCGCCAAGTACACGTCTAAGGACAAGCCGTTTCGGGCGACAACATAGGCCATAAGCCGAGTCCGCTAAAGGATAACTCTACTTTTGAGCGTTTGAGTGTTATGAGATAACACACAATTTGGTACAATTTTGTGTAATTCCGGGGTTACCTAATAGAGCTAACGCTTGAAAGTGGAGTTATCTATTAGCGGACTTTAGAGCAGCCTGCTAAATATAGTTCGTCTATTAATAAAGAACAAATTAGGTACCTGATAAAGTTGAGCACAGTGTCCGGCAGCGAGGCGGTGTCGTTGACGCAGGTGCCGGGGCGAGGCTCGGGCACGCGGCTGCTGATGACGGGAAGCCACGCCGAGCTGGAGGTCGCCTGCTCCTTGAACTTGCCCTCGAACGCCTTCTGGATGTCTGCGACGGTGAAGGCGCAGATGGCGGAGCCGACGAGCCCGGTGGCCGCCGTCGTGAACACGCCGTAAAAACGCGACTCATCGCCTGGCACCTTGTAGATGCTCTCTGTTCGCAAAACGACACACAATTAATCGGATCGTACAACACCTAAGTTAAATAAAGTAAATATTTTTTTAGAAAACAAACAGAAACTATCAAATTATTGTTTTGCGTTTACGGATAAACAGTGTTCAGCTTACTTATTTAGCTCGACGTTTCGTTCACCACGCTGTGAACATCATCAGGATTCGCGACGCGACCTGGAAGACCTCTGACGCGTCCAGTCGGATCAAAAAGTGAACTGAACACTGTTTATCCGTAAACGTAAAATAATATGTCAAACAACAGTGAAAATCAAAATAAACATAGCTTTAAGTACTTTCTAGGTAGTTTGGGAAAGAAGAAAACATCAACGGATATCGACGTATTCAGATGTTGAATTACATGTTTTCCAGAAAATATCGATGGGATGGTTATTCAAGACAAATTTAGGCCCATATAGAACTCGAAGGAATAAAAATCGTCGGTTTTGAAAGAAATCTTTGAACCATTCCTAAAAACAGTCTGTGCAAACACGTCATTTACGCAAATCTAGCTTTCTATTTATTTTGAACCTTTCCAAAATGGTGCATAAACATCCAAACAAAAACATGTACTTTAAACTAATTTTTAAATGGACGGACTCCATTTAAAAATTAGTTTAAAAATTCCATGTCGTGTTTCTTAACCTCGAAAAGCAATAAAAATACATAGGTTCAGTGGTTCCATGCATTGAGTGGCTGCCGCCACATGGAAATTACTGTTTTTTTGTTAGGAGGGAAACGCTTATTTCCACCTCGATAATATTATATTACGAGTATAAACCGTGGAAGGCTGGTGCACTTACGGATCTCATTGAAGTAGAAGGGGAACTCTCCCGGTATGCTGCAGTTGAGCCGCGCTTTGAGGTAGGTGGCCCAGTTCTGGCTGAGGATGTTCTTGCCGCCGGTGTCGCGCTTGCAGACGCGCGCCACGCGCGAGTACACCGCCTTGCCGCAGTTGATGTATTCCACGGCCGTCTCGCGGAAGAAGAACAGCACGTAGTCGCCCATCTCGAACGAGCCCACGAAGTTCGGTTCTGCAACGCGAACGGAGTGTGAGCTCTGCTGCTATACTCCTGACGTGATCAGTTCATCTACTCTCGCCAGATTGCGATTTGAAGTCATGAGGGTTCCGCTTGATATGCTGCAGTTCGAACAAGCCCACGGAGTTCGTGCCTGAAATGCGAACGGAGTGTGAGTTCTACTGCTACACTCCTGACGTGATCCGTTCATCTGCTCTCGCCAGATTGCGATTTGAAGTCATGAGGGTTCTGCTTGATATTCTGCAGTTCGAACAAGCCCACGGAGTTCGTGTCTGAAACGCGAACGGAGTGTGAGTTCTACTGCTATACTCCTGACGTGATCCGTTCATCTGCTCACGCCAGATTACAATTTGAAGTCATGAAGGTTCTTATTAGATATTCTGCAGTTCGAACAAGCCCACGAAGTTAGTGTCTCAAAATTGGATCGTGAGATTAACTATATCCCTAATGGGATCCATTTGACCTGAGTTACGATTTCAAGTTATTAACTACTGACTCTAAGGGGAAATAACCCGGCAGTAAGTTTATTCGTTTACGTCCACAATCTGTACGGCTGCAAATATTAGTCATTTTAAATTTAACATCACGGTAATTTCCAACCTCCTCAGCAATTGCTGTCTCGGGCGCCCTTGGAATTCGATTAAAATTATCTTACTTTATGATCTAGTTCTTGCATGATCAGCTATGCTCCAGGGCCAAATTTAATTGAGTGATGCATGTAGTAATATGTGAGCATTGAATAATAACGACGTATTGGTGGACGATCTAATGAATCCGACACGTGCTCAGGATTAGTGCAGGGCGTCCGTTGCCAATATCAGCATTATTAGGTGGAGATTATATTTTCGGCACGCGTTTCGATTGTGTAGATTGGTGTTACAACGGTAAGGGCTGCTACAAATACCTAGAAGCAACGAAATATTTCCAAAGACTCATTGAATTTATCTGCAGGGTGATTTTAAAATCGATGCATTACTTGTGAGGGGCAATTCTAGAGCAATTAGCAACAAATTTGGCCCAGTATAACGGGGGTCTAAAATCAATAGTTTTTAAATTATTTAAGATCTTTTTTATCAATAGCTTTTTTGTTTCTAATAGCTGAGTAAGAGCAGAGTAGTTAACTAATAGAAGTCAAAGCATCACGACTCCTAAAAAATTACAACTCAAAGACTTTTATTTAATAAATTTGCATTACGGTTAGAATTAATCGGACCAACACTATGCTATTAATCCTGAGGATAATCTGGAGCCACGCGTTCTGGCAATAATGCATATTATTATTAATATTCGCATATGCCACGGATTCTGTGGCATAATGCCGGTTGACGGCAGGTCACGATCGCAAGCCAGCTGCCAGCACTGAACGGCGGCGCGGCGACTTGGAATTGCAAAGATGTGCAGAAACGTACTTAACATATTTTATTCTAAGTATAATCAGACTGGCCATCTCGGACGGCATGGTGTTCTAATTTTAAAAGCAGTAGTATTTTTATTTCAAAACTTTTGTTGTTTTTCAGGACGGTGTCAGTCCTGAACTCCACGGGAGTTGACGTCTCACAGGACGATATGTTAAACATTGCTCCAGGACAACCACCAAAGCGCAGCGGGTAAAATATGTCTGCGGATTCCGATTTGGCTCAGCGGACAAACTTAAGAACGGCCCGTAAGCTAAGCTCCCCATACAAACGTAGTTTACTAATAATTTGGAAACCGCTATTCCAATTAAATTGATATTTAATATCTAATATCAGGTAACAAATATCTGTGTCTGCATGCTTTTGTTTTTTTGAAAAATCCAAACCGAATGAAATGAAAGCAAAAAGAAAATCTTCATACGAATTTTGTTTTCTCTATGGTTTGAACCAGAATACATTTACCAAAAAAACAAAGGCATGCAGACACAGATATTTGTAGCCTACACGGTAAAAAATAATTTCTTGAAATAAAGCAAATTGCTTTGATTCAAAGCAATGCGTGATTCACATATTCGGGAACAAAATATTTTCTTAAAATAAAATAATTATATTCTTAAAATAGTTACTTTGTTCCAAGAATTTATATACTTGAAATAAGATTTTGCTGGTCTCTTGCTTTAAGTTGTTAAAGTATTTAAATCAAGATTATCGTAACGTTAATTTAAGTTGCCACTTTTCTTAGTTGAAGATATATTATTCTTGTTGTAAGAAAATAAATAGTATATGCAACAAATTAATTACTTAAATTAAAACATCATTGTGTTGCCTCAAGTAAATATTTTTTTGGCCTAACCACTACTTTTCTTGGTGTAATAATATCGTTTCTTCGAACGAAACTATATATCATTAGACTAAGGTTTTTTTTTCTTCTATGAATTAAATATTTTCTTGGCAAATTCTAACACCTTTCTTGGTCTACCAATATCGTTTCTTGTAATAAAACTATAAAATTTTAAGACCAAAACTGTTGTTACTTGAGTTAAGAATATGGTTTCTTGGTCAATGTCTATACTTTTCTTGGTGAACGAATATCGTTTCTTGAATTAAAACTATAATATTATTAGTCCAATATCTTATTTTTTTCAATGAAGTAAATAATTTCTTAGCCAATGCTAATGTTTTTCTTGGTATAACAATACTGTTTCTTGGAGTAAAAGTATACAATTCTTGGACCAAGACATTTGTTTCTTCAATGAAGCAAGTGATATCTTGTCTTGACGTAGTACTTTTTTCGGTTTATCAATATCTTTTCTTGAATTTAAACTATAAAATTATTATACCAAGACAGTTGTTTCTTGAATTAACAAAATTATTTCTTGGTTAATGCTAATGATATTCTTGTTGTGATAATATCATTTCTTGGAACAAATCGATTAAATTGTTAGACCAAAATATTTGTTTCTTAAATGAAGGAAATTATTTCTTAGTCAATGCTAATACTTTTCTTGATATACAAATATTGTTTCTTAGAATGAGATTATGAAGTTATTAAATCAAGATATATATTTCTTCGATTGAATTAAATGATCTCTTGGTGTACCAATATCTTTTCTTGGATCCAAATTTTGAAATTCTTAGACCAAGATGTAAGATGTTCATAGCAAGCCGAATGTAATCTTGAAAGAAAACAAAGCTAATACTTTCGGAAACGATGTTAATTAGAAGAAAGAAAAATATTTTTTCCTGACGTCTAATGAACACCATCCCTTACATACTTTGTTTTCTTTCAAGATACATTCAGCTTCCTGTGAACATTTAACATCTTGTGAATTTCACAATTATTAAAGTAAAATAATAAAATAAGGATTTTATTGTTTTCAATATTTATTATCTAATTAATTTAAAAAACAAACAATTACGCATCGGTATGTTTTTATCTGATGTAACAACAATAAGTAGCTTCATATGTTCTAAGGATTATACAGTTGCTTGGCCTTTTTTATGTGTTTATGTGTTTTTCCTTTTGGTTTCGACATCTCCACTATTCTGAAAAAGAGTGAGAACTATGATTAATCATTCATTATATAGTGATTTGTAGACAATTTTAAATATTGAAAATCCCAAAAATATTACACAGAATGTAATTAATACATTGATCATAAAAAACGTTTTCTTTTCGTAATGACAATCTTTTACATAACGAATTTACACTAAACATTTTAGGGGTGATTATGTTTTTACATTAGCTAACTTGTCGTTGCTGGGAAGGAAACCCAATAATAAAGCCTATAATATATATAACCCTAGTTTATAAATAATTTAAAAACCACTGTTATAAGCCAATTTTATGCTTTTGGTGTGCGAAATCTGTGTTATCCTTCTCTTATATGTGTTAGTAGGTTTTATTTTCTTGAAAACTATTTTTTTTATGTAACTGGACATAGATGGCTAATACCAAACTGAAAGTAAGATATTAGCCTAACACACCACAAGGGAACTAGGTGCGATGCCAGACTTTCCTAATATTGCTCGGCTTTATTTAACTGAATGGAAAACACGGACAATTTTCATTGCGTTTTCGTTAAATCAATGCGATGGTACCAACCCGGGCGGGATTTCTTAGTTAGTAAGGAGTTAGGCCCCCTATAATTTTACGTGGAATCTGAACCACGACCAGCCTCAACGGTTGAAAATTGTCCCCCATCCAGAACCAAACCGCGTTCAGAGGTGCTTCCCCAGCTTATCGAATTACAAGGCGTCGCACCACTGGGCTACCAAAGCTGACAAAATGTATCCGGCGTCAAATTATAGCGAAAAGAAATGTGGTAGCATATTTGTAGTTTTTGTCGTAATTTAATTCAGTTATGGTTAAAAAATATCGGCTGACTGGTGTTAAATACCAAAATAACAAGTGAATTTGCAGTGGTTCTGAAATTATTTCCAAAATGTATGGGGAAGATAGCTCAAGCAAACAATTTTACCGTTTTCCATAACAATAATAATTATTATAATCTAAATACCTTTATATCTGCTGTACCATTAGTTGCTCGCAGCGCAGCTTTTAAATGCACCTCGTTTACTCGATTAATTAATCAAATAAAATTAGTGAAAAGGTGCTGATTTTTCAGGGAAGATTCGTCATAATCCTAGTTAATCTGAAAATTATAACACACATAAATGTCAAATATCGTAATTGATTGTTATGAACCGTATGTTAAATAACGTATTTTTTCATGTTATTGTTTCTAGCATATAATTTCTTGTCGTGGTAAGCACACACATACCTAGGTAAGCAAAGTTTATTTTTAGAATCTAAATATTCATGCGAAGAAAACCTCACTTAAAGGAAAGCTTAAAGACAACATTATTTAAAGAATATCCGTTTTTTTGATGCAACATATTAAGTTTTGCATAATCGCTAGACATTTTTATTTGAAGAATCGAAATATGTCAAACTAAGACAGTCATTGTTGAATGAAAACATGAATTTTTATTAAAACTGAGAATATTTACACACACACATTGACAGTTTTACATAAAATCTCGCTGAGTTTTAGGTAAGGATCTAAATATCTTAAATAAAAAAGTCTTGCTTAAGTGGAAATATAAAAAAAAAACTTACCAAGATATCGCTTATCAAATCATTAAGAGCGGGAAATTGTTGCACGAACTACGTGCACCGTCAGTCCATTTATGTTGATCTCAATGTCAAGCATGATTCCATTTGAAGATTACCGTGTCCCACGGTTCCTTGTTTTTGTTAAGCCAGGTTATGTCTTCTTCAGTCGCTTCTAGAAAAAGAATAATATAATGTGTTGTTTATTTTCTGAGAAAAAATACATCTCTGCTGCTACATTGTTTGGTGCTGGGACATAGTATGGAAAAAGATGTACGAAGGGCCATGCAGAGAAGGCCAGGTGGACATATCTTCATTTCAATACCAATGATAACAAAATACTGTCAACTATCGTAAGTTATTAAAGAACGCTGTGCTTGAAGTCATGTTCGACGTGAAAGTACAATAATACTGCATTACTCACCAATAAACATTTGGATGTTGTCGGATGGAACGTCCCAGCACTGCAGTAAGCTTTCGATGGTAGTTATGATTGTAGGAATATCGTCAGACATTATTTCTGCTGCACCATAGATGAATAAAGTAAGTTCTCAGCACGTCACCAAATAAAAAAACTAACAACGACCATCACGTACCTCGAGCGGTACGAATCAAGAGTGAATGAGCGAGCGAGCGGATTGGGCGCGCGACGACGCTTGCGTACGCGTGGATACATTTTCGCAATTGGTAAAAAGATACAAGTCCCCATTTTAAATAATTGAAATTGTATTGGTCTATTTTTGATAACTTATGTTTACCGCATAACACCGGTGTGCTACCTAAAATGTACATCGGATTACATTACATGAAGATTTTTGGTTGTATGCATAGAAACGTTGTGTTTTTACATAATAATTTGCCAAATTCGTTATATATGAATATACTGTCCTTCCCACTGTTTTTTTTAAGAAAAAAAACTTTTTGTAAATAATAGCTTAATGTTTAACGGCTGTTGTTTATTTGTGCCGAAGTCTGTGGGTATAACTCTTTTTTTCCTTTCCGAAATTGTATACTTCGGAACTCAAAAAGTATCGGCCTTACTTACTAGATAGAAGTGTCAAGTGGCACTTACCATTAAATTTTTTTTGCTTAAAAATTAGGGTATTATCTGTGTTATCAATTGTATTCAGGTAAATATTGCCAGGCTTATAAATAAGATATTATGACAGTAGGTTTGGTATTAGCCATTGATGTCACGTTCCATAAAAAAACTGGTTGGAATCTGCACACAGCACTACCAGTATAGTCGGTCTTGTCGGAGCCAAACCACTACGCATGCCGCACTTTAAGTAAATACCAATTAGTTCACCTAGTTTCGCACCGAAGAATTGGCTTAATTTTTGTTTTGCATTATCATATTTATCGTGAAATTGTACAGGGGACTAACTAATATGAGGGAGAGGTCTGAGGGCTTTGCCGCTACCGTTAGGATAATGTTATGCTTGAAGAAATAAGAAATTTAAAAATACTAGGTATCTCAAGTACTAGATAAATTTTTATTTTGTAAAGGAAAGTGATATGTATGTATAACAAGTACACATTCATTAAAAAAAGAGTCCTGTAAAAATAACTACATTATGAATTTATGAATATATACTGCAAGGCTGGACTCGAACCAGCAAAACTCCCCCAAATTTGCCACCTTCTGTGTACCTATCATTTGAGATTCTCCTACAGTCCCTCCTTCCGTAATCAATGCCTATTTAAGATTATACCTACATATATTTATTTAACGTTTCTTCTGCAATACGGATATTGACTGCAAAGATTGAGCTTTCAAACATATTGCCGTAGTCACCAAAATCGTATTTGGTATCAGACGCTAGAGCCGGTCCTAGGTTGAATATCGTACGTATTACGTACGTAATACTTTTACGTAATAAGCAGGTACGTCGCTTATACCAAGAAATGTGATATGTTTTTATAATCGATCAAGAAGCAAGGAGTCATTAATTAAAGAAAGAGCCCAGTAAAAATAACTTGAACTTGAAGGTTGACTAGAAGAAATCACTTTTAGTGATAAGCCCGCCTTTGTGCAGTTTCGCTCTGTTAGATTTTATTGTTCTGTATTTGTATTGTATCGTATTCTTGTATCATTTTTAATGTTATTTGCACAATAAAGATTTTATTTCTTTCTTTCTTAAAAATAACTACGACCATACTGCAAGGCTGGAATCGAACCATCAAAACATGCTATTCGTGGGTATTGTGAATACCATTTTCGCCACCTGCTGTATACCCAAAATTTGGAATTATCCCACAGTCCCTTCTCCCGTAATCATCCGTCAATAATAATACCATTGGGCAGACTGCATGTTTTTACTTGCATGAAGCCAATTAAGGGATTCGTCGTTCGTGGTTCTGATTCTACTTTTTACTGTAGGTCTCCTTTAATACTAACACACTAAGATGGTAGAGCTAATTCCACTCAGGTTGGTACCATTGCATTGATTGAACGATGATAGACGCGTCAATGAATGTTGTCCGTGTTTTCCATTCAGTTTAATATAGTTGTGCTATAAAAGGAAAATCCTGCAATGGCACCTAGTTCCCCAGAGATGTGTTGGGCTAATATCGTGATAGTTGGTGTGGTATTAGCCATCGATGACCAGTGAGAAATTAATATTGGCACTGGACAAGAAATATCCTGTTCCGATCGTTTAAAATTATTTGTTTTGCATTTAGGTCGTTTTGCTTTTTACAACAGTCTTTCTACCGTTCCAGTCCTAGCCGTTGATTGGTCAGTTAGGGTAGCGTGACTTGAAGAATTCATTATCTTAAATCAAAGTTAGAAGTCTTGAAATAAGAAACTCAATATTTAAAATTAAGAAAGTCAGTCTTGAATGAACACTTGAAATGGTTTTTTTTTTATAATTATGTATCGCATGCAACACATTCAGTTTTACTTACATAAACGCTACCAACATTGATTTTAAAAATCCAACTTTGTCAAACGAAAAACTTTCTTAAGTGATGATATATATTTCGATGACATCCTTTGTCGTGATCTAACAACAGATATTCTAATAACTATTTGATTTATACAAGTACAAATATGTTAGTCATTTAAATTTTGGATACAAATATACTTTTCTTTCCAATGTTTTTATCTTACTAAATCCAAGTATAGATAATCACCCAATTGGATTCATCACATTGGCGTGAGGACAAATAGATATTAGCCAAAATATTAAGTAATGGATGATCGTCCAAAAAATTAAATGTACATTGGAATAAAATCGTTTTGCTTGACTACACCAGTATTTTAAGTACACCCATCCTAGCTATCGATTGGTCGGTTACGTTAAGTTAGGTTAGGTTAGGTGTGTTGGGTTTGGTTAGGTTAGGTTAGGTTAAGTTGGGTTAGGTTAGGTTAGGTTAACTTATGTTAGGTTACCGTAGATTACGTTAGGTTAGACGAATAGATGTAAAACAATATTAAGGTTAAGTTAGGTTAGGTTACGTTAGACTACATTAGTTTACGTTAAGTTGCGTTAGGTTACGATAGGTTACATTAGGTTCCGTTTGGTTAAGTTAGGTTACGTTAGGTTACGATAGGTTATATTAGGTTACGTGTGGAAATGTTAGATTACGTTAGGTGTATTAGGCAAGGTTAGGTTAGTTTTAAAGAATCTAAATAAATCAAACGAAGAAAGGGTAGCTTAAATGAAAATATGATATATTTTTTGAGATAATCCATTCTTTTAAAACACGAGCTTAGTTTAGTAGAAGAATCTAAATGCTAGAAACGTAGGTTCGTTCGGTTCGGTAAAAACCTCGAGAAGACCACTTTTCTTAATCAGAATAGACTTTACATGAACACTCTTATAATTTATTTGAACAATCTAAATATTTCAAATGAAGAAAATCTCTCTTCAATGGAAAATTGATAATGCTTGTTTTTGAGAATATCCTTTTTCTTAATCTAAGACTTTCAGTTTTACATAAAGACTATCATAATTTATTTGAAGAATCAAAATATTTCAAATGAAGAAAATGTCTGTTAAATTGAGACTCGATGATTCTTTTTTCCAGATAATCCATTGTCTTAATCTAAGACTATAGGTTTTACATTAACAATAGCATAATTTATCTTAAGAATCTAAATATTTCAAATGAAGACAGCATTTCTTGAATGGAAAATTTATGATATTTTTGTTTTGAGAAGAACCCTTTTCTTAACCTAAGACTTTTAGTTTTGCAGAAACACTATCATAGTTTATTTCAAGAATCTATATATTTCAAATGAAGAAAATCTCTCTTCAATGGAAAATTGATAATGATTGTTTTTGAGAATATCCTTTATCTTAATCTAAGACTTTCAGTTTTACATAAAGACTATCATAATTTATTTGAAGAATCAAAATATTTCAAATGAAGAAATTGTCTGTTAAATTGAGACATGATGATTCTTTTTTCCACATATTCCATTGTCTTAATCTAAGACTTTAGGTTTTGCATTAACACTAGTATAATTTATCTGAAGAATCGAATTATTTCAAATTAAGACTGCATTTCTTGAATGGAAAATTTATGATATTTTTTTTGAGAAGATCACTTTTCTTAACCCAAGACTTTCAGTTTTGCAGCAACACTTTCATAGTTTATTTCAAGAATCCAAATATTTCAAATGAAGAAAATCTCTCTTCAATCGAAAACTGATAATGATTGTTTTTGAGAATATCCTTTATCTTAATCTAAGACTTTCAGTTTTACATAAAGACTATCATAATTTATTTGAAGAATCAAAATATTTCAAATGAAGAATTTGTCTGTTCAATTGAGACGTGATGATTCTTTTTTCCACATAATCCATTGTCTTAATCTAAGACTTTAGTTTTGCATTAACACTAGCATAATTTATCTGAAGAATCTAATTTTTTCAAATGAAGGCTGCATTTCTTGAATGGAAAATTTATGATATTTGTTTTTGAGAAGATCACTTTTCTTAACCCAAGACTTTCAGTTTTGCGGAAACACTATCACAGTTTATTTCAAGAATCCAAATATTTCAAATGAAGAAAGTGTCTCTTCAATGAAAAAATCATGATTCTTTTTTTGAGAATTGCCCTTATCTTAATCTAAGACTTTCAGTTTTACATGAACACTATTATAGTTTCTTTTAAGAAATTGAACATTTTGAATGAAGAAATTCTTGCTTGAATTAAAACTTGAAAAATGTTTTCTAATAACAATTTCGTTGACTAAATCTAAGAAATTTAGATTTACATTAACATTTGCAGAGTTTATTTTGAGATTCTTGTCATTTAGAATAACGCTAATGTATGCTTAATGGAAGAAACATGTTGGTTTTAATTTAAGATCTAATTTCTTAAAACATGAAAGTCGTTGTTTTACCATAACAATATTGAATTTTGACATAACATTTAATGATTTACATCAACAATATATTCTTAAAATAAGAATATTAATGACTGTTTAGTTTTAAGACTTACGTGTGCTCAATTTAACATCGAGAATTGTTGCGATAAGAATTTAACATGTCTTTGATTAAGCATACTATCTTTTTTCAATTCAAAGTATTCTCAAGTCTTAGATTAACATAAATTGTCTTCATCCAAGAAATATTTTTAACACTATTAAATTCTTACATTACGAATTTTCATTACTTTAGTTCAAGTTCATAGAGTAAACTTAAGAAATTGTTGTCTTAATCCAAGAATTAAATGCTGACAATATTAATTTTCTTAATTCAAGCAATCTTTTTTTACCGTGTAATATTAGATACCAAATATCAATTAAGTTGGAATATTGGTTTTCAAATGATTAGTAAACTACGTTTGTATGGGAGGCGAAATTTTCAGGTGCTTACGGGCCGACCTGTTTACGGCTTGAATATATTGTTGATTTCTTTGATAGCTACTAAAATATGTTCATAATAAAATGTTTATACTTCTCCTCTGATACTTCTACTACAAGGATTTAAAATAAAAGAATTTGGGAATACTTTTATTCACGCTTGTACTCGACGGTAGCTCACGTCACACAACTAGATAAAAACAGACAAGCTGCCAGCGTCAAAAAGTCACAAAGTGACGTTACATCGGGTCCTTCGGATTCTGGCTACTTGCCTGATTCACAAAGCTTCTTTAATATTTTCAGGCAGGACGCACGAAACACCGTGCTTTTATTGTTCCGTTGAAATGATTGCAAAGACATTTGACAAAATCGTATTATTCTCGCGCATGTCCTTCGCGCAGCCCAATCATTTCAACAATTTGATGGTGACGAGCAGTTTTGCACTGGCTTAGCGAGGAGCTAAGCACTGTTAGCACTGGAGAAACATTGATTAGTTCTATCTACACATAAAACATTCAAAACACTCACTATCCAACCACTTGGAGTCGTATTTGAGGGTTCTCTTGAAGGAGAACTCGCGGCGTCCCGTGGTGAGGTTGTGCAGGTCGGTGCGGAAAATGACGGTGTCGGCCTTGGTGAACTCGGCGTTGGTGCCAGAGTAGAGCGCTGGCAGGCCGCCCGGGTTGCCGCGCTCCACCCACGCCGCCGTCGAGTTGTCGGCGGGGTCGTACGGGCACTTGGCGACGCCCATGCCGATGCCGGGCACGTACTCGTGTCGGCCCAGGTGCGTCAGGTTCGACTGCAATAGGAAGCGCTGGTCAGTGCACTGTATATCGTTCCTGCCTGAAGGACTTGATCAGGTCGGATTGGCTGCAGGAGCCGGCAACGTTTGTTATCCGGCCAGCACGTTCCGTTCGCCGTTCCGTGCGTGTGGGCAGCATCTAGTTTAGTTTTATTGGGCGCAGAGAGAAACGGGCGCGGGGCAGGTGAATTGTCCTAGTGAAGTCGAAAAGTGCCTGGCGGAGAGTCAGGAGATTCCTCATTGAGCGGTTTTAAAATCTGTCGTTCTGAGCGTGGATTGAAATGCTTGCAGCTTCGGTTGCGGGCGGTGAGCGTATATTGCAGCTCTGGTTCCTGTCTGGAGAACAGGGAGTGGACTTCCTCGGAAATATCTACTGAAGATCTATGGTCCTCACTGGACGTTCTTGAGCATTCAGTGGAAATAACGTTTCCCTTTCGTGAGTCGATTCTGCACGTAACCATCTCCAATTGTAATGGAGTAAATCCAAAAGGACTGAATCACAAAATATCGAATCCGACCATGTTTTTTAAGCGTCTAGCGTAGTTGTATCTGCATTTAAAATACGCATCAGTTCATTGTAAAGCACGTTATTACGTCGAAGGAAATCACATATTTTTTTCGTCATTATTCAAGCGCACCGTGGAATTTCTCTATTAGTATAATGCGATGGGTGGAGGGACGGTTTCCGAAATTATCATAAAATTACTAAATGTAGCATAAACGTGGGGCGGCCGCCGGGCGGAGGGGGGGCGGCACGCGCGGGAGGGATTGAGACTTTATGTAAATTTTAACGACGCTGCGACCATCGGGACCACCTGCGACCCGCCCTGCCCCGCCCCGCCCCGCCCCGCGGCGACCCTCCCAGCGGCACCTGTCAAAATCATGCGTCGCATTTGTAGCAAAAATCGAAAAGATTAAATTAGGTGCACGAATAACAAGAGAATCGGTTTGGAACCGTGAAAGTTAAGGCCCTAACTGAGTCTGACGATTAGAAGTGTCATTCTTACAATATATGATTCCTTGTCTAGGGATCAACCTATTTTCGTTACTGTATGTCTCCTTTTACCCTTGTCCATTTCCGAACTTTTTTGACTTAATGTAGAAATCTAAAAGCAAATGGAATTATTTGGTTTTTGCTTATATCTATAAATAATATTAGTCTCAGATTTCTAATGTAAAAAATCGACTTTTTATTATTATTATTTAAATAAATGGTGGAATAAAAAAATATTAACAATACATGATCGGTTAGGAGTTCTATTTGAACTTGCTTAGGCGTTTCACTACATACTATTGGCGCGAGTAGTTGACTAGTCCTAGCGCCTTAAGGGCGTGATGAGAGCCGTTCGGTTTGATAAGGACGTAAGTAAAAGGAGTGAGAATATTTAGCATCAGAGGGTTGGTCTCTAACCTGTGAACCCAGATTCAGCCATTTACCTAATCGTGATCAAAAATGTGACCTCTCGGAATAAAAGGCAGAGCAACAAGCGCACTGTGGGCGGGCCTGAAACTGTGGGCGGAGGTGGGGCGGCGGGGCGAGTCGAGTGCGTCTGAAAGTTTCGCTCCGTGCATAAGATACGAGTACGTCGATGCCTCCGTGCACCTGCGCCTTTGTACCGACCGAGCGCGTGAAATATTATTATGGCTTCCCGATACATTTATGCCGTCGTCTGGCGCGCGGCAAGTTTGTGAAACTTTTTGGAGGTGCGAGCGGGTCCCCTCGCCCCGCCGCCGCTCGCTCGTGTGCCGCCGACGAATGCATTGTTGGAAAATTCCTCCACCGAGTGCAGCTACGCGCAACTAGATAAGGCTTCGAAAAGTTTGCAAAATTTTATTTTCTTTGGTAATAGCTGTCAACGTTATAACATTCTCAGAATATTCTAAAGTCTGCTCGTTTGTTTTATCGAGTATATTTATTTGCCAATATGCGGCATTGCTAAAGATTCATTCATTAGCAGCACGGGAAGGCGGTAGTCGCAACCGGTCTGCACACATGTTGGGTTATAATTCACAATTGCTCTCAGTAACGAGAAAATAGCGTGTTCTCGCTGGGTGTGCGGAACTGGGCGGAACTACCGCCTCCGTACGCGATACGATAGCCTGCAGAGCGGCAGGCAGTAGCGGCGGCCAAGGAGGTGGCGAAGGCGCAGCGGGGGCCAATTCTTGCGCTAATTAGTATTCATAACGAATACACACTCATGAATCCTCACTGAATCAGTAAATAGCTTCCGACCTAAACTGGTGAGTTTACGGATCGCTTATGGAAATGGATATATAATTTTTCGTTAGCGCTGAATTGTAAGCACATGAAAATGTTTAATTTCGTGAGACTCATAAATTCCATGTGGCACTGCAATTGATTACACTAAAGTGATTTCAAAGTGAATTCCACTCCTGAGAACGATTAGGAAATGTTTTGCTTCGTGTGACGCTACGGTGATGACCAGAATACCAAAGTAATGTAAAAATAAATTCCTACCCTGAGAACACTACTGATTCATCAACTTGGAATTCTCAGAATTGTCCTCCAGAAGCGGCGCGCGGCGTCTGGGGGGTGTATTTAAGGCGATCATAAGCTGCCGCGCCGGCTCTAAGCACCCAATTCAACTATCCTAAAAGCACGAAAACGCCGCACATGAAGCTGCCATGGCGGCGGCGGTGGAGGGGTGGGGTGGGGGGGAGGTTGGGGGAGCGCGCCTCCTGATCGCACGGCACGGTACGACGATAAACCCCGGCGAGGCGATTGCACTCCGAAAGCAAAGACCGCAACACCCAATTCGACCATCTTTTGATCCAATGCGATGGTACCAAATCGGGCGGGCTTAAACCCTCCCGCCTAGTAGGGGAAGGGGACATACAGTTTTACATGGACTCCGAACCATGGAGCAGCTCGCATTCGTGACGAAAATGCACTTATGCAGCTCAGAAAAAGAAAGAAAGTGGTTCATGAACGGGGCGAGGATTTGAACCGAGACCTTTGGTGTGCTAGTCCCCTCGCCACTTGGCTCCGAGTCCCTCAAAGTTTGAATGGTTAAATTGGAACATTGTTGTTACCTAATAGGAGAACTGCATAACTGAATACCTACTTACTAAACTAGTTTTAGTAAAGGTAAAGGGAAGGTGCCAGGTGTACCACTGTTTGACATAGTTCATTAAGTTTACAAGCAATCAATTATTTGTAAACAAGCAAACGCTATTAATTTATATTCATTATCTTCAATGAAGGTGGCAATCATAGCTTTTGGTGCCGTTTTTGTATTTATCAAGGAAACTAACAGTATTTGACATAACAATTTTATTTACAGCTAAGAACAACAATTTATTTAGACTAGCTAAGATTCCGATGAAATAATACAACGAAAAAAAAAAGAAGTGCATAATCGTAAAAAAAGAAAAAATATAACATTGAAACTCTACTTGAAATATAAAAAGCCTTCTTTGAAAAAAAAAACCACTTGAAATATTAAAACCAATGAATACAAATAAAACTAAAATCAGTGTAAACACAAGTTAAATAAGAATCAGTGGCCCAGTGGCGCGACACTTCGGCGATCGCTCTCCGAAGTTAAGCAACGCTGGGTCCGGTCTGGTCTTGGATGGGTGACCATTCGACCGTTGAGAGAGGCTGGCCGTGGTTCGGATTCCACGTTAAGCTGCAGGTCCCCTTCCTTACTTACTAGGTGGTAGGGTTTATCCCGCCCGGGTTGGTACCATCGCATTGGATGAACGATGGTCGAAGCGGCAATGAAAATTGTCCGTGTTTTCCATCCAGTTCAATGTAGCCGTGCAATATATAAGGAAGGTCCTGGCATGGCACCTAGTTCCCATGTGGTGTGTTGGGCTAATACCATGACAGAACTTGTGGTATTAGCCATCCATGTCCAGTCACATAAAAAAAAAGAACTAATGAAAAATGAAATACTTTTAATGTCCTTGATCAAAAGAAAATTATTTCGCTCACTCAATCCTAATATATTTTTTTTGTACATTATGTTCAAATTTTCAAACATATTTGCTAGTCACAAGATGCGTTATTTAGTTTCGTCAATCGTTTTGAATTTGGAAAATAATGAATTGAAAAAGATGCCCTTAGACTTTCTCAATAAGCATCTATCGTGCATTTTATCCGCGTAATTCGCCATCTTTCGATGCATAGAAATAGAACACTTGCACGATAAACATATATATTTTTAAGATGGTTGCCCGGCTTTACGCATTTTATAGGTAAGAATACGGATTTCTCCCCTACCGTCACGCCCCGCACCGCCCCTCCGCCCCGCAACGTATCGAGTACAAATACATTCCACCCGCGTCCCCGTAACTCTAATATATTTTCAATTTTTGACTTATAATAGGATTTATCCGAGTGGGTGAAATGTTGCCGGCATAACTCATAACCACGCTCCACGGTCCCCCTCCGGCCGGCCGCGGCCGCCTCCAGAACTGCGCAACATTTATAAAATATTATGTTGTCGTAAAATGTGAAAGTAACATTGATTTTCGATTGGCCTTAATGCGGATTGCATGGAGCCGGACGGTTAGAGGACGTGCTCGGCGGGGAGGGGCGGAGGGGGTGAGGGGGGGATGCGTCGCGCGCCAGGAACCTTCCATTCTATGTTGCAAGTTCTGTGCTTGATCAATTCTTTGTATGCTTTAAGAGATCAATAGGTAACAACTTTTATCTAACATCGCCAAATAAGAACGATAGAAGTTATACTTCCTTGGCGTGAATAAAACAGATTAAAACGAAAAACTGAGTCCAACGACCACTAGACCGCGACGATCGCGGGGCGGAGGTATCCTTCAGGTGATTTGATAAATATATGCACCGCTTTTAGTGTATCTGCACCGAAAACACGTTTTGTTTTAAATATATAAAACAATAACAACATTAATTTCTCAATAGAAAAAAAGAACAGTTTAGGAACATTTAGGAAAGGAATGTTTGTGCAGCGCAGCGATGCTTGCTTCTCTAGCGCTAGGCGTCACGTAATATTACGGAGGACTTTACATACTGTTTCTAAAACTTTTGATATTTATGTTGGTTTTTTTTTTCTCCGAAAGAGCAAATATTTGGACATTCTTTTTTGGTTTTATATTACTTCATCTCATGTTATCTACTAATGGATTCACTGCTGCAAGTATGTATATTTAAAATCACCCGGTGTATTAAACCAAAATGATGAGTTTCATCTGTGCGCGCAATTTGTTTCAAGCGAAAACATACACTTTGATCTGTTTTCCCTAACGCGCCTAAAGTAGTATAACTTAAAAAAATGCATTTAGGATGTAAATATATCGATTGTCGGTATTCGTCTCGATGTAACTTGTCCCTTGAATTAAACTACGACAATATGATACACGTATTAACTAATTTAGAGTGGATGGTAAAAAAAAAGTTTTTAAGTATTTTTTTTAATAAAAAAGGTTCCGATTCTTTTCTTACTAGCAGCTTTAAATTAGTGACCTAAACATGTTTACAGAAAAATAATTATCTTTAGGAAGAAAAATCGGTTTTTGACCGTAATCCGTAATATAGGGATGTATAATATCAATTTGATATGCAATCTCAAACAAATGGAAAACCCAGAGTCAGCAGGCGAGAGCTAGGGTCAGCTTGTGGGCGCGGGGCGGGGCGGGGCGGGGCGGCGTGACACATCTAATGGAGCAATTGAAGAGTCAAAATGGCGATTCGATTCATCAATATAATATTACGGAACGGGCTCGGGTCGGCAATATGGAGTCTTTCCTGGTTTCTGTTTTTCTTATGGAATATGTTTTTTTTCATAAATGGATAAAGAAGAAATATCTCGAAGAAAAAGTGGTCGCTTACCAAGAAGACATGTATGTATCAAAGAATAAGCGGTTGTTCACCAGAGAAAAGCAAAAATATCAAAGAATATTTATATATTCTATAATAAAACTAAACCATACCTAACCTTACATTACCTAGCTTTTTGAGCAGTTTAATTTTTAACCGACTTAAAAAAAGGAGGAGGGTTACTCGATTTCTCCGCAATTTGTCAAGCTATTTGAATAATTCTTTTTCTCATCAGTAAGGTATATCTAAGTCCTTTCATAAATTTAAGAATATTACTTCACTTAGTGATTGAAGTCGGCTAAATATTTTTTAAAACAGTTTTCATGATACATTTCAGGGCCCGCTTTTTCCATGGTTTATAGTTTATGTATGTATACTTACTCGGTATATCTAGAATGACATTACAAGTTTAGTTTTCCGGATTCTTGACAACCTAGAAGTTTCCATTAAATATAACAGAATTTTCAAAAAAATACCTTTTAACGAACGGATGGAAAACATATTTCGTTTTGCGATCACATTCCTCTTAACAGATATTTGAGCGAAAGAAAATCGGACAAGTGCGAGTTTGACTCGCGCACCGCACCGAGGGTTCAGTTCAATTGTCCGTATAGAGTAATTAATATTAATAAATAAATTAATAATCATATTAATATTAATTAATTCATTAATTCTTATGAATAGCTTGATCGTCCATAACGGATTTTATTAATGTTATATTACTAGATATAAATTAACGATTTTCGGTTTTTTTCCTTTGCTTGTGCTGTGAGACGTTGCTTTTTGTATAAAATTCTAATTCTAGGTCGACAGGAAGTACCTTTAGGTATGTATTTATGTTCGAGTGGCAAAATATGCAATTTTTTGCGGCAGATTTTGGTTTACATCTCCAAGGGAACATAGATTTAAGGATTTTATATTCATTTCAACTTAATACCTCCACGCGTTCCTGATAAAACGTCTCTTGACATATAGAGAAACGGACAACGAAGTAATCCTAATAGGATTACTTCGGTTTTTTGTTCATTTTGAGGAACGGAAACTTAATAATGACATATATTTTTAAAGTGCCATTTAAATGAAGCGGGGTGGGAATCTCGACATTACCAAATGCTAAGTATCGATGTAACCTTGAGTAAATTTTTAGAAAAAGGAAACAGCCGGGAAAAAGCGAGTTAGTTAAATAGTATTTGTATTTGTTTGAAAAATGTTACGGCTTTTCAAGCGGCATTCTCCAACGTTTCGAGCTGATAGTTCAGCCCGTTGTAAAGGAGGCACCCGCCACGTTCGTACGGGCTGAACGATCAGACGATGAATGTCTCCTCCCGCCGCGTGAAAAGCGGTAACATTATTCAAACATGTTTAACGACCGCGGTAATCTCAAAAGTGTCATAATAATTGGATTTTTAACCGACTTCAAAAAAGGAGGAGGTTATCAATTCGTCTGTATGTTTTTTTTATGTTTGTTACCTTATAACTTTTGCCTTGGTGAACCGATTTTGATGATTATTTTTTTAAATGAAAGCTAGTGCTTCCCAAGTGGTCCCATTTTAATTTGGTTAAGTTCTGACAATGATATCCATGAGAAAATCATATAAGTCTTAAATTTGTATTAAGATTGCGCGACAAATGGACGAATAACTCAATATAACGCCAACCGATTTCGGTGATTCTTTTTTTATTGGAAAGGACGTGTACAAATTAGTAAGTGTACTTCAGATCCACTAAAAATAAACAAATTAAAAAAAAATAACAAAAAAATAACCGACTTCAAAGAAAAAGCACTAAAAAGTAAAAAATAATTGCCATTTTTGTAGTTACGATTTTTGTTATTTTTTGAGTCGGTGTCAGCCAAGGTAGCCAAGGTTCTCTTGATTGGCGCAGCGCGTGCCCGGCTGACGCCGACTCAAAAAATAACAAAAATCGTAACTACAAAAATGGCAATTATTTTTTACTTTTTAGTGCTTTTTCTTTGAAGTCGGTTATTTTTTTTGTTAATTTTTTTTTGTTGTGAACACCGCAGTCCAAAGATAACGAACGTCGCGCGCTAAGAGCGTGGCGGAGCAATGCTACCACGATGCCAACACCTGTGCAGACATCCATGGCTCGGGTATTATCGTCTCCTGTTACCGCACACAAAGTCAATGCGGGCAGACGCCTATCGACTCAATTAATCGTGATCCCGCAGTCACGGGCGCCCACCGAGCACGAAAGGACGGGAGAACCGTTCGGAACTCATTCGCATGCGGGGCAGCAGCGTAGCCACCGGTTAGAGGAAAATGTCTACTTTGGGCAGCTCGTAGCCTAGGGTTCAAATCCTTGCCCCGTTCATGCATCACTTTCTTTCTCTATCTGAGTTGGATAAGTTCATTTCGTCACGAATGCGAGATGCTCCATGGTTCGGAAACCATGTAAAACTGCAGGTCCATCGCATTGGATGAAAAGATGGTCGAAGCGGCAATGAATAATTGTCCGTGTTTTCCATCCAGTTCACTGTAGCCGTGCTCATAAAGGGAAGGTTCTGGCATGGCACCTAATTCCCGCGGGAATTTGTTGTATTGGGCTATTATCATTACGGTAGTTTTGAGCCATCTATGTCAGGTAGCATACAAAAAATATGTAGGTACTTCGTTTACGAACTCGGGACGCGCAATTCCGAATGTTTGTTGCACCAAAAATTGTCCTGTGAAGTTCTTATGTCATTAGCAAGCGAATTCGTAAGCGGACCCACTCGCCGGCTTTGCCGCTATTATATGTAAATATGGCTACCCCGCCCGCATATGCACGAGTTTTGTTTGCTACTCCCATCCTTCCATGCTCGCTGCGTGCGCCCCACCAACGAACCGACCGACCACCAGAGCCTGCAGTCCCAGTTGTCACTTAAATTGGCGTTTACGGCAAACCGATCGACTGGCGTTTTCCGTAAAAACGTCAAACGTGCGGAAAGAGAACTGACGCGGTGTACAATGGAACTTACATTAAAATTATAATTTAACAATTATTGAGACCTGAGAATCTGAAAATATTATATTCTAACACAGCCTCATAATATCAAGTTGTTACAGTCATACTATAATGACGTGCCAGTGTTGTCAAGAGGACAAATACGGTAAATGTGCACATGTGCGCCATCAAATCTTACGACAGTTCTGTTTCCGCACGTACATACTCTACACATTTTTACTAGATATTCTGTGGTTTTACTTCTTCAAGCTCTCAAAGACAAACTAGAAATTCCGATTTGTATGAAAACGCGGAGTCGGCGTAAACGGCAATGTCGAATAAGTTGTCAAATCAAACTCGGACTCGCAAATGTTAGTTCCCTTTAGCGCCCTTCAATTACTCCATACATTTGAAAACGCCAGTCGATCGATTTGCCTTAAACGCCAATTTAAGTGACAACTGGGACTACAGGCTCAGACCGTGAACCGCGTGAGCGCGTGCTGACGGGGAACCGACACTATCAATAGACCGCCGATAGCAGCTATAATCAATTCACCTGCCAGGACAGTAATCGCGCGCGTAAACTGATATTGTAGCTAATATTGCGTCGTTATCTAATTTTGGAGGAAGTCACTGGGAATGCAGGATCTAAGTGAATTTAACCGAAATACATAATATATATTCTTATATTTATTTCTGCATTATTTGCAAGCTTGTTGGTTGGAATATTACGAAACTGTAATACAGCTGTGGTGCTACTTTACGTCTACGAAATGCTTACATTGCTTGTAGTTTCAAGATTATTCATTGTTGATGATCCGTCTAAGGTAATATGTTACTCATAGATGTTTGCATAGTGGATCTTCTTCTGTACTAGAATACTGTACTCTGCGCACAGTAATTAAACTTACATGGATGGGTCAATGCGAATCACTTTCATTTCGCGTTCGCATTCCGTCATCGACGTCATTTAATGTTACGTCATCGCACGCTTATTATAATGATTGGGCCAGCCTATTTTGAATGATATTCAGAGCGTCAGATCTAGGCACTTTTGTGAAAAAGGATTCACCATAGAAGCGAACCATACGGTGGTCGTCCGGATGTACGAAGACGTCATTCCCATGAGCGACCTTTTTGAAAGGTATTTCGGTAATATGTCAGAGAGTCCAATTGTCAATTCGTCCGGTCCGCTTGACGACCCGAGCTGTCAGATGTAACTCCGGGGCACTGAAGTGGTCGGAGCTTGAGGCGACGCATGGCAATAGAACAGCAAATATCATTCGAGAATAGTGTGGTATTCGTTTAAATTAATTGAGAGTAGTTGGAATATGATCCATGGTTACGAAGACCAACTCATAAAAAACAGACTTACACATTTACAATCCGTTTTATTTATTTGTAATATCAGTTAAAATGAATACAAAGTTTTGGTACAATTGCGGTTCGTAGAACTTACGAATCAGTTATATTAGTTATTATCTATTATCTCCGAAGCAACCTTTGCAAGTGAGACTATTGCAAGCTTCACTTTTCATAAAAAATATCTTCATCTCCTATTATTTTTCCTTGTTTAAGAGACTCGTGAACATCACTCGGTCACAGAATAACTAATAGTGCTACGCACTCGGTATGCAGACAGGCGGCCGCTGGACGGGTGAAGGAAACATGTGAAAGATGCTTTACAATGTTGACAGCTTTTCAAACACGTCTCAGGAACATTTAAAGAGAGTGAAGGAACATTGCAGGATTTTTTTTCATGAGCCACATCATTATGGCACATTTTACATAAACTGTATCCGTACAAATTAAAGCCAAATCTAATGTGTGGTGGATCTTGTTAAATTAAGGATTATTTAAAATACATTTATACGATTCTGTCATTTCTAAGAATATTTGACTATCTATCGTCACAATTTGCAATCAGGCGACTGATCAGTTTGTGAAAGGATACTTAAGGTGGCCCAACCCGGCGGCACTAACTCATTCGCGGGCACGGTAAAAAACCGTGCAATTGCGCTCTGGGACCGTCTCTATTTCAAAGAAAAATACGGGTCCCGTGATAAGGAAGATGCACCATGTCCACAAAGCAGGCGCATAGTGTTTAGTTTGTAAGATTTACGGAAAATTTAATTACAAAACGACTTATAGATAAAGTAAATCACGACCGCTGTAGTCAACAATCAAACAAAACTATAAATCTTCATGAAACAAGCTATGTGTGATGACAAATATTTTTAAGATGTTTTTGTTTTATCGTTAAGTAATCGCGTGAAAATTTCGAACTTTCGGACCTTATAACTTAGAAACCAAACATTATGTTACAATGCCAATGGTCATGAGACATTTAGTTCGATCAAAGAAAGCTGTTTTGAGTATAATTTTGGATCTCTAACAAGAAATATGCGCATGATCTTCTTTCCACAATTGTGGAATGGCACAGAATACCTCTATAGTTATTATATATATATTTTCGCCAAAAGAGAAGCGTTGCAGAAACATATCGTTTAATTAGGTTTTAATCAAATAAACCCATACTTCCGATCGACTCCACAGGATCTTTATAACACTCCCTTAAACTGAGATCAAAGGCGAATATGTGACATATGTACTTACATATAGCACCCAGTCCTTGGGACTGTGCGCGTTGGTGCCGCACACGTAGAGGCGCGAGCCGTCGCCCATGGGCTGGATCACCCGCACGTGGTTGCGGCAATCAAAGTGCTGAAACAAACACAGCCCCGTCAGCACAATACAGCCTCCATTACCCCCGGAGCGTGCCTTACGGTGCCGTTGCAGGCCCGCCACATATTGGCATGTCGGAGCTAAAACATTTCACAGTCGTGGCGGCCGGGATGCGGTCGCGGTGAGGCGATATGCCCAAAAACCAATTTACAGCCCGTCAACGGATGGGCGGGCGGGTAAGGCGGGGGTGGCGCCGGAAAAAGGAACTGTGACGCATGGGCGATTTTCGGACTATGCCATATTGGCATATTGCCTTTTGCTGCAAGATACGTATCGATTTTGAGCGTCTCGTAGCCTAGTGGCGCGAGGACTGGCCTAGCGTACCAGAGGCCTGGGTTCAATTCCGACATGCACCACTGGGTTTCTCTTTCCGAGTTCAATAAGTGCATTTCGTCACGAATGCGAGCTTGTCCATTGTTCGGAATCCATGTAAAACTGTAGGTCCCCTTCCCCTACTAGGTGGTAGGGTTTAAACCCGCCCTTGTTGGTACCATCGCATTGGATGAAAAGATGGTCGAAGCGGCAATTAAAAATTGTCGGTGTTTTCCATCCAGTTCAATGTAGCCGTGCTCATAAAGGGAAGGTCCTGGCATGGCACCTAATTCCGTCGGGAATGTGGTTTATTGGGCTAATATCATAACAGTAGTTGTGTGGTATTAGCCATCCATGTCAGGTCGCATAAAAAAAAAGAATGTGATATGTAAGAAGAATCGATCGTGAAGCACACATGAATTAAAGAAATAAAGCTGGAAAAAGATCTACTTTTTCAACATACTGCAAGGCTGGACTGGTCCAGCTTAGCTATGTGTCCTTGCTTCATGGTTGATTCTACGTATATATTACTGTAAAAACCCGAACTGCGGTAAATCCTAAGATTTACCAACACTGGGTATAGCCCGAACTCTTCACTCGGTCAATCTTAGGATTAACCTCAGAGAAATTTTTAAACCTAACCTATTAATAAAAGCCCGAAAAAATATTTATTTTCGTATATTTACTTTAGTTAGTAAATCGTAAGATCCACGAGTACATGAAGTCTAGGATATTCCAATCTACGAGCTTTTATATACAACAACACGAATACAAATTAATACATTTACAAGTATTTTGTTGTTATATGCAGTATGATACCATACTGTACCATATAAAGGTTTTTTTTTTCAGTGTTTGATTCGAGATCAAATAGTTTTTTTTTACTTTTTATTTTTTGTTTATTTATTTCGTACAAAAATGTATGAACTACTGAGTCGTCATCATTTTTAAATTATATATATTTAACGTAGATTTTAAAATGGCATATTGCATTGTTTTCTTTAAGGTTTTTTTTTCAGTGACTGGACATGGAGGGCTAATACCACACATTCTGTCATGGTTTTAGCCCAACACACCACATGGGAACTAGGTGCCATGCCAGGACCTTCCTTATATTGCACGGCTACATTGAACTGGATGGAAAACACGGACAATTTTCAGTGCCGCTTCGACCATCGTTCATCCTATGCGATGGTACCGACCCGGGCGGGATAAACCCTACCACCTAGTAAGTAAGGAAGGGGACCCACAGTTTAACGTGGAATCCGAACCACGGTAAGGTAAATCGTGAATGTATACAATTAATAAGCAAAAGCGGGAATGTGTCGGATGCTTCGCCTGGTTCGGGTTTTTTTACGCTAGTAGAATCAAATGCTATAAACCCTGTCAAGGTAATTCATTAAATACTGAGTACTCTGTATGCAGGCACCATATGGTTGGCATTCCACTCCGAGTTGTACCACGCTGAGGTGAAATGTATCTATGTGGTGTCGCATCGCGGAACCATCCGGTTCAAAAAAATAAAGGATTATAGATAGCTATTTTGTGAAGATTAATTAATCAATGTCGAATTAGCAATAAGGATGGAAAATCCACGGATTAAAAAAATGTGATAAGGAGTCAAGTGAGGTGGGAGTCTCGGCTTAGCTGCACGATTAACTTCGCTACTCTTCATTATTATCGATAACTGTTATCGAGTAGGTAAAAAGCGATGGAACCCGAACGCATTAGGTAATGGTTGACCTTCTTTGGGTAAGCAAGGTGGCAGCAGAGCTCATCATTTTGACGGGATTTATTTATTAAAAAAACCGGCCGAGTGCAAGTCGGACTCGCACACGAAGGGTTCCGTACCGCTGCATAAGATTTAAAGGAAATACGACAATATAGAGGTTTCTTGTATGGGGGCCCCCTTTAATTATTTTTTTTGTTTTGTTGTTGTACCGGCAATAGATATGCACACTCTGTGAACATTTAAACTGTTTTTACCTATTAGGTTTATGAGATACAGCCCTGACGGAGCTCTGCATCATTAAGCCATATTGTGCCCTGTTTTAAATTCTATTCTCATCATTATCACTTATTATAAGATCAACTTTGACATCAAACATTTTGGAATAAAAAACTATTCATTCTATTTATAACTTGTGATTGTACTCTAGCTCGCTATGAAAGGACGGCCGAAATACCCTTAGAGAAATATCTAGCGGTCGTTCTCTCTCGATTGAAGCGATGAGTCGAGCTATTTCTTTTAGAACCTTCTTTTGATACTAATAAAACAAATTTACCCTCCCTTCCTTTGTTACCGGAAAGTTAGCCTCTCCATTCCGACCTCCGACTGAAGCAAACCTCCAATTCGGAGGGAAAGAAATTTCGCATAGAGTGGGTGCCCCAGTACCAATGTTCAAATCAAATCAAATAAAATTCTTTATTTACTGTTTTTGGCCATATATCATAGTATTTACAAATTTCAATAAATTTTCATCACTATCAATCAATAATATCGATAAAGATTCTCTTTTTAAAATCAATTAAAATAAATATTTCTAAGCCTGCGTCAATAACCTACTTTAAGCTAATTTTGCTTCACAAGTTTATTTTATTGTATAAAGAGCTGATGGCATGATATTTCCTTTATTTAAAGTTTTGGTAGTCAAACTACATTAAATTATGGCACAAATTGACGGATCCAATTATCTCAGTAAAGAACCCGTAAAGTAACTGCCCTGGTTTGTGGATTATTTCCCTCCATATTTATGAAATGAAACATTGAAATCCAAATTCTAAACTAAAATTTTGTTAGAAGAATTCAAGACATATAAAAAACCGGCCAAGTGCGAGTCGGAATCGCACACGAAGGGTTCCGTACCATCGTACAAGATTTAACACAAAACATCACGTTTTTGTATGGGGCCCCCTTAAATTTAATTTTATTTTTTTATTTTACCTATTTGTGGTTAGTGCGGCAAAATAAATACACACTCAAACAGCCCTGTGACAGACGGACGGACAGCGGAGGGTTCTGTTTTCACCCTTTGGGTACGGTACCCTAAAAAGAAAACAACAACACTCAATAAGTACGAAACGTTAAGATACACGATTTTTTCTTCAGATCAGAAATAAGTGGCTGCTATATCATAGTGTATGAAAGGACAGGTCCCCGAAGGATTATCTAACTAAGCCGATTATTTGTGTTCGAAAACCGTTATATTGCCGAAATATGTTTATATTTCTGTCTCTCGAATGGTCTCATGAATAAACCTTTTTTTGGTGAAAATATCAATAAAGACATTGTCAAAAAGGATATGTCAGTCCATACGTTCTCAAAACGAAGTGTGGAAGTCAGGATAGAAAAAGTATCCCTACAATAATGATTGCCGAGTGATGAGTGGACGAAAAAGTGTGAATCTCATACAAATCGGCGACCCCTAATCTAGCGGTGACTGTACTGGATGAAAGGTGGTTGAAGAGGTGTTAAAGAATCGTCCGTGCTTTCCATACAGTTCAATGTAGATGTGCTTTAAATTAAGGGAAGGTCCTGGCATGGCACTGTGTGGCAAAGGTGTGATATAGGCACCCGTGTCCATTTCTATACAAAATACCTCAATTAGGCTTTGTTGGATGTTTGTTTTAGCTATCCTATCATGGCTATTATATATTAAAATAACTGTTTAGTTCACATGAAGTCTGTATGGAAAGGTCTTTTGCATACTCCCTGTCCAAATGATGTCAAAAATATTAGATGTTGTCTCGGCCTTGTTCTGTCAGTGTGTGACAGATCTAATTGTAATTTCCTGGGCATGTGCTAGCAGGAGAGACCATTTAAAAAACCTTCACGAAAAGGCCGTGTTTAGTGTACATGTGAGAAATCTTCGAACATCGCCACGTGAAATAAAGCGTCGGCGAGATTAGTAAGAAGCCCTAGTACTAGCTGGATCCAGGCCCCTTACTACGAACGCTATCGAGTAGGCGCTATCGAGAAGGCGACATCGCCTGTCAAAAATATTGAATGCGTTTTACAATTGGTATCGAAAGCGCTTTCGAAACCCTCTGCCAAACGCATACAATATTTTTAACAGGCGATATCGCCTACTCGATAGCGCTTAATCGATAGCGTTCGTAGTAGGGCTCCTATTCCGGGAGGTCTCGACATGTTTGGTCACTATAAGGTAAATGCCTGAATCTGGGTTCACAGGTTAGAGACCAACCCTCTGATGCTAAATATGTCGGCCTGTCCGTGCCAAGTGGTTGCGTTATCTAGATTGACTATATTAAATAGATTCTGGTATGTACCTGCTGATGAATATACTGATTGTCTGGAAACATCGATACCTATTAATTATACAACAATAACCAGTCGGTTTTATTACTAAATACTTAAATATACCTAAAGTTATATCTGTAACCTAAATCACCGATAACTAAGAAATGAAATCAAATATTTGTTCAGTTTTTATATTGCCAAGCAAGTATGTACTGGTACTTTCATGCTTCGTCATTTGCATCCATTTACCTTATCATATATATTGTATGTCACCATAACTACTTTTTCAGTCGCCTTATCTACGTAACGCAACCACTAGGAACAGGCAGACCGACACATTTAACTTCAGAGGGATGGTCTTTATGATGTGAACTCAGTTTCACCCATTTACGTTATCGTTACCATTTTTGTCGCGACCTCCTAGTCTATCCAGTAGGTTAAAGTATCTTTCCGACGCGTCGGCGTCTCAGGGCGCCTTCACCGGCCGATGAGTGCCACCCGCTCCAACAATAACTAATCTGATACATTAATACCAACACTCCGGTTCCCCGGAGGGATAAGCACAGATGATATAGCTCCATACGGTTATGTACCTCGGACTTGCCCTTGGAGACGCACTGGGCCACGTTGCTCGGCTCCAGGCTGATGGCGTCGCGCTCGCAGTGTGTCGCGCTGATGTTGTTCATGTTGAGCCGAAACACGCGGTCCCTGCGACAACGACACGTCTCACATCGACATAGTTTGTTAAAGGAAGGATGGAAGTCAATCCGGGGTTCACCATGTAGTTGGGCTACATGGTGAATCCCGGAAAAAGTTGAACAATAAAAGGTATCACAAAGAATTAGCGTTTGGATTATAATAAGGACAGCATTCTGACTTCTTGTCGTCGTTCTAGTGATCCCTGACTACGAAATATTATTAATATTTATATTTTTAATTATTTGATTAATACTTTACATCCCCCGCCCAAAATGCTCCGAATTAATCACGGGGTTCTATTATTTTATATTACTAACAATTAATATGCAGCACCACCTATAAGCCATAAATAAAAGTAGGCATATAAATCAAAATTTATTATAGCAATAAGATAAAACCAAGTGCATGTTTTATAAAAATATTTTTAAATAAAAAAAGGACCGCCTTCAAAAAAACCGGAACTAAAAAGCAAAAAATAATTAGTTACTTTTAATTAATGTACGACAAGCTATTTTAATACTAAATAATTATGTACAATTTCTTAATTTTTAATCATCTTTTGAAGTCGGTGCCTTCTTCCTTTCTTAGCCATAGGTAATATTAATCTAACTACTTACAGCCCTTATAGAACATCTACCCAAGGCACCGACTTCAAAAGATGATTAAAAATTAAGAATTGTACATATTTAGTTAGTATTAAAATAGCTTGTCGTACATTAATTAAAGTAACCAATTATTTTTTGCTTTTTAGTTCCGGTTTTTTTGAAGGCGGTCCTTTTATATTTAAAAATATTTTATTTTTGCTTTTTAGTGGTGGCGTAACTTTTTGACTGCAAGGTGGGCGAGCCATCCTGCTCAACTTCACATACAAAGTGGAAAGAAGATCATGCGCACCTCACTATCTCATGCGAACCCTCTAAACTGTTACTAAACACTACAATGAACGAGCATTATGAGATATGAAACCATTGAGAAATCTCATTTCTGACGAAAGGTAGACCGGTACCTATCTGGATTCATGAGTTCACGGTTCATAAGATAGAGCGCTGGGACAGACGGACGGACGGACGGACAGCGGAAGCTTAGTAATATAGTATCCGTTGGTACCCTTTGGTTACGGAATTTGTTCTATAAGGGCTGTAAGTAGTTAGATTAATATTACCTATGGCTAAGAAAGGAAGAAGGCACCGACTTCAAAAGATGATTAAAAATTAAGAAATTGTACATAATTATTTAGTATTAAAATAGCTTGTCGTACATTAATTAAAAGTAACTAATTATTTTTTGCTTTTTAGTTCCGGTTTTTTTGAAGGCGGTCCTTTTTTTATTTAACAAGGCAAAACAACGAATGTCCAGAACCGCTGAGCTTCTGAATTTCTCATCCTTCCATTGTTCCGGAGAGTCTGTTTCTTGCGTAAGTGTTGTATGAAAATGTGTACATATCGGTCTCGTGTATCCCCTTAACAGTTGAATTTTGTAAAATCACAAGCGAGCCTTTTCGTCGTAAAAAGAAGTCACTGAAAATTTTAAGTCTAGGATAATTGATTTCGGAGATCTCAACATGAGTGGTTTTCGCCTAAATGTGTTCGTTTTGACGTTTTACCCCCCTAATAGTAGAATTTTCAAAAATATTCTCTTCGTAAACATTCCCATCTCAAACAAAACCTACTCTGCCATTTCTTGGTTCAGCGGCTCTAGAGATAGAAATGTGCAGAATTTGCCCTCTTTTACCCCCTTCAATACCCCCAACAGTTGAATTAAAAAAAAACCTCTCATTCTGAGCAATCTCACCCTTAAGGCGGCCCAACCCGGCGGGCCTAACTCATTCGCGGGCACGGTACAAAACCGTGCTGTTGCGCTCTGGGAACTTCTCTGTTTCAAAGAATAAGACAGGCTCCGTGATGAGGAAGATGCAACATGTCCACAAAAAAGACAATGTGCATAGTGTATGATTTGGTAAGATTTACAAAAATTTTAATTTCAAAACGACTTATAGCTAAAAGTAAACCACGAACGCTGTAGTAAAAAATCTAACAAAAACCAAATAGATCATAAATCTTCATTAAATAAGCTATGTCTGATGACTAATCTTTTTACGATGTTCTTACTTTATCATTGCGTAATCCACCTCCAAAGTTATCGTATAAAACGCGCGAAAAATTCTAACTTTCGGACCTTATAACTTAGAAACCAAACACAATTTTACAAAGCCAATGGTCATCAGACATCTAGTTCGATCAAGTAAATTTTGGATCTCTGACAAGAAATATGGGCGTGATCTTCTTTTCCCTTTTGTATGGGGAGATGAGCGGGTTGGGCCACCTTAAAGAAAGCTATTGTAACCAAAAAATCACATTTCTGGGTTCGCGGGCTTAAGAAATCCGATGTTTGTTGTATTTAAGTACCAAACTACTGAACCGATTTTGATAAAAAAAAATGGGACCAACTAGAAAGTATACCCTTTCGAACAAAAAAAGAATTTTTCAAATCGGTTCAGGGGTCTTCGAGTAATCGGTGAACATACGTAAAAAAAAGAGAAAAAAAAAGATTCCGACGAATTGAGAACCTCCTTTTCGAAGTCGGTTAAAAATAGACGAAACCAAGTGTGGCTGATTTTGGTTCAGAACGCCCTTCAAGGTTTCGATAACAACTGTTTAAGGCTTACAGAGATTTTAAGAGCTGGAAAATCTGCTATACGAGTAGTTTGCACTGATCTGATTCCCAAACAGAAAAAAAAACACCTGATAAACTTCGACATAGATTGATTCAACAAAAACCGGCCAAGTGTGAGTCGGACTCGCACACGAAGTCTAAACGAGAAAAAGAAGTCAGAATGCAGTCCTTACAATTAACCACTGAGATCGACGATCTCCGATTTCCGTGTATTAAACAAACGAAAATACCCTGCTCTGTTGAGGTCAAGTGAAATATCGAGCCGCTCAGCAGCTATGGATGTATTTCCAAATGTTTAAAAAATCTCAAGTTTTTTGCACATAAAAAAGAAGAAAACACTTACATGGCGCCGACGTAGAGCGCGTCCCGCTTGGAGTCCATGTAGAGCGTGCGGTAGTAGAGCGGGCCGCAGCTCCACTCTCGCACGTGCTCTGTAACAACCAACAACCCATGTCTTACATCAACAACGACAACGCTTTGAGTCCATGTAGAGCGTGCGGTAGTAGAGCTGGCCGCAGCTCCACTCTCGCACGTGCTCTGTAACAATCAACAACCGATGTCTTACATCAACAACGACAACACTTTGAGTCCATGTAGATCGTGCGGTAGTAGAGCTGGCCGCAGCTCCACTCTCGCACGTGCTCTGTAACAATCAACAACCGATGTCTTACATCAACAACGACAACGCTTTGAGTCCATGTAGATCGTGCGGTAGTAGAGCTGGCCGCAGCTCCACTCTCGCACGTGCTCTGTAACAATCAACAACCGATGTCTTACATCAACAACGACAACGCTTTGAGTCCATGTAGATCGTGCGGTCGTAGAGCTGGCCGCAGCTCCACTCTCGCACGTGCTCTGTAACAACCAACAACCGATGTCTTACATCAACAACGACAACGCTTTGAGTCCATGTAGATCGTGCGGTAGTAGAGCTGGCCGCAGCTCCACTCTCGCACGTGCTCTGTAACAATCAACAACCGATGTCTTACATCAACAACGACAACGCTTTGAGTCCATGTAGATCGTGCGGTAGTAGAGCTGGCCGCAGCTCCACTCTCGCACGTGCTCTGTAACAATCAACAACGACAACGCTTTGAGTCCATGTAGATCGTGCGGTAGTAGAGCTGGCCGCAGCTCCACTCTCGCACGTGCTCTGTAACAACCAACAACCGATGTCTTACATCAACAACGACAACGCTTTGAGTCCATGTAGAGCATGCGGTAGTAGAGCGGGCCGCAACTCCACTCTCGCATGTCCTCTGCAACAAACAACAATAGATGTCTTACATCAACAACGACAGCGCTTTGAGTCCATGTAGAGCATGCGGTAATTCGAGAGACTGGGTAGAGAAATGCACCCATAGTGAAAAGGGTCGTCAATTTGAATGAAAACATCGAACGTAAAGCCAATATTTGAGCGCAAATAAATGCTGTCATTGGTGTTTGATATTTGTAATATTTGGGTCTCTCAGCTCAGCTAACATCTCCGGAGGTGGGCGAGCGCGGCGTGAGCTTTGCGAAAATATTTCCAATTTTTTCAATGTATTTACATGGAGCGTCCCGGATCAAAGTAAAGGTTATCAGAGCGACCCTCCGCCTTCACATCAAAGGAGCTCACGTCTGCTCTCCTGACTCGCAGCTAGCGACGGCGCGGGAGGGGGGGGGGACGCGGGGGCGACGTCCAAGTCAGATCCGGAGCTGGTACTTGTATTATCACTTCACGGAAAAAACCTTTGACAAATGTGTAAAAAATACACGTTTTCAAAAAAATATAAAGTGTCCGATGTAAATGTTTAAAATAGTGTTACATGCGAAGTGCACAACTACTGATTTAAAATAATAAATCTGCGATTAAATACGCCCCTTGTGAAACGTGTGTTTCTTCTTCAATGCTTTTCACAAAAAAAAACTATAATATTTGTTTAACCAGCGGCTGTGCCCTACGTACTATATTCTTTTTTTTGTAACTTATAATGTATTTTGTGAAATTAGAACATTTTATGCTTGCAAAGCATTGTTTTTATTTCCAGGCTATTTCTTACATGAGGTTTTTTGCTTTTGTTAAGCACATTGTACCTATAACCAACAATGTAAACATGTATTGTTAAAAATATAAAAGGATGTTAAATTTCCCAAGAGCTTGTTATTCTGTGTCGATAAATAAATAAACGTTTATATTTTGTGCTTAGCAAGTACGTCACTTTTTTGAGCTAATGTGACATATATAATCGACGGTAAAGCAAAAACACGAGTTTTTATTTATCAGGTGGCAGAATTGCAAGACGCATAGACTGAGAAACGTTTGCTTGCTGGTTCGACTCCAGCTTTACTTTACTAATGAAACCGTTAATTTTAAGACTTAATTTTTTCATTCATTTTTTATTCGTACTAGAAAAATATTTACCGATATATGGCGTTTTCGTTGGAATATATTGATGTTACGATCTAGTTTTCAACCGACTTCGACAAAGGAGGAGGTTTGCAATTCTTAATTTTTTTTTTGTATTTATGTTATTGGATATCTCCGCAAATTGTCAACCGTTTTCAATAATTCTTTTTCTCATCAATAGGGTATATCTCAGAGGTGGTCCATTTATATATTTTTTTAAGAATATTACTCCTCTTAGTGATTGAAGTCGGTTAAATGTTTTTTAAAACGGTTTTTATTGTCAGCATACGCGAAGTGCTGGCGGAGGCGGCGTTGCGGAAGCATACTACATACATCTCGCTGCAGCCACATGCATGGCGTATCGGGAGCAGAAAAGAGTGCATAGTCTGTTATACAAATCACAACATGTCAGCACACGCTCTCCTCACCGGTGGGACGCACAGCTTCCGCCTCCGTGCCCGCCTCCACCTCCGCGGTATTCCCAGCACATACATTACCAAACTACTGGATGGCTAGAACCCTAATCGAGCTGGTAAATATAGAATATGAAGGTAATAATAGAATATGAAGCCTGTTGAACAACTGGTCAATATAATGCAGCTAGAACTGGAATTTTAAAAACAAACAAAAAAAACGTATTTAATATTTTACTATATTTTTCAACATTTGTATAGGGTACATCATCATTACCTCCATACATATGTAGAAAAAAACATTAAATACATTTTTTTTTAATTCAAGTTCCTACTGTGAGGCACCCTTTACATTAAGGGCTTGGTACTAGCCAAATCGCAAAGTTAGACGAGGCACCCCAAGTTAACTAACTAAGTCTGACGATTATAAGTGTCATTCTTACAATATATGATTCCTTGTCTAGGAATCGAATTATTTTCGTTAATGTATGTTTCCTTTTTCTATACAAAATACATTGCGGAAACGGTGTCCATTTCCGAACTTTTTTGACTAAATGTAGAAATCTAAAAGCAAATGGAATTTTTTGTTTATGCATATATGCTGTTTTTGCTTATATCTAGAAATCGAATTACTTTCAGATTTCTAATGAGAAAAATCAACTTTTTTATTTTTATTATTATTCAAATAAATGATGGAATCAGTTATCAGTCTGGAGTTCTATTTGGATTTGCTGAAGCGTTTCACTACATATTATTACATTTGTTAAAAAGTGCATTTGTATGGCGCGAGTAGTTGGCTAGTCCTAGCGCCTTAAAGCTTTATATTATGATATCTTTTTGGTATTTTATAGTAAAAAAAATATCTTTAAATTACTCACTTAATTTATAAATTATAAAATAATATTTGTCGAACTTTCCGTCTCCGTTTCCGATTGGGCAAAAATGCTTTTGGTATGTCCGGCTGTTCTCTACAGATCGCATTTCGCAACGGATTCTCGTGAAATTTTGTGAACAGGTTCGATAGTTATTTAGATGTTTTTTAGTCGAGCCAGTTTTTAACCGACTTCAAAAAAGGTGATGGTTTTCAATTCGACTGTATATTTTTTCGTAGTTGTACTTTGTACTTGTACTTACTGCTGATTAGCTTAATCGTCACATACTTGTATTAAGGTGGCCCAACCCGGCGGGCCCAAGTCATTCGCGGGCACGGTACAAAACCGTGCTGTTGCGCTCTGGGACCTTCTCTGTTTCAAAGAATAAGACAGGCTCCGTGGTGAGGAAGATGCAACATGTCCACAACAAAGACAATGTGCATAGTGTATGATTTGGTAAGATTTACGAAAATTTTAATTTCAAAACGACTTATAGCTAAAAGTAAACCACGACCGCTGTAGTAAAAAATCTAACAATAACCAAATCGATCATAATTCTTGATTAAATAAGCTATGTCTGATGACTAATCTTTTTACGATGTTCTTACTTTATCATTGCGTAATCCACCTCCAAAGTTATTGTATAAAATGCGCCAAAAATTCGAACTTTCGGACCTTGTAACTTAGAAACCATACACAATTTTACAATGCCAGTGGTCATCAGACATCTAGTTCGATCAAATAAAGCTATTTTGAGCAAAATTTTGGATCTCTGACAAGAAATATGGGCGTGATCTTCTTCCCCCTTTTGTATGGGGAGATGAGCGGGTTGGGCCACCTTAAGGGCATTTCTTAGCTGCTGGCAATCGATACCAGTGCAAGATAATCAACATGTATGTGTCGGTTGAAATAAATCAGAACTTGGTGAAAAGCAGGCTTAGAGAAATTTCCCAACTTTAAAGTACAATCAACTCATCTATTCAACGTTCAACGAGAGTTTCTTTTCACCTTAAAGCACGAAATACTTGTACACGTGCAGTTTTATGATAAAAGTATGGGGTATACACGAGGACGCATCCAGAGAATAGAACATTACGAAGTGCTCGGAGCGTGTGCAGTCGAGCGCATCCATTCCGAGTCGACTTCTAATGCAACTCCGTCCACATCCACGCGGCGACGGCGCCCCGCCCGCCCCGGCTGCCTCCGCCCGCCCACGGCACCGGGGCGGGGGTAGGGCGGGCGGCCGCTGTCGCGTCAAGTCGCGCGAAAAGCTCGTTGCCTTCGCGGCGCGAGTATCGAGCGCCGATGCGGCGCGACGTGATCGAATGCATTTTCGGAACGTTCTCCAGCGAGATGACGGCGGCGAGGGCGTTATGAACTGCACACCTGCGCCCGACGGTTTCGAATATGGAAAGAGGACGTCAACTTGTCAATGCGTTTTAGGAGGATAATAATAAGTGATCGAGTTCCGTACAATGGCTCGTACCTCACTCAAATTAAGAAATATATTTTTGAATAAATCAACTCAAAGCTACGCCTGTACGTTTTGGAATAATATTATATCCATGATATAAACCTCTAAATATTTGTATGAAAATGTTTAAGGGCGTAAACATGTTGTGCGTTTAAGGGCATGATATAAGTTAAATTATCAAAAAAATCTAAACGTTCAGAGGTAGCTCTCAGTGGATTTATTTAATGTTAAAGATCCGAATCATATTTCTTAATTTCGTCCCTGATTCCTCACTTAAAAAGTGAGGAATCAGGGACGTGGCATTGAATGGAACTGGATCACCTCATTATCCTCTCAAATATAGGCTGGCTAAGTTTCTTTCACAAGTGGACTATCAATATCATAGCGTGCTCGGTTTATTATTATTACGCGGAGATAGGATCGGCAGCTCGGGAGCAGGTTACCGCGGCCCTGTGCGGCGAAGTAGGCCTAGCTTCGAGCATGTGACCACATTTTGCCGCGATGCCGGCCGATAAGCTTACAAGGGAGAGGCGACCGCCGAAAGAGTATGTTGCCGTCCTGCCTACACTCTCCTGAGGACCCAGAGAGCAAAGAAGTAGTACGCGGTACACCGGCAGGTTCCGCGGAGCCGCACGCGATGGTTCGAGCCAGCTCGCTGCTTGTTAGCATGCGGAGGCCAATTTTTGTGTAATTGTTTTATCGCATGAGCAAGAACACGTGAGCGATTAGTTCTCCATGAGCGGCCCCGACTGGGGGAGTGAGGAGAGAGAAAGGCCACATTAATTAATTAGATTCTGAATCGAATAATCGCGATCGCATATAAAATACGCAAAGCTTTAGAACTTGTTGGAACTATATTACTTATTGCGCTTTCGGCGGATGGAGCTACACGGGATGAAGTGTCCGAGCGACACTTTTGCTGCCACAGACCCGTCAGCCCTTACTACTTCACGGTTGAAACGATGACACTGTCACCTGTCTCTTTCTTCGCTTGTCTTTTTCTTCGTGAAAAAGAAGACAGGCATTAGTGTCAACTTTCCGGTCGTAATGCAATACAATGCGTTGTGGTCGCAAACGAAGCGCTCTGTAACACTGTGCGTACATTTAATTAAAATAGGCTTTAAGCGTAATCTCGTGTTTAACTTGACAACTGTCGCTTGTGAAGTGTTATTCCGTCCGACTTGGAAGTGTTTCTTGAGGTACATAATACATAATATAGCGATATGAACTTCATTCCTAGCGGTTGTCCCACGACACCTATCGTATATTTTTAACTGAAGAAAAAACCGGCCAAGTGCGAGTCAGACTCGCACTCGAAGGGTTCCGTACCATTGTACAAGATTTAACGCCAAAAAATCACGTTTTTCGAATGGGATCCCCCTTTAATTATTATTATTATTTTATTTTACCTATTTGTTGTTATAGCGGCAAAATAAATACACACTCTGTGAAAATTTCAGCTGCCTACCTATTAAGGTTCATGAGATACAGCCCTGTGACAGACGGACGGACGGACGGACAGCGGAGGCTTAGTAATAGGGTTCCGTTTTCACCCTTTGGGTACGGAACCCTAAAAAGCAATTTTAAATAAAAAATCGGTATTGTTGGCTGTGCCAAAAGATAAAAAATTCCCTCACTTTGCGAAATTACGCTCATCGAGGCCCGATACCAGCGAATTAGCGAAGTATTTCAGAGCTATCGAGCTTCTTCTCAGAAAGTAAAATGTCAACCACAAAAGGTTGCTCTGATTATATCTGCGGCAAGTGCTCCGGATATAGTTTTGGGGCAGTAATAAGGAATTAAAGTTCCACAGACCAACTTCTAGTACCTGCAAAACAGATTGAGCGACCCTACAAACCGTCTATGGCTCAGAGACTGCAAGCCAATGGTGAGTTTCGGGCCTCCAACAAACGGCTCGTCGCTATGCGAGGACACCAATAGATGGGGACAACCTACATAATTCAAAGTAGGTGTACATACGCATATTTTAATACAAAAGAAAATATTCAACCTAATGCGTTGCATTTCAGTCATCATAGAAAGGTGTAATTTCAAAGGATCTACCTAACAGAAATAACGAATTCTAAGATGCTCACTTACCTTTGGCTTACAATAAATAAATACATAAAGTATTTCATATCAATATATGAAAGAAAACTTTGAATATGTTATGATTAGATAATTTCTGCGAATTTATTTCTTAAGGCGCTTTACCTAAAAAAGTGTAACTCAGTCGATGAAGAGTCTGTTAAATGTATCTCAAATATTTTTTGCGGGATCAAATGGTTGCAGTTTTAGTCTGACAACATTTCATTCGATCACTAAATCCCATTATTGGGTAAGCCCTAACTTGTGGTGTGATGTGTTCAACGTGATGATCCACACAAGGGTAGGCTGAGATGCATTTTATTTCACACACTTCTTTTTTCAGAAGTATATATCTTAATTTTTCGATTGTGTAGGTATCTAGTTTAGTAGAAACTGTAGCTCTATTTTTGTAATTCCGTGCGTAGGAATCAGGAATCTTTCAGTCAAGCGAAACCCTTTTGTAGCGGTTGTCAAAGCGATTTTGTATGCAGGAAACCTTGAATAATTGAAATACCGTGCTGCGGAATCTTTCCGTCGAGAAAACCCTTTTGACAACTGCTATAAAATTGGTTATCTCGACCGAAAGATTCCTGATTTCTGAGAACGGAATTGCAAGAAAAAGCCTGCTGATCATGACGAAAAAAGCCGTCCTTAATTTTATAATTTATACAAAAAAAATATCGAGCGCCTTTAATATTAAATATTTGAATCGCTTACGAGCTCAATAGAAAAAGGCGATGTGGACTGACTCCGCTTCCATAAAAGAATCTGCCAGGCATTGCTTATTCAAACGTTTATCAGTTTCAGCAAAAAAAAATTCAATAAGCGCGAGAGAAGGTAATTTCATGCCGCAACACGGAACTCCGCTGATTTGTAAGGAAACAGACATAAAAATGTTTTAAAATGCACCTGCAGTCGTAACGTTGGCGGAGGGCGGGCGCGGGGTGGAGGGGGGGTGGGGGGTAGCCGGGAGCGGGGGGGTAGGGGTGAGGCGGCGCCCTTCTCAAAGTAGCAATAAAAGAAAATCACGGTGAAAATACAACTCGTTGATTCGTTATTGGCCCCTCTCGGCCGAGATTGAAACTGAAGACATCGGAATACATTTTGCGCAAGATGGGCGAGGGGGACCGGGAGGGGGGGGGAGAGAGCGGGAGGTAATGATGTAAGCTGCAGCGTGGATTTTTGTGATTTGGTGGACGTTTTTATGGCGCTGAATCAATAGAGTCGTTCTATTTCGCGAGGGATCTGCTCGGAGTTAGCGTAAATACCTTCGAGTATTTTATCCCTCCGAAATCCTTGTCCGAAAAACTAAATCACTATTTTATTCGTTGCAAATGATATCCGTATGACTACACGGTGCCACGGGTAGTATTACTTTTATGGCAAGTTCGTAAATAAATAATTTTCATTAACTATGGGAACATGCTTGAGACTCCTGCACAGACTTGATGACGCAAACGGCTTCAGGTTTGTTGCACTAAATGGCGTCCTGTGAAATTCTTATGTGTTCTTACGTTTTCATGTGTGTTTATGTTTTTAAGGTTTTTTTGTAAGTAATGTGGATACGCCGCCCCCAACATACGAGTTTCTAATATAAGGTAATATCCTGACATCATGCGTGACAATAAGCCATCCATGGCCAGTTATATAAAAAAAGAAAGATATTGTTTCACAATATGTAGGTAGATTCAATGAAAACATGTTGTACGAGTAAGCACATATTGTAATATTGTTATTTATCGTTTACGATAAAAACAGGGCATGTTATGTGTACAAACATCGGAGGTTAAGTCATAAGAAGTAGACAGCGACATGAATAAGGGGAGATACGGGTAATATGAACACACGTGAATTTCATTTGCATAAATTATCACTCCGACGACAACGCCACGCCACGACCAGCCAACCGTATACAGGCCGCTCTCGTCGATTTATAATGCGTAATTTGTGTCTGAACAATTCCCAGATAGCAAAGTCGCGGTTGCCGTAAGTTTGCTGATCTGTGATTTTAACATGTTACGTAAAATTTTCCAAAGTGTGTTTGTTTCAATATAATTTTAAACTTGTCAAGATAAGGATCGAGAAGGATGTTGTACATACTTTGTTTTAACATTATTGCAAACGTGTCATGTTACATTTTCGTCAATAGATGAATATATAACACGAGTGAATAAATTTTTTTTCCCGAATTGTTCTCATGCTCGTATTAACAGTTGTCTGAAAATTCTCAAAAAAAAAAAACATAAAAAAAGTATCTACATTATTTGTGTACTTCAGCGAGACTTACGTACTTGCAATATTGTTTGAGTAGAAGGTTTGAAGAAAGATAAGATTAAAATACCTTCCTTTCATACCATTTTTTCGCGTAAGCACCGCTTAAGTACATAAATGAAAAAAAAAAAATAACCGACTTCAAAGAAAAATCACTTTGTAGACAAATATATGCCATTTTTTTAACGATTATTGGAACTTTTTAAGGCGACATCAGCCAGGCGCGCGCAGCGCCAGTCAAGAGAACCTTGGCTAACTTGGCTGACACCGACTCAAAAAATTAAAATAATCGTAACTACAAAAATGGCAATTATTTTTTTACTTTTTCTTTGAAGTCGGTTATTTTTTTGTAATTTTTTTATTTGTTTATTTTTAGGAAATCTGAAGCACACTAATTAACTTGTACACATCTTTTCCAATAAAAAAAAATAACCGACTTCAAAGAAAAACACTAAAAAGTAAAAAAAATATTGCCATTTTTGTAGTTACGATTTGCGCTGCGCCAATCAAGAGAACCTTGGCTACCTTGGCTGACACCGACTCAGAAAATAACAAAAATCGTAACTACAAAAATGGCAATTATTTTTTACCTTTTAGTGGTTTTTTTTGAAGTCGATTATTTTTTTGTTAATTTTTTTTATTTGTTTATTTTTAGTGAATCTGAAGTAAACTTACTAATTTGTACACGTCCTTTCCAATAAAAAAAGAATCACCGAAATCGGTTGGCGTTATATTGAGTTATTTGTCCATTTGTCGCGCACATCTTAATACAAATTTAAGACTTATATGATTTTCTCATGGATATCATTGTCAGAACTTAACCAAATTAAAATGGGACCACATGGGAAGCACCAGCTTTCAATTAAAAAAATAATCATCAAAATCGATTCACCCAGGCGAAAGTTATGAGGTGACAAACATAAAAAAAAGCAAAAAAAAACATACAGACGAATTGAGAACCTCCTCCTTTTTTGAAGTCGGTTAACAATGTGTGAATAAATGCTCCAACTGATTAGTATTTCTCAAAACGTCATAGTATATGAGAGCTACATTTCTGAAGCACTAATTTATTTTGCATGTTTTAAAATGATCTTTAGGCGTAGGCCGATTTCTGCCATGTCCAGCAGTGACGTGACCCCCGGCACGTGAACACGTTCACGTTTCACGGTTTTTTTGTATGTAACATTGATGGCTAGTATTACACCTACATCTGCCATGATATTAGCCAAACACCTCACGAGAACTTGGTGCCATGCTCTAACGTTCTTTATATTTTATTTATTGCACGGCTACATTTAACTGAATGGAAAACGGGGACAATTTTGATTGCCGCTTCGACCCTCGTTCATGCAATGCCATGGTAGTACCCGGCCATGTAATAGTACGCTCGTATGCCATGTGAACTCATCCGATAGGTTGTTGGGCGACACGTCGTCCGATCAATCCAAAGAGCGCGCTATCAAGGCAGCGCGAACACGGGCGGTATGCAGTGCAACGTCTTTGTTTATTAGACCGACTCGCACTTGGCCTGCAATTTTTCAATACATTAAGGTTGAGATAAATATGTAGTTGTAACCGAAATGAAGACTAACGAAAAGTACTACTTTGTGACGTCCATTTGCATTACTTTAAGATTTATCAAAGTGTTTCAAAGTGACGTCACAAAGTTCTGCTTTACGTTTCACTTAGTTTTTGTTACGACTATTTATCGCAGCCTTTGTGTCTTACAAGGTGTGAAACATGACAATGGCAGGACTTATTGAAATGTGTTTAATATATTGATAGAGCATCCTGTGTGCGTCACGTAAGATCTACCCCCCCCCCCCTCGGGCCTCGCGGGCGCTGTTCGACTAAATAATATGAAGGTGTATTAAATGTTATCATCTCGCAGGGCGTTACAGTACCGGATACATCCCCCCAGCCTCCATCCCCCAGCCCCCCAGCCACCATCCCTCATCCCCAGCCACCGCTCAACATACCCAACATTTCTTAGTTGACGACCATCTTACATTCGAACAGAAACCACGGCGCCTTCAGCCTGTCATTGCCATTTTTATTGGCTCTATGTTCATCTGAAATTGTATTCACCTGCTACATACCTAACATGCAAAAAAGCTAAATACGTAGATGATATTTTCTTATACATACGTCTTAAGAAAAACCGACTATGACATTTCTGGGTTCAGCGGTATCAGGCATTTAAAATGTGTACAATTTTACCTCCTTTATCCCCCTTAACAGTGAAATTTAATAAACTTCTCTTAGCGTTCTCTACCCTAAAATAAAGCTGATGATTTTTTTTACAACCCTAGTTATATCGTTTTAAAATACCTATTGAGCACATTCATGTCTATTGCAATGTTGAATTAGTGACGCTGGCTCGCGTAGCCTGGGGGCGCGGGGACTTCCCTTGCATACCAGGGGTCTGGGTTCAAATCACCTCCCCGTTCATGCACCACTGTCTTTTATCTTTTTGAGTTGGATAAGTGCATTTCGTCACGAATGCGAATTGTTGTATGAATATGCGGAATCCATGTATAACTTTAGGTCCCATTCCTCTACAAGGTGGTAGGGCCCGCCCGGGTTGTTACGATCGCATTGGATGAAAAGTGAGGTGAGGATGGTTGAAGAATCAATAAAAATTGTCCATGTTTTCCATCCAGTTCCATTTGGTCGTGCTCATAATGGGATGATCCTGGTATGGCACCACGGTGTGTTGGGCTGATACCATGACTGTGGCTGTGGTATTAGACATCCATGTCCAGTTAAAAAAAATAAGCAACGGCTCAAGGAGCGGCAAAGCGCTTCAACTAGACGAGCACCAGGGTCCTTGCTTCGGTGGTGGTGGTTCGGGTTGCATCTTTCCCTAAAATATGGTAAAGAGAGAGGTGACGGCTGGACCCGACGTGATGCTCGTGAACGGGTGCTGTTCGTGGGGACTGACCTGCTCCAATTGGCAACATGTTAGTTGGCTGGGATAGTCTTTGCGAATAAACTGATATTAGTCATGACCAGTTTGTTCGATGAATTGTCGACTTTCATGAATTTCTGTTTATTTAGTGTCACCCATGGAGGTGAGGAAAGTGTCACCTGTGTTTTTTTTTATCAAATGACAAACGTTTTTGTAAATTTAGACCAAGCGGACGTTGAAAAAAAAAACAGCGGAGTTTCTTGCCAGTTATTCTCCGCTGTGTTTTGTTTGGCTGAACTTTTGTTATTAAATGACAAATCCGAGTGCAGTCTATGGATGATGAACAAACAATACAATACAATCCAACAAAAAACTCACGACACTTATTGAGCAGCCGGTGTGTCGGGCGGGCCGGACTCGTTACCTGCGCCGCCTGCGCTACCTGGACGCGAGGGAGCGGGCGCCCCAGTGCTGCCGCCGGGTTACACACACTAATGCAGTTGTCGACGATGTTGTCAAATATTTGTGACGGAGAATTGCACAAATTGCATTTGGTTCTCTCTAAAAATATTACTTACACGAGGAACAAAAACAGTCAAAAATGCTCAACGCGGAACAGGGAGAAAATGCACAAATTCACAGCCGGCATTACAAAAGTAAGAAGCCCCCGATCCTCTAGATCCTTTATCTATAGGTTCGTTAAACACTGGAATGAACTCCTTTCGGAGGTTTTTTGTTGGTAAACAATGGAATAAACTTCCGAGGTATTTCCCCCAAAGTACAACCTAATTTAATATTGGGCTGATATAACGGTAGGGCAACTGCAACTGCAACTGCAACGGTGAGGTTGCATAAAAAAACCTGGGGTCCTTCAGTCATGGAACCACCTGGCCGGCCGGCACCCCCCCCCCCCCCCGCGATTGAAATCCCATGGGCGTCGTCGGTCACCTTAAGAGGTCCGGGCATCGTCTTGTCGTTTACGTATTGAACGTAAATTTCGAATATTTTAACGTACAGCGTTGAAATCTTTTTAAATTTAGAAGTTCAAAACATTTCAAAGATTTGGGATACCGAAATTGTTTAGTCACAATGTCATTTCATAGTTTTCGAGTTGCGCACGAAAATGTATTTATCTAAGGAAAATGTTCGTGTGGTAATTTTCTACAACTTTCAAAGAGGACTAACACGACTTCAATGTTTCGAGGAGCTGATTTTAGTGTTCGTTCAGTCCTTATAGTACTGACTTAGGCGCTAAAATTTTTTTCACTTTTCCCAAAATTAAGGAAAATCTTCGTAGTCAACGCAAATTTACTAGACTGCTCCTTCAGTCGAAGATTTTAAGTCCGCTACTCTTTGAGGATTTATGATGGCTTTTTTCTGTTGATATGTTTGTTTTAACACTCAAGCGAATAGGCTGTTTTAATATCAATTAAGCCTAAAATGGGCGCATGGTAAATTAACAAATAAAAAGCGACATATTTTGTTTTAACATTATAATTTTTTTAGACGAAATAAAAATCCCAATAATTACAAATGGAACGCACTGGCCGATTTGCCACCCAGTTTTGGTGTTTTGACACTTCGCTTTCCACTCGACTCCTCGCGGGCCGCGGTCGCCATCCACATTGCAAACGAAGTCGTAACAAACATTAACACGTTTCGACGATTCGGATTTATATTTATCTAACAGCGGCCCGGGCGGCACACGCCGGGGCGTGCAAAGAAAATCAGCGCAGGCAATCGGAATCTTTTCATTTTTCTCCACGCGACTTTCTCCCGCGGCTGCCTCCGCCGCCACCACCGCCGGTCGGGACGTGGGGAGATATATTTAATGCTCGATCTTGTTTGGGTGACCGTTCAGGTGAGGCGTCGCCGTCGCCCGATAGTGGGACTTAAGGCGACATAGGACCCTAGAACGACCTAGATAAGCTAACCTTTTATATTTTTAGTTTTCATAATCAGCACTTGTTTATCGGAGAACCATGGCATAGATAACTATTGTATATTTTAGATTAATATAAGTTGGTCCTTGTCATTGAAATTCAAGCCTTAAACTGGTTTAAAAACTTTAAAACGCGTAATTAACATGAGCGTTAAGGGTATATTATTTTAATTATATTAGATTGATAAATCGATATTCTAGTGTCGCGTTTAGGATTTTTTTTTATTTTGGCTTTATATTCATCACAATTAATGAAAACGTTAGCATTCTCTCGGGACATTCGTCCTTGATGTTCTCAGAATCACTCATGTTTTAACTAATGGTAATCAATACATAGCCAAAATTAAAAATATTTCTAAGCGCGACACTTATAGATTAGTAAATGCAATAACAATTAAACATAATATACTAACCGCTTATGTTGTAGTAATTAACGCGCTTAAAAGTTTTTCAAATCAAATAAGCCTTGAATTTGAATGGCAAGTCCCAATTTTTATTAGTCTAAATTATAAAATGGTTGAATGTCAAGTTTTTCCTGTAACCACGTTTGCATAAAAGAAGATCACGCCCATATTTCTTGTCAAAGATCCCAAAACATAGATGTCTGATGACCGTTGGCATTGTAAAATTGTGTTTGGTTTCTAAGTAATAAGGTCCGAAAGTCGAATTTTTCGCGCGTTTTATACAATAACTTTGGAGGTGGATTACGCAATGATAAAGTAAGAACATCTTAAAAAGATTAGTCATCAGACATAGCTTATTTAATCAAGATTTATAATCTACATATTTGGTTTATGTTAGATTTTCGACTACAGCGGTCGTGGTTTACTTTCAGCTATAAGTCGTTTTGTAATTAAAAGTTTCGTAAATCTTACGAAATCATACACTATGCAAATTGTCTTTTTTGTGGACATGTTGCATCTTCCTCATCACGGAGCCTGTCTTATTTTTTGAAACAGAGAAGGTCCCAGTGCGCAACAGCACGGTTTTGTACCGTGCCCGCGAATGAGTTGGTCCCGCCGGGTTGGGCCACCTTAAAGGGTCGCCGTCAAATAAACCTCGCCGACAAAAAGGCGATTTGCGAGGCAACGCCGCGCCGGGTGCGACGAACCGGCGCGCTCGGGGAGAACGGATTTCGGGGCTTTCTTCATACATTCAATAAGAAATGGATATGTGCCGCTTGGTCGAGCGCATTCCTAAAGCTCTCCACTCTCGCTCTACGTGACTGCCTCCTCGATTCAATATCCCTATTGGTAGGCCTTGCCGATTCATTGAACGGAGAGAAAAAATATTATGAAATTAAAATCAATTTATAACGTTGAAGGCGATCGATAGTGGGACTTAAGGCGACGTAGGACCCTAGAACGACCTAGATAAGGTAACCTTTTATATTTTTAGTTTTCATAATAAGCACTCTTATGCAAACTTGTTTATCGGAAAACCATGGCATAGATAACTATTTTATGATTTAGATTAATATAAGTTGGTCCTTGTCATTGAAATTCAAGCCTGAAACTGGCTTAAAAACTTTAAAACGCGATCGATCGTTTGTCAATATACTCAACCCTGACTGCTATCCCGACACCTCTTTCTCGACATTACAGCCATGCTTTAAACTTTCAGGAAATGAATTCATTTTTTAGCATACAATCGACAGTTGTGATCACTGGATTGTATCGTAACGCCACAATAAATACTATCGAACTACTTTGTAACAAAAACGACGACGGTTTTTACACTAGAATATTTTTAATCAAAACCATTTTCTATTTATTTTAATATAATAAGGTAGTCAAGAGTTTGCTTCCTACAGGTAATCAAGAATAAGCTCCATACCTGCATGTAATTATCTTTGTGTGCAGTAGTTATCCATCAAGGATTCTAAACTTGTCTGATGAGTACATGAGAGAAAGGTCTGAGCATTTATCATACGGCAAAAAAGCTAACTGATTACATCCGATTATTATATATTGTATTTATTTTTCCTCCCATGGGACTCAGGTTTCCTGAATTCGTCAAAAATTTTCATTTAAAGCATAAAAAGTTCATTTCTGTCTTTATCTAACAGCGCCTCGGGTGGCACTCGCCGGAGAATGTTCAGAAAATCAGACGCCTATGATGTATTTTTTCTTAATGTTTACGGGATTAACATAGATCTTCAGTGGGGATTAAACTTTGGGATATGAATTACAGAATCTTTATCATAAATCCGCCAACCGCCCCCTCACCGTCGTACCGCCGCCCCGCCGCCCCCCCCCCGCCCGGGGCGCCGGACCGCCCCGCCCCGCCTCGCCCGCCCAGAACTGCATAATTGAAAATTGAAATTTGTTGAGGGCAGGAGTCCGCAGACCCACGACTGCCTCTAATTTGATTCCGACGCCTCGCGCGCAATCGGAATTCAATGATCATAAATATTGTATTCAGGCGCAACTTGCTATCGCCCCACACACCCCTAACTATAGTATAGACGCACGACACTCGTACGTTCGTGCTTCACAACATAGACACAAACGTAAGAACACACGACGTCGGGCCGGACAGGGACCGATGCGACGGAACCCTTTATGTTTCGGTATGTGCAGGTGGCTGTCGTGAAGTCGCAGGAAATCTCAGATTTGAAAATTTTAAGAAATTGATTCTTTGTCCATTGCCCAAGGCACAATTTTGCACGGCGACTGTCATTCAATTAGCGAAATCTTCTAAGCCCTAACGTTTCCCTACCCCTAAAAGTTGTCAGATTTTAATCAATTCTTTTATCACTTGGAGATCTTCATTCTATGTCCGCATGTTTTAATTTTTTGGTAAATATCTGTATTTTTCAGTATACAAATTCGAAAATGAACGTAAAAAACGACGACTTTTTTCCATCTTTCTAACCAATATTTTCCAATCTAAAAGGTATATTAACATTTCAAAAAAATACCGACGCAGACATCAAATAGTATTATCAAATCTAAAATTTCTAAAACCTGGTAAAACATTAAGAGCATGTAACCTGATGAAAAAATTACTACTATCTTATAAGTAATACTACAAAACAAATGCAAGTTAGGTTCGGAAACAGTATCTGTTGTACGGCTATAATAATAATATGTATGTGTATAATTGTAAATCATATTAGCCCTATACGACATAATTTCGGCGTATTCGCTACTAAACATCTGATTAGCTATTCGATCAATTATGTGGCATTACCATAAAATCGTAACATTTTCACGTGCTCGCAACACGGTCCAACGTGAGGGGAGGTTATCAGCAACTTTTAACTTAGGCACAAAACGATAGGGCTAGTCGAGCACAGGGCCCAGAGTTATCGTTTCCTCGCTCCGCCACCGCACCTCGGAGGGTCAGCGCGAAATCCTAAAACATACAACGGATATCTCTCCCAAGTTTGTCGAAGGGCGGGAGGCACCACTCCGTCGCCCGCCGTGAACCATAGATACATGAGAGCAGGAAAAGATTTCTAACGTCATACAAGTGTTGAATAGGGATCACAAAAGTCAACAGATGGCGTTGCAATTCACATTTGTGAATACAATAAATTCAAACCAATTATTATCAATGATATTTTTATGTGCAATTGCATTACTTCATTTATAGTTAAAATGTAACGGTTTCATTATGCCTGCCTAGGCAAAATTTAGAATAACTAGTTCTGGCAGTGACGGGAGATGGCCCTGGTTAGAAATGTCATAGTGACCACAGAAATATAATACTAGTACTTCGTAACAGAAGGGGCCACTCTACTGGCAGCTGTGAGGATGTTAGCGGAAATGACAGTTGAGGTGCAGCCATCTTGGAATAATGGCACAATTGGCCGATCCACTGGCTGGAGTAAAGACGAGATTTTATCATTTTTGTCTCTGCAGGATAATTGTGGGAAATGCAAGGGATTTATCGCCATATACAACCAGAATACCACTGCACGGTGGTGTATGTAGTTTAATTACTGTTAAATTAAATAAAAGTAAGTATTAAAAACAAGCACCCTACGAGAAATAGTGTTATTGATTGGAAGGAGCGGCCGTAAGTTAATTTATATTTCATCCAGGCCAACAGTAAATTTAAGACAGGACTGAAGTCGTCCGGATAGACTCTAGCTCATTTCACGTGGAACATTCGCAAACGTGACTGCATGGATATAGGCACATTCAACCCCGTGATAGTGACAGCGGAAATAAGAAGTGTTTAGCGAGTTTTGTACGTTGTATGAGTTAGCAGTCTTTCCCTACTATCCTTTGTCTATGCCTGAACTAATCACGGGGAGACTGGCACAGTGGAGAGAAGCTCAGCGCATATTTATTGTCGGTCTGTTCCGGGTTCCCCCCCCCTTTCCATCTCTCCTCCACCCCCTAAAGACGACCGTTATTGATAGGGGTATTTTCTTTTTCGGCGATTGAAACTTTCCAACTCTGCGTGCTGACTTGACGAGAAAAGTTTAGGGTGTTTTTTATGAAGGCGGACGAGGTTCATACAGTTTGTAAAGAGGTTCGGCGACATATCGATACAATATAAGGGCTCTTAAGGTTTTTATTTGTGCGATGAAAAGCAATTTGTTGTGGTTATAGTATTCCTGTAGAGAGGAGGTATTATATCGCGTTGAAGAACTCTATGCAAGGCTACGCTAGGATCTTACCAAATAGCACTATTTACCAATATTATCATAAAAAATACATCTTGTAAATTTCGGATGTGCTTATAGCTTTTTCTGTACTATCATATACTTTGGTGAGCTGTAATAAGATTCTAAATTCTTATATTTCAATATTATTTTAGTATAATTAATAAATTTAATTAAGTGTTGCCGTCGGTCCCCTCGCATTTGATTAAAGCCTTCCAAAGTGACGGCAAAACGTCGCAGAAGATCTATGGCGGAGGAAGAGAATTAGAGTGTTAACACACTGCTCCGCTATGGAACTTTTTAAAAGTTCATGTAATATGATTTCCTGGCAATATTTTCCATCCACATTGTATTAATTGTATTATTTTATATATGTATGCGTAATATAATATTTTATACATATTTTTATTTAGGTGAATATCAGTAAAATAGATTCCAATACACTCGAAAATGATGAGGTAAATAGAAAGTAAAGGTAAATTCGAAGAAATGTACGCGAAAAGATATTTTTTTTAATTTATAAAGAAGGTTGGATAAATAATCTAATAAGTTAATGGGGTTGGCGTAGATATTAAACGGTCCAAAATAATTTAGTTATGCATGCGTATGATGATTAAAATCCTCGCTATTAATTAAGAAAAGTTTCTCGTCGCATTTTCGGGCCGGAGGGAGCAGGCAGCAGGCAGCAGGGAGCAGGCAGCAGGGAGCAGGCAGCAGGCAGAAGGGAGCAGGGAGCAGTCTCCCTGAGCAATAAAGATCTCCCGTTTTGCACACTCCTTCGATGTTCAGGAAATATATATTTTTATAAAAAAATATCTCTATATAAATTCTGGTCGTTTTGTCCCCAGCTACTGAAAATATAACTCGGTTCCAATGTCAACGAAACGAAATCGACACGGACGAACTTGCGAACGAATACCATGAGTATTTTTCAACGAATCGTTCAAAAGGATCAACGCAACGAACAAGTGCGAACACCTTTAAAAGCCGATATCGCACACATTCTTGAAAATGGGAGGCAAAATGGCGCCTGCTAAACAGCTGATTTGAGCTAACTGCGATGAGAAAAACTGATGCCAGCGTTCATATAAAATAAGAAGAAACACTTGTTTTATTGCTATTTTAATTAGGCATTAATTTTTTTTTGTCATTCGCCGACTCGCAAGCGTTTTGTCCTAAATCCCGAATGGGGACAGTTTGGAGACCACAGAGCATGAAGGTCCGGCCGCTTTGGCCGCTGCCATTTCGGAAGCTTGATGCAGATTCGACTTTTTCATTAATTGCTATAATGCCATACACATCGCTAAAAACAGCATAATTCGCTTATATCTTCCATACACCTAGTAGATATAACCACGTGGCGAAAGACATGGCAGTTTATATTTTTTGAACCTCTCATTAAAAACGATTGAAAATAGAGCGCCGACGATCTTTGCGAACGATTGCTATATCACACGGGGATTTTTTAAAGAATCCTTGAAAACGATCGATGAAAGGAACAAGTGAGACCGCTCCTATATGACTGTTGGCCGCAACTTGTGACGTGTTCTCTATTTTACACTTTGCAGTTGATTATATTACCCCGTCCGTGCGCGTGGCGAGTCCCGTATCTCCGCAGTTATTACCTGAAACAAGACAAATTAAATTTAATTCATAAACTCTTAAAGTTTTCTTCAATATTATAGATGTTTTTATTTATTTATTTGTATTTGATTTTGTATGCATACTGTACATGTGCGCTGCAAACACAATATACTAATAAAAAATATATATTTGTAAGCTGGATTTATTTTTTAAATAAAATATAGTTGCTGATTTGAAAGGCACGTTGGATCATTTCATTCATCCGCTAATCATATGAAAAGGCACAGGTAATAAAAATAACATAGTTATCATGAGTAGATATATAGACTAGTAAAAACATTCATTTGTGTCTTCATACAGGGCTTGTGTTGCCAGTGTCTGTTTCACTTATTTATTAAAAGGATACGAAATAACCGTCATCTTATTCATTCATAATAACACAAATTTTTGCATGCACTTTCCTAAACAAAACCTGTTAGCAGTTTCTTCTTTTTCCAGCCTTAAAAATAAATGACATTTCCACCGGATGGCGTCGGTAGTTATCTTCCATGAATGAGTTTGACTTAGCGCGAGAATCGCATGAAGAGGGTTTAAATGTACCTATCTCTGCTAACCAGAAAATCCTTGCATTATGAATGTGCGGAGCGGTGCGGAGAAGTGCGGATTGGAGGGGAGGTGGGTCGGTTACCTGCTCAGACAATCCGAGATCGTTTAGGCTTCTGAATGTTTTATTAGATCACTTTCGAGAAGCAGGAAGCGAGACGAGCGCGATGCCGCCCCGGCCGTGATCTGTGCCGCCACCGGAGACAGTTGGGAGGGAGAATGAGTCAACAGGAATATATATAACCATGTGTATTCGAAGGGTCGCAATCATATCGCTGTCGAAGTTCAATGTGTGGCATGTGAGGTGATGCCGTTTGGACATATAAACACCTAATAATTGAGCGGCTCGTAACATAGTGGCGCGGAGACTTGCCTAGCGTACCAGAAGTTTGGGTTCGAAATCTCACCCCATTCTTGCACCGCTTTCGTTCTCTTTCTGAGTTGATAAGTGCATTTCGTCACGAATGCGATCCAGTTCAATGTAGCCGTGCTCATAAAGGGAAGGTCATGACACCTAATTCCTTCGTATTTGGTTAATATCATAACGGCAGTTGTGTGGTATCAGCCATTCATGTCAGGTTGCATAAACAAATAATAATAATAGTATTCCACTTTCGAGAAATCATTAGTTTTCACATAATAAAGGGATTTCGCAATATCTAACAATAGTTAGTTCTCAATGTGCCTTGACCGCTGCTGCCGCGCCGCGCCGGCCCGGACTGGCGATTGTCCGAGTACGGAGTGGAATGGAACAATAAAGATCGGTTAACTGCTTTTTAATGCGCACAGGAACATGCGCGGACAATGCGCCGCAAATTGGGGTCCGCTTGGTCACGGGGGAGGGAGGAAGGGGGGAAGGGGGGCGGCGGAGGGCAGTTGCGGTCAACTCGACATGTCCAAAAGAAATTGCCCGATTCGGTCGGATCGGGCCATTTCAAATCAATAAAACAGTTTTCAAAAACATTGAACCGACTACTAGCAACCTGGTGTCGAAGGCGGTACTAAGGCACAGGAGGGGCCCATCCTACATTTTCAGGTGTGCTTTTATACCGCCTTCTACTCCAGGGTGCTTGGAGTATGTTAAATCTTTTTTTTAATCAGCAATTTTTTACTCGTTTTAGTATTTCCCACACTTAGGAGTGATATTCTTTAAAACAATATGAAATTACCACCCATGAGAGGGGCACTAATGAGACAAAGAATTATTTTAATCGGTTGATAGTTTGCGGAGATCTGTCTCGAGTAACATACACACAATAAAAAACATACGGACGGTTTGAGAACCTCCTCCTTTTATGAAGTCGGTTGAAAATACCAAGCACCAGGGTCCAGTTTCTATAGGAAACTGGACCCTACTGCCATATTTAAATTATAACACAAATAATATATCATTTAACAATAACAAAAAAAACATAAAGCGCAATCTCTAACTCTTGTAAGATTCAAAGTCTGACGTCTGTTTGCCTTTCTGATTTTGATGTGGTTTGGATCCACGTTCCGGTTGTTTTTCCTATTAAGGTGGCTCAACCCGCTCATCTCCCCATACAAAAGGGGAAAGAAGATCACGCCTATATTTCTTGTCAGAGATCCAAAATTTTGCTCAAATAAGCTTTACTTTATTGAAGTAGATGTCTGATGACAATTGGCATTGTAAAATTGTGTTTGGTTTCCAAGTTATGACGTCCGAAAGTTCGGATTTTTCGCTCAATAACTTCGGAGGTGGATTACGCAATGATAAAGTAAGAACATCTTAAAAAGATTAGTCATCAGACATAGCTTATTTAATCAAGATTTATAATCTATCTGGTTTTTGTTAGATTTTTGACTACAGTGGTCGTGGTTTACTTTTAGCTATAAGTCGTTTTAAAATAAAAATTTTCGTAAATCTTACCATATCATACACTATACACATTGTCTTTTTTGTGGATAGGTTGCATCTTCCTCATCACGGTGCCTGTCTTATTCTTAGAAACGGAGAAGGTCCCAGAGCGCAACAGCACGGTTTTGTACCGTGCCCGCAAATGAGTTTAGGCCGCTGGGTTGGGCCACCTTAAATTATGGGCTGCTTACCATCAGGGTAATATCGAAAGAGTCGAGTAAAAACTTTTTCTTCCCGTCCCTTCCAACCGCGAGCTATCAACTTGTAAAAATATTAAACTTAAATAAAGTGTAACTAGGGAAATGATACATATATACGTATATTAAAACCTAAGTTTCGCATACTTAACATAAGCGTAAAACTATATTTAATATAATGAATTCTAACTAGGGTCCGGTATATACATATTATCATTATTGGTACTCCGAAAATCGTATTGTAAGGTTCAGTTAACCGAAGTTAAAATAAAAATTTACTTTCTCTACAATATGATCAGTATCAAAACAGCTAAATCAACAGAGTAACAAAGCATCCCCCGGTAAGGGTTGCTGCGACATGGCTCTCGTCTACCGCAACGGCGAGCGGTCAGCGCAGAGAGGAACGGCCGCGGGCAGATCACAATCTGCACTCGAGTGCCGACTAGTCTTGGGGCGTTCACGAACTATACACAGTTCAGAGATACATATCGCGATATCCGTACATCTCATACAATTCACTAATAAATGTCTTAGTAGTTAAATTAATAGTTTGTAGTTCACGAACGTGTAGCCCAGCTGACTGAGTGCAAGAGATTGATTGAAAGGAACGAATAGCAGGCCTATTCCTGGAATTCCGTAATCAATAATCAGGAATCCTGAGTCTAGAAAACCGCTCTTATAGCGGTTGTCGAGGCGATTCTCTTGACGAAAATATTCCGAAGCATAGTATTTCAATTCAATCAAGGCTTTCAGTAAAAAAAACGGTTTGAAACCGCTATAAAAGTGGTTTCCTAGACTCAGGATTTCTGATTCCTGATTACGGAACGCCAGGAATAGGCCTGCAGAATAGTGAACTGGATAACTGCCTGATGCAACCATCGTCCAAATCTCTATTTATAGTTACTGCTATATACTGCATGCTATGGTACGTGTTTTTTTTTAAAGCTGGGCTAATATTAACAGATATCAGATTCCGCCTTTAATATAATTTCAGTTATGAATTGTCCACCTCCATCTTATTTTCAATTTATTCATCTATAAGTCAGCGCTTATTTGATTAAACCTGTAATTTGTAAAATCAAGTGAAGAGATATGGATAATTCGATTTTGAACTACTTCATAACACAGTTCTATGGAACTGTAGAGAAGCAAACTCCATTGCGATTTAGTGAACTACTGAACTAGATGAACCATATCCGCACTATAAGTAGTTCGCAATTGCAAAACACTTTTGATATGTCCGTTCAATTTAGTGACATGCTTGACCCAAGACTAATGCCGACCGTGGGAGCAGAACACAAACCCTGTAGGTTTCGCGTTATTACCTTCCAGTCTACTTTACTTCTGATTCGTGACCGATAACAAAACAATAAGCAATAATACTGGCCCCATACACAACACGGTTGTTCGGGCTGGCCGCTCGGTACAGATTGGGATTGCAACATAATAAATCGCTTTTAATAAGTTTGAAAAAACCCACGGCTCTCCGAAACGCAGTGAGTTTTTTCAAACATGAGTAACTCAACATTAATGTAACAGTATCTAATAAATATTATAAAGGGGAAAGTTTGTAATAATGGATGGATGGATGGATGGATGGATGGATGTTTGTTACTCTTTCACGTAAAAACTACTGAATGGATTTTAATGAAACTTTACAATAATATAGCTTATACATCAGAATAGGACATAGGCTACAATTTATAAAGATATTGTGCCCATGGGCTTTTGAACTTTCACGGGGCTGCGAAAACGATGCCGGTAGCGCTACTTCACACCAGGGGGAGCGGGGTCGGGGGCGGCGGAGGGAGCGGCGGCGGGGGCGGGGCGGACGGTGCGACGCGCGGTGGGCGAGGGGGGGGGACGTGAGGGCAGACGTCATGCCAGTTGTGTCCGTTGGAGAATTTTCAAGGCACTAGCGATTTGTTAAAAACTCATTGTACTTAAAGTAATATAGGCCCAAGGATAGTTATTGGCAGGTTTTTTTTGTTAGGAGTTACACGTATAAAAATATACTTCATTTTTATTTTAATTATATAGATAGGTTACTTACCTGTTAATTATAAAGAATTACTTCGTTTTTATTTAAATTATTAAAGGTTGTAGGTAGGTAAGTAATTGGTCCTTTTTTGGTTAATTTGGTTTATTTATAATAATGTGAATAACATAACAGCAATGATAATGTAAAATCTATACTAATAATAAATCTGTAAGGGTTATTCATGGAGTAAGTTGCTTTGTTTTATAAGATATTAGGTTTGTAGACTTTATTTATGAAACTGAAACTAAATTGACGATTCTTAGAAATCATTTCTGTATGTATGTATGTATGTTCCTCCATAACTCTTAAACCGATTATTTGCATGAGATGAAATTTAGTACACGTACATTTGACTACCCGGGAATTAGGATAGGCTAAATAGAATTCAGTTCCGATTGCGCTAAGATGTGACTGTCATACAAACTGCAATGCTATGCACCGCTCGGCGGGAGGGCGGCAGCTGGAGGGGGGGCTCGCTTACTTTTACTATTTTTACTGAAGTACGGCTTGGTATTTTCCGCAACTTTAGGACTACTTGGCAAAATCCTTCAGAACAAATTACTCGATTTAGATGCGGATTGTATCTACGTCTAGCCTGATTCTACTCAAAACTTATAGGCTACATAATATAACGCTTCATTACCAGACGGGTGAGTAGTGATTGTTAAATTCTTATAACTTGCGAACCACTTACCCGATTTATGTGCGTATTTTATCAATGTCTCTCTGGGAGCAGTCAGGTTCGAGATGGGTTACTGTTTTCGATGTTGAGGCTAGCTGTGGGTTGGAGTCCACGCAAAACTTCCCTACGTTACACGTTACTTACTTACTAGGTAAGCAATGTTACAGTGCAAGCCACCAAATGTCAACGAAGCTCTAAAAGGGAATTATTGGATGTTTCTCATTAAATCATGCTATTTCATCTCGAACGGTCTTGATTAAATTTGGTAGATGGATACATTGTCCTGGACCAGTTTGACCCTATTTTGGATCAGTCATGTGGGCTACTTTTTATCCATGAAATAATTTAGCCGACACTAACCCAAGCGAAGCCGGGTACCGCAGCTAGTACAAAATATTTATTGAATTGACAATAGATTACAGTTAAATAACAGCGGTTACCTTATGACTAGTTAGCGTCATACATTAAACCAGCCAACCAGCTGTTTGGTAGATAATCATAGATGTGTGTAAATGCAGCGATATAGTTTTAGATTTAAGTGATGATAAGATGAGCTATAAGACTCATTCGCGGGTACGGTACAAAACCATGCTGTAGCGCTCTGGGACCTTCTCTGCTTCAAAGAAAAAGACAGGCTCCGTGATGAGGAAGATGCAACATGTCCACAAAAAAGACAATGTGCAATTGGTAAGATTTAAGAAAATTTTAATTACAAAACGATTTATAGCTAAAAGTAAACCACGACCGCTGTAGTCAAAAATCTAAAAGAAAAGATTATAAATCTCCATTAAATAAGCTATGTCTGATGACAAATCTTTTTAATATGTTTTTACTTTATCATTGCGTAATCCACCTCCAAAGTTATTGTATAAAACGCGCGAAAAATTCGAACTTTCTGACCTTATAACTTAGAAACCAAACACAATTTTACAATGCCAACGGTCATCAGAATCGAGTTCGATCAAGTAAAGCTATTTTGAGCAAAATTTGGGATCTCTGACAAGAAATATGGGCGTGATCTTCTTTCCCCGTTTGTATGGGGAGTTGAGCGGGATGGCCCACCTTAAACGCATTTGTAGATTTAAGTTCCATAATGTATATTAGACTAGCTTCGGTATCCGGCTCCACTTGGTAAAACATCGAAAACAAAAACATTTTTGGGATAAAGGGTAATCTATCATTCAAGTTGGAACAAACCATACAAATTCACAAAATTTAATTGAAATCGGTCGGTGCTTTCAGAGATAGCGTGTACGAACATAGTGACACGTGATTATTATACGATATATTAAAGAATACAGAAGGGAAGTCAGGCCGTCCGAGTCTGTTTCGAGCCAAACCTAGCTGCTCGCATTCACTTACTGATTATTTATTATTATTGCTTACTTATGGCACTTTCAGACGCCTGCACACAAGTCGCCCTTGCGACGTCGCACAATGGAATTGGGAACATATTTGCAGATAATACGGTTAGCCGGACCGGAGCTCGGGGAGGGGAGAGAACTGCATTCATCCTAACAGAAAAATGGCCTCGAGCGGGCTGCAGAACGTCCGAAACACATTAGCGGTATTAAAGGACATTACAGGGACCACGTCCGCTAGGATTTCCCTTAGTGCACGGGGGAGAACGCCTCCTATCATACCCTGAGGTGGAAAGTTTGGGAAGTGTTTGGTGTAGGCCCAACTTTTGGTTGAAAGTGAACTTATACGTAACGACTGATTTCATCATCTGAAACATGCTTTCGAAAAATACATGCATCAGCGTGCAAAACATGACAAAAAAACCGTCAACAGTATTTTGGTTACAAGTTGACTAGTTCCTTCAGCACAGTTTTAGCATAGTCAACTATAAAAATGAAGTATTATCAAAACAACCATTTGGATGCGATAGCTAACGTAATCTACTAAAAAACTGTATGGTAGATTTAGCTAGATTTTTTAAGAATTTAGACATAAAGAAAGGGTAATTTAGCTACAAGAACACTATTTAAGTCATTTGAATCATATCACGTAGAATTTGGCACTATGTACCTGATAAATAAATTTGCCAAATATGTTTAAAGTTTCAGTGACACTGTTTTGAATTAATGTAACCATATTGTTTTTAGTGTATATGATTTAATAAAGCCACTACGTCATAAATAACAAACAAATAAATTACAATTTGACAAAGAGCACACAAACGTTATCCCACAAATGTAAACGCCAAAGTATTTTTTCGCGGCACTAACGAATGCCAACCGAGAACAAATTTGTATGGAGACCGCAGAAAATGTATATATTTTCCTGAAGATTCCTGAAGCTTTCTGTTACTGAAGTTTATGTAGCCGATTCCGATAAACATTGTACTTGGCGACTCATTTATCGTAGATTTATTTAACCACGCATCCCTCAGGCAGAACCCTCCAAGTTATCCGTCTCAATAGCCTCGATCGGGAGCTCGCAGCCTCCGGCACTGAACGTCGCTGTCAGACTCTCGACCATCCGCCCTTGTCGACACCCCCGCACCCCCGCACCCCCGCACCGCCGCCGCCCGCGACCCGTTCGGCGCAACTCCGCGGAGCGAACTCGCCAAACTTTTTCCCATTAGAATTATGAGTCGTATTATACGCTCCGTCTGCGCTCTGAGGTGACGCCGCGTCCTCGTCTCCTGTCTGCTGTCGCCTGCTCTCTGTTGCTTTCTGGCGGCGATTTTTTAATCGATTTCTCCCCCCGCCCCGCCCCTCCCCGCCGCCCGCCGCGCGTGACAGGTGCCGGATTATGAGAAAATTAGATTTCAACTGAACTTTTATGTTCTCCTTCCGAGTTGGGCATTTTAATATCGGGACTTGAGCCCACTTCTTAACTGCAAGATGTTTTATATTAAGTCATATTATTGTAAGGTTTTTGGTTAGTTTTTAACAAACTATATATATATTTTTTATGCAACCTGACTTGGAAGGCTAATACCACACAACTACCGTTATGATGTTAGCCCAATACACCACATTCCCGAAGGAATTAGGTGCCATGCCAGAACCTTCCCTTTACGAGCATAGCTACATTGCACTGGATGGAAAACACAGACAATTTTTCATTGCCGCTTTGACCATATTTTCATCCAATGCCATGGTACCAACCCAGGCGGGCTTAAACCCTACCACCTAGTAGGGGAAGTGCATCTTCAGTTTAACATGGATTCCGAACCATGGAGCAGCTCGAATTCGTGACGAAATGCACTTATCGAACTCAGAAAGAGAAAGAAAGTGGTGCATGTCGGGGCGAGGAATTGAATCCAGACCTCTGGTACGCTAGGCCAGTCCCCGCGCCACTAGGCTACGAGCCGCCTAATGTCATCATACAAAGCTGGCAGCTTGCCTTGGAGAACATGTACACTAAAATAATATCGTGACAAATTGTATCTAAAAATCATGACGAGGGTGACAAAAACGTAGATCGCAACGTGCCCGAAGTTATGGCTCTCTCACCCACGCATTAACCTTGCGAGGGGCGGATGGGCGCTGGTGCTCTTGCAGAGTGGCCGCCAAGCAGGAGGCTACTGGTAAGCAGAAGGCTACACGGGGAGGGACCTCCGAGTGGCGGGCGAGACGGCAACGGCGGCGTGCTCTTCGTTCGCAGCTTGGTGAAGGTGAAGCCGGTTTCACGTCACCTCGCGTGCTTTCTCGCGCCGCTAAACATTAAAAAAACATTTTTTTTCTTTAAATACTGATAAATGTTTGTTTTTGTCAATGCATACAACAACTAGTTAAGGTGACAACAAACATTATAAATGACACTTATGTGATCTGCACGTCTCCCATTCGGCAATTTTATTTCACAAAACATCTCCTGGTACAAGCAACGAAAATTGCCGAACATGAGACGTCCTTCCAATCCATTGCCGCTCTGACATCCATGTAAATAATGCCTGCGTGCTTGTCATTAGTGAAAGCAGCCATTTCACAAACGAATCAGGCCAAATGTTTTTTTTTTAATAGCACAGAAACACATCTAATGGCAACGATCGCTGTAATCTGTCTCTAAAAGAACCGGTTTTAAAGAATTAGTAAACTGTTTTGTTAAGATACTTTTGTTTTATGTCGATTCCTTATCAGGTTATACATTGTAGTCACGGAGATCTCCGTAATAGTAGTTTTTTTTTAAATTGACGAGTTACTGTGTCTTATAGTATACCATTTGAGAGGGCATAAACAGCACAATTTTTAAAAGCGTTTTAATACTTAAACAAACACCTGTTTTCAATAATATTTCTTAATTAGCTATTAAGAAAATAATAAAATCTTTACATAAGCGACATTTATATTTTTGTTATGACTGTAGCTAGTTTTAAATTTTCTTATATTTAAGTAATCAACATATTAGACGCTATGGTGCATTGGTAAGTTATTAGGTATTCAAATGTGAAAACTTATTCTTGAAAACCTGAATGCGTACGACTTTGTACTTATGTATATTCGGCATAATAGAGGATTCAAAAGATGAATTCGGAACGCGCAACATAGAATGTTTGTTGAAATAAATGGCGGCCTGTGCAGTTGTTACGTGTGCTTACGTTTCGTTGGAACTCGGAAATTTAATTATTTATTTATTCCGTCAAAAACCAAGTCTTGTTCCGTCAACACAACCCCTTCAATACGTCTGCACATATGTTTGCATGCGGCAGGTAGTTTTTAGGGTTCCGTACCCAAAGGGTGAAAACGGAACCCTATTACTAAGCGTCCGCTGTCCGTCCGTCCGTCCGTCCGTCCGTCCGTCCGTCTGTCACAGGGCTGTATGTCAGGGACCGTAATAAGTTGAAATTTTTACAAAGTGTGTATTTATTTTTCCGCTCTAACAACAAATAGGTAAAACTAAAAAATAATAAAAATTAAAAGGGGGCCCCATACAGAAGCATATTTTCTTGTGTGAAATCTTGTACGATGGTACGGAACCCTTCGTGTGCGAGTCCGACTCGCACTTGGCCGGTTTTGAAAATTTGAAACAGCGGGTTCCATAGGAGGCGCCCTCGATGCCATATCTCCTCCCTTTTTGTTCACACCGCGTGACACGTGACTTATCCGTGCCTCGCGTCTAGAAGACACACACCTAGCACTGACGACGACGGCGTACGACTTACGGTTTCGACCGCCTAAGACAGTATGCTGCTAGTTAGATTGCGGCGAGGGTGTGGGGGCGGTCTGCCGCCACCCTCGCGCCCCCACCGCCCGCCGCGACCCCGCGGGGCGCGCGCACCCGAGGGAAATTATTGTTGGGATTTAGAGGGTTCCGCATGCGTGCAGGAATAAAACACGAATTGAACTGTCATAGTTCACGAACGCCGGCCCGCATAAAAAGCTCGCCGTGCGATATTAATTTTTGCACAGAGTTCTGTGGTAAAAGTCAGATCAATGGTAAATAGTAACCCAAAGGCCTTTTTCACCTACTGCTGTTTAGCTTAATCGCCACATATTAAGGGCCTTTCTTAGCAGCTTGCAATCAATACCACTACAAGACAATCAGCACTTTAGTAATAAAGGCCTTTTAAGTGCCGATTAAAATAACCAAGCACTTGGTGAAAACCAGGCTAAGAGTCATTACCACCTATGATATAGCCGCAAGGCCAGTTTAGGAGGTATCGTTCGTCGTGCAAGTACTAATCAATTGTCGATCCTATTTGCGTGCATGTATTATTATTGTTAGTATTTTAAGTTCTTGTAAACTGTTCTATCTGCATATGTTCGTGTAAATAAATAAACTCTATCTGGATATAAAACCGACACCCGAAAGACGCTCCCCGAAATTGTGCACTTTTGCCTCATTCCAAACGACATCATGATGAAATAATGTTCCAAAACATTGTCAGTGTCAATAAAACGAGAAAAATTAAATAAGTCGCCCCTCGAGCGAGTGCCCCCGCGCACCCCCGACGCCCCCCCTCACCGCGCCCGATGGCGCCGTATTTTAAAAAAGTTAGGGCGCGAGTTGACACTTGCACGAATTTAACCTTCCATTGTATTAATTATTCAGCGCTGGAAGGTTTTTTAGGGGTTTCGCTGCTCCGAGGTGGGTCGTTCGTTACCTCAGCCCGGCGAAGGCAATTTGCTTTGAAATAAGCCGAGAGGGATCTGCGGGCGGGGGACAGCGGGGCAAGGCGAGGTGCATTCTTTAGCAGTATATTTTCCTGCGGTGCGAGATCGTGTTCGTTTTAAAAGTGAGAAAAGTTAATTAAATTTTTGAGATTATTTTTGTTGTAGGCTTAATTAAAGTGTTGCTGGAATACGAATTAGATTCAATAGAGAGTAGCGCGGAGCGGAGTTTAATTCGACACGCAACTCGACCAACGTTTGTTTGGAAATGAGATAATAAATTTAAACACGGTGCGAATTTGAATTTTAATTGGCTATTTCCAATAGTATTTTTTTATATCCTGTTCAACGAATTCGTTACGAATACCAAACTTGGCCCGAATTTATGGATAATTGGATATTGTAGCGTCTCTAACAGAGAATGCTATCGTAACTGCATAAAGCTGCCCCTCCTTAGCGTCACCTCAACGCAGAACAGGCAGGGAATGCACCCATTAACTTTCGATATTCCAAAAAATACGAACCAACCGATCCTCTAGATACTTGTATCCATAAGGCGGTAAACTATGGAATAGAATCCCTGCCGAGGCCATTGTCCTTCAAAAACTGCGCAAAGAAGTAGCTGGCAGGCCGGAATGGTTTTCGTTAAGATTGATTGGTAGTTTTTGAACATCGGAGACAGCCTTCAGACAGTTTCTCAATGCCATATCTCCTTCCTTTTTATCTATGACCACGCTTAACATAAAACAATATTTAATTTCACTATTAATGATAGTGAAATTAAATATTACGGCCAAGGCGTCTACGTACTGCACCTCTACCCATCCCACATATCAAACGTTACCTATTTCGTTCAGCCACTTTGTAAGATATTGAAACACAATCTATTCGGTGACGACGGCGCGGAGCGGGACGTACCCTCCGCCACGCGCGTATACTCTAACTTTTCAATTGCAACTTTTGATGGCTTCCCGAATGTAATAATAATTGTATATCGAGATGCGAGATGACGGGCTGCAGGGGAGACGCGAATCATCAAATAGTACAAAAGAAAGAACGGCTTTGTGAAGGCGGAAAATTGAGTTAGAGTGTTCTGTTCTGCTTCGCGCCGCCCACCGCCGCCGCCGCCGCCGCCGCCGCCTCAGGCTTCCCGCCCACTTTGTATTTACATGTATTTATGGAGACTTCGTTGGGGAAGAATAGTGCACAAAGGACAGCGGGCGAGCTGTATGGGGTCGGCAGTGAGGTGAGAACCTGCCGCCGCGGTGACCACTTGTACAGTACGCCTCAAAGTGTTTTCAGTTTTACACCATGAGCTTTCTGGAATTTCTGCTGAAATGGGTTCACGTATCTTTGTTGCTCGGGCCATGGCGCCCACCGTCGTAACATTAGCCCAACACACCGCATTCCCGAAGGAATTGGTTGCCATGCAGGACCTTCCCTTCATGAGCACAGCTACATTGAACAAGATGGAAATCGCGGGCAATACTTACTGCCGTTTCGACTTTCTTTTTATCCAATGCGATGGGTTCAACCCGGGTCGGGTTAACCCTACCGATTAGGTGGTTTTCATGGATCCCGAGACATGGAGTTTCGTGATAAAGTGCACTTACCCAACTCATAAAGTGGACAGGTGGAGTGCACTAATGGGTCGGGGATTTGAATCCATGAACGTTGGCATGTAAAGCAAATCGCCGTGCTTCTAAGCTACGAGTGATCATAAAAGTATTAGCTACTTCCTCGGCGTTGAAGATATTTCCTCTCCTATGGTGGCTCAGGAGCGGGTGTACTTGTCCTTCATCCCAGAGGTCTCGGTTGAAATCCCGCTCCATTCATGCACTTCTTTCTCTATCTGAGTTAAATACGTGCATTTCTTTACGAACCCGCGAGTTGATATATGGTTCGCAATCAAGCTAAAACTGTAGGTCCCTTTCGCCTACTAGTTGGTAGGGTTAAGTTCATGAGAAGATGGTCAAAGCGGCAATGAAAAATTTTCCGTGTTCAGTACAATGTAGCCATGTTTATAAAGGGAAGGTCCTGATATGGCACCTAATTCCTTCGGGAATGAAGTGCGTGGCCGAATATCATGACGGAGGTTGTGGAATTAGCCATCCATGTCCAGTCACATACAAAAAGTACTTCAACACCTTTCCTGAATACATTCTAGTATAGAGAATCATTTAAAGAATAATTTGAAGACCTTTTTGACTATCTCACGGGAACATAGTGTTTAGAGGAGCTTTTTTTTGTTTAATAGAGTTTTGTAATAATAAAGAACACATGTAAAAATAAATGAGCCGTCATCCGTATGTCAGCCGTCGGGCTGCGCGACGCCACGACTCTCGAGGCGACGCGGCCGTCGGCGCCGTTCGCTCGCAGATTATTTTCTGCACGGATGCGCGCGTGAAAAGCTTTTTTCCGAGAGCATAAACTAGCGCCAGCGATAAGTCGCGTTTCGTGCCCGATATGAATCTTCCCTCGGCTCGCTTTCAGGTGATGTATACTTTCCTATTTCCTAACCCGCGGTCCCCTCGCGCGCCTCCCTAATGTCCCGCCGCTACCTGCCCGGCGGCGTGCACCGAGCTGAAGGAACGCACGTGCGGGCGAAATGCACTAACATTTGCTCCCCATGCGACCTTCATCCGGCACACCCGCCGCAGAGAATCTGAGCACCCTTCGTTGTTGACATTGGGCTTTTGAGAACTGCTCAAACTCGTTTCCTTGCCGCACCGCCAGGATATAGCACTGCCTATCGGGGGATGCTTTTCCTGAAACCTACATTGGGAGTTTTCTAACGTACTCTTCTGCACCTAATTATGGTACCTCGCGAGGTGAGGTTGAATTTTTGGATTTTGGCACCTTTACTTTCTCAGCACAGCCTATCCATATTGTTCTTTCATAAAAAAAACATCTACCTGCATCAGGCTGACAGAGTATGCAATAATTTTGCCGCTATAATAACAAATAGGTAACATTTCAAAATAATAAAAAATAATACAAAAACATGTTTTTTTGTGGTAAATCATCCGGTTTTTTTGCAATAAATTTCAAAATAAAGTTCAGCAGTGACGGGACCCTTGGGACGTGGAACACGTTAACGTTTGACCGGTTTCTACCTACAAACATGATATGGAAAAGCGATTCACGAAAAAAATTTCACCCGAGTCTAAAGCATCCTTTATCAGCCCAATTTGGCGGCACCGCGCGCAAGCTATAGGCCAATGAATGAAGCTAAAATTTGGGGCTTACCAAAGCACTAAATCGTCCGTCCATGAAATCTTCAGTTATGTGTACAAATATAGGTTTTAAAAATGAATGACTCAGAATCCAACAATTTTTTTTCCCGGAACATAGGTATTTTGGCCAAAAACACTAAATATTCGGTATCATTTGCAGCAAAAATGGCCCGCCAAATATCTTTTCTATGTCTAACAAAATAGGTTAATAGGTATATATGTTTTCAGGAATCCAACATTTTTTTTACACGAAAGCGAGTATTTTTTTTTAAATACACAGTTTTCGCTCTCATAAACTCGGCAGAATTGGGCAGCCCAATCTGTCGTCACACATTGGTTTTTAATTCTTATCAGATCGATAATTTCAACGAATCCAACAAATTTGTTACTGGCAACACATATATTTTGCTAATGGCCAAATAAAGTAAACGGCATAATTTGCCCGCCCATTTTTTTAATTATAATGATAATAAATGATATAGACGAACATACTTTTAACAGAATCCAACAAAAAATTTACATGCCAGTCAGTTTTGCAGCGTATAACGTAACATTGAATTTCGCGCTAAAATAGCTCGGCGAAAGCGGGTGGTAGGCGGCGCGGTGCGGAGGCAGGGCGGCGCGGTGGCGTAGGAACGGTTGCGGCGGTAATAAAGGGTTTAGCCTGTGTTAGTGATACCAATTACGAAGTAATTATTAGTATTATCTTTGGTGATACTTATGTATAGTTCGTTTTCATGCGTAGTACCTGCATAATGGACAAGAGTTTATAAAGTGTTATGTGAAATTTAAATTAATTAATTCGCCAATTTGATAAAGGTATTATTCTTTTGTAATTTACACATGAAAATTTATTAATTAATGCGATAATTAAACTTACAAAATATAAAAGATTTCATCCAATTTTTCTCTACAAAGCAATTTTGTAGACGCCATTACGCTCGCTGCATTTCCTCGCTGTATAGCCAGTCCGACCCTCTGTCGAAAATATCTTCCAGATCGGTAATCGCCTGAACATTCTTTTAATTTAGAACCCAAGTTTTTGACAAATAATTTTGTATCCTTACTCCAAACACCTAAAGTCTCGACCGCAAAAGCAACGAACTCATAATTTACTTTAATTGCCGAATATTTTGAGTGTTTTAATCTTGCAGCAGTTTCTGCTGCTGCTCCTGACGTGCGAGCGGTCGAACTAACATATGAGGCCGCCAATGTATCTACGCATGTGGCGTCCCACACCAGAGCCCCGCCTTTGTCCCATGGAATTATGGTCATGCCATCTGGTCTCTTTCCATCATCCCTACTCAGGCCCACCGGCTCTAATAATAATGGAATATTTGCAGAGGAAAGTGCTCTTTTAATTAGTTGGTTGAGGGTTGCATGACGTGAAAATCTGCCTGCACATTTCAGGCAACTTAATCCATGGCGTCCTTTGGTATCGACCATAATGCCGCAACTGCACTTATGCGGCAGGCACATGTCGCAACCAATGCGAAGAGCGATGACAATTCTTAGGCAATTATTATCCAAAAAAGTGCCGGTGTGCGATGATGGTATGGCGTGAAGCCATGCACCAGCCTCTGGTGTGGACACTGCGCGGATACGCGCCTGTTCTACAATTGAGTCGGAATTTAAAAGTACGTTGTGCAACCGTTTTACAACGGATGCATCCCAAAGTTTTTGTGAGCTTAGATTTGATGGGAGTTCTTCACCTGGGCACAAGCTTTTCCAGGCATTTAAAGCTTCGTTCAAATGGCAAATCACATTCTCGTCACTATTTCTGGTTAATATGGCTGTGACAAGATCTGCGACTCCAAATGCTGACGCCAAAAATGCAGGTATTCCAATGTCAGTGAACCGGCGTACTCCAAGGCCACCTTTTGTAATTGCTAGTGATCGTCGAATATACACATGTAAATGAGTAAAATACTTTGGTAAAGGTTGAATACAATTTGAGTTATTTTATTTTAATGCAAGATTATTCCGCAAAGATAAATCACTGAAATTAGATAAACTGCATATTTATAATTCACAAATTGATTCACGGTGGATTATACATACATTCATGAATGAAGAACGTGATATATCACGTTCTTGGATTCAGTGCCGCACTAGCTTAGTACGATAAAGTATATTTACTTATTGAATTATGTTGTGCCTGGGCCTCAGGGCAAGTAGGAGCCGAAAGCGATAGACCCGAGCACGCCTGTAAAATACCCCGCAATTCGCTTGCACCGGTCATATAATACTGACCATACATTTAAAAGTATGGAACATTTACTGTTTCGAGCGTATTCAAATGCGAATATCTAGTTAATTACTCATCAGATTTTAGTGAAGTTTCATCAATTCAAATAACACGTTAAAAACTCCATAAGCATGAAAAAAGATCGTCGGTGTATAAAGTACCGGTGAAAATGTCTCAAAACAATTTTTTAAATTTTAAATGTATGAAAATATATATACCGTCCATCTTTTTTGTTTATGGCGTGCTATCTATAATGGTGAAAATCTCATTTAAATCTGACCATTAATTTCCGAGATATTCGCATGTGAATACTGTCGAAACACTAAATTTTCCATACATTTAAAACTTAAAACAATTTTTGAAAGGCATTTTCACCGATCTAAAAAAAACATGAAAAATGTGGTCTATATCGAATATAGATAACGTTGGATCGGTGAAAATGCCTTTAACAATGTTTTAAATGTAAAGATATTGAAAAATTACTGTTTTGAGTGCATTCAAATGCGAATATCTCGTAAATTAGTCGTCAGATTTTAATGAAGTTTTCATCATTTTAAATAACACGTCAACGACTCCATGAGCATGAAAAACAGGCCATGTGCGAGTCTGACTCGCACACGAAGGGTTCCGTACCGTCGTACAAGACATAACACAAAAAAGTTTTGTGTGTAATTTTGACTATTTTTTTATTCCATATTTTTTGCTTATGGAGTATTTAACGTGCTATCTCTAATGGTGAAAACCTCATTGAAATCAGTATATACGGTACATACATTTGTAGCGGTATAAATGCCTCTTTCTTTAAATTTCTTCAACAATTTTTGAAAATTTTAAATGTGTTATTTGTTTGCTCAAGGCGTCTTCAACCTGTTATTTTGAATGGTCAAAACTTTATTTAAATCTGACCATTAATTTCTGAGATATTCGCATGTGAATACTGTCGAAACAGTACATTTTCAATACATTTAAAACTTAAAACAATTTTTAAAAGGCGTTTTCACCGGTTTAAAAAACATGAAAAATGTGTTCTATTACGAAAATAGAAAACGTTGGATCGATACAAATGGCTTTAACAATGTTTTAAATGTAAAGGTATTGAAAATTTACTGTTTTAAGCGCATTCGAATGCGAATATCTCGTGAATTAGTCGTCAGATTTTTATACAGTTTTCATCATTTAAAATAACACGTGAACGACTCCATGAGCATGAAAAACCGGCCATGTGGGAGTCTGACTCGCACACGAAGGGTTCCGTACCGTCGCACAAGACATAACACAAACAAGTTTTGCATTTAATTTTGACAATTTTTTTATTCCATATGTTTTTCTTATGGAGTCTTTGACGTGCTATCACTAATGGTGAAAACGTCATTAAAATCTGTAAATATGGTACATACATTTGCATCGGTATAAATGCCTCTTTCTTTAAAATTCGTTTAATAACCATTGAAAATTTTAAATGTGTAAAAATATAAATACCGTTGATCTTTGTTTGCTCATGGAGTCTTAAACATATTATTTTGAATGGTCAAAACTTTATTTAAATCTGACCATTAATTTCTGAGATATTCGCATGTGAATACTGTCGAAACAGTACATTTTCAATACATTTAAAACTTAAAACAATTTTTAAAAGGCGTTTTCACCGGTCTAAAAAAAACATGAAAAATGTGGTCTATATCGAATATAGATAACGTTGGATCGGTGAAAATGCCTTTAACAATGTTTTAAATGTAAAGGTATTGAAAAATTACTGTTTTGAGTGCATTCAAATGCGAATATCTCGTAAATTAGTCGTCAGATTTTTATACAGTTTTCATCATTTAAAATAACACGTGAACGACTCCATGAGCATGAAAAACCGGCCATGTGGGAGTCTGACTCGCACACGAAGGGTTCCGTACCGTCGCACAAGACATAACACAAACAAGTTTTGCATTTAATTTTGACTATTTTTTTATTCCATATTTTTTGCTTATGGAGTATTTGACGTGCTATCTCTAATGGTGAAAACCTCATTGAAATCAGTATATACGGTACATACATTTGTAGCGGTATAAATGCCTTTCTTTGAAATTTCTCCAACATTTTTTGAGAATTTTAAATGTGTTATTTGTTTGCTCAAAGCGTCTTCAACCTGTTATTTTGAATGGTGAAAACTTTATTTAAATCTGACCATTAATTTCTGAGATATTTGCATGTGAATACTGTCGAAACAGTACATTTTCAATACATTTAAAACTTAAAACAATTTTTAAAAGGCGTTTTCACCGGTCTAAAGAAAACATGAAAAATGTGTTCTATTACGAAAAAAGAAAACGTTGGATCGGCACAAATGGCTTTAACAATGTTTTAAATGTAAAGGTATTGAAAATTACTGTTTTGAGTGCATTCAAATGCGAATATCTCGTAAATTAGTCGTCAGATTTTTATACAGTTTTCATCATTTAAAATAACACGTGAACGACTCCATGAGCATGAAAAACCGGCCATGTGCGAATCTGACTCGCACACGAAGGGTTCCGTACCGTCGTACAAGACATAACACAAAAAAGGTTTATGTGTAATTTTGACTATTTTTAATTCCAAATTTTTTGCTTACGGAGTCCTTGACGTGCTATCTCTAATGGTGAAAACCTCATTGAAATTAGTATATATGGTACATACATTTGTATCGGTATAAATGCCTTTCTTTAAAATTCCTTCAAAAAATTTTGAAAATTTTAAATATGTTATTTGTTTGCTCATGGCGTCTTCAACCTGTTATTTTGAAGGGTTAAAACTTTGTTTAAATCTGACCATTAATTTCTGAGATATTCGCATGTGAATACTGTCGAAACAGTACATTTTCAATACATTTAAAACTTAAAACAATTTTTAAAAGGCGTTTTCACCGGTCTAAAAAAACATGAAAAATGTGTTCTATTACGAAAATAGAAAACGTTAGATTGGTACAAATGCCTTTAACAATGTTTTAAATGTTAAGGTATTGAAAATGTACTGTTTTGAGCGCATTCAAATGCGAATATATCGTAAATTAGTCGTCAGATTTTAATGAAGTTTTCATCATTTTAAATAACACGTCAACGACTCCATGAGCATTAAAAACCGGCCATGTGCGAGTCTGACTCGCGCACGAAGGGTTCCGTACCGTCTTACAAGGCAAAACACAAAAAAGTTTTGTACGTAATTTTGACTATTTTTTAATTCCATATTTTTTGCTTATGGAGTATTTGACGTGCTATCTCTAATGGGGAAAACCTTATTTAAATCTATAAATACGGTAAATACATTTGCATCGGTATATATATTATATATACCGATGTATAATATCCAACATGGTATACACCATCTTTAATAAAAATAATAAATGAAAAAATGCGAAAACACGCACGTTGGAAGTTACACAAAAATCCACGTGATTATGATGAGTTTTCCTTATTAAGGGAACGACAACACAGGGTCCAACGTGAATGTTATGATAATTATATTAATTCTATTCAACTCTCTATTAGGTCTAATTCTAAAAAATTATGGTCGTATGTCAAGGCTAAAAGAGGAACTTCCTCATATCCGCAGACACTAACGCTCGGAAATGATCAATTAACTGGTGGAAAAAACATCTGTAATGGCTTTAATAATTTCTTTGAAAGTGTATTTCAAAAACCAGATCCAAGCTATAATTATAACAGTATAATAGGTTCCGACCACCGCAACATAGATTACATACACCGGATAAATATAGACGAGTCGCATGTTAAAAAGTTACTTTCAAAAGTTGACTCAACCAAAGGATCTGGCAGCGATATGGTGTCTCCAATTTTCATTAAAAATTGTGCAGACTCCCTTGCACACCCTCTCTCAATCATATTTTCCCGGTCCCTCTCTGAAGGTATTTTTCCAGACGTATGGAAAATAGGACAAATAATCCCCATACACAAAACGGGTACTAAAACCAAAATTGAAAATTACCGTGGCATATCAATTCTTAATATTTTCAGTAAATTATTAGAAAAAGTAGTTTTTAATGCAATTTATCCTACTATCTGTAAACATATGTCTGAAGCTCAACATGGATTTCTGAAAGGTCGTTCCACTACTACAAATCTGGCTCAATTTACAAACTACATCACAAAAAACATGGAACGGGGTGGGCAAGTTGATGTGATCTACACGGATTTTGAAAAAGCATTTGACCGTGTAGATCACACCATTTTGATCCTAAAACTCGAATCGTTAGGAATAAATGGTGATTTGCTCCGATGGGTCGAATCATATCTGACAAATAGATCTCAAGCTGTTGTTATAGGGGGTTTCCGATCAAACTACATCACCACTCCCTCAGGAGTACCGCAGGGCTCCTTACTCGGTCCTTTGTTCTACAATTCATACATTTTTGATATAGGCAAATGTATACTTGTTGCTAAGCACTCAATGTACGCGGATGATAAAAAGGTGATACAAGTTATTCGTTCTCATTCTGATTGTTTGCAACTTCAAAAAGAACTAAATGACCTCTCAGATTATTATACTGTCAATAGGATTAATGTAAATGCTAGTAAATGTCAGCACATAACATTCACCCGCAGATCGAATCCCATAGTATTTGATTACAAATTAAACAACATTCCAATTTCTAAGACTAAAACTATACGTGATCTAGGTGTAATAATGGATACAAAGCTACTGTTTACCTATAACATAGATGCCATTGCAGATAAAGCATACAAGAACCTGGGATTTATTATGAGAATTGCCAAACCATTTAAAAATATTGAGTGCTTAAAGACAATGTACTTTGCATATGTCAGAAGTATTCTTGAATATAGTTCGTGTATTTGGTCTCCTCAATACATAACCCATTCAGACCTAATTGAAAGAATACAAAAAAAATTCATTAAATTTTTAAACTTCAAAAGTAAGCAAAAGTTTGATTCTTATAAAAGGAGCTGTACCTTTTACAATATACTTCCACTAGAAGATAGAAGAACCGTACTGGATATGGGGCTGCTGTATGACCTAGTGAATAGTCGAGTCGACTGTCCGGAGCTCGTCGGCGAAATTGGAATTAACGTGCCAACGCGACGCACACGACATACACACTTATTCAATATCCCCCTACATTACACAAACTACGTTCAAAATTCGGTCATGTTTCGAATCTTCAATAAGTACAATCGTAACTTTAATGATGTTGATCCTTTTATAAACACAAAAAGAGAGTTTAAAATAAAAATACTAAATATCTTAAAAGATACAGAAAACAGAATATTGTCGAAACAGTACATTGTCCATACATTTAAAACTTAAAACAATTTTTAAGAGGCATGTTCACCGGTCTTATAAAAACATGAAAAATGTGTTCTATATCAAAAATAGATAACGTTGGATCGGTGAAAATGCCTTTAACAATGTTTTAAATGTAAAGGTATTGAAAATTTACTGTTTTGAGCGTATTAAAATGCGAATATCTCGTAAATTAGTCGTCAGATTTTAATGAAGTTTTCATCATTTAAAATTACACGTCAACGACTCCATGGGCATGAAAAACCGGCCATGTGAGAGTCTGACTCGCACACGAAGGGTTCCGTACCATCGTACAAGATATAACACAAACAAGTTTTGTATGTAATTTTCATAATTTTTGGTTCCATATTTTTTGCTAATGGAGTCTTTGCCGAGCTATCTCTAATGGTGAAAACCTCATTTAAATCTGTGTATACGGTATAAACATTTGTATCGGTATAAATGCCTCTTTCTTTAAAATTCCTTGAAAAAAATTTGAAAATTTTAAATGTGTGAAAATGTGAATACCGTTCATCTTTGTTTGCTAATGGAGTCTTCAACCTGTTATTTGAAATGATGAAAACTTAATTAAAATCTGACGACTCATTTACGAGATATTCGCATTTGAATACACTCAAAACAGTAAATGTTCCATACTTTTAAATTTAAAACATTGTTTAAGGCATTTTCACCTATCGAACGTTGCCTATTTTCGATATTGAACATATTTTTCATGTTATTTTTAAATCGGTAAAAAATCCTTTTAATTATATTTTTGAAATTTTACTGTACAATTTTGACAGTATTGACATCCGAATATATCGGAAATTAATGGTCAGATTGAAATGAGGTTTTCACCATTAAAGATAGCAAGTCAAAGACTCCATAAGCGAAAAAAGATGGACGGTATTTTTATTTGCATACATTTAAAATTTAAAACATTGTTAAGACGCATTTTCACCGATACTTTATACACCGACGATCTTTTTTCATGCTAATGGAGTGAATATACTGATAAGTTGAATTAATAATCAATTTTCTCTAGCCACATCAAAGTCAATATGAAGGAAACATAAAATTCACTTATTTTTTTAATTTAAAGAAAAATCCTGTGGGTATAAAATTTTATTTACTTTTTTAATCATATAACAACATATTAAAAAGTAATAAATAAATAAAATACATGCATACTCTGTGAAAATTTCACCTTCTTCTTATTACGGTTCATAAGATAGAGCCCTGTAACAGACGGACGGATGGACGGACGGAAAGCGGAGGCTTAGTAATAGGGTTCCGTTGGCATCCTTTGGGTACGGAACCTTAAAAAAGTAGTATTCAGAGTGGGCGGTCTAACTTGACGACCCGGATTATGTCCGTCCTATGTATTATTTTGCATGGTTAGTCCAGTGATAATCCGTATAAAATTATTACAGTTCACTCTGAATACAACTGCTAGAATCTACGAGTCGAGCCGTTTATAAAGATGTGTCACTTGCCATAGAAACATACACGAGTTATGCACGTACATGACCAATTTATTTACCAAAATCATCCGCAATGCTCGCCAGCTCCCAACTAAGCGCTCGCTTTAGGTACATTCGATTATGCACCACCGAAGTAATTATTAGTATTATCTTTGCCACCACACTCCAAAGCCCCGCGCCTCGAGCGTTTCGTTGCCTCGAGCAAAGGTCGGCGCACACGCACACTTACGCAATCACACATATTGAAACACGTGCCTCAGCCGCCGCTGCCGTCCCGCTTCCGCCTGCCTCAGCCTACCACCCGCGCTCATCTTGCCGTTTTAGCGCGAAATTCAAAGTTGCGTTAAACGCTGCAAAACTGACGGGCGTGTCACTTTTTTGTTGGATTCTGTTAAAAGTATCTTCGATTATATCTTTTATTGTCATTACATTTCAAAAAGTGCGCGGGCCAATTATGCTGTTCACTTTATTTGGGCATTTGCAAAATATATGTGTTGCCAGTAACAATTTTGTTGGATTCTTTGAAATTATCGATCTGATTAGAATTAAAAAACAATGTGTGACGACAGATTGGGCTGGCCAATTTTGCCGATTTTATGAGAGCGAAAACTGTGTATTTTTTAAAAAAAACTCGCTTTTGTGTAAAAAAATTGTTGGATTCCTGAACACATATATACCTATTAACCCATTTTATTAGAAATTGAAAAGAAATTTGGCGGGCCATTTTTGCAGCAAATGATACCGCATATTTTGTGTTTTTGGCCAAAATACCTAAGTTCCGGGAAAAAAAAATGTTGGATTCTGAGTCATTAATTTTTAAAACCTGTATTTGTACACATTCTGAAGATTTCATGGACGGGCGAATTCATGCATGTCTCAAATGCCCCATTCAACGGAGTACTATGTTATTTTGTTATTTCGCGTCTCATCTTAGATGAAAAGTCTCATCCCCCTTCACATATAAAATGTACCCAACTCCATTACCACAAACGACAAAATGACAGATAGAAATCGTATCAAACTCGTGACGCACCCGCTCCTCCCGTCTCCGCCCTCTCCCCTACCGCCCGCGCCGTCCCGGGAAGACAACGACAAATTTATATTAACTTCTTAAGATATAACTACGATTTCATTGTCAAGCGATAGGGATTAATTCGGCTGACTTATAACCCCCATACATCTGCTGTCGGCGTCGGAAGGATGTACGAACAGACGAAGCCGAGGTTGCGTCTCGCGCTGCGGCCTAGGGGGCGAGCATAGCGTGGACTCGATGCAAGACTATGTCAAACATGATCATTTTCGAACTACAATGAAAACCAATATTACTTTACGGCCGAAACGATAACACCGTTACCTATCTCTTTCTTTGCTTATGTTTTTCTTCGTGAAAAGAAGACAGACATCAGCGTCTCGCGCTTTCATCGTAATCTCTCCCTTTAACTTGAGGACTGGCGTTTTGCGATGTTATTCCGCCCGACTTTGAAGTGTTTCTTGAGGGATATAGCGAAAGAAACATCGTTCCTACCGGATCTCTAACGACACTTCTGTTTTTTATGTATTTATTGGATATGACATTAGCTATCTTAATAATTTGATGTTCAAAGGTCGATTCCTGATTCCGACTATAAAAATCTGATCACAATGCTTTAATGTAGATGTTTTGGATAACCTAGCGCATGTGCAACATTCTACAGATATTGATGTCGAGATGGACATCAACGCTGACTGATCTCATTCGGACCACTCATGTGACACCGCCACTGCATTTTACAGTAAATATATTGTTTTATGTTTTTCGTCCATGTAAAGGTATGTCGCAGCGGTCGAAGGATGGATCCTGGCAGGGGACAGAACAATTCCTTTGGGAATGCGGTATGGTGGTCTTATACGACGGCAGGGCTATAACAAAGGGAATACTTGTCCGATAGCATAAATAAAAAATAGCTGTCAACCTTGGGGCATAAGGCATAAACCTATTTTTACCTTAAAATACTCGTACAAATACTGTCAAAGTATGTATTTGTCTCATTCGAATGGCGGGTCGTAGCCTAGTGGCGCGGGGACTGGACTAGCGTACCAGAGGCCTGGGTTCAATTCCGACTTGCACCACTGTCTTTCTCTTTCCGAGTTTGATACGTGCATTTCGTCACGAATGCGAGCTGCTCCATGGTTCGGAACCCATGTAAAACTGTAGGTCCCCTTCCCCTACTAGGTGGTAGGGTTTAAGCCCTCCCGGGTTGGTACCATCGCATTGGATGAAAAGATGGTCGAAGCGGCAATGAAAAATTGTCCGTGTTTTCCATCCAGTTCAATGTAGCCGTGCTCATAAAGGGAAGGTCCTGGCATGGCACCTAATTCCTTCGGGAATGTGGTGTATTGGGCTAATACCATAAAGGTAGTTGTGTGGTATTAGCCATCCATGTCAGGTCGCATAAAAAAAACCACGAGTTAGTGGAAAACGTCAAACTGTAATTAGTTCGCTTACGAATTTGGGACGCGCAACATCAATCTTCGTTGCAATCAATAGCGCCCGATGAAGTCAAAGTATTTATTTCACGCAAAAATTGCAACCAACATGATTTGTATGGAAATATCACACTTACACAAACAATAAAAACTGATTTACAAAAAAAAAAAATAACACATGCGTCCAATAAAAAACAGTCAATTTCATCAATAAAATACAGTTTAAGTTTACAAATACACATAGGTACTGAAGTTCACCAAAATGAAGTTCTTACATGTTCTTAAGTAGTTACCACTCAGCCATAGGAACGACATTGAAAAACCGCAGACTTGCTATTGAGATATAATACAAAAGAAAATGATATATTTGTATGTACATGTATATGTTATGTATATGTATGAACACGGATGGCTAATACCACACCTACTGTCACGGTATAGTGCCAAAACACCACATAGGAACTAGGTGCTATGCGCGGACATCGCACGGCTTCATTGGTTGTATGGACACGAAAAATTTTCATTACCGATTCTACCGATGCTGCCAACCCTGGTGTGATTATCCCTACCACCTATGTAGTAAGTAAGTTTTGCGTGGAATTTGCACCACGAAAGAAGAATATCTTAGGTGCTTCTTACGACATGCAGGGAAAGTAATGCAATTGTATATTATTTACGTGCCGGAGTCCACACAGGCTAGGGCCATTGGCATGGTTTTCCACGTCTTGAATTACATGCATATTAATATGACATTACTAATACCAAATATTAATAAAATCGATTTCTATGTCCTGATTTTATGTAAGATTTTAGATATCAATATTTTGATATAACTTTCATCTTTATGGACATCAAATATGCGGTATGTAGAGGCGATTTTTCATTAGTTTAATAAGAATCAGTGAGATAACTATTCGACCAATCTATTTACGCCGCTGATTGAAAATAGTAAGGACATATTTTTAAACAGTTTTTTATTAGTAAAATTACACCAAGATGTTATTACACAATAGTGATAGAAGACATAATGCTCCGGTAATGACTATCTGTCTGTTGACAAACCCCTTTTTTTTTTAATTAAAAAACGTAAAACCTAATCTATCTATTACAAACGTAAAACGGAATTTTATTTTATTTTATTAGATAGATATCATGATTTTGATATAACTTTCATCTTTTTAGACATCAAATATGCGGTATGTAGAGGCGAGTTTTCATTAATTTAGTGATAATCACTGAGATAACTATTCGACGGTTTCATTTACGCCGCTGCTTGAAAATAGTGAGGACATATTTTTAAACAGTTTTTTATTAGTAAAATTACAGTAAGATAATAGTGATAGAAGACATAATGCTCCGACATGACTCTCCGTATTTTGACAAACGTTATTTTTTTCAAATAAAAAAACCTAAATCGGCCCTTAATCTAATAATGAAAGAAGCAATAAAAGTATACATTTATGTAATGAGCTACTGTAAACATGTATTTCCAAAGTTTCAGAAATGTTGAAGTGAGCAATATGAGCCTCACACAAGAATGTACGTCGAGTTGATTCTTCTAACATGAACGTACAATGTTTGATTAATTCCTAGTGAAATTTGATACATTTCGTGTACAAGGGGACAGAAAACTTGGGGGAGTTTGACAGATGTCGGGTTTTGTTTGACTTAGAACTATAAAAGGTCGCGAATATTACGAATAAGAGACGATTTATCCTTTTAAATAAAGCTTAAGTCAGTTATCTTTGTCGTATTGGAATAGGGAATATTAATAATTATGGAAAGCTTCAGGTTAATTGTAATATCGTCTGGAATTACTTAAACTTGTGATAGCAACGTGATTGTAATAAAAACTTGCAGAAACATCGACAACATAAAATTTTGTAAAAAAACTACATGTTTAAACATTGATTTAGATTGGATTCGTGGATTAAATGACTTGAGTTGATCTGAAATTGGCTTGGTTGTGCACGAAGTATATTTTCCAGGCCAGTATCAACTCAAATCAAATAAATGTATTGCATAAATATAGTTAGAACTAGTACAGAAATGCAGCTAGTCCTCGATTAAGCTAGACTTGTGCTAAAACAGCAAAATTATACCGGTGCGTAAAAAGGACAAGTGTCGGCCAATCACATAGCTGCCAACGTTATCGAAAATATTTTAAATTAATTAAGTAGGTCCGCGTCTTGAGAATCACGATGCCCTTCTCCTTGGTATGGTGCATGTCTGCGATGCTCCTTTATTACTCCTCATAATATTCTTCTGTTTTCATTTTTCCTGATCGAAGGTATAACGAGCTATTGCCAATTTTCATAATGAAAATGGAGAGTGGACTTGTACATACTTGTGCAGTTTACAATGACAGGCTCGTGACGTGCAATGAGGGGCTTACTTTTTTAATGAAATCTTTACTATAGGGGTAAGAAAGAGCGTTTCTAAATTCATCGTCTCCATTCATTATTGTGTTTACATTTCTGACGGGATTTACTTAATTGAATGTGAACGTGTGTCTCCTCCGCGTCTCGGCAGGGCCCTCCGCCTGCAGACATTATCACTTTAAACAGACTGTTCGCTGCCTCCGCCCCCGTTTCTTCCAACGCACTAAGCCCCAAATCCTCCCCTCAAATCTTTAAGTTTCGCCGAGAGCGAATTTCGCGATATCTGGCTCCGAGTAAATAAAGAGTTGAAAAATGACAGCAATAACTATCGGTGTAATGACTAGGGTTCCGTAGCTGGGGCGTCCCGGGGGAGCGCGGGGCCTCAAAGGTCATTTATCCGTCGGGCGAGTTGCAGCCGCGTCTACCCACCGACAGAACGCGGTTTATCTTGATTCATAATTGATTTCTGCATCTGTCAAACCTGCTACACCCTCGAAATCGTAGACACTTCAGTATTGTAGAATCGTTATGTGGAACTTGCATCCCTTATACCTGCCCATACGGCCTATCGGCGGAGCATTCGCCGTGGGTAATAAGAGAACCCTTTTTTGGTTGACATTCTGTTTTTAAAAACGGTTTTCTAAAATTGATTTCTCTGCCGCACCGCTAGGGGTATGTAATGTTCTGCCAGAGAGTCCCTTTTCTAATACCTACAACGTGGGAGCACTGAAATAGTTTGTCAAATCCGCTGATACTTGATATTCCACAGATATTTGTTCATCACTACATAGTATAAAACAAAGTCGCTTTCTCTGTCCCTATATCCCCATGTTCGCTTAAATCTTTAAAACTACGCAACGGATTTTGATGCGGTTTTTTTTAATAGATAGAGTGATTCAAGAGGAAGGTTTATATGTATAATAACATCCATTAAATAGTGGAGAAATACTGTTATTTTTGAGGTTTCCAATGTGATGTCGTAATAAATTACATTTTTTCCGCTTACATTGCAAACGCAGGCTGAATCCTACGAGATTTATCGAAATAATGTACTAAGTATTGTACACATTGAAAAAGTCTACAGAAAACTCCGCAATGGTATATGTCTATCTCTTATGGATATACCACAATACATTTTTTTTGTCATTAACTTTTTACGACAAATAATGGCTAATTTTCGAGGCGATTTTAACCAATACAGCATTAATCCTTATCCAATTAAATACCTTAAATACATTGTTGATTTAATATAGATTTATATGGCCGTTTACAGCATATGATTTAAATGAATATTTTCGAGATATTACAGATTTAAAAATTGCGGGACGTAGGTTTGCGGCAGTACGGGCCGGCCGGGGCGGTGGGAGCGTGCATATAAATAGTGCGTCGGAGGCTGCGGTTCTAGCACTTTGAATTTAGCAGCGATCGGACGCGTTTATTATCGGAGCTCTCTAATCTATACTCTATCTATACTATTATATAAAGAGGAAAGGTTTGATTGTTCGTGTATTTGAACCGAATAGGCTCAAATACATGAACAGATAGGAAACTACTGAACGGATTTGAAAAATTATTTCACCGTTGGAAAACCGTTGAAAAGAAGGGACATAGACTATGTTTTATCTTAAAAAAATTAGGGATCCTTAACAAAACTCCGATAACGTAACCCAAGGTGCAAAAAAATTACCAAGAATGTTCCTTACATCGCGTGCGCTGTGAAAACTATTCACGATAGAACAAAATGATGTAGTACAATTTTATAGAACACATTATTATCTACAAAAAATGTCGCGACAGCATACATCTAACTATTATAGTTATGTCACAATAAGTGTGCATTTATTTTAAAATAAAAATTTAAATACCGCCGCTAGAAAAGGCTCTTTATTTGTACCTAGATATGAATCCTTATCAAAATAAATAAATTATTATTTAAGACTGTTTCAATACCTTTATATTACTTTTTGAATTATTCGATTCCGACATTTCATTCGAAAGATATCATGAGTTTAAAAATTAGAAAAAACTTCCCTTTGACAAACTATGCGTTTTAGAGTTTGTAGGCGTCACTCAGAGATACGGGAGGGGAGTCAGTCGGCTCCCTACGCAGCAGCCGTGTGCGGAATTTAAGAAATTGTCGCTTGATAATATTTTGTCGCTTGATGATAATTAGTTTAGTAGGTAACTAAACGCATTCAAAAAGTTATTTTCAGAACTAGACCCATTAATATATGTTGTACATTTAGTTATCCTAATAAATAGGTGACTTAAATCGTTTTTATGATTTTCGATTAAATACTTTTTAGTTGTAGGTTATAGTAGTAGATATAGGTAGCTAATAACAGTTAAACATGTTTGAAAAATGTTACGGCTTTTCACGCGGCAGGAAGATACACTCTCCAAAGACATTCTCAAAAGCCGTAACATTTTTCAAACATGTCTAACGACCGCGGTAATCTCAAAAGTATCATAATAACAGTTTAGCTAATTATTTAGTGAAAAATAAAACAACATCAAATAATGTTTACTCCCTGCCTTTAACTCAATAAATTATTTATTTAATGGCTTTGTTTTGTGGTTATGACCTTTTTAAAATAATTAATAGTATGAAAAATACATAAAAGTAAAAAACACAAACAAGAAAAAAATACAAAAAAAATAAATTCACAAAATTTGTTATTTTTATTTCAAATATTTCAATGTAGGTTTATGCTCTTTTTTTAGGAACTCTACGTAATAAGGGGTTTATTTGTGTATCATTGTGTCTAAATAATATTTTTTCAATTATATTATGCCCGTGCAAAGCCGGGACGGGCTGCTAGTTGATATTAAAACACAAAGTGGATTAAAACAGTCGTTTTTAAATGATTACTAAACTACGTTTGTATGGGGAGCGTAATATTCTGGTAGCATTCGGATCTTTGCGTCTCGCGACATGCGACCGCGACGAGGAGTTCGGCGCTACTAATTCCGAACCGGGAACACGTTATTTTAAGAATTGGAAGAACAAGAGGAGGATTTACTATTGAAGCTGAGCTATTTCCAATGAATAAAAACCGGCCAAGTGCGAGTCGGATTCGCACACGAAAGGTTCTGTACTATCGTACAAGATTTAACACCACAAAATCTCATTTTTTGTATAGGGTCCCCCTTATTTTTTTATTATTTATTTATTTTACCTATTTTTTATTATAGCGGCAAAATAAAGACACACTCTGTGAAAATGTCAGCTGCCTACCTATTACGGTTCATGAGATAGAGCCCTGTAACAGACGGTCTGACGGACGGACGGACAGCGAAGGCTTAGTAATAGGGTTCCGTTTGCACCCTTTGGATACAGAACCCTAAAAAGGCTTGGCGAATCTAGAATTTTCTAAAGCAGTATGGTCGTGATCGCGCGTCGCGGTCTCGCGTCGCAGTCGCTCAACTAACGCCACCTTGAATTGAAACTTTCTAATGAGCACCTAAGCGACGTATGCAGATATTTCAACAGCACCATTCAGGGTTTGGTCGGCTAATGATATCGCAGGGCACTCGATTAGATATGATCCGACAAGTGCCTCGTTATAGTTATGTACAAAGGCTTTTAGTTCAGAAGCGAGAGTGTTCGATGATCGATCGGAGCGTTGTCTAGACCAGCACTAAATATTCCGAAGCCTCCAGACATTGGCTTATTAAGGCGACTACCCTCGAGTAACACGATCCTTGCCATTTATAAAACATGGCCCTGTAATGGATTTGTGGCCACTCGGAATTACGTTTGTAAATATTTTATTGGGCGTATTGTCGTGGGCGGGGAAGGCGGGGCGTGGGGATGCGGGGGTGACGCGGTGCAACGCGCATCGTATCTCAATGATTGACGTGCGAGGGGAGACTTTTGATTTCCCGCAACTACTTACTGTGCCCTTACCTACAGATACATCGACCGTGAGGGCACAGAATAAGTAATGGTAAGGGGATACACATACGTGAAAAGTATGTGCCCTAGTGCGTGGTAGCACGAAAACTTCACTTTAAAGCAAATTGATTGAACGAATTGACGAGTCGTGAATTAATCATTTCTTTTATCCACAACAACATCAAAGTTAAATCAAAATATCCTCTTAATTTATTAGGTATTTTAATAACCGATTTGTCATATCTAATTTCTGTCACAGTCCCTTGAGTGAAGTGCTCGATGCATATTATTCTTATTATTTAAAATATTGCCCGTTACCGAGGGTTCAGTCACTCGAGCAAAACTATACTCCAAGATTACCAGTAGTCAAACATTATAAATTTAAAATATATTTCGTGTATGCGGGGATTTCGAATGAACAAAAACAAAAGGATGCCTTGTGGAAACATGCAGAAGGTGGCCTTTCAAAATGAAACTTATGCTGCATGCAGAGGATCATCTTACGAAATTAAATGTATGCTTCCAATTAGGTTATATGAAGCATATATATCTACCATAAAGGCAGGACACACATTTTAAATTTTAAAAAGCATGTTAAGACAAATTTGCAAGTACATACAACACAAATTTCTCAAGTGTAACTAACCTATTCACATATTTATATTGTGTCAGAATCTCCTCAAGCACCCTCTATTCACAAACATTGTATTTAAGTAATATGTATTATTTTAGGTGTCGATACATACTTGTCTTTGTAATTTTTATGCAAAATTAAATTTTAACCTATTTTAACGTCGGAAAAGAAAGATAAACATGGTACATAAGAAACTACGGCCAGTATCCTTCACGGCACAGCCTTCACGGATTCGTCAAGTCTGTTCGTGTGCAAGGACGAGTCGCATGAATCCTTACTCCTTAGACATTTTGTCGATTTGTTACAGTACCCGCGCAGATCCTCATATAACTTATCTTACCGTATGAACTATGCATGCAATAGCGAAGCGACCAAAGTTATAAAGATCGATTCTTCAGCAATAATAACTTATACGGGTAGTAAGTGCTCGTGAGAGGTGTCATTAAATATGTACACCAGGGAAGCGGCTGGATACTTTAATTGGTTTAATTGTAGCCGAAGAACGGAATTTGAGGGAAACTTAGAATGTAGGAAGTATCGTAATGGTGGAATGTAATTTTATGAATTAAGTGGAAATATGTGTTCAGGTACATGCATATGTAAGTAGGTAAGTCCCCTTTTGAAACAAGAAATAAATCAATTTCGGTCTTTAGAACATGCAAAAGACAAAAAGAAAAGATCAAGCAATTTAGAAAATCTTAAGACGGTATATAAAAACTATATTAATTGACAAAACAGAATACCTATTCTTCTTTGTTCTATGTATAATATTTTTCCATGGACACGTTTTTACTCAGGGATGAATTCTTATTTTAAAACAGAGAACTGTTAATATGGACTATTGAATTTGGATTTGCCTAGATAACTGACGAAACTGTCGGATATAATTTGTCAATAATAAGAATATTTTGTCGATGAAATGTATTCAAAATAAATGCTTATTTAACGCTACGTATATGTAATGGTTTTTTGTGTCTTAATATTAAAAAGTTATTTGTATCTTTATTTCTTCTTCTTTGGAAGATTAAAATTTTAATTCCCGATTTTTTATCAATGCAAATGCACTTTTTATGGATTCTTGATGTATGGTAAACAGTGAATTACATACTAGAATGAGAGATCAAAAACAAAAATCAGGTGTGATATTTATTATATCTTGGAAACACATTTTTGTAAAAAAATATTATCCGTTGGAAAAAGTTATTGTACACGATCTCTCCAGTTTTTATTAATTTATATTTTATATTTCTGACGGGAAAATGATTGAAAGATAAATAGAATGATATTATTTTCCCTGTTTGATGAATTGATTTCTTGTGATCTATGCTCTGATAAATACAGTAATATGTTAAAGTAATATGGCCTTTCATATAATTCTGTCGCATGTTGAGGTATTCCGATATTCCGTCTTTCTTCGAGTTTTTTATGCAGAATTTTGGATGTTTTTTTATATGTTTTGTTCTCTCACGGTGTTGCACACCACTTGTGTTGCTCAATTTATTTTGTATGGAAGCGCCTGTCGACATGTGTCGTGTTGTACATTGTTTCTCTATGGCATTTAGATTACATTATGTTTGGAGACATGCATTGTCTCTCCTTAGTTACAGAAAATACCTTCAGTATCAGAAAATACTTTTCTAGTGTTCAGACCCCATTGCGTTGTTCTGTTTCAACCAGACTGCTTACCTGCAACAACACAAAAAAATAATGTTAGGTTGAGCTATATATAATGTTTAGCTCGTTCACGCATTTACGAGAGTTTCAGCGCAGCCTCGATCTCTATCCTAGAGCTAGAGGGCCACGGAGGTTGTGCTCAGTTCCAAAGGTCAATTATATGAATTCCTAGTTGATGTATCAGACGTGTTCTCAGCAGAGGAATCCACTTAGACAGTTACTTTAGTACTCTGGAAATCGATCGCCACACGGAATGAGTGGCACGAAATTAAACAGTTACATGTGTTATCGAATTCACCGCTAACGAAAAATTGCATATCAATTTCCATAATCGATAATTGCACCATAAATAATAATAAATTTACTAATTCAAGTGTGTGTATTCCGTATATGAACTAACGAGCGCAAGAATTGGCCCCCTGTGGGCACGATGGTTGGTTTAACCAACATAACTAAACTGAATAGGTACACATTGAGCTGTTATGTGGCCTGTGGTATAGTTATGCTACAAAGAGGATAATCCACAATGCATCTCCGCCGCCGTCCCCTCCACCCCGCAGCAAGGGTAATACCGGAGGCAGAGAAACTCCCACAAGATTAATCTGCTTAGAGTTTGAGAACTTAACACGTTCGAGGTCCGGCCGGACTCTCGACCCTTCCAGCGTCAAATTTAATTTAATTAATTTCGTGCATCGCCACTTGGGAAGTTTTTGAAGGGCGCCAGGGCCGTTCGCGGCGGGGGCTATTGTCCTGCGGGGACGTTGTGGGTCCGGCAGCGGTCTGCACCCGCAGGAACAATAAAATGCATCCAAAATTATACCTGCGAAGCGGGGTCTTGCCACCGGTAAGCCGTTAAAAATCTTAATGTGTATATAAAAATCGATGTTTGTATGTATGCTCAGTATGTGACTCAGAGACGGCAGTGCGACCGATTTTAATGAAATTTTTAAGCAATCTTAAGATCAGCCCAGCGGGTGATCCTGTGAAGTTTGGTGGCGATCGGATCAATTATTTCTTATTCCCGATCAAATCAAATTAAAATCGCAGGGCGACGCGGAACGAATTTTTTTTGTCCCGCCAAAGAATACTCAAATCCAAACTGCATTTGTGCACTCTATCGGATGACAGAACGGATGCGTTATTCTATGGCTTATGTCAGTCTTACAATTCGTCACATGACCGCCCTCATCCATCCACCAGAAGTTACTTACCTACTATGTTAGCCCTAACACCACCGGAAAATTGTCCGTGATGGAAAACAACACAACAACACAATTTTCTGTTGAACCAAATTTTGGCCGTGAAAACTGAAAATTATTTATTAGGTAGCCATGTACCGGAAATAATATACATCAAATTAGAACTTTATAGTTTAATTATTCTCTAACTGTTGTATTCAGAGTGGGTGGACTAACTTTAACCCGCCGGAGTAAACCGGTTTTTGTATGTTTAGTCCGGTGCTAATCTCGTACTAAGTTTTGACAGGTGCTCTCTGAATACGACTATAAGAACTTAACGAATAACCGAGGCCCCGTAGAGAAACATTAACAATACAGAGCTGGAAACCCATCATGGACATGAACAATTTAAGTTAGCTGCGGCCATAACTCTCAGAAGCCTCAAAAGTGCCTACCGAGGGACGGCCTCAACGTAGCGTGTCGGTAGGCGCGTACTCCGTACGCCCCGGTTGGGTCGCGGCTCGAAACATTTCGTAGCCGAAGAGGCCTTAAAAGGGAGGATTAAACAAAAAAGTACCCACCTCTTTCGTGTAATCCTGTGAAGTGTTAAATACTACGAGCGCGGCCGGGCTGAGTCCGCATTGTTAGTACACTGAGACATTATGAACGAGAAAGCTTTGTCATTTCTTTATTCTAACATGTGATTAATTTGCAACGACGACGTTCAGAGGTACAATTTTATTTCCATAGTTGAGCAAATATATTGACCATCTAGTAAGTGATTCCAGGATTCCAAAAAACCGGCCAAGTACGAGTCGGACTTGCACACGAAGGGTTCCGTGCCATCGTTTTTTTTATTTTTTTTTGCGACCTGGCATGAATGGCTAATACCACACAACTACCGTTATGATATTAGCCCAATACACCACATTCCCGAAGGAACTAGGTGCTATGCCAGGACCTTCCCTTTATGAATACGGCTACATTGAACTGGGTGGAAAACACGGACAATTTTTCATTGCCGTTTCGACCATCTTTTCATCCAATGCGATGGTACCAACCCGGGCGGGCTTAAAACCTACCACCTAGAAGGGGAAGTGGACCTACAGTTTTACATGGATTCCGAACCATGGAGCAGCTCGCATACGTTCGTGACGAAATGCACTTATCGAACTCGGAAAGAGAAAGACAGTGGTGCATGTCGGAATCGAACCCAGGCCTCTGGTACGCTAGGCCAGTCCCCGCGCCACTAGGCTACGAGCCGCTCGAAACGAAATCGTACAAGATTTAACACAAAAAAAACGTTTCATTTTTGTTATTTTTTATTTATCCTATGTCTTGTTATAGCGTCAAAATAAATACACTATGAAAATTTAAGCTGCATACCTATTACGGTTTATGAGATACAGCTCTGTGACAGACAGACGGACGGACGGACAGCGGAGGCTTAGTAATAGGTTTCCGCTGGCACCTTTAGGATACGGAACCCTAAAAATGAATAAAGCAGCAACACATGCATTGTCTCCCAAAAACTTTGTCTAAACCTCTTATAAACTCAAAACAATTGGACGATAATGACAGCTTACACGTCTTTAACTATTTAATCCCCACGTTATTTCGTTTCATGTCTTCCATGCAAGGGTTTTTCTAATGACAGAAGGCTATTATCTCTACTCTGTATTTTGCCAGTATCATATTTTTCTTTCCATCATTATTGTACAGGCGTCGAAGGTACCCGATTTGAAATTAGAACTTACAATGAAAATTAAGGTCATTATACAGTGGTGAGATTCAGATACTGCATTCGTCATAAAGAACACAGATACATGGTACATGACACAATAGACATATGTTCAGTGTGATTCGTCCATGTTTAGTCAAAAATTAAATAAGATTAATGAGAGATAAACAATAGTATTAAACAGCTATTTACAATAGGTAAAAAATATATATTTTTTTACGTTTACAAAAGGTTTGTCCACTAAGACTTATTTTAGGCGACGCTTGGACATACATAATTATTGTGATTATATATGTCCAAGAGTTAAATTTTAAGTTGTCAGGTAGCAAGTTGTCAGTGTTTCATACAATTTAGATCCGATCACATCAGGGTCTTTTTCTACTTTTGCTAATGTGTCGGTCTTAGGCAGTACGAATTGCGTGTAAATCCAAGATCTGGATTTATGTAAATGTAAAAATGGTTTGAATAAAAGTAATGGATATCGTCTAGTTTAAAGTTATTTTTCCCAGTATAAGGGTAAGATTTGTAACAACACAACTGCACGTTAACGGAGCACTGTATATCACTTTTTTATTGGGTAAAGTTTTTAGAACCTCGAATATAACAGATTTCAAATTAAGAACTATCTTTGGTTTAACCTAAATAGCAACAGCGCCATCTAGCGAGTTTGGTCAATTCGGTATAATTGGGCCGTAGTTTTTTATGATAAGCGCGGCATATGGCATACGCCAGTACCTTACCTAAGAGACGCCCGGCGACGCTCACCGGTTTCCTAACTTTCTCGGGGCGTGCGAAAACGATTTGTGGTATTGCAAAGTTCATAATTTAGAAACAATTAGTTGGCTGAATGTACATACACACATAATGAGCCGTCTATACATAATGCTATGTGAGAAGCGGTGCAGGTCCACATAGCGCAGTGGAGGGGTGTGGTTTCCGAGAGGTCGCCACTCGGCGAATGGCGACGACGGCGGCGGCGGCGGGTGGAGCGAGCGCGGGACATCCGAGAACCTCTGATCCCTCGGAGGGTCAAACGTGTTCTGGCAACACTCTCCAATTTTCTACTTTACTCTTCAGTGCCTGCCCACTTTTGACGGTTTTTACTTTTAAGTCGGGGCTTTGATTCCGCCTAGTGCTTGGCGCTTTCCCGCGTTGAACTGAACATTTGTGATGGATTTTTTCTTTGTCTTTTGAGCATTTTAGGTACGGGCCATTCAGATTTGGTCAAGTATATAAAAGTACCGAGAATATATATACTTTTAAAACTTAAATGAAAAATATTATAAATTAAAACGTGTACATGTAACTTGACTTTATGCCTGTAACATTTCCACAGTCAGAAAAATTACTTCACGACATAATTAAAACTAATCTACTGATAAGGATCTGAAATTAGATACGTCATTAAAACATCGGCACTATCACCACCTATTTTCGAACGTGGCGGAAGCCATCTTGTTTGACTCGTTCTAAATTCAAAAGTGATGCGACGAAAGCGGCCATTTTGAAAAATGTGAAGAGCGCGCCTTCCGCATCGCCGCGCCCGGCCGGCGACACCCCTTTAGCTCTTTACATGCATTGGATTCATTGTTTTAAGCGCACATAGTGAGAGAGTACATTAGGAGCGGTTTTATCTTGACGTGGGGTGAAATTTGAGTGCAAGCGTCGAGGCGAGGCGACACGGCGCCATATCCGCGAGAGCGTTCTGCATGAATGAATCTGTCAGTTGAATTTTTTTGCAGTGAACGTTTTGACGCCTAGTGGTAGAGCTATAGAGTACATGTACTGCATGCCATACCTTACAGTGTTACGTATGGTTTAACAATTGAGGGTTACGTTACAGAATACTTATTTGTTTACTTGAACGGTATTTATTATTTTCACTTCGTTCTTTCGATTAGATCATTAATAAAAATCCTGTTCAATGAACGGCTACGCTTAAAATGAGCGCCACTTCAATATGAATGTTTAAATACGGTGTCATATGATGCTCCATTTTTCTAAAAAGTAAAAAAAACGCCTACACGAAATGCTACCCATTCGGCCGAAATTCAATATCTGATTCAAATGCCTTGTCATAGATTTATCGTTTCGCATGAAATAAATGCTTCCTTAAAAGTTAGTAGAATATTTGTAACGATCCCATGAAATTCAAACATGAAAAATATTAAGACAGTCATAATATTAGCCTAACACACCACATAGGAACAGGTGTCATGGTAAGACCTTCCTTATATTTCTAGGCTACATTGAACTGTATGCAAAACACGGTCAATTTTTATTACCGCTTCGACAAACGTTTATTAAATGCGATAGTACTAACCCGGGCGGGATTGACCCTGCCAACTAGTGAGTAACACAGTTTTACGTTGAATTCGAACCGCGGCCAGTCTCGACGGTTGAAAACGGTCACCCATCCAGAACTGCAAGGGGTTGCGCCACTCGGCTACCGAGTCATATTCTGAATGGTGCACTTAGTTCAGTCGAGGGCGGCGTGTCGCTTTATCACGCGTGGATCCACCTCATCTCCCTATGTGCCGCCGAGTATGTACACGCTGCACTCTGCAGGCTCAATATTTAGTTACTTACGTACCCAGCCTCCAGCGCCGTCCCCCGCGCCTCACCCCCCCCCCCCCCGCGCAGGCAACTTACCGTTTTAATTGCCGGGGACAGAGTGCGGGGAAATGCATCAAAGGTGATGGGGACGAGATAGTTGCATGGGGCGGAGAATTTTCCACCGCACGAGACGAGCTCGTTGTCTACTAAATGAACACTTACTACGGTTCGGTTCGTTGCATGCAGATAATAAGTAGACACCTACGGGACTAACTTATTACGGCAATATGGAATGGTTAGGATGAAGTAAAACATCTCAAGGAAACCCACGACTTTGGTGGGGTAAGGCTCTAACTAAATAGATTATTTATGTACATGACACAGCAATAGTGGTGATTGCTGTGTCATGTACATAAATACACATAATAAAGACACATATGGCATGGCATGTTCCAAAACTTGTAAATTGCATCTGTATTACCCTGTTGGCGAACCTTAATATATAAATGAAAATAAAAATAAATGACACTTCAATAGGTACATAACACTCAATAGCTACAAGAATAAGTAATAGCCCCCCGACAGAACAAAGCTACTTGACAATAAATCGCTACAAGACAAAGTAATAGCCACATGACAGAGCAATAGCTACATGACACTCAATAGCTACAAGACAAAGCAATAGCCACATGACAGAGCAATAGCTACTGGACAATCAATAGCTACAAGAAAAATTAATAGCCACATGACAGAGCAAAAAATACATGACATTCAACAGCTACAAGACAAAGTAATAGCCACATGTCAGCAATAGCTACTTGACAATCAATAGCTCTCATTTTGAATGTTTTGTTTCTACAAAGTATACCTAATACGCAACATTACAAAGTTGCAAGGATATCTACGAGTATATACGGAGGAGCAGACAAGAATAGACTGAGGAGAGGAATATCAAAAGAATAATAGTTTCAAGGCGTCGGACTTACGCTCAGAGACCCTAGTACCAGCTGTCACCTAAATTGGAGTTTACGGCAAACCGATCGACTGGTATTTTCAAATGTATGGAGAAATTAAAGAGCGCGCGCAGTAGGTGTTAAACGAACTAACATTTGCGAGTCCGAGTTTGATTTGACAGCTTACTCAATGTTTCCGTAAATGCGTCGACGTTGCCGTTTACGTCGACTCCGCCTTTTTTATACAAATCAGAAGTCCGAGTTTAACTTTGACAAACCACAGAATATCTAGTAAAAACTTTTATGGAGTTTGACGTTTTTACGTAACTTCAAAGTTCCGTAAACGCTAACTTTGGTGACAACTGGGACCAGGAGCTCAGAGGTATTTACCGCATCAAACGTAAAAAAAATTTTAGCTTTCTAAAAAACGGAAACTTTGTCTAATTAATGCACACAACCATTATAATTTATCATTTTCTACTATCGGAAGCCATATAAAACCGTGATGGATGGCACGTTTTGGATCGTGGTTAGTAAAAGCGAAAAGTTGTTACCACATAGAACAAAAGGTAATACCAAAAAGTTAACCAATATCGTCTGTAATTTACGGACAAATCGACAACATTCCGTTCACACAAGTCCGAGCGTCGCCGACGGCGGTGTTCGCGTGAAAATATGACCGGATTTATATTTTCAATAACGATGAGCGCGGGTCGAAACAGGCCGGAACGTGTTGACAGAGCCAGCCCTCCAGCTCCAGGTTGTAGACGAAGTGGGGGGAGGGGCAGGGATCGCGCCTTCCCTCGCAAACTTCTTCCGAAGAGTATTCGTTTATCGTCGACTGAACACTTGTTCCTAATCTTACAACGGTTTGATCCAAAAACATTGTTAGGCATATTTTATCCCTCGGGACAGCCATTTAGTCGTCTGTTCATGATAACCTGTCAACAGTTAATCTTTTTTCGCTTTAGCGATCGTTTTCCTGATTTCTAATCTACTTGCAGTCGCTCATTTATTTTTAAATGAAAGGAATATTGTTTGGTAGGTCAAAACATGCACAAACTCGTAGCACATGGGCGGTCGGAGTTGCCTTCCATCCCAGAGACTTAAATACCCGCCCGTTCATGCACCGCTTTCTTTCTGAGTGGGATAAGTGTATTTCGCTAGGAATGCGAGCTGTTGCATGGTTCGGAATCAATGTAAAGCTGTAGGTTGCCCTGCTCGGTGGTAGGGTTAAGCCCGCCCGGGGTGGTACCATCGCATTGGATGAAAAAATGGTGGAAACGGCGAGGAAAACTTGTCCGTGTTTTCCATCCAGTTCAATGTAGCCGTGCGTACAAAGAGAAGCATGCCTAATCCTGGAATTCCATAATCAGCGATCAGGAATCCTGACTTTGGAAAACCGCTTTTTTGACCGTGTCCAAAGCGATTTTCTTGACGAAAAGATTTCGGAGCATAGTATTTAAATTTGATCATGGTTTTCCGCCGAAAAAATCGCTTTAAAAGCTGTTGTCTAGACTCAGGATTCTTGATTACGGAATTCCAGGAATAGGCCTGCTGGTCCTGACATGGCACGTTATTCCCTCGGAAATGCGGTCTGTTGGGCTAATATTATGATGAAGGGTGTGGTAATGAGTGTATAATGTTTTGTGACTATTTCGTTTTAGGCGGAGATTGGTCTGAATGCGTTCACCGGGCTAGTTAAAGTGTAATACAGTAGACAGTTTCAGTTGTGTGAATATAACCGCCGCGGTAAACTTAGTTCAATGACAAGTTTAGAATCAAAAGTTTAGTCGGAGAGGTGGACGTGAGGTTATAAATAAACCTTTGGCGATCCGAGCTGCTGCCACCGCGCCGCCGCAACGGCAGCGTGTCGGTTGTTGCCAGCGAGCGTGTAATGGTGGGAGCAGCGACAGCGATCGAAACTTATTCGTATGGCGCGTTACGTTTTGAATTGTAAACGATTACAGTGCTTAAAGCGTATGTAAGCGTCCCGAATCAGATTGCACGCTCAAATCTGTAAACATCACAAAAGATTCGGACCGTTTGTGCACGCGCTTACGGAAACAAAACAACAAACATGGAACAAATGACATTAGTTGTAGTAGTTCATTTCAAATTTGAATCCAATCAATGGTCTAAGCTGAACTTGGATTTTCAACTGAGGGACATTCAACAGTTTGTGAAATAACACGGTAGAAAGACGATAGACCACGCTATAGAAACGTCAAAATGTAACACTGACAGTGGCACACACAGTGCCCTACCTTCAAAGCGTGAGCACTGTGTACGGCATTGAGTGACGTAACGGTGACGTCATACCGTTCACGGGACGCTTTTTTAAGGGCTGTAAGCTCGAATCGGACCAGTTGTGAACGCGCTTTCGGTAACGATGAGTCAAATCGGACCGCGAGCTTAGCGGAAAGCGTTTCGCTGTAAGTAGGTAGTTCGCTTACGAATTCGGGACGCGAAACATCTATTGTTCGTTGCACCAAAATAGTGTCCTGTTTTTTATGTTAATGGACATGGATGGCTAATACCAAACCCACCATCATGTTATTAGCCCAACAGAATAGGTGCCATGCCAGGACCTTCCCTTTATGAGCAAGGCTATATTGAACTGGATTGAAAACACTGACACTTCATTTCATGAAGTTCTTACGTTTTCTTATGTGTCGTTGCAACTTGATAAAATTAGTAGCAAACAAATTCGTAAAGGAACTCGCTCATCGGCGCTGTCGCCACTGTATGTAAAGTGGCTACGCCGCCACCCCCATCGGTTCTACTCCCGTCCTTCCATGCTCGCTGGTTGCTGCAGACCGCTCCCCCCTCCACCCCCTCACCCGCTTTAGTTCGGAGAGGAAGAGGACGAACTGCGAAGTCGCATAAATTATGCACCTACTGGCGTCGCACGCAAAAACGTTTCAGAGTTACTATCGAACGAGCTACGAAATCCGTTTTCACCACTTTCAGCAATGGAGTGAAACTTCTACTCGTAGATGTAAATGAACCCGATTTACCAATCCGTACCCAAAGGGTGAAAACGGAACCTTATTACCAAGCCTCCGTCTGTCCATCCGTCCGTCCGTCCGTCTGTCGCAGGGCTGTATCTCATCAACCGTAATAGGTAGGCAGCTTAAATTTAATTTGCCGCTAGTTATAACAACAAATAGGCAAGATAATAAAAATATAAAAATTAAAGGGGGGGGGCATACAGCAAACGTGATTTTTTGTGTGTTAAATTTTGTACGATGGAACTGAACCCTTCGTATGCGAGTCCGACTCGCCCTTGACCGGTTTATTTATGTGACGAACATGGATCGCTAATACCACACCCACCGCCATGATATTAGAATTAGGTACCATGCCTTTATGGAGCACGGCTACATTGAACTTGATGGAACGCACGGACAAATTGTCATTGCCGCTCAGACCATATTTTCATCTAACGCGATGGTAGCAACCCGGCTGGACTTGACCCACCTAGTAGGGGAAGGAGACCTTGGATTCCGACCCATGGAACAGATCGCATTCGTAACGAAACACACTTATCCAACTCAGAAAGAGAAAAAAGTGGTGCATGAAACGGGGCGGGGATTTGAACCCAGACCAGTTGGAAGGCAACTCGATCCGCCACTGAGCCACGAGCCGCCGCCATCTAATCTTGATGGAAAGCGCCAAATCAAGGAGTGGATTCTAGTAAACGTTGTTGCATCGTTGGATCTACACAGCTACTGTCACTCAAGCTGCTGTCACGAATAACAAAGACTCTGCGTTCTGCGCTGTAACGTACGGTTTTAGATATTTTAATTTGAAGTATTTTATATGGTTTCGTTTTCTCCCATTACTCGTTTACTTAGACACATGTTCTGGGGCGCTTCAATTAACCTCAGCGTTAATATAAATGATTTTCAACGAGAAACAATATCATTTAATAAAAATCGGCCAAGTGCGTGTCGGACTAGCACGAGTTCAGTACCATCATACAAGATTTAACACAAAACATCACGTTTATTGTATGGGGACCCCCTTTATTTTTTATTATTTTTACTTTTTACCTATTTACGGCAAATTAAAAACACACTCTGTGAAAATTTCAGCTGCCTACCTATTATGGTTCATGAGATACAGCCCTGTGACAGACGGACGGACGGACGGACGGATGGACGGACGGACAGAAGGACGGATAGCGGATAGAGGCTTAGTAATAGGGTTCCGGTGGCACCCTTTGTGTACGGAACCCTGAAAAACAAGTTTTCTAACCCTCAGACATACATCCCCTTCCTTCCTTCTATTTCATTCCCCTTCCTTACTTAACTAGGAGGCAGGGTTAATCCCGCTATATGACGGCCAGTTCGGTATTACCCATCCATGTCCAGTTACATAAAAAAACATATTAAATAATCAGTCATTCATATAGAGTCGTACCTAGCATTGAATCCATTAAAATATTTTATTTTAAATACACTTTTCCATATTGAATACGTTGGATATCCGGTATGCGTTTACTGTGATGCACTCGGTACGTACGTAACCAGTGCTAAAATAATCTTCTCCTAAGTACTACATCAGTTCCGCTTCGCCGCCGCAGGGCCGGGACACTGTTTGTGGAAATTTATTTGCGGGCTTAAACTTTCGACAGACTACCCGCAGTCGCCTGTTTTTGTTTGCGAGCTGCGCCCCCCCCTCCCGCCGCCCTGCCCCCCCCCCCCTCCGGCCGTGTAACGTTGAGTGCAACTGAATGTTTCGTTGCCCACATCCAGATTCTATTGAAATTCCCGGGACATCCAGTTTACGGAGCTTCGCATTTGGAGCGTTTATTTCCGACACACGGTTCCAGTGAGACTCTGAATTGTGGCACACATGGACAGTGACCTGAGACTTTTGATCCCAAATTGTGCAGTGTTACGAAACGTTATGATCGCTTGAGGGGTTGAGGGGAATTAGGTACGTGGTGAGGGGACCGGCAGTGGACTAGAGGACAGCGCCTCAGTAGCGTCTCCCTTCTGACGATACGCCAGTACCGAGAGGAATGTTGGCGGGTAGGAAGAGGAGGCAATAAGTATATGCTGCAACGCTCGGATGGGGTGACGGCAGGTGAGAGGTAGAAGCAGTGGTGTTACGGATTTCTCGTAACGCTGCTTGTGCTTGTCGTTTTCATTTCAGATAATAACCGCATCCTTACTATTCTCATACTAAAATATTAATAATTATTCTCTATCTACACATGACGAGTAAGAAGCTTCACTTCTGTCGCACGTGGCGCACAAACATTACTTTACTCGTAGGTCGGATAGCTTTTGATAACCGATATCAGCGCTACACTATTGGCTACCAATAAAGGCCAAAGGATAGAAATACAGAGAAACGCGTATCTTTTGGTAAGGGTTACATATGTTTCGCATAGGTACAGCTTCACCATCGGTGTTTTGTGGCTCAACTGTTGGTCGACATAGCTCACATGTGCTGTCTATCAAGGGGGTCCATTCAGAGTAAGAGTGAGTTCGAATTCGCCACTAAATATCAACTCACTTTTTTAAATACTTACTGTTTCCACACTTCTAGAACATCATTACAGTTAGGTAAAAATCTGGTTTGTCCCGTAAATACGTTGGAAGTATAAATAACGGTTCTTTTATTGAAATAATAATATATTTCCCAGCTATTTTTAGGTTAACTCACTCTCGAACTCGAACTCACTCTTGCTCTGAATGGACCCCCTGATCTTAATTTGATTATTTTGATTGCAAATTCTGTAATAACATTTTGTGTTTGTCCATAAGTTTATATAATGTCCGTCATAACGTTCGAGAGTCCATAGGTAGGCAGATACATATAAAAGGAGGTAAGATGGCGGCGGTCCTGACGTATGTGCGGGGTGCGGGGTCGGGGGAAGCAGATGGACGGTTGGTGGTTGACCCTGGGGAGGGGCGGGGGAGGGGAAGGGGGCGACAAACTAGCGCCAGGTCATTAGTTCCGCCGCCGGGGGCTCCTTCCGGCTAGGCGGCTCGACGTCTTATTAACAAACAACTTTCCTATACCGAATGGGGATAGAAAGATGTCTGGTGGAGCAAGGAAATATTTTACCATGCATTTATCAATAAACTAGCTGAGGTGCCCGGCTCCGCTCTGGTCAATATCCCGAGAACGGCGCCACCTACTGGGTCCAAATTAAATCTAAACCACCCCAGTACTGAGGCGAACAAAACAGAATAAAAATGATTCAAATCGGTTGAGCCGTTCTCGAGTTTTAGCGAGACGCACGCAATGGGGAAGAAACTGCTTATTTATCACGACAGGTGGCGTCTAAGCGAGTTCACCTAAAAGATCTGTCAAAACTGTCGGATACTATACAAAATAAAACAGATAGATTTTTAAAATTTTATTTACTACGTAATTCAAATCACTGAATTGTTTCGTTATTTATCTGAAAAGTATTTGTTTCAAATTATGCTATTCAAATGAGGTCGTAGAAAAGGATATATTACAATAATAACATAACCTATAATATTTCCTTTCAAACCTGAAATTTGTGAAATAACATTAAAAATTGTTTGCACACAAACAAAAGCTCTTCGTGGAGTACACATCTTGCATCTAAAAACTTGTAAATATATCTTGACATGAATGACAGTTTTGACGTTTCTAAGGTGAGGTCGCTCATGCCACACCTACAATAAGCTTTGAGTTTTCTTCCCTATTAGTTTGTATATATAAGAAGAATATGACTTAAAAGAAATTATACATTTAAATTAGAAATAGCTTACAATGGTGTGGCCAGTGGCTAATTTAAAGTGAAGATGAAATAGTTAGGTAGACAGAAAACGTCTTTAAAACATCATGTTCGGTTAACTAAATATACTTTTTCGTACTAAGCAGGTACGTCGCTGATTCGAAGGAATGTGAAATGTATGTATGTATAATCGACCGTGAAGCAAGGACAAATTAATTGATGAAAGGGCCCAGTAAAAAGAACAACTTTACGAATATACTGCAACGCTGGACCTGAACCAGCAAAACATACCAATCGCGGGTATTGCATCTACCAATTTCGCCACCGGCTGTATACCCATAATTTGGAATTTTCCTACAGTCCCTCCTAGGGCTGGCTCTAGCGTCTGATGCCAAATACGATTTTGGTGATGACGGCAATATGTTTGAATATACAATCTTTGCAGCCAATGCCCGCAACGCTGATGAAGCGTTAAATAAATGTATATCGTGTTCGGTTGTTTCAAAGACACCATCAAAAGTCATATGGAAGCAGCATATATTTCTAGAGTACACTTGCGTGATTGCACGGCAACCGCCGTTATACAAAACTTAAATGGGCAGAGGACAAAAAAGAAACAGCAACTCTTAAGGCATTCAAAATTGTAGGATTTGCATAGAACCCTTTCACTGTCCTGTAACAAAACCATGTCTCAATTTATTTAGTTCAAATTCGTCGGTAACACCATATCACAAAGGTATGACGATCTAATTACAGTTACAATAAATTAATACTTATTAAATTAATATTAAAATTAAATTAAATTAAATACAATACAAACATTTCCTTCTTTTCAATACATAATACACAAGTGCAAAATGCTTGCACTTTAAGGGCCGATTTTTCCATCCTCAGATAGTTTCTCAAAAGACGGATAGTCATTGCCGGAGAATTATATTTCATATCACAATTATCTAACTATAATTTCAGTAATAAACATATGGATTTACTATATTGGATGGATAAACAGAAGCGTAAATAAATCCTTTGAATAGTTATCTGGCTGTTTAATTGACTATTAAAAATTCAGCCCTAAGTGCAATTATTATCTAGATATTTTAAACACTCCAAAAACGAAATAGTCATAGACAGTCCCAGACCCACTGGGCTGGGACTTCTACTGTTTATCGACACAACACATTTTTTCTTAGAGATTATTGCAACGTCATTGTTTTACAGGCCCGTTATCTATAAAAGTGAACGAAAGTAACAAAAAAGTCAGTAATTACTTATATTTTACAAAACATAGCAGAAACACTCCCGAACAGTTCAAAACCTCCCAAACAACGTCCAACAATAACTCCCATCATTCCGTGAGCCGCATAATGACCACGAAAGAAGCCGCCATACAACTCGTCCGTGCTGTCTCTAGGCCGAGAGCTGTTTCCGATATCATTATGAGACTAGCTTACAGTGCAGAGCGATCGTGCATGCTAGCGAACACGGAGATCTCCGTGCACGCAAATTATTTGCAGAAATAATTTTTTTTTTCATTTTCAATCATTTGTGGTGTGAAACGTATTCTTAAAAAAAAATTAATGCATTTTAATTGTTGTACTAACGCTTAATTTTATTACTGCTTGCTACCACTACTATCTACCTAACTTGGCTGGAGGGTCTTTGCTTGCTTTGCCATGGGTCATTTAGAGTCCACCCCCGCCTCCACCAATTTTATGACTCCTTGAAACACTCCTATCAGCCTGTTCCCGTTTCCACTTCTCATTAAAATATATATATTCTGGCTCTCTACTATCCACTCCGCTTACTATAGTCATAGCCAGACAGCAAATCGTCATTCTAGATCGACGTGGAGGCCCACGACCTTTTTTCGCTAATTCGAATTTTTTTTGCACAATCATACCGAAATAGGCAGCTTGACCTTTTTAGCTCATCCCCGATTCTCAATGAAACCCTGGATTCTATTTCGAGTTCGCGAAATATCGCCCAATTCGGTGTGACCATTTCGGAGTGAATTCAAAACCATTCCGGAGAGGAAATGATATCCGTTCCAGAGTCAAATATAACAATTCCGAATTTTTGCGAGTTTCGAAAATACCATGGTACCTTCTTTCCAGAGGTAATTCTGGACTTGTAGATTAGGAACGGGAATGCATTCATCTTTGGAGCCGGAATGACTTATCGCTGGTCTGTGCACGACACTGTATGTATATTTTACTGTTTGACAGCAATTACAATAAATAATACTGTAGTTACTTTAGCTGTAAACATTATTGTGCATTATTTTAGTACCGTTCTTGTTTGAGTTGCCTTCTTTGAATGTCTGTGCTTGCTATACTCCACAGACGATGAGTAAGATTAGAAATATGTAAATGTAGCCCAGAATTAATTTTAGATAGCTGAATTGTGAAAATATCTTCTTTTTAAGACGTTTCAGTGGATATGACGTATTTATTTGCAACCATTCTCCTCCCATTTATGCAAATAACCAAAGCAAACTTGTAACCTAAAGCAACCCCGACCCGCGCACAAAAACTTCTACAATCGGCCAGCATTAGGGAGTCCACGGCAGTCGGTGTTTGTTCTTGCGGCGACTTTCAGAGTTTATGGAGAAGAGACCTCTACTGTTGAGAATATTCAAAGGACACGACGGTTGTCGGAATGTACAGCGAGAACGACAGAAGATAAAAGAAACGGGAAGTGTCATGTGGCGGTATTCGCGACTGCGCCATATGGAGAAACTGGACATATAGTCGTATGGGAAGCTGAATAAATACGTTCGCCAAGACAGTTCCCACCCACACAAATCCTACAATACATCTGCGACTATGTTTGCATGCACGTTTTAGTTGTGTTAGTATTTTTTAAGTTGGAGGCAGCGGGTCACATAGTAGGCACATCTCCTTCATCTTTAGGGTTCCGGACCCAATGCGTGCCAACGGAACCCTATTACTAAGTCTCCCTCCGTTGTCCGGTAATCCGTCCATCCGTCTGTCACAGGACTGTATCCCATGAACCATAATAGGTAGGCATCTGATATGTTCACAGAGTGTGTATTTATTTTGCCGCTATAACAACAAATAGGTAAAATAAAAAAATAAAAAAAAATAGAGGGAGTGTGGCATACACAAAAACGTGATTTTTTTGGTGTTAAATCATGTACGATGGTACGGAACCCTTCGAGTGCGAGTCCGACTCACACTTGGCCAGTTATTTTATCTGAGGCGAAGACACAGTGGGTATAGAACCTGTCTAAGTGAGGAGGGGCCGTCGACAAAGCCGCCGTCGGAATGTTTGTCCGTCCTAATTGCCGGAGTGGCTCCTTAGCTCGCAACTTTTCCCCGAGTCATTGTTTTCGACGCGTCGAAGGCGTAATGGAAATATTTTCCTTCAGAGGGGTCCTCTCGCTCCGCACACCGCCCCCGCCCAACCGCTTAGCTCCTCCCGGCTAGTAAGAGTAGTCTCAGGCATTGTCCTCGCTACGCAGTAACTACTAAGCGTGTACACGCCTACGTTAATATATACCTTCCTTGCCCACTTCAGAGGATCTCATTCAATAAATTTAAATAAAACCAATCTAAATCTTCTTCTAAATACTGCGGCGAACTCGCCCGCCCGCCCGCCGCGACACCGCGCTGAGCCAATAAGGCCTAGGTGTTTCGCAATTTATTAGCCTTGCAAATTCGTAGCTTCCCCTCTATGAAATATTGCATTGGCCGTCGGATCCTCGGCCTCTAGCCCCCCCCCTTCCCCCTTACCCGGCCACCCCCCCTACCGCCGGTATAACAGCCCCATTTGGCGCTAATTAAAAAGCCATCAAAGAGTTTTCAGTCATTAATCACGAAACTGTTAGCGCTGAATGCCGTCTTCCCTCTGTGGCCGAGACGAGGAAAAAAGGAAGATTAGGATATTAACAAAATGCCCGGAAATTTTAAGGGTTAGTGGAGTGGCAGCGACACTCGGCTGTTGGCAACTTTCCGTTTGACAGAGCTGAAGCCTAAGTCCGCTAATACATGTCTCCACTTTTGAGCTTTACCCTTATGAGAGCGCGATGCAATTTTAGTGGTTTGGTACAATGTTTAGTTATTACGGGGTTATCTTATAACGCTGAGGCTAAGTGGAGTTATGTATTAACGGACTTAGGCTTCTGTATTGAGTAAAAGTTTTGTGTACTTAGTTACGCTTTCAGAGTTCTGTGATACTACGAACCCTGGTCAAGTAATTACCACGCTGTCTGTCCGTCTGTCAATTGCTCGATACCAAAATTCTTTTAATATTTTCTTTTATTTTGACGTAAACCACCGAAGTACGAGTTAGACTCGCGCGCCGAGGGCACCGTTAAATTCACCTGCAAATATTAGTTTGTAACCGCAAAAATATATGCGATATAACTAAAAATTAATGTCTTTTGATTTTTTTCGTTCGAGAGTTAAAATGCGGCATATATATGACTAGTTGTCCGTCAGAGACTACATCATTATTTACTTGTTTATGGTTCGCAGTTAACATTGACTTATGATAATCGGATGGACGGACGCATGTATGATGCCATTAGGGCTCAGTTCTAACGGATGGTTTTCCAAAAGAGTACGTATGGGCATAGACAAAGGATAGCAGGTATAGACTGCTAACGTCATCGTACAATCGTCACGTACAAAACTCGCTTAATACTTCTTATTTTCGCTGGTACTATGACATTTCTTACCAGCGCTACCTTCCGTCATTGCCAATACTAGTTACACCGTTATTAACCTAACCTAATTTCAAATTTAGCATAAGTAGGCATGATTAAAACGTTACATTTTAACTATAAATTAAGTAATGTCATTATAAATAAAAAATATCATTGATATTCGTTGGGTTGTTTTAAATATACACTCAAATGTGAATTGAAACGCCATCTGTTAACTTTTATTGTCCCTATTCAACACTTGTGTGACGTTAGCAATATTTTCCTACTATCATTTATCAATGGTATGGGTAAATTTCAGGATTGAAGCCTGAAGCAGGTTACGTAAGCCGCTTAAGTTGGCTTACATAATGTATACGGTGCTGGCTTTGTGTGGTCGCCATTCTGTGTGCTCGGACATCGAGCCATCACATGTTATTAATGTGGAACGTTAATTAATTTTTATACCCTCCACGCGGCGTGACTGGCGTTGACGTTGGCGTAAAAGTTAGCTGTTCACAAAATGGCCGCCAGACGAGCGAAATCCCGTGATGCCTTCTACCGCATGCACATAATCAATGCAAACCATGCTTCTCTAGTCGATATTATGTAGAAAGATACGAAATTAAGAGAAATATATATTCTTAAAGTCGTCGCTTACACTTTTTCATGTTAAGGCCCTGGTACTAGCCAAATCGCAAAGTTAGACGAGGCACCCCAAGTTAACTCACTAAGTCTGACGATTATAAGTGTCATTCTTACAATATATGATTCCTTGTCTAGGAATCGACCTATTTTCGTTAATGTATGTTTCCTTTTTCTATACAAAATACATTGCGGAAACGGTGTCCATTTCCGAACTTTTTTGACTAAATGTAGAAATCTAAAAGCAAATGGAATTTTTTGTTTATGCATATATGCTATTTTTGCTTATACCTAGAAATCGAATTACTTTCAGATTTCTAACGAGAAAAATCAACTTTTTTATTTTTTTTATTATTTAAATAAATGATGGAATAAAAAAATATTAACAATCCATTATCAGTCTGGAGCTCTATTTGGATTTGCTGAAGCGTTTCAGTACATATTATTACATTTGTTAAAAAATGCATTTGTATGGCGCGAGTAGTTGGCTAGTCCTAGCGCCTTAAGCGGGGCATATGGCATAAATTAAGCCCTCGCATAAGAAGTGCCCGAAGACGCTCTTAGGCTTTCGAACTTTCACGGCGCTGAGAGGCTTATCCATGCCGACCGGTCAGCTGCTTCTTCAAACCATGTTTAAAGGATCCCAGGTTGCACTTTGGGGGAAATACTTCGGCACAGCCAAGTCCAAGCCAGAGTTTACTGAGTCTAGAAGACATTTAGAGAGTCGGTTCATTCTAATTTTGGTTCATGTCGAAGGTGGTTGGGTGCATTTCCTGCATGGGGATTACCATGTTAAATTTACTCGCCAGGTGAACAGGAAGCGAATGATCAAAACTGACAGTTAGTTACTCTACGAGTATGCTAACTGTCTAACGAAGTGCTATTCGGACTAGTGAACTGAAATTACCAGTTAGCTTGATACGAAATGCAACTAAACATCACATTCAATCACTCACTCGCGTGTTCACCCGGCGAGTTACCACGGGAATTCCCTGCCCCGCGATGGTATATAGAAATTCACCGAGGAGGGTCACCCACATTGTGCAATGAAAAGTCCGAATTTAAAGGACGATTTACAAGAATTGTGTTAAAAACCAGTTAAGTGCGAGTCGGTCTCGCACACGAAGGATTTCGTACCATCGTATAACATATAACACAAAAATTCACGTTTTTTGTATGGACCCCTCATTTTTTTATTATTTTTTTATTTTACCTATTTGTTCTTAAAGCGGCAACATAAATACACACTCTGTAAAAAAATCAGCTGCCTATCTAATACGGTTCATGAGATACAGCCCCGTGACAGACGGACGGACGGAGACTTAGGAATAGGGTTCCGTCGGGATAGGGGTACGGATTCCTTAAAATTAAAGGAATTGAATAAAAAATAAAACCGCCTGCGCCGGCCCCCAAGGCCGCCGCCGCGCCGTAGCTGCAGGCTACTCCGCGGTGCGGAAGGGCGCGACGCGACGGTGCAAAGCAATTTCGTTGTTTTGGGGGAAACTACGCGGGAATAAAAAGGCAAGCTAATCTAGTTTGGAACTATCGCCGCAGCGCCGACTTCGGGGAGATGGGGGGGGGGGGGGCGGGGGCGAGGGGACCCCTAATTTAATGAGGAATCGTATTTTATCCGGTCTATTATTTGCTACAAACATCCAACCGTCGCGCAACAATGAGCACCCAGCCCGCACACGGCACGACATGTGCTCACAATGGGCCAGGCCACTAATCAAATGGAATGTGGATAGTTTTATTGTAGGTTGGCCGTGTCGAGCCGAACATGTAGAGATGGCAAAATAAGCCATTATTCAACGCTTTGAAATCACTATAATATAATTACTGTGTTATTTCAAAACCGTACATATGATATTAACAAGGACATCGAAATCGCACTTGGTGTTCGGGGTTCCATCAAAGTAACACTTTCTTAAATATACTTCAAGAGGCGATTAAAGGAAAAGGACAAACTTTTCGATTTTAAATATGGCTTTTTTTATTTTTAAATTAGCTAGGATTCTTCACCTAAAAACGTAAGTATGAAGCGAAAAGCGAACATAACTTAACCTAACTTAACCTACTAATATAAGGCTAAACGACCATAAGCAAAGAACGTATGCTCTACCTCTCCCACTTTTAGAAGATGATGAGGGGTCGAGTTCCATACAATGACTCGTGCCTGATTACTTACTGAAATTAAGAAATATGTTTCTGATATTTTGCACTTTCAATAAATCAACGGATAGGTACGCCTGTACAGCTCATTATCCTCTTAAGTGCCTACATACGAACGGATACGCTACTCTGATAAACCTATACATCACGGATCTAACATATAAACCAAATTCTATCAGAAAGGGTTCAACCAACAGCGAAATACACTGCCTAAGAATAAAATAAACCGTTTCTTCAAGTTAGACGGATTGTTTTACGTTTTGTTTTTTTAATTCACACTAAATTCTGTCGCGACGTGAATCGTTGTCGAGTTCTAAAACGATCGATGTCTTGCCGAATGCACTTTTGTTTAACACGAGAACACGACTCCTATTGGTTTCGCGGTACAGTTCGCCTACAATATCAAGACGCGCCCCTCGAAACCACCCTGGGTTCAGTGCATGAGTAAACTTAGGTTTTGTTTTCCAAGTGCCCATACGTTATTCGGTTTCACTAAGGACCATCTAGTAAGGACGGGTTTGGCGATCGAACCTCATCCCTATAGAGGAGAGTAAACACGTTTTATTGATAATACATACTGACGGTAGCGCCGGCCAGTCAATTCGCCGCAAAATATTGTCGAAGTCTTATTATTATAATTTTATTAGGAAAATTATAATTTTATGCAATATCGTTTAACAGTTTGTAAATATATCTTGAAATAAACCCAACCGAATCTAATCTTACTCATCTTACCTAATATAACCTCACTCGACCTCACCTAAACTCCTAAAAACCTAATCACTACTAGTAATTTTGTAAGAAATAGAAAAAATTACAATAATACGTATTTTTACAATTCACTAGGATTTTTTTTGTAATAATACAGCTTTCACAATGCAACTGCGACATCACTAAAACGTGACACGCTTCCGATATGCGGATGAGTTTTCCCCGAAGAAATTATGTGCCATGCCAGGATATTCCCTTAATGAGCCCGGCTACACTGAACTGGATAACTTCAATCATAGTATCATCCAATGCGGTGGTACCAACCCGGGCGGGTTTAGCCCTACTACATAGTATTTATTTATTTATTTGGAAACTTAACACCCAAATTATACAATATTGAAAAACTTAATCTAAACAAACTTCGTAAAAGTTTCGCTTTTAAACAATATATATCCACTTAATCTAGTTCTAAATATGTAAGAAGGTAAGGATGACGGGTATGTGAAAAGGTGAGGATGTGAGGGTGTTTGATGATGTATGTGTGTGTGAGAAAGAGAGAGAGAGTATGTTGAGAGTGTGTAGGGGGGACCCCATAATCTCTCGCATTACCCTACTCCACTCTCTACACCAAGGAATATGAACCTTATATTCTGTGGTTTAGTTATTCTGTGCTTTAGACAATCTAGAAGCGGCGGCGGGGGCGTGTCCTGGTATCGTGGTCGGACTACGGGACGGAGGCGCGGCGCGGCGGCGATGGTGGTGGTGTCTGTTTTCACTCGCGCTCCTCTTTTTAGGGGGTAACCGGATACTTTCGCGAAATCGTAGCGACGGTATTGGCACTTCCCGTCAAAACACTTGTCACTTAAAGTTTTGACAGTTCTGTCAAGACAAAGGACGTTACGGGACAAAGGCGGCGGGTTCCTGTGGGATCGCTGTCGCGGTAGGCAGTTTGTTTGCGGTTTTGGATGTTGAAGGTTAAAGGTAAAAGTTACATCGAGTTACATTGGTTAGTCAATTTGAAACGTGCATTGAATATTCGAGCATTTCTCTAAAAGGATAATAGGGATGACAATACTTCAAGCAGTACGACTATAGACTGTTTTAATGTCTCATACAAACCTTTATCCATACTAATATAATAAATGCGAAAGTAACTCTGTCTATCAACCAATATTGTCTATATATACCAATTTTGATGAAATTAGGACTAATACCACACAATTACCATGACATTCACCCAATACACTACATTCCCGAAGGAATTATGTGCCATGCCAGGACATTCCTTAATGAGCATGGCTTCACTGAACTGGATAACTTCAACTAGTAGTATTATCCAATGCGGTGGTACCAACCCGGGCGGGTTTAGCCCTACCACCTAGTATTTATTTATTTATTTGGAAACCTAACAGCAAAATTATATAGCAAACTATACAGCCAATAATAAAGTCTCGCTTTTCGTCAGCCTCAGTCAGACACTTCGGCGATCGCTCTCCGAAGTTAAGCAACGCTGGGTCCGGTCTGGTCTTGGATGGGTGACCATTCGACCGTTGAGAGAGGCTGGCCGTGGTTCGGATTCCACGTTAAGCTGTAGGTCCCCTTCCTTACTTACTAGGTGGTAGGGTTTATCCCGCCCGGGTTGGTACCATCGCATTGGATGAACGATGGTCGAAGCGGCAATGAAAATTGTCCGTGTTTTCCATCCAGTTCAATGTAGCCGTGCAATATAAGGAAGATCCTGGCATGGCACCTAGTTCCCATGTGGTGTGTTGGGCTAATACCATGACAGAACTTGTGGTATTAGCCATCCATGTCCAGTCACATAAAAAAAAATTACACAAGTATATCCACCCAATGTAATTCTAAATATTGCAACAAATTAATTTGTTATGATATGTATATATATATAATATCATAAATGCGAAAGTAATTCTGTCTACCAATCAAATATTGTCTATATACCAATTTTGATGAAATTAGGTATAGATAGAGTCTGGACCTTGGGAAAGGAAGTAGGACCACCTTCTGTAGCGAAAATTAAATGCAATGGGGTGAAAAGCGGGATGAAGGTTTTATGGGAAACTCGTATAAGGGTTATATATTTTGGTTCATCCTGACATCAGTCCGAAACGTCATTAACCCGAGCGGAAACCAGCTAGGTAATAAAAGGTGTAAATAATGTGAATACGTCGCTTTTTTAGCGAATGTGATAATTTCGCCGGACGGCAGAGTCGGCGGTAGAGCGAGGCGGAGGCACAGAGGCACCGATCCGCTCAAATTCGCACACATTTTCGAGACTTGGAACAACTTTGATGCACTCCGACTACAATGGCGGGAGTAATAGCGGAGGGGGCGGGCGCGTCGCGTCGCTTCGCGCGCTACCAATTGTAAAACTCGCTATCGGCTAGTTCGCTTTTTAGGGTTCCGTACCCAAAGGGTGAAAGCGGAACCCTATTACTAAGCCTCCCCTGTCGGTCCGTCTGTCCGTCCGTCCGTCCGTCCGTCCGTCCGTCTGTCACAGGGCTGTATCTCATGAACCGTAATAGGTAAGCAGCTGAAATTTTCAGTCAGTCAGCGTGTTTGCGTCCACTGCTGGACATACGCCTCTCCAATCCTTCTCCAGTCCTCCCGGCCCTCAGCGGTACGGAACCACTGCTTTCCGCCGACGCACTTGATTTTCACAGAGTGTGTATTTATTTTGCCGCTATAACAACAAATAGGTAAAATAAAAAAAATATTAAAATAATTAAATTTATTACTAATAAATTAATAATTAATACAAAAAACCTGAATTTTTGGGTTAAATCTTGCACGATGGTACGGAACCCTTCGTGTGCGAGTCCGACTCGCTCCTGGCCGGTTTTTAACTTTTAAGGTGGCCCATCCCGCTCATCTCCCGATACAAAAGAGGAAAGAAGATCACGCCCATATTTCTTGTCAGAGATCCAAAATTTTGCTCAAAATAGCTTTATTTGATCGAACTTGATGTCTGATGACCATTGGCATTGTAAAATTGTGTTTGGTTTCTAAGTTATAAGGTCCGAAAGTTCGAATTTTTCGCGCGTTTTATACAATAACTTTGGAGGTGGATTACACAATGATAATTGAGAACATTTTAAAAAGATTAGTCATCAGACATAGCTTATTTCATCAAGATTTATAATCTATTTGGTTTTTTTTTATTACAGCGGTCGTGGTTTACTTTTAACTATAAGTCGTTTTGAAATAAAATTTTTCGTAAATCTTACCAAATCATACACTATGCACATTGTCTTTTTTGTGGACATGTTGCATCTTCCTCATCACGGAGCCTGTCTTTTTCTTTGAAACAGAGAAGGTCCCTAAGCGCAACAGCACAGTTTTGTACCGTGCCCGCGAATGAGTTAGGCCCGCGCTCCCCTCTTGGTTCGCGGTGGCGGCGACGGTCAGCTGGCGGCCATTGTGCTCGCTGCATCGGTGGACTCTTATTTTTAAGCTGTCCAGAAACTTTGTAGAATCAGTTTGGGAGGCCCAAGTGCATTCTCAACGTTGCATGCGAGCACTCGTCGAATGTCTGTCAAAGTGGCTGGCAACCAAACTTCCCAAGAAATTATGATATTCTTAGGGTACAAAATACTTTAATTGATTAATAGAAAACCTGTTAAAAACATAATCCTCAAATTACCAACGCTAGAACAAGACGAAGATGATACAGAAGTGTACCAAACATACTTGCCGAGCCATGCCATGACATTTTTCACTATCAACAAAAATCCTCACCTGCGTGGTCACAGCTTGAAGCTGGACACAACAGAGCACAATACCAGTATAAACGAGTATGCAATGTATGTAGTGATTTTTGCGCGTATTTATTTAAATTCTAGAAGAAACAGACCACTTTTTAACTATAAAAGCAAATATCTCGAAAATTATGCGACAAAGTCAAATCGGTCGTAGTAAATATATAATCAAACATAGGTTGTCCATTTTGATGGGAAGCCCTTTCGCGCTTACACAAGGTCCTTATCTATCTATGTTGGATAAGCATTTAAAACATGTTTGAAAAGGTGAAACATTCACAAATAATACGCTTGCAATTCTGTTTTTGCGTTACCGAATAATTACAAGGCTGTGCCATAGAAGGACGACTGGATATGCATTGTTCCAATATTATCAGGGCTCCGAGTAAACTCAGAAATGTAAAAATATCATAAGATACATTTTCGTTATATGAAAAAACTAGCTGCGGTACCCGGCTCCGCTCGGGTTAGTGTCGGCTAAATTATCTCATGGATAAAAAGTAGCCCACATGACTGGTCCAAAATAGGGTCAAACTGGTCCAGGACAATGTATCCATGTACCAAATTTAATCAAGATCGTTCGAGCCGAAATAGCATGATATAATGAGAAACATCCAATAATTCCCATTTAGAGCTTCGTTGACGTTTGGTGGCTATTTAAAAAAAAACATTTGCCGCGAGAACCTTTCTGCACTTTCACTGCTACATTGCTTACCTAGTAAGTAACGTGTAACGTAGGTAAGTTTTGCGTGGACTCCAACCCACAGCCAGCCTCAACATCGAAAACAGTAACCCATCTCGAACCTGACTGCTCCCAGAGATGCTATACATTGATAAAATACGCATATAAATCAGGTAAGTGGTTCGCATGTTATAAGACTTTAAGACTCACTACTTACCCTTCTGGTAATGAAGCGTTATATTATGTAATCTATAAGTTTTTAGTAGAATCAGGCTAGACGTAGATACAATGCACATCTTAATCGAGTAATTGGTTCTCAAGGATTTTATTCTGTTGGTCGCTCATCCGGCGATTTAGCGTGATGCCAAGTAGTCCTAAAGTTGCAGAAAATACCAAGCCGTACTTCAGTAAAAGTAAGCGCTGCCGCCGCAAAGCCGAGCCGTGCATAGCATTGCAGTTTGTATGACAGCCCCATCTTAGCGTAAGCGGAACTGAATTCTATTTAGCCAATCCTAATTCCCGGGTAGTTAAATGTACATGTACTAAGTTTTACAAATCGCTAGTGCCTTGAAAATTCGCCAAACGGACACCAAACAGTCACGACGTCTACCCTCCCCCCGCCGCCGCTCCCCGCCACCGCCCCCGGCTCCTCTCCCCCTAGTGTGAAGTAGCGCTACCGGCATCGTTTTCGCAGCCCCGTGAAAGTTCTAAAGCCCATGGGCACATAAATTGTAGCCTATGTGTTATTCTGATGTATAAGCTATATTATTGTAAAGTTTCATTAGAATCCATTCAGTAGTTTTTACGTGAAAGAGTAAGAAACATCCATCCATCCATCCATCCATTATTACAAATTTTCCCCTTTATAATATTTATTATTAGATAGCACAATACGTTTATTGGTAGACACAGAAAGACATAGGTAAGTAGGAAGCACGCTTCTCCGGTGTCACCCCGCGGCGGGGCAGATGCAGCGGGCTTGTCACTTGTCTCTCCGGCCCCACCCCGCAGCCTCCCGGCCCCCATCCCGCGCCCCCACCACCGGCTCGGCGTGTCGCGGGGGCGCAAGGACGCGACGCTAAGAGGAGAATACTATTTGTAAACAGCAGAAGTAACTCAACGTTTTACGTTATAACAGTTCTTATAGCTATCCTTATGATATCCAATTTGTTGAGCGTCACAAACCAAGCTCCAGAAGTGTGGGGAATTGTTTGCAAGTATTGTTATTATAGAAGTTTGAATCGGAATTGTTAATATAGAACGACAACAACGGAAGATAGTCAGCATGTAAAAAAAACAATTAAAAAAAAAACACCGGTAGCACCGGGAGTGCCGGCAGAAGTGAAAACTTTAGTATTAACGTTGTGTTTAATTATAATCGCCATGCTGTGCTGCCTAAGCGGAGCAGCACACTCAGGCACGGTAGAAAGAGTGGGAGATACTAGTTCCTCTCCCTTCCCCTCGATCTTAAGCTTTTTCGATCAGCATCACGTGACCCTGACGCGAGTTTGGAAGTTTTTACCCATCCAACAAAAAGTGCTCAGCGCCGCTAAAGAAGTTTTCACTTCAATCTTACGCTTTTTCGATCAGCATCACGTGACCCTGACGCGAGTTTGGAAGTTTTTACCCATCCAATAAAAAGTGCTCAGCGCCGCTAAAGAAGTTTTCACTTCAATCTTACGCTTTTTCGATCAGCATCACGTGACCCTGACGCGAGTTTGGAAGTTTTTACCCATCCAACAAAAAGTGCTCAGCGCCGCTAAAGAAGTTTTCACTTCAAAAATCCTTAAGAATGCATGTCGCAACGCAGGCGCTACTTTGGACCCGACTAAATGGATAACAAATATTATAAAACCATATTTTTTTAAATTAGCTCTGTAATGCCTTAAATTAACCTTTAGCTATTATTAAACTTTTTTTGCTTCCATGTTTTCGTTATATTTCCTGTTGTACGCGCTATTGTACCGGCAGCCGCTTCGGATTTTCTTAACACGTTCTCCAAGAACCCGAATGAAATAAAAATTTCACAGACATGTAAAAAAAAAAAAAACAATTTACTTTGTTCGCAGTCGCCTTCATTCGCCTTCTGACTGGGCGATTGTTCAAGTCCTCCAGATCGCGCCGCTTAGGCAAAAACATTTTTTTAAATGAGAAGATATTTTTCCTGCTTCTTTTAGAAAAACGACATTGTCTCTACGGTAAAAACTAACAAAAAATAAAGAAGTAAGTTTCATGAAGTTGGTTTTTTATCCGTTTTAAATTATTATGCACCTCAGATGCTAATTTGAATATCAAATTGACCACGGAAACCGAAGCAAAGGATTTCTGAATGGCTTAATGATTAGGCGCAATCCAAGTACATGCCACAGGCGCACCTATGCATTAAAAAATGCACACAATATTAAGGAAATAGGGAACAGGGGGAAATTTACCCATTAGAAGAGTTTGCATGTAGTCTGAGTGGCGACGCGACAGAGAAGGATGCGACTCGCCCCGATCGGAGTGGCAAAATCTTAGGCCCGATTGCAGGAAGAGACGTCAAAATTAATCAATGTTTAAACCACAGTAAGGGCACCGCGTGCTTTCAAGACGAACAGAGTGTGGGAGTGAGAAGTCAACTTAGAAGAGAGATGCAACATACTTATCTGTTGAGACGACATTTTGAATCACTAAAGGTAATGAGCCATGCGTTTTTGAAAATTCTCTAATATTTCTCGAATTTTCTTTAGAGAACGCATACATGTTAAAGCCATGGTGCCCTGTGCACTTGTGGAGTGTGAGATGAACAGGCGTAATATCCTGGATAAATACTCTACTAAATTTCTGGTAAATCACCTACCTCTTTTTTGTCGACCACATTTCTTATATTTTCCTCATTATTTCAAGGTAAAACTTATGAGTTCAGATCATTATTTTATGCTTCATGGCGATTTAAAAATGTTCTTGAGTAAAATAAGATACGTCAGTACATTTTGTAAAAATCAATTTTGGTCTCATTCGTCTGTTAACTCTATGTTAAGCGTATGGTTTAAACACGTCACGAACCGTATGGAGTTCACTCAGCTTCCTTCCACACTGTGAATAAAATGTTAAGAGTTTAATTATATGCTGACGTTGATGTCTTTTCGTACTCTCGGCCCTTAGCGCGGTGGGAACAGCCGCCGGTTAAAAATAAATCACCACATGTTAGCTACTTTTTAGGGTTCCGTACCCAAAGGGTGCCAACGAAACCCTATTACTAAGCCTACGATGTCTGTCCGTCCGTCCTTTCATCTCATGAACCGTAATAGCTAGGCAGCCGAAATTTTCACAGAGTGTATATATATTTTGCCGCTACTACAACAATTAGGTAACATAAAAAAACAATACAAAAAACGTGTTTTTTTTTTGTTCAATCTTGTACGATTATACGGAACCCTTCGTTTGCGAGTCCGACTCGCACTTAGCCGGTTTTTTCGAAGCCTACGGAATCAAATTAACATTTGTTCTGTACGGGTGTAACAAGTGGCGGATTTAATCGGTAATTTATTTTTAACCAGCGGTTGTGCACCCGCGCTTGGACGGGCGGTCGGTGAATATTTGATGGGTTCCCGCCGTCCCGCTTCCACCGACTGCTTTCCGCCATGTGTTCAAATATTCCGAAACGTTTTTATTTTCACTCACGATCGATGTTACAGTTTTCTGATTGCTTGTTAATAAAGGAGATTTGTAAGAATTGTTTCTACGAACGAACTATGCACGAACATTAAATTATTACTACGTCATTATCTATCCTGGTTTTTTAACCGACTTCAAAAAAGGAAGAGATTATCAATTCGTCTGTAGGTTTTTGTGCTCACCGACTCAAAAAATAACAAAAATTGTAACTACAAAAATGGCAATTATGTTTTACTTTTTAGTGCTTTTTCTTTGAAGTCGGTTATTTTTTTTGTACATTTTTTTGACCTTTTTCGACAAGTTAAATTAAGTTATTCAGTTGAAACCACTTTTGGGGACACTAGTAAATAAGGATTTACTCTTAAGGTGGCCCAACCCGGCTGGACTAACTCATTCGCGGGCACTGTACAAAACCGTGCTGTTCCGTGATGAGAAAGATACAACATGGCCAAAAAAAGACAATGTGCATACTGTATGATTTGGTAAGATTTACGAAAATTTTCATTACAAAACGACTTATAGCTAAAAGTAAACCATGACCGCTGTAGCCAAAAATCTAACAAAAACCAAATAGATTATAAATATTGATGAAATAAGCTATGTCTGATGACTAATATTTTTAAGATGATCTTACTTTATCATTGAGTAATCCACCTCCAAACACAATTTTACAATGCCAACGGTCATCAGACATCTAGTTCGATCAAATAAAGCTATTTTGAGCAAAATTTGGGTTCATTGATAAGAAATATGGGCGTGATCTTCTTTCCCCGTTTGTATGGGGAGTTGAGCGGGATGGGCCACCTTAAACGTAAATCAGCGCTAAGAGTACCGAAGGCAACCTAGACCGGTCAAACCTCTTGCTCAAGTCTTGATGACGTTGCCCCCACCCTCCCGCAGCACCTTCCCTCGCCCACAACCCACCCCGCTACAGGGCGAATTATGAGTATTATTTTTTTCCACTCCTTTATTTCGAGTTGGCGGCTCGTTGCCGCCCGGCACTGGCTAAATAACATACTTCGGGTTCCGGAGCACCACCAACATAGCTTTATATTATTGTTCAACTGAAGTAGAAAGAGATAAATAACAATATGTTGGACTTATACTGGATAAGGACTTATCTTGACGTGAACATATTAAAAACGTAATCTCAAAAATAACAACCCTAACTGAAGCATTACGACTTGTATGCCCCCACTTACAGTACTTTGTCCCTGCGTGGGGAACCGCCGCTTGTTCGATAAAATTCATGATATACAAATAGCTCAAAATAAAATTATTAAAGTCCTCTTTCAATACGATCGCCTCGCACACACTAACGACCTATAAAAAGAAACAAAATCATTGAACATTACACAAATTTATAGATCCGACACGTGCTATTAATAAGAAAAAATCTACGGCGAGAAATACACATCAAGACGAGTTTCTTGACCTAAAGTGACATACACACAAACACTCCACGAGCAATGCCCGGAACACGCACACTCTACGGTAAAATAAATTTCCTCTATGATGGTGTACAAATATTGAATACGCTTCCAAATGATATAAAAAGTCCGATAACATTTCAATACAGCTGTGAAAAAATACTTACACTTACTACTTTCTATTTATAGTAAGGTTCTAACTATGCCTTCATTGTATTATAACCGCAGCGCAACAACGCAAAATGCTTTTACTTAATGTAATGTTTTTTATATAAGTGAATGTAATGTTATTTTGGGAAATAAAATATTATTTAACCTGAAGTACCTAATTAGTTAAGTAGACGTGTTTTGGAAGTATATCCCCTTAACGAATACACTAGTGGTGTAAGGTAAGTAGGCGGGTATGAACTGGAGGAGAGGGGGTAGGCACATGCGTAGAACAATATATGCTACGGTTGACGGCAGGGGAGCGGTAGAAACATAGTGCTACGAATTTCTTGTGACGCTGCTTGTCGTTTTTCGATTGAAATCACACCCGCAGTTTTAGGGCCGAGTGCACGAAAGGACAAAAAATCAAAACCAGCGTCAACGTATGATTAAACACGTCACTTTGTATGTTTGTTTAGATTTTCACTGTTGTTCAACATATTATTTTACGTTTACGGATAAACCGAACGGAATTCTTCGTCACTACCCTCATCGGAGGCTGAACCTACCCACAGCTACAATCTGCGCCCTGCAGTTGACATCTGACTGGACGAAGCGTCAGAGGTCCTCCAGGTCGCGTCGCGAATCCTGATGATGTCCACAGCGTGGTGGACGAAACGTCGAGCTAAGTAAGTGAGCTGAACACTGTTTATCCGTAAACGTAAAATAACACAGTATGGAAGCAACTCCGTGCAATCGGGGCTTACTATTCACAATTATTAACACTTGGTCAATAATTTGGTTTAATAAAATATTTCGACACGTGAATAAGAAGTTTCCCTTCTATCGCGCGTGGCCTCCACAGACAAATACTTTTATAGATTTAATTTGGCAGTTGCGGATCAAAATATTACTATATTTTATTTTGAATATTATTAAAGTATTTATTACAAGAACAGCCATTTTACCAACATATTCTGCGTTCTGCGATTCTAAGATTTTTATGCATTTCGTAACGCAAATATTGGTTTTGGTTTCGGATGGGTGACCATTTTCAACCTCAACCTCGGTAGCCCAGTGGGTCGCCTTGCAATTTGATAAGCTTGGTGAAGCACCTCTGAGCGTGGTTGCGTTCTGGATGGGTGACCATTTTCAACCGTTGAGTGAGGTCCTCTTACTTACTAGGTGGTAGGGTCAATCCCGCCCGGGTTGGTACCATCGAGTTGAATGAACGATGATCGAAGCGGCAATGAAAATTGTCCGTGTTTTCCATCCAGTACAATGTAACCGAGCATTATAAGGAAGGTCCTGGCTTGGCACCTAGTTCCCATGTGGTGTGTTAGGCTAAAATCTGACGGTCAGTTTGGTTTGAGCCATCCATGTCCAGTTACGTAAAAAAAACCACCGATACCCTCGCCCCGTGTCGAAGTGCGCACTCGGCCACCGTTCGTTTGCTCCCCGCTCACCGCTAGACACTCGCACGGACATTTATTCTTGGTTATTTTCTGCCCGTTGTTTGTTTTCTTTACAGTTTTACATCCGGTTAAATTGCGGGTCTTTTCAATGGGAATACTCTCCCGGCAATACTCACTGCCCCCGCATCCCCTCGCACCCCCGCTGCCTTGTCGAGGGGCCTCGGTTTTGTTCTCTCGGACTCGCGCTGACCGCCGACTTCATCCTTGAGACGGAAGTAAGATGAACAATGAATTTGCGTTGCAACGTCCATTGTAGGTTTCAAGAGAGCTGTAGCTTGTCAGAGAGAACCTGTTAAAACTTAGTACGAGATTAGCACCAGACTAACCACAAAAAAAACGGTTTAGTCCGCCGGATTAAAGTTAATCTGCCCACTCTGACTACAATAGTATGGCTTTAAATCAAAGTGTAGACTTATTTAGGATTAGCGACCCAGCCCAGCTTCGCACGGAAAGCACTCATTATCTATACAGTAAAATTACTTCTGGTGGAAAATGTGACGAATTTTAAAACTGACATACGCCACCGAATAACGCAATCCGTTCTGTCATCCCATAAGTAGTGCACGTTGCATGGAATGATAGTTCGAACTTGAGTATAATTAAAAACCAGCCAAGTGCGTGTCGGACTCGCACACGAAGGGTTCCGTACCATCGTACATGATTTACCACCAACAATAATGTTTTTTGCATGCTAATGGTAATTTTTGAAGTGAAAACTTCTTTAGCGGCGCTGAGCACTTTTTGTTGGATGGGTAAAAACTTCCAAACTCGCGTCAGGGTCACGTGATGCTGATCGAAAAAGCGTAAGATTGAAGTGAAAACTTCTTTAGCGGCGCTGAGCACTTTTTGTTGGATGGGTAAAAACTTCCAAACTCGCGTCAGGGTCACGTGATGCTGATCGAAAAAGCGTAAGATTGAAGTGAAAACTTCTTTAGCGGCGCTGAGCACTTTTTGTTGGATGGGTAAAAACTTTTCACTTCTGCCGGCACTCCCGGAGTGCTACCGGTGTTATATTTTTTATTTTACCTATTTGTTGTTATAGCGGCAAAATAAATACACACTCTAAAAAATGTCAGCTGCTTACCTTTTACGGTTCACGAGATACAGCTCTGTGACAGACAGACGGACGGATGGACAGCGGAGGCTGTCTGTAGGGTTCCGTTGGCACCCTTTGGGTACTTAACGGTTTTACGTTACGTAAAAACGTATGAAAACATATTTAAAAAAGCGGTCAAGCGTGAACGTGTTCACATGCCGAGTCTCCCGTCACCGTCACTGCTGGCTTCAGAAATCTTGCCTTTCCTAAAAAAGAATGACGATTTGAGCAAAGTAATTAGTTGGTGCACAACTACATCAGTGTTGGCGACGATTGAGCAGTGGTGTTAAATTTCAGATACGTCCGCCAAATCCAACAGTTTTTCATCTTAATTGAATCGAGTAGTAAATCATTAAACCATATTTGAAGATACCGATAGAGATTGTTCATTTACTTAGAACATTAGCACTATAGTATAATACCAAAAGCCCCCATCAAACGCTGTTCAAGTAAGATAAACACGCGACTTCAACTATCTAGTGAATTACCATATTCTTCCGAAGGCGACTAGTGTAGTGGTGACCCTTGGTACATTATTATCGCAGGACCTTCGTCGCCGGCTCGCAGGACCTTCGTCTCTACCTGCGCCGCTAATGACAAAGCAAGGATGTGTCCACCGCCCAGGAGCTTTATTCTTGCGCTAATTCGTTTACACACGGAATATCCAATAATCCAAAGTGAATCAGTAAATAACTTCCGACCTATTATGGTGCATTTACGGATCGCTTATAGAAATGGATATATAATTTTTCGTTAGCGCTAAATTCAAAAACACATGGAAATTATTAACTTCGTGACACTTATTCTGTGTGACGCAGCGATTGATTACCAGTTTTTAACATGGTGAATTAACTCGCCGGGTGAACAGGCAAGTGAGTGATTAAATCAATCGGTAAATTTGAGTTCTTAATAATTCATTTGACTGTCCACGTGACGACTTAATGTACCATGGTAACCCCTAACAGTAGCAAAGTAATGTCACAGGGAATGCAGCTCCTGAGAATACTCCTGATAACCAGCTTGGGACTCCAAGGATAGGTATCCAGGTCCAGCGGACCGCTCCGCGCCGCCCCGCCCCGACCCGCCCCGGGGTCCCTAAACTTTGCGCTGAGGTCATTTGTATTCAAAAGCGCCCCTCATTAGAGCGCTCGATGCGTAATTAGTTGAAAACTTACTATTTCATTTGAGTTTTAAGCGCCGCCGCCGCCGCAGTGAAATAAAGTTACGGGACGGTGGCTCCACAAATTAACAGCCCTTCGAGGGTTGGGTAGGCCGGCTGCACCGGGCTGGGGGTTACCATTGTCAATTAACTCGCCGGGTGATCAGGCAAGTGAGTGATTAAATCTGACATTAGTTGCTTTTAGTACCATGCTGAAATTTACCAGTTAGCATGGTGCGAGTGATGGATGGAGTGACCTCACTTATCCACTGTCCCCTACCATTTCTGCATAACTATATCACGTATCCAGTGTACCATCCCATATCTACTTAACTAACTCACTTATGCACCGTATCCTACCATCTCTACGTAACTACGTCACTTATCCCCCGTACCCTGCCATCTCTACATAACTACCTCACTTATCCACCGTACCCTGCCATCTCTACATAACTACCTCACTTATCCACCGTACCCTGCCATCTCTACATAACTACCTCACTTATCCATCGTACCTTGCCATCTCTACATAACTACATCACGTATCCACCGGACTTTACTATCTCTGCATAACTTACTCACTGGTCACCGCACCTTGCTATATCTACATAACTACCTCACTTGTGTTCAGAACCTTACCATCTCTAAAGAACTACCTCACTAGTCCACAGTATCCTGCCATATCTACATAACTAACTGATTTGTTACCATACCATGCCACACACCATGTAACCTAATATGCCCTCCGTACCCTGCCACCTCATAACGACCTCACTTGCCTACCGTACATTATCATATGTATCTACGTGTTTTTTTATTACTTTTTAATTTTCGCAGCGCTTTTTTTTCTGATGAGACCGAAATTGTTTCACACAAAATATATTGAAACCAATTGTTTGCTCCAAAACATTTCTTAATCGAATTGTAGCTTCAAAATAATTAACTAAAATTAGTTTCAAGATTTACTGTGAAATAATGAGGAAAAGTTAAGAAATACGATGGACAAAGAATCAGTGGGTCACCTCTTATTTACCAGAAAAAAACCGGCCAAGTGCGAGTCGGACTCGCACACGAAGGATTCTGTACCATCGTATAAGATTTAGCACACATCACGTTTCTTGAATGGCCTTAAATTAATATAATTTATAAATTTTACTTATTTGTTGTTATAGCGGCAAAATAAAGACATATAAGCTGCCGACCTATTTCGGTTCATGAGATACAGCCCTGGGACAGACGGATGGACGGACAGACGGACGGACGGCGGAGGCTTAGTAATAGGGTTCCGTTGGCACCCTTTGATACGGAACCCTAAACAGGGTATTTATCCGTGTTTTGCAACACACACAACAATTTAAGAATTCACAAATCACCATGCTTTCTTTAAGGTGGGCTCGGGCTATTCAGCTCGGCCGCTCAACTCCCCATACAAACGGGGAAAGAAGATCACGCCCATATTTCTTGTCAGAGATCCCAAATTTTGCTCAAAATAGATTTATTTGATCGAACTACATGTCTGATGACTGTTGGCATTGTAACATTGTGTTTGGTTTCTAAGTTATAAGGTCCGAAAGTTCGAATTTTTTGCGCGTTTTATACAATAACTTTGGAGGTGGATTACGCAATGATAAAGTAAGATCATATTAAAAAGATTAGTCATCAGACATAGCTTATTTAATAAAGATTTGTAATCTATTTGGTTTTTGATAGATTTTTGACTACAGCGGTCGTGGTTTACTTTTAGCTATAAGTCGTTTTGTAATTAAAATTTTCGTAAATCTTACCAAATCATACGCTAAGCACATTATATTTTTTGTGGATAATGCAACACATCTTCCTCATTACGGAGCCTTTCTTTTTCTTTGAAACAGAGAATGTCTCAGAGCGCAACAGCACGGTTTTGTAACGTGCCCGCGAATGAGTTAGTCCCGCCGGGTTGAGCCACCTTAAGGGAAACTAGAGATATCATAAAGGTTTTACAAAAAAACATTTCACATTACATGAGCACGGACACTATTAACTGATAGCGATTCGAAAAGTTGTCTCATCGACATACCTAATGTTCCGTCTCTCTCCAACTCGCGGTGAAAAACCAGCACAGTGTAAGCACAGAGCGCGCTCATGCTAGGTCTGACACTGAAGACCTAATTTTGAGATCTTTAGTACGCAACACAAGCGCAAATTTTGAAAGCACGCCTGTCAAATTATCAACAATAGATTGAATGCATCCGCTAATCGGTTTAGCGTCGCCGATGTCAATGATTGACAGGGCGAGTGGCGCAGGGTAGTCGACGAGGCTCTGCGGGGCCGGGGCGGGGCGGGGCGGGGCGGACGCGAATCCGGCGGACTAATTTTGGGTCTATTGTCGGAGCGTTGGGTTCGTGCTCTCGCGAGGATTGTAACAACTGTTTGATTTAGCATAATGTAATAATCTATATTCAATCTCCTGCTATGTTTGCCGAGCGATTACTGAATAGTTTGATGGACGGGAACTTGTTAAGAGCGGGGAACCAAATTAATATTATGTGTATTTAAAGAGGAATTGTTGAAGAATGTATGTGCTTATTAAGTCCATAATGTATTTATTTAAAAAACTAGTTGCAAAAAAAGTTTAACTTAATAATATTTGTAAAGTTACTCATAAACAATTTTGGTACACATTGGATGCATATATTGCATGGCCTCGATTTAGCTAAATCCCTACAGTAGTATTCAGAGTGGTCGGATAACTTTTATACGTGGGTTATAGCCGGAACATATAGCATTTTGTATGGTTAGTCCGGTGCTAGTCCGCTTAGTAAATTTTGACAGTTTATTCTGAATACGACTGCTAGTACTGTAGCCAAATCCCGGCCGATAGCATTATAAACTGTTCATTTTGCAATCTTACATTACTAAAGATTTAGCTAAATCCCTAATAGTATATAATCCCGGCAAATAGAATTCTCAACATTTCATTTTGGCATCTTGTTATCGAGTTACCTACACCCCTAGTACCTACTTTTTAATGAAAAAGACAAAACTTCGTGTCGTTATGCTATTTTTCTGAAACATTCTAGTTATATAGAGCACGACGGTATTTTATTGTGTTATTTGGTGTTCGTTTATGGTTTTTCGGTGTTTATTGCGTTCTTTGCTGATGTTGGTATTCTTGGGTCCCTACATGCGGTTCTCGACACAAACCGGTTATAGGTTCGGTTAGATTTTTGTAGTTGTTAAAAACATATACTAAGGTTAATTCAAAGAAGAATTATAAGACGAATTCACTACGCTCAGTATCTTCTATAAATGAACCTAAACCCTGATAATTTTATGTATTTAATGAATACCGACGAATGTCACGACCAATACTTTTTCAGATTATTTTCAAAATCTGATTACAATGCTTAAAAATGTAGATGTCGCTGAAACTCAAATTAATGAGATAACGGTAATGTCGTATCCATTAAATACATAAAATTATCAAGTAAAATCCGGGCTGACTCTTAGTGTCCGATACCAAAAACGTCTTTGGTGACGACAGCAATAAGATTGATAGCTCAATCATTGCAGTCAAAATGCCTTAGCGTAGGATCAATACGCAAAAACATCATCAGCGCCATCTAGCAGAAGATAGGGGAAGCATTGTGTCGATTCGAATATAATCGAGAAATTCGTTGGCTGATGTAATTGTCGGGATAGCTCAGTTGGTTTAGAGCAGTGGACATGTAATCCAAAGGTCGCAGGTTCATGTCCTGCTTCCGACGAATGTCACGACCAATACTTTTTCAGATTATTTTCAAAATCTGATTACAATGCTTAAAAATGTAGATGTCGCTGAAACTCAAATTAATGAACCTAAACCCTACCGGTTCACGTCGCCGCATATCGGGGACCAAACTACATCAAAGAACCTTCCCGCGCCGTGTCATTACGCAATATTATTAGACTAGTTCAGAGAAACACAATACCGAATCGACATTTTGTATATTTCAAATAAACAGTATTAGGGATATAACGAAATCACTAGCAAGATAGCAAAATGGTTGAGAATTATAACTGCCGGGATTTTACTAAATCTTTACAGGTATATTCAGAGTGGGCAGATTAACTTTAATCCGCCGGACTAAACCGGTTTTTGTATGGTTAGTCCGGTGCTATTCTCGCACTAAGTTTTGACAGGTGCAGGAGAGCAGGGTTTTTTAGCTAATTCACGGACTCTTTAGGTTTCTGTAGGTATCAAAAGGAAAATATGAACCCTTATAGAATTACTTTGTTGTCTTGCAAAGAGTTAGAATAGTGGAGGTATTCCGTCTTTTATCAAAGTTCATACATTTTAGCTACGCAACACTACAAACGTATTAAAACCTCTCACTTGACAGCATCATCGTCGGAGGGCATGAAACAAAGCGAGGAACTGTCTCGCTCACACCGCCCGATTTTAATGCTTCCGTCTCATTCGGTTCTACTTAACTCCACGGCATGTCTTGCGGGGACCTGTGTGAGTACGCTCAACAAAACCTCGATTGTGCGTGTGCGTGAGGGAAGTTTCACGGAGCGAAAGGAAATAAGTAATCACATACATACAGAGTAAATTAAACTTCATTCGAGAGCGTGGAAGGATACACTTATACGAGGAATTGAAGGCGATTAAAAATATTGGGTGTAGTGACAGAATATTTGACTTGTGGAGATATAATGCATCAGCTTATTCAGAGGAGAATGAAATGATGCAAGCTTGATATAGGTAGTACTCGTTTTCCATATTCTTGTTCTGTCTTTCGAATAGTATAAACATTAAAGATTCTTCGAGGTTTTGAAATGTTATTCTAAAAAAATACGTTTTATTTTTATCAGTTTACGTACTTATCTATCTATTATTTTGCAATAATATCCATAGGTATCTGAAAAACCTATAGACATGATAACCACTGCATCTTTTTAAATCCAAATTCTGTATTTTTTTTTATGGAGACATAGACAATGGCTAATACCACGACTAAACTTGTGTTTTTCTGATCTGTAGACCTCGCGAGCCTGTCTTCTTAAATATTTGACATTTTTCAAAAACTGGCTCGACTAAAAAAAACTATATATATCGAACGTTACTTATAATATAGTATACTTAAATGCTTTCTTATTTTCGGCCTAATCTGAAACGTACTCGCCACGTTCGAGCTTGGCGTATAAAAATGACAATAAAGATATTGTGTGAATTGTCCAAATCATAAGGATACATTTAAGTAAGTCGAAAAAAAAACCCTGCCATCTGAGAGAACTATCTCGGGGTGCGCTTCATAATAATAAAAGTCACACGAAGATAATATAAGGAGGGATTGCTTATTTTAAACAGTTCTTAAAAAAAGTCCGCGAGAGCATATGTGATGATGATGTGAAACCCATTGTAGCTACAATATTGGATCAAAAACACATTTCAATGTATACAAACTTTAATACAAATGTTTTTTCTATAGTGTCCTTAGTCCGCCACAACACCCGCATTTCGAAACACGCAAAGCGAATTGTCCTCACCCGCGCTAGTAGATTTAAAACACATGCGCATACTGGAAATAACGGAAACAATTATTTTAAAGCTATTACAAAATGTTGACCAAAGCAAGGGAAAGTTCTTTATAGTGCCCCATCTTAGGGCAGAAAGGTCTGGAGGTAGGGTAAAATGAAACCTAACGAAACCTATGAAAACGTAACGTTTTGTAGAGAATAATTTTCAGTAGCCCACATTCGATGTTCAAACATTTAGGTGGCATCACGGAGGAGGGAGGTTCTCCTCCGTGGGAGGCATGCAGTCCTTGGGAGAGTCAGCACAATGCTTACCTCTTCTGTATCTTCGGTGGTCGGCGTCCCCTCCGCCGCTGCAGCACGGCTGCTCGTTGTACACGTTCCACGAGCTGGCGAAGGCTGCGTGCGCACGCGCAGGCGGCGGCGGCGGCGCCTGCCAGCCTCCCGCCCACGCCGCCGCCCACCACGCCGCCCACCACGCCGCACACCACGCCGCCCTCATCGCTCACCTTCCCACCTCCACACCTCCACACCTCCACACCACACCTCACTCACGCGACAACTACACTCTACGATAACCGAACGTTCAATTTCTCAGTCATATTTATCTGAAAGGAAAACAATGTAATAACTACTATCCCTTTTTTATCGATTCTTGCCAGCGAGCGTGGAAGGACGGAATTCGTATGGTGGCAGCGTAGCCACTAGTTAGTGGAAAACGTCTAACTGTAGTTAGTTCGCTTACGAATTTGGGATGCGCAACATCGATTATTCGTTGCACTCTTCAGTGGTTGCACTAAATAGCTTCCTGTGAAGTTCTTACGTGTTCTTACATGTCGTTGGAACTCGAGAAAATCAGTAGTAAGCTTGGTTGAAGTGGTAATATGTTTGAATGTTCAATATTTTCAGTCAATGTCCGCAACGCAGGTAAAGTGTTAAACCAATGTATGTATAATCATAAATGCTGTGTTAGTAGGAGGCATTGATTACGGGAGGAGAGACTGTAGGAGAATTTCAAATTATGGGTGTAAATAGCAGGTGGCGAAATTGGGAGACGCAATATCCGCGAATGGTATGTTTTGCTGGTTCGGATCCAGCCTTGCAGCATATTCTTAAAGTAGTTTCTTTTACAGGGCTCTTTTTTTAATTAATTTGTCCTTGCTTTACAAACATATCGCATTCCTAAGTAGTAAGCGAATTCATAATAGAAATCACTCGCCGGCGCTGCCGTTTTTGCATGTAAAAGTAGCAACGCTGCCCCACCCCTATATTTTACTCCCGTCCTTCCATGCTCGCTGATTGTAGTAGATAATTAATATTATTTATGGAAAAAAATGCCCGAATTACTGCAGGTTGTAATAGAGTTAGCATTGAGATTTGCTCTAATGTAATGTAGTTTTATAATATGTAATTAATATTCCGAATAATTCTTAGATAATAAATTAATTAGGATATCGACACCTTTTGTAACGATAATTTCGAGCCGTAATTTTTGTTTTCTTAGAAATGTTAATTTGACATACACAGACAGGTTTTATAGAATATCCGTACGCTAATAGAAGGTTCGAGTCTACACCATGTTATGGACTAAACGGTCTACTTTTTATCTAACGTGTAATGCAAAAAGATCTTCCATGGTCATCTCTTATTTTAAAACTAAAAGTAATTGACTGAAACTCGTACAGATATAGCTCGTTTAATAGTAACATTCATTAACAGCACTATTTGCGAATACATAAGTTATTGGGTAATATTTACCAATTTTACCGATCTATGATAGTACTATCAACCCTATTTTTTTAAACCTATCTTACGATTCGACTAATTGACTGATGAACGTTGACAATGTCTTAACCAGTGTTTTATGCATCCCTTTGCAGCTTCAGACCTGCCAGCTTACACCCACCTCCCACATTCCTTCGTGGGTCAGAACAATTATACCACGTACCAGAAAAGTCCTTTACAATTTTTTTTATCTTAATGATTGTAGTTTTATCTTGGCCATACTTTTAAAACGAGAGTTTTTAATGTCGTTACTTGTACAACTCAAAAGTAGAGACGTGATCATTTTGATAATTATTCAATCGAATAGTTACCAAACGCATTTTTATTCCACGGTCACGTTTATCTATTTCACACATTTATTAAAAACGTATCTGAGAATGAGGGAATTATTATGTACTATATATCGGTTTTAGGAGCAAAGACCCAGGCATAATTCAAGAAATGAAGCACTGAAAAATGAAGCATAGTGGCAATCAATAAATAAACTGAGCGCTCTTTCACAAATTGAAGGTGTTTTTAAACTTTAACGCACATACATATACAATTATAGATATCGAAGATGTTTTATGAATGTTTAAAAACACATAGAAAATAATTGTTCATATATATCTTTGTCATGATAGCACATTACCCTAAGTGGTGTAATTGTTGCATGCCTGCACTTTGTCAGAGTCATAAACGCCCGGTTTCACCACCTCCAGCTACAAAAATCCCAAAGTTACCTTTCGGTTACACCATACAAAAATGCAATGTAACCGAAAGTTAACTATCGGATTTCAAGTAGCTGGAGGTGGTGAAAACGGGGGAAAGACGAGCAGGGACAGGTTTGTAAATATCTTAACATTATCTTTATGTAAATTTATCTTACGACATTTTAAATATTTATTTGTCATTTGATTTTATTCATCTTATTCCGTGGTTTTTTTATTTTTTGCTTTATTTGCTTAAACCATCCATATGTCCAGATTGAGTGGGTCAAATTAGTCAGTAGTCAGTGCTGGTGGCCGTCACCATTGATCATATTCATATTAACTTTGATTGTGACTTCGTTAAAATAGCAAGCGAACTAACCGCTCATTGCAAAAATATCAAAAATTAAAAGGGTGCTTTAATGGCTTAAAAATCCATTAGATACCCGCTGCCCCAGCCGCAGCCTCCCCGGTCCCGCGGCCACCCCGCTACACCGGAGCGGCTGCGGCGCGCCTGGTGGGGGGAGGGGGGCGGCGGACACGCGACGCACCACAATGTGCGGGTAGGCCAAAATGCGCGTGGGACCGACGTTAAAATGCCATATTCCCGCCTTACTATAAATATGCATCCCTCCGTACTCTGTACACACACGTGTTTGCATCGCTGCAAACTGGCTTTTAAATATTTACATAATTTTATATATGCGTTGTGCGTTCAACGATGAAACTGGAACTAAAAGCATCACTCGATGTGGGTCGTGCCATCCGGAATGAGGCGAGAAATCCCAACACCGTACGTGAACATAATAACAGGTATAAAACAGCAAAGCAGCTGATTTGTACCATATGGTATCATATGATACTACAGGTGGAAGCTTAGAAGGCTCAAGCAACAGAAAATGCGGCTAATTTTGACATTTACCTAAAGCCTAAGTCCGCTAATAGATAACTCCACTTTCGAGAGTTAGCGTTATGATAGCCTTATTCAGTTGTAGTGATTTAGTACACTTGAGGAGGTTTTACAATAGACTGGATATGGATGGAGTTTTGAAATTATCTATTAGCGGACTTAGGCTTCTTCTAGACCTGAATCTGATTTTATATCTTTAAAATTTGCTTATCCGCTTTAGTTGTCAGAACCAAAGTGGAAACGTGTAAGTTATATTAATAATGTACTCCGGCGTACGTTGACGGTTGTTCATTGAACATTTGTTATACATTTGAAAATGTGTCTGTGTGTATGTATGCGGTGTAGCAGCGCAGGGAGCAACCCTTTAGTGTGAGAGATAAATCCAATAGACACCCGACTGGGCGCTGGGGTTCCGAACCACAAAAGGGAAGCTCGTTTACAATTATTGCAAGTTGTTTATTTTTATTGCAAAACCTCAACCTGCAGGCTAACGTAATAAACAAAACAATGAAGGCAGCGTCCCTAACATTTAACTCTCTGAATGGGCATATCTTTGTAAGATTATGGGAGATACAATTGCCATAAAAACCAGTGAGTTACAATAAACTTACTGCCTTAGCAACGGTACACAAGATAGACAGAGAAGTCAAAGAAAGGAATTATTGTTACACTGACCAGGACAATCTTGAGATTATACTTTTTTTTAAAATAGGCATGCAACAGAAATATCTCCGTTCTTATATCTTCCTGCTAGCATTGCTATAATTGTATTTCTTTAACTGGATCTCCATATATGTGTAACAATGTGTGCGTTAAGAAATATTGTAGGATTGTCTACATTAATATCCCTAAAATCCAAATATCAGGCGCAGGCAGAACATTCCAAGCTGAGCAGAATTAAAATAAATGAAAGGTACATACGTCAATTAGCATAGTTTCGGAGACACATAATTGGTTATTTCTTTTCTTTTCCATGGATAGGAAACCTGCACATCGACATGTCATAAATCCACCAGTTTTTAAAGGCTTGTGAAGAAGAGGCTTACTTACTTGTAGCCAATTGTTGGGACAAGTCATAAATATAATGTGTGTGCAGCAACAGCGTAAGCATGAAGACAGTATCACGATCATATTTGAATGAACAGAAAGATGTTAAACTGGTCTTAAAGTGTCTCATTCCTATGTAAGTCTTGCTTCTGTATGGACATGAGTTATTAATTTTGGTAATACATTAATATCGAGTCCTATACTCTACCAGGATTCTCTTGAAACGATACAGAGAAAGTAAACAGAAGTGATTCGGTCGGACCGCAAGAGCTGCAGCCAGCGAGCGATCGCCACTTCGGTCCTTCCTCGCTCGTCGGCTGCGGCGTGTCCTCGTCTCCTACACTTATTACATCCCATGATTAATGACGCGGGTTCACGCGCGAACAGTTTTTAGGGTTTCATTCAGAGCGGAGCCCTTTCACTGAATATAAAACTTAAACTCCGCAGTCTGATCCTTGCTCGGTCGCACCGCACCAGACACCAGTGCGGGACGCCATCAATAGAGTCTATACGCACACGAAGCGAACATATAGAATGTCGAACGGTTAGAGGGTGTATAAATGGCCCCAACTTCCTTGTGTGTAAACATGAAGGTTTTATGTAGCTTCTCCGTTATAGCCCTCACATTCAACGGAGAATTTAGGGATCTTAAAATTCCTGCGGCGGTCGTTGAGCCAGCCCGTACAAGAGATACCAAGCAAATTGTGTGACAACAATGCCCCATACCCAGAAATGTGTAGCGATCTTTATGATCGATAACTATTGAGATTATTCTAAAACATATTTTCATGTACATTCATTGTATTTTTTATATTGGATATTCTGGGGTATCTTGGAGATTAAAAATCTCTTGTGTTAAACACCACAGATTCGATATCGAGTACCTCTTTATTTGTTATCGGAGATGTGAATGTGCATTTTCATTAAATTAACGTTACGGTTAAGTGTAGTGTTGAATTAGAGATAGTCGCAGAAGTGTTTCGAAAATTACGTGGTATCTAAGCATTCCTTTGCTCTACTAACCTCGAAAACCTGATTATGGGTACAATGGCTGGCTGGAATTCCTGACACAAACGCAGATTAAATTATCCCGTTAAGTGTCGAGGTGCATTTCAACAGGGGCCCCACTCATTATAACGGAAGAATCGTAAGAAATTTTATCCGGCCGCCCATTGTGGTCCCCCTCGCCTCGGGAAGGTGTACGAGAGCACAATGTTGATCGCATAATGAAGTCTCTCTCAATACGAACGGCAGCGTCGGTAACACAATACGAGATGTTCCTCCCGCCTCCGCCGCTACAGCCTCCGTCTCCGCCGACCCAGATCCATGACACGCTATTACATTTTGCACTAATATCTCCGACACGTAATCGTTAATTCAATCAATAGCATGAACCCTCTTTTAATTGCTCTATCAAATTTTATTATATTTTTACGTTCTGCTTCGTTAGGCAATTTCACTCTGATAGCATATGTATTGCGTTTTGTAAAGAAAATGTTTTATAAAATGTTAGATCGGTATTAGAGGAGCTCCAACCGACCCCATTAGCCATTCCAACTTCTTCAAATATCCGGTTTCTCAAATCATTAGGAAGCGGAGTCGTCAGGCGGTCCTCCAGTTTCCTCGCATCCTTTACCAAAAAGGTTACGTGTGTTAGTATTGTTCTCGATCGATATCAGATTCTAGGATTTACAGAATACGGTTCCACTCAATGTAAATGTCATATCAGCCCTGATTGCCAATGGTGTCGATCCTTGCGGCGTCCGCTTGCTTTCGTCTGAAATACGAATTTTGCAACTTGCGACGCACAGAATACTATTCTAGAAACGTTAAAACTGGACTGCAGGCCCAAGTCTGATTCAGTTTAAGTTTTACTTTCACTAACATTTTTCAGAAAAATAAGCGGTGGAACCGGATATTTTACAATAAAACCTTAATACCAAATATATTTACTCTGATATTCTTGAGCGTGTTTAACTTGTTAAAAACCGGCCAAATGATAATTATGCTTGCACAGGTAAAGTTCCGTACCATCGTATAAGATTTAAATAAAAAATCACGTTACTTGTATGGGGTACCCTTTTGTTTTTAATTATTACCATTGGTTGTTATAGTTAGATTAGGAATACACACTATGTAAAAATGTCAACTGTCTACCTATTACGGTTCATGAGATACAGCCCGCTGATACACGAACTGACAGAGGAGGCATAGAAATAGGGTTTCGTTGGCACCCTTTGGGTACGGGAACAACTCTATGAGACGCAGCAACCGTCCCTAACAGTAGGCCGTGGGCTGATAAGCGAAATCCACGGTTCAGGTTCAGTCGGCCGTTGTTCGGACTGTACAGCATTCCAGGGACTTGTCTAGAGACCAAGAAGGTGACATGGAATGGACAGGTGTATTGAGATGCATCGGAAAGTGAGCGTACAAAGCAAACAGCACCGGTACTACACGGGAGATATGATACCCAGTCTATCAGCAAAGCGTTAGCAATTGCTGTTGCAGACGGTGATGCAATACAGCTCCTGTCTAAAGAATTGTGAATAATCATCATCCATGTGGCACTAGCTATTAATATTACTTAGGAAACTTTTACTCATCCCCATCCAACCTATATCCGGGGTACCCGCCGCAGAGAATCAGAGCACCCCCTTGTAGTTGACATTAGGCTTTTGAGGATTACCCATTTCTTAAACTGATTTATCTGCCCCTGTCTGCTGGCGGGTGTCTTCCCTCAAATCTACAACCTGGGAGTCTTCAAGCGTAATTCTAACAAGCTCGATAGCTCAGCGATAGTCCGCGAATCCGTTGGTATGGTGCCTCGCTGAGTGTGGTTTCGCGAGGTGAGGTGGATTTGGCTTTTCTGAGTATCTTTGGTCTCTCAGCACATAAAAAATACGCCGAGGTGTCAATACCTGCTGGGTCCCCGCTAGTGTTTCGCGAAATTAGTGGGAATACTGCCCTCCAATTAAAAAGGTGGTAACTACATATGGGTCTCATATGTACTTACCTCCTTTTTAATCAGGAGGGCAGAATAGCTGCTCCAATTTTAAATATTCAAACAGTTGGTTATTGTGAACGCTATAATGAATATTACTGAAACGAAATAAATTATGGAGAAATTGTCCTATTTTTGTAACTCCGAAATTTTTGTAATGACTGTGTCATTATTTTGTTTATGACAAAACCGTTATGGGTGGCTGTGTTAAGGACTAAAGGTGCTCAGAAAAAACCAATACCCTAGCTTCGCGAAACCACGCTCAGCGATACACCATGCCAATGCAAATAAATATGATTTTTTTTTATTTCCAGCGATATAAGATATTTTGAACTCTTTTATTTGGTCTAGTGTTGTGGGAGAGAAGTTTTTTAATGTTAAAATTGATTCAAAATAGTGATGACCTGCGCAAAGGATATCTTTAACAAACTTAATTCTGGTAAACGCAAAAAAATAACATGCAAATGAGTCATCAAAATGATAAAAAATAAACTATCATTATTTTTGAAAACATATTTTTTGAACTAGGAATCGAACTTGTTTATTTTGAGTAAAATAACTCATTGCACCAGTCAATGATGTCGCTGATTAGGAACACAACTGTGAAGTAATGTTAAAGGTAAACATAAAGAAAGTGTTGATTTTAAATACAACTATTAATATTTTAAAGCATTCATAGATTCAATACATCACCAGTGCATTCACTGATGAAATTGTGCGAAAAAGTTCATTTCTCGTCCATAACATTTACAGCAGGTCTCGAGTTTGGACCCTGTGGGTGGCGAGCACGTACGCAATACGTAGCTCTAATGGGTCATTCAGGGACTCCGGCCTGACGCAGAGGGCACAAACTAATCTTACAGAATCAATTATGTATCCGCTAGCTACCTTCACAACTTACGCTCCCACAAGAATAGAGCTGCCTCGTAAATACAACATTGCCGCCGAGTACGTACGTGTGGACCGGCCAGTCGGCAGATGCTTAACTGATTGTTTGGAAATGTATGCAGGATATTAATCAAACAAGCGATACTTTTCAGTAATAATTCCCTTGTTACCAAGTTGAAAATAGTGTTTTGGACACTTTCATAAAGTGGCCATAGAATAGATTAGGACGACGCTACCGAAGAAATCAACTTTAAAATGAGGTTGTTCATAAGGAGAAAAGTAAACTCTGACTGGTGCAGAACCCACGTTTTAAAACGTGCGTCAACTGGTATTTAAATAGGTGATTATTAGAATAACATGAGGTTTTGTTTTAATATTCCCGTTTCGCCACTCTTAGGCCTATTCTATGTATCTCCATAAATACTAACAAAACTTATAATAGTCGTATTGCTGGTGTTTTATGGTTTAACCAAAATGTTCTGTTCACGTGAGTGTTAACACAATTGGTTGTTAAATTCACATGTAATCAGAAAAAAAACATATTAGATCCTTAAATAAATAAATTATTTATTACAATCAAGAGGCTGTATATCTAGATATATTTTCAACACAAAGGTGGCCCAACCCGGCGGCCTCAACTCATTTGCGGGCACGGTACAAAACCGTGCTGTTGCGCTCTGGGACCTTCTCTGTTTCTAAGAATAAGACAGGCTCCGTTATGAGGAAGATGCAACCTGTCCACAAAAAAGACAATGTGCATAGTGTATGATTTGGTAAGATTTACGAAAATTTTAATTTCAAAACGACTTATAGCTAAAAGTAAACCACGACCGCTGTAGTCAAAAATCTAACAAAAACCAAATAGATTATAAATCTTGATTAAACAAGCTATGTCTGATGACTAATCTTTTTAAGATATTCTTACTTTATCATTGCGTAATCCACCTCCAAAGTAATTGTATAAAACGCGCGAAAAATCCGAACTTTCGGACGTTATAACTTGGAAACCAAACACAATTTTACAATGCCAATGGTCATCAGACATCTAGTTCAATCAAATAAAGCTATATTGAGCAAAATTTTGGATCTCTGACAAGAAATATAGGCGTGATCTTCTTTCCCCTTTTGTATGGGGAAATGAGCGGGTTGGGCCACCTTAAGTTTTCCATAGTATAATTCATCCGCTAGTTAAAAATTAATTACCTTTTGACTTTTTCACAAGAAACATCACTTGATGATTTATTTGGAACCAGCGGATATGCGCTCTGCATTAGGTGTCAGTTTGTACCTACAACCAAGAAGCAACCGAAGAACTCAACTCGGTTGCTACTTTTTTATTCATGTTCTTGGTTTCCAATATTCTGTTCTAAGTGAATAGGTGTTGATGCCTAGTAGTTATCTGATCTAAACACAAGGTGATTTCTCCAATTAGGATTTCAATATCCTATAGCAAGCCGATATAGCACCATTATGGTATGGCATACGGAGGCGATATCTGCAGCGGGAGCACAAATAATTTTATCTGGCCGACAAACTTACGTACATAGTCTTTATCTTGTGTGCGGGACACTTGTCGCCAACTGATAGCATAAACAATGTTATGTCGAGTGAGGTTGTCAAAATAAACCCACACCATAGACAAATCTCGACAAAGAATAATTTTTGTCCATTTGTGGAAGCACAAATAAATTTAAACCTACTAATTTGACGTTTATTGAGGATAATTTTGTCACCACCACCGGGAGGGTGTGTTAAATCCTAGAAGGAGGTGTTTGTTCGTGTTACGAATATGTGCGTATGTAGTGGCGATGGCACAGGCGTTTCTTAACGTTTTCATGGTTCAAAGACATGGGAAAAGCGGTAATAAGAGCAAAATATGGATGGGTTTGTTTGGGCAAAGACGTTTCCATTCCATCCTTTACTTTCCGTTATAGGAAGTAATCAGGCGGGACGGCTTAGAGCAACGCTTCAGCTGAACGGGAAAACGAAAAAAGTGCAGAAATTAACGTCGCATTGACATTAGATAAACTACAATCCTTCTAATCTAACAAGGAAAATGCGCTAAACCAAGCAAGTTTTATCTAAATTCATTAAAAACGTACTTAATTGTGCATCTATACGAAATTCAATTCGAAATAATTTAGGTGTAGGCGATTTGTAGGAAATGGCATTTTGTTCGCCGCTATTCTGTAAAACGCTATTTCTTGCTCCTTGTACTGAATATCATGGAGCAGTCTGCGCGAACACAGCCAGGGTCGGGAGGTTTAAAGTGACAGTTCTTGTGGACAAAACGGTGGGTGTTGCCACTCTCTATCGAGTTAACACTCGAACTCGATAAATTAATCGAGCTCTCCATTTGTGATATCACAGTTGATAAAAATCCTCGACAAAATGTCTTATCGACAAGTGTCCACTTTCATTTGTGCTCCCGCTGCTGGCTGTACCCGGCGTGATGCTCATTAACGGGAGCTGTTTGTGGGGACTGACCTGGCTCCAATTGGCATATGTTAGACTGCGGGTATAATATTTGCAAAGAAAACAGATATTTGTCATGATTGTTGATTTTCGTGAATTCATATTGATTTAGTGGTCTTACCTAGGTTTTTCTCGTATCATCAATGGTAAATACTAACTGTAATGTTACAAGGTATTAAAATTATTTACTTAAATATATATGGTACCAATAACGCAATTGACTGTAAGCAGTGGCAAACGCTTTGGTAAAGTTAGACTACCTACGTAGACGTTGAAAAAAATGTCAGCGAAGTTTCTTGCCAGTTCTTCTTCGCTGTGATTGTTGAACTGGCTTATGATAAAATATGACAAATCTGAGTGGATTATACTGTGTCTAAGGACAAAGAATAAACAATAAACGATTATGTTAGTTTATAATGACCCACTACTCAGTTAATTCTACCAATAGGTACCTAGCCTTAGAATATTGTTTAGTCAGAGGGCATAGTAACAGTGTGGTATAGGGGGAAGGGACTGAGAGGCTAGCCACAGCAGAACTAGCACTAGTAGCAGGCACTGGATTCACATCACGTACGGAGGACACGTAGCGTCTGCCTCCGATATTATTGATACAAATAGAGGCACCGATTGTTAGGGACGGCGAAAATAAAAGCAACGTGGCAAAGATAATAGTTTTATCTTCTCTGTGGCCGATTATTCTTGATCCAGAAGGTAACATCAGGATAGGTTTCCTCCGTATCAGATACATTAAGTACTTCTGATTTCAGAGTTTATCTTATGGTTGTGTTTTAAATATGCATTTGTCCACATTATTATCAATGCTTCTTTTCTAATGGCTGTTTTTTTTATTCTACCTGTTTGATATTTATTGTTAATACATATTTTGTTATTTTGTTTAATGTGTGTGGTATCTATACTTATAAAATACAGCCGTTACTTGCTGACAGACAACGCATAGCCTAAACCGCTGGACCTAGCGATTGGAAAGGATAAAATTTTCCTAGAGTATCTTAAGGGGTGCACTAAGAAGGGATTTTTTTTAAATACATTCACGGTGGAAAATATTGTACGGAGAAATGTATCGTTATGTATGCGTCACTACAAGATTCATCCGATTGAGATGAAACTTTGGCTATTCAATGTGCGCGGTTTACTAACTATATTTTACCGGGCTCCGCTCGGATGAATGTCCAAAACGTCTTTGAGCCTAGCGGAGCCGGGAATCTCAGCTAGTTAGTAATGATACTTTAAATTAGTTGCCGCACTATTCAATAGATGCAAGCTCCTTTACGTATGCGGGATTCATTCTGTCGTAGGTAGGTACCTAGGTATATCTCTGATGTTATGAAGTGCAACAGCATAGAGTAAAAGCTGGTTCACATTATTTCGTTTCGTTTCGGTCGAGTAGATGCGTTGGAATTTGAAGATGCTTGACAGCTATTTATATCTGAGGTTAATCAACTCACTCATTTTATACCAATACAAGAACTCTACTTTACCTTAATCATTAATGGAAGTCGTTTTGGCAGGGGCAAAGTATTAAATAAAAGTTAGTTAATGTTTTAGTAGTTTGTTTGAAATGTTCTAGTCCTATCTCTACCTGCTTACCTAACTATGTCTAACCTATGTCTGCTTCAAATTAAACAGCAGCTAATAACCTTCTGGCTCAATTTAATTTACGGTACAGCTCCAAACACATTTTCATTAGTTAAAACATTTGTAAGTAATATTGCCCGCATTTTCAAGGTTATTTCATTTCATTTATTTATTAAACTTCTGGCAGTCACACTACACGAATGCTGAGGTTCAAAGACAGTTCTTGGGTCTTGAGACGATTCTCAAGTCATCCAACAGCTAAATTTTATATTACTTCCATGCATTGTAGGTATGTCAATCTTGACAATCGGAAGACTTGAGAATCGTCTTAAAACCCAAGAACTGGCTTTGTATCTCATTATTAGTCATGTCACAATTTAAATGATTCGCGGATTCGATCAATTCAGTGAAGAAGAACCCGCAAAGTTATTCTTTCATACATGTTATTCTGAAGTATGTACATTATTAATTCAATTCAATATTATTTATATTTTATTTTATCAACGGTATATTTTTATCGTTACAAAAGTCGCCCATCAATTGTAAAACGGATATGCAGCCAGGTAAGATACCTATAGAGAGATAGATAATAAGCAATCCATCCGAATGCAGCGTTGTCTTTGCAGTGGGCAGCGAGCGCGGTTCGACGAACTAACAATACAAAACGGGAACACAAATCACACCTAAAAACGAAAGTTCACATCCAAATAAACACACTGAATGATATGTTTAGATTTTCAGAAATATTTTTATTTCTGTAGCAGTTTTAGGCTAAATTTCACAAACAAGTTTTTGTACTAATAGTTTACGAAAAAAGCTCAAGAGTCGCGGTAACGGTCTCGCGTCGAGCCCGCGTGCCGGCCGGCATTGAACTGGCTGCCGAGGCTCCGCGCCGCTACCGGTTCGTTCGTGGATCGTCGCTACAAAGTTTGAGTCACGGAGACGCGAAGCTTCACAGCGCGCCTCTCACCGACAACCCTCGCACTCACACAACTGCGCTCTTCAAGTTCACACAATAATGATACCCCAACACGGCGACACACAGACGGCGCTACACGTGAAGCTCTGTCGCCCCGCACCGTTCCCCTCCAACTGGCGACCGAGCGAGACAAGTATATAAACAAATCGTAGGGCTCTAGTTGAACAGAGAAGGACGCCACGCAACAGATGTAGGTATATCACTTGACACAGGTAGTGTTTTGGACTGCGGGTGAGCGAAAGAGAAAAATACCCATTTATATCGATACAAGAGTGAAAGAGAGAAGATGAGTTAAGGCGCGCGTGCATTCCTTTCTGATACCGACAGCCGCCTCCCGGCCGCATTACCTTTCGATCGCTCGACTAGCAGATGAACCTTATAGGGTTGTCACTGAGGTCGTGTCATCAGCAGCAATTTTTATTTGTAAAAAAAAGCTCAATACATAAATAGGAAAAGTCCGATGTGTGATTATGGCTCTTAACTGATTCCGTTTAGATATACTTTGTGTCCTAGAACCTATCTCGGAAAATAATCAAGCTGATATCCGACAAAATTATTCTCAGCGGAGTCGGGTACCGCAGCTAGTATTATATAAAAATAATTCTTGTTTTTTGACTCTGTTTTGATCACATTCTCAAAGTTTAAGAAAATTTTAATTTGTTGTAAAAACACAACAGTAAACATTTCAATATAACTAACTAATTAAATTAAGCACATTTATTATTGTTTATTATTTATCAATAGACAGTACGCTGCACTATAAATCATTAAGGGCCTTTACAAAAAGCTCATAGTCGTACACCCATATTTAAAATATTTGAGCATGCAACGATGTACGATACGTACGTGAAGAGAGAGCGTGAGATATGTCCGAGTACAACATACGCGATCATACTTACCACACCAGACACAAATACGTTCTCTAACTGCCATACTATTGAAGCCTATTCAATCAGACTCTCCAAACGTAACTTCAAAATACTATCACTTTCTCTATATGCTTTCTCTGTCCCTATGTTCCTATGTATGCTCAAATCTTTAAAACTACGTAACGGATTTTAATGCGGTTTTTTTTAATAGATAGAGTGATTGAAGAGGAAGGTTTATATGTACAATAATATCCGTTAAATAGTGGAGAAATACTGTTATTTTTGAGGTTTCTAATGTGATGTCGTTAATTTAAAAAAAAATCCGCTTACAATGCAGCCGCAGGCTGAACTTGACCAGACTGAAATCAGTAAAAAACGACATTGACCCGAGCGGAGCCGGGTACCGCAGCTAGTAAAGTATAAGATAGGACTATATAGTAGGAAATTTTTGATTTATATTACAGCATCACTAAAGTTACAATGCTTCTCCTGATTGGTGCCCACAGCGGAAATCAAGAGCCACTACTACTACTCTTGAAGACTGCATATTTTGGCTCAGTTTGCGTCTATCAGTTGATTGCTAATGTAAATGACAGTTCAATTTACTTAGGGGAGTGACATTGCCACGAATTTGTGCCGTACAATTATGCAAGCTGTCATTGCATTAACTATTTCAATTGGAGCCAATAAACAGTCTCCATAGTTTATGTTGCGTTCTGATGTATAATCATAGAGCAACATAATGCTTACAATATCATCTTATTTGAATGCAATCACTTTATATTTATCTGAATTTCGAAGTAATATAAAAAAAAATCAAGAAGCAGAAAATTTCTAAAAAAAAAACACGCGACTGTGTATCGTGACAAAAAGCGCACTAAAAAGTCTCAAATATGTTATAATTGTAGGACTGGAAAAAGAAAAATTTTTACTCTTATCGCAGGAGGGGGAAAATGTTGTTTGAAATACATGTTTTATAAGTTTATTTAAATTAAGGTTATTTTTTTTTCTTTCCTAATATTTTTTTTTTAAATATAGCAATTTGATTATTTCAGGGTTTCCGTCATTCAATTAAATATCCCGAACTGCAGTGTTCACGGGGTTCAATAAAGCGGAAATCCATTTATGAGTTTAGGTGCTAAAGTGGAATAAAGAATCTCACACATATGTGTGTATGTATATATAGATGTATACACAGATGTACATATATACATAAACTCTAAAAACGTGATAATCCTATTTCGGGCAATTGCATAAATGGTACTAAAAAGTACTTATTCCAAATTATTGACACCCCTAAATGAGTAGCCAAGAGTAGCGGTGGCAGGTAGAGCGGAGTGCACAGTCAAGTATGCGGACGTATTTCGCGAATTTGGGACTTTTGTTCGAACGCGGCGCTCGCGAGTTCGGCTACTTTACTTTGACGGCCGACACTTTACCTCCCCCGCCGCGTCCTCCCCCCGCCGCGTTCCCCGCGGGCCCGTCTCGACGTGTTGTGACGCGGCGCAGCCGACGCCGACGTCGGCCGCCCGACTACATCGTACAGCGGGCCGCCCTTTTAATGAGGCATTGTTTGACAAAAATGCGAAACGTTGACACGTCTGTCGTAATTGTTGGAACCCTTTCGTAGGGGGCTCGCCGCCGGCATGGCACCGGGGCCGTCTGTAATTTGGGTGATTTTGCCGAGTAAAAGGTTACAGTGTTGCTCTTTCAGCACTTTTGATTGGGTAGAGTTAGGATGTCTTGTTATTAAATTGGTTGCTATATAAAGCTATGTTAGCTCTGTTACCTCTTTGGGCAGAGTCCACGGGTTCGAATCCCCCGCCCCGTTCGTGTACCACTTTCTTTCTATTTCTGAGTTGGAAAAGTTGCTTTTCGCTACGAATGCGGGCTGTACCATGGGTCAGAATCAAGGTAAAACTGTATGCCTCTTCCCCTATTAGCTGAAAGGGTTCAGCACGTCCGGTTTGGTACGATCGAATTAGATGAAAAGATGATCAAGCCGGTAATGAAAAATTGTCAGTGTTTCCATTCAGTTCAATATAGCCGTGCTCGTAAAGGGAAGATTCTGGCATTGCACCTAATTCCTTTGGGAATGTGGTATATTGGCCTAATATCCTGACGGTGGTAGTAACCATCCATGTCCAGTCATATAAAAAAACCTGGGGTAAATGGTGGTACCCCGGTGATGACAAAAATAATTACATTTTTACAAGCGTCCAGTTAGTCAGTTCTTAGTAAAACTGCAGCGAGCAAGCAGGTGTAGAAGCCGCGCCCACCGGTGGCGGAGCCTGCACGAGTTAGCAGCAACATTTCTCAGAAAGCAAATCAACTATTCGAGAGCAGCCTGCAACACGCAACGCGCAACACGATACGTCGCATCACACACTATCTTTGACCCTTCAAACTTCAAATTTATCATCCAATATGGTCGATAACAATCCACTGAAAATACAAATGTTTATTTAGAACGGTCCGTAAGCTATGTTCCCCATACAAACGTAGTTTGCTATTCATTCCCAAACTGCTGTTCCAATTTACTTGATATTTCGTGTCTAATGTCATGGTGTTTGCCATGGAGGTGAAGAAATTACGTTATTCTTCACCTTCATGTTGTTTGCTCGTTTTTGTGTATTCGACAAATGTATCCTGTATCAAATTACATAGAAAAGAAAAATGTATTGAAGAATTCTTTTTTGCTGTCATTTGGGTCAGTGAGAATTAAAAAATAAAAGCTTATACAATAACTAAAACATGCAGACACAGATATTCGTTGCCTGATAGTAATTGGTTTCAAATTAATAGAAAACTGTTTTTGTACTGGGAATGTGATTTTCTGATCCATACTGGGCAAGTTCGATATGAAAACAAGTGGGTTTGTGTTCCCAACAAAAAAAAAATACTACCATGTTTTCACATAAATAATAACATCAAACGACCCGTGGTCGTATTAAAACAATGTTGGCGAAAAACTGCCCAAAAACATCGCTTATGTCAGCGAATTTAGGGATTTTGTTGTTGTTGTAATTTACTTATTTTCAACTGTAAAAGACACAAAAACATTGTATTGTTTATTCTTCATCCATAGACAGTACACTACGCTCGGATTTGTCATATTTTAACATTGGCCAGTTCAGAAAAACAAAACACAGCGAAGAAGAACTGAAAAGAAACTCTGCTGTTTTTTTTTCAACGTCCACTTAGTCTAAATGTACAAGTGTTTGTCAATTGTTTTAACAACAACATTGGTGAAACATTACTTCACGAAAATTAACAATTCATGCCGTATGCAACAGTTCATGACAAATATAATTTTATTTACAAAGACTATCCCCACCAACTAACATGTTGCCAATTGGAGCAGGCCAGTCCCCACAAACAGCAACCGTTCACTAGCATCCACGAGGTTGGATGTGCCTATATCCATGCAGTCACGTTTGCGAACGGTTCACGTGAAGTGAGCTAGAACTGTTGGCCTGGATGAAATATAAATTTAATGACGGCCGCTCCCTGCAATCAATAACACAATTTTTCGTAGGATGCTTGTTTTTAATAATTACTTTTATTTAATTTAGTCGTATTTCAACTACATACACCACTGCGCAGTGAACCTCTGGTAGAATATGGCGATAAATCCCTTGCGTTTCCCATAACTATCCTACAGAGAGACAAAATATAAAATGTCGTCTTTACTCCAGCCAGGGGATCGGCCATTATTCCAAGATGGCTGCACCTTAACTGTCATTTCCGCCAACGTCCTCGCAGCGGCCACTAGAGTGGCCCTTCTGGTACGAAGTACCAGTATTATATTCTGTGCAAGCATCACGGCCGGACACGTCCATCCCCTCTGTGATATATGCGTGTTTACAGCGAAGGTGTTTTGAAATAGGAAACAGGAACTTCAGGAATAGTTGGTACATACTCATTATTGGAAAAAAAATTCTTATCACACAAATATAAGTTCCGTTCTTTTTTTCTCAATCTCTACACATTTCTTTAAAGTCACGTGATATCTTTTTATAGGGACGGCAAAAAAATCATGTTCATTTTTTGGATTGTTTTCTTGTAATTACGAATACTTCCTGTTCCAGAAGTTTCTTTAGTTCCAGCTCGTATAACTATGATATTAGTAAAGCCTTGCATACCTGCAGTTATTTTACAGGTCACAAATCATTTCAATTAAAAACCTACCGAACCCAATTATGGGCTCAAAAATATCAAATGTTGACTGATAGCTCGCTTAATTCTAACAAGGAAAGTCATATCGGCGTGAAATATGCGTCCCGACACGGAATATGACATTCGATACTCGATAAGAGCTGTTACACTGAAGACAAAACCTTTGTTATGGTGTTGTTTTATGACAACACGTATCAATTTAAAAAATCAGTGGTCTGTGAAAAGTTTTTATGCATCAATATGATCTTCGCTAACTCTTGGGTGTCCAATGTTCAAGCATCCATGGTTGTAAGCAATTCACACACAAGTGTACATTTCATAATCTGAACGATGGAAAAAAAGTTGATTGATTGAAAAAACGCCACAAAAACAATTTATAAAAGAAAGTATAGTTCTATAACAACATAAGTGGGGCGCAAAGGCGGGCTTATCCTTCGAAGAGATTTCTTCCAGCCGACCTTTGGGTGTTTGAGAAGTTCAATAGGGATATATATATTCGTAGGTAGTGTGTAGGGGTAGGTTTGATTTGTGAGTTTGAGTATACTTATATTAACCTAAAACTAAGTACACATTCGGTACATGCATACAAATATTAATTTTGTAATAAACTAATATTTTATATAAATCTATATAAAATATAGATTTGATGATGATGATATATATATTCGAGCAGCTCGTAGCCTAGTGGCGCGGGGACTGGCCTAGCGTACCAGAGGCCTGGGTTCAATTCCGACATGCACCACTGTCATTCTCTTTCCGAGTTTGATAAGTTCATTTAGTCACGTATGCAAGCTGCTCCATGGTTCGGAATCCATGTAAAACTGTAAGTCCCCTTCCCCTACTAGATGGTAGGGTTTAAGCCCGCCCGGGTTGGTACCATCGCATTGGATGAAAAGATGGTCGAAGCGGCAATAAAAAATTGTCCGTGTTTTCCATCCAGTTCAATGTAGTCGTGCTCATAAAGGGAAGGTCCTGGCATGGCAATCACTACATAGTATAAAACAAAGTCGCTTTCTCTGTCCCTATATCCCCATGTATGCTTAAATCTTTAAAACTAAGCAACGGATTTTGATGCGGTTTTTTAATAGATAGAGTGATTGAAGAGGAAGGCTTATATGTATAATAACATGCTTTAAATAGTAGAGAAGTACTGTTATTTTTGAGGTTTCCAATGTGATGTCGTAAAAAAATTTTTTTTTTCGCTTACATTGCAAACGCAGGCTGAACCCTACGAGATTTATCAAAATAATGTACTAAGTATTGTACACATTGAAAAGGTCTACAGTAAACTCCGCGATGGTATATTTCTATCTCTTATGGATATCCCACAATAACATTGTCATTTACTTTTTACGACAAATTATAGCTAATTTTCGAAGCGATTTTAACCAATACAGCATTAATCCTTATCCAATTAAATATGTTAATACATTGTTGATTTAATATAGATCTATATGGCCCATTACAGCATATGATTTAAATAAATATTTTCGAAGATATTACAGATTTAAAAATTGCGGGACGTAGCGTTTGCGGCGGTACCGGCCGGACGGGGCGGCGGGAGCCATTCAGATATATTTCATACCCGTGCGAAGCCGGAGCGGGCCGCTAGTATTACATAATCTGCCTTTATTCCCGTGCAGGCGACTGTTGCCGTTTGTGGTTCAGACTCCAAGAAACATTGCACGTTTTCCTTACTAGGCGATCGGGTTAGTTCCGCCCGGAACTAGCTCGCATTAAATGAACTAAGGTCGAAGCGGCAATGAAAATTGTCCGTGTTTTCCATCCAGTTATGCCAGTCCGTCGTATAATAGGTGCCCGACGACGCCCATGGGTTTTCCGACTTACGGAGGTTGCGAAAACCATGCCGGCCGGCCAGGTGCTTCTTCACGCCATATTTGAAGGATCCTAGGTTGCACTTTGTAAATAATGACTTCCATGACATCCAAGTTCGTACATACAAGTTACATAAAAAAAATTGATTGGTGAAATATTGTGTTCTACAAGGGGTACATGTACAACCCCTATCAAATAATTTCATACCTTTGCATTAGCAAAAAAAGTTTAGTTTTCGTCACCACTTAATATACAAAAGCACATACATGGGGTCCATCATACATTTTCAGGTGGGCTTTAGTACCACCTTTTACTCCAGGGTGCTTGGAGTCTGTTCAATGTTTTTGAAAAACTGTTATTTTTTTCATTTTTGTTCTTATTATTTCCCACCCTTCTTTAAAAAAAATATGAATGGATGTACATTACTAATGAGAAAAAGAATTATTCAAATGTGTTGACAGTTTGCGGAGATATCGAATAACATACACACAACAAAAAAAAATTAACAAAAAAATAGCCAAGGTTCTCTTGATTGGCGCAGCGCGTGCCCGGCTGACGCCGACTCAAAAAATAACAAAAATCGTAACTACAAAAATGGCAATAATTTGTTTACTTTTTAGTGCTTTTTCTTTGAAGTCGGTTATTTTTTTTGTTAATTTTTTTTTATTTGTTTATTTTTAGTGAATCTGAAGTACACTTACTAATTTGTACACGTCCTTTCCAATAAAAAAAGAATCACCGAAATCAGTTAGCGCTATATTGAGTTATTCGTCCATTTGTCGCGCACATCTTAATACAAATTTAAGACTTATATGATTTTCTCATGGATATCATTGTCAGAACTTAACCAAATTAAAATGGGACCACTTGGGAAGCAGAAGCTTTCATTTAAAAAAATCTTCAAAATCGGTTCACCCAGGCAAAAGTTATGAGGTAACAAACATAAAAAAATAAAATAACATACAGACGAATTGATAACCTCCTCCGTTTTCCTGCACCTTGTTTGAAGTCGGGACCTCCTACCTGAACGTATTGGTATCATCAAGATTTTATGTATATCGTTTTAAGAACCTGGATGTATTTTTATTCGCTAGACGTGGGTGTTCGTAGACGCTGTTCTGAGAAAGGTACATTCATTTGACACCCAATAATGCGACGGATGTTTGACCGACGGTTACCGTTTAAAATGTCCCAGCTAAGATTACGCAACATATATTGTTGGAATCATTTCACATTTCTTGTATATTCTTTTTTCATGTACTGAACATGGATATCTAATAGGTACCAACCCGACCGGCACGATATTAGCCTAACAAACTACATGGGATCTAGGTGCCATGCCAGGACCGGCTACATTGAACTGGATGGAAAATTCATTTCATTGCCGCTTCGACCAACATTAATTCAATAGGACCGTACGGGCAGTACGAATCCTATCACCAAGTAAGGGACCTACAGTTTTACGTGGGATCCGAGCCCCGGCCAGCCTCAACGGTCTGAAACGGCCACCCACCTAGAAAACAACTGCGCTCAGAGTTGCTTCACCCATCTCATCGAATCGTGAGGCGTCGCGCCACCGGGCTACTAAGGCTGACCCGACTTTTCACATGGTCTAGAATTCATTCTTAGATAAATGAGTCTTCGTGTTTTTTTAGTTCGAGACAGCTTACAGCAAGTGTTCACAACAACCCCACGGTTGCTGGGGCCTCGGCATTACTGGTTAGGGGTCCGGGTATTCTCTATAAAAAAAGCTATATATATTACTATTCCTTGTGTATTCAATGTAAAGGTAATTTTAAATTATCCTACACTAAAAAAACTAATCAGTGAATCTAACTGTATTTCCAATAATAACAATCGTCTTGCAACTTTAAAATAGAGCCAACTAAGTAAATAGGTTACTCTAACTGAGCGAAAAGAGTTAGCTTTAAACATTATCATTCGTATTCAGAGAGAACCTGTCAAAACTTTGTACGAGATTAGCACCGGACTAACAATACAAAAACCGGTTTAGTCCGACCTCAATACTTACAATAGAGTACTAAAGTTAGTCCGCTCACTATTAATACTGCTGTAAATATTACTGTATCTTTAACTGTCTTCAATAACTGTTTTCTGTCACTGTTTCGCTAATTGTGTGAAAACTGTTTCTAGCTTTAATATTTTTCCATTCTTACTAACGTCTTATATTCAGTGAAAAGGTACTGACCAGTCTGTTAAAATTCATGGACATTTTGAAACTGGACAGTTGCACGCCTAATTTGTAGTCAGCCGTAATGTTCAATCAGTTAAGAAAATTATTTGATCTGAATCACGTGTTATTTTCACCAAGCGGTTCTGTCTAACTGCATTGGCTTATTACTAGATACTTACCGTAAAACATTAATAAAGGAGAAATATTTTACCATAAATGGCTGAATTGTAACTGTGCAAATAAAATTTTTTTTCAGTGTAAATATTCCAATCAATTTGAGCTTTTTAGGGTTCCGTGCCCAAAGGGTGCCAACGGAACCCTATTACTAAGCCTGCGCTGTCCGACCGTCCGTCCGTCCGTCACAGGGCTGCATCTCATGAACCGTAATAGGTAGGAAGCTGAAATTTTCACAGAGTGCGTATTTATTTTGCTGCTATAACAACAAATAGGTATAATTTCTAAATAATAAAAATTAAAGGGGGGCTCCGATACAAAAAACCCGATTTATTGTGGTTCATCGTGTGCAATGGTACGGAATCCTTCGTGGGCGACTCCGACCCGCTCTTGGCCGGTTTTTTTGTTGTAATTATTTTGTGAGCTAAAACACAACTGATTAATTATATATAAGGAAGGTCCTGGCATGGCACCTAGTTCCCATGTGGTGTGTTGGGCTAATACCATGACAAAACTTGTGGTATTAGCCATCCATGTCCAGTCACATAAAAAAAAAATGCACGACACTAGTCATATCACGTAACTACAGTTATACAGAGTGTTAACTGAGGTATGGTCCAAAAGCTAACCATGTATTCCTTGACATATTTGGAGCAAATAAGGTAGAAGACATTTTGTTATCAAACTCAAAAAAAATACCTCATCAATTTTTGTAAATACCTACACACAAAATGTATCGGGAGGACGATTTTTTTTCAGTCGTACAAATAATGTTATCTACCTTTTTGCTCCAAATATCCCAAGGAACACGTGGATAACGTTTGCACCATACCTCCGCTAACACCCTGTATAATAATATTTTTATTGAGTTGTAGCAGAAATTGCTACGAACGACCGTGTGTAATTATTTAAGTTCAGTTTAGTTTTTTTTTGGGACTTGACAAGGTGGCTAAAACCACACAACTACCGTTATGATACCACCACATTTCCGAAGGAATTAGATTACATCGCAGGACCTTCCCTTTATGAGCACGGTTATACTGAACTGTATGCAAAACACAGACAATTTTATATTACCGCTTCAATCGCTGGTCGGGCTTAACCCTACCACCTATTAGGGGAAGCGAACCTGCGGTTTTTCATGGGTTCTGAACGATGGAAGAGCTCGCATTCGTAACGAAATGCACTTATTTAACTCAGAAAGTGGTGCAAACCGGGCCGAGGATAAGAACCCATGACCTCTCACGTTAAAGGCAAGTCCTCTAGCACCTACACCACGAGCTGTCGAGTTGTTTATGCATTAAATGATTTCGCTAAATGTTGGACATCCCATTTTGGATGTTACTAGAACTCACTAGGCACCTACCATATCAATATGAAACATTTGGCATAATAATTTCTCCGAAACGCCTAGATTCTAAGGTGATAATCCCATCTATACTAATAATAAATCTGTAAGGGGTGTTCATGGAGTAAGTTGCTTTGTTTTCTAAGATACTTCGTTTGTAGACTTTATGTATGATACTAATGCACAATTGACGATTTTTAGAAATCAGTTCTGTATGTATGTGTGTATGTTCCTCCATAACTCTTAAACCGATTATCCGAATTAGATGAAACTTAGTGCACGGACATTTAACTACCCGGGAATCAGGATAGGCTAAATAGAATTCAGTTCCGCTTACGTTAAGATGTGGCTGTCATACAAACTGCAATTCTCTGCACGGCTCGGCGGAAGGGCGGCGGCTGGAAGGGGGGGGGGGGCTCGCTTACTTTTACTAATTGTACCGAAGTACGGCTTGGTATTTCCCGCAACATTAGGACTACTTGGCATCACGCTAAATCGCCAGAGGTGCGATCAATGGAATAAAATACTTATTACTTGAGAACCACATACTCGATTTCGATGCGGATTGTATCTACGTCTAGCCTGATTCTACTCAGAACTTATAGGCTACAAAATATAAAGCTTTATTACCAGAGGGGTGAGTAGGGAGTGTTATATTCTTGTAACTTGCGAACCACTAACCCGATTTATAAGCGTATTTTATCAACGTATAGCATCTCTGGGAGCAGTCAGGTTCGGGATGGGTTATCGTTTTCGATGTTGAGGCTGGCTGTGGGTAGGAGTCCTCGCAAAACTTACCTACGTTACACGTTACTTACTTACTAGGTAAGCAATGTAGCAGTGCACGTTCAGAAAGGTTCTGGCGGCAAATGATTTTTTTTAAATAGCCACCAAATGTCAACGAAGCTCTAAATGGGAATTATTGGATGTTTCTCATTAAATCATGATATTTCGGCTCAAACGATCTTTATAAAATTTGGTAGAAGGATACATTGTCCTGGACCAGTTTGACCCTTATTTGGACCAGCCATGTGGGCTACTTTTTATCCATGAAATTATTTAGCCGACACTAACCCGAGCGGAGCCGGGTACCGAAGCTAGTAATAAATATGGGAGGTAAGTATTTAAAAAAAAATAGTAATATTTCGTTGCGGCAAACTTATATGTTTATACAAGCTGTTAGCGGAGGTTTGACCATGGGTTTTAACGTTAACCAGGTGTTCCTTGGCCCACTTTTAGAGCAAAAAACGTTGATAATATTTAGTTTTACGGCTTGAAAATAGTTCGCCATCTCCCCATACATTTTGTTCATACCTACACGTTAAAATGTATGGATCTGGAAAAATATAGCACCAGGTATAAAGCCTGTGCTCTCTATAGGTGAGTGTCCGCAATGCCACGGAACCCTAAATGTATTGTGCGGAACCAATAATGTCAGCTGTCGAATGAGAAGCTCCGCCGCCCCGAGCCCCGCGACCGTCCAACAGAGAGCGCTTTGAGACGATGTAAGCGCATTAGAACACAAAGACATCTCCCCAGCAGACAGTGGGCTGAATTTTTGCTTACGGCTTCTCCTTTAATGGGTAATGCAACTTTTATTACAAAGCTTCCTGGGGCTTATCAAGCAGACGCTAAAATTGGTGTATCTTTTTATGTGGATCGTAAAGTTTGATTAAAATTTATTGGTCCGAACTGCGGCGGAGGATTAAACAGATACGGAAGGAGCTGGCTCGGTGAAGACGTTTGCCACGTCTCGGCTTTAACAGCCTCGCATCATATCAGTCTAGACGTACGATACAAGTGGGGTCGTTACTTCCATGTTGCTGGTAGTAAAGTTCGCAAAAACTTTCGAAATTTTCGTGTTTTCCATCCAGTTCAATGTAGCCGTGCTCATAAAGGGAAAGTCCTGGCATGGCACCTAATTCCTTCGGGAATGTGGTGTATTGGGCTAATATTATAACGGTAGTTGTGTGGTATCAGGCATCCATGTCAGGTCGCATAAAAAAAACCAATTTATTTTGAATGAACGACGACTGAAGAATTTTAAAGTTAGCCATCGATCTGAGTTTGGTGAAGATTTTTTAGCAGTAATCAGGTTGTAAAGGATGCCCTTTGCATCCTTGAAGCGGGTCAGTATTATCGACAACTGAAGTGTTGACATGAAACATAAAATCATACAAAAGAGTCACATACATTGATGTGTATTCTTAGAGTCAGATGGATGATTCAACCATTCTCTAAGAATACGGTTGATGTATTGTATATTTAGAGTCACATTGAGGAATATTTTGGAATCGATTTTTTGTTTATTTCTAGAGTCAGATTTATTTGTGTCAGTCAAATTGATGAGCATTTTAGAGTCACCTAGATGTGTCAAATTGTCAGACTTTATACAGTCAAATTGGTGTGATTTTTTCACAGTTATAGTGACGTGTATTATCACTGTATTTTCAGTTACATTGCTTTGTCAACCTGTGCCTTTGGAAAAGTCACATTAGTGTGTATTTTAGAGTCATATTGATGTGTATTTTAGAGTCAGGATTTAATACTTCCAATGTATCGTACAATACGTGTTGTGAGGATCCTAGAACAGGATTCTGTCAGGCAATGAACGCGCCGCGGTAGCCCAATGAATTCTAGGACAATGCGATCGGCGGCTGAGGCGGCGGCGGCGGCGGAAGCGAGGCAGGCTCACCTCACAGTTGGTTCAGCCGCTTTGTGATGCAGACACGAATACGAAGGCTTTGTTCGTTTTCAGCGACCGCAATAATCCGCGCAGCATCGACTGGCCCCGCGCACCCCCGCCCCGCCGCCGCCCCGCCGCCGCTCCGCCGCGCCGCGCGCCGCTCGGACCAACTGCCGTTTTTGTTGATGCTCCATTCAAACCAGAGCGCCGAGCTTTTTGTACTCTTTCAAATAGGTCAGCTAGTGCCGTTGTCAAACTTTCTTTTAATACTTTACGCCGTCTTCTGGGCTTTTTAGGGTTCCGTACCCAAAGAGTGCCAACGGAACCCTATTACTAAGCCTCTGCTCTCCGTCCGTCTATCTGTCCGTTCGTCCGTCCGTCCGTCTGTCACAGGGCTGTATCTCATGAACCGTAATAGCTAGGCAGCTGATTTTTTTACAGAGTGTGTATTAATTTTGCTGTTATAACAAAAAATATGCAAAATAATAAAAAATAAAGGGGGCCCATACAATAAACGTAATTGTATGTGTATTAAATCTTGTATGATGGTACGTTACGGAACCCTACGCGTGCGAGTCTGACTCGCACTCGGCCGGTTTTTTTATGTAACTCGACATGGATGGCTAATAATACCAAACTGACCGTCAAATATTAGCCTAACACACCTCATGGGAAATATGTGCCATGCCAGGACCTTCCTTATATTGCTCGGTTACATTGAACTGGATGGAAAACACGGACAATTTTCATTGCCGCTTCGACCATCGTTCATTATATTCGATGGTACCAACCCGGGCAGATTAAGCTTACCACCTAATAGTAAGGGCCTACAGTTTTACTAGGAATCCGCAACACGGTCAGCCTCAATGCTTGAAAATGGTCACCCATCCAAAACCCAAACACGCTTAGAGGTGCTTCACCCAACTTAAAGAACCGCAAGTCGACGCACCACTGGGATACCGAGGCTGAATCTACCGAGGCTACTTAAATCCGAGCTATCGAAAAAATATGGACTAAAAAATATATATAACATTCCATGACGTTAGGTTGCTTTGGCACATGTGAACTATCAATTTATAAAATAAATCGTCAGAATCGATCTTCTATGCATTGAACACAGAAAGTGAGCTGAGCACGCAAACGAAGTCATGCTTCGAATAGGCCTCACTATTCGTATACATATCGTGAGAAATAATGCGAGAAAATAAGAAAGGATCCCATGTGAGTATATCCTGAGCTATGGATGAAGCGAAAAAATACCTAAATGCACCTACTAATGTAGCATGGCGAAAGGTGTCTACGTTTTTTATTTAAAGGATTCTGCCTCAAATAGTTACTATGGGGCTGGCATAGCCAAACATGGCTAAAGCCCTAACCAAATCAATAGAAAAAAAAGGATTCTGGAACGGATGTATTGAAAACCAACTTAGCAGCGCGAGCTGCGTACCGGCTGAGTGCACAACCTTTCAGTGAAGCACTATAATTGTAAACGTCTATATGTATACTTGTTTGTGTTAAGTTATTTCTTTTTCATTAATTCCTGTTTACTGTTGTATTTTTATGTGTATTGCTGTGAATAAACGATTTCATTATTATTATTACATTTCCATGTGTGAGCAGGTACCCACCAAAAAATTACATATTTGTTGCAAATTATTGCAAATGTTAAAGTAACTCTTTCTGTTGCATTTGTATGCCTAAACCACTGAATAAATGTTGATGATTCGGTATATAGATAGTCATAGTCATAGATAAGATAAAGTAAAAGATAGTCATAGATAGACAAAGGTTACCTTTAAAATTAAACTCGCAGGGGATGAAATAATATTTATAATATGTATGTTAAAATGTTAATAATACACTGACAATATTATTCACAACTTTAGATTACCATTAAAAAAAAATTAACATTGCAAGGTTGTGACAGATGGACAAACAGACGGATGAAATATGTAAAAATACAAGTTCCTGACTTTTTTTCGCTCCTCGAACATATTTACTTTCTATAACCTACGAAAATAGTTCTATATTGTACTCTGGAGGTTTGAAACTGAATCTTAAAATTGCATTAAACATACTGATTTACGAGTACATTGCGATGTCTTCCACATGGTCTTATTTGAGTACTCTTGGCAAAATTCCTTAGAGTTCAGCACGTCTAAAATGTTTTGTCCGACAACGTTCTTAGTTCTCCCTCCACAGAAGTATTTTCGATGCGGAACTGAAAACAACAGCAAAGGAAAGAAAAAGAATGCTCGATCGTTTAAGGGTCCAAACCGCGGAACGGCGAGACGAGCCAAATCACCTTCCATTCAATCAATCAGCCGTCAATGTCGCTGTTGTGATTTGTTATTGGCGAAGATAGAGGCGCACGAGGTCTCCATTAGGTTGATTGGACGTGGAGTGGGTTGCGTGACGTGGCGTGGCGTGGCGTGGCGTGGCGGGATGGGGCGGAGTGCTGGTACCACGAGCAGCGAGCATGCGAGGACGGAAGCAGCGATTGAAACTCATTCGTACGGCGGCAGATTAGCAGCGAGTTAGTGGAAAACTTCGAACCGAGCCCGAAGTCCCAGTTGTCACCTAAATTGGCGTTTACAACAAACCGATCGACTGGCGTTTTCAAATTTATGGAGCAATTGAAGAGCGCGCGCAGTGGGCGTTAATGGAACCAACATATGCGAGTCCAAGTTTGATTTGACAGCTTACTCAACGTTGCCGTAAATACGTCGACGTTGCCGTTTACGCCGACTCCGCGTTTTCATACAAATCGGAAGTCCGAGTTTGACTTTGACAGCTTGAAGAAGTAACACCACAGAATATCTAGTAAAAACTTGAATGGAATTTGACGTTTTTACGGAAAACGCCAGTCGATCGGTTTGCCGTAAACGCCAATTTAGGTGACAACTGGGACTAGAGGCTCTGTAGTTACTTCGCTTACGAATTCGAGACGCCCAACATCGAATGTCTGAATTCACGAATGACTGTTTACATGCTCTTAAAGTTTTACTAAGTTTTTTGAAAGACATTTTGGATTCTAAAAGATATTGTCAAGATCTACGTTTTAATTTTGTTAATATACCTTTTAGATTGGCAAATATTGGCTACAGAACGTTGGAAAAAGTGGTATTTTTTTACCTTCATTTCAGATTTATCTTTACTAAAAAAAAAGAAATTTACTGATTGAATAAAAAAACGGGCATAAAATTAAGCTTTCTCAGGGGACGAAATAAAATCTGACATCTTTTAGGGGTAGGGAAGCGTTATTTTAATGGCAGTCACCATGCAAAATTTTTCTTTGGCCAATGGACACACAAGGCATTTCTTAAAATGTACAAATATGTGATTTCCGCTGCCCTCACGATAGCCTTAATATCGTTCTGTGCAGTTCTCAAGTGTTCTTACGTGCCGTTGGAACTCCATAAAATCAGTAGTTACCGAATTCGTAATAGAGCTCACTCGCCGGCCCTCTTTGTATGTAAAAGTGACGTCGCCGTTGAGTTTCTGTTGTTACTCCTGTGCTTCCATGCTCGCTAACTACGAGAGTGGCCGCCCGTCTTCGATTCGTAGACAAAAGATCACTTCTGAGAACCTAACAACGCTGCCGTCGGTGGCGGGACGCGTGAGTGTCTTATTGTAAATGTCTTATTCCGACATGCTGGAGACAAGAGCGGTCACCTTTTCGTAAGTGTCATAGGTCTCCGTTCGACATTATAACCAACGAAATAAAAAGTCACGGAACTAAAAGTCTAAATCTTTCAGCAAGAGTTCGTGTAGAGAATATTTTTAGGGTTCCGTACCCAAAGGGTGCCAACGGAACTCTATTACTAAGCCTTCGCTGTCTATCCCTCCGTCCATCCGTCTATCCATCCGTCTGTCACAGGGCTGTATCTCATGAACCGTAATAGGTAGGCAGCTGATTTTTTCACAGGGTGTACCTATATTTATTTTGCTGCTATAACATCAATTAAGAAAAGGTAAAATCGAAAAATAATAAATATTAAAGGGGGGCCTATTCAAAAAACGTATTTTTTTGTGTTAAATCTTTTACAATGGTACGGAACCCTTCGTGTGCGAGTCCCACTCGTACTTGGCTGGTTTTTTTACATTTAACATGATTTAGAGACTAGTTCACTCGTTTCCAGGTCACTCAATGAGCTATGAAAGGGTCATTATAGGCATTTCTCTGAGGGATAAGATCGGCAATGTGGTTAATCCGCCGGAGAATGAAAAGATACCAACATAGCCCACATGATCAGCAAGTTGAAGTGGCAATGGTGAGGCCATGGACACGGATAATCGACAACCGATGGAGCAGGTGAGTTTTTGATGGCGCAGCGTTTCTAAAAATCGAATCATAAGTAAACATCATCCATTATCACCCATGTTTCGCCCAATGATGTCAACTTATGAAACAATCACAGAAACCGGTAACATCAATTTATTTTATTTTTTTTTATTTTATTTTATTTTATTTGGGAAATCAACAGCGTGTTACATCACAAGTTAACATAATACATGAGCTAAAATATGTTGCCAATTACAGATTTCCTCTAATATAAACAAAGTAAAAGTAGACACCAGACGAAAGAACCCTTTCTAAATGAGATAGCTAAATTATAAATTGGACGAATTTATAGAAAATAAGGATTTTACTTAAGGCATATTAATTATTAACGTGACATAATTTTATAAACATTAAAGGCGCGACGCCTTGCGGATCGATAAGCTTGGTGAAGCACCCCTGAGCGCGGTTGGGATCTGGATGGGTGACCATTTTAAACCGTTGAGACTGGCCGTGGTTCGGATTCTACGTAAAACTGTAGGTCCCCTTCCTTAATCCCGCCCGGGTTGGTACCATCGCCTTGAATGAACGATGGTCGAAGCGGCAATGAAAATTGTCCGTGTTTTCCATCCAGTCCAATGTAGCCGGGCAATATAAGGTAGCTCGTGGCGTGGCGCCTAGTTCCCATGCGGTGAGTTAGGTTATCTGACGGCCAGTCTGGTATTAGCCATCCATGTCCAGCTACGGGAAGGGAAGGGAATAAAGGGAAGGTCCTGACATGGCACCTAATTCCTTGGGGAATGTGGTGTATTTGGCTAATATAATAATGGTAGTTGTGTGGTATTAGCCATCCATGTCAGGTCGCATAAAAAAAACATTAAAAAAAATACTAAGCAAGTATACTGAAGAACAACAACACATTCGTTGACACCTACATTCGGAACTAATCAAACTTTCACGCCACCCTGCGATTCGATGGGCCATAAGCGCGCCACCGTCGCCATATCGGCTAAGTTTTCCCAGTGCAGTTGTTAGATGTGCGGGACCCCCATTCGGCGGGACGTTTACCGGCGGCGGCGGCGGCGGCGGCGGCGGGACGCCCGGGTGATGCGACAACAAAAACTTTTCGCATAAAGGCCGCACGACAGCGGTTGTCCTTAAAGGACCCTCCGTCGTCTCACTGCGAATGTCCGTGTCACGCGTATTTGCTTATTGGGGAGCGATGTGACCGCTCTCACCTTTTTAGGGTTCCGTACCCAAAGGTTGCCCACGGAACCCTATTACTAAGCCTCCGCTGTCCGTCCGTCCGTCACAGGGCTGTATCTCATGAAATGTAATAGGTAGGCAGCTGAAATTTTCACAGAATATGTATTTATTTTGCCGCTATAACTACAAATAAGTAAAATTGAAAAATCATACAAAATAAAGAGCCCCCTCATACCAAAACATGATTTTTTTGAGTTAAATCTTGTACGATGGTACGGGACCCTTCGTGTGCGAGTCCGGCTCGCACTTGGCCGGTTTTAATATTTAAGATGCAAAGCTTTGTGTCCGGGATGAAGGGGTACGACTCGGACTCGGAAATAGCGCTCAGGAAAGGTTGTTGTGGTCAATCGATGAGAGGGAATAAAAAGTTGGGGAGGCTTAAACGTTTAGGAAAATATATTTGGACAGTATCAATGGCAACATTTATTATCACTAAAACCGGCCAAGTGCGAGTCGGACTCGCAACGAAGGGATCCGTACCATCGTAAAAGGTTTAACACAAAAAAATCACGATTTTTGTATGGGACCCCCCTTTATTTTTTATTATTTTACCTATTTGTTGTTATAGCGGCAAAATAAATACACACTCTGAAAAATTTCAGCTGCCTACCTATTACGGTTCATGAGATACAGCCCTGTGACAGACGGACGGACGGACGGACGGAAAGCGGAGGATTAGTAATAGGGTTCCGTTTTCACCCTTTGGGTACGGAACCCTAATAATAAAAACAAATAAATTGTCAGTTTAAAAAAAACACATTTTTCTTGAATTTTAAATGGCTCGAAAAGTATTTTTTTATAACCATTACAAACGAGACATACACATATATGCTTTTCTACGTCAATGCTATCAACGAAATGATAATATTAGTGTAAAGTCAATATTCCTGTTTCGAAGGATCCGACTTTGAAGATACATTAATCTCCTTACCCGTGAGCTAAATCAAAATCGTCTTCACAAATCGATTACTATCTTGGCCAGAGCGGGCCCCTACGTGAGCAGGTCGGGCGGTGCGGGGTTTCCGGTCTAGCGGCATGAAATCACGGTGCTTCAAGCCGTCCATTCGGTGAACCGAATTTCCGTAATTTCTCATAATATTTCTTATTAAGGTGGCCCAACCCGGCGGGACTAACTCATTCGCGGGCACACGGTACAAAACCGTGCTGTGGCGCTCTGGGACCTTCTCTGTTTCAAAGAAAAAGACAGGCTCCATGATGAGGAAGATGCAATAATTCCACCATAAAGACAATGTGCATAGTGTATGATTTGGTAAGATTTACGAAAATTTTAATTTCAAAACGACTTATAGCTAAAAGTAATCCATGACCGCTGTAGTAAAAAATGTAACCAAAAACAAAGAGACTATAAATCTTGATTAAATAAGCTATGTCTGATGACTAATCTTTTTAAGATATTCTTACTTTATCATTGCGTAATCCACCTCCAAAGTTATTGTATAAGACGCGCGAAAAAATCGAACTTTCGGACCTTATAACTTAGAAATCAAACACAATTTTACAATGCCAACAGTCATCAGACAACTCGTTCGATCGAATAAAACTATTTTGAGCAAAATTTGGGATCTCTAACAAGAAATATGGGCGTGATCTTCTTTCCCCGTTTGTATGGGGAGTTGACCGGGATGGCCCACCTTAAAATATTTATCTGCGAACATCAAATCTTCACGCGTGAGAGTTGAAACCTGCGTAAGTATGTTTTAAAGAAATCAACTGTATTGAAATAACGAGTATTTGCTCGGTATTAGTATAACTAGTAGCTGCACGACAGTTCTAAACATTTCCATGGATAAAGCAGACGCACGTACCTGGAACGACACGTGTGACAGTTGAGGTAAGAGCCACGGGAGTCCCTGAGGCAGATCGATTTCATCCCCACGTAGTAACGTACGCGTCACGCGTGCCGCCCCCTACCACTCCCGTCTCCCGGCGCCCCGACACGACAAACAATGCCCGCCATCCTCCGACAGAACGTCCGTCGCGGGCCCAATAGTTTAGATAAAAGATTAAACGGGTGAGGCCGGCGCGGTACATCGGTACCCGGGACACGTCGCGGCGGGCGGCGGCGGTCGGCGGCGGCGGTCCCGCGGGAGGGGGGAGGCGACGGCGGACTCGACGAGTAAAGTTCGCTAATTGGTCGTACGGAATGCACATTTAGGGATTTCAAAAGGCTTCGTCTGGGCCCTAACGACAGTTTAATATTTTAATCATGGAACGGTGGCATGCTTTTTAACTGAAATGTGCCGCCGACGAGAGATTTCTGCGGCTGTGGCGTGTTATGGAAAAGTTATTGCAGAAATTGGGCTGAAGAAGTAAGACACCGTTCGAGGGTATTGCAAAAATAAATTGTTTGAAATAAATATAAATATTGAAAATATGGCTAATCGACACTTTTCTTTCTACTGCAAATTAGTGTGCCATGCTCTGCGCGTGTGTTGGAATCGAATAGGATCAGAGGGGGGGGGGGGGGGTCAGCATTTCTGAGAGGATGGAGATCCTAATATGCTTCTATGGTCGCCGACCAGAAGGGTAGTCTGACACTGTAACAAGAGTGAAATAAAAAAAGGTGAAAGATAAAAAGCAATAGACAAATCTGTGTTTGCTTTTTGACACACTTAACTTTATTTTTCACCGTACTCTGAATCTACCCCTTTCTATACATTTTCCTTTATCCGATCTTCTCTAAACCTAACCGTCTTCTTTATCTCCCAGCCACTCCCGCCGTTCGCGCCACACCACACTTACCCCTTTCCCCCCTGCCTCACCCGTCACTCCACACTGCTCGGTGAAGGGATATTGACACGGAAAATCTCTCTCTAAATGTGGATAAAGTTATCTCCGACGCACTCACACGCTAATGTAGCCGGCTACTTGCCACATGTGGGTACTTATTCGCCGCTGCCGTTATAGGGTTGCTACTACCTAGCGCTGCCGCGTGCCACTGCACGCAACCGCCACGCAACCGCCACGAAACCGCCGCGAAACCGCTACCCTACCGCTACCCTCCCGTTACCCAGCCGCCACGCAACCGACGCGATGCTCAGGTATACCTCTGTTATCCCCAAGAAAACAAGTGTTATCAGATGATCGAATCCAGAATCGTTTTATGAATAATGTATGCTTATCGTTAGTTTTAAATCAGTTTTCTCTGTTATATTAGATTAAAATAAGTGTTTTATGAATGATTGAAGTAAGTAATACTCATGATAGTAGGAAATGCATAATTCATCGCATTGGATGAACGATGGTCGAAGCGGCAATGAAAACTGTCCGTGTTTTCCATCCAGTTCAATGTAGCCGTGCAATATAAGGAAGGTCCTGGCATGGCACCTAGTTCCCATGTGGTGTGTTGGGCTAATACCATGACAGAAGGTGTGGTATTAGCCATCCATGTCCAGTCACATAAAAAAAAAAAATGAAAAAAATTATTATATTCTTAAACTTATTAATTATTTTATATTTTTAGCCATCCTTTTTTATGTATGAAAGCTTATGTTGAGAATCCGATCATTCCGAATGATTTCAGAAATCAAATTGGTTGACATGCGTGCCTAGGTCGCTGCAATACTAGTTACCTAGAATATACGCCTCATGAAGACTGCGATAGCGGCGGCGGCGGTGGAGGCAGAGCGCAGTCCGACTGAAATAGGATCGACCGAGCCGAAACCTTGCAAAACTCATTACAAGATGTAGGAGAAAGAGGCTAACCTTCCCTCAGACCCCATTAAGCAATGCCAAATGATATTTTGTCCCTTTAGCTACGAGTCACGGGATACACATGCAAGATAGACGTTAATCATTTCAATCTATGAAAGAGCGTCGGAACACAGCGAGAACAAGTAATAAATGTATCTATATAAAAACAGGCCAAGTACGAGTCGGACTCGCACACGAAGGGTTCCGTACCATCGTACAAGATTTAACAAAAAAAAATCAGGTTTTTTGTATGGGACCCCCATATAATTATCATTATTATTTTATTTTATCTATTTGTTGTTATAGCGGCAAAATAAAGACACACTCTGTGAAAATTTCAGCTGCCTACCTATTACGATACGTTCATGAGATACAGCCCTGTGACGGACGGACGGACGGACGGACAGCGGAGGCTTAGTAATAGGGTTCCGTTTTTAACCTTTGGGTACGGAACCCTAAAAAGGACTTAAAAAAACTGCTTACAGTTTCATACTTGATTCAGTATCTGAAATAGAACAAAGTTTGCTAACAATGCATTTATTTTAACTTATATTACAAGTATAATTGATACAGTTACCGTCGGTTCAATTAGTTTTATAACAACTTACAAATACGAAACATCAGATATTGCTTACTATTACTACGAAACGCTTCTATCATTATTTTATACTTTGTTGATTTAGAATATTGTTGAACGAATTATAGTATTTTCTCGTAGATAAATTGTCGATGCAGACTATTATCGTACACACTAATTATGAAGGTCTGTTATAGAAATCAATGGAAATCCTGATATGCACGGACAATACTCGATTTTACCGTATCGTCTTATCTGTAATTATTTATTTGCTCGGCAACATTATTTCGTGGTTTAGGTTATTTTAAACATGCAATGTCACAAATATTGAATTTATTTATTTATTTATTATTATTATATTAATATTTATATATTAAAGGGATTGTAAAAGAACCCTGCACCCAAAATTTCAGTAATGGTCGCAGCATTCCGACTCGACTGATCGTACCAGTCGCGCGGGTTTAGCTAACAGTCATTTATATGGAGCGGGGGCTCCCATTGCACGGCAAATACAAACCCCAATTTAATCTCTGCTTTCGTTTTATTCCTGCCCAATGAAGAGAAAACTTTATTTCGCAGCAAACGAGGGAAATCGCCTCCTTTTTCCAGATAGACGATTTCTGTTTCTGCGTTCGGACGTTATTGAATGGTGGAAGTCTTCCCTGAGAATACCTTAGTAGATATGTGAGGGGCGGGAGATGCGCGCGCGGGAGGGGGGGGGAGGGTTACTTCCGGCAGGTGACAGTTGCGATTTCATTCATTAGTTAGAGAAGGCCCTTCCGCCCCTGTCATGGTGGTTTGATTTTATACCTGTTAACATGTACACTATCACAACATTGCTGTTTATCGTTTACTAGCAGCCCGTCCCGGCTTTGCACGGGCATAATGTCATTTAAAAACATATTATTTTGACACAATGATACACAAATAAACCATTTTTACGTAGAGTTCCTACATTGAGATATTTGAAATAAAAAAAACTTATATATTATTATTACATGATTATTAGATATTAGAGAAATAATAAATTCAAAGTGCTATAGGGAGAACCGCGGCCTCCGAGGCACGTTCCCGCCGCCCCGGCCGGCCGGTACCGCCGCCAACACTACATCCCGCAATTTTTAAATCTATAATATCTTCGAAAATATTAATTTAAATCATATGCTGTAAAGGGCCGTATAGATCTATATTAAATAAACAATGTATTTAAGGTATTTCATTGGATCAGAATTAATGCTGTATTGGTTAAAATCGCTTCGAAAATTAGCCATTATTTGTCGTAAAAAGTAAATGAGAAAAAAAAATTATTGTGGGATATCCATAAGAGATAGATGTATACCATCACGGAGTTTTCTGTAGACCTTTTCAATGTTTACAATACTTAGTACATTATTTTGATAAATCTCGTAGGGTTCAGCCTGCGTTTGCAATGTAAGCGGAAAAAAAATATTTTTTTACGACATCACATTGGAAACCTCAAAAATAACAGTATTTCTCCAATACTTAATGGATGTTATTATACATATAAACCTTCCTCTTGAATCACTCTATCTATTAAAAAAAACCGCATCAAAATCCGTTGCGTAGTTTAAAAGATTTAAGCGTACATGGGGATATAGGGACAGAGAAAGCGACTTTGTTTTATACTATGTAGTGATAGTGATTCATCATCCATGGGCAGTACTAATAAAGTAAAATATAATAATAAATAAATAATAAAGTACTATATAAAATAAAAGGCAGGTAAATGTGTTGTCATATTTTATCAGCAGCTAGTTCAAAAATCACCACGAAGACGAACTAGTAAGAATCTTCGCTAAATATATTTTTAACTTCCACTTAGTAGAAGTTTACAAAAGTTTTTGTCACTGCTTACAGACTACGACTTATTGGTACCCGTTTGTGTAAATAAATTATTTTAATCCCTTGTAACATGAATAGTAAGCATTTATCATTGATGATAGAAGAAAAACACTAGTAAATACGCCAAAGTATATTAAATTCACGAAAATCAATCATCAATTATTTTTTGTATTATGAGGTCAGTGTATTACTTTTGAGATTACCGCTGTCGTTAGACATGTTTGAAAAAGGAGAATGTCTCTTCCCGTCGCATGAAAAGCCGTAACAGTTTTAGGGTTCCGTACCCAAAGGGTACCAACGGAACCCTATTACTAAGCCTCCTCTGTCCGTCCGTCCGTCTGTCACAGGGCTGTATCTCATGAACCCGTAATAGGTAGGTAGCTGAAATTTACACAGAACCGCTATAACAACAAATAGGTAAAATTAAAAAATAATAAAAATTAAAGGGGGCCCCGGTACAAAAAATGTGATATTTTTAAAAATCTTGAACGATCGTACGGAACCCTTCGTGTGCGAGTCCGACTCGCACTTGGCCGGTTTTTCAAACAGGTCAGTGTATTGTAAGGAGTAGACAATGTTACCTATTACTTTAGTGCTGTCTAGCCCACTCCTATACAATTTCGTCCCTGCCTGCTGTCTTGGTCACGCCCCTCAGATATTTTTTATTGTTCCCGCATTAATTTATGCAATCTGGAATGTTGATTCTTGAGAAGGTTATTGTCTCGCAGTGACGTCGTCTGGGAGAAGTTCCCATTCCTATATTAATATTAATTAAAAGTCGGAATAATTGAATGAATAAGCATTGTTTGCGACGAGTTTCTTTCAGGGCAAAGTAATTATGTTTGGAAAGTCCCTCTCGGCTCCCGGAGCTCTGTTGTTGGCGGGTCAAATGTCTTTCAAAGAGAACTTCTGTCATTATCCGCACATTTGAGTGCGTTTTTCTGACTTCTCTATTTATGATATATTTATGTCACGAGGTACCTGTTTTCTTTGTGCTTTCCCGATGGTTTTTTGTGGTTTTATTGCTTGAATCACTTTTTGATTGGTTTTATTTTAAAAAAGAACTTGATAATATTTTTTCTTACAGGTAGAAAATTACAGCGGCACTAAGTTTTACTTTAGCCAGATTTGTTTGAATATTTTTTTACTCTACATTTTTTTTTTATACTAAATTTCTATGTCTACTCTTAAGGTGGCCCAACCCGCTCATCTACCCATACAAAAGGGGAAAGAAGATCACGCCCATATTTCTTGTCAGAGATCCAAAATTTTGCTCAAAATAGCTTTATTTGATCGAACTAGATGTCTGATGACCATTGGCATTGTAAAATTGTGTTTGGTTTCTAAGTTATAAGGTCCGAAACTTCGAATCTTTCGCGCGTTTTGTACAATAATTTTGGAGGTGGATTACGCAATGATAAAGTAAGAATATCGTATAAAGATTTGTCATCAGACATAGCTTATTTAAGGGCCTGGTACTAGCCAAATCGCAAAGTTAGACGAGGCACCCCAAGTTAACTAACTAAGTCTGACGATTATAAGTGTCATTCTTACAATATATGATTCCTTGTCTAGGAATTGAATTATTTTCGTTAATGTATGTTTCCTTTTTCTATACAAAATACATTGCGGAAACGGTGTCCATTTCCGAACTTTTTTGACTAAATGTAGAAATCTAAAAGCAAATGGATTTTTTTGTTTATGCATATATGCTGTTTTTGCTTATATCTAGAAATCGAATTACTTTCAGATTTCTAATGAGAAAAATCACCTTTTTTATTTTTATTATTATTTAAATAAATGATGGAATAAAAAAATATTAACAATCCATTATCAATCTGGAGTTCTATTTGGATTTGCTGAAGCGTTTCACTACATATTATTACATTTGTTATAAAGTGCATTTGTATGGCGCGAGTAGTTGGCTAGTCCTAGCGCCTTAATCAAGATTTATGATCTCTTTGGTTTTTGTTAGATTTTGGACTACAGCGGTCGTGGTTTACTTTTAGCTATAAGTCGTTTTGAAATTAAAATTTTCGTAAATCTTACCAAATTATACACTATGCACATTATCTTTTTTGTGGACATGTTGCATCTTCCTCATCACGGAGCCTGTCTTATTCTTTGAAACAAAGAAGGACCCAGAGCGCAACAGCACGGTTTTGTACGGTGCCCGCGAATGAGTTAGGCCCGCCGGGTTGGGCCACCTTAAATATGGCTCTGCTCCTAGACGATTCAAATCTTGTAATTTCGCAGGTAACGAATTGTCACAACCGCCGAATATGTGTCACTACTTTGGAACTTTTCACCACAATATCTGTCTATTATTTACGGTACAGCATGAATACGGCGGGCAGTGGCATGATGAAATGTTATATCAAAATGTCAAAAGCTATTTCAGCATTTCGGTATTTCTTAGAGTAAGGTTGTTATTAATAGAATGCAATGCTTTGTATTCCTAATATAATTTCAGCCTAGTTAGCCCAGTGGCGCGACGCCTTGCGATTCGATAAGCTGGGTGGAGCACTTCTGAGCGCGGTTGGGTTCTGGATGGGTGACCATTTTCAACGGTTAAGGCTGGCCCTGGTTCGGATTCCACGTAAAATTGTAGGTCCCCTTCCTTCCTTACTAGGTGGGATGGATATTCCCGCCCGTTTGGTACCATCGCATTGAATGAATGATGGTCGAAGCAGCAATAGCAAATGTCCGTGTTTTCCATCCCGTTCAATGCAGCCGAGAAATATTAGTAAGGTCCTGGCATCACAACTAGTTTCCATGTGGTGTGTTAGGTTAATATCTGACGGTGAGTTTGCTATTAGCCATCCATATCCAGTTACATACACAAAATAAATTAAGAATATTTATACCAACAGTTAAGGTTGGCCGCATTAGAAAATTTCGCCTCCAATACAAACGTAGTTTACTAATCATTTGAAAACGACTGTTCCAATTTACTTGATATTTGGTATCTCAAATCAGGCAACAAATATCTGTGTCTGCATGTTTTTTTTTTTCGGTTAAAATATCCTGAGTCAAACCACAGAGAAAACAAAATTCGTATGAAGATTTTCTTTTTGCTTTTATTTGATTCGGTTTGGATTTTTCAAAAAAACAAAAGCGTGCAGACACAGATATTTAATGTTTGAAATTATATATCAAATATCAATTCAATTGTAACAGTGGTTTTCAAATGATTAGTAAACTACGTTTGTATGGAGAGCATAGCTTACGGGCCGTTCTTAACAGCCCCGTGTCTCTCGGAGCAAAGGTTTTTTTTGTTTTTACTTACAGGTGACGTTATATAGCGCATCTATTCTTGAACTGTCTCTGTTTTATTACAGTGTGTCAAAAGGAAGCACTTTATCAGCCTCAGTATCATTGGTAAACGTAATCATAAAGGAAATCAACGTTACACCCCCGCCAACGTGTGATTAAACACAACTTCGTGTGGTTAGTTAAAAGTGACGTGTTTAAACCACAGACCTAGCATGAGCACGATGTGCTTACAAGACGAACAAAGTGCGGGAGTGAGATGTTAACTTAAGAAACACTACGTTGGAGAGTTGGAGAGTTGGAGAGAGACGTAGCATACCCTATGAGACCGCTTTTCGAATCGTTATCAGTACCTAGGGTCCGCGCTCGTGTAAGGTGAAGTGTTTTTCGTGAATTATTTATAATTTCGCAAGTTTTCGTTAGAGAAAGCAAGGAAACCTTAAATTTGTAAATTGTAAGTTTTTTATTAAATTTAGTAAAAAAAGAAAAGTCAGTAAATATTTTATGAATTTCGATTGAAATTGTAGATAAAGTGTCAATTTATAAAGTTTTTTGAAAATCTAATTGTCATATTATTATCTAGCGATCGTTTACTTTTACATTTCTAATGCGAAAGCTCGATATTTTTAATGTTATAATTATTATTAATTTAAGTCTGAAATTACATTTGAATTTACTGAGCTGCACTACACATTTTTTCGAAGGACATTTGTATGGTGCTTCGAGTTCTCCAAGCGCCTTAATGCCAGTTACCTAAATGTCCCGAAACATCGTATTTTTTTTAATATGCTTCAATAAATATCAGCGTACGTGGCTAGACTAGCGACGCGTCGGGTTCGCTTTCCGACTTCACTCATGTGTTCATATTAGTTTGTAACATTCTAAAAAAATAATATTCGCAACGTACTCCATCGTCGAGGCAGACATATTGCAGCCAATTAAGAGTATTGATTGCAGCGTACAGGAGGGGCGGTGGGGCTCCTAGCTATTACTTATTCTATAGTACGAGTATTTGATGCAGCATTACATGTTGGCATGCTATTGTATTTTATATTTTTGAGAACATTTAAGAAACCATTTTCATTAAAAGTTTCTTTCAAATTATAATAAAAGCTTGTAAGCACACTTATGCCACCAGAAGGAGCCACCGAAGTAGTGTGAGAATTCATTAGCGGCCTGCATGCCAAGATACCATTTAATAGTCATTTTCATATCAGACCACTGTGGTCTAATAATTACAATGGTGATGGTATAACAGAAAAAAAGTGATGTGTAAAATGAGAAAGTGGTGCCTTTTTGACGTATATAAACATGTGACAACAAAGTGTTTGAAAAACTTACTGTTTCCCGGCGAGCGATGCCGTGCTTGACCGAAAATTCTCACCTCCAATGAAAGAGGCGTAATAGAGGCAATGGCCTCATCCACTTCCTCAGCATGGACTGAACCCTAGTCACATTGGCACCAGCTGACACTGTTCGTTATGTGCACGGAGCACTACATATATATGCTGCAGAAAATTGACAAAATAACCGAATTCTCGAGGCAGTCGGAATCCATCCAGACCTAAAATATTCGCACCCGACACCCGCCAGTTATCGTTTGACGAGCTGTCAGACGTAACTCCAGGGCAACAAAGTGGTCCCAACGATACCTCCGTCGCTGAAGGTGAAACATGCCGGCCATGCACGGCATCGCACACCGGGAAACCGGAAAAATAAATGTGTGAATATTTTTTGTTTAATAATTATTGTTGGTATAATATCCGCACGAAAGTGCACAACATCTACGGTTAGTAACAATTAGTTGGTGTTGACTAACGGGTCACATGCGCGGAATTGCACTGAAATATAGGGTATTTTCTATGCTATGAATCCATAATACCAAAAAAAAAAACTATTGGACTCCGCTGACATTGAGTCAGAATGACATGTCATAAGCGCCATATGTATGTTTAACCGTGGAGAATCGAGTGTTTATGGTTGGTATTAGATTATGACGTCATTTGCGGTTTGTGCACGCCGATATTCGCCTGATCGGAGATTTGACAGCGGTTTGGTTATAATTGGTATCAGAATGTGATTAACCAGAGATTTTGCACTCCAGCTCAAGGCAATTATCTTAAACTAATTGGCTAGTAGTCTATTGATTTTTAGTAATTTTGCTAGCTATAATTCAGTGATGTACATCTATTCTGTAGGAGTTCCGTCAAAGATTAAAGGGCTGCGATCGTATTAAATATTACAATTATTGTTTTCGTAATAGTGAATACTACTGAATACTACAAATGTTCTAACCCTATAGAATTTATCAGTACTCAACGATCAAAATACGGGCACTCATGACACTCTGTACATTATTAACGTGTTATTGCTTAAGGTGGCCCAACCCGCTCATCTCCCCATACAAAAGGGGAAAGAAGATCACGCCTATATTTCTTGTCAGAGATCCAAATTTTTTCTCAAAATAGGTTTATTTGATTGAACTAGATGTCTGATGACCATTGGCATTGTAAAATTGTGTTTGGTTTCCAAGTTATAACGTCTGAAAGTTCGGATTTTTCGCGCGTTTTATACAATAACTTTGGACGTGGATTACGCAATGATAAAGTAAGAACATCTTAAAAAGATTAGGCTTCAGGCATAGCTTATTTAATCAAGATTTATAATCTATTTGGTTTTTATTAGATTTTTGACTACTGCAGTCGTGGTTTACTTTTAGCTATAAGTCGTTTTGAAATTAAAATTTTCGTAAATCTTACCAAATCATACACTATGCACATTGTCTTTTTTGTGGACAGGTTGCATCTTCCTTATCACGGAGCCTGTCTTATTCTTAGAAACAGAGAAGGTCCCAGAGCGCAACAGCACGGTTTTGTACCGTGCCCGCAAATGAGTTGAGGCCGCCGGGTTGGGCCACCATAAGTTGTCGTTATAGGATTAATTTGCTGATAGGGAAAGAGACACACAACGTATTGACCTAGGGTGCAGGCCATATTGGTTCGGCGGTTTCATCACGTAGCAAGGCAGAACCCTGACCGGGCGCTCTTCCCCTGCATTGCACTGGATGGGAAGCACGGAGAATTTTCATTGCCGCTTCGACCATCGTTCATTCAATGCGCTGGTACCCACCCAAGGGATTAACCCTACCACCTAGTAAGTAAGGAAGGAGACCTTTCGTTTTAGTCGCCTCTTGGGAAACATGGAGTATGATTTCTGGTATTATTTGTAAATGACGGGACCCACACAGTGATAATTCTCCTGCAATCTGTGTTTTTCGGATTCCGTAGTCAAGCCAACGGAACCCTATTACCAAGCCTCTGCTGTCCGTCCGTCGATCCGTCTGTCAAAGGGCTGGATCTCGTAAACCGTAATAGGTATGCAGCTGAAATTTTCACATAGTGTGTTTTTATTTTTCCGCTATAAGAACAAATAAATAAAATTATAAAATAATATAACGAGATATTTTTTATGTTAAATCTTGTAAGATGCTACGGAACCTTTCGTGTGCGAGTCCGACCTGCACTTGGCCCTTTTTTTATAGATCAACATTATCATTGATTACCACTTCTATTCGTGCAGTTGAGTTGAAGCTGCTTATTTCGGTGTAGGAATCAGCCCGACGGCGAGGGCCCGGCCCGGACAGGACTCCCCTGCGCCGATTTGTTGCGCTGAAACAAATGACGCGCGCAGCACGCTCGATTTCCGCTGCACAGAGAGTGGAGCGGTCTTTAGCAAACACCGAGGACGCATCAATAACGTCGATTGCAGGACGCGGGGCGCGCCCGGCCGATACGCGGCGGGTTGCGGCTTGCTGGTGGGGACATTGTCTTGTCCAGCGAAGTCAACGAATCTTCAAAGAGGGTGCTTGCTGACATTGGTATAATCCGAAGGTAAACTTTCATAAATGCAGCAGAAATGCGTTCCCTGAGGAAACTTAGCGGAGTTAAACTAACGGACAAATTTCGAAACGACTGGGTAGTTAGAGAGCAATGTTAATTGAAAAACCGGCCTAATGCGAGTCGGACTCACACACGAAGGGTTCCGTTCCACCGTACAAGATTTAACACAAAAAAATCAGGTTTTTTGTATGGGGGCCCCCTTTAATTTTTATTATTTCTTAATTTTACCTATTTGTTGTTATAGCGGCAACATAAATACACACTCTGTGAAAAGTTCAGCTGCCTACCTATTCCGGTTCATGAGATACAGCCCTGTGACGGACGGACGGACGGACGGACGGATGGACGGACGGACAGCGGAGGCTTTGTAATAGGGTTGAGTTGGCACCCTTTGGGTACGGAACCCTAAAAATGATGTTGTGACTAGAATCGAGGAAGGAGGCTAAGATGGTTTGGACATAAGAGATGAAAAAAAATGACGAAACTTTACGAAAATTTACAGAGCAGAAGTGAGCGGAAGTGTCGTGCCCGGGCGGCCTAGAAGAACGTACAGAGACCAATTCGATGTAATTCTTCGTAAGGGTCTGATACGTGGCACCCGTTATCGTAGAGCATGTACGAAAAGATGTATGTCTGTAGATAAAGCGAAAGAGGTGATCGTACCGTATGGCGCTCTTTCATCTCTGCTTTCCCCTGCGGGAAAGCGGCGTGAAGGTATGTATGCATTTATGTAGCTTGTTTGTATGCATTTATTGTATCTAACAATAGCTTGTTTTTATGTAACTAAAAAAAATAACTTGCATGCAGAAAATTTCGGTAAGAAATACAACTATAGTACTAAACTAAAATAATAAGAAAATTTTGACATCAGTTCACGCAACAGTTATTTTAATTACGATGATTACTTAATATTATTACAGTGATTAAAACCGTGATATTTGAATATAGCCTGCAGTGTCGAATCAATAGTAAAACCTCTGAAGTGCGCGTTCGGAAACGACTGATGGGCCGGACTTGCGAGCCCGACTCAATTTGAAATTTCGCTTTTCCAGGCGCCGTAGGTGAAGGTCTTAGTAGGTATTTGAGAGTGTCGAATGACAATGAGTATTATTATTAACATTTGCCCAATTTGAGAAATGAAAGCACCAGAGAACTAAAATTTCATCTTAAAATATAATATATATACATTTACTTTTTGATGATAAGAAAATCGTAGTAGTTATTTTAAAATATTATTAAATGTGGTTTTAGTTACGCCCTAATCGAACTTAACGCAATCGGCTCTTCTCTCGCCATTAATACTGGTGTAAAGTTTGCGGGCTTCGAAATTTGAAGATTTTAAGAAATTTTTTCTTTGTCTATTGGGCAAGGCACAATTTTGCATGCGAACTGTGAATTAAACTAGCGAGATCGTATTACAAGCCCTAACGGTTCCCTTTCCCTAAAAGTTGTCAGATTTTAATCATATCTTATTATTTACTTAAGAAGCCTTGATTCTATGTTTGTGTTTTGGTTTTTATGTAAATATATGTTTTTTATAGTAAACAAATCTAAAAGACAACTTTTTTCAATGTTTATTAGCCAATATTTTCCAATTTAAACAGTAAATAAACAAAATGAAAACGTACAGACGTAGTTCTTGATAATATAATTAAGAAAACGAAATTTCAAAAACCTAGCAAAACATTTAGAGCACGTAAACAGTTATTTCCCGTAGTATAGGGAATCGATAGGGTAACGACCGTCTAAAACAAAGAAGTTAAGCTCTAAACTCTTAAACGATACCTGCAAAGTTATAATTTAGAACTGGATTTGTATATTCACTCTTAAGTTTATTTTCATTCGAAACCCTATGAGAATAAAATATCTGCGAACAATAACAATCTACCCGGAACATCCACTCATTCTGGTATTGATTTCAGGTACACACGGTAGCTAATAATAGTTTGAGAATTTGCGGTTTCCCGGTGCACAATTCCGTACTTGGCCGAAAGGGTTGGATGATACGGGCTGTCGAGCGTAATTCCAGAGCACGGAAGCGGTCTCTGCGAAATATAGTAACCTTGATTACGTTTTTTTAAAACCCAAACAAACGAAAGAAGGGGGAATCCATACCTATTTAAGACGAGGCTAGAATAATCAGTTAAGGCGCTAGGACTAGCCAACTACTCACGCCATACAAATGCACATTTGAACAAATATGTAGTTAAACGCTTCAGCAAGTCGAAATAGAACTGTAGAATGTTAATGGATTGTTAATATTTTTTGATTCCATCATTTATTTAAATAATAACAATTATAAAAAGTCGATTTTTCACATAAAATTTTTTAAAGTAATATGATTTCTATATTTAAGCAAAACAACATGTATGCATTAACAAATAAATCCATTTCCTTTTACATTTCTACATTTAGTCAAAATAGTTCGGAAATGGACACAATTTCCGCAATGCATTTTGTATAGAAAAAGGAAACATACATTAACGAAAATAGGTTGATTCCTAGACAAGGAATAATATACTGTAAGAATGATACTTCTAATCGTCAGACTTAGTTAGTTAAGGCGCTAGGACTAGCCAACTACTCGCGCCATACAAATGCACTTTTTAACAAATGTAATAATATGTAGTGAAACGCTTCAGTAAATCCAAATAGAACTCCAGACTGATAATGGATTGTTAATATTTTTTTATTCCATCATTTATTTAAATAATAATAAAAATAAAAAAAGTTGATTTTTCTCATTAGAAATCTGAAAGTCATTCGATTTTTAGATATAAGCAAAAACAGCATATATGCATAAACAAAAAATTCCATTTGCTTTTAGATTTCTACATTTAGTCAAAAAAGTTCGGAAATGGACACCGTTTCCGCAATGTATTTTGTATAGAAAAAGGAAACATACATTAACGAAAATCATTCGATTCCTAGACAAGGAATCATATATTGTAAGGATGACACTTATAATCGTCAGACTTAGTTAGTTTACTTGGGGTGCCTCGTCTAACTTTGCGATTTGGCTAGTACCAGGCCCTTAACTTGGGGTGCCTCGTCAAACTTTGCGATTTGGGGCCTTAAGATTTGATGCACAAATTTCCAAATGCTTTACGAGTTTTATGTTTACGTGTTTGCATTTTTTACGTGACAATGGCTACCAAATTATAACATAAACGATTATCGCGTACTACAATCCACTCCGAAAAAAGACACACGTTTTGTGAGTTTTCATAGGATATAGGAGAGGCAAGCGCAGGAGTTAATGCTCGCGCAAGTAAACATCTTTCTACCGGCTAATGTAGCAAGGTCTGCGTATTTTTTTTCCAGCTCATAGGCTTAGAATGTATAAACATACAGAGTTCACTGACGGATGAGACCAAAATCGTTTCATACAAAATGTACTGAAATTTCTTTTTTTATTAAAAAAATTCTAAATCGCTGTGTAGCTTCAAAATAATGATATGAAGTTATGTGTTAAGTTTCACTTTGAAATATTGAGAAAAAGTAAAGAAATTTGATCGACAAAGAATCAGTGGGTCACTTTATTTATTTAGGAGAAAACACAGAGAGAAATATATAAAACTAAAATAACAACATTATTAAGTACATAACAAAGAATCTCCCTCCACTACGTTTCCCTCGGGAACACAAAATTTATCACCCCTTATTTACCATCAAAAAAGGGTTTTTGTCCGGGTTTTTTACTCCCGTTCACTAAACAATCTATAAATGTACAGGTCACCATGCTTTCTTTAAGAAAAACTAGAAAAATAATAAAGATTTCACAAAAAAAACATTTCATTCCATGAGCGCAAAAAAATGTGCTAATAACGATTTCAGAAGTGGTCTCATCGGGCAGATGTGTTCCATCTCCCTCTAACTCGTGGTAGTAATACGTTGAGTTGACGTCTCACTCCCACGCTTTGTTCGTCTTGTAGCCAGAGCGCGCTATGCTAGGTCTATGTTCCAGCTAGACATTGATAAAACGTATTTGAACATCGTTCGGCGGCGCGGGCAGGAAACGAGATAAGAGAGTGTTTACAGGCGTGCCTCCGGGAGCAAATGAAAAAGGACGAACTGAGCGCCGCGAAATCGATAGGCCTTTTGCTTATTTCCTCGCCTGTACCGCGGCGGTGACCACGAAAGGACGAAAGTAGCAACCGGAACTCGTTTGTATGGGGGCGGCGGCATGCAAAGACGGAAGTGCCGGCGAGTGAGTTCACTTACGAATTTGCTTAATACTGATTTTCTCGAGCTCCAACGACACTTAAGAATACGTAAGATCTTCACCGGACGCCCTTTAGTGCAACAAACTTTCTATGTTGAAACAATCTTAAGCGAACTATCTATAGTTTTTTATAGTAGATTTTTTTATATTTATAATAGAGTATTTTGTGAGCCTCGGTAGCCTAGTGGCGCGACACCTTGCGGTTGGGTTTTGGATGGGTGACCATTTTCAACCGTTGAGGCTGGCCGTAGTCGGATTCCACTTAAAACTGTAGGTCCCCTTCATTACTTACTAGGTGGTTAGGATATAGGTGGTAGGGTTATCCCGGCGGTTTGATACGATCGCATTGAATGAACGATGGTCGAAGCGGCATTGAAATTTGTCCGTGTTTTCCATCCAGTTAAATTTAGCTGAGCAATACAAGGAAGGTCCTGGCATGGCAGCTAGTTCCCATGTGGTGTGTTAGGCTAATATCTGACGGTCACTTTGGTATTACTCATCCATGTCCAGTTACATAAAAAAATACATTTTCATTCATGTCCAGTGACTTTAAATGGTCGTTATCCACTAACTCGTGGCTACGCTGCCGCCACGCGAATTAGTTTCGATGGCTACTCCCGCCCTGCCATGCTCGCTGGGCGGGCGGTGGGTGGGCGGGCGGAGCTGGCGGCACGAGTGCGTCAAACAAGTGGAAAGTTGGTGATCATTTGTAATTGTGAAAATGCGCGGGACTTCGTTGACTGTTTGTTATTATTATTCCGTCTTGTTTCGTGTTTAACCGTTCAATTATTCACAACGATGAAATTAAGTTGCCAAGTTCAACAAACTGAACGACGACGTTGGAATATAATTTTCAATTATTGGTAGAATTTGTCGAAACTCTTGGAAACCACAGAAAGGTAAGCCTGGCAAGACTGCTTATATTTGTAGTATACCGGATGATTTTAAAGGTGCCTTACTAAAAAAAATAAGAATCTAACTGTAATTCCCATAATAACAGCTGTTTTGCAACGTTAATTTGCAACGATAAAATAGAGCCAAGTAAGTAAATTGGTTACTCTAACTGAGTGAACAGAATTAACCTTAAAAATTAAATGATACTGTATCTTTTAACTGTGTTTTTACTGTGTGCGATAACTGTGTTCTCCTACTGTTTCCTGAACTGTGTGAAAAGTGTTTCTAGCTTTAGTATTATTCATTTCTTACTTACGACTTAAACTCAGTGAAAAGGTACTGTCCAATCTGTTAAAATTACTGTACCTCTTGGAACTTGACAGTTGCACGCGTGATAACTGGTCAGCTGTAATATTCTTTCAAAATAATCTGATCCGTCAAACGTGTTGTTGTCTCCATGTACTATTCAATTAGTTAAAATTACTGTTTAGTATTAACTGTTCTGAATCAATTATAGATACCGTAATACATAAAATAGTAATGAGAAATATGTTATCATAAATTACTGAATTTTTACTGTGCTAAGAGAACACTTGCACATATTTTTTTTCAGTGCTGCAGGAGTGAATTCCTTACAAAACATAAGATGAAATAACATAATATAAAAAATATTTCATATTTCGGAGAAAAACAATATTTAAGATCCCACCAAAAATATCCAAACTTTGAGAGAGAGTGTGTAAAGTCTTCCGCAATATCACGTGACGCCTTGCGCTAGGTACAACAAACATCGCTTCACAAATGTTTGTTTCACAAATGGCGCCCAACTTTTTTTTTCGTTTTTATTATGAGAAATTCATTTTTTATTTTTTTTTATTTTTAACAAACGAAGTCGATTTGTTTTTAATACATTCATATATAACAACCAAGTGGGAAATTATTAATTTGCACGACTCGGAGGAGTAAATGAGGCCTTACCTTTAGGCAGCGGCTCGATGACTATCTTCACGGCGTGCACCGCGAGGGGTGCTAGTAGCAGCCACAGCATACATATACTGTTCATCCAACTTCGCGTCACGAACCCGGACATTTCGAGTAACGACCGGTTGCACAGTTTCACTACAACATTACACTAGCGGCGCACTCCATTATCTGAAACAAACATGACATGTTCAATGGACAAACATAGCACTAGAATTGTGCTTAAATACATATACAGTATTCATATTCAGAGTGAGCTGTCAACATCACCGGACCTACCATACGCCATTCCGCCCACTTTGAATACGACCGCTACTGTTTCGTTATAAGTAACAGTGTCAGCACGGGATTTAATTCAGTTGTCAAGACAATAACTTGTGTTCGTTTAGTTCCTGCATTAAACTCGTTTTGATTTTAATATCTTATCTTCTTATATATGTATCTTATATTTTCATATCAAACATTATAATGTTTGCTCCTTTGTTTAGATCCATTTTAAAGCAGCCTTATAAAATCAATATTTATTTACTTTTAGTTTATTTACGTTCAGGTTAAATGGGGAGAAATGCAAAATGAAAATGCGAAGTGAAAAATTTATCTAAAGCTTGTCTGAAATCCATCGAGTTTTCGTCATGGAGGTGAAGAAATTCATGGTTTTCGTCCGAGCATTTTGAATTTTACGTTGCGGGTTACTTTTCTGGCAAACGATGGGTATTACCCAGATGATTACACCACATGGGCACTCATTCATTCCATGCTATGGTACCAACCTAAGTGGGTGATTTTCAAATGATTAGTAAACTACGTTTGTTTGGGGAGCGCAAATTTATGATACTTGCCTACACTGTGTCAAAGTCATTTTGACGGGCAGTGACAGGTTTAGTTAGTAATATTTTTAATTTTATTTTCTATTATCTTTCTTAAATCAGAATTAGCGTCGTTTCGTTGACTTAAATCATAAATACATTTCTTATGCACAAATTGATTTTTTATGTAGAAATTAGGGATATAAATATTATCCTGCATTAAAACATATTTTTAGGGGACATTTATGTAACCGGGCCCACATTCCTTGAATTCCGTCCTGCGGTTGTGTCCCCGATAAAGTAGCTCTTCGATAAAGCCCTCCCGAATGTTTTCGAAGTAGAGGTCAGCCATAAACATTTGGAAGTTTGTGTTAATAGTTTTGAAACTATAAAGTGTTATTTCGTCTACTTCGTCCGTCCAGTCCATCTCCGAGTCGAGTCGAGGTTCCGTCCCCCGACCCTCGCATACCCCCTCCCGCAGCGCCTGTCACGTCTGCTTCCTCCCGCCGCCGACGCGCCGCCACTCCGCGTGAATCTTTAACTTCCTCTAGCCCGCCCATCTCGCTCACTCGCACCGGCCGGCCGGAGACAGCACTACGCGTGTACAATACAATACACTACAGTCTCGGGCTGAGAGCATCTTTGCATTTATGAATAATATAAGCCGGAAAAGTGAAAACTTTGGAAGGCGGACCCATTTAAATATTTCAAATGTTTCTGAGAATATAAAGAGTTGCGTGGGTATTTCATTTTTGTCTGCACACTATATAATATGTGTAAGTATGATGTGACTGTATATGTAGATTAATCGTATTGGATTAAATAGTTAAGGCAAAATTTATATGGCATAGTCACGGCGCATTTTTCAAGTTTTGAAGGTATCATTGCTATATCCGAAACTAATAAATAGCGAAAAACACTCAAATGAGTCACGGGACCTATTTTGATAAAAACTTACATACATAAAACTGCATCTTTTGTTTTCCTTTACCGTTTGCCGTTTAACATTACTCCACAAAATGTGTTTCCTAAAAGCGACACTACTGGCTAGTGCAATAATACAGAATGCGCTATTTTCTCAGGACGTTTTTAGCATGGAATCCAAGTCATTTCCCGGCTAGAAAAAGTACTTTTTCAAAAGTCTAATAATGCTGTTTTCTTTTTTATCAAAATCGGCCTTATGATTCCTTTGATTATTTTTCGCTATTTCTTATACTTATACTATTGTCTGAGATTGGCTTACCACAGTTATTTTGCTCGGTCCCTTTGGCCGACGTTTGGAACCGTCCCGTGCAGTTCATTTTCAAGGCGAGTTCGTGCGTGCGGCTGGGCGCACGTTTGACAGATCACTATCTGTCACACGCGAACGTCGGCCAAAAGGACCAAGGTAAATAACTGTAGTAAGCCAATCTCAGACAATAGTTTAAACACCCACAGAACACTCAAATCAGTTATATCTTATACTTTTACTTAATATACAGCCAACTAAGTAAATTAGTTACTCTGAGTGAAAACAGCCTTAAATATAACATGTTACTGTTTCTTTTCGTTGTTTTTTTTCACTGTTTGCGATAACTATTTTCTCTTACTGTTACCTGTGTGAAAACTGTTTCTGTTGTAGCGTTGTGAATTTTCGTTCAGATACTTATGGATGGTGTAGCCTTGTTAATTTAAAGGGTGTGATGCATTAGAAGAAATGAGTAAGTAGGAGTGGTTGCCACGGACAGACCGACAGACATATATCGGGTTTCAAGGGCCCAGGGATCTTCCGGTGGTTCGTTGTAATTTAATTAGGCTACAAGATATCCAGGTGGTTACGCCGGTGTATAAAGTGTGATGTGTAGAGGGGGGATCTCATGAATGTACTTGGTGGCAGCTCTGCAGCGTGTGGGGGAGGCTGTTCACAGGTTGGGAATGGGTGAATTTGTAGGGAATCGATGAATAGCGAAGTAACAGACTACAGTAGGTACAAAAAAGATGTAATAAATTATAGACCATTTGAGGCACAAAACACAAACAGACAATCAAAAATACACCCTGGCATTGTCCTATTTAAGACACCTACAAATTAAGAAAATTGGGCTGTGGCGATCTAACCATCTACCTAAAATAGCCTATATTTAGAAGCACAAAGAAGACTATAAATAATTAACAATCAAGGCGGTGTTCTAACACGGCCTTAGCCTAACCTAATATCCAAATGGCCGGGGTTCCATGCCGAGAGCTCGGGGTGGGTCCGAGGTCGTGCGTAGTCGAATGGGCGGTGTCCTGCTTCAATGGGTGGTCCTGATAGACGCTCTTTGCGGTTTCATCGTAGATTTCTACGGGGGGCTGGCGTTAGAGTATAGGTACCGTGCGGGGATCCAGCAGGCGTACGGCGACGCTGTGGTGGTGGGTCTACGTGTTGAAGATGTCGGACCGGCGACTGTGACAGGGCACGGCGGAAGCTGTGGCTGCTGGTCCACGGGCTGAAGACATCGGAAGGCGTGGGTGTGGCCTCGAAGTAGATCACGCCCGGCTGCTCACACGGATACGGAACACGGCGGCACGGCGGGCGCACCGATATTCGCGAAGGGTGGTACGCGGACAGCTCAACCAACTTTTGGGAGCGAAAGTTTTCACATTTTGTTCATGTCGCCTGACTCCGCGGCCTCGGGACCCGCACTCGTCGGAGCACGTGGCGCGACCGTGCGTCTCAAGGTGCTGCCCGCTTCTGCCCGTGTCCCGCGGGCGGCGCGGCGGAGGATTGCCGCGTGTTTCGACATTCCCAATCGGCGTCGCTAAGGCCCCAGTGGCGAGATCCGGTGCAGCATCTCGCTTGCACCTTGCTGGGAGCGCTGCTGTTGCGTCCTTGTCTTGTGTCTAACGAATTTAACTCAAACGGCGCTGTTTGTGCACCAGTGCCGAGATCCGGTGCAGCATCTCGCTCGCACCTTGCTGGGAGCGATGCCGTTGCGTCCTTGTCTCGCACTCAATGCAAAAAGATAATCTCGCCCCTGGTATCGTTACGTCATAAGGCGGCGCGGCGGACGCTACAATACCCGGTTACTTAAAAAACAAAAAAAAACAAGCAAAAAAAAAAAGAATTTAAGTACCCTAGACATTTAACAAAGTGACCAGAATGTCACAGTGACTATAACATTAATTGCTGAACTATAATTGACAGTGCAAAAGTAATAATTAATACTGAAGCTAACCAAAATGTTACTAATGATAATCTTTACATCAATGTGATATTGATTGGCAAAACTGTTTTAAATTTCTAGACATTCAACAGGTTTACAATACTATAAGCCAAGCCCAATGGAATGCTAAAACATCTAAATGACAACAGAAATAGAATTAATATCGAACACAGTGTTATGACATTAACATATAAGTAACATTTTTATCAATCAGTAAAATATTTACACACATGTACAAGCTAACACATATTTACAATCCTATGGAAGCCACAGCCCAATGACTTATATCCTTTAAGTTGACTTTTATTATTAATAAAAAGTATAAGACGAGTATGAGAAGAAACATTACTAGCCGAAATTATATTCATGAATGTCTTTTTTTTTTAAATAAAAACAAGAAAAGCAAGGCATAAAGAGAACAAGTTGTGTCCTTGAGTGTACTTTCAATAATAAGGAAAATTGAGATACGTATAAAAATAAACATCACTAAAGAAGTTGTATCTATGAGTGTACTTTCGATAATAAGAATTAAGACAAATAATTTAAGAAAAAAAAACATCAATAAAGGAAGTTTTGTCCTTGAGTGTATTTTCAATAATAAGGATTAAGACAAGTATGAGAAAACATTATTAAGCGAAGTTGTGTCCACCAGCATTATTAAAGCGATAGTAGGAACCACTGTGTGTTCCGGACATTATATTTCTAACATTCCGTATACTTTCTAAATACTATAATGTGTCTAGCGACATCCTACTTAAGATGTGTCACTCTGAACGCGAACTAACTAACTAACTAACTAACTAACTAAGTACCTACGCTTAAGTATTTTAATTGTATTTATATAATTAGCATGTTTATATCTTAATACAATTTGAATTTTCTCAAAATCCGTGTTTAATTTTGTCTTTCCGAGAGTTTATATGTTCAGTGGCTCACTATGCCATATTTATTTAGAGTTCCTACTCTTATTGGTCGCTATTGTGCGCCTATAAATTAATTTTAAGTTTAAACTAAAATTAGCAATATTTACAATTGTACAATTAATACGAAAGTTTTACCAACACTCACGAACGCGTTTTGAGACACATGAAATGATTTGGCAAATAAGACTCAGCAGTCTTCAAAATGGTTTACATTAACCGAATAGAATCCTATGGGAAACGTCATTAACATTTAACCCGTAGACGCTCAAAATCCAAAATAATAAGTGCCTTTTTATAAGGGACGCTTTATAAATGTCCTATCCTTGTTCTTACCTAGAGTAAATTTTATCTAAATACGACTTATAAGTATTTTTATATACAGGTATGTACAGAGAACATGTGTTGGGAGGGTATGGTTGTTTGGAACTTAAAACTAAATAATGCAACCCAACCAGTCTTATTATGCCGACTTAACATAAAAAACTGGTTGTAATTGGTGAGCCTCAGAGTGAGAACTCGTAAAACCCCTTCAGATCAAGACACGCGAACTGTCTCGTGTCTCATCTTGGCCCTAGGTAGGTGCCTAGTGCACCGCCTGTCGAGAAGCGTTAAATGGGGTATGGCCTGCACCTAGAGATTCTATAGAATTTTGCCCCCCTCATGGGAGGCGGCATCTATCACGAAATACACCATTATGTGTTTTCAGCTGAACGTGTCTGACGCGACGTGTTGCCCGTTACAGTACACTATAGCTGTTAAAAGAAAAAAAGAAAAGAAAAAAAAATAGAGAATAACCAAAAGAACTAACATAAAATAAAGCGCGGTGAATGCGCTGTATGCCTTGTCTACGTAAGTGACTCGGTTGAGACCACTTACTAGTGACAGAGGACAGATATGGGGAAAAGGGTAGGAACCACTTGCTTACATCATCATTCACTTATCCTGTCGTATCCTTTCTTTTAAATTATCTATCATACTGGGTTGGGTAAGGTGGTTGGTGTTAGGGTGGGAGGGCGCAAGCTTGCTAGGGAATAGGGTGAGGGGTGAGGTTAAGTGAGGTGGAGGTAAAAGAAAGAAAGAGAAGAAAAAAACCCGACGAACGCGAGGCTGGTTTGCTTCGCGGACGTCTGTGAAAGACCCTAACCTAACTAAGAATTTGTCGAACTGATTTTAACGGATTCGAACAATGTGGAGTGTAGATAAGGCTTATATTTATATGGAGGTTCTACAACCGCCTCCAGCTGTGACGACACAAGAGTGACCGTACACATAAGTTTGAGAGATAAGGCTTTATTTTTTTGCTACGCAGGATTCTCAACCAACCGTCCTGCGGGATATTTTGAATAAGGCTTGGGCGTTTAACGTGCGTTTCAAAAATACCATAAAAAACCGCGCACCGGTGAGTCGATAAGGCTTTAATTTATAACAAAGAACGTTAACTCGACCGCGTTCCATATCGCCCAGGACACACGTGTACCCAATAGTACATTGTGACACAAGCACATTTTTTTAAAAGACAAAATATATTTTTTTTCCAAAGACAAAATTTTCCAAGAACAAGACATATACTAAAACTTAAATAAACATACCAAAACGAATCTAACCTAGGTAGTGTGTCGGCATGATTTGTGACCGAACACCTAGATGCGGGATAAGGCTTAGATTTATAACACGGATTCCCACGTAACCGTCCGTGAGCAAGGATAGGGCTTTTTATTTATTAACGTGAATTCCCTTGCCAATACCGTTCACGGGATATTTTTTCAATAAGGCTTTAGATATTAACGTGCGTTCGAAAAATATTCCAAAAAAACAACCGCGCACGACCGACCCTAACCTAACTATTGGAGTATAGCTTGTTTTACTAAAAAAACTTCTCCAAGAATTACCGTCATCCATGTATCCCTTGACACCTGGCTCCTTTTTAGGGCGTGTGACACAAGATACAATTTAATAGAGAATTTAACCATTTAAAAATTTTGTAACTTATTGTTACTTAAAGTTATTGTTTAAATTTATGACCAAATATATCAAAGAAATGCAAACCAGTTCAACAAAAGTTTTAATTAATTTTTTTTTTTAGTATTTAATAATATCACTCACATGTATTAGGCCTGCCTTGGAACCATCCATGTTGCCCAAAATGTATGTATTTTCAGATTTTTTCTCAAGGACCACAGATTTAATAAAACGAGGGGCTAATTTATTTGAAAAGAATTTAGCGGCGTCCGATTGAACATGGGATCGACGCCAGACTATGTCACCTACATTGAAATGTATCACTGAACGACGAAGGTTGTAGCGTTTGGCATTAGCTTGATATGCTTGAGTCAGGTTCGCTTGGATTTGATGAAAAACGCTTGCCAATGATTTTAAGCTAGTGGTCCATTCGTCGCGACCATCGATAATTAACTCCTCTAATTTAGTGAAATCTGCAAATTTATGGAATCGACCATCGAAGATGAGTTCTCTACCTGTCATTACAAAATTGGGTGAAAACCCATGGGCTAAGCTGACATGGCTATTTAAAGCTGCCTGAATCTTAGGTAAATTTTTAGTCCAGTTTCTATGGTCTGTCTCAACATAAGAAGCAATGGCTAATTCAATGGTACGATTGTGTCTTTCCACTGGATTGTTTTGTGGGAAATAGACACAATTTTTGAAAAATTTAGGGATATTATACCTTTTTAAAAGTGCCTGAAACTCGTTAGAGACGAACTGCACGCCATTATCACTTATCATACAATATGGCACGCCATAGACTAGGAAAATCTCATTTTCAATGAATTTAATTATTGACTTACTATTGGCTTTTCTAAGTGGGCATAACCATACAAATTTGGAGAAAATGTCAACTACAGTAAGCAAGTATGCGTGTCCTGAATAAGACCTCGGCAGAGGACCAATGAGATCGCAACTTAATGTTTGCATTGGAGCGTAGACCTTCTTCTGAAATAACATTTTACCATGGGGTAGCTGATTATTAGCTTTAAATGCTAAACAAACTTCACACGAACTTAAGATTGATTTGATTGAAGGAAACATGTTGGGCCAGTAATAATTCAGTTGTAACTTTTTAAAACATTTAAATGGGCCAAGGTGTGCCGATAGAGGGCTCTCGTGAGTAGCAGTTACTAGCTGTTTAATATGGTCAGCGGGAATAACTTCTTTCCATGAAAATGAATTTAAAAGATTGAATTTAGGTTTGCAAAAACGAAAGAGCTTATCGTCTTCCAACCTAAAGTTCGGGTAACTAGCGGGTGATTTTTGTATACTATTTTTTATTTTCAAAAACCACTCATCAGTTATAGGAACGTTTGGGTTGGATGAGTTTACACTTTCGATCTTAATACGTGACAACGCGTCCGGGACAACATGGAGTTTGCCTTTCTTGTGGACGATATCAAAGGAGAATTGCGAGAGCCTAGTAGACCAACGGGCGAGCCTGCCCGTGGGGTTCTCGAGTTTATATAACCATTTCAAGCTTTCATGGTCAGTCACAATCGTGAAATGAGTTCCTTCTAGGTAATGTCTAAAATGTGTGGTAGCTTCCACAATACTAAGTAATTCCCTTTCGGTGGTAGAAAAACCTTGCTCTTGTTTTGTTAGCGTTCTCGAATAGTAAGCTACGGGGTGTTCCTGAAAATTTGCGTCCTTTTGTACAACTGCTGAACCAATTCCCACTAAACTTGCATCACAGTGGAGGAAAAAGGGGGCTTCAAAATTGGGAACACATAAAACTGGGGCTGAAGTGAGGGCGGATTTTAATTTTACGAAGGCTGCCTCTGCCTCAGGTGTCCAATTAAATTTTGAATATTTTTCAGAGATGGAACTTGTGAGATTGGACAGGGGCGCCGCAATAGTAGAGAAATTTTTGATGAAACGGCGGTAGTAGGAAGCTAGTCCTAAGAAACTGCGTACATCTTTGACACATTTGGGTGTTGGAAAGTTTTTCACTGCCTCCACTTTGGCTGGGTCAGTCTTTAAGCCGAACTCGTTTATAACGTAACCAAGATATTTCAGCTCAGATTTTAGAAATTCACACTTCTTTAGGTTAACTGTTAGGTTAGCGAAATGTAAACGTTCGTAAACTTTGTCAAGGTAAGAAATATGGTCTGCAAAATTGTTGGAAATTATAATTAGGTCGTCTAGATAACCAAACACATGGTCATCGAATTCTGCACCTGGTAGTAACGCATCGACCAGGCGCTGTAAATTCTGGGGTGCGTTAGATAGCCCAAAAGGGACCACCTTAAATTGTAATAAGCCTCGGCCCTGTGAGATAATCGCTGTCTTTTCCTTAGCCGATTCTGCCAGAGGGAGCTGAAGAAATGCCTTAGATAAGTCAATGGAAGAAATATATTTTGCGTCCTTTAAATTATCAAGAATGTTATCTATGCGAGGGAGAGGATAACTACATTTTTTTGTAACAGCGTTTAGTTTACGAGAGTCCATGCAAAGGCGGAAGGAGTTGTCCTTCTTGGGTACTACTAACACAGGACTGGCCCAGGGTGACGATGATGGTTCCAGAACATCCAAGTCTATCATTTCATCTATTAATTGGTCCACTAACTTTTGTTTGTAGGGTGACATGCGATAGAACCTTTGTTTGATTGGAGGACCTTCCGTATCAATTTCATATTCAAGAAGATGCGTTCGACCTAGGCCACATTTTTCAAAAGATATGGACTCAAACTTTTCTATCGTTTTATTTAATATTAATTGTTCATCTGGAGAAAGTTTACAATTACTCGAGTTAGAAATAGAATGCAGCTGTTGCGCGTTAGAAACAGAATGCGGGGGCTGTGCGCTCTGAGCGCGATGTGTGGCATTGAGCGCTCCGGAAGAAGGCTTGGTTTCACCGACCGACGCGAGCGGCACGTACGTAGGGAGGGTGGGCGGGGGAGAATTCGGCCGATACGCTTTGCGTTCTAAGACATCTATTGACTCTTGCACAGAAGCGACGGCTATTTTGCGGGCCGACTTAATATCCGGGTTATTATTAGACGGAATGTCGTCCAAAGCTAACAATAACTTAGTAAGTGATTCATCCAACAACTTATAATGTTTGCTCGAACGGGGGCTGTTAAAGCTAGAAATTTTACTTTTAATGATATCTAAGCTGGAAATAATATCTTTAATTTTTTTAATGGCCCCATCAATGTTTAATGAAGAAATCTGAAATTCTGACGGAATGGAGAAAGTGATTTTTTTATTTATACAGCCGGAAATTTTTTTTGATAGACCGGACTTTTCCCAAAATTCTGTGCCTAAAATGCAATCAGATTTAATTTCTGGAATAACTTCAAAAGTAAGTGGAATTTCAATGCCGTCGACCACGATATTGCAATGGATTGAGCCTGGACTAAATTGTTTAGTCCCGTCTGCCGTAGAGGCGGAACAAATTTTGGACTTGTCTAAAGTATATCCCATATTCAGTATTTCAAGATGTGAATTATTACCAAACACATTTATCACGGCTCCACTATCTAATAGAGCTGTAAAATCCTTATTATTTAACTTGAAATGAACGTAAGGCCTCCTATCGCCATGTTGGTTTGATAGCACCGGGCTAACTTTCGGAAAGTCATGAACAAATTTTAACCAGTCATGCCATTCTTCCGAGGAGGTATAAGTCGCCGGTGCGTTTACCCGTTTTTTGTATGAGAAGCGGAAGATTGAGGGGGGGATGGGGGGGCCTCGATCGCTCGAATATTGTTATGCGGCAGCTCGCGCGCGCTATCGGCGTAGTTCGATGAGTGAAAGTGAGTCGCCGGGGGGTGACTCGCGTTCGGAAAATAAGGTCGGTATTGCTGACCCCTAGGGCGGTAAGAGTTATTGTATTGGCCTGAATAGACTGGCCTAAAACGAGGATATTGACCGCCATTAAAATTGTTATTGTTGGCGTTGTTAATATAAGTTGGAGGATTCTGTTGCCTAACACTAAATTGGCCTGCATTATTGTTATACCACGGCGGGTATTGTTGTCCGCTGCGTTGGTGTGACGCTTCAGCACGAGATGTGAACCGAGAGTGGGGCTGAGGCGTAGACCTCGAATTTTGGTTACCTTTCGCGGCACATGTGGGACAATTTTTGGACGTGACATTTAGCTTGCCGCAGTCAAAGCAGATAGGTATTAAAATATTCGGGCAGTTTTTAAAAGAATGGCCCGTATTTTTACATTTGAGACAAGCGTTTGCGTTTGAAGTCGACACTGTCTCGGCTTTAGGAATATAACTGTTAACTTTGGACACCTCTGATTTGATATTACTGAAGGGGGCCTCATTATTAAAACGTTCAATTTTCTTACCATACGCCAGAAGGTCGCAAGTATTTTTAATCGTACCGTAAATCAGACATTGATTGTACTTAGGTAACATATTTCGTTTTATTATTTCGAAAAGCATGATATCGGAAATTTGACCCTTGATTTTATTTGCCAAATCATTCACATCTGTTACAAAATCTGACAACTTCTGGTTAGGTTTTTGTTTTAACGAGCGAATACGGGATTCCGTGTCGAAAACGTAGTCGATATTATCGTACTCCTCTAACAAGGCTTTCTTAAGCTGGTCCCAATTCGTAACTCCATCCCTCACGGTACGGAACCATTTCAAAGCAGTGCCCGACAACAAATCAATGAAACATCTCAGTACGATGTCATAGTTAGATTTCCGCGCATAAGTAAGCTCTTCGACACGGGCAATGAATTCACGTACATCTGTTTCACCACTATATTTTAGATTCCAGGACGATAAGTTGTAGTAATGTTTGTTGAACACACAATTTTCGTGGAGACCTTCTGGTTTTACCACGGTACTTGAAGATGACTGGTTGGAATCGTTATCCAAGGAAAAAAAACTGGGTCCATAATCACCACCACTACGTGTTACAACATTAACCTCCGACTGTGAATTTATGGATTGATTGTCATACATCATTAATTGGTCCTCTGGCATGTCAATGCACACGGAATGGTCCTGGCTTTCCATTTTGTAGTACCTATAATAACTTACTTAAAATGAGTTAAAAAAAAATTACGTAAATTTCCGTTAACGCGACACGCGACTAGATCGAACGAGACGAAAGCCTGATAACTACAGATTAAGGTTTGTTTTAACGAGTGATTAACAATAAGCACGTAGTTAACCTGACTTCCAAATATAACCTACGTGTTCAACGCAAGAGAATAAAGCGAGAAGAAAAAAAAAAATTTCACACACGTTATTTACACACACAATACATAAGCATCAAGAACACATAAAATTATACACTTAAATGAAACAGCACATTTCAGTTTTTTATATTTCGTTGTTTCATACTAACCCAAGAAGTTCCGGATCGCGGGACTGGCCGGTCGCGTGCTCACGTGCTCGCGATTTGTCCACGCGCAACGTGCTATAAGCTATATTTATAAGAAATGAGAGAAAGACAAAGAATATGCTCTGCTCTCGGCTTCCAATATATGATGACCTAAAAACCTAAGGAAACAGTGCACACCTATAAGAGCGAGAGTTACCGCCTTCGTGCGCTATTGCAAGACTCGATATTCTAAAATGAAATAACGTGCGTAAGTACCTATATACCTATTACGTTGGTGGACACAACTCGTTATTGACACATTTAATATTCAGTTTTGTTAATTCGCTATTTGCTTACCGTCAGGGCTGAAATGGAGAGTTAATTTGTAGTGTATAAAACAAGTGAGGCGTACCATAATAAAATAAATATAATTAATATATACAAATAGGAAATTAAAATAAACCAGTTCGGGTGCCAATTGTAGCCTTGTTAATTTAAAGGGTGTGATGCATTAGAAGAAATGAGTAAGTAGGAGTGGTTGCCACGGACAGACCGACAGACATATATCGGGTTTCAAGGGCCCAGGGATCTTCCGGTGGTTCGTTGTAATTTAATTAGGCTACAAGATATCCAGGTGGTTACGCCGGTGTATAAAGTGTGATGTGTAGAGGGGGGATCTCATGAATGTACTTGGTGGCAGCTCTGCAGCGTGTGGGGGAGGCTGTTCACAGGTTGGGAATGGGTGAATTTGTAGGGAATCGATGAATAGCGAAGTAACAGACTACAGTAGGTACAAAAAAGATGTAATAAATTATAGACCATTTGAGGCACAAAACACAAACAGACAATCAAAAATACACCCTGGCATTGTCCTATTTAAGACACCTACAAATTAAGAAAATTGGGCTGTGGCGATCTAACCATCTACCTAAAATAGCCTATATTTAGAAGCACAAAGAAGACTATAAATAATTAACAATCAAGGCGGTGTTCTAACACGGCCTTAGCCTAACCTAATATCCAAATGGCCGGGGTTCCATGCCGGGAGCTCGGGGTGGGTCCGAGGTCGTGCGTAGTCGAATGGGCGGTGTCCTGCTTCAATGGGTGGTCCTGATAGACGCTCTTTGCGGTTTCATCGTAGATTTCTACGGGGGGCTGGCGTTAGAGTATAGGTACCGTGCGGGGATCCAGCAGGCGTACGGCGACGCTGTGGTGGTGGGTCTACGTGTTGAAGATGTCGGACCGGCGACTGTGACAGGGCACGGCGGAAGCTGTGGCTGCTGGTCCACGGGCTGAAGACATCGGAAGGCGTGGGTGTGGCCTCGAAGTAGATCACGCCCGGCTGCTCACACGGATACGGAACACGGCGGCACGGCGGGCGCACCGATATTCGCGAAGGGTGGTACGCGGACAGCTCAACCAACTTTTGGGAGCGAAAGTTTTCACATTTTGTTCATGTCGCCTGACTCCGCGGCCTCGGGACCCGCACTCGTCGGAGCACGTGGCGCGACCGTGCGTCTCAAGGTGCTGCCCGCTTCTGCCCGTGTCCCGCGGGCGGCGCGGCGGAGGATTGCCGCGTGTTTCGACATTCCCAATCGGCGTCGCTAAGGCCCCAGTGGCGAGATCCGGTGCAGCATCTCGCTTGCACCTTGCTGGGAGCGCTGCTGTTGCGTCCTTGTCTTGTGTCTAACGAATTTAACTCAAACGGCGCTGTTTGTGCACCAGTGCCGAGATCCGGTGCAGCATCTCGCTCGCACCTTGCTGGGAGCGATGCCGTTGCGTCCTTGTCTCGCACTCAATGCAAAAAGATAATCTCGCCCCTGGTATCGTTACGTCATAAGGCGGCGCGGCGGACGCTACAATGGTAATACATACAAGCCAATCTACTATTTTACCTGATCTGATCATAAGTACACATTAAGTTAATATACTTTTCGTACTAAGCAGGTACGTCGCTTATTCCAAGGAATGTAATATGTATGTATGTATAATCGACCGTGAAGCAAGGACACATTAATTGAAGAAGGAGCCCAATAAAAATAACACTTTACCAATATACTGCAAGGCTGGACCCGAACCAGAAAAACATACCATTCGCGGGTATTGGGTCTACCAATTTCGCCACCGGCTGTATACTCAAAATTTGGAATTCCCTACAGTCCCTCCTCCCCTAATGAATGCCTCCTACTAACACAGTGTTCAAGATTATACCTACATACATTTATTTAACGCTTCATCTGCGTTGTGAGATTGAACATTCAAACAATATGTTTGAATCTTCAATCTTTGCAGTCAAATTGGTAGACGCAATACCCGCGAATGGTATGTTTTGGTAGTCCGGGTCCAGCCTTGCAGTATATTCGTAAAGTAGTTATTTTTACTGGGCTCTTTCACAAGGATTTCTTTTACAAGTAGTTCAAACTATTCGTTTTCGAAATTCACAACAGAAAAAGTCCCCGTGTAAGGCGAAAAAAAAGGAAACTATCATAGTAAAAAGAATATTTAAATACATTGGAATGACGTTTATGTTCTACCATCTTGATTGCGTACTTGACCGTCTGTTACTTTTAATTTATTTCTGGTGTTTATTTTCCGCGTGGCTCACAAGTTTAGACGCGGACGGGGGATTAGGATCGCTTCTGAATTCTATCAGATTATTTAAGAAATTTTTGTTTTAAGAAAATGCTGAGTCCACATAATCTTCCGCGAAAGATGAGTTTTCTTTACATTTTCTTTTTCCTTCTTTGCAATGAATGTTTTTTCTTACTTGTATAATAGAGTCCATCGGGGAAATGTATTTTAGCGTACGAAATGCGATATGCAAAATACCGAATGCGGTAGTTTTGTGTTGGGTGTAATTATTCGTTTCGTAGACCATTATAAATACACACTTAGTCCATTTCCTAAATATGTAGTTTTTGCGCATTTGAGGAGCAGCCCGCGTTGTTCGATGTTTAGAATGCACTTCGAAATATTATAGTTTTGTCCCGCGTAAGTTTTAATGGAATGTATGTCATTTTCAAAACACAAGTATATTTATAACGTTATAATTAAACTAGAGAAAGATTTTTGTTTATTTAGAAAACATATTTGTTTTCTCTGTGGTTTGACCCAGGATACATTAAACGCAAAAACGAAAACATACACAGATATTCGTTGCCTAATTCTAAATGACAAATATCAACGAAATTCGAACCGTGGTTTTCAAATGATTAGATAACAACGTTTGTATAGGGAGTGTAATTTTCTGATGATAGCTTATGCCATACGAAAGACAAAACTAAAAACTGTGGAGACACAATAAAAAAGTATGAAAGCCCATACTGATCTTGCCATTCTCCTATATGCCGCGCGGGCGACTTTGTAGGGAGACATTTTTCTCATTATGGTGACCGTGTGACTTATGGGCCCTTAGATGGCCTGAGGCATCGCTTCAGCAGGTTGAGAACCACGACCGTGCAAATATAGAGCTGGATTCTTAATAACGAATTGTAAATTTTGAACCAAAGTCTTGTAAACGAGCATTTTTCCAAGAGTTTGGTTCTAAGAAGCACTGAAGAGAAACGAAAGTAGAAGTGGCATGGGGTCGATATCGCAACTTCACCATATGGACAAAGTGTGTACATGATCGTATGGGAAGGTGGCCGCGCATCATGTGCCAGTGAGGGTAAAATCTTCGGTATTTGCAGCCTCTTACCTTATCATTTATATTTTTGCCAATATAACTACTGTTTAAGGCGCCTTATCTATGTAACGCAATAACTTGGCGCAGGGAGACTGACACATCTAGCTTCAGCGGGTTGGTATTTATCCTGTAAACCCAGTTTCAGCCATTTACGTTATCGTTACTATTTTTGTCGCGACCTCCTAGTCTAATTGGCTTTGTAATTTAATGTACGTGAGTTTACACACTTGCCAATAGTATTAAAATGGAGTGGATTATCCTTTATAGCTTTTCCTTTTATAACCTCCTGTTTTTTTTTGCACTGCTCGTGGTCTAGGGGCTAGAGGACTTCTGGGTTAAAATCTTCGCCCGGTCATGCACCACTTTCTTTCTCTCTCTGAGTGGGATAAATGCATATCGTTACGAACCCATGTAAAACTGTAGGTCCCCTTCCCCTACTAGGTGGTAGGGTTAAGTCCGCAAAAAAATCAGAAAAAAATCTCCTGTATTTATTAATAATGTCCTAACGACACTTGACACTAGCCAACAAAGCATACCAGCACTAGCCCGTAACGCCCAGCAATGCACACCCAGCCAGAGTGCTTGGCTTGCCTGCGCGCTACCCCCGCGCTGCCGCCCCTCCCCCCCGCAGCCAGGTTTTGCAGAGAATTACTGAGTCGAGTTTGCAATTCGCAAATGACTTCGCACTCGGCTCCCTCTGCTCCGGAAAGTGCGAAATTGCGAAGAATCGCGTTTTAATTGCAGCCACGCGATGCGCTGCGCCGCTGCCGCCGTCCCTTCCGACGCACGTTCCCTATTCTGTTTATTTATGTCACCGTGATCGGCCGTGACAGAAACTAACACTTTTGCTAATCAAAATAGTGATCTCTACATAGGCTTCTCGGTCTATAGTCCCGGTACATGAAATAATGAACCAGATATAGGCAAATTATGCGTGAAATATAGACACAACCCGCGATCCATGTTTAGGAAATTTGCAAAACAAGATGGCGTCAGCGGCATCAGCTGTTTTCAAATCGGTTTCAAACTGACTAACAGTTCAGTTGACTGGTTTCATATATTTTGTTTTACGTTCGTGAATTTAAGGCTGTCAGTTCGGTATTAGCCATCCATGTCCAGTTACATACAAAAAAATCAATAAATTGATTTTGATCAGTAGAATACATCAGTTTTAGTGATGTCCCGCGTAAGTTTTTTGATCTCGTTTCCGAGAACCGGGCAAGTGGGCGCCCGATTTTCGTTTCCACTCGGCGCTATGTTAATGTTGTTGTGATAATGAAATTCACCAATCAATGATCATTAATATCTGCGTCATTCACGCATAAGCGTGTTGTACGCCGCTATCGAATACATTTTCCGATGACCGAGTTAGATATGTGCGTTGTGAGATAGAGTCTGTGCGGAAAGAGAACTGTCATGGCATGAAATTGAACTTACTATGTGTTTTTTTATGTATTTGGACATTAATCGCTAATACCACAGCCCCAGCATTGATATTACCCCGATTCACCCGAATGACGCAGCCATTGGCTAAGCAAAATGTCTCTTTCAATCTGAAATCGAGTAGCTTGTTGAATCGTATCTCATTGGTTGGTATACAAAATATTTCGTAACGTAACCCAAAGAAGCGGAATGTTGGGCGGGAATCATTATATGATGCAAAACGAGTACAGAGCTAGAGTAGCAAGCACTACAGAATAATTTGTGTCCGTATAGCTAAACGTTCTGACAAAGAAGTAACTTCAATAGATCATTAAATGGTAAGTAGAATCCAGTGAAACGTGATTATTTCATATCAATACCTATTACAAAAAAATACAATTGTAATAAAAAACCTATGTATTGAGTTGATACATTGAAAATAATTTTGAGTTGTATTATATCTTCTCTTTCTTTCGGGCATACGACCCATCACACGTTTTTCCATTACGTTATTTCGTATTGTATTGGAAGTTATGTAAAATAAATAAACCTCGCTGGACTGGGTAATTGTACGAATGTCAAAATATGACAAATCAGAGTGCAGTGCACTGTATACAGATGCTATAAGAATAAAGAAACACTCATCTATTCTTTGTTAGTAAGTTTTGTTTTTTAGAAAAATCTAAACGACATACGACTGCGAATAGAAAATCTACATACATTTATTTTTCCTGTGATTCGACCACTATTTAATTCGTGGTTTGGACGAGGATTTTTTTTTCGAAAAAAATTAATAAAGACACGTGCAGACAACGATATTATATGAACGATGCTAAATTTTAAAACATCTAGTGAATTAGAACAATGATTCACGTTCTCTCCAAAACTGCCAAGGATCTTTCTGTGGGGTAAATCTTGAAATTTTCATTCGACAGTGATTCAGACACCTGTGACTCACCGGTAAAAACCTTCAAAAAAATCGCAATATTTTTTTTCATCTAGGTTGGTCCCTTTCTAAGTGTTTTAATTAGAGTTTGAAGACACAACATAAAATGGCAGCGATGACGTCATCGAAAGTGAAATGAGAATGATTCATATTCACTCGCCCTCAATTCCACGAGTAGAAGCGCCGAACCGACGGTGAATTGAAGCAGGTAGATGACTGATGAGTCCCAGAGACGGACGCCCCTCGCTGCGGTACAGACGACGCCGCAGCTTCGTTATCCTTCCCAATTACAGCGGTCTCCGGCGCGACCGCTTTGTCCGCGCTGCCGGGCCACCGCCGGGAGAGCGCTCGTCGAGTGCTCCTCGGCATCGGCGGCGAGTCTCGGCGTCCTAGCCCCGGTCGCTGTGCAGCCGACGCCGACGTCGGGATTACGACTAGCACTTGATTAGCGGCTGGGCACGGGCGCCGCTGCGCCCGTTCCGCGGAATGCTGCTACATGGAGTATGGAAGGACGGCGGTGGCGACCGATACTCATCCGTATAGCGGCAGCGCAGCCACGGATGTGATGATAATGCACTCATGTAAGGAAAACTAAATCTTAATACTTAAAGTATTACAACAATTAAATTAATCGAGAATGAATCAGCAATTAATATCTGATTCTTATTCTTAATCTTAAGTTATCTAATGTTTTCTAAGTCATATTTTGGTTAGTTTTGCGTAGTTTTAAGTAATGTACTGTTTCTTGCTTCCTGTTAATTTCTAATATTAAGGTTAGCTGTTAGATATTGCCTTAAGCAATAAGCTCGTCTTTCTATCCTATGTAATCATAGTGGTAAAAAAAAGGATTTCATTTCATTTTTATGGTGGCAGTCAGTTCTCTTACGAATGCGCAACATCGAAAGCTCGTTGCACTAAATGGCGTCCTGTGCAGTTCTTACGTGTTGTTGGAACTCGAGAACCACACAATCACTTTTTTTAAATCTTTTTCGTACACAAATTCACACCCCGCACTCACCCTAACACAACCTCATACACCCTTACCCACCCTGACACCAACTCACCCACCCTCACACCTTAAATCCTTGCGCAAATGTGCAATTGCATACTTAATTTAAGTTGAGAATTATTACGCTTCGATAGCAGTCTACTCTTAGTCCAGTACTAAATAATATGCGTGAAAAAATATTTTTTGCTCTTGACAATTACATTGTCTACTTTGTATATTAGTTGTAAATTTGCTGTAAGTTTTCCATTAAATACATACATTATTTAAAAAACACCATTGAGAAAACACTGCCAACTTCTCACCCAAATTGCAACGAATTAAAAATGGCAGCTACAACAAAATTTAGTATTTAAATTTGGATGCATAGCAACACGATCAAAACACTTGATATGAAATGAATACTATTAACGTTACGTTAAAATTTGGCAACACATCTGCTTGATTTATCAGATACCAAAAATTAAGCCAGAATATTGAAACTAGGAAAAAATAGCCTTCCATCTTACGGTCAGTATCGCCGTCCCGACGGGGAATGCTGCCAGCGTATTAAATTATAGGAATATTTTTGAAGGTAGGTATTTTGTAGGATTTTTTCTATGAAAAAGCTCTATTTTTAGTCGGGAATAAGGCTGTCAAAAGAACGATTATAATTAGCATGCAAGGACTTAAACCAGTAAGCAAACTTTTTGCGGGCAGTGTGTCTATCAATTCCATTTCGCTCCAATCATGTAGCAGATGGCGTAAATAAAATTAACAATTTCAGAGAATTACATTAACAAAAGGAAAGATATTGAATGGCTTTATACGAGATAATACCTGCTCTAGGTAATAGGGGTTTAATAAGCAACTACGCTTGTTAATTTCCATGAATCTTTACTCAAATATAACATTGAAATGAGCAATATAAACACACATTAATACGTCTAGATAGATATGATAGTTAGATAATTTGCCATTTTTCTTTCAAAGATAATACAAAGAACCCGGCCATGTGCGGGCTCGCACACGAAGGGTTCCGTACATAGCGGCAACAGAAATACACACTGTGTGAAAACTTCAGCCATCGACCTATTACGGTTCATCCAGCCCTGTGACGGACAAACGGACGGACGGAAAGCGGAGGGTTCCGTTTGGTACACTTTGGTTATGGAATACTAAAAAGGCAGATTTTTATTCATCTTCTTAGTGGACTCAACACCCTTTTAGTGCACATAAATTATAAAACAGTACATCGAATGTGTTTGCGAGCGCGCTTGCGAAAACCCTCCAAATGTTCTACCAGGGACGGTGGAAGAGACCGTAAGTACATTGCGCGCATAGATACACGGAGTGACGGAGGACTGGTGTTTACAGTTCCTGGTTCGAAACAGTACCGTAACAGCAATTCATCTCCTATCTGGAGTCGTTCCACACCTCGTCGCGGCGTTCCCTCACAACTCCTCGGCCGTTAAGATGAATCGGACTTTTGTCTCGGAGACAATCGAAGGAGCAGTTTATGATAAACCGCTCGCGGCTCAAGACAAAGGACTATTTTCTAGGCTATTATCAAAATTGTAGGTATTGTTGTGATGAAGGACGCAGACAATGGGACGCTGCCGATGTAATTGCTGGCACCTCAGAGTACTGCGTCTACTCTCCCAAGCTTTCATCATTCTAGTATTATCTGAACGAGTCTGAAAATCAAGAAATGTACATAAGTACTTAGGGTATTATTTTATGAAATAAAATAATAGTTATCTTAAAATCGTGACCAAGATTATATTTTAGAGTAAGTGAATTTGATAATACACCTATTATTGTATTTATTTATATTTGTCCATTATAAGTAAACCCACTATTGGATTCGACATTTTTAAAGCCGGTTCGATTACGATGGACGAGGAAAAACCGACAAACAAGAAACTTCGCCGTGTGTCAAAATACAAATATATGATTTTATTCTTACAGCTAAATAATGAATACAAGTTTATCCCTTTTAATACTACTACTTGTGAGACGTGAAGATCTTCTGGGGGCCCATTCAGGTAAGAGTGAGTTCGAGTTCGTCGCTAAATATCAACTCACTTTTTTAAATAGTTAATGTTTCCACACTTCTTGAATATAATTTTAGTTAGGTAAAATTCTGGTTTGTCCCATAAATACGTTGGAAGTGTTAACCAACTCCCGAACTCGAATTCACTTTTACCTGAATGGGCCCCTTGTTGGGGTCGTAATCTGCGGATTTCAAGGCAACACTCGAAGATACTAAACGACATGTATCTAGCCAAGTGTGAGTCTGACTCGCACAAGAAGAGTTCCGTACCATCGTACTATATTTAACACAAATAAACACGTGTCTTGTAGCCCCCCTTTATTTCTACTCTTTGTTGTTACAGCGGCAACACTCTGTGAAAATGTCAGCTGTCTACCTATTACGGTTCATTAGATACAGCCCGCTGACGGACGGACAGACGGACAGCGGAGACTTAGTAATAGGGTTCTAGGTTCTATTAATAGGCGGTGGTTGTATTTTGATTCCAGTATATTCCAGGTGTCCGTGACGCGCTCTTCGCGGCCGCAGTCCCACTCTAGTTTAGTAACGACTGCGTGAGAACCGGACCGTGCGCGCTGATTTATGCTGATGTATGCAGGTGACCTTACAAATACCGGCATCGCTTTAGGGGGTGTATCTGTATCGAAAGCAAATCAATCTCCTGCAATCAAACTATTGAAATTCTAGAATAAAACTTGTCATACAAAACTGAAAAAAAAACTTTTGGCAAAAAACATACGGAACGAACCTTTGAGCAACGCAGGGATGTTTTTATCAGTCAAAACGATGGCAAGTAGTTCGTAATGGATGGTTTTTAGATCAGTAATATCAGTTTGATTTATCACCTAAATTGGCGACGGAATTTCGGAGTTAGGTAAAAACGTTTAACCCGTACAAACTTGTACTTGTTGTTCTGTGGTTTTACTTCTTCAAGATGTCCAAATCAAACTCGGACTTCCGATTTGTATAAAAACGCGGAGTCGGCGTAACGGCCATGTTGAGTTAGCTGTTAAATCAATTAATAATTGCGGTCTCGCAAATGTTAGTTCGTTTAACGCCCACTGCGTGCGTTTTTCAATTTCTCCATACATTTTAAAACGCTAGTCGATCGGTTTGTCGTACAAGTCGGGCTAGGGGCTCAGATTTTTTAAGTATACCCTAGGTGTACCCCAAGGCTCGCTATTGGGGCCACTGTTCTATTATGCTTCAAAATCACTCAAGTCATGCCGATGACGAAAAGGCAATAAAAGTAATTAACAAATACATCGATTGAGAGAATGTTCAATCTAATCTAATCCACCTTTCTAAATATTACGAACATAATAAAATCAATGTGCTGATAAATGTTTACAGATATCGTTTACCCGCATTCTGAATGACAACGGATACCAAACAGAATAGAGTTGCTGGCGCCAGCTCCGCATTGCTATGGTACATTTGCCTCATCTCGCCGCAGCCATGTGGAAAATTAAATTTTCCCATAACTTAGCTCTTCCTCGGCGCGCCGCGGTGCAGCTACTACGCGCATTGTGCATCTCCCCCCCCCACCTCCCCACCTCCCCCGCCGTGCTGTTGGATGCGACGCTGCGACCGTGCCTAAATAATGGTAATCATATCCGCGACGTGTGACTAAACGTTTTGATACCCGGGAGATTTTACATTCGTCACAGTGAGCAAAAATCCGAAATTGAGAACTTTGTAATTTTGCGGTCGATTGTTATTATCATACTTTTTTTATTGTAATAACACTTTCGATATAGTTTTAACGGGGAACAACAATAACTATTTTTTTATATTAAGGTGGCCCAACCCGCTCAACTCCCCATACAAACGAGGAAAGAAGATCACGCCCATATTTCTTATCAGAGATCCCAAATTTTGCTCAAAATAGCTTTATTTCATCGAACTAGATGTCTGATGACCGTTGGCATTGTAAAATTGTGTTTGGTTTCTGAGTTATAAGGACCGAAAGTTCGAATTTTTCGCGCGTTTTATACAATAACTTTTGAGGTGGATTACGCAATGATAAAGTAAGAACATCTTAAAAATATTAGTCATCAGACATAGCTTATTTAATCAAGATTTAAAATCCCTTTGGTTTTTGTTAGATTTCTTACTACAGCGGTCGTGGTTTACTTTTAGCTATAAGTCCTTTTGTAATTAAGATTTTCGTAAATCTTACCAAATCATACACTATGCACATTGTCTTTTTGTGGACATGTTGCATCTTCCTCATCACGGAGCCTGTCTTTTTCATTGAAACAGAGAAGGTCCCAGAGCGCAACAGCACGGTTTTGGACCGTGCCCGCGAATGAGTTAGTCTCGCCGGGTTGGGCCACCTTAAGCGCGGCATACGCCAGGACCTAAAGGTTCCCGACGACAACCCCCATGGGTTTTAGAACACTCAGAGGGCCTGCGAAAACCATGCCGGCCGGCCAGGTGCTTCTTCACACCATGTTTGAAGGACGCCAGGTCGTAATTTGGAGGAAATACCTCGGAAGGGAGTTCATTTCATTGTTTATCGTCCCTACAGATAAATGATCTAGACGATGGGTGGGTTCTTATTTTTGCAAGGCGACTTTGAATTTGTGCATTTTCTCCTTGTTCCGCGGTGACAGGAGGTAGAAAGGGGACGGAGGAACAGCGTTATGCAGCTCCGACGAGCAATCCCCATGGTAAAGACGATAGAAGACAGGGAGAGACCCTACGTCCCTTCTGAGTCGGAGGGTCTCCAAATTTAGGGATACCTCGGCGTCGTCGACGAGACGCACGGCCCGACGCTATATCGAGTCCAGAAAGCCAAGCAGGTGCTTAGCTGAGCCGTCCCACAAATGCGAATAGTACTTCACGCAAGACCTTACCTGCGCTTTGTATAGAAGCGTCATGAGGCGTGAAGTACTGACGCAGCCTTTTGAGGACTCTCCAGGAGCTTGGCTTAATTCTTGATATGGCATCCGAAATTAAGGTCATGCGTTAGGTCAACAATAATAATCCCTATGTGGTCGTCAATATGTAGAGTTGCTTCCTGGAAGGTCGGAGCCGTACTGAACGGAGTCCGCTTCGCACTGAATACGCACGCCTGCGTCTTGCTCGCGTTAAACTCGACGAGGTTCTGGAGACCCCATCCGGAAACTTTTTCCAGGGTCTCTTCAATTCTAACAACGAGACGCTGCCTATCATAATCCACTTCAGCCCGGCTTGCGGTCTGGTGACTGGTGTACCTGTGGCTAGCACCGTGCTGTCATCTGCGTAGCAATCGATGTCGCCCAAATTGAGCAGGTCATTGATGAAGCAGCAGAAAAGGTGTTGAGGACAGCACAGAGTCCTGTACTACAAAACGTGTTAAAATTTATCCAAACTGACATATTTTTTTGTGTTTACTTTAGCAATTATCAGACTATCTACGTACCTAACATTGTTTTAATAAATAAATCCTACGTCAAGTCACAACAGAAAGAAATGGCCAATATAATGGGAAAGATAGATTTAATTTAGCTCCAACTTGATTTATTTAGATTTATTACCTAGTCTTAATACATCAACTCAGAAACATTGATGGAATTAGGAAATGGATGGAGTTAGGAAGGATTTAGGTAGGACCCGTACTCGGTTTGCCCAACATTTCACTTGGTTTCTTGAACCGTACATTTACAACAAAGTAAACAAAGAAATCACACTTACTGAACTAACGAGACGTGCTTGTAAAAACGAACTTAATAAATGGTTGATATCAAAAGACTATGAATATATTGAAATCTTGCTCACAATCTTAAAGTAAATAAAGTATGTTATTTAATTAATGATGATCACAATTCATTAATACATAAAATACACAATTAGAAAACCATAACTTGATAAAATAATCACAAACTTAAAATCACAATCACACATATACATACATACACATACGCACACACCCTCATACCCATATCTATACATACACACATATACTCACCCTCATATACATAGGTGTTTAAAGTCACTAGCACTTACTAGTTTACAGTTTAATTAAAAAAAAAACAATACAACTTATATAATAGTTTACAGTTAAGCCCGCATATTAAATTTGCTATTTAAGAACCTGCCACTTATATCACAGTCGCTAGGCTAGCGTAGGAGGCAGTGTAATAAAAGAAAAACAAAGAAGAGCTTACTTACCATTGTAGTTAAGAATATACGCTTATAATAGAACCTTTATTTGTAAAAAAAAAAACTGTATAATATGTTCTTATGTTCTTTTAAACTCTGTTCTATTGTGCTTTGTGCTATACGAATTTAAATAAATAAAACATTATTATTATTATTACTATTATTATTTGATGTAAATACTTGCCTATGTAACGATACTCTTTTTAAAAAGTCCGTACCTACCTGCTGTGTACGGTATGTAATCTCCAGTTATTAACCAGTTTGAAAGGTTAAAAAAGTAGTTGAAAATGTACAAGTTCCTGCAAGCGATTACAATTTTCCGTCCAAAGCGTGCATATAATGAGCTCGAACGATAATTAGTGGGTGTTGCGGCACCAGCGACCGCCGCCGGCGTCGAGCGGCGCGGCGACCAGCGACGTGAAACAATGCTTCATTTAACGTGGATTGCTCCATTGTTGGGGCGGGAACTGGGAACGGGGCGGGAGCTGCGGTGGGGGGCGGCTCCACAAACTACAGGAAAAGCTCACTGGAAGGATCCAGCATTTCCTCTAAACGGTCAGGCAGCGCAGGTAACTGGGACTCGCGTAACGATTACTAAGTGAAAACGTGCAAAATCAAGACCTCTTTTAGAAAACCTTAAAATCCGGCCAAGTGCAAGTCGGACTCGCACACGAAGGGTTCCGTACCATCAAACAAGAATGAATACCAAAAATCATTTTTCTTGCATGGAGCCTTTTAATTTCTATTATTTTTTAGTTTTACCTATTTGTTGTTATAGCGACAAAATAAATGCAGACTCTGTGAAAATTTAAGCTGCCTACCTATTACGGTTTATGAGGTACAGCCCTGTGACAGATAGACGGACGAACGGATGGATGGACAGTGGAAGCTTAGTAACAGGGTTCCGTTGGCACCCTTTGGGTATGGTCACCCTAAAAACATTTGGACACAGGCTAGGATCATAGTATTCGTTGAAATGAGTAAGTCGGTTTTTTCATACTAATAAAAATACATATTAATAAAAACATTCAAGATGTACAAACATGAATATTTGCGGTTCTCAAGTTACAGGAATTTAATACCACTGCTCACCCCTGCAGGAATTAAGCGTGATATTCTCTGCCATTACCATGGAGGTTCATGTAGGGGCGATCCATTTGATTTTTTCTTTCCTTAAAACCCCACTGCTCACACCTCTCGTAAGTCAGCGCGATGGTCTCCTCAAATTACCACTGAGGTTTATGTAGAAGAGCTCCTTAGGTTTTAATTCCACTGGTCACCCTTTTTATTTACGTTTCTTAAAGTTATTGAAATTATTAGGCTCTGTATCTACATAAACCGCATCGAAATCGGGTAAGTCGTTCTCAAGTTAAAATTATTTAACCCATCTGCTCAGCTCTCTGGTTATTTAGTGTGATGTTGAATACATTTTTAGTTCGTAATCGAAATTACACTATATAACTCACATAAAACCATGTAAGTCGAGATGAAATTATTTATATTTTTTTGTATTTAAGAAAATCCCCTTTAAAGTAATCCAAACTATAATTAACATAATAATGTCATATACACCGAACAGGTAGGTTAATTCAAAAAGCATGAAAATTCTTTGTGAAATGAAAACCGACTTAACGCTAAATTACTTTTGCTGTTGAACAGAGCAAGAAAATTACTGGCAACCGAGAGATCACGAGATAATAATTACGAGCGGACGAGAATAAATGAAACTTTTGAAGTAGCTCGAGGAAATATGAAAAACAAATTTCTACCGGAGTATCCGCTTAGATTATTAAATGTTTTTTCTGTAGATGGTTATTGTGTTTGTTTGGTACGAGTGTGCAAAGATCAAGTTTTTGAAGAAGCAACATTAATTCATTATGCGATAATGAAATAAAAATTATTTTAATCGCATTTAATTTTTATTTCCAATAGAATATTGAACTAAGGCATTGTCACGCTGGCTCGTTTAAAACTATCTTGCCGAACGAAGCAAGATAATGTGTTTAAAAAGATTAGTCTTAGACTTAGGTTTAATACGTATACTTAAAATACTTAAAATGGAAAAGCCATCTTAAAGCTAGGACATCACACAATTTAGGATACGATTATAAATTGAACGAACTGGTCATTCTCTTTCCTACTTCAAAGTTAATAGGTTCAAGCTTGCCTGGGGTGATTCGTCGCATTTAATGAAACATGCCCGAAGAAGCAAAATAACGTTTTGTGTTTTCGTCCCAGTTCAACGTAGCCGTGCTTGCAATAGTCCTGGAATTAAATAGAGACATACGCAAGGTTCCTGGACAACAGGTTCACGCACTAATATTTATTTACAAAATTAAACCAAACGCTAAAAAACTAAACACTTGGCGCTTAAAAGAATTATTAAAGCTGCAATAAGATAAAAATAATATGTAGTATACTGCTTTCCGTTCAGCTAAACGTTCAAACATGTTGCTGTCGTCACCAAAATCGTATTTGGCATTCGACGCTAGAGCCAGTCATAGGTTGACTTAAGAAAATATTCTTTATATGTGCTAAGCAGGTACGTCGCTTATTCCAAGGAATGTGATATGTATTTTATCGATACATTCTAGTTATCTCGTTATTGTGGTTGCAGTTCTACGTATGCACGTGGAATGCAAACCATACTATAACAACATTATACTCTCGAACCGGGGTCCGTAGCTAAATCGATTAGTGTCGCGAAATCCTCGGCAAAGCTTTGCTCTCTGAAGTTGTCGGCGCTCGTGGGGCGGACAGGCTAGCGGGGGCGGGCGGTGCTGCTGGGCGGCGGGACGGAGGGCGGGCGGCGGCGGCGCAACCCTTTGAAACAAAGAAAACAGCGCCGACACACGCGCGCCGCTCCGCCTTTTCCTTGCTGTCAGGTAAGCGCTTTTAATTCTCTATCGGCGCGTGGACCTTTCTGGCACAGGTAGCCTCGTTGACTATAACATTGTATTTTCTTGAGCTCACGTACGTTATCTAATAAGGATTTAGAAGACAATATTGTCTTGGTGGGAATACGTTAGCTGGAAACATCGGAATGCTGTATCGGGAGCGGAGCTGTAGATCGTACGTGTAAGAGTCAATTTAGTTCCGAAATCCTCATGGGGGACTTAATCCCGCCCAGGGTGGTTGAATAAACGATGGTCGAAGCGGCAATGAAAAATGTCCGTAGTTTTAATTCATATCGATGAAGCTTTTTTTTATGTTAAGCGCGGCATATGGCGTACGCCAGGACCTAAAGGTGCCCGACGACGCACACGGGTTTTCGAACATTTAGGGGGCTGCGAAAATCATCCAGGCCCCATCATCGGCCAGGTGCTTCTTCACACACGTTGGAAGGGCTCCAGGTCGTAATTTGGGGGAAATACCTCGGAAGGGAGTTCATTCCATTATTTATCGATCCTATAGAACCTAAAAACCGATAAAGGATCTAGAAGATCGGTGGGTTCTTATTTTTGGAATGTCGACTGTGAATTTGTGCATTTTGTCCCTGTTCCGCGTTGACCGAAGGTAGAAAAAGGACGGAGGAACAGCGTTACGCAGCTCCGACGAGCTGTGCAACAAAACTAAGGTCTTGGTATGGCTCCTATCACCCATGAGGGAATATCATGGGTGTTGGGGTAATATCACGACAATCTGTAGTTTTAGCCATATATATTGCCAGGCAGATAAAATAATGTAGAAGTAAACGTTTTGACGATGGATAAACTTGTGAGTTTTCTTAATCGATCATAGAAAAAACACGCACCTTTGCTTACTGCATTGCTGAAAATACACTGAAATAAAGCTTGACAAAGATGCAAATGCAACCCAATATTATGGATGTTCCACCATATCCGTTACGCCGGGAGCCGGCATCAACTTCGCTGCATTCCAGGACGACAACAGGATTACCCTCGTTAATTAAGAGCGCACGAGAGATGCGAGGCGGTCCACTGTGGCCCGAGACACGGGGCCGTGACGCTGCGGGTACATGCAACAAAGTGAGTTCGGTGGCGGCGGCGACAATGGAAACCTCAGATCAAAAAATTAAGAAGATGTGCCATCTAGGTTAGCTTTTTTTAATGAAAAACCGATATGGGTGGCTGTTCTGAGGACCACAGGCGTTCAGAAAAGCCGGATACACCTCGCCTCGCGAAATCACGCTCAGCGAGGCACCAGCGGATTTGCGGACTATCGCTGAGCTATCGAGCTTTTTCAAATTACGTTTGAAGTCTCCCAGGTTATAGGTATGATCTGTCACACGTGTTATTTTTACTAAGCGGTACTGTTCAATGGGTTAAATTTACCGGTTAATATTAACTGTTTTGACTCATTTATAGATACTAACAGTAATACATTGATAGTTTGTAAAGAGAAATACTTTACTATAAATGCCTGAATTTTAACTGTGCTAAAACAGAGAACAGTTGCTCTTATTTTTTTTCTGTGTGACATTTCTACTTCATTTTCTCTTTTGTGATGGAAATCAAGTCAGCTTTCGACTCCATACTAGTATTGCTTTGTCTTCCTCTACTACGTAACATCTTCATGCATTAAAGTGAACACGTATGCTAAGATATAGCGATGCCTGTATAATTCTATCGGTGCATTTGTTTTAAAACAATGAAGACAGATTTTGATCAATAATAACCTTCGAAATAGCTTCCCAGTTTCAAATTATATTACAATGGCTGAGAAATAAGTATTACATGATATTTATGTACTTAAGCGGGGCTTACGCGAACAATTTTAAAGAAGGGTTAGATTTGTGAGAAAAACGCGATATGGAAGTATAACATTGTATTGTAAAGCGCGGGTTGTGTCGGCTGCGGGCAAGAACGTTGAAAAAGGAATGGGCTGGAGAATCGCTTTGAAACGCGTGGCCGAGTGTATAGCCGAGGGACAAACGCCATGCATGAAATGTGATATGTATGTATGCGCAATCGACCGTGAAGCAAGGACACATTAATTGAAGGAAGAGCCCTGTAAAAAGAACTACTTTACGAATATACTGCAAGGCCATGCATGCTCCTACAATAATATTGACTACGCACGCGAGTTGCTGTGATGTAAAATATAAATTTCTGGTAAATTATAATAAATTTAATAAAAAGCATGCAAAAACAACTGTACTTAGAAAGCATTAAAAATAGATATTATAATCTGAGAATATTTTTTTTCTTTATTATATTTTTTCCCTACGTGGGTTTGTCACCTAACTCCTCCTAAACGGCTGTATCGATTTGGATGAATTTGTGTGTATTTGAGTTGGGTCCCTGGATGGTTTGTAAATACAATTACCGGGTGGTGGGGCTGTTGTCGAGATATTGACCCGAGCGCAGTCCGGCACCTCAGATATTTTTTTACAAAAGCCATACATACAATCGATAATGACGACGCTGTTACGGATAGCGAACTATGAACATATCACGTCCATTCCTTTTCAAACGTTCTGGGTGCGGGTGTAGGATGCGGGTCGCGGGGAGGGTACAGGTGTGAGTAGAGCGGCTCGGATCAGTCGCAGGCACGAACCTGTGAGTCCACCGATCAGCAAAGCAAAGGTTCCCGCCAACGTCGCCTCCACCCCTCTCCACCCCGCTTCACCCCCTTCGCCTAGCCTCACACCGGACCGCTCCGTCGATAATTCGATTACCATAGCTTACATGACATGGCGTCTCTTGCACGTGGACTTTTTACGTCGGACCTAGATAGATATCTCACAAAGTCAACACGCTGATTTAGTTATTATTGAACATTGCATTTTCGAATTTCGATCCTCAGATAAAAAAGAAAGGAGACGTGCCATCTAGCGCGCTTGCTATGAGACCAGCTGTGCCGAAAATTGCCAGCCCAACTAAAACATTCTACATCCAAAAATAGTTGCAGACGTATTGGAGGGTTTGTGTGTGAGAGTGTGTGGCTGACTTTCCGTAGGATTTTCCAAAATTCCGTTTCCGTGCAACCAGATTGGAAGCACACCGCCCAGTCATCAATACCGTTGGCTTGTAAAACTTGTTTCACTGATCAAGAACATTTCTGTATTTCAGATCGACCATAAGCACAAATATGTTTTAAGAGGATAATGATTTGCTCAAGTTCCATACAATTACTCGTGCCTGTTTTCTAGGTCAAATAAAGAAATATTTTTCCGAAATTTTGCACATCAAATAAATCAACAGAGACTTACTTCTGGTTTTTTTGATGACTTCTTTCGATGATGTTCGCCGTTTTTATTTCTAAATTTTTTTTAGAAGTTAAAAGACTTATAATAAAGTTACTTAATTTATAAAAAAAATGTTTTGACGTCGATGTCTGAATTGATGTATTTAATGTGAAACATATCAGAAAATTATGTCGGTAATTTTGAAGCCGTTTTTACATATTCCACTATGTGCCCTGTGTACGTAGCCTTTTTTATTGAAGTGAAGCTTCTTTAGGTACTGCCGAAGGGTAAATTGGCATGGATGAGACGACAAGCGAAACGCTTGGTATTCACCAGCAGTTGATAAGAAACAGAAAATAGTTTCTTGTATCTTCGCTAGAATCTAACAACTTAGTGAAACTTCACCATTCAGCGAGCGAGAGTATTAATTTCTACAGATTGTAGCGCCAGTATTTTCAATAATCAAATATACAAAAATAAATATCATGCCATATAAATCGCCAGACGCTGTGCAGTTTTCAACTGGAGGTGTGCTAATGTCTGTGTGGTTGGATAACAGACGACTAGATTATGATCGAAAGATGACGAAAAGCAACGCAAATGAAAGCCGCTTCAATTTCTGCTAGACGACACAGAGATGCTAAAATTCGCATGGCCGATGATGACTACCCACTTCGCAATAACCCTTTTCACACTGTGACGCTCCTCAACCAACCTCGCGTGGGGACTGGAACTCGCCAACGAAAAATACTTCCTTTGAGAACTATGAAAAGTCGACTTTGCTTTGATCGAAATAAACTAGTAGGAAAAGAATCGGGTGCCACAGAAGTAACGTTTGACAAGTCAGGGGATGTTAAGGTAATATGGCATTTATTTGTTTATCGTACGGGGTAATATTCCCTCGCAACTTTTCTGGTAGATGCAAGCTTTTTGTGAGAATTTGCGTCATCGTGTCGGTTCGTTTTGTCTATCGGTAATTTGAGCCTCGCTTTGCGCGCGGAATAAAGAAGCGCGTTACCTTCTTCACACTTCTGATGAAAACACTCACCTCAATAGGTTATTCGTGTTAATGTGGCATCAAGTTTCGTTCTAGGGATTCGGGGCAACCGGTTTCCTTAACATCTGTATAGTGGAACTCAGCGCATTAAGTTCGATTGATTGAATTGCTTCATTATGTTGGGCCCTTAATGACGTTGCCTATACAAACGGAGTAGATTTACTTATTTTCAAATAGCTGTATAAGCCTTTTTGTTGCTTTTTAGGGTTCCGTACTTAAAGGGTGCCAAACGGAACCCTATAGTCTCCGCTTTCCGTCCGTCCGACTGTCACAGGGCTGTATTTCATGAACCCCAATATGTAGACAGCTTTAATGTTTACAGATTGTGTATTTCTGTTGCCCGCCGAATAGTAATTAATATTAAACAAAGAAACGTGATTTCTTTGAGATAAACCTTGTATAAGGTACGGAGCCCTTCGTGTGCGAGTCCGAATTTTTAATACATAATAACTTATTAAACTTAGTCAAATCGTGCTGGGATAAACCGTGCCTTATGGTGCGATTAGAAACAAATTTAAGGCGCTTTAAAAAAACTACCTAAGACAGGAAGTCCACCCTGATATGACAGTGGCGTTAGCTAATAATCGGAAGTGACCGGCCAATAGGTCAGGGCTCGCTGTTATATTGGCCTATGTGCGATCAGTTAAGACGGTTGTTATCCTATCAATTTCCCATACTACGGGCGAGAACTGTTTACATGTTCTAAATGTTTTATTAGGTTTTGGAAATGTTGGATTTGGAAAATATTGGCTTATAATCATATGATTTTTTCATTTGTCAGCCTCAATAGCCCAGTGGCGCGACACTTCGGCGATCGCTCTCCGAAGTTAAGCATCGCTGGGTCCGGTCTGGTCTTGGATGGGTGACCATTCGACTGTTGAGAGAGGCGTTATTCCACGTTAAACTGTAGGTTCCCTTCCTTACTAACTAGATGGTAGGGTTTATCCCGCCCGGGTTGGTACCATCGCATTGGATGAACGATGGTCGAAGCGGCAATGAAAATTGTCCGCGTTTTCCATCCAGTTCAATGTAGCCGTGCGATATAAGGAAGGTCCTGGCATGGCACCTAGTTCCCATGTGGTGTGTTGGGCTAATACCATGACAGAAGGTGTGATATTAGCCATCCATGTCCAGTCACGTAAAAAAAATAAAAAAGTATATGAAAAAGTTGTATTTATGTTACTGTCATTTTAGGTTTTTTCAACTAGAAAATTCAGATATTATAATAAAAATAACAACATACGGACATAACTTTTCTCAAGTGATTATACAATATTGATTAAAATCCGACAACATTTAGGGGTATGGACGGGGAACATTGCGGAAAAGGTGAATGATAGGAGTCAAAATGCATTTGAAGGCGCCCTTAAACTACACTGCAGTTAGTCTAGTGGTTCCGCGCTTTGTCTTATTTTTATAATTTATGCTAATATAAACTAATTAAAATTCAACAAAAACAACAATTAGGTACAATTTAGAAATGTTTAAAAATAAAGAAGTATAACTTTGATGTATCCTAATAAGCTAGTTGTATACCAAAAGGTGCTAGCTCAGCATAATTCCTAACTGTATTAGTATTCATAAGTACTACCTGAGTTGAGGTGATTGCAAGGTGCTGGTTTTCAGCAAGTACCTGTCAATAAATTTATAATATATGAATTTGTGAAGCGTCGCGCTGCTCATCTCGTACGTGAGTGAGGAGTGCTGCGATAACACTAGAATAAAAGTAAACTTTAAGGTTGCATTGGTGCCGTACTTCAATATTTGTAACATATGTAATATATGTAAGTTTTAAGAGTGTGAATGTGTATATACATAAGTTTTGTGTGTAAGAATTAATGCAGGATTGCGAGTTTGCATAGAAACTGGAATCATATTATTGCTATTACATTTTTAGTGTTAAAGTTTTATTTCATCATTTAAATTTTATTTTCAAATAACTATAGTGTTATTTAGATTGCCGCATCCCTCTGCTGCCCCAGAAGCAAGAGTTGGGGTAGGGAATTTTACATTTGTACATTTTACCAGGGTTCGGGCGATTGTCCAAAGTAAAATTTACCCGAGCGGAGCCGGTAATCTCAGCTAGTGTTATTACTGTACAAACAATCGTTTTATAGTTCTTATTTTTAATATTTAATTATAAACGTACCTAGATGAAACACAGAATATGCGATACACAGGCGACCCAGGGCTTCGCGCCGCAACCAAATAATAATGTACAGCCGTAACGCCGACCCGCCGCACCGCCCGCGACGCTCCGGCCCGCCCCGCGCAGCCGCACCGCTAGGCTACACCGTGGATTTTAATTAGAAAATCCTCAGACGATGTCGGTATATTAGCTCGCTAGCGGCGCTGGTGGCGAGCGAGCGGCCGAGGTAAAGGGGTGCGGGGGAAACGAGAAGGGAGGTGTTGAAAAATTGTTGCGCACTGTGCTGGACAAGCACACCACAAACAGGTGAATTGAGAGAGATTTTCTTTGTACTCGTATAATCGAGCGCAGCGAACGAAAACGATTAAAATAATTTGGAATTAATTCAAATAATTAAGAAAGTTTATTTATATTTACGCTTTAATTAAAATTTTAACGTTGGCCGAAATATAACTAAAGGATAAATTTCTTTTTGGCTTCTATTCCCAAAGACTAGCTGAGATTCCCAGCCCTCGGCCCCCGATCCACCGCTTCGTTTTCGCTTCTTTCTGTCTTTTTCAGGGTTCCATACCCAAAGGGTTTCAATAGAACTCTATTAATAGCCTCCGCTGTCCGTGCGTCCGTCCTTCCGTCAGTTTCAGCGGGCTGTTTCGCATGAATCGTAATAGGTAAACAGCTGACAATTTCACATAGAGTGTATTTCTATTGCCCTAAGGGTCGTAACCTATACTTCACCAAGAAATGGGCTATCCAATCCAAAACAAATATTTTCAAATCAACTGGTACTTGCAGATATCGGCGCGTTCAAACAAAATAAAATAAACATTTATAGTATATTCATAGATGTTTCGCATATTTCTAGATATCCGACAACACGTGTCACTCTCGAGCATTTTAGTGCTTTCTCTCCGATACCGCCTGTCTGTCCAAGATGGCGGCAGGAGGGAAATTGGTAGCACGATCTTGACAGCCGACGCTCTTACAATTACGGCATTGCTAGTTTAGTGCTCCGGTGGAAGAGAATGCGACCTCATAAGGGGCGAATATGCGCTCTCCATTCCTAACGCTTTTTCAGACTTTTGATAGTATAATTACTAAGGCTGAGATAAATAATCGTAACAGAAACTAGGGCTGAGATAAATAGTCGTAACAGAAAGTAAGAATAACAGAAAGTAAGAATAACAGAAAGTAGTACTTTATGACGTCACATTGCATTACTTTGAGATTTCGTCCATACAAAATGTGTCAAAGTGACGTCACAAGGTACTACTTTAAATTAGTTATAGTTTCTGTTACGACTATTTATCTCAGCCTAATACTGCAATTGGCTTGGAATGTAGTCAAATACATATAGTTGACTCACTCACGGACGTCGGAGGGTTGACGTTACTCGACGTGGTGAACTGACTGGCCAGTTCAGAAAGAAAAAAAAGAAAGTGGTGTCTGTTCGGGGCGAGGATTTGCTTTCTACAACATGGACTCGATTATGTTTATCAATCCTGCTGTCAATAAAATCGCTTCTAGCAGTAAAAACTTGCACAAATAACCGACCCTCAATTTTATCCATACTTGCGTAATGTACATACTTGCGCACAATACCTACTTTAATGTCAATATTTCCAGCCTCATAGGTTACGGACGCCCTAAAAGCAGTCATGCAAACTTAGTACTTCGGTAAATTAGAACATTCAAGTCTAGAACACATCTGGATTGGATTTTCACGATTTCTCCAGAGAATATTCGGGGAAGGTTCTTATTAGGTCTGTAGTTTACGGCCAGTTAGGCATACGGTTCCCGACGTAGAGGCTGGAGGAGTACCGTGCGGTTCGTGAAGGGCGAGGGGGGGGGAGGCTGCAGTCTGCTCCGCAATACCCAGGGGAGGTTGCCCGACTCTTCCGCCCGTGACAGCCACCCACCACCCCCGCCCAACACCGAACCTGCCTTTAACACCTCGCATAAAATGAAACCGACTCGCCTTGTCTAGACGTGAGCTAGTTTATTTTGCCAACATTGTGTACTAAACGTTGGGTTAATGAAAATTGGGCGAAGAATTGAAACCCTTTAAAAGTTAAAAAGTATTTTAACATTAGTACCTTCTTAGCTTAGTTGCTATTTATGTATTCACCAGCAGCGTGGCGTCCACACAAGCCGAATGCCGTTAGATTCCCATCGACGTAACTCGATATTTTTGGAAACACACTATACATCTGTATTCATTGCATACCTACCTAAATCTACTCGCATGTACCTCTAAACTAACCTCAGTCCGATTTCTGGCATAGCCGGCTTATTTTGGTCTACTTATTCCATCGTAAACTAACCAAGCGTCCAAAGTGTAGCCGAATTTGTGAGTAGGGGAATGCACCGTATTTGTAAATCGATAGATCGCTCGTCAGTGCGAAAATAAGATGGCTCCTATTTGCATATGCATTTAGTAATCACGCAAGTATTTAGTTATTACCTTTCTCTGTCATTTACGGCGAGCACAAGTAAATGTTTCTGAACAATGGATAGAGAGCTGCTTTTTTAACCGCCTTCAAAAAGAGGAGAAGGTTCTCAATTTGTCGGAATCTTTTTTTTTATTCTCATCTAAAATTTGTTTTGGTTAGCTTATGATTGGTGGCTCCGCTCCATTTAGATGTATTGTTATTAATATTCAATCAGAGGGTGGTACTTCATTTGACGCCAAATGTGGCAAATTTTAAGTTTTACAGGTAGAAACATCAGTGAATTCGCCGCCACGAGCCTACATATGGCCGCCCTATAAATAAAACAAAGCACCAACGTAGCTTATGGATTATCGAGTTATTTCTGGCGCGGTGCAGTTTTATCTGTACTTATAAAACAGTACCATTAGTGACTGACAGACAACGCGCAGCCTGAGCCTTGAATCGTATGATTTATCTTTGCGTTCCTGAATCATTCTTCCGATTGGGATAAAACTTTCATAAGATGAGCAAGGGCTTCTGACCACATTTTAACCTTTTCTTCATTTCGGTCCTTTTAGAAATATTTTTTATTTCGATGATTATACAAGTGTTTTGGAATGGGGATGTGTACCTTTGCAAACGTACGTTCTATAAGCTTACATATTTTTCAATGTTTAACAACCAAAGGCTTTACTGTAACCGACTTCAGAAAAACGTTCATATTTAGGTATTTATTCCCCTTAAGAACGGCCCGTAAGCTATGCTCCCCATACAAACGTAGTTTACTAATCATTTGGAAACCGCTATTCCAAATGAATTGATATTTAATATCTAATATCAGGTAACAAATATCTGTGTCCGCATGCTTTTGTTTTTTTGAAAAATCCAAACCGAATGAAATGAATGCAAAAAGAAAATATTCATACGAATTTTGTTTTCTCTGTGGTTTGACCCAGAATACATTTACCGAAAAAACAAAGGCATGCAGACACAAGTCTCAGTGGCCCAGTGGCGCGACACTTCGGCGATCGCTCTCCGAAGTTAAGCAACGCTGGGTCCGGTCTGGTCTTGGATGGGTGACCATTCGACCGTTGAGAGAGGCTGGCCGAGGTTCGGATTCCACGTTAAGCTGTAGGTCCCCTTCCTTACTTACTAGGTGGTAGGGTTTATCCCGCCCGGGTTGGTACCATCGCATTGGATGAACGATGGTCGAAGCGGCAATGAAAATTGTCCGTGTTTTCCATCCAGTTCAATGTAGCCGTGCAATATAAGGAAGGTCCTGGCATGGCACCTAGTTCCCATGTGGTGTGTTGGGCTAAACCATGACAGAACGTGTGGTATTAGCCATCCATGTCCAGTCACATAAAAAAAAATGTAGCCTAATATTAGACACCAAATATCAAGTAAGTTGGAACAGTGGTTTTCAAATCATTAGTAAACTACGTTTGTATGGGAGGCGAAATTTTCAGGTGCTTACGGGCCGACATTAAGAAATAAAGCTTTACTATGGTGTACTTGAGTGAGAGAATTACGTCTTTTCTAAGGATGGTTTCATATTAGTATTGCAGTGAGCTTATTGTGGCCAGTAAAATAGAACACGTAAAAAGAGCCCGAGTCATGTGTAATCACGGATGTTCTCCAAACGGCTGAGGCGGGATGTCGACACATGCATCGGGAGCGCTCGCCTCGGGCATTAGTGGTGGGCGGAATGACATCTGCAGTGCCCACAAAAAGTGAGCTAATGACTGATCGTCAGGGGGCAAGGGGCACATTAGTGCAGGCCCGGTTGGAAAGGAGGGCGGCTCCTACAACTAGCATTGATATGTAATCTTACATGATCTAGTCGGTTCAGTTAAAACTAATTTTAGTAACTTTCGGGCGACCTTCGAGCAGAAGCGTACTTTAAGCAGCGCATAAGCCTGGCCAGCGGGGAAACGCTGCCTGCGTTATGGGGACAATGTCATCAGTCCCCATGGAAGAATATTTTAATTTATTTATTTAATTTTTGTTTTGAAATTGTTATGGAATAAACCTACATTTTACCTTAAAAAAGATTAAAATTATAAATATTTTAGTAAGGTGTAACGCTCGTAGACGTTTCTCCTCCTGGACTTGCCAGTTCCGCTCTTGCCGCCTCCGGGTTCAGCTCTGGCTTCAATTAGGTATGGTATTTTTTCCATTGTAATTTTTACAAAACAGACATAACTGGTTCATGTTTTTAGGGTTCCGTACTCAAAGGGTGCCAAAGGAACCCTATTACTAAGCCTCCGCTGTCCGTCCGTCCGACCGTCCGTCCTTGCGCAGTCGGTCCATCCGTCTGTGGGTAGGCAGCTGCAATTTTCACTTTTACTGTGTGTATTTATTTTGCCGCTATAACAACAAGTAGGTAAAATAAATAGATAATAATAATTAAAGGGCGCGCCCCCACACAAATAACCTGATATTATTTTGGTCGCACCCTTGCACTTTCCACATTCATTTTATAAGAAGCAACCGATCATGTAGATACTTTGTAGGGATGTTAAACTTTTAAACTCCCTTTCTGCGGAGGTAATTCCCCCAGAAACCTTATTTAAAAGTATTGTGGAACTGATGATACTTTTGATATTACCGTGGTCGTTAAACATGTTTGAAAATTCGTCTGCTGCGTACGAATGTGGCGGATGCGTCCTTGAAAACGGGCTGAAAGATCAGCCCGAAACGTCGAAAAATGTCTCCTTCCGCCGCGTGAAAGCCGCAACATTTTTCAAACATATTGTGGAACTGGACTGGCAGCGCCCGAGAACACTCAAAACCCCATGGGCGCCTTCGGGCACGACTTATTTAAGGACCTGGGATGAGCCACCTTAATCTGTAAATCATTAGAGCCACAAGATGTACAAATGTATGCGTTAGCCGACCAGTGCCTCTCGCTCCACGAATCCACCGAATTAATTAATCTTTTTCAGCTCTTTCAAATAAACAACGGAAACGCACGTCAAGCGTCGCTCGCTCTGGCGGAAAGTAACGGAACACCATTTTATTAGGAAACAAACAAGAAATTTCTCATTAAATCCCAACACAAACATTCAATTATTGTTTTGTTGAATCAGCGAGTCTCGCGTAACCCTTCGCTTGTAAATCCCGTTTTATGGTTTTGTAGGCGGGGATTCGGAGCTGGCGCAATGTACCATTGCGGGATACGTTACGTAGAAGTCAATAGAGTGCATATTGTTTCGAGATCATACCTTCTAAATAAACCCGAAACAGTTGGCTCGTTCTCACGCTGCAGTTATTTTTCTAATATTAGAAGACAGGTATGCAAACCGAATTTCTAATCAATAGATGGTAGGGACACAGTTCCGCCCACCGCCTGCCGTGCCGCCCGCCCAAGGCGAAATATTCACAAAGCCGCTGTCACAAGTGGCACTATCGACTCCGCTGCCTACTATGCGGCATTCTGTGGAGTGGGCAACTATGAAGAGGAGGCAACGAATCTGTTTCTACGGAGCAGATGTTTTGCTACTTCGATGCACAATCGTGTGTCCTCTGTTGCCCCATGTCGATACATTTTTTCGCGTATACCTCGATGCAGCTATTCCGGAGCTGTAGGTAGAGTTCCACATCACGTATTGATTGAGGAATATTTTGATTAAATACCGCTGTTAGGGGCTAGCGGGAGAGCGGGGACTCGATCGTACTCTCATTGAATTGACTTGAATATTGTAGTATAGAGGTACTAGAATTCAAGTTTGATGTTATGGTTTATGTAGATAGTCGCATTAATTAAATAGTGTATCGTCGTACGAGCTTTAGCTAAGGTTAGATTGCTTGCAATTCGATTGCCAGTCAGATTATCTTTTGTATCTCTGATAAAACAATCTGCACACAAAGTGAGCATGCCTGTTAACTTAATCGATATGAATCGACCAAAGCCGCGATTACTGATATTTAAATTAATTTGCAATAATGATTAAAATACCTACAAAGATAAGTTTTTAACAAATCAATTCATGACCATTATTCTTAAGCATATTTGTAGCACAATGACAAAACAATTTTCTAGATTCTGTATTCATCGATGTATGAATAAATTAATATTTTCCCCTAAAATTATAGGCCTAGTGTGTAAACATCAGGCGTGGCATGGTCCCCCTCTCGGCCGCTCCTACCCCCGTCATCCCCCCACACACCCTACACCGATGCGTTGACTGCTTTTACATTTTACCTTTTCTCACTACACATCTGTTCTCGATTAAAATATAAATAAGATACTAATTCGATCTACGTAAGCAGACGATAGCATGTTACATGTTTTTAATGTTCAAATTCAAATTTAAAGCGCTTGTTATATGGCGTACGCCCGGACCTATTAAGGTGTCCGATGACGTCCATGGGTTTTCGAACTATCAGGGGGGCTACGAAAACCATGCCGGCCGGCCAGGTGCTACTTCACACCAGTTTTGAAGGACCCCAGTTAGTACTTTAGGGGAAATACTTCGGAAGTGAGTTCATATATGATTGTATAATCAAACGTGAAGCAAGGACACATTAATTAAAGAAAGAAAGCTGTAAAAAGAACGAATTTATTATTATACTGCAAGGTTCGATGCTACATATTTAACACATTCATTGAATTTAAGCGAAGTTCTTGTGAAGTTGCTAAGACCCTGCATATGTGCCCCTTCATAAAACCAATCACGACCGCTTTGGACAGCCCTGGCTGCAGCGGCCAGATCATTAATGTCCCTTCCGCAAACTTAGAGTATTGTACCTCCTGCGGCATTCCGCAGCTCGGGTGCGCGGAGTGCGGACGGCATAGTTTGCATAGCGGTCCGAGCGGGCCGGCCGATTGTGAATATTCAACTAGACGGCGGCGCATGCCGGGCATTCTCGATCGAACTATGAAATGTGACGTTCGGGCGGCGTCTCCCTGCGGCTGAGCTGCAGCGGAGGCCTTCGGAGTTATCGCATATTATAGGCGGACCGGAGGAGGTAGCATTTTCTTGTAGCTCGTGGCGTAGAGGACTTGCCATTCATGCGAGAGGTCATGGGTTCGAATCCTCGCCCCGGTCATGCACCGCTTTCTTTCTCTTTTGGAGTTGCATAAGTGCATTTGGTTACGAAAGCGAGCTGCTCCATGAAACTGTAGGTCCCCTTCCCTTACTACGAGGGGCCCCGACCCATCGCGTCGCATCGCCAACCCGAGTTATTACTTCGTTTTCACTAGTGTTATATCTTACTTTGATTTCTTTTTGCTCGGCTCTTGAGGACCGTAGCGTGATGTTAAAGCGCCAACAGCCTATTTAAAGAATTGGGCTATCATCTGTGTTTTGAACAACGTTTGTATGTATGCGATGGAATTATAATCCACTCTTGCTTAAGGGACCAACTTAAGTGAACATTTTGTAAGTTTTTTTTTTAAATAAATATTATCTGAATCTAAATTTTACAATATTTAGGGACCTTGTTGTGTGATTTTCTGAAAGCTTCGTAAATTTGGGAGTGATTTTGATTGGAATTTGGAGGAAACTCGGAAAGAAAATTCAATGCAAACTTATGAATTTCTAACTTTTTTCTTACATTTTACATAACGGAAGAGTTGTATAACAAGTTCTTTAATTCAGTTTCCACAATCATCCTCATTGAAAAATACCATGTGAACGCAGTGATACTTATTACCATTATTAACTAATTACTAACATTATTATTAATTAATTAACATTATTAATATTATCAACTGAATCTTATTAAAAACTTCCCGATAATTTTGTGCACATATACTCTGTCTTTCATTGCATAAAAAAGCATTGCTAATGTTATTAATGTAATGCACAATAATCTTAAACATAAAGTATGAGACACTTTTATAAGTCTTCATATCATAGTTTAATATTTATTCTGTCTAGGTTTGAGTAAAATTTAGAAGTCTATTGAATTCACGGCAAATCTAATAAAACGCAAATTGCTAAAAATACTAGAGTAAGAAGACTTTATCCGGCATACATTATATTTTTAAACCTTCCTATTTTATTCTCTTCGTCCACAGAACGTGCCTTGGGTACACGATGGTCCATGTTGGGGTTCGTATGAAATGTAGTCATAAGTTGATATTTGGAAGAAATTACGCAAAAAATAAGGATCATGATATAGTCTTCTATACTAGCCTTTTTTTAATTGACTTTGCATCCCATATGGATGGTTAGAAGCCTAAATACTGGGTGACATTTGAAAACTCGAACTTGAAACAAGTTTATGTCATTTAAGGCTCCGACTGACTCCAGCGTTCGGTAAACGAGTTTGCATTAGGGTTTATTATTGCATGTGCGTCAAAATAGTTTTCAGGCAAGCGAAATTTATGTTTCTGATCTGTGAAGTCAACTTTTTAACGTAAATTAATATATCTCAAACGCTTATTCACTAGTAGATAAATATCTAATCTTGTACCACAAAAAAAAAGGTTTTTTTCTAAATAGTTTATAGTTTCCAAGCGCCGGCTTGAAAACTTAGCAAAAATCTAGTAAATAGATGTTTACAAACATATATTTTTTTAAACTACCCTACCACCTAGTAAGTAAGAAAGGGGACCTACAGTTTTACGTGGAATCCGAATCCAGTCTTGATGGTTGAAAATGGTCACCCATCCAGAACCCAACCGCGCTCAACGTTGCTTACACAGCTTATCGAAGGCGTCGTACCACTGTGGTAAGTTAAACGAATTAAAAAAACGAGCAAAGAGTTGATTACGGAAGGCCTGCAGCACCTCACCAGAAAGATCAGACGGCTGCCGTGCGGGTAAGCGTTCAGTTCAGTTCATTTGATCCCACAACAGTCCACTACTTGGGGGCAGCACGTAGAAACATACAAACATAGTTATCTAATAAGTCTATAAGTAAACTCTATGACGACTTGCTTGATACTTAATATTTTGTTAATTTTTCTACATTAAGAGCTTGTCGATGTATGGATTCCAGAAAATCTCCGATTCTTCGACGGTAGTCGATGAGACAATGTAGACTGAAATAATGAAGGAATATTTTTATTTAATCACTTATGGTATTAGCACCGGCAGAGTAGAAATTTGATTTCTCCTTATTGCTGCTTGCGACACCTCTATTACTTAATTATCTTCGAACAGTATTGCTGAGTTTATGTAAAACGAAAAACCGGCCAAGTGCGAGTCGGACTCGCACACGAAGGGTTCCGTACCATCGTACAAGGCTTAACCCAAAAAAATCTCTCTTTTTTATTATTTTTTAATTTATCTATTTGTTGTTATAGCCGCAAAATAAATGCACACTCTGTGAAAATTTCAGCTGCCTACCTATTACGGTTAATGAGATACAGCCCTGTGACAGACGGACGGACGGACGGACAGCGGAGGCTTAGTAATAGGGTTCCGTTTTACCCTTTGGGTACGGAACCCTAATGATAGGCCAGACAGTGCGCTGATAGAGTGTGTCGCGAGCGGTATGAATCGATTGAAGGGTTCCAGACAGATTCGTGATGTCCGCTTCGAAGAGCAGATTATATTTTATTTAACTTAAATTAACCATCGAACTACGGCTGGCGCCCCATTTGTGTGGGTTGCATTGTTTTCCTGTGTGTCCACACGAGTCTTATATATTGTAATGGATATGTTTCACAGCTACCCAAAAAGAATATGTGCAATTTATTTACGGGTACATATTCAATTTACATATTTATTTTAGCGCTAATTCTCACTTCTATTATAACTTCATCATTCTAAGTTGCTTTCTTATTTTTCGGGTTCCGTACCCAAAGGGTTCCCACGGAACCCCATTACGAAGCCTCCGCTGTCCGTCCGTCCTTCCGTCCGTCCGTCCGTCCGTCCGTCTGTGACAGGGCTTTTTCTCATGAACCGTAATAGGAAGGGAACTGAAATTTTCACAGAGGGTGTATCTATTTTGCTGCTATAACGACAAATACTTAAAATTTAAAAATAATAATAATTAAAGGCGGCCCCCATGCAAAAAAAGTTTTTTTTTGTTAAATCTTGTACGATGGTACGGACCCCTTCGTGTGCGAGTCCGACTCGCACTTGCTCGGTTTTTTTAAAAGCTTTGCATAGACAACTATATAAAGTAAAGATACTACGAAACAAGATTTAGTTAAAGATGCAACGGACATTTCGAATCTACTTTGAATAAAATTCTCTATATTCACATCTGATAAGTTTTGGTTGGAGGCTGCGGTAAAAAAGGAGAAGATATGATAGAAGTATGATTGTTCGTTTGGTGTTTGGGGTGTCAGAATTTATTTCGTCAAGTTAATTTCACTTAAAAGTTTCGGCAAATAAAAATCGAATACTTTAAAAATGTAGCCTGCTGCTACCTACTCTCGCTTCACTACCGCGTGTTAGACGGCGCCTCATATTCATACTTCTGGGGTATGTTACTCCTTTCTCTACCAGTTTACGCGGTTACCTCTATTTTTGCAAAAGAAAATATTACTACTACAGTCACCATTTTGTCATACTGGTGCACATGTTGTTGCGCCCGATATGCCAGTATTTACTAGCGGGCTTGTGACTGACGAGACGCCTCAAAATTTGTATGAAGTTAGCATATAAGATTGGTATCTCAAAGTTATTCCCAATTCCATGGGTGCAGCAGTAACGAACGAAGAAGAATGTATCAATAATAAACGGATAAGTGGGAGTCTGACGCAACGAGGGTTCCATACAAATTCAACTGCAAAATAAATTTGTAACCGCACTTTTTTATATGATGGAACTATAAATAAACGATTTTCGGATTGCGTGCTCTACTTATGCTGTGAAACCTTGGTTCTTGCCAAATTTTACGATTCTAGGCCAAAAGGAAAAACCCTAAAGGTTGTCATTGTTTTGCGAGTGTCGAAGTTTTGGCTTTGGAAGCAATGGCTTTATTTCTTATCGCGTTAATCTATGAGATGTCCGTCGATGATGTTGATGTACTGTTATGATATTAGCCTAATACACCACATTCCCGAAGGAATTAGGTGCCATTCCAGGACCTTCCCTTTATGAGCACGGCTACATTGAACTGGATGGAAAACATGGACAATTTTTCATTGCCGCTTGAACAATAGTTTCCTCCAATGCGGTGTTACCAACCCGGGCGGGCTTAACCCTATTATAATAACCAGATAAAATATCTAGAGATCGGTCGGATCCATTCGGAGTTGGAGGGTCTCAATGAAAATTCAGACTTAGAAGCTTGATTTTATTACAGCTCCAAGAGACCATAAACTTACAATTGATACATTAATTTCAACATTATCCGTCCACGCGTTCCTAAAAAAAAGCCTTGACTAACAGACAGTCAGACATTTTGACGAAAGCTTAATCACGATAATCTGCAAGATTTAAAAAAGCAGCCGTATCACTCTGATCTAAATAAGTAAGCTAACACTGCGTTTCTTTTTAACATTTTCTGTAAACATTTTCACAGTTTTTCGCATACCGGTGCGGCGCCGACTGCAGCAACCTCTACGCGCAGACTTATTAATATGCACATTACTGAGCGGGCAAACATAATATTCAAATGAGCCACTCGCAAACATTTACTTCATACCTTCATGCAGCAGGCAATCGCCTTCTGTGCATGTGTCCATGATATGTGCAAATCTATTCGTTCTCGTACTCCGATCCACTTAAGGGGGTGTGGGCATCCGAGAGGGTTGCGCCACGGTAGTTGGCAGCTATTTCTGCTATTGCTCCGCTCCTTAACAGAGTCGTTACCCTATCAATTCCCCATACTAAGGGCGATAAATGTTCCGATGCTCTTAATGTTTTTCTAGGTTTTTGAAATTTTGGAACCTAAAATATATTATAGAAATCTATGTCTGCACGTTTTAATGTTTTTAATACTCTTTTAAGATTTAAAAAATATTGGCCAATAACTTTGGAAAAAAGTTGTCTTTTTTTAGTTAATTTTCGAAAGTTTTTTACTGAAAAATACATATATTTACAAAAAAAAACAATACATATGGACACAGAATGAAGCTTTCTCAAGTGATTACAACATTTGAATAAAATGTGACAATATTTAGAGGTAGGGAAACGTTAGGGCCTGGAAGACGATTTCGGCATTTTGTTGACAGTCGCCGTGCAAAATTTTGCCTTGGCCAATGGACAAAGAATGCATTTCTTAAAATTTCAAAATCTTCTATTTTCTTTGACTTTACGACAGCCCTTAATATATAACGTGACAAAGTATGACTGTAGTGGATTCGTACAAAAAGTAGCCATTTAAAACTAGCAACTTTTTGCGCCGTATCTCATAATTATCTCACAAATGGTTGCCTTTTTAAAAAAATATAGGTATTATAACATTAAATAAATAATTAATTAGTGTGCTCGGAAATATAGGTACAGTTTGTAATTTTCCGTTTTAATAATAGCAGAAATAGCTACGAACGATTGTGGCGCCATTTACATGTGTGCAAACCCTCTTATGCGCTGATGGACATAGGTGCTTAGGTGCCGACGAATGTTTCAATATACAAATTGTAAAAACGTATATAAGTAGACTTGTGTATTTCACCGCCAAACACACCAAATTCTAAAACATGAACATGTATCATGGGGGCGAGCGTTCTGTATGCAAAATAAGCGTAGAGTCAATCATGAAGATACAGGGGTTACTGCCCCGAAATAATGGCATGAAACTGGCAACGAACGCTGGTTTTCTCTTATGACCATTTCGGCAGACGTGCCGAGTGTGTACATCGATGGGAGGGACACTTTAGTGAACATATTAGATCGTTAAGTGTTTTGATAAACACAGACACCGACAGCGGGGGTTAAGCGATGATGCGACGGCGCGATCCACCCGCAGGAATTCGGAAAATCATCGCAACCCCTCGGGTGGGTCGGAAAACTGATGGAAATTGTAGGGGGATTTTGATAATGAATTGGTTTTATTTGAGGCATGCATCCGTCCAGTGAAGCATTTGCAGAGATATGAAGTACACTTTGCTCAAATATAAACATATTTGATTATTATTTTGCTTAATCAATTTTCACAAGATTTCAATGTATCGGGACAGGTAATATGTTAAGGTTAAAAGTTTACGTATGAGAACTAGCTGATCGACTAGGTTTTCGGAATTTCAGGAAAGTCCATCTTAAAGTAAAGTAATGGTTTTGTTAACGTGATAAGTATTTCTGGCTGAAGAGGGAACATTCAATTACTGAAAAAAATACAAATTGCGGGCAGCAACAATGGACCGGCCGAAATGGATTCGAAATGAGTTTATGGGTGTGTCGGTTCTAACGATTTGGTCCCGTTCGTGCAATCAGTAAGCAAATGTCGTAAATTCGGTTTCCCGCCCGCTCCTGCGCGAATGTCATCGCCCACAAATGAAACAAAATTGATTGCGTCGGTTTCCAAAATCATGCCGACGGCGGCGGGGGCGGCAGTGAGAGGGAGGTACGGGGGAGGCGGGTGTGGGGGGTTCGCTGACGATTCCGGCGAATCAATACTCGGCGGCCGCAACGTGCCGGCTCACTGTGGCGAATGATGAGCGCAATGTTCTATTGAGGCTTCCTTCTACGCTAGGTTGCACTCAGTTATTGGTTGATTTCTCAGTGAGTGCTTAACTTATCAAGGTAAATTAAAAAATATACCTATAACTTCGGGAATGTTCGCACCGAATGAATGATGCTCGTTCCTACTACACAAACTTTGCTCGTTAGAAAATATCGCTAAAATAGGCGTATTTTTCCCATTACTTGTTATTTCTTTTAGTGGTCGTAATAATGCAAATAAAACGCATTGTGGCGAGTATGACTAGGAAAATGATTTACTTTGTGTGGACATACCTAAAACTTCAGCTTCACGCAAATTAAATTGAGGCGCTGTTTTCTGTAGGCGCTGTCTTACGCATGGTAGGCAAGTTCCATCAAGATTATAAAAAAATATATATTACCTTTATTCTATTTTTAACTTTATTCTATTATTAACTTTATTATAAAATAACTTTATTATTTTTTTAAATAAATTAATACCCTTTAATGCTTTCTAGTTCGCCTTTAGATAAGCCAGAGGTGGATTTCGCATATTCATCATGCGCAGCCCACGCACAAACACGCAGCGAGCCGGCCACTTGAGCCACCACGTGAAACTCCCAACTATTATACGGGGTAATTTACGAAGTAAAAAAAACGGGTAGGTAATACTCCGCTAGCGGAGGCCGCCCGGCCCCCCTCCCCCTCCACCCCCGCCCAGGGGTAAATAGTGGACTTATTGAAAAACTTTCGTAAACAAACGGATCGTATCGGCACGTGCGTCGCGTGAGCCGCGGAAATTACTGGGAAACAACATGACATTGATAATTTCAGTTGTTTTTTTAACAAAAGGTAATCGGCACCTTTGTTAAAGATATAGGCAACTGTTCACCTAAAAACTAATTTTATTCTAGCGTCAAAACAAGTTTCTCTAAACGGTTTACATGGTAATCAAAATAATACTTTAAGATAACACTAAAAAGTACGTACACCTTCATACGGAAACTTACGTGTTTGTAAATATGTTACGGTACCGGCACGAAACACTGTGTAGCTTTCAAATTCATCAAAAAAATATGTCCTGTGCGATATATATATGTACCACGACAATCTCGATGTGGGATGATATTGTATTTAATTTTTTAGTATTATAACTCATAATAAATGTTTTTTCAGCTGTTGCTTCGATTTCGTTAATAAGTTGTCGAAGTGAAAATAATATGATAGTTTCTGGTTAAAACAAAAAAATCTATGATTTATTTTGAAATTACTACTAATAATAGTTGTAAAAGCCTCATATATATAAAATGTGTGCTTATAGCAGAATAATATCTGCGCTCCCCAACGGCAATCCTCTAACGGGGTATAAAATAAATAAAAGGGAAGAATGATGATTTTCTTTCCAAATTGATTTTTTTACATCTTTCCCACGATACAGTCCGCTACTAGTTTGGAAAAGTGGTACTGAAAATGTTAATACTCTAAATTGAAGTAAATGTTATTGTTATTATTTTATTTTTAGAAACGGCCCAAAATTTCAAAACTTGTTTTCAACAAGTGCTGATGTATTTTAATCAACACTTAATTACGAAAGTTTCTTCTTATGTGTTCTTAATATGTGGCGATTAAGCTAATCAGTAGTAGGTGAAAAAGGCCCTTAAAATAATAAAAACAGAATAATTAATAGTATCCTGCACCACAAAAGTCTATGAAAAATTCTAGACATCTTAAAATCGATAAATAAGCTGCACGCTCTCCTAGTAATAAATAAACCGTCCATTTCATTAACGGACATCGAGAACCAACATGTTGTTTAGAACCTTTTATTTATTAAAATCTATTTGATTAAATAACATCCATCCAAATCATACAATAATTTAAGTAACCAAAACATTCTTTCTTGCGTTGAATATTAAATTTGTGTAGATGTTTCTAAAACTCTGATATCCATAATTTGGATAGTATTAAGACCTTAAATATTAAATTGGCGATTTATACGGACAAAGTATTTTTTTTTTATGAAATCGTATATTTAATCAATAAATATATGTATGTACCATTGTTATCTATGCACTTTCGCCATTTAACAGGTAGTTCATTGATTCCTTTGTTGAAAACATTATGGGAGCGAGAGTCAATAAAATCTTTGAAGGCGGTTTAAAGTGACTCATCGGAATGTTTTATTTTTAGCAAGAAGTTGTCAAAATTCTGAAAAAATTGGCAATCTGTTAGAGCTAGGACCAAGGAGTATGGTGGGTGTCGGAGACATTAGTAGCTTCTCCATAGACTCCATTCCAACTGTTTCTGCAACATTGGTGTCACAGTAAACTCGTATTCGTAATTCGTATTTCCAGTTTTCTATATTGTGAACCGAACGATGTCAAAGAAAAAAACAAATTATTCGAGAACAAATGAATCACTAAATTCGAAACCCAAATACATAAGCCTGAAATAAAAATTAATTTTAATTTGTAATTGCTAACCCAACGCCAGGTATTTGAGATCAAAGTAGCCAGTCCCACAAACCGCCAATTTCATAAATAAGAATCTAATATTTACAATTGGGTAAGGGTTTATTAACTCATAGAATAAAAGGTAATTTGTGCTCGTACGTGTAAAGAAGATTCTACTCGAGTACGAAAATCATAACAGCAATTCTCGCCGCCAGAGCATTCCACCTCCGCACTCATAAGTTCACAAATCACAGCACAATCGAAGCGTTGAGATCTCCGGCGAGCCGACAAAGAGGATCGGCTTATCTGACGGGTTCAGATTAACTCAGCCCCGCGCCGAGCTCGGGGGTTCGGCGCCGCCCCGCCCCGCCCCGCCCCGTCATTGTTTGAGCATGAAATTAAAATTGGACGGAGTTCACACGTGCACACTGGAGACGATAAGGGGTTAGATAGCGCAGAGCGGGGTGCTGGCTGCACCCCATCACAGTTTGGTGATGTGCTTAACGCCGTCGATACGAGATGCTATCGATATTCAATTGAGATTCGCGAACCTACTGGCATGGTGTGTTTTATGCTAGCACGATTTTTTGAGCAGATACAGGTTACCATTATATTGTCAAATCATTGGGATGAATAAGGTAAAAAAGGGCCTATTGTTATTCCAGAGAAAAACCAGAGATGTAGATTGCGCCACGGTCGTTCGTAGTTATTTCGGCTATGGCTCCTTGAACATAAAAGTTACAAACTATAACTGTATTGGCGAGCAAACTAAGCAGTTATTTATTCAATGTTATAAATCAGTTATTAATATATTGTAGCATTTTTTAAATAATTATGAGACAGCGTAAACAAATGCTTATTTAATATAATAACTTTTTGCCTTATGCCTCATAATTATCTCACAAATGCTAGCTTATCAGTGATTGACAGAGAGAATAGCGAAGCTCTAGCATAGCGTCCCCGTTTCAGTTTGGGCAAAAACGCTTTCGTATGTCCGGCTGTTCTCCTCTACAGATCGCAGTTCTGGAGATACGGGAGGACTACAGCTTAGAGATAAACTAGTTTATTTGATTGCTATTAGTTTAACTGCTCAGTTATTAGTTATCGTTTGTAACTTCCTATTTCTGCGGAGTTATAGCAGAAATTGCCATGAAACATTGTGGCGCACACCCCCATTACTGACGTGTAACCAAACTTCTGTACTACTTCTCTATAAACGTAGCGTCCAGAACATTCTGTAATGCAAGAACTCGCTCGTCTTCTATGTTTTCTACTTTGTCACGCGCATCATGTGTGGCGACACCTCCAATCTTACTTTTAGCAGCCAGCCACTCAGAGGCTGTATTTGTGATATTTGAAGGGAATAGAACTTTCTCGAGCAACTGTTCTAGAGCATTCATCATATACTATTTACGCTGAGATTTCAAGATTACGATAAGAATCGACACAAAACAACGCAACACGAACACCCCCCCCCCTCCGCCCCTCCCCCGCCTCAGCCGTCCCCGCCCGTCCTACAAAGCAAAGGTCGAAACTGGCAAAACAATTATTGCAGAAGGCCCCTCTTGAGGTTTTGTTTCTGACGCGGCTGTTTATGTTTTTGAATTTAATTACAGCGTTGCAGATTGTGCTTTCGACGTGGCTTTTAATGAAATGGATCATAATTTAACGGAATTACCGCGCCAGATTACGCGAGGATAAATACCAATCTTGCGACTTCGGCTTGAGTTGCAACGAAATTTAGTGTTCAAATGTTATTCCATCACGAGCATTGTCAAAATATTCTTACAGTTTAGTTTTTAAATTATGGCTAGACGATCAATATACAAATGAATTTTTTTTTTTCAAAATTCGTTGGACTTATTTTTAAATAATAATACATTTTGTTTTACTTTCGCCCTTATGGTACTGAATGCAGTCAGGTGATAACATCTCCCGGGATCCGAACGTGTTCACACCGTACAAATTTTCTTGTTAATTCCACACGACAAGGTCTTTGAGACACAAACAAATTTGGCCATATATGTCGTGGTCAAATATTTTCCACAATTTCAGACTTATCCATTTTGATGTAATAACCATTACAAGTGTTATACCGTATCATGGCGATATTAGAAAATAACCCAATTAACCTTACAATTATTTGTTTTTATTCTATATGTATAATTTACTAGTTCCTCAAAGGAATTTACTTTTTGTGAGAAGTTACCAAGACATATTGTAAAGGCCGGATACGTTCGAAACCACCTTAAAGATGAATTGTGTTAAATATTTAACAGAAGCTTTTAGTGTATAAAGTATGGTCACGGTTTTTACATATGAAATAAAAAATAACTTTAAATATGTTCCCATTTAACGTCAGCATTTAAAATAAATACTGGACTTTCGGCTTCCGGCAGTTCCCCTTAATCCTTACTCATGAGGTGCAACAATAAGAGTAAGAAGTGAAGCTTTTAAAGCTCTTCGAGCGACGCGCGGTGGGCTTACATACGCACATCGAGTCGGCTTCTAATTATATATTTTTAAATACATCTTTAAATGGTTCATCTTTAAAGGTGCTTCAATGTTTTACATATTTTCTTGTTAACTCCTCTCATTAAGTAAATAATTTTAAGGAATTTGTAAATTATAAATATTAAATAAAGGCATATGATTAAAAGGTCAGTTAGCTTATTTTCTTTTATCAAACAAAACGAATGAGTCTTAAATTCCAAAAATGATTTGACCACAACATCTTTGGCCCTATTTATTCCTGCATATATTCTCAAAAACGATTACCATGTTGTGTGGAGAAAGTGTGTATGGGGCGAACACATTCGGATCGCCGTTAAGTAGTTAATAGCCTGTTACATATACATTTCATAAAACATAATATATATAAATATTACTACAAACATCAAGGGGCGATATAAGGCTCGGATACAACATCTTTAGTTAACCTTAATGATATTGTTAAGATATATCTGTCTTCATTCTTTTTATGTAATTGACTAAGAACAGACGTATCTTAACTACATTTTAACTAAGGATGGTTCACGCATGCCTGATTGTAACAAATTTAATATTAACACTTTCAGCGATTAAAACCCTTTGCATATTGTATTATCGAATCTGAATAAGTAAGGTGAGAAGTGATTAGTTCGAATTGTGTGCAATAGTCGAGCAGGACGCGCGGCATGTAAACGCCCGCGATGTTTCTGCATACACGAGAGTACGGAGAGCATCTGGCTTACACGCAGTAAGAAGATTAATGCAGCAGCGGCCGACAGTAAACACGCGCCGGCTCTGCATACCCCAGCACGGCCCCGCACGGCCGCGCCGCCCGCAAGCTGCTCGCATGAATTTCGCGGTCGACACGGGTAAGTTCACGCACTTGTGAGAACATAAGGCTTAGCGAAGGTTAACTGATTCGTACGACGGAGTTTCACATGCCAACAAATGCAACAAACAGATGCATATAAGTTAGCATGGCGCTACCAATAGATGGCGCTACCCGCTCAAACGGCCAACTTGTCAAAAACACAGGCAGTCTGTATCGCACTAAAGAAATTTCCAAGCGAAGTTACACATACAATATTTAATTCACGACTAGAGGAGAGCAGCTGCGCAACTGTGGGTCTAAACACGTGACCCACCTTTTATCTCTCCACGAGTGCAAGGAATGTGAGGCGAATGTGGTTTTCTGGACCAGACATTTCTGTAGAACAAGGCTGTATAGTTTCATTGTTCATCCTGTAACACAAGCAATCTTCTTCTTAAATGGATCGTTAAATTATGTTGTTGCCTTTGAATAAATTGATTCTCAATACTAAAAATAAAAAAAAATCTGTTATTTTTTTAAATATAAGTTCTTCCGCAGCACCGGCGAAGAAGCAATAACGACGTGTTCGCACCAGCCACCGCAAACGAACGCACGGTGCTTTTTTGATTCCGTTCTGGATTTTTTTATTTACAGAAAGGGTCCTAGAAAGTTGAAGGCGCAAGTCAACAATGAAGAATTGAATACGATAGTGGAAGCGAAATCATCTTAATCTATACGTCTAAGTTAGCGGCAACCTTTGGTGTAGGCGACAAAAAAAAATGATTTTAAAAAAACCACTGCCACTAGAAACATTTTTAGAGCACTCGGAAAGCCACATATTTGTGAAACGCGCTTCACATATTCGGCTTATCGTTCCAGAGTTTCGACGATTGCGGGAAGGGCAGAAGCCGCCGAGGGCAGAAGGGCACAAGAGCAGCGAGCTCAGGGCGGGGCGGAGGGCGGAGAGCGGCGGCGGGAGGGGCGGTCGGCGGATCGCATGCAAACGACCCATAACCAGACCCGCGAGACGGTAATATGAAAACTTCGGACCCGTGCGACGCGGCGGCGGCGGGGCGGCGGCGCATTTCCGCGCCAACAAATTCGATTAAAGCAACCAAATAAATTAAATAGCACGTTACTTGTGTCGCTTTACGATAATTCCATTGTTTGTTGATTCATTGAAAATAATTTGATCCTAGAAATGATTACTGATGTTACAGGAGAATGCCTAATTCTAAAGCGCTTCATGCTAATTACGCACAAACGGGTACATAATTTTTATTAGTCAATATTAGCTCACGTTCAGAATGAATTCATGTGTTAATTCAAATTGTACAAATGTCAGTATATCTTTGAATTACCATAACTTTAGAATGGAATAAGATCAAATGCTAAATGTTTCAATTGATTATTTGTGTGTTAATGCAAGTGTTACATGGAATTGTTTAACTTCTAGGGCTTAAAACCGGCCAAGTACGAGTCAGACTCGCACACGAAGGGTTCCATACCATCGTACAAGATTTAACACAAAAAATCACGTTTTTTGTATGGGACCCACCTTTCATTATTATTATTATTTTATTTTACCTATTTGTTGTTATAGCGGCAAAATAAATACACACTCTGTGAACATTTCAGCTGCCTACCTATTACGGTTCATGAGATACAGCCCGTGACAGACGGACGGACTGACGGACAGACGGACGGACGGACGGACAGCGGAAGCTTAGTAATAGGGTTCCGTTTTTACCCTTTGGGTACGGAACCCTAAAAAAGAAGATCGCTGTTAATGCGTGTGACTTATTAGTATCACTTATTAGTTTATTACTTACTTTGGCTGTCCGTCCCTCCGCCCGTCCGTCTGTCACAGGGCTGTATCTCATGAACCGTTATAGGTAGGCAGCTGAAATTTTCAGAGTATGTATTTATTTTGCCGCTATGACAACAAATAGGTAAAATTGAAAAAATATTAAAATTCAAGGAGGCCCCTGAATGTGATTTTTTTATGTTAAATCATGTCCGATGGTACAGAACCCTTCGTGTGCGAGTCCAACTCGCTCTTGGCCGGTTTCTTCTTTAATATATCTTCTTTATCTACATATAAGTAGATTATTTTTGTAGTATTTCTTTCTTTCTAAATAATTCGACCAGTTAAAAAAACTTTAAAAGTCAATTTGCCAGTTCTTATTATTTATTTATTTATTTATTTGGTATGACTACAATATTATACACAAAACAGTTTCATAGTATCACTACTAAAAATAACAAATTAGTGTGTACATGTTAATTATAGGCCTACACAGCTTCCTTAAAAGTAAATATAACCAATCAATTTAAATTAATTTGCTTGAAGAAGAACTATAAAATGTGCAAAACAATTAATAGTAATAAAAGAGAAAACAATAACCAATAACCAAAATAATAAGATTTCCAAAAAGTGAAACAGGTGAAACGCCGGGCACGTGCTGCGCCAATCAAGAGAACCTTGGCGACCTTGGCTGACACCGACTCAGAAAATAACAAAAATCGTAACTACAAAAATGTAAATTATTTTACTTTTTAGTGCTTTTTCTTTGAAGTCGGTTATTTTTTTTGTTTAATTTTTTTTATTTGTTTATTTTTAGTGAATCTGAAATACACTTACTAATTTGTACACGTCCTTTCCAATAAAAAAATAATCACCGAAATCGGCAGGCGTTATATTGGGTTATTCGTCCATTTGTCGTGCACATCTTAATACAAATTTAAGACTTATATGATTTTCTCATGGATATCATTGTCAGAACTTAACCAAATTGGTTTATTAATGGGACCACTTGGGAAGCACTAGCTTTCATTTAAAAAAATAATCATCAAAATCGGTTCACCCAGGCAAAAGTTATGAGGTAACAAACATAAAAAAAAAACATACAGACGAATTGATAACCTCCTCCTTTTTTTGAAGTCGGTTAAAAATGGATGCGCCAGGTCCGATCACGTGGGGGCAACACAGATATAATAACCATAATCGCCACACCCACACCTGCATCCACACCCCCAACCACACCCATCCTCACTGATAGCATCTACCACACCGTTCCGGGAACAGAGCTGGGGGTTTATGGGGGCCAATTTGACCGTCCTGCACCACACCTTCAATCGTATGCCGAACAAGGGGGATTTGCTTAAACTATACTATGCATACCCGAGAGAGATAGACAGAGAAATAAAACAAAAGAATGTCATATGGTTCGGATAGCTATGCTTGTAACGGTATAGCTTGGCTTTCTCTGCAGGCAATGCATCTCTTATTATACGCAACACGATTTCGGGTACTACTGTGGTGGCTCTTTTTTAAGAAACCTGTATAGATGTAGCTCTATCTGTGGTTATGTCAGCCCATTCTTTACTGTCTAAGAACAAACATACTGACCAGTATGTTTATGGGCCGGATGGCTATGGGATATTTCCTGCCCTATAAACACATCAAACAGATTCGTCCTGGACACTGGTTCAAAAAGAAACAAATGGTTCCGACTGTATCGTCAAACTCATAACACGCATAGTATTATAATAAAAAAATTTAAAGGTGATTAAAATTAAATGCTATCGGCGACGGAGATTATGTAAATCTACTTCTGTTAAATCGGTGGAAAAGTAAAAGTTGTTTTGAAAGGTTGGAGGTTTTGGTTTGGAGGCTTGAATTCTGTAGTAGACACTGCCAGAGAAACCGTTTATCTAATTGAAGAAATCGAACAAACAAACCTACAGTGATACATTTTTCCCACGTGCATAAACCTTTTCTCGGAAGTGCAAACGTGTCAGTGTTTCCCGCGCGGTTTAACATTTATGGTTAGTGCTGACATAAAATTAAACGAATGTGCCCTCGGGTTCGTCCCAAGATAATCGACGCCAGGGAAATGAGAAGTACAACCCTTGTCATAAAAATGATCGGCTTAAAGTGTGCGAGATCGCTTCGATTTGGACCTCGCAACTGCGAAAGGATGAGCTAGGTGGCATTTGTACATTTCCGGTGCATCCAAATGGAAAATGCGAAACACGTCTGCTTCCAAACCATTAAGCAATTTAAAATTAACGCGTCTCTTATCTGAGCACTTCTCTGCTGCAAAAAAACGTGTCGGTAAATTATTGCTGACATTAGCAGGATTATTGTTTTTATTTCATATTTCAATTGTTTTGTTTTCTTCAACTGGTGTATAACCAGTTTTCCAGGCATCACACTTTATTTATGTGTTAAATAATTTATTTTTAATAAATTTCTGAAACATCAAATACACACGCGCCTTCTTCTACAGATTGATTTTTTTATACATGCAATTAGTCGAACAATCTAATCGCCGTAAGTTCTCCTAGGCACTCGGGTACAGAAATTTAATTCACATTTGCTCTAAGAAATTGTTTTGTCACCCATTCGGTGTCCATGCTCGAACCTTATAAGATACACCTCTCAAATCTCGCCTATTTATGAAATAAAACACGAGGATTCTCAATGGTTGGTTGTGAAACAATTTAAAATTGGTTTGATTTTCGTTTTTGAAATAGAATGAAAATTATCAAATTAATTTACATAAATACTGTAAGCGGGATGCTATAACATGAACTGTGAACTGGTACAGGGTCGAACACACACCACCGCCATGTGAAGCCCATGCATTGCCAACCTATCACACCGAAGCCAATTATAAACATTTTATTTTAATACTAGCTGCGGTACCCGGCTCCGCTCGGGTTAATGTCGGCTAAATTTTTTCATGGATAAAAAGTTGCTCACATGGCTGGTCCAAAATAGGGTCAAATTGGTCCAGGACAATGTATCCATCTACCAAATTTAATCAAGTTCGTTTGAGCCGAGACAGCATGATTTAATGAGAAACCTCCAACACTTCGTTGCCATTTGTTGGCTATTTAAAAAAAAAGCATTTGCCGCCAGAACCTTTCTGCACTTGTACTGCTACATTGCATACTTAGTAAGTAAGTAACGTGTAACGTAGGTAAGTTTTGCGTGGACTCCAACCCACAGCCAGCCTCAACCTCGAAAACGGTAACCATTCCGAACCTGACGGCTCCCAGAGATGCTATACGTTGATTAAATACGCATATAAATCGGGTAAGTGGTTCGCAAGTTATAAGAATTTAACACTCTCTACTCACCCCTCTGGTAATGAAGCGTTATATTATGTAGCCTATAAGTTTTGAGTAGAATCAGGCTAGACGTAGATACAATCCGCATCTAAATCCAGTAACTGGTTCTCAAGGATTTTATTCTATTGGTCGCACCTCTGGCGATATAGCGTGATGCCAAGTAGGCCTAAAGTTGCGGGAAATACCAAGCCGTACTTCGGTACAATTAGTAAAAGTAAGTGCCTCCGCCCCCCCCCCCCCCCCTCCAGCCGCCGCCCTCCCGCCGAGCCGTTTGTATGACAGCCACATCTTAGCGTAAGCGGAACTGAATTCTATTTGCCTATCCTGATTCCCGGGTAGTTAAATGTACGTATACTCAGTTTCATCTAATTCGGATAATCGGTTTAAGAGTTATGGAGGAACATACATACATACATACATACATACATACAGAACTGATTTCTAAAAATCGTCAATTTAGTTTTAGTATCGTACATAAAGTCTACAAACGAAGTATCCTAGAAAATAAAGCAACTTATTCCATGAACACCCCTTACAGATTTATTATTAGTATAGATAGGAAATCGAAGGACGAAAGTAGCAATCAATATTCGTTACGGCTTAGCCAATATTACATACAATGGCGTCACCGCCCGCGAGAGCATTCACTGATAATACTACTGATTATCTAAAGTTCTACCGAAACGTGAGAACGAGAGAGAACAATTAATAACTACCCAGGATGCTATTTAGTTACGTTCTAATTACGTTAGACGTATACCACTAATTCGTGGCTAAGCTGTCGCCACACAAATAGGTTTCGATCACTACTCCCGTCCTTCCATGCTCGGTGGGCAATAGATACAAACTTGTGAAAAAAATCTATTCAAAAGGTTTATTTTATCCCACAGTCACTTTTCACAACAGTTTGCGAAACATATTTGAATACACAGCGGAACATTGGACTCTATCTCACTTCGGCTTACAACCAATAATCGAAGATAAATATAGATAAAACTGAAGCGAGGATCAAAGACCCTCTGCTTCTTATTACTGCCTCGATTCGAGTATTATCTACACCTCAATAATCAGCGCTTAAAATCGCTGAAGATATAATTGGATTCCGCGCCGGCTCTAAGCTGTCGGCGGCGGCTGAAGAAATATCCTGAAAAGATTTTGCCTACAGGAGACGGAACGTGTTAACGTGCAGGTTCGGAGACGGCTCCGTTCGCATTCATCGCAGTTAAAGGCGCGGTGGCAGGAGCTTTTACTTTTCATTCCATTCCTGTATGCACATTCAGTGGAGTGGATCCTAATGCGACTTCAGTTAATGTCGGTACAGAGAAATAAATCTTTCTGTTTAGTCGCTGTCATAGATGTTACTAAACAAATATGGCCAATTTTTAAAATCATGTTAAGAATCTGGGTTTTTGCGTTTAAAATAAAATTCTTAGTACGACCAAACTAACTATAACTGCTTTCAGGTATTATATTTTTTGTACGAATTATGCTGTTCTTCTGGTCGGTGCCGGTGCGAAGGTCTCCGTTTCAATATTTGGCAAAAATGCTTTCGTATGTCCGGATGTCTGGCTGTTCTCCTCTGGTTGATAATAGCTCAACACACTGCGTTCCTGAAGGAATTCGCTGCCATGCCAGAACATTCTCTTTATGAGCACGTTTACATTGTATTGAATGGTAAATATGGACAATTTTTCATTACAGCTTCGACCATTGGCGGGCTTGACCCTTCCACATAGTGTAGTTTTCGGGAATCCTTGGGAATCTAAAAATCAGAAGGTAATCATTTCACACAAAAGGATCAGTCGAGATACAGGCGATACCGCCTAGTTCGACTGCCTTTCCGACACCACCTAGATAATGCGAAATGACCCTGCTACCCGCATCCGACGATCTTCATGCATCTTTCAATCATATCTACTTTGCATTTCTTGCATGACCAAACTTTGTAATTGCGAAATAAATAAATAAATCCTGGTAATATTGATTACTGGTCATTTTGGTGTAAACTTTTCTTCTTACGGTAAACACCTATTTGGATTTGCAGTAGCGAGTTAAAATAAATAGTATTTTATTTTGGATCAGGTTTAGTTCTCATCGGGCCTTAACTTGACGGCACTATCTCGTCAGTCTCGCCACAATGGAAGATAAATGCGTTTCTAAGTGGCGCAGCGGAGTCGCGGCGGAGGCGCCGGCGGTGGCGGGGACGGCGGCGTGGAGGCACCAGACGGCGGGATAGAGTCGCTTGTTTAACCTGCGACCGTCCGGACACTGCGAGAGGGGGTTCTTTTGTACACTTCACAACGACGCCGCTGTCTGCGATATGAAGTGGAGTTGCAAATAATATATTCTAAAGCCCATGCTACGCTAAGACAGTTTGAAAAGAATGGGTCAAGCGACGCAGTGCAATTCAAACTTTAACAATTTATTACACGTTATGCGTTAAATTTTAATCATATGGATAATAAATCAGTGGATTATATGACGGAAATCGAAAGGTTTAATATTAACCTTTTAGTAAGACGTTTCCTAAACCTTATTTCACAACTGAGATTTTTTTTCGACTTTTAACATATTTTTCAGTCACGTTTAGCTCTCCAATTCATCAGTATACTGATTGATTTTATGAAAAAAAAAAAAATTCAATCAATGAAATTAAACCTATTAATTAAAAAAGCTACATTCTTTGGCTACACAAATAACATGAGATTTGACAATAATTTCCGCTGATGTTTTATCATCCAAACGATTTGAATGCAAAGCGCTTGTGTACGACCGAAAATATCCGGGGCTAACAAGGGTATTATGGCAAAATATCTACGGGCAGACAAGCGGTTAAACGCGTTTGATCGTAATTAAAGTTACAAGAACTTACATTATTTCATGGCACGTTGGTTTCCAGCGTAGCCTAGACCAGCCTTATCGCCACCCACGCGGATACATTACAGCAAAGTATCCGACGTGCCGGGGCTGGGTACGTAGAGATTTACTTCCCCCGTTTAATTGCAATAACGCAGCGTCCGTAGCCGACACGGGGCGGTGGCGCGGCGTGAGGTAGTCGGCGCGGTGGCGTACCGGCTCGGTGGCGGGTCGGCGCGGCGGTGTAACGTCGCAGCACGGCGTAGCACGTCGGTACCGTATTTTTCTTTTTATCCTCCAACTCTTATTGCCGTGCGGCAGTTAAATAAATTTATTACGCCGACAAAGTTCAGGTGCGAGGCGGAGTTGCTGTGAGCGAAAATTAGGTGCGAATGCGGAGCGTGGAGCGAAAGGTTAGTTTGCAATTTTGCGTGTGGGGCAGGGTTAAGTGCGGTATAGAGCCACGTGGGCGCTGACCCACAGTGGGCTCTGGACGAGGAAGTATTAATGGGAACGTGGACGGGAGGTTAATAGAGCCCCGGGAGCTAAGCTTTTAGCCCCAATTTACCTTTTTTCAAAAATAATATATTTGTGGGCGAGGAAATACTTTGCGTGTAATGAATTCAAAGGTTATATTCATTTCCTGCGATAACTAGACTTGTGCCATAATGGTATTTTTTCTTTGTTACACACTTTTCAATGAAACGGTCTAGGTAATATTGTTAATGCTTAGCCTAAACAATAACTCATTGAATTAATCTCTAAGTGAAAGAGGTTACTGATATAATGAATGAATGTATTATTTATTTTGAAATATAGTAAAAAATGCAAGAATAATTAAAAAACAACAAAACTACGGCATATCGGACTAAAGACGGGCTATCACTAAGAGTGTTTCTTCCAGTCAACATTTGTGGTGATGAGCAGAAACAATGGAAATTATCTGCAGGTAATAATTAGTAATTAATTATCAGCTAGAAATTTTTAAAGAAAAAAATATATATTCTCACATACGTAAACCATAATATTTATCCAACTATACATTACATACTTTAACTTAAGTAAAATAATATGCATGATACCATTTACCAACATATATTTTGTATATGTACATTCATTAGGATCGAAATAAAGCAGAGATAATTAACCTATTTCTGTAAATAAAACAATATAGAGTGTTATCATTTCGTTATAAAATATCCTGAAATAATAAAAAAAACAAATTCCTTCCTTACCACAAAACGACGCCTGTGATCTCAAACCTGAAACAAAAAACCAAGTACATTCATTGAAAAAACAATCAAAACGCACCGACTGAAAATGTACGAAAAAAGTTTTGTTTTTCTAATTTTACTGAAATCATTATTTACGACTTCAAATTAAAACACGGAATTAGTTGAGATTACTTCGCCCCCTCGGAAACAAGTCGCATTACCAAAGCTGCACTTGTGTGGGTGCAAGCTGTGTGTACTCACACGGACAGGTACACACCGCACGTGTGTGGTCAGTGCTACCTAGTGGGAGCAGGGCAGGAGGGTCCGACATTGTGAAACAAATCGCAAAGGGTTTCCGTACGTTTTTTTACTTTATTTTAAGGTACGTACTCCAGATCGTCCATTGTAAAATAGATACTCTGGCCCATTTTTTTAATACCCAGAAATATTTTATTCTGTTTTAAAGCACACATAATCCGTGTTATCAAACTCATTATTGGATTCTGTTACCACTTGTCAGTGATGGAAAAACTTTCTTGGTTGGAATTTGTGAGACCACGCTTCGAATTGAATTTCAGTAAATAATGCATATTGCCTCTGTTTTGTCAGTAATTGGACTAGCGGCCATATAGCCACGAGGTAATGTCTTCCCACTAAAACAGCCGGTTTCGGGATGAGTATGCACTGGACGCTTACATGTGTGCCGTGTGGGTTCCAGCCCGTATCAATAATAAAATCGGGCCCCAGCATTTCTTCTTGGGCATGTCGTAAGAGGCGACTGAGGGATTCGGATCCCAAGTAAACTGTGACTCCCCTTCCTTACTTACTAGGTGGTAGGGTTAATCCCGCCCGGGTCGTTACTGTCGCATTCAATTAACGATGGTCGAAGCTGCAATCAAAATTGTTCGTGTTCTCCATCTAGGTAAATGAAGCCATGTAATATAGGAAAAACCAGGCATGGCACCTACATAGTTCCTATATGCTGGTGTAATGAATCCACCCTCCTACAATATTTTTTTCGGCCGGACTCTTACATAAATGGCAACGTAATCGTCTGAGGATCCTACATTTCCGTAGATGTTCAGATTCAAGCTAAATCGTCAAATTATATTTCATAGAGTTTATTATTTACTTCACATGGTCATAATTATTTTAGAAAACCTTTTATCGATAGACAATGTCATTGTAAGATGTACATGTCAGATTTGGTTCATGAAATTTACTTTCAATGAATCGTCATGTGCACTTATCAGATTCATTGAATTCTGAATATACAGTGTCGGACTCCAAAGCTTGTGATTTTGGATGCTCGCTTAAGGGATCCCTTAGACTCTAAAAGAGCCTCTCAATGGCCATCGACACTCACGTATATCCGACACTGATATATGTAATCGATTCAAACCGTATTGAATGGGTCCTAATTCTTATCTAACCGATCAATGTCGTAAACTTTAGATATTGTTCAATCATTTATTTAAAATTGGAAGTTGTGGGCCCACATTAGAAAGTTATAAGTATTTCTTAATAATGATAATACATTTATCCACGACTGTTTTGAGTGCAACAAACAACCCAGAGTAATAGGAAGTCAATTATTCGAATCGCGGTGACCTGTAACGCCTTAGTTCACCAATAGACAAATTGACATATTGAAGGTTATTATACGTACTGATGATGAGTATTTCCGGCATATTTATATGAATGGTTAGCTTATATACTGATCATAAAATGTGTTTTAACATCAGTTCAGCCAACATAATAGATTAAGGAGAATAGGCTGCATAAACACTTTAATCAGGGCTAAATGCGCAATAATAGCAAATCAATGTAGTAATAAAACCCATTAAATCTCTTTTAAAGGCTCAATACACAGTAAGAGAAGATAATAGATGAATTAGTCCTTATAAGACCACCTTACCAAATGCTTGCTCCATGGCTCAATACACAGTGTCAGCAAACCATTTGGCAATATATTTTAAAACCCATTAAATCTCTTTTAAAGGCTCAGTACACAGTAAGAGAAGATAATAGATTGATTAGTCTTTACTAGATTTATTATATTATATTAAAGTTGATACGGCATTTAAACAACCACTCATAGAAATAGAACATTTACATTCGTGTAAATATTTTAATCCGACTGCAGTACATTGAGTACTGCATCCAATGCAAAAATAGGTCAAAACGTTCAACGATGACAGTAACATTATCTTGGTATAGTAATTTTATATTCATTTCCAACCAGCTCTGGAACGAGGTTCTCAGTTTAGATGGTATTCATATCACCCCTACTCATCTCTAAAATCAAAGCACCATTCAATACTAAGCTGACCTGTAGTTAGGTTTCGAATGTTGATGAATTATATACCTAACCCATCCGTTTGTACCTTGTGTATTACAACAACGGCTCTATTCCCAAAACCCTGAATACATACTGCATAAGATGTACACATATATATTTAAAGTCTGACCAACTTCGGTATGGCCCGGTGTTTGTAGGCTTAATAACATTAATGATAATTTGTAAACAATGGAAGTTATACTTTGTATTTATGTAAACCCTCATCGACACTAGGATAGTCAAAATATGATCTCCCCTTTTTATATTGGTATTCTGTTTTTAAAGAGAATAGAAAACTTCAACAATAGATCAAGGCAATTGCAATTTAAATAAGGTAGCACCGAAATGTAACCAAAACTCAAGAAAACAACAATGTATTAGATGTGATTTTTCCGAGTCTAAAATCCCCTTAATTCGTCCAACATTCATACAACCTTCTTGAACGACAGTTCGCCACGTTAAACTCATAGAAATCCGTAAACATATACGGTTACTTATATCTAGCTCACGGTTAATCATTCATCACATAAATTTACTTATTTTTAACTACCTAACTCGGATTAATCACAACATGATTATTAAGTAAAACAATAAACAATCTGATCTATAGTAAATTTAACTTATTTCAGCACTACCTTTTATAATTCGGTGTATCGGCATCACATGGGTAGACTGATCCTATCAGAAATAATCTGGTTTCTATGTATCTTGTTTCATGCGATTCATTTGGGTATTGTAGGCAGGCTACAAAAACATAAATCTATGTAAATGTAAAGCAATATGCTTCCTATAACAGAAACAGTCAGTAACTGTAAATATGGTTTATTCTTCTATTCAATTAGGTGTAAACAAACATTCATTATGAATGTCTAAGGTGAAAATAAGTTAAATTTATCTGGATGAAAACTTAGTGCTGTACCTATTTAGGTGCAGCCAGGCCTAGGATGGTAGACGCACAAGTTGGTGAACCCTTCAAAGATAATAGCTTTTCCAACACCAACATGTATACACCATTACGCCTTCTTCCAAAAAGGATTGGCTGATATGATGTATTTTAAGTTATGTGCATCTTCCAATCGCAAATTTACTTATATCTAACTAATCTCTGCCTCAATTACTCCGAATGCCAAAGCAAGATAACTTCCGAACCTTTCAGTCAGCGTCTACACTACATCAACCGTACCTCACAATCTTACAATTTCAAATATCAAAATAATGTATACATATAACTTTGAAGCAAATTTTATTATTTTGAATCCATTCTAACATTAATAAATCAACATTTCAAAAGCTATGAGGTTTGGTTGACTTTTTTGGGTGGGATTATCTTAATTAAGAATACTGGAAGCATTTAGACTCCACGTTGATTTTGAATTTGAAAAGATAACTAGCTGCTAATGAATTCTCACAAGCTTCGTCTAGTATCATCCAGTTGATCACATGTTTCTAGTCTTAACTAATTACTTCATGAAAGTTCGAAACGAATCCAGATTAATAAAACAAGCTAAAAACCCACTCACGTCTCCCGAATGCTCGATACACAACGTCTTAAATCTAAGGTTACGTTAATAATGCCTTGTCTATTGTTATAACCAATTAAATATAGTCACAATATAATATCCGTTAGCATTTAATCAACGAAACAAATGCTTCCTTTCAATGTTAAACTTTGGCCAAACCTTAAATAAATGGTTTAATTCAATAACTTCCAATTAAATAGTGCTTTGATTTAGAAAGAAATAATAAAGAGTAATAATCTACTCACGTAATGCTGGCACAGTCTCACACTCGCGATAATAATGAAGGCTGCACGGACTGCGGCGGCGGCACGGACGTGGCGGCTGCACTGGAAGGAGACGTCTTGCGCAGGCGGCTACCGAGGCACGAATGCTCGTTGCGCGTCGCCGCGTAAGGGTATAAACAAACAACGCAAATACCTACGCAGGTGCGTTGACGTAAACAAAGCATCTATGTTGACCTATGCATGTATTAACAACTAATGTAGCGTTATCGCCATAATCACCAAAACATTATTATTGGAGTTCAATATCTCTAATAACTTTTATGAAATGCTTTAGAATAATTTATGTTTTATTGTTTACTGGGTAAGGCAATATCGAAAGCATTAAAGATGTATTTATTTCAATACAAACTAGTTTCTGTATTCGAAAGATATTATCTCTTCTGCTGTAAATGATTTAATATTTATTTTGAATAGGTTGGTCCCATTACAATCGCCCCGTTACCAGGTCGGACAGAAGTCCATATGACTCTCTGTTTGCCCTGGTAACAACTTTTCCTGTAGTTATCCTTTTTCCTTTCTATTATTTATTTCCTTGTTACAAAATTTCACAACATTCATTTCTGACAAAGGTTTTTTTTTTTTTTTCCATGGTAAATATATGATTTTATTAGTTCAATAAAACTCCTTGTTATCATCTAAATATTTAGTTTTAATTAAGTGTAATAAACATTGAGTACACATTAACTTATTATTATAATAATGCACCAATATCTCAACTAGGGCTTTATAATTCTAAGAATATAATCTAATTGATCATTCATTATTTTTTTTCCTTTATTCCCTCCTTTTGTTTTTACAATACTACACTTATATATTTTTAATGTCACTAAATGTACTCCGAAATACTCTTGAATTTTGGACACTGAAATACTAGGTCCTTAAAATAACTATGTTATTAATTAATTATAAATATATATATATATATATATATATATTTTCCTTACCAGTCTCAGTCTTAGGGCAATGATCTTATCATGTTATCAATTACCTGTTATTAAATGGGTTGTTATCAATGGTAACTTTATGTGTAATATTTACTTAAATGTATCGCATTTATGTTACCCTTCATATGTTTCATTTGTACATCCATTAGCGTGTAGACATTTGGGAATGGTATTGCTACAACAATATATGGTCCATCATATAATAATGCAAACTTTTTAGTTATCTTCTTTTGAGAATCTGACTTTGTATACCTTCGTACCTTTACTAAATCACCAATATTAAATTCTATGGTTCGATGTCTCCTATCATATCTATCGGAACGATAATTTGCTGCCTTGTTTAGGTTTTGTCTCACTTGTTCCCAAATATCTTGTTTTTTGTTGTGATCAGTACTAAAACCTATCGATTTGTCCAGTTGCAGACCTGTCGATTTACCAAATAATATTTCATTAGGTGTATAACCTGTACTCATGTGTTTAGTGTTATTGTAAAGGATTTCTATATCTTCTACTAAGTCTGCCCAACCCTTATGATTTTTGTGACAATAAGTTCTAAATATTCTGCCTAATTCTTTATTTACCCTTTCTGTGGTATTTGGACGAGGATTCCTAACAGTGGTGTGTATTTTGTTTATTCCGAATTTATTTAAAGTTTCACCCCAAACCTTTCCTATAAATTGTGATCCATTATCAGTCATAACAGCTTTTGGTTGTATGTTTTTCATAAAGTCCCGAAGACGTCCTGCCACCGCTTGTGCTGTAGCCTTTCGAATTGCATACAGTCTTACAAATTTACTGAATGAGTCTTGTATTACTAATATGTACGTCAAACCAAAACGGCCCACAGGAAGAGGTCCATATAGATCGCACATTACTAAATCTCCAATGTTATTTACAATTATAGATTGACACTTCCCTACAAATTTGACGTTATTTGATTTAGCCAATTGACATAGAGAACAAGCCCTAATTATTTGTTTAACGCGTTTGGACATATTTTTCCAGAAGAATCTAACTTTCAAAAGTTCCACTACCTTATAAATACCAAGGTGCCCCATTTCTAGATGGACCTGCATCACAATATCCTTGTGCAAACTTTCAGGTAACAATAACCGTTTATTCGAATCCGGCGCAGGAAAGTAGTAGACAATTTCATTTATTAATTTACATTTACTAGCCATTTTTTTTATGACCTTATAATCTTCATTACTTTCTGAATAACTCGCATCAATTATGCAACCCTTGATTTTAGCAATAAGATGGTCTGCATTTTGATATTGTTTTATTTCCGTTAGTTTCCTTAGCGTTATCTGGTCCGTTTTGTATTGTAAAAGTGTGATATCGGGGCACCAATTTTTGTTCTCTTGTACCTCAATAGATTTTGTCGGGTACCTTGACAGAACATCGGCTACTATGTTCTCACAGCCCTTGATGTGTTGAATTTTATAATCAAATTGCTCTAAATATAACACCCATCGGGTAACTCTATTGTTTTGTAGGTTCCATGTTTTAACAAAAAGAATGGCCTTATGATCTGTTCTTATTACAAGTTTAGCTCCTCGTAGGAACGTTTCGAATTTTCGAACACAATAAATGATTGCCCAAAGTTCTTGTTCAGTGACAGTCCAACGTAATTCAGATCCTTTCAAAGATCTACTGCAATATGCTAATACGCGATGGTCTCCTTCTTGTCCTTCCTGATAAAGTTCGCCTGCTATTCCTACCCCAGAGCTGTCGGTCTGAAGGAAGTATGGTTGGTTAATATCTGCATGATGAAGAATGACAGTAGAGATAAATTTAGACTTCATTTCATCAAATGCTAATTGTTCATTATTTCCCCAATGCCATCGATTGTCCTTTTTTAATAATGCACACAAAGGAATGATGACGTCACTGTAATGATCAACAAATTTCCTGTAGTAATTGCAAAGCCCCAAAAAGGCACGTAACTGCTTAATTTTTTTAGGTACTGGGAAATTTTGTATTGACGCTATTTTGTCAGGATCCGTTCGAATTCCGTTGGTGGAAATGATGTGACCTAACATCTTTACTTCCTTCATTAAAAACTGACACTTCTCTAAATTGCATGTCAATTCGGCTTGTTTAAGACGTTCAAATATTATATTCAAATGGTCGATATGATCTTCTAATGATCCATTGGTCAACACAGCTAAGTCATCAAGGTAATTGACACAAAAATCCCTTGTATCTTCACCTAAAATTATTCCCATTGCTCTACTGAAGCTCCCGACTGACGTTTTTAATCCTTGAGGTAATACACAATAAGTAAATGATTTCCCACCGAAAGTGAATCCAGTGTACTTTCTGCTTTCTTCTGACAATGGTATTTGGAAATAAGCATTATTAAGATCTATTGTTGAGATAAATTTAACCCCATTAAATCGATGCAGAACATCAGCCTGCAGAGGAGGCGCTTCAGAGTCAGATTCCATATTTTTATTTAGTTCTCTAGCATCTAACAACACTCGGACTGATCCATCCTTTTTTAAGGTAAATGTTAACGGACTACTATAGGGAGTAGCTTCTCGCTTAATAATGCCTAATTCTTCCATTTCTTTTAATTTCTCACCTACCTTTTCTCTATACGCATAAGGCACTGGGTATGAACGCTTAATAAAAGGCCTAGGATCCGTCATTCTAATTTTGTGTGTATATATTTTAGTCCTGCCCAATCTTTTCGTAAACAATTCTTGGTGTCTTAGTAAAGACTCTCGTAATAACTTTTGTTCCGACTCCTTTAGGTGACCCAATTTTGATTTTACCTGTTCATTAAAGTTAATGTCAAACTCTGCGGTATCTATTATCATAAGTTGTTGTGATTTTAACTTGCAAGAGTCGCCCTTTAGTGGTATATTAATATCCTTATTACTGACAGTAAACTGTAGTTTACTTATTCCTCGACAACAGGTTATACTTGCTTTATTCTCCACTAACCAATCAAACCCTAAAATCATTGGCCTGATCAAATTCGGTACAACTAAAAACCGTGTCTCTACAATAAAAGATCCAAAATTTAAAGGTACCATGACGACCTTGTTAATTTTTGTACTTTTTTGGCCAACAGCTCCTCGTATTTGCAATGATTTAATGGGTATGGCGGGTATTAATATATCTGATTTTGAACATAATTCGTTGAGAAAACCTTCAGCTATGCATGTGATTTGACTGCCAGTATCAATTAGACAAGTGCTTTGTGAATCGTATACAGTTACTGTTACTATCGGAGATACTAAACTGTCATTTTCACCTTCACCTTCAGTGTCAAACATCGATAGCACGGTAAGCTTATCTTGGTTTGTGTGTACATTTTGTTCGCCTATATATTTTTTTGAATTGATTTGTAACGCGTCAACTACTTGATTTAATGAGTCTTTCTGAGCTTCTGTCTTGTAACCTAACCCATAGTTATTTATTTGTTCTCTTATTTTTATTGGCTTAAGTATACCATTCGAACCTTTTCCAAGTGGGTGGCCTGGTTGCCAACCACACCTTAACATTATATTCAGAGCTTTATATGGAATCCCTAATTCTGAGACTGGCTCGGGTCCTCCAACCTCGGGAAGTTTGGCACACTGTTTACACTTGAACTCACTGCACTAACACTCAATCTTGGATCTACCTCCACTACGTTTGCGGATCTTGGTGAATCGGTGGTCAAGTCTACTGCATTTGCCCGGTTGGACTGTCTCCAATTCCTACTGCGCCAATTATTGTTACGCGTCTGTGGGTAGGTGGGAATGGTTGGCATTGGGACAGTGGGAGTGTTATCCAATCTTCGTAAAAATTCAGCTGCCTCCCTTATGGTTCCATTTGACCTTGAAGCCCAAAGAACTATCACCTCTCTTGGAAAATGTCTTATAACATCCGATATCAACTGGTCTTCCGGAAGCTCATGCTTAAGCATCTTGGCTTGGCTAACCAAATACATAAAGTGCCCAAACATCGTAGGGTGTTTTGATCGGTCCCATTGTCCATGGGTTATTTCCCTTCGCAGAGCGCCTTGCTCACTCTCACCCCAGTAGGTCGCCAAAAAATCTTTCTCAAAGTCATCTAACGTCAGCCAACAGGATTTAGAGATTCGAGCCCAACATTTAGCTTCTCCGTCTAGACATTCTAGAATAATGTCCAATTCACGTCCTTGTCCGGTTGACCTACGCAGGAAACCTTTTAAGCTCTCGATAAAATCTACTGGGTGTATTTTCCCCTTTCCCGTGAATTTTGGTTTTTCGTGGTGCGACAAAATAGTGACTACGGCCGGTCGGTCGTTCACAATTGACGGGGTAACGATTGCACCTGTAGTTGAAGCGCTGATAGTGGGTTGGTCAATCGCGATTGAAGGTGTGTTGTTTGCAGAAGTAGTTGGTATATCAGTGATAAGGGTATTGTCGTGAGATTCCGATCTCTTTATATGTTCTTCCAATAAGGAAACTTTTCTGCTGATTGGTTGCATATGACGTTTTATCATAAGATTTATAGCATATAAAGTATTCGGTTTTTTTTTTACAACACCTTTTCCTTTTGTTGCACTCGTTTTTTCGAGAGCGTTTGCTTTTGGACGAACCATTTTGTAATTGGTGATTTACCCTGCGAATTAATCGTACAAGAACACTTAGGTTTTGCATGAACCAGTAACTATATTTATATTAAATGGTTAGGGACAAATGAATTTTGAAATAAATTAAAACTTTCGTCAAAAACAGTGGACGAGAGGGACAAGCAATTTTCAAAGAAAATAACCATCTTCAGATTCTATTTAACATATTGTATGAACCCTTGTTTGTGTTCGGCCCTTTTTTTAAAATGTCATCTAAATTGGTTCAAAAATAATTACGACCATTCTAATTAAGTTCATATAATTATTATGATCGATATAGCGTGTGGTAATAATAAGGAAAAAAAAATAACCAATAATTACATTTTACCACTCCAAGTTTAGTTATGAGTAATGAGAGAGTTTGATTTTTTAATTTAAATTTATATTATGTTACAACTATAAAATTCCTAACACATATTACTCGCAGGATGTAATACCTACGACCGCAACTACGCGACGATTTATACCGTAACCCAAACCCTTGAATTTAAACTATAATTAGGCTTTATAAGAAAAATATTTAGCAAATGACAGATGCACTTCACATTCAATGTATAAAATGATCTGTATAAATTCGGTAAGTAAGGTTTGCGAGATGAGTTTGAAGGACCAGTTCCACAGTAGTAAGTTTAGAGAATTTGAATGCGGCCAAAGTACATACTGACGAGAATTGAGAATGGTTTAGACATGAAGGACACATTTATTTATTAATTTATTTTCTATATACACACTGTTTAATTTGTCTTTTTAACAGACGGCTTGATCATTATGAAAAAAGAAGAACCAACACAAAACTTCGCTGGGAGTCAAAATACAAATACCTTTCTATTCTTATGGCTAAACAAATAATGATATGACACCATCCCTCTGAATGTAATGCAATAGAATAAATAAGAGTGCTATGATTTTAGAGCAACCTTAATAATTAAGTATAATTAACGAAAGAAAGATGAAACAAATTTATCTATTGGAAGTAAGGGAAACGTGCTGTTTGACGTGGCCTAAAATAACATAACAGTGTCCCTCAAAGATCCGTTCTTGGCCCGCTATTATTTTTAATTTTTATTAATGATCTTCCTAGTAATTTAACTAAATGTGATGTTTATGATACCAGCTGTACATCCTGGAGAAAAACATTACAGGAATTACACGAAAGCCTTAAAGTAACACTACATGAATTATCGTACTGGTTTGAGTGTAATAATTTTAAACCAAACAAAAGTAAAAAGGAAAATATTAATTTAAATAAAAATGAAGATATATTTACTTTTCCATTAAAAGAACGGAACTATGATAGTTTTAGGGGTGGTTGTAGACAGTAACCTAAATTGGAAATAGCACACGGAAAATGTTTCTGAAAAAAATTAGCAAGTGCATGTTACGCCCTTAAATCCCTAAAGAAAACATCTACTATTAAAACCCTAAAATTAGTATATTTTTCTAATATTGAATCGATAATAAGATACGGCCTTGAAGTCTGGGGAGCAAGCTCGGGTGTAGCAAAAGTATTAAAATTACAGAAAAAGGCCATTAGAATCATCAATGGCTCCAAATGGGATACGACCTGTAGACCACTGTTTAGAGAATTGAAATATGTACTGTGATTAACTTATATATCTTTACTGTGAGCACTAATACTTTTATAAATCTCCCTAATCTGCCCAAACAAGGCGTCCAGTTGTACTATTCCTTAAGAGACAGAAATAAGCTTGAACTAACGTAAGCAAACAGCAAAATAAAGAAACAAAGTTCTATCTACCAATCAATTAACATATTTAGTAGGCTACCGAATGTAAAAGAGAGTGCAGATTCAACTAACGTATTTAGAAATAAACTTAAAGAATTCCTATTAGAAAATCCTTTCTACTCTCTCAGTGAATATTTCAATTATAATAATTAAAGATAATTTAGAACCTTAAATACAAGAAATAGTATTATTTAGTTGTGCTTATTGTATGTAAAAATTTATTGGTCGGCTTATGTGATGTGTGTACCTATTTGTAATGAAATGCTGTGTGTACCTATTTATAATGAAATGTTGTGTGTACCTATTTATAATGAAATATTTATATTCCTGCATGGTAATGATTCCGAAACAATAAACAATATTAGGCTGACAAAGCATTTCGTAAAGATCAAATAACTAGCAGATGTAAATACAGCATGTAAGAAGATATACCTATCTGCAAAATATGTAAGTGAATGAAGTATGCTGTAATTATAACGAATGGCTTTCCACCATCTCCTCTTCGGAGAAGTAGCTTGATAGTACATACTTGTAAAAATAGTAGATAAATTAAATGAATCAAGATACTATATGGTTTTGTATTTCAAAGTGTGTAGGGAACCATAACTAAAACAATACAAGCATTTATTCCTATTTACGACGATGAACATGCAACTTTTCTGTGATAAGAGGATTGTCGAATCTCGCCTCGAGATTGACATATACATTATTGAATAGAATCTAATATGACAGTTATGACATAAAAACTTAATAACACAACTTCTGTTAGTCTAACACATCTCACGGATAGTAGGTGCCAAGCCAGGACCTCCCACTATATTGAACTGGTTAGAAAACACCGACAATGTTCATTGTCGCTTCGACTAGCTAAATCAATACATACATCAATTTAAGTGGTAACGATAAACGTGCAACTTATTTTGTTATAAAAGATCGACGGATACATTATTAAAATAGAAGTAGGTACCATGCTAGGACCTCCTCAATATGTTGAACTGGATATAAACCCGGACAATGTTAATTGTCACTTTAACCAGCTAAAACAATACATACATGAATTTAAGTTGTAACGATAAACGTGCAACTTATTTTGTTATAAAAGATTGTCAAGCCTCGCCCCGAGATCGACGGATACATTATTAAAATAGAATCTTTTATGACAGTTGGGCTTCCGAAATGTTTGTGTAACTGAACATAAACATTGAATACTACATCTACTGATATTGCACTAGTGTAATACACCTCACGAAAAGTAGGTACCATGCCAAGACTTCCCCACTATGTTGAACTAGACATAAAACACGGACAAGGTTCATTGTCACTTTGACCAGCTAAACCAATACATACATTTATTTCAGTTGCAACGATAAATGTGCAACTTTTCTGTGATAAAATATTGTCGAATCTCGCCCCGGGATTGACAGATATATTATTGTATAGAATCATTAAACTCAATGAATCTATCGCTAAATTCAGGATACAAAATTAGGTTTGCTAAATGTTTTCCCTCACTTGACAAGCACAGTTAGTACCACACCTACTCTCATGAAATTAGTCTAACACCTTACAGAACAATGTAGGTGCCATACTAGGACCTTCCTTGTGAAAAATACACTACATTGACCTGAATAGAAAAGACGGACAATTGTCATTGCCGTTGCTACCAGCTAAAACAACACACAAATTTACTTATTCTGTGACAAAACTTATCGAATGTCGCCCCGAGATCGACTTATACATTATTAAATACAATCTATAAATCTATCTTTATAATCAGTATCCAACATAACAGTTGGTCCGCTAAGTGTTTCTGTACCTTGACATGACCAGCTAATACCGTATTCATTGTCGTGATACCAGTTCAACACACCACATGAACACTAGGTGACATGTAAGGATCCGCCTTATAATTTACAGCTACATTGAACTACCGCTTCGACCATCGCTCATTCAAAGCGATGTCAACAACCTGGCATAAGCAACCCTACCACCTAGTAAATAGGAAGGGGACCTACAGTTTTAATTGAGGTCGACAATAAGTCACCTCTAACTACATGCACGTTAAGAAATTCAGTAGGACCTCTGAACTTCTATTACATTCCTTAACCCTTGCAACAAAATGGAGTAATACGAAAATTTATTACTCTATGACTCGATTTAAAAGTATTTTATTATTTTAAGGAACGAGATAACATCTCGCCCCGAAATCAACATTAGTCTTCACGCCCCGTGAGACTTACCTACTCTTCGATTTCAAGCCAATAATTATAGTTGTATCAATATGAAATGAATCGAAATGAAATTCAATCTTATCAAATTATAATAACTGAGAACCATTTATGTTAACAGTTTACATTTAAATATAATTTTAATTCGTATATTAATTATTATATATTATTATTATTGTATATTATATATTCTTAATATCAATAACACTACCTATCCTGGTCACTTTGGAAACAAATTGTAATGAATCCACCCTCCTACAATATTTTTTTCGGCCGGACTCTTACATAAATGGCAACGTAATCGTCTGAGGATCCTACATTTCCGTAGATGTTCAGATTCAAGCTAAATCGTCAAATTATATTTCATAGAGTTTATTATTTACTTCACATGGTCATAATTATTTTAGAAAACCTTTTATCGATAGACAATGTCATTGTAAGATGTACATGTCAGATTTGGTTCATGAAATTTACTTTCAATGAATCGTCATGTGCACTTATCAGATTCATTGAATTCTGAATATACAGTGTCGGACTCCAAAGCTTGTGATTTTGGATGCTCGCTTAAGGGATCCCTTAGTCTCTAAAAGAGCCTCTCAATGGCCATCGACACTCACGTATATCCGACACTGATATATGTAATCGATTCAAACCGTATTGAATGGGTCCTAATTCTTATCTAACCGATCAATGTCGTAAACTTTAGATATTGTTCAATCATTTATTTAAAATTGGAAGTTGTGGGCCCACATTAGAAAGTTATAAGTATTTCTTAATAATGATAATACATTTATCCACGACTGTTTTGAGTGCAACAAACAACCCAGAGTAATAGGAAGTCAATTATTCGAATCGCGGTGACCTGTAACGCCTTAGTTCACCAATAGACAAATTGACATATTGAAGGTTATTATACGTACTGATGATGAGTATTTCCGGCATATTTATATGAATGGTTAGCTTATATACTGATCATAAAATGTGTTTTAACATCAGTTCAGCCAACATAATAGATTAAGGAGAATAGGCTGCATAAACACTTTAATCAGGGCTAAATGCGCAATAATAGCAAATCAATGTAGTAATAAAACCCATTAAATCTCTTTTAAAGGCTCAATACACAGTAAGAGAAGATAATAGATGAATTAGTCCTTATAAGACCACCTTACCAAATGCTTGCTCCATGGCTCAATACACAGTGTCAGCAAACCATTTGGCAATATATTTTAAAACCCATTAAATCTCTTTTAAAGGCTCAGTACACAGTAAGAGAAGATAATAGATTGATTAGTCTTTACTAGATTTATTATATTATATTAAAGTTGATACGGCATTTAAACAACCACTCATAGAAATAGAACATTTACATTCGTGTAAATATTTTAATCCGACTGCAGTACATTGAGTACTGCATCCAATGCAAAAATAGGTCAAAACGTTCAACGATGACAGTAACATTATCTTGGTATAGTAATTTTATATTCATTTCCAACCAGCTCTGGAACGAGGTTCTCAGTTTAGATGGTATTCATATCACCCCTACTCATCTCTAAAATCAAAGCACCATTCAATACTAAGCTGACCTGTAGTTAGGTTTCGAATGTTGATGAATTATATACCTAACCCATCCGTTTGTACCTTGTGTATTACAACAACGGCTCTATTCCCAAAACCCTGAATACATACTGCATAAGATGTACACATATATATTTAAAGTCTGACCAACTTCGGTATGGCCCGGTGTTTGTAGGCTTAATAACATTAATGATAATTTGTAAACAATGGAAGTTATACTTTGTATTTATGTAAACCCTCATCGACACTAGGATAGTCAAAATATGATCTCCCCTTTTTATATTGGTATTCTGTTTTTAAAGAGAATAGAAAACTTCAACAATAGATCAAGGCAATTGCAATTTAAATAAGGTAGCACCGAAATGTAACCAAAACTCAAGAAAACAACAATGTATTAGATGTGATTTTTCCGAGTCTAAAATCCCCTTAATTCGTCCAACATTCATACAACCTTCTTGAACGACAGTTCGCCACGTTAAACTCATAGAAATCCGTAAACATATACGGTTACTTATATCTAGCTCACGGTTAATCATTCATCACATAAATTTACTTATTTTTAACTACCTAACTCGGATTAATCACAACATGATTATTAAGTAAAACAATAAACAATCTGATCTATAGTAAATTTAACTTATTTCAGCACTACCTTTTATAATTCGGTGTATCGGCATCACATGGGTAGACTGATCCTATCAGAAATAATCTGGTTTCTATGTATCTTGTTTCATGCGATTCATTTGGGTATTGTAGGCAGGCTACAAAAACATAAATCTATGTAAATGTAAAGCAATATGCTTCCTATAACAGAAACAGTCAGTAACTGTAAATATGGTTTATTCTTCTATTCAATTAGGTGTAAACAAACATTCATTATGAATGTCTAAGGTGAAAATAAGTTAAATTTATCTGGATGAAAACTTAGTGCTGTACCTATTTAGGTGCAGCCAGGCCTAGGATGGTAGACGCACAAGTTGGTGAACCCTTCAAAGATAATAGCTTTTCCAACACCAACATGTATACACCATTACGCCTTCTTCCAAAAAGGATTGGCTGATATGATGTATTTTAAGTTATGTGCATCTTCCAATCGCAAATTTACTTATATCTAACTAATCTCTGCCTCAATTACTCCGAATGCCAAAGCAAGATAACTTCCGAACCTTTCAGTCAGCGTCTACACTACATCAACCGTACCTCACAATCTTACAATTTCAAATATCAAAATAATGTATACATATAACTTTGAAGCAAATTTTATTATTTTGAATCCATTCTAACATTAATAAATCAACATTTCAAAAGCTATGAGGTTTGGTTGACTTTTTTGGGTGGGATTATCTTAATTAAGAATACTGGAAGCATTTAGACTCCACGTTGATTTTGAATTTGAAAAGATAACTAGCTGCTAATGAATTCTCACAAGCTTCGTCTAGTATCATCCAGTTGATCACATGTTTCTAGTCTTAACTAATTACTTCATGAAAGTTCGAAACGAATCCAGATTAATAAAACAAGCTAAAAACCCACTCACGTCTCCCGAATGCTCGATACACAACGTCTTAAATCTAAGGTTACGTTAATAATGCCTTGTCTATTGTTATAACCAATTAAATATAGTCACAATATAATATCCGTTAGCATTTAATCAACGAAACAAATGCTTCCTTTCAATGTTAAACTTTGGCCAAACCTTAAATAAATGGTTTAATTCAATAACTTCCAATTAAATAGTGCTTTGATTTAGAAAGAAATAATAAAGAGTAATAATCTACTCACGTAATGCTGGCACAGTCTCACACTCGCGATAATAATGAAGGCTGCACGGACTGCGGCGGCGGCACGGACGTGGCGGCTGCACTGGAAGGAGACGTCTTGCGCAGGCGGCTACCGAGGCACGAATGCTCGTTGCGCGTCGCCGCGTAAGGGTATAAACAAACAACGCAAATACCTACGCAGGTGCGTTGACGTAAACAAAGCATCTATGTTGACCTATGCATGTATTAACAACTAATGTAGCGTTATCGCCATAATCACCAAAACATTATTATTGGAGTTCAATATCTCTAATAACTTTTATGAAATGCTTTAGAATAATTTATGTTTTATTGTTTACTGGGTAAGGCAATATCGAAAGCATTAAAGATGTATTTATTTCAATACAAACTAGTTTCTGTATTCGAAAGATATTATCTCTTCTGCTGTAAATGATTTAATATTTATTTTGAATAGGTTGGTCCCATTACACTGGGTTGGGCTTATATGTATCATGTCAGTATGTAGTATTAGTCACCCATGTCAAAGACTATATACACTCCCATGTCCAGTTATATAAAAAAATCCCAGGTGTGTATCCCGTACACCTGGGATTTTCGCTGTAGTTTTCTTCATTTGGTGTCACCGAAAATCGCAAACGCGCTAAGGATTGAACTATGTGTTGTCAGTACCCGAAGTCCCAGTTGTCACTTAAATTGGCGTTACGGCAAACCGATCGACTGGTGTTTTCAAATGTATGGAAGAATTGAAGAGCGCGCGCAGTGGGCGTTAAGGCGCTAGGACTAGCCAACTACTCGCGCCATACAAATGCACTTTTTAACTAATGTAATAATATGTAGTGAAACGCTTCAGCAAATCCAAATAGAACTCCAGACTGATAATGGATTGTTAATATTTTTTTATTCCATCATTTATTTAAATAATAATAAAAATAAAAAAGTTGATTTTTCTCATTAGAAATCTGAAAGTAATTCGATTTCTAGATATAAGCAAAAACAGCATATATGCATAAACGAAAAATTCCATTTGCTTTTAGATTTCTACATTTAGTCAAAAAAGTTCGGAAATGGACACCGTTTCCGCAATGTATTTTGTATAGAAAAAGGAAACATACATTAACGAGAATAATTCGATTCCTAGACAAGGAATCATATATTGTAAGAATGACACTTATAATCGTCAGACTTAGTTAGTTAACTTGGGGTGCCTCGTCTAACTTTGCGATTTGGCTAGTACCAGGCCCTTAAGCGAACTAACATTTGAGAGTCCGAGTTTGATTTGACAGCTTACTCAACGTTGCCGTAATAAATACGTCGACGTTGCCGTTTACGTCCACTCCGCGTTGTCATACAAATCGGAAGTCCGAGTTTGACTTATCTAGTAAAAACTTGTATGGAGTTTGACGTTTTTACGGAACTTCGAAGTTACGTAAACACCAATTTAGGTGAGAACTGAGACTACCGGCTCTGAACTCATTCATCAACTCAACATATCCGATATTATCAAACAAAACATTAGTCCGGGAGGCAGCATTGCAAATACATAATTCATACTAAGCCTGGTTTTCACCAAGTACTGATTTATTTTAATCTACACTCAAAGGGCCTTTATTACTAAAGTGCTGATGATCTTGTACTGGCATTCATTGCAAGCTGCTAAGAAAGGCCCTTAATCTGTGGCGATCAAGCTAATCAGGAGCAGGTGAAATAGGCCCCTCAGTCGGCTACCGGCTAATGTTTACATCGCTTGTTGATCTTGATTCACTAACGAGTGAACCGACCGTCCGCTTCTCAAGTGGCGGTGAGTGTGGGTGTTTTTTTGAAATAAATAGGCGACATCATACTGAGTTGCATCGTGGAGGGGGGAATTTACGTCAGCTGCTCGTAAGCTACGTTTTATGGGGAGGATAGCTTACAGGCAATTCTTAATTAGCAAGAACGGTATCCACATGTGTAGGATACTTCTACATTTCACTACAGACGTGAAAAATGTATCAATGCTTCTCTCGCCAAATGATGACATTTTGGCCTCAAGTTAAATAAATATAACTACCGCAGTAAGCCGAAATTAATTTGAACCAAAATATTATACATTCTGTTACCGCCAGAGGTCGCAACTCTGCTAATGTAGAAATAATGTCGTGCGGTGGCGTTCCCTCCGGGGTGATACAACTGTGCAAACCCAAACCACTTTTACCTACCCACTAGAACCATAGCCTAATATTATTATTTTTCTAACTTAATCAAATTAATTTCGCGATTTATGTACAACAGCTGTGCTCGTGGCTATGCTATGTATGTATGTTGAGCAAAAACGCTTGGAAATTAGTTTAAAATCGATTGTAATTTTGTATCAAGTAGACAATTCTACAAATATGTAAACAAACAGTCATTCAAGAAAGCAAGTTAATATTTTTTAGCATTATTATCTTGCAAGACCGTTTAATGATCTTGTTTTCATAAAAAAGTTTAGTAAACATTATAGTATTCTTCAGCTAGGCTAGATATATATGTACAGGGTGTTGCAGCGGCCAGTATATTAATTTTGCCACCGTAATCCTCGTGTTAATCCGAGACCAGTTAAGTCCAAGCGTCCAGTTACCGGGACATGATTTTTTGAAGTTTAACAGATAGACAGCTGTGATTTTCACAGAGTGTGTATTTATTTTGCCGCTATAACAACAAACAGGTAAAATTACAAAAGTAATTAAAATTAAAGTGGACCACCATACAAAAATCGTGGTACGTTTTATGATGGTACGGAACCCTTCGTGTGTGAGTCCGGCCCGCACTTGGCCGGTTTTTTATTTTATAATTTTTCAAGTTGTGTGTACCGGCCATTAAAATTGCCTTCGCAGTTAATAAAGTGGCTATCATCTATCTCTCACAAGGCTGGCCGGAGAGTGCATCAAAACAAAATGTAATTTCGAAACAACTTCGCAGCGCGTCCCCCAAACTTCCGCCCGGCAACGTGACCAAGAATATTTGAGAAAAAAATACAAAGGTGATAAAATTATTCCGCATGTCCCGGGTTAGGTTTTACGTTACTTTGATAGCTGCGGCAGGGAAATGTGTTTTCACTTCTCGCGGGAACATTCTGGTCGTTATTTCATTTTGTAAATGTGTGCGGGGAGAAGGGTGCCAAATTGCGTTATGTTGTTCGAGAGGAGGCACGTTTTTCGACATTATAGGTATAAATATACAATCAGGATTATTTATTTAGGCAGAACGGTTTTTTTTAAACACAAGTAGTATACGTCATATAACAACCGTTTTATTTAATTACGGGTGGTGGTATTTTTAAAAATAGATATGTGAACTTGTTATTAATACACAGAAAAGTTTTCAAGTTGAGAATTAGTTTCTACACTTAAAATATAATAGTATTTAAGGGCCTGGTACTAGCCAAATCGCAAAGTTAGACGAGGCACCCTAAGTTAACTAACTAAGTCTGACGATTATAAGTGTCATTCTTACAATATATGATTCCTTGTCTAGGAATCGAACTATTTTCGTTAATGTATGTTTCCTTTTTCTATACAAAATACATTGCGGAAACGGTGTCCATTTCCGAACTTTTTTGACTAAATGTAGAAATCTAAAAGCAAATGGAATTTTTTGTTTATGCATATATGCTGTTTTTGCTTATATCTAGAAATCGAATTACTTTTAGATTTCTAATGAGAAAAATCAACTTTTTTATTTTTATTATTATTAAAATAAATGATGGAATAAAAAAATATTAGCAATCCATTATCAGTCTGGAGTTCTATTTGGATTTGCTGAAGCGTTTCACTACATATTATTACATTTGTTAAAAAGTGCATTTGTATGGCGCGAGTAGTTGGCTAGTCCTAGCGCCTTAAGAACACATTAACACAGTAGCTATGTGACGACGAGTTCTCGTTTTTAAATTATTATTTTATTATTATTATATTATTTATATAACTAGCAGCTTTAAGCTGATGCGTAAATTTTGGCATTTGTTTTTTTTTTTTAATTGGTATTACTTATATTACTTATCATTCACATTAAGTTATTGAATGGAGAGCTTTATTTTGAAACTAATCTGCGCATTCGTTTCAAAATAGCCAAATATGTTTTTTATTATTTATTTTTTGGAGAAAAAAAAAACAAACACAAAAACAAAAATTGACCGAGCAGCGTAGCTAAGGTCTCCGTTTCAAGGTTGGGCAAAAATCCTTTTGTATTTCTGGCTGTTTTCCTCTACAGAACACATTTCTCATCCGAATCTCTTGAAATTTTGCAAGCAGGTTCGATATTATTAGTTGAGCCAGTATTTTTTTATATAAGTTTTTTAAAAGATATAAAATGTTCGAAAAGATAAAATCTTGAGGTCTACAGCTCAGAGAGCCACTAGTTGTAAAAAAATACTCCAAAAATAACATTTCGAAGAAATATTAATATTTTAAAACTTACGCGGGACATAACTACAATATTCAGTTTGACGGCTTACCGCGCGTGTGAGGAGCAGGACGAGATTTCGAAGAAATGTTGACCAGTTGCGTTTTTTTGGTTGGAGGAAATAATAAATTAATTATTTCAGTCAACGCAAGTCACGTTTCAACCGGTTGAGTCGTGTTTGAAAAGTAAGTGTTTACATGAATACTTTTGCATCGGGTGTGAATTGTAACATGTAAAATCTCGCATGTCTCAATGTTAAAAAATTTTTTTTTGCCGCTTATCATGAGATACAGCCCTGTGACAGACGGACGGACGGACGGACGGCCGGACAGCGGAGGCTTGGTAATAGGGTTCTGTTGGCACCCTTTGGGTACGGAATCCTAAAAACATATCGGTGATAAGGTCAAATTGAGCAGTTTATATGCTCCTATGCGTCTAACTAGACGCTTAATTATCTTTTAGTTGCTATAAGGGTAATATTTGGGTAATACCGATGCAGAAGCAAATCATGTGTTAATTACCTGACTCATGGAAATGTTTAGGTAGCAAAATCATAAATGCCTTTTAAGTGAATATAAAGCGAGATAACATGACAGCGCGACAGGACGCAACCTTCAAACTTGTATTCCGGTCGCGATATCTCGCGCTGGCTGATGTGGCGGACAGAACAAGGGTGCTCCAAACGCTATATTTATTAAAATATCATTCACAATCTTAAATAAATTTCGTAAGAAATTATCAATTACAAAAAAAATGTTTTGAAATAAAACGGCTTCATTTTTTAATCCAATGATGATCGTTTTCTTTATATTAGTTGCAGATGTAAAAAATTGAATTTCTCTTCCTGCTGTCGGTGAATAGGAAAAATATTCCAAATTGTGATGTAAAAATATAAAATGCGTACAAAAAATACTATGTTTACAGAAATACCGTAAACAAATAGAAAATAACCTGGTTTTAGGTTTTTTCTCGTTGACCATAAATGATAAGTTATCAGTTCGTTAAAAGTTAATTCGGCAATGTCATCAAGCTTCACCCCATTATCAAAGCAACTCAAATGTATCCTGATCTCCGTTGAATACACATTATATTCGATTGCAGTCGATAAACAATTCAGATCAACATCACATCGACTGATCGGATATTCGAGTCAATACTTTTTGCCAGGTATAACCTCCAAAGCTGTCAAATGCCATTTTGCCCTCTATATACGCACGCTCACCGTATACCGTTAAGCGCATGACATTTTTGTCTCCAACGGGTCGCGGTACGCGTCTAGTTAGACGCATAGAAGCATATAAACGGCTCAATTTGACCTTATCACCGATATGTTTTTAGGATTCCGTACCTAAAGGGTGCCAACAGAACCCTATTACCAAGCCTCCGCTGTCCGGCCGTCCGTCCGGCCGTCCGCCCGTCTGTCACAGGGCTGTATCTCATGAACCGTAATAGGTAGGCAGCTAAAATTTTCACAGAGTATGTTTTTATTTTGCCACTATAACAAAAAATAGGTAAAGTAAAAAACTGGCTGGCTTGAGCTGCTGCCAAAAGCCGTGATACCTGCAATTCACTAGGTTAGGTCCCATACAAAAAACGTGATTTTTTTTGTGTTAAATATTTTACAATGGTACGGAACCTTTCGTGTGCGAGTCCGACTCGCACTTGGCCCGTTTTTTATGCAAAGGTCATCCGTCAAACGAGCAAATCACGTATTGAATGATGTCTACTGTCCTAACCTAACACTTCAATAAAAACTTTGTCGCCCATGCATTTTTTTATTGAATTTAATTAAATATCCACTCCATTGTAATCAGTTTTTCATAAACATTAAAATGTGACATAAAGTTTTAACAAAACATTTTCTCGTCTGCTGTAAAACGTAAATTGAGGTTTTTTGGTTTTTTTTTAAAACTATCACTATGTTTGTGAACAAAATAAATACAACGAAACTGTAAACACTTTATCAACGCCTATTCCATCACAATAAAACTGTAGAAACCAAAGAAAATGCTTCATGCGATGCAATAAAAAGCAATCTTAGTATTTAATTTTGTTCCGCCGATATATTTGCTATTAATTTTAATGAAACTGATATCACAGGACCACTCGCTCGCTGTTGGAGTTGTTATTTACGATAGGAAGGCGACACGGCCGTATCAGGAATACCGCCGCCTTCCACCCCCGCTCCCACCCCACCACCCCACAACCTCCGCCCGACACGCACGGAGACCATTAATAATATTTACGGAGAATATTAATATTCTATTTGATATATTTTAAGCCCCTGTTTAAGTATTTGGTGGTTTTGTGAAAGGAAATATTTCCTTTTCTCGTTAACAAATATTGTAAATATTTTTTTTAATAGAGCATCGACATAGCATAATGGATATTTGACATATTTGGATACATATTTTTGAATATATCGTACATAATTATACACACCGGTGAAAGGAAAAACCGAATTCGTAATTAAGACACATATGTATACACACCTTCACGCCGCTTTCCCGGAATGGTAGTCAGAGATGATAGAGCCATACGGTACGATCACAGCACACCTCTTTCGCTTCATATACAGATTCATACACGCTCTATGATTACGGGTGCTACGTACCAGACCTTTACGAAGAATTACATCGATTTAGTCGTGGTATGTTCTTCTAGCCCGCCCGGGCACGACACTTCCGCCCACTTCTGCTCTGTAAATTTGTTTCGTCATTTTTGTCATCGATTCGTTCCATATGTCCAAACCACCATAGCAATCCTTTCTCGTAATTAAACAAAATTTATTTCATTCACAAGTATTTCTACACATTTATTTGAATAAGTCCCACCCGATTTCAATTTTAAAATAGAATTTTAATGAAATTAACGACGAACAAAAGATTGCGAACTTATCGCACATAGCAGGAATTAATTCAAGTAAGCTTTGAGAGTGCGACAGCCTCCAACTCTGTCGTGCTCGCCGCCGCCCGCCGCCAGCCCGCCGCCAGCCCGCCGCCAGCCCGCCGCCAGCCCGCCGCCAGCCCGCCGCCAGCCCGACCCCGCACCGTCCGCCCGCCCGAGACGCCGGGAAGGGTTGCGCCTATTCACTTCTTACAAAGAGGCCGACTCGGCTATCACAGCTTATGCATAAATTTGAATTTTCAATGTGAGATACTTTGAAGAAAACTTTATTAGCAATAATGGGAAACCTTTGCTCCGGAGATATATAAATTGAATAAAATCTTCGAGACTGGTGGCGGCTCAAAATTGGTCAAATATTGTCTCCTTTTATTCACAGTGCTTTTAGAACTTATAATTTGCTCATTTTTTTAGTTTATAATTGTAACAATAAAATTAATTCAACGGATTATTAATATGTTTTCTTCTTTATTTTAAAATAAACTCTTAAGTTGGTATATTGTGCATTATGTTTGATTTACGCCCGGTTCCACCACCTCCAGCTATAAAAATCCCAAAGTTATCTTTCAATTACATCATACAAATATGGCATGTAGCCGAAAATTAACTATCGGATTTCAGGTAACTGGAGGTGGTGAAAACAGGGGTTAGTGAATTTCGCTGGCATTAAGTTGTACCGTTTGCACGAATTTTAAGTGCAATAAACATATATAAATAAATAAAGTGTGGACTATGTATGGCGCGATTATTCAATTTGAAACTGTAGTTATATGCATGCGTATTGGTTTACTGTAATTTTAATAATTGCATTGTTCATTTCATATTATCTTAGTCACAATATACTAAGTAACGTCACAGACCGATAGATCGGCTGATTAGATTAACTTGGCAAAGGGAAAGCCGCAAAAATACTTTACTAGTTAACAGATTTTCCGTCAACAATAATAAAATGAAAAGTTAGATATAAAAGCTTCTTTTAAGATGTACACAGATCCAAAAAAAAATCCTTAAAATAATAAATCAATTCCAAACTAGGTGTTCATTACATGAATCCTAAGGTGAAACAAAATTAACTGGTGAGGTAATAAGTCACACGAACTAAATACGTATATACCCGAAATTCGCATTGGTGATACAGAATGTAAACGTACGGATCCATACATAAGTATTCCTTGGCATATTTGGACAATTTTATGGAAATACTTTAAACATTGAGAAATTGATATACGCGCGACCCCTAACACTAACCGCCTAAACTAAATTTTGATAACATGTCTCTACTTTTTTTATGTATAACGCGGCATATGGCGTACGTCCAAAGAGACATCTTATTCGAATGACTAATGTATTTCTAAATGTAATTTGAAATGAGCGTGATCCTCTAATGGCAATATGTATTTGAAAATAATATTACATGTCGCCACAAAAGCATTAATTATTTCAATTAGTTTTCAATTAGCTACCATTCATGTATTCATTTAAACAATTTCTATAAATTTATGTTTGTCCAAGTAATTAGTTTTATCTCACTTTTAATAAGATCCCTAGATGCCATATTTTAAGAAAATTTGTGACTTAAAATAATAAATGTAAAAATCTGTTTGTAATTAATTGTTTACATTCAGCTAATATACATATTTAGAAAAGGTTTTTAATTGAAAAGTGAGAAAGGAAGACGGAAAGCTTGCTTTGCTTACATCTTTTTGTTATTCATGAAAATTTAAACTCTGACAAAGATTTCGTTTACCATGGAAAGCTTGTTTAAAATACGGCTAATCTTTATGCAAATCGCTGGTCCGGCGAAATTGGCCTCGTAAACTTATAAGTTAACCATGAATTAATGTATCAATTTCGCGTGAATGTTAAGAAACATTTCATAAACTTAAAGTATTGCATAAATGTGAGTTATTTATGTAACTGGACATGTATAGCTTATACCACACCCAACGTCATGATATTAGCCCAACACAACGCATTCCAAAGGAATTAAGGGCATGCCAGGACCTTCACCAGGTCACATTGAACTGGATGGAAAATATGTACAAATTTAAGTGCCCCTTCGACTATTTACATCTAGTTCGCTAGGCGATGGTACCAACCCGGACGAGTAGAAGCAGGAGAGGGGAGGGCAGGACCTACAGTTAACATGGATTCCGAATCATGAAGCAGCTCGCATTCAGCACGAAATGCAACTCAGAAAAAGAAAGAAAGTGGTGCATGAACGGGGCGCGGATTAAATCCATGATCTTTGTCCCCGCACTCCTGAGCTACGAACAGCTCGAATGGGGAAGAACATTCAAAGCTTATTGCAGACGTCGCATGAGCGACCTCACGTTAGAAACGTCAAAACTGTCATTCCTGTCAAGTTTTATTTACGAGTTTTCAGATGCAAGACGTACTCCACGATGCAGTTAGAATAAAGTTTGGAGGAAAAAAAGAGCTTTTGTTTGTTGGTCTTCAAACAAATTTAAATGTTACCAGCACAACGTTTGAAATGAAATTATATAGGTTATGTTATTGTTCAATTTTTTTTCCTACGACTTAATTTGATTAGCATAATTTGGAACAAATTATTTTCATATTAACGATAAGAAAATTAAGTCATTTAATTGCTAGCGTAGATTTAGTAAATACAATTATTAAATCTACTCTGTTTTATTTTGTATGGTATCTGACAGCTTTGACAGATATTTTAAGTTAGCTCGCTTAGACTTAACCTGTCGTGATTATGGAGGTGAAGAAATAACAGGAGAACGGATGGAACTTAAAAAGTGGCGACACATCAATTGTGCCGCCGGAGGAATTTGCCCTTTATTTCGGCATATATACTTTGGTTTCGGCACTCGGTGAATACATCATTACTAATGAAGAAAGACGAAACGACCATCTGGTTTATTGAAAAATAATTCTTATTTTTGTCAATTTACCTACATGGAGGTGAAGAAATCATCTCCATGTTTACCTACCAATTCGGAAGCCTTCAAATTGGATTTTTCTTCGTTTTCATCACTTCGCTACAAATGTGTCACTTAAGCGGCCCAACCCGGCCGGACTAATTCAATCGCGGGCCAGGTACAAAACCGTGCTGTTGCGCTCTGGGACCTTCTCTGTTTCAAAGAAACAGACAGGCTCCGTGATAAGGAAGATGCAACATGTCCACAAAAAAGACAATGTGCATTGTATATGATTTGGTAAGATTTACGAAAATTGTAATTACTATACGACTTATAGCTAAAAGTAAACCACGACCGCTGTATTAAAAAATCTAACAAAAACCAAATAGATTATAAATCTTGATTAAATAAGCTAAGTCTGATGACTAATCTTTTTAAGATGTTCTTACTTTATCGTTGCGTAATCTACCTGCAAAGTTGTTGTATAAAACGCGCGAAAAATCCGAACTTTCGGACCTTATAACTTAGAAACCAAACACAATTTTACAATGCCAACGGTCATCAGACATCTAGTTCGATCAAATAAAGCTATTTTGAGCAAAATTTGGGATCTCTGACAACTAATATGTGCGTGATCTTCTTTCCCCGTTTGTATTGGGAGTTGAGCGGGATGGGCCACCTTAATGTTGTAAGTCGCGTGGCGTCATTTTTTGCGCGCTCGTTGCATGGAAGTTTTTTCTCCATACATTCTTCACCTCCATGGTCGGGATAGACAGGCAATTTTCTTCCCAATGCAGGGATAGGGATATGGAGTTAATACTTTCCACATAAAAAATACAATACCACGTGCAGTTTTATCGCGTTAATAAAATGCATTGAATTAAAAGGCTATCTCGCTCTGAACCCCGTTCGGCGGGGACGGCCAGCGCTTCCGATGTGCATAACAGAGCCGAGTTTATGCAAACGTCCTTTTTGGAGTTAGTCCATAAAGCGAGCATAAGGAACCGCGGACAGCGCCTCGCAAAGAATGCAAAGTGAGCTATGTCGTAAAAGCGCTCCTTCCCGCGGCGGCGCTAGTGTCGCTTTACGATAGATTTATATTCATGGCGCTATCTGCTCGGGGCATAAAGTTTCGGACATACTCGCGGCTCGCCTGGGAGGCGTGCATAATAACGGCCATCTACGTGGACGCCAGGTTGACGGGTCAAATCTCTGCGCTCACTCGTATAGCTCCAGGAGGCTGACTTTCACGATCTGTGGTTCAATCTTAGGATGTGTATAAACTGGTCTATAGTATTTCTAACCTATAAGGTTTTGTCTCTCTCGACTGCCTCGGTAGCCCAGTGGTGCGACGCCTTGAGATTCGATAAGCTCGGTGAAGCACCTCTGAGCGCGGTTAGGTTCTGGATGGGTGAACATTTTCAACCGTTGAGGCTGGCCGTGGTTAGGATTCCCAGTAAAACTGCAGATCCCTTTCATTACTTCCCAGGTTAATCCCGCCCGGTTTGGTACCATCGCATTGAATGAACGATGGTCGAATCGTCGATAAAAATTGTCCGTATTTTCCATCCAGTTCAATGTAGCCGAGCAATATAAGCAAGGTCCTGGCATGGCACCTAGTTCCCATGTGGTGTGTTACGCTAATATCTAACGGTCAGTCTGGTATTAGCCATCCATGTCCGAGTATCGAGTTTTCTGTTTAACAAGTTGCATTGCCTGCCTGTTTTACGGCTGTATATCATGATCATTTAATGTATAATGCTTTAAGGCCAGTAAACACAATATAAGGATTAGAGAAATAGATTTACCAACCCGGAATTGATGGACTGTTTCAATGAGATGACTATTCTCCTGAGAGCTGATTGGACGGGCGGGCGAGACGCCACCACCGGTCACGTGCGAACATCAGCCCGCAACTACAGAACTTCCGGTAGAACTTCATTTCCACAAGGACACTAAACGTCGAGTGTTGCCTGTTCCCCAGGTTCTAGAGCGGCTGCGTATGAAATGACATAATTGTTGCTGAACTCAAGACCGTGAAGCAAGGACACTGTAATTAAAGAAAGAGAGCTTTAAAAATAAATACTTTATGAATATATATTCCGGGAGGTCACGACATTTTTGGTCACGATAAGGTAAATGGCTGAATCTGGGTTCACATGTTAGAGACCAACCCTCTGATGCTAAATATGTCGGTCTGCCTGCGCCAAGTGGTTGCGTTTTCTAGATTGGCTATATAAAATAGATGCTGGTATGTACCTGCTGATGAATATACTGATTATCTGGAAACATTGATACCTATTAATTATACAACAATAACCAGACGGTTAATTAATTAAATACTTAAATATACCTAAAGTTATATCTGTAAACTAAATCGCCTATAACTACTAAATGCAACCAAAGATTTGTTCAGTTTTTGTATTGCTAAGCAAGTATGTATTGATACTTTCATGCTTCGTCATTTGCATCCGTTTACCTTATCATATGTATTTTTTGTCACCATAACTACTTTTTCAGGCGCCTTATCTACGTAACGCAACCACTTGTAACAGGCAGACTGACACATTTAGCTTCAGAGGGTTGTACTTTATCCCGTGAACCCAGTTTCAGCCATTTACGTTATCGTTACCATTTTTGTCGCGACCTCCTAGTCTAATAATGCTGGGCTGGATCCGAACCAGCAAATCTTACCTTTCGCGGGTTGCATCTGCCAATTTCGCCACACGCTTTATACCCATAATTAAAAACAAACAAAGTGTTGAATATTATGCATATACTGATTTAACGCTTTACCTGCGTTGCGGACATTGGCTGCAGATATTTAACATTCATACATATTGTACGATTATCAACATGCATTAGAGATGAGATCGTACTCGTACACCCAAAATAATTTTGTAAATAATTTGTTCTCGCAAACTTAAAGTGGACACAAATTCCCTGCCGTTAATAATGCAACCATAATCCTATTGAAAAGTATTGGCATGCCTGTTGTTTATGTTAAGCGTGGCATATGGCACGCGCCAAGATATCTTAAGGCTGTTCCGACCCATATAAAGTTGTTTGCACACATAACGCAAAAAGTATTGCACTTTAAGACACGAATTAATAATAAAAGTTTAATATATTCATATTACTTGCATCGAAAACAATTTCACAATTTCAGGATTATTGGTTTTGTTACAATTTATTTAAATACGATTTTTATTTAACAGCGCCATCTAACGGTGTAAAACTTCTAATCGGCAATTACAACGAAACCATTAAACCTGAAATGGTGAATATGTTTTCGCTGCAACTACAATGGCTATATTTAATATTTTTGACGAATTCGTGCCTTAAAGTGCAATACTTTTTGCTTTCTGAGTAAAAAAAACATTGTATGGGTCGGAACATCCTTAAGGTGCCTGCCGACGCCCATGATATCTTATACTTAATGAGAGGGACTGCTAAAACCATGCCGGCCGGCCAGGTGCTTCTCCACACCATGTTTGAAGGACTCCAGGTTGTAGTTTAGGGGAAATACCGCGGAAGGGGGTTCATTCCATTGTTTACCGACCCTGTAGATGAAGGATCTAGAGGATTGGTGGGTTCTTATTTTTGGAATGTCTACTGTGAATTGGTGCGTTTTCTCCCTGTTCCGCGTAGAGGGAAGGTGGGAAGGGGATGGAGAGACAGCGTTATGCAGCTCCGACGAGCATTCTCCATGGTAAAAACGTAACCTAGCGTTTATTGGCATTGTTGGGTCGATTTCCTTTGAAAGTCATCGTCTTTAGGTGGTTAGTTTGTTTTGTATGTAGACAACGCGAATTTTTACAGTGAAGGAAATCCACTACCTAGTTCGGTGGTGTATGGTGCTAGCCGTAGCTTGATGACACATCAATGGGTTTGTGATTATTTATGTGTCCCTAAAACTTTTCAAATGTGATATTAAAATTTTTTAGTCCTTTATCCTTAGTATAAAGAAAATAATTTATTTTACCGCGACCTTAAGCAAGATTCCAAAACGTTTCTCATTATTTGTAAATTTTTGGTGGAATGAAATTTTTTTTTGCTGTAACCGGAAAGATTTGTTCATGTTGTTCAGTTTAATTGAACTTCATCTTACGTTATCTACGAGGTTTTTCACTGCTGCAAGTACCTTGAAGATGACGCTGTATAATGTAATTTTCAGTATTGTTTGCACATTTTAATACCATCACCGCATCATCACTCGTTTCACCACCACACGGCCAGGCTCTGCCGTCGGCGCAAGCTCGTAAACGTCACAAGGAGAGAATTTAATTTGGACAGTGTTTTCATAAATATTTATATCCTACACGACGGCACGGAGCAGCCCCCGCCGCCCACACATACTGCCCGGGCCGAGCGCACGGGAAGTGGTATTAACGCCGTATGAGGTATTTTTACTCCTCGCAAAATGGCGCTCTTTATGGTATCTTGGCGTGAATTATATCAAGTGTACCGACTCGGTTGATATATTTGGTTCACCGCCAACACTATGTTGTACTGAGCTTCTTTCGAGAAAAAATACATCCTTTTTAAAATTTCGGGTAACACCTAAAATACAATGAAAATTAGTAATCTGAGTAGCTTGAGGTTATATCCATGGATATCTTAGATACGGTCAGAGGTTTAAAGTAATCCGAAAAAAAAAATGGTCTGAAAATTCCTACTACGAATGAAGCAGAAATGTCCAGACCAAAATTTTTGTGATTATTTTCAAAAGCCGATAACAATACTTCAATATAGACGTCGTTGCATAACCTAAAATTAATTGGATAACGGTTATGTCAGTCAGTCAGTCAGTCAGCGTGTTTGCGTCCACTGCTGGACATACGACTCTCCAATTTTTCTCCAGTCCTCCCGACCCTCAGAGGTGAGGAACCACTGCTTTCCGCCGACGCACTTGATGTCGTCGTCCCACCTGGCGGGTGGTCTTCCCACACTCCGTTTTCCTGTCCACGGCCGCCAGTGCAGGACACGGTTACTCCAACGGTCGTCGTCTCTTTGGCTGACGTGACCAGCCCACTGCCATTTGAGCTTAGCCACCCGGTGTCCAATATCGACTACTTTGGTACGTCGGCGGATTGCCTCGTTACGCACCATATCCCGTAGCGATATTCCCAGCATGGCTCGTTCCATTGCTCGCTGGGAAACTTTTAACCTTTGGACAACGGCGACCGTCAGAGTCCACGTGTCATATCCGTACGTCATTACCGGAAAGTTACGGTTACGTCACACGGTTACGTCATACGGTTTTGTCACATCCATTAAATACACAGTCTTTTGGGCCACTTAATGCGATTATTTTCTTAAAACTCCAAACGAGTGCGATGCACAAGCCGCCCCTCCTATAATTAAATGACGAGGGGCATTTAAATTTTTAGGACATTAAGTTTATGGAAAAAAAATCAAAAACACGGGAGTAAACGGGCAGAGCAAGAATATGGTTCTTCTTTGAACGTTGTATACTTAGCGTCTAGATTAATCTAATCTCTAGATTAATTATTATCTATCTATAATATCTAAAGTAATTTTAATATTAAAATATATCCGTCCTTTTGGATGAGGAAGAAAAAAGAGAGATTTATAATAACCATAATTATAATACACCAGACATTCCAGTGCATTTCAGCTTTAGCCGTTAGAATGGGCATATAAATATACAATAGTTATTAACTGGTAACCAATTAAGAATCAAGTTGTTAGATAATTTAGAAAGAAGTGGAGCAATTATGGAAATTTGGCCATAACCTCGATTTTATTAATGCACTATTTAATAATGCCAAAACATGCAACGTACCTGAAAAGAAAATTGATTTTGCTTAATAAAAAGAAAAAAAATGTTCTACATTTATCAAATCCCCTTAAATTACTGCTTAATTTTATTGTGCTACTATAATTATACTGTACTAAAAAACCGATTTTGAGAATGTTGTTCAATGTTTTTCAAAGTTTTTTTTATAGAAGCGCACAGATATGGTTCTTACCACCACTACTCTTGTAATATTAGCCGACATGGAAACTAAGAGCTATGCTAAGACCTTTCTTGTATTGCACAACTATATTGTTTTGCCCAACGATGTCTATGAACTTTCACAGGGGCTTCTAAAACTATGCCGGTCGGTCAGGAGTTCGTTCACGCCATTTTTGAAGGACCCCCGGTTGCACTTTAGGGACAATACCTCTGCACTGATTCATAAAGCCGCTATTCATAAAGGATTAAACATATTGTGGTATAGTTTCAAGTTATGTTACGACATTTATGACAAAATAAATTGAGTTGATACAATTTCCTGTTAATATCGACGAGGGCTCTTTACACCCAAATTGTAGTTAAGCATTCTTTTTTTCTAGGTTGGTCAGAATCGCATGCAGGAATCTTATTTATGCTTAACCGACTTCAAAATGTTGTTCTCAATTCGACTGTATTAGTGTTTATTTCTTACTGTGTTTAGTGTTTATTTGTATGTTTATTACGCGAATACTGCGCCTATACGAATTTAGTTTGATGATTCTTTTTTTATTTGGTAGTTCATACCTTTTAAGGTTTCTCTCAAAATAGCATACTCTTGTTTTTCTGTAGATGGTAGGGTTTAAAGGGATAATGTGGTATTATTTGCTAAAATAATAAAAATGTTTTTTTTTTATTGTATATTGTATTTTATTGTAATCGAGCCGTCTTTTGAATCTAAGGGTGTGTACACCTAATGGAATAAACAATTAAACGAATAAACTAACCCGCGCGAGTCTAGCCTAACAAAGAAGGAACTATCGACAGCTGTATTCAGAGTGGGCGGACAAACTTCAATCCGCCGGACTAAACCGGTTTTGGTATGGTTAGTCCGTTGCTAATCTCGTACTAAGTTTTGACAGGTGCTTTCTGAATACGGCTGTTAGAGTTTAAGGTGAAATTCGAACCACGACCAGCCTCAATGGCGATAGTCATATTGACAAGTTCGTGACTCGTGATGTTATAATTCCACGAGTAATCGTTTCCTTTGTGTGGTGGTTCAATGTTTCCAGGAAGGTAAGCAGCGACATCTGGTGCCCGTTGGGGTTAGTGGTAAACAGAATATCCAGCGAAGATCAGCTGCCCGATCCGGGATACGCATGAGCAATGGAGTCAGGTTGTGGCTCAGAGTGAAACTGCACACTGATCTACGAGCTAATACAGTCTTGTCGGAGCCTAGCCATGACGCAAGCTGTGCGTTAAGGCGCTAGGACTAGCCAACTACTCGCGCCATACAAATGCACTTTTTAACAAATGTAATAATATGTAGTGAAACGCTTCAGCAAATCCAAATAGAACTCCAGACTGATAATGGATTGTTAATATTTTTTTATTCCATCATTTATTTAAATAATAATAAAAATAAAAAAAGTTGATTTTTCTCATTAGAAATCTGAAAGTCATTCGATTTCTAGATATAAGCAAAAACAGCATATATGCATAAACAAAAAATTCCATTTGCTTTTAGATTTCTACATTTAGTCAAAAAAGTTCGGAAATGGACACCGTTTCCGCAATGTATTTTGTATAGAAAAAGGAAACATACATTAACGAAAATCATTCGATTCCTAGACAATGAATCATATATTGTAAGGATGACACTTATAATCGTCAGACTTAGTTAGTTTACTTGGGGTGCCTCGTCTAACTTTGCGATTTGGCTAGTACCAGGCCCTTAAACTCTCACAGATGGTCCAACTCCGCGGAGGTTTACGCTAAAGCATCGTCTTCAGACTTACTCAGATAATCCAGGTGATGAGTAATTTATATTTTTCTTTTATGCGGCATATACAGTGCCGGGACCTCCGGAAGTCCGTTCACCAACTGGCACGATGGACCACCACGATATTATGGGCAGAGTAGTAAGCCAGCCACCTGTGTTAGTTAGTCATTTCCTGTCCTATCCGGCTGGCGGGCGACGGAAGACCCGTTTTACCAGGTATCCGTGCATTTAATTCTAAGCAGCAATTAAGATTCAGACCGTCTGGACCACTTCCCTTCGGACTTGCATCCACCTTGCTACTGAGTCTTCCGTCGGAACACCCGCAGAAACACAGCGACTTATCACCGAGCGTGGTGAAGTACCTTACGGTGTACAATACTCTGCATCCCTTATTCACCGTTTTAAACGTACATGTGACGAAGTGCTGTGGGACAACTGTTATTATAAGCGCCGGAAACCTCACAGAACAAAGAAGGAATTAATTTAGTTTATCATATTTTTATGCGCGCCATATGACGTACACCAAGCTCTCATCTGTACCCCTAGTCCCACTTGTCACCTAAATTGGCGTTTACAGCAAACAGATCGACTAGCGTTTTTAAATGTATGGAGAAATTGAAGAGCGCGCGCAGTGAGCGTTCAGCGCACTAACATTTGCGAGTGTTAGTTTGATTTGACAGCTCACATAACGTCGGCAGTTTACGCCGACTCCGCGTTTTCATACAAATCGGAAGTCCGAGTTTGACTTTGACAGCTTGAAGAAGTAAAACCACAGAATAAGAATATCTATCCAGAGGGGAATGCGGCGTCTTTTGTGCACCCTGCCGCCTGGCAGCGATTTGGCCGAAATTTGTTATTTGTTATAAATATGTGTCATTTTAGGAATAGTTTAATTTATAGGATAGTGTATAATATTTTAGTTTTTAATTTTTTTGTTGATTTTGTTAGACAATTAAGTTTTTTTTAAATAAATATACTTGTAGAGATTACAATATAATATAAAATGTTAGAATAGTAATTAAATAATAATTATTTTCTATTTATTCTTATGTTGAAATGATATATGATATCAAAAATGACAACGGCTGTAAACACCCGAACATAGTAATTAGGATAATTTTGTATGACCATAAACCTCAATTTTGTAAAACTGTGTATGTGTTATGAAAACTACTCAAAATTGTGAGCGGTAGTATTGAAAATGGGGCAACTACATTTTTAATTAATTAATGAATGAAACTTGTATATCGGCTCTTCTCGAACCGACACATTGTTAACGTGTCCAAGTGTAGGTATGAAAATGAAATGAAAATAACTAGTGAAAATTTATATGGAGCTTGACGTTTTTACGTAACTTTGAAGTTCCCTAAATGCCAATGTAGGTGAGAACTCGGACTGACCACTCTGAGAGGTGAGCGACGCCGCCCATGGAATTTCATCTCAAGGGTGCAAAAACCGTGCCGGCCGGTCACAACCTTCTTTACAACATGTTCGTAGGACACCAGGTCATACTTTGCTAATAGTAAGTGTTACACGTATCGCTTTCCGTCAGCTCCAGTAATAACATTAAAACGGGACAAGTCGCATTGATTACCGCTTCCATCGCACGGACTCACTTCCACCTTCCTCCCCGCTACCCTCCCACTCTACCCTCTACCCCTTGCGCTGGGTTCATCGGTCGGATGGAACAATCATGGCGGCACATGGCGTGAGCCGTTGCCTCGGTTCTTGTAGATGCTGTAAATAGTAATAATTAACAACTACAATCATTGGAATGCTCGGGGAGTAGAGAAAGATAAGCATAGTTGCATAGTAGTACAAACATTAAATAAGATTTGGCGATCGAAATGTATTGTATTGTATTGTTTATTCATCATATATTTATTAATTACAACTGCACTCAGATTTGTCATATTTGCAGCCAGTTCAGCAAAATAAAACACAGCAAAGAAAAACTGGCAAGAAACTCCGCTGTTATCTTTTTGAACGTCCACTTAGTCTCAATTCACAAAAGCGTTTGTCTTTTTTTTATCACAGGCAAAACACTAAGTTTTTAGTGTTGTGGTAATGAACAAGGCGAACCTAAGACTCTCAGTCCGACGACGTCCATAGGTTATTTTTCAGAGGCCATTGCCGGCCGAGGAGATGCTATTTCACATCCAATTTGAAAATCCCAAGATTATATTATTGTTGGAAATATCTCGACAGGAACATCTCGGCTTACCGACCCTATAGATAATGAACCTACTGGATCGGTGGAATATATTAGGAGGATTGCAAATTTGTATTGTATTTAAAATACTGTCCTCCACGTCCATAGCAACTTAAAGTCATTGCTTAAATTTCAAATTTCTGTATTATTTTGCTATTAACGTACAGGATTGCAAGTATTTTGTTCTGGGTAAGTATAACCGAAAAAGACATGCCGATTGTTTTTTTTCACTGTGCGAAAACTCCGACGAAATGTCGTTAAAAGTCCCGCAGCTTGTAATATCGTCTTTGGTATACACAAAGTAAACGAGAGGGTGAAAATAGTTCCAGTCATAATAGATATTAACTTTAAAAGAAGATGAATAGGTATAGGATATTTACATAATATATTGTACTCTAAAATATAGATACTCTTGAATACTCTCCAAAAAATACTACAATAAGAGAGAAGTTCTTTGAGATTAGCGTAAACTGGCTCCTGGCAGACCGGCCAAGCAGCCCTTGCACATCTCCGAGAGGCTGACTTAATAATGAACCGATAATTTCACTGTAGGCTCCGGTCAAACTTTAAAAAGCTTGAAAACAAAATTCGGAAGTTTCTAGCAAGTTCGCTGTACCGCCGCGCCGCCGCGGCTCTCCCGTAGAATACATTTAGATAAATGGAAGCGTCACATCCCCCGCCCGCCGCCCCGCCGCCGCACCGCCGCCGCTCCGCCGCCGCCGCGCGGGCACTCAGGGATAAACGACACTCTTAATTTTCCCAAAGTAATAATTAAGAGTGAAGGCGCGCCCGAGGAAGGGGAGATCGCGACCCCTGGCGGCGGCGGCGGCGGCGGCGGAGGCGGCCGAAGGCACCATATGAAAGTTCGACGCGGAACCGTTCTGGCGTTAGCTTTTAAGCTTATTTGGATTCGTTTTATGAGTTGAATTCACCTTTTTGTAACTTCCTTTCGGATTTATTTCATTTTAATTTAGTAACGACAACCAAACAGAATATATGCAAGAAGAATTACAACAAGGAAATAAGTGAGTATCTAGCACAGAGAGTCACAAGTAAACAAATTAAAAAATGAAGGTTATTTTTAGTAATTAAAAACAGAAAACAAACAATACAGCTGTACCGACAAAGATACATTTACAGGTCACTATCTCTATCATAATAAGAAGAAAAGTAAGAATCAGATTATTTAAACATAATTTTAGAATGTTTAATTGTATGCGATTGAAAGAATTGAATTAAAAACCAAAAAATAAAAAACCAGACAAATAAAATCACAAATGAAATGAAAACTCTTGAATTCAGTGTAATTTTAAACCATTTGATTAATCTTCCTATGCTAACATTACCAGTTTCGTTACGAATCATCCGATCGAAAATTCTATTGCAATTATATTGCTGAATAGCTACGAGTATATCTGAAACACACCTAGTTTCGTGATATTGGCCGCGTGAAATTGTTCGAGAAGGAACTAAGCCATTAGCAGTAGCACGGCTTCACTGAACTTGGCGATGTTTCATTATTTCAAGTAATAATCATATAATATTCACCTGTGTAGTTATGTTAAAAGGAATAGATATTAAAATGAAGGACGTTTGTAAGAATTTAAGTCGCGAGCTTGGTAAGTGCAGCGAACCTGAGTACAACCACGTTGGCACAGCCTCTTTCTCACTCATTATATCATTGACGTAAAAAGTTAAGTGCACTATAATTTTGCAGTAAATTATGAAAGACCAGCAATGCTATACAAATTCTTCGTGGCCACACCAGTGTGACTGCGGAGTCCGCACTCTTATTGACGTATTGTTCTGTAATTCCTGTTAAATCTTTAAAATCTAAACTAAAATTGCATTATAAAAAAACCAGTAAAAACAATTATAAGGTACTGTACAAGGCCTAATCTGTCTGGCAGATGTCATTATTTCATATCGAATCTATTGAAATTATATCTTTCGCGCTTTCTCAATTACTGTAGCTAAAAATAAAAAAAGTTGTTCTGTTTAATTGTAATGTTTAAAATTGAAACACCAAACACAATAAAAATATATTTTAAGAAACTATCTAATAATATATAAATATGTGAAATTGAATGCATGCGGATTTGTGTAGATGGGATAACGGTTTGATTGAAAAAACAGACGTCCGTCTCTGGACCTGCGTGATAATGTGCCGGATAGTACCTAATTGTAGTGAAGAATGAGGTAGTTCTAGTGGTTGTAACTAGACAGTAACAACGCATAACTTGCTTAGATCCCGACGGCATATTCCACTAGGCTTTAGACGTGCTTTTTACGAAACTTCCAAAATCTTCTTTATTTGGACTGGTTGTTAAAACTCTTCTTTTTATCAATTCATATGCAAGAAAAAGAAAAAAAAAATTTATGTTAAACAACACAAATACAAAAACGATCACGCATAAGTTGTACTTTCCGATCAAAAAAGCAAGGACATGTGGAATGTAACCCGCCTAATAAAAAACCCAATGTCGCCAATTTTCTTAAATTACTGGGAACTGACTTGGCGAACGTTGTGACAAACGACGCGCACGATTACATGCACAAATGTGTTCCCGGTAACGCTTAAATGACACTCCTACTTGCTTTTCGTTTCTATAGTGCTTACCAATTAATGCAAACTTTCATATATGTTCCAATTGTTTAAATTCAATCAATGCAAAGCTACCTACCCGTTACTAAAGCTACACCCGTTAGTGAATACAACACTTTTGAACGCAGAGTCGACAGCGGGGACGGGGCTGGCGGCGACGATGCCGCGCGGGGCCGGCGGGGGCGGAGGGGTTGGAGGGGGCGCAGCGAAGGTCATTTGATACTAATTGAAACTTTCCACTCGCTCGTTTCAGAACTTCCTGAGAGATAAAACGTTGAATTATTAGCAGCCGCAGCTGTCGCTTGCAATACCTCGAGACAGAGCGCTAGGTTTAGGGCTACCCTTTTTATCAGAGTTGTCTTTTAATATTTTAGCGTGTTGCGATGTATTTAACTAACCTTTTTTTTATTAGAAGCTATGATGGTTTTTTCGGCGCCTACTATTACGATGGCTGGGCCCGGCGCAATGCGCGTGAACGGGTGTTGTTTGTGGAAGACCGGCCTACTCCAGTTGGCAGCAAGTTAAATGCCGGGTATCTGTAGCATACGACATTCATTATATTTTTTGTGTATAAATAACTAATTGTAATTAGTTGTGTTTTTTGTCTTAATAACAGTGGTAAATACTTACTAATAATGTTACATTTCATTTATTTAAACTTTATCGGTAGTCAAACTACAATAAGTTACGTCAACAACTGATAGATCCACGGATTTTATCAACCAGTTAAGAAGAATCAGCAAAGAAACTGATTCAGAATACTGATTTTTCCGTCCACAGTAATAAAATACATGTTTAGGCCTAAATGCTACTGCGAAATAATTCTTGGTAGAACAGCTTAAGGTAAAAAACAAGAATAAAAGTAACACCAACCCTCAGTGCCAATAGATTAGAAATATAAATTAATTAACTAACAAAAATGCTTATGCAATAATAGGTTCTAATTATGCATCAGAAACAAACAAAATAAATTAAAGCTCAAGTCGAACGTAATTAAAAATTCCAAATGAGAATGGATTTAATTCAATTTTTTTTTTTGTTTAATTATAATTCTTACAATTCTTAAAATAACCAATTTACCAGTTTATCTGGATGGTTTCTTACGAAGCCACTGAATATATTAAAACGATTACAATCTTTACGGTAATAGGTATTCCGAGCTCACTGCAGTGGGGTAGCAGGTTGGAAGTAACTCTGCTGGTGTTGCTCTGCTTAAAACGACACCTTGTCCTACTTCTTGTACACGAAACAATCTGTCAAGGCTCCGGAGTAGATTTGATTTTACATGATAAAAAGTCTGTGTTCCGATTTCAATAATGTATTTGAAAAATAATAGGTTGGGGAAAAAGTTTCTTCGCATTTTTTAAGAAAATTCAAAACATTTTTTAATATGGTTTATTTACATTTAACTAAAGTATGTAGGTACCATTTTGTTCGATAACTTTTTGCCATCTTGTAGGTAGGGACATGATCCCATTGCTATAGAAATATTGGGACTTCTGATCAATATACCGCGACAAGTGGTTTTGGCAGTCCTCTCGTGATGTTAACCTGACACTGCCTAAAGAATTCTGAAGAGACCTAAACAGGTGGAAATCTGAAGGTGCAAGGTCAGGACTATACGGCGGATGCATTAACACCTCCCAGCCAAACTCTCTTAGTTTTTGCTGAGTGGCTAAAGATGTGTGAGGTCTAGCCGGTTCATTAGGTTTCTTTCAGTGAGCTCGTGAGGTACCCAAATATCGAGCTTTTTTGTGTACCCAGTTCTTTTCAAATGCGCCAAAACAGTTTTGTGGTCAATTCCTAGTTCTTCAGCTACGTCGTAACTACTGATATGCCGATCTTGCTCCACTTTTTCAAAAATGGCATCCATTTTATCCGTAATAGGGCGACCAGAGCGACGTGCATCTTTGACATCAAAATTTCCGGATTGAAAACGCTTAAACCAAATTTGTGCTACTCTCACAGACACTGCACTAGGTCCATAAACATCGCAAATTTTTTTCGCGGCTTGCGTTGCATTTTTACCTTTTTTGTTGTAAAATTTTAAAATGTATCGAATTTCTTCATTAGATTCACTCATTTTGACAGTACGAAAAACAAATGAGAATCACACATTTTCCTAATTTGAATTTGGAATTATGTTCTTTAAAATTTTTACTTTCAATGATACCAAAACCAGCCAGATACAAATAGTATAGCCAAAGAGATTTTATTACAAGTTCATACATACTATAACGCGAAAAGACTTTTTCCCCGACCTATTATAACAGGTACATTTTAGAGAGTAATATTATCAATATACAGATTTTAAAATTCAAACGATCCTATTTAAGACGTCAGCATTTTTCATTATACATTAAAAATATTTTTTATTACAAAATTTACCGACTAAGCCTATAATGATAAAGAATTACATGGAAATGGTGATAGGTGCAAAAAAAGGAGAAATGCATTAAATTAATTTTATGTTTAAAACTTGGGTGTAAAACTATTTAATTTAATTACGGACGGGAAGTATATATGTGTGGTTTGAGTCTCCGATGAATCAATCCCGATTTACCGGAAATTCTCCCCCAGGCTTCAAACTTGTAAATAACATTTTGACATTAATTATTACTTACGTTATAAAATGAAAGTATAAAACTATTATAACTCAAATTTATAGCACTAATGTTGTAAGACTATGAATATATAAAAAAAAAATTGTCTTTAAATAAAATATGTTCAAAACATATATTTTTAGTAGGACTCTTATGATTCTGGGACCAGAAGTGATAAAGTTATGGAGAGGTTGTAACTAACTGTTCAGAATGACTTTTATAAATTCAGCAATAGAAGTGGGATTTGCTCCCGTGTTTGAATAGATGCACACCCGTTTACTGCTATCAAGTTCTCCTGCCCCGGAGTAATTAGAATACAACCTATTAACTGCATGACATCAGCAGAAAGAGGCAGCCATGACTCCTTTATTTTTACCCGCTTTTTCTTGGAAGGTGAGCTTTTACAGTTTTAAAGCCAGTAAAATGCAAATGCAATTTTTTTCAAAGAGAATAAAACTGAGCGTTTTTCGTAGAACCTTTTTTATCTCCAGGTGAGCTACTCGTACATTCGAAATATAACAATACATTATCACTTTCAGTTCACTTTCTTTATGTCCATCGTTAGATATATATTTCACACTCGGATTCGTATTTTGTTTTCTTTTTGTGTCCGCTCGATAACCTCTGGCGAAGAAAAACCGAGAAGAAACTTTGACAGGTATCTAATATTTGTGTTTTTCTTGGATACTTATAAACTAGTTTACAATAACTACTGCTCACAAAAAATATTTTCTGTACATAGATGGAGAGCAAACTCTCGACTACCATATTACTCTTTGAAGAGTCACTTAGCGATCACTTTGTTTTGTTTCTGTGTGGGTTAACTGAATAAAATTGAGGCCCAATAAAGCATTCTTCAAAAAAGCGTAAATAAGCATCAGTCTCGTCTCTAAGCACTCCAAGGCAAATCGTTCGGATTCTTCAACGCGTTAATGAGACGTAAAAAGGTCTATAAAAAATCGCTCCCCCCGCCCCTACCCCCCCGCTGCCCCCTGACCCTGTGTCTGCCTCGAAGAGCCTCCAATAAGGCACATCTCCGGAGCGCGTATTAATCTAGTAGTAATGTGTTTTGTTCGAAGGAATTGGGAATGAAGCGAGTGGCATTGTATTGATGGGCACACTTTGTAAGCTGTCGCTCGTAGCGTGCTTTCGGATTGCCTTCAATATTCATTCTGTGTAGTGCTACGAGCTCGGCGGGTGCTGCGCGCTCGTAGAGGATCTACGCGCACGTACACATGGGGCGTACTTGCTGATACTTGGATATCGGATATCTATGGTTTCTTTTGTGTTTTAAATACATGCTTTGTTCGATTTAATTGTTAAACATTAAGTTTTCACACAAACATAAAGTAAGGCAGCTAAAACTCGTGTTATTAGAGAAAAGGATTTTAATGTCGGCTCGTACTTATGTAGCCGCTGGACTGTTAGAAAAACAGGCATAGACAAAGATTCGTTTTTATCTGAGTTTCACAAGTTGATTTAGGAATAAGGTAATTTTGGAAAGTGCTTAGTGATTGGCTTTGTACTGAATGTAATGCTGACCTTAATTTTTTTTTCCAGTGTCACATCTTTCCATGTCCAATTACATTAAAAAAAAATCAAGCCTACCAAACTTACGGTGTCCTATTTACTTTTGCTTACTATTAGAAGGTAATGCACAAATGTGCCAAATTGTTCCTATCACCGCTGGTCCTTAGATTAGGTCTCTTAGTTGAGAAACATCTGCATCTTTGTATTATTTATTACTTTATTTCAGCGATGACTAAATTCGAATTTGCACGAAGTGAAAACTTGCAAATCAGTATTGAAATTTACAAATGCTCATATCAAATAAAAAAATTGCAAGTGTTCAATATTAGTGTTCAATATTCCCCAGCATATAAGGAAGGTCCTGGCATGGCTCCTAGTTGCCATGTGGTGTGTTAGGCTAATATCGAGTGGTCAGTTTGGTTTTAGCCACTCTTATTCAGTTACATAAAAAAATCTAATAAAATTGCTTCTCAATAAAGACTACAATTTGCTGATGGATTTAATATATTGGATTATTATAATTTAATGACGTAGGAAACAGAATTTTATAAGTCTCAAACACTTTGGCAATGACACATTTTATCCAGCGAGCACGCACCGACCCGACCGGCTAAAACCACTTTCAACTGAAACACGTGAAACATTTTAGCGTTATTCCGGTCCGGTGGTGTGGCTTTGGCGTTCAGTGTAAAACGCTCTGGACACTTTGTAATTAATCGTGAATTTCGCAAACTATGCGTTGCTTAAATTAAACTGTTTGTACTTAATGTATCGTATCCTAATTGTGCCGAGGTCACATTATCCGTGTTCACAATTATAAGTCAATGGAATATAGGCAAAACAAAGCATTTATTTAGCAGCTATGTACATTTTAGATTCGTCTAGAGACAAAGACAGTCAATATTTGTTTCCTACCTTCAAAAAAAAATGATGTGCCATCTAGCCGCCTACTATGACCTCAGATTTTCCCAAATTTTCTAAAACTGCTAATCTTACTTATGGTGGGCCATCCTGCTCAACTCCCCATACAAACGGGGAAAGAAGATCACGCCCATATTTCTTGTCAGAGATCCCAAATTTTGCTTAAAAATAGCTTTATTTGATCAAATTAGATGTCTGATGACTGTGGTCATTGTAAAATTGTGTATGGTTTCTAAGTTATAAGGTCCGAAAGTTCAAATTTTCGCGCGTTTTATACAATAACTTTGGAGGTGGATTACGTAATGACAAAGTAAGAAAATCATGGTGGAGAAGGATTCGGGAATCCGGTTCCACTGACAGGGATTATAAACAATTCTTCTGAAGTTCTCGCTCTTGAACATGCCACGTACAGCATTGATCTTTTAAAGTGAGAACTTATATGGATAACCACTTTGTCCATCGTTGCTCCTTGGCTCTTATGTACTGTAATTGCCTCAGCTGGAACTAACAGAAATTGTGTTCGGAGTATCTTTAAATTTGAAGCTTTCCGCTTTTTAATGATATAAGAAGCACATTCTAGAGGTGTCCAGTTTTTCTGCAGTCGCTCTTTGTACTGATTACTAAAAGATCTCCTTTTATTTTTACCTGCGTTTAAGTCATCAAGCTCTAACCAAAGTCTTAGCGGTCTTCTTTTCCTCGTGGTTTTATTAATACTGTAGTCAATGGCATTCAATCTCCCAGTTGTCCCGTTTACCAGCCCGTCCTCTATGTCAACATCAACTGTTATCATATATCTTGCCGACATTTTTAAATTAAATTTTTAGGAAGTCTATACGTTTGTGCAGTCGGTACAGAAGATATATTTTTTAATGCGCGATCTTTAGCCGATGGATCTGGCTCGCCGAAAACTTCATCCAAAGCATCAACGATTGCTCCTTCAGTGACCATTGCATTTAGAACACGTTCGAGTCTACGAGAGTATTACTACTATATAAATGCACAGCATCTTTGGCGTCTGCAGGTAGATTGTCTAGTTTAAAGCATCTTTCGCTCATTAAATCCAAATCGACAAATGTCATGGTCCCGGAAGCTAAATTATTCAGTGCATTTGCAATTTTTAAATAGTTTATTTGTCTCATTAACATTTTTATTTCAAACAATTGGAATAAACTCCACAAAGACGCGCCTGCTAATGATATAATGGTTTTGACCAGTTAAATTTTGAAAAATCCCGTCATCTCCAACTGGAGTTAATTGACGCATGTCACCAATAGCGATAATTGAAATGCCTCCAATCAAAGACGTGGTTTGAAATATTTGCTTTAAACGCGGTTTATTTGGTGTAATAGTTTTGAACCTGCCATGGAAATTTCATCAATAACAATTAGTTTTAGATGAGATAATTTGCACGCGAGTGTATTTGATGTCAAAGCTGGCAATTGTAGCATAGTTTGGCCAACTTGACTTAAGGGTAAAGAAAAAGCACTATGTAACGTTTGACCACCAATGCCAAATGCCGCCTCACCTGTTGGTGCAGTCAAAAGTATTTTGAAATCATCAGGGTTTGACCCAGGAGAAAAGTAAAAAAATCTTGTCAAACATTGAAATAAGGTGGTGATAAGTAGGCTTTTTATCCTACTCCTGCTGCACTACTTAATAACAAATATAGTGGCTGCCATTCAGGATCTTGATAATTACCATAGTATTGTAAAATATTAATCAAAAAGTCGCGTAGGTCTATATTTAACTTTCGCCGTAGTTCTAAGTACGTTTCCTCAGGTATGATGACAGGTGCAACAAATATAGCTGGATAACCTTGGTTTGGCCCAGCGTTCCCCCCAGGTAAAATATCATCTGCAACATCTGTAATTTGGTATTCGTACTCATAACCTTCTAGAGGCCTTCTTTTTCCCTGACCCATGCATACTTCTTCACTTTCTTCATTTAATTTCTCAGCCTTTCTTATTTCATTTAAAAGAGCTGCAAACTCTTCAACTCCTTGTTGATTAAAACGGATGCTGTTTGATTGTATTGTTTAAGCTGTTGAATTGAATTTGGCTACTAAATTGATTGAATCTTGAAGATTCTCGGACCGCTTTATTCCCTTTTCTTGTCTCTTCGACTACATCTCGAAGCAGTTTTGACATTTCTCGGGCAGCTTTGTTAATATAGTTAACTATGTATAGCGAGCAGGCAAACGGATCTAATATATATTGAATATCTATATTAGCGCGGTGAAGTTTGATATTTTGTTAATAAGAATTTACAAAAAAATTTTTGGGTTTTCGCTTTAATATAATTGTGGGTCTAGTTATAGACGCTCTTATGGCAAGGATGTACTGTTCTCTGGTGAGTTCAACATATTGCAAAACGTTCTCAAAATGTGTCATATTTTCGGAGATACTATTGAGTTTTTCTTTAAGGCATTTTCCCAGCTCTTTGCTTTCTTTATAAGTCGGTTCATCTTTATTTATTTCTATTAAAACTATTGTTTTATCAAATGGGTAAAACCGTATACCAAATGTGCATGGTATCCCCAGCTTTGGGTAGCAGGTATGTGTGTGCTTATGACGCTGTTACTCAATTAGTGAACTCTCAATATCTTCACTGCAACAGTTTATAATATGTAAATAATAGAAGGAATTGATGTTACATCGTCCGGTTAAAACAATGGTGCTCCTTTAAGCCACAGAATTATATGGGAATAAGGAAAAGCACGGTGCTGGAACTCTATTCGTTAGTAAAAATTTTAAATGTTATATGTACCGAAGGGGCCTGACGGGCAAGACCAAGTTGTCCTTAAAGATTGAAGACGTATATCAAAACCTAACCAAAAGGGCCTTTGCGCCCCACTTATGTTGTTTTTGCACTATACTTTCTTTTGTAAATTGTTTTTTTTTTTTTTGTGGCGTAATAAAGAATTTTCAATCAATCAAAATATGTATCACAAATATAGGGGTCGCTTTGGATGTGGCGAGCTTTCTCTGCATATGACAATTATTCTGCTTGCTCCCTAGTTATTTCGTCTCCATCCACAGTCTTAAGTAATTTTTTTTCTCTGCTTCCCAGTGTGCAGGTGAATTTTTAATTCCTCTTAAAACTCTATACCCCTTATCTACTTGAACCAAACTATCAAAGTAAGCAGAATCTAGCAAGTTCTCAACTAAGTCGGTTCCCCAGTTCGGTTTTTTTTTCGTTGACACTTCGAAATACTATTTTGCACTCTGATAGTTTGCTGTTTTTTTTGAAGCAGTAAATAGGTAATCGGGACGGACTGCACGACGATCTTTTCGGGATATTTCTGATTTGGTAATGTCAATATGACTAAGTTTGATCTTAAATTCTCTTTTTTGCCCACAATAAATTTTAACAAAAGCCAATTCATCCATGTGGTCATCGAAAACCAGAGATAACGGCGGTTTTCCTTGACCTGGCGTAATTATCAAAGTAATATCTTGCTTTAAAAGGGTTTAATTACCACCAAGATTTAAATCTTCGTCTTTATTTGTTTCCTCATAATCATTATTCAGCTTATGACACGTACAAATATCTTCATTACGTGCATCATAATATGATCAATTTTCATCAATTTGAATATTCAGTTCTTTATAAAGGTTACATTGAACCAAGTATTGGGCAGCTTAGCACACTTTTTTGGGTCTGATACGCTCCTTGCGTCCATGTTTGTAGCACATTTTGCGTTTCAATTCTAGCGTTATAACGTGTGCATCTGAAAGTGAAAAGGGTAATGAAGTAACCATAGTGTTAACTTCAACAGGTACATTTATTACATGTCCTGCATGACAATTCTAAAATCCCAGGCCACTTCCTCTTTTAACAATTTTGATGAAAATGCGTCTTGAACATACTAGTCGTTCTTCCAGAGGAGAAAGATCTTTCAAAACGTTGGGTATTGGAGGAAATATCAAGCCATTTTCTCTGGCTAAACGGGTAACTTTTAAATAGCGAATATCTGTTGCGCAAGTGTTACAGAAAGCACCTCTATCTTCCTCTGGGTAGAGGTGGAATATTTTCAACAAAAAGTAATCTGTATACTGGTCGCTTTTTAATCTTAATGCAGATTTGGAAATAAATCTAATAGACCTTTTATGCCACAGACGGCCACAAAAGTGACATGGTTTACAATGCCCTTGTTGTATTGCAGACATATATTCCTGACAAACTGCTTCCCAGTTGGTCATAAAACGTGTCTTACGGGATTTGGCTGCATTTTGATCGTAACTTGGATAGTTTGTATCTTGACGAGGGCTTGAGTGTTTCGCAATTGCTCTATTTCGCTATAATCAAGCTCGAGAAGAGCATCACGATGCCCTTGAGTATTTTTCAATTGCTTTGCCTCGCAAATTATATAGTCACTTTGACCATACTCAGAAGATGCGATATCTACCGCATGCCATTTCTCTTTCCTTTCTCTTCAGTGGTGGGATCTGACTTGGCGGACGTATTTTGCAGAGCACATTCGCGCGTGGTGGCGAAGTGTTGACTGTGGAGCATACGACGCGCTGCCGGATTTACAAGGAATTATATGGTCACTTTGACGATACGGCGAAGACGCGATATCTACCGCATGCCATTTCTCTTTCCTTTCTCTTCAGTGGTGGGAACTGACTTGGCGGACGTATTTTGCAGAGCACATTCGCGCGTGGTGGCGAAGTGTTGACTGTGGAGCATACGACGCGCTGCCGGATTTACAAGGAATTATATGGTCACTTTGACGATACGGCGAAGACGCGATATCTACCGCATGCCATTTCTCTTTCCTTTCTCTTCAGTGGTGGGAACTAACTTGGCGGACGTATTTTGCAGAGCACATTCGCGCGTGGTGGCGAAGTGTTGACTGTGGAGCATACGACGCGCTGCCGGATTTACAAGGAATTATATGGTCACTTTGACGATACGGCGAAGACGCGATATCTACCGCATGCCATTTCTCTTTCCTTTCTCTTCAGTGGTGGGAACTGACTTGGCGGACGTATTTTGCAGAGCACATTCGCGCGTGGTGGCGAAGTGTTGACTGTGGAGCATACGACGCGCTGCCGGATTTACAAGGAATTATATGGTCACTTTGACGATACGGCGAAGACGCGATATCTACCGCATGCCATTTCTCTTTCCTTTCTCTTCAGTGGTGGGAACTGACTTGGCGGACGTATTTTGCAGAGCACATTCGCGCGTGGTGGCGAAGTGTTGACTGTGGAGCATACGACGCGCTGCCGGATTTACAAGGAATTATATGGTCACTTTGACGATACGGCGAAGACGCGATATCTACCGCATGCCATTTCTCTTTCCTTTCTCTTCAGTGGTGGGAACTGACTTGGCGGACGTATTTTGCAGAGCACATTCGCGCGTGGTGGCGAAGTATTGACTGTGGGGCATACGACGCGCTGCCGGATTTACAAGGACTTATATGGTCACTTTGACGATACGGCGAAGACGCGATATCTACCGCATGCCATTTCTCTTTCCTTTCTCTTCAGTGGTGGGAACTGACTTGGCGGACGTATTTTCCAGAGCACATTCGCGCGTAGTGGCGAAGTGTTGACTGTGTTCCTCTTTCTAGATATTAGCACAATAAACTAAATGGGATCAAGTTGCTATGCCAAGATCTTCAGATATTTAATTTTAACTAAATGGAAAAAACAATTTTCATAGTCGCTTCGATCTTCAACATTGCGATGTTTTCCCCCCATCACCAGTTAGTAAGAAACAAAGGTGAAATCCGAACCTTGAACAACAAATATCTCAGTCGTTTCTACGACATTCACGGGAAGAACTTCGGTGGAGCCCCTACTTCTTCTTCGCGGTCTCGCTGGACTGGCTACCGTTAAAATATCACAAATCCGAGTGAAGTGTATGGATGCTGAATAAACAATACAAAACGTATTATTTTTAAGTGCCGGAACTCAACGGGGATGACATAAAAAAACACTATTACAATGCTCGACCCCAATTATATGTAGCTCATGTGTGCGGAAATAAGCAAAAGACCCTTGTTACTTCCGCCGGTTAGACGCCACTCGCATGTAGTATGCAAAGCCGGCACACACCGCTCCAGTCTCACTTCGTCGGATCTCCCTTCGTACTGTGCATTTGTTTCACTCTAAGCTGTAGATAATGATCTACAGCCGATAATCCGACTTCTCTTTAAAGTTTTCGTGGCCCTGGGGGGAGGCTGCGAGAGGAGCAGACGTGAACCTGGATGGGAAAGGTGTACTCTGATGCATTGTATGCAGTCGTTTCGGTTTACGAAATCGTGGATTAGAGTTTTATTTTTGTAATAAGCTCGGAATATGGCGTATGTCAGGCCTTCATATGACACTGGGGCTGCGAAAACCATGACGGCCGGCCAGATGCTTCATCCCATTTTGTTTGAAGGACCCCGGGTAGTACTTAGGAGAAAATACTTAATTCTCATTTTATAGTTTACTTATCCTTAAAGGATCTTGAGTATTGATTGGTTCTTATTATGTGACGCGAAAGGATGCGATTATGCAGCTCCGAAGAGTGTACTCCACGTTCTAAATGAATAACGAACTTGTGATACACCTTTATCCTCTATAGTCAGAAGGTTGGAACCGGTACGATCCTCCTGAACGGATTTGTTGAGGAAAAGTACGCTATGATATTGGCATGAGGCGTTGCGTTCATCGTGAACTGTTCAGTTACAGGCTTTTAAATGAAAATTTTTACTACGATATGTGTGCTTAAAAAAAATTCAGCGCATTGTACACCCTCGCATAAAGCCAAGGCAACAATCCGACATGGGGTCAGAAAGCATCGCGGCGTCTCTCCCCGCACCCCCACCCCGCGTGTCACCTCACCCCTCTCCGCATCCTATTTATCATGTGAGTCCTTATTAAAGCGAACAACCTATATACATTGTGGCGAAAACTTTAAATTGGCACATACAATCTATAGAGTGGGCGAATGTATTTTTTGAAGCTTAAATCTGAATCATTCTTATTCGTATATTTTTTTAATTATTCTTATTCGTCTTATTTGTACACCATATGAGCTGTTTCGTAAATATTATGTTAGAATTTTCTCTCTTACTATATATTTTTGTTTTTTTTTTATTTTAATTCCAACCGCCACCATAATTATGTGTATTCTTTCTTGTTTACATTTATTTGTTACCAATTTATAATTGGTATCTCTATTCTATAAAATATATAGAAAATATTTCAATAAAATATCTGTTTTAATATCTGCCTTTGTTTTTCCTCAGTAATAAATAAATGAAACGTTAATAAAGGATAAACCATTTGAGTACCCGTACCCATCACCGTTCGTTCGCTACACTCCAATGACTTTAGTCCCACTAATGTCACAGTGAGTCCATTAGGAATAGAAATAAAGTGGGAGGCCCCTGCGACATTGCCAACACCCTGCCGAGGCTCGCCTGATTGCAGTCTTCATTCATATGCAGATCGAAACAAAAAACCCAATAAACAACACAGAGGAAGCACCCCACCTCATTATTGAAAGGAATTTAAGCCGAGGGTCGGATTACCAAAGAGTTGGGCCGCCGGCGCCGCTTAGTGTCGGCTGACATTCGGAGTATCTGGGCCTCGTGAATAGAGTCACCTAATCCAGTTTGTAATGGGCGATTTTCGTATCGCGCTCATTTTACGTAGTGTTAGAATTTCCTTGACAATATTTGAATAATGTCTGTAGTTAGGTTACACTAACATATTTTTTCATTTTAGTGGTTAGGTTAGGGATGGTTCTTTTGCGTAGAAACGGGCTATAAAAGACTTCAACGCCTGTAATATGACGCCCCTTTTCTCTTATTCCTATCTTGAAGAGTAAGTGAGGAAAGCGTGTGGGAATAATATCCATATAGTTTATTGACGTGCATGTTTCTCAGTCTCTGTAACAATGGATATATCTGCACTCATTATTGACTGTCCTGTTGACTTGACATAAAAAAAGATAAAAAAGTGTGTAATCTACATCTAACGGAGAAAATAGAGAAACTGAAACTGTAAGTTGATCTAACCTTATTGGAGTTATATTTATATAGATGGACGTGGATGTATGTCCGTCTTAGTGAAGATGGAAATATGCACATGATATCGACTGTCCTGTTGTTTCTATCTTGGACTGCAAGTTGATCCAATCATGTGGTAGTAATATCCATATAGATGGACGTGGATGTTTCTCAGTCTTAGAGAAGATGGACGTATTCACACGATGTCGACTGCCCCATTGTTTTTATTTTGGACTGTAAGTTGATCCGATCGTGTGGGACGTCAACGTCCATCTAAATGGCTAAGTATTTAAACTAAAACTAAAAAAACTAAATGCCAATTAAATTATAATGATAGAAGTTTATTTTTATTCAAGTGTAAGGTTAAAATAAGTCGTGGAAATCCCTAGAACTAACTTGAACGCAACTTTCACAGAACTTAATCGAAAATCAAGAAGCCTCTTTAAACATGTCAGTTTAATACGTAACATTAAAAAAGAAAAAAATAGTCCACCCCTGACGCCTCCAAACAACATTCTTCATTGGAAAATATGAGCGATGTTCGCGTACATTTACTTAACGCATTGGCACGAAAAGTATTTTTCTATTGCCCTCCGAGCATCTACTTTTCCACTTCCATTCCGCTGAGCTCAGAGCTCCGCGCAGCCGCGCCGCGTTCACCTCGAGTAGACACGTCCCGAGGTGGGCGCGAGTGTCGAGAAGTTGGAAGGGCGTGTCCGCAGAGTCTGGCGCGACTGGAGCTAGCTGCGTCCCGCCACACGAATGCGTTTGTTTGTTCAATTTTATTTTATCAAAATGCCCCCAGTTTAGATCAGTGAGTCGGATCAAACGGGCGATGTGCATCGAGCCACTATTGGGTTAGTTGAAATGAAATTGGCGCGCAAGTTCCTTTTCGCTTCGGAACTCTTGTGTAGCGTTTTATCGGATAAGATCTATTGTGATTGTAAGTTAACCTCAGTTGTTGCGAGAGTAGATACGATTATATTTTTTTGTAACTGGACATGGATGGCTTATACAAAACTGACCGTCAGATGTTAGCCTAACACATTTATTCTTATACAATTTTATTTATGATACTAAAAATAAACATATCTGTATTTTTGTGTACATATTTATTTAATATGACATGAACTTGCTCTCATTCATTTGAGGTTATACAACGGCATCTAAATTAAAGATGAAATCAGATTTTGTAAATTAATTAGTCGGGATATTCGTCTAAAGAGGAATTCGAACCTGCCACCTTTGGATTCCATGTCTACTGCTCTACCGCTAAGCTATCCAGACACCTGCTTTAGATGAATGTCTAGACCAAAAATATTTCTGACTATTTTAAAAATGTGACTACAACGCTTTTATTTAGAATTATTTGTACGCAACGTATTTGTTGTTTTTAATATCTAGTTTTTTAGGGTTGCGTACCTAAAGGGTGCCAACAGAACCCTATTAGTAAGCCTCCGGTGTCCTTCCGTCCGTCTGTCCGACCATCCGTCCGTCCGTCCGTCTGTCCCAGGCCTGTATCTCATGAACCGTAATGGTAGGCAGCTGTATTTATTTTGCCGCTATAACAAAAAATTGGTAAAAAGAAAAAAAAAAAAATGGGGCCCCCATACAAAAAACGTGATTTTTGTGTTAAATCTTGTACGGTGGTACGGACCCTTTCGTGTGCGAGTCCGACTCGCACTTGGCCGGTTTTTCCATTACAATTTATAAAGATTTTGAGGTGAAAATCAAATCATAGAATACAATTTCAAACATAATTTTTCATTCTGCAGACTCTAATTAAGTAGGCTTCATAATCATCCCCACACTACTAACAGTCGTTCTTGCTTTCATTCGAAAGTGTACTCTATACTCTAGTTTAACGACTCACAGTTAAATATCAATGAAGACCCCAATTGTAGCGAAGTTGAATGAACAAGTGTAATGTCCCCCCCGCGACGCCGGCTCCCGTGCCGTACCTGGCAACCCCTGGGGATATTTCAAGGGTGAATAAGCTCATATAATGGCAAGGGGGTACAATATTTTAAATTTCAATCGATCTAAATCGGCGCAGAGCTTTACCGAAGGCGTTCGGATCAAAATATTTAGAGTAGACCCGACATTTTATTTTTGCAACAGCAAGTTTGTGAAACATTTCATTTTTTGAGTGCCGAGACACGTTTCGCTTATACCACAACGACTGATGTGATATTAGCATAAAGCACCAAATGTAAACTACGTGCCAAGCAAGAACCTTCCTGGTTTTGCACGTCTACATTGAATTTGATGGAAAAGACGACCATTTTCACCGCTGCTTCGACCATTTTTCATTTAATGCGATTGGTCCTATCATCTAGTCGCAGTTCCGTTTTATGTTGAATCCGAACTACGGTCAGCGCCAGCGGTTGAACGGTCACCCATCCAGGTCCCGAGCGCGCCCAGGTTGCTTGAAACATCGATGACTGAACACAGAGTCGTCCCACCACTGGGCTTACAATGTTAGCAACGTGTCTTGGTCATACTTTTGTTATATTTTACACAACATTCTCGATAATTGTATTAATAACATGTCAGTTCACATTCCATAATATCCATAAAAAGTAAGTTTTAATTATTATTGTCACATTGGAATGTTATATAATGCGGAGTTCAAAACTATGAGATGTAAACTATTTTAAGTGTTTAGAAATCTCTTTAAAACATTTACTTTCCTTCTAGGAAATAAATTATTTCTAATGAAAAGTATGACTACATTAATTATGAAATTGTTGCATTCATTGATACAACTACAAGAAAACACAATTTATTATAATCAAAACATCTTGCCTTTGATGAAATCTAAATGAGATTTTTGTTTTTTAATATATGCTTAAATAATTGTTTTACTATTTTCGCTTGAAAAATACTCTTACATGAATTCAAGAAAATAAAGTTATTGATAAATACATTTTATAAAAATACAACAATGTCCAAAGTTCAGATTGAAGTGAAATGAGACCACTGACTTCTCCAATCATTTTCCTGTCGCTCACATTGTAACTTTTTGCATTTTCCGATCGAAACCTCAATTTATTGGGGCATTTTAGCCATTCGGTCCGCGTCTATTTCTTATTTTATAGAAAATTGCAGATTCGCAGTCCATAAAGAATATTGTTATTACGGACTATAAAGTAGATTGAAATTCGGTGACGTTTGGAAGCTGCCTTATCGCGCAGCGACACCCGCCCACGCCTCCGCCGCCTCCGCCGCCTCCGCCGCCCGCCCTATTTAATGCATCGAGCGTAATTTGTAACGCTGATTTTGTTCCATTTCATTTATTCGGATTCCATTTAGATATTCGCCATATTTTTTTGTGGCAGGTGCAGTGTGTAATTGGAATTCGACATGTTCTTTTTAACATACCGTTATCATGATAACTATAGATTTATATAGGATGTTTGATAAAGGATACATTCCTTTTAAAGGGTAATTCTAGAGCTAATTTGCAACAAATTTGGCCCAGTGGTCTTTGATCAGTAGTTTTTGAGTTATTGAAGTTTTAAGTTTTTTTTTAAATGCTCTGTGTTATTATGAAAAAGTGATGATTGTAAAATAACTACTACACTCTGGGCATTTTATCGGCGATTTTCCAATAGCTAATGAATGAGAGACTACTTAAAAAAATATTTTATTTATTTTTCTTTATTTATTTAGGAGAAAACACAGAGAGAAATACAGAAAACATAAAAATAACATTATTAATAACAAGTAATCTCCCTCCACTACCTTTCCCTCTGGAACATAAAATAGATAGATGCACTTGATGCTACACAAGAGTAAACATGAACACAAATTAATTAATTTTAATTTTAATTTGAACAGAAATATGTTGAAATAATATATATTCAATATATATATATGGATATATATATATATATATATATCATATATCCATTATCTCAGAAATAAAAGGTCATGCATGACAGTTTATGTAAAAAATACAACATTTATTTAAATCAAAGAGGATTACTAAAAAAAAGGATGACACGTGGCATACAAATTATGGACATAAATTCATTATTTCATAAGCTTCCAGAAAAGGTGCAAATGTTGTCCACTTACACAAAAAATCATATTTTTCATAATTTAGTTGGGTTTGATCTATCGATTTGGTGTTCTAAGTAAGGTGTAAAAAACAGTCAACAATGAAATAACTTGTGTTTGAAATAACTGCCCGCAACATCTACAATTTTAGCGGTAAAATTTTATTTATCTACACAAATACACGTTATTCCATTACCGATTCGACGGTATTTATTTGTGTAGGAGCTTTGGTTGCTGTTTTAACTCTATGACCGAATCGTAACGTTTGTCGTATCCACTTGTAAAACCATGCTACCCCATGATCATAGCAAGTTTCTCGCAATGGGAGCGAGCGAGCGAGCGGGCGATGGAGGGTGGTGGCGCGAGGTGGGACTGGGAACAGGGTGGGAAGCAACTCACTCCGTCTCACAATCGGCTCGTCCTCTTTGTGTCGCTCTTCAAAGAGACTGAAATTAATAAAATAAGATTTGCTCAGACGCTCTGGTGACGACTCGAGCAGTGCGGGCGGCACCATAAAGGGTAAATAACCGCTGGAGATGTTACTTTGTCTACAACTTAAACACACTTAAAGCTTTTGCGGGATATTCTCTTTTACAATGGACAGTTTGGTTATTTTGTAATTATGTATATACTTAAAATGTTCTTGCTATTTTTAATAGTTATGTCGGCTTCAAATAATTTTGCCTATTTGTTGTTATAACGGCAAAACAAATACATAATCTGTGAAAATTTCAGCTTTCTACCTGTTACGGTTCATGAGATACAGCCCTGTGACAGACGGACGGACGGACGGAGGCTTAGTAATGGGGTCCCGTTTTCACCCTTTGGGTACGGAACCCTAAAAACTCACAATTTATGTCTGCTAGTGAAAAGACCAAATGGTGTGATGCCATGTTTAGGCAAAAGCCTTCGACATCTAGAAAATATACATTTGCAATTTATCCCTGTGGGAACTCTTTGTTTTTTCCGGAAAATACATTTTATGAATCATTGCCCCTATTTATTTATGAATGTATTAAATTCACAAAAAGAGTGAGTAAATTCTTATGAAGCATTCAATCAACCATTAGAGTAGTTTGTAAGTGTAAAAAAATAAAAACATGGGGAAGTTGCGTGTAAGATATTCTTCGCAAAAGGTAATAGGATCAGAGGACGAAAATATTGTTGACGAGTCGCAGTGTGTATTATACGACTTGTGGAAGAAGTAAAGAAACTGAAACTTATAAAATGAAACCATGAATGGTGAGTTCTTAGGTGAATACTTATTTTACTGAGAAGTAGTTTTCGAGCAAACATCTATTAGTATATATTAGAAAATAGCCCCGTATATTTGTGTAACAATAAAGTGCCATGCTATGTTTCTTTGCTAAAACGTCTAAGAGATTTAGGTAAAAATACAACATTTTTTTTATCGGAATAGATCAGGAATCTATGTTTAAATTCATCGAGACTTTAAATTCGCAAAATTTCTGGCATAAATGAACGTATTATTTTAAAGCGTTGAATCAGAAATTATAATTTTATTAGCTTCAAGAGGGAATAGGTCCAAGAATTTGATGATCATTTCAAGCTTATACCTCTACGCGTTCTTACAGACCGACAAAGAATTGATAAAGTGTTGTGTGTTATGATTAAGTGATGAACTTATATTTATTTAAATTATTGCATTAGTAACTTTGTTAGTTGTAAGTAACTTAAACTGAGGGTTGCTGTTTCTATTGTTCTTTGTTCTTTGCCTTAATCTGTTCTACCAAGGAATTGTTTGGCATAGCATTTAGATCTAAGTGTGTATTTCATAATTGTGGATGGGAAAATATATTACTTAGACCCTTGAAGTTTCTTTGCGGGTTCTTCTTTACTGGGTTGATCGAGTCCGCGGATCTTTGTGACGTAACTTAGTGTAGTTTGACTACCAAAAAGTCTATATAAATGAAATGAAATACTTTAATGGTATTACTTTTTTACTTTTCTGGAACGGAATTCTGAAAAGATGATTGCGATGTTTCTTGATGGTTCTAATTCGCATGGAGTAATAGAACCGGCAGTAAAAAAATAATATCGATGACGAACGATATTATTTAACGAACGACGGCGTCCTACAGTCCACGCGCTGCACCCGCTGTCGAAGGCATTGGGTCAGGAGGTCAGTCACTACTTTTCCCACCATGGAGGAAATTATGGAACTGAGAAATATTAGTAGACGACCTACGAGTAATCTTTGAATCATCTACGTGTAATTTGTAATATCTAAAGACCGGCCAAGTGCGAGTCGGACTCGCACACGAAGGGTTCCGACCCATCGTAGAAGATTTAACAAAAAAAAACACATTTTTGTATGGGGGGTATTTTAAATAATTTTACTATTTATCTTTTTGTTATAGCGGCAAAAAAAATACACACTCTGTGAAAATTTCAGCTTCCTACCTATTACGGTTCATGAGATACAGCCCTGTGACAGACGGACGGACAGCGAAGGGTTAGTAATTGGGTTCCGTTTTCACCCCTTGGGTACGGAACCCTAATAAAAACATTGTTGTCTACATGGCTACGCCCGCCGTTCTGGCGCAACCTCATTAGGGTGACGCTCCAAGTCTAATATCATTTGGTTCATCCGCTTGTACAAAATCTCCGGCAAAGAGGTGAGACACAAATTAACGAGGCTCCGGAGTTCTGCCGCCACCCATTATCCCACCCTCCGCCCCTCCACCCGCCGAGCCCCGTCTTGCTTCAGTGCTCGCGCCTACTATCCGACCGTTCGCATCATCATTTGTGTTCTTGCAGAGCGGCGTACGCGCATTGTTAGAAACAACTCGTATAAAGTTCATCAAAATATGTCATGATACAATATCTTTTATTTTAGTTTTGTGTTACGTGTAAAACTCTAGAAACATTTTTGTTTCTACATTTCTTACACTCGAGCGGCTCGTAGCTTAGTGGCGCGGAGACTTACCTAGCATACCAGAGGGACGGATTCAAATCCTCGCCCTGTACGTCCACCACTTTCTTTCTCTTTATGAGTTAGATAAGTGCATTTCTTCACGAATGCGAACTGCTCCATGGTTCGGAATCCATGTAAAACTGTAGGTCCCATTCCGGTGGTAGGTTTTAATCTCGCCCGGGTTGTTACCAAATGCATTGGATGAAACAATTATAATGACGCAATCGTAAAAACGAATTACATAGGTATATTGCTTTTTGTTGTTTTAGAATAAAATTTCGGTTCTTATTCTTTACCATTTTTGCTATGAAGTAGAAAGCCTGAATTTAATTTGATTGAGAAGCGAAGCTGTATTCTTGCAGGCAAGTTGGAAATGTATAATTGTGAGCAAGTTTCTCCTTTATCAGGTTATATTAAATCAAACTGTGAGGAGTTTGAAACCCGAATTCGTAGGAGCTCCTCCACAAAGCTTTTGTGTATATTAATCGATGCGCGAGGCGCGCAGATTGTATTTTTACGCCACGATTAAAATCCGAAATGAGTGGGCGGAAATTTCATTTGGGCGATTCTGGGGAAGGGTTGCGCCTACGACGCCCCGGAGACGCCCGAGATAAGGAAATTGGGACGAGATAGCGTCAGATTTAATTAAGGAGTCTTGACCTTCGGAGCCTCGAGAAAGTGTTAAAATAAAATGTTGACCTGCCTCTTGAAGGCTTTACGCTCCCATTAACTTTAACATTCTTTTAATAAACCTAACGCTCTTCATTTCGTCGGACTTTCATTTTGCTAAATTTATTTTCTCATTAATTTTCCCTCCCTTAGTTTTTATGCGGCATAAATCCGTCAAGAGATTATGTTCAATCCTTTATGGTCTCACAGGATTATCGCAGACTAACACAGATGTGATATGCTTTAAACAACACTTTCTTGGTAAAATTTACCGAACTTTGTAACTCTCGTGATTATGTGATAGAATATGGATTCCAAAATATGTTGCTGATATTAGCCCAACACACCGATTCCCGAAGGAATCATAATGCTATGCCAGACCCTTCCCTTTATGAGCACGGCTCCATTGAACTGGATGGAAAACAAGCACAATTTTTCATTACCGCCGATAGTTTTGCATCGTTTTACATAGATTCCAAACTATGGAATAGCTCGTATTCGTAACGAAATGCACTTGTCCAACTCAGAAAGAGAAAGAAACTGAAGCATTAAGGCAAGCCCACCCGTTCCTTAGCTTCGGTAAATATAAGGGTCATTCTCTGTATTCTATCATCTTTACCATGGAGAATGCTCATCGGAGCTGCATAACGTTGTCCTCATAATGCATCCACTCTCAGTCGCCATTCCAAATACAAGAACTAACCATTGCTCTAATTCATATATCTATAGGGTCTGTAAACAATAGAATCAACTCCTTACCGAGGTATTTCCCTCAACTTCAACCTGGGGTCCTTCAAACCTGGTGCGAAGAGGCACGGGCCCGGCCGACATGGTTATTTGAGCCGCCCTGAAAGTTCGAAAACCCATGGGCATCGTTAGGTTGCCTAGGTAAGAGGTCCTGGCGTATTCCATATGTCGCGCATAACATAAAAAAAGAGATTATTTACTTTTATGAGAATAAGTATCACGATTACAAGCTTTTACTCTCTGCTGGGGTGCTCCGTGCCTGCCCCTTTTCTCACCGTCATAACTCACTAAAGGGTTAAGTGGAAGGTATTGATTACTCAATTACGTTAACGGTGCCCTTGGTGACTAAGTGTGAAGGCACACCGAGACAATTTTCTTTGCCTCGTCGCTCTCCCCTCCATCCCTCCATCCCCACCACCACCCACACGACCGCTCTGTGAGCAAGTCTAGCGTGTCTGACCTTGAGTCTTTAGGTAATCGATTGCCCTTTTTTTGTATGGTTTGATTTTTACGTCTGTCTGTCCGTCCGTCCGTCTGTCCGTCCGTCCGTCCGTCTGTCCATCCGTCCGTCCGTCCGACCGTCCGTCCGTCCGTCCGTCCGTCCGTCCGTCTGTCTGTCTGTCACAGGGCTGTATCTCATGAACCGCAACTGAAATTTTCACAGAGTATGTATTTGTTTTACCGCTATAACAACAAATAGGTAAAATAAAAATAAAATAAAAATTAAAGGGAGACCCCATACAAAAAACGTGATTTTTGGTGTTGAAGGTGCGGAACCCTTCGTATGCGAGTCCGACTCGCACTTGGCCGGTTTTTATTAATCGTGAATATTCTTCAGATCTCATGGGGGGCCGGAAGACAAAAAGAAAGTGAGTTGACCTTAGTTTTCAGTTTCTTTATTTCCTCTATTAGATTACACACTCGGATTCTTGTGACTGGACATGAATGGCCAACACCACAACCCCCGTCGTGAGGACGGCTACATTGAACTGGCTGAAAAACACGTACAATTTGTATTGCCACTTCGACCGTCTTTTCATCCAAAGCGATAGGGGAAGGGTACCTACAGTTTTACATGGACTCCGAACCATGGAACAGCTCGCGTCTGGGTCTTATCCATCTCAGAAAGACGATGAAAATTTTGCATAAGTCCGCAGCTCCTAAGCTCGGACTCGTGGTCTTAATGTATTATTTATGTAATAAAATTATGAAAATAATAAATTAAAGTGTAAAAAATATAATAGTATAAATATTAAACCTGACCTAACACATTTAATTTTAGTATATTTCTGGTTTTCCGCAGTATTATGACCACGTTCATTTTATACATATGCACATAGCTAATTTACCTATTCAATAAATACCTCGTGGTCGTGTATGACAGATCAGTGTGACCACGAATCCGCCGCTTGCATAAACCGGGCAGGGATCGAATAAACATAATAATGAGTAGATTGTTTATTTATTCATTCGTCCAACCGGAAACTCACTTGTGTTGTACCATTACGGCCCCTAGGTTTATTGCAAAGGAATAACTCATTGAAGAAGGGAATTTTAGATTCAAGGCCAAGTAATAACAGCCTTTTGAAGGCATTTTCGTCCTTAAAACAACAAAAACTCCTAATAATTTCGCCAAGTAAGTTAGGATTTCGCGTGGATTCACAACAAAGCTCGTATTTAAAACTGAGAGAAGAAGTTGCATTGTGTGATAAGACCAGAAGGACTCCTGGGAACTAATTTGACCAATATTACCTAGCAGAATAGGTCACAATATGAATAGATCTATTTACTGGCGTGAATATATGTGTTTAGCAGATATGACTTCGCAATTCGCTCTACAAACTTCAGTCATCTTCAACTTGGGCCAACTCTGACAACACCCCCTACCACTGCTACACGCTCAATAGACTTACATTTACATCACATATGATATACATAAAGCAGCCAAGATACATTTAAAAAAATCTAAATAATTATTTAAATTATGCAAAATGATCATGGCTTTGATCTGCCAGAAATTGTATCAGGTTTATATTTTACTGTGGAATTTATTTTTCCTGTTTGTAGCTTCGAAAAAAATTGGGAATGGATTAAGACAAGACTAGAACAGCCAATGTGTAGTTATAATAGAAGGGAATATGTACATTTACTAGAAATTATGTTGATATCTCAACCATTATCACAGTCAAAATGGTTTAGTATAGGATTCATATGCGAAATCAGCAGTGCGGAAAGAATTATGCCGATTACAAAATTACCGATAAATTCGTTGGCTGACGTATTTGTATGGATAGCCCAGCGGTCAGAGTAGTCGAAATGTAATCCAAAGTTAAAAGATTCGAATGCTGCTTTAGACAAATGTCCAGACCAACAATGTTTTTGTTTAATTTCGAAAACTATAGCAATGCTTCAACGGAGATGTCGTTGTCTAACCGAAAATTAATAAGTAATGTGTGCAATTATATTTTTTTACAATTAAAGTTATTATTTCATTCATACATTTATTGCATAATGACGCAATATGATGACTCATAATCAAGGTTGAGATGAATGGATTAGAGGAAATATTATTTTTGAAATGAAAGATAATTTTATAATTACAGCCGCCTGAAGTTGTAGGACATGGAGATAACTCTAGCAGTCATACTCGTAGATGTTTCCGAATATACGATTGCATGGAACAAACGATTATAGGGCCAATTCAATAGCGTTGCAATTGATCGTTTCAGCTGGCGACAGCTGAGCACACGCTCTCGACTTAGAAGCGCTCCCCGCCAGCCCGCCCGCCCACAGCCTGCCAGCCATCCGCCCGCCCGCCCTCACGTCGGTGAACATTGGCAAAATAATTATAACTGCGTCAGTTGCAGCGTGCTCACATCAAACTATGCTTGTGCTGAGTGCGCGTGCATGTTACTTGATTAAATGTTTAGGAAAAGCCAATTTTGAAGACTTCTAGCAATTCACGGAAATTATAGATTAAATGTCTAAAATAAGGCCATGAGGGTGCTTAGTAATGCTTTTTTTTTGTATGAATACCCTTACTATATATATTTATTAATGTGTCATTGTAACCTGTTCTCTGTTCTTCTCCAAATAAATAAATAATAATAATACGTTACTTCGTATTATGATGTCAACCCATCAAACCAAACTCACGAATAAACTAGACTAGAAGACCTGACCGCCATTCGCGTACGGGTTGGTAAAACAATTTTAATGCTGACCAATTTTCATTAAATCCGATGATAATGAACCAATATACTGTAGCCCTACGTAACGAAATCTACATTTAACATATATTTGACATAACCTAAATATATCCGTAACGATATAACTTAACGCCCCGATATTTCCTACAATACGGTATTCTCGTAGTATAAAAAAAACATAGAAGATATAAAACTATGTGCCATGCAGGCACGTTCAACAATTTTCACATAGCTGCTGGATAAGCAAATGGAGGGTATCTGAAAACCATTTCGATAACACTTCATTCGACATGGGACTCAACACTTTGAACCAAATAGAGGGACCTACGTATTCACTAGGTTTTATAAACATGCATGAAATTTGCCGAAGTAAGAAAAAGAAGTCGTTCCGGATCTAACACGGACAGGTAATAAGCCAATTTAAAAACTTTCATCATTATTTAAATTTAGTCTACATGCAAGTATCGGTGTTTTAAAATAAATCATATTATTATTGCAACAACAGATTAAATGCCACCCCTGATGTAATTTCAGACATGCGCCATACTTCTTGGAGAGTATTAACGCCTAAAGTGAAGTTGTCTCCCGCAGAGCGCGGTTCGCGTACAGTAGTCCCGCCCGCTCCTGCTTCCACCCCCGCCCACGCTTCCCGCACGCCGGGGTACACTCACTCCGTCGAGCAAAATCAAGGCTGCGAGAACTTACTTAACTTGAATTATCTCAATCAATGAAGCTCATATAATTTTACTTCAATGGGCATCCATTCAACGAACGATGAGGAAAAAAACAGCCTGTCTTCATTTGATTGGTTCAGCATACTTACATTTAAATCCATCAGTTTGTGTGAGAAAATGAGTCTTTGTTTTATAATTGTTTGCATTTATGATTAGCCCGATGATATGTTTGTTTTTCTTTCTGAAATAATAGACCTTTAATTTTTTTTATATTACATGTGAAATGCGGTGCTGGGTACATATCAAGTAAATTAGTATTAAATTGTCTTTTGTATGTTAATCATGTCTGTATCTGTTTGCTTTTCAAAATAAATAAATAAATAAATAAATTATTGTTTTTAATCGTATGAAATGTAATGTATCATTTTAGAAAAAATGCCATTTGTTTAAACGTTGAGCTCAATAAACTAGTAAATATTCGAATGATTAATATTAGAAATTCTGCTTATCATTAACAAAATTTGATTATGTGTCTCCGCCATGTCTTAATTAATAAATGGTTGAATTCGTATGATTAATGAAAAACAGCACAAAATTAAAACCTTACTCGTGCAGTACATTTCCGACCTATTATGTTATGATTTAATAACCACGTATTACGGTTCACTGCTCACATACGTTGAGAGCTTTAAATATGCGTAATTTACTTGCAATAATAATAAACACCTCTATTTTTGACGTATCTTAAGCCAATTTTATAAATAAGCCGCATCTTCTACACACTGATGGACCTGAAGTGCCAGGATGCTGGATGTCCATATTAGATGAATCATGTATACTCATTACTTCCTTAAAAATAATAATGTTGCTTGCTCATCGCCGGAATGTGTCGCCTCAATTTTACACTTTATAGCTGCACGCTATTTATTTATCGTTCGCCAACTTCATAGTAGGGGGTTAAATATGAGACTTCAAAGTGATGTTGGGAGCCGTTATTTGTAAAATAAAAACAGAATTCCCATCTTTGAACCCGAGTCTCGGCATCACATGCTGCTGCCATAACGTTTAATGGTACTTCTAGAAAATCGTTTAAAGGAATTTTATAGAAACTGAATGTTTGGTACGTTCATCAATATTATATCTATATTTCTTATGATGTCAATATTTTAGTTTAATTGAAATTGTTTTACGGTTACGGATAAACAGTTATCACCTTACTTATTTAGGTCGACGTTTCGTCCACCCCGCTGTAGACATCATCCGTAAACGTAAAATAATATGTTGAACAACAGTGAAAATCTAAACTAACATATTTGAAATTGAGCAGAATAATGTGTAGTGTAATCTGAAGAGGAGGATATCCAACGCTATAAACAACTGAGCTACCAAGTTAATTACGTTTGTGGACACTTATATTTACACTCACATCATCACACACATAACACTCAGCACAGAATTAGCCCGAATTTGAACTTGATATGTATGGTTTTAATGCTAAAGCGTTTTCCATTGATTTGGAATGTCTATATTATTTTATCATTTCATATACATTCTAATAATGTGCGGAACTTGGGCACGTTTTTTTAAAAAATATTTAATCATAATTCTTACTAGCACCGAACTTTTTTCAAATTCTTTATTAATGGCGGAGAGATAAATCAGAAATTGACTAAAGTGAATGAGAGCCAGAGCCACGTGATAAAAGTCGTGAAAAATACCAGTTTTTATCAATTGCGTAAAAATGTAAAAAAAAAAACAAACCTTAAAGCTGCGATTGAAAAGTAAATTTAAAACTGGATTTTCAAATACTTCTTGTAACAAAGGGATTCTTGAGATAATTTAACTAAAATAATTTTTTTAACTACATTACGTTTTACGATTGTATTATTTTCTTTTCTGTCACATATTTTTTGAATGATAATTTGACTTTATCAATAACTCAGCAATACTATTTTAAATCGGCAGTTTTAAGGGTTCCGTACCTAAAGGTTGGCAACGGAACCCTATTACTAACCCTCCGAAGTCCGTCCGTCCGTCTGTAACAGGTCTGTATCTCATGAACCGTCCTACCTAAGGCAGCTGAAATGTTCACAGAGTGTGTATTTATTTTGGCTATATTACAAAAAATAGGTAAAAATAAAAAAATAAAAATTAAAGGGCCTCCCTATACAAAAAACATTTTTTTGTGTTTAATTCTATGCGATGGTACGAAACCCTCCGTGTGCGAGTCCGACTCGCACTTGGCCGGCTTTTAACCTTCGAGTCCTGTTTACGCGTTTTGTTTTACTATTTTTTCAGAATTTCCTAAGCAAAGCCTGTGCCCCACAGTGCCTTTAAATACATGAAGCACAAGAAACAAAAAAAAAGGTCCATTACCTTTTTTCGCCAATTTTATGATTCAGAAATTCTACAAATAAAAAATCCATGCATGTTTCTGTGGGATTCCGCGTTGTGTTGCCGCAGCGAGCATATAAGTAGGAACCGAAACTCGCCAGTATGGGGGCGACAGCGTAGCCACATTTACATGCGATGGCGGCATTCTAGGCGAGTGAGTTCGCTTACGAATTCTTAAGGGTCGAGTTCCAACGAACTTTATAGGACTATATTTAGTGCATCGAATATTCGAAGTTGCGTGTCCCGAATGGGGAGGACGGCTGCAAAACTTTACCACCAGATGGCGCCACATAAAACTGTTTCATTTCAAGGTTATAGGTTGTTGACCAATTCAACTGAGTTAATATGAATAGCTCCCCTGTGATTCGCGGGTAAACATAGCCTCTGCGTGATAGCTTGGCATAGTTTTATGTGGCGCCATCTGGTGGTAAAGTTTTGCGCCGTGCATCTCCCTAGAAAGCGAAGTAACTACAGTTAGATGTTTTACACTAACCCGGGGCTACGCTGCCGCTATACCTCTGAGTTGTGGCTTCTCCCGCCCTACCATGCTCGCCCTGTTGCAGGTTCCTTTCCTGGCTAACCCTGCGATTATTAACTACGTTACGCCAACAGGAATATGTCACTGGTATTGAGCGTTAGGCGAAGGGGGAGCGAGCCGGCGGGGCGGCGGCGGGGGTCGGGTGACAATAACTTGCGAGGGTTAGGTGGGTAATTATAAGCTTGCGCGTCACCAGAACGCTGTAATTACACGGCGAGTGCAGCCGCGCGACGTTCGAGTCCTACATATTCGATTGCCTTCGCTAGAAATAGTCTGGCATCAATTGGACTTGTGAACTTACCCAATCGGAAAAAAACATTGCGATTTTTTATGGAACTGAGAATGTACGGCTGATACAAAACCCATCGTCATGGTGACAACACACCGCATTCCACAGGGAACTACGTGCGAAGGCAGGACTCTCCCGTTATGAGCACGGTTACATTGGCCTGAATGGAAAGGACACTAAATTATCTTGTTCCGCCGCTCCTCTCCTATATGTATTAGGTTATATGTTTTAAAGATATGAATATTTGTATTAAGGTGTAAATTATTGTTTATGTGTGTGTATTAATATATAAATCGATGGATTGGTTTCTGTCACCATTTACGCATTACGAATTACCTACATTTTCTTTTTCAATACTTATCCTGATCACCCCAAAGGTTGACTGGAAGAAATAACTTTTAGTGATAAGTCCGCCTTTGTGCAGCTTCGCTCTGTTAGATTTAATTGTTTTTTAATTTAATTTCCACAATAAAGAATTTCATTCCTTCTTTCTCTCGTCATATTGAAAGAACACAGTATTTTTTATGGGAGCTTCCAAGGCTCAAAGCGAGAGGATATCGGAAAGGAGTCGCATTATCGGAGTAATCCTGTCGGTCCGACACCTGAAGGCCTCCCCCCTCCCCCTCACCCGCCGCGGACGCCTTTGAAGCTTAATAACTTTGAACGGGAAGCACAAAGGAGATGCAGCTTCGTGCACAAACGGTGCATTAGTTGTGCACTCTTGTCCGCCTACGATGCGTCGACTGTCGACTCTTTATTAATTTGCCGTTACGATAATGAAAAGTAAAAATGTGTATTTTTTCTCGGATATGAACAAATATCAAAGACTGAGTTACACATTTTATGGAGGATCATAAAATGTTTTCGCAAAAAGAATTTCGAAAGTTTTCCATTACCTTCCATTTCATGTGGTTGTGTTAATAACCAAACGTAAATAGGCAACATGCTATTTTTTTTTGTTGAATCCTCAGAGAACATACATGTTACTATAATCAAATGGGCGACCACTTAAGGACCATACCTACGTGATTAGTCACCATTAAAAAAGTTCACAGAATAAATTATAGCATGGAAATACGCATTGTTATACTTATTTTTAAAAAACACCTGATTTTAAGCCTTAAAAACTAAATTCGTCATCATCTAAAAATTAATGGATAGCAAGCATTATATTTTTTTAGCATTCAACACCAACGGAACCGGTGAAATTTCTTTGCGGGTTCTACTTTACTAGGTTAATCTAATATAGCGGATATATCAGTTTGTGATGCATTTTACAATGTAGTTTGACTTCCAAAAGTTTCAACGAATTATTTTAAATATATCTACCTGCAGATAAACATACATATTTTGGCATATGCAACGATACTTCCCAGAATAAAATTGACTTCTTGAATCGTCGACAGACAGGGCACCCACGTCTCCCCGGTCCCCTGCTGTCGCTAATTATGGCAGCGGGCGTGTCGGCTCACGTGTGCTGGAGTACGAACGCTCGGAGACGCTGGATATAGCTGGTGGTGAGGAGCAGGGCTGGGGGTGCACCACTCCCAAATTGCTTTTCAGGGTAACACGTTGAAAAGGATCCATTGATATTTTGCGCATTTTTAGGGTAAATTCTGGAATAGATGTTATTATACGATATCGATAGATGTAAAAATCTATTAATGTATATATTAAGTATGTTCCACATGGACTCCAAAACGGCGTGACTGATTTTCAGGCAATCTTCGGATTCTATGAATGAGGTTATCCTATCAAGTGTGGTAATGATCGAATCAACAAATATTTTTTTCAAGTAAATCACTTTCAAACCGCAGGGCGAGCAAAGTTTTCTCAGTTGCGTCAAAGTATACTGAAATTTGAACTGTCATCCAGCGTGCACTGCTACGGGATGACAGAACGGATTGCGTTATTCTGTGGCGTATTTCAGTTTTCAAATTTGTCACGGCCTATTGCCCGTTGATCACCGTCCATCCACCAGAAGTCATCTGTCTATAGATATTGAGTGTAACCCGTGCGAAGCCGGGGGCGAGTCGCTAGTTCTTCATGAAGTTATTGACCGCGCGTGGCGAAGTTCTTCCTTTTCAAGATTGGGCAAATATGTTTTCGTATGTCCGGCTGTTCTCTACAGGTCGCATTTCTCAACAGATTCGCGTGAAATTTTGTAAGCATGTTCGATATTTTCATGGATTTTTTTAGTTGAGGCAGTTTTTTAATATTTTTTTTTAAATGGCGGAGTTGTTTTGAAAAATGTTAAAATCTGGGGGTTGTTATCCTCTGGGAGTTTTGTGTTTTTTTAAGTGTTAAATTAAAAAAAAGACAGACTCGCGAAATCTACAGTTCAACCACTAGTAAATATATGGGTAGGTTGAAATGCAAGTGTGGGTTAGCACAGAAGCGTACCAGCAACCAGCAACTTTATGGTCCTTCACAACCAGCGGTTACAATAGTCTGAAAAGTATTCAAGCCTACAGCCATAAAAATCCTGTAAAACAAATTGGTTACACAAAAATGTAAAAAAAAAACATTTTAATACAAGATTCAAAATGCTATAAGATTATTGTCTAAGATTGACAGACACGTCTGTCACACGTGGGCCCAGCCGCACGCACGCACTCGCCTTGAAAATGAGCTGCACGGGACAGTTCGAAACGTCGGCCAGAAGAACCGAGGAAAATTACTGTGGTAAGCCAATCTTAGACAATAGTTTAAACACCCACAGAACACTCAAATCAGTTATATGCTATAAGAGTGTTTTGAAATTAATTAGAAATATTAAGATACGCTTACGATAAGTACAAATGGTTTTTATACATTCTCAAAATACTATTGATACATTTAGAATAAAAATACTAAACTAAAAGTGGGCAATATTTTGTGTTTTTTTTATGAAACCTGACACGGATGGCTTTATCTGTTATTTAGGTAAACATTTTATAGACACATAATTAAAATACATTTCAAGTTAAATGAAAACAGTATCACTAAAGAACGCGAAAAACATTTGGTTTCATATTTTCAGCCAGCCACCTACATATCGCTCCTCGTCATTCATATTTTTAAAATCGAAAAAAACATACTTTGCAATTTGAAACTTTGAAAAATAAACACAAAGGAATCGTGGATCCATAAACAATACGCATCGGTTCTGTGGAAGAGTCCAAATGAGTCTAGCTATAAAGCCTAATTGAGTTTGAAAATGTAAATATACTCGTGAAAGCATTAGCGTTGGAACTGAGAGCAATTATTTTTTATTTCCCAATTTTCAAAACACGAAACTTCCCCCCTCACCCCCTCACCCCATGCTACGCCGCCCACCACACTTCCACTGGCTAATTGCGAGGCTCCGTCATTCTTTTGTTTATTCTACGGGTCCCGTTGGCTTTGTTATGAAATTTACCTTCACGCGGCTAACTGCAGTGAGAAATGTTACTGAAAAGATTGAATTATTTTCAACCGTTATTAGACTAAGTAGTAACTTTTGTTGCCTGGCGAGTAAAATTGTATTAAGATGTCCGTGTTGAACTAACTCTTCTTTCTAACTCTTTTACGGGATATATTTTATCATATAACTGGACAAGGATGGCTAAGTCAAAGTCAAAGTATTTTTATGTCACGCATCAAAATGCAACAAACATGGTTTATGTAGAAATATTAAATTACAAATTACATAAAACAGAGGGAATTATTCATTTAAGATACTTAACATACAATACACTCACCAAATAAAATAAGAGTCACAGACTTCATGAAAAATTATATGCCATATCAGGACCTTCCTTTTATGAGCACGGCTAAATTGAATTGAATAAAAATACAACATTTCTTAAATTCCCGTTTTGACCATCGTTTCATGCAAAACTATGGTACTAGAGAAAGCATTAAGCAAGGTTAGTACACTAAATTGCTTAAAGATTGAATAAAAGTATTTTAATAGACTGTTCTCCAGCTCCGCCCGCGTAAGCGTTTCAAGAAAACCAGTCAATTTTCATCCAACCTCTCTCGAATTTAACTCCACTGCTTACACTTCAAGGGAAAAATGAAGATATCCATAAATACAATAATGAACATCGTGTACATCAAGTTATAATTTAACAGCCAGAAAGACAGACAGGCACACGTCAGAGTTAGGTTTTACAATAGTTAGTTAAGTGTATGCGGATGCTTGTACCTAAAGAATATTCCATAGCCTAACAGTTTTGAAACTTTCAATTAATAAGAAGTAAGTATGCATATAATAGGATTCGTGCCGGGTGTGTATTTCATTACCGACGCTATCTGTACCGGGGTCGAAGGCAGCGCCGCCGCCGTGCCGCCGCGCGACACAAAAACCGAACAATTTGTCGATAGCAATCCGACACGAAAATTATTACGTTTGACGTACCATTTATACATCCATTTGTCATGCATAATAAAGTGTTGTTTGGCGTCCCGGCGGCGGTGTAATGAACGTAGCGTGCGCGGGCGAAATCGGACCGAGCTACCTAGAGCATCGCTTGCCATTATGATAGATTGAGAATTAATTCTCAGTCAGTCAGTGTAAAATACAATTACTGCACAAACATTTTATTCGAGCGGCTCGTAGCTTAAGGGCGCCTTCTTTGCCTTTCATGTCATGGGTTCAATCCCCGCCCCGTACATGCACCACTTTCTTTCTCTTTCTGAGTAAGATAAGTGCACTTCGTCACAAATTTGTGTGTGGTTCGGAGTATGTAAAACTGTAGGTGGTAGGGTTTAAAGCCTTTCGGGTTGGTACCATCGCATTGGATGAAATGACGGTCGAAGCGGCATTGGAAAATGGTCCATGTTTTCCATTCGGCTCTTTTTAGCCATACTCATAAAGGGAAGATCCTGGCAAGGCAGCGAGTTCCTTCACGAATGAGGTATATTAGACTAATTTGACGGTGGGTTTGGTATCAGAATCCACGTCAGTGACACAAAAAAAAAATCGTTAAGGATTAATGACACAATAATCTAAAAACTATGGTATTTTTTCGATCTTAAACCGTACCTCACGTAGGTTCTATGTACAGCTTCTTTGTGTTTATGAATGCAATCTTTCCCTAATATCATTTATCTATGGTCTAGTATATCATCTGCCTGCAGATATTTTTTTATCATTAATGTATTGTCTTTTGATTATTGTATCTCCTTATCACCCAAATTATTTTTATTTTTTTTATTTTAAGCGCGGCATACGGCGCACGCCAGGACCTCACAAGAAAGACGCCCGACAATCTCTTTATTAGATAGGTAGGAACTAATGTTAATAAAATACATATGTAATTTAAACTGAAAGATAAAAAACTTCTTCTTAAAGAGCTGAAGCTCCCGCTGTACCTAAAATACTGGCGGTGTTACCTCTTTGAATTTCGAGGCTTATTGGCCGGACAAAACGTGCCCCGGACCTGGGATCACCGGAACTTTCATTTAAAAGTTTGCCTAACGTTGAAGCGAAAGTTATCGCTTCTGGTGACCATAAACCGAGTGTCTCGACGGCGAAAGCTAAAAACTCAAAGGAACTCGCCACGCAGCTTTATTTTTGATGTTTATGTTCCTATGTAAATAGTCCTGCAATAAAAAAATAGAAGATTAATTTCAAATACTTTAAAATCCAAACCCGTATTCACTTTCTCCGAATTCGCCGCATCATTTTCAGGCGCACTTAATCGAAATTAATTACCGCCGAATTCGTTATCGGCCGCCTGCATTTTGTACCGTGAAAAGATTATAATCGTTCAGAAATAAACATTGACCTAAGCTGATTAGCATAGAGCCGGCTCTGACGTTGGCAGAAGTGCCGCCAAAGCTGTTAACAAATGGAGGCTTTGCATAATTGAATGGGGTATTCTGTAAGCCGCGACATATGGCGGCCCACTTCAACAGAGTTGCCGAGCATTCTCTACGCGTGCGGTCCATAATGTCTGAGTTATATCGGCCATTCGTTGCGGTTTATTAGTGAAATATTGCCGTCATTTTTTAGCTCGCGGATTGGAAAACAATGCGTCGAGTGCTTTTTCAGAAACATGAAAGTGTTCAGTGGCTCGCTCGGAAAATGCGTTGTCGGTAGAATTGATGATATCTTGTCCATGTTTAACTTAATTTACACTTTATTGAGCGCTACATGAAAAGAACAGGGGGTCCATTCAGAGCAAGAGTGAGTTCGAGTTCGGGAGTGAGTTAACCTAAAAATAGCTGGGAAATATATTATTATTTAAATAACGGAACCGTTATTTATACTTCCAACGGATTTACGGGACAAACCAGATTTTTACGTAACTGTAATGATGTTCTAGGAGTGTGGAAACATTAACTATTTAAAAAAGTGAGTTGATATTTAGTGGCGAATTCGAAGTCACTCTTACTCTGAATGGACCCCCAGATTTTAAAATGGCGAAATGTATGTACTGCTTTCTGTTTTCATTTGTTTTTCAACCAAATATATTGCGTTAAAGTGTCCCGTTAGTTACATTAGCAGGAAGGTGACTAAGCATTAAACATATGTATTTCCGTAGACAAGTTGTCAATATACGTCCCGCTGATACAAATACGACTGCCATACCATAATAAACGCTTTATTTACAAAAGTTAGCAAAAAGCAGAATATGTACCAGCTACTAGAAATAATTAAACGGAAAAAAGCCACTTTTCGATAATAAAAGCATCTTATCTAAGAATTTATAATTAACTAGCTGAGATACCCTGCCTCCCATACAACCATATGCACACGTTGCCCAAGCGATAACGATCACATGCCACTTCTCCTTTCGTTTATTTTCTGTGAGTTATTGTTTAGTGCCGATATCCACACAGCCAATACCTTTCCAAAAAGGCAAATGTTAAATGTTAGGCACTTTCTAATGACATTTTACTTGATGTCGGGGAATCTCTTGCAGTACGGTCAGTCTGAGTTCTCACCTAAATCGGCGTTTAGGGAACTTCGAAGTTACGTAAAAAGTCAGACCCCATACAAGTTTTACTACTTTTTCTGTGGTTTTACTTGTTCAAGCTATCAAAATCAAACTCGGACTTCCGATTTGTATGAAAACGCAGAGTTGGCCGTAAACGGCAACGTGATCGTATTCACGGCGACGACGAGTAAGCTGTCAAATCAATCTCGAACTCGCAAATGTTGGTTCGCTTAACGCCCACTGCGCGCACTTTTAAATTTCTCCTTATTTTTTTATTTAATATTAACAATCTTATACATCATACTGTAATTCTTAAACTAAACCAGGTTTGTCTTATAAGAATTACTTACTGTTAACAATGCTTTTTCCATGGGTATAATACGATTAGTTAAAACTTTTACATATTAATGCTATTCAAATAAAAAATATAGAAATGGTTTATAAAATATAAGCAAGATTGTGTTAATTTGGGTGTTAAAGTGTTAGGAGAATGCAATAAAAAAAAACAGACCGTCCATAGACCATTGCGAGATTAGACCGCCGAATTTAATGTAATATGTGTAAGTGAGTTTCAATATACAATTTTTAGTAGGTCTTCTGTTTCTTCGTAGCTTAAGTTTGAAAACACTAGTCGATCGGTTTGGCGTAAAGTGACAAGTCGGACTTGGGGCTCTGATTTTAATTTGTCCTCGATCGTCCCCGCCGCCCTTCCCCGCCCCGCCCCGCCCCGCTGCGCCCCCCGCTTGGACTATCGCCGACCCCCGCAGTGTTTAAGTATGCAAATGTTGGCTCGGGAGATGGGGAATAAGGATTGGTATCCCACGAGGAACGTTGATTTTGAGAAGAGACTATTGAAATGTTAATGTATTTATCGACTGCTCGAGTTATACTATAACAAGAACTGGGGCTGATAGATTGGGCTTAAGGGTGTTAAGACCTATGCACAGTTTTTTTGTACACAGACACCCAAAAGTATTGCACTTTAAGCCGTTTATTTTTGTTTTTGTGTTATTTTTGAGTAGGTAAATATAAGTAGCTATCTACTTATAATTCTTTGATAGTCATAGGTGATATTTATCTAACTACTTACAGCCCTAACAAACAAACGTCTATACAAGGCACCGACTTCAAAAGGTGATTAGAAATTATGAAATTGTGTATAATTAGTTAGGTTATACAATATTTTAACGTATATCATTAAAAGTTACCAATATTTTTTAGTTTTTTAGTTCCGGGGTGTTTTTGAACGCGGTTTTTTTTTCTTTAAAAATAATTTATACTTGATAAGTGTATGAATAAAACGAATGAATAACGTTTGAAATAATCATGAGCTCTTTGGAAGAAAAATCCGCATAGAAAAGACATCAGATAGATAATATTCAAATGTCACACGAGCGGTGCGGTGTGTGACACGAGTACTCGCGGTTTCCTTCCCTTTATGCAAACGATGAAGTTTTTCCGCTCCTTTCAGCAAACTGGCCGCTTTGTTACTTCATGAAGTTTCTGTTCACATAATTATGTCGAGCTGAAACAAACGTTCAGTCCGACGCGACGACTACCTAACTGATTTATTTTACATAGAACAAAACGTTTTTGTTTCCTCCGTAGACTTAGCACGTAAAGACATACGGAGTCAACTGACGGATGAGACCAGCATCATTTCATACAAAATGTATGAAATTATTTTGTATTTATTTAATTATAGTATATACATATATCATATGTATATATATATACCTAACCCAAACCAAATTGTAAATCGCGGTGTTGCTTCAAAATAATGATCTGTAGCTATGTTTTAAAATTTAACTTTGAAATATTGAGGAAATGCAAAGAAAATCAGTGAGTCACCCCTTATTTACCATCAAAAAAGGGTTTTTGTCCGGGTTTTTACTCCCGTTTACTAAACATTTCTATAAATGCACAGGTCACCATGCTTTCTTTATGTAAAACTAGAATAACCATAAAGATTTCACACAAAACCACTTCGCATTCCATGAGCGCGACTACACCGATAACGATTTCAGAAGTTGTCTCATCGGGCAGATGTGTTCCATCTCCCTCTAACTCGCGGTAGTGGTACTTGAGTTCACGTCTCACTCCCACACTTTGTTAATCTTGTAAGCACAGCGCTATGGTTTCCTCGGTATGTATTGCACGGCTACATTGAACTGGATGGAAAACACGGACAATTTTCATTGCCGCTTTGACCATCGTTCATCCAATGCGATGGTACCAACCCGGGCGGGATAAACCCTACCACCTAGTAAGTAAGGAAGGGGACCTACAGCTTAACGTGGAATCCGAACCACGGCCAGCCTCTCTCAACGGTCGAATGGTCACCCATCCAAGACCAGACCGGACCCAGCGTTGCTTAACTTCGGAGAGCGATCGCCGAAGTGTCGCGCCACTGGGCCACTGAGGCTGACAATTCACTAAATACCAACCAGACAGTGTAGTCTCACCGTCAGTTTACTGCTAGGACTGTTTTGCATGACGCGCCTTTTAAACAACTTTTCCCGCGATAGTACGAACTATAACCACCTCGCGTCCATTCAGTCTCGGATACATCCTACCCAATTGAACTAACTGAATCATAACCATATTTAGGTAGCTAATTACATTTTGTGTTCGTTAGTTCGATAAAAGTAAGTTTAGTCCACAGCCTGCAGGACAGATCGCTCGTTACAAACTCATTTCACGAAAGTTGAGCTCGCGTGAGTCCTGTTGAACCTATTTACATAATGGCGCTGCAGTGGCGGGGCGGAGGGGCGGTGCGGCGGAGGGACGGTGAGACACGAACGTACATTACCAGGAAATACGACAAGGAATGCACAGCGGTACTGACATAGGCTGGAAAATTATGATCCACTTCTGTCATGCAATTATTATGAACACAATACAACGTATACAAAACAATTGTATGTATTTAATGGATACCCGCGATATAGCTGAAATTAAGGTCATGCGTCAGGTCGACACCAAGAATCCCTATATGGTCGTCAATACGTACAGTAGTTCCGGGAAGGTCGGAGCTGCCGGACTATTTCTAGAATCCCGTAATAAGGAATCGGGGAAACTGAATTGTTTTTTTTTTTGACGGAAAACCTTGATTAAATTTGAATACTATTCTCCGAAACATTTTCGTCACGAAAATAGCATTGAAAACCCCCATAAAAGGGATTCCAGGAATACGCCTGCTGCACTGAACGTAGTACGCTTTGCACTGAACACGCATGTGAAGTCTTGCTCGCGAGGTTCTGGAGACCCCATCAAGAAACTTTTTCTAGGTATCTTAGAGGCAAACAACGAGGCGCCGACTATCCTCCTCCACTTCAGCCCGGCTTGAGGTCCGGAGACTGGTGTACCTGGCAAGCACCGTGCTGTCATCTGCGGGGTATTTCAAAAATATGAAATATGCATTGATGGTTAGCTATATTTGAAATCTATAACGGCAAATATCGGACGATCATATTCTGTGTTCAAACTTTTTTTACATTAGTTTGTGAATATTGGTCTAATTTGAGAACACAAAGCACTGAAGCCTTACAGTTTTATCCCTATAGCCTAGATCATCGATCTTAATTTTACTTTTTTTACTGTCGAAATTAATTGTGGTTAAACGTTGTTTCACTTACGTCCTTATCAGACTGAACGCAATCAGCTCTTATCACGCCCTTAAATCCAAAAACATCCTCACATTAATTCTAATCTGAAAAATAAGGTTTGCACCGAGCTTAAGAGTCCAACTTAAGAGTACACCTCACCTTGCTCAGTAAATACCCTGAACATATTTTTTCATAAATCCCAACGCTAAGCCGGTGCATGCCATGAAAGGCCTCTTTCAGCGGCTGAAAGAAAAAGTCCTCATTATGCCGGCATTCCGCGTCGACCTCGCAGCCTGTACTTAATTACTTCATTCGAATGTCGCTTTGACGAGGGCGCTTTGCTCCTTATTAACAGGTAACGCGACTTGAGAATTGCATCGTTTGCAGGAAAAAAATGCGCAGAATTGCCGACTCCTTGCAAGTGAATAGTTTTATTCCGCGATAACGAAGGATAAAGGCGACAAACAGATAATGCCTATTAAGGACGGCATAGTGACTGTTCCCGAAAAAATGCCTAAATTGTTGAGAATTACGGGTGGCTAAGCTCAAATGGCAGTGGGCTGGTCACGTCAGCCGATGAGACGACGACCGTTGGAGTAACCGTGTCCTGCACTGGCGGTCGTGGACAGGAAAACGGAGTGTGGGAAGACCACCCGCCAGGTGGGACGACGACATCAAGTGCGTCGGCGGAAAGCAGTGGTTCCGTACCGCTGAGGGCCGGGAGGACTGGAGAAAAAATGGAGAGGCGTATGTCCAGCAGTGGACGCAAACACGCTGACTGACTGACTGACATGATGTGATTGTTTCATTGCAGGTTGATTGCATAAAACGCTTGCTAACAAATTGTGTTTTGATTTCCGATTGGGCCACATGAACCGCGATTACCCAAGTCTCCAGCAGATGTCGCTCGTATCAAGCTGTTTTAATTTGCCTTGTTGACTTGTATTCTTTGAAGAAAAATACTGCTTTATTTACGATACTTGAACAATATTTATATAATCACCTATTTAAGGGTAGGTAGGAAGAGAATGCCCGAATCAGGCCCGCCTTTTGTAAACTGTTTTATAATGGTGTACAACAAATAATGTTGATATTATTTTTATTATTATTTCTTAGTAAAGTATACTAAAATTAAAAAGAACTTTTTAATTTTTCACCCATACGGAGCAGGCAAAATTAGACCAGGTGTGTATTAAAAAAAATTATATCTATAGTTTCCTACGCTTGTTTCATAGAGGAACATTCAAGTTGACACCGCTTTTTTCGCCCATACAAGAATGAAAAAAGAAAGCAACATAATAATTACAAAATTCTAAGTTCAATGGTCCCTTGAAGCTGATATAAATCAATCTAACTAAATTAACCCAATCAAAAATTATGGTCACTTATGCAGCTCATTTTGAGACTCTCAAATAAATCAAAAACTATTGGGCACTTCCCGTCGATCTAGAATAATGAAAATTAGCAAGAAGCATGGTCTTACGGCACAAGTACAGAAAAAAATCTAAAATATGTAAATGTTTGGTAATTTCACAAAAAAAATACAGTCGATTGAGAACCTCCTCCATTTATGAAGTCTGTTACAAAACCACGAAACTTAGTCTAAGTTGCCCGGAATCCTAGTTGCCCGAGTCAGACTCGCACGTGTCTGGGATTTGACATGGATGGCTAATACCAAACATCTACCGTTATGATATTAATCCCATACACCATATTCCCGAAGGAATTAGGTGCCATGCCAGGACCTTCCCTTTATGAGCACGGCTACACTGAACTGGATGGAAAACACGTACAATTTTTATGGTATTAACCCTGGCGGACTTAAGCCCTACCACCTAGTAGGGGATAGTTTTACATGGATTCCAAACCATGGAGCATCTCGCATTCGTGTAAATGCAACGCATGCACTTATCTAACTCAGAAAGGGAAATAAAGTGGTGCATGAACGGGCGAGGATTGAACCCAGACCTCTGGTATACTAGTCAAGTCCCGCGCCGCTAGGCTACGAGCAGCTTAAACAAGGCTACGAACCGCTCTCTTATCATTTTATATTGTCATCTTACTGATAACAATAAATGATGAAATGTGAGCCTAAGCCTAAATCCTGTTTTTTTATAATCAATTCCCTCTCACTCTGATATATTTAAAAATAATGGCAATTCTCCACTCCGATGTATTTTCATATCAAGTCATCCGTGCTGAGCTAAACGTGACGGTAAGACCTGGTGGACCATTATGGTATGAAGTGAATTAGAATTCGGCGCTAATAAATACACTTTCCATTATCTCAAGTTTCTGGTCCACTTTTATTTTAGATGAATTGTAAAAAGCCAGTAAAATTGCCCTTTAAATACCTACATTGAAAGGTAAAATGAACGGTTACTTTAAACTTTGATTTGTTTTTATCCCTTTAACGGCAACTAAAATATCTCACATAAAATGCAACATGATTCGCATAATAATAAATTCGGCTCGATTTATAAATAAATACTTTCAATAATTTAAGACAAATAAAACTCATTTAAGTGCTCTGTGGGTGTTTAAAATATTGTTATACCACAGCTTCCACGGGTTTGCAAATATTCCACATAAAGCAATAAACTACCTATTGCATAAAGAAACTATAACAAAATACAGGATGCACGTCAATGACAATACATTACAGATAGAAATGGGCAAGACGTGTCGCGATAATGGAACAGAGTCCCGGGAGGGAGAGATAGAGCGAGTGAGTGCACGACGTGAAGGCGAGCGCGCCCGAGGTGGCCCGGGTGGTTTCGGGACGTGTAAATCAAGATGGCGCTGCTGGCGGGGACACGTCACGAGATGGAGAACGATAGGGAGCTCAGCCCGGAGAGGATCACTTACTTCTCGGAAGCGAGTTACGGTGAGAAGTTTTTTTTCGTTCCGCGCCGCAGAGAGGTGAAAACCGAACGAAACTTGTGCAAAGAGGACTTGTGCGTCTGTCACTCACATTTTCATACGTTCTAAATGGTTCATAGTATATTATTAGGTAGATATCTGGCATATAGTTTCCAATATGAGTAATATAAAAAGCTGTAGCGTCACTTGCGCCCGTTTTCACCACTTTGAAAATCCCAAAGTTACCTTTAGTTTACAACCTGTTAATATAAATTGTAACCGAAAGTTAACTACCGGCCAGGTAGCTGGAGGTGGTTAAATAAGGGAAAAATAGAATATGATATGGTAAAAAAAACTATGGCAAGTGACGCGTCGCAGGAACTAACTGTTTTGTACATTAATTGAAAAAAAATAAGTGAAATTCGACAAAAAAGTAAAAGACACTAATTAGTGCACGGTCCCAAAATATAGGAGAGTACATTTTATATGTTTATTTGAACAAGACGCAGGGGAAGTTTGCTATTGTGATTGGTTCTATTGAATCTATCTATCTAATCTATTGAACTGATTTGCGCAAAATGTAAGACAAACCTCTCTATCCTAGAAAGCTTTCAAATAAATAAATAAATAAACGGGTAAAAGAAATCTGCTCTAATTACATTGAAGGTTTTTAATAAAGGCGAACAACATATGGAAGATATTTTGTATGTTCTCAACATTTTAAGAATATTTGAATTGAATTTAATATGAGTATTAAATGTTAAAAAGTAAAATAAGAAGTTTTAACCAACTTGAATAATAAATTTCCATGTATTTTATATTTTTTATTAATAGCGCCATCTCTCGGATGGTGGTCGAACTGGCTTCTACGCTAACGCAGAGAAACTTCCATCTCTACCGGGTCAAAACAACTCTGCCTCATAGATGGCGCTGTTATATTCCGCAGACCTTGCAATAAAAATGTTCATCCAGGGAAGTCTCCAAAAATATTGATTTTGCCATTTTAGTTACTCAAATTACCTGCGTTCACTTGTAAATACGGTACAAAGACGTAAACTTGTGCCAAAATATACTTAATAAATAAATAATATCATAGAAAGCAATGCTTATCGGCACGAATGCGAATAGGTATATTAAAAATAGTGAAACAGAAACAAAAATTTACTTATTACCGGCATTCTAAAATTACTCCATGTCATCTGTTTTCGCCATTTTTTGATAGGGCCGATTTTTCAATCCTCAGATAGTACTTTCGGATTGATAGTAGAAATTCACGTTTGAATTATATTTTATATCACAATTATCTGACTATAATTTTAATAATAAACATATGCACCTACTATATCGGATGGATAAGGAGAAGCGTAAATATTTCCATAAAATAGTTATCTGGCTGTTTATGAGGGTATTATAAAATCAGCCCTTAATAATCATTGCCCTTTAATCCATTAAATCACCAATCATTGAAATCTAATTTTTTATATATCCAAGACCGCTCTAGACCCAATGCGGCTGCAGCTAGCCTCGTGATAATTGGTATTACGTGTAAGTCTGAGCCTGGAATAAATCCTCATTTTCCAACGCTTTTATTTACGTCCAGAGTACGTAAGTTTACTTGTCATTCATGCACATATAATATATTTTTGCTGTGTGCATGATCATAAATATTATTATTATATTTATCTTTTCTGTAAAGACACGCCTTGAAAAAAAAATACAAATACAAATGACAACAGCCCTTGAAATTTACTTTATTTATATTTAAACATTATTAATTATCAGATACCAATACCAAATGATTCAATGGTCTGGATATTATTGAAATTTAATAGTTTTAATGTATTTAATGTATACGACATTCCAGTCACCAATAATTTGAGGCTATGCTGCGACATCAACATTAAAGTAGTGTAATCAGATTATAAAAATAAAATTAGAAATAGTTTTTACCTGGAACCAAGTTCGATTTCTGCTTCCGACGAATGTCTAGACCAAAACATTTCTGAATGTTTTCAAAAGTTGATTACAATGCCTCAATGTAAATATTTTTGTATTGTATTGCAATGTAAATATTGCAATAATTCCAGCACCTCTTACTTTAGCCACTGGCTATTTTCGTTTCCGCAATTTATTAACTCTGGAATTTAAATTCTCCAACACAAAAACTTCCGGGAACGAATGTGTGCATTTGGTTTTCGATTTGAGATGACAGAGTGGGGCCTTTGTATGTCGTGACGTGAATCAAAATATGTGCTAAACCAGGCATCCAAGTCTACTTCCATACAGGCATGCTCTGTATGGAACTAGACTTGGATGGCACCACACATATATACTTATGTATCACATCTTCGATTATGACATTGTAATATAGATAGAGTAATTAGAAGCATACTATCCCACGGTAACTAAAAACACGAACTGAAATACAAATATGGATTTCATTGCAGCTTCGACTACCATCATTCATTCAATGCGATGTTTTCAACGCGAGTGGCTTGTAACCTACACCTTGTAAAGTATGATGTAGTCTTGCATAGGTCTCGAACCATGAAATGACCTGCATTCTAAATTAAAATGCACATTTCCATTTGGATAAGAAATAGTTACGAGTAAAAATAAAGAGTTATGCACCCGGTATCGAACCTGTGGCTTTTGACACTAGAGAACCCATTAACTGTTAGTCCCAGGTTATGGTCAGCGTTAAAAGGTTTCATCGCCATCAATAAACAGGCGGTCACTGTAAATATTACTGGCTTATCATTGCTCTCGAAATATTTGAAGTACCCGATGAAAATAATACTTATCTGATAATTACGCTTCCCATACAAACGTAGTTTTTTTGCAGCCTGACATGGATTGCTAATACGACACAACTACTGTTGTGACATTCCCGAAGGAATTAGGTGCCATGCCAGAACCTTCCCTTTATGAGCACGGCTACACTGAACGGGATAGAAAACATGGAACATTTTTCATCGCCACAGTTTCATCTGATGCGGTGGCACCAACGGCGGAATTAACCCTATCACCTATTAGGGGAAAGGGAACAGTTTTACATGGGTTCCGAACCATGGAACAGCTCGCATTCGTAACGAATTGCACTTATAATTAATTTAAAGAAATTAATTTAAAGAATTATACTTAAAGAAAGTGATGCATGACCGGGGATTTGGACCCATAACCTCTTGCATGAAAGGAAAGTCCACTAGCGCCTATATCACGAGTTCTACAACTTACTTAATACGAACTTACTAATCATTTAAAAACCGCTGTACCTTGGTACAGTACACTGCCCCCAGTGGTGGTCTACTGTCCTGATATCTAATATTAGGCAATAAATATCTTTGTGTATTGTTTATTGCATCGTATATAAAAAAACTCTTCGAAGTTTATTGTTTGCATTGTAAACAAGAACCATTAACCAAAGTTACGGAAGTTACAACCTGTATTTCGAAAAAAAAATACGATGTGCATTTGATTTACTGCCCTAACAATTTCACATACTCGCACCCAAAGAAAATAATCTATTTTGTTTACTTGATTCATTAAACAGTTTAGTAGGCTATAGGATAGCCCTCATCTCATTTGCATTCAATTGATTTACTTATGCATAATTAAAACAAATGCACAAACTGAACGCACAAAGCCCATTAAGCTTTTGGAACCTAAAGCTTCGGAAGTCTGGTAATGGCTGGCGCTCACTGTCCCGCTGCCTGCCCATCAACCTCCCCCCCCGCCCAACCCCCCCCCCGCCCCGCCCCGCCCCACCCCCCCCCCACCCCGCCCGCCCAAGCGTCATCGACATTCGCCGCCCTTCATGAAGTTTGTTATTTACGAGCTTTTTTCCGCCCTCGACCGACGTGCAGTGACGGTGTGGTAGGCAAAGAATCCGTCATACAAATTAACTTTTCATGGTTTTACGTATTCAGTGGGAAATATTTTAACTGCAATGGCACCGAACCGACTTATATGAATTTGATTACACTATGATATTCCGAAATAATAGAAACAAAAAATATTTCTGTATTCAATAAATACAGATATTTGTTTACATCATAATTTTTATGTTTAGAATGGTTTTATTAATTATATATATATATATTAATATGTGTGTCACTGTGTGCTCATGTTAAATGCTGAAATTGGAAAAAATTGGAAAGTAAAAGTTTCCCTTAGATGACTTTTGTCATATCGGGAAAAAATTGAGAATATAAATCCTTTTGAATTTTTTAATTCTTGATCCTAAGACGATAACAATTACAACGCATATTTAAAATATAAACCAAAATTTCGGTATAAAACACGCTTTCAGATTTTCCCTAAAAAATATTCCCCAAAAATGAAACAAGACCGAAACATTTCGTGTCAAGAATACTTCCTCGGCCCTTGTTCATCGGAATAAATGACAAGGGACATTTGAAAAGCAGGAAAGCACAACGCGCAGCAACAAAGGCCGCCGGCTCCGCCACTTCCGGTCGGCGCTCGCGAGCCGCTCGCCTGATTACAAACATCCGGAAAATGTAAAAATGTTTAAAATTTACCAAACAAACATTCCCTCGCCTTCCCCCACCCGCCGAACCCCCCGCCGCGCCGGGAAATGTCTTTGTCGTTCAAATTATTTCGAGGTTGGCACAGTTGTGAAGTGCCTAACCTTAATTGTTTGTTTGGAGCGCGACCTTAGAAATTGGGGTTTTCCCTAAGAGATAATGTAGTTTTGGCATTTTTTAGGGTTCCGTACCCAAAGGGTGAAAACGGAATCCTATTACTAAGCCTCCGCTCTCCGTCCGTCCGTCCGCCCGTCCGTCTGTCACAGGGCTGTATCTCTTGAACCGTAATAGGTAAGCAGCTGAGATTTTCACAAAGTATGTATTTATTTTGCCGCTATAACAACAAATGGGTAAAATAAAAAAAATATAAAATTTAAACGGGGGCCATACATTGTTTGTGTTAAATCTTGTACAATGGTACGGAACCCTGTGTGTGCGAGTCCGACTCGCACTTGGCCGGTTTTTAGGATAGTGGCAAGTGTTTGAGCGTACCGGGCACCGTGTTCTGAAACGTTTTAACGAGAAGTTTGAAAGGTTCTTAGTAGGTTTAATATCCATCCATACATACTCGTCACTATCACTACATAGTATAAAACAAAGTCGCTTTCTCTGTCCCTATATCACTATATCCCTATGTACGCTTAAATCTTTAAAACTACGCCACGGATTTTTATGCGGTTTTTTTTAATAGATAGAGTGATTGAATAGGAAGGTTTATATGTATAATAACATCCATTAAATAGCGGAAAAATACTGTTATTTTTTAGTTTTCCAATGTGATGTCGTAAAAAATTTCATTTTTTCGGCTTACATTGCAAACGCAGGCTGAACCCTACGAGATTTATCAAAATAACGTACTAAGGTATTGTACACATTGAAAAGGTCTACAGAAAACTCCGCGATGGTATATGTCTATCTCTTATGGATATCCCACAATAACATTTTTTTGTCATTTACTTTTTACGACAAATAATGGCTAATTTTCAAAGTGATTTTAACCAATACAGCGTTAATCCTTATCCAATTAAATACCTTTAATACATTTTTGATTTAATATAGATCTATATGGCCCGTTACAGCATATGATTTAAATGAGTATTTTCGAAGATATTACAAATTTAAAAATTGCGGGACGTAGCGTTTGCGGCATAGGTACCGGCCCGCCGGGGCGGCGGGAGCGTGCCTATAAATAGTGCGTCGGAGGCCGCGGTTCTCCCTATAGCACTTTGAATTTATTATTTCTCTAATATCTCATAATCATCTAATAATAATATCTAAGTTTTTTTTTATTTAAAATATTTCAATATAGGAACTCTACGTAAAAATAATGTGTATCATTGTGTCAAAATAATATTTTTTTAAATGATATTATGCCCGTGCAAAGCCGGGACGGGCTGCTAGTATATTATAAACGCGAAAGTAACTCTTTATGTCTGTTGCGTTTTAAACAACTTTTTTGTAACTTTACTGCATGCAAATAATTTTGGTATCACGTACAAAGTATGTATATTAACTTGCAATCTAGTATTACATTATTATCATATGATGTGTATATTCAAAAAAGGTTATTATGATTCATTCCAGAATGGAACGAGTGAAGCCTTCGTGCATCACACGACGTAAGGCCGCAACCGGCGGCGGGCGTCGCGGCGGCTGCGGTGTCGGACGTGACACGGAGATACGTGACGCGACACCGGAATATATTCAGTGACACGGATGCAAGTACAGTGCATATGTGTTGCAGGGTACGTCACTCGAACTATTACTAACATCACACTGCTTCTATTTTCAAAATAATAATGACAGCGCGCCAAATTTTGGTGAAACGTCAGTTTGTTTCATTGTTTTTAAGAGAGCGAAAAGAGCGGGAACAATTTGATAATACATTTTCGGCAAAGCCGTCTTCGTGCAGCCTGCAATGTCTTTGCCGTGCCAAACGAGGTTATATCGAACAATAACAATGATTATCTTAAAATTCTGTGCTTTTTAGCATTTTCATAAAATTTTTAATAAACCGTACTTCAATTAACCAAATAACATCATTTTCAATTGTTAACACTTCGAGTGACGGACCCTGTATACATTGTGAAGATATGTTTACGCACGACGGAACGGAGACGGTGTATGCGTTTTGAGTGATTAAGGGCCTGGTACTAGCCAAATCGCAAAGTTAGACGAGGCACCCCAAGTTAACTAACTAAGTCTGACGATTATAAGTGTCATTCTTACAATATATGATTCCTTGTCTGGGAATCGAATGATTTTCGTTAATGTATGTTTCCTTTTTCTATACAAAATACATTGCGGAAACGGTGTCCATTTCCGAACTTTTTTGACTAAATGTAGAAATCTAAAAGCAAATGGAATTTTTTGTTTATGCATATATGCTGTTTTTGCTTATATCTAGAAATCGAATTACTTTCAGATTTCTAATGAGAAAAATCAACTTTTTTATTTTTATTATTATTTAAATAAATGATGGAAAAAAAAAATAATAACAATCCATTATCAGTCTGGAGTTCTATTTGGATTTGCTGAAGCGTTTCACTACATATTATTACATTTGTTAAAAAGTGCATTTGTATGGCGCGAGTAGTTGGCTAGTCCTAGCGCCTTAACTGAATTGAAAGGCGACTACGCCCACACTCGGAAACTACACCATAGTTATTTGGAATTTTCACATTTATTTCCAAAGAGTAATAGAAAGAGTCATATTTGAAAAAATAAATGTCAGCTTGGTGAGGTTTTCATTATGTCACTGGACAAGAATGATAAATACTACACACAACATAACCTAACCTAACCCGCCGTCATGATATTAGCCATGTCAGGACCTTCCCTTTATAAACACGGCAACAGTAAATAAATTTATATTATAAAAGTATCAGTAATTACTTACAGCCCTATTCAGAGTGGGCGGACTCACTTTAATTCGCCGGACTAAACCGGTTTTTGTATGGTTAGTCCGGAGCTAATCTCGTACTAAGTTTTGACAACTTTTAAAGTTTATTCGTAAATACCTCTTTAAGGGGGTTAGTGCGTCAAACTAATCGGCACCACGGGCGTACGTAGCTTTTCCTACTTTAACTCCTTACAAAACTATAAAGTGAAATACAATAAAAACTGTATTGGTGATCACATTAAGCGTTTGTGTATTTAATCTCAATTTAAACAATAATGAAATAAGTTGAAATATACTAGATAGTGGTGACGGTGTGTGCAATAAGTTCTCATTTACAATTAGCATTTATTGCGCTATACCTAACCTTTTGTAAAACTCGTTTTATGACATTACATACATAACTGCTTTATATGCCAATACAGTTATAGTTAGTAACTTTCTACTTTGAGAAATTGCGACGACCGACCGTGGCGCCATCTACATGCGTACAAACCTCCATTAGGTTGTCTTGCTACGAACTCGTCCTTAAGGACACGGCCAGTTGTTTTTATAGATATTAAGACTGCCGAACAACAGCTTTTATGGACAAAAAAACATTAAAAAATACAATCGAATTGAGAACCTCCTCCTTTTTGAAGTCGGTTAAAAACGAATCATAGGCACCGAAGGCACATCACTAGCGCAGTGAGGCGCCGCGTCCCCCGGTGGTCTCTCACGTCAAGCCGTCCATAGTTTATGTCCTGTCAGTTGGTTGAGTTATAGCCGTCGCGCAGACCGTGATGTGCTCGCAAATTTATGAGTGGTCGTTCGATTTGGTTAGCGGTACATGTTTTGTCCCTCCAGATGTAATTTTCTTGTCAATGGTTGGATGTTTCATGTTTATTATTTTACAGTTAGAGAGGAAGCATTTGCACTGGAGCTCTTTGGAGGATTTTGGAGTTTAAGGTTTGTTTCAAAGTTCGAAAATATGGGAGGGGTGATTCTTCTATGGAAATAGACTCCTAATGAAAAGCATTTCAGACACAATCTACCACTGATCTGAGCCAAAGAGGTGGCAAGAGTTATTTCATAATTTGAAGGCACCAATCTCGTCAGGCTTCCTGGCATATTTATTTAAAATGTACAAAAGGCATCACCCTAGACGCCACATATTGGACTTTGACCCACATACATTTTACTTGCGAATGCCAATGGCTACTGTGGCGCTGAGGGTGATGCGCTCTGTTTCTTGAATTTTAACAGAAATATAAAAAAAACACCTAAATCGCTTTTGAACCTGCATTTATCTCAGGAGTTTAACCATTACGATCTCTTCCCATACGTAGGAACTTATGCACCGATATAACCTATTACTACAGCCGATGGAGTCCCTACCATTAGTTTTTCCTCTATCACTTAGCATTTACATATTTTCTGCAGATCCGCATGTATCCCAATTTATTTTAACTGTGGCTTACTAAATTTCTACGCGACAATCACAATTATTTGATGCGCCAATGCCGATTTTGTGGAATCAGAAAGTTTCTATTGCCGTGCATATTTTTAAGTAAGAACAAGTAAAAGTTTATTAGAAATATCAAAATACAGGCAACTGCATCCGCCCCGCCATGTTTGTTGAACGCGCATGAAACATGAGCGAGATAGAGCGCGTAAACACGCTAGCACGCGCACGTGTTCTCAGGGAGGTAACGAAATCACATAAGTATTTTAGGGTTTGTAAGAACGACTTACGGTGTGTCGATAATGCATGACGTTTTGGACAAAACGTTTGGTCCATCTTCCTGTGCCGGAGGCGGTCAACCGGGAAATATCAGTTTGAGATGTGTCATAAGTCGTTCTAAACCCTAAAATAAGTGTTAATCAGGGTAATTTCAAATCAAAGAAGACAAATAATCTTAGGTTACGACCTATTTGGACATGTTTATTTATATTTGATACATTGATTGACAGGGATGGAAAACTGAGGAATTCGTTATTATCGTGGGTTTATTCTCCGTTCATATTTGGGTGTTCACTAAATTTAATTTATTCTAACTAGTTCACGTATTCGCTTCATTTAACTAAATAGTTACTTACAATGTTTTGGGCAAATTGAAATATAATATCAAAAAGACTATAATTACTGTTTTGGAGGGTAAATATGGTCAGGACGTTTGAATGGAGAAATATTTTGATTGTTATAAATACGTCAATGGGTCTTTAAAGTATTTCCGAACGGTTAAAAGTTTATGTTCCACCTCTCGTCTGCGGTGTTGCAACCTTACTTTAACCACTTTCAACTGAAGTAATCCAAATGCTTGACACACTGACGTACTTATTGCGCGAATCAATCTTCAACCGCCAGTCTCCGCCGCGCCAACATGAAGTATAATAAAAAGTAATCATCGCAACTCTCTCGCGAGATGGCGCTGGCGGTTGTATTTAATTAAATCTCGCGCGGCAGATGGCGCCGCGAGACACGAGACGTCACGGGCGGCGGGCGGCGCGACGCGGGGACGTGACGTCACGGCGGCCGACGGCGCCATATTTACTTCACGTCAGCGGTTGACAGGAGCCACCCGGCGCGGCGCTCTTATTGCGACACGCACCCGGGACAGCGATCCCTTAAACTGTTTGCTGAGTTGGTTCATTCTATTAAATCGTTTTAAAGGGTATGTCTTTGATTTAATTAAAATTACGGGTGATATTTTAAAATATGCATGGATTAAATGAGCAGCTCGTAGCGAAGACGACTTGCCTTCTTTGCCAGAGGTCATGGGAGCAATCCCCGCCCCGTTCTAGCAGCAGTTTCGTTCTCTTTCTGAGTTGGATAAGTGCATTTCGTCACGAACGCGAACTGTTTCATTCGGAATCCATGTAAAATGTAGATTCCTATAGGTTATTGGGTTTTAGCCCGCCCGGCTTGGTGCAATCGCAATGGATGAAAGTATGTCAGCCTCAGTGGCCCAGTGGCGCGACACTTCGGCGATCGCTGAACCGAAGTTAAGCAACGCTGGGTTCGGTCTGGTCTTGGATGGGTGCCCATTCGGCCGTTGAGAGAGGCTGGCCGTGGTTCGGATTCCACGTTAAACTGTAGGTCCCGTTCCTTACTTACTAGGTGGTAGGGTTAATCCCGCCCGGGTTGGTACCATCGCATTGGATGAACGATGGTCGAAGCGGCAATGAAAATTGTTCGTGTTTTCTATCCAGTTCAATGTAGTCGTGCAATATAAGGAAGGTCCTGGCATGGCACCTAGTTCCCATGTGGTGTGTTGGGCTAATACCATGACAGAAGGTGTGGTATTAGCCATCCAAGTCCAGTCACAAAAAAAAAATGGTCGAACGCGTAAAGAAAAATTGTCCGTGTTTTCATGTGGCTCAATGCAGCTGTGTTAGCACGGCGCCTAATTCCTTCGGGAATGTGGTGTGTTAAACTAATTATCTTGACGGTGTTTCTAGTATTAGCCATCTCAATCTATAAAATAATGGGACGGGTTGATAACAGATAGCTCTAGTGATATCTTTTTAACCTGCTGACTTTTTCATATGATGCAAGAAATTCCTGCCATGTTCTATAGCTGCAACAACAATTTAGCACTAAATATGGCTTTACAAGCCACTACTTAACGCCCTAACTGACAGATTTAAAAGACATTATGTGTTAAGAAAAAATATATATTACTGTAATCTTAGCGTAAAGTTTAAATTCGCCTTAGAAAATATTTAAAATGTAAGGAAGAAGGAACTGGAATAGACTTCAACGAATGGTATATGCATCTAGAATCGACTGTGAAGCACGGATACATGAGTACAATTAAAGAAAGAATACTTACCTGATATTCATTGGTAGAAAATATTGTAGGTACTCAGGAGAGTGGTGAATACTCACCTGAAAAGAAAGAACACGTTTTTATATTAAGGCGCTAGGACTAGCCAACTACTCGCGCCATACAAATGCACTTTATAACAAATGTAATAATATGTAGTGAAACGCTTCAGCAAATCCAAATAGACCTCCAGTCTGATAATGGATTGTTAATATTTTTTTATTCCATCATTTATTTAAATAATAATAAAAATAAAAAAGTTGATTTTTCTCATTAGAAATCTGAAAGTAATTCGAAACAGCATATATGCATAAACAAAAAATTCCATTTGCTTTTAGATTTCTACATTTAGTCAAAAAAGTTCGGAAATGGACACCGTTTCCGCAATGTATTTTGTATAGAAAAAGGAAACATACATTAACGAAAATCATTCGATTCCCAGACAAGGAATCATATATTGTAAGAATGACACTTATAATCGTCAGACTTAGTTAGTTAACTTGGGGTGCCTCGTCTAACTTTGCGATTTGGCTAGTACCAGGCCCTTAAACAGCAGCGAATAGACACGTACATACGATTTTATATTAGTTATTGTTCTCTTATGTTTATTCGGTATGAAAATTTAATTGAATTAATTAACAAAGTCAGTCAGTCATTCAGTCAGTCAGCGTGTTTGCGTCCACTGCTGGACATACGCCTCTCCAATTTTCCTCCAGTCCTCCCGGCCTTCAGCGGTACGGAACCACTGCTTTCCGCCAACGCACTTGATGTCGTCGTCCCACCTGGCGGGTGGTCTTCCCACACTCCGTTTTCCTGTCCACGGCCGCCAGTGCAGGACACGGTTACTCCAACGGTCGTCGTCTCTTCGGCTGACATGACCAGCCCACTGCCACTTGAGCTTAGCCACCCGGTGTCCAATATCGACTACTTTGGTACGTCGGCGAATTGCCTCGTTGCTCACCATATCCCATATCGATATTCCCAGCATGGCTCGCTGGGAAACTTTCAACCTTTGGACAACTGCGACCGTCAGAGTCCACGTTTCACATCCGTACGTCATAACCGGGAGGACGCACTGGTCATATATCCGGGTCTTTAAATTTTGCGGAAGGTCAGACCTCAGAGCGTATTTAGGCTTTCCGAAGGCAGCCCAACCCAGTTGAATTCGTCTCTCAACCTCCTTAGTCAGTCCTTGTCTACCAAGCCGCAGAATTTGGCCGAGATATACGTACTCTTTAACCTATTCGATCCCTTCTCCGTCGATAACGATTATTTTAATTATTAATTAACAAAGGTGGCGAAGAAAGAAATATGGTTCCCCACTGATTTACGTTGCCAAACGTAGTATGAAACCAATTTAATAATAAATGCAAATGCTTCTTCAAAGGACAAATTTTAAATAACGTGCACGTAAAATTATACAAAATACTACGACAATAAACATTTAAATGGTTGTATTATACAGATGTCAAAGATCTTACTAATGTTTAGGTAAAGTATTTTTTAAGACGTTTATTACCTCAGCACTTTCGACTATGTGAACCGATGTTGATGATTCTTTTTTTATTGGAAAGGATGTTCTTCGTGGGTAGTTTGATGAGAGTTTGCTTAGGTTTTAATTATGGGATCCATGAAAAAGTAACGCAACTATTCAATTCTTACGTGTAACCATATTCAGACAAATTAGTGAACTAGATTCAATTACTACTACAACTAGATTCACTAAAAATAAAAAATTAACAAAAATTAAAAAGTTAAAAAAAGTATTGGAATTATTGTACTGTACGATTATTGTTAAGGAGTAGCTGTCAGCCAAGGTAGCCCAGGTTCTCTCGCCTCTCGCCTCGTCAAGTCGCGCGTGCGACGCAAGCACATCTCACTTGCCTTGGCTGACACCGACTTAAAAAAACAATAATCGTAACTACAATAATTGCCTTTTTTTTTACTTTTTAGTGCATATTAATTTGTTTTCGAATACTTTTTTGAAGTCGGTATTTTTTTATAATTTTTTTTGACAAATATTTTCGTTGGAAGCGTGGATGAAGGCGATAAAAATAGAAACAATAGTACAACTATATTGTGAAAACGAATGTATATGGAACAGTACTAGCGTGTATTATAAGATGAAACTTATGAGGAATTAGACATTTATGTGAATTAGGCTTTAAGATTACGCGCGCTAGCATTAGCATTCCGTGCAAATATTGAAGTTTCTTGTTGACTCGCGATTTCATTAAGTTAGTTGTGCCGTCGAGGATTACAGGAGAACGGCATTACTGTCTCCTCCAGGTGACGATAATTAACCTATGCTTTATATAAATTTACTTTAACTTGTCAAATCGTTATCGTTATCGTAGTCAAGAGTTTGCTCCTCACCAATGTATATAATGTTCTTATAATAATGTTCTTTGTGAGCAGTAGTAATCAATCAATCACTGTAAACTAGTTTGTTAGTATCACTGGAAAAAAATATATACAATGACCAACCTGACGAAGATTCTTGTCGGCTCTTCTTCGCCAGAAGTAATCGAACCGACAGGAAAAAAAAAGACGAATCCGAGTGTGTAATATACATCTAATGGAGGGAATAAAGAAACTGAAACTGAAACTGAAATGATGCGGCAAAGACATGCGATTTTTATTTTATTTATTTGAATTGTGTTATCATGATTTTTATAGAACTGAAAATGGATGGCTAATGTGACGAAGATTGTAAATTAGCCCGTTACATTGCATTTTCGAAGGACTTTTTCTTAGCACTTTTCCATTAATAAGCACTGAATGGAAAATGTTGTCACTTTAACAATTTTTAATTATTTGCGGTGGTACATATCCGGCCGTGCTTTACTCTAGTACCTAATAAGTAGGAATAGGTTGCATGGGTTCCGAGTCATAAATGTGTCGATGATAATTTGATATTCAATACGAGAGGGTAAAATAAATGTCCTGGTAGGCCACGAGGCACTTGTCAAATCACACCAGTGGTAGCCAGGGATGATATAACGGTGTACGGTTCGGTCAAATCGTATTTATTTCGTTTATTCTTCAGACATATTTTTATAAATGCTTTGTAGGTAGCGGTGTGTTCTTTTGGGTCGCCGATAGTTCTACTTTCTTCTGCTCAGCATATTTTTATTATCCTAAGACACCTCATGGGAATTAGTGCCATGCCAGGACGTTCTTAATATTGCACGGCTATATTGAATTGGATAAAAAAAAGGAGGACGTTCAATGCTATGGTACGAATCTGGGCGGGATTAACCCTAGTTAGTAAATTAAGCGTTCCTTTAACTTTTTAGAGTGGGACAATTACAGCCGTAAACCAACACGTGGGTCAATGTCACCATCCGGTAGGAACATGTTAAAATGGGTAGAGTAACGAAATTTCCATCAAATCTGAAAATCCCAGTCGCAACTTTGTCATAACTGAATAAAATTATATTTATTTATTACATAATGCGTACGGAAAAAAAAACTATTCACATTTTCAATTTTCAGATAGCAGTTTCAGAGGACTCGTTTTAGGGTAGGTAAAGTGGTTAACTAATAATTATTATGTCATTAATAAAATGTGTTAGTTCGATAAATTATATTGAATAGTGTGCCCTTATCATCGTCGTAACTTAGTTATTGACAAATTATTCAAAACAGGGAGATGATCTCAAACAACGAATCATTATGTCTCTGTTTGCATACATAAGTATATGTGAAGATTAGCGATATTAATGGAACTAAATAAACGTGAGATTGAGTGAACTGGCGCGGCACGAGCGGAAGTGTGAGCGGAAGCAGGGGTTGTGAGGGTCGCGTCGTTGATTTATCCGAGCATTCGGTGTCGCAGCCGCCGCCACCGACTGCTACGGCCGACGAGTGACGAAGGACAAGAGCGGCGGATTTAGTTATATTACATGCACTGGCAGTAGCGCCGGCCAGTCAGTTTGTCTCTTGTCACTCAACGCCCACATACACGCCAAAACACCCTCACACACCCTAACACCCTTACACACAGTCACACACCCTCACATCCTTACACACCAACACACCCCCAACAACTAGGTGTTGACTGAAAACCAGCGTCGCCTGATTGTGGTAGCATGCTGCAGCATTTGTGAGTGCGAACCACAGGCTTAGAATGTAAAGACATACAGAGTCAACTGACGGATGAGACCAAAACCGTTTCATACAAAATGTCCTGAAAAATTTTTTTATTTAAAAAATAATCGAAATCGTATGTAGCTCCAAAATAATAATCTGAAGTTATGTTTTAAGTTGTACTTTGAAATATGGAGGAAATTGGCGTTTACGCTAAACAGATCGACTGCCATTTTCAAATGTATGGAGAAATTGAAGGGCGCACGCAGTGGGAGTTAAGGGAATTAACATTTGTGAGTCCAAGTTTGTTTCGACAGCTTACTCACCGTCGCCGATAGTACGTTTACGTTGCCGTTTACGCTTACTTCGCGTTTTCATACGAATCGGAAGACCGAGTTTGACTTTGACAGCTTGAAGAAGTAAAAAACTATTTAGTAAAACCTTATATGGATTTTGACGTTTTTACCTAACTGCGAAGTTTCGTAAACGCCAATTTAGATGAGAACTCGGACTGACCACTCAGTTCCCTTACGAATCCGCTTACTACTGTTGTTCACGAGTTCCAAAGACACGTATGTAAGAATACGGAAAAACTTCACCGGGCGCAATTTAGTACAACAAAGATTCGATGTTGTCCATCGCGAATTCGTAAGCAAACTGATTACCATCAGTGAGTTACCACTAACACGTAGATCTGCTGCCGCTATACGGATGAGTTTCAGTCGCCGCTCCCGTCCTTGCCTACTCTATGTCAACGTCGGACTAATACCCTGGAAGTAATATGTCACCAGTCAACTGTCTGAGCGAACGTCGATACCCGAATCTGTAGAGATTAGATCGGTTCATGTGGCGCTGCGACCCTGCTAATAACACTGTCGAGATACACACGTGCTGATATGTACCATCACGCAGTCGGTTTGTGGGTGTAGTTAAATTTTAATACTCTTTTTAGGGTTCCCTACCCAAAGGGTGCCAACGGAACCCTATTACTAAACCTCCGCTGTCCGTCCCTTCGTCCGTCCGTCTGTCACAGGGCTGTATCTCAGTAACCATAACGGATAGACAGCTGAATTTTTTACAGATTGTGTAATTATTTTGCCGCGATAAAAAAAAATAAAAAAAAATTTAAATTAAAGGGGGCCCCCATACAAAAAACGTGATTTTTTTGTATTAAATCTTTAAGATGGTACGGAATGCTACATGTGCGAGGCCGACTCGCACTTGGCCGGTTTTTTCAAGTAGTCTCCTTGATTCTCACGACACGAATCCTTGCCATTAATGAAAGTAATTCGTTCATAAAAAGTTCAATTCAATTTAAGTAAAAACGCGTTGGCAATGTTTAAGTATGTTAATTATAATTCAGTATACACACCATCAAAAAGTTTCATAATATTTAATAACTCATAAAACCCAAAACCATCAAATCTCACTGCACCACCTACTTTAATAAAATCTCACCCGAGACCCGCCCGCAGTGTTCTAGCCGGCTCCTAAAGTCCCCGAGTAGGCCATCAGAATGCGGGCACACGAGCGGCCCGCCACCACCGCCCAGCGTCACCACCCGCCACCTCCCCCCCCCCCTCTCCGCCACACCCGCACCGTCACCGGTCGCCCCACTTCATTTGAATTTGCCGAAAAATCAAATCGTCGCGCTCCCCCATAACTCACCAGCGATACCAACCGCAAACCAGATACTAAGATCCAAGTTGAGAAACAGATCGAGTCGAGAAAGAGGAAATCAACACTATTTCAATGACGACTGAAGAATTAAAGAAACAGTTTAAAAAATGGCTTAGTTTTTAAAGTGTCTTTTTATTATATAAAATATATCCATGTAATTTGTCGCCAAATCCCTTTAGGTTGATTGATATTTTTGTCATAGCATTTAGAAGTTTTATACAACTTATTGCAACAAACAAATAAGCCTGAAATTCGGAAAATGGTTTGACCACAACATATAAAGCTATATAATTAACGGATCCGTACCTCAAATACTATATCTTTTTGTGAAGTTTAAAGGGAAACCTTGTATGTCTAGACACGTTCGGTGCTACTTCACTTCCGCCCGATGCCACCACTTCTAGCTACAAAATTCCCAAAGTTACTTTTCGGTAACACCGTGTAAATATGCAATGTAACCGAAAGTTACTTATCGGATTTCAGGTAACCGGAGGTGATGAAAACAGGGGTTAGAAACCCACTATACTCGTATTATCCCTAACTGCTGTATTTGCAATAACTACGATACCACCATGCCTCACACGTTTGACACATCTATGACTTCCCAGCGACATACTTGGAGCAGGGCAGTTTGATGAGCCCAGCTCAGCGGCAATTTTTTTTAATTCTTTGTTAAGTTCAGCAGCGCGTGTCACCATGTCTCAGAATAATGATTAGATTTATCACTGCCTGCTTCGAACTGATGTTTTATATTCCACCTGCGAATTTGCCTGCTGATTTTCGATTCATCCGACGACATTTTTCTGTACGTACATGCGATGGAATATGAATTATGTAAATTATTTTTGGCACCAGAGCATTTGCATACATTAATATTAACGTAAACTACATTTTTGAGGTAATACTTCTTTTGGTGCGTCAAACAGATCAGAATGCATTTTTTGCTTGCTTATTAATTTGCGGTGGGTCGACACTCTGTGAAGGGTTAGAATCCATATATTTTAAATTCAATATTTTTTAATTTAAATGTTAACTATTTAATTATATTTTTTTTTTGTTTTACATGAATTTTCGTTATGAAAAAAAATAGAAAGGAAACCTCATAATATAATATAAAATATATAAACGTAATGGCATACGGTAGCCAAATTGACCAAAACACTGAAAAATAGGTTATGCAAGAAAATTCACTAAAACGATGGAAAAATCGCTAAACACAAAAGGCTGCAGTTTTCTGTTAAGTAAAAATTACAAATATGAAAATATAACATAAAACTCGAAAATTCTCATTTCCCTGTCATTTGAGCTAACCACCTTGCCTTGCATTAATAACTAATGCACGTACAGTCGAACAAAGAGTTTAGGATACACATCCGGTTGAATGAAAAGTTGAACAGTCGAAATACTTTGACTTTTGGAAACAATTATAGTGTTGAGTATAGATTGAAACGTAGTTGAGGATGTCTACTAGCTAGTGATTAAACAAAACCCTAACACAATTGAATCAGAGGTTGTATTTAAACACCATTCATTTTTACGTTTAACCGGAAGTGTATCCTTTAACCTTTGGTTGACTGTACATGACTACGTAAAAGGGTAAAAAATATATTTACATATGGATGCACAATATACAATTATTGTGCAAGTAACAAATAAATAATTATAGGTTTTCCGATAAGAGGTGTTATTTTGATTTACAGAGAAAAGTGGCATTTTTTAATATAATCGGATTTTTATTTCATTATAAAAAAGAAGGTATGCCGTTAATAGTGGAAAATAACATCAGGCAAATGACCACCACGACCAAGCTTACCGGACCATATCCTTTCATGAAATTTTCCATAACCAAATCGCAAAGTGGCTGCCCTATGTCCTCGATAGCCTCACGAATTCTATCTTTGAGGTCTTGAATCGACGCTGGGCTATTGGCGTAGACCTTCTCTTTCACGTGCCCCCAAAGGAAAAAGTCCTGTAAGCTTGGTCGTGGTGGTCATTTGCCTGATGTTATTTACCACTATTAATGGCATACCTTCTTCTTTATAATGAAATAAACATCCGATCATTTATATTAAAAAATGCAATTTTTCTTTGAATATCAAAATAACACCTCTTAATGGAAAACCCTATATTAATAAAATAGTTAATTTGAATTAACATTCATGTTAATTGAATCATTCGTGTTAATTGAATTGAATTGAATTGAATGTAAGAATATTTTTATGAAATTCAAGCACTAAGATTTATTTCCTTTTCGCCTCGTTGTTCACTTTTGGTGGAAGTTTTCAAGAGGCGGTGATTAGGGAACTGGCACCAGAGTAGCTTTGAAATAATTTGCGTTGTTTCATAAAAATCTCATATATTTTATGCTAGGACCTTTCTTATTTTGCACATTAAACTGGACAAAAATACAAACAATTTACATTGCCTCGTCGACAATCGTTCATTCAATGCGAGACGGTACCAATCCGAGCTGGAAAGGTACCTAAAATGTTTAATTGAAGCCGAACCGCATACAACGAATACATTAGTCGCCTCTTATAACATGGACGCTAAGTCAGTCCACGCAGTGGGACCACTTGTCCCTTTTAAGTGCCAATCACACGTTATGTACTGGTACGGTTTGGAACCTTACAATATTCGAAAATTCATCCGGTGTTTGAAAATCAAGCGAAAATATCACTTGTCCTTTTAGCTTCGTTTGATTTTTTTATGTATTTATAGCTGCTTTACGGTTTATTTAATAATCATACGCCACAATTCGTTCGCATACCATTCATTCGATTGCGCCCGCGAACGTTTCTGAATTACTGCAACGATTTTAAAATAGACAAAATTGACGCGAGCGAAGACGGGTACCTCGGGTAGTCCATAAATATGTGGCTTTGAGTAAGTGAGATTTATGATGATGGTTTATAAGAAATAGGCCTTATTTCGCATTTGCATCATTAATACAAACTCTCATAATATGATTCTGAATGTCTATGCCATTATCCGTGTTATTTGTTGAATGATCTATTCGGTACACATTTTGCAATCGATATTATACTAACTTCCCGATGAGCTAGAAAGCTTTAATTTCAAATATAATTCATTAAATAAAACCATATTTTAATAAACCACGTTTATTATATATCCGCCGTTCACTCCACATTTCTCTGTTTTCGGAAAAATATTTCGTTTTACAAATATAGTGCTTAGATAAAAATATTTTATTTTACAAAATGAACTTTTTCATCAGGCTGTGAGGCTTTTCAGAAAAAGTGAAGGGAAAATAACTATGCCTCATTCCGATCCAAACAGGCAAGGTTCGCGTCGTCCAATCGTGCGAGGTCCCCGCAACAATGCACACGATAAGCATACAAGCGAATCGTCATTACTGCTTTCGCGATGAGCGCTACTACACCGCTAGATGGCGCTGTAATTAGTCTAGCAGGCGTCGCTCGAGAGCACTCGACGGCACTTCGACACGTCCCTGTCTTCCTTCTCATCCCGCCACCGCCACACTCGCGCATAATGCAACACGGCTAGCTCCAATCGTGCAGTCCTCCGTAGGGACCAAGGTAATATAATACTGTAGCCACATATGGGAACGATTACCCTAGTACCTGTTGGCGTCCCTTAATGTTGGATTCAATACAGCGCCGAGGAATCCGTTTTGTCGGTGACCCACACTCACCGTTGGCTAGAAGTTCCTGAGCCACAGACGGTTTGTAGGGACGTTCAGGTACTATAATGGACTTTGCTCTGTTGTTGGCATTGGGCGTTAAGAACGAGCCATTTGTCAAGCATTTTTTTCTGCCGCACCGCTAGAATATGGAACTGTCTGCTGGAGGGTGTCTTTCCTATACCTGGAAGTCTTCAAACTTAATTTGAACAAGCTCGATAGCTCAGAGATTGTCCGCAAATCCGGTGGTATGGTGGCTAGCTGAGTGTCGTTTCGCGAAGTGAGGTGAATTTGGCTTATCTTATCACCTTTGATCTCTCAGCAAATCCACACATATCGGTTTTTCATAAAAAAAAAGATGTTTTATTTCATGGTTATCAGCCATCAAAACTGACGGATGTTCAGCCTATCCCTAAAAATGGCGATGAATTTGATTTACATACCATACATTAAACATTACCTATTTTCTCTGTAGAATTATGGAGCGCATCGCTCTCAGATGATGACGCATATGTAGAGAGCAATAAACTCCTCAGCGATCGCCAATAGGAAGAGATCTACTAGGAATCTCCTAGCAGACTAATCATGAAATATGCGATGTGCTCGAAAATCGCGGCTAAGGTGTTGTTATGGCATTGTTAGCCTAAGACTCCAGTCGTAATTAGGTTTTAACATATTTCAAATTGGTTTCATGTAAAAACTATTTTGCTACTACTAATTATGTACGACACGTCAATATTGCTTCAAAATACAATTACAAACATTTTGGCGTCATATTGGACGCCATCTTTAATTACTCTAAATGCTGAAGTCTGGCATAGTGGCATCAAACTGATTTGATATCTACTCAAATTAAGTTATCAAAAGCATCCAAAAAAATTTATTCATACCTCAAAACTTCAAAATAAGGGTACCATATTTTTAGGCATTTGGCACCCACATTATAACACCTGTATTATTCGATTTAATATTGTGTGTGGGTTCCAGCACGAAATTTCATTTTTTCCAGTTTGTGTCGTAAGAGCCGACTACGGGATTTGTTGTTCGTGGTTCTGATTCCATATTAAACCGTTACTTGCTAGGTGGTAGTGTTAATCCCGCCCGAATACCATGCCATCGAATGAACGATGGTCGGAGCGGCAATATAAATTGTACGCGTTTTCAGCTCAATGTAGCTGTGCAATATAAAAGGAAGGTACATAGCACCTATTTCCTTCGGCAATGTGGTCTTTTGAGCTAATATGACAGTGGGTGTGGTATTAGCCATCCATGACCAGTCACATAAAAAAAGATATTTCGCAATTCTCCTCTACCTGTCTTGTGCACGGTGTATTTGTGTGTTATATTTTTTTATACCATGGCAGCTCTAGCAGCAACTTAATGAGTTACAACGAAACCTGAAACAGTCCTGAAAATAACGTAAGGGGCGTTATTACACCGGCGAGGTAGACTCTATCAAGATGCGTGGCGGCGGGAGGGGGGAGGGCGGTGCGGCGGCGGCGCGGAACAATGGCGGCGGCGGCGGTACGTGCCCGGACTGGTGACTAGCTCCCGCCCGCCCTACTTCAGGAGACCTACCTCCTCACTACCGGGAATATCCGTTTTTAAAGAAGCCCGAGGTGAAGGCTGTGCCGTTCGCAGTGTCGGGCACGTCCCCAACTTCTACAAAGTCCGGTGTAGTTGAATAGTTGAGCTGCAGTCAATTGTTTTGAGGTAGGTATTATGTATTCAACGCGGGTGTACCTGCATGCGTTTCTTTGCTTGACTACAAAAAAGATGTATTACGTAAATATAAAAAATGTATGTAAATTTACGTACAAATTTGATTCACAACGTTCACTTAGTAACGGCCCGTGAGCTGTGTTCCCCATACAATCGTAGTTTACTAATCATTTGATAAAACACGGTTTAAATTTGCTTTGGTACCTAATATTCGACAAAAATATCTATGTCTGCACGTTTTTAGGGTTCCGTACCAAAAGGGTGAAAACGGAACCCTATTACTAAGCCTCCGCTGTCCGTCCGTCCGTCCGTCCGTCTGTCACAGGGCTGTCTCTCATGAACCGTAACAGGTAGGAAGCTGAAATTTTCACAGATTATGTATTTATTTTGCCGCTATAACAACAAATAGGTAATATTATAAAATAATAATAATTAAAGGGGGGGCCCATACAAAAAACGTGTTTTTTTTTTTTGGTAAATCTTGTGCGATGGTACGGAACCCTTCGTGTGCGAGTATGACTCGCACTTGGCCGGTTTTTTGTTTTGCTGAAAAATATAAAGCAAGCAAAAAGGCCAAAGAAAATCTTCATACAAATTTTATTTTCTCTATTGTGTGACACAGGATACATTTTTTGAAAAGACGTGACGTGACGTGCACATATAAATATGGGTTGCTTGATAATAAATCCCGAAGATCAAGTAAATTGGAACAGCAGTTTTCAAATTATGAGTAAACTATACGTTTGTATGGGGAGCTTAATTTTTTTATGCTTACGGGCGGGCCCACCTTAACAACCCGTGCTTGGTAATCCCTTATTAGTACACTGTGAAAAGTGTTGTTAAGGCGGCCCAACCCGGCGGGACTAAGTCAATCGCGGGCACGGTACAAAACCGTGCTGTTGCGCTCTGGGACCTTCTCTGTTTAAAAAAAAAGACAGGCTGCGTGATGAGGAAGATGCAACATGTCCACAAAAAAGAATATGTGCATAGTGTATGATTTGGTAAGATTTACGAAAATTTTAATTACTAAAGGACTTGTAGCTAAAAGTAAACCACGACCTCTGTATTAAAAAATCTAACAAAAACAAAATATATTATAAATCTTGATTAAATAAGCTACGTATGATGACTAATCTTTTTAAGATGTTCTTACTTTATCATTGCGTAATCTACCTCTAAAGTTATTGTATAAAACGCGCGAAAAATCCGAACTTTCGGACCTTATAACTTAGTAACCAAACACAATTTTACAATGCCACCGGTCATCAGACATCTAGTTCGATCAAATAAAGCTATTTTGAGCATAATTTGGGATCTCTGACAAGTAATATGTGCGTGATCTTCTTTCCGCTTTTGTATGGGGAGTTTAGAGGGATGGGCCACCTTAAGCCAGATTGAAAGAAATGAAGTACAAAAGATATCGTGTTCTACTAACAATAAATTTCAATTCGAGAGGAGCGAAGGAAAATCCGAAATATCCAAAAAATATTGTCTTCAAATTTTGGTAATATATTTTTAACGAGAGTTTCACACCAGGATAACATTAAGATTTTCTCGTTTTTCTCACGTCCCAGCTCGTGCACAAAACATGTCTTTTATGAGATAAAAAAATATTCGATTCAAGAAGCTTTATTTATTTTTTTACGAACTAGACGAGTACAGTAAGATGCAATGAAAATTCAACCGTTATAATTTAAAGTATTTACTAAACCGTTGCAAAATCTCAATTTTTTTTGGTGTTTTTAGGGTCGATTTACATAGTTCAGTAACAAATCTGATTAACAAACAATTTTGATAACACTTTATGATTTATGATTGACAATAGTCACTGTTTAACTGTTAAAAATACTGTTAACTTCACTGTTTATAGATTTCATAATTGGTTTGAAGGCCCGTATGAAAAGTAGGGCGTGCAGCTTAACGTTTCGGAGCCTCACGCTATTTCAAAATGTTTGCCCGCTGGTTCAAGCACAGCCTTGCAGTATATTCATAAAGTGGTTTTTTTACAACTTTATTCTTTAACTAACGTGTCCTTGCTTCACGGTCGATTTTAAATGCGTATCACGCTCGTTATAGCAAGATCAGTTTATTATATTGAATGATTGTTCAAAAGACAATTCTCTCGCTGTGGCAATGGGTATTCACAATGAATCATTCAATTCAATGAACGCACGCGTGGCAACAGAAGAACAGGGCTCGCAGTTGAAGGCACGTCCGCAAGTAATATGTCAAAGGGCTCCGGAAAAGCCCGGCCTCTTGCCGCCTCCCCACACGAGCTTGATTAAGTGTAGCCCTAATTTGTGCGAGAGCAAGGACCTTTCCACCTTAAGGGCACCCTCTAATATGTCCGAACCCCTTAAGACGTGAGGCTTTGTCTACCTTGTAACCTCGCTTCGCGGGGCTCCAGTTTGATTTCCCTCGCATTTTGCAGAGTCGCGTCATTACAATATTTAGCACCCTTTGGGTACGGAACCCGAAAAATGATCTATGCGTCTTTATTCCTTATCCAAAGATGAAAGTGCGTTTGCATTAAGAATGTCACATTAAGATTCAGAACCTATTAAAATATTTAGGTCTCCTTCTTTTCTGCGATCTGGGATTAACCCGCACCTTAACATTAAATAAAATAGTCGCATTGTTCTGTGGTCCATCCAAATCAATGCACACTTGCTGAAATATATGAAAAGTCCTTGCAAGGTACCTACATATGTAGTCTTCGACAACACGGTATTATACATAAATATTTTAGTGAAAATAGATAATATCACACCTAATGTCCTGGGCACACTATGGTAAATTAAATCGCTGTATTAACACGCAAGAAGTGATTGAATCTGACCTTTAGATGTATTTCGTACCATGCTAACTATCAAACGACGTGTTATTCGGCCGAGCGAACTGATATTGACCCATAGCAGCTAGCATCGTCATACCATATTTCAAAAGTAATTTGACAGCATTGTAATTAGTTGAGTTTTTTTTTGCCATGTAGGCTTTCATGGGTTCCGAACCATAATGTCACACCGGCATACTTGATAAGAAATAAAGAGATGCACACCTTCGTTATCGAGCAAGTGCCACCTATGGGATACAAGAATATTAATCCTACTTAATAAAACAGGATAGAGTATCTGATCATTTACTATCTTAAACATACTCTTATTTGAGTTTTACCACTTATGATAATAAGACCACAATCCTTCAAATTAAATCAAACAGAAATCATAGCACAGAAGATAAGTGAATTGCGTATGTACCTACGTCTACGTATGTGTTTCTTAGCAAGATTCGCGAACAACACTTGAGGTAACGGCTCTCTCGACAGTTCATTTGTAACAGTGTTGACGTCGTAGCCCTTAATTAAGATTACATTAACCTTCATAATTCAAGGTGAAAGGGTCATAAGTGGACACAGTTGGCAGTGGAGATAAGAAATTGCGCCAATCAAGAGAACCTAACCTAACCTAACCTTGGCTGACACCGACTCAAAAAATTACAGAAATCGTAACTACAAAAATTAAAATTATTTTTTACTTTTTAGTGCTTTTCCTTTGAAGTCGGTTATTTTTGAAGTCGGTTAAAAATCAAGCAAATCACTCAGCTTCGAGGGCACAGCCTGAAAATTAATAAAAATAAACCAGCTAGGAACCGCACAAAAATAGGGTTTTGAGGCTATCAAACCGAATAGTGGACCTTCGCACAAACTGCCAAAACATATTGCAAGTCCCATAACAATTAATAAAAAATCGTGTGCAAAATAAATTTTAATACAATATTAAAGCCTGTCAACCAATTATAATAAACTAACACAATCTTAAAATAACAAAAAAGAAAATGAATAAATTATAAAAAAACGAACATTCCAGCTTTGGCTGCTCGTTCATCAATCAAATATTAATTATAAATACAGTGCTAATATAAGTCTAGGTCGACCCAGATAGCTGAAAAATATACAATAACTAAACCGGCTTTACCTGAGGTGAGAAGGCTTCGACCTCCCTCGGGTAAGGCTGCACTATGTCTAGAACGGCTTAGGGCCGGGCGCCTCGCTGCCCGTTTGTTAGACGCATAATGGCGCTCGCATTATTGATGGACTTATCTATTGTAAGGGTGAAATTAAGGGTTACTGGCAATTTGTTACGAGCTCGTTCCAATGCTCGTGGGCCTCTTTGCGCGTGACGTTTGGCTTTGTGGGTAGCGGCACCTAAAAGTAATACACGTGATCCCACTGCGTTTCTCCCCGTGCATGTCATAAGAGGCGACATAGTAACCCCCCAGGACAGTGTGGGTGTGATATTAACCATTTCCACTTAAATATTTATGTATAATACCGTGTTCCTGGTTCGGTATTCATGGTTCCTTGCTTACTTAGTTGTATGTTAAGGCCGCTGGGTTAGGACTATCGCTGCTTAAGGCGACAATGAAAATTGCCCATTCAGCCTGTCCAGTTCAGTGTAGCATGAAACATAAGGAAGGTTCTGGCATGGTAACTCGTTTCTATGTGGTTTCATTTTTTGAGTAAGTATAACGAAATTAGGCATGCAATTAGATATAATATATAAATTGCACGCTAATACAGTTTTCCTCCTAAAATTCTATAATCTTTGGGGATTTCCTATAACATGTCTCATATGAGTTAGGAGATGAGCCTGAAAATTATGTCGTCGCTTGTTTATTGGCCTGAATATCGCCAAAGCGATCAATTGGGAACTGCTTTCCAAGCTACCTTCATACGGGCATCCACCAGACGCGTGTGACTGGATCGCATCGATTTATCTCGTGAAATGCATTCACCAAGTCAGTTCAACCACCACAAACCCTCCAATACATCTACGACTATGTTAGCGTGTGGCATGTACGTTTAAGTTGGGTTGGTAGTTTTATAAAATTGGAGGCAGCGGGTCTCATAGTATAGGCGTTAGATGGCATATCTTACTTTTTTGAACTGAGCGGTCCGATTTGTGCCGCGCAGCCGCCGCCCAGTGAGTAAGCAACGGCGAGAGTGGCGACGGAAAATCATCCGTATAGCGGTAGCGTAGTCACTTTTTAAGTAATTCATTTATTTATTTAGTTATTGAAAATATATTTTTTTGTACTAAGCAGGTACGTCGCTTATTCCAACGAATGTGATAAGTATGTATATATAATCGACCGTGAAGCAAGGACACATTAATTGAAGAAAGAGCCCAGTATAAAGAACTACTTTACGAATATACTGCAAGGCTGGACCCGAACTAGAAAAACATATCGTTCTTTTTACTGGGCTCTTCCTTCAATTAATGTGTCCTTGCTTCACGGTCGATTATACATACATACATATCACATTCCTAAGCAACGTACCAGCTATGAAAACAATGTAAATCTTTGTATTCCTTTTTTTAAGGTTAATGAATTTTTTACATATTGTAAATAGCTATTTAAGACTATTGCCATTATTATATTGAATTGTTTTGTATAATCTAATAATTTTATTCATAAAGTTTTTAACATTGACTGATTTCATTTATTTGTATATTGGACTGAACATGGACGAATCACACTGAATATGTATTGTGTAATAGATAACATACATGTATGTTTTTGTGATGAATAAAATATCTGCATCTGAATGTGAATCTAAAATGAACACAAATAAAAAAAAAACTTGGAAGAACTGTACATGGCGCCATTTAGTTCAACGTACATTTTGTTGTTGCGCGTTTATCTATTGAATTCTTAAGCAAGCTGAATGGCCGGCGCTACCATCAGTGTGTTATCTCTTTTATGTAACTGAATAAGAATGTCTAATTTTCCTTATATGAGCGCGGCTCAATTGAGCTTGATGGTAAACGCGGACAATTTTTCATTGCCGTTTCGATCATCTTTTCATCCAACGTGATGGCACCAACCCGGGTGGATTTGACCCTACCACCAAGTAGAGAAAGAGGACCCAAATGTTTACATGGATTCCCAACCGTAGAGCAGTACGACTTCGTGACGAAATGCACTTACTCAGTTGGTATTCTGAATTCCGAAAGATAAAACAAAGGTGCATGAACCGGGCGGGGATTCTAATTTGGAATACAAGACTGCGCCACTAAGTTATGAGCCGCTTACTTACGTCGAAAACGAGGCTACGTTGCCGCTATACGGACGAGGTTCAGTCGACACTCTCGTGCTTCCTTTCTCAATGCGCCGCCCCCTTCGCGGCCGCGTCTGCCTATCATCAACGCATTTATGCATTTTCTCTCGTGAACGAGTGTTGCGCCACTCCAGTCCACGCGCGCCCCCGCAGGCAGGTGGAGGGGGATGCCATGAATAATTCAGCGAGAGAATTTGCAAGTGTTTCAATTTACGCCTTCTTGGCGGCACAAAATGTTAATATGAGACGCAACTGCGAAAAGCACGCGAAATTGAGGTGAATGCAACGAGCGTGCGGGACTTTAATGCAAACGTAACGAGAGGCTGTGTGGAATTTATTATACACGAAAAGTTTGCTTTTATTGCAGTATTCATCGCTTTTGAAACTTTTTAAAAATAAAATTTTAGAGTCCTCAACATGGTGCGTCAGTATTTGACTACAAAAACGACTCTTCTACAAGGCGCGGAGAAGTCCTTGCGTGGAGTATTAATCCAATCTTGGGATGGTTAAGCTGAGTACATGCTTGGCTCCCTGGACTGGATACAACGCGGTCGCCGTCGTCTCTTCCATGTATAATGCTATTCAGAGCTGCATAACGCTATTCCTCTACCCCTTTCCACTATCGCTCAACGCGGGATAGGCAGGAAATGCACCTATTCACTATCGGCATTTCGACAGCGAATGTAACCAAATAAGAACCAACCAACTCTCTAGATCATTTATAGACTAGGAGGTCACGACAAAAATGTTAACGATAATGTAAATGGCTCGAACTAGGTGGGGAAACAGGATAAAGAACAACCCTCTGATGCTAAATCTGTCGGTCTGTCTGCGCCAAGTGGTTGTGTTACCTAGATAAGGCGCTTGAAATAGTAGTTATCGTGACAAAAAATATTATAAATTGAATGGTTGCAAATAACGAAGCATGAAAGTATCAGTACATACTGGCTTAGTCATAATAAATGTTATCCGATGATACTGAATAGGCAAGTGTCCTTGATCATTTAAATGTACGAAAGTAAGAGTCGCCGTGTACGCGTGTGAGGGTTGAGCTGTTTGTTTGAACATAAAAGCGCCGAAGTGCTGGTTCCCACGGCCGCGCGTGCGGCTGACAGGCGCTCGGCTGGGCGCCGCGGGGCGGAGGGGCGGTGGGCCGGCGGGGCGGCGACCGCCCGCGACGGCTCGCGCCCACGATACGTTCAGCTCCTTAATTCTCTGAACCTATACCTTGAACTTTGTGCAAATTCAATGCTGCTTCAAGCTTCTGCTAAAGTCATATATTATTTTTTGCCATTATATTTATTTTTACCTACTAAAATGATTTATATGTATTTCACACTAATAGATATTCAATCATTTCCCCATTTTACGTGTTTTAATTAATTGCTATGCAAACCAGCGTTGCTCCATCCCTCTTCATACCTAAGAAATGAAAAATGTGAAAAGATATTTTTAAATGTGTTTAAAAAATTATATTCAGCATGTCAGTAAGTATATTTTAAGCCATATCCATATTAAAATCCAACAGATAAAATAATCGATTGTACTTTAATTTTTTTCGATTGTACTGTATTTTAGACTTTTTTTATGCAACCTGGCTAATACTAATACACACCGTTATGATAAAAGCCCAATACACTACATTATTGAAGAAATCAGGTGCCATGCCAGGGCCTTCCCTTTATGAGCACGGCTACATTGAACTGGATAGAAAACACGGACAATTTATCATTAGCGCTTCGACCATCTTTGCATCCAATGCGATGGTACCAACCCGGGCAGGCTTAAACCCTACCACCTAGTAGGGAAAGGGGACCTACAGTTTTACATAGATTCCGAACCCTGGAGCAGCTCGCATTCGTGACGAAATGCACTTATCGAACTCAGAAAGAGAAAGTGGTGCATGCCGGAATTGAACCCAGACATCTGGTACGCTAGGCCAGTCCACGCGTCACTAGGCTACTTGGTCAAACCTAATTCAGTGATTAGCGCCAGAGTCCCTATGCTCACAAACAGCTGACTTGTTAGGGTAATGTTTCTTCGCTGCTCTTATATGTTCAAAAATCCATTGTGCCACACCTCTCCTTTCCACAAACCCTAAAATGAGTGTTAGCCACGGTAATCTCAAATCATAGAATAGTATTCATATTGTGTTTACGATAGACCGAAATGTTCTTTGCCGATGCTTTGCACATATCCAACATAGTATGTCGTAATTGTCTTCTATCTGCCTATCGCGAGCTATTACTAACTTGAACAATCAACAACACCGCTAATAACGGACGTGAACGTTTGTTTATATTTCCTGTTTAATATAACAACTAAGAAGTCAGTGTAGGGAGCTTAAAGTTTTCGCTATCTCGAGTTTGCGTTATCCAGCAGTCGAGCTATTCGAGCGACGTATCACTGAGAAGTTCACAAGTCTTGAAAGTTTCAAACTGGATGCACTTTGAATCCACAAACATAGCGAGAGAGGTTTCGGCAAGAATATTAAACCAAGATGGCAATCATTATACACGTAACGAAGCGAGGTTACATTATTTTTGATAATGTAAATTTAATTTATTTTGCAACAACATTCACTTCAAGAATTAATCTTTTTAGGTTTCCGTACCCACAGGGTGAAAACGGAACCCTATTACTAAGCCTCCGCTGTTCGTCCGTCCATCCGTCCCTCTGTCACAGGGTTGTATCTCATGAACTTTAATAGGTAGGCAGCTGAAATTTCCACAGAGTATGTATTTATTTTGCCGCTATAACAACAAATAGGTGAAATAAAAAAATATTAAAACCATAAAAAAAAGTGATTGTTTTGCGTTAAGTCTTGTACGATGGTACGGAACCCTTAGTGTGCGAGTCCGTCTTGCACTTGGCCGGTTTTTCAATTTCATGTTTCATGTAGATAACATTATCACGTTAGCGGGTACAAACATTAAATAAACTTTGATTCTGAATTTATTTATTTAAATTTAATTTAAATTCCTACAACAAAATACAATAATAAAAATACATGGCATTCATTATAACTTCACGGATGATTTTAAGGAATACGTGATTAACGTTTCTACGATACCTGTATATAAAATATAAATGAAATGTGATAAGGTCATTTCTATTTAAAAAAAAAACATTGTTAATATACACAATCACTCATAATAAACTCGTAGTAAATATTAACATTTTTAGGTTTCCGTACCCAAAGGGTGCCAACTGGACCCTATTACTAATCCTCCGCTGTCCGGCCGTCCATCCGTCCGTCAGCCGGCTGTATCCTATGAACCGTAATAGGTAGACAGTGGAATGTTTGTCAGAGTGTGTATTTCTATAGCCGCTAACAACAAAAAAGTTAAAAAAATAAAAACACAATCAATGGTACGGAACCCTTGGTGTGGAAATCCGGCACTCAACGCTGCTAAGGAGCCTTTCTTCTGATAATTGTCAATAAGAAAATCTAAAAGGCCAACGCATTACCGAAAGACGCCGTGTAAATGCAAGTTATTCCGGAGACGTATTAAAACTTTGCTAATGAAGAAATTGCTCGTTAACTACACCTCCGTAGCTGGCAACATTCTCGCGAGCTGCCTGCCCCGGGGACCAACACGATACTGCGACCAAGTACGTTTAAAAAGGAGTCATGCCTAATGAGACGAACGCCACACAACGAGTCCATATGTCGACTGTGCGCGACGTACTGAGAAATAAATCCGTTGCTATGTGTTAAGTCCCATCAAAAACATAAATTAAGGTGAAAATAGGAGCCAAGTTCAATATGAAGAAATTTCGTAGTTTTCGACTTCGTCGACAAAAGATTTGAAGAATTGAGATCTAAATGGGTGCCAAGTTTTGTAGAAAAATCCTGAAATGTATTCCAGGATTCAGGATTATCATAATAATGCCTAAGTAAATATACTTTTTCGTACTAAGCAGGTACGTCGCTTATTCCAAGAAATGTGACATGTATGTATGAATAATTTCCTAGGAATGTACGAGAATTCCAAATTATGGGTATACAGCCGGTGGCGAAATTGGTAGACGCAATACCCGCGAATGGTATGTTTTGCTGGTTCGGGTCCAGCAGTATATTCGTAAAGTAGTTCTTTTTATTGGGCTCTTTCATTAATTAATGTGTCCTTGCTTCACGGTCGATTATACATACATACATGCCACATTCCTTGTAATAATGCCCGTTAAATAAACATAGCGATTACGCGTCTTTATTTCAGCGATTGCAGTTAATTCGTCAGCTTGGTACGTCGACCATGTGTATGTGTGAAAGTGAAATGTATAAGTATTAATCAGTTCAGTCAGTTCATTCCCACAAAATGGCGTTTATTTTCATATTTTAGAAACATACATGATTACATTATGCTGTACACGCGAAACCTTTCGGTTTGTCTGCGTGTGCTATACGTGGGCTATTTAATGTTTACATTCCAAGCAATTTTTGTTCTTTTGCATTGCACATTTATATTGCACAACATAAAAAAAAACAAAAGAGCCTACTTTAGCATGATAAGGTTTACATAATTATAACACATATTTAGATGGGTATATAGAGGTAACATACAAACAATAATAATCGAGCGTTCTTCTTCCATAGTCATTTGTGGTTTTGGGTATTACATATTGTTCCTCCTGCATCAATCTAGTGCAATGTGAGTGTTGAACCTGTATCTTGTGAGTTCTATCGTAATATTGTCTGGTGAAAATTGTATGCTGACACATGGCTTTAACCGGCAACACTTTGAAATAACGAAATAAGTGATTGTGGTTTCCGCTACCGTTTCCTCTTTCTGCCGGAGGTGCGATTGCCTTGAGCAATATATACTGTAAATTATATACTTTTTCAAGGTGTGTGTCAAAATTCAACCCCCACACCTCGACCCCATACATGATTATCGGTTCGACAAGACATCTATACACCATCAACAGAACTTCCACCGAAAGTTTCCTTTTAAGGAAAAACATGTTTTTGAGGCACAACCTCAGCCTCGCGCAAACGCTGTCCACCTGCGGCAGAATAGATACTTTCCACGGAAAGTGTCACCTCTGTTTTACCCTCAAATCGCCGCCAAAGAGGCGCCATCAAGATAACAAATATTTGTTCTGAAAACTTTTCAAGAGTATCAGGGACAATAGTTTATTGGAAACTTATTTTTCCATTGTCGCTTAAATCATAACAATGGTTGAGCATATTTTACGCTAGGATTGTTTTTTTGTAAGTCGCTTGATTAATCAATATTGTTACAATACAATAGGTATACATTTTCTTTACTAAATTGAGGCACATAGAGGTATACCCCGGTTTTTAATAGGAAATAACCAGACGGAATTCATGGTATTCAGCTTAGTGACATCTTAGTAAATGCACTGAGCATATTGAATGCGTGATTTAGATTTTACGCAGAAACGTATATATTTTGAAAATGTTTCAAGCTCGAAAAAGTGTTCAACCATGTTATATGTATATGAATATTTGTTGACCTGTGGCCAACACCACATAACCCGCACCGCGTGAGTCAACTCTTCTTGCATGCGACTAAGTTAGTTCTCAGTCTCTGGATGTCATAAAACAGTTATCGGCAAACTTTGTTCAGTTTTGCAATTATGACGGCCATTCGTTAAAACTTACTTCGCACTCAGGGCTAGACTTTTGCAGACTTGGAGAGGGGCGCTGTGTTGGCACAGTTTTGAAATCCGTGCAATACAGATTATGTCATAAAAACGAAACCATATACTTCAGGTTACAATACAATGATACAACACTTGTATTAAAGCACTCTAATGCACAAACAACATCACGCCGTTCCCTCGGAGAAGTATGCCGAGATGATGGAGCGCCATGCGGTATCATAGCATACTTCTCTCGCTTCTTGAAAAGGGATGCATGTATTCATATATGCTCTTCGGTTACAGGTACTAACTCAGGTAATAAAAAAAATACGCGGCATAATTTGAAGGTTTCTATTTACCTACCATAGTTTTTGTTATTGTTTGTGTCAAATTAAAGTTTTCAAACAAGTTAGCGGCGTTATGCATCGGCAAAAGAAGAGGAAATGTTAAGGGCAGTAGGCATCTATGGTAGGCATGGGTATGGCCGCCTGGGGAAACTCAATGGAGCATTGCTGATGAGAATGGAACAAATCAAAACGCGATATCAAGGTTATGGTCACGTTATCGTGCTACTGTTGAAGTGACTGAAAACACCCAGGCGGGAAACGCATAACCTCCCAACGACAAGCCCGATTTTTGCAAAATTGCCCTGAGAAGGCAACCAAATGTTACGGCCGTGCAGTCGGATCAAAGACTCCAGTCAGAGCATCAGTTGCTTGTGAGTGACCAAGCTGTGGGGAGAAGACTGCATGAGCCAACCTCCATGCTCGCAGACCGCTTCGTACTCCAGCACTACGCCGAGGAAATCGTGGGCGAATATTACAGTGGGCACGTGAACATTTGCTCTGAGAAGATAATCTGCAGTGTTGTTTACTGATGAATCAAGATTCTGATTGTATCCTGATTCAAGAAGAGTACGTAAAACGAGATGAAAACCAACTTTTTGTGTTGGCAACTTGTTGTTAAACATAGAGTTATCGATCTTTGTCACTGCATTTTCTGTTCGATTACAACTATCTCTTCTCAAACTGTTTCTTACCTTGTCCGGCAAGCCCACTACTTATAGTTTTCTTAAAGAAGTAATTTAATGAATCATTCAATTATTCATTTTAATAAAGGCATATCGGTGAATTTTAAGAGCATCTTCTATTCCAATCTTGTTTAACAGAAACTAACGCAAAGAACGGTCAATTTAATTCACTTGCAAAATTCAAAACTAAATAAAGTTGAACGCTCACAATCCTTTAGAGTGTCGACATTTATTGCAGGTTTAACAAGCGAACAAACTGTTGTTGCAGACTCCATTACTCTCCCGCGGCGATGCGCCCGCACGCCCGCGCCCGTGAGATATGACTTCGGAGCTAAGTACTTCTTATACTTTTATTAGGAAACTACTGTACATATGAGCAATAATAATATCGTACAATTTAATAGAGTGAAGACAAAATATATACTAATCAGAGATTTCCATCTATAATTCACCCCTCTTCCAAAGTTTGACATAATGAAGGTTATGTTGGAAAACTAACGGCTTTTCACGCAGCGGGAGGAGACATTCTCCGAGTCAGTCGGCTGCCTCCTTGACAACGGGCTGAACGATCAGCTCGAAATTCGATTTGCACTAAATAGCATCCTGTGAAGTTCTTAGATGTGGTTGGAACTCGATAAAATCAATTCGTAAGCAAACTCCCGAACTCACTCGCCGGCGCTACCTTTTTTGTATGTTAAAGTGGCTATGCCGCCCCTCTACAAACGAGTTTCGGTCGCTACTGCCGTTCTTCCATTCTCGCTGCTTGGTGGTCACACAAATATTCTACAGGAGATGTGTTTTGCGGAATGGAGTACCCTTCTGTATATATTTTAAAGCACTTCCAATCACTAATCCACTGACAAGGTCATGACGTGAAGCGGCTAATGTTTTAAACCATTTTAATAATATTTAAATTATCTCATTTTATTTAATATTTTAATTTCCCTAAGTGTCTGCTAAGAAGCGAGAAAAATGTTGCCAGGTAACCGATACATTTTTTATGAAAATACAATACATTCTGCACTCAATTAATACGAATAGGGGAGTCCTCAAATGCTGTAAAGTCGACTCTGCTGCGACCCCTTCAAATGAAAACTGCTTTCAAATAGGCTAATTAACGAGTTACATTTTAAGACTCAAGATTGAGCAAATGTACGCGGAATGTTACGGAATGGAAATAAAATGTTCGCATAAAGTTTTACTTGAAAGTTGTTGCAGTTCGCGAGCGAGGCGCCGCGGAGCAAGGAACACGGAGGAGACGTCCGCTAATGGGAGTTTAATTACTTTTTATTTATGGATATACTTCCACGTTGAGCTTTGAGTATTCCGTGCAATAACGGGCTTCTTGGTGCAAAGGCGTTCTCTTCGGAGACACACTGTTCGATCGCTTTAGTAGGGTACGTGTTTTCAAGAAAAGCTACAGAAATTAAAATGATACGAAAAGGTGCGTTACTAAATAGGTTGATAAATAGTTACTATGTTGATAAATGCTACTAATACGTTACTAAATACTGACTTTTATTTTATTAAAGTTAATCTATATTTTTTATTTAAAGAAAACGGCAATTTTTACAGTTTCTTTTAGGACTTTTTAAAAATGCCTTAACTTCTCAAAAACGAAAAGAGATAAAGAAAAAAAATTTGCTCGAAAATTTAAAATTATTCCTTTCTGGTTTCGATAGCATTATAATGAAGGGTAGATATTTACCCCTTTCGGAGATTGATTTTATATTTTTCGTTCAGAATCTGGCCAATTGTCATATCGAGAAGACTGTTGGAGATATCGATTAATTTTACAAGATAGGCATTGCGCAGATTGTCAGAGGGTGAGCAACCAAAATATGTGATTTCGAAACCTGTTTACGAGTATTCGCTTTCTGATTGATGACTCTTTACAACGTAATGCATTCAATAAAAAATAATATATTTCAGAGACTGTCTATCGTTGCAATATAGTCGATGGTACCAATCCGGATGGGCTTAGCCGTACCACCTAGTCAGAAAAGAAAATCTTTGTCACTGCATTTTCTGTTCGATTACAACTATCTCTTCTCAAACTGTTTCTTACCTTGTCCGGCAAGCCCACTACTTATAGTTTTCTTAAAGAAGCACGGAATCTGAAACATAGAACAGCTCTTATCCTAACGAAATGCACTTATTCAACTCAGAAACAGAATGAAAGTGGTGTGTGAGGGCCAGGGTCCGTACCCCTTACCCCTGGCATGGAAGGCAAGTCCACGCGCCACATGAGCCAATTTTTGCCAATTTTTATATTTTACTGCTCACTTAGATCTGTCGACTACTTCAACATCAACAATACAAGAAAAAACTTAAAGCAAAAAAATAGGCCTCTGTAGCCCAGCAGCGGCGCGAAGCTTTGCGATTCCATATCCTTAGTGAAGCACCTCTGAGCGCAGTTGGGTTCTGGATGGGTTACCATTTTCAACCGTTAAGGCTGGCCGTGGTTCGGATTCCACGTAAAACTGTAAGTTCCCCTTCCTTACTTAATAGGTGGTCGGGTTTATTGTTTATTGTTTATTCATCATCCACAGGCAGCACACTGCACTCGGGTTTGTCATATTTTATCATTAGCCGGTTCAGCATTCACGGCGAAGAAGAACTGGCAAGAAACTTCGCTGATTTTTTTCAACGTCCACTTAGTCTAAGTTTACAAATTTGTTTGCCACTGCTTACAGAATTACGGGTTATTGGTACCAGTTTATGTCAATATATTAAATTAATATTAATTCACAAAAATCTACCATTCACGCCGTATGCAACAGTTCATGACAAATATCGGTTTATTCTGCAAAGTCGTGTCCGTCATCTAACATGTCAATTCGAGCAGGCCAGTCCCCACAAACCATTGCATCGAATGGACGATGGCCGAAGCGGCAATAAAAATTGTCCGTGTTTTCCATCCAGCTCGATGTAGCCGAGCGATATAAGAAAGGTCCTGGCATGGCACCTAGTTGCCATGTGGTGCGTTAGGCCATCCATGTCCAGTTACATAAAAATATCTAAAGTCTCAAACAGGAATTTGTCGATTTCATAGCAAATTTTTTTTAATGCAAAAATATGATAACTTTAAATTACTTAACGATTTCAAGAATCACCAATTCCTCGCTTGCATGGCTCCACAGCGCCCTCGCTGGCGGCGGGCGGACAAGATGGCGGCGGGAGCCAGATGCCATGTCGTGTGTTTATATTTTCAATGAACTTTTTTACGCCGCTGGTTTTACGAGCTGAGTGCTCATTTCGCGAGAACTGGGAAATATGGAAAGCACTTGACCTGAGAATAAAGCGTGATGTGTTTCGCCGCCCTGGCTATGGTAATGAAATAATACTTTGAAGAAAGCCATACAGCATTACACTGTAAGCGTCGATATATACCCGCTAGTTGTTTAAAACTTTTCGTCCTTTCCTTCATTCGGCCTTTCCTCTTATTACAAATATGCATTCAAGAGTTTGTGGTAAAATACCACAAACTCTTAAAAACTCTTTACTATTATTATATTTTTGGGCAACCGCTTGTCACACCGTAGGTATTTGGCTACTATATCCTGGTTGCCTGGGAATTTCTCGGCCGCACGAGCGCGATCGCACGTTGTGATCAAGCTTACGGCAAAAAATCGATGAAAAGTATATAAAATATTATTTTATTAATGTAGCTTATTCATTCAATTGCTGGGCAATGCAACAAGCGTTCTGGGCAGTTTTCGGCAAAACTTAGAATCAAAATAAGAGGAGATATTTATTATGTTTAATTTTATTTCAATAGTTTTAGTTATTTTTTTAATCATAACCTTGTTTTAACAAATTATTTGTATTAATAGTTGCTCAATTGTATTGTCACATGTATCTTAAAAATAAATTGCTAATTATTTAATTTAACAGCATATTTTATTCAGCAGTTGCTGTTCAATGGATAAAATAGTTTTTGATAATGTTGACACCGAAAATATATTGTGTAAAATCGCAGAATTATGAGTTTTAGATTTTATCTAAAACTCATTTTTCTATGTATTATGTATTTCTATGTATTTAGATTTTATAAGTCTTTCAAAAAACCAGTCGCCTTTGCTATTGAATAACATAAACATCAAAGTGCAAACAGCGGTTTTGTGGGCTTGGCAGAAAATGTGAAATGAAACAAGCAGTTAAGTACACCCGAAACTTCGTCGGCACACTTATTTATTTATTTTATTATTAAAATTTGGTTTTGGTAGGATTTTCTAAATTAAGTAAAGATTTAATTTCGATTCGATTGAAATAAGCTTGTTTTAAATTTAAATTTGGATCATTTGAAAAAAAATGCCGAAATTATTTAAGTATGAAAGTATTCCGGAGCTAACGGTGAAATTTTTAAAAAATATTAGCTTAAATTTATTATTAATTTAGAAAATAAAAATATAATATATTCCACTATTGGTATATTTTACTATATTTTCCTAACTCATGTAAAATTCAACTAATGGTATATATCTGTCTGTTATAACTTGAGAATCCCTGTTGCAAAATACACTAGCGACAGATATCAGGGCCTAATGCCACCCCCATAACCTTTTGAGTGAATTGGTACAGTTCCACCCTAGGTATGAAGAATTCAAAGATCGAAAGCTATCCCTGAAACAACTCAAATTCCACCATCCTAAAGTTTCGCAAATTTCCCAAACATTTAAGGTCTCGCACCGTCGCCTTGGTAAAAACTTTCGTGATATTAGATATTTCACTATTCCCCAAAGTGTTCCGAGTGTCGTATCGAATTCCAACGGTTTGACGAGGAGAAGTCGGGGCAAATATAGCTTCTTCCGAACTCAATGGATCATCTTTCAAACGTTATTCGAAAAGCGTGCCTCGGGGAGCCCTGCTGAGCCCCGGATCAAACCTTAGTAACCTGATTCTTTAGGCAGCTCTTCGTTGTGTGTGAGTTTGTATTGTTCTTGTACTCAAATAAAAAAACTTGAGTACTATTGCAAATTAATCAGGGCAAGGCATTTTATATGTTCTCTTACTATTGATTTTCTCGAGTTTCAACGACACGTTAGAACACTCAAGAACTTCACAAGACGTTATTTAGTGCAACAAATAGTCGATGTTGCGCGTCCCAAATTCGTAAGCAAACTCAATACAGTTAGACGTTTTAGACCAACGCGTAGCTATGCTGCAGCCATAGGAATGAGTATCTATCGCTTCTCAAAAGATAAAAATAAACACGTAATAAAATTCGGGCATCTAAAATTAATACCAATTTATATTTCCGTAATGTTCACTTATTTACTATTTTATGAACTTAACATAACTACCAAAATATTACAAAAAAACGTCTAAAATTTGTGAAATACCGAACAGCTTGAATATGAAAGGCATAACTTGCTATGTTAGTCAAGATTTTTGACCATGCATTCCAAGAGTAGGTATTTAAAAAACTACACTATATTTCATAGAACATATGTTACGTTTTGTCAACTAAGCCTTATGCCGCCTCTTTTCCAACGTTTGAAATAATACGCCCCATGGTATACATCCAAAACAATCGAGCGTTTTGAGTCATGAATGTAATAATATTTTCAAAGTGTCTATTTTTTTTAATTTAAATAGTAAATCCCCTTCGCATTGCAATAGCAGTCAAGGTAAGTGACATCCATATCCCAGGTAAATGCTAAGCTCGCGAAAAAAAGGCTTTTCAGAACCCGTAATAGAGCGGCAAATCCAATTGCTAAAGAAAGTGCTAGCACAAATTCCACGAGACAAAGAAATCTAGTGAAAGCGCTGTGAGCCATTAACGAAATCAACACCTACATGCTCTAGATTAATTGGATGCAATTGGCGAAATGATTGTGCGATTAAGTTCTATTCATAATTCCTAATTGCAGCTCAAAACCACTCGCTCACTGGTGTTGTGAGATGTTTACCAGCGATTCAAGATAGGTCAAGCTGTACAGTCTCACGCAATCACTCAACCTTTATTAGATATTCGTTTTTTATATATTGTATTAAATACATAATTGTACCAGACTGACAAGAATATAGTAATTTCATAGTAATGCTGTGAACGTGTAAATAAATGTTATATACCTAAATTATTTTTAAGGTATAAATGTAGATGAAAAACCAATAAAGAAAATAGGCCTCTGAGACCGCCTCTTTCTTACTTTCAGGAACCAAACGATAGTAGCGCCGCCCAGTGGCGGCGGCGCGAACTGCCTTTTGCAAAGTTGTTATTTAGAGGCTAAACATTCATACCTAATATTCATAACAAGGTTCAGGTTTGGTTTTGAATAGTTTAATAGAAAGAAATCTTGTGAAATCAATAAATAAATGCAGCCTGGCACCTCTTTTGGAGATATAAAATAAGAAATCTTAGAAATGTAGGTTTCAGGAATATAAGGAAAGGAACGAATTCCAGACAAGGATTATGATACCTACTAATTGATGTATTACACGGAAGGTTTCTTGCAAGGAGGGAGGAGAAATTGTAACATAAAGTTATAAAATATGACAAAGGGGAGATCGAAACCGGTATTCTACTTACACCTCTTCACCCTCTCGGGAAGAAAGGAGTAGGAGGAAAAAACAATAAAGCAGCTGTGTAGATGAAGTCACCTTCATACATTTGGTGTTTGCCCGGAAGGCTAGATATTAGAGCCACGCGGTATCTGCATGTTACATATATGTACATTTACATTTATATTCACATATCCAAGTGATATCTACATCACAATTTGTTATTGACCGAGCGAAGCGTCTCCGTTTCAGCTTGGGCAGAAATCTTCTCTTCTACAGGTCCCAATTCTCAACCGATTCTCGTAAATATTCTCGTGAAAGGTTGCATAATTATATGGTATTTTTCGTCGATTCACGAATTTGTCACACAACTTTTGTTTTGTAATAAGACCCCAGCGTTTGGTACAGTGAGAAAAAAAGGATTTTGTTTGAGTGAGAAATTATCCAGTTTTAATGCAAAGACAGACTCGCGAGGTTTTTGCTTGTAATTATTCCCTTATTCGTTTCTCTTAATAAAAGAACTAAGCTTTACTTGAATCATGAAAACGTAGAGCAGCAAACTAAATAGCTGTAAAATCGGTAGTACAGTGCTTCAAGCGCTATTAGATTCCGGAGTGTTGGTTCAAAGGTTGTTTATTCGACTAATGAGCGGAATCAGGGACGGAAAATGTTTTCATTACCTGCACATGCTAACGACCACATACGACCGTGCAACGCTGCCGTCACTTTGATTTGGAATGATTATGTAACTTTGTTTTATTAGGTTAGTGGTAAAGTTATGGAATAATTCTACAAATTTACTGATAACTTAACCGCGTGGTATAATGAAAATATGATTAACTTATGAATTTTTATTACGAACATGAAATGTCTTACACGTTGTAAATTTTGTTTATTAATAAATTATTACCATTCATAACTCTCAATCACAAATCAGTTCAGGAAATCTTACTAATCGGAAAACTCTATCGTAGCGTGGCTATTTGACCACGTTTGTATGGGGAGTAAAGCGGGAAGGCCCACCTTAATGGTTCGTTAAGGTGGGCCTTCTTAACATTTTGTTCACACGTAAATGTCGGAACTCCCGAACGATGACTGGTTGTGATTTTCCTAACAAATGCAAAACGATCACATTGTTACGTTTAATATCCATTGCAAAAATTTATTATCAAATTCAAATTGGTTCCCGCTCTTTTCGCCCAATTAAAAACTGACGTTAAACCATTTTTTTTAAAATAGAAGCAGTGTGAAGTTAGTAACAGTTCGAGTAAAGGACCCTGTAAACACGATCGATAGCAATTGGTTACCACCGTAAGTTAGTGAGTTCTATCGGGGCCTCGTCAGAACGTCAAAAATTCAGAGCGACAAAAATATTTATTTTTTAAATACCATTGCAGAACATCAAAAAATCAGATCGTCAAATTTTGTCGTTCTGTTTTTCTACGTTCTGAATAAACACTATAAAATGCAATTGCAGAACGTCCAAAATATTTGAATGTTCGGTTTGAATTTTTTACGATCTGCAACCAAGCATTCTAACATCAAATAAAAACTCCGATTGGAAATTCATTGCAGAACGTCAAAAATATGGCTTCGTCAAACTATATTGCGCCCTGAAGCGTTAGTTTTGAAGCGCACATTAGCAGTGACAGCGGGAACCGACAGCGGCGGAGACGCGCCGGCGGAAGCGTCGAGGGGGGGGGGGGGGGATATCGTTCCTTTTTCAAAATTCACATCACGCTTGTTAGAGGGCTGGAGAACCATCCCTATGGTCTGAGTAATATATGTTTAAAGGTTGCTGCTTCAACGTAATTCAAGCTTTAATTACATTGGACCAGAACGCTTTGTCGAGTACATCGTTGCATTTTTGACGTTCTGCAAGGATTTCTAGAAAACGAAAATTAAAGCGTAATGTGATGTGAATAGGATTTTTGATGTTCTGAATGACGGGAGTTTATCAACGTTTACAGGTTGGTTGCAGAACGTCAAAAAATATGACTGAATATAATTTCATTTTGTTCGTTTTGCAATGGTTTATGTACCTTTTAAAAATGCTCAATTGCAGAACCCCAAAATAAAAACAACAAAAAATTTACGATCTGACTTTAGTGGGTCTGCAAGCTATTTTTAAAAAATAAATTTTTGTCGTTTTGATTTTTTGACGTTCTGAAAGCGACTCGTTGTATCTAGCTTATCTCTACCATTCTAGAGCCGACTTCCTCCTCGAGTAGAGTTCCTAGAGGAAACTCCATTATATCATGACATTCGTCACTATGTAAGGTCCCATCGTCTGTTAAATGTCGAGCACGGATGGAGTGTATCGAGAAAAGCCGGAGAGACTTTATCTCGTAGAATTCAATAAGGGAAGCCCCGTACCGCCAGCGGTCAAAGCAGGTACCCTCCTCAAGACCTGCATGGAGGAAACTGACATATAAATAGCGGAATAGAGTGAACATGTAACCACAATATGTGTTATATTATTTAATTGTATCATGGACATTTTCCAAAGCCGAATAGATTCATTTAAAATTTAATAAACGTAAATCTGTTCAACATATTCACACAAATTACAATAAATAATATTATAGGTCAAAAATAGTTGGTCCTTTCAACATTGAAGCCTAGATCCACCGATTTTAAAATAACACGTTTTAAATAGCCCGTCAGGTTTTAAAGGGATTTCGGTTTTGGCGAAATGTGTATAACCTAATGAACTTCCGCATTTAAATACCGATTTTTTATACATTTCGACACTGTTCAAATGTTTCGATGTTTACACGTATACATTTTGAAAAATCTAAACCACTTGAAAAGAAATAAGAGAATGCCATAAGGATCAAATCCTTTTTTTAGGTAAGTTTTTTCCACACTATGGAATAATAATGTAGTGAACACTGCAAAATTAGAAGAAAACCTGACCTCGAACAGTGAAAAATATTAAATTTCGTTTGTATAGATAGTTTTAATCATTTAAAAATGCATTTATGAAGGAACATACAGTTCGGGAAAATGTGTAGATATCATTTTTTGGGAAATCCACATTTTAAAAACATGATGATCTGATTTCAACATGCTGTGCGAAGGAGAAAAATCATGCATAAAAAAGATCAGTCGATGCTTGCGTATGGCAATAAATTGTAACATTTTTTTTCCTTATCATAATTGATATCCGATTTACTGTCCCCCCACAATATTTAATTGAAGTTAATTAATTTAATTAATTTAAAATGGCCATTGTCCCTTGTAGGTTAGGATTAGATATATACGAGCATACATATTTTACTTAAGTAAAACTGAGAAATGTATGAATATTCGATGTTTAAACATTTTTTTCAGATGAATCGATGCCTTCATCTAGCGAGCGGCAAGATCGTCATCCCGCACTCTCACGGAAGCCTAGTTTCAGGAGAGCCGTAATTAGATACGTGTCCGTCCGGAGCACCCACCGGCTACTAGCAAGCGGAGATGCCCGAGTTCCGGCGCGCCGCCATACCTCGCCATACCTCGCCATGAGACGGGACGCCACGCGACGCCACGCGACGCCACGCGACGCTTCACCACACCACACCGCTGGATAACTTGGGCAATTGGGTATTTAATTTGCGTAACTATGTTACAGACGTAACGTAACTACGTGGTAGGACTAAGCCGGTCCGGTTGACACTATGGTTGAAGCGGCAGTTTGCAGTATGAGCGGCTCGTAGCTTAGTGGCGCGTGGACTTGCCTTGCATAACAGAGATCTGGGTTCAAATCTCACCACGTTAAGCAGCACTTTATTTCTCTTTCTGAGTTGGAAAAGTTAATTTCGTCACGAATACGAGCTTCTCCATGGTTCGGAGTCCATGTAAAACTGTAGATTCCCTTCTCCTGCTAGGTGGGGTTTAAGCCCACCCGGGTTGGTACCATCGCATTGGATTAAAATATGGCCAAAGCGGCAATGCAAAATTGTCCGTGTTTTCTATCCACTTAAATGTGACTGTGCTCATGAAGGGAAGGTTCTGGCATGGCACCGAATTCCTTCCGGAATGTGGTGTATTGGGCTAATATCATCGATCTGTTTCATGGTGACAACATCTAGTACAAATAGCAGTCAAGCATGCCGAATTTTCGTAATAGTTCTGTGCTTTATTGCGGGGCTCTCGGCTCCGACCGGATCAATTTCGTTTTAGACCATCGAAATGAGCCCTGCAACTTCGGCCACCGCGTCACATCACCTGGACGCGCTATTACGTACTTCGATTTCGCTTAGCGATTTGTCTGATTTTTCTATTTGCTCGGCTCCTAATAGTCGCAGCGTGATGCCTAAGTGTATAGCCTATAACATTCCTCAAGAATCGGGCTACTCATAAATGTAAAATATGTTATTCAAATCCGTAACTGACATAAATACATACATTTCAGGACCTTTTCAAACTATTTTCAGGGCTGAATTGAACTGACAAAATAGCTACTAAAAGATTCACCGGTCATGCTAGATTCGCTTTATATGTATGTCATTATTTTATCTAAAAATTGTTAATTGGCTTATTGGTTTGTTAAATTATCTTGATGCGAAATTGATTTCATTCTTATTTAAAGACAGCTTTTATTATGTTAGTTAGATAAATCTTTAAGATCATTTTCGCAGGTAAAGGTCTCTGGAATATTAACTCACAACGTCAGTAAATATCCTAGGTAAAGGCCAGCAAAGGCAGTCCAAGTTGTATTGAGTACCTTTGTTGGTTGATATAGCGACCACAGCCTTAGATCTTCGACGACCCAGTCCGGGCTAGCGGGGTAATCACCAATCAATTAGTACTTCGCCGCGCCACTGATCTAATTATAGTGAGCCACCAAACCGACAAGCTTTGCTCTCCGGGGTGGAGCAGTAAGGTCATAATTACATCAACGGTGGTGTCCTAAGCTAACTGAACCAAGCATATAACCGTTTACTTGGAGGAAAGGCAGATATATAGTTCTTCATGTGGTTAAGTCAACCTGCCCTTTTTGTAGTCCTGCAGACATGAACCTCTTAAAGGTGGTTATTTATTGCGTCCGCTTCGATTGATTCGATCTGTGCATGAACTAAATATGTTTCAAAGCATTGACTTATTTTGTAATTTAAACCTAACCTTATTTAGGCCTAGACATTACCGTTTTCAAATAATTTCACCAAATAGCAAAACTTAAATTGAATTGACCGTTCTACCAAGAATTTTAATTTGGCAGTAGCATTTAGGTATTCATTAATATGGACGAAAAAAATATAAAAAAACAATCATGATTTATAGACCAGTGAAGTTTCTTTGGAGGTTCTTCTTCGATGAGTTGTTCGAATCAGCGGATCGATCAGTCAAATTGAGACATGACTTAAGTGTAGTTTGACTACCAGAAGTTGAATAAATCAATAAAAGGAAATTCAATAAATGAATGAAATCAATGGTTTAAAATGACACTGTCCTGAGGTAGAATTATAACCTACGTCCTTCGGATTCCACATACATTTATTTTATTTATTTTAATCCATATTTTATTTGCTTTCAATGATTTAGCATATGAATACTACCTTATAGCTGAAATGTATTCCGTTGTTTTTGAGGTGATGCAGGGGATACGCGAGGACTCGTGCCCTATGATTCAATCAATGCCGCAGCCGCCACAACTTAGCAGATTGCCGTTTAAATTGATTGATTGCATCGCTGCGCCGGTGGCAGCAGAGATAACTCAATGAAAAGAACCTGAATAGTTTTTTTTCACTATTTATCGTTAACTGTGTGCGCAAGATGCCGGGTTTAGCTCTTAGAGAAAAGTAAGAGAAAAGCCTGGTTCAAGCATTAACTCATTTTAAGATTAAACATTGCTTCAATAATTGGGAATGCTCGCTTTGTTTATTGAGTCGAAGAATTGCTCGACAACTAGATTAGATAAGCTGGGTGAAGCACCTCGGAACGCGGTTGGGTTCTGGATGTGTGACCATTTTCAACCGTTGAGGCTGGCCGTGGTTCGGATTTCAAGTAAAACTATAGGTCCCTTTCCTTACTTTGTAGGTGGTAGGGTTATAACCCCGTCTGGGTTGGTACCATAGCATTAAAACATCGATGGTCGAAGCGGCAATGAAAAATGTCCAGTTCAACCGAGCAATATAAAGAAGGCCCTGGAATGGCACCTAGTTCCCATGTGGTGTGCTAGGCTAATATCTCACGGTCAGTTTGGTATAAGATATCCACATAATACATATTACATAAAAAAAATCACTAAAATACATTATTAATTTAAATACATAGCGTCTGTATAGTTTCACCATGTTTAGTATTTTAATATCATACTCTTAAGTATTTTCTTAATAGATATAATGACAGCTCGAGCATCGATTGGGTCCTTCGTCACTGAGAACCTGACTACATACACTTATCTAAGGATCAGAGGACGAATCGTCCTAAGCCTGATTAGCTCGTAATCTCTAGTCGGCGCGGTATCGCCTGATGGTACAGATTTTCCATCTTCGTTAGCGCTAATGGATGATTGATCTCCCCTCTCCACTGTCTTCCTCTCGCCACACGGAGCGTCAGCATAGAGGGACAGCTGTTACTTTGATGCTATTAACTTCGAGACAAGCAAATCAAATCGTGTGTTTGTTGTGAACTAATGTGATATGTATGTAGAATCGACAAAAATCAATTATTTAAAGAAAGAAAACTGTAATAATAAATATTTACTTTATGAATATACTGCAAAGCTGGGGACCATAGTTATATATGTAACTGTATAAATGAATAAGCTCGATAGCGCAGCCATAGTCCGCAAATCCGCCGGCATGGCGCCTCGCTGAGCGTGGTTTCGCGAGGCGAGGTGTTTTTGGTTTTTCTGAGCACCTTTGGTCCTCAGCACAGTCACTCATAACAGTTTTTCATAAAAAAAAACATTCATTGAGTGACGTATGCACTTGCTTACTACGAAAAAAATGTTTTTATTGTTTTGAACTAAAGCCGACCGGCATGGTTTTTGCAGCCCCTTTGAAAGTTCGAAAGCCCATGGGCGTCGTCAGGCGACTCTTTAGCGAGGTCCTGGCGTGCGCCATATGCCGCGCCAGACATAACCAATTTTCCGTGCTATAATATTCCATAGCTTTACATACAAATAAGCAAAAAACGCCAAAAAAACTCTATCTTTCTCGTTTGATTTAAGTGTCAAAGTAATCTATAAAAGTTGGGAATGGAATAATAATGTCTCGTAATAAATGGCCGCTAGTTATCGGAGGCTCGGCGCAAAGCGCTCAAATACTGATAAGAAATTTTGGAGGAAGACCTCTGTCTTGCACTATTGGCTATGATCGTGTTGAATATGGATGCTTTGAGCAGTATAGGGGAGTTTGGGACCTGTTTGCTTTCGAGCCATTGTAGTGCATGGCTTGAAATGAATGATGTGGGTTCTGGATGAAGAGCTTTTCATGCATTTTTGTCACTAGGTTAGTTTTCAATATGTTTGTGTAGTTAATTAAAACAAATCACTTAATCTGAAACACAAAAGCGTCCAATTCATAATGACTGTTCATAAAATATTTTTCACTTAGAAACATGGGCGAGATGAAATTTTTTTTCAAATCCATATCAAGTATAGCCAGTTTGCCCGCCACTTTGACCCAGTACAGTAATGAAGTTATAACATGACGTAACGCATCACGAGTTAGAGCAGCACTATTGAGGCACGTACCGATATGGTTGGTTGCGTCAACATGGAGTAGTTTCGGAAACGCATTATAAACTTACTCAGCATCGAGCAAACGTGCAGCGGGCGCAGTTAAGGCTTCTATGAATAGCTCCTCCACTCGAAGTTCCGAACTAATCACATTGCACGTACTAATCGAAAGCTTTGGCTGCTATAATGTGTGTCGATTCTAAATTATAAAATATAGCAAAAAAATATTAGATGAAACTTGTACACATATTCTTAGGGTAGACTTAATATAATTGTACAAGTGTTAGTTTCACCTGATGGACCACCATATTACCTTGATGCAATCTCTTCCTGGCCACCCATTACATTTAACATCATTTAGGTAGGTAAATAAAATAAGGCAGCCATTCTTAAAGTGTCTAAGTACACATCGCTGCTTGACCGTTTTGAATATCAGCCTTTCGCCGTCGAGACCTTTGGACCTTGGTCACTGGGCGCTAAGGCTTTTGCAGATGACATCGGAAAACTCCTAGTGGAGAAGTCTGGCGGTTGTCGTGCAAAAGCCTTTTTTATCCGTAGAATCGCTCTCGAAATTCAAAGAGGCACCGCGGCGAGTGTTCTAGGCACTTTGGGGCGAACATCGGCTGCCTTCAATGAAATATTTTACCTTTACCTTTAACGCAACATATTTGTTGCGTTAAAGGTAAAACCTTTAGCGCGGAAGGTTCTCTTACTTTCATGATTTCAGCAATAAATCCTATCGGACCTGGGGGTCCATTCAGGGCAAGAGTGAGTTCGAGTTCGGGAGTGAGTTAACCTAAAAATAGCTGGGAAATATATGATTATTTAAATAACGGAACCGTTATTTATACTTCCAACGTATTTACGGGACGGACCAGATTTTTTCCTAACTGTAACGATGTTCAAGAAGTGTGGAAACACTAACTATTTAAAAAATTTAGTTGATATTTAGTGGCGAATTCGAACTCACTCTTGCCCTGAATGGACCCCCTGTATGGGAAATTTTAGAAAGTTATAGAGCATGAAGCTAGCAATTTTTTGAGCTAATTTATAATTTAATACCATTAGCTACGCACAGTATTAGTGCGGAGTTTGAGATTCGGTGCGCAATGTTTTAAAATGGAAAATAAGATGAACCAAATAGTAGTTTCGTTTTCACTATTTCGAAATTTATTTATGTGCACCTTTAATTTGAGACCAACATTACCACAATCCATCAAACATTTATAAATTGCCATTCATGGATGCTCCTAGTTTAATAGAACGCTTTGTAATAACACTCTTTGACGAAACAACCACAGAAATGAAAACGCTTGCGTCGGTATTCCAACACAGAAATCGCTATTTCAAGTATTTTGTCTCACAGCTACTTTTGGGTCTAGAATCGACCCAGTGTGCGTAGGAAAACTATCGAACCAAAGGGCAAGCGAGTATTAGATAATGACATTCGCAGTGATATTAGCAGCCCATGTCCAATAGCGGAAAATATGAAGCGACAATCTCGTATCTCCAGACGAAGCCCTAGCCGCTCCCCCTCCCACCCCCCCCTCACCCCCCGCCGCCGCAGCCTTGCGCAGGAAACCTCTCGATGTTCCTTTTCATTCATTTACGAGCGAACAATATGGTAGCTCGTTACCGCGATACCTGCACTACGTCAAAGGATCGCACGTGAGGAGGCGGGCAGCGGTGCACGGCTGCAGGCGGGGGGAGTGGGGGGCGCACGTACACGCACGGGGGAATGTCGCTCGCTGGGATACAAGAGTTAGGAAATTTCAATCCAGGCCGAGGGCCTTGTTCACCATACGCTGATAAGGTTAATCGACAAATGTCCATTGAAATTTCGAAAACGGCTTTTACCACCTTTTGATTAGCACTATTCGTTTAAACTAATTAGTCGGCTCGACTTAAATCGGCTCTCCTGTCATGACGGACTGTTCTTAAAGTTGCTCGAGTGCCTCAAGTACCAACTGGTGCATTACAATGGATAGAAGTTAGTGGTAGCAACTATATAAACCAGTCCATGAGAAAAAGCCGCCCCTCAGTTATGTCAGAAAGGAATTGAAAATAGTCCGTGTGAAAAGCCCATAGACCTAGCATGCATTTCTATGGAAAAGCCAAACCATTGAACATTTGTTCGTAAGGAAAAACCAACACGCCGCAAAGAACGCCAACTAACAAAGAAGGCAAACATGCTACTTACTCGTATGTCTGTCTGTGCCAAATAAGTGTTATTCCATTTACAGCTTCCTAGACAATCAAAATGAATCAAACAAAACACCTTATTGCATTTAGTCATCCGTGCGAAAGTCTTTTGTAAAGGTCGAGTTATTACCAACCATAAATTAAGAGCATGTATGAACGAATGTATTAATTGTAAGTGTAATTCGTGTTGGGGATTTACCTGTATAATTAATCCAAAGGAAATCTTTTTAACCAGTAGTTATATTTATTATGTTTACGAAGTAAATACATTATTAGTATGAATACAATTTGCATCATTGAAAGTTCTTCATTTTTATGTAAAGTCATAAATGTAAATTTTAATAAATACGAAAAAGTTACACCAAATTTATAAATATTGATACATATGTCACCGAGTTTATGCCTATTATAAATTGGATGGAAAGACACATTTCATATTGTCACCTCACCATGTGGTATAAGTCTATCTTGAAACCCGTTATGAATTATTCAATCTAATATATTGTTGGTCGGCAATACTCCACGTGTACAGTCACGGAAACGAACATCTCTACGGCTGCAGTAACGATAACCTTTAGTACACTAAAGCGAATAAACGTATTTTCTCCCTCGCAACGCAATCTATTATTGGCGCCCTCTTCACCTATGTTGCTGATTTATTTTTATGTTATGTGTCTTACACATTGTGTTCACATAATAATGTGCTTTTCCAATAGTTGTTCAGTTAAAGCAAAATGTTGGTTCGTAAAGTTTTCGTACGTTATTGGTTGGGAGAAATGGATTTGTTTGTTCCTCGCTCTGTTTTTTTATTTTTTATTCTGTATTAGAATAATAATTTTATTTATAAAACAATTGTGAACAGATGTGTTGGAGACATAATCACACTGCTCTATCTGCTATTCAACTCAAGTTTGATTAAAAATTGCATTATAGAAGTCGTGATGCGCGCTGATTATTGGTTCTAAATGATAAGTAGAGCGTTTTATTTATGAATACTAATTGTTTCTCAAGCCGTATAAAGCGTATTTTCAGTCAGTTCTGAAAAAAAACCAGATCTGGAGGAAATTTTAGAGTAGCTTCAGAAAAGAGCAACTTAAATTATGCTGCATTTGGCACACTCAGAATACGAGCATCGACTCAGGGCACTATAGAACTTACTACACAAGAGCGAATGCTGCACGAACACATCATTTGAGTGTTAAGATATAATCATGTTACGGATAAAGCCCGATGTTGTTTAATGTCTGTACTCTTTTTTTCTGTGAATACTTTCGAGGACACAGCTTGAAATAAAGTCCCTCCTCAAGCATAACAAACCAGCAAAAAATACCTGGTCAATAGAGTTGTGTATTCCTGAAACTAATTAATTAGAGAGGTCATATTCACCTAAACAGTGAATGGTTTTAAAATCGCATTGTACACTTTTATAAAAAGTTAAAAAGAATTTGAAATAAACGTGAAGACACATAAAAATAAACTCGATATACACGCATCATTTCACATCTGCTGGTGTCATAATTAAATATACTAACAAAAATCTCTTTAAATACATACACCGAATAAATTGTCTTCAAGGACGCACAAACACTTCTCCGGAATGCCAAAAAGTGTGTAGGGCGGGAGAGGTGCCGCGCTGGGCGGCGGCGGCGGTGGGGGGTGATGGCGGCGGTATGGCGGGGCGGGGAGAGTCGTTACAACAGGAGGCGGGCGACTTCGATGCTCGACTGCAATGAGAAACGATTCAGAAACGCGATCCCTATTTAGATAGCGGAGTGGGCCGAGAACGTGGGTACGTGTTCCGACCTACCTCTCTCCCCGCACCGCTCCGCACCGCCCTGAACGTAATTACGTGCTCTCAAACTCGAGGGATCTTACGAAATACAGGGGACAGCCTTAAGGCTGTTCCGACCCATATAAAGTTGTTTGCACACATAACGCAAAAAGTATTGCACTTTACGAATTAATAATAAAGGTTTAATATAGTCATATTACTTGCAGCGAAAACCATTTCACAATTTCAGGATTATTGGTTTTGTTACAATTTATTTAAATAAGATTTTTATTTAACAGCGCCATCTAACGGTGTAAAACTTCTAATCGGCAATTACAACGAAACCATTAAACCTGAAATTGTGAATATGTTTTCGCTGCAACTACTATGGCTACATTTAATATTTTTGACGAATTCGTGCCTTAAAGTGCAATACTTTTTGCGTTCTGTGTAAAAAAAACATTGTATGGGTCGGAACATCCTTAAGAGCGCCCTTACCGTACCTTCTCTGGTTCAAAGAAAAAGACAGTCTCCGCGGTGAGTATGATGCAATATGTCCGCAAAACAGACAATGCGCGTAGTGCTCGATTTGGTTAGTTTCACAAAAAAATATATATCACAAAACGATAGGCGAAAATCAAACAAAAACCAAATTAATAATGAATCTTAATGGAACATGCTAGGCTCGGTAATGATAATTTTTATGATGTTTTCGAGTAATCTACGTGCAAACTTATTGCGTAAAGGGCCTTATAACTTAGAAACCGGACACAATTTTACAATGCCAATCTTCATAAAGCTGGTATAGAAATTTCATATATTTGTGCAATGAACAAAAAGCAATGAAGTTATCGAGGGTTAGAAAGAGAATTTTACCTCCCATTTTTTTATGTGACTGGATTTCGATGGCTAATAACCTCATCATGATTTAAGCACAACACATTGCATTCCCCGAAGGAATTAGGTTCCATGCCAGAACCTTCCCTTTGTGTGAACGTCAAAAACACGGACGCATACAATTACAGTTGAGTGAACGAGTAAACGAGTTTTAATCGTCGTTTGTTTCTTGGTATTTCAATATCTATTGAGGGTACAACAAAAATGTTTAACTGTACGTTTCGTGTTAGAAGCTAGAGATGTCAAGTGTGCAGGTGCAAGTAAATGGATAGTAATATGCTACCGCATAATATATAGTTTGTGGGCCAGTTTAGGTGGTACGGATTAAATTGTTCTTACCATTGTAATGCTAAGGGCTGATTTTTCAATGTTCAAATAAAATTCGACGGATTTATTTCCGCTTCTGCTTACCCATCTAATATAGAAAGTGCCTATGTTTATTAGTTAAATTATAGTCAGATAATTGTGATAGAAGATATAATTCTCCGGCAATGACTATTCGTCTTATCGGTATATCCGTCGATAGTACTTATTGGACTATCAGTCCGATAAGTACTATCTGAGGATTGAAAAATCGGCTATAAATAAAATAAATAAATGTCTCGGATATAAAAAGATACAGCTAAAAATGTCCATAAACATTATCAGTTTGTTTATTATTGTCGGTCTGTCGCACTGTTCACGTTGATGTCTCGTTCGCTTGGTATCGCTACATCGGCTTGTTCTCGATACGGGTGTCTTATCAAAGCGCGCCCGCCACAGTTTGTCGCTGCGCCACGAAGCGAAGGCGAGACGCGGAATTGTTGCCTCTCGCTTCATTTTATAACCTTTCATATTTTGCGGAGGACAATGTATCGTCCTTTCATGTAGCAAAGGTAAGTTAAGGCTTCTTACAAAGCTATATTTAAATCTTTTCACCATACAAAGTAAGCTTGCATAGGAATGATTCTCGACAACAACTCGTGTTCTGCGAGAATAATTTTATTAGATAGGTAGGAACTTTAAAGTACATATGAAGATAAAAAACTTCTTCTACATAATAGAGCCAAAACTCCAGCTGTACCTAAAATATTGGCGGTGTAACCTCCTTGAATTTTGAGGCTTATTCACCGGAGAAAATGTGCCCCGGACCTGGGATCACCGGAACGTTCGTTAAAAAGTTTGCCTAATGTTGAAGCGAAAATTATCGCTTCTGGTGACCATGAATCGATTGTCTCGACGGCGAAAGCCAAAAACTCAAAGGAACTCGCCACGAAGCTGTATTTATGGTGTTGTTCTTAAACTATTCCTTCATCCCATGAACAATAAAAGCACATTCTATACAAATAAACGTATACATTTTATTAAAAGTTATGATGTTAATTATGAGTATCTTATAATCTGTGGATGTATTGCCCCATAATATGTCAGAAAGTTCTGGATTCAAAGCTATTTGACATTTTACGTGTTGAGAACCTTAAATTAATTGGTTTTCCAATCTAAAAATATGGCAAATATGGCACACATCTCCAGAATGCTGCATTTTACTGCTTGTTCCAGGTCGCTGCCGCCATGTTTAGTCGTTCGGCCAATTACTGATATATTTTTATTATTCAAATATCTCAGTATTTTATCCGTATATTGGTTATATACTAGATAGCTAAAATAAATTTAATGCAATCTCTGCCGCCATGCAGGTGTGAACCCGATTGTTTTGTGTTTAGTTATAAATAATGGTACGGAACCCTTCGTCTGCGAGTCTGACTCGCACTTGGTCGGTTTTTCATAAGTCACTTTATCTCTGCCTGTAATATATTCAGATAAATATATTTATTCTAAGCATTTTATTCCAAGTGGGTTTAAAATTGATTAAATAAAAGTAAACTGAATGCAAGCAAAAGCAAGCCGAACCGAAATTCAAGATTTATATTTCTGTCCATAAAAGTAGCAGCATTCCAATAGATTTCTCCGACACCAAGGCACAGGTGCCGACTCTGACGGTAGACTGCAACACAATATTTACTTTGAATCTGCTGATGTTTGCTCATATTTTGTGCACAAAATAACGTAAACTCGCAACGTAGAGACCTCATCATGTACTGTATTGTCAAAAGATCAGCGTTTTGTCTCTTTTAATGTGTGACCCATAGTTGAATTTTTGAGATCCCGCGGAAGAGTTTGAGGACGATATTTCAAGAGCGATATTCAAGTTTTTTCCTAAAATACGAAAAAAATATTAAAGGTGCCATATCTACTTAATCCGTAATCAATATTAAGGGATGCACGGTGTGATAAGTCAAACCATCCGTAAATGTTTGCTACTGTTATAAAGCCCCTGATACATGTAATTTATTTAAATCTGCGAACTAAGGCCACTTTCTACGTATGCTAACTAAACGCGAACGCAACGCGACGGAGCAACCCGGCTCCATCCCAACGCGAACCGAAGCTAAGCCTTTTTTTTGTGTTTTTTATAGTGAGTATACCTTAATCCGATAGTATAAGTATATAATTTGTATGGCAAAACATTCCTTAATATGTTCAATGACGACCTCTGTAGAAATTAAACACAAAATATGGAATTAATACTAATCAGCATTATTAACATATTTGATTTAAATTTAGTTTTAAATTTCCGCCATCCTAATCGTTGCATCCTAAGAACCGCGCTTCGCCGCACCGGGTCGCGTTTGCGTTGACTTCGCACATATGACTCGGGCTTTTTTCATGCACTGTCAAGTAACTCTGAACCATTTGTACTCAAGTACGTTGAGATTGCTCACGATAGCATGAGACAACCGCCTCAAATATATTTGTTAAAATACTACGTATGCATATGTATATGGTAGGGCCGCAGCGGGCTTCGCAGCACTCAAGAAGAATTGCGTTGTCCCTCCTAGAGAAAGCGGTAATTTACGATTTCCGGGTGTTTTTGGGGGCTGCGCGAGCGCGGGATTTTGGCATTCGAGTTCGGACAGCGGTGCAGCGCGCAACGGTGACGCACGCTATCGGCGGGAAACGCAAATTTTCTCAACCTTGAATGTATTCCGATATTCGATCAGTGGTGGTGTGAACTGTGATAATGCTAGGAAATGAACTGTGACCAGGCTAGGGAGTGTATAGATTAATTATAGGGTTGTGATGTGAAAGACTGGTTTCTGAGGACATCTACAACTGTACGAGGTGGCGGGATCGTATTGCAAGCAGATTGCAGAGGATGAGTGCTCTCTTCGTTACACTGTTTATTACTTGATTGATATCATTGATGTAACCGGATAAATTACCGTCGCGCGTTGACGTAACAAGGTGCTTTATTAGGTGCATTCGCGTCACGCTCTAAATTTCGGTACGGAATTTGAATTTCGATTACGGACGGTTTTGACAGCGTTTTACTGAGCGGCGTGTAGAATTTCCCGCAGCCCTGCCTGTCCGGATCGGATACCGCCAATTTTGCTCAAGGTTCCCATAACGGGATTTTTCGACGGATTTTACTGAGCGGCGTGTAGAATTTCCCGCAGCCCTGCCTGTCCGGATCGGATACCGCCAATTTGCTCAAGGTACATAATTTATACGATTTTCCAGAGTGGTTGTGTATGATTTTCCCACGGCCTTGTCCGTTAGGGGATTGATTCCGCCAATTTTCCAGTGAAGTCATCAGGACAAATTCCCTTTACGTTTTTGTAAGCAACGGCAAATGTGTTCACGAGACAACGCGGACTCGCGTTGAATGTGTTTTCCCGCGCTTACGAGGACTCTTTAGCTAAAGTCGACAGGGGCCCCAAGGAAACATAGAATAGTTCTAGTACCTAAGTTAGCATAAGGTCTTGCCTTGTATAACTGTGTAGGCTTGTAGCTAGTGTCAGGAAGTCCAATGTCTTAGACCTAAGATAGCTGACATGACTCGGCCGATGACAGACATGACATTAGGCGCCTGCCCATAGTCTCTCGCCTCTACGTGGCGGCAGGTAGAAACGTCCATTCTAAATTGATATATTCTTGTACTCCAAATTTCATTCAATTTATATCCATTCAATCACACTGAAGAAGTCTAACAGACGGAATGGCGGCCAAGGAGTGACCATTAGTTCAAATCTCCGTGGCCCATAGCTTACTAGACGATCACATGTTTATAACTTTGGCCAATTCCAGATATTAAATAATTAAGTAGCAGCACTAGACTTTTCTAAGTATGGGCTATGTGAGAATTGATATAAGTTAGCTAGCAGACAGGTTGATTAGTAAGATAAATAAGTAGGATAGTGATAGGGTCGTACCAAGCAATAAAGAAAAGTCTGTTGAAACTGAAATTACAATTGTCGATGTCTGCCGTTATGATACATATGAAGTAGTCGTGCACCAAGTAGTGAAGAATAAAAATCGTATTTAACTTTAAAATCGATTGAGCTATAACGGAACGCGTGAAGACGAAAAGTTGCAAAATTGTACCCGCTCGCAACATTCACTCGATAAATCGCACTTTCGTTGGCTTTGCGAGTTTCCAGAACGCTGCATTTCCGGCGCGCGCCTTTGAATGAAGTAAATTGAAAAATATTTCACATATTCCACTGCGAGCGTAGTCGGCCCGCTCGAATCCCGTAAATCAGGCGAGCTAAATGCAGCCGGAAATGTTAAAGCTCAAGCCGCACGCGGCGTTGGGCGGCGCGGCGCGAGCGTTGGGCGGGCGGCGCGAGCTTGGGCGGGGGCCGCCGCCGCCGATACTTGCACACGTTTTACGAGGATCTGCCGGTTCAACTTTGGCAGACGTTTGATGCGGCGAAAGCGGAAAGCTAAGTTAGAAGAATGCTATACTAGCCCGCCACCGCAACCCGGGAAGATATTCTGCAAAGCACTGGGAAGTCCATGAAACTTAACGCCTAAAATGTCTTAAATTCGCGCTTTTTAAGTAAGCCATCATAATATTGGATTAGTGTCAATGAAACGTTAAAAAAAAATATAATGAAGATAAAACACAAACTTTGCGTAACTAAACATTTTATAAATAGCCTGTTCGGGGTCAGATTTAGTTTACCAAAAAAAGATGTCAAGGATTCTATAAAAACGTAAAATAAAAAAATCTTTTTAAAGAAAATAATAATATTAAAGCACTCTGACGAATTCTGCCAAAGGAAAAAACGTTTCGTTTTATGACTCGCTCGAAGATAAAACACAAACTGTGCGTAACTAAAAATTGTATGAATGGCCTATTCTAATAAATAACCTGTTCGGGTTCGTATTTAGTTTACTAAAAAAAGATGTCAAGCATTCTATAAAAACATAAAATAAAAAAAAACCGAGAATCCTAAGATTTTTTAAAATAAAATAATAATGTAAAAGCACTCTTGACGAGTTCTGCGTTCTATTTAAATTTAATTTAATTTATTTAAACTTTTTTGGTAGTCAAATACACTTTTAACCAACTTGGAACAAAATGTTTGGAATAAAAATATTTATCGGAATTTAATTGAGTACCATCCGCGCATTCGATCAGCTCAGTAAAGAAACTTTATTGAGTCGCGTATAGTAATAGCTTCCTAGCTTAATTGGCTCCTTTCTATTTAGAGCCTACATATCCAGGTACGAACATTATTTCGCATTTGACATTCCAACGCATAGATTAAGATCCCTCTGAAAAATGCGGCATTAAAATGTATATAAATTTCAAATGAACAATAATTAATGCACTTTATATGTTTCTATTACAGACCTCTCTCCTGAATTAATCACATTAAATTAATAATAATCTGCTTTTCGAGTAATTAATTGAGCCAAAAGGGGCGATATTCAACTTAAGGCAGCGCGAGGCATATTTTTTTTCCTTTCTGAAATTCTAAACGCGAATCCGGAACTGTAGCGGCTCGCTTGTGAATAGTTGATGAGGGAGGACAAGCGAGCGGCCGCCTAGCGCGAGTGACCATTACGTCGGACAAAGAAGGCGGCTGTGGCGGGAGCAAATGAGTGTATGGCTGTCTGTAGCGGCGAGGGAGCGCTTACACTGGGCAAGTAGCTGGTTGTGTCAGTGATTGAACAAAATCTATATCAGGCTTAGGGCCGATTTTTCAATCCTCAGATAGTACTTATCGGACTGATAGTACAATTTAACATCTGTCAAAAGACGGATAGTCATTACCGGAGCATTATATTTTCTATCACAATTATCTTACTGCAATTTTACTAATAAACATATGGACTTACTGTATCGGATGGATAAGCAGAAGCGTAAATAAATCCGTCGAATAGTTCTGGGTGTTTAACTGACTATTGAAAAATCGGCCCTAAATATTATAATATGAATAAACTAAAATAAAGAGAATAATAGGTGATTATTAAACGTTGCAGAACACTTGAAGATATAAAGACAATGAACAAAAAATATAAACAGATAGATCGGGTTATGTTATAAAAACAGTTTAAATTTGAGTTATAGCATAGTCATAGTAACAAATATTAATAAAAAAAGCCGAACATAAATAATTCAAAAATGTTATATTTTTTCTAATCTTGGTCAGCCGACAGAACAAATTGATCGTGTTATCTCAGTTCTAAGGAATTATCTACTCCGTCAACATCTTACATTTAATATAGGATTAAATTTATATTTTACAGTTCCAAAGTTAAAAATTGCTTTACTAGTTGTTTCCTTACGAGTAGGGATGTTAATTCATAGATATTTTACAGTTTTAAATAATACATAAGTAAAAGGACTACCAAAAACGTGATTAATATTATTGTGTTTTTAGTTTTAATGAGCCTGTAGACAGTATGCCACTAAACAATATTCTATAAGGTATTACTCGAGCACATACAGTAATGATTAAATTTAAATCAATTCAATGATTAGTAGGAATATAATGCATAATAGTATCAATCTAAGATCATTCATTTCAATTTTAAAGATCCGATCAACTTTCGAAAACAGTTTAAAGAATTCCCACTATTGGGTATGTAGTGAAAATCACGATTTCTTAAGAACTTAGATAACACAAACGAAACGTTTCGTCTAGCTGGCAAGTTCAGGGGTGATGTTTAAATGCACCTTCAGGTCAAGCGAGCAGCAGGCACCATGCATATACTTCGTGAGATGGCAAGGCAGGCATGCCCCGTTACCGCTATCCCCCACCACCCCAACCTGTCTCTCTTATTTCCGTAATTACTTCTATTTCGCTCCTGGACCTCGTCACCTGCCACATATAGTATGAATTTTCATTTGAATATTAAGTATAAGCCATGTGGCGTTTGCAGAAAAACACCGAAAGCAGGACCCGTAGGCAGGAAATACAGTTGAAAAAACTTGTACATATTTTAAAAAATAAATCCAGAAATTTGCTTTAAAAATATATCGAATGGCTACAATGCTGTATTTTGAATGTATTGTACCTATCTGAAGGTGGCCTCCGTGGCCCAGTGGTGCGACACCTTGCGATTGCATAAGCCTGGTGAAGCACCTCTGACCGCGGTTAGGTTCTGGATGGGTGACCATTTTCAACCGTTAAGACTGGCCGTGGTTCGAATTCCACGTAAAACTATAGGTAGCTACGTAAGAGCATGATACACATCTGCCGGACGGACGGAGACCTCTGACGGTACGAAGCGTATGAATAGACTAACTATGACTCGCAATGTGAACGCGGCCTATCCAATCCAATCACGTGCAATGCCATCTTTCCCGTACATACTATAGCTACGGGCACATACTTGAGGATTAAGAGGTTTAAAAAGGTTTGAAAATATAAAATTCCAACCGCGAACTTCAAAACAAGATACCTAAAGCGTTTATTTTTTGCCCACGGGCCAGTTTAAAAGATTTAAAAGGGTAAGATTCAAACCGCGGTCTTTAAAACAAGATATAACAAGCGATAACCCTTACTCAAAGCTCACCCATAGTTTAAGATTAAGATATTGAAAATATTTCAAGGGGTAAGATTCAAACCGCGGTCTTCAAAACAAGATATTATAAGGCCGCTGGCAAGAGTTTAACCCTTTGCCAGCGGGCCACTATCTGTCTTTCCATTTAAAATAAAGTATTTGAGATTGTTTTTTAAAAAGATTGTGCACTTAATTACATTTGGATCGTTCTTCAATTTCCAATTTATAAGATAATATCGGAGGACAATTGGTCATGGGAAAAAATTAACAAAAGACACGTATCTATTTGTACGCCATATAATAACATGTTTTAGAAGTTACCCCATTTCCAAATAGAATTGCTAGGTACTCGTATACACATCTCTCGAGAGCACTACACAGGTAACTCAATGCGTTACTTTTAAAAAACAAACATCGCCGCGCAATTTTTCAAGCGACCCTCAATATTTGCACATGAATATAAAACGCAAAGCCACAGCTCTTTCAGCGACTTAGAAGTTTATTGAAAAAACACACACGTCTTCACCCTTGCGCACTTAGCAGCGATCGAACTGCGGCGGGCGGGAACTACCTCCGCCACCGCGCCGCCCGTGCCGTGCTTTCATAAAAATGAAGGGATTGTAAATTGTAAACTACCACGGGTTCGTGACAATTCTCTTTAGTTCCTGTCATTTTGGAAGGCACGAGAGAAAAGTTGCTGTTCGATATTCATCAAGTTTTTCGCGGCGCGACACATCTTCACAAAACGCCACAGACTAGGTAAACCTATTGGCGAAAAGGCCGATCGACAAATGGCAAGCCCCACGATTACATGCAACATCATGACGGAAGCACCGATTTGAGCGGTCACCACGTGACTTTCCGATGATAGTGTTTATATTTCATGCAGGAAGTTTCAAACAGCAGCAGTGTCAAAAGTTGTTTTTTTTTTGTTCAAAAGGTTTTTTTTAATGTATTTATTGATGCGAGTTTACAGTGCCTTTCCATTACACAATTAGGAGCTTACGCAAAAGAAACCAAAATTAAAAACGTGAGAATTACAGCTTCGGTTGCTTTCTGCTTATTTTTTGTTCTGAGATCTCAACTATGTGCATGATGACGTACAAAATAATTAGGGATATGTATACTGTACAGCTGTAGTTGTACGTTAATAAAAAAATAACCTGTTGAATAAACCTTACCACCTAGTATGGCGAATCCTCTAAGAATCGATTTTAGGTTTTTGTATTTTCTTCTTAATCCGTGGTAATCAAGCAGTTTTCTAAATTGTTGAGTCCAAATAGAGGAAAATAAACGACAATAAATTTTTTTTTCAACATTACGGGTGAAAAACGTATTACTTTAGAAACTCTAGTATTTTATAAACGTTTGGATTAAGTTAAGCTATGATTTTCAAACTACCCGTTGACTATGTCTTTCATTACGGCACGAAGTATAAATGCCGCAACGGCCTATTAAGAAACTTTTCTCAAGTCGTCATGTGCTCTGGCCGGGTGCCCACACAATTCTTCAGGACACTTACCACGACGGCAGATGACGGTCATAGCCATTGTAAGCACGTGTTACGGAAACTTTGGCCGAAGATTTCAAGAATGACGCTCTTGCCTTAAATGTCCTCATTTAGAAATTAGCACTTAACTTTGTGATGTTGCGCCGTACGGTAATATCACAGGCAAATTAAACAAAAATAAAAATACGGCTACCGTGATTGAAACAGGGAAATTTTAACATCAGGCATGTTGCTCATTACTCCTTAAGGTGCTCGTACACGGACAATTTTTGAGGCAATTTATTGCTAGGCAACTGTTGCCAAACGTAGTGGTGCAATAAATGGAGCAACCCTAATAAATTTTCGGCACTGATTTCGGCGATATATTGCTCCAAATCGCTCCATACTTTTCGTGTTGCTCGAAGTGGCCCATTGAGTTGCCACGGTCAGTCATTGGGAACGCTATATCATAAACTACCGAAAGGTAATTTTGCTAGAATACATAAAATGTCATCGTTGGCGTCTCAAAAACCCAGCGGTTGAATTTTTAAAATCTTTATTAAAAAATAAAAATATCTTATACCCATAATTTTTTTTTAAATGTATATGTATAATAAAGACAGTTTAATGAAATATTGGTTTGAATACAAAAATATCCGTGTTTTTCATCCAGTTCAATGTTACCTTGTTCTGAAAGAGAAGGTCCTGGCAAGGCGTCTAATTCCACTTCTGCAAATTATGTCAAATAATTCATTCTGGGAACGTGGTAAATTGAGCAGACATCATGACCAATGGCACGGTATTAGGCAGCCACGTCCAGTTGCATTAAAAACATCCACACAATATTAAACAGCTGGATATAAGAGTAAACCAGTAATCGCGAAACTTCGCTACTAACAAAATAAAAAATATTAACACATGCAAACGTATATATCATTTGACTGATGTTAATGAGGTCTTTAATAATAGCACAGTGATGACAGATGCTACTTTGTATGGCCATCGTTGGGCACATTTTTAATGCGACGATGGGTATTACCACATTAGATATATGTATAGCTGTGCGTCTGAGGCCACAGCAGTAGCTCAACTCAAGCGATTTTTGGAAAAATACGGTCTATCCATGGAGTGTCTGGGGTGTAATTTAAATATTGGACGAGCACTGCTGGCCCTGTTATTTTTGAAAAGATGGCTTCGAAGAAGCATTCACGACAGTGCAACACCGCGAAACTAGCTTTAGAGCCCATGCAAGCGAAATGTGCCTGTATAGGTGCACGAAATCGGGACTTTATATGAAGTTGAGCTAATCCCATGTAGATGTAATCCTATATACATTCTGTGTCATTACTTGGCAGATTTCATATCTCGATAACCGATGGAGATTTCCGCCCCAGGGCGCGTGTGGGCGCCGCCCAGCTCCCGTGGGCGGGCCGCGGTGACAACGAGGATACGCCGGCCACGCATCGAGAGCGTAACTTGTTTACCGACCGCGCGTGCGCTGATTTGCGAGCATTGTCTACTCCGGGCCGGGGCTAATCAACTTTACACGCGCTTGTTTACGAGGGGGGCCATTTGTGAACAGCGAGAATGTTTTGACTACGCATCATGTTTAGGCTTCCGTTCCCAAAATCCGTCCGTCCGTCCGACCGTCCGTACTTCCGTGCGTCCATAGTCCGTTTCTCATAAACAGACTCATGGACAGAATTTTCATATTAGCTTCAACATTATTCAATGCGATGGTACCAATCAGGGCGAGATTAACCCTACCACCTAGTAACTAAGGAAGGGGACCTGCAGTTTTACGTGGAATCCGACCACAAACGACTAATCGCGTTCTCGCCTCTGACGACATGCAAGCGAAGAAATGCAGTGGGCCCAATTATATTATTTTCTCCTGTTTTTCCTCTTGTCTTATCCGGGTGGAGATATTTTTTCTTGAACTATTTTAAAATGTATTTTCTTCTGGATTGCCTCCAGCATTCAAATTATCCTCTATTACGTAACGAATGTTCAAAATTCGCGCTTCTACGAAACTCAAATTGAGTTGAGGCAAGAAATTTGCAAAAGTCGTGTACCCACATTTTTCAAACTCATTTCTAGTTAAGGACTTGTAAGAAGATCGTTGATCAAAGGAATCTTCGAAGCAATTTCCACGCGAGGATGTGAACAGACGTACGAACAAAGTCAACACATCTGGTTAGGGTAAAATTTAATGAAAAGTCTTGTCGTTGATATTTAAGGTATAATATATATACTTTTTTTGTAGTTTTGCTTTGGAAAGGCAAGATTTATCAATCGGATTTTCGGATTTTGACAACTGTCCATAATTAGTAAGCAATAAAGAACTTGTTCGTCGTCTTAAAAGCTATTTTTTATAAACTTGAAAAAGATTCCTTTGGGAGAATAATTATTTTTTTTATTTTTAATAGCTTACGTTCTAGTTTTAGTCTAAACTTCTGCCGAATCTAGTACCAAACTTGTTCTGAAATCTAATAATTTATATTTTGCAGATTGAAATAGTGTGATAACAAACACAAAACCAATGTCAATCCAATATCTCCCTAGCTTTACTTTTCTAGTTTCGTAACTTATGTAAAAGGTGAAAATCGAAAAGAATCGCATCGACTTAAGGTTCCGGAAAATCGCCCACCGTAATGTGCATCATTAGTAATAAAATCCAGTTGATTTTTAAGTCATATCACAAACTGATTCATCGATCCGCGGATTCGATCAATTTAATGAAACCAAATCCACAGAAATCTCACTAATCATTCATTACAGAAATAATGTTCTAAATTGTAACTGTCGTAAAAGAGTGTACCTAGCCGTTGATCGCATTTGTTTGATGATGTTGATGATACATTAACTGACATTGAATCAATTTAATCAACTGACGTAGAATTTCAGCCTGGACGACGTGTCGGAAGTCCTCCAGGTCGCGCCGCGAGTCCTGAGGAGGTCCTCAATGAGGTGGACGAAACGTCAATTTAAACGAGTAAGCTATAATCATAACACTGTCTATCCAAAAACATTTTAATAATAACAGGTTAATTAAAACATAATTCACGGATAAAACCGACAGCCCGCCTAGTCAATGCGAGGGCTTTTTTTGTTGATAAGGAATGAAAATGCACACTCTGTTCGGCTCATTTGGGTATTTGCCTGGTTTTATTTGACATAAAAATTCCGGAAGACTCATGCAGGCAAAATATCAAGTTTACTGCCTCACACATCGAATTCCTTTGTTCCTGCCTGGGATACGGGATTCGCGCACCCTTTATGACCTGTTTATGATCCTGCGGGCAGCTCGTGAATTCGGAGCATGCAGGATGAAATCACGTCTCTTGCGCAATCCGCTCCCAATATTCAAATGAGATTAAACTTGTGTAAGGACTTAAAAGCTACTTCATATTTTCTATTTTATATATCTATAAGATGAGCTCATCATAAAGGGTCCTGATTTGTATATTTTTTACGACATTACAGACAATTCTCATTATGAAGGATCGTAGAGAATTTTCAGGATCGGATCATTTTTACGACATAACAGACAAATATTATGATGAATCGTAGATTGTATAGTTGTTATGACATTTAAGACATTGATAATTTTATGTATTTAATGGTTACGAAATTACCGTTATCTTATTAATTTGAGCACGACCAATACTTTTTCAGATTATATTCAAAATCTGATTACAATGCTTCAAATGTAGAGGTCGCTGAAACTCATATTAGCATTAAAGACAATTATCATTTTGAAGCATCGTACATTCGATATTTTTTACGACATAACAAACAATTCTCATTATGATTACGACAATACAGGCAAAGGGTATATGTTGGATCGTAAATTGTATAATTGTTACGACATTGCTGACAATTCTCTTTATGAAGAATTGTAGATTCGATATTTCTTACGACATTACAGACAAAGTGCATTATGAAATATCGTAGATTTTATAATTGTTAGGACATTACAGACGAACACAAGTCATCTGGTGCTCTCTACCAACGAGTTAGTTGCTGGCAAAGATTGTGAGAAAATATATATGTAATGGTAATGGATAGTTTATTTGAATTTTGTGTGCCGCATTGACCTTCTTTTTATCCAATGCGATGAAACCACCTAGTAGGTGAAAGGCACCTACAGTTTTACATGGATTCCGAACCATGAAGCAGCTTGAATTCATGACGAAATGGACGTCATGATCCAACTTAGAAACAAAAAGAAAAGTGGTGAATAAACGGGGCGAGGATGTTTTATATTTTTGGCTAGGTAAGATTTGAAAAAAAATTGCGAATTTTATTGTCAGTACTAGCCGGATTATTAAACTGACTAAATTTCAAAATATGTCAAACCGAATCCAGCTTAGATGAAAAAGGAATTACCATCCTTTTTCATCTAAAGTGTACTGACTGTAACGTGTGACAAAACAGAAATTTACGTAATGTGACTTGTTTTCGACTGGATTATGATGGACCCAAATACACCTGAAACTCCGCTGAGAGGAAAAAGCATAAGGAAGAAGAGTATAATGAATGCTACATTTTCCAAGACATTCACTCGTAATGTCACCGGAGTGTGAGGAATGACCGCATTCCTGTCCGGAGCTCGCGCTGATGTATGAGGGCCATGCGAAGTGAACTCGGGGTTTATTTGCCGTGTTGTGTCGGCGCGTCGCTCAAATGGCACAGTAAATAAATAAACCCCACTTCGACACCGTGAGAAATGATGCTCTGGAAATATGGCGTCGGCTTGTGGGCTGCAACAAGGCAGCCGTGAAATGAAATGAAGTAATACTCGTACTTAAGTGCGTTCATCGACATTATTTGAAGTACAAAACTGATGGCTTATCGATATTTGGTAGTACGGTTTACATCCTTTTATATCCGTTACATGTATCCGTTTACATGTAAATCCTACATGTGATAGTACACTAGCTAAAGTTCCCGGCTCCGCTTGGGACGATTTAGTTTTGGACATTCCCTAGAGCGGGGTCCGGAAAAATGTGGTCAGAAACCATCGCAGATGTGTTATCTAAACCAATAAAAAAAAGTGAGAGGTGCTGGGAGGAATGTATAGACGAATGAGATGATAATTACTTCATACAAAATATACTGACTTTTCTTTTTTACTCAAAAATTTGTCTAAATTTCCATGTAGCATCAAAATAATGATCTGAAGTTATGTTTCAAGTTTGACTTTCCTTTTTACTTAAACTTCATTACATTACCAACTATTATAACATTTAAAAGATGTTTACTTCATGCACGGTGTTCCTTTGATAAGGAATCCTTTTTCATCTAAGTCTTAGGGAACATATGGTTGGTATACTGGCAAAATCCGCTAATTAATTATTTTTAGTAAAATGAGTGAAAAATGCAGCTCTACTTAATTTTCCAAGCTCTTTCTTATGTTAAAAGTCATATATTGCAATGACGTTTAGTTTTAAAGTTAGGTTGTGTAAAAACATTAACAATTGTACCAACCATCATGAGCTATTAAATTTTCAAGTCCATTTAGCTCGAATTTCTCATTTCTGCAATTAAAGGATTTTATCAGTATACTGACGATATTTTGTCATCCTAGGAAATATTTAATTGAACTTAAATCAAATTAAAGTTTTAGTAATATTTTGTAAACATTATTCCATAAGCGATGAATGATACTCTAACAAGATCCTTCATCTGACTGAACAGTCGTGGTAAATACTTCTAATTTTTTTCGTGATCTGTTTTCTGTATAACAAACGAGCACTCGAGAGCGAACGCAATACCACAACCCCGATTTTCCACATCCCACCTCGCCCCCGTTCCCTATATCCAACCAGAAATATCCGGCGGCCGCACCACTTCATACATCCTCGCTTAGTTGTTTTAATAGTTTTCAACCGCAATCTTTATGCAAACCAAACAATCCAAATGAAATATCAAATTCTGAAGAAACATAAAGAACAATTATTCGTTTCTTTTCCTTCATTGGTGTTCAAACCGAGGTAAAAGCTATGGTAATATCTAAATAATTGCTTCTCGTTTTTTAGGGTTCCGTACCCAAAGGGTGAAAACGGAACCCTATTACTAAGCCTCTGCTGTCCGTCCGTCCGTCCGTCCGTCCGTCTGTCCGTCCGTCCGTCCGTCTGTCCGTCTGTCACAGGGCTGTATCTCAGTAACCGTAACAGGTAGACAGCTGAAATGTTCACAGAGTGTGTATTTATTTTGCCGCTATAACAACAAATAGGTAAGATTAAAACATAATTAAAATTAAAGGGGGCTCCCATACAAAAAACGTGATTTTTTTGTTTTATTTTTTACGATGGTACGGAACCCTTCGTGTGCGAGTCCGACTCGCACTTGGCCGGTTTTTTTATCTTAGATCGATTTTTCTAAAATATCCAATATTTTTTAACACTTTTACGTTTATTCGGAAAATAGTTTGATGATCGATGGAAATTTACATTGTTAAAGAAATCACTGAGACGGATATTATATATCATGAAATATATTTACTATTGTCTATCCATAACTTTACCAGTGAGCAATAATCCATGACTAACATAATACCCAGTAAGTTATCGTAACAAATCGAACACGTGTATAACTAGATACTGCCATAGCTATCCCCTTGCATAACGCGGCGTTTACGTCCACGTGACGATGACGTATGTGCTTGCATTTCGTCACGTTGCTTGGCTAAGTCGGAATATTCATGACGTTGCGGAGGCTACGCAACTCGTGGCGTGTGTTAGCCCTTTATCCCTGAGGGCTAACACACGCCGCGCCGGGGTTGCACTTCCTCCGGACTACTGCCGCTGGGGTGCGCTGCTACTTTAGCTAATGGACATTGCGGCATGGAATAATGTGGTGGTGGAAATCACCAATAATGGCCAGCGTCAATATTGTTGAGGAGATAAAACAGATTTTTTAATTTTAGTAAGCGTACAAACTGTGTGCGTTAAAGAAGGTGGCGCACATTGGACTGATACCGAAAAAAGTGGGACTTAGGAAAATTGTTTTTTGATCGCATTGTTTTTAAAATTTAAGTATGCAAACCTTTTCTAAGCGTTATTTGAAATGACATTTCCAATTCGAATTTTCTTATTTAGACCTTATTTTTTGAGATATAATCATTTTAAGGATTTTGTAGTATGGAGATAATGTAACTTTATTTTTTTTTCTCAAAATGCTACAAAATGCAGGACCTGTAGTTACTAAATATTGCTTCTTTGAGTTATAAAGATTATTACCCCATTGAAACTGTATCCGAGTACGTCCGATTTTTCTGTATTAAGCCTTTCAATTTTTTTAAGTAAAATGTATTTTGCAACACTCAATTCATTCACTTTTTCATGAAATTTCAGGTAAAAAAACTTTTTCAGCCTAACTAGCCTGGCGGATGCTAGCCTCAGCGTTCGGTTATCAAGGTTGAGAAACCCTGAGCGCAGTGGGGCTCTGCGTTTTCGACCGTTGAGGCATCTGCTTCTGATTCTATGTAAAAGTGTAGGTTGCTTGCAATGTGGTAGGGTGAATTCCGCCCAGGTTGGTACCATCACCTTAAATAAACAATAGTCGAAGCGAAAGTCAAAATTGACCGTTTTTTCCATCGTGTAAAACAAGAAATGTCCTCGTAATGCACCTAGATATGTGGGGTAAAATCATACAGTGAAGTGTAGTATTAGCCATCTATTTTCAGTAGCATAAAAAAACCGACCAAGTGCTAGTCGGACTCGCACACGAAGGGTTCCGTACCATTGTACAAGATTTACCACAAAAAATCACGTTTATTGTACGGGGCCCCCCTTTAATATATATTTTTAATGGGCCTATTTGTTGTTATAGCAGCAAAATAAATACACACTCAGCATACAAATTCAGCTGCCTACCTATTACGGTTAATGAGATACAGACCTGTGACAGACGGACGGACGGACGGACGGACGGACAGCGGAGGCTTAGTTACGTTACGGGTTACGTTTTTACCCTTTGGGTACGGAACCCTAAAAAAGTAAATTCGAATAAAATATTACTAGATAGATTCTTTTTTTATGTAAATGGACATGAATGGCTAATACTGAACTGACTGTCATATATTAGCCTAACACACCACTTGGGAACTAGGTGCCATGCCAGGACTTTCTTTATATTGCTGGGCTACATTGAACTGGATAGAAAACACGGACAATTTTCATTGCCGCTTCGACCGCCGTTCATTAAATACGATGGTACCTACCCGGGCGGGATTAACCCTACCACCTAGTAATCGAGGAAGGGAACCTAAATTTTTACGTGGAATCCGAACCACGGCCAGCCTCAACGGTTAAAAATGGTCACCCAGCCAGAAGCTTGTTTATATTGTTTCAATCTACACAAACGATGAGTGAAATCAAGCTACAACATGAATAAAATTCCAAAGAAGAATGCTGAATGGTTAGACTCAGGCATAAAGTGGCCCGAATAAATGCCTTCAGGAAGTAGCAACCTCGTGGATTACCAAAAGGTTAGCACTCCTCCAATTCTTTCTTCGAGATTATCGACTGCGCCTTGTATGGCTTTTTTATGTTGAGCACGGCAAAAGGTTGTATCTACAACAGACTCAGGAAAAAACCCTTACGATGATAGTGTCCTTAAAGCTATGTAGATGGCAATATTTAACATTAACAGACAATGCCAAATAAGTAGATTTGGATATGTATCTGTTTAATAAAACAAAACACGCGAAAATTTATTGTTACCCTCCAAAAGCGTACATTAACGTTACCGAAACAGAAGGTTAAGTTAAACTGCAAGCTATTTTGTATCACACGACAGGAATAATTTTTAAAGTGGCGAGCCGAGACCTCATAAGCTCATAGCTGCCAGCTAACATAACAAGCAAGTGAGGATCCTATGGTGCTTCTCGTCAAAGCACATACAAACAAAGATTTCAAAAATTTTTGATTTGACACTCTATGAAAGGAAAAACCTACACTAACGCAGTCGAGTGAAAGGAGACAATACGTACATCTAGAAGATATAGCCTGCGATAGAATGAGATATAATAAATAATACAAGGTCTTTGTCTAATGCATATTATTCACATATAGTGTTCCATTCATTAATTCATTATCCTAATTTTTCATTATACTTCTCAAAGTTTAGTTTTCTGAAGGATTCACTTCTACCCCATGTGAACTATATTAAATGTTTGTGTTCTTAACATTTACTGCGTTATAATTCACAATAATTTTGAATGCTTGAAACTTTCGTGTAATCCTTTTGTGCATAATGTTTTTCCTTGCATAACAAAGACAATATGTAAACCTAAATATAATTTATGTATTTTTGTTGGTTCCTTAGATGGATGAAATCTATTAAGTTAGGTAAATATTATTTGAACATGTTAATTAGCTCTGTCCAGATTAATTCTTAAGATGTTTAGTATGTAATAAAATTTTAAATAAATAAATTACGAGCCCTTATCATTTAATTGGTTGTTACATTTACAGTAATTTATAATTAAGTTGATTTAGTTATTTTTCTATTTAGTCAAATTGCTATGTTTATGTGATCTTAGTTTCCATACTGTTATAAGGCTTTTTTATCTGTACAATAAATATATTGTGGAATTTTTTTTTCCTTTTCTAAAACGTTTTAATCGATTTAGATCTCACATTAAACCACCTAATATTGAAAAAACCACCATAAAAACACTGAGGTCAAAAACAATTAATTTGAGGTGAGTTATTTAAAGTTAAATTTGATCGACATTTGGTCGATATGACTGAGAAACCAGACTTACTCGGATACGGTTTTTAACCAATTTTCATCTTTTTCATTCTGCAAGCATGATTATAGTATTTAACAATGTTTAAGCTATTCAGAAAAAAAATTGTTACTAAAAGTTTTTAAAAAATATTTTTAACCCGAAAAATTAAGTTTAAAAAATTTAAAAATTATAAATATTGTTTAAAACAGTTGGTAGAATACGTTTGCATGCTCAAAATGCCCTAAGTCCCACTTTTTTCCATATCGTTCCACTGTGTGGCGCCACGGTCGTTCGTAGTGATTTCTGCTGTAACCTTAAACTTATGAAGTTACAAACTATAAATGTAGTGGCGAGCACATTAAGTGGTTTAATCTCATGGAATAAAAATAAATTTTATGAGATAATTCTGAGTATGTGTGCAAAAAGATATTGACAATTAGCAACATTTTGCTCAATCTCTCATAAATGTCACCGTGCTTTATACATTGTTTTATGATATTAAATACACAACTGCTTAGTGTTCTCGCCAATACAGTTCTAGTTTTTAAATCCTAGTTATTTAGAAGTTATAGCAGACATTGCCACGAAATACTTTGTCGCCATCTACATGAGCGCACACACCCCCTTAAATGAGTACTCGAACAATGCTGATAGGGTATCTACTACTAGATGGCACTTGTTCACGCCAATATGGCATGGATACTAGGTGGGTAGTTTGCACTTCACAAGCATTCAATCCCATCCGAAGTTTTTCCTATGCCTCTCTCGCTTTGATACTAGCTGTCACGCGTGGTGCGCGCATGCGCCGCGTCCCCGCAAACTTTCAACGTGGAGCTCTCGTAGGGCTCACCGCCCGCAAGCCGCCGCGCCCCTGACCACACTGTATCGTCTCGCCTCGTCTGGGCGAAGTGCTGTGCCGCCGAACACTGTCCTGGGACCCGACGCCTAGGAGCTGGTGCTGCTGGAGGTAGGTGGCTGTTCCTACTCCTCTGGTGGCCCGCAGTGACGTCCCGAGGCTACCGGGCATTGCACAACTCCTTCGCTTGTGAAGTGCGACCTGCCTGGGCGCGTACGGCACTGATTTCGTTTATAAATCCTATCCTAAGACATTTCGACGGCAATGATTCATATATCAACCTAAATGATAACGACAATGGCGTATCCATTAATTACATAAAAATAACAAATATTCCGACTTTCGCCACAGAACAAGCAAATGTTTCGCTTCCGTCTGCGGAAACAATGCAAACATAATTGCACGCCACAAAAAGACACGCAAGCGTGAAACCGAAATAGTGCAGGCTTTTTTCGTTTCTTTCAACAACGGATTCTATCTCATCCTCTGCCTTCCTTCGTGGAGTAGCGATATTGAGCAGAATCGATTACGCGGCCCCAAAATTCGTCAGCTCATTCATAATCGCAGACAAATGACTGTGAATATCCTGGAGCGGGAAGCGCAAGCGAGTCGCCGGCGAGCGGTGATCGATTCGTGGCAGACTCTCCGCGAGCCCGCCCCGGGGGAACTTCTCCGTCTTACTGGGGAAATATGTCACCAGCCGACGGGGCAGATACACGAGTCGCTTCTCTGACATAATGGTGATGGTCGACCAGTTAATAAACTTGTAGTAGAACCTATTCGAATTTTAAATTGATGAAGCCTGTCCGGTTTTTAGGGTTCCGTACCCAAAGGGTGAAAACGGAACCCTATTACTAAGCCTCCGCTGTCCGTCCGTCTGTCACAGGGCTGTATCTCATAACCCGTAATAGGTAGGCAGCTGAAATTTTCACAGAGTTTGTATTTATTTTGCCGCTATAACAAAGGTAAAATAAAAAAAATATAAAAATCAAAGGGGGGGGGCCCATACAAAAAACCTGATTTTCTGTGTTAAATCTTGTACTATGGTACGAAACCCTTCGTGTGCGAGTCCGACTCGCACTTGGCCAGTTTTTTTAATAACTGTTATGTAATATTACTTCTTCAAATGTATGTTGTAAAATGTGCGCTCACATTAGAGATGTTTTTCGAAATTGAACCTATCACATAAATTCCAATCATTGAATTTAATCACTGGTGAAACCCACGGACTATAACAAAGAGACAATTCTTTCAAATAAACTTACACTCGTAAACGGTTGTAAATACTTTTTTATTTATTTTTATTTAGTTTAGTTCTAAAGTCGTTGATGTCATAGTGTATATAATAATAAGTCATATGCTAATAACGTGTATACGCCGGATCGAGAAACGAACATCAGAAAAGGTGAGCTAGATAGATAGATAAGCAAATTTTTGTGTCGCAACAAAAACGTTGCTCGGACACTCGTGTTCATTTGTCACTCCGGCGACTACCGGGAAAGCATTAACCTTTGGGATTTTCCGGGATTTTTTGTCGATCCACTGCTAATTAGGGGATGAAGTGCTCTGCCTCGCCTTCCTTGTGGGTAATGGCAACAAAAAGAGACGAGGGAAAAGTTACACTTTTAAGCGTTGTTTGAAGTATTTAATCTTTATGAATTTAATGTTTTTTAGCGGAATGTAGGAATGTATCGACAGACTTTCACGATAAAAAATGTATTATGGGCAAATATTCAATAAATCCCCTTGTCTAGACAAATGCTTGCAGGTAATAGCTAATATTCAGAGACTAAGCTAATGTTAATCAATAAATTTAAAATAGAAAATGTATGACGACAATTGTTATAATTTCTTGCGTTTGTTGTAGAGATGTTGCAGGAATATTGTCAAAACAGAATCATTATAATATTACTAGTAAAATTATATTTTTAAGATTTTTTGTAATACGATACTCCAACGATAAACGATATTTTAAAGTTAACCTAATTATCTTATTCACCTCACCTTATCTAACCTGACCGAAGTGTGTTAAGTGAAAGTCTCTCGTAATTCCCACATTAATAATAATATTGTAAGAAATAGAAACTATTCGAAAAAATTACAATTCTATTGATCCTTCAATATGATTGTAACGGAGAAAAAAACATGACCTGTTTATGAATAACTTTGTCTTTAAAATGAATATAACAACATTAATTAACATCCTAAGGACTGATTTTTCAATGGTCTGACCAACAGTTAGATAGCTATTCGACGGATCTATTCTGTCTATATGCCTGTGATATGTCTGTGAGTGAGTCTAAGTTATAATTATTAAAATTACAGCCAGAAAATTGTAACAGAAGATATCATTCTCCAGTAATTACTATCCGTCTTTTGACAAACGTAAATGTGTGTATCAGTCTGATAAGTACTATCTGATGATTTAGGCCCTAAGACTAACTTATGTATGAGCTCATTAAAGTTTAACAATTCTGGAAAAGTTAATAATAATGCAAATATTTCAAAGACACTGACTGGAAAAATAGGTATTGACGTTTTTTCTAACTTCGGGGCTAATTATCGAGAAGAATTCCCTCATTTTCATCCCTAACAAAGCGCCGGGAAGGCGAGCACGCAATCTTGATTCTTTTCAGAGACGTTAATAAAATGAAATTCGTCGCGGAGTGACTTCCGCCGCGTCAGCCGCAGGCGCAGCGTCTATTGTCTATGAAGGGCCTGAAAAACGAGCGTCACTCACTCTAGCGTGAACAAATAAGGGTGAACCAATCTTCCCACTCCAATATGGTATCGGCTCATCGAAATATGATTGCAAATTCTGATGCAATATGCATTTTGTAGAATTTTTAGGGTTCCGTACCCAAAGGGTAAAAACGGAACCCTATTACTAAGCCTCCGCTGTCCGTCCGTCCGTCCGTCCGTCCGTCCGTCCGTCCGTCTGTCCGTCTGTCACAGGGCTGTATCTCATGAACCGTAATAGGTAGACAGCTAAAAATTTCACAGAGTGTGTCTTTATTTTGCCGCTATAACAACAAATAGGTAAAATTAAAAATAATAATAATTAAAGGGGGTCCCATACAGAAAACGTGATTTTTTGTGTTAAATCTTGTACGATGGTACGGAACCCTTCGTGTGCGAGTCCGACTCGTACTTGGCCAGTTTTTTTATTATATTTAAATGTGAAAATTGTCAAAATTATTCTGATTATACAGTTACGATTATTATACCATGAACACAACACAATCTCGGCGACGTGAGACAATATAATGAGTGTTTCAGAATAAAGATATTTTTCAAGCTCCATATGACGCTAACCTACAATATTTTGTGTTTATTTTTATTTTATCTCGGCGTCGGTTAAGAATTAACACCTGTAGAAAAATCGAAATATCAAAGTTTTTAATATTATCTAGTGTATGACCGTAAAACAGTTTGAATGAGTTTGCTTAAATTCTTTAAAAAACATGTGCTAACACATATTTGCTAAGTTTTTACTAGGTTTTCAAGCCGCCCCTTGGAAATGATTTAGACAATTTTCTTTTGTATGGTACAAGATCACATATTTTTCTAGTGAATAAGCGTGAAACATATTAATTCACTGTAAAAACTAGACTTTACAGGTCAAAAACCTAAATTTCGATTCGTCGCGCTCGAATTTCTTGCGCATACAAAAATGAACCCTAACGCAAACTCACTGCTTCTGGAGATCCCCATTATCGTTTGTTTGTTGAACTCTGAGCCGGTAGTCTCAGTTCTCACCTAAATTGGCGTTTACGTAACTTCGAAGTTCCATAAAAACGTCAAACTCCATAAAAGTTTTTACTAGATATTCTGTGGTTTTACTTCTTAAAGCTGTCAAAGTCAAACTCGGACTTCCGATTTGTATGAAAACGCGGAGTCGACGTAAACGGCAACGTTTACGTATTTACGGCAACGTTGAGTAGAGATGGCTGAATCTGGGTTCACATGTTAGAGACCAACCCTCTGATGCTAAATATGTTGGTCTGCCTGTGCTAAGTGGTTGCGTTATCTAGATTGGCTATATAAAATAGATGTTGGTATGTACCTGCTGATGAATATACTGATTGTCTAGGAACATTGGTACCTATTAATTATGCAACAATAACCAGTCGTTATTTTAATTAAATACTTAAATATACCTTAAGTTATATCTGTAACCTAAATCGCCTATAACTATGAAATGCCACCAAAAAGTTGTTCAGTTTTTGTATTCCTAACCAAGTATGTACTGATACTTTCATGCTTCGTCATTTGCATTCATTTACCATACCATTTATATATTTTGTCACCATAACTACTTTTTCAGGCGCCTTATCTACGTAACGCAACCACTTGGAACAGGCAGACATTTAGCTTCAGAGGGTTGGTCTTTATCTTGTGAACCCAGTTTCAGCCATTTACGTTATCGTTACCATTTTTGTCGCGACCTCCTAGTCTAGTTGGAGCCTTAATCCAAACTAATATCATAACGGTAGCTGTGTGGTAATAGCCATCCCTGTCAGGTCCCAAAAAAAACATGTCTTGTTATTAGAACATTTGATCCCTGTCCTTTTCGATAGTTTCCACGAATATAAAAGCAAATTAACAACTTTTTAGATGAACATGGTGGATAGACCAGATGAGGGATAGTCTTCGCGGAAGTGATTTCAAGCAAATAAAAAGCTCTTGTACATGGATACAACCCTAATTCATACAATACATAAAGATAAATCTTCGGTCCAGTCAGTTCAAGATTACTTCTCGAGAGTATGACGTTACGCAGAGATCTCTACTAATAAAAACTTTAGACACATTCTAGAATTTGAGAACATATTAAAAGGCAAAAGCTCTATAAATTGGTCAATCTCATCTTGTCATACTGGCTTCATCTGCCTCCTCCTCCACGAAATTCCATTTGCATAAACGCCAACCGAGTTAACTCCCGCCCCACAACATCGAATACGAACGGCTCGCAATTTCAACTCGATGTAAGGCGCTCATAGGGTCGCAAATCGTATGAGCAGGGTTTGGCGGTTTCTGGCCACACGTAAACCATTGTCGGGGTCATGTAGCTGACGTGTTTGTTAACATGGCCGAATCGGAGGGCGGACGGGCGGTTGGTAAATACGAGGCCGCTAGATGGCCAATTCTTGCCCTAATTAGTTTACATACGGAATACACACTTCTGAATCCTCATTGAATAAATAAATAAGTTTCGACGTATTCTGAAGGACTACCATGATAAATTAACTCTCCGGGTGAACAGGCAAGTGAGTGATTAAATCTGACGTTCATTTGTTTTTCATACCATGTTAACTGGTAAATTTGAGTTCACTTGGACGAATAACACGCGGTTTTACGTGTTCCGAATGCGAAGATGTAACGAAATATAATTCAACGTCAGATTGAACCATTCTTTTGCCTATTCACCCGGCGAAATAGTCGATTACTGATAGCTTAGGGAAATTTGTATTTGTTGAGCTTAAATAACCCTTGGGGCCGTACACATTTTATAAAACATGAAAATGAAATAATTACATCAAATTGTTTAGGTAATTAAAAATTACTCTTATTACAAGTTATTAAAATATTATAAAAAATTACAATTAAAATCAGATAAAATATTGTAAAAAAATATTATCATTACAAAACTTAAATATGGAAAAATCAAATGTTATATTTATTATTATAATATTTATATATTAGTCTTAATTGCAATATCATATCAAAATCCATATCAAATTAAATTCCTCTCCTGATAACACTCTTGATTCATCAACTCGGAATTCCCACAATTGGCCTCCTGATGTGTACCGTGGCTGTGCCGATTGTTGGAGGAGACTAATTGCGTTGCGCAGGTGGCCATAGTCGGCGGTGGCTGCGCTTGAGGAATGCGGTCTAGAGCCCAGATTAACTGATCGATCCGTGGAACTTCTGATGAATTACAATACTGTATCGTGAAATGTGGTAACTGAAACTATCACTCGGGTGAAATTGAGATCTGAGAGTACTTTATTTGCGGGGAAAATCAGCCTAACGCAGAATCCTTAGGGTTTGCAGAAGAAAGTTTGGGTTGTCACTGAGCTAAGTTTACTTAACGTTTTATGAATTCAATATAAATACTATTCTTTACAAAATATGTATAAAGTAATATTAACCAACAAAACTAATTGTGAGGAATTTATGTGCTTTATTTTCACAAAAAAAGGATGCTCTATTTCTTGGCTTATTATATCTTAGTCTAAATTTTTTTATGCTTGTCACAGCCCATGGGCTACGAGCGGCTCGTAGCCTCGTGGCGCGGGGACTTGTCTTGGATACAAAGGTATAACCAAAGGGTTAATACCAAAGGGTTTAAGCCCGCCCGAGGTTCGTAAAATCGCATTGGATGTTTCACAAAGAAAACGGCAATGAAAAATCGTCCGTGTTTTTCATCCTTTTCAATGGTGCTTTTAGGTGATAACTAATATCACACAACTACCGTTATGATATTGGCCCAATACACCACATTCCCGAAGAAATTAGGTGCCATGCCAGGACCTTCACTTTTATGAGCGCGGCTACATTGAACTGGATGGAAAACCCGGACAATTTTTCATTGCCGCTTCGACAATATTTTCATCCAATGCGATGGTACCAACCCGGGCGGACTTAAGCCCCTACCAGCTGGTAACGGAAGGGGACCTACAGTTTTACATGGATTCCGAACCATGGAGCAACTCTCATTCGTGACGAAATGCACTTATCCAACTCGGAAAGGGAATAATCATTATACATACAATTCTACACTTTCTCATAATAAACAACATTAATTATATATTTGTAGAGAACAAAGGAAAAAGTTCTAAGAGCGCAATGTATTCCTATTCAAATAACAAAGTCTCAAGTGTACTCGAATTCGCGAGGATTTACACACACAGCTCAGAGCTCAAGGAAATTCAGAAACAGAAAAGAAAAATGCTGCGAGCCCAACGTCGGGCGCATTACAATGTATTAATTCAAAGGCACGACTCGCATCCCATTTTGGCGGCTTATCCGAAAAATTCGCGAGTCAGAACTCACACATTCTCACGCACGATGCGAACTTGAAATTACGTAAAGGACTAGACCAAGAGCTCGTGGAGATATTTGATTTATTTGTTGTAACTGGACATTCATTCCGAGGAATGTGATATGCATGCATGTATAATCGACCTTGAAGCAACGACACTTTAATTAAGGAAAGAGCCCAGTAATAAGAACTAGGTACTTTACGAATATACTGCGCGGCTGGTCCCGAACCAGCAAAACATAACATTCGCGGTTATTGCATCTGCCAATTTCGCCACCTGCTGTATACCCATAATTTGGAATTCTCCTACAGTCCCTCCTCCCGTAATCAATGGCTCCTACTAGTACATTGCTTAAGATAATACCTTAAGGCTGTTCCGACCCATATCAAGTTGTTTGCACACATAACGCAAAAAGTATTGCACTTTAAGCCACGAATTAATAATAAAAGTTTAATACAGTCATATTACTTGCAGCGAAAACAATTTTACAATTTCAGGATTATTGGTTTTGTTACAATTTATTTAAATACGATTTTAATTTAACAGCGCCATCTAACGGTGTAAAACTTCTAATCGGCAATTAAAACGAAACCATTAAACCTGAAATTGTGAATATGTTTTCGCTGCAACTACTATGGCTATATTTAATATTTTTGACGAATTCGTGCCTTAAAGTGCAATACTTTTTGCGTTCTGTGTAAAAAAAACATTGTATGGGTCGGAACATCCTTAATACATTTATTTAACGGTTCGTATATGTTGGATTGAATCTACATTGGCCATGAATTGACCACACCCACTGTCGTGATATTGGCCCAACACACCGCATTCCGAAGCAATAATTCGGTGCCGTGTCAGGACCTTCTCTATATGAGCACGGCTACATTGGATTGGATGGATATAAGGACAATTTTTCATTGCCGTTTCAACCGTGCCTTCATCGAATGCGATTGTACCGTAGGGGATGTATCGAAGCGTCACATAGTTCTAAAAATAAAAATACTACCTGCGCAAATTGTGTCCTATCTGATTCCTCCGTCGCTCAGGGTCATAAACCCTCCAGGCAGAGTAGCCCAGCCACTCATGCATAAGCAACACATCTCAAAAACATATCTACACTAGGCTCACCACACATGCCGTACTAAGAAACAAGTATTCATATATGTGTGTAGTGCGCGTTGATGCTACGCGCACAGAATATGTGGAGACCATACTGATTGTATGGGTTCTAGGAATGGAAATATATAAAATTCTACAGTGACAAATATTTGAGATTACTCTTACATTATCTCGACTGCCTAGTAGTTGAAAAAGAATCTTTCTTTTGGTAGCTAATTTTTTTATGTAACTGGTCATGGATGACTAATACCAAACTGTCCGTCATATATTAGTCTAACACACCACATGGGAACTAGGTGGGATTCCAGAAACTTCCTTATATTAAATTATTTTGTATTATCGCTTAATCTATTAATTTGGTACTATGCCAAATCCATCTTTTAAAAGAAACTAGCACAGTAGGTCGCATACATCAACTCTTATCGTGGATTGGAACATCAATAGGATCGGATACGTTCCACCGAATTTGGTGAAAAGGACCAATACAAAGACGGGCGCCATTTTGAAGTCCGTCTCGCAATGTTAAACGTCAAAGACGATGGTTTATTTATCGCCACTCTACAAGACGTTAACCATACTAAACGGCGGCTCTATCCCAAATATACTCAATACCGTATTGCTTATTTTTAATTAAAGATATAAGCCTCAACGGCTTATATACTTTTTTTTAACATACACCATTCAGTCCAGTCTTGGTAATCTCAGGAAGACAATAATAACCAAAAGTGTAACAGTAATAGTCACTAATCAGATGACAGCTGTATCTGCATGGTTGATTCAGCCACTGAGGTACTCTCGGGAAGTGTGAAAATGTTTTTTTCAGTTTTCACACGTTGCGTCGTTTGTGTCGGCGCGGAGGGTAGGCGGCGACGGGGAGGCCTATTGTAGTGTGTGAGTAAAATTCAAGAACAGACGCAGTCATGAAAACCACCTCTGTAAGGGGGTTTGTTCGTCCATGTAGATGGCGCCATAGTCGTTCGTCGCTGTTACTGCTATAACTCCCCAAAAGTATTAAAACCTATTAAGATTTCCTTACGGGCGTAAGTGAAACAGTATTTTATTATTTTTATACATAACTACTATTTATTTTGAAGTTTCAAAAAGAACAAAGATGCATTGATGGCCTAGCTATATTTGAAACTTGTAACGGTAAATATCTGACGGTCATGTTCAAACTTTATTTTTATTTAGTATTTGCCTAATTTGAGCAGTTTAAATTTGTATCTTCAAATTATACCTAGACCAGCAATCTACAAATTAACTTTTTAGATTTTCGTAATGTATTGTGGTTATTTATTTACATAATTAAATGTTGTTTTACTTACGCCCTTATCAAACTGGACGCAATTAGCTCTCATCACGCCCTTAAATGCTAGACAACAATAATTTTAAACAAAGACAATCAAAACTATTGACTTTGTTATAAATTCGTAATCAAACAGTCATTATTTAGCGTTACTAATAAAGATAGTTATCTTAGTTACATTTTTCGGTTAACCAAATATGATAACCCAGGCCTGCTCCAACACCTGAGCATGAACGATCTACAAATCAGATTGGTACACACATGGTAACACTAAAGAAGAAATCAGATTGGTACACACATGGTAACACTAAAGAAGAAATCAGATTGGTACACACATGGTAACACTAAAGAAGAAATAAGATTGGTACCTACACACATGGTAACACTAAATAAGAAATCAGATTGGTACACACATGGTAACACTAAAGAAAAAATCAGATTGGTACACACATGGTAACACTAAATAACAAATCAGATTGGTACACACATGGTAACACTAAATAAGCGCTCAGCACCATGTTACATACTCCCTTCCCCTTTCTTTGGACGGAAATACGTTTGAAAATACTAAACTGGGCATAAAGATTATTATATTAGCCAGCATTAGCATACGTATGGCTTCATTGCGTTACTTTCATCGTTATGTTCATTGCGTTCCTGAACCTTATTGAATGGGAACATGTAAAAAACATCATAATTTCAGCTAACGTTCGACAAATTTTTTGCATAAAAAAAATGCTAAAGTCTGGTCTCAAACGGATTTTTTTTGCAAGATTGCTGCTGATATTGACAGTAACTGATATTGATATGGATATCATTTTAAAGAGCGTACCATTATCTACAAATTTAGTTGATGTTATATTTAACTTTTTGAAATGTCTTTAACGAAACAATTAAATAACCGGTTTCACGCGTTATGCGGCTTGCTCACATTATGAAAGATTTATTCCGAGCTACTCTTACTAAGCGACGTCGGACTCTGGCTATCTCGTTTCAATCGCAAACATTGATTCAAAAAGGATGCCCTGAAGACGAACTTTTATGATAATTCGGTCAATAACGCACAAACACACATCTCGAGCAATATGCTTCTGTTTCCTCGGTGTTGTACTGAGCGCATCTGCTCAGCAAATAGTCCGCCCCGAGTAAGTGCGTCGGTAAATCCCGTATTGAGTGCGCGGCGCACGCCTCGCCGCTCGCTCCTCCCTTCCCTCTCCTGCTTCAAGCCCCGCGCTAGCCTAATATTTGCTCTGGATAGTGGACAAAGGTCGGCATGATTTGAAGGGATTTCAGTTCACACGGTCGTTAAAGATATATGTACAGCATGTGTTTTTATGAGGAACAAACATATACATGGTGTTGCAACTACCGGTACATTACTTATTATTGGGATTGAAATAAAAAAAACCTATTTTTTTCTGAATATCCTCTAAATAAAATGTTATACTTTCTATGCAGAGTAATTCGTTAATTTAGTGAAAAAAAAAAGAATCTAATGTTCCGTAAGAACGTGGGAAAGTTATATGTAACTGGACGTGGATGGATAACATCACACCTACTGTTATGACATTAGCCTGACACGCCTGACGTGGGATCTAGGTTTAAGACATTCCCTATGCACTTTCTTATGCACGATTACAATATCGAGTCAAAATACACTAAACGAAAACTTTAATTTAAAAAAATAAATCTCGGTAACGAGGCATTTTATAAATAAAATTTTTTTTTTACTTTTTTGTTTTTAAAACACATAAGGAATAAGCTGACGAAATTAATGCACACTATCTAGTTGCTACATTCTATCTAACATTTAAGACCTTTCCAGTTTACAAATCAGTATTCTTACTTATTGATAATTTTCAAACGCTTATACGGAATATAGTATAAGCTTTTATCACATAATCTGACCGTCATGTTAGGGTACTTAAAGCCTTTTTTCAGAAAGTAAGGTAAGGTTTTTTATTTTAGAAAATAAAAACAAATCTTCCTAGTATGTTCAACAACTATTGCCAAGTAACTATGGATCTATGTATTTGTAATATTGTATAAGGAAAATCTCTCCGCTTCAGAACCGCTCTGTCCGAGTCCGCGTTCTAATAATGTTTGTTTATAAATTATTTTCTCTTACAAATTTATGCATAGTTACTTGAAAAAACAAATTTTATTTCATAAACTGAATCAACCCTAAGACTGTAGGTAGGATTTTTTATAAAACCTAATACTATATTCCCTACAAGCGTATTAATATTTATCAATAAGTAAGTATTGAATTGGAGTCTGTAAAGGTCTTAGAATTAATATTACTTAAACATGTATCTCAAAGTAAAACCTCTAATTTAATTGGGCCGCATAAGCCAAAAATCTTTACAAAACAACAAATTGCCACTTCACAGGCATAAGGTACCGTATATTGGCGAATAACCGGGACTAACAAATTCCGTGCCCACATTTACCGCAAGGTAAAATCTCCAATGAAAAGCTTCACTTGATGAAAGAGCCAATACTTAACCGGACAATTGGGACGAAATCACGTGAGCCTGGCGATGCAATAAAGAAAACTCCTGGAACGTGACCGCCGCGGAGGTTGGCGGGGCGGCGGCGGGGTTGACGGGGAGGGAGGGAGGGGGGGGGGGGCGGAGTGCTTGTGGACGGATTTATTTGTGTAAATATTCAATCGTCACACAAGCGCCCTCTACGCGATTGGGGAGGGCGAGGACAATTTGCGCCAATTTTTCTTGAATGAGATTCGGATTCTAGAATGCTGCTCCGTGAGGTATGATGTTTAATGAATAGATATCTGAGGCGTTACATGCTAAATTAACTCGCCGGGTGAATAAGTGAGTGAGTGATTAAAGCTTTCGTACCAATCAAACGAGGTGGTATGCAGCAAAGTTAACTGAAATTAGCCAGTTAACATTATGGGATATACTACTAATAATCAGATTCAATCACTCATTTGCTTGTTCCCCCGGTCTTAATTTACCCTGAAAACCCCCTGATCAAATGTCCTAAACCAATATCCAGGTAAGGCAATTGTATTTTCAAACCACGTGTCTTTCTCCCTATCATTTTTGCGAAAACTGAAACAAAAATGTACTTCTCATACATTTGAACGACAACTGCACAAAATTTCGGGAAGTTAATAAAACCTTGTTTGATGGAATGCACGCATCCCTGAGCAGTCTATATTTGGATATACATATAAATAATATAAAATGAAAAGTAATTTCCTCAACTCCATGGAAAAACTATGTTTTTTTTGTTTTACGCCATACGAATGAGATTCGATCGTTGCTGCTCGCTGGTTAGATCAGCTTTCATTAGAAAACATTTCTAACTTTTTTCGCACGCAAGCACTATTTTCTTAAGGTATCCGTACACGGGCAACTAAAGTTGCTTAACTTTACAGCAATCTTTGTCGATTTCGTCGTCACGACAACAATCGCCAGCAATCTCCGGCAACATGGTTTATGGTCAAGTATGGAACCATTCATGGAGCAATTGCAAAATGCCCACTGTCATGTAGTGAAACGAGACCTACGTACTGTCGGGTGGATAGGTATAAGAGCACGGTACTGATCCATGAATCTGGCATTAAACAATAATTTAAAGTTTTTCTTGAATGTCAAATTTTGACGAAGGGATTTTGTTTATCGGAAAAAAATCATGGACCATGAAAACATGGAGGTGAGGCGGCCTCCCATAGAAATAGGATTGCCCATAGAAATAGCGCGCAGCGCGCGCATGCTAGGTCTTTGCGGCCTCCATGGATGAAAAAGAATTCTTTATTTTTCATCCAAGGAACAATTACGTAATTTTTTTGTAATTTCTTCTTTTTCATAAAAATAGACCCCCAGGAGGCAAAAATTTGCCACACGTGTTCCAAATTGAATCCTCGGAAGGTATTTCTTATTTATTCAACACCTTTTATAATTTTTTATTTGTTATACCCATGGAGGTGAAGAAATAACACCTCCATGGTGATACCTTCATCAACTGACCCGGCAGCCTCTCGGATACGAGGGGGTCCAGCATCAGAGGGTGGAGGTCCCATCAAGTGACCTACACAGGGGATCAGAACCCGGTCGGAGCCAAGCCTGGATAGAGCGGAACCTGGGTGGAGCGGATCCTGGTTGATGCCAATTCTGAAAAACGGCACATCCTGAACGCGCACGGAAGGCCCTGGAAGCCAACTTCACCCCTTGGACGGATAGTCCAGCGGGTCCGCCGTCGGTTGGAGTGGAGCGATCTCTTCAGGTTGCACCGTACCGTATTGCAGATTAGAAGAAGAAAATTAAACCCTATTATTCGATAAAACTGTGGTAGTCAGAGCCGATTTCCCAAACTAGGTCCGGAAATACACGTAATATTTTTCGTGACACTGCATATGGCGAGCAAGCGCACGGAGTGGCAAATCGATAAACGACTCACCGGTGACACGAAAAGTATGGAGGGATGATTGCTGAAAAGATATTGGGGTTGCTCCATATTGCTCCACTATGTTTGGCAACAGTCTCAGCAATTAATTGCCTCAAAAAATGCCCATGTACGGGCGCCTTTATTAGACGCCACGCCATTAAAATTCTTGAGGCGGACCCACTCTATACACAGAAAAATGCTGAAAGTCACCCGAATGCTCACGAAGTGCGCTGCGAATGTCCCGCGACCCGCGCAGGTAACAGGGTGGGCCGAGCCGGCCGTTCCTTACAATAAGCCCCTAGCGCTGTTCGTGCGAGGTTGCCTTCGCATCGCAGGTAAATAAAGCCCGCGTGGATTTATTGGGGTTGCCAGCATTTTCGCCGCGACCGAACCGCGCCGCCGCGCCGCCGCCACCGCACGCGACGTGAGAGCTTCTGTTACGCAAGCGAAGCTTTCGCGAGGCCCAAGACGGCGTGCGAAAGTACTAAAAACGGCCGTAAAATATGTAAACTGACGAAAATGGCTGCATTGTGGTTGACTAATATGTTTAGCCAGGCGATCTACACCGACCGGCTGCGGTTCCAGTACACGCAGTGAGCGTACAACTCACGCGTGTAAGGTACAACTATACGCATCGATGCATGTTGGGACTGTGTAGTGCGGCTGGTATCGGATTCACCATTTTTATGCCATAGTGAGGCTCGATCATTTTAATCTGAAAACGAAATCGTCAAAGCGATCTCAGCCAAATTATTCCATAATATTGATATAATTAAATTTGTACATAGTATGATTGTATAATTCTATTTGCATGACACTCTTAATGTAATAATATCAATGGGTTAAATCTTAAGTAGATAATAATAATTATAATTTTCTTATTTCTTCGAAATAAAATCTCGTAAAATCTCGTACAGACAAGTCAGTTCGGGTCGGTACAGTGCGGGTAAAAAAGTCCCGTGTTATCGTATGCGCTCACTCTTAAAAGAACCGATTAAAACTTTTAGGTACCTGGATCTGGATCAAATGCGCATTTCAACCTACAAGTCGAGACCGGAAAACCTGCTTTTTATGCAAGCATCCTAAGGAAGGGGACCGACCGTTGAACCGTGGAATCCGAACTAGGACCAGTCTTCATTTGGTTGAAACGCTCACAATTCCAAAACCCGATAGCTGTTCCCACGTTGCGCCAGTGGATTCCCGAGACTGGTAATAAAATCATTAAATGTTAATGCAGATTGCACATTCAATTTAGGCGGCACATATCTACACTCACTCACTCAGGAGTACAAACCCCACCACCTTCATGCACCACTGTTTTTTTTCTCTTTTTCGGTTAGATAGTTCATTTCGTCATAGATGCGAGCTGCGCCATCGTTCAGAATCCATGTAAAACCCCCGCCTAGGTGGAAGGATGAAGCCCGCCCGTTTTGGTACTATCGCATTGAATGAAAATGGTCGATGTGGCAATGAAATACTGTGCGCTTTTTCCATGCAGTTCGATGTAGCCGTGCTCATAAGGGAAGCTCTTGGCATGGTACCTACCTCCTTCGTGAATATCACGGAACTAGCTGCCCATGTCTAATTATATACATAAAAAAATACAAAACATTTTGCAAATGTCAAATTTATTTCTCACACCCGATTCGTTTCAAGTCAGACCTTCATGTTTAACATTTTTCACACTCTTGCACATACGTAATGAACTAGTCGTGAAGCAGAAACTCGCCGCGACTTTACAACTTCAACACTAACATTTGCGATAGCCGCGTCTCTGGTAACGTATTCGAGCTCCCACCTCTTCCGTCGCCACCGCAGCCTCCTTTCCCTTAACTCTGCCACCTCCCCCACCCGGCCCCGCCCGCTCGTTCGTGATATGCGCTCATAAAGCCAATAAGGAGTTACACGAGCGAAGCACTCTTAAATTCGCACCTTTCTTGTAGCGCACTATTGTATACGTGTAATAATCGCCAATATATCTGTGAACCTACCATGTGGTGTATGTTTGCTGTATTAAGTTTAGTTGGTCAGTATCTAAAGGTTGTTTGGTGATTCGATACATCCCTTCTTAGCGGTCATTCTAGAGCTAATTTGCAACAAATAAATCAATAGTTTTTGAGTTATTTAGGTTTTAAATGTTCTTGGGAATTTTCTGTCTTGTTATCAAAAAATGATAATTATAAAATAACTACTACGCTCTGGGTACTTAATCAGCAAGCACCTTTTTAATAAGTGACGAATGAGAGACTACTTTAAAAAAAAATGTAAATATGTGCGATAATGGCTGGATGAATGTTACCCACGCCGAATGTTAATACTGAGTTTATATGGGCCTTCGTATCTGGTGAACAGTTGGTTTTATGGTTAAATTTAAGCTAAAATATTTAAAAGCCTGGTAAAAAAAAAAAAATGATCTAGCAGAAAAAGTAAACCGAAAATAAATTAAGTATTGTTATCACCATAAAACTTATTATTAACCTTATTTAAAACCTCAATCGTAATTTTATTCAAAATAAAAAACTCACATTAATTTCCAGCGGTTTTCTCCACCAGCACCTGTAACAAATTCAGCGTTTAGAAAATAGCATCAGTTAGAAACACAGGGACGGGCTATTTCTGCTACCCATTATATCTAAGTAGTAAATTTATTCTTTGTTATCTCGATATGTCAATTGTTAACAATTTAATTATTATTTAAATACAATTTAACAGTTACACAAGGATATATATTATAGTTCCGATGTTGCGTCTTTAAAAATTGGAGCATTTAATATAATTTATACAACAATTCAATGCTTAAAACCTTCAAGTGGTAGAAATATATGTTAATGTCTATTAAGTTCAATTTGTCATTATAAATTGGGCACATCCTCCCGATAGGGTTTCTACAGCCTGCCTCGGTTTTTGTCCGACCAAGGTTCGACCAATTACGAATACATTATTTGAATTAAATATAAATGGTTGACTCTTTGTTGCAGCTACAAAACTTTCTCATTGCGTAGCAAGTTAATGACCGTAAAATTGTTTTTTTTTTTCAGCAATAGAACCATATAAATAAGCGTTTTTTCTTGAGAATTGGGCGGCGCGTGCTTTGAATCCGATCAGTTACTGGGCGTGCACATAGAGACGCAGTAAAGCAAAACGATCCCTTGTATCAGAGTACGAATATAAGAATGATGAGAAGTAAGGGAAGGCCGTAAGAGATGGAAACAGGTGTTGCCGACGGGTATCGATCTAGCGCTTCCATTGCTAAGAAACGCGGCTAAACAGCGAGGCCACGACCATCAACATATTTCATAGATCACTGTATTAATAAAACACCCACCAATATCGGCCGAAACTCGGCGAACTAATTTCACTGACACCATCAGCTCGAAACCTTCGCGGACTTCTCCGCGGAGGAGGGTCGAGCGGAAAGTTAAGTGATCTATCGCGGGGTGTCGCTGGCGATTTATTGTGCCGCCGCAACTTTCGGGCGTCCCTCGCGCCGGGCGGGCGGCGCCGCGGCGGTGCTAGGGCGGGGACGAGGGCGGCGGCGGTAGGGCGGGCGGGGAGGTGTCCAGGTGTGCGCCGGCACGCACGCCGCTCGAGACAAATTGGCCTCTGTTCACAGTCGAAAAGACACGGAGGTGTTATTTTTGAGCGAATAAAGTATTTGAAGCGTTTTTTTTTTTGTTAGATATTACCTCGAATAACCTTGTGAACAAAATAGTATGGAAGTGTTGTAAATTTGACTTGGTATAAATTTTTTTGTAACGCCGGGAGATTTTTCAAGAGTATTATTTTTTTTTTTTATTAAAACTCTTTGTAAATAAATATCATTCTTATAGAAACTAAACCCAAGTCTTGTAATGTTTTTGCTGCATAAAAAATAATTTAATGTTTAATTTACATGGGTTGCATATGCTCTAAAACGCAATCTTTTTTTTACTTAAAATGTTTGTCTGAAAAACCTGTGTTTTATAAATGGCATATTACTAGTAATCTAGTAGTCCGCTCCAAACTGTAAACTCGCGATTAAAATGTGTTAACGGTATTCCGACCCATACAAAGTTTCTTGTACACAGCCGGCTAAAAGTATTACACTTTGAGCCACGGAAAAAACTGGTGGATGTCAAATATATAATATAGCCAAAAGTTGTTGGGGTGAAAATATTTTCACAGTTTCAGGTTAAATCGGTTTTTTGTAATTAGCTTGTAGAATTTTTTCACTGTTCTTTTTTAGTTATGCATATTCAATCGTATTCTGAACTTGTGAAAATTGTTTCTCTGCAAATAACAACTATGGTTATACTCAGTACTTGTAATTAATTCGTGGCAAAAAGAGCAATACTTTTGGGATTGTGTGTACAAAAATCTTTGCATGAGTTGCAACACGCTTCAGAAGTAATAGGTACTGAAAGTGAAATTATGGAATAATATGGTACGGAATACGCACGTTTTGTCTGGTTTAATCGCCTACCTTTAATGATGTTCCGATTAACGATACTCTGGTTGTGATCTTACAAGCATACAAGCGTCGGACTGGTCCAGTAGACCCGAAAAACTTCGCCTGCTCGTTCGATTAAAAGGTACATGAATGACTAATTGTGTTCACTACCAGTGGAGTGTGCACATTTTCTTAAATGACGTTTGTGATTCTCAGTTTATCCTGTGTACTACTCTGTTTGTGAACCTATTAATAAATAAAAAAAAATTAAATTAAAAATATTTTATAAATTTATAATATTGTACGAAATAAGTAGGTTTAACATTTTGACAACACGAAGGTCTCAGTTTCAAATAACCCTAATGGGCATTATAGCCTACAATTTTTTTTATGCAACTTGACATGGTTAGCTAATACCACACAACTACCGTTATGATACTGGCCCAATATACCACATTTCCGAAGGAATTAGGTGACCAAAACACGGACAATATTTAATTGCCGCTTTAACCAAAGTTTAATCGAATACGGTGATATCGACCCGAGCGGGCTTAACCTTACCACCTGATAATGGAAGGGGACCTACAGTTTTACATGTAACGAAATTAATTTTCTCGCCTGAAGGAGAAATCCTCTAGCCCCTAGACCACAAGCTGTAATTAAAGATTTTGTTCTAATAAATAGTAGCAGCGTTATCTTTGAGCGGCTCGTAGCCTAGTGGCGCGGAGACGTGCCTACCATACCAGAGGTCTGGGTTCAAATACTCGCCCCTTTATGCACCACTTTATTTCTCTTTCTGAGTTGGATAAGTGCATTCACGAATGCCAGCTGCTCCATGTTTCGGAATCCATGTAAAACTGTAGGTTCCCTTTCCCTACTACTAGGTCGTAGGTTTTGACCCCGCCCGGGTTATCATCGCATTGGATGAAAAGATGTTCGAAGCGGCAATGAAAAATCGTCGTTCCATCCAGTTCAGTGTAGCCGTGCCCATAAAGGGAAGGCCCTGGCATGGCACCTAATTCCTTCGGGAATGTGTTGCATTGGGCTAATATAATAACGGTAGTTGTGTGGTATTAGCCATCCATCCAGTCAGGTTGCAAAAAAATCTAGTGTTGTTTACGATCAAAATAATGAAAGTTCAAAAAACGTCAATACTTTGTTTGATAAGCTGTACCATCAATTTTGTTTTTATTTTGGTATCGTAGTGTACGTAGATTTATATTATTTTAATATTTTGTTCGGCGACTCCACCTATAAACTCGTCGACAACACAAAGAGCTGTGTGTAGCAAATTTCGCCAAATAATCCGTTGGATATGAAGTATGTATCGTAAGCGGATACGTGCCACTGACTAAGGAGTCATAGGATAGGTCCACCCTTTTTCCGTCCCAATTTCAAAGTGGTTCATACAGGTGTCATTCAGCCAGACAAGCACGAGTTATAAAATATAAGTACGTTCATGGAATGAATCAGGCGTATTTGATGACTTGGCATCGATGGCTAATACTACATCCACAGTCATGGTATTAGCCCGGGAAACCGAATTTCCGAAGGAATGAGGTGACATGCCAGGACCTTCCCTTAATGAGCACGTCTCATGGAAAACACAGATAATCTCAATCCCGCTCCCATCATATTTTCACCCAATCAGGTACCAATCGGACGGGCTATAAGAGAAGGGGGCCTATAATGTTATGTGGATTACGAAGCACGGAACAACTTATGATATTAACGTGTTGTGAAGACAGCTAATAATTAAGACATTTCGCAAAACTTTAGAAACAAGAAACATAGGTTTAATTGATCATATCTGAAAATTTCTCAAAATTCTTGTGTTCTAAAAAAAATGTCCCGTCAGCAGCTCACTGCTCGCCTGAGTCCAGGGCCATATCCGATAGTCTTATTTCCCTTGCAAATTGCTTGTTCGCAGTTATCGGCATTATATCAGAGCCGCGTCCCGCCCGCCCTCCCCTCCCCACCCCGCCCGCCGTCCCGCCGCCGCCCGCACGCTGCAAACCCAATGACGGCGTATTAGCATAGCGGGCGGCGCGGGCGAGCGCTGAAGATTGGACGTGCTGCAACCTACAGGCCTCACCGATCACGCCACTGGAGCATGAGACATGTTATGGACTGAATCTTGAATACTATTCTAATGTCTTCCTAGTGATACTTGCATACATTTATAGCGGACGCTTCATAGCACAAGGTCCAAAACCCATACCGTGCAAAATACTTACAAATACGGACATTTTGAATTAGGTTAGGTAAGATTACAAGCATTTTATATTACACACGAAAAATACATTATTTTGGATGTTCTGGGTTTTGGACCTCGTGCGTTTTGGACTTTATGAAGGCGACCCGATTTATATATGTAGTTTTGTCACTAAGGAGGACAAAAGGAAATAAATAAAGATCTTATATTTATATTGATTTCCGTTTTTTTGTAAGAATTTTTTTAAGGTTTCTTTCGCTTCAATGTAACTATCTAAACATATTTGATTCGGTAAATAGAACTGGAAAAAGGTTTTGCTCTTTTTCAGTATTTAGTTGATCAGTTTATCTTTGTTGTGTACAGACTGTGCTGTATTTGAATCTAGCCAAGGCAGCAATAAGCCTTTATGATGTGATGTCAATATTTACAGGAAAATATTTTAATTTTGTCCGATAAAGGCAATTACTTTTTATTTTGATTAATTAAAATAGCTTTCGCAATTTAGAATGATCACGATGGAAACGCAGTTTACTATAGATTTGAAAATCACGGTTATAATTTATTTGATATTTAATATCGAATGACAGGTAATAAAAATATCAATAAACCTTCGTCTGCGCCTATGTTTTTTTTATATCAAACAGAATCAACTATAAAATAAGTAAATATGTTACAGATAGGTATAGATAGGTACGAAAGTCGAAATAAAGCAATGTAGCTATTAGACAATAATAAAAACATTGGGTGGTTTTTTAAACTGTCTGATTTAAAAAAAAAAAACAGATAGATTCAGCCTCTGAAACTTTACTTCCTGGCTTCGGATGTTCGACAGGTTCTGTTCACCGTATATTAATACGCATTTTAATTTCTCCGTAGTTTGACCCAGGATACATTTTTTAAAAACAACTACGCCCAGATACAGCTATTTATTGCTTGCTGTAACAAACTAGATATTAAGTAAATTGGATCAGGGGTTTTTAAATAAATTAGTAAACTAAGTTTGGAAGGGAAGCCTCAAGTAATGCGACACAAAGTAAACTCGCCTACACGATCTGACACGCTAAAGTAGGTCGGGGCCTAATTCTCCCAAGGTATGCGACAGTACAATAATGGACGACCGAGGAGCCAATTCATTCTCATCACCTGTGTCCTCACATCTTCGTGCAAGACAGTCGCTTTCCCGGCGACACAGAGCATCTCTCTAGCGTCCCGGGGGAAATTTGGCGTCGAGAATCGGCGACTCCGCCGCGCCGCCACCGCCGGCGGCACCGGAGACGTTTATCCTGGCACAATCAAACAAATACGCGAATAACAGCGTTAGAGGTTAGGGAACGCTTTTTCTTCTTCTTTTGGCATTTTATGCCCTATGAAAATACCGTCGCACGCGCGCTGCCGAGCGCTTGGCAGCGGGCTTTGTGATAATCCGATGAAAGACAAACGCCGTCTTAAGTTTAATTGTGGAATTAAATGATAATAGGTACATGCATCATTGTTTTTTTTTGTTTTTTGGTTAACATTGGATGAAATTGATGTAAGTAGATACTAATAGTATCCCCGTGGTCGCGATTCTTTTCCATAAAAGTATGCCGCATTATGTATTTGTGTATCCTTTTTAGTAACCGTAACAGATAGACAGCTGAAATTTTCACAGAGTGTGTATTTATTTTGCCGCTATAACAACAAATAGGTAAGATTTAGAAATAATTAAAATTAAAGGGGGTCCCCATACAAAAAACCTGATTTTTTTGTATACATTTTTTTACGATGGTACGGAACCCTTCGTGTGCGAGTCCGACTCGCACTTGTTTTACATTAACACCTAATTTTCAAATAATTTATTTGATAACATTAACAAATGAAAATTTTAAAAACATGAAAAAGAAAAAAACGAAGACAGAAGGGGTTAAGAGCCAAGGTAAAATACTTCGTCCAGCGGCGACACGTATGGCAGTGTTCCCATCACGCTTGCTGCATTGCCCCTCTGGATAGCAATGCTCAGTCTTTGTGTTAAATAACTTGCTGACATTTTGTCTCCTGTTAAGTCAATAATTTTCTTTCCGATTTCATAAATAAAGGATTTGGCGCTCTCACACCACAGGCCGAAGGTCTCAACCGCGAAAGGAACAAATAAATAATTTTGATCGGTTATTGCCTGGTATTTTTTTATTTTTAAACTTGCTGCTGACTCGGCAGCCGAACCTACTTTTTACATTTAGATTTAGTTTTCAACCAATTTATTTTTGACCGTCTGAGATTATAACTATATAACTAAGATATTTAATTTATAATATTGTCAAACTAATTCAATTATAATATATATAGGAGAATCTTATTTAAAAAATGTTAAACATATTTGAATAGTTAAGTCGTAATAGTTAACTCTATTTAGGGCCTTTTTCACCTACTGCTGATTAGCTTAATCGCCATATATTAAGGGCCTTTCTTAGCAATTTGCAATCAATACCAGTACAAAATAATCAGAACAATAGAGGCCCTTTTAGTGTCGATTAAAATAAATCAGAACTAGGTGAAAACCAGGCTTATTCAATTAACTATGAACTAGGAAGTCATTATTTCATTTTGAATTGTTTTCTTAGTATTTTATAAATGTATGTAATTGTAGTCAGTGCGACCAGTTTAAAAAGTGAATTAAAACTCGTGATAATATTCATCTCGACATTTTGTCTGAGTTGTAACCAATTAAGTGGACTTTTCCTACACCCAGTAGTATTAAAGCCATGGCCAGCTTTACTTTATAAAATCAATATAATCACGTCAAATCCTGTTTAAATTAGTTTTGGTTAAATGATGTACGATAAATTATATATATTTTATTTTTATTTATTTAGGTTCACCAACAGCTTAAAAACTAAACAATTGATCGTTAAATACTAAATACAGAAATTAAAGCCAATTACAGGGTACCACTGCTTATATATATCAAAGGCTCTGTAGTTGATGATTTTAAACTACTTTGAACTATTGAATGGTTTTAACCTATTACGTTAGCGTTCTGCAGTACTGGCCAATAAAACTTATTTTTGTTTGGCTATAAATTCTAATTTCAAATAAATTGTACTGTATTGAAAACATGGTATTCTTTTTTCAAAACCAGTTATTGATTAACTTTATCTTTTCATCACATTTGAATATTTTGTGTCGTCATAGATACTTTAAAAAATCGAGTAATCATGTAATTCACAGGATAAATCACTATTGACTGATGTAATAATACAGGATGCAATATTTTTTTTTCAAAATTCCAAAAACTGAATAATACAGTTTCAGTGTTTATCAAAATCGGCTTCAAGACTAATTTGAGTATTTTTCGCTATTTCTCATATTTTCGGATTTGGCTCTAAATGCCCACTTGAAAAATTCACCTGTATATGTGTATATTATAAATAGGTTTTGCATGTTTTGTTTATTTTATTCTCAGCGTTAAAGGAGTCACAGCAATATACATACATTCACCGTATACATATATACAATCTATCTATAACCCTTGTTCATTCGTCAAATATAAAAGCTCTAATTAGCGAGCCACGCTTCAATGACTACGGTGAAGTATTTTTCCTTCAATGTTTCCCACTTCTCGGCGATAATAGAATCGAATGAAAGGCTCCGTTCGCCCATGAATAATTAAGCTTGTACGTCGATGACTGAAAGTTTTACGTGACGCCCACCGAAACTTACTATACTGCGACAACGCCGAGCAGCCTTCATAACTTAGAAAGTGACTGTCCATTTTTCTATGTGACTGGACATGGATAGCTCCATACCACACCACCGTCATGATATTCCCGAACGAATTTGGTACCGACCGTGCCAGGACCTTCCCTTTATGAGCACAGCTACATTTAACTGGATGGAAAACACAGATCATTATTTTTTGCTGCTTTGACTATATTTTATTCCAATGCGATGGTACGAACCTGGGCGGTATTAACCGCACCACCTAGTAGGGGACCTACAGTTTTACATAGATTCCGAATTATGGAACGGCTCGAATTTGTTACGAAATGTACTTATCCAGCTCAGACATAGAAATAAAGTGCTGAATAAATTGGGCGAGGATTCTAACCTAGACCTCTGCATGAAAGGCACATCCCCCCACCCCTGAGCCACGAGACGCTAACCAATAACCATAATCGATCACTACTTTTGATATTCCAACAAAAATGCCTCGAAGCTCCCGCGAGTGTGGCCAGGAATAAGAATGTCAAGGCAGGTCATTAGGGATGACCCTTGTCTTCGCCGGAGGCATTTTGTCACATGCCGGGGCGGCGGCGGCAGGGCGGCGGGGGGGGGGGGGGGTGGAGGCGGTTGGGCGGCGGCGCTGGGCGGGAACGGATCAATGGAAACACTTGTTCATGTGTGGGCAATATCAAAGTGCCCACCGTCTACACGAGCAGTAAATGTCTTAACTAGAATGAAGCAATAATTATTTTGCGTACATGTTATCTATTAAGTGGATAAGCATTTTCAATAAACCAATCGCGAAGAAGGGCGGAGATTAAAGCTTGCAGGACAGACAAAAGAAAAAACCAAACAAATGAGAGTCATACTAATTTGTATATACGTGATAGTTGGTTAATCATGGGATTTTTTATGTGATATGGGTACTATGACGTGAACTTTCGATTTTCGTATTTCTTACTTTATTTGTGCTTTGAGCCCTTGCGTCTTGCCATGATTCTAGGTTTTTCGAGCCTAAAAATGTGCCATAAATGAACGTATTTTTTTATCGCGTTGACTTGAAGCTTGATTTTTTAACAGCTTCAATTTTATATTTATTTAAACATATTACCTCTACGCGTCTTAGTAAGTCAGAAGGTCTAGTCAGCCCAAGCATGAGCGGACATATAGCCTAACTGAGGGTGACACTCTAAAATATGTATCTATAGTCTCTACTTATATAAAAGGGAACGTCTGTCCACATGCGAGAGGTAATCTCCGTAACCACAGAATAGATCAAGATGCGATTTAAACCAATTTGAAGAGAACATCGCTGGGAACGCTTTAGCGTACATACCATCACGCTAAATATCCAAAGGGCTGAGCAAGAAGAGCCTAAGAACCGATTGCACGAAGAGAGGGATAAGTAAACAATGTTCAAACACGTCAATTTTAGTGAACCGCATAGAGTTCCTTCCATACTCTCCATGCAAAGTGACGTGTTTAAGTTGACGTTGATTTAGATTTTTTGCCCTTTCGTGCACTCGGCCCTATGCGTTATAATACCAAAATATTTAATTACTTTTTCGATATTTTTTAGCTAAGTGGGCAGTTCCGAAAACTTATAGTGTGCCCTATTATTATAAATGGAAATGTTATAATATTTCTTATTTAATTAAGCTATATCGGCTCCATCCGTTATAATTAAAAAGTAGCAGATAAATTACATCGCTATTGACCAACCTTTTCGACTAGCCATTTGGGCTACATTTTTTCTAGGAAATAATTCAGCTCGACATCAGTCTAAAACGACATGGACCCGAGCGGAGCCGGGTACCGCAGTTAGTTTAGTATATAGATATATGTTTATAGTAGAAAACGTGGCTTAATAATAATACCTGCATGCGTTCAAGCACGAACACCTACACGAGTTACTTTTTTTTTCTTTTCAGAAACAGAATTCTAAATATGGTCAATTATCTTAACAAACACCGTGAAACTTCAAAATGGATAAATCCGTGTAGTCCTCTACTTTAATTGAATTTTCAAATTGCTTGTGCCTTTTCTGAGATAACGAAACGTATACCAAATTAGGTGAAACTGCTAAGAGACGTTAGTCCCGCTCTTCTCAATTGCCTTCGTGGCTCCAGTGCAGATGCGATACGAGTGAATTTATTTCGGATTAAACTCCGTCCAAGTCGCCTATCAAAATAGGAATCTTCCCTAATGAAAGCGTAAGACGCTGTGTCGCTGCTCCGAATAAGTTATTGTAGTTTTTAAGCTTCGCTTTAAGTTATGGGCTCGATGGGGGAGGCAATAAAGAAGCGTTTTGGGAAAGTGCGGGGCGTAAGGGACGCATTCCCTCGGGAGAATTGATATAGAAGGCTGCCCGGAAGGAGAAAATGTGGCGTTAAATATTTCGGCTTTTCGTTAGCTCACCTAACCCAGCCCTAGTGCAGAATAGTGTGGAGAGATGAAAAGGTTAGTTAGGTCTTGAGACCCACAGCTGTGCAGCTCTCCATTAGTCGTGATTTGAGACTTGTATACATGTGTTAACTCGTTGGGAAACTTCGTAAGTGCGATATAGACAACATTGTAGCGCCATGTAGGGCCATGTCAACTAGTTTCTATGCATCTGTTTGTTGCAATTGTTGGCATGTGAAACTTGCATCTATTTGTATAGGGCGCGAGGTCGCCACAAAACCATTTGACCTTTCGTAAGATAGGCGGAACAAAATCGTCTTTAGTAGATTACATAAAGTAACTCCGAAATTAGCTTACATTTATTTAAGTCTCGAACGTCGCATATCCTAGAACTCGATTGCAGCGCCCCCGACTGGGTCCAATCGTGAATCTTAGCCATCCAAATATCTACCCAAGCACGCAAAAAAGTTACCAACATCAGTCCACTCGTTTACGAGAAGTCAGTGACGTACACACATGCTGAAAGAATTATATATACAAAGAAAACTAGCAGCAGCTGAGATCATAGGTTCTTCCGAGTGGGAAGACAATAATCGATAAGTCGTATGTTCGGCTTGTGTAAATGAAGTCTGGTTTGAGTCGGGAACGCGTGGGGCTTTCGTGTGCACGGCACGGGGCGCGACGTGGAAGATAAGATATACGGCGCCGGAAATAAGATTACCGGCTGCAGTGAGAGCCGGAAGTAGGCGATGTTTGCCGTCCAGCTGACTGATGTCAGCACTTCGGAGAATTTTAGATTCAATGACATTGTGTGGCCAAGGACTTATGATGCTAACATTTATTTCGCAAATCGCATAAGCTTTCCATTATATATATTTTATTAATGATAATAATGTTTTTTTCAGAACCAAGGTAAATTATTTGTCCACATTTTAACATACCACTTATTAACAATAAACAAAAAGTAACAACCTAAGAACAATACAATCATTAAAAACAAATATGGAATCAGTCACAAAAACAAAATCTGAAATATTGCCAAGTGGAACCAAGAATTCATGTTAAAAATCAAGGATTTTGTCGATAAAATCGCTTTGAAAACCGCTTTAATAGCGTTTTTCGGTGTTTCCTGATTACCGAATTCCAGCAATAGGCCTACTGATTCCGAAACAGAATCGGACAAAAGGATTTCGCACGATAGCATTGAACGTGTTGACAAGCTTCGAAGAAAACCGTTGAACCTTGTATTAGTTAAAGGACAACTATTATGTAACACGAGTTCTTCCGGTAAAATATAGCATCGATTGGAACCCCATCGTCTACTAGGCTGTACAAATAGCAAGATGTCAAGCGAAGGGCTCACAGCCAGTGGTGTGCCATACATTTTCATTTAAGAAACGGGTAATAATCGTTCTTGAAAGCTAAAAATAACAGTTTCTTATCGTATATTTAATCATGTTGATGCTTTTATAAACACAAAAAGAGAGTTAAAATAAAAATACTAAATATCTTAAAAGATACAGAAAACAAATAAATATGAAACACATATTACTCACACACACACACACACCCTGTATCTCTCTCTTACATACACACACACACTAACACACCCTCGCACACCCTAACACACCCTCACACCCTCACGCCCTCTCATTCACAAACACCCACTCACATTCACACATTAAACAAGCACAAGGTCGTCTGGAAAGAAAATGTATCATTTAAATTAAGGCAATTAGCTTATTACCTATGTAATTTAAATACAACTTACTGTAATGAACGTTCTATAGTTAACTAAAATTTGTGTCTGGTGTCTAGTTTTACTTTGTTTATATTAGAGGAAATCTGTAATTGGCAACATATTTTTGCTCATGTATTATGTTAACTTGTGATGTAACACGCTGTTGATTTCCCAAATAAAATGAAATAAAATAAAAATAAAATAAAAAAACATTAAACCGACTTCAAGCAACCTGTAGTAGAACGCGGCTCAAAAGCAAAGAATTAGTCTATCATACATATTCAGGTGTGCTTTTGTACCGCCTTTGTCCCGCTGCTTCGAGTCTGTTCAATGTTTTTAAGTGTTATTTTTTTATATTTTTAGTATTTCCCATTCTTAAGATTGATATTCTTCAAAAAATATTTAAAAGGACCACCCCTGAAATATACCCTACTAATGAGAAAAAATATTATTCAAATCGATTGATAGTTTGCGGAGATATCGAGTAACATACACATAACAAAAAAATATTAATTGAGAACCTCATGTTTTGTTTGATTTTAACGAGTTCTTAAAGTTATGAGTCAAAGTTGAAGATGTGGATACTGCTTGCCAGTAAAAGTGATTTTTAAAATTTTGTTTACAGCAAATAAGCTCTCAAAACAAATCGATATCCATCTATATTGAGTAATTTAATATCGGTATTGTTTAAACAAATACCTCTTAATTCATTTCGAGGAATGAAATGAGCTCAATTTCCATTTGAATTTTGTATCATGTAAATATTTACGTATTTCAACTCTGGAAAATAAGCTGTTACTATTTAGTTTACAGATTTTTCCAATGTAAGAGATGAATGCTATAAACTCCCTGCTTTTTCCCGTCTTAGTATTCAGATGTCATTATCCGCATATATCCTGAAATGCTAGTAATGGCAAGGGTGCACGCAGCGAGCATGAAAGGGTGAGAGTAGCGTTTGAAACTCATTCGTATGGCGGCAGCGTAGCCACGAGTTAGTGGAAAACTTCTAACTGTAGTTAGTTCGCTTACGAATTCTGAACACACGACATTGAGTGTTCTTTACACTAAATAGCGTCCTGTGAAATGCGTACGTTTTTAGGGTTCCGTAACCAAAGGGTAAAAACGGAACCCTTTTACTGAGACTCCTCTGTCCGTCCGTCCGTCCGTCCGTCCGTCCGTGCGTCTGTCACAGGGCTGTATCTCATGAACCTTAATAAGTAGGCAGCTTAAATTTTCATATAGTGTGTATTTATTTTGCCGCTATAACAACAAATAGGTAAAATAAAAAAAAATATAAAAATCAAAGGGGGGCCCATACAAAAAACGTTATTTTTGTGTTAAATATTGTACAATGGTACGGAACCCTTCGTGTGCGTGTCCGACTCGCACTTGGCCAGTTTTAAGTGTTGTTGGAACTCGAGAGAGTGGGTAGCAAGCAAATTCATGAGCGAACTGATTCGCCGGTAGCGATACAGTTTTTGTTTTTTTTTATGCAAACTGACATGGATCACACAACTACCGTTATGATATTAGTCCAATACACCACATTCCCAAAGGAATTAGGTGCCATGCCAGGACCTTCCCTTTACGAGCACGGCTTCATTAAACTGGATGGAAAACACAGACAATTTTTCATTGCCGCTTCGACCATCTGTTCATCCAATGCGATGGGACCAAACCGGGCGGGCTCAAACCCAACCACCTACTAGCGGAAGGGGACCTACAGTTTACATGGATTCCGAACAATGGAGCAGCTTGCATTCGGGATGAAATGCACTTATCCAACTCAGAAAGAGAAAGTACGCACTTATACAACTCATAAAGAGAAAGAAAGTGTTGCATGAGCGGGGCGAGGATATGAACCCAGACCTCTCGTATGCTAAGCAAGTCCCCACACCACTAGGTTACGAGCCGTGGCTAAGAGTGGTTGCGCCGCCCCCAAACGAACGAGTTTCTATTGCTACCCCCGTCCTTCCATGCTCGCTGGGAGCAGGTCATCCATCAGGAGCCGACGCACGGACTGACTTGCCTCATGAATATTTATAGAACCCTTCCGCTAGTGGAAATAACTCGCCCTTGAAATGAGAAGCAAAGCGTCAGATTTGTGTCCGGCTTTCGATAGGTCTAAGTGAAAATATTTATTATATTTATTTATATAAGTTTATTGCACTCAAAACTCGGGCAAAAGGTACAACTTAATGCCGGAGGCATTTTCTACCAGTCTACCTTTGGGTATCGTGAGCAACTATGGAGAAATAGCTTTAGAGGACACATAATTCCTACACAATATACAAAAAAATACACACTATACTTTAACCTAAATATATAACCTATATACATAGATATCAATAAATAAATACAAAATACTACATATATATATATATATATATATGTAGTATTTTGTATTAACGTTCGAATGAGATATTTTGCTGTTTTTAAGTAAAGCTAAGCTGTAAAGAGCAAGTTGCCATACATAAAAACTAACATGTAAATACAAGGAGTGATCTGAGAATGAACGCGTGTGCAGGGAGCAGACTTGAGATCTTGTAACTTTTGAAAAGTCAACAGTCCCAAGTTGTTCTTTGTGGGCGAGTTTTGTATGCGGGCCGATGCAAAACAAAACAACATCGCATGAACTATTCAGTAGTTGCAAGTCAGCCGCGGCGGCCGTTCGAGTTATTTCGCCATGTATCTGGGTCAGCGGGCCGACCCAAGCGCTCTACTCCCGATACCATATTTATCAATTCACTAAAAATAATAGGTTTTCTTGTCATTGTTTTAAATAAAACACTATTTTATTTAAGAAGGGTCTAGTCTTCAGCAGAATCATGTCCACTTCGATCCCACGATTACTAAACTAAATTGTATAATAAAAATGTCGATTCCCGTCCGGTCTGTTCGCTTACAACTTATAGTTCGAAATATATCTATTTTATGTACCTCGATTATGTAGATCTAATCTACTTCTTGTTAGGACATTCCCTTTATAGGTACGACTAGATTGAACTGGATGGAAGAAACGTAAAATTTTTCATCGCCGCTTTGGATATAACATACTAGCTCAGCTCGGGTCAATGTCGTTTTGGACTGTTGTCGAGCTGAATTATTTCCTGAATATTATATGAGTTCCCCATACAAACGAGTTAAATTTTCGCCACAAAAGGTAGCCTATGTCCTTCTCCAAGGTCCAGACGAATTCGGAGAAACATCGAATTTTCCTTGCACTAAATAGCGTCCTGTGAAGTTCTTATATGTTCTTACTGGTTGTTGATACTCGAGAATCAGTAGTAGGAAACGAATTCGTTAGGGAACACCGGCGCTAATAATAAGTGGCTTCGCCGCCCCTAGTTTCGATTGCTACTCCCGTCTTCTCATGCTCGCTGACAAAATATGAGAGAAGTCGAGGGAAAAATCGACTGTTTTCCGAAGGACCTTTGCAACGGTAACTTTGTAATTGTTCACACATTCAGTAGAATCAATATAAACAACATGTTGACTGATCATTTGAAGGTTAAACTTTCAGTCGGTAGTAGAGCAGAAGTGCAAAGCTCCGCCGCACATCATCGCTCGATCAATCATGGCAAATTAGCTTTTTGTTTAGGAGCGGCACCGCCCGCCATCCCCCCCCCCCCCCCCCCCCCGCGCCCCCACCGCCGCCGCCACCGCCGGCGCCGCCCGCCCTGCATCCCGAACTTTATTGTTTTCGACGTTCTCTTTATCAAAAATATCTAAATTTAGGCGTACTTCGATTTTCAAGTGTGATTTACAAGAGTTCTGGGCTAATAAACAAGGTAATGCTTTCGTAGACATGACTTGTGCTTGGCTAAGTCAAAGTAGTTCTTCAGGCTGTAATTTTTGACGTAAATTGTATGAAACGAATGTCAAATTTGACACTCGGAAGTCATACTTTGGCTAACCCAAGGCGAGTTATGTCTATTAATCTCAGCATAAGAGTGACTGGAACGCCGAAATCTTAAAACCGATAACGGACCTATTTGCATTTTTGGATGCCTTATACCGCACTAACCATCGTGTTATGAGCCCAAAATACCACATTCCCAAAGGAATTAGGTGCCGTCCCCTTACCTTTAACCTTTCCTTTATGAGCACGGCTACATTGAACTGGATGGAAAACACGTAAAATTGTTCACTGCCGCTTCGACTATCATTTCGTCCGGTGCTATAGTACCAACCCGGGCGGTCTTAATCCGACAAGCATGCAGGGAAAAGGGACCTAGGTTTTACATGGATTCCGAACCATGGAACTGCTTGCATTCTTAAAGAAATGCACTAATCCAACTCACAAAAAAAAAGTGGTGCATGAACGAGGCGGGGATTTGAACTTATGACCTCTGGCACAGAAAGTAATTTCACCCAATCTTACGAGCAACACAATTCCATTTTGTTTACTTATTATTATATAAACTTGACAGGAAATGGGCATACCGACCCAGCAACATTTTATTTTGATATTTTATTCGCGCTTTGCCTGGGCATATCATGTTAACTAACATGTTCACTCTCCATCTCATTTTTATTAATCTACAATCCTCCGAATAGAATCGACCGATTCTGTAAATACTTAATTGCCGAGCGAAGCATTACCATTTCCGCTTGGGAAAAAATATTTCGTATGTCCGGCTGTCCGGTGTTCTCCTTTAGAGGTCGCATTTCTCGACATGTTCTCGTGATTTTTTGTGAGCAGGTTTGATAACTATGTAGAATGTTTTTGCCGATTACGTTTTGGCTTTTTCCCAAACTGACGCCATACGTCGCGGCAACACTATGTCTTATTTCCTGCCCCAAATTCGATGAGAACATAATAAGAAAAGTAGCGCAAAACAAATCCGTCACATGGGGTGTGGAAGGGAGCTGCGGACCGACTCGTGCACTCATAGTATAATTGATTATTCGGTCCGCAAGACGTGATAAATGGCTGGCCGCTGCCGGTCCATCTTTATTTGAACACGTCGTTCTTCTGTGTGATGGATGATTGGTGCTTCCGGTCCGCACGCGGAGGAAAACTTCGCCGAGCGGACACGGCGGAGTGACCACTGCTTTTAACCACGAAAATGAATAAACAAAGATAAGTCCGAATTTCAATATCGCTTTCTTGCCATGCCAGATGTCATGGGTTCGAACCCCGCTCTGTTCATGCATAATTTTCTTTATCTTTCTTGAGAACGTGGAGACCGCGAGATGGAAGTAGGACAAGATGGCCACCGGGAAAAAGATGGGGAGGACAATATTACAAGGGTGGCAGGAAGAAAATGGATTGACATAGCCACGAATAGGAATAAATGGAAGGAACTGGAGGAGGCCTATACCCTGCAGTGGAACTAGCTAAAATTCAGCAAGAAAAAAAATGTAAAAAATCTGTATGGTTTAAATAAACAGCTTATGGTTCAAATAAAGACGTATTAATTTCTTACGGTGACGCTTGGTTCCGGTCACCTCTTTCCCTAAAACATAGTCGAAAGAGATGATGGCTGTACCCGGCGTGATGCTCGTGAACGGGTACTGTCTGTGTGGACTGGCTTGCTCCAATTGGCAACATGTTAGCTGGTGGGGATAGTTTTTGCAAATTAACTGTCATATGTCATGAACTGTATGCAACGGCATGAATCGTTGACTTTCGTGAATTATTTTTAGTTCAGTGTTTTACCTGTGTTTTTGTTAAAACATTTGACCATCGCTTTTGTTAACTTAGGCTGACTTGCAAACTAGGCTAACTTAGCACACTTAAGTGGACGTTAAAAAAAAAGACAACGGAGTTTCTTGCCAGTTCTTCGCTGTGTTTGGTTTTTGGTTGGAACTGCCTAATGTTAAATATGCTATGAATAAACAGTACAATACAATTATCAGAAGAAATAAATCTTCATTACATTAAACTAAATCCTGATTTTTTTGCTGTCGCCATAGACATTAGCCACGTGATTGTAAATGTAACGAGATCACGAAAAAAAACATCGTAATTTCAATTTGTGTAACAAGCATTTTCTGCTTCTAAAAACGAGTACATCCTATTCCTGAGGTATCCGTAACCTATTCTAAAGCATCTCCTATAATCACTTATCAAACTCTAAGGACATATGTAAAGCGAACCAAATATTAAAAACGTATAAACGAGACAATAGTTTCCAAATGTGAATACTTCGTCTATTGTAAAAACCCACTAGTTCAATCTAAGCGCGAGTTCACTCTTTTATGATATTCCATCCATTCGGAATTCCGCAGAGTCCCTCGTCACGGCACGTCACAGCGCGTGGCGCAACATCACGTCGCTGCATGATAAACATGAATGGAGCCACCCCGCTCAGCTTTGTGAGCCGGTGCGTTATCTACGTTCACGGCAGACGGGGCCGGCACAATCGGAGGCCATTTGCTCGGCGGGAAAGTTAAACACAAATATTTGCCTCTGACGATTCCGTAGATGCACTATCGCATTGGCACGTGCAAGAATTTCAGCGGGATTTCAGCATGCTTATGCGTCAAAGTAGATGGCGCTACTGTCGTTTGTAGCTATTTCTGCTATAGCTCCTCAACCATAGGAAGTTTATAACTGAAGTGGTGAGCACATTATTCGGTTATGTATTTAATCTCATTAAACAATTACAAAAAATAGCTGTAATCGCGTAGATAATTCTGAGTATGTGTGAAAAAGTTAATATTTAGCAACTTTTTGTACTTGGACTCGTAATAAAAAAAAATATAGCCTTTTTTACAAAGTGTTGTATGACATTAAACACATAACTTCGTAGTGTGCTCGCCTTTATAGTTATGACTAGTAACTTCCTTATTTTTTGGAGTTTTATCAGAAATTGCTAAGAACGCCTGTGGCGCCATCTACATAGACGCACACACCCCCTTAAGGGATGAAAACCCAATTTTTGACCCGATATTGACCGAGAGAGGCGCTTGCGTAACGTCTCAGTTTCAGCTTGGGCAATAATACTTTCGTAGGTCTGGCCGGCTTTTCTCCTCTACAGGTCGCATTTCTCAATCGGTTCTCGTGATTTTTTGTGAGCAGTTTTAATAATTATATGCTTTTTTTATTCGATTAAGTTTGAAAACCTGTTTTATGCGACAAGAACTAAAGCGATAGGGACTTAATACAGTGAGGAAATTACGAGGAAAATATTCACAATTTATATGCATTTTTACGCGCGGTAAATATTTAATGACAGAATCGTAAAATGTAAAAAATATAATTTTTGTAATGCTCTCTTTTTTGTAATGTTGAAAAACAATGCAATATTGCTATTTAAAACATTTAGTAAGGATTTTTTTTTCTAAAATCATGTAGTTGTAAATATTTCATTAAAATATACATCTTTTAAATTTGTACCCCGAGTTTATTGTTATTAAAATCACTGTCTTACAAATAGCCATAAAATCTACCTAAAATATTTAAATAAGTGTACCGTGGGATAATTATTTTAGGCTGTACAAAACTTTGGCCATACTGCTACTCTGAGAAATTAAATATATTATATTATCTTGTAATTATGTAAACAACAGTCATCAAAATGTATGGTACTATGATAATAAGATTGAAAAAAATATCTTTATCATAGGCGTTTATAGAATTCTTGTCATTCTAATTTAGATTGGTTTTCAAACAAGGGATTCTCATTTTCAAATAGGAAAAGAAATTGCTTTTAGAGTGGAAAGATTAACCCATCACGATAACTCCATCCAAAACATTCAACGCAATTTAAACTGTATAATGACTCAGGGCGCCAAAAACAAAGCATACTCCGCCTCCGACAACGAAGATGTCTGAGGACGTCATTTTCGCGCCTTTGTTTTCCCCACCCTGCCCGTTTGTTTCGCAAATTATTATAATTATACATCCCTTATGAATTAAACATCGCGCCCTAAGTACGCTCTCATTTCAGAAATAAATAAAAGGTTGAATTAAATTTAATTTCAATGTAATTTTATCTTCTTTAAGAATTACTTAGACGCTTTTGTCAGGAAAGTTATATGTCGGGTCGATTAGATAAATAAATAAAACACAAATTTTAATGAAAACAAAATGATATTATTTATATACGACACATGCTATCTTCAATGACTATTCATTGAAGAATTAAACACAGAGCAGCATAATTTTCATAGTAACCTTAGAGATTATATTTAAGAGAAAGGATATTAAATTACTGATATTATGAACTCCTTAGTGCAGCAGATAATTAAATATACCTATAGCCCGTTGCAATGGGCAGACAGAACATTTTAGGAAATGACTGGGATTGAAATAAAAAAGTGAATAACTTTTTCTAAATATCCTCTAAAAAAGTTTGACAATCGATACAATGGGATTAATTAATTTAGTGTTAAAAGAATCTAAATTAAAATTACAACAAGATCACTTATTTATTACAGCCAACTGACAAGCTCGCCTTCTACTCGCTATAATTTTGGGTGTTCTATTTGGATCGTTCAAATAGGATAAAGACATGACTACATGATTTGTCCACCATGCCATCTTCGATGATAATCATATAAGTATGGCATAAGTTTTTCACTCAACAGTGTTAAGACTGCAGTAATGTGACACACTCGCCTGTGGTGGCGGTTTGACCAAGTTTCCTTTCACGTCGCGTCGGCTGAAGCGTGAAAAGAAAACGCCCCGAAGGCAACTATTTGCACGCCCTCAAAGCTTCCTGAAGCCTTTCAAAACGCCTTCAAACTGTCTGAAGCCGGAAAGCAATGCTTAGAGCTTTTACTTTGGATCAAGTTGCGGGTAGCGTTTCGATACTGGGAGCTTAAAAGTTTTTTATCTTCCTTGATGCATTGGAACAGTGCTAGCTTTTAGTTTAATATAGGTTGTATATGCTTAGAGTCTGATATATTTATCAGAAATAACAGAAAACATGTTTTTAAGTCCGTCTCTATACTCTCTTTTGTTGCAACTACGTCATTGTGTGTCAGTCGTTATTTTTGTTTATTAATGCTTTTTGGGGAAGTTTTATAGCTATCTATAGGGTAATTTACCTGTCGAATGCACTACCTGCTGATTTTCCCAAAAGTACAAGCTGGAATCCTCTGAACATGGTGTGAAGAAGCACCTGGGCGGTCAGCATGGTTTTCGCAGACTCCAAAAATGTCCGAATGGCCACGGGCTAAGTCTGACGCCTCATATTTCATTGCCAATTCGACCATGTTTCTTAGGACTTAAACAAATACAGGTTTTTTTTAATAATTCGATGACTTGCATTCTCATCGTTTATTCTCGGTACATTCTAACTCAATATCATTGAAACAGGTGTCCAACATGCGTTACTACTAGTGCGCATAGTTCCATCAAAACAGTGTTCCAGTATTGTAACAGTCAGTAGGTACTCTATTAATAATAATAATAGTTTATTTCAGGCATGTACCCATAGACAAAATTCTAATTATAAATAAATAACATCAACACTTAATACTTAAACACTAGTTTTAATCACAGCATTGCCACTTGTCGGATTTAATATTACAAAATGTTTGTTAAACAAACTTTCATTAATTTTTGAAATAATGGCATTGTTGCACTTACCAACGCGTTCTATAAAAGCAGCTCTGGTCTTTCTCATAATTGCGTAGAAATCATCAACCCTGTTTTCAGCGAACATACCAGACGCGCTACACCGCCACGGTAGTCCTAATATACATCTAAATGCGTTGTTATACTGGACACGCAGCGAGTTAAACGATCGCTGCGTGTACTTACTCCATAATTGGCTGGTGTAGAACGCCTGGCAGTACGCTTTGAACAAGGTGATTTTGACCTGACGAGAGCATTGATAGAATCGCCTACCCAACATATTGCTTTTCATTGCAATAACCCTGCGTTGTCTTTCCATATCATCGTCATCCTGTAACTTATCAGTAAGTACATGCCCTAAGTATTTAAACTTTGTAACAATTTTAAGTTTAAAACCGCATAAAGTTACCGGTGGCACGCTAACAGGTCCAGCGCCGGACCTAAACACAACTAGTTCTGTCTTTTTCACATTATATGTTAGGCCGTGCTGGCCGGCATACCGCTCGCAAATGGCTACCAACTTTCGCAGACCTTTCACAGAGGGACTCAACAGCGCCATGTCATCCGCATAGCTGATATTATTTATGCACATGTTACCCAGGTGACATCCAACACCTGCGCTGCTGAGCTCCTCTATGAGTCCATTCACATAGAGATTGAACAGGTCCGGAGATGTGATCCCACCCTGTCGCACGCCACAGGTCAGTCGGTATTCCCCAGACAACGTTTCGCCCCAGCGTACCGAGTTCAATTGATTCTCGTACCAGAACGTCAACAGATGTACTATCTCCTCTGGTACCTTTGCCTGCCTAAGCTTTTTCCATAATTTGTTATAGACAATGGTATCGAATGCTCGAGAAAGATCGAGAAAGCATGCAAAGACTGAGGTATTTTTATCTAGATAATATCTAGTGGTATGTTTCAATGCGAGTATTGCCATATCTGTTGACATACTGGGCCGAAAGCCAAATTGTGCGTCACTAAGGTGAAGATATTCATGTAGCTGGGGCTGAAGCAGTCTTTCAAATACCTTAGAGATCACAGTGGCGAGAGATATGGGGCGGTAGTTCATTGGGGTTGAGATATCTCCGGTCCTGTTCTTAACTACGGGAACGACTATTGTCTTCATAAAATTCGTCGGTAAGCAGCCATGCGCGATACATAAGTTGAACAGGCGAGACAATCGGTCATACAGCAAGTAGTCAGCGTTCTGCAGATGCTCAACACTGAGAGCGTCATGACCCGGTGATTTGCCACGTTTCATGTCGCGCACTGCCGCCGCCACTTCCTGTGCAGTGAATCGCACAGCAGGTTGCTGAAGGCGCGAGTGTGGCTCACATAGGGTTTGGCAGGTTAGGTATTTGACAACATTACTCCGGTAAACAAGTGTCGGCGTGCGAACAGCTACCTAATCATTCAGCAATAGTTACTGGCATCAAGGCAAAATGGGGTCATTCATGAACAAATGAGATTAATTCGACTAATCACGGTTTTATGCAAATCAGCTGTGTTCCACCAGCCTGCTGCAGTAATGGAAAATAAGCGGCAGGCAATATTTTCTTTTTTAATCCAAAAATTCACTGTCCGTTAGTCAGCCAGCAGAACAAGGATTTCTCGTGCAAGTTATGCCATAACTATTTATACGAAGACGCTGTCGTTACTAACTGTTATAATATAAACCGTTCTTAACTATTCGGTGCACTTAAATTATCCGACGTGTGGTAGATGGGAAACGAGTTTGTGAAATTAAATAATCTTAAATGTTTTTTTATGAATGTATATGATATTTATCAGGTAGATACACGATCTAAATATTGGTAACTTGATACAATGATAAAACATTCGGGAATTAGAATTAAATTGAATATCAAGCACAATATCAAAGGGCTTCCTGTATTTTATAAACCTACTTATGTTCCTAACATTTTGTATTACGTATGCGTTATTTTATAGATCAATCGATTCGTTATCTAAGCATGTGATTTCTTGCAAAGAGATTTTCGAAAAAAAAGCACACAATTCGGTTAATGTTTATTAACGTATCCGTAAAGACAGACAATTGAACGTCTTCGAAGTTAAAATACTATGAATTTTTAGGTACTGTTCATGTTTACAACTGAGAAGCACACTTACTGAAGCATTTTTCTATACGTAAATTTAAAAAACTATGTTTGGAAAAGGCTACTGACACCATGGAGGTGTAATTTCCTCACCTCCATGACTGACACATAAATAAGAAATGTTTTGTTTATGTATATTTCAATTTGTTACCTAACTCTTTCCATGGATTCAGTAATATTGTTTTAAATTATTTGGATATATGCTATTGTGTTTTGTGAAGCTTATTTTATTATTTAGAAGCATACACTTATTGTATTCATCACTGTTTAGAAGCATTGCTCAATAAGTTTTCTTTTTTTTTCTCTCGATGTAAGATGTCAAATGACTTGACTTTATATGTTCTTTTTTATGTGTGGAAATTTTAATGGTTTTATGGTTTTGTATTAGATTTTTTGTATTTTGTGTTTGTAATAACTGTACATTTCCCGAAACAAAAAAATATATATAATAAAATATTGCAAAACTATGGTTTGTATGGACAAAGTGCAGCGTGTCGGTGGGAGGTGAGGGCGGAGGAAGCGGGGCGCGAGGTCTGTATCCAGCGCGTGTCGGCACGGATAGTGCACGTGATACCACCTCTATGAATGTAATTGCGGGTTGGGGATCGACACGTGAGCCAGATTTTTTATGGATTTTATGGTAGTTAGTTTCGTCGATGAAGCATTAGACTTATGAGAGCTCATTTGGTAATGAAAAATTTGCAATTTGGGAGCAGAAAAATATCTATCGGTTTCAAAGAGGTGAAGCCTGTTGATATTTTAATCATAATTACGTATTTTTTATGTAATACTATCACCGTGAAATTCTGGCAGCATTCTATACAGGCAATGTATAGTGGAATGAAATGTTTATCTTGTGTCAAGAGTATTTTGCAATCTATTCATATATAAATTTATTATTCTAGTTAGAAAATTAGTGATTCTTTTAAGAATTATTTGCAAAGGGTCGCCTTCATAAAGTCCAAAACCCATATAATCCAAAAGTATGTATTTTTCATGCCTATTATAAAATGCGTATAATCTAACCTAGCCTAACGAATATATCGGTATTCATAAGTGTTTCGGATGGTACGGGTTTTGGACCTTGTGCTTTTTGGACTTAATCGTTTCCTTTGCAAACACATTCGATTTTAGTAACTTTTATTTTCAATATTAGTGTCGGAAGAACGTTTGCGTCCAAAAAGTAAGTCGAAGTAGTCTGGCTGAGGCACATGTTGCGTATGAGGAAGTAGTCGTTATAAGCGACACGGCGCGCAAGGGGCGGGGTGGCGAGCAGGGATGCGGGCGGCAGGCGAGCGGCGGGCTTGCGTGCTCACTGGCTGTTTGTCACTGAGGCGCTTTGTAAATAGCCTACTTTCTGCTTGTTGCCGTCGCGTCGGGCGGAATTGCCGCCAGTTAAATATCTTGTTACTCAATATTCGGCCAGGTGCGATGTTTTTTTTGTAAGTATTTTGCGGAGTGCACAGCCACTGGTTAATAATAAATTACCGATTAAACACGCCCATTACTGGGAAAAGTATTGAAGGATTGCACGAAGAGATGGCTGAGTTGATCAATGTTCAAACACGTCCCATTTAGTGAACCGCATGGAGTTCCTTCCATACAGTCCATAGAAAGTGACCTGTTTAATCAGACGTTGACGTTGATTTTGATTTTTTGTTCTTTCGTGCACTCGGCCCTTAGTGTGCATCAAAGTAGAGGGCGATGAAATATTTCTGCTATAAGTCCTTAAACATATGACTATAACTGTATTAGCGAGCACATCAATCAATCATGTATTTAATCTCATAAAGTAATACGCTGGAATTGATTAGAAAATTGTGAGGATGTGTGCAACTTTTTACGTTCTGCCTCAAACAATATTTCAGAAATGGTGGCCCTTTTGTATTTTTTTAATGGCATTAACGTTACATAAGACCCACAGAACAACTTTTTTTTTTATGTGACTGGACATGGATGGCTAATACCACAAGTTCTGTCATGGTATTAGCCCAACACACCACATGGGAACTAGGTGCCATGCCAGAACCTTCCTTATATTGCACGGCTACATTGAACTGGATGGAAAACACGGACAATTTTCATTGCCGCTTCGACCATCGTTCATTTAATGCGATGGTACAAACCCGGGCGAGATAAACCCTACCACCTAGTAAATAAGGAAGGGAACCTACAGCTTAACGTGGAATCCGAACCACGGCCAGCCTCTCTCAACGGTCGAATGGTCACCCATCCAAGACCAGACCGGACCCAGCGTTGCTTAACTTCGGAGAGCGATCGCCGAAGTGTCGCGCCACTGGGCCACTGAGGCTGACAAACTGTATCCGATGAGCTTTCGTTTTGTATTATTAGTTTTCTTAATAAGCACTTTGCTGCAAACAAAGTTATTGAAAAAAGTTAACATTGGACTATTTCATGATTAAAACTAATAAAAGTTGGGCATTGCCATTAAAATTCAAGCCTTAAATTTATTTGTTTTTGAGAGAGTATATTGTGAGAGTATATTTTTTTATTTTTATAATTCAGTAATCGATTATCTAGTGTACCGCTTGGAAACATTTTTAATTTTGGCTATATACGAATTGATATAATTAAAAACATAAGCGATTCAGAGTGAATCAAGGACGAATTCCATAAACTACATAATTCAACTACATAAACGTCAAATTGAATCACGTACTTGCCAGCAGGCCTATTCTAGGAATTCCATGCTTAAGAATCTAAAATGTTTTCGGTCGAAAAAAAACAGATTATAGCGGTTCTCAAAGCGATTTTCTCACCGGAAAAGCTTGAATGATTAAAATTACCCTGCTCCGGAATCTTTCCGTAAGAAAATATTTCTAATTCCTATGCATGGAATTCCTAGAATAGGCCTGCTATTCTCCTGGCGAGTTTTTACCACAATAACCCCCAGATGCTGATACGTCTGTTATACAAAATTGGTTTAACCGAAGTACGTCGTATATTTTTCTTACATAAGAGAGGCTTGTACGAGTATTGCATGCTAGGTAAAAGTGATGGACTAGATACCAGAAATTGCAATAATTTTCTCATCAGAAATTATATGCTAACAAGAAATAATAATGGGTATCGAGCTCTTTGTGGTGCAACCATAAGCGTTTTCATATTCGATATTGAGTTGACAGCTTTGAATATTTCAGTACAGCGTGACGCTCATTAGCAGGTCGAGTTCTTGTTCCATGCGTTTTTAATGAGTTAAAAGTTGAATGACCACGAACCCTTCTCTTTGTACTTTTACCCTGCTGATAGCTTTTAACAACATTTGATAAATGATGTCTTCTGCTCTGGGGTCGAAATTATATATTTTTTTATTCGTTCTATTTTTTAAATGTACCGTGACATATGGCGTACGCCAGGCCCTCAAAGAGTAGCCCGACGACGCTCGTGAGCGTGTACTTTGTGATCGTTGTCACGGGGGCTGTAAAAACCGTACTGGCCTGCCAGGTGCTTCTTTCCACTAGGTTTATTTATGGAAATACGTCGGCAGTGGAGCGCATTCAATATTCAAACTTATAAATAAATTATGTACAGGACTGGTTGGTTTTTATTCGGGGAATGTCGACAGTGAATTGGTGCATTACCTGCCTGTTGCGCTTTGAGCTAAATTAGAAAGGGTACGGAAGGATGGCGTTATGCAGCTCCGAAGAGAATTCTAGAACGATAGAACACAGAGAGATATGCTACATCCCTTCGGAGTTGGATATTCTGTCGATTCTGGGATACCTCTTCCCTTTATTACTACGGCTACATTGAACTGGATGGAACACACGGACGGCCATCTTTTCATAAAATGCGATGGTACCAATCCGGGTGGGTTTTTTTCAATATAGAGAAGAAAATAAAAAAGAAAAGGATTTTTTTTACTTACCAAATATTATATTTAAAATAACATGTCGCAGCGATTAGCGTAGTCAAGACTGTGCTCTTCGCCTACACATGATTTATTTATTTATTTATAAGGTTCACTTACAGAGTAATGTGTTAGAACATGTAAAAATAAAATAACACACAGATACATAGTATGGACACACACTCTACAACTAGTGAACACAACATGCGATTTATAATGTTGCAGCAGTGAGTGAAACGTAGATTAATAAAATATTACCAATATAACTAAGATGAAAATGTAAATGAAAACAGGCATTATCATAAAAGTAAACTAAAAATTAAAATAAAGTTCAATGAGATATTAATTACAAAATATTTTAAAAACTTAATAGGAAGTGAAAATATAACACAAAACTCAATTTAACACACAACCTACACGGACTTGGGGCTGAGTCTCTTCACTAACGAATGTTATTTGTAAGCAGTAGTTATCTCAACTACCGTAAACTATATGTCATAAGATTTTAGCTGTTGTTACACATTATGATAAAATGTTTTCGAAACATTTTTCAAATTATGGCTTACTTGTTTAAGTCAACGTTTCTTCCACCTCATTGTGGACTTCTTCCTGAGGAAATCCTTAATGAGGTGGACGAAACGTTGACTTAAATAACTAAGCCATAGTTTGAAAACTGTTTTTCCGAAAAAAATAATAATACCGTTTTGTCAGTTCTTCTTCGCCAAAGCTAATCGAACCAGCACACAAGAATATTTTCGGTGAATTCGATTGTGCAATATACGTTTGATGGAGGAAATTTAGAAACTGAAACTGAAATTTTTTTATAGTGACCACCCCTCAATTCAAGTCTTATAGACGCTTAGCTTAGATCGATTGGTTTGTCAACTCGCTCATTTGGATACACCTTATTCAAACAGGAAAATAATAGATTGAGCGTGTGTGGTGAGTGGCAGTAGTTTCAGTGACAGCTGTCATTACAGCAGACAAAGTGGACAGGAGTTCCGCCCTCTCCTCCCCCGCCGCCCCCGCCCGTGCGCTGTTGCCCCCTCCACCGCCCTCGCGAATTAAAATTACATTACGCCCTTCAGCTGCCGAAGATCAGACAAGTTATTTTCTATTTTTCAATTGATTAAGAATGGCTTTTTATGTTGTTCTTGTCTGCGCCTCTACCAAAAAATCAATGGTGGTAGTAGCATTTAGATCCTTAGTATAAAATGTAAATGTGGATAAAAAAAATTACAGTCCACAGACCAGTGAAGTTTCATTGCTGGTTCTTCTCCATGAGCCAATTGAAATCACGAATTAATCAAACCATTTCTGAAGTAACTCAGTGTCCATAATTCAAGTAGTAATAAATTAAGGAATGTGGTCTGTATGTATTTATAATCGAACGTGAAACAAGGACACATTAATTACAGAAAGAGCCCTGTAAAAATAACTAATTTAAGAATATACTGCAAGGCTGGATCGGGCCCAGCAAAATACACCATTCGCGGGTATTGCGTCTACCAATTTCGCCACCTGCTTTATACCCATTATTTGGATTTTCCTACAGTCCCTTCTCCCGTTATCAATGCTTCCCACTAATACAGTGTTTAAGGTTATACTTACGTACATTGATTTAACGCTTTACCTGCGTGCGGACATTGACTGTAAAGATTGAACATTCAAACATATTACCGTCGTCACCAAAATCGTATTTGGCATCAGACGCTATGTATGTATAAGCTACTACATACATACTATATTCCTTGGAAAAAAGCGGCGTACATCCTTAGTATGAAAAAGCATATTACCTCGTAGTAAAGTGGTAAGAGAGTAATAGTAAAGCCGAATGATATGAAATATTCGTGTGCCCTGCGTCACGCTGACAACCGTACGCTGACAGCTGCCCTGCGCCGCCGGACATCACGCTCAATCGAGTCTCATTAGCTTAATGACATTCATTTGTTAGTTTATTAGCACAGACTGTCCAGCCTACATCTCTCATATACACTTTAATTAATTTTCAACTAGATAATTAACAATAAAATTAGAAAATCAGAGATCACATACGATTCTCATATTACATAATATTAACATATGTATGTGATCTCTGCTAAATGGGAAATTTGGGATTTTCAAATGATAGTGTGAGTGTTCATAAATTTCGCCCTAATGGCGACGCCAACCGATTTCTATGCAACTTGACAATTATTATCAAAATGACTATGACAATAGGACATGACTTTAAATCCCGCCCGTTCATGCACCTTATTCCTTCTCTTTCTGAGTTGTATAATTTCATTTTCGTCACTCATGCTAGCTGCTTCATGGTTCGTAAATGCATTTAAAACTGTGCTAATATAATGACTCACCAACTCGGTCGTCTTGTAATACTCAATGCTACATACTCCTTGAAACGTCGAACGCACCTATGTGTTCAAAACAATGGCCATAATTTTGTTTCTACTTTAATTTTAATACTTTAGTATTAAGTTAGAAAATTTTAATACTTTTTTGTTAAATATTAGCCCTAGGTACACTTAATTTTGCCGTTTAATAATACTTCACAGAATTTGTTCTATATAAGCGACACTATTGGCTTATCAATATAAAATCAGTTAGATAAATATCATAGGAGAAAATAAGTACACTTAACTATTTTCCTAATTGTCTTTATTTCATCGTTTTCTTATGTTTTTATAATCGCACCGAGAGCCCGGTTTACCGTAATCAACTGCATATATTTTTGTACAAACCGATAAAGAATGTGAAGTTTATTGATATAAAGTTATTTACGTACGTGTCTAATTTAATGCATTGAAATGCAAGATGGCTGAGAAATGTCATAGTTCCTTGAGACACTCTTTGCCAGCGAGCTTTGGCCCCAACATATGAATAGAGTTGGCCCGCTGAGTAACAGTGAGCCGACTTGGCTCTTGGCCCGGCCATCACTTATGCCTCCGTGAGTTAAGCTCTTTACCCGACTGTGTGCCATTATTTTAAGCGAATGGATGGCCATTATCGTATCTATTTTCATAAAATAGTTTTCTGTAACCGAATTATCGATGATTCATTCAACGCGCTAAGTCAAGGACAACTATCAAGTGTTTGAACCATAAATTCAAGTACATGTTTAATTAATAATTAAAGAAATTAATTTTTAAAAAGTTAGAGAAATAGTACTGAGTACATATTATAACATTAATTATTCGCCAAATGTTATTAAAATCATTGAAAAATTAATGTATTATCAAAAAAAAATTACCTTGGGTGTATTTACAAAGGCTACTTGATTGGCAAAAGCCAGCAATAGGTCAGCTATAAATGTATCTATAAGGGTACAGAAAATACAATACAATAAAAGTATAAACTGAAGTAAATTCTATCTAAATATCTCGTTCTAAGCCGTACAGTATTTAAGACTATACCTACTCACAATAATTTAACGCTATACCTGCGTCACGGACATTGCAAAGATTAAACAAACCAATAAGGGGGAACTTGGAAATAATATGAGTGTTCGATTATTGGGCGATGTCATCGAGTTCCAAAAGTCTCACAAATTCTTAGGTCTTACGCTCGATGACAACCTCAGATACACGGACCATATCGACACTGTATGTAGCAAACTAAGCAAAGCATGTTACTGTCTCAGAATTCTAGCCCAATCATGTGACACTTATACATTGATAAACGCCTACTACGGATATTTTCACTCAATAATGACGTTTGGGTTGGAATTCTGGGGAGCGGTTGGCGACGCCCACAAAGTATTCGTACTGCAAAAGCGTGCAGTACGAATCATAAGCAAGTCTGCGTGGGACGACCACTGCGAACCAATATTTAAAAAACTTAGATTGCTAACGATGTACGACGCTTACGTAAAGAAGGTCGCGCTGTTTGCGAGGTGCAACGCGTCGGAGTACGACACGCGCTCACACCCCTATCCGACCAGACACAAACAACTGCTACTGGTACCAGCTCACAGCACTGCGAAATTCCAAAAGAGCTTAAAATTCAAGGGCACCAACATATTTAATAAACTGCCGCTAGATCTACAACTAGAGGAAAGTGAAACTCTCTTTAAAAGAAAAATGAGCAAATGGCTCCTCACTAAAACGTTTTACGACCTAAATTTTTTCAATTCAGATGTTTAATATTTATTTTAATTTTTTATTTAATTTTTATAGATCAATATTTATTGGAAATGTTTAAAATTGTATAATTTGATAATTTAATAATAAATGTTTGATTAATGATAAGATATTGTGATATTTATTTGTATTCTCTATGACGAGGTGTGAAATGTTATGCTATCCTTTGATTCATTCCCATTAGCACCAAATAAATTATTTGATTTGAACATAATATGTGACCTTAAACACTTTGTTAGTAGGAGGCATTTAATACGGTAGAAGGGAATCCCAAATAATGGGTATATACAGCAGGTGGCGAAATTGCTTGGACGCAATACCCGCGATTGGTATATTTTGCTGGTTTGGGTCCAGCCTTGCAGTATATTCGTAAAGTAGTTCTTTTTGCTGGGATCTTTATTTTATTCGCATTAATACATTTATAAAAGAAAGATTCTTTTATTAATGTGTCCTCGCTCCATTCATACATCATATGCATATGTATCACATTCTTTGAAAATTCGCGTTTCGACGATGAATGCCATGTCATCCCACTCCAGCTGTTCCGTGACAATATTTTCGGGTGGAACGTCTACCAGATCCCCAACATCCGAGTCGGACTCTCCAACAGTTTCACCGCAATCCACATTTTCACTCATGTTTGGATGAGGGTAGTTGGCCACTTCACTCACTACACATTAGGGTTCAATATCCCTAGCTGTGCTCACTCCCTTACTTTGCCCACACCTCCACGGGTGTAGACAGTAGTGGGGAACACAACCAAACACTATTCAATATTGTTTTTAGACTTTATAGTAAAAATATTCCAAAAACACTGAGGAGCGAAAATGTGCAGTCGTCTTGTTAGAACTACCCACTAGCGAGAAACATCTGCTTGTTAACTTCAAAGATTTATGAGATTCCATTTAACAAAATGAAGCGTTTCCACACTATCGCGGCCATTTAAGGTTGACTGTTTACATTTGGCCTGTCACAAGGACGCCCACGCAGCGAGGAGAGGTGCGCCAGCATCTCCTGGTAGCGCCTCGACGCGCGTGCCAAGACCCGCCGCGCCGCTTAGTTGAAAAGATTTGGCCGACTGTACCCCCATTATTTACACAAACACGGGCACAATGCGTTCGGATTTGTGTACGAGCGCCCGAAAAAATCGTCTGCGAATCGAGTCAATATTGGGCTTCGACAAATCGAATCGAGAAGACAAGATTCCAATATCGAGCGATACAAGCCATCGCTTACTTCAGCTCGATATTTGACACCGAGTGTTGTAGCAAGGTGCTGAGCTGATTTCCTAAAAAAAAAGAAATGGTTTGGGAATAATATGGTCGTGTTCGTACTATGTAGTACGCAAACATGCATATGTTCTTCTAGAACAAATATAAATTTGAAGATTATGTTACTTAATTTTTTTTTCCATCGTTTTGTTAAACGTTTAACTTCTTTCAAATAATGATAAATAATAAATTAAAGTAAAGGTTTCTTCAAATATATTTTCAAATTAAATTGGAGCAGCATAAATATCTCCGAAAGTTATTGTAACTTGTGTTTGCGACCGCGTAACACAAGCTCTTATAAATGATTATTTTAATTATTCTAACCATAACACGTAACATGAAAAGTCATCCCTTTATTTTATCCATAAACATTCCTGACCTGCCGGCCCGAGTCCCGCCCTCGAATCGTGTAGGCAGCGTATTTTAAATTACTTTTAATAAAAATCGTAACAGTTTCCTCGTCACGCAGCAGCGGCGGACATGAACCTGGCGGGCGGGCGCGCGCGGCGGCTCGCGGTGGGCTCGCGGCGGGCGGCGGGCGGCGCAGTGTCGGACACGACTCGCTCCGATAAGGCGCAAATTGTGCGATGCACGCGAGCGCGCGGCGCGGGCTACACCTGCCGAGGTACAGTAACGGACAGTCCATACTACAGTTCTTTGCTGTGTAGGTTCCGGCGCATGTTCCGACTAAGGGATTCGTCGTTCGTGGTTCGGATTACATGTTAAATTTTCAATTTCAATTTAAATTAAATTATTAATTTCAATTTATTTTCCAAAAAACACAAGTATATACATTATTAACATAACAAAAAAATTATTTACAATAATACATTTTGTAAGAGTCAAGTCAATAAAATTGTACATTGCAGCCTACAGAAGACTGTACGTCCTCTTTCTTTACCCTACCAGGGTAAATCCCGCCCATGTTATTATCATCGAATTGAATGAACGATGGGTGATGCGGCAATAAAAATTGCCCGTGTTTTCCTTCCAGTTCAATATATACCAGGGCAATAAAAGGAAGGTATGGGACCTAGTTCCTGTGCGGTGTGCCATTCATGTTCATTCACTTAAAACAAAGCGCGAGTATTTTAATTTACGGTCACGAACATATTTACCCACGACATTGCATCCATGTATACCACGGACTATGGAACAAAAGTGATACAAACGTGGCGGCCACCTCGCCCGTTGATCAACGAATACGACGATGCGACTATCAAATGTGTTTAAACATACCCATTTAAAGATATATAATTTGAGAAAGCATTTGTGTGCGTGCCGTGATCGCATCAACTTTATTCAATCCACCTATAGTTCCGGGTTGAATAAAATATGGTCAGTCAAAATATATTTGCTTTGTATATGAGGCGATAATGTGTTAAACGTCTATTGTTTAACTACACATTACTGGAAGAATATATTTTAACATGGTACTTAATTTGTAATATTGATCATAAACGTTGGATTTACTCCGACTGTACAACGCCTAGCGCACCTAACGTAACGCACACTTTGTGAATTTCGTCCATTCCCCTGTAATCCCTCGATATATCACCCCTTCTAAGTTCTAGGTTTGATTTTAGCTGGTATTCACCTTTATTAGTTAAATATAGAGAATAAACGCTTAATGGTTAAGAATTTAGAACGGTCACTTATATGCCAAGTTGTAACGAGTACTCCTCGGTGTAAAAACAATGATTACTCGCATCAACATATTAATAAAAGTATCTTTATTTGTTTCCCTAATGTCTTCCTTAACCAATCATCCGATTGCGCTCAGCATTTGGTGAGTTTTGTGCCCACGATATTTTAGGTATTCTCATTATAGCTGGTATTTTTAAATTTATCTCTTAAATCTTGTGAGCTCCAGTTGAATACGTCGTATCAGGTAGTGTAAGACCATAAGACACAAAATAATGTATGCTATTTAATGAAATGGAGCACGTTAAATATTTCAATATATTGTGACATCGTTTTCGGTAGGGCAGAATTTGGGTGGTGGGCGGGCGACATTCAACTCGCGCCGGTGTCGCGCCAAAGTGCGCGTATAAAAGGCCTCCATCCGTTTCGGATGCTTCCTTTCGTGGCTCACTCATTTCCTGTCAAACGGTGCCTCCTCCATTAGCGCTACAAACACAACGGCGTCCTACCTGAATCATGATGTAAATTGGGTGACATTTTTGAGCGTTGTTGGGTCACACCATTTTTTTAAAATTCTTCCTTGACACAAATTCGCACACGTGATGAATGTTGTATAGACATGGATGGCTTTATGGACACACCGCATTGCCGAAGGGATTAGGTGTCACGCCAGGATCTTCTCTTTATGAGCACGGCTACATTGACCTCGATGGAGAATGATTTCGATCATCTTTTCATCCAATGCAATGGTACCAACCTGGACGGTTTTAATCTATACTAATATGGGAAGGGGGCAAAGGGACCGTTTAACGTGGATTTAGAATTATGGCACAATTTACATTCGCTGCGAAATGCACTTTTACTACTCGGAAAGGAAAAAAAGTGTTGCATGAACGGGACAGCGATCGAACCCATGCCTAGCATAGAAGGCAAGTCCCTACGCCCCTAAGCTAAAACGATTGTATTTTTTTAACCGTTAACATAAGCCATCTAAGAATCTGGCCCTGAAAATTATCCTACTCAAGAGCCTACCATAAGGAACGCGAAACCAAACCTTTCCAGGAATAGCATTAGAAGTTGGGGCTATATAGTAAGTCAACGATGAATTGGCATGCTCTCTTGTCGATTCGATGGAATCTGTTTACGATATTCAATTTGCATTTTCTGATAACAAATAAGCATGTATTTGTTTCTAGCGCTAGGTTATATCCATCCACAAGACTTAGCTAGAATTTCCTTTCAGATCATCACAACACATACGCCCTTTAAAAGCTATTAACGGCTTATGGATGCTTACAAATTTGATTAAATTATTGCTTTTGAGTTGAAAATTATTTGCTGGCGGGCCTTTAATTTCCCGGAGATACGAAACAAAAAAAAAACGATAGTTGGAAGGAAATAGGTAGATACTTGGTGAGTGGGTTAGAGTGTCTCAGTAGTGTCTCCTCTCTAACGAATACAGTAGTGGTGAAAGGGTAGACGGCGGGTAGGAAGCGGGCTACCTGCTTAGGATAATTTTAACGCTCAGATGGGGTGACAGCAGGGGAGAGGTAGAAGGATTGGTAGTACGGATTTCGCGTAATACTGCTGATCCTTGCGGTATTTTTGTTTGAGATCATACCCGCATTCTTACTATTCTCAATAATTATCTCTTGGTCAATAAAAGAAACTATTAATGAATTTATCTCTATCTACACACGATGTGCAAGAAGTTTCGCTTCTATAGCGCGTGGCTTCCAGACACAAAACAATTTTTGACAGTTGACCATTTTGTATTAAGAGAGAAGAGTTACTTGCACATGCTTTGGTAAGCTGGTTACCAACAAAAATAAAAATCGTTTACATTAATTAAATACGGCCTTTGAAACCTGGTTAGGAAGTTAGGAAATTTCCAGTTACAAATAAATGTTCATCAGTCCATATGGAGGTTGAAAATACCAGTTACCTGTTTCAAGCATCTCGCTAACTAATTCAAACGAGACGTATGGAGCGTCTCTAGATAAACTAGCTAGGCTATACCAGGGAACCGCACCAGGAGCCGGTCCGAGTTGTATGTAGGAGGGCCGCAGTAAATCATTTCAATAATTGATCGGGAATGAAATATTCATGCGGCGGAAGGTGGGCTCGGGAAAAATGTGCGAAATTACAGCCTCTGCGGAACTCTGAGAAATGTTTGAACAGACGCTGAGGAAACTATACATCCTCCCTCGTCAGGACTTTCCATTTCAATAGAGTTATGAAATCTTTTATGTTGTCTTGACTGTAAATGTCTTGGTGTAAGTGTAATTTTGGAAAACTAAAAAATGTTTAAGACTTATATGTTTATTAGGATATAGAAAGACAATATTAGCCACAATATTGGATTTGCTGAGTAGTTCTAGTAGACATTCAAAATTTGTGAAAATCTATCTATATTAATAAAAAAAATAGTTAAACCATATTATAGTCTAATTTTATCAACGAATGGCCATGATTAGCATGGCCTCAGGTACTCTAACGATCTGATTTCGCCTGAAGCTTCGCGCATGGCCATTCCAAGACAATATTGGAAATGTTTCATGTCTAAATAAATATTAATATCTTCATTCGTTCAAATTTAAAATAAAGACACCACTGACTTATTATATTTATGACCATTATATCGCGGAGAGCTTAAAAAACTGTGGAATTAAGGTCACCTAGCTCATGGTGTAGGGGCCAGAGGACTCGCCTTTCATGCAAGAGGTTATGGGTTCAAATCCTCGCCCCAGTCATACACCACTTACTTTCTCTTTGTGACTTCCATAATTGTATTTCCAAATTATTTCATGATTCGGATCTTTTAAAAAAATGTAGTTCCCCAGCTAGATGGAAGGGTTAAGCCCGCACGAGTTGGTACCATTGTAGCCGTACTCATAAAGGGAAGGTCCTGGTATGGCAACTAATTCCTTCAGGATTGTGGTATATTGGGCTAATATTATGACGGTAGTTGTGTGGTATTAGCCATCGACATCAGGTTCCATAAAAAATAAATTCAATATTGTTATCAAATATAAAAATGCGAGATTTATATTAATGTATGAAATAAATAAACGAATGAAAGAAAAAACAATTTAATTTATGTTCAAAACCAATTTACACAAACATATTTTGTTTGTATGGAGCTGTCTACCGGCGAGTGCTTCCCATACCAACAACAACAACTTGGTAGTTATTCAAACAATCTCGATAACACTGCCAATCCGTTGGCACGGTGCCTCGCTGAGCGTGGTTTCGCGAGGTGAGCTGGTTTTGGCTTTTCTGAACACCGTCAGTCTCTATGCACAGGCATTCCGTTTTATTTCCAAATATATCTTGTTTCCCAAACGTTCACGAACTTTAATTGATCACAAATTATCTCGTTTTCGTGTTTAGTTTACGTATTTGAAAATGAACAAATTAAAGCGTGTCCTAGTAATATATAGAATAGAGTTAAACCCAGAAAATAGCTTTTAAATCGTGTAGATTATTTTCAATACGCACGCGGCTTTAACTAAAGTCCGGACGTGAATTCCAATGTGGAAATGCAAATGATAGTCGTCGGGCGGAGGTGCGGGAGCTAGGCGGGAGCCAGGCGGGGGCCAGGAGGGAGCTAGGCAGGAGCCAGGCGGGAGCTGGCGCGGGGAATACGAGAGGAGGTCCAGGAAGCTCTAACTCAACACCCTCTGACGGCGTCTAGCGTGATTTATTCCCAATGAGAAAAACGTTTCATGGAAATTCAGAGGAAGTACTCGATGCGTTAGTACGCCCTCTCTAGCTTGTGCCAAGATGGCCAAGTATTCTTACGCTATCGATAAATTGTGTGGAAATAATTGCATTCCGCACATGTAAACCTTAGATCTATGAAGCTTTTTCTATTAAATTGTAGATACACATACATTGTGAATCGTAGTTAGTATGTTCGGCGAGATGTTTCTGCTTTCCCCGTTTTCTCCCATTTTTAACTCGACTGCTTTCCCTCAGGTAATCAAGTTAAATGGTTTTCAAGTTAAGCGGACAAACGAACATATCCCCGAAACAGGATTTTTTGATCATTATGATAATTTTCGGTATGTTAAGGTGGCCCAACCCGCTCATCTCCCCATACAAAAGGGGAAAGAAGATCACGCCTATATTTCTTGTCAGAGATCCAAAATGTTGCTCAAAATAGCTTTATTTGATTGAACTAGATGTCTGATGACCATTGGCATTGTAAAATTGTGTTTAGTTTCCAAGTTATAACGTCCGAAAGTTCGGATTTTTCGCGCGTTTTATACAATAACTTTGGAGGTGGATTACGCAATGATAAAGTAAGAACATCTTAAAAAGATTAGTCATCAGACATAGCTCTATTTGGTTTTTGTTAGATTTTTAACTACAGCGGTCGTGGTTTACTTTTAGCTATAAGTCGTTTTGAAATTAAAATTTTCGTAAATCTTACCAAATCATACACTATGCACATTGTATTTTTTGTGGACAGGTTGCATCTTCCTCATCACGAAGCCTGTCTTATTCTTAGAAACAGAGAAGGTCCCAGAGCGCAACAGCACGGTTTTGTACCGTGCCCGCAAATGAGTTGAGGCCGCCGGGTTGGGCCACCTTAAGTAAGACATGTGACATTGAACCCAGGATATTCGTTGTACGTAATGGCGGCATATGAAGTTCTTATGTGTTCGTAAGTGTCGCTGGAACTCGAGAAAACCAGTAACAATGCTTAGAAAAATATACGTATTTTTTATGTAGTTGTAACCTCAAACCTATAACCTGAGAGTATTCAAACGTAATATAAACAAGATTGCTCAGCGATAGTAAGCAAATCCGCCTCTCTGAAAGTGGTTTCGCGAGGTGAGTTGGATTCGGCTTTTCTGGGTACGTTTGATCTCTCACACCGCCACCCATATCTGTATCTCACAAACAAAAAAAAAAGATATTTAATACCACAACCACCGTCATGATATCAACCTAACACACCACATTTCCGAGAGAATTAAGTATCATGCCAAGACCTTCCCCTTATGAGCACAGATTCTTTTAACACGATGAAATATACAGAGAATCTTTAATTGCCAATCGTTATTTAGTGGGTATATCTTATTATCTCTAGCTCCTCCGTAATGCCATGTATTTTGACAGTTAGCAATTTAAATAAATATTTATAGCGTCTTCCAGCAGGCATCAAATTTCAAAAACGAGAAGGAAGACCGTCAAATACAAACCAAACAAATTTGAGAGTCATCATTTGGCTATATTTGATATCTTCAAATCGCAGACGAAAATTCTCCCCCTGTCTGGGAATCGGCAGTGCTGAGCCCCTTCCATTGAGGGAAAAATTCATTTATTAATTTCTTATTTCAATCACAAAAGAATAAATTAAGGCAAGAAAAATGTTCAAAATAATAGACAAAACATTCAATTGATCATGAAATTATGTACATCACTGTGTGGGTTTCGGCACGTTGAAATAATATAATTGGGCTCCACTGCATTTCTTGCCGTGTTAGAGCCTACTAAGGGATTCGTCGTTCGTGGTTCGCGGTAGGTCCCCTTTCTTTACTTACTAGGTGGTAGGGTTAATCCCACCCAGGTTATTATACCATCGAATTGAATGAACGATAGTCGAAGTGGCAGTGAAAATCGTCTGTATTTTCCATCCAGTTCAATGCAGCTGTGTAATAGGAAGATCCTGGCATGGCATCAAGTTCCCATGAGGGGTGTTGGGCTAATATGGTGACAGTTAGTGTGGTATTATCCATTCATATCTAGTTCGATAAAAAAGGAAACTTACATTCGTTACATTGGAACCTACAGGAAAAAACGAAATACACTTATGCTGAGATAAATAGTCGTAACAGAAACTAAGACTAACGGAAAGTAGTACTTTGTGACGTCAATTGACATTACTTTGAGATTTCGTCCATACAAAAAGTATCAAAGTGACGTCACAAAGTACTACTTTGCGTTAGCATTAGTTTTGGTGACGACTATTTATCTCAGCCTTAGTGTTCGGAATTAAATATTATTTATAATAATTTATTCCTGTGGTTAGTCATGATGTTTATGACAGTTTAGTTTTCACTTAGTAAGTGAATAAACAGAACCGCTTCGTTCGTCCAGGACCCTCCCGTCCGTGTAGTCCGTGGTAATCAGTCTTTTAGAAAATAACTGATCCAAGAGTGTGTGTACATGTAATCATAGATGTCCTAATGGAGAAAAATAAACGAATAAACAAAGGAAAACACTTCTTCGTCATCTTTGTGGACGTGTTACGTTTACTGCAAAGCGTCCTTTTTTGAATCGTCTTAATATGGTCCTAATTAATCAAATCGCGGTAAATAAATGAGAACAGTGGACCCACTTGCAGTGCAAATGTGATTAAACTGTTATTTTTTTATTTCATGTGATAAGCCTCCTGACAAGGCTAGGTAATAAATACATAATCACTCAAACTCACCAAACATAACTTAAATATGTGTGGTGCTTTTCAGAGCACTAAACCTTATCCGTATATAAACGTCATACAGACCAAAGGAAAAGTTTGACCGTTTTAGATAATGGTAAAGTTGCCATGAGTTGATCAGCGTTGCTCTCGATGCATAAAATTGTGACAACTCACGCAAATGTCATTATACGTACAGTGGTTTTGTGTTTCTCGCGGTTGTCAGATTGGTTAACATATTGAAGATAGTCGATATATTTCAAGCATTTCTTGTCAAAAATACATTATAAATCAATCATATCATAGGGAGTCATTGAAGAAAACGAGGTGTTTCAGAAATTTAACCCGATGACGCCGCCCCATGCGCAAGGGCGCCAGGGTATTTTATACCGGCGCAAAGGCACCAACCACCCTGATGTCATTAGTCAGACCCCAAGCAATGGCAGGGCTGAACAGAGTAATGATGAGGCAACTTTAAATAGACCTCTTTAACTGGTGTCCTAAAATTAACGAATTTACCGTGACATACCGACATCTGAACAATTAATATCTGTTGGCTGAACAGAATTTGCATAAACGAATTGATAAAGATTGGTAAATAAACTGAAATAATAGTTTTAAAGGGAAAATCGTGATAAATAAATATACTTTCATACTGTTAAATTTCTGAAACGCCTCGTTTTGTTTCAGTGAGTCCCTATGATATTTGTCTTGTTGTATTGTTATTTTTGACAAGAAATGCATACAATATATTGATTATTAATTTGCTTTTCAGCGACATCTACTTGTTTGCATCTACGTATTTAAGATTATACCTACATACATTTATTTAACGCCATACCTGCGTCGTTGAAGATAGTCAATTAATAATTTTATGCATTTTAATGCATATGACATTACCGTTATCTCATTAATTTGAGTTTCAGCGACATCTATATTTGAAGAATTGTAATCAGATTTTGAAAATAATCTGAAAAAGTATTGGTCGTGACATTCGTCGGAAGCAGGACTGTCACGACCAATACTTTTTCAGATTATTTTCAAAATCTGATTACAATGCTTCAAATATAGATGTCGCTGAAACTCAAATTAATGAGATAACGGTAATGTCATATGCATTAAAATGCATAAAATTATTAATTGACTATCTTCAACGACGCAGGTATGGCGTTAAATAAATGTATGTAGGTATAATCTTAAATACTGTGTGAGTAGGAGGCATTGATTACGAGAACAGGGACTGTAGGAGATTTCCAAGTTATGGGTATACAGCAGGTGGCGAAATTGGTTAGACACAATACCCCCGAATGGTATATTTTGCTGGTTCGGGTGCAGCTTTGCAATATATTCGTAAAGTAGTTCTTTTTACAGGGATCTTTCTTTAATTAATGTGTCCTTGCTTCACGGTCGAATCTACAGATAATTCACATTCAATCGTAATATGCACCATTTTATATTTTTCTACTGAAACATTAATTTTAATATTTAGTCCAAACATCCTCATATCAATTTCTCTAAGGACGTTTTTCACTAACTGCCCCATTAAGGTCTTTATTAGCAGTTTGTAATCAATACCAGTTCAAGATAATCAGTACTTTAGTAATAAAGGCCCTTTAAGGGTCGCATAAAATAAATCAGCACTTGGTGAGTTAAAAAAAATCCGACGAATTGAGAACCTCCTCCATTTTTTTGCAGTCGGTTAAAACATATAAAATTATGTTTAACTACGATTATAATCAAATTCAAAAGTCATTGAGCATTATTTGGATCTCCAGGGTCGAGCGGGCGGGGCGTGCCCCTCCACCCCCGCGCACCCCCCGCTCGCCCCCTCCCGCCGCTGCCGCCCACCGCCGCCGGCTGGCGCTAGCGATGCGAGGAAGCAATAAGTGCCTTCCTCTTTTATTTTCTCCTCCGACACTTTATCTCGGCGCGCTGATTTGATGACGTCGTTTATTTTAAAGACAATTTTGTCGTCGAGTGTACCTACCCACTTGTTCCTCCATACGGGGATGTAGCGTTTCAGTGACGGATTACTGTGATTTTGCTGTATGGAGTAACACACATCAAGTTGAGTGAATATTAATTGGTAATCTAATGATTCTCGTGTATGTATAGCCTCGTATAATTTTTATTTAAATCAGTTTTTAATTTTTTCCAACTTTCGTGGTATTGAATTCGGCAATATTTCCTAAAATTTTATATTTTTAATTCTTTCTTCGTTTTATGAAGCTATAAAAACCACCAGCTCGGTCGCACAGTTTTTGAAAATTTTCAATTGTATTTATCTAGCGTACCGCATGAGAAAAATATTATACCTGAAAGTCTAAAATAATATAACCTTACTTTACCTTATTTTAAGTATAAAGAAACTATTAAAATTATATTTATAATTATATCTATGTTAAACCATAACCTATAAAGATACTATAAACGTATCTATTTTTAATTAAATATACTTTTGCGTACTAAGCAAGTGCGTCGGTTTTTTCAACGAATGTGAAATGTATGTAGATTCGACGTGACGCAAGGACACATGAGTTTATTAAAGAACCCTATAACATTTTATGAATATAATGCAAGGCCCAATAAAGCAAAACATACCACGCGGGTATTGCGTCTATCCATTATTTGGAATTCTCCTGCAGTCCCTCCTCCCGAATAAATGCCTCCTACTAACACAGTGTTCAAGGTTATACATACATTGATTTAGGCTTTACCTGCATTGCGGACATTGACTGCAGTTATTGAACATTTTTGAATTGAAATTGAAATTGGGAGACGCAGATCAGGTGCGCAGCACACGTAATATAGAGCATTTATGAATACAAAGAACCCAGAAAGTTTAGGAAGCAAAAAAAGTACATATGCTGTGCCCTTTTTTATCTGAGGTGGTGACCGCACCGCATGGTGCTCTATCATCTCTGCCTATCTATATTGGGGAAGCGGCGTCATGGTATGTATATTTGTATGAGTGATAACAATCCTCTTAGCTTAAAATAAATAATATTACCCTTCTTGATTACTGTTATTAGAATGGCGTGACAGCCGATAACAAAAAAGAAAAAAATATTATATTATACATTTTATAATTAATTACTAAATTATTAGCATATATTTGTTCATACCTTTAATACATTCATTAACAATGTTCATCCTATTAACTATACAATAAACTTTCTTTAACAAGAAACCGTCCTTTCGTTATTTTAATCAAGGACCTTATTTACCTTTTATCAAGAGGCGATAATAACCAGCAACCCTATTGCAATCAAGATATACGCTGCAAGCCACCAGAGTGACTTTGGTAAAGCTTTTCGTCATTAGCACGTGAATAAATACAGAGCGCCCGCCGACCATTACAGCTCTTGATGGCTTCAGGCTCTGTAATCAACGGGATGAGCTCCAGCCACTTCCGGATTTGTCAGGGCATGAATTTCCAACGGGAATCATTCCACATAGTTCCTATTGAACTCGATTTTTTTATGTGACTGCACATGGACGGCTCATACCACACCCACTTTCATTATATTAGTCGAACACACCGCATTCCCAGGGGAATTTGGTACCATGCGAGGACTTTCCCTTTATGAACACGGCTACATTGAGCTGGATGAAAAACCCGGACATTTTTTCGGTGTCGCTTCGACCGTAATCCTATACGATAGTGCCAACCCGGGCGAGCTTAACCCTACCTAGCAGGGAGAGGGCACCTACAGCTTTACCCGTCGAACCATGGAGCAGCTCGCATTCATAATGAAATGCACTTATTCAACTCGGAAAGAGAAAGTAAGACCATGAACGAGACGGGGATTTCAACTCAGAGCTTCTGTCATTAGGTATTTTCTGTCTAGCAATGGTTAAACACTTCAATAAAGTTAATATTAAAAGTATATTTTAATAATCAGAAAATTTGAATATATAACCTAATTTTGTGCACACCGATCTCAGTAAATTAACCGAAATTGATTCGATTTGTGTATGTAAAAACTACTGGATTATTGGAGAAATTTATTTCTATTTTACGAACAAAGTACTACCAAAATCGACGAATCGACACAGCCCATAAAACTACGCTATGGCAGCAAAATTCAGACTATGCTTGAGTTAATCCAGCATATTAATCTTACTTCTGAAGCTGAAAGGAGCTGGAACACCGATGGGATTACAACCGGGTCTTATCTGCGGTGTGAGTCAGCAAGAGTTCACATGTAAGAAGATGTGCACTGGATTACTAAGAAAGCTTGTTTTTTTAGAACAGTTGGAATACTTTTTAAGTGTACATATTTAATGTTAAACTGATGTATTTTTGAATATGTTAAATAGTTGACGCGTAGAGAAAAAATATCCTTACGGGCTGAGTTTTTTTTTTGTTTCTTCTTTGCCCTGTTTTAAGTATGAAGTTAATTATGTTCAGCGTTGAAAATGCTTTCTTGATCGCTTGAATAGAGTACCCGTTTTCAAGAAAAGTGCTACCGGGGGCTTACCTCCTCAATTAAGTATGAAAATAAATTAAAAAGACTGGGCTACAATATTACAAAACTTTTTTGTAAAATATTTTTACATATATTTATTAAAAAATTAAAAATTTATTAAAAATTTTTTTCAGGACTTTTTTAAAAGAATCTTAAACTTCTCAAAACTTATCCTGGAGAATTTTGAGAGCTTCAAATGATAATATTCTGGTTTGGATAGGATTGAAATAAAGGGCAGATGTTTACCTCTTTCAAAACGTCTATTTGTTGATTTCGCATACCTATTTCGTTCAGACTCTGGTTATTTGTTTTCATTTATTGTTTCATTTATTTTCAATGCGCCGGAAGGTCGTGGCGTTGATTTCCGTGGGCCATGATTACTGTGGATTTTGATGTTAATCAGCTGACCTACTTCTCCGGCGCCAATTTTCAATACGCCGCCCACCACAGTCGCTGCGCGGGTGCAGCTTCCAAGGTATTTAGGACGTGAGTCGTATTCAATACGTATAATATTCACAACGTATAATAGTATGTTTTTCCAAAAAATTTAAACCATGCATATCGTATAATATTCACAACGTATAATGTTATACGTTGTGCATGAATAAAGTTTAAAAATAAAATCAACTCTTCGCATAATGCAGAACGTATAATAGTCACAACGTATAATATTCCTAACATGAATTCACAAAAAAAGAAAACCATGCAGAACGTATAATATGCCAAGAATCACTGCATAAAGCGCCCTAATAACGATACATTTAAGGCTGAAATTGCTACGAATCGATATTTGCTACAATTTCGAAAGGCTTACGCTAATTGAGATGGTCGAAACGTCGCGTGCGAGTATACGTTTTAAAAGTATATACATAAGGGCGCTTATCGTATGAAATGTTTTTGGATTATATAATATGCATGGTTTTCTTTTTTTGTTAAATAAAGATCAAAATATTATACGTTGTGACTATTATACGTTATGCATGGAGAAATAAGTAATTTTATTTTTTAAACTCTTCATGCACTACGTATAAAATTATACGATCTGCCAATAATACGTTGTGCATGGTTTTAAAATTTTGTTAAAATATGAAATTATACGATCTGCATATTAGACGTTCTGCCGTTCCCCCTAGGACCCCTAGGACGTAAATATGGATTGTTTAATGCATGACTACAATATAATATTTTATTATTGGCCTTTTCCAAACAGAGGCTACATCCCTAAAGGCCAGCAAATACAATAAATTAACTAACTTTATGTTTTATATATTTTCAGTTGATTTACAATCCTGAATTGGAAATATAAACGTATTTAAAAATAGTACGATCTTATTTCTTACTATCTTTTATTTTTTGTTCAAATAAAGAACGTTTTCACCGTGTAAAACCCCAAAGCCGGGAAGTTACAAAAAGGAATACCCTTTTCCATGTGAAAAAGTCCCGAAACCCGCTAACACCTTGAATTATTCATCCCAGTTCTTAAAATAAGGTTCTCGCAAGGATTAAAGGGGTTAAGCCTCGACCTCACCCCACACGCCTCTTCCGTCCCGCCCCATCGCCCCTCCGCCCCTTCGCGCTTAGCACCAGAGGAAGTACATAGTTGGACCGAGTAAATCACGAAATATTTATAAGGGTCCGTGCGAAAAAAGTGGGTCGAACGCGGGTTATTTAAATCCACCTGCGACTATCTTCCTATCTCTTTCTAATCCTTTTTCTCGGACTTGCGCGAAGAGGACGAAGGTGGAAAAGTACTGAAATCTCATTATAAATGTGTGCGAAATACGTGACTTGGAAAAAGATGCCGTTCCATCCTAAGCGGCTCTTGATGATTCGTCGTTGTTGGTATCGGAAGTATCGATCGTAATCGAAGAGCATGTGTGAACAGATGTATATGTTAGGCAGAAGCGAAAGGAGTGAGCTGTGTGTATGCTCAAAAAGGTTCAATTATGATGAATTATTTACAAAATTTTAATAAAAATATTGATTAACCGAATCAAATAACCCATGAAAAGATCTTCATCTTCAATAGTTCACTGTATACCGCCCCAGTTGGGTTCTTACCTGATGACTAACTCGTGGTTGGTAAGAAATTTCGTGCTAGGAGAGCTGTTTTCTGCAGTTAAAAATGTTTTCGATATGGTTTTCATGATTGGTTGTGAAGAGACACTGTTAGTCTTCTGGTTATACAATAATGTTCGGTGATACATTTGTATAAAGTAAACTAACTAGTAAAGCTAAAAATGCATTAGTAGATACAAAAGACTGCACCCTGATTATGGTATCTTAGTTTAGATATGAGGATATACATATTGCCGATACTTGATATAGTCGGAACGCATAACCGTGGGTAGACGTCATAGTAGACATTGACAATTGCAAGGAAAACGTATGTGTGTCAAAGTCCAATGTGTGTTGGTTACGGTGATGCCGTTTGAACACAGCGGAAAAGTCTCTAACTGTCCTGTTCACAATTTTGTTTACAGGGTTCCAGAGCGCAATAGCACGATTTTGTTGCCGTGCCCGCCAATTACTCCCATCGGGACGCATGCTCTTAATTAAGCCATGCACTATTTAAGAACGACCCGTAAGCTATGCTCCCCATATAAACGTAGTTTACTAATCATTTGGAAACCGCTATTCCAATTGAATTGATATTTAATATCTAATATCAGGCATGAAGGTGAAAAAATAACCCTCCATGATATCAGGTAACAAATATATGTGTCTGCACGCTTTTGTTTTTTTGAAAAATCCAAACCGAATGAAATGAAAGCAAAACGAAAATCTTCATTCGAATTTTGTTTTCTCCGTGGATTGACCCAGAATACGTTTACCGTAAAAACAAAGACATGCAGACACAGATATTTGTAGCCTAATATTAGATACCAAATATCAAGTATGTTGGAATAGTGGTTTTCAAATTATTAGTAAACTACGTTTGTATGGGAGGCGAAATTTTGTGATGCTTACGGGCCGACCTTAAGGAAAGGTTTTGGCATGTCACATAAATGAGCACATGATGTAGCTTGATAGATTTTTTTCATACTGGTTGATAAGCGGGAAACCACTTGCTTGTTGTGTTCGCTGCTCTCGAAAACTGTTTAGTGTTGGCTATGATAGAATCGTCTCCACCTCCCTATGTCAACAAATTTATATTCCGAACGATCCTCAATCATTTCCAAATTACATTTAGGAATATTCTGATCAAGAGATTCACTAGTATATGCTAGTATCTAAGATCATAGAATTACTCAATTATGTGGAAATCCTCTTGCTCCTTCTTTCAAGGAGACGATTTTGAATATTATTTTACGACATTTTCTCTTCAATGAGACAAAGCTTGTTCCTTTTAGTTTCGTTATTTTGGGATATTTTTCTCAGGGGATCGAAAGATCAACCAGTTTATGGTCGGCTTTCTTGGAATTTATTTATTTTCTATTAATGCTATTGCATATATTTCCAAGTTTATTTGATTGTGCTATTTATGTGTCACGTAATAAGATAGTTTGTAGCAGCGCTCACATCTTAACGAAATATGCTTCGCAGTAACGAGGTTTTTATATTAGATTTTCTCTATATCACAAAGTATGTACTCAGGTCATATCGGAAATCCATTCATGTTAATACTGGAGAAAAAAGCAAATCTTAATCTGTCCTATATTCTATTTCAGCGTTGGATGCCAAAATAATTCATAGAAATTAAATATTTTCAATTCGCAATGTTAATTAAATGTATCTCTGTTCCGTTTACTAATTTATATTTTTATAAATAAATGTTACGGTTTTGTAACAGTTTTATTTGAATAAGCACCTATTACTTTATCCTGCGATATTCTATTATACCAAATGATTTATAGGATTATGAAATACAAGCATTTGATAATATAAATTGACCAGCTCAGGTTTCAGGCTCCGCTAAGCTCAATATTACCTACCGGATCTAATTGTGGATATAAACAATCCAGGGACCTAATCAAACACACACAAAACATTTCATCAAAAACGGTCCAGCCGTTTAGGAGGAGCTCACTGACGTATAGACGTATAGAGAATTCATATACGCGTACCGAAAAAGCATCTTTATTTAAAGACTAGCTGAGGTTCCCGGCTCGGCTCGGGTAAATTTTGTACCCTAACAATAGCGCGATCTACCGGGCCAAATTGTAAACTTAAGGTGTCCCTTCCCGGCGGCACTAACTCATTTGTGGGCACGGGACAAAACCGTGCTATTGCGCTCTGGGACCTTCTATGTTTTAAAGAAAAAGACAGACTCCGTGATGAGGCGGTTGCAACACAAAGCAGACAATGCGCATAGTGTTCGATTTGGTAAGATTTACGAACATTTTAATTACAAAACGAATCTTGCTAAAAGTAAACCACGACCGCTGCATTAAAAAATCTAACAAAAACTAAATTGATTCTAAATTTTCATGAAACAAGCTATGTCTGATGACGAATTTTTTTAAAATATATAGATTTTGTCGTTGAGTAATCCACCTCGAAATTTATTGTATAAAACACGCGAAAAATTCGAACTTTCAGACCTTATAACTTAGAAACCAAACACAATTGTACAATGCCAACGGTCAATAGACATCTAGTTCGATCAAATAAAGCTATTTTGAGCAAAATTTTGGATCTCTGACAAGAAATATGAGCGTGATCTTCTTTCCCCGTTTGTATGGGGAGTTGAACGGGATGGCCCACCTTAAGCCATTCAGGGACCCACTCAAAAACACAAACAATTTCATCAAATCGGTCCAGCCGCTTATGAAGAGTTCAGTGATATACACACGTATATCACTGAATTGCTCATAAACTTGAATTAAGATAAAGGCTGGCAATGGAAATAGAAAATTTGAAAATTATAAGAAATGCATTCTTTGTCCATTGGCCAAGGCACAATTTTGCTACGCGAATGCCTTTAAACTAGCGAAACCTTCTTCTAGGCCCTAACGGTTCTCTCCCCCTAAAAGTTCTCAGATTTGAATGAGAAATATCAGCATGTAAATAGTTATCAACCGTGGTATGGGGGAATTGATAGGTTAACGACTCTCCTAAGATTGATATTTAAAAGTGACATTTTAAGAATATACATTTTCTTCAATATCCAAAAAAAGAGTTTAGTAAACACCCAAACTATTACAAATGGCCAGGGGCACGTATTTCCCTAAGCCCCTTAGATCAATGTTTGCGCAAGGACGAGTAGAGTTCCTCTCCGACATTCCGGCGCGCATCACTCGCTGCTCACCAGCGAGTTGTACCGTCAGACACACCGAGATGTCGCGCGCATCTGTATTTCGACTTCCCACTTCGACTTATATTTACATACGGTTCCCGAATGTTTTCGCTGTGGATCTGAGCGAGACTTTCGCTAAATCTGTGTGCGGTGGAACCTTCGTTCCTATAATGCTCTTTACTTATCGTACCCGGCTTGGTATTCTCAGTGGGCTATTTTTCAGGGATTTAAGCCGGGCCAAACGGGCGTGCTGCCTCCATAATAATTTATTTGATAAATACATTAATATGTATCTGATAAATCTAAACGATTGTTATCTATATATGTTGCCTCAGTGGCCCAGTGGCGCGACACTTCGGCGATCGCTCACCGAAGTTAAGCAACGCTGGGTCCGGTCTGGTCTTGGATGGGTGACCATTCGACCGTTGAGAGAGGCTGGCCGTGGTTCGGATTCCACGTTAAGCTATAGGTCCCCTTCCTTACTTACTAGGTGGTAGGGTTTATCCCGCCCGGGATGGTACCATCGCATTGGATGAACGATGGTCGAAGCGGCAATGAAAATTGTCCGTGTTTTCCATCCAGTTCAATGTAGCCGTGCAATATAAGGAAGGTCGTGGCATGGCACCTAGTTCCCATGTGGTGTCTTAGGCCAATACCATGACAGAACTTGTGGTATTAGCCATCCATGTCCAGTCACATAAAAAAAATGTTTGATAGTGTCTCTCAACAAACAATGGAATGTAAGGACAAGAATACCAGGGCCACTTGTCTACAGGTACCATCATGGACGTTGGTCTGTCGAACTGGCATCCCTTATTTCTGCCCATCCGAACTATATCTGGAACACTCGCGGAATCAGAGCACCCTTTTGTGTTTGGTTTCAATAAGCTCGATAGTTCTGCTGCAGTCCGTAAATGTACTGGTATAGTGACTAGCAGAACATTTGTGGATGAACGCTATTCTGAGGACGCAAGGTAAGGAACAGCCACTCATACTAGTTTTTTAGGTTTCCATACCCAAAGGGTGTCAACGGAACCCCTAAGCCACCGCTGTTCATCCGTCCGTCCGTCTGACACAGGGCTATATCTCATGAACCGTAATAGGTAGAGGCAGCTGAAATTTTAACAGAGTGTGTATTTATTTTGCCGCTATAACATCAATGAAAAATAATTAAAATTAAAGGACTTGATTTTTTGGTGTTAAATCTTGTACGATGGTACGTAACCCTTAATGTGTGAGTCCGACTCGCACTTGGCCGGTTTCTTAAAAAAGTCTGTTGCCGAATTTAAAGCAGTGAAACTCAGTTGAGTCCGTAATATAGTGAATAGGTCTAGCAATGCAATACTGTTAAATCACCCGCTCCCACTACATTAGATGAACAAAGGAAGTACTTAGCAAAGGAAATTAGTGAGCGAAGATTCGCATACAGCTGTCACAACGTGTGTTCTAATGTCGCACGCATGTGTGCTCAAATTTCACAAGGCGAAGGGTTGTAGCGTGACGAGAAGCTCGGCAATGTCTCGGCGCGTGGACGAGACACAACATCGAGCAAGGAAGGATGGAAGCGACGATCGAAGCGAGTAAGTGGAAAAGCACTTACTATAGTTAGTCCACTTACTAATTCGGGACGCGCAATATGGAATTGTTGCACTAAATAGCGTCCGCGATCTTACGAACCATACGACTTTCCCTCCGCTGTTTATTATTTTGCGCTCCCACTGACCCGCCGTTAGGCTATACATAGGGAGACGATATTCCCGCTGAACGCCCAAAAATGTTCAGGCGGGGACCATAGCCCCGTAGGTCTTCGGTCTGGCCGCCTCTGCATATTGCTTGGTGTCCCTTCCCGGCGGGACTAACTCATTCGCGGGCACGGTACAAAACCGTGCTATTGCGCTCTGGGACCTTCTATGTTCCAAAGAAAAAGATAGGCTCCGTGATGAGGCATATGCAACATGTCCACAAAGCAGACAATACGCATAGTGATTGATTTGGTAAGATTTACGAAAAGTTTAGTTACAAAACGACTTCTAGCTAAAAGTAAACCGCGACTGCTGTAGTCAAAAATCGAACATAAACCAAACATAAATATTATAAATTTTCATGAAACAAGCTATGTCTAATGACTAATATTTTTAAGATGTATAGATTTTATCGTTGAGTAATCCACCTCCAAAGTTATCGTATAAAACAAGCGTAAAATTCGAACTTTCAGACCCTATATCTTAGAAACGAAACAGAATTGTACAATTCCAACGGTCATCCGACATCTAGTTCGATCAAATAAAGCTGTTTTGAACAAAATTTTGGATCTCTGACAAGAAATATGGGCGTGATCTTCTTTCCCCGTTTGTATGCGGAGTTGAGCGGGATGGCCCACCTTAATGGCGAGTGCCACGTGGATGACGTCACCGGTACCGGAGCTGTAATTCCCGCTCACCACCAGCAACCGAAGCTGAAACGTTTCAATCCACGCTCGGGACGACAGACGGGTCTTACGTACAGTTGGACCTCGAGAACATCAGTAATGAGCGAATGCATTAGCGAACTCACTCGCCGCCGCTACCGCTATTGTAAAGTAGTACGCCGCCCCCGAGCTTGTTAGTGCCCGCGCGGCTCGTAGCCTAGTGGCGCAGGGACTGGCCTATCGTACCAGAGGTCTGGGTTCAATTCCTCGCCCCGACATGCACCACTTTCTTTCTCTTTCTGAGTCCGATAAGTGCATTTCGTCATGAATGTGAGCTGATCCATGGTTCGGAATCTAAAACTGTAGGTCCCCTTCCCCTACTAGGTGGTAGGGTTTGAGCCCGCCCGGGTTGGTACCATCGAATGGGATGAAAAGATGGTCGAAGCGGCAATGAAAAATTGTCCGTGCTTTCCATCCAGTTCAATGTAGCCGTGCTCATAAAGGGAAGATCCTGGCATGGCACCTAATTCCTTCGGGAATGTGGCGTATTGGGCTAGTACCATAACGATAGTTGTGTGGTATTAGCTATCCATGTCACGTTGCATAAAAAAAGTCTTGGTTATCGCTCCCGACCTTCCTTCCTCGCCGAGACACACACACTCTCCTGAAAGTGATTAATCTCTCGCCGCGTGCGCGCGTCACGCCCTGTATATTGCTCGGAGGTCGCACGTCGCCGCCCCGCCCGCCCCAGCAGCCGCCAACAGACTTCTTGCCTCTGGACGCGACTGAGGTTATTAAAACTCGGTACGAACATTCAAGCTCGAAGGCACGAGATTAGTATTTATTTGGGAGCGAGAGATAGGTTTTAAAAGGTTAAAAGTCATGCATGTATGTATGTCACTGGACCTCATAAACAGCTGGACCGAACTTATGTTGTGTGTGTGAGTGGGTCCCTGGATGCTTTAGATTTACCATTGAACTCGGTAGGTGGCGCTGTTATCTAGATTTATGTTTTATAATTGATCAGAGCGGAGCCGGGTATATCAGCTAGTTAAGTGATAAATCTTGACGCCATAGGTTTATTTTTATTGAATTTCCTGAAATTACGCATCAACAAGTTATGCTTCAATGCAATTACCAATACCAAGGTAAAGCGGAATGTCAAAAAAATATTCTTGACGAAAATATGGAGGGTAGTCTCACCGCGGTAACATCGTTTCCTGATATGTTGATATATCCTATAAACAATTACTTACTGCATTTATACATACGTATAAATGCATACAATGCCTGAAAACTGGAATTTCATTTGATAACAGCTTACCTTTTTTCCATTCTAGGTCATTCTTGGATATTGGCGTTTTCCTCGGCAGTCCACAAGCCACTCAACCGTGTCCAGTCAACCGAACGAAACGTTCCAACCACAAAACAATAGCACAGATTCAATTCATTCGAGCGAGTAATCAGTATTCTTCCCCTCGCTCCGACCCGTATCGGCGGGCTCGAGTGTAAACATTGGGCGGTTACGTCCAGCGAGGACTCCTCTAGATCTTCGCCGGGGACGGAGAGTCGGAGAGCAGCTGGAGCGGCACCGGAAGCTAATCACAGCACAGGAACTCCTGCTCGCGCTCCCAGTGTAGAGAGATGTAGGCGGAGTTGACTAGAGCTCCCGCGGCGTGCGTGCGGCGCGCGGGGTGGCTCGGCCGCGACTAGGGCGGCGTGGGCCACCCCCGCCCGCCCGCCCTGCGCCCCCCACCCCCGCACCGCCCTCCCCGTACGTTTCGAGCCTCCGCTCGTCCGAGCCCCGCCGATATTGTTTGTTAAATGTTATTTCCTATTTGAATCGGTAATTAATTAAGCTTTCAAACAATGCCGTCTCCATTGGTATGTTTTCTTGGGATTAATTCATTGTTTATTTGGTTGTCTGTAAATGAAAGAAGCACAGGGCACAACGCCATTACCGTGATAAGATTATGTGAACTGTGGTTTTCCAAAAATATTTGCATAAAACATGATTTTATATTCTGCTTAAAGTTCATTCAGAGAATTTTCTTTTCATTGCTAGTAAAATCATTTGAGATATTGATCATAACAAATGTTTAAAATCAATAAGCTTAAAAACTGGCCATTTGGTGACTTTACAAACCCCAGATTTTTTAATTGAATATATTTATGTAAATGCCTAATATAATGGACACATATATAAACTCCATGTAGAATAATGATACTTTTTCTCAAATGTCTTTGTTGAAGTTGATAGACATTACGAATGGATTTACGCTTAAGGCTGTTCCGACCCATATAAAGTGGTTTGCACACATAAAGCAAAAAGTATTGCACTTTAAGCCACGAATTAATAAAAAAAGTTTAATATAGTCATATTACTTGCAGCGAAAACAATTTCAGGATTATTGGTTTTGTTACAATTTATTGAAATACGATTTTTACTTAACAGCGCCATCTAACGGTGTAAAAATTCTAATCGGCAATTACACCGAAACCATTAAACCTGAAATTGTAAATATGTTTTCGCTGCAACTACTATGGCTATATTTAATATTTTTGACGAATTCGTGCCTTAAAGTGCAATACTTTTTGCGTTCTGTGTAAAAAAACCATTGTATGGGTCGGAACATCCTTAAGGTGCGACTAGATTACCTTTATTTTTATTTTACTTATCTCAGTCAGTCAGCGTGTTTGCGTCCATTGCTGGACATACGCCTCTCCAATTTTTCTCCAGTCCTCCCGGTCCTCAGCGGTATGGAACCACTGCTTTCCGCCGACGTACTTGATGCCGTCGTCCCATCTGGTGGGTGGTCTTCCCACACTCCGTTTTCCTGTCTATTATATCTTTACTTGTCTATTATAAAAAAACTAGCAAGTATAGAAAAATTCTACACTCGACACCTAATGTCTTCATTGAAGAGAAGCAGTGTTTGGTCCGGCATGAAATACTGACCCTGTTGAGGAATCCCAGTTAGTTCCAGGATTCTGCACGCATAAATAATACTAGCGAAGCAACTGTATTATTTGCCATGCATATCGTAAGAGGCGACTATGGCATTCTTCTATTCCGGGAGGTCAGGACATTTTTGGTCACGATAAGGTAAATGGCTGAATCAGGGTTCACATGTTAGAGACCAACCCTCTGATGCGAAATATGTCGATCTGCCTGCGCCAAGTGGTTGCGTTATCTAGATTGGCTATATAAAATAGTTGTTAGTATGTAGCTGCTGATGAATATACTGTTGTCTAGAAATATTGATACCTATTAATTACACACCAATATCTAGTCAGTTTTTCAATTAAATACTTAAATATACCTAAAGTTATATCTGTAACCTAAATCGCCTATAACTACGAAATTCAACCAAAGATTTGTTCAGTTTTGGTATTACTAAGTAAGTATGTACTGATACTTTCATGCTGAATTATTTGCAGCCATTTACCTCATCATATATTTTTCTTGTAAAGATAACTACTTTTTGAGGCGCCTTTTCTAGGCAACGCAACCACTTAGCGCAAGCAGACCGACATATTTAGCTTCAGAGGGTTGGTCTTTATCCTGTGAACCCAGTTTCAGCCATTTACGTTATCGTTACCATTTTTGTCGCGACCTCCTAGTTAGACTGTAGGTCCCTTTATTACTTGATGGTTTAAGCCTGCCTGCATTCAATCAAAGATAGTCGCAGAGGCGATGAAAATAATCCGCGTTTTCAATCCTGTTAAACGCAGCGGTACAATAAAAGGATGTTGATGATGATGATAGGTGGCACCTAATTTCCTTGTGTTGTGTTGTGCTAATCACACGTCAGTATGTGTGGTATTAGCCATCCACGTCCGTTACATAAAAAAAATAACAAACTCGATAACTCAGCGATAGCCTGGCATGGTGCTTCGCTGAACGTTATTTCGCGAGCTGAGATAGATTTGGCTTTTCTGAGCACCTTTGGTCTCAGCTCAGCCATATATACCGTTTATTCATAAAAATATACTTAAAATAATGAAATAAAATGAAAAAAAAAACTTTATTTGCAGCCATACGGTACAAAAAGGCGGAAATTAATGCCATAAGGCATTCTCTACCATTTAACCTTAGAGATGTAGGAGAGGTGCAGTGAGGCGGAAAAAAATAACGTAGAACAAAATGAATTAGAGAAAATATTAACCAACCTTAAAATATGGATTGATATATCAAAATAAATTAAATACAAATACGTACATACACTTAAACATATTAATAGAAATAAGATAAGATTATTAAATCAAATTATTAAGATTATTAAAATTAGGATTATTAAATAACCGATCTGCCACCAAATTAAACCAATATCAAATAGTAGATTTTCTAGTTTATTCTCGATATGTACATATCATAATATATACTATAAATGTTTAATTTTTTTCTGCAAATCCTTTTGAAATAAATTTATTTGCTCAGGCAAGTTTAACACGAAAATCGAGCAAAGAAGTCGCAGCTAAATAGCAAAGGGCTGCCATTCAGCTATTAATGCTTAATGAATTATAATTGAATGCTTAATGTCGGGAGACCACTAGGGATTTAGGCAAACCACAATATTTTCATGTCAATGTGACAATAATAAATACATTATAGACCTTACTAAACCCCGCGTTAAATCTTCATTACCTATATATCTCGCAAGAACGCAAGACGTATCGGCAGAACAATTCCATTTGTTCAGATCCAAACTATCTCAATAAACATTTCTCACGACTCCGCCGCCATGTGCTCATCGCAGCTGACCCGGTGCCATTGTTCCATTCCAAGATGGCCGCCGCGACAATGCCGCCAACTGGGACGCGGGCGGCAATACGGTGCTACCATGACGTGTGCGATCGCACGCTCCTGTTGGGTCGGCCAGCGAAACAGTGACATCATGACACCCATTCACACTTTGTTTTTAGAAATTCAACCGTTTATAGAAACATGCAGATTAACATTTAGAACCCGATATTTTACTATATTTCTATATTATCGATAAACATTTCTAAATTAACCTAATCTAACCTAACTTAATATAGGAATTTCCAGTAATAGTGCACTGATATCTTAAGAAATAGGATTGACAGTAATGTGTATTTATACGTACTTATATTGTCAGTACGTCCTAAGCAGGTACGTCGCTTATTCCAAGGAATGGAGTGAATTCTCGAGAAAAGTATGCGCCATTCCAGGATCTTCAAACAAGCAGGATAACACTAGCATATCTCTCGCTGACAGTGCTTTTGGGAGGTGAGGTAGTTTTAATTTAAAAAAATGAGGGAAACACGAACAACATAGGCAAATTCCAGACTCTCCCACTTCTACAATGTAAAGGATAAACGCACAAAACGGTAGAAACTATTCGCCTGGACGCCTAAAGGACGAAGTGGAGAAAAATTAATATTGTCATGCCTCCCAACTCGGCCAAAGGAACTGGGTTTGCGGAGCAGCTCGGCGGAGGCGGCGACACGATGGAGGCTGTCGGCACACAGCTGAGAGCCAATTTGCTGCCCAGCCGGTCGATAGTGCCGCACAGAAGCGGCTCCGTGATGCCGCTTCGATATCCGAGTGAATGTGGTTGCTGCATGGGACCAGCGGGCATGGAAAGATGGGAGGAGCGATCGCTGAGTTTCATCAGCTATCGTATATGTAACCTGCAAAGTCCATGGATAGTAAGCTCCGTCAATATGCCAGAGTGGTCAGTCCGAGTTTTCACCTAATTTGGCGTTTACGGAACTTCGAAGTTACGTAAAAACGTGAAATTTCGTACAAGTTTTTATTAAATATTCTCTGGTTACAATTCTTCAAGCTATCAAAGTCAAACACGGACTGCCGATTTGTTTGAATGCCGATGTGATGAACAGTCGAAATACTTTGACTTTAGGAAACAATTATAGTGTTGAGTATAGATTCAAACATAGTTTAGGATGTCTACTAGCTACTGAGTAAACAAAACGCTAACAAAATTTAATCAGAGGTTGTATTTAAACACCATTCTTTTTTACGTTTAACCGGAAGTGTATCCTATAACCTTTGGTTGACTGTACTGCCTATGGATGGTGAATAAACAATAAACAACAATAAATTTTGCGGCGCTTTTAATGACATCGTTAAAATAATAATTTATAATTCAATTAAATACATATTCTTAATGAATAACGAAGAGTCACATAAAATGCTTGCCAAATGTTTCCAAAGTTGTCACGCATGTGGGCAGGATGCTGCTCAAATTGTGATGGAAGAGATGATAATTCCAATTTTCGAATAAAAGTTGATCTTCAAACTTGAAACTTTTTTCATTTCACTCAATATTATACTTTCAAATACGTTCGTGAAATGTGCGACAGAATCTACATTGAAAAACTTTTTCGTGGATCACCGTCAATGAAATTTTTGCTAAGTTCACAGGGTCAACTTACCTTCCACGTTTAAAAAAAACGGTGTTTGATGTTATCTTAAACGGTGGTGGTATTCAGTCACGTATTTAGGGTTACTGTAAAGAAAATTGTTGACAAAATTAACAGGATTTTTTACTTTACTCCAACTCTGAAATGGGCAACTAATGTTTAATGCTCAACTTAAAAAAATCCTGAATTCTTTAAACTTGTTTTAAAACTGTAAGGTTATTGTCCACCCAGAATATATTTTAGCGTATCACTTTTGGCGTAGCTGTTGAAAATATGTAATTGAACATGTTCATAATGCCGAATTGTTTTGGCAGCTAACCAAATCAACGCGGCTGCACAGTGTGGCCATACATTATTTAAAAAAAGAAAGGCAAATTGTAAAGATAATTATGAATAACCTGACACGCGAAAACAAAAGTCCAGTCAAACTCCAGCCAAAAAGCTAATAGGTTGCCGCCATAAATTGCCTTTCGGCGATAAATTTTCGCGAGGAGAAAAGCTGCGGAAAATAAAATACGAAAGAGTATTATCAGGCGGATATGACGTCATTATACATGGGTTGCGAGCGGCGGCAGCGGTATGGCGCTGGCGTGTAGCGCGCGTCATCACAACCGCATACTTTCTTATTTAGGCCGCGATCGAAACTTTAATAAAATACATACATATATACCTACACTCGAAAATCATAACCCTCCTTCTTGCGCAGTCGGGTAAAAACAAGTGGGAGTATGAATCGAGAATTTGTTTAGAAAAAATATGTGACATGTATGCAAACTAACGATTTTCGGACTGTTTCCTTACTGCCGCGAGACATTGCTTCTTGCCAGATTTCTCGATTCTAAATGAACGGGAAGTACCCCACAGGTTTTGATTTATTTGAGAGTGTCAAAATATGCGGACCTATTTTTGCATAGCGTTGACGAAGCTTATTTTTTTTCATCTCCAAAAGACCATTTTCTTATTAATTTCAACTTAATACCTCCACGCGTTCCTGAATAAAACGTCCTTGACAGTCAGACAGACAGAGAGACAACGAAGTGAATCTGCAAGGCTTTTTTTCTTTTGAGAAACATAACTCTCAAAAACTTTTTTAATGTTTAAACCCAAGGGTGTAACGGCAGTCACAGCCGTAACTTCAGGAAACGACGTCATTACTAAGAATAAATTCACAAGCGACCTATATTGTATTTTGCTGTATTGCAGCGAATTCATAAAATCTATTGAATACATTAAGTTGGTAAAACTGATGGCGGGAAAGCGGATGGCGCTAGTGTTGCGTGGGCCGGCGGCGGCGTTGACTGAACGTGTAGACTAGGAGGTCGCGACAAAAATGGTAACGATAACGTAAATGGCTGAAACTGGGTTCACAGGACAAAGACCAACCTTTTGAAGCTAAATGTGTTAGTCTGCCTGTTCCAAGTGGTTGCGTTACGTAGATAAGCCGGCTGAAAAAGTAGTTATGGTGACAAAACATATATATGATAAGATAAATGGATGCAAATGACGAAGCATGAAAGTATCAGTACATACTTGGTTAGCAATACAAAAACTGAAATTATTGGTTGCATTTCGTAGTTATAGGCGATTTAGGTTACAGATATAACTTAAGGTATATTTAAGTTTTTAATAAAAAACCCGATGGTTATTGTTGCATAATTAATAGGTATCAATGATCTGAATCAAGAAAATCTGTATATTCATCAGGAGATACATACCAACATCTATTTAATATAGCCAATCTAGATAACGCAACCACTGGGAACAGGCAGACCGACATATTTGGCATCAGAGGGTTGGTCTCTAACACGTGAACCCAGATTCAGCCATTTACCTTATCGTGACCAAAAATTTCGTGACCTCCCGGAATAGTGCAGGATGGCGAGAAGTAAGAGGGCGGGCTATTTACGCCCAACACGATAGACGATATCGCATCGCAACATGTCGCATCCATTAGAATACTCTCAGAATACTTTTTTTCTAATAATTCATACCAAAAATGGTGCTAGAAACAAAAAGGATTACGATTACATAAGTGTTTCGTGGCTTAGGGCTCGTGGGTTCCAATCTCAACCTAGTTCATGCACTGCTTTATTTCCCTATCTGAGTTGGATAAGTGCATTTTGTTACGCATGCTGTTCCTTCGATCGAGGCAACTGTAGGTCCCCTTCCCCTAATGGCTAGAAAAGTTAAACCAACCCGGGTTGGTACCGTCGCATTATATGAAAAGTCGGTCGAACTGGCAAATTGTCCGTGTTTTCATCCAGTTAAATGTAGCCGTGCTCATACATGTAGGGTTCTGGCATGGCACTTAACTCCTTCGGGCATGCGGTGTGTTGGGCTATTCATGTTCAGTCACATAAAACCAATTAAAATTCAAGAGCGAATCCGTACCTAAAGAAAATAAATATATTTTATTGAATTCAATAATGAAGACTTTAATGCTGACGTAAATACGATTGTCAAATTAATATAAATAATGCATGTTATTGAATTTTAAGACTTTAATGCTGACGTAAATACAATTGTCAAATTAATACAAATAAGCGGAAGTAAATAGTGAAAAAGGCGGAAATTGGAGCGCCTGAAACTGTGCCAAACGACTCCAATAACAATAACGCTTAGTGCACCGCCGCCTACGCCTCCGCCGTGCCATGCCGCCGGCTCGTGTGTTGCGAGCGGTCTAATTTAATTTGGAAGGCATACTTATGACATTATGCATTTCAACCTTCCAGAAACGTTTCAGATACATTTAATCTATCTGTTAAGTGTGATTACGGCCAAACGTCTGAAAACACAAAATGAGAGTTATACAAAATTTACTTTAGACATAATATAATTCAATATCTGCATTATTTTTGTTAAAATTGTATTTGTTCAATTGATGTATTTATTTGTGCCTTTCCTCATACCTAGAACCTGGCAGTATACAAGCGTTATTTGAACAAGCTCGATAGCTCAGCAATAGTCCACAAATCCGCTGGTACGGTGTCTCGCTGGTGGTATTTATTTATTTATTTCATAAGGGGTACACGCACAGATACGATTTGTGACTAAACTAAATAATATGAAAAAGTAATCATTAAACATATCCAGCACCGTGTTCCACAAGTAGTACATATGAAATGTTTTAATTTTCAACCCAAGAGAAAGCTAGAAATGAACTAAAAATACAAATAACAGAAATGGCAATACTCTGATCTAGTTGAACAAAAACATTAAAGCCAAAAAAATAATAATAAACAGGTAGAACAGGTAAAATAAAAACAATCTTGCGTAGTTAGTATAAATAAAAAATTACGAAATCCTAAACGCCTCTCTCCACCATCCCACAGCCACAGAGAAGAAGTAATCTATATTATAAACATTAAAAAAATCAAGCAGACACTTATTCAAATAGCATACACTACTTTAACATAATATACCACAACATATTATACACACATATATTATTTTATTTAATAAGTAAAGGAATTCGCACCTATGGTCCTCAGCACAGCCACCCATACCGGTTTTTCATAAAAAAATATTTGGGACGGATCAGCTAAGTGCCGTTTGTCTCGGCGATGAACCAAGTCAGTCAGTCAGTCAATCAACGTGTTTGCGTCCACTGCTGGATATACGCCTCTCCAATTTTCCTCCAGTCCTCCAGGCCCTCAGTGGGACAGAACCACTGCTTTCCGCCGACGCACTTTAGGTCGTCGTCCCACCTGCCCTTACCCTGATGATGACCCAAACGTATCCCAGAATCAAAAACCCTCCAATCTGAAGAGATCTCCTATCGTCTTCTATCGGGTCTACAACGGAGAATGCTCTATCCGCATCTCGCATATCCCTCCGTTTCCTTTCTATCATCGCTCAGCGCGGAACAGGCTGGGAATGCGCCCATTCACTGTCGACATTCACAAAATAAGAACCAACAATACCTCCAAAGCCTTTGTCCATAGGGTAGGTAAACTATGAAATGCACTCCCTACCGAAATAGGTCGGCCGGAATGGTTTTCGTAGCCCCAATGTAAGATCGAATGGATATAGTCGGGCACCTTGTATGTGAGCGTCTGGCATATCCAGGCCATATGACCCCGATTAACTAACTTGAGAAATACCACAAGAATTACTTGGATATGTTAAAAGGGCATGGTTGTAAAATTCATAAATAAATATGTAGATTTAAAATAGTTACGTCTCTAGCACCCGTAATGGGAGGAAATGGATTTTTATAGAAGTACCAAGAAATATGTCTTCTACAGCTGTAGCGTATAGTTTTTTTTTATTTCTACAAGGCCGGCGATATGCTTCGAGTATCCATATGTATGCAATGTATGCATTCATATGTACTTACTATTATTTTCAGTGAATTCCAGTTTGTTGTACATGTCGTCGCCGACGATGTTAACGCTGTAGTTTCATAGGATATGTTTAAATTATGTCGTTTTATAATTTGCCTTGCCTCACATTCCGACCAACCCTGGTATTGCAGATACATTTGTCCTAGTGTCCTCTACCGCCGCCGTAGCAAGCTTAGGGCCGTGGACAGGTAATTAATCAAACGTTCTGGAGGTCAGTGTCTAAGGCAAGGTTTCTTTGCAAAAAGTATATTCAACAGTACGCAAAAACAACTAACGTTAATGTGGCCACTTCTACTATACCGACGGTTTTTTTATGTGACTGGACAAGGATGGCTATTACCATACCCACCTTCAAGATACTAGCCCATCACAGCAGATTGGTCATGCTAGGACCTTCCCGTTCTGAGCACATTGAACTGCCGCTTCGAACATATTTTTATCTTTTGCGATTGTACCAACCCCACCTAGTAGGGGAAGGGGACCTACAGTTTTACATATATCCGGACCACGGAACAGCTTGCATTCGTAAATAAATGCATTTCTGGACTTTTAAAACATTTACCGCCGGGGAGTAATATTCCTCCATAAAATGTATGAAAGGACCACTGACATACCCACTGAAAGGAAAAAAGGAGAAGTGGCATGCGGCTGATACCGCGTCACCTTCGTATGGTCAAAGTGACCGTATAATTGTATGGGAATCCGGCGGCGCGTCGTATGCCAAACAGTCGAAACATCGCCACCACGCGCGAGTGTGCTCTAAAAGTGCGTTCGTCAAATCAGTTCGCATGGACACAAACCTACCATTACCTCTGCGACTATGTATGCATGTGGCATATAAATTTAAGTTGAGAAAATTGGAGACAGCTAATCTCATAGTAGGCGCGTCCCTTAATTTTTATCTACGGATTTATCCTACTGATGAGAAACATAATTATTTAAATCAGTTGGACATTGGCGGAATTATCGAGTAACACACATACAAAAAAACAGCCCTGTGACAGACGGACGGACGGACGGACGGACGGACGGACGGACGGACGGACGGACGGACGGACGGACGGACGTACGGACGTACAGCGGAGGCTTAGTAATAGGGTTCCGTTTTCACCCTTTGGGTACGGAACCCTAAAAACAATACAGACGAACTTCTTCCTGTTTTAAAATCGGTTATAAAATGTGGCGAGCCCCCGTCATAAGTGGTTCTCAAGTAATAAGCGAACAAGAACAGACGGCAAAGGTGAAATATGTATTATAAATGAGATATTATATCTCTTAATCATATTACTGCACAAGCCTTAATTTCGGCATTAAAAACCGAACCACGTTGTGGTTTTTTTTTAATCCAAACAGAATCAAATGAAAGGGAAAACAAAATGTTCATACGAATTTTGTTTTCTCTGTGAGTTGACCAAGGGCACATTTACCCAAACACAAAGACACGCAGACACAGACATTTGTTGCCTGGTAGTAGATATCAAATATCAAGTAAATTGGAATAGTGGTTTTAGAACTATTAGTTAAGTATTATACGTTTATATGGGAGGCGACATGTTTTTGATGCTTATGTGCCTTACCTTAATGAAAATGTGGAACAGAATAGAACAATGATATATTTTTAATTAAATGCCATGCTGTAAATGCCGTTGTGTAATATCAAATAAATGAAAAAACTTTGTGTTAATTTTGTGATGAAATGCTCAACGAACAATAGTGTATTTAAACTATATCATTTGAAAAAAATACAAAAAGAACTCAAATGCAAAAAACTGAAAATGTTTGCGTGTTGGATAAAAAGATATTTTGTACTTACTCAATGCGAGAGTAATATGCAGTCAATTGTAATGAAAGTACATCGAAATCGAAGTGCGCTGAGCCAAAATTAGACTCCATGACCTTCGGAGCAGACTAGTGACCTTTGGTGGGCATAGCGTACCATTTATCCGCTTATAGTTCAATACATTTGGATCAATTGTCTGTTGCTATTAAAATAAAGCAGTTACAACCACACCTAATATTATTGATGTTGCAAGCATTCGGGTTTATCATTTCATAGTACTGCGTTGAAAATAATATGATATTGTTTTGAACATGATTATGAACCTAGGTTTTTTTCACTCTGTGCTGCCTATGAAACTATAACGGCATGCCAAGAATTCTCATCTTAATAAGTTGCATACTATATACAATTATTTTTATTTTTTTTATGTGACTGGACATGATGGCTAATACCACACCTTCTGTCATGGTATTAGCCCTACACACCACATGGGAACTAGGTGCCATACCAGGACCTTCCTTATATTGCTCGGCTACATTGAACTGGATGGAAAACACGGACAATTTTCATTGCCGCTTCGACCATCGTTCATTCAATGCGATGGTACCAACCCGGGCGGGATTAACCCAACCACCTAGTAAGTAAGGAAGGGGACCTACAGTTGTAATAACAATACAATTTAATATTACAATTGTAATAATAAAGCCTAATAAAGTATAATAAAGCCGAACAGTTTTTTTTTGTTTGTTTGAACTACTAGTCGGATTTCAAAACACACATTCAAGAGCCCAATTATTAAGGAAGGAAATAAATAGGAGGTAAGAACCGTGAAAAAATAAAAAAGAAAGAAAAACCAAGTAATGGCGCGGGCGGGAGATGCGACGCAATGGCTCGAGGCCCGAGGGCGCAAGTTACCGGACTTCGCTTCTTTGATTTTCCAAATCGAAATTAATCAAAACGCAGCCAAGAAATTCACAATTGTTTTTATGTCCAGTAATGTACGTCCACGTCTTTACACTGGAAAGAGAAATTATTCCCATCTTCCCTTCACACTGAAGCCAACGCAACGTGTCGATGTGACAGAAAGGGACTCGAATTGTCTCTATTTTCGGTGTATTCATATGAAGATACACAATACTTTGAATTTCCACTATCGTTCATTCAATGCACTTGTACTTGGTGATGCGTAACAAGTTTGTTCGCAAAACCGGACAAGTGCGAAGTCGCGCCCCGAGGGTTCCGTACGAATTTGTTTTTAGATAGGCCATCACGGGTTTTTATGTGATATAATAACTACTATCATCGAACTTAATTTTTATTTTTGCGTATTTTTGTGTAATTTTAAATATCTCACGTTATATATGTTTATTTTAATTACATCTCCATTTTATTACGTCTACGCTTTTGTTTTTCTACACAATGTAAGGTAGGCTGGTAGATAATGACTTAGTCATTAGTTTCTACCTGTTGTACCGTTATTTGTATCGTGCACTAAATGTTATATTATTTTTATTAACTCCTAACTAGTTGCACTCTGAGCTGGGACCTCGCGAGTCTGTCTTTGCATAGCTTAAAACTGAATAAATGTTCACCGCGCACCCTAAAACAAAATCCTATAATTTTTTGTATTTTCTCTCTTGGTGCTTACCTTACGCTTTCGGTCTTGTCACAAAACTTGTCAGACGGACGGACGGACAGCGGAGGCTTAGTAATATGGTTCCGTTGGCACCCTTTGGGTACGGAACTCTAATAAGTAACCGCATTTCTGGCGCATGACTCAGAAATACATATTATGCGAATTAAGTTTTATTCACACCGATAATATCTAAGACTAGCAGACATGACCGTTCTTTATTGTTAGCAAATGCAATTAGGTGGCAGTGTTTCGTTTTAATTGTTACTGATGGCTCAACATTCGTGGAAAGCAGATACACATCTTTTTGTGACTAATTTATCCAGTGTGTAATGACTTCGTCTCATTTTGTGTAAACAAAGCCGAAACTAGAGCATTGTGCAATTTGTGCACGTCATCGAGAAGGAAATTAAGAGAGGCCTCTATGTGGTTGTTAATTCAATATTGTTAACTGGTTTAAAACAAAGCAACGACGAGAAATTCATTCACCGGAACACCTTGAATCCTCGAAGCGTTGGCATTTGCGAGTATTGCGTTGGTGTCGGCGCAAAAGTCGGTCGGTCTAGTCTCCGTTTCGAATTCCGTTTGCGGAAACATTTTGTTTTATTTATACAAAATTGAGCGGTACATAAGTTGCGAGAGTTTTTATTTGCTATATTTTTTTATATTACTGGACATGGATATCAATTTATTTAATTAATTTATTTATTCAATTAATTTAAGAATAACAAAAAGCTTTGTCCATGGAGTGTACAGATGGAATAAGAAGAATCCCATCAAAAACAAAACTTGTAAAAAAAACCAAGTCTCGCAAATCAGTTCTTCTACCGTAAAAAGTTGTGAGATCCATGTAATACCAAGTCGGTTAATTTATTCAGTCCCTACTTAAGTGACTTTCTTTCTGTAAGTTATTACGTAATTATAGGTAACCGAACCACATCTTATAGTGACAATATCAATATTAAAAATATTGTATGTTTTAAATAAATAGAATGACTTGGCAATCGCACTAAATAATCAAATTTAATATAATCTGATATTTATTGTGAGATACGTTGTGTTTTCGTGCGATGGCCAAGTCATTCTATTTATTTAAAACATACAATATTTTTAATATTGATATTGTCACTATAAGATGTGGTTCGGTTACCTATAATTACGTAATAACTTACAGAAAGAAAGTCACTTAAGTAGGGACTGAATAAATTAACCGACTTGGTATTACATGGATCTCACAACTTTTTACGGTAGAAGAACTGATTTGCGAGACTTGGTTTTTTTTACAAGTTTTGTTTTTGATGGGATCTCATTTCTTTTTGTAGATAGTCCTACTTTTAGCCCTTCTGGTACCTTCTACTTCTTGAATACCAACAATTTATTTTCTGAAAGCCCACTCTCTGTCTTATGAGCTTTTCTTATTTTTGTAAGTAGTCTTCCTCTTTTTCTTTTCCGGTACTACTTCTTGAGCATCAGCTACAGTTTTTCTCAAAGCCCACTCCCTATCTCTATGGGTTTTTCTAGGAAGCTTTGATGTTACAATTTTTGACAAGTCTGGACGATGAATGCTTCTTAGTCTATTGTATTCACAAATTGAGGATTCCTGCGCTTTAATACTTCCAAAGTCGACATTAATTAGATGTAAGCCGCTCAGACTTGTAACTCTCGAAAGTGCCACGTAAGCTTGACCGGATGTGAACACTGCAGAACCTATATCCATCAGCGCATTATTTAGACTTAGGCCCTGACTTTTGTGTATAGTTATAGCATAGCCTATACATATGGGGAACTGTTCGCGATGAACATAAGCTCTATTAATAATTTCAAATTTAGTTTCCGAATTCATTGCACCTACTAGTATTGGTACGCAAGAGTTTTTTGTGCAGGAATACGATAAATAGATAAACGTGACTTTAAAGTATTTAAAACGTATTAATTTATTTTAAAATAATCCGAACAACGTTCAAACCGTTGACAAATAATATAGGTAAACCAATGAGTAAGCCTTCCAATCGTTAAAGTAATAATAGCATTCGAAATTATAAATTAAAATCGCAAACTTATGTATGAGGTACGATTGCAACGTATTGATATACCTTAAAATTATCCAAACAATGTCCAAATCATTAGCAAATCATATCAGTAAACCAATAAGTAAGCCTCTCAGTCGTCAAACTAATGTAGCAATTGAAATTATGAACGAAAATCGCAAATTTAAGGTGCGATTACAACGTATTAATATAAGTACCTTAAAACTATCCGAACAACGTCCAAATCGTTAGCAAATAATATCACTAAACCAATAAGTAAGCCTCTCAGTCGTCAAACGAATGTAGCAATTGAAATTATGAACGAAAATCGCAAATTTAAGGTGCGATTACAACGTATTAATATAAGTACCTTAAAACTATCCGAACAACGTCCAAATCGTTAGCAAATAATATCACTAAACCAATGAGTAAGCCTTTCAGTCGTCTAACTAATTTATAGCAATCGAAATTTATGAACGAAAATCGCAAACTTATAGGTAAGATTTCTAGGCACGTCCGGACAACATGACGGCGCTCGCGCTAATGAGCGCGGCTATAGCTCGCTCGGGGGGCTCGCCTCTGCGCGTGCCGCGGTGCTCGCTTCGTTGTATGTACCGCGGCGCTCGCTTGCTCGCTTGCGCCGCGAGAGCGGTTATTTACAATTCCAACCTTATTTTATTATTTATTACACACATATCAATACGCACGTACGTAGCTGGCATGACAACATCATCCGAGACATCTAATCTTTTTTTTGCATTAGTTTGCATAATATACCAGCGATAACGCAGTAAGACCCAAAGGTTGACTGGAAGAAAGCGGATAGTTTCTAATATTTTAGTTTTTCCTTGATTTATACACTAAACACTAATTGTATTCCAAATTTGAACATTCTATGTCTGCTAGAAGTGCCCTAGAGTTTTGATGATCGGTCAGTGAGTGAGTGAGTGAGTGACAAATTAAGAAACTTTGACTAGTTATAATTCTTAAACTACCAGTTCAAATTGAATGAAATTTAAAATATCCCATGTTTATACAATGCCTGCTTGGTTACTAAAAATTCAGGCTTCTAGTTTTATCTACAACGAAGCTATAGGGGGTCGAAAATGGCCTGAATTGCTTCGAGAAAAGGATAGTACAGCCGTGCCGCTTTTTTGCTCGACTTGGCGGGGGCACTGCCGTGCCCCCAGATTATATTGTGTTGAATAAATAACCAATTGAACTAATTAATGTTTATTCTTATAAAACATTATCACCAAGTTAAATCATGTACGATCCATGAAAAACGTGATCCAGGTGAACAATTGGTAATTTTCTTTACGTACGTTTCGGATATGGGACATTTGAGATGGGGGCCTAACTTAGAAAAAAATAATCGCAATGAAACGAACATATGCGAACCGCAGTCGTACCATTTGCGTTGTCAAAGCGACCGGGTAGCCATATTGATTCACGACCGGATAACGAAATTAACGAAATATCAACATATTTTGGCACTTAAACACAAAAACATTTTTTTTACCACTAAGTATTGTATTCTAAACCTAAACATGAGGTCTTTGGTAAACCATTGGAAATTGACTAGGACCCAGTATGCGTTTCCAAATAAATACATGGCACGCATGTTATGATAATTTATTTACCGAAATATATGTATGTATGTTTTATGCTAAAGGAATATTTCATCCCTAACTTTAATATACCTAATGAATAAGCATTACGGATTCTTACTCACATTTAACTTCACGTATTTTAACATTTGGTAGTCAAACTACATTAAGTTACGCCACGGACTGATAGATCCGCGGATTCGATTAACTCAGTAAAGAAGAAATCTCATAAATAAACTTCATCGGTCTATAGATATTTTTCCGCCTGCAACTGAAACAACTAAATAATACCAAAATTTTTTTTAGAACAACTTAAGACAAATATTTGAACAAAAGAACTCTAAATAAAAGTAAAGGTAATTACGCATAAACATTACTCGTGTTAGGATTAATGTTCTTGAGATAATACGAGAATTGCAGCGATGAGGCTACGCGTGTGCGAGTCAAGGTCGAACGGGTTGTTTCGGAAGCGGGTAGGAGGCTGAATGTCACTTCCCGACGCGTCGCCTCCGCCGCGTCCATCCCATGCGTGAGCCCTGACGCGCGCGCAGTGCTGACGAGCCTGCAACCATACCGAAATAATATAGTATAATGTGGTGCAGGTGTGTTGATGCGGACATTAGGGAAAATCAAAGGTAACGATGCGATGCGATACGAGCGACTCGTAACCTAGTGGCGCGGAGACTGGCCTAGCGTACCAGAGGCCTGGGTTAAATTCCGACGTGCACCACTGTCTTTCTTTTTCCGAGTTCGATAAGTGCATTTCGTCACGAATGCGAGCTGCTCCATGGTTCGGAATCCATGTAAAACTGTAGGTCCCCTTGCCCTACTAGGTGGTTGGGTTTAAGCCCGCCCGGGTTGGTACCATCGCATTTGATGAAAAGATGGTCGAAGCGGCAATGACAAGTTGTCCGTGTTTGTGGTGTATTGGGCTAATATCATAACGGTACTTGTGTGGTATTAGCCATCAAAGTCAGATCGGATAAAAAAAAAATTTGGGACTAATGAAAGACTAAATTCATATTTTGATAGTACATATTGTTCAATTGTAAATTAGATTAAAAAACCTTATAACGATGTATAGAATGAGGAGGAATGTCCATGGCTTGAAATAAGAAAGAACATTGAATAAACACGAATATAATCCGGTAATGATACGTAGTTTCAGTTTGGTCCGACACGTCGCATGCTCGGATCGTCGCATTATTCATTAACACGTCATTAATCTCATCTTATAAACCATAAATTAAGAGAGTACCATGGTTATCTCAAATCATACACGAATAGTATGTTTAAGACCCGTATAGCAATCACGTGTATAGAAGTTAAGTTTTCAAACAAATTCGTGAATTCAGTAAGAAAAAAATTGATACATAATACTGACAACAGATATATATATAATGGAATGTGATATGTATGTATGTATAATAGACCGTGGAGCAAGGGTACATAAATTGAAGAAACAGCCCAGTAAAAATAACTACTTCACGAATATACGGCAAGGCTGGACCCGAACCAGCAAAATCATTTGCGGGTATTGCGTCTTCCAATCTTGCCACCTGCTGTGTACCCATAATTTGGGATTCTCCTACCGTCCCTGATCCCGTAATGTATGCTTCCTACTAACACAGTGTTTGAGATTATAGCTACATACATTTATTTAACGCGTCAGTTGCGTTGCGGACATTACAAGAATGCATACTAAGTTCTAGCAACGCTGGGTCCGGTCTGGTCTTGGATGGGTGACCATTCGACTGTTGAGAGAGGCTAGCCGTGGTTCGGATTCCACGTTAAGCTATAGGTCCCCTTCCTTACTTACTAGATGGTAGGGTTAATTCCGCCCGGGTTGGTACCATCGCATTGGATGAACGATGATCGAAGCGGCAATGAAAATTGTCCGTGTTTTCCATCCAGTTCAATGTAGCCGTGCGATATAAGGAAGGTCCTGGCATGGCACCTAGTTCCCATGTGGTGTGTTGGGCTAATACCATGACAGAAGGTGTGGTATTAGCCATCCATGTCCAGTCAAATAAAAATAAATAAAAAAAAGATGGCAGCATCGATTTTTCTAGAGGACGATATATTGTAGTTTTTAGATATAAGATCTTATTCTGTTTCTTTTTATCCGACTTCAAAAAAGGAGGAGGCCAAAAACGACTCAAAAAATAACAATAATCGTAATTTTTACTTTTTAGTGCTTGTTCTTTGAAGTCGGTTATTTTTTGTTATTTTTTTTTAATAAATGTTAATGCTAGATTTTATTTTGTATTATTAGTTATATATCTACTGTATACCATTCATTAATAAAGTTCTAAAGCTACACGGTGCAGAATATCATTGCAATACCATAATTATGGGACGGTGATGCCACCAGCACAGAAGCGGGCGCGGCGGAGCTCGTGGCGGCGCGTCGCGTCGGCGGCGGCGGGTCCGGCCCTTCCCAGCGCCACCAAGGTCCCGCTCTCGTTATAAAGAGCACGCGCCGCCCGCCACGACACACTTCGCTACTTTCACGCGGGCAGTGCACGTTCCAGCAGAATGTTCAGGCTCGCCGTGCTCGCGTTCGCGCTCGTCGCCGTCTCCGCGCAGAGGGCGGCCAAGCGGCAGGCCTACAACGGGGACCCGCAGGTCGCGGCCATCCTCCAGGAGCAGCGCTACCTGAGCGGCGACGGGACCTTCGGCGCCGCCTACCAGCAGGAGGACGGCATCGACTTCAAGGAGGAGAGCGACGCCGCCGGCAACCGCAAGGGCAGCTACTCCTACGTCGACCCGAGCGGCCAGCGCCGCACCGTCCACTACACGGCCGGCAAGAACGGCTTCCAGGCGACCGGTGACCACCTGCCGCAGGCGCCGGCCGGCCCCGCGCCCGTCGCGCCCCTCCCGCAGTACAACCCGCCGCAGCAGCAGTACAACGCGCCGCAGCAGCAGTACAGCCGCCCGCAGCAGCAGTACAACGCCCCGCAGCAGGCGTCCCGCTCCGGCGGCCCCAACGAGGACGACGGGCAGTACCACCCCGAGCTGTACGAGCGCGAGGACTTCGCCGCGCCGCAGCCGCAGAGGAGCGCCCCCCAGCAGGAGTACCGGCAGCAGTACCGGGCGCCCGCGCAGCCGCAGGCGCAGAACATCTACCCGGGCGTGCAGCAGGCGCAGTACAGCGGCGTGCAGAGCCAGCAGTACAGCGCGCCCGCGCCTGCGCCGGCGCAGCAGCCGCGCTACTACGACGCGACCACGCCGGCCCCGCACCGCTTCTTCCCCCCGGGCAAGTTCAACCTGGACCGCTCGCCCGACGGCTACTCCTACACATTTAGCAAGCAGTAAACTCATCTAGTTACGTGTATTTATTTTAAGATCTATGTAAATAAATTTCCAGATAGGATGCTGTGATATTGTGTGTTGGTTTCTTTGTTCGTAGGACGGGACTTGGTGTGTTAATACTTTGTATCTTGTACGCTCACTGAACGTATCGTGTTTTCACGATCGTGATGATTGCTCAATAAAAGTGAAAAATATAATGTTACTCTGGTTTACATTTTTTTTATTACCATATATCTCTATGAAGTGATTAATTAGGCTTGAAATATTTTAACAAAACCGGGTTTTTTTACATGTAAGATAATTTGCCAACCGTACGTGTGAACATCATTTTACTATTTCTAATAGTGAAAGTTTTTAACCTGTACTTAAATGTAAAGTGTAATGGATCGGCGTTAAATTTTAATTACATATAAAAAACCGTAATTTCACGATTGCAATTAAATAGTCATACTAAAATATAAGTTTCATAAAGCGGCCTTACTTCCTTATGGCCAACATATCTAACAACCTGTTCCATTTCCTGGTCTCCGTACATTTGACATTACAGTCTGTACCGCATACCTGCTCATTGAAAAGTCGATCACCTTATATCAAGTCAAAACCGGTCGCAGCGACCACGCCTTGGCTCTGTGCCTTTCCATTTGAGTGCATTTGAATACGTTGATATTATTTTACTAATTAAGTACTGAGTCAGGGTCTATACAATGCAAGCCTCCATTTGATGTTGCCATTAAGGCTGTCGTGAAGTCACAGGAAATCTAACTTTTGAAAATTTTAGGAAATGCATTCTTTGTCCATGGGTCAAGGCACAATTTTTAATGGCGACTGCCATTAAAATAGTGAAATCGTCTTCCAGGCCCTAACGTTTCCCTACGCCTAAACGTGATCAGATTTCGATGAAAAAAAAATGGATTACTTAAGAAAGCTTCATTATATGCCTGTATGTTTTGATTTTGTTGTAAATATGTTTATTAAAAAAATTAAAACATACAGACATAGATTTCTACGATATATTTTAGAATCCAAAATTTCAAAAACCTAGTAAAACATTAAGAGCATGGTAACAGTTATCGCTCTTAGTATGGGGAACTGATAGGGTAACGACTCTGTTAACTCGAAATAATTATATTATTATATTATATAACATTCCTGAAGTAAGAAGGTGCTATGCCCGGAACTTTCCTTTATCGTAAGATAAATAACAAGAGTCAGCACGAAAACAAGAAAAAAATTCATCGACACGATGATCATATTCGATGCCATCATGCCTATCATCTTGATGTACCGTATATTTAGTGATCTAACAGTCATTAAAATTAAAATGAAATCTCCTAAATTTCATCAGAAAATCATGAATCAATATTTTTGAAATGAAGAATAGAGTTGTCATTATATTTTGTAATTACTTTGTAAACCTACAAACTAAAATCACAATTATGATTACTTAGAATTCCATTATTAATAAATGTTCCGAATTCAAACGTGTTCAAATAATTTAGATTATCAAAGTATTATTGGATCTCCATTATTGGATCCATTATTGGATTGGGTCAACGTGCCTCAATTATCAATGGCACCTTTACAGAGTATGTCATGAATAAAACAGAGTAGTTGTTCAGCCTCGATAAAACAGGCAGTTAATTTTAGCCTTGCAGGTAATGTAATAAATACTATTTTAGGGACATTTTGCATGCAATAAACAAAACTCCTATTTGTTTTGACTATGAGATTGATTTAGTTTCAATTCGCAACGTTGTATATGGATACACACATCTCATGGTTTGGTTATGGCTATTATAGCACATGGTTTTTAGTTTTCAGTTTCAGTTTCTTTATTTCCTCCATTAGATGTATATTACACACTCGGATTCGTCATTTTTTTTTCCTGTCGGTTCGATTACTTCTGGCGAAGAAGAGCCGACAAGAAACTTCGTCAGGTTGGTCATTGTATTATTATTTTTTCCAGTGATACTTACAAACTAGTTTACAGTGATTTATTGATTACTACTGCTCACAAAGAACATTATTATAAGAACATTATATACATTGGTGAGGAGCAAACTCTTGACTACTATAATGACATCTTATTCTAAATTAATAGGAATTATGATCTAAATCATGTTTGTATCAAAAATTGCCCACAGTAAAAGTTAGTCACTTAAATTATGCTAAAGCTATAATTTGGTACTTTTTTTTGTTTGTTTATATAATTAACGCAAGAATTTTCTTCATATGATATTGGTATGTATTTCAGTGGACATTGATTTTTATGAGAATTTAGTTAATTGAACTATGAATTTATTTTTTTTAAGAAATTGTTTGCTTTCTAACAGTTGTTTCGGCAACAGGCTCTTAAAACTTTTTTGTGAGGTTCAAATATGCTATAGGATTGTTTATATAATAATATATCCACGTAATAATTCAATAATATTAATAGTTCACTTTGCATGGTCATACGGTGAGTGCAACAGGGGTGCGTGAACTGTGCGAATATTTCATCATTGTCATGGTCACGAGCACGATGCAACGATTTATGTGGTGGATTAGTATGCGGTGGTCCATTTATCTGCTGCTAACTTTATTTTTGTCAACTTAATACAGATCTACGTAGTTTCGAGATTAACATGTGTTTATGTTACAACTTTTACAATAAAAACAGTATCGTTCAACCAAAGCCCCCCAAAGATACTTTTACATCGAAACATATTCGCCCTTTGCCAACCTTTTTCCAAAAGATTTTTCGCCCGGTTTCTAAATCGATTTTCATATCTATATATCATTCTTCATATTTATATCATTCTAATATGGCCTAGATATTGACCATATCCTTTATCACCAAATATGAAGCATGAAAAAAAATACAAAAAATCCCACATCGGTTCCTCCTACGAGGAGGCATTCCTACTACAACTCCTACGAAGACAGACTCAAGATCCTTGCTAGACCGTTGAAGTTGCTAGAATAAAAACTGAGACCAGGTGACATAATCGAGGTGTAAAAAATACTTACACCCATGCAAGAGCCGTTGACTCTTAACACAAACCCTCAACTACGCGGTCACAGCTTGAAGCTGGACAAATCAGAGCACAAGATTAATGTACGCAAGCACTTCATCAGCAACAGAGTGGTAGAGGACGGGAACCAACTCATAGATACCTAATAACTAAAGCACCCATTTTAAACCGTTGCACACTAACCTAAACAACTAGTTTAAGAATTCCTTAAAATTGTCTTAATGCACAAACTAACATTCTTAGCATTGCAAGGAAGTGACTACCACCTTGGGAAAACTTACAAATAAAAAAAATGGCATTTTGATACATTTTTTAATATTTAACCAAATCAAATAATTTTCAATTGGTTACTGTAGTTAAAAGAATCACCTGGCCCGGCCTGGTTTACGCGCCCGTCGTCAGTAGACCTATCGCCTGGTGGCGCTAGGAAGTGGGCGAGCTTGTAAATTTATGTGCGTTGCAATTTGATGCAAGCCGTTACACAACGCCCTGATAACTATATGATTAGCTGAGCTCGGCTACATTGCTACACTCTACTCGCTCCTGTAATAGGGTGCAAAGTGATTATGTGAAAGATCAATATTTGACCCACTTATATGATCACTACAATTTCTATTCTGCCCTCCTTATTCAAAGGGCGGTAACTACATATGTGCCTTATATATAGTTACCGCCTTTTCAATAAGGAGGCCAGTATTCTATGTATTGAGATTCCTGGCCTTAATATTTGAGTTGTATACTTAATTTGGGCGATTTAACATGCTCATGCTTTTGGTGAATATAAAAGAAGAAGGTAATAAGGCTAAGATTTTTCAATAATCCGAAATTAAAATGGTGCGCTCGGAATCACTCTGACCCTGTGCATAAATTTAAGGTAAGATATTATCTTAAAGTATATGTGAAATGTATTGGATCCATTAAAATTGTAATGTCAGTATGATCTCATTGGTATGCTTGTTATTATGTCAGAATTCAAGTGACCTAAGCAAACATGAATGCTAAGGTCCATGTGGTCCTCTAAGCGGGTTTTTGTCGTATCTTTTTAAATTCTTAGCGATTGTTTAATTCATAAAAAAATCATTTTATAATCTTGAAAGCATTTCTGGAACGTACTTTTTGGAATGGCCTTCAATAACATCAGCGATTTGGTCTTTAATAATAGTAATAATATAATTGTTTCGGGTACTTTGTCCCATAAAATTGTAAATAATACTAAGGCACACATTAATATAATCCTTGTAATATCGTCCGGAAATATTTGCTACTATACGGCGAAGGAATACCGCCTTTTGTTTGCGCAGTACACCTAATAAATCAGTCTAACCGTTCTCCGCGAATATGCCAGACGCACTACACCGCCATGGCAGTCACATCATGCTGCGCAATGCATTGTTGTACTGCATACGCAGCGAGTTGAACGCTCGCTGCGTGTATCTGCACCACAGGTGACCGGTATAAAGCGCCTGACAGTATGCCTTGAACTGAGTAAGCTGGAGTTAGTGCAACATTCGCTAAACTAAATCACCACCTACCTGAATAGCACATTTTATCCATATCTTAACCTGCTAACTAGCTGCTTATTGCACATCTTCCATATTTGTTGTTTCGATAACCACGATTGCTTATCGGTTCCATTAAAAACGAATGCACAAAATAGTTTCGCACATTATTCAAATTCTAACCCAAGGAAAAACTTCTTTGTGAACAGAGTTGTAGAATCTTGGAACAAGCAGTCAGAGAACGTCATAGGAGCTGGAACTGTATGGATTTAAGAACCGAATTGACAAACACTTAGCAAAACTAATAAATAATAATTATAATTTAATAACGTAATATGGAAATAAGAGTCCCAAGTTTTCACTCCGGGAAAAAATAAATTCACGCATCAGCTTTAAGCTGCTAGTGACATTAATACGCCTTAAGCCTTAAGCTTCGAAGCAAACCGTTCAAACAAGTTAATTATTACACTGCTGCACCTTAAATAATTACCTTGGTTTATTTACGATACATTTAGAGAGGTTTCTTCTAGGTAAATATGCTGAAAGTAAATATTCGATAGTTTTTCTTGTGTTATTGGATATGGAACACATCCACCGTCATTATATTATTAGCCCATCATATCTCAGTCATATGGAAAATAAGAATCTTAGAATCTCTTCCACCAAGTACTGATTAGCTTAATCCTCACATTAAAGAGTATCTATTGCCATGTCGCTATCGATACCAGCACAAGATAATCAGCACTTTAATAATAAATGCCCTTTAAGTGTCGATTAAAATAAATTATTACTTGGTGAAAACCAGGTAATAATTTACTGACTTCTAAGATTTCACCCACCCTCTTAATAAATTTGAATGTGACTTTACGCTGAGTATTTTGCTATTAGTTAACCTATTACAAGTAGTACTGGCAGTCTTATTTTTGGTGATCGTCAGCAATGGTTCAGAATTTTATATGGATTCTGACCCATAGAACAGCACTAATTCGTTACGAAAAGCAGATAGAGAAAATGGTGCATGAAAGGACGAGGTCTTAACACAGGACCCCTTTAACATATGACCTCTGGCATGAGAAAATCTTTTTATGACCTATACTACTTTTTGTAAGAAAAATAAGTTATATTTTAATTATTTCCCGTGTATATATATTCAGTATAGTTAATTTTAGAATGACTGACTTTGATTATAATACTTTCTGATGTTTTAAATTTTAATTGTGATATATGAATTTTTGATGGAATGATTTTAATTTAAATGTTTAATGCATAATGTTAATTTTTATATTGAATTTCTTACTGTGCCTTAATCAAATTTTATTTAATAATTTGAATGCTAATAACTTGTAGAATTATATACTTACCTGTGTATAAACCTTGACGATGTGATAGAAGTGTACAAAACTAAAGATCACAAATAAACTCTTTGAATCTTTGAATCTTTGAGAATCTGCGTTACTAATCTGAGCTCTAAATTACGAACCGCCAAGTTTTATATCTGCGTCTGACCAAAACATTTTCAGATGTAATATTTTTACCCATTTCGACTAATCAGGTCGATAAATTATTTTTTCATCGGCTATGTTTTTCAGGAAAACACCTTTATTAAATTGTATGTAGTTAATGGATTCGACATTATCGTCGTCTCATTCATTTGAGGTTATTCAGCGACATCTACATGGAAGCATTATAATCAGATTTTAAATACAAATCATAAAAGAATAGGCCAATGTCCCATAGCAAAATAGACTTAGTGACGACAGCGATTCGGTTATTATTACAATGATTGCAATCAACATGCCTTAGCATAGGATCAATACGCGAAACCAGCGCCATCTAGTAGTAGATAAGAACAGCAGTGTGTCCATTCGAATATAATAGAGAAACTCGTGGGCCGACGTATTTGTCGGGGTAACTCAGCGGTAGAACAGTGGAAATGTAACACATAGGTCGTAGGTTCTAATCTTGCACTTCAAAATAATCAGCTTTTATTTTATTTTAGGATCCAATGTTATTTCCAAATCCATTGTAAAGAGAATTTCCCTCACGTGCGGTGAATAGCAGGGAAGGCTGCGGATGTGGCCCGCGGACGGAGCGCGGCGCGGGTGCGGCGCGGATGCGGCGGGCGGTAGGACCGCGGACGCGGTAGCTATATGGTGGCTTTCCTTCTCCGATGCGGAAATGAAGAGAACGTCTGGAGGAAATCGTGTGAACGAGTGAGCCCCGGAGAATTGAAGCGGGTTTTCCTTTTCCTGAGACTTTTTACCATGCTCGCCTCGCGTTTCGCCTTTGTTTACTTTTTTGCATATATCTTACATGTATGGGTTCTCTACCGAGTGTTTAACGTTCTGAATGAACGTTCTTTAATTTCGTCATGTCCTTCAGTATGGGTCACCTCATATGCCACAGCCTTGAATTGAAAATTGAAAGCAATTGTTTGCATATGAAGCTTCAATTTTTTTTCTTTTCCAATACCGAGCCTCACATCAGATGCCACGAAAGACAGGCTTTGCCGAGGTTGGAGGGCTAATACCCTCCAACCTCGGCATGGTTGGAGGGTATTAGCCCTCCATGGCTAATACCACACCTTCTGTCATGGTATTCGGCCAACACACCACATGGGAACTAGGTGCCATGCCAGGAACTTCCTTATATTGCACGGCTACATTGAATTGGATGGAAAACGCGGACAATTTTCATTGCCGCTTCGACCACCGTTCATCCAATGCGGTGATATTAACCCTACCACCGAGTAAGTAAGGAAGGGGACCTACAGTTTAACGTGGAATCCGAACCACGGCCAGCCTCTCACAACGGTCGAATGGTCACCCATCCAAGACCAGACGGGACCCAGCGTTGCTTAACTTCGGAGAGCGACCGCAGAAGTGTCTACTTTGTGTTTTGATATTTCCCTCTATGGGATTCACGCTAAATGTAACTTGTACACCTCATTATTTTTTTAACTGAGACTGTATGTAATTCCAATATGTGTAAAACAAAATATATATAACATCCCATCGAGAGCATATTTTTAAATATATTTTTTACAATTTTATAGTTTTAATTATTTATTACTTTATAGCAGTAAATAAGCACGTCAATTGCATGTGCATTCACCCTGGATTGTTATGGGTAGACTAAGGGCCGAATGTACGAAAGGGCAAAAAATCTAAATCAACGTCAAAGTATGATTAAACATGTCACTTTGTGTGGACAGTATGAAAGGAACTCTATGCGAACACGTCAGTGTTTGAACATTGATTAACTCAGCCATCTCTACGTGCAATCGGGGCTAATTCCTTGAAGAGCCGGAGGCGGATTTGTTAGACGGGTTGCCACGCTGCTTCGTACAGCCATCGGGGCGAGCCGAGTCCTCTCCCTTCCAAGCGCTAGCGGATGCGCAGAAACAAAACTGTATCGGATTTGGATCGGGGGGGACTCGGCTCGCCCTGGAGGCTATAACCAGCTTTATTTCATGTTACTATATGTTATCAGTTTATGTATTTGTAATTACGTATGTTGCTCTGTAGCGCCTAAAAAATAGTCATTCGGTTCGTCTCAATAAAACGATATTATCAGACTTTTTATTTAATTAATGTATTATTTCCTATTTGTAGAAAACCATGAAGTGACCGGAAGTCTGAATTAAAATAAGGACTTTAGCCTCTGAAGAAAAGAGGTGTATGTACCGAACCCATGTCACAATAGACCATGGGCATCGCTTCTTGGCTATATAAGTTGCTTGATTACTTTTTTCATTCTTACACCAAAATCATTTCAATTTGGCTACCTATTTATTTCCTAAGCTTTTCACGCGGCTCCGCCTGCATTAATGTTCGCCTAAAAACAGACCTTTTTTTCTGACCTCACTCATATTCAACCCGACTGCTTACCTCTCTGGTAGCGCAGGGCGATATCAAGTAGCATTTAGGTTGCGAAAAAAATCAACTCATACGAAAAAAAACCGCATCGAAATTGAATAAGTGGCGATTAAGACAGGATAGTTATCGAGACAGACCGCAGACATTGTAAGAGTTTGCTCTCCACCCGCACATGATATTTTTGTGAGAATTATCTATTTTAAAATATCTTGTAAGCAAAAAAAAAATAACAAAAACATGTGACCTACCAGACGAAGTTGCTGGTCTGTTTTTCATCGCCAGAGGTAGTCAAACCAACAGACAAAAATATTGTTGATAAATCCGAGTGTATAAATTACGGAGTAAATAAATAAACCGACACTGGGCCATCATTAATTTTTCGTTTATTATTTATTCATTTGTTCTTTGCCCAAAATCACATCTATATGCATTATTTTGTACCTTTTGTCGATATCAAGCAAACAGATGGGTAAGATATTCTACTGTAATCTAAAAGTACTTAGATTTAATTTGCGTCCTTACGGAAATGCAAGGGTCGAAAAAGCTATTGACACCTTGTTTAATTAAATTTGCGCTGCTGGGTTGAGTGAGAAATTTGGTTACCGCCGCACTTGATAGCGAAATACTCAGAAATATAATTCACCGTGTCGTTTTTGCGGTACCCTAGGGTAAGGCGAGTCCGACTCAAACTTGTCCGATTTATTTACAGTCACTCACCAAATATTCATCATGTAAGATTCGTCGCGTAGATTTCACTTTATTAACTAGACATTCCGTCCATGTTGATCATCAAATAAAGAAAAAATACACCAGAGTCACCGAATTACATACTTCTGTAATGGATTTTTCAAAAAATAACCGGTATTAGCAAATGATATAGAAATAAAAACGTTTTTTATATTTAAAATTTGAGAGAAAGATTCTTAAAAAAAATACGGATTGACGAAAAAGTTGACCAGAAATTCTCAGGCCAAGTAAGGATAAAGCTGTCCAAGCGCTGAACTACTCTGAACACGACTCACCCTCCCCTCACCCCACTCCACCCTCGCCTCACGTCCCCGCACCAGCTGCACTCATTTCACAATTCGCAATTGCATTTTATTGCTTTTCCATTTCCTTCGGGAGTTTCCTTTTTCTGCTTCCATAATTAAGAGCAGCGAGGCTCGCGATATGAACGCTGCGTTGTGTCCTTTGTTGAAGTATAGAATCGAGTCCTTCAGTATTCGATCAAATCAGTGGTTTCAATTCTTCCAACATAGTCTACAACGATAAATTCTGGTTATTTCCACATTTTCATAACAATTAGACCTGAACAACAAACTCAAGTCGAATTTAATATCTAGATATTGGATACAATCTGGTAAATTCTTTGATCATTTCGATCATATGGTGATGTTTCCAAGACATTGTGCGCACTCTAGACAGTTGTCAGGGCAGGGTATCCCGCTGTTACGTGATAAAATAACAAATCTTAGAGTTAAATGGAAAAATGGTCAGTGTTAAGGAAAGATATAATACTCGCAGATACTATTGGTCAGGTGGGGCTTTGGATTTCATCGATGCGCTGTCAAGTTGTCAAGCTGTCAAGTGTCAAGCGGAATGGTTTAGAGTTAAAGTAATCCCTTCATTAAAAGGTTATACAGGCAAACCTTGATGGTAGTCACAATTATGAAAGTATGCTCAATTGACAGTATTAAAAGAATGGGGTGGTGAAGCGCGGAACAACCAGACTTTTAACTGCTGTATAATGTAGGTTAAGGGATCTCTCCGACTTATATTCCGGGAGGTCACGACATTTTGGGTCACGATAAGGTAAATGGCTGAATCTGGGTTGACATGTTAGAGACCAACCCTCTAATGCTAAATATGTCGGTCTGCCCGTCCCAAGTGGTTGCGTTTTCTAGATTGGCTATATAAAATAGATGCTGGTATGTACCTGCTGATGAATATACTGATTATCTGGAAACATTGATACCTATTAATTATACAACAATAACCAGACGGTTACTTAATTAAATACTTAAATATACCTAAAGTTATATCTGTAACCTAAATCGCCTATAACTACTAAATGCAACCAAAGATTAGTTCAGTTTTTGTATTGCTAAGCAACTATGTATTGATACTTTCATGCATCGTCATTTGCATCCATTTACCTTATCATATGTACTTTTTGGCACCATAACTACTTTTTCAGGCGCCTTATCTACGTAACGCAACCACTTGGAACAGGCAGACTGACACATTTAGCTTCAGAGGGTTGTACTTTATCCCGTGAACCCAGTTTCAGCCATTTACGTTATCGTTACCATTTTTGTCGCGACCTCCTAGTCTATTAGGCCATACTCGTAATCCCATCACTGCCTGCTTCTTCCTGTTAGTACACATCCTATACGTTTGCTATACATATCAATATCACAGAGACTTGTCAGACATTACAATTTCGATCAACACTTACATTCACCGTCGGGTGGGTGAACGATACATTTATTTGGTTATAATTCCAAAACAGTTAAGCCATTACAATTGATGAAATTACTTTCCAACGCCAGCCTCGACCGTGTTCGCGTTTAATCGGATTTCTAACACAATTAATTCAAATATTAGGGAAATATGTATAGCCACTGATTATCAGGCAACGAGGTTTTTTTTTATGTGACTGGACATGGATGGCTAATACCACAAGTTCTGTCATGGTATTAGCCCAACACACCACATGGGAACTAGGTGCCATGCCAGGACCTTCCTTATATTGCACGGCTACATTGAACTGGATGGAAAACACGGACAATTTTCATTGCCGCTTCGACCATCGTTCATCCAATGCGATGGTACCAACCCGGGCGGGATAAACCCTACCACCTAGTAAGTAAGGAAGGGGACCTACAGCTTAACGTGGAATCCGAACCACGGCCAGCCTCTCTCAACGGTCAAATGGTCACCCATCCAAGACCAGACCGGACCCAGCGTTGCTTAACTTCGGAGAGCGATCGCCGAAGTGTCGCGCCACTGGGCCACATAGTTAACAAAACTTAATAAAACTATATTGACATTGTGTGTTACAGATATTGGCCCAGGCAAAAAACTAAGGCAACAATAAAACACTTCAACCACTAAAGATTCCAAACTACCTTTACTTTTATTTAATGTATTCATTTATTAAAATCGCAAACAAAGAAAGTATTATTTCAACGTTTCGCAATTCAGAAACTTAGACATTTTAAGACGTTTGCAGAGGAACGTTTCGATGCTAGAGAATTCATCAATTAAGGGGACTACTCGGCAACAAAGAAAGCGGCAAGTTAATGGCGACAAGAAAGTACTGGAAAAGGAAAGAACCCCACTCGCCGGCTTAAGGCGATGGGAAGTTAGTCGTGAGCGCGAGGACACAACAGGGGAAGGCCAATAAAGTCGGGTGTTGTTGTTTTAATAAGCCTCAGTGAATAATCAACGTGTTTGAGACGGAATGGGAGGATTGGATAAGAAATTAGGCTTCCGTTACGTTCGAACTTGTGCAGTTTCACGTGCAATGTTATTTTTTATCGAAGTCAAATTGTCTAGGAATAACTTAACATTTTGTTATATATTTTAAGATAATAGTGGAAGTAGGTGTTTCAGTGGCGAATGTAAGTATATTTTTAAATCGATCTGTTAGTTAAGTTGATAACCTGGTAACATACTCTTTTCTGCTCTAGAAGATAAGGATGAAAAATGTGTTTGCAATACTGAAAAGAAACGTTAAAAATAAAAAAAAAATGAAATTTTAAATGACATGATTTTTTAAAACTATCCATTTTGAATACAAGATTTTTAACTTCGAAATCATAGTTTTGTATGGCGGAAAATATGTTTTGGACGTAGAGTTTTTACAACTCATCTTGGTATGTCTTTGCGTGTAGTTAGTGTAGTTATCTGTGAATTTGAGATATGATGATACTGAGGAAATTTGAATTGTGGTATGAGAATAATTGAATATAGAATCCCTAGTTACATAACAATTTTGAATTGTAATGTTCATTTTAATTATGTTTTAAGACCCATATTTAGTTTTATTCGGTTATAGATAAACTCATTGAAATGTTGTATGAGTTAGGGTCTCATTTTCACAGTTGCTTAATTGGTAAGAAGGAAAACGTATTTCTTTGTATTGTGCTTACCGCTTCGTAAAATTCCTTGTTATACTTGATAAAGCTTTATTCTAAGGAAAAAATATATTGTTTATCTTTCGTTGTAACTACACTCTGAGAAGTCACAAATACATTCCCCAAGGTTTTTTTTTCTTTTCAATCTAGTGTGATTCTAGGACATACAATAATAGTTTTGTAACTAATAAAAAATACCTTTTCTCCTTAATTACTTAACTTTTTATCGTTTTACTTCTTGTTTAATATTTATTAAATTCAATGGACAGTAAACTGGACTCGCATGGTATGCGCATAACATTTCGGCAGTTCGATAATCACAGTAAATAACGAACAAGAACCTTTTCGTGAAATTAATATGTTTTTCCACGTCAGCTTAATCTGTGTTTGCCAAAAATATTAGCGTCTGCTAAGACATAACACACGTAATTGACGTTCACTGCTAATTCATAACCCATAATCATACCTTTTATTTCATATACATCACTATGCACGGTTCATGACAAATCGGTTGCTGTACTTTCGTTTTTTTTAACCCAACATTGATGGCTAATTTCACACCATCATTATATTTACAAACACAACTAATTTCCGAAGAATATTATTGTATCGTTGCAGGCCACACTTTTCTGTTATATGAGAAATACATTTTCAACTAGATGGTAAACACGGTTAATTTAATTTCCATTACCGCTTCGACCGACGGATGGTTAACTCCACAACTACGTCAATTATATTAGCTCGACGAACCACATTCCCGGATATAGGCAATTTGGTTTGTTTGACGCATGGGGGCCGTTGTATGACTTCAAAAATAAATCGAAAAGGTTTGTTATTTTTATTTATTTTATAAAGGTTTGTCAACAGGTTGACATTTACATATATACAGCCATATTAAATACTAGGTGCGGTATCCGGCTCCGCTCGGGTCAATATGGTGTTGGACTGATGTCTGTTTTTATTTATTTCCTGGACGAAAAACCCACCAAAAGGCTGGTCCAGGACAATAGATGGCTCCTTATATGAATAAAAACCGTTTCCAAAAATCCGTTGCGTGGTTTATAAGAAGTAAGCGGAGAACCAAAGGCAGAGAGCGATTACCCCCCAAGCTACCGCCTCGGGGCACTTCTGTTTGTATGACAGGTACATCTTAACGTGAGCGGAACTGAATTTTATTATTCTGAACTAGCCTATACTGTGTCCCTTGTAATTAAATATACGTGTAGTAAGTTACATCCAATTCGGATGATCGGTTAAAGAGTTATGGCGGAACATACATACATACATACAGAAATGATATCTAAAAATTTACTTTTAGTATCATACATAGAGTCTAGAAACGCAGTATCTTATAAAACAAAGCAACTTACTCCATGACCATACCTTACAGATTTATTATTAGTATATAGATAACAGTGTGCAGAATAACAGGCAAATACAACCTGCACGTTGAGAAAAAAATGTTTTATGTAAAATTTTAAATTTATTTTGAACGCATCAGCCGCACAAAAAAATCAGTGAATTTAACTGCAATTCCGATAATAACAACCGTCTTGAAGCGTTAAAATAGAGTCAACTAAGTAAATTGGTTACTCTGAGTGAAAACAGTTAGTCCTAAACATTAAATGTTACTGTTTATTTCAATTGTTCTTTTAACTGTGTGCAATAACTGTTATCTCATACTTTCCCTAACTGAGTGAAAACTGTTTCTAGTTTTAGTATTTTTTCAATTCTTATTTACGTCTGATATTCAGTAAAAAGGTGCAGTCCAATCTGTTAAAATTACTGAACCTTTTAAAACTGCACAGTCGCACGCCTAATTTGTAGTCAGCCGTACTATTCAATCGGTTAAGATAACCGTTTCAAATTCATCTGATCTGTCACACGTGTTATTTTTACCATGCGGTACTGTTCAATCCGTTAAAATAATTCTGGCGCATTAAGAGATACTAGGTAATACATATGGGAAATACTTTAAAGTAAATGACTGAATTTTAACTGTGCTAAAACAGTAAACTATTGGACATCTTTTTTTTCAGTGCGAGGAACACAACTCGCAGGGTACAGCGCCATCAGGCTCATAGATTTTACAAAGGCTTAAGGCTTTCCGCAAAACAAAAAGGCTCGCGTTGCGTACGTCGCGTAAAGGCTGGTTGGGAGGCAGCGGCGCGAACAAATAAACAAAGGGCGAAGAGTTCGAAGTAGGCGCGAGCGAAAAAACAGGCCTGGGAACTGAGCGTGTGACGCGGACGGGCAGGGGCGAATTCAGGGATAACATGTATTTTTCAGTTTTGACCTATAAACGTCTTCCCAAACCTCCAGGGTTTCTACTATTTGTGTTTTATTCTTTATTCGTCATTCACATAGTAGTACATTACACTTGAAATTGCTAAAAAAAATACATTGGTATTTCATACATCTTTTCGCTATAAATACACAACAGACACCGCCTACCGAAAGACTTAAGACCTTGATATACAATCAATATGCTTGATAATAATAATCATATAAAATTAAAATAATATAATTATTATTTCAGGTGCAAAATTCAGAATATTTAATAGTTACAATGTTAAAATATTTAAAAAAATATGTAAAGATATTTTAAGATAGTTTAGCAGGTCAGCTCTGGACCACTCAGTTGTCCTTACTATTTTTATTTTTGGAGATCTCTTTAGTTCCTTGATTTCATCAATAAGTCCTATCAGATTACGATCGCCCCTTATTTTTTATAGCATGTAGCATCATCAATTCGTATATTTTGTATTTTTACGTTCATTGATTAAAGTCGTAATAGTCGTAAATAACTCGAAAGGTCATATTATTAGCCCAATTCTTCCCGAAGGAATAAAGTGCCATGCCAGGACTTTCCCTTTATGATCACGGCTGCTTTGAACTGGAAAGAAAACACTGTGTGTTTCATTTCCGACATTTTCCGTTTTGGAAATCGTTTCATTCAATGCGATGATACTAGCCCGGCAGGCTTACCTTATGACTTAGTAGAAGGAGCCCTATATTTTGAAGATTTCTAACTATTAAACAGCCCACATTCGTGACGAAATGCATTTATGCAATGTATTATTTGCCATATTACCCATATTATTATTATTTTAACAATTTTTTATTTATATTTTGCCACCCGAACCATTTGGTGTCCATATTATGGTTATGATGCGTGTAGTATTAAATTATTCAATAATAATAATAATAAAAGCCGTTTATTTGAACCATACAGATTTGTTACATTTTTTTTCTTACAAATAAATTGAATTTTAAATTATTTTTTCTTTTCTTCCTTAAATTTAGCTAATTCCCCACTGCAGGGTATAGGCCTCCTCCATTTCCTTCATTTATTCCTATTCGTGGCTAGGTCAATCCATTTTCTTCCTGCCACCCTTGTAATATCGTCCTCCCATCTATTTCCCGGTCGCCCTCTTGTCTTACTTCCATCTCGCGGTTTCTATATGGTTACTCTCTTTGTCCACCTTCCGTCTTGGAGCCTCATTATGTGTCCTGTCCATTTCCACTTTAGTTTTGCTACATGAACTACACAGTCTTTAAATTTGGTTTTTAGTCATATAGGTGTTCCTAATTTTTGTGACCTTCTGATTCCCAGGACACTTCTTTCCACTGCAGGCTGGCATACTCGTAGTTTCTGTCGTGGTGAGTGACTATGTTTGACTTCCATATGTCAGTATTGGTAGAGGGCATGTATCTATGACCTTGGACTTGTATTTGAACGGTAGTTCTCCTTTCATTACTTTCTTAAGTGACCAGTACCGCATCCATGTGTTGTTTATGCGTCTGTCTATTTCTTGCGATAGTCTGTTCTCAAAAGATATCAATTGACCAAGCTAGATGTACTCCTTTACGTACAATATTTCCTGTCCTCCGATGGCCGTGAGCTTTTCTTTCCTAATTGTCAGCATTTTCGATTTTTCCATATTTATCTCTAGCCCATGTATCGTATCTCATTTTGTAGATCAATAATATTTTTTTGAGCTCTGTTGCTGTCTCTGCCATCAGTACTACATCATCCGCAAACTTCAAGTGGTTTATAATTTGCTTATTTATACTTAATCCTAGTGATTTTCAATTAAGAAAAAAATATGCTTCAGGATAGCAGAGAAAAGCTTTGGAGAAAGTGGATCTCCTTGTCATACCCCTCGCTGTAATGAGAACTCTGGTCCTTCTTTATCCAGTCTGACGAAAGCTGCGCTAGATTCATATATATATTTAATTATTTGTATGTATCGTCCATCTAACCCTTTATCTGCTAAAGCCTCTCACATGCTTCCTGTTCTACCGTTTCAAATGTTTTTTTAAAATCTATGAAGCAGATATAAAGACTTTTGCCGTATTCTTTGTGCTTCTCAATTATTTGATTCAAAATGTGTAGGTAATCGACTGTTGAAAATCCAGATCTGAATCCTGCTTGTTCATGCGTCTATTCATCGTCCAATCCTTTTGTTATGCGGTCCAGTAAAATCTTAGCAAATGCTTTGTAGATATTTGACGTCAAACGAATGGGCCTGTAGTTTTATATGTCTCCTCTGTCTCCTTTCTTGTAAAGGATGGTTATGGTCGATTTTGTCCATTGTTTGGGTATTATATTGTATAGTATAGTATAGTATGGGGTACATTATTTACGAAACAATATTGATTCGATACAATTTTGTATCAATATTAACGAGGGCTCTGTACACTCGAACTGTAGTTAATCATTATTTAACTGTAGGTTTTGGTCAAAATCTCATACAGGAATCTTTTTTATACTTTCATATTCAGGTTGATCTCAAACCATTGTACTCTTAACTTTCTGTAGGTGGTAGCAATATAGTTAATATTATATAGTTTTTTTAGCTATATGTATTTGGACTCTTTGTTAAGTGGTCACTGTAGTAGTTATAGTATTAAAATAAAAAAAATATAGTATTAAAACTATACCGTGCAAAGGTTTCACATTTTTTTCATTAATCCAATGGAGTAGTGCATCGCTTTAAGTTGCTTGCTTGCGGTTACGCTATTTTCGGATCTCCCCTTTCTCTAAAATATGAATGAGAGAAGTCATGAGTGTATTCCGCATGATGCTCGTGAACCGGTGCACGAACATCATGCCGGGGGGAGACTGACTTATTCCAATTGGCAACATGTTAGATGGCGGGCATGGTCTTTATAAAAAAACTGGTATTTGCATACGACATTCTTTTTTTTTTGCCATCAATTTGTAAGCAAATGCTTTTCTAAACTTAGACTAAGTCAACGTTAAAAAAAATCCAGGGAAGTTTCTTGCCAGTTCATCGTCGCTGTAAGTGCTGAACTTGCAAATGATAAAATATGACAAATCTAAGTTTAATTTACTGTCTATGGATGATGGATGGACATTAAAGAAAGAAAACAAAAGCGGAAAATTTACGGGACAAGGATTTTAACTCATTAACTTTGGCATATAAAGGTTCCGTTTCTTTACTATTAGGAATCTGCATATTTTATTTAAAATTATTTACATTATTACAAATCAAATATTTCTATCTTCACGAGGCAGTTCGTTCGGCCGTCTATATTTTATCTTCATAAATCCAATAGTAGTTGTATCGTGTCAAGTTATGCCATCGAAAGTTTCCAAAGAGGATTGTTTTAGACTACACGCAATGAATGTATCGTTTCACACAACCTGCAAATGTATAGTTAAATTCGCTAAGAATACAAATACAGCCAGAATAATTAGCGAGGGTGGGAACGTGTACTCGTGGTGTGAGGCTGCGGTGCCCCCGATTCGTCTCTGTCGCGCAGTCGTTGGTACCCGGACTGGCCAGGACTAGCGGCTGGCTAGGATTAATGGCCGAAGCAATTAAAGTAGTAAACACACACACCGTGTTGCGCGAGTTTGCTAACCATCGCTTAGGATGAAACGCCCCACGCAATATGACAACCTTTGTTTATTCCCCATTTCACGAAATTACCTTGGCATATACATATGTATTAATAAAATATTTTTTTAATATTAGAAAAGATACGCCGTTAGTGTTAAGAAGAGTTATTTAAAAAAAAACTTGATAATTTTATATTTTATTATAAATACAATATATACTTGTGTCTATATGTTCAAAAAATTCAAATTGTGGAACAGGCAGATATGAATACGTTTTATATTAAAAGCCTTGTTCGCGTGTATCATGTACGAACCGCATTGAGACAGATACATATTTATTCCATTTGTACTATTAATCAAGATTGAGCAGTCTTGTTCGCGTGTATCATGTACGAACCGCATTGAGACAGATACATATTTATTCAATTTGTACTATTGATCAAGATTGAGCATAATTATTGTTTATTGTTGCCAAATGGATAATGAATGCGACATGTGTTCATCTCAGTTTATGTTCTCTTCTTGCACCTAGTTCCCATGTGGTGTGTAAGGCTAATAGAGGATAATCACTTTGATATTAGTTATCCATGTCCAGGGACATTAACAAAAAATTAGACATCTCCATATTATACCGTTGTAAAAGCAGAATTGAAAAAAAAAAACTATTTACGGTATACATTAAATACAGTTGATAATTCATTGTAGCTAAACATAAACATTAATGATTTAATCTATTTTACGTAACTAATAGCTTAGTCGAGTATAGAATCAACATCAGCCGGGTCGGTACGCACAGCTCCCCAAATGCCACCCTGTACTCCCACCGCAACTCCTGGGAGAAGAAATTAGTGCGACCGGCACCCTACCAGGGTGCAAGGCTTACCCCACCCAGCCTCCTCGGCCGTCATAGATCTTAGCAGGAATATAAGAGTAAATGTTTCGGAAAAAAGATAAATACGATTACCAAAAAAAATAAATTATATGTGTATTTCAGATGTTTTCAATAACTTTATCTTAATTCCAGTTCATCATTCTCATCAATAATTTTAATTTATACAAAATATACATGTAGTTATAGTAAATATCTTATAAATAAAAAAACATCTTACTATGTCGTTTTATATAAAAAAAAAAAACAAATACATATTTCTCATAAAATAAAATAGTTTTTGCCAGTCTTGTTTAAGATTAATGTTGTTGCCAAAATGTACTAATGTTGTACACTCACTACTATTTTGAATACATTTATCTATTTCTCTCAGATGTTGGAAAGATGCCCATAATACTAGCAGCATTTCCGCGCTATACAGCCAAGCACATTCTCTATAAGAGAAACTATCCTTCTCGGCTATCTCCTGTCGATTCTACTACTAATTTTCCTAGACGAGAGATTATTTTTTTACCCTATAGACAGATGGGCCTGAAGCTGGGCTTTTAGATTTTAGCCCCAATTTATGAAACATTCAATCGGATTGTATTATTGCATTGGCGCATGAAAATGTATCTTATTGCAACAATACTTCTCATTCGAATGTAGCAGGTTAAAATTAATTATTTTTTTAATGTATTTTTTTTAAAAACATCTATGTAAATTTCCTTCTAAGTCTATGTCTTGAAGTATTAAATAAATACCCTTTACACTAAACATATCAAGCGTATCTATGTAAAAGCTTATATACATCGACGTCCGAACAACGATAACGACTAAAGGAAACTAATAAACAAAGCGGGAAAATGTGTCTACTTTCCTCCCGTGAGAACAGTGAGGCGTGCTGGGAAAGTGAAAACTTAACCAATTCGACGAACCCAAGAAAAGCACATGTACAAGAACTTGATACTTCAACCTGCATTACACCATAAATATTTTGTTTAGAATCAACTTTATTGTTCTCCAGTGTCCTTGCCACATCAAGGATACAAATAATACAAAAGGATGGCTATTTATTTATTAACATTCGATCTTTGTAAATTCATCATTGTAAAAACACGATGCACTAGCATTAATTAATTCAATTAAAACAATATATTAAAAACAATACAGCAATCAAATTTCACTTATATTCAGTTTCTCTTTCAATGTCTAGTAATTATTATTATTCAATTACATAAAACAATACATTATATTATAGATTAGTTATAATACGAATATAATACGAATTTGTTGTGAAGCAACGTTTTTAATTACCCATTTTGACGTCTTGTTTATATTGTCTTTGAAAACGTATTTTTATTATGTAACTGATCAAAATAATATTGTAAATAAAATCAATTTAAAATCTAGAAATCGCTATCTATCATAAGCTAAAAAGTAAAATAATAAATAAACAATGATTTTTCAAGCCAACGTGTATCTTGTTCTTTGATATGTCTTCTATAATTTTCTTAGTTAATAATTTATTTTAATTTAATTCATAATAGATGCCACGAACATTTCGGAACACAGTTATAACGAATGTCCGTTAGACTGTTAGATTGTTTTGAGAAGTAAGTATGTACATATATAAAGAGGTTAGCAGTAACGTAAGGTAGCGAGGAGTACATAGTCTTTTTAGCAATTCCGACGACTCAGCCAATCGTAATAATGAATTTAGACGGTTTTATGCCCGTGCGCAAGGCACTTGACTTTACGACCTTGCCCCAGGTTTATAGGCCGTAAACGCCGTGCCACCTGCGCTCGTCCAATCGCTAACTCCACTTTAGGGTCTCGTGACCTTATCTACAGAGTAAAAAGTCGTTCGCAAACAAACATTCATCAAATATTTGAACATGCTCGTCGACTCTATGCTAGCATGAAACCTACATTATGCAGCGTATAAACGTGCTTAGGAAGGTATACACTAATTTTGTTTAGGTTGTGATTTTTCCATAGGCTTAGAATATAAAGACATACAGAGTCAACTGACGGGTGAGACCAAAATCGTTTCATGCAAAATGTACTGAAATTAATTTTTTTCCTCAAAAATGTTCTTTCTAATTAGCTATGTAGCTTCAAAATAATGATCTGAAGTTATGTTTTACGTTTTGCTTTGAAATTTTGAGGAAAAGTTAAGAAATTTGATCGACAAAGAATTGAGTTGACTTGACCCAACCCTTATTTACAATAAATAAGGGTTTGTATCCGGGTTTACCTTCACTTAATGATCTATTAATTCACAGGTTACCATGCTTTAAGGAAAACTGGTATAGGTACTTAAGTTGACGTCTCACTCCCTAACATTTTTTTTTATCTTGTTAGCACAGCGCGCGTCTATGGGTATTTCCGTTTAAGACAACTTTGTACAATTATAAATGTAACATTTGTTGGTGTACTTACTTTTCCGATAAGGCTTTGATGTCTAATTTTAGGGTGCTATAGTTTCCAGTCTGAAGACGTATTCGGCTTTCAATATTTAAAAAGGCCATACAATTCGGCAAAAGAAGGAAAAAATCCGTACGCAAAGCTCATATTCCCAGAATATTAAATCAGGCATGAGTATCTTTATAAATTTAGTGTGGTTGCTGCTTACGCCGTATTCCGAGAAGTGGTGATTGCAATGTGTTACGCTTCCATGAATAATATTGAAAATGTTCTACATTTATTCAGAAAGAAACGGTTACTTTAGCAGCCATTAATTTGGTGTTGCGGTCACAAAACATGAAAATATGCTTGCGCGTATGAAAATGGTCGACGGAGAAGTGATTCTTAGTTATTTATTGATATCGCTTTGGACACCAAGTGCCCCTAAGAGTTAAGATCAGACAGTGATCGAACAGGTTGAAAAGTATGTATATCTCGGTCAAATTCTGCGGCTCGGAAGACAAGGAATGGCTGAGGTCTGACCTTCCGCAAAATTTAAAGACCCGAATATATTACCAGTGCGTCCTACCGGTTATGACTCTGATGGTCACCGTTGTCCAAAGGTTGAAAGTTGCAAAGCGAGCAACGAAGCGAGCCATGCTGGAAATATCGCTATGGGATAGGGTGTGTAACGAGGCAATCCGCCGACGTACCAGAGCAGTCGATATTGGACACCGGGTGCCTAAGCTCAAATGGCAATCACGTCAGCCGAAGAGACGACGACCGTTAGAGTAACCGTGTCCTACACTGGTGGCCGTGGTTAGGAAAACGGAGTGTGAGAAGACCACCCGCCGGGTGGGACGACGACATCGAGTGCGTCGGCGGAAAGCAGTGGTTCCGTACCTCTGAGGGTCGGGAGGACTGGAGAGAAATTGAAGAGGCGTATGTCCAGCATTGGACGCAAACACGCTGACTGACTGACTGACTGTATGAAGAATACGATGATATTTATGCTGTCTGCTTTAATAATTAAGTTCAACAATAGTCTTAAAACTTTATTTAACCTGTTACATTGTGTTTTTTGTCATATGTTGAAAATTTGCACTCAGTATTAGACACTGTTCAGAAATGCCGTGTTTGACTGTAATTGGAAAACACACCAGGAATGTAATCCATATATCTGTTTTTATGTAAATATTTTTTGGTTGCCTTACCTGTAACAAATAAATCAATAAATAAATAAAATGTTAAAATTTAGGACGTGGTCAAACTACTGACGCTACAACATTGATTAACAAGAGTTCCTTCATGCACCGGGCGGATACAGCTGTGTGTACGTACAGTGAACGAGTGAACGAAATCCGCCCGCCCGCGCCGCTCCGCACTAGATACCGATCTCGAGGACGCGACAAGGTGCAGAGAGAATTTCCTCCCTTCATTGCGCTTTGAGCCAAAGTTTTCGCCTCGGGCAAGGCGGCGGATTAGTTAGAAGACAGGGTTAAGTTTTTCCTTAATGCAGGATTGAATGCCTTTTCTTAAGAGTTCATCTTTTCTAAACTGCTTTGTTTTTACATCTGACTCTTAACCAACTTTCCGCTGGAGTATATGTAATTAGTATGTCTTCTACTTTAAATGTTACCGAATATTTTGCAAGTTCCACATTATAGCAAACTTGATTTTATAAACATCGTAAAATTATTATAAATATTTTTGAAAGACAACATTGGTAGCTGCTGCCGAATCGGTCAGATTTTTAGTTGCTTTATTAAACGGAAACTTTCAATTAACAAAGGTCTCATGATTGTCCGTCGAACTGTACTTATCTTGATCTTATATAATCTTACCATTCTTATTAGGAAACCATTGACCTTTTCCTCGCGAATACAATTTTAGAAAATACTTGATTGAGAAGAAAAACTGAATACATGAAGCATATCTATCCAATCCAAAAATGGCAAATTTTTTTTTATGTGACTGAACATGGATGGCTAATACCACCCTATTCTGTCATTGTATTAGCCCTACACACCACATGGGAGCTAGGTGCCATGCCAGGACCTTCCTTAAATTGCACGGCTACATTGAACTGGATGGAAAACACGGACAATTTTCATTGCCGCTCCGACCATCGTTCATCCAATGCGATGGTACCAACCCGGGCGGGATTAACCCTACCTCCTAGTAAGTAAGGAACGTTTAACGTGGAATCCGAACCACGGCCAGCCTCTCTGAACGGTTGAATGGTCACCCATCCAAGACCAGACCGGACCCAGCGTTGCTTAACTTCGGAGAGCGATCGCCGAAGTGTCGCGCCACTGGGCCATTGAGGCTGACAATTTAGTTTCAACATTTTGATTCTGAGGAAAACTTTTAAAAATAAGAGACATCTTTCAGTAAAACATTTTTTCTAAAACCTAGGTAAATATTTTTAAGATTTATAATTTTATGTTTACGTTACAAGTGGTGCCTTTATGATCGATAATACCAACAACTTGAGTTAAGACTAGTATAATCTCTCGTGAAAAAGCATCTCTTCAAAATCATGTCCATTTCCCAGGACTGATCTAGGTCACCGAACTCGTCGTGACCTAAATATTAACTTCCTGGCCAAGCGGTTGATCTGTAACTAATCTTGGGATTAACTCGGATCCTTGCACCGGATCCTGCGGGCGGCAGCAGCTAACCACCGCTGGGAGCGGCAGAGTGTGATATCTGATCTCAGCATTACGAACTCAGAATTGTATATGAGCTAAATATAAACGAGATGCTGAGGTTCCCGTTTCCACTCGGGTCTTTTTAGTTTTTCAATAAATGGTCTAAAAGTCATGTCATGGTAATAGCCAGTCATTTCAGAGTGGTCAGTCTGAGTTCTCACCTAAATTGGCGTTTACGGCAAACCATCGACTGGCGTTTTCCGTGAAAATGTCAAACTCCATACAAGTTTTTACTTCTTCAAGCTGTCAAAGTCAAACTCGGTCTTCCGATTTGTATGAAAACGCGGAGTCGGCGTAAACGGCAACGTCGACGCATTTACGGCAACGTTGAGTAAGCTGACAAATCAAACTCGGCCTCGCAAATCGCGCTCTTTAATTTCTCTATACATACATTTGAAAATGCCAGTCGCTCGGTTTGCAGTAAACGCCAATTTAGGTGACAACTGGGACTGCAGGCTCAGGTTCCATAAATAAAAAGAATAAGATATCATTACGGTAGTCCAAAGTTTGCTGCGCCTAAGTTCATATAACGTAATTTTTTAGAAAGTCAACCTAGACCCGAGCAGAGCCGGGAACCTTAGCTAGTTTAGAAATATATTTTGGTTGATAATTCAACTCTTTCAAAGAGTTGGTCTGCGGTAGTATATAGAAAATAATATCTCATTAGGGCTAAGAGCAGTTTCGCAAAATTCTCTGTATGCTTCATTTGTTGCAGGCCCCTGAGTCATTAAGCACATATAAAGTTCCTGTAGCCAATATGTTAGGTAGTTCATTTAGTTATTTATGCATTTCAACAAATTTAAAAACAAATAGGCTTTCAGGCATTGATTAAGACTGTAATACTGTTTCTATGAACATTTAAATCGAAAAGTTTCGTTTTGACACTCAGTACTGTTGACTGCATTCTGTTTTTCTATAGTTGTCGACCTCTGCAGACAAAATTTCCTAACAATAAATTAAATTAAACATAGGCGTATTGAATTTGTTTAGTTTTTATTTAATGTAATCACCTATGTACCCGCTGGTATATTGATTCATGTTTATATAATAGAGGTATTGATTTTGTATAAAATGAAGGAGTTGGAAATTTAATCCTGGTTATTTGAAACCAAAAAGAAACGAAAAAGTGAAAAGAAAGAGAGACAAAAAAAACTCTATTGATTTAGCCTGTGAGAGAATGAGATATAATGCATTATGCAGTGCTTCCTATTATCTCGGTCTTCTATTTCTAAAAGTTTTACTTCGGCAGCCTGAACTTAAAATTATGATGATTTTTGGATTATAAAATAAAAAAAAATCGGGATCTGATCCAAATGTGCTATTTTTAAAAGTCAAACTTTTGAAGTTGGATTACACAAACATCAAAAATCGAATAAAAGTGAACTCTTCAACCTTCACACGGTCAACATAAGGTCTCCACCAAGAACACCGCCAAGGAAACTTGTTCTCGACTTAGCCCGAACATATTCCCTAATTAATCAAATAAGTGAGTTGTCGCATGAATCCTAGCGGAAAATTAGACTCGGTTCGTATTCAGCTGGGGGCGGGTGTTGCTTGTCTTTTGATTTAGTGCGTGTCGTCATTCTCGTGAGACGCCTTTCCTGAATCATGAGTAAAATATATCACTGTAGACTAAACCAGACCAGTTTAGCTGAGCCAGGAGCGCAGGATTACCATATCAAGTTCTAAGATATCAAGTTAATAAAAACTTTTCGGATACACATCAGATATTTAATAAATTCGTACAGTACAATAAATGCACATCACAAAGTAGTTTGGGTGCCAATAGTTGTGGGTGGTTTAATGTGGAAACCTGAAGCTATAAGAAATGGCGGATTAATCAAACTTTGCCAAATATCTTGTCAGTTCTTGTTTGCCAGAGCCAATAGGATCGGCAGAAATAAAACGACGAATCCGGTTGTGTCCGAGTCTAAAGGAATTAAAAAATATATATAACTGAAACTCCTGACCGCTCTGATATTTGTTCTTTTATGAGCAGATTTTAAAATTTGAACTAAAATTTGAATTTTCTGAATTTTAAATCAAATACGAAATACAACTTTTCCACGAGTAAAATTAACAAACTGTGGTAATACCGGATAAAAATAAAAATAAAATTCTGAAATAAATCTATTTTTTAACAATTTAGAGCTTACATACGTAAATAAACGAATTAGTCAATGTCTCACTGGACTAGAATTATACTTAAAATATTCTTCTGAAGTCTCTGGATTGTCTTTTTCTTTAAATATTAATTCTTTAATTATAAATTAAGCGTTAATTATTACGCCATCTACACAAATTCTCACGACCCGCATGCACACAATTCTCGCCGGATGTTTGTCTACACTTCTCATTAATAGCCGAATAACATATAGCTCCGTGGCGTGGCCTCTCATGCCATAAGTCTCTGGTTTTATTCCCGCCCGTTCGTGGACAACTTTATTTCTCTTTCTGTATTGGATACGCGCATTTCAACTGTTCCACGGTTCGGAATCCATATTAAACTGAACGTCCTCTTACTCTACTAGATAGTACGGTTAAGTTTGTTTGGTTTGGTATCCTCGCATTGGATAAAAAGAGATGATCGAAACGGCAATAAAAATGACATTTTTTCCATGAAGTTCAATGTATTTAGCATGCTCATAAAGGGAAGGTCCTAGCATGGCACCTAATTTCTTCAGGAATGAGGTTTTTTAGGCTAATATCATAACGGGGTTATCGTATTAGCCACCAAAAAAAATATTAACCAATGTCTCACTGCGTTATCAATGTTCTCTGAAGTCTTGTCACAATCTTTATTTATTTTAGCCTTAATTATTACGCCATCTTCACAAATTCTCACTACCCGCATGCATGCGATATTTTCCGCATATCTACCCTACTTAATTACGGGGCAAGGCATGTCACAAGGAGGTCGCACTATGTACCATCAATACTATAACCCCGAGAATCCTATTAATTGCCGGCTCCCGAAGGTTCCCCTAACCCCCACCCCAAGTACCTCACGAACTCACTCTTGGCGCACAATTTGATTTATAACCCTTAAAATTAAAGTTGCTAAGAGCGGAGCCTCCGCGCCGCGGCCCAATTTAATTCGCAAACTTCCCGCGAACTTCGCAACTTGGGCGGGCGGAAGCTCTCCTCGGGAGCGCACCGGACATATTTCGATGCGAGCTATTTTATTAGATCATTTTGGACCATTTCGTTGAGTTCTTAGCAGGTCGTCATTGGTTCAAACTATTCCTTTCAATGTGGGCAAATTTTGAACATGTTTGAAAATTAGTCTGTCATGTAAATTCGTCATGTTTTTAATGTAACAAATATGAGCCCAACACACCGCATTCCTGAAATAATTAGGTAACATGCCAGAAACTTTCCTTTATGAGTTTTTCAGTGCAGCTTCGACCAAATTTTCATCCAATGCCATGATTTCAATCCGGTCGCGCTTAACCCTACCACCTGGTAAGAGAAGAGGACTTACAGTTTTACATGGATTTCGAACCATGGAACATCCCACAATGAAAGTGTTGCATTGTCAGAGTTGGGACGTGAACCAATGACATCTGGCATGTAGAGCAAATCCACATGCCTCTAAGATACACGCCGCTTAGAGCCGTGTCATTAAAGAATACAAACGAATATTTTTCAATCGCAAAATACCATCGGCTTTTAAATTTTCCATTATTCACATCCAAAGCTAGACGATTTTTGAGTCCTAGCTAATGGACATTAAAGAAGAGGACAATTTTCCCCTTCTATTATCTGAGGGTGCGAAGGTGTGAAGCGGCACAAACCGAGAGAGAAAGGCTTCTCATTAGTTTTCTCTGTTCGTTGACGAGTCTCATCCCTGCCCCTACCCTGCCCCTGCCATACCCCTCTTCACGACCTTATCATAAGGCTTAACGTGCGGGGACACTTCCTCCCCTTGTACGGGGTGTGTTATAAGAGCATCGTCAATGCCACATATTATTATTTTGTGCCTGAATAATGTTGCTGTTGGGTTTCCTTCATAGCTGCTAGGAGTTATATACTGTATTGAAATTACCACGATAATCTAGTATCATAAAGCGCTTGACTAATTATTACATTTAGCTAAGTTTTAATTATTGAGTAAATTTGCCGATTGTATATGCCATAAATTGTAAGCTGAATGTATGTTTGCTGTTGTTCTTTTTATGCCCTAATGTAAATGTTTATTTTATATGCTTAAAATAAGAAAAAATGACCTGACTGTGTGCAGCTTGTCTACCAATTTTACGAAATGAAATACAAATACAAATTGTAAATGACTGATACATGGGTACTACAAGGATTGAAATAAAAATCACTTGAAAACACTTCAACTCACTTCTTTACTTGACGGTAGCCCACGTCACACACTTTGATGAACATGGACAAACTTTCATCGTTAAATAATCATAAAGTTAACTTACAAGCGGTACTATTGTTTCTAGTTCCTATTAGAGGAATGTGCGTCCGAAGCGTATTTTTCGCGATTCGTACCTTGTAGGTTGTGGGTTGAAATCCCCGCCTCGTTCATTCACCACTTTAGTTCTCTCTCAGTTGGGTAAGTCCATTTCGTTACGACTCCTAGCTGCATGGTTTGGATTCCGTGTAAAACTGTAGGTTCCCCTACTAGGTTGTAGGGTTAAGTCCGTCCGGGCCTGTACCATCACATTGGATTAAAACAGGGTCGAAACGGCAATACAGTTCAATTTGGTCCTGGCATATCACCTAATATCTTCGGGAATGCGGTGTGTTGGGCTAATATAATGACGGTTGGTGATGTGTTAATCATTCATATTTAAGTAAATAAAAAAATGTTGACCAAAATATCTATCGATATTAAAAATCACTTACAAAACTTAAAAAGACACTAAACACTATCGCTTACAGCTTGTCTGGTACCTTGTCAGTATGTGATAGATAATATTATTTCAGGATCAGCTCAGCAACAGATCAGTTAATGATTCTAACCACCAGGAATTAGTTGCTCAGTTAGCGAGTAACCATATCGCCTTTTTTCAAATCCGTGGCAAGGCTATATTCTGGGACGCTACGTGTGTTGAGATCGGGCTAAGCCACGCTTCTTATGCTGAGATTCATACACCTTCCTCGTGCTTGGCTTAGCCAAAGTATACCTTCCGACTGTAAAATTTGACATTCGTTCCATACATTTTATGTCAAAACTGACAGTCGGAAGGCATACTTTGGCTTAGCCAAGTACAAGTAAGCTCTATGAATCTCAGCATCAGTGTAGCGGCTGTTGCTAATACTGTCACAACCATGAGTTGTCCAGGTTGACTTTGTTTAGTTCCGTGGCGTCAAGGCAATGCCTCTCCGTCATGGTATCTGGCCATGGTAAATTCTTTTCACTCATCCAGGCTTGTTAGTTTCACCTACTTCTTTAATACACACACACAATACATGTATGCACTTAGTAAATGATATTATTTTTGTTATTGGTGCATCGTTCATTAGTTTTACAAATCAAAACGTTTTATTCGACTGTTCCGTATCCTTTTACGGCAGCCCCACTTCGTATAGTTTCCTTTTAACACAGGCTTATTTTTAACCGACTTCAAAAAAGGAGGAGGTTATCAATTCGTCTGTATGTTTTTTTTTTAGTTTTATTTGTTTTTTTTATGTTTGTTACCTCATAACTTTTGCCTGGGTGAACCGATTTTGATGATTATTTTTTTAAATGATAGCTAGTGCTTCCCAAGTGGTCCCATTTTAATTTGGTTAAGTTCTGACAATGATATCCATGAGAAAATCATAAAAGTCTTAAATTTGTATTAAGATGTGCGCGACAAATGGACGAATAACTCAATATAACGCCAACCGATTTCGGTGATTCTTTTTTTATTGGAAAGGACGTGTACAAATTAGTAAGTGTACTTCAGATTCACTAAAAATAAACAAATAAAAAAAAATTACAAAAAAAATAACCGACTTCAAAGAAAAAGCACTAAAAAGAAAAAAAAAAATTCATTTTTGTAGTTACGATTTCTGTTATTTTTTGAGTCGGTGTCAGCCAAGGTTAGGTTAGGTTAGGTTAGGTTAGGTTCTCTTGATTGGCGCAGCGCGTGCCCGGCTGACGCCGACTCAAAAATAACAGAAATCGTATCTACAAAAATGAAAATTATTTTTTACTTTTTAGTGCTTTTTCTTTGAAGTCGGTTATTTTTTTTGTAAAATTTTTTTTTAAGCACACATGGATGTGTTGCCGTCTATGAATGAGTGCAAATGTAAAAATATGACGAATTCGAGTGGATTATGAATAAATTAATAAACAAAGTGCAGTTTTTATTTTTATTGTTATAACAAAGCCTATAAAATACTTCTCCAATTTATATTTTTACATGTGGGCAGGTTCTTCCAAAAGTCCAACACCCGGTTGGCTCTTGGAGTGAAGCAATTTCAGTTCATTTTTAAAGAATAGCCGCTAGGCAAACTATTTAAACTATTTCTACAAACCCCCATACATTTTTAAACTTGGTCATGTCTCCCCGGTTTCGTCTTTATTCTAAAATTCGTTGCGAAGAAAACCTTTAACCTCATTCCCAGTTCTCACACACCCCTTGTCTTGAGTCACGCATCTTCATTAATAGTCTATTAGATCGTAAGTTGTCGGCTTGGACCGAAAGTTCCACTTTAGGCCCAATTAAACTGCTCTTAACTCCGCCACCAAACCTTTTCGAATCTTCTCATTTGCTTACTTGGGGATAATCGGGCGCTAACTCCTTACCCACATGTGAATCGAAGGTCCCAAGCTTGTTTGAGATGACTTAATTTAGTGACAGTTTCATTGACTTAGCCCTGCTTTCTAATCTCAAATATTTAATATAGGGTTTACAAATTTTGTCCACACACATGGGCTGAGTAAAGTGATTATGGATGCTGAACATTTTCATTTAGCATCTATAGTTCTGCTTATGCTAATTAGGAGCCACCGATTGCTTATGTTCTTAGGCTTTAGGTTTATTTTATTGTATTGTCCATCCGAATGTAACTTTGTAAATACCTAATTAAACTATATAAAATTTCCCAAAGTCCTAAGCTTCTCCGGGGGGGGGGGGGGGAGCAGAGCGGCAGCTTAGAGGCGCGGATACTTGCCTTCCTTGCAGACATTTTGGAGTTTGATCCCCGCCCCGTTCATTCACCACTTTCTTTCTCTTTCTGAGTCAGATTAGCGCATTTCGTTACGAATGCTAGCTGTTCCATAGTTCGGAATCTATATAAAACCTTAGGCTCCCTTCCTTTCCTATGTGGTAGGGTTATACCCGCCCGGATTGGTACAATCCCGTTACAGAAACTGTTTTGGTGGTAGGTACCCAACATGTTCAAATTATGACAAATGACTGCACATTATTTTTTTCTACACAAGATTTTAAATATTGTATAGGCTGATAGAATGCATGTTTTTAAAAAAATATCTAAATTATTGTCATCCCTAGTCGGGTCCCTCCTTATCTCCCTAAGTACCCTGTAATAAAATACTATTAGTGATAAGTCCGCCTTTGGTTGGATGGTTTCGAATACTATTAACGATTTCTCCGTTATTCATACAAGCATTAATCAATTTATCACATTTTCAAAGAACTAATAGTCTTGAGTAACGTGAGAGCCACACTAATGTAGTGAGATTTTGGCTTGATGGAATGAAGATAACATCTCAGATCAAAAAAGGCAGGAGATGTGCCATCTAGCGCGCCAATTGCGAAACCCACCAAAGAACTACCCAACATAAAGTTATATGCGACACTCAAATTTAAAATAGTTGCAGATGTATTATAAAGAGTTGGCGTGCGAGGTAAACTGACGGTTGAACAACAAAGGGCATAATAACTGCACAGGACGCGATTTAGTGCAACGAACATTCGTAGTATCGTGGCCCGAATTCGTGAGCGAACTGACTGGGCCAGCGCTACCCTCAGTGTGTTATCACTAAAACCTGGCAACGCTGCCGCTTTGCGGATGAGTTTCGGTCCCCACTCCCATCAATTTTAGGGTTCCGTACCCAAAGGGTGCCAACGGAACCCTATTACTTATCCTCCGTTCTTCCGTCCGTCTGTCACAGGGCTGTATCTCATTAACCCTAATAGGTGGGCAGCTGAAATTTTCACACAGTGTGTATTTATTTTGCCACAACAACATATTAATGAAATTTAAAAATCTTGTACGATGGTACGGAACTCTTCATGTGCGAGTCCGACTATATGCACAAGATCAAAGATTTCATCTTCGGCGGTGATCTGGGTAACGCCCGCCCGACACTTCCAATTAATTTCCTCATCTGTGGTGCTATTACTATACAACATATTACTGCTAAACTTGAGCTCTACTCTCAGGCACTATTAAATATTAACGACCGAGCTAAGAGCTTTTCCCTTTGGGCAATGATTTTGTGTGGAAATTCTCGACTAGGTTTACATATGGCGGCTTGGTTAGTGCCTTGAATGTAGGAAATCATAGCTACATTTTGGCCTTCAACATTTTCTACCAGAAATACTGTATTTATCCCTCTATGGTCGCAGGCTGAACAATGAACTCTTTGCAGCGAATATTCACTACTCCTCACAGCATATAAACTAACACAAATAGGTCATATCCAAGGAAGAATGGGCAAAATCTTATGGGATTAGTGCCAAGAGTGGCCATGGATAGATTATACCACACTAACAGTCATAATATTAGCCCAACAGACCGCATTCCCGTAGGAATTAGGTGCCATACCAGAACTTTATGAGCACGGCACATAGAAATGGGTGGCAAAGATCGTCAATTTTTCATTCCTGTTACGACCATCTTTCATCAATGCAATGGTACCAAATCGGGCGGGGTAATCCCTACCACCTAGGAGGGGAAGGGGAACTACAATTTACATGGATTCCGAATCATGAAGCAGCTCGCATTCGTTACGAAATGCACTTATCCAACTCAGAAAGATAAATAAAGTGGTGTATGAACGGAGCGGGGATTTGAAGCCAGAACTCTGGTATGCAAGGCTAGTCCCTGCGCCACAAAGCTACGAGCTGAAAATCCTAGCTTCTAATCCATGCTTTTAATCAAATAAAAATCAAATCAAATCTTTATTGCCTTTTTATTTGGGATTGATTACAAAAACTTCATGAATAGTATGAAATCGAAATACCTATTTGTTGTGGTCTTCCATTTTGTTGAAGTCCCTCTTAAGAGGTAGCATAGTACAGCTACAAGGTGTCTAGGTAGACGAGTAATATGACATAGTTATATTTATGACAAATAAATATACAGTTTTAAATTTACCAGATTGTTAATTTAGGCATAAAAACGTTGTAAAAGCTAAAGTGATTAGTAGACACAAGTATGAAAAACCAAGGCCACAGACCTCGGATTGCTATGTGAAGGAGTTAGGGTGTCTCGCGCGAGGTGAGCTCCTCCGCCGCCCCTTTGTCTCGCACCTCTTCTCCCCTCGCTTCTCCCAGACTTGCCCCACTTTTGCAGTAGTGGTTACCGCCACCTGACCCACTTTGTAATTCCGCCCGCGAGCAGTCGGTTGGAGGGATCGCGTTTGCTTAAGTTCACTTCTGCAATGGTTTTGTTTTAGTGACAAGTCTAGCGGGTTCATTCGCATTGTGTTTTATTAACACAAATTTACATGCGAATTCAGTTGTTTGTAATACTCTTGTCATCTGGTATTTGAGACCCAGTGGTCTGGTTGTGTTGCTTACTCCAGAAGCGTTTCGTCTCGTATTGAGTTTTATATTAGTGCATTGTCTTTTTTTTTCATTTAAAACATGGAATCAAATGGATGACTAATACCGAACTGAACGTCAGATTTTAGCCTAAAACACCACATGGAAACTAAGTGCCATGCCATGACCTTCATTACATTGCTCGACTACATTAAACTGGATGGAAAATATGGACAATTTTAATTGCCACTTCGACCATCGTTCATTTAATGCGATGTTGGTCCAACCCGGGCGGGATTGACCGTACCACCTAGTAAGTAAGGAAGGGGACCTACAGTGGAATCCTAACCACGGCCAGCCTCAACGGTTGAAAAAGGTCACCCATCCAGAACCCAACGGCGCCCAGAGGTGATTACCCAACTTATCGAATTACAATATGTCGCACCAATGGGCTACCGAGGCTGACAATATATACCAATGAGAGCTTCCATCACAGAACTAGAAGAACACATGTTTTCGTAACTTTGGTCAATTTCCGTTAATTCAGTTAATTAAATAACAACATTAGACTTGGCCGGTTTATGCGTGACTGATATGAGTTAAATCAACCATAGCTAGCAGCTAGGTTAAATAAATAAATAGTTAGGGCGGGTAAGTAAGTTCATCTCACTATTGTAGTACATGCTGACTAGTTTCTGTGCAACAGTTTGTTTCGTTTGTTGGCATGTTGAAACAGTGGCCCCATGTACAAAATTTCTTCACGCGAAGCTACCGTTTGGTTGTCAGACGTTACTCCGGGGCACTAAAGTGATGATGCATCCGGCCTTGGAGGCGAAACTTGTCCGCCCATTACGGCATCGCCCACCGGGAAACCGTAAGCTCGACAGATATGAAATATAATGTTGTATTAATATTTATTTATTTAATACATTAAAGCAGATTAAGGTGTTATTATTGAATTACGAGAAACATTTATTGGGATTCCATGAAAAGGCGTACAGAATTCACATAGTTTTCAAATCCTCACGTGCACGACTTCAACCATTAAATCCATTTCGTCGACTGGGTCAGCTAAAAGCATTAAACTCCCGGTTGTCGCCACTAAACCTCCTTGACTGGAATTATATTCTTTGTTGCAATCGCTATCTGGCAACATAAACAAGTCGAGAGCAACAGGCGGCAAGAGTGATGGCACCTCCACCGCTGCGACACCTGTGAATGTATGCTGTAGTCGTCTATATACTCGTAGATCATTGAAGGCGCATGGACCATATCGGTTTAGAAACCTAAACCTAGAAGTTTTGGTTTTGCACAGCCGATGGCGCTTAGAGGAGGTACTCGATTCATTCCGCTAAATAAACGAAGCATTATATTTGAAAAAAAATGTATTTAAAAGCAATTATGTATACAGGAAATGTTTTAGGCAACCATTATTTAGACTCAGACACTTGGCGTAGAGCTCTACATCCATTAATTTCGTACCTTTCGTCCCTTTTATCACATAGAATTTTTAGTGCACAGCGGACATTCCCGGGTATAACTCGGTTATTGACGAGGTATTTTTGAAATCGACCTGGCGTATTACCCGAACATAAGACGCCATATCGAGGATAAGGTCTCCTTCGTGTGGAGTATTCATCACATCAGTGGGACGGTTTATATGCTCGGCTCCTTGGATTTGATACAGCGCCACGCCGGTCGCTTTGTCGACGATCTCAAGATATACAAGAATTTAGAGACACTCCAACCAGCACTGGATTTATGTACATATGGACAGTGGCCAAGGGCAGCAGATGTATAGCTTGCTTTGACAAAGTGAAGTGGCCTATACTTTAAAAAGGGGTTTATAGGGTCGCTCTGTGTTCATCATTTCTACCAAGGAGAACGCTCTACGGAACTGCATAACGCTATCCCTCCGTCCCCTTGCTACCATTTCTCAATGCTAAACAGGCAGGGAATGTACCCATTCACACTCGTCATTCCCAAAATATTAAATCAAACGAACCTCTAGCTATATAGCTAGCATAAGTTCGTATTCACTTTGGTATACTGCCATTACGTTTCTCAAGCTGACCATGAAGTGCCTCTTCTGCGCTCGTTCTCACTTCTGTGTCAGAGCTTCTGCGGTAGTGCGTCGCTGCGCTATCGGTAAAGTAGCAGTTTCGGAATCTGAACGACCGACCTGCGGGTGACTTTCTAGACGTATTTTCGTGGCTATGGCTGTGGGGCAGCTGCCACCGAGTAGTAAAGAACGGTAATAGCGACCGAAACGCATTGTTATAGCAGCAGAATAGCCAAGATTTAGTTATTTCACGTTAGTGTCGGCCAGTTTTTTTGTTTGACACCCAGTGCCACAACGAGGATGGAATAAGTGTGTTTCTGAGCGAGTACTGACGGGTCCTGAGAGGCAAAAACACCTCCTTCCATTTATAATTTCCAAGGAAAGAATGAGATTCTTGCCATTATGGCGACAGACTGCATGTGCTAATGTGCGTAATCTCAATCAATCAATAACACGCGAGGTTCACAGTAAGCACCTGTACTGTGCTACGTACGATTATGCTGAAAATAAATTAAAATAAATGTATCTAATTTTTTTGTTACATAGTTTCAATTTATTCTCACAAACTGGCCCATCCGTTTTTTCTATATTTCATGTTTTATTTTTTAATCAAACTAACAATAGTTTAAGATCCAGCTATTATCTCTTTGTTTATGTTACTAGACATTGATGGCTAATACCACACCTTCCCGAAGAAACGAGATGCCATGCTCATAAAGAGAAGGCTCTTTATGAGCACGGAAACATTTAACTTAACGAAAAAAACAGACAATTTTTCATTGCCGCTTCAAGTATATTTTAATTCAATGCGTTGGTGCCAACCCATGCGGGCTTAAACCACAGAATAAGTAAGAGTAAGTACAGAAGGATCACTGGGCAAACGTAATTATTATATTTTGAGCCTAAATTCTGCGCAGCTAAAGTTTTTATTAAGTTGTCACGTGCCGGCAAGTCGGCTTCATAAAAGGGATTCGGCCGACGGAACCAGTGGTGCGCGTGTGCTAGGGTTGTCGCGCACCGTCTACAGTATGAATAATATGAAATTCTGAACATGCTTTTAAATGTATTTATATTGAAGGTGTCTTCAGATGTTTTACTTTCAATTATGTCTAACATATGGTTTGTCTTGTCTATTAAACATTAGTTAATAATTTTTAAATGTAGGTATTTTACTGGAGAGCAGGCGCATAGTGTAAACTATTGACATTACATTCGGTTACTTAACAAACGATAACTTCAACAAATTACAAAATGTATAGGAAGGTCCTAGGAATTAATGTTAAGAACATGACAGTATTTTATTTTATGGCTTAGGTGACATCAATAAGACACATTGGGAATATTAAATGTTGTAGATTTTAATTGGTAAACTATAATGTTTACCAATTAAATGTTGTAGATTTTAATTGGTAAACTATAATGTGTTATTACTTAAAAATATCGAATCGTATGGTTTCTTCCAAATATGTAAACACTTTACGTAATTGGGCATAGATGGCTAATACAGTCATGATAATATCCCAAAACACCATATGGTTACTAGGTGCCATGCCAGGACCTTACAGGATATACAAATACATGTAATATGTGGTAATACAATATACCTCAAAATGCTTCCCACAAATATCTGACACCAATATCATGAGCCTATGTAAGGTCTATGTTATGATAAGAGCAGTAATATTAGTTTGGGAGCCACTAAACATTTTAAATTATAATTATACAAACTATGATTCGTAAAAGTCTTCCACAAAGCTAAAAATCTCTATGGATTCGCTAACTTGCAAGAACAAAACTCGAATTTAAACTAAACAAGATAAAAAAGAAATCTAAGAAATACATTTTGCCATATACTGAAGCTGATGACACAATAAGAAGACATAAATCGATATAATTCAAAGTATAACCTATTCGCGATCAAATGCAGCAACTATTACAATTTCATTAACCTAAAACCAATATCAAAAACCAATACTGCAACGAAGACGTAAGTAAAGGCGCGGAGGCGACACGTCTCGGTAAACTGCGTGAGGCGGGGGGGCGCGCGGAGAGGTACCTACCTAGTGCCTAGCGGCGCGCGCGTGGCGGCCCTCGCCGTTCGTGCTGCATGATGCGGCAATATTTATAAGGCACAAATTCATACCTACACCTCGGAGTGAGACACGCCTGCTTAAACCCTACCACTTTGTAGGTGGAAGGAACACATACATACTAGAGGAATGGTAGGCTTACATACATATAAACCTACTGTTTTACATGTATTCCAAGCCGTAAAACAGATCGCAATATCCAACTCAGAAAGAGAAGAAAAGTGATGTATTAACGAAGCGGGGATGAAAGCATGAACTCTAGCATGGAAGGCAAGTCCCCAAGCCTAGGATACGAGCCGCTCACTTTAATAATAATACCCTTTTATTTCTCCTATTTATTTTACATGCTAGTTTTTAATCTATAAGAAGATTGATATTTTATTTATACTGGAGACGCCCGCTTCTGGGCAAAGGCCTCCCCCAAAGAGGTCCAATGTTCCTTGTTGTATGTGTGCCGCCACCAGAGGGGTTGATGTTTGTCTAGTTCGTCACGCCAGCGTTGTCGTTGTCGCCCGACAGAGCGACGAGCATCTAACGGCGTCCACTCGGTCGCCATCCTCGTCCAGCGCCCGTCCGACATCCGCATCACGTGACCGGCCCAACTCCACTTTGATTTTTTAGCTCGTTTTATAGCATCTTCAACTTTGGTAATATTTCTTAACTTATCATTTGAGATTCTATTTCTCCTACTGGTCCCAATCATAGATCTTTCCATTGCTCTTTGGCATACTGCCAGTTTATTAGCTTGTTTTTCTGTAAGTGACCAAGTTTGGCAGCCATATAGTAGAACTGGCAGTATGCAGGAGTTGAAAACTTTTCGTTTTAGGCAAGTGGCGAGTTTGCTTTTTATAATACATTTAAGGGACCAATACTTCCTCCATGATTTATTTATTCTAAAGTCTATTTCTTTGTCTTGTCTGTTTGTGAAGGATATATTTTGCCCTAGGTAAATATAGTCGTCTGTAAACTCTATGGCCTGGTTATTTATAATTATGGCTATTCTCTGATAGTTTGTCATAATTTTGCATTTTTCTTTGTTCATGTAAAGTCCCGCTTCCCGGCATTCGTCGCTTAGAGATTGTATCATTTCTTGTAGTGTGTTATGGTCTTCAGCTAAAAGTATTATATCGTCTGCAAATCTAAGGTTTTGTAAGTATTCTCCGTTAATTTTGATACCTTTATTTTTCCAAGTGGTTTTTCTAAAAATATTTTCCAAAACACTGTTGAAAAGGATTGGAGAGAGTGGGTCGCCTTGCTTCACTCCTTTCTGGAGTGGAAATTCCTGGCCTTCTTTGTCTGTTTTTACGATTGCTGTGCTTCTTTTGTAAATGTCTTTGAGGATGTTAATATATTTCTCTTCCACTCCTTGTTCTTTTATTGCTTTAAAGACGTATTTGTGTTCCACAGAGTCGAAAGCTTTAGAAAAATCAATGAAAGCGATATATAAATGTTTGTTGTATTCAATGCATTTTTCTATAACCTGGTTTATGGTATGTAAGTGGTCAACAGTTGAAAAGTACTTTCGAAAGCCTGCTTGTTCTTTTGGTTGTTCGTCGTTGAGTGTTCTTAGAATTCTTCCAGTGAATACGGTCATGAATAGTTTGTAAAGGCACGACGATAGACTGATTGGGCGGTAATTATTGAGATCATCCTTTTTTCCCTTCTTGTGTAGAATAGAAATGTTTGATAACAGCCACTGTTTTGGTACAGTTTCTGTCTTTAGAATTTTGTTAAAGATAATTGTTAGTGGCTTAACGAGAACTTCACCGCAGTGTTTTATGATGTCATTACATATTTGGTCTCGACCCGGACTCTTGTTAAATTTCAATTTATTGATTGCGCTTTCCACCTCGAAATTCAAAAATTCAGGAGGGTCTTCGGCCGTGGTTTTTATGTAGGTATCTTCGTTGTAGTTTGCGTTTGTAAAAAGTTTTTCAAAGTAATCGCTTGCTGCTTTTGCTATGCCTTTTCTGTTTGTGATTATCTGTTTTTGGTGGCTTATTGACGGAATAAGTTCTTTTCCGATGCTAGTCTGCATAAGAGCTTTTTTTATCGAATTTGTTGAACGTAGTATTTGTTCTATATTATTCATTTGGTTGTTAAATATATCTTCTTTAATACACTTCTTTACTTTTTTCCGTAAGCTTTTGAAGTTTTCTTTTTGCTCTTTAGTTTTGTGTCTTATAAATTTAAGTTTTTCTCTTTCTCTTATTAAGTTTTGAGTACGTTCTAATATTTTTGATTTTTTTCTGATATTCATCTCTTTTTTGCGTGAGCATGTATCGATCACAGATTTGAGTTTTGATTCGAAGGAGTCGTACATTTCTTGTATTGTATTGCCTACTGTATTATTTATTGTTAGTGACTGTTCGAGTGCATTTTTCAGGTTATCGTGATGGCAGCTATCGAAATTAGTCCTGAGATTGTTGTGTGGACGTTTCTTGATGTATTCGTTTCTAATGATGATTTCTACAGGTCTGTGATCAGTGTTAAAATGTAAGTTTTCGATAACTTGAATATTTTTAATGTTTTTCAGGCAGGGGACTAAAATGTAATCAATTTGAGTTTTTGTAATATTGTTTGGATTTCCAGGTCCACATTTTTCCAATTCTGTGTTTGAAGAGACTGTTTCCAACTTTAATATTTAGTTGCTGCAATAGTTGTATGAGTCTTTCTCCTCTTTTATTTCTTGAACCATAGCAATAATTTCCTAGAAAGTGTCCTTCGCCTGACTGACGTTTTCCTATTTGACTATTAAAGTCTCCCATTATATATACATATTTTTCTTTCGTACTGTTGTAGGCTTTTTCAATGTCCTCATAAAATTCATCTATTATTTCGTCGCTATAATCAGTTGTAGGTGAATATACTTGAATTAGGCAAACATTATCCTTCCCCATTCTTAATTCTAGGCTGATCACTCTTTCCGAGAAGCAGTTAAATGAGATTATGTTGTTTTTTATTTCCTTGTTAACCAGAAATCCTACTCCATGTCTGCCCTTTGTTTGTCCGTAATGGTATAGTGTGTTTCCTGAATTCAACTGTATTATCTTTTGTGATTGTCTTCTTACTTCACTCATTCCGATTACGTGCCATGTATGTTTTTCTAGTGCTAGTTCTAGTTCTTCTATTCTGGAGTCGCTAAGAAGAGTTTGGACGTTCAGAGTCCAAACGTGGAAATCTTTTGGGGGGTTTTGGTGTACTGTCCTCTTGCTCACCAGGCTTTCTGAGGAAGTTTGGTTGTTTAATTCGTTGCTTTCTATTTTTGTATTTGTTATTTTTGTTTTTGTTATATATTTTTCAATTGTACATTGTTTTTCTTTCAGTAATTGGTTTTTTTCTTCGTTGCGTTTATTTTGATACTCGTTTAGTTTTTTTTCTTTTTTAATATAGTTCTTTAAATATTTATTTGAATTATTGTTTTGATCGTTCCGTTTTATTTCAGCTTCTTGTGTTTGCAGTCTTTGCTATGCTTCAGTGTTATCTTTTTTGTTTCGATTTTTGGATCCATCTTCCATATGCCCCAATTTTTCGCCCGAAAATAAATCTGTGTTAGAATTGGCTTTTCTGCTGAGAAATGGGTGGAGATTCTGTTGTACCTGCATTGGTTTGTTCTTTTTTAAAGCTTTTGTATTGTTTTCTGTCGTATTCTCATTTTCTGGTGGTGATTGCGGAAAAGGGCGTTTTTTATTCTGTCCGTTATTTTTACTGCTTTCTTTTACTTTAATCTCCACAATTTTGTCGTACTTGAGGACAACGTTTTTCCCCTCCGCCCGTTTCTTATGCAGCTCTTCTTGTAGTTCCTTTCTTTTTTCGAGAACATTTTTCGGGAAGTCTTCTTTTATGTAGTAGCCAGTGTTCTGCAAGAGTTTTTTGTTCCATAATATTTCGTTTCGTCTTCTGAATGAGAGAAAAGTGACTACGATGGGACGAGATTTACCTTCGATTTTATATCCGATTCTTCTGGACAGCTCTATGTCATTCAAAGAGATGTTTATCTTAAGTTTTTCAGAGATAAAGTCGATTACAGTTTTTCCATCTCTTTTCGGTTTTTTTCCATCTCCGGGATCCCAAAAAATAACAGGTTTTTCGATTTTACTACTTTTTCCAAAAAATCTATTTTATTTGCCTGTGTTTCAACTTTATTTTGTAACTCTGTATTTTCCTGTGCTAGTTGACACAATTTAATGTCCAGATTTTCTTTGAGAGAATCGATTTTTGTGTTCTGTTCTTCACTTTTTGATTTAATAACATCCATCAGGTCTGTTCTTAGACTATTAATGGCTGCCAATATTGCATTTTCTTCCATTTCCCTTTTTTTTTTTTTTTTTTTTTCGTATATTACAGAGAAAGAATATTCTGATCTGACCAAATTAAATTTCGTCCCTATCGGAATAGCTCCAAAGTAGGTCTGCGAAAGATAGTCGTGAGAAGGCTTAATGTAGTATTATTTTTCGCTCGCTCGTGTGCACGGTCCTTAACTTACGGGCCGCACGGAATGGCAACACAAACAGGCCTGTCTGTTGTATTGGTAAAATTCTCTGTAGTCTATGGCATAGCTGGAATGCAAATATGGAGATCTTTTTCTTCACTTCGAAATTAAGCAGCCTGATATCAGGGATTGTATATGTTCTTTTCCATATGTGTTGATGTTTTGTACAAATTAGTGATGGTATCTTCGAATATAAAGTGGATGTATAGTGTCTCCTGACCTAAATATCGGAAGATTAGGAGTTGGAAGTGACAGTCGTTAGATCGTAAACTAGGTTGTTCTCACCTTGCGATCGGTCTTGTCCACACTTATGTCCACTTTTGACTACTCGCTTTTTTGTAATTTCTTCTGGTCTCTGCATTCGGTACAAGTATTTTTGTTGATATCAAATAGTTTTTGCGGAACGGATTTTTATTTTGGTTGACACGCTGAGGGTTGCCAGTACAATCTTATACGCAATACTGCAACGAAGACGTAAGTAAAGGCGCGGAGGCGACACGTCTCGGTAAACTGCGTGAGGCGGGGGGGCGCGCGGAGCGGTACCTACCTAGTGCCTAGCGGCGCGCGCGTGGCGGCCCTCGCCGTTCGTGCTGCATGATGCGGCAATATTTATAAGGCACAAATTCATACCTAAACCTCGGAGTGAGACACGCCTGCTTAAACCCTACCACTTTGTAGGTGGAAGGAACACATACATACTAGAGGAATGGTAGGCTTAAATACATATAAACCTACTGTTTTACATGTATTCCAAGCCGTAAAACAGATCGCAATATCCAACTCAGAAAGAGAAGAAAAGTGATGTATTAACGGAGCGGGGATGAAAGCATGAACTCTAGCATGGAAGGCAAGTCCCCAAGCCTAGGATACGAGCCGCTCACTTTACAAATCAGTAATTATCATATATCCAGTTATTTTTAAGTTATAGATTTTTAATCGATCCTTAGAAAAACCTGCTTTGCCGTCAGGTGCTATCTTCCATGAATTTATACAAACATCAATAAATATTATAAGAATTATAATTCATTCCGTAAAAAGATTCATGGCAATAATATGAGTTAATGTTGCAAAGACGAATGAGTTTGATTTGCAAAAAAGAAGAGCATGCCAGTCCCCACAAACAGCTCCCAATCACGAGCATCACGCCGGCCCCAACCATCGCCTTCAAGCCATATTTTAGGGGAAGAGCCGATTCGGACCAAGTGATACCCAAGGCCCTATTCCAGCAGCATGAAGAAAGTTTTGCCATACATTGGAGCGTTAAAGACAGACTGTCATGACCACAGACAGATATTATCTATGGTCATGACCTACTACAGTGTACCGAGCACATATAAACATAACGACAAATACATTGATTATTGACTGATTGACAATTTGATTATTTCTTATAAGAATTATCAATAAGCCCATAGATGTTCCAGTTTTTTGGTCCTACTGTAAAACTTTTTAATTACAGTTTCTTTGTAAAATATGGATGATGTTTTATGCGTATTCGTAGTTAGAAGAGATTTGCATTTATACACATTTTGGTCCCATAAAAAGTGATTTTTAAAGATTGGGAAAGAAGAAAGAGGGAAATTTTTAAAGATTGGTTTTTCATTGAATGTTTAACTTTATTTACACTTGCATTATATATATATTATTAAAACCTTTCAATTTTCGGCTGCGGATCAGTGACAAAATATCTCATATCGCGGAAGACATGCAGTCTTTGAAATTTGTTTTCGCATATTTGCATGATATTTGTTCAGCCAAAAAAGGTATCTATATTATTTTACTACCATTGTTATTCCTAACAGCAATGTTTCAAAAACTAAAAGAACATAAAAATCCACAGGGCGGGTTGCGGCGGTGGCGCTGTAATCTGGAAAGCTCGGATGTAGTAAACACGTATATCCTTGTGCCACAGTGGACTAGGAAAACCAAAAGAATGGGTGCAGCTCCAAGAACTACATTTATCTGACAAATATCAAACTATTGCTCAATATAATGGCGGATCTACATGCAAGTTATTAGGTTACAATGCTTAGGTTCCAAATATTCGGTTAGAAGACAAAATTTAGGGAGCCATTTACGCACGCGATGTTTGGTATGTGGGACACGACGACGACACACGGCCGATTTCTGCACGATTACATCCAGTGACTTTTCCTTCACATTTTCCAGCAGGTATTCTGTCCAACCAGCCTCTGGGCGTGTTACACTGTTTCCCGATTAGTGGACATCAAGAAAACTCTCATCAATACAACCTTTTTTAAGGTTGCTGTACAATGCGTGCGAGCGTGTTTCGCACGAATTGTACAGCTCGTGGTCTAGGGGCTAGAGGACTTGCCTTTCATGCGAGAGGTATGGGTTCAAATCCTCGTCCGGACATGCACCACTTTCTTTCTCTTTCTGAGTTGGATAAGTGCATTTCCTAACGAATGCGAGCTGTTCCATGGCTCGGTCCATGTAAAACTGTAGGTGCCATTCCCTTACTAGGTGGTAGGGTTATGCCCGCCCGGGTTGGTACCACCGCATTGGATGAAACTATGGTTGAAGCGGCAATGAAAAATTGTCCGAGTTATCCATCCAGTTCCATGTAGCCGTGCTTATAAAGGGAAGGTCTTGGCATGGCACCTAATTCCTTCGGGAGTGTGGTGTATTGGGCTAATATCATAACGGGAGTTGTGTGGTATTAGCCATCCATGTCAAGTTGCATAAAAAAAAACGGAAAGATATTTTGTTTGCAACCAGCAGAGCTTTTGAAAGTAACGAAGGAATAACGAAAACATGTCAGATTTGTGAATAGAAAAACGATGGAGACTCCACAGAGCTGCTGTCCGCGCGGGGCAGGGCGAAGGCGAGGGTGCACTAAATTTTCAGGGACCGACGACAAATCCGAAGCCGACGCGACCGGGTACCGGGCACCGGGTACCAGGGACCAGAGCGGTACTTTACGGCAAACTTTGTATCGCTCACTGAAAAACTGTTACATTCATACCTCCTCCTGAGCCGGACCGGTATTAAAAACGTTGGAAGGATCCCAATAAACAAAGCTAGATTTGTTACTAAGGGAGCATCCATAAATTACCGGTGCTTGTGTATATGTTATGACTTGTACCATGATGGAACGAAATTCGAAGTCAGAAACACGATTAACTAAAAAAACAAATAGTCCTATTCAGAGTGGGCGAACCAACTTTAGTACGCGTATTAAGGTAAGGTAAACCGGTGCTAATGGACCGGTTCACTTTGAAAACGACAGTAGCGCTTCGGGTATTCTTATCGACGAAATTAAATAAACATAAATATGCTAGCAATGCATTGTATTTTGTATTACCTACACATTTTGCTTTCATAAGTTTTGGGTTGAGTTTCGAGTGATCCACGCTGAGTGCGCTGCAAACGCATAATAATTTGAAACACAAGAATCACTATCATCACTATCACTATATAGTATAAAACAAAGTCGCTTTCTCTGTCCCTATATCCCTATGTATGCTTAAATCTTTAAAACTACGCAACGCATTTTGATGCGTTTTTTTAATAGATAGAGTGATTGAAGAGGAAGGTTAAGATTAAATAGTGGAGAAATACTGTTATTTTTGAGGTTTCCAATGTAATGTCGTAAACAATTGGATTTTTTCCGCTTACATTGCAAACGCAGGCTGAACCCTACGAGATTTATCAAAAAAATGTACTAAGTATTCTATACATTGAAAAGGTCTACAGAAAACCCGCGTTGGTATATGTCTATCTCTTATGGATATCCCACAATAATTTTTTTTTGTCATTTACTTTTTACGACAAATAATGGCTAAGTTTCGAAGCGATTTTAACCAATACAGCATTAAACCTTATCCAATTAAATACCTTAAATACATTGTTGATTTGATATAGATCTATAAGGCCTTTTAGAGCATATGATTTAACTGAATATTTTCGAAGATATTACAGATTTAAAAATTGCGGGACGTAGCGTTTGCGGCGGTACCGGTCGGCCGGGGCGGCGGGAGCGTGCCTATAAATAGTGCGTCGGAGGCCGCGGTTCTCCCTATAGCACTTTGATTGAATTTAGCAGCTATCGGACTCGTTTATTATCGGAGCTCTCTAATATCTAATAATCATCTAATAATAATATCTAAGTTTTTTTTTATTTCAAATATTTCAATGTAGGAACTCTACGTAAAAAGGGTTTATTTGTGTATCATTGTGTCAAAATAATATTTTTTTAAATTATATTATGCCCGTGCAAAGCCGGGACGGGCTGCTAGTATTCAATAAATACCATATGCTGCACTTACCCTGTATTCATAGTAGTCGAGATAAGAAGATGTAGCACGTTCAAAGAGCAAATTGCAGCCGGGAAAAAGATGCGTGGCCTCGGATAAGCCGAGATGACAAAGAGGAAGTTGAACTGTATATGAAGGGACAGAGTTTAATCTTATTATAACAGCTATAAAGTGAAATGAGCCATTGTATATAATGAAATAAACACATTACAAAAAGAAAAACCAGCCAAGTGCGAGTCGGACTCGCACACGAAGGGTTCCGTACCATCGTACAAGATTTAACACAAAAAAATCAGGTTTTTTGTACAAGACCCCCCTTTAATTTTTATTATTTTTTCATTTTACCTATTTGTTGTTATAGCGGCAAAATAAATACACATTCTGGGAAAATTTCAGCTGCCTACCTATTACGGTTCATGAGATACAGCCCTGTGACAGACGGACGGACGGACGGACGGACGGACAGCGGAGGCTTAGGTGCTACCTATACTCGTTTTTTTGAAATAATGCAATTTGACACAACAAGAAAACATATATCTTTCATCACTGCACTCTTCGATTTATATCACGATCCGTTGATAGTTATTCCTGACCGAACCTCGGACACCCTTTATATGAAAGTGAAAACACAAAATGATCACAAGCTAATGCAGTGATAAGATAACAAAGGAGCACATAAATGGAGTCAACTGCTGGTGTTGTGGTAGAAGAGCCTGCGGTGGTTTTTATGTCGGCCATCGTTTTATCGCCACATCACGTCTAAAAACAAATTCTAGGGTCCTGAATGTCGCGGAGTCTGAATTCTACGGCTGCAGGCTGCAACCGCCACATCACATCTCCAAGCAAGACGTGGCGTGACAAGCTGGAAGGAAAACTGCGCTCTTATTTAGCCCCTAAGCCACTCGATTGACTTAGACAAGGTCATGTTATTTAATGTATTAATATTACATTAATGTATAATAATCGATTTCATGTATTTATTAAATAAATGTATGCCCTTAATATAGTTATTTACAATACTTTAATCACTGGCGTTTACCAAGAAAAATACAGAGTATTGGATCTCGACACAGAAAAGAAAGGAAGAAGAAGTGACACGTGGTCGTTATCGCAACCGTAAAATATAATCGTATGAAAAGCTGTCCGCGCATCGTACGCCACACAGTCCAAATATCCTGACTTACCACGCATTCTTTACACACACTCGCTAACTCACATTTTAATCAATTATTTTTTTAATTAATTTCTAGAACCGATTATATATTTGTACAGCGCAACCTCTTTCCTATGATACAGTCCGGAACTAGTTGGGGAAAGATTAGGTTAAAATGTTAATACTCTAAATTTAAATATATGTTATTATTATTTATTATTATTATCCCCACCGCTCGAATGTGCTCCCAAAAGACGTTCGCTAAGTCAGTTGCCGCCAACACAAACCCTTCAATACGTCTGCGACGTCTGCTTACGCGCTTGGTAATTTTGTAGAATTGGAGACAGCGGGTCTCATAGTAGGCGCACTAGCTGGCACATATAAATTTTTGATCTGAGGTTCACGATATGTATTGCGTGCTACCATGATTCAGGCGCAGCATTGATTTTTTTCAAAGCTTTGTAATATACATATTTCTATATTTTATTTATTTTCATATTTAAGCACACCGGGTGTACAATTCGGGCCAAACTTTACGGACGAGTTAGTTTGCTCGTTTCGCTGAGCAGGACCCAGGTGCAATAGTTTAAATAATTTCACAGAATCACTTTTGAAATGTATTAACAATATAAAATAAAATTTAAAATAAGATATTTTTCCCTTCTCGGGGAAAAAAATTGTGAAACCTATATTAAGACTATATCGTACTTTTCACATTGTAAAAAATCGCCACGAAAGTTTAGACACCCTGCGCACGGGAAATGTGAGATACAATCCGTAAAGAGAAGTTTACGCGGAAAAATACAGTGTTGCACGACGCTACGATATTTTTTGTCCGCAATTTAAAAGGCTCGGACTTGGTTTAAAAATATTATATTTTCGAGGTATAATTATTAAAATAAAATACACATGTTCACGTGTAAGTGACATGGATAATGTAGCTTTCCATTGGTGAAATATTTTTTACAAGACCCTGTACAAAAAAAAACTTTACCTCTTTGTATAATAGTGATAGGCTGTCAAGACAATACTTTTATTTGTGAGAATTGGTTTAGCTACCACACAATGTTAGACAATATTTTATTGTTGAGCTTATATAGCTATGATATGCTTACAAAACAGTAAGTCTCAAACGTTTTAGTTCATAGGAAAAACCTATTAGGTTACCTTTATAAGGTTTCACTTTTTCATCTAATCTATGTAGATTAATTAGTGTGTAATCTATTTTCCCTACCGAGGAAGACTTCCAACTGTATAGCCGATACACGGAAAATATAAAATACATACACCTTAAAAAGACGAAACAGTAAAGCGTTGACCTACTTTAAACGTCATAATGAAAAAGGTTTTATCAACTCTCTGATGAATTTATTTATGGAATTTTCACTCTCTTTTTCGAAGTCAATGCTCAGGTCGATTTCCTCAACTCTCCCATTCTTCATCCCGGCTTATATCGGCGGGTCTGAGGCGGTGGATAAATCAGGACGATTGAGTCAGTTTCGTGTCGGATTGTTGGTTACACGAGCCCTTCCCAACCAATTGTTATTTCAGAGGGGTCTCGCCTCGTTACGGAGGACAGGGGGGGTCGGTTCCGGGAGGCAACTCTTCCTTGGCACGAGAGCCAAATTCCAATTCCTATTTCGACGAATTGGAAACTTCGACGCCGCCTCGGGCCGATGGAAGTTACAGTTTTCATCTGATTGAGGAGGGAAGAGTAGGTACACACTGTTTTGTAAAGTCCTTTGACATTTGGCCCAATATTTTGAGTGTCGTTTGGATGGGGTAGAAGGGAAAGAACTTCCGAAATTCAGAGATATTGAAAGGAAATTTAATTTCTGTAAATTTATCCTTTCGCCAGAATTACTTCGCGAGAAACTCTGGGCCATTGTTAATATTCAAATGAAATGCAAAGTCAAACATTCAACATATAAGTAAAACTAATCGTCGTATTTTCAGGAATTAACATTTACCTTACCTACATAATTGTGCTGCCATCTAAAACTTATATTTTTAAGGGAGTTTGAGCGACAATATACTCGTACTCGTAGATGTCGCCACAGTTGTTCGTCGCTATTTCTGCTGTAACTCCCCAATTATCTAATATCGTGAGCACACTAAGCCTGGTTTTCGCCAAGTGCTGATTTATTTTAATCGACACTTAAAGGGCCTTTTGCTAAAGTGCTGATTATCTTGTACTGGTATCAATTGCAAGCTGCTAAGAAAAGCCCTTAATATGCGACGATTAAGCTAATCAGCAGTAGGTGAAAAAGGCCCTAAGCTGTTATTTAATTCATATCATTAATTTCCAAAGTTGCTGATGACCGTTGGCTAAAGTTGCTGATTGTAACTGACAACATTTTGCACACATCTTCAGAATTATCTAATAAATTTCAAACCATTTTTTGTCAATATTTTATCAGAATATAAATACTTGTCCTCGCCACGATATTAATCATTTGTAAATTCGTATTTTAGCACACACCCCCTCTAATGATATTAATAATAATTTTCGCAAGAGGTACGTAGAAATAAACGCAGGAGAACTACAGAGTTAATAGCGCCATCTATCGAGTGGCCTAGTTTCACTGACTTTAGATCACTTACGTCACACGCGCAATAATAATCATTCATAAGCGAGCGGTCGGTGCGAACGGATGTCCGGCCTTGCACCTCTTGAATATTCATGCGCTGTTCTAGTTTCCGTAATGGATTGTGCAGCAAAACATAGCAGGTTCCGGGGACCAGGGGCGGGTTGACGTAATTAATTTGAAACCCAGTTGGTTTGCGTGCATCATACAAACGAACAATTGGTGGTATTAATAAAATTGTATAGTCAACCTCACGATAAATATTATCATGTAGAACGGTTTTTATTTTATATTAGGTAAAAATACAATAAATTACTTTTTAGGGTTCCGTACGAAAAGTGTGCCAACGGAACACTATTACTAAGCCTCCGCTGTCCCTCCGTCCGTCTGTCACATGGCTGTATCTCATGAACCGTAATAGGTGGCCGCTGAAATTTTCACAGCGTGTTTATTTATTTTGAAAAAAATATAAAAAATAAAGGTGATTTTTTGTGTTAAATCTTCTACGATGGTACTCTTATGGACCGGTTTCTTATAACGCTTGTTATCTTTTGCGAGGAGAGGAGCTCACACAGACGACGCTTACCGTATTAGCAACTTTGTTTTGGTAATTTCTATTTATAATCCCTTTATTTCTTTTTTTTTCCGTTGTCCTTTGTTTTAAAGTGTTATATCAAAAACGTTTGTTTAGCAGTAGCATATGGATCTAATGAATGTGGACGGACACAATCTATAAACTATTTATTTTTAGTTGCGGGTTCTTCTAAACTGAGTTAATCTAAACCGCGGATCAATCAGTTGGTTTGATAACCAAAAGTTGACACGAAACATGAAAGATGTGCTTATATCACTGGATACAAAATTATAAAAAACTACTTAATCATAAAGATAAAGATATATACAATTCAGGTATGTAAATCGAGTGAAGTGTATTTCCATTCTGCAACGCATCACACTCACGCACGCCATCTTGCGAAGAGTCTGAAAAATGAATAAAGCGATCAGTCCTGAGAGGCAAATAATTGAGACACGGCGGGAGCGGAGGCGGGCGGCTCGCACAAAGCGCGCTATGATGGATCTCACACCTCCGGCCCTACGTCAAACCCCTCTCCAAAGGGTAAATCTATATTTAACTACCCGCCAACTTTTCTAGTTATAATTGCATTTTTATACGGTGGAGGGATCTTTGTAGCGTTAGAGATGGGCTCGGTTGATTCACGTCAGGCCGAACGGTGATTCGAAATACACGCCGTGGCCATTGAGCATTACGAATGCGAAATTAACTCTGTCTGCCTGTCTGTTTTCACGCCTAAACCGTTGAACGAATTAGTATGTACCTTGAGGAAGGACATTGACTCCTTGTTGTGGCAGAAATCAAACTTAAAATAGGTGACATAGAGGGTAAAGTTTTGTATGGGCAACTAAAACAATCTTGCTGGCAACACTGCAGCTGTCAAAATCAAATTTTGTGTAGCTCGTTGAAATAGATAAAAATCAAATAAAATATCGCTTTATATGTGTTAATACTACTAAAAACAGACGATTTGATATCTGAAACATTAGTGTTTTTAAAACCGGAATCGAAGTATTTTTGGTTAAATCCGTGTTTTTAGTAAGTGACCGTTAGAGCTGGCGTCCGTTGTTTCTATTGGATATTTTGCTCACATATCGTCCCAGACCACATAGAAGGGCCCACACGACGAGCCTATGCTGTCAAGCAACCACACGACACAATAACCATTTGACGGAATAGTTCCGTGAGAGGTTATGACAGGTGAAAAAGTGCCTCGGTCGGTTGATGTGACGTCGTCGGCACGCCCGGATCGACGCTTGCAGCTATAAAACCTGCAGTCCAACGGTGCAGTTGCTCTAAAGGCATGAGTGCTGCAGCCTTCTAACGAAGTTGAGTATATTATTTTACTTAAGAATACCCATAGATCTTATTGGTATTACGTGAAGGTTAGAGAAGGCGATTGACCTAAATATGTGTACCTACATATCGACGGCCACATAACAGCTGATGTTATCGTTAATAATAATTTCATACACTTAATTTTGTATTTATCTTAAAAGACCCAAATGTTGTTATTACTAAAAAAATGTCTATAAAAATAAGAGTAACTCTGCTTAATACACAACGATCTGTCTATATAATATAAGAAAACTGACTCGAACTCAAGCCCTCGAGCCTGTCTGTCACAGTGAAGTGTGAACAACATCAGACGTGATACGCATTGGGACTGCGCAAGCTAGCTAGGGGTTTTAATGGTATTGTCAGGTACCCAAATGTACCTGAGCTAAACACAGCCCGACCCACGTGAGTGCTTAGCTAGTTAGCTAGGTACAGACTACATATCGCACAATAGGTACTGATAGAATGCTCAATCAACTGACTTGTCGCAACCATAAATAAGTAGGTAAAATAGTTATTAGTAATATTCAACAGGGATAAATAATCAGTATTTACTGTGTTACTTGTTTTCTGGTTTTCTTTAATTGATTGTTTTTATTTAGTTTTAAAAAATATATATTTTTTTCTTTTCCCAAATTTTTTTTTATTCTAATTCTATTCAATTTTCTATTATATATTCTTTTCTATTCTAATTAATTATATTCTATATTCTATTCTAATTATTCTTTAATTCGATTTATTTATAATTTAATTTTTTTTTCTCTCTTTTTCAATAACACTATTTAAAAATAATTTATTAAGCAATTGTCTTGCAACTACCTACCTTTGTGGGATTCTTCTAACACTTTCTTCTTCTTTTTCCTTTCATGAACACTCGGAGCAAAACTCGTTCCGCCATGGCCACCAAACATGATGACCAACTGATGACCCTGCTGCAGCAGGTAAAAGAGCTGCAGCAACTAAACAGCCAGCTACTCGACGAGCAAGCGGAGAACTCAGAGGCGTTCGACGGTCTATGGTCGAGCAATGCTGAACTTAAGAGGATGCTCGCCAAGAAGACTCATCAAATTGAGGAGCTCCAGGCTTCGGAGCAACAATTGTTGGACACAATACACGAGTTTGAGAAAGATCACGCCGAGTATGAGAAGGTGCTCGATGCCAACAATGCCCTGCAGAGGGAGATGTTGGAACTACAACTGAACAAGGAGACCAGCGGCACCTTCTCCCACGACGGCGACACGGATGAGCTGCAGAATTTGAGGGAACAGCTGACTGCCAAGGCAAAAATGAACACTGCTCTGCGAAGAGAGATCGCCGAAAAGAATGTGACCATTCGCGAGCAATCCATTATGCTTCTGCAGCAGGCGGCAAGTAGCAGTAGCGCGCACACTACACCACAGAAGCCTGCGGCATCCCCGTACACCACATCTTGCTCACACTCTCCAAGTCCTCCTATAAATGGCATCATCGACCTTTGCTCCCCTAGCCAAGAGTGTCAGCCCCGTCCGGAGTCAACAGCGCAGCCCGCGACACCTCTCACGTCTCCATCCAGCTCTTCGTCTGCGTCTGCGGCCATAATGGCTCCGAAAAAGAAGAAAAATAAAAAGAAGGCAGCAAAGACCAAGTCTTCTGAGGGAGAAAAAAGGGCGCGGGCCGACTTACAGAAGGTTTCCTCCGGGGCTCCCAAATGTAACCAAAATAAATGTAGAAAAAATAATAGCAATAGTAACAATAGACTAACTCAAGAGGATGAGAATAAAATCATGAGGCCTAACGCGACTGTGCCAAGTCACATGCCCATTCAGGCTACAGTTAAGTCGACAAGCTTGCCAGTAGGTATGCCCGTTAGACAAGTACTCATTCTGTGTGACGAGCATGGCACTAACATGGCTCAGCGGTATAGTGAATCGTGTAAGTCGTCGGACTCCATCTCCGCTCTCTGCAAGCCTGCGGCACCTATCACCGAGATAATTAAGGACTTTCCCCGCAAGATCAATGGGATGCGGGAAAATGACATTGTTATTTTGTTAGTGGGCAATGCAGGTTCAAATGCTGATGTTAACATATTTACGAAATGTGTAAATTATGTAGTAGATATGTGTGGACGCAAAAAAATTAAATTATTTATTAGTTCCCTGTTGTATGTGCCACATTTCACAAATAATTCGCACAACACTAATGCTACTGCCTATAGAACTAATACAAATATATATACACTTACTAACAGTGTACCGAATACTACCTTCCTAGATTTAAATTCACTATTGAGACCATGTTATAACAAACATGGAGCTCTTAATAACTTGGGACTAAGAGCCCTTGCACACCAAATTCAAAACTGTAATTATGTTATGAAAACATCCAATTTAGCATTCATTCCATTGGATGCAAATGCAAACGAAAATGTGCAATCTGATATACATGAAAATAATGGTTCTTTTTTATATTCAAATCCTCTAGATGTGTCCAACCGACAGTAAACAAAAAAAATAATACAATGTTGGATACTGTAAACTTAAATAGCAGTAAAAAACATTTTAGAGTGGGTCACCAAAATGTTCAAGGAATGAGAGGAAAATGCCCAATGATAGAATTAACTTTAAAAGAAAATAATTTTGATGTGTTTTGTATTAGTGAATCTTGGATTGATGTTAATGAGTTAAATTCCCACCAAATTAAAAATTATACAGTAATAAGTAGTAGTCACAGAAAAAAACTTTATTAGGGGTGGGACACTAATTCTTGTAAAAAATGGTTTGAGAGCAAAAAATCGACTGGATATTGTCAATATGTCTATCGAAAAGGTATTTGAAATAAGTTGTATAGAAGTAAGTTCTTTTCTTATTCTTTCAGTTTACAGGTCTCCTTCAGAAAACATATCGTCATTTTCAGAAAAGCTTGAGGAATGCCTACACAAAATAAGTATTAACAATAACAAGTCAATAATATTATGTGGAGATTTTAATATAAAATTACCTCTAGATAAACAAGGAAAACATGATCTAACCGATTTAATGGATAGTTTTTTGCTCCAACAGACCATTTTTGAGCCGACAAGAGTGACTGACTCATGTGAATCGTGTCTGGATAATATTTTCACTGATGTCAAATACATAGAATCAAAAGTCTTTTTGGGAGTTCAGTCAGATCACTATGCTCAACAAATATCCATAAACGATAAATCTAAATGTATAAATAAAACCATAAATCGATCATGCAGGATTATAAATAAGTGTAAAATTGGAGATTTAAGTAATGATCTAAAAAACGAATTTCATAAAGTAGATAATAAATTAAATTTTAAACAATTTTATAATCCATTTATGAGATATGTTAATACGCACATGCCATTAAAAAGAGTACCAAAAATGTATAGAAACAATAGTGCATCATGGACAACCCCTGGCATTCTTATTTCAAAACATAAATTGTTTACTTTGTATGACTTGTTAAAACTTAATAATAACCCAGGTCTTAGATCGTATGTATCGCGATATAGTAAAATATTTAAACAAGTTACTATGAAGGCAAAACAAATTTTCCTAAAAAATAAATTAATAAACTCAGATAATAAAATAAAAATGGCTTGGACTATAATAAAGGATGAAACGGGCAAATCACCAAAATGTATTGACGCACAATTAGAACTCAAAATAGACGAAGAACTTACTACAAATGGACCCGCGGTGGCTAATCATTTCAATAAATATTTTTCTTCAATCGCACAAGATACAACAAAATGTATCCAATCAAGTTTGGATTTATCATTGGAGCACCTTAAAATGTTTTTGCCACGCAATAAAGACTTCGTGATTTTTGAACCTGTAAGCTATTCTGAGATTGAAAAAATAATTAGAGACCTTAAGTCTAAAAGATCGCAAGATTTATGGAACCTATCTCCTAATTTGTTAAAGTCCATCTCGGACTGTATTATTGAACCTCTTAGAATAGTCATAAATAATTGTCTTGAAGAGGGCACATTTCCGGACTCATTAAAAATTGCTAGGGTTATACCATTGTTTAAAAAAGGATCTCATAATCATGTTGAGAATTATCGACCTGTGTCTTTACTACCAGTGTTCAGCAAAATTTTTGAAAAAATTCTTGAACAAAAATTAGTAAATTTCTTTGACATTCACACTGTAATTAATTATAAACAATTTGGGTTTCGTAAGGGTAGGTCAACAGGAGATGCCATTGCGTCAATGATGAAATCGGTTTTAACTTCTCTAGATAACTCGATGAGTACCTACGGCATTTTTTGTGATCTATCAAAAGCATTTGACTGTGTAAATCACGAAATACTGCTAGGGAAACTAGAACATTATGGTGTTAGAGAAAAAGAATTAAGTATATGTAAATCATATCTATCAAATAGAAAACAAGTCTGTGATGTAAACGGCACTAAGTCTGATGTAGAATCGATCACTATGGGTGTACCGCAGGGCTCAATTCTGGGACCATTGTTCTTTTTGATTTACATTAATGACATTTCAAGCTGCATCGCAACAGACATCGAGATGGTTTTATTTGCTGATGACATATCATTAATTGTAAAAGATCAAAATATATCGGACCTGCGGGTGTCCTTTATACAAGCCATAAACTCACTAAAATTATGGTTTGAAGCCAATAACCTTCTTTTAAATGTAAGTAAAACTAACTTAATGCACTTTGTGCTGGGGACCCAGAAACGCTATGTGAATCATGATGTTTTAAATGCAGCACATGATTTGTCTTTGAGTATAACTAAGGAAATAACATTTCTTGGTGTAGTATTTGACAATCGTTTTACATGGAAACCACATATTGATAAGCTTGCTGCTAAGCTTAGCTCTGCATGCTATGCAGTAAAAAAAATTAAGGAGCTTTGTGGTTTAGAAGCTGCTAAATCTGTCTATCATGCCTATTTTCACAGCATAATGTCATATGGGCTGATGTTCTGGGGTGATGCAGCTGAAGTAAATCGTATATTTGTTTTGCAGAAAAGAGCACTGCGATGCATGCTAGGCATGAGGACGAGAGATTCCTGTAGAAAGGTGTTTGGTGACGTAGGAATCTTAACTTTGCCAAGTGCTTACGTTTTTCAAAACATCTGCTATGCAAGAAAACATATAAATGATTTCACCCTTAACTGTGATGTTCATAACTATAACACAAGACACAAGAACAATGTTAAAGTAATTATTCATAAATTAGTCAAAACATCTAAGAGTTTTATATGTAACAGTGTTAGATTTTATAATAAATTGCCCAAAGAGGTGAGAGATTTATCTGAAAATTCTTTTAAAGTTAAGGTTAAGAAGTTGCTAACACATAAGGCTTACTATTGTATTAAAGATGCCCTAGCTGATAAATTTGAATTTACTGAGATTTTGACTGCCTGCTGACTGGGTACAAAAAGTATCCTATTATTATTACTATTTTGACTAATTTTATTTTTACTAATTTTTGACACCTGATACATTTTGTATCTTTACTACTTTTATGATAAGTACTACTTGTAGTATGAAATTACTAACCAAGCAATTTTGATTTGATACAATTTCGTATCAATAATGACGAGGGCTCTATACACCCGAATTTTATTTTATTTTTATTTTATTTTAGTTAAGCATTATTAGTTTCTCGGTATTGGTCAAAATCTCATATAGGAATCTATTATTACTTTATTGATAGGGATGCTCTCAAACCATTATACTCTTAATTGTCTGTAGGTGGTAGCATTTAAAGGGATATGTAACTATGTGATCAGCTGACAGTAGTAGTTTATGACAAAACTCATAGTATTAAAACCTAATGTGCAAGTGTTTCACAGTGTTGTGTTGCCACTGGAGCAGTGCATCGCTTAAAGGTCCTTGCTTACGGTGACGCTTGGCTCAGGTTATCTCTTTCCCTAAAATATGGTTGAAAGAGGTAATGGCTGTGCCCGGCGTGATGCTCGTGAACGGGTGCTGTTTGTGGGGACTGGCCTGCTCCAATTGGCAACATATTAGTTGGAGGGGATTGTCTTTGCAAATAAAATGATATTTGTCATGAACTGTTGCATACGGCATGGATTGTAAATTTTTGTGTATTCATGTGAATTTAGTGTTTTACCTATGTTTTTGTTAAAATAATTGACAAACACTTTTGTAAACTTAGACTAAGTGGACGTTGAAAAAAAAAAAACAGCGGAGTTTCTTTCCAGTTCTTCTTCGCTGTGTTTTGTTTTGCTGAACTGGCCAATGCTAAAATATGACAAATCCGAGTGCAGTGTACTGTCTATGGATGATGAATAAACAATACAATACAATACAATACAATACAATATGCAGGAAATAATTCGGCCCTAAATCAGTCGAAAACGACATTGATCCGAGCCGAGTCAGCTAGTCTAATAAATATTATAAAGGGGAAAGTTTGTAATAATGGATGGATGGATGGATGGATGTTTGTTACTCTTTCACGTAAAAACTACTGAATGGATTTTAATGAAACTTTACAATAATATAGCTTATACATCAGAATAACACATAGGCTAAAATTTATAAAGATATTGTGCCCATGGGGGGCGGGTACGGCTTGGTATTTCCCGCAACTTTAGGACTACTTGGCAAAATCCTTGAGAACCAATTACTCGATTTAGATGCGGATTGTATCTACGTCTAGCCTGATTATGCTTAAAACTCATAGGCTACATAATAAAACGCTTCATTACCTGAAGGGTGAATAGAGTGTGTAAAATTATTATAACTTGCGAACCACTTAACCGATTTATGTGCGTATTTTATCAATGTATAGGATCTCTGGGAGCAGTCAGGTTCGAGATGGGTTACTGTTTTCGATGTTGAGGCTACCTGTGGGTTGGAGTCCACGCAAAACTTACCTACATTACACGTTACTAACTTACTAGGTAAGCAATGTTGCAGTGCAAGAAAGGTTCTGGCGGTAAATGCTTTTTTTTTAATTAGCCACCAAATGTCAACGAAGCTCTAAATGGGAATTATTGGATGTTCCTCATTAAATTGTTTGCTGTTTATTCATCATCCATAGACAGACTCGGATTTGTCATATTTTAGCATTGGCCATGCTATTTCATCTCGAACGATCTTGATTAAATTTGGTAGATGGATACATTGTCCTGGACCAGTTTGACCCTATTTTGGATCAGCCGTGTCGGATGCTTTTTATTATTATTATTATTATTATATTATTATATTGTAATGCACTAGCAGCATTATGCTGATGCGTGCACTTCTTTTTATGCACTTGCACTTTTGTTTTTAAGCACTTGCACTTATTTAATTCCATGAAATAATTTAGCCGACACTAACCCGAGCGGAGCCGGGTACCGCAGCTAGTCTTCAATATAATCCAGATGGCTCCGTTAGGTATCTGAAGAGTTGCAAAATAATTGTAGCGGAATGCATCGACGAAATTTTACAAATTTTATAATTTCCAAAACAGTGTTTAACATTAAATGCTTGGCTTTTTTTCGAAAAGATCCGCGGACTCGATCAACCCAGTAAAGAAGAACCCGCAAAGAAACGGCTTATATTTTTCCGTCCACAATTATGAAAAACACACTAAGATCTAAATGCCAAACAATTCCTTGGTAGCACAGATTAAGGCAAAGAACAAAGAACAATAGAAACAGCAACCCTCAGTTTAAATTACTTACAACTACTAAAAACTGTCAACATAGGTGCTCTAAGTAAGAACAAATCGATCCTCCAGATCATTTATCTGAGAAATGCGGTAAACTAAGCAATTCACTCCCTGTCTAGGTATTTTCTCAAAGGTACTACTTAGAGTCCATGAAACATGCTGTAAAGAAGCACCTGGGGGCCCATTCAGGTAAGAGTGAGTTCGAGTTCGGGGGTGAGTCAACCTAAAAATAACTGGGAAATATATTATTATTTAAATAATGGAACCGTTATTTATACTTCCAACGTATTTACGGGACAGACCAGATTTTTACCTAGCTGTAATGATATTCTAGAAGTGTAGAAACATTAACTATTTAAAAAAGTGAGTTGATATTTAGTGACGAATTCGAACTCACTCTTTCCCTGAATGGACCCCCTGGCCGGCCGCAGCTTCCGTGAATGAGAAAGCCTCTTGGCATCGTCGGCCACCTCTTAGGTGAGGACTGCCGGAGGCTTTATCCAGCGTATACATTTTTAAAAAATCCTAAATAATTAATTCTAATATGTTTTAAATTGTATAACACGAGCTCGCTACTCTCTCGCCGATTCCGCTCTTCGGACGGGATTTTCGCGGCCTAATGCCCTTAACAAATGGGAATATAATAGAGAGGCGCTGGCAACCTCGGCGCAGAGAGTGCGGGAGAAGGGGTTCGGGGGAGTGTCGCAGGAAACGACAGCTCAAGATGAATCTATTGATAAATTGACAGCTTCGATTAAATTAATCTCAATTTAAATAAAAATGTTGGTCTGATTTGGGGAATGATATCGAAAACACTTTTTATCCTTCCATTTATGGTGCTAATATTATAAATGTGAAAGTTTGGATGTTTATTACTCAATCACGCAAAAACGGATTATATGGAATTTGGCACATAGATAGTTTATTATTGTTAGTTTTCACCGGAATAGCCAGTTTATTTTTATGGGACCTGACATGGACGGCTAATACTATACAACTACCGTAATGATATTAGCCCATGACACCACATTCCCGAGGGAATTAGGTGGCATATAAAATAAAGAAAAAATAAATAAATAAATAAGGACCTTCCTTGGAACACCATGGAACCGCTCGCATTCATGACGATGCGCTTATCCAACTCAGAAGGAGAAAGAAAGTGGTGCATGTCCGGGGCGAGGATTTGGACTCAAAACCTTTAGCATGCAAGGCAAGTCCTCTAGCCGCTACGCCACGAGCTGTGGTTCATATGTAATTGTTGAAATCCGTAAACATCACTCTTTGGTAATTATTTGTGTGTTATACCTAGTTCACCGGCCTTCCTTACGAACAGACGACTTTAAAAAAAACTCGATGTCTTATGTGGCTAATCTTTACCACCCGTGTTCCACACACACGAATTACCACTATCCTTAGATTTCTTTCCAGAAATGCTAAATGGTTACTTGGGTTTGTAATATATTTAACGCGCTACTGGGCTGTCGCAGACGATAAGGCTTAATTAATTTGCTACTGAACGCGAACTTATAGGTTTAGGTGGAGATACTGATATTATAATATTCCAATTTGTATTCAGTTTGTTCAGACGCATCGGAATCGTCTCAATCGGCCTCGAGGTATTCAATCTTGATGATTTTGATCTACGATACGGATTTAATCATATTTAATTTCATTTATTTATTCAACTTCTTTTAGTCAAACTAAGTCATGTCACAATTCGATTGATCCGCGGATTCGATCAACTCAGTGAAGAAGAACCCGCAAAGAAACTTCACTGTTAAGGTGTCTGGTGCCTTTATAGAGCTTCTTGACACACCGGTTCTAATCCTTTTAAAGCAAGCCTCTTTTCGCGAAACAAAATTTAAAGTAAAACAAAGCTTAAAGCTTTTTTTATTTCCGCATTATTATTATATTTCAAACACTTTAAAGACATGATGGATCGATTCAAACCCGTTGGCCCGCATTCGTGGGATATAATAAATAATTTCAAACAATAACATTTCGAGAGAAATGAGGTAATTCGACTAATTCGTGTTAGTTCCTTTCTTACTTGTGTAGCGATCTAGCGCCCTCTACTGAGAGCTGCTAGTTTCACATGACACAAATGGAACAAACAGATGCATAGAAGCTAGTTAACATGGCGGGCGCTAGATGGCGCTGCCAGCCAGACATGAAGTCTATATCGCACTAACGAAGTTTCCCAGCGTGATAACACATATACAACATTCAAATCACGACTAGAGGAGAGCAGCTGCGCAGCCGTGGGTCTCAAGACCTGACCCACCTTTTCATCTCTCCACACTAGGTATAAAACAGTGACAAAATTCAACTTCTGCTTAGACCATCGTTCATTTAACTCCATTGTACCAGACTGGGCGGTATATACCCTATCACCTAGTTGGGAAGCAGTCCTACAGTTTACGTAGAACCCCAGAACTACGAAAAATCCTTTTGTTGCCTCTTACGACATGCTCGGAAGGAAATGAAATGAGATCAATTCTATATTTCGAAGGGCCTCTATATAGCGAAAGGTTATTAAATATAAAAATAATGTATTGTACAGAATAAAACTGTTTAGTGTGAGCGAAAATACAATTATTTAGTTTAATTATATTCAAATTGTCAATGTCCCCGTGGCGGTGAGTTACCTCTCCCTTGTTCAAGCGAACACGAAACCACCAACTATAACTATCCCGCCCACTAGAACGTACCTATTACCACTTGCAATCAACATACTCCACGATATAGTTGGCCCTTCACTGAAATTACTGTTAATAAATTACCCTTATTTGTATGATGAAGGGATTTAAAGTATCACAAGTGAATGTTAAAATATTTATTGCCCTTTTGAACATAAGTCTGTAAGTCGAAATCTACATTGAGTTAAATCATTTAGAGAACTAACCAAATGTCAAGGAATCTGCGACAGGATTGGGACGTCTTTCATTTTATGTTCACAAATTTTCAGTATACTCTCTGGTCTGGGCTTCCATGTCATAAGGTCTATATTTCGGTTTGTTGATATTTAGTGCACCTGCATTTGCATCAACATTATTATTTTTGCTGAGTGCACGCATGAAGGAAAACATTTTTTTCCTCCCCACTTTATTTTTCATCACCCACACCGTAAAATAATATCAGTGAATCTGACTGCAATTCCAATAATAACAACCGTCTTGCAACGTTAAATTAGAGCCTACTAAGTAAATCGGTTACTCTTACCGAGTGAAAACAGTTAGCCTTAAGCATTGAATGTTACTGTATCTTTTAATTGTTTTTCAACTGTGTTTAATAACTGTTTTCTCTTAATGTTTCTCGAACTGTGTATGTTTCTAGCTTTAATATTTTTTCCATTCTTTCTTACGTCTTATTTTCAGTGAAAAAGTACTGTCCAATCTATTAAAATTCCTATACCTTTTCAAACCGGACAGTTGCACGCCTACGTTGTAGTTAGCAGTAATGTTCATCTGATCTGTCACGCCTGTTTTTTTCACAAAGCGGCACTGTTCAATCGGTTCAAATAACTGTTTATTTCTGTTTTGGCTCATTAATAGATACTTACCGTAATACATTAATAGTAATTTTAACTGTGCTAAAACAGTAAGCATTTCCATATTATTTATTTTTCAGTACAGGCGGTGGCCCGCGTGGCGTAATGTGAAGAGTCGCCGTAGTGTGGACAAGCAGCCTGCGTGTCTGCGGTCTGTCGTACGCTAATACTTTCCAGTCTAGTGCCCGCATTCGCACCCCAACACGGTATTCGAAACCGGTTCACGGCGCGCACAGCCACGCACTGAACACGTAGCTTTTGATTGCCATGATACCGTTTTCTGGTACGATGTATAGGACATATGCCTAATTACGTTGCAATGGTCCAATGTAAACAGATGATTGCATAAGTCAGCAATACATTACTCTATATACCAAGATACAGGTAACGACGTATCCCATGTAAAACTGTAGGTTCCCTACCCCTACTAGGTGGTAGAGTTACGCCAGCCCGGGTTGGTACCACCGCATTGAATATCACGGGCCCTTTGAGCGGTTCAGGGGCCTGGCGACTTGCTTTCTATACCCAAGGTCATGGGTTCGATCCCCGTCTCGTCTATGCACCACTAGTGCATTTCGTCAAGAATGCGAGCTGCAGGCCTATTCCTGGAATTCCGTAATCAGGACTCAAGAATCCTGAGTCTATAAAACAACTTTTATAGTTTTCAATTTTTTTTTATCGAAAATCCTTGATCAATTTCAAAATACTATGCTCCGGAATCTTTTCGTAAAGAAAATCGCTTTGAAAATCGCTATAAAAAGGGTTTTAGAGACTCGGGATTCCTGATTCCTGATTATGGAATTCCAGGAATAGACCTGCTGTTAAATGGTTCGAAATCAAGTGTAAAGCCAAAGTCCCGCTAGGTGGCAGGGTTTAATCCCCCCGGTTTCTCCCCGCATCGCATTTTATGAAAATGTTGTCGGAGCGGTAATGAAAAATTGTCCGTATTTTCAATCCAGTTCAAAGGAGCCGTGTCCAAGATCCATCGCAACTAATTCCTGTGGGAATTGGGTATGTTGCGGTAATAGCATGACGATGGGTGTGGTAGTCATCCACGTCTATTTACACACAAAAGGCAATTGTGATCGCTATACGGCTGTCTCGGCAGGTATGCTAATGGATCAAGGTCACGGTCAATGCCGCTTGCGCCGTAAACGCGAAGCTAGCGTAACGAATATTTTTGGTTAGTGACGAAATACTCACCGACGTGAAGAGTCGCGATTGCCTCATAACCGGCTCCTATTAATAAAACAATCAGTATTCCTTCGTCGAAATCCGCGCATCGCTCTAGTAACCCGGCAACGTCGCAAGCGTGCGCTCCTCGCGTTATCACGATGTGCAAATTCCACGTTTACGCGATCGTTCTTGCGCTGATAACAGTGGGTGATGCCTACAAGATCCTCGGCATATTCCCCTCGCTAGACAGAAGCAACTACTTGATATACGGGAGATTCTTCCGAGAGCTCGCCAGCAAAGGCAACGATGTCTCCCTTATCGGAAACTTCCCGATGATCGACGCACCGGCGACGTACAGAGACATCGTCATAAGTGAGAGCCCCGCATACAAAGGGCTGTCCTTCGAATCTGTGGTGACCAGTGACATCATTCGCATACCGTTCGAGACGTTGGTCTCGACGAAAACGGGAAACGACGAGTGCAAAACGCTGACGAGCAATCAGCAAGTGAGACAGCTGGTGAGATCAAGGACAAAGTTCGACGTGATCGTGGTGGAATCTTTGAACAGTGACTGTGGATTCGCGTTGGCTTACAACTTAAGTGCTCCTTACGTTGCTTTCGTCCCTCAGGCGCTGCAACCGTGGCAGTATTCCCGACTAGGAATAGCATTCAACCCTTCCTTCGTCCCCCACTCGGGATTGGTCCTCGGGAAAGACTCCTGGTTCCTCGAGAGAGTGAAGAGTTATCTCCTGTACCACATCGCCAACTGGGTCTACTACATCGGCTCACAAGTGACCGATCATGTTCTTCTCTACAAGTTCTATGGTGATAGCTTGCCGTCCATGGAAAGCATGGCGGCCAACGCGAGCGTGGTCCTGGTAAACACGCACCAGTCCGTGTTCGGTGGGATCGTCCGACCTGACAACGTCGTGGATATAGGAGGTATCCACATCCGGACTCCGAGAGCTGTGCCGACGGTGAGTTTCTTGTATTACTTATTAATAGGTGCCCGGTGTTATTAAAGGAGAAAATGAGGGCGGAATTAATTGGGTTGTAAATTATGAAATTTCATCGTTTTCCACGCGAATGGAGCTCAGCTCGGAGCGCTGGGATTAATTTGTATTAATTTAGGGCGATGAATTACCTGCTTGGCCAAAAGGTCAGAGCTTCTGAATAACTTCTTTGTATAATACGCTGCACGGTAATGGCACATTCAAGCAGCGCTTTAGAATATGTTGACTTTGTAATCTTAAGTATTTTTCTAAACAAAGTAACAGCGAATGATAACTATTTATTCATGTATACGCATGCAGGGTCATCTTTTTTTACGAAAATGACATCACATTTCGTCATCATAGCCTTGGAGTTTATAACTTTTGGTATTCCGGAAGTAATAACATTACCGTGTATTTAAAATAACTAAGTGAGGTAAACCATAAAGTGTGCGATTTAATTTTTAGTAGATGTAGGGAAACCATAAGATTTCAAATATATCTGTGTACAGTCAACCATAGGTTAAAGTATACACTTCCGGTTAAACGTAAAAATGAATGGTGTTTAAATACAACCTCTAATTTAATTTTGTTAGGGTTTTGTTTACTCAGTAGCTAGTAGACATCCTCAACAATGTTTGAATCTTTACTCAACACCATAATTGTTTCCAAAAGTCAAAGGATTTCGACTGTTCATCTTTTCATTCAACCGGATGTGTATCCTAAACTCTTTGTTACTGAAATTTAACTTTGTTACCTGTGTACTGAAATGATTTTAGGTTAAAAACTTAATTTGTGTGTTTCCTTATTAGTTGAATTTGAATATACGGAGATGGGTGACTAATGCGACGATGATATTAGCCCAGCACACCCCATGGAAACCAAAAAAATTTAAATTTTGAACTTGAGTGAAAAGTAGCAAATTCCTCGCTGATACAGTAGCACCGAATATTACCGTGCTTGGGAGGCAGAAATGGCACCAGTTTTGATGTTTGTTTGGGATTTTGGGCTTGGAGCCGGCGTAATCACTATTTAATAATGGCGGCAAATGAACGCGCTAGCAAAGAATATATACATTCGGCAAGTGAGTTTCCTTACGAATTCGCACACTACGGATGTTCTCGAGTTCCACTGTCACGTAAGAACTTCTTATAACAATTAACAGAACGCTATTTAGTGCATCAAACATTGGACGTTGCGCGTCCAGAATTCTATGGCGAACTAACTACAGAGTGGTCAGTCTGAGTTCTCACCTAAATTGGCGTTTGCGGCACTTCGAAGTTACTTAAAAACATCAAACTCCATACAAGTTTTTACAAAGTCAAAATTCGGACTTCCGATTTGTATGAAAATGCGGAGTCGGCGTAAACGGCAACGTAGACGTATTTACGGCAACGCTGAGTAAGCTGTCAAATCAAGCTCGGGCTCGCAAATGTTAGTTCGCATAACGCCCACTGCGCGCGCTCTTCAATTACTCCATACGTTTGAAAACGCCAGTCGATCGGTTTGCCGTAACCGCCAATTTAGGTGACAACTAGGACTACAGGCTCAGTTAGAACTTTACATTAACCACGAGGGTTACGCTGCCGCCATATGGATGAGTTTCGATCGCACTTCTCGTCGTTCCATGCTCGCTGTTATGGGGTCCCCTAGATGGTCCTAAACTCCAGTGGGACCCTAGTAGGTGGCTCTGTGATCGATATCGATTTTAACTTGATTTAACTGATCCTTAGCCTCGGTCGCCCAGTGGCACGACGCATTGCGATTCGATAGCATCTTTGAGCGCGGTTGGGTTCTGGATGGGTGACCATTTTCGTGTGCGTGGCTCGGATTCTATGTAAAACTGTAGGTCCGCTTTCTTACTTACCCTTACTTACTAGGTGGTAGGGTTAATCCCGCAAAATGAACGATGGTCGAAGCGGCAATGAAAAAGGTTTACCATATCATTCAATGTAGCCGAGCAATATAATGTAGGTCCTGGTATGGCACCTAGTTCCGATGTGGTGTTTTAGGCTAATATTTTACGGTCAGTTTGGCATTTGTCATCAATTTTCAGTTACATGAAAAAAACACGCCTGCGAAGAATTCTGATCATAATTTACCGGGCTCCGATATCTAAAACGAAATTGAACCGAGCAGTTCCGAAAATCTCAGCTAGTGTCTATCGTTGATATGACTAATTTAATCATTACAGGAAATAGAGAGATTCATAAACGAAGCTGAGCACGGTGTGCTATACGTGAGTCTCGGATCAACGGTCAAGGAGTCCACGTTTCCGAAAGACAAGCTCGGCGAGCTATTGTCTTTCTTCTCTAAACTACCGCTGAGGGTCCTGTGGAAGTGGGACGGAGAGAACCTAGACGCTGTCCCCCGGAACGTGATGGTCAAGAGGTGGATGCCCCAGTACGATATTCTTCGTGAGTATTCGTTTGTGATTATGTGACTTAGTATTCCATAGTCCTTAAAACGCCCAAAAGATCCATCACAACCGTTACACAGATCCCCAGGTGAAGTTTCCTCCGAGACAGATCAACCTCTAACTTCTTTCGATTCCATAACATATCTTTTGGCTGGCTCCTTTTGGTAGGATCCTTATTCTTACTCAACATGTGCTACCTACCATGGCTACTCTTGAAAGTAAAGTTGAATCCCTAATTCCAGCCCTTCTATCCGAAATCGTCCGATTTTTTTTAAAAGAATGGGCGCGCCACGTCTTTTGGCTGTTATACTGCCGTATTTAGGACCGATCCAGCTGTTTTCACAATCCTATAACTAAGGGTCGCTTGGACACTGGAATGATAGACTACCGACATTCCACTTTCACAAGGTGAAATTGGTGATATTTGTCATCTATGCCGATCTACATAAAAATCAATCGTCTAACAGATGCGATTATATTGACCTAGTGATCTAATTATATTTTTTTATAAAAAATGTACACGATGTGACTCTTTGAGAGTGACTTTTGAGTATATTAATGGACGTGTCTTGTGAAAAATGTGTTTATTTTTAATTTTGTCAACCCGAGAAATTACAAGCACTAACTGCTGGGCGAAATCAAAGAGTTTAAATGCCGCACTATGATAATATTCTTTCTGGAGTGGAATTTCGTAGTGATGTCATCACACCGCTTTTTTAGAGGAGAATTCTTTTCATTACGTATCCCATGCTACGTGCAGTCACCTATTTTCATGTCCATGCCTTAGATGAAAAAGGAATGGATAGGGGACTAAAAAAATTTTACGGTCCGTCAAATATAAGCTCAGTCAGCTCATATGCTCTCAGTCGGTGTCAAACGTCAATCCATGCGCGTCAGTTGGGCAAGATTTCAAAATATCAACAAAATGCCTTCAAAATGTCTTGTGTGGTTGACAAATGTCGAAATAACACTAATAAGCACAACAAGAGCAATGGAATCACATTCCATGTGTAAGTACAAGCATATTCAGTATATTTTTAGTTTAGTTGACCTGAAACATTTTATGTGTTGTAAAGGCGCAAACAGGGTTGGCACAAGCAAACTTAAATTGTCAGTTCGATTTTTATTTTTGTTTTCATTTCAGTATTATATATTAAACTAAATTTTATTTTAAAAACAAGTAGGGCAGCCACAAAACAATAGTCTACGTACTGTTTATTATTTTTTATAATGTCGTTTAGGATGTTTGTATAATATGTCTTAGTTCTGAGGCTGTGCTAAAAAGGTAAATCCTTAAAAATGGTCAAAATTTTACATGTGACAGACAGCTCGTTTCCATAAAGATTAAAATTCTCAAGTCGTTTCTTAGCTCAAATGTCCTTTTGTCATTGAATGAGTATTCGTTCCTTCAACCTGCTACATTTAATCATAGACTCCATCTTCTTAGGGCTATTATCGAAAAAATTGTAAATGTAAAACTTTATCATATACATAAAACCAATCTGGGGATTAAAGCCGCGACAAAGGGACAAAAGCGTAATAAACTGAACCTTTATGAAGGAAATTAAAAAAATTGTAAAAAGAAAGAACTTAGTGGTTTATCAAAATACCATCACACATTTACAGCAAACGGCAATAATCATCAACAGGTTTTACATAACACTGTACTGACTATTATTTGGACTATTTTTTAGCATCTAATATCGATGATTTTTACTCAGAAAAACGATGGTTTAAAGAATGAATCCATTAATATTTTTTTCATTTTCCCGCTTGCAAATTCGCGAAAAGATTATTTGATGCCTTGTTAACTATACAATCATGGTACTACTTGTTCTGACCACTAGCACTAAATAGGAACCTCTTGTCATCTATGAGAAACTTTGGATTCTCTGAAAATAGTCATAAAAGAAACGGTAAATTTTTTTTTTATTTATAGTATGTATAAATTATTGTTTGTATTTTTTTTTATATTATTATAAATTAATTAATACAGAAAAAGGAATAAAACACAACTAAAGATTAAAATATTCCTCAATCATCGGCGCAATTGGCAACGTGCCGATGACGGAGGCCGCGTTCCCCCGCTGAATGGCTAGGCTGATCTTCTGCCTAATATAACTCGTAGTTCGATTTTGCTGAACTGTATGAATATATGAATAAACTATGAATAGGAACCTTAATATTTTAATGTACAATACAATCTATTGTTATTTATTTTTGTGATCATTTTTGGCAACCCTGCCGTTTTCACTTTCATTTTTCATTTAGTTTTGACGCGCCATTCTGGTCAAAGGGCTTAGCATGCGCGCATCGTTGATGTGTCATGATGGATTAGGATGAATTTTGCACTATATCTACGACCAGACGTCACAAATGTCACCATCCCTTTTTCTCACGCTATAACTAATTCAATTTAAGGAAATTGTTGTCTCATTTCATTCTTCCGCGATTAGATGAATCTATTTGTCACTTTTTCGCTTGATGCATTTCCTTATACCTTTGTCCTGCTCTTTTACCCTTTACGTATTAGAGTTTGGTGTGCATGTAAAAGTATAGGTGTGTGAGTTTTTTTAAAAATAGGAACGCTTTTGAACTATTATCAGTATGGAGGTACCGTATCCATTCTTTTTCATCTAAGGTCCATGCACTGGGAAAAGAAAAAAACCATAAGCCCTTTTTTCCAAAGTCAACGTCAATGCAACTGAAAGAAAGTGGTCTCTATTTCCGTTGCAAAGACATGAAAATAAGTGTCTTTGCTTAAATTTATCAAACTTAAAACTTTCGCGCCGCTCATTTGTTTCATCATTCTTTTGTCACGCGATAAGTCTTAAAAATTGGTGACAGACATTGACTTATATATTACTTCGTAAGGACCCGGTCAACGCGCACGACTAATGGCACCAGTACGTTGGCCCTAAAATATTCGTTTTAGGGCCAACGCGACTCAGTCGTCTGCGGACCGCGGCAGAGTGATGTTGAGTCGTGAAAATGCCTAGTTGCGTAGTAAAAGGGTGCATAAAATACGATTCGAAAGTTACAAAGACACATGGAATAACGTATCATCGATACGTAAACCCAGATAATATTTTTTCCTGTTTAACAATTGAATAATTGCATTTTCAATCGATAATTTAATTAACTCCCAAAGTTCATAAGCGTGCAAGTGACGCCATGCCGCGCGTCGCACGTGTAGGTGAACTAACCTTGTACGGGCGTCCTTTTTATTTCTGTTTTTTTTATTTTGGAGTGGATATGAGTATGAGTGGGTCATCAATGAATTTTTTTTATGTGATCTTTCATGCGACCACTCGAAATAAACGTCCCGACCTGATCTACTTGCCTGTTATGTCAAAATTGGTTTTTGTTATATCTTGGGGAACACTGGTCCTAGACCCATCAAGCGACCACTCAAAGTAAACGTCCCGACCTGACCTACCTGCCAGTCATGTCACAATTTGTTTTCGTCATATCTTGGGATGCGCTGATCGTAGACCCATCATGCGACCACTCAAAGTAAACGTCCCGACCTGATCTACCTGCCTGTCATGTCAAAATTTGTTTTCGTTATATCTTGGGATACGCTGATCGTAGACCCATCATGCGACCACTCAAAGTAAACGTCCCGACCTGATCTACCTGCCAGTCATGTCAAAATTTGTTTTCGTTATATCTTGGGATACGCTAATCGTAGACCCATCATGCGACCACTCAAAGTAAACGTCCCGACCTGATCTACCTGCCAGTAATGTCAAAAATTGTTTTCGTTATATCTTGGGATACGCTGATCGTAGACCCATCATGCGACCACTAAAAGTAAACGTCCCGACCTGATCTACCTGCCAGTCATGTCTAAATCTGTTTTGATCGTTTACTTTGTGTGGTCGCATTATGACTGTACGATCAGTGACAGGCAGGTAGATCAGGTCGGGACGTTTACTTTGAGTGGTCGCATGATGGGTCTACGATCAGCGTATCCCAAGATATAACGAAAACAAATTTTGACATGACTGGCAGGTAGATCAGATCGGGGCATTTTCTTTGAGTGGTCGCATGATGGGTCTACGACCAGTGTTTCCCAAGATATAACAAAAACAAATTTTGACATTCCAGATAGTTAGATCAGGTCAGGACGTTTACTTTGAGTGGTCGCATGATGGGTCTACGACCAGTGTTTCCCAAGATATAACGAAAACAAATTTTGACATGACAGGCAGGTAGATCAGGTCAGGAAGTTTACTTTGAGTGGTCGCATGATGGGTCTACGACCAGTGTTTCCCAAGATATAACGAAAACAAATTTTGACATGACAGGCAGGTAGATCAGGTCGGGGCGTTTACTTTAAGTGGTCGCATGATGGGTCTACGACCAGTGTTTTCCAAGATATAACGAAAACAAATTTTGACATGACAGTCAGGTAGATCAGGTCGGGACCTTTACTTCGAGTGGTCGCATGATAGGTCTACGACCAGGGTTTCCCAAGATATAATGAAAACAAATTTTACCATGACAGGCAGGTAGATCACAGACCAAGAGAAAATTCAAATCGTATTTAACTTGAATACCTTGAAATTACAAAAAAAACATTTTTCATTCATAATTTATTTTTTGTTAATAGATTTTTTTTCGTCTGTACTAAATGAATTTGTACGCAGGTACAAGGTTACATCGTTCGACCTAATGCAACATGGCGGCGAGTTGTCAACACGGCTTTGACACGGAGCTCACGTAGTTCTTCCGAGTTTGGATAGATGGCGCTACTTTTTGCTTGTATGGAGAAGATTTGTTTCAATTCTATATAAGGGCGTATCCTTACCTTTGAAATCATTGGTGACAGATAATAATATGTACGCTCAGCCGCATTAACAGACACGTCTTACGAGAAATGGGAAACAGAAGTAACTTCGTGTTGTTTGTCCGGTTCTATGGAGAGAAACTAGATTTAGTTCGCCGCTATGGTGTTAGTCCTATGACAGTTATGATGACAAATGCAACCTTTTAAGATAATCTTGGTCGTAACAACCATAAATGGGTGTAATGCATTATAAATATACGTCCAGTAAACTCAAAGGCGGGCATGGTGTTTGTCCATCTCCACTGCGGCTGCTCCTTGAAACGGTCTGCCTGATCATACTAGAACCGTTTTAATTCGCTGCTGCTTCCTCTACAGTCGAAAGTAACCAAAATTTTCCTTTTTTAAATTTCGGCAGGACACATCAACGTGAAGGCGTTCATGTCGCACTGCGGTGTGCTGAGCGGCACCGAGGCGGCGGACGCGGGTGTGCCCTTACTCTGCGTTCCGCTGTTCGGGGACCAGTTCGGCAACGCGGCGGCGCTGCGGGACAGCGGACTGGCGACCGTAGTGCTGTACGAGCAGCTAACCGCCGCACGAATGACGGACGCCGCCAACCAACTGTTGGACCCGAGGTAATATTAATTACTTATTCTGTGCCCATATACAGTTCTATATAGCTCAACATAGTGATTTAGACTAAACGTAAACGTACCTGAAATTTCGGCTTCTGGTGGTTTCTTGGAAACAGGAAAAAAAGAGCTTCAAATCTTTGGGAAACTTTGGAAAATTATCTATGCACTGAAAAAGCTATCTAAGGCCCAAACAAAACACCTCTTCATCCGTTTGTGATTAAATACGTTTCTTTGCAGGTGGCAGCACGGGGCCAAACAACTATCCCGCATGTGGCACGACCGGCCCATGTCACCTCTGGAGACCGCCATCTATTGGACGGAGTACGTAGCTCGATACGGCGGGGCGCCCAACCTGGCGGCGACATCTGTCGGAGTACCTCTGTACCAGCAGTACCAGTTGGACGTTTACCTGTTCTTGGCGTTGGTCGCCTACGCCACGTTGTACGCGCTCTACAAGATTGTTCAGGCTATCTGCTGTTGTGGTTTGTGTCGAACGGAAGAGGAAGTTTATCACGTTGAACAAAGAGGGAGCAAGCGAGTCAAGTTTGAGTAGAGGTAGAGGAGTTATAATTTTTGGGAAACAAGTTTTAATTTTACCATCCTCTGGATGGAACAAGTGTAAAATCGTGCACAATGTGGCCTTACCACATTTTCTAACACATAGTTAGAAATAGTTTCATTTGGCTCATTATAAGTCTCAGAAAAATAAATGGGTTGGTAAGTTATGTTCCACCACTGCTACACATACTTAAGGCGGCCCAACCCGGCGGGCCTAACTCATTCGCGGGCACGGTACAAAAACGTGTTGTTGCGCTTTAGGACCTTCTCTGTTTCAAAGAATAAGACAGGCTCCGTGATGAGGAAGATGCAACATGTCCACAAAAAAGACAATGTGCATAGTGTATGATTTTGTAAGATTTACGAAAATTTTAATTTCAAAACGACTTATAGCTAAAAGTAAACCACGACCGCTGTAGTAAAAAATCGAACAAAAACCAAATAGATCATAAATCTTGATTAAATAAGCTATGTCTGATGACTAATCTTTTTACGATGTTCTTACTGTATCATTGCGTAATCCACCTCCAAAGTTATCGTATAAAACGCGCGAAAAATTCGAACTTTCGGACCTTATAACTTAGAAACCAAACACAATTTTACAATGCCAATGGTCATCAGACATCTAGTTCTATCAAATAAAGCTATTTTGAGCAAAATTTTGGATCTCTGACAAGAAATATGGGCGTGATCTTTTTTCCCCTTTTGTATGGAGAGATGAGCGGGTTGGGCCACCTTAAATATAGATTGGCAGAGAACATCCCTTAGTCCTTATTGCGACTGTAATATTTAATTTTATTGAAGCCTAAGTAACCTTTGTTGTTCAATCTGTTCGTAGAGATAATTTTGACGAAAGAAAGCGATTGATGCCTTCTTTACTTATCTTCATATGCAAATGGACTGCATCCTGATGCTAGCTACCATAAATTATGCGTGCAATACACGATATGTGAAAATGAATGCAAGCATGGCGAATGTAATGGTTTTCAAGCGTAACGAAGCAGTGACTGGATATTATTTGAGTATAAAAACTAAAGACAGTGAAAGAGTTTTTGTGTCTCGGTAGCATTTTTAAGAAAACCAAGACAGCGTATAAAATTAATAGAGTGGACGTTCCATACCTAGACACCGAGATTTATATAATTATAGTTCAATGAATGTGCCTGGTCCCTGTCCATTGTGTTTAAATAAAATAATGTGAAAAATGTGTCATCGATTTTAGTTGCTTGATTCTTAATTTTTCTTTTCGCAAATTCTTATTTGTATTTTGGATTTTAATAAAAATGTATATGAACAAGGAATTGAAAACTAGAATATTTTTCATCGTAATGTGAGACATAATTATAGATTCGTATGGAAACGATCACGTAATTTTACTTACACATATTTATATAGTATAGGTATTTAAAAATATTTATTTTGTTAAAATCAAGAGTATGTCAAAAGTTGGATAATTATGCTTAAGTATTAATTGCGGTAAGATTAATGGTTAGACTCACAAGTTCTCAGTAATTATTTTAAAGGATTTAATAAAATAAAAGATTTCCATGATTTATTTAATAGTTTTAGCACTCACCATGTGAATACAAGGAAAGCTGAAAGATGTACTGAAACATAGTGGACTTAACAATAGTATTTGAGATTATTGGAATTTCTGGCAGAACCATAGCCAAGCATCATTATTTTCCTTTCGGTAACCTTTTGGCTGGGGCAACCAGCGGAAAGGGTTGTCCAATGATTTTAAAGTATTACACTTGCTGTACACCTTGTGATCAACTTGCTGTATTCCATCAATTGATGAGATCACCTGTGCAAATTCTCTACAAGTCGCATTTCACAACAGATTCTCGTAAAATTTTGTAAGCAGATTCGATAATTATATGTTTTTTTTGTCGATTTAGAAAATGTTCAAAAATGTCACAAAACTCTCACTCTTAATTTGAAATAAGAGCTAAAGCTTTAATACGCGTAATAAATTAATACAGTGAGAAAAATAATAGGATTTTGTTTTAATATATGTATTCAGTTTTAAGCTATGCAAAGACAGGCAAATCAGAGAATGATTAGCACAATAAGATAGTATAGTAAAAAGCATTCTCTCGTGTAAAAGCTGACGTCAACTTAACAACCTATTTCGGGTGTATAAGGCCCTCTTCAAGTTTTGATACGGACAAGGTGTTTCAAGTGAATATATTGCATATAAAATAATTATAGTTAAAAATACTTCCAGCGTAGTATTAATGTCAAAAAAAAACTTACGATAATGTATGATACATAGTTAAATGTGTACTAAGTTTATATCGGAGAGAGCTTCTCTTAGCATTAATACACTTACCTACCACTAATAATTGATTTTATTTTATTTTTAAATTAATTATGAGGCAAATTTCTCATTACTGCAGGTAATTTATTGTACAACCTATGAAATACTACATATTGTGAATGAAATTTTCAAAGTTAAACTTATTTCTAGTGTTGTGTGTGTCAAATGTACGTCAGAGTTATAGGACTTTTATATAGTTATAGTAGCTGTATTGTTTCTTTTGCATATCTAAGTTTCTTCGCATAAGTATCACATTTTACGATAACATTTACATTTTAAACAAATTTGTTTAATGTAAATATTTTGTAACAATAAAACGAATTAATAAAGAATTTTTTTTTTCTCTTTATAAAAATCTATTGAAATTATAATAGATTTGTTTTTATATTTACCCAACTACATTATCTGTTGCATGACTTTACCGATACACACTGTTATATCATAACAATTATTTGCGCTCAAATAGTTTATAAATTTGTTTATACAAATAGGAAAACCCGTGGTCTATTCAGTTGTTTATTTTAGTTTGTTAACATTCTGTCGCCTGCGTGTTTTCTTATCAAATAAATAAATATGTTGATGTTGTTTAACTTATAAAACATTACCCATTTGTTGTGTGTAATCCGTGTGTAGTTATGGGTACAATTAAGATTTTACTAAAACGGCTAACGATTTCCCATGCATATATATCTGTGACCGAATAACCGTTACTAAATAGGCCCAAGGCTGATGGTTAAAAAATAAGTGTTTTTTCTTGGCGCCCACGTATTTTGAAATGAATTAAAATTTTATGGGTATCCAAATCAGTCTACAATACCGTACGAGCTTACAGTACAATATTGTACAAATAAAAAATAAACAAATAGGTCGCTCGCTCCTTCCAAAATTTGTAGATTGATGGTCTAGCTATAATTTAAATACAAAACTATAAGAATCCGATGGCTCCTTCGATTGCTCAAATAATGCACACATGCAAAAAAATAATTTTAAAAAGTTTAAACAAAGAATGGCAGCCTCAGATACATACAATTATATGTTTCAAATAGAACTAAGCAATCTTCTGTCTTTTAGAAATTTCAAAATCAGTTATAGTTATTCTTTAAAATAATAAAATATGGTTTCTCTTACGTCCTTATGGAACTGAATGCAGTCAGGTGATAATCTGTCAGAGAGCCATTTATCTATGTATACAACTTATTTAAAAAACCTCAAAACTTGTTTCATGAGAATTAAGTACTGATTCGTTTTTATTTGGTGATAATGAAATTCATCAAGATTTAGTAATATATGTCATCGAAACTAGCATTGAACCTCCCATGCCTTGTTAACTGTCGTTTTTAACCGACTTCAAAAAAAGGAGGAGGTTTTCAATTCGTCGGAATCTTTTTATTTTAACTAGACATTGTCACGGCTTGAATAAAAAATTTCACGTCGTCACGGATCGGCCAACTGTCATTTCAATAAATCCAAAGGGAATTTAATTACAATACTCCAAAAGTAATTATTTAAAAATCTTAAACTTGTATGACGAGTGGGGTTTGCTGGGCGGATTTTGCCGTCTTTACCACCATCCGCGAGTGCCTCGACGAACCTACTTCGGGACATTTCGGTGTTTTCAATACTTACCGAAGCTTGCTACTACGTTATTATTGGCCACAAATGTATAATGAAGTCGTTCACCATGTAGCGAAATGCGATACATACTTGCTCTTTTGTTTGTTATTTGCGAAGCTTCACCTAATGGTCCTGCAACCACCTCCCATGAGGAATAGTACAGTGCAGTAGCCGGCGGAGGGCTGCGAAAACCATGCCGGCCGGCCAGGCGCATTTTCAGACCACGTTTAAAGGACTCCAGGTTGTACTTTGGGGGAAATGCCTCACAGTTTACCGACCCTAAGATAAAGGTTCTAGTGGGTCAGCTGGTTCTTATATCTGGAATTTCGATTATGAGGGGTACATTTTCTGCCTGTTAGTGCCTGCGTAGTGGTAAGGTAGAAAGGGGACGGAGGGACTAAACTTAAATTTTAATTGTAACCTAATCGTACTATTTAATTTACATACAATGAAATGAATTATAAAGTAAATGTTTTGAAATTTATAACATAATTTTATTTGGTATGCTAGATCTCATATATTCTACGGAAACGTTTTTATTATCTCTGCACGTTTTTTACATCCACCTTAAATGGAATATCATTATGATATGACCAATTTAATAAAGATATATTAATCATTTCATGCAAGAGCTACATGTTCATAATATTGATAGCCTACATATACGATAACTATCATGTAACGATCTTGGTTCGATGACAAAAACATTTCGTTTCGCATCCAAGCGATTCAATAATCGAAGCGTCAGACAAGTTCTGATGTCGCATACAAGTGATCAAAACTGCTCAGTCGATTGAAAGGCGACGATGTGGTTACAGCATTGCTCAACAAAATAGATTTAAAAATACATTTGTGTGTTACTAACGGAAACGTGAAGAATAACTTAAGTTGTGATTTTCTCAAATTTAAAATTTGACATCTATGCGCGGGCGATTTTTACCTTGTAGCAATGCGTTTAATAACAAAATCAATATCTCTCATTATACTATGTAATCTTCATTTGATTGCGAGTCTGAGAATACTTGGTGTGTTTCCGTACGAAGGCAAAAGTCATTTCTTTGTGTTCAAAACTCTTCTTGCCGAGCTGGCCAAAAGAGGTCATGACTTGACAGTGATTTCCCAGTTTCCGCTGACAACTCCTCCAGCCAACTATAGAGACATTGCACTTAACTCAGTCATTTTAGAGAATGCAAAACCGGTCATGGAGGAAAGTATCATAGATACTATTGACTTTATGATTGAAAAAGGTGTCGAGAACTGCAAATTAATGCTTTCCAACAAAGAAGTTCAAGAACTCTGGAAATCAAGACAGCAATTCGACTTGGTGATCACAGAGCAGTTCAACAGCGACTGCAGCTTGGCACTAGCGTACAAACTGGGGTCTCCTGTGGTAGGCCTATCGTCCACTGTGTTACCGGGGTGGTATTACGATAAATTTGGTCTCCGCATGAACTCATTTGATAATACTTTTAGTAAGACTTTAGCTTTCAGGGCAGTTATGGAAGGTGTTTCCCTTTACGCGAATGCAGTGTACAGGAACAGCAATAAGAAAGCTGATGTAATAATAGCGCAGCACTTCGATGCTCCTCCTCTAGAGGAGTTAGCGAAGAGTGTAAAGTTAATGCTCCTGTATACTTACTTCCCGCTCTCTGGTGTGAAGTTGTCATTGCCGAATTTGGTAGAAGTTGGAGGGTATCACGTCACGCAGGCAAAATCTCTCGTTGGGGTGAGTCAATAATATTTGTTTTACATTTGTAAAAATATGTATGTACACTTTACATCCGGGGTTTACACTACGAGTGTTTCGATAGCAGTGGCAATTAATAAAAAACGATTTGCAATTTGCATTCAATATTACGAGTATATTGTTATTTTTTCACATTGAAAACCATTATTTTATTAAATATGCCTAGATTTTTTTTGTTCAGTTAAGTGCTGTTATGCCCAATACACCACATTCTCGAAGAAATTAGCTGGAATTCGAGAACATTCCCTTATGAGCCCGGTTACACTGAACTGGATGGAAACAACGGAAAATTTTTAATTGCAGCTTCAACCATAGATTCGTCCAATACAATGGTACCAACCCGGGCGGGCTTAAAGCCGACCACCTAGTAGGGGAAGGGGACCTACAGTTTTACATGGATTCCGAACCATGGAGCAGCTCGCATTCGTGACAAAAATGTACATATCCAACTCAGAAAGAGAAAGAAAGTGGTGAAGATTTGAACTCGGATCTCTGGTATGGTAGGCAAGTCCTCGTGTCACTAGGCTGCGAGCCGCCACTAGAATACGTCCGACATATTAATGACATGTTGAAAATTGTTTTTAAATAGATTAAATTGCAAATATTTAGAAAAAAGAAAGTTTTTTTCTTTAATAAAATATTAATTATTTTACAATTACTACGAGTATATTTTTTGTCTATCCTTCTATGGATATTATGCCACAATACTCTCAAAGAATTTCGATGAAATATTAACATACACAGAACATTTTAAGGATGTTCAGATTTCCGGTCGATGTGATATTATTTGCTAAAAAAAATATGTTGATAATTTAAGATTTATTTAAGAATTTGTATTGCATATTTTCCTCACTATTGGGAATATGGTAACCATATCGGTTGCATTGTAAATGATCCCCCCCCCCCCCGCGATCCCCGCTCGTTTATCCATTTCATTTCAAACACCTGTACGTTCTTTGCAATACCTACTGTCAGATTTGAAGGCCAACTCGACGCCGGTGAACCTGCGTTCCAATTCAAACTAGTCGTGCTCGGAAAGGCAACGGTCGCGCGCGCGCCGAAAACGTGCGAAATGAAATACTTCCAGTATTGTCTGCTTTACGTAGTAGTCAGTGTGTGCATCAATCATGTGCTCTCCTTAAGGATTCTAGGACTCTTCCCGTATCAAGGGAAGAGCCACTTCTTCGTTTTCAAAATATACTTAGAGGAACTTGTGAAACGTGGACACGATGTCACCGTGGTGTCTTACTTCCCAGACCCCGACACGGGCTACAAGGACATAAGTCTCGCGGGAAAGACGAAGATATTAGAAGATGACGTCCCTGCGGAGAGATCATATCTAATGATAGCATTTATTGGAATATTTCTAACGCAATTGGGAGCCGACAACTGCGAAAATCTGCTCGCCGCTGAGGAGGTCCAGCAGTTGTGGAAAACTAAGCAAAAATTTGACTTAGTAGTAACGGAACAGTTTAACAGTGATTGCAGTCTTGGCCTCGCTCACGTGCTGGGAGCACCAATAGTCACGATGACTTCGCACGTTCTCATGCCGTGGCAATATTCCAGGGCTGGAATACCCGACAACCTTGCATTTGTGCCTTTCCACTTCTTTGGCGGTGGGACAACTCCCTCTTTCTACCAGCGCATCGAAGCTTTAATCTTTAGAACGTACTTTAATACACTTTATAAATTAATCAGCCAACGATCCAACCGGAACGCCCTCGCGAAACATTTCGGAGAACTCCCCGAGTTGGACGAGCTCGCTAAGGAAGTGAAAGTTACCCTGCTGTACCACGCGTTCCCGCTGACAGGGTCCAGACTGTTCCCCCCGAATGTTATTGAAGTCGGAGGTTATCATGTGTCCGAGCCTCAATCACTCACTGGAGTAAGTAATTACCTAAAATGTATTTTATATAAACTTCTTCTACTACTGCACCGGTCGACTATTCTTTTTTATCTTTAGAAAAGCTAATAATCTTATTGTTAAAGGTTTCATATTCATGTAAGCATAATCCATGTGCATGTTTAGCTCTTTTTAGCTGGATATCAGCTACCGTAGAAGTACATTCATAGATGTCTAGTGAATGACTTGATACATGAAAGTCATGATAAACCTATCAATTACGATACATTACGCCTTATCATTTTGATAAGATGACTTACGTTAGCTTAAGGAATGACTTCGAATTTTTCCTACGAAAGATAATCGTGGCCCTGCACGGCACTTTGAATTTTAAGAATCATTCATTTTACCATTGTGGATTAAACTAAGATAATATGCATGTTGAGAATTACTATTCACTCTGAAAAACATAACGAAATCGTAACTAGATAGGTTTTATAGGTTTGGAAAACAACATATTTGTTTTCATCTTTGAAATATGTGAAATGGATATTAGGGAGTAGATTTAGATGCGTTTTAATAAGTTTTTTTTAATTATGAAACAGCACTTTACTAATTCCACCAGAAAGAAATATATTTGTGTAATACGTATTACAAGCGCACGACGGTACATATTTTGTAGGTATTACCTGTATTATATTTTATTACCTTCGACACCTTCGACACCTGAGATAAATTTTATATGTATGACGTTATTATTTGCTGCTAGTACGATATCATAATTTTTTATTGACTCGATGTACATTTTTCAAAAATGACTGGCTTGTTTTTTGTGTAGGTAACTGGCCATGATTTGCTAATTCCACATCCACCTTCATGATATTACCACAACACATCGCATTTCTGAAGGATTTAGGTGCCTATCCAGGACCTTCCTTTTATGAGCACGGCTACATTTAAATGGATGAAAAACACTGACATATTTTTATTGCGGCTTTGACCATTCAATTAATTCCAATGCGAACCCTACCTAGTAGAGGAACCATGTAACGGCTTTTTTTTTTTTTTTATGCGACCTGACATGGATGGCTAATACCACACAACTACCGTTATGATATTAGCCCAATACACCACATTCCCGAAGGAACTAGGTGCCATGCCAGGACCTTCCCTTTATGAGGCACGGCTACATTGAACTGGATGGAAAACACGGACAATTTTTCATTGCCGCTTCGACCATCTTTTCATCCAATGCGATGGTACCAACCCGGGCGGGCTTAAACCCTACCACCTAGTAGGGGAAGGGTACATGGATTCCGAACCATGGAGCAGCTCGCATTCGTGACGAAATGCACTTATCGAACTCTGAAAGAGAAAGACAGTGGTGCAAGTTGGTATCGAACCCGGGCCTCTGGTACGCTAGGCCAGTCCCCGCGCCACTAGGCTACGAGCCGCTCGGGAATCGGGACTCAATGCACTCATTCTACTCAGAAAGAGAAATAAAGTTGTGCATGAACGGGGATGGGATCGACCTTTGGCATAGAAGGCAAGTCCCTGCGGCTATGAGCTACAGGTGTTTTATTTTGTTTTGTATGGTATCCGACAGTTTGAAACATCTTTAGATCAAGTAGTTCACACGATTCGTGATAAAGTTGTGATCCATATTGCTACTCTCCGATTAGCTCATAATTATGTGACCACACTTCATTCAGGTACCAGATTTGTCAACGAATAAAATGCACTTTATTCACCGGCAAGTAATCTGAGTTTGACCTGGCAGGTGGGAGTACGGCATTAATACACGCTCCACGAATGATACAAAAATATAACAGTTTTAAACTGTAACAAACATATCAATAGGTGGTGGTGTCATTGGTGAGCTATTCAGACTAGTTACAGATAACCTCAATATTTAAATCAAAAGTTCGATACTTTAGTACGAATTTATCTAAAAATGTATAACTATCTTTTTACATCGTAGACAAGTGGCTCTTGATACTAGATAACTGATAAGTCTTATCGCAATACTCTACTCTTCTAATCTAACAAGCAGAATTCGTTGGATGTAGCCGCAAATTACCTCAGAGCAGAGTGGTTAATTGATACGTAAAAAAACCGGCCAAGTGTGAGTCGGACTCGCACACGAAGGGTTCCGTACCATCGTACAAGATTTTGTAGGGCCCCCCTTTAATTTTTTTAATTTTTTTATTTTTCTTATTTATTGTTATAGCGGCAAAATAAATACACACTCTGTGAAAATTTCAGCTGCCTACCTGTTACGGTTCATGAGATACAGCCCTGTGGCAGACGGACAGCGGAGGCTTAGTAATAGGGTTCCGTTTTCACCCTTTGGGTACGGAACCCTAAATATGAACTATGTACGAGTATGGTTAGTCAGTGTTAATTTTTATTATCATTAAACACTTCCGCTAATCATGTATAATCTTTTCGGATGGTCGGCATGTTTCCGTATCAAGGAAAGCATCACTTTTTAGGGTTCCGTACCCAAAGGGTAAAATCGGAACCCTATTGCTAAGCCTCCTCTGTCCGCCCGTCCGTCCGTCCGTCTGTCACAGGGCTGTATCTCATGAACCGTAATAGTTAGGCAGTGGTTTTTTTCACAGAGTGTGTATTTATTTTGCCGCTATAACAACAAATAGGCAAAATAAAAAATAAAACGTGATTTTTTTTTGTGTTAAATCTTGTACCATCGGTACGGAACCCTTCGTGTGCGAGTCCGACTCGCAGTATACCTAAAGGACCTAGCGAGACGTGATCATGACGTCACGATGGTTGCCCATTTTCCGGATCTGCGTTCGGGATACACCGATATCAGCTAATCCCGGCTAAAAGATCATACCTATATCTGTGATAGAAATTGGAAATTCGCGAAGAGATGCTGGCATTCCATTATGTCAAGAACTTATAGAAATCAAATCAGGAATTTGATTTAGTTGGAACTGAAAAATTACACAGTGACTATAGTCTGGGCCTGGCGTGCCATAGGTTCTCCAGTAGTGGCAATAATTTCACCCGTCATCCTACCGATCCGTTACTTGAGAATGGGAATTCCGGACAACGTGCCTTTTGTAAAAAATCCTGAAGATAACTATCAACGTACCAAGGCCGTCTTCTTCAGAGCTTACTCAACACGATATATTATTTTGTCAATCAAAGATCGAATAGCAACACCTTTGTAAGTCGGTTAAAAATTTACGTAAACATGTTTTATGTTTCAGGAACTAAAGAAATTCGTGGAAGAAGCAACACATGGCGTGGTGTATGTGAGCTTTGGTTCGCTGGTGAAGTCTGCTACCCTGGCGGACGACAAACTCCAGGCCATCATCGGAGCGCTGTCTCAGCTCAAGCAGCGCGTCATCTGGAAATGGGAGAATAAGACCCTGCCGGGAAACCCCAAAAATATCCTTCCTATGAGCTGGTTGCCGCAGAATGACATATTGGGTAAACAAACGTTTCCCTTAATTATTTATACAAACGTTTTAAGAATGTCTCATAATTGTTGTCTAAGAAAACATTTTCAAAGGAATATTTTTAGTTACCTTCACGGAAAAAAACAATATCATATTGAGACATCCAGTCTTTTAAATATAAAACAATAATCACTGATAATGCCCCGGCAAAATCATAACAGATAGAACTTTTTATTTTATTCCTCCTAGGTCAAATTCTAAACCTTTCCCACTTATTACATTCCAGTCGCAAAATTACTATTGAATATTCCTTTCAAACAATGATCCTATCTGTCATCTACAGCTCACCCAAACGTGTTGGCCTTCTACTCCCACGCCGGCATGCTCGGCACCACGGAGGCCATTCACTACGGGGTCCCCATGGTGGCAATGCCTATACTCGGAGACCAACCGTCCAACGCCGCCGCCATCAGGGAGGCTGGGCTTGGGGTCTACTTAGATTTCGACGATGTGACGACCGAGACACTTCTGGCGGCCCTGACGCAAGTCTTACAACCACAGTGAGTAGACGTTTTTTAGTGTGTAAAGCTCAACAAATGGAAAACATAGTTAATTTTTTATTTGAAAAATAATTTAATTTTTTTTAAATACTAATTACATATATCAGTCTAAAAATGTCTGTTATTTAAGTATTCATTAAAGCAAATCCCCGTGGAAATTTTGAATTCAGAAAGACATTCCACGCCTATCGAGAAACGGAACCGACTCAACTTTAGGGTTCCAAATGAAGGAAGGGAGCCAATTACGTTTGTGTTTTGTCCCTCAAATGGTCCGTATATAACTTTTTCAGTCTTTCAACATACTTCACTAAAAATTAAGAGATATATGAATATACATATAACTAACGCCTAAAAAAAAGCAGATTAGATAACTAATTTTTTTCATGGTAACTCAAAATTCGCCTCTTTTGTATGAAAGGTAATAGTTTTACCTATTCCATCGAATATGTATTATTCACAGAAGTAGTTGTTTCGGTTAGTCCAATCCAGTTTTGATCCGGGTTTGTAGGTGACTTCTGATTTGAATACAATTTTTTCCCTATTATTCCTAAAGGTTTTTGCATATATTTTATCAATTCCGTGGGACTCCGTCAGAAGTAAAAATTACCCGGTAGTTCCTTTTATGTAATGAATCGTCTCTTATCATACCGTCGCAGACCTTGCTGGCTGGCGCCAGTTTGGAGAACGTGTTTGGACTTCCGGAACCCCACGTAAAACATCTGTTCGTTTTCCCGCAGGTTCAGAGCCAAAGTAAAGGATCTTTCCAAGATGTGGCATGACCGCCCTCTATCCGCCATGGACACCGCGATATTCTGGACAGAGTTTGCCGCCCGCCACAGCGACTTCTCCTTCCGCTCTCCTGCCGCCGACGTGCCCTTCTACAAATACTACTCGTTGGATCTTTTCGCAGTTTTTATGATACCCTTGTTTTTAATTTTCTTCACTTTAGTTAAATGTTGTTGGCGTGATAAGGACAAGAAAAAAAATAAAAAAGACTAAACAAAAGAATAAAAATTTAATAAGAATATTTCAATCAAGTGTTATGTAATATTATTTTCGTAATTTAAATGATTTTCAAAGTTTTTTACTGGTATAGCAACAAGGCAACTGGTATAGGTACAAAGTAAAGTGAGTTTGACTCCAACTGACAACATAGCTACATACTTTTGTTTACTAGACACTTTCACATCATATTCATTGGAACAAAATATATTTTGTATATCTGGATGGAAAACAATAACAATCTTTCATTACCGCTTCGAACTCTTGCATTCAAGCCGGGCGATGGTACTAACCCGGGTGGGTTTAACCTTAATACCTAATATTTACAGTTTCACATGGATTTCAAAACATTTAGTAAAGTGGCAAGTGTTTCAGTTTCAGTTTCTTTATTTCCTCCATTAGATGTATATTACACACTCGGATTCGTCTTTTTTTTCCTGTCGGTTCGATTACTTCTGGCGAAGAAGAGCCGACAAGAAACTTCGTCAGGTTGGTCATTGTATTATTATTTTTTCCCGTGATACTTACAAACTAGTTTACAGTGATTGATTGATTACTACTGCTCACAAAGAACATTATTATAAGAACATTATATACATTGGTGAGGAGCAAACTCTTGACTACTATAATGACATCTTATTCTAAATTAATAGGAATTATGATCTAAATTATTCAGGTGTAAAAAGTCATCGTCATTTTTGATACAAGGTAATATCACATTAAATATAAGTTAGTAAATAAACAAATTCATACTACAATGTAGTAGCCATGTCAGAGAAAATAATAATAATAGAAAACAATAATAATAATAATAAAAATAGTAACCGCATAGCGAGGGAGTGGAACCTGCTTGAGCCTGATATCGATGTCACGGGACAACGCCTAGCTGACCAAGTCAGGACTATTAAAACAAGACATTTTCTTACAGATATTGAAATTGAAGATCTCAGGCTTGAAGCACTTCAAACACAATCACGGCAACCGGTACATGTGCAAACAACGCAATCATCCGCAGCGCAAACTCAACCTATCACCTCACAATCTTCGGACGCTGATGCCGTGAATGAGTTGGAAGTGTCTCAAGAGGACTTAGAGCCCATCAGAAGCATATTCGAAGAGTTTATGCTGATATATCGGTCGAATTCTGTGACAGAAAGACCGGCTTTACCAAAATATCCATACTCGACCAGGTGTATGCATATAGTGAGGAAGGTAAATGCAGTGGCCTTTGAATATTTCAAGGAAAGCACATCACTCGAAGAAACTCATTTGTTGCTGTATTGTTCTGCTCTTACCGCCTGTCGCGTGGCAAATATTGATTTACCAAAACCGATAGACCCGACGGGAGGTGGGAGCACACCAATATGGCAACGAAGAATCGAGCAACGAATAGCAAAGGCCCGTACCTTCCTCGCTAGACTTTTCTGTTTTAAGCGCGGTAACCACCGGCCCAAAATCATGCGATCGGTAAGAGAAGCTTTTCTTTTTAATAATATTGAACCAACAACATTCAACCTTACCGATCGCATAGATGACTGCATAGACCGGCTAAAACAGAAAGTTGCTGCACTTGGCCAGAGGATACGGCGGTACAGAGCACGGTACGACCGGCGTAGACAGAATAAACTCTTCGAGCGTAACCAAAAGAAGTTTTATTCTGGGCTTGAGGGTACGAAGAACTCTATTGGGGCCCTTCCGGACCGGACTAGAATGACGGAATTCTGGTCCGGTCTGTGGAATGTTCCCATTGCACACATAGAGGAAGCATCCTGGATTGAGAGTGTTGAAGAAAATTATAACAACTTAACACCGATGGAAGCTATGCATATCAACCAAAAGGATGTGCAGGACGCAGTTAGGAAAATTCTGAATTGGAAACACCCCGGTCCTGACGGCCTGCACAACTTTTGGTTGAAAAAAATGGTTGCAGCCCACGGAATACTTGCCTCTCAATTCCAGGATGCCATTGACACCGGTACCCTCCCAAACTTCTTTACTACTGGGGTTACGTATATGCTCCCTAAAATACCAGATGCCACTGATCCCACACATTTTCGGCCTATAACTTGTCTCCCTACAATTTACAAATTATTGACATCCATTTTGAGCACGAAGATAAACAACCATTTATTACAATATTCAATAATGGACGATGCTCAAAATGGATGTCGAGTGGGCTCACGTGGCACCAAGGAGCTGCTTCTGATTGATAGTGTCATCTGCCAACAAGCTCGTCAAAAGAAACGTAACCTTTCGGTAGCGTGGATAGATTATAAAAAAGCTTATGATTCCGTACCACATTCCTGGCTGAGGAAGGTCTTAGAAATATATAAAATAGATGATAATCTAACAAAATTTCTCAGCCAGTGTATGGATAATTGGCCAACCATAATCTCCACTAAAGGTTATGTTTCTGACCCAATACAGATTAAGCGGGGAATATTCCAGGGTGATAGTCTTAGTCCACTCTGGTTCTGTTTAGCACTTAACCCCTTGAGCTTTTTACTGAACCAGACTGGATTAGGCTATCAACTGCGGAGAGGCGGACAAAAACAATCACACCTCTTCTACATGGATGACTTAAAACTGACGACAGCAAACGAGGAACATCTAGCCGAACTTCTAAACGTAACATCAACATTTAGCGACGGTATACGAATGGAGTTCGGCCTCGATAAATGTGCAGTCATTCATGCTAGAAGAGGCGTTGTCCAGAGCTCGCCTGACCTTGTCATCACGGGCGAGCATGCGATTCGAGCCCTCTCCGCAGGAGACTCCTATAAATATCTAGGTCTTAACCAATCACTATGCCTCAATCACGGGGAGGCGAAAACAACTGTGAAAGCAAAGTTTTGGTCTCGCACAAAAAGCATATTAAAGAGCCATTTGAGCGGTGCGAACAAACTCCGAGCTTTCAATGGTTGGGCAGTACCCGTGATTGGATACACCTTTGGCATAGTGCGTTAGTCTAAGACCGAGCTGGAGGCCTTGGATCGCAAAGTTCGCACAACAATGACCACTTTCCGCATGCACCACCCGCGGTCGTCGGTCATGAGGTTGTACATACCTCGGAAATTAGGAGGTAGAGGAATCCTTAACCTCACAAACCTCCATAATTCCGAGGTGTGTAAGCTTCGTGACTACTTTTTAACGGCTGCGGAAAACAACAGGCATATCGACGTAGTGGCGTGCGATTCTAAGCTCACCCCGCTGAATCTGTCCGACGCGAGCTTTACGCTTCCGGTTTTAAGCACTACTGAGCGTGTGGAAGTATGGAGAGGCAAGGAACTGCATGGACGGTTTCTCCGAGTACTAGAATCGCCAAACACGCATCTCTTGGATTCAGTTCAATGGATGTGGTTTGGTGACCTATTCGGAGAAACCGAAGGCTTCGTTTGTGCCATTCAGGACCAAATGATCGTCACGCGTAACTTCCGGAAGTATATAATGAAGGATGGATCGGTCGATACCTGCCGAGCCTGTGGCCAACCAGGTGAGACCATCCGCCATATTACTTCCGGTTGCTCGCGCCTGGCGAGCGTTGAGTACCTGGAGCGGCACAATCAAGTAGCCAAAATAGTCCATCAGCAACTTGCCTTTAAACACGGCCTCATAGACTCAGTAGTGCCATACTATAAGTACAAACCGGAAGACGTATTGGAAAAGGATGGCACTAAGCTCTATTGGGATCGACCAATACAGACCGATAAGACAATTAAGAGCAATAAGCCCGATATTGTATTGGTCGATCCCAAGTCCAACCAGATCTTCCTCGTAGACATAACAATACCACATGACGAAAACCTCGACAGGGCCGAAAATGAGAAACTTATGAAATATTTAGACCTGGCCCACGAGGTTACCGCCATGTGGCGTGCACGGAAAACCACCATCGTGCCAATTGTTATGTCTACGAACGGCGTTGTCCCAAAAAATTTGGCCAAAAATTTAGAAAAATTAGACATCGATATTGGGCTCCGATTCCAGATGCAGAAAGCGGTTCTACTCTCGAACACGAGAATCGTTCGGCGGTTTCTGTCTCTGTAGCTCGGAGAAGCCTTATAGGATTTGTCCCAGGTGGGACCTCCCTAAGGCTAAATTCAGTTTTAGGTTTATATTTTTTAAGACTTCTTTTTTTGTATTTTTGTACTAAATAATATAAACCTAAGATTTGTTATATTAATATATACTGTGAATAATAATAATAAATTTAATGTGACGAAATGCAATAATCCACCTCAGATAAAGAAATAATTGGTGCATGGCCGTGGCGGGGATTGCACCCATGACCTCTGTGAAGAAAAAACATCGTATACTTATGATCGGCTTTGGACCAACATGGCGTCTCATGCCAGTCCAAACATTACAAACGCCTATGAGTTTGTCAAAAAGCACGGCAAAATGATTACACCCGTGGATCTAATCGACATAGCAATTTATCTAAAACTAGCAGCCCGTCCCGGCTTTGCACGGGTATAATATCATTTAAAAAAATATTATTTTGACAAAATGATACACAAATAAACCCTTTTTACGTAGAGTTCCAAACGCCATGTTGGTCCAAAGCCGATCATAAGTATACGATGTTTTTTCTTCACAGAGGTCATGGGTGCAATCCCCGCCACGGCCATGCACCAATTATTTCTTTATCTGAGATGGATTATTGCATTTCGTCACATTTGCGACTTTACTAAATGTTTTGAAATCCATGTGAAACTGTAAATATTAGGTATTAAGGTTAAACCCGCCCGGGTTAGTACCATCGCCCGGCTTGACTGCAAGATGTTCGAAGCGGTAATGAAAGATTGTTATTGTTTTCCATCCAGATATACAAAATATATTTTGTTCCAATGAATATGATGTGAAAGTGTCTAGTAAACAAAAGTATGTAGCTATGTTGTCAGTTGGAGTCAAACTCACTTTACTTTGTACCTATACCAGTTGCCTTGTTGCTATACCAGTAAAAATATTGACGTCACAAAGTACTACTTTTCATTAGTCTTAGTTTTTGTTACGACTATTTATCTCAGCCTTATTGTTTATTGTTTATTCATCATCCACAGGCAGCACACTACCCTTGGATTTGTCATATTTTATCATTAGCCAGTTTCGCATTCATGGCGAAGACTGGCAAGAAACTTCACTGATTTTTTTTCAACGTCCACTTAGTCTAGGTTTACAAATTAGTTTCCCACTGCTTACAGAAATACGGGTTATTGGTACCCGTTTATGTCAATACATTAAATTAATATTAATTCACAAAAATCTACCATTCACGCCACATACAACAGTACATGACAAATATCGGTTTATTCTGCAAAGTCATGTCCGTCATCTAACATGTTGCCAATTGGAGCAGGCCAGTCCCCACAAACAGCACCCGTTCACGAGCATCACGCCGGGTCCAGCCATCGCCTCTCTCAACCATATTTTAGGGGAAGAGGTAACCCGAACCTAGCGTCACCACAAGCAAGGACCTTGAAGCGATGCTCTACTTCAGTGGCAACAAGAAGAAAAAAAATGTGCATGTGTGTGTTAACTGAACTAATGATCAATAAGAATCTGGTGTAAAGAGCCTTCGTCAGAAATAAAATATGTATATATGTAAATATTAAATAATAGTCTGAAATGGTTAGTCTAATGGTTCTAATGATTAGTCTTAGTTTCTGTTACGACTATTTATCTCAGCCATAGTGACGTCAGTAAGTACTACTTTTCGTAAGTTTTAGTTTCGGTTACAACTATTTATCTCAGCCTGTGACTCATAAAAGTGGTGTAGCAAATAAATATCAACCAAAGATGGTATATAGGTACAATGTAGGCAAAACACAGTCCATGAGCGCACACGCTGTTTTGAGCAAAAATAACCTTAAAGTTAATTTTTAACCGTGTTTGCTGACTTATCCCCATTAAAGAAAAAAGTAAAATTTACTTTTATGATACGAGGAATAAAATAAAATTGGTTTCATGTCTGTACATAAAAATTTCTAGCGCTTTTCTAGCCCATACTGGAATGGGCATTCTCCTTTAAGGATACCACGTGACACAGGCAAAATCTCTTGCTGGGGTGAGTCAATATAATGTAATTATCGAGATTTTTTGTTTTTTTTTATTATTAGTAGCTAGCTGTAACATGGAAACTAGGCGCCATGCCATGCAGGACCTTCCTTATATTGATCGGCTACATTGAATTGGATGGAAAACAAGGACAATTTTCATTGCCGCTACGATCATCGTTCATTCAGTAAGGTGGTATTAACCCGTACGGGTTTAACCCTAATAAGTAAGGCAGGGAGGGAACCTACAGTTTCACGTGGAATTTGAATTACGACCAGCCTCAACGGTTGATAACGGTCAACAATCTAGAACCCAACCGCGCTCAAGCGTGCTCGCGCCACTGGGCTACCGAGGCAGACTTTGAATTTTAAAATCGTAAGCTTTTACTTTTACTTTAATTTTAACTTAAATTTACGTTAACTTTGTCACTGTACTGTTAATGTTTAGTATTAGATTTTTGTTATTTATTGTATATGTATAATTGTGTCATGTAACTAAAGAAGCTAGAAGAAATAGTCCACACCACTAAATAAAAACAATCTTTATCATGCGAAAAGAAATTATGATGTTTTTTTCGCGGTTCTAAAACATTTAGTTGTAGTCACGTGTCCAATGGGGACGGCGAAATAAAATTCTCGTCATTTCGATTTGTAGGTATGTAAATGTGTTTTCTTTCTATAATGATTATTATAACAATTCTCCTATTCCTCGAGTATTTTGCCGCTTTGACAAGGTCCATTATTAGGTCGACTACGTAGGCTTAAAACTTTTAACTCATATTCTAATCACGTGATATTTTCTGAAATTGACTAACAAATGAGCAAACACCCATTTTTGGCGTACGCCAATGGATTTCATCAGAAACCAACAATGTAGGAGCATAATATTAAGTCTTTCTTGTCAATTAAAATAAATTCTGGCCGAATTCCTGACTGAGAAATTCTTTCTTTTCTAAGTATAAAAGTAATAAACATAAACAACAAACATAATCAAAATATATATAATTTACTGTAACTATCCAACTTAATGCAGATTTCGCTATTTGACCTTAAAAAAAGGAAAAAGGCCGTTTCTTAATCGGTACAAACCTACATTTAAAAACCATCTTATTTAATTAAAATAGGCACATCTTATTACAAAAATAACTATAAATGTGTATATCGACTATGAATATCCAAGATCACATCACTAGCCGCAGGTAAAACTGTTTATTATCTTATTTAAAGGCCAACACCATGTGCCCAGTCATTAGTTGTGTGCGGAAAGGCAACGTATACTGACGCGCCCAAAAATCAAACCGGTTTTAAGATGAAATACTTCCAGTGTCACCTGCTTTACGTAATCGTAGAATTAAGTCTGTGCGTTAGTCATGCGCTCTCCTTAAGGATCCTAGGTCTCTTCTCATATCAAGGGAAGAGCCACTTCTTCGTTTTCAAAGTATACTTAGAGGAACTTGTCAAACGTGGGCACGATGTAACCGTGGTGTCTTACTTCCCAGACCAACACGGGCTACAAAGACATAAGTCTCGCGGGCAAGACAAAAATATTGGAGGATGACGTCCCTGCAGAGAGATCCTATCGAATAATGGCGATTATCGGAGCACTTGTTACGTCTTTGGGAGCCGAAAACTGCGAAAAACTGCTCGCCGCTGAGGAAGTTCAGAAGTTATGGCAATCTAAGCGAACCTTTGACTTGGTTGTAACGGAACAGTTCAACAGTGATTGCACCCTTGGTCTCGCCCACGTGCTGGGAGCACCAGTAGTGACGCTGACTTCGCACACTCTCTTGCCGTGGCACTATTCGAGAGCTGGGATCCGGGATAACCTAGCATTTGTGCCTTTCTACTTCTTCGGCGGTGGGACGAATCCCTCTTTCTACCAGCGCATCGAAGCTTTAATCTTTAGAAGGTACTTTAATACACTTTATAAATTAATCAGCCAAAGATCCAACCGGAACGCCCTCGCGAAACATTTCGGAGAAGTCCCCGAGTTGGACGAGCTCGCTAAGGAAGTGAAAGTGACCCTGCTGTACCACGCGTTTCCGCTGACAGGGTCCAGACTGTTCCCTGCGAATGTTATTGAAGTCGGAGGTTATCATGTATCCGAACCAAAGCCGCTTACTGGAGTAAGTATATTAAATGTATTAATTATATTATTATGGTCTGTTACGTTACTTTTACATGTTATGAATACAGTAGATGAACTGAAGGAAACAGTCCAAAGTATACACTTTAGATTAAATGACATTTAAACATTACCTTCCCATAACATTTGATACGGTTTGATTTGGTAGTAAAATAATTTAAAGTTTCTAAATTATAGCTCCATAAATGTGAAAACGTATTATTTACGTACAAATTACTTTTTATATTTATTTTTCAATATTTATTGAATTTGAAGTCTATTAATTTGTTTAACTTTAATGTAAATAATTTGTTTATGGTGGGTGTATTGGGCGCACGGTTTCAATGTTAACCAGATATTATTTATTATTATTTATACAAAATAATACGTACTTATATAATTTATATAATAATTACAAAACTCTTCCGTAAAAACGTACGCGGCGCCTGAAATACTAGGGACGTAGCATTTCAGAAGTACCATGCTATGTAACAAGTTCCCGTGCGAGAGGATGGAGCATCTGTTGTTTATTTATTCACTTATTCATTTTGCATTGGTTCATACTTACTAGATTTTCCCTTGCGAAAAATAAATTGATTGAAATGATTTGTTCATAGAACGATAGATTCCTTGGTTGAGTTAAAGCAAGAAAACTTTAACTCAACCAAGGAATCTATCGTTACCACTACAATCATTTTCTGATTTCTCAAATGAGAGAATAATAAATGTAACAGTAAGCTGGTCGCTTGGTAAGAAGAGTGCCACGCGAATGAAAACAGAAGGTCCCAGTCGACCTCGGCGCCCTATCGGAATGAGTGCGGCAAATCTTGGCAGATTGATTCGCACGAAAGGTGATCCTTGAGAAGTTTATTGCTTATTGTGATGAGTAATATTACTACTATTTTAGGGATATTACAGTTAACCTTAACCTCATAACCTGAATTATCAGTCATTCGTTTTTGACGCACGACTCAGAACTGATTATATAATTATCTTATCGAATCACTTCTCCAATGAAATTTGCAGAACTTTGTTCAGTCTGGACTCAACCGTGAATCAATACCAAGCATTCAAGAACAGGACCGTTAATTTATCTTTTTACAATGAAATATAGTATGAAGTGTTTGTTTTTGTTGTCACTAAGCTTATGCGCCACTCAAGTGTTTTCTCTGCAAATACTCGGTCTGTTTCCATATCAAGGGAAAAGCCATTTTTTTGTTTTTAAAGTATACCTTAAGGAACTAGTGAAACGCGGTCATGACGTTACGGTCGTTTCCCATTTCCCGGATTCAAGTGCGGGATACACCGACATCAGCCTCGATGGAACGACGAAGATATTCGAAGATGAAATTCCGGCCGAAAGATCATACCTATCTGTAATAGAAGTCGGAAAAATGATAGCATTCACGGGTGCTGATAACTGCGAAAAGATGCTTGAGTTAGATAATGTCCAGAAGTTGTGGAAATCGAGTCAAAAATATGATTTAGTCGTGACTGAACAATTTAACAGCGACTGTAGTCTGGGCCTGGCTTACGCCCTGGGTGTTCCAGTAGTTGGGATGACTTCACACGTTCTGTTACCGTTTCACTACTCGAGAATGGGAATTTTGGACAACGTCGCTTTTGTACCTTTCCCTTTTTTTGGTGGTGGGACGAATCCTAGTTTTTACCAACGTATCGAGGCCATCATCTTCAGAACTTACTTCAACACAATATATCATCTTGTCAGTCAAAGATCGAATAGAAACACCCTCTTGAAGCATTTCGGGGCAGTTCCTGAGCTTGATGAACTCGCTAAAGAAGTAAAGATTACTCTGCTGTACCACGCATTCCCGTTGACAGGGCCCAGATTGTTACCATCAAATTTTATCGAAGTCGGTGGTTATCACGTTACGACACCAAAGCCTTTGACTGAGGTAAGTTAAGTTCTTCTCATCGAGGAGATGCTGACGCATTATATTCATTAAGTAAATTAGTGAAATTAAAAATATAAAACAGGACGATATGCTAATTAAACGAGCATAACATTACAATTGATAACCAAATCAAACTCAAAAACAATTTTATCTTAATTTACATTAAAAAGTTTTTCTCAAACGATATTACGATAAAAATATCACGATAAAAAGTAAAAAACTTTGCGGTTTCATTTATAATTAATTTAACTACATAAACCACTAGATAGTGCTATTTTTATAGCTCCATCTGATAATATAAAACTTTTAATTGCTATTATTATAAAACCAATAAATGTGAAATACTGGGTATAATTTGGCCGCAACCTCTGTGGCTATATTTCATATTTATAATTAATAAGTGCCTCAAAATTCATTACCTACCGATAAAATTATTCCTCTAATTTGTCCTGGGCATGGTTCCAAATACGCTGCCAGCATTCCCCCTCTGGACAGCGATGCTGATATTTTGGGTAAAGAATGGTCCAGCGAGCTGGTCGTCTGTCGCGCCGATGAACACGGGGCTTAAAAGTTTTAAAAAGTTTCTGGCAACTCGTCACCACGGGCTTAATGTATCTACAGCAAACGCCAAAAACTTGTAACTTGCGCAGATGCTAGAGTATTTACGGTTTTTAACTATTTCGGCCATGTTTGCCGTCTAAGAAGTGGTTCGGTTGTTTTATTATTTGAAAATGAGTCTCATAAAAATATCTGTTTAAGTTAATCCGAACTAAGACAAACATTTAAAAACCTACTACAAACCGAAACACCTTAATATTATTAATAGTCTGAGTCTCCGACTATTGTTTTGTGGTAATATCTGCTCCTCAAGGTGTGAAAAAGTGTTTCATTGAGATGCCTTATACTCCGGGAGGTCACGACATTTTTGGTCACGATAAGGTAAATGGCTGAACCTGAGTTCACATGTTAGAGACCAACCCTCAGATGCTAAATAAGCCAGTCTGCCTGCGCCAAGTGGTTGCGTTATCTAGATTGGCTATATAAAATAGAAGTTGGTATGTACCTGCTGATGAATATGCTTATGGCCTTGAAATATTTATACCCAATAATTATAGAACAATCACCAGTCGGTTTTTCAATTAAATACTTAAATGTACGTAAAGTTATATCTGTAACCTAAATCGCCTATAACTACGAAATGCAAACAAGGATTTGTTCAGTTTTGGTATTACTAAGTAAGTATGTACTGATACTTTCATGCTGCATTATTTGCAGCGATTTACCTTTTCATATATTTTTGTTATAACGATAACTACTTTTTCAGGCGCATTATCTAGGTACGCAACCACTTGGCACAGGCAGACTGACACATTTAGCTTCAGAGGGTCGGTCTTTATCCTGTGAACCCAGTTTCAGCCATTTATGTTATCGTTACCATTTTTGTCGCGACCTCCTATTCTATTAGTGATGCTATTGGGCACATTAAGCAATTAAACATCAAATATTTGAACATGTTTCAGGAGCTGAAGAAGTTCATTGAAGAAGCGACACACGGTGTGGTGTATGTGAGCTTTGGGTCGCTGATAAAGTCTGCTACCCTGGCGGAGGACAAGCTCCAGGCCATCATCGGAGCGCTGTCTCAGCTCAAGCAGCGCGTCATCTGGAAATGGGAGAATAAGACCCTGCCGGGAAACCCCAAAAATATCCTTCCTATGAGCTGGTTGCCGCAGAACGACATATTAGGTGTGTTACATATTCACATGTATATGTTACGGTTAAAGCCCGATGTTGGTTAAAGTCCAAAATATTTTTTTCCTTGAAGGTAAATACAATTATACCCGTGTCGAGTGCACTAATTTCGAGTATATGCTAAGAAAAAATAACCTTAAGCTATTTTTTCCAAGTTTTTCATACAATAAATTGAGATTAATTTGTTCTAGGTATCGACTCTTAATTAGGGCATTTAACATGAGTATATATTCAGAAATAAAATAAAATTAAAAAAACATTTTTTTCCGGCTTTAACCAATATCGGGCTTTAACTTAATATATACATATTATTAAAATTCCAAAAATGTAGTCAAGCTTACATTTTTCACCTAGATTAGTGACAGGCTTTCAACGTCTATGTAACGGGCACTGAAATTATTCACTCTAGCTACAATAAAACTTACTTAAGGTGGCCCAACCCGGCGGGCCTAACTCATTCGCGGGCTTGGTACAAAACCGTGCTGTCGCCCTCTGGGACCTTCTATGTTTCAAAGAAAAAGACAGGCTCCGTATTAAGGAAGATGCTAAATGTCCCCAAAATGACAATGTGCATAGTGTATGCTTTGGTAAGATTTCCGAAAAAAATTATTCCAAAACGACTTATAGCTAAAAGTAAACCACGACCGCTGTAGTCCAAAATCTAACAGAAACCAAATAGATTATAAATCTTGATTAAATAAGCTATGTCTGATGACTAATCTTTTTATGATGTTCTTACTTTATCATAGCGTAATCCACCTCCAAAGTTATTGCATAAAATGCCCGAAAAATTCGAACTTTCGGACCTTATAACTTAGAAACCAAACACAATTTTACAATGCCAATGGTCATCAGACATCTAGTTCGATCAAATAAAGCAATTTTGAGCAAAATTTTGGATCTCTGACAAGAAATATGGGCGTGATCTTCTTTCCCCTTTTGTATGGGGAGATGAGCGGGATGGGCCACCTTAAATATCATCATTAATGATGGGGATGGAGGTTCACTGATCCTATAAAACCAAATTATGGGTTTACGTAGGATATGGGCTAGAATAGACAGATAGTATATAAAATAGTGATCTCTGTATACGCTTCTTATACACGTCCTATACAGCTCATTTCTAACTAAAAAAAAAAATATTGCCAAATTTTGTTTACATAATGCCTAACTTTATGCACCTAGCTAAGATGGCGCCACATTATTAGCGGTTTTCAAATCAGTTGACATGAACTGATCTAAAGCTGATCTAAAAGAGGGGAAAATATTTTTTGATTTGACATCGAACCATATATCTGAATAATTTTGCGAGATGGTTGTAAAAAGTATCTCATCCTCAGTAACAGATGTGCAACATTTAAACATTGTTTATTCTGTGTGTTCTGTTTAAGTAGTTGCACACTGGATAACGATCGACCGTGTAAGATGTTTTTATCAGTAAGCTTGTTAGTCTTTTAATCCAGCAGCACGTACATATAGGATAAACAAGGGTCGGGTATCCAAGACTATTCTATGTAATAAAAATAAATAAAAATATACATAAACGAGGCAATCTTAAATGGTATAAGTTATGAGAATGGAAATGTAAAAGCAATGAGATTGGAGAAATACATTTTTTCGTAAAGGGGAAATCAATCGAAAACCATTCTGTTCGAAAACTGCCAAAGCAGCTGCCAAACGTTCGAAAGTTTGTAGAAATACAGATTTAATTTGACTTCCAATATAATTCGTATCATTAGACTTTTCATAATTCTATTGATAATTAAACAAATTATTTTTTTATAATCCTTTTTAGGGTTCCGTACCCAAAGGGTGTAAACGGAACCCTATTACTAAGCCTCCGCTGTCCGTCCGTCCGTCCGTCTGTCACAGAACTGTATCTCATGAACCGTAATAGGTAGACAACTGAAATTTTCACAGAGTGTGTATTTATTTTGCCGCTATAACAGCAAATACAAAAAACGTGTTGATGGTACGGAACTCTTCTTGTGCGAGTCCGACTCGCACTTGGCCGGTTTTTTATAAATGGTAATATTTAAATGGTTTATCACAGCTCACCCAAACGTTTTGGCGTTCTACTCCCACGCCGGCATGCTCGGCACTACGGAGGCCATTCACTACGGGGTTCCTATGGTGGCGATGCCCATCCTTGGTGATCAACCCTCCAACGCCGCCGCCATCAAGGAGTCTGGGCTTGGGGTCTACTTAGATTTCGACGATTTGACAACCGAGACCCTGCTGGCAGCCTTAGCGCAAGTTTTACAACCTGAGTGAGCCTACGTTTTTTGTTTTCTTTAAACCTTAAAATAGGCTTTAAGTCACTCGTTTCTTAGTGAAATCATAGTTTCTATTTAATATTTCGGGTTAATGTTTGTTTATCTAACATTTAAGTAAGTGTAATCTTTAAGTATCACATGAAGGTGTAACTAAGAGGGTATGTTTCGTGTAAAAGGATTTTTTTATGTCAAAACATTTTTTCCCTTTGGATTATGGTTTTTTTCTCATAGATTTTGCCAGAAGACCGCATTTTCAAAATCAAAGACAACGAGGCAGGTTAAGAAACAGGACAGAAAGAGCTGACAATATTTTGATCGGGGATGTGTAGGCGATTTTGTTACCTTATACTATACTTAAACAATGTTTTCCCTATTCTTACTTTTCATTAACTTCGTTATATTCTTAATATGTTATCCCTTCTCCGAAATTTATTGGAGGCAAAGCAAGCTGACGGCTATCTATAAAATATCTTTGTATTCCGAATCGCAAGTTTGTTTCGTTTGCAGGTTCAGAGCCAAAGCAAAGGATCTTTCGAAGATGTGGCACGACCGCCCCCTATCCGCCATGGACACCGCGATATTCTGGACAGAGTTTGCCGCCCGCCACGGCAACTTCTCCTTTCGATCTCCCGCCGCCGACGTGCCCTTCTACAAATATTATTCGCTCGATCTTTTCGCAGTTTTTATGATTCCCTTGTTTTTGATTGTGTTTATTTTCTTTAAATGCTGTTGTAGTAGATCTAAAATTGATGTAAATGTTAGGAATGATAAGAAAACGTTTAAAAAAGAATAGCATGCAATTGGTGAAGATAACTAGGAGAACTTAGGCTTATTTTATAATAGTGTCTAATAAAAATATTTATTTTAAAGTTATTTTCTATTACTAAATTTATTTTTAATTAGAGTGCCCCGCAAAATATTTATGGAGACAAGACATCGGATTGGATGAACTCACTTTACGAACAGTTATTTTTGTGAGATTACGGCCTGAGTGCACGAAAGGACAAACAATCAAAATGAACGTCAAAGTATGATTAAAAACGTCGCTTTGTGTGGACAGTATGGACGCAACTCTATGCGGTTCACTAAAAGTGACGTGTTTGAACATTGATTAACTCAGCCGTTTCTTCGTGCAACCGGGGCTACAGCTTGCTTTATTAGCTGTTAATTATCTTAGTTAATCGTATTTGTAAACTGAGCTTCTAGGGTCCAGACTTAGACGGAACCCGTAAAATTGAGTCAAGTCCATGCGTCTGTTAGTCTGCATATCACAGTCTAGTACCTTCTCAATCTTCAAGATTTTTTTTAATGTTTTTATAGTACCATCAATAGCTTCTGAATTCACTTTCAAAATAAGAAAGTTGTGTTAAAAAAAAATCCTTCTTTTCTGGAAGATTCGTTTTTTTAAAGTAATATGCCCTGAAACATTTAGATTAACAACAGAACAAAAAAACATAAAAAAAAATGCTTAGGTTCGAATGAATAAATTCAAAATTCGCAAATCTTGTTTACACTTGCCCAAAACAAGTTCATAGGAAATTATATTATGAATATTTCCTTTAACCCTTACGCTTATTTTTTTGTTTATTCCGAAATCGTTTTTATGTTCGCAGTCCAATAAGTCCGATTTTTATTTATTTAACACCTACCTCATTAGATTACAAAATTTTGAAAAATGTTATATAATCTCTCATGCGTGTTGTTTTCCTGCAAACCTACATTAATGCGAGTTCGTCTTTTTTTAATAATGTCAATAACGTCAAAGAATATGCAATAATGATAACTTATGCACACACAAGTTTTAAATCTGACTTTAGCTGAAACACCTCGCTCAAGGATAAAATGACTAGCGTTTTTCCTGTAATTGATCGTGATGATGTCACCTTTACTCACGTTACTGTAGAAGCGGTCAAAATCATCACTAATAAAAAGCAAGTCATTTTAAGTTAATGTACAATACTACGAGGTTGCTTCTATATACAAATACGTATTGCGGATATGATTAGATAATTCTAAATATCAGGTGGTTTCCAAATATGTCCAGTCCATACAAAGTTTCTTGTATAGGTATGTTGCAGTAACATTTTCGAAGCCGTATTATTATATTTTACTATAGTGAAATTATACTTTTACGGATTTTTGTAATTGGTTTTCATGTTTGTTGCAATAAACCTAACCTTACCTAATCTAACTCATCTTACCTAATCTAGCCTTCCTAATCTAACCTAATCGAACTATTTCAAGTGAATCTCTAGTAGATAAATCACAACTTACGTGTAATATTGTAACAAATAGAAACGATTGACACTTATTACAATTAAATTATACATTTTAATAACATAAATCCTTTCACAGTAATGGACTGTGAGGCACTATTGAATTATAAACGTGATATATAGCCTAATGTTATGGCCAAATTATTTTCAGAATGTCAGGTTTAATGGTTTTGTTATAGTATAGCAATTGTAAGGTTTATACGTTAGATGGGTTACTTTTATACACGTTCGTAACCCAGTTAATGCTGCTACAGATAAGATAAGGGGACATTGATTTTTAGGAAAACGTTCCAACCTCGTAATATCACCAATTAGTTACTCAGTTGGCGTAGTAGAAAATTACAAATAGGTTCATTGCACTATTGGTACAGAAGCTAGTGAGTGTGAACACATAATTGAAATTATTACCAACGCGGAGTTCATTTCTGATAGGCAGTGAGTTGAGCCGAGAGGATGGGTATAAATAACTGTATAGTCGCTCAACGATAGACGCCCATCGACCGACATTGAACCCGTCTCGACTTCGAGTTATTTTGCTTCAACGTGCAGTTGCGATGCGTCTGCGTCTTACATAGCTTACTCTACGGTGCTGTGGTGTGTGTTTTGGGTTAGAAAAATGTGGATTAAAACTGAGTTGCAACACCATTGTTGCTTTAGTGTTTTATCAGTGTGATTCACCGAAAAGCAACTAAACGGCTTGGTTTTCTAGAGACTAAACTAAAAATGGCGAACTTTTCTATTATATTAGTTGTAATCACAGCATATCTACAAGTAGGCAGTGGAATCAGAGTGATGGCAATATTTTCTCAACCATTGCAGAGCCACTATATGGCCTTCAAACCTTTGTTCGAAGAATTAGCAAGGAGAGACCATCAAGTAATCGTTTTAGGAAATTTTCCAAATACTACACCTGTTAAAAATTTCAAAGATGTAAATATACGTACGACTGCTGAGAAGTCGTCAAGAGATATACCTCTTACGTTTTATGATGATATGCCTAAAAGCCTTCACAATGCATACAACTTTTACAGACACGTGACTCTTACACCTGAGATGGTTATCCAAGACTGTGAAAACTTGTTTACAAATCAGGACGTGAAAAATCTTCTCGAATCTGGAGCGAAATTCGATGTTATCTTTGTGGAGCAATTTATGAGTGATTGCGCTCTGCCATTCGCAGCAGTATTTTATGAAGGGACTCCTATTATTGGCATAACTTCCCATGTGCTGATCCCATGGTCATATAAGAGGTTCGGTCTCCCATTTCGGTTATCATCGGATGCCTTTTATTTTTCACCCGGAGGACATGCGCCAACAGTACTTCAAAAACTTGAGTCATTGGTATTGAAATGTTACTTCAATACGATAGCAAGATGGCATATACAAAGTAATATTAAATATGTTCTTGATCATTATTTCCCAAATAACGATATGGACGTAGAAGAAATGGCAAAGAACATAAGAATGATATTTTCATATCAATATTTTTCTCTGACGGGCTCTAGAATTTTGGCGCCACACGTTTTAGAAATAGGAGGCTTGCACATACGTCCACCAAAAGCCTTGCCCGCAGTAAGTATGCACTGAAATCATGTTATTAATTCGCATTATAAGATATCATTGTTTAAAAAGTTGTTTATTTGTAACTTGTTATTTCATTTCAGGAAATAGAAAGTTTTATTAATAATAGTCCAAATGGAGTTATCTACGTTAGTTTTGGATCAATGCTGAAGCCAAATACCATGTCAGAGATTAAGCTAAAAGCGCTTATTTCTGCATTTGAATCGATTCCTCAAAGAGTTTTGTGGAAATTTGACAATGCCACTATTTTAGCAGGACTGCACTCAACCAAAATAATGACTCAAGCGTGGTTTCCTCAGCTGGATGTGTTATGTAAGTATATGCAATATTTGTAAGACCTATTGGTATTTTTATTTTAAAATTGTATATGCAGGGAAGCAAAATATGTGATCCGTAACCAAGGAAGGTGTAAAACATTATAAAAAACCGCAAAAGTGCGAGTCTGACTCGCAGACCGAAACATATATTTATGTCCACTACAGAATGTATTCCTAAACTTGTACTGTAAGACATTCTGTCTTGCCAAATTGTATAATTCTAGGCCAACCTGTATGTAGGTTTAGATTTATTGACGAATGACAAAACTTGCTTCAAAAATGGCCCTATTTTTTGTCTATTAATTAAAATTAAAACATTCCCTTATTCCTGACAAAACAGTCTTGCTAGACAGACGAAAAACGAAGTGATTCTATAAGGGTTACTTTTTCCTTTCGAGGAACGGAACACCGAAGTGCTAGAGCTGTAGAAGTCTAGATACTGCAAAATCTTATTTTACGAATATATTTTATTTTCACGTTCAAAATAAACTTTTCGTCGAGTTTTGGATGGGATGGGTTGCCGTTGATCAAATTCTATGAAAAATTGTTGTTCTCTTTAATACTAGATGGTAGGGTTAATCCAGCCCAGGTAGGTACCATCTCATTTAAATTCAATGTTAAAATCCGTACTTCCCTATTTCAATGTATCCGAGCAATAATAATAAAGGTCCTGGCACGACACGTAGTTCCCATGTAATCATATTTTACACATAGGATTCGCATGCAAAAATGCTAAGATAGTTGAATGTTATACGTTTGTATAATCTACCGCTAAGCAAGGACACATTAATATAAAAATCAAGTTATAATTAAATACTTTTTTGAAAATGAAAATTTTTATTTTCATTTTTCATTTTCATTTTCATTTTCATAATTAAATACTTTTTTCGTGACTATGACAATGTGTTGGAATGTACAATATCTCCAGTCAATGTCCGCAACGCAGGTGAATAGAATCCTAAACACTGTAGAAGGCATTGATTACGGATATCTGTATAAGAATTCCAAATGATCGGGTGGCGGAGTTGACAGACACAAAGCTCGTGAAAGGTATGCTTGCTGGTTCAAGTCCATCCTTGCAGTATGTTCATTAGGAGTTAGATATTTTTACAGCTTTCTTTTTTTAAATTAATGTATCCTTGCTTCACAGTCGATTCTACATAAATATAACATTCGTTGAAAAAAACCGGCCAAGTGCGAGTCGGACTCGCACACGAAGGGTTCCGTACCATCGTAAAAAAAAACAAAAAAACACGTTTTATGTATGGGAGCCCCCCTTTAATTTTAATTATTTTTTAATCTTACCTATTTGTTGTTGTAGCGGCAAAATAAATACACACTCTGTGAAAATTTCAGCTGTCTACCTGTTACGGTTACTGAGATACAGCCCTGTGACAGACGGACGGACGGACGGACAGCGGAGGCTTAGTAATAGGGTTCCGTTTTCACCCTTTGGGTACGGAACCCTAAAAACGATGTACTTGCTTAATGCGCATTCATATATTTCAGTTAAGCTCAAATTGTTATTAAAACCCTTGGATAAAATTTACTTCATAAACTGTTCCAGGCCACGAAAACGTAATCGGCTTTGTGTCGCACGGCGGCATGTTGGGCACCTCCGAAGCTACCAGCTGCGGGGTTCCTGTCGTGGCCATCCCCTTCTTCGGCGATCAGTTCGCAAACTCCGCCACCATCAGGGACAGCGGCTTGGGTTTGCCGCTGTTCTTCCAGGACCTCACCGCGGAAACATTGCTGCAAGCGCTGGAAGATATCACTTCGGAGAAGTAAGGCAACATTGAAACGAACTTTGTAGATCTGCCAGGCCGCCTGGGTCTGAGCCACCATTGGCATCCTCTGAACAATCTTAAACCGAATGTATTGTAGCACAGATGAGAAGTCTGCGCTCATTTTCAAAATCGAAGTACAAAGATTTTTCTTTGGATGTTTCTGTTCATTCTCAAATTGGCTGGTCATATTGAGGAGGCAATAACATTGTCGAAGTTTTATAAATTATAATAACGGATAATTGCCCGTGCCATTAAAATTTGCGTTAACATCTACACCATAAACGGTGAGGATAATGTAAATTTTAATTCAAATGCATAGACCAATCGATCTTGTAAATATGTTTTATTATGGCTATAATATTATTTACAATTGATTAAAATTCTAAGCGAATCGAGGACGAAAATTCCCCCAGAATCGCTCATATTTGAATAGCCAAAACAATCCAACATCTAACAAATCCAAGCAAGATAATATCTAGGCAATATATTGGTCAAGATAATAAAACTGAAATACTATACCATCATCCTTTATGGTAGACTCTTCCTTACTCGATGGTTCCGGCACCGGAATCATCCCACTGTATTTCTTTACATTCGCGTTAGAAGAAGATAGAGTTGAAATATTGTTTTCAAGACACTCTCAACATCTTTGCATGGACTTGAGGCAAGCCATTGCGCAGTTGCATATGCAATGCTGCTGTACACGATGTTCCCAAAGGAACCCTTTATATAATATGTTACTGCATATTATACAACATTAGATTGACCAGTAAAACGTAAGATTTACCAACTCTTAATAGTTAAAGTCCGAACTGTTCCAAGATCACCTTACTTACTTCAGAGACATGGTAATACCTAAGTTAATCTAACCTAACTAGTATTTACTAAAACTCTTTTAAGAAAATTTCGAAAAATCTTTTGATTTTTAATTCAAATTGTCTTAATGCTTAAGTATAGGCTCTTGCGCCCCGCTGCACTAAGCCTGATATAATATGTTGATCCGTATTAAGAGAGCTTTATACCAGTAGTAGGTTGCTACCTACTGTGAGAAATCTACAAGCCCACTTGGAAACGTAAGACAGCTTATGTAGTATCCAGTAACGTATGTAGTCGTTTCGACGTTTATCAAAGGTGTCGATTAGATTGTCTATCGGTAAAAGCATGACTTTTTATTTTCCATCCTATCAGAAGATGTATAGGTAATCAGCTCAATAAGAAATCAGCACCAATACCACTGATAACTACCCCTTTTATCTTGTCTAGACAAAACTAGGCAGTGTGATGAGACAGCCATATTAACGTTCAACCTTTTTTCTCTTACAGATTTAGAAGTCGTGCAAAACTTCTATCTAAGTTGTGGCGCGACCGGCCACAGTCCCCGATGGATTCCGCCATCTTCTGGACGGAGTACGTCGCGAGATACCCAAACATCTCCCCGCCGGAACCTGCCTCCAAACACGTAACACCTTTCGAGGATCTACTGCTTGATGTTTATCTCCTCTTGGCGGCAGTGGTGTTGGTGTTAGCTGGTGGGGCGTATAGTGTGGTGTTTTTGTTAAAGCTAATGGTTCTAAAGCTAGCACGAAGGGTCATGTGCAAAAGTAAAGTTGAATAGCTGAAATGTGTAATAGCTTCGTTAATAAGCCAGTATAGCATTTTTATTGCATTGGCTAAGCTGATGGGATCGAATGTTTTTAATAAACATTACGAGAAGACTTACATGTTTTTGTTAAAGCTAATGGTTTTAAAGCTGGCACGAAGGGTCGTGTGCAAAAGTAAAGTTAAATAGTTTTAGTATTAATAGCTGAAATGTGTTGTAGGTTCGTCAATAAGCCAGTATTTTATTTTTATTGCATTGGCTAATCTGATGGGATCGAATGTTTTTAATAAATATTACAAGAAGATTTTACTTTCATTGCCACCATTGAATTTTTACAAGAATTTCACACGCAAATAAAGTACTTTATAAACATTTCCAATGACAAAAGGATCTTAATAAATATTGTCGTCACAATGATGGGTCGATAATAAATCGACCCACAGTTAATTAGGTTTGGCGTTATCGGAAGATTTTAGAATAAATTCCTTTGCTGAAATTAAAAGTAAAGTAGAAGAAAATGCAATTTTTAATGAAGATTGCAATAATAGCATTCATGCACAATTGTTGATGCATATGCACTTACAATTTAAACTTTTATTTTTTAAAGGTACTGGTATTTTAATTAATTACTCTTCGTCTTCTTAACATTTTTCTCCTTTTTCCCTTTAAAACATAACTTAAAAAGTATCCAAAGCGCATACAGCAAGCCTGATACGATCGCAGCAGCCGCCAGCAGAGCGTCCAGCATGAGGTACTGGTACAGGGGCAGGGTTACGGTGGGCGGTCGCAGCTGCGGCGCTCCGCCGTGCCGCGCGACGTACTCCGCCCAGTAGACCGCCGTCTCCAGGGGCGGCGACGGCCTGTCACGCCATTGGGAGGAGATCTGCTTCGCACGTGCGACGTTTCTGAAATTATTTTAATATCGATTACAGTTCTTGGAGAACCTTTTTCATGGCTTACCACTCTTGTATTTCGCGGCCGATATGAACGCGATACGAGCGGCTCGTAGCCTAGTCGCGCGGGGACTTGCCAAACACACCAGAGGTCTGGGTTCAAATCCTTGCCCCGTTCATGCACGACTTTCTTTTTCTTTCTGAGTTGGTTAAGTGCATTTCGTCACGAATGCTAGCTGCTTAATGGTTCGGAATCCATGTAAAACTGTAAGTCCCCTTCCCCTACTAGGTGGTAGTGTTTAAGCCTGCTGCCCGGGTTGGTACATCGGATGAAAAGATTATCGAAGTGGCAATGAAAAGTTGTCCGTGTTTTCCATCTTGTTCAATATAGCCGTGCTCATAAAGGTAAGGTCCTGGAATTGCACCTAATTCCTTCGGGAATGTGGTGTATTGGGCTAATATCAAAACGTCAATTGTGTGGTTGCATAAAAAAAAGTTATGTAATTCGCTTACGAATTCGGGAGGCTTGTGGAGCTAAGTGATAAGAGTATAAGACTGAACCCCTACTCACTCAGGTTTCAGTATCCACTGCAGGGCTTCCTCCAGCAGTGTTCGGTCGAGTTGTAAGTAGGGCACGGTGACGCCCAGGCCGCTCTCCCGCACGGAAGCGGAGTTTGCGAACTGGTCACCGAACAGCGGCACGTTGATGATGGGCACGCCGCAGTGGGCCGCCTCCGCCGAGCCCAGCATGCCGCCGTGGGATATGAACCCGACCACGTTGCTGTGGCCTGCAAAGCATGCATGTAGAGATGGAGAAGCGTGACCATGGTTTTGTAGTCTCTATAACCGCGGCTGCGGGTTTGCAATATCCTCGGCAATATATCGGTAGCCCAGTGGCGCGACGCCTTTCGTTTCGATAAGGTTCTGGTTGGGCTGGTTGGGTTCTAAATAGGTGACCATTTTCAACCATTGAGGCTGGCCGTGATTCGGATTCCACGTAAATCTGAAGGTAAGGTAGTAGGATTATTTCCGCCAGGGTTGGTACTATCGCAATGAATGAACTATGGTCGAAGCAGCAATACGAGTAAATGGTCCGTGTTTCCATCCAGATCAATATAGCCGAGCAATATAAGGACGGCCCTGGCATGGCAAATAGTTCCATGTATGTTCGGCTAAAATCATGACAGTTGGTGTGTGACCAGTTTCATAACATAAAGTTCCATATCCTGGTTGTGCGGCAAAGAAATGAGTTTGAGAATGTGTTCATTCTCAAGAGCCTAAGTCAACCATAAGGGGGTGCTCTGGTTCACTCCGGCGGATCCTCCGCAGAATTGTTAAATCAAGCAGACGGACAGACAAGCAACCAAGCTGACGAATATGGGTACCTTTGAGGCACTGAACCCTACAAAATTGAGCTTACATAATATTTCGACCTGCGGCATCCAGTCTTTGATCATCAAATTAGGTGGTGCATCGGTCAAATTAGATTCCTCCCTCTTCCACAAGAATCTCTGCCGGGAACCTCTGATGAAGGAGAGCAGCTCTTGGAGTTTGTTTTCTGGTAGCGAAGTAGTCCTAGTTACTGTGCCCAAACTTATGTAAACCACACCGTGTTCAGATTCTTCGATATACTTTATTATTTCCTGAAAAAAAAGTAAACAACACTAAAAATGTCGGTAGCATATCCGACGAAGCAAATGCAAAAATATATATAACTATTAGAATTCATGGTGCAATTGAAACAATTTAGTGTACAAACAGTGCAACATTTGGAAGAACCTTATCTTGTAGAGCTCTCTGTTTGATGTGCATTCCTCCCACTTCTATTACGTTAGAAGCAAACACCCGTGATCCAGTTAGTGGAAAATACTGATTGACCATAAGCAACGATAAATTATTGGCTACTATTTCCAGTTCTGGTGTCTCCGGCAAAATTTTCGTTACGATTGCATGGTCCGATTTCTGTATTCTATGTTTAAAGATCAGATTGAAGTACATGTTTATAATGGCACTTTTCAATCTGTCCCACATGCTTAGTTTGGTTCCAGATCCTAAAAAGTGGTTTGGGACATACGCCACATGATTTGGGATGCCGAATCGAGCGTAGGTCCAAGGCATGAGGACGTGAGCAGCTATCCCTATAGCAGGCGATTTGAAGTGGTGAACCAAAGCAAGACCGCAGTCCGACACAAATTGTTCCACGATTATTAAATCAAAACGAACATCGCTTTTTATCATACTATAAACTTCCGGATGATCGATCATCTCTGAGCACTTAATTCTAGCCAAATTTTCAAAAGCCTGTGCCGTATATCTTGCAAAATGAAATTCCCAAAACATATTTGGTAGATCTTTGTACATCATTTCAAGATCTACGTCGTCCTGGGTCTCTTGTTTTAGATTTTGAAGAGATATCTGCTTCAAGTTGTTTTTTTTATTCATGGGAAAATAGTTGATAACAGTGACTTCATGTTTTTTCTCGGCAAGCTCTTCCATGAATCTCGAGAACAAAATATGATGGCTCCTTCCGTCGTACGGGAAAATTCCCAATATCTTATAACTTTTAGTTAATCTTAATCCGCTCACAAGGAAAAATAACGTGCTCCATAGTCGTAATGTCATTTTTTTTCTGAATCTTTATCTTTTCTTGAAATTATATTTTCTAGAGTGTGTATAATAACTTTCTATCGTGTAACTCTTCCATTCACTTTTATTTCTTCACTTAAGTTACACAAACCACTAGATACATCACGAGAGAATGCATCGTTACACGATACTGAGAGCCGACGCGCGACGCAAAGTCGTTGACTGGCAAGTGATTTGGCCTTGAGAATGCTTGGGTCTTATGCTGAGATTCATAGGCCTGTCGTGCTTGGCTAAGCCAAAGTATAGGTAACTTCCGGCTGTCAAATTTGACATTAGTTCCATTCATTTTATGTCAAAACTGACAGTCGGAAGGCTTACTTTGGCTTAGCCAAGCATGAGTAAAGTCTATGAATCTCAGCATTAATATCAAATTAAATTTATCTTATGCGTGGTATTCATGTACAGATTAGGCCTTCCAACTTGGTACTACACAACTACTAAGATGAAACAGTCAAAATCCATTGGTGGGTAATTGCACTCGAAACAGTTCGGAGCATTATACTATAGATCACGTAGATATTGCAACATACGATTACGAAAGAACGTGTTTATTCTTTGATTGTACAATAAGGTACTACGCCCGCGAGCGTTTTTCATCTTTTATTACATTTTATGTCACGAATTATAGCAGCATAAGATATGCTCGATGTATTGTTTATTTTTTTATAATTGCAAAGGGAATTTTAGCCAGTCTAACTAGTTATGCTCGTAGGTTATTACTACCATAAAGGGAAAAACTTAAATAATTAGTAAGGGAATGATTTTCCTAACACGGCGGCGTTCTGAATATTGAGACACCATATCGAGGATTAAGCTCAGCTCGCCTCAAAAAAGCTGTAAACTCTCAACAGGGTGCATCGGTATTTTACGCCTACCAAAAGCTCACAAGGCGCTAAGGTCTTGCGTAGAAGTACCTTTTGTTCGCATTTGTGGGACAGCTCAGCTAAGTATCTCGTCGACGACCCCGAGGTTTCCCTCTGAGACCCTCCATCACCCAAGGGTTTCTGTGTTCTGTCGTCTCTACCTTGGAGAATGCTCATCGGAGCTGCATAACGCTGTCCCTCCGTGGCAGAAAGGGATCTTTGCCATCGCTCAACGCGGAACAGGCAGGTTATACGCCTATTCAGTGTCGACGTTCCAAAAACCAAAACCCATCGATCCTCTAGATCTAGATCCATCGTTTATAGGGTCAATAAACTATGGAATGAACAATGTACTTATTTGGGGTTCTTCAAAGATCATGTGAAGAAACAAACGGCCAGCCGGCGTGGTGTAGCAGCCCCCGTGAAAGATTGAACGCCCATGGGCGTCACCGGGCAACCTTACGCCATTACGCTCAAAAGATGAGGAAAGATGGATGGGTTGGGGATGAATATTAGTTGACTGAGGCTACGATGGGGCAACCTTAGATTGCCTGAGAGGTAAGCAGTAAATTGAGAGAAGCAAGAAAGTCTTACGTAGCTTAGGGGCGCAGGGACTTGCCTTGCATGCCAGAGGTATGTGTTCAAATCCCCGCCCCATCCATGTACCACTTGTTTGTGTTAAATAAGTGCATTTCGTCACGAATGCTAGAAGCTCCAAGGTTCGGACCAGAAGCAAGAATCCATGCAACGCTCGGTGGTAGTGCTAAACCATCCAGTACCATCGCATTGGACGAAAAGATGGTCGAAACGGCATTGAAATTTTGTCCGTGTTTTATATCCAGTTCAATATAGCCGTGATCAAGGCAGTGTGTGACTAATGAACAGTTACATAAAAAAAGACTATGTCTGTTTTTCCTCAGACTTCAACACCTACACTATGGCGTGTGGCGTGAGACAAGGGGGCTGACATGACCTACTTTATTCCTGATCGAGCAGTTGAACGAGACCAGAAAGTTACCATGGTAAATTATCTTGCCGGGTGAGCAGGAAAATGAATGATTAAACTTTACGCATAGTTGCATTTCGAACCGTTCTAACTTGTTAGGTTTAGTTTACTTGGCCAAATAACATATAGTTTTACGCACAATGGCCTCTCTGTGAAGTAGGCTTAGCGCGGAAAACATTTTGCCCAACTAACTAACTAACATATAGTTAGTTTGAAAGTTAGTGTGGTAAGAAAATGTCCGATTTAATCACTCAATCGCCTGTTCACCCGGCGAGGTCATTTACCATGGTAGCTGCTGAACCAGGATCAGCTGTCATAATACCTATCTAATATGTTATGCCGACGACATGTTTCTGCTCATTTTGCCTTAATCAAAATCTCTGGAAATCAGCCTCAACATGTGAGTCAATAGAGCGTACATGCAATAGTATACAAAATCAAAAAGATAGAGATACTTGTGATCATATTAAGAGGATTCGTGTAGATGGCGCCACAGTCGTTGGTCACTATTTCTGTTATAACTCACCAAAAATAAGAAGTTACCAACTATAACTGTATTGGCGAGCACACTAATGAATTTAATGTCAGCAACCATTTCTAAAAAAGGCTAGCATTTGTTAGATAATTATAAGGAAAGCACAAAATGTTGCTAAAATTTAATGGTAAATTTTTGCACACATCCTCGCAATTATATAATAAAGTCAATTGTTTAATTAAATTAAATACACATATGCTTAATATGATCGCCACTACTTGTATATTTTGTTAACTACATATTTTAAGGAATGAAGGCATCTGCCGTTTTGGTAGTCCACAGAATGCAAAAATTATTGCACTTTGAACCACGAATCCATACTTATACTATAAATGCGAAAGTACGTCTGTTGAGTTTTGTAAATTTCTAGATGCGTATATCATTGATATTTAAGGTAATTTATCAAAAACACAAAAAGGTACACGTCTGTAGGTTTTTGTTTTTTCAACCTCAGAATATATCCCCCAAAATATCAGAATATTTCTTAATTTGACTGAGGAATCAGGCATGAGCCATTGTATGAATCATGATCACCTCATTATCCTCTTAATGTTTAAGTAATTTTACCCAACGAGATGCCAGTCAATAAAAATACATGAGTTTGGACAACAACTTAGTTTTATATACCCATAAATTAGTATCACTACAGCACTAGCTTAACAAAAAATAGTAAATAACAGCATTACAGCACTTATTAATCAAAATACAACAGAAGAATGTAACCACGAGTTACACCATAGCCAAACCAGACACTGCAAAACATTTTTTAATGGTTTTATAAAATTCTTTTCACATCCAAAATGTCCTTATTTAGGCAATGCAACAATTAACTACACTTTGAGTAATATATTGAGACACTTATGTTTGAATTTCTAGAATTTGTTTTATTTAGCATACCATATACTTCCTAGTTACACTGTTTTGAATTAAACAATATAACTGGGACATTCCCAATAGCTATTTGATATTTATTTCCGCATATGTTCCATGTCCTTGAAAACAGCGAGCATTGGGCAGTAGCAGCTATCGAAACTTATTCATATGGTAGTTCGCAAATGAATTCTAGACACGCAACATGGAATTTTTGTTGCACTAAATAGCATCCTGTGAAGTTCTTACGATTTCCAACGTGTCGTTTGAACGCTCCCGTTTTTGTATGTAAAATCGGCTACGCCGCCTCAATACCAATGAGTTTCGATTTCCACTCCCATACTTGCTTGTAGTACATTACATATTTAAAAAAATACAGAATTTATAATAATAAATGTTTCATTATAATCAGTGAGAAAGGTATTTTCAACTTTAAGAAGGGCCCATAAGCTATGTCCCCCATACAAACGTAGTTTACTAATCATTTGGAAACCGCTATTCCAATTAAATTGATGTTTAATATCTAATATCAGGTAACCAATATCTGTGTCTGCACGCTTTTGTTTTTTTAAAAAATCCCAACCGAATGAAATGAAAGCAAAAAGAAAATCTTCATACGTATTTTGTTTTCTCTGTGGCTTGACCCAGAATACATTTACCGAAAAAACAAAGACATGCAGACACAGATATTTGTAGCCTAATATTAGATACCAAATATCAAGTAAGTTGGAACATTGGTTTTCGAATTATTAGTAAACTACGATTGTATGGGAGGCGAAATTTTCTGATGCTTACGGGCCGACCTTAAGTGGCATAGTTGAAAAGTTTGGCCAGAAATCACATTCTACTATCGTACATTGGTTACAAAGTGCTTCTCCGACAACACACAAGAGCTGACTACTAACTAGTCTGGCCACTCTTCTGCGCGAGGCTCATCATATTCTCGTTGGCTATCATCTGGAACTCGTGGAAGCGCTGCGAGACCCGCTGATTCATCCGCATGTACTTTTCCATGCAGTTCAGAGCGCACTTCTCCTGAAATGGAAAAAAAATACATGTTCAGTTTTAAGCTATCAAAAGACTGAAACCAGCAAAACATCATATAGATAAAGTGCATTTTTCTCTATAACCTTATACGGCCATACTCGCATATAAAAGATCCACTCATGGTTGAAAAAACGGATTGCAGATGGAGGATTCGAACCATAAATTCTCATATGAGTTTTAAAAACCTTCTCATATGAGGTTTTTATATGTGGGCCGATCATCAAGTAGACGAGAACCCTACTACTAAAGCTATCGAGCTATCAAGAAGGCGATATCGCTTATAAAAAAATATTTTATGCGTTTAACAGTCTGCTCTGATGTGTATCTGATACCGAAAATGGCAGATAACTTAATATCAATTTTATCGAATAATGATTTAATGTCAATTATCACTCTGCCAGAAACTAGTCAGCCCTGCTGAAAATTTCAGTGTAGTGAAAATTGTTGATTACCAAATTAAGAGCAGAGTAGATGCGCCTGACTTCAGAAAACTGGGTGGCACCACCTCAAAGACATACCGCATTATAGAGAGATACATTTTCAGGGAGCCCACAAACAACTGCACATTGCAGGGTAATGAGCTGATGCTATATTAGTGGATGATAATACCAAAGGGTGGATGATGGATCATAATAGGGGATGGATAGTTGGGGGCGTATTAAGGAGAGGGCACTGTACTAACCTCAGTAGAGCGGAGCGTCCGGGCCGTAAAATCCTGTACGCAGTCATCGAAGCACAGCTGTGACATCTTGTTGTATGACATCAAGAAGTCTTTGAACTGGAAACAAACACCACTTACATGAATTCACAAGGCTAAAGTGTGTTTACACAATTTAGCTCTAGAGGGCCATTCCACCCAGAATGACACCTTAGGGGATTTTAATTTTTTTGCAATATTCAATGGTTTTTTGTCATATATTTAAAGGTACATGTTTTAAATTATCAAAAATAATAAGAGTTGAAACAACCAAACAACATTTTCTTGATTTTTATCAATTTATGTCTGTCCACCCGGAGGTAATATTTATGGAGGTAGAAATACGAATTTGGAAACACACAGCCTGTCACCTGTCAAACTGACAGCTTTGTTTTTAGAGGTTATATGGCAAGTTGGATAACCAAAGAAGATGTTTTAATTTTTTTTATAACTTTTACGGTAAGTTTTTGTTAGTTTTTGCCCAAAACTATTTCCCCTACCCTCATGTCACCCCCGTCACGAAAAAATAACATTAGTTTAGTTATTTCTCTAAAGGGTAGCATTTTTCTCACACAATTTTGGCAAAGTGAGAAGAGATGTTTGTGTTCCAAGGAACACCAAGAATTTAAAAGATTTTCTTAAGTTTTGTAGTATTTTAGCTGTGACGGGGGTGACATATTTTCCGTGACGGGGGTGACATATTTTTCTGTGACGGGGGTGACAATTTGATTAGCTTACACTGAATGTATACATAATACTTTTACGTAAGACTTAATGAATAAAATATCAATGAAGAGATTAAATCTGGTCACTTTGGGTAGTCAGATTGATTAGAGATGCACGGTGTGTACAGAACTGATAGCAGAGCAGCATAGATTAAGAGATATACTATATGAAACATTTGTATGGCTATTGAAGACCTCAGAATTACAATGAAATGATCTTTTTTCGCAACATCGCATGGTTAAGGAGCGGTAGCTGCAATTGGAGGGATGGTAAAGTGAATGGCGTGGGGGCTGATGTGAAGTCCAGAAAAGCGATCGTCAACAATGCTCACCATTTATTCACACAAACAGAAGCGATGAACATAAAATCCATATACAATGCCTCAAAAGACATATCTAGCAACAAAAATGTTTTAGAAGAAAGGATGAATATTCCTAATAAACCAAGTATACCACAAAATCACTTTTTCTAAGGAGACTGTACCGATATCACCATGGAACAGCTCATGGTGTAGGGTTTAGAGGACTTGATTTTGATACGAGAGATTTTGGTTCAAATCCTCGCCCCGATCACGCACCACTTTCTTTCTCTTTCTGAGCTGGATACGTGCATTTCGTTATGAATGCGAGCTGTTCCATGGTTCGCAACCCATGTAAAACTATAGGTTAGGCCCACCCGAACTAGTACCACCACATTGGATGAAACTATGTTTGAATCAGCAATTAAAATTGTCCTAGTTTTCTATCCAGTTCATTGTTGTTGTGTGCTTATAAAAGGAAGGTCCTGGCATGGCACTTAATTCCTTCGGGAATGTGGTGTATTAGGCTAATATCATGACGGTAGTTGTGTTGTATAAGCCATATATGTCAGTTCTATAAAAAAAATGGCCCAGACAGCAAAGTCAGAGGTCACACCCACCTACTGTCACCAACGAATATGTCAAAGTAAATAAACTTTGTTGAAATCGGATTACCTTTAGGAAAAGGTGAAGCCTTATTATTTGCCACCGTTCTTTAAGTCAGCATGGGGACCAGTTTAGTGACAATAAAAAACATGAAAAAGAGTGGCAAAACTTGGATTTAGCATGAAGAAGAAGATACATCGGAAGAAGGTATCCATATTATTAAAAGAAAAGTTGATCCTCCCGACCATGGAAAAAATTAAGAGCCAATTTTGTTTCGATTAATTATGCGATGTACCTACCTAATGATATTTATTTAAGTGTGTGACGTTAACGACATATCATTGAGCAGTTTTGAGTTCAATAAACAAGATTTTATCCATACTAATATCGTTTCTTGTGACTGCGTCACCCCCGTCACAAATTGTTGTCACCCCCGTCACACTTTTGAATATTTATATAAAAAAAACTTTTCATTTTCGTTATTCCTCAACAAGATATGAAGGTCTCCAATTCATTATCTTTGGTTAGCAGTAATTTCCCCATTTTATTTCATATATATTTTTTTGGAAAATTAAGTTTTTTCCCATTGACTCTGACCCTAAGGTGTTTTTAAGGTCACCCCCGTCACAGAAACATATTATGAATTATCGAAGAAACCGAAATGTCATCAATGTGTATTGATGTTAATTTATATTGTTTGATATGTTTTCTTTACTGATTAATAACCATTATGGCAAAAAACATGAATTTATAACTGTAATAAGCCCTTAAACTTTAAAAATAGTGTTAAAATGTCACCCCCGTCACAATGGAATGGCCCTAGAACCACCTTCAAATTCTAAACAATAACAGCCGTATTCCGATTGGACGGACTAACTTTAAAACGCCCGACTAAACCGGTTCTTGTATGGTTAGTCCGGTGCTAACCACGTTCTAAGTTTAGATAGGTTCTGACTGAATATGGCTTTAAATGTTTTCGATTAAACACTAATTAAATAACAAAGGAGCAAAGATTTTTTGAGAAGATAATAAAAAACGTGTGGATGAAAAAAGATGCTAACATTTTAGAACCTTAAGCCAAAAAGTAAGATATTGGAATGCTAATGCAGCCTTTGGTTTATATACCGGAATAGGTATAAACAAAGGCTACCACGGATAAAGGAAGCACTTGTGGGTGCACCAAAAATGGAAGGATAATTTCTAGTTTTCTTACTGTTTTTAACTGATCAGTCTCGCTAAGCTCTTGCGGTGCGGCCATCGCAGCAAAAAGATTTTCAGGTTAACTTTGTTGTTATCTACTTTGTGCTTCTTTTTCTTAACTATTAATACGTTATTTTTAGCACTATTGAAATTGAACCACAACGATTACGTCTAGGTACAGTTCAAATTTATTTTTGAGGTTATTCATCAGCGTTGTTGAAAAATACACAGAATAATAAGTGTAAGAAACTGATTCTATGACTCTTTGACAACCGAACCGACCATAGACTAAAGATCGCATTTCGAAATGCGATTTATTTCCGAAGCGAATGTTCCGAAATGGTGCCACAGTCGTTTGTCACTATTTCTGCTTCGATTTCTGCTTTAACTCCCCAAAATAGAAATTTATAACCTTGAAGTGAAACTTTTCACTATTCCAAAATGAGATATGTTTCGTTATCTTCTCAAATCAGAATATCCATGTGATATTCAAGAAACACCTCGGAATTAAAGATTGTTGCCTGGAAATCAGTGAAATGTTCAAAAAGTCTCCACTCACTGGCACTCAATCACTGGAGAAATAATGTTATTATTTGTAAGTGACAATGTGCACAGCGATACCAGGCGAAAATACCGAAAGTCAGTGACAATTATTTTATTCAAAGAGTTAATAATAAACTGAAGCAAACCATTACAAAATTTAGGAATCAGTCAAAAGAACTTTTTGATCCATCGCATTAACCCCTTAGTCAGCGCTCTGTACACTTTGGCCGGCTAGCATTTTGTCCGCTGATCAGCGCTCTGGACCTTTTGGCCCGCTGCGAGCCGTCCACTAAAAGTCGTTCGCAATCAGGGAATGTTTTTTGTAGATTTCGTATTGTTTCATAGAAAGATAAATAACTGGAGAAAAATATTACACCCAATCTGGCAATTGAGCTGCCCGCTACGATTTTTGCCGAATTTCCTAAGTCGGCCGAGGTCAGTTCGTATTTACCGTGTATTGCTGATTACGAATCGGCCTAAGTCGGCCGAGGTCAGTTCGTAGTTACCGTGTATTGCTGTAATAAATGGATTGAACACGAAAGTATCATATTTCGGCGAGATAATTGGATTTCAAGTGCATTTTGTTCCGCAAATGTAGCGACTAAGTGGTAGCCTCGCATGTCGACATATGAATTTCGATGATTTCGTCATAAATCATGTTTAACCGGTTTATTTCTGATGTTTAAAAAACCGACTTTAAAAAAGAAGGATGTTCTCAATTCGACTGTCATTTTAACCTACTTAAAAAAAGGAGGCGATTCTCAATTCGACTTTTTTTTTTTGTTGGTTACCTCAGAACTTTCGCCTGGGTGTACCGAATTTAATGATATTTTTTTTTTAAAACTGGTGCCACATTTCAATTTGGTTTAGTTCTGACAATGATATCCATGAGAAAATCATATAAGTCTAAAATTTGCAATAAGTATGTGCGCCCCACTTCTAGAAGGTCTAGTCAGCCAGGGAATTAAAAGACTACACCTCATTCCCGGAGGCATGAGACGCCATATAGCCCAACTGAAAGGGGCACTAAAAAAAAAATATACATATACAGGGTGTCATATAACCGCCAGTAGATTCAATTTGCGAAATGCTTATGGGGATTAAAACAAAAAAAAAGTTTAACAACTTTTTTCTGAATATCCTCTAAATAAAAAGTTAGACTTTTCATACAAACTAATTCAATAATTCAGTGTAAAAAGACTCTAATGTTCCGTTAGAATGTGGGAACATTTTAGGTACTTGGACATGGATGCCTAATATCACACCTACTGTCATGATATTAGCCTGACACGCCACGTGGGATGTAGGTTATATGCCAAGACCTTCCGTATGCACGGTTACAACGTGTCGCGTTAAATTACACTAGACGAAAACATACATTTCAAAAATGTCTCGGTAACCAGACAGTTTAGAGAAAAAAAATAAAAACTTTTTTGTCTCGGAAAAACATGAGGATTACACTGGAGAAATTAATCTACTGGCCGTTACGATACCCTGTATAGTTAAGTATGTAATTGTGCGAATCATGGCTTAATAATAAATAATAATAATGTACGCAACAAATAGACGAATAGCTCGAATAGAAAAAAATAGGAAAAAAACCGACTTCAACGAAAAAGCACTAAAATGTACAAAAAAATTGCCATTTTTATAGTTGCGATTATTATTATGTTTTGAGTCAGTGTCAGCCAAGGTAGCCATGGTTCTCTTGACTGGCGCAGTGCGTGCCCGGCTGACGCCGACTCAAAAGATAACAATAATCGTTACTACATTTTTTTTTACTTTTTAGTGCTTTTTCTTTGAAGTCGGTTTTTTTGTTAAATTTTTTTTCGTTTACGTTTGGGCAGGAGCACTGATCTCAGCTGTTCCGCCTGATTCTGTTCTGTACAGTTCTATGCTGGAACACAACTTTATACATGTGTGATACAGAATGAATGATGGCGATACAATATTTTGAATGTTTGGTTGACAATATTCAAAATATTCCGTAGCAAAAAATATTGGTTGTTTTTTTTTACCATCCGTCCGTCCGTCCGTCCTTCCGTCGGTCACAGGGCTGTGTCTCATGAACCGTAATAGGTAGACAGCTGACTTTTTTTTACAGAGTATGTATTTATGTTGATGCTTTAACAATAAATTTATTGCAACATGCCGAAAATGCGCTCGCGCGTTATTTATTATCTGCTGATTAGATGGTGTCGCGTTCGCACGGTTTCTGCTAATTGAGGGTTACAAAGATGAACACCAAAATGTAACATTGGCCTTTCCAAATAAAATATTTTTAAAAATGCCCACGTCTACTTGTCTGTGGTTTCAATGTTACCAAGCTATTTACCTTTCCCTGTCGATTAGTACATTAGTAAATTTGCTGACTGAATAATGTTTTGCCACTCTCATATAAATTGAAATATGAATTCAGCTTTTCATGATCATAAAAACATTAGGAGGGTAAAAAATCCATTCCCAAATTAACACTTTAATTAATACTGTCTATGAGACATAATTAAATAAAACTTTCGTACACATTTTTGCTTTTACTATTTAACAACTTTAAAACATTGCAAAGGGAATATTTGGTAATAGCGCTGGTATCCCTAGTAAATAACAAGGCTGATTAGTGCGTGTGTTGCTTTCTTTGGATCTATTTCATAAATAACATTTATATCAACAAACGATGTTAGAAGTAGAAGACGACACTACCTTTTGCGATTCAACCGTAAGTTCATCATAAAACTGGCTGGGTCATTTTCATAAATCATACATTACGGATGTCTTACACTTGTCAGTTGTCATCATGTTTTCTGTGTAGGTTTTATTCTATACCCTTCCCTTTCGTTTGTATTCATTTAGAGCGAGGTAAGGCTTACATAGTTTTCCTTAAGTTTTGAATGTTTGCAAGCAAAGTTATTCCGCGAAAAATGGATGAAATCAACGATTGCTATAGTTTTCGGCCGGTTTAATTTGAAAAAGTTGTACTAACTGATTGGGACGGTATCAGATGTTAGGCCAATAATGTCCCCTGATTTTTTCCTAAATGTCTGCTCTAATTTCAATACTCTGGGACATTGGTACCTAATAGGCCCTATTTTTATGCTTGTTGGACTGATAGGATGAAATATTGACCATCTAGGGTCTACACATGTCTAACTGAATGGAACATGTATAATTGATTATGCAAGAAGGCAAAAAGTCAACCAACAAAATGGCACAAATATACTCTAATAATTATTAAATTATATATAATAAAAAAATAATTAAAAGTAATTAAGCTTTGAAAAAAAAAAACGTTTTGAGTTTTCATATAAAATGCGAAGAAACTTTTTCCCCAAATGAACTTTGCTCGCACATTATTACTGCTAGTTGACAGGAGTTACTTGTGTGAGCAGGCGTCACTGGTGGAGGGGTGCCGGCTCCCAGTGCGCATGCAAGGCGGCGCGGACTGGCCGCTCGCGGAAATCATCAGCATCAAGGAGGTCCACGGCCAGAAGGGCTACTACGTGCACTATGTCGACTGTGCGTATATGTTGGAAATTTACCTATCATTAAATTATTATAAAGTGATTCATATTATACACTTATATTTAGTTATTTTCATCCTTAGTAGATGTAATACTCTGGAATCGGCGATTATTTTCCACTAGCTAAGACTCCACTTGGGTCAATTTCGTTTTGAACAATCACCCGAGCGGGGCCCGATAATTTGCTTTTATTTCGTTTTAGCTTAACATTATTTCTAAATTTTTTCTTTATGCTCACAGCTCTAAGATTATGATTAATGCAAAATGTTTTTTTATAATTCTAATATCATTTCGACTGGTAGTTCCAGACAATAGTGCATTTAATCAAAACAACAAATTCTTGCTATATTATATAATTATAAATTTATCCATCTACAACCGGAATTGATTTCCATTATGTAGGGCTAAAATTTAAAACCAAGAATGCAACATATGCTATACTTTTCGTCCTTATTAAAATTCAGCCCATCATCTCTGTGCAGAGTATCAGATGCTGTAGCTACCCCCAAAAAATGTTTTGTCTCTCTAAGCTTTTATTTTCTTTTATTTCAGTTAACAAACGTCTGGACGAATGGGTGTGTGAGTCGTGGCTGGACACGCGCAAGGTGCAGTTCCCGCGGCGCGAGGGTGCTCCGGCCAGCGCCCTCACCACCGGCGCCTCCACGCCCAAGAAGCACATTGGCTCTGGTGTACCCTCGCACCAACTGGCCGGTATGCTTCACAACCCACTCGACGACGCTGCCGCCTTTGTGTGTGAAAGTGGCTATGCCGCCCCCATACAAACGAGTTTCAGTTACGACTCCCGTCCTTCCATGGTCGCTGTTCACACCTCACTGCCTATTGCTCAGCTTTGCGATCCTTCACCAAACATGAGTGTAGGTGAGTCGTGACTGGAAACACTGCAACTGCTCCTGCCAACACAAATTGTATCTCATTGCCAAATATATCAAAATTATTCCGCCGCCATGCTTACAATGACAAAGAGGCCCCATGTCTTAAATATTTTCTTTATCTTGTTTATTACCAAGGCATTTTTTATTACTTTTATTGGTTTTGATACCATTTGCATTGTAACGGAAAGTTAAAGTTACGAAAACTCTTGGCAGGATGTTAATTACCACAGGTGTGATGCGATCACGCTAATTATCACAGGATTTCACCACAAAATCACATTTATGGGCTCGTGAAATACACCATACAACCTGTCTGTAAAACCTATCCCTGAAACTGCCTTTATCAATAACTACCAATCAGAAAATAACATTAGGCTCAGTTCCATTTTAGTTACTTGATTCCCTCGATTTGTCAAAATATTTTTCTTTATCTGCCGGTTCGATTACCTCTGGCTAATATGATAAGAAACTTCGCCTGGCTTGAAATTTTTTTTTTCTATGATACTAACAAGCTAGTTTCACTGGAGTTTGCAGACTCGATCGGATTAGTTGTCTTACGTGTGTGTGTGCAGGTGAGGCGGGTATGGGTGCGGCGGTGTCCCGCTGCAGCAGCCCCACGCCGAGCGAGACGGGCGCCGCGGCCGTGGCGCTCCTCAACGGTGGAGCGGTGCTCGCCGCCGCGCTGCAGAAGAAGATGAGCCGGAAGAGGAAAGCCACGTCTCTGGAGAGCGAGGTAAAGAGCGAGAATACATTGTGACTGTTATCCAGCGACATCTACATTGAAGCAAGTGTCAAGTTCCGTTTTATGGTGTACATTCGTCGAAAGCGGGATTCAAACCTGCGACCTTTGCAGACAACCGCTGAGTTATCCCGACAGTTAAATCAGCCAACAAATTTCTCGATTAAATTATAATCTACACAATGCTTCCCCTGTCTACTAATAGATGGCGATGGTTTCGCATATTGATTCTATGCTAAGGCATTTTGACTGCAGCAATTGGAGTATCAACCTAATTGCTGTTATCGCCAAACTCGATTTTTGTATCAGACAAAATTTGGTGTCAGCCTGGATTTAATATAGCGTTTTGAGAGCAAAAATTAAAATTTAAACCTAATAGCTGTCATCACCAAAATCGATTTTTGTATTGGATACTAGAGTCAGCCCGGATTCAAAAAGGCGTTTTGACAGCAACAATTGAAATATCAACCTAATTGCTGTCATCACCAAACCCGATTTTGGTATCGGACACTAGAGTCAGCCTGGATTTAACAAAGTGTTTTGACAGCAACAATTGAAATATCAACCTAATTGCTGTCATCACCAAACCCGATTTTGGTATCGGACACTAGAGTCAGCCCAGATTTAACAAAGTGTTTTGACAGCAACAATTGAAATATCAACCTAATTGCTGTCTCACCAAACTCGATTTTGGTATCGGACACTAGAATCAGCCCGCATTTAACATGACGTTTTTTCAGCAACATTCGAAATATCACACTAATTGCTGTTGTCACCAAACTAAATTTTGGTGACGACTCAACACTGCAGCCGACCCGGATTTTATTTGATAATATTGTACACACTGGATTGCGTGTAAGGAAACTCAATACACTACCTGAAGCACATGTTCGTGTTGCCGGCAGGACTCCCTGGACGGCGGGGATGGCGCGGTGCCGTCGGGCGCGACCACGCCGGTGCCGCGGCCGCGCCAGTCCGGCAGCCTGGTGGCGCACGGCCACGATGACCTCGTCACGCGCATGAAGAACGTTGAGATGATAGAGCTCGGCAGGCACCGGATCCGACCCTGGTACTTCGCGCCCTACCCCCAGGTGGGAGTCGTCGTTGATGGAGTAAGAATTGTTCAGTTTACAGCATAACTTTTCTCATGCATCTACTCGTTGTCCATTACCTTTTAGGGTTCCGTAAAGGGGTGCCCCCAAAGGGTGCCAAATGAAACCCGAATCACTAAACCTTCACTGTCTATCCGTCCGTCTGTCACAAGGCTGTATCTCATGAACCACCTATGATAGCCAAAAATTGATTAAAAATACTTGACTTTCATCATCGCACAACCACTAAATCAATCGGGATCAATTTCATATACTTACTTTACTAAAACTGTACAATATTCCTGTGTACTAATAGCGATTGTGTTTGTAATTTTTAGGAAATGGTGAATCTACCCTGCATATACATATGTGAATTTTGTCTAAAATACAGAAAGAGTAAAAAGTGTTTGGAAAGACACCTGGTGAGTACCTTTTTTGATGTTAATGTACTTGCCTACTTTTGTGCATTCCTGAAAAAAATTGGGTACATTGAAATGGATGGAAAACATGAAAAATATTGTCCTTTTGACCATTTATTCATCCAATGTGATGGTACCAACCTGGGCGGGCTTAACTCTGCCATATCACCTAGTAGCGGAACGATCTTGTACTCATCCAAGTCAAAAAGAGAAAGAAAATGGTGCACGAGCAGGGCAGGGATTTGAACCCATGACCATTGGCATGCTTTGTCGCCGCGCCCCGGAACTACCCGCCATTCTTGATTGATTAATCTTCGATTCAGTTATTGCTTGGATCTTGCACCAGATATAAGATGAAATATGGAATTTCTAGTCCTTATTATGTAAAATCTGCAATGTTTGGTATTATATGCATTAATAAGATCCCACCTATGTCATGTGACATGTGAAAGCTTACAGCTGAAACAATTTGAATCGGACTTCGTGGAAAAGAAAATGAGATTACACACAGTAAAATTTCATACCTAAAACCATAGTGCTGATCTGCGGCGGTCAAATCAACCTTCGTTTTAATATAAGTTTCAGCCCATCGAGAAAACTATGAACCAAAAGACAATTCAGCTTTCAATGACTTCATCAAAATAGAGCAGGATTTCACTGTAGATTCACACTCTCCTTATTTGCACGCTTCAAGCCTGTTCAGCTAGCCTGTAGACTAAGTGGAGAAAAATACTCATTCCCAGTCTATATTTATTATATTAAACAAACCGTTGAGCGACCTCGCTGGTAGTCTTGGTCCTTAGATACGTTAGTTTCCTATGGAACTTCAAGTTAGACAAGTACTACATGTTTTCTCACATAGTCTGATGTCCTGTTGTACAGATTTCCAAAGGCATTTAGTAGTGCTTCAGGCATGACACATTCGGATGGTCCCGGAGTGAAATTTATGTGGTTTGACTTGTTTGCACTCCCCTTTACCCTCCAGCCACAGAAACTCGTTAGGCCGGCTTCATATAAAGAAAGAGCACAAAACACCCCAACATTTTGGCTAAAAATGTTGACTGATGTATAACGGAGGCCATAGATTGAGAGGATGATTCCTCAGGATCTAATCAAACTTTAATAACTGCATTAGTAGCCTAAGCCTGATTTTTACCAACTGCTGATTTATTTTAATTGACACATAAAGGGCTTTTATTACTAAAGAACTGAACATCTTGTACTGGTATCGACTGAGAGATGGTAAGAAAGGCTTGTGATGTGAGGATTAAGCTAATCAGTACTTGGTGGAAGAGACCCTATGTGTAGTAACCTAACCTAACCTTACCTCCATCGTGTGTCTGTATTGCAGATAAAATGTCGCCTCCGGCACCCTCCTGGCAACGAGATCTATCGCAAGGGGAGCATCTCGTTCTTCGAGATCGACGGGCGAAAGAACAAGACATACGCGCAGAACCTGTGCCTCCTGGCCAAGCTGTTCCTCGACCACAAGACCCTGTACTACGACACGGATCCCTTCCTGTTCTACGTCATGACGGAGTACGACACGCGGGGTGCGTCTTGTTTTTGCAATTTGGAACTTATATCTCTTATACAGATTATAATCTTCTTATTATGTACAAAATCTGATTACAATGTTCCAATGTTGTATTTAAATTTTAACAGTTTCCGTATAGTATTTAACTTACATGAATGATAGGAAATGGGTACATAATTTATAGCATCATATAAACATCGTAAGCAAGTAGTGATTTTTGGATTTTAAGTTGCTGTAGTGAAAAACTAGTAATCAGTTCTTAAGATTGTCTTAGTTCTGATATTTTTTTCTATTTCTAGGAATATGATATGCATGTAGAGCGGTATTTGTGGACAATTTTTGCAGCTATTGAGCTTGTTTGGATTTTATTTTAATTTACTGGCCCTTTTTGTTCTAATAATAATCCCATCTTTATTGCAGGTTTTCACATAGTCGGATACTTCTCGAAGGAGAAGGAGAGCACGGAGGACTACAACGTAGCGTGTATACTCACGCTGCCTCCGTATCAGCGGAAGGGTTACGGAAAGCTTCTAATCGAATTCAGTGAGTAAATTCACTTGCATCTCTAATGTCACATGCCGTGTCCATTCAAATGCTGAATTGATTCTGCCTTAAAACTGTTGTTGTCGCTATTGTTTTTCTTGACGTTGATGCCTGACTAGGCCACAGACCTATTTGTTGTTCCAGACTACATTTGTTGTTCTTATTCCCTGGAACCAGGACTATTTTCCCAAAATAGTAACGATCACTTTGTTACTTACAAACAAACAATATAATATTGTAAAATGAGTGGTTGTGGGTGGTGAGCCATGAAGGTGAAACCACCAAAACTTTGTTTATTTTAATTTAAGATTGCAATTTTATTTCACGTCAAACACTCACTTTGATCACGAACTCAATTCTCTCAAAAACTATTTCACTAAAAGAACTATTTCACTTGTATCACTTCAGAGTCTTGATATCGCCTGGTATCATTTGCGTTGCATCACTCTCTCCCAGCAATCAGGCCCGATAAATCGATGGAGCTTCTTTTTAGAAAACTCGAGCATCAGTCGAAAATAATCTGCTTGAAATGTAGCTTAAATGTTACAGAGATGTTTCAGTTTTAGCAGGCTGAGGAGATGTATACTCGTTTATAAGAACAGCAATCGCTTTCTCTTTGTCTGCGTTGGATAAATTCACTTCGTCACGAATGTGAGCTTTTATATGGTTCGGAACCCATGCCAGGTTAAGCCCACCCGGGTTGGTACCATCGCATTGTGTAAAAAAAAAGGAATCAAGGTGGCATAGAAACATAGTCAATGTTTTCCATCCAGTTCAATGTGGTCGTGTTCACTAGTCGTGGGACGAGAAATGAGAAATGGGTTCGTATAACTGTTACTAGTGTAAAAACGAAGTATTCATTTTACGCCGAGCAGTAGGCCGCTACAAATTTCTTGTAGCGCACTGGATCGCGCACGCGGCGCGCCAACGAAAACCCGTAGGTTGCGAGCCGTCTAGACGCAACGACCCGCCAGCCGCGACTGTCTCGCTCGCGCAATGGCGGGCGGCAGTAGCTGTAACGTCGGTTGAGGCTTGGAGCCGGCGACTCTCGTAACTGGAGTTACGAGTAATAGTTAGTAATACTAATAATTACTTCGTTGCGGCTTGTAGCCGGCGACTCTTTACCGCCGGTTACCGCCGAAACTGTAACTGCGCAGTGCGCACTGTAGTCAAAGAGGGGCTACATTGTTAACGACCGCCGTTGTGGTAGTGGTGCTAATAGGCATATAAAGTTAATGATAATTATGTTTATTTATCATTTGTGTTATATTATATCTGGGGATTATTTAGTGGAGGATAAAAAGTTTTGTCTGACTTCTTAATTGTTTGCGATAACTACATAGTCACAAAACCTCTTTCTTGATTTTGATTTTTGTTGAGAATACAGGTGCTGCACTCGAAATTCAGAATTCATGTAAGATGATCGAACCGTGCTAGATGTCATTATAGATGTCCAGCCAAAAAAAAAGGAGAAGAAGGGAGAGGGAGTTTTTTTTTTTTCATTTCTTTTTGCAACAGTTTTTCTGCAAACGGCTATCGGCATCAGCAATAACAGTTACAAATGAGATGAAAATGAGTGGGAAATGCCCACAACTAGTGCTCACTAATGGAAAGTCCTGGCAAGCCACCTAATTTCTACAGAAATGTGTGTATTCGTGTAATATTGTGACAGTGGGTCCAACAATCTATGACCAGCTACATAAACAAATCGTAACCATAACTCCCTTTCTACAACTATAACCGACACATCGAGTCTGTGTTGTGCTGGCATTGTTCCACTCGACTGTTGCGCGTTGCAGGCTACGAGCTGTCCAAGTTCGAGGGCAAGACGGGCTCCCCGGAGAAACCGCTGTCCGACCTCGGGCTGCTCTCGTACCGCAGCTACTGGGCGCAGACCATCCTCGACATTCTCATGACCATCAAGCCGGTGGGGGACAATGAGAAGCCACTCATCACCATCAAGTGAGTACGCAGGAAGAATTCATTCTGAAAGTCACACTGAAACATTGGTATGGAGTTTGAATGTAAGACTGCAGGAAAGATATTTCGAAGCAATTCCAAACCGTTTTATCCAAACTGGTTTGGACCATATAACTCTACATGTATAGCACAAGAAACACAAAGTGACCTTAAAGCGCTACATTTTGTAGGATGTGACCAATCAGAAATCGACTTGTCTAGCAAGCTAACATGGTATCACACCGTCTCAAATTTAAAAAGGAAGATGTAACCCATTTACGTTCAATAGAACCTGCTGTCGCCAATTTTCTAAAATCGCCAACCCCAGTTAAACATTTTAATTCGACACGACACGCTTTGGCTCCAATCATTTATCAGTTTCTCATATGTAGACTGAATAGACTTATTCAAATGTTTATCTTGCTAAAGCCATCGTGATCGACAGATAACCAAGCCCAGTAATAGCCTGACAGTAATATTTTATTTAAGGTGGACCATCCCGCTCAACACCCCATACAAACGGGGAAAGAAGATCATGCCCATATTTCTTTTCAGAGATCCAAAATTTTGCTCAAAATAGCTTTATTCGATCGAACTAGATGTCTGGTGACCGTTAGCATTGTATAATTGTGTTTGGTTTCTAATTTATAAGGTCTGAAAGTTCGAATTGTCTGCGTTTTTTATACAATCACTTTGGAGTAATCCACCTCAACGATAAAATCTATACTTCTTAAAAAGATTAGTCATCAGACATAGCTTGTTTCATGAAAATTTATAATCAATTTAGTTTTTGTTAGATTTTGACTACAGCGGTCGTGGTTTACTTTTAGCTAGAAGTCGTTTTGTAATTAACATTTTCGTAAAACGTACCAAATCAAACACTATGCGCATTGGGTGGTTTGTGGACATGTTGCATCTTCCTTATCACGCGAGCCTGTCTTTTTCTTTGAAACATATTAGGTTGGGGAAAAAGTTTCTTCGCATTTTTTAAGAAAATTCAAAACATTTTTTAATATGGTTTATTTACATTTAACTAAAGTATGTAGGTACCATTTTGTTCGATAACTTTTTGCCATCTTGTAGGTAGGGACATGATCCCATTGCTATAGAAATATTGGGACTTCTGATCAATATACCGCGACAAGTGGTTTTGGCAGTCCTCTCGTGATGTTAACCTGACACTGCCTAAAGAATTCTGAAGACCTAAACAGGTGGAAATCTGAAGGTGCAAGGTCAGGACTATACGGCGGATGCATTAACACCTCCCAGCCAAACTCTCTTAGTTTTTGCTGAGTGGCTAAAGATGTGTGAGGTCTAGCGTTATCATGATGAAAAACCACACCCCTTCTGTTGATTAATTCCGGCCGCTTTCTCTCAACTTCTTGCTTTAATCTCATCAGTTGTTCGCAGTAGAGTTCAGAATCGATGGTCCTGCCTGGTGGTAACAGCTCATAATGAATAATGCCCTTCCAATCCCACCACACACACAGCATCACCTTGTTGCGAGTTAACCCGGGTTTCACCACAGTCTGTGAAGCTTGACCGGCCTTTGACCACGACCTTTTTCGCATGTTCTTGTCGTACGTGATCCACTTTTCATCACCAGTTATCAGCTTCTTCAAAAATGGTTCGGTTTCATTACGTCGTAATAAAGAATCACAAATGAGTACACGGTTCATTAGGTTTCTTTCAGTGAGCTCGTGAGGTACCCAAATATCGAGCTTTTTTGTGTACCCAGTTTTTTTCAAATGCGCCAAAACTGTTTTGTGGTCAATTCCTAGTTCTTCAGCTACGTCGTAACTACTGATATGCCGATCTTGCTCCACTTTTTCAAAAATGGCATCCATTTTATCCGTAATAGGGCGACCAGAGCGACGTGCATCTTTGACATCAAAATTTCCGGATTGAAAACGCTTAAACCAAATTTGTGCTACTCTCACAGACACTGCACTAGGTCCATAAACATCGCAAATTTTTTTCGCGGCTTGCGTTGCATTTTTACCTTTTTTGTAGTAAAATTTTAAAATGTATCGAATTTCTTCATTAGATTCACTCATTTTGACAGTACGAAAAACAAATGAGAATCACACATTTTCCTAATTTGAATTTGGAATTATGTTCTTTAAAATTTAAACTTTCAATGATACCAAAACCAGCCAGATACAAATAGTATAGCCAAAGAGATTTTATTACAAGTTCATACATACTATAATGCGAAAATACTTTTTCCCCGACCTATTAGAAGAGCGAAATAGCATGGTTTTGTACCCTGCCCGCGAATGAATTAGTCCCGCCGGGAAGGGACACCTTAAACTTTGACCATTTGAACCGTTTCCATTTGACCATTTTCAGCGAAATATGCGAATTGACCAGCATCAAGAAGGAGGATGTGATCAGCACACTTCAGAACCTCAACCTCATCAACTACTTCAAGGGACAGTACATCATATCAGTCAACCAGGTTAGTATCTCAAACTTATACTTTGTTTTATAGTTTTTCTTATTACTTCAGTGTTTTGCAACTTTCTTTTGAAATTGTACATATGTTTTTATTTTTATTTATTTTGTTTTGTATTGGTTGATGGGTCGATGGCGCCACAGTCGTCATACATTCTTACTTGCTATTAAAAGTAAGTATCCCTCGAGCATTTCACCTATAGCAGAGCTTGCCCATTTTTTATTTTATTTATGAAAACCTGGTATGGGATGGCTGTGCTTAGAGACCAGAGGTGCTCAGATAAGTCAAATCCACCTCACATCGCCCATGGAAGTAAATTTTTTGCAACGTGAGAACATATATGATGGGCCACTAGGTTTCCCGTGCCACATGTACAAGGCAGGCAGGGCACATACCTAAGAAAGTTCAAAAACCCATGTGCGTCGTAGGGCATCTCTTAGGCTTGGTCTATGCCGTATACCAATCCTGGGCATTGAATCCGTAAGCTTACCCCCTAGGCCACTTGGGAATGTTCGATCTAAAACTTGTCGTGTCCCGTAGGAGACGATACAGCAGCACCGGAAAGCGATGGAGAAGCGGACGGCTCGCATCGACCCCAAGTGTCTGCACTGGACGGCGCGCGACTGGTCCAAGCGCTCCAAGTGGTGAGTCTTGTCTGTGAGAATATGAAGTGTGAGGTTTTTCCCTCAAAGTACAACCTGGAGCCGTTGAATCATTGTGAGAAAAAGCACCTAAGCCGACTGGCATGGTTTTCACAGCCCCTGTGAAAGTCCGAAAGCCCATGGGCGTCGTCAGGCGATTCTTTTGTGAGGTCCTTGCGTGCGCCATATACTGCACTTAACAAAGAAAAAATACGCTTTTCTGATCCTGTGGTCTGAATTACAAGAAACTGCGTACAAAGTTGTGATGCTAACAGCTGGAATTCATCGGTGCAAAGATGACTGTTTGCGATAATCATTAGGACCGGCATAAGCGTGCTTACCAAAACCCAATCTTTTCAAACTGCCTTTCTACTGAGAACTGTCAAATTTGACAGTTCTTTGACTCGCACACGGTCCAGTACCTCGAAAGTGTTAAGAACTGTGAGAGTCGTACGTGACATCACCGATGACATAATTTAATTGTCACTGCAAAGATTGACTGTGAGTGCTGTTAGCCACCAAAAAATTAATATTTGTGCATCTATTAAAACGAAAACTTAATACATCACATGAATTCCTACCGACTTTTTAATTTTTTTCATCTTTCTTGAAGAGTTTTAATGCAATATTTCGGCGACATGTAAAGTTGTTGTAAAAGTCCATGTAAAGTAGTTTAGTTGCACATTACTTTGTATGAGAATTAGGTGGTGTTTTGAGCATGTCTTTTGTACAAAAATGTTTATTAGTTCTGACTGGGCTGTATGGGTTCCAGAACATGAAAGCCTGTCGGTTCCGGTGCTTGTCGTAAGGGGCTATTAACGGATCTAATTGGTGCAGAAATTATCGAATTCCGTCACACATTTTCTCACATCATACGCCGGTTAGCCCCTGGTATGGCACCTAGTTCCCATGAGCTGTGTTGGAAGCCTTCCATGTTCAGTAATATAAAAAAAGAGGTTTTTTTTTGTGATCTGTGACCTAATCATGTTTTCTTTCATCCGGCAGTGTGTAAGGTGGAACGGAGCAACATAGGTGGTGGGAGTCCTGAGGCCCTCCGGAAACCTTCAATATGTAAGCAAAATTCGTATTTACCTTTTACTATGTTAATTTAGATTTTCACTGTTGTTCGACATAATACTTAATGTTTACGGATATACAGTGTTAAAAAGGCTCACTTCTTTCCGACGTTTCGTCCACCACGTTGCATCTGTAGCTGAATCTACCCACAGCTACAATCTCCGCAGCCGACGACCTTTAGTTGACTTCTGACTGGACGACGCGTCAGAGGTCCTCGAGGTCGCGCCGCGATCCTGATGATGTCCGCAACGTGGTGGACGAAACGTCCACATTAAACGTAAACATTAAGTATTATTCCTTATACTAGTCGCTTTGTGATTCCCTCGTGCATGAGGCAATTATTGTATGTATAGTGCTCTATGACTGCGCCGTCACCGCCCTTAGCTGCAGATTTATAGCTTTTGAGCAAAGTCCATTGAAGACAAATGGCTATATGGGGATTTGTGAGTCCACCTAGATGGTGTGACAGTCGTTTGTCGCTATTTTTGCTATAAATCCCTAAAAATAGAAGGGCATAAACTATTACTGATCAATAACATTTATAAAGGCCAGCATTTGTGAGATAATTATGAAGCGTAAAACCAAAATTTGTTTAATGTAAATGGCAACTTTTTGCACATATGACCACGATTATAATAGACTCCAGTTTTTTCATAATTGTTTTTTGAGATTAAATACACAACTCCCTAATGCGCTCTTGATTATATTTTGGTATGTTTCTCTTTGCAGGGGTAGGTGCGTGGGTGCGTGCCGAGGGCTGGCAGTGGGTACGCGTGTACATCGTGTGTATCCCCTCTAGAAGTGTGCAAACAATTATGTTTGTTCACAAAAGGAAGCTCTTAGTCGTATGTAAATTAGCCAAGAATTCATTGTGATATGTAATATTAAATTATTGTAAATATATTGATGACAACATTGAGGTATATTATTTATTTAACCATATCAAATGCACTGGTTTGTTCTGCCTACCGTCATACTTGCTTATCCCTATGATGAAGCGTATATCTTTCGTTGTTCTCATTTGTTGGACTGTAAAAGAAAATTTAACGACAACCATCATTACCTTAGGTCAATTCACCGCATTTCTAAGGGAATCAGGTGCCATCCCAGGACCTTCCCTTAATGAGCATGGACCAGTTTTGATTGCAGCTTCGACCATCTTTTCACCCAATACTACGCTTCCAAACCACCTAGTAGGGAAGTTTTATATGGATTCCGAACCAGGAAACAGCTCACATTCCGCATTATCCAACTCCGAAAGAGAAAGTGGTGCATAAACTGGGCGGGATCTAACCCATGACCTCTGCCATGGAAGGCAATTCACCGAGCCCCTGAGCTACGGGCCGCTCAAACAATAAAAAGATAATGATAAACAATTATAGAGTAATCGTTTATTTATTTTCAATACGCAAGCACAATAATTTTGCTTTGATGACACATTGATGTAAAACTTACAAAAAGTAAAACTTGTGGAAGGAAATTTCAAAAGATGCTTCTGTAAACATTAAAATTATGGAAAGAGATTCAGTCATTTGCTTCTTACAACCACCGCGACAGATTAATATCAACAGTAAGCGGAAATAAATTAACAACACAATTGCGATTTTGTGACAACCCAAGAGTACGCACGAACTATCGGCTTAACAACCGTACAATACACTCTGACCTTGGTCACACTGAACATCTCAACCAAGTTCTGTTTCACAGTCAAATAAATCATAATATGATACATCATAAATTAAAAATCAAACAACGTACAATAAATATACTCAATGACAAACCAAGTAAAATAATAAAGTTGAAACATTTGCGCAATAAGCATCACATTTTGTGTATGAATATCATAAAATATTTTTTGTCCAATACTTCCAACAATTTACTTTGCTTCGTATAAATATTAATTTCACTTTATAAAACACATACAAATGGTAATATTTTTATGTTAATTGGACAATAATGCACTGAGATAGGCACTATTCAATAGCTTGCTGTAGTAAAGCACTTTTAGGGACATTTTAAACGTCTACCTTAAATTCTAGTTATTACCTACATAATAGGGTTGGTAACATTTTTGTCTTAAAATACGAAGAGAATTAAGTATTTTTACTTTGACTCAAGCAGGCCATTGTGTGTATGAAGTTTTTTTTTTAAATATTGAAAGCTATATACAACATATGCCTTGCCTTTGAATCTATAAAATAATTGCATCAATTAAGAACGGGTGAGTTATTAAATATAAATAAAACATTTAAAAAATACGGCAATAACGTTAATGACGACAAAAAGCAGTTTAAGTGAAAATATTTAAAATGTTTGAAGAAAAGGAAGTAAAGTTGTTTGAAACTACGAAAAAAAAACTGTTGACAAGGAAAGTATTCATTGATCTATCAGTTTGTGACGTAACTTAGTGTAGTTTGACTACCAAAAGTTTAAATAAATGAATTAAAATGTGCAATGCAACAATGTGTAGAAGAACGATGACACATCTAGAGCTTCTGATGATTTTTCATATTTTTTGCTCGGAAAACAAAAATAACGAAAAACATACGAGCTTCGAAAGACTTCACCTTCTATAGGCTAATCTTCTAAAAGATCACTAAGATGGTGCTACTCCGCTAGACTAGTATAAGAAGGCAATAAGGGATATACATAAATGTTGCCTACATAATTAAGAATATTTGAGGTTAAGGACATTATAAGAGCCGATTGTGTTCAGTTCAATAAGGGCGCAAATAAAACAACTTATTTTTAAAAATAACTGCAGCAAATTTCGCTAATAAAAAAGGAAATTAATAGGTTTATAGACGTGAAGAAAACTTAGTCTCTGGCGCTTTGATTTCTCAAATTAGCCGAAATAACTTTCACCACATAACAGTGTCCAATATTTTCTTAAAATATGGCGAGACCATCTAAGAATTTTTCATCTTTTTTCAATTTTAAAAATGAGTTGTAGTTATTTAAACAATATAATATGTGTCTTCACTCACGCCCTAATAGAAGTAAATACAGTCAGCTGTGGTCACGCCCTTAAAAATAAATGTGCCTTAATTGTATGTTGACTTTAAAATTTTCACTTTTGCATCTAACTGACGAAAGTTTCTATCGTCGTTCATTCATAATCAGGAGAAACAATAACGAAACTGAAACTAGGTTTTGTGTAGGTTAGGTGTTTAGCATCAAGGAAGCAACTACCTCGAATCACGCAAATCTAGATTGTACAAAATCTGTGTGAATCAACAGAAGGCTATAGAAGACGAAAATGTTGGACGTTTAGTGGAGGGGTCTGATGACCAAAGTACGAAAGAAAATTAATAAAAAAATAAAATCGGTACACAACGGTATACCGGCTGTCTACGCTATGCTAATTCCTTGCTGGCTACATGTTTTGAGAAACCTGATTTTTTTTAAGGTAGCTATGAATATTATTTCATAACCTCGGACATCAAGAAATCGTCACAATGAATGCAAAAAAAAAACAAAAAAGGCTAATTAACAATTCTAACACTTCTCTACACATATTTGAACTTTCATCATTTCTATAAATGCTCTGACGACTGGGTGCCTGGTGTTTGCCAGTCACAGCGGACTAGTCGTTTCATTATATTTTTTATACAAAATGTATTTAATAAATATTTATTCGATGCCAACACATTAATAAAGTTGTGGCCGTAGGCGATTACCTTGAGTTAAATTTATTTACAAAAAAATGGGAAAATATTCATCTTCGAAAATTCATATTAATGACCGCTTCAGTGTATACTGTCAGTCAAAATACATATACATAGGTTCCGGCTTGGCCAATTAAGTGCACGTATGTATTTACCAAAATGTTCACTCAGCTAGAGCTAATATTATGTATTTGAACACTGATCAACGAAATCGTCTGTGATATAGCCGTACAACTCGAGTTGCTATACCAACTAATTAACATTGATTACATGGGTCTGGTCCTAGCTAAAGTTATACGCTTTTGCCTGACTAGAAAATATTTATCTTTACAAATTTCATCTTTTGGTATATGTTTCTTTGTAAGTAGGCATTATATTTCATCACATTAATATTTTCCTTCAAACACTATTGAAGCACCATAGACAACTGCTTCATACTATATCTATTTTACGCAACAACAAGAGATATATTTATATTATGTTATACATTTCAGAATTACAACAAGAGGTATTTAGTGGTACTTGCACCAACATTATAACAGAACCTTAACACTGTAAAGTTGTGTACAAAAAAAAATAGGCTTTTTTGCATATAAGGGCACTGAATTCGTTAGGTAAATTAGAATGAGAAAAATTAAACACGATCATATAGATTATATTACGATATGAGTACATAGATACGGATGTTTTTCAAAGCAAAATTAATGTACCACATATGCAAAAATATATAATTAAACATTCATCATAAAAATATGTTAACTTTAATTTTCTTAGCCCAATAAAAACAACATGAAATACTCGTACCTACCTGTCAAAGATAAACTGTCACACAGTTTGCATTTCCCCTCAAGGTATGATCTGTCAATCACCCATGACCTGTCAATGTAAAATTGTCGAACAATTTTTATTCCTCCCGTCAGCTTTTTACGGTTACATCTGTTAATGTATTGCTTTTCGTTTTTCACTACTCCTTTCGAAAAGCTGCAAACTGTCACATTTGTCAATGTCAGTCTGACACACAGATCATATTTCTTCACTCTTTTAAAATTACAAGATTATTGAAACTGGGAAAACTGCTATCTGTCACAGTTCGATATTGTAAAAAAAATGTTTTTCTTGAAAATTTGTTTTCTTGAAGAACGAAAGAGCAAATATTCCACCAACATAAAAGTATTATTGCCCCACGAACATGACATTTAAATGGAAGATCCGCTACACATGCTCTATAAAATTTTGCCTTCAGCGAGTGACAAAACTATGACACCTAATAAATATGACGAGATGAGGTATGAAATTTCGGAAGCGTTTATGCCAATATACCGACATTAAAATTTCATATTTCGATTATAATACCTAAACATAACCGTCGCGCCCACGCAACCGTTTCATATGAATCACATTCGCTTAGGAGAAGCAAACAAAGTCGCCTCCCCCGAATCTTAAAATTAGACGTATACGTAGCGGAACGAGCTTGGACCCGCGCGGAGGTTTAGCGCCTACGCGAGACACCCGTTGTTCAGCCCTTGGTTGTTGAGCTTCTGTTGCGCTTCGCCGCTGTAGTTGTGACACTGGTTCTGGTTGGCGACGTGGTAGCTCATCTCTTCGTAGTACTCTCCGTCGGCTTGCTCGATGACGAGGAGGTTGGTCTTGGGGAGGAACCCGTCGGTCGTGTAGGCGCCCTCGGCTCCGGGCAGGCCGAGGATGCTGTCGGGCCGGTGGTAATCCTCGAGCAGCTGCTGGTTGATGTAGGAGGGGTCGAGAGTCCCGTCGACGTCGCCGACGGGCGCGATGCAGGTGTAGCTGGAGGCGAGGATGTTGGCGGATTCGGGCCGGATGTAGGGCGAGGTGGTGTCGTAGGCGGGGTACGGGCCGGGCGAGTCGTACGGCTGGCGGGCGGGGTTGTAGGGCGCGCTCGGAGACGTCGTCGATACGTTCTTCACGCAGGACGGCGTGTGGAGGGAGAGCATGTCCAGGAGTTGTCTTCGCTGCACTTCCAGTTCCTGTAAACGTTGAAAAGCAGCTGTGACAAATATTACACTCCTCGGGTCATTCGATGGGAACTTCTTCATAATACATGCAAGCACATCTACATTTTTAATGTTCCCTACTAATTGTTATTGGCGAAACTTAGTAAAATTTATATTCTTAAATACTACTCGTGTGGACCATTTGCCCGCAATTGCACGCTTCATGCTTCGATGACTGGTTGGAAACCAAGCATGCGTGCATATAATTGGTAATTGATGTTTTACGAATAATATACAGTGATTGCAATAAAATTAAATGGTATAAAAAGATACCTATTTTTAATATAAAAAAAGGTAAGAAGATACCTTGGTGAGACTACAGTCAAAGAGCAAGTTAAAAATTAACTGAATAGTGTATTAGGTTAGTTCATATTTTCTCCAATTCATTTTGTTAATTTTTTTTAGCCGCCTGACTGCACCTCTTCTACATCTCTGAGGTTGAATGGAAGAGAATGCCTTATGGCATTAATTTCCGCCTTTTTGTACCGTATACCCCGTAATTTCTGAGATTTGGTGATAGTTACTTCTAATATCGGTCCTTACAGATGATATCAAAGAGGTTTCTTGTCACGTGCACAATAGTACCTTAACCATGCTGCATCATAAATTGTATAGGGTAGGTTGTCCTAGAGTGATCTTACAAGGCCCAAAAGGTAGTGAGTGAAAGTGACCTGCAGCTGTGACTTGAGGTCGTGGTTCTGGCTCTCGAGGACCTCGCTCTCCGTGACGAGGTTGACGGTGCGCTCGCGCTTCTTCAGCCTGCACTTGGTGGCGGCGATCTTGTTGCGCTCGCGTCGCCTCCGCCGCCGTTCCTCGTCCTCCGGTGTCAGCTGCAACGCATTATTGCACCGTTATGTGACCTGGGGCATATTCGTTAATTTAAACATTTATGTTCTCTTTGGCATGATTACATTATCCTGAAACATTGCCATTCTAAAAAATATTGTAGTCTTGAAATTAGTGGACGTTGTCATCCAGGAATCGTGGAATCTGTTACGTTCTCCCAGACAGAGCAAAATTCGTGCGGAATTCCGAAATTGCGGAAACATTGGGAACCTTAGAGCAACTCTCATATGTCTTAAAGATCACTTTTGCAAGAGATATGAGAATCGCTCGGAGTTCCACATATTTGAAGTTTGCAATTTAAAAGTTTTGCATTGTTGTAAGAATTTCGCTCTTTGAAGGAGGAGAGTTACTATGTTTACCCACTTGACAAATATGTGAGAGCTTTCCTAAGGTTTAAAGCTAGGTACTTAATCAATTAGCATAATGTTTACTCTTAAATACATTCGCGATTCATGATCTGTGTCCATATATGTTTTGTGGGCAATTTTGAAGATTGGGTCATAAGCTATATCATATCATCCTCAAATCAAGGTCATATACTATTTAGGAAGTTAAAATTCTGCAAATGAAACAATGACGTTTTCGAAGATCTCATCAAAGCACTAGCAAAATTATATACGAAAAGGGCTGTCTTTAATCAAGTTCTGATCTACAACTAAAACGTTAAAGTAGGGACCTCCAGATACTCAGAGCCATCGTTACTTACGCCATCAGACTTGGAGATGCTTGTGTGTCCACTGTCGTATTCCTCATCACTGGGGACCTCCTCTTTCTTGAGTCGCTTAACGTAGCCGAGCCCCGCGTCCGAGCATTCGCTGCCGGACATCTTGCGTTTGGACTCGATCGACAGCTTGAGGCCCGCTTTGATGAGGTCGGAGCAAGTCTGCGGACAAAATTAGGCGTTCAGTCAAGACGACCTGTACTTACTCATGCATGCTTCTTACGATTCAGAATGTTCAGAGCAGAAGGCTCAACCTCGTAGGGGATTTCATGTTCAGCTATGTAAACTGGTCTAAGAACTGTGATGGTTGGAACGAGTGGATTATTAGGTTGTTATAGGTTTAAACAAAAGAAGAGAAGAAGGACATTATTGGCATGCTATATATTAACGAAGGTGTGGAACTCAGTATTCACATTTTCACCGAACATATCCGAGCCTATTGGTAGTAGAGCAGGAGCGAGGTCGGGACTAGGGGTTTCGGCTCGCATCAAGTCTTGTCAGCTAGCCTGCGGGCTAGGACGCGGAGAATACCCATTCCCGCTCTCGACCCCCCTCGGTCTACCTATTATATTCTGCAGGATGCCTCCAATGACATTTTCGCAGCTTTCCAAATATGAGCATAAGAGCATGAATCCGTATTATTTTCTTAATGGAATTCTGAACACATACAAACATAAATGTAGAGGTCAATAAGGATGCTAAATATTGTGGTTTTACGATGTTTTTCCGGAAGCTATGCTATAAACCTAAAAGTGAAAATTCAGTTTTCCAATTGACTTGAGACCTAAAACCTTAAAGCTATCCTTCTATCTTAAACATCCTTGACCGAATGCAAGTGTTTAAAATTTTCGAAGTACAATCTATAGGAAAATAAGTTATTGTAGCGCAGATAATTTTCCAGAGGCGTAAGCTATGGGCTGTGGCATACGTATTACCTTCTGTATGCTCGGCGGTGTGCCGTTGGCGGGTGACGTGGCCGGTGAACCGGTAGACGCCGATGAGTTGGAGTCGTTGCAGCTTCCGCTCTGCAACACGAATGCAAACCATCTTGTCATCTTATAAATAAACATCATCATGGGTGCCGTTTCTGGCTCCTGATAAGGGAATATTTGATCCTCGTGTTCCCAGCGGTTGATTAATGTGACGTTATGTTTGCCTTTAGACTTGAAGAGAAAAAAGAGGTGTATGCCGACACACGTTGCTTTTGCCTCTGTCTCGAGTGGAATTATACAGTTCATAACCTGGATCGTGTTAAATAAGTACCTTACCTCCTTTAAAGGAAAAAGTGTTTTGCGATACATACAAAATTTTGCAGCATTTTGGAATATATGTTTTTTCTTTGAGTTAAATTAGGTAAGTCGATATTTTTTGTTATTTAACGAGAATTATTATGTTGAATGAAATCCTCCTGAGTAATCTTTCCATCGCTAGTTAATATCAATAGGCTCGCTGCTTTTTCTTTGTGACCTCGGCAAACACGAGGCCAACGTTAGGCCGCTGTTGGGAACCCTGATAATTATTATAAGTTTTATGATTATAGGTTTTTTATGTAATAAGTCATTTAAATGAACTGCAGACCCAGTAAAAATACATTAACTTAAGCCACTAGTGTACCTAATGAAAATGCATAAAATAACATGGACGAGTTCAGAATATCACTATTAAAATAGCCAGTGATGCGCTTTTATACGACTCCATATAACTTCTGTGACTAGAGCATTGGCAAGCTCCGTGGCGTGACAAACACACCGCGTCGCCGAAACCTATTAATCCACAGCAGCCGATGCACACGGCTTTCTAATGTTTTATTTAGTCATATGTTTCTGTCATCCGCTCGACGGAAACGTTTCTCTCTTTACGTATTTACATAGACATAGAGACTTGCGCCCTACTTAAAGTACTGGATAAAGCTTATTAAAAAGGCAACAAATGGCATGACCACGGAGGAGGGATAGAGAGGAGGTGTTGTTAGCTCATATTACTAAGGAACGCAGCGTGACACTGCGCGGGGAAAAACATTTCATGGTTGGGGTTCAAGCTCCGCCTTTTGTGCTAAATCCATCTACCGGCAGAACCAGTATTCTGGTAGCAGCTATTCCGAGAGCTATTCTTAGTGGTTACAAGACTACAGCTAGATGGCGCCTTTTGCATTTTACTGTAATTTTTTCTATAAAAACACCTTCGAAATTTAAATCTTTACCTTCGCGCGGATTAAAATAATTTGAATTTAAAAATGTCATAAAAATTTGCATCATGAGATCAACATTTCTTAACGTACAAAGAAAATGATTGCACGCCACCTATCGGTACATAGCAAGAGCGATACATCGATACAATGCTCGAATATTGACTCAAATTATAAAATATGAGGTGTTTTACTGACAAATAAAACTTAATTCCACCTACAAACTTTAGATTATTTTGTCGTGTGTAATGTATGCAACATTTTACACAAAATCTCGTCGTGTAATCATAGGTGTAATCGACTGTTCGCTGAAAATTGCGCGGCAGACCATAATATTGTCCCACAACTTAACACCGCCAGCGCCATGTTGCGAATAACGCTAATCCACGCCTTCTTATCACGTGGACTGTGATGTAGAGACCCACTTGGTGGACACAGACCCAGTTTGCTTAGATCATCTCCTCTCTACCTCCCTCCTCCGTGGGCATGACGTAACAAAGAATCGGTACTCAAAATTCACTTCTTTCGAATAACCCTTCTTCATTCTAGATCCATGTTGTTATGTACATAGCGAGATGAAATGTCGGGTCGCAAAGCCGGAGTGAAACACGTGTGCTTCGGTTGAAGATCGTATATTCACTGAATTAAGTATTGGCGTGCGCGCGCGGCGCACGTAAAGAAACATAGCTGACGACGCAGCAGTCCGGTTACACATAATGTAGCTTACGCTCCAACTATTAGTAATACTTGCTTGCAGTTGTACTAAAGTAAAGAGAAATAGGAACGCGTGACAAGCATTGGGACTCACCTTATATCCTGCGGCCGCACTCTTTTCACTGAACGCGTACTGGTCCAAGGGGTTCGTCATCGCGATGAGGGAATTCAGAATCTCCGGTGTCCGTAGCGTCGAGCCAGCCGTCTCTGCCGCCAGCAAATTCGTCACGGTCGTGTTGGCAGCGCTGAGGTTTACGTTCACGTTGAGATTGTAAGTATTGGTCGCGTTGTCGCTATCCCCGAAAGACTCTCGACTGGTGACCACCGTGCCTCCGCTGTCACAGTTGGTGAGGACAATTGCCGGTTTCTCGCATTTTATCGACGGCAGCGTCGCGCTCGAATTCATGATGTCCTTGTAGGGCGCCACTTTGAATGTTTATACCTCCTCTTCGGGTTAATATACTGAATAGAAGAGCACTGGTGTCTGTTAAATTTAGTATCACGTTTATTTGCACCTTTATCTTTTAGGCCTCTAAGTTCTAATCCTAGCGATCTAATCCTATTTCTAAATATCACTTTTCGGTAAACACTTTCTGATGGCACTTGTTCACGTGTTCCGACGCGGACTGCGTCAGATCAAAATGGTAACGGCTTGCATGTAGAATCTGAAACAATAGAGATAGCATTTGTTAATGTTGTACATTGAGTCTTAACGCTAATTAAAATACACAAAAAAACACTATTTCTAACTGAAATTAGGATCGCAAACATGTATGTACTTATAAAAGGTAAACGTGTATTTAAGAGGAACGATGCTCGTGTATCTTGCTCCAATGTAGAGTCTAATGATATGACTATCACCTGTGCATGGCCGCTGTCAGTTAAGAGGCTTTTAGAGGCTCAGATTTGAGGTTTCACGCAAAACGGCTGGTGTAGTGTTTGCAGTTCTGGCCCTGTGTTTGCACAGTTGTAGCGCGCATGTGTGCGTCGCAAACAGGCTGTGCGGCTCGACACAACGCCCACCGCGCTGTTTGAACAAACGGACTGGATTTGGTCAAAACCTCCTTGCGTCCGATTTGGTAATGCCGTCCGTTGCCTTCTTTATTGGGACTTAGAGATTGTATGCCATCGAACTCGTCTTTTTACTTCTAACCTACCTAGTTTAGGTACAACAGTTTATAATATAATATAAATATAAATAAGTTCCCGAAAACCACGTAATTAACCTATTATTGGAAGTGATTTGGAAATAATTTTAAAAATACTTTTAAATGGTTAGGCATCAATGTTAAACCGCAGGTCTCCTTCCTTACTTACTAAGTTAAGCCTGTCCGGGTTGGTACCATCACACTGGATGAAAGATGTTCGAAGCGGCAATGAAGACTTGTCCATGCTTTCCATTCTGTGTGCTTACGTGTGATTATAGAAAGTGAAGCTCCTGTCATGGCACCTAATTCGTGGGCAAGTATCATGTTGGTATTCTTGTGGAGCCATCGATGTAAGGTTCCATAAAAATTATATCTTTGTCTGCACGTGTTGGTATGTTTCCAAATGAAACCTGGGTTTCACGACAGTAAAACGTCATTTTCTCTTTACATTAACTTTTTTCTTAATTCCAAATTATTATCGTGCGGGGGAAAATCGCCAAAACTGAAATCAAGGATTCGATCGCCGTCTCCACATTTACCGTGAAGTAAAATTTGGGGTTCGAACCGTGAAACAACCCTGCCAATTCACTCTCGATGCAAAAGCTCAAGACCCAGTCCTTAACGGGAAAGTCCGTGTCACCTTGGAGCGTCGCCGTATCGGCGAATCAAAAGCACGTAAAGACAATGAACCCACATCGTGCCGCCTCGCACCAACCTAGATGCGCCGCCGCTTCTTGGCAATCTGAGTGCGATGTTGTGACGAAAATGTGTATTTTCACGACAATTGCGAAATCTCAACTTCTGAGAATTTGCAGCGAAGTTCATGCAATTTTGTAGTAGTGTGAAAAGTGAGCAATCGCAACTGTACACGGTTGGTGATAGACCGAAGCGAGACCGTCGGGTTGTAAGATGGCGGGGTATTAGCGTGACTGGATCGCTTGAGAAGTCTTAGATAACAGCGCACTAATTGGGGTCAACGAGCAGAACCTATGGGTTTTAAGACTCTTTATGAAGTACGTGTAATTACAGACAAAGAAAGAAAGGTATCGTAACATCCAAAGTGTACCTAGAAAATTTAAGTCTCTCCGATAAAGGGATCGATTACTAATTCGATTTTAAACGGGTCATCCATAAGACTTAAAGACTGACACCAATTCTTAATAATTCTTCAGCCATAAATACTTAAGGGCATAGGTACTCTGGTTTAACGTGTCCGTGTATTGGGGGCCCGACTCTCGTAAGAAGATCGCGTCTTTTGCCAAGACGATTTCTTGTCGAGTTCCAACGACACGATGGAACTGCACAAGACGCCTTCATTGGCTCACACATTCGATGTTGCGCTTCCCTACGCTGCCGCTATACGGCGACCAAAACTCATTCCGTATGGATGAGTTTCAGTCGCCACTCCCATCTAGCTATGTGTCGTTCTGACCGAACGACCCGAAAATTGAAGGATTCGTTTTGACCCGTTCGGTCGAAAAGGAAAATGCACAGAAAAATCTGCATACACCATAGATTAAAAATATTAATTGAAATCTTTATATAATCTCAGATTTCAAGTAATTTTGTAATCTGGGTTAGGACCCGTTTCTTTTGATCCGTTCGTTCGCGAACCGAGCCGCACGCCGAGCTCAATTGTCGGTCGGTCGGTCCAGTCCTTTCATTCAGTCGGCCTGGGTATAAAGTACAGGTCGCAAAGATGCGAAAAAGATCTTTGCGAACGAAAGACCCGTTCGGTCACTCAGCTCAAACGACCCGGGTATTCAGACCCGTTCTTTCGCTAACGACCATAGTTACTCCCGCCCTTCTCGATGTTGGAGAGCCATCCTACTCCTTGCGCTCGCCTGCCGCCGGCACAACCGCACCCTACCCACATTCGCTGTAGTGTGCCACTGCGAAAGTAGGCCACGCACCTCATTAGCTATACTCGATGTTCGGAGGACTTACATGGCTTTAATGACACAATTAGGCTTATTGTTGGCAGCGACCCAACGCAACGCTCTTATCATTTTACGATCGTGCTATTGTCGCATCGCGTATAAAAAAAGGGTAATTTAATTTCTGACGGGTCGGTGCGCCCAAAAAAGCCTCATTACATATAAAATCAAGGCTATAGTAAGCAGTCTGTGGAGATTATGTATTGCATCAATCTTTTTAGGAAATGTGTCAAGACGGTTTGTATTCAAATCGTACTAACCATATGTACTCGTATTGTTGGTACATGCATTGCAGACAGCAGAAAGTCTGACAAAAACCATCGTTTTGTGACATTTAACACCACCCTCTTGGGTGATGGTAAGTAGGCTATGGAAAAGAATACGTGGGTAGAAATCATATCGAATTAGCGTAAGCGTTCTGAAGTTATAAGCGGAAAGATAAACATACATACAGGGTGTATTAGTATTTCCACTTCGACTGTCGTTCACTCAATGCGATGGTTCCAGCCCGGGCGATATTAACCTTACGACCAAGTAAGGTAGGGCACCCGAGAACATTGTGTTGTATTGCATTGTAGTAAATATGTATTCTACTGTTTGTTCTTCTGTTTCTACTAACCTACCTATATGAGATTTGATGCTACCGTGCATAAAAAATGACGTTCGTTTTTTAGACCTGAACAATGAAGATTAGAAGATATATAGAATAATTTAGAATGTCATTATGGTAGTCAAGAGTTTGGTCTTCGCCAATGTAGTTTGTGAGTAGTAGTTCTTATAACACAGGCAATCCTAGCTTGGAATGCAGGACTCCAGTAGCTTAAATAGCCTTTGAACGTAGTAATAAGGAATAATATAAAATACAAAACATGTACTTAGTTAGGCAACTTGTTTTATCTTAAATACATTTTGAACTTTGCACTTTGAACTTTGAGTAGCAATCTTTCAAAAACTGTTAACTAGTTTGTAATTATAAAAAATATACATACAAAGCTGACGAAGTTTCTTGTCGGTTCTTCATCGCCAGAGATAATGGAACCGGCAGAAACATTTTTTTTGACGAATCCGATTGTGTTAATATACAGCTAATTGAGGAAAATAGTCAAACTAGGTGACTTAATACTTAGTAGCCTGTTATGAAATGTACGGGAAGAAATGCAGTGGGAACACTCCAGAGGACCAATACTATACACTGCCTTTTCTTTGTTCATAGTTATAGATATGATATTTATAAAATTGAGATGTCATTGTAGTCGCAGATTACACCTTACTATCTAGGTTTATTGCTACTGCACCATGGTGTAAACTCAAATCTATTTTGCTAGGATTTGAGCGATGACAGATGAATGAATGGTCCCGCTAATGCGTTATAAAGTTTTGATTGCCACACAATGGCGGTGCCATTCAACGCATAGACAAAAGTCGGTTCCGCGTTGCCGCTAAAAGCCGAGTGGCCACGGTTATTTCAATTTTATCGCTACATTTCAATTGGGGCCTTGTAAAAAACGTTTTATTGGGCTCGCATCCTACGCTAAGGTCGCGCCAGACGAGCCGTTGCGTCGGCAATTAAAAATGGTTGCCAGCCGCCAGAACTATCCAGAACGCAGATGTTTTGTCGGGCCGATGTCAGTGCGCGAAGACCCGTTTTCTTTCGATAGAAATAACAGATGCAATTTCTTTATGCAATAATGGTGTGTCGAAATGTTTATCCTACATGTATGGTTTGGTACCCGTTTCACTCAACTATTTTTAATTTGGACTATTTAAATTTCCTAAAACTCTGAACCTATTTGTTCGTTTGCTTAACAGGATGTGGTGTCTTCTGATTTTCTTCTGCTGACAGATGTGGCTTCAATTTGGCGTTGAATGTTGGGCGGGAATTTCCTTTATTTACCCTTTTACACTAAGCCTATGCTAAAAATTCTCATGATGAAAGCTAATTGACTTAAAGTAAATATCATACTTATAATTTGCAGACATCCTAAAAATAATGATAGCAAATAAAAAAATACCATCAATTAAAAAAACTATTAAAACTAATTAATAAATAAAATCCAGCCCTAACTAAAGTAAATGGACTAAAGCTGAAACGGAGTAGAAGACTGCATCTACCAAATCTAAGCCCCGATTGCACGAAGAGACGGCTGAGTTAATCAATGTTCAAACACGTCACTTTTAGGGAACCGCATGGAGTTCTTACCATACTGTCCATACAAAGTGACATGTTTAATCATACGTTGACGGTGATGTTGACGTGTACGACACGTGCAACCGGGCCAATCTCTAATTTTAATTTTAAAATAATATAGATTGATATGGAAACTGTTTATTTCCCAAAAATATAAAATAAATTACCACGTTGTCTGTAAAGCAGGCAGAGATTCAACTGTTCGCAGGGATCACCCACCCACAGCACACGAGTCAAGGCACGCTGCGGAGGCGGGGCGGTGGCGGCGCGGTGGCGGCGGCGCGGTCCGCCTGCGCCATGTTTATGCAAATGGCCGCCATTTCCTTGTGCGCGTCCGTTCCGGCCCACTGCGCCCAAAACGGACAGAGCGCAGCCCGTGTGTAGGACTCTGCACTAGAATGTGTGATGCGCGATGCCAAAGTTGCCACATAAGTGCCTACAACGCTCGACGGTTACGCGGGTGGATGAAAACTGTTCCTGAATCCCGTTCAGAGTTCCAGCGTTTGAACTACATCCAGCAATTCACCTTAAGTAATCCCAGGGTTGTTCAGACGATATACGTCAGACAGCCGGAAGAAAAATAGGACACCGCACAACTTGGCGAAGTCATGGGGAGGCCTACGTTCAGCAGTGGACAGCAAAAGGCTGAAGAGGTTTCCTCTCTTTTTTATCTGAGATTGAAACGTGTGATTTTGTTGGGAATACGAGCCAGTCCGTAGTTTCGACTCCATGTTTAATTGTAGGTGGGTAGGCTTAGCCCACCCGGGTTGAAAGTTACAATCGCATTGGGTGAACGATGGACGAAGCGCCCCTGAAAAATATTCCTTCTTGAATGCTCATATTAAGGGAAGGTCCAGGAATGGCGCCAAATTCCTTCGGGAATGCCACAGAACATTGAGAGCGTGAATGCGACATAATGAACTAATATCACGGCAGAGGGGAGTGGTATTAGCCATGTTTCATATCCATATTTAGATGCTCGCAAGCAAACATTCACAAGCATTTATTAAGTGTCCGATCTCTCATTAAGTAGAACTTAAGCGCACATCGATAGAAATCTAGAGAGGTTAGAACGGTGCAGTCTAAATTATACAAATCTTTAAAATAAATGGACAACATCTGCTCTAAACCGGTCTTCGTTTACTTCGTTTTATTACGATCGCAGGAAGTTCATACTTATAATTCAAATAATTTACGATTTTGTTTTGATTTGGCTGAGTACAGGTACTATGTTATACTTCAACAGTGTATACATGCTATATGCATTAACTTCTTGTTTATAAAAATTGCATTATAATTTTCTTTAAATATGCAATTAATTGCTATGGCTGAGAATGCAGTTATATACTACAGAAATATCATTCGAGTAACTAAACAAGAGAACATATCATCATAGAGTTTCACAATGGTTTTGCATCACATTCAGCGTTATGCATTCCACCATGAGGAGGAATATAAAATCGGACTTCAAAACGCGAGTGGACCACTAATTCCCATTAACGTTAATCTCCGACTTAGGGCTTTGTTCGACTGCGACGCTTCACAAGTTTGAGTAATGCAATCAATCAATCAATTATCAAATTTCATTGAAATTGCCTCGACGCTCGGGGGACTGCGCTTATGAGTGTGCAGAAAAAAACGGCAGTTCGGCCTTCTATCCAGGTGGGAGAAGAGAGAGGTAAAAATCCTTGGTAGAAACTTTACTTTTAAACATTTATTTTTATTTTCTAGTTATGTGTGTGTTTGTATTGCATACATTCTGTATAAATACATTTTTAAACTGACATACTTATGTCCATAGTTACTAATTTGGTCAGTTACCATTTTATGTTAATAAATAGTGCACAACATCTATTCTTTTGTCCCATTATCGGGTTGATTGGAAGAGATTGACATTAGGCAATAAGTCCGCCCTTGTATGTACCATGTTTATGGAAGGAAAAAAGAATATTATTATTATCATTACGTAAATCTTTATTATTATACTTCACCTATCATGAAATCATATATGGTGTCAGTCAAATCGCAATTTTGAATGCTAGGTTTACCGATAGTCGTAGGTTTCGGAGTACTAGGGCGGCAGACAAGTGCGTAGTAACCCAGTTTACATCTCCCCTACCGGCGAGGGGATCGCCCTACTTCAGAAGGGAGGGGCAAGAGGTAGGTTAGGCAACAAAGCAATGCGGGATCTTCGAATTGAGACGCAATAAGGAAATAAATTGCTCTAAACATAAAAAAAATGCCCGAAGTGGTGAAGCTGTGTGGGTTCCGGCACGTAAAGAGAATTCAAGTGGTCCCACTGAATAACTTTTCGTGCATGTCGTAAAAAGTGACTAAGGGATTAGTCGTTCTTGATTCAGATCCCGCGGTTTCCTTCCTTACTAGTATGGTTATTACCGCTTGGGCTAGTACCGTCGCGTCGGCGTCGTAGTGAATGATCATTGGCTGAAGCGGCAATGAATGTTTTTCATTCAGTTTAATATACCAATAGCCGAAAAAAAACCCATGAGGTGCGAGGGCCGAATATCATGACAGTTGTTGTGGTGTTGGCCAATGATTTCTAGTTCAATTATTATTTTATAATTCATCTAGTTCGTTATAATATTATGATATTTAAGTTGAATACATATTAAAAGCATGTCTACATTACAATTTTGGACACGTCACAACAACCTAAAAAACTAGAATCGTCACATCTTGAGTTTCACTGGCCGTTAAACTCAAAAGGAGTACACAGCAGCTACGATTTTCGCGCAAATGTAACGCGCTACGCCGGACAAATGAATTAAGGGTGCTACGGTGAATAAGGGTGCTACGCGGCACAGGCTTTGCCATTTGCTACGCCTAGAACTGATATCGACTAAAGTGCTACGCCGATGTCGGAATAGCATGTAGGTACTTGAACAATGTAAATTTTCGCCTGGCTGAGTACGTAGTATACCTACCATTTTAAAAATAAATATAAACTTATTTGATAGTAATGACATGAATGCCACTTTTAGAGACGTTAATAGGCGTGGTCAAGATAATAATCCGACGAATAAAATGCTGTCTTACAAATTGTGTTATTGTTACTTGTTTCGTTAACGAAGATAAGGCGGCGGTTACCTATTCGTGTCAACTAACATGGAGGTTAAATATATTAATACAAAGGTATTGTTTGGCGCCTTATCAAGAACGATAAAGCAAGACTTGTTATTCTTAAAAAGGATAAAAAAAATGTATATTTAAAGTGCTAAAAATAATATGAGCTTTTTAAAGACAATCTCTCACAATATCAAATGTAGGTCACAACGTAGCAGGGTCTACGTTGAGGTATTTTGAGAGTCAAAATATTGTGTTTTAGGATCACGAGAATTCCTCTTATTTTCGTTGAGTGGGAAATTAGTTTCGATATTAAAGTACGATCTCCAATTGAGGGAAAAAAATTATTAAAGTAAAAAGAAAAGTATGATCAAAGTATCAAAAAATTGGTACGAAACAAATGGATACGAAATAAGTTTTTATAGAATTGGAAATTATTCGAGGTTTTACATGCAATATTCGAAATATGCTGATCTAATTTAAGAATGTAAATGGGTGCAATTACAACTGTATGAGAATTAGTAATTGTTTCTTATAATGCAACCTGAAAATATTGTAGCCCTTGGGTATAATGTATATGCAGTCAAGACGGTATATATCCTGGGTAAGTTTTCTGTGGTAGTCGCTAACCTCTCTATGAACAGCAGTGACGTAAGGGAAATTATAAAAAATGCGCACCCGAAATGGATTCTTGCTACGAGAATAAACGTTTTCGTAGAAATTGATTGGTTGGATGATGTAAACTAAATGATTTCTACTCATATACTTGCCTATATACTTCCAAACGTGGCAATTAAATGAACCCATTTAAAATACTACAGGCTGTCAATTGAAATGTATTATTATAACACATTCTTAATACTTCGCACGCTTTATCTGTCAGAACATGTTCGCTCTTTGCACTATGGTTCTTGTTACCATAGATTTTCTTGTTACCATAGATTTCTTAGTCGACAACCGACGAATCAGAGACCAGCGGTTAAAGGTTTTAATGTTCCATATAAATTCTAAAGTATCTAAAAATCATTCGAAATCATATCTTCGACCAACGTATTTGCAGACTGTCTTAAGACTACCGAAAAGCACTGCGTTAGTTCCGCGGCGCGCGGGAAGCGGCGGCGGTGGCGGAGGCACGGAATAAATAATAGTATTAAGGCAGTATCACAGAATAATTAATACAGTATGTTGTTCCAGAAATGTTATCTTCGATATATTCACTACAGATGATTTGAATATTATATTCCTTAATTTTTCGCTTTTATTCGTGATCACTATTATTCAATTAAGTATATTCAGCTGTTTCATCAACAGCACCCCTAGATCGATGTAATTAAAGCTAGAACGAAAAGAGCACTAAGAAAAAAGTTTTACCATAAAATACATTTTGGTTTATTGTGACTACGTTCACACTATTGGGGACTTAACATAGGTAGGCACTAATTGAATATTAATTTGAGTTTAGAACAGAGCTAAGTACTAGCAAGACATTGTAAATAACAAAATCAAAATCTTAAAATTTCAAAATATATATTGATTAATTAATTATGTAGCTACATCATTAATTAATGGTAAGTGTTTCATTCGAATTGTATTTTGTTGACAAATTGAAGTGTTTGAGGAAAAGAAAATACGCGAACCATCCATGCATAGTTATGTTAAGAAAATATGAAAGGAACCACCACAAAAAAACCTCAATATGCGTGAGCAAAAAACTATATTGAATTATCAATTGAGTTACATCACTGTAGCTAACGAAAGCTTTGAGGCATCTCATATACACACTTACTATCTCGGTTTAGTGCTGTATGTATGAATGCTTAGCAACGCTTTGGCCTTGACACTTGCCGAGCTCACAAATACTTAGACAGTAATCAGTGTGATCTGCTCGTGTCGTTGTAGTGGTGCTCTTCAAATGTATTTATTCGTGTGTTCCAACATAATTACAATGTGGATATTATAGCATACATGGTTTTATATGGATAAACGTACTAACTTTTAGTCATAAATCAAATTCGCTTGAGAACATGCTTCCGTAGTCTAGAGTGGATATTATAGTTAGTATTCATAGTGTTCATACATAAACGTACGAACATCGTAAAATTGTGCATTCTTAGCAAACTGTGTTATGTAGAGAATTATTAAAGTCACACCGCGTTCCCGAAGCAACTAGGCGCCATGCCAGGCCCTTCCTGAGCGCGGCTATCTTCGACTGGCCGCTTCGCTACATATAAAGTAAACTTCTGAACTCTATAGGTTAACTTATAGCTTTTTCACGCATTCATAAATATTGAAAGCATTTTTCCTTTCAGGACTTCCGGGAAGCCACCGCATACTCTGGCAAAAAGCCACATCCTTTTACTGGCGGTGTTTTCAGCCGGGAAACCACACAAAAACAGAAATACCGTGTGGTGGTTAAGACTGTAAAACTAACTAAGATAAGATACTTGATAATTCCACAATGGTCTATGACCACAGCATTGTCTTAACACAAATGTTTATATTACAAGCATATACACCATACAAATATACACCTCTATAAACACACCAGATTTGAGACCTAAAACTATTTACAATCGATCTCCGTGGTGCATATGTATATATTATATAACGCTGCTTGGGTCGTATCAGCACGGGTTAAGATCGGTTTCATACAAAAATACACATTTTCTATCCCCAAATGGCGTTCCTAAGCGTCGTAACTAGTTGTCAGGGGTTTGTATATCTTGAGGCTGTCTTGCGGTCACAAAAGCCAGCTAGCCTGCGTCGATATATGAAGCAAACACGCATCGATTTCCCAAGTCAATACTCATAAACAGTAAATAGTTTCATTTTATTAAAGCTCGACCGGTGCTGTCAGGTTGGTAATGGGTGCAGCGCAATACACACGTGGACCCAAGTATACATACATTTACTGCTGTTATACCTACATACATACACGCAATGTTTGTTTTGCACTGAGTTCGCCTGCAGTTGTATGTTGACCCACTTTTTGCGCCTTTATGAACTTTTGGATGCAACATAATTCGTCATAATGAATCGACTTAAAATCTAAACAAAGAAAGCTATTGTTGAGTCAGTTGTATTTAATTTATTAATCTCTGGTTAGTAATATAGTTATGATTATTATAGATCTCTCTTCTTTCTTCTTCAGGCGAAAAATAAGGAAGGATACATTTTAATTTTAAAAGCATCACCAACCAGAGATTGTGCACTCCGCGCTTAGACTTTTATTTTTTGTGTTCTGGTTATGGTTAACTTCAACTTGATTAGACATGGATGGTTAAGAGGATAATGAGGTGATGAGGTGATTTAGTGAGAGTGGCTCGTGTCTGCTTCCTCATTGAAATGAAGTAATATTTTTCTGAAAATTTAAAAAAATAAATCAGTCCGTACATTTTTTGACAAGTCACCTTATATCCATGATAAACGCCCTTAAACATTTTAATACAAATATTTGCGAGGCTTACTCTACACTCCGCGTTCAAATCGATGTCCTTGACATCGGTGCTCGTGACCAACCAACCAGTATGATATAGCCTGCTGCGCTTTATGTAGCATTTCTTGCTTCGGACCGCCTCTGAGCTAACAATACAACGAAAATATTTTTTGGCCCTCGCAAAAAAACGAAGTAATTTCGTGGGCGTGGAACCGGTTGGGAAGTGAGCTTAAGCCGGGATCTGACTTGTCCGTTTCGTTGTAAGTTTTCAACGATTCGTCGAAAATGATGAACGATATCACACACATTTCTTGAAAACGAAAGGATGGCGCAGTCGTTCACTATGATAAAAAATACTGATGCCAGCCGTGAAATAAAATTATTAGAAAAACAATAGATATCATACTGATATGTAGGCATTTCATTTGTATTGCATACACTCGAAAGCATTCTGGCCTACACTTCGAATACGGTAATTGCAGAGACCACATAGCAATAAGGTCCGTATGATTTATGCAGATATGCTCATACTTGGTTTAGGAACTTTCGTGAATCGCCATATGCCACCTACATCGCGAAAGCATTTCGTTGAATAAGCCGAGCAGGTAATTTTAACGAATCGTTAAAAACGACCAACAAAACGAAGAAGTGAGATCCCGGCTTTACCTAAAAGTAAGGCACGCTTAAACGCCTGCATCGAATCTCCACCATAGCTTCTACGGATTAAAGCTCTTTTGAATTTGAAGATTCAAAATTTGAGGAAAAGGATAAACATTCAAAAGTTTAGCCCGCAACAAACAGTTCTGCTGACCTGGGGCGTGTTACTAAGGAATGCAGGAGACCCGCGGTATTGAATATGTTCTTAGAACTTAGGTCTCAACTCCAATGGCCACGACGGAGTTATTTAGAAAATAAAATTATGTTTTTGCCACGGAACATCGATTGTTACAAGTCCTTTTAAGCATTCTTCACATTGCGTGAAGGTTGAGATAACGTCTCTATTCCAAGAATGAACCTGCCGGATTTTGTCAGAAAATATCTGGAGATCACAATTATTTTCTTCCTTTATTTGGAACATTTGAAATTACTTATTGTTTTCTATTTTCACTGTATTCGAAATATAACAATAGACAGATTATTGAATAAACAGGGTAAGTTGAACACGGTTTATTCGAAAATATAAAGGATCTATTCCGAAACAGATAGAGCCTCACCGTAGCCTTGCGGTCAACATTGCTCTAAATGAGCACACATTTCTAGTAATTCCGTGATATCATAATGAGAATGACTATTGTGAATTAAATGAGACCACGGAGGAGGCATTAATCTGTGTTCAATTTTTTTATTCGTTCTGTAATGTTTACGTTGTAAGTAGAATCAACATATGTATGTAGATATAGAGATAACTGTAATGATAGATAAAATAGAAAGAAAGCTACAAGAATTCCAGCCTTCTACGAAAAAATACTGAGAATGTACTATGTACCAGTGCACCTGATATTTTTTGTGTGTCCATGTTGCACGCACGTCCGTATTGTATCGCCTATATACAACGAATAATGTTCTTCGGAGCTGTATAACGCCATCCCTCCGTTAAATTTCTACTACAGACCAACGCGTAATAAGACAGGGAATGCGCGCATTTGATTTCGGCAGTCTTTCAATTAGAACCAACCGATCCTGTAAATGCTTTATTCATAGTATCGGTAAACAGTGAAATGTACTCTCTTCCGAGGTATTTCCTCCAAAGTAGAACCTGGGGTCCTGCACACATGGTGTGAAGAAACTCCTGGCCGGCCGCAATGGTTTTCGCATTCCTTATGAAAGTACGAACGTCCATGAGCCTGGCGTACGCCATATGTCGCATTTTACATTAAGAAAGTGATTGTGAATATTATAAAATTAAATAACACAAAAAAACACCGCGAAGTTTCTCGGCAGTTCTTCTTCGCTGTCGTTTGTTTGCTGAATTGGCTAATGTTAAAATATGACAAATCAGAGTGCAGTGTGTGATGGGTGATGAATAAACAATACAATACAATATTAAGTAAATATACTTTTTCGTACTAAGCAGGTACGTCGCTTATTCCAAGGAATGGGACATGTATGTATGTATAATCGACCGTGAAGCAAGGACACATTAATTGAAGAAAGAGCCCAGTAAAACGAACTACTTTACGAATATACTGCAAGGCTGGACCCGAACCAGCAAAACATACCATTCGCGGGTATTGCGTCTACCAATTTCGCCACCTGCTGTATACCCATAATTTGGAATTCTCCTACAGTCCCTCTTCCCGCAATGAATGCCTCCTACTAACACAGTGTTTAAGATTATACCTACATACATTGATTTAACGCTTCATCTGCGTTGCGGACATTGACTGCAAAGATTGAACAATCAAACATATTGCCGTCATCACCAAAATCGTATTTGGCATCAGACGCTAGAGCCAGTCCTAGGTTGACTTAAGTAAATATACTTTTTCGTACTAAGCAGGTACGTCGCTTATTCCAAGGAATGGGACATGTATGTATGTATAATCGACCGTGAAGCAAGGACACATTAATTGAAGAAAGAGCCCAGTAAAACGAACTACTTTACGAATATACTGCAAGGCTGGACCCGAACCAGCAAAACATACCATTCGCGGGTATTGCGTCTACCAATTTCGCCACCTGCTGTATACCCATAATTTCTAATCTTTGCAGTCAATGTCCGCAACGCAGATGAAGCGTTAAATCAATGTATGTAGGTATAATCTTAAACACTGTGTTAGTAGGAGGCATTCATTGCGGGAAGAGGGACTGTAGGAGAATTCCAAATTATGGGTATACAGCAGGTGGCGAAATTGGTAGACGCAATACCCGCGAATGGTATGTTTTGCTGGTTCGGGTCCAGCCTTGCAGTATATTCGTAAAGTAGTTCGTTTTACTGGGCTCTTTCTTCAATTAATGTGTCCTTGCTTCACGGTCGATTATACATACATACATGTCCCATTCCTTGCAATACAATATTACTGGTGACCCCTTCAACAATAATGTGGAATTTGTGTTCCAATAAACCATATTTATGTATAATTATCCTTGGATAAGCGAGATTATTGCCTGAATGCACACATTCCAAGAACGATCCAAGTTAATAAAACTTTTTGAGTGGTTTCCAAGTTGCTGCGTGCTACGATCACGTGCCTTATAAAGCGAATATTGCAGTCGGAATGTTACGGACGCGAAGGCCTTCACAGGGCAGATGAAGGCCGCTCTGTAGGCCTATTCTTGAAAATCCGTGCTCAAGAAAAAGGAATCTTTCAGTCCAGAGAAACCCTTGTATAGCTTTAGTAAAGCAATTTTCTCTACATGAATCATTTAAATACTGTGCTTCGAAATTCCGTTGTGAAAACCGCGAAAATTGGTTGAGATCAGTTTGACAAGATTTAAAAAAAAAAACTGTTAATTGTATTCAAAAATAACCTCGATGAATTTCGAGAATCCAAAAAATAAGTGATGGGTATAATTTAAAGATAAAACTTTAAGTCGCTGGTACTTTATTTATTTAAAATAGACAAATGTTCATACATTTTTATAAAACATATCAACAACATTACAGTTTGAACACAGAATATGAGGGTCCGATATTTACCGTTAAAGTTTTAAAATATAGCTAGACCATTATTTTTAAAAACAAAAAAATATAATTTCACTTACGCCAGTGACGGCAATCAGGTGTTACCAGGGGCCTTAAACTGCGGTATTTAAAGGTTTTTCTCGACTGACACATTCCTGATTCCTGAGCATGTATTTTCAAGAATTGACTCTCTTGACTATTTTATTAATTTATCAAAATGCCGTCTAGACATTTAAGGAAACATTTTTTGCTTATTGTTTTTTTTTTATATCTTTGTAAATAAAATTCCGGAGTGCGTGTGTTTATAATCCTCCTCAACGATTTGACCGATTGATGATTTTTAGCGTTGAAAATGCTTTATCGATCGCTTCAGTAGGGTACCCGTTTTCAAGAAAAGTTAAACTTTTTGAAAGCGAAAAGAGATTTCGGAAAAAAAAGGTCCAGGAAAAATTAAAGGGCTTCAAAATGGTTTTGTTTTCCATAGAATTATACCTTTCGGGACACGTTTTTGGTGATATCACACATTTCGTTCGGATTTTTTTATTATTATTTGTCTACCATGCGATCAGTATACACTATGAGCAGGTGTTTTTATTGAGTTTTCTTTTTGGCTTGTGAGGACAAACTTTCATTAAAGATTGTCCATATATGGGTTCTTCACAGTCTATTGTCGAGGACGCATGATTCAATCCATCCCTGTAGTAGGGCTTAGTAGCACAAGGGCTAGTTCATTGACATGTGATCTTAGTATTCTCTAGTATGCTACACAATGGAGACGCACTTCATCTTTCACTGCAGGGACGCCGAGGTATTCGTGGATCTCTGTATTGCGAGTTTTATATTCGCTGCAATACTTAAATGCTGGCTATTTCCCAGAGCTGGATACCATAGATCCAAATAAGTTTTATAATGGCTTTATAGATGAGTAAAGCTTTGTAGATGTTGCTAAGGCTGAGTCTCGATGTTCTTCCCAGGAGCCTGTCAAGTTTACTTATTCTTTCGTTCATTTCGATCTACATTGAACTGGATGGAAAACACGGAAATTTTTTTTCACTGCCGCTTCGATAATCCTTTTAGTCAATGCGATGGTACCACTCCGGGCGGACTTAATTCCTATCACCTAGTAGGGTAAGGGGACCTCAGTTGTACAAGGATTCCGAACCATTGAGCAGCTGGTGTTCGTGACGAAATGGACTTATCCCACTCAGAAAGAGAATGAAAATGGTGCATGAATCTGGTATGGCCGGCGTGGCGGGGGCCACGAATTATTTGATGTAAGCAAAAATATCTATTTTTCGCCCTCCTCCCCCCCCCCCCTGAGGACGCGGGCCCTGGGCGTGTATTCTTGGCATTCAGTCATTGCGGATTCAGTAGAGTTAACAGTAATGTCAAAGTAAATTCTTCTTCTGTTAACTCTACTGAATCCGCAATGACTGAATGCCAAGAATACACGTCCTGGGCACGGGCTCCGTGTGCGCTTATGATAAGAACGGATTTGGTCATTAGTTCTGTGGATTTTTTAAATTTATGGGGTCACCTTCTTAGCTATAGTTGGAGCCGGTAGGTAGCGCTATTGCCGAGGTCCAGATTTTTTTTACTGACGGTTCAATAACATTTTACCGGTCTTCGCTCGGGTGAATGTCCAAAACACGAGTTTTGACCATGTCGCGAGTAGTTTCGTGTAGGACGCGTGCTTTGATAAAACGGACACTAAAATGACGTTAGTACGTTATTAACGTTTCCTTGTTGCATACACTTGAGATTTTAAGAAACGCTTGTTCAATTTCGCTAGTTTCTTTAGAAACCTTCATGCATGAATAAACATATTTACGTTGTCATGGTACCTTAGAAAATAAGTATAGTTTACCTCAAGCTAAGGTCATAAAGTTTTTTTTTACCTCTGTTTATCAAAATATATACGTATTATTGTATATATATATATGTATATATTTATTTTTGTTTTATAATAATATATGTGTATGTGTATCTTAGGTCTATTAATAAGTTTAAGTGTATGTACGTATTTGTATGTAATTTATTTTATTATATAAATCCATATTTTTAGGTTATTTAATATTTGCTCTAATTATTTTTGTTTTTTACGTTTATTTTTTTGCCCACCTCACTGCACCTCTCCTACATTTCTAGGGTTGAATGGTAGAAAATGCCTTATGGCATTAATTTCCGCCTTTTTGTACCGTATGGCTGCAAATGAAGTATTTTTCATATCATTTCATAAAGTATACCTGAAAAACTTTCGTTTTGTATTTTTTGTATTCTTTATAAGCACTGGCTGTGGCATGGAACCATTATGAAACGGTAAATGGACGCGTGAGAATCAGCCATAACACTAGCTTAGATTCCGTCTTCAGGCTCTATACAAAATAACCTAGTAGGGTGGTTGGATTATTTCATATCAATATCCCTCCAACCTTGGCGCTGTAATGGCTGAAGCGGCGTTCCGCGATAATGGAAAACGACGATGTATACGAACATGCCTCATTTGATGCACGCTTCATCACGATCATACATCAAAATATGTCAAATGAATTTCATGAAAACATTTTGTGTACGTAACAATATGGATGACTCATACCACACCCACCGTCATGATATTAACGCAACACACCGCATTCCCGAAGGAATTAGGTACCATGCCAGGATGGACTTCCATCGAATCCATCCGCGTTTAGGTTAGGTAAGGTTAAGTTAAGTTGTTTCGACTTCTTTAAAATCTGGATTTTATTCACCAGAAAATTGTCTCTAATAAAAAAAAAACATAGAATTCCAAAAGTGGTTACAATACAAAGGTATATGACGAGAATCAGAAAGTGGCCATAGTAAAGCCGTAGCAAGTCAAAGTAGCGTTCAAGGATCAGCAGAATGCATGAAAAATACATGTCCTATTTTCTGTTTTTGTACTGTTTTACTACCTTTCGCCCACGAAAGATGAAAAATCGACGATTGTAAAGAACATTAAAACCAATAGCCTAGGTTTTAATGTTCTTTACAATTACAATTACTTTCATATAAAAACGATAAACGGTTGTCAAGAAATGTCTGGATGTTTGACACATTTCTCGAAAAGTGTAAAGAAAAAGAAAAAACTGAAATTTGTAATTTTAAAATCATATTAGGTATTTATTTCTCTTCACGAATATATATTTTTTTATATTACGCTTTGATTTCAGTTTCAGAAGTGCTGTTGGATGAGTTGCCGGTACTAGGATTGTTTTATCAAGGTAACGAGGATTGTATTTGCCTCTTCCGTGCTAAGGCTAACAGGATACTCATCAAACAAATGGCTGCACACAATCCTAGTTGCGTGACTGCTTCTGTCTCGAGCATTAGGATAAATTAACGTGTCGGCCTATTTTCAAAGATACGAGTTCATTTTAATAAATTACGGTGAACTTTTTGATGGCAGGCACGAAGCTACAAAGTTTATGGATTCGTGACTATAAACTACATTTAAGGGTGTGATAATAGTAGATTGTGTTCGGTTTTTTAAGGGTGTAAGTAAAATAACAAAGAAAATTGGGATGGACCGTCTAGTTTAAAACAGATAATTCAGTGAGTGTCTGGTGCTTTGGTATCTGTTTGTTTTAAATAAAAAAAATAAACAAAGAATGGAAATTTAAAAATAGCGTTAGATATTTACTGTTGCCAGTAAAGCTAGACCTCAAATTTGTATCTTGAATATTTTTGTAAATTTCAACATGAGTTGTATCAAAAAATATTTTAAAATGTGGCTTCACTTGCGCCCTTATAGAAGTCCACTCAATCAGCAAACATAGAAGGAACCTTCAAGCTTTGCACAGGAAATGTAGTAAAAATAAACAAAAAGGAAAATGGAAGGCTTATCTCGACGGTGAAATTTTGCCTTTTCTACTAGTCTATGAAACTAGTCTATGATTCTAGAAGTCTATGAAACATTTAGCAAAGATGAACAAACTTTCAAAGTTGAGAAATTTATATAACCTCGAATGTATGGTACATACATTTAGCTTCAATGCCGCCAAATCACATAAGAATCTCTCCATACACGAAACGCGCTACGCAAAAGAAACTAAAAAAACACATTCTAAATCAGGATCTCAAGTATACTTCGTCAACAACAAACATCAAACCGTGCATATAAGAAAGAAACCAGGCATGCGAGCAACCTTGGAGGCTCCTACAGACAGACGTGTGACTCTAATGCATTCTACACAGACGCACCGACAGTGCACAATGTATGAATTCGGTGTCACATGCGACATCTTTAATACTCGCACTCACACACGCGTGCGAGACGCAGAATAGTGTGAAATGTAATTTACATTGATTACTGACAGGCCGTAGCATCCTTGCCACGCATAAATTGTCACATTTCTGGGGGCTTTATCGCACTATATGGTGGTATGTAAGTAATATTTGAACGTGAAATGTGAACGGATGTTTTTTATAGCCTGAATCCCTAAACGATAATTATTTGTCAATGATTTAAATTTTTTTTTAAAACTAACCTCTTAATTAATTTTCGGAATAATATTGTGGAAATTGAGTCATTCCAATTACAGAGAGGGAGTAACTAATATTTTTAAATTTATTCTGTTTAGTTTTGTGGGTCTCTGGCAGCTGCGACAGTTATTTATGGGTATGTCGCCTAGACGCCACCTGTTGTGATAAGTAAACAGTTTCTTCCCCATTTAATATTTGAAAACAAACCACTATTCTAATATTCTCTTTATATTTGCATAAAAATACTAACATGTTTATTTATTTATTTATTTATTTATTAAGCAGTCATCTGGTAGTAAACTAGACTTGAAATTGTCATACATCGTTAAAATACATTGCGTCTAACAATACAAAGAACAAAGTAGTGAACCGAGGTTTAGAGCGTAATAAATAATTTTAATTAATTAATTTAAACAACATGAATATAAAAAAAGTTTAAAAGTAAGTCGCATTAATAAAATTTAAAACGTATTCTGTAAGCAAAAAACACAATGTAGGCTTACAAGCATATAGCCTTAGATTCGTAACTGATTTTAATTCCAGCCACCAAACAGTTTCCACACGCACCGCAGACGAGTCTAATGCGTGCAAAGTATGAAAATTGCTGAACACACAGCGAGCATGTTCGTTTACAGGCGCGATCTTTGTACGCCTATTAGTTTATTGACTTTCGAATTAACGAACTTACAAGAAACCTATTGTATTCGCACCCGAAATACCACGAGTCGTTAACAACACCAGCCTTTTCCGATTTCGGTGCATTTATGTCTGTGCAATTGTGGTAATCGGTAGAAGACGCTATACCACTTTTTGTATAAAAAACCTATTGAGTATTCAAGGTCTTCTAAATAACCTTGCGGAGCGTCTAAGATAGCTTTAACGTGTTAAATTGGTTAGGGAAGGAGATTCCTAGCCTATTATATATTTAGACAGAAATTGTTATTCGTTCTAGAATAATGTAACACCACTTGTTTTAGTAACCACCTGAAGGGAAGGAACCAATCACCGTCACCAGGAACCAAACCCTTCGAGGGTTTGGTTCCTGGGGTGGCCATGATTACGATACAATGTTTAACTATGAGTTCGTTTATGCTTTATGATAGGAATGTATAATCGACCGTAAAGCAAGAATATATTATTTAAAGAAAGGCAGCTGTAAATAGAACGGTACATTGTAAATATAGTGCAAGCAGACGTTACTTGGAACCTACTAATACTACTTACTACTGAAACCTTAAAAGTAATACTTTTCATTATTTACTTTACACTAGAGAAAAATGTGAGAAAACGATAATTCGTAGTTGCCCAAAAAATATCACTAAAAAGTGCGTTCGTGAGTCAGAAATTCAACTTTGGTTATGGAAAGCTGAAGGTGCGAAACGATACCGAAGAAGGTGCCAGAGAAAACAATTGTAAGTTCCCTCACGCGCTGTCTCACCGTCGGCCTTTGTTGCATAATGCATTCAATTGCATTGGGAAAATTTTTTAAGACAGTGTCTAGGACGGCGCGGTAGGAGCTCGCAGTGGGCGAGGGGCGGTCCTAGCGTCGACTCGCCGCGGCGGCCTCTTCCCATTGGTTGGCTGCGCGGGCGCATGACACATGACAAGTTTTCATTTTCGCAACAGAATTCGCCTTGCTGTCGTCGACAATGTCATCCGTGCGATAACGTATTCTCGTTTGAATTCGTAATAGAGTTGATTATAAACGTTAGCAATTAAAACTCACAAGAAGACTCGTTAGCTGTCCGCAAATGCGATGGTATGGTGCCTCGCAGAGCGTGGTTTCGCGAGGTGAGGTGGATTCGACTTTTCTGAGCACCTTCGGTATCTTGTCACAGCCACGCATACGGTTTTTTATAAAAAAGCCCCAAGACTTGTAGCTATATTTGTTTTTTCAGGGAAGTAAAAAAACAAGCGTATTCTAGGAACTAAGGATTAAAACGACGAAAATGTATGGTGTTACATAATACCGGAATAGTTTCTCTTTTTCTAAGCACTTTAAGTGCAGCACAGGAGACGTTATAAAATAAGTAATTACGAAGAAAAATATATTTTCAATGCCGGAATAAATTGCAATCCTACATTTGCGAAACCCTTTACAGTATGCCCTTGTATATCAATGACTACAAACTCAACCTTTTCAGCGCTAGAAGCGAACAATGTAATTACACAGAAATGTATAATTTTGTCTTGATTATATATTTAATTTATTTAATTTCGTCATGTTCAGCATAACCTTGTACATCAAATACTCAAACTGAACCTTCTAAGCGCTTTTAGGAGCAGCCCAGGAGGCGTAATAAAAAACTAATTACGTAGAAGCGACACCCGCGCTCCCGCCGGGGTTATCGGGTGTCGCCTGCACTAAAACTGCGAATGTCTTTGATGCCGCCCGTCCGTCCGTCGCAGCCGCGCGTTTCACAAGAGCCGTAAACTCTTCACGACCTATAGCCGATAGGACGTAAAGCGTATGACCTACATTCGTCCCTAATGGAATTCTTCATTCAAATTACATCTTTTCTACACATGTTGCTTGACGTCTTCATTTTGTACGGCGGTATATTGTATCTCGTAACACTGTATGTAGGGATTCTAGCTTCCTTTCGTCGTATTAACGCCGAACTTGGAGGGAAAGGTCCTACCGAAATTTCACAATTTAGCGATTGTACAAAACGTGCATGACCGTGAAATAGCATGTAGAGTTTGGACTATGTCAGTACAATAATTACTAGTATAAAATGTAGTTTATTTCATGTACTATATGCATTTTGATTGGAAAACAAAAAAATATGCCAAAATAGAAATGACATCTGCCAGTTTCCACATACGTATATTTTTTCAATTCATATCAAAATGTTTATTTTTACAGCGCGACATATGACGCCCTCAAAGTATATAATATAGTGTAAGCGTATTGTAATTATGGGTATTAACTTACGACCTTCTTCGTGTACATTGCCGCGTTCCTGCTAAGATTTTTACATAAATTGAAATTGAATAGCTAACATAACTTTATGTGGGAGTTACCGCTACAGTGCTCCTTAATACACACTGCCGTTGCTGGTGTAAGGCCAGACTGGTAACTCAGCAAGCATAACTTTCGCGGATCTTTTCGGAAATCCGCCACCTGCTCTATGACCTACCTGTGCTATGACCAGGGGCGGATTTAGAGGTGTGGAGGCCCTGGGGCAATAAAGAAGCGGATGCCCCTAACTATTATTCAAATAGCCGGAAAGCAGCCGTGAGAGCGTTCAACAAAGACATAAGAGAGTTCTTTAAAAAATACTGGTCGAACTGCTTTTGACAATGTTTCCATATAAAACAAAAACCCATTTACTGTGAGGGCATATACATGAAAAAACGAATAAATTTATCACAAGTTTAGCATCTGATTTTGTTTATTAGTATCCTGAAACTTTCAATATTTCCCTAGTACGTAAATAAATTATTTAAAACACACTTTTTGAAGAAATTAAATTACTTAACCTATAATAAAAAATGCTTAATAGATAAATTGAATTTTACGTATAAAGATAATTTAACTGAACATATATTCGTTACGAAATGAGTGCTCAAAGTGTGTGTTTACCAAACTTTTTTTAAATAAGTACAATTTATGTGGGGGCCTCTCTTTTGTGGAGGCCCCAGGCAGTTGCCCCGGTTGCCCTCCCTTAAATCCGCGCTGGCTATGACCATGATGAAGCGATTTGAAAGTCAATGGCCGGCGGTGAAAATATTAACTTGACAGCATCTCACCCAATTTTTTTATACAATAATACAGATTATGTTTTTTAGGAATTTAGAGTCTATGCGAAAAAAAACCGTCATAGGATTTGAAGGCGCAGCAGCGCTAAATTAACGCATTTGTTATATTGACTAAACTGCTACGGCATTATGTTTCGACAATGCCAGTAAAGTGGCTTTTCGAAAGTCAATAATGGTGTGTTTCACAGCTACTTCACGTTGGCAAACCAGAATAATATTAAATATAATTACCTTATGCAGCTGTGGAAGGTTTTACCCAGTTTCAACAAAATCACAAAAAGGCACGACTAAAAAGCGATATCAACACGAAAACAAGTTTTACATTTAAGCTACGTTGGGTTGCCATGTAAAAATCACAATGTTGGTTCCTTTGCACGCCACCACGGTTCTCTTTCCGCATAAACTCAACCATTTATATTTTCTAGCGATGTAAGCAGCGAGGATGGAAGGGCGGGAGTAGAAACAAAAAATCGTGTCGAAACTTCACAGAATGCTATTTAGTGCAAAGAACATTCGATGCAGCGCGTCTTGAATTCGGGTTTTGGAGACGTTTTGGACGACTCCTGGCCATACGAATTTAAATATTTTCACACAAGATTTTTTCCATTTCCTTTTCAAGACGTGATCTTACTAGTGGACCTCCAAGACCAATGTAAATATTTTCACACGAGAATTATTACATTTTCCTTTCCCGTTGTGATCTTACTATTGGGCCTGCAAGACCAATGTAAATATTTTCACACGAGAGCTTTTACATTTCCCTTTCACGTTGTGATCCTTCTAGTGGGCCTGCAGGACATGTAACATTTCCTTCCTTGCTAATTGATCCTTTTAAATGGAGCTTTCGCGCGTACGCCATCTTGCTTGTTGTTATTTTCCTGAGCAACTTAAAAATAGGTACCAGTCGATGTCTGTTAAATAATCGTTTCCTGTATCCGAGTTGGCACGGCCCGGCCCGCGAGGTGAACGTATTGTGGGAAACTGTTTCAAACACGTTTTTCGTTGCCAGAAAAACACGAGAACTCCCACTGTTCGTAGATTTGATTTCATATATTTGTGATGATTTATGAGGCGTGAACATCGACGCATTTCCACTGACATCTTACAAACGTGTTCTCACGAACGTTAAAAACACTTGTCTAGAGACATGCCCTGCGACCGCGCGCCTAACATTTGCTTTGATAAGCAAGTGCCATACAACGAGGCTAGCTGTAATGTGAAATGACAATTTGTGCAATATATTCATGCAAAAACAATAGAAACTATCAAAAACGTAGAGCATTATAAATTATCTTATCATCGGTAAACTAATAAATGATTATGGTATTTTAAACCTGTCATGACTCACCACTTGGGAACTAGGTGCCATGCCAGGACTCTCATCGTATTACACGACTACATTCAACTGGACAGAAAACAGAAAATGTTCTTGCCGCTACATCGTTCATTCAATGCGATGGTACCAATCCGGGCGGGATTAAACCTACCGCCTAGTGAGTAAGGAAGGGCACGTAGAGTTACACGAGGAAACCGAACCATAAGCGACAAATTCCTTAATCGACATGCTACGACATGCACGGTAAGAAATTCGGTGGGCCCACTAGCATGTGTCGGAACCCACATAGCGGAGGGTTCTTGAATATATTTTTTCAAATAAAAAAAAATATTTTTAAATTGAGATGCAAATAGCACTTCATTTCAATAGATCGCTACTGAATAAGTATTGTATCAGGCATTCTAACAAGAAGTGTCAATAACAAAAAAAGATTCAAATTGTTTTTTAACAAATAATATGACTTTGTAGTGACAGTGACAAAGGGTGCATTGTTTAGATTAAAGCATTGTTTTATAAATAAATAAATAACATGTATCTAGATAGTTTGCGAGCTACTTGCCTGCATAGATGGGATAATATTTAATAGGTTGTTTAAAATAATAAAAAAATCAGATGCCTCAAAGAAAAATCATTCAGAAGCACCTGGCCGGCCGGCATAATTTTCGCAGCCCCCGTGAAAGTTCGAAAGCCCATGGGCGTGTTATATGTGGGCGGTCGCCATATGCGACACTAAGCATAAAAATACCATGGTTTGATGTTAACCTTTAGAGTTCATTCAATAACTTGTCAGAAATAACTGCACAGCTTATTTGACCAGTTAGACGGCTGCATTACCATTCCTTGTTCCATTTAATTTTCCGATGAAAACTTATATAGAATTCCAATCGTAACCTTCGATATATGGTGCATGCCAGTATGCACCTAAATTCTTCGAATTCTTAGAATTTATAGATAGCTTCTGACACGTGCCCATTCTATGACAAGCATTCTTCGTTAGCACGTTTTGAAATTGATATGGCCTGCATGGCTCCTTGCATATTTACAATGTAGAACATGAATTCTTAATCCGTTTTCTCTTTACTTGTATCTACATATATATGCCTCGTGAATTTAGGATTCCGACAGACATGTTTCTATAGACTCTCCTACGATTCATTTGTGCGAAGTGAAGTTTTAACGAAGGTGCGCAAAATGACATGCAGTAGGTTTGTCGTTTTACATAGCGAACGCAATGAAAACACAATTGTGATAGTTATTTCACACTATGATGTTTATTATGTGTTTTAGTTTTATGATAAAACGCTGCATACAAATAAAATAAAGTTTTGTCTAGATAGGAGAAGCCATTGGTACCTGACACACAATGAAAACTAGTTCGGGTGCCTATGGATTCAAAACTTTCACTGTATCATAATATATATGCAATATGTTATTTATATATACTATTACTTCTCATAGGAACTTTTCATTACTTTAATTTTACTTCTGGTAGTACTACACCCCGGATCGTACATTCAGAAATATTTTTGATAGGGATATTCGCCTGAATCAGATCCGAACCAATATTTTTTCTGAATCTTTTTACAACCTGACTACAATGCTGAAGCATTCGTTGAATAACTTTAAATTAACGAAATAACGGTGGTGTCGTATAACATTAAATAAATAAAAACAGCAAATTCAATCTTTACTATAGATAAAAACGTGGGAGATATACCACCTAGCGCGTTTACTATTGGGACAGCTGTATTATTTTTTTAAAAACTACCAACCCCACTTAAACGTACATGCCGCATGCAAACATAGTCGCAGACGTATTGGAGGGTTTGTGCAAGGTAGGAGCTGACTTGATAAACGCATTTTTAGATCACATTCACGGAGCTGACATGGTCACCCAAGCTCCAAAAAAATTAGATAAAAAAATCACATTCAGACGCGGTGGCGATGTTTCGACTCTGTGGCGCACGACGCGTCGTCGGATTCCCATACTTTGACCATACGGCGGAGACGCGATATCGAGCGCATGCCACTTCTCTCCCCTTTCTCTACTGTACACCGCAAACCGATCCATCAATGCAGCTTCTAGACTTGCCGACGACAGCGCCGCGCGGCCCGGTACGGCGGCGGCGGCGCGGCGTCTGCAGACAACCGCCCATGACGGCTAGCGGGCATGATGGAATATGATAAGGACGGCCTACATCGTCTCTCAGCTGTTGGCAGCACGCCCGCACTCTCGCCATTTGCATCCCGACCAGAAAAGAATGTTTATTTGTTTAATTTTGCTATCATATCGCTCCTCGACGTGTTTAAGAAAATTCGTTCCGAATTTCTCCATGCGCTTTGGACTCAAATTGTAGAAACTAGCTTATACTTATTTTCACACTACATAATATGTGGCTCGGTATATACATGGACATCGCGTAAGGAAAGTGACGATCGAAACTCATCTGTATAGCGGCAGCGTAGCCACGTTTTAGTAATAATACACTGACTGTAGCGCCCTGTGCAGTTCTTCAGTCTAAACACGAAAGCATCTCAGAAGTGAGCGAACTCGTAAGCGAACTGACAGGCCGGCGCGGGGGCGTTACCGTCTCTGCTGCCGCTATACGTTGAGTTTCGGTAAAAAGTAACATGTTCTCAGAGAGTTCTATTTTCAAATTTGTAATTTGTTTTTTTATTTACTTCATTAGACGTGGCCATATTCAGAAACGGTTAGTAGGTATGCCCACGTATCGTATTAATAACGTCATTTACATTTTTAAGCAGATTGCTTTTAGGGTTGGTGTATTTTGATCTTTGATCTTTGCCTTTTAAACTGAAACAAAAATACCTAAAATGTTTGTTTTTCGATAGGATTTCTTTATTAAATCTAACATTGGTGGCTAATATCACATAACTTCCGTTATCATATTAGCCAAACACAACACGTACCCGAAGGTATTAGATGTCATGCCAGGCCCTTCCCATATGAGCACAGCTACACTGAACTGTCTGGAAAACATGGATAATGTTTTATTGCCGCTTCAAGCATAGTTTAATCCAGTGTGGTGGTACCAACCCGGGCTGACTTAACTCTACCACCTTGTAGGGGAAGGGGAACTACAGTTCAACGTGGGTTCCCAACCGTGGAACAGCCGTAACAAATTGCACTTATCCAAATCCAAATTCAACCAATAATCTCTCGCATGAAAGGCAAGTCCACTACAACCCCCTACCCTAATAATGTGGACGGAATAACCTGTAAATATTCTTGGCAAGTTCTTTTTCACTAAGTAATCAAATCCGCAGATCAATCGGTTTGTAACGTGACTTAGGTTGAGATAAGTTAGTAGCAAGTAAGCCTCCAAAAGTAATACTAACTAGTGTCAAAAGTAACATTTCCAAACTAAAATGTATCAAAGTGACGTAAGAAAGTCCTACTTTTCGTGAATAATAGTTTTGACCTTCGGAAATTTAACCACCAAAGGTTCAAATAAATCAGATGAAAAACTTAGATATATCTAACGTGACTAGGTAACCAAGTAATTGCCAGTTATCGTGATGTTAGGATATATATTTATTAAATATTTCTGTCTTGCCTAGATGAACAAAAAAAATCCTCTTAAATTAATTGTACGGTGATCGGAATGATCCGCTTGTAGAATATTTATACGACTATGGATATATTCGCCCTAACGGCCAACTACGAAACGATATCATACAAATTATTTGTATTATTGTGAAATTTTGTGTTTACCAAAATACCTAACCTCTGTTTAAAAATACAGCACCAAACTAAAGAATTACGAGTATATACCTAGAATTTCTCGTTCGCATGTATATCCAGAACTATGTATTATGTCCTTATAATTTGATTTACATAAAAAAAATCCACATTAATAAATACAGATTGCATAACCAGTCACGGACCGTTTACTGTACTAAAAATAACACGCAATAACTAAAACCGAAGCGTATAATACTTCGTCACAATTAATCTAGTGAAATTCTTCGTGTCTCTGCTCTGCAGGCGTAGAGATCTGAAGATATTTGTGTAAATTCTGAAGCTTTCATCTAACACGCGACACCGACGGCTGTTGTCAGAACAACATGACTGTGTTGTGAATAACTTAGCTCCGGGACATTACAACAGATTTACTAGGAAATTCACGTGAATTGAGTCGTTTTAGAATAATTTAATGACAAAGTTACGTGACCTACTCTACTCGGAGGAAATATAGTGATTAATAAAAAAATACGTTACGAAAAAATCTTTATAAGCATAAGGTAAGAAAAGGCTTAGTTTTCTGTTTTTAGGTATTTTTACATTAAATAATATGTTTACGCTCGAATTTTATGTTCAGGTATTCGTTTATCGTAACGTACAGAATATGTATCCGTAAATTTATTAAATGATTATAACTTATTTGTATTAAAATCTACAAAAAAAGGTAAGTAAGTAAATATAGATGATCCTTAGAGATTGATTAAGTATTTTTCTCTAGATTACATTTTTTGGCAACTATGTATTGGTTAATAATGGTAATGCAAAATAAACATAATCCTTTCTTTAAAACAATGCAAACTATTATGTTTAACGTTAAAAGTTAGTACAGGTCTAAAACTGTGTAAGAAATAGGTATTGATTTATAAACGGAGGTACAGTAGGTGAATTCAGTTACAGTCTTAGACCACCTATCAAAAAAGGAAAGAGATGTGCCATTGTGCCAAGTACTATGAGAGAATGAAATGAAGTCTCCAATTTACTAAAGCTACCAACCCTTGTTAAAAGTACGTGATACACGCAAACATAGTCGCAGGCGTATTGGAGGGTTTGTGTGGGCCGGAAATGACTTGACGAACGCATTTCAGAGCACATTCGTGCGCGGTTGGTATCGTACACAGTCGAAACATACCAACCGCGTGTACGGCTGAGACGCGATATCGACCGTATGCGAATTCTACTTTCTTTCTCTTCAGTGGTTATTATATTTGTCAGTTAGAATCACTGCTCAATATTCCGTGGTTAGAATCATATTTGTGCGACGCAGTGTTCTCCCAACAGATAGCAGCACACTCGTTTTCGTCCTTGGATTGAAATTAATGGCACCGCGGGCGACGAAATTAGAGGCACTCGGCTGCAAACATGTAATAAACTTTTTTAATAATTTAACGTTCCTACGTCTCAATGATTTATTGAGCGAGTTAGAAGGCTCGCGTTCAATTTCGTAACGAATATTTGGTTTTAGTGAGACCTCGATCGCGTCTACATATGTAGGTATTTAAACTGATGTTTATCGAATTGATTTAGGGTCTATTCTGGAGCCAGTACATTTCATTTGTGTAAATGTAAGGCAAGTTACGAAGGAAGTTGAAAATGTAAACGCGAAACCTAACTTCAAACTGATTTATTTAGTGGAAGACTTCGATGGTGAAAATATTAAATAAAGATGATGACAATAATATCTAGTAAAATGCTATGCAACAAAAACTATAAATCGTTACATATACATATAGCAGAAGCCCGGTCAAACATAACATGCGAAGTTTTGAGTGCGGTTTCCAAAAATCGGTATTCAGCTAATTCACGGACGCGTTTTGTTATTGTCTATGGAGTGGTTTGTCTTGCGCGCCGCCTAAAGGGTAAAATAATCTGTCACTATTTTGACAGTTAATTTTTCTCTCAAATATGACATACAAAAAGAAAGAGACAGCGATATACCAACGTAATGTAGGAAATTGATACCCACAGTTCGGCGACGCGATGCTTCGAAACAAGTATAAACCTGAGAGAGAGGCGCTCGACTCCTTTCATTTGCCTATAGAAACAGACAAGAAACTTCGTCAGGTTGGTCATTGTATTATTTTTTTTTCCAGTGATACTTACAAACTAGTTTACAGTGATTAATTGATTACTACTGCTCACAAAGAACATTATTATAAGAATATTATATACATTGGTGAGGAGCAAACTCTTGACTACGATAATGACATCTTATTCTAAATTAATAGGAATTATGATTTAAATTATGCAGGTGCAAAAAGCCATCGTCATTTTTGATACAAGGTAATTTCAAATTAAATATAAGTTAGTAAATAAACAATCACAGAGCTATTCTCCCTGCTGTAAGTAATCCTTAGGGTTTAGAAATTCTCCAACAGTATCCTGGCCATGCTACTGTAGGCAAAGTTGCCACCAGCGAATCGCAGACGTTGGAATATATCAACAGCGACAATTCATGCTCCAAAGGATAGCGTCATAAACGATAAAGTGTCGACTCCGGCACTGATTCCAACCATGAAGGAGAAGACCTCCATGACTCCAACACCGTTATTCACTAATGACATGTAAATTTAAATTAATGTTTACCTACCCTGCATAAGACGATTTCTCACTCAAGACGATAATTGCGCTCCACCCCTTGAGAATAGTACTAAGCTGGTTTTTACTGTATGTTTAAATGACGATTAAAATTAACCTAAGCAAACCACCAAGTTATTTCAAACACAAGACAGCAGTAACAATATTGGCTGCGTTCCAAAACAATAAATATGGTTTCTTAGGGGTTTCAGCTCATATCACGTTGTTAGCTCGCCCTGGAAGACGCTAACTTATCCTTTATCCTGAACCACCCCCCGCGACCGGGTACAGAGGAACCAAAATAGACTTCAATGAAGCCGACCAAAGTTCCAAGGCCTCTCGCGGATATGATTTATTTCGATCGCGGATTACGCGACGACATCGGGTATTCAATATTTTCCCACATTATCCGCGGCAGATTTATAGCGAGAGCCGGCTCTTATCTCGTGTGGATTACAGTTATGGTCGCCTCATTTTTCGCGCAGTGCAAATTTGATCAAGCCGTACGCGAAAATTACGATCCTAATAAAACGGCTTTTAACATGCAACATCAACTGAGACGTACTCTTGTTTTAAACCCGTTAATGACATCCGTGTGTGTATACCGTAAAGTGTCATTATGCCATAATGTTGCCTAGTGGAAAAGATCACATAAATTTGATGTATTCTTACGGATAGCCAGGAGTCAGTAAGATTGTTTGAGCGTTTACATGCTAGGCTGAAAAATGAATATATGTGTCGGCGCCATGTGATTTTTTTGTAACAGAACCAGGGATGACTAATACCACACCCACCGTCATGATATAAGCCCAGCACACCAAATTCCCGAAGGAATTGGGTCCCATGCCAGGAGTTTCCCTTTATGAGCAGGGCTGCGTTGAACTGGATTGAAAACTAGGATAATTATTCTTAGCTGTTTCGACCATCGTTGAAAACGTCAAGTGATTGAATAAGCCAATCAGTGCAATACATTAGAATTTAATAAACTGTCAACCTCTTTATAAGGTAATAAATACATCAGAATTTACAGACCATCATCGGATGAGTCAGTCTCGTGGCCATGAATGAGGATGTATTTACCTGTAACAGAGAAAAAAACATCAGATACACGAAAATCATGAAAAACGCCCCCTTATATCATCAATTCAAAATAACAGCTCAATAGAGGTTCTTGTTATGTATAACGCGACACATGGCGTATGCCTGGTCCTCAAACAGGTGTCCGACGACGCCCACGGGTTTTCGAACTTTCACAGTTACTGCGAAAACCATGCCGGCCAGCCAGGTGCTCCTTCACACCATGTTTGAAGGACCCCAGGTCCTTTTGGGGTAAGTACCTTGGCAAAGTGCACATTCATAAATGATTTACAGGATCATTGGTTCTAATTCCAGGAAAGGACATTAATTACATAAATTACCTAAGGGGTGAGCAGTGGGGTTAAATATGAGGGAAGTCGGCGAAAGAATCGACTTTAACGCGGGCGGAGCTGGCGCAAGGTTGGAATGAGAGCCGCTGTGTCGGTTAACAGGTCACGAGGTGAGGCCTGGCCCTCTACCAGTCGCGTGGGCGAACTGGCACCAATTGTTAGCTTTGACTGGTATCCAGCAAGTCTGACCTAGAGATAGGCCGGTCCCACTGTTACCCATATGGTACTTATTATGCGTTTATATGTATTTATGCAGACAGGCGTATGACGATAGCGAGCGGCAGTCTGGCTACAAAGTAGTGTCCCATAGAACACTACTTTTTTTCTCCAATTTGGTTGCATGGAAGGGCCTGTCTTTACGTAGTAATATTTTTGTCAACGGTTTTAAAAGAGCTTAGTGCAAATGGTTAGCATATTTGAAGTATAAATTAAAATTAATAATTTCAGCGAATCACAGTAATATAAGAGTAGTAGGATAAGTAAGCGATTTATTGAAAGTGCTTGAGCTGGATAATTATATCTGAAGCATAAAAATATTATATTAATTTAGTTCCATTTGGAAAGGCAGTCTTCGACTTAGATTTAAGTTCATAAAATCGAATTAGTATATACAAAGATTGTTTATAATTGTTTATCTCCATACCACAGACTCCCCCTGTACCACCAAGAGTTGAGTTGAACCCCCTGTTGAGATAACTGTGAAATTAAGCAACAGGTTGCTAATGCTAACAGAGGGCTCCAGTCAGTCGTTCTATTTCTTCACAGTCTGTTTTTTGTACGCGTTGAGTATCCTTTTCGCAACGTCCGCCAACTTTTTTCCAGTGAGAAAAAAATATGAAAATTCACACATTTTTACTTATATTGCGGGGGATTTCATAAATGTAGATATTAATTGGCGTACAAGCAAGTTTTCGCGCGCTTTTCTAGCCCATATTGGTGGTTAAAAAACCGGCCAAGTGCGAGTCGGACTCGCACACGAAGGGTTCCGTTTTCACCCTTTGGGTACGGAACCCTAAAAATCCCATGTCTAGTGGTCCATCTGTTGGTATGCTTTCGACAAGTGCATGGATATTTTCATTTACTCGTAACGCCTTTTAAATCGAGGCCGCGAGCCGAGACAGCGTATAACCGAAATGTATCATAAATTTCGCCAACAATAAATAATTGAATAGGGCCACCCTCCCGGCCGTGCAGCCTTGAGGCCGGGCCAGGCCGCTCCCGTCCGAGCCTGGGCGCGTTCGGTCTAGCCGTACGAATATTCGGTTAAATTTCTCGGGGGATGGCTGCCGTGGGAGCGGCTGGCGCGCCTGCCGCCGGCGGGCACGCGACTCGACGCGCCCGTAGCTCAAGATAAGGTGACACGGTGCCAATTTTATGCCACATTTTCATGTTCCTGCAAAATTTTGGGGTTCTTCAAAAGTAACAATGTTCAATAATAATCGAATTATTTAACAATCGTTATAGCGGGCATAATACCCAAGGATAAAATGGTGTCAGAAGTGCCGGCCGGCATTGTTATCTTAGCCACGTGAAAGTTATAAAAAGTTCGAAATGCGCCTCTTAAACTTGCCTTACATGTCATTCCGAACATTTTATCACATTACAGAATTATCTTATTTTTATATGACTGGACATGGATGGACTAGTGCCCTTCATGGGAACAAGGTGCCATGCCAGGACGTTCCTTGCATTACCTTCCTTCATTGAACTAAATAGAAAAACGGTCAATTTTAATTGCCGCTTCGACCATCGTTCATTCAATGCAATTGTAGTAACCTGGGCAGGCTTAACCACCCCACAACCTATCAAACCACGAACGACGAATCCCTTAATCAGCTGTTACGACACGCACGGGAAGAAATGAAGTGGACCCAGTTGTATTATTTTTACTTGCCGGAACCCACACAGAACAAATCTACCAGGGTGAGACAGCAGACAGTTTAGCTGAGTAGAAAAATGTAATATTTCCTTTGTATTAAGACTATACTCTCTCCGCTAGGTTTATTAATTAAGTTTTAAAGCAAGTTGTGCAATTAAGCTTACTAGACCACTCCCTTATGTACACAAAATACCATCCTCCATTACGTTCAATAATTATGTATACATTTAATTTCATTCTGAACGGCTGTATTTAAATGCAAACTTACATAAACGCAGTGTACCCTGCGTTTATATGTAATCACCGCCATGTGTCAGTACTAACATGTGACCTACCTTCGTGATGCTATTGGTACCAGAGGAAGGCCACATGCAAGAAGCAATAAAACTGCCCATAAATATTGTGTTGATGTGTGTAGTACTTGTGTAGACACTTTATAAATAACAACAATAATTATGTGGCAGGGTTGCCACTCGTTTTCTCAATGTTCATCTGGTTGATTCGTTGGTTGGGTGGGTGAACAGCCGGATTATCAAAAACAAATAAATGGTTACAAATACAATTCAAAATTATTTATCAAAAATTTGGGTTCTAAACTAAAAAACATGTTCAGGCCATTATAGGTCTGGAAGATATTTTAGACAGAGGGTCGGACTGGCTATATAGCGAGGAAATGCAGCGAGCGTAATGGCTTCTACCAAATTGCTTTGTAGCGAAAAATTTGATGAAATATTTTAAGTCTAAATTTCTCATTAATTAACCAATTTTCATGTCCAATGGTTACATTTTGGCTTCCAATTTTGCCAAGCATGCATCACATCAACACTTAACGCATTTCACCGACGGATGGATGATTATTACACATAATCCTTCTCTTTTGCGCAACATGTTTATATTACAGATGGAAATTTAATGTTTAAGCTTTCTCCTGACGGCTTCATCTATAATATGATGTGACTTAAATTTATATTTTCAAAATTTTGGGATGGCAATTCCAGTCTGGAAGTTTCATTTATTAAAACGTATTTTCAATTTCTACAGTTCCTAGCGAAAAAAAAAGGGTTAACATCATTGAAACAATTTTGTCAAAAAAATATTTTAAAGAGCATTGTATTTTTTTGGATAGTATTACCAGGTATTGCATTGAAGTTGGCACGATTTTCTTGCCCAGAAAAGAATGGTCATTGTAGTTTAAAAGCGTATGAAAAGTTCTGGTTGTTCATCAGTTGACAGCCCTGTTCGATCAGCGCTCGTCGGAAGAATTGGTCTTAGCGCATTCTCATGGGACGCGGCACCTCAAGTGATGTTTAAATTTAAAGTATTTATTAATTGACTTGATTGACGGACTCAGCATCCGAATTAGATATATTCTCGTTCACAATGAGCATTCATTTAGTGTCGCAGTAAATTATCGAATCGCGTGTTTTAGGGCCGTTCTCTTTATATACAATCCAATAATATTTCACAACACCTGTCATTATGTTATTTATAGACGTGTTGTTTCGGATAAATATTTTTTGTTAATGTTAAATAGGTACATACAGTAACCTTAGCAATTTATTACATTTCATAATAATAGAGTCTATAATTTGGTCGATAAGACGTTATATCGGATGTTAATGTCAGATATACTGGTAGGTTACTACGAATTATCGTTACATTTGAATTTGAATATTCTTACACCTACCTACACGTGTAGTATGCGAGCTCCATACATTTCTAGCATTGCAATAAGTTGTCACCTAGGTGCTAATATTGCAACAACCAGTTTCCTCAAAACGCATGAAGGTGAAGCGAATATCAAACTCCGTTGTTTCAACTTGTATTCATAGTGATTCTTCTAGGATTTACTTAACCTCTGCTCTAATATGTTGTAGTATGAATTTGTTTATTTACTAACTTATATTTAATTTGATATTACCTTGTATCAAAAATGACGATGGCTTTTTACACCTGAATAATTTAGATCATAATTCCTATTAATTTAGAATAAGATGTCATTATAGTAGTCAAGAGTTTGCTCCTCACCAATGTATATAATGTTCTTATAATAATGTTCTTTGTGAGCAGTAGTAATCAATCAATCACTGTAAACTAGTTTGTAAGTATCACTGGAAAAAATAATAATACAATGACCAACCTGACGAAGTTTCTTGTCGGCTCTTCTTCGCCAGAAGTAATCGAACCGACAGGAAAAAAAATGACGAATCCGAGTGTGTAATATACATCTAATGGAGGAAATAAAGAAACAGAAACTGAAACTGAAACTGAAACTAATGAAAACGTGTTGCTAGAAAACGTAACTACCAACCCAAATCAATATAAATGTTGAATTATTCCTAGAGTCCTATACGGGTGAACTGTTTTTGGATGAACCTTTTCGTTTTTGTCTAGGTCAAAAAAGCCTGATAATTGCTTGAAGTAGCTGTGCCAAAAAACAAAAGCAAAAATAAAACAAAAGCATGTGATCGGTAGAAACATACAAGTATGTAACTGGTTGAACCTTAAAAGTATGTATCATCTGTCGAACCCTAAAAGTATATCATCGATCGAACCTTAAAAGCATGTCATCGGTTGAAACTCAAAAGTAGGTCATCGGTGTAAACTTAAAAGTACATAATTATGCAATCGGTCGAACCTTTCAAGTTTGTCATCGGTCGTACCTGAAAAGAAGTACGTACAAACAAAATTATTTGTAGTAACCTTTCATTATTGTTTATAGAATAAAGAAGCAAGGTTCGTTCTCATTCGAGGTACTTTAAAGCATTTTTTTGTTTATTTTTCCACTTAAGTGATTTCTTCAACAAAAGCCTCATCCCGGTAGTCTCGATATTGATGTTGGATAGGCAACGACCAGAGAGGGCGCCGACGTTCTCAATGAACTGGGTCGAGCAGTTAGCATCGCGTCTATCGAAGAGTTTAGTAGCATATTTAGTTAATTGTGATAATAACAGCGTAATTGATTCTTAGCTCGCGGTCAACACAACCATCAAATCAACAAAGCACAGAGCAAAACGTTCATAATGGATTTAAATAAAACAAACTCTTCAGGGAAGGAGGTTAACAGAAAAATGCATTACCATCAAAACATGCTAGAGGAATGTATGGCAGAACAGCCAGTGCTTTTGTGTCACTTGGTATTAAGTATAGTATTAGTATTTCATTCATTCAACGGCTTCCACAAAATCTAGCATTTTTGTTAAATTCTTAAAGAAGGTGCTAGCATTGGTTCAATTATTAATTAAAAAAATATATCCTTAAATGTTGTTTTTAAAGTCAGTTTGTTCACCCAGTTGAATTAGAACCGTATTTGATGTAAAATCAGAAACTCGTATGGAATAATGGTTTAATCAATGTACATAAAATATGTATAGGAGAGAAGTCATACTGGCCGTGCTACCACCACCGGTAGAGCTTTTATATGTGCACATATTACGCAGGTTTCTTGACATTAGCAAAGTTGAATGAGAACATGAAAGTGGTTTAAGCATGAAATTAGGATACAAGACCATGAGGTTACATTAAGTAAAGGTCTCTTCTTACAGTATATACAGATTTTTTATGTTTTGTCTTGACAATATTTACAATAATAAAATACGACGTGTTTATAATATTACATTTGTTAAAATAAAAATACTGCAATATGTGATGATGTTACATGAAAACGATTGAGGTAAACGTAAAATTGCAAAATATTTAAATACGTTAAACAATAAAAAAAAGAATGTCGTTTTTCTATGCAGGAGCCTTGTCTCTCATGCCAGATGTCATCGGTTCAATTATCATCCCTTCATGCATACGATTCTTACTCTTTCTGAGTAGGATAAGTGCATTTCGTTATTAATCCGAGCTGTGCCATGGTTCGGAATATTTATAAAACTTTAGGTTGTCTTCCCCTAATAGGTTGTAGGGTTATTCTCTCCCGGGGCTACAATCGCATTGGGTGAAAAGATGGTCAAAGCGACAGATAAGGAACTCGAGTTTGGTAATTTCTGGGTTAAGATTAGTGTTTAAGGTGCGAAGGTTTTTGTAACCACAGCATTATAACTTCTCATACTCTAGATCAGTCTTTCTCAAAGTAAGCGGTAACGCCCCCTTGTGGGCGCTAGAGGCCTTCAAGGAGTTGGTAAAGGTCTCAGAAAAAAATGGGGGACGTTCAAGCGGTTTAGGGAGGCGATTGCTGATTTGTGTTTTGACAACCTACCTATACTCTACCTTGATTATTTTAGTAAACATTATTTTTAAAGTATCGTTTTATTGCTCTCATTAAAACAGTCTTATTAAATAATTTTTATTTAAAAGAAATTAGAAAGAAGATATAATAGTAAACTACTATGGAATGCTATTAACAAATATTCAATTACAGTTATTAAAGTAATGATTGTGGTAAAGCTCGTTTGGAAAATAATTGATTCCCAAAGTCGGGAGACGAAATAAGTTTGAGAACCTCTGCTCTGGATTGTTATATCAATTCTCTTATAAGTATTTGCAATTTTTTGTTGATGCAAATGATAGAAATGAATTTAAAGGCTATTTTAACGACATGACACTTCCAACGTGTGATAAAGAATCAATTCAATACAGGCTGTTGTTTATGTTATAATAGTGGCTAGGCGGTGATATTACAAACACGTTACTTGTCAAAGAAAACATATATTTTCTAACTTTAATTCCGTAAGCCAACACATAAAAGCATGTGGGTGCGGTACCCGATTCCGCTCGGGCCAATCTCGACAGACTTAGGCCGGGTTGCACGTACCGTCGTGCACGTCAACATCAGCGTCAACGTATGATTAAAGACTGATCAATCAAAATTTGCGTTGCACAAAACTTAAACATTACTGTGATCGCTGATGTTAACCCCTAATCGTAATCACTCCCGACCCATTGATCACCGTCAAAATCGCGATCAAGTAATAATTCAAAGTGTAAAAAGTCCCTATTTTTACATTTTTGCAGTCTTATTGGACCTTAAATAATAGGCAAACGTCGCCATTAATGGAATACAAACTTTGTTTTTAGCCTGGCACTCGGATCCACGGATTAAAAATTTCGGCGCCAAATCTACGTAATCTATGGTGCTACCAACAGCTGATAGCAAGCCGACATATTGGGCGCTAGTAGCGCCACCCCGGGGCTCCAAGAGCATCTGTTTGGTTTGTTAGTACGAATGATTGACGCTAGATGGTGCTGCAATTGTGTCTGTCTCTTTCTGATAATATACTGTGGAAGAAGGACAGTACTATGTCAGCTCAGGCGGTGCTGAGAGTTGCCATACAGCAAATAATTTTGCCGATTATTTCGAGGGACTATTTGCGGTCTGACGCCTGGCAAGCTAACGTTGACCAAAATATGTTACGTGCAACTCAATTTCATATGATGGGCGATTAGCCGTCACATCATCGTCAAATGTAATCAGTAACGGATAACATTTTACGAGGCGTCGTGCACTCGGCCCTTAGGCTAAGTTACTTACAGGCAACTAACACTAATCGAAAGTAATACTAACTAGTGTCAAAAGTAGAATTTCGTCCATGCAAAAGGCGTCAATGTGACGTAGGAAAGTAATTATTTTTGCTAGTTTTAGTTTCAGTTACGACTATCTACCTCAGCATTAGTATAAGTAGACTTAAAAAATGTAATTTGAACAGCATATTTAAAAAAAGTTTGAGTTTGTTTTTTTATGTAACCACATACATAGACTGCTAAAACCACAATTACCGTCAAAATAATAGCCCGACACACCACATCCCTGAAGCAATTGGGTGCCATGCCAGGACCTTACCATCACGAGCACGGCTACGTTAAACTGGATGGAAAACACCAACAATTTATCATTTGCGCGTAGACCATCTTTTTATCCAATATAACAGTAGTGTAAATAATGTTCATACATGTTTGTATACAAACATCATGTAGCTTTGACCGCTACGCCCCCCCCTGTGGATCTCTGCCTACCCCTCGAGTGGCGGGATCACCCACGTCGCCCGCCAGCCTGTCCGCGCATGTCACGAGTTGACAATAACAATTAGTTCACAGCTTCACTGCCTGAACCCCGATAACCCTGCGTTTTGATGCTGCCGCCGCCGGCGCAGCCGCGCAGCGACAAACGACTTCTGGAGACAAGGGCACGATATCACCGCGCCGTAGGTGCCGGTAAACATGTTTTTATGCTAAGCGCAGCATATGGCATGCTTATCCCAGGCCCTCATATAAAAGGTCCTTACTTATATTATAATATAAGCGAAGCTCTTTCCGATAAAACTCTCTTTTGTGACTTAATATCATAAGAAGACAAGTACATAACTGTGTAACATACAAAATTGTAAGACTTCTTTGACATAATACTACGCTGGTAGTATTTTTTTTATATATAAATACTTATTCTATATATAATATATTGACTTGATACACGTCATTGGTATCAAACTTGACGAGGGCTTAATACACCTGACATAGGTTAAGTTGACGACGGCTTTTACACCAGAGTATACTTACAAGTATATAAATTATATTAATTTATATAATTGAATTAGTAACTTTATTAGTTGTAAGTAACTCAAACTTAGGGTTGCTGTTTCTATTGTTCTTTGTTCTTTGCCTTACAACTGTTCTGCCAAGGAATTATTTGGCAGTAGCATTTAGATCTAAGTATGTATTTCATAATTGTGGACGGAAAAATATGTTATGTAAACCCGTGAAGTTTCTTTGCGGGTTCTTCTTTACTGGGTTGATCGAATCCGCGGATCTTTGTGACGTAACTTGGTGTAGTTTGACTACCAAAAAGTTTAAATAAATGAAATGAAATGAAATGAAACTTAAGTAAAAACTTAGGAAAACCATGCCGGCGTGCTGGAGGCATTGACATAAGGAACTGTCTGCTGGCGGATGTCTTTTCTCAAACCTATAACCTGAGTCTTCAAACTTAATTTAAAAAGCTTGAAAGCTCAGCGTGCATTCCATAGTTTACCGACCCTATAGATCAGAACGGCTATAGACAGATGGTCCATACGATCGGTCGGATCTAATTCTGGTATATTTGACATAATATAGGTGCATTCCCAGCCTGTTCTGCCTTAAGCGATGGTAGAAAGAGGACGGACGGGACGGTTTTGCATTTTCGTACATAAATAATACATGTGCGTAGTATAATTTATTTTGTGTAGATACTGACATTAAAAAACCCTTTATTTTAGACACACTAGTAAGTAAGTACAAAACTCAGTTGATTAAAATACCTTAAAAATAATATTAATAAACAATATTTACTATTTAGTTTGGCGGCTCACCGCGTGTAGGCAGGTTATTGTATTTCTTTTTATTTTAGTCTAGTTAGATTGTTGTTTCTAAGGCACAAAAACAACAATTATTATTTTTATGGATTTACGGAAGCTCTACAGAACGACACAAAATAAAAAAAGGCAGCTGAAATTAATATACGTCTACAAAATAAAAAGAAGAATGGATAGCTTATTCAATAATTTAATTTAAAGTCTAGCAATATCATTACAAAAAAAAATCCTCACAATTTAAACGTTTACCTTTAAACTAACCAGCTGGCGACTTAAAAGATTTAACATTTTTTTCACCTTATCTCGTGTAAAATTAAAACATTTAAATTACGACTAATAAATAAAGTTTAATAGTATAAACTTAATTTACATTCTGGTATCACCTACCCAGCTATCCATTAGGCGTAAGTAAATTTATGCTTCAACGGACTCTAATAACCGATTAAACTCATAAAAAATCGTCCATTACCATCCAAGATATCATCTTCACCTTGCTACGGGTACGTCTTGACATATGTACGGACAGCTTTGTCAATAGAGTACGCAGTAATAGAGAATGCATGTTTTAGTCAAAGCGAGAATTGCGGCCATGTTTAGATGGTTCTAGATAATCGTTTGTTGACTGCGACAGTCATAGTCCATGGTAGAAAATGAAGTGTTACCATGCTAAATTAAACTGCCGGGTGAACAAGCAAGTGATCAAACCTGACGTTTACTTGCATTTCGTACCATAACAGCTGGTACGGTATCATTCAAAAGTCCAGTAGCGCTTCGCAGAGCGATTGCTTTGAAGGGTTCGCATCGCGCGGAGTTCAAGCAGGAGGAGGGAATCGTACCGCCCGCCCGCGTTGCTTGTGGTAGGACCACAGCCTTAGAATGTAAAGACATACGGAGTGAAGTGATGGATGAGACCAAAATCGTTTCATACAAAATGTACTGAAATTCCTTTTTTTACTCAGAAAAAAGTTTAAATCGCGGTGTAGCTTCAAAATTGTGATCTGAAGTTATGTTTTAAGTTTAACTTTGAAATATCGAGGAAAAGTTTAAAAATTTGATCGACAAAGGATCAGGGGTCACCCCTTATTTACCATCAAAAAAGGGTTTTTGTCCGGGTTTTTTACTCCCGTTCACTAAACAATCTATGAATGCATAGGTCACCATACTTTTTTTAATGAAAACTAGAGAAATGATAAAGATTTCACAAAAAAAAAAATGTTACATTCCATGAGCGCGACTGCAATGTATAGATAACGATTTCAGAAGTTGTCTCATCGGGCAGATGTGTTGCCTCTCCCTCTAACTCGCGGTAGTGGTACGTCGACTTCTCATTCCCACGCTGTCTTCGTCTTGTAAGCACAGCGCGCCATGCTAGATCCGTCGGTAGGACGCCCCCCCCTGAAGACCGGTCAGCGGGGGAAGGGGCAGCCACACGTGCAAAACAATCACTACCGGAGGGTGCTACTGGACTTATGTCGTCGATGGTACAAGTCAGGTCACTTGGCCCAATAACACATCGTTTAACAGCAGTAGGTTTGATTTACGGATGGTAGTATTAGACATGGTACAAAATGCAATTAAACGTCATATTTAATAATTTGCCACAGCAAGTAACCACGCTAGGTCACGCTAATCTTTATACTACGAACCAACGTTTCAGCTCTTTGCCGCCTACTGCTGAACGTATCCTCCCGCAACGCGCACCGTTTCTCTCAGCCACTTGCTCTACGCATGTTGCTACCGCCAACAGTATTTACCAGGTCGTCCGTCCAACGAGCTCTGGGTCACCGGTAGGTTATCACCACTCTAGAACACGTCTGCTCCATCGGCTATAGGTTCTGCGGCAGACATGGCCAGGCCATTGCCACTTCAACTCGCTGATCTTGAGGGCTATGTCGGTCACTTTCGTTCTCTGATGGGTTACCTCGTACCCAGATAAATATCGAGCAGGATGTCGACGATAGATGGGGAAACGGTATTTTTGAGTTTGATCTTTGAATCGACTATTTATCGGACGGTAATCCCACGATTAAAGGCTTGACCTTAACATGTGATGTTTCTTTGTCGTAGTCTACGAGACAATGACAGAAGAACGTGGGTCTATGCAAATTTGAACGCTTTCGAGGTAATGTGGAGACTGACAACATGATCAATGATACAACCAGCTGTTTCTAGCATTAGCTAGCATAAGCAGTAAAAGTATAAAGTGGAGACAAATTCTTACCAAACCCAAAGAAAAAAAAATCGATGACATTAATATGCCACCACAAGTATATTTTTTTCAATATGTATTAAATGAATTCATTATGAAGTATTTGGTTTAATGGTCTTTAGGCCGACACTCTAATAAGTAAAGTAAAAATCAGTATAGACTTTTTAAAAAGCCACAAATAAAGTAGGATATTTTTTTAATTCAATGTTTTTTCAATTCTTTGTTAGAAATTATCTATGGTCATATTACAAAGAATTAGTTTGTGCGAGATATTTTATATTTTCTAGGACATAGACTAGGAATATTTTCTGAATAATATGCAACGTCTGTCCGTCCATCTGTTGCATGTGATGGATTTTCCAACATTTATTCTGGAGCGGTTTTAATGTATCGGGAAAATTGACGTCAGTGCTAGAATAGCCAACACTTCCTGTAACAAACCAGTTAACTTACTCTAAAGTTCCACAACAATCTACCAAAATAACATCACTGGATATTGGACACCGGTAAACCATGTCATTAATAATCCTTCTCTTTCCCGGCGTTATTGCTAAAAATATCCCTTTATATATTTTGTAGTAATAAAGATAAACCACGAAACGTTTAAAAATAATCTAAAAAGATCGAATCCAACCAATGGCGGCCTTGACACGAGACCGCTGAGCAGGTTGAATTAATTCCCAGCCACGCCGAGGATTAGAGGCTGTTCGTAGCTGTATGCTAATAAAATTAATGTACAACATTACCAGTCATTTTTACGACTGTGTTTGGATCACACACGCGGCGATAATGAACACTGAGGACGTTACTGCAGCTATGTTCATACGATATTTGGACACTTTCGGTGCTGTTGTACAGTTGACCAAAGACTAAAGGATACACTTCCGAATACTTTGGATTTTTTGACGTCGCCTTCATAAAGTCCAAACAGCACATGATCCAAAACTCAGAAAGGCCAAAATTAAGTATTTTTCGCGTGCATTACAAAAACCGGCCAAGTGCAAATCGGACTCGCACACGACGGGTTCCGTACCATCGTAGAAGATTTAATACAACCATAAGGTTTTATTTTATTTTCAATATTGGTTGTCAATGGAAATAAACATTCTGGGGAATTTTCAAATCCCAAAACTTCGAAAAATTAAAAGATCGGTTGTATTTGAAAACCCTTAATTTTGAGTTTTAACCCAAAGTTTTATCCTTCAAACTTTGGTGGTCTGCATTAAGAGTAGTAAGAGTTTTGAAAGCTATTTGACGTTAGTAAGTACTTTTATTAGACAAAAAAAGATGTAAGTAACGTTTGGAAATTTTTAAAGTCTGTTTCTGAACCAGCGTTTTATTTCTAGGTTTTATTTTTATGGCCCAAAATGAGTTAGAGTTGACGCTCAAGGAAAACTTACTTTTTTACTTGTTTTATTCTATTTATTGATGTAAAATATTTTTTCTGGTAGCAAAAGGATCACCTACTAAATATTGAAAGTAAATCAAATTATCACAGATGTCATTTCTGGCAGCAGGGAACGGAATCTCCAGTCAGTCGAAAAGTCCGAAGATTCCTAGCGTCTTTTTACATGTAAAACCGGAATATGTGGCTGTACCGAGAAACCAAACGGGCTCAGAAAAGCCAAATCTACCTCACTACGCGAAACTACGCTAAGCAAGGTACCATACCAGCGCATTTGCGCACTATCGCAGAGCTATCGAGACGTTTGCAAACTCCTGAAGGCATGACAAAAGCCATTACATTTCATTTATTTATTAAACTTATGATTGTCAAACTAGACTAAGTCTTGTTACGATTTGATTGATTCGCGGATTCGATCAATTCAGACCATTCAGAACTATTCGCCAGCAGTTCCATACCCTGTCGGTTCGGCAGAAATAATGAAATTGAGAAAATATTCGTTCTCAATAGCATAATGTCAACCAACGGGGTGCCCTGATTCTTTGCGGCGTGTGTTCCGGATATGGCTTGGATGGGCAGTTGAACAACGGTTGCATCTGACTCTGAATAACGTTTACTTAGTAGCATTGTCGATCTTACAAAAAGTCGACCTATCGCACGTTCTTCGATTGATTACGAGATACCCGTACGTGCCTTACGTTACATTTGGTTATTTGTCGAATAATGTTTACCGTCAAATAGTCGTTTGTTTACTCCCGCTTATTACACCAAACCAGTGTAAGTAACACTACCTACTCACGAGGCTGTCCGTGTTGGATTTTCTGTCCACGATGGCACATGAATTTTACGTCAAATACGCAACGGGATGCTTAACTAAGTGGGTGAGTATCGAGGGCGTAAGGCTGCTTACATTAACTCTTTCGAATATTTTATATGCTACTAAGTAATCAAATATCCAAATATGTAAATTAACCTTTGTCTCGATATAGGTATATGTCACTTTTGTCTTCGGACACACGTGACGCCAATATTCAACAAGTAAAAACGAAAAGGAAAGTACGTACGTACAACTACATACTTGTATTTTATACAATATTTAAGTTAAAAACCGGCCAAGTGCGAGTCGGACTCGCACACGAAGGGTTCCGTACCATCGTAAAAAATGTATACATAAAAATCACGTTTTTTGTATGGGGACCCCCTTTAATTTTAATTATTTCTAAATCTTACCAATTTGTTGTTATAGCGGCAAAATAAATACACACTCTGTGAAAACGGACGGACGGACGGACGGACAGCGCAGGCTTAGTAATAGGGTTCTGTTTTCACCCTTTGGGTACGGAACCCTAAAAATGATAAATTATACAAAATAATGACGGCTCTCTGTTTTAAAAAAATACCTAATCTTTTAATTCTTCTTGGCGTCATGCAAACATCACAATAATTTAGTGTTTAAAAAAATAATCTGAAGAATACATTGAAACGATAGATAAAATTAAATATTTTTCCACGTCTTAACTTTTCGGATAACTTCTTTTGAATAAACGTGACGTAAAATACATATGTTTAAACAAATATAATATTTTCTGGGCTGCAATATGTAGGAATCTTTGTTTACGAAAAACCAAGGTTTTCCTGAATGCAAGCAGCTAATGATGAAAAAGTTGTGGACCAAAACAAAAAAACCAACTCGTGCTTGTTTCAGCACTAACATATATTTTTTTAATACACATCGCTTTGCTTTGTAAATTATTTTACGACGTCCAACATCCGGTGTTACGCCCAGACGCGATCGCAGAATATAACATAATCATATCTAAAACCCACATACGCTAAACAAACGCACGTCGCTTATGCTGAACCAGTTGCCTGCGCCTCCGCCGCGTCCGCCGCCGCCGGCCGGTGAGGCTGTATGCAGAGCTAATCTAATATTTGGCCGGACAATCGGGCCGAGTCTATATTCCTGCAGTTGTGTGAACGTGGCTTTACCACGGTGGTCACAAGAGACTGTACTAAGCGCAAATTAACGATCAAGATTGTAAGATAAACATTTGATTCGCTTTACATTACATCTTCTGGTTAATTTAATTCCATTTTAATGGTAATCAGAGTCGACTTTGGATGTTTATTTTATCATAGGATCCCAGCGGCTGCGCCCGCGTAAAGCCCGAGGGCATTTGGTCCCGACTTCTATCATTTTAACACCACTGCTCTACAGCAGTGCGTCTACCAATTCTGCCGCCCAATCTATACCTGTTTAGGAGGCGTACTCACCTCGCCGAATTTGTTGGGCTCTAGTTCGAAGACGTGGGCAAATGGGTTGGGAGAGGACAAGGGCACGCTCACGAGACATCGCGTAGGGAAGGTGTTGGCTGGCTGAAAAGTGCGGCCGGCATTAATGTCCAGTCACATGAAAAATCCACCTCACCACGCGCAACCACGCTTAGCAAGGCACCATGCCGGCGATGATGGTACGCAAACGCTCGAGCCGGAGTAATAGCCGAGCAGACTAGGCGTCGTCTGAGCACATTAGCAATACAAACGGAGCCGGCGTCTCTAAACACGGCTTCAGGCCTCGCCAATTAGATGCAATTTGCCATCATTTGCGTACGTAAGTGCATTTAAGTTGGTCAGGATTTCGTAATGTTTGTTGAAACTTTCCATTGTTGTCTCTACGAATTCCGAGTCGTGTGTGGGCTCCTTAAGGTGGAGACTGGACTCCGCACGCGAAACAAACATTGTCAGGTCATTCCTTTACAGTTCAGACCAGTCTTTCTCAAAGTGAGATATAACGCCCCCTAGTGTTTTTTTTTTTCTAATATTTTAAAGTACTTTTAATTAAAATAAAAACCTATCTACTAAACTACATCGTTAATATCGTTTTTAATTCTGCCCAGTTTCATTCTACAAATGGTATTTTTAATCTATTTTTTTTTATATTATTTGTAATTATTACAATGTCAAGTAGATTGGAACGGTGGGTGTAAGTTAAACTATTAGAAATTAAGTTTGGATGGACCACCACAACTTCTTTTCACTTGCTTGGAGTGCTTAGATCAGTACTACAGTTCAGTACTAACAGTAACTAAAAAAACAGACACACAATATTTGCCAAACATAAATGTATCGTCCCACGAAAATGTAGAAAGCTAGTAGTATTCGTCAGATGTCGGAAGTGATAGAGTTGCCAAATACAAAAATATAATATAATAGAAACATGCTTCGATATATTTACAAGGTTGTATATGTATAGAATCCGACGAGTAGCAATATTTATGCGTACCTAAGCAAAGTACGCGAAGCGAATATTAGAATCAATCCTAACTTACCAGGTGGTAGGGATAATCCCGCCCGGGTTATTACCATCGCATTGAACGATGTCAAAACGACGATGAAAATGGTCCGTGTTTTCTTTCAATGTAGCCGTACAATATAAGACATGGCACCTAGTTCCCGTATGATGTGTTAGTCTGATATAAACAATAGTTCATGTTCAGTTTCATACAAATAAAAATTTCGTAGGAAAAAAATACATGAGAATTATAGTATTATATTCTAAATGAAATTAATCCGTTGTATAATTCATTGCAGGGAACTGAACGAACATAATTTTTTTGTGACTGATTGTTGCATGCACGAATATGTAATGTGAAAAGTAGGCACCAGCACCTATCTGCATGTGCCGCGCCTCGTGTGATTTCACTGAGATATCTCTAACTGGTCATGCTTGCATCTGTCTTTTTATTCCCTACATATAATGTTTTGTAGGCTGTTTTCAACTATCAAAATCGATTAAAAATATATTAATATTATAGTTCAGTTAAAATCAACATGTTAGCCTACGCATGTATTTATGTAGGTAGTATTTTGACTTCTAGTAGACTCCGCTATAACGCGGGTTTGGGGCAGTAGGGTTTGTCAGCCTCAGTGGCCCAGTGGCGCGACACTTCGGCGATCGCTCTCCGAAGTTAAGCAACGCTGGGTCCGGTCTGGTCTTGGATGGGTGACCATTCGACCGTTGAGAGAGGCTGGCCGTGGTTCGGATTCCACGTTAAGCTGTAGGTCCCCTTCCTTAATTACTAGGTGGTAGGATTTATCCCGCCCGGGTTGGTACCATCGCATTGGATGAACGATGGTCGAAGCGGCAATGAAAATTGTCCGTGTTTTCCATCCAGTTCAATGTAGCCGTGCAATATAAGGAAGGTCCTGGCATGGCACCTAGTTCCCATGTGGTGTGTTGGGCTAATACCATGACAGAACTTGTGGTATTAGCCATCCATGTCCAGTCACATAAAAAAAAGTGAAGTGAACCAGCGTTATATACTGAACCGCGTTATAACGAAACATGATGCATGCTTTATCTGTGTAGTTCAAAATTAAAAACCAAGTTGTTTGAACCATTGTTTTCAGTAGTCTTATCATTGAATATGTTTGGAAAAACTAGGCTAGAAAAAAACGTTATTACCCAACTCAGGTTCATAATCGGCATGCACGGGAAGTTAAGCATTGGGACAATATTATCCTTACGAGGAAAGGTACTAGAAAAGTACCGGAGCACGCTGCGTAGGTTGTGACATCTTCCATGGTTGTGTGCGTATGTTCCTTATGGACTCCAAAACGGTTCCGCCGCTAATATTGCCGCAGCAAATAAAATTAAGAAATATGCGTCTGTGCGTGACCACTTTGATTTCCTTGCGTTCGCTGTGGAAACGCTTGGCGCATGGTCATCGGATGCGAAAAGTTTTTCAGACTGCATTGGAAAACTACTCATTGAGAAATCCAGTGACCATCGCGCTAAAACATGTTTCATACGGCGAATTAGAATGGAAATTCAGAGAGGAAACGCACAGAGCATTTCGGGTACTATGGGCAGCTCGGCGCGCATGGAGGATTTTTTTTATTTAGTTTAGTAGGTATAGTATTAGTAAGTTGCTGGTTTTTAGGGTTCAATACTCGAAGGGTGAAAACGGAACCTTATTACTAAGCCTCCGCTATCCGTCCGTCCGTCCGTCCGTCCGTCTGTCACAGGGCTGTATATCATAATCGTAATAGGTAGGCAGCTAAAATTTTCACAGAGTGTGTATTTATTTTGCCGCTATAACAACAAACAGGTAAAATTAAAAATATATAAAAATTAAAGGGGGGGCCCGTACAAAAAACCTGAGTTTTTTGTGTTAAATCTTGTACGATGGTACGGAACCCTTCGTGTGCGAGTCCGACTCGCACTTGGCCGGTTTTTTTTTGTTTAGGGATTATTTAGTTTTTTTTTCACAGTGTATGTATTTGAATGAAGTAAGCATTCCAGGTAGCATCAACTAATTCGGTCCGTACTCGCGTCTCGCCGCGCCGCGCCGGCCGCCGCCCACACATCCTAGCGCCGACACAGTTTGGGCGCGCAGTAATAAGATTGACCTCCGCGCGAGGTCACACCGCTTCGACTTACGGCGCTAACAAAATACTCGAAAAACGTTATTTATTATGCCACAACACAATACGAAGGTTTCCGGCCCTCCAGCCTGCAGGAAGTCATTAATTTTCTGTGAAGCCCCCACAAAGCACTCAAGTCTCTGTTGGCTACAAGATGGTAAAAAATATTGCTTATGTTAACCGGTGTTGCGTAATTATAGGTTTTATTAATAACATCCCATAGACATTGTAATTTGCTTTTAAGTATTATTGTTGCTTCAGATATTTGTAAGTTAGTCTAAGTTTACAAAGGGGGGCGTACCATAAAGTCCTTAAACCGGCCAAGTGCGAGCCGGACTCGCACACAAAGGGTTCCTTACAATTTTACAAGATTTAAAACAAAGAAATCACGTTATTTGTGTGAGGGGGGGCATTAAATTTGTATATTTTCTTAATTTTACCTATTTGTTGTTATAGCGACAAATGAATACACATTCTGTGAGAACTTCAACTGCCTACGGACGGACGGACAGCGGAGGCTTAGTAATAGGGTTCCGTTGGCACCCTTTGGGTACAGGACCAGGATTTGGGCTTTTTCGAGTTTATGAATGCGACCGATATATTTATTTGTAAGTATATAAAGCGCGACAAAAGGCGCAGGGTGCCCGATGATGCCCATGAGCTAAGGTTAGCTACACTGTTTAATTATACGGAACCCTGAGAATCGTCTCTCACTTTAGGGAAAATACCTCGGCAACTCACCGACCATATAGATAAAAGATAATATAAGAGTTTATTGGCTGAAACAAAAGTACATTAACAAGATATTGGTTTGTATTAATCTCCAGTCAATAAAAATAAATATGGAGTGCCTTTGGTTAGGATTGAATTATTAAGATCATATAAATATATTTATATATTTATTATATTATATATATTATAATCATTGCATTCACAACCTCAGTCTAAAAAACGCTTGTAAAAAAAATTAATCGTGATTCTTTTTTTTTAGCAACCCGACATGGATGGCTAATACCACACAACTAAAGTTATGATATTATCCCAATACACTACATTCCCGAAGGAATTAGGTGCCATGCCAGGACGTTCCCTTTATGAGCGCGGCTACATTGAACTGGGTGGAAAACACGGCATTTTTTTTTATTGCCCGCATTAACCATATTTTCATCCAATGGGATGGTACCAACCCGGGCGGGCTTAACTCTACCACCTAGTAAGGTATGGGGACCTACAGATTTACATGGATACATGCATGCAGCATAATTATGGGCGGTCTTCGTGTATAAATTTAATTGTATGTTTTAAGGGGCTGACTAAGGGACAAGGTATGCCAGCCTCAGTAGCCATCCATTCATGTTCAGTTACATAAATTAAGGTACCAACGGTATAACTAAAAAACACGGATAATTGAGATGTCACCATCAGGAACTGCCAATTACATAACTTACCTGTTCATAAATGAAGATATTATATTGCCATTACTTATCACAAGACATAAAATGTGTAATGCCAATAGGTCAACTTGTGTAGGTGGACACTGAACAATGAATCTTAAAATAACAGGAAGAGGGCTTAATTCGGCAGCCCGACATACAAATCACAGCTACGTGAGCAGCGTGGGTGTGAGATGAAGAATGGCTCGCAAACGTGCTAAACCCACCTGTGTGACATATCTGGCTTATGAAACCAAACAGAGGCCATGGTATCACCAAAAACTCCATATAAGCGTTATCATGGAATCGTTAACCGTCAGATTAAAATATAATACACACTTGTAGTAAAATGTATTGGCGAAAAAAAAATTTTACAAAAAAATATCAAAATTAACTTTAAATATGAGATCACACAAAAGTTATTGCCGGATTTATACGTATTATTAACCTGAAAATAAGAAGAAATGTTTCGTCTCTATCATTATTTATTGAATTGGTTTTTTAACGGTTGCACTTAGATTAACTGCGAATATTTCTGTCATCACATTTCTGTGTTTTTTAATTCAAATCACTTTCAACCGTTTTATTTTACATCAGGCGCTCTTCAACAAAAATGATGATAATGTTTATTAGCAGGTATTAAAGAAGTCTTGTGTTTTCAAGCAGCGCTAAAATAAAGTTTTCAATGCGCCTCACATTTCAATCTGATATTACTTTTACTTTTTTTAGATCATCTGATGTAAAATCAAACAGTATTTTTTTTACAATTTTTTTCCTTTAACCGTATATTTTATTAGTCATTAAAATCGACATACCTATAATGGCATTGATCATTAGTGATTTGCATATTTGCCGAGCTTGTGACCATGTTTTGATTTTTCCACAATCAACCTGAAGTCACTATTAACTCAAACTCATCGTTCATTAAGTTAAGTCTATGATGTTTGATTGAACCTCAAACCACTTTATCATAGATACATGAAGACCGGGGGTCCTATCGTTAAGAGGCAAACATGCGCTAATTGCCTGGAAGGACACTGCCCGCGCGGGGCCAGCACGCCGGCGCTAATCGCAGGCGCACCTTATCACCTCTGCCTTATCGTGTCGCCTGCAATGTGCAAGGCGACACCTTTGCCTCAATGCCTTCGCCGCAACAGCGACTGAGGAATGCAGCGCACAAACATTTTGGGCTAGGTTATAGATATCGCTGTATCAGATCTCAGTCTTATTCAAACATCCGTGTCGGTGCCTATACAATATCGAATAACCCTGGAGCATGCTGTATTTTTGTATTATCCCAGGCTGCACCAAAAGAGAGGATATACGTAATGTTTTAATATTGTTTTTTGAGTGACCTAGAATGCAAGGTCTAAATCCTCCATCGTATAGGATGAAAATATCGTCGTAACAATATTTCAACTTTTCCTCATGGAAAGGTCTACGAGAATAATGGAATGAGAATACGAGAACATGTCTAGGGTTAATAACATGACGGTGGGAATGATATGCCATCCATGTCCAGTTACACAAAAAAACATACATTTAATATATTCCATAGTTACATGCTGCACGGCTGTTAATCACTTTAGCGTGACGGCTTGGATGTAAATTGGGGCTTTGTTATAGTAAATAAATTACCGGTGATTCTTTAACTCGAGTGTGCATTACTATGTGGACAGAGTTTCGCAGTAACTATATATTAATCTATGGATTAGGGAAGTAACGAGCGATTGAACATCTCATCGGGCCCGCTGCCCGCATCGGTCGGCGCAGGCGCGGCAGAGACGAAGCACGGACGACAGCGCGGCGGCGGCTGCGTGCGCTAAAGTCATAATCCCTCGCATTAATATGCCGAGGGATACCTACGAGAGACCGACTCGCGTTAAGGTCTTAATTATTTCCCTCACAAATACCGATACAAACAATCATTTTAACGCTATTGATTGTTTTACCAAATACTTTAATATAACACTTATGGTACCGCGGTCTACAGAAAGTTAGACGGAAGTAAGGAACGCACCCCGAGAAGATTCTGCCACTACCCACACCCACGGCTGCAACCTACGACAACGGCGAGCCCAGCTGTCAGTCACTCGCTGCGTACAGACTGTCTCCCTGACAACGCGGGCTGAACGATCAGCTGGAAACGTCGCATGAAAACCGCTCCTATCGCTTTAAAAAAAACAATAATAAGTATTCGCTGCATTAAAATATTGAACATGTTATGTTTTTTCTTTTAAATAATAGCGCAAATAATATCTACGCAAAAACATTAAGTTAGTCTCCAAAATACAATTATCTGCAGATAAAAAATGGTATCCAATAAGAAATTTCCGTATGAAATTAAATACTTCTCAAAATAAATGACCTATAATAGTGACAAGAGACCTTTTTTTTAAAGGAAAAAGGGCCAGTTCAGTATTCTCAATGTTAACAAGAGATTTACCGTAAACATAAGCACACCAACTAAGTAATTCCAGTGCAGTTTTCTCAATGTTAACAAGAGATTTGCCGTAAACATAAGCACCGTGACTTTCTGCCTAGAAAAATATTAATGATCTCTAAAATATTAATGTGTTTATAAAAAGAATTTCTTCCTATGAAATAATACTCATGGAACTGTATCCAGAGTGTTCAGTTAAACTTATCTGGCTTGCGTAAGGCACCCCCTGGCACATTAAACGCATAAAATGGAGGCGAGCGCGGGCGTAGGCGGCAACGCGTTTTTCATCCGCCGAGATCGCGGACTTTTCTTGACCATCTGCTGCTGTCATATGCATCGTCGCCTTTATATGTTGATGTACAAATAATCCAATGCCACATATGTGTATGAGATGAAAAAGCTAACACTAAGACCAGCAACCTTTTGTCTTGGTGCTTGCCGACCGTCATGGTATTAGCCCGACATCGCATTCCCGAACGAATTAGGTGCTAAGCAATTAGCAGGACCCGCAGGAATTAGCTCCCGTTATGAGCATGGTTCGGAATCTATCTAAATCGGTTCTCTCTTCTCGACTAGATGATAGGGATAAACCGGCCCCTGTAAGTAACATTGCATTGGATGAAAAACGCTTGATGCGGAATTGAAGAATTGTCTGTGTTTTTAAGGTTCTAAGAAAAGCCAAAAATACCTTGCCTCGCGAAACCACGCTCAGCGAGGCACCATGTCAGCGGATTTGCGGACTATCGCTGAGCTATCGAGCTTGTTCAAATTACGCTTGAAGACTCCCAGGTTATAGGTGTGAGGAAAGGCACCCGCCGGCAGACAGTTCCATATCTTGACGGTGCGGCAGAGAAATCAGTTTGAGAAACGGTTCATTCTCAAAAGCCTATAATGTCAAACAAACAATAATTCTCTGCGGCGGGTGCTCCGGATACAAGTAGGATAGGAAGGCATGAGGGATGCAAGTTCCACAGAGCAACGTCCATGGTGTTACCTGTAGAACAGGCTGAGCGACCCCACAAACCGACTGGGGCTCAGTCATTCCAAGTCAGCGGTGATTTGTGGGTCCCCAACAAGACGGACCGCTGGGCGCTGAATTGGGTCCAACGACGCCAGCAGGTACTGGGGATTACCTTCCCATTTGTGGCTACAGTATTCTATCACCGTCCTTATCTGTGATTTATAAAGAAGAAGTAGTTGTACCAGTGAAAAGAACCTTTTGCAACGGTATAGGATCCCCAGTTTCTGCGATGCAATTTTGGCCTTGGCTTCAATAAAACGCCGAAAACATACGTCTTTGGAGATGTTGCAGCCCATTAGTCTAGTCTGAGATAGGTACGACGTTGCCTTGAAAACTTGCTAGGAGCGAATAGGGCAAAATACTGCATTGGGTTTTGCGAAAGTTGAAGGCGACAAGGTTCTCCTGGCCCCAGTTGGCTACTTTCTCGAGAACCTTATTTACTACAGAACGTTGCGCCTTGATGGGCTGTGCATCTCTGCTCTTCCAATCCCTGACATAATATACCCCTAATGCTCTAAATGCCCTAATGTATATCGTGCCGAAGGACAGTAAATCCTTAATGAAGAATAAAATAGCGTTGGTGACAGCACTGAGCCCTGTGGGACACCAGCCATAATTAGGAAGTCGTCCGAATTCGCACCATCAACGGCAACGTACAAGGAGCGACCCGACTGGAAGCAGGCGATCTATAAGCAAAACTTGGGAGGAATGCCGAAGGTTGGGAGCTTGCCTAGTAGGCCCCGGTGCCAAACACGTTTAAAGGCTTTGGAGAAGTCCAATGCCTCCTGTTCAATCTAGCCATGCTCATATAAAGGGAATTTCTTGGCATGGCACCTAAAGTCCTACCAGAATGCATTATGTTTATGTGCTTTGTCTGATTATATTTTTTTTGTAAATCTAACATTGCGTAACAAGTACGATAAACCCTCCACAAAATCTTCATTATGTAACGACGAGTTGTTCTGCGATAGATGTTCCTCGGTATTCCCGGTATTGTGGTCAGAATTTCCTTGTTTTATGCTTCCATAATATAGCTATATAATTAAGGCAGGCCACCTTCAGGCAAGCACATCATCAAAGTCAATTGGATACAATATTAACAGGTAGCATTACGAAACATTAAATTACTTAAGACTAACCACTGTTATCAAACTAAGACAACAAACACTACACGATTTAAAAATATTCCTAACAAATTAATTTATTTATTTGTTATTAAACGTCAAGTAGTAAAATTTTTTTTCCTTATAGACGGATAAGGGATTCCCTGATGTTAAGAAACAATTGACTCCACAATCGTGAAGAATTGTAAAAGTTCCTGACTAGAAGTGGAAGAATGTGACGGATTAAAGAAGCATATGAGATTATCTGCAGAACTGAGTGGGACACCACGGCAAGAAATAATTAAAGCGATCTTTAAGATGAGTTGGAGATTGATAATTCAGAATTAAATACAGAATTGAGAGATCGCGCATATTAAGACTCTGACGATTATTAAGCCATCAAAGTTTCGCACGATAGACGGGTTTCCTCACACCAAAAATGTAGTGGATTCCATAATCATGCAAGCCATCAAGTATGTTCTATAGCTTCAATTGGAATGACTCCATAAAAATCCCTGCAGATTTGATCCCTCTGATGAACCCAAGGTAATGATTCGACAAGGACAAGGCCTAAATTTTGTACCCTTATACTTTAAGATATGGTAATATCCATTGTATAGAATCAGTTGGAAATTAATCTTATCGATTTTAATTAAAAACTTGTCGCTACCAGCAATCAAGACTTGTGTTTTCGATCGATTAACTTATAGACCAAATGTTTCCGTCCATTGATGAACTTCAGAATGTATTTGGTATCCTGGCGGAAGCCAGAATCAGGAAGTTGCCACTGTAAGTAAGAGTCAGAGTCGCGTGGAAAAAAATAGTTTTATGCACGGATAATACCCGTTTTTATCACTTTTCTTGAAATAAGAAAACAAAAAAGCTATGATTGCAAAGAACATTTAGAGACTATACTTTTACATAAGTTTCACATCAAAACGATGAACGGTTTTCACCACAATTTCACTTTAAAGTAAATGACGCCTAATGTTTGAAATGTTTTCACCTTTGTGTAATGGGTAGTCACAAAAAAATATTGAGGTGTAGCTCTGAGCTGTATTGAGCTGCATTGATTTGTAGATCCAATTTTAGAGTATGACATATATTTTTTACAGATTGTTTTTCATTGTGAATAACTGCACAATATTTTTTTAAATCGACTGTTTTTCCCGTTTTGAGTCCTGTGCCCGTCTTAAAGACAAGATCAATGTTGATATGCAGGTAATTAAGTAAGGTGCCCACACAACTATTATTTTGCTCATATGTATCATTCGTGGTGAGATAATCTCGTAAAGTGTGTGTTACTTTTCTGTGGATCAAAAACTCTGCCTATCCAAGGGTGAAGACGAGAGGAGTGTTCGTTCACTCCTCGCCGCTAGCTCCGTACCATAACTCAAAGCTATGAGAGCTCCCGAGAGTGATAACTCACGCTCTAAATGCTCCCCGGCGACAATGCCCGGCAGCTCTCGACGGTTTGTTTACGATATTAACGAATATAAACATACATTAGATCGACTTAAGTTTTAAGCTGCATGGCGAAAGTCGAAAGAAATCGAGCTGTTGAAATATCAACATCGGATACATAGTGTTGCCTGCAATTATGTTATTAATTTTAGAACATTCGTTGATATCTCAACGAATCTATACATAGGTAATTGATTCTTTAGTATTATGATATTTATTCGTTAACCCACACTACTTGAATCCGCCATTATTGAAAACGAGAAACATGAAAATAATTAAATGTATGAAAAGGGAGCTTGATAGTGGTTGCTAGAAGGGGGAAGGACTCCACGCAAAGGGAGATTCTATTTCATGCTTTGCGTTTTCGCAATAAAACGAGACGAAGTTTGATAAAATTTATGTTTTTGTTTAAAATAAGCTTCAACATTTTGAAGTAGTTAATATACACACATAACAACAACATACAGCAAATTGCAAATATATTTTCTAAAACATTCCATATACTTACAGATAGTCAGCTAAATATAGTAATGAAACTTTTTAAGCTCTACGTTGTGAACACAGAGGGGAAAAGGAATGAGAAGTGACATCTGGTTGCTACTCGAGACTACCGTATTAACGAATTTGTGCATATTAATTGTATGTAATGCTCGTGAATATGCTCTCGAAATACGTTCATTAAGTCAGTTCCCACCCACAGAAACCCTCTAACACGTCTGGCATGCACGATTGAGTCGGGTCGATTGTTTTGGAAAATTGGAGACAGCGGACCTCATAGAAGGCGCGCTAGATGATCTTCCTTTTATGATCTGAGGTTGGGAATACACCTCACAGGAGGGGCGAGGAGAGGAGGGTAGAGTGGGCGGGCGTCGCGTTAGGCGGAACATCTGGCGCCAGGCGGGCGGGCGAGCGGGCGGGCGGCGGCGGCTGGGAAATATTCGTGCTATCAAGCGGCATGCTTGCCTGTGGTGGTATTTTTTTATATTCATTAATACAACCAACGACCAATATTAAGGAATGTGACATGTATGCACGTATAATCGACCGTGAAGCAAGGACACATCAATTAAAGAAAGATCCCTGTAAAAAGAACTACTTTACGAATAAGCGACGTACATGCTTAGTAAGAAAAAGTATATTTGCTTAAGACCAATATTAAATCCACATTTGTAGGGTTCCCGTACCCATAGAGTGCCAAACGAAACCCTATTACTAAGCCTCCGCTGTCCGTCCGTCCGTCTGTCACAGGGCTTTATTTTATAAACCGTAATAGGCAGACTGCTGAAATTTTCACAGAGTGTGTATTTTCGTTGCCGCTTTAACAACAAAAAACATATTAAAATAAAAGGGGCCCCCACAAGAAACGTGCTTTCTTGGTTCCAATCTCGTATAATGGTACGGACCCTTTCGCGTGCGAGTCCGACTTGCACTTGGCCGGTTTTTCATTGACTGAAACAAGTTTTCCTGCACTAATGTTAATACCAAAACCGTGAGAAATCTCATATATTATACCTACCGGTTTTATATCGTCTCACGCGTTCTGCTATCACAAAGGTGCCATTATACTAAGGGCCGATTTTTCAATCCTAAGATAGTACTTATCGGACTAGTACAAATTCACGTTTGTCAAAAGACGAATAGTCTTGCCGAAGAATTATATCTTCTATTATAATTATCTGACCATAATTTTACTAATAAACATATCGACTTACTATACCGGATGAGTAAGCAGAAGCATAAATAAATCCGCCGAATAGTTATCTTGCTGTTAGTGGACTATTAAAAATCGGCCCTAAAACGTTCCCGCATACAACTTGAAAACGAAATGCGATCCTAGAAACTTTATGTGTGTTGGCTCAAATAATTTCTATATAAATATTAATATTTTCATTATTTTAAAAATATTGTGGTGAAATTGAATATGTATAGACGTCGTATAACGAAGTATGCGTGCAATCGCGGATAAATAGCAAAGACTCGTGCTTTGCTTGAATTTGGTTATATACTCGTATTATCCATTCAACTTGGAAAATACATTTAAACTATTTCAACGAATATGTAGAATAAACGTGAAGCAAGGACACATTAATTAGAGAAATAAAACTGCAAACCTTACTTTATGACAATACTTCGTAGGTCGATATGAACCATCAAAAACCCTACTATATACCCGTAACTTTCAATTCTCTTACAGCCTCTTCTCCTGTAATGCCTCTCCTATTAACCAATTTTAAAAAATCTTAATAACTGAAAAGGTTTTGAATATGCAAAACTATTGCCTTCTTTAAAAATTCCATTTGCCATCAGAAGCTATAGCCAGACCTAGGTAAATACATGTTTGTATAAATTAATTCTAGTTATTAATTAGTTTTCGTTGTTTTCATTGAAAAAAAAACTACGTACCTTTTTTTATTAATTTTTTGGATTGTTTTCATTATTTGGATTTGGATTATGTATGTTTTTAATTAGACGAAGCCTATGTACAGCTGACAGTGGTAGTATTTTTTATTATAATTCACGTATCTAAGGGTATTCGTTTACATAAAAAATATAAATAAAAAATGAAATGTAATAAGTTTTACAAAAACTATTGATTGTCTGTATATCAACAACCTTCAGCCCTGCTCTATCCTGAACTTTAAATCTTGTTTCGAGATTTTCTTCACCTATTTTAAATAAAAAAATATCCTCTTTATTATCCTATCCTTTTCACAAATTACCGTAGAATTGAGTTTCACTAATGCATTGCTCTTTACTTTGGCAACGAGTGCGAACACATCGACATACATCGGGCGGGATTTTCTTAAAATACGCAACAACTTTCCATTAACGATAGACGAAACGTCGCGAGAGACAACAAACTATGTGTGGTTTAAAAACAATAAATTTAAATAATCTCAAAACTATAATTACAGTTAAAAGAACTATTTCCATAATCATTAGAAAAATTTCGTTTTAATCTGGAATTATTCCCTGTTTAAGGACAGTCATTATATTTAGAGAAAAACAGAAGTGTAGCCGCGATTGACAGTGGTAGATATAGAACGTTCACTTGCTGTACTTGGGAGTGGAGAACTGACTGGTCTGTAAGCGAAAGAGTTGTCTTGGTAGACTTGCAAGGACACACCCACACACGTAGTGATTTCACTTAGGGGGGTTTGCGCGTCCATGTATGTAGATGGTGTCACAGTCATTCATCACCAAAATAGCAATTTTCAAACTTTTAACTGTATGGATTTGACGACAAAACACAATTTATAAATAAGGTTAGCATATTTGATATCATTGTGAAGCATAGGGAAAAATTTTGCTAATTGTTAATCCTTCTACGTAGCCTGTGACACAGCTTATACTACCAAAAATACACTTTGGCTAACAACAATAGATCGTGCAGTGATGGAGTACTATACATGCACAATTTGTAATACTTATGCACTAAGTTAAAATAGAATGGACGGTTTCGTTGTCTCTTAAACTCACAGTTTGTTATTGTTGTCACTCGCCACAGCCGATGCTCGGCGTAGCTGGCAGAGGTTGTTTTGTTTACATTATTATTTTATTCATAATCGTTCACGAAAACTAACGCTGATGTTGTTATAGCCTGCTTGGATTAAAATTATCATTTAATTTCGATAATGTTTCTAACAAACCTTTAAGCTTTGGGAAGGATACAAAAATATAAAATCTATACAGTAGGTAGTTAACTATTAATGTTGTTACAGAAAAAGCATTTTCAGAGTTTCGGGTTTATTAGTTTAGTTGTAATAGCAATCAGAATATGTGTACCGTTAGATGGCGCTCTATAAAAATAGCGTCATCAAATGGAGCATGCACTTTCTAAACTTACAGTGTAAACAAGTATCAGGCTCCCGTTTAACAAGTGAATTGTTTGTCATAATACTTTAGGAAATGTGACCTACATCTATCGAGTATGTGTACGTGCTATTATTGTAAGACATTGGAAATTCCAAAATAACTCTGCGTATAATCGTAAAATTCTTAACAATAAGATCATTGTTTTACCGCGACATAATTTACATTTTCTGTTATCGTTACGTTCGCGAGCGTGTCCTATGAAAGATGAATTACGTTTATTGTAGCAACATTCATTATTTTCTTCATTTTTAAGTTCGAGCCCAGTCTCGGTGTTACGATAAAACGAAAAAGTGTAATGTCGTTCGGCAAATTGAAAAAAAAATGATGATTCGATTTTTCGTAGAATTTCGATGGTAACTAACTATTCAATAATTTACGAGATCGTCTTTACATTAAAAAAAAAAACAGAAAATGTGTGATTTTTTCTTCAGCATTATGGAGACTATGCAATTCAAACAAAGAATTAATAACAAACACAATATTCATCAAAAGCGAAAGCAATTAAGGTAACAAAATCATTAATTTATGGTAACTAAGTTACCCTATGTTAAGTAACTCACATTCTAACTATTATATATTACAATCGTAAATTACGGGGCTTACGTAAAACTGTAAGCCCCTTCCTAACTTACTAGGTGGTAGGATAATTCCCGCCCGGGTTGGTACCATCACATTGAATGAAAGATGGTCGAAGCGGCAGTGAAAATCGTCCGTGTTTTCCATCCAGTTAAATGTAGCCGAGCAATATAAGGAAGGTCCTGGCATGGCACCTAGTTCCCATGTGGTGTGTTATGCTTATATCGGACGGTCAGATCGGTATTAGCCAACCATTTCCAGTTGCTTAAAAAAACTGCTTGTAACGTAGCTTAGCGTGGTTTAACTAGGTACAAAAAGTTTCAATAAATTAAATGCAAAGCTCTGTAACAGTTCGCAAACCAGCTGGTATTGCGAGACACCTGGTTTAAGGTTGTCCAGCAGGCAGCAGGAATAAAATATTTGAAAATTGACTGCGGCACAATTTCTCGCTTCGACTACCTTTAAGGGCCTGGTACTAGCCAAATCGCAAAGTTAGACGAGGCACCCCAAGTAAACTAACTAAGTCTGACGATTATAAGTGTCATCCTTACAATATATGATTCCTTGTCTAGGAATCTAATGATTTTCGTTAATGTATGTTTCCTTTTTCTATACAAAATACATTGCGGAAACGGTGTCCATTTCCGAACTTTTTTGACTAAATGTAGAAATCTAAAAGCAAATGGAATTTTTTGTTTATGCATATATGCTGTTTTTGCTTATATCTAGAAATCGAATGACTTTCAGATTTCTAATGAGAAAAATCAACTTTTTTTATTTTTATTATTATTTAAATAAATGATGGAATAAAAAAATATTAATAATCCATTATCAGTCTGGAGTTCTATTTGGATTTGCTGAAGCGTTTCACTACATATTATTACATTTGTTAAAAAGTGCATTTGTATGGCGCGAGTAGTTGGCTAGTCCTAGCGCCTTAAACTAGCGAAATCGTTTTCCAGGCCCTTACGGTTCCCTGCCAGTAAAAGTCAGAGAAAACTTCATTCTATATCGGTATGTTTTTATTTTTCTGTAACATCTATATTTTTCAGTAAAAAAAAATATAAAATATGTAAAGACAGATTTTATCTTTTGTTTTCAAGCCCATATTTTCAGTTCTAAAAAATATATTTAAAAAAATTAAACATACAGACGTAGATTTTTATAATATATTTTTGAATCCAAAAATTCAAAAACCTAGTAAAACATTAAGACCATTTAGACAGTTATCACACTCAGTATGCGGAGTTGATAGTCAAGGACTCTCTTAACGAGATTAGGTGTACTTGACGGTCCTGAGCACTTTTAATTTTTAAAAAAACCGGCCAAGTGCGAGTCGGACTCGCACACGAATGGTTCCGTACCATCGTACAAGATTTATTAAAAAAACACGTTTTTGTATGGGAGCCCCTATATTTTTTATTATTTGTTGTTATAGCGGCAGAAAATTTCAGCTGCCTGCTATTAAGGTTCATAAGATACAGTCCCGTGGTAGCGGAGGCTTAATAAAATGGTTTCGTGCCCAAAGGGTGCCAACCCTTTGGGCACGGAACCCTAAAAACCTACATACGTTTCCCTTACAAATGCAATAATGCCTACAGTGGCGTTTACTGTCATGCGCTTCGTATATTCTTCTGTTCAAAACCGCAAACTAGCCAGACATATGCCCATTCCTTCAGCTACTCACTTGCCGTTTGCTCCGCTCGCGGTGCAAGCATTAACCATTTAATTTTCCTGAAGAATTCGGCCTTGAACGTGACCACTTGTGATAAATGAGTAATGTTGATTCACATTACCCACGTTACTATTACAAGGAATTGTAGACCACATGGTAGCGAAAATTTCAATGTTATTTTTTTATATTGCATAGGTACGTAATACTCGATATTATGGAGCTAGGAAATTTTATATTTGCAATCTCAAAATTATATTATAAACTACAGGATGAGAAAAATAGTCAGTGCCGTGTTGTTTTCGTTGTTATAGTGGTATTCATTTGAACCATAACCACCGACCTTGACAAACCTTATAATCGGATTTTTGGCATTGAATTATCATTTGAAAAAGTTTCACTTTGATAATACCTCTCAGCTGATTATATGATGCAAACATAAATACTACACATGCATATAATTTATTAAAGCATAAATACTACCCATGTACATTTCTGCATGTTACCATACACAAACATAAATGTTTTACCAGGAAGAATTTAATAGCATTTTGAGAACGTTAGTACAGACGTGAGTTACAAGAAACATACATTGGTAGAATTTGGAGCATTATGAAAAGAATATTTACAATAACTTGTTCATTCTAGTACCTACAATTGGACATTCATGTGCCTGCGACTTTTTTTGTTACTAGGTAAGTAGGTATTATTGCATACTAGCTGACGTACCCGGTTCCGCCCGGGTTAATGTTGTTTGGAATGATGTCGGGCTGACTCTACATATCATTTTATTTTTCATTCATCTCCTTAGAGTTAGATTTTCGCCACAAAAGATAGCATATGTCCTCCTCCACAAATCAATCCAAATTCAAATTCATCAAAATTGGTTCAGCGGTTTACGCGTGAAAATGTAACAGACATAGTAACTTTCGAATTTATAATATGACTGGCTTTCAGCAACATGTGACCGATTCGAACAATTTAAATTAATTTAACCTTTGTTATTCTTACATATCACCTTTTGTAAAATTAAGCTATGTGATTTTCGGATTTACATACTAAATGATTTATGTTTCTTCAAATATTATAGGTAACTACACTACAATTATGGAACTGATATATTTTTGTGGTAGGTACGTATTGGGTACTGGTTATACATATAGGTGGTAGGTAGGTTACATAAAAAAGTATGTTCTGCAAAGCAAATATTTGATTAGATAAATTATATTATCACGGGTTTTCATATAGGTATTTAATAGGTTTGAATAGAGTTTTCGCTTTACATATATATAACCTATACCTACTCCCACTCTCATGATACTGGCCACGATTTTAGAAACCCAACATACCACATGGAAACTAGGCGCCCTGCCAGGACCATCGTTATACCTAATGCACAGCTACATTGAACTAAACTGAAAACACGGACTATTTATATTGCGGCTCCGACCATCGTTCATCCAGTGTAATGGTACCTATCCGGATGTGATTAGCCTTACCATAAGGAAGTAAGTTTTACGTAAAATTTGAATCACGAAAAAGTTATTTAGAGAATCTTTTTTATTGACACTAGACAGGAGATTAGTTTGTGTCGACAATCCATTGTTCTATTGTGGTTAAGGTATTTTATTTTGCTTCATAGTGCGTTTAAAAACATCACTGTTCAGAGCTATGGACAATATTAGTATTGTTTATCAAACAATCTAGGTAGGTACCTACCTACCAGTGAGCATTTTGAGTGAAATAAATATATTCGTTCATAATCGTGGCTTATATCTTTTTATTTTACGTTGACATATGCAATTTGTTTACTTTCAATAAACGTAGAGTTTTACTATTTGTTACATTAAGTAACCTATAAACAAAAAACGTACAGGGTACATATTGTGCAGAATAGGTTGTAAAAATGTTATTGCAATCTTTCAGAAAGTTTACCATCATTTCAATTTTAAATAAAGATATAATATAATATAGATATATAGATATAATAAAGATATAATAACAAGATAAAAATTACAGCAGCATCGAATTCCATTTCGGAATTAATCTAATATTGTGTGACATTGCTTGCATTCCTGGTTGATAAGTATCTCTATAATGTAATATTCGCCGGTGGCATGCACGCGTAGACTACATTACCTAACGGATTGAATGTAAGTTCCAAGAAACCTACCTTATATTTTTATATTTTATTTTCAGGTGCACTAAATCCTGGCAGTCCTAAATGACACTCGTCGCACTCGAGCACCGAATATCACGGAGCACCAGTAAACTGATACACAGATGCCGCTTGGAGCACATCAGGACGAGGGTCGCGCTCCGCACCAGGTCCGACCCGGCAAACAACTGAAAATGTCCGAAATGCCGCCGCACTAGCGAACCCTCACTGCCGGCATAACCGCACATCGCATCCGCCGCGCACCACTTTTATCACCGGTCCGCGAAAAACACACGCGACTCCTATGTTTATTTGACTTTTCACGCTGGATGGATGGATGGAACACCGAGGGGCACGTCCTTACAGCGCGCCGCACTAATAACGACTGTTGCAGTGTCGCACGTGAGTTTTTGAATGTCGAATGCAGTATTTACCGCGCTAGTTGCGGATAAACATCGAACGCCGCCGCCTGACAACACCGAACACACTTCTAAATTCAAATCGAATTGATGCAAACGAAACGACTCTACGCGCGCGCAGCACGTACCGGCTCTACCGCGCCGACGGCTATAAATAGAAATGTCGACATCGTTAGCCAACTGCTGATTGGGAAAATGGCGACATACATTGCCGCCATTGGTTGGACTTGCCGGCGGTGTATTCCCAACTCACAGTCACAATAAAATTGATAGATAAACTATCGCAAAATTACCGAAAAGTTTTAAGATAAACTTGACTTGTAATCGATGTCTTCTTATCGAGTAGGTTTGGCGATTAAGTGATATCTAGAGATGCCTACGTATTACATGATATCTTATCTTTTCAAAGAATTTCTCCAAGTTCATATAAGGTTTTGATTTGAAATTCGGGCACATGTTTACCTAGTTCATTATCGGTCGATTCATGTTGATTGAATCTTTTATTTGAGCAAAGTACAGTTTGCAACAAATTGTATCTGTTTCTGTTTTATGTATTTATTTCTGCAATATGCATGGGTATGTTCCGTTATTTAAGTTTTTTCATACCAAACGTTAATCGTGCAAATACCAAATTGGACTGAGGATGGAAATAAACTTACTTCCGTCAGCAAGGCACCGGCGAACCTCCAACTCGTTGCTACGTCAATTTTCACAGGCGCCAGCCATAATCAATGGACGAGCTTTACTATGTTGCTCTACCGTTCGTACGCAGGCTACTTGTAACTCTATTTATACTAGCAAAGCGGGTTATATTCGCTCAAAAGTATGTTCCAATATGTCTTGAGAAAAAATCTTTGCGTAGAGCGTTTGGATAGCTATAATCGTTTCATTAGTTAGTATACACAGAGCTTTAAATGTGTTTGTACGCACACCTACACACTAACACAAGTGCGTTCGTAATAATAGGATGCGAATAAAAATCGCAGCGCTCTCTCTCTGTCACGTTGGTTTTCGTGTGTGCGTCCTTGTCGGTTTTAGGAGTTTGGACGCGCGCTGTTTTTCGATTTCGGCTAGGAGCACGAGTGGCCCCAAGGTCACAGGCCCGCCGATGTATTTACCTACATACTTATTCCCTTGTTGAATATTATTTTCCTTGCTTACTTGGAATATTATTTGATTAAAAGAAAAAGGTATACCCCTACGTCTTTTCGTAGAGGGTCTACGAAGGCAAAGAAATGAAGGCGGTGACGGTATGGCACAGGTATTGTCTACGCTAGTAATATATTTAAGTCAATGGTGTACAATGAAACATGGATAACCCGGCGCTACTCCTAAATATCTCATTGATACGATGGAACCTCAGATAATTTTCTTCTTGCTATTCCGGGACATAGATATGTACCTATGTAGGTTCTTCTATAGGATTATTTTACTGTAGCGCTACGCGTATCTGAAGTGGAACCAGCTTCTACTTGATATAGGTACCTAAGCACATCTTCTTCTAAGGAGCTTATTTTTAGGGTTCCGTACCCAAAGGGTGAAAACGGAACCCTATTACTAAGCCTCCGCTGTCCGTCCGTCCGTCTGTCACAGGGCTGTATCTCAAGAACCGTAACAGGTAGGAAGCTGAAACTTTCACAGATTATGTATTTATTTTACCGCTATAACAACAAATAAGTAAAATTATAAAATAATAAAAATTAAAGGGGGGCATACAAAAAACGTGTTTTTTTGTGGTAAATCTTGTCCGATGGTACGGAACCCTTCGTGTGCAAGTCCGACTCGCACTTGGCCTGTTTTTATAAATATAATAATGTAGACTTGTAAAATTTATCAAGAATTGTCTTGCCATTCGTATCTTAAAGAATCAAAAGAGACATTGGTTTCTTTGTGTATTGAATATGTATGTACATGCAAAAAAATATCTGTAAATGTTTTATAAGCCCATATTTGAATGTTTTTCTTATGCCTATAAATATGTTTATTTTTAGGTCTATTTAATAATATACTTCTCTTATATTTTTTAAATTGATATGTTATGTCTTTTCATGCTTTATTCTCCTAAACTTCTACCCTGTTACTAAAAACCCAGATCATCGTCTGAATAGTTATACAATGTTTTGTCCTTTGCATTGACATGCAGTTTCGAATTGGAGAGAAAGGGACAAAAAAAACATGGTGTAAGTATTCAGATGATGATCTAGGTTGATTAGTAACAGGGCTTATGATGAATGCTATGGTTGAATCTTAGAATGCCTTATTACCTTATTTTTTTGCTTTCTGTAAGCATAATATAGCTTGCAATGAATATATTTCATCTCAATATTTTTTAGTAGATGTTGTGCAAACATTATTAATTAATATCATTATTTAAATGGTATTTTTTATGTGACTGGACATGGATGGCTAATACCACACCTTCTGTCATGGTATTAGCCTAACACACCACATGGGAACTAGGTGCCATGCCAGGACCTTCCTTATATTGCACGGCTACATTGAACTGGATGGAAAACACGGACAATTTTCATTGCCGCTTCGACCACCGTTCATTCAATGCGATGTTACCAACCCGGGCGGGATTAACCCTACCACCTAGTAAGTAAGGAAGGGGACCTACAGTTTAACGTGGAATCCGAACCACGGCCAGCCTCTCTCAACGGTCGAATGGTCACCCATCCAAGACCAGACCGGACCCAGCGTTGTTTAACTTCGGAGAGCGATCGCCGAAGTGTCGCGCCACTGGGCTATTGAGGCTGACAATTATTATTATTATATATATTATAGTATTATTATAATGGTATTAAATATTATTGCTGTCTCTACCGGCCGTGGTTCGGATTCCACGTAAAACTGGAGGTCCCATTCCTTACTGACTAAGGTGCTGGGCTGATCGTCGAAGCGGCAGTGAAAATTGTCCGTGTTTTCACTATGTGAGTTCAATGTAGCCGAGCAATATAAGGAAAGTCCTGGCATGGCACCTTGTTCCCATTTGGTGTGTTAAGCTAATATCTGACGGTCAGTTTGGTATTAGCCATCCATGTTCAATTACATAAAAAAAGTTATTATAAAAATACAATGTCACTTTTTGTGAATTTAAAGGAAATATCCTCGCTCAGATATTTATTTATTGAGCAATTTATTTTGTTTTCAGATTTAAGACCTAAGTCAAGCCTCATCGAAATGTTGCCCCACGACGCCCATGGGCTTTAGAATTTTCTCGTGGGCTGCTAAAACTATGCCGGCCGACCAGGTGCTTCTTCACACCATTTTAAAGGACCCCAGGTTCCACATTAGGGGAAACTCAGCAGGGAGTGGATTCCATAGCCAACTGACAATACAGAGGAAGGATTTCTTCTTCTTGTGCTTATTCGAAGATTGACGACAATAATTAGAAACACTTGAGAAACACAGAATGTTTCTTATACTTCTAATTATTATTTATTAAAATATATATACATACTTAAATTTTTAATATATACTTAAAATTTTGACTAGTATTACATTGACGATGGCACTATACACCAGATTTAGGTTAAGTTCAATATTCATAATTCAGAATCATAATCAGTGTTTTTTTTATATTTGTTTTTTTTTATATTTATTTTTTACGTTTCTCCTTATGTTTGCGAGCGGTGGCATTAATTAATCAACTACTTAAGTTTTAAACTTATTTTGTGACTGGCAAAATATGTTCTTATGTGCATGGAAGTATGCGACATTTATATTTTTGACATAGACCTAGCATAACGATTCTTGACATGTTTAAGTGTAGGTTACCTACCTATGAATGCAATAAAACAATACAATACAATACAATACAAAACTGTTTATTATTATCACATTTTTGCATCAGCTGATTCACGATATTCACCTTATTTATACATACTTTATATTAAATTAAGGATAGTCATGACAAGATTTACACCTTCCTACGAATGTAACGTTTCCTGTAAAACGATATAAAATTCCGATAACATTAATCCGTTTTCAGGCGTAATCAAAGTGTGTCGTGCGTTCGCTGCGATTTTCACGTGCAAGTATTTACATTTCCTGTTTGAATGAAATGTTCAGGAAAATTACATTGTTTTAAGATAACAATGTTTAAAATACGTGTCGTTATCATTAGTCAGTTTTATCGTATCCGAGTTATCTGTCAAAAAAAAAGTGTTTATGTTATATTCGGACCATTTCTATCTGTTATATAATTACAACGTTTAGTCGTAAAACTACTCTAAATTACGTCACAAACGGATAGATCCCCGGATTCGATAAAACTCAGTCAAGAATAACTACGAAAAAAACTTCACTGGTGTATACATATATATATGTGTCCACATTTATGAAATAAATAAACACTTAGATCAAAATGCTACTGCCAAACTTAGATTTTTGGTAGAACAGTTTAAGATATAGAACAAAGAAACCGCAACCATCTATTAAAAAATTTAAAAACAGATAATTTTGTATCCAATATGTCATATACATTGGCCCATAACCATGTATACACCCTGCTCCCTAAACTAGCCCGTAGGTAGACTGTACTATAGGAAGGGGGATCACATATAGAAATTACTAAACATAGTTGATAATACAATAATGATTGAATATAAGTATAATCTTTCCATATATGATTATTTATTATTATATGATGAGTACTACATGTAGTATGAAATTACTAACCAATCAATTTTGCTTTGATACAATTTCGTATCAATAATAACGAGGGCTCTATACACCCGAATTTTATTTTAGTTAAGTATTATTAGTTTCTCGGTATTGGTCAAAATCTCATACGGAAATATATTCTTTCTTTATTTATGGGGCTGCTCTCAAACCCAAGTCAGCTTTCGGTTCCATGGTTCGGATCCATGTCAAACTCTACTCGTCCCCTTCCCCTACTAGGTAGTCGAGTTAAGCCTACCCGGGTTTGTGGTTCGCATTGCCCGTTTGACCATCTTTTCAGGTCAAACAGGCAATGAAAAATCATCCGTGTCTTCCATCCAGTTCAATAAAAGATGTCTGGCATGTCATCTATTTCCCTATTGGTGTGTTTGGGTTATTTTAAAAACGTGAGTAAGGTATAAGCCATACATGCCCTATTACACTGTTTTAATAGGTAGATTATTATTTCTTTATTTTTCATATTATATAGCCCGTTAATGAGTAAATTCTTCAAAATAAAAATTATTTATTTTTATTGGACTTACTAAGGATTAATGTATGGTTAAACTGGACACACTTGTGCCGAGAAAACATTATTTTCGAAGATAAGAAGCATTGTGCGTCGTCCTGAAAATCCCGCGATAAGAAAAATCAGCACAACGCATGCGCAGAGCCGACGCGACGTAGCCCCAGTCAAGATACGCGCTTGAAAGGTGACATGGTAATCCTTGATGTGTAATCTGGTGGGCATGGGTGATTAGTATTTACCACGTGGGATATACCGAGCAACTCGTTACGTTCGTATTTACTTCGCGTAATTTGCCGACGTTACAGATTCTCCTAATATCAATGATAATATCATTGACATTCGATAAATTACGGTCGAAAATCCATTATTTGGAGATGGGTTGGAATAGCAAAGAAGTTTAGGGATTTTTTATTAAAACACAAACATATTAATTTATGAACCAAATATGAATATCTCCCTCTAACTTAACATAACGATTCCAACGTTGCTCCCTCAATTGGAAGCATCCTTGGTAATCGTTTGTGAAGTTAACTCGCTCAGCACCGTGGTTACAACTTCCTTAACCTTCTGTACGCCGCCATGAAGAGTTGAGGTGCATCTTCATCTTGGGGAGTAAGAAAGGTTGCAGGGGGCGATATCGGGGCTATAGAGGGCGGTGCGGCAACGATGGAATGTCTTTTTTCGACAAAAACTCAAAAAAACTCTCCCAAAATTGGATCAACAACACGTTGTTTGTCATGAGAGTAACTCATAAAAAGTTTTTTAAATGCAAAACACACTAAAAAACAAACGAAGCGCGCCATTCATTTTAAATTTCGAATCGAACGAAAGTAAAGACCACGCAGTGTTGCCAGTTCCCGAGTTATATATAAATTCCCGGGACATAATTACAAAACTGCGTCTGTAGTCCTTCCTTTAATACAAATCTTTAAAGGGTTATTTCATAGATATAAGATAAGTTATCAAAAAAATCGAAACGTAGGAACGTAGCTCTCAGGTTATTAATTCAATGTGCAAAATTCCAGATTTGTGTTTCTCAATTTGACTGAGGAAACGGGTACGAGTATGGAACTCGATCACCTCATTATCCTCTTAAATGATGTGACATCGATGGGCTCAAAAATGGCATGCTCTATTTTTCGGTCGAGTAAAGTATGGAAGCGTACTTGCAGTGTGTACTGAGCGCAGTGCTAGTCCCCACATCTGGCGCAGATATAAAATTTCCGAGACACGCCGCTCTAGAAAAAGCCCATAAATCTTCTGCTAGTAGACACTTACTCCGTCGCGCGGCGTCGCCAAATGTACGGCCGATGCAATGTTATTTGACATTTTTAATTATATGAATTCAGTGAAGTAAATAACATTTTCGAACATTTATTGAATACTATATCTTTCCTACAGTTAGTGTACAAGTTAAATTAGTATACATTAATTGGTATAGCATTAGTGAATGAACTTGTTTTTGAGATCTTTGAGTTTATAGCAATTATTTTATTCAAATAGTATTTATTCTTATTGATTTTGACGAATTAAATTTCGTATACGTTAAAATCACACACGATTTATTTCATTCAGTGAATGTATTGTGAGAAAAATTATACAAAATAAAAAGGAAACAGATTGATGGATATAACGTACGAAAAACCACACTTCATTTGCATAACGACAACGTTTTGTTTTATTTCATTTATTTTAACTTCTGTTCATTTATTATATCTTGTGTTTTGTCAGCCTCGGCAGCCCAGTGGTGCGACACCTTGTGTTTCGATAAGCAGGGTGAAGTTGTCTTCTAGGTGCGCGACCATTTTCAATCGTTGACGCTGGCCGTCGTTCGGATTCCACTAAAAGGTTAGGTCCCCCGATACTTACTAGGTGGTAGGGTTAATCACGCCCGGCTAGTACGATCGCATTGAATGAACGATGGTCGAAGCGGCAATAAATATTGTCAGTGTTTTCCACCCAGTTCAATGTAGCCCAGCAATAAAAGGAAGGTCCTGGCATGGCACCTAGTTGCCATGTGGTGTGAATGGCTAATATCTGAGTTTGGAAAATATTGGCTAATAAACATTGGTAAAAGCTGTCTTTTTATTAATGCCATGTTTGTATGTTTAATGCTTTTTTAACTACTGGAAAATAAATATTTCTTAAGTTTTTTTTTATTATAATCTGCAACTTTAGGGTTAGGGAAACGTTAGGGCCCTGAAGACGATTTTGCTAGTTTTATTCGCAGTCGGCGTACAAAATTGTGCCTTGGCCCATTGACAAAGAGAGCATTACTGCAAATTATCAAATCTCAGAACCCCGTTGACTTCACGAAAGTCTTAAATGTTTATATCCAGTAAAAAAAATACATTTTTTTCCCTAGCCACGCCCATCGAAACAGAGAAAGAAATCCGTCTCCTCACTCCTTTCGCCTGCCGAAACGAATGAATTACCCAACAACGGCGTGGGGCGTTTGTTAAATGGGGTGCTAAAGAGGCATACGTGTGACATATTGACGGGACAAAGGAACGAAGCTGCCGGTAGATGCGGGACATCTGTCAGCCTAGCCGACTCCTGCGCTGGAACAATTTATTGGGCACGCCTTGACTTTGTTTTATTGCTGGTTACCTATGTTGGCTCAGAGTGGAAGATACCACTTATATTTCTAATATTATGTAAATAGTCTTAAAAAAATTTGCTCATCATTTCAAGGGCCATTAAGTATTCAGAATATTTATATTGAAAATTATTTATTCAATTGAGCATTTTACAAGTGGTAAAAAAGTTAATCAATTTACCGTGGATTTTTATTTTTTAAATATATTTTTTAATACAATTTTAGTTTATAGATAATATTATTATATTTTAATTTAGTTTAGTTGTAGTTATAAAATATTGTATTCGATCCAATAAAAAATAAAAGTAATTTACTATTACATGACTGACTGACTGACTGACTGACTTTTACATACATTCAAATTATTTTATCATATCTATATTTTTTCCAATTATTTTAAAAACTTCAGCCATTGCATGCATCAATTTGTAATGGTTTCTGAATAAACCATTTTATTTAGTACACGCCATGCACTGCATCGTCGCCTCTACGCTTCCGCACTACTCTATACTAATCCGCGTTATTTTCAAAAATTATAAAAAAAATTAAGGCACTTTATTATTTGTATTGACTTCAAGGATAATTTCCCAAGTTAAAGACTGCTGGTGTATCCCGTACATTTTAAGATTTAAGTAATTGTAATTTTAAAAAATATCTGCAGCGGTGAATTCCTTTGTAAATAACATTAGATAAAGATAAATAACAATCCAACAAAAACAATGACCAAATATTTTCTATTTCGGAGGAAAAACATAAAATAAAATTACACCAAAAACATTCAAAGTCTATTATGAGGGGCTAATTTTGTTTTTTTTTAAATATTTTAAATAAAGAAAGTGTTCGATACAGATAATTCCCTTAAAGAAATGCAGATATTTAAACTTCACCTGTATATGGAGGATCTACTAACACAATCGTTGTGATAATAATTAAACTAACTATTTCCAAATGTTATATTGAGAAATCTTTCACAGAAAACCAAAATTTATCAAAATCGACTTAAATATCGAAATACTCTTTATATGTTAAATCTCATAACTTCGCACTTACGAAAACGTCTAAACGATTGACTGGATAAAATCACATTTAAGATAAAAAAAAGCGACAAGAATGTTCTCTTAGTTTGTTTGGGAACTGCCATGCTATGCCAATGGACACAGTATCTCGTCTCCGCCTTGCCGCCTCGAGCGGTGCAACACTGCGATGTAAGCGATATGGAGCAAAGAATTAAACGAGCTTTTCAGAGTTCCAGCGCCCTGAAAATTGATGGTTCTTTGTCTACGCCGACCGTTCCTGCCGATGCCCTCTGACTCCTGTCAAGCCGATCTTTGTCTCTCTTGGACTAATGATGTAGCTAATGTGTTGTGTTGGAATAATATGTGCAGGATGTTGCAACTGTCACTACATACAATTCGGGAAATGATTATTGGAATTGAAATAAAACTTTTTTCTGAATATTCTCGAAATAAAAAGTTAGACTTTCCATACAAATTAATTAATTAATTTAGTGTAATAAAAAAAAAATTAACAAAAAAAATAACCGACTTCAAGGAAAAAGCACTAAAAAGTAAAAAATAATTTTCATTTTTGTAGTTACGATTTCTGTTATTTTTTGAGTCGGCGTCAGCCGGGCACGCGCTGCGCCAATCAAGAGAACCTAACCTAACCTAACCTAACCTAACCTAACCTAACCTAACCTAACCTAACCTTGGCTGACACCGACTCAAAAAATAACAGAAATCGTAACTACAAAAATGAAAATTATTTTTTACTTTTTAGTGCTTTTTCCTTGAAGTCGGTTATTTTTTTTGTTAAATTTTTTTTTATTTGTTTATTTTTAGTGAATCTGAAGTACACTTACTAATTTGTACACGTCTTTTCCAATAAAAAAAGAATTATCGAAATCGGTTGGCGTTATATTGAGTTATTCGTTCATTTGTCGCGCAATCTTAATACAAATTTAAGACTTTTATGATTTTCTCATAGATATCATTGTCAGAACTTAACCAAATTAAAATGGGACCACTTGGGAAGCACTAGCTATCATTTAAAAAAATAATCATCAAAATCGGTTCACCCAGGCAAAAGTTATGAGGTAACAAACATAAAAAAAAAACAAAAAAAACAAAAAAAAAAAAAACATACAGACGAATTGATAACCTCCTCCTTTTTTGAAGTCGGTTAAAAATAATATAATGTTCAGTAAAAATGTAAGAACTTTGTATGTATTGGACATGCATGGCTAATATCCTTATTGATAAATTCTTATTGATGTATTTTAGGGTTCCGTTCATAAAACTAATAATAAATGTGATCACTTTGTTGTTCGTCTGTCTGTTCGTCAACATCCTTCTCGTCAGGAAAAGGAGCTGCAAAAACATAAAAAAACTGCACATATATTTTTATATAAAAATCTCGCCGTTCTGTTTCTGTAATCGGATCAAAATGTAATTATTTTCATTAAGGCGCCATACAAATGCACCTTTACACAAATGTAATAATATTTAGTAAAACGCCTCAGCAAGTCCAAATAGAACTTAAGACTGATGATGGATTGTTAATATTTTTTTGATTACATCATTATCAAATCTCATTATTTAATAATAAAGTTGATTTTTCACATTAGAAATCTGAAAGTAATGTGATTTCTAGATATAAGCAAAAACAGCATATACGCATAAACAAATAATTCTATAGATTTTTAGATTTCTACATTTAGTCAAAAAAGTTCGGAAATGGACACCGTTTCCGCAATGTATTTTGTATAGAAAAAGGAAACATACATTAACGAAAATAGGTTGATTCCTAGACAAGGAAGCATATATTCTAAGAATGATACTTCTTATCGTCAGACTTAGTTAGTTAACTTGGGGTGCCTGGTCTAACTTTGCGATTTGGCTAGTACCAGGGCCTTAAACTGTTAAATAAGTAAGTAATTGAAATGATTAATTCCACAACTAAGACTACGAATTACCTTCACTTCAGCAAATGTTTATCAATTCATACGAGCAAACCGAAAACAGTTCACAACATTAATTTTGTTTAATTATATTGTTCTTCCGGCATGGTATATAAATCACGCATCGCGATAAACGTGTTATTTCTTTTAAAAATTAAATCATATAACTATGTTAACACCATCTCAAGGCTGGCCATTAAAGGAAACTGCACGAATATTTAATAGCCTTAAAGTGTCATATTTATTTAAATGTGAAAAATACGGCTTTTAAGAGCTATAAGAGCTAATTAATCACAGTTCAATATGTATAATTGTGTGTGTCGCTACCGACTACTTCGTGTGTGAATTGGAGACTCGAATACTTGAATATCAAGGTGTCTGGGAAGCTTTTACAATTAGTAATATCTCTATTGGAATATTTAAATACAGTTTTCATTGAATTTTATAGCACGCAATTAATATTAGTCGCGTTGCGTTGGGCGGATGGGAGTATGATGCTGGCCGGACCATGGAAGACGTTTTTTATTGAACTAGACATGAATGGCTAATAGCACACCAAACACACTACATGGGAATAATGTGTTATTAAATATCCTTATTGCCATATTGGATACAAATGATTTAAAATACGAACAATGTTCATCGCCGCTTCGACCATATATCAATGTCCATTTGCGTAAACTTGAAAACCGGCCAAGTGCGAGTAGAACTCGCACACGATGGGTTCAAAACCATCTTACAACGTTGAACACACAAAATTCGTGTTTTTTCATGACTCTTTTATTTTTTATTTTACTTATTTGTTATTATAGCAGCAAAATAAATACACACTCTGTGAAAATTTCAGCTGCCTACCTGTTACGGTTCATTAGATACAGCCCTGTGACAGACGGACGGACGGACAGCGGATGCTTAGTAATAGGGTTCCGTTGGTGCTCTTTGGGTACGGAACCCTAAAACTGATCGTAGAAAACTTATATGAATACTGATTAAACTTGAAAAAGAAAGGGTGATGCCATGCTAGATGAAATTCATTTATTGATGTGATTTTGTGAGAGAAATGAAGTGGTGTATCAACGAATCCATGACTTCTGGCATGAAAGGCTATTCCCCGCGCAACTGAGCTGCAATCCGGTAATTTCAGTTCGATGTTATTTCGATGTTTAATATTAAATGACCAGCTAACCAGTCCTGCCACGTCAACGGACACAAGCCTGGATAGGCGTGGACTCATTGGCAGCAATCACAAAGAGCGTTGTTTTCGAGGTAAAAAAGGTCCGTTTCCCAACTCACGACAGCGTGATGTATCGGAACAGAGAGGCTGGCAACACCTCGCGTCGCGGATTGATATTCGAAACGTTAGCGTTCTGGTGTGACCAGAATAATTAATTAAGCGTGCCGAAGGTGCTAGAGACAAACTGATTTGTGCATCGGAAGGTTGACCATGTCACGATTTTTGCTTGTAATGTGCAGGCGAAACTGTTTGGTCATTAATTTCGTGATTATATTACCAAAATTACACGAAAGAGGTAATTTTTCAACAGCTACCAATCTCAAAGTTTTTTCTGCTAGGTAATAAAGTCAGAGTACATCAGCTGATTGAATGATGGGTGATTACTAATCACTGATTAAGGTGTCAGGATTAGGGATTTGATGTCTGATGAAGCAAATCACAATGAGGAAACAGTAAGAGTATATATGTGTCGCCGACATTGTCTGGGAAGACATTGACTGAGAAAATAGGTGCTTTCGCAGATTTGCTGTGTGGGTTCTGGCACGTAAAATAATACAATGATTCCCGTTCATGTCGCTGAAGATGACTTAGGGATTGGTCGTTCTTGGTCCGGATTGTACACGAAAGTGTAGGTCCCTTTCCTTACTTATAAGGTGGTAGCATCGCTTTGAATGAATTATGATCGAAGTGGGAATTAAAAGTGTCTGTTTTCTCAATCTACTTATTATTACTAGTGCTATTAACCATCCATACCCAGGTACAATAAAAACGGTTTTATGAGACCTTAACACTGTGTCATGGAGACGTAACACGTACACAAGTGAGGCAGCGTCTGTATAGGATACAGACTTATCGAACTTTGTTTTAAATACATTATAGCGACATGGATTTTTTTTGGAAACTAAAAACCGAATCTGAAAAAATATACTAAAACTAAGACTAAACAGAAATAATATAGTCTCTTGCATCCGTCTCCACACAAACGGCGGAAGAACCATTATAAAATTATAAAATTTAAGGCTCCAAAGAAAAACTGCTTTGTTTGCTTTGAGTTGCCGATAAAAAAAATTTTAAACTGACTTCGTGATAACTGCTAAACTAGGGGTGCAGATTACAAGTCTCGAAATTTAATTTGATGTGTTAACAACACCGAATTTCACATCCATGTGCTAAATCAAAGGCAGGACTACTTATGTTGTGTTTACTCTCGCTAGTACAATCTATATTACCAGTTTTAATTAAAACAATATGTTGTACAATCACCCATAGTATCAGCTTTTTTGTGATTAATTCATTGATGCAATGAATATGAATAACATAATTAAACAACAAATGTTTTGGCACATTTTCTCGAAAAGTCGAATGATAGCTAAGTATTGTGATTTACAAAAAATAAAACAAGCAGAATAATTATTAAAGGCCAACTTGCTACAAACAAGTAAATATAGTGCCTGTCATTATAAAACAGGTAAAAAATTAACTTTTCTAAAATTCTGAATGCTGAAAGACTTATGATCGTTTTTCCACATACATTTTTTTGCAAACGAAATTCATGTTTTTTTCTGCTACAATCACTAGTTATGGTCATAATGTATAAGATATGTATTTTATATTAAAATCGGAACTAGTTATTTTACATATAACATTCATAAACATCGTACAAATGCGTCGAAACGGACATTTAGTGTAAAATGAGTTTTCGACCGTCAAACCACATATGTGCTAACGAATACGTAGTTTTTCAATTAATTTGCAAACAATTTGTCTGATAAAATCCTTCTTCCGCATTGCGCGCCAGACATGAAAATATCATTAGACTTGCCTTTGTCATGGTAATATCATGGTTAAGTTTAGTCGTCAGCTTAGGATTTGAAAAGGATTGAGTCATTGTTGGATCGAAATATCGAAACATTAAATATAGAGGCGAGCTCGAAAACTTTTGGATTGAGTCGAACTTTAATTATTTATGGGCACAGGGCAAAATATATTAAATAAATCATAAAAACATAATCCTCCTTCTTGCGCCGTCGGGTAAATACATAAAGTTAATATTTTTAGTTCTTCATAATTAAAACCTTTTCATGTCATTTTCCAATGAGCCACCCTTAAAATAAGAATTAAGGTCAATAGGCAGACATTTTGCGAGAAATAATAGCTGCCGGAGTTATAAAGAAGGCAAGATTTTATAATCAAGTTAAAATCATGAAAATTCTATTGATCTCGACCAAAAACCACAAGTTAATTTCGCTTGGCTTATATTAAAATGTATTTTTTTCGAGTTCTATGGCAAATCGCAAATATCTCTGCTTCGGATGAATGTCACGACCAATACTTTTTCAGATTATTTTAGAAATCTGATTACAGTACCGATGTCTGATGAGAATTGCAATGTAGATGTCGCTAAAACTCGAATTAATGATCCCATATGGATTTAATGGATACCCATTAAATACAAAAACATATCAGGTTTTGATATCAATACGCATAATTAAACAATCCTTGATGTATACATATTAAGCTAATTTCTTATAAATTTTACATAAATACGATTACGCTTCTTTCTCGGAGAGGTAAGCAGAGATGATATATCGCTTTACAGTGCGATCGCTTCCTTTCCAGGATCTTATGGAATCTGACGTGGATGGCGAATACCACAAAATCTACCTTCATGATAATAGCCCAATACATAATATTCCCGAAATAATTAGGTGCCATGCCATGACCTTAAATTTAGGGCAACGGCTACGTTAAACTGGTGTGATCTAGTAGGGAATGGGTACTCACAGTTGAATGGATTCCGAACCATAGAACAGTTCGCATTCGTGACGATATGCACTTTCCCAACTCTGAAAGATAAATTAAGTGGTCCATGAACGGCCGGGATTGGAGTGCATGACCACTGGCATGCAAAGCAAGTCTACGAACGATGTGATTTTGACTTGTCCAAGTAAAAATTACCTACCTAAGGACCAGTGAATATCAATGCAAAGGACTATTGAATACAGTAAGCAAAAGATATACATATTTTTTATATTTTATACTACTGGTGTTACGAATCGGACACGAAGATCGGCGAATCGGACCGCAATTTTTCAATCCAAATATTTAAATTAATTTGTGTACAGACAGCTCGACGTTTATTAGTGGGCAGTTTATTAAACTGGTAACTAGGTCATTAGTTACGGCAAATTATTTCGAACACAACATACGACGAAGTAAAGAAATAAATCAATGCAAGGTTAGACAAATTGTTTGAGAACCACACCCGCGTCCACAACACAGCTCATTAGTAGATGTCCCTAGCAGCAGGTCATCATATTTTAGGCGGGTCGAGGGTCACACATGCTGCGTGGACCCGCCTGACTATTTCGAAATTATATTTTGGTTAGCGAGATCGATCTAACTCCAGAACAATATGGGTGTTACAGTTAAATCATATGTTGACAAATACAGGGTGTAAACGACAGTCCGATCCTACATAATCAATATTCGATATTGAGCACATTTTTCATGTTTTTATTTTATTTTTGAATCGGTAAAAATGGCTTTAAAAATTATAAATTTTTAAATGTATGGAAAGTATACTGATCCGACAATTTTTACTTGTAACTATCTCGTAAGTTACTGGTCACATTTTAATGAGGTTGTCACCATTTTAAGATAAAGCGTCGAAAACTTCACAACCTTAAAAAAAGGATCGGACGGTCGCATTTTCCCTTTACACGTACCATTAAATCCTTTCACTGGATGGATGCAATTGCAATGATATTAGCTCCATTAGTACGATAACAGCATACTCCTTTCGCTTCTTCTACAGATATGGAGTATTTTGAAATTACTCTCGTTCTCCCTCTCCTCCCCTCGGGGCCAGATTAATCCTGCCACCTGATAAGGAAAGGGGCGTACAGTTTTCTGTACCCCAACAACGAACGATAAATACATTAATCGCCCTTACGATAGACGAGCATATGACCCGTTTCGGTCCCGGTTTTTCATTATTCGTTAGTTAGTGTTTCATTATTCAATATAAAAAAAACCTATAGTTAGGATTTATGCTGGCTTTTAGGAGCCTATGAACGAGTGGGACCGCATTGTCCTTGGCAATGCTGTTCAATACGAAGCTTGTTTGTAACACGATCGTTCATACACATTTTCTGCTCAGACTGATATGATATGTTGATTGGATGTTTTAAATTTTCGTTGACAAGAATGTAAATATTATATTCGATTTTTCTCCAAATATGCAAAGGTTAACATAATTTTCCTTCCAGTCCTTTAAAACCGACATTTTTTTTTCTTTAACTGGACATGGATGGAACTGAACGTCAGATATTAGGCTAAGACACCACATGGGAACTAGGTGCCATGCCAGGATCTTCCTTATATTGCTCGGCTAAATTGAACTGGATAAAAAACACGGACAATTTTAATTGTACCTAGTAACTAAAGAAGGGGATCTACAGTTTTACGTGGTATCCGTACCACTGCAAATTTTTGTGTCTTATATAAATTGATATTTTTTTGTTACAGTCTTGCGGTATGCTTACATCGATGGTGAGTTGCGACTTAGAGTAAAGAGGCGCGGCTACAGACATCAACAGAAGCTTCTAAAATTACATGAATAAAGAAAAGTTTCAATTTACGATGATTTAAAAAGCAAATTAGCATAATAATAAAGGCCGCACATATTTCTTAATTTGTTGCATGGTTACTTTAAGGTTTTTCTAAAACGTTTATTTTGTAATGGTTATCTAATTGTCACTTCGCGTTAAGGTCCATCTGTCAAGGACTGAAACTTTGTTATTATCAAAAACATCCACTTATTTTGACTTATCTATTAAGAAAACTGTCATTCATCTCTTCGTCTTTGGATTAAAGAAAACATAAAATAAACATTTTATTTTGACGCTTAGCGGCTACAATGCATCATTTAATCCGATTTTAAAAGTTAGTACAAACAATTAGATCAGTGCGCACATATTGACTTTAAACCGATATTAGATAAATAGATAATGTTCTGCTATTATCAAAACATTTCATTACAATGGTATGCAATGTATATAAATGCCTGTTTGACCTGAAATTAATGTGAAAGTGGTATAATATCGTTGAAAACATCTAATTTAATATTTGCTCGCCATCGGGAAAATATTTAAAATAAAACAAATCACATAAATACGTACATACCTTCACACCGCTTTCCTGGAGGGGCAGGCTGAGGTTACAGAGCACAATACGCTACGATCACAGCTTAATCTACAGAAATACATCAGGCATTTCGAAATTCGTCAGTTAAATTAACACCGCCTACTTTCCTCAATGAATGCATTTCTACTGCATTTTTTCTACATTCCCGCCTTTTCTGCTATGCCCAATTCGGCACCAGTACACAGTTATGAATCGCCATCCTAGTTGTAGGCGTATTTATTAAAGGATTTTTTAACGCTTACTCTTCTTTCAATATCCTGACCACACTTTCCATCGCGGGAAAACATACTTCCTAGACAAACAAACTCACATTATACCCTGCCATTGCTTCGGCTCGCTAGTTCTAATTTTCATACCGAGTTCATTGCACGCATTATTCATGGAAGACATTATCAGGTGCAGTTCTACCACCGTTCAAGCCATTAGGATATCATCGTCAGCATACAGACTGCATCTAATAAGTATTTCCTACATTCGTACTCCTTGATCACCGTCTTTCAACTCAGTCAGACATCTGTCCATGGCCAGATTGAACAACCAAGCTGACATCACACACCCCTACAGTCGTTGAGTGTACCATTTAACTTCACGCAGGCACCGACCACATGGAGGGACTTGAGCACTTGCACAAGGTGGTTGCTTACGCCATTAAATGCCAGAGTTGTCCACAATCAGTCCCTCATAGGTTTTTTCTATGTCCACGAATGGACAGAAAACTTTCGCAAGGACTTTTTCAATGAGCAGCAAAAAACCTGATGTGTAACATCCTTTCCTACTTCTAAATCCCGCTTGAGCATCCCAAATCTTACTCCCAGTCACTTTTTTCACTCTTTCTATCGGAAAGTACATACAGTTTACCAACTGAGCTGATCAAACTGATGACTCTGTGGTTTTTACATTTTTGTTGCGATCCTTTTCCTTTGTATAGTGGGGCATTAACAGCTGTTCACTAACTGTGAGGCACGTGTTAAAAAGGTAGGGCAACTTTTGGGGATTTAAATTACCACCAAATCTGAAAAAAATAGTAGCAACCCTCTTGCTGCATCCTTGCTTGGCTTATACTATTCAAAGCTTTTCTTCTACTTTATTTCACTTTATTCCTCAGAATTCATGATATTCTGATAATAAAAATGTTCCATTTCAATAGTTATAAATAACACATTGGGGTGACTCATGACACTATAGATTTGGTGAACTATGAAATGCACTCCTTGCCGACGTATTTCCCCCGAACTACAACCTGTCGAGTTAGCCCGACCATACAACCCGCATGGTTTTCGCAGCCCCACATAAACCGTTTTGTGGTTTAGACTTACAAGAAGCCACCGTTAATAAAATGCCGCACCCATGGAACTGTTAACTGTTAACTCGCTAACGATAAAATATGCCAAACTCCTATGGATGATGAGTAAACAACAATAAAGAAAAAGACTAACTACAAAGCAAAATAGGACAAATATTCGGACACATGGCTCCCAGTTGGTTTTTTGTTTTGTTTCAATCCAGGATCCCGTCTATTTAATACAGTATATATAACTATTCAACAATTTCCGACTATATCACGAGTGGCTCTGCCAAGCCGCCACACATAAATCTTCTTTGTTAGAGAACTAATGTCATTATCGCGTCACGCCTCAGCGAGCGCGAGCGAACAGAACCAATAGACCAGAAGTAGAGTAGGAGCACCACACAAATATGGCCAAGGTTCTACCGTGTTAGACATGCATGTGTTGAAAAATTTCATGTTCTTGTACTTATACATATCCCCCATATTCGTGTATGAATTACAGTTCTAGTAATGCATGACATTATATTATTGATTTTTTTGCATACATATGCAAGGAGTATGTGGGTAGCAGAAATCGTACAGCACCATCCACCAGTACTTAATCAGAGGGTACTTCTTTTTGTCTTCTTATATATCTTAGGATAGAAAATTCAAAAATTTTTTTCATTCCTGCTTTGATTATCCAATGCGATGGTACCAACCCGGCCGGCTAACCTATCACCTAGTAAGATAGCTACAGTATCACATGGATTCCTAATCATCGAACAGCTCAAATTCATGGCGAAATAAAGAACAGAAAGTTTTGCATTACCGAAGCGCGAATGAAACCGATGGCCTCTGGCATGAAAAAAAACCCCCGCGCCCCTTACCTATGAGCTGCTCAATGCGGCAACAAAATCACCTCAAGCCGCCTCTACCCTAGTTAATTTCGGAAGCTCTATGGCGCAGTAGCTAGCCTGCGATAGTATCAGTGACTTCAATTTGATCAAAATCGTCGGCTTTATAATCCCTAATGAATACGTGGCTTCTGCCTGCTACCGAGCCACAGATACACCGCTAGCAGCCCGCTTGGGCGCAGATGCTGCAAGTATTCAAGTTTGATGCCAGTTGCGCAGTTTAAACAAAAAAACAGATAATATGTCTATGATATTCTATAATAGTGCAGTTAACCATCTAAAACATTTGCATCATACTTTTAAGATTATCGCGGTCGTAAGAAATATTTGAAAAATGCTACGGCTTTTCACGCGGCAGGAAGAGACGTTTCAAGCTAATCATTCAGCCCGTTCTCAAGGCGGCATCCGCCACGTTCGTCCAGTCGTCTGCTGCGTTCGAACGTGAACCGCCGCGTGAAAAGCCGTAACATTTTTAAAACACATTTAAATCATCGCTATAGTATCACAAATTACTTAGATTGATTTATAACTGTATATTTCTACGATCGCTCAACGCGAAGAAGGCCGGAAATTCACTAATTCACTTTCGACATTCTCAAAAGTAGAGCCAATATGCCGAGGTATTTCCCCCAAAGATCAACCTGGGGTAATTCAAACATAGCATGATGAAGCAGCTGGCCAACCGGTATCGCAGTCCCCGTGTAAGTTTAAAAACCCCTGAGCATCGTCGGGCAAATCTTTTATCCCTCACATCGCCTGCCGTTGAACCGATGCCCGATGGAGCCGATGAGTCTGGAGTGTAGACTCGTTTGACACACCACCTGTTGGCTGGCTGGGTAGGGCAAGTGATCGAGCGAAATGACGCGCGTTGGGGGAGTCCTACGTTCAGCAGTATATGATGATGATGATATTATTATTTTATGTAATTATTGTCGACCAAATGCACAGATTAAGGCCAAGGCAATCGATAAGATATTATAAAATCGAAATCATACAAATGACACTATATTCTTTTGTCTACACCTCCGGAAAATAGCATAATCATGGCAGTTTCGGTTTATTTTTTATTTTTTATGTACCTGTCCAGAATAATCGTATTCTCATCGCGACGTATTCGTTCTCCCTATCCCTGAATAGAATTGGATAGAACATAATAGCCATATTTATTTTCACCCCGACCATATGATAAACATATTTCCAACACAAATTGAATGCAGATGGATTACTCTTTTACAATTAACAACAGCAATTAAAATGATTGATTTTGTAATTACATTGTTTTAACACAATGACTCTACATAGAGCTACAATCAGATCAATGATTGGAAAAGGTTTTAGAACGACATCTACATTGAATGACATGAAAAAAAAAATCCAAAAAATTGTTGCCTGAAGCAGGGTAGCGAGTTCGTTTATTAACTTAGACAAGTACACATGCCTTAAATTCCGTCGGGGTCTTCGCTTTTAAAAACCGTGTAAAAAATACAAATATTGGAGAATTCTGACTGTGTTCGTGGCAAAGCCGGGCCTCATAGAGGTGGGGCGTGAAGATACGGCTGCTGCGCGTGGGTGGAGCGGTCCGTACAAATTAATTAGCTTTTGTTGAATTGGGAGCGCTGCCGGCAGCAGAGCGCGGCGTATAAGCAAACATTTTCGAATCCTTTATATCGAATGCACCATTATCATTTGCTTGAAAATGTTGAGTGATCAAGCCTTTTCTCGTCTAACTATCCTACGTGAAAGTAAGAGAAAACTGCAAATTCCTTAACTAACCAGCAAGTGCATTTTGGTCATGAATTGACAAGTTCACCATACAATATTAATTGCCAGTGAAGAGCGAGATTTACATTAGAAGTGTTGGAGTTCGTTTTGTAAAGCAGTTTTTTATCCGATTAGAGATTGTTTTATGCGACCTGACACGGATGGCTAATACCACACAACTACCGTTATGATATTAGGAGGAATTAGGTACCATGCCAGGACCTTCCCTTTATGAGCACGGCTACATTGACCTGGATAGAAAACACGGACAATTGTTCATTGCCGCTTCGACCATCTTTTCATCCAATGCGATGGTACCAACCCGGACAGACTTAAACTCTACCACCTAGTAGGGGAAGGGGACCTACAGTTTTAGATGGATTCCGAACCATGGAGCAGAATGCGAATTCGTGACGAAATGCACTTATCGAACTCGGAAAGAGAAAGACAGTGGTGCATGTCGGAATTGAACCCAGGCCTCTGGTACGCTAGGCCAGTCCCCGCGCCACTAGGCTACGAGCCGCTCAAAAAATATACAACTTATAGATAAGGTCGGTGATAGAGTACTATAGCCACATTTGTGAAGGTAGTCCTCAGTACCTGCTGACGTCCACGCAACGCCGAGCGGACCGTATTGTTGGTGACCTACACACCGTTGGCCTGGAGTCCTTGAGCCACAGACGGTTTGTAGGGTCGCTCAGGCTGTTTTATAGGACTATTATGGACTTCGCTTTGCGAAACTTGCATCCCTTATTCCACCCCATCCAAACTATACCCGGAGCACCCATCGCATATAGCACCCCGGGTTGGACATTAGGCTTTTGATAACGAACCGTTTCTAAAACATATTTCTCGGCCGCACCGCCAGGTTATGGAACTTTCTGCCGGCGGGTGTCTTTCCTCAAACCAGTAACCTAGGAGTCTTCAAACCGCAAATCTACTGGTATGATGCCTCGCTGTTTGATGTTTCGCGATGTGAGTCGGATTAGACTTTTCTGAGTATCTTTTGTCTCTCTGCACAGCCACTCTTAGCGGTTTTTCATAAATTTAAGTTAATACAGCGTATAACATTATAACATCATATTTATATCATATATCATACTTTTTAGCTGGCAAGCAACTTAGTATTATCTGCTCAATTCTTATGTTCTCTTAAGTTCCAACGATATAATGTAAGAACTGCACAGTAATACCAAATTAAATGCAACAAATTCTGCACAGCATTCCATATTGCGCGTCCCGCTTTCGTAATCGAACCTTCCTTATTCCTTCCTTATTCGATCAATTACAAATTCAACAGTATGCACACCAAACAGCTCCCACTACACCTCTGGAATCACACTACATACTTCATGCCGGGAGGGAGTGATGTGAGAGAGGAAAGATGGGAACATCTGTGTGATGGATGCGGAAGGCGAATGATCTATAAATCTCCCGACCCTCTCAAGTATTCGAGTGGGGTTGGGTGTGTTGATCTTTGCTCCGATTGCATTTTCAAATTAGTTTAGGTATCCGGCTCCGCTCTGATTAGTGTTGTACTGGAGAAACAAAAAAACATCTCTCGAACACCCAATTTTCATCGCAACCGAAGGAATGGTATAGCATCGCACACAGGTAATCAATCAATCAAGGTCTCAAGGTATCAAGGTCCTGGTAACTTCTTTGTAAGTGTTAATTAATCAATTAATAACGTCCAGGCTGGTACCTTAGCTTTGAATGAAAAATATGTTTTTGCTATAGCTGTACACGGAAGTATGGTGTCTGCTGATGATATCTGATGTCATGATACTATCCCATCATACCACATCGAACCTTCTTATATTGCACGTCTACTTTTAACTGCATGAAAATTCCGGAGCGTTTTCAATGCCGTTTCAAATATCGTATTGAAGGAAATGCGATGGTACCAACCCGGGCGGCATTGACCTTACCATCTAGTACATTCTTACGTGGAATCTGAACCACTGAAGGCATGTCATGCACGGTAAGAAATGCAAAATGCCATACACTTGAATAAAAATCTCCATTTTACCTAGTCAAAATATAATCTTAGTTTATGTGATCTTATTTTGCAGTCAACTGCGTATATATAAAAAATATAAAGATATTTTAAAAAGCACCCCTAAATCTATCAAAGTTAGCTTTTTAATTATATTTCTTGTCATTCAACATACGGAAATATATTTTTTCAGTAATATTATCCTATTCAAATGACCGATCCCTCTAACTTTCAACACTGAAAGAAATGAGATAACTGTCATTGAAAGACATCGGTGAGACATTGTTATTTCTCCGTGTCTTTGTTGTATGCGCTGTGAAAAATGCTCCCATTAATAACTCTAATGTCCTATTTACTCAGCGTCATTGTGATAAAGTTAGGATAAGACACACATATTCTAATACATGCAGGCATTGGTGAAACCAATTGCCTCTTAACACAAGGGAAAGTGCTTCTTTGTATATTTTACAAGCTTTTGGTTTTATCCTGAACCGATTGAGCTGATGTTTTGCATACACGCTTGTTTGGATAACAATGCTACGTAAGTGACTTCATTTTAAATCCAATATGGCGGTCTTGTAAAAATGGCAGGTATCAAATGAAAAAGTTCGCTGAGAATATGCGAAAAATAAAACGACGTCTTTTAATTTTGTGTTATAATTATTTGTTTGCTACGTTCTTGACGTGCAATAACCACAAATGTAATCTGTGCACGTTCATTGGGAGATATTTATCATATCATAACATTCTTATTTATTGATAAGTTTTTTTTTCTCATTTTATGGTTTATGTCCGATTATGGCTTCGATTTAATTAATATAACGTTTGATTTACCTGTTAATATTTGCTTTAATGTATTTTGCTATGTTACCACGTCAACGTTATGATATAGGCCCAACACACCTCATTTCCGAACCCATTACCTCTGGCACGAGAAGCAAGTCCCCGCGGTCCAGAGCTACGAGCTGATCGAAGAATTGCCCTTGGCAATAACCTCGCCCTTTGCATCTTCTTATATTATTTTCATATCATCGTTTTCTTTATTTACATTGGTTTCGGAAAGTATAATTTTAATACAATTTATAGTATAGTAAGTAGTAGGATTCATAATCTAATTTAAATCATTAATATATATATATTTTTTTCAAATATACCTGAGTTTTTAAATAAATTTACTTTTATTAATTCAAGTCCTGATGGAAATTAATTTTATCTATCAGGGTGACTGTTCTTCTCAGAAGCAAAGCAAACTCTACTTATATGCCAGCCTATTCTACTCAGAACAGTTACTACGCCTACTCAGACGTGACATGGTCGTTAACATGTACCTTAGATAACATATCTTGAGGATTATAAAATTATAATAATCCTTGTAGCACGGATTTTGCTTAATGTCAACACAGCAATTAGCTACCGTTAAAAAACTGGCCGTTTTTAGGGTTCCGTACCCAAAGGGTGCCAACGGAACCCTATTACTAAGCCTCCGCAGACCGTCCATCCGTCCGTCCGTCCGCCCGCCCGCCCGTCCGTCCGCCCGCCCGTCCGTCCGTCCGTCCGTCCGTCCGTCCGTCTGTCACAGGGCTGTATCTCATGAACCATAATAGGTAGGAAGCTGAAATTTTCACAGAGTGTTTATATATTTTGCCATTATAACAACATTAAAAAAATAGAAAAAAGGGGGCTCCCATACAAAAAAAAGGTGATTTTTTGGTGTTAAATCTTGTCCGATTGTACGGAACCTTTGTGTGCGAGTCCCACTCGCACTTGGCCGGTTTTTGTACACCCTTTGATAATTTAAATAATAATAAAGTCTAACTTATTTTTTATTTAACTGGACATTTAGGCTGATATTACCTTTTTTTCTTTATACTTTAAACGTGGCACATGGCGCACGCAAGGACTTAACAAAAAAGGCGCCCGACGATGCCCAGGGCCAGCGAAAACCATGCCCATGCCTGCCGGCCAGGCGCTTCTTCACGTTTGAAGGACTCCAGGTAGTACTTTGAGTCTATTCCATAGTTCACCGACCCTATAGATATCTAGAGGATCGGTGATTCTTATTTTGGAAAGGCCGACAGTGAATGGGCGCATTCCCTGCCTGTTCCGCGGTGTGCCGTGGCACTGGTGATGACCTACTGTCATGAAATTAGCCCAACACACCACAGAGAAATCAAGTGCCTTGCAAGGACCTTCTTTAATATAACTTATGTTTTTTCATTATAAACACGGACAATTTTCATTGCCGCTTCGATCATCGTTCATTCAAGCTATGGTACCAACCTAGGCGGGATTAACCCTGCCTACGAACTAAAGTTTACGAATGAGGAATCCCCTAGTCGCTTCTTACGATCATGAACGGGAAGAAATGCAGAAGACCCAATTGGATTCTTATTTTAAGGCCGGAATGCATACGGCACAAGTCACATTCTTTAATTGCTACAATTCTTTATTATTTTTATCAATTATCTTAAAATTTTGTAACAATAACAGAATGTTATCATTTATTAATTTTAATGCTGATATTGGAAAAGAGTTTCACTGGGGAATCGAAAAATAAGCTGTGATACGCGTGCGTCATTGCGTGCATAGTGGAATAAATCACTCCGCTGCATGTTGGGATATGTAGTACATCTGTCATGTTCTCTAAGAATGCATTAGACGACTTCTTCGCGGCACTAAGATAAATAAAAGGGACTTAGTTACTACTAGTAGTTACTAGTTGTTAGTGTTATGAACATTTGTTAATTTTGGCCTCTTTTGATCACTTTAACTTATAATTTTTTAATAATACTTTTCCATTGAATGTTACCATCTTAACAGGAATCCACTCTGCAAATGTCACGTTCTAATGTTCATAGATTCTGGAGATTTCTGCATGAGTGTGTATGTGGTTTTCACTCGTCTATTTTGGCCTCTTTTACTACCTTAAAAGTCTAATTTAGAAAAATCCTTTCTTAGGAAGCATTCTCATCAAAAAAAGTACGTACTTTTAAAATTGCAGAGACTAATGACTAAGTAATGTCAATTGTAATATAATGCGTAACGCTATAGGCGCTATGGTAATGTTAACTTTGAGTGAGGATTTTTATTGTTAATCTATTCGCCGGAAACGCGACCTGTACTCTACTACACTAACGCTGCCGCAGCCGCCTCCACTGAATCTCTACCCCCGCACGCGTCTCATATCAAACTACTGATAACGTTAGTAAGTGTCCTGCGGCATGTGTACACACAGCGTCCTGTTTGTTCTCCGACATACACATGTCATGTCAAATACAAATGTGACATATATAATGTGATAAACATGAATCCTATCAAAATTAAATCAATAAAAAATTAAGCCAAGTCTCGTAACGCCAAGTTTAAAGCAAGGCTCTCTTGATACATGATATGTTTTTGATGCCAATTCACTTATTCAGAGTCCTAAATTTTTTCCCTCAAACTATACAGTAATGTTTTATATGAATTGATCACCAAATAGTTCTACCACCTACCACTATATTAAACATATTATTTCTCCTAGATGGCTTGTCATAGCTTATTTCTATTTACTAGAATTCCTTAAGCGAAATTAGATTCCTGATCCTGTCCTACCCGCACTCCTTGCTCCTCCAGAAGTCCTGGCACCGAAGCAAGCCATCGCAGCTCGCCTCATACATTCCTTCATAAAAAAACGGCTAAGCCGTAATTTTTCGCTTGTAGATCCTGAAGATTTTTTTGAATTTGTAAAGTTTTTTTATAGTAATATAGGATTTTAAATTAAATATTATTACCAACCATTTTGGTTTATATAATTGAATATGGCGAGCTTATAGATGGTTGCTGTGCACGAATATGCGACCGACGACGCGTGCGTCGACAATATGAAGAATAGTTGACACATTAAACTGACAACATGCGTTGGTTCCGGAAGATGTCATCTGTATCAATTTCGACAGCATTACCGCTCAATATAACTAGTATACATTTTATAATACTAAGATACGTATGTACACACGAGAAGAAGAAAAGCAGCAACTTTCCAAACTCAAGCATCAAGAAACACACTATAAATGCGGCACGCCTACTAGTGGTCATTACAGCTGTGATGGCTCGTCACAGAATAAGTAATAGTGTCGCGTGTCGGTAACCATAAGTTCGTGAAGCAATGCAGCTATTTCCTATTAATATGCAGTTTACCAAACAATAATTGGGAATAATTGCAATACCACAAAAGGTTCGGAAAGCAGGTAAAAGTACTAGTAAAAGAACGTTAAAAGTATCCGGGAAACGGATTCTAGGTAGAACGACAGGTTCCCTTCCTTACTTACTAGGCGGTAGGGTTAATCCCGTTGTCGCATTCAATGAATGATGGTTGAAGCGGCAATAAAAAATGTCCAAGTTTTCCATTCAGTTCAATGAAAGTTCTGGCATAGCACCTAGTTTCCATCGAGGTGAAACAATTCAGGGCGCGGTCGAGTTCTGGATGTGTGATAGTTTTAGGCCAGTTTTTTTCAAAGTGGTCGGTTGGGGGGCGCTAGAGGTCTACAGGGAGGTGGTAAATAGCTCAGAGGAAATTGGGGGGCGTTGAAGCGCTTTAAAGGCTTTTTTTAAGTAGTACAAACAAAAATTAAAGAAGAAGACAACACGCAATTGCAACCAATTACATCACAAAAGGATCACAATAAACTTTGATTTGAAGTGGGAACCTCTTATCACTCAAATTGTGAAAAAACCAACTATCTTATGTACCTACTTAAAAAGGCGTTTCATATGCTGACTCCAAAAGTTATGCTCAAAATATATAAAACATTCTGGAATATGGATCTGGCAACCCTACTTTGCCAAAGACATCAAGCAGTTAGATGGGTACAAGATCCTCCTTGAGATTCGTAACCTGAGCTACGAAGAGAGACTTGAAGCTCTAAACCTGCCTACTCTGGAGTTACGCCATGAGACCTAATCGAAGTTTACAAAATTCTCACCTTTAATACGACTGCCTAGAACTAAATGAAATATTTGCACGCAACCAAAATGTTCATCTTCGAAGATACAACATTAAACTGCAAGTCACGGCCACTAGAACGAATGCTCGCAAAAACTACATATCCAACCGAGTAGTAGAGGCATCTCTTTCTCAGGTAATATAAATTGGAAGTCTACAAATGTTAAAATACTAGAAGGCACTATGCAAGTCCGAAGTTATGCTAGTATTGCGCCCCGCTGAAGGTTTTCATAAAAACCAGACATGTGCGAACATGGCCCACGCACTGAGGGTTTTAACAAAAATGTTAGATTATAGATAGTTCGTCCATCACTGGTATTTTAATGTGATATAACTTTAACGATTGTTGGATTTTTTCATTTATTTGTTCATGGTCAACGGAAAGTACCGTTTAGGTTTTGATGTATTTGCGTCTGTCAAAATTTGCGACATAAATAGCTGTTGGTTAGACCATAATGTCTTCGCGTAATCTATGGCTGTGTGGTTCTATGTAATGTGCATGACCCTAGTCCTATCCTTGTTCCCCGCATACACATGTCCCTCTCTCTCTTTCACCTGAAGATTGACAGCGGCTGCAGAATAAGCTGAAAGGCCCAGCTTTCATTGCAATTTTTGATACTGCGATGCACGGACACCCCATGTCATCTTAGCACCGGTTCCCGCCAAAACTATCTCGCCGCCGCCGGGTCCTTAGGTACCTAGGAGTACCTCGCCAGCACCGCGTGTGCTCGAAACCTACGAACAATCCAAAGGACTTTCTGTGCTCTTCATCGTTAAGGACGCAGAATTCCTGAACCGCATCCTGTGGGAGAAGGAGTAGCGAGGTGGCCACCCGCACGCGTCTGGAAGTCTCCATCGTGGTGAGCCGTCCCATCTTCTTTTATCCTAACCCCTAGAAGATTGTGCATTGCATGGGACCACGTACCATTTCTTTTTGCGAACCTATATAGGCCTCCATTTTACAAAACCTTTACAAAAAACAAAGCGACATACCCGCGCCTCCAGCTGTAGTTTTTATTGAGTTGATTTAGAAACTTGATTTTTTAGACTTTTTAATTTGATATTAATTTCAACTTGGTGTACGTGAAGTGGAAAGATAGTCTAATAGACAGTTTTGTGGCTTAAACCACACCACTACTGTAATGATATAAGCCGAAAATTAGGACCCATGTAAAGACCTTTCCTTTATGAGCACGGCTACACTGAACTGGATGGAAAACACGTAAATTTGCCGCTTTGACCCTCTTTTCATTCGATGCAATGTACCAAACCGTTGGGGCTTAAACTTTACCACCTTTTAGGGGAAGGGTACCTACAGTTTTACATGTATTCTGAACCATCGAGCAGCATTCGTGGCAAAAAATGCACTTATCCAACTCAGAAAGAGAAAGAAAGTGGTGCATGAACGGGTCGAGGATTTGAACCCAGACCTCTGGTATGCTAGGCGAGTCCTCGCGCCACTAGACTACGAGCCGCTCAAAAGACGCTCCGATAGACGGATGGACTACGAAGTGAACCTATTACGGTAACCTTTTTAGGGTTCCGTACCCAAAGGATGCCAACGGAACCCTATTACTAAGCCTCCGCTGTCCGTCCGTCCGTCCGTCCGTCCGTCCGTCCGTCCTTCCGTCCGTCACAGGGCTTTATCTCATGAACCGTAATAGGTAGTCAGCTAGTATGTTCACACAGTGTGTATTTATTTTGCCGCTGCAACAACAAATAGGTAACATTAAAAAATAAAGGTGGCCCCCATATCAAAAACGTGAATGTTTGTGTTAAATTTTGTACGATGGTACGGAACCCTTCGCGTGCGAGTTCGCCACGCACTTGGTCGGTTTTTTCTTTCAGGAAATGCTTTATTCAAAGTAAGCGAAACATTAAAACGCTAATATGCTTTCGTACCTTGAACATGCAACATGACAGTTGCTTTCTGCCAACGACTCTACATTGCCGAAAGCCATTATCTATTCATCACGACTCGGTCGGCTATCGCCAAAGAAGAGCCCACCTGCTTCCACATGCGTAGCCATACTGCCGCCGGCGCTGAACCACGCCGAACGCTTGCGAATGTGAGGTATGTCGCGGCGCATTAGGTATGCGCTTGCGCATACATCAGCATTAGCGAACCGTTCGCGCACTTGGATGGCGGACCTACCCGTTGTATCTATGGACAAGCCCCTTCCATTGGACATTCACCATCTGTTGGACATGAACTAGCAGATTGGCGGTTTCAGCTCTTGTAGGGCAGTTAATAACGGCCCGTCTTTGCATGTAAACTCTAATTATAAATATTTTGTATTTATAATAATCAAAATAATCATAAAGTCCATTGAATAGTAAAAAGTTAATTTTTAAAAATGATTTTAAAAAATTACTTTTATCAAAAAAATTGTTGTTGTAAATTTGTAAATTTACATACTTATTTTAATCATGGCAATTATTTTATGTGTACTTATCAATAGCATTTTATTGATGGATTTGGCCGTTTTTTATTGAAAGCAAGTGTTTTTGTGAAAAATTTAGTTTATTTTAATTGATTTTACAAAAGGGTAATGTTTCCATAAAAAATATGTTATGTAGTTGCAATTTTTACTGTAGTTTACTTACTGACTTAGGAACAGTAATTATTTTGAAAATAACTGATCCAATTTTCTTGATATTTTGTATCTAATATCAGGCAATAAATATATTTGTTGCCTGATATATTTTTGCGTCTGCACATTTTTGTTTTATTGAAAAACGAGCTGATCTTGTCAATACTGTAATAACATATGTTAAATATAATACAGAGAAAAAAAGATTTTAAATTTTGTCAAAAACGTGAATAGGACTGGAATTACGTAAATGAAGAGGTAACTGGTTTCACTGCCTCGGGAAGTATTGATTGACTCGTATAAAATTATAATAAGATGAATGTTAACCAGTTTATAAACCTTTTCTCACACGTCCTACACAAGTAAACGTAGATAATACGGAGCTAATTCGACACGGGGGCGTTGTTTAAAATCTCGCGGTCCATAATTAATGTGTAACATCATGAGTTTCAATATCGACCAGCGAGCATGGAAGGATGGAAGTAGCAACTGAAACTAGTTCCTATGGGGGAAGCGCCGCGCCGGCGAATGAGTTCAATGATATCTTATTACTACTGATTCTTTCGAGTTCCAACGACACGTAAGAACTTCCTGTGAAGTTAAGATATTAAGTGCAATGAACATTCGAGTAAGTCCAATTTTGTATGGGCAAAAAAAACGGTATCAACTTCAATGTTACTTTATGAAACAAGCGTAGTTCGTTTGAACATATTTAATCATATTATAATTGATATATTTCAGTCTTCCTGAAGTCGGGAAACTATAGATGTCAATATTCGCATCTGGCCTAATGTCTTTTGCATGTTCCGTATCGGTGAAAATTTTAAATTTGTCTTTTTAGGGTACCCAAAGGGTGCCAACGGAACCTTATTACTAAGCCTCCGCTGTCCGACCGTCCGTCCGTCCGTCCGTCTGTCACAGGGCTGTATCTAAGAAACCGTGATAGCTAGACAGTTTTCACACAATGTGTATTTCCCTTGCCGCTACAACGAGAAATTATATAGACATTTCGAAATATGTAGAATTAAAGGGGGTCCCCATACAACAAACGTCTATATTGTCTATCCCGCTCGCACCTACTATGCTGAGCCCGGCGTATGACCCCCGCGCCGCGACGCGCGCCGCCCCGCGCGCCCATCTGCTCGATAGTCTTCTCGCTCACACGTGCTAGACTTTATGCAGATGGACGGTCGCCTCGCGCTGGCAGTTGGTCGCGGACCGTTCTTCGGTGTGGTTCTTTTTCGGCGCGGCGCTCGGCGCGGCGTCTTTCTATGCACGCGCGAGTTTTTTACGATGCTTCGTCGATAGTTCATGAAGTCGGTGTGTGTGTAGTTATTAACGGCCTAAGCAAATTAAAGATTGAATATGATAGAACATAAGAATATATTTAAAAAAATACATTTTTAAAATATACAAAGCAAACGCATAGCATAACTTTAACTAATTTGTAAATAAAATTATATAATATTTACATCCAAATACAAGTCAAATCAGTACATATTTCATTGGATTTTATGAAATATACAAATAGTAAATGGTTTTTTTTAGTAAGTACCTGTATATGGATATACAACACCTATTGAAATGATATTCGCCCAGCTCACCACATGAGAACTAGGTGCCATGCCAGGACCTTTCTTATGCTGCACGGCTACGTTGAACAGGATGGAAAAATCATGTCTAGTCACTACCACTTAAAACTTAAGGAAGAGGTGGCTGGCCCACGATCAACCTAGACGCACATACGGTGAAGCGCTCTGTACATATTTTGAACGTACCTAATATTGAATTTTTAGAAACATTACATTATTGCTGTAATGGAACAGAGATGCTTTGCAAAAAATATCTAAGCTATTTTTTTATGCGACCTGACATGGATGGCTTATACCACACAACTACCATTATGATATTAGCCCAATACACCTGATTCCCTAAGGAATTAGGTGCCATGCCAGGACCTTCCCTTTTATGGGCGCGGCTACATTGAACTGGATGGAAAACACGAACAATTTTTCATTGCCGCTTCGACGATCTTTTCATCTAATGCGATGGTACCAACCCGGGCCGGCTGTAGGGGAAGGGGACCTACAGTTTTACATGGATTCCGAACCATGGAGCAGCTCACATTCTTGACGAAATGCACTTATCGAACTCGGAATGAGAAAGACAGTGGTGCATGTCGGAATTGAACCCAGACCTCAGGTACGCTAGGCCAGTCCCCACGCCACTAGGCTACAAGCCGCAATATTTGCGGGTTTACATAACAAGTAATATTCATAAACATTGCAAGTATGAAGTTTCTTTGCGGGTTCTTCTTCACTGGTTGTTCGAATCCGCGGATCACGCGGATGGTTGCACGAAGAGACGGCCGAATTCATCAATGTTCAAACACGTCACTTTTAGTGAACCGCATAGAGTTCCTTCCATACTGTCCATACAAAGTGACGTGTTTAATCGTACGTTGACGTTGATTTTGATTTTTTGTCCTTTCGTGCACTCGGCCCTTAGTGTAGTTTGACTACCAGAAGTTGAATAAATAAATGAAATGGAAATGAAATGAAGTTGTGTTTTAGCTTTCAAAATGCTTTATCAATCGCTTCAATGGGTAGGTAGGGAAACACATTTACCGTAAAATGTTTATATACATTTTCTGTTTAAAAAAGACGCAAATGACGTTTTTGGCCTAGACACCAATAACAATAATTAATATGTTATCGTATATATCCACTTATGTGTAACAATTTTCTATCCACATGCAAGTAAGTATATGGCGGGAAATCACAAATCGATGAAGGAAAGAGGTATAGAAAAATTAAAAAACATATTTTTCAAATACATTTTTTTTATTATTACTTTTTCAGTTTCAACGTTAGTTATTTTACTAAACCAGCAATAACTGTCAAGACTAAACAATGAATCATTACTATCATTATAAAAATAAGAAACCTAAAAGAAGGATATAGATTTTTCGTAGTAAGCAGGTGCGTTGCTTTTTCCAAGGAATGTGATTTGTATACGTATAATCGACCGTGAAGCAAGGACACTTTAATTAAAGAAAGAACCCAGTAAAAAGAACTACTTTACTAATATAATGCAAGGGCAGAATTTACCAGTTGGCATGGTACGAAATGCAACGAAACGTCAAACCAAGCACCGATCGCACGAAGGGACGGCTGAGTTAATCAATGTTCAAACACGTCACTTTTAGTGAACCCCATGGAGTTGACGTTGATTTAGATTTTTTGGTCCTTTCATGCACTCGGCTCTGTTCATTTGTAGCGAATGATTTATCATGGTAACCAAACCATCCTGGATAGTTTATAGGGCTTCAAAATGATACAATTCTGTTCATGATATGATTGTAATTAAGGGTAGATGTTTTTTGGAGACACATTTATGTTAATTTCACATAATTCGTTCAGAATCTGGTCATTTGTCATATCGAGACGACTGTTGTAGATTTCGTTAAATTTTTCTTAAATAGGCTTTGTAATGCATATTATAAAAATAAACATGTTTCCACGTTGCTTAAGTTACGTTATTCTTCATGTATCAATTCTTGATTGAATTTCCTCTCTTTTAATTAAAATTTGTAATTTTTTTTTTCTAATGTCAACAAAAATAAACAATTAAATGATTAATTTTTGATATTCATCGTTACATTTAGCATTGGATATGTTTGTAGCGGGTTGAAATCCCCGCCCCGTTTATGAACCACTTTCTTTCTTTTTCAGAATTGGATAAATTAATTTCGTTACTTACGAGTTTTTTGAGAGATGTTTGGATCCGTGTTAAACTATAGGTGCCCTTTCCCTACTAGTTAATAGGGTTAAGCCCGCCCGGATTGGTACCATCGCATAAGATGAAAATACCTATGGTGGAAACGGCAATGATAAATTGTCCATGTTTTCCATACAGTTCAATATAGCCGTGGTCATAAATAGAATATCATGGCATGTCACCTAATTCCTTCGGGAATGAGGGTAATAGCGGGTAGAGGCGAAGTTCAGAAGGCACAACCGAGGTTCCGTAATTCCCTTAAATATACGATGGTACGGAACCCTTCGTGCGCGAGTCCGACTCGCACTTGGCCGGTTTTTTTTTATTACTTTGCTTTACTAAGAAATGTGTGGTTATTACATACAGCAATAATTTTCTTCTAAGAGTGTATTCCCCATGTGAACAAAACAAATGAAAATATCGCTGTTCGTTTGGCGCAATTTGGAACTCAAAAGATAATTTATTTGGCATACCTTTGGATGCCATCTTCCTGCAATGAAAACATCACAATATAAATATCCACATCCAACAATTTAGGGACTTTTCGGGAACAGTCTACTTTATCTTCAGCTCCGCTTTCCAAATGTGCATTGTCCTTGTAAGCGAACTAACTACCGTTTGATTTTACCACTAAGGCCGATATCGTAACATAAACTAAGTGTAACGAAAAGCAGTACTTTGTGACGTCACTTTACATTACTTTGAGATTTAGTCCATACAAAATGTGTCAAAGTCACGTTACAAAGTACTATAGTCGAGCCGTTCTAAATAGCGTTTTTTGCCACAGCTGTTGGAAGGTAAGTTAATGAAAAACCGGCCAAGTGCGAGTCGGACTCGCACACGAAGGGTTCCGTACCATCGTAAAAAAACGTATACAAAAAAATCAGGTTTTTTGTATGGGGACCCCCTTTAATTTTAATTATTTCCTCATCTTACCTATTTGTTGTTATAGCGGCAAAATAAATACACACTCTGTGAAAATTTCAGCTGTCTATCTGTTACGGTTACTGAGATACAGCTCTGTGACAGACGGACAGACGGACGGACGGACGGACGGACGGACGGACGGACAGCGGAGGCTTAGTAATAGGGTTCCGTTTTCACCCTTTGGGTACGGAACCCTAATAAATTCTATTTTTGGGACTAAATAATAACCGCTGTACTTGTATACTATACTTAACGTTAGCATTAGTGTGTGTTACGACTATTTATCTCAGCCTTAGACGTGGCTACACTGCCGCAATACGAAAGAGTTTCAATCGCAGTCGCTACTCCCGTCCTACCATGCTAGCTAAAATCGACGGGCCAGCTTTGTCATTGAGTTTAAATTAACTTAAAGCACTTACATTAAACTTAATTGCACTAACCTAATTAATGCAGGCTCATGCTGGAGATTCCATTAAGTAAAACCGTGTAACGATGTTAAAGACAATATTAATCAAACGTAGATAATTGACAATTCTCTATGGTAATAACATAGATAGTAATCACTGTTGGGTTTTGAAAATGGCGACAGAGGGTTTCTTTGTTTGCAGGCGCTCGATGACACATCTAGTTCCTGTTTTAGGGTTCCGTACCCAAAGGGTGAAAACGGAACCCTATTACTAAGCCTCCGCTGTCCGTCCGTCCGTCCGTTCGTCCGTCCGTCCGTCCGTCCGTCTGTCCGTCTGTCCGTCTGTCACAGGGTTGTATCTCAGGAACCGTAACAGGTAGACAGCTGAAATTTTCACAGAGTGTGTGTTTATTTTGCCGCTATAAAAGCAAATAGGTAAGATTAAAAAATAATTAAAATTAAAGGGGGCTCCCATACAAAAAACGTGATTTTTTTGTTTTTTTTTCTACGATGGTACGGAACCCTTCGTGTCTGAGTCCGACTCGCACTTGGCCGGTTTTTGATCTAAGGACATCGTTAATGTCTAGACCAATATTTTTACCGCTCTTTTAAAATGTGATTATATTGCAATGCTTGAAAGTTAAATGTTACTGTTGAAACTAAAATTACTTTTTTTTGCAATCGGAAAATAAAAAAAATAGTCCAAATTCACCACCTAGAACCAAAAAAGTAGAAACTTGCTTTATAGTGCCATATAACCATTCCCTAAATGTTAAATGTAAGCTTGCCTTTTAAAGCCGTTAAACAAAGAGAGAGAATAATCATGCATGCAATAAAAACATTTGGTGTAGCAATAGAGTCATAATCAAAACGCATCAGACAAAGAATAGTTTTGGAATACACACGTCTTTTCAGATGTATGTAGGACCCAGATAAAAGTATTTTTATTTAAAGTTGCTTAAACTGACCGTGCACCAGTAAACATTCAAAAGATGCTCGTCTTTCACTATTCCACAAAAATACAGTACTTGCCTTATAGTAAAATTTAGTATTTCCAATATTCATGCGCGCAAGAGATTTCTATTAGGCAAAGCATTTTCAAAGGCATGTGCTGTGGTCAAAACGTGTGTAGGAGTCATACCATAGTCCTCTGATTACACAATTTTTTTCTCGAAAGGGAAAAGACTATATGAAAACCTATACCTACAAAACGTATATGATTTCTTTCTTGTGTATCCGAAACACTAATAAATACGGAAGTTTTTCAATTACGTATACGAAAATATACAAAAAACGTGTTATTTTTGGGGTAAATCTTGTACGATGGTGCGGAACCCTTCGTGTGCGAGTCCGACTCGCACTTAGCCGGTTTTATGATCTTCCGCAGTCGTGCGTATTAAGGTGGCCCAACCCGGCGGCCTCAACTCATTTGCGGGCACGGTACAAAACCGTGCTGTTGCGCTCTGGGACCTTCTCTGTTTCTAAGAATAAGACAGGCTCCGTGATGTGGAAGATGCAACCTGTCCACAAAAAAGACAATGTGCATAGTGTATGATTTGGTAAGATTTACGAAAATTTTAATTTCAAAACGACTTATAGCTAAAAGTAAACCACGACCGCTGTAGTCAAAAATCTAACAAAAACCAAATATATTAGATTATAAATTTTGATTAAATAAGCTATGTCTGATGACTAATCTTTTTAAGATGTTCTTACTTTATCATTGCGTAATCCACCTCCAAAGTTATTGTATAAAACGCGCGAAAAATCCAAACTTTCGAACCTTATAACTTAGAAACCAAACACAATTTTACAATGCCAACGGTCATCAGACAACTAGTTCAATCAAATAAAGCTATTTTGAGCAAAATGTTTGATCTCTGACAAGAAATATAGGCGTGATCTTCTTTCCCCTTTTGTATGGGGAGATGAGCGGGATGGGCCGCCTTAACGCACATTTCAGTTACGAGTACCATGTACCTGACCTTATCAATTCAAACAGGCCACGCAGCGCTCAGTTCGGCCTAGGTGTGAAACGACGAGCCAGTCTGCGTTTTACTGCCGCTCTTCATACATGGATGGGTTCATAAAAGATTTACGATCGTCCTTAATATGCAGGCGGCTGTGTCGACGAGACGCGCAAGTTTTATGGAGGCAATCTCTAGTGTTGCGGAAATGGTTGCAGTTGGCTGTTACTTGCATGTTTCTATCATTACTACTGCAATAGTCGAGAATAAAGCCAGTGAAAAGTTCATATGCCATACGCCCGCCTTTGTTACTCCTATTGTGTTTCTACTTGTGAAATACTTGATGTATTTAAAACAATATATTTTTAAATGCATCGTAACCCTAGCGGTTTGTAGCTCAGAGGCACGTGGACTTGCCTTCCATGCCAGAGGTTATGGGTTAAAATCTCCGACCCGTTCAGGAGCATTTTCGACTAGTTCTGAAACCTTGTTATTTCTGTAGGTGATAGGTTTTGTAGGTACATTTGAAATAAATATAATGATTTTTTTTATTTAGCAGTTATACACTGAAAAAAATATGTGCAACTCTTCTCTGTTTTAGGACAGTGCAATTATTTATGGTAAAGTATTTTTCATCAATGTAAAAACAGTTAAAATTAAACAATTATTTTCCCCGATTGAACAGTCCCGCTTGGTGAAAATAACACGTGTGACAGATCAGATGATTTTAAAAAGGTTATCTTAACTGATTGAACATTACGGCTGACTACAAATCAGGAGTGCAACTGTCTAGTTTAAAGAGGTACAGTAATTTTAGCAGACTGGATTGGACCTTTTTAATGTATGTAAGTCGTAAATAAGAGTGAAAAAAAAATTGTCAAGGTAGGAACAATTTCCGCACAGTTAGGGAAATAATAAGATCAAACAGTTATATCACTCAGTTAAAAAAACAATGAAGAGATACAGTAACATTTGAAGTTTAAGGCTAAGGGCCGAGTGCACGAACGGACAAAAAATAAAAATCAACGTCAAATTATGATCAAACACGTCACTTTGTGTGGACAGTATGGAAGGAACTCTATGCGGATCACCAAAAGTGACGTGTTTGAACATTGATTAACTCAGCCGTCTCTTCGTGCAACCGGGGCTAAATGTTTTCACCAAACCTAGTTTTCTCTTTTTTGCAAAACGGTTGTTATCATCGAAATTACAGTTAGATTCACTGATTTTTTTTCAGTGTTACAACCTCTATTTAATACTTATAATTACTTTTAATATAATATAATATAAATACGTATAATTACTCCTGTTGATATTTTTTATCGGTTCCTCTTCGCCTGGCAGCATACAAGCGTCTTTAAAAAGTGAATAATCCAAGAGTGTGCACCGAACGAATAAAATAAAATAAACGAATAAATGAAAAATCTCCTGGCATTACCATGACATATTAGGGGTTATATCACGATAGTAAGAGTGGTAATAGCCATCCAATTCCAGTTCCTTAAAATAGAGTTGTTAATAAAATGCCCCTTTGAACAATTTTAAAGTTAATTATTTTATTTAATACAGAATGAATATCAAAAATACATAAGATAAAGAGATAAGAATAGCGGTTTGTTAATTCAGACTAGCTGTTTCTCTTATATATTTTTTAATATTCTTACTGTAGACAGAAATAATATTAAAAACAACGATGATGTGTTTGCTGTAGAGACAGCACCATACCCTATATAATTTTAGGGCGATTTTTCAATCATCAGATAGTACTTATCGGACTGACGGACGTTTGTCAAAAGACGGATAGTCATTACCGGAGAGTTATATATTTTGTCTCCATTATCTGCCTGTAATTTTAATAATAAAATATGGACTTACTGTAACGGATGCATAAGCAGAATCGTAAATAGATCCGTCAAATAGTTATCTGACTGTTTATCAGACCATTGAAAAATCAGCCCATCAAATATAGCTGAAATTGTCCGAATGTCCACTGCCGATCATACTCTTGGCGGGACAGCGGAATAAGTGAGTGACTGTTTTCACATTTGCAATGCTACTTGACATTTGCCTAACCAAATATGCATTCGTCTATGTTTGTACCAATTTTTATTTTGATAAATATTACCACACATTCCATGTTACTTCATTCATAATTCGAACTATGTACGATGATTTGTATTGTGCGATAAGTCAGATACATGATACACAAACAGGTTCCTGACGACACGCCCATGAACTTCTGAACTTTCACGGGGGCAGCGAAAACTATGCCTCCCGGCCAGGTGCTTCATTGCACCTGGCCGGCCCTGTTTGAAGGACCCCAGGTTATACTCCGATGGAAATACCAATGTGCATTCCATAGTTTACTGACCCTATAAATGACGGAATTGCAGAATCGGTTGGCTCCAATTAGAAGAATGTCGGCAGTGAATGGGTGCATTCCCTTTTCATTCACTTTACGAGCCGGAACCACACTGCAATGTTATAAAATTATAAATATCTAAATTTCAATGGCGATTAAAAATAGAACCCGCGACATCGCTCTGAAAGTTTGCTAGCAAGCACACTATTAACAGTAACCTTACAAGTTTCTAAGAATACCTATAACATATCATTCTACTAAGGCATCGTAAACTAGCTTTATTGATTGATATATAAAGTTCTCAAAATTACATAATATGTAGATTAACCAGTTGGAGTGGAAAAATATGGTTTTCAAATGTATCTGTAATACATATAAGATATATTACGGCCCGGAACGTATATAAGGGGGGGGGGGGGGGTTAGGGGGGTTCAAACCCCCACTTGAGGCTCGATGCCCCAAAAAAACCAAGTGACCTCGCGGGATGACCCTATTAACTAATATCTGAACCAATACCGGACAAGAACTCCTCACTGGTCTAGCGCTATGTCAATACATCCATTTTATCCTCATCAATGAACGTTCAAGAAATAGTTATTCAATTAATTTTAAGAAGAAAACGCTCCAACATACAGTAATGTTCGGCAAATCGACAGACATTTTTTTTTATTAGTGGGATAATTTGCAAGCTTCATAGATATCCCTGCTTTCAACTCTTGTAATTTTTTTTATTATTTTATCAGCACGAAATAAATTATATTGGATTTTAAGATGTATAATGGTTTTATAAAAACTATTATTTGATGAAGTTAATATCATGAAATGGACTTATGAACTCCTAAAGTCTCGAGGATAAGAACAATATGAAAAAAATTTTAATATCTTAATTCATTTAAATAAAACTGACATAGACAATTTCGTTTGTTTACGCCGTTTACGAACTTCGTTTAAAAAACGCGTACACTGGCGAACTTTTAAAAAGAAAACGAAGCTCTCAATTACTGTCAATTTTCTTGAAAATAAATTAAGGACTTGAGATTTTGTAATATTCTCTTAAGTTCTCGGGACTTTGGGAGGTCTTAAGTTCTTTTCATGGTGTTAACTTCTTCAAATGATATTTTTTCTAAATTTCTAATTGATAAGTATCAATATTTCTAGACAATTATAAACCTTTGGAGTTTAATGCACATTAATTGCTGAATAGGCGAAGATTAATCAAATGCGTAAATAAGTTGTATTGTGTAACTGGTACCCTTAACGGTTACCTATTGGTTATTGGTTGATAAAAACAAGAGTAAAGGAAGAAGAAGTGGCATATGGTCGTTTTCACGACCCGGCTGTATGGACAAAGTGTGCATATAATTGTATCAAAAGCTGGCCGCGCTTCTTCCTCGCCTCGTTCCACGCTCAGCGAGTCACCATGGTTCTCAAAGGCGTAATGTCAACCACAAAAGGATGCTCTGATTCTCTGCGGCGGGAGCTCCGGATATGAGTAGGATGAGGAGAAATAAGGGATGCAAGAACGGCGAATTACTTTTCCATCGTAACCCCCTGAAATAGGCATTGTCCTTTTTGTAACTACGTTACTGCATAAAGCAACTACTCTCTTTTTCAAATTTTTTTGATAATGAGAACTAAGAAAACAGTAATTTGTTAATCTATTTTTTAAAAATAACAGAAAACAAAGAATACACACATACGGAGTCAAAGGTTATCACACCGCTGGACGTTGTGTCATAGCGGCAACGGTTCGCACATGCCATTTCGCTTTCCGACCGCAAATATTTCACTTGCGTCGGAGTTCATTGTGTACGCTGATGTATTGATTACGTCACACCGCACGAGCCCAGTTTGTGACGTCTTTCCTCCGTCACACCGCCTCCTAGAGCGTGGATCGAGAGTCGACACAGTAGTGGTTCGATGGATATTAAAGTGTGTATCGATTATTCTCCTTTATGAGAAATAGGCATGAAATGTTTTTTTAACAAATTTAATCGATCCATAGAAGCGTATAAGTAACATCCTTTATGTGGTATAGTAAAAAAAATAAAAAATAAAAGATAGTTAAATGCTTCACTAATTTTGGATTTTTACACCGTTTGCAACACACACAAGCAATACGATTTGTTTAGATTTTTACAAATTTAATTAATAATAAATATGATATATTTTCCCGCACCATCTTATGAAAATTGGTATAAGCAGATAAGAATTTAACGTTAAAATTAAGTAGAAGAAAACCTTACAAAAACTTAAACATTTAATTTATCAAAGCGAATACACTGTCTGTTCTCATATTGTTCATATGTGAGGTGAAAGAAAACATCGTGAAGAAAGTTAGGCGCTAGCAGTATACAAACGAAACTGTAAAGCTAATACCAGGCTAGTACCTCCTTCATTTTTTTTATTCCATGATTATTTTATGTTAAGCGCGGTTTATGGTGTACGCCATGGCAAAAATACCTCGCAAAAAAGACGCCCCACGACGCCCATGGGCTTTCGGACTTTCACAGGGGCTGCGAAAACCATGCCGGCCGGCCAGGAGCCTACAGCAATACGAAAGTTGCTATGTTTGCGTATTTTTGAAATATTTTGCCTGATTGGTGAAATACGTCCAAATGGATAATTTCTCCAATGCATGATGGACATGACCGCCTATTGAACGCCTAGTCCTTTCAGAAGTCACACATACATTTACACTTTCACCCTGCTATTCATACTTTATTTTGAATTGGTACTCATTTATTTCTCATTTCAAAGGTTTTTATATCTATAAGAATAAAAATGTATTTGTATTTTGACTCCTGGCTGCGTTTATTGTTCGCATTATAAGTCTCTAAAATTACGAATCCGAAAGTGTGTACATCTAACCTTGTAATGGTATGATTTAAGTTATTTATTTTTTATGTAGGAAAGGCAGTCTGGTGACGCCAGTTGTGGCGTTTGGTTAAGAGGTTAATGACATGTGGATATCAGTCGGTGAGCGGGGCCGGGTCCTTAACTAAACCTCACAAGATGGGTATTAATTTTGTCTAACCAAATCAAAAGCACAGATAAATTAAATGAATGCACCATGTATTATGAATAATTAAATAAATACAAACATAAACAAAAGCACAAAAATAAACAAGTAGGTAAAGAAATAGAGTAGGTTCCTAATTTGGCCCCCTAATACGGACGAGGACACTGAGAAGTGTTACGCGCACTGACTCTAATGCCGGCAAAAACAAAGTTCGGTACGGTACCTAATGGAGGTGATGCCTAAAGCACGTGGTTGAGCGGCGAATGGCACCTGCCCCCGGGCGGCGAAGTTCGAGCGGCTGGGTCCCCTCAACTGTGGACGCCCCGCACCACAGGGCGAGTCGATGGAGGACCCCATTCGGACTCAGGGGTGATGAAGCGCCTGAAGCACGTGGTCGGGCGGCGAGTGGCGCCTGCCCCCACGCGGCGAAGTTCGAGCGGCTGGGTCCCCTCAACTGTGGACGCTCCGCCGCACAGGGCGAATCGTTGGCGGAGCCCACTCTAAGGAGTACGGGGTGGGCGACAATGAGACGGAGGGTGCGGTTGTGCTCCACTGAGCCAGCGCGAAAGCGGTGACGGCGAGACCCCGGGACGCGACTTGCGCCACTCGCGGCGGTTGGCGGTCTGTCGTGGCGAGACGCGCTCGCGCCGTGGCGGGCGAACAAGATGGATGCCTTTGTGGTCCTCTCCCATTGGCTCTGTGTAGGATGGCCTGAAATTCGCTAGGCGCGCGCGCATGAGAGAGACAGCATCCTTGAATTGCTGGATGGTAGAAAGAGACGGTACCAATGTTCGTGGTTTGTTGTCTTGTTTCTAGAAGAATTTTGACCGTTGGTTCCTAGAAACGTGTACTTTTCCATTATGTAGATAACTATAAACGTCCATTGTGTGTATGCATAGGCACTGACATTGTTCTGAAGGCTACCGTAAGTGTAGTTCAATAATGTTATGACATACAAATGTTGATAATGCCTAAAAAAAATTAATAAAGTAACGTATGTTACAAGTAGGTAGCTACTAAAAACGAATAAACAGGTAAATATAATCAAATCGACCGTCGATAAGCGCTGTGACCACGCCGTGTTGACCCACTGACCACTATTAACGTTACGTGACGGAGGGCTTACATCATCAAGGATCGCCGTGTAGTCATCGTATCGGGGCGAGTGAGTCAAGCGTGTCCTGCCTCTGGCCGGGGAGGGAGGTCACGGGGCGGGGGGACGATGGAATATAATCGTCGGACATAACATTAGTCAGACGTGTTCATTCATTACTAATCATAACATCACATGTTAAGAATATCCGCACGCTTTTATTTTTAGATGAACATTATTTATTCATTGGTTAAGGTGTGTGGATGGCTGCATGCTTTGTTAACATATACAAAAAAGTGTAGAGATATGCAGCATTTACGATATGTATTATATACAAACATTTATTACCGGTAATAACGTCTTATAGTGATGTGGGTGGAGTAAGATGTAATCTGGGGCCAGTCAAAACGTAAAATTATGTTCTGTCACAACGTCGATCTGGAAAATACGTCGAAATTTTCGGAAAATTACAATAATTATTTTTTTTAATAATTTTCATTGTAGTTGAAGGATATTTTTTTTTAAATCATTTTAAACTTACAACTTACTAGACGTAGAAAACACGAAAAATATAAGTTCAACTATGAAAGGGTATGGAGCTATATAATAAACTATAAAACCATGTAGGTAAGAGGAAAGGGTGATAGGCGATAGCACACTGGGTGCATCGCAAGACATACTAGCGCAGCCGCCACCGCTGTCCAGTCAACACCGGGCTCAGATTACATAAGCGATCAAAAATGTATGTACATATTAACTTAGAATAAATAATTGCAATTAGTATTGCACAAGTTAAAAGTAGTGACTTCTTAAAAGTAATTCATTCGTATCTGAAAGGGATCATAAACTTTCTCCAAAAACATTGCAGCCTGATTTTTTCCTTACATTTGAACTGTTGTTCTTTGCCTAACAACATTATGTTAACATGCTAACTGTTGTTCGGTAGTTACTCGGTTTGTGAAAACCAAAAACCATGGATCACCAAAATATTAGAAAAGGAGCACAAAAAGTAAAGCAATATAAACGCTTTCTAAAGAAAGTTGATAGCATACTATATAATCTAAGAAGCCTCAAATCTAAAAAAATATATAATTTGGGCATTTCTCGCACATTTACTCCTCCATAGAATCGACGCAACACAATTACAACTTAAGCGCTCTTAAGTTTGATTTTTTTATAGAGAAATATTTTGCAGATGACGCCTCAATGGCATATCATTGAAAAACTAGGAGAATAATTACATTATTGTGTAAGCATCAAAACATTATCTCAATAGCAAAAAGCCGCATAGTTTTTATCGAAATAAATTATGCTTCATTCAACGCAAGCTTAGTCATGCAACGGCTCAGATATTCAAATGAAGTTCTGTTCTGAACATCCGTGCAAATTGACCCTTATGGTAATATTCTTGTATATACTGACATTACTGCTAAAGTTTGACAGCTAGTCATAGTTTAACTCGCGCACTAAATTTATTTATTTATTTATTTATTTGGAAACTTAACAGCTAAATTAAACAACATTGAAAAACTTAAACTACACAAACTATACAGCCAATAATAAAGTTTCACTTTTTAGCAAACTAACACAAAAATATATCCACTTAATCTAATTATAAGTATTGCATCAAATTAACGGGTATGTGAGAAGGTGAGGTTGTAAGGGTGTTTGAGGATATGTGTGTGTGTGTGTATGTACGAGAGGGTATGTGTGTGTGTGAGAGAGAGAGGGTGTGTATGCTAGCGTGTTTGTATAACTTAGTTATTTAATGTCTTAACAACTTTATCTAAATATGATGGTTTTGTATTATTAAATATATCTATGTTACCGAATAAATTGTTATAACTACTCATACATCTATTGATAACTGAGTCCCTGGCGTGATTAGTGTGGCATTTCGGAGTTTGGAACAGAAAAGGTTTGCGAGTGCGCACCGGTGAAGCTCGCAGCGATACTCGAGCGACAAGGTCGGGGCAGTCGATATGATAATTTAGGATGCTAAACAAGAACATGGCGTCCGCGACCGTTCGTCTCTGCTCGAGGGACTGCAACTTGAAGTGATTCCCTGCCGCTGCGTGGTTTTCGAAGTGGAGCCTGCATTTAAATGAGAGTTGTTTTAAAAACTTATTTTGGATCCATTCGATACGTTTTTTATAAGTTATGTATGATGGGGACCAGACGGGCGATGCGAACTCGACTACACTGCGAACATATGCAAAGTACAACGTTTTTATTGTTGGAATACTAGAAAATGGTTTACAAGTGCGTACAATGAATCCCAACATCTTGTACGCTTTGCTTACTATGTGATCCACATGTTTATCGTATAGTAATTTTGCGTCAAGCATAACTCCTAGATCCCTCACCAGCTCCGTTCGCTCTAAAGGGATGTCGTTCAGCGAGTACGTGTGCATCACCGAGCGCCTGCGCCTGCTGTACGTGATGACCTGACACTTGTGAACATGAAGGTCAAGACAGTTTAGCCTGCAATATTGTGAAAGTCGGTCTAAGTCCAGCTGCAGCTTCGCGCAATCTGAATCTTGTTCGATCTTCATATAAATCTTCATATCATCAGCGTACAACAGGAACAATGAGTGTTGGAAGCACTCGGTGATATCATACAGGTACGCGTTGAACAACAGAGGTCCCAAATGCGATCCCTGGGGAACTCCAGAGGGGATTGTAACTCGCCCGGAAGTATACGCCCCGACCTTAACCATTTGCGAACGATTCTGTAGATACGACTCATGCCACCTAAGTAGGGTTCCGTGAATGCCTATTTCGCTAAGTTTACGGTTTAAAGTTTCCATGTTATGCATGATATGAAGGTCCTTTTTTATTCGCAGATGTTATGTACCTTAAAATGTCTCTAATGTTTACACCATTGATGGAAAATCATTAATAAAATATCTCTGCATATCATTGCAAACTTAAAAAATACTTAAAACAAAAAAAAATGCTTAAAATAGTGCGGGGAATCCTTATGAAAAATAAAAAAAATACTCGACTTTGCTTAAATATTACATAATGCTGCATACTTTCCGCTCAAAACTAGTATAAAGTAAATAAACTAGTGACTCTGAAATGCAGACCTCGCGAGTCTGTCTTTGCATAGCTTAAAACTGAAGAGAAGTTTTGTGACATAAAAAAAATCCAAAACTGAATCGGCAAAAAAAATCTATAGGTAAACTTATCGACCGCTGAATCCCGCCCCAAGCGATTGGGTCACCAAAGAATTCTAGAATAGTATATCAATTTTTGTTCTGCCATCTATTGACTGTGGCAAACGATCCTGCCAAACCCAAAAACAAAAAAAAATCGTTACTATTTATCGGACCTGCTCACAAAATTTTACGAGAATATGTAAAAAAATGCAACGTGTAAAGGAGGACAGCCGGAAAGCCAGACGCCGGACAGACGTACGAAAGTATTGTTGCCCAAGCTGAAACGGAGACGCTAAGCTTGCGCTTCGCTAATCGCTTGGTCAGTAAATTTATAATGTGAATTAGGCATAACATCAACAGTAGAAAACATCATTATTTTTAAACGTTTAAAAAATATATTTTAAAACACTAAATATTAGTAGCGAAATATAAAAAAAATAACATTATTACAAGCCCATCCTTAAAAACATAAACAATACCCATTTATGCCCGCAAATTGCTTGAAGTGTAATTGGATTTTTTAATCATAATTACATTATCAGGTCTAAAAATATTTAATGGCATGCCGCATCTAGAAATAAAATGAACATTAACATGGCATTAGGAGCTTTCTTGTTCACCATGTCTTCATGCTTTTTATTATATTCTGCATTTTCGCTTAGATTGTCGTTCTTTGTCTAAGAACTTTATGCCATGCCATGTCATTAAATATTTGCCATAATAACATGCCAAAAAATTTTCGGTATTTACTTGGTTTGTGAAAACCACAGATATCTATGGATCACCAAATTATCAGAAATTTTCGTTCTAACTTTACAAAATTGCTATACATACTTACAAATTTGAGATATTTATTATGACAATTTTATAAAGAACTCACTGGTCAATAAGGAATTAAAATATAGGTAGTAATTTTGCATTATAGGGAAAATAATGTAATTGGGAGAAACCAGTGCAGTGCAGACATTTGCGGTACCGGAAACCATTGTGGTGGGTTCCTTGCGCTTATGAGTTCAATGCTCTAAAACCTGCAGGAAGAATGCCACCATAGACAGGCCTCAAATCATGGCGAAGATATGACCATCGGCCTGGATATTGCGAAATCGTTTGACCGGGTCTGGCACAATACACTGCTACTGATTTCTACCGAACCCATCTGACTGGAACACTGACTTTTTGAATATCTATAATAAAAAAATATTTATAAGCGGTCGTTGCTGTAGTGAATGTCAGCGTACCTCAGGTCTCAGGTGCTTTCCTCACCCTTTTTCTGCTGCAATTAGCTTATCTACTCAGTCTGTGTGATATTGATTGCTACGCAGATAGCAAATGGGCAACCCTCTCGCACCTTTACCAACACTCGAGTGGAAGAACAGTCGCATTTAACATAAATACAATATTTATTAAATTAGGAACTGCACACCGATGGCTAATACCACACCTAATCTAGATTTTGAAAAAAATATATTGTTTATAAATATATTGCAAATAATATTTAAATTGACTCATCTTTTGGTCGTCATACAAGTCCATACTAATATTACAAATGCGAAAGTAACTCTTTCCATCTGTCTGTTACGTTTTCACGCCCAAACCGCAGAACCAATTTTAATGAAATTTGTTTTAGAGAGAGACAAGATCTTGGGAAAGGACATGGGCTATTCCCTACGTGGTTAAAATTAAACTTAAAATCGGGTGAAAAGGTGGATGAAAGTTCGGGTATGTACTCATATATCATGTGAACTCATATAACATAAAATCAGTCCGGAACGACGTTGACCCGAGCGGAGCCGGGTATCTCAGCTAGTACTCTCTAGTAATCTACCCTAGATTAAGTTTATTTAGAAAAATGGTAATCTTATATAATAATTAATAAAATTATGAATTATTCATTAAATTATCATTAAAATTATGAATACTAAAATTATAATTTTATGAATAATTTATAATTTTATGAATTATTATAAAAGGTTGCCATTTTTCTAAATAAATCTAATCCACCCTAACCGAACCAGACTTAACCGAACAAACATTTAAGAAATAAAAACGATCAAAAATAATTCATAAAATTATAATTTTACTGGTCTTACAATATTACTGCGACACATGACATATGTAAGCGTTCTCGACCGTGTTTATTTTGTTCACTTTGTTATGGATAAGTATGCGCCTTAGAGTGCATAGGGCACGACGATTACGTGCGTGGGTGAGACATACTTTGATACTGATTGATAACCCTTCGACTCGGTTCAAGGTAAGCGTAGTCAAAGGCGTAGATAAAGTTCAGTTTCACATCTGCAACTAGCTTTTTTTGAGATTCCAATGCAATGTTGTTTAGGCTGTTCGAACTTAGTTTTTTTATTACGGACGGATAGCTGATGTCATATATGTTTGTTTATATTAGCATAGAGATGCCGATCTCGTCCCCGAAGGAATCATATGACAAACCAGGACCTTTTTAAAATGCGGTACACCAAATTCTACCACGTATGAAGTAGGCAAAAGAGACCCAAAAGTTCTACATGGGTTCTCAGTCGCGAAGTAACGAGATTTTGTAATGAAAATTAACCAAAATTGAATATTTTTAAATGTTTAATCTTTGCAGTTAATACCCGCAATGCAGTTAAAGCGTTGAAACAATATATGTGGAATGTTAAACATTGTTTACAGGTCGAGGGATTGTAAGAGAATTGATGGGTTTAGAACGAGTGGTGCAATTGGAAGACCGACTTAAATTAATATGTCCTTGCTGCACGTCTCGTCCACATAGGGATTTTGAATGAAAATTCTATTCTAATCTGAATAAATCGATTACTAAAAGGTCAAAGCGACAACATATAGTCGCATCACTGAGACCTTACCTTTAGTGGATACTTAGTCGCTGAGGGGTACACGACGCTATTGTGACCTGCATTCCATGATCAGCGTAACGGCGGTGCCACTGCTCTGCCAGCTCGGAGGCACACCTCTTTGGCATCCTAACGTACGCCATGTGTCGCGTTATTCACAAACAAATCTAGGTTATATAAATTAAATCCAGAAACTACTATAACTCATAAGCGTTTAGCGAGAAACCGAATATCACATAGTCCTTCCAGTTGGTTGGTTAACAAATCATAAAGAAACAAACATCGATTTGTTAATGTTTTATGAAGCTCTTAATTTAGTAAAAAAAAATATCCTTTCAAAATCAATCGGAGGGCGAATTAAATTTTTAATGCATTTAAGTTTATTGCATTTGCAAAATTAAATAAAATCGCTTAAAAGCTTTTATGGTCACCCATCTGACGAGCGATTAGTGTGTAATGAGGATTATCTTATTCCTCGTTCAGCCATTTATGTTTATATTGCCTCAAGATATTTAACAAAAGCTCAGTCTATTTAAGGCTATGAGATCAGAGCGCGTGGAATACATAAGTAGCCTAGAGTTCGCTAATATATCGTAGATTGCTCGACGACTTGGAAACTGCGGGAAGTGAATGGAACCTATGTTTAAGTGCGTGTCAATATTGCGTAGTCAAGATTTACTAGCTTTAGCATTAAGACTGCTTTTGTGACTGCAGTGGAGCGGCATAGCCTTTATATTAGCCATAGACAAGTTATTAATTCAGTGAAAGGGTGTGAGATCATCAGACCTGCAGGCCTATTCCCGTAATTCCGTAATCAGGAATCCTGGCGATTTTCTCGACGAACTGATTTGTATTTCAATTAATCAAGGTTTTCCTGATTACGGAATTCCAGGAATAAGCCTGTTGGGACGTGTCATGAAACTTGCTTGGATCTACTGACTGTTAAAGAAGGTAGTTATGTCCTTTTAAAAAAATATCATTGCTCTCCTAAGAGGTGTCTGAAGGCGCCCATGAACTTTCCAACTTTCTCGGTTTCTACTCGTGCTGGTCAGCTATAGGTGCTTTATTACATCATGTTTGAAGGGCGCCAGATTGTACTTTGTGGGAAATACCACAGTTTACCTACCGTATAGATGAAGGATCTACAGAATCCGTTAGTTCTTATAACATGAATGTGGACTGTGAATTAGTACATTTCTGCCTGATACGAGTTGAGCGATGGGAGAATAGGGAAAGAGTAATAACGTTATACAGGTCCGCTAATAGACAATTCCACTTTCATACGCTCGAATCTATTATCGAAGTAATCTATTAGCGGACTCAGGCTTTTGTATTGCAGTACTGATTTAGAAAATCTTGATTATTGAGGTTTGTTGTAATTTAGATTTTGAAACTTGGTATCGTATTGTGTTTTAAATCTATTTTAAAATTTGATATTGTGTTTTGTTTTAATTTTAAAATTTGATAAAACTTTGTACACTGTGACCAGTGCATTTTCGGCGGACTATGGTATTAATGGGATGTAGGACGAAATTAAAAGCTTTTAATTGCATTCAGTTTGGCTGCCAGGAAGAGATAGCCTCGAGTCAATAAGGCCGAGAGTCGAGTAACTAATGCCACATTATCAGCTCACAATTGTAATTATTTTTCCATTACAGCCATTTATTTATAAATTATAAACTTTTAATATTTTTCATCAAAACTTCCACTTTTCCAACTCATCAAATCAGTTTCATTAAAAATTTACGTTAACAGTATTGGCCATGATTACATTACCTTACTATACTATAAAATACTACCTTTATGTATTTTATCATTTAGGATGTATGTAATGTACATTCACACACAAACTCTACCTCGGCCTTATATTATTGACACACACTCTCAAACATGAATGATTCACAATAGGAAGCGCTCAGATGTACTCTGACATGTTTGTTCAATAATCTTCGAAAAAACACTTGACACACTACGAAATTATACGCTTGAGACTTTGTAGTTATATACCCGTATTCACGACATATACTTGTAATATAATGTCGGTAGTTAACTTTGTGCCCCAATATTTTTTTTAGAAAACTAATAAAACGAATTATTTCATTCGTTTATTCGTACTGACAACAAAGTTCGCCGGGAGTCAAAACAATTTATTTTTGCCTAAAATTCGTGTGCAAAGAAAGAAAATAATATTAAGGGGGTGTTATCACCCGATCACATTCAGTTCCATTAGGACGTATATGAAAGCACATTTTAATATTTTAAAAAATACCTACAACTGATTTTTAAATTAAAAAAAAATTTAAATATAAATTGGTTATTTAGCTGTATTTGAAACTTATAATTATAAAAATCTGAGGCTCCCCTTCTTTATTAATTTTGTTTATGCATTTGTATACATTTTTGATTGGTCTGAGCAATCAAAGCTTCGGCGTCTTACAGTTTTGCCTGTAAATTATGTCTAGACCACCAAATCTACAATTGTATTTTTTTGATTATCGAAATTAGTAGTAGTTATTTTTAAATTAAATTAAATTATGTTTTACTTACGCCCTTATGGGACTGAATGCAATTAGGTGCTGACACTCCCTTAAAAGTGCCATAATTGATTTTATTACTTTAAAATTATTGAATGGGATATTTTAATTCGATGTATCCCAGAATTTAGAGACCATCCAACTCCGAGGGGATATACCTAGGCGTCTCTATTTGTGTTCTGTCGACATTGTTCCGCCCCTTTCTACTACCGCTCGGCGAAGAACAGACAGGTAATGCACGAAATAAAAACAAAATATGAAATGCACGAGGTATTTCCCCCAAAGTACAACCAGGGGTCTTTCAATCGTGATGAAAGTTTTAAACCCTACATATGTCATCAGGGCCAAAATTATATTTGCATGAATTAAGCGGACATAGTCAAATTGAGGAATCGCAGAACCTAATGCTTCGAACCAACCCAAAATATCTTAGGGCTTCTTATCAACTCTAAAAGCATGTTTCTTTCGTTATACAAGGTGTCGTTTTTGACAACATTTTACCTGTATGTTAGATGACAATTAGCACCTCAAATACCTCAAAAGGTAAGTGATAATTTATAGATTAGAAACAGATAATATTATCATTTTTAACGCCAGGGCACTAATGTGTAGGAAAAGATGTGTAGGAGGCAGCATAGTCCGTGTGGCATTAAACCGTACTTAGTGAGTGAAAGGTGCGAATTGATTTTCGATAAACACGACCTTCTCAGTTCGATTTTGAGTACACAAATTATTGGCCAACGTGAGGTGACATTTATGGAAGTGTGACCTTAATCATACTGTCAAAGAAACAAACACAATATCTCTTTAACGTTTCCTGGTTCTGACACAGACGCGCTAATTATCGACATCGAACAGTTTTGGTAGATTTCTTGTCGTTTTTTTAAATGTATTTCAATCCGGGGCAGGGTAGTGAGGCAGTGCAAATACAAGAACAGTGCTGCTACAATGTTGACCGCGACTCCTTGACTGTGCAGCACTATCAAGAACAGAAGTCAGGGAAGGACATTCAATAGACGGTACATGTTCGAGGCAGCCGTACCAGCTTCAAACTGGACGAGTGCGTGCTTTCTTGCAATGTCAGATATGCTAAAGATATTATTTGTTTCGGACAAGCCGGTATGTACGGCCTGTGCTGAGTGTCCAAAAACAAAATCCACCTCACCTCGTGAAATAATGTTCAGTAAGGCGCCATACGATTTGACGGCCATATCCTGGCGGTGCGGCCAAGAAATGAGTTTGAGAAACGGTTCATTCTCGAAAGCCTAATGTCAACAACAAGAGGGTGTTCTGATTCTCTGCGGCGGGTGCTCCAGGGATGCAAGTCCCAAAGAGAAAATTAGCTTATTCTTAGTAGATTATTCTTAAAGTATAGTAGCTGGTTCTCCCAAAGTACAACCTGGGGTCGTTCAATCATGATGTGAAGAAGTATCTGGCTGGTTGGCATGGTATTCGCAGGCCACCCGAGAAAAAACAAAAGTCCATTTGTGTAGTCGACGCAATATACTGTGCTGTACATAAACTAGGCTCTCAAGGTGGGGGGGGGTGCCATTTGAGGTACTTCCCATGGGTTCTGTCGTTCTACATAGAATGAATACTTGATTTACCCAGCCCTCAATCTGAGGTGACACCAACACTCATATTTTATTTGACAATCTTAAATGGTAACTATAATCTTTATTTACAAGGAAATGGGGCATCAGTACTCAAGTATTTCCTGCTTATATTAATGATTCAGTGAATGTTTATCTCGTCCTTCAGTAGGTAGGTACATGTGTGATTTGCAATATTACTCAGTGTGTTTGCAGGCCTGATGACTGTAGGGTGCTAATGCTCTCGCGAATAAAACCGCAGTTTGCTATTCGGAGAAGCGTCAAGAGAAAACGTGAACATGGAAACTGTTTTCCGTATAAGGCAAAGCAGTCATATAATTATTTTATGTGTCAGGGTCAAGATGTCGCAAAGGCCATGTTTCATCCACAAAAAACTGTTTTACTGTTGGTATTAATTATTAAGTATTTATTTTTTTTACTAATTGTTTTTTTTTACTTGCAGAGTTACGTACGTACTTTTATTATTTTCATGTGATTGTTTGTGACTGCATGCTCTTTCTGTTCTGTTCTGAAGTTCAGCGTTACTCAAAACCAAACGGATATCGACACTATCATCATACCGATTTTCTGTGCTGGTTTTTAATTACCAGAAACGCTGAGAACCTATGCTCGCATGCATATAAATGTCGACGAAAACTAATTTAGGTAATTCCAGGGAATGTGACATGTATGTATGTATAATCAACCGTGAAGCAAGGACACATTAATTGAAGAAAGAACATTCCTTGGAATAAGCGACGTACCTGCTTAGTACGAAAAAGTATATTTACTTAAATTTAGGTAATGTTTAACAATTTCTAGATTTTTTGGAACAAATTCCCTTTTGGTTCCGAAAATCTTCAAGATCGATTCCTTTTTCGAATGTATCTTTCATGTAACTATCGTGTTGCGTCACTTCTTCTTGAATTTTATCAGGCACCTCAGAAACGTTGATAATGAAAGGATTGCGAATCCGTTTCAGGAAAACAGCGATTCAATCGCTTTTCGCTTCACTTTTAAGTTTTTTCGAATGGAGTGATTTAATGTTCTTTGGTATTTCTCGTTCAATCTCATCACACTGTGCATCAATAATTTAATTAAGGGTATCCACGGAGATCGTCGTTCTCCGTGAACGTATCAAACGCAGAGAAGTTTTTTCTTTTGAATATGTTTATCCATAGCTCCATAATGGATTTTATCTTCATATGCAAATGTATTGTTGGTGCCGTGCAGTTTAAATTTTTTTGAGCCTTGCAATTGAAAGTTTAATTCCAGTTATTTTGCGATAATAACGTCCAAAAAGGCAATAGGTATTTGAAATTTAGGCTCACGGAACTCTTTGTTCTTGTATGTTGATAATATTTGTATTTCTGCTCTCAGTTCGTACAACCTTGAGGGCATGTTTCCTTTGGAAAGCCAACGCACTTTCGTGTGGAACAGCAGAGTTTTATATTCAGAGTTGATATCGGAGCACAATTGTTTGGAGCGGCGAGTGTTAGGTGCCCTCGTTTTAATGAAGTTAACTACTTATATAGCTGTTTTCATTATTTCCTCCTCTTCTTTTCTTTATCTTTTTAGCTGTTTTCATTCGACACTTATTTAATTTAATGAATGGTTTCGCGGACCACTTCGGGTGTTTTCAGGGACCACAAGTGGTTCGCAGGCCACCGGTTAAGAACCAGTGCTTCAACATCTTCGCATTTCAGTCATTACTTTAAAATATTTAGTGGCACTTTTTGTATTCATACATTTATACGATTTTGGAACCAGGGCTTGCCTTGTATGCTATGCATGTATTCGATCTTATTATCAGTTGTATAAGTGCATTTTGAAAAATGTGAGCTTTTTCATGGTTCGAAATCTATTTAAAACTGTATGTAGGTACCCTTCGCCAGGTACCAGGTTGGTACCGGATATCATTGGATGAAAAGATTGTCGATTGTCCATGGTTTTCATCCACTTCAATGTAGCTGTGCTCATAAAGTAAAGATAGAGCGATATGTTGAGCTAAAATAATGACGGTTAGGTTGGTAGCAGCCGTCCATGTCCAGTTATACATATGAAAAGTTAAAATCATCTCAATAAATAGAAAAAAGTTATTTTGCCGCTATAATAACGAATACGTATTTTTTTAAAATAATAATAATAAAAGGAGGCCCCCATACCAAAAACGTGATTTTTTGTGATAAATACGGAACCCTTCGTGTGCGAGTCCGGCTCGCACTTGACCGGTTTTTATTTATAGTGAAGATATATGGTAAAGTGTGACAATAAAATTGTCCGATAAAGAAGTGGGTTAGTGGGACGCGAGAGCCTAAATAGCTTACCAAGAAGTAGCGCGGGCGGCGCCAAGTCTTCAGTGGGAATTCAGCTTTGAACCTAACCCCTAACCGTGCCAAGACAACAATCTAAATAAATAATTCATTGAGCAATGACAATTCATTAATATGTTTCGATAGTGGATGTTATGTTTGAATAAATTAATTCTTTTGTTATTAATTTGGGTTTAAAATTTAACGAATATCTATGCACGCAGATATATATTTTAGGCAGATAAATCACACCAGATATCAATGATTTATGTAATGAAATGCCAGATACATAGGGAATATAGCGACAATAGTTGGATTAACTAGTTAAATTTCGTGCTTGCATTAGTTTCAGTTCCAGTTTCTTTATTTCCTTAATCAAATCAAAATATAGGTAATATTTACATAATATAATTCTAAAACAAAAATTTGGTCGGCCGGTACGATTACGATTACTTTGGAAACAAATGAATAATCTTTTGGCGAATAAAAATCGGCAAGAAACTTTTCCTGGTTTGCATTTTTTTGTTTTATACTTACAAACGGTTAAAAATTGTTGACAGTAGTTCCCAAAAACTGCGATATGTGCCATATGCCAACTTCTGATTATTCATAAAATTTCAAAACCTAGTAAAACAATAAAATCATGTTAACAGTGATCACCGTAGTAGTATGGGAATTTATAGGGTAACGACTCTCTTAATTAAAGAAAGAAAGCTTTAAAAATAAACTGCTTTATGTGTATAGTGCAAGGCTGGACTAAAGCAGTTATGTTAACAGCTTTCTTTCTTTATTTATTGTGTACAACCTTCCAGTTTACGTATATATCACATTCGTTTTACCTATCTATAATATAGTTTACCGAGGTCAAACAACCTATTATTACGAAGTGTAATATATGTATTTTTATTCCTACGAGTAATGTATTCCTTTGAACTTAAAAGCAATCTTAGCAGAGTTCTGTGAAGCAGTCATATCAGATTTTATGACTCAAGTCACCATTTGACTACCTATTGCATTGTCTAGTCTAGGCAGTAGACTCTACTTATTAAGACAAGAACATACCATGCCAGACGATAGAACAAAAATGTTCTGGCTGTGTTGGCCCAATATTGTGACCTTATTTCAAATGCTTTGTCAGGTGTCATTCTAATGTTCGAATCCTTCATCTAACTCGAAAAAATATCGTCTTCATTTATCGGGTCAGTAAACTTAGGAATGCTAAAACAGGTATTTTCACGAAAGCAAAACGTAGGATACTTTAAACATGGTGTGAATAAGCGGCTGGCCGGCTGACATGGTTTTCGCAGCCCCTGTGAGAGTTCGAAATCCAATGGGCATCGTCTGGGACTATATTGTGGACATGTCGCGTTATCCGTTAATAACAACAAACTGAAATAGAAATCACTAGAGATCACTACAGTCGTATCCTGGGAACTGAGTCAACGAGCGCAGTAATGCAACTCAATGCAGCTCAAAGCTATCAATCTTGGAAACGTGATTCTCTCCATTGGTTACAAGGACCGGACATTTTTCGCGCGCAGTCGTGTCTGGAATTGTAATCTGTCCATTACGCGCCTATATGGAACTCCTACCATGTTACTGTTCTTGAAGCGTTCAAACCTTGTTAGCTTAAACAACTTTTATATATTTACAAGCCTTCGTTTAACATGCTGTGTTCATATGATTAAGAAATATCTATATAGCCTAGCTTAGTTGAGGAAAACCTGAGGCTATTCATATTTAAGTATAATTATTTTTTACTTAATTTATGCAATAAATACATTTGAATTTAAAAAAATCTGGTTCAACTGCTAAATTTTTCAAGGGGGAAGCATCATTAAGTCTAAAAAGCACAAGATTCTTCACAGGGTCCAAAACCCATACCTTTTCATATCCCATACCAAAATACATATATTTTCAATTAGGTTAGACTTTTTCTTTTTTAACCAAATGCAGAAATCTGAATAGAAACATATTGCATAATTTATTCATCTATAAATAATATTTTTGCTTAATTCTAACAATTATATTACTTTTAAATGTTTAATGCAAAACATTTTTTATTTCATTTAAAAAAATAAGCAATCCAAACAATACGAAAGAGCAATGAACAATGTGAATAAAGTCTGAGTCTGAAGCTCGGAGTTTCACTACTATTCTATCACTTATTTTCAAAGGTACATTTTTATGGCGCAACCAATTGACTCGCCCTAGCTTCTTAAAAGATAACGGACCCCTGTCCAGCCGTATATTACCTACCTAAGGACCTACAACTACGTACAACTTCCGTGACCTTGAACATCCGTCAATGAGAAAAAAAGTCAACCACTTCGCCATTCATTATAGCGTGACTAAACGGTCGCATTTGCTTCGACAAATGTTTGTACGATTGTTTAGGAGTCTCCATCTGAGGGAGACATGTTGCATCTTGCAAGCCACTAATGAGCAAGCATGCGTAAGGTTATCAGATTCGTGCGAACACCTGCGAGCATGGAGGTGACCTTCACGCCTGCGAGGACACATTTTTCAGCATCCTCTATTCAAAAGTGTAGTGGATTCATAATTGTTTTTCATGATAGTTCATTTTTATTTGATACAATTTTCTAATCTATCAAAATTCTATCCATATTATTTATTCTATAATTTATATTCTATATTATTAAAATATTTTCGGATAGACAGTGTTATAAATCGCTTACTTGTTTTAGTCGACGTTTCGTCCACCGCATTGTGGACTTCTTCAGGACTCGCGGCGCGACCTGGAGGACTTCCGACACGTCGTCCAGTCAGAAATCAACTGCAGGTCGCCGGCTGCGAAGATTGTAGCTGTGGGTAGCTCCAGCCGCTGATGAGGGTAGTTCCACAGCACGTTGCTCAGCGATGAATTTGTCCGTGCAAACGATGCTTACGGTTCGCGCCGCGAGTCCTGAAGAAGTCCACAATGCGGTGGACGAAACGTCGACTTAAACAAGTAAGCGATTTATAACACTGTCTATCCGAAAACATTTTAATAATAATGTGTAACAACAGTGAAAGTTTAAATAAACATATATATTCTATATGTTCTATAATAAATAAAGAAGCCATATATAATGGACATAGATGGCTGATACCACACCTATGTATACGTCATTAAATTGCTAGAATCATTTCTATCGTTCTTGGCTAGGATCTTATTTTTAACCGACTTAAACAAAAAGGAAGAGGTTCTTAATTCGTCGGCATTTTTTTTTATTGCTGGATTTAACTGGAAACATGGATAATTTTAATTGCCGCCACTATGACCATCGTTCATGAAATTTGATTTTACCAACCCGGGGGTAAGACCTGAAGTTTCAACTGGAATCCAAACCACGAGCGATGCAACTGGGTGGACTCGGTGGGTAGTGGGACTACTAGTAATATTTTAAGGTTCAACGATTTCAAAATGTATTGTTCTCCCTTTATATCCGTATAAAATGAAATTAAATTAAATGGGACCACTTGCATTATGTTGAAGTGCCTGAATCCATTGGTACCGTTCTGTTCAAGACACCAGGTGTGCTAATTGGCGCGCATTCTATAAAAAAATCAATGGTGCTTATTTTTTTTCCAATGAAAGTAACGAATGCTACCTATGTTATATAATAACTATTTCATAGGTGCGCCCACAAGAAATAGAATCGATTTTCATCATAAGAACATACTGTAAAATGAAGTTACATAACCAATGATATGTTGCTCAGATGGAACTAGCGTAACTTAACCCACGTAATGCCGCTATGAAGATTGAAGTGACTATCTTAAACTTTCAAAATATGCGAGAACAATTACGTAAACAACTTCTAAAACAAAGTTATTTCATTTATCTCTATAAATACGCAAACATGGCCAGTTTCCTTGGACATAAGAGTCGTATGAAGGGCGTGAAATATTGTAAATACCAGAGTATTACAAGTTTGATTGCCACACATTATCTTACGCCTGTCGTGTTATAAGACAACCCTTTTTGAGTAAAGATGGTCGTCAATATGATTTAAGAGGAACATAAAAATAACTGATTTCTGGACGGATTTATAAGGCTTGTAGGGGTTACGCCTGTGATCTAGGATCAAGTGTCGAAGGTTCTAAACCCAGGTTGTGTACCTGTGCCTTTATTATCTTAGATTGAAATGTGCGTTTTTATGGGATTGCGAGTTGTTTGGAATGATTGTATGATTGTAGCACTCGTTTCCTACTTGGCAGAATCTCACCAAGATTTGTATTATGGCTTGATGAAGAAAAATGAAATTTGTCCGTATTTTGCGCTCAGTTAAATGTGGTCGTGTATAAACAAACGGACGGTCCTCCCATGGTACATAATAACATGAATAATTGTAATGTATTAAAATAAGATATTTGAAATCATACACGTACATACTTACAATGATGGGAAAAATGTACGTCGAAGATAATCTAATATTTTATTAAAATTGGACGGATCGTTTAGCTTTATTCGTTTGAACTCATTGTTGAATTCGTTGTTTATTCGTAAGGGTCTCACTTCAAATGTACTCTGAATTAAGAGACAATTTAAGTATTGAAATTAACGAACAAGACCTTTCCACGAGTATCGCCCGAATCCTCCATTAGAATTTTATTTTTTCTTAATCAAAGATCATTTAAAGCGTCCGTTAAACATTAAGTTAAAATCAATGTTTGATAATAAGTATAATTCATTCATCATTCATTCGAAATCACATTCAGATCTACGAATTTAATTTATAAAATATACTCAGAAAATTCTTTAGAAAATAAAAAAAAACTGTGTATATTCAAAAATAAAGGCCCACTCTATGCATTTTATCGAGTGACCGCCCGGAGAGGTGGGCGGGTAGGGCACACTTGGTGGGCGCCGCAAGTGGCTTTGTTCTCTGTTCCGATGGCTCAAGGCGCTTCTCGAGTAGACGTGTGTAGAACAGCACTCAGCCCAACACTGAAACTTGAAGAGCGAACGTTTGCCTTTGTATCATTTGATATTTTTGTATGTTTTCAAACGTTACGAAATTGTCGTTTTCCACGACGGGATAGGCGACCGAAATTCATTCGTACAGCGGCAGTGTAGCTGAACTGAGTGTAGTTTAACCGACTTAAAAAAAACAGGAGGTTCTCAATTCGTCTGTATGTTTTTTTGTGTGTATGTTACTCGATATACTGTCAACCGATTTGAATAGTTCTTCTTCTCGTTAGTAGTGTATATCTCAGGGGTGTATGTATCTCAATTATTGTTGATCTGATCGCTACCAAACTTCACAGCTGGACTAATCTGTAGATTGTTTAAACATTAAAAGTTAAACAAGAGGTTGAAGGCAAGAATTAATGTTTTGACAGCATAAGGTTCGCGTCAGTGTCGCTCTCTCTTTGATAGGAAATGTGTCGGACACATTTTCCCTTCTAGCTTCCATCCGCGAAACGATAAGGAACATATCAATTCGAAAATCGAGGTATATAATATTTAACAATGGAAAATAATGTTTAAAACTTCTTGCGATGTAGACGGAACGCAAGTTTCCCACACTTTTCAAAGCTAACTCAACACCTTGAGCTATCCTTGGGCGAAGGCGGTGCGGGGTAGGCGGAGGTGGGGGAGGGGCTCAGATCCCGCGTGCCTTTAGATTTATGGCGTACCTGCCGTGTGAATTGCATTGTACGCTTCGCAGATTAATTGCTTACCTCCGAGTAAACTACCTTTTATTGCGTCAATAAATTGTAATTTATTAATTTGATTGCATAGAGGTATTTCGATAATTTTCGATGTAATTATTCTTCTGTCTTAGACCTAATGATGCGTCGGTATTTTGACGATAACATAACGCATGATCTGAATTCTTTAATATAACTGGTCACGGAATGGTAATACCATAAGCAAAATTAGAATCGAACAGTCAGAGTAGCATGTGAGCAGGATTATGTATTATTTTTTTATGCAACCTGACATGGATGGCTATTAGCCCAATAAACCACATTCCCGAAAAAATTGGGTGCCATGCCAGGACCTTCCGTTTATGTGCATGGCTATACTGACCTGGATGGAAAAACGCGAACAATTTTCAATTCCTGCTTCAACCATAGTTTCATCCAATGCTGTACTACCAACCCGGGCTGACACTACTATCTAGTAGGAGAAGGGGAGCTTCTGTTTTAAATGGGTTCGGAACCATGGAGCAGCTTGCATTCATAACAAAATGCACTTATCCAACTCAGAAATAGAAAGAAAGTGGTACATGACGGGGGTGAAGATTTGAATCCATAACCTATCGCTTGAAAGGAAAGGGCTCTATCCCCTACACCACGAGCTGTATATAAAATAAATATACTTTTTCGTACTAAGCAAGCACGTTCCTTTTTACAACGAATGTGATATGTATATATCACGGAATATTGACCGTTAAGCCAGGACAGATTAATTAAATAAAGAGAGCTGTAAAGAGAAAAAATAACAAACATTAGCCAAGCATAGGCAAACAAGATGCTCCTAACTATATAGTTAATAGTATTAGTTGATGCCAAAATAACCTTCATGCAATTTAATAAATATGATTCACAAAATATAAAATGCATAAAATTGGCGTTTAAAATCAAAAGACCCGCAACAAATTAGATATTTCATTAGGAATTATGTAGTAAAATATCAGGTTACTGTCGCAATCGAATCAAATATAAAAATTAATTCGCATATTATTTACGACAAGTATTTAGCACACACACGAGTCGCATTTCGTGATGTCTTCATGTACCTACCGAGGCACATCCTTGACTAAACACTCCTCATATTCTGTAGTGAGTCAACTTAGACCAGGAGCGAGCTTTGATATTTACATTTCATTTCATTTCATTTATTTAAACTTTTTGGTAGTCAAACTACACCAAGTTACGTCACAAAGATCCTCGGATTCGATTAACCCAGTAAAGAAGAACCCGCAAAGAAACTTCACGGGTTCTATCTATCATCGGCTTCAAACATTATCATTCGAAAGGATTTAGGCAATCGTCCGCCTATTGGTAACACTCTGATTGAAATTATTTTGAAGACAACTTTTTTGTAACTGGATATGGATAGCTAATACCACACTTACTGACATGATATTAGCCAAATACACCACGTGGGAGTCAGGTCCCATGCCAGGACCTTACTGTTATCGCACGGTCACATTGATGTCACTAGATAGAAAACATGGACTAATTTCATTGCCGCTTCGACCATTCGTTCATTCCATGCGATGGTGCCAACCGGGCAGGATTAACCCTACTACCTTGTGAGAAAGGAAGGGGAGCTCCCTTATTCGCATCTTACGACATGTACGGTGGGCCCACGAGTCGCCTTCAAAAAGACAAATAATCAAAACGACAAAAAAATATTTTTTTAAAATAGCTTGCAGAGCGACAAAAGACAGATCGTAAAATTTTTTGTCGTTCTGATTTTTGGGATTCTGCAATCAAGCATTTTTAAAAGGTACATAAATCATTGCAAAACAAATAAAAATTCTACTAAACTTGTTTTCGTTTTAGGTGCCGGCATCTACACGTGCTGTGTGGGTTCCGGCACTCATCTTATCTTAGATACAATAAAAATAAGTGGATACGCAAGAAATATAATCTTTTTCTAACGGTTTTCCTTTGGGGATCCTGTGGCTTGATGAAGAATGAAAATTAATATTTTTTTGTACAATTAAAAATTAATAGCATAATCTAGGTTCTAATTAGTTGGTGCATAATAACAGAAGTGTGCCTTTTTTTTTTTTTTTATGTGACTGGACATGGATGGCTAATACCACAAGTTCTGTCATGGTATTAGCCCAACACACCACATGGGAACTAGGTGCCATGCCAGAACCTTCCTTATATTGCACGGCTACATTGAACTGGATGGAAAACACGGACAATTTTCATTGCCGCTTCGACCATCGTTCATCCAATGCGATGGTACCAACCCGGGCGGGATAAACCCTACCACCTAGTAAGTAAGGAAGGGGACCTACAGCTTAACGTGGAATCTGAACCACGGCCAGCCTCTCTCAACGGTCGAATGGTCACCCATCCAAGACCAGACCGGACCCAGCGTTGCTTAACTTCGGAGAGCGATCGCCGAAGTGTCGCGCCACTGGGCCATATATATAATAATAATACTAAATAATACCATAGCCGCAGACTATAATTTCTTCCTTACTTACTAGGTGGTAGAGTTGATCCCGCCCAGGTTGGTAACATCGCATTGAATGAACGATGGTCGAAGCGGCAATGAAAATCGTCCGTGTTTTCCATCCAGTACAATTTAGATGAGCAATATAAGAAAGGTCCTGGCATGGCAACTAGTTCCCATGTGGTGTGTTAGGCTAATATCTCACCCTAAAAATAATAAAATTATCTGTTTCTCCTAGAGCAATGAGCCATTATTTATTTCTTTACTTTACCTTGTGCATAGTTTTATTTGTACAACCCGTAGGAAAAGAATTTATAATAAATTCTGGCGTCCGTAGGTTCGTATATTTCAATGTTTAAAATAATGGTATAGCTTACATCGAAATAGTTATTTTAGGTCATCCATGGCTATATCATCACATTAACTTTAGTTTCCTGTCAGTATATCGTTACCAGCTCGCAGTCTAACTAAAATAGCACAACTCCGTCCAAATAATAACTCGTCGCTCTTCACGTTATTAGAATAAAATCAGAAAACGACTCGTAACCTATTAAGGTTATTTATTATGAAAGCTCTTATAATATTGTAACCAATGGTTGGCAATTATTGAAATCGATTTTGACCAAGAACACAGCAAAAGTCGCTTTACAAATATAAAACCCTTTCAGCCTAAAGTAAACCTTTCATGACATAGTGCTCATAATTTTATGTATATAATGGATAAGACATTAACCATTATCTCATTAATTTAAGTTTCAGCGACGTCTACATCTGAACAATTGTAATCAGATTTTGGGCGTGACATTATCGTGAGATTTTAAAAAACTGATTGCAATGCTTCAAATTTAGATGTCGCTGAAACTCAAATTGCTCATTGCTAGTAGTTCTCATAGCTTCAAATGCAGTAAATACAAACTAAATTTCAAATTTTATTCATATTATCAATGGTTTTGATGGATTTCGATAATCTTAACCAACTTCAAAAAAAAGGAGGAGGTTCTCAATTCGTCGAAATCATCTTTTTTATTAAAACATATCCAAAAATATCTGATATTTTTCGACTGATAGTTTCAATTGACAGTTTCTAGTCGTATCTCCATTTCATCTGTTCGGAAGAACAAACAATTATTCGAAATATGTATCTAGTAGTTTTACAATGTTCCGAGCGATATTTCCTAACACGCTTAAACATAACACGCATATTAATTATATCCGTCCCTGAACTGTTCGATTATGACTTATAAATCAAACTGTTCATTAATTTTAATTTGTTAATAAAAATATTCACGACTCGTGCTCGTCTTAGCATTGAAATCGTCCTTACACGGTCCTTACCGCGGCACGGAACGGGCGCGGGCGGCGCGGCGGCGGTGCAGGAACTTGACGGACGGACGGACAATAATTTGATTAATTAACCTCTTTATACTGTATCATTCTGATTAATATATTATTCATTAACTAATATAACATATTAAGTACATAATGGAATCCTATAGGAATTGCACAAAAGATAAGATTGATGATCGCCGTGTCGGTACTGCGTAGAAAACGAATATGTGCAGATGTGTCCGTAGCGAGCAAATGCTGTTTAGTATTTGTATCTGCCTCTCGTTTTGAATACCAAAGGTATGGAACCGACAATGCGCACTATTTTATTTCCTTAATTATTAAAATAGAGAAATACCTACAATTGGTTTCCAAAATATGCGTTACTACGGGCCGAGTGCACGAAAGGACAAAAAATCAAAATCAAGGTCAACGTACGATTAAACACCTCACTTTGCATGGACAGAAGCCCGATTCTGCTATTTGTCCAATTTCAAACCATTCCGTATAAGTTATGTTTCCATCAAACATAACACGCTAAGTTTCGAGTGCGGTTTCCAAAAATCGGTATTCAGCTAATTCACACAGGCGTTTTGTTATTGTCTATGGAGTGGTTTGTCTTGCGCGCCGCCTACAGGGTAAAATAACCTGTCACGATTTTGACAGTTATTTTCTCACTCAAATATGACATACGAAAAGAAAGAGACAGCGATATGCCAACGTAATGTAGAAAAGTGATATTCGAAGTTCGGTGATGCGATGCCCCGAATTTGACAAATAGAATTCTCAAAACCACAAGTATTCGGCAAAACACACGGCCCACGAGAACATGAGCGCGCGTTACGAGTTTGCGCATGCGTTTTGCAAACTGCGCTAGTAGAATACCATTTCGCGCGAAACATGCGGTTTTGAGAAAACACAAACATAACGCGCGCAGTTATCAATTAGCAGAATAAGGCTTCAGTATGGAAGGCACTCCATGCGGTTCAGTAATGTGACGTGTTTGAACATTGATTAACTCGACCGTCTCTTCGTGCAATCGGGGCTACAAGTGCTGCAATTGTTTACCGTTTCTTTTGGACTTTGTTTTGTTTTTTAATCTAAACGTCTCGAAAACGAAAAGAGATATCGAAAATATATAAATAATGACCATGGAGAATTTAAAGGATTTCAAGGTGATACCATTATTGTTATTAAGGGTAGCTGGTTAACAGTTTTGGTGATTTCACATATTTATTTTAGAATCTGGTCATTTGTCATATCGAGACAACTATTTTGGATATCGTTTAATTTTATGATGCATGAAATAAAAATAAGTAATATCTTTATATTATTATAAAATATGTTATATATTTCTATCATTTATGTATTGATGCTTGATTGAAGTTCTCCCTTTCTTTTAAGTCATTTTCAATGCGCCGAAAGGTCATGGGGCCATGAGTTCATTGGATTTGAGTGTGTAGATGCAGATGTATCTCCCTGTAAATAAAGAGTTAGTGCAGCGAACATTCTATGTTAAGCGAACTGACTGGCCGGCGCAGCGCCTCGTGCGCAAACGAACTCTTTATCTTTATTATATTAAGTGTAAATGTTACTTTATAATGTGCCGAGTGGGTAAATATAATGCAACTGAGCCAACTTCATTTATTCAACTGCCACGCAGGTATCCGGATTTAATAAATTTTAGGATTTTAGGATTAAATTTTAATAAATTTATGAATGAAAATTGTCTGTGTTTTCCATCCGGTTCAATGTAGCCGTGCAATATAAGAAAGCTCTTGGAATGGCATCTAGTTTGCATGAGATTTTGTAGGCTAACATCATGACAGTAGGTGTGATATTAGCCATCCACGTCCAGTCACATACAAAAAAAGTAATAGCGCGGCCGGGCGATGCTTCCCTCGGGTGATTGTCCAAAACGTTATAGACACGAGCGGAGCCGGGAACTTCAGCTAATGCAAAAATAAAAATAATGTTTACTCTACTCACCACGAAATGATTGTCACGTAAAATATATATGTTGAAATGTTAATTGAGAGAGGTACCAATCCCCAATGCGCGTTTCCGGCGCGACTCTTATCTGTGCACCGTCGGGGAACACGCTCAAATATTTTATGGTGTCCTGCAGCGATACATAGCAGCCACATTCCGCTTCTATAGTGAAAAAATCGCTATAAAATATCTGCAAAATTATGTTCGTGACAATAAATAAAAAGCGGACTTTAACCAACATTGCGGTTGGTTAAAGTCCGCTTTTTCCCCTTGAAGGATTTCGCATTTCTATCTGCGTCGAGTTTTTTATTTCAAGTTCAAAACGGGAAGTAAAAAAGAGCCAGAAACATGAGAAATCTTATTAAAACGCTTATTAAGTTGATAGTAACGGTCAAAACAATTTTTCAACCCACTCATTTTCGGATATCCTGCGGCGATGTCATGTGGCGTTTAGATTTGTACCCAGATCTAATCTCATTAATCATTCATTCATCTCTCTAATCATGTACTTTCGTACGTTAAAAGCGCCGGTCGATAAGTTAGTTAGTAAATTGTGTTGTTAGTGTATTTTTGAATAAATCTCCAAGAGGACAGAACTACGAAAAAAACATCGGACACAATTTCATATTTCAGTTCTCTTTATGTCAGCGCGGCATATAACATGCGCAGTGTCATCACATAAGAGGTGTCCGAAGATTCCCAGGGGCAGCCAAGTGCTTCTATGCATCATGTTTGAAGGACCCGCAGTGCGATTACGAAGCGCGTAATGAGGTGCGGCACCTACCCTAAACTGCTACAGCTGTCGCATACAATATCTGTCAGTTTACCGTCAGATTGGGGTAGGTGCAGAACCTACAGCTCATTTTGCACTTCGTAATCGCACTGCCGGTTGTTCTTAGGAGCGCGTGCGCTCCATAGTTTTGTTAAAGGATCGGTTTGTAATAATGTTGGAATTGTCGACGGAGAATGCGTGCATTCCCAGCTTGCTCCGCATTGAACAATGGGACGAAGAGATAGCGGCAAGCATGTCCTTCCACCTTTGCATCGCATGCCCCCATTGCACGTCCAGTAATTTTATCTAGCTATGCGTATTTTTTTTAATACCGATCTAGGAGGTAACGGAATAGCGATGGTGACCTCCGCTCCGCGCAGGCTCTATAAAACCGCTCGCCCGCGTTATAAAGTCCGCAATAAAAGGCAAATTAAAAAGTGCTCTATCCAGGTCACGCACACATGCACAACCCCTCGCCACACGAACACTGTGCGTCGTGACATGGACGGCGCTACGCTAAACCAATTTATTGTTAAGTACACAAAGCATTTAACTCACTCGCTGTACATTAAACAGGACGTAACTTCTGGAAATTATTCTTGTGGTCGAAATAAAAAAGAAATATACTTGCCAGCACACTAGCTGTAACAGCATACTAACGGGATTAGCCTGTAGGCTGTGGCCTGGCTGGGCTTTTATTTACTTGCTTGTGTCATAAGATTGACAGGATGCTGGGAAGGTGGTATCCAGTACCTACTGGCGTCCTTAGACTCAATACAGCTGCAAGCGGTCCGTCTTGTTAGTGACCCACAACTCACCGTTGCGTTGGCCTGGAGTCCCTGAGCCACAGAGGGTTTGCGACAGGAAAACGGAATGTGGAAAGACCACCCGCCAGGTGGGACGACGACATCAAGTGCGTCGGCGGAAAGCAGTGGTTCCGTACCGCTGAGGGCCGGGAGGACTGGAGAAAAATTGGAGAGGCGTATGTCCAGCAGAATGTCCCGCAAAAACGCTAACTGACTGACTAAGCCCCGGTTGCACGAAGAAACGGCTGAGTTAATCAATGTTCAAACACGTCACTTTTAGTGAACCGCATAGTTCCTTCCACACCTTCCACACAAAGTGACGTGTTTGATCATACTTTGACGTTGATTTTGATGTTTTGTTCTTTCGTGCACTCGGCCCTAAATGGCTTGATATGATAGCGATAGTCCGCAAATCTGCAATGTGCCTCGCCGAGGGTCGTTATGTGAGGTGAGGTTGATTTGGCTTTGCTGAGTACCTTGGTCTCTCAGCCACCCATATTGGGTTTTAGCTAGCTTTTAGGTTGGTAGCTTGCACTCTGACAAGCGCACATTTTGAGAAGGATATAGATAAGAAATTAAATTTTGATGCTGCAAATTAAAATTGTGCAGTTTAGATCAGTGGTCAGCCTCAGTGGCCCAGTGGCGCGACACTTCGGCGATCGCTCTCCGAAGTTAAGCAACGCTGGGTCCGGTCTGGTCTTGGATGGGTGACCATTCGACCGTTGACAGCGGCTGGCCGTGGTTCGGATTCCACGTTAAGCTGTAGGTCCCCTTCCTCACTTACTAGGTGGTAGGGTTTATCCCGCCCGGGTTGGTACCATCGCATTGGATGAACGATGGTCGAAGCGGAAATGAAAATTGTCCGTGTTTTCCATCCAGTTCAATGTAGCCGTGCAATATAAGGAAGGTCCTGGCATGGCACCTAGTTCCCATGTGGTGTGTTGGGCTAATACCATGACAGAATTAGCCATCCATGTCCAGTCACAAAAAAAAAAAAAGATAATTAAAAAAATATGACCCGATATGGATGGTTACACCACGCCCGCTATCATGATGTTACCCTGAAACACCGCATTTCCGAAGGCATTAACATGCCATGACCTTACATTTATGTCAGCTCGGCTAAATTGAACTGAATGGAAAATACTGAAAATTGTTTATTGCTGCTTAGACTATTTTCATCTAATGCGATGGAACCAACCCCGGTGTGCTTGACCGTACTACTTAGTAACAATGAAAGTAGATCTATAGTTTTCCGTGCAATACAGAGACCATGTTATAAGTAACCCCGAAAATTTTTATATTTGGCAAAATTTGCTAAATGGAGGCGCTGAGATAGGGACAAAGCCCAAAAAATACAACAATTTGTTTATTGCAAGAGATTTTAATAGTTACAAACAAATAAACAAACACACACTTATACTTCGCGACGAATCGTCGCTTTATAAACTGAATTCATTCACTATAGTATCACTTGTTAATTGTTTCGCTTCCAAATCATGATGTTTTGCATGTAAAATGTCTGTCAATGCCAAATATCATCAGAATAACTGCGACGCTTAGCCACGATAGCGTAATAAATATACTAAGTCATGTTAAAATGTATAAATAATCTAATTACTACGCGGTGAAGTCCAGCGAAAAGTTAATTTTACCCCACATTTTACCGACTTCTAACATATTTGACCCCACAGCTTACTCCTTGGGCAATATAACGTGATAGTTAGTAGCTTTTTATCGACACAATACATTCTGTGATAAGTAGATATGAACCTTATCAAATTTAGTTAAGCGGTTCTAAATAATAGAATAGAATAAAATAGAATAAACGTATATTTCCTCCTTTATACGATTACATTTTAAATACAGTACATAAAAATGGGTGGACAGCTGCACCAAATCAGTTAAGCTATTGTTCTATATAGCCAAAAATCATGCAAGTAGTTAGTATGGGTAAATAAGCTCTTACGTTCTCACGACAATAATACACAAATTATCACGTGGCCTTGCCTGTCCGTAGCGGATCAGCAATGCGGAGGTGTGAACCTTCAATCGAGAAGTTCCGGACAAATTGACAGGAGACGACAGGTTGATGGCTCACCTTTGAACCCGCGAGCTGAGGTAATATAGGAACGTGTGTGTCAGCGAGCTAGGAAAGATAGCAGTAGCGATCGAAATACGGTATCACCAGGCAGACAGTTGGCTACGAACCCGCTCACGACTGATGATCTCATGTTACACTTAAGAACCGGGACGTTACCATGGCAAATTAATTCGCCAGGTGAACTGGCAAGTGAGTGATTAAATCGAATGTGTACTTGAATTTCGTACAATGCTGAATCTCAAACAACGTGTTATTCGGCAGGGAACTGAAACATACCAGTGCGTAGTCCAAATGTCAGATTTTATCACTCACTTGTCGTTTCACCCCGCGACTTAATTTACCATGGTTACCCCTAAAACACGTAAGAAATTCACATCATGCTATTAACCAATTGCCACGAATATGCGATGTTGCGCGTCCCAAGTTCGTAAGTATTAATACTAGTGGCTGCGGTGCCACCATACGAATAAGTTTATTTCGTGACTTCCACCTTTCCTTACTCCCTGGAGTCTGTAGTCGTGGTTTTAGGTCTGTTTGATTAAGCTTATTGGTCCGGTAGTGACTGTGATTGATGTTTAATAAATTATTTTGACAGGCGAGCCAATTTATTAATCGATTATCGAATGGAGCTAAAAATTATACTGTGATTAGAAACGCTCGCTAGTTCCTCATTACCCATCTGTCTATTATCGCTAGACCCGCAATGTGAATGCACCCGTAAACTGTCTACATTTATCCTACATATATGACTAATCCTGTACATCCTTAAAGTAAAAAAAATAGATTCCTTACAGTAGTTGTTAAGCTGATGATAGCTACTATCATCAGCTTAACAACTATGTATGTATGGTGTACATTATACAGCCCTCCCAAATACATAGATAGATAAAGTGTATCGAGTCAAAATAAAAATAAAATATGTTTAATAATTGTAATACACCCAAATAAATGCACCTGCATAGTAACCCAGTAAATCTGGTGGAAAAATAGTGGTATACCTTGAAACAAGCCATTTTTTTTAAAAGCCTAATGTCAACAAAAATGGGTGCTTTGATTGTCTGCGGCTCTAGAATGAGGGATGGAAGTTCCGCAGAGCAGCGGCCATGTAGTGTTTTTATGTAACTGGACATGGATGACTACTATCAAGCAGACCGTTAGATATTAACCTAACACACCACATGGGAGCTAGGTGCCATGCCAGAACCTTCCTTGTATTGCTCGGCTACATTGAACTGGGTGGAAAATACGGACAATTTTCATTGCCGCTTCGACCATCGTTCATTCAATGCGATGGTATCAACCCGGGCGGGACTATCCTTACCACCTAGTAAGAAAGGGGACCTACAGTTTTACGTGGAATCCGAACCACGGCCAGTCTCAACGGTTGAAAATGGTCACCCCAACCCAACCGCGTACACAGGTGCTTTACCAAGCTTATTGCTTCGCAAGGCGTCGCAGAACATACTGAGCAACCCTACAAACAGGGCTCAGGGACCGACAAGACTCGGCGCTGTATTGAGTCCAAGGACGCAAACAAATACTGTATACTACCTTTTCAAATGTGGCCATACTTTTCGATCACCGGCCTTATATGTCTTTGTAAAGAAGTAGTTGCACCCATAAGTTGTACCGGTGAATTTTTTTGGTTGAAAATTTGTTGAGTGGAAATACATGTTGCGCCATCTAGGTCGAATCATTAGAAACAGTGATTTGTTGTCAAGTGACACCACCGATGCCCGTATTTTTGCTGACGATAATATTGTCGTCAGAATTGTTCTACTAGCAACCAGCATCCTTTTGTTTAATTTCCTCGAAAAGTATTTCAATCCTATAATTAAATGTTAAATTAGAAAATTCTCATTATCCAAAGGCTTTCATTGCGCCTCAAAGTTATTAAATGGACTATTAGCTGCTGGTTGCTAAAATGCAGTTCACCTCGGCTGTCAGATTACTATCAGCTGTGTGTCAGTTGTCACGCAAAGTGACCTATGAAAGTGACATCTTACGTGTTGTGTGGAAATGGATATATTTTTTTGAGATTTATTTTTAGACACAATTTGCTTTTGATTTTCCTTAAACCTAACAGAAAATCAATCATGGGGAGAAAATCTCAAGCCAAGCAGGGCCCGAAAAAGAGTGGTTCGGAGAAGGAACGGGCGCGCGGTGCGCGGCACCTATCCGCGCTCTGCGAGCGGCTGCTCCGCTTGACGAGTGTGTTGCCGGGCGCAGAGGGCGCTGGCGGCACGAGCGCATGGGAGCGCCACGAGGCGGCCGCGCGTCTGCTCACCGAGGTGGCGGCGCTGGAGCGCGGCGCGCGCGGCAAGTGGCCGCCGCGGGACGGACAGAAAACTCTCGCAGCCTTCACGGAGTGGCTGGCCGCCCAAGGAGCTCAGTTCGAAGGTACATTTGTTCTCAGATCTTCATCCCGATTTTTATTAACATTAGCAACTCTTACAATGCAGCCTTGTCATTACCAGTGACCGTCTTTCACCCCTGGCATGCTTTTATTAAGTGTGGAGCTATAAAGTTTTGCAGGTCTAAAGGAGCGTAACCATATCGAGCCGGCGAACTCCCCAAAAATCAAACCTCTGGTGACGCTAGTGGACTGTATGGCTGACTAAAGCGTCTATGATTGAGCCTAACTTAACTTTGTTTTGTTTTTCATAGAATAAGTAATTAAGATTAAGTAAAATAATAAAAACAACGGCATATTCATGGTTCAGGGTGGTTTGAATGAAACTATAGTGAGGTGTTGTGTCTGCAAAGATTTCTGACCACATTTTACTGGGCCCCACTCGATTGAATGTCCAAAACAACATTGACCCGAGCTTCGCTTCGGTGAATGTTCAAAACGACAGACCCGGGTATCTCAGTTAGCATCAAATGTTTTTATGCAACCCTTGTGGCCTGCGGAACTTTAAAAACCCTTTTGGTCAATTCCAGGTGTGGAGATCGCCCCATTCCCTGGCTACGGGCTCGGCTTGCGCGTTACGAAGCCGTTTGCGGCGGGTGCCCCGCTCTTGTCCGTGCCGCGCCACCTCATGATGACGGAGAGCGATGCGCGCGTGTCCGCGCTCGCTCCCTTCGCGCAGAGCGATCCCGTACTCCAGAATATGCCCAATGTCACGCTCGCACTCTTTCTGCTGATGGAGAAATTTAATCCAGGTCTGTACCCCTCGAGATCCTCACTTGCTGGTTATATCTACATGAAATACCCAAAAAAATATTGCGTATAAGTTGTAATAAATTAATGTTTGCTGGGTTCCGGTATTTTATGAAATAATAATATGGTTGACAACATTTTCCTTTGTGATTGCTCCCCAATGTAATTGTGAAAATTTAATTCATAACATTTCAAGGTATAATTTTTTTAATTTGTTTATTTCATGTTTTTTTACTAAGCATAATGTGTTGCTAATGAATCAAATTAATCTCGATATATAACAATCAATTGCTGTGTGTTTTTCTCTCTAAATCTCGAGAACGGTTCAACCGATTTAAATCATTTTTATTTTGTTTTGTTCGCCTCAGTACTGGGGTGGTTTAGAAATACAATTGGACCCGGTAGGCGGAGCTCTTGCCGAGATATTGACTCGAGCAAAGCAGGGCAACTTAGCTAGTCATCGTATTGATGACATAAACAGTTTCTTTGTTTTCCTTTTGACTACTGACTGAAATAAAACATCATTAATTACTTTTTAAGTTTTACAGCTACATGTTTCATTAGGTGTACCCATCACGTTAAGGTTTTCCTGTGCAATTTCTTTGTTAATAATAAATAATAATTTAGTAAGTGAATAAAATAATTGAAAACTGTTTGCAGAGTCATTCTGGAAGCCTTACCTGGACGTGCTGCCGGAGACTTATAGCATGGTGCTCTACTTCACACCTGAGGAACTTCAGGAGCTAAAGGTGGAGACAGACCAGTATATTTGTTTTTAATTATAGCTACCTCAACAAGTATACAGAATTTCATCATCTCATTTCAATTTAATTTAATTTCACATAGTGTGAAGGAACATGTCATAAATCTAGGCTTGCCATGAATTCGATATAAATTCATATCGCATGTAAACAAATATTTTTGGACGTACAAATTAAGCTGTACAGTAGTAACTGTGGTCTGTGACCGTTGACTTGGAATTTGAGTTATTCTTTGGTGCATAATTCTTTTCTGATTAGATTCTACGGCGGCATCGCAGTCGCCATTGTATACCTGAATAGGTGGATGAAATATATATATTTAAAAAGTGATAATTTTGCTAATCGCATCAATATATTGGTGGACCTAAGCTCCATAAGACCTTATCTGACTAAACGCAGTAACTTTTGCAAGACCATAATATTATTGCTTTCAAACCATTTGTTTGTGTACGAATTCATAAATGATCTAAACAACTTGGGATTGGTATGGATGATCTATACATGTGTACATGCACAATTTGTTTGCACCAACTGTGCGAGCTACCATAGTACTCGGAGGATTGACATTTTCTGTGCATAACGTGTGTGTTAGCATGACTTAAATTTGTACAAAAACTCATCCAATTTACGGATAGTCCTAAAGAAGATATAATCATTGGAAAGAATATTCTAAGAAGTCACGACATTTTTGGTTACGATAAGGCAAATGGCTGAAACTGGGTTCACAGGTTAGAAACCTACCCTTTGATGCTAAATATGTCGGTCTGCCCGCGCCAAGCCTGGCTTGATTGGCTTATCGAAGTAATATTTCTGCTTGACAGGACAAATTATAGGTCTGACAAATTACATAAAACAGTGTGCTCAGCTACTAGTAGTAAGAGCCTAAAGGGGGTGAATCTGTATATGGAAGTGAACATTTATTTAACATTTTCATTTTTTTTGGTCTTTCAAATTGAAGTTCAATGTTAAATTGCATGCATTAAAACTTTCCCTCTCGGCTCTGGCTACTGGGAGCTTGTGCATGGTATATAACAGACGATTTTAGAAATAAACGTTTTTGTCATATAAACTGGATAAAAATTGTGGATTGATGGGATCAATGGGATAAGACCATTCTGCAATGTAAACTGTAATCCGTCATCTCTTGAGGCATAGACAAAGGATAGTAGGGATAGACTGCTAACATTATACACGTACAAAACTCGCTAAACACTTCATATTTTCGCTGGTACTATGACTTTTCTAACCAGCGCCATTTCCCGTCACTGCCAGAACTAATTATGTTGGCCTAAGTTAAATTTTGCCTAGGCAGGCATGATGATAATTTTACATTTTAACTATAAATTAGATGATGTGAAATTTCATTGATATTCATTGGTTTGTATTTAATGTATTCTCAAATGTGAATTGCAACGCCATCTGTTGACTTTTATTGTCTCTATTCAACACTTGTATGACTTTAGAAATCTTTCCCTGCTATTATTTATCTATGCTTGACGTAACGTACTTGATGTGGTTTGTATCATTTCAGCCATCGCCCGTGTTCAATCAGGCGCTGAAATTATGCCGCAGTATAGCTAGGCAGTACTCGTACCTTTATGAAAAGATACACTCTGGACTCCCCGGCACAGAGGCATTACGCGAAATCTTCACTTATGATCATTACCGGTAAGTTTAAATTGCTTTGTTGCCCTTCCCCTCTTCTACTATCACTCAATGCACAACAGGCAGAATGTACCCATTCACTGGCGATATTCCTTAAATAAGATCCAACCGATCCTATAGAACCTTTATCCAATTGTAGTGCATTACATTCCATTTCCATTACGTATGCCCCCAAAATATAGCTTAGGTCTTCCAGCCATTGAACCTAACTGCACTTTGATCCTGCGAATATAAATTGTTTCCTGCACACTCCTAAATTATTTTTTCATATTAATCATACGCAACAATGCCAAATAAAACCATCAAGTAAGTAATTTATGATCTTATCTATTTATCATTACATCCAACTTATTAATACCTACCCATACAAATATACAAAAAATATCTTTGACATGTCACATTGCACTCGACCAAACTTAGAAGTAAAACATCATTACTACATAATACTGAAAACCTCCCAGAGGTCAGGATAGTTCCAAGTGAAGGAAATAAATAATATTAACAACCAAAAAGGATACATACTAAAAGAGTTAACCCTACTTAATTAAACATTGATATTTATATTTTAGATATTATAATATGTAAAAGCAGTGTTCATTTCAAGGGAAAGTTATCCATGTGATTTCTTGGCAAAATTATCATACATTCAATAACTATCCGAGAAAAACTACTGTCAATCTATTTACCATTTATATCATGCAGTTAGTTAGAATATTTAATCATTAAAATGAGCAATTCTTAATAATTCACAGGTACAAATAGCACAAAAATATTATTTATAATGTGCACAAAGAGGTTGGTGATAATGCAGTGGACATTGGAGTGGAAACCAAAATATTGGCATGTTTTTCAAGTACATTCTACATGTACAATAAGATTTTTGTATCGTCTTACATCGTATTTAAAAGTACGTAACTACAAATTGTTTTTGTTAATTATTCGGTATGCAATAATTGTCTGTTTCATTTTTAAAAAGATGCATTTTTGCCAAAGTACCTAACAAGCAACAACACTCCTAATACACAATTTAGAAATTCAAAGATATAACCTGTAGTCAAATTATAACTTCCAACTGTAAATTTTGACGTTTGTCCTTATATTGAATGTCAAAGTTAAAACTGGAAGAAATACTTTGACTGAGCTAAGCTAAAGAAATATCTGTGCATTTCAACCTTAAACACTTTTAAGAACGGCCCGTAAGTTATGCTCCCCATACAAACGTAGTTTACTAATCATTTGAAAATCACTGTTCCAATTGAATTGATATTTAATATTTATTATTATTCAACAAATATCTGTGTCTGCATGTTGTTGTTTTTTTCATAAATCCAAACAGAATCAAATGAAAGCAAAAACAAAATCTTCATACTATTTTTGTTTTCTATGTGGTTTGACCCAGCATACATTAACCGAAAAAACAAAGACATGCAGACACAGATATTCGTTCCCTGATAGTAGATACCAAAAATCAAGTAATTTGGATCAGTGGTTTTCAAATTATTAGTAAACTACGTTTGTATGGGAGACGAAATTTTCTGATGCTTACGGGCCCACCTTAAGTCACATGTGTACATATTTAGTGAAAACCTACACTTCCTCAACACAATTTAACAACACCTTCAGTATTCAGTTTATAGAATGCAAGGTTTATCTACTTCAGATATTCTCTCAAAAAATTAACTTTGTTTGTCAAACCTCTGACTGAAAAGTTAAAAAAATAACTATAAAGTGATAAACCTTTTCTATCGAATCAAAACATATCACACACTTAATACCTCTGTCCTACCGCGACGAATGATTCTTGCAATCTTTCTATTGAAAGGGCTTGTGCAATGTATCCCACATGTATTCGGGACTCTCCTTTCCAGTCTGAGAGTCCAGCGTATTCATTGTAAAGCCATTAGAAGACGCCAGCATAGGACTCATACTGCGAGTGCTGCAATTTCGATTCGACTTTCGATTCTCGAAAACAGGTGTCGGAATTCTTTCGTTATTCTTCTGTAGAATCGCTTTTCGTTGCTTTCTCCATTTGCAGCCGATGTAGGTCATAATGAAAAGTACTATGGTGAGTCCAACTATGGCAGCACTGGCGATGGTAGCGGAACGCACCCCGCTAGGAAACTTTTCAAGGAATCCCTGATGATCGTCGGGTTGGTCAATATGTTGGAACATGTTTACTTCGAGTTTCTCGTTGATGGACTGAGCCAAGTTGTCCAATTCGTTGAGTTGCTGGAGATCTTCTAGAACAATCAAGCCATCGCCGTCCACATCTCGCTCGGGGTAGGTTTTACCTGTTGTGATTGTAGTACCTGTAATAGTTAAATTTAGAACTGAGTAAATTTTTATTCATACCATAATAAGTTATTTACTACACAAAAATAAAAAAAAGATCAGCAATTCGAAAATACAAAGTATTTACAAAGACTTGCTCTAAGATTGGCAGGAAACATTTATTTATGAAATGTCCTAATACGTATGTAGGTCCACAGAGCAGAAAACTTCGTAGAAATTAATTAAATAATATAATCAGTAATTGTTAAATAATCTGACTTATTGTATAAATTTGTCAAATAGCACTTCAAATATTTCATTTTCTCACCCTGTGTTGTTGAACTTGCATCAATTTCACGATTTGTCACCTCATCGCTTTTCATATCACTGGTTTGTAAAATAGGTAAGTTGTTCAGTAAATGATCAGATGTTCTTAGGGAATCAACCATTGATCTTCCTTCACGCATATTGTAGTCAGTTGTATTGAGACTCATTACAGAGGTGAAGTAAGCTGTACCTTCGGAATCCTTTTTAATGTTGTTTTCAAACTTTGCTTTGCTGTTTGCAAATTCATTGAATAAAGCTATTATTCCTAGGTTCTCCCCATTTTCGTTGATGTTCCTTCCGTAATCAACAATAAGTGGTATGTTGGTGAATGGTGCAGAATATGTGTTCTGACTTGGGACTTTTACTGTTGGGTCGTGTGAGTTGGCTTCGAGCAAAGCTCGCAGTGGATATGTTTCCTTTGATATGGGCTCTATGAGTGACTTGGACAAAAATGGTTCAGGTGCGTTGGGTTCCCGTGAAGTGTTGTGGAAGATGTCGGCTAGATGAATTTGGCTCGATCCCCTTTCTCGATGTTCCACCAATTCATTTATGGTCATATTACGCTCAGAGAGGATTTTGGCTAGCCGTGCACCTCCTGTTAATAAAGTTACATTATTATTTAAATATTGCAGATATTTTACGTTTACAATCTTATGTTATTGACTGAAATTATTACTTACCATGCATATCTTTAAATACTTCTAAGATCTCTGCTTTTGCACTCTCCTCGGTAGTTGCTGCCGGCAAGATGTTTCTCGCTACTGCAATAGAGGGCCTCGCTCGTACAGTCGTGTATTTTGATTGTATTATTGCAGTTTTTTTAACAGGTTCTTCCATTATATTTTCTTGTACTAGGTCATTTAATATGTTATCTGCGTCAATATTAGTGGATTCTACAGTAAATAAATCTGGTAAGTCATTTTCTGTGGTTGTAGAAGTGGGCAGTTCAGTTGTTTGCAATTTTGTTATGAATTCAGAAGCTGAGACTAAATTTGACATTCCAAATAATTCTTGAACTGGGATTTCTTCAGCATTTTTTGGTATAATAGCTTTATTCCTAATTCTCTTTTTTCTAAGTCGGTTGTTTATTGCTTGTTGCCGCAATTCTGAGTTAGTTGTTAAAAGCTTTGGTCTCAAAGCTGGAATCAAAACTTTTGGCTTCACTATTTCATGGTCATTAACATTTTGGTTTTCGGTTCTTTCAATGTTTTCTTCTGCTCTTTCGGTCTGTAACTCTTTAGTCGTTGTAGTAGGGAGAGTAGTTGTTATTTCTTCAGTGGTCGTCATAATGTATACATTTGTAGTTGTTACTTTACCACTAGTTTCATTTGATAGCTCTACATCAATGGTATTTTCATTTTCTTGAAATGGAGTTGGCTCTGGGGTTGTTAGGTTTTCTTTTCTTCTGGGATGTGAAGACATGAAATTGTAGCTTGGCCGTATCCTTATCATTGAACTTTCATTGTGAGGGTTTCTAATTCTCTGACGAATGTTTCTTCGTGTTCCTGATGGAGGCAATCGTCTTCTCGGAAATTCACTAGTCTTATTGTCTTTTGAATTTAATTGTATTTGAGATTGACTGTCTTCTTTCTTCTGGTAGTGTTTTACCGTTAGATGTTGTCTTGATAAAGGCTTTATTGAAATATCCGATTCTGTGGTAGTGGTTGCATTAATATCCTGTGCAGCTGTGTGATTATCATTGCGAACGACCGTGGAATCATGAATATTGCTTATTTCTTCAGTTTCTAAATGATCTATTTTCTGATCGCTACCCTTGTCTTCACTGTATGAATCCTCTAAAATAACCATACTATCTGATTTAAGTGCAGATATAGCGTTTTGTTTTCCATTTAATAAGTCAGACAGAGATAGATTACGCTGCTGTAATAACTCACTTAGACTCAAGCCTCCGGATTGCTTTAAAAGCTCTTTTATTTTCGAGGTTCCTTCCGATGATTGCTCCTGAAACAAATATTATATGACATCACATGCTCATTAACGTGGGCTTGTAAGTATTAAAAATTAACACTCTCTTTACAAAAAAACAATTAAAAACCCAGTTTCACCCGTTAAGCAGGTTGGTCACATTTCGAAAGATTTATTCCGACCTGCTCTATCTAAGCGACGCACTATCAGACTCCCTGGGATTGGCCAAAAATACTTTTAGTTCATATTATCCTAGAGTATGAAATAATTTTTTTCATAAAATAGATAGAACGAAGTTTTATGCCCCGAGAGATATTTTTTTTTAGCTCCATTATTTTTCAATATGATCCTAAAGTTTAGTGTTTTAGTAAATAATTTAGAGCGCTCGCGCGCTCTCCAGGTAGATAACTTGTAATAAAAAAAAACTTATCTTACATTAAAATGTTATATTCCATTTGAAAAGGTGATTCTCTATCTTTAAATTTTTTAAGATTATCTTCATAAAGTCGCTAATTAATTAAAGAATAATAACTAAGCATAAGGTCGCTAATTAATTAAAGAATAATAACTAAACTTATTATTAAAAAGTAACTTTTTCCTGTTTAACTAAAGTTTTATCTATTTCCAGGGTTTGCCCGGGCTCAGGTAAATACCATATCACAAAGGAAACTTAAACACCTTTATAAAACAATATAGGTTAGAGTTCATTTCATTGCATTTCTATGTCAAAATTACATGTTTGTGCATAAGGGTCCGATTAGAATGTTCTAACCAGTATCAGTGTTTTTAGGGTTCCGTACCCTAAGGGTACCAAACCTATTACTAAGCCTACACTGTCTGTCCGTCCGTCCGTCTGTCACAGGGCTGTATGTCATAAACCGTAAGGCCAACCTAGGTTATTGTCCCATGGTGCGACGTCGGGCTCTGGCTATCTCGTTTCAATCGCAAAAATTGGTCAAAAATGTTCAGGTATAAGGGCGATCTTAACTGTTCCAATTTATAGACAAACCTGCTTGATATTTTGGTATCTAATGGCAGGCAACCAATATATGTTTCTGCATTTTTTTGTTTTTTCGTTAAATATAATCTGTATCAAAACACAGAGAAAACTAAATGTGAATGAAGAATTTCCTTTTACTGAAGGCTGACTCTGTTTTCGTTATTAAAAAACGGAAACGGGCATTAAGTTTTCAAGTAAATTAGAAAATTGGGAATTCGTAAACTAGGGCCCACCTCAAGAAATAATTTTCATTAAACGATACCTCCGTGGAATAATATATGCACACGCAATTAAGTGTTAAGCAAGGCAAATAAAAACTACTTTACATGCAAGGCAACAAGCTTTCAATTCTTTCTTGCATATTTCTTCCCCGTAATTAATGTCTTCTTGCTTCATGGCCACATGCAATAAAAAATATTATATATATGTTTAATATATTGGCCTTTAGTTTAACCATAGTTCATTTTGATATATTTAAAAGTTGTTATGTGTAATTTCGTGATATTTCTTTGTCGCTTTCCATCTTTTATCCAATGCGATGGTACCAATGTGGATGGGTTTAACCCTACCGCCCAGTAAGTTGTAAAGTGGGCCTATTGTTTTACATTAGATCTGAATCATGGAGTTACAAACATTTTCAACGATATGACTTTGTTGGTTACTTCTGTAAAAGTAATATTGTATAGTGTTGGCAGAATCGACATAAATCTTGTAAAACCATATATTTTAACGTTCTTACCTGTTTCCGTGCTAAGGAATATGGAACTCTATAAGATTTGTCCGTCTTTTCTTCCGTAACTACTTTCTCTCTCGGCATCTCCTCAACATCCCTGTGGTCCAACATGAGCGTGTCGGCTGCGGAGATGTCCGATTCAGTGTTCCACTCTGTCGGTTTGGTTTTTTCGTCGGGTTCCGATATCAGATCGTCCATCGTGATTTGTTCGTTCTGCGCCTCTTCCAAATTCGTAGTGTCTGGATGTTCGTGTGTTTGCTCCCGTTCAGTTCCTTGGAGGGGTGTGGTCGATGCGTCTTCGTGATCGACATGCTCGTTTTGTCCCGTATCGGACGTTAGGGGTCGTTGCTTTCTTCTATGTCCTCTTCGTCGGAGCGGTCTTTGCTGTTGGAGCTCTTCGGTCCACCGGTTCGGCGTTCTTCCTTCGGGCCGTTTGCGCCTGCGTCTCGGCAGGTCGGGTTGCTCTTGGTCGAGTCCCCTGCCGTCGGCGTAGTACGGTCGCTCCTCGGGGGGTGAGTCTTCGGCGAGGGGCTGAGGCCTCCGCTTCCGCTTCCTGCCGGGTCGGCGGCGCTTGGGTGGCTCCTGGGGCGCGATCTCGACGCCCCACTCCTCCAGCTCTGGCTGCTGCTGCACGGCCGTCAGGGCGTCCACTGCCCTCCATGACTGTAATCCAGAAAGCGTCTGCTATAGTGTTTATACGTTATCGTGTTGTCGCTGCGACAAACACAAAAATCAACAATAAAAATCTAGAGAACTTATCTACAAACTGTACGTACATGTTAAGTACATAGATGGACGTATTAAAAATAGTGTGGGTTCCACCAGTTTAAAATAATATAAGTTGTCCCACTGCATTTATTCTTGACGACATGTAGTCGGAAGATTGTCGTTCGTGGTTCGGATTCTACGATACATAAATTAGGTCCTATTCCATACTAACTAGGGTGGTAGGTATAATCCCTCCTGTGTTGATACCTTCGAAACGAATGAATGGTAGTCGAAGCAGCGATAATAAAATGTCCGCGTTTTCCATCCATCTAAATATAGCCGTGTAATATCAGGAAGATAATGGCACGGCACCTAGTTCACATGCTTTATTGTTATTTTTATTTCTTACCCATGGAGTAGGAATCCCAAACTTGAATACGTCCTTAATCCGCCGGTTCTGAAAGCCTTGCCAAGAAGAGCCGACAAACTAATTTCGCAATTACAATCAAATGAGAGATTACTATTTCACTAGTGCTAAAAACTCATGGTGCCCCGCCATCATCGTCATCATATCATGCATGACAGCAGGTGTGGTAATAGCCATCCATGTCCAGTTACGTACAAAAATGAGACCATTGTCTCCATATTTTCGTATCTTTTAAAATATGTTCGCTCTGTCTTAGTCGCTTTTCGCCATGGTCCCTTTTCGCATAGTTTTCTCAGGCGATATTGACTGAACAACTTTGCTGTTATTCTTGTTAAGTTTATGGTTGTATTTTTACGCGGTTTTAAAAAAAATCGTTTGTCCTGTTATAATCAACATTCAAAAGCGAGTTGATAAATCGGTTGGCGCAACTTCTTTGTGTTATGATTTTGGTAAAACAATAAAATAAGCCTACGGTTCAAAAATCAAATAGAAACAGCAATGAAAAATTGTCCATGTTTTCCAATTAGTTCAATGTAGCCGTGCTACTTTGAACTGGATTGTACAAAGGTAAGGTGCTCGCATGCGACATACAAGTGTGCTAATATCGTCGCCTTTACGCCAATTCACCTCAACAAATAAAAATATCTTACATCTGTTCCTATACTTAGCTATAATGTTATGTGTGATGAATTCCCCGTGTTTCCCGTTGACTGCAAAAACAGAAACATGTATTTAGAAAACGTCCAGTGGCGACAAGTTATGCAGGAAGCTCGTTCGGCCTGGTGGCATGCGGGAAAGAGAAACCCGCCTAGTCTGACGAGCTGTCATGTTTATAAGACGTCCACATTTGCTCTCTTCAGCAAGTCGGACTCACGCATAGAGGGTTCCTTATGGAACATTATTGCTGAAGAGGCCATCTCACGAAAAAATATTACTGTTAGAACGTTTATACCTAGTTCAACTAAAAAACTAGTGGCTCTCTGAGCTGTAGACCTCGCGAGTTTAACTTTGCATAGCTTAAAACTTAATAGATGTTCACCGCTCACCTTAAAACAAAATCCTATTCTTTATTTTATTATTTTTTCTTGTATTTTTCTCAATGTATTAATTACCCAACGCTTTAGATCTTGTCACAAAACAAAGTTTTGGCAAATGGCAGTGGGCCTAGTTTGATTATTTTTACGTACTGGAACAATGTGATTGACTAAATCATTACTTCATCATTTCGAATATCTTCTAAACGAACACCCTCGTATGAATGAATGAATGAATGAATTATCTATTGTGCAATAGAGAAAACAAATACGGTTATAAGAACAATTCGAAACAACAACAAAATTGCACAAAGGCGGAATTATTACTAATAGTGATTTCTTCCAGTAAACCTTTACCTCGTATACCTCGTATGCGTAAGCATCCAGAAATCTCAAGTGTGTTTCGTAATGCGTTTTTTCTTTCTCATCGCCGCAGCCGATAGTTTTCCCAGGGGTCGGCGCGAAAGTGCATTGTTGCCTCACGCAGGCGAAGCTTTTTGCGCATTCCTAACAATACCGATTGCTGACAACTGGAGCATACGTAATTGCTGTATTGATTGGTCCTTGCGAACCACAGTGGTGAACGCAAGAACTGCGCGAAAAACGTTTCCATGATGTGAGAAGCCGACCAAGATATTTCGTCTTTCATCAGCAAAAGTATATTTTTAGCATGCGTGACAAATGCAGTCACTGGTCTATGTATCTATACAATACTACAATGAAGTATTGCCTACTTTCGACAGGAAAAATGTAGCTTTTGACTCGTGAAATATTTTTTTTAATCGGTTCAGTAGTTTCAAAGATTACCCTGTACAAATATTAAAAAAATAAACAAACTAACATTACCTCTTTATACAATAGTATAGCCTAGCGGGCCAAGTGCGGCATATGGCGAACGCCAAGACCTATAAGGTGCCCGACAACGTCCATATGATTTCAAACTTTCAGGGGGGCTGCGAAAACCATGTTGACCGGCCAAATGCTTCTTCACACAATGTTTGAAGGACCCCTGGTTATACTTTGAGGGAAATAACTCGGAAGGGAGTTCATTCCATTTTTTACCGACCCTGTAGATAAAACATCGGTGGGTTCTTATTTTTGGAATATAGACTGTGAATTTGTGCATTTTCTCCTTGTTCCGCGTTGAGCGAAGATAGAAAGGGGACGGAGGTAGAGCATTATGCAGTTCCGACGAGCATTCTCCGTTTTAAAGACGATAGAAGATAGAGAGAAAGCCTTCATCCCTTCGGAGTTGGAGGATCTCAAATTCAGGGATACCTCGGTGTCGTCGACGAGACGCACGGTCTTACGCTGTATCGAGTCCTGTTGGGCTCATGTCATGACATTAGGTGTGGTATTCGTGGTATGTACTGGACGTTAATAAAAGTTATTTTATTATTTAATTTCGTACTTCTGGTAATACAAAAATGCTAATTTGTGGTTAAACCTACATTGAAACATTGTAATCAGATTTTGAAAATAGTCAAAAACCATTTATATTGGTCTGGACATCCAACTAAAGCAGGATCCGACCGTGCGACCTTTGGATTACATGTCCACTTCTCTGATCGCTGAGCTATCCATACAATGGGGAAGACAACCGCTTATTTATTCCGACAGGTGGCGTCTAAGCGAGCTCAACTAAAACATCTGTCAAAGCTGTCAGATACCATACAAAATCAATCATAATAGATTTGAAAATTGTATTTACTCAATTTGTGTGATTGAAATGACGCAATGTTCACCATGTTATTCCGAAAATAGTTGGTCTTAATTCTGGTAACCAAAAGAACTCTTGGGAAAGAAAATATCACAAACATTACCTATAATATTCAGTTTCGTGCTGTGTGCTGGTCGATGACATTTGAAATTTGTTTGAAGAGAAACATAAACTCTTCTTTTCCTCTAAACCTTATTCTAACTGCAACATCTAAACACTCGTAAATCAAACTTGACACAAATGTCAGTTTTGACGTTTTTGAGGTGAGGTCGCTAATGCGACATCTCCAATAAATAATATATATAAATATAAGTTTTCTTCTCCATTACGTTAACTAATTAACCGACTTCAAAAAAGGGAGCAGGTTCTCAATTCGTCGGAATTTTTTTTTGTTTCTTAATTCGTTTCTTGTCGGTACAATACTTCCCCTATCTACTACTAGAGGGCGCTGATTTCGGGCATTTATCCTTTGCTCAGGCATTCTGACTGCAGTGATTGAGATACCAACCTTATTGCTGTTGTGGGCAAATCGATTTTGGTATCAGACGCTAGAGCCAGCCCGGATTTCACTTGATATTTTTGTATATATTTTGGATTTATTACCATTATCTCATTGATTTAAGGCTATGCAACGTCTACTACAATTGATGTTATATTATACTACAATCGGTGCCGCGAGAATGAACAACAGTTAAACTATCGACTAATATCACTTGTAACGTTGTCGCAGTCGATTCCGAATAATTGCACGACGCGTTGATTGTTCTTCGCATGCCTGCTCGTAGAAAGTGACGCATGCAAGCGACGGGCCCGAGAAGACCTTTTAGTATATTCGTGCACATGCATGTTTCATTTTGTTTTACTCTTTAATGAGGTTTTTTTACGGAACCTGACATTGCAGGCCACTATCACTATGATATAAACTCAATACACCACATTCCCGAAGGAATTAGGTGCCATGCGAGGACCTTTCCTTGTCTAGTAAATAAAATAATATATATAAAATAAATAATTAAATAAATAAATTGTCAACAACTAAACACGGTCAACTTTTAATTGCTGCCTCCACCATAGTTTTGTCCAATACGGTGGTACTAAAACCGGGCAGGCTTAACCCACCCACCTAGTAGGGGAAGGATTTTTAAGACATGATGAATTCACGTTCTTACCTCTCCGGAGATTACGGCGTTAAATCTTTTCGGATTAGAATAGTATTTCTCTCAATTTTCGTGCTCCAGTTTCAAGCCTCCCATTGCCTTATTAATAGTATAATAATATTCATGCGTAATAAAGAAATTGCGAGTCTCCAACGATGCGGCCGATGCAACGCGAGCCGTGTTATTATCTGGCGCAGCGGGGAAAGTCTAAGTATGCGGTGCAGGCCCGTGAAGGCAGCAATCAGACGGAGATGGAAATCGATGTCTAATAACCTAAGTACCCAAACTTTGAAGGGATGTAGGGTCTTTCTGTGTATCGTCTTTACCATGGAGAATGCTCGTCGGAACTGCATAACGCTGTCCCTCCGTAGGTAGAAAGGGGTTCTACCTTTGCTTAACGCGGAACAGACAGGAAATGCACAAATTCACAATCGAAATTCCAAAAACAAAAACCCTTTTTTTTGGAGTTTCAACGATATTGAACGATATTGCGCGTCCCGAATTCGTAAGCGTACTAATTACTGACTCATTCGTGGCTACACTGCTGCCATACGAATGATTTCAGTCGCTGCTCCCATCCTTCCATCCTCGCTGAATACTACACAGCTACCGTCATGAGGATCCTTATAAACCACACAGAAACAAGGTGTCATGCCAGGGCCTTCTTAATATTGCTGCGCTACATTGAGCTGGATGGAAACACGGACAATTTTAACTGCCGATTTGACCATATTCAGCGAAGGTATTGTTACGAGCGCGCTATCCGCGAAACCATAACTCTGTGCTACTACGAAACCAAAGCGCGCAAAGTTCCTTAGTTGGTCAACAGATGGCGCTACTTAACTACTTCCATCGCGAAGTCGAATACAATGCTTTCCTTATTATCAATACGGACGGGACTATCCCTAGTAAATAATGAAAGGACCTGCAGTTTCACGTGGAATCCGAACCAGTAACGCCGAATAACTTGGTCGCCTCTTGGGATCTATTGTACTATTTTTACGTGCCTAAACTAAATGAGAAGCAAAAAAAATCTCTCAAAACATATTTTAAGCACTTACATTATAATAATATCGTAGTAAACTTATTCGTCCAGTGTTACCATTATATCCGTTTTTACTGCGAAATCGGTTTGCTCAAAATAATATGTAGCTCGTACAATTTGCACACCTTTTTTATGTAACGGGGCATAGATGCTAATACATGCTAATACCAAACCCACCGTCATGATATTAGCCAAACATACGGAATTTGGTATCATTCCAGGTACACCTTCCCTTTATGAGCACGACAACATGGAAAACCCGGACAATTTTTCACCATCGACCATGTTTTCATCCAATGCGATGGTCCAGCCAGGGCGAGCTTAACTGTACCACCTAGGCCTACAGTTTTAGATGGATTCCGAATGGAGTAGCTCGCATTCGTGAGGGGATTGAAACCTGTTGGGGATGTGCTCAGTATGCGCTGCCTCGCCGGCCACTCCCTAATTTCCTCGTCGGTGGCACGGTCGGTGTCGACAGGAGAGGCCACACCCGCATTGTGTTCTTCTGTGGTCTCGTCGTGTCGTAGTGTCATGGGGCAATGCGGATATTGCGTCGGGCCTCGGCTGTTATTTAATCGTCGACTTGAGTTCACTGGTGCGAGCTGCAGCACCCGTGCCGTTTGTATTGCGTGCTTGGTTCGACCAAGATTTAACTTTGAACGCCGCGGCGTGATTTGAAGCAACGACGTGGCGTTACCGTAACCCACCTTGGTTAGGTTTGGTTAGGTTAATTAGAGCTCACTAAATCGTGTTTTCCATCCAGTTCAATGTAGCCGTGCAATATAAGGAAGGTCCTGGCATGGCACCTAGTTCCCATGTGGTGTGTTGGGCTAATACCATGACAGAAGGTGTGGTATTAGCCATCCATGTCCAGTCACATAAAAAAAAACATCCTTTACACTAAATCTAGGTGGTAGGGTTAATCCTCCCCGGTGACTCTTGACTCCATTGCACCATGAGTGCGTCACAATACGCACGTCTCTGATTATCATATTTCATATCATTTATTTAATATACATGTACCCAATCAACGAGCCACTCGCAACTTATTTCATCTTCCGCTTAGTAGAAATAATGCTGGTAACCGTAAACCTTTCTTCCGAATGTTTAGGACTTACAACGTAAAATTTAATCTAGTTGACCCTTTTCCACATAATCATGGAGTAAGTTGCTTTGTTTTCTAAGATACTTTGTTTGTAGACTTTATGTATGAAACTAAGACTAAATTGATGATTTGAAATCAGTTCTGTATGTATGTATGTTCCTCCATAACTCTTAAACCGATCATCCGAATTCGATGAAACTTACTACACGTATATGTTAATACACGGGACACAGGATAGGCTATATATAATTCAGTTCCGCTTACGTTAAGATGTAGCTGTCAGTTGCAGCAAACCGGTTTATTTGCGTATTTTATCAACGTATAGCAACTCTGGGCGCAGTCGATTCCGGGTGGGTTACCGTTTTCAATGTTGAAGGTGGCTGTGGTTCGTATTCCTCATAAAAGGAAGGTGGTTGAGGAAACTTTGTTGGTTTTGTATCAATTTCTATATAACAGTGCCAGTGCAGAAAGGGTCTGGCGGCAAATGCTTTTAAAATTCGCTCCCAAATGTTTACGAAGCTCTGAATGGGAATATGCCTATGTTTATCATTAAATAATGCCATATCGGTTCAAACTATTTTGATTAAATTTGGTAGATGGATACATAGTCCTGGACCAGCCTTTTGGGTTACTTTTTATCCAGGAAATAATTCAGACCGAAATCAATCCAACACGACATTGACCCGAGCGTAGCCGGGTACCGCAGCTAGTTTAAAAATAAAATATTGAAACTTGTAAATTATAATGAATAGATTTAGATGGCAGTATTTAAAGGCTTCATAGGCAAAATAAAACATGTATCAAATAAAAGATTTTCATTCATTACAAGCTAAATTTAAGAGACACTATAAATACATAATGTGTAAATGTTTAAGATGTGTCTTATGTTCTATACTACATTTATATATATATATCTTCTTTTTTTGTCATTCTGTTACAAAATAATTAATATAAATACATATTCTACTTTAAGTTTTCTAGGTAAGTAATAAAAAATGCCGTATGCATTAAAACATATGTACTTTGTGGCAACAGTTGTTGAATTAAGATTTAAAATATTATTCAGTTTGTTGATTTATTTATTGTTATATTGTCTGTAATCTGTTATGTTGTCCGAAAATAAAAAAATTAAAACTACGGTAGTCAAACTACACTAAGTTACGTCACAAACTAATTTATCCGCGAATTCGATTTAATCAATGAAAAAGAACCCGCAAAGAAACTTCACTGAGTTATAAATTGTTTTCCGTCCACATTCATTAATAAACACTGATGCTGAGATTCATAGTCTTTACTCGTGCTTGGCTGAGTCAAAGTATGGCTTCCGAATGTCAGATTTGATATTCGGTCCATACATTTTATGTCAAAACTGTCAGTCGAAAGACGTACTTTGGCTCAGCCAAGGACGAGTAACGTTAATGAATCACAGCATGAGACCTTAGGCTGGAGTCCACAACATCTACAGTTAATAACAACATTTAATTTAACCATGGCCAGTCCTGAAAAGGCAATCCTATGTGCACAATCTCCGATTAGGTTGCCAGTCGACAAAAGGGCGTTTAATTATAATTGTGTGTTCACACGCGGTAAAATCTTAGGATTGCGATTAAAATATAAGTTATTTTTCACGTCTTTGAATCCAAAATACCAAAAAAAATACTGCTGGACGTCAAACAAGGTTACTTTTCTAATTGGATGCAAATTAATCAAAATAGGTTTGGTCACTATCTGACATGTTTTGAGATGAATCCGCTGCCTCCATAGGGCTTAGATCTGCGAATATCTATAAGAATCTCCCGCCCTCCGCGGGTTCATTGTTGATGTCGAAATTTTCGGAATGGAAGCAATCAAACCATTAAGAAATATTGCATCTATCTTCAATATCTGCATCACATACGTCGCTGATATCGCGTGCAGTCTGTGCAACATTGGTGCCATTACGGAACTGTTAATAACGTGTTTTTTTATTTATTTTTTTAATTTTTCGCAAACACAACGATCACATAGACACAGAATGCGATATCAAAGAAAAAAACGAACGGGCAAAAATAAATACACTGCTTATTTTAGTAGTGTTTCTTTTATGTACTTTTAATGTAATTGAGCATCACGACATTTGTAATTCGTAATATTTAATTACAAACTTTTTGCTGCCTTGCTTTATTATCTTTCCTATGATTTTTCTGTCTTTATTTTCAAAATATTATCCAGAAAATGCAGTCATGTCTATTATATTGAATGAGTTAACCAATTTATACATATTCGTATCAACTTTGTATGGTATCTGACAGATTTGACAGATCCCTTAGTTCAGGTCGCCCAGACGCCGCCTGTCGTGATAACTTAGCGCATTTTTCCCCATTGCACTCAAACACAGCCCCTGCAACTTAAAACTAATTGTTTGTTTTTACTGCATTGTTTTCTTTATGAAATTCGCCAAAGACTACTTGTCCGGTACTTTCCGTTCGCTGTCGTTTCTCTCCAATGCGCTTTCAAATGGTCACCCCGGAACAGTCGCCGCTGGTCACACCGGAACCGCTCTACTTGCGACACCGGAACCGGCGTGGCACCCGTCATTATCTGGAAAGGCGCGGCGGTTTGCTCCGCTTTCGACAGCTCCACCTGTCTTTATTGTATGGCGACACCCGCGGAAGTAACCGCCATTGGCTGCGGTGATTTCATAGATTCTTTAGCTGCGGCACCCGGCTTGGCTTGGGTACCGGTATCTCTTCAGAACTTCGGGGAATCAGCAGTTCCCGGACGAGCAATATGAAGGGTTCGGTTTCTCTACACGGAATAATACTTGTGGATTTCGGCACGTACAACGAATACAATCTGGCCCATTGTTTTTCGTCCCGTGCATGTCGTAAGAGCCGACTAAGGGATTAATCGTTCGTGTTTCGGAATCAACGTGAAACTATAGGACCCCATCCTTGCTTAATAGTTGGTTGCTTTAATCCCGCACGGGTTGGTACCATCACATTGAATGTACTATGGTGAAAGCGGCAACGAACAATGGTCCGTGTTTTTCATCCAGTTCAATGTAGCTGTGCAATAAAAAGATGGTCCTAGGCACCTGGTACCTAGTTCCCATGAAATATGTTGGGCTAATACCGTGACAGTAGGTCCCATGCCCAGTCACATAAAAAATACTTTTTCAGTTTCAAACTTGAAGAAACTGTACAGATATTGATTCAAAGGTCTCATTATGTCTACACGTATGCAAGTGTTGTGTTTCCCCAATATGTTTGGGCTCCTTTACCGAAACGCTCGGCATTTCAGACTCGGTAACCCAATGGTGGCGACACACAGAAGCCTAAGTCCAATAATAGGTAACTCCACTTTCGAACGTTAGCGTTATGAGATAACCCTGGAATCACACAAAATCGTAGACATTTTTGTATATGTTGTTATCTCATAACGCTATAAAGTGGAATTATCTATTAGCGGACTCAGGCTTCAGATCATGGTTGTCTGGGGGGGTTACTATGATAAATTCACAAGCTGGAAGAATAGGCAAGTGAGTAATTAAATCTGACGTTTCCTTGCATTTTGTACACACATATTTACTGGTAATTGTTTGTTCACTTGGCCGAACACGTCATTTGACAGTTAGCTTGGTCCGAAATGCAGCTAAACGTCATAATCAACCACTCTCTTGCCTGTTCATCCGGCGGGTTTACTTTTTTTATATGGAACGTGACATAAATGACTGAAACCACACAATTACCGTCATGATAAGCTATTGGGCTTCCACATTCCCGAAGAAATTAGGTGCCATTCCAGGACCTTATACCTTAATGAGCACGGCTACACTGAACTGGATGGAAAACACGGACAATGTATAATTGCCAACTTCCTGGTTAACTTATTGTTCTACTTACCATGATAACCCTCCTGGCGCGACACCTCGGGGTTCGATCGCTGAGGTTAAGCAACAATCGTGGTCGGGTATTGGATGGGCGATCGTTCGAAGGCTAGCCGTGGTTCAGATTCTACGTACCATTGCATCGAACTATTTATGTACGAACCGGCAAAGGCAATGCTCACATAAAGGAAAAGTCACGGCATGGCACCTTGTACCAATGCGGTATGAAGGGCCAATATCTCGACAGTAAGTGTGGTATTAGCCATCATTGACCAGATACGTAAAAAAATGTGTTGTAGTTGAGTATTTAGGTCACCTGTAACTAAGATTTACAAGTGTCGAGAGGGCAACGTACGTAGCCCCAGGGTTAGTTATTTATTCGGTGCCCCAGGTGTCCGGCCTGGGCACAGTCAGGTGGGTTACCATGGTAGATTAACTCCCCGGGTAAACAGGCCAGTGGGTGATTAAATCTGACCTTCAGTTCAATTTCTTACGATGATGACTGGTAGACAGCATGGCACGAAATGCAAGTAAACCTCAAATGTAATCACACAATTGACTGTTATCCGGCGAGTTAATTTACCATGGTAACCCCCCACGGATCACTTATACTATACACTGTTATACTATTGTATTACTATGTACTTTCCTTTTGAAATTCCCATCGCGTTATATTATTTGATACCTTGTTACTGTGAGACTAAAAATGTTAATCATAACCACGAAGGAAAAAGATGCACGGGAAGAAATGCAGAGGGTCCAATTGTATTTTGGGGGATCCACACAGCACGCATCGCATTTATCCTTCCTTTTTTAATCAGAGCATGCAACCATTTTTTTAAATGTCAAAGCAATCCCACTAAAAATTACAGGATTTTGAACACGTGACTTTCAACCGGAAGTTATACTTCGAACCGTGTCCGCGATTGTACCCAATAAATGTTTTATCACAGCGCGCTCATGTGGTCAGGTCTGTGGTTTTATAGCACGAAAGTGAGGCATATAAAGCTATTTTCGCGAAGGTGTCGCGTGGGTGCGTCAGTACCGATCCGTTCCGGTCACGGACCTCCAGGCACCGCGACGGACCGTCGAAAATACTAAAATACGAGAAAACAATTCTTTAAAGATAGTGGAAGATGTGTGCGGTGATTTGCGGGTAAGCGATACTTCGCTTTTTTTTTAAACACAGTTTATTTAAAAAAAAAAAAGAGAAAAATGAAAGATTCCGACGAATTGAGAACCTTCTCCTTTCTTTTGAAGTCGGTTAAATAGGCTTTTCATCCGGTTCCGAATTGCTGCTTACATAGCCGGAAAACAGCTCCAAATAATTGGATCTGGTTAAAAATTTTATTGGAAGTTAACAGCGACATAAAAATTTAAGCAGTTATCAGATTGTGAATATCCTTATTTTTTTATAAAAACGATAACATCGTAAGCATTAATCATACATACCACAAAATTATTTTTATAGCAAATAGCAATAAGTACAGACATCTTAAGTAATTGGTAAACCTACACTCTGTTTGTTTGGAGTATTCTGTTACTATCCTTGCATTCTTCAACATCTCAAGAAATCGTCCTACCGATGTTTTTTAAATGAAAAAACCGGTATGGGTTTGTAACAATTGGTAACGACCTAGATAACTTGAAGTCCTTTTTTTTTCTTTAATGTTAACGTTTTTTACATGCCTGTTAATGAAATAGGAAAATGATTCGAACATACAGGGGATCCAAACTTGGAACCAACTTGTTACTCTACCATACCCTAATACCCCATATTATGCACCCAAATAAAAAAAATCTGACAAAATTCTCATGAATCCATATGAAAACCTTCAAGAGATTGTAGAAAGTGTGAGATGTACGCAGGTTATACCGCGCCACTGCCGTCTCTAAGCAAATCTCGCGGCACGCGACAAAGAAAGCACACGCGAAACCTGATTTTGGACCGGTTATCTCATGTTGCATAACGTGGGTGCCGCGGTGTTCGTCTGTTCATTAATCACTTGCTCGCTTGACCGGAAGGTGAAATCCAATGACCTCTGAAGGTTGAGACTGGTGACCGAAAAATTGGGTGGAGACTTGAGAAAAGAGCAACTTCATTATGCCAAGTTGTTCTTTTCTTCTTCTGGTCTTTTTCCGACTCTTAACTCGCTTCAACTCTTAAACCGTGCAAGCAGGCTGCGATTTCGCTCAGTTTTACTGTAACTATCTTCATAAAACTCAACACTAAAATACGCAATGTATTCTGCAACAAGAACATTTTCTAAAAAGCTTTACTGCTTATCACGATAATCTCTGCATCCACACAAGTTTTCCTTTAATGGGCTTGTATAGTTGGACATAATGTTTTTAACTTAGACGTTTGTTTTCAGGTCTAGATTTCTGTATGTATTACGGATTTATTATCTGGTAGGAACGATATGTTCTTACTGTGCAACTCGTTTTAAAATAGACTACTCTCTTCTAACTTGCTTGCATCATAGTCATTTCCAATCGAGGAAGACACTTTAATTTTAATAATACTTCTTATACAAGTATTGATGGATATTATAATAAGAATTTTTATTTTCTTCCATAATGTATTGTGTAAATTTAACAGGATCAGTGGTTAGAATAACGGCTAAATCATTCTTTAGATGTTTTTCTTTATTATTATAGTTTAGTACAGATGCCCATTAACTTAACAACCTTATAAAAAATGGACTAAAAAAGTCCATATCAAGGTGCCACATCTTGATATGGACTTTTCTTATGCATTGAGTTAAATATTACTTTACTCATGCAAGTAATTTTTAACGCATCTAGCCGTCCGGAACTAGGGATATCTGAATCCGTAATAAGACTTGCGTAATTCTCATAACACTACGAATTATCGAGTTATGCAAACGAACCGTCGTCGCGTCGTCCGTGACTTCGTCCATCGAATTTCTCCGGCCTTCGATGAGCTCGTTAAGGCGAAGCAAATTACTCTTGAGTGCATGCTTTGTAACAATTTAAAAATCAACTATTATATCTTTTTTTTTTCCGGAGTTGGTTTGAAATTGAATTACGATTTTGTCAATCATATTGATGAGAAGTGTGATAAAAGTTCCGTATTGGCTTTACAGGTTACAGCTTTAGAATAGATAAATCAATTTGAAGAGTTATAAGAATAGTGGTTTAAGATGAATTTTCGGGTCTTGCTTTACGGTTTTAAACTTAATATGCAACCCTACGCAACATTTGTTGTCGATTCAGGATCGGTATGCCTATGCGACGTCGCAGCAGGTTTGCATACCGTTTTAGCAACGTTTTTTGCAAAAACGCGATCACGCTTATCACACGATAATAAGTATGTAACTTCAATATATTAATGAAATTTAACATTGCCTTGGAGCCCAGTGGTAAGGCCCACTAACCAGAAAACCCGATCCGTCAGTGGTAAGACCTGCGGACCCTAGGGTTATTGTCCATATGATGGCTTGAATTGCCAATCGTAAGTCTTTGTAAATCGAAACCTATGCTTTCTCCACTAGATTTCCCCTTTCCATACATACATACCATCAAATCGATTCCCCGAGGGATAAGCAAAGGTAATAGATGGCCATGGTTATATTACAGAATAATGACTTCCACTACGGACGTACATATTCATAAATCTTATACGATTAGGGATGCTACGCGCCTCACCTTCACGAAGTACGTCGTTAGTTTGGCCGTGGTACGTTCTTCTTGAACTCTCAGGCAGTCCGATTCCACTCACTTCGAATATTTGGTTCGTCATTCTTTCGTCACTCATTCGCTCTACATATATGTCCAAACTATGTCAACTGTCGACACTATTATTTCAGCTGACACTGCTCTGTAAGCAATTATTGCAGAGTTTGTCCCCTTTCCTTCATTCTGAAGGATACAGTTAAACTCTCTAGAATAAAATAAACATTCTGGGCATTGCAAGCTATCGCAGATCTTGTCCCCTTTCTTTCTTTCTTTCTAACTAATACAGTTAAGCTCACTAGAATAAAAGCAGACAATACTCAATGATGCTGTTCATTCCTGGCAGTTCTGGCATTGCACCTAGTCCCTTCAGAATGGATGGACTTTGTTGGAATTGGGTAACTTTTCGGGACACTATGTTGATTCGTTCTCAATTCGCTCACCTGGTCGTAATCCGGCGATCCGGACTCCGAGAGGCGCGGGCTGAGCTCGTGCCGGCGCGGCTCCTCCTCGGAGTGCGCCAGGATGACCAGAGCGGCGAGGGTGCTCAGCAACGGCATGGTGACCACGGACCACGGCCGACCCATGCTACCCGTTCACGAACTGCGCCCCTGCTTCACGCGACAGCCGTTTCAGAGGGAAATGCGTGTTTTTAACTGCTCACACTTCAGCACGTCTTTGTGACAATGTCGGCGATTCAAATATAGGCAGGCATTAAAATCGGTCAACGTTTGTCAAAGGTTAATGTGTATTTAAGGCGGTAGAGATGCGAAGAATAAGAGGAAGTTGAAGTAAGAAGTAAACGCGTCCCCGAAGTGTTCGACACCAATGAACGTCAAATTAACTGACAGCTCACGAAAAGTTTCTATGTAAATGCACTTTGGTCTTGTTTAAGTTCACATCATCGAAGTGATCATCATCACTTGGTGGTTTCACTTGGTTCGCGTATTTTCTTCCGACCGGAAAAGTGAGGTTAAAGCACGTCAGCGTGGTGCGGCCATCGGCGGACGACTGGTGCATCGCGGCGCGATAGCCGCTCCGGGAGCTGGGCGCGTAGCTCCGGCGAGTTGCTTGCGCGAGAGTCGGATTCACCGGAGTTTTTACTTTTAATTATATTTAATTGCACGCGAAGATTAGTAAAATTGTTATGCGTAAAATGACTGCATAGCCTGTTGGTTCGGAATTGAATTGTTGCTTCGGGCATTTTATAACGTACTTTCAATTACTACTGAGGGCATTCTAGCACATAATAAGAAGTGCGGGTAATGATAATTTCGTAGAAATACGTTTAAGCCTGGTTTTCACCGACTGCTGATTTATTTTAATTGACACTTAAAGGGCCTTTATTATTAAAGTGCTGATTATCTTGTACTGGTATCGATTGCGAGATGGTAAGAAAGGCCTTTTAATGTAAGGATTAAGCTAATCAGTACTTGGTGAGAGAGACCCTAAGTATTTTTTGTATTTTTGACCGACTTTACAAAAGGAGGAGGTTCGACTTTATGTATCGCAGAGTTTTTAAATACGGTGCCAATCCAGTAGAGTTCATGTAGAGGATGGCTTCCCAAAATAAAACTTATGCTCCCAAATACGGCAAAAAAAAATCGAATGAGCAGAAGAAAGGGTCATGAAGGAAGATGCTCGTTTTTCGGTTTATCCAATGATTTCGGGAGGATTTTCTGATTCCTCGAACTCCCGCACCTACGATTTCCCGACCTTACCATCAATTTGATAGGATTTCTAATGATTTCCTTGGGATTCCCACATTTCCTAAGATTCCTCGATCTCTCACCAGATTTCTCGATCTCCCTGACATTAATATTGATATTCCCTGACTAATATACCAAATAATTATAAACCCGATTCCCTGAGTGACTGGCAGTAATGGGAGGGCCGTTACTGATATTTTCTATTACAATGGGATTGTACACCACGAACCTAACCTAACCAAACCTACCACCAGCTTGCCCGGTCAACAAGGAGTATTACCTAGAAATCTGCAAAATAGACCAGAACTCTGAAAGAACAACTCGTTCCAATTGCACCATGATAACGCGCCCGCTCACGCCTCGCGGGTTGTAAGCGAATTTTGACAACGAAACCGCATCACGGTGGCTGAGGCTTCCATGCGGTCTGCGTTGAAGCCTCAGCCACCGTAATGCGCCGACTTGGCCCCTTGCGACTCTTTCCTGTGGGTTTACTCATGAGAGATCCATGGTAAATTAACTCGCCGGGTGAACATGCAAGTGAGTAATTCAACCAGATATGAGTATTTAATTGCATTTCGTACCATACAAAATGTCAACCGTCGTGCTATTCGGCTAAGTGAACTGAAATTTACCCGTTAGCATAGTACATAATGCAACTAAATGTCAGTTTAAATCACTCATTCGCCTGTTCACCCGGCGAGTAAATTTACCATGGTAACGCCATTTTAAACGCTGTTTAAACATTAAGGCGCTAGGACTAGCCAACTACTCGCGCCATACAAATGCACTTTTTAACAAATGTAATAATATGTAGTGAAACGCTTCAGCAAATCCAAATAGAACTCCAGACTGATAATGGATTGTTAATATTTTTTTATTCCATCATTTATTTAAATAATAATAAAAATAAAAAAGTTGATTTTTCTCATTAGAAATCTGAAAGTAATTCGATTTCTAGATATAAGCAAAAACAGCATATATGCATAAACAAAAAATTCCATTTGCTTTTAGATTTCTACATTTAGTCAAAAAAGTTCGGAAATGGACACCGTTTCCGCAACGTATTTTGTATAGAAAAAGGAAACATACATTAACGAAAATAATTCGATTCCTAAACAAGGAATCATATATTGTAAGAATGACACTTATAATCGTCAGACTTAGTTAGTTAACTTGGGGTGCCTCGTCTAACTTTGCGATTTGGCTAGTACCAGGCCCTTAAGAGAACTTTGAAAGGACGACGTTTCGTGACAATAGAGGCGGTAAAGACCGAATCGCTTAAAGACATGACAAAAATATATTCAAAAAATGCCAAGTGATGATGATTACTTTGAAGGGGACTATATTATTATTGGGGAATAAACACAATTTTTGTGTATTTTTTATCACCCCGTCCTTGTCACAATTTTGCGAAAATGTTTTTTATGTGCTGTGTGGGTTTAGACACTAAAAATAATACATTAGTTAGGGCATGTAGCTATTGAAAAGGTACCCAACTTTCTGCTATATTTGTCCGCCTTGGGCGACTGAATGCCTGTGTTGCGAAGCACGCCCGTTCCGCGCCGCGTGTGGCGTGATGCGGCTTGCCATTTAGTAAAATGATATGCATAATGCACGCCGATATAAGATGGATCTGTGCATGTGCAGATTTCGCTTCCCCGCCACCGCCGCCGTCGCCGGCTGCCGCAAGCAGGCGCTCGCGTTGCATCCGTCAGACCGGACATTGTTTTGACCTGGACTTGGACATGTAAAGCGAAAAAGTGAGGAATAGAAGAACGAAACTAATTTACAATAAGGGGACCTTGCTCGGGAACCATTACCTTTTCAGCCATCGTTATTTTTCTATTGTGGCGGTATCTGTGCGTAGTGAAATCGTTATTTTTTTTATTGTGGCGGCTGATCCAGCTGTGCGTAGTGAAGCGTTAGTCTACCTTGCTTGCTGGAAGCGAGTTCGATCGCAACCTCTAGAGGCAATTGGGCTTTCCTAGCTTGTCATCTGCTTTGCATGCTGGAGATCTGGAGTTCGATCGCATTTTTCAGAGGCAAGTTGACCCTTCCTGGTTCGTCGTCTGCCTTGCGTTCTGGAGGTCTCGAGTTCAAACGCAACCTTCAGAGGCAGGTTCGCCCTTCCTGACTCGTCGCATGCCTTGCGTTCTGGGGGGTCTCGTGTTCGATCGTAGCCTTTAGAGGCAGTTTGGAGTTTCCTAGCTCGCCATCTGCATTGCATCCCCTAGATCTTGAGTTCGATCATAACCCTACGAAGCGGGTTGGCCCTTCCTGGTTTGTCGTCTGCTTGCATTCTAGAGGCCTTTAGTTCGATCGCAACCTCCGAAGCGGGGCCTTACTGGCTTGTCGTTTACCAAGTGTTATATTTTTCAAGTGTTGCCATGTCTCGCGCACTCGTCGCTCTATTGGCACGCCATTTTGGAAAAGGAAGATGTGAAACGGAATCCGGCGGGCGCACGCTACCGCGAATGTGTCCCGCGCGCACGCCACGCACTCCCCCCCCCCCCCCCCAATCTTCACACCTCACACCACCACAAAGTGTGCGCGCGACCACTCACGAGGGTGCCTTGAGCTCTCGCGAAAGAAGTATTGACCATTTTACTTTTACTAATGCGAAACATATGCTTTTACTAACCGTGATTAACGTGACAATAAAAAAAAAAACATACATTTAACAGCAGTAAGTTGAATAAAAGGTTTTTTACCAAGCATGATACTGAAAATAGTTATTACTCGTTTCAATGCATACTTTGAAAGAGTTGTCTCTCCTTTTTAATAACGACTTAACTTAAGGGAGATAAATAAAGGAATGGCTTTGTGGACGGACGAAACCTTTACATCAATCAATATATTTTAAAACATCTATTTAATAATGTATGCATTGATCTTTATATATATCTTGATGATTGCCATTGTTTTTTTTACCACGCTTTTATTAGCTTGGGTTGTATGTATGTATGTAATGTAATCTTTGAGATTAATTTTCACCAGTTTCCAGAAGTCTGATTAATTTGAAACTTTGCACATGTATCAAGGACCGATGACAATGCAATAATTTCATAACAGTTTCCCATTATCCTTATTAGGACCGCCAGGATTAAATAATTATTTTATAGATCCTCTGTAGTAATAATAACTAATTGATAAATCGAACTAAAAAATGAAAAATAAATAATAGTTTAAAAAAACTAAAAAAACACGCTTTTATAGCTAACTGAACTAAAAAATATAAAATATTTTTTAATTTTAAAAACTTTATATTACAGTAGTAGAAGATCGAACAATCAATCAGAATTTATCACCTCAAAATAAAATTATAATAAAGTTTAAGTTATTAACAAAATAATTCAATTCAGAGTAAAAAGCGTGGGGTGCATTTTACTACTTTTCATAACTATCCTCTCATAGATAGTTGCCAATAGAATGATTGTTACATTTACTTTATCAAGCACCCCACGCTTTTTACTCTGAATTGAATTATTTGGTTAATAACTTAAACTTTATTATAATTTTATTTTGAGGTGATAAATTCTGATTGATTGTTCGATCTTCTAATACTGTAATATAAAGTCTTTAAAATTAAAAATTATTTTATATTTTTTAGTTCAGTTAGCTATAAAAGCGTGTTTTTTTAGTTTTTTTAAACTATTATTTATTTTTTATTTTGAATTTGCAATCCTGTATGCAAATACATCGCTCCTACAATCTCCTGGAACAGTTTGTATCTTCAATGATATCCGATAATTTGCCACTTGACGTGCCGTTGTCACTTAATAATTTTGTGATGAAGTTTAAGAAAAAATAAAAATTTAAATACATAGTATCACCTTCTTACAACTGACTAATACTATGAAATGGTTCTCGAAAACGAAAAACGTAGGGTGCACATTCCCTACACTCCTTAATTGTCTCTGATGCACCCATAGATAAAACGGAAGGAGATATGGCATCGAGCGCGCCTACTATGGGACCCGCTGTCTCCAATTTTTAAAACTACCAATCGTAGACTTGTTGGAGGATCTGTACGTGGAACGCTATTTTACAGCACATTCGCGAGCGGTGGCGATGTTTCGACTGTGGGGCATACGACGCGCCGCCGAATTCCCATACAATTATATGGTCATTTTGACCATGTAGGGGCGACGCGAAATCGACCGCATGCCACTTCTTCCTTTCTCTTGGGTGGTTGCATCCCACGTTTATGGTTTTCGAGAAATATTTTACAATGTTTACTTTGTTTTGAAAACGTGGCATTTTTTTTAAACCGGTTAGGAGTTACATATCTTTTAGGATTCAAGTCTCAAGTTTATCGTGCAGTCAGTATAGAATCGATTGAAAAATGTGTACCGAACAGACAAATAAACAGACGAACAAGAAAGCGAGTTAATACAAATTTGTATGAACCAAAATAAATAACCGACTTCAAACAAAAAGATACGATTATTGTAATGTTTTGAGTCGGCGTCAGCCGGGCACGCGCTGCGCCAATCAAGAGAACCTTGACTACCTTGGCTGACACCGACTCAAAAAATAACAATAATCGTAACTACAAAAATGGCAATTATTTTTTCTTTTTAGTGCTTTTTCTATGATTTCGGTTATTTTTTGTAATTTTTTTTATTTGTTTATTTTTAGTGAATCTGAAGTACACTAACTAATTTGTACACGTCCTTTCCAATAAAAAAAGAATCACTGAAATCGGTTGGCGTTATATTGAGTTATTCGTCTATTTGTCGCGCACATCTTAATACAAATTTAAGACTTATATGATTTTCTCATGGATATCATTGTCAGACCTTAAGGTCGCCCAACCCGGCGGGACTAACTCATTCACGGGCACGGTACAAAACCGTGCTGTTGCGCTCTGGGACCTTCTCTGTTTCAAAGAAAAAGACAGGCTCCGTGATGAGGAAGATACAATATGTCCACAAAAAAGACAATGTGCATAGTGTATGATTTGGTAAGATGTACGAAAATTTTAATAACAAAACGACTTATAGCTAAAAGTAAACCACGACCGCTGTAGTCGAAAATCTAATAAAAACCAAATAGATTATATATCTTGATTAAATAAGCTATGTCTGATGGTTCTTACTTTATCATTGCGTAATCCACCTCCAAAGGTATTGTATAAAACGCGCGAAAAATTAGAACTTTCGGACCTTATAACTTAGAAACCAAACACAATTTTACAATGCCAACGGTCATCAGACATCTAGTTCGATCAAATAAAGCTATTTTGATCAATAATAGGGATCTCTGATAAGAAATATGGCCGTGATCTTCTTTGTATGGGGAGTTGAGCAAGATGGGCCACCTTAACCAAATTAAAATGGGACCACTTGGGAAGCCTAGTGCTTTAAAAAAATAATCATCAAAATCGGTTCACCCAGGCAAAAGTTATGAGGTAACAAACATAAAAAATAAACATACAGACGAATTGAGAACCTCCTCCTTTTTTGAAGTCGGTTAAAAACCACTGCTATCATCCCAGTATTCGATTCACAGCCATCTATTTGTGCGTTGATTGTTTAATAGAGAGAATAATTTGTTTATTCTGTAACTTTGTTCAAAATTATCATTATTGAAAGAGGCACATTCGTGAGTTACATCAAGCGATTGACGTGCTCATAATCAGTGGTTAATATTGTAATTAGAATATCTCTCTAAAATATTGAACCATGCAGATTGATTGCCCAATTCTTTCACGCGTAGCCATTGCATTAACACTGTATCTATTATGTTTAGTGTTTATATAGCAAAAACATCTGTTTTTTCGCAAATTATTACGTAACCCAATCTAAACGTAAATGAATGTTGAGCCTGAAAAACATATGTTTTACTTGGGGGTATGTTCCAATAATGTCTTTTGTTCAATTTTAGATAGGGTCAGGTTTTATTAATGTATTAAAATTTGTATGCAGTACTATACAATGCAAAGAATATATTTTAAAATGTATAATGAAAAATTGCATATTACTAAATGATAATTACAACCAATCCTTACTAATATTATGAATGCGAAAGTAACTCTGTCTGTCTGTTACGTTTTTACGCCTAACCCGCTAAACCAATTTTGATGATTTTTGGTTTAGAGACTTGGGAAAGAGCATAGGTTACCTTTTGTGGCCCTTCCCGGCGGGACTAGCTCATTCGCGGGTACGGTACAAAACCGTGCTATTGCGCTCTGGGACCTTCTCTATTTCAAAGAAAAAGACAGGCTCCGTGATGAGGAGGATCACAGATATTTGAAGTATATCTATGAGGAGGATGCAACATGTCCACAAAGCAGACAATGCGCAAGGTGTTTGATCTAGTAAGATTTACGAACATTTTTATTACAAAACGACTTATAGTAAACCACGACCGCTGTAGTCAAAAATCTAACAAGCTATGTTTGATGAATAATCTTTTTAAGATCGTTGAGTAATCCACCTGCAAAGCTATTGTATAAAACGCGAGAAAAATTCGAACTTTCGGACCTTATAACTTAGAACCCAAACACAATTTTACAATGCCAACGGTCATCAGACATCTAGTTCGATCAATTAAAGCTATTTTGACCAATCTCTGTTTTTTTTGCATCTCTGACTAGAAATATGGGCATGATCTTCTTTCCACGTTTATATGGGGAGTTTAGCGGGAAGGCCCACCTTAGAAGGGGTGATATATTTTAAATTGTTACCATGGGGCTGGCTTAAGCCTCAAACAATAAAAGGAAAATGAGAAAAAGATAAGTGAGAATGAGAACTTGACTTCCATTCATTATCTGCTCGGTGAGGGGTTGTTATGGGCAAAAACTAATATACTTCCTAGCAATGCGGCTTGCGTTATATAATTTGCACTATTTTTTTATGAAACTGTACTTGGATTCGTTTATTTATCTATTTTCTCCATTAGGTACCTACACACTCTTGAATTCGATTTTGTTTTAGAGACTAGATTGGTAACACCACGCCTACTGTCGTGATATTGTGAGCCGCATTCGCGAAGAAATTAAGTGTTATGTCCGGGCCTTCTCTTTATATGAGCACCGATACATTGAGCTATATGGAAAACCAAGACGGGTTCAACTCTACCATGTACTGAATAAAGAAGGGTTCTTACAGTTTTACATGGGTTCCGAACCATGGATTTAGCGAAAATGCACATTTCAATCTTTGCGTTAACCCCTACACTACAGGCAACGCATAACAGTTAACAACACACAGTAACTGTTAATTTTGCTTTTTCCATACAGTTTTCGTTCGCGGCCCTACAATGACGCGCGAAATACCTATCTATACATAATCAGATATAGTCAATGAAACTTACGCGATCGTGAGCGAAGTGCAGGGCCATACAAATATTAAATATGTACGTTACGGTAAAATAAATTAAAAATAAAAAAAACAATTGATTTATTAAATAAGTATGATTGACTCCAGATTAATATTTCAGACGAGATTTCAGATTTTTCATCTCGGTGGGCATTCATTTTTATGGACGCTCAAAATGGTTTATGTATTTCCAGCAGTTATAATACCCTAGTATTTTAGTTGATAAACGTGATTTTTGGCAACAGCCTCTTAATGAACAATAACCCGGCGGTACGGTATCACAGAACCCGCGAAATCGCCTCGTTACGGTAACGAGAAACGCATGGGTCGCCCCTCGCGCACGCGCACGCGCAACGCGGCGCAGTCCCACGGATTTGCATAGAAATAATGGCGGCGCTAACGACGCGCGCGCGGGTGGCGCGGGGTGGCGGCGCGGGGTGGCGGCGCGGTCGGGCGAAAGTGGTTTGGCATCATCCGAGATGAGGCTGCGATCGGTGCGAAAAGTGAAATTCTCGAATCTTCGGGCGGCAAACGACATTGGTCATCGTTGGCGTAACGATGGTTCGGAGCAGGTTCCCTCGTTATGTAACGTTGCGGTCAATTTAAAATGTAACGATTTCGGGAGCGGTCGTTTTTAGGGTTCCGTACCCAAAGGGTACCAACGGAACCCTATTACTAAGCCTCCGCTGTCCGTCCGTCCGTCCGTCCGTCCGTCTGTCACAGGGCTGTATCTCATGAACCGTAATAGGTAGGCAGCTGAAATGTTCACAAAATTTTTGTATATTTATTTTGCCGCTATAACAACAAATAGGTAAAATAAACAAATAATAAAAAATAAAGAGGGGTCCTATACAAAAAACCGTTTTTTTGTGTTAAATCTTGTACCATGGTACGGAACCCTTCTTGTGCGAGTCCGACTCGCACTTGGCCGGTTTTTTTGCTATTCATTGACTACTAAGTCAAAATCTATCAAAATTTGAAAAATCAAGACTTGAAAAATCCGTCCTCTATTTCGTAATCCCATAAACTTTGAATAAAAGGTTTGGTATGCTACCTAACTTGGATGGCTTATATCACGCCTGCCAATATATGCCAAAAATACCGCATAGGAACTAGGTGTAATGCCAGGCCCTTCCCTTTATGAGCATGGCTATATTGAAATGGATAGAAAATACGGAAAATTTAATTGCCGCTTCGTGCATTGTTCATTCGAAGCTATGGTACCACCGCAGGCGGGATTCCCTTAATAAGTAAGGTAGGGGTAAAACCTACAGTTTTACGTGGGATCTGAACCACGAATGAAGAACCCTTAGTTGCCTCTTAAGACAAGCACGGGAAGAAATGCAGTGGCCACGTTCTGTAGTTAGGAGGAATGGGTAAAGGATTCAGTCAGACTCGTTTTTGTCCCTGTCTGAGGTTAGGCTTGTTCGCTAGGAATTCATGTATAACGTGTCGATTATTTATTTAGCCATCAAATTCAAATTCAAAAAAGTTTATTGCGTAAAATATATTCACATTAACATAAATACAGAGAGCCACGATAAACAATGCATAAAAACCGGCCAAGTGCGAGTCGGACTCGCACACGAAGGGTTCCGTACCATCACACAAAAAAAATAAGTTTTTTTGTATGGGGCCTCCCTTGAATTTTTATTGTGTTTTAATTTCACCTATTATAGATATACACTCTATGAAAATTTCAGATGCCTACCTATTACGGTTCATGAGATACATCCGTGTGACAGACGGACGGACGGACTGCCAGCAGAGGCTTAGTAATAGGGTTCCGTTGGCATCCTTTGGGTACGGAACTGGTGGAACGGCGGTGGTTTATAGGTATTCGCTGTAACTCGCGTAGGCATATACCGTTCTAAAGAGATTTCTCTAGACTCATACGTCAATGCGTACCATCCAATTACTCCCAAAAATATATCCCACGACCGCGACGTGTGTTGGCGTACTCCGTATGATGCGTGCCATTTGAGAGTTGCTATTTATGCCTGTCTGCTATCGCATTGAAGAAAAGATGGCCTTAACGGCGACGAAAATTGTGTACGTTTTACATGACTCTTATCGTTCTAGGGTCATAAGTCACCTTAAGGTGGCCCAACCCGGCGGGCCTAACTCATTCGCGGGCACGGTACAAAACAGTGCTGTTGCGCTCTGGGACCTTCTCTGTTTCAAAGAATAAGACAGGCTCCGTGATGAGGAAGATGCAACATGTCCACAAAAAAGACAATGTGCATAGTGTATGATTTGGTAAGATTTACGAAAATTTAAATTTCAAAACGACTTATAGCTAAAAGTAAACCACGACCGCTGTAGTCAAAAATCTAACAAAAACCAAATAGATCATAAATCTTGATTAAATAAGCTATGTCTGATGACTAATCTTTTTACGATGTTCTTACTTTATCATTGGACTCCAAAGTTATTGTATAAAACGCGCGAAAAATTCGAACTTTCGGACCGTATAACTTAGAAACCAAACACAATTTTACAATGCCAATGGTCATCAGACATCTAGTTCGATCAAATAAAGATTTTTTGAGCAACATTTTGGATCTCTGACAAGAAATGTTGGCGTGATCTTCTTTCCCCTTTTGTATGGGGAGATGAGCGGGATGGGCCACCTTAAGCTTAGAAATAACAACCTTGCAACGTGGTTTCGCGAGGTTAGGTGAATTTGGCTGTGCTGAGCACCGTGGGAGTATTCATTAAATATTATTTGCCGTGCGTCCCTTTGCACAGCCACCGCGACAGGTTTATATATCTTTATTAGCATTAATTTAAGCTGGTCGTATCGTAACTTAGTTCTAGCTCGCAGTTCAATCTGTACTAAAAGGTATGTTTGTGCCATAGATTCAGAATGTAAAGACATACAAAGTCAACTGACGGATGTGACCAAAAACGTTTCATACAAAATGAACTGATTTTTTTTACACAAAAAAAATCTTAATCGCTGTGTAGCTAAATAGTATCTGTAGTCATGTTTTAAGTTTTACTTTTAAATATTGAGGAAAAGTTAAGAAATTTGATCGACAAAGTATCAGTGGGTCACCCCCTATTTGCCATCAAAAAAGAGTTTTTGACCGGGTAGTTTACTCCCGTTCACTAAACAATCTATAAATGCACAGGTCACCGAGCTTTATTTAAGGAACATTAGATAAATCGTGAAAAAATCACGAAAAAACTTTTCCCAATCCATGAACGCGACTTGATAACGATATCAGAAGTTGTCTCGTCGGGCAGATGTGTTCCATCTCCCTCAACTTGCGGTGTGGTACTTGAGTTGACGTTTCAATCCCACGCTATGTTCGTCTTGTAAGCACAGCGCATAGGTCTTTGCTTTGTGCTAACGTGCTCCATTGCGGGTTGGCATATTTGCGTGATACAATAGATTGACGACATGTTTTCAGAATGGCACGTGTGCTTGTACTCGGAACAATAGTGATTTTTCAAGTGCACTTAACGTAAGCAGAATCGAATGCCCTCTCTAAAATAGCTATTTTAGTGAGACGTATAGAGGTTACTTTCACTTGCATACTTTTTGACGAGATTCTGCTTCAAAATAACGGGATTTCGCCGTTGTGATTTCTTGGATTTCTTGTTTAGTGTAGATAACATTTCTTGCATTGTTTCGATAATCAGCTGCATCGATTTTCGATATTTTATTCATTTGTTGTCCCTATACTTTGTAGGGGAAACCATATATTTATTTATTTATACACATGACAAATACATTTTACAGATATAGTCATGTCTTGTAAAAAAAAACATGTGGAAGTCTGAGTAGGTAATACTACTTAATTACACTCTCACACATCCGCAATAAACAAGCACACAAACAAACCAACAAAAAGGAAGATGCTCCATTTAGCGCGCCTCCCATGAGACCCGCCGCGCACTGCTGTCACCCATTTTCGATAACTACCAACCCAACTTATAACGTACATATGCCACGCGCAAATATAATCGGAGACGTATTGAAGGTTTGTGTTGGTCGGAGCTGACCTGGGGAACGTATTTCGGGAGCATATTCGCGCGCGGCTACGATGCGATGTTTGGACACAACTCGTGACCGGTTTCCTATATGATCATATGGCCAGTCCATACGGCGGGCGGCGCGGCGACCCGAGTAACGCCAAAATGGCATTTCTCCGTCATTTCCTCTTCTGTACTATTGCACATTTTGAAATTGGTCGGTGTGGACTGGAGGCTTTTATTGTTTTATCATGGCTTCAACATGATTAAATATGTTTAACAGAACAAATAGTACGAAATGTGAGATTATGACCATCAGCCCTAATTTTACTTTTCTAAATCCTCGCGCACCAATAATGGAAAGTTATTTATTTCGCATTCTTGTGATTATCTTCCCTCGCTATCGGCATAATCGGTAACTCTCGATAAGCGAGACAAGTCGTACGGCTGCACTGCTAATTATGTTTTTGCTAAACAAAGCATAATTGAAACCTGCGCGAAGCCGTGGGACAGGTCTGCATAATATATGAAGAAAGCGAGTCTTGCTGGCGACAGCAGATCTACACAATGCTTAATCTTGCTTGTTCCCGGCGCAATTGCTAGTTGACATCTTCGCGCAGCTCGCCTGTGGCTGCGAGTTAGGCCGCGTTTAAACGTGCCTAATTTGGGCATGCTGACTAATCTATCAGCATGGTCCTGCCAGCCGTCATACTCTTTTTATCCGAGCTAACAAAACATTATAAAAGTCAATATTAGCACTTGCTTACAGCTAAGATCGAATGAACTCGCTGCGTGCGTCGTACAAATGAATATTCCATTAATTGTTCATTGCCGTTTCCTCGTTTTTACCTAATAGGGGACGGAGACCTACAGTTTTACATGGATTCCTAGAATTCAGCTAGAATTCATGACGAAATGTTCTTATCCAATTCAGAAATGGAAAAAAGTGGTTCATGAACAGGGCGGGGATCGAACCGAAGGTGGACAGACATTTAGGGAGAAAATTCTGATCAAACAACGGAAAAAAACAAACAATAGGACGCATTCTACAACCACTGCGTTTGGAGCAGGATTTTGGATTTGGAGGCAGGAAACAGAACCCATATTTTCTGCAACCTATATTGACATTATTGTGTTCCATTATTAATTATATTATGTATAATAAATTTTATGGAACTGGACTAATAACAGACAGACGTTATATTAGCCTAACTTACCACATGGGAACTAGGTGCCATGCCAGGACCTTCTTTATTTTGCTCGGCTACATTGAACTGGATGTAAATCACGGACAATTTTCATCTCCGCATCGATCGTCATTCATTCAATGCGATGGTACCACACCTGGATAGATTAACCTAGTAAGTAAGGCAAGAGGACCTACAGTTTTACGTGGAACCCGAACCACGCCAAGCCTCAACGCTTGAAAACGGTCACCCATCTAGAACCCAACCTAGCTCAGGATTGCTTCACCCAGCTTATCGATTGCAAGGCGTCGCGTCACTGGACTACGGAGGCTGACAAGTATTAGGTCCTGTGACGTGACGCTCACGTCCCGAAGTGAAACGTTTTAAGTGCTGGAATGGATGTTGCCGATCCAGTCGGCCATTCTGGATCAACATGAATGTCTATCGTCGACACAATGGCTGCATTGTTTGCGTGTTCGCTTGCTCCACCGCTGCGCAGTGCGCACATCCGCCTCGAGCGTTTTTTTTTCTCTCGCCTGCTTCATCGAACGTGTGAGATTCTTTTACTTGTTTTAATAACTGCCATTTAGTGGTTCTGCCTTCTTCTGGTCTAACTACGGCCACTTTAAGTCTTTTATCTTTCTTCTATCATCCACACTCTCTAACACTCTTCTCGTCCAATTGCTTGTGTTGTTGTCTGGCTTGATTGTTTTTCCCAGTTGCAAATTTTGTTCTGATTTTTTTCTTAAACATGGTAGCACTGTTGCTTAATTGATTATTCTTTGTATATATATATATATCAACATAGGTTCCTACTTTTTCTTCAACCTCCACTATTAAATGATTAGACCGCGGAAATGCGACCACAAATAATAACTTAATTATCACTTCACTACATAGTATAAAACAAAGTCGCTTTCTCTGTCCCTATATCCCTATATCCCTATATCCCCATGTATGCTTAAATCTTTAAAACTAAGCAACGGATTTTTATGCGTTTTTTGATTGAAGAGGAAGGTTTATATGTATAATAACATCCATTAAATAGTGGAGAAATACTGTTATTTTTGAGGTTCCATTGTGATGTCGTAAAAAATTACATGTTTTCCGCTTACATTGCAAACGCAGGCTGAACCCTACGAGATTTATCAAAATAATGTACTAAGTATTCTACACATTGAAAAGGTCTACAGAAAACTCCGCGATGGTATATGGCGATATCTCTTATGGATATCCCACAATAATTTTTTTTTGTCATTTACTTTTACGACAAATTATGGCTAATTTTCGAAGCGATTTTAACCAATACAGCATTAATCCTTATCCAATTAAATACCTTAAATACATTGTTGATTTAATATAGATCTATATAACCCTTTACAGCATATGATTTAAATAAATATTTTCGAAGATATTACAGATTTAAAAATTGCGGGACGTAGCGTTTGCGGCGGTACCGGCCGGCCGGAACGGCGGGAGGGTGCCTATAAATAGTGCATCGGAGGCCGCGGTTCTCCCTATAGCACTTTGAATTTAGCAGCGATCTAATAATACTATCTAAGTTTTTATTTTATTTTAAATATTTCAATGTAGGAACTCTACGTAAAAAGCGATTTTTTGTACATCATTGTGTCAAAATAATATTTTTTTAAATGATATTATGCCCGGGCAAAGCCGGGACGGGCTGCTAGTATATTTATAATATGATTTATAATAATAATATCTGTGTACGTGTATCTGTAGAAACAATATGTGTATTACATACCTATATTGTTTTTACACCTGTAATAATAATCTGAGATCCCACTACCACTAGACCGTATTCCTAACTAATTTAAATATCTGAGTATATGACTAGATATGATTTGCCTTTTCTAAATTGTATCTTTTATGTTACAATTCAAGTGAACGCAATTATATGATGTAGTTTTTACCCTGAAAAAATGTTCATTTGGAAAAACCATATCCGAGCGAATTGGAATGGGACCATACCTAGGGTCGGTTAGAAATACTTTCTCAATAGTATGTGTAACACGTGAGCCACTGTTGCGGGTCTTTCTAGAGTACCTAACAGGTGGAAAAAGTGCATAAGTCTCGTTGCGTATTGTTCTAGTCTAGATGCGTTGCACAACCATTACGACAGTTCACAGCAATGCACTGTCTACACAATTGTCCTGGCGTTACGTCGACGCCGATAACGCAGCTTACGGGCATGCAATCTACACCGAGTTAAACTCAAAAAATCCGCCAAGATACGAATGCTCGCTGAATTTACGCTCTTGCCTGGTTTTCACCAAGTGCTGATTTATTTTAACCGACGCTTAAAGGGCCTTTATTAGTAAAGTGCTGATTATGTTGTTCCGGTGTTAATTGCAAGCTGCTAAGAAAGGCCCTTAATAAGTGTCGATTAACCTAATAAGCAGTAGGTGAAAAAGGCCCTACTGTTGAATTCCCAAACAATTATAACAAGTACTTAATTAAGATGTCATTAGTGAAACCTCAAGACGCTCTTCTCTGTTGTCATCAGATGGGCAGTCTCCACAGTAATGACGCGGCAAAACAGCGTCGCGGGTGTCCCTGCATTCATCCCGCTATGGGACATGTGCAACCACGAGCACGGCAAGGTGTGTACATTGTAGTCTTGACATGTGAACACGTCCACGGTGATGACTCGACAATACAGCATCGCGGGCGTTCCTGCGTCCGGCAGGGTTAATCCTGCTATGGGACATATGCAATCATGAGCACGGAAAGGTGTGTACATTGTAGTCTCGACATGTGAACAGTGTCCACGGTGATGACTCGACAACATAGCGCCTTCGTCCCGTTGTGTGAAATGTTCAATCATGAGCACGGCAAGTTGTGTATATTAAAGTCTCGACAGGTAAAGCTAAAGACTGTCACACGCGGCCATTCCTTCTTCATGGCGTGGATTCCTTCTTCACGAGCACGGCAAGGCGTGTACATTTCTTCCAGTTCTCATTTTTCATTCGTTCATTCGTTCCGTTTCATTCGTTCCAGTGCTTCTTCGCTGGGATTTCCCCGAACTGGCTAATGATAAAATATGACAAATCCGAGTGCAGTGTACTGTCTATGGATGATGAATAAACAATAAACAATAAACAATATTAGTCTCGACGTGTGAGCTTTGTCCACGATAATGACACGAGAAAGCATCGTTGTGGGCGGTCTTGCCTTCATCCCGCTGTGGGACATGTGAAACTGCGAGGACGGCAAGGTGTGGTGTGCGTTGTTGTCTTGATAAGTGAACAGTGCAAAATGTGATGACCCGACACACATGCACCGATGGCACATTTGTAACACGGTGTTAATCCCTATTCTAATGATCTTATTTTTTTTCTTCGTCGCTCACACGTCCACTCCTTTCGTTGCAGAACACGACGGAATATAACGAGGAGACGGCGCGAAGCGAGTGCTACGCGCTGCGGGACTTCAATGCCGGCGATCAGATACTCATATTCTATGGGGTGCGCTCCAATGCAGACTTCTTCCTCCATAATGGGTTAGTTCATCAAACTACATTATTTCTTTGCCCAGGCTGTACTTGCGTTACCTGCCGTATGCCATATGCCGCGCTTAATATAAAAAAGATAAACTGGCAAACGCCAGATATATGACCGCTTGTGACTGAGTAATACCCAGTTGTATTGTGCATCCACATTTTATTTCTGCATCCACATTTTATTTCTGTTTTGTTAAGTCATACTACCGTATGAGCCACCGTGACTACATATTGACACTCAAATAAAATCATAGCACTAGGGATGCTTCGATACGCTATACTTTATCACTCCGCAGTTTCGTATACCCGGGCAACCAGCAAGACAGCGTCACGATCCCGCTCGGCGTGAGCGGCGCCGACGCGCTGCGCGAGCGCCGCGTCGAGCTGCTCCGCAAGCTCGGGCTCGCCGGCGTGACGTACTTCACGCTGTATTCTGGCGAGAGGCCGCTCAGCCCCGAGCTGCTCGCCTTCATCAGGGTGTTCAACATGAGCGCAGGTAGTTATACACTCTGTATGAACACGGACAACCAGCGAGACAGCGTCATGATCCCGCTTGGCGTGAGCGCCGCGTCGAGCTATTCCGCAAACTCGGGCTCGCCGGCGTGACGTACTTGCGATGCACAGATGCTGTTACTAGCTAAGCGAAATGTATGAAATGGACTGATGTCTGAGTTTTACGTTATTGCCAAGATTTTTCACAAAGAAGTGGTGGGAAGACATTAATGTTAAAAAATTTGACAAGCATCATGAACAGCTGGAGGAATGTAAATTCAGACTCAAAAATTATAATTTGTCTTTCACCCACATTCTGAAACTTGAGTCGACCGGCATGTCAAAAACGTATAACCCAGACTAGAAACTCATTTGGGCCTCAGTTTAGTTACGTCGCGTCGCAAGTTTGAGTGATGGTCCAATAGCTCGTCGAAACGGTTTCTGGTTTTCGAAGCCCTAATCTTTGACACCACAGGCGGTATGCCTAAACTACAGCCACTTCGCCAAAACAACGATTATCTGGAAAGTCTGGATGGCGTCGAACCCCCCCCTATTATTATGTGTCGCCCTATGTTAACGGACGTTCTCACCGAACGAATGCTGCTGTGGAGGGATGCCGAAGCGTCGGTAACAAACCCTTACCTATCTCTGGATCCAGATCACAGTAAATTTTTCACGAATCGAATTCAGCATCGCGGTTACAAAAACCTTAACACACGGTAGGGCTGCTAACAAGGACACGCAAACAGATTGTTGCGGGAAGCACAGACTAGAAAAATCTACTGAAATTCTATAATGTCATCGTCACATATTTGGAAAGGGGAGGACACCGTTCCAGACGGCTACGTCTTATTCAAACCAAACAACCTATACTTTCCAGATGAGCTCACCCATTGGCTAACGGATGGCAACTTCGGCGACCTGGTCTCGTCGGAGGCTGACAGCGCTGCGGCGGTGGGAGCGGCGCTGGACCGCAAGGCGCACGCGTACCTGCAGACACGCTGCGAGCTCGTCGCCGCCTCGTACAGGCGCGCGGGCGGCGCGGGCAGCGTGCCCGATGAGGAGTTGTCCGGACACAGGTGAGCCCCGGGGCATTCTGTGCGACCCGCATAGCATTGCCAACATCACGTGCTATGCCCATTCTAAGGGCCGAGTGCACGAACGGACAAAAAATCAAAAACAACATCAACATATGATTAAACACGTCACTTTGTAAGGACGATATGGAAGGAACTCCATGCGGTTCACTAAAAGTGACGTGTTTGAACATTGATTAACTCAGCCCTCTCTTCGTGCAATCGGGGCTACGTTTCACCATGACATGGCTACCGATTGGATTCCGAGTGCCAAAGGAGCCGTTGAATGACGAACAGCAGGGGCAATATATACATACATTGTACATGCATTCAATAATGATAGCAGGTATAGTGTATCACTAGGATGGTCGACTCAATTGATTAGAAATTCAGAAATGAGTTAGATTCGCACATGAAGGGTTCCGTACCATGCCAAAAAATTACGCTTGTTGTAGCGAATAGAAATACACGCTGTCAACATTTCAACTGTCTACCTGATACGGTTCATGAGATACAACCCGCCGACTACGGACGGACGGACGAACAGCGGAGGCTTAGTAATAGGGGCCATTGGCAACCTTTGGGTACAGAACCACCTCAAAAATCCAAGCCCATCGCTTTACTTGAGCGTATTGAAATGGAGAACATAATATAGAATTATGCACAAAACACAAACAATGTTTGTCGCCTTTTGAAGATTTGTCTTTAATACCTAGTGGTGGGCGGTCCTACCCTCTAGTACAGTGGTTCTTAACCTTTTAGTGATGACGGCCATTGATGCTGCCATCACATCTAGTGTCATAAGATAATGGGTGCTAAGCACGGAGGATAGAGGTAGAAAGAAGATGGTCTAAGCAAACTGGGTCTGTGTCCACCAAGTGGGTCGCTACGTCACAGCCCACGTGATAAAGAAGGCGTGGCTTAGCGACATTCGCGATATGGCGCTGGCGGTGTTAGGTTGTGGGACAATATTATGATCTGCGGCGCAATTTTCGGCGAACAATCGATTACACGATGAGATTTTGTGTAAAATGTTACAAACATTACACAGGACAAAATAATCTAAAGTTTGTAGGTGGAATTACGTTTTATTTGTCAGTAATACACCTCATATTTTATAATTTGAGTAAATATTCGAGCATTGTATCGATGGTTGTGGCGATAGATGGCGCGCAATCATTTTCGTTTTACGGTAAGAAATGTTGATCTCATGATGCAACTTTTATTGACATTTTTAAATTAAAATTATTTGAATCCGCGCGAAGGCATCGATTTAAATTTCTAAGGAAGTTTTATAGAAAAACCACTTAGTAAAATTTAAAAGGCGCCATCTAGTTGTAGTCTTGTAACCACTAAGAATAGCTCTCGGAATAGCTGCTACCAGAATATCGATTCTTCCGGTAGATGGATTTCGCAAAAATGGGCGGTGCATGACCCACCATGAAGCGATTTTCCCCCCGCTTCCCCGCACAGTGTCACGCTGCGATCCTTAGTAATATGAGTTAACAACATCTCCTCTCTCCCTCTATCCTCCGTGGTGCTAAGTATGTCAGGATCTCTTTGGATTGGGAATATAAAAAAGCCAGTATCGAATGAATGAATGAATAAATTCTTAAATATAGAAAACAAATACAATTCAAAACAACAACTAAATTTCAAATAGGCGCACTTATCGCTAAGAGTGATTTCTTTCAGTCAACCTTTGGGGTGATGAGGAGAGATAATCTAAAATATCTATAGGTACACACAGCAGCAATCTGTAGGTACACACAATAGTAATTTGAAAGGAAAAAGAATAAAACAAATAAAATAAAATGGTATCAAGTGTATGTACAAATAGTATGAATTTGGAGAAGAATTCGTGTTAATTCACGGTATTTCTGTTTGATTTCAGGAAAAACATTTACCTACTGAAGCAGTGCGAGTTGAAGGTTTTGGAGCGGGCGATAGAATATACCAAGGAAGTTTTAGAAAAGCTGCCCAAAGAAACAGCACCACAATCATAGAAATATGTACACATGAACAGTATTTTAGACTTTGTGTGAATTGAACAAATTTTTATTTTGGTAAGACTTTCGTCATGAAATCTACAGAATCAGATCTTCAATAGGAGCAAATCTGTGGCTTAGCTTCAGACTACTAATCTTAAATTTCTGTAATTCGCAGATTTAAATCAATTTACATCTTTGGTATTTCGGTATCACCTGATTTCAGTTCTCAAACCGTTACAGCGCCAGAAAGCAGAAAGTTTCACGACAGCAAGTCCATTTGAGGCATTTTTTCGCATCGGTTGTAACTGTGATTTCACGTGGAAATGTTTTCTGCTCAGTGCACATGAGTGCTTGTTTCTCCGTTAACATATACTTAAGTTGGTGGGGGTTAAGATGTTAGCAATGGTAACCCTAAAACTACTAAAAATGCTTGCTTTTACCCATCAGATTTTAGCAGCGCATTTTGGACACATTTTGACTATATTTATGAATGTTCTCAAATTTTTTTTTTTTTTTATAAGCAGAGATCTCTATCTAATGAGAAGAGCTTGATCTTGAGTGCTCTGCTCCTAAAATATGTCTTAATGTTATATTTTTTCCACTGTACCTCATACCATGCCAATGTGTAACTTTATATTATTTTTGAACATCTCATAAGGTGATTAAGTATATTGTGCCTTAATTTTAAATAATAAAGACTCAATAAGTCGGTCAGCCGATACTCTATACCTACAGAAATTAAGAACATACTTTGTGAAATATATTTATTGATGTAAATCAGGTAAGAATTATATTTAAATCAGGTTACATTATGTTTTAATGAATCACAGTATTGCGAACATTAAGTTATTTTTAATTAATTTTAGATTCACAATTTCTACTATCGTTTTTGTTATATTTTTTAATAAAATGTTGTTGAACAATTACATTTAGTTTGTTTATCTTCATGTTTTTAAAATCACTTACATACTATTAATATTTACATGTTGAATTAATCTCATACATTTTTCTTATTTCCTAAGAAAATCATTTTTTATTTCTATTATTTAATTGTAAATAAAAAAACATATACATAATCATAGTGATATTTGTATTATAAATTCTAAATTTAAATACTTCCCTACTGTCATGTATCAACATGGAATACAATGTAATAATGATGTAATCTCATGACATTTTCCCTTTATCAGTTTCCTAACCCTGTATGTTTTCATGTTATCGTTTTCTATAAGGCAAATGACCTAAGAAGCGCCTATTGTACATTACTTTAGGCGGAATTAAGACCCAGTTAGCTAGCATTTAGAGAAAACATACATTTTTATACATAATGACATTACAATTTTATTAATGTTCTTAAGCGGGGCTTACGCGAACAATTTTGAAGAAAGATAACTTTTAAATACCTTTCTTAAACCCGACGTTTCGAAAGGAGTTGCATCCAATCGTGATCACGGGAGAACTGTTCTGTTCTGAAAGGTATTATAAAGTTATCTTTCTTCAAAATTGTTCGCGTAAGCCCCGCTTAAGAACATTAATAATGTGTGAAAAACGCGAAAGCTTAAGATTTATGATGACATTACAAGCTTAACAAATCATGTAAAAATCACCAATTTAACGTAAAAAGAGACGAGAGTACTTTCTATAAAAAAAATATGCGATAACATTAGCCCGACATAGATATATCAAATAAGATATAAGATAATAATAAGATATATAAAACAGGAACAGTTACAACAATATTATTTTAGATGTCTCTGTTTAACCTAAAATTAATTGAAAACTGTAAGTACCTACTAAAACATAAGAATATAAAATAGGTCTTAAAAAAATTAATTAAATTAAATCAATGGATAACTAGATTAGTTTACTCTTACACAATTCCGTACCTTCAAAATGAAGTGACACGGCGAAGGAGAATATTTTAATAAAAATATGAATCCTCCCGCTTTGTCCTTCGTTGTAAATTGTTGACAAATAACTTAATGTATTCTAATGTGAACTTATAACTTGGAAAATTTCACAAAACAGTAAACGCCAACACATCGGCGTAATTATGCTGCAACTACCCTATAACCTATCCAAAATGTCATCAGAAGCGAAAGTCGACACAAAACACTATATGTTGTACCTAGTTCAGGGCTGTCTCATATCTACTTACTCTTAAACTTAACTTCTTAGGTTATTACTTAGTTTGTGACATAACCTCGAAGTGATGAGTCCATACAACATGTTTTAAGTTGGTCCTTGACCTAACCTTCAAACTCGCCAACATAGCCTCCAAGATACGAGTCCCTGCAACATAATCTCTTCACTTAACCTCCAATTATTAACCTTTATCTTTCACCTAACCTAATACTTGGTTCCCTAACATAACCTCTTACTCCTTACGCCGCGAAACTGCGGTAAATCTGTCTGTCTGTGACATGTGTCGCATATGTTGCATCTCACTATATCCATCTGTAATTTACTATCATTGCATATCTCTTTTGCACCTCTGGTTTGTGTTCTTGAATAGAATATAGCGTTTCGTTATTAAGGATTTAATGGATACGACATTACCGTTATCTCATTAATTTTAGTTTCAGTGACATCTATATTTGAAGCAATGTAATCAGATTTTGAAAATAATCTGAAAAGGTTTTTTTTTTGGTTGGGACATTAATCGGGAGCAGGATTCGAACTGTGTTTTGTCGGAGTCGGTTCAAAAGAGTTCCTCCAATAAATTCCCTACAACCTCAAAGTTCGCAAACGTTTACCTCTTAAAACGTAGTCATTCACTTAACCTACAAATTATTCAAGGTGATGAGTCTCTATAACCATGAAGACAATGCTCTACTCCACTACCCCCAACCTAACATAACATCACCTCCCAGGTAGGTAATGTGTTCCTACAACTAGGTCCTTAACATAATTAATCTCCAGGATTTTGAGTCCATACAACCTACTCTAACTGGACATTACATAGAAAGCGAGGCTCCTGGGGGGTTACCAAAAAAGTTTAACTCGCCAGGTGAATAGTACGTGAACAGGCAAGAGAGTGATTTAATGTGACATTGAGTTGCATTTCATACCATGCTAGCTCTCAAACGAAGTCTTATTCGGCCAAGTGTACTGTTGGCATGGTACGAATTGAAACTAAACATCAGATATAATCAGTCAGTCAGTCAGTCAGTCAGTCAGCGTGTTTGCGTCCACTGCTGGACATACGCCTCTCCAATTTTTCTCCAGTCCTCCCGGCCCTCAGCGGTACGGAACCACTGCTTTCCGCCGACGCACTTGATAGCGTCGTCCCACCTGGCGGGTGGTCTTCCCACACTCCGTTTTCCTGTCCACGGCTAATCACTCTTGCCTATTCACCTGGCGAGTTATTTACCTTGGTAACCCCCCTGCTAACTGGTCACTACTCAACCTCCAGCCTAGCATATTCTAAGGTTTATGGGTCTCTGCAAGAAAACTTCCGGAGCTGTCGCTCACATAACCTCCAACGGAACCTAACCTAACCTCAAAGGCGACGCTCGACGGGCCGTCTACTTGATCCTGCCCTTGTGGTGCACGTAGGTGTCGGCGGGAAGCGCGCGCGGCGCCCGGCGCAGGCGGCGGCGCGAGTGCAGGAGCGCGCCGCCGAGGGCGCACAGCAGCGCCGCCACCGCCGCCAGCGCCGCGCTCAGCGCCGACGTCTTGACGCACGTCGACCCTGCCGCCTCCAGCACTGCGGCGGAACGGCGTGTTTAGGTAATCGTGGCTTTTGAATCGAGCGATCGCTACCTTAACCTAATGGGGAACAAAACACAAAGCCTATTGTAGATGCATGAGCGACCTCACCTTATAAACGTCAATACTGCATGGAGGTGAATCTTCACCTCCATGGAGTTAATACATAAAATGTACTCCACGACGCGACCTGTCGTGATAAATAAGCTGTTTTCTTCCCCGTTCTAGGCATACGACACCCACTGTGTTGATATTAGTACAAACACTACATGGGAACTAGGCGGAATACCAGGACATCTCCTTCACGGCTTCATTGACCTATCTTTAACAAAACCAATAAACTAAATGTATTACATACAATAGTATTACAATAAAAGGTTTCCCTTTTATGTCGATTTCTATATAATCCAATACATCTACTTAACTACATATATGCATCCAAAGCTGTTTCTTTCCATTGCTATTTATATACCTACAACACATTATTATATATATATATAAACTATAATTTTTTACTTAAATAAATAAGGGCATGTTAAGTCTAGACATACTTTTATTATTATATCAACCACTTTTACTGAACGCAAATAGACTTCCTGGAAAATGGGCAGAAGCCTTGTCTAGGAGCTATAAATGGACATAAAAGCTGACAGCGCAACCACAAGTCTTATACCATTGTTTTCAGAACCCACTGAAATGCTGTACAATTTCATTACGTAATATTTCGAAATAAATAAATAAAATAAATAAATAATAGGTCGGGGAAAAAGTCTTTTCGCATTATAGTATGTATGAACTTGTAATAAAATCTCTTTGGCTATACTATTTGTATCTGGCTGGTTTTGGTATCATTGAAAGTTTAAATTTTAAAGAACATAATTCCAAATTCAAATTAGGAAAATGTGTGATTCTCATTTGTTTTTCGTACTGTCAAAATGAGTGAATCTAATGAAGAATTCGATACATTTTAAAATTTTACTACAAAAAAGGTAAAAATGCAACGCAAGCCGCGAAAAAAATTTGCGATGTTTATGGACCTAGTGCAGTGTCTGTGAGAGTAGCACAAATTTGGTTTAAGCGTTTTCAATCCGGAAATTTTGATGTCAAAGATGCACGTCGCTCTGGTCGCCCTATTACGGATAAAATGGATGCCATTTTTGAAAAAGTGGAGCAAGATCGGCATATCAGTAGTTACGACGTAGCTGAAGAACTAGGAATTGACCACAAAACAGTTTTGGCGCATTTGAAAAAAACTGGGTACACAAAAAAGCTCGATATTTGGGTACCTCACGAGCTCACTGAAAGAAACCTAATGAACCGTGTACTCATTTGTGATTCTTTATTACGACGTAATGAAACCGAACCATTTTTGAAGAAGCTGATAACTGGTGATGAAAAGTGGATCACGTACGACAAGAACGTGCGAAAAAGGTCGTGGTCAAAGGCCGGTCAAGCTTCACAGACTGTGGCGAAACCCGGGTTAACTCGCAACAAGGATGAAGATGCTGTGTGTGTGGTGGGATTGGAAGGGCATTATTCATTATGAGCTGTTACCACCAGGCAGGACCATCGATTCTGAACTCTACTGCGAACAACTGATGAGATTAAAGCAAGAAGTTGAGAGAAAGCGGCCGGAATTAATCAACAGAAGGGGTGTGGTTTTTCATCATGATAACGCTAGACCTCACACATCTTTAGCCACTCAGCAAAAACTAAGAGAGTTTGGCTGGGAGGTGTTAATGCATCCGCCGTATAGTCCTGACCTTGCACCTTCAGATTTCCACCTGTTTAGGTCTCTTCAGAATTCTTTAGGCAGTGTCAGGTTAACATCACGAGAGGACTGCCAAAACCACTTGTCGCGGTATATTGATCAGAAGTCCCAATATTTCTATAGCAATGGGATCATGTCCCTACCTACAAGATGGCAAAAAGTTATCGAACAAAATGGTACCTACATACTTTAGTTAAATGTAAATAAACCATATTAAAAAATGTTTTGAATTTTCTTAAAAAATGCGAAGAAACTTTTTCCCCAACCAATAAATTGAACTGGACTGAAAACACGAACGATTTTAATGGCTGCTTGAACCATCTATCATTCGAAGCAATGGTACTAACTCGGGTGGGATTTAGTTACCCTAAATTTAGTGGGGGAATGGGACTTAAATGGATTTCGAACCATTTATGAAAAAATGCACTTATCTAACCCAAAAAGAGAAATAAAGTGGTACATGAACGGAGTGGGCTCATCGAACCCACGACCTCTGGCATGGAAAGCAAGTCCTCTCGCCCCGAGTTACGAGACGCTCAAATGTCTTCAAATTCATTCGCAACGCTTCACACTATTAGAGTTAGCAGTAGAGTAAATTTGAAGAGTAAGATATTTTGCCCCACTAACTCTACCATTTTCGGTAGATTAGCCGTCCACACGCACCGTCCACGCACGTCTACGCGGTAGAGTAAAGTAGGCAGTTCCTTGCACTTTCAGGGAATCCCTTAAAAGTTTATTTTAATAGTACACCCTAATGCACTGCAACGTAATTTTACATATACACTCGTATTCACTATATATCGTTCCACTAGTTTAATTGTTGGATAATATTCATAAGGTTTGTTTGTGCACACAGCCACAAATGCAATATTATTTCTTAATGGTATCACTAAATTTCACATGGCAATGGGTGTAGAAAAAAAAATATTCAAATCTTTTTAATACAAGAGAGAGATTCCAATCCTACCTACCTACTCCCAAAACTGTTACTTTTCGAACTAACCTCGGTGCAGCAACATCAAATTCAACATAAAAGGGGTTATTGTTGCAATCAAGAAGAATTGTACAAGCATTCAATCATCAAGGATTAAGAGAGTAGCTGCAGTGCCATTCAGTGCTCAGCGCTCCAATATTCAAGCAAGGGTCAACCCTGGACCTGTGCACAAGGTTTTGTCAAGGAAAACCAGAATCAAGAAGCCGACAGGAGAACCAGCACCTGGATTTTTTGGAGGTACCGATTAAAGGAAATGTATACAGTCCACTCCCTATTCTAAACCTCCAAACGAAACAATTGTTTTTAGTTCTATCCACTTCATCTTCGCTTCCAATGACAATAATAAACAACAAAAAATTTATGAGGTAACAAACATAAAAAAAAAACATACAGACGAATTGATAACCTCCTCCTTTTTTGAAGTCGGTTAAAAAGAAGACTAAAACCCGATGCGCGCGCCCGCCTAACCTAACCTACCTATCTTTTTGTTCTTTTTAATCCTCATTGAAAGCGAAGATAAAGTGGATAGAACTAGAAACCAAGTTCTCTCGATTTCTTATTCGTTTCCTTTTGTTTTATTCTTCTCCGATAACAAAAGTAATTTCCCCCAGCAAAACACGAGAATATTTATAAAAGTATTTCTAACTGTAGTCATTGTAGTTTTTTTAATATTGCACTGCCTACTCTACTCTACTACCCTACCACAGATTTATGATCAGTGCACCCTACTTTTGCATGTGGGCGCCTACTCTACTAACTACTAACTACTAATGTGGACTAGGTTTTAAGGCGTCTAAAATGTTATAGCACACACTTGCAAGGCAATGAAAACTAAATCGGGCATTCATGGGTTCTACCAAATGAAGACAGAGTATGTTTGTGCAGGATATACGCCTTTCCCTTTGCTGTTATTATATAGCGCTGCCAGTGACAAAACGGTTAGGTAATGTATATGTATTCCCGCGGAACGCCCGAAAACATCTAGACTTGGACCACAGCACCGTAGGTCTTCGGTAGGTCTTGCCGCTTCCGCAAATTGCATTGGCTGGCTCTCTTAATGGCGAGTGCCACGTGGAGGACGTCAACTCCTCAACAAACTAAGACAATGGATACTCAGGATACTGACATGGTTGCGGAGAGCTATCGGCGTCCTCCTCTCCCTCCTGGAGCACGCGCAGCGACTGGAACAGGCTGATGTTGTCAGAGAGCGCGGGCGTGCCGCCTCCGCCCGCGCCCCCACTCGTCGCCACCGCCGCCGGCAGCTCCGCCGAGCGACGCCGCACGCTCTTCATGTTGCGCCAGTGGCACGGCTGCGTCTGCAATGGGGGAACCAGTTGGAACAGATATGCCGTCGCTGATGAACCATCGGGACTAGTCGCCAAAGGGCTTTCATCATAACAGATGGAAATGTCATAGAAACTAGTCTGTCATAGAAACTAGACACACAACAGGAATTGTCAATGATTGCAAAATGGGTAATTGTCATCGGAACTGGCTGCATATAATGTCTACCCCGATAAGTTCGTAGTTTGTAACTATCCATTAATAATTGCGTTCATCGACAAGGGAGAGCTTTTGTTGATTGCCATACGTCCAATCAACAAAAGGTCCCACTCGAGTCGCTTAAGGAGCACTGAAGTCCCCACTATATTTCGGCTAATTCCAAAGCAAGAGATTACTCCCGTTTTGAGATGGAGCATCTCTTTTCGGGAATCGCAAAGACTTTCCATGAACTGGAAAAGAGTGGCATGTGTACATAGTGGCATGATGTAGAGTGCGGGCGAGCCGGTAAAGCCGAACGTATTCGTGTGGGCGTACAACTGCATCTCGAACATCACCAGATCCTAGCGAGAACTACGTCAGCTCACCGGACAGCGGCCGTAGCGCAAGTCGCGCTCGATTTAGAGTGCGGGCGAGCTGGTGAAGCGGAACATATTCGTGAGGGCGTACACCTGCGTCTCTAACATCGCCGACTCCTGGCGGGAACTGTATCAGCTCACCCACAGAACAATTAGGAGGTAAGAATTGTGAAGTGGGCGGAACTCGCGCGCCGGTCTTTAGCGGGGACCCGCTCACTTCATACGCGCGTGATTTACTCCTCTGCGGCTGTCCTGTGCATTAACTTATCTGTGATACAATCTAAAATTGAAAAGGAGTAATGCCGTACTGTGCTATAATAACGTGCAAACACGACTGCCGGTGCACAACCTTCATAATGGAGGAATTTCGTATCCCCGGTAAGTTTCATTTACATGCATAGCGATAAAACTTACGACAAATGCATTACGAAACAATATGGCGTCGCGGCGTGTCGTTTTGCTCGCCGGGTCATGTCTCGCTACGTTGTTTGTGACCACGTGCGTGTGAGGCGCTCGGCCGTGTTCGAAAGTGACGTAACATTTGATTGCAAACAGTATTGGAATTCCAACATAGAGCCATTACGTTAAGGTTCATATTTACTAAACAAATGTGGATTTGTTGTTTGGTTATCGATTAAGAAGGGATAGCCAATTGCGACTGTTATACATTCGCGGAGCAAAAAGGTCTTAAGTAAAACGGTAACAGCGGTCCTGGAACAAATTTACAAACGTTTCACTTCCTGCCTCCTCAATATTCCGTGAGCTCACCGGACAACGGCCGTGGCACATGCGCACGTCGCACTCGATGTAGAGTGCGGGCGAGCCGGTGAAGCGGAACGTCTTCATGTAGGCGTACACCTGCGTCTCGAACACACCGGACTCTGACCAGGAGCCGCGGAACCTGGAGATCAGCTTGTCGTCCACTGGGCACCTGAAAATAATTAATACAAAGTTATTTATTTAAAGTACTTTTTATAATGGTAAAAATAGTTGTTGTATATAATGTAAAAGTGAGTTATTGCTATGAATATGCAATAGGAGGAAATTTTACCATGTGTCAAAATTCGGAATATTCGGACATTTCGCCTATTACGATTTCTTAAATGTTACATGATTTGTTTTTAACGGATTACTGTTTTTACCCATTCCAGATCTCGAAATGGTTGGACTAATTTTAAATAAATTGTCTAAACTAGTCCTTCATAAACTCGTAACAAACTTACCCGTTCTCGTCGATAAGTTGTATCTTCTTGGTTGCCCCGTTGTGCGCGAAGCAATCGTTGACTACTATATCGAACCCGTCTGTAAAAGCCACATAACAGCTTTATAAAAAACATTGCTGCCGGAGGAGGTCATTAGTGCTGAAACTATAAATGGATTAAAAAACCGACTAGATAACATTTAAAGGCTATAAAAAAAACAAATAATCAATAATAATAATAAACAATCAATAATCAATATAAATATATAATTTAAATGATAAGTAATATTTGTAATACCAATTTAAAAATAAAAAAAATATACAAGTGCACTCCGGGAAAAATGAATTCACGCTTCAGCTGCTAGTGATATAAATAACATAATAATAATAATAATAATGTAAAGTATTTTCCATGTATTTGGCAGAGACATTGTATGCATACATTGAGCATGTTCTTTAGTAACGATTTTAAGATACAAAGTTATTTTGTGGTTAAAGCTTGTAAATCGGGACAATTATCTTTTTTAAAAATGGGCATGCTTTTTGTTTAGATTAAAACATATTGTTACCTTCTCAAGGGGATTTCGTTCGGCTCGGGCGGCTAGGATTACCGTAGGTTTGCCAGTGCACTGGGAGTACCACTGCTACCTGCCGCTCGGAGCTTCGTGGATAAAGTAGTGCCTTAGTTGCTGCGCATGTAGATGAGGAGTGTGAGCGGGTCGTCGACTCGCGCCATACCCCGCGTTGATCTCCATGTAGCACTCGGGTGGCTGGAGAGTGAACACCCCGGGGTTGCCGGGCGCCACTCCACGGGGAGCACTGCTCCTATAGCTTGCATCTTTGTGAATAGAGTCGTACCGTAGTTGCTGCGCATGTAGATGAAGAGTGTTAGCAGATCGTTGATGCGCACCAGGCGGCGACGCGTGCCCCACTCGCGCCATACCCCGCGTTGATCTCCATGAAGCACTCGGGTAGCTGGAGAGTGAACACTCCGGGGTGGTCAGGCGCCACTCCACCGGGAGCACTGGTCCTATAGCTCGCTGCTTTGTGAATAGAGTCGTACCGTAGTTGCTGCGCATGTAGATGAGGAGCGTGAGCGGGTCGCCGACGCGCACCGGGCCGGCGACGCGTGCGCCGCTCGCGCCATACCCCGCACGGATCTCCATGTAGCACTCGGGTGGCTGAAGAGTGAACACTACGGGGTTTCCGGTCGCCACTCTAGCGGGAACATAGTGTCTTTATCAGACAAAGATCTCATCGTTTTAAACTCATACATTGTTCATAACTCCTTTAACTGGATGTGTATATTCTTCAAATCAAATATTTTAACATTCATGACTAAAGGAAGGTCCTGGAACCTAATTCCTCTGTGGAGTTTTGGGTCATTAAGACGAATGTATTTTATAACATTTCAGCTGTCAGAACAACAAACTTGCCCTGCTAGCTTTGTTGTTCTGACAGCTGTTCTGAACGATGTCGAAAAACCATTAACTATTTTTCCATAAGTGCGCCAAAATCTCTGACATTATAGACCTTTCGCCATCTCCAATACGGCGGATCTTTTGGCCTAAAACTCAATCAATATCGACCGAACAGTACTCTAGGGTGTACGTCCTGCGAACATGGAGGTGAAGAAATAACAGGAGAACGAATGGAACTAAAAAAATGGCCTTATCACAATTGTGCCGCGGGGGGCGTGTCATCTTGACAGAACCTGCGGCCATTTTAGTCTTGCGTCGCTAGCTGTCGCGGGCGAGTTTGACGTAAGATCGAATTGTAATTGAATATGCCGTAGTGCATTGAAAAATGATGCATAAACAACTTGACGAGACATAAAAAACATTCAGGAATATCATATTACCTGTAAGTATACGCTAAATATTCGAAATAGTGGATATTTCACTTGAAAACATTTCTATGGGGATGGTGTTATGCCATCAATCAACACGAACTCAAAATAATCTCAATTCGCTACCTATTTTCATTTCTTTGCAAAATTCCTCTATTTAGCCAGAAATAGATATTATATAGCATGCAATTAGTATATGTGTCTGTATATTGAAATGTCTACTGCTGGATTTATGCTTACCCATAGAAATACTTCTTAAATTATATTTTATGTTATTTGCACGAACCAGCCTAAAATAAAACTCTTACTTGAATATACATAAGTCTGAATATGCGCGATAAAATGTTGACCTAATATATTTTTTTACAAACAAGTTGTACCTTATATTGATAATATACTGAATCTAGCATTATGAAATGATCGACGAATATTTAAAAGATAATTGCGTATTTGTAGCAAACAGTGCCAACTTATTTTGGTAATTTTTTTAAAAAATTTGGCTCCATCATTAAGACAAAATATAATAAAAATACGCTTATGAAAAGCCATTGAGGACTTGAGTGGGCACTCTGCTTGGAGCACTCAAATAACGCAAGTCTATACGATATTTACGTAAAGTTCAAGGTCAAGATAATTACGTAAAGTTAGTACCTTAAAGTAACCAAAAAACCGGCCAAGTGAGAGTCGGACTCGTACACGAAGGGTTCCGTACCATCTTACATGATTTCACCCAAAAAATCACGTAAGGGGGGGGATGGACGGACAGAAAAGGCTTAGTATTGGGGTTTCGTTGGCACCCTTTGGGTACGGAACCGTAATAAAACCGAATTCAAACACTAAGAAGTGTGAATAACACCCATTTTTGGGTCAGTGACATATTGGTGTTATTCTTTGGTTGGTTGGCACCGACCCCAAAAATCGGGTATTTTCCACTTTTTAGTGTTTGATGTCGGCCAAAAACTAAAACTATACTTATGTTGATTGATTGATTGATTTGAATTAAGGCCTCTCTGTCCTATTTTTAGACAATTATGCCAGTGTCCAGTTAGGCTTAAATACGGGATTAGTGCTACATTGGCGCATTTAACAGAGAATGCATTTCACACACTTACGTATATTTGTTAGTCATTGTCTTTTCTCGCTATAAATTCTGATGAAACAGCATTTCTTCCGAATACATCTTTGAATTAATGCAGGGATGGTAATCAGATTTTGAAAAAACCTTTTTCTGATTATTTTCAAAATCTGATTACCTAACTAGCTTCAAATTCAATTGTCGCTGAAACTCAAATTAATGAAATAACGGTAAAGTCGTATCCATTAGATACAGAAAATTATCGAATTCAGGCAGTTTACAAACTTTACATAATTGTTTAATAAAAAAACCGAAGTCACAAACCCAATATACATAGGCTATGTAATCGCCTAAATTTATTTTTATATTTGGAGATTCTCTTTCATTATTTTCTAATTACGATGTGTTACATATACATATAAGAACATGCAAATAAAACACCTTTTCAAAATATTTGTTTGTAATTCACTATTTCAGAAAAGTAATTACGAACAACAATTTACAAATGGATCCATGGACGGTGATGTTTTCATCCCGCTCAGCGCCGCGGCATTACCCCTAGCTTCACTTGCCACCACGTTGCTCTAATGAGCAATATTTTTGCTAATGTTTGCAACCAAATTATTTGTTGGCTATGGTTTGCATAACATCTTTCTAAATCATGTAGTTTTCAATGGGTTTGACGGCCGGATTCAGCCAGTATTTATTAGATATTTTTGACTCGGCACTCGCTGTCATCATCACGAATGAGGAATGACGTAACGACCATCTGGTTTATTAAAAAATAATTCTTATCTTTAGCGGTTTACCTACCAATTTGGGAGACTTCAAATTAGATTTTTCTCCGTTTTCATCATTGCGCTACAAATTTGTACGGCAATGAAATGTTGTAAGTTGCGTTACGTCATTTTTTGCGCGCTCGTTGTATGGACGTTATTTCTCCAGTTATTTCTTCACCTCCATGCCTGCGAAACGTCTTTCCTTATAGTTATTATTTTCTTAATAATCGTCAACCTTTCAGATTCTTCACACGTATAACAGTCAGCTACAAAGACGTGACTGGTGTCGACTGATATTGCGTTTGTCAAGTGACAGCTGAATTTCGATCGATGATACTCACTCGACGTCGAGGAAGGGGAAGGTGACGGTCTTCCAGAAGTCGTAGCCATACTCGCAGGTGACCTTGAAGTGCTCGTCCAGCTCTTCCTCGATGAGCGAGTTGTACTGCACCGTGATGGTGTTCCACATCAGGTTCTTCTGTAAACAGAGACACGGTATGAAGACACTTTAACTCATTTTCACGTCAACCAACGGTGTCACTTGAATTCTCACACTCGGTCAGCTTTGAATTAACCAATGAATCCAGCCTGCAACTGGAAGGTAATATATCAATATCCCCCGGTATTTGAGCCAAGTGGCATTGAACTCGTCGGGTAAACAGGCAAGGGAGCGATTAAATATGACGTTTAGTTGCATTTCGCACCAGGCTACCTGGTCAATTTCAGTTACGTTGGCCGAATAACACATTTGACGAATAACACGTTTGACAGCACGGTGCTGTCGATGACGTGTTATTCGGTTGCCTGTAAACATGGTGGATTAATTTGCCAAGGTATCGTATACAAATGTCTGGTTGCAGAAAAAAGGACAGAAATGGGCATAAACGACAGAAACACTTTAGGCATGATATCGGCTGCTCTGCTGCAACTCTTCTCTTTTTACAAGCTTTTATTTAATTTGCAATGTTTTTTAAGTGGTTTTAGAATCTTGGAATGGAATGTCTCTAAACCATGCTACTCCAATTAACGGGCTTTTATATGACCTTCCTGGTATCGTTTGATTAGGTGGCTGGGATAGGATGAAGCCCTCCCCAGGTGTTTGGATCCCCCCAGGTGGTTGGACCCCTCCCCAGGTAGTTAGATGCCCCCAGGTGGTTGGACCCCTCCCCGGGTGGTTTGTCGGAGCGTGTGTTCACCGTGGGATGCTGGCGCGCCTCGTCGTGCGGCGCGTTCCGTCCGAGCGTGCCGCAGCGGTTCAGCTGGATGTAGAACTCGTAGTAGTCCCGGCCCGACCCGTTGATGTACATGCAATCCGGGTCGTAGGAGTAGCCTGCAACGAACGCCGGGAAACGTGAATGGATAAAATTCGAACAACGACATGAAGGGACACAGAAATAAGCTAATATCACTCTCCTATTTATTTACGCGCTCTTTGTACCGTAGTATAATCAAATTCCATAATGGATAAAATGCTACCAACGACATGAAGGGGACACAGAAACCAGCTGACATCACTATCCTATCTCTTTACGCGCGCTTATTGCCGTATATTCCATAAAAATTTAGTTGTTGGTCCCGAGCCCGGTGGCAAGTAATGACATATAGGCGCACACATATCGGGACAAATTTGACAAAATAGCAAATTGTATAACGTTGTTGTTGTTCTTATCGTATAAAAAATAGAACTGAACTTCGAGATAAAGTTATAAAATATCCCAGACGTATAAATATAAGTGGAGAGATAGGCATGTATAGACTTATTGAAGATTTTCATTATTTGGCGCCATACCCCGTCCCCAATCTTATACTTCTTGCTTATTTTGCTCGATTAGTCGCCTTGCGCTCCGCTTAACAGATTTGTGCATGGGCATCTTTATTTGTTATGCAGTTCAAGGATACTATTAAAAGTATCATGCAATATTATTGTAAAACATACACACCAATTCAGATTTTTATTTTGGCATGTCCCAGAATGCAAGCTGGATTGATAATTTAGTTTAGGAAACCGATTTTATTACAAAAGCTAGCAAATCATTTGTGTCTAACTCTCTTATAAGTAAGTTATTTTCATTTTTATTTATTTCTATCATAACAATCTGTTATTTCCCGCCATATGTGATACTTATCATATTTCAGTGTCTGATTGTCTAGGTTTGTTCGACGAACTGCTTTCTTTTATAACATTTGTGAACTCAACTGTGAGAAGACACTTTTATTACATTATTTTCATTGTTGATTCTCCGAATAAATAAAATAAAATTAAAATAAAACAATAAGTATCTACGTTAAGCAAATATTATCGGTTTCAACCATAGACCTAGCATGCGCAACGACCTCAAATTAACAATTTTAATTACAGAGACAGCGCATAGTTTAATACCTTTGGTATTAGCCATCCCTGTCCAATTACATAAAAAAGGTATAAAAGAACCAAAGCCTTTTTGATACAAAAATAAAAAAATACTTTCCCTCGAAGTTGAACGCAAAGTTCTTTAATGATGGTCGCATGGGACTAGAGGCATGTTATAAAGCCAGTATACCCATTATTACAGCTGAACTCGGCGAATGCTCGTCATTAGCTTAGGACGCGTAAACAGCAGAGCAGCCCACCCAAGGCAAGGCACAAATGAGGGCGTGTAATGAGCATCCATTGCTCTGCTCTTTCTATTTCCAAAAAATATTTATCTTTTAATGCATTATTTTGCAGTGAGTTTCACAAAAAACCAGCCAAGTGCGAGTCGGACTCGCACACGAAAGGTTCCGTACCATCATACATGATTTAACACAAAAAAAATACGTTTTTTGTATGTTAATTGTTATTATTTTCAAATGTTACCGACAAAATAAATACACACTCTGTAAAAATTTCACCTGCCTACTTATCACGGTTCATAAGATACAGTCCTGTGACAGACGGATGGACGGACGAACGGACGAAAAGCGGAGGCTTAGTAATAGGGTTCCGTTGGCGAGTACGGTACCCTAAAATGTTCAACGAGTGTATTTTTTTTTATGCGACCTGACATGGATGCCTAATACCACACAACTACCGTTATGATATTAGCCCAATACACCACATTCCCAAAGGAATTTGGTGCCATGCCTTTAGGACCTTCCCTTTATTAGCACGGCTGCATTGAACTGGATGGAAAACACGGACAATTTTTTTCATTGCCGCTTCGACCATCTTTTCATTCAATGCGATGGTACCAACCCGGGCGGGCTTAAACCCTACCACCTAGTAGGGGAAGGGGGCCTACAGTTTTACATGGATTCCGAACCATGGAGCAGCTCGCATTCGTGACGAAATGCACTTATCGAACTCGGAAAGAGAAAGACAGTGGTGCATGTCGGTATTGAACCTAGGTCTCTGGTACGCTAGGCCAGTCCCCGCGCCACTAGGCTACGAGCCGCTCTAGCGAGTCGTATAACTTTAATCAAAATTAATTAACCCAGCTGAAATACAGTTGAAGGTACTCCTTTTCTATTTCCGGAAATTATGTTTTCTCTGTCTTCATGGAGGTAATAAAACTTGGAGGTATGGGTCCATTATAAAGACGTTTTCCATAAACAGTTCAATCGTTGAAAAATTGCTTGGTTGTACAAACAATGTTAATGTTTTGTTGCGGTCATTAAATAAACATCCAACATTATCTCTTTGGGTGTTCGGATGTTTATTGCAGACAAAGGCAGGTTGCAGGGTGGGTCCGACTCTATACTTTGTAAATCTAAAGTTGATCTTACAGTCAGTAGGTATCTCCAAGACCACCTACGTGTTGCAATGCAACCTTCCACCAAGCATGCTGGAGACTTGTTTCCACGTGAGTCTCGGCAGGCTAGTTCCAGGTAAAACTTGATTAGAACATACATTAATTAAAATATTGGGTGATTCGATATCAGTTTGGTTTTCTGAAATTTTAGGCCCTCCGAAGTTCAGTTCAATGCACCTCTTGTATTCTTAGTTATGGGATGTTATATTTCAACCACAATATAAACTGGATATGGCACCATCCATCAATATTCGAGCGAACACCTTAGTTTCTTATTTCTATTTGTTTCACCTGGCTTTCACGTTGTTGCATTTTTTAGATCAACAAATTACCGTTTTTAAGCTCGACGTTTCGATTGGAGTTATATCCACTCGTGATCACGGAGGAAATTAACGAACGATGTCCCATAACGGATCCGTCTATGTGCAGTTGATTTTGGCAAAGGTCTTGTTGCTTTAGATTAGATATTATCTTATGAAGATAAATAAAAAACACTTTTTGCGAAGACTTAAATGAAGAATTGAACTCTCCATACAAACTTTAAAATACCTATCCTCAAAATGTATGAATCCAGTTGTTTTTAACTTTTAGCAAAAGTATTTGAACAAAAGTTGCTCAAATGGACCATCTGAATCAACCAGCCAAGTTACGGTTTGCAAAATTTTGAAGGCTCACCCGCGGAGTAGACGAGCCCGGAGAAGGATCCGTTGAAGCCGACGCGTATCTTCATGAAGTCATCCTGGCACTCTGCCTCGATGTCTGAAATTTCAAAAATGTTTTGTTTGATTATTAAAACACTTGGCAAACTAAATATGTCCGGAACTGGCTATTTACATGAACAATATTTGTGTATGAAGTAAGTGTTTACAATATTTGAAACAGGAACTCTTCGGCTTTAGAGTATAGTTGGTTTCATCTAACTGTCGTGATAACTGAGCGTTTTTACATTGTGGCGTCATTATAAAAATTGCGTGTTTTTGATGATTTTAAGTGTAATTTGACGGCTCAGCAGTGGCTTGTCGGGCTTCAAGCTGCTTTGGCAGAGCACCATACAAGACAACTATTTACAGCTGGTTTGCAGAATTCAAGGGCGGTCGTGTCAATCTCCGTGACGAATTTATCTGTGAACAACATAAACTTCGATGTTGTGCGCCGTGCAATCGATTTTCCCTAGGGTACCTTTTGTTTTATAAAAAAAATAAGTTCTCTTGGCTATGTATAATTGTACTCTATCGAATAAATTATTTTCTATTCTATTCTATTCTAAAAAAAACAGGCGGGCACTTAGGCATATGGCGGTTTGGAAGCGGCTACTCCGAGGGCTACTCACACTGCACGCGGCTGCCGTTGCTGCGGTGGCGGCGGTACTCGCGCTCCCACGCGGGGTGCTCGCGCCACTCGTGCGCTGGCGCGGTCTCCGCCGCGACCTCCCCCGCCGCGCCCGCGCCGCCCGCACCCGCCGCCGACGGCGCGCGCGGACGAATACTCACCGGGATGTAGCCCGTGGACTCCGACAGGAACACCACCTGGTGGTAATGACACATTATTGCCGCGGGAACATCCAACAAATGGCATTTCAAAGGCGCCCAAAAAAAGGCAGGCTCCATAATGAGGAGGACGCAACATATCCACAAAGCAGGCAATGCTCATAGTGTTTGATTTCGTTAGTTTTTTTTTATGCGACGATGGTTAATACCAAACAACTACCGTCATATTAGCCCAATACACCACATTCCCGAAGGCATTAGGTGCCATGCCAGGACCTTCCCTTTATGAGCACGGCTACATTGAACTGGCTGGAAAACACGGACAATTTTTCGTTGCCGCTTCGACCATCTTTTCATCCAATGCGATGGTACCAACCCGGGCGGGCTTAAGCCCTACCACCACAGTTTTACATGGATTCCGAACCATGGAGCAGCTCGCCTTCGTGACGAAATGCACTTATCGAACTCGGAACGAGAAAGACAGTGGTGCATATCGGAATTAAACCCAGGCCTCTGGTACGCAAGGCCAGTCCCCGCGCCACTAGGCTACGAGCCCCTCAACCAACCAAACCAAACGCTGAAGTCAAAAATCAAACAAAAACTCCGACAAGCAAGGTGTGCATGATCTTCTTTCCACGCGGGAATTTAAAATTAAATTAGCCCGCCTTAAATTAGCTTTGTTAAATAGAAAAATCCAAATTTTCTTCCCGAACCAGGAAAACATTCGTGGGTATTGCGTAAACCAATTTCGCCAGCTGCTTTAAGTTTACCCATAATTTGGAATACTCCTACAGTCCCTCCTCCCGTAATCAATGCCTCCTACTAACAAAATGTTTAAGATTATACCTACATACATTGATTTTACACTTTACCTGCGTTGCGGACATTGACTGCAACATGTTGCAGTCGTCACCAAAATCGTATTTGGCATCAGAAGCTATAGCCACTTAAGTCAACCTAGGTATATTTCCTTAGTTCAACCTAGGACTGGCTCTAGCGTTCAAATGATTGTATTTTTCTTGCGGTATTGCATAGATAAATTATATTATTAGAGATTAGAGAGAGATACACATATGGCACTGTATCTAGAGACGCCAGGCGTCCTGTGCAGTTGTTAAGGTCGTTCGTTCATCTGGAGGTTACCATGGTAAATTAAATCGCAGATTAAATGGGCAAATTAGTGATTAAATCGGATGTTTAGTTGTAGTTCGCATCATGCTTACTGGTAAATTTCAGTTCATTTGGTCGAATACCACGCCGTTTGACAGTTGCCATGGTACGAAATGCAAATAAACGTGAGATTGAATCACCCACTTGCCTGTTCATCCGGCATCAATTTACCATGGGAACGATCCAGGAGTCTGCGAATTAGTAAGCGAACTGACTGGTAGGCGCTGCCGTAAGTGTACGCTTCAGCCTCTTCGAGGCCCAGCTTAGCAAACAAAGCACCATTTCACTATCACTCGATATCTCGAGCATAACTAAATAGGTGACCTACAAACGGCGCGGCGGCCGCGGCGCGCGGAGACTGCGGCAGCGGAGGCGGAGGCGGCGGAGGCGGAGGCGGCGGAGGCGGCAACAAAGCAACATAACTTCTCGGCGGATGGGCCCGGTGTGGCAACGCCGCGCATCTCCAATGCTACCGCGGCAGATGCGGAGATAGCGCCGAGGGTCGTCGCTAATGCGGCCTTCCGGATTGGCTCACCGGACGCACCGCTGGAGCGCCCGAACTGCACCTTCGTGTTGCTCGCTCCGACAAGCTGACACGCTGCCCACGCGAGCTAACATTTGGTCAGTAAACTTAAAATAAACTAAACGTGTGGACGGAAAAATAATCGAGAGTACAGTTTTTGAAGGGCTCTGAAACCTGTCATGCCAATTTTAATACATCAGAAAACCGACGACCAACCCAACTTAGACGTAGCTACCTACACGCTACCCGCTAATATAAAACACGAACAAATTATCATTGCCGCTTCGACCATATTTTCATCTTTAGCGACCCTACCTCATAGTAGGGGAAGAGAACAGGCCCTACACATGGATTCGTGAACACACAAATAAAATCGTGATCTAATCCAAATCAGAAGGAGAAAGAAAGTGATGGATGAACAGGGCGGAGATTGAACCCATAAACTCTGGCATGGAAAGCAAGCTTCCGCACCTTTGAGCTACGAGCTTCCTCAACCGTATCCGGAGTTCCTCTCAATGGCATTAGCTATATATGTGCAGGTACGATAAAACATCAACATTCGCGCGCAACAAAGCAACAGCAATTGCATTAATTAGCTCAATCGACACAGCACAACCGAGCAAAATCCAAACCTCTGGCATGGCAAAGCAAGCTCCAGCAGCGCTCAGCTACGAACTTCCGCGACCGCATTTCCAGTCCAATTCCAATGATATTAGCCCTCTGTCCAGGTACGATAAAACATCAACATTCGCGCCCAACAAAGCAACAGTAATTGCATTATTTAGCTCAATCGACACAGCACAGCCGAGCAAAACCCAAACCTCTGGCATGGAAAGCAAGCTCTCGCACCTCTGAACTACGAACTTCCGCAACCGCATTCCCAGTCCAATTCCAATGATATTGGCCATCCGTCCTGGTACGATAAAGCACCAACATTCGCGCCCAACAAAGCAACAGTAATTGCATTATTTAGCTCAATCGACACAGCACAACCGAGTAAAATCCACAAAGCGACATTCAAAAGTGACGCTCATCATTCTCGCTCCACTTTGCCGGCCGTACCTTACGGAACGCACAATTTCTTCGGAGCCACTGCGTAGTATTTACCTTGACTCTGACCGCAACGTCGTCCCTCCAGCCCGCTATGACCAATCGAGGCGACCGAAGTTGAAGTTCGCTTTTTGACAAAAAAAAATATCTGGGCCATTCTATCGGTTCACACGGCGGCGCACGCTCGTGATGCTGGATATTTGGGCCACCGCAAGACTGGACAATTTGGAATCAATTACACCACAGAGTAACCCGACAAAAGGAGACCTCGCTCATTGCGTTTGTGATGTTTTAGTGTCCACTCAGGGCAACAACGTCGCGCAGCTTTAACTCCTTGATTGCCATAACTATTTTTAGTTTTTTCGGGCGCGCACGAAACGTCTCTTAATTGCATGATTTCTGCAATTAATCCAGTCGGGCTGCTATCAGGAGTTTAAGGTTTCATGTAGAGAATGACAATATTTTATTTTTTGAGCTAATTTGTTACGAAATCAAATCATTTGTTTTTTTTATATGAAATATTGTAGTTAGGTAGGGAAGTTTTAGAATCGGTGCCCAAGGTGATAAAATGGCAAATAACTCCGAAGTAAAATCGATAAGGATACAGATTTTTTATTATTTCGAAATGTATTTATGTGCACCTTTCATTTGAGACACATTTATATTTTCATATGACACGGATTTTTCTAGTTTAATAGAACACCTTGTATTAACGCTCTTTGACGATATGAAAGCGTATGCCTCGGCGTTCCAGTACTAAAAAGGAAGAATAAAATAACAACCTAAAATAAAATAAACCTTAAATCGAAACCGAAAACCTTCGAAATTATCACTGTTTTATTAAATATTTTCTTTCAAAACTACTCTACCTATGCGTAAGAAACAAACTCGTTTGGGACTATAGTAGAGCCCACGGGCAAAGAGTTCAAAGCGAAATGTATCCACTAAAAAGTGACCTCGCTTTGTTCGTCTTACAAAAATGTGTCACTTTATTCAACGAGTATGTCATTATCTTAAAGAGTATTGTCGGACGTTTTTTGCCGGTAATGTTCAGAGCACTTTGGGCTATGAACGTTGGCGACCTAACGCGATGGCACACATTTTTGTCCACAAAAACCTTTTATATGACCGTAACGGGTTCTTGCAGACACCTAATATTTGTATGAATTCACCGCGTATTGGTGCAATACCGTGTGTTTTATTTTTTCAGTACATAATCTGACGATGTTAACGGAGTTACCTACGAACATTTCCGGACCATACACTGTTTCTTTTAAACTCCACCCGATATAAGCAATTATCTTTGAGACACTAATTAATCATTAATATTAAATATATCCATATATTTAACCACAGAAGAGAAAAGGAAAGAGAAGTGTCATTTTATCTTTACTTGCGACGTTGCTGCATGGTCAAATTTGCATACAATGGTATGTGAAGCCTTAAAACCTTTAAAGGAGTATGATCGCTAGATATTAGCAAAAATTAAATGTTTGCATTAACAAATAATTCTGTTCCATTTCGATTTCTGACTTCAGTCAAATAAGTTCAGAAGTGGACACCTGTTCTACAACATATTTTAATAAAAAATTGGAAAGTAAGTTAACAAAATATACAGACGAATTGAGAACCTCCTCCTTTTTTGAAGTCAGTTAAAAATAAGTTGCAAGGAATAAAAAGTATGTACTAATTATTAGTATTTTTTATGTAACTAGACATGGATGGCTAATACCACACCCACGATATTAGCCCAACATACCGCTTTCCAGAAATAATTTGGCGCCATACCAGGACCTTCCCTTTATGAGCACGCCTATATTGAACTGGATGATAACACGGACAATTTTTGCTGCCGCTTCGACCATTTTTTCATCCAATGCTATGGTCCCAACCCGGGCAGGCTTAACCCTACCACCTAGTAGGGAAAGGGGACCTACAGTTTTACATGTATTCCGAACCATGGAACAGCTCGCATTCGTAATGAACTCATCCAACTCAGGAAGCGAAACAAAGCGGTGCATGAACGGAGTGGGGATTTGAACCCAGACCTCTGATGTGGAAGGCAATTGCCCGTCCCTGGGCTACGAGGTAATAATACAATTTCTAATCATCAGACATAGCATGTTTACTTGGGATCCCTCGTCACACTTCGCGTTTTGTACCAGCGACTTAAACGTTTAAAATGAGAGCGAATAGAATATCCTTACATTTCATTGCAATACCGAAGATTCAGCGTTTATTATAAAAATACTTCTCGATTACAGTTATGTATTTTCATCTAGAGGGGCTTTGCATACAGAGGCCACCCACGTAGAGTGAATGTTCGTAGCCAGCGCGCATGAAAGGACTGGAGGAGCGATCGGAACTCATTCGTATTGCGGCATCGTAGTCACGATTTGGTGGAAAACTGTTCGGGCAGCACGGAAATTTTGCAACTTGCAGCTGCGATTGCAACCATTTTCAACCGCTGAGGCTGGCCGTGGTTCGGAAACCACGTAAAACTGTGGGTCCCCTTCCTTACTTACTGGGTGGTAAGGTTAATCCCGCCCAGGTTCGTACCTCCGCATTGAATGTACGATGGTCGAAGCGGCAATGAAAATTGTCCGGGTTTTCCGTCCAGTTCAATGTAGCAGCACGTTAGGAATATAAGGAGGGTCCTGGCGTGGCACCTAGTTACCAGGGGTGTGTAAGGCTAACTCTGACTGTCAGTTTGATAGTAGCCATCAATGTCCAGTTACATAAAAAGCCTTGCAGTATATTCGTAAAGTAGTTCTTTTTACTGGGCTCTTTCATTAATTAATGCGTCCTTGCTTCACAGTCGATTATACAGACATACATATCACATTCCATGTACGAAAAAGTATATTTACTTAACTGTAGTTAGTTCGCTTACGAATTCGCTACGCGCAAATTCGAATTTTCGTTGCACAGCGTCTTGTGAAGTTCTTATGTGTCGTTAAAACTCGGGGAAATCAGTAATAATCGAAATCGCAAGCGAACTTTTCTTTCCCTTCTCTTTGGTTTATTTAATAATCCAGCTGCTTCTAAATATCTTACTGATAGGATAGAACTCCTCTGTTCTCATGGCCTACCTCTCAGATCCTCATATAATTTGCTTCTTGCTATTCCGGGACATTTTGTTTTACGTTTATTTTTTTGCCCGCCTCACTGCACCTCTCCTACATCTCTAAGGTTGAATGGTAGAGAATGCCTTATGGCATTAATTTCCGCCTTTTTGTACCGTATGGCTGCAAATAAAGTATTTTTTCATTTTCATTTTTCAACTCTCTCGCCGGCGCTGTCGCCATTGCATGTGTAAAAATTGGCTACGGCGCCGCCACACCTCCTTGTTAGTTTCGGTTTCGACTCTCGTGCTTCCATGCTCGCTGGTTGTAGCCCAGTGCAGTTGCAATTATTGTATGCATGCTTCATCATTAGTGGTGTAATAAATACTTAACTGTTCTCACTGAGTACTAAATGGTATCCAGTGTGCTTTTAAACACATCTTGCTTCTTAGAACTATCGGATAACTGCATTATCTTGTACTTAATACATTGAAAGTTGTTTTATTTAATTGTTGTAAAAACAGGATGTTTTTTCAATAACCATATTTACTTTCGAGACATTAATCTCTTAGTTTTTCTTATTCTCAGAGAAATGCGCACCGACATCGACACGATATAGACAATATATGACGCTTTCTTCATAAATATTGCTTACATTCACGGGAACAACGAAGTACTTTTAAGAATCTGATGTTTTCACTATAAGATGTATCACTGACAAAGTCCATGCGAGAGACAAAAACGGGTCCGTGCATTTGTGGAAAAACACTGATGTGAATAATCAATACACTCGAATTTGTCACATTTTATCATGTCTAATAATCGATGCGAATAAATGGCAAGACATTTTGGTATGTGTATATGAAAGGTTTCTATGTGCTGCTGCGTACATTTATACGTTGTAATGGTACCTGCTTGAATAAATACATTCACTGTTTTTTTTTATGGTAAGCGCGGCATATGGCGTACGCCAGGACCTAAAAGTGCCCGACGACGCCCATGGGTTTTCGAACATTCAGGGGGGCTGCGAAAACCATGCCGGCCGGCCAGGTGCTTCTTCACACCACGTTTGAAGCACCCCAGGTCGTAATTTGGGGGAAATACCTCGAAAGGGAGTTCATTCCATTGTTTACCGACCCTATAGATAAAGGATCTAGAGGATCGGTGAGTTCCTATTTTTGGATTGTCGACTGTGAATTTGTGCATTTTCTCCCTGTTCCGCGTTGACCGAAGGTAGAAAGGGGACGGAGGAACTGTATTGCTTGCATTATTCGTAAGTATTTGCCAATTATGATAGGAGAAAGTGAAAAGGTCATTGAAATTAATTACTTCGAATCCATGAAAATCAACAGTTCATGTGGTATGCGTATCATCAAAACTTTTTTTTTTTTGCGAAAACTGCGCCTACCATCTAACATCTTGCCTTGGAGCAGGTCACTTTCCACAAACAACACCCGTTCACGAGCATAAATTGCGCCTCCATCGTCGACCTCCGTGTTTTTTTTCGATACATTTTACTTTTACGTGTATCGTTTGAAAATGTTAAGGTGAGGAATTTGCATTTCATGAGGTTACCAAGCTGCTCCTCTGGTGGGTACTTTTCAAATTCGCCATTCCATAGATCGTAGAATAAGACGTAATGTATGTATGACACAATTTTCCTCATTATTTTAAAGTAAAGCTTTAAAAGTTTTTAAAGTTTTTGAGTAAAACAAGAAATGCAAGTGCATGTTGTGTGAAACAATTTTGGTCTCAGCGGTCATTTGAAATTATGTGGCTTTTCTATTCTAAGTTACGATTACAGGAAGGGACGTCTGAGTTATTCAATTTTATAAACGTAACTTTTAGTCAACCGCATGGAGTTGACGCAGATCCTTTCCATACTGTCCATAAAAAGTGATGTGTTTTATCACACGTTGACGTTGATTTTTGTGTCCTTTCGTGCACTCGGCCCTAAGTCTATAGCCGCCCACGTGACTTGATGTGCAACCGTACCAAGGCAACAAGTGGCTGTCGAACGTGAAGCATTGTCCTTTGCAACAAGCTAGTACAAAACATTTTTTTTATCTGAAGCATGAATTAGTAATTGTCCCGTATAATGGTTCACTAGCACGGTTGCGACTTTTACTGCTTCTACCCGTCTAACAGCTTTACCTAGCCGCTACAATGTAGCTAAACACAACGTGATCTCGCTCTAACAATGTACGCGGAGCGTGTGTTCATGTGATTCAAAATCAAGATGATTTCATTTGAATTTAGAACTTTCTTTCTGTTCCTCAAAAGGACAAAAGTGATCGTTATAATGTCACTTTGTTTTTCGTCTGTTTGTTTGTCAAGGCGCTTTTTCTCATGAAAGCGTGGGGGCATGAAATTAAAATTAATATCAGTTTCTTAGGTAAATTATAGTCTCTCGTTCCAAAGATTTCTCTCAACCGATTTTTGGGATACGAAACTTTTCTTGCTCCTTTTTTGTTGTAGTTAAACGAAGTCCAGATATAAAATTATTGTATTCTTTTACTTTCAACCTCTACACTACACTACACTCTAGTACTTTAATTTCGACGGGAGAAAAACTGAGCCTTTTTCGACGGATGCAAAATGGTATTAAATCGTTATCGGTGAATGGTATTATCGGACCCTGTAGGGGGCACAGCGCCCCTATGTTCGAATTCCAGTTTTTTTTAAACTGGCTGAGTAACATACAACATTCCCGAGATGGTTTCTGGTCACATTTCACCGGGCTCCGTTCAGGTGAAGTCAAAGTTTATCACAACATTGATTTATTTTTGTGAATCCAAGGCGACAGCGATTTGTTTGATGTTATTGTAGTCAAGTTCCCTTGGCGCAATATGCGTCCATGTTGGATGTAATCGTTGTACTTTGAGGGAAATACCCATGACTTATCTCAACCCAGTGACAAAAGTTAATGATATCAGTTAAAGACAATGGCATATGAGAGCCTCCATCGTACAAGCCCACCCCAGCGGAGGGCGACGCGATGGTATGGCCATTCCGAGGCGGGCGGTCGCATATCGCTGGTCATCTCGCTGCCCCTAGTGCTGGATACCAACCTCGCTGCGTTTTATGGGCTCAATGAGTGCAGTCGGCTCTGAGATGCAGCGATTGTATTCTTTAGAGCGGTCATTATAGATTTAGATCAGAAGGAACATGAGTTTATACATAAGCGATAGTTGCGACGTTGTTACAGTTTTAGATCTCATTTTATGTTACATCATACACAGTGGCATGTTTTTTATTTATTTATTTCTCTCCGTCACACTATATTCCCGAAAAAAATACTTTGGCATAACAGAACCTTTATCTTCTAAGGACTCCTATGCTAATTGTCCAAGCCTTACTCGCCTGTAGCAGCAAAGCAGTAATCATAACTAGCTTTTGCCAGAAAACTACATAAAAGCTACTTTGTTTAAGTTTAAGAGGCCCGTTGACGCTAACGTTACGATATTTTGGTGTTATTTCAATGGTCATTTCAGAGCCGGTTAAGAATAAATACCAGTAAAAAAAATTAAATATCAAAGTTTGGACTATTATCTAGTGTATGACCGTAAAACGGGCTTAATGCGATGCTTATACTCTTCAAAAAAAAATAAGTTTGCAGACGCCCATTTACTAGGTTTTTGTTCCAGCGCTTGGAAATTATTCATGATTTATACAATTTTCTTTTTTAAAGTACAAGATTGCATATTTATCTAGTGAATAACCGTCAAAAAATTATGAAATGGCGAAAAATAGATTTTATAAATCAAAAACAATATTTTGCTTCCTCGCGCTCGCCATCAAGCAGCAAAATCGATTCTGACGCGCATTCAATAATGGACCCTAACGCAAATACTATGTGTACAGAGGTCGCCTTTATCGTTTGTTTTCTGATCTCTGCCGACTAGTACCGCCCCTGACGTTGGGCTCTTCGCACGTGGTTTCTGTGCTAGTTATTCTCTCAGTTTTTGCGGTGATATTTGTTCAAATAACTCTAAAAATACACATTTTACGAACTTATCCTTTTGGGAATACCTTGATTTACCTGTATTCTTCTTATTTAGTAAGTAAGAATCAAGTTATCTTTGTTGCATATTTTTTGTATGAAACAAATATAGAGCACAGTAGAGGCATTCTGTGATAGAGGCGGCAGTCACGACTGACATTTTTTTTCAGCGTTCAACATAAACAATGAGCAACAAACGAAAATATTTAGGAAATGCTAGTCTGGTCCGCCTCAAGATAAAAAGACTCGGATTCATTTTTAATGACCGAAATAAAATTTAAGTAGACTGTGTTTATAATTTTACCCAATGATTTATTCTGCCAATTCCCCGGAGGTATCTATGAGTAGAAATGATTTCCATCTTTTCATCCAATGCTATGGTATCGACCGGGATGGGCTTAACCCTACCACCTAATAGGAAAAGGGGATTTTATAAAAGTCATATTTTAAATCAATAAAGTCGTCAAAAGGAAACATTTGGATGTTTGGAAATAATGTATGCAGTAATAGTTATTTAATTATTAACCTATTTGTTAAAGGTTTTAATGTTTTTTTTATTTTAACGCCAACAAACTAAAAAAACCGGCCAAGTGCGAGTCGGACTCGAACACGAAGGGTTCCGTACCATCGTACAAGATTTACCGCAAAACTAAAACAGTTTTTTGTATGGCTCCTTTAATTTTTATTATTTTATAAATTTACCTATTTGTTGTTATAGCGGCAAAATAAATACATAATCTGTGAAAATATCAGCTTCCTATCTGTTACGGTTCATGAGAAACAGCCCTGTGACAGACGGACGGACAGCGGAGGCTTAGTAATAGGGTTCCGTTTTCACCCTTTGGGTACGGAATCCTAAAAATTGTTTTTTTTCTTAATCATTTATTTTTCCAATGTGTTTTAAATTTAGTATAAAATGTTTAGAATATTTATAAAAATCTACAGTTTTGGATTTTATCATGGATTCTTCTGCTATGTAAATTTGTTTCGTCATTCTTTCGTTACCCATTCGCTCCTCCCAGTTTGTTTTATGCAACCTGACTAGGATGGCTAATAACACACAACTGCCGTTATGATATTAGCCCAATACACCACATTTTCGAAAGAATTAGGTGCCAACCCAGAACCTTCCCTCACGTCTACACTGAACTGGATGGGAAACACGGAAAAAAAATCATTGCCGCTTCAAACATAGTTTCATGCTATAGTTATGAATACTATTATTAGAATAGCATAAATATGTTTCTTTACTTGACATAATATGTTAAAGTAATGACTTTTATGTTATACTTAAACCAATTTAAAAATATTGAAGTCAGGTATATTAAATGATATAAGAGGCTATAGCGGATATGACTAGCCGCCGCCACCCGCAACCTGTTTTGGCACTAGCATCACGGCCGAGTTACTTGCGCTGGGTACGGATTGTGGTAAACACCTGCATGAGATGGGTGGTTTCATCGTTCCCACCAAAGATAATACTAATAATTACTTCATAATAGATGGCCACCTTCACACAAAGTCTTCTCCTTTCGCAGTTGTTTGCCGGCGGCAAACAACTGCGAAAGTTTACGCCAAATTAAGCTTAGCACTCTGCGCGGAAAGATGAAATTTTTTTTGGCCAACCTAGTCCATCCCTTTTTGAAAGATAAGAATGTTTGAGGTATATCTGTGTACTTTAGGCACTCTTTTACACAGGTCCTAAAAAAATTCAATATGTCGAGCTTGAAGAAAAATTGGGGCATTTTTTGTCTAGTTGAGAACTCTGCACCCGCAGTCTGTAAATACTGAGTAACTTAAACTCGTAATGGCGTGAAGCCTAATCGGTCCAAAACAAAACACCTACTCACCAATAATGCTTGTCTATGAAAGGTATTGCAATATGATAATGCACTATCTAAGGTAAATCTGGGAGTTCATATACCCTGTATAATAATAGGGTTCGGAAACATTGCTGTTTTCGTTCATAGGTTGCCAAACAAGGTATACACTGGACTTGGAAATTTTTAGTTTATCCTTTGCAACTCTCACCGATTTTGTAGATGGCTGTTCAAAAACCTTTTTTACTCGGCTTATATTTCTTCATGTAGATACTAGACTAAGTCTTCACGGAATCTTTTTAAAATCGGCCTCTTCCGTTTCTTTGTGACGTTTTATTATTCGGTACATACTAATTCTTCTTGCGCCCTCTTCAATAATATGACGCTCTATCTCATATTTCTCATGAATCAAATAGTATTGAATAACTTTTTTTTTTTTTTTTTATGTGACTGGACATGGATGGCTAATACCACAAGTTCTATCATGGTATTAGCCCAACACACCACATGGGAACTAGGTGCCATGCCAGGACCTTCCTTATATTGCACGGCTACATTGAACTGGATGGAAAACACGGACAATTTTCATTGCCGCTTCGACCATCGTTCATCCAATGCGATGGTACCAACCCGGGCGGGATAAACCCTACCACCTAGTAAGTAAGGAAGGGGACCTACAGCTTAACGTGGAATCCGAACCACGGCCAGCCTCTCTCAACGGTCGAATGGTCACCCATCCAAGACCAGACCGGACCCAACGTTGCTTAACTTCGGATAACTATCTTTGAAAACAATTTTTGTTCGGCTCCATTAATTTCAAAAAAATGCAAGACTGTTTTTAAACCGGCCTATTTTGACAGATTAGTTAAGTATGGTTACCATGACAATTATTTATTTTATCTGTGAAAACTTTTTCTGTGGCCTCTTTGATTTTGATTAAAGTCTCTTTACTTCTGGGACTTCCTTTATGACCCGACCTATTATATAAACCTATGCCGCCGTGGCCCTTTTGAAAGCTCACAAGAAAAGAGTCGTAAACTGGCTCGCTGAAATTCCTAAAATCAATTGCCAATGCCGCTTCTTTGAAATAATATATCAAACAATAGGCTGGCACGCCGTCGACACTCCTCGTCTGTGTGAGATTCACCGTCGGCGCAGCGGCGGAGCGCGGCGCGCTACGAAACATCGCGAGGGTTATCACTCGACACAATGGGGATATTAAAATAAACCAGACTGTACGAAATGATTATTATTTATTGTATGTTCTTTTTTCAACACATGTTTACATCATCATTCGTTTAACTTTTAACAATAAACTTTTTATACATGGCTCACATTATAAGAACATAAACATAATTTTTAAGCTATGTTAAAGGACATTAGTCATATAAATGATGGATCAAATATTAGGAACATTCAGGGGTTTATAATTCCGCTTTTTCATCTTAAAAGCTTTATCTTTACAGCTTATAAGTTTCCCCCATTACTTAAAATGAAGAAAAAACACATACACACACACACACAACCACTCCAAAAAATCACGACGTTGGTCGACTTTGCACGTTGTAATAATAAATGACTCGGAGAGTACCAAACTAACGCGAGGTTGCACAGTCAGTGACAACCTTTGAACGCAGTATTCCTGGGAAGATGCGGACTCGCCCCGCGCACTCCGCGCACCCCCGCACCACGCACACATAGCCGATAGCACACGCATAGAAATACACTCATAAGTTTCGCTTCTGTTACGTTAGTTATTTATTCGGTGCTGTTGGTCACACTACCATATAAATTACTGCCGAAATGCAGGTGCTCATAATTAGTAGGAACACCTGCATTTAGACCATAACAATTTTATAATGACTTAGAGCTTTTCACCAAGCAAGTTTATACAAAATAAATATAATATTTGTAAATAAAAAATATGTTGAACAAAATAATACGTAAGGTATATTATGAATTGAATTGAAAATTGTACTTATTATATTTTACAGACGGATGGGTTCGTAACTAATAACAAAAAAATACAAATAACTTCAAGAATAAATAAAGATGTACATATGTATGCAAAAAATATAGACTAAATATTCTTTTATGAATACACATCTCTTAATATTAATTTAATGTGGCACTCAACTATTTAAATAGCTTGTCTCAGCGCGCTCGTCATAGCATAACATGTGTTAACCCTGAACAGCCGCACAATTTGGCGCTGCTAAGTGAATGTCATGTTTCGGGGCAGCGCGATAAGCTTAATTTGGTGTAAACATTCTCGAGGTACCTGGAGTTTTATTGCTGCCGGCACAAACAACTGCGTAAGGCTTGCACTTCGTACGGAGATGGCCATCTATTACGAAGTAATATTTAGTATTATCTTTGCTAGTAAGCTCTGAATTCAATCAGATGCCGACCAATGTGTTACATGAGACTTCAGTTAAGGTATTTTTGATCGTCATTGAAATCGTTATGATTTTCAGATCCTTAGGATGTTTTTGTTATTGCAGCAGCATTGTACGAATTTGTGTTTATGTAAAATACATTAACAACAAGGTGGGTACACACATATTACAAAGTAGCTACATATTTCTTTTATATTAGTATACCTGTTGTATGCCATAAAATATCACGAACTGAAGTTCGAACTAACAAACAATATATTTTACTGCCGTAAAAACGCGTATCATCGAGTCCTGCAACACATTTCCTGAAATCAACCGCTCGATTTGTATTGTTCACTGTTTACAACCTTCAGGTGCATACATTTTTACATCAAACATTTCCTTGAGTTGTTGTTTCGTTTTCAAAAAGAATCTGTGCAATATATCTACCAGTCCGTTACGTTTTTATAGTCGTATTCAGAGTGAACTGTCAAATTTTAGTACGCAGACTAGCACTGGACTAATCATACAAAATGCTATTTAGTTCGGCGATAATCGGTGTATTATAGGTAGTCCGCCAACTCTGATTACTACTGTTAGGGCTTAGGAATGAAAGTATACATACTAGTGGCGCGGGGACTAGACTAGAGGCCTGGGTTCAGATCCTCGACCGTTCATGCACTACTTTCTTTCTCATTCTGAGTTATATAAGTGCATTTTGGTTACGAATGTGAGCTGGTCCATAGTTCGGAATCCATGTGAAACTGTAGGTCCCTTTCCCCTACTAGGTGGTAGGGTTTAAGCCCGCCCGGGTATCATAACGGTAGTTTTGTGGTATGGCAGGCTGCATAAAAAACGACAGCACTTTCAGTACAATCTGTCAAATGCATACAATATTTCAAAATCAAGTCTAAAGTCAAAATCTTTTTCAGATGAGCAAAAGTTATGTTTTTGGTGTGTAAACCCCACTTTGTCGTAAATTAATATATATGTTTCACGCTTATTCACTAGATAAATATGTTATCTAATACTACAAAAAAGAAAAGTGACTGCCAAGCAATTACCTAAATTAGAGGTGGTAGGGAACAGAAAGAATGTTTTTTAAAACTATATAAGGTATTGGCCACAGGCCTCATAAAATATTTAAAATACATATTTATAAGTTAGCCGTTAAGAAAATTCTATTATATATAGATTTTTTAAAATTTTAATTATGATTATTGTATTTTGTTAACTTCATTTTGCTAAAATAAAATTTGCCAATTAATGTTTGTTTGAATATGTAGGTTGGCCCAAGCGTATAACTAGAGTTTCTTAGATTTCAGTTTCAGTTTCTTTATTTCCTCCATTAGATGTATATTACACACTCGGATTCGTCATTTTTTTTTTCCTGTCGGTTCGATTACTTCTGGCGAAGAAGAGCCGACAAGAAACTTCGTCAGGTTGGTCATTGTATTATTATTTTTTCCAGTGATACTTACAAACTAGTTTACAGTGATTGATTGATTACTACTGCTCACAAAGAACATTATTATAAGAACATTATATACATTGGTGAGGAGCAAACTCTTGACTACTATAATGACATCTTATTCTAAATTAATAGGAATTATGATCTAAATTATTCAGGTGTAAAATCTATCTAAAATAATAAATCTATGTAAAATAATACAAGTTTCTTATTCTTATGCAGATCATTCTTTCGATGCACCTTCAAATGTTTTATTTGTCTCAAATATAAAAATAACACTACCTACATATGATTTTGTCAATTAACTTTGATGAAATGTGTATGAACTGCGTTCATTTTTATTTTAGGCAAGTTTAAAATTAAGAGGTGCTTAATATTGCCTCCAATATTACCCCTGCTGTCGCGTGTGAATTTAAAAGAGCAACCCGTATAGTATACATAATATTTTATATTAATTTTTAAAATGACCTCAAGATGATATTTATTTCCATTAAGTACTGATAATATTGTTTAATATGTGTTTAATATTGTTTTATTCAACCTAACATTAAAAAAACTGATAAAACATAAAAAGCAGTATTGATAAATAAAACTCTACAATCGGTACATAATCACGAACCGATCGTGATTTGAATAAAATTCCAACCGCATTAAGTGTAATACAACATTTATCAGATCTGAATTAATTCGCCACCTCTAAAATATTTAAACCACTCTGGCGCGTCGAACGACTATAGCGCGTCGTAAATGATCTTGCCGGACCTAGCGACATCGTGAGAATGAAAGCTATTGGATGATTTCTGACTAGCCGTGGCCCGCCCTATTTTTTCAGAACACCAATAGCCGATTTTACGCTGGACTCAGTTGGAGCCTTAACCGTAGAACTGTGAGCTTGCCTCCAAAAGCTTCTCATTATATATTTTCCAAACGACATGATAAGTACTGTGACATTGTCTTCCTAGAAATGTTAAAAATATTGCTCTTTTTCTGCATTTAAGATACACAACAAGGTAAATTAGAAATGGAGACTGGCCTGTGTTAAGACAACTCTTGCTAATTCCATTATATTTGTTTTTATGATTACAGATATTTATATAGTATATTTGAATATAAACATACAATTTCCAGAATCTTTCAAATCCGACAGTTAGTTCCAGAGATCAGCGCGTTCACATAAACTCTTCTCGATTATTAACTTAATCTTAATATTTCAATATCTCGTGTCCCTATGTTCGTGCAAGCTAATCTTCAAAACCTCCCAAACGATTTCAATGACATTTTACAAATGTGTAGTGTCGAAAGACAGAATAGTTTTAGTCGAGATCTAGATTTTTTAAACTAACAGTTTCAATACCATGCCCGCTTAGTTTTCCAATGATATTCGCCGGGCTCCGCTCAGGCGAATGTCCAAAACGAAATTGACCCGAGCGGTGTCTGGGTTTCACCCAGCATTAGTATAGATGTCAGCTCCACAATGGACGACCATGTGACGACGGCGGCGTGCGGTTGGACGCGGCGTGCGGTTGTGACGCGGTAGCGACGGTGGGTCGGCGTGCGGTTGGACGCGGCACACGGCGGTACGGTTACCGTCTCACCTAGTTTCGTAGCGTGTAAGAAGATGCACCGATAGGCGCCGCTCGTTATCGTGCCGGCTAACACGCTAACTATCACCCGACGCACCCGTAACGCAAGGTAAGATCATGCGTGAGTCTAAAGACATAATTACTGTATTGCAAAGATATCTTCTTCGTATATTCGGGAGCGGAGTGCACATGGCCACGGTTGGAAGAAAGTGAATGCATCATTTAAATGTACATGGATCTCCACGCTACGAATGAACATAATTATGGTTATTCATATTTCATATTTCATATTTCAAATTCTTTATTCAGTGGAGCATTTTTTTTCAAGTATACAATATTACATTGTAAGCACTTAATGCTATAGAATCTACAAAAGGTATTAAAAAAAATTAAAATCCCTTAAAAGTATTCACTGGTGTTAAGAATATTTGTCATAGAAGTGAAGCTATGGAAACAACTGTTCTAATTTACATGATATTTAATAATATGCAGTTAATATCTGTAACTGCACGATTTTTTTAATCCAAACGGTCTCAATTAATAGCACAAATAAAGTATACATACGCATTTAATTTTGTCTGTTGTCTGTCACACGATACATTTATTGAAATATGAGAAACAAAAACGTCCATGCACAGCTAATATTGTTGGCTGATAACAGATACCAAATATCGGGTATACAGTGGTTTTCAAATTTTTAGTAAACTACATCTGTATGGAGAGCGTAATTTCCTGATGCTTGCTAACCACGTAAGTGATAATCACTGGTAGTTAGTTCCCTTATCGAATGTTTGTTGCACTAAATAGCGTCCCGTTAAGTTCTTACGTATCGTTGGAACTCGAGAAAATCATTAGTAAGCGAATTCGTATGCAAACTCACTCGCCGGCGCTGTCGCCATCGTATGTAAAGTGGCTACGCCGCCCCCATTCACGGGTTTCTGTTGCTACTCTCGACCTTCCATGCTCGCTGTTTAGATGGGACACCGACAATTCTACGCGATGCTCACAAAAACTCTATTACTCTGTGCTGACGAGTCTATAAATCAGGCTCGCATTTCAAATTTAATCTTATTATTAGTTCCCGCTAAAAGCTAAATGCTCACGTTTTTAAGATTCCGTACCGAAAGGGTGAAAACGGAACTCTATTACTAAGCCTCCGCTGTCCGTCCGTCCGTCAGTCACTGGGCTGTATCTCATGAACCGTAATAGGTAGGCAGCTAAATTTTCACACAGTGTGTATTTATTTTGCCGCTATCACAACAAATAGGTAAAATAAAAAATAATGAAACTTAAAGGGCGGCCCCATACAAAAAACGTGATTTTTTGTGTTAAATCTTGTACGATGGTACGGAACCCTTCGTGTGCGAGTCCGACTCGCACTTGGCGGGTTTCTTGCACGCTAGGAACACTTTTCGTGCTGCAAAGAAAACTCTTCGCTTGCTAGTATCCTCGCCTCCCCCCCGCCTCCCCCCGCCAGGCCCCGCCACGCCCCGCCCCGCTACGCCGAGCGGCGGTACTGTTGCGACAGCCGGCCGCGTGCGCTCGTCCGTGCCGCGTGATGGTACGTCTAAGTGTATCACGGTCAAACGCTGTTTTGGCGGCTTTCCGGCCAATGTGATGTTCACGTGGCCGTATTATGGCACTATCTTGTGTAGTAAACATACAAACAAGATGAACTACTAAAGTACAAAATAGTATACCCCTAATTATGTGGATAAGTGGTTTAACAACGAAGCATTGTAAGCACGTTTCCAAAAAAATATTTATTTCCGCTTCTGGTAGTCAATCTGCACACAAATTGATAGATTCGAATAACTCAGTAAAAACCCGCAAAAAAACTTCACTGGTTTATGTACTGAAATATTTGGACCTTGCTATGTACACATATTCAGTAATGTATTTTTATGTCCTTATGCACTGAATAACACAATAAAAAAGGTAAAAAGTAATCTACTATATAAAAATAAGTCTGCTTTTCCTTCCTGGCGCTATAACTCCAGAACGCACGAACCGATTTCCACGGTTTTGCATTCGTTGAAAAGGTCTCGGGCTCCGTGAGGTTTACAGCAAAGAAAATTCAGGAAAAAATTCTACAGAAAAGCGGGAAAATCCTTTTTTTACATACAGCGCCATCTCTGATACATAGCATGTACTACAAACCAATATTTTAAGTAGATGGCGCCGGTGCGGGATACATTGTTTGACAGCTACTCATTACTGAAAAAGCGGGAAAATCCTTTTTTTACATACAGCGCCATCTCTGATACATAGCATGTACTACACACCAATATTTTAAGTAGATGGCGCCGGTGCGTGATACATTGTTTGACAGCTACTCATTACTGAAAAAGCGGGAAAATCTTTTTTTACATACAGCGCCATCTCTGATACATAGCATGTACTACAAACCAATATTTTAAGTAGATGGCGCCGGTGCGTGATACATTGTTTGACAGCTACTCATTGCTCTGTGCTCAGTTAATTTCATGTTTAAAACCCACAGTTGTACATTTAGCAGTGCATTTGGAAAATGGCCAAAGAGTTTACTTCACTGAGGCTAATGCGGCACAACGAGCTGAGAGACCACCATCGGCAACATTGACTAGCTTCTTTGCAATGTGTGAAGCAGATCCATTCGCAGCGACACTGATGTATGTTGAAACGCCAAAGTATTACACTTGGAATCAATCAACAAAGAAATTCCAACGTCTCAAACAAGGAACCCCAGTTCCAGATTGGCCACAGGTGTTTTCCACTGATGCACTAGGTCGCATGTATACTGTTCATCCTAGAGATGATGAATGTTTTTATTTGCGACTGCTGTTGGTAAATGTACGTGGACCAAAATCATTTGCGCATTTGAAAACCGTCAATGGCCACCAATGCCAAATATATCGAGAAGCATGTCAACTATTGGGTTTGCTGGAGAACGATTCCCATTGGGATTTAACACTTGCGGATTCAGTTGTTTCATCAAATGCGTACCAAATACGAACGCTGTTCGTAATTATCATCACCACATGTTTTCCTTCACAACCAATTCAGTTATGGAACAAATACAAAGACGACATATGTGAAGATATCTTGCATCGCTTGCGCATTCAAATGAATAATCCTGACATCCAAATAACCGATGAATCCAAATAACGTCAGACCAAAAAACAAAAAATGTGGTTTACCAAAGAGCACTTCAATGAAACGGATAATTTGCGGACACGTATAACGCTTCGATTCAGTATTTACTTTGGATTCACTTTCATTTACTTAGAGAAGTTCAACTAAATAACACTTCATTTTTGTAATCGAAATGAATTCATTACTGTTGTGAAATGAAATAAATTTTTTCCTTTTCAAATATAAAACAAAAAAAAAAAAATTTTTCTTCATCTTTTAATCACATAAAATGAAATGTTACATAAAATGAAGCCATCTGGTGGCGAAACGGAGTTCGCCGAGTTTGCTAGTTAGTTATGTAATTGCGTAACCATTTCATGTCACTATTATAAATTTGAATGTGTCTTAATTAGTTCTTCCTTGATTTATTGCATATATAATTAATTTATTGACTGAAAAGTGAAATAGCTTTTCATTCGGTAAAAACATTTTCCATATTTTCACGAGCGAAGTCGGTTACCACGGATAGCATTAATTTTTTTCCTTACTTCACGTGTAACGCAATCAAAACACGTTAACGTACATACATAGCCATTTTGAAAATAAATCTGCACAAAATGGCGGTCACTGGACAATACAATGGGTGTAAATCAAACACAAGGTTAAGATTTCGAGAGCGACTCGTATTTTTCACGCTTTAATAACTACTCCATCAAGATGTATAGCGCCGATTAGGAAAGTGAAAACTCCATATTGGCGAAGCATTTTCTTTGTTATGTTGTAGTTGCGTAATTAAAGTATGTAACGATACATTTATTTGTTACGTTCGTTGCGGCCTTAGAGTAATTAAAGTTTTTATTGTTTGTAATGCGTTATCAATGATAATTTTATTTTCAGCTGCAAGGCATTTCGATTCATTGCATCGTTGTGAAGTGTAACCAGTTAATAATTGGTATTTCTCAATGCGAGTGGAAAAGTGTAACTCAAAAGGCTCGTTTACTGTTTTTTATAAAAAAATATACATATTACACTACAGTTTTAAAACAGTTTACATGTTTTAAATCACAAACAATACTTACAATTAATAAAAAACAACTGTTTTATAATTTTATTTAAAATCGCAGTGTACGTTTAATTGTTCTCCTAAACGGCTTGACCGGTTTTGATGATGTTTTGTATACTTATGGGGTCACCTGGATGTTTCTTAGCTATACTTGGACCTGGTAGGTGGAGCTGTTGTCGAGGTCTATAGCAGAACAACGTCTACCTACCAGGTCTAGAATATATTCTAGATATATCTAATTTAACTCCTAAAGGATAATATATATAAACAATGTCAATGTGTAAGTACTTACCGGGTCCTGGTCACTGCTGTCAGGTTTCAGTGCCTCGCGGGTCTCGTTCTGGAATAACACGTTTTTTAGTCAAGTTTTGCTTTGACGTGTCACTATGTCCGTACACGCTAATCTCCGTAAACATCCAACTGATTCAAATTTTTTTGAGAGTTTGAAATATATGATGATCCTCTTTTTATCTTCCGCACGGGTTAATGTCCAAAACGTCACTGACCCGAGCAGAATAGGGTACCACAGCGTGTTTATTATAAAAGCTGCTAATCCCTCTCAAAATCACTCTCTCCAAATTCATTCAAGAACACCTCAATAAAAGGGGGAAGAATTCAGTGCCTTCTTAAAATATTGCGGACCAGTATGGCACCTTTTTACAACATGTCACTCTTTCAGCAGAGTCTAAGGATTAGATAAAAAAAAAAGATGCGAGCTCAGTGTGGATGCTGCCAAACTCCACGTTCAAGGTCAAAATGTGTGGCGTATGTGTATTTTTTTGAGTGAATCTGGAAATACATACACATCGCGTTGCATCAATCGCGCACCCGCCAGTGAAGAACGATATATGGGGCCAATGCACACCGTAAAAAAAACGGATACCTCAATATAACGCCAACCGATTTCGATGATTCATTTTTTTATTGGAAAGGATGTGTACAAATTAGTTAGTATACTTCAGATTCACTAAAAATAAACAAATAAACAAAAAAAAATTTACAAAAAAATAATCGACTTTAAAGAAAAAGCACTTGAAAGTAAAAAAAAAAATACGAACGTGGCGGATGCCTCCTTGACAACGGGCTGAATGATTAGCTGGAAACGTCGGAGAATGGCTCTTCCCGCCGCATGAAAAGCCGTAACATTTTTCAAACATGTCTAACGACCGCGGTAATCTCAAAAGTATCAAAAGATGAATCTTCACTGACCGTATCGTGGGCGCGGGGCGCGGGCTCGCGCGGGTCCTCCCCCGAGCCCTCGGGTAGCTCGGGGGTGGGTGCGGGGGTGGGGGCGCGCGGGGGCGGCACGCGCGACGATGACGTCACCACGCTCACGGCGACCACCTCCGTCGAGCTCGCCGCCTCCGCCGCCGCCGTCGCAGCCGCCTGCGTGCACACCAACATTACAGATCTATTTTGGAACAATATAGGGTGTAAACGTAGATAAAAACCGGCCTAGTGCCAGTCGGACTCGAACACGAATTGTTCCGTACCATTATACAAGATTTGACGCAAAGAAATAACGTTTCTTGTATGGTGACCCCCTTTTATTTTTATTTGTATTAAATGATTTAATGCTACAAAAAAAGAAATCGTCAAATTTAGTCATACATTATATGTAGACTATATGGTTTTAAAAGACTGGCGGCCGTTTATGCCTTGTATACGCAAATAGGCACCTATTTTGGACTGTACGTTCGTCAGAGCTTCAGGGTAGAGTTCAGGGGCAAAAACTAAATGGTTGCTATGCTGAAGGTATGAAAGGATCGTAAGGTTGTTGATTTACAATTTATTTAATTTTAATTTGGGAAAATAAACAGGTTCAATAATCGAATACAATTTTTTAAATTAAGATCACCTTAGAATAAAGTCAATTACAAGCTGGAACTTGACTTGTCACCACGAGATTCTTAGCCTGTTCTTCACCAAGCGAAAAAGCGGACATTAAGAAACTGTGCTCTTTATCTCACTGGAGGTGGATGGTTTCTACCATGGCATTAGCCCAACACACCACATCAGAACTCGATGCCATACGTGTACTAGAACATTCTTTTTATTCCACGGCTACAATGTGCTGAAGAAGTGGCATGGAAATTAAGACCCCGCCTCCCTGATCTACAAGCTGCTTGAGTTACGATATGATCGATTTTAGTCGCGTTAAGAAAGAAGCTAGTATTGAGCCATTTTTTTTTGCTTTTTTCGCTCCTTTTTATCCCGGGTGCAGGGGCACATATTTTATCAGGAAAAAAGGATTCAAACATGGCCTTACCTGAATCGCTGCGAACAGGTTTAGGCAAACGTAGCACCTGAAAAGAAAAAAGGAAAAATATTTATCAATTTTTTTATGAATAGATCACTCAATATGTATTGAACACAGGATGTTTCTCATCTTATTCCAAGACCAAAAAGATTTTTTTTCTCTATACCTTCCATGCGATGGTATACAACGTTCCCACGTTCTTCCGAAATATTAGATTCGTTTTACACTAAATTAATTTAAATAATTAATTACTATGTATGGAAAGTCTAACTTTTTATTTAGATGATATTAGTTATTAAACTTTTTTGTCAATCCCAATAATTATTTTTCAAATTTTCTGGACCAGACTTTTAGACTTCAGAAATAATCAGTTCTGCAAAACCAACAAAGTTCAATACACCAATAGTTATTATTTTATTTCTTCATTTGCTTTTCATTTTATTTGATTCGTCAAATGGTTACGAGAAGTCACATACAAAATATGCAATACACATCTTAGATCATCGGAACCTTTCTATTATTAGCCACGTAACACAATTATACTTTAAACATCAGCTGTACATGAATTATTAAATTGTACAATAACAAACAATCTGAAACGTTTAGATTTAGTTTCATTCACAGAATAACATTGTAAACACATTCAGTTGTAACCACCACCTACGCTACAAAAACCAACACATCTTTATCCTCTCAGATAGTCAGGCAGCCTTGAAGGCACTACTATCTGCAGAGATTAAATCTAAGCTCACCCTTAACTGCATCCAAACGCTGAATGTGCTAGGGGAAATGAATGACTTAACCCTAAGATGGGTACCAGGTCACTCAGGAATCGACGGCAACGAAAATGCCGATGAACTGGCGAAAGAAGGAGCTAATAAACCCCAGATGGGACCTGAACCATCCTGTGGGATTTCCAAAAGCACTCCACTCGGAACATTACATGACTGGGCTCAAAACCAAAGCCTGTGCCAGTGGAAAAGCAAGCCAGGTCTAAAGCACGCCAAGGCCCTTATAATGGAATTTTCCCAGATGATATCAAAGTCATCACACCTCAAAAAATCCTGCACTTCCTGAAGGAGGCAGGAAGTGCAGAAGTGAACTGTAAGAAGGGAAAAGTCACAATAGATCTGTAAAGGTCGCAGTGACAGCGGGCTAAAAAGCCCGCAGCTCAACTTCAAATAATAATAATAATAATAACCACCACCACAAAGTTATACTAATAGATATGACATCTATTATATCCATAGCTGTCAGTTCATAGTTCAACAACCTCACCCCCGTGACCTCCCCCGCTATACCCACTCAACATAGCCTTAGCAATCTAATAGAATCAATTTGCTAAACCTACACCGCCAATTTTCCAGCAGTCGGATCGATCACAAGACAATCATAGAGTTTACATCGAGACTCCACCATCTACCTTCGACCAATATCGACGAGACACGCCAGTGAATTACACTAGGAGAGGTCAGGACAGAGGCTCTGTCACGAGTCACCGCGGACATAAAGGTAGAATAGAAAAAGAGATCAGTTTGGACTCTGCTCAATTGAGCAGACTACGCATGGTGCATGGGCAATGCTGTAGAAATTTAAGGATTCACTCATATTATGCCTTTCCTTGGCATGATATAAAGTTTTTTTTTATATTCTATCTGCACTTTTAATACACACGGAGGACTATAAGCCGTGTAAGTTTAATTTAAATTAGTTGAGCCGTTGAGGTGTGATTGTTTAGTATGCATCGAAACAATCAATTCATATATTTCAAAATAATTAGTAGGATAAATTTGCAACCCAGTCATATAAATTATGTGTCACTGACGTTTTCTAGTTTTATCTTTCAATGCATATATTATATGTTAGACACACTCATGCCAAGTGGAATATTCAAGTAGCCATGATCAAGGGCCCAGCCCATTCAATATCGACGACCCCAAAGTATCCCAGATCCCTCTGTAATCTATCGGCATCACTATGGAGAATGCTCTTTAGAATTGCATGACGCCATCCCTCCGTAGCTTTCTCTTACTTCTTCTTCTTCTTCTGTCGACGATACCAAGATAATAATGAAGCGATCCTCTAGAGTCTTTATCCATAGGGTCGGTAAAGTATGCCCTCCCTAAAGAACAACCTGAAATCCTTCAGACAGGGTTTTAAGAAGCACTAGGCCGGCCGGCATGGTTTTTGCAGCCCGGGTAAGTTCTAGTACCTCTTATATGACTGCCTCGCCATTTTCCATTCTTTACATAAAAACAAATTTTCAAAATATTTATTTTTCTTGCAAAATTGGATGTTGCAAAATAGCCCTGATTTCTTCGGTTATGCCGATTCTGTCGTAGTCGACGCCTGAATATTTGAAGGCTACCAAACAACCACAAGCAAATCGATGCTTCCAGCCGTGCCTTCTAAGTACATAGGCCTAATCGCCATTTCAATGCTGCCTCTAGTCCCTTCATCCCGCCACGGCTGCGCCAGTGGACAAGAGGGGCGGGGTCGCGTCCTCCGCCGCCGACTGTAATGACAGGGCGAGCCAGATTGGATCGTCACAAACGGACACGACTCACCGCGCGACCGGCGGCGGCAGAGCTGCTGTCGCGTCGTAACGGCTCGCTTCTCGCGGGAACTCCTTCGATTCCGTAGATAGGAACAATAGAATTGGACTTTTCAGTATAGTAGTTAAAGATGTCAGTATTATGGCCATCTCCAGATTGTTTTCTATTAGAGTCAACGGATTTTTTTTATTTAACTGTACATTGATGGCTTAGCACACCCACCGTCATGATATTATCGAAACATACCGCATTCCTGAAGAAATAAGATTCATTCCCGTTGCGAAAAGGGCTACGTTGAACTGGATGATAAATCAAGGATTTTTTTCATGGCTGTTTTGACCATGTTTCCATCCAATGAGGTTGGCACCAACCCAGACGCGCTTAACTCTAGCACCTAGTAAGGGAAGGGGACCTACATTTTTACGTTGTATCCGAACCATGGAAAAGAAAAAAGTGGTTCATGAATGGGGCGGGGATTTGAACCCAGTCCTCTGGCATGCAAGGCAAGTTCCAGCGCCATCAAGCGTACACTCTGGATGCGCAGCTTAAATTCGCCGAAAATACTATGCGGGAAATCAGGTTGGGTCCTTTGCAGTTCGTGCTGGGTTATTTCTTAATGTGTGGTAATACCTATTCGTTATCCCTCAAACCGGCTCAGTTTGCATATACTGTAAACTATAAATGCAAGCCGACATGATCACGCTGTGGCTTGCGAAGACAATTCGCCTTCCGATCTGCATGGACCTTAAAATCTCAAAAAACTGTAGGCCGTTCTTACATTTGATGAAAAGTGGCCAAAGCGGCAATTGTTTGCCCGTGTTCTCCATCTAGTTTAATTAATTAATGCTTGTAAATCAAAGGTTCTGGTATGGCACTGATTTTTTCGGGAATGCGGTGTAGCGGGCAAACCGAAAACACATTGCGACCGCCATGTTTTCGGAACGTTTAATTCCTTTACAAATAGGTTGACAGTGTCAACAGAGTATACCAAAACATACTGTCCTCGAACTAGGCTGCTCTAGGAATGCATGGAGTTGTTACAACATCCATTTGATGTGCTTTCGCAGGAATGCAAGGATTCGCTTTGCTTGACAGGGCATCGAATTCAGTCCAGCAAAAACATATTATGGTTTCGTAGCGACGTCCCGCCCGCAAAAAAACACCTTGTCACAAATATACCTCCACCGCTTTAGGGGATGTATCTGTATCGAAAACCAATCAAATTCCTTTACTTACCTATCTTCTATCTATATCTAAAATCGTTTATGTATAAAACGCTTACAAAATTAATTTAATACAATTGAAAAAACAATTTGGGAACATTTACGAAAGGCATTTTGTATATTTGTTTACCTAGCCCTAGGCATCACGTGATCTTACGGAGAATTTTACAATTTTTCTGAAAGTATGATATTTTTAGTATGATTTTAATTTTTTTTCTCCAAAACTTGGGCATATTTACTATATATGCATATTATTTACTAAGGGATTCACTGCTGCTGGTATCTTTAAAATCATCGTTGTATTCCAACTACTCTAACAATAAATAAAAAAACAACAATATATATTTTCATCTAATAAATAATATAAAGGGGAAAGTTTGTAATAATGGATGGATGGATGGATGGATGGATGGATGGATGGATGGATGGATGGATGTTTGTTACTCTTTCACGTAAAAACTACTGAATGGATTCTAATGAAACTGTACAATAATATAGCTTATACATCAGAATAACACATAGGCTACAATTTATGTGCCCATGGGCTTTAGAACTTTCACGGGGCTGCGAAAACGATGCCGGTAGCGATACTTCACACTAGGGGGAGAGGAGCAGGGGGCGGTGGCGGGGAGCGGCGGCGGGGGGAGGGCAGACGTCGTGACTGTTTGGTGTCCGTTTGGCGAATTTTCAAGGCACTAGCGATTTGTAAAACTTAGTACATGTACATTTAACTACCCGGGAATTAGGATTGGCTAAATAGAATTCAGTTCCGCTTACGCTAAGATGGGGCTGTCATACAAACTGCAATGCTATGCACGGCTCGGCTTTGCGGCGGCAGCGCTTACTTTTACTGAAGTACGGCTTGGTATTTCCTGCAACTTTAGGACTACTTGGCATCACGCTAAATCGCCGGAGGAGCGACCAACAGAATAAAATCCTTGAGAACCAATTACTCGATTTACGCCCGGTTCCACCACCTCCAGCTACAAAAATCCCAAAGTTATCTTTCGGTTACATCATACAAACATGCAATGTAGCTGAAAGTTAACTATCGGATTTCAGGTAACTGGAGGTGGTGAAAATAGGGGTTAGATGTGCATTGTATCTACGTCTAGCCTGATTCTACTAAAAACTTATAGATTACATAATATAACGCTTCATTACCAGAAGGGTAAGTAGTGAGTCTTAAAGTCTTATAACATGCGAACCACTTACCTGATTTATGTGCGTATTTTATCAATGTATAGCATCTCTGGAAGCAGTCAGGTTCGAGATGGGTTACTGTTTTCGATGTTGAGGCTGGCTGTGGGTTGGAGTCCACGCAAAACTTACCTACGTTACACGTTACTTACTAGGTAAGCAATGTAGCAGTGAAAGTGCAGAAAGGTTCTCGCGGCAAATGTTTTTTTTTAAATAGCCACCAAACGTCAACGAAGCTCTAAATGGGAATTATTGGATGTTTCTCATTAAATCATGCTATTTCGGCTCGAACGATCTTGATTAAATTTGGTACATGGATACATTGTCCTGGACCAGTTTGACCCTATTTTGGACCAGTCATGTGGGCTACTTTTTATCCATGAGATAATTTAGCCGACACTAACCCGAGCGGAGCCGGGTACCGCAGCTAGTATCTAATCTAATATAAATATTATAAAGGGGAAAGTTTGTAATAATGGATGGATGGATGGATGGATGGATGGATGGATGGATGGATGGATGGATGTTTGTTACTCTTTCACGTAAAAACTACTGAATGGATTCTAATGAAACTTTACAATAATATAGCTTATACATCAGAATAACACATAGGCTACAATTTATGTGCCCATGGGCTTTAGAACTTTCACGGGGCTGCGAAAACGATGCCGGTAGCGCTACTTCACGCTAGGGGGAGAGGAGCCGGGGGCGGTGGCGGGGAGCGGCGGCGGGGGGAGGGCAGACGTCGTGACTGTTTGGTGTCCGTTTGGCGAATTTTCAAGGCACTAACGATTTGTAAAACTTAGTACATGTACATTTAACTACCCGGGAATTAGGATTGGCTAAATAGAATTCAGTTCCGCTTACGCTAAGATGGGGCGGTCATACAAACTGCAATGCTATGCACGGCTCGGCTTTGCGGCGGCAGCGCTTACTTTTACTGAAGTATGGCTTGGTATTTCCTGCAACTTTAGGACTACTTGGCATCACGCTAAATCGCCGGAGGAGCGACCAACAGAATAAAATCCTTGAGAACCAATTACTCGATTTAGATGTGCATTGTATCTACGTCTAGCCTGATTCTACTAAAAACTTATAGATTATATAATATAACGCTTCATTACCAGAAGGGTAAGTAGTGAGTCTTAAAGTCTTATAACATGCGAACCACTAACCTGATTTATGTGCGTATTTTATCAATGTATAGCATCTCTGGGAGCAGTCAGGTTCGAGATGGGTTACTGTTTTCGATGTTGAGGCTGGCTGTGGGTTGGAGTCCACGCAAAACTTACCTACGTAACACGTTACTTACTAGGTAAGCAATGTAGCAGTGAAAGTGCAGAAAGGTTCTCGCGGCAAATGTTTTTTTTTTTAAATAGCCACCAAACGTCAACGAAGCTCTAAATGGGAATTATTGGATGTTTCTCATTAAATCATTCTATTTCGGCTCGAACGATCTTGATTAAATTTGGTACATGGATACATTGTCCTGGACCAGTTTGACCCTATTTTGGACCAGTCATGTGGGCTACTTTTTATCCATGAGATAATTTAGCCGACACTAACCCGAGCGGAGCCGGGTACCGCAGCTAGTAAATATTATAAAGGGGAAAGTTTGTAATAATGGATGGATGGATGGATGGATGGATGGATGGATGGATGTTTGTTACTCTTTCACGTAAAAACTACTGAATGGATTCTAATGAAACTTTACAATAATATAGCTTATACATCAGAATAACACATAGGCTACAATTTATAAAGATATTGTGCCCATGGGCTTAAGAACTTTCACGGAGCTGCGAAAACGATGCCGGTAGCGATACTTCACACCGGGGGGAGCGGGGCCGGGGGCGGTAGCGGGAGCGGGGCCGGGGGCGGGGCGGGCGGTCCGACGGGGGCGGGTGCGGGGAGGGGGGGCGGGTACAGCTTGGTATTTCCCGCAACTTTAGGACTACTTGGTAAAATCCTTGAGAACCAATTACTCGATTTAGATGCGGATTGTATCTACGTCTAGCCTGATTCTACTCAAAACTTATAGGCTACATAATATAACGTTTCATTACCTGAAGGGTGAGTAGAGTGTTAAATTCTTATAACTTGCGAACCACTAACCCGATTTATGTGCGTATTTTATCAATGTATAGGATCCCTGGGAGCAGTCAGGTTCGAGATGGGTTACTGTTTTCGATGTTGAGGCTAGCTGTGGGTTGGAGTCCACGCAAAACTTACCTACATTACACGTTACTTACTTACTAGGTAAACAATGTTGCAGTGCAAGTGCAGAAAGGTTCTGGCGGCAAATGCTTTTTTTTTAAATAGCCACCAAATGTCAACGAAGCTCTAAATGGGAATTATTGGATGTTTCTCATTAAATCATGCTATTTCATCTCGAACGATCTTGATTAAATTTGGTAGATGGATACATTGTCATGGACCAGTTTGACCCTATTTTGGGTCAGCCATGTGGGCTACTTTTTATCCATGAAATAATTTAGCCGATACTAACCCGAGCGGAGCCGGGTACCGCAGCTAGTATGTAATAAATAGATATGAGTGGAACGGGATTCAGGTTTTACTTTCGCCCACATTTTAAATTCTTTGTTTCCAAATTGCTTCTCATTTTTAGAGAATTGACCACATTTCGACTAACCCTGTCGTATTTCATGGTCTGTTCCGTTCATGAACATTATATTTGCAGTGTAGCTAGACAGAGTTCTGGATTTCCTGAAATAAAATATATGACACGGCATCGTTCGGTTTTCGTAGACAAAATATGTTACATTGATTTATCTTTTATTTTAAGAAATAAAACCCTTACCTTTACCTTTACCTTCAGACCTGTCAAAACTTAGTACGAGATTAGCATCGGACTAACCATACAAAAACCGGTTTAGTCCGACCTTAAAACGCTAATGTAAGCGTTCATGTAATAGCAGTCACCTCGGGAAAATATTCGGGTCTTACTTTATGTAGTAACTGGAAATGATATACTACCATACAGCTCTTTATTATCATGGAATCAACCCATCACACCACATGGACATTCCTTATATTGCACGGCTGCATTGGACCTAATGGAAGTTTATTGCCGCTCCGACCATAGCTCAATCAATTTATGGCGGGATTAACCCTGCCACCTATAAAGGAAAGTTTAACATGGAATCCGAACCATGAATAACAAATCCTTAAGTCACATCTTATGACTTGCACGGGAAGAAAAACACTTGTATTCTTTTGAGTGTTTGAGTACGTTTTGTAAAACATTGCCTGAGCAGTAATGCATCTAAAGTCTTTGCTTATGGGGACGTTTGGTCTGGGTCCCCTCTCTTCCTCATGTAGGGTTGAGGGAGCTGATGGCTGGGCCCAGTATGCTGCTCGTGAAAGGGGGCTGTTTGTAGATTCTAGCCAACCCCCAACCCGACAATGTTGAATGTTTTTTTACAATTTACAACAATTATCATGAGGTGCTGCATAGTTTAATGTCTTTAGATGACAAGTATGGTAATTATAAAAGTTAATAATGAATGACCATAACATACGCAGTGGCAAATACTTTTAAACCGTCTATCTGGACGTTCAAATAAATAACAGCTGACTTGTTGTCGCGACGCAATTGTCAATTCGATAGTTCTAGTTAGTAATCAATCCACACTGTTTCACAACATTTATTGTTGATAGCAGCCCATTAAAACAAATCCATTTGGATATTTACACTATGATTGAATGGAATGCGTGGGTACGCTACCATAAAGCGAGGCCCACTGACCACATAAACTTTACTGCCCCACAATGTGCAGCGCTGCATTCCCAGAAGTTTCCTCCTCATAAAAACTTTCCCAGCGACTTAAAATAAAACTATTAGCCGTGTATCTGTTCTGTGGAGATCTTACAAGAACGTGCGCCATCTTGTGTAGCATGCGTATAAATATGAGAACGCTACGGGACCCTACCGCGTGTGAAATAATTAGGGATGTTTCTGTTGTTTTACGCAGAAAGATATGGTGACAAACAACACTAACTACTTTACCTACTCTTTGGAGTCAATACAACTTTGTGTTTTTGTGCTGGCGCTATAAAGTGTAGTTTTCTTCGTGAACTGAGCGACTGAACGAAGCTCAGCACCTGATGAATACGAAGAAGCAGTCATAAACGAAACCGCTCGTTAATATATCATTAACAATTGTACATGCAATTTTTAGAGAATATGCATCAAAAGCGTGCGAACGCATGAATATTTGAATATTTTTCACTTAAAGTCTCAATTCGGATGAATAGATAACGGACATAACTACAAGACGTAATGCTGAAAACCTGTATATTCATTGAAATCCTAATAAATTTAAAACATATGGTTGAAGGCTTAATAGCTAAGATAAAAAAAATCTCCAATAACTATGATTCTGGAAATAATTATTTAAGATCATTTATTACATACATATGTTATGACTTAGTCAACATATACCATAAATGTTACAGATAATAAAAAACACAAATTTTGAAGAAGGAAGAAACAAATAACTTAAATAATACCATATAGTATAATCTAACAGGACCTTCAAATATCACAAGAACTTATTTAACAAAAATTTGATTATAGTCATTTTATTTATTTGGTAAGAAAAACTAAACATACTATACACATAATTAAACGAGAAAACGCAATCTTATTAATTCCTGCATTTTTAAATATTCAATAAATGGCACTGTTCAATATTTTCCCGTTTGGTGATATTAAAAAAGATGTAATGTTAGCTATAGCAATTGAAATCAATTATGAACAGAATAATGAGTTAAAACTACCGTTTAAAATATATCCTTCTGCATTCTCCAACTCGCTAATGACATTAAACTTCGCTGCGACTCCTGTGGTTCGAATAAAATTGCTTTTTTTTTCTAGAGTCCAATTCGTCCAAATCGAATCGCCGCCATATTCCCGGTAATGGCGGCGGGTCGCGGCGGCGGAGGCGCGGCGCCGCGGCGGCGGCGTGTCGGCGCGGTGTTGTTAACCCCCGGCCCTGCCGCGCGTCGCCGGTACTGCGCCGGCGCGTAATCGCTATAATTTCGTCCGAGATTACCGAATTTCGCGCGCACGTCGCCGACGGAAAACTGTCCCGTTACGTGCGCCAGGCCGACCGAACTATGATGTTTCAGTAGCCATCGTCTGAGGAGGTTTTTCTTGAATGCACATGTTCGTGTTAGTGATTTTTTGTGGCGACACTTTTGCTGTCACAGACCCGCCAACTCATACTACTTTACGGCCGAAATGATTACGCCGCTACCTGTTCCTTTCTTCGATTGTCTTTTTCTTCGTTAAAAATAAGACAGGCATTTTTTCCAATTTCCTGCCGTCATGCAGTACAATGCGTTGGTACCGAAATGTAAACGAAGCATGCTGCTACAGTGTGCATCCATTTCTTTTTGTCTAGTGCTTTAAGCGTAATTTCGTGTTTAACTTGACCACTGGCGCTTGTGAAATGTTATTCCGCCCGACTTTGAAGTATTTCTTGAGGTAATACTTAATATAGTCATACGAACTTAGTTCCTATCTCTCGCTTCTTTGTTTTTATATATGTCAAACTCGAAAATAAAACACTTTTTTTGGGTCAACAACGCCGTTTAAGCTACTGTGCCACGATGATAGATAACATTTTGTAATGATCTGGATGGCCATAAATATGCAGATTTTTCTAAAATTTAATGGTTATTTTACTTCATCGCCGCAGTGCCTACCAACTACCCCTTAAAACTTGAATTGTATGAAAGTGAATGAGCTTTCATACACTCATTCAAGATATCTTATTGCTGATAAGATATCATGGTCTTGCCATTCTTCCGGACCGCCGTCAGCAGGCGTTAGTGCGGCGCGAGCAAGGCGCGTGACGCTGGCCGGGACACCACCGTCGAGACGCGTCGCCGAGCTGTTAGCGACAGGTTAACACGCGACTTCACACATGTCTCAATGGAGCATAAGCGCACTGGATAAGGGAGCGGTAATCAAGCCATCACAAACGAGAACTGATGTCATAATGCCCTTGGTTACGTCACAGTGGCCTGTTCTTACACTTAAGTTGAAATGAAAAGCTTTTAAACATTGTTTTGGGTTAGGATTGAAGTATTTATATTTGGACCATTAGATTTACCAGTTATTACAAGAAAAATATAAAATAACTAATCAAAATCTAAAATAACAATCCGAAATTCTGAATTGTTAAGAAATGAGTATTTATTTCCATAATATCCATGGGATCTTATTTAAGAATGGATATTTTAAATTATGATTAGTGATTTTTAATACCAAATGTATTTGTTGAAAGTGATCAAATTGCGATGTGGGATAGAATCAGCGCCATCTATTTTTTTTTCGAACCCCTCTTACAAACCCATATATCAAAAACCACTGAACCGATTCAGCTCATGATAGAACTTATAAATCCTTTTTGTCTCATTTACTCGTCTACAACATTATATGACGTTCCGATCAACGACACTCCAGCTATCGTCGAACAAATTTGAGATCTATTCTCCGTCGCCTAATAGCTATTTTGCAATTCCATACGAAAAAGTCAAAGCTTCTAAACCAGTTTTTTCCCAAAAAGTATGACCTTTCAATCAAAAGTAATTAGTTGGTTTACAACTACATAAGTATATTTCATAATTTTCAAACAACCGTTAACAAGAGAACAATTTGGGATAAAATGCGATCATACGCATAACAGACACCAGCTCCAGACCATTTTTTTCGCTTTTTGCGACGAAACCCTAAAAATTAACAAAGTTATTACATAAGATTTAAATACCATGGGTTCTTCTAGTCGCTACCTCCTCCTTGGTGCGAGCACGTGTGTTCGCATGTAGTGGTGGGCAATGTTAGCGTTTCTTTCTATGTGCGTAAAACGCGTAATGTCGGTACTGTTTGGTTTACTTTTGACATTATAACCGTCAACGATGGTTCTACTCTGACCTACGCTACTAAGCTAAGTCATTTCTCATATGCACTATACGCAATAAGTACGTAATTTTCTTACATGTTTACATATCTTTATACGTTATTAACTTTATAATGTAGCAATGATTTAAGCTATAAATTGTTTCAAAGAATATAGCCTCAGGAATAAGTCTCGGGGAATATCTTACTTCAGTTTAACGTTTATACATATTAAGTTTTTTTCTTACATTGTTTTCTGTATCGTTTACTAAAATATTCATACAAATATAGATACATATTACACATTTATGAATCTCTAACATAATAGTAGTTTACACATCGTACTTCCCGTAGTTCGACCGATGGGCAAGACTGAAAGAAACAATCTTATAATACAAATTATCCTATTATGATACGCAATTTATTTCCATCGAATAAACCATACTTGATACTACACCAATAACCAATAAAAAATCAAGTGATACGAGTAACACACCGCTTGGGGCAAATAACCAGAAAATTCAACAAGAACTTGATTATAATAAAAACACCATCATGGGTGTCATTTTTGGCTCTCGAGCATTAATATTCCGTTTCAGTGTACCCAGCGGATGACTAGCGTCGACCAGCTCTCGCCCAATGATGTTTTAGCCACATTATTTAATATTAATTTAATTGTGTTATAACTTGTTGTTCGTAAGTCAGGGGAGAGAAAAGGTCAACATTCACCGGTAAAACTGTTTAGTGATGAGAATTAATAAGACTTTGTTGAAATTATTTAGACGTTGAGAACATTAGTGACGAGACACTGACGAAGCAGACTTATTTAAGTAGAGAGTGGAGTCGTAATAATCGAGTAGACTAGGGTCTAGAAAAAGTACCATAGCCTGATTAACGAAGTATTTCGTGAAGGTCGGGTATAGCACCCTTTATCGGAGAGCACTTATGAAAGATGCATGTCTGTAGATGAATCAAAATAAGTATTCTGTGATTTTAATGCCTTATATTATCTCTGCCTATCCCTAGGGGAATGCGATAGTGTGCATGCAGTATTTCGTTTCGTCGCGAATTACTTAGAAATTGCATTCACACAAAAAACTGTTTAAATCTCTAAAACCTTCTAATCTCACAGGCAGAAACGAATCAAACAAAAGCCCACGGCGCTGGAAGCTGCACAGTAATACAATGCATTAACAGTTCAGTACTCACGCCTTCCGAAACTGCATCTTGAGCGACCGTTACTTGATGAGCTATTCGTCGCCACGCCGCTTTCGTCCTGCCTTCATCTGTCAACTTCACGCGGGATCATCTATGGATAATGCCTTGTTGTATTGTATTTTTCACAGCTCAACAAAACGACCGTTCACTTAAGTAGCATCCAATGTTACGTAGTAGTTAGGAAGAAAGGAATATATTTTTTACTCGCCAGAAGAATTGATTTACTAATAATTTATAAATGTATTTTTTTTATATATTTTTTTATACAAATTGTTTCACAAGTTCTCTGAGCACTTTTCACATATGTCCATCTATTTACGTAAAACATAAAAAAATCATAATAAATTAAATTAATTCAAAGAGCATCGTGTTTGATTTACGCGCTAAGCTCCCGATACAAAAGACTCGAACGCGCGAGGTTTCGTCGCGTCGCGGGCGGCAGCGGCGGCGGCTGGCATGCGAGTGTCTGAAGGCTGCACCGCACCGCCCCACTGCTTGGCCACCTCCTATTGCAGCGGCCTTCTCGGTTCAGCACCGGAATACACTATTGGTGTTACGTTTAGTTAAGCTGTTGGTAAAGCATGGGATTGTAAAAGAAATGTCAGTTTGCGAATATTTTTTGGGAGAAAAAGGACACTTAGTAATTTAAAGAAAAACGCCTACACACAAACATCGTTTTATTATTATTTTTTTCTGTGACATGGGTACTACATTGTAGTATGATTTTGTTTATTTACTAACTTATATTTGATTTGATGTTACCTTGCATCAAAAATGACGATGGCTTTTTACACTTGAATAATTTAGATCATAATTCCTATTAATTTAGAATAAGATATCATTATCGTAGTCAAGAGGTTGCTCTTCACCAATGTATATAATATTCTTATAATAATGTTCCTTGTGAGCAGTAGTAATCAATCAATCACTGTAAACTAGTTTGTAAGTATCAATGGAAAAATAATAATACAATGACCAACCTGACGAAGTTTCTTGTCGGCTCTTCTTCGCCAGTAGTAATCCGAGTGTGTAATATACATCTAATGGAGGAAATAAACTGAAACTGAAATTGTATTACAATATATAGATTTTTCGCTCAGGAGTTTAGTATAATCCCTCTCTGATTCCGCCTTTAGTATAGTCTGTTGTCTGTTTAGTATTGTGTTGTATGTTTCAAGTCATTTGTGTAAAATGCTAGCACATGAAAACAGGTTGTCACGCGCAGACATTAGTTTTTCGCGCGTACAATATATAGTAAAATAGTTGTTAATATGTTTTCATGCGACTCATTATGGTACTGATACAGAAACTGATAAAAAAAAATTTTAACAAAAAAAATAACCGACTTCAAAGAAAAAGCACTAAAAAGTAAAAAATAATTTCCATTTTTCTAGTTACGGTTTTTGTTATTTTTTGGGTCGGCGTCAGCCGGGCACGCGCTGCGCCAATCAAGAGAACCTAACCTAACCTAACCTAACCTAACCTAACCTAACCTAACCTTGGCTGACACCGACTCAAAAAATAACAAAAATCGTAACTACAAAAATGGAAATTATTTTTTACTTTTTAGTGCTTTTTCTTTGAAGTCGGTTATTTTTTTGTTAATTTTTTCTTATTTGTTTATTTAAGTGAATCTGAAGTACACTTACTAATTTGTACACGTCCTTTCCAATAAAAAAAGAATCACCGAAATCGGTTGGCGTTATATTGAGTTATTCGTCCATTTGTCGCGCGCATCTTAATACAAATTTAAGACTTTTATGATTTTCTCATGGATATCATTGTCAAAACTTAACCAAATTAAAATGGGACCACTTGGGAAGCACTAGCTATCATTTAAAAAAAAATAATCATCAAAATCGGTTCACCCAGGCAAAAGTTATGAGGTAACAAACATAAAAAAAAAACAAAAAAAAAAACATACAGACGAATTGATAACCTCCTCCTTTTTTGAAGTCGGTTAAAAATAGGTGACTATTTTATGTTATAATTATCATTGTCGCACTATCTTTCTTATGCGTATATTATTTGCTAGGGAGCCAAACAAGACACCCAAAATTATGTTATGTTTTATGAATGCAAATTATTTCAAAACTCAAGTAATTCCAAATACATTCTTTATTTTGTCAAAATGCTTTATATAAAAATACTTAAATGTTAAAACCATCAAGATTATACATTTAATATCCGAAAATACGTGTCACCGGAAGCCGATATATCGCTCAACCTTCTTCAAGAAGTTGTAACAGATGAGTATCATGGTAGTCACAACCACGCCGATCGTAAGTTTCATGGGCCTGCAAACAAAATGCACACGTCAGACAATAATTAATATATATTTTTATCCTTTTCCCAATAAATCAATTGATTTGTCGGTGATTTAGTAAATTATTAATTTTGAGTGGCTCGTAGCTCAGTAGCGCTGGATTTTCCTTCCATGCCAGAGGCCATAGGTTGATCCCCACCCCGTCGCACCACTTTATTTCTCTTTCTGAGTTGGGTGAGTGAATTTTGTCGCAAATGCGAGCTGTCCCATGTTTCGAAATCCACGAAAAAAAATTTAGGTCCTCTTCCTCTGCTCGGGAACTAACTAAAGGTTGGCAGCCTCGTCTTAAGTATAGCAACAATGCAACGAGTTACACATGAGGCAGTAATCGTAATACAATTGTCCTGAACTGTCGGTTTATTGGAAATAGATAAGCAAACGCAACTTTTAGTAGATTAACTGGGAGTTACTGTAAACGAGGTAGGCGATGAAAACAAAATCACTTAACGTGTGGGCGTTGTGGAAGAGCGTAGCGTATAAAAGACGAACTGAATTTCACTATGCACGAGGAACCAGATGATTATAAACTTGCCGTACCCGTCGACGTTGAGGATGTAGTTGAGAAATCGCAGTGTACAGTAAACGATCTGGATATAGCTGTACACAAGGTAATAAAAGCCATTCCGTACCCGTCGGAGTGACAAAAGTAAACGAACGAGGATAGCGTTTAGGCGTGTATGCAAGGTAATGAACCCAAACGTGTGGTACCAGTCGGAGTAGTATATTTAGACGTGACAAAGCAGCTTGTAGACTGATGATGTATCAGACAGAATGTAGTTGTATATTAGGTAGTCGATGAAAACGAACCTACCTTACCCCTCGGTATACTGCAAGTAGATGAGAAAGTGCAGCGGTTTGTAGACAAGGTAAATGTAGCTGTAATTTAGGAATTATATGAACCCAAACGTGTCGTACCCGTTGAAGTGGTGATATTAGATGAGTGAGGGCAGCGTATAGTAGACGAGATCAATGTAGATGCACGTGCCAACATGAGGTAGCATATGAAATCAAACGTACCATACTCGATGTATGACGATATTTTATTTTTTTTTTGCATGAAGAAATTACAGATATTTTTAGGATACTAATTAATAAAATAAATACAGTGTAGAAAAAAAAATATTACACTTGTTTACATGAGTGACTTACAGATGGCATGCATGAAATACCATAAATAAATATGTTACATTTATCGGCCACTGTGCATTACACACGCTAGAAGTTCTATAGGTAACTTAACAATAAGATAAATAAGTACCTTTGGGTGAGCAGGGCCACCTAAACTGGCCTAACGGCTGTACCATATATGTGATAGTTGTACATGGTTTAGCAGGCGAGCTGAATAAGCAGTACGCGATGTACTAAATTAATCCAAACATGCCACACCCGTCGTAGTGGTGGAATCAGACAAACGTGTAAAGCGTATAGAAAACTATATGTAAGTAGCTTCACACAAGGTAATAGATGAACACATACGTGCCGTATCCGTCGGCGTTGCGGAAGTACACGATCGCGGGCAGATTACAGTGAACGAGCTGGATACAGCTATAAACGAGGTAGTAGATGAACACAAACATGCCGTACCCGTCAGCGTTGTGGAAGTACACGAGCGAGCGAAGCGCACAGTAGACGAGTTGGATGTAGCTGTACACGAGGTAGTAGATGACGAGCACCACTGCCATCGCCAACGTCTGCAGCAAGCGGATCACGTCCGGTAGAAGCGAGCGGCTGCGCCGCAGCAGCTCTGCGGCGGCGCGGGCTCTCCCGTCTTCCGTGGCGCAGCCTTCGACGCTATGAATTCGGCCTTCAGCAAAGCCGCCACCGCAGCCGCCAGCGCAGCCGCCACCGCAGCCGCCACCGCAGCCGCCGCCCCAGCTGCTAGTCTGTCGGAAAGTTGGTGAAGATTCTAACCAGTCAATCTTTAAATCGGGGAAGCTATAGATGCACTACCGTAGACGCTGCAAACAATATAAAAATATGTAGAGACATACCTATCGTCTCTACATATTTTGCGACAGATGCGAATATTACCAAGGTTGCGGAAAAAAAAAAGGGAGGTCTAGGTATATTTTGAAACTTATTAAACATATTTTTTATTCCAATGCTGCAATATACAACAATACTGGACAATATTGGAAAACAAAATCGATTAAGTCTACTACATACTTATGTCTTTCAAAACATCGTTGTTAGCATTAAGTTTCCTTTTTTGTATTTTTTCCGCATGAATTACGGTGCTGGGAATGTGTTTAGTGGTTATTTTGGTAATTTTGAACATTTTCGTTTGTTATGCCAAATAAAATAAATAATTAAATCTCTTATTATTCTAAAATTTGAAATATATTTTTTCTTACTAATCAATTAAATAAATGTATGTAGGTATAATCTTAAACACTGTGTTAGTAGGAGGCAGTGACAACGGGAAGAGGGAATTTCAAACTATGGGTATTAGGCAGGTGGTGAAATTGGTTAGACGCAATACCCGGGCATGATATTTTTTGATGGTTCGGATCCACCCTTTCAGTATATTCGTAAAGTAGTTCTTTTTACAGCGATATTTCTTTAATTAATGTGTCCTCGCTTCACGATCCATATCACATCGTACATATCACATTCCTCAGTGTAGTTTGACGACCAAAAAAGTTTAAATAAATTAAATTTAATGAAAATCAATTGTGACAATATTATATTGGGAGTATAATAGAAGCAAAATCAAATTTTAGTTAGAAACGAAACTATGTATGAACTTATTAAACTTAATGCTTATGAACCTCAAAATAGCGCTGCACCAAGCTTAAAATGTGCCGTTTGTATACATTATCGCCGCAGGTCATCGAATTTGCAGTGTCGGACGCCGAAATGTATTTCCCTCACGGCGGCGGCGGCGGAAAATCGTGCCTTGCCTATCGACCTTCAGTCGGTCATGACGCAATAGTGCAGTCGTTCCAGGGTGTCGGGGCGGACCACCACTGTTTTTATGTGACTGGTAATGAATCGCTATACCACACCCACCGTCATGATATTAGCCCAACAAACCGCTCTCCTGAAGGAATTACGAGCCGTGCCAGGACCTCCCTGGCACGGCTCGTAATTCCTACGAATTCAACCGAGCACAGCTAAATTGAACGAATGGAAAAAGGACACAATCACATTGCCGCTTCCACCGCCTGTAAATGTGATGGTACCAACCAGGGTGGATATCAAATAGTATTTAAGGAAGGGACCGTCAGTTGTACATTGATTCCGAACCCTGAAGTGATAAGCATTTTCAATGACAATGCATATTTAAATCTCTGACGAAAGAAAGAAGTTCCCGGATTCGAACTTGCATTCGTTCACACAAGATATCCCAGTCGTTAAAGTTGTCTGTAACCCTAAGAAAATTATGATCCTTATGTACACGTTGTTTACAAATCATTTGAAAACCACTGTTTCAATTTACTTAATATTTGTCTGATTTTATTTGCTTTCATATGACTTCTTTTTGAAACATCAAAACCGAATGAAACTCCTGTTCCAACAGCGTATCAGTACAAAGGCATCATCAGAAGTGAACTTGCGAAATTTCAATCGATTTGAAGGCAAGAAACTTTACAAAAATAAACTCTCTTTACTCTATTCAAAGGCTCAAGTAAAAAAATTGGCCAAGTGTGAATCGGACTCCCTTACGTCAATCACGCTTTTTAACCCCCTGAACCATTTATTTTACCTATTTGATGTTGCAGCAAAAAAAATACACACTCTTTGAAAATTTCAGCAGCCTACATATTACAGTTCATGAGATACAACCCTGTGACAGACGGACAGACCGACGGATGGACGGACGGACAGCAGAGGCTTAGTAATAGGGTTCCGTTTGGTACCCTTTGGGTGTGGAACCCTAAAACATGCTTTTAAACTGGAAATCCTGCACGCTACGGTCGTCAAAGAGTCCACATGCCGATCCACCGGATTACGAATCAAGCACCCTGCCACGATGCCCTGTGCGCGGTCCATCCTTGCGGGAGCGGGGAGCAAAGTTCGTGAGCGGCTGCCAATAAATAAATTCGCTTCAATCCGCTCGCTCCCACCGATTTGAACACGAAAAGCGTTGAACATTCAAGCGTTGAGTACCGGCGCTATGAATCCAGTGTTCAATCTCTCCGATCCATAGAGACAGACATCGAGCATGGAGCCCCTCGTAGCACCAAAACTCGTCTGTATGAGGGCGGCGTAGCCACTTTTATATATAAATTCGGCAGCGCCGGCAAGTGAGTTGCATTACGAATTCGCTTACTAATGATTTTCTCGACGCTATATAGTGCAACGAACATTCCATGTTTCGCGTCCCGAATTCGTAAGAGCCGAGATGCATGCACATAATCCTCTTTTCACGTTTGTATAGGGAATTGAGCGGGAAGACCCACCTTAATTCAGTATATTATTACCTCGAATCTGAAATCTGAAAAAAAAAGGAACAAAAAAGTTTATATCAGGAACAAGTGGGTTGAGGAGCACAGCCTTAATCTCATTCAAATCATGCATTCCTTATTTGTAAGAAATCTTCGGTAGATCACTACCGACAGTCGTTCCAACATTTCATCAATCAGTTCCATCATGCATCTTTAAATGGAATATTTTAAAATCTAATATCCCTAATCCCTAATATTCTGCAGCGTTATCTATCTTTAACCTTTTCTTCATTCATCAATAGAACAAGACAATGTTGGACCTTTTTTAGAAAAATCCAAGAAGATCCCCCATGACAGCAGTTTCTTACATCCAAAACTAAGGACCGTGTCACCAAAGGACTTAATAACAAACCGTGGTTGGTCGTTATGCGAATGGATTGTATATTTTTTATAAAACTGGGACGTTGAGGGCTAATACCACACCCACCTTCATGATATAAGCCCAAAACACTGAATTCACGAAGGAATTTGATGCCATACGAAGACCTGAGCGGAAGCGATGATGAACGTCTTTCATCCGATGCGACGTCATACAGTAAAGGGAACCTAACATTTTACCTGAATTTTTAAAGCATGCAACAGCTCGCATTCGTGACGAAATGCACTTATCCAACAGGAGATATTTTGTACAGGCTTATTTACAGTTCACAGCCTCGCTGTTTATTTCATAGCGCTCTCGATGGCCAACCGTTAGGTTATAGCAAAGAGAGACGCTATTCCCGCTGAACGTCCGAGAATGTCCAGGCGGGAACCATAGCCCCGTAATAATGAATAATTTAGCGCCTTCTAGCGGTTTAAAATCTCTATTAATTTTATATTCATAATTAAATAGTGCCTTAAATAACAGTAAATTTTCTGTGGTGTTCAAGAGGAACTTTGTATGGGCCAGACACGGCAAAACCACCAAAGCAAACGTTCCACAGTTTAGATCCCATCTCTCCGAGCACGACCTCGGATGGGCGAGCAATGAAGCCGCCGAACCGATCGTCCGATCAGTTTGCGCTAATGTTTTATTAGCAGAGGTAATGCTCCAATATATTAGATTGTCTGAGCCATCTCGCCGCCGGCGCGTACAGACGCGAGCGAACAAAGAAATCGTGTGCAAACAGATGCAGTGTTCAATAGTTTAGCCAATTTCTTTGTTACGTCAATGATGCGAACTCACGATCGCTGCTGGAAAATTGGATGCAGTCAACTTCGGTGGACCAGTGGTGTGACGCCTTGTTCCATAATCGGGGTTGCATTTTGGATGGTTGACAGTTTATTCCGTGGTTTGGATTCCACAAAAAACTATAGATCAGAGCTACACCCGATTAGATAAAAAATGGTCGAAGTGCAGAGAACTGTCTCGGTTTTCCCTCCACTTAAATGTAGCCGTGATATTTATTTTTATTTATTTATTTATTTACAAAAACATATGCAGATAGAACAGTTTACAGGAACTTAAAATACTAACAATAATACATGCACGCAAATAGGTTCGACAATTGATTAGTTCTTGTACGACGAACGATACCTCCTAAACTGGCCTTGCGGCTGTATCATATGTAGTAATGACTCTTAGGTTAATATTTACCATTGATCTGACTTTTACCACAGAACTCTCAACAGATATTATGTGTTCCGATAATGTGCGAATCAGCAACAGCTTCTGTTAACCGGACAGTCCTGTCAGAGATATAAAGTAAAGGTCCTGGCATAACACCTAGTTTCCATGTGTTCTGTTGGGCTAATATCATGACAAGAATAAAAAAAATACCGGTATGGGCGGCTGTGCCGAGAGACCTAGCAAAACCACGCTCAGCGAGACACCATACCAGCGGATTTTTGCAGACCAAACAAGCTTGTTCAAATTACGTTTGAAAACTTCCAACTTGTAGGTATGACCAAAAGTTGTGGTATTCATGGCTGCTTCCATAACAAAAGTTTGACATCGAAACATTATTACCATAATGTTTGAATTATGTTTCTTTCAACAAAAGAATATACGAAAATGTGATTCCGCACGAGGAGTTTGACCCCAGGACAGGTGGTAGTAGTACCCTCCCACCGACCGCAAGCTGCCTCCAGTCAAGCGTACCAGCGTTGCCACACTCCCAGCCCTTCACTTGTTCTTTACCGTACAGTTATTCAAATAATTCTCAGCATCATCGTCTCCGAAGCGTCTCCGTTTCAGCTTGCCAAAAAATATTTTCATATTTCCGACTGTCCGGAGTCCGGCCATCCATCGGTTCTCATCTACTGTTCGCATTTCTAAACCGATTCTTGTGAATATATGTGAGCAGGCTCGATAATTATATGTATAGAATTAATTTGACCATTCAGTTTTTGGAAAGTTTTTAGTGGATTAAACATGTTCAAAAATGTCACAAAAATATTGTTTTGTGACAAGACCTAAAGCGTTAGGTAAGTACCAAGTGAGATAAATACAAAAATATATTAAGATTTTGTTTTCAATTTAAATTAAGAGCGTTTATTATCTGGATTAACACATAGGATATTTTGTAACTGTGTAAAATTTTGATTCCTGCGGAAATATCAAAAAAATTACTGCGTTATGAATCAATTTGGTAAAAATGTGTCTTATCGAACATTATTTCTTTATCTTAACTTAGGTAATGAACTATATGCGGGCCAAACCACCAACAACAAATCCATTGTTAGTACATAATTTTTTTAATTTTACTAGATAGCGCTGTACCGGTAAATGTACTTTTGTGAAGACGTGTCATTTGGCACAGGGATTGGGAAAATATTGAAACGTAGCCACTCATGTCAGGTTTCATACAAAATATTGCAGATTCATGGAGACTTACGATGAATACAACCGTTTCGAAGAGGGTGGTGAAGACTTTGAAGATAACGAGAGGTATTGGCAAGCCGTAATGTTCATATTTTTTATTATAACTTTAAAGGGTTAGGTCAATATTGTGATGAGACTTCCATTTTTATTTGTTTTTCTTCTTTTCTGATACCGAGCCTCACATCAGGTGCCACGAAAGACAGGCTTTGCTTAGTTCGGGTACTTGTACAATCAAACTCATTTGTATTTTCATACAGGGCTTGTGTTGCCACTGTTCGTGTTGCTTATTTCATACTAGTACGCTGTGTTTTGATTTTGCCCCCTACGGGATTCATGCTTTATGTAGTAACTTGTACTCTTGTGATTATGTTTTTTTTTTGTCAACAGAGACCGTACGTAATTTCAAGATGTGTTAAATAAATAAATAAATAATAATAATAATCAAGAACATTGAGTACTGATTACGTCCTATAAATTAAGAAAATTGTGCTTTCCAATCTCCGAATCACTCATTATTAGCTTTTAAAGCTTTTCATATTGATTTCTAGGGTAACCCACTAAAGCAAACTGACTTTTTTAAAAATCAAGGGTTCATAAACTTTTTGAATAGTTAGAGTATTTAAGGAGATCGGGAATAACCTACCCTAACAAAAGCTACCAATATAATTCTAAAACGACCGTTTCAATTATCTTAATATTTAGGATTCAACGATAGTCAACTAATTCGACCTGCACGTTTTTGTTCTTGCGAAATAAAATTATCCTTGATCAAATCACAGAGAAAAGAATACTGCCACGAAGATTTTATGTTTGCTGTCATTTAAGGACGTAATTTAAAACGTGCTGTCCAAAACACAGATATTGATTAATTAAATGTAATTGGGTTATTATGCGTAACGTTTATTGGGGTCACAGTTGGGGTAGTTATGCTTCTTACCAGCGAAGGTCTGGCGTTTGCAACGTTTACAGCGGCGGGGGCGGCGGCACCACAGCCTGACCTCAGCTGCACCTCAGCCATCGAGCCTCCGTCGCACTTGCCTGCCTGCAAATGCGAAGACAGATGAATTCCATAATTCCGTTTACTATGATGAATAGGCGCTCAAATAAAAGTCCTAGCATGGCATAATGGCACCAATCCATATCCCTAAAAAGAAAATGATAAGAATTTAGTTTCTTACTTTTGATCATTCATTTACCTTTTATAGAAAGATTCAGGGTCTTAAATACACTATCTACATATAAATTAAACTGGATTTTGATATTTATCAGTCATTGTTATTTTATTTACTGGAATTGGAGCTGAAACTGTTGAAAGTCCTCTTTTACCACGACAAATCTTAACAATTAAATTTTTCATTACATTAGCAAGAATTAAGCATTAAGCAAGAATGATTTTAGAAGTATTTGTTACACCCAGCATAATTTAGAGAAATCATACTAACTCAATAAGGATAGAGCCTTATCTAATATTTATCTAGAGACTGAAGTGTGCATTGGAAGTGGCAATGTATCATTGGTCGGGTAGCTCAGTAGCGCGGGAGCCTGCCTTCTATGCCAGAAATAATGGATTTTGAACCACGCCCCAGACATACATGCACCTCTTTGTTGCTCTTTCTGAGTCGGATAAATTTTGTTTCGAATGCGAGCTGTTCCGTGGTTCGCAATCCATGTAAAGCTCTAGGTGCCTTTCCCTACTAGTTTGTAGGGTTAAGCCCGCCCGGGCTGGTGCACTCCTTCGGATAAAAAATATTTGAAGCGGCAATTAAAAACTGTCCTTGTTTTCTATCTAGCCGGGCTCGTAAAGGGAAGGACCTGGCATGAAACCTAAATTCTTCAGGAATTCGATGTGTTGGGCTAATACATTGGGTGTAGTATTAGCCATGACATGTCAAAAAAAACACGGAGAGTTCCGGAGATACGCCACTTCCATTATTTCTTTCTCGATGTTATTTCCTGTTCATGAAAGTAAGCGGCCAAATTAAGATACCCAGCTAACAAGAGATTGAGCTATGTGACCAGAGGCCGAGCCAAGGCTCTAGTTATCTGCCGGCGCCTGTAAGGGACACGGGTGGTACCTTCAGCTCTGGACAGCCACACGGCCTGCGCAGTGCAGCCGCCACCTCCCCGCCGCCGTACGCACCGCACGGCATGGTGCCCGCAGCGCCGCAGCTCTCCACCACCGACACCACGGATCAAATCACACCATCCGATACCGTCTGTTGTTCTGAATGAGAATTTATGGAAATCGTGCTATCCGTGCACATTACTTTCTGCGTCAATGTCAAAATATTTTCAAAACGTATCAAACTGTTTATTTTCTCTCAGATAGACCAGTATGATTTGCCTCCTACACGATTTTTGTTTTGGTCAACCTAAAATGAAAGTATTTTCAAGAGCAGCGCAACCACTGTTACATATTAAACCAGCCAACAGATGGCGCTACAACGAATTTCTTATTGCGTATTGGGTGGCGCTGAAAACATTTTAACCTTTGGTATTTTTCGCCTCTAACTTCATGAACGTGACAGTATTTAACCGGTAATTACCGAACTTTCATACCGAACACCACTTTCATTATACCCAAGCAAGGTGTCCAAGTAACAACCTACTTATTGAGAACATCCCTATGGTAAACTTTCGGCAAGGCTGTATCGACACAGTCTTGTTGATGTAAAATCACGCATTATCACGTAAATGCGAATTAGGGAATTTTGATGTTGACATTGAAGTAGAGGGGAACTGACTATGAATAATATCTCTTTCAAGTGGAACGACAATGTCATGAAAATGGATAAATCTCTATTGTGACGGTTAAATAAACATACATGGTCCGTTTCTCAACATCGACGTTTATAATGATTTCCGTAGTCTATGATAGAAAGAAGAAAAGTATATTATAACGATAATATTAAATGACAAGAGACCGGGCACTCCAGCCTTATAGTTCTTCCGGTCCTGCGGATTTAGCTAGACAAAACTGCTCCGGCTGCTTAATCTGTGCAAGGTTACAAAGTTGTCTAATACCCACATTATAACACCAGTCATTTGAGGTAATAAAGAGTGGATAAGAATGTGTAATAAAATAACGGTGGCAGGGTGAAGGTTAAAATCCCGCTCCACTGACACAATAAACCCGCACGTCCTCGCAGGTCGCTGCGCGGGATTCGTGCAATAGTTCGATCGGAGCGGCATGGCAAAGCAATAAATCACCAAAGATTTAAAAAAAATCGACCTGTGTATTATAAATTTGCAAATCGCATTGAATAAAAAGATGGCCGAACTGGCAATTAATTCGAAATAGGAATTTCCTTTTTTTTTCATTCAATTCAATGTGAATATGCTCATAAAGGGAAGATGTATGACACCTAATTCCTTCGGGAATGCGGTATGTTGGACCAATATTAGAAGGGTTGGTTTTGTTGGGTATAATACATATGTATCTACACTGGCGGCCGTGGACAGAAAAACGGAGTGTGGGAAGACCACCCGCCAGATGAGACGAAGAGTTTAAGTGCGTCGGCGGAAAGCAGTGGTTCCGTACCGCTAAGGGCCGGGAGGACTGAAGAAAAATTGGAGAAGCGTGTGTCCAGCAGTGGACGCGAGAACACTGACTGACTGACTGACTGATATTTCCTCTTTGCTCGCCTAAGAGTTTATTTTTTATTTTTACGATCCAATGTTTTGCCATGCACACACTGAAAATATAATTATTTCAAAAACTAGCATTACTTGCACCAAGAAGAGAAGACAATTCGGGATTCTTTTTTTTTACGTAATGTAAATTTAGAACAATATATTGATTTTATGGTGACTACATATAATCTTTTAAATAGGCCGCCAGTTGTTAATTTGGTAAAATAATACGTATTGTAACGGTTATTTATTGTATGATCTCGGATTATTAATCATTGGGCAAATCGCATAGATATGTATACTTGTATTTTTATTCTTTGCATTCATCCTAAACACGGATAAGTCAAATTAATGTTGAGTAAAGCTTCTAATTACCATAAGCAGGATATTTATTTTTAATTCTACGTATGCTTCCCTCATGTAATATAATATTTTTAATTAATTTCCAAAATCACTAATCAATGTACCCTATTAATGTCACCCTATCGTAAGATCCCGCGGCGGCGTGGGAACCTCAAGAGCTAATCGTCCAGTACGTGCCGGAAGATTACAACAAACAAATCTGTTCTGAGAGGTACCGCTACTGTTACGAACTGTTTAGGTGTGAAGCTTGAACCGCAAACTTACCGCCTCCGCCGCTTCCACCGTCCACTCGGTCTGTAGGCCTGGAGCAGTAGGCCATTACGCATCGCTTATCACTAAATCGCTTCAACCTATTTCAAGCCAAATACACCTCCCCTCGCGGAACCATGCCAGCAGGCCTCTTCCTGGAAGTCCGTAATCAGGATTTGTGATTCTCGAAAACCGCTTTTATAGCGGTTGTCAAAGCAAAAAATATTCCGGAGCATAGTTTTTTTTAGTTAATAAAGGTTTTCCGTCGAAAAAATAGCTTTGAAAACAGCTATAAGAGTGGTTTTCTAGACTTAAGATTCCTGATTCCTGATTACAGAATTCCAGGAATAGGCCTGCAGAGAACCACCATACCAGCGGATTTACAGACTATTAAAGAGTTATTTTATTTATTTATGTATTTATTTATAGTAAACTTAACAGCCTATTACGATGGTAGGTGTTACAGTGTGGTGCGAAGGTTCCCTTGTTTCACGGTCGATTCTACCTATTTGTATACGTATTTGTAATACGTATTTGTCATAGCATAGATTAACTACTCTTCTTAATCTATGGTCATACACATTAATTTACTCGCGATCATATGGAGAAGACTATGAAACGAATATACGTCAAATCTATGGTTTTGACTTGCTTTCAATTTTCACTTGCTTTAGTGTCCCAAAATATGCCCAAAATGTTATACAATTAAAAAAAATATCAAAATAGTTTATTTGTTATTGAAAAGAATAATGGTTAACTGTTTAACGTTTCAATGTGGGAATATGGTGTAATTATATTTGTTGTGTCATTGTATGTTGACAGTGATCATGAAATGCAACTTGTTATTTTCCTTATTGCCGTGTCGGTCAAGTGTGATGTAACAAAACTGCACAACTCAAAGTTACGAAATTGTGGGAATAATGGCACATGCTCGTTCCGAGGGCAATTTCGCTGCAATCTCCGCATTTTACATTTTCTTTCCAAGACAACTGCTTTCGTTTCGTACGTGCGCGAACTGCAATTACAATTAACCATACATGTAAGTATATTTTCAAGGCTTTTGAAAATGACGTTTGTGGCCTAGCCTGCACTTTACGGAAATAAACGGTCGATTTAAAAAAAAGTTAAGTTATATACAAAGCCAAACAATCTGTAACCAATATTCTTATGTCATACTCTGACCTTTGATCTTGGTATGTTTTTTGTAAGCATAACAAAAAAGTAAAAAAAAAAATATTAAGCGTTATAAATAATATTACTTCAAAATTAAAGTGTCTAGACCAGTCATATGTAAACGTAATATAACGTAACGTAAACGTAATCTACGGTATCGTCGTCTTGCTCATCGTATTGATAATATGATTAATATCGTTTTTTATTATTATTTTTTCTAAAAAAGAGCGTGAGGTTCATCAAAACTCGTATCAACGTGAAAATAACAAGGACACTGTTGTAACGGTCGGCGGTAGTAGCGGTGAAAATCTTTAACAATTTTCGCGAAAAACGCCTACCGCGAAACATTGCACAACCTAGAATCAATCCCAGATGTTCTATCTGCATCTGGCCCACGAACAATTGCGATGTAAATCTCAAGCACCACCGCCGCTGGCCATTTGGTTCAAACAGCCATTACTATCACGACATTTTAGTCTGAGAATCGCAACGAATATTAACCAAATGCCTGCTCTTTAGTACCAACCGTGTACGAATAGTATGAATTTGTTTATTTACTAACTTATACTTAATTTGATATTACCTTGTATCAAAAATGACGATGGCTTTTTACACCTGAATAATTTAGATCATAATTCCTATTAATTTAGAATATGATGTCATTATAGTAGTCAAGAGTTTGCTGCTCACCAATGTATATAATGTTCTTATAATAATCAATCAATCACTGTAAACTAGTTTGTAAGTATCACTGGAAAAAATAATAATACAATGACCAACCTGACGAAGTTTCTTGTCGGCTCTTCTTCGCCAGAAGTAATCGAACCGACAGGAAAAAAAAATGACGAATCCGAGTGTGTAATATACATCTAATGGAGGAAATAAAGAAACTGAAACTGAAACTGAATATAACCTGTATATACTAGGATCTATCCTTGGTAGGCACTTTTTATCATGAGTACTGTTGCACTAACTTAATTCGTTGAAAAGTCTATTTAAAGAGAGATGTTAAGTTTTTTATGTTTTGGCAAACAATCTGTAGAAAATATGTGTCGCACAATTTAGTCTAATCTAAACTGTGCGATATATAGCTCTCAAACGACTTTGATTTACTATAACTGAGTACCCGGCGCCGCTCGGATCAATTACATTTTGGACATTCACCCGAGCGAATCTTCTAAACTTCCAAACTGCACAAGCTGGGCGAATCTGCAGATTACCTGAAAATGTCATCAAAATTGGTCCAGCCATTTGGGAGTAAATAAACAATGAAACGATTTAGACTTTATCATTTATAATAACTATCTCATGTCATAAATACACGAGCAAATTAAACATAAGTATTAAGTTAAGTATAAAAATAAATTATACAATATTTGTATGTATCTTTATGTCATAACATCTACCAAAGTAGAATATTTGACACCCCACTTCTGATTGGTTCAGACTAGATCGATTTTCCTAACTTATTTTCTCACATTAAACGCCTGAGGCTTACCATGGTAGATTAACTCGTTCGGTGAACAGGCAAGTGAGTGATTAACTAGTAATTCGTAAATAAAAACTGTAACCTCGCGACTGTTTAAGAAATAATGGGTTTTTTTTTTTTTTTTTATGTGACTGGACATGGATGGCTAATACCACAAGTTCTGTCATGGTATTAGCCCAACACACCACATGGGAACTAGGTGCCATGCCAGGACCTTCCTTATATTGCACGGCTACATTGAACTGGATGGAAAACACGGACAATTTTCATTGCCGCTTCGACCATCGTTCATCCAATGCGATGGTACCAACCCGGGCGGGATAAACCCTACCACCTAGTAAGTGAGGAAGGGGACCTACAGCTTAACGTGGAATCCGAACCACGGCCAGCCTCTCTCAACGGTCGAATGGTCACCCATCCAAGACCAGACCGGACCCAGCGTTGCTTAACTTCGGAGAGCGATCGCCGAAGTGTCGCGCCACTGGGCCACTGAGGCTGACCAAACTGGGCCACTGAGGCTGGTAGATTTAAATCGCTAAATATCAGCCCCCACCGTAAAATTTTACTTTTAATCTCTATTTCTGCTACAATTACGGTCCTAAGAATATCGTTGATACAGTTTTGGGTATCATGATTAATATATTATTAATAGTAATTATTTTTACGTATTTTTGTACAATACAAAGTCAGTCAGTCAGTCAGCGTGTTTGCGTCCACTGCTGGGCATACGCCTCTCCAATTTTTCTCCAGTCCTCCCGACTCTCAGCGGTATGGATCCACTCGGCATTTCAACGGCATTTCGCCGACGCACTTGATGTCGTCGTCCCACCTGGCTGGTGGTCTTCCCACACTCCGTTTTCCTGTCCACAGCCTGAACATTTAAAATGGCAAGCGTTTAGATCCTCGACGAGCGAAAACCTCCAATTCCAGCCGTCTTTGCCCTAATATAAGCCTCTGGGCCCAGGTGTGAAAAACCATTTTAAGTGACATCGTTTTAAATTGAATCGTACAAAAAAAGTACAAATCTAGCGGTATCAACCGAGCCTATAAAGAGACCATTGTTCCAAATAAGCCAGAATTCATTTGAATTTCAATTAAACGTGTTGCAAACAGATTTAGTCATGATCGCTGCACTCCAATAGTTTTACATAATTGAGTCGAAGGGCCAGGGAGCGACATCGTAGCGGGCAGGGGCGTTACTGTGGTAAACTAAATCGCCGGGTGAACGAACATGCAAACGAGTGATTGAATTTGATGTTTCATTGTATATCATACCGGTAGGGTTTATGAATTCCCAATGTGTAATTAATTTTAAATTGGAACTTTTTAGTTGAAAATGAAAAAGAGGAATTGAGTACGAAGCGCTCTTAATAACGGCCCGTAAGCTATGCTCCCCATACAAACGTAGTTTACTAATAATTTGGAAACCGCTATTCCAATTAAATTGATATTTAATATCTAATATCAGGTAACAAATATCTGTGTCTGCATGCTTTTGTTTTTTTGAAAAATCCAAACCGAATGAAATGAAAGCAAAAAGAAAATCTTCATACGAATTTTTTTCTCTCTATGGTTTGACCCAGAATACATTTACCGAAAAAACAAAGGCATGCAGACACAGATATTTGTAGCCTAATATTAGATACCAAATATCAAGTAAGTTGAACATTGGTTTCCAAATGATTAGTAAACTACGTTTGTATGGGAGGCGAAATTTTCAAGTGCTTACGGGCCGACCTTAAGGTTTGTTTTTTCGGTAAATGTATTCTGGGTCAAGCAGCAGAGAAAACAAAATTCGTATGAAGATTTTCTTTTTGCTTTCATTTCATTAGGTTTGGACTTTTAAAAAAAACAAAAGCATGCAGACATAGATATTTGTTACCTGATATTAGATATAAAATAGCGGTTTCCAAATGGTTAATAAACTACGTTTGTATAGGGAGCATAGCTTACGGGCCGTTCTTAAGGCTGTTCCGACCCATATAAAGTTGTTTGCACACATAACGCAAAAAGTATTGCACTTTAAGCCACGAATTCATAATAAAAGTTTAAAATAGTCATATTACTTGCCGCGAAAATAATTTCACAATTTCAGGATAATTGGTTTTGTTACAATTTAATTTAATACGATTTTTATTTAACAGCGCCATCTATCGGTGGAAAACTTCTAATCGGCAATTACAACGAAACCATTAAACCTGAAATTGTGAATATGTTTTCGCTGCAACTACAATGGCTATATTTAATATTTTTGACGAATTCGTGCCTTAAAGTGCAATACTTTTTTGCGTTCTGTGTAAAAAAAACATTGTATGGGTCGGAACATCCTTAAGGCATTTTATTAGAATTCCGTGCTTCGAATCAGCAGGTCTATTCCTAGCATTCAGTAATCAGGAATCAGGAATCCTGAGTCTAGAAAACCGCTTGTATAGCGATTTTCATAGCGAGTTTTTCTACGGAAAACCTTGATTGATTAAAATAACTATGCTCCGGAATATTTTCCTCAAGAAAATTGCTTTGAATACCGCTACAAAAGCGATTTTCTAGACTCAGGATTCCTGATTCCTGATTACGAAATGCCAGGAATAGACCTGCTGGAATCTTTTAGGCGAGAAAAATGCTTTTATATCAAATATTCGGGGTTTATTTTTTTCGAGGAAATCGCTTTAACAATCTCTATAAAAGTTTTTTTCTCGACTGAAATATTTCTGATTCCTGTGCACGGAATCCCAAGAGTAGACCTACCTACGTGCTCGATGATGAAGGAAAAGACAACTAAGCGGTTACAACCTTTATATTATAAAGAATTTCAGAAATCTTTCAAAATGTTTTAAACTTATTGTATTGAACTTGCACAGATGGCAATACCAAACCTACGGTAATGATATTATACACAAGCTCAACACATTTTACGGTAAATATTGCTTGAGAATATTGAACAGAAAGGTAAAACAAGAACTTTTTTCATTGCAGCTTCAACCATTTTTCATACAACGTAATGGTCTAACCTACCACCTCGTACAGCTCATGGTGTAGGGGCTGGAGTACTTGCCTTTCATGCAAGAGATGTTTGGTTTCAAATCCTCGCTCGGATCATGGCCCACTGTCTTTCTCTTTCCGAGTTAGATAAGTGCATTTCGTTACGAAGGCAGCTGTAAAACCCATGTAAAACCCTACTAGGTGGTTGGGTTAAGCCCGCCCGGGTTGGTACCGTCGCATTGGATGAAACTATGGCTGAAACGCCAATGAGAAATTGTCTCCCTGTCTACTCTGTTTTCTATCCAGTTCAGTATAGCATTGCTCATAAAGGGAAGTCTCATAAAGGATGGCACCTAATTCCTTCTGGAATGTGATGTTTTGGAATAGTATCGTGACGGTATTTGAGTGGTATTAGCCACCCATGTCAGGTTCCATAAAAAAAAGTAAGGTTACCCTACCCCTTCCTATAGTTTTACGTGGAATCCTAACTATGAACGATAAATCCCTTAGACGCCTCTTACGACGTGCACGGGAAGAGATTCAGTTTTACACAGCACATTGACGTATTTGTATTAACGTACTCATCCAAGTTAACCGTATTTTAACCATTATTTTTTCCAGTTACATCTGCGATTATTTTGTGAATAGAATTAGGTTATTTTTTGATCGCATTCGTGGAATAAATGTACTTATTACTTAACTTATAACCGTTCACTGAATTCCGTTACTGCAATCATAGCTAAAGCTCTCAGCTTACTTAACATGCTTCGAACGGAGTAAGTCAATAGTGGAGTAAGTAAGTGCATCGTTGAGATATGTATTGTTGAAGTCAAATTACCATCTGAATACTTTTTACTACGATTTCAAACTAATGCCATTGGGACATAAAAGTTATCAAGTGCTCTGACCTCGAGGTATATCAATATTGAAGTGAGTGCGGTCAAGAGTGATCTAGAACGAAAAAAAAGTATTCAACCAAAGATTTGTTCAGTTTTTGTATTGCTAGGCAAGTATGTATTGATACTTTCATGCTTCGTCATTTGCATCCATTTACCTTATATATATATACTAATATAATAAAGCTGAAGAGTTTGTTTGTTTTTTTGTTTGAACGCCCTAATCTCTGGAACTACCAGTCAGGTTTGAAAACATATTTTTACATTCGATAGCCTAATTCTTAAGGAAGGCTTTAAGCTATTGAACATCACGTAACGACCCTTATGAGCCGAACAAAAAGAAAAATAGTCAGAGGGCGCGGAGCGAAAACGAAATCATAGCGCGGCGAGGGCCGTGACGGCGGTGGCCACCCGACGAGGACCGAGTATTGCCGAATCGAGCCGAAGCGCGAGCGCGCGAAACGGTGACCAGTGTTGCCGATAACCACTCCTCCAATTCCCCGAAAACGTTCTTAGGATTCCCGGAATTCCGTAAAAATCCGGAATGGGAGCCAAATTTTCATCGAAAATTTCGAATGACCAAAAAAAAAGTTCGTGCAGTCAACGGCCGTCCGAACAACTTTCGGGAGAAGATGAAATCCAAAGTTGCCCCGATTGCTTTAATGTTCGATATATCTTTCGAATGAGCAAAGAAAAAAAGGTAAATAAAAAGACCAAAAAACTAAATTCCCCACGGATTGGCCAATTCCCCGCAAATTTCCCAACGCTTGCATTCCCCACCATTTTCCCCGAATTACCTCAAATTTCCCGTGATTCGGGGAGCCATCGGCAATGCTGCCGAACGAATGTCTCGCCGCGATGCCCGCGCGCCGCCTCAGTCAAGACGCCAAGTGGCGCTCCGTGGTCGTGTGGTGCACGGATTAGTATGAGATTTTTTACGTAAATTATTTGTATTCTTTCTACCAACCCGCGCGGTATGCTAACTTCGCGACAGCCGTTCCTAGCTACACGCATTTGTTTGGGCTCTTTAGGTCGATTGTTTAAACGCGTATTGTTAAGATATTACGGTTTCAGTTGAATGGTTTCTTATTTTTTGTTTGGTAGATTAGTAGGTACTAAGCCAAGCGCGGCATTTCGAACTTTCACGGGGGATACGAAACCCATGCCGGCCGGCCAGGTGCTGTTTCACCCCATGTTTCAACGACCCCGGGGGACTTTGGGGGAAATATATCGGTATGGAGTCGATTCCATAGTTTACCGACCCTATAAAAGGATCAAAAGGATCGGATGGTTTTTATTTTTAAGTGTCAGCTGGGAATGGGTGCATTGCCTGCCTGTTCTGCGTTGAGCAATTGTAGAAAGGGGACGGAGGGACAGCGTTATGATGATCAGTCGAGCACTGTTTGGCCGGCAAGGTGCTTCTTCACACAATGTTGAACAAATCTGATTACAACGATGCAATTTATATGTCACTATGAAGGGGGTGATATAAGGGATGACAATTTGTATGGTTCATCCATTATTGATGCTACATAATTGTACCTACGTATAGCTCGATTTATTTCCGCAATTTTAGGTCTACTAACCATCATGCTAAATTACCAGAGATGTGACCAGTAGTATGAAATTCTTATAATATGAGAACCAATTACCCGATTTAGATGAGGATGTATCTCAGTCTTAACATCACGCTAACTTACCAGAGGAGTGAGAAAAGAGGGTTACATATTTATAACAAAATAAGTGGACTGCTCCTGCATGTGGAAATTGGCAGAGTACATCACTCTTAATCACGAGAGGGGTAACTGGTGCGATTAAAGGCTCATAACTTACGAACTACTCACTCGATTAATATGTGGATTGCATCTACGTCCAGGACCTATGGGCGCGGTCGGGGTTTGGATGGGTGGCCGTTTTCGATGTTAAGGCTGGTTGTAGTACGGATTCCACGTAAAAAAATTGCTCCCCTTTCTTACTAACTAGGTTGTAAGGTTAATCCCACCCGAGTTGTTACGTACCATCGCACTTAATGATAGATGGTCGAAGCGGCAGTAAAAAATGTCCGTGTTTTCCGTCCATGGCAATGTGTAGTAGTGCCAGTGCAGGATCGTCGCAGCGCGGCGACAAATGCTTTTAAAAAACAATTAATTAATTGGCCCCAATGTTTTGCAATATATTCAAGTACATTCCTTCCACTGAATTTCTAAATGGGAGTATTTGGATGTTTTCTTATTTAATTATGCCACATCGGCTTAACGGATTTCGATCCAGTTTTTTTTGGTATATACATTGTTTAATCTTCTGTTAGTAAAGTAGTTGGACTAGCTTTTTGGGCCAGCCCTTTGGGTTACAGCCTGACATCAGTCCAAAACGACATTGACCCGAGCGGAGCCGGGTACCTCAGCTAGTCATATATATTTTTGGTCACCATAACTACTTTTTCAGGCGCTTTATCTAAGTAACGCAACCACTTGGAACAGGCAGACTGACACATTTAGCTTCAGAGGGTTGTACTTTATCCCGTGAACCCAGTTTCAGCAATTTACGTTATCGTTACCATTTTTGTCGCGACCTCCTAGTCTATAGGTATCTTGAAATCAGATAAGAAAGTGCAGAGTATAAACGCTGTAAGTAGGTATGTATTTCTGTTCCGGAAACGGGCGTATTACAATCGTCCAAGCGGCGAAACCTTTTCTCGATCGCAATCAAACGCGGGCTCAAGGTAACATTCATGGAAGCTGCAAAATTGAAGATTCCTCCGAACAATGCTCGGGCCAAGGTCTCCTAACAATGGATATTTTTAGACAAATTGAAGGTCCCATCGTTTGATTTGTGGTGGAATAGGATTGTGCGATAATCTTCACATCTCCCGACGCAGGATAATGGCAGGAGGTAGGCAGAAGTCGTCGGTAGATGGCACAGAAGGGAAAAGGAAGGAGATGTGTCCGCATGGACTGTGTTGTGCATATAATCATATGGGAAGCCGGCTGCGCATCGTGTGCCGCACGGTTCAAGCATCGTCATCACAGAACATTTAATATTGATCGCCATCGCGCTAACATGCGTTTGCCAAGTCATACCCCACCCTAACCCATACGTCTCCGACATGTTTGCTTGTGGCATGTTAGTTATAGAAAATTGGAGACAGCGGGCCCTATAGTAGGCGCGCTAGATAGCACATCTTCTTCCTTTTTTTGATCTGAGGTAGATGGGAATTTTAAGTTTGAGTGATTCCAAATGGCTTGTAGATGTGCCCGGTTGCCTGTGATAGCCAAATTATATAACGTTTGTTTTCTGTTCTCGAGAAGGCGCATGTGCGAAAATCGGACAATTCAGCTATTCGTTGAAAAAGACTGGCATAACCTACGATTTTGGTGCAGACGCCAATAATGTTTTTTTTATACAACGACATGGATGGCTATTACCACACAACTACCGTTATGATATTAACCCAATGCACCGCATTCCCGACGGAATTAGCCGCCATGCCAGGACCTTCCTTTTATGAGCACGCCTACATTAAACTGGACGGAAAACACAGACAATTTTTCATTGCCGCTTCGACCATCTTTTTCATCCAATGCAATGGTACCAACCCGGGCGGGCTTAAACCCTACCACCTAGAAGGGGAAGGGAACCTACAGTTTTACATGTATACCGAACCATGGCGCAGCTCGCATTCGTGAAGAAATGCACTTATCGAACTCGGAAAGAGAACGACAGTGGTGCACGTCGGTATTGAACCCTGGCCTCTGGTACGCTAGGCCAGTCCCCGTGCCACTAGGCTACGAGCCGCTCAAAAACGGTTGGAAAACACGGACCTTTTTTCATTGCCGTTTTAACCATCTTTTCATCCAATGCGAGGTTAGCAACCCGGGCGGGCTTAAACCCTACCACCTAGTAGGGGAAGGGGACCTAAAGTTTTACATGGATTCCGAACTATGGAACAGCTCGCAATCGTGGCGAAATGGACTTATCCAACTCGGAAAGAGAAAGAAATTTGTGCATTGAACCCATAACCTCTCGTATGAAGGGCAAGTCGTCTAGCCCGTAGACCACGAGCTGAACAATTCTTCCTCATTGACTTGGTCAACGTGCCATGCATGTACCGGGTGGAAGCTAAGGATACTATCTGGTTTCCCATAGACATCTGTGAGAAACTCTAAGAAAGCTGTATTCATAACTGTTAAGGTGGCCCTTCCCGGCGGGACTAACTCATTCGTGGGCCCGGTACAAAACCATGCTATTGTGCTCTGGGACCTTCTTTGTTTAAAAAAAAAGAAAGAGGTGGATGCAACATGTCCACAAAGCAGACAATGCGTGTAGTGTTTGATTTAGTAAGATTTACGAAAATTTTAATTACAAAGCGGTCGTGATTTTCTTTTAGCTATAAGTCGTATATCTAAAAGAAAATCACGACCGCTACAGCCAAAAATCAAACAAAAACCAAATTGATTATAAATCTTCATGAAACTCCAAAGTTATTGTATAAAACGGGCAAAAAATTCGAACTTTCGGCCTTATAACTTAGAAACAAAACACAATTTTACAATGCCAATGTTCATCGGACATCTAGTTCGATCAAATGAAGCTAATTTAAGCAAAATTTGGATCTCTGACAAGAAATATGGGCATGATCTTCTCTTTCCACGTTCTTATGGGGAGTTGAGCCTTAAAGCAAAATAAAACAAACAAATGCATTTGCTACACAGATTTAATACAATTTCGCCGTAACTACAGAAATAAGTAACATGTCATGCATTCAGGAGATCATGAGCTCGGGTAACTCGTCAAACCGTTGAGAAGCGTTTACATGTGTTAACATTACATTAACATTTTACCGTTACAATATTCTGGCAGATATTTCAAAATTCAAAGCAGGCCATTTGATACCTAGTCAATCTGTTAAAAATAGCGAATTCTGGTTTATTTTATTATTTATTAAAAATATATACGTGAGAATACCGCTCATTTGCATAGGTCACGATTTTTCTCGCAAGGAACTTTCATTTCCATAAAATGAAACAGTTACATTAGTGCGTTTTTAAAATATATTTACTACATTAAAAAAAATCTCCCCGTTTGTTACACCTATGGATACCTGTCAAATTCACACCACAACACAACTTTTTTTACGACTACACAAAATTGCCTTCGCAACTAACCTAATTGTGCATAAACAAATTTAACATCGAGCAAATTGGCATCTCTGTATGGCTACACTAAATTTGGGTCTCTAGCTACGATATAATTTCTTGCGGTAACTCCTGCTTAAAAATATATATCCATTTGTTTAGGAAAATATTATGCACAATATACAAAACACAGTTGGTTCTCTCCTAAACTTTACATCGTCGTAAGCTCTCGGTTACGTCATGGAAATAGCTGAAGGGTGTCTTGGAAAAATTTAAGGTGACTCTTTCGAGGAAACTGAACCGAAATTCAATACGAGATGCAAGTTGTAAGAAAACCACCAAATGGCAAACCGTACTTTCATTGTAAGCGATATTTTTGTGTTGCCTGAAACAATTAAGGGCTTCGCACACGATACGTAGTAGTCGGCGGCGACACTAACGCGCGAGTGTCATGACAGGTTTCAATGTATTGTGTGCAAGCGCCATTATTTATGAATTCTTATCACACACAACACAAGGCCATATACCTGGTAAATGTAGTCTGCAATAGCTTTGAAAGAATCATTCGGATTTAAATAAATAAAATAATTGCACAAATTATAATTAAATTTGCTCAAAAGCTTTAATTCGACACGAAATTAGTCTGTCCCAAAACAGATTGAGCCGGTGATCTAAATTTAGACCCATAATATTTAGGTACACATATCCCACTTTAATACACAAATCTATGCTTTGTACACACTTCCTACCACATTAAAAAATATATATATATACGTACACTTTGTACATGCACACTTCCTCGTAGCTACCAAGCAACAATATCAAATTTAATATCAATTTTGGCAAATCACACATAAGTGGTGCGCTCTATTTCTACATGAACGTTATGACGGCCAAGGCATTTTTTATGACCGCCAGGGAATACCATATGACGCCAGGGCATACCATATGACCACCCGGTAATACTATATGCCCACCAGGGCATACTATATGACCGCCAGAGCATGGAACAAAATCATTCAAGTAATCGCATTCCCTATATTTCTGAATAATGACCAACTGAGGACCTTGTCAATTACCAGATTTAGTGTGGTAAACCTAATGTATTTGAATTGTAATTGATTTTAGGTATTAAAATTTTAATAGCACTTTCAGATTTCTCAAATGAATACAGAGGTTATTGATGCACAAAATAAATAATATTAATATAAATTTCTTATATTTTCTCTAATGGATTAGTGTTCCATGCACTGATGTCATGTAATGTCACAGTATACATTAATTCCCAAGCATTTTATAATTACATAGTATAATATTACATTGTAATTTCAAGCAACCACAAATACCTAATCTAGGTGTAAAGTTTACATTGAGCTGGGTGTACGTAAAGTGCCTACACATGGAATGACAAGAATGATTAAAAATAATTAATTTCAGCTAAATTTATCAAATAAGCATTCACACTTTCACAAAATACAATCTTAATATTTTCACAATTCATTAACACATAAGTATAACTAACCTTAATGGATTATGAGTAATTCTCTCATGAATGGATTCACATTTCTTCATATTTGGTAAATTTTAAGACATCTTACATACATTTCGGGCCGCTTCACACAAGTTTTTTACTAGAATCTGCACAACACATTCCTATGTTTTATATGTCTTGGCTGTTTTGTAAACGACCGGAAAAACGTGGATGCTAAAAACGCTCCTGTGAAGCTGCCCTTACTGTACATTCAAAGTAATACCACAAGAAAATTGTTTATTCTTGAAACAACAATACCACAATCACAATTGTTTTTCAATCTTTATAACTAATAATATGAAAAGAACTTGTTCAATTCCAAGTACAAAACATCGGGTTCTACAATTACAAGGTTACATAATATGCCTTGCGATTAATGTAAATGTAAATTCTATAAATCTTAGAGTTTCAGAATGATAACAAATTAGTTTTTCCTATATTCCGCTATTTTAATGGTACAATAAAATATACATATAATAAATGCAAGCATGGGCCAGTAGGAATGTAAAAAGATAAGAGATTATTGGCAAAGTTTTTTATGATTTGAAAAAAAAAACATCACATTAATATTCTTATTTTTCATACATGCATTAAAAATAAAATTTTTGTAGATTTTGTGTAACTGAGCTCAAGGAACAACCTCAGCTTTATGTATAATTTTTAATTCAATTGATTAATATACTCCAAAATGCAGTTAAAAATCGACTTTGATTAAAATCAATCAAATAATGTACAAAAAAGCATATTCAGTAATTTCAATAAAAGATCAAGATCAAAGAATAATTACGTCTTGTATTACACCATTAGCATTTAAAAATAATGACCTAGATACCAATAAAAAAATTTGCATATTTTCAATTGTAAAATAAAATAAATTTATTATTTATAACTACTTACTAAAATGCAATACAATGTGCTATGTATGCTCACAAATACACCACAAGTGAGAAGTTACAAGTATGCTCCCATCGACAAACGGTAGGCAGTGAGAGATGGGAGGCGGTTACAGTCGGTGAGAACTAGTCAGAGGTGGTGTGTGGTCAGAGGTTGTGAGAACTGGTAAGAAATGTTTATCGGTGCAGTCAATTCATGAAATGAGAGAGAAACGTTTTCACCAAAAGCTGTCATCAGCTTTGCAGAAAAAAAAAACTTCTTTTATTTTTCATGCCAGGTGACAGTAATTTGGTTAATTTTTATTCGTGTTTAATCTGTGAATAGATCCCCAAAAATTGTGATTGAGTGTGAGTGGTAGTGAGATTCAGTTACGTTGATGATTGTGAGATGTGGTTAGTAAGGTCTCAGGTTGTGACTAGTGGTAAGTGATCAGGGATCGTTGGAATCTTAATGTGGGTCCACACATACTTCCCAGCCCAGGTACCTCCGTACCGCTACACCACTTTGATCCAAAAACGCTAGTTTGGAGGCCTCTTAGATGGCGTCAGCAATCGGGTCAGAGGCCAGTTTAGGTGGTAGGGACTGCCACATGTGGCTGCTTATTTATGAATAGTAACACTAATATTACATATTAAGCTACTTGTGTAATTTGTTTCATAAACTGTCTAATAAAGAAATTTTAATTTGAATTTGAATTTGAGGTACGGTACGGCATGCTGGGAGGCATGTGTTGACCCCCTATTACTGGGCAGAGGTTGTGAAAGTGGTGGGCAATACCACCCATTTTACCCCTCTCTGGATCCGCATCTCTGCTGGTAAGCCATGAGAGGTTGAGAGGTTTTAAGCGGTAAGAGATTGTGAGAGGCGGTGAGCGGTCAGAGGTGAGTGGTAGTGACTGGTGCGAGGTTGGAGAAATGGTGAGGGGTTCGAGGTTCTGAGAAGAAAGTGATGTTAGAAGTTGGCGAGCGCTGGTGCTTACAGTCGGCTCTCAGTCTTGCTGGAGGTGCGTCGGGTGCGCGGTGGGGGGGGCGCGGGGTGTGGAGGTGGGGGCTCCCCCCACGCCGCCGCTCCGCTGAGTAGAAACTTCTTCACGTTGTACTCCATGCGAGCCAGCTCCTCTGCGCTCACCTAACCAACACATTAATGCATTTCCATCAGTAGTTCACCCAACAAATTTTTGGAATATAAATTATGTTGTATGCTGAAAAATGCCTATAATTTATGCTATCAACTAAAGGAGAATGCTTTTTCGTACAAACATCACAAGCCCAGGGTCAATATTTTTTGTCATAATTGTAATATTGGCTTTTCATAATATTTTTTTGTAATAAGTATACATATTTCGTACAAGCTGAAAAACACATAATTTCCGCTTAGACCATCGTTCATTCAATCCATTAGTACCCACCTGAGTGGGCTTAACCTTACCACCTATTATGTACGGAAGGGAACTACAGTTTTCACAAATCCCTTCGTCGCCTTTTTAATTTTGTTATTGACTGCTAAAAATAAATAGGCCTATGTATCTACACTATAATACAAATGTACAATGGTCAGTTTGGCAACATATATCATAATATCAGTGTGAAATGTGTCAGATAAATTTTACCTTCCTTTCCAACGGATGATGAACCATCTCCGGCGTGTTTTGCTTCGCCGGCTTTTCCTTGTCTGTCGTCCGAGGCAGAGCGTCGCACTCCACGGGAAACACCGTCTCCTTCACGATAGTGTTGGAGAGAATCTGAATGTTCGCATTGGCGATCCCGGTGACGCAAGCGTTCACCTCGTGCGAGTACTTGGTGACAGGGTGGGGCATCTTGTGAGCGACGTCCGCCGGTTTGCTCTTGCTGTCGCGCCGTCGCGACGCGTAGGCCAGCTCGCCGGGGTCTGTCGTCGGGCTGAGGTTCCGCTGCTCCAGGTTCTGTTGCACCCACTCGGCCACCCGGATGAGTTGCTGTTTCTGGAGTACCGCCGCGCTGTCGTCGCTGGACAGCGAGCTCGTGCTCTGCTCGGCGACGACCGCCTTCTTCGCCTCCGTCACTTTCAACTGTGTCTGCGTCACGTTCGGGTAGACGTTGATACTCGGCGGTTTGACTTGCATGTTCGTTTTTGTGTTATCGTACGCTGTGACCGATAGAGGCGGCAGGTCTTTCGATATTTTCGTGTTCTCGATGCCGTGCAGTTGCGACATATCGATTTTGCGAAGTTGCCGCGCAAATTGGTTCGTGAGCATGCTCTGTTCGTAGACATCAAAGTTGAACATCTTCATGCCTTGGCTGTTGGATGGGTTACCGTTGTCGCTCAGTCCGTTGTGCTTAGTAATATCAGTCTTTCTTTCATTCGGAGCCTCTGTCGTGTCGAAGCTATCTATTGTATTATTTGGCAGAGCAGTCTTGTTGTTATTGATGCTCTCGGGCGGATTGTAGCTGTGAGCTCTCAAAGGCTGTAGCGGAGATGCCGATACATTCATCAACACCGGATTAACGTTGTACATTTCCACGGCGTCTTCCTTCGCACTATCCATGTGGACGTCGACGAGAGTACTCTCTGCAACATTCACTTCGACGTTTGCATTGTTGTCTCTCTTCTCTTCGTCGAGAATCAAATCATCGTCGGCTCGGAGAATGTTGTCGGTGCATCGTGTCTGCCGCGTGTAGAGCACCGGGGGCACGTCAGGCTGAGCGTTGTCAAGGAGAATGTTCTTGGAGCCGGCCTGCACGCGCAAGGAACAGAACCTAGGTCCGGGACCGACGTGCGTGTTGGATCGGTGCGTGCTCGCCGTGGACTTGGCGATTGAGGAGGTTCGACTAATAGCGCCGGCCGAGCAGAAGGAATTCTTTCGCTCATCAATTTCCTTCTTCGCTTCTTTCGTCTCACATACATCAGTAATTTGAGAGTCGTCATTCAATACGTTTATATCGCTGACGTTGCTGCCTAGTGATTTGGTTCGATCGCACAGCCGGTGGTGCGTCGCTGGCTCCATCGTAAAATTATTCTTCATCTGCTGGAGATCTTCGCCGATTTTCTTCACAATTTCCTGCTGAACGGCGGCAGCCAACTTCATCTTATCTTCTGACTTGATCTTGTCATTCAGCAGGTCATTTTCCTTTACCGTCTTCTCTGGCTGAGTCGGCTGCGCTTGCACGGCAGGAGCGATTAGTTGATTTGCACTCACCGGCTCGTGACTGGAATGGGTTGAGCTTTGAGGCAAAGTACTATGCTGAATTGTATTAAGGGGTGCAACACTAGCTGGGATTGCATTTACGAGCGGTACTGGGATCGCATTAACAAGCGGTACATTCGGTTGGCTCAATTTTTGTGGTGCCGCACTCACTGGGACCGTATTTAGAAGTGGGGTATTATGTTGGATGCCGTTCGGGAACAAGTTTGCTTTAACCAAACTCTGTGTTTGCGAAACATTGGGCAACGGTTGCAGGATTAAGGGTCCAACTGAATGGATCACCCTCTCCTCATTGTTGAGTATCCTGGGCACGATAGGGGAGACACTTCTGTTGCTGATGTTCGATTTGAGCGATTTCACATCTCCGTTGCAGTTGAGGCAGAGCGAGTTCTTCATGTCCCCATTGAGGTTGGTCTGCGTCGCGACGGAGTAGTGTGTATCGTCGTACGAGAACAGGTTGCCGTGAGTCTTGTTGCATGAGCACGTGTCGCAGTGCTTGGAGACCGTGTCCTGGAGACTGTCCTCGAGTATCTTGGACATGAGCGAGGCGGAGACGTTGAACTCGTATTCGGTGGAGTCAACCGGCTCCGTCTCGCCGCTCTTGGATGGGGGGCCCGGCTCACATTTCGACATTACGAACTGGGAGACACGCATTTGCGTGTCCACGGGTAACTGTAATAAAAAACATAAACATTACATTCTGATAGATCTGTTAACCCAAAAGGGTGTACGAACACCTTTAGGCATTTTCCCCACATGCAATACTTTGCCTACTTTTGCTGTTTGCAAAAAGGGATGGGATTTTCGCACCAAAATCTCAGCCAACATTAACTGAACGGAACTATAGGGAATAACTATTGTTACATGTTTGTCCTCAAAAAACTCATTTTTGGTTTCTCATTAAAAAAATGTAATAAATGAGTCCTGAATGAGGGTTTTTTTTTAAACTATGTACTTATTTGGTCAATTAATGAACATTTAATGATGTATTTTATGAATGTATTTCAGAATACTTTGTGTGTTTAAAATATATTTAATACTTGGCTGACTACAGTTATGTTGCACTGTGAAAATTTTAGAGCAGAAGTTGTCAATTGACAGGTACAATGTAAAATTCACTCATCCCATTAAACATACTCTAAAACAAGTTGCAGAATAAGTATCAGCACACCTTAGCACCGTCAAATAGTGGAATGTTTGTATGGGGATGATATGACTTTTCGGTTCTGAAAATCGGACCCTTACTACTTACATTATCCAGTTTGTGCGACACGAAATTGTGGGGCTTGCACTGAAGCAGCTGAATTGCTAGGTTCATGTCATTCTTGTACCTCTCCTGAAACAATACATTATAAGCTAAACCGATACATTACAATAAAGCAGCACACACACCTGAAAGGACAGACACATGTTTACTCACATGATAAGTGAAGATAAGTGCCAGCCATATCAATAATTAATATTATGAATAGAATTTACCATAAATACAGGGCAAATTCATTAGTTAATTAAAGGGATAATGTCGGATGATTGAAACAACACACCAATGCTCTCAGTCTCAACTACCGACTAAGATATCCAAACCCTTGAAATTACCTAGTCATTTCCTAATCCAACAGGAAGTGTCTCCGCTGCCTACTACATGATACGAATTTTGCAAATAAATTCATTTTGGAATCCTTTTTAAACTAATCTGTTTAGAATATTTTTACTCAATTTAAAAATACAATTAAAATAAGTACTACAGTTAAGCCGTACTTTAAAAGCATTCTTCCTGAAAAGACTAACTTATTTGCGGGCACGGCACAAAATCGTGCTATTTCACTCTAAAGCATCACTGTCATGCCAGGCCATGCACATAAAAATAAAATAGAATAGTTTAAAAAAAATGACAGTTCCGTGTTCGAAGGAGAGACTAGAAAAAGCGGATCGGAGAGAGTTTTGTTTTTAGAAAATAATTTTGCCAAATAAAGTTCTGGTTCCCGATGATCTGGATTTTCACTGAGCTACGCCACCCCCGAGCACGCCAAGACGTGACATTGGTGGAGTAAATAGACAAAGGACTCGTAAGACTTAGTCTAATATGTTGTTGTGTGATGCCATCGAGTTTGGAACGCGCTACCCTCCGATGCTGGGTGCTGAGCTTCAAAAGCACGCTGGTCCTCGGAGTTCGCTCGGTCGTCTTCGAGTCGGCGGCTGGGAGCGTCTTCAGGCTGGAGTCATGCACTCATCAACCAACCGAAAAAAAATCGGGACGAAGCAAACAGGACGAAGCAAATGTTTAAGGAGCCCGTATGGCTCTAGCTTTCTATCTCAGGCCTATAAAAGATTATGTTTAACTATGTAGAATAATTTATGTTGTGGGTTGTGAAGTTTAAAATAATTCATGTTACAAAGTGACGTATGACAACCTGTCAAACGTCTAGTCTGTCCGGCCAGCGGCCAGTCTCAGAAGACAGCATACAATGATCCATAGAGTTTCAAGTCTTCTGTCACAGAGTTGATAGTAAGTAACGGCCACACAAGGCAATTACTTCATAGGTCTGTAAGGAGTCATAGAGTATAGAGTATATATTATAAATTGTTACTAGCTTCTTGCGAGCAGATCTAGTGATCGTTTTCTATAAATATAAATGTCTGTCTGCTCGACTGTCAGGTCAAGGATTCTGACTGAGATTTTGACGAGGTTTTACTCGGTCAAACTGTGTTCACAAATGAATATGGGACACAGGGCCCCACTCGGGCAGTTCTTGAAATTAGTTAGCAAATACTCCTCGAAGTTTTGGGACCTCAGAACTAAACTTGGTGGAACATAAACTAATTTGTAAAGATAGGGAAGGGTGTCATGCCAGGCCATGCACATAAAAATAAAATAGAATAGTTTAAAAAAAATGACAGTTCCGTGTTCGAAGGAGAGACTAGAAAAAGCGGATCGGAGAGAGTTTTGTTTTTAGAAAATAATTTTGCCAAATAAAGTTCTGGTTCCCGATGATCTGGATTTTCACTGAGCTACGCCACCCCCGAGCACGCCAAGACGTGACATTCACCTACCACTCTTCCATCTACTTATACTCTGGCTCAAATAAAAAGACAGGCTCAATAATGAGGAGCTTATAACTTAGATACTAAACACAATTTGTTAAAGCCAATGGTCATCAGTTTTAGTTCAGTCTACAGTCACGTCCCTTATGTCAATATTACATTCACAGGAGTGAATATGAGCAATTCGGAACGGTCGTGTACCCGTATATTGCTGCAATGTCTGCAATATACGCATTTTAGGAACAGATCGCTAGATGACAAGCTTGATTAAATTAGGATTTTTTTTAGTTTAATTTTAGATCTCCGATAAGAAATGTTTGCATGATCTTCTTTCCACGTTTGTATGGGGAGTTGAGCTGGAAGGCCAGGCTTAATGTGCCTCTAAAGCTAGCGCGTGTACTCTACATGACCTTTTCTACTTCCGATCACTCACATTCTCCTTGTTCAGCTGCGTGACAGTGTGCTTGGAGTGTGCGAGACGCACGGACAGCGTGGCGATGTCCTTCGTGAGCTGCGCCTTCTCGCCCTTCATGCGGTCAACCAGCTGCAGGAGCTTGTCTTCCAGCACCTGGTTGAGTTTCTGCACGCGCTTATGCGAATCGTAAAGCCTGGATAGAGGATACATTTTTCAGGAAAATTCAATAACAATTTAAAAATAACTTGTCTACCACTTTCCCTTGTAGAGCTATGGTCGATTCATTAGTCATACAGATTGAATTTTGTGACCTCTCCCGCACGATTACATGAGTGCAAAGGTTACAATGGATTAAAGTGTATTTTATGAAAATGTATGCCACTCGGCCCTGCAACCCTTGGGTGACAACATTTAATTAAATATCATATATCTATGGGTTAGCTGGACATAACGATCCAGAAAACTTATGGAATACCAGTGCAAAATCCGATACTTAATCATCATGTCATAATTTATCTAACACTCACGCTACTCTTAGGGCTCTGAAGCACTCCTAACGATGCCTCAATCATCGGAATACCTTTTTTAGAATATACTTATATTCATATTTGCCAGGTAGGACTACGACATCAAGTGCGTCGGCGGAAAGCAGTGGTTCCATACTGCTGAGGGCCGGGAGCACTGGAGTAAAATTGGAGAGGCGTATATCACGCAGTGGAGACAATTCACTGACTGTCGGACATATAAAAAAAATCCAAGACAAAACTGAATGACAGCACACCTCTCGTACTTTTCCCGCCACGTGTCGGCTTGCTCTTGCAATTGCGCGGCACGAGCAGCGCCCGCCTCTAGCCGCGCCTCCAGCGACACGATGTGCGCATCGCGTTCACCCACATGCCGCCTCAGGTGCTCCCACTCGCGTGCCGCCTCCACCCCGCCGCACTCCTCCACACAACCCAAACAGACAGCTTATGGCTACGGCAAAGCTAGGTTATGCCTATGGTAGGTCCACTAAAATTGGATTGTCACTGCATCGTCGTAAGAAAACTGAGCTCAGAATCCATACATGACGGCAAGATAAACATAGATTTTTTAAATAGTAAATATCTCCACTGAATTTTGAACTGTTAACATATCAAATTGGCAAAATTCAACTGTTCTCCTGTCTTATCAATAGTTTACAAGTCATAGATCGGCACACACACCAACGTCAGCCCTTGGAGTTTTGTGATGGAGCGAGATTTAAAAATCTTTGAAAAAAATTTTGGTTACAGAGGCTCCCAGGTTCATCGCCTAAAGCGGCCGCTCTATTCCCCATATAGTAAGACTGGTTCTGAGACATACAGACAATGAAGTATCATATCTAACAAATTCCTTCTTACCTTATTGTATGTAATGACATTGTACATCAAACAAGATTGAAGTGGCTAGGAAATCAGTGCTGAATACTTTAGAAAGTAAATTTTTTACAACGTTCTTATGAAAACACGACAAAACTACGCAAAGAAGTAACAGGTTGCTGCAGGGACTCATCGGACTAACTGGTAATAATAATACAAAATAAAAGCATTTAACGTTCACAACCATCAATCAGGGATACTAGTTATGCTGGTGACTAATTCGTAACAGTTATTGAGTGCATAATCAAGACAGCAACCAAGTGCAGCATTATATCCGATAATATGAATAGAGAGAATGCTTCGAAGTGATCTGACCAGACAGGCAATAGGTAATTGGATATTACGATAGGCTAACCCCTGCAGTATATACAGTGAAAGAGACAATTACCTGACAGGGTAAGGGTTCGGTTTCCTCATCCATGCCGATTCACTTGCAATTTTGATCAGCCAGTCTAGCAGACGAGATGTTGCAGTCACATCGCCGAGCTGTTTCCGAGGCGCAAAGCGCACGGACCTCACATATTAACGCTGCTTTGGAATATATGTCGGCGTTATCGCGTCAAAAACTCGGAATAAAATCGGTTTTCTCATCCGAACCTCCAATCAATTGTTATTGGGAATTTTCTATTTCCCAGAAGAATTGATCGAGATGACAGCTTTCCCAGTGTCTGACGCGTCAATCGAAAACGTTGCCAGATGTAAAATGTCTGCTACGCCTATACCATAAACTAGCCAACCGTATATTTATTGCCTACATTTCAAAGTTACAAATATTTTATTTAGGAAAAAACCGAAACCGTATGTAAGTAGGATTTAGAATTATTGTTGCATTGAAAAAGAAAGAATAATCTCATTCTATGACTGTTATACGATTTATCCGAGATGATATGACTACAGTAAACGATTACTTTTCGTAGTAGCCTTTTAGAACTGGACATAGATTACTAAATATTACAACTATTGTCATTATTTATAAGCACAACACACCGCTGTTTCTAAGGATTTGGATGTCATGCTAGCCAGGTACTTTCCTTTATAATGAGAACGGCTCCATCGAACTGAATGGAAAACACATACAATTCATCGCGAGGCGTTTTACCATGATAAATTAACTCGCTAGGTGAATAGGCAAGTAAGTGATTAAATGAGACGTTTAGTGGCATTTCGTACTATGTTAACTAATAAAATTCAGTTCACTAGGCCGGATAACACGTCGTCTGATTGTCAGCATAGCACGAAATGTAACTAAACTTCAGATTTAATGCCTCACTTGCTTGTTCACCCGGCTCGCCTGGTCCCATTTGGTTGGGACCTCCTATTAGATGGCAAAGAGAATTTCAGTTCTATATGGGTTCTGAACCACTGCCCCATCTTATTTGTTATTTTATTTTATTTATTTATATCTATAATCATACACAATTCAGTATTCACATTTAACTATATCTAAGTGGATTAATACCATTCCGATAGACCGTTTGGCCCGTGGTGAAATGGTTTGCTAGAGATGGCGTCTTCTGTATATTATGTATGAAATAAGTAATATAAAAGTAAAATATTCGATTATAAATATACAAATAAAGAGTAAACTAAGTAACGTTAAATAAGTATTTTGATAGTGTAAGTCGAGGTGTTAGTGTAATTATGTGTTTTTATTGTAATATAAAAGTAAGGGCTTGTTCACACTCTTGTCTCCCTGCATCAATTAGCTATCAATGGATTGTTAAAATGGAGTGTTAAAGTCTTATCGCAAGTTATAAGACTTTAACACTCACTACCTACTTACCTGATTTATGTGCGTATTTTATCAATGTATAGCATCTCTGGGAGCAGTCAGGTTCGAGATGGGTTACTGTTTTCGATGTTGAGGCTGGCTGTGGGTTGGAGTCCACGCAAAACTTACCTACGTTACACGTTACTTACTAGGTAATCAATGTAGCAGTGAAAGTGCAGAAAGGTTCTGGCGGCAAATGTTTTTTTTTAAATAGCCACCAAATGTCAACTAAGCTCTAAATGGGAATTATTGGATGTTTCTCATTAAATCATGATATTTCGGCTCGAACGATCTTGATTAAATTTGGTACATGGATACATTGTCCTGGACCAGTTTGACCCTATTTTGGACAAGTCATGTAGGCTAATTTTAATCCATGAGAAATTTTTGGCCGACACTAACCCGAGCGAAGCCGGGTACCGCAGCTAGTAATACTATAAAGCAATCTTTTTCTGAGTGCCTAATTACTGCAGATATAGCACATTTTTTAAGTTACCTACTTACGTAATATTGGGAATCTAAAACATCAAGCAAAAAATTACAGTTTTCACACACTTTCATACATTGTCATGCAAGAAGCAGTTCCAAATTGAAAGTACAGTATTATTAAGGTATTTACGCGCACCCTTTTATAAAGACTGCTATATTGAATATCCCTCTCGATTCCATGCTATGACAATATATACATAACTTAGCATAAACCCACTTCATGCTAAACTATAAATTGCAGCTTTAAATCATAACTTTACCAGGACAAGACGCTTGCGTGGTTTGAGACCTGCACATTAAAAAGAAAGCTGGTATTAACGTATTAAATTACGTTGTTCAAGATTAGTAAATTACGTGGACCTATATTTGCGGCTTAGTCATGAGACCATCAAAAACCATCAGCAAAATTATTTGGAACTATCAGAGTTCGTCGAATCACAAACACATCGAGCGACGTAGCACGGGCGAACGACAGCCGTCTGACGAAAATCTATTTCGAGAACGTGGCGTGCTCCAGCATAACGCAGACGAAGGCGCACCACCGCGCCGCCGACCCCTCTTTGTGTTATAAAAAGCTCTCAGTGCACGGCCATTTGTGAAACTTTCCATTCGCGCACTTATTTCGCATCTATTCCCAATATGGGAGTTAATTTTAGTCGGCCGAGCGGGACGGAGCCGTCGTCCAGTACGCATTGTTCCTCCGGTGGGAACGGAAGTGCACGTGATGAAATAAGAGACAATATGGATAAAGAAAACGAGAAGGAGGAAGAGTTCTTTGAAACGCAAGATGAGGCCGTGCCAAGGTCACACGAGGATGAGATGATTGAGTTTAAGAAGGAGCTAGCAATCAAAAGGGAGCAACGCAGGACGATCATCGCGAAACACACAAAGGAGAAGGAGAATTTGCGAAATTCTCTCGAGTTACAGATAAAGACGAATCAAACGATAAACGATGAAAACAAAGTGTTGAAAGAACTATTGCAGCTTCATAATATTAGTGTGCCATCCTCATCTAACACCGAGATCCCTGGATTAATGGGGCCGGTGGCAATTCTATTCGAAGATTTGGAGCGCTTCAAGTCACAAAACAAAAAACTGCGTCTAGATCTAACCGAAACAAATGTATCCTTGCAGTCGGCGAACACGGATATCGTCAATATGCAGAGCCAAAACGTGGAAGCCATGAAGCAAATCAGTGCGTTGAAAGAAGTGGTGGCTGTGACGAAGACAATGATGAAGATAAGGGAGTCTCAGTTGATTGAGGTGAGGATATTTTCAAATTCCAAATTTATACCTGTGACGAGCAAACATGAATAATGTTGATTTAACGCACCTTACAATATTCTCTTCCAACTTATTGGAAAAATGACTAAGGGTTATGTTAAGTTAATGCAAAAGCCCTAGATGAATTTTCCTCTTTAGGAGAATTTCAAATTATAGGGACAAAGCAGGTGGCGGCATTGGCAGATGACGGTCCTAACGCTTCCTTGATTTGGTCGATTCTACACACATATCACATTAGTTCTCTTGATGTTTCATAAGAATCAACAATATTGAATTTCAATACCAACCCAAAATTATTTTTCCAGCTAAAAGCTAAACTATCGGAGATAGAGACGTCTCTTGCCGACCGGGAGGCAAGCCTGCTGTCCACGGACCTTCGCGCGGAGTACGAGCGACAGCTGCAGAACATACGCACTCTGCGTACTCTGTACGAAGAGCGTGCCCGTCTAGCTGAGGTTACCAGGCTACAGCTGCTTCGAGAGCTTGAAGAACAGAAGTCGCTTGCAGCAGTGGAGACATCCAAGTTAGCTAAAGAGCATTCTAGTCTAGTGGAGGGCCGCGATCTCGGGTGGCCTAATTTGATCGTTGATAACGACCCATGAAAAAAGATTATAGCTTTAAAATACATCACCTCAGTTAAGTAGAATTAAACGCGACCGGGTTCTGGGTAATCGTGTGCATGTAACACCGTTTGCCCCCTTTTTTATTTATTAGTGGTAGGTAAATCCCGTCCATGTTAGTACCATTCGGGATCTACTGTAGTTTAAAGAATAATGCATTCAATCGCAAGACATTATTTGGAAATGTAAATTTAACTGTTTTACATATTGGCCAAATTGTTTAGATATATATATATATATAATGCCAGCTGTTACGAGCTTGACTCTCTTTGCAGCTTATATCAATGATCTACGTAAATTACATACTGGGTAGATTCTGTTGTTTACCCAATCGGAACATCATGTACGCATATTTATATCTTAACAAATTAAAATAGTTTGAGGAGTATTGAGCGCTGTTTTATCTCTACGTCTCGAAAGAACACGTGAAATTCGGAATGATAACGAGTGCGTCTATTTTCGTGCTTCGAACTTCACAGAGACGCTACTGACGGACGTCGGCGCATTATTAAACCAAGGTTTTTTGCCAAGCGCTTGACCAATATCTTACGTTACAAATTAGGTTTACAAAATAGGAATATTGACCTAATTATGATCTATTTTTCTGGTTAAAGGTGCATCAAGTATTTATCTTTATGAAAATTCACAAATCTTTGAATTCCTAATAAAAATATTGCTTTTGATTTTGAAATCACAAACATCTCCTTCCACAGACACTTTCGTTGAGTGAAAATATATTTTTCACGCATGACTGTTCGAAGTCGATGTTTTTTATTTTCCTCTATTTCTAAAATGTTTATCAAATTTTCCAGATGCCACGATCTTACTGTTAAAGTTGAAGAGTTGGAGGCTAAAATAAGTGAATTGAGCAACACAATCGACAGTAAAGATGATCAGATTAGCGTCATAAAGGAAGAAACCAGGGGACTGAAGGCTGAGATGTCTACAGTCAACAAGGTAATGAACTTACGCACAATTTGTGCCCGCAATATTGTCAGATTCCAACTTTTCGGAATGTTTTTTGCAGCCCTCGAGAAAGTTTGAAAGCTATCAGCGTCGTCGGTCACCGTCGGTGAGGGCCTTATGTCGCACAATAATCCGGCAAATTGCTAGTCGGACTCACACACGAATGGTTCCGTACAATTTCAAAATATATAACACAAAAAAAATATCGTTTCGCCCGCTGACAAATGGACCTACGGACAGCGGAGACTTGATAATAGGTCCCGTTGGCACCCTTTGGGCACGGAACTCTAAACATTACCTAGCTATTTGTTCAAAGAAACTTTTCCTTTCTTCTCAGCTGTTCTCGCAGATGTTGCTAGGCTATAGGAGCCAGCAGGACCTGGACACGCTGGTGACGCGGCTGCAGGAACACCACGGGCTGCTGTCCCACATGGCGGCCAGAGAGGGCGGCACCGAGAACTCAGCCCTTCCCAAGCTGCTGCTCGACCTGCTCAGCCAGGTGGACCACTCGAATGAAAAAGACAGTGGGGAGAAGCCACAAAAGGAAGGTGAGACTCAGTTTTCTCTCGAATACCTTTATCACTCGTGGTGATCCGTTGACGGGTTGTAGTTCTGTTTGTATGCAACTGGATATGGACGGCTACTGTCATGAAATCATTATAGGGGATATACCCTTCTACATATAAAGTAAGGAATGGGACCTACAGTTTTACGTGGAATTGGAACCTCGAATTACAAATCCCCTAGTGCACGGGAATAAATGCAGTGGGACCACTTGTATTCTTCAACGTAACACAGTTTTGCGAACTACTCGATTGGATAGATCGGAACTATGTAAGTATACTGGATTTATTTTAAAACAATCTAGTTTTATACATTCTTTTCTGGATGATTCTGAGTACCCTTCTTCAGTGCCATCGTTTTTGGTAAATGTTAGAGTAGTGCGTAACGAGAACTATCTTGGTGGCATAAGTACGTAAAATGTAAGCAGTTCTATTAGACCATCTATTCTAACATCAAATATTTACTAAGGTATTTATTTAAGGTTTATGTACGAGTAATTGTGTAGAACCTAATTCATTTTTTAATAAATCGTTTAAGATGTCTGTAGGTCTATTCTTGGAATTATATGCTCAGGATTCAGGAACTTGCATAATGGTTGTCATAGGAAAATTATTGACGGAAATTTTCCGGAACACGATATTTTAATGATTCAAGTAATGAAAGTCAGCACTATACTTTCGTGATTGCAGAAAATAGTTTGAGCACGACCGCGGAAGAGATTGTAGAAAATCTGCCCAAGGTGTGGCGAGTACTCATGGAACTCCTGAGCCACCAGTCCGGAGCGGCGGAGGAAGCCGCTGCAATAGCGACCCCCACCACGTGCTACAAATCAGTGGACACGCCTAACGGTACCAGGATGGTGCCGAGTGTCAGTCAGACTTACATCCGACTAAAGGTAATAAGCGGGCAATACTATCTAGGCTTTGCAATTCTACAGACATATTTAAGGAACACTGAGATTTTTATACTAATTTTCTTTAAATGACGCAACTGGAGGTATTCCACCCAGACTCCTGAGTAATATAACTTTACTATGTGATATTATAGCACTTTTTCAGCGAAATTCATAAAATTCACCAGGATTTGATGAACTGCGCTAAAATAATACTATTCCTAAGTCCATGTGCCACCCAAAACCTTTCATCAGATAATAAACCAACAGACTTGTATCGTCACAAATAATAAATATGTCGATTACTTTCAAACTCATTTCTTAAGGTGGGCCATCCCGCTCAACTCCCCATACAAACGGGGAAAGAATAATTAATTAAGATTATTTATTACGATTTTAAACCTCGGTTTACTACTTTGTTCTTTGTATTGTTAGACGCAATGTATTGTATTGTATGACAATTTCAAGTGTAGTTTACTACCAGATGACTGCTTAATAAATAACTATAACTATAACTAAGTCCCGCCGGGTTGGGCCACCTTAAAATAAATGTACGTTGGTAGTCTAGAATCTGACGTATGTGTAAGATCCAGAAAAAATGTCAAGACTCGGAAAAAACAAGTGCATCGTACTTATCGTCTGTGTCATTTGGCCGTGAGCCATTTTCTTTGTCATGATTCTGAGAAAGTCTATTTGATAAATATTGTCGACAACTAATATTTTTTCTTGTTTTTATAGGATCTGATCGTGGAAAAGTTGTCACTGACGAAGGAGATGGGCAAGATGAAGCAACTTAATTCACATCTTGAGACACGCTTGGAGCAGCAGGAGCGACGCTTGTGCTTGGTAACGTCAGAACTCAGTAAGACATGGCACGTGGTTGGTAGACTAAGGCGTCATCACCATCAACTCCATACTCACGAGAAGATTCTACGTTACGAGCTGCAGCAGAAGAGAAAAATGCTAAATGAACTGAAGGAGGAGCTAGAGTTCTGCCGGGAAAAATGGGACAAGGCTAGAGAGAAGAACACAGAATCGGAAAAGGAGTGGAAGAAGTTGAGGGCCGAGTTCTCGAGCCGAAAAAGTAAAACCATAATTAACAATTCAGGCGAAAGTGGCTATAGTGATGAGAGACAAACTGAAGACGATTCTACTGAATCAAATGATGAAAGTGAGTCGCTTAATGATCCTCCATTAAGATGTAAGAAATGGGTAAAGAATAACACAGAAGTTCTTCCTGACTCGATCACTGACCCAAATCTCCCTGCAGAGAGAGAAGATCCTATCAGTGATATGTTGGATGTTGCTGAGCTACCGCTTGATGGCCACGATGCTGAAGAAAATGTTGACAAAACAAGTGATTCCTTAAAAGATGATGAAGACGAACTATCCGTATCAGACTCATACGCCAGTGAGATCTTTGCGAAGAGTCAATATAACTTGCCTTCGGAGGCTTCAGTTCAGTCAAGTCACGCATCAACAACTAGCGTTGTAGTAGATGAATCTTCTACGAAAGACTCTAAAATTCAGGATTCATCCGGTTCAACCAATGAGGTTTTAAAACCAACAGCAGCCGGTTCTAGTAGACAATCTAATTATCAGGAAATAATAGAAAATGTTAAAAAACAACATGAAAGGTTGGCTAAAAAAGATTCAAGATTAGATTCTTTAGAAGAGAGCAGTGCAAGTCTATTAAATCAAGTAACAAAGACTGCGGCGTTGAGAAAAGATATTGATGAGAGACTGCAAAAACTTCACACCAGAGCTACAACCGGAGGCACAGATAATGAAACAAATATAAAAGATAGATCTTCCGGCAGTCAAAGCAATAGTAATGATAAATGCGTGACTATGTCACCTGCTAGTACCATTGAAAAGTCCCCTGAAGTTGATGTTGAACTCAAAAAAAAGCAAAATAATACAGTTATTGAACAGAACAATGTAACTGGCAATGAAACCCTTATAAGTCCTTCAGAAATTATGGAAAACATTAGAAAACAGAATGAGCTACTGGCTAAACGCGACCTGAGAATGAGTCGTCTTGAGGAAGGTTGTAGCGATCTATTGAAAACGTCTAAAACCACTTTACAAGTCAGTGCTGATCTTGAAAACAGGCTTGATGACTTACACTCAACGAGAACTTTAAAAAATCTGGAAACCGTTGAAATTTCAGGTGGAGATTCCAGCAATTCAAATTGCTTAATCGATTCAACAAATGCAACCAATATACCCGACACTGAAAACGGAAACCTAGTGGAAGGATCTATGAATGAACCATCTACATCGAGTATGCCTATCGACCATGAGGCTAGATTTGCGGCAAGAGACGAAAGGCTTAAACGTCTGGAAGAACAGACCAAGTCGCTGGTGGATAAAGTTAATGATACAGCAACTAAGAGCGTCAGAATAACATATAAACTAGAGGAGCTGCATAACATCTATGGCTCTGAGGGGAGCACATCGAGGAACCAGAGTCCTTCTGACGACGAAACCGAGGAACAAATCGATGAAAATTCAAGAGATCCATAATACCAAAGCGATGGCAGCATCAGTCTATTAAGTACTACTTGTAAAACTCAAGTTCCTGGATAATACTATCCATATCTCAATTTGAGCTATCTGCAGTATTTTTTACACAATAGCAGCTTCGATTTATTATTTTTAACTGAAATGGTGTGCTTCTTTAAATGAATTAATTTTCTGAACTTGAGCAATTAAAACACCGAACATGTTACATTGTATTTATTTTATTTAATAAAAATTAGGGGTATCACAATATTTAAGAATAAAATAACTTTTGTAAAAATATGCTTCTTTGTTTGTATATCCGTACTTTTGGATATCTACTTTTACTTTCATTACATTGACCATTGATAACGATTTTATTGTACAATAAAATACGTTATCCATAAAAGTTCTTGAATTAGAATAATGTATGCATATTTTGATGTTACATAACATAAACCCACAGAAAGAAATTACTTTGATTTCACTATGATATAAGCATATTTTACATATTCGATATACCACAGAGATGTATAGCGTGCAAGTGAGAATTGAAAACTGTACTCATTAGATCAATAAAACATTCATGAATAATATAATGATTCTTAGAGCATACTTGCCGGAATCATATTTATATGATAATTTCGAAAAATATTATATTTCTGCAATATTATCAAGGTTATGATACTTTTTAGGGTTTCGTACCCAAAGGGTGAAAACGGAACCCTATTACAAAGCCTCCGCTGTCCGTCCGTCCGTCCGTCCGTCCGTTTGTCCGTCCGTCTGTCCGTCTCTCACAGGGCTGTATCTCAGTAACCGTAACAGGTAGACAGCTGAAATTTTCACAGAGTGTGTATTCATTTTGCCGTTATAACAACAAAGATTAAAAAATAATTAAAATAAAGGGGCTCCCATACAAAAAACGTGTTTTTTTTGTTTTTTTTCTACGATGGTACGGAACCCTTCGTGTGCGAGTCCGACTCGCACTTGGCCGGTTTTTAGATTACCTCAGTCGTTGAACAAGGATTTTTTCGAATCAAGGACTAGGATTACAAGCACGGAGCATATCATATTTATTAAAGCGACAATAAAAAACACCTGTAGGATCTAATCCTTAAAGTTGTACTACTCAGTTCTTATCATCATCAAAGGATTTGTTAAACAATCCCTCTTTGACCACCCCGAATTTAGGTTCTTCGTCGATGAGTTTCCCCGGTCTGGCCAGGTCCTCGACCACCTTCACGTGTTGCACCTGCGGGGGGTCGGCAAAGTCGTTGGTATCAGGCGAGGCACGGTACAGGTGGCGGGCCCAAACCGCCAGCAACACCATCTCGAACAGCAAGAGACTGTTGTAAATCACTGCGGAGAAAATAAAGGTTAGCTTAGACATCGGCTGAGGATTCTAGACAAGGTTTTATATATTTTTTAAATAAAGAAATTTTGAAATATACATATGATATGCGGTCAGATTTTATTCTCTCGCCTAATTCAGCGCAGCGTGAGCAACTTGCCACCACCGCCCTGCAGTTTGGCCGCCAGCAGCACGAGCTGCAGCGCGAGGAACTTGCCAGAGTGCAGTGCGGCCACACAGACAACGCGACTCACGATTGAGGTAGACCGACGGAGTGACGGGCGTGGTGCAAGGCAACAGGTGTGTCGGCAGCACTCTCGCCGCGCCGCCCTGCAGCTTGGCCGCAAGCAGTACGAGCTGCAGCGCCAGGAACTTGCTGCGCAGGCGCACTCCACGCGCCGCCGCTTCCGCCGCGCGGCACGTCACCACAACACCCCAGACGCCGCACAAGATGGACGCAACTACCACTGGTTGCGCGTACATATAGTTCACCTCCAACAGACTCTGGAATGCGATGCGATGTCACCGTATTAAAAAAAAAATTTGACAGAATGTGATTCATAAAAATAGCCGCTATAACTTTTCAAAATTGGAGCGTTCCTATTGAAAGACTCTGTAAAGGGTTGTATTGTTTAAGAAGATAGCTATGATGTTAACATGATGTTAACTGTTAGTACCTGGTCGTCTGCCCACATGAATAGCAGCGCTACATAGAGAGCGCCCTGCACCACGGGTAGTTGCAGAACGAGCAGTCGAAGGTAGAGCAGCGTTCGTCTGGGCATACACACCATAGTCTTACAAACTAGCCAAAATATACATAACAGCTCGTATCTACCTCGCCCGGGGCCTTGCTTCTTATGCTAGAGGTCATGTGTTCAATCTCATACCAGAAGCCCGATTCTGCTATTTGTCCTATTTCAAACCATTCCGTATAAGTTATGTTTCCGTCAAACAAAACACGCTAAGTTTCGAGTGCGGTTTCCAAAAATCGGTATTCAGCTAATTCACACACGCGTTTTGTTATTGTCTATGGAGTGGTTTTTCTTGCGCGCCGCCTACAGGGTAAAATAACTTGTCACGATTTTGACAGTTATTTTCTCACTCAAATATGACATACGAAAAGAAAGAGACAGCGATATGCCAACGTAATGTAGAAAAGTGATATTCGAAGTTCGGCGATGCGATGCTCCGAATTTGACAAATAGAATTCTCAAAACCGCAAGTATTCGGCAAAACACACGGCCCACGAGAACATGAGCGCGCGTTACGAGTTTGCGCATGCGTTTTGCAAACTGCGCTAGTAGAATACAATTTCGCGCGAAACATGCGGTTTTGAGAAAACACAAACATAACGCACACAGTTATCAATTAGCAGAATAAGGCTTCAGCTCATGCACCGTTTTCTTTCTGTTTCTGAGTTGGATAAGTCACAAATTCATGATTTCATCTATGGTTCAGACTCCACGTAAAACTGTAGAACCCCTTCCCCTCTAGGTGGTAAGGTTGGTACCATCGCATGAATAGATGGTCGAAGCGGCAATAAAAATTGCCCGCGTTTGCCATCCAGTCCAATGTAGCCGTGCTCATAAAGGGAAGGTCCTGGCATGGCACCAAATTAATTCGGGAATTCGGTGTGTAAGGCAATTTTCACGCAGGAGGTGTAATAAACATTAGTCATCCATGTCCAGTTACTAAAAAAATTCAACTGGTTACTGCCATTGATAGAGTTATTATATTTTTAGGGTTCCGTACCCAAAGGGTGATAACGGAACCCTATTACTAAGCCTCCGCTGTCCGTCCGTCCGTCCGTCCGTCTGTCCGTCTGTCACAGGGCTGTATCTCAGTAACCGTAACAGATAGATAGCTGAAATTTTCACAGAGTGTGTATTTATTTTGCCGCTATAACAACAAGGTAAGATTAAAAAATAATTAAAATTAAAGGGGGCCCCCATACAAAAAACCAGATTTTTTTTGGTACGATGGTACGGAACCCTTCGTCTGCGAGTCCGACTTGCACTTGGCCGGTTTTTTTCATCAGAGTGTGTAGTAGAACTACAGGTTCTCTTAATAATATTTTAAAATATACTACTAGGTATAAAAGGCACCATGGTATGATGGTTCACTTTACACGCCAGCGTTAACTTTACATTGTGAACTTATCATATGTATGTGTGTGTCAACATTTTTATGACATGCTGAACAATGTGTTATCGTTCAAAAAGCAATTTGCCTAATGGCTCGTCACAGCCCATCAAATTACCTAAAAGGGTTCTTCGTTTGCACGGTAACTGATGATAATACAAATAACTCCCCATGGAATATAAGGAAGGGTTATTCCTCATGGTTCCATTTTAACCGATTCCCATATATTTTAAATTATTTTATTCTTTTTGTCGATCTGCCTCTCCTATTTTGATTAGGTTAACTTTTCGGAGTGGTATTCTACTATCGGAATTAAAACACACTTATCACAATGAATATCTCGATGAATATGTCCACATTAAAGTCCACATGGCACCGTTTTTGTTCGCGATTGCGATCTGTTAATATCATGAGAGTAATTGCGGTTAGCCATAAATCTCCAGTTACAAAAAAAAACGATTCGCAGGGATAGGTTATAGAAACTCATTAATCAAGTTCATCAAGTTCTCATTAATTAGAATCTTACTTATGAAACCGATCGAAATTCCGATGTTTTTCGATATCCACATACAATTGGTTACGTGACTAAACGAAATATTTCTTTAAATTTTTCCTTCTAATAAAAACTACTCTTCTTCCTCCAGAAGAACTCCAAAAGTTTATTTAAGGTTGCCCTTCCCGACGGGACTAACTCATTCGCGGGCACACGGTACAAAACCTGTTTCAAAGAAACGGGACCTGTTTCAAAGAAAATTTGCGTAATGAGGAGGATGCAAAAAAACAGACAATGCGCATAGTGTTTGGTTTTGTGAGATTTACAAAAAAAAATATTACAAAACGACTTATAGCTAAAAAATAAATCACGACCGCTGGACTCAAAAATAAAACAAAAACCATATTGATTATAAATCTGCATGAAACAAGCTAGGTTTGATGACGTACCTTTTTAAGAGGTTTTTTGTTTTATGGTTGAGTAATCCACGTCCAAAGTTATTTCTTAAAACGCACAAAACATTCCAACTTTCGGACCTAATTTGTAACTCTGAAACCAAACATTATTTCACAATGCCATCATAGTCATCAGACATCAATTTCGATCAAATAAAGCAGTTTTGAGTATAATTTTGGATCTCTGACAAGAAATATGCGAATGATCTTCTTTCTACGTTTGTATGGGGAGTTGAGCGAGAAGGCCCACCTTAATATCCAAAACACCATGCATAATTATTTCGGGAATGCGGTATCTTGTGATAATATCATGGCATATCTTCGCGTCACACATTATTTACTCGAGCTGGACTTTTACGCAAATATTTTTAAATAAATAATAAAAATAAATTTCTTAATCCCGACATTTCGGATGTAGTGCCTAACTAAGTTGTAACTGTTACATGTAACTGTTACATCCAATCTTGGTCACGGGAGAACTAAGGGCCGAGTGCACGAAAGGACAAAAAATCAAAATCAACGTAAAAGCATGATCAAACACGTCACTTTGTATGGAAAGTATGGAAAGAACTCCATGCGGTTCAGTAAAAGTGACGTGTTTGAACATTGTTTAACTCAGCCGTCTCGTCGTGCAATCGGGGCTAAGCTAGTCGCGGAATCCAGTCGTAGTCACGAGTTCTCCCTTTGATGTTCTCCACGATTGGATTTGACTTCATTGGAAACTTTGGGTTATTTCATGGAGATAGACGATCTCCGTTATATTAAAAAAAAAAATGTGGCTGGACAAAGATAAATGATGCCACACCCACTGTCATAATATTACCCCAACACGCCGCATTTACGAAGGATATAGGTGCCATGCCAGGACCTTCCCTTTATGAGCACGACTACACTGAAACGGATGGAAAACACAACAATATTTTATTGACGCTTCGACCATCTTTTTATCGGTATCCGACACCTATAGTTTTACATGTATTCCGAACCATGAAACAGCTCGAATTCGTAACCAGCTCAGAAATAGAAAGAAGTGGTGGATGAAGGGAGCGGGGATTTGAACCCAGACCTCTGGGATTGAAGGGAAGTCCACGAGCCGCTGAGCCACGATCTACTCAACTATGCATGCCAGGTTTTATAAAACTGGAGGTGCACCGACTTGGTGAGAGGCGGACGGGGCAGGCGGCAGCACGGGTAGCAGCAGCACGGGGCGACGCGCGTCTCCAGCGGCGTCGGCTTCACGCGCCTGCAACCATCGATATAAACATAAGTGTATAGTCAACCAAAGGTTTAAGAATACACTTCCGGTTGAACGTAAAAACCGGCCAAGTGCGAGTCGGATTCGCACACGAAGGGTTCCATACCATCAACACCAAAATAACACGTTTTTTGTATGCCCTATTTGTTGTTATAGCGGCAAAATAAATAAACACTCTATGAAAATTTCAGCTGCCTACCTACGGTTCATGAGATACAGCACGGCCGGACGGACGGACGGACGGACAGCGGAGGCTTAGTAATGGGGTTCCGTTGGCAACCTTTGGGTACGGAACCCTAAAAATGAAAGGTGTTTAAATAAAACCACCGATCAATTTTGTTAGGGTTTTGTTTACTCAGTAGACATCCTCAACTATGTTTGAATCTATACTCAACACCATAATTGTTTCCAAAAGTCAAAGTATTTCGACTGTTCGTCTTTTTAACCGACTTCAAAAAAGGAGGAGGTTATCAATTCGTCTGTATGTTTTTTTTTAACCGACTTCAAAAAAGGAGGAGGTTATCAATTCGTCTGTATGTTTTTTTTTAACCGACTTCAAAAAAGGAGGAGGTTATCAATTCGTCTGTATGTTTTTTTTTATGTTTGTTACCTCATTACTTTTGCCTGGGTGAACCGATTTTGATGATTATTTTTTTAAATGATAGCTAGTGCTTCCCAAGTGGTCCCATTTTAATTTGGTTAAGTTCTGACAATAATATCCATGAGAAAATCATATAAGTCTTCAATTTGTATTAAGATGTGCGCGACAAATCGACGAATAACTCAATATAACGCCGGTGATTCTTTTTTTATTGGAAAGGACGTGTACAAATTAGTAAGTGTACTTCAGATTCACTAAAAATAAACAAATAAATAAAAAATTAACAAAAAGAATAACCGACTTCAAAGAAAAAGCACTAAAAAGTAAAAAATAATTTCTCAAAAAATAACAAAAATCGTAACTACAAAAATGGAAATTATTTTTTACTTTTTAGTGCTTTTTCTTTGAAGTCGGTTATTTTTTTTGTTAATTTTTTTTTATTCAACCGGTTGCTAAACCCTTTGTTCGACTGTACACAGCGAGCTGGAAGGACGGGAGGACGCGTTGGGACTCGATACATCTCACTCGCCGGAGCTACCGTTCTTGTATGTAAAAGTTCGGTTTCTACTCCTGACCGTCCATTCTCTATGTATTTAGCTGAGCCGTCTTAGGGCCGAGTGCACGAAAGGACAAAACATCAAAATCAACGTCAACGTCTGATCAAACACGTCACTTTGTGTGGACAGTATGGAAGGAACTCTATGCGGATCACTAAAAGAGACGTGTTTGAACATTGATTAACTCGGCCGTCTCTTCGTGCAACCGGGGCTTAGATGCGAACAATACTCCACGCAATAGTTGAGCAGTCGTTTTTAGTTCGGCGGGAAATACTAACGTTGAGGACACTTCGATTTTTTAGGCGAGCTTGTCTTCACTCTCGATATGACGTCCTAAATCCACGTCTTGGTTAATTTCTGGATTATGGTTGCTTTGCAAAAAACACCTCCATCCGTTGCTCTGCTGCTGCGTGAAAGGAGATGGGTAAGTAGGTATTTTCAAAATCGTGAAAACAAAATAAATGTGACTTCCAGGAGATATTTTGCAACAAAGGGTCGCGTGAGGTACCGAAGCCCCAGATTAAATTAATTGAAACGACGGGTAGGTACCGTTTGTCTCAAAAAAATCGAATATTTCGCCAGCCAGGTTTCTGTGCCAAGCAACTAGCTATTGCCAGAATCTAACACCACAACGGTACGGGTTTGGATGTATTCTTTCACAGAGAGCACTCGTTAATTCTATTTATAAAAGATGGTGTTTTAGAAATGAATTTCTTAATGCAGAAGAGAAATGAAAAAGGAAGAAATGAAATGGTTTCTCATTATACTGGGTGGGGCCAAAGTCACGACGGGGTTTAATACATAAAATATGATATTGACACTGACATTTAGTATTCTTATGTTTTCACAAATTATAAAATACATTTTGGAGATTCATCATGAATCATTTTCGCATTATCCAACGTTATCCAACAATGGCGATCCTATGGCAGACTTTTGAAGAGCGTTTAGTTTCGACATTTTCGACAATTTACTGGCCTGCTCGTTCCCCAGCGTTAGATTATTTTCGCTATAATTATTTAAACAAAAAGGTTTAAAGAAAAAGGTGCATTTTAATAAGTCTAGGACATTCGAGCAGCTGAAGGCGAACATCTGAGTTGAAAAATAATTGCTAACTCCTCATATTCTGAAGAGAGTAATGAGGAGTGCTCTCGAAAGAGCCCGTTTTTGTAATGGTGGTTATTTACATCAAAAAGATTTCCATGAGTTTTATTTATTACCTAATATCTATTTAAAATTGAAACCAAAATTTTAAGTTATACTTAGTTGCAACCCCTTCGTGACTTATGCCCCACCCGATATGATCAAAACATTCTTGTAACATAATAATGCGCATTTGGTTGAGGGTCGACTAAACATTATTTCCCAGTCTTCGGCCATTGTCTTTTACCGTGGTCTCAGCACAATAGGAACAATCAATCTTCAAGTCCACATTAAAGTCACGTCCCTAACACACTCTCGTATTCGTCAATTCATGAGACGGTTCGATTACCGCGGACGAAAAAGAACCAAAAAAAAACTTCGCCGGAAATCATAGGTACATATTTGGCTGACTGTGATACACTCATAGAGTAAGTAAGGACGGAAGTGACGACCGAAACTCATCCGCATAGATGCCGTGCAGCCAAGTCCACAATAAAGTCACGTCCCTAACACACTCTCGTATTCGTCAATTCCTGAGACGGTTCGATTACCGCGGACGAAAAAGAACCAAAAAAAAACTTCGCCGGAAATCATAGGTACATATTTGGCTGACTGTGATACACTCATAGAGTAAGTAAGGACGGAAGTGACGACCGAAACTCATCCGCATACTAGCCGTGCAGCCAAGTCCACAATAAAGTCACATCCCTAACACACTCTCGTATTCGTCAATTCCTGAGACGGTTTGATTACCGCGGACGAAAAAGAACCAAAAAAAAACTTCGCCGGAAATCATAGGTACATATTTGGCTGACTGTGATACACTCATAGAGTAAGTAAGGACGGAAGTGACGACCGAAACTCATCCGCATACTAGCCGTGCAGCCAAGTCCACAATAAAGTCACATCCCTAACACACTCTCGTATTCGTCAATTCCTGAGACGGTTCGATTACCGCGGACGAAAAAGAACCAAAAAAAAACTTCGCCGGAAATCATAGGTACATATTTGGCTGACTGTGATACACTCATAGAGTAAGTAAGGACGGAAGTAACGACCGAAACTCATCCGCATACTAGCCGTGCAGCCAAGTCCACAATAAAGTCACATCCCTAACACACTCTCGTATTCGTCAATTCCTGAGACGGTTCGATTACCGCGGACGAAAAAGAACCAAAAAAAAACTTCGCCGGAAATCATAGGTACATATTTGGCTGACTGTGATACACTCATAGAGTAAGTAAGGACGGAAGTGACGACCGAAACTCATCCGCATACTAGCCGTGCAGCCAAGTCCACAATAAAGTCACATCCCTAACACACTCTCGTATTCGTCAATTCCTGAGACGGTTCGATTACCGCGGACGAAAAAGAACCAAAAAAAAACTTCGCCGGAAATCATAGGTACATATTTGGCTGACTGTGATACACTCATAGAGTAAGTAAGGACGGAAGTGACGACCGAAACTCATCCGCATAGATGCCGTGCAGCCAAGTTTGAGTGGTAATACACTGACGGTAGCGCCGATCAGCGATAGTCCGAAAATCGGCTAGTACGGTGCTTTGCTGAGCGTGGTATCGCGAGGTGAGGTTGATTTTGCTTTTCTGAGCACCTTTAGTCTCTCAGCACAGCCCTACAGAACAGGTTTTTAACTGTCTTCAAAAAAACCGGCCAAGTGCGAGTCGGACTCGCACACGAAGGGTTCCGTACCATGGTACAAGATTTAACACAAAAAAATCACGTTTTTTGTATGGGGCTTCCCTTTAATTTTTATAATTTTTTAATTTTACCTATTTGTTGTTATGGCGACTAAATAAATACACACTCTGTAAATATTTCAGCTGCCTACCTATTACGGTTCATGAGATACAGCCCTGTGACAGACGGACGGACGGACGGACGGACAGCGGAGGCTTAGTAATAGGGTTCCGTTTTCAACCTTTGGGTACGGAACCCTAAAAAGGAGGAGGTTCTCAATTCGTCTGTATTTTTTTATGTTTGTTACCTCAGTACTTTTTCCCGGGTGACCCGATTTTTTGATGATATTTTTTTATTTGAAAGCTGGTGCTTCCCGTGTAGTCCCATTTCAATCTGGTCTAGCTCTGACAATGACTTCCATGAGAAAATAATATAAGTCTAATAATATATTAATAATTTGCATTAAGTATGTGCGCGACAAATGGACGAATAACTCAATATCACGCCAAACGATTTCGATGATTTTTTTTTATTGGAAAGGACGTGTACAAATTAGTAAGTGTATTTCAAATTCACTAAAAATAAACAAATAAACGAACGTTTTAACAAAAAAAACCGACTTCAAATATAAAGTATTCAAAAACCAATTAACACGCACTAAAAAGTAAGAAAATAATTGCCATTTTTTGTTTTTCATTGTTATTTTTTGAGTCGGTGTCAGCCAAGGTTCTCTTGAATGGCGCAGCGCGTGCCCGGCTGACGCCGACTCAAAACATAAGAATAATCGTAACTACAAAAATGCCAATTATTCAATAAAAAAATATCATAACGGTAGTTTATAAGCGTTCCATATCCAGTTCCATTACTGGACCCCTAATGGCCCCCGGAGAGGGCCGAGCCCAGTGCCAGCCGAACGGAATGAGCGAAGAGGTAACGTACCTGATGAACTCCGCCTCGCCTCCGCAGTAGGCGACGATGAGGCAGAACAACTGGTACATGGAGAGCATGAACATTCCCTGCGTGATCGCCTCGGACAGCAGCTGCGCGCGGGGCACGATCATGGCGCAATAAGCCGCCGTGCCCACCACCTGCAACACGACGTCTTCTACATTAGGACTGTCGCCAGATACTCGTGGCGATTAATAAATATTGTTAAAAAGTTCTATTTCATATATAGACCTAATTTTAGTATGTCACTCGCGACACCTAGAAAAAACAAGAGGTATTTTTTTCTTCACGAGTACTTTTTATTATTTTCTTATTATTAGTTTCTTTATAACGTTATTAAAATTAAGTCAAGAGATCCAGGTGTTTAATTCCAATCGCCAGAGCTCCGCCCCCAGGTTTGAGGTTATTTCACAACAGGACAGTGGAACGAATACGACCATTCTTCTATGGGCAAGAAAACAGTGCCAACTTTAATGCAATACCTGGTAAAACAATACAAAAAAGCAGTCTTGCAGAAGAAGAAGGTCTTGCATGAAACCTAGATTCCCAAGTGTATTTTTTAATATCTTTAAATATTTCCTATTTATATTGTAGTTATAATAGATGGGGACTCTAGGTATACCGTATATTGTTTAGTTGTAATATTTTTAAATAATAACATTTTTTGTCAGACATTCGCTCTACCTGTGCAAATCATTAAAGCATATGCTCCTGAATTCTGACAAATGCGTAGAAACCTTGGACCTCCGGAACGGGATGCAGCCTTGATCCTTCCAATATCGACGTCCATGTGAAATATTTAATAGTCATCCAAAGGGTTTCAGATTTTTTTAATTATTAGCATATTTGGAGATAAAACTAGGAGATACGTCGTTTGAACAAAATAAATATCTCTTTGAAACCGCACAACATACTCTTGTCGATAAGTAAGTGCGCATCACTGTCGCCCGGTTCCACCACCTCCAGCTACAAAAATCCCAAAGTTATCTTTCGGTTACATCATACAAATATGCAATGTAGCCGAAACTTAACTATCGGATTTCAGGTAACTGGAGGCGGTGGAAACAGGGGTGTGTTGATCAGTGAATCTTACAAAGGATCACAATAAACGCAATTACTTTCAACTATCAGAAAGTTATCAGTTTCGTTTTGGTCTTATCGTATGAAATCAGGTCGGTAATTCACATTATCTGCATGAATACGTTGTTTGTATTAAGCACTGCTGTTTCAAAATAGACACAATGGATAATTATCATTTTAATTGGCAGTAATTACTACACATGCGTACAACATATACAAATGTGAATACAGATACTCTTCTGTAGGTTTCGTCAATAAAATTATCTAATAATTTTCTGAGATGTAGAGTCACAGTGAATGCTGTGATAAAGGAGAACAGGAATATGCTTGGTTACAACTTTGGTTCCTTTCATATTCATTTTCGTGGTTCCTTATTTCGTCACGTGAGAAAATCCTAACGGCGGCGATGGCGTAATTTTGCGGCATTATCCTGCAATGGGGCTAGCCTAGACTACCCTCTTCGTTCCTTCCTAAATAAAAAGTTAGACTTTCTATACAAAGTAATTCATTAATTTAGTGTCAAAAGAATGAAATGTCCCGAAGGAATGTGCGAACCACGGAATACCTCCTAATTGTTCTGTGGTTGTAGGTCACTGGATGTGGATGGCTCACATCTACTGTCATGACATAGCCTGACATTCCACGTGGAATCTACGTTCCATGACAAAACCTTCCTCACGGTTACAACATCGCGTCAAATTACACTAGATAAAACATAAATATCAAAAAAAATTTCCCGGTAAATGGAGACTTTGTGACTTTTAAATCCACCACTTGCTTTTTTATGTCTGTGGAGCACTTGAAATTGCTCTGTCCTGTTGATGTTCCCACAAACATTAGGGTGCAACGCAAATGGGAAACGTCTCTAAGAAATATTGTAAAGAATTCATTGTTGGAATGTGGATCGGAGATTGATCGAGCGCGTCTTTTTTGCAGGCTTCGAACTGGAGTCGGGTGCATAGCTCAAAGCGTATCCAGCACCCGGTTCAGGTACGCTACTCAATAAAAATACTCAACGAGTGGCAATGGCTATACGTGCTGGTGCCAAGGTGTGTTAACCACGTGTGTCAACCGAGGTGTCAACCCCATATTTATTTGCACTAAGGATGGTCGCTCGAAGTGGATAACCCGGACGCGACGTCCTTGCGGGACGACGCCGACTATGGGCGCACAACAACCTAAAGTCCAACTCACACAAACCTTCAATGCCTCAAAAACCAAAGCATTATGCTCAAAGATACGCCCACACATGCCGAGGCCTTAGCAAAGCCAAGTAACGTCCCTTCCTTTCCTCCTTAGTCCACGCCAAGAAGTAGGTTTTCTGAGGTGACTGAGCTCGCACGCTGCATGGTTGCGTCACGCTCTCGCTGCTGCGGTGTGCGCTGTGAGACGCGGCAATGGTGCCGCAACCGACTCGGTGTCGTAACGAGTGAGAGGACACCATGATACGTGACCGATTGTCCACCGGAGCCACATGGACAATGCGAAAAGTAATTATCATTCCTTGAGGCAGGTCGGGGTAGCGGCATCCGATCGGTGTCAAGGTTAGCGAAATATCTTGAAAGATTTTTACGATATTTCGCAGAACTAAGTAGCACACTGTTGATAAATGGCACATGCCTCTTCTTGCCTTACTGTTATGCTATGCACGGGAAGTAATTCAGTAGGCGCAATTGCTGCATACTTCGCGATATCACCAAATAATGAGGCCATCAAAACTCTTTCTAGCCGAGATAGATGCGAGCCGGCGGCTATAGATAGCCTCAACATAAGGCACCGTATATTTCTCATTTAGCAACACGTAGGTATTTTTAAACATGAATTTCCTAGTGGAAAGTATGTAGAGCAAGGCGCGGTTGATAGAGTAAGCTGAATTCAGAATCCCATTATTTAAAATTGTTGAGGAAATTATTTAATAAAATAGCTAATATTAAGTGTCTAATTGCATTTTACCGTGTTCCGCACGTCTAAAATTATGATAAGAATTAGAGAAAACATTTTTTGGCTTAAAATTAGACTAAAATTACTTGTATGAGATGTTTGTATGTGGTTTCGTTTCAACACCTGTTACACCGCATGTGCAACAATGACTTTGTTACCAACCAAGTTTTCAAGTCGTGTCATATCTCGTTTTGGAGACCAAAACTGGCCGCCAAGAAGGTGCGATTTAACTGATTTTGACTATGTTCTCTGGGGTTTTATGGAAAGTAAGGTATATGCGAACCACCATGAGACCTCTGAGGAACTCAAAGAAGAAATTACACGTCAAATTCGTCAAATCCAGCAGCCCTTACTGAAAAATGTAATGCAAAAGAGTGTATAATTGCCAACAGAGCGCTGGTGGATTTTACCGTTATTTTATTTTTCAAGTGTTTTTAAGTTTTTAAATTACAATTTCTTACTGAGACATCCATTACAAATATCAAAATATTCATCATCCTCAAATAGAAACAGGCAATTATTTTCTATTAAAAATATTCGAAATCGCTATATCGGAAGCGCACGCAGCCGCAGTAGAGGAACGTGCAACGTTTTCGAGTTGACGCACAAACACAGTAATAGATTATATACTGCCCGAACTTGTTTGAATGAACAAAGCCCAATGTATGCCCACTGCACACCCAAAAAATCCAGTTGGAACCCTGACTCCATGCATGAGGTGGTCAAAAGCTATCTGTTTGACAGATTCGCCATCGGGGTCCATTCAGAGTAAGAGTGAGTTCGAATTCGCCACTAAATATCAACTCACTTTATTAAATAGTTACTGTTTCCACACTTCTAGAACATCATTACAGTTAGGTAAAAATCTGGTTTGTCCCGTAAATACGTTGGAAGTATTAATAACGGTTCCGTTATTTAAATAATAATATATTTCCCAGCTATTTTTAGTTTAACTCACTCCCAAACTCGAACTCACTCTTGCTCTGAATGGACCCCTAAGATCTTTTTTCCTTTTCATAACAAGCGTAGGGACGGTATTCTACGAGCGGTATGCATAAGGCTCGCGTTGCGACAGCGAAGCGAGGTCGTACCGCTCCAACGCAGAGCGGTCGGTAACCGGATCATGAGCAACGTTACTTTCCACCGAGCGCTGGTCACCAGCCGGGATACGCACTATTGCTCGACGACTATTGAGTTCATTATTTACAGCCAGTAAATAATTGGTGGTCCAGAACGTGTTGCCCCTCTCCTAGAATGGCAAAGTTGTGTGGACTAAAAAATCTTGAGTTAGCATGGCACGGAAAATCAGAAATCTTGAGTCTATAAAACTGGTTTTATAGCGGATTTCAAAGCGATTTTTTCGACGGAAATACTCGATTCATTGAAATACCATGTTCCCGAAATCTTTTCGTCAAAGATATCCTTACCGCAATAAAAGCGGTTTTCTAGAAATTCCTGATTCCTGATTACGAAATGCCAGGAATAGGCCTACTGATGGTACAAACAGTCAGACGGTTCTTATCGAAGGTCAACTGTTTTGCATAAATCGGTCTTTTTGTCAGTACTTTGATCTTTTAGAGATGTAACCCTTGCTATGGTTTAAAAAAAAACTACTAAGCTAGTTTGTATTTTTTGACCTATAATGCGGATGGCGATAGGTGCAATGGGTTTGGTGTTTGGTAAGAACAGCGCCGCACTGGCGTTGGGAAATAGGAAATGCAGTTTTTACGGAATGCACTAACACGGAATGTGTTACGATCACTTCGCCTCACCGGGTTGCATCCTTGTGACCAGTAAAGTCGTGGCTATTATTAAGAACCGCTCCCAAAGTATTCTTAATAAAATGGATTTTGAGATACCCAGCCTTGCTGTTCGGTCTGAGGTTGCTTGCAAGTATTTTATCAGAAAAAAACACTGCCCGCAGCGTGTCGCAGTACAGAGCGTACAGGGCGAGTAGCGCCGCGCCGCCGAGCGCCAACACTGTCACGCCATACACTATGATAGCTGGTGCCCCGAAAAATACACTCACCGGGTAGACGGCCAAGAATGAGGCCGATCTGGTCTTGACGTTGCTGCGGCGGCCCCGCAGCACTACCCGCAGCGTGTCGCAGTACAGAACGTGCAGGGCAAGCAGCGCCGCGCCGTCGAGCGCCACCACTGTCACGCCATACACATTGATAGCTGGTGTCCGGAGAAATACACTCACCGGGTAGACGGCCAAGACTGAGGCCGAACTGGTCTTGACGTTGATGCGGCGGCTCCGCAGCACTACCCGCAGCGTATCGCAGTACAGAACGTGCAGGGCGAACAGCGCCGCGCCGTCGAGCGCTAACACTGTCACGCCATACACGTTGATAGCTGGTGTCCGGAGAAATACACTTACCGCGTAGACGGCCAAGACTGAGGCCGAACTGGTCTTGACGTTGCTGCGGCGGCCCCGCAGCACTACCCGCAGCGTGTCGCAGTACAGAACGTGCAGGGCAAGCAGCGCCGCGCCGTCGAGCGCCAAAACTGTCACGCCATACACATTAATAGCTGGTGTCCGGAGAAATACACTCACCGGGTAGACGGCCAAGACTGAGGCCGAACTGGTCTTGACGTTGCTGCGGCGGCTCCGCAGCACTACCCGCAGCGTATCGCAGTACAGAACGTGCAGGGCGAACAGCGCCGCGCCGTCGAGCGCTAACACTGTCACGCCATAAACGTTGATAGCTGGTGTCCGGAGAAATACACTCACCGGGTAGACGGCCAAGACTGAGGCCGAACTGGTCTTGACGTTGCTGCGGCGGCCCCGCAGCACTACCCGCAGAGTGTCGCAGTACAGAACGTGCAGGGCAAGCAGCGCCGCGCCGTCGAGCGCCAAAACTGTCACGCCATACACATTGATAGCTGGTGTCCGGAGAAATACACTCACCGGGTAGACGGCCAAGACTGAGGCCGAACTGGTCTTGACGTTGCTGCGGCGGCTCCGCAGCACTACCCGCAGCGTGTCGCAGTACAGAACGTACAGGGCGAGCAGCGCCGCGCCGCCGAGCGCCAACACTGTCACGCCATACACGTTGATGGCTGATGAAGAAGAAATCATATTTTTAGGGTGGACTGTTCATCCTTGGTTATTATTTTGGTAGAGCTCTTAGGACGTTATGAGAACAGAAAGATGAGTCTACGATCTGCAAACTACCCACACTGAATAGACTGCATCTTGGCAAGAGGTGACATCATCTGTTAATTGCCCTAATTTTTAGGGTATAGGCAGCGCTTCTGCATGTAGATAACTAAACCGTAGATATTATATTACTAAGATTATATAAATTTACCTAGCTGCGGTAACCGACTCCGCTCGGGTCAATGGCGTGTTGGGCTGATGTCTGTCTGATTTATTTCCTGGATAAAAGTAGCCTAAGGGCTGGTCCAAAAGGCTGGTACAAGACTGTATCAATCCACCAAATTTAATCAAAATCGTTTGAGCCGATATGGCATGACTTAATGAGAAACATTCAAACATTCGCATTTAGTACTTCGTAAACTTGTGAAAGTGAATTTTCCAAATCATTTTAAAAGCATGTGTCGCCTTACCCTTTCTGCACTGGCACTGCTACATTGAATGAAATGGACACAAAATCAACACTGGCTGGATTAACCCTAACACCTATTAAGTAAGTAAAATGTTACGTGGAATACGAACCACAGCCACCTTCAACATCAAAAACGGTAACCCATTCGGAACCTGACTGCGCCCAAAGATTCAATACGATGATAAAATTCGCATATATATCGAATGAGAGGTTTACAAGTTATAGCTCAGGATAATATCGTGGACTTTTCTGTAGGCCTTTCTAACACCTACAGTTTTCAAGACAGTACTCAGTTTATATTTTTCTCTTAAGGTTTGCAAATCACACAAACCTTCCTCGTTGATCGCTCTTTCTATTCGTGAAACCGTATCAAACATTCGTTGCGTGGTTTCGAAGAAGTAAGCGGAGAAAGCAAGGTGTGTATGACAGCCCTATCTTCTACTGAATTCTGTTTAGCTTATCCTGTGTCTCATGTAATTAAATATATGTGTAGTAAGTTTAATCAAAATCGAATGGCCAGTTTAAGAGTTATGGAGCACATACATGCATACACACAAACAGAAAATATTTGTAAAAATACATAAATTCTACAAACCAGTATCTTATAAAACAAAGCAACCTACTCCATGGATACCCCTTACAGATTTATTATAAATGATACAATAGAATGACTAGAATAGAAGAAAGTTATAACCGTGTGCTTACTTTCGCTTTTACTTTGATTTTTTATTATTTATATTTTTTATATTTAATATTTATTATATTTTTTATGTCACTAGACATGGATTTTGATGCCATACCAGAACCTTCCCTTGATGGAAAACAAGGACAAGTTTTAATTGACGCTTCGTCCATATTTTTCATTCAATACGATCAGTTTTACATGAAGTCCGAACCATGGACAGCTCGCATTCGCGACGAAACACGTGTATCCAACTCAAGAAGAAAGTGGTGCATGAACGGGGCGGGAATCGAACCCATCACCTCTGGGATAGACGGCCCTACGCCTCTGGGCTTAGGTACGATCCACTACATAGATTTGCTTACCATTCACGGGCAGAGTACTTTTATTTTCGTGCAACATAAATACGACTTGTAGTAGCCAACCACGGCTTAAATTCTGGCGAAAATCTTCTCTAATATTTTACCCACTGTTCACCACAGACAAGTGAACGTAACCTTTGATCGGAAGAAATATTCGTTTCGTATAAATCGAACGTTTGGTTCTCAAGTTTAAAGCAGACGGACGCCAGACGTTTCAAATGTTGGTGATGGCAACTCTAATGGATTCGAAGGTTACGAGTGTGGCGTAAGCACCTTTCGACAACCGGTTCATCCGCAGTGAAATGAACTGGTTTACCTTCACTCTCGGAGAAAGAACTATGCCTCATGTGATTCGGGTAATACTTGTTTTCTACTCAATACAACTAGTACAACCACAACGCTTACAATTATTTTTTTATGAAAACTGACATTGGTACCATCGTATTAAATGAACGATGGTTCGCGGCAATGAGAATGGACCCAGATTTGCATCCAGTTCAATGTTGCCGAGCAATATAAGAAGAGGGCATGGCATCTAGTTCCTGTGTGGTGTGTTAGGCTAATATAATGACAGTTGCTATTAGCTATCTACATCTCCAGTTACATAAAAAAATATGGATGGCGAATACTAAACTGCTGCCGTCATGATATTAACCCATCCCCGAAACCATTTTTAATTTCAATACATAATTTGTAGAATCCTATATTTACCTAGATACACAAAAATATCAAAAATTTTAAATCACAAATAAATTATTAAAATTCTATGAATTAGGGGCCACACCAGGACCTTCCCGTTATGAGCACGGCTACACTGAACTGGATGGCAAGCACGGACAATTTTGTATTGTCGCTTCACCTACAGTTTCATCCAATGCGGTGGTACCAATACTTGGGCGGCCTCAACCCTACCACAGTTTAACATGGGTTCCGAACAATGGAACAGCTCGTTATCCAACTCGGAAAGAAAAAAAAAAGTGGTGCACGACCGGGGCGAGGATTTGAACCCATAACCTCTTGCATGAAAGGCCTCTCTAGCCACTTCACCAATAGACATAGCACATAACTTGTCTTTTTAGGGTTCCGTACCCAATTAAAAATTTGTTTGTGTCACGTATATAATGTTTTGCACGCTGCGCGCTAAGGTCTAAGGTTTTTCTTGCCCGTTTTGCAGCAGTAATATATGCATTTTTTTTCTAAAATTTGTAACTCTTCTGAGGCATTCCGTCACATCTACAACTGTCATTTGATCTTGTGGTTGGACTAGGTCTAAAGAACCGGGTTGTTCAATGTCTTGCTCGTTTGATGTGAATTAAGCAGTTTGTATTGTCATCATCACCCTCTTTAAATTTAATTGTCCTGCGAGATCAATCACTTCTTCAATCATACAATCAATTTTATCAGGATCAGGTGCGGGAATCTGCGCCAGCAAGACTAATCGCGTAACTCCGAATTTATGCAAGTCGGGGTAGCTTAAGTCGAGATGTTACTGTAAATATTTTAGTACATTACGGGTGACCCCGGCCTTTATTTATCATTAAGACCATAATGGGCTGTTCATGGAATTCCGTTCTCAGGAATCAGGTGAATTGTATGGCGGTTGTCAAACCGGTTTTCTCGACGTAAAGATTCAGGAAACACGGCATTTCAAGGATTCAAGGTTTTCCATCAATAAATTCGCTATAAAAGCGGTCTAAAACATTCCTGATTGCTGAACAATGAACTCAAAGAATAAGCCTACTGGTAAAGATAGCTGCCTGCTGGTAGTAGTATATTCACGCCCGGACATAAAAATTAGCCCTGTAACTAATAAACCCAGATCACCGTCTGAATAGTTATATAATGTTTTGCCCTTTGCATTGACATGCAGTTTCGAATTCGAGAGAAAGGGATAAATATTGTATAACTTTTCAGAGCATAATCTGTGCTTATTAGTAACACGGTATGTGTATAATATTATGGTCTGTAAATTGGTTTCGTCCTTCATTCGTCAACTATACAATCCAAATTATCTTAACATGCCCTTCTCGATGCTCGTCACTATATCTTCTTTCCGGAAATTTATTGCATTTACTTCAGTTCCTCTTCTACCATACCCACCCATGTCTTACAACACTAAGGGTCTCTTCCACCAAGAACTGATTAGCTAATCCGTACATTAAGGTCAGCCCGTGAGCACCGAAAATTTCGCCTCCCATACAAACGTAGTTTACTAATCATTTGAAAACCAATTTTCCAACTTTTTGGTATCTAATATTAGGCTACAAATATCTGTGTCTGCATGCCTTTGTTTTTTCGGTATAATAGGTCGGGGAAAAAGTCTTTTCGCATTATAGTATGTATGAACTTGTAATAAAATCTCTTTGGCTATACTTTTTGTATCTGGCTGGTTTTGGTATCATTGAAAGTTTAAATTTTAAAGAACATAATTCCAAATTCAAATTAGGAAAATGTGTGATTCTCATTTGTTTTTCGTACTGTCAAAATGAGTGAATCTAATGAAGAAATTCGATACATTTTAAAATTTTACTACAAAAAAGGTAAAAATGCAACGCAAGCCGCGAAAAAAATTTGCGATGTTTATGGACCTAGTGCAGTGTCTGTGAGAGTAGCACAAATTTGGTTTAAGCGTTTTCAATCCGGAAATTTTGATGTCAAAGATGCACGTCGCTCTGGTCGCCCTATTACGGATAAAATGGATGCCATTTTTGAAAAAGTGGAGCAAGATCGGCATATCAGTAGTTACGACGTAGCTGAAGAACTAGGAATTGACCACAAAACAGTTTTGGCGCATTTGAAAAAAACTGGGTACACAAAAAAGCTCGATATTTGGGTACCTCACGAGCTCACTGAAAGAAACCTAATGAACCGTGTACTCATTTGTGATTCTTTATTACGACGTAATGAAACCGAACCATTTTTGAAGAAGCTGATAACTGGTGATGAAAAGTGGATCACGTACGACAAGAACGTGCGAAAAAGGTCGTGGTCAAAGGCCGGTCAAGCTTCACAGACTGTGGCGAAACCCGGGTTAACTCGCAACAAGGTGATGCTGTGTGTGTGGTGGGATTGGAAGGGCATTATTAATTATGAGCTGTTACCACCAGGCAGGACCATCGATTCTGAACTCTACTGCGAACAACTGATGAGATTAAAGCAAGAAGTTGAGAGAAAGCGGCCGGAATTAATCAACAGAAGGGGTGTGGTTTTTCATCATGATAACGCTAGACCTCACACATCTTTAGCCACTCAGCAAAAACTAAGAGAGTTTGGCTGGGAGGTGTTAATGCATCCGCCGTATAGTCCTGACCTTGCACCTTCAGATTTCCACCTGTTTAGGTCTCTTCAGAATTCTTTAGGCAGTGTCAGGTTAACATCACGAGAGGACTGCCAAAACCACTTGTCGCGGTATATTGATCAGAAGTGCCAATATTTCTATAGCAATGGGATCATGTCCCTACCTACAAGATGGCAAAAAGTTATCGAACAAAATGGTACCTACATACTTTAGTTAAATGTAAATAAACCATATTAAAAAATGTTTTGAATTTTCTTAAAAAATGCGAAGAAACTTTTTCCCCATATGTATTCTGGGTCAAACCATAGAGAAAACAAAATTCGTATGAAGATTTTCTTTTTGCTTTCATTTCCATCGGTTTGGATTTTTCAAAAAAACAAAAGCATGCAGACACAGATATTTGTTACCTGATATTAGATATTAAATATCAATTTAATTGGAATAGCGGTTTCCAAATTATTAGTAAACTACGTTTGTATGGGGAGCATAGCTTACGGGCCGTTCTTAAAAGGCATTTCTTGCCATCTTGGAACCGATACCAGTACAAGATAATCAGCACAATCAAGCTAATATATGAATATTTGACTATTGCGAACTCAACACATAACTCTACATCATGTTACTCTACGTAGAAACGCAAAAGTAAATAATAAAAGTAAGTTTTTGAATGCTCGGTTCAATTTAAGTTAGGTAAGGTGCGGTTAGATTATGTTCACATGTTTATGTAATTGGCGTGATCAATGATCAAATGGTACTTCGTTTCATAGACTGACTTCCGGGGATCATTTCGAGGTAAATAAGACTCGTATCCCTCTCATTATTTGGAGAGCACGAAAATAAATTTAAAAAAGATTTTGTTGTCTTTTCCACGAGTAGTAGCGTTAATTTTAAGAAAATTTATATATTTTCTTTTTGATATTATTATGAATCTACTAGTATTCAACTATCATAACGTTTCCAAGCGACTTAAGGCTGGGCCCTCCTGTTGAACCTGGCATCAACGTAGAGATCGCCGTGCAAAATTGTGCCTTGACCAATGGACAAAGAAAGCATTTCCTAAAATTATCAAATCTTATATTTCTTTTGACTTCACGACAGCCTTAATAGGTATCTAAAAGAAAAGGACAAGTGTTAACTGCAGGTTGCGACAAAAAATGTGACATTCAGTCTTCATTAGAGATTTTCGCGCCAAAAACAAAGGCTGCCATGATACTCGTAGCTATTTCTGCTTACATTTTGCTTTTACATGGATAGCTTACCAAATTGTCATGATATAAGCCTAACACACCACATGTGATCTAGGTGCCATGCCAGGTCCTTCTTTATATTGCTCGGCTACATTGAACTGCATGGAAAACACGACAATTTTAAAACAAATCTAAGACCTACCGTTTTAAGTGGAATCCGAACCACGGTTAGCCTCAATGGTTTAAAACGGTCACCCATCTAGAACCCAGCCATGCTCAGTGTTGCTTACATATTGTATTCCGCAATATTAGCCATTGTTTTCTCAAATTATGCAACGAATATAGTCTTCATAACAGTGGGATTATTGACGAAGAACAACGAACCGTTCATGTAGGTCTTCACGTCAGGAACAGCACTAGAAGCGCACAGGAACGTGGCATTGACGGCTTCGTCTGCAATCGGCGGTGGCAGGCGATCCATGGCGATATGACGAGCTGTCAAAACCCGCCCGCCGCTACTACTGGCTTCCCCCAGAAGATCCATATTTGTATTTGCTAACGTCGTAAGCCCCTGTTTCCGTTTAGGGCATAGGCCCACTTGCAGCTTCACTTCATTATTTTTATGCACTGGTTTTAGAGACAACTCGGCTCGTAGCTTGCGTGAGAATACGTGTAAATGGATAAATTTATATAACTTTCGGATTACCTAAGTCCATAGACACTTTTTATTTCCAACATGAAAAATATAAGAGATGTCGCGGTCTCGAAAAAAGGTTATTGTGTAATTTTAAGACCCAAAACTCTTGCGATGTAATTTACGTAAATGAGCGCGATATCGTGCGGCGGACCCACACACTTCGCGCCACCTTTCGAAGTTTAAACTGAGCGAACGCGCCGTTTCGAAGATGACGCGACGGTTGGTCGGTTGACTTCCAGCCAGTGCTCTATCGGGGGTAATGTCGTCACTACCGCATGCGTTCACTTTCTTTTGCAACCGACTTTGCAACTAGCCACCTGCGCAATTGAGCTGGGAACTGCAGCAGTCGATGAGGTTTTAACTTTAAGACGTATGCAATCTCATTAAAAAAATCATGCATCATCGTGATCGATTACGAGACTCTCAATAGTCCTGAAAAATAAGCGCTTTTGATAATGATAATAATAAAATTATTTATTGTGCACCATTATAAAAACAGTTTACAAAAGGAGGGCCTAATGCCAAAAACCATTGTCTTCCTACCTACCCTTGGGGTGTGGGAAGGGTGCAAGCCGGCAGACAAAAAGGACAAAAACAAGTAAAAAATTGTATCAATAAATATACTATATATATACATCTATAGTAATAATAAATCTGTAAAGGTTGTTCATGGAGTAAGTTGCTTTGCTTTCTAAGTTACTTCGTTTGTAGATTTCATCTATAATACTAAAACTAAATTGAGGATTTTTAGAAATTATTTCTGTATGTATGTAGCGGCTCACAAAATAATTAGGATATTCCGTGTAGCGGCTCGTAGCCTAGTTGAGTGGCTCGTAACCTAGTTACGCGCGAGGACTGACCTAGGTCTGGGTTCAATTCCTCGCCCCGACATGCACCACTTTCTGAGTTGGATAAGTGCATTTCGTCACGAAAAAAAATAATTCATACGGGAACCACTTTCCTCGGTTCATTTCTTCAGAACAGTGGCCGCCCTACTCTCCAGGCTTGAATCCAATGGACTTCTCGGTATGGTCCATTTTGGAGGCTGCCGTGTCAACAAAAATGTTATCCAACGTTGAAGGCAGCGCTCCGTCGGGAATGGAACAGAATACCGCAAACCCATCTTCGTGCAGCCGTGCCAAAGGAGGCTATATCGAACAACAATTGTCTTAAAATTCAATGTTTATTTAGCATTTTGATAAAATGTTCAATAAACCATACTTCAATTAACAAAATAACATGATTTTCAATTGGTAACACTTCGAGTGACGGACCCTGTGCCTGTGTGTACATACTGATTGAGGCAGTTTTAGGTCGAAGCAAAGTACCTATGTAATTATAATAATACACTCTGACACCAAACTCACGTAGGCACAAATTATTCACATTATTGACGATTATTCCATAACACATTATGAACAACAAGATACTTAGCTTGTTGTTCTGATCAAAATTTAAAAATATTCAATGCCTTCAAAAATATATATGTATGTTCTTAAATTGCAAAGCAACCAAAACGAAAACGAAAGACAGCGCTCTAGAATCAATGAATGAACAAACAAGACCAAATAATTAATGTAATTTATTAGGTATGTAGTGCGGCTCAATTTTCTGTTGTGCCAAAGCAGAGCGTCATACGCTTCCATCAATATGCTTATTTCAATATTAATTAGTTCGATCAATCAAGAATACTTTTCCCGCCAAAAATTTGATCTCGCTAGTTTTTCTTTGCCACGCGCTTGCACACAGCGCTGCAAGATGTGTTTGCACTTGATATAAATGCTAGTGACAAACAGATGGCGCTATCAATGAAACAAAATGTTTTCATTAGATGGCGATAGCGTCGCTTATATTGCGTAGGGCTTCAACTAAAGCAGGCTGGCGCGGGCCGACATGACACCGTCCTATGTTGTGTGGTGCTCGCTATCTTTAGCGTCAAGGCCAACCAACTAAACGAGAATAATGTACACGCACGAGATTTAGAATTAGGTAGGTATTCTATGTACACACTTGTTGCGTAACTTATGTCTTATCACAGCTTCTATCCAACATAAAAATGTGCGTGCCAGGGTTTCAGCTATGTAGGTATGTAGGTACATACCTACGCCGTTGACAAATCTCAGTCATTGGAATGATTCCTAGAATGATTCACTTCAGACCTACCTACCAACTCCACTGAATTCATCTAAGTAAACATCAGATAATTTGATAAATCATAGAGTTGGGTTGATTGCCGTAAATATTGATAATTCCTTTCTGCAGGCGCAAAAGGACACTCATTTCAGAATGTTTATTTCATAGAAGCATGCAGAAAAGTATTTATATTTATATGTAATACTTTTACCGTTTCTCTTACCTACCATACCACAAATATTACTTTGCCGTGGTACATACATCTTCAAAAAACTTTACTCATCCTGACTTACAAGCCCTCTTGCACACACTCACATTCGCCCCCACCGACACCCATTTTAATAAATTTTAATTCATAATTAATTTCTAGGACCGATTATATGTTTGTACAGCGCAACCTCTTTCCCATGATACAGCCCTGAACATGGAGGCCTCCATGGCCCTGAAAGACGAACTAAAAAATATTACTACGAACATAGCTACAAATCATGACAGCATGTGTGTTATGAGCTCTCCACGTCCACAAAAAAAATACATTCCAATTAGATGTATTAAGTTAAACTAAATTCTTGGACAAATACATTGTTATTTCATGGCTGTAGATTTGTCAAAAAAATTAAGAGGATAATGAGGTGCTCATGATTCCTCAGTCAAATTAAGAAATCATTTTCTGATATTTTACACATTAAATGAATAAACTGAGGTTTTTTTCTCGATACATTAACATATACATACCGTATAACATATCCGTAAAGTACGCACCTTTTGTATGCATATATATATATATATAGATACCTACAGGTTAAGTGATCCTCTTAAGAGGATAATGAGGTGATCGAGTTCCATACAATGGCTCGTGCCTGTTTCCTGAGTCAAATTAAGAATTTTTTTCTGAAATTTTGTTCATATAAATCAGTTGAGAGCTATGTCCGCACGTTTTGATTTTTTTTATAACTTATCTCATATCCACGATATAAGCCTCTTACGATTTGTATCAACATGTATTGTGGATATAAGTTTAGTTTTCCTAATAAATAGATCATACAATTTATATGGTTTTTCTTGGTGGGGGGAATAGGTGGCGGTTCGTACCGAAATGCACACAAATACTTTTTAAAATACTTTAGTTTCCCATCCAGTTTACATGATTTAAAGTTTTTTGCGGAGCTTAAAAATGTGTTTTTTTTACTAACGATGCCTCATTTTAATGAAAGCCTCAAAAAATGCCGTAATTTAGGCAAAGTGAAACATGGAATAATAGTAACTTGTCAGTTATTAATAACCAACCACTCGAGTCTGCTAAATAACATAAGCTGGATTGTTTCCCTATTGATTATTTTGTTTGTGGTATTTACCTTGATACCTACCTTTTAAATTTCCTGACCAGTATTCATGACTAACATTAACGATAAAAATATATTTAATTAGACAGGTTTAAATGCTAAGTATTTTTTTATTTAGATACAGGGTAGGTACCTATTTTAATTTTGTGAGACAGCACATATAGTCAATTCGGTTTATATTACAGAAGATTACCTGAAATAAAAAGGAACAGCTTTGTTATACACATAGGTATGCATGATTTGTGTGGATAGTAAATCGAATTATTGCATGGTAGGTACCTAGGTATTATGAAACGAGACTGTGACAGATATTATTTATATTTGGCCGTCGTCGTACTTCGTCCAACCATGACATAATTTGCAACGAAAATATATTTGTCTATAAGTTTCCAAATTTATTCCAATTTTATTGAGTTTTATTGAGCACAGGAAAACAGGATTCATCTGAAACTTCATCTTCCAAACTATATCTGTCGCTTGCTTGATTCTTCCAAACCCACCATGTTTACAAATAAAGAATCGTGTCTCGGTTCACAAGCGGTCATACCAAAGTCAACGACTCTTCGTCTACCTGGCATTATTTGGCGCAAAAAATAATATCATTTGAAGTGGGTTCTTCCATAGCCAACTTTGTTCCAAATATAGCTGAGATCAGGTAGAAAACATTTAAATGACTCTATGTTGTTTTGCAAAACTAGGTATTTATGATGCATTTGTTTAGAAATTTTCCATTATCATGTCAAATAGTGCATAATTCGACAAAAATAATTAGGTGTATAGAGCATCAAATGTAATTTAAGCCTAAGTTAAAGCAAAGATAATTGGTTATCAGTTAGCAAAAAATCGTTTTCACTATGCAACCTTCTTGATCATGTTTTCAGTTTCTGTTGTACAGAGAACATAGCGAACATGAGAACAGTTCAACCTAGTTTTTTAACTTTTTTTTTTCAGTTTATTTAAAGAATTCTTTTAATTATTGGTGATAGGTACTATAGGTAGGTACCTAAAAAACATTACATTAATTTAATTTTAGGTAGGTATGTACATATAAAGTTGAACATAAATTTCATAATTGCTCACTAAATTTGCATAAAAAGTTTATTAATGTTTTATTTAAACACACCTTTCACCTAAAGCATTCAATTTTTAGGGTTCCGTACCCAAGGGGTAAAAACGGAACCCTATTACTAAGCCTCCGCTGTCCGTCCGTCCGTCCGTCCGTCCGTCCGTCCGTCCGTCCGTCCGTCCGTCCGTCCGTCCGTCCGTCCGTCCGTCTGTCCGTCTGTCACAGGGCTGTATCTCATGAACTGTAATAGGTAGGCAGCTGAAATTTTCACAGAGTGTGTCTTTATTTTGCCGCTATAACAACAAATAGGTAAAATATAATAATAATAATAATTAAAGGGGGGTCCCATACAAAAAACGTGATTTTTTTTGTGTTTAATCTTGGACTTTGGTACGGAACCCTTCGTGTGCGAGTCCGACTCTTACTTGACCGGTTTTTTAAGTACAACGCCATCAGCTTAACCGCCACAAATTAGACTTTGATAATCTATGCTCTTAGGGTTCCGTACCCAAAGGGTGAAAACGGAACCCTATTACTAAGCCTCCGTTGTCCGTCCGTCCGTCCATCCGTCTGTCACGTGGCTGTATCTCATGAACCGTAACAGGTAGGAAGCTGAAATTTATACAAATTATGTACATATTTATTTTGCCGCCATAACAAAAAATAGATAAAATTATAAAATGATACAAATTAAAGAGCTCCATACAAAAAACGTGTTATTTTTGGGGTAAATCTTGTACGATGGTACGGAACCCTTCATGTGTGAGTCCGACTCGCACTTGGCCGGTTTTTTTTCCAAATACGTTTTCCTTGCAAATGCCATTGCCTGCTGTGGGGTTAATGGGTGATGCGCTGTGTGCATTTGTAGATAAATACTTAGGATCATGAGGGGTATCTAAATCGTGCTTATGTGTTAAGTTTATGTGTTAAGTTTAAGCTTATGTGTTAAGTTTTACGGTAATAAACAACTTTTAAAAACAATGATGATACCAAATAAAAAATCAATCGTTGATCAAAACGTTTCCTTCAAATCGTACAAGCGTTATGGCCTTGCTTATGACAGTGTTCATTTGCTTTGAGTTCCTTTTAACCAAGTTGCCTCATCGAGTACCTGAATCATATGAATATCTCCATAAATTTTTGTACTCGTCGAAAAAACACGTTGCGAGGGCAACGGCCAGTTTCATGTGTGCTCAAATTCACGAACACGGAGCAAGTCCGTCTTATTGCCACCTCTGGTGTGAAGTTAGCTATTTTAAATAATCTATAACCGTATTCAGAGTGGACGGACTAACTTTAATACGCCGGACTAAACCGGTTTTTGTATGGTTTTGGCAGGTTCTGCTAGTACGACCGCTAGTCTTCTTTATCAAGCGTTTCTTTCGGGTCAACTCTTATTATCTATAAGAATTTCGGGTTTATTGGTTTTTCAAAATAAGGAGTTTTTTTAAAAGCGTCCTCTATCGGTGTAACACTTGTAATAGCGAATTACAACTGCAACTATGGCTATATTCTTGGCTTAAAGTGCAGTCCTTTTTGCGTTCTGTGTGCAATCAAGTTTTTATGGTTCGGTCATTAACAGTCTTTTTGAGCGGCTCGTAGCCTAGTGGCGCGGGGACTAGACTAGCATACCAGAGGTCTAGGTTCAAATCCTCGCCCCGTTCATTCACCACTTCATTTCTCATTCTGAGTTAGATAAGTGCATTTCGTCATGAATGCGAGCTGCTCCATGGTTCGGATTCCATGTAAAACTGTAGGTCCCCTTCCCCTACTACGCGGCGTGGTAGGGTTTTAGCCCGCCCGACTTGGTACCATCGCATTGGATGAAACAATGGTCGAAGCGGCAATGAAAAATTGTCCGTGTCTTCCATCCAGTACAATGTAGCTGTGTTCATAAAGGGAAGGTCCTGGCATGGCATCTAATTCCTTCAGGAATAGGGTATATTGGGCTAATATCATAACGGTAATAGTTTGGTATTATTATTATATGTCAGGTTGCATAAAAAAAGTCTATACAAATAACTAACACGAATATTATAATTCAATTCTTAACTTTTCTATTCCAATAACTTTTTATTTACTGTCCAAACAAAATTGTGTAATGCCACATTCGTTCATCATTATCTCAATTCAACACAATTTAATAATGTGTGTTTAGAAGTTTTACTTATTGGGCCATGTATTTTCCCTAATTAATCACTATCGTGCCTAAAAAACACGCGATGAAATAATGTACGGAATTATGGGTGAGATAATAATTAAATAATCCACGCACAAACAAGGCAAAATCCGAGTTTACTTGTAAAATGAACGTGGTCTTACATCACGAGGCGATAGGGACCACTACTATTATTTGGCATGACCAGTCAGGCCTTGAGCCTGTTTTTATCAATGGTGCATATTTGTTGGTTCAAATTTCTATTTCATGACCTTATATGTATAACCTGGTATAATTAAATATTACCCGTAGCCTAATCGCATCTATTCTGAAATCGGGAGGTACCTATGTGCCTTCATTATTTTTTAACTGAGAATGAAACATGCATTTACGTTGAGAATGCGGGTCTTCTATGGTTTGGAACCCATGTAAAGCTGTAGGTCCCCTTACCTACTTACTGTTAGTAGTAATATGGTTAAATTCGCCCAGGATAGTACTTGCAGTGGATGAAAAAAGGTCGAAGATCTGTGTTCTATCGTCTTTACCATGGAGAAGGCTCGTTGCATGAGTCGCTAGAACCTAAAATAAATACCAAAAAACATTTAAACAGTTGAAATAGTAGAACTTTCGGTAAGGGAGCTTCAAAATTGGATTCATAAAACCCATCATGCCACATACCCCTAAAAAAAAAAGAAACTCGAAGACTTTTCAACAGGGCCAAAAGGACCAACAACTGGGATGCCTATACAGTAACCCTAACTTAATACAATCGAGAAATAAGGAAGGCCAATAGACTCTCATTGAGAAAATTTTGTGAAACGGTAAGTAGTGCCTTACATGGAGCAAACATCCGGGACTAGTACGAAGACCAGATGGTATCTTTTACTGGGAACCCAAAAGAAACACTAGCCGTGATGGCAAATGTTCACTTTCCAGGCTCGGTAGTATGTTATGCAGACGGTCGCCCGGAACAACAAAAGAAACCAAAAAGGCCTAATAATCTTGATTTGAAGACGGCGACCAAAATATTTAGACCCGGCCAGGTCAAATAGGTACTGAATACATTTCAGCCCTACAAATGTGCCGGGGAGGATAGTATATTTCCAGCCCTGTTATCATCCTACCTCTTCTGGTAAAAATATTCAGGGCAACTCTTTCCTAGGGATACATACCAAAACAATATGGACTAAGGTCTGGGTAACCTACATTCCGAAGGGGGGAAAAAAGGACCAGGCCCAAGCCAAAACCTATAGACCAATAAGTCTTACTTCGTTCCTACTTAAATCGATGGCAAAAGTGATAAATTTGTATGTGAAAGAAGACAAAAAAGTCCTTTACATGTAAAACAACACGCTTATCATACAGGAAATCTACGGTAACCGCGTTGCTGGAAATAGTGGACAAGCTTGAAAAACACAATTAGATAAGTAGATAGCTCTATGCACTTTCTGAGATATTGGGGGAGCTTTTGACAACACCTGAACTGATTTTATAGTAAAAAGCATGACAACAAAAGGATTTGACTCAACGTCAGGGAACTGGACGGTCAATGCTGTCAAACAGAGTAGTCAAAACAATGCTCTTGAATAAAACTTAAAGGTCAAAACCACTAGAGGATGCCCACATGGATGAGTATTATCACCATTGCTATGGTCTATAGTGTTAGACAATCTAATCACTGAACTAACTAAAGCTCAATTCGACACTCAAGGATATGCGAATGATGTGGTCATTATCATCAGGGGTAAATGCCAGAGTAACATTTCAGGGCTGATGCAAAATGCCCTAAAATAACAGAAAATTGGTGCAAAATTGACGGACTATGTGCAAATGCCAGTAAATCTACAATAGCCTTTTAACTTAAAGAGGTACCTGGAAAAACTTAGAATTCCCACTCTTTTCGGTACAGCTATAACATTTTCTAAGGAAGTCAAGTACCTGGATATCATACTGGACCAAAGACTATGTAAAGCTAGAACTGGATTTTTTTATATAAATAAAAAAAAAACAAAAAACTAGAAAAAATCCTGAAACCGTCACTTGGAACATATAACACAGAAAGCTAAGATACCTTTGGGAATGTTTTGTAGTCCTGCCGGGAAAAAATGGGGGATAAAGCTAAAAATCTCATTGTAATAACATACGGAGCAGTAGTATGGCAGGGTAAAACCTCGCAAACGACGTGCATTAATACACTGAACAGTATGCAAAGACAACCTTGTGTTACTGCAACCGAAGCCATCTCTTCCACTCCTACTGCAGGCACTACTATCTGCAGAGGTAAAATCTAAGCTCACCCTAAACTGCATCCAAACTCTGAATGTGCTGGGGGAAATTAATGAAGTAATCCTGAGATGGGACTAGGTCACTCAGGAATCGACGGCAACGAAAATGCCGATGAAATGCCTCAATGGCCCATTGGCGCGACACTTCGGCGATCGCTCTCCGAAGTTAAGCAACACTGGGTCCGGTCTGGTCTTGGATGGGTGACCATTCGGCCGTCCAAGACCATCTCAGGATTAACGTCATTAATTTCCCCCAGCACATTCAGAGTTTGGATGCAGTTTAGGGTGAGCTTAGATTTTACCTCTGCAGATAGTAGTGCCTGCAGTAGGAGTGGAAGAGATGGCTTCGGTTGCAGTAACACAAGGTTGTCTTTGCATACTGTTCAGTGTATTAATGCACGTCGTTTGCGAGGTTTTACCCTGCCATACTACTGCTCCGTATGTTATTACAATGAGATTTTTAGCTTTATCCCCCATTTTTTCCCGGCAGGACTACAAAACATTCCCAAAGGTATCTTAGCTTTCTGTGTTATATGTTCCAAGTGACGGTTTCAGGATTTTTTCTAGTTTTTTGTTTTTTTTTTATTTATATAAAAAAATCCAGTTCTAGCTTTACATAGTCTTTGGTCCAGTATAATATCCAGGTACTTGACTTCCTTAGAAAATGTTATAGCTGTACCGAAAAGAGTGGGAATTCTAAGTTTTTCCAGGTACCTCTTTAAGTTAAAAGGCTATTGTAGATTTACTGGCATTTGCACATAGTCCGTCAATTTTGCACCAATTTTCTGTTATTTTAGGGCATTTTGCATCAGCCCTGAAATGTTACTCTGGCATTTACCCCTGATGATAATGACCACATCATTCGCATATCCTTGAGTGTCGAATTGAGCTTTAGTTAGTTCAGTGATTAGATTGTCTAACACTATAGACCATAGCAATGGTGATAATACTCATCCATGTGGGCATCCTCTAGTGGTTTTGACCTTTAAGTTTTATTCAAGAGCATTGTTTTGACTACTCTGTTTGACAGCATTGACCGTCCAGTTCCCTGACGTTGAGTCAAATCCTTTTGTTGTCATGCTTTTTACTATAAAATCAGTTCAGGTGTTGTCAAAAGCTCCCCCAATATCTCAGAAAGTGCATAGAGCTATCTACTTATCTAATTGTGTTTTTCAAGCTTGTCCACTATTTCCAGCAACGCGGTTACCGTAGATTTCCTGTATGATAAGCGTGTTGTTTTACATGTAAAGGACTTTTTTGTCTTCTTTCACATACAAATTTATCACTTTTGCCATCGATTTAAGTAGGAACGAAGTAAGACTTATTGGTCTATTGGTTTTGGCTTGGGCCTGGTCCTTTTTTCCCCCCTTCGGAATGTAGGTTACCCAGACCTTAGTCCATATTGTTTTGGTATGTATCCCTAGGAAAGAGTTGCCCTGAATATTTTTACCAGAAGAGGTAGGATGATAACAGGGCTGGAAATATACTATCCTCCCCGGCACATTTGTAGGGCTGAAATGTATTCAGTACCTATTTGACCTGGCCGGGTCTAAATATTTTGGTCGCCGTCTTCAAATCAAGATTATTAGGCCTTTTTGGTTTCTTTTGTTGTTCCGGGCGACCGTCTGCATAACATACTACCGAGCCTGGAAAGTGAACATTTGCCATCACGGCTAGTGTTTCTTTTGGGTTCCCAGTAAAAGATACCATCTGGTCTTCGTACTAGTCCCAGATGTTTGCTCCATGTAAGGCACTACTTACCGTTTCACAAAATTTTCTCAATGAGAGTCTATTGGCCTTCCTTATTTCTCGATTGTATTAAGTTAGGGTTACTGTATAGGCATCCCAGTTGTTGGTCCTTTTGGCCCTGTTGAAAAGTCTTCGAGTTTCTTTTTTATTTAGGGGTATGTGGCATGATGGGTTTTATGAATCCAATTTTGAAGCTCCCTTACCGAAAGTTCTACTATTTCAACTGTTTAAATGTTTTTTGGTATTTATTTTAGGTTCTAGCGACTCATGCAACGAGCCTTCTCCATGGTAAAGACGATAGAACACAGATCTTCGACCTTTTTTCATCCACTGCAAGTACTATCCTGGGCGAATTTAACCATATTACTACTAACAGTAAGTAGGTAAGGGGACCTACAGCTTTACATGGGTTCCAAACCATAGAAGACCCGCATTCTCAACGTAAATGCATGTTTCATTCTCAGTTAAAAAATAATGAAGGCACATAGGTACCTCCCGATTTCAGAATAGAAGCGATTAGGCTACGGGTAATATTTAATTATACCAGGTTATACATATAAGGTCATGAAATAGAAATTTGAACCAACAAATATGCACCATTGATAAAAACAGGCTCAAGGCCTGACTGGTCATGCCAAATAATAGTAGTGGTCCCTATCGCCTCGTGATGTAAGACCACGTTCATTTTACAAGTAAACTCGGATTTTGCCTTGTTTGTGCGTGGATTATTTAATTATTATCTCACCCATAATTCCGTACATTATTTCATCGCGTGTTTTTTAGGCACGATAGTGATTAATTAGGGAAAATACATGGCCCAATAAGTAAAACTTCTAAACACACATTATTAAATTGTGTTGAATTGAGATAATGATGAACGAATGTGGCATTACACAATTTTGTTTGGACAGTAAATAAAAAGTTATTGGAATAGAAAAGTTAAGAATTGAATTATAATATTCGTGTTAGTTATTTGTATAGACTTTTTTTATGCAACCTGACATATAATAATAATACCAAACTATTACCGTTATGATATTAGCCCAATATACCCTATTCCTGAAGGAATTAGATGCCATGCCAGGACCTTCCCTTTATGAACACAGCTACATTGTACTGGATGGAAGACACGGACAATTTTTCATTGCCGCTTCGACCATTGTTTCATCCAATGCGATGGTACCAAGTCGGGCGGGCTAAAACCCTACCACGCCGCGTAGTAGGGGAAGGGGACCTACAGTTTTACATGGAATCCGAACCATGGAGCAGCTCGCATTCATGACGAAATGCACTTATCTAACTCAGAATGAGAAATGAAGTGGTGAATGAACGGGGCGAGGATTTGAACCTAGACCTCTGGTATGCTAGTCTAGTCCCCGCGCCACTAGGCTACGAGCCGCTCAAAAAGACTGTTAATGACCGAACCATAAAAACTTGATTGCACACAGAACGCAAAAAGGACTGCACTTTAAGCCAAGAATATAGCCATAGTTGCAGTTGTAATTCGCTATTACAAGTGTTACACCGATAGAGGACGCTTTTAAAAAAACTCCTTATTTTGAAAAACCAATAAACCCGAAATTCTTATAGATAATAAGAGTTGACCCGAAAGAAACGCTTGATAAAGAAGACTAGCGGTCGTACTAGCAGAACCTGCCAAAACCATACAAAAACCGGTTTAGTCCGGCGTATTAAAGTTAGTCCGTCCACTCTGAATACGGTTATAGATTATTTAAAATAGCTAACTTCACACCAGAGGTGGCAATAAGACGGACTTGCTCCGTGTTCGTGAATTTGAGCACACATGAAACTGGCCGTTGCCCTCGCAACGTGTTTTTTCGACGAGTACAAAAATTTATGGAGATATTCATATGATTCAGGTACTCGATGAGGCAACTTGGTTAAAAGGAACTCAAAGCAAATGAACACTGTCATAAGCAAGGCCATAACGCTTGTACGATTTGAAGGAAACGTTTTGATCAACGATTGATTTTTTATTTGGTATCATCATTGTTTTTAAAAGTTGTTTATTACCGTAAAACTTAACACATAAGCACGATTTAGATACCCCTCATGATCCTAAGTATTTATCTACAAATGCACACAGCGCATCACCCATTAACCCCACAGCAGGCAATGGCATTTGCAAGGAAAACGTATTTGGAAAAAAAACCGGCCAAGTGCGAGTCGGACTCACACATGAAGGGTTCCGTACCATCGTACAAGATTTACCCCAAAAATAACACGTTTTTTGTATGGAGCTCTTTAATTTGTATTATTTTATAATTTTATCTATTTTTTGTTATGGCGGCAAAATAAATATGTACATAATTTGTATAAATTTCAGCTTCCTACCTGTTACGGTTCATGAGATACAGCCACGTGACAGACGGATGGACGGACGGACGGACAACGGAGGCTTAGTAATAGGGTTCCGTTTTCACCCTTTGGGTACGGAACCCTAAGAGCATAGATTATCAAAGTCTAATTTGTGGCGGTTAAGCTGATGGCGTTGTACTTAAAAAACCGGTCAAGTAAGAGTCGGACTCGCACACGAAGGGTTCCGTACCAAAGTCCAAGATTAAACACAAAAAAAATCACTCAGGAATCGACCGCAACGAAAATGCCGATGAAATGCCTCAATGGCCCAGTGGCGCGACACTTCGGCGATCGCTCTCCGAAGTTAAGCAACGCTGGGTCCGGTCTGGTCTTGGATGGGTGACCATTCGGCCGTTGAGAGAGGAGGCTGGCCGTGGTTCGGATTCCACGTTAAACTGTAGGTCCCCTTCCTTACTTACTAGGTGGTAGGGTTTATCCCGCCCGGGTTGGTACCATCGCATTGGATGAACGATGGTGGAAGCGGCAATGAAAATTGTCCGTGTTTTCCATCTAGTTCAATGTAGCCGTGCAATATAAGGAAGGTCCTGGCATGGCACCTAGTTCCCATGTGGTGTGTTGGGCTAATACCATGACAGAAGGTGTGGAATTAGCCATCCATGTCCAGTCACATAAAAAAAAAAGAACTGGCGAAAGAAGGAGCTAATAAACCCCAAATAGGACCTGAATTATTCTGTGGGATTTCTAAAAGCACTGCATTCGGAACATTACACAACGGGGCTTAAAACTGTGCTATTGGAAAAGCAAGCCAGGACTAAAGCACGCCAAGGCCCTTATAATGGAATTTTAGTCGATAAATAATCTACGTTTAAAATTTTGACAGTCAACTATAAATACTAAACGAGGTTTACGTCTAGATCGATGTACCATCGTTACCTGCCTAGGCATTTACATATGTTCATAAAGTTTAATTTATCCGAACTTAGTAAGTTCAACTGAAGTCTGGGCTATGAATCTCTTCTACACCAAATACAATTAACTTACATCCACACCCATACATTTGTGATAAGTCGTCATTACCATTCAAAGATAGGTGGTTTCAACCTATGTAATTTAATGTACCTATGTATCTAGCTATCAATCAGTGTTAACACACTTTGAACCTTCTCACATATTTATTTAAGACTTATTTTTGTTTTGTTTGAGCATGACCTTTGTCTATGAAGTCAATACTATTGAGTTCTTCGAACTTCGATATTGTTAATGTACCTATAATGTATTATTGTATTGCATATAATGTTTTAATGGCAAGCCACTAAATATGCTTTTAGTAGGTATATTAATTTAATTAGGTACTTACATATGAAGCTTAATGAAGAAGTTAGAATATATTAGGTAGGTACCTATATAATTTTGAAGATAACATTCCAAATCTAAAACTAATCCCATAGAAAACGATGGGCGGACCGAATGAAGTGGACCAGTTTAATAAGTAGGTAAATTGAAATACCTACCTGTTATGATGCCTATTACTGGAATGATTGAAATCTGACTGGAACCTTTGAATGATTTGGAATCGTAGTTAGGTAGATAGGTATTAATTGACACTGGTTACCAAATCATTATTTCCTGGTTTACTTTCTGTCACGCTCGCCCTTGACAAAAATCGTTACCTACTTACAGCAGAGGGTTTTATGCTCGAAGGTTGCTACGTTGACAGAGCAGGTACATAGTGGTGCCTGTGTAGATGTATAATTTAACCCTCAATTCCGCCTGGGCCTGGAGCTCGGCTCGCCGCGCTCTCGGGCAACGTCGTCGTTCGTCGCTTCGGGAGGAGGTGCGGGGTCGGCGGGGCGACAGCCGCTCCTATCCCGCTCGCACACATGCATCAATTTCGCACACAGGCGCGATACCGAGCCATTCCGTCTGTTCTGTTTATTTACGGCCATCGTATTGTTTGTACACAGAGCGGCGCGACTGCGCACTGTCGACGTCACGCACACGAGACGGCCACACTACTCTACCGGCGGCGGCGGAGGAGCGCGGGGGAGGCGGCAATCGGCCTACACATTTGCTCGCTCATTCATTCGCCAACATCCGACAGCTCCGCTCGCTCGTTCGCCGCGCTCGATCGTTATCACCCGATCAACATGTTGAAGGAGAGCACCTGTTTCTCAAATAACGGCACCGAGGAGCGTCGCGAGCACGTTTCTCTCGCAAACACAAGACTTCCGGCGGTTGAGGAGCTCACTTTGGGGCTCAAGCAGAAACTGCACCTTCAGGCGAGAGCCCGTGCGGCCCCTTACTACATCCGGACGAAGACAGAGCCCATTGACCTGGTGGACCGCCTTTTGGAGGAGCGAGCACTCGTGGCCGAGGCGGTTCGACGCCTGCAAGCTCTCCAGGAACAGTGTTCCGATAAGGATGTCAAATCCCGGCGCCAGTGCCCAGTCGATTCCTAAATTACTCGGTGAAGTAAATAAACACTAATATCTCTGTGAAAGTGTGGAACGGTATTGTGAAATTGCTGTGTTCCGAGTATACGAGACGTGTCGGGTTACGATGGTGCTATACGCCGGACTGTGTGTGCGAACGAGACGGATAACTGTGACGTGTCGTGAGTCACGAGAGCGAGACAAAATGGCCGACTAGGCTTACAATCATAATATTTATTCTATGTTTGTGACCTTTATTTGAACAAAGTACAGATGACGCAATTTTGTCTTCGTTCATATCTTTTAGTATTTTGAAAAACCAAATCTCTTGTTTAGAACCTTGTTGTCGCTGTCAGTGAGAAATATCTTTTGTATTGGTATTTTAAAGTACCTATGTTGTTTTAGAAGTTTTCAATACATTTACCTAAGTACCTACCTACCTTTTGATGCTTAGTTTCGGCAATTTATTCTCTAGTATTTTGTGAGCTTTAATTTACCTATTTGCAATGCCGATAATATGATCGTGATCAAGTGGTTTTGTTTACATTGTTATCAAAATAAAAGTACCTACCTACCTACCTATTGTGTATCGCTATGTTTGACCATACTGTATTTTCTAAAATATCTGAATATTTGTTAAAAACTGTATATTCTTAGTATAGTATAGATGAATTTATGAATTTACCTTTACATTAAAATCTTAACGTAGCGTCTTTCAAGAAATTGAGTTGAGGTTTTAGGTTATAAAGTACCTAGGTGTGGTCAGGTCATATTATTTGTTACCAATAATAAGGGTTATGAGTAGGTATTTACATATGTAGATTGCTTTGTGTACTAACATGTATAACTTCCACCACTCAAAACAGTACAGCTAAGCATATCTCGTGCGGTGCGTGCGTAAATTTTATTCGTATCCTTAGTAAATAATAATAATATTAAAAACGTATTGAGTACATTAGTGTGGTATATTATTATTCAATCATTTCAAATTAAATAATAAAATACGATACTTTTTACTTATGTGCAAATCTTAGTGCATTTTGTGATTCCTAGATAGTTTTAATTTATTGTCAACCTTGTGATTTAGGTTAATAAAGAATTATTCTGAAAAAAAATCCTATTTCTTTTGCTAAAGTACCCACATACCCTAACTATCAATAGGATTATATAAAATATAAATTTTATCTGTTCGTTTCAGACAGCTTTTGCTGATACTTCCTCATTTTTATTATTTCTTGCCATATTTATACCTACCTAATAGTGTGCCAGCAGGCATCAGAAAAATACGTTCCCGACACAAAAAAACTTGTCCACTCAGTTTGAAAACCCTGTTTTAATTTACTTACTATTTGGTACTATTATTATAATATGACAAACAATGAATATCTGTGTCTTTCTAAATTGCTATGTTACTTTGTTATTGTTGTTTTTTTTTCATTCATAGGTGGGTAACCTACACTTGAACATGTCAAAAATCACGCGCTATGCTAGGTCTTTGTCAAAATTATACAAGTCGCATGTTCTATTTTAATGAATATAAGAATTGGCAAACATACTTTGCCAGTCACAAAATACGTTTAAAACTTTATTAAAATTTAAGTACTTAGTTAATCAAACCACGGCTCACAAAAAAAAAGTAAGGAGATTCAGACCAGTCAGACTACTTACTTTTGATGTGATTTACTTATCTTGTTTTAAAATTTATTGTGGGCCGTAGCGTTAATTACATTAATAAAATATTGTATTTTTTTATTGTGTGATATATGCAATGTCTATAGCATATAATGTAATAAAGGCATAGCGACCTAGTTATACCGACCTAAATACAAAATCTCCATGAATGATCATACCTATTTGGTAGGTACTCTAGTCTGATGCTAGAAAACCAACAGGGACAACCCTGTAGCAAAATTCTATATTCAACCTAAGTACCTACATATTTGCAGCAGTTCTAATTTGCTGCAAGTGCCTGTTTGGGTTAGTAAACCGGTTAATAAGTGGGTGGGTAGGTACATGAACGAGAGTTTAGCAATCAATAACGGGCCCAGTTTTCGCGAACTTGCCAAGTTGGGTCAAGCGCGTGCAGTTGGTTAACGGCACCGCCCCCTCCCGTCCTTCCAAAATATTTTCCTCAATACCAATTCTAAATTACTAGCGACATCTTTCATTCAATATCTGTGAAATTAAGATGTTATAAATTTAATTTTCTAAAACGCCATCTCTTGTTGCATAGTATCACTAATCACAATAGGTGTGTCTAAGCTGAACGCACAGCTTTTGACAGCGGCATAACATATGACAACAGTGATTGGTTTTCTTGTTTGTTAATTTTTGGCGGTGGGTAATTTTAGAGTAATTAAACGTGATAAAATTAACTAAAAAGCGTTATTGTAGTGTTGGTGTACTGCCACGGTAGCACTGTCAGCATAAAACAGCTAAGCCAACTGATTATTTTAGTAGGTGTGCTATGCTGAGGCGCCTTTCCGCCAGAGTTTTATCGTCCGCTCGGCCGATAAGAGTTCTCCGTTGCACCAAAGTTTTGCACTCCTGGCAGTGCGTCGTCGTATTCAGCCACTGCCGCTCGCTCATCCCTGCTTCCATCACACGCAGCTATATAGCAAAGTGAGTCCACTCCAAACTCAAAACTAAAATTGATAAGATGGTTCTTTCAGTTTTAAAGGTACACTACTAATATTTACAAAACATTAAAGGTTGCAACAGGTTTTCCTAGTGCCTCTAAAAGATAAGCATTGTGTTTTTGGTCGAACACAAGGACTCGCACCGTACTGTGACCGGTTGCACTTTACAAGAGAGTCTATTTTTGCTGCTAGCTGGTTGAATCGGGTGACTTGATGCTCTAGAAGAATAAGAAAAAAAGTTTTTTTTTGTTAATGTTCTCAATTTTCAAAGTGTGAATCTTTTGAATGTTTTCTATTCTTCCACAACTTTGCGTGTGGCAAAATTCAAGGTAAGTATATCTTTTTTAGGTACATATTTTTTAAGATTCTCTTGGAATTCATGAATTATAAACATAAACCACAAAAAAAATACAAAACAACAAGACAATTAAGGTAATAATGACGATATGAAATCAAATAAGAGTGACAGCATCTTGTTATTTGATGCTGTGCCCCTGGTGGCAGGTTGCAGGAATGGGTCAGGGATTGCGAGGAAGCGCGACAGGCTCTGGCAGCAGTGGAGCCGGCCCTGAGCTCTAGGTCCGGATGATAGGCAGTCCCTCGTAAAGCTTTATGCAGAGGTGACAAGACCTACCGAAACCCTATGTTCCTTACCGGATGTTTTTGGGTACTCAGCGGGAACCGCATCTCCCTTTGCATATATTCAGATTCAGTTTCTTCATTTCCTCCATTAAAGTTTGGATTATACACTCGGATTTGTTAATTTTGATTTCTTGTTGTGCCATTACGATTACCTCTGGTGAAGAAGAAGCGACAAGAAAGTTCGCCATGTTTGTTTTTTTTTGTTGCTTTTTGAATTTGCCATTGGCTCCATAGAGCCATAATCAGATAGTTACCGGTGGTTCTATTTTGCAGGAGATGTTTCAGCAAGCCTCATTCCCTGGTCAGTTACACCTATCGGTGCTGTCTACGATCTGGTGCCCAGGTCTAGGATGTTCCAGCGATTCAGACGGGAAATAGTGTCACTTGTGTTTAATAGACTTTTACTTAATTCTAAAACTAGTTTACAGTTTTTGATAGATTACCAATGCTCACAAAGAACATTAATGGAAACGTTGGTCAAGAACAAACTCTTCACTACTATAGTGACATGTTATTATAAATGATGTTTATTCTAATAAAATCTGGCACTTGTCACCTAAAATAGCGTTTACGCCAAACCGATCGACTTGCATTTTGAAATGTAAAAGAAATTGAACATTTTATTCAATAAAAAAAAGTACAGTTCACTTTAACGTTGCCGTTTACGCCAACTACGCGTTTTCATACAAATCGAAAGCCCGAGTTTGATTTTGACAGCTCAAAGAAATAAAACCACAGAATAAGTAGTAAAAACTTGTATGGGGTTTGACGTTTTACGTAACTTCAGAGTTCCGTAAACGCTAATTTAGTTGAGAACTCAGACTGACCACTCTATTATTGTTATGTTATTTAATGTAAATAAATTATAAAAATATCACATCAATAACACACTTGTCACTGATCCATAAGGGCTGCCGACATGTCGTGGTGCATGGGCGCGGATACGCTGCGGGTGCCGCTTGTGCTGTGGGCAGAGAACCGTGCACGTCTCACTACCGAGCTGGTGCCCGGCCAGGTGGTTCTGCTGCAGGGTGGAGACGACATTAGCCACTACGACACAGACGTTAACTACTTGTTTCGACAGGTCTGCTTTTACACTCTAAGTTCAAGTATTTTTCTGAACTTGCCTAAACTCTTACAAAATTGGTTGGTGAGTTTCTTGATGCTACCTTATCCTGTAACTAAATGTTGTTTTATTTACGTCCTTATCAAACTGAATGCAATTGGCGCTTATGTTTAAATTAATAAATGTCCGCAACGCAGGCAAAGCGTTAAAATTAATGTATGTAGGTATAATCTTAATCACTGTGTTAGTAGGAAGCATTGATTACGGGAGGAGGGATTGTATGAGAATTACAAACTATGGGTATATACAGCAGGTGGCGAAATTGGTTGACACAATACCCGTGAATGGTATGTGTTGCTGGTTCGGGTCTAGCTATATTCATAAAGTAGTTCTTTTTATACAGGGCTCTTTCTTTAATCAATTTGTTCTTGCTTCACGGTCGATTATTATCCATGCATAAATATCACATTCCATGCAAAAAACACAAAAAAAGTGATTGTGTAAAACTAGAATGTTTTATTATCCTCATAGTTATTTAACCTTAAGAAGGCAATGACCACAGCTATTAATGGTTTCACAGAAACTAACATTCAGATGTTCCAAAAGTCATCGATAAAATTGATCAAGGAACCTGACATGGATGGCAAATACCACACAATGACCGTTATATTACCCCAATACACCACATTCCCAAAGGAATTAAGCTCCATGCCAGGACCTTCCGTTTATGAGCATGGCTACAATGAACTGTATGGAAAACACAGACAATTTTTAATTGCCGCTCCGACCATCTTTTCATCCAATGCAATGGTACCAACCCGGGCGGGCTTAAAAACCCTACCACCTAGTACGGGAAGGGGGACCTACAGTTTTACGTGGATTCCAAACCATGGAGCAGCTCGCATTCGTGATGAAATGCACTTATCCAATTTAGAAAGAGAAAGAAAGTGGTGCATGAACAGTGCGAGGTTTTGAACCCACTTGCGAGGTTACGCTAGGCAAGTCCCCACGCCACTAGGCTACGGGCCGCTCAAAAATAAAATAACAATGTAGTTATGTACCATAGTTAAGTACCTTGTTCCCTATATTTCAGAACTTGTTCCACTTTTCCACATACATTTTTTTTAAGCCACAGCACGGAAGAAGAATGGACATGTTTTTATAAAAATTGTGTTGTGCTATATAATCATTCTAAAATGTGTTTTCATGAAAATTTCCTTCATATTCAAATAGTAATAATTATAAAAATAAATAAAAATGTCACAGGAGTCGTACTTCACGTGGGCTTGCGGTGTGCGCGAACCGGGCTGCTACCTGGCGCTGGCCGGCGGGCGCTCGCTGCTCTTCGTGCCGCGGCTGCCGGAGGAGTACGAGGTGTGGATGGGCAAGCTGCTCAGCCTCGAGGACTTCCGCGGGACGTACGGCGTCGATGAGGTTCACTACGTTGACGAGGTATACATCAAAGCAGTTCAGTACAAATAAAAAAACCGGCCAAGTGCGAGTCGGACTCGCATACGAAGGGTTCCATACCATCGTTCAAGATTTAAATAAAAAATCACCTTTTTTATATTTTTTCTATTTTGCTCATTTGTTGTTATAGCGGCAAAATAAATACACACTCTGTGCAAATTTCAGCTGCCTACCTATTACGGTTCCTGAGATACAGCCCTGTGACAGACGGACAGACGGACGGACAGCGGAAGCTTAGTAATAGGGTTCCGTTTTCACCCTTTGGGTACGGAACCCTAAAAACATTGTACTTTATCTTCTTTAGCCTTTTGCTGTCCACTGCTGGACGTAGGCCTCCCGCAGACTTCGCCAAGTTGTGCGAAAATTCGACGCAGGCGAAAATTTTTGCACATTTCTCACAACTCTGACAACTGTTCTATAAAATAACTTAGCAGATTGATTCTTATAACGCATGAAGCTTGACACTTTAAGAACTCAATATGCATTTGATTTAACCCTATATTTATTGGATTGTTTCGTAATTATGTGGATTAAAGTTTTTAATAGTCACTCAGAAAGCCACTTTTAGAACTGGCACTAAAATATTGTCAAGTCTTCTTCTATCCAGTAATTCTCTCCAATAAATAGAAATGTGGCTGCATGGTGTTGGTGAATGAAAATGTAAGGTACTCAATCATGGCCAACCCTATAAAATATTGTGACAACTGAATTTTCTTAAAAAAATATGTTTGCCATTGCTGGAAATCTTTGTACTTCTAACCGCTTCATGCATGTTTGTACCATATAGAATCCGACCTTGTATTTTTTCTTATTTCAGCTAGCAGCTGTACTGAAAAAGTTAAATCCTGAGAAACTTCTGACATTGGTTAGTATTGTTTTAATATTTTTTATGTGATTTTCAAATGTTTTCTATGATTTCTCTCTAAGTGTCTGTTCCATTGCTTTTATTCCCTTTATCAAAAAAAGTCCTCATGCAAAAAAAAACTATCTTGGTTGCCACTGAACTGAATTTGTATTTTCATACTTTTACCTTTGGACAGTTTAATTTGTTATAAAATCTAAACAACAAATAATTTAACGTAGGTAATGTCTGAGTGCCTACCCAAGTAGTACCTTGGGTTCGACCTTGGAATGCGAGCTGATCCATGGTTCGGAACCTATGTAAAACTGTAGGTCCCCTTTCCCTACCGGGTGGTAGGGTTTAAGCCTGCCCGAGTTGGTCCCATCGCATTGGTTAAAAGATGGTCGGAGCGGCAATGAAAAATTGTCAGTGTTTTCCATCCAGTTCAATGTAGCCGTGCTCATAAAGGGAAGGTCCTGGCATGGCACCTAATTCCTTCGGGAATGTGGTGTATTGGGCTAATATCATAACGTTAGTTGTGTGGTATTAGCCATCCATGTCAGGTTGCATTAAAAAAATGTAAAACTGTGATTGCAAAATTAATTTGGCTAGTTGAATTACCATCTGCAAAACTATAATACGTTGTATTGTTTCTAGAGTGGGGTGAATACTGACAGCGGGCTCACTGCGAAGGAAGCCAACTTTGATGGGATAGACGAGTGAGTTTCATAGTGTCCATATTATTTATTCTTTATTTCATTGGTTTCTATGATACTAAAGGAGAATAGCTACTCATAACTCACAATTAACTCAATTTAAACTGCTGTGTACTTAATGTTTATTTCCTTCATGTGAAAGATGATAACTAATTAGCCAAAAATTCCAACTATAGCTACAATAGTCTTTCTCCCACAACAGAAGGAATTCGATTTCGGGGCACAGCAATGATAAACTTGTTACCTACTTACATTAAGGCGGCCCAACCCGGCGGGACTAACTCATTCGCGGGCACTGTACAAAACCGTGCTGTTGCGCTCTGGGACCTTCTCTGTTTCAAAGAAAAAGACAGGCTCCGTGATGAGGAAGATGCAACATGTCCACAAAAAAGATAATGTGCAGTGTATGATTTGGTAAGATTTACGAAAATTTTGATTTCAAAACGACTTATAGCTAAAAGTAAACCACGACCGCTGTAGTCAAAAATCTAACAAAAAACCAAATAGATTATAAATCTTGATTAAATAAGCTATGTCTGATGACTAATCTTTTTAAGATTTTCTTACTTTATCATTGCGTAATAAACCACCAAAGTCATTGTATAAAACGCGCAAAAAAAATCAAACTTTCGGACCTTATAACTTAGAAACCAAACACAATTGTACAATGCCAACGGTCATCAGACATAAAGCTCTTTTGAGCAAAATTTGGGATCTCGTATAAGAAATATGGGCGTGATCTTCTTTCCCCTTTTGTATGGGGAGATGAGCGGGTTGGGCCACCTTAAGTACGTAATTGAAATCTGTTGCTGTTAAGTGCGCCGGCGGATGGCAGTGGTTCCGTACAGCTGAAGGCCGGGAGGACTGGAGTAAAATTGGAGAGGCGTATGTCCAGCAGTGGACGCAAACACGCTGACTGACTGACTGACTGACTGTTCCATCTTGTTCTGTATGTAATTGTATGCATTAGCTTGACCTGTGAAGCCTACGTTTATTATAATAGCTTAGTTAGGTTCCTGTCAGGAAACCGTAAGTTCCATGATTGCATATTTTAATATAGTTTTTTTTTTGTTACAGCTTCAAAGTCGACAATGAAACATTGTTCCCCATCATAGCTGAGCTGTAAGTACTTATTAACTTAGCTAACTGAACCATCAAGATATTTTCCTGGAAAGTGACAAGCATGTATGTACAATCGACCGTGAAGTAAGGACACATTAAAGAAAGAGCTCAGCACAAAAAACTACTTTACGAATATACTGCAAGGCTGGACCGGAACCAGCAAAACATACAATTCGGTACTTTAATTAATGTGTCCTTGTTTCATGTTCGATTATGCATATATACATGTCACATCCCTTGGAATAAGCGACGCACAAAAAAAAATTTACTAATTTTCCTGGAATTGTGGGCTGAACTGTTCTTGCATATTCTTCGATAACCCGACGCCGACGGGGCCACAATATGTCTTACACCTTCCAGGGTTCAAAAGTAGTACCATATAGTGCCACCTAGTAAATAAAATACTAGCTGAAGTTCCCAACTCCGGTCGACTCAAACGTTCGCAGGTGTGTTATTCCAACAGTCAATTGGATAAAAAAAAATTAGATTCGCTGGAAGATTGCAAATTTTTGATTAATGCCAATTCTTTAAGTGTGCATCATGGCTGAATCCTAAAATGTAAACAAAAATTAAACCTAAAAGAGCATTATTAGATCTTTTGAAAAAGTATCTTTTCTAGTCCGGAATCGAATGTGTATAAGTTTTTATAGTACACTATATGAGGGGCGTTCAATAATTTATCTACCTTAGGGTAAAGAGCTCCGCTGAACTAGTTGAGACATGTGTATATGTATAGCTATGTTTCTTTATGTAACGCGTTCTAAATTTTAAATTAGTCCGATTAATACTTTCAGAGTGACAGCATGACAAGTGCACCGATGTCTGAGTCTACTCAAATTTTGCTTCATTTAGAGCAGCAATCAGTTATTAAATTCTTCTCTAAAGACGAAAAGAAGCGTAAAGAAATATTTGAACGCATGGCAACAGGGAGTTTGCGCCCTCTGAATATAAAGTCAAATATTGGAGCAAGCAGTTCATATGGGGACGAGAGTCCATAGAAGACGACCCTCACATGGGGCGGCCCGTGACGGCAACGAGTCCAGAAATGAAGATTACCTCAACAAGAGTCGTGCAGAGCTTACTTTGTTAGACTAAAAATTCTTACAGTGCCATCGCTATATATTTATGTTGTATTAACAAGACAAGCAAGCATTCATGAAAAAACTACAAAGCCTACTCTAAAGCATTGCTATGGCACTCGAAGTAGTAGCAACCTACAACACACAATAAGGCCTGTGGTTAAACATGGTACAGAATTTCAAGCGATTAAACTTTTTAATGCATTTCCAGTGGATTTAAAATAATAATATCCTCCAAACAGTTCAATAACGATCTTAAATCCAGACTATTAATGAAGGCTTTTTATTCAACCGAGGAGTTTTTAGTTGATAATAATTTCTGAGTTAACAGCTTGTGTGTTCCCTTTTTTCGAATCTGAATGTATTGGTAATTTTTTGTATATTTTATGGATCATGTCATATTTGAATTATAATGAATTTAATGGAATAACTTATATTTACGTTTACATACTGTATAATATTTAGAATTGAGTGTACTTTTTAATTACAATGTATTAATGATTTATGATTTATTGGTTGTATTTAGTGAATTGTATATTAAGTATCTTAAATGAATAATTCCCTCTGTATTATGTAATTTGTAATTTCATATTTCTACACAAACCATGTTTGTTGCATTTTGATGCTTGAAATAAAAATACTTTGACTTTGACTTTGAATGCGTAAAAAAAAAGAAGAATTCATTTTGACTTATAGGCGATTGACTATATGCAGGATAGCTAAATAAATGGATATCACGGCAGGCACAGTTTGATATAGAATTCATGAACATTTGCAAATTTCTAAAGTCAGCGCAAAATGGGTTGGTGACAGGAGATGAAACATGGACTTACCATAGAGGTCTTGAGTATAAAATGGGGTCCATGCAGTGGAAGCACAATTCGTCACCCACTTCTAAAAAGTTCAAAGTCGAAAAATCGGCAGTCAAGGTCATGGCCACTGTATTTTGGCATGAGAAAGGATTTTTACTTTTGGAGTTAATGCCAAATAAGACTACCATAAAGGGAGATACTACGCTATAAATTATTTTTACTCTTGTCTTGTTTTTTTTCTTGTCTAGGTAGATATATTATTGAACGCCCCTTGTATCATCATAAGATGTATCGTCATTCCCACAAGTCTGATTATGAACAAAACGTAATCTTCGTCAATATTTTCGTTTCCATATTGGCTAAATACCAATATCATTAGGAACATTGATCAACCAGCTACAATCATAAATTGATCTTTGCTTTCCGATAACATTGTTGTTGATAATAAACTGTGGAAATCTTTAGCATGTACCTAATTAATAACTACTTAGTACCAACACAAGAAGGACATAATTTTGTTTTTAAATGTGTGATACTTGTAAATGTATGCAAGTCACTATGAATGAGATTGTTTATTACTATAATGTAGGTATAAGTGTAAAAAATATATATATGTTTGATTGGCCATCGATTATAAACAGTATTATTAAATAATAGGTATTTATATGAATGCATTTTTTTTCATTGCCCTATATCTGTGGTTAAAGCAAATTTGTTCTTGCTCTTTATTTAACCTTTTATATTGCAGTACAATATTGCAGATTTTGACCCTTAAGTTGTTAGCAGAAATTACAGTATAGTACGACCACAGCATACTTGTTTCACTTCCAATACAGACATACATCTTTTCAAACATGCTCTACGATTATGGGTGCCACATACCTGACATTTACGGAGTATTACATTGATCTTGTGGCTTTCTGCTAGGGCATCTGTTCATGACATTTCCATTCACTTCTGTTCTGTAAGTTATTTCGTCATTGTTTCATCACACGTTTGCTGTACTGGTCCAAACCATCTTAACATACCCATCTCGTTTTTTGTCACTATTAGTTACGACTTATGATAGGTGCCTATGCTTACTTGTGATTCATTGTTAATTTTACTTCCAGGCGTGTTACAAAGACCCCAGCCGAACTTGAGGTGTTGAGATACGTAGCCAAGGTGTCATCCGATGCACACAAACAGGTGTGTACCGTAGCGTGGGCTTACATGGTCCAATTTATAGCTATAGACAATAAGTGTATGAGTTGAATATGCACAATTGCATATTTCTAAAAAACATGAAATACAATTTTCAACCCTCATCATCCTATCTGATCCAGTCCAAATGTCTTAATTAGGTACACATTTGGATTGGGGCACATAGGAAGGATAGTAAGTTGATATCCATTGTCCAACTGTGATTTGGCAGATTTATTTCTGTTAAACATCTTCTGAAACAGAATCCTTTCTGTTTCAGAACTCCTTCACGGAATGTGATTCCAAGTTATTCACCTTAAATAACAATGTGCCTGTCACATTAAATAGTCTGCTATTAACCCATGTAGGGCATGCCACCCGAGGGCACAGCGACAAATATTTTGTCCATGGAGTGGATATCTTCGCCAAACCGACAGCCAGTCACGGTGACTTCATTGAATAAAATAAAATATTTTCTGATATTCACCTCAATGTATGATTTCTATTGTAATAAAATTATGTACCATTAATTAATTAATGCCGTGGAAATAAAAAAAATACTGATTTTTTTCTTTTCAGTTAGTTGTAATTTACCTTGAATTATATAGGGCATAAACGAACTGCGTATGTGGCGTCTCTGACTTTTATAATTTATATTTTTTAGTTTTAAATCAAACTAACAATGACATTACATGGAGCCCTGAACTGGTTATAAAAATCAGTCATTAGAATAACCAAAACTCTAGTAATATACGGCTAGATTGACCTGGACGGAAAACTCTGACAGCTTTTTTATTATTATTATTGATAGTATACAACACTAGCAGCTTTAAGCTGATGCGTGTACTTTAAATTTTGATATTTTGAGTGCACTTCTACTAATATTATTGTGTTTTTAGCTAAGTTGAATACTATTAAGGTGTTTGTCTAACAGGTTTTTAAAACCATTTAATGTGATAGCACTAATTATTTCTTGGGGCAATTTATTTCAGGAGTCTACTAATCTGTTTGAAAGAAAGTACTTCCTTGGGTTTGAATTAAACCTGGTTTGATTAAGCTTTCGCGAATGGCGACGAAGTCCCGTTTTGTTCATTGTGTATACGGATTTGAGTTTAAGCACCATTATTCCATCATCGACAGCTATCTTTCATTTAATACCGACAATACCGACCCGGTAAGCTCAACCCTACCACGTGGCAGGTGATGCTGTTCGCTCGGCCCGGCCGCTCGGAGTACGAGTGCGAGTCGGTGTTCCTCGACCACTGCTACCGCGTGGGCGGCTGCCGGCACGTCTCCTACACCTGCATCTGCGGCTCGGGGCACAACGGTGCGACGCTGCACTACGGGCACGCCGGCGCGCCCAACGTCAAGAGCATCGGCGACGGGGACATGTGGTGGGTGCCGCGCCGCGCCGCAATCTTGACACTTTGGGCATGGAAGACGCAGAAAGGAGTGTGATTTCAATGATTAAAGATATCAACGATCAAGTAAGGAAGGATAGGAGCGTAGACATTTCTTAGTAATCATATATATAAGGTGGGTTTAAAATAATCTTCAAGCCTTATAGGGTTGATTCAGTATCTGATATAGAACAACTTTTGCTAAGAATGTAGGCATGTAATTTTTTTTGTTACATTTTTTTATTTTTGAGAAATTTAAACAGTACATTCTGCCCAGTATTGTGAACAACTTTTGCAAAGAAACTATGTACCTATCGGTAATGGTTTCCAAGAAATAATTAAATTTTCAAAATAATTAATGCGCGCGAACTTCGTTAGGGCGGCCCCGGCGCGGCGGCGCGGGAAGGCGGGGGCGACATGCTACTTACCTACCCGAACCGTTTTGTTTCGTTCCGTTGACGCCCCGTCCCGAACAAATCCATAGCGGCGCGGCTGTAATGTAGGCAGGTATGTACATATCGAGCTTCTCTATTTTTGGTCGATGTACCTAACCATATTTGCGTCCTTTTCCACCCGATCGGCACTCGCTCGTGTCCGACCGACCTAGAGCTGATAGCACAGAATAACTAATAGTGCTGATAAGTACTCTACTAATGGCTTTCACAACGAAAACAAACGTCCTAAGCTGACCTGTCTGCGCACGCGGCGCGGCGGGGGTAAATTGTGTCTTGCGTCAGTGGGTCACAGTTTGGTCAATGCCCCGTGGTTGACCTATTTTTCAATAAGACAGCTGTTGAAGAGTTAGTGCACTTTAATAAATTATTTTCATGGAAACCGTCACCGATAGATGCATAGTTTCTTCGCAAAAGTTGTTGACAATACTGGGAAGAATGTAATGTTATTTCTCAAAAATTAAAATGGAACAAAAAAAATTACATATCTACTTTCTTAGCAAAAGTTGTTCTATATCAGATGCTGAATCAACCCTATAAGGCTTGTAGATTATTATAAACTCACCTTATAAATACTGACGTTAGAGCCGGCCAGTCAGTTCACTTAAGATTTTATTTTGATAATAGTTGCCAAGTCTGAATTACACCAACCAAAACCGTACTAAACGCAGAATGGTAAGCACTCAATGTATTAATAAAATAATTTTATTTATTTATTTCAAATTCGTCGGTAACACCATATCACGAAGGTATGACGATCTAATTACAGTTAAAATAAATTATTACTTATTAAATTAATATTAAAATTTAATTAAATTAAATACAATACAAACATTTTCTTCTTTTCAATACACACATTAACCCTCATTACACAAAAATGTTTATTATTTTGATTTCTTATTATTATTTTTTCAAACTGACTTGTCCTTGTATGTTCAAATTATGTATCGTTTTATTATTATTTTATTTTTGATAGACTAGCAGCTTTCGCCCATGCGTCTATATGACAACACTTGAAGTTTATTTTGTTTTATAAACTTGTCGAGTTTGTTTTTAAACTGATTCACTGAATTCGAACAAATAACATCACTAGGAAACTTATACCAAGGGTCCACAACTCTGTTTGCGATAAAGTGTTTGAGAGGGTTTAGCTTGGCGGAGGTATAGGATAGCTTCATTGAATAGCCACGGAGGTTGGTGTTTTCGTTGTGTGTGTACATTTCCAGAAGCCTTATTCTGCTAATTGATAACTGCGCGCGTTATGTTTGTGTTTTCTCAAAACCTCATGTTTCGCGCGAAATGGTATTCTTCTAGCGCAGTTTGCTTAACGCATGCGCAAACTCGTAACGCGCGGTCATGTTCTCGTGGGCCGTGTGTTTTGCCGAATACTTGCGGTTTTGAGAATTCTATTTGTCAAATTCGGAGCATCGCATCGCCGAACTTCGAATATCACTTTTCTACATTACGTTGGCATATCGCTGTCTCTTTCTTTTCGTATGTCATATTTGAGTGAGAAAATAACTGTAAAAATCGTGACAGGTTATTTTACCCTGTAGGCGGCGCGCAAGACAAACCACTCCATAGACAATAACAAAACGCGTGTGTGAATTAGCTGAATACCGATTTTTGGAAACCGCACTCGAAACTTAGCGTGTTATGTTTGACGGAAACATAACTTATACGGAATGGTTTGAAAGTGGACAAATAGCAGAATCGGGCTTCTGTTGCTGGGTACATTATAGTAGCCATTCAAAATCTTAATGGTCCCTATAAGTTCTCCTTTTTTTCCACGTTCTTGCAAAGTGCTCAACCCTAGTCTAAAAAATGTTTAAAAACAATTGCACAACTCTCCATATCTTGGAAAAGTACACTACACAATGATTGAGTTCGACTCACATATCAAATAATACATGTAACAACGATAGTTCTGAAATTGACTGCACTGCGAGTTAATGATGGTATTTCTCTCTCTCAGCTTATTCGACATGGGTGGGAACTACGCGGGTTACGCGGCCGACATCACCTGCTCGTTTCCCGCCAACGGCAAGTTCACCGACGACCAGAAGCTCGTGTACGAGGCCGTATTGGCCGCCAGGGACGCCGTACTGAGGTATGTACAGCATATGGCATAGTGATGCTATGCGTGACATCAGTGTTACTGTTTCTGACATTGCAGTGCATTACATCATTCTCAAATCACAAAGTTAGCAAGAAGCACTCAAAAAGATGAATGCTGAATTCATAGACCTTACTCGTGCTTGGCTCATGCCCATTTTCACCACCTCCAGCTACAAAAATCCCAACGTTATCTTTCGGTTACACTATGTAAATATGCAATGTAACCAAAAGTTAACTTGCAGATTTCAGGTAGTTGGAGGTGGTGAAATCAGGCGTTAGCCAAAGTATTTCTTCCAACTGTCAAATTTGACATCCGTTCCATACATTTTATGTCAAAACTGACCGTCGGAAGGCATACTTTGTCTCAGCCAAGTACAAGTAATCTTTATGAATGTCAGCATTAGACACATCAGCCAGGACTGTCTTCCTTACGCCCATTTTCACCAAAACTTACAAAAAATCCAAAGTTATCTTTCGGTTACACCATGTGTGCAATGTAGCCGAAAGTTACTTATCGGATTTCAGTTAACTGGAGGTAGTGAAAACAGGCTTAGCCAATTAATAAAAAAAATGTTTAAATAACAATTTATTAAATTTACTCATACATTCTGCATTCTGTATGCCGGTTTTGAATTTACATCTTCTTTTCCAGCCTTTTGCTGTCCACTGCTGGATGTATGCCTCCCCCAGACTTCGCCAAGTTGTGCGGTCTCCTGTTTTTCTTAGCCAGTTGTCACCTGCTATCTGGCGTATATCCTCTGACCAACGTTTACATCAGAACCCTATCTTAGCCCAACTCCGAAACGTCAAATTGTGCTTCCTCCATTTTTAGTTTCAAGTTCAAAATGAACCTTTTTATTGACTCTATCCTACTCAAATAATATCCTTTGGACTCATACCGACTGATTCCAGGGAAGCGAAGCCGGGCGTGCTGTGGCCGGAGATGCACCTGCTCGCCAACCGCACCATGCTGCAGCGACTCGCCGACGGGGGACTGCTGCGGGGTGATGTCGACGATATGATCAAGGTAACACCGGAGACCGGTCTTGTAGGGGAATTGAAGATATGGATATTGACCAACCAACCTCCAATACAATGAATGTGAATCGACCGTGAAGCAAGGACGCATTAATAAAAAAAAGATATATATAAAGCACTACTTTTAAGTATACTGCAAGGCTGGACTTGAACCAGCAAGCACACCATTGGCAGGCAGGCCGTCTATGAATTCCGCCACCTGTTCACATAATTACATATTTTGGAATTCTCCTCCCGTAATCAATGCCTTTAACACCTGCGTAGCGGATATTGACTGCAAAGATTCAAGCATATTGCTGTCATTACCAAAATAGTTTTTTGCATCAGACGCTAGAGTCAGTCCTAGGTTGACCTACCCCTGTTTTCACCACCTCCAGTTACCTGAAATTCGATAAGTAACTTTCATTTACATGTCAGATTTACACGGTGTAACCGAAAGATAACTTTGGGATTTTTGTAGCTGGAGGTGGTGGAAACGAGCGATAGTAAAATTTTTTATTTCATACTAAGCAAGTATCGCTTTTTTCAGTGAAATGTGATATGTATGTAGAAGCAACCGTGAATAAAGGTGATTTAATTGAAAAATTTAACAGCTTTCTTTCTGTAATTAATGTCAGCTCATTATCTGCTGGGCTCTCCGTGCGTCTCGTTGATGACCCCTAGTTATTCCGGAATTTAGAGACTCCAATCCCAACGGGCACCTCTTACGTGAGGTCCTGGCTAGCCGAGCATAGTTTTTTCTCATTTTTAAACTCGTAATATCTTTCGAATAGAATGTCCGAATCGAATAATTAAAAAAATAATATAAAGGTATTGAAGCAGTCTTAAATAACAATTAATTTATTTTGATAAGGATTAATACCTAGGTACAAATAAAGAGACTTTTCCAGCGGCAGTATTTAAATTTTTATTTTAAAATAAATGCACACTTATTGTGACATAACTATAGTTAGATGTATGCTGTCGTGACATTTTTTGTAGATAATGATGTGTTCTATAAAATTGTAGTACATCATTTTGTTCAATCGTGAATAGTTTTCGCAGCGCTCGCGATGTAAGGAACATTCTTGGTAATGTTTTCCACCTTGGGTTACGTTATCGGAGTTTTGGTAAGGATCGCTAATTTTTAAAAAATAAAATATAGCCTATGTTACTCGGATAGACTGTAGCTTTCCAACAGTGAAATAATTTTTCAAATCCGTTCAGTAGTTTCGGAGCCTATTCAGTTCAAATACACAAACAATCAATCCTTTCCTCTTTTTATAATGGTATAGATATAGGTAAGTTTTAGACAGGCAGCATTTGCTGATGGGTCTAAATCCAGTGATTAACTTGATAAATTTGGTTAAGTGTTTTTTTTTTTTTCGTTACTTTGGATTCTGTTTGATATGGTTATCCAGTCTATTTTTAAATTGGTTGGTGGTCGTAGCGTTAATCACATGCTCTGGGAGTTTATTCCATGCCTCTACTATCCGAGGACACTGTGACATGTGAACATGTAACCAAGTGCAAGCGCGGCGTGTCGGCAGGCGGGCCTCCACGCGGTGTTCCAGCCGCACGGGCTGGGCCACCTACTGGGCGTGGACGTGCACGACGTGGGCGGCTACCTGCCGCGCTGCCCGCCGCGGCCGGACGCGCCGGGCGTCGCGCGCCTGCGCACCGCGCGCGCCCTTCGCCCCCGCATGGTGCTCACCGTCGAGCCGGGCTGCTACTTCATACCGCGCGTCAGTCGAACCTACCTATCTCTTTTTTTATGTTCCCTCTTGCATTGAAATCCGTCTTTTTGCTCGGTTATTTATTTTAAAATACACAGTTCAATGATACAGTACGATACAGGGGAGTCCTAGCATGGGACCTAGTACCTATGTGGTGTATTGGGCTAATACCACCACTGTAGGTATGGTATTATCCATCCGTGCCATTACATCCTCTCCAAGAGCACACCCTTTTACTCATGCCGATTTCGTACCACAGAACAATTATATTATTACAAATTCCAGAAGTGATAGTTTTTTTTTGTATTCTGCGCCCGACTGTCGGCTTCCCACTTTTACTGCTCATCCAAAGACCTTTAGGTTAGTATTATTGGAATTCCGTGCTCAAGAATCAGGCATCTTTCAATCGAGAAAATCGCTTTGATAGAGATCGTCAAAGCGATTTTATGGACGGGAAAACTTGAATCATTGCAATCCTGTGCTTCGAAATCTTTCCATCCAGAAAATTGCTTTGACAAGCGCTATAAAAGCGGTTTTCTCGACTGAACTGTTGTATGATGGAGTTCCAAGAATAGGCCAACTTAGCATCATTGATTTGTGTTTTTTCTTGCACAGCTCCTGGATAGCGCCCTCGCCAACCCCGAGCAGTCCAAGTTCCTGAATGCGGAAGCGCTGGCGAGGTTCCGTGGCTTCGGCGGAGTCCGCATCGAGGATGACGTCGTAATCACTGACGACGGGGTCGAGAACTTCACGTTCGTGCCCAGGACGTGAGTGCAGTCATTTTTTTTTATTTTGAGGTTATCCAGCGACATCTACACTGAAAAATTATAAATAGTTTTTGAAAATAATCATAAAAATCATTTCGTCTCGACATTGGTCGGAAGCAGGATTCCAACCTGTGACGTTTTGATTACATGTCCACTGCTCTTTGACATTATTAGCTATCCTGACAATTATGTCAATCAACGAATTTCTCGATTATATTCAAATCTACACAATGCTACCTCTTTCCAGTACCAGATGGCGCTGATTTCGCACATTGATCCTACGCTAAGGCATTTAGAGTTTAGTTAAACTCGACAGTATTCAACTTAATCAACCTTGTCTTCATAAAGACTAAGCTTTATGATTAAGGCATTTTGACTGCAGTGATTGAAATATTCAGCAGTCTTATTAACATAAATGTGTGCTCCCCAATCAAACACAGTTAGGAAATCATTTGAAAACCCATGTTTATTAACGTGAGTTTTGGTATCTAACATATCTGCATGTTTATGGTTTGTTTTTTCGAAAAAATATCTATAATGTGTGACATTTTTTTCTCTCATTTAAGTCGATATCCATGTTTTAAAAAAAAATAACATGCGGACACTGATATTGTTTAATTGCTGTTACATTAAAAGCCTCGGTAGCTCAGTTTGTCAGCCTCGGTAGCTCAGTGTGCGACGTCTTGCGATTCGGTGAGCTGGGCAAGCACCTCTAAGCGCGGTTAGGTTCTGGATGGGTGACCATTTTCAACTGTTGAGGCTGGCCGTGGTTCGGATTCTACGTAAAATTGTTGGTCCGCTTCCTTACTTACTAGGTGGTAGGGTTAATCCCGACCGGGTTGGTACCATCGCTTTGAATGAACGATGGTCGAAGCGGCAATGAAAATTGTCAGTGTTTCCCATCCAGTTCAATTTAGCCGAGCAATATAAGGATGGTCCTGGCATGGCACCTAGTTCCCATGTGGTGTGCTAGGCTAATGTCGGACGGTCAGTTTGGTATTTGCCATCCATATCCAGATACATAAAAAAAAACAAGGAAACTGGCAATGTGCTATCTATGTCTGTATGGGGAACATTGCTTATGGAACTTGTTAAGGGTGTGACATTAGCTAATTGCTTCAAGAGTAACTACAACTGCAAAAAGATGAAAGATACATTTATGGTCTAGCTATATCTAAAACTTGTAATAGTAAATATCTGAAGATTATTTTCTTTGTTCAAACGTTTTTTCCAATTTTTTAATGTATATTTGCCCCATTTTTTATTTATCTGAAATTCATTGTAATTATTTTTAAATACAATTTAATTTGTTTTACTTATCCCGTTATCAAACTGAACATGATCGGCTCTTATCATGCCCTTAAGTGATGTAAATTAGGCTACTATTCTTGAAATGATTCCCCGTCTTGAAATATAATTGCATTGTCCATAAATTTTCTTGTGTGAAGGAAAAATGTATTTTTTATGTTTTTTTAAAAATGTTGTTCATGAAAAATCTGCTTTGGATCAACATACTCTTCAATTTGTAAGAGCAAAAATTCAACAAATTTCTTCATTGCAGTGCAATTTTTTACTTTAACCGGAATGTGGATTACCTTCCTTAACTATGTCAGAATTTTATTTATATGATATGGGATGGCTAGATATATTGTACGAAAGTCAACTTGTTATTTGAGCACAATCCCAGACCACAAATAATAACGGTATTACTTGAGGATCGAAAAAACTACAAGGTATGGAATAAGTGAACTGGTATGATATTTTATCCTGACTATAAACAAATTCTAAGTGAAACACATTATATAAACAAACATGTTTTATTTCAGTGTGAAAGAGATCGAAGACTTCATGTCCAACGGAGCTAACTTCAACAGTCCTAAATGATAGGCAAATCATTTATGTGAGAAATATGTAAGATAAAAGGTGTACATATGTATTAAAACGTTTTATACAACATGGCATGGACTGTATTTCCGTGTTAATAAACTACACTTATTTTAAAGAATAAATAAAATATTTATATGCTTTCTCATTGAGTTCTTATCACAAGTAATATCCTTTGACTATTCCAAAATATGTAGTTATTTTATTACATAAGTGACCAACACTATGTAGTAATTTGGCCATGGACCCGTTACTCGGCCGAGAAATCTATGCCAAGACAAACACTATTGCAGAGTGTGCATGTTTCGACAGGACTGAATCCTCCATATATAACGTACAGACCGACATATTACAAACAGTTAAGCTAGTGATTCATAATTTCATAATTGAAATACACACTTCACACTTCGTGAAGTTTCTTTGCGGGTTCTTCTCTACTGGGTTGATCGACTAACTTAATGTAGTTTGACTACCAAAAAGTTTAAATAAGTGAAATGACATGTAGTTTACAAAATGTGTTGTTATATCAATAAATCGGTACTTGCCGGCACTTTTTGTATGCCTGCAGATTTCTTTCAGATGCCATTTGACCTTTAACATGTTTGAAAAACATGCAGCCATTTATTGATCCCATCTTCTTTGATGACATAAAAAAAATCAAGCAGAGACAGTGATGCTCATATAATTTCTAAACTACGTTTCTATGGTGCCCTTCTTATATGGAGAGTCTTATTAAAGAGAGCTTTAGCATATTTTTCTCGAGGTGTATTGGGCGCAGTTTTAACAATCCTAATGTAGAGCAATTGTAAGGCAATATCACAAATAGCGAATGAACGTGGAAAATCAGTTATATCTGAGGAAATTCAATAAAACTCTTGGCAAAGGTAAACATTCTAAAACTTTTAAGAAGTCTCTTGTGGTCTTTATGCTGCTCTCTCGAAGCACGTCTCTTATTTTTAACCGACACAGGTGTTTCAGAGTTGTTGTTACATGTGTTATATTATCGATGCCGTAATTAGCTATGCTTTCTCTTGCATCTGTAAGATCAAATATTCTCTGCTGAACCTGAAATTAAATTAAATATAATAAAACTCTTAAGATAGACAGAGTAATAGCAATGAATAGGAAACATGGAATATCCACCGATATAAGTCTATGGAATAAAATGTTATATAGTAACACAAAAAATAATTTGTTTATAACCGTGAATACTCTATGTATGTAAAAATATTTAGTTATGATTTTGCTTGCAGTTACAAGATTTGCATACCATGAGTTGTGAATGCAAGCTGAAGATAGTCGAAACGGCCATGAAAAGTCATCCCTATTTTCCATCCAGTTCAATGTAGCCATGCTCATAAAGAGAAGGTGCCATGGCACCTAATTCCTTCGAGAATGTGGTGTGTTGGGCTGGCATCATGATGGTGGTTGTGATGTTAGTCATTCATAAGACATTAAAAAAAAAACAATTTTTATATTTCGTTCGCAAGGATTCGTAACTGAAATAACTGAAATATTCGTAAATGTATACGAAATATTACAAGAATAGTCCAGCCTCGGTAGCATAGTGGTGCAACGCCTTTTAATTCGATATGCTGGGTGAAGCATCTCTGGGCGCAGTTGGGTTCTGGATGGGTGACCATTTTCAAACGTTTGGCCGTGTTTCCGATTCCACATACATTTTTAGGTCCCCTTCCTTACATACTAGGAGGTTGGGTTAATCCCGCCTGGGTTGGTATCATCGCATTGAATGAACGATGGTTGAAGCGGCAATGAAAAAACAGCATACTTTGGACTTCTTAAAAAAACAACATGCATAAGGCAATCTTAAGGTGGGCCCGTAAGCATCAGAAAATTACGCTCCCCATACAAACGTAGTTTACTAATCATTTCAAAACCACTGTTCCAATTTGCTTGATATTTGGAACTTAATATCAGGCAACAAATATCTATGTCTGCACGTGTTTGTTTTTTCTAAAAATGTATCCTGTGTCACACAACAGAGAAAAGAAAATTTGTATGAAGATTTTCTTTTGCCTGTTATTTGACTTGCTTTAGATTTTTCAACAAAACAAAAACGTGCAGACGTGTAGGATATTGGATACCAAATATCAAGCAAATCGGAACAGTGCTTTTCAAATGATTAGTAAACTACGTTTGTATGGGGAACATAGCTTACGGGCCGTTCTTAAGGCCATTAAAATGATTTTTATCACAAAGTGCGACACCCAATCTCTTGCCTACCATAGCACTCACATTTACTGAGGTTCTTCCCACGAGGCCAGCCTTGTAAATGAAGGCTAGGAGCTGGCCGGGCTCGCAAAGGAGACTGTACCTCAGCAGCACGGGCAGCGTGTGGGCACCGGTCGCCAATGATGCGAGTACCGCGTCCGGCATCGCCCCGACACTGCTATAGTCAACATCGCAGCCCTGGCCCACCAACGTCTCTATTACCTGCAATAGTTTGAGAACTATAGAACCCGTAGGCTGAGATAAATAGTCGTAACAGAAACTGAGACTAACGAAAAGTAGTACTTTGTGACGTCACTTTGCATTTCTTTGAGATTTTGTCCATACAAAATGTATCAAAGTGACATCACAAAGTACTACTTTTTGTTAGTCTTAGTTTCTGTTACGACTATTTATCTCAGCCTTATTGTCTATGAATTAGATGACTAAGATGAATAAAAAAAAAGGCTATATACTCCCATACATTTTCGTTTGTAGGTATATTGACAAAAATGTATTGGAAAGATGAACATTTTTGGTCTTTAAGGTGGGCCTTCCTGCTCAAATCCCCACACAAACGTGGAAAGAAGATCATGAGCATATTTCTTGTCAGAGATCCAAAATTATACTCAAAACAGCTTTATTTGATCGAACTAGATGTCTGATGACCATTGGCATTTTAAATTAGTGTTAAGTTTCTAAGTTATAAGGTACGAATGTTCGGAATTTTCGCACGTTTTATGCTATAACTTTGGGGGTCACTCACCAATAAAATAAAAACATTTTAAAAAGATTAGTCATCAGACCTAGCTATTTGATTTTTTAATACAGCGGTCATGAGTTACTTTTCTTACCATCAATATACAATATATAATTTTTTTGACTATCGAGATTCGTTGGTGTTATTTTTTTATTATATAATTAAATGTCGTTTTACTTACATACTTATCAAACTGAACTCAATCGGCTCTTATCTCGGATTGAGCAATCAGTTTCTAAGATTATGTTTGAGAAATCTATTGAATGAACGAATAAATGTTACACCTACGTTCTTTCAGAAAACATCTTTTATGGCAACGTGAATACTGTCCGACCATGCGTAAGATGGAATCATGCTATACCTAAATGAAAAAACAAACCACTGTTTTAAACTTAATGCCAGAATTCTGTAAGCTAGTTTAGTTGGCCTGATAAAAAGCTGCCAGCCATTAAAACAATTAAATGGTGGTGGAGTAACGATCGTCTAATAGACCAAATGATTTTGGGTACCTGAATGAAACAAATGTTAGCATTTTACATACTTAATTAAATAATTTTCAATCTGAAATATAGTTACCTCAGTGAAACAGTTCGTGTGTTCACAATAGTGCAAGTAGACCAGCGGGGGACATTCCTCTACATGCAACGCGTCCACAGAAGCCCCGCGCATCAAAAACAGATAGAACAGCGTCCGAAACAATTCTGGAGACTGGTTGTACATGTACTCGCTAATATGAAGGAAAGAATTTAGTGCAGAGCTGACTTTGTACTCTGGTTGAATGCCTAAAATCTTCTCCAATGTGACATGGAACTTTTCAAACACATTGAAGAATTCGGGACCCAAATCAGACTCTAAAAGTGCAACAATTATGTCAATTCTGAAGTAATGCGGCTTACATGACATTAAGAATATATCTCTGCTGATTCTATCGTGATCTGTTACTTCTAGCAATGCCCTAAATATCTCAGAGTTGCCATACATTAAAGCTGTCGTAAGAGCGTCTTTACCATCCTCGTTGGTTAAGTTTGGGTTAGCCTTGTGTTCTAGGAGAAATTTCACTGTTTCTATTGATCCTGTCTGGCACGCAAGGAAGAGGGCAGTGTCTAGAGAAATTGTGCACTCATCTATGTCTGTGACGAAAGGATGCAGAGACTTCACGGACTCAAGGCAGCCCTGCAAACAGGCCTTATGGAAGGGAGTGCAACCAACAAGGTTTCTTATCTCAGGTTCTGCACCTGCATGAAGTAGAATAGAGACTACTTGAGGGTGCTTCGAGAAAGCTGCATCATGCAGCGGAGTGTCACCGTCGAAATCCTGCAGATTTATGATGGAGTTGTACTGGAGTAGAAGCTGTACTAGTTCGGTGCGACCCTGTTGGCAGGCGAGGTGAAGCGGCGAGACCATTTCGCTGCTGGCATATTGAGCGATATCCTCCACTTTGTCTAGGAGCAGTTTTATGCACTCAAGCGAGCACCTATTCCGACAGGCGAGGTACAGCGCTGAATGACCTTCGAAGGTCTCGGAGAGCGGCCGGCACTCCGGGTGATCAAGGATCAGCTGAACACATTCACAATGGCCGTTTGCCGCAGCCTCATGCAGGCAGGTCCAACCTCTGTTGTCTACACAGTTCGGGTTTATCTTTTTGAGTAGTTTCTGGAGAACGTCAATGTTACTGTCGCGAGCTGCCATGTTCAGAGCATTGCTTGCGTGACGGTTGAAGGCGCTGAAATCCATTTCGAAACGATTTCTGTGAAGTTTATACGGATTCAAAACATTAGCGTTAAAAAAGTAGCAAGAATTATTGTAAAAAAGCCAGGTTTTCCAATTATTTATTATTTCTTGTTTTTACTATAAACTAATTTAAAATGTTTATTTACGAAACTTTAAACAAAACATCGTTTTCGTTGAATCGAAACAGTGTGCAGCGACTTCTCCGGAACAAAAAAGTTGTCAACTTTGACTTTGACGTTTAAAATTTGCTCGTCTGTGACACAGTGGTATAGGTTCTGTTCGGGCTGCTTGCTCTGAGCCACTCTGAGCAGGAAAGTGCAAGAAAAAGCATTTACGCTAACGGAATGACAGTTCTGTGTACCTGCCTCGACCGTTTTCGCTGAACAATAGAACTGTTCGGAATCGCTTGGAATCACTCCTTTCTGTTCTATCATGCGAAATGGAATCGCGGAACGGAATAAAAACTGTCAGCTGTCGGCGAGTTTGATCGCTCGTTATTTGTCTTTCGACAAATCGTTTGATGTTGTTGATAATCTTTTGCGACTTTGCGATGCGGGATTGCGAAATGGAGTGGATGTCAAATGGTTGAGGCGTTCGTGCTGTCGGAGCATGAAATCTTGCACCGTGCTGTTCCGCCTGGTTCTGTTCTGTACCGAACAGAATGGAACCGTTCCGCGGAGCAATAGCCCGAACAGAGCTATAAAGTATATCGCGCAGCGACTTCTCCAAACTCTTTCACTGCGTTCCTAAATGCGGATATTGCAGAGATTGCAACAGAGTACGCGTACACGACCGTTCCGAATTGCTTATATTCCCTCCCGTGAACGTCATGTTGACATAAGGAACGTGACTGTAGACAGCACACAGATCGTACAAAGCGCTCACGGTTGAGAGCATGTGCGCCATGTACGCTATCAAATGGCTGTCATCGAGCTGTCATTAAGCGTGTTTATCTGTAGTTCTCTGATCGTATGCACTTGTATTCTGAAAAACGAAGGCATTTCGCAGTTTGTTAGTCTAGTTAGACCATTCTAGGCCAGAAATAACCACTCTCGAGACTTACAAGGCATTTTTAAGGTAGTTAAGTTAGGCCCTAACACATATGCTCAAATTCATTCCGATTTGATATTGTGCGATCGTGGCTATGATCAGTGATATCAATTTATTCCGGAAGGTCACGACATTTTTGGTCCAGCCATATACGTTATCGTTACCATTTTTGTCGCGACCTCCTAGTCTAATTCGGAACACAAGGATTCACTGTATTCGCTTTCTCTGCTATCATTGCAATGTACGCATTTTGGAACGTAGGGTTTGTAAAGCCGCGATTCCATTTTGTCTCTTCGATGGTCCTTTTCGACGATTCGTTAAGGTGGCCCAACCCGGCGGGCCTTACTCATTCGCGGGCACGGTACAAAACCGTGCTGTTGCGCTCTGGGACCTTCTCTGTTTTAAAGAATAAGACAGGCTCCGTGATGAGGAAGATGTAACATGTCCACAAAAAAGACAATGTGCATAGTGTATGATTTGGTAAGATTTACGAAAATTTTAATTTCAAAACGACTTATAGCTAAAAGTAAACCACGACCGCAGTAGTAAAAAATCAAACAAAAACCAAATAGATTATAAATCTTGATTAAATAAACTATGTCTGATGACTAATCTTTTTAAGATGTTCTTACTTTATCATTGCGTAATCCACCTCCAAAATTATTGTATAAAACGCGCGAAAAATGCGAACTTTCGGACCTTATAACTTAGAAACCAAACACAATTTTACAATGCCAATGGTCATCAGACATCTAGTTTGATCAAATAAAGCTATTTTGAGCAAAATTTTGGATCTCTGACAATAAATATGGGCGTGATCTTCTTTCCCCTTTTGTATGGGGAGATGAGCGGGATGGGCCACCTTAAACAAGCGTTATTATAGTTCAGGCATTCGTTGCCGATAGAAAGTTCGTGAAATTTGGCTTTAGACCGGTTGATAACAAATGAGCATATGTATACATATTCTTAATTAGCTCTATTTTGTTTGTGTGTTAATTTTTTTCGACTTTGAATGTATTGTTATTTTTCCATACATTTTATGAATTAAGTAATGTTACTTTTTAATTATAATGAATTGAATTAAATAAATTATATTTACGTTTACATACTGTATAAAGTTTAGAATTGAGTGTACTTTTTAATTATAATGTATTAATGATTTATGGGTTGTATTAACTGAATTGTATGTAAACGTATCTTAAATTAATATTTCCATCTGTATGATGGTTCATGAGAATTTGTAATTAAATATTTCTATACAAACCATGTTTGTTGCATGTTAATGCGTGACGATACTTTGACTTTGACTTTGACAAAATCAAGGCCATGGCGACCGAGGGTATGACCAAAGAAAATACTAATAATTACTTCGTAATAGATGGCCATCTCCATACAAAGTGCAAGCCTACCGCAGTTGTTTGTGCCGGCAGCAATAAAACTCCAGGTACGTCGAGAATGTTTACGCCAAATTAAGCTTAGCGACCTACCCCGAAAGATGACATTCACTTAGCAGCTCCTAATTGTGCGGCTGTTCAGGGCTGACACGTGTTTTGCTATGACGAGCGCGTTGAGACAAGCTATTTAAATAGTTGAGTGCCACATTAAATTAATATTGTTAGATATGTTTTCATAAAAGAATATAAAGTCGATATTTCCATACATATTTATATCTTTATTTATTCTTGAAGTTACTTTTATTATTTTTAATAGTTACGATACCATCTGTCCGTAAAATAAAATAAGTACAATTTGTAATTCAGTTCATAAGTAGGTACCTTACGCAGTATTTTATTCATCCTAATTTTTATTTACAAATATTTTATTTATTTCGTATGGCAAGTTCATACAAAATTCATTCCAGTTCATGGTGAAAAGCTTTAAGTCATGATGAAATTATTATGAGTTGCAAACACAAAATATTTTTCTATTTGTTTTTTCGATTTTATGCTTCGCTTATTAAATTTGAGTGCCGTAAATATCCTTAATCTAATAATAAATATCATAAAGGGGAAAGTTTTTAATAATGGATGGATGGATGGATGGATGGATGGATGGATGGATGAATGGATGGATGTTTGTTACTCTTTCACGTAAAAACTACTGAATGGATTTTAATGAAACTTTACAATAATATAGCTTATACATCAGAATAACACATAGGCTACAATTTATAAAGATATTGTGCCCATGGGCTTTAGAACTTTCACGGGGCTGCGAAAACGATGCCGGTAGCGCTACTTCACACCATGGGGAGCGGGGCCGGGGGCGGGGGCGGGGCGGGCAGTCCGACGCGCGGCGGGTGAGGGGGGGGGAGTACGGCTTGGTATTTCCCGCAACTTTAGGACTACTTGGCAAAATCCTTAAGAACCAATTACTCGATTTAGATGCGGATTGTATCTACGTCTAGCCTGATTCTACTCAAAACTTATAGGCTACATAATATAACGCTTTATTACCTGAAGGGTGAGTAGAGAGTGTTAAATTCTTATAACTTGCGAACCACTAACCCGATTTATGTGCGTATTTTATCAATGTATCTCTGGGAGCAGTCAGGTTCGAGATGGGTTACTGTTTTCGATGTTGAGGCTAGCTGTGGGTTGGAGTCCACGCAAAACTTACCTACATTACACGTTACTTACTTACTAGGTAAACAATGTTGCAGTGCAAGTGCAGAAAGGTTCTGGCGGCAAATGCTTTTTTTTAAATAGCCACCAAATGTCAACGAAGCTCTAAATGGGAATTATTGGATGTTTCTCATTAAATCATGCTTTTTCGGCTCGAACGATCTTGATTAAATATGGTATATGGATACATTGTTCTGGACCAGTTTGACCCTATTTTGGACCAGTCATGTGAGCTACTTTTCATCCATGAGATAATTTAGCCGACACTAACCCGAGCGGAGCCGGGTACCGCAGCTAGTCTAACATAAAGTTGAATCAAATAATCATCATTTGGGCTGTCGAGTGCCGCCGTGTCGTCGTTGCCGCGCCGGGCGGCTGCGTCACCCGCTGTGTATCGTGTAACAGTGTTACCACGTTTTCGTAGGTAGACATCTCGTCGGCCACGCCCCCAGTAAGCCACCCCTGGTATGACGGGAGGACAAATCGTTATCGAAGGAGAAGTGATTGAACAGGTTGAAGAGTACGTATATCTCGGTCAAATTCTGTGGCTTGGTAGACAAGGACTGACTAAGGAGGTTTTTTTTTTTGATGTGACTGGACATGGATGGCTAATACCACACCTTCTGTCATGGTATTAGCCCAACACACCACATGGGAACTAGGTGCCATGCCAGGACCTTCCTTATATTGCACGGCTACATTGAACTGGATGGAAAACACGGACAATTTTCATTGCCGCTTCGACCATCGTTCATCCAATGCGATGGTACCAACCCGGGCGGGATTAACCCTACCACCTAGTAAGTAAGGAAGGGGACCTACAGTTTAACGTGGAATCCGAACCACGGCCAGACTATCTCGACGGTCAAATGGTCACCCATCCAAGACCAGACCGGACCCAGCGTTGCTTAACTTCGGAGAGCGATCGCCGAAGTGTCGCGCCACTGGGCCATTGAGGCTGACAAAGTTGAGCGACGGATTCAACTGAGTTGGGCTGCCTTCGGAGATCTTAAATTCGCTCAGAGGTCTGACTTTCCGCAAAATTTAAAGACCCGATTATCTTACCAGTGAGTCCTCCCGGTTATGACGTACGGGTGTGAAACGTGGAAGCTTTTGACGGTCGCCGTTGTCCAAAGGTAGAAAGCTACCCAGCAAGCAATGGAGCGAGCCATGCTGGGAATATCGCTACGGGCTATGGTGCGTAACGAAGCAATCCGCCGACGTACCAAGGTAGTCGATATTGGACACCGGGTGGCTAAGCTCAAATGGCAGTGGGCTGGTCACGTCAGCCGAAGAGACGACGACCGTTGGAGTAACCGTGTCCTACACTGGCGGCCGTGGACAGGAAAACGGGAAGACCACCCGCCAGGTGGGACGAGGACATCTAGTGCGGAAAGCAGTGGTTCCGTACCGCTGAGGGCCGGGAGGACTGGAGAAAAATTGGAAAGGCGTATGTCCAGTAGTGGACGCAAACACGCTGACTGACTGACATGCATAACAAGAGATGTAGTTTTGAAAACCAGTTTAGTTTGGTATCAATTGGTCATATAAAAATATCGATAAAATGCATGCCAAGTGTGTAGGCACACGCATAGCAGTCACTAGACATGGTACATATGCATAGTACTACTCACGGCCGGTGAGATTTTCGCTTGGATGTTATAAATTGTGATAAACTGAACCATGAAGTGCTTAGATGTAGGAGATCTATTTAATTATAAAAAATAAATATATTTATTATTCAGTAAAAAAATGACCTTATAAAATGAATATATATCATTGTATATGATTTGAGATTACCGTGGATAACACTCATTTTAAGGTTTGTGGAAAACGGCTTACTCATGGTGTGTCAATGATGTTGCACGACGTTTCGGACCAAACGTTTGGTCGATCGTCAGGCGAGCCCCCTTTCCGGCGGCGGTTAACAAGGAACTGTCAGTTTGACGTGTTCCGCCGTTGACGAAGATTGTAGCTGTAGGCGGGGGTACAAACTTTTGGTCCGAAACGTCGTGGAACATCATCAACACACCGTGAGTAAGCCTTTTTCCTTTTCCACAAACCCTAAAATTAATGTATTTTCATGTGCCTATCTTGAAATTTTTCATCAAAACAAAAATAAATAAAGTTCAACACTGTGTCGATGATCATGAAAATATTTCACAAATAAAAACTGTTTTTTTACAACAATTCCTATGCCATCAAAGCAAACTAGACACATGGTTGGGTGGGTAATTTGCTTTTCTATCATGTTATACAAAAATAACAATTCAATTAATTTTATTCACTATTTTTTATATAGTAAAAACTTCAACACAGTCGTATTTTTCTTTACATATTTTTTAATCCAATTTGGACAGTATTTCTCCATAAAATAAATCAAGCGCGGAAAGAGTACGGTCCTTTTGTCTGAAATCTATACACCGGAAATAGAGACGATGTGATAAATTGTTTTTTACTTCGTATTAACTGAAAATCACGGATTAAATTAATTTTGAATTTGAATTTTGAATTAGATAACTTTTTTTCTAAGATGATTGGTTTATAGTAATAGAACAATGTATGCCAACAAACAAGAGGTAAACATTCATTTTTTAAAATCGGCTATAACAACTATTGGGAAATGGACTCCTTTGTCCAACCAGGGTGAACACGGAAATTTGGCAATTTGCGTTGCACAGAATACAGTCGCAGGAACGTCCAAACTGAACTGAAGGCCCAGGTCTGATTCAGTTTGAGTTTTACTTTCGCTAAACTGTTTCAGGAAGAACCTGGAAAATTACTTTGAACTTCGGGAGGTTTAATGCATCGAGTATAATGACATGAATGGATTTAATGTAAGCGACTTGCACAATAAATATAGGAAGTAGGTAATCAATGTTATCATTTTAAACCAATCAATAAAAAACCACATACGAAAGTTACAATTTATTCGCTATCTTTTATAGATAAACCGAAACTAGTAAGCACATCGAATCACCATACCGTGGGTTCTGAAGCAAAAAACATTGCTGTTCCACAGATCGTCACATGTGGATTGTAAAATCAGGCCAATTGCAAAAAGACTAAGAAGGGCATAACGAAATGTCTGTTATCATTAACTTTGGACTTAGGAAAGCTATAAGTCCATAAGTTAGGTCATAAAAGGCAAATTATTGAATATTGTTCATTTTTGGTCTCACGATTTGTTATATAATTTATGAAATAAAAAAATGGTTTACGAATCTGAATAAAAGTAAAAGTATTTGTATCAATCGTCTTTCAAGACAGCATAACAGAACATAACATAAGGTGAAACAAAATCCCTTGAAAATAATTTAACTAGGTACTTAAAAGTTTCAACAATCTATCTTATTTTACAACCGAGTGGGCTCCATATGGTAGGTAGGGGAGAATCGGAATCGCCTCATAGACCATGTGACGTCTTCACCCAAAGATATAAAATTGCATCAGCACAAAAAATAATGCTATGTGCCAATTTTCGTGAGTGCTGATGTGGATGCGCACTTGGCGGGCGACATTCTGGGTTGTGATAGCCCGCGGGGTGCGCGCGGAGACCGGGGAGCGGCTGTGGGTCGCGTGTATAGATCCTCGGTGCTGCGAAATGACGCGACCCGCCGCCGGCTCATTGGCAGTGCGGTGGCGTCTTGCAAGAGGCACCTGGAAGAAAACAATATTAAATGTAGAAACGGCATCTTTCTAGACGCCACTCATCGGACTTTTACATTTTCCTTGCAAATGCTAATGCCTACTGTGGGGCCGAGGGTGATGCGCTCTGTACATAGATAATTCCTTTTCAGATGCAGTAGCTTACATGAGGTGCTTATTGAGGGATGGGATCTCCGTGGGAGCCTGCACGATGACTTCAAGGTACTTTCCTGTTTTTTTTTTTTATTTGGTTGGGAGGAAGAGCTCGCACGATTGTGGACCTGTTAGTAATGTGCTGGGTCCTCTCTTGGCCAGTTCAGCTGCAGCGTAATTTTCTAAATAGCCACTGTTTTGTTATTTAAGCAATGACGTCATAAATTAATAACTTTAGAGTTATATGATTGTTTTTTTTTGCATGAAAAACCGGTATGGGTGGGTGTGCTGAGGACCAAAGGTGCCCAGAAAAGCCGAGTACACTTCTCTACGCGAAACCGCGCTCAGCAAGGCTGCATACCAGCGAAATTGCAGACTATCGCTAAACAAATTACAATGGAAGACTCTCAGGTTTTAGGTATGAGGAAAGGCACTCGCCAGCAGACAGTTCATATGCTGGCGGTGCGGCAAAGAAATTTGATTGAGAAAAGAAGTCTACAGTCAACCACAAGGGATGCTCTGTATAGGTAGGTCTAATAAGGGATGCAAGATCCACAGAGCGACGTCCATGGTAGTACCTGTAGAACAGTCTTAGCGACCCCAGAAATTGTCTGTGGCTCAGGGACTCCAGGCCAACGGTGAGTTGTGGGTCCCCAACAAGACGGACCGCCCAAGGACACTAACAGGTACTGGGGACTACCCTCCTATATGCTACAGTATTCTACCCCCGTCCTAATCTGTGATTTGTAAAGAATTAGTAGTTGTTCCCGTGAAAAGAACTTTCTACGGCGGTAGTTTCAGTTCCAGTTTCTGCGATGCAATTTTGGACTTCGATTCAATAAAACGCGATTATTATTAATAATAATAATGTTTTATAGAGGCACACTGTCCTCAATATTTAATATTTACAGATATACAGTAATAACCATCCCGTTGGTTCTTAACCTATAGTGTCGGTAACCTGTAGAATGCACTCCCTTTCCGAGGTATTTATTCCAAAGTACAACCTGGGGCATGGGTTTGTCCTTCAGGGTTTCTTGCATGATACGCATGTGAGTTTGATTTTCACAGTGCTTAGTTCTGTCCTAGGTAACCATACAACGCCTTTGCCTTACGCTCGGCCTTACGTTACCTATGGTTGGGCGGATTACAGCAGTGTATTATAGAGGGTTCTAAGCCCATTTTTTACCTACAATGTAGAGTAATAAGAGTAAAGCTTACCCTTTTAGCTTAAAACAAGAAACATACATTCAAATGAGCTTACTTCTCCAAATCAGTGAGCTGCTTAGTAGGAGTTGAGGCGGCGGCGGGTCCACGACGGCTCAGGCTAGCCCGGCGTTGCTTTAGCATATGCTGTGTAACCATTGGACATGCGGCGCCAGAAGACTGCTTTTGTTGAATTGGATTATCCTGAAAAAGAAAAAAAAAACGAAATATCACTGTTCATGTTTAGAGTATCATCTTACATATGGGCAATCCTTATTGCACCAATCATAACAAATAAATGTTCCTGAGGGTGAGCAGGAATATTTTGTTTCACTTTTACGTAAAAGTGCCGCTGCTAGGACCATTGAAAATAAAATTAAACATTGAATGGTTTTAAATAAAGATAATTAATGCTAGGAAAATGCAATCATAGCATAGAACAGCAACCCTTATAGTTACTAGTAAATAGTACTTACTTTTAATGTTATTTTTATATTTGGCTACTTGAATATTTAATTTAGAATTGAAATACAATTAATGAAAGAACGATAGCCTATTGTACCTAAACGGAACACATCCAATAAGAATATAAAACTCTCAGCCTGTTCCAGTGCACATCAAGCAAGATGAATGGTAATCATTTATGGGGTAAAATCATAGACCTAACATGCGTGCGCAGGTACATCTTATTTCTATGGGTAAAATTCCCTAGTACCTATCGCAGTGCCACAATTATTAGAATTCCTATAACGTGATTACGAAATGTACCTTCGTCTTCCTCAGTTTCACGTTAGCTATATCCTGAGGGGTGATGGCAGGACGTGCAGAAGCGTTGCGGTCTGACTTTTGCGCGCGTCTCGGCAGCGTGGCGGCGCGCGTCGCGGTCGGTGGTTGCGGTGGCGGGGGCGGCGGCGGCGGAGGTGGCGGCGGTGGCGGGGGAGGTGGTACCATCGCTGGGCTCGCCAAACGAGGTTGCCAACCGCTTGTGCTGAAATTAGTGTTGGACGTCGTGAGGCATCATCAAATGAAAGTTCTCAAATTAAAAGGGGTCTGTTTCTTATTATTTTAATAGTAAATATTACTAACGGACTAATTTCATTCGAATATGTTTATATTCCTTATTTCTCGCATTCAAATGATAAATTAGATTGAATTAGAAATTCGTATGTAAAATATATTGATATAACTGTCTACCAATAAGGAAACTTAAATTTGTTAGTTCACTTAGCGCGTCAATGGAAGAAAAAACAGGGTGACAGAAAGAGATCTCAAATTTGTCTCTATTTCCGGTGTATAGATTTCAGAAACGGCTGTACTGACTGTAGCAACATCCTATCGATCATATCGATGTAGTACGCCACAAAACTAAAACATTACAGATAGTCTTCCCTTTTTTTTACAAATAAGCTCATAAAAGTCGGACGATAATGTAAAAAGTGGGAAAGATTTCCTAATACGGAATTCAGATTTTATTAACAGCTAGCCGGCAAATACCTCCTATGGCTCCTTTTTCGAATGCGAAATGAATTGGCGGAAATATTTCGTTCGGAATGTTTGTAATGGGTCACATATTTTGTAAAATCTACTGTGCGCGAAGGGCCCAAGCTTCCGGAAAATTGACCAAATCGGGAAAATTAAGGCAAAAATATTGCGAAATCTTAATTAATTAAGATCTGGCCATATTATGGCTATTCAGCGTTCCGGATCAAAAACATTTTTACAATTTAACGAATGTAAGCTAATCTACTGGTAACATTTACCTCAGCTTACCCTCGAGTTCCTCAATCTTGCTGGCTATCCGCCGCATAGCCTCCTGTGACTCTTGTCTTTCACATTTTATCCTTTGAATTTCTTCGTGCATACATTCATTCTCGCTTTTCACTTTATTCATCCCATCCTGCAGCATACGATTCTCACTTACTACAATAGCAATTGTATTCTGTAGCGCGTCATAATCAAGTCTCATTTTCTTATAGTCATCTTGCAGAACATCGTTTTCGCGTTTTATTCGAGCCTGCTGAGTTGTTAGTTCATTGCAGATTTTCCGCAATTCTTTAACGTCATCGGCCTGCGTGTTTTCTGACTCTGGGCCGATTTTGTTATGGGGCTGCTCTTGAAGCGTATCGGAATACAATCCTGTCAGGGACCTGTACCCCTGGAAGATGAATAAAATATGGCTAATTTGATAATCCGTGATTCATCCAAATCCCAGAATAGAGCATTCTCAACGGTTATTCGTTTAAATATTATTAGGTAAGGCTAGTATGTTATTATTATATTTTATTTTTATTTTGTTATATCTGCATAATGAAAGTTTATTTTGTCTCATATACTTGACCAGTCTGTTCTTAAACTAATTCACTGAATTCGCACAAATAACATCACTAAGTAGCTTGTTCCAAGCGTCCACAACTCTGTTTGCGATGAAGTACTTGCCAAGGTTAGGTTGGCGGAGGTATATGGTAGCTTTATTGAATATTAATTTATAGGCAACATTTGAGACTAGATAGTTAGATAGCAAAATAAACAGTTGAGAATGTTTATACCGGGATATGGCTGAATCACTAGAGAATTACGCAACACCTATAACTAAATTGCTTCGATCATCAATTTCGCTAGCTTACACCATTGAATAGAGCATTTGAGGCAAATACTAAATCTCCTCTCCATGGATTTTTATATTTGTGTTGAACATATGTAAGTATCTATAAAATGTATAAAATCCACGGACATGCGATTTAGTGTACAGTGTAAGCAAGCGAAATAGACGATCGAAGCGATTTACCCCTATTTTAACCACTTCTAGTAAGGGGGCGTCCATAAATTACGTGAGGTGTTTTTAAATTTTCTGTCCCTCCCTCCCCCCTTGGTGAGATGTCGTGAGATTTTATTCAACCCCATCCCCCAATCTCACGTGAGATTTTTCAGAATGTGGGTTTCTTACGTAAACGCGTTGGATTGTTATTGTAAAAAGAAAAAACAATTTGCTTCGTGTTTTTATTTACGACTAGTTAAAACTAGCATGTACATACAATTTGGATTAAATAGACCAAAATAGTAGATTTCTTTTTGGTTTCAATCAGGGAAAAAATTGCGTGATGTTTGTCGAGACCCCCCCTCTCCCCAACGTGAGATTCGATGAGATTTGACTCGACCCCCTCCCCCCCTTATCTTCTCATGTAATTTAGGGACGCCCCCTAACCTAAAATCCGAAATTCTGAAAACCGAAAGATATCTAACTTTGGGATTTTTGTAACTGGAGGTGGTGGAAACGGGAATAGGTGATGAGTCTTGCGTAACTCTGAATAGGCCTACTACTCAGCCTCTTGAATGATTAAAAGTACGGTCATATTATAGTCATATTTTAATGTGATGTCAATGGGAATAAATACATTCTATCAGCCGTATTCAGAGGGTTTTGTATGGTTAGTCCGGTGCTAATCCTGTACTAAGTTTTGTCAGGTTCACTCTGAATACGACTGTATAAGTCCCTTTTACTCCAAGGTCGGGGCTAATATGACGGAAATGCATCTCAAATGTGTCTATATTTCCGGTGCAGCGATATGATCATACGTGACATTCTCGACAAAAGTTTTGCAATCTTTCACATTTTACAATTTGGCTCCTACATGGAATTCAGTTAGTTATACATGCTAAAACAATTATTGATGGTACAATTATGACAAGAAAACCCTTGAGTTTACGTAAATGATTTTTGTTTTATATTGGCGAGTACAACGCTATTGCTTTTGAATGAAAAGAACACGCCCATTTAAGGGCAAACTCCCCGCAAAAAAGCAACGATTCAAACGTTTAAATCTGAAATCTCATAGTAAACTGAGATGGTCCGTCAAATAAACTATTACCGCACTATTCAAAATGGGCGGACTAACTTTAATACGGGTATTATCACAGAATTAACTAATAGTGCTGTATTATGTCCGGACTAAATCGCATTAGTCCGGTGATAATCCGCGTACTGAGTTTTGACGGGTCACTCGGAATACTATACTATGTTACGAGTAGCAACGAGCAAGTAAAAATGGAGCGAATCCACGGGCCCATAAATGATCCTCAATACTAACCTTCATGCCAAGCCACGAGCATAGTTCAAGGAGGCGGCCCGCGCGGGAGCGCTGCCCTCGGCCCCTGCCCCTCTCCCGGCTGCGCGGAGTCCCACCTGTCAATGTGAACCACTCCACGTCATCTAGACTCACTTCCGACGCACACTCCAGTTCCACCTCCACCCTCACGCTGCCACAGCACTGTCCCTCCGCCATTTTAGGTGTCAAACAGTTAATTCAACGCGTAAACTCTTCTGATGTCTGCACAATTTCCATTAGTCTATGCGACTCGCTACGAAAGGTCCAACGAACTAATAACAACACAAAATCCGAACGGCTTCTAAACTTGAATTTCAACTGCTCCCGCGGTGATGTCACGGTTATATTGGAGGGTTGGATCATTTCCATGTCGAGACTAGATCGAGAGTGGAATACGTATGTTTATAATAAAGTTATCTAAAGAGATAATGCGTTGTTATTTTTTCTTATTTAATGATGCTATTTTTGAGTAGGTATAGTTAACTCGAGAGCACGCGTTCGATCACCATCCATCACCGTCAGGAGATTTTTCCGTGCTTCGGGCAAGAGTTCTAATCGATGGCAACGTATTAGACATAACGTAAGAAAAAAACGTCACATTTTGTTACATCCAAAAGAAGTGACGTGGTAGCTGATATTACACCCTGCTGTTATACTAGCCCATAATACGAAATTGCAAAAGGAGCCAGGACCTTACTTCCTTTTGCGCACGGCTACATCTAGATAGTTGGTAAACAGGGGCATGTTTTCATTGCCGCCTTGACCGTGGGTTCCGAACCATAAAGTGGCTCGCACTCTCCACCAAGATGATATGGTATAATTTTACTACCTGTAACGCCTTTTAGTGTTACATGCCCTTCCCACTCGATAGATTCAGGAATGGTTACAGGTAAATCATTTATGTTTGAATTGCTAATCTTATAAGGTATGGAGAAATAATACATAGACTGCAGTACTTTGCTCTAGTTACCGTTAAAAGGTTATCATAGGCCAAGATTGTCCTATACTAGTAGATAGGTATATAGCTTATCTCCGTTTATTCGAGTTAATGATTGTTTGTAAACTGAGATCACTTTAACAAATTGTTAACATTATCTTTAACTTTACACTAGTATTAAATGCTTGCTCTATATTAGTACATAAAACCAAAGATAATAAGCACGTACGCAGGTACTAAGCAATACCAGGCTTGCAGTCAATTCTTAAAGTAGTTATTTTGACTGGGCTCTTTCCTTAATTAATGTGTCCTTGCTTCACGGTCGATTACACATACATACATATCACATAACTTGATAATATTAATGTTATAGACATAATAAAAACCCGGTTAAGTACGAGTCAGACTCGCACAGGATGGGTACCATTATTAATAATTTGACCCAAAGAAATCGCGTTTCTTGTGTGGTGGCCCATTTATTATGATTTTTGTTCTCAAAGGGGCAACAGAAATACACACTGAAAATTTCAGCTGTCTACCTGCCACGGTTCATTAGATACAGTCCTGTGACAGACGAACGGACGGACAGCGGCAGCTTAGTAATTGGGTTCCGTTTGGCATTTATTGGGTACGGAATCCTAAAAAGGATAAATTTTTTTATGCATCGTGACATGGATGGCTAATACCACACAACTACTAGTCGTTATGATATTAGCCCAATACCCACATTCCCGAAGGAATTAGGTGCCATGCCAGTACCTTCTCTTCATGAGCACGGCTACATTGAACTGGATGGAAAACACGGATATTTTTTTATTGCAGCTTCGACAATCTATTTATCCAATGCGATGGTGCCAACACGGGTGGGCTTAAACCCTACCACCTAGTAGGGGGAATGGACCTAAGTTTTACATGGATTCAGAACCATGGAACAGCTCGCATTCGTGGCGAAATGCACTTATCCAACTCGGAAAGAGAAAGAAAGTGGTGCACGAACGGGGCGAGGATTTGAACCCAGACCTTTGGTATGCTAGGCAAGTCCCCGCGCACTAGGCTACGAGCCGCTTAAACATATACATAAGGAAGAAATATATATATAATATATATAATAAAATAATATATATATTTACATAAAACCACCGTTCATTCAATGCGATAGTATCATCTGGTAGTTGGTAAGGTTGCCTCTTACGTATGGAATTACGCACTCCCCGCCCCGATCATGCACAACTTTATGTCTCTTTCAGAGTTGGATAAGTGCATTTCGTCACGATTGCGAGCTGTTATGGGTTCGGAATTCATGTAAATCCTAGGTCCGCCGACTCTTCTACCAGGGTTAAGCCCGGTCGGGTTGGTACCATCGTATCAGATGAGGTGGTCGAAATGGCAATGTCCGTGTGCTCGTAAAGGAAAGGTTCTGCGATGACATTTGTTTCAGGAATGCGGTGTGGGTCTAATATCATGACGGGGGAGTGGTATAGCCATCCACGTCTAGTTACATATAAAAATTAAGCTACACGAACAAACAAACCACATAAACGAAATTAAATGAAATATCAAAATCGGGTACTTATTTGTTGCTCTAGTTTTTAGGGTTCCGTACCCAAAGGGTGCAAACGGAACCCTATTACTAAGCCTCCGCTGTCCGTCCGTCTGTCACAGGGCTATATCTCATTAACCGTAATAGGTAGTTAGCTGAATTTTTCACAGAGTAGGTATGTATTTATTTTGCCGCTATAACAACAAATAGGTAAAATTAAAAAATAATAAAAATGTACGGTGGCCACCATACAAAAAACGTGTTTTTTGTGTTAAACCGGTTTTTACTAAAAGTTTTAGATTTTTGTAAAAAAAATCTAAACATGTCTATTGTCTTACAAACAGCTTAACTTTGTGCAAGTTAACGAGTAGATCCAGTTAAAAAAAGGACGATATTTTTATTGCCTTAGGTCCAAGTCCGCCGTGCATCGTGATCCAATGTGCGCCATGAAAATGTCTTACATTTGTTGTCTTTACATTGTGTCTATGGCTGAGATAAATAGTCGTAACAGAAACTAAGACTAACGAAAAGTAGTACTTTGTGACGTCACTTTGACACATTTTGTACGGACGAAATCTCAAAGTCATGCAAATTGACGTCACAAAGTAGTACTTTTCGTTAGGGTTTCTGTTACGACTAATTATCTGAGCCTATGTGTTGGGGCAATATTTTTTTTTCCACGCGGAGTCTTAAGCATAGTATGAACGAATGCACTTACAGTATAGTTCCTGTTCTGATGAACTGGTCTTTCCATAATTGGTGCGATTTTTCGATCGATACAGCACGTCCTTAAACAAATTGGAACTAGATCTCCGAGCATTTTTTTTGCCGCTGCGCGTGCTGTCACTTCCGAATGATTTAAAAGACACATCAGATGTCGAAGATAGCTCACTCGGGCTACGCATCCCTTTTTTGTAGGCACCAGGTGTCTTCGGAGAGGTCTTCAAGGCTTGCACAAAATTGTTGCAGCTCTTAACTTTCTTCAAAGGTTTCACTTTCCTTTCGTCGATATCAGTAGAGTCCCTGCGGACTCGCTTAGTGCCAAACGAAATGTCTTGGTGCCGGCCGTCTACATCCACGAATCCGAGTTGTTTCACATCTCCACGAGTCGAGTTGAGTTCGAACGACGGCTCAGTTTGTGAAGACATATTCTTTCCAAGAAAACGTAGGGGTTGCGGAACCGGCTTCACCGAAATACATGGTTGGGGCGTTTCTGTTTTATCCTCCTCACGGCCAAACGAGAAAGAATGTTGCGAAACTGAAAATAAGAATGTCGTCGAGCATTTCCTTACTTCTTCCAGGTTTATGTTACTGTGTTCACTGAAGGAGTCGACGTCCATATTTGGAAATTTGCCGGATTTTTTGGAATTTCAAGTCTTGACATATAAGTCACTATGACTGTTTACTTAATGACTAAACGACTAGCATGAGACAGCTTTTGAAATTGGAAAATAGATTAGAGACAATAACGTTTGTCTTTGTTATGTATCCACTTTATCACAATAAAAACATTAAATTCTACCCGCATTATTTTCCCCGCCAGCTAATGGCTAGACGATTCAAAGATGTAAAAACTAGGCGTTGGTGTTGAAATGCTTGTTTCGGAAATAACACGTTCTGTTCGGGAAGAACAGAGTAGAACTTTTTTGTTCTTTTTCAGGCGGAACGGCAGTATGAAATTCCGGCATCGGGGCAGAGTAGAGCTTCAGCCGGAACGCGTTAATACAAAAACACTGATCCCACAAAATAAAGCACAAAACCAAATCTTACTCAAAATAACGCGATTTGATGGTTGACCTAGTGACAGTCAACATAATCTTGTTTTTTCCCTCAAAAGTAAGGCAGCAAGAACGTTGGTGGCATTCAATAATTTGTCGCAAGCTTTCGGACGCAACACAACATTGGGCTAACGTTATACTAACACCACATTTACTAATAACAATAATATGTATAGTTAAATGAATGCCTCTTCAAGTGAATTGAACATTATTATCCCATCGTGTGCCTCAACTCATTTTTAATGCCCTTAAGGCGGAAACGGACACATAACGTGAAAAAGCGTCAATTAAAAAAGTGAGTTATTCATAATGAGCAATAAAAAAAATATATAGGTCATATTTTCTTCATTATTCCGATTATATCATACCTGTATCTTTGAAATAAATCATTGTCAGTGTACGTCATACTCAGATCTAACAAGTAAAAATCTAGCTATAAAATGTTTTTTTTTACTATTCAATAACGGTGTAAAAAATGCAAGCGTAAAGCCTCATTTACTTTAAAATTAGATTGTCCAAAGATTCGCGCATTGTTATTATTATGATACTAATAAAAATTTATAGAGTTTATCGTTATTTCTAACCGTAGCTTGAAACATGAAAATTTTTCTAGAGCGCGGAAAATATTATGAATTACAAAATACATGCATTACAAGGCTTTTGTGATGCGAAAATTCCTGTGTCTTGTTTCCGCGTTATTTAACAGTTATTGATCATCAAGAACATAAAATAAAATATCGCACAGTTTTTGCATCCAGCCAGAATGGCTTACTTTTTGTTTGCATAAACCATAGACCTAGCATGCGCGCTGCATTTCTATGGCATAAACCGTTTTAGGGCATGACATCCACATCATTGAGTTTTATTTGGAGACTATTCGCAAAAGTTATTAAGAAAACAAAACAAGTATTTAGTAACAGCACTTTAACATATTCAACTGTCATATATATATAAATATTTTATGTAACGAAAGAGAAGGCTAACGAAAGGAAAAATAATGGAAACCTTTGCCTTTTCGTAAGGAAAAACATACACAAAAAAATACATACTGTCAGTCCAGTACATCAAAACGTCAAAACAACACGAATTTGAATGATTCTCAAAATCAATAGAAAAGTTTTTTTTTTTAAACTCATCCCCACAATTTAGCAACAATGCTGACGCGCTGAACCACGATGTGGACGCGGCGCAAGCTGACGTGCCTGGTGCACTGCGCCCTTGCCGCGGCGCTGGTCGTGTTCCTGCTGCACCCGGAGAGGAACGCCCGCGGCCGATACGAACACCTCTCTCGCGACCAGATCCTGCCCAGCCTGGTGGCGGCGGTGGCGCGCAACCTGACGGTGCGTGCGCCCGACTGCGACTACAGGGCGGTGCTCGAGGACGCTGCGGAGGTGCCGGAGCACCCTGTCGGCCGCTCGGGTGACTTGATCGATGCGCACAAGATCAAGGAGGGTGGAGAGTATACTCCCAGGGACTGCAAGTGAGTTTTAAAATAGTTCTCATTACAATTTTTTTCCTATCGAGAGCTGCTCTTTTCAGAAGTTGTAGAACTTTTTTTGCTCTTTTTAACATAACATTTTAAACCGACAGTTCCTCATGTAGTATAATTGATATGTAGTTATTAATGATGAAACCGGCCACTACAGTTTTACATTTTTTCAACTACAAATTATTTATTAACGAGGTTTATAAAACAAATTACAAAGGTATTTCTACAGTACACCTGTATTCAGTACACAGGTACACTAGTAGTAAAAGAAAAACTATTAAAAAATATGCAGTCATATGTGGCAATCCCTACCACCTAAACTCGCCCGTAAGCTGTTTCACAGGTGGCAGATTATCGTTCTAGCCTAAGTAGGCTCGTCGTAGCTGCATAACGCTGGCCCTCCGTCCACTTTCTATCTTCGCTCAACATGGAAAAGGGAGAAAATGCACAAATTCACAGTCGAAATTCCAAAAATAACAACCCACCTATCTTCTAGATCCTTAAACTATAGGGTTGGAAATAATGGAACCGAGGTACCTATTTCTCCCAAAATACAACCTGAGGTCCTTCAAATATGATGTGAAGAAGCACCTGGCCGGCTGGCATGGTTTTTGCAGTTTTCAAATTCCCATGAGTATTGTCGGGCACCTTAATAGGTCCTGGCGTATGCTATATGCTGCGCTTAACATAAAAAAGTAGGCAGCGGGTGCACAGAAAGGTGATATCAATATCGATCGATAAATGTCTATTTTCTCTCACACGATAATTGAAACAAAAACACATTAATCGAGCGATCCGGCCGTATAACTGCGTTTGTGCTCCCGTTGCTGGTCTGCAATTACACGCAAATAAGACCTACTATCCTGTCCTCGTCTAGGACACAATCGACTCCTTGCTTATCCCACATCCGCGATTAGTACTTAATCATTACTTACATAGCGCATGTGTACAATCAATTCAGGCCGCTGTACAGCACGGCAGTGGTGGTGCCGTACCGAGCTCGCGTTGAGCAACTGCACTCCTTCCTCATCTACATGCACAACTACCTGAGGAGCCAGCGCCTGCACTACCGCATCTACGTTGTTGAGCAAATCAATGTTAAGGTATTTCCAGTCATCATATGCCCAGCTGGCCACGTGAGTTGCATGAGGCAGTGTCTTCCTGGAGTGTCAGAGACCTGGCGGTGACCAGACGGATTCCGGAATGGGATATCACTGAAAGGATGTGACGCTTAGTATATCAGGCACTAATGCTTTTTTTTGTTATCTGCCCTTTAGTATAAAGTCTGTTCACAAATCATCTGTGTGCCCTTTAAACCACTGTTTCCCAGAATGCTGCATACCGCTTATCAGGGTGCAATCTTTTTGAGCTTGTTTTTTATGGAACCTGTCATGGATGGCTAACACCACACAACAACCGTAATGATATTAGACTAACACACTGCATTCACGAAGGAATTGTGCCTTGCCAGGACCCTTTATGAGCACGGCTACATTGAACTAGATGGAAAACACGGACAATTTTTTATTTCTGAAATATATTTGAGATGTTGCATTACTGTTTGTTTGCACTGCCCCATGCAAGAATGCAGCAGCTGAGTATGGATCAGTCAAGCCCATAATATAGTTTTGAGTGTAGTTTTGTGAAGGATGTTTCAAGCAACTTTAAATAAAAACCGGCCAAGTGCAAGTCGGACACACAAAGGGTTCCGTACCATCGCACAAGATTTACCCCAAAAATAATATGTTTTTTGTATGACCCCTTTAATTTGTATTATTTTATATATTACAATTTTGCCTATTTGTTGTTATAGCGGCAAAATAAATACATAATCAGTGAAAATTTCAGCTTCCTACCTGATACGGTTCATGAGATACAGCCCTGTGATGGACGGACGGACAGCGGAGGCTTAGTAATAGGGTTCCGTTTTCACCCTTTGGGTACGGAACCCTAAAAATTTATATTCCGACCCTTTTCATTAATTTGTTCATTCCAGTTGAGGTGTTCGTCTTTTTATATCAATGCTACCACAGTCGTTTTCCGGTATCAACATATGGTGTGAACATTGAACAATTAATTTAATCGGTTATACCATTATATATATAGGGGTGTATGTGTTATTGTATAAGTATGCGTGTTACCAAGATATAGGAAGAGCAACAAAATGCCAGTAATTAAAATGAATACCATTATTATTTTCGTTAAATTTTATTAAACTATATTATATTATGAAAATATGTTATGATGATTTTGTTTTAAACCTTTTCTACTAGTTCACTATCACTTGCCAGATTTAATAATAGATTCTTTATTCAGATTTAATAATAGATTATAAAGAGGAAAGGTTTGATTGTTTGTGTATTTGAACCGAATAGGCTCTGAAACTACTGAACGGATTTGAAAAATTATTTCATCGTTGGAAAGCTACAGTCTATCCGAGGGACATAGGCTATGTTTTATCTTAAAAAAATTAGGCATCCTTACCAAAACTCCGATAACGTAACCCAAGGTGCAAAAAATTACCAAGAATGTTCCTTACATCGCGTGCGCTGCGAAAACTATTCACGATAGAACAAAATGATGTAAGACAATTTTATAGAACACATTATTATCTACAAAAAATGTCGCGACAGCATACATGTAACTATTATAGTTATGTCACAATAAGTGTGCATTTATTTTAAAATAAAAATTTAAATACCGCCGCTAGAAAAGGCTCTTTATTTGTACCTAGATATTAATCCTTATCAAAATAAATAAATTATTATTTAAGACTGTTTCAATACCTTTATATTACTTTTGGAATTATTCGATTCGGACATTTCATTCGAAAGATATCATGAGTTTAAAAATTAGAAAAAACTCCGCTCGGCCAACTATGTCTTTTAGAGTTTGTAGGCGTCACTCAGAGGTACGGGAGGGGAGTCAGTCGGCTCCCTACGCAGCAGCCGTATTGTCGCTTGATGATAATTAGTTTAGTAGGTAACTAAACGCATTCAAAAAGTTCTTTTCAGAACTACACCCATTAATATATGTTGTACATTTAGTTATCCTAATAAATAAGTGACTTAAATAGTTTTTATGATTTTTGATTAAATACTTTTTAGTTGTAGGTTATAGTAGTAGTTGTAGGTAGCTAATAACAGTTAAACATGTTTGAAAAATGTTACGGCTTTTCACGCGGCAGGAAGATACATTCTCCAAAGACATTCTCAAAAGCCGTAAAATTTTTCACACATGTCTAACGACCGCGGTAATCTCAAAAGTATCATAATAACAGTTAAGCTAATTATTTAGTGAAAAATAAAACAACATCAAATAGTGTTTACTCCCTGGCTTTAACTCAATAAATTATTTATTTGATGGCTTTTGTTTTGTGGTTATGACCTTTTTACAATAATTAATATTATGAAAAATACATAAAAGTAAAAAATACAAAAAAAGAAAAAAAAATACAAAAAAAATATATTCACAAAATTTGTTATTTTTATTTCAAATATTTCAATGTAGGTATATGCACTTTTTTTAGGAAATCTACGTAAGAAGGGTTTATTTGTGTATCATTGTGACAAAATTATATTTGTTAAATCCTATTATGCCCGTGCAAAGCCGGGACGGGCTACTAGTGGTTAATATATTTGTTGATTACATATTGAGGTGAGCCTTCCCGCTCAACTCCCCATACAAACGTGGATATGATATCATGTGGATATTTCTTGTCAAAGATCTAAAATTGTTCTCAAAACAGCTTTATTTGATCGAACTACATGTCTGATGACCATTGGCATTGTAAAATAGTGTTTAGTCGCTAAGTTACAAGGTCCGAAAATCCGAATTTTTCGCGCGTTTTTTACAATAATTTTGGATGTGGATTACTCAACGATAAAACAAAAACATTTTAACAGGGTTAGTCATTAGACCTAGCTTGTTTCATGAAGATTTATAATCAATTTTGCTCTTGTTTGATTTTTGACTACAGCTGATGCAGCTGTATCATTGCTATGGACACTTCGATAGGCTACAACTTCTGAGGAAGATGGATCCGGCAGACGTCCGAAGCTCGACGTCTCAACAGTATTCGATGGCAAAGTTGAAAGTGTATTTCGCGCAGGCATTCAATCGAGCGAAGCTGCTTAACGTGGGGGCTGTACGCGCGGCTCGGGACGGCTACCCATGCCTGGTTTTGCACGACGTGGACCTGCTGCCGCTGCACGGTGCCAATGTGTACGCGTGCTGCGCTCGCCCGCGACACATGTCCTCCAGCATCGACAAGTTCAGGTCTGCCTCCCTCTATGTAGTTGATGGTTTTTAAACTCTAAAAATCGTATTCAGAGAGACCCTTAGTACGAGATTAGCACCGGACTAACCATACAAAAACTGGTTTAGTCCGGCAGATTAAAGTTAGTCGGCCCACTCTGAATACATTTTAAAGGTATTTTTTTATGCTTTCGGACATGGATGGCTAATACCACATCCACAGTCATGATGTTAGCCTAATACACCGCATTCCCGAAGGAATTAACTGCCATACCAAGGCGAATGGTTCGCGGGTATTGCGTCTTCCAATTTCGCCACTTGCTGTATATCAATAATTTGGAATTCTCCTACAATCCCTCCTCCCGTAATCAATGCCTTACACAGTGTTTAAGATTATACCTACATACATTGTTTTACGTATTATACACCTAACATATATTATTGAGTTGACGATGGCTTTTACACCAGATAATATTATACATATTAGTGAATAAGCAACTTTGTTAGTTAAGTTCTATTTCTAATCAATTTGCACTGAGGGTTACTGTTTCTTTTGTTCTTGTTCTTTGCCTGTTTTACCGTAGCACTGTTTTACCGTAGCAGTGTTTTACCGTCTTTGGCAGTAACATTTAGATCTAAGCATTTATTTCATTACTGTGGACGGTAAGTTTCTTGGTGGATTCTTTTTTACAGAGTTGATCGAATCCGCGGATCAATCAGTTTTTGACATAACTTTTTAGTTTGACTACCAAAAAAAGTATAAATAAACAAAATGAAATAAGGGATGCACCTGTTTAGTATGAAAAAGTATATTTACTTGTGTTACTGACACCTACCGTCATGTAGGTGTCACATTACAATTCTAATTGCAGATACACGCTGCCGTACCTGTCGCTGTTCGGCGGGGCGGTGGCGATTCTCACGAGCCAGTTCCAGGCGGTCAACGGCATGAGCAACGTGTACTTCGGCTGGGGCGCCGAGGACGACGACCTGTCGCAGCGGGTCCGCGCCGGCGGGCTCGCGCCGCTGCGCTTCGCGCCCGACGTCAGCCGCTACCACATGGCCAGCCACCGAGCGCAGACCAAAGGGTACGTGCACTTTCGTTCTATGCAAATTCGTAACGGCATGACAACATTTATTTACAGAGCGGATGTGAGTAAAAGGGTCTAGATTGACTAAATACTTACTGAGTAAAGGTTAGGTGCGTGGCACCTGTGATCGTAAGCATGTAGGAAAGATGTATGTTTGTGAAGGAGACGAAAGAAGTATGCTATGATCGAACGTAACCTTTCGGGGAAACAGCGTGATGGTATGTATGCATGTAAAATGCACAGCTTGCATTCGTAATGAAACACACTTATCCAACTCAGAAAGACAAAGAAAGTGATGCAAGCGGGGCGAGGATTTGAACCCATAACCTCTCCAATTAAAGGCAAGTTCTCTGGCCCCTAGACCACCAGCTGTTCCTGTACCTACGTTTGGGGTATAGATTAATTAAAAAACCACTGAACTATACACATTTGGAAGCATTACAAAACTATCAACATCTGTATTTTTTTATTAATTATTTTTAGTATTTCTTTGCATAACAAATTATGAAAATCACCTTTTTTAACGTTCCTACATTCAGATTTCCTCAGAACTGTACGGATACACATTTTCACGTTGTTACAGTGGAAAGAGAAATAATTCCTATGAAAAACAGGTATCTGACGCATGGTCTTCGACACATAGGACCAAAGTTGTCTTGTTCACAGGGTCGCTACAAATGGCCTTTTGAAATATTTCAGCCCAAATAACAAGGCGCTGCTCGGTGAAGCGGCGAGCAGAATGCGGACGGACGGACTGAACTCTCTCCATTACACGGAAATATCTACTGTGTTGCATCCACTCTTCACACATGTCATGGTAGATTTCTGAGCATTGCTCGAACCATAGATAATAGGTTGATATATGTGGAGTGTACAAAAATCTGTGATTCTTTGTTGTGTCTTTAAGATTTTGTTTTGCGTTTTCTTGGCGTGGCTGAACAAACTTTAATGCTCCTCTAGAGTCTGTTGAATGATTTCTAGTTTCAGTTTTTGGCATGTATTTAAGGATAATTTGAAGTGGCGATAGACATAGGTATTACAGAGAATGCAATTGAAATGTTAATTCTTTTGTACACAATAGTGAGTATTTTACACCATTTTTTGGATATTTTTGTTTGTAATTTTAATTAGCTTTTTATAGCAGTAAATAATTTAAAATGTTTAGACTTAAACAGTATCAATGTTTCACATGATTGTTAATATTTTTTTGCATGTTGTGTTTTCAAGTATCTGTCTCCAAACCCATACAAAAGAATTCAAATTACTGCATTGGTGCCGAAGACCCAAATGTACTGTTGCTGGTTTTGGGTGCATTCGAGGTTACTTTGTGATATATGCATACACATTGCACAATTATTTGAAATAAAAAAAGTGCGGGTGCAAATGCCTACGTTGGCAAGCGGACGGGGAATTCTCTATGATTATAAGTTTTGAAATACCCAAGTGTTTAATATGAAAGGTTTTCATGTTAAACAAAAATCAGGTAATAAGTTTCATAGGTTTTTAATTTGATTAACCCACTCTAAACCTATTTAATTTAATTTATAGAGACTGATAAATTGTTTAGTTGCAACTTAGTTTAGTAAGCTTCCAAACTTCGAAAGCATTAAGAATAATTGGTGTGTATAAAAAGTGATTCCCTTTTACATATTGTGGCAGTAGCCTGTAGAGTTAATTCGTGTCATAGACAATAATTTGAGTCATATAGAGCTTGTATACAGTCATATCATATAATATCAGCCGTTGATACAGTAGGTACATCAACTTTGCGGTTGATCCTAGAGGTGAAACATATCTTTTTTCCTATTCGTATTTTCGATGTCAGCTATTTTTTTCTTATATCAAACACGCGTCAAATGGCGCTCTCAGTAGTTAGAACTACAATGGTGTCCATGGGCATTCGGTAACAGGCGTTGTCGGCTTGACAGAAGCCTATTTAGGTCTGGCACGGGTTCATCCAAAGTGGAACGAGGATGATGTAATTACTCTGGAAAACTCCTTGGAGCACTAGCCGTGATATAGGCGATGAGCCCATTGAAGGAGCTGATATCTCTGCATCATTGCATTGGTTCTAAGCACTAGGAACATTTAACGTGGAAATGTTGTTTTAGTTTGCCTCTAGGTAGTTTACCAGCGAAGTTAAAACACTGAATTAATATTAATTGTATAATTTCTTTTTTATTGTGCAATATTACTATATAGTCATTTTATCAAGGTATTTTGCTCAATATTTAGTGTAGTTCCACTGATGTAAACCTAAGTTTAGTGATGGTCAACCATTAAGATTTTGTTATTCTAGTTTATATCATAAAATATCATCAGGTCTCTGATTTGTTATGTTTCGTGAATCTCAATGTTTGGGGAGTTGCCAAAGCATTTAGTTATTGAAAAGCGTTACCTGATAGTAAAATAATTATTGCCCTCTGCTTCATAAGCCAGGACATTTGATTGTTGCCACTTATTACTAAGAAGAACATATCGATTGCTAAATATCATGTTTTGTCTTGGATTTTTTATAATGTTAAAACATTTATCCGTTACAAACCAAGGTAGAAACAGGTGTTAATTTTTATAATTTATTTTGAAATAAAACAACAATTAACAAAAAGATAGACAATTTAGAGTTATTATTGGTCATGGAATACTTATTACTAACCGTCAAATTATTTACAAGACATGTGATAAATATTGATGTGATAGAAACATTGTTAAAAGGTTTTTAACCTGTTACATAATAATGTGACACTTTTTCAGCTGCAAATACTCACTAATTTTAGCACTATTTTAGGGTTCCGAGTTCTTGAGAAAGAAAATTCATGTTTGGGCAGGTGCCATAAAACATTACATTCAATTTGTTGCAACAGTTGCATTCAAATAGCCATTCAATGTTTATATTTCATAAAAAAAAATTGAGAAATAATGAAATTACAAAGCTGTGACTTACAGACAAACACATACATTATAAGGGTTCTTTTATTGAGTCAGTTGAATATTGTTTGCAAGAAAACAGACACACTTGTTATAATTGGTTACCTTGAAATTCTTTCAAGGAAATTCATTCAAATTTCTGCTGTCCCATTAGTTCGAAGTTTGATTACCAATACCGGTGCTCACCTATCGCATTTGATATCAAAATATACTTACGGTATCATTCAAGTGCGTCTTCTCGGAACCCTCAACTTAGTCGACCAGAACTTTGAAAATTTTTAATTAAAATTTAATTTAAAAACATTATTGAAGATAGTTTTGCTTAACTTTTAGTAATATACAGGCTGAAATTATTATGCTTGGGCGCCCTTAACATGATAAAGGTTTTGATACATAACTCACTTCTGACAACAGATTTGAGTTATCCGAAAAAGAATCATTAAAATTTGGTAAGTGGCCCCATTCGCTATAAGACGAGGTCAGTGCCACCATATGTACCTATTTACCAATGCATTGTCCAGAGTGCTTTTATCGTTTTTTAATAATTAAGCAGATACATTTTTATTTTTTAACCTGGCACAGATTCTAACAAATGGTGCATCAAATACAGTGTCCGTTGTCTACTAATTACGTGAAGTGGGATTCGAGGCGAATCTAACGCAAGCTCACTTGTGGGAGAGGGGGGTCTTGACAAATATCCCGTAGTTATTTTTCACCAAGAAACAGTGCAAAATTGCGAGAAAACTCATTCACGGGCACGGTACAAAACCGTGCTATTGCGCTCTGGGAACTTCTCTGTTTCCAAGAAAAAGACAGGCTCCGTGATGAGGAGGATGCAACAAGTCCACACAGCAGACAATGCGTATAGTGTTTGATTTGGTAAGATTTACGAAAATTAACGTATTTACACTAAGAATACGCATTTTGAAAAATCTCACGTGATATTAGGGGTGGTCGAGCCAAATCCCATTACATCTTACCAAGGGGGGAGGAGGGTTGAAAAATCGCCAAAGACGCCTTACGTAATTAATGGATGCCCCCTTAAGGAAGCCCAGGTGAACGTTTACACCCTGTCTAATGTACGTAAGTACTTTGCTACTTTGGAGAATTTAAAACATTAGTGACAATGTTTGACTGACTTAAATGTTAATAAAAAGAGAATATAAAATCTAGCGAAACTACAACACAGAAATGCAATAGGTATCATGGTTATACTTTTAGCACACATGAAAACACATATTTTTACCCTGTATACAGGTGTAAACGACCACCAGTCCTTTTTTTAACAACATAATTCTTACATGATGTAAAACTGATTAATTTGTGAATTCAACTAAAAACTGTTCATAAACATCGCTGAAGAAGATGAGTAAAACTTATTTTGTTGCCAGCACTGCATTAGTGCATGCGAGACAAGTGAAACTGCTTTGTCAGATAAGTATACATTTTTATGTAAATGGACATGGATGGCTAATACCAAACTGACCGTCAGAAATTTGCCTAACACACCACACGGAAACCACAAGGTCCTGGCATGGCAGCCAAGACCTTCCTTATATTGCTCGGCTACATTGAACTGGATAAAAACACGGACATTTTCATTGCCACTTTGACCATTCATTCAATGCGATTGTATCAACCCGGGCGGGATTAACCCTACCACCTAGTAATTAAGGAAGGGAGACCTACAGTTTTACGTGGAATCCTAACCACGGCAAGCCTCAACGGTTGAAAATGGTAAAAAACCTAAACCTAAAAATCGCCCAAGTGCGAGTCGGACTCGCCCACGAAGGGTTCTGTACCATCAACACCAAAAAATCACGTTTTTTGTATGGGGCCCTCCTTTAATTTTTATTATTTTTTTATTTTACCTATTTGTTGTTATAGGGGCAAAATAAATACACACTCTGTGAAAATTTCAGCTGCCTACCTATTACGGTTCATGAGATACAGCCCTGTGATAGACGGACGGACGGACGGACGGACGGACAGCGGAGGCTTAGTAATTGGCTTCCGTTTTCAACCCTAAAAATGGTAAACCTAACCAAACCGCGCACAGAGGTGCTTTATGAGTAGAGGTTTGTATTAACAATTTAGTCGAGTAAATATTTTGTTATTTACTACCATCCCGAGTATATGCAGCGGAATTTTAATCATGTAAAAAATATGTAAGGGTACATATTTTATTCTTATTTTATAAATCTTTGTTTTTATGTAGAATAATTTTTTTTTTTTATTTCGAATGTTATTTATTTTGTAATTTTATGTCTAACTTTGTTTTATCTTTGATTTGTATTTTTCAAACCTTTGTTAATTTCATGTGTTTAAAATTTTCTGTTTGAAAATTTTATTTCTATGTTGAAATACTTAAATTATTTATTTATCTTAAATACTATTTACTATGCTGTATGGCCAAAAAAGTAAATAAAGGATTTGATTTTGATTTGATTTGATATCTTGGAATACACTGAATACATCTTGTTTAAACTTTCAAGATTAACACCCATTACGGAGCACTATCTATATTTCAAAAAAGGATGGGGTCCCCTTTACACCCTGTATACTTGTGAATAGAAAGTTCATGGTAAATACTATCAAATTAGTATTTTATGCACGTTTAATTATTGCACCAGCATGTTGAATTCAATTTACTACTTACTAGGAAAAGAATGACTATACACTCTTTAATTGATTTTTTGTCCATTTTGACATTTGTGTAAAAAAATCTAATGATGTACACTCAAAATATTACTGAAATTCCACCAGACAGATTTTGTGGCATTATAAATATATTAAATAAAACCAGTAACGTAAGGATATGTACCTCACAATAATAAACTTATATAGAATTTAAAAACTATTTAACTTTGGTGGAAAAGTATGTGATTCTGTAAATAAGACCTAACAACCCTTGTTCAAGAATTTTATATTTTAAACCTTGCTACCTCTACTGGTAAACGCATACAGACAAATAAACAATAAAATTAAAAACTGTCGAACGGACGTTAAATTTTAAGTACAGTATTGTACCAGTTCAGCAACATTTAGAATCACCCTTCACCAAAAGTTCGAACAAACACAATTCCCACAAAACATTATCCAAATCACACTTATCCGAATTGTGTCCGTGCCTTCGCTAAGGCCTCAGGACCAACATGGCCACGAGACCTAGCACAAATGAGAACACCAGCTTGAGGTTGAGCCCTATGTGGAGCCACGCGGGCAGCTGGGTCTCCGCCGCGGGCTCGGGTTGCGTCGGCAGCAGGAGAGCCCCGATGCAGCACAGACTCACCACCACGGCTACTACGTTCACTGGCTGTTGATCCCTGCAATTAGTGTTGTCTCATGGGAGCATGAACAAACGGGGATAACAGATCAAGATTAAAACTTTGCGTGCAAGCATAACGACTGTAGAAACAGAACTGCATGGCTTGTAAGTGAACTTTGTGCACATTTTTTATGAATTCATGCATATTAAAAACTACTATTTTGCATTAAGAGGATAATGAGGTGATTGAGTTCCATTATGGCTCGTGCCTGTTTCCTCAGTCAAATTGAGAAATATTTATCTGAAATTTTGCCCATTAAATTATTTTTTCTTTACTGATGTACCTCTCAGTTGGTTTATTTTATGTGCAAAATTTCAGAAACATATTTCTTATTTGGCTGTGGAAACAGGCATGAACTCAATCACCTTATTATTCTCTTAAGTAAGTACAATTATATAGAATAATATAATGTTAGTCTCCCATGGAACTGCAAGTTGATAAGTACTACATGTTTTGTCACTTTCGAGAATACAAGTATGTTCAGTGTATATGCACATCAACGACTGCCAATCCTAAATTAAACTGCACAAACACGTACCAAACTAGAAAACTTTAAGGATAGAACAAAACATTCGTATGCATATCGTATGCATCACTTACCGATGCGCTGGATGGTTGCAGAGCGGCGGCCGCGCGGCCGGCTTGCTCGCGCCGGCATCCGGTGCCGCATCGAGCGGCAGCGGATGGAACTTGTCGGCGACGCTCTCTGCGGCCGCACCGCTCGGCTCACCTTCTATCAGCTTGGTGGGGATGTCTCGCTTGCCCAGGATCTGAGATGAAAAGAAATTGTATTTCAGATCCTGGTACATGTGGTGGACTAAGACTCAAAAAATCGTTTCAATTTATTTTTATTGTATTGTCCATTTATAAAATCTCAAGTCTCATCAGGCAGTTAGGTAAAAATTGTACCCAGCAGACAATTAACTTGACAAACTAGAAAGCAAGTTTGTTAAAAAATAGACTCTCATGGGAAATTTTATTCATTTTTGAAAATCAACGCAAAATTCGTACAAGAAACTCCCAACAGGCCTGCCTGCCCAGTCTGCGCACAAGTCTGCAGGAGTCTGTGTCGCGGCCACAACCTAGCACCCGAGTCCCTGGGCCACACGTGCCTACATTGCAGCATACGGCGATTCATTGTTCAGTTCATATAACACAAAATATGTGCTGCCCTGCGCTTCCCCACCTGCGTCTCAGGCTATGCCCACCCTTAATTATGTGTACAAGAGCTAAACTTACATGGTTGGTGTGGCGGTCGTGCATGGTGATACGAAACTTGTCCGAGCCGCCTGCGGGGTGTTGGTGCGGTGCCGGAGTGTAACGCACCACAATATCGATACAACTCTGCGGGGAAACCACACCTTCGGGATCCATCGCACTGAACTTGTGAGGCGATGTGCATAGCACTGGAACAGGGAGTGCACTGTCACTGACAGGTATGTGAACATCCACTGTGGTATCAATGTTAAGTGTAGAAATGTAAATAATTCACTATATAAATAAATGATGAAGAGACATTTCCAACTATAGTTTTGCGAGAACTTTTGGATTTTGGTTTTGGTTTGCAGAACTCCCGCCTGGTCAATGGCATTGCCATAACACCATCTATTCCTAGGCGCGAATGCTCCATGCCAGAGATACAATTCTGCCAGAGAACTGTGCGGCGAGATCTCTTCGTTCTAGATTCCTGGAAAATTAGTGGCCCTGATGATGTGTCCTTGCGCTGGGGTTGAAGGTGTGTGCCCCGGAATTAGCACCTTCATATTCCACTGGATGTGTGCTTGCAACATGGAAATCTTTGTATAAAAAAGGCTATCGATCAGACCCACAGGGCGCCAATAAAGTGTCGTAGACTATCGTTAGCATCTGTGTGACAATTCAGCTAAGCACCTGCGTGGCTTCTTTGACTTGACTACAGCGCCGTGCCGTACGTCTAGTTGAACTTGTGAAGCAGAAATTGGAATGAGGTCCTATTTGAAGCCGGTATGACCTATCGCTGGTTTTTACCATAGAGAATGCTTTTCAAAGCTGCATAATGCCATTCCACCAGTCAGGTTTATCATGGTGCGGCAATCTTGCGATATCACTGGTAGACTGAACATGTAGTTTAGAGTCTTACAAACATATTCTAGCAAAAAATCGTTACCGGAGACCTGTTATTCCTTTATATAAATTTATAAATTATATACTATACTACTATACTATAAACTATAAAATATATATACTACTATAAACTATAATACTTTTTATTTCTAATTTCACGAGGCATTATTAATGCCTAGCTAATGCTGCACAGAAATGCGGGACCCCAACATGCATGAAGCGTTTATGTTAAGTTTTAATAGTCACCACACCGCACCCATCTTCTACAAAGAACCTTGGTTTGTAGACTACCTCAAATGAGTTGACGTTTCCAAATGGCTGTCGAACGGACACCAAAGATGGGTTTGAGAGGGAGAGACGAATAGTGATATATTAAACCCCCGCATCCCCTCCCACCTCCACCGCCGCAGCCTGCAACCTAAATTTTTATTCATTTTACATAATAAAATGTATGATACGTCTCCGGTGAAGAATTTCTTACTAAAATATGATCGTAACAACCTAAACTACATGTTCAGTTTACCAATGAGATCGCAAGTTTCATTTCATTACATTTATTTTAACTTTTTGGTAGTCAAACTACACCAAGTTACGTCACAAAGATCCGCGGATTCGATCAACCCAGTAAAGAAGAACCCGCAAAGAAACTTCACGGGTTTATATAATATATTTTTCCGTCCACAATTATGAAATACATACTTAGATCTAAATGCTACTGCCAACTTGGTAGAACAGATTAAGGCAAAGAACAAAGAACAATAGAAACAGCAACCCTCAGTTTGCCGCACCCTGCTAAACCTCAACCCATTCCTTTGTCCCCGTTCTACTACTGCTCAACACAAAATACAACGAATGCACCGATTCCCTATCAACATTCCTGTAAGTAGAACCAAACGATCCTGTGAACCTTTTAATTATAGAATGGGTAAAGCGATTAACAATTTTATGTTTTTTTTTTTTTCAAAATTCTCTATTACGTTTCTTTAGTATTAATATATTTGGATGTTATTTTAGGATCATTCTCCATGCAGAGACCGCATTATCTACTACAAGTAAATAAAATAAGGAGAACCTTTGAAGTTGACGGGGAATTCGTAAGGGTTGTAGAGGGTGAGTAGTTGCTTGTGAGTGTGCCTGGCACCCAAGTAGAATTCGAGGGACACAGGGAAAACAAAAACGGGAACACTCTTCATTGTGCCACAGCCTTATATTACAAAGCAATATTTAGCATCCAGATGCAGATAAACCGAAACCAACAATGTTGGTAACAAGAGCACCACTGTTCCTTTTTGTTTTGTTGTGAACGGCTAGACCGAACCAGCTGGACCCAACTGACACTGACAGTGACAGATACAGTTTTTTGTTATTTTTGTCGTCTCGGAAAGGCAAAAGTTTGAAATGATATCTCCTTCTCTTTCATCGAGTAATCTTTCTATACATTTGTTTAATTTTAATATTTTTTGATTGGACTTACATTTCAGAACAATTTTGACAGGCCAGGGCTTGTTCGCGTCTAATGAGAAAAACCTTTAAAATGCCACAGGGGACAGTCGGGGCCAACTTGGTGATTATTTTTTGGCATATCAGAATGTCGTATGCCTTCATGGAGGTGAAGAAATAACTGGAGAAATAACGTCCATACAACGAGCGCGCAAAAAATGACGTAACGCAACTTACAACATTTTATTGCCGTACAAATTTGTAACGCAATGATGAAAACGGAGAAAAATCCAATTTGAAGTCTCCCAAATTGGTAGGTAAACAGATAAAGATAAGAATTGTTTTTTAATAAACCGGATGGTCGTTACGTCATTCCTCATTCGTGATGATGACAGCGAGTGCCGAGTCAAAAATATCTAATAAATACTGGCTGAATCCGGCCGTCAAACCCATTGAAAACTACATGAGTTAGAAAGATGTTATGCAAACCATAGCCAACAAATAATTTGGTTGCAAAAATTAGCAAAAATATTGCTCATTAGAGCAACGTGGTGGCAAGTGAAGCTGGGGGTAATGCCGCGGCGCTGAGCGGGATGAAAACATCACCGTCCATGGATCCATTTGTAAATTGTTGTTCGTAATTACTTTTCTGAAATAGTGAATTACAAACAACAATTTTGAAAAGGCGTTTTATTTGCATGTTTTTATATGTATATGTAACACATCGTAATTAGAAAATAATGAAAGAGAATCTCCAAATATAAAAATAAATTTAGGCGATTACATAGCCTATGTATATTGGGTTTGTGACTTCGGTTTTTTTATTAAACAATTATGTAAAGTTTGTAAACTGCCTGAATTCGATAATTTTCTGTATCTAATGGATACGACTTTACCGTTATTTCATTAATTTGAGTTTCAGCGACAATTGAATTTGAAGCTAGTTAGGTAATCAGATTTTGAAAATAATCAGAAAAAGGTTTTTTCAAAATCTGATTACCATCCCTGCATTAATTCAAAGATTTATTCGGAAAAAATGCTGTTTCATCAGAATTTATAGCGAGAAAAGACAATAACTAACAAATATACGTAAGTGTGTGAAATGCATTCTCTGTTAAATGCGCCAATGTAGCACTAATCCCGTATTTAAGCCTAACTGGACACTGGCAAAATTGTCTAAAAATAGGACAGAGAGGCCTTAATTCAAAGCAATCAATCAATCAATCAACATAAGTATAGTTTTAGTTTTTAACCGACATCAAACACTAAAAAGTGGAAAATACCCGATTTTTGGGGTCGGTGCCAACCAACCAAAGAATAACACCAATATGTCACCGACCCAAAAATGGGTGTTATTTTCCACTTCTTAGTGTTTGAATTCGGTTTTATTACGGTTCCGTACCCAAAGGGTGCCAACGAAACCCCAATACTAAGCCTTTGCTGTCCGTCCATCCATCCGCCCGTCTGTCCCTCCGTCCGTCCGTCTGTTACAGGGCTGTATCTCATTAACAATAATAGGTAAATAGTTGAAATTTTCACAGATTGTTAAACAACAAATAGATAACATTTTGAAATATTAAAAATTAAAGGGGGAGCCCCCTTACGTGATTTTTTGGGTGAAATCACGTAAGATGGTACGGAACCCTTCGTGTACGAGTCCGACTCGCACTTGGCCGGTTTTTTGGTTAGTGATTCCGGTACAGGCGCACTCCTTTCAGGTACTAACTTTACGTAAATATCGTATAGACTTGCGTTATTTGAGTGCTCCAAGCAGAGCGCCCACTCAAGTCCTCAATGGCTTTTCATAAGCGTATTTTTATTATATTTTGTCTTAATGATGGAAGCCAAATTTTTCAAAATTTTTACCAAAATAAGTTGGCACTGTTTGCTACAAATACGCAATTATCTTTTAAATATTCGTCAAATATCATTTCATAATGCTAGATTCAGTATATTATCAATATAAGTTACAACTTTTTTGTAAAAAAATATATTAGGTCAACATTTTATCGCGCATATTCAGACTTATGTATATTCACGTAAGAGTTTTATTTTCGGCTGGTTCGTGCAAATAACATAAAATATAATTTAAGAAGTATTTCTATGGGTAAGCATAAATCCAGCAGTAGACATTTCAATACACAGACAGACATACTAATTGCATGCTATATAATATCAATTTCTGGCTAAATAGAGGAATTCTGCAAAGAAATGAAAATAGGTAGCGAATTGAGATTATTTTGAGTTCGTGTTGATTGATGGCATAACACCATCCCCATAGAAATGTTTTCAAGTGAAATATCCACTATTTCGAATATTTAGCGTATACTTACAGGTAATATGATATTCCTGAATGTTTTTTATGTCTCGTCAAGTTGTTTATGCATCATTTTACAATGCACGACGGCATATTCAATTACAATTCGATCTTACGTCAAACTCGCCCGCGACAGCTAGCGACGCAAGACTAAAATGGCCGCAGGTTCTGTCAAGATGACACGCCCCCCGCGGCACAATTGTGATAAGGCCATTTTTTTAGTTCCATTCGTTCTCCTGTTATTTCTTCACCTCCATGTCTTAGATGAATCATCTAAGCTCCATGTATGCCTTCCTTTTTTCCGTGTCAGACGACGGGGATTTATCGGCGTTGAGAGTATGTCATTTTTGACAGGTACCTTGCACTCCTGCCACGCAGCGAGGGTCCTTTCCGTCTCAGAGGACTCCTGTGGCCGCCTGAGTGACTTTATGTCGTCGCGCAGTTCCTCGATTATTTTGAACAGAGAACAGCAAAATCTTCAGATTACCCCGACATTCGGGGCACACAAAACTGAGGGTCCTGCCAACTTTCAACTCAAGGAACCTTCCTTCGATGACAGATAGCTCAGTACACTCTCCTCAGAGTTGTGTTTCACAGCATTCACACTTTGCGACTTATTATTATTATTTTTTTTAATTTTTTTTAATTCGATGTTATAAATGTAAATCGGGGATTGCTTTGGAGGACTCATATTGTTGTGTGAATGGGCTTAGTTGAAGTTATGGTGACCCTTCCCGGCGGGAACCAAACTGTGCTATTGCGCTCTGGGACCTTCGTTGTTTCAAAGAAAAAGACAGGCTCTGTGATGAGGACGATGCAACATGTCCACAAAGCAGACAATGCGCAAGTGTTTGATTTGGTAAGATTAACGAAACATTTTATTACAAACCGACGTATAGCTATAAGTAATTCACGACCACTGTCGTCAAAAATCAAACAAAAACCAAATTGATTATAAATCTTCATGAATCAAGCTAGGTCTTATGACTAATCTTTTAAATTTGTTTTTATTTTATCGTTGAGTAATCCACCTGCAAAGTTATTGCATAAAACGCGCGAAAAACTCTAAGTATCGTACTATTTAACTTAGAAACCAAACATTATTTTACAATGCTAATAATCATCAGATATCTAGTTTGATTAAAGAAAGCTGTTTTGAAAATAATTTTGGATCTCTGACAAGAAATATGAGCATAATCTTCTTCCTACGTTTGCATTGGGAGTTGAGCGGGAAGGCCCACATTATTTGAGAATTATCGTGTTTGTTTATATGATATTCGATCAAAAAAGTCTTGCTCGCGTTAAACTCTACCAGGTTGTGGAAGAGAGAATAATAGAGGCCTACACAAAGTAAGCGTGAAGGATCGGCATGGCAGATTAGAATAAAAAATACAATAGGACGAAGCCTCGGGCAGAGAACCAATCAGTGGAATTCCCGTTGGAAAATAAATTCAAAGTTTGTTACATGTATGTATGTATAATCGACCGTGAAGCAAGGACATATTAATTGAAGAAAGAGCCCAGTAAAAATAACTACTTTACGAATATACTGCAAGGCTGAACCCGAACCAGCAAAACATACCATTCGCGGGTATTGCGTCTACCAATTTCGCCACCTGCTGTATACCCATAATTTGGAATTCTCCTACAGTCCCTCCTACCGTAATGAATGCCTCCTACTACCACAGTGTTTAAGATTATACCTACATACATTTATTTAACGCTTCACCTTCGTTGCGGACAGTGACTCCGTCGCTGGCGATGCAGCTGCGGACCTTTCGCAGATCCGTCGCCACTATATGTGGGGCGTATGGCGGGTGGGACATTTAACCTAACCTACCCAAACCTTATCCAACCTAACCTAGTCTAATCAAACCTAATCTAACCAAACCTAGCCTAACCAAACCAAACCTTGCCTAGCCTAACCTAACTTAACCAATCCTAACCTAACCAAACTAAACCTAATCTAACCTAACCTAACCAAATCTCACCTAACCATACCTAACCTAACCAAACCTAAATAACATAACCTAACCTTACTTAACCCAACCTAATTTACATATCACCATACCTTTGGAAACGCATCTGCGCCTCCAGTTTTTGGCGACGCATATGCGTCTCCGGTCGTTGGCGTCGGATCTGCGGTCCGGCTACAGGGACATGGACTCTGATTCTTCACTTTTTACTTTCTGTACTTTGTCAAATTAATTTGTGTAAATAAATCGATGAACGAAAAATTAAATCATAGATTATTAAATACTATGTTTTAAATCAAACGAATAAGTGAAGTGAAGTGATAAAACTCGCCAGATTCGCTGCTGTCATTCGCTGTAGATAGGAGTGAACAAAATTTCAATTTTGGTGACATTTTATATGCTCGCAAATTCTTCCTTTTCGTGTGTGTTTTGTGTTTAATTTCTTCTGGTGATCGAGGGTTAGTGTATTCGATGGAGTTTAGCCGCAATATGCGGCCACCCGACCCTGGCGGAGGGGAGTCTGTGTCCACGGATTTGTTGGAGGTTGTAGCCACCAGAGCTGCACATGATGCCGATAGGCGCTCTCTTCCCTTGCCGCAAATTTGTCTGCCTCCATCTCCTAGCGCTTTCGAGGAGATACTTTCGATCGACATGGATCAATCGATTCCTTTAGGCCAGCGAAAAACAAAAACCATAAGACCAAAAAAACAAAAGAAGAATATCGGCGAACTTTCTGATACGTCTTCAACTTTTTCAGATAATGACACACCACGTCACAAAATTAACACACAAACCAAAACGGTTTCTCAAAATGATTCACTGTTAAAGCCTCAAACTCCAACTCAAAATTCATCGCTCACTGTACCAGTGGGTCGTCAAAATTACACGGACTTAGATAAATCCCCTTTCATTGTGCATGTATCTCGTATTGAACCGACGCCTGTGTCGGGAACTTCACTACATCCAGTGAAATTTGGTCTTTTTTTAATGAAAACATGCATTAAAAACATTAAACGGGACGGTGTGAAAAGTGTTGGCCGCAACCGAGTTTCGGTTGAATTTACATCGGCGGATGCTGCAAACTCCTTTATGATTAACGATCAGCTTCAAGCTGCCAACTATAAAGCTATGATTCCATCGTATAATGTCACGAGAATTGGAATCGTCAGGGAAATCCCAGTCGAGTGGTCTCCAGAGGAAATTCTGGAACATGCAAAGGTGCCTGATGGTTACGGACCAATTATTAAAATAAGACGCCTTAATTTTAAAACGAATGTAGACGGCAAACCAGTATGGAAACCATCCCAGACTGTAGTCTTGACCTTTGATGGTCAATCCCTTCCTCCTCGAATTTTTTGCGTATACACCTCCCTACCCATTGAACAATATCAATTCCCCACTATTCAGTGCCATAATTGTTTAAGGTTTGGTCACACTAAACTGTTGTGTCGTTCTAAAGTTCGATGCCCCAGATGCGGTGATGATCATTCAGATAACGCTTGCTCGCGCAGTCCTCAAGATGCCATTTGCATATGGTGCACAGGTAATCATGTTGCCACCAGCAAACATTGTCCAGAACAAGAGAGGCAGCGTAGGATTAAGGGACGCATGGCTGAAGACTCCATATCCTATGTTGAGGCTTCAAAAATGCTTCCCCGCGTTGGAAAATCCTTTGCCGATGTAGCTAGATCCCCTAAACCATCCCTGCCAACTCAAACATCTTATAGAAAAACTGTTTTTTTAAAACCAAAATCTCATGCCCCATTATCTCCTGGTTTTGACAGGCAAGCCCATCAAGCCATCCTAAATAGTTTCTGCATACCTTCTTCTCCCAACGGATCCGCTCTTCAACCTGGAAATATTGTACCCACAATAGATTCCAGTGTCAGCTTTTTAGAGACCCTCATTGAATCTCTTATTTCTGTTTTAACTCCGCAAAACTTACCGTCCAACGTCGCAAACAAACTTGTTACTTTAAATCAGCTTTTTGCTAACCGAAATGGCCACAACAGCAACAGTGCTGCAGTGGAACCCTCGCAGCATCCGCCACAAAAAACCTGATTTTTTATTTTTATTGAATAAATGTCAACCTATTATATCTGCAATCACGGAGACATGGCTAAAACCGGGTTCTTTTTTTAGAGTCCCGGGATATTCATGCCTGCGTGATGACAGAGATGATGGATGGGGCGGTGCCGCCTTATTCATCAAAAAGTCCATTCCTTCATGCCAGGTGAACCTTCCCACTCACAGCAACCTTTTCAATGCGGTGGCTGTGAGGGCGAATGATATCACCTTCATCTGTATATATATTCCTCATCCTCATAATAATATAATTTCTGATATTAGATCTTTGTTTAATAGTTTACCTTTACCTTTTATTGTTCTTGGAGACTTTAATTGCCACCATTATGCATGGGGCTCTTCACAATGCGATTCATTTGGTTGCAAAATCCTAGATTTGGCCGATGATCTAAATCTTTGTTTTCTAAACGATGGCTCCCCTACCCGCCGGGCTTCCCCAATTCAACGTCATAGCGCAGTTGATCTAACGCTATGCTCTGCAAATATCTCTTCTTTATTGACATGGGAGGTTGACAGTCTTTCATTTGGCAGTGACCACTTCCCAATTAAGATTACTATTCCTCTTAAAAACATACTCGAAAAGAACCCTGCACCTCTTCTTAGGTATAGGGTTGGTGATGCAGACTGGGGTGCATTTGCTGCAGCTGTTGAAAAGAGAATCTGTTTACTTCCTGCGGTAACCATAGATACACTCTTACCTTGTTATAACGAATTTATTGCATCTTTAATTTCATCTGCTGATGAAGTTATTCCTCTTAAAAATACTGACTCCAAAGCCCCTTCATCCCCTCCATGGTGGGACAAAGAATGTTCCCTAACTATTAAAAATAGAAATAATTCCGAGAGGAAATATTGTTTTGACATGTCGATGGAGAATTTTTTAAATTTCAAAAGAGCACAAGCACTTTCAAAACGTTTATTGCACAAGAAAAAAAAAGATGGTTGGAATGAGTTTTGCTCTTCTATTTCTCCGAGTACAAAACCATCGCAGGTTTGGATCAACATAAAAAGGTATAGGTCGGCATTATCACATAAAAATGACCTTAAAGCCGATCCAACAAGATGGGTCGAACCCTTTCTAGATAAACTAGCCCCCCCTATAGCTCCGGGTTTAGAGGAAACACCCCAAGTATTTATTCCATACTTTACCTCAGATCACACATACATTGATTTAGAAATGGAAGCGCCTTTCACGCTTGCTGAATTAAAATTAGTCTTAAACTATGTTAAAGATTCCGCTCCAGGAGTCGACGGAATCCCTTATTCATTTATATCTAAATCCAGTCAAAATACTCTTCTCTATTTTCTTGACCTGATAAACCATTTCTTTAATAATGGTATTATTCCTGATTCATGGAAGTCCCAAATTATTATTCCGATACTCAAACCCAACAAGGATCCAAATGATGCTACTTCATATCGCCCAATTGCGCTATCATCTGTTTTGGCCAAGGTCACTGAGCATTTAATTAAAAATCGTCTTACTTGGATAGTGGAAAATCGAAATATTTTTGCTTCAAGCCAATTCGGCTTCAGAAAAGGAAGAAGCACCGCAGACAGTCTAGGTATTTTTACAACTGATATCCGTCTTGGCTTCAGCAGAGGGGAATCAATAGTGGCAGCATTTCTCGATATTTCGGCCGCTTACGATAATGTTCTCCTTCCGATTCTTAGAAATAAACTTCTCCTGTTAAATATTCCTTATAAAATTGTTCATTTCATATTAAACCTCCTGTCATCTAGATCAATAACCCTTAGAATTAATGAAATAGAGACATTGCCCAGAACTATATGGAAAGGACTTCCCCAAGGATCAGTTCTTAGCCCAATTTTATACAATCTCTACACTCACGATCTAGAACAAATTATCACCCCCCATTGTCGCATACTGCAATATGCGGATGATATTCTCTTATATATTCCTGATAAATCAATACCGCAGGCAGCTAAGAGCTTAAACTTAGCCCTAAAAGCCCTTCATCTATGGCTATCTGACCATGGTATGGATCTGTCAGCAGCAAAAAGTAGCGCCGTAATTTTCACACGCAAACAATCTATCCCTGACGTCATTATCCATTATAATGAGCATCCAATTACAATTCAGAACCACGCCAAATTTCTTGGTGTGATCCTAGATTCAAAAATGAACGGAAAATTACACCTCAATTATATAACCGGAAAATGTGAAAAAAACATTAACATTCTTCGTACTCTTTCCGGAGTTTGGTGGGGAGCCCATCCATTCAATCTAAAATTGCTATATAATGCATTGATTCGTAGTCACATGGACTATTGCTCATATATTCTAGAGCCATGTAATAAGAAAGCATTGTTCGCACTGGAATTGATCCAAGCCAAATGCATGCGTTTAATAATTGGCGCAATGAAATCTTCTCCTAAAAACGCTCTACAAGTCGAATGTGTAGAGCCTCCGTTAGTCTTGAGACGTCAATATCTAGCCGATAGATTCTTATTTCGTGCTGCTCAGCTTTCATCACATCCCATTTTTCCCAAACTTCAACTGTTAGAAGAGTACACACATAATAAAAAATACTGGTCCCGTAAGTCTTCCACTCCTCTAACACAGAGTTATAACCGATTTACTACTATTGAATCACCAATCGTTCGATCGTCTCCCATCCCTCCATATAATATTCCTTTTGCATCCATTATTTTTAAACCTAATATAGAATTCTCCATAGGCATCGACAAAGACTCATTGAATGCAAATAGTATATTTAATAAAGTATCCTCTCGAAAGTGGCCTTTTTGGCAAATGATTTTTACCGATGCATCCAAGTTGTCTAGAGATGGATGTGTTGGAGCAGCTTTTGTGCATTCAAACTCTAACATTTCTAGATCATGGAGGTGCCCTCCTGAGTCATCGGTTTTCACTGGAGAATGCGTGGCAATACTTGGTGCAGTGTCGTATGTCAGGTCATCTCAGTTTGAAAAAACAGTTATATTCACCGACTCTCTTAGTTGCCTTAAAGCTCTCCATCAAAACCCATTCAAAAACAAACCTCATAACATTGTGTTGTCCATCAAACATATTCTTGCAGATTGTGATGTTGATGAGTTAAAGGTTGAACTGGCATGGATTCCTAGTCATGTCGGTATTAAAAACAATGAACTTGTGGACACTATTGCCAAAAATGCTATAGAGACCGGTGAACATACCTATTTTACTGTACAACCCTCAGACTTACTCTGTTTACCTAAAAAAAGGATGTATGAATGCTGGTCTATTGATTGGATTCGATCTAGAAGATCAAAAGGCAGACATTACGCATCTCTACAGCCCGAAATACCTACAAAACCATGGTTTTCAAAACACAAAAATCTGCCAAAAAAGGAAACTTCCATCATATGTAGAATGAGACTTGGGCATTGCTGTTCTCCTGTATTCTTGGCTAAGATCCATGCCAGAGACTCGTCCCTTTGTGAATGCGGACTACAGGAGGGAAACCTTGACCACATTTTTTTCTCGTGCTCTCTTAACAATAAAACTCCGTCGTTATTTAAATTACTCTCTGACTCTAAAATTGCTCTTCCCACTAACATCAACACGCTACTAACCCTTGATCAACCCTCAGTACTTAATATTCTGTCCAAATTTATCAGAAACAATGATATTAAATTATAATTTACTCTTTATTGTAAATAGTTAAGATTCATGTTATCCTCTTATGTGTAATATTTTTAAGTTGTAATGTTTATTTTTATGTGGGAACTTCCAATATATTTAGTTCATTTATTTAGGTTCAACCGAAGTAGGTATTATTGTTTTTATACTTAATTTCAAGTTTGTGAAAGAATTTGCGAGATTTCTCAAAATATTTGGTATTCATATAATCTACTCCAAATTATTCATCCATTACTTCATTAAAAGTATTTAACCGAAAAAGATCAAGTGAAACTCGACGCTGGCAAATTGTCGCTTATATAACGACAGAGGCCACAAAGGAATTTAAAAAAAAAAAAAAAATCGATGAACAAAATAAACATTAGCGCTAATAAACATTAAAATAATCCAGAGTTCGGGAAAGTAACCGCGCCTGCCTTGTACCTGATTTTTTTTTTTTTATTCGACATCTACAAGATTTGTGTGGCTAGTGTGTGCACGAACCTACGCAAAAAGAATATAATCACTGCAATTACAGGGTACCGTCTATTACCCGGACTGTTTCTCGTTTTATAGGTCAATTCGCGCCAACCCATCCCTAGCCATGGAGAATCTCACGATGTTTGCTGAAAAGTTGCTCGATGACCTAGGAAACGACGAAGGGTTCGCAAAAAAAGTAACCACTTTACAAGAGCGCACGCAAGACGTGAACAGGTGCCTTCTCGAAGTAGAGAACCTGCGCAAGAAAGCCGACTCCCTGCCCGAAGATGAGAGAATACAACTTGATTTGTGTCAGCTGTACGCGGTCAACACTTTGTACTTTATCTACTTGAAACTGCAAGGAACTGATCTTACAAATCATCCCATCAAGGTATCTATTAGTTCCTGTTTCAACATTAATTAACGGCTCAGTTGACGTTTCTAAATGGCTGTGTGATGTGACTTTCCATGCATTGTGTTTTATAAAATACAGCTTTAATATAATTTTTCCATCTAGTAACTCTAGTAACGCATAATCTATGGCATCATTCTGTGTCATAGTAGCTATGTTTTCAGTCAGAATATATTATTCTTTTGAAATATTTTCGCCCCTGGCAATGAAGGTTGTTGGTCGAATGCCAAAGTTAAACTAGGAAACTTAACCAGAAGTAACTCTTCACAAGGAATTGATGTACAGAACTTATGTTTTATTGCGAGGGGCTCCTGACTGCCCAGCAATAGTCATAATATCTCTAAATTAGTTAAAACGCTTATATACCTTACTTAGCTTAGCTTTGAGTGTGAACCTTGGGCTATATCAATCACAACCGGCTAAAAACATGATGAGGGTCGACTTAACGTCTTGGTTAGAGGTAAACTGGAACTACCATTTTGATTGGTTTAATTTTTTTACATAACTTAAAAGTTCTGTAAACTGCAATTTAGGTGAGAAGTCGGACTCCGGGCTCTGATAGCAAAGCAATAGGCTCACCACTAGTTCTGTGTACCTAAGTTAATGTTGAATACGATGTCGATATCAGTCACTTATTTGGACCCCTGAGACCTAATATACGGCTCTCAAGGGTCAGAAATGAATCCATTCTCTTCTCTTCACCATATGTAATGCCCACTAGGAAGAGCTGGCCCGGGTGCGCGAGGCAATGAAGCAGCACAAGCTCCTGCGGGAGAAGCCCCACCCGCGGCTAGACAAGGCGGTGGCCGAGAGGTTTGTGCGCTCCGGCCTGTGGGACCCCAAGCAGTCCACCGGCGGCCCACCCAACAAGCGCATCAAGTTCGAAGAGTAGGCGTCTCTCAATCGAAGAGAGAAGCCATCACAGATATATATTCAAATATGGACGTAAACCCTTCTTTAAAAGTAATAAAGCATAATTAGTAATAGAGTTCATTTTATGAAAGCATCATCTCCCGCACCCCTGTCTACCTGGCTTTGTAAATTTAAAGAACTAGAATTCATGATTTCCACGCACTGATGAGTGGGGTCACATCAGATATTAGCCGCATAACACACCATATTTAACTACTACCATGGTAGTAGGTGCCATGCCATGCCAGGACCTTCCTTATATTGCTCGGCTACGTTGAACTGGATGGAAAACACAGTCAATTTTCATTGGCGCTTCGACCACCGTTCATTCAATGAGATGGTACCAACCCGGGTGGGATTAACTAGGGTTAATCCCACCCTATTAAGTAAGGAAGGAGACCTAGTTTTACGTGGAATCCGAACCACGGCCAGCCTCAACGGTATAAAATGGTCACCCATCCAGAAACGAACTGCGTTCAGAGGTGCTTCACCCAGCTTATCGAATCGCGAGGCGTCGCACTACTGGGCTACCCCGGCCGACAGTTCATCTATCTAATCATCGCCTGTTTCCACCACCTCCAGCTACAGAAATCCCAAAGTTACTTTTCGGTTACACCATGCAAATACTTATCGGATTTCAGGTAACTGGAGGTGGTGAAAACAGGGGCATATCATAAATCTATCACATTCTATAAATCATATAATATAGTTAGATAGGTTAATCTTCTTTCAGCAGTACTCGATGTGCACTTAAATGGAGAGATAATGCCATTGGTTTTGCAAGTGAGAAACCTGGAAATTATATTTGACCGCCAACATCATTATATAAGTCCACAAGTTTCTGATGGACTATTATCGTTAATTGTTTGTGCTGCTCTGAGTACTCAGCGCTCGCCTTGCATGGGCAGCTCGAATTTATATGATGGCATCACCTGGATCTTTCCTTCATTATATACTTCTGGAAGTTACACATAACAATCATTTGGTCCTGAATGGCACAAAAGCCTTTTTATAGTTTTTCCGAATAGATAAATTAAACCAATATTTTGTTTAATATAGGTATATCGGTTTAAGGCAAGTCATATCTCGTATATAATCTGAACTCTGACTATGTCTGCATTGCTGAAGGACTGCTGTCAAGTTTCATTGTTTGTACTTGTAGTGTTAAATCTTCTGCATATCCTGATAACGGGGAATAGAGCTGTTTAACGTGGTAACGGTGTATAACACCTTACCTGAAAATAATGCCAAAATCAAGATGTAATAACATTTAATTGCTGAAAGTAAAATACATGTTACAGTCTTGGAATGTTCATAATCAACTTACATTGTAAAAAATAAGAGAATTTCATATTGTTCATAAAGTTTTTTTATAAGTCAGTTTTTAGGAGTAAATACCTAGCCGGAATGAAAAAAATGCAGACAATGCACTTTATGGTTGCCACGATGATGGCTCGGTGCAGACGTGTTCGTGTTAAAATTTGCTGTAAAAATCCTAAATTGTCGTGGCGAATTCGTCTAGGATTTCGCTCCTAAACCAAAATTATTCTAAGTTCTTAGTTAACATCTAAAAGATCGAGATCTATTTGTATATTTCTTGCAGCCTTTTTCTTCTAGGGTGCTTTAATTTTTGTTATCCAGCTGAATTAGCGAACTTTCACTTTGACTCCAGTCTTTGTTGCTGTTGATTAATTCAGAATATGTTTGTAACATCTTAAAGTTCTACAGCAATATTCAGAGTGGGCGGACTAACCTTAATACGCAGATTATGTTATTATAACAGTTAGTCCAGTGATAATCCCATATGAAATTTTTACAGTTCACTCTGAATACGACTCTTAAGTTTAACTCAGTCGGGTAAAAATAAAATTAATTTAATATGCTGACCAAGATAAGACAATATCTATTTAAGCTGTGCTACTCACAGGTTGCACTAAGTCTCACTTTACATCTTCCTTCACCAAACTATTTTCCTGATGAGATATTAATCACGCAGATGGATTGACAATTATATTGGGTCCAGGCTACCCTTAATTCACTATTAATAAGGGTTCATGGGAGCAGCTGTCATGCCATACGTAAGAAATGTTTGGGTTCATACTATGTAAATTCGTCCTCACACTTGTATGAGTAGCACGCCTGAACCAGAAATTGCCAAATTTTATCATGAAGTGCTTCCCTGTCCCTTCGAGTGACTGTGGAAATTAACTGTTTTAATAAAAGGAACACATCACTATGATTTGTAAAATGCCCATACCATAATTGTAGGACACGAAATAAACGTATACATTTTAAAGAATTGTATTTATAGTGATTTTTGTGGCTTGAGGAAAAATGTGATTCGTGTGAATTTTCAATAGCTGTTTAAAAAAGGAATGCTATCTTCGAAGTTACTTAACTTCAGCTCATATGAGCTTCTATAAATAGGTGATACAGTTAAACTCACTCGTGTTGGTGCCATCACAATTACGATAGTGAAAAAAATGTCCGTGTTTTGAACTTCAACCAACATCCAACTTTAGCCTTCCCGTATACAATTGATTTAATTAATACTGAGTCAAATATGTACCTTATTAATGAAATTTTCTGTATGGAGGATGTGCATGTGATTAAACGGTATTGAATTGTGTACATATTATTGTTATTTAGGGCAAACCTCAGAACACATTTTGTTGCTCTATCTATACATTCTGTAATTAGACATCTTATAAACACAAATACTTTGGAAATCAAGTTATTCATTGATCAATTCCCTGTAAATAACTCTACACATAACAACATACATCTTATATGCCTAGCAATAATGGAACTTGTACACATAAAACATATTAACAATAATGTACTCATAACAAAGAGCAAAAATATTCGAATGGAATAAAATTTAAATATGGCGAGTTAAACAGTCAAGCAAATAAATGCTAAATAAAAATAAGTACTAATATTTGTGACTAATATCATCTGCACACTCACAATAAACTTACAAGAGTGTGATTTACGAGGTCATATATAAAACATTGTGGCAAAAACACATTCATTGAACTTGCAACACCAATCCAGCAGCAGAAATGTTGTCTCCCGCACCAGCCGTTAGCTGCGCCTCCGTACAGATGAGGACCGGAGCGACACATATCTCCACCTTGGCACCATCCACGCTCTCCTCCCAGCACGAAACAGGCCGCGCCGGATCCACGAACACTCTCGACTGCTCCTTCTCCGTCGAGGTCGAGAAGCTGTCATCCAAAATCAACTTGCTTTTCTCGAGATTTATACTATTCGAGTTGCACACATATCGGTGAGCGGTAAGTGAAGCCTTTGCTGCGGCGGCTCTCGTTCTTTTCCACTCCGAGTCCTTCACAGTGAGAATAGCTTGGTACGCTAGCGTATGAACGTGCATTCTCGTGAGGAGCGTTCGGCCGCTAGTGCGCGTGCTTTGCGAACGGATTGCTTTGAAAACGTGTCTCATTTGATCGAGGGCGGTCGCAACTCTGGGGTTGGAATCGGAGACGACACTGACATTGCCGTAGTGCAGGATATCGTGTAGATTGGTAAGCTCCTGTTCGTTCATGCCCACGGAGTCCGCGTGCGGGATAATGAGGTGCGTTAGGTGCTGCAGGAGCTCTAGCTCCACGTAGCTTGCCATCTCAAAGTGTACCAGTGAGGCTTGTGGTTGTGCCAGTATTTGTTCCCTTATTAGATTCAGTCTTCTTTCGCGGACACCTGGAAACAATTTTGCAGTAAGTTCAATACAGTAGGTAATCGCTTATTATATGCAGTCACATAAAAAGGAATAGGGTACGCTTCCCGGCCATCACTTAATACAAACATAGTAAGGTGACCGTTCACAGATTCAAGATCAAAATACATGCTAAAATTAATTGAACTAGAATTAATAAAACTAAAACTTTTTGGTGCATGGAAAAAAAATATATTATGAATATAAATTTTATGGATAAATTTGCAAAATTATGGATCTGCGGGCATCAAGTGGTTTAAAAAGTTTAATGAGTTAAAACTGGTTGAGTTTAATCGTGATGACTAACCAAACCGTTTAAAAATACTTTAACCGGTTAACTTCCGTGGCGTTTCATAACTGGCCTTTACACTAAACTGATGGTCACTTAGTAAATAAGAATGTAATTAAAACATTTTGGTTACCTTCTTTGAACGGGTAGCTATCCATCATCTGAAGGCCGCTGACTACCAAGAGGTGTGGTTTGAATGTTAGCAAACGTTCATTGAACTTCTCGAGAATGCTAACCATCGGATTGTTCTCATCATTATGCAGTATGTACCGATTTGCCCTCGGGGCTGTATAGGGGCCCCAATTTTCATAGGCTTTGTATTCTAGTATCATGTGGACATCATCTTTTACTGAGTCTTCCTCGTCCACAACTTCGATCTTTTGAGGAATGTACGCTTTCAGTATTTTGCTCATTTTTGCGGCGAGCAGGACAGTCCAGCCTTCTCTGAAGAACCGCGTTGCCATGAGTGGAGCATTGCCACCCAGAGACCAGCGGGACTTGAGTTTCTCGGCGCGGGCGACCAAGTCGTCGAAGAGTTCCACGTTGGACATAAATCTCCTGAAAATGCAAAGAAATCAATTTTATTAATGAATGAATTTAGTTTCACATGTAGTGTACTCGCTTTTTTATTAGGTTTTCTTACTCCGTCAGATTTACATGTACTAGTTAGTCGTGGGACGAGAAATGAGAAATGGGTTTGTAAACTGTTACTAGTGTAAAAACGAAGTATTCATTTTACGCCGAGCATTATGGCCGCTACAAGTTTCTTGTAGCGCACTGGATCGCGCACGCGGCGCGCCAACGAAAGCCCGTAGGTTGCGAGACGTCTAGACGCAACGACCCGCCAGCCGCGACTGTCTCGCTCGCGCAATGTAACCGTAACCGGCTTGAAGCCCGCTACTCTCGTAACTGGGGTTACGAGTAATAGGTAGTAATATTAATAATTACTTCGTTGCGGCTTGTAGCCGGCGACTCTCGCAACTGGGGTTACCGCCGAAACTGTAATGCGCGCGCGCAGTGCGCACTGTAGTCGAAGAGGGGCTACATTCTTAACGACCGCCGTTGTGGTTTGCTTACAGAAAAAGTCCAACGATTAGTATTTCTAAATGCTAATTTATTTATTATTTGTGTTATATTATTTCTTCTTCGTTCTAAAAGTCCAACGATTAGTATTTCTAAATGCTAATTTATTTATCATTTGTGTTATATTATTTCTGGGGATTATTTTGTCGAGGATAAAAAGTTCTGTCTGACTTCTTAATTGTTTGCGATAACTACATAGTAACAAAACCTCATTCTTGATTTTTGGATTTTTTCTCTTCTTCTTCTTGATTTTTGAATACAGGTCACTGCACTCGAGATTCAGAATTCATGTGAGATGATCGAACCGTGCTAGATGTCATTATACCCATTCATGTCCAGCCAAAAAAAAAAAAGGGGGAAAAGAAGGGAGAGGGAGTTTTCTTTCATTTCTTTTTGAAACCGTTTCCGCTAACGGCTATCGGCATCAGCATTAACAGTTACTAACGTTTTCGAAAACCAGTGGAAACGCCCACGACTAGTACTAGTGTAGTTCTCATTAAAAAAGCCATTTTGATTACCACGACCAAAATCACGCAGGGAGTAAAGTTATAGAATAAGCTATATGACATTTTGACTTAGAATGATACCACTTACAAAGAATATCATTGCTTAAGGATGTTCCGACCCATACAATGTTTTTTTTACACAGAACACAAAAAGTATTGCACTTTAAGGCAAGAATTCGTCAAAAATATTAAATATAGCCATAGTAGTTGCAGCGAAAACATATTCACAATTTCAGGTTTAATGATTTCGTTGCAATTGCCGATTAGAAGTTTTAGACCGTTAGATGGCGCTATCAAATAAAAATCGTATTTAAATAAATTGTAATAACACCAATAATCCTGAAATTTGTTAAATTGTTTTCGCTGCAAGTAATATGACTATATTAAACTTTTATTATTAATTCATGGCTTAAATTGCAATACTTTTTGCGTTATGTGTGCAAGCAACTCTATATGGGTCGGAACAGCCTTAAAAGTAATGTAATGTGAATAGCAAGGGACGCATTTACACACCCACAGATGAAAGGACATCCTAATACGATTGTTTCGGCAGAACTCCGAGATTATCTGACTGGATTGGGCTCCAAAACAAATATATTTGGACCATAAAACCATTGACGTAGGTGTATTTTTTGTGAATTGAGGAGAAACAATAGAAACTGATTAGTCATACAAATTATGTAGTACGTAGAAGTATTAACGTAAACAATTTTCTTTTCCTTAGTATTTCTAAAGTAAGCAAACTAGTACAGTGCAAAGAGCGACAAAAGTGAGCTTATTGGCAAAGCACAATAGAGCCAAACGGCAATGTAACTCTATTTTTAAGTTGAGAAGTTGATTGTTATGTTGCATGGGAGTTATAGAGTTGAAGAGAGGCAAGGCGCAACCAGAGTTCGGGTTCTGTGTCAGTAGGTACCTACAACACTATTTTGCAATAATATGGAATAGTCGCAAAATTTCTTGCAGCTCAAATACAATCATAGACCTCCTATGCTCTCTATAAAGTCAAAAGTTTAGAATGATTTTTAAGTTGAGAATATCGACCGACGTCTGAGTTTTTGGTCTGGACATCAGAAGCAGGATGCTTTTTCTGATTATTTTCAAAATTAGATTACAATGCTTTAAAGTAGATGTCATTCGATATTCTTTAATGAATGAGATAACAGTTTAAATACATAACCATTAAATACATAAATTATTTTGCATTTTAAGTGTTTGCTAGTTTGGTATGCGATTGTATTTTCAAAGAAAATAGTCGAGAGTAAGGAATAATGTATCACAATAACAGTTGATCATTCTTCTTTTGCACAAGCTAATAACACTAATAGGAAGCTAAACACGAAAGGAGTTTGAAAATATGAGAGGACTAAGGTTAAACCTACTCAGCTGCGGCACCATGTTGGAAGTAATACGCGAAGCTCCTGAGAAAGTCATCCTCCGACGAGATGTCATCGTAGTGCTGAGCGGCGCCCCTGAGTCGCGAGGCCTCGAGGAAGGAGGTCGCGCGCACAAACACGTCGTGGCACGCTCCATAGCCCACCGCCACGCGAGGAGCCCCCACCACGCTGTTGCCGCTCTCGATGGCCAGCAGGGACGCCCGCATGGGCTCCAGGCGCGAGTCAATCGGCGCCGGGCGCCCGTACAGAGTGACGAGCACGGCAGCGGTGCAAATTAGCGAGCCGAGAGCCAACCCCCGAACGCCCATGGCTGGTGCTGCGGTGATCAAACCTAGTAAAATGTGGGGGAGTCCGTCACCGGCGGCCTGTATCGTTGTGTCTGCCCAGTCAAGCCATTTTAACGAAACGGATCAATTTGTTTACCAAATTGTTTGAGGTAGCGACTGACCAAAGCAGTGAAACGGATTGGACTGACATGACAGTGACAGCCCAGCTGACGTGTCTTTTTTTGTGTTTTCTGCATTATGGTAGGCGATACTTTACTTGGATAGACTCGTATGTATTAAGCTCAACATCAGTAATTTTATTGAGCGATGTGTTTCCGAGCGTTACACTTAAAAAACATTAGCAAAAATCTAGATTCCAAAATATTTTTCGGTGTCGCCACACTTACCATCAAGTAAATATCAATATCATCACTTTGATAAACCTATTATTTTTAAATTTTATTGCACTTACTAATTAATTATCTATATAATAGGTCGGGGAAAAAGTCTTTTCGCATTATAGTATGTATGAACTTGTAATAAAATCTCTTTGGCTATACTATTTGTATCTGGCTGGTTTTGGTATCATTGAAAGTTTAAATTTTAAAGAACATAATTCCAAATTCAAATTAGGAAAATGTGTGATTCTCATTTGTTTTTCGTACTGTCAAAATGAGTGAATCTAATGAAGAAATTCGATACATTTTAAAATTTTACTACAAAAAAGGTAAAAATGCAACGCAAGCCGCGAAAAAAATTTGCGATGTTTATGGACCTAGTGCAGTGTCTGTGAGAGTAGCACAAATTTGGTTTAAGCGTTTTCAATCCGGAAATTTTTATGTCAAAGATGCACGTCGCTCTGGTCGCCCTATTACGGATAAAATGGATGCCATTTTTGAAAAAGTGGAGCAAGATCGGCATATCAGTAGTTACGACGTAGCTGAAGAACTAGGAATTGACCAAAAAACAGTTTTGGCGCATTTGAAAAAAACTGGGTACACAAAAAAGCTCGATATTTGGGTACCTCACGAGCTCACTGAAAGAAACCTAATGAACCGTGTACTCATTTGTGATTCTTTATTACGACGTAATGAAACCGAACCATTTTTGAAGAAGCTGATAACTGGTGATGAAAAGTGGATCACGTACGACAAGAACGTGCGAAAAAGGTCGTGGTCAAAGGCCGGTCAAGCTTCACAGACTGTGGCGAAACCCGGGTTAACTCGCAACAAGGTGATGCTGTGTGTGTGGTGGGATTGGAAGGGCATTATTCATTATGAGCTGTTACCACCAGGCAGGACCATCGATTCTGAACTCTACTGCGAACAACTGATGAGATTAAAGCAAGAAGTTGAGAGAAAGCGGCCGGAATTAATCAACAGAAGGGGTGTGGTTTTTCATCATGATAACGCTAGACCTCACACATCTTTAGCCACTCAGCAAAAACTAAGAGAGTTTGGCTGGGAGGTGTTAATGCATCCGCCGTATAGTCCTGACCTTGCACCTTCAGATTTCCACCTGTTTAGGTCTCTTCAGAATTCTTTAGGCAGTGTCAGGTTAACATCACGAGAGGACTGCCAAAACCACTTGTCGCGGTATATTGATCAGAAGTCCCAATATTTCTATAGCAATGGGATCATGTCCCTACCTACAAGATGGCAAAAAGTTATCGAACAAAATGGTACCTACATACTTTAGTTAAATGTAAATAAACCATATTAAAAAATGTTTTGAATTTTCTTAAAAAATGCGAAGCAACTTTTTCCCCAACCTATATCAGATTTTTTTTTTATTTTGGCTCTATATTATTTAAAAAATGAGCTATTCTGAGCAAATCAAGGACGAATTTCCCCAGAATTGCTAACGTTTTAATTATTTGTAATTCATATGAAAGCAAAAAAAATATCTTAGCACGACACTAGAATATTGATTAATCAAATTAATATAATAAAAATAATAAACTACTAATGTTGTGGGAGTTAACGCTAGGTTTTTAGATAATCACGTTTGCATAAAAGTGCTTACTAAGGAAACTAATCAAATGAAATGATAGCGTATCGGTTACACGGTTGTTCTAGGGTCCGATGTCGCCTTCGATACGGGCGATAACTGTTTCCATGCTCTTAATGTTTTACTATGTTTTCGAAATTTTGGATTGTAAAATATATTATAGATATGTTTGTCTGTATGTGTGAATTCTTTTAATATACCTTTTATTTAGGATAATATTGGCTTATAAACAATGGGAAAGAGTTGTCTTTTTTACGTTCATTTTTTTTTGTACTGAACAATCCTGATTTTTACTCAAAAATCAAAACATAGGGACATGGAATAAAGCTTCCTCAAGCGATATAATTTTTTTTATTAAAATCTGACAACGTTTAGGGGTAAGGAAACGTGAGGGGCAGTCGCCGTGCTAAATTGTGCCTTGGCCTTCGGACAAAGAATGCATTTCTTATTATTTTGAAATCTTAGATTTCCTGTGACTTTACGACAGCCTTAAGTGAGAACTATACGGAGAGTGGTCCAGAATTTATTCGTTTTGCTGCTCCAATAAATTGGCAAGCGGTGCTTTGGGCTGCTTTTCGGTTTTCGTTGTCCCTTTTTACCAAATTTTCGAGTTGGGGTGACACGGTTTTGATTTCATTTAAACATATATTTTTATCTAAGGCTGGAATTCTAATAGGTTTAGGGTTAAGAGCCGGTAGTCTCAGTTCTCACCTAAATTGGCGTTTACGTAACTTCGAAGTTCCGTAAAAACGTCAAACTCCATTCAAGTTTTTACTAGATATTCTGTGGTTTTACTTCTTCAAGCTGTCAAAGTCAAACTCGGACTTCCGATTTGTATGAAAACGCGGGGTCGACGTAAACGGCAACGTCGACTTATTTACGGCAACGTTGAGTAAGCTGTCAAATCAAGCTCGGACTCGCAAATGTTAGTTCGATTAACGCCCACTGCGCGCGCTCTTCAATTTCTCCATACATTTGAAAACGCCAGTCGATCTGTTTGCCGTAAACGCCAATTTAGGTGAGAACTCAGACTGACCACTCTGGGCATGATTAATCATTTAAGCTCCTCAAAACATAGAAATCGTGTTAGGAAATAGAAAATTATTTCACGGAAATGTTCCTTGGAGACAAAACATTCATATTGTAGGCAACTTGATAACTTTGAAATGACGCTTTGTTTAAACAATTAAATTTTTGGTATGAAATTGGTGGTAAATATGCAAATAGGTAAATCTTCAAAGCTCAGCAGTTGTAGTTCTAATGTAGACCTTGATCGTCAGTGACAGCGCCTCGTCCTGCGCGCAATCATGAGAGCGCTCGACTAGACCACGGGCGTGAAGGCGCGAATGATATATTCTTACCCAGTAAATGCCGCAATTTGTGCCGCAATCAATATGACATGAAGCGAAGTCGTCCTCTCCATAAGCGCGGGCGGGTGCGCTCGGACCGGCCGACCCTTCCATATACGGACGACATTTTTCGGCTTTCGAAACTCTCATCCAGCGAACTCGGAAGAACGCAAATGAGCTGTTATCCGCACGCCGGCATCGGCTTTCCTATTCGGATAATCATCTTTGTGAAGTATTGCTTCACCAGCTCGGAATATGTACATTTTGTTTCATGGAACTGGGCCGTTGCCGTTTTGGGCATTCGGCAGTAGCATTTAGATTTACCTAAGTGGGTAGTTACTTCATTTTAGTCATGTGAAAAATATTTTCTGTGCGGATGCAAATGTCAGTTTGTGAATTAGGCTCACCTAACATAACCTAACTTAGTGTAGTTTGACTACCGAACGTTTAAATAAATGAAATTAAATAAAATTCACGAAGGAACTACTTAATTTACACTTATACTTTTTAACTACACACTTAACTAGATCAATTTAATCTCAAGGGATAAGCGATTGGCTAGCCTTTTGGCATGCTTAAGGCGCTAGGACTAGCCAACTACTCGCGCCATACAAATGCACTTTATAACAAATGTAATAATATGTAGTGAAACGCTTCAGCAAATCCAAATAGAACTCCAGACTGATAATGGATTGTTAATATTTTTTTATTCCATCATTTATTTAAATAATAATAAAAATAAAAAAGTTGATTTTTCTCATTAGAAATCTGAAAGTAATTCGATTTCTAGATATAAGCAAAAACAGCATATATGCATAAACAAAAAATTCCATTTGCTTTTAGATTTCTACATTTAGTCAAAAAAGTTCGGAAATGGACACCGTTTCCGCAATGTATTTTGTATAGAAAAAGGAAACATACATTAACGAAAATAATTCAATTCCTAGACAAGGAATCATATATTGTAAGAATGACACTTATAATCGTCAGACTTAGTTAGTTAACTTGGGGTGCCTCGTCTAACTTTGCGATTTGGCTAGTACCAGGCCCTTAAAAAATCAGGTTTATTATGACCAAGCTCACGCCGCCGTAGAATTCCATGAGACCGTGCGGATATACTGACGAGATATCACGATAATACACGAGAGCATTTTTACTCGTGGACGTAAGAATGCTGAATAAATGACAAGAACCACGCTTGCCGTCCGCGCCACGTCCAAAATCTCCTAAAATGCCCATCTCAACTGCCGTTTTAAAGGAAGTAACCCAGAATGGTGCCTCCGACTTCACTCACATATTTGGGAATATCTTAACAAAGCAACGCTTCGCTAAGAGGCTATTGTCCTCATGCAAATACAGAGATTATCCCTGATAAAGATCGGACGGTGGCAGGCTTTCGTAACGCTGGCTCCTGCTGACGAGACGGCGGCGGCAACCAGCTTAGAAAGTGGGTGCTGGATGAGTAACTTTGATGGATACTACATTCATGCGTATTCATCGGTTTACCTGATGGGCTAGCATGGCGCTCTTTTATCTCCGCCTACCCCTCGCAGTACCCCTATCAAAGACGTAGATAATGAAATGTTCGTGAATCTCGGCCAATCTCGAAACTTTGAGTGGGCATTTCTTCCCGTGAATGTCATTTCTTTTGTGGTTCGGATTCCACGTTTTAGTGCAGCAGGCATATTCCCTGAGTTCCGCAATCAGGAATCCTGAGTCTGGAAAAACGCTTGCATAGATGTTTTCAAAACGATTTGACGACGGAAAACCTTGATTAATTAAAAAACTGTGCTCCGGAATCTCTTCGTCAAGAAAATCGCTTTAAAGCGGTTGGATTACGGAATTACATACTAGGTGGTAGAGTTATTCCTGAATGAACCGTTAATGGTCGAAGCGGCTATGAAAATTGTTTGGTTTTCCAACCCGGAGAAATTATGAGGTCACACCTAGATCCCATGTAGTGTTGTTGGGTTAATATCCCGACAGTAGGTGTGGTGTAAGCCATTCATGCCCATGTACGATGTAAGCTTTGAAGGCACTCGTTTGCAATAGCAGAATCAACAGATTACAGAGTTGATGGTTGGCGCCACGGGAGGCCGCCGACTGCGGCCACGGAGACCCCGACTAATAAGGCCTCGGAGTCCGCGGGCCATCCTGCCTCGTTGCGTCACCGCAGCACGGCGACAACACACTGTGAATGTAAGCCAGCGGTGCGGTATTCCAGTAGGCCAGAACTGATTTATGCATAACATAACTGGATTTTTGTGACTGCTGTGTTTAACACAGGCATGTTTGGCTAATATCATACCCATGTTAAATACACCTACTTGCAGGATCAAACTCACTTTTTTGTTATACTCACATGAACTGTTGACAGAAAAATGTCGAATACTTATGCAAGCTTAACACACATCTAACATCAATTTTTCTATATTATTTTAAAATCATACTTTTGCCAAACAAAAATATTTTTACCGCAATTTTCAACCAGGATGTTCCGACCCATACAATGTTTTTTTTTACACAGAACGCAAAAAGTATTGCACAAAAATATTAAATATAGCCATAGTAGTTGCAGCGAAAACATATTCACAATTTCAGGTTTAATGGTTTCGTTGTAATTGCCGATTAGAAGTTTTACACCGTTAGATGGCGCTGTTATATAAAAATCGTATTTAATTAAATTGTAACAAAACCAATAATCCTGAAATTGTGAAATTGTTTTCGCTGCAAGTAATATGACTATATTAAACTTTTATTATTAATTAGTGGCTTAAAGTGCAATACTTTTTGCGTTATGTGTGCAAACAACTTTATATGGGTCGGAACAGCCTTATCGCTGTCGTCATTCGATTTTGGTGTCAGACGAGTCAGCGAATAACAGTAAATAATCGCCTGTCTGAGATAGATAAGATAATTCTTAAGGTTATCTTATCTTAGGTAGAATATCGAGTCAGTGGCTTAATAACTGTCTGGCCAGCCACGTGAAGCATGTACGAAGTTTCCATGTACGGTGCATGGGGAATGAAATATGAAAATTGTGAATCATCGTGACAATGGTGGCCTTCTCGAGTGATGGAGAGCTGACCTGATCATTCGGAATTTATTATTATTGATCAGGCTACCCATTTGGGTGTCCATCTAGCTGGAATCAGACCAGAGAATACGATAATGTTTTAGTGTTCCGAAGAAACACTTTTTATGTCGCGGAGACAAACCAAAATGCTTGGTGATATATTTAGCCATGTAGAGATTCAAGCTTTAGATCAGTCTTTCTCAAAAAGGGCGATAACGCCCCCTTGTGGGTGCTAGAGTGCTACAGGGGGGCGGTAAAGGGCTCAGAGGAAATTGGGGGCGTTTAAGTGGTTTAGGGGGGCGATGGCCGAATTGTGTTTTTCTAAAATTTCATAATTAAAACATTTTAATTTAAACTTATTATTACTTTAGACTAAAATTAAAACCTACCTACTACATTGATTATTTCGCTAAATATTGTTTTTATAGTATAATTTAGTTGCTTAAATTGTAAACTCAAGCGACACGCCATAAATAAATAATAAAGTTGAAATTATTGAAGTCATTTATGCGATTATTATTTGTAAGATGTGGTGAAGCAAATCATTTTGGGGGGCGCTGGATAATTATAAATACGAAATAAGTTTGAGAACATCTATAGTTTGATAAATGCTATCTATTCAAATTGTACCCTACATTATCCTAACTGTTATGTAGATATTGCATGTGGCGAAAAGCTTGCCTCTATCATTTCCTTATCGAGACAAGCAATAAAGTTTTTATATTTCCATTTCATTTAAATTTAATTTTAGTTTCATTATAAGCTGAAATGTCCAGACCAATTTAAATTTCGCGGTGTGATAATTATTTATGTCACGGTTATGTATATTATATACTTGATATAAGATAGCTTAAAAAATACTCCAAGTATGATCAGCTATTTTTATTTTCTGTAATTTTCCCCCAATGAAGATGACTAACTTGATGGCGTTTTTGTGTAACGTCATTATCCCCGAATAAAGAAGACTGTTACGGCAATTTTGTGCTATGTATTCCTCTCAGCAGAAATATGACTTACTGTTACGGCTTTTGTGTGTTATGTACTAATCTCCGAATAAAGACGACTATTACGTTCGTGAAAACTATCTGATTACGAAAAAATATCACAACGAATACTGCCTTCTTAGCCAGTCCATCGCGTACTCTTCAAAGGGCTAACTGGCCGATGGATTACCACCGCCCCTAGTTGATCAGGAGGGCAATTCTGTGAATTCCGAGTTGATCATTGCCATTGCTTGTGTCATCGATCGCAGCACCACGCGGAATGTGGCGCGATATTAAACATTTCCAAGTGTTGCCGAATTCAGTTACATATGTATATACATTTCCGTAAGAGATCTGTAAATGCACCACGATAGGTCGGAAATATTTACAGATCCAGTGAGGATTCATGAGTGTGTATTCCGTTTGTAAACTTATTAGCGCAAGAATTAACCTCCCCCACTCTAGTTTTTCAGCGGATTGTCGCCTCTTGTACTTCGAAGTATGCTCTCGTTAACTCGCGAGTATCAATTAATGCATTCTCGGGCCTCTATACCGCGCGGGTTGTGAATGGCGCCGGTCTGTGATTTATTTTGGATCAGTTTTTGCTGTGGTGGTGTAGTGGCTCAGGAAATGTAGACACGCACAATCCAGTTTTTCCTAGAATTCCAATACGAAAGAGAAGAACATAAAGTAAAACTTTGTAAAGGTCTAATTCTTAGTACCCTTCATCGAAAAGCATTTATGAAGAGAAGCACCCTTGCTGAACGGGCGGGATTGCCATGATCGCACCGAATGGCGCTTTATCATATCTGCCCACCCCTCCGGGGAAATAGCATTATGTTATGTTTGCTTCCAATATTTCTTAGGGAAAAATTAGTATCAACGATTTTTATGAAGATTTACATTAATAATAATAAAGCCAAATATTATGTCGTGGTCTTATTATTTCGTTGTGTTTTTAGAAGATCTCTACCACATAATAAGTAATAGGTAGTGCTCCCGTACTCCCCTTATCCGTATAACATTAGTTCGATTACGAATTCTCACTAGTGATTATCTCAACAATTAATTATCTCAATAACTAAACGTCCGATTTAATCACTTACTTGCCTGAAGTCAAAGTCTACAAGATAACTTCACTTTTGAGCGTTAGCATTATGAGATAACACAAAATGTACGAGAAAATGTAGTACAATTGTGTGTGATTCCGGGGTTATCTCATAGCACTAACGCTCGAAAGAGGAGTTATCTATTAGCGGACTTAGACCTCAGTGCGCGAGTTAATTTACCATGGTAAACCCAGCAACGCTATTTAGTGGAACGAACATTCGATATTACTCGTCCCGAATTCCAAAGCGAACTGACTGGCCGGTGCCACTGTCAATCTTTCCGTCGCAGAACCCATGCTTGGATGGATGGACAATACCTTTGTGCTACTCATCACATTATTTTAATTCAATCGAAATTAAGGGGCTCGCAACCAATGTACCACTTCCAGAGCACGCGACAACTCGTGGGCGTTTATGTGCCATCTAGAGGCATTATGCTAAGTAGGAGGCCTAGTACCACGTGCTACTGCCACGGTGACATAATGGGTTGGCGTCAAATGACTCTATAAGGATAGGGTCTTGGACGTTGTCGTTCAAGTGAAGGGCTTTTATGACCATTCGATTCGCATTTCAATCCGCAAATCACATGCCGTGACTACTTAGCTGGGGATATCATATAGATGGAAAATCACTTTTCTAAGCGACTCGGGGATGATAAACATTTGGAAAATTAGATAAGGTTATTTTCGTTAGGTACAAACGGCATCACCCGGACGCCAAACGTTGGATTTTGACCCACATACCTTTACCAATGAGGCAACCGTTGAGGGTTATGCGCTATATTATCTTGGATGAGCATTTTGGGTACCACTTTTTGACTTTTTATAATATTAGCTGCGGTACCCAGCTCCACTTGGGACACCAGTCAATAGTGGCTCAGAACAATAAAGGAAAGTGATAAATGTGATAAATATAAAACCCTTCTTTTGGTTAAAATTATGTTGGTGTTGATGAACGAATTTAAAATATATATATAACCTATTGTGACTATCAGCAGTCAACTTTTCGGGCAAGCTTTTGCTCGCCAGTTGTAGGATTTGGGGATGTGTGAAACTCAGTGGCTGGAATAAATAGTCGTAACAAAAACTAAGACTAACGAAAAGTAGTACTTTGTGACGTCACTTTGCACTACTTTGAGATTTCGTCCATACAAAATGTGTCAAAGTGACGTCACAAAGGACTACTTTTCGTTAGTTTTAGTTTATGTTATGACTATTTATCTCAGCCAGTGACTTCACCCATATAGGTAGGTCTAGAGGTAAGATTTACACAAAAATATTGCGGCGGTATATTTTGGATTGGCCTAACATAAAAAAAAATTAGGACATATATGGTTACAGAAATGATAAAACCTACCGGGACCTGGGGTAATTTGACGGCAATTTGGTAATGGGTTGAGCTGATAACTATCTAAAGGTTTTTATTAAATTGAAATTTCAGCTATTAGATTAATCAATTTTATTTTATTTATTAAAACTGTTAGTAGTCAAAAAACTACTAACAAAGTTACTCACAAACTGAAATATCCGCTAATTCAATCAACTCAGTAAACATAAATCCGCAAAGAAACTACACAATAATTTATGGACTAACTTCAATACGCCGGACTGAACAGGTTTTTGTATGGTTAGTCCGGTGCTAATCTGGTACTAAGTTTTGACAGGTTCTCACTTAATACGACTGAGAGATTTTGAACTAATTAGATAGGTACCTAACTTTGGCGGTTTTTCTTGCTTCGTTTTACAAAATTCCCTATGGCGGCATGCACAAGCATTTGGCGCAATATATCCTTGACGTGGCCCAAGATGGCTGCCGGTTTGCCTTTAGTGGATTATAGAAGCAGGTTGTACATGTTTAGCTCTTACTTGAAGCCAGAGGCAGGCGGTAGCAGCCGTGACAGGGCTACAATAATCCGTGGACTGCTGGTCGGCTAGTTATGACACATCGGCTCAGTCGTGAAAATGAGGGAGTTGCCCAGACACACTTAGCCCCGATTGCACGAAGAGACGGCTGAGTTAACCAATGTTCGAATTCGTCACTTTTAGTGAACCGCATGGAGTTATTTCCATACTGTTCATAAAAAGTGACATGTTTAATCATACGTTGACGTCGATTTAGATTGTTTGTCATTTCGTGCACTCGTCTCTTAGCCACACGGACCTTCATATTTTTTTTTTACTTTTAACTGGACATTATAAGTTGACGAGTTACGTACGACAATAGGGCAATTACTAAGGGAGTAACTCGGTGTCCCCCAAGGAAGTGTGTAAGGACCTATCTTTTTTTTAATTTATAAATACGATTTGACGTAATTCGCAAACGATACGGCTCTTTTTTTTAAGCTCTGACTGGAGAGCGGTTTTTCACATGCGCAAACAATTTCAAACGGTGTGAAAGAATGGCTCAATAAAAATATACTCACATAAAATAGTTCGAAAACGCAATACCTATAATTTCTTCGACTTCACAAATGCTATTATAATGACTGACTTTCTTATTAAATCTTTCATCTCGACCACTGAAATGTGAAACTCTGGAAACATTGTCCAAAATAAAATATATTGGAGTTAGTTTAGAATGAACTGGACAAGAAAAATAAAATACATTATTTGAAAATTGTAGACATAGATGCTTTGAAGATTATATAATACGAATTATGTGAATTATTATGTAATAATATTCGAAAATTAAAAATTATTTTAGTTATTTGATAATTTCGTACTGAAATATTTTATTTTTAAAAAGATAGAAACCAACTTGGCACACACCGGTTTGAACTCAAATTATGTGAGATTTAATGAACGAATAAATAAAAAAATTAAATTTTTGTATTTAAATGAAATCTTAATTCAACATCGAGGTACATACATTATCGTATAGGGCGGAACAGCAAAGCCTTGTTTATGTAGGTAACTAGGTATGAACGGCTAATAACGTAATACTGTGTTCTGACACAGGACAATATTTGGTAAAAACAAAAAAAATTAGACACAGATTTATATTAATTGTTAACTGATATCCCTATATCAAGTAATTTGAAACAGCGGTTTTAAATTGTTTTTAAAAACTACATTTGCATAGGGAGCATAATTTTTGCCTTACATCACCATATGCGACTTTTCGAAACATTATTTGATACAACATACAACAAACAATACACGAAACAAACGTGCTTCTATACTTTTCCTTCTATGATCTAAAAGCAATGCAATGAATGAATAAGCAAAACAACGAAAAATACACGTAAACGCTTCGAATGGTATGTCCCAGTATAGCGTGTTGTCAGCTTAGTTCGCATCATTTTATAACTCTGCACAAATTACCGCTGGCCACTTATCTTCTCTTATTTAACGATTTTTTATTTTTCACCACCTTTGGTGACGTACATTGCGAAATGTACGTTAGTTGTTCATGGCTCGGATTCCACGTAAAACTACAGTAGTTGTTTTGTTATAATTTATAACCTTTTTCATCTTGTTTTGTCTACCGCTACAAACTGTTGTTTGCAGGGAGCTAATGCATTTTGGCATTAATCTCGCCTTTTATGAACCGTTATAGGGTGAACAATAGTTGTATTGTAGATCACCGGCCGGGGCCCGTGGTGGCGGCGCTCTCCCAGACGACGACCAGATGCATCGAACGATGGGTGGTGGTACTAGACACGTTAGCCACCACCACCTCCCGGAGAGCCCCGCTAACGCCGGCCTGCTGGGCATCGGCACGCAGATCATCTTGCATTCGGCACGCCCGATGAAGTGCCTTATTTCTCCAGCGGCGGAGTTATTATGGGGACGCGTCGGTCATATAATTGAGCTTCGACGGGCCGTGCGTCTCTTCGACGATCCTGAGGTATCCCTGAATTTGGAGGCCCTCGAATTCCGAAGGGATGTAGGGTCTCTCTCCGCGTTCTATCGTCTTTACCATGGATAATGCTCATCGGAGAGGTTTCAGGTAGCTTGAGGTGGTTAACTAACCTACCCTAATACCTACTGGTTAGTTGGTCAGAATTATTTTGGATTATACGAAGGTTTTCATAGCATATACACAAAATCAACACACTATTTGCTTTTGCACGAGTCAAGTGGCCTTTGTAGTCATGTGAATTTACGTCAACAACAGTTACAAGCAAAGTTGCTCAAACGTACTTGATCCCAGCGTCGAAAAGCTAGACACGTCAAGCGCGTGCGCCATTTAAGGACGCCATCTATCTGCCGTGACAGGCAAGTCGCTGCCCAATTCCGTGCGATCCGTGACCGAACAAATCGCGCGCCATTATCCGTCGCCGATATGGGCATCGCGGCCACTTGCCGTGGCCTTTACAGAGATAGGGTTCCGTAATTTCTCTGTCTTTAATCTTCGTCAATCTTGATACGATCATAAGAGGTGTCTGACGACGCCCATGGGCTTTCGAATTTTCATGGAGGCTGCGTAAACCATGCCGGCCGGCCAGTTGCTTCTTCACAATATGTTTGAAGAACTTCAGGTTGTACTCAATGAATGCATTAATTCCGCCTTTTTGTAAACCATTTTGCTTGCAAATAATTAATTCTTTCATTTCATGTCATACAGATAAAATGATCTAGAGCATCGGTTGGTTTTCATTTTGGGTATGCTGTCACGTTTTGTGCCGTGCAAACAATTTAGCTGTACAAATTGTAAGATCTTTATGTCATATTCGCTGTGACTGAATCAATGTTTTGTCACGTTTTGTAGACCTAAGTCCTAGTTTTTTTTCCGGTCCGGAAAAAAGAGCAAATATTTTTTTACAATCAACGTATTCTAGTGATAGAATCTATTTTCCACACGAAAATCCTGACCATTTGAAACCAACAAAGTGCACACCCATCCTTTTTTTTCAGTACCATTCCGATTGACTATTAAACAAGAATTGTAATCGTGATTCATTATTAGCGATTGTCAAGTCGAATTACAAAGTATATAAGTTTAAGTAAACTATGGTGTTGGTAAGGTGAAAATGTTGTTGGTAAGATCTTAAGAAATGTCATTCACGCAAGGAAACTGGTAATGAAAATTACACACAAACCTTTAATTTGGTTTATTTCGTCCGGTAAAACTCTGGACTTCTATTGTGTGAACGGTAACACATTTTTGGAAGATTTGATATGTTTATTTATTATTATTATGAAACTGAAATCACGAAACTCTCTAGTCGCCGGTGTAGCCACGGATATGACTTGTACTTTTTATACTTTCTGGAGCCGTAAAATGTCTTCCGGTAACACTTAAGGATGTTCCGACCCATACAATGTTTTTTTTACACAGAACGCAAAAAGTATTGCACTTTAAGGCACGAATTCGTCAAAAATATTAAATATAGTCATAGTACTTGCAGCGAAAACATATTCACAATTTCAGGTTTAATGGTGTCGTTGTAATTGCCGATTAGAAGTTTTACACCGTTAGATGGCGCTGTTAAATAAAAATCGTATTTAAATAAATGGTAACAAAACCAATAATCCTGAAATTGTGAAATTGTTTTCGCTGCAAGTAATATGACTATATTAAACTTTTATTATGAATTCGTGGCTTAAAGTGCAATACTTTTTGCGTTATGTGTGCAAACAACTTTATATGGGTCGGACCAGCCTTAACGCACCTCCTGAATGTTTGTTGCATATGTCTTTATTTTAATTTAATTAAATTCACTGTAATTTATATGGATCGTGGATCTGAAATAAAAGAATGTATTATTATTATTACTATTATTTGTTTATGAACGAGCAGCCGAAACTGGTATGTACATATGTTGGTTATGTTAGTTTTGATAAAAATATGTGTTTTTTTACTAGTTGTCAATATTCTTCAGTTTTGTTTAATTGATTAGGTTTTGATAAAGTTTGGTTGGTTTTATTTTTCCACTATTTTTTAAAATACTTATCTAGGTTGTTTTTAAATGAGTTCTAAACCTAATTTTTCTATGTTAGGTTGTAACGCGTTATTCAAACATCAGTCTGATACATTATTTATATAAGTATATTTAAAATAATTAATAACTTAAAATATGTTTTTTTATTGCAATCCATAAAAAAATTAAAGCGCCGTTAAATTTATTTCCTCTGATAAATTCTAACAATTGACAGTTTTTGGAAAAAAATAAGGTTGTCAAGGAAAGAGGAAAATTAATTCTTATTAACGAAATAAACGTATGTTTTATATGATCGGATTGCATTCAGTTCGATAAGGGCAAGTAAAACAACATTTAATTTTATCGAAAAATAAGTACAACCGTTATCGATAATAAAATTTATAAATGGTAGATTGATATTCTAGCTATAATTCTTGTCTGCCTTAGATATACATATATAATTATATATTTCAGATACGGCTAATAATGATCATTTACATTTTTTTAATTTCTAAAAAGGTTAAATTTAAAAATAATAAAATGTAGTTTCTCTTACTACTTAATAGATAGATACCTATTTATCTAAATAGATACTAAATAGAGAACTATTTAATGCAATCGGGTGCTATAACGCCCTTAATAAAAATAATTATTTTATAAAATGTTACTTCAACTTAAGGAAAAGTTTATAATAAAAAAATACCTAATGTTAGGAGAGGCCCAATTTTCTGAGCGTTTAATTTTGCAATGACACACAACGCTACAAGTTCGTTGGCGTCCACTCATCAGGCTCAGTCAGACTGAAATTAAAAAATAACTTCACTAATGGCGAATAATTAAAAGAATCCTCTAAAAGTAGGTGAGGGTGACCGCGGCGCAGCGTGGCTCAGTTCTCACACTGGCTCGACGATTCGTGACCTCTATCGCGGACAACATTGACCACATACCAATATACTGAACACGTGTATCCATCTAGATCCTTCATCAATAGGGTCAATAAACAATGGAATGAACTCCCTTCCGAGGTATTCCCCCCGATTACAACCTGGGGTCGTGAAAGAACGTGGTGTGAAGAAGCACCTTGCCGGCCGTCGTGGTTTTCGCAGCCTCCCGAAAGTTCGAAATCCTATGAACGTCGTCAGATATGTTAAGAGGTCCAGGTACCAGGAGATGTTAATACCAGGACGCGCTTAACATGAGAAAACATGTACAGGAGATGTTTTCCAGTAAGATTACACATAGGTATTGAGATAGATTATAGTTCTTGAGTTGTTTTACCACTGAAACGAGTTTTGGAGCATCCACGTAACATGCCCGGAAAACGATTAGTCTTTTAATGCAGCTAGAGGTGTTCTACTTTTACCAGAGATACATCGTCCAGGAAAAGACATCAATGCCAAATCGCGCGCGAAACCTTCGCACTTGCATCGTAAAAACTCGTCAGTTTCTTTGTTGTTTTATGTAAATATACTTTTTAGGGTTCCGTACCCAAAGGGTGAAAGGGTTCCGTACCCAAAGGGTGAAAACGGAACCCTATTGCTAAGCCTCCGCTGTCCGTCCGTCCGTCCGTCTGTCACAGGGCTGTATCTCATGAACCGTAATAGGTAGGCAGCTGAAATTTTCACAGAGTGTGTATTTATTTTGCCGCTATAACAACAATTAGGTAAAATTAAAAATAATTAAAAATAAAGGGGAGCCCCATACAAAAAACTTGTTTTTTTTATGTTAAATCTTTACGATGGTACGGAACCCTTCGTGTGCGAGTCCGACTCGCACTTGGCCGGTTTTCCTACTAAGCAAGTTTATTCCAAAGAATGTGATATGCATGTGTGTATAACCGATCGTGAAGCAAGGGCACATTAATTAAAGAAGGAACCCTGTAAAATTTACTACTTTACGAATAAACCTGCATTCCTCAATTTTTTTAATGTGAAATTATAAAAAAAAAAAATGTAACCGTGCATGTCGTATCGTAGGAGATGCCTAAGGACACGTCATAGTACAGATTCCACGTAAAACTCTAGTTTCTCTTCCTTACTTACTAGGTGGTAGGGTTTTTTTTGCTTGGATTTGTACCATCGTATTAAATGAAGGACGGTCGAAGCGGTATCCTGTTATGGCGCTTGGTACCTAGGGACGTGTGTTTGACAGGTTATTTAGAACTGAAATATCAAAGCCTATGAGATGGTTCCATAGACTTCCCAATGGGTGCAGGTCGTGATGGCGATCCATAATTACGCTCCATAGGTTTCATCTGGGTTATATCACTCTTGCAGTGATTGCTAGTGGTACTAGACGTTTGAGTCCCCATCTCAAAGAGCCCCCAAGTGCTATTTAAGAAAATGAGGCAGAGAGCAGATTAAAATACTCGTACAATGCATGTGGTGGTAATACCATGATAATGGGACGCTGTGTGAAATGCGAAGTTGCATTTGAACTTGGCCGGATAACATGTCGTTTGGCAGTTAGCATGGCGAAATGCAACTAATACATTTAGTTTAATCACTCACTTGCCTGTTCACCCGGCGATATAATTTACCATGGCAACACCCCGAGTCAAGTCTTAGCCCCGGTTGCACAAAGAGACGGCTGAGTTAATCAATGTTCAAACACGTCACTTTTAGTGATCCGCATAGAGTTCCTTCCATACTGTCCACACAAAGTGACGTGTTTGATCATACTTTGAAGTTGATTTAGATTTTTTGTCCTTTCGTGCACTCGGCCCTTAGAGATGTGATCAGTTTACCTTGCCAGATTATCATCTGTATGGTCAGTTCGAGTTCTCACCTTAATTGGCGTTTACGATTCTTCAAAGTTACGTAAAAACTTTAAACACATCTCTTCTGAAATATTCTGTGGTTTACTTCTTTAAATTGTCAAAATTAAACTCGGACTACCGATTTGTATGAAAACGCGTAGTTGGCGGCGTAGACGGCAATGTAAGCGCATTTATGTCGGCGATGAGTAAGCTGTCAAATAAAACTCAGACTCGCAAATGTTAGTTCGCTTAACGACCACTGCGCGCGCTCTATTCTTCATACAATTTAAAACGCTATGTAGTAAACGGTTTGGTGTAAACGCGAATTTAGGTGAGAAGTCGGACTAGAGACTCAGATTATCATCTTGTCTCACTATCGAGATCTAACCTAAATGGTATGTTAACATCGCACCAACACACGAAGCCTCCGTAGTGCGTATCGCTTGCATGCGTCTCTATCCGCGCGCGATCCGAATAAGGCGTGAAAATGTCATTGCGAAATCGCTTCATACAAAATCAGGCGGCGACAGGTCGGACGGCGCGACGCGACGCTCAAATTGCGGCTAACGTAAATGGTGGCAGCGACAGCTTTGAGTGCATGCCATAATTGATTGTAAGTCCGGAGGATAACGTTTTCTAATTTACGTTTATACTCAATACTCATTTATTCATAAAAAATATACATATTTATTAACTTATTTACATCATTATTATTAACATAATCCATGGAATGATTAAACATAAAATTGTACAGTTAATAATCAATAAATTCATTCAAAAACCAAGTTATCTAAACACATTTAAAAAACTGGCCAAGTGCGAGTCTGACTCGCACACGAAGGGATCCTTTCACTCAAAAGTACTAGATTTAAAAAAAATCAATTTTTTTGTATGTCTCACCTTAACTTGACACTTTTATTATTTTAAAATTTTACCTATTTGTTGTTATAGCGGCACTCTGTGAAAATTTCAGCTGCCTACCTATTACGGTTCATGAGGGACAGACGGACGGACAGACGGACGGACAGCGAAGGCTTATTAATAGGGTTCCGTTGGCACCCTTTGTGTACAGAACACTAATTATATACTGATTATTAAAAATATATATCTTAAATTAATTTGTCATTGGATGTCATGTAACTAGATGTTAATTCAGATGTCAGTGTGATTAAGAACTTCATCAGTGGAGTAATACGCTTTCTCCACCAGAAATACTTTAAGCTTGGTAGTGAAGATGTTCACCGTCCCTGCGTTTTAATTTTTTTTCACTTAGTTTATTGTAGCATTTGGGACCACCTATGCATACCGAAATTTCCGATCTTGTGAGAAGAAGATTTATGTTTTTTGGCAAGTAAATTTGAAGGGTTAGACATTATGGTAATAACGTATTTTGTACATTAGCTAAGTTTCTGCCGCGCAGGTTATTGTTAGAATTTAAATTAAATTGAATTAGAAATTCTTCAATTTATTCACTTTCTTGACGAAAACATTCCGGAGCATAGTTTTCTTAATTAATTAAGGTTTTCTGTCAAAAATATCTCTTTGAAAACCGCTATGAAAGCCATTTTCTAGACGCAGGATTCCTGATTCCCGATTACGGAATTCCAGGAATTGGCCTCCAGCTCACTGACAAGCTATAAGCTGGATAATGATATGCTCTCAGCATACATATATTCTGTCTCAGCTCTTGATCTATGAACACTAATATATACATACCTTTATTGAGAGTTAAGCGCTCGAGTCTGATCAGGTAATTGTCTCAGTGCTGTTTGAATGCATAAGAGTAAATAATTGAATGCAAAATTCTCTGAATGAATAACTAAGCCACAAAAAACCGATCACAATAGAACTAGCTATTATTGTTAACTAGCAGCCCGTCCCGGCTTTGCACGGGCATAATATAATTGAAAAAATATATTTTGACACAATGATGCACAAATAAACCTGCTAAATTCAAAGTGCTAGAACCGCGGCCTCCGACGCACTATTTATAGGCACGCTCCCACCGCCCCGGCCGGCCGGTACTGCCGCAAACCTACGTCCCGCAATTTTTAAATCTGTAATATCTTCGAAAATATTCATTTAAATCATATGCTGTGAACGGCCATCTAAATCTATATTAAATCAACAATGTATTTAAGGTATTTAATTGGATAAGGATTAATGCTGTATTGGTTAAAATCGCTTCGAAAATTCGCCATTATTTGTCGTAAAAAGTTAATGAAAAAAAAAATGTTATTGTGGTATATCCATAAGAGATAGACATATACCATCGCGGAGTTTTCTGTAGACTTTTTCAATGTGTACAATACTTAGTACATTATTTCGATAAATCTCGTAGGATTCAGCCTGCGTTTGCAATGCAAGCGGAAAAAATGTAATTTATTACGACATCACATTGGAAACCTGAAAAATAAAAGTATTTCTCCACTATTTAATGGATGTTATTATACATATAAACCTTCCTCTTTAATCACTCTATCTATTAAAAAAAACCGCATCAAAATCCGTTGCCCAGTTTTAAAGATTTAAGCGCACATGGGGAAATAGTGATATAGGGACAGAGAAAGCGACTTTGTTTTATACTATGTAGTGATTAATTAAAAGTAGTAAGATTTAAAATGGTTATAAATCATCCCTCCGGTCATGCACCACATTTTCTCTCTTCGAGTTCGATAAGTCACGAATGCGAGCTGCTCCATGGTTCGGAGTTCATGTAAAACAGTAGATCTCCTTCCCCTACTACGTGGTAGGGTTAAAACCCTGCCCGCCCGAGTTGGTACCATCGCATTGGATGAAAAGATGGTCGAAGCGGCAATGAAAAATTGTTCCAATTTCCATCCAGTTCAATGTCGTCGTGCTCATAAAGGGAAGGTTCTGGAATGGTACCTAATTCCTTCGGGAATGTGGTGTATTGGGCTAATATCATAACGCTAATAGCCATCCATGTCAGTTGCATAAAAAAAACATTCCTTGGAATAAGCTACATGCCTGCTTATTAAAAATATATACTTACTTAATACACTCAAGGCAACTACCAAACTTAACTGTATTAACTGCATGAACAAGGGAAACAGCAATCTGGTTAAAATATAAATAAAACCACTAAATAAATTTGAGGGTTCCGGAGAGTTAATTAAAGTTGATGCATTGGCTTATTATATATTTTGTCAAAATTGGCCTCGATTAAAGAACTAACAATCTTATTACAACGTTCAGTCGAAATCAGTCATTTTCTATGTAATGACAACGAATTGAGTGAATCAGATCCTGTGAGTAGCCCTGCAGAGAGTGGGTGGAACAGGAATTGCCGAAATGAATGCGTTGGCGGCCCAAATGTCAGCTCTTGAGTCATGGGCGAATGCTTCCTCACTGCTCTATCACTCACTTGAATTGACCAAGCTCACATGGGTCACATTGGGCTGCATGCAAAGACTAATATATATTTCTGTACTTTTATAATTTCGACTTTCAGAGAAGTTCTTCTTTGCAGGACATAACTTTACTGTCTGTCGGGGTCTGCGGGTCTATTCCTGGAATTCCGTAATCAGCAATCAGGAATCCTAAGTCTACAAAATCGCTTATATAGCGGTTTTTAAAGCGATTTTCTTGACAAAAATATTCCGGAAAATAGTATTTCAATTTAATCCAGGTTATCCGTCGAAAAAAAACGCTTTGAAAACTGCTATAAAAGATATTTTATAGAATCAGGATTCCTGATTCCTGATTACGGAATTCCAGGAATTGACCTGTAGGACCGGGATGCTTGATCCGCCACACGTGGGAGCAGCGGTGCCGAGCTTGTGCAAGCATGCATGAAATCGTATATTTAAGGTGTGGGCAAAAATGCACGAAGAAGGTGACGCCCACGTGTATTCACATTCGAAGATCGGATACCTTCCGGAAGGCCCACGCGCCGAGTGGCAAATGCAACCAGAAAAGTATTTTACACCACACTCTTTGTACGAAATTCGTGGCCACACATGACAGGGACGACTCGCGGGTCCGGCCTACACACAGTTTCTAGTAGGCCTAGGTTACGTTCTCGGCCCGCTCGGGTCAACCTAGAACTCGTAGTGCCATGTACCGGATCCAATTGTAAATATAAGCAACTCATGCAACGCAAATATCTTCAAAATCGGTCCAGCCGTTTAAGGTGGCCCAACCCGCTCATCTCCCCATACAAAAGGGGAAAGAAGATCACGCCCATATTTCTTGTCGGAGATCCAAAATTTTGATCAAAATAGCTTTATTTGATCGAACTAGATGTCTGATGACCATTGGCATTGTAAAATTGTGTTTGTTTTCTAAGTTATAAGGTCCGAAAGTTCGAATTTTTCGCGCGTTTTATACAATAACTTTGGATGTGGATTCCGCAATGATAAAGTAAGAACACCGTAAAAAGATTAGTCATCAGACATAGCTGATTTAATCAAGATTTATGATATATTTGGTTTTTGTTAGACTTTTTACTACAGCGGTCGTGGTTTACTTTTAGCTATAAGTAGTTTTGAAATTAAAATTTTCGTAAATCTTACCAAATCATAGACTATGCACATTGTCTTTTTTGTGGACATGTTGCATCTTCCTTATCACGGAGCCTGTCTTATTCTTTGAAACAGAGAAGGTCCCAGAGCGCAACAGCACGGTTTTGTACCGTGCCCGCGAATGAGTTAGGCCCGCCGGGTTGGGCCACCTTAAGGGCAGTTCAGTGACATATATACGTACATCGTCACGATTGCGAGCTGCTCCATGGTTCGGAATCCATTTAAAAATGTAAGTACCCTTCCCCTACTAGGTGGTAGGGATTAAGCCCGCCTGGTTTGCTACCATCGAATTCGAGTTTCGATCATCATCGAATTTCGATCGAAATTGTCCGTGTTTTCCGTCCAGTTCAATGTCGCCGTGCTCATAAAGGTCCTGGCATGGCACCTAATTATTTTGGGAATGTGGTGTATTGGGCTAATATCATTACGATAGTTGTGTGGTATAAGCCACCTATGCCAGGTTGCATAAAAAATATATGCATAAAGGTGAACTTTGAGGCGCTCATTATTTTTCGATAATAAATATTTCCCGCGTCAAACGTTGCGACGCAATTCAAATTGTAAATTTGAACTTTCTCGCTAAACACAAGAAATGTGAGCGAGCTGCTTGTAGCTCAGTGGCGCAGGGTTGCCTTTCATTCCCGAGGGCTGGGTTCCTTATTAATATCATGACGGTGGATGTGATATTACCATGTCCATTTACATAAAAAACGGTTTGAGAAATCTACGAATATCTATTTCAGTATGGTGAAAAACTACCAGTAACCAATAACTACGAACAATCGACATTTCCAAAATAAGAACCAATTGATACTCTCGAATCCTTTATATATAGGGTCGGTAAACTATGAAATTGACTCCCTGCCTAGGTATTTGCGCAAAAAAACCACGGCGTTAAGAAGCACCTGACCGGACGGCTTTCTCAGCCCCCGTTAAAGTTCGAAAGCCCAAGGTCATCGTCAGGCTCATCTTATGCGAGGGCGTGACATCGTGACACAAATCTGGTTATTTTGCAGAAACTAAACAACAAAACAAACGTGACATCGTGACAACAATCTAGTTATTTTTCAGAAACTGAAAAACAAAACAAACGTGACATCGTGACAAAAATCTGGTTATTTTCAGAAACTAAACAACAAAACAAACGTGACATCGTGACAAAAATCTGGTTATTTTGCCGAAACTAAAGAACAAAACAAACGTGACATAAATCTGGTTATTTTGCAGAAACTAAGGGCACCATCTAACTTGTTTGTCAATTCGAGCAGGCCAGTCCCCACAAACAGCACCAGTTCACGAGATCCAGAGTCCAGCTATTGCCTGACCCTTTGTCAGGCGATGGCCAACGTGGGAGCGTAGTATGTATGACATGGATGGCTAATATTACACCTACTGTCATGTCTTATAGCCTGACACGCCACGTGGGAACTGGGTTCCATGGCAAACCTTACTTATGCACGGCCACAACATCGCGTCCAATTACACTAGATCTCGGTAACTAGACACTTCAGAGAAAAACAATATTATTTTTTTTGTCTTGGAAAAACATGAGGATTACGCTGCCGAAGTTTATGTAGTGGCCGTAGCAAAACTCTCTATAACCGCCACCTCTCCAGTCTTCAGTGTAGCCTTAGCGTGGTGTGTCTACGTCACCGCCGCCGTGTCGGTTCGCGTGGGTGCAGCGTATTCCATGTACCACAAGCCCACGGTATCCGCTCGGGACCTAATCACATTTGCATAATCATGCACCGCGGGCCATTATTCGGGCTTAACCCACATCGCGCGATGATAAAGTAAGAGTTATTTTTTGCCTTGGCTGAATGGTGACCCTGGGGGCTTAGTTCAGCGTCTTGGCGTTTTGATTTCAGTGGAGAAAAGAAACCTTCAGTCCCATGCATCAATATGACCGTAAATGAAATATCTCAAATTTGGGTTCTTGAGCGTGAATTTAAAAATCCATGCCAAAGGTCGTGGCTTCGATCCCCACGAATTCATGCACCATTTTCTTTCTCTTGAATCATGTAACTACTGATTAGATTAACCGGCACAGCTTCATTGACTAACGGGCCTTACCATCTTACAATCAATGCCAGTACAAGATAGTCAGCACTTAAGTAATAAAGTCCCTTTAAGTGTCAATTGAAATAAATCAGCACTTGGTGAAAACCCGGCTTACCCTGTGCTCATTATCTTGTACTGGTATTGATTGGAAGCTGTTAAGAAAGGCCCTTAATATTTGGCGATTAACCTAATCAACAGTAGGTGAAAAAGTCCCTTATCTTTTTATTTGATGATTTATGTATGTTAAGCTTTGTCGTCTTAAAACTTTCTATGCCAGAGGGCATGGGTTCGATCCCCGCCCGCTCATGCACCACTTCATTTCTCTTTCTGTTGTGGATTCGAAATCGAGTGGTTCCATGGTTCATAACATGTAAAACTGAAGGTTCACTTCCTCTTCTAAGTTGTAGTTTTTTCAAAGTATTCCTCACGACTTCTCATGCATTTTTAGGGTTCCGCTTTGCGTTTGTTGTCCGAAGCTCGGTGACAACTTGTCGTAAACAGACTTTGGTATACTACTCTTCATTAACCGTCTCCTATAAGATCGTTTCGCCGTGGCCACCACTTTATTTAAAGTGGTTCGGGAAGCGAACCACGTCCGACGGTTTTAGTTCATCTAAGACCCAGACGGTCGATTTTTGCTTGGAATCAGGATCATTTTATAAGCCTCTTTTACCCTCTCCATAATTGTATTACCAAAAATATATTTCTGAATGGACGCTCGATCATAACCGGAAACCACTATGACATTTTGAAGTTTATAGGTACTGCGGTTTTCTAGGTAATACTACACCTATTACCTTGATGTTAACCCAACACAAAACTTAGGAACTTAATTCAATGCCAGTGCCTACTTTATATTGCATCAGTACTCTGATCTAAATGGAAACCAGAACTGCTTTTAATTCAGATCACTTCGACCAATGTTCATTCAATGCGATGGTACCAACCCGCGCGGAATTAACCTACCTCCTTGAAAGTAACAAAGAGGAGCTACAGGTTTACATGAAATCCGAACCACGAACGACGAATAGAATATGGACGGAAGATGTTTATTGGGCCCATAGGATTATATTTACGTGCCGGAACCCACACAGTGGTTCGCCGAAATGTCGTGTTTTGTTTCCGTGTATTATTTCGTATCGATATAATGTGATATTGTTTATTCTTTAACCTTAGCATTAAAAAAATGTTAGCGAAAAATCTCATCTCTAAAGCAGCTATGTGTACTTTTCAATCTTTTTTAGGTTCAGCGGTTCCGGAGATTCCGTGTTTAACGAGTAAGCGTCTCTTCCACCAAGTACTGATTAGCTTAATCCTCGCATTAAAGGGCCTTTCTTACCATCTCCCAATCGATAGTAGCACAAGATAATCAGCATTTTAGCAAATAAATCAGAAGTCAAATCAAGAAGAAAACCAGGATAAGTGTTGTATGATAATGTGTACATATTGTCCTTTTTTTTCTGTTTGGTCTGTAGTCATTCATTCAGAGTCATTATCATTTTAAAATAAAGTTACTCCGGAATATGTCACATTTTTTCGTTCAGCGTTACATCATACGAAAACTAGTTAATTTTGGCCTCTTTTACGCACTTAACAATTTAATTTTGAATTTTGAACTTTGTACATAATATTTTCATCTTAACATCTTAACTTTATATGAGTGAGTGGTTATCGCTTGTCTATTTTGGCCTCTTTGACCCCCTTAACAATTAATTTTGTATAAATGTAAATGTCATTTCTTTGTATCTATTATTTTAATCATAACAGAAATACACTCTGAATATGCTATATGTTTACATGTTCATACTATGGGTGATTATACATGAGTGAGTAGTGGTTTGTACTCGTATATTTTAGCCTCTTTTACCCCCTTAAAATTTACATTTTAAAAAATCCTTTCTTTTGCACTTCCTAACTTATAATCAAGAGTTTTTCGGAAAGGAAGAGAGAAAAATTTTAATTTCACTTTATTCATGTAAACGAAACTTTGTAAAATTAATAAAATTTTAACTTGATTCTAAATTGGTTTTTATGTAATATGGATAGCTAAAATCACACACCGTCATGATATGAGCCCAACACACTGCAATCACGAAGTAGGTGCCACGCCAAAACATTATTTTATGAGCACGGCTACATGGAACTGGATGGAAAACAAGGATATTTTTTCATTGCCGCTTCTCGTCCATCTTTTCATCCAATGCGATGGTATCTAACCAGGGAGGGCATAACCTAATTTCATTGAAATAAACATTGTTGGAAACCAGAAGTAGGTAAGTACCGCTATCAAAAAAATAAATAAATTACCACACCTTAACAAATAAAGCTTTTATTTTATTTTTACACAAACATAAATTACTTTAACAGGAATAAACTATATTACTATGGCAAATCTTTACAAACAACTTCCCGTCTCTCTTGCACGAGTGCTCACACAAACGTCTCAATATAGTTGAACTCTTCCAGGAATGTCTCGAAAGGCGTCAACGAGTCCTCGGTAAAGTCCGAGGAGGGCGCGTCCTGCAAGTCCGCGGAGAACTCGGACAGGTCCGAGCCGAACGTCGGCCAGGGCTCGGGCGACGCCGGCGCCGGCGGCCGGTCGCCCAGCGCGGCGCTCAGCGCCGCTATGTACCGCATCGCGAGCCGCAGCGTTGTGATCTTGGTGAGCTTCTCGCAGGGGGTGGCGACGCCCGGCGCCGCCGGCACCGCGCGCCGCAGCGCCTCGAACGCGCCGTTGATTTCCCGCATGCGGCTCCGCTCGCGCGCGTTCGCCGTCTTGCGGCGGTACTTGCTCAGCGGCGCGGGCTGGCGGCGCGAGCGCGCCTCCTGCCGGCCGCGCAGCGCCCGCGGCCGCAGCTGGTACTTTTCGCTGTCAGATTTCATGGCGCGAGGCCATCGCGGGCGAGCGTGCGCGCGCAGGTTTCTCGGGTGACTGACGGACGGCGCCGATCGCGGCCCGCTGGCTGGTGTGCGCAGCCCCCACGCGCCGCCCGCGCGCCGAATTCCGTTAAAAATACGACACGGCCGTCTCTCTCCACCCACTGATCGAATTCATTCATGCGAATCGAAGGGCATTATCGTAAGTAGGTATGTTGGCTCACTCGCACCGCTGCGGAAATGCAAAATCGAAGTATTGGGAAACTTCTATAAATCAGATATCTTTCAAAAAATGTTTTATGCAAGCGTTCTGTTTCATGCTATGTATGTACCAGCCCGGGCAGGCCAAGGATGGCCCTTCCCGGCGGGACTAACCATAGCCTCCTATCTAACTCATTCGCGGGCACGGGACAAAACCGTTCTATTGCGCTCTGGGACCTTCTCTGTTTCAAAGAAAAAGACAGGCTCTGTGATGAGGAGGATGCAACATGTCCACAAAGCGGACAATGATTTGGTAACATTTACGAAAATTTTAATTAGTTTTTAATAAATAAAATTTTAATTAAAAACGACTTATAGCTAAAAGTAAATCACGACCGCTGTAGTCAAAAATCTAATAAAAACCAAATTGTTATATTTACATTACATTTTACATTAAACGAAACAAGCTAGGTCTGTCTCAATAATCTTTTTAAGGTTTTTATTTTACCCTTGGGTAATCCACCACCAAAGTTATTAAATAAAACGTGCGAAAAATTCGAAATTTCAGACCTCATAACTTAGAAACCGAACACTATTTTACAATGCCAATCGTCATCAGACATCGCTCGTTAAAATAAAGCTGTTTTGAGTATAATTTTCGCATGATCTTCTTGCTACGTTTGTTTGGGCAGTTGAGCCATACCACCACCTAGTAGGGGAAGGTGACTTACAGTTTTACATGGACGCCGAACCATGGAGCATCGCGTAATCGTGATGAAATGCACTTATCCAACTCAAAGAGAACAAAAGTGGTGCATGAACGGGGCGGGGATTTGAATCCAGGACCTCCGGCATGCAAGGCAAGTCCCTGCGCCACTGAGCTACGAGCCGCTCCTAGTTGATGTTCAAGTAGTCAGTTAATCAATACTGGTGTCTGTGAATTTACCTGGAACATGCTGCAAGATATTCTGTCTGTAGGTTTTATTTTTGGGAGGCATCCATTAATTACGGGTGGTATTTTCGCAAGAACCAGCGTAAAATTGCGAGAAAACTGAGTTAAATTAAGAAAATCATGTTTCTCCCAAAATAAAGAAGCTTGCCTCATACTATCTCATGTGAAGAAATCGCCAAAACGGCCTCATTTAATTAATAGGCGCCCGCCCGCTTGGCTATAATTTGATCAAGTTTGGATTTTTAAAAAAGCGGACAAGTGCAACTCTGATTTGTGTACCGAGGGTTCCGTATAAATTTGTAATGTTTAATGTACTATAAATTTAAATGAACGATTTTCGGATTGATAATATTTTGAGAAGTCGGCTTACCGGCGCGAAGGTAGAACACAAAAAATATAATAATATAATACCAGTACCAAACCCTGCTTAGAGCAATTTTAAGAAAAAAATTTTTAGATAAATCCTTCAGCCCAGCAAAAACATTTCGAAATGACAAACCAACAAACACACTTTCTCTTAGTAGGGATTTTACAATGCATTTTTAGCTACCTTCGCTCCGGTAAGCCCACTTCTCAAAATATTATCGTGAGTGACGGCACGGAACTAAAAAAGGATTTTCCGATTGTTTCCTTTAATCGTGCTGTGATACCTCGCTACTTGCATTTTATGGTTCAGTATCAGGGAAGTATGATTCAGGGAAGTATCTACTCTATGCATTTGACTGAAAATTAAAAGCCATCTTACATTGAATATCATATTTTTTATTCAAAACCAATTATTACAATGTATGTATATAAAATATAGAAATATAAAAAAATCTATTTTTTTTATTTTTAAATGAGTTTAAGAAATATTCATGCAATTATTGCCACGAGTTAAAAAATATTGGCATGATAGTTATCGTTTCTTCTTCTAAGTGCTAGAACAAAAAAATATAATGTAATACCGATATGCTAGCCCTGCTCAGAACAATTTTAAGAAAAACGTTTTTAGATAAATCCTCTAGCCCATAAACTACTATCTTTTTGTAAAAAAATTTCAAAATGCCAAACCAATAAACACACTTTTGCATTTATTATTAGTAGGGATTTTACAAATGCATTTAAAGTCCTTAATTCCACACAAGTGTACAATATTTTGTGCAACATATAAAACAATAAAAATGGTATCTGTACGGTCACATATTTTTATAATGCAACGAGAACAAAACCTCGAAAATAAGAGGTTATTTTTTCGTTGGTTCAGTGGAAAGGCAAAGAATTTCGTATGTCCTCACTAACACCAATTTCGATGTAAATTTGAAAGAAAGGGATCTTGAATGTATTTTGATCCTATTTCTAATGTACCGAAATGACTGTACTTACTTTTTAAATAAAGTACAGATAATTCACGACAAATACAATCTAATCTCAAAAGGCCATCAATATTTTTAACATAGTGCATAGAACTCAATAATTATTTTAAAAAACCCCTGATTCAATTTTGTTAACCACCTTAAAATTATTTAATTTGAAAGTATTTGCAAAAGGTTTAGTGAATACATGTATTGTGTCTAACATGACCGACGGGAAATAATGTCGCTTTTTCTACAGTGGAATTAAAAAAGGTTATTTTCAACATACTTTCATAATAATAGCATGCGAATTCTCAATAATTATGTTTCTAGGCACACTCGACATTTACCATAAAATCTAAAATAAACTTAAGATTTAGGATAGAAACATCAACAACATTCAATAACATACTCCGTCTTCTTCACATCATTTATAAAATTCTTGAATTGACAATGTCAAGTGAATATTTTTGATTTTTTTTAAATGCAGAAAATTTTGACTAGATATTTTTTTATAATATGTGAAGGTATTCACTTCAGTAGTTACTCACCACCGCAAGCATGATTTACAATATTTTCATTTCAACATATTAAAAAAATAGAAATAAACAAAAAACATAACATACATAAATAAAAACAATAATTAAAATTTTCTAAGCATCTATTTTGAAAGACCGTTTGTATCAAATAATGAGTTAAGTACTTATAAAAATATTTTAGCATAATTTAAAAACACATTTTTACAGGCGCCATTTTTGGCTACCAACCACTGATATAGTCTCAGAATACTCGGCGGTAGACCATTTACAACGTCGTTTGGTCAATTATGTTTTAAGCGTCAGCCTTAATGGCCCAGTGGCGCGATACTTCGGCGATCGCTCTCCGAAGTTAAAAGCAACGCTGGGTCCGGTCTGGTCTTGGATGGGTGACCATTCGACCGTTGAGAGAGGCTGGCCGTGGTTCGGATTCCACGTTAAACTGTAGGTCCCCTTCCTTACTTACTAGGTGGTAGGGTTAATCCCGCCCGGGTTGGTACCATCGCATTGGATGAACGATGGTCGAAGCGGCAATGGAAATTGTCCGTGTTTTCCATCCAGTTCAATGTAGCCGTGCAATATAAGGAAGGTCCTGGCATGGCACCTAGCTCCCATGTGGTGTGTTGGGCTAATACCATGACAGAAGGGTGTGGTATTAGCCATCCATGTCCAGTCACATAAAAAAAAACATAATGTGGGGCGAGTCTTTAGCTATTTACTAAAGCCCACCACCGAAGTGGTGGGTATCCTCACAATGTTTTTCTTCACTATTTTGTATGTATTAATCAACACAATGAAATTATAATATTTACGTTTTATATACATATGTGTTCCAGTTTGTGCAGTGACAAAAGCTAAGTCATTCAATTTTTTCATCCAAGAAACTGAAATCGTAATCATTTTCCTCAATCGCTCGCTTCTGTAAATTCAACTTCTCACTTAACTGAGCATGATAATGTTTGATTTTTAGACTGTCTTCAATAAGAGATTTTAACTCCCAGTTACTTGTTATGCTATTAGTGGCTTGTGCAAAATTATTTGAGTGATTTGTGACTGCTTCACCAATCTTGAAATTTCTTTTCTCAAAAGAAACGACACTGTATGGCAACTCCAAGGTATCGTTTTGAGCGCTTGCAAGATTATTTATCGTTGTCCATGTAGATTGAATTAGGTCATCTATAAGACTCGAAACTTCTAAGAATAGTTGATCTGTGTTTTTAGAAGCTGTCTCTATGACTGCAGTGATTTTGTTAAACTCTACACCAATATCCAGAAGTTTGAGGACAAAAGCTTGCTTATGAATATCCTGGAGAATCTTATCTCTTATCTTAAGGCAATTGTAGCTGATCCTTACAACATCTTGGCACTGTTTCTCGGTAATCCTAAATTCCTTATCGTTTTGCTTGTAGCTAACGTAAGCCTTAGCCATGTCTATGACTAGATTTTGAAAGTTGTACTTTGCGACAAAATTGTTGAGAAGCTCCGCTGGTGTAATCTCATTGCTCCTTCTGACAGCTGACCCCAATCGAGCTGTTAGCTGTTTCCAGGCAGTCTGGAGTTTGCCGATTTGATCCAACAGCTCATCGGCTTTTGTGAAAATCTTCTCAAAACTGTCCAAACAATTAGCACTATTCAAATACTTTCCTTTTATGTCTGCAACGTTATATTTGCTAGTGTCCAGGATCTTACAAAGTATTTCTTGCATCGTCAACAACTTACCGATAGTTTTGTCAACTTTATTGTGCTTCAGATACAATTGGCGCCCTTCCACTTTCAAACTTTCAGCTTTCACTAAGCAACTAGTTATCAAAGAGTCATACATTTCCCTCTCCGAGTCAATAAAGTAAAGGCCACTCCTGTACAAATCCTTGCTATTTTTGTAGTTGTAGAGGGCCTTTGGTTGTTCGAGGCAGCGTTGAATTGCGTTAGGCACTCTTGGCTGGATGTTATTTCTCATGAAGACTTCTTTGTGATACAAGAAAAGCATCACATTACAACGGTCGTTCCAATATCGAACAGCAAAATCTGTATCGTCAATGGGGATATAGGTCAACTGTGAAATTAAAATCTGGTCACCTACTGGAATTTTGGTGTCTCGTTCGATCCAAGTCTTCAACGTGGAGATGATGACTGTTTCGTCTATTTCGTAAGCCATCATAGAAAGTGAGTAGCCTGAAAACACTGTTATGATCTTTTTTGATAACAATTCTTGGAGAGAGCTGAAAATAATGACGTTCCCAAACTTGCTATCTACTCCTTGAGTGTCGCTATCGAGGGGTAGGTTAAACTTCACCCCTTTAAAAGAAGGATCACGACCTCGCATCTTTGGATCATATTCTAATGCAATTTTCAACCACTTCTCAAGCAGCACTTTAAAGGGAGCCGACACGTGATTCTCCGGAAACAATTCGCTGGAATATTCAATATCACTGTGGTACGTCTCAAAAACGCAAATATGATCCGATGACTTCTTCTTGACAAGCGGCATCCATTGCATTGGGGCCATGTGGGGGAGGAAGGGTCTTACTCCACAAACTACCTCGAACACCAAAAGACCAAAAGACCAGAAATCCACTGAGTTACTGTAGGTCTTGCTGTAAAACAACTCCGGCGCTAGATACTGTAGTGTACCAACGAAGCTCGCACAAACAGAGTTCGAATCAATTTCCTTAGCATAGCCCAGATCTATTAGTTTATAAGTAACGCTGGATTGAGTTGGTTCATTTTCACCAGGGGGCCCCAAAATTTTCATTACAACATTCTCAGGTTTCAAGTCACGATGTGTTATTTTATTTAGGTAAAGAAACTCCATAGCGTTCCTTATGTCGCTCAGTATTCGGCGGACTTCCAATTCCTTTAGGCCGGATGAGGATTCGACCCTATTAAGGAGTTGCCTGAGGTCCCCGCCACTGCAGTACTCCATGCAGAGGATAGGTAGTCCGGAGGGGTTGGCGCGAGCTAGGCCCGTAGCGAATTCAGAGGGAAGTGGTTTTGTACCGACAATGTTGTCGTTGTTGCATGTTTTCAGCATATCTACCTCCTTGGTCCATCGCTCGCGGTGTTTGGAGGTGAGTTCGGAGCCCCAGCGACACGTCTTGATGGCGAGCCGTTCGTTAGAGTGGCGGTGCTTCCAGAGCACCACGATCCCAAAGCTCCCGCATCCGAGGTTGCGCTCCTTCACCCAGTCGCCCACAAACACAATGTCGTCCATGGAGCTGGACATCGCGCTGCACAGATCCGATTCGATGCCGGAAGCGTTTTATTGCAGCAATTTCCGAAACCGAACCCTTCGGAAAGTTTATTTTGATTTGGCAAGTTTCCAAAAAGTTATTTCTCTTGAAATATTGTACTCATTTTATTTCAGAACTCGGTAAGTAAAACGGTTTTAATATTTTGTCTCTTTCTTATATTAATAAAATGGACGAAAGATATACCTACGCAATTTTTTTTTAATTGTATCCATTTGGACAGGCAAGGGTTGAAATAAAGTGTCAATTAGATAAACATACTTCATGCCACAACATTCAGCATGTACAGCACCCGACAATCCATGTCGGCTCCATGGGATAATTTAGTGCAACAAAATATGGGACATTCTCCAAGCCGTCAATATTTCATGTCATATCATAATTTATCTGAAATTGGGTGATTTAGAGGTCCAGAATAAATTTTAAAGCATTACTTATTGCAATGATCTAAGTGGACATCACTATCTATGTGCATAAAATATTTTTCAAGTCGATAAAAAAAACATTTTGGGTCCAAATTTATTTCTCCACAAGTGTGTCCTCGCGGAGTCTGTTCGTTAAACAATGACATATAAGTATTGATGAGGTGAGTTTTAACATAACCAATAACATTAGGCATAAAGTGAATAAGCTCGTAGATTGTACTAAAAAATATAAGATAAAAATTACGCTTGGTTGCTGATAAAAAAAATATTTTATAGATGTCCCGCACATACCCGACTTTTGGCCGGTCGTAATATAAATTACCTATCGCACCTGCCGCGCTACCTAGGGCATTTTTTTAAGCTGGGTGGAAAGACTAGTCGTTGTGCATTCGCTGATAGGAATAGTTACGCGACAGTGTTGAATTTCGAAAAATTAGAAATAATTTTTCACTTTGGTAATTTTTGGTTCATCCATGTAGGTGACTTCGGTGGTGTTTTGTCTGCTGTTTATGAATGGTGTATTAATATGTTTGTATTTAACAATCAATGCTTAATGCTTCCTTAATGTTTTACCGTATTTGGTAACTGGAAATCATATTATTTAAAGTAGTAATACGCGAAACAAGAAAATTACGTGACTTCAGTGGAGTGAATTCCGTGGCATTTTCCACCACTGAGATCACTAAGTTGCCACAGAAGTCACGCAATATGTTATCAATATGATATAAATCTATCAAATATAGATACTTTTTTGTTTTGGGGTTTGAAACATTTACACTTAAGGTGGCCCATCCCGCTCATCTCCTCATACAAAAGGGGAAAGAAGATCACGCCCATATTTCTTGTCAGAGATCCAAAATTTTGCTCAAAATAGCTTTATTTGATCGAACTAGATGTCTGATGACCATTGGCATTGTAAAATTGTGTTTGGTTTCTAAATTGAAACTCTGGCGTTTCACCGTTCTCGAGCAGATGTGATATTATTTTACAAAATTATTAATAGCTATGTTGATAGTCCAGACTTATTCAAACAAATTAATATAAGTATACCCAGAGTCGGTAGCAGAAGGCACAACTACATTCCTTTTCACACAGAATCGTGCTCCACTAATATCGGATAGCACTCACCAATTCACCGAATGTGTAAAACCTGTAATGAATGGAATGACAGAATCGACATTTTCGCCGACACGATATTTTCAGTAAAAAAGTTAAAAAGTTAAAATTTCACCTCCATGGTTAAAATAAAATAAATTGTTTAATTCTTTCATATGTGATAAATTGTTTTGTATTTTAAGGCGGCCCAACCCGGCGGGCCTAACTCATTCGCGGGCACGGTACAAATCCGTGTTACTGTTAAATACGTGTTAAAGTTTGAATTTTTTGCGCGATTTATACAATAACTTTGGAGGTGGATTACGCAATGATAAAGTAAGAACATCTTAAAAAGATTAGTCATCAGACATAGCTTATTAATCAAGATTTATAATCTATTTGGTTTTTGTTAGATTTTTGACTACAGCGGTCGTGGTTTACTTTTAGCTATAAGTCGTTTTGAAATTAAAATTTTCGTAAATCTTACCAAATCATACACTATGCACATTGTCTTTTTTGTGGACATGTTCCATCTTCCTCATCACGGAACCTGTCTTATTCTTTGAAACAGAGAAGGTCCCAGAGCGAAACAGCACGGTTTTGTACCGTGCCCGCGAATGAGTTAGGCCCGCCGGGTTGGGCCGCCTTAACCTAAACCAGTGTAATCAGTTGACTTTTTTCTACAAATTGAGCCCATCGTGACGTCGGCGTCTTTTTAAAAATTTTCAAAGAATTTTCGTTGTATTTCCTTATTCCTAATGAATATAATTCTAAAAAAATACAATTTACTAATAAATTACGTCTTGTTTGATTTATAAGTAACATGTAAAAAAACCATAAATACTTGTGTTAAGGGTTAAAAAAAGGTTTATGGTAGCAAAATAACTTACTCTTTCGACGTTTTAACTTTAAAATTATAAGAATTTGTTCATGTTTTCGTTTCATTTTCAAGAAGTAAAACAAGTGCCTTCCTGGTGACTTCCGTGGCGCATTATTTTTTCATGAATAAATATCTCATAACGTCTTCAGTCAAAATGTGTGCCTTCCTATACATTGTAATAGTAATTTTAACTGCTTTTTTACCATAACCATTCCTTGTCGATAAAACATGAAAAAAAATCGCCACCGAAGTCACGCAAATAATCGTTAATGAATATTCACCTAAATATGATTCAACAAATAATCAGTTGCGTCTAATAAAAGGCAGAAAAATAATATTTGGTTCGCTATTCATGATGAGGTATTCTGGAGGTCTACACATCAATTGTCACCAGTGACTCACTGGTGAAACATGAACATGAAATCAAAGCCACCAAGAAAGATCTGTAACTCATCAGTGACTCACAGGTGAGCATCTCATAAGTATGTCCGCTGTGCCCTTGGATCAAAGAATGATTCCAACTTATTTTATTTTCTATGGGTGTTTCATTATTATTTTGTGCGCCTTTATACATTTTGTCATAATTTTGTGCAATCCATCTTCGCTCGCGAATTTTTATTTAGGATATTATATGTTCTGTGATTGCAATTATAATAAATCGCGTCTTCACTGTCCAAACTCCCCTTGAGTTCTTTTGAACCCTCACGCTACCTCTTTCCGTCACACGTCTATACAGTCACCATGGCGCTTGGCCCCACAATACAACTGATGGACCTCGGAAGCAAGAAGATGTGCCGGACGTGTGTGTCGTACGACGAGTCTCCGTCCTTGTTTGTATCGTTGGCGGAGGAGCTCGTGCCCGGCGTGGCGGTGCTTGATGCGTTAAAGGCATGCGCGCCGCTGGAGGTACACATCCATATTTAATTCTTATATTAAAATTTAATTCTTAAATATAGGTTGCGGTTTCAGTCAGGTCCATTTTAACAGCCTATACCCTCGATTTCACCCAATCTTCACATATTTTTTTCCGACGGAGATTCCTGAATCTGGATTGTACCCGTTGCGTAGTGAGACAAAGCAGCGTCCAATGTTAAGCTTTATCGATTCATGGATCTGGCTAACCATGTTTAGCCAGATCGTGTCACGGGCCACCCTGATATGGACTGATTTGTTAAATTAACCCGTGGTGTTTTTTTATAAACCACACAAAACGGATTGATAACATAAAATCAATGCAGAGTGTTGTTGGGTTTTTTCATTGTGGAGCCTATTTCATTACATTTTGGATGTGATCACGTGATAAAACCAAAATTGTTGTTAGCCATTTTTACACATGGTGCGGTACAATGCAAATGCATTGTTTCTGGGTGTATTACATATATATTAAATGCCTAACATTTAATATGTTTTTATTTATTTTTTGACGTTTTTCAATGGAAACCCTTTCCTTAAAATACATGCCTAGCATACACTATATATGCAACAACGCCAGTGATCACATCGCGTATGGTTGAAAGTATGAGTATAATATTCTAAAACTAACTAATATCAATGCAATCATGTGTTTTTAAGCGCCTACCTTGAAAAAATAAAATTAATCAAATTCTCGACAATAATTAAATACTTTCATATAAAAAATTTTTTAAGGTGAATTCAAGTTAAGGCCATTGATTTCTGGAGTTTTTTTCCATAAAACACAAACAAATTAAGTTACGAACAAAATTCTCATTTTCACTCTAAACAATTGATTGAAACGATTGAAATCATCCTTGGCAATCTTCCGAAGTTAACTCGTTCAGCACCGCAGTTACAGCTTCGATGTCCTCCTGTAGGCCGCCATGAAGAGTTCACTTGAAGTACAGCTTCATAAGAAAATGTCGCAGGGGGCGATATCGGAGCTATAGGGCTGCAATGTTGGAATGACTTCTTTCTCCAAAAACTCTTGCACAATTAACGAGGATTGGGCCAGCGCATTGTCGTGGTGCAAGATCCAGGTGTTCATTTTCACGACACCACCATTACTTATTTATTTTAGTTCAGATGAAAATTACATGTAATGTAGCTGCACAGTCAAAATCGGAAGAGATTGTCATCTTGCCAGCAGATCGTGACATATCATTACATTGCCATGTAACAAAGGTTTGTAGACCGAACAAAGCGCAAAGTTTCCTTTTCAGTTTCGGCAAAAAATCTTTCATATGTCCGGTTGTCCGGGTGTTCTCTACAAATTTTGTGACCAGGTGCGATAATTATATAGATTTTTTTGTCGATCGGGTGTTCAATGTTCAAAAATGTCTTAAAAATTTTATTTTGTGACAAGACTAAAGCGTTAATACATTGAGAAAAATAATAGGAATTTAATAAAAAAATTATAATACTAAAATGCTGTTGGTAAAAGAGTACCTAAAAAATTAACATAGCAATTTTTTGGGGTCCGAGCTCAAACCTACCTAAGTCCTAAAATATTTACTTTCAAAACCAGCTAATTTTTACAAAATAAATGTTAAAATGTGTCTTTTCGGTCAGAAATGGACTTGGCCCAATAACATTTGATCTGCCTTATTTATTTTTTGACCTCTCCTTTAAAAAATAATCTGAGGGACAAGTCCGCTTTTGTTCGTCGGATCCTCAAATATTTTAAGGACTTATAAGTCCTTTATTAAGTATAACAATAAATATTTCTTGTTTTAATTATTACTTAGGGCATTTTTGGAGACAATCACATACTGATATTCCAGGCCAACTTTTTTAAAACCAAGACCAATTTGAGAGGTCACAATGGTTGGTTTCAGCTATTGGACAACCTATTCAAATCCTCGGTCAACGGGCATCTACTGGTCACAAACCGTTAATTATTTTATTTCGTGACCCCCTTACAAGGCAAAAGTTTAGCTCCCTCTTTTTTAATGACATTTTTTCCAATACTTTTTGTTATCTGTAGTCTTCGCACTCATTTTAAATTTTTTATTTATTTTTTTATTTAATATTAACAATCTAATACAGTAATACCCGGACTTACGCGGTAGGTGGGTCCGAGCGATTGCCGTGTAAGTCGAATTCGCGTAAGTCGGGGTTCAACTTTGCATATAAATACATATAAAGTATGTTTAATCGGGACCAAAGTTTAAAGAAAACAATAATAGAAGAAAAATGATTAATAAAATGTAAGAACTGAAGTTATTTTGATGTCGAAGGCTTCATATATTCTAACAATGTTGTCTGATGAGCTAAGTTTTCTTCTTCTCACCCAAAATTACCTTGTAGCATACCAGTATTTTTTTATTCCCCGTTTTGTAGCAGAAACGCGTTCTTCATTAGAATCTATTTTTTCTAAAATTTGTAACCCCTTTTAAATTGAATTGAGTCCTGTTAAGTTTGCAATTGTCATTTGATTTACCGATTTAACTGGGTCTAGCGAATGAGTTTGTTCAATGTCTTGCATACTTACGTGTTTTTCTTTTCTTGTTAGGCTAAAATGACTCATTTTTCGTTCTTTTAGATGACATAATTAGAGATTATAAGTAAAACGCACGTAAAACAATTCCACGCACCTGTCGAAATCTGAACACTGAGAGGGCGGAGCGAAAGAGCCGATGCGCGCGGCAATCAAAATAAAAAAACCGCATATCTCCGAATTCACGTAAAACAGGGTAGCGTAAGTCGGGATATTACTGTACATTATACTGTAATTCTTAAAGTATATAGTTGGCTTGTATTATTCTATCTTCGCCAACAATAATTATTTTAACAGATTTCCTTTGCTTGTACATAAAATGTATTTTTTTTAATTTTCACTACCAGATCACCGAATCAGATGGACTTCCGCAACACATTTGCGAAAAATGCGCATCTACTCTTCAAGTCGCCTATACATTTCAAAACCAATGTGTTCAAGTAGACCAGAAACTAAAGGCCCTTTTCACATCCCGGGCGGCCGCTTCATTAAACCATAAAGAGGTGAATGTTAAATCAGAACCCGACGAATCACTACTCAAAGATGAGCACTCTGTCGACGACGATTTCTTCTCAAACAACATCGAAATAGAAATCCCAAAAGATGAGGGCAATGATACAGAAAAATCATATGAATGTTATAAATGTACCAAAACATATTCTGAACAGAAGCGATTTTTGAAACACCTTAAGAAGCATGATCAGGATAGACACACTTGCCAAATCTGTCATAAAGAATTTCAGAAATTCACGCAACTATCCAGGCACCTTGTTGAGCATAAGTTATACGAGTGCTCAGTTTGCTCTCAACGATTTCAAAATGAGTCTCTTCTTATTGATCACACTGCCATGCATACTCTGAACATTAAGGTAGAACCAGACGCCGGATTCAACTGTCCGGAATGTAATAAAATCTTTAAAAGCCTTAAATCAGTCACCAGTCACATAAGAGAGCATAAGAGAGAAAGAAAGGTCACAGAAGAGGTCAAATGTGACGTTTGTGGAAAGGAATTATCGTCGCCGCATCTCCTGACGCGACACATGAAATTGCACACAGGAGATCGGCCGTATAAGTGTGATAAGTGTAGCAAGAGTTATTACAGGAAGGACCAGCTAGTGAATCATATCAACAAGCATAATGGAACAAAGCCGAACACCTGCCCTTATTGCAATAAATGTAAGTAGGTCATTTAAATTTTTACATTTCATAAAATATCACCTAAAACGTCACCTAGCGGCTAGTTCTTTCAAAAAAGAATCTCTGTGAATCAATAAGTGTATTGTATTTATTTTATACATTTATTTGTTCAGATTTCATTATACAAGTCTAAATAGATATAAAAATGTTTTATGCAAGCTCAATTTGTGCACTAATAACCAGTGTATTTTAAAATTAAACAGTGAATTTATTTGGCATGCCGTACGATCACAGCATAATTTTGCACACATGTGTATTACAGTTATTTGTGCAGTCATTGTGGCGTGCTTAACCCATCCTCTACGATTGGGCCAGCTTTGGCCAGAACATTTAAGGTGGCCCAACCCGGCGGGCCTAACTCATTCGCAGGCACGGTACAAAACTGTGCTGCTGCGCTCTGGGACCTTCTCTGTTTCAAAGAATAAGACAGGCTCCATGATGAGGAAGATGCAACATGTCCACAAAAAAGACAATGTGCATAGCGTATGATTTGGTAAGATTTACGAAAATTTTCATTTCAAAACCACTTATAGCTAAAAGTAAACCACGACCGCTGTAGTCAAAAATCTAACAAAAACCAAATAGATTATAAATCTTGATCAAATAAGCTATGTCTGATGAATAATCTTTTTAAGATGTTCTTACTTTATCATTGCGTAATCCACTTCCAAAGTTATTGTATAAAACGCGCGAAAAATTCGAACTTTCGGACCTTATAACTTAGAAACCAAACACAATTTTACAATCCCAATGGTCATCAGACATCTAGTTCGATCAAATAAAGCTATTTTGAGCAAAATTTTGGATCTCTGACAAGAAATATGGGCGTGATCTTCTTTCCCCTTTTGTATGGGGAGATGAGCGGGATGGGCCACCTTAAGGGAAAAAAACTTTTTTTTTGTAATATTTGACATTACCGTTATCTCATTAATTTGAGTTACATAAAATTATCAAGTTTAATTCGGGCTGAATCCTAGTGTCTGATACCAAAATCAACTTTGGTTAAGACAGCAATAATATTTTTATCTCAATATGTAATTGCCGTCAAAATGCCTTAGGTAGGATCAATACGCGAAATCATCAGCGCCATCTAGTAGAAGATGGGGGAAGCATTGCGTCGATTCGTATATAATGGAAAAATCCGATGGCTGATGTAATTATCGGGATATCTCAATTGGTTAGAGCAGTGAGAATGTAATCCAAAGCTCGCAGGTTTTAATCCAAAGGTCGCAGGTTCGAATCCTGATTCCGACGAATGTCACGTCCAAATACTCTTTCAGATTATTTTCAAAATCTGATTACAATGCTCAAATGTAGATGTGATAGCCGACCGTGAAGCAAGGACACATTAATTAAGGAAAGAGCTCAGTAAAAGAATTACTTTACGAATATTCTGCAAGGCCGGACAAAGTGGTTCTTTTTAAATTCATGTGTCCTTGCTTCACGTTCGGCTATGCTACATAGGTACATACATTTTTTTTTGTTTTGGTACGTCCATCTGCGATCAGTCTTCAGACTATAATCAGATCTCTTACATATCACATTCCTTGCAATAAGTGACTTGCCTGCTTAGCACGAAAAATATATTTACTCAAATGTAGATGTCGCTGAAACTCAAATGAATGAAAATATATGTTCATATAGTCAGTTTATTCAAATATACGGTGCCTTAAGGTGCCTATATACGCGCGGCGGAATCTAACCAGTGCCATCATGTCAGCGGGAGGGTACGCACGTTTCGTGCGCTCCATTCCGGCTCGGCAATGTACGACTAGTCTGATTTTACCAAAAAATTAAAAAAAAGAAGATTTTTTAACAGCAAGGGGGATGTGTACCTTGTTATGACTGAAAGGTATAACATTTTTTTTATTTCATTCTTCTGAATAGAAAGATAACAGAAAAAATGGCTTTGAAAGGTAAAAAAGGTACTTTTAGAAAAATATTTTTTATTTCGATGATTATACAAGTGTTTTGGACAAAATGGGGATGTGTACCTTCGCAAACATACATTCTATAGTCTCAGTATTTTTTCAATGTTTAACAACCAAAGGCTAATCGACTTCAGCAAAACGTTCATATTCAGGTATTTATTCCCCTTAAAGTGATCTCTCAAAATGGCTGCTCGGTGCGTTGCAGCGTTCAGTCAGCTGTGCAACCTGAAAGACCACGTGCGGACGCACACGGGCGAGACGCCGTACCTCTGCTCGGAGTGCGGCCGCGGCTTCAACAACAGCTCCAACCTGCGGCAGCACGTGCTGCGGCACACGGGCGTCAAGCCACACTCCTGCACGCTCTGCCCCAAGCGTTTCTCCACTAAAGGTTGCATTTTACGTGAATGTGTAAAATAAATGAGATGAAATACAAACACAATTATAGAATCTGATGATCTGTTGATCACAATCGGTCCAACATACTAGCAGTAAACAAATTCACAATCTAGTTGTTATAATTGTTTTGAACTTTTTATTTTTCTAATGTAATCCTGTCTCCAATCACTATAAGGGTTTTTATTTTATTGTCGCAGACAGGACTAATTTAGTGACTGTCTGTGTCTATTTTTCATGTGCGTTCAAGATAGTTTCATATCCAGACAAACATTGATGTCTTCCGACAGCTTTTTTATATGACTCCACATAGATGGCTAATACCTACAGTCATAATATTAGCCCAACACACCGCATGTTAACTAGGTGCCGTACCAGGACCTTCCCTTTATTGCACGGCTACATTGAACTGGATTGAAAATATGGACAATTTTTATTGCCGCTTCGACCATCGTTCATTCTATGTAATGGTACCAATCTGGGCAGCATTAACCCTATCAGCTAGTAGGGGAAGGGGACTCACATGGATTCCAAACCATCGAACAGCTCGCATTTGTGACGAAAAGCATGTATCCAATTTAGAAAGAAATCAGGACATGAACAGGGCGGAGATACGAACCTGTCCTGGCATGCAAAACAAGTCCCTGCGGATGACATGACTGTGAGTGTGGTATTAGTAATTCATATCAAGTTACATGAAAAAAACCTATTAGCTGTATTCAGAGTGGGCGGACTAACTTTAATCCACCAGACTAAACCGGGTTTTGTACGGTTAGTCCGGTGCTAATCTCGTACTAAGTTTTGACAGGTGCTCTGTGAATAAGACTGTGTTTAGGAGGGTCAATATATTGCACTACCCCTGCGCCCTCCATGCCCGCAGGCCAGATGACGAGTCACATGAGCACGCACACGGGCGCCCACCCGTACGTCTGTGACGCGTGCGGAGCCTCCTTCACGAAGCCTAACTCCCTCAAGAAGCACAATCTCATCCACCTCGGTTTGAAGCCGCACGAGTGCGACGTCTGCCGGATGCGGTGAGCGATGCTTGCACTTTATGTACGCAGGGCAAATATTAACTTGACAAACACCTAAAAATACTAAACAAAAGTAACCGTAAAAACAAAGCACCAGTGAACTCACAGATGAACACATCAGCTTAGTCTGCTCGTTCATCACATAAATACATAAATGTACTGTTATGAAACATGTTTTAAAGTATTCAAAACAAACGTAAGACCATTATTGGAAGATAGGCTTTAGATCTGGCAGCCATACCTCATAACAGATATTCAGGCTTTAGGATTGTTATTGGAATTGGGTTTCAGATCTGGCATTCAGATCTGACAGCCATACCTCATTAAAGATATTCAGGCTTTAGAAAGAAGATTCACCAAAAATCCTCTACAGTTCTGTAACCTCACATATGAAGAAAGACTAAAAATTCTAAATCTCTTTCTCTAGAAAGCGGCCGTTGGAGGAGTGATCACCTAAAATCATACAAGATAGATCATCACCGGAATGTATGATTGCACAAACGCGAATAATTAAAAACACACACTTAGGGGGACACGCAAATATTATTCACAAATAAAGTTGTAGATGTATGGAACCCCTAACTCAACCAAGCAGTTAAAAAATCGTTTGCACACTCCTTCTAAAAGAAAAGAAAACAAAAAATCAGTTAATTTATATTTCTAGTGTGATATCACCAAATGAATGAAAAATTAAATTAAGATATATCTGCTAAGGCTGAGGTAAATAAAAATTATGTGGCAGCTGCTGAAAAAAACAGTTCACTTCCCCAATCCATAAGTTGATCACTCGATGTAAAGTAGGTTCTGTCATCCCGCAGGTTTACGGGCAAAGACCACCTGAAGCGCCACTACCGCATCCACACCGGCGAGAAGCCTTACAAGTGTCGCGTGTGCGAGCGAGCGTTCGCGCAGAGCAACGACCTCATCAAACACATGCGGCAACACTACGGCCGGAACGTTTACCAGTGAGTGTCCTCTTTGTGTTGGCATTATGCACTGGCCAATGCAATTCACATTTCAGAATACATTAGATACAAACCGATGAATATCACTGATATTTTTTATTTACAATGGCATTACTTAATTTATAGTTAAAATGTAATGTTTTCATAGACGAAATTTGGAATCAAGCTTAGTTTAATGACGGTCTAACTAGTTCTGCCAGTGATGGGAGATGGCGCTGGTTAGAAATGTCATAATTCCAGCGAAAATAAGTTCTCGGCAAGTTTTGTACGTTGTATTGACGTTAGCTGTCTATACCTTCCTTTTTAGTCTATGGTGATGGTTCCTCTGTAATAGCTTAAACTTCTTTACAGATGCACAGTTTGCGATATGCGTTTCCGGCTGCTCAGCGAGCTCAAGGTTCATTACCCGCTGCATTACATCCACGAAACCGGAGCTCCCGTCAGAAACGGAGCGGTTGACACCTTGCGGGACCAAACCGCAGACAACTTTGCGACCATAGACAACAATATGCCGACCGTGGACAATGCGCCGAGCATAAACAAGAAAGCGGTTAAATCCATTGAAGAAGCAAAGAATAAATATGTAACAAGTGGCCTTTTAGTTGGTGAGATTAGTAAGGAGAATATTGTAAGTGCAAATGTGGACACCCGAGATCACGATTATGCGGGTAGTAGTGTATTTGTTTAGTGGATCAATTTTAAACATTTTTGAAGCGTTTTTTTACTCTAGGCCGGACCTGCTTGAAACATGATGAAATTTGCTTTTGGTTTCTATTAATTTAATTTTGAACAGCGCCATCTATTAGGGGTGTTCTAATTACATTCGAAAAGTGAGCACATATATTTAGGTTCTGATTTTGACGAATCTGTCATCAGAATCTTAATTAATTTGATAATTTTATGTATTTAACGGATACCGCTATCTCATTAATTTGAGTTTCAGCGACATCTACATTTGAAGCATTGTAATCAGATTTTGAAAATAATCTGAAAAGTATTGGTCATGACAATCGCTCAAATAAATTGTGGAAATTCTATTGGCAAACATAAGTAACTTTCCATTATTATTATTTTATAAAAAAATGCTTTATGTGTTTGTCAGATTAACAAGTAGAGCCATGGTGATAATGACTTTTTTTAGTAAAAAGGAAGAGTTTTTCTTAGATCTCCTACCTCAGTGAAATATTCATTATTTACTGCATTAAAACTCAAATATATTAATGTTACGCTGTATGTACAAATTTTCACTTGGGTCGTTTCTTTACAAAACGCAGTGTTGCTTTTTTAATGGAATTTATGTTATTTATATGTAATCAAAATACTTTTTTGTTATAGTGTAGTTCTGATTATTGAGATAGTTACAAAACAGTATAATTGTTTAATTTGTGAATGGCTATTAATTTATCATGCATAATAATGCAGCTCTCTTTCTACTTCTTGTAATTTATAGCATATGTGAAACTATTTATGCTGGCTTCCCATTAACGTAATTTGACATTTTTTTTAACACACTATCCAAGTGAAATACATACCTACTTGCCTAAATCTACTTGCATGTGATTCCGAACCCACGCTGTAAGTCGGTTTTTTTATTCTACCAATAAATCTGTTAACAAACGAAATGTTCTAAGTACAGCCGACATTGTTAATATCAAATTGCACCTTATTTTTATATTCATAGGTAACTCGTCAGTGCAAAAATATGCCCAGTCCATTTGCGCTAGGTATTTATTACCTTTCTTTAATATGCCGCAAGCACTGAAGAAGCTTTTTTTGTTCCTAATTTTGTTTTAGTTTACGTGCGTTTGTTAATAGGGTAAGTTGGTGTATTTATTGCTTTGTTCCATTTTAAAACCCTTGCAAAATTGTAATTTATTGTTATCAAAGTTAATTTATTGAGAAAGTGGTCGAAAAAAAAAGGAAATCAAATTGGAAGCAACCGAGGATTCGCGACCAAACTACGTTTAGCTGCTCTATAAATAAAACTAAATATGTTTGTACATAGATTACGTACTGTGAAGGTAGTTTTTGAATATCGTACTACATATTTCGTACTGAAGTATCCCCGTTAAATTAAGTTAAAGTTTAGTGTACCTGAGCGGTGAGTGTAAATCGGAACGGTTTATGTCACTTACGCCCCGGCTTTGCTCTGTTGGAATTTCACTCCACGCTTCTGTTCCCTTGCCCTACTTATAAGGTGGTAGAGCCCACCCGAGTTTGTAACATCACATTGAACACCTATGGTCACGACCACCCTTTCAATTGTCCTTATATCATTGATTTATCATTTGTAGGTGCAACTTTTTTAATGACTATCATACTCAAAATCTACGTAAAACATTTATTCTAATATTTGCTTTCAAATTATGTATCTAAATTAAAATAAAATTTGACTAGGAGACACTGGATGAACGGTTAATTCTGCAGGATAATACGGTTGAAGCCTGACCAGGTACCATCGCATTGGACCAAAAGTTGATCGAACGGCAATAAAAAATTGTCCGTATCTTCCATCCATTTCAATGTAGCTGTGCTTATAAAGGGAAAGTCCTGGCATGGCACCTAATTCCTTCGGCAATGCGGTGGGTTGGGCAAATATCATGTTTGTAGATTTGGTATTAGCCATCCATGGCTTCACATCAAAAAAGGAAGAACAATCGGAAGTTGCTTTGGAAATATGGCCATGGGCTAATTTTAATTCCATCCATATTGCTTATCCATAAAATGTGTTGATTGAAATATGTTTAGAATTTATAATGCCTTATGACATCATATTTTGTCTATATATTGTTTGGTTAATTTATATTTGTGGAATAAATCTGTAAACTAATGTTATTGAATAAACACTTGGCCCACAAAAAAAAAACACAGTATATAATTTCAGGTATTTTTATGTATAGGTTAATCTCTACAAGAGAGAATACCTAACTAGCTGTCACACGAACGTCAATATCAATGGAAAGAGATCTTAAATGTATGGCCACATCTGTATTTTTGTGCCTGTGATACAAGAAACATTCATTATTTCTAAGTCCCTTTTACTCCTAGGCCTATGTTATTAGACAGAAAATGATTTAAATTTTTGCTCTATTTCTTATGTAATTACATGAAAATACATGATTGTACCTGTTTGTTCAAATGGTGGGATTAATTGAAATAAAATCAAAAATTAAGAACACAGAAAGAAGAAAACAGAACTAGTTTTGTGCATAAATTAGTCTTTGGCAATGGACTGACCAATATTACGTACGACAATTTTAATTTAAAAAGTTTTTCCAACCCATGCTGTGTTGATTTGATTTTAAATGACAATCTGTATTATATTGATAATACAGTATTTATTTTATTCCATCGCCACTTTAGTACCTCTAATTGTAAATTATTGAACAAATACATGGTATTGCCTAAACATTTTTTTTTTTGTTTGATTTTATTGACACCTTCCATATCGCCATGATGAAATCTCTGATCGCCCAACCAGCTTCCACTGTGACAGTTAGCCAACCGCAAACTGGATAATTTCCTAAGCCCCGCTCCCCGCACACCCCGCCGTGACCCACTTTGTTTAGGACTAATCCGAGCACAAACCATCTTGGTATCAGTATCTCAATCAATTCAGTAGCGCACTTAACATTGAGGGCTATGATACCCCTTGGATTTATTTTTTCCTTTTTTAAATCGTTTTTGCAGATTTCTAGGCAGAAAATATAATGCTCGCACCTCCCGAAAATAGAATCAGGGCCAAAATCAAGATCGTAACATTGCATCAAACGCAAACATAACCTCGGTGCTTGCATCAAAAAGTTACTTTGATGGATGTTTTTTTTTAATTAATAATGTGGGTTTGTTATTCGGGAAGAAACGGCCAACTATGCTGGAAACTGATGAACAAGACTGACACGAACTGATCCCCTCGTCCGACTTCTCACCTATATCGTTTACGACAAACCGATCGACTAGCGTTTTAAAATGTATGGAGAAATCGAAGAGCGCGCAGTGGGCGTTAAGCGAACTAACATTTGCGAGTCAAAGTTTGATTTGACAGTTAACGTAACGTCGCCGTAAATACGTTGACGTTGCCGTTTAAGCCGACTCCGTTTTTCATACAAATTGGTAGACCGAGTTTGATTTCGATAGCTCGAAGAAGTAAAACCACATAATTATCAGTGAATACTTGTATGGGTTTGACGTTCCGTAAACGTCAATTTAGGTGAGAACTCGGACGAGAATTACAAACGCCGAATACAGTATACAGAGATGTTAGATGTATAATAAAAACTTAACATGTAAAATGAAAGTAGATATGCGATCTAGTGCGCTTACTATGAGACCCGTTGCCTCCAATGTTAAAAAACTACCAACCTAACTTAAACGGACATGCCATATGCAAACATAGTCGCAGAAGTATTGGAGGATTTATGTGGGTGGGATGGGATGATCCGAAGAACGCATTTTGGACCATTTTCACGCGCGCCATTTTCATGCCACTCCTCCTTTCTTTATCTTCAGGGGTGTACACCTAATGGAGAAAAATAAACGAATCAACGCACGTATTTATAATGTGACCTCACATCACGGCTATTCCGGAGTGGGGAGTTTTATGTCAAGTCACGTCACGTAGGGGGTAACGGGTGAAATGAGTGTTTCAGCTATGTGCCTTGCTGAAAAGCCATAGGTCCCTCGAATTACCTATTCAGAGGCTCTATTACGAGTTACAAATCGCCAAGATTATCCATGCCGCAGGTTTACAACATTTGAATACATTTGAAGGATACACTAAATCACCCGTCAACGGAATTGAACACGAAAATATCAGTACATTTAAAAGGCTGGTACATCAGGGGCACAGGGACTTGTTTGTGATCATACCACAGGTCATGGGTTCAATCCCACCCCGTACATGCACCACTGTGTTTCTCTTTCTGAGTTAGATAAGTTCATTTCGTCACGAATACGAGCTGTTTCATGGTTTGGATTCTGGAAAATCACCTGCTAGGTGATAGATAGGGTTCAGCGCGCCCGGGTTGTTACCATCGCATTGGATGAAAAATGATCGAAGCGTCAATTAAACATTGTCCGTATTTTCCATGATCAATGTAGTCGGCACCACTAATTCGCAGTAATATCATTTAAGGTGGCGCAACCCGCTCAACTCCCCATACAAACGGGGAAAGAAGATCACGCACATATTTCTTATCAGAGATCCCAAATGTTGCTCAAAAGAGCTTTATTTGATCGAACTAGATGTCTGATGACCGTTGGCATTGTAAAATTGTGTTTGGTTTCTAAGTTATAAGGTCCGAAAGATCGAATTTTTCGCGCCTTTTTTACAATAACTTTGGTGGTTTATTACGCAATGATAAAGTAAGAAAATCTTAGTCATCAGACATAGCCTTTTTAATCAAGATTTAAAATCTATTTGGTTTTTGTTAGATTTTTTACTCCAGCGGTTGTGGTTTACTTTTAGCTATAAGTCGTTGTGAAATCAAAATTTTCGTAAATCTAAACAAATCATACACTATGCACATTTTCTTTTTTGTGGACATGTTGCACCTTCCTCATCACGGAGCCTGTCTTTTTCTTTGAAACAGTGAGGGTCCCAGAGCGCAACAGCACGGTTTTGTAAAGTGCCCGCGAATGAGTTAGTCCCGCCGGGTTGGGCCACCTTAAGATAGGTTTCTTTATATTAATACTACCGCAGCCGCTGTTTCAGTTGGCCGGCTCCACTGAAAGTAAACGCTATCGATTGCCGGGGAGTGTGGAGTGGCTGGGGGCAGCGTGGGGGTGTGGGGGTGGTGGCGGTGCTGTCTGGGGGTGGCAGTAGCGTCCGTGGGACCGAGCGCCGTTTATCAGAGCAAGCGGGCCGACGTGACCCGTCACACGGGACCAATGGTGATCGATTGAAAAACTCCTGCTCTTATGATTATAAAGATGGAATTGCTTGTTGTACATTTTTTTGTATATTAAGTAACCGTACTTTATATAAGCATGTACTTTTGCAGGTAAAGCGTTAAATCAATGTATGTAGGTATAATCTTAAAAACTGTGTTAGTAGGAGGCATTGATTACGGGAGGAGGGACTGTAGGAACATTCCAAATAATGGGTATAAAGCGGGTGACGAAATTGGTAGACGCAATACCCACGAATGTTATGTTTTTGCTGGTTCGGGTCCAACTTGCAGCATATTCATAAAGTAGTTTTTTTTAAACAGTATCGACCATCACTTCATATGTGTGTAAAAATTATATAAAATTAATTGTGAAAATTTATAAAGTACTTGGTTTAAAACAGAACGATTAAACTAATCACACAATAAATGAAAACTTAAGGTTTTTAAACGTAAAAAACTAGCCGGTCAAGTAAAACATTTCCACCAACGAAGCTGGCGGCGGCACGCGATAATTCCTATTACACTTGCAGAATTTTACCCTTCGTACGGCGAGACTGGGATGCTGTAAACGGTTCGCCGCACCATCAAAAAAATCACCCAACCGGCCACTAAATTCATAAATTTACATAATAATAATAATCATATCATTTAAGTCCTCCCAGCACATGGATACAAATATTATTATAAGGACGGACAACCAGATACATTCACAAATATATAAATACAAAATTAAAAACAAAAAAATACATAAACCATTTTATTGATAAATATTCAAAAATAAAAAAAACCCGCAGAGCATGCATACAATAAAGTAAACAACACAAACATTTAAAGTTAAACTAAGGGCCGAGTGCACGAAAGGACAAAAAATCTAAATCAACGTCCACGTATGATTAAACACGTCATTTTGTATGGACAGTATGAAAGAAACTCCATGCGGTTCACTAAAAGTGACGTGTTTGAACATTGATTAACTCAGCCGTCTCTACGTGAAATTCGGGCTAAATCTATGATGATTAAGTTTCACACAGAACTAATATTGTCAGGAAGATTGAATTATAGATTTTTTTAAAATATCAAGACAGGCTGAGCTCCTTATGACTAGGATTGACATCCGTCCGGGTTTCCCCGGATTTGGACTAGTTTATAGGACATCCGGGGAGCGTCCGGGCGGGACTTCATTTGTAGTCCGGGTTTACAAATTTAAAGTATTTACAGTATGTAACTGATTTGTAAAACAATTTGTAAGATAACGTATAAATATTCTGTTTTATGTACAATTAAAATGATGATAAAAGATCACTAATTTTAATTTTAAGGTCTGAAAATAAAAAGGTGATTAATGATTTTTTCAACTGTTTTTTCATTACACTGACTGTTTAAAAACCCTGTTGACATGACCGAGTTCTGGGCTCTACACTCCGGGGTTTTCACTGGTATTTTCTCGTCTTGTCCTGGTTGCCAAATTTTAGAGATGGCAACCCTACTTATGACGAGTGGTAATCGATTCCAAAGGCGGGCCCCTCATACTGCGAGTGAATCGGTAATGCAAGTAGAATTGTGTGACGGTATCATAATGAGAAGGTTATCGATTGACCTACTAAATGGTAGAGGACAAGAAATTGCAGAAAATGAAAAGGGTTTGTTGAGGTATGTGTACAAAAGAGAAACGAATTGCTGTTGTCTAAGAAGACGGATGTTGAGCCACTGAAACTGGTGTATGCCGTAATGGGATTATATTTCGATAGTTAGAAGGCCATTAAGCTAATTCAGTAATGCGGATCGCATTAGGTTTTAAATTGCATACATCACCATAATCAAGGACGGGGAGTGCCAGGGTTTGAACAAGGGTAATTTTAGTATCAATAAGAATGAACCGGTTAAGGAGTTTTAATTTGGTAGGCCGACACATTTAGCATCAGCGGATTAGTCTTTATCCTGTGAACCCAGTTTCAGCCATTTACGATATCGTCACCATTATTGTCGCGACCTCCTATTCTATATTGTCACTCTTTATACCACGGCTTTAAATACATAATTGCGCCCTATCAATTCCATGGAAATAAACTTCTCGAAAGAAGGAGTGTAGGGCAATCAGAAATTAGGGGTGCGATCTCATATTATTTCATTGATGTATTTATATTAAGGTTTTAATTTTTCCTTTTATTTCAGTTCAGTTGTCATGTATGAGATAATATATATTTTATATAGTAAGTAGACGTATATGTATTAATTATGTATCATGTAGTATTTATTTATGTATATTTTATTTATTTATGTATATTTTATATATTTATGCATATATAGATATGTTTATGTTTATGTTAGTAATAGACTGTATTTTTTTTTAAATTTATTTGAATACCTTCATTTCGTTAAATATATAAAAAATAAGTAGCTATGCTTAGTTTTAGTTTCATTTACATTGTTCTGTATTAATTAGTTATAAGCGTTGTTTTTCGTTGCTTACCCTAAGCTGTAAAATTTCCCTATGATAGGGTTGATTGTTAGAAATTGCCTAAGGCAATAAATCCGCCTTTGCTTTGTACTTTGTATGGATTGCAATAAAGAATATTATTATTATTATTATACTTCCGTTAGACAGTCATTTTTGTTATATGTGATTTAATCATTACGATTTTTTTATATAACTGATATGGATGGCTAACAGCACGCCTACTGTCATGATGACGTATACTAGGAGCTAACATAAGAGGTGCCCGACGACACCCATGGCCTTTCGAAAATTTCTCGAGGGCTGCGATATTAGCCCAACACATCGCATTCCCATAGGAATTCGGTTTTTTTGGAGATTTATTGAGTCCAAGGCCAAAATTGCATCGCAAAAACTGGACCCTATACCGTTGCAGAAGGTTATGTTCACCGGTACATTTACTACTTCTGTACTAATCACAGATAAGGCCGGTGAAAGAAAACTGTAGCCATATTTGGGAAGGTAGTCCCCAGGACCTGTTGGCGTCCTCGGACTCAACTCAGCGCCGAGCAGTCCGTTTTGTTGGGGACCCACAACTCACTGTTGGCCTGGAGTCCCTGAGCGATTTGTGGTGTCGCTCAGTCTATTCTAAAGGTACTACCATGGACGTTGCTGTGTGGAACTTGCATTCCTTATTTCTCCTCTACCTACCTATATCCGAAGCACCCACCGCAGAGAATCAGAGCACCAGAGATGTCAATTGTTGTTGGCATTGGGCTTTTGGGAACGAACCGTTTCCCAAACTTATTTCTCTGCCGCACCGCCTGTCTGCTTTTTCTCATACTTATAACCCGGGAGTCTTCAAGCGTAATTGGAACAAGCTTGATAGCGCAAAACCGCTGGAATGTTGCCTCGCTGAGCGTGGTTTGGCGAAGCGGGCTGTATATGGCTTTTCTGAGCACCTATACCGGTTTTTCATTAAAAAGGTGCCATACCAGGACTTTCCGTTTTTTCACGAGTGAAAGGTTCTGTTACCAAAATCTACCGGTTACAAAAGGAATTCAGTTCATTCTCATTAACTGAATCATTCACGTAGGATGAATAAGCGAAATCGCCGTTGCGGTGGTGACGGCGACTACGGCATGGCGACGTTGGCGGTGGCGGTAGCGTCGCGGAGGCGCGGCAGCGGAGGCGGTAGCGGCGTGTCGGGAGAGATACGAACAAAGCCGGAATTAAATCTTCGGTTGCGGGGTATTAGGTATGTGACGTCCAGAAAATGAAGGCGTTTCACTCACATAATGTTTTATGAGAACCGGATGTACCATGTATGTAACGAAAATATAATTTTGAATTTAGAGGCATAAAACGATTGAAAGACATAGGATTAGTGAAATTGTTTAATCACAGCATCATTTCAAAGTTGCCAAGTTCGTGCAATAATGTTCTTTTTCATTTCATTTATTTAAACTTTTTGGTAGTAAAACTACATTAAATTACGTCAAAAACTGATAAATCCGCAGATTCTATCAACGACTAAAGAAGAATTCGCAAAAAAAATACTGGTTTTCCGTCTATTTAGACAAATTTAAAAGAGGACTAACACTAAACCAGTGCTTAGTGTTCAATGATGAAGCCTCGTGTCTTCGACCCGTCGAACGCTAGTATTTAGAATTCCAGCGTGGACATACCAGCCTTAGTCACAAATATCCTGAAGGTCAGCCAGCAGCATCTTCACCGAAGATAACATGAAGATAACATCGTTGCTGTAAGACCACTTATCTTCGAAGACCGCCTCTGACACGGAAAGATGTAAGCACCATTCAAAATCAAGGGACAAAAGATCTTGCATGAAGCGCTTGGTGCGGGATAGCTGGTCTCCCGCATTCGCTTTCTGACGATCACAAGGCGGCTCGTATCAGATGGGAGAATGCCCATTACAAAAGCGCTAGCAGTTAGCATGTACACTAATGAATCCACTTTGCTTTTATTCCTCGTATCATATAAGTAAAAATGTGTGACTTTCCGTTTTTTCTATAATGGGAATAAGTCAGTAAACACTGCTAAATATGAACTTTGCAGGTTATTTCCCACATTGTAAGTACCATCGGTGGTGGATATTTATTTGCTAGACAACTTTAATGAGTGTTGCTGTCACAATGGTTACTTACAGGGCCTCATTACATAAGGTATGTATAGGCACTTAAGAATTTTCAGGGAAATGATAGTTGGCACTATTATTGCTATAGCGAGTACTCCAGCTATATGTAAACTCTACTGAGGATAAGGCTACAGAATAAATCGATAGTGGTGCCTTTTGACAGGGGTTTTCATACGTTTGTATGGTATTATATTATCTGCAGGTCGTCTTAGATTGGTATGACTTATAAATAGGTACCATTTAATGATCTACTAGAGTTCATAATTATTTAAAATGGGGAAGATTCCTTGCTGTGTGGGTTCAGCCATTGAAAATTAATACAAGTTATTCCACTGCATTAATTTATTCCTGTGCATGTCGTACGAGCCTGTCTGTTTATTTGCAAAACAAAAAAACAATAAGTTGGTACCTATAAGTAACTAGAGATGGCGTTGCGGTTAGCACCCCACTTTGGACTGGCGTCAAATATTATGAACTCTGTGGCTGAGATAAATAGTCGTAACAAAAACTAAGACTAACGGAAAGTAGTACTTTGTGACGTCACTTTGACACATTTTGTATGGACGAAATCTCAAAGTTATGCAATGTGACGTCACAAAGTACTACTTTTCGTTAGTCTTAGTTTCTGTTGCGACTATTTATTTCAGCCTAAGACTAACGAAAAGAAGTACTTTGTGACGTCACTTGAATTACTGATCGTCCGTACAAACTGTGTCAAAGTGACGTCTCTAAGGCTGAGATAAATAGTCGTAACCAAAACTAAGACTAACGAAAAGTAGTACGTTGTGACGTCACTTTGACACATTTTGTATGGACATAATCTCAAAGTAATGTAAATTGACGTCACAAAGTACTACTTTGCGTTAGTCATAGTTTCTGTTACGACTATTTATCTCAGCCTAAGTATTACTTTTCGTTAGTCTTAGTTTCGGTTACGACTATTTATCTCAGCCTGTTACTCATAAAAGTGGTGTAGCAAATAAATATCAACCAAATATGGTATGTAGGTAAAACACAGTCCATAAGCGCGCGCTGTCCTGAGCATAAGTAACCTCAAAGTTCATCTTTAGCCGTGTTTGCTGACTTATCCCCATTATAAAAAAAAGTAAAATTTACAGGTTGTTACTTTTATGATACGAGGAATAAAATAAAATTAGTTTCATGTCTGTACATGACAATTTCTAGCGCTTTTCTAGCCCATACTGGAATGGGTATTCTCCTCAGCATTGACTCAAGACATTCCCAAAATAAGGAAAAATATTTGTGGTCAACTGTTTCGTCTAGTAAATAAGCAGTTGAATCTTTAAAACGACGTTTTTAGTAAAGCTAATTTGGAGTGGTTAAACACTGATGAAACTTATGAAAGAAAACATAAAATATCGTGGATAATATTTTAAAACAATAACAAAAGGTTCTGTTTGTTTATTTTTTTTATAAGCGACAAGATTTTCTTATATCGTATTCGACTGGGTTCAGTTTTTGGTTATAGTGATCTTGACGACTCCTTAATTTGATACTAACTAGCTTTCCAAGCGTATTCAATTTATTTTTGTCTCAGTTTAAGAGGTGTGCCTACATATTTTAAAATACTCTAAGATGAACCACGTACATGGGAAGGGCTGTAGATAGTGGATCCAGGCTGTAAATCGACAGAGTATTTTATTTATTTCGATATGCCTGATAAATATTTTAGGACACGGATGTATTATTTTATTGTTTCGTATGAAAAAAAAAAAACGTTTGTTACTGTAAACGCATTGACTCAGAAACGGTTAACTAATATTCTCGTATCATTGAGGAAAGCAAACTCCTGGCAATAACAGACATTCATCTTGCTGCCATAGTGACGCCAAATATGTCAACACATAGTGTACCTACCTAGCCTTAGCAGTTACGTAAATTAACTTTTTCTATACTACATTGTCACTTTATGACTCAATATTTAAAGAATTTGTTAAAATGTGTATATTAATTTTCATTTTTAATTTTTAATTGTTGTCAGTATTTATTTTATTTTATTTTTTCCTTTTAATTATATTGTATTAAATATCATCGTTTATTAGATTTTATAATATATGTGTGTCGTATTTAGTATTTATTTATTGATATTTATGTAGTTATGTTTGTGTACAGTTATATAAGTTATATATTTAAGTTTAAGTATAATGTATATTTGTCGTATATTGTGTAGGAATTATGTTTCTTCATAGGTTCGTTTTTCTCCATAGTTACTACTTGCATTACTGCTCACGATACCCAAAGGTAGACTGCCTCTGGCATTAAGTTGTACCTTTTGCCCGAGTTTTTTTGAGTGCAATAAACTTATATAAAATAAATAAATATATTTTAATCTCCTATATGAATCTGCATATTTTCAAGCGCTTGGGTATGAATTGTTATTATGATGTCTCTGAAAGTCTAAATCATGGTTAGAATGATGATGAAGTTTGTGTCTATGAGATTTCTCCACTTTCGAATAAATGTGCATATGAACATTTATTTATTTTATTATTTATTTGATACGCAACTTCATGCAATTATTGCTCATCCTTATAATCTCTGTGACTTCTCGAAATAATGTAATTTAGTGAACGTTATGTGTAGCTTTAGAATTGCGCAAATATGATATTCTTATGTTCGATCCTTAAATTAGATGAAGCATTTAGATGTGTCTTAAATTCTCTCAATGACGAGGAACTAGAAAAAAGTGCCTGATTACAATTTGAAAGTAAATATTGTGTAGCTACATTAGGTAAGATGAGAGAGGTGTAGGTATACAATAAGCGGGCTGTGAATTATGGTCACCAGATAGAGGTGTCTCTCTATATCGCTGTGTATATGTCTATACAGAGGTTGTGTAAAATATCCCTTTCAAAAAGTTTGTTCTTCTGTTGTATCTAATAATATGTCGACAGAAAAGACCGTATCAAGACCGCCGTTAGTAGCAATAATCGTGACAGCAATAAGTTTGATAATTGCACGTAGTTGCACGCCATCTAGTCTATTACACAAAGGAGGTCTTAGAATGCGAGCGGCGGATTTGTAGGGTGATAACATTGTCAGGTTGGTAAGAGCATCTCGCATTTGGTTGCAGGTTCGAATTTTCCTTCAGGTGAATTTCAGGCGAACATCTGTAAAACTGTAAAAACTAGTAATTTCGTTACCCTTGAAAACATACAAAACATCATAAGGTAAAAGATAAAAAAAAATATTTTGAAAAGGGTATGTCACTTAAACACTATGCGTATTAGGCTAAGAGCACACGTTTATTTTCCTGATTCGATTTACGAGCACGGAATCCGAGTCGATCTTTTCAAACGCCGCTACGCCCGTTCGTATTTCAAATTCGAAATGAAATGATAGATATATTGCTTTCAGAATGTCCGTGACGGCTCGTAGAAGTTGCCTAGGCCGCTGCGTTCAGAAAGTCTCGATTCGAATCCTTCGATAACGAACGTGTGTGGCGGGCCTTACGCCTATTTCATCTAAATACCGAGTCGAGTCGACATACCGCCCGCCCCTCCGGGCGGGGCGGCGGTTGCGGCGGAGGGGCGGGGCGCAGCGCGGGAGGCGAGGGGTGGTCCCGGGACTCAGCCTCTTATCAGTGCGCAGCTAACCGAATTACTGTACGGTCGGCAGCCGCCGGGAGAGCAACCCTCGCACAGCTGATCCCGTGAGTAACTTTCCTTACTACCGTTTACTATTTAGTACTAGACTTTGGGTTGGGGCGCTTACGTGCCCGTTACAGTGTCTGTTGAGCTGAATAAATTATGATTACAGTGGAGCTTCTAGAGCAAATATTATGTTTATTGTGTTAACAAAGACTGTATAAGTTACGTATTTAAAATAAATTATATGATATAATCTGATGTCTACTCCGTGCGTTGATTGCGGGAGGGGGGACTGTAGGAGAATTTCAAATTATGGGTACGGGTATTGATAGATGCAATGCCCGCGAAAGATTGCTGGTTGAAGTCCAAGTATCTGGTTGCAGTATCTATATTCACAAGGCAATTATTAAATTATTAAATTAATGTGTCCTTGCTGTATGGTCGATTATACATACACATCACATGTATTTAAAAAAAAAGCGAGGTACTTGCGTAGTTCAAAAAAGTATATTACACTTTATTTATATATTTTTGGTATTTATCGACGTAACAACAACTTACTTACGACACGTACTATTTAAAAATGTATTTTATTTCCGACCGATGTCATACGGTACTTTTTAACCTAAGGCGCCGGTGGCCTTTAAAAGCTCCATACAGACATATTTTTCATGTGAAATGATAGGCATTTAGTTCATAAAAGCGCATATTCCAGACTCAGCGCTATATTTACATAATTTTAAGAATATTACTAGTACCAGCCAAATAATATTTTTACTAAAGGTAATTTTCCATTATTTTCTTCTCTAAGAAAACTTGAAAGAAATCGACCCTAATGTTTTACAACCAAGGGTTTCATGTACATTCCTTCCATTGAATTTTTTAATGGCAATATTTGGATGTTTTCTCATTTTTTGCTCAACCGGTTTTTATTAAATTAAACACATTTTCTAATCTATTCGTAAAGTAGTGTCGACTAACCTTTTGGAACAGCCCTTTGGGTAACTTTTTATCCAGGATTTAATTCAGCCCGAAATTAGTTCAAAACCACATTGACCCGAGCGGAGCCGGTTACCTCAGCTAGTTATTAATAAAATAAGTCTTGTATTATTAGAAAAAAAAAGTATTTCGCTGAGATGGTGATAACGTAAGTTTTTTGTGTTTTACACAGATTCACTGAATTGTACAAACTGGTAGCTCCGTATTACCCGAGGAATTCACCTCGACCGGTGAATGTGAATCACATTGATTTTTCTTTCGTCTGACGTGTCACTGTAATTTTTTGTGAGATCGATTATTGAAATCAGAGTTTGAAATTATGAATAGAGAGGGACAAAACTAGGGTGACTCATGTAAGTGAGAATGTGTAACTATTCCCCGGTGAGTCACAGGTGACTGAGAATCACCAGGATGTAATACCGCTAGACACGGTAGGCAATATATCTGACGTTGCAACACGAATGTTTTTAGAACAAGTAAATATTTTTTTATGCGACCGGACATGGATGGATAATACAACACAACTACCGTTATGATATAATAGGTCGGGGAAAAAGTCTTTTCGCATTATAGTATGTATGAACTTGTAATAAAATCTCTTTGGCTATACTATTTGTATCTGGCTGGTTTTGGTATCATTGAAAGTTTAAATTTTAAAGAACATAATTCCAAATTCAAATTAGGAAAATGTGTGATTCTCATTTGTTTTTCGTGCTGTCAAAATGAGTGAATCTAATGAAGAAATTCGATACATTTTAAAATTTTACTACAAAAAAGGTAAAAATGCAACGCAAGCCGCGAAAAAAATTTGCGATGTTTATGGACCTAGTGCAGTGTCTGTGAGAGTAGCACAAATTTGGTTTAAGCGTTTTCAATCCGGAAATTTTGATGTCAAAGATGCACGTCGCTCTGGTCGCCCTATTACGGATAAAATTGATGCCATTTTGGAAAAAGTGGAGCAAGATCGGCATATCAGTAGTTACGACGTAGCTGAAGAACTAGGAATTGACCACAAAACAGTTTTGGCGCATTTGAAAAGAACTGGGTACACAAAAAAGCTCGATATTTGGGTACCTCACGAGCTCACTGAAAGAAACCTAATGAACCGGCTAGACCTCACACATCTTTAGCCACTCAGCAAAAACTAAGAGAGTTTGGCTGGGAGGTGTTAATGCATCCGCCGTATAGTCCTGACCTTGCACCTTCAGATTTCCACCTGTTTAGGTCTCTTCAGAATTCTTTAGGCAGTGTCAGGTTAACATCACGAGAGGACTGCCAAAACCACTTGTCGCGGTATATTGATCAGAAGTCCCAATATTTCTATAGCAATGGGATCATGTCCCTACCTACAAGATGGCAAAAAGTTATCGAACAAAATGGTACCTACATACTTTAGTTAAATGTAAATAAACCATTTTAAAAAATGTTTTGAATTTTCTTAAAAAATGCGAAGAAACTTTTTCCCCAACCTAATATGTCCAATGCACCACAATTCAGAAATAAATAGGTGCCATGCCAGGACCTTCCCTTAATAAGCACGGCTACACTGAACTGGATGGAAAACACGGACAATGTTTAATTGCCTTTTCGATTATCTTTTCATCCAATGCAATGGTACCAACTAGTAGGGGTTTAAACTAGTAGGGGAAGAACCACCATGGAGCAGGTCGCATTCATGACTAAATAAGCTTATCCAATACGAGAAAGAAAGTGGTGCATTAACGGGACGAGGATTTGAACCCAGACCTCTGGTATGCAAGACAAATCCCCGCGCCACTAGGCCGCTCCATGGCGAACTGGTGAGTTTATGGCGTTGGAGTTTATTATCCTCCCTATATCTCTCGCATGAGAAGAAAGGCATTTTACTTCTTCGAACCAACTAGAATTCCTTTGTTCAATGAGGCCTTGCAATATAATGAGTTTTATGGCCTGGCACCTAGGTTTCTATTTAACCTCCATGTTTCCTCCAAATATTTTTTCTCGTATTATATTTCAATATGTTCCGTTTCTCTTTGTTTGATATTTTTTAAGTGAGACAGCTATCAACGTGCCAGGTTCAGATGGGTCCAATAAGCCTTAAACTTCAAGGAACGGCGCGCTTTGTGCTCAATATAAGCGAATAAAACCGGATAAAACTTCAATAATCCCAAGCCGTAGGATCTGAGGAGCGCGCGGAATGTTCGACTGAATAGAGGCGGGGGGGGGGGGAGCTTCCGCCCGCCCTCCGGCCTGGTGAGGGCGGGGCGGGGCGGGGCGGGCGGAGGGGGGAGAAGGCTTCGAGGGTCCTTCGAGGCGGCCTTGACGCGCCGACGCGACGCCCGTATAATGATCAAGGAAATCACCAATACAACAAGGCGTGTAATAGAAAATGCGCACCTGGAATCATATCGTGACGTGGAAATAGAAAATTGTCGACTCTCTCGCAGGATTCACGCGAGTTCCTTGTAATTTCCTGTTTCCAAAAAATCTGAGGAATACTACGTAAAGGCGCCTGTAATGGGGTTTTCATAGTAAGCCTTCCTCATTGATTTTTTTTTATGTAACTGGACATGGAAGGCTAATATCGAACTGACCGTTAGATATTAACCTAACACACCACATGGGACCTAGGTGCCATGCCAGGACCTTCCTTATATTACACGGCTACATTGAACTGGATGGAAAACACGGACAAATTTATTTCCGTTTCGACCATCGTTAATTCAATGCGATGGTATAAACCTGGGCGGGATTAACCCTACCACGTTTTACGTGGAATCCGAACCACGGCCAGCCTCAACATTTGAAAATGGTCACCCATCCAGAACCTAACTGCTCTCAGAGGTGCTTCCCCAGCTTATCGATTAGCAAGGCGTCGCACACTGAGCTACCGAGGCTGACGAAAACACATGCCAGAGGTCAGGGTTTAAATTCTTCCCTATATGAGCATGACTACATTGGACTGGATGCAAAACACGGAGAGTTTTTCATAGCCGTTTGGAACAGCTTAACGGGATTAACCACCAACACCTAGAAGGGGAAGGTACCTTCAGTTTTATATAGATTTCGAACCATGGAACAACTCATGTACTTATCTAACTCAGAAAGAGAAATAAAGTGGTGCTTGAACGGGCGGGGATTTGGAACGGGGGAGTGGGGAACCTGTGGAATGGTAGGCAAGTACACGCGAAAGTGTTTACTTTCACTACAATGCTACTACACAAGTATGGCCGTTTCTACCTTCTTTCTTACATTACATTCCTCGGCCACCCATATTAAATATTCAGAGAGTTCGTCCGGCCGGCCAAAAGTTGGTTCCAGGGTTACCTATTTAAAAACAAGCCCCCACCGGGCCGTAGAAGGGCCCGGTTGGCTAAGGGTCGCCGGAGTATCGGGTCAGCGCGTAAAGTCAACGGTAGTTCTACCTCGGATTGGTACGCGTTACAAGACTCGCTTGTCCCGCCGTGGGCCATCAAATTGAATAAATTGTTGAAGCTAGTAATAGGATTGGATGCTCATATAAGGAAAGTGTGTTACGCTATATTCTTATGTAGCAGAGCTTATAGGAAAAGTCTCACGAAAGGGTAAATATGTCAATTTTATGAAACTGTTAGTAGGCATCTGTTTGTGAGCAATTAAGATTTTGATATTTTCTTTACATTTTTCAGTAAACTGTTGAAGCATTTGATCTCTTGTTTTGTCTTTTATAAATTGAAGGTTTTTCTAGTCTCTTTCTTTTATTATATTTTCAGATGGAAAAATAAAAAGGAAGTTTGCAATAACTAGAATGTTTAAATATTATTCAAATTAAGGAATATAATTATGCTAGTCTATTATTGTTTTGTAATATTGTTCGGTAATACGTAATTTTTTTCCAGTTCTGTGCGTATAGTAACTTTTCCAACTTAAATATGTATTTAGCTAGTGTAATGAGTCAAAATATCAGTTTATTTTTCTTGAACCATAGAGATCATTTCTTTAAAAGTATCGTTTATTTGAGCTACCTTGTCCTATTCGACTATAGAAATATCCCTATGGCGGAAAATATTTTTCTTTACTTTTAGACCTTTCAAAAGTCGTTCATCGTCACTTTAATCAGTTGTAGGCGAATAAAATTGTATTAGACATACAGTATGCTTCCTCATTCTTCTTTCTAGGTTATCACTCTTTCTGATAGGCTGTGAAATGACATTATAATGTTTTTATTTCCTTATTAATCAGATAGCTCATTTTTAAATTCGAGTTACAGGAACAAAAACTGCTTTAATCTGTAGCTGAAAATAGTTTATGATCAGTTACGGTTTCTTGCCTGTGCAAGTAAACGCATTTAACGTTTTCAATTTATTTTCCAGCCGCCGTCATGTTCACATACTCCCTGATCACGGTTGAGACGCTGGAGCCCGCGCTTGCGCACCTCCGGGAGTCCTTCTTCGCGGACGAGCCTCTAAACAAGGCGGTGGCGCTGTGCGAGCGAGGCCAGCCTCACGAGGCACTCGAGCAGCTGTGCCGCGCCACCATCGCCGACCGACTCTCGTTAGCTGTGCTGCGAGACGAGCGGGTGCGTCATGCTCACTTACTCCCTGATCACGGAGGTGTACGCTGGAGTCAGCGTTGGCGCACCTCCGGAAGTCTTTCTTAATGGACGAACCTCTCCACAAGGCGGTGGTGCGGTGCGAGCGAAGCCAGCCTCAGGAGGTACTCAAGCAGCTGTGCCGCGCCACCTGCGCCGACCGACTCTCTTTAGCTGTGCTGCGAGACGAGCGGGTGCGTCATGCTCACTTACTCCCTGATCACGGAGGTGTACGCTGGAGTTAGCGTTGGCGCACCTCCGGAAGTCTTTCTTCATGGACGAACCTCTCCACAAGGCGGTGGTGCGGTGCGAGCGAGGCCAGCCTCAGGAGGTACTCGAGCAGCTGTGCCGCGCCACCTGCGCCGTCCGACTCTCGTTAGCTCTGCTGCGCAACAATCGGGTGCGTCATGCTCACATACTCTCTGATTACGGAGGCGATGCAGGTGTCTAGCGCTGTATTCTTACACAATAAGAAAACGAAATGTAATTTTTAGAAGTTAGTCCAGCGATTCCACAAAAACTTCTAGGAATTTAGTAGTAACATTCATTTGCAGATTGTTGGCGTAGCACTAAACGGAATCTTATGACCCGGCGACATCGACAAGTCGTTGAGCAAAATCCACCAGTCCACAGACGAGAAGTTCAACAAGATCTTCACCATCCTATACACGACCAGCCAGCAGCTGGACCTCTTCGAAAGGTCGGTGTAAATTTATTTGCAACTGCTCACATACATAAGTGAGTATGATAAGATCTCAATTATATGAAGGCTTGATATATTATATCGGCTTCATATGACCTGCTTTCACGTTTTTAGTAGAACACGTATTCCCCAAGTAAAATGTCAGTTCTCTCTTCCCTTTAGTTAAGATGGATAGATAAACGGACCTTTTGTCAGTGTCGGTTTAGACCATGTAAACGCCCGGGTCCTCCACCTGTTAAGGTGACGGGAAGTTTGACCAATCAGTTTTAGATGCCATCCAATATCGCTTGTCAATACGTCCAAGTTTTGCTGCACCCATTCGTAATGGTGTCAAATGGAAACTTCAAAAATGGTATCAATATGGCCAATTTACAGCATACATAGTTATATTTAAGTTCAAGTTTTTGTTAAAAATCTGCCGAAACTACACATACATGGTTTGACGTGACCGAGTAATATCTTACCAATTAATTATTCTGTAACCCTAGATTGGATTGTAAGACAAATCGTACAGTAAGCAGTAAACGCTGGCTATATGATATACTATTTTAAATTAATTTTACATTGACCTTCCTCCTCCAGGCCCTTTTGAGAATTGCCCTTTCAACTACAAAATCTAGAATTTTCAAAAACAATCCCGTTTCCTCAAAATGTCGAAATGTCTTCCCTCGGTGAGGCGATGCTCCGAAGTGAATGGTTGCAGGTTCGGGGTGGACAAGGTCCTGGAGTGCCGCATCATCAGCGTGTCGGACGAGGCGCGCGGGCGGGGCCTGGCGAAGGAACTCATGGCGAGGAGCATCGAGCTGGCCAGGGATAACGGCTTCAAGGTGGGCTGCTTCTACAACTTGTGTCACCCATTAAATGCAGTGAAATTATGTTATTGTGTGTCTTCCTTTCATCTCTCTTCAGACTCAATGATACTCCACACACTCAAACTTTAGTGTTTTACTTTGAATTCCCTAATATTGTAATTGCAAACCAAAACGTTATATGCAAAATCCAGCATAATGGCGTCCACATTTATTGCTATAAAAACGTTACGACAGTCCCTGCAGTTACACCCTATAAAGACGTTGTAAAATATGGTACCTAATTGGTTAAAGGCTGTAAAGCTAAGGCTGCATAATATTTTGAAAGGATAAAATCGATTTTCTAGGTGACTCTGAATTGTAAATTACATTAAATATGAAACCTTTTTTATTTTTCAAGAAATAATTTATGTTAAGGTATTTTTTTTTCAATATATTTTTTATGTAACTGGTCAGGACGAACTGACATGATATTAGCCTAACACACAACATGGGTACTTCCTTATATTGCTCGGCTATATTGAACTGGAAGGAAAATACGGACATTTTTCAGAGCCGTTTCATGTAATAATATGTAGTGAAACGCCTCAGTAAGTCGAAGTAGAACTCCAGACTGATAGTGGATTGATTATATTATTGGTTACCATCATTTATTTACATTATATAATTATAATGGAAAACATTACCACATAAGAAAACATAGTCAATTTTTCACTTTAGAAATTGGAATTAATATGATCGCTAGATATAAGTAAAAACAGTATAAACGCATAAAGAAATAATTCCATTTGCTTTTAGATTTCTACGTTTAGTCAAAAAAGTTCGGAAATGGACACCGTTACTACAATTAATTTTCATTGGAAAAAAGGAACCATACATTAACGAAAATAGGTCGATCGCTAGACAAGGAGTCATGTCATGTATTGTAATAATTAAACTTTCAATCTTTAAACTTGCACAAAGGGACGACTGAGTTAATCAATGTTCAAACACGTCACGTTTAGTGAACCGCATAGAGTTCCTTCCATACTGTCCACACAAGTGACGAGTTTAATCACACTTTGAAATTAATTTTGATTTTTTGTCCTTTCGTGCAACCGGGCCTGCCTCGTCAAACTTTTCTATTTTTTTAGTATTATACCAGGGCCTTAACTTCAGCGAGCACTCTACTAATATCGTCGCCGCGCAGTTGTTCAAGGTGGACGCGACCGGCGCGTACTCGCAGCGCATCTGCGCCGGACTCGGGCTGCGCGCGCTGAGGCGCGTGCGCTACGCCGACTACGTGGACGAGAGCGGCGCGCGCGTGTTCGACGTGCCGCCGCCGCACGACGCGCTCGCAGTGATGGCGCTCGAGCTGTAGGGACGCTGCGTCGCGCCTTTCGGGCAAGTCACTTTTTAGGGTTCCGTACCCAAAGGGTGCGAACTGAACTCTATTACAAAGCCTCCGCTCTCCGTCCGTCCGTCCGTCCGTCCGTCTGTCCGTCCGTCCGTCCGTCCGTCCGTCCTTCCGTCCGTCCGTCAGTCACAGGGCTGTATCTCATGAACCGTAATAGGTAGGCAGCTGACATTTTCAGAGTGTGTACTTGTTTTGCCGGTATAACAACAAATAGGTAAAATTTCAAAATTATAAAAAATGACGGGGGGCCTCATACAAAAATAATGTTTTTATTGTGTTAAATATTTTACGACGGTACGGAACCCTTAGTGTGCGAGTCCGTCCCGAACTTGGCCGGTTTTGGTGTTCCGTACCCAAAGGGTGCCAACGGCACCCTATTACTAAGCCTCGGCTCTCCGTCCGGTCATCCGTCCGCCCGTCCGATTGTCACAAAGCTGTATCTCATGAACCGTAATAGGAAGGCAGCTGAAATGTTCACAGAGTATATATTATTATGTATAGCCTTCAAATGCGAGTCCGACTCTCACTTGGCCAGTTTTTTTATGAAACTAGACATCGATGGCTCATACCAAACTGACCGTGAGATAAACATTGAACTGGATGGAAAACACGGACAATTTTCATTGCCGCTTCGACCATCGTTTATTCAAGGTGTGGTATCAACTCTGGAGGGATTAACCCTAACACCTAGTAAGTAAGGGGAACTACAATTTTACGTACAATCCGAACCACGGCCAGCCTAAACAGTCGTAAATGGTCACCCATCCAGAACCCAACCTCGCTCAGAGGTGCTTCACGCAGCTTATCGAATGGCAATTCATAATACATTTTTTTGGTAGTCAAACTACGCTAAGTTACGTCAAAATTGAAAGATCCGCGGATTCGATCAACCAGTAAAGAAGAATCCTCAAAGAAACTTTACTGGTTTTCAGGTCAGAGTATTGAAATACATACTCAGATTGCCAGAGATGCCAAAAGAAACAGCAACGCTCAGTGCAAATGGATTAGATAGGTATAGAAATTACTTAACTAAAAAAGTTGCTTGCACAATAATATGTATAGTATTACAAGTATTTCGCATATATCCTGTGTAAAACAATCAAGTTAAACATTACTTACCATGATATTAGCCCAACACACCACATTCAAGAAGGAATTAGGTGTCATGCCAGGTTCATTTTCCTTTATGCGCACGGCTACATTGAACTGGATGGAAAAACGGACAAGTTCTCATTAAAGATTTAATTTCTGCATTTTTTCATCTCTCTACATATTACATAGATAAATAGAGTACAAATTAGATGAATTAAATAGACGATAAACGACCATTTACTTTACGAAGTACTTCATTAATATGAAGTATACTTATAGTATACTTCATATTACATGAATTAAGTAGATGATAGACGACAATTTATTTTACGAAGTACTTCATTAATAGATAGATGGACGACAATTTTATTTACGAAGTACTTCATTAATTGATAGAGTACATATTAGATGGCTTAAATTGACGATAGACGACAAATTACTTTAAGAAGTACATCTCTAATTCTTTACCGAAACACATCATTAAGTGCACTCGGATTTGTCATATTTTATCATTATAGATAGAGTACATATTAAATGGATTAAATAGACGATAGACGACAATTTTATTTACGAAGTACTTCATTAATTGATAGAGTACATATTAGATGGTTTAATTCGACGATAGACGACAAATTACTTTACGATGTACATCTTTAATTCTTTACCGAAACACATCATTAACTGCACTCGGATTTGTCATATTTTATCATTATAGATAGAGTACATATTAGATGGATTAAATAGACGATAGACGACAATTTCTTTTACGAAGTACATAATTAAATGTTTAACTATTTATTGCACTCGGATTTGTCATGTTGTATAGACAGACTACATATTAGATGGATTAAATAGAAGATAGACGACAATATACAAGCTATAACCAATAATTATAAACTTTAAGCTATTTAAATTATAAAAAGTTATGAAAACACAATAAAAATAAATTTCAGATCCTCAAGTGGAGGTGCGCCGTGACACCTGCTGCCGCTGCGCCACACACCGTGCCATCGGCTGCCACAGCGCCATATGCCGTGCCACCTGTTGTCGCCGCGCCATATTCCGTGCCACCAGGTGCGGCCGTGGCGCCACACGCCGCGCCACACGCCGGTCATGTTTCCCATGCTTGGCTACAGCATAGGAAACATGACCGGGAGCATACATCTCCGCGTAATGCTCCCTATATTTGCGTGTATTTAAAGTTACCTAATAAACATGTACTACATTGTATAATGAATTGACTTTTAAAAATGGAATAGATCAGTTATTTTAGTTTCAAAAATAAATTCCATACAAACTTTAATTTATTTTGTTTTGTATTAAGGACATCCGACAAATCCCTGGTGTAACGTCCTATATGGCTTTTGGTTTATTTTAGGGTTCCGTACCCAAAAGGTGCCAACGGAACCCTATTACTAAGCCTCCGCTGTCCGTCCGTACGTCAGTCCGTCCGTCCGTCACAGGGCTGTATCTCATGAACAACTTTTGCCGCTATAACAACCAATAGATATTATAAATTACCCACCTTTAATACAAAACGAGTGATTTTTTTGATAAATCTTGTACAATGCAACCTACAATGCAACCTACCCTTCGTGTGGGAGTTTGACTCGCACTTGGCCGGTTTTTCTAATTGCTGAGGTTATCATATATTTCTAATCATAATCATGCATTTCCTGAATCCTTTATTGCTCAACGTGAGGACGGGTAGAAACTGCATGAAAAACTTATAATCATCATTGATGCATTATTGTTTAGTTGCTCTCAAACCATTATACATAGCCCCGGTTGCACGAAGAGACGGCCGAGTTAATAAATGTGCAAACACGTCACTTTTAGTGATCCGTATAGACTTCCTTTCATACTATCCACACAAAGTGACGTGTTTGATCGTAGGTTGACGTTGATTTTGATTTTTTGTCCTTTCGTGCACTCGGCCATTACTCTTGTTGTTTATATAGGTAGTAGCATTTAAATGGATAATGTAATGTTGGTTTAGCTAGGTATAAGAACAAAATTGTATTATAAAGTTTCTTATTTGTTCTTTTTTAGCCAGCGTCGTCTTTGAAAAGTGACGAATCAGAAAGTTTAATATACGAATGAGCTCTTACGCTCTTATGAACGAGCGGACCTGGTGAAACTAACTTTCCAAATGTTTCAAAAATAGTTTTGAATAGATTAATGAACAAGTTTTATTTTATCCACGAATAAGCCAAACAATAAAAAACACTTTCAAATCGTCGAATTTAGTAATGTTCAAATGGCCATAGGCCAAAAGTGAATACCTAGAACACAGCTATACTATAGATCGTGATGATAATTTGTGTTGTTAATAATTTATGGCTGTTGTATGTTGCAAGTAAATAACTTAACTGACTTAGCTTGGTTTTCACCAATTACTGATTTATTTTATTCGAAACTTAAAGGGCCTTTATTACTCAAGTGCTGATTATCTTTTATTGGTATCGATTGCGAAATCATAAGAACGGCCCTTTAATGTGAGGATTGAGCTAATCAGTACTTGGTGGAAGAGACATTTAGGGCTTTTTCACCTACTGCTGATTAGCTTAATCGCCACATATAAGGGCCTTTCTAAGCAGCTTGTAATTAATTCCAGTGCAAGATAATTAACACGTTAGTAATAAAAGCCCTTTAAGTGTCGATTAAAATAAATCAGCACTTGGTGAAAACCAGGCTTAAAGTACTAATTAGATAATATGGCGTAAAATGGTAATATGGCGTAATTTGCACTATCTGATACACAATTTTCTTCTGATTGAATAATTGGAAAAAAAAATGAGTTTCCAATGTATGGCCACCCTATGGTGATGGTCACACTAACACCATCCGCTCCGAACGTGCTTGAACGCAGTCAATGCCACCATTTATATGTAACTACCTAGATGAATTGTTCAGACTATTTTTGAAAAGGCTAGGGCTAAAAAAGTAACGATTCCACTAGCGTATCCGAACGTTTGCACGTTTGCAGGTAGATTCGCTACTAAAAGCGACGAAACATTTTTTTATTTTTCTTTATGTACTTTCCCTAACTACAAAATAAGAACGAGAAATATCTGACTTTAATTCCTAATAATATAGGTCCAACACAGTTGAAATGTTATATTTGGCGAAGAAAGTTGAAGAGACGCAAGCACCGGTGTCTCTACATCACTGAATTGTATTCTCTGTTCTAAGGTGAAAATATATTATAAAAAATCTTTAGTTTGTTATTAATATTTCTCCAGAATGTTTAGGTTATCTCTTATTCTCATTTTTTAGAATACATAAGGTCATGCTTTGTGGACAAGTCAGGACGAGGCTGTGGCAGCATTAGAACACTCTAAATGCCACGGTTTAAGACTATCCTAAGTCGAGGAAAATGTTTTGGGAATGTTATTGATGTGAGGATTTCTAGCAATAGCTAGATGACACAGGAATGGGCTCATTATGTGTGCCTAAAACGTCAATGGACCCAGCGAAGCTTACAATAGTCATCTGAGACCGAATATCGGTGCTCGAGACCCAAAAGTGGAACCCGTAATTATGTTATTTTGTAAAATTTCGTTTACTCGGTGTCACCCATACATAAAAAGGAAGGAGATATGGCATATGGCCTACTATGAGACCCGCTGTCTTCAATTTTCAAAACTACCAGTCCAAGTTAAACGTACATGCCACATGCAAACATAGTCGCAGACGTTATGGAGGGTTTGTGTGGGCTGGAACTGTCTCGACGATCGCTATTTTAGAGCACATTCGCGCGCGGTGGCGTTGATATGACCGTGTGGCATAAGACACGCCTCCGGATTCCCATACAATTGTATGGTCATTTTGACCATATAGCGGAAACGTGAAATCGACCGCATGCCACTTCTCCTTCTTTTCTGTTCAGTGTTGTCACCATTACACCTTAGTATCGATCAGGACGTGTATTCTTGGCATTCAGTCATTGCGGATTCAGTAGAGTTAACAGAAGAAGAATTTACTTTGACATAACTGTTAACTCTACTGAATCCGCAATGACTGAATGCCAAGAATACACGCCCTTCATATTGTTCACATGTTCATGATTAGTGGGGCAATAAGTATATTACTGATTTTACGGCAGTTTATATACCTCCTGAGATTGCCATTGTGTTTAATATAAATATTTTTATGTATAGCTAATAAATTATTTATATATAAATAATAAAATTACTTTCCTGGAAAACCTTCGAGCTGTGTGTATGTCTTCGTTTAATTGTTTTCAGGTCGGAACATATATTCTGGTAACAATAAAATATTCACATGTACATGTATATATCTATACGTATAGAACATAAGATGTTGCAACTCGTGAATAGATATATGATTACCTATTTGGTGATATTAAACAATGTGTGGGTACAAAAGATTATATTGTAACCGCTCTGTAACGCTAGCCATCAAAGGAATGTTGTTCAAATATATAGAATTTTCTAATTAAAGAGTTTTACTCAATTATATCGTTTGGCCTGCTTATAGGAGATAAGTTTGTCCGAATCTGATCTTTAAAGTACAAATCCAGCGTTATATTTTAAAATTCTGTTCCTAAGACCGTTAAGAAAAAATCATTCATATTTATTTCATATGCAACTTTTATTCCAAATTTTAGATCTTACTGTCTGTGAAAAGCTCCTGTCAAGCGATTTACACTCTTATTTATATTCTTTTCTTTTAGTGATTTAATCGACTACGAAAAAAATTAAAGTGTGCGTAAGTGTCGTGCCCGGGCGGCCTAGAAGAACGTACTACGACCAAATCGATGCAATTCTTCGTAAAGGTCTGGTTCGTAGCACCCGTAATCGTAGAGCATGCATGAAGAGATGTATGTCTGTAGATGAAGCGAAATACGTGTGCTGTGATCGTACCGTATGGCTCTCTATCATCTCTGCCTACCCCTCCGGGAAAACTGACCAACCGGTATGAAAATGATTATTCAAAATGTAAGTGATTAGCGGTTTTTTATGTAACTGGACATGGATAGCTAATATTGTCATGATATTTGCCTAACATACCACATGGGAACAAATAATAATAATAATAAAATTCTTTATTGTACACCTTTTAAAAATTGTTACAATAGGCGGTCTTAATGCCGAAGGGCATTCTCTACCTACTGCTGCTCGGCTACATTGAAACAGAATTAAAAAAAAAGGATAATTTTCATTTTCGCTTCGACCATCGTTCATTCTATGCGCTGATACCAACATAGTTCATAGTTCATAGTTCATTTATTTGATAGATTTTTCTACACGTCACAATTTCAGAACAAGCATAATTATTTATAATAGGTACATTACATGGCACAAATAATTAACAATGCGAAGCAGTCAAATGAAAATAATAATAATAATAATAATAATGAAATAATGAAATAAAAAGATTAAGTTCAGTCATAGTGCAGTTAGGATTGATGGAGCGGTATGGGATCGTCTTCGAGGAATTCCTCTACACTATAGTAGCACGCTAGTACATATATAGTACATATATAGTACACTATAGTAACCCGGGTGGTATTAACCCTACCCCCTAGTATATAAGGAATGAGACCTGTTTTACGTGGAATCCGAACCACGGCCAGCCTCATAGGTCGGAAACGGTCACCTATCTAGAACCCAACCGCGCACAAAGCTCCTGATTAGTCGTTACAGTGTGTATATTGCCGTTGATTTAAGGAAGACGTAAGTGGCACAATCAATGACAAATAAAACTCACTTTTACGATTTGAGAACCAGCGGCTGGAGACGCTGCTACGTTAGAACTTCGAATCATCTACAGAAAGCAAAGCAGAAATATTGTAGGGGTAAAATCCGTTGGGGAAGTGCTGGCATCTCACTGGGCACTCAATACAGTTGACAAAGTGTAATCAGGTAACTTTGCTATTTATATATGTTTTAATGTAACTGGATATGGATGGCTAATAGCACACACACAGTGATGATATCAGCCCAATAAACACCGCATTCTCGAATGAATTAGGTACTATTCCAGGACCTTCCCTTTATGAGCACGGCTACATTGAACTGAATGAAAAACACGGAAAATTTTTCATTGCAGCTTCGACTTTCTTTAACTTTCGACTCGGGTTTAAAAGCCGGACCTACAGTTGTTCATGTATTCCGGACCATGGAGCAGCTCGGAACCATAACGAAATGCCCTTATCCAACTCAGAATGAGAAAGAAAATGATGCATGCATCTTCTTGATGGAAGGCAAATCCACCTGCCTCCAAGCCACGAGCTGCTAATGATAGGATTCAGTGTCAATTGTACCTCTATCACTATTCGTTATTCTGTGCCTCTGTCTTTTTAACTGGTTATATCAAAGAACCGAGATGGTACATAACACTGGATGGAAACGTCTGGAAAACTGTAGCTCAAAAAGGACACAGCCAAGAACTTTAAAAAGGAGTGGACACGAGTGTTCATAGTGGAAAAGGAATACTTTTCTATCATTTTTGGACACAGCTTTTGTTGCATCTAAATAGAGTTAAGAGACATTTTAGGAGGGTATCTCACAGATTCAATTAGGCGCCGCGTGAAGTGCTCATCGAGTGGGTGGCACCCCAAACCAACCAAACTTCCTACGGAAGGTCACGCACAGGTACATCCTCCGCCTACATAAACTAGATCCTACTAGGAGCAGGAATCTGTAGGATCAGCACGTTACTCCGAGATTTACTCATTAGGAAAATGCGCTATATACATATTTTATTATGCGAATGGCTCGAGGCACTAAGAAAACAAGCCACTCGTCTAACGGCCGAAGGTGATAATAAGTACTTCACTAGAAAATAATAAGACTTCGGCCTGGAGCCACATATTTTCTACATCTAGGTGTTCGCGGAGTTCGCGGAACCGACCTGAGTCGCGGATAAAAAAACAATGGAGAGTGCTTTCGATTTGAACCCGGAACTTCTAGGTATCCCGAATCTTCTAGGTATAGAGATGGAACAAGGCTCGTGATCTTTTCTGACCCCTGGTCCGAATTCTCATTTAAATTGGCGATCACGCCAAATCGATCGCCTAGCGGTTTTGAAATGTATGGTTAGAATACATGGCTTTCATTAAGAAACAACCATTGATCATTAAGTAATTAAATTGTTTTATGCAACCTGACATAGATGGCTAGTTTTTTTTATTTGACTGGGCATGGGTGGCTAATACCACACCTTCTGTCATAGTATTAGCCCAACACAATACATGGGAACTAGGTGCGATGCCAGGACCTTCCTTATATTGCACGGCTACATTGAACTGGATGGAAAACACGGACAATTTTCATTGCCGCTTCGACCATCGTTCATCCAATGCGATGGTACCAACCCGGGCGGGTTAAACCCTACCACCTAATAAGTAAGGAAGGTGACTTACAGTTTAACGTGGAATCCGAACCACGGCCAGCCTCTCTCAACGGTCGAATGGTCACCCATCCAAGACCAGAGCGGATCCAGCGTTGCTTAACTTCGGAGAGCGATCGCCGAAGTGTCGCGCCACTGGGCCAATGAGGCTGAGTACCAGACAACTACCACCATGATATTAGCCCAACATTCCCGAAGAACTTAAGTGCCATGCCAGGACCTTCCCTTTAAGAGAACGGCTCCACTGATTTTTCAATGCCGCTTTAACCAAAGTTCCGCCCGCGTTACGAGTTAGTACGATGATATTGAAAGAAAAGTTGGTCAAAGCGGCAATGAAAAATTGACAGTTTTTCCATCCAGTTCAATTTAGCCGTTCTAGGAAAGGTCATGCGTCTTATTCCTTCGGGAAGGCGGTGTGTTGGGTTATTATAATGACGGTGGGTGTGGTATTAGCCATCTATGTCCAGTTAGATAAACCAATTTTTTTTCCTGTGGATAAACGGGAGATTTTGTCTGCTGAGAGCATACAAAGTCACGCTTTTATAAAATCTCCTACAAAATCATTTTGAACGAAATCACCGTTTCTTGGCAGTGCAAAACATCGCAAAGATGAAACCATACATTCGAACATGTTTTCTGTTACTCCGTCGGCAACATTCAATAAATCCTTGGCATCCTTCCATGGGTTTGTTTGTCGCCGGGCGCGGGGGCGGCGCGGGACGGGAGCGGGAGAGGGCGAACAGTTGAGGAGGGGTCAGGCAGGATCTCGGCGAGCGAGACGATAGTTTTTCCCGAATAATCTTTTGTTGTTTGCTTACTTTGGGTAGGTTTTCAGATACAAAGAATACTTTTACCAATAATGAAGTGTTTTTAATATCTAGACTGCCATTAAGTCTATAACAATATCGATAAATCTGATATTACTTGGTCGTAGCAGGCATGTATTCTCTTTATCATCAACTACTATATATAATACGTAAATTTAACCCACCGCTTACAAGGATGAATCCTAATTAAGCGAACAATAATTTCTCGCAATATTCTTATAGAATATAATGCTAGGAGGTATGTACTTTAATCATCAGTTTTGAAATTTAGGAACTCATATTAATTAATTGTTTGTATCAGTGTTTTTCTCCTCATCAGTGGTAAATACTTACTCATAATATAAGGAATAACAGCGGGTATTACCGCTCATCTTTATAAAATTAGAAAGAAGACTAGCTGAGGTACCCGGCTCCGCTCGGGTTAATGTCGTTTTGGACTGATGTCGGGCTGGTCCAAAAGGCTAGTCGATACTACTTTACGAACATATTAGACAATGTATCTACCTACAAAATTGGATCTAAATGTATCCACCCAAAGTAGATACCCAAAGTATCCATCCAAAAAAGTAGCCCAATGTGCCCGTTTAGACAATGTTTACTCCCCTTGGTGTGACATAACTACTGGTGTAACTCAAGGCGGTGTACTCTCACCCTTACTCTTCTCAATTTTTAATAACAAAATTGTTTCAATTCTCGTTTCTCACTACCATCTCTACGCCGACGACTTGCAGCTGTATAGACACTTTCGTATTCATGACCTTGCTACTGATATTAGTCTTATGAATGTAGATCTCGATTTGGTACTAAATTGGGCTTCGAGTCAATCCTTCTAAGTCGCAGGCAATCATAATTGGTACTCTCAAACTTCTAGTTAAGCTGAATCGAGACGAGCTACCTGATCTTCTTTTCAATGGCACTGTCATTCCTTACGTTAAATGCGTTAAAAACCTGGGACTCATGATCGACGAAACTCTGTCTTGGCAACCACAAGTTAGTCAAGTAAGCTGCAAAATGTTGGCTAGCATGTATACTCTGAAACTCTTAAATAACTTTAATTCTTCTGGTACCAAAATTACGCTTGCACAATCCTTGCTTCTCCCTTTACTTGTATGCTATCTTGACCTCAATCAAGAGTTCCTTAACAAACTCGACCGCCTCCTCAACTTGTGTATCCGCTACGTATTTGGGCTTCGTAAATTTGATCACATCTCTGAATTTCAAACTCGTCTTCAATGTCTCGATATACGTCACCGAAGGAATACTCATGTCCTTTCACTTTTCTACAGCATCCTTAATGATCCCAATGCCTTCAAAATCGGTTTTCATATCTTTGTTCACATGTTCTCCCACTTAGATTGACCAACTCTTCGGTACTGGCCATTCCCTCGCACACTTCCTCCACGTATTCAGACTCCTTCACAGTGCACGCTGTGAGGCAGTGGAATCAGCTACCTCCCCATTTACGAAATTCCCCCTCTATTAATGTTTTTCAAAAAGATCTTAAAGCTTATTTTCTGTCTTTATGATTTCTTTTATTTTCTCCCTCATACTTCTTTAAGTTTGTCAGTATTTATTTTTATTTTTTATTTCTTTTGCCAATATTTTTTTCCTATTAATTATAAATATATATACATATTAATTATATTGTATTAAGTATCATCTATAATTTGTTTATATATATATATACATATATATATATATATAGTATTTAGTATTTATTTATTGATATTTATGTACAGTTATATAAGTTATATATTTAAGTTTAAGTATAATGTGTATTTGTTGTATATTGTGTAGGAATTATGTTTCCTCTAAAGCTATTTCTCCATAGTTACTACGCGCACTACTGCTCACGAAACCCAAAATCCCTCCGGCATTAAGTTGTACCTTTTGCCCGAGTTTTTTTAGTGCAATAAACTTATATAAATAAATAAATAAATAAAAGTTGAGCCAATGTGGCATGATTAAAAAAGAAAAGACCCAAATATTGCCATTCATAAATTTAGTGTAAGGAATATATATAAATACTAGCAGCCCGTCCCGGCTTTGCACGGGCATAATATAATTGAAAAAATATTATTTTGACACAATGATACACAAATAAACCCCTTATTACGTAGAGTTCCTAAAAAAAGAGCATAAACCTACATTGAAATATTTGAAATAAAAATAACAAATTTTGTGAATATATTTTTTTTGTATTTTTTTTTCTTTTTTTGTATTTTTTACTTTTATGTATTTTTCATACTATTAATTATTTTAAAAAGGTCATAACCACAAAACAAAGCCATTCAATAAATAATTTATTGAGTTAAAGCCAAGGAGTAAACATTATTTGATGTTGTTTTATTTTTCACTATTATTTTATATTTTATTTGTCAGCCTCGGTGGCCCAGTGGCGCGACACTTCGGCGATCGCTCTCCGAAGTTAAGCAACGCTGGGTCCGGTCTGGTCTTGGATGGGTGACCATTCGACCGTTGAGAGAGGCTGGCCGTGGTTCGGATTCCACGTTAAGCTATAGGTCCCCTTCCTTACTTACTAGGTGGTAGGGTTTATCCCGCCCGGGTTGGTACCATCGCATTGGATGAACGATGGTCGAAGCGGCAATGAAAATTGTCCGTGTTTTCCATCCAGTTCAATGTAGCCGTGCAATATAAGGAAGGTCCTGGCATGGCACCTAGTTCCCATGTGGTGTGTTGGGCTAATACCATGACAGAACTTGTGGTATTAGCCATGGGTACTACATTGTAGTATGAATTTGTTTATTTACTAACTTATATTTAATTTGATATTACCTTGTATCAAAAATGACGATGGCTTGTTACACCTGAATAATTTAGATCATAATTCCTATTAATTTAAAATATTAATTTAGAATAAGATGTCATTATAGTAGTCAAGAGATTGCTCCTCACCAATGTATATAATGTTCTTATAATAATGTTCTTTGTGAGCAGTAGTAATCAATCAATCACTGTAAACTAGTTTGTAAGTATCACTGGAAAAAATAATAATACAATGACCAACCTGACGAAGTTTCTTGTCGGCTCTTCTTCGCCAGAAGTAATCGAACCGACAGGAAAAAAAAAATGACGAATCCGAGTGTGTAATATACATCAATTGGAGGAAATAAAGAAACTGAAACTGAAACTGAAACATCCATGTCCAGTCACATAAAAAAAAAAACTAAATAATTAGCTTAACTGTTATTATGATACTTTTGAGATTACCGCGGTCGTTAGACATGTTTGAAAAATGTTACGGCTTTTGAGAATGTCTTTGGAGAGTGTATCTTCCTGCCGCGTGAAAAGCCGTAACATTTTTCAAACATGTTTAACTGTTATTAGCTACCTACATCTACTACTATAACCTACAACTAAAAAGTATTTAATCGAAAATCATAAAAACTACATATTTAAGTCACTTATTTATTAGGATAACTAAATGTACAACATATATTAATGGGGTAGTTCTGAAAAGAACTTTTTGAATGCGTTTAGTTACCTACTAAACTAATTATCATCAAGCGACAATTTCTTAAATTCCGCACACGGCTGCTGCGTAAGGAGCCGACTGACTCCCCTCCCGTATCTCTGAGTGACGCCTACAAACTCTAAAACGCATAGTTTGCCAAAGGGAAGTTTTTTATAATTTTTAAAATCATGATATCTTTCGAATGAAATGTCGGAATCGAATAATTCAAAAAGTAATATAAAGGTATTGAAACAGTCTTAAATAATAATTTATTTATTTTGATAAGGATTCATATCTAGGTACAAATAAAGAGCCTTTTCTAGCGGCGGTATTTTAATTTTTATTTTAAAATAAATGCACACTTATTGTGACATAACTATAATAGTTAGATGTATGCTGTCGCGACATTATTTGTAGATAATAATGTGTTCTATAAAATTGTACTACATCATTTTGTTCTATCGTGAATAGTTTTCGCAGCGCACGCGATGTAAGGAACATTCTTGGTAATTTTTTTGCACCTTGGGTTACGTTATCGGAGTTTTGGTAAGGATCCCTAATTTTTTTAAGATAAAACATAGTCTATGTCCCTCGGATAGACAGCAGCTTTCCAACGGTGAAATAATTTTTCAAATCCGTTCAGTAGTTTCCTATCTGCTCATGTATTTGAGCCTATTCGGTTCAAATACACAAACAATCAAACCTTTCCTCTTTATATAATCGTATAGATAGAGTATAGATTAGAGAGCTCCGGTAATAAACGCGTCCGATCGCTGCTAAATTCAAAGTGCTAGAACCGCAGCCTCCGACGCACTATTTATAGGCACGCTCCCACCGCCCCGGCCGGCCGGTACTGCCGCAAACCTACGTCCCGCAATTTTCAAATCTGTAATATCTTCGAAAATATTCATTTAAATTATATGCTGTAAACGGCCATATAAATCTATATTAAATCAACAATGTATTTAAGGTATTTAATTGGATAAAGATTACTGCTGTATTGGTTAAAATCGCCTCGAAAATTAGCCATTATTTGTCGTAAAAAGTTAATGACAATTTTTTTTATTGTGGTATATCCATAAGAGATAGACATATACCATCGCGGAGTTTTCTGTAGACTTTTTCAATGTGTACAATACTTAGTACATTATTTCGATAAATCTCGTAGGATTCAGCCTGCGTTTGCAATGTAAGCGGAAAAAATGTAATTTATTACGACATCACATTGGAAACCTCAAAAATAACAGTATTTCTCCACTATTTAATGGATGTTATTATACATATAAACCTTCCTCTTTAATCACTCTATCTATTAAAAAAAACCGCATGAAAATCCGTTGCGTAGTTTTAAAGATTTAAGCGAACATGGGGATATAGTGACATAGGGACAGAGAAAGCGACTTTGTTTTATACTATGTAGTGATAGTGCAAAAGATTGGGGCCAATGACTTCCAAGTTTTTTAAAAGCATTTGCCGCCGGGACGATCCTGCACTGGCACTTCTACATTGCCACGTATGGAAAACAGGGACATTTTTTATTGCTGCTTTGACCTTCTTTCATTCAGCGCGATGGTACTACCTAGTAAATAGGAAAGGGGACCACAATTTTATTTGGAATCCTTACCACAGCCAGCTTCAACATCGAAAATGGTCACCCATCCAAAACCCGACCGCGCCCATATATCCTATCCATAGATGCACTCCGCATATTAATCGAGTAAGTAGTTCGCAGGTTATGAACCTTTAACCCCATCGGTCACCCCTCACGTAATTTAGAGTGATGTACTCTGCCAATATCCATGGCACATGCAGGTGCAGTTCACTTATTGTTTTGGTATAAATATGTAACCTCCGTTTCTCACTCCTCTGATTTATGTTTGTTGTATTTATTGTATTTGTGTTGTATGAATAAGAACTTCCTTCGCAGCTGATTACACGTCCATATTCCATTGATCTATCGTTTTCATGTTATTATAGTGCATAGTGTATATAAGTGCCTCGTCATAAACTCTCTTTGACGACTTAGGGCCGAGTGCACGAAAGGACAAAAATCAAAGTTAACGTCAACGTATCATTAAATACGTCACTTTGTATGGACAGTGTGGAAGGAACTTTATGCGGTCCACTAAAAGTTGAACATTGATTAACTCAGCCATCTCTTTGTGCAATCGGGGCTTAGCCATAGAAATGAAGGCGTGTGAATCGGTATTCCAGTACCATCAAAGTCCCACTAGAGAAAGACAAAACTTAATTCAAAACCGAACTACATAGAAAAAATCACTTATTTAAGTATTTGGTCTTAAAATGACTCTTGGAATAAAATCGACCCAGTTGCGTTAGGAAATAAGCTCATTTAAGACTAATCGTGCCCAGAGTGCCTACAGACAAAAATTACCCCGCATATAAATAGTCCGCCAGCCTTCCTATATCTTCTTGGCAATCGTTACGCATTTTTGCGACCGATCCGCCCTCGTGCCTGCCACGGGTATAAAAAGGAGGGTTTTTCTGAGCTGCGGTCAGTGAAGCTCGCGCGGCGGGCGGGAGCACACGGCTCGGGCGGGCGGGGATAACTTTTTACGCGGCGGCGGAGTCGCGACTCAACGGGAATCCCCCTAACGGCCGGGCAAAATCGGTAAGTTTCCACCGTTTTGTCATGGGAAACTAATCAGATTGGGGAAAGAAGTTTGTAATAAATAGAAAATATATTGTTATAATAATAATTGTATAGTTGGATATGTGAATTTTGTTACGAATTCGAGCTGTTCAATGATTCGGAATCTATGTCAAACTATAGATCTCCTTCCCTTAATAGGTAGGGTTGCATTAGATGCCAAAATTGACTGTGTATTCCAACCAGTTCAATGCAACCGTGCTTATTGAGGGTATGGAGTTCATATTCAGCAACATAAAAAAATACAAATGAACTTATCAAGGTAATAAACACTTAGAAAACTAGGATTATAAAATCCTTAAACTAGTTAAATTAGTTCTAGAATAAGTATTAAAAATACCTTGTTCCTTAAGTTGCCCCTAGTCTAGAACCATTTGGTTGACAAGAGCTCCTCGCTAAAATAGAGTTTACGTCTTAAATAGATAAATTAAAGAACAAAAAAAAATATTAAATTTGTTAAGAAGGATTTCATTAGGCACATGATCCAGCATATAATGACATTGATTAATCAAGTTTAATGTATATACTTATGAACATGATTTGCAAATACGTAATAAAATCATGCATATCTGTATTTAACGACTACCGTTGATTTTGTAAGTCATCTCGTAGTCAGTTATACATTTTTTAATTTAGAGTACCTATTTTGTATGCACTCTTGTCGGCTTATTCATTTTTGAGACTGTACACTTAGAAATTGTATTGCAGCACCATTACATATCATTTGTTAGTAAAGTTACAAATTGATTCGAACAAATCATTGAAGAAAAATCTTCACGGAAACTTGACTGGCTTGTAGATTTTCGCCTTCCACAGTTTAAATTGACATAAACTCATACGAATACCACTGTCAAACTTATTTTTTTGCAGAATAGTGTAAAGCTAAGAATAAAGTGGAAATACATATTTGCGGCAGATACATAATGCGATGAAATAAAAAAAAAACCATTTGAAAATACATCATTTATCATTTATTTACTACAAATAAAGATGATATTATAATAAAAGCCATCGTCAACTCAAAAACGATGTGGGGCGTATTGAAAGTGTCAAGTTTAATAAATCTAATATCATTTGTATTATTGAGCGTGAAGTTATGTTTACAGGGTTCTTTCTTTAATTAATGTGTCCTTGCTTCACGATCGATACATATAACATTCATTGAAATAAGCCACTTACTTGCTTAGTACGAAAAAAATTATTATAAATTTAAATGTTAATTTCTTTAAAACATGTAATAAGACTCCCACGTCACATACTGATTAAATTAGATTAATAAATAAATTCGACAAGAAATATTACTTGTCTATCGATTATGATTTTCGTCCACACACCAACTCCCGAAGTATTTCCCCCAAAGTACAACCTGCGTTCCTTCAAACGTGGTGTAAAGAAGCTCATGACCGGCTCGCATGGTTTTCGCAAACTTCGAAAGTCCATGGGATTCGTCGGTCACCTTGGTTTAAGCCATTTTTCGTGCTTAGCATAAAAATATACATTTTATAATGCAGACACATACAAAACAAACTTTTCCTAATAAAAAAACCTTTAACATTTTTAAAGAAAGAATAAAGAACCAAAAATAAACAGGAACCCTCAATACGATCGGCATAAAAAAAACCTCACTAAATAAAGGTGACACACATTTTAAGTAATACTAGTATTTCTATTATTTTAGTTTCCTAGAAGTTAATCAACACGCCGCTAAAATTAACTAACCGATTCCAGGAGGCCTTCCTTTGATAATTTTCCTTTTCTCCTCATGCTTTAGCAACTTTTCAGAACTCTGAGCGCCTGCTCTCCAACTTTTATTTTATCGCAATCGAGGGAAGGCATTAGGTCGCGAAAAGGTCATTCCGACAAAACAAACAGAAAATCGACTGAACAATTTGTTAATAGATATTGAGCGCTTCGAGTTTAAGTTTTTTAGAACTTAGCAGATATATTTTAACTTAATATTTACATTATATATAATAGAACATATAGTTAAACCGGGGATAATTTGCACACGTGTTAAATTAATTACTTAGTTAATTATTAAAGTATTACGAAAAAAAAATGCTATGTGGAAATAATCTTCTGCTTTCAGAAAATTCGTGAAAACTCCACCACCACTCTCCCGTTGCCATATCGACCCACCAGCAAAACAATTGGAAATTGAAATTGTAAGTACTCTTTAATTACTATTCGGTAATTTTAACCGCTAACGTGTTTTTTTATTGTTGACTTAAAACTGCTTGCCAAATATCGTTTGAAAAATTGTAAATGTTATGTTTATAGGCTTTCAGGTTTCAGGAAAAAGAAAGAAGGTTATGCTTAAGAACAATGAAGTGTGCAAACCGAAATTGGACACACTTATTAGATCGATATCGGCACCGCTTTCCTCTGCCCTCGTAAAGGGTTTATTTCAGCTAAAAAAAGGGTTCGTTCATACAGCCAACATCTTCCGTACATTAACATGTTCTGCGGTGGAGAAAAGAAATAATTATCAAATCGTATGCCATCGGTATGTTATCATCGCAATATTCAAAGTAACATGGTTCGGAACCCATGTAAAACTGTAGGTCCAATTCTCTACTAGTTGGTAGGGTTAAACCCGCCCGGGTTGCTTCCACCGCATCCGATGAAAAGGTGGTCGAAGTGGCAATGGCAAATTTTCCGTGTTTTCCATCCAGTTCAATGCCGTAGCATGAAGGGAAAGTCCTGGCATGGCATCTATTTTTTTCGGGAATGCGGATCATGACGTTTGGGTGTGGCTATGTCTAGTCACATACAAAATATAACTAAACTAATTTTAAGCAATTCACCGATTCATGAATCAATTAATCAAACCCGGTAAGTTTAGTCTGATCCTGGCCCTATACTTCCTTCCCGGATACATGTGACCATGACCGAAATAGCGTCAGAAGTCCCGGCGGGCCCGGTGCGTGACACTGTCACTTCCTGAATTCCTACCGCCCGCCCGCCCTCGCTTCATCTCCGCTGAGTGTTCCTTCATAATTACATTTTGGGATACGGAATTGGCTTCGCTTTGAAACGGCACCAAGTTTCCCGGAACCGATGCCAAGGTTGCCCCACTTTATGACAAACTTTGTGAACCAATAGAATACACTCCGAACTCATTCATCTGGCGTTAAGGATCTTACGTTTGTAAGCATATCATTTTATGTTAATAAATAATTGATTGTGCTAAAGATGAGCAAGAATGCAACTTTTGTGTAAAAATGTATAAGATACATTTTTATACTTCTAAAACTATAATAGGTCCCTTCGCCACTAGTTAGAATTCCCACGAGCTAAGCAAGCAACTTAGTACAGCTTTATAGCTGTACGAAAGCCGTTTAAAGCTTTCCGTGTATAAGATGTATCGCGAATAAACTCTCAAGATAAATATACTTTTCCGTACATTGAATTTCGTACAACATTCATATAATCGACCGTGAAGCAACGACGCAGTAATTAAAGAAAGAGCCGTGTAAAAAGAACTACTTTATATTTATGCTGCGAGATTGGACCCGAACCAGCAAAACATAAAATTCTCCCAATTTCGACACCTGCTGTATACCCGTAATTTTAAATTCTCCTACAGTCCCTCATCCCGTAGTCAATGACTCTTAACTATTTGAGATGTAGGTTTCATAATCGCCGTAGAATTGTAATAAATTTACAAATGGTCATTTTCCAGCTACTTACTGTATGGCAATTAAATCGTCAAAAGTGTTAAAATGTATCTTCTAACCGCTTTATATTTTTATGACGTTCAAAACATTTCTAATTAGGTACACTAAGGTGTTAAAGTACAATATTTTGAAACCTAAAGTTGTAGGCCGCAGACCTTGTTCCAGTCTGTCAGATATGGGTGTAGCGGAGTCTAGGTCTAAATGTAGCTCTCAGCATGATTGATGTAAACGCTGAAACCTGCGGTCGTGGGCGCTGTATTCCTTGAGTATGACGTGCGTGGGAGGCAAAGATGAACGATTCTCGGAAGGGAGCGAGAAAGGCCCTGGGCTGTAGGCTTTTTGTAGGATTTAGGTATGTGTGGAATAAATAGTGCGCAAGGTGACCCTTTCTGAGCTAGATCTCCATACTGATCTTAGATATCTAAGAGATGTTTATAAAAATAAAGGAATACATTATTAATAAATAGTTGCACAACATCTATACTTAGGTTACTTTTCTTGTTGCTAACTGTATATTTTTTTCCCATCATCGGGTTGATTGGAAGAGATTGACATTAGGCGATAAGTCCGCCCTTTTATGTACCATGTATATGGAAGCAATAAAGGAAACTATTATTATTGTTATCTATGAAAATAATAGATAAGGCCTGGTTTTCATCAATTGCTGATTTATTATAAATAGACCCTATTATAAAGGGCTTTTATTACTAAAGTGCTGATTTTCTTTGTATTGATTGAAAGCCGCCAAGAAAGGCCCTTCATATGTAGCCATTAAGGTAATAAGCAGTAGGTGAAAAAGGCCCTAAATGCAACGAGAAAAAAACCTTATTATATGAAATTGCCGTTCATTGATTGCCTATTTTGTACCTAGGTTTTGTTTTAATTGTTTTTTATTGGTATTTAAACTAAAGATAATATTTCGTTAGTTGACTGCTGAGAAATATTATTTGTTCATTTGGAGCGGTTCGTAACTCAGGGGCTCCGGTACTTGCTCTCCATACTAGAGATCATGGGATCGACACTCGACCCTTTCTTGCACCTCTTTCTTCGTTTTCTGAGTTGTATAGATTTCATAGCGAGCTGTTCCATGGTTCGGAATTCATGTAAAACTGTACGTTCCTTTCCCTCCTAAGTGGTAGGCTTTTAAGTTGCCCGTACGAGTTGGTACCATCGCGTTGGATGGAAATATTGTCGAAGCGGCAATTAATAATTGTCCTTTATTTCATCCAGTTAAATGCAACCGTGCTGATAAAAGAAAGGTCCTGGCATGGCACCTAATTCCTTGGGGAACGCGTTAATATTATGACCGTGGTTTCGATATCAACCACTGTAAAATATCGGTACTATTATTAAATAAATTTGATAATAAAACTAACTACTTTTTCGTACTAACCAGCAGTTCTAGTTAGCTAACTAGGTCGTGGTGCATCAGCCATCGTGATTCAATGCGATGGTACCAACTATATCAATTAGTAAGTGGGAACGTGAGACCCGAACCACGAACGGCAAATCCTTTAGTCAGCTTTAACGACATGCACAAGAAGAAATTCAGAGGGAATCATTGTATTATTTTTAAATGCCGTACAGGATATTTTCTTATTAAGCTTACAGTATAGTTCCAATATAGACCACAATTTGATTTCGCTCTGAAGTGTCGAAGTTTCGGAGCTTGAAAACAAACCTTCAAGCGGCCTTCGGAAACTCGTAGCCTTATATATATTATATGCTTGTAGCACCTCGAGCGGGCATTCCCGCGTAGCACTGCTACGAAATTACTTAGCAAGTGATACGGGTGCATCGGGCGTCTGCAAGCTTTTCCGTAGAGGTGCGCTTACGTAGAAACTCTTAATTAATTAATTTCTCTTTATTTGGTTCATTAAGACTATCGTTTATTTATATTTTTATTTTTGTAATTGTATTTATTAATTCGTGATAATTACAATACCCTTAATTTTGATTTAATAATTTATGCAATTGATTTTAAAGTAAAAGAATAATTGATTTTAAAATCGCTTCGTGAGGAGATGTTGATTTTTTACTTATATTTGTGATCGAGCCAATCGTATGCCCTCTACGTGTGATGGCCTTAGGCGATAGAAATCCAGGCAGGTCCTATCCGCAGCTTTTCAATGAGGTGCCGAGGTTCCCGTGACTGCTTTTTCTCAAAAAGTATAACGCTTTCAGTAAAATAAATTAGTTCGTGCACAACTATATAGTAAGTTGTACCTATATTGGTATATTTTTCGAATTTCAAAACAACCGTTAATAGGAGACCGTGTGACTGAGAAACACCAATTCTTCGGGACAGCATACTGTTGTGTGCCCTGACACATACCGCAACTGAAAGTTTGAATATTTCCCGAAAGGCTACAGAGCCGCTACCGGGATGTTGTTAAACTCGCGCTTTTCTGTTAATGGTGCTGCGAAACTAACCGAAAGCTTCTGCTAACTTTTCAACCTGAAAGGCGTTCATACAGATTGTATCTACCAGTATTTAGAGTTTGAGTATGCAATTAATAGTCTTTATTTTAATTACATATTCAAACCTTAAATACTGATTTTAAAGTTTGAATATGTGTGTGTTGTGAATTGTGTGTAGGTATTTACAAAAATGTATGGGGATGACATTTTTTTCTTCAGTCGTACAAAAAAAATTGATCTACCTTTTTTGCTCCAAATATGCCAAGGAACACGTGGTTAAAGTTTGGACCATAACTCCGTTAACACCCTGTATACATACATTATTACTTGTTAAATGGTCAAGAATTAGTTAAAATAAGAAGAAATAATCATTAGCGGTATGCGTACATACTAAGAATCAATAAGAATAAAAAACCCTAGACCTTATACGTTTAAATTAATAACGGAAGTGGATTGCATTTTTTCCCGTGCATATCGTAAGAGTTGATTCGAATTCTACATAATACTAGGTGGTAGGGTTGAAAATTTCAATGCATTATTATCCAGTATAATTTCCACATTAAAGGTATATCCTGGAATGGCACCTTGTTCCTAAAGGGTTTATTGAGCTAATATCATGATATTAAGTTTAATATTAGCAGGCATGCTCAGTTTCATAAAAAATACATTTCAAATTACCATTATACTTCCTATACCACTCAAAAGTTTTTTTGTAAGTTAAGCCTAAGATTTTTCTTGGATTTAACTATTGTAAAATGTAAGAAGAATCGTTTGTTTTGTCTTTTCAAATATTATTTCCAATACATACATGTTCTTCAATTACGAGTGCTACGTGATTAATCTGTTCCAGGTATACGCTTGTATATTTACTTCGCAATTGTTTTACATACACTTAAGTGACATTTATATAGTATTATTTCCAAAATCTTGTATGTATCTTCTGCCAACTCTCGCCTGCATTCTTAATTGTAGGCCCAATCAAAGTTACGAATTTCCATACAAGAATGGACATCGAATAAAATAATAATTAGCAGTAAGTTATTTTCACGCGTATATCAAATTTCTTCTCAAGCCATATAGATTGTACATGTGGTGTAAAAAACCTATCCTAAATAATAAATAAGGCCTCAACACAATCGATCAATTGTGCTATTTTGTACTTGAAAGTTAAGAGAACAACCAGCAGGCACTGCCCGGCACCGATAATAATGAATACCTTCGCCCACTCGATACCGCTACGAGTGAGCTATATACGCCTCTAACAAGCAGGTCACCCGCGACATCGCAGAGACTTTTGTTAAGGCTACGGTCACGGTGCGGGCGATGCACTACTGAAAAACATTTTTTTCCAAAAAAAACCGACTTCAAAGAAAAAGTATTCCTAAACCAATTAATATGCACTAAAAAGGCAGGTTTTTAGATAAATACATAGTTATAGGTGAGATGTGCTTGTGTCGCACGACTTGACGAGGCGAGAGGCGATAGTGGGGTCGCGGCGGGAGGGGAGCTATCTAGATATATAGTGAATACGCTGGGTACACGCCACGCCAGTCAAGAGAACCTTGGCTACCTTGGCTGACACCGCCTCCAAAAATAACAATAATTATAACTATTGCAATTATTTTTTTAATTTTAAGGTTTTCTTTGAAGACGGTTTTGTTTTGTTGAAATTTTTATTTTTTTATTTTTAGTGAATGTGTGAAGCACACGAGCTAATTTGTCTAAATATTGGTAGACTTATTAATAAGTCCATTTGCCACGCACATATTTAATTCAAATTTAAGACTTATATGGTTTTTTCATGGATGCCATTGTCAGAACTAGACCAAATTAGGAACACACGGGAAGCACCAGCTTTCAAATAAAAAAAAATTATTAAATTCGGTCCACCTAGTCAAATGTTCTGAGGTAACAAACATAAAAAAATACAGTCGAATTGAGAACCTCCTCCTTTTTAAGTCGGTTAAAAACGAGGCAATTTCATCGATCAAGAAATAAAGGAGATGTGCCATTTAGCGCGCCTACCATGAGATCCGCTGTCGCCGCGATTTTATAAAACTGCGAACACAACTTAAGCGTTCATACTTGCTCCACGTAAACATAGTCGCAGACGTTTTGGAAGGTTTATCCCAACAACATAAGACTGACTTGTCGATCGCATTTCAGAAACACATTCGCGGGCGGTGGCGATGTTTGGATTGTGTGGCATACGATGCGCGGCCGGTATTCCCATACTTTTATATGGACAAAAACGTCCACACGGCGTATATCCAGGTGGCTCCCACATGTCACTCCTCCTTTAATATATTTTCCGTAAATCCGTGTAGTGACTTGGAGCTCGTTAGATTTTAGAATTGTGAGAAGACACGATCAATTATTTATTGCCGCTTCTACCTTCTTCCATTCAATGCGGTCGGGATTACACCTACCGTCTTGTAAATCAGAAAGCAGATCTACAGTTAAACGTGGGATACAAGTCATGCTCGTCAACCCAAACATGACCAGTCTTGTTAACCTTGATCGAAAGCCAAGACGTGGCACCATTGGGCTTACTACCACTATAGTCTGTTCGCCGAATCGACCTAGTACGGGAAAGATGGCATTGCACATGATTGGATGCAGACACTACGCATAGGCCGCGTTAACATTGCGAGTCATAATTAGTTGATTGATATGCTTCAAATCGTTCAGACGTCTCCGTCCGTCCGGAAGATGTGTATAATGCTCTTACTTAGTGGATGTAGTAGACCCAACACGTCTTTCAAATGGGTAAAAAAAAGGTATGCGAAAGATTTATTATTATAGAAATAATGTTATTTGTATCAGGCATTTATACCCATATGGTGAGTCTCCATACAAAGCTATGAAAAGAAAAAAATATCAACATTTGAGCAATTAAACAATTATACAATTACAATGAAAATAAATTACAATTAATTAAAATTTAAAAGTATTCAAATGTTAAAATTGAAATGTAATAAAATTAAAATAATTTTCTAGTATTTTAGTCGCAATCACTTAGTGCTTAATGAAGAAGATGAAACAATTCTTCGGAATCTTTTGAAATCTTTCAAGTCTTAATTTTACTATGTTAATAGTAACAAAAAATAGTATCAATTAATCTTTAAAATAAGATAAAACCTCTGATTATGTTTGAAAAAGAAAACCGTACTTAAAAACTAATTATTAAAAATCACTAATCAACAGTATGAATGAACAGACCTTATATTGCGTGCACCCCTGGGCGGGGCATCCTGGTCTTCCGACCTTATCATTTGTATGTGAATTTTAGACAGAGAGAGCGCCATACTAGCTCGACTCAGCGAGCAGGGTATAGTATCTAACGTGTCACCGAGGCCGCCGCTTAAAAATTAAACGGACATGCACAGGCCGTTCTGTGTCTAATCAGACCTGGAGTTCGCCCGGCGCCGCCCCAGCACCCCATCCAGCCCCCTCCGCTTGAATAATTCAGACCTGCATCAGAGCCCACCCATTGCACTAGAAATGAAGGCGAGTTTGTCCAGTATTAATGGTCCGTAAGGTATATATGTTCTTCCTACAGACGTATAGTCTTTATCTTCCAATCCTGCAAACTTTATCTAATAACAGGCACCGAGTAACTGCGTCTGCATATTTTTGTTTGGAAAATAAAAATACCGAGTCGAATGAAAGCAAAAGTAAATCCTCGCACAATTTTTTTTACGGCTTGACTCAGGATACATATAGTGCGTATATTGAATTATGTGAAAGATAATGCCTTTACGCAGTCCTTAATATTGAGATCACTCTTGAACCGCCTGGCGTAGGTACCTTTGATCGCAGTCGGTCAACCGAGTAGCTTTCCACTCCAATGACCACTCTACTCCATGGAGATACACTATCACTAGTATGTAAGCCCACGGTATATTTGGGTCGAACACAAATACCAAAATTAGTCCATCACGACAAGAATTACCACAGTACATTGATTGGTTGATTTAATAAAAAAATCGTATACCAGGATATGATAATATAATACTGTGTTTCCACCCAGCAGGTCTATTCCTGGCATTCAGTAATCAGGAATCAGGAATCCTGAGTCTAGAAAACTGCTTTTGTAGCGGTTTTCGAAGCGATTTTCTTGACGAAAATATTCCGGAGCAGAGTTTTTTTAATCAATCAAGGTTTTCCGTAGAAAAACTCGCTTTGAAAATCGCTATAAAAGCGGTTTTCTAGACTCAGGATTCCTGAACACTGAATGCCAAGAATAGACCTGCAGTTCAGTGCATCCGTGCTCATAAAGGAAAGGTCCTGGCATGACACCTAATTCCTTCGGGAATGTAGTGTATTGGGCTAATATTATAATAACAGTTGGTGGTATTAGTCATACATACAAAATATTTACAAATAAAACGTAATAAGATACAAATTAATAAATGAATTTATTTAAGGCAGATAAATATTATAACAACGTTAACACTTTATTTATATATTTTTTTCATTTATTTTGGACTCAAATTTCATTTATTTTCTAGTATTTTAGTCGCAATCACTTAGTGCTTAATGAAGAAGATGAAACAATTCTTCGGAATCTTTTGAAATCTTTCAAGTCTTAATTTTACTATGTTAATAGTAACAAAAAATAGTATCAATTAATCTTTAAAATAAGATAAAACCTCTGATTATGTTTGAAAAAGAAAACCGTACTTAAAAACTAATTATTAAAAATCACTAATCAACAGTATGAATGAACAGACCTTATATTGCGTGCACCCCTGGGCGGGGCATCCTGGTCTTCCGACCTTATCATTTGTATGTGAATTTTAGACAGAGAGAGCGCCATACTAGCTCGACTCAGCGAGCAGGGTATAGTATCTAACGTGTCACCGAGGCCGCCGCTTAAAAATTAAACGGACATGCACAGGCCGTTCTGTGTCTAATCAGACCTGGAGTTCGCCCGGCGCCGCCCCAGCACCCCATCCAGCCCCCTCCGCTTGAATAATTCAGACCTGCATCAGAGCCCACCCATTGCACTAGAAATGAAGGCGAGTTTGTCCAGTATTAATGGTCCGTAAGGTATATATGTTCTTCCTACAGACGTATAGTCTTTATCTTCCAATCCTGCAAACTTTATCTAATAACAGGCACCGAGTAACTGCGTCTGCATATTTTTGTTTGGAAAATAAAAATACCGAGTCGAATGAAAGCAAAAGTAAATCCTCGCACAATTTTTTTTACGGCTTGACTCAGGATACATATAGTGCGTATATTGAATTATGTGAAAGATAATGCCTTTACGCAGTCCTTAATATTGAGATCACTCTTGAACCGCCTGGCGTAGGTACCTTTGATCGCAGTCGGTCAACCGAGTAGCTTTCCACTCCAATGACCACTCTACTCCATGGAGATACACTATCACTAGTATGTAAGCCCACGGTATATTTGGGTCGAACACAAATACCAAAATTAGTCCATCACGACAAGAATTACCACAGTACATTGATTGGTTGATTTAATAAAAAAATCGTATACCAGGATATGATAATATAATACTGTGTTTCCACCCAGCAGGTCTATTCCTGGCATTCAGTAATCAGGAATCAGGAATCCTGAGTCTAGAAAACTGCTTTTGTAGCGGTTTTCGAAGCGATTTTCTTGACGAAAATATTCCGGAGCAGAGTTTTTTTAATCAATCAAGGTTTTCCGTAGAAAAACTCGCTTTGAAAATCGCTATAAAAGCGGTTTTCTAGACTCAGGATTCCTGAACACTGAATGCCAAGAATAGACCTGCAGTTCAGTGCATCCGTGCTCATAAAGGAAAGGTCCTGGCATGACACCTAATTCCTTCGGGAATGTAGTGTATTGGGCTAATATTATAATAACAGTTGGTGGTATTAGTCATACATACAAAATATTTACAAATAAAACGTAATAAGATACAAATTAATAAATGAATTTATTTAAGGCAGATAAATATTATAACAACGTTAACACTTTATTTATATATTTTTTTCATTTATTTTGGACTCAAACAGCCACACATACAAATTATCAAATAAAATCAATCAATCTTAGACCTATCGATCCGACAAAATGAACTAAATAACAAAATAATAATAATAATAATCACTGTTTTATTATTATTATTATTCACAGTATATATTTATTATCAAATCATATTATCATTATTATAATTTTTACGCAGACAGTTCAGCACATACATAGCTAGCATACTGATACATATCAATCAAACAATCATGAATGAACTAACTAACGAAAGTTAGTTACTAATAAACATCGTAATCAAAAAATAAATAAAAATAAAATGTCTACGTCATTTCATTCAACAGAAACACCCAGAAAGTATCAGAAAACAATTTAAGAACCGTTTGGACGCTTATCTAAATAAATACATTTTTAAAATAAGTAACTAAGTGAACAGAAACCGATTAAGTGAAACAAAAAATAAAGTCTGTTTATACATCAATGGACTATGTACTCGATTTATACACACCAGCCTAGGCTGCCTGTCTAATATTAAATAAATAAAGTCACCTACATACTTTATTTATTTATTTAACCATTAAATAAAAAAACATTAAATTTTGACTTAGATTATTTTATTTCTATAACACGGAATGAGAAGATTTTTCAATTCAAATGTCCTTGGTTTCAATTGCTGAATCAACGCATGTTACATACACGGAATAATTACCATTTAGTTTAAGAAAAGATTACGTCTGATTGATAAATATTGTATTGAACATATTCGGGAGAAGATATTTTTTATAATCAGTATAATAATAATATAATAATTATTTCAGTATATATATATATATATCGACTCAAGAATGATAATTACGTACTTCCGGAGAACTTCCGAAAACAAAAGAAATTGAATTAAATAGTTGAAAATCTTGCTAGATATAAACAATATTCTCTTTCTCAAAGAGAGAGCTGCAAGTATTCCTCTCAAAAGCATTTCTTTCTCGAAATTAAAATACATAATAATTGATCTGAGAGAATCTTATTCTTAAAATAATACAAATTATTCACAGGAAATCTATAGTATTCAAACAAAATATAAAAATAAATTTATCATAGCAACATATTTTCTAAAAGTGGGCAGGGAAGCATAGCACAACAGCAGCGTTTTGAATGGATAGCCAGTATGGAACAGTGGTTTTCAAATGATAAGTAAACTAATTGGTATTAATATAAAGCATACGTATATAAAGTAAGTATACGTGCATTCAAAATATCGATAATCTCAGAAAAAAAAGGGTCATACATACATTAAATTAATATAAATAAAATAAATTAAACACAAAATTATGTGCACATCTACAATTTGAGCGGTCAAATTTAAAAATATTTTTAATTACACGTTATTTCATTGTCGACTGGTTTTTACATGGGCAAATCCAACTACATAAATTAAATATGGAAATTGTGTGAAAGTGGACAACATTTGTACCTTTTCTGGAAGCTTATGGAATAATTAAGTTATTTCCATAATTTATATGCCAAACTTATGATACTTTTGAGATTAGCGCGGTCGTTAGACATGTTTGAAGTTGCGGATGCCTGCTTGACAATGGGCTGAATGATTGGCTCGAAACGTCGGAGAATGTCTCTCCTGCCGCGTGAAAAGCCGTAACATGTTTCAAACATATATGCCAAACTTTTTTTTTAGTAATCCCCTTTGATTTAAATAAATGTTGTAATTTATTTTCACAACTGTCATTTTGACCCTTTATTTCTGAGATTATGGATATTTTGAACGCATTTATTTTTTTGTAGTAGTCTCTCATTTATCAGTTTTTAGAAAATCGCCGATAAAATGCCCAGAGTGTAGTAGTAATTTTACAATCATCACTTTTTCATAATAACACAGAACATTACTTACTTACAAAACTTAAATAATTCAAAACTATTGATTTAGACCTCCATTTCACTGGGCCAAATTTGTTGCAAATTTGCTCTAGAATGACCCCTTAGCAGGAATGTATCGAATTACCAAACATCCTGTATATATAAAGTATACGAAGGAGCGTAATTTTCTGATGCTTACGGACCAACCTTAAATCTAGTAAGTAAGGACGAATTATAACGAACTTAGACGCCCGATTGTATTATTTTTACGAATCACACGCCACTACTAAAAATAATATTTTTCTTTGCAGATGTATCCCCTGAAGAAATTGCTATCGAACGAGAAGAACACGTCTCGTCGCAGCGATCAGCACGGGCGCAGTTTTCTCCACATCATCCAGCATTACAGGATACAAATAGTTTACGCACTCACCTTCCCGATAGTGTCATGCCGGTGACGGGTCCAGAATACCATTCGACAGCTATAATCGTCTCCATCCGGGTTAAATTTGTGAAACGCGCGTGCGCGAGGCTAGACGTGCGCGCGTATCGGCGTGCACGCCCGGGTGCAACTACCGGGGCGTGCGGGGCGACCGCGCGCGCGCAGCACGCTGCCACGTGCGTCCACCGCGCGCACCGCGTGTCCCCGCACACCTCCCTGTCCCGGCGCTGGCGTGACGAAATGGACCATTTGAAATCCTTAAGATAGCATTAGTTAGGGTGAGTTATCAGAATGATAGATTAGGCCTACCTTTAAGTCCTGGCATCGTCGACTAACGAGGTCCATCTCTCGCCCGCAGGTGACAAGTTGAACGGGCAGCGGCTCATAGAGTTCACGCTGGCCCGCGAGAGCGCGCTTGAGGAGCTCGCCGTCGTGTCGGCCACGCTGTACGTGCGCGCCGAGGTAGCGCCGCGCGCGCCGCGCCACCAGCGTTTCACGCTGTGGGCGTTCGACGTAGCCGCCAACGCGTCCGCTCCCGGCGAGCTCGCCGGCGCCGCGCGCCGCGACCCCGCCGCCGAGTGGCAGCGGCTCGACGTGACGGCGGCGGCGCGCCGCTGGCTGCGCGGCGGCGGCGCGCACCTGCGCCTGCTGCTCGACTGCAGCGGGTGCGGCGGGCGCGTGCGCCTGCGGCTCGGCGGGGGCGAGGGCGCGCGGCCGATGCTCAAGCTGCGCGTGGCGGCGGCGGCGCGGAAGCGCGTGCGGCGCACGGCGCTCGAGTGCGAGGGCGCGCCGCGCGGCCACTGCTGCCGGGAGAGCTTCTACGTGAGCTTCCGCAAGCTCGGCTGGGACGACTGGATCGTCGCGCCGGACGGCTACTACGCGAACTACTGCCGGGGCGCGTGCGCGCGCACGCCGGACACCTTCCTCAACTACTACACGCACGTGCTCGAGGAGGCGCGGCGCGTGCAGCGGCTGGCGGGGCTCGCGCCCTGCTGCGCGCCGCTCCGCTTCTCCGCCGTGTCGCTCATCTACTTCGGACCGGACTCGTCCATCATCAAGCGGGACCTGCCCAAGATGGTGGTGGACGAGTGCGGCTGCCCGTAGCCCCTCCGGCCCGCCCGCTGTACATACCCGCCCCGCTGTCGCGCCGCTCGCCGCCCGCCGCCGCCGCCGCCGCCGCTCCGCCACCGCCGCGCCGCTCTCGACGCGGCCGTCCGCTTCCGCTGTCCAAATTGATTTTTCCAAATCGATTACAAATAATATTCTCAACTTGTGTAATGTTTTGTTCCTCGCGTTCGAATGACTCTATAACCTAAATCTAACATGTAATGAAATGATTTAATATGCTGGCTTTATTTCACCGTTTTGGTGATGCTTGTAATTATTGTAAACTGTATTATACTATTATCTAATAATTATAATAAATAAACTTTTTCATAATTATTTTCTTTGTGTTTACATTCTATCGATAGCCTCGATTTTAATGTCAAATGCAGTGCTGTTATCGTTATGAAAAAAATGTTTAGGGTTTTTTTTATGCAACCCGACATGGATGGCTAATTCCATAAAATACCGTTATGATATTGGCCCAATACACTAATGCGATGGTACCAACCAGGGCGGGCTGAAGAGGACCTACAGTTTTACATGGATTCCGAACCATGGACCAGCTCGCATTCGTGACGAAATGCACTTATCTAACTCAGAAAGAGAATTTTATTTTATTTTACTTTATTCGCTTATAAAACAGTAATTACACATACATATAACATACATATAACGGAAGAAAGCATAAACCAATAAATCTTCGACAAAGAATTTAAACTTAGTAATAGTAAACTTAAATAATCTCTAACGCTAATCCTACCTACTACATCTACTGGTTATGTTACCTATTCGAAAGTATAAAATATAATGTAATGAAAGTGGTCCATAATCGGGGCGAGGATTTGAACCCAGACCTCTGGTACGCCAGGCAAGTGGAGTGAAGAAGCACTTGGTTCGCGCACCATATTTCGTGCTGTATGCAACAGCTGCTGTATATAAACAAAAAGCAATGTTCTTTTCCAGTATATTGTAAACGATTATTATAAGGAAGTTCCTGGCCCGGAACCTAGTTAGCTTGGTATGATATGCCATCACATTTCATAAAAATCGGCCAAGTGCGAGTCGGACTCGCACATAAAGGGTTCCGTACCATCATACAAGACTTAACATAAAAAGTTTTTCGTTATTATTTATTATGCAGAAATGCTGAAACCCGTGTCACATACAAGGCCCACATGTATGTAGGAGGTACGCTTAGGAACGTGACTGGCTTACCGCCTGAGGGCACCGGCTATTACTAGTTACACGTTTACGTTCCCTTTAAAGTAAATAAGCACAAAACTAATCTTGGTAAAAATTCGCCACTTACTAGAATTTGTAGTACTTTCAATAAGACATATAAATCGAACTATATTGATTATTCCTCGACGATTATAAATTTAAAAAAAACAATAAGAAAACTGCCCGAATAATATTTATCAACATCAAGTTTTTTTTTTTTGTATTTTATTTTATTTATTTTCTCTAAAATTCTTTGATAATATCTGCTTTGTGATTGATTGTTTGGTTTGAATTTGAATGTACTTATTTTTATATTCACTGTTATTCCTTTTCTTACTTTTACGTTGTGGTTATATGATTGTTTTTATTTTTTATTTTTTTGTTTTTTGGTTATAATTGTTTTATTTCTTTTGTAAGTTAGCAATTCATTTGTACATGTTGTGTTTGTCCTTAATTGTAGATAGTTTTGGTGTGGTTTTTCTTTCTTTTAATATTTGTAAATGTAAGAAACGAATCTATGTGGACGAACCTATAAATAAAAAAAAATAAAAAAAAAAAAAAAATACATACCTATCACCTATCACTAACTCGATTTCGCTAACTTTATCCATACATACGTCTTATTTTTTAACTAACAGGCATTTTAGTGCCTCGGTTGGCTTTAAATGTAAGCATTAATTTTCTAACTGAGAATGTGAAGCCTAACTGAGAAATACGGCTTCGCTCGTCGTAATTCAAATATAAAATTTGAAAGAAAGAAAGAAAATTTGTTCGTTCAAAAAACAACAAAAACTTTAATTAAACTAATAACTGTAGTACAATTGCACATTAAATTATTTAAACAATAATAAAAAACCAAAAATTAAAAATGTTGTAGAAATTAACATAAAAAAAGTTAAAAAGATAAGCATGAGATGTGCAATCTCAAAATTATATCATATTATTGTTGTTATGTGAATGGGTCAGGAGGCTCAGCCAGTAATCGCCTGTGAAGCAGAAAACTTCACAGGTGGCGCTGTTTTTCATCCATAACCCTTTGCTGCTGAGATTCATAAGACCTTACTCGTACTTGTCTGAGCCAAAGTATGTCTTTCGACTGTCAGTTTTGACATAAAATGTATGGACCGAATGTCAAACATGATAAGAATTAAAGTCTACTTGGTGTAAACACTCAAACGATGTTTATCATTTAATAAAATGGAAACAAGCGAGTTTCGATCAAGACTGTGCGAATGTTACACGAGCGACGATACGACACAACGCACCGAGGTCACCACGGTTACATAACGCCTCTATAAAACCTGTGTAAGTCCTGAATTAACATACAACTATGTTATGACACGACACATATTTACGAGCAGCGTAGCTCTTATTAAATACCACGCAAGAGAAAAGGCAGGAGCATTATGTGGCGCTCTGCCATGCCAGGGTCTCAGCCGGGTCGCCACCGCCGTATGGTCATATTGACCATATACAATTATGAGCACGGTTCTACCATCACCGCCGTGCGAATGTGTTACCTAAATGCGTTCGCCATTTCGGTTACCACCAACATTACATGTGAATATGGAGTGTACAATCGTTGGTTAGTATTACAGTAATGTTAATTATAGAACTATCTTCTTTCTTCTTCAGGCGAAAAATACGCTAAAAATAATAATTTGAAAATAATTTGAAGCGGCTCGTAGCCTAGTGGGTTCAATTCCTCGCTCCGACAAGCACCACTTTATTTCTCTTTCTGAGTTCGATAAGTGCATTTCGTCACGAATGAGAGCTGCTCCATGGTTCGGAATCCATGTAAAACTGTGGGTCCCCTTCCCCTACTAGGTGGTAGGGTTTAAGCCCGCCCGGGTAGTTACCATCGCGTTGGATGAAAAGATGGTCGAAGCGGCAATGAAAAATTGTCCGTGTTTTCCATCCAGTTCAATGAAGCCGTGCTCATAAAGGGAAGGTTCTGGCATGGCACCTAATTCCTTCGGGAATGTGGTGTATTGGGCTAATATCATAACAATAGTTGTGTGGTACTAGCCATCCGTGTCAGGTCGCATAAAAAAAAGGACGGATATATTTAAATTTTATAATTATCACCAACCACCAGACATTGTGCACTCCACGCATGTTCATGTTTTCAAAATAGCGATTTCGGGAAGGTTCGTAGATGTCACATCTCCTTTTTTAGGGTTCCGTACCCAAAGGGTGAAAACGGAACCCTATTACTAAGCCTCCGCTGTCCGTCCGTCCCTCCGTCCGTCCGTCCGTCCGTCCATCCGTCCGTCCGTCTGTCCGTCTGTCACAGGGCTGTATCTCAGTAACCGTAACAGGTAGACAGCTGACATTTTCACAGAGTGTGTATTTATATTATTTTGCCGCTATAACAACAAATAGGTAAGATTAAAAAATAATTAAAATTAAAGGGGGCTCCCATACAAAAAACGTGTTTTTTTTTACGATGGTACGGAACCCTTCGTGTGCGAGTCCGACTCGCACTTGGCCGGTTTTTATCTAAGTCGAGGGTCAAGGGGGTCCGATGACTGATCATATTACATGTAGTAGCCGCCCAAGTTCTAATCCGACGAAAAACTTATTAAATTATATCCTAACTAAACTTAACAAATATATCATTTTAGCTCTGCTTCTCGGCCCCTGCCGAGGGCGCTGTGGTTACAATCGCGGGTCATATAATCTTAGTTACACCAGCTTTATGAGTGGTTGTAACAACTTTAAAATTGATATTTTGTCCTACTCAAAATATGTTCTTTGTACCTAATACGGTTCAAAAGCATTAAAATATTCTATGCAGAACTGTTATTTAAAGAAATATAATTTTGGTAGTTTAATCTATTTTGTGCATTTTGTAATGAAGCGGTGAATACAGGGTTAGCAGAACGAAACTGCAGAATTATATCGCCGGCCTGATTTGTAAAGAAGAAGTAGTTGTGCCGGTGAAAAGAACCTTTTGCAACGGAGTAGAATCCCCAGGTGTCCCCAGTTTCCTCGATGCAATGTTTAGTGCGTTAGTACTTATGTTCGGATCAGATTTGGAATGATTTATCGACGTTCGATTTTTTCCATCAAATTAAAGTGTTTCTGGCATGACACCTAATTCCTACGGGAATGCGGTATATTGGGCTAATATCATGACTGTGGGGGTGATATCAGCTACCCACGTCCAATAACATAAAAAACCGGCCAAGTGTGAGTCATACTTGCACACGAAGGGTTCCGTACCATCGTACAAGATTACACACCAAACATTTACATTTCTTGTAATTCTAATTTCTTGTATTAATTATTTTTTTATGCACCTTTACTTTTAATACAATTTTAATTAGTATATAATTTAAATTTGTTGTTATAGCGGCAAAAAAACTACATACTCTGTGAAAATTTGAACTGTCTGCTTATTGCGGATTAATGAGATAAAGCCTTGTGACAGATTGACAGACGAACAGACGGACAGATGTATGGCCGGACGGACAAACAGCGGAGTCCCGTTGGTACAGTTCAGGTACGGAACCCTAAAAAGGTGAAATTAATAAATTCAATTGAGTTTATTTCTAAAGATCGCCCCCAACTTATGACAGCCGAAAGAGCGATAAACTGGCGGGGAGTCTCCCCCGACGGACGGCGCTCTCGGGCGCGGGGCGCCGCGACGACGGCGCCCGTCGTCGCGGCGCCACCGCCGGCGCCGCCCGGTCTGCTGGCGCGGATCGATGGCTGCGTCGCGCGGCCGGCCGGCCCTTCTTCGCGGGGTGGCGGGATGCGTGCTTGCCGCCTTGCACGGTTACCATGGTGAATTAACCCGTCGGTTGAACAGGCAAGTGAGTGATTAACCCGTTTTTTTTTACTGGACACGGATGGCTAATACCAAACTGAACGCCAGATATTAGCCTAACACTCCACATGGGAACTAGGTGCCATGCCAGTTCCTTATATTGCTCGGCTACATTGAACTGGATGGAAAACACGGACGATTTTCATTGCCGCTTCGACCATCGTTCATTCGATGCGATGGTACCAACCCTAGTTAATTAACCCTACCACCTAGTAAGTAAGGAACGGGACCTACAGTTTTACGTAGAATGCTAACAATGACCAGGCTCAACTGTTGAAAATGGTCACCCATCCAGAACCTAACCGCGCTCAGAGGTGCTTCACCAAGATTATCGGATTGCAAACTGAGGCTGACAAAGTATGATAATAAGTAACTTTCAGTTATATGGCATATTTACATACACCATGTAACTTTGTGTTTTTTGTAACTGGAGGTAATGGAAATGGACATTAGTCTAATGTTTAGTTGCATTTCGTACTACGCTAACTGTCAAACTACGCTTTATTCGGCCAAGTGAACTGAAAATTACCAGTTAGCATGGTACAAAATGCAACTAAACAGCAAATTCAATCGCTTACTTGCTAGTTAACCCAGCGAGTTATTTTTTTTTAAGCAACCTGACATGGAATGCTAATATCACACAACTACGGTTATGATATTAGTCCAATACACCACATTCCCGAAGTAATTAGGTGCTGGCATGGTCCTTCCCTTTATGAGCACGGCTGCATTGAACTGGATGGAAAACACGGACGTTTTCGGACGGAAGACGAAAAAAATTCGTGACGAAATGCACTTATCGAGCTCAGAAAGAGAAAGAAAGTGGTGAGTGTCGGGGAGAGGAATTGAACCCAGACCTCTGGTACGCTAGGCCAGTCCCCGCGCCACGAGGCTACGAGCCGCTCAATGGTAGCTCCCCTGGACTAAGCTCATGGTTCGGTAGCTAACTTTAGGGACGAGAAAGAAGCTTTTTGATGTCTTTCATCATCTAAAAGTAAGCGTCGACTTCTCGGTATATTTCATCTAACGGACCAAAATGCTCAGTCAAGACAAATAATTTGACATATATTTTCTTCTTTATCCAAAAAATCTATGATTCGTGCATACGTCGCCGTATCATCTTGCACCATGACAAATGAATTTGTGAAGTTAAAAAAACGTAGATCCTATATATAGTCCCGAACTGGCACCATTTCACTTTCCTGTTCCGAAAAATTAAGAACCAATGAACGATTTTTATCATCACAAAACGCTGTCGAGAGTATGACATGTTTGATTAAAGTATTGGTTTTTTTTTTTCACATGAAAAATTGAATTTTACGCTTACGAAGGATATTTTGAGAAATAACAAAATATTTTATACCATTCATAGTACCTACTTTTTCTTATACAATGCGGACATTTTTAGTTAGAGTTTAATAAACTCGATAGTTCTGAAATAGCCTGCAAATCAGCTGGTATAGTCAAACTCGACGGGGATGGTGCCTCGCTGAGCATAGTCTCGCGACGTTTCCACCCCGGATTTGGCTTTTATGAACACCTGTGGTCTCTCGTTCCCTTAGTCCAATAAGCACTCAACCTAATGACCACTACCTACCAATGTTACATAGACAGTGCAATTAAATCCAGTAAATCAGCACAGTAGTTTTTTTATGTAAGCGCGGTATATGGCGTACGCCACGACCTCTTAATGTGCCCGACGACGCCCATGGGATTTCAAATTTACAGGGGGGCTTCGAGAACAATGCCAACCGGCCAGGTGCTTGAACGACCCCAGGTTGTACTTTGGAGGGTTGTACTCGGAAGGGTGTTCATTCCATTGTTTTCCGACCCGATAGGTGAAGGATAGAAGATCGGTGGTTTCTTGTTTTTAGAATGTAGTCTGTGAATATATGATTTTTTTCGACGTTCCGAGTTGAGCGAAGTTATAAAGGGGACGGAGGTACAGCGATATGCAGCTCCGACGAGCATTATTTATGGTAAAGACGATAGAATACAGAGAGAGAACCTACATCCCTTCGGAGTTGGTGGGTCTCCAAATTCAGGAATACTTCGGGATCATCGACGAGATGCACGACCCGACACTGTATCGAGTCCAGAGTTGCAAAATACCTATCTAAACTAGGTTTTTTTAGGGAGCATCGCGTATATTTTTCGGGATGGATGTTGGCCAGTTCCCTCCACGCGCCAACGGCTGCGCAGAACCAAAACTATTGGTTACTTAGGCTTTGACCCACAATGCCCACCCCACTAGCTATGGCCGGATTATTTTATTGTCGATCGCTTTACTATTTACGACTATCGTGGCCTTAGAAGAATATTATTAGAGTTGCCATGGATTACCTATGTAGGTAACACGAATTCAATAAATTTCCAGACGCAAGGGTACCTAGTAGTCTACTTTATCAAGGATATTCCAGCAGAAAAGAAAGAGCCACCCGTGAACTGGATCTGCGCGTGCGCATGTTGACATACCATTTCTCATATTCTGTATTGACATGCGCACGAGACGCGTGCATGCGGCACGCGTCGATGTATATACCTAGCTAAAAATAGGTACAGTACAACCAGTTTGATTGGTCGTTGATTTAATGGAGTCCAGTCAGTCGCGAACAGTCGCAGCGCGCGGTCGTCTCGCAGTCGTCGCGCGTGCCGATCGAGAATGTAAACGGGCGACTATAAACTTTGCTCAGAGCGATTAGATAGTGCAATTATGGAGTGTTATACGTCAGACAGCGGAGACAGCGATAGTAGGGAGCTAAAAACTCTCGATTTATCAAATCGCACGCTCGATACGCGAGCCGCCGGGGACGAATTCAGCTGTATAATCCACGAGAAACAGTGCGCCGAGAGATACGAGATAGTTCACCTCGACCACAACAGAATTGTGACTTTGCCCAGTCTAGACAGCTTCATCAATCTGAGGGTTCTTGACGTCAGCTACAATCGACTGACGAGTCTGCCGGATGCCCTTGAGAGGTGCCCACTGACGCACCTCATTGCGAAAAATAACAACCTCAAGAATGATTCCCTTCCGAAGTGCTTCACTGCGGAGAATAGCTGTTTAAAAGAGCTGAACCTCAGCGGCAATCTGTTCAACTTCTTCCCGAAACAGATATTGGAGTTGACCTCACTAAAGTTTTTGTATTTAGCCGGTAACCAAATCGTCAATGTGCCAAAGGATATTTGGAAGCTCAGCGGGTGGGTTGATTTTCATTTCGTGCTAATTCCTTAAATTTTCCGCATTGATGGAGAAAGGGTACGTTCCTTCCAATTTCATTGTAAGGAAATCTGTCATTTCGTCTTTTTAAATTTAGCGCAAATACTCGTACAATGTTTTGAATCATTTATCACGACATTTTTCGCCGCCCTCATAGGGCTGCCGGCAACCATGAAAGAACTGAAGAATGTTTGAAGGTACTGTTTGTATGTGAAGGTTTTTCTGAGGTTTAATTCAACCCCCATCCCCAGTATTATTTATCCCCTTATTAAACAATACTGTTGCAGGAAATTCTTATTCCTGGTTGCAATTACGACCTTATATTATTTTTTTGCTTTCAGTCACACGTTTTAAATTAGTATGTTTTATTAAATTTATCTCATTTAAGCGATTCGTACCTTGGGGTCGCAGGGACTTGATGATTATGCCAGAGGACGTGGGTTCAATACCCGCCCCGTTAATGCACGACTTCATTCTCATTCGAGTTGGATGAGTGAATTTCCCCACGAATGCAAGTTCTTCAATGTTCCTTCCAATGTTCTTCAAGGTTAAGCAAAGGCCAGGCATGGCACCCAATTCCTTCGGGAATGCGGTGTGATGGGTTAAAATCACGATTACAGGTATGGTAGCCATTCATGTCCACTAAAATAAATCATCCCTTTTATATCTAACGTCATACGTAACTTAATACCTATTTAATTGAAAAGGAGGATATTTAGCATATTTAGAAAAAAAAACTATGTTAATACATCTATCTACATCAAAGATCTCTAGAACCTGGATCTTCCTATTGAATTAAGACCAAATACAATTGAACCATTTCAAACGCCAAAGTTGACCGTGCATTGTTACATTACTAGTTGCCCCGAAAATAACAAAACATAGTTAAACTTTTATCACCCCCACTTGACTGTCAACAATCTTCAAATGTTTTTCAGAGGTTTCCGCTCTCTATTGCGTGCTATTAAACTCTTCTGTGTGCAAACCCTTTTTTTAACCGACTTCAAAAAAGGAGGAGGTTATCAATTCGTCGGAATCTTTTTTTTTTTTTTTTTTTTTTTATGTATGTTCACCGATTACTCGAAGACCCCTGGACCGATTTGAAAAATTCTTTTTTTGTTCGAAAGGGTATACTTTCTAGTTGGTCCCATTTTTTTTTTATCAAAATCGGTTCAGTAGTTTGGTACTTAACTATACCAACATCGAATTTCTTAACCCCGCGAACCCAGAAATGTGATTTTTTAGTTACAGTAGCTTTCTTTTCGGGTGAGATTGCACAGTATGAGAGGTTTTTTTTTACTTCAACTGTTGGGGGTATTCAAGGTGGTAAAAGAGGGCAAATTGTACACATTTCTATCTCTAGAGCCGCTGAACCCAGAAATTTCAGAGTATGTTTGTTTTAGATGGGAATGCTTAAGAAGAAAATATTTTTGGAAATTATACTATTAGGGGGGTAAAACAGGTCAAAATGAACACATTTAGGCGAAAACCACTCATGTTGAGATCTCTGAAACCAATTATCCTCGAAACTTAAAATTTTCAGTGACTTCTTGTTAAGACGAAAAGGCTCGCTCACAACGGATTTTACAAAATTCAACTGTTAAGGGGGGATAAACGAGGCCGATATGTACACATTTTCATACAACTTAAACTTACGCAAGAAACAGACTATCCGGAACGATGTAAGGATGAGAAATTCAGAAGCTCAGCGGTTCCGGTCATTCGTTGTTTTGTCTTTTTAGGGTTCCGTTCCCAAAGGACACCAACGGAACCTTATTACTAAGCTTCCGCTATCCGTCCGTCCGTCCGTCTGTCACAGCACTCTATCTCACGTGATCTCATCGTATCAATTATCGTACGTATCAACCGTAAACTCATGAATCCAGATAGTTACCGGTCTACCTTTCGTCAGAAATGAGATTTCTTAATGGTTTCATTTCTGCTAATGCTCGTTCATTGTATTGCATTGTATTGTATATGTATGTATATCTTCTTTCCACTTTGTATGTGAAGTTGAGCAGGAGGGCTCGCCCACCTTGAGTCAAAAGTTACGCCACCACTAAAAAGCAAAAAATAAAATATTTTTAAATAAAAAAAGGACCGCCTTCAAAAAAACCGGAACTAAAAAGCAAAAAATAATTGGTTACTTTTAATTAATGTACGAAAAGCTATTTTAATTCTAACTAATTATGTACAATTTCTTAATTTTTAATCATCTTTTGAAGTCGGTGCCTTGGGTAGACGTTCTTTAAGGGCTGCAAGTAGTTAGATTAATATCACCTATGGCTAAGAAAGAAATATAAGTAGGTAGCTACTTACATTTACCTACTTGAATAAAACACAAAAACAAAAATTAAATAAACAAACAGGTCGGAAAAACGTATGAAAGTAGGAATTTAGGCAAGTACTTTGTAATTTAAATATGCCTTATACTTAAACTAAATACCTAACACAGTAAAAACAAAATATTTACAAGAAAACCCTACGAATAAACCAATATAAAAACAATGACCACTTATATGATAAAGATTTAGGTAGGTGTAGCTTGTACTTTTTATTCTACCTAAATACCTACACAACACAAAACAAAAAAAAACAAATATAAAAAAGAACAGAAAACAATAGTTAGCGACTTTGAGGTGTCTGCTCTCAACTACGTGTCAAAACGTGTGTGCGGTTAGTACATATCTCACCAATTTCGGCAGAAATCGTCTCGTTCAGACAACGATGTTGCAGGGAAGTACCAATCAACAAAGAGCAGCGAATTAACGTACTCCTTTACCAGTGCGCGCCTTTATAAAGCCGAAAGTACTAATAATCGTTGAAACCCAATTTCAGTACGCTGCGCTGTATCGATATCAGCTTGCACGTAAACCAACGCTAAGGGCATCTCCAGTTATGTCTGTGGACCAATCATTGCTGACTCAGGTTGTTTACGCTCTCGTAGACTTCGGGTGTGTTCGGCTGAAATAGTGTCTGTTCGGTCAGCAGCGTGCGAAGCGAACTCTACCCAAGGCACCGACTTCAAAAGATGATTAAAAATTAAGAAATTGTACATAATTAGTTAGAATTAAAATAGCTTTTCGTACATTAATTAAAAGTAACCAATTATTTTTTGCTTTTTAGTTCCGGTTTTTTTGAAGGCGGTCCTTTTTTTATTTAAAAATATTTTTTAACCGACTTCAAAAAAGGAGGAGGTTATCAATTCGTCGGAATCTTTTTTTTTTTTTATGTATGTTCACCGATTACTCGAAGACCCCTGGACCGATTTGGAAAATTCTTTTTTTGTTCGAAAGGGTATACTTTCTAGTTGGTCCCATTTTTTTAAAATTAAAATCGGTTCAGTAGTTTGGTACTTAACAATAACAAACATCGGATTTCTTAACCCTGCGAACCCAGAAATGTGATTTTTTAGTTACAGTAGCTTTCTTTTCGAGTGAGATTGCTCAGTATGAGAGTTTTTTTTTTCTTTAACTGTTGGGGGTATTCAAGGGGGGTAAAAGAGGGCAAATTGTACACATTTCTATCTCTAGAGCCGCTGAACCCAGAAATGTCAGAGTATGTTTTGTTTTAGATGGGAATGCTTAAGAAGAAAATCTTTTTGGAAATTATACTATTAGGGGGGTAAAACAGGTCAAAATGAACACATTTAGGCGAAAACCACTCATGTTGAGATCTCTGAAACCAATTATCCTCGAAACTTAAAATTTTCAGTGACTTCTTGTTAAGATGAAAAGGCTCGCTCATAACGGATTTTACAAAATTCAACTGTTAAGGGGGGATAAACGAGGCCGATATGTACACATTTTCATGCAACTTAAACTTACGCAAGAAACAGACTATCCGGAACGATGGAAGGATGAGAAATTCAGAAGCTCAGCGGTTCCGGTCATTCGTTGTTTTGTCTTTTTAGGGTTCCGTTCCCAAAGGGCACCAACGGAACCCTATTACTAAGCTTCCGCTGTCCGTCCGTCTGTCCGTCAGTCACAGCACTCTATCTCACGTGATCTCATCGTATCAATTATCGTACGTATCAACCGTGAACTCATGAATCCAGATAGTTACCGGTCTACCTTTCGTCAGAAATGAGAAGTCTCAATGGTTTCATTTCTGCTAATGCTCGTTCATTGTATGTATATGTATGTATATCTTCTTTTTACTTTGTATGTGAAGTTGAGCAGGAGGACTCGCCCACCTTGAGTCAAAAGTTACGCCACCACTAAAAAGCAAAAAATAAAATATTTTTAAATAAAAAAAGGACCGCCTTCAAAAAAACCGGAACTAAAAAGCAAAAAATAATTGGTTACTTTTAAATAATGAACGAAAAGCTATTTTTATTCTAACTAATTATGTACAATTTCTTAATTTTTAATCATCTTTTGAAGTCGGTGCCTTGGGTAGACGTTCTTTAAGGGTTGCAAGTAGTTAGATTAATATCACCTATGGCTAAGAAAGAAATATAAGTAGGTAGCTACTTACATTTACCTACTTGAACAAAACACAAAAACAAAAATTAAATAAACAAACAGGTCGGAAAAACGTATGTAAGTAGGTATTTAGGCAAGTACTTTGTAATTTAAATATGCCTTATACTTAAACTAACTACCTAACACAGTAAAAACAAAATATTTACAAGAAAACCCTACGAACAAACCAATATAAAAACAACGACCACTTATATGATAAATATTTAGGTAGGTGTAGATTGTACTTTTTATTTTACCTAAATACCTATATAACCCAAAACAAAAAAATACAAATATAAAATGAACAGAAAACAATAGGTAGCGACTTTAAGGTGTCGCTACCTATTGTTAAACGAGTGTGCGGTTAGTACATATCTCACCAATTTCGGCAGAAATCGTCTCGTTCAGACAACGATGTCGCAGGGAAGTACCAATCAACACAGAGCAGCGAATTAACATACTCCTTCACCAGTGCGCGCCTGTATAAAGCCGAAAGTACTAATAATCGTTGAAACCAAATTTCAGTACGCTGCGCTGTATCGATACCAGCTTGCACGTAAACCAACGCTAAGGGCATCTCCAGTTAGACGAACGGTCGCTTAAAATGCTCTGTGGACCAATCATTGCTGACTCAGGTTGTTTACGCTCTCGTAGACTTCGGGTGTGTTCGGCTGAAATAGTGTCTGTTCGGTCAGCAGCGTGCGAAGCGAACTCTACCCAAGGCACCGACTTCAAAAGATGATTAAAAATTAAGAAATTGTACATAATTAGTTAGAATAAAAATAGCTTTTCGTTCATTATTTAAAAGTAACCAATTATTTTTTGCTTTTTAGTTCCGGTTTTTTTGAAGGCGGTCCTTTTTTTATTTTCTAGATTAAAGAATCTCCTGACGACTAGAATTATTAAAAGTGGCCATGGCGCAATAATATATAGTAACCTTATGCTTATGCTTTTACTTCTGGTACATCGAAATATTTTTTATTCGACGTCTTTTTCTCAAAAAACTGAATTTTACGTGGTCAGTGAATTATAATGAGCCTGGATTCCGCAGATTTGTCAAGTTCCATCTTGTAAATTGTTGCGTTCACAGTTGGCGGCCTCCAGCCGGTCTCCCTTACACTATAGCAGTGGTATTCAGAGTGGGCATTCAAAAATGAACACGCGGATTATCTCCGAACTTACTATACTAAATGCGATCTAGTTTAGAGATTATCCGCGTGTTCCTTTGCGTAATTTTCTACATTTTTCATGATGGAGGTTGCTAGCTACTCGTATGAGAAATTCTCGCGTTCGCTTCATAAGTACAAGGGCTGGTGTGATCGGAGCATTTCGGCTAAGCGACAATTACAGTCACAGAAATTGTGATTGTAGGCGATCTCTCTCTTCTCTTCTACAACTCGAAATGTAGAGTAAGGAAATGTAGAGTAAGGACCGAGTGCACGTAAACACGTCACTTTTTATGGACAGCAAGGAAAAGAGCTGAGTCAACTTTGTGCTGTTCAATAAAAGTAACGTGTTTAAACCTTGATTAACTTGGAAGTCACTTCCTGCCATCGGGTCTGAGAAAAGGATGCACCGGAACTGCACCTGAACAAGCAAATGGAAAAAATCGAGCAGTAAAAATAAATGAATGCATATCAGTTCAGTCATAATTAACTCTAATTAAATACCTACTACACAAATTTGTAAAAGACCCGTGTGCCAAACATAAACCACTTTTAACTTCACCACTTCTTGTAAAAGTTCGATAAGTGTGGTTTATATCTCAGCAAGTTATGTAAAAGATAACTTATTTCCTACAATATCCAGAGAGCCTACAGGCAAACGACAGAACCGCTCCTACCACCTGGATTCCAGACACGACTGCGTGGGACGTTACGTACCCGAAGGGTGAAAGCGGAACCCTATTACTAAGCCTCCGCTGTCCGTCCGTCCGTCCGTCTGTCAGAGGGCTGTATCTCATGAACCGTAATATGTAGGCAGCTGAATTTTTCAGAGATGGTGTATTTATTTTGCCGCTTTAACAACAAATAGGCACAATTAAAAAAAAACTAATAAAATATAAAAACATACAAAAATCGTGTTTTTTTGTGTTAAATCTTGTACGATCGTACGCAAACCTCTGTGTGCGAGTCCAATTCGCACTTGGCCGTTTTTTTTTAGATCTAGTTTATTAAGTATTGTTAGCCTAGGTAGCATCGTGGCGCGACGCCTAGGGATTCAATCCTGAGGTTAAGCAACACTGGACGCGGATAGGTTCGGACCATAGTTAAAAAGGAACTATGGGACATGCTGTCTCCAATTTTAAAAAAACTACAAATCCAAATTAAACGTACATGCCACATGTAAACATAGTTGCAGACGTGTTGGAGGGTTGAGGGTGAGAACTGACTTGATGAACGCTATTTTAGAGCACATTCGCGCGCGGTGGCGATGTTTCGACTGTGTGGCATTCGGCGCGCCGCAGGATTCCCATACATTTATATGGTCATTTTGACCATATGGCGGGGACGCGATATCGGCCGCATGCCACTTCTCCTTCCTTTCTCTTCAGTGGTTTGGACAATTCGACCGTCAAGCATGAATAACGTGGTTTGGATTCTACGTACAACAGTATGACCCGCTTTCACCCTTTGAGTGAAAACGGAACCCTATTACTAAGCCTCCGCTGTCCGTCCGTACGTCCTTCCGTCCGTCTGTCACAGGGCTGTATCTTATGAACGGTAATAGGTAGGCAGCTGAAATGTTCACAGAGTGTGTATTTATTTTGCCGCTATAACAACAAATAGGTTAAATAAAAAAAAAATTATCAAACTTTATTATTTTTGTGACTTTTTAAACTAGGCCTCTGCCAGTCATAGTACATAGGTACCTTGAAACATAAAACCCAACTAAAAAAACCGGCCAAGTGCGAGTCGGATTCGCACACGAAGGGTTCCGTACGATCGTACAGGATTTACAAAAAAAAACAGGTTTTTTTGTATAATGTTACCTATTTGTTGTTATAGCGGCAAAATAAATACATAATCTGTGAAAATTTCAGCTTCCTACCTACCTATTATGGTTCATGAGATACAGCCCTGTGACAGACGGACAGACGGACGGACGGACGGACAGCGGAGGCTTAGTAATAGGGTTCCGTTTTCACCCTTTGGGTACGGAACCCTAAAAATGTTTGATTATTTAGATTTGTTATAGTTATTGTGGACCTAAGTAAATATACCTACCTTTTCGTAATAAGCAGGTACGTCGCTTTTTCCAACAAATGTGATTGTTTATTGTTTATTCATCATCCATAGACAGTACACTGCACTCGGATTTGTCATATTTTATCATTAGCCAGTTCGGCAAATCCAAGCGAAGAAGAACTGGCAAGAAACTACGCTGGTTTTTTTTTTCAACGTCCACTTAGTCTAAGTTTACAAAAGTATAAAGTTCAAACAATTCATGGCATATGCAAGAGTTCATGACAAATATCAGTTTATTTGTAATGACCATGTTGCCAAATTGGAGCTAGCCACCCCCTAAACAGCACCCGTTCACGAGCATCACGGCGGGCATAGGCACCACCTCCCATATTTTAGGGAAAGAGGACACCCGAGCCTGGCGTCGCCGCAAGCAAGGACCTTTAAGCGATGCACTGCTCCAGTGGCAACACAACACTGTGAAACACTTGCACATTAGGTTTTAATACTATGAGTTTTGTCATAAACTACTACTGTCAGCTGATCACATGAGAATAGCATAAATATGTTTCTTTACTTGACATAATATGTTAAAGTAATGACTTTTATGTTATACTTAAACCAATTTAAAAATATTGAAGTCAGGTATATTAAATGATATAAGAGGCTATAGCGGATATGACTAGCCGCCGCCACCCGCAACCTGTTTTGGCACTAGCATCACGGCCGAGTTACTTGCGCTGGGTACGGATTGTGGTAAACACTTGCATGAGACGGGTGGTTTCATCGTTCCCACCAAAGATAATACCCACCAAAGATAATACTAATAATTACTTCATAATAGATGGCCACCTTCACACAAAGTCTTCTCCTTTCGCAGTTGTTTGCCGGCAGCAATAAAACTAATGATACCTCAAGAATATTTACGCCAAATTAAGCTTAGCACTCTGCGCGGAAAGATGAAATTTTTTTTGGCCAACCTAGTCCATCCCTTTTTGAAAGATAAGAATGTTTGAGGTATATCTGTGTACTTTAGGCACTCTTTTACACAGGTCCTAAAAAAATTCAATAAGTCGAGCTTGAAGAATATTGGGGCATTTTTTGTCTAGTTGAGAACTCTACACCCGCAGTCTGTAAATACTGAATAACTTAAACTCGTAATGGCGTGAAGCCTAATCGGTCCAAAACAAAACACCTACTCACCAATAATGCTTGTCTATGAAAGGTATTGCAATATGATAATGCACTCTCTAAGGTAAATCTGGGAGTTCATATACCCTGTATAATAATAGGGTTCGGAAACATTGCTGTTTTCGTTCATAGGTTGCCAAACAAGGTATACACTGGACTTGGATTTTTTTAGTTTATCCGTTGTAACTCTCACCGAGTTTGTAGATGCCTGTTCAAAAACCTTTTTTACTCGGCTTATATTTCTTCATGTAGATACTAGACTAAGTCTTCACGGAATCTTTTTAAAATCGGCCTCTTCCGTTTCTTTGTGACGTTTTATTATTCGGTACATACTAATTCTTCTTGCGCCCTCTTCAATAATATGACGCTCTATCTCATATTTCTCATGAATCAAATAGTATTGAATAACTATCTTTGAAAACAATTTTTGTTCGGCTCCATTAATTTAAAAAAAATGCAAGACTGTTTTTAAACCGGCCTATTTTGACAGATTAGTTAAGTATGGTTACCATGACAATTATTTATTTTATCTGTGAAAACTTTTTCTGTGGCCACTTTGATTTTGATTAAAGTCTCTTTACTTCTGGGACTTCCTTTATGACCCGACCTATTATATAAACCTATGCCGCCGTGGCCCTTTTGAAAGCTCACAAGAAAAGAGTCGTAAACTGGCTCGCTGAAATTCCTAAAATCAATTGCCAATGCCGCTTCTTTGAAATAATATATCAAACAATAGGCTGGCACGCCGTCGACACTCCTCGTCTGTGTGAGATTCACCGTCGGCGCAGCGGCGGAGCGCGGCGCGCTACGAAACATCGCGAGGGTTATCACTCGACACAATGGGGATATTAAAATAAACCAGACTGTACGAAATGATTATTATTTATTGTATGTTCTTTTTTCAACACATGTTTACATCATCATTCGTTTAACTTTTAACAATAAACTTTTTATACATGGCTCACATTATAAGAACATAAACATAATTTTTAAGCTATGTTAAAGTACATTAGTCATATAAATGATGGATCAAATATTAGGAACATTCAGGGGCTTATAATTCCGCTTTTTCATCTTAAAAGCTTTATCTTTACAGCTTATAAGTTTCCCCCATTACTTAAAATGAAGAAAAAAAACACACACACACACACAACCACTCCAAAAAATCACGACGTTGGTCGACTTTGCACGTTGTAATAATAAATGACTCGGAGAGTACCAAACTAACGCGAGGTTGCACAGTCAGTGACAACCTTTGAACGCAGTATTCCTGGGAAGATGCGGACTCGCCCCGCGCACTCCGCGCACCCCCGCACCACGCACACATAGCCGATAGCACACGCATAGAAATACATTCATAAGTTTCGCTTCTGTTACGTTAGTTATTTATTCGGTGCTGTTGGTCACACTACCATATAAATTACTGCCGAAATGCAGGTGCTCATAATTAGTAGGAACACCTGCATTTAGACCATAACAATTTTATAATGACTTAGAGCTTTTCACCAAGCAAGTTTATACGAAATAAATATAATATTTGTAAATAAAAAATATGTTGAATAAAATAATACGTAAGGTATATTATGAATTAAATTGAAAATTGTACTTATTATATTTTACAGACGGATGGGTTCGTAACTAATAACAAAAAATACAAGTAACTTCAAGAATAAATAAAGATGTAAATATGTATGGAAATATAGACTAAATATTCTTTTATGAAAACACATCTCTTAATATTAATTTAATGTGGCACTCAACTATTTAAATAGCTTGTCTCAGCGCGCTCGTCATAGCATAACATGTGTTAACCCTGAACAGCCGCACAATTTGGCGCTGCTAAGTGAATGTCATGTTTCGGGGCAGCGCGATAAGCTTAATTTGGTGTAAACATTCTCGAGGTACCTGGAGTTTTATTGCTGCCGGCACAAACAACTGCGAAAGGCTTGCACTTCGTACGGAGATGGCCATCTATTACGAAGTAATTATTAGTATTATCTTTGCTAGTAAGCTCTGAATTCAATCAGATGCCGACCAATGTGTTACATGAGACTTCAGTTAAGGTATTTTTGATCGTCATTGAAATCCTTATGATTTTCAGATCCTTAGGATGTTTTTGTTATTGCAGCAGCATTGTACGAATTTGTGTTTATGTAAAATACATTAACAACAAGGTGGGTACACACATATTACAAAGTAGCTACATATTTCTTTTATATTAGTATACCTGTTGTATGCCATAAAATATCACGAACTGAAGTTCGAACTAACAAACAATATATTTTACTGCCGTAAAAACGCGTATCATCGAGTCCTGCAACACATTTCCTGAAATCAACCGCTCGACTTGTATTGTTCACTGTTTACAACCTTTAGGTGCATACATTTTTACATCAAACATTTCCTTGAGTTGTTGTTTCGTTTTCAAAAAGAATCTGTGCAATATATCTACTAGTCCGTTACGTTTTTATAGTCGTATTCAGAGTGAACTGTCAAATTTTAGTAGGCAGACTAGCACTGGACTAACCATACAAAATGCTATTTAGTTCGGCGATAATCGGTGTATTATAGGTAGTCCGCCAACTCTGATTACTACTGTTAGGGTAGTGGCGCGGGGACTAGACTAGAGGCCTGGGTTCAGATCCTGGCCCGTTCATGCACTACTTTCTTTCTCATTCTGAGTTATATAAGTGCATTTTGGTTACGAATGTGAGCTGGTCCATAGTTCGGAATCCATGTGAAACTGTAGGTCCCTTTCCCCTACTAGGTGGTAGGGTTTAAGCCCGCCCGGGTATCATAACGGTAGTTTTGTGGTATGGCAGGCTGCATAAAAAACGACAGCACTTTCAGTACAATCTGTCAAATGCATACAATATTTCAAAATCAAGTCTAAAGTCAAAATCTTTTTCAGATGAGCAAAAGTTATGTTTTTGGTGTGTAAACCCCACTTTGTAACGTAAATTAATATATATGTTTCACGCTTATTCTCTAGATAAATATGTTATCTAATACTACAAAAAAGAAAAGTGACTGCCAAGCAATTACCTAAATTAGAGGTGGTAGGGAACAGAAAGAATGTTTTTTAAAACTATATAAGGTATTGGCCACAGGCCTCATAAAATATTTAAAATACATATTTATAAGTTAGCCGTTAAGAAAATTCTATTATATATAGATTTTTTTTAATTTTAATTATGATTATTGTATTTTGTTAACTTCATTTTGCTAAAATAAAATTTGCCAATTAATGTTTGTTTGAATATGTAGGTTGGCCCAAGCGTATAACTAGAGTTTCTTAGATCTATGTAAAATAATACAAGTTTCTTATTCTTATGCAGATCATTCTTTCGATGCACCTTCAAATGTTTTATTTGTCTCAAATATAAAAATAACACTACCTACATATGATTTTGTCAATTAAACTTTGATGAAATGTGTATGAACTGCGTTCATTTTTATTTCAGGCAAGTTTAAAATTAAGAGGTGCTTAATATTGCCTCCAATATCACCCCTGCTGTCGCGTGTGAATTTAAAAGAGCAACCCGTATAGTATACATAATATTTTATATTAATTTTTAAAATGACCTCAAGATGATATTTATTTCCATTAAGTACAGATAATATTGTTTAATATGTGTTTAATATTGTTTTATTCAACCTAACATTAAAAAAACTGATAAAACATAAAAAGCAGTATTGATAAATAAAACTCTACAATCGGTACATAATCACGAACCGATCGTGATTTGAATAAAATTCCAACCGCATTAAGTGTAATACAAAATTTATCAGATCTGAATTAATTCGCCACCTCTGAAATATTTAAACCACTCTGGCGCGTCGAACGACTATAGCGCGTCGTAAATGATCTTGCCGGACCTAGCGACATCGTGAGAATGAAAGCTATTGGATGATTTCTGACTAGCCGTGGCCCGCCCAATTTTTTCAGAACACCAATAGCCGATTTTACGCTGGACTCAGTTGGAGCCTTAAAGCGATGCACTACTTCAGTGGCAACATGAAAAAGTAGTGAAAACTTTGCACGATTTAGTTTTAATACTATTACCTCTGTGACATCTAAACCAAGAGTCAAAATACAAAATACATTATTATTCTTACAGCTAAAAAAAACATATAATATTAACCCTTTAAATGCTACTACCTACAGAAAAAATACAGAATACAATGGTTTGAGAGCAACCTGTGTAATAATATACGAATAAGATCCCTGTAAGAGATTCTGACCAACACCTACAATTAAATAATGCTTTAATACATACACCCCTGTTTTCACCACCTCCAGTTACCTGACAAACGATAGTTAGCTTTCGGCTACATTGCATATTTGATGTAACCGAACGATAACTTTGGGATTTTTGTAGCTGGAGGTGGTGGAACCGTGCGACATTCGGGTGTACAGAGCCGTCATTGTTGATACGAAATTGTATCAACTCAATATTATTATTTCGATATGTATATATGTGTAACCGACCGTGAAGCAAAGACACATTAATGAAAGAAAGAGCCCAGTAAAAAGACCAATTTTACGAGTAATGCTGGACGCAAACCAGCAAAACATACCATGCGCGGATATTGCGTCTACCAATTTCGCCACCTGATATATACCCATAAATGGGAATTCTCCTACAGTCCCTACTACCGTTATCGATGCCTCCTACTAACACAAATTTATAGATTTACTAGCAGCCCGTCCCGGCTTTGGAAGGGGACAATATAATTAAAAAATATATTATTGTGACACAATGATACATAAATAAACCCTTTTTACGCAGAGTTCCTACATAGAAACATTTGAAATTAAAAAAAAACTTAGATTTTATTATTAGATATTAGAGAGCTCCGATAATAAACGCGTCCGATCGCTGCTAAATTCAAAGTGCTATATAGCTTTATAAAGGGAGAACCGCGGCCTCCGACGCGCTATTTACAGGCACGCTCCGGCCGGCCGGTACCGCCGCAAACGCCACGTCCCGCAATTTTTAAATCTGTAATATCTTCGAAAATATTAATTTAATCATATGCTGTAAAGGGCCATATAAATCTATTTTAAATCAACAATTTTTTTAAGGTATTTAATTGGATAAGGATTAACGCTTCGAAAATAAGCCATTATTTGTCGTAAAAAGTAAATTACAAAACAATGTTATTGTGGGATACAGTAGTACATTATTTTGATAAATCTCATAGGGTCCAGCCTGCGTTTGCAATGTAAGCGGAAAAAATGTAATTATTTACGACATCGCAATAGAAACCTCAAAAATAACAGTATTTCTCCACTATTTAATGGATGTTATTATACATTTAAACCTTCCTCTTCAATCACTATCCGTTGCGTAGTTTTAAAGATTTAAGCATACATAGGGATATAGGGACAGAGAAAGCGACTTTGTTTTATACTATGTAGTGATAGTGATGTTCAAGCTATTAGTAACATTTAATTATGTTTTAAGAATAGCTGCGGTACCCGGCTCCGTTCGGGTTAGTGTCGGCTAAATTATTCCATGGATAAAAAGTAACCCACATGGCTGGTCCAAAATAGGGTCAAACTGGTCCACGACAATGTATCCATCTACCAAATGTAATCAAGAAATAGCATGATTTAATGAGAAACATCCAATAATTCCCATTTAGAGCTTCGTTGACATTTGGGGGCTATTAAAAAAAAGCATTTGCCGCCAAAACCTTTCTGCACTTACACTGCTACATTGCTTACCTAGTAAGCAAGTAACGTATAACGTAGGTAAGTTTTGCGTGGACTCCAACCCACAGCCAGCCTCAAGATCGAAAAGGGTAACCCATCCCGAACCTGACTGTTCCCAGAGATGCTATACGTTGATAAAATACGCATTTAAATCGGGTAAGTGGTTCACAGGTTATAAGAATTTAACACTCACTACTCACCCCTCTGGTAATGAAGCGTTATATTATGTAGCCTATACGTTTTGAGTAGAATCAGGCTAGACGTAGATAAAATCCGCATCTAAAACGAGTAATTGGTTCTCAAGTAATAAGTATTTTATTCCATTGGTCGCACCTCTGGCGATTTACCGTGATGCCAATTAGTCCTAAAGTTGCGGGAAATACCAAGCCGTACTATAATTAGTAAAAGTAAGCGCCGCCGAATAATAAGTGAGAGCGTTCGATATTCGTATAATATCGTTTAAACTATAGCTAGACGATCAATCTATGTTTAATCTCTTTAAAAAATCCTAATGAGTTGTGGTTATTACAAGCTTTTTTTTAAGTCATAAAATGTGGTTTCACTTACGCCTTCATAAATCAGGGTTGGCCCGTAAGCATCAGAAATGTAGTTTACTGATCATTTGAAAACAGCGAGCATGGATGGACGGAACCAACAAACCCTTTTTTGGAAAAGCTAAAATCAGTAAAAAAATACATCTCAAGTTATTTTTAAGCGCGCTGCGTCTATGTTTTTATTAAACAGCCAGAACAATTTACATTAAAGTGACGGCAGTCAATGCTGTTGCACGCGGTAGTATTTATGTCAACTGATAGATTAAACATTACTCAGCATATTTTTTCTTCCAATAATCACGCTGTTTCATTCCGTTGATGCCCTGTCAAGTGCGCAAATGTGTGATACGCTTGTCACCGTAGTCGGTATCTGGATATGTAGATAATACAGGTACATTGCCAGACGTTGCAAAACGATCAATTTGTAGACTTGTCGCGTCGCTTTGTTGTCACGGCCTAGATGCGTACAGAATACATTGTTGATTTGGGCCCAATACCTTATTGCGTATGGTCCCCAAACTCTGTCGGTGAACGTATATATCGCTTATTATCGGTCGAATTGGACTAACCGTGTCTGGCAAGGTATATTTGCGTAGGTTTGTAGGTCACAAATAAACTACAGATAAGCCCTCTCGTTGTAATTGACAATATCGTAACTACTAACATGAGATGCCCGATCTCTATCTACGAGTATGTTCGTAAAATTCCACAAATAATTAAGTACTTTAACACATTCATCCTACCCAGCTACTTCATTTGCTAAGATAGGTAACACCATAATTGGTAAAATCTGAAGTATTTCGTCAATCTGCTCATTGACTTATATTTTTTACTTGATTATTATTTTCTTTCCGTTGACTGAGCTAAGAAACCGTCCGGTCAACCCACTGACGCAATTATTCCACAAGTAAATCTACCGAATTTATTTTCTTAGGTAGTTATTGTTTGGATTAGCTACACCAAGTGAATAAAATTCTATAAATACAATAAAGCATTTTTCTATTTTTTTCCTAGTTTTCTATAAATAAATAAAATTATTTAAAAATTATTTTTTACATGAGCTGCTGTGTTTTTTAAAGAAACACAACAAATTATTGCTAATTTAAATCTTATTCTTCAAAGAAAGAGTAAAATAACTAATTTTGTTTGTGAATACAACTCATCGAACGAATTATGTACGAACTGACACGAGAAATACCTATCGCATGAGAACCTTGTAGCATTTCGAGGGCTATACCTAAATGTCACTACATGGTTCGAAACCCATATAAAAGTATAAGTCCTACTTGGATGTCTGTATTTCAGTGGTTTCCATTCTCAATTTAGCCGTGCTCATTTTGAGTGAAGGTCCTTCAGAAATGCGTTGTATAAGACTTAATATTGGGAACGCGGTGTATTGAGCTCATATCATGACAATACATACCTAGTTGTAAATTAGCCGCTTATGTCCACTTTCATAAAAAAGAATTTCGTATGTTTTTTTTTAAAACGGCTTTTTAGATGTAGAGTTAGAGGCTACTCTAGATAGCTTGTTGTTTTAAAATATGTTAATACTTAGGGGCTTTTTCGCCATGTGATGATTAGCTTAATAGGCACATATGAAGGGATTTTATAATCTTTAGTAATAAAGGTCCTTTAAGTGTCGATTAAGATAAATCTTATCTAGATCACTTGGTGAAGGCTGGTTTTCACCAAGTGCTGATTTATTTCAATTGTCACTCAAAGGGCCTTTGTAACTTAAGTGCTGGGATCTTATACTGGTATTGATTGCAAGCTTGTAACAAAGTTAACAAGATGTGCCCATTAAGCTAATCAGCAGATGGTGAAAAAGGCTCTTAGTCCCTATTCATTGTCCATAATTTGATTTCAATGAGAACTGGGAAGACTTAAAGAGTAGATATCAATCAGATACATTTTTATTTTGGACCATAATCTTCATAGACTAAGGGTGGAGTGCACCATCTCTGGTTATAGTAATGGTTATTGTATATCCGTAAATATTATTTGCCTGAAGAACATAAGATGATAATCTAAAGAAGATAGATCTAAAATAACTATAACATTAACCAAAGATGGTGCAATTAAGTATGCCGACACCAGAGTCAACTGACGGATGGGACCAAAATTGTTTCATACACAATTTTACCTTTCTTTCACTCAAAAACATCTCTTAATCGCCGTGTAGCTTCAGAATAATTATGAGTTGTGTTTCCAGTCTTACTTTCAAAAAGATAAGAAATATGATCGACAAATAATAAGTGGGTCACCTCTTATTTACTAGGAAAAAATATATTTGTCCGGGTTATTACGCCCATTCACCTCACAATCTACAAATGCACAGGTCACCACAGCTTCAACGGATGCTTTATTTTAGGAAAACTAGAGAAATCATAAAGATTTTACAAAAACGTATGGGTACCTGCTTGTAGCGACTCGAAAAGTTGTTGCATCGGATAGGTATGTTCCACCTCTCTCCAACTCTCGGTAGTGGTTCTTGAGTTGCCTTCTCACTCCCACACTGTGTTCGCTTGCAAGCACAGCACGCTCATGCTAGGAGTGTGATAATCCCCAAGGGGAAGAATGCCAGGCCAAGAACGTTCTTGTGCCAGGCATTGATTCCACCTAGTAAGCAAGGAAGAGGACCGTCAGTTTCACGTGGAATCCGAACCACGGCCAGCCTCAACGGTTGTAAATGGTCACCCATCCAGAACCCAACCGCGCTCAGAGGTGCTTCACCCGGCTTATCGAATCGCAATGCGTCGCGCCACTGTGCTACCGAGGCTGACAAGAACGCCAGACCGATTTTTTGATCCCCTCTCCCCACCCTCAGATCCTTAAGAAGGCCAGGAAGGCACCAATCTCGTTTCTTGAAAGGCTCTTGAGTTTGCAAATCGTCCCTCACAGGCTGCAGATCCTCGGGCTCGGCGGCAACCAGATCTCCGAGGTGCCCGAGTCGGTGGGCCGGCTGACGCACCTGCAGGCGCTGCTGCTGAGCGACAACCAGCTCGAGCACCTGCCCAACAGCATCGCGGACCTCAAACACCTGAGGCAGCTCAAGCTCAACAAGAACCGCCTCAAGACGCTGCCCACGCAGATCGTCAAGTTGAAATGCCTGACGGAGGTGAGCACTTTCGGGTACGGCAAGGACCCGTTAATGGCTCGTAGCAGTAGTGTCTTGCATAAATCCCCGCCACTTTCTCTCACTTTCTGAGTTGGATAAGTGCATTTCGTCACGAGCTGCTCCATGTCTCGGAATACATGTAAAAGTGTATAGGTCTCCCCTATGGTGGCAGGGCTAAGCCCACCTGGGTTGCACCATCTCATTGGATGGAAGCAATGAAAAATCGTGCTTATTTTTCATCCAGTTCAATTTAGCAGTGTGAATAAAAGGAAGGAATTAGTTGATTCACCATGATGAGTCCTCTTGAGTGGAATTTCTTGACAGATGACGACTACATATTCCAATATCAGTGGTCTCTTTGCCTCCCCAGTTGAGCCTTCGAGACAACCCGCTGGTCGTCCGCTTCATACGGGACATGACGCTGCAGCCAGCGTCTCTGCTCGAGCTGGCGGGCCGCACGGTTAAGCTGCACGCCGTGCCGTGGCAGCCAGGGGACTTGCCGCGCTCCTTGCACAGCTACCTGGACAGCGCGCACTGCTGCGTTAACCCCAAGTGCAGAGGTAATGACGCGGAAATGTGAGAAAATGGGAATTCAGAAAAATATTTCCTATTGAGAACATAACAAATTGCAAGTTGTCTAAAAGTAATTTGTGCAGCTCGTAGCTTGTGGCCCAGGGATTTGCCTTGCATGCCACAGCTGTGGGTTTAAATACCGCCCCGATCATGCGCCACGTTCTTTCTCAGTTGGATTAGTGCAATTCGTCACAAAAGCGACCTGATCCTCTTCCCCCACCGGGTAAAGATGGTCGAAGCTGCTATGAAATTGTCCATGTTTTCCATGCAGTTCGATGCAGCAGTTCTCGTTGATGGAAGGTCCTGGCATGTCACTCAGTTCCTTAATATATGATATGGATCCGTATATAATCTGTATTCCCGACAAATATCACAGGTGGAGTATTAGTAATCAATCCATGTCCAGTTAGCAAGTCCAGTTACATAAACAAATTACTAATTAATTGAAAAAGTTATTTAAATGCAGGCATACAAGGTAATTCAGAGCACCCGTAGAGCATATTTGAACAGATGTATGCGGCTATAATTGATCGCCCTTGGCAAGGGCTACACAATGTCATAGCCGACAGCTTAAGCGTTGCCTCCGTCGGCAGGTGTGTTCTTCGACAACCGCGTCGAGCACATAAAGTTCGTCGACTTCTGCGGCATGTACCGCATCCCGCTGCTGCAGTACCTGTGCAGCGCGCGCTGCATCACCGGCGGCTGGGAGAGCCGCGAGACGGACGCGCCGCCTCCGCACAGCCACATGATGCGCAAAGTGCTGCTCGGCTGAGCGCCGACGCCGTGTTCACATCTTCCGTATTTCTTTCCTCGAGATTTCCGTCTTTCATATTTCAGTCCATATAACACGGTTTTTAAGAGGTGCCGACCCAGACGGAATTTAAGGAATGTGGATCTGTCCTAAGTTGTAAAACGACCGAAAACAATTCGCTTTGGTTCAATACGTTTTAATACACAATGAGAATAATATTTCTACAGAATCAATAAATGTGTGCATTAAATCATCGCACATCAATGTGGATTTTAAAATACAGTTCGACCCGAAAATTATAAATATTATTTACAAACCTGTCACTCTGGTCATCAAATTTATGACTCTGACACAGTGTTGGAATGCTAACATGACAAACGTACTTATGGACTACAATTTACCTGTATTTTTAAATATATTTCCTGTTAATTCATGAAACATTTTCTCCTGCTGCATACCTTAAATTCCGTCTGGGTCTTCGCTCCCAGAAACCAGGTTATACCTACCATTTTGTCAGTCTTGTGAACTTAACCATTATGGATCTATGGATTATGTTTACTAGCTGCTCTGAGTTCATAGATGCTTACAAAAAACAACCTACTCAATGTTTTACCACCATTGACTTATATATTACTTCGTAAGGACCCGGTCAACGCGCACGACTAATGGCACCAGTACGTTGGCCCTAAAATATTCGTTTTAGGGCCAACGCGACTCAGTCGTCTGCGGACCACTGCAGAGTGATGTTGAGTCGTGAAAATGCCCTTGTTGCGTAGTAAAAGGATGCATAAAATACGATACGAAAGTTACAAAGACACATGTAATAACGCATCATCGATAAGTAAACTCAGAAAATATTTTTTTCTGTTTAACAATTGAATAATGGCATTTTCAATCGATAATTTAATTAACTACCAAACTTCACAAGAGGGCAATTGACGCCATGCCGCGCGTTGCACGTGTTGGTGAATTAACCTTGTAAGGGCGTCCTTTTTCATTCTGGTTTATTTTGGAGTGGGAATGAGTATGAGTGGGTAATCAAAGAATTTTTTTAATGTGATCTATCATGTGACCACTTAATGTAATCGTCCCGACCTGATCTACCTGCCTGTCATGTCAACATTTGGTTTCGTTATATTTCGGTCGGGACCTTTACTTCGAGTGATCGCATGATGGGTCTACGACCAGTGTTTCCCAAGATATAACGAAAACAAATTTTGACATGACAGGCAGGTAGATCAGGTCGGGACGTTTACTTTGAGTGGTATCATGATGGGTCTACGATCAGTGTTTCCAAAGATACAACGAGAACAAATTTTGACATGGCAGGCAGGTAGATCAGGTCGGGACGTTTACTTTGAGTGGTCGCATGATGGGTCTACGACCAGTGTTTCCCAAGATATAACGAAAACAAATTTTGACATGACAGGCAGGTAGATCAGGTCGGGACGTTTACTTTGAGTGGTCGCATGATGGCTCTACGACCAGTGTTTCCCAAGATATAACGAAAACAAATTTTGACATGACAGGCAGGTAGATCAGGTCGGGACGTTTACTTCGAGTGGTCGCATGATGGGTCTACGACCAGTGTTTCCCAAGATATAACGAAAACAAATTTTGAAATGACAGGCAGGTAGATCAGGTCGGGACCTTTACTTCGAGTGGTCGCATGATGGGTCTACGACCAGTGTTTCCCAAGATATAACGAAAACAAATTTTGACATGACAGGCAGGTAGATCAGGTCGGGACCTTTACTTCGAGTGGTCGCATGATGGGTCTACGACCAGTGTTTCCCTAGATATAACGAAAACAAATTTTGACATGACAGGCAGGTAGATCCAGACCAAGCAGGTACAAGAGAAAATTCAAATTTTATTTAACTTGAATACGTTGAAATTACAAAAAACATTTTTCATTCATGAAAGTTAAAAGAACTTAAAAGTTTAAATTAAAAAGAAAATATTTAAGGACGCTGGTACAAGGTTACATCGTTAGACCTAATGCAACATGGCGGCGAGTTGTCAACACGACTTTGACACGGCGCTCACGTAGTTCTTCCGAGTTTGGATAGATGGCGCTACTTTTTGCTTGTATGGCGAAGATTTGTTTCAATTCTATGTTAGGGCGTATCCTTACCTTTGAAATCATTGTTTACCACACATTTTATGTGCAAGCTGAATTGTTAAAATTTCGCTTTACGCAAATTTTATCAAGCCCTAAATATTGGACATCGAAACCTACCAATCCAACCCAAACGTACATGCCATATGCAAACATAGTCGCAGACGTATTGCAGGGTTCGTGTGGGTGGGAACTGACTTCACGAACGCTATTTTAGAGCACATTCGCGCGCGGTGGTGTTGATTCGACTGTGTTGCATACGACGCGCCGCCCGATTCGCGGTCAGACGCGTTATTGACCGCATGGCACTTTTACCATTCTCTTCAGTGGTACTCAAAACTCAATTAGGTTTTCTCCTAAAACGAGCAACATTTTGAAATACCTACACATATATTAGGTCTTTCCAGGCCTATGTTAACTTTATAAATTGTTATTTAATAGTGTAATATATTTTAGTGCACATTACAATTATATCGGTACCTAATACCGATCGAGAGATATGGAATTTTGTACGGGACATGAATAATTGTGTATGACAAATATTACAGATGTACCTAGTATAAGTCAAATAAGCTGTTGTGATAATAATGTTATATGCTATAATGCTAATACTATCTACGTCAATAAACATATCAATGTTAATAAAAATTAAAGACTTATTATAAAATGTTGAACGTCTTCTGACTTGTGTTGTTTGTGTAGTCTTCATTCTTAATGATAATTTTTCTCTATTCTTATGCTGAGATTCATAAAGCTTACTTGTACTTGCCAAAGTATGCCTTCCGACTGTCAGTTTTGACATAAAATGTATGGAACTAATGTCAAATTTGACAGTCGGAAGCTATAGTTTGGCTAAGCCAAGCATGAGCAAGGTCTGTGAATCTCAGCATTAGTCCTTCTATTGATTGAAATGAATCACCTAATAAATTATGTCTTCCTCAAGATTTGATTGTTGTATGTATAGCCTACCTTTTCTTCAATAGCGCAAGGATTTAGATTTACTATGCTAGTTGATATACCACTTTAGCTAGCAATTACTTGCGCAGGGTGTCACGATTTAAGGTACAATATTGCAGATAAGAACTAAATGGGTTCAAACTAAATGTTCAGTACATCTAAATTTCTTACTTTACTTTAAAATAATGAAGAAAAGATAAGAAATATGGGCGACGGATCTGTAATCTGTTTTCTTGATTATCATGCCTTTTTACAACACAGAGCAAGACATAAATGTGACAAGAAATGCTAAATTCTAATTGAAATCAATGGGAAACAAATAAGAGCAAAAAAGTCATTGACACACAACATAACCGGGATCCCAAGGTGTATCCTCCGGAATTAAAATTGTCTCATGGCTGCATCTTTCGCCTCTTTTCCCCTTACGCAGGTTGCATTTGAACTTGAACCCTTACTTTCACACCTTGAGCTACATAAGTTTCTACAGTATCGGTTATCACTAAACATCATACGAGGGGCGTTCAATAATTTATCTACCTAAGGGTTAAGAGCTCCGCTGAACAAGTTGAGACATGTATATACGTATAGCTATGTTTCTTTATGTAACTCGTTCCAAATTTTAATTTAGTCCGATTAATACTTTCAGAGTGACAGCATGAAAAGTGCATCGATGTCTGAGTCTACTAAAAATTTGCTTGATTTAGAGCAGTGATCGGTTATTAAGATCCTCACAAAAGAGGAAAAGATGCCTAAAGAAATGTTTGAACGCATGGCAACAATATATAGGGAGTCTGCGCCCTCTGAATATAAAGTCAAATATTGGAGCAAGCAGTTTACATGGGGACGAGAGTCCATAGAAGACGACCCTCACATGGGACGGCCCGTGACGGCAACGAGTCCAGAAATGCGTAAAAAAGAAGAATTCATTTTGACTGTAAGGTGATTGACTATATGCAGGATAGCTTAAGGCTTAAGAAATGGACATCTCGGCAGGCATAGTTTGAAATATAATTCATGAACATTTTCAAATTTTTAAAGTCAGCGCAAGATGGGTCTCTACACCACTTCAAAAGGATGCCCGACGCTAATGTTTTCAAGAGAGCTTGGACCTGTTTGATGAGGACCCAGCAAGTTTTTTTCAACGGTTGGTGACAGGAGACGAAACGTGGACTTACCATAGAGGTCTTGAGTATAAAATGGAGTCCATGCAGTGGAAGCACAAATCGTCACCCAGTTCTAAAAAGATAAAAGTCGAAAAATCGGCAGGCAAGGTCATGGCCACTGTATTTTGGGATGAGAAAGGATTTTATTTTTGAAATTAATTCCAAATAAGACTACCATAAAGGGAGAGACCTACGCTATAAATTATTTTTACTCTAAGGTTTTTTCTTGTCTAGGTAGATAAATTATTGAACGCCCCTCGTAACGAAAATTTTAGTCACAATATATGGTGAGAAGGTTTATTAGAGCATATATTATTTTTACTTTATTGGTCGTAACAATGAAATATGAAAACCTCGTATAGTCATTATTGCAATACTGTAGAATAAGCACAGATTATCTAAATGACTACTTGAGGAAGAGGCCGCAGCCGAGATAACACAGGGTTTGCTACAGCTAACTGCGATAAGCGGCCGCTCTGCAACTAGTGCAAGTGTCAAGATAGGATGGAGATGAATTATGTTATTGACATGAAAAAACGAATTTAACGTTTAATAATGAATATTAGAACTTAAATTTAAACTAGTATCTAATTTGACATATCTACTCCGTCCCCTGCAACAGTTTTCTTCTCTCAGCCTTGCCTCTTAGAATCGCCTCCTTGAACAGCCTGCAGTATAGCTTAATGGCGACGGGGGTGTCATCGTTCCCGGGCACCGGATACGTTATAAGATTAGGGCTACAATTCGTATCCACAATCCCCACTGTGGGGATCAGCATCTTTGCACTGTCACGAACTGCGGTATGTTGATTCAAAATATTGTTTTGAGTGTTTAAAAAGATGCATAGATCTGGCAAGCGGGTGACAGCTCCGAACTGGTGGTTAGCGTTCGTGAAAAGCCCCCCTCTCCAGAACCTTGTGTGCGCGTATTCACCACACTGCAGCGCAGTTTTTTCTACCAAATGAGCGTTTTGGGCATTTCTATTAAAGAAGACGATGATGCCGCCTCTGTAGGCGATGTGAGCTGTAACGTTGAGCGCCTTACGGAGATGCTCGGCCGTTATGTCCAGGTCGAAGATGAGGTGTCCGAGGCGGGATCCGAAGATGTACGGCCTCATGAAATCATTGAGAGATCCTTCCTTGTGACCAAAATGGACACGAGCATTAAACAGATCCTTGACTGTGAAGAGATTGTGTACGTGGAAGTAGTCTGGGTGGTCAAGAGGGTTCTTTTGCTCCACCTTGACATCTGTAATTGATTTAAAAAAAACATTTGAATAAATCAAGTAGAAAATATTTAAGAAGGGTGCAGGAAGGCCTTGTTTTACCATACTTCACTACTTATTTACCTGTCTACATAAATTGTGAATCTTACGGACATTATGGGAAATTCAAATAAAACAATTGTATTTATGCAAGTACAGATCACGAGAAATTAAAACAGCAATGTAAATTACATTAGTTACCTGTGGATCAATTGAAAATTAAAAAGCCATATCTGTACCGGTGAGAGGTCTTTTTGTTCATTATCTATTTGGTACAGTATGGAGCAGTCACTTTGAACCCAACTCGTGTGAACCTAAGAACTGATTATGCATATATCTCGTTCGCAACCATGCTGGTAAATGCATGCTGCCTCTCGCACACCCGCCATCGGGCCGCTGTTGATTGGGATGACTAATTTACACAAATAAGTAGGGAACATCAAGCAACACATTGGTACCTTCAACAGTTATCTGTGTTTCCGGTTGTGCAGCAGTAGAGAGAGAACGCAGCGCTGAGTGGGTGCGCCCCTGTCTTAAAGGTAAACCTGAAAGTTAGATGGCAATTAGAAATAACTAGGTAATTCTCATTATTTTTCTCATGAACAACCGATATTGGTGGCTGTGCTTAGAGACCAAAGATTGCTGGTATCTGGGACTGGTAGGTGAGGGTCTAAGGAACTATTATATTATTCTGCTAAGTTTTTGGCCGCTAAAGATGGACGGTAAATTAAAACGATGAAAACACTTTTTACTACAACATTGACTACATACACTCACCAGCCAAACGTAGGAGTAACGGCATTTTTCAGGCGTAATGCCGAAAAAGAAAATGTTATCGAACACAGGTTATCAAAACACCATCAAAACGAAAGACAAAAACATAACCTAAAATTAAAAATGTACTAAACTTACGTAACCTAAACTATTACTTCCCAAACTTAAGCTGTTCATAATAATGAAAGACAAATGTAATTTAGATAAAAAAAAATGTATGCGTTCAAGTCATAGACCTAGCATCTGCGCGCATTTCTATGGTTCGATTAAAAAAAACCGTATAATTAAACAAATTCTGATTGATCAAACCAAGTATGTATCTTCCCATATAATATAGAACATCTGTATCTTCAAGCAACAATTTAAATAACTGAATGCTTGCAACATTGATACATTTATAACTGGTAGCTCAACTAAAGCGAATCGTTTACATACTCTTTGGCTCAACTCAATGCTAAACGTCAATTATCTCTCGGTATATTCTGTGAATCAGTGTGAATAATTTGTGATTTTTGATATTTGCCGAGCCAACATTTTTTTTTAAAGTTAATCAATTTGATTTAAAATGAGCAAGAAAAAGATAGAGGATGTGGATCTGTATGGGCTACTTGAGATAGAGATTACTGCGACCGAGGCTGAGGTATGGAATAAACGATTTTATTTTTGTAATCTAACCTGTCGTATCCCTATATATTGAATTATGGTCATTGATCGGTGTTCACATCCCTGAAAACTTCGACCTGAGTTGTTAGTTGATGTTATCACACTTGATTTCAACTCTGAAGTGTACATCAATCAACATAAATCGAAAGCCCTAAGTATATTTTTTTATGTAACGTGACATGGATAGCTAATACCAATATTGGCCTAACACACCAAATGGGAACTAGGTTTCATGCCAGGACCTTCCTATATTGCTCGGCTGCATGGCGATGATACAATGATGCACTCATTGGAAAACATGGACAATTTTCATTGCCGCTTCGACCATCGTACTTCAATGTGATGGAACAAACTCGGGCCGGACTAACCCTACCACCTAGTAAGTAAGGAAGGAAAGGAACCTATAGTTTAATGTGGAGTTCAAACCACGGCCAGCCTTAAGGTCGTAAAACCTAAAAACCAACCGCGCTCAGAGTGGCTTCACCCAGCTTATCAAACCGCAACTCGTCGCACCACCGTGGCCAATCTACATTTTTAACTTTCTAGTCTCTTTTTTTATGGAAAACCTGCATGGGTGACTTTGCTGAAGACCAATGGTGCTCAGAAAAAACCAAATAGGTACACCTCGCCTCGCAAAACCTAATCTTAAAATTTAACTAGTCTATTCCCAGCTACCACACACCATCTTGCATAACTTCATCGTTCTTTCTCTCAATATCGTTCCTTTGACCTATTAAAAAATTATAATGGCTCTATAATCTTGTCACTTTAGCAACATCGTGACTTATAAATCATAGAAAATTAAAGAAAGAACATTTCGTAGTTTTACTTTGACATAAATATAAATATGGAGGGCGTCTTTTTATATCTTGTTTCAATGATTAATTTGAATTTGAAAAAGTAAAACTGCTTGTGAATTAATATTGTTGCAATATGACCAAAAGTCGGCCACCGTAAGATTATTACCGGCCATTTGTAGCCCTAGAGTATATTAGATGGATATTAGAATGTAGTCTTTTATTAGCTTAGTTGTAAACTTTTTGTGTTTTTTTTATTGCTCGATGGATGAGTATGCAGAAGATTAGATTTTGAAGGTTCATTTATTTGTTGTGAGTAACTTGTTACTTAAATCTTTTCATATTAGATGTATATGAATTTCGCTACGACCACATCTTCTATAAATATACCTTAACCTAACTAGTTCATGTCTGTGTCCACATATCCATTTCACAGCCAATAAAAAACTTTAATAAAAAATGGCCGAGCACCAATAAGAAAGAAGCCTATTTTCATAATCTGTCGATGACATTAGCAGTCAAAGCATATCTTTTGAGTAGCACAATTAATGGAAAATAAAATAGAGTGTCTAAACTAAAAATAATAGAAGTAAGACAAGGCTGTTAGGCTGAGATTCATATAGATTAGTTGTACTTGGCTAAGCCAACGTATGCCTTCCGACTATCAGATTTGACATCAATTTTATGGAAGGAATGTCAAATTTGGCAGTCGGAAGCTATACTTTGGCAAAGTCAAGCACGAGTTAGGGCTATGAATCTGAGCATTTGATTTATCAAACGATAAATCATTGCTACGTACTCAGAACCCATTTCAAAGCTTTCAGTTAAATTCCAGATCAAGAAGGCGTACCGCAAGAAAGCACTACAATGCCACCCGGACAAGAACCCCGACGATGCGAGCGCGGCGGAGACGTTCCACGAGCTGTCGCGCGCGCTCGAGGTGCTGTCGGACGCGGCCGCGCGCGCCGCCTACGACAAGGTCCTCCGGGCGAAGACTGCGGCCAAGCTGAGGCACCGGTACTGTTGGACTTAATAATAACTTATTGCTCATCGATATTGCCGTACCGCATGACGGTAATCTCCTCTCCAAAGAAGCAGACAAAAATGTCAAATATCTAGATCTGCAACAGGTAGGTCGATCAGCCTGGTAGCCCAGTGGTGCGACGCCTTGCAAATCGATAAGCTGGGTAAGCACCTCTGAGCATTTTCAACCGTTGAGGTTAGTGAGGAAAATTAACCCTGCATACATATCTAGTACGTTGTTGTACACTGCTTTTTCAATGCGAAAATTGTATTATATGTAGTAACTCAAGTTAATTTAATAAGTAACTTTTGGTTACTTGGCATATTTATATGGTATAACCAGAGGGTAACTTTAGGATTTTTGTTGCTGTAGGTGGTGGAAACGAGCACTTGCCACTCAACGTTTTTTCAATTATGGAAACTTGTAATTCTACTAGTCACCAACGGCTCACATGTTAATTTTTCAAATGACAGAAGAAACGAATCGAAAACTTTGGAAATAGACACGTGTGACTGATAAAACTCCTACTGTCATGATATAAGTCAAACGTAGAACATAGGAACAAGGTGGCATGCCAGGATCTTCTTTATGCTGAATGGTTACATAGAACCGAATGGAATCACTGCCGCTTCGACAATCTGGTCGTACCAAACTGGGTACTACCACATAGTAAGGAAGGTCACTTTAGCTTTATGTGGAATCCAAATCACGGCCAGCCTTACGGCCTCGCTGCACCCAGGGCCGAAATACCTAGATTATATAACCACTAAATCCACCACCAAGGTAGGTATGACTTTTACTATGAGGATACCTTATTCAGGTAAATGAGTGTAGTATGAGAACATTTGACCTTTTTAAAAAAAAACTTGCATGGTTGGCTTTGCACAACAGTCAAACTTGGCCCAAAACACAAAACCAAACTAAGCAAAGCAACATAAGATCGAATTTGCAGACTTTTATGGCTCTGCTCCTTTGAAGACTCTGAGCCATTGCTATAGAATAATGCCAATGTTCTTGGTCGAAGCTTATTATCAAATCTCCTATGAATCAGGGAGCTGGACAGCAAGCGGCTGAAGATGAAGGAGGACTTGGAGCATCGCGAGCGGGAGGCGTCCGCCGGACACAACTCGCGCACGGACGAGCAGAAGCTGGCCGATGAGATCAAACGATTACAGGTTGGTGTCCTGGAGCCCTAATACGATATAGAGTAAGCGCTATCGAAAAGGCGACATCGCCTGTAAAAAAAATTTTATGCGTTTGAAAGTTGGTATTGAAAGCTTGTCGATACCATCTGTCAAACGCATACAAGATAGGAAGCCTGGTTCTTCTGGAAAACCATCGTGAGGAATCCCAGCGACCAGAAATTGCACAATGGGTTGGTTGCTTGTACTGTATGCCTAAAACCATCATGACTAAACAATGTCGACATTGGACAACTACTGGGAACCCAGAGAATGGGAGCCAGAAATGGAACCTGGTTATTTTTAATGTAACTAGACGTGGATCGCTAACTTGTCATGATATTAGCCCGACACACCACATGGGAACTAGATGCCATGGCTGGACGTTCCTTACATTTCATAACTACTTTGAAATATTGGTGAAAAAAAAAGTTTTGAAAAGTTTCATCACCACATACATAACAACAACTTGTAAACATTAAAACACACACATCTACTAAATTACTTTTTTTTATTCAGGCTGAAGGCAGTCGGCTACTAAAGGAAGAGAATCAAAGAATGAAAGAGGAGCTCCGAAGAAGGGCCCAAGGGCTGATGAACCCTGTGTGGGAGTCTTCCCTCAACCGAATCAAGATAAAGTGGGCGGCTGCCAAGACGGACAGCGCCAACGGCGGTTACAGCGAAGAGCTGCTGAAGAGATTCCTAAATAAATACGGAGACATAGTGGCTTTGATTGTGTCGCCTAAGAAGAAAGGGAGCGCTTTGGTCGAGTTTGCGACGAAGGAGGCTTCCGAGATGGCGATAGACTTCGAGAAAGGTAGGCCTTCAGAATGTAAATATTTTTTTTATTACTAAATTACTTTGGAGGACAAAGGTGGACTGAATGGTTTAGTGATTACCTAAATTCAGGTGTAGCTAAGAGTTTTGCAATCTAGATGCCAATATTTAAGGCATTTTTATGTGCAGAATCATGTCATGTTATCATCCTATCGCGCGCAACATTCACAGTTTTCAATACTGCTTCGATCTTTATTCATTCAATGCGATGGTACCAACCTCGCCCAAGTTTGATTAACATGACCTATTTACCAACATATTAACCTAACCATACCGGGTTTTAAATAAAGAATGTACAATTTAACATAAAATCAAAGTTGCCTCTTGCAACATGCACGGGAAAGATTAATAAATTGTTTAAGATGACTAGTCGAGTTTATAAAAAACTTTTTTATGTGTTATACAATACAAAATGTGTACCTTTTTTATTATTTTTCTTATGTAACTAGACATGAATGGCTAATACCACACCCAGTCATGATATTAGCCAAACACACTGCATTCCCAAAGGAATTAGGTGCCACAACAGGGCATTCCCTTTATGACCACGGCTACATTCAACTGAACGGAAAACACGGACGATTTTTCATTGCGGCTTTCATCATCCAATGCTATGGTACCAACCCAGGCGGGCTTAACGCCGTCACCTAACGGGGAAAGGACCTACAGATTTACATGGATTCCGAACCATGGAACACCTTCCATTCGTGATGAAATGCACTTATCCATCTCAAAAAGGTAAATAAAGTGGTGCAAGATTGGGGCGGGGATTTGAACCCAGATCTCTGACATGTAAGATCAGCGCCCTTGTCACTATGGTACGAGTCGCTTAAAATTGCATAGCTTACATAATTTGTTATGCTTACTTTGCTCTGCGTCCTAAACATAAAAATCTTTTTTTTTTCAGGTCTACCTGAAAACCCCCTCACGCTGAAATGGATAAATGAGAAACCAGTCGCGTCGTTGCGGCAGCCGGGCCGGACGGCTGCGTCGCTGGTGAGCGAACGCGACTACGAGTCGCTCGTGCTCACCAAGATGCGGCAAGCGGCCGAGCGGCAGAAGCTCATCGAAGAGATGATGAAGGAAGATCAGTGATGTTGCTGACAGACTGTGGTACCAGTCTAATACTTTCAGTAGATGTGGAGTGACAAGCTCTTGTGGATATCAGTGATCGATACCATTTTGTTTGCTCTGCGGGATATTGCGGATGGTTGAATGTAATATATTGAAATAACGACATCCTTATCATTCCTAGAGTGTGGTTAAAAAACCGGCTAAGTACGAGTTGGACTCGCACATGAAGGGTTCCGTACCATCGCAATTATCAAGATCAAGCAAAAAACGCAAAAAAACAGTTATTGTATGGAAGCCCCTTTAATTTTTATTATTTTTTTAATCTCTCCTATTTGTTGTTATAGCGGCAATATAAATACACACTCTATGAAAAATTCAAGTGCCTAGCTATTACGGTTCATGAGATATAGACCTCTGACAGACGGACGGACGGACGGACGGACAGCGGAGGCTTAGTAATAGGGTTCCGTTGGCACCCCTTGGGTACGGAACCCTAAAAACTAGCGTTTAAACCAAACTTATCAAGAGTGGGTACTTCAAAAATGTACACGGTGTGCGTCGCTATCATCTCCCCACGCAAACGTAGAAAAACGATCTCATATAACTTTGAGATCGTGGAGAGTTGTGTCAACTGAAAGAAGGCATAGTAATGATAATTGAGGTGGTTTGGACATATAGAGCAAATGAGTCACAAAGAAGTGTCGTCCCAGGACACCCTAGGAGGATGCACCAATAGGAGCATGACATAAGACTATATTTAGTACAATTTCGGATACAAAAAAAAAAATTACGAATTAAGGGGGCAGGTGGCATAAATAATTATATCAGGAATAAAACTCCCCATAGGAAACATTATCCATGTGTTTCATTTAGTCTTTACTTTTGGACACTGTGTCGAACGGTTTCCACGCCTGCACAAACTCTGACACCTTCCGGCGCAGCTGGTCACTTTGCTCCCACTGCGGCTTCTTCCATAGCTGGTGGTCCAAGTCTAGTATTCCACCGATTATTTCCTGAAAGCACAAGCAACATACATATAATCATGCCTGTAATTCAGGTAATTCTACCAACACGTGCATGCTCTAATTATTACGGGTGCCTTGTTAGCGATGGTACTATGCTTGCCCTTGTCAAATCAGAGGCGAATGTTCGGAAACCATGTAAAACTTTACGTCCCCTTCCTCTACTAGGTGGTAGGGTTCAGCCTGCCCGGGTTTGTACCGCCACATTGGATGAAAAGATGGTCAAAGCAGTTATAAAACATTAACAATGTTCATAGCTGCTTTCAATGATAGCTGATCCAGTTCAATTCAATTATAATATAGAGAAGGTCCTAGCATGGCACCTAACTCGAATTTGGAAACTCGAATTTGGTGTGTTGGGCAAACATCATGACAGTGGGTGTGGTATTAGCCATCTACATCCAGTAATTAAAAAGCACAACATAAGGTATCATTGCACCTAGAAAGGGTTGCGACGGAACCCACGAATATTTGGCAATGGATGATTGGGGTACATGACATGGAACTCTTTAAAATCCTTATTGAGGGACCCAAGGCTGTAATTTGGTATATATCCCAGAGAAATCACATTCCAATATTAAAGTACAAAATATATCGATTTGTGCACCTCAGCAAAATTATCAGGGAACAACTGCTGGTCCTCTATGACGTGCGCGAAGCCGGGGTCCATGCCAAAGTCCACCCAGAAGTAAGGCAATCCCTTCGGTACGCCCCTCCTGATGTTTCTCCCCTTCAGATCCACGACCTTCTTGTTCATGGACCATTCCGCCTCGCACTCGAGCAGCGCCTTCTTGAAGTATATGGGGGCCGTGTCGCCGACGTCCCGAGGCATCGGCACACAGTTGATGAGGAGATGGGGGTGTCGGTGCAGCCTCGTAGCTGTCTCGAAGAAGACCACATCCTCGTCTCGGGAGTTGAAGAAGCTGACGAGGGCCTTCCGGAAATTCTGAAAGGAAATAGATGATGGGTTTTATTTAAAAGATCATAAAAAATTGGGATATACAATAAGAAAGATGAATAAGGTCCCATGCCAGTCCCTTCTTTAATTGAGCTCGTCTTTATTGGAGTTGATGGAAAATCCAAAAATCTAATTCAAATTTGTTTGTTAGTCTCTGTAGCCCAGTGATGCGACGCCTCAGCGTCAGATAATCGAGCCTAAGCAAATCTGGTGCGGTAAGGACCGATAGTTTAACATCACTTTAGTGTTGTCTGCATACACAAAGAAACGCATATTGGAATATTCCTTAGGAGTCGAACCCATGTAGTCCACAGGTTGCCCATTAGCCTACGGACCACACCTACTCAAAAAAAAGTAAGGTAAAGTAAGGTTCAATTTGCCAACAGAATCACATCCTGAAATGTTGATGATAACTCAACATGCTGATGGAAAAAGTTAAAATATAATTATATGCCATTGGCACCTACTTTATGACCTGAAGTAAATACTTCAATGCTTTAGCAAATAAACTTACCGAGATCTCCTCCCATACATCCTCATCCACCGCAGTAACGCATGCCGCATGCTGTACAGTCGTTATTACACAATGGCCATTTGTCAGAGATTTCCTTGCCGGCAGCGCCAAATACACCTTGGTCCCGCAACCCACCATCAGGTGTTTCATCATCTTCCGCGACCCTATGCAGTGTTCGCAGCCTTCCAAAGACTTCTCCAATTTCACATGCTCCTTGATAGCTCTTTGCTTATTTCTCTCATCTTCTTTGCCCTTGTGGATGGTCTTCGATATCTCCTCAGTGAATATGTCTTCGATATCGTCGTTGGGGTTAGTGTGTTTGGAGGCCACCTTTGCAAGTTGTGCATCGTCGTCAAAGTTGCTGCCGTATTTCTCTTGTTCGAACTGGAAAGGTATTGATTGAATTAAAAACTCAAAGAACATTAATTTAAGCTACATTACATTTGCCAGCGTCTTTCCCTGTAGGAAATTACATCTTTACTGACATTTTACAGGGATAGAGATGATTTCACCAAAATACCACTGTGAAGTGCTTGTGAATCGATCAATTTATTCTGAAATTGTAGCATGCAGTGTAGAATCGACCGTGGCTTACATAACATAATTAAGTTTCAGATCCATGAATATAGATATGATGGTACATAGATATATCAAATATCTGTTCCCGTAGTTCATGGTTTATTAAAATAATCATCCAAGTAAAGACTTTTTCATTATAACACAAAAACCATTCCTAGCCCATATATGGCCACTCCAATACCTAACCAATTAACAGCTGAGGACCAAAACATTTATTACTAAGCTCAGTGTGCAACGCTTTGCGAATCAATAAGCCGGGGAAGCACCTCTGAGCGCGGTTAGGTTCTGGATGGGTGACCATTTTCAACTGTTAAGGCTGGCCGTGGTTCAGATTCCACAGAAAAATGTAAGTCTCCCTCCGTAATTACTAGGTGGTAGGGTTAATCCCGCCTGGGTTGGTACCATCGCATTGAATGAAGGATGGTCAAAGCGGCAATAAATATTGTCCGTTTTTTCAATCCAGTTCAATGTAGTCGAGCAATATAAGATAGGTCCTGTCATGGCTGACTGTCAATTTGGTATTAACCATCCATGTCCAGTTACATAAAAAAAATCTAGATAGTCAAAAATAGTCATCTCCGTGGTCATAGCCTAAAGCTCAATGCTACTGTCAGCTCAACAAACCCGAGACAACACTTCCTGTCGAATAGAGCAGTTGAAATGTGGAACAAGCTACCAGAAGATGTCGTTGAAGCACCCACCATCAATTCTTTTAAAAACAGGCTTGACAAACACCTAAAAACACTAAACTAAAGTAACCGTAATAACAAAGCACCAGTGAACCCAGACATGAACACATCAGCTTAGGCTGCTCGTTCATCAAATAAATAAATAAATAAAAATAAATAATTTACACAGAATAAAATGCCAAGACCAATTCAACTTACCATCTGAGAAAGAGAGTGACCATCATCATTACTGAAGTACTTCATTCTTTCCCCGGACACGTGCGTCTCGGCCTTTCGCTTGCCGCCCTTGCTCCTCGGGTCGCCAGCATTTGAAGACTTTGCAAGAGGCCTAGTGTCTCCGCGGCTACTTGTTGACATCAACATTATATCATCTGGCTGTTCTGTGGCTTTACCGGCATCTGGATTGTCTTTTCTATACTTTCTGGCACCTTCTAGCTTTGATTTTAATGTATTGATTAGGTCTGTATCACCCATGATTTCAGCTTTAACTATTTTGGCAGCAAGTTTGTTCATTTTTTCATCACTTAAGTATTTTTCACTTTCGTCAGTAGGTTTTATCTTTGTTTCATTAAATTCGAGGATGTCAGGTACAATTGAATGCATAAGTTCTTCACAGATTTCTGGCTTGGATTCCGGACTGTTGTCTTCCCTCCTTTTCTTCCAGTTAGATGAATCACGTTGTCTACTGCTGAAATGGTCATCATTCGATTTTCTGCTTCTTTTATCGTTTCTTCCATAGAAATCATCATCTGTGCTGGGCTTTTTGAACCTGCTGGCGCTTTCGCTTTTTCTGTAAAATACATCATCCTTCTCAGGTATTTTGAAATGCTTGGATCCATCTGGTCTTGCAGTCAATTCGCCACCTTTATAAGTTCGGGAATGGTCCGAGTTACTGTAGAAGTTATCATCATCAGGCCTTTTGACATTTCTGGAGTGATGTGATTTCTCATGATCAACATGTTTCTTTCCATAAAAACTGCTGTTATCCTCTGGTCTCTTAAAAGTTTTTGTAGTTCTCAGCTTCTCTGATGTACTTGGAAGTCCTGTTCCTCCGTCTCTCCAATAAGGATTAAGCTCTCTAACAGATGTGGCGGGATTGTAGGAGTCAATGTGTTTTTTCTCCTTTTCTGGCTCTTTTTTATCAGTCCTAATGTCATCTCTGGAATATGTAGCTATCATTCCTGTCATGGACATCCAGTCATCACGCGAGGATGACTGGTTAACATCTCGCAATGATTCTGAGACTTCTTTTTGTTGTTCAACCCATTTGTCTGATTCCGAACCACTGGAAGACTGAAATATCAAGATTATCTATAGTTTGTATTTCAGGATGAAGGATGGGGCAAAAATAGGTGACCAGCATGAGATGTGACACAGGGGACACAGCGTATTTGGCTTAAAGAGCTCAGTTTGTGCTGGCTTGGGCTATGTGCGTATGGAAGCATATTCAGTTTGAATTCTGAATTCAAAATTAATAATTTTGTTTTGATTTATAGTCATTCAAAGCGGAAAAGAAATATTCGGCAAAGATATTACCTAAAAAAGGGAGATTTTCATGGGGAATTTCAGTTAAAGCGAGAGTGTCTCGTTAACTCAATTATTTTCTCACTAATTTACAAAAATCCACACAAAACCAATGTCCGCCTGCTCACACATTCTGCAGGAACTGTGTCATTTAATTTTCATTACATGTATTTATTCAATTTGTGGTAGTCAAACTACACTAAGTCATGTCACAATTTGATTGATGCCACAGCGAAGAAAAGAGCAAACACATGCTCTGCACTCATTCGTATACATTACAAAATATGCACTGCGCCTCCTCTCCATCTCAGTGTATGCCCATTCGAAGTAAAGGGCATGGTAATATTATGCACGTTTGTCCAATTTTAATATAGCTTCTTTATTGTGCAAATCTGTTGAAAGGCAATGAACCCAGAAGCACAAACTTATTGTGATATGCATGTATGTATAATCGACCTTAAAGCAAGGACACATTAATTAAAGAAAGAGCCCGGTAAAAAGAACTTCTTTACGAATATACTGCAAGGCTGGACCCGAACCAGCAAAACATACCATTCCTGTGTCTTCCAATTTCGCCACCTGCTGCATACCCATCATTTGGAATTCTCCTATAGTCCCTCTTGCCGTAATCAATGCCTCCTACTAACAACTGTGATTATTTCAGACATATTTCATACAAACATGTCCCACATTAGCATGACAGTCTTTATTCTTAGCCCCCTTTTGCAACATACACAGCATTAGATACAGTGTGAGTATTTTAGACATATTATTATCATAAACATGTGTCGGCTATTAGTACGACAACTTATTATTGTTTAGCCTCCTCTTGCAACATGCACGGCAGATGATGCAGTGTAACTGTTTTCATACATACATGCATGACAAGATATGCAGTTTTTAAAACAATTTAGTTTGGTATGTATTATTCATATGAATTTATCGATAAAATGCATGCCTAGTAGTGTGACGCCACACTAGGCACATGTAGAGCAATGCATTACACATAGTATACATAATACTAATTACGCGCGGTGAGATTTTCGCTTGGATTTTTTCATCTTTTTTTCCTATATAATCTTATAAATTGTTATTTTAGTGAGCATGAAAATTGTGATAAACTTAACCATAAAGTAAAAACGTATTATCATGTCCCTATCTTCAAATTTTTCATCAGAACAAAAATAAATAAAGTTTAACAATGTCTGATGATCATGAAAATATTTCACAAATAAAAAAAAAAATATTTTGACAATGCGTATATGCCATACAAGCAAACGAGGCACATCGTTGGACGAGTAATTTGCTTATCTATCATGTTATGCAAAAATAACAAAGAAATACATTATTATTTGTAGAAACTTCAACACAGTTGTCAATTAACTTTACATGTTTTTTAATCCTACTTAGGATAGGATTTATCCATAAAACAAATTGAGCACGGAAAGAGTACTTATTCAACCATGTGATTCACTCATCATGATGTGCACTTTCATATAAAAAGTATTGAGGGCGAATTTTTTTTTGCTGCGCGCCCACCGAACCTGCGAATTTTACGGTAATTCCCGGTAATTAACCCAAGGGTCTAATAGGTCTAATCTTTTTACTATTGACGATTTGATGAGATAATGGATAAAATAATTGAGTGAATTTGTTGATGTTAAGAATAACATTTTTAAAAAAGAGAAAAATGCTACTGAGCAAGTAAGAGAAAAATGTTTACTTGTAATTGAGAGTTCAATAAACTTACAGATGTGCTCCGGCGCCGTTTGCTCTTCTTCTCTTTCTTACTCTTCTTTTCCTTGTGCTTTCGTTTTTCCTTCATTGTTTATATTTTTGACAATGGGATGGGTGGGATTTCACGGTCACGGATAATTGCATCCTTTAGTAGCATCCATTATGATTAGTTCAATGATTATGATATTATAAGCAAAGAATAAAATACAATATCAGTATTGGCACAGAATGTATAGGGTTTATCATGTTCTGTGGAGTTCATTATAAAGATCCATAGAGGAGTTAATATCTTGAGTTTTGGGGACAAAGAGTTCGGAGGAGTCGCTGCGCTGAGATTTCTGCGATTCTCTTTCTGCGATTGGGGAAGAAAACAGCTTATTTATCACGACAGCTGACCTAAAAGATGTGTGAAAGCTGTCAGATATCATGCAAAACAAAACAGAAGAGATTTTAACTTTCTTCTACAATGCACTACATATTCCTTATTCATATACACATATGTCACTTACTTTTTACATTGAATAGTAGATTATTATGTTTTTACACCATAGCATTCAAAATAATAGTTTAGAAGATTTCTTACCGATTCGTAATTTCGTGCAACAAAAATTATAACACAGTTCTTGAGACTTATTATTTATACTGAGCAATATAAAATAGAGTTTTGTATAAACAGAATTTTTCACCGCCGCGGGGTACAGAGAAAATGCTTAGAAACAGTAAGTATTGCTCATAATTGAATATAAGGCTACCTAGGACCCACAAGTGATATATACAATGTTAAAGCACGATAGATATATACCATATGCCACAAACCCACAGAATAGGTTAGTAACGAAGGTTCTTCGCTAACGCAAAGAAGCGTACGCAAGCATTTGCGTTACGTACGTTTGCGTTAGGTTCGCAAATTTAAATAACTTGGCATTACGTACGCAAAGCGTTTGCTGACGCTTGCTATAGCTGTCATCTGTCACTCGTGAATACCACTTTGCGAATTTCACGCTAACTTGCGCCATCGTTTGCGTTAGCGTCCGTGTTGTGTACGCAAATAGTCCGTGAATGCCTCTCCAAGGCGCATTTTACCGGGCTTTGCTTTAGTGATTGTCCAAAACGAAATTGACACAAGCGGAGCCGGGAACCCCAGCTAGTTTGCAATAAGAATAAACTTCTGCCTTGTCTATGGTCACATTCCACGACAGGTGTTAAATTTCTTGCGTGGATTGGATGACAGTAGGATTTGTTCAATATCTCGTCATCTGCAACATCTGTGCAGCCCTATCTCCTTTTGCTATACATTAAAAAATAGAGATAGAGTGCGTTCATAGGGAGTTACATGTTAGATTGTTGCAGGCAATTTGAAGTTTGTGAAATTGCGAATGGCAGCTTTGAGCTTTTTCTAGTTTTTCTACATAACAAGTGCTCGTTTACTCTAATTTCTCTAAGAAAAAAGTGTTAATTCTCCGATTTTGCCAGGGTAACTGCTTAGCAACTTCATTGCTGTTAACTGTACGAGCGAATTCTGAATTAGTAACGATCCGGGGCTCACCTAATTGGATTTGTTATGTACAAGCTCCAGGAATGCGCTGATTAGTATTCCCTCGTCGTTTACATCTGCGCACTTGTTATTAAAGGTTGGTCAGCAGCTCTGGTTACCATGGTGTAATCTTTAGCTTTCCCTTCGACCGTTGAAGACTGTGAATGATAGAAAGTGATCAATTGGCGCTGCGACTTCCTCGATTCGTGTCCGGTGTAGTAATGTGAGATTTCCGGCCCTCAAGACTAGTACAACTTTCGTCAAGTCTACGATCTAGCGAAAGTGAAAATAAACTAAAACTCTGGGTCAGTCTTCGAGACTATAGTTATTTCAGGTATGTACCTTGTCTTTTTTATTAGATAAATTACCTACGGCCTCTAACCAATAGATGCGACTTCCAACTGTGCCAACAAGGATTTCTGTAGGGGTTTTCCTTGCATTCATATTTTTATTTGAAGCTAAGCATTCATTAAAACATGCTAATAGTGAGTGTAAACAGGCCAAGTTTGGTCAAAGTATGGCCCGCTGGCCAATTCCGGCCCGCAAAATAGTTTCGGTCCGTCTTTCTTCCAGCCTACCCTACCGCTGTAGGGTGGGGATGTCTAAAACCTCGATGACAAATGATGTTTATTCTAAAAAACTGGCCATAGACAAAATAAAAAATGGCCCTCATAAGATTTCCTAGCGATTATATGGTTTGGGGTTTCCATTAGCCACGCAAACCTAGCATCTCGCTGGTTCGATAGGATACAAGTTTGACTTTATTGGAACTCACCAGTGAAAGATTATTGGGGATTGTTATTGAATAAAGCCCCTAGAAAAAAAATAAAATAAATACCTGCTAAAAACCTCAAAAACATACGTTTGCGCGACGAGAAGTTGCGGAAACAAAAAAAACATGTTTCCAAAAATCTGAAATCATGCTTGAGAAAGCTATCAAAATGGCGTCGGTACCTTGTTTGTCCCGACGCAACACAGAACACAAAGCATAAACTAATGTATCTAACCTAACCTAACCTACACACAAAGCGTCTAGATGTGCAACACAAAATCCTCGATTGCATTGATCAATCCAAACCTACTGCACAACGTGTATTGTCACTATATCATACTATAATTACCCCGACCTATTCTGTTTATGTATTATGGTTTTTGAATCTATTTCAAAAGCCCAACCAAGTGAAGTTGGTGGCTACGCCGAAAGACTCGCTTGGCCGGCCCCTTCGCTTAAGCGACCGCAATCGACCGACTAGTACCGCTCGCTATGATCGGGACCTCCTGCGCGAGCTTTCGTCTCCGCACTTCTAAAAAACACTCTAGGGATGACGCACACCAACATGTAATGTCGGGGCGGTTAAGTCGGTTTTGGAGCAATTTAAATACACCAAGTATTAATTTACGTCCAAAAATACTACAATTACCTACCACACAATGTGGGTTTAATGCATTTCAACTGGCAACTACGTAATGACCGTGAAACGGAGTCATCCATTGGCGAGCGTGCGCCAATTGATAATTACAAAATTATAGGAGTTTGAATTTTTTTTAATATGAAGGAATTGTTTCCTCACTATAAAATTTTCATGGGTAGGTCCTAGATGGTCGATCTTTCATCCTATCCATCCAGCTAGCTTCAAATCCAGGGGCTTGATATAATAACACAACCGATTATTGTTCAAAGATATCTCCGTAGTTACTTATTTTACTGAAATAACCCAAACTTGTCGTTGCGTGTGGCTGCGCCAAAAAATCGTGCTAGGTCGGCCCTTTCGCATAGCAACACTCGGGACCTCCGGCACAACCTTTTGGCTCCACACTTCTAAAAAACACTCAAGGGATGACAAACAGTAACAGGTTACAGCGGGGCGGCAATGTCGTAGTTAATACCCACATTAAAATACGCACCTAATTTCCTGATCATTAGTAAAACAAAAAGTAATAAAGTAGTGAAATTACCTTAATTTGTTGGTTATTTTGTTGCTATATGGCAACAGTGGCCAAACAATGGCCAAATGGCGAAAATTTAAGCACTTTTGACAAAACTTAGACCTCTCTGAGCATTTCTTCAGTTATTGAACGTAGAGAATACAGGTAGAATAAATGAGGAAAATTTAGTAACCAAATTTGGATTTGGAGAGATCGAGAAGGAGATATCTTTGAACAAAAATCTTTCACTGGTGAGTTCCAATAAAGTCAAACTAGTATCCTATCCAACCAGCGAGATGCTAGGTTTGCGTGGCTAATGGAAATCATAGCCATTATATGGCCCATGTTAAGAAAAGTTTGCCACTACCTGATCTAAGCAGTCATTGAACACTGGAAAGATGACAGATTGTGTATAATAAAGATAGAGTGTTCCTTTTAAGTTTATTTATGAATTTTAAACAGTGCTTAACATTGTGCAAACGATAACAGATAAAGGTTATAAAGAATGCGATAAGTATTGACAATGTGACAAATATTCACACGGTTTGTATATGTCGGAACCAAATGATTTAAAATGTCAATGTTTAATGAGTTGAGGTCCAGTTTGAAGTTATTCATAAGTAACTATTCCAATAAGGGCCTAGGCCTGATTCAATCCTTTGGTATTTTCTAAAAATACCACATAGTTAATAGTTTCAAACTGGACACAAGTGCTTAACTTGACTGGGTTATTGGCGCTCTACCTTTTTTTTTAGCTTGCTGGGTGCATAGAATGAACGATTGACCTTCTATCATTGAAGAATTGCTGCTTCAGCCATTTAGAAACGGAGACTAGATTTTATTTATCATTGATTTATGTTGCGAAAAAAATTCCAAGGTTTATTTATAGAACTTAAATGTAAACCCTAACCCAACGAGGCTCGCAAGTCGGCTTAACAGCCAAATAAACATTATCAAACTATTTTATATTGTTTTCAAATTTAAGATTTTTTCATCTAAAAGAATTATATGCCAAGCTCCTACATGGTCAATGCTTGATCCTATCCATCCTGCAAGCTTAAAAATAATGTTCAGTACCAATAAGCAGCCCAAAATTTCATTGTAATTAAATATATTTATAGTCAGTCTAAGGAACCTTTAGTTACATTATTTTAGCGTAGAATCTCAGGTTATTGTACTAAGCTAAATGCAATGATTGTTTTTTAATTTTACAATCACAAATGATAACATGTTACTTACCCCTTACAGCCAAATAATGTTTTCAAAGAAGAAGAAAAAGCCTCTCATATCCCACCCTAGCAACTTTGAGCACCGCGTGCACACCGGCTTCGACAAGCGCGAGGGCAAGTTCGTCGGCCTGCCGCTGCAGTGGGCGTCCATCGTGGGCAACAATCAGGTATAGCGCCTGCGCCACCACGGTCACCGTACTCTAGAGTCTCCATGCAGCGGAGTCATCGTCTATGAAAATTTTCTTTGTGTTCACTAATGTATCATTATTTGGGCTGTTGTTCCTGGTGGTGAACCACCAAATTGGATTCCTAACATTTTCAGTTTTTAGTTCAGTTTCTTTATTTCCCTTATGTTTATGACACACTTTGATTCGTCAAGAAATTTTATGACCTCTTCTTCAATTACCTATTGGAAAGAAGAACCGTCGAGAAACATTGCTGGGTTTGACATGATTTTTAAGGTTCCGTACCCAAAGGGTTCCAAAAGGACTCAATTATTAAGCCTTTCTTGCTGTCCATCCTTCTATATCTCCATCCATCTGTCACCAGGCTGTATCTCATGAACCTTAATAGGCAGAACGTTAAAATGTTCACAGAGTGTGTAAATATTAAATGGCCAGTATTTTTTCTTTCATATAAACTAGTTAACAATGGTTGAAAGATACCTACTGCTTACAAAAAATATTATTTTCTTTGCAAACATGTTATAAAGAACAAACTATTGACCTACAATTATCGAAATAAATAGGAAATCTAATCTAAAGTATTCTGTTTTAGTAAGCCATTGTAATTATAGATATATAATTATAGATATAATATAGGTAGTATCAACTCTAATGCAAGCAAGCGGTGTTACCATTGGTAGTACCATTGTCAGTTATATAAAAAACAATACTCTTCATGTAATGGAACAATTAGGCATGACCAATACATGAAGATATAATGTAAATTTCTTTATAATCAATTCAAAGTGGTAGTGCATCCAGACCAGTATCAAACAAATGCCTCTGGGGCATAAGAGGCTTAAGGGCCAGTAATGGCATGCCATGTTTTTTCAATACTAAAACTGGTTAACCTTTCTAGATACTGCGTTCCACCAACCGACCGCTGCCTCTGATCGACCCGTCTGAGATTACTCCCACGGAGATCCTTGACTTGAAGACCATAGTGCGTGGGGATCACCGCCCCCTTCCCTCCAACCCCACCCCGGTCCCCCGTCCGCTCCCCGTCAGCCACCCTCCGCCCGTGCAGAACGGTCTCGTCCTCCCGAAGACATCCAACGTCGCGAGGAGCAACTCGCTAAGAAGCTCTAGTCCGCCGCGGCTGAGGAGGGACCGCGTGCAGCCGAATGTGCCGCCGGCTGTGCCCGAGGAGTCCCCGCCGGTGCCACCGGGTCCGCACCAGTACCCCAGCCTGCGCAGGGATGGAAGCTATCGCCAGGGGCCTGAGTCCCCAGTGGATTGGTCACAACAAACTCAGGTCTGGCTTGACTCGTTTTCATTTCATTCAAGGGTAGTAAATTATAAAGATTGTAAAGGTTTGGAGGATTGTTTAGGGTTAGCCTGTTTCATTTAGTTAGGTTGCATTGCATCAATATCACAAAATTAGATTTTCTCTGAATGACATGTGAAAAAACAAAACCAATTCTAAAGCAAAAAATTATAAGCAATGAAATGTTTGCAGCAATAGTAAATAAACATATCATATTTCTGTAAATTTTTTTTCACGGTGGTACTTTTGTGTACTATTTACTCTTTATCACTGCAGTCAACCACCACATATTTATTTTTTTTCAGCAAGTTTTTCAGCAGTATTTTTTATCAGCCTCGGTGGCCCAGTGGCGCGACACTTCGGCGATCGCTCTCCGAAGTTAAGCAACGCTGGGTCCGGTCTGGTCTTGGATGGGTGACCATTCGACCGTTAAGAGAGGCTGGCCGTGGTTCGGATTCCACGTTAAACTGTAGGTCCCCTTCCTTACTTACTAGGTGGTAGGGTTCATCCCGCCCGGGTTGGTACCATCGCATTGGATGAACGATGGTCGAAGCGGCAATGAAAATTGTCCGTGTTTTTCATCCAGTTCAATGTAGCCGTGCAATATAAGGAAGGTGTTGGCATGACACCTAGTTCCCAAGTGGTGTGTTGGGCTAATACCATGAGAGAAGGTGTGGTATTAGCCATCCATGTCCAGTCACATAAAAAAAAAAAAGGTATTTTTATTTTGTGAAACAAAAATGAAATGAATTGTTTTCAAACATTCTGCAAAACGAAATAGCAAAACTTAGCAACGTTTAACTCCACCACCACTTGATGGAGTTCAATATCGACAGCAAAAATAGCTGGAGAACTATAAATATGTTTGAAGCACTATAAATACATTCAACCCTTCATAAGTTTCACGGTGTGGTAAGAACTGTGCTCACAATATGTGCGCAAGCTTCAAGTTCTTAAAATCATCGAAATTTGGACTGGATACTGTTATTGTTTTCATGCAATGTGAAATCTTCGGCGTTCTGGCTTTTAAACATTCTAATCAACCTTTACAGGAGGCGACGATCCGTCCGTCTTCGGAGATGACTGACAACCACAACCACAACCACATGGGCACAGCGTATCAGAACATGCAGAATGCGAACGCGCCGCACCCTACACACTCGCACGCGCTCACACACACACTCAACGGCAACCACCTCAGTATGGGTAAGCGGATCTAAAAATGGAAATTATCAGGCGACATATTAATCGTCTTCTTTGAATAACTACATAATCCTTGGATTAAGTAACTTTTTGTAGTGTTCGATGTTCATAACTTAATGTGATTCCGGAATAAACAAACTTTAACTTTTTAAACTTTAGCTGTTCAATATATCTATTTGTGATTTGGAATACTTATAGCCTGGGTTATCGAGGGAAACGAATGGTCATTTCTATTTCAGATAATTATTTTACATCATATACAATCAAAGCCAACACTAGCAGGTAAAAAAAGGTTTTTTCTATCTGTAGGTAATTTTTGTCTCATGGTCATGGGCTCGATTCCCAGAGTGTGCATCTCTTTCTTATCCGAGATTAAGATGAGAATGCAAGCCAGATGGCCAAATAGGCAAAATACTGACAGCTAGCTATGAACTTGTTCTCTTTCTGATCGTGACGCCATACGGGGTCGCCATCATCGTAAACTTTCTAGGCACAAGGTTTAACACGAGACTAACTCTAGCTATTACGGCTTAGGGAAGATACTGTACACAAAATGTTAGGGCCTGGAAGGTGATTTCGCTAGTTTAATTGCAGTCGCCGTGTAAAATTGTGTCTAGGTCAATGGCCAAAGAGAGCATTTATTAAAATTTTCCAACCACAGAGCCCCCTAGGCTTCACGGCAGTGTTAACTCTATGGGTTTATGGCAGGCGACCCGCAGCTGGCGGGGTACGGCACGCGGCACCCGCACGGGCCCCCGCCGCACCCGCACGGCGCCGCCGCCGCCCCGCCCGCCGCTCTCCCTGCTGCCGCTGCCGCCGCCGCCGCCCACATGCCTCTCACCACCTCCAAGCACGAGCTGCGGCTCACGCACGAACAGGTCAGGACGTGCACCCTTGACTGTAGATAGACACTGAATGAACATGATAATGAAACATCACAATTATTATAGTTTTATTTTCGATAGACTAGCAACTTTCGCTGATGCGTCTATATCACAACACTTGTAGTTTATTTTGTCTTGAGTACTTATCAAGTCTCTTTTTAAACTGATTCACTGAATTCACACAAATAACACCTAGGTAGGTAGTAGTCGTGGACGTTTCCACTGGTCTTCGAAAACGTTAGTAACTGTTATTGCTGATGCCGATAGCCGTTAGCGGAAACGGTTTCAAAAAGAAATGAACTCCCTCTCCCTTCTTCACCCCTTTTTTTTTTTTTTTGGCTGGACATGAATGGGTATAATGACATCTAGCACGGTTCGATCATCTCACATGAATTCTGAATCTCGAGTGCAGTGACCTGTATTCTCAACAAAAATCTAAATCAAGAAAGAGGTTTTGTTACTATGTAGTTATCGCAAACAATTAAGAAGACAGACAAAACTTTTTATCCTCGACAAAATAATCCCCAGAAATAAAATAACACAAATGATCAATAAACATAATTACCATTTATTTTATATGCCTATTAGAATTTAGAAATACTCATCGTTAGACTTTTTCTGTAAGCAGAACGACGGCGGTCGTTAACAATGTAGCCCCTCTTTGACTACAGTGCGCAATGCGCGCGCGCGGCGGTAACCGGCGGTAAAGAGTCGCCGGCTACAAGCCGCAACGAAGTAATTATTAATATTACTAAGTATTACTCGTAACCCCAGTTACGAGAGTGGCCGGCTTCAAGCCGGTTACAGCTACATTGCGCGAGCGAGACAGTCGCGGCTGGCGGGTCGTTGCGTCTAGACGTCTCGCAACCTACGTGCTTTCGTTGGCGCGCCGCGTGCGCGATCCAGTGCGCTACAAGAAATTTGTAGCGGCCATACTGCTCGGCGTAAAATGAATACTTCGTTTTTACACTAGTAACAGTTATGCAAACCCATTTCTCATTTCTCGTCCCACGACTAGTAGGTAGGTATACTTTTGAGATTACCGCAGTCGTTAAAAATGTCCACAACTCTGTTTGCGATGGAGTGCTTGAGATGGTTTAGCTTGGTGGAGGTATAGGATAGCTTCATTGAATGGCCACGGAGGTTGGTGTTTTTGGTGTGTGTTCTCTAGCTTCGCTACATTATATTGACCATTCAAGAACGTAAAGGGCCCTATGATATCTTTTGTTTCTCGGACATAGGAGCTAAGAAAGCCTCGCTTTAACTTAATTGAAACCTTCAAAATATTATATGGACATTATGACGTATCTAACCTAAAAGCTATAATATATAATAATATTATAATATAATATAATAATTATTTGCTCCATTACTGCTTGTTTTACAATGCAACTGCTGTTATAGACATATTTTAAAGTGTGTAAATTCAATGTAAAATAAATAAGAGGGTTTGTAACTTTCCAATGGAAACAGACAAATAAACGTCGAGCCCTCCCCCCCGCAGTTTCGCGCGGCGCTCCGGCTGGTCGTCTCGGAGGGCGACCCGCGCTCCACGCTCGCCGGCTTCGCGAAGATCGGCGAGGGCAGCACGGGCGTGGTGTGCGCGGCGACGGACACGCGCAGCGGCCGCCGGCTCGCCGTCAAGATGATGGACCTCCGGAAGCAGCAGCGGCGCGAGCTACTCTTCAACGAAGTGGTGAGCGCGCCCCTGCTTTGGTTCGGTCGTTTCTAATGTGACGATTCACTTCTGATTTTAAGCTTGTCACTTATGGTTGGGTGTCTACCTTCGGTAGCCGAGTGCCCTTGCTGTTGATAATCGAGGTTATGTTTAGGATTTCACGCAAAACTGTTAGTCATAGCATTTAAAGGGGCGGTGGGTCGTAGCATTCAAAAGGATAATGTCATAAAAATTTGTTTAGCCATAAGAATAAAAAATGTGTTTGTATTTTGACTGCCAGCGAAGTTTCTTGTCGGTTCTTCTCCATCCGTGATAATCGAACCGTCTATAAAAAATTACGAGTCCAAGAGTGTAAACACACCTCACCCCAGTGTGACAGTGGGACAGTGGGTGACAGAGGGTGTAGTATTAGCCATAAACAGCAATAGTTGTCCAAGTGATCACTGTGATTTTTTTTTATTATAAACCATATTGTGCGAAGAACCAATGGCACTTTAACTATTTGTTGTATTTTTAATCTTAGAAGGCTAAACGACGGCTATATGATGACAATGGGCATGCCACTCGTTCTGTCTGCCTTAAACATAATTGGACAACATGAGGTCCTTAGTCAGCCGCTGTGTACCCTGGGACAGCACATAGATTCTCGGGATCTGTTGAAGATCATTAATTTTATTCATGTTCATTTTATAGTTAAACAAAAAATTCTCACACGCAGGTGATAATGCGTGACTACCCACACCCGAACATCGTGGAGATGCACGCGTCGTACTTGGTGGGCGACGAGCTGTGGGTGGTGATGGAGTATATGGCGGGCGGCGCGCTCACCGACGTCGTCACGCGCGCCAACATGGACGACGAGCAGATCGCCACCGTGTGCAAGCAGTGTCTCAAGGTAGGCCGCTCTCCATCTCTGTCGTATGCCCCAACATGGTGGAGATGCATGGTAGGCGACGAGTTGTGGGTGGTGATGGAGTACATGGCTGGTGGTGAGTTCACCGACGTTGTCTTATTTTATAGTTTTATAGTCTTAGGCCCCAAGATCATTGTTGCGTCAAGCAACCAATGAACTGGCACATTCTTCACCAACAGCACCAGCATTGCCATCCAGAGGCGGAATGCTGCCAGCATTTTGGCAACCATGCAGTCACTTAAATCAACAGATAGGATAAATATTCAGAATCAGAACCTGAATTTGTAAATCACACTGAATGGTTTGTGAATTGCCGAAAATTATTATTGCAGGCACTGGCGTTCCTACATGCACAAGGCGTCATCCACCGAGACATCAAGTCTGACTCAATCCTCCTCACCGCAGACGGCCGCGTCAAACTCTCCGACTTTGGTTTCTGCGCTCAAGTCTCGCAGGTATTACAGTTTTATCTTATTTGGTTGATCTTGCGATCAATGGGATTCGAATTTTGCGGTATTTTGATATTTGTCCAATTTTGTCCCGACGTACCTCTCCAAACCCGTTCCCTTCAACTTGCTTCCAAACGTGAGTGAGCCCATTTTCCCATGCGAGCAGCTTATGTTGATATGTTGCATTGTAGTCCAATATTGAATAGTGTCATTTATAAATTTCGTCAATAATAATTGAACTTGCTGACAACCCGAATGATGCTTTGCTCGCTGCCGCTGCAGCAATCGGAAAGCTCATGTGCACAGAGTGGCGCAGGCCTGCCATGGGTGTCTTTCCTCAAACCTATAACCCGGGAGTCTTCAAACGTAATTTAAACAAGCTCGATAGGTCAGCCATAGTCCGCAAATCGTTTCGTAAGGTTTCTCGCTGAATTTGTGAGGTGAGGTGGTTTTTTTTTTATTCAAACTGACATCGATGGCTAATACCATGCAACTACCATTATGATATTAGCCCATTACACCACATTCCCGAAGGAATTTGGTGCCATGCCAGGACCTTCTCTTTATGAGCACGGCTACATTGAACTGGATGGAAAACACGGACAATTTTTCATTGCCGCTTCGACCATCTTTTCATCCAATGTGATGGTACCAACCCAGGCGGGCTTAAACCCAACCACCTAGTAGGGGAAGGGGACCTACAGTTTTACATGGATTCCGAACCATGGAGCAGCTCGCATTCGTGACGAAATGCACTTATCGAACTCGGAAAGAGTAAGACAGCGGTGCATGTCAGTATTGAACCCAGGGCCTCTGGTACGCTAGGCCAGTCCCTGTGCCACTAGGCTACGAGCCGCTCAATTTTGCTTTTCTGAGTACCTAAGGGTTTTTAAAAAAAAATTGTAGACACTTGTATACTTCTAATATTAAATATATGCATTTGTCACTCAGGAAAATATTTTCTTCCATGTAAGTCACTATGTCCATGGATCCATGGAAACTGTTGTAAAGCACTGAAATCAAAGTGCCTTTCTCCCCCGACAAGGAGCTGCCGAAACGCAAGTCCCTCGTGGGCACGCCCTACTGGATGTCGCCGGAGGTGATCTCCCGGCTGCCGTACGGCCCGGAGGTGGACGTGTGGTCGCTCGGCATCATGCTGGTGGAGATGGTGGACGGCGAGCCGCCCTTTTTCAACGAGCCCCCGCTGCAGGTACGCCACCCCTTGAAACTACAAGTATTTCCGTCATTGGGAGCTAAATAAAAGTCCCTCTTGTACAGTCATTTTTCCTATTAAATGTATACACTCACTGAGTTAAAACGCAAGGGACAGATCACATTTATAATATCGGTATGGATTATTTGCATTGTTATTTATTGATACAAACTGCTGCCAAATGTTAACATATTTTAAGAACTAAATAATAAATAATGTCGGAAGAGATTTTGAAATCTTAAATTATTAAGAAGTAAATCGTAAGTTTGCTTACTTGCACTGAAAGCAAACCTCGAAAAGGTACCCCTTTCGGCGAGACTTACTCGATCACTAAACTAAAGTCATTCAGTAGATTGGATGCGCCATGAGCATAGAGTAAGGAAAGACTGAAGTGGTGATCAAAACTCACCTGTGCAGCATGCTGCAGCTTTTGTAAGTGCGAACCATCGCTGAGTCACAGTCCTTTTCCTTAGGGTACTATTTCAGTTAATTTCTTCAATTCTTTTTTATATTCAGTTTTTCCATCTGTGTAACCATGTACCTTAATCGAATAAATGTTTTTCTATTTTATTCTATTCTATTCTATTCTAGTGAAGAGGCTCTGACGTTTACGACTATTTATCTTAGTGTGTGTGTGAAGTTTCTTTGCGGGTTCTTCTTTGATGGGTTGATTGATCCGCGGATCTTTGTGACGTAACTTAGTGTAGTTTGACTACCAAAAAGTTTAAAGAAATGAAATGAAATTTGTTTACATTCTAAGTTCATGGCCATGAGTGACTGAGGTGACGGTACGTACGCGCAGGCGATGCGGCGCATCCGCGACATGCCGCCGCCGCGGCCGCGCGCCGCCGCGCGCGCCTCGCCGCCGCTGCTCGCGTTCCTCGAGTGCGCGCTGGTGCGCGACCCCGCGCAGCGCCACAGCGCCGCGCGCCTGCTGCAGCACGCGTTCCTGCGGCGCGCCGGCCCGCCCGCGCTGCTCGTGCCGCTCATGCAGGCCGCGCACGCCGCGCGCGCGCAGCCCTGACGTGAGTACCACTATAAGGGAACGAACGCACAGGCGATTGACTGCCCCCCTGTATTTATCGTTTAGAGTTTGACAAGTCCATTATGTAGCACGAAAACTTTACAGTGAAGGAAAACGAAATGCATAACTCACTAGTCTCTGTTGACAATGGGCTCGCCATTCTGAATGCCCGAAAAATAAATGCCTAATCTAGAATTTAAAGGCTTGTGTCTTTTTAAATCAATTAGCTAGAAATATTTTTTTTATTGAAATACATTATTTTAAATCTTCTGCTCTAATTACTGTGGTCACCATTGGTACATGCCTCTTTGACTGCCCATTCATACCCTCTCGGAAGTCAGATAAGCTTTGCTATATTATATTTTTAATATCTACAAAATTTTAAAATAAACTCTATTAATAGAGATTGCCTTAGATTGCAGAACCTCAGATACAAAATAGTCATTAGGTGAAAATGTTTTGTCTTAAATAACCAGAATTTTATAACATTTCAGGTAGCGCACGGGATGTATAAATGGCCGCTTATTTATATTTCCCAAGTGAAAATGTATTTGGAGAGTTTCAAGAGTTTATAATGAAATAATCGAATGTTGCCCTCAATTATTATATTATCATGTTGAAAATTTTACTCGGAGCTATTGCTCTATGTACTTAAGAGTTAACACGAAATCTTTGTGTAGAATGAAATCAATTCCAAGATGCATTTTCATGTTATTTGTAGATTGAGTGTTTACAGTGCAGGATAATGTTATGTTTAATTTATTTTGTTTTAACCTAAGGGAGAAGTTTGTAGAGATAAGCTCTATCGTATTGTATGTCATATTAATGGGAGGGGGGGCACGCCCTTCCATTACGTGAGCTCACTTGGCGGACCTGACTTCACTCATGCCATCAAAAACTCTATTTAGCTCCTCCCTTAGCCTGACACTGTTTGCCGCCTTATTAGGTTAGTATCATTAACCAATCTACTAAGTGTACCTTACAGCATATGAATTCAATGAAATTGTAACTGTAAATAGTACAGAACTATTTTTCATCTTATTAAATTGTATGACTATCGATAGAATAAATCTATTGCAGTAGCATGAATGCGAATGTTAGTTTGTTTGTTCAATTTTTACGGCTCGGCTGATACTATATTGTATGTAGTTTCTGTCATATATGCCCTGTGTCATGGAGACACAGATAGAACTATAAGAAGTTTGTTATAACACAATAGCCATAACCAAGTATTCATTACAAATATATATGCATGTATTTATATGTAAGATGGATTCAGAGGATCAAATGTTTTAAAATTTCAGTTGTTTCAACTTTTTCAAGTTGTTAGGACACCTGCGACTGAGCTGTTAGAAATTAGCCTGACGCATTGATTTTGCAGCGTATGTGCGGAACTGTTATTAATGAAATTGTAATCAGTAATCCTGTCAGTTATCGGGTTCTCCCTACAAGTTTCTCAAATTTTGGATGAAAGAAAACTATAAAAAGATGCAGTGACAGATGACAACAATTGTTATTTATAACGATTTTGTAGTATAGAGTGAATTAATGTGTTAACGGCGTGTGAAACTGCCAGTGGGACCTGACCGTGCATGGTAAATATCAGATGTGTACGTTGCACCTGCAATTTGTAACAAACTTTTGTAACAGGACAGTGTTCTTGTAAAGTTATGTATCTGGAAAAAAAGAGATGTCTCCTCAGGAGGGACTGTATTTAAGTGTGTGTGTTGTATGCATGATAAATTGTACACAATTGTTTGAATTTAAGCATGACCCCTTAATTTAAAAACACTTCTTTTACTGTACGTAATATTCATTCCACATTTAATTTAATTATTTTATTTTAATTTAATAAAACCATACTTACTAAGTGGTAGGGTTAATCTCGCCCAGGTGGGTGCCATCACATTTAATGAACAATGGTTGAAGCGGCCATGAAAATTTCCGTGTTTGCCGTCTAGTTTAATGTCAGTCAGTAACAGTCAGCGTGTTTGCGTCCATTGCTGGACATACGCCTCTCAAATTTTCCTCCAGTCCTCCCGGCCTTCAGTGGTATGGACCCACTGCTTTCCGACGACGTCGTCCCACCAGCGGGTGGTCTTCTCACACTCCGTTTTCCTGTCCACGGCCGACCATGTAGGACACAGTTACTCCAACAGTTTAATGTATTTGTCCAACAAAAGCGAGGTCCCTGCATGGCACCTAATTCCCATAAGGTGTGTTGGGCTAATTTCATAGCTGCAGGTGTGGTATTAGCTTTAGTCCAGTCACATTAAAAACACAATATAATAATTCTCTTCTTCACCTACTCAAACTGTTAAGTAGTTTGGTTACAAAATATTCGCTTAGTCTAGACTATTACCTCTGGGTGTACTTAATTTTATCTGTAAGATATTTCTAACTTACGTTATACCTGACATTACGTATTCTGTAAATTTAAATTCGCCCCTACGTTAGTGTACGAAACTTCATTGACATATATGAACAATTGTCTCATATCATACATTAGACATCTCTCATTTTTTATAAGGACAGGTGGTCTGTTATTTGTTTTATGTTTTCCTCGGAGCTCATATCACAGTACATAAAATATTGATGTTGTATTGCAACCAACAGTTTTTTTTTAACTTGTGATTGGCTGTTATTTGTATGGATACTATATAAATGACGGTCTTTAATAGGAAATGCCTTTCTCGCTTTCAAAATAAAAATTAATTCACATTCATTTCCCGGTTCTAGGTTCAAGCTTCTGTGTACTTAAAATTGTATTTCTTTTTTTGACTTTTATGTTGTTTTCCATACATAATTGGATCGAGCTATGCAAGCATGAATGCAGTCCATCACAAAATGAATGGATGGCAGATTATAAACATTCCAATGGGAAAATCTACCTATATTTTTATAATATATTTTACAATTTCATCGAAATTTTTAGTATAGAAAATTAATATGTTAATAAAAATTCAAATAAATGTGAGAAAATGTTTTGATAAAATTGGCAGCTATGAATACTCCGTTTTTAAGGCTTTATAGTCGAAATGATAAGCTTGAAGAAGGCAGTTTAGATATGCCCGTTCTTCAAGCTCGTTCTTATCCAATCTGATTTCCATTACAGTAAATAGTAACAGTTTTCTGTCTATTTTCCAAAATATTCCAAGTAGAGAAAGAAAGAAAAAAGAAAAGAGACTTAAAACTGTAAAAAAAAATTATGGTTCCAGTCTCCACGTCTAGTAGAAACCCTTCTATTATATTACATGCATGAGAAAGTTTATGGGTTCGAGAGTGATATAGGCAACTTTTTTACAATATAGTCCCGAGTGGAGCCTGGGACCGCAACTAGTAATATTTTAAGTGTGAAAGGGCATGGATTGGTCTGTATTGTCTTCATACAGCGATGGAGCAATGAATTGATGTCATTTTTTAGCATAGTTTATGGGCCGGTGGGTGAAAGGCTTATCGATATCGTCCCAACCGGAGCCGAGTACTGCAGCTAGATGTTATACATATGACAGTGGAGTGACTGATGCCTTCAATAGCAATAAAGAATCATTAGTGCCTTAAATCATTTATGTAGCATAGTTTATTAGCAACATGTCAACATATAGATGCACAGTCCAAGTTATTACTAATATGTTAGGAAAAGTGCCTAAGAGCATTCATAAATATTTTAAAAGAATGTAATATAATGATTTATGACTTCAGCATGATTTGTAATGTTTATTACGGTGATAGATTAATAATCACTGTCTGTTGGTAGGAATACTGTTTAAGACGCATGTACAGCTTTTGATAAAGCACTCTTACGTAAACGTCATCACAGTTTGTTAACCTAATTTTATGTTTTGTTTCGTTATAAAGTCACAATATTTATGATCATTTGGGATAATGTATTGGTCATGGTTCTATTTTTCAGAAGAAAAATATAGACGCACGTATGTATGAATATATGTATATTTACGTGAGAATATTAGTCCTTCCGCTTAGGATTTAGTCGCATAGTTGATTGGTTTATCAAGACCGAAATGGCGAACGATTTGTTCGTTCGAATGTATAAAAACGACATATCAAATTAATTACCACAAGAGGAGGTAAGTCGAGCGGAGAGGGCACAGAGCGTGAAAGCGTCTTGTGGACATACATACATCATCCAAGGGGGTGAATTTAGGGGTTGGCCAGTTCCTCACAGCGATGTCGATAAATATGTTAAACCCAGAAGCCCGTGCTTCCCTAGTTCAATTACTGTTAAATAAACTTTTAGCACCAGATAACAGATGATAGTGAGCGCCCCCCTGAGTGGTCATAGCTCAAAGGCGCGGCGACTTGCCTTACATGCCAGAGGTCATGGGTTCAAGTCCCCGGCCCAGTCATACACCACTTTCTCTCTCTGAGTTGGACTAGTGCGTTTCTTCACGAATACGAGCTAGATTGAAGTAACACATTTATCAATATATGCCGGTTCTTTAGTATCTAGTAATTTGATGCCCTCCGCCATTCCCCCAAAAATGACATATGTCATGAACCACCACAGAAGTTGGATGTATAACTTACTCTTACTTACTAGCTAACTCCTCTCTGACTTCAGTCTTCTATTTCATGTAATTATATTTAAGCCAAATATATTATGAACATTAAGAAGAACGGACACTGGTCCTGGCCAGGAGATTTCTACGGCGACTCCAGTGTAGACACATCTTATAATGATTTGTTAATAAAATAAAGATGAGTTTGATAAATCGTTTTTTTTTACCTTTCAAAGCAGCCATGTTTATGTAATAGAATTTATATTTTGTAGATATATTTTTTATAGACCTGAACGTGGATGGCTAATGACATGATGGGCCAACACACCACATGCCGAAAGCTACAGATACGCCTTTAACACGGCTGCATTGTTGGATGGTTAACTGACTTACTTTTTAACTAGATGGAAAATATAATTTTTCAATGCCATTTCGACCATCTTTTCATCCAATGCGACCAACCTGGGTAAGCTCCAAATGGCTCAATGTAGCCATGATCATATGAAGGGAAGGTCGTGGCAAGGCACCAATTCCTTCAGGAATGTGGTGTTGGGCTATTAGCGTGACAATATGTGTCAATCCATCAGTTCCATAAAAAAATAAAAATATGTGAAATATGGTATGTAAGACATTTTGGCAAATCAAGGTAAGTAGTAGTAATAAGGGTAAGGAAAGTACGGCAGAAACCAGTTTTTATCAAAAACCTTATTTCAGGGTAAATTATAAATTGAATTGAATTGAAAAAATCCTTTATTCAAAACCAATTATTTTGAAGCACAAACAAAATCACTAAATGCCTATTTATAGAATTCATATTCACTCTCGTCTTTCTTGATGTTGTTTTTGTAACCTTTCTCGAAGTCCTTGGGCAGGACGATGTATCTGAAATGGCAGCGAGAAACAGTTAGATAGACAGTAGGAAAAGATTGCTAAACAATGTAGAAGAGGTAGTAAAGTCCACAGGTGGCGTTACCATTCACATTTCAGAACACATCAAATAGAAACCAATGAACATCAATGATATTTTTAATTTAATGACATTACCTAATTCATAGGTCAAATGTAAGCAGTTTTCGGCGAGTTTTGTTCGTTGTATGACATAAGCTATCTATACCCTCCTCTTTAATCTATGGCCCGGGTAAAGTATGCTAATAGGACTTGCCTTGTGCCTGACACTTGGCTTTTAAGGAAAACAGATCAATTGCTAATCTTAGCTTCAATGACGTCAATGTTTTGAAGGTACATTAACTGAACAAACAAGAAGGTGGCCCTTAAAAACAGAGATGATCACACATACAAAGTTCCCGACATAGTCATGTCATCAACTGTGCTGTCTGCAGAAATTGATTATATCCTGTTTTTTTATTTTTTTATTTATTTGTTATGTTAAAAAAATACATAATCATAATTTTAATGTTCCGATTCTACACATTCATCTAGTTCGATGAAATGAAACTATTTTAGTGAGATTTTGAATCTCTGAATGATCCTTTAAGTGCCCGTAAGCATCAGAGGATTACGCTTCCAATACAAACAGTTAAATAATATTTTGAAAACCACTGCTCAAATTATCCTTTGCCAAACCACAGATAAAATTAAACTGTATAAATATTTTCGTAATTCCTGTCATTTGACACGTAATAAAAAAAAAGTGGCACACAGATAGATATTCAAATATAATATAATACCAAAGATAAAGAAAATCAGCTTGTCAAATTATTGGTAAAATACGATTGTATGGATAACATAGCTTACGGGCCTTCTTTGAGAACGAACGGCTCACCTGTTCTCGCGCACGGCGTGCATGCCGGCCTCCTGGCAGATGGCGTTGATGTCGGCGCCGGAGACGCGGTCCGGCCGCGCCACGAACTCCTCGAGGTCCACCTCCTCCGAGAGGTTCATCTTGGCCGTGATCGTCGAGAAGATCAGCCGCTTCTGCCGTCTGTGCCACGTGCATGGATATAACTTGACACACTTATTGAAATGGGAAAAATAAACTCCATTTTTAGATGCAATATCTTATGCATGAGGTGCTTATTGAGGAAAGGGATAAACTCAAGTAATGAAGGGACTTACAGTTTTACATGGATTCCGAACAACAAAACTGTTCGCATTTGTGACGAAAAGAAAGTGGTGCACGAATGTGGCGGGGAATTGCATCCATATATAGGGTATGCAAGGCTAGTCCCCACACCACTAGGCTACGAGCCGCTTAAAAATGTGAACCATGCCTAATAAGTTGTTTAGAATAAATCAGATAGGATCATCACTGGTGTCATTCTTGGCTCCCAGCGACCATATATTCGGTCACGGGGTTTCCAGCGACTTCTAATGTTGGATTTGTGTTTTAATTTTTTTTTAGGTACATATCACATTTGCTTGGTAATACCATCATTACTATAATGCTTCCATCTGAGATATCAGGATCCCAAGCCGCACAAATACTTGATAATTCAGGTTCTAGCATAAATGACTTTTTTTATTTATATAATTATATAATTAAAGAGTTTTTAAATTTTCTGCTAAAAGATATTTTACATCAAAACACTTGTGCTTCGTATATCACTGAATTCACATTGTATCACGGTGTGAATACATATATGTGCCGAGGGAAACGCAATGGTGTTACCTGTCGGGCAGCGGAAACTCGATCTTCCTGTCGAGACGCCCGGGCCGGAGCAGCGCCGGATCGAGTGTGTCTGCCCTGTTTGTTGCCATAATCACCTGCGCGACACAGACAAAGGTTGTTTGTGGCAACTAGTTTCCATGAGGTAACTAAAATATCATGACAGTAGGTGTGGTATTTGCCATCCATGAGCAGTTCTATGAAATAAAGGCACAAACACAGATTATGTGTAAACAAAACAAAATTCATTCATTCGATAAAACCAAAATGTTTCATGAAAATAATTGAATATAAGAGCAACATATTCAATTATAAAGCTCTTATGACATGTTTTACAGGATTTTTTTAAATGTATTATAATTCAAGACATTTTTTCGCCTTTTAGAAAAATCGCATTTATAAGTAAATATATGTACAGTGGTACCTTAACGTTGGTGGTCTGGTCGAATCCGTCCATCTGATTGAGTAGCTCCAGCAGAATTCGCTGCACCTCACGATCAGCGCCTGTCTGGGCGTCGAACCTGCATGTTATATTGCATTAATTTGAGGCGAAATCACACATAGATCAAGCAACAAAACACATACATTATAAATTAGAGTCCAGTCGCAAAAAAGAAAAAAGAGACCTGTCACTCAGTTGGTCCGGAATTGTTAAGGACACTTAATGTAGTAAATAAAACACTGAAACCGTCAAGACTTGTTGAGAATTTTTTTGACAGTTATTGAGAAACAGATTTCTTAAGCGCTTATTTTGTATGCAATTGCAAAATAATCATCAGGCGAGGGCAATTTCTTCTATATGCACCAGTGACGAGACCCTCGACACGTGAACAACTTCACACTTGACCAGTTGACCTTTATATTAGCCCAACACACCGCATTACCTAAGGATGCCAGGGCAAAACGACCAACCTCTTGGTGGCGATGGCGTCTATCTCGTCGATGAAGATGATGGCGGGGCTGTTCTCCTTGGCGAGGCGGAAGACGTCGCGCACCATGCGCGGGCCCTCGCCCAGGTACTTCTGCACGAACTCCGAGCCCACCACGCGGATAAACGCCGCTGCAACGCGCCGTCAATATATTAACACGTTGTCACATTTGGGCCGGCAGAATGTGTGCTGCGAAACGAACTATTTATACCCATTGATAACAAGTATCCCAATGGGGGGCGTTGTACAAAGGACAACTCAACGTGGGACAAAGTGCAGGCAGCGACAACCCCCAAATCAACAACAACAACAAGTATCTGCTAGAAATTACCTACATTGTAGGTAGAAATACAAAGAAAGCAGTCACTTTCTTATATAATATTTAGTTTGATTACAATTATCTAGTGTGCGCAATTGCATCATGAGATGCATACAAGAAGACTGGACGTGGATGGCTAATACCACACAACTACCATCATGATATTAGCCCAACACGTGGTGTGTTATCCCGAAGGAATTAAATGCCATGCCTGAACCTTCCCTTTATGAACATTGAACTGGATGGAAAACATGGAACAATTTTCATTCGACCATCTTTTCATCCAATGAGATGGTACCAACCCTGGCGGGCTTCACCCTACCAACTAGTAGGGGATGGGTTTAACATGGAATCCGAACCATGAAACATTTTGCATGCGTAAAAAAATGTGTAACATATCCAGCTAATAAAATTTTAGAAACCAATTTAAAAAAATAAATATTTATCACTTTTTGTAGTCAAACTACACTTTCACACTTCACGTCACAAAGATTTGCAGATTCGATCAACTCAGAAAAGAACAACCCGCAAAGAAACTGCACTGGTTTGCATAACATATTTTTCCATCCACAATTATGAAATACACATAAAGATCTAAATGCTACTGCCAAACAATTCTTTGGCAGAACCAATTAAGACAACGAACAAATGAAACAGCTACCCTCAGGGTAGATTACTTATAACTAAGAAAGTTCCTAATACAATAACATAAATTGATATAATTTATAGCATTCAAAGTATTCTCTGTTCTAAAAGCCGTCATCAACTTAACAACCTATGTCAGATGGAAGGCAAGTCCACCCGCCCTGAGCCAAGAGCCGCTCAATAGTGGATTAAGAGAAAAATGTGTTTGTTCAATGCTAGCCCAGGCATAACAATAATAATATTACCCACTCACCGGTGGTGTGGTGCGCGACGGCCTTCGCCAGCATGGTCTTGCCGCAGCCGGGCGGGCCGTACATGAGCACGCCGCGCGGCGGCTCGATGCCGATCTGCCGGTAGAGCTCCACATGCGTGAGCGGCAGCTCCACCGCCTCGCGGATCTCCTGCTTCTGCGTGTCCATACCGCCGATGTCCGAGTACTGCACGTCGGGCTTCTCGTCTGCATTACACAATTATTAGTTAACGTTTGGAGTAGTTATCACACATTTGGTTGAATTCACTGGAGCTAAATAGAAGATGGTGAGAAATCAAAGAGGTCAGATATGTGTAGCAGCCATATGACGTCATAAGTGTTGGAAATACATTTACTACTACTATTAGTAGTAATGGTGGTATTTGGAGGTAATGGTGATAACACTATATTAGGATTTAAATTTGTAAAAAGACAATTAAACAAAAATATTTAGTTGCATAATCAAATTCCAATTAGATGTAATGCTGGGTTTCCATTCTCGTGAACGCATCGTGAATGGACAAGATAATGGAAACACGACACAAATCCACGGATTGATGCAATCACATTAAATGAAAGATGGTCGTAGTGGCAATAAAATTTGTCTGTGTTTTCCATCCAGTTTAATGTAGCCCCACCCTATAAGGTTGTTGGTAGTGAAGGTGAGGACCTCATTAAAACCTCAAAACCCTTGTTTTTCATGAGTTGTGTTGGGGCAATATCATGACAGTAGGTGTGGGATTAGCCATGCATATACAGTGACATAAAAAAGGCAAAACTGAAAGTTATAAAAAAAAACGTACCAGCTTGTAGCATAGAGATAGAGCTATCTGCCTCCGGCGGCAGAACGTCCACTAACGCGTTGGAGTGTTTGTGGAGCGCCACCGACGCTGAAGGCTTTAGAAGTTCGCGGTCGATCGTGGACAGGATCCGAACATAGTAGTTGGAACCAGTCGTGCTACCAACTGCGTAAAAATTACGGTTAGAATACAAGATTTATACGTAAGGCAAAGGGATGCTGATATGTGCTTTTAAAATCACATTCGAATAGTTTATTTACTCCATGTACAGTCCAAACACTATCTGAAAATCAATGAAATCAAGAAGAAAATCAGTAAGAGCAGTGCTAAGTGAAGGAATTATGGCAGTTCACAATATAGATGAGCGTAGAAACCCGCAACAATTTGGAGCCCTCCGGAGATCTCTATTCAATCTGACAGATATTAAATTGGAATTGTTTTTAAAACTGTCCCATAGTAAGCTTGATGTGGCTCTCATGCCGATGCTAATCTAAGGACAATGATATTTGAATTACGAATACCCTCAAAAGGACAATTTTCCATGTTTGAATGAAACATGAAGGGATGTATCTTGCATAGCGTTGACTGACGTTCGGCTGATATAGACCGAAGAGCCTTTAAAGCGCAAAAGTTATTCCAAAAAAAGTTATAAGTTCTACTTAGCATGCAAAAGAGATCCCGAGGGGTCATTTATCCACTAATTACTAAACTAATGAAAACCAGACAGGTTCACAGTGCGACTCAAAGCCCGACGCAAGGCTCACCGATGCCTGTGTTCTGGTCGACGGCCTCGAGAAACTGTCCGATGACGAGCGGCACCGACTGGATGCGCTTCACCTCCTCCTGCGCGTGGAGGTACTCCTTCTTCAAGTTGCGCTGCTCATCCTTGATGTACTCTTCCTGCACCTCGAGGAACTCCAGCATGCGCTGCAGCTTCTGTCGACGCACAGTTTAGTCAATATCGCTATAAATCACGGATGAAACAAGTCACTTTTTGGCAACAGTATGGAAGAAAGCTGAGTCAACTCCATTTGGAATATGTAGGTATTTGACAGTGAGAGCGCAATATATTTGCAATATAGTTTGTTTTGGCACAGATTTCTAAGCCACAATATGTTGAATCATGAGGGGTTTAAGTCTCTTTCTTATTACCAGATATTTTTTTTCAGACATGTTAGAGATAATAGGTACGGCTGTGTTATTATATAAAGCCCCTGGATTTGAAGCTAGCTGGATGGATAGGATGAAAGATCGACCTTCTAGGACCTACCCATGAAAATATTATAGTGCGGAAACAATTCCTTCATATTAAAAAAAAATTCAAACTTTCCTATAAATTTGTAATTATCAATTGGCGCGCGCTCGCTAATGGATGACTCCGTTTCACGGTCATTACGTAGTTGCCAGGTGAAATGCATTAAACCCATATGGGTGGTAATAGTAGTATTTTTGGACGTAAATTAATACTTTGTGTATTTAAATTGCTTCAAAACCGACTTAGCCGCCCCGACATTACATGTTGGTGTGCGTCATCACTAGAGTGTTTTTTAGAAGTGCGGAGCATAGCCACCAACTTCACTTGGTTGGGCTTTCAAAATAGATCCAAAAACCATAATACATAAACAGAATAGGTCGGGGTAATTCTAGTATGATATAGTGGCAATACACGTTGTGCAGTATTTGATCAATGCTTGTTTGGATTGATCAATGCAATCGATTCAGTCTCCCTACATTCTGTTCAGTCGCCTTTTGTTTGTACTGTGTGGTGGTCTGTTATCGTTTTCTCTTTGTGGTTAACGTGTTGAGCATGTCCGTGTCGCCGCCGCCATCACCGCCGCCGGCGTTGCAGGCCCAGCCTCCGCCGGCGTTGCAGATCCAGCCTCCGCCGGCGGCGCTACCTCGAGCAGCGCCTCCCGCGCCTCAGCTTAATGTGGACCCGGTGTATGTTAGACGTTAGCTGTACTCTTGTGAGATAGCGAATATGTGGAGTTTCCGAAAACTATATCAAAGTTTGGGGACCCACGAGCAGTGTTTAGCTTTCGCTGAAGAGCAAAGACTTATATTAGACTTTAAGGAGTGCCGTGTTCACCGTTGCGCAATGCATTTAGCGATGCAAGGGAACAATATCGTCGGGTCCTTTGTTTGTAGAAAAGACACGTGCAGAACGTGGTCTAGGATAAGTCGCGCTGCTGGCACGTGGTTCGAGAACGCGAAAATTTCCTTGCCGCGATTTTTTTTTAATGTACTGTTTTGCGCATCGATTATCAATTAGACGCGTACGAATGGAGGACCCCAAGAAGGACGAAGATGGTGGTGTTTTGTCGCCAACCACAGTGATCGATTGGTTTAGTTATTGCAGAGAGACAATATTGACGGATTATTTCTCCGTCGAAGAAGCGCAGGGCAAAATTGGTGGGCCTGGAAAAGTCGTCCAAATCGACGAAAGTAAATTTGGACACAGAAAATATAACCGAGGCCGTCCCGTAGATAGGTTTTGGGTCCTCGGAATGATTGAGGATGGCTCAGAGGACTTGCGATTGGAGTTGTGTCCTGACAACCAGCGTGACCGGGACACTCTCATAACACTTATTCATAAACATGTTGCGCTGGGTACAACAATCCACACGGATTGTTGGCGAGCCTATGATGGCCTCGAAGCGCATGGTTACATACATAAAAAGGTAAACCATAGCGACCCCAAAAACCGCTTCGTGGCACCTGACGGCACCCACACTCAACGAATTGAGTCACAGTGGCGTGCCGTCCAACGCTTCTTCAACGGGAAATTTGATCACGAACATTTTGCGTTCCACGTGGTTGAATACCAATGGCGCAGACGAGTGGAGCGTACAAAAAAAGACCCGTTTGTGGCCCTTATAGCGGCAATTAGATTAGTTTATAATCCGTACTTGTGAAGTGACAATGGACACGGTGTGTTGTGCGATTGGACGCGAGGATTTTGTGTTGCGCATCTAGACGCTTTGTGTGTAGGTTAGGCTAGGTTAGTTTATGCTTTGTGTTCTGTTGCGTAGCTGTTTTTAGTGTTAACAGTGGGCAACTCGCTACCGGTTTACTTCGCGGCGGACAAACAAGGTCTCATTTTTGGAAACGTGTTTTTTTTTGTTTCCGGAACTTCTCATGTCGCGCAAACATATGTATTTGAGGTTTTTAGTAGGTATTTATTTTATTTTAATTTTTTTCTAGGGGCTTTATTAAATAACAATCCCATAGGTACACACACAGTATCTTCGGCAGTCTTATTACCAGTTAGTTTAGGTTCAACTCCAACATGTGCTTTAGTTTGTGTAGCTTATTGATCTCAGAAACAAAAGATGCGAAATATTTTCATGTTTTACCTTATATTTGGTATACAAGTCTTCAGCTTCTAGTTCCTCGAAGGTCTGTGGGCCGGATGCCGGTAGTCCCTTCACATCATTTGCCTGTTCTTCCTGTCAAATGAGAACAAACCATGAACATTTTAAATAATTATTAGGTAATTCGATGAATATATTCATCGGAGCATAACCATTGAGGACTTCAATATCGATAATGGTATTATGATTTCAGACCCTATGCTGGCCGTAAGCAGCCTAGAACGTAAAATCTGTTGTTTTCGTTCAAGAGTAAGATGTTCGTGCAAACCTTCTCCGGCAACACAATGCCGATCTCTTCCATCTTCTTTCTTGTGAAAACTTGGAATATCTTCAAATGTGGATGAATAAATGTGGGAGAAAGAAATATTTTTGTCCGAAATCGTGTGAAGTAAGCGAGCAATGATTCGGTAAAATGTAAACGTCAAAAAACTGACAACCGAACAGAGAACACAAATATCAACCAAAGAGTATGTAATGACAACTACACAATGCTCCTACGGGGAAACAGGCAAATGGCTGCCAGCAATTTGGTAACCGAGACTTTGACATTCACAATCATATAATACCGTATTTGAGCAGTTATACTTTCTGAATGAAAAGTTGATGAAGCACTTAATGTACATATCGGCGATGGGTCATTCCTAGTTCATCCCATTCCGAGAACCCGCTTCCTCTGCTCTTATCAGCCTTGCCTAATCCTATTCCAATTGCCACTCGTTCAAACATATGCATTCCGGCTTTGCATCCATTCCGCTAAATTGTGGAGGCGATCTTAAGAAAAAAAGTCTGACACGCATGACCTTTATGTTGCTAATTCGAAATTCTCAGTGAAATGCTGGATCAGATTCCGGATTTTTGTGGCACTTTGGCCCTCCATTTGGGTATTTATATAAAATTCGGTATTAACTTATTGAAATCCGGAATGGTTATAATTATACAATAATTATAACCAAGTATTTTTTATGGTTCTCGGAGTTGAACCATTGAACCTTCGTTCCGTACGTTATTCCGACCTTGTGTAGTAGGAATGGGAATGCTTTCCTCTATGGAGCCCGGACAACCCATCCTTGACACACACACATACCCCATGATAGGTTCACCTACAAATATTTTTTTACATCGATTCTCTATGATTACGGGTGCTACGTCAAGTTTAAGGTGGCCCAACCCGCTCGACTCCCCATACAAACGTGGAAAGAAGATCATGCCCATATTTCTTGTCAGAGATCCCAAACTGTGCTCAAAATAGCTTTAAGGTGGCCCAATCCGGCGGGCCTAACTAATTCGCGGGCTCGGTACAAAACCGTGCTGTTGCGCTCTGGGACCTTCTCTGTTTCAAAGAATAAGACAGGCTCCGTGATGAGGAAGATGCAACATGTCCACAAAAAAGACGATGTGCATAGTGTATGATTTGGTAAGATTTACGAAAATTTTAATTTCAAAACAACTTACAGCTAAAAGTAAACCATGACCGCTGTAGTGAAAAATCTAACAAAAACCAAATAGACCATATATCTTGATTAAGGTGGCCCAACCCGCTCATTTCCCCATACAAAAGGGGAAAGAAGATCACGCCTATATTTCTTGTCAGAGATCCAAAATTTTGCTCAATATAGCTTTATTTGATTGAACTAGATGTCTGATGACCATTGGCATTGTAAAATTGTGTTTGGTTTCCAAGTTATAACGTCCGAAAGTTCGGATTTTTCGCGCGTTTTATACAATTACTTTGGAGGTGGATTACGCAATGATAAAGTAAGAACATCTTGAAAAGATTAGTCATCAGACATAGCTTGTTTAATCAAGAGTTATAATCTAATTGGTTTTTGTTAGATTTTTGACTATAGCGGTCGTGGTTTACTTTTAGCTATAAGTCGTTTTTAAATTAAAATTTTCGTAAATCTTACCAAATCATACACTATGCACATTGTCTTTTTTGTGGACAGGTTGCATCTTCCTTATAACGGAGCCTGTCTTATTCTTAGAAACAGAGAAGGTCCCAGAGCGCAACAGCACGGTTTTGTACCGTGCCCGCAAATGAGTTGAGGCCGCCGGGTTGGGCCACCTTAAGGATGTTCCGACCCATACAATGTTTTTTTTACACAGAACGCAAAAAGTATTGCACTTTAAGGCACGAATTCGTCAAAAATATTAAATATAGCCAAAGTAGTTGCAGCGAAAACATATTCACAATTTCAGGTTTAATGGTTTCCTTGTAATTGCCGATTAGAAGTTTTACACCGGTAGATGGCGCTGTTAAATAAAAATCGTATTTAAATTAATTGTAACAAAACCAATAATCCTGAAATTGAGAAATTGTTTTCGCTGCAAGTAATATGACTATATTAAACGTTTATTATTAATTCGTGCCTTAAAGTGCAATACTTTTTGCGTTCTGAGTGCAAACAACTTTATATGGGTCGGAACAGCCTTAAATAAGCTATGTCTGATGACTAATCTTTTTACGATGTTCTTACTTTATCATTGCGTAATCCACCTCCAAAGTTATTGTATAAAACGCGCGAAAAATTCGAACCATCGGACCTTATAACTTAGAAACCAAACATAACTTTACAATGCCAATGGTCATCAGACATCTAGTTTGATCAAATAAAGCTATTTTGAGCAAAATTTTGGATCTCTGACAAGAAATATGGGCGTGATCTTCTTTCCCCTTTTGTATGGGGAGATGAGCGGGATGGGCCGCCTTAATTGATCGAACTAGATGTCTGATGACCATTAGAATTGTAAAATTGTGTTTGGTTTCTAGGTTATAAGGTCAGAAAGTTCGAATTTTTCGCGCGTTTTATACAATAACTTGAGAGGTGCATTACGCAATGATAAAGTAAGAACATCTGAAAAAGATTAGTCATCAGACATAGCTTGTTTCATCAAAACGTATAATCAATTTTGTTTTTGTTAGATTATTTACTACAGCAGTCGTGGTTTACTTTCAGCTATAAGTCGTTTGGTAATTAAAATTTTCGTAAATTTTACCAAATCATACACTATGCACATTGTCTGCTTTGTGGACATGTTGCATCTTCCTCATAAAGGAGCCTGTTTTTTTCTTTGAAAAAGTGAAGGTCCCAGTGCTCAATAGCACGGTTTTATACCGTGCCCGCGAATGAGTTAATCCTGCCGGGTTGGGCCACCTTAAGTTCAAGTACTTTGTCATTCTGCAGCCCTATTCTAGGAATTCCATGCTCAGGACTCAGGTATTGGCGATTCGTCAAAGCGATTCGACGGTCAGATTCGGGATTCCGATTAATTTCCGGGATCAATTTGAATGATTCAAGGTCTAGGAAATCGCTTTGACAACCGCTATAACGGTAATAGTTGAAATCGTTTAAGAACTCGAGACGCGTAACATCGAATGTTTGTTGCACTGTAGCGTCCTGTGATGTTCTTATAGTTTCGTTGGGACTCGAGAAAATCAGTAGTAGGTAAGCGAGTTCGTAAGGGAACTCTCTCGCCGGCGGCGCTGCCGCATTGTACCAAAGTAAAAGTAGCTACCCGCCGCCCATACGTGCGAGTTTCCGTGGCTACACCCGTTCTTCCATGCTGGCTGCTTGCTAAAGCATCAGATAATTACGCTCCCCAAACAAACGTAGTTTACTAATCATTTGAAAACCACTGTTCCAATATACTTGATATCGAAAATTTGTATGAAGATTTTCTTTTGCCTGTTATTTGACTTGCTTAAGATTTTTCAGCACAACAAAAACATGCAGACACAGATATTTATTGCAGAATATTAGATACCAAATATGAAGCAAATCGGAACAGTGTTTTTCAAATGATTAGTAAACTACGTTTGTATGGGGAACATAGCTTAGGGCCATTCTTAACATCGTTTCTCCCAAAAAACCTTCGCAAAACTCGGAGGCACTGCCCTGAATTCAGAGGCGATTGAGGAGCAGTAGTGGGAATCGCCCTAAATCAGAAATTGTGTCCGGCAAATCCACTATTTAAGGTGGCCCAACCCGGCGAGACGAACTCATTCGCGGGCACGGTACAAAACCGTGCTGTTGCGCACTGGGACCTTCTCTGTTTCAAAAAAAAAGACAGGCTCCGTGATGAGGAAGATACAACATGTCCACAAAAAAGACAATGTGCATAGTGTATGATTTGATAAGATTTGCGAAAATTTTAATTACAAAACGACTTATAGCTAAAAGTAAACCACGACCTTTGTAGTCAAAAACCAAATAGATTATAAATCTAGATTAAATAAGCTATGTCTGATGACTAATCTTTTTAAGATGTCCTTACTTTATCATAGCGTAATCCGCCTCTAAAGTTATTGTATAAAACGCGCGAAAAATTCGAACTTTCTGATCTTATAACTTAGAAAGCAAACACAATTTTGCAATGCCAATGGTCATCAGACATCTAGTCTGATCAAAAAAAGTAATTTTGACCAAAACTTGGGATCTCTGACAAGAAAAATGGGCGTGATTTTCTTTCCCCGTTTGTATGGGGAGATGAGCGGGATGGGCCACCTTAAGGGCAATTATCAGGTTTTCCACTTTCCATAATTTCTGTAAGTTCCATTGTTTTTATTTTTTTTGTTTTATTATATTAGATTCTGCAATTGGCTCGCCACTGATGTGTGCTTTAACATCATTGGGCTAAACGAAGGTGACATTCTCAACCGCTGGGAACCCTGAGGCCATGTATAGGTGTTCGAGAGTCATAAATGGCGCCTGTGAAGATGTTTATGTTTTTCTTTTATATTGATACATAGATTTCCTGCAGGCAACCAATAGGTTTCATAGATTTGAATTGACAATAGGTGACAAACACAAAAGCAACCATTATGGTTTGAATTCAACCATTAATGGCACTAACCCAGAGAAACAAAAGAAACACAAGATATATTTTGAAGCCTCTTTATTTCAAATACTTTTATAGCAAAATAACATCCATTCATGCGCCTTCTGCCAAGGCTCTCCAATGCAAAGTCGTCAATTGATTCATTCATTTATTGAATTTATTCAGAGGGTGTAACGTAATGGTGATTATCATACAGTTCTAATAATTGTTTGCAGAATGATTTCACAATAGATCAATAGGCTACTGACATTCCCAATCGTGTATCTATAGGGTCTGTATATTGTGGAATGAACTCCCTGCTGAGGTATTTCCCCCAAAGTACAATCTGGGGTCATTAAAACATGGTATATTTACGGTATGGTATATTTTATATCGGCGCCAAGTGGTTTTAATGTACATAAATAAGATATATTAATTTAAAAAATAACCTTAACCAATATGGTTTATAAATGTTAAGGTTATTTTTGATTATGGAGTTATTTGAACTTGCAAAGTGGCTTATGCAACCACTTGACGCCGACATATAAACAGAATACAGGACCCAAAAGCGACCAAACTGCTGATGTAATAAGTCAAAGTCTACAATTAGCCGGCTGCCCTTGTTTTGGCAGCCTCTGTGAAAGTCACGGAATATTGAGGAGGCAGGAAGTGAAACGTTTGTAAATTTGTTCCAGGACCGCTGTTACCGTTTTACTTAAGACCTTTTTGCTTCGCGGATGTATAACCGTCGCAATTGGCTATCCCTTCTTAATTAATAACCAAACAACAAATCCACATTTGTTCAGTTAATATGAACCTTGACGTAATGGATCTATGTTGGAATTCCAATACTGTTTGCAATCAAATGTTACGTCACTTTCGAACACGGCCGAGCGCCTCACACGCACGCAGTCACTAACAGAGTAGCGAGACATGACCCGGCAAGCAAAGCGACGCCGCGACGCCATATTGTTTCGTAGTGTTTTTGTTGTAAGTTTTATCGCTATACATCTAAATGAAACTAACCGGTGATATGAAACTCCGCCATTATGAAGGTTGTGCACCCGGCTGTCGCGTTTACACGTTATTATGGCACAGTACGGCATTACTCCTTTTAAATTTTAGATTGTATCACGGATAAGTTAATGCGCAGGAGCGCCGCAGAGGAGTGAATCATGCGCGTATGAAGTGCGCGGGTCCCCGCTAAAGACCGGCGCGCGAGTTCCGCCCACTTCACAATTCTTACCTCCTAATTTTCTGTGGTGAAATCCGTAAGCCCATGGGCGTCGTCTAACACCTCTTAGGCGAGGACCTATTCCCCTATCAATAAAATATTTAAATTCAACTCATACCCTATTAGATAAGTATTATCTTTTTGAATTTATTTAAAATTAAATGCAGGTTTGATTTCATCGTTCCGAACCAATTTAAAACTATAGATTCCCCTTCCTACTTACTAGGTGGAAGCATTATGCCTGCTCAAATCTGTTAAAAGGTGAGATGGTAATACTTCATATCCCAAACTAAATGACATGAAAAAATTGACGTCTCTTCCCACAAACAATGTAATAATAAACTAAATTCATAGTTTCACATAACAAGGAAATGTGCACAGTATGGATAGCAACATAGTAATTTTGTATGCAGCTAAATAATATTATTCTAAATGACTCCACATTCTTATAAGTAAACATATACTATTTTATACAGTTTTTCACAAACATCGGACATAAATGCATCTTGTCACATACACGGTTGCAAAGGTCTTCCTGTCTAAATACAGTAATTTTGTATTTTTCTATTCATTCAATTTATTATTTTAAGAATAATATTAACAGCCCATAATTAACAGCGCGGAAATTCTGCTAGAATTATGGGCATGTTTCCAGCATCTTCTGTCAGTTTACTTTTTTATTTGTTGGCGGCAAATATTTTTTTATAAGTGATTTTTCTTATAATAAGGCAGGGATTAAGTCAATAGGTTTACTTATCTTATTTGGTAGAAAGTGGTGGGTTAGATTTTTTTTATTATTTTTATTTATTTTTATATGAAGAGACTAAATGCAAAATGCATACGGTGCCAAGTTAACGACCTCTTGTAATATGTGCTTTGTCAATGAATTTTATAATTAAATCTAGCGGAGATCTACATATTTTTTTTTGCTTTACTTTTGCATTCTTAGGGAGTATTTAAGTCTGAATATTCGAGAACCATATCTATTATTAAAGCTACCTAACACGGCACACTTTAGTTGTTAAAGGTTTTAACTTTGCTACCAGTGCCAGTGCAGATATTTAAAATGTTTTATATAAATTCAATTCCAAATAATGGTCAGATATTATTGTTCATGTTCTTATATGTTGGAAAATGAAATTGTTACCTATTTTTTTGTATAATCTTAATGACATTCATACTGACATAAAATTATGACTAAAAATTAAATAATGATCAGGCGTACAGATACAAAAATAAATCGATTTATTACAAAGTAAAAGTACGTCGTTCGCAGCCCAGCGAGGCAAGAGTCCGCAGGCAGGGCAGGACCACTGGGCGTGTATCACAGCTCGTATGCAATAACATAACATAAAAAATAAACAACAATATTAAATCTAAAGTAATTGTTTTGCATGCGTAACTTATACCTAAAACCCAATTCAGATGGTTTATTTTAACTATGAACTTAATAAGAAATGTATGACAGACAATGTTGTATGCATAGCTACAGCTTTAATATATAAGTAATGGTATATAATAATGAATACATAAATTATATTGTAGTATCAGTAATAGTTTAAGTTATTTTCGATTACAGAATCACTATTTTCCTTTTAGTGTGTGTGCATTTACCTACTGATCCTTCGATATTCACTGGAACACTGCTTTAACGTGTTATCAATTCGTTTGGACATACAAAAATAATTCCCAAAAAATTGACACAAAATTGATTTCAAAGTTTTAACAATTCAATGAAGTTCTTTACAAAGACAAAATAGTTTGGGAATTTACATTAAAGGAGGCTCTTGCTACCACCACGCCCTTACAATAGATGGGTCATAGTACCTAATGTCACTCGCTCTTTGTATAATGTGTGTTCGTTTGTTTTTTTAATTACAACAACCTGCTAGATTGTTTTAACCAGCTTAGAAGCTGTGCACTGAAGCATTTCGTGTAATATTAACACAAGTATGTTTGTGTTACTGTGTCTTGCCATGAAGCGTACTATTCAATAATTATTTATCTTTACGTGCACTCACTGCTTTTTTTAAGTTTGTTTTTTTAATTCGGAACAGAAAATCTTAATATAGCTACAATTAGCCTACAATTTAAAACCCCTTGTCTGATATACATCCCTCTCTCTTGCTCGTAGTAAATGTTCATATTTTCTACCGTCAAACTTACTTTACATTATACCGACCTTATGTGAAACTTACACACTAACGAAATGACTGCGGGAAGCGGATGATTACAATAAATTAATTCGCACGCATAGCCGTGCCGTCATATCAAACGATAGGGTAGGTACTAATCGCAAAACGTTTTATTTTTATTTTTATACTTAGGTACAATATTTTTTCAAACAGTCAAACATTCAAATTTTGACTAGAAATAAATTATCCTCATAATCGATGTAAATATAAAGAAGCATTATTATTAAAATCATATATATAATGAGTGTAGTTAAAGTAAATTCGCAAGATCATACATCCATATGTTTGCTATTCATAAGCATACAACGTGATATTTTTTAAATACTATATTTTATATCGGCGCCAAGTGGTTTTAATGTACGTAAATAAGATATATTAAATAAAAAGATAACCTTAACCAATATGGTTTATAAATGTTAAGGTTAATTTTGATTATGGAGTTATTTGAGCTTGCAAAGTGGCTCACGCAACCACTTGAGGCCGACATATAAACATAATACAGGACCCAAAAGCGACCAAACTGCAGATGTAATAAGTCAAGGTTAATTAAAAAGTCCTCCTAAAATAAATTATGACTGGAGGGGTTAAATTTTAAAATTGAAAAATAGATTGTTTTAAGGGTCCCCCGTCCTTGAATACGCATGATAGCATTATCTACCGTAGTTACAGTTTAAAAATTCGACCCAAAATTATATTTATCTTTCCCAAAAGCTGTCAACATTGAATTAGACTAGGAGCTAACGAATTACTAGTTTACGTTGGACATATAACTTTGAGTATGTAGTCTGTGAGTAGAGTCGGAACTGTCGGGCTGTCTTCGTTGATAGCCTTCAGTACTGCAAGTAAAACAGACACATCAACACAAATCATTTTTATGAGGTGTAATGGGGAAGACAAGTGTCAAAGTAGCGGTAGCATAGTTTGTCCGAGAAATAAATTGTACAGAAGATTAAAAAAAAAATGTTTTTTTTACGTCCAGACATATTTTTCTGTAATTTAACGATTTTTTATGTATTTTTAAACAGTTTTTATGCCTCGGTAAAGATTTTTTCATTTGGTTCATATAACGAACATAAACATAATGCTACTTCTTTTAAGATGTACTCATCATTTAAATAAAATCGGAGGGACATGGTTTCGTAACATCTATACTAAGATTATTTAATTTTATAAGTAAAGTGATTTTTTTGTCATTACATTAAAAGAAAAGCTAATTTATTATTGTATACTTGAAAAAAAAAAATCTCTACTGAATAAAGAATTTGAAATATGAAATATGAAGCAATGCCCCGCCCTCTGAGCTACGAGCCGCCTATTTGTTTAAAAAATTGCATACATAAAAAAAGAGTAGTTATATAGTTAATTTACTTGGAAGGAACGTAATTTGTGCTTCAGAATGATTTTATGGCTTTTAGGAAAAAAAAAAGAAAAAACTTCATAAAGCTTTAGCTCGTGATGTGGGGGCTAGAGAACCTTCCTTTCATGCAAGAGATTCAAATCCTCGACCCGGTCATGCACCACTTACTTTCTCTTTCTGAGTTCGAAAAGTGCATTTCGTTACGAATGCGAGCTGTTCCATGGTTCGGCACCAATGTTCGATCACGTTCCCTTCCCCTAGTCCAGTCCCTCCATACAGTTCTGTAAAGCCGTGCTGATAAGGGGTGTATTGGGCTCATATCATTACGGTAATTGTTTGGTATTATCCATCCATGCCAGGTTCCATAAATAACAAGCATGAAAGATGAAGAGAATTACACTTACTCTTGATGAGGACCTGCAGCCCCTGGTTATCCGGTGGGCCGCTGTCAATGTGGAACGGTATCACCGTAGTCAGGTACTGTAACCACAACACAAAATTATCATTTAACATTAACTTTGTAAAAATAAATAAAACCAAACCAAAATACAACCGGAGGCGAAGTTATGTGAATGTGGTTTGAATTTTTAATGAATAAAAGAGATTTTCGTATTAGTAGTTATTTCGAGAAGAGCCGGATTATCAGGAACAAATAAATGGTTGCAATTTGACTTCTAATTTTCTTGAGTGCACATCACATCAGCATGGTAACGCAATCACAGACCGATATTTTGATTGTACAGCCTTTCATGCGAGAGATTATAAGTTCCATGCGATAGTTATGTTATTAGTATAATTCATTCACAACCACGATTACAGCATTTTCAGTTTCATCAGGTCTAGGTTTTCACATTTGAATCTGTTGTAATACGGTTGAGATGGAGAGTGGTAAGGGCCGGCCAACTTTGAACTCCACTGACACATCGTCTGAATTCCTCAGATTCCGTGATTAGGCGACAGTCCCCAACACCAACCTTGGACTCGGCCGGCACAGTCGGGGACCTGGTGGCGTTGGCGGGCCGCCTCTTCCTCTCGATGTGGTACGCGCGCCTCTTGTTCTGCACCGACAGCAGCAGCGAGATGAACGTGTTCTTGAGCTCCTTCTCGTACTCGAGCTCGTCGCGGTGCGCCAGCTCCGAGATCAGGGTCTCGGAGAACTCCCGGATGAGGACTTCCAGCTCCATGTACAGCTCGTTCAGCTGGCCGAGGGAGAGCTGCTTCAGTTCTGAAACAAAGCGGTTAGGATTCAATCTTTTTATTTTAGTGGGATCATCATTAATCTCATTTAATTGTCTTAGGTGAAGGGGTCACTCGTAATTTTATTTTGTATTTTTTTCTATTATTTGCTCTTAATTTTTCTACTACTTTTTTATCTTAGGTACTATTCCACATGTACTGTCATGATGTTAGCCCAACAAATGATGTGGGAACTAGGTGCCTAGCCAGGACCTTCCTTTTTTGCATGGATTTATTTAAATGGATTAAGAATACGGACCATTTTCTTTACCGCTTCCATCTTAAGAGGATATTGAGGTGATCGAGTTCAATAAAATGTCTCGTGCCTAATTCCTCACTCAAATTAAGAAATAATCAGTAAGGAACACTTTCCTTAGATTTAACGTGGAATGGAAACCATGTCCAGCCCCAACTGTAGAAAACGGTAACGCGAGGTCACACCAATATGTCAAATGTTTCTGCGCTCTGATATATAAGTTTCAATCTTACAACCTCGCCAATCGAAACAATCTTGGAAATAAGGAGACAATAAGAATCGAAAACATTATTGTGTGCAATCCTAATGCTAAACATAGTGCATATATTAGATGTATCATAAGTATATTAAATGTACACTCAATTGTGTGTCACGCGCTCGACAGTAATGAGAATAATATTATAGGTAATAATAGAAACAAACATCCAAACACAACAGAAGTTTGGCTTCACTCTTTCAACTGAATTGTTTTATAATGTAGAGGTAAATACATATTTGGTCCTATAATTACTGCGGTATAGTAAATACGTGGACAATCAACCATTGTTGATAATATCACTTGGATTCCTTTTCTACAAAATTTTCAAAACGTCCACTGAAGTTCACAATCTCGTCGTTAAGCTTATCTTAACAACTGTGGAATCCCACGAAGCCCCATGAGGATTGCTTCTAGTTTCGCACAAAAAGTTACTGTCACAGTTACAGTTATTATTCATTATGACTTTTTTCATTTCATAGATAGTTTTGAAGATATTGATGTCTCTTTCTCTCTGTGTCAACGACTAAGGGAATACTTACTGTCTTCATAAAGCGGAGAGCTGAGAACTTCCTTTCCCTTTTCCAGCGCTTCATTGTACTCCAGAACGTCGGATTCTGATGGCGAGGGCGTCTCCTGCATCATGTCGTCGATCTCCTGTATCACCTGCGCCGTTAAGAGATACGGTGAGAAATGCGCTAAGGAGACACTCGTTTTAAGGGCTAAGAAGGGTTTAGATAAGTGGTAAGGGATGAATTGAAGCATTTACTGAAAACGTGGTTGAGGCCCTGGCAAGCAATGTAACAAAGCAGTAAGATCCAAATCCATATTAAGCCTAAGAGACTGTGTAGTCTAGATCACTTCGTGAGTTATAAGCTTCTCGGAACTTCGAGCCGTTTGGTTAATAGCGATAATTAATAACAACGCAGTTAATAGCGATAAAGATAAGGTTCATGAGATACAGCCCTGTGACAGACGAACGGACGGACGGACAGCGGAGGCTTAGTAATAGGATTCCGTTTTCACCCTTTGAGTACGGAACTCTAAAAGCATAAAATCTAACCTAACCTATTTGAAATGTTTCGTATTCGTAATAGTTTTGGATCTTGTGCTTTTTGGAATTGTAGATGCTTCCCCCTGACCACTAAATATGCGGGAAAAAATACGCGGGAAACTTGTTGTAATCTTGTTTACACCTGGCATATGCCAGCTACTGACCTACAGTCGAGGCGTTGCTGCAAAACGTCCAGACATCCCTTTCACACACAAACCCTTTAACTTTAAATAGCTGTACATCTGCTTCAGTGCATACCTCGTCCGCCGTCTTGACAGGACACTCGTGGTCCTGGTGGAGTCCGCCGAGGATGAGGGCGTGCATGTCCAGGTCGGAGGCGACGGCCTCGTCCTCAGAGCTGAGCAGGTCGTCATCCGGGGTCACGCCCGTGCCCTGCGCACACGGATATTGTTCATAACTAGCTTGCCATGCCTAACTGTGACCTCCTCGGGACGCTCGGAGTTGGGGTAGGAGGTTGGGGTCGAAATGATTTTATTGACAACATTACATGGAACTTGCGGCAGAAGTAGATGGCACACCATATTTTTCGGATTCACCCATTTTCAGCAAGTCTTTTTTACCTTGCACGTCAATTTGGCATTCGGAGAGATTTCGATTCACAAATCGGGAGAAAATTGGGTCTTGGCGGGATGTCGGGACAAGAACGTCCATAACGGTGACAGTCCCGATATATCGGAACGGATGGCAACTCTATTCGTAACGATAGATACTTGCCAAGCGTGGGTTACAAGAAAGGAGAGAGCAGCAGATGTAAAGGATTCTGTAATTATTTTATCTTTGCTGGCACAATAGGCAATGCGACATCTACATTTGAAGCATTGTAATCAGATTTTGAAAATAATCTGAAAAAGTATTGGTCGTGACATTCGTCGGAAGCAGGAAATGCTTGCAATGCAATGCTTCAAATGTAGATGTCGCTGAAACTCAAATTAATGAGATAACGGTAATGTTCGTATCCTATAACACACAAAATTATCAAATAAACACATTGCCGTAAACCTAGAGGTTAATTGTGTAGAAAACCAAGGAAAATGAAAAGTGTCCCTAAGACGGTATTGTTGCTAGACGGTGATACTCTAGGATGCACTTACCTTTTTCTCGCTAAGGTTCAATGTGGGAATGTGCATTTTTCTGGAGAAGGACTTGGTCCAATCGATGGGAAGAATATTGCCAAAGTTGCCCGTGATGGTCCACCACATCCTGCGAACAATGGAAGGACACGGTTAAAACTTGTTCATAACCCTCTACTATTCCTTATCTCTACTATATCCTTCTTTCAACGTTCGGTTCCCCTTTTCATGTAACTGGACATGTATGGCTAATACCACACCCACTGTCATGCTATTAGCCCAACACACCGCATTCGCGAAGGAATTGATGCAACGCCAGGATTTTCCCTTTACGGGTACTTTGACCTGGAAGGAAAACACGGGACAGTTTTAATTGCCGCTTTGACCATTATTTCATCTAATGAGGAAGTACCTCGGGAGGTACCAACCCTGGCGGGCTTAACTTTGCCGCCCAGTAGGTAGGGGAAGGAGACCTACAAGTTATCATGTATTCCTAACAACAGAACAGCAAAGGACGAAATGCACTTATCCAACTCAGAAAGAGAAAGAAAGTGGTGCATGAACGGGGCGAGGATTTGAACCCAGGATCTCTGTCATGCAAGGCAAGTCCCCAGGGCCACTGATCTACGAGCCGCCTTCCTTTATAAGTATATTTTTTCGGAGGATTTACTTCCTTTGATTTGATTCAAAATCGCTTTCAACATAGCGGAAAATCATTGCTTCAAATCAGGGCTTATTATCTATACTAATAATAAATCTGTAAGGGGTGTTCATGGAGTAACTTGCTTTGTTTTCTAAGATACTTCGTTTGTAGACGCTTAGTATGATACTAAGACTAAATTGATGATTTTTAGAAATCAGTTCTGTATGTATGTATGTATGTATGTTGCTCCTTAACTCTTAAACCGATTATTCGAATTCGATTAAACTTACTACACGTAAATGTAAATACACGGGGCACAGGATAGGCTATATATAATTCAGTTCCGCTTACTTTAAGATGTAGCTGTCATACAAACCGAAATGCCCCGAGGCGGCGGCTTGGGGGGTAATCACTATCTATCTTTATTTATTTGTTTACTTCTTCTAAGCCACACAACGGACTTTTTGATACGGTTTTCATTAATATAAGGAGCGATCAACGAGCAAGGATTGCGTATGTAATTTTTAAAAACTATGTACTTGAACATTTTAGGTGCTAAAAAGGCCTACAGAAAGTTCCACGATATCATGTAGAGCGATAACTTTGAACCACTCGCCCGATTTATTTGCGTTTTTTACCAACGTATAGCAAATCTGGGCGCAGTCAAATAGCGGATGGGTTTCCGCTTTCGATGTTGAAGGTGGCTGTGGTTCGTATTCCTCATAAAACTTTGTAAAAGTAAGGAAGGTGGTAGGGTTAATCCCGCCTTTGTTGGTTTTGTATCATTTTCTATGTAGCAGTGCCAGTGCAGTAAAGGGTCTGGCGGCACATGCTTTTAAAATTCGCTCCCAAATGTTTACAAAGCTCTAAATGGGAATATCTCGATGTTTATCATTAAATCATGCCATATCGTTTTGAACGATTTTTGAATTAATTTGGTAGATGGATACATAGTCCTGAGTGGGCAGTCTGAGTTCTCACCGAAATTGGCGTTTACGGCAAACCGATCGACTGGCGTTTTCTTCAAACTCCATACAAGTTTTTACTAGATATTCTGTGGTTTTACTTCTTCAAGCTGTCAAAGTCAAACGCGGACTTCCGATTTGTATGAAAACGCGGAGTGGACGTAAACGGCAGCGTCGACGTATTTACGGCAACGTTGAGTAAGCTGTCAAATCAAGCTCGGACTCGCAAATGTTAGTTCGCTTAACGCCCGCTGCGCGCGCTCTTCAATTTCTCCATACAATTGAAAACGCCATTCGATCGGTTTGCCGTAACGCCAATTTAGGTGACAACTTAGACTACCGGCTCTGGACCAGCCTTTTGGTGGGTTACTTTTTATCCAGGAAATAATTCAGACCGAAATCAATCCAACACGACATTGACCAGAGCGGAGCCGGGTACCGCAGCTAGTTTTCTATATTTTTGTCAGTCTTGTTTCATTTCCAATACACAGATTACGGACAGTTATCGGTATAATATTAATAACGACACGTTCACTTTACTAGATAACGTAATTATTTATCTCAATTGGCTCATTGAATGACATTAAAACTCTTGCGTAATGAGTAAACAGTCTGCTATGAAACCTAATATGGCGGCGTGTCTCGATCAGGCAAGATGTTGACAAATACCCGCTGTCCATGATCATAGCTTGGAGGTCTAAAGCCTATTACATCCCACCCACCATAATACCTTCATCCATTTACTTTTGATAAACTCTTCAGATAGTAAACACAGTAAAAGCATTCTGATTCCAAACATTTTTTAAGCGATAAAAAAGACAGTGGGCAGCATGATAAGTGTTGGTGATTTGTATAGGTTAATGGTTAAGGTAATGGTAGTGGCAACACATAAATAAAATAATACCCAATTAAACACGGATATTCCTTGACAATTTTCTCACCCTGAGGAAATACTATCCTTGTTACTAATAAAACTAGATCATCGCCTGGATAGTTTATATAATGTTTTGTCCTTTTCTCTCGAATTCGAAACTGCATGTCAACGCAAACTATTCAGATGATAATCTGGGTTTATAAGTAATAAGGAATATGTATACACATATATACAGATGTTAACCTGGAATATTTGAACAAATGAAATATTTTAAGAGGCAGAAAACTTTTTTGTATTTCTTTTTTTTGAAAACAATTTTTTTTTACTTTACATGATTTTAATTGACTTTTTTCTGCTGGAATAGGCCTAGGAATACGTACCTGGCTAACATTTGGACCATAAGGACCCCGTATATTCCCTTACAATATGTATAATCAAAATGTAAAATAGTCTAGAATTATATAATTTAATTTAATTATATAATATAATAATAGATTTTCTATTTTCGTATATTAAAGACCACATATTATCTGCGTTAGTCCAAGTGGTTAGTAGCCACTACTACCCACCCCTCTAATTGGTATTATGTGCTACTACTATGACTCAGTGATGTTTAGATTCGATCTTGGGCCAACCTATGCAGCAAGGCCAGACTGAATTTTTAAATTATGCCCATTAACGCATTAGGTAGACACTGCTATTTAGACAAGGTAATGTTACTGAACCTCGTACTGAACACATGCAAGATACTCATGGATCTTATTGTAATGGAGGTAAGACGTATGTGTAATTCTGGACGGGTCAAGATATGGCCGACCAGCGTCAGGCGGTTGTCACAAATTGGCGCTAATTCGGGATCCGCGCTGTGACGCTCAATTGAGGAATGTGTCACCATATACGTTCCGTTTCAACTTGGGACCTATAACGATGGAACACCAAGAGAGGGTTTATGATGGTTTTAAGAAGGAAGTCAGCGGTATACGATGCAAAGAAAGAAACATTTCAAAACCCCATAAAACATTATTTCTTTTTTATGTAACTGGACATGGTGGCTAACCAAATACCATCGTCATACTATTAAACTAACACATCGCATTCCTGAAGGAATTAGGTGTCATGCCAGGACCTTCCCTTATTAGTACAGTAACGTTGGAAGTACAGGACATGCAGCGGATGGAGATCTAGGAATTTATTTCATTGCTGCTTCGATAATATTCTCATCCAATGCGACGCGCAACGGTACCAACTCGCCACCTATAACGATTTGAACTCCCATTTGTGACGAAATGCACTCATCCAACTCAAGGTTTGTCATGTGGTGCATGAAAGGAGTTTTACGAATGCGATCTGTTCCATGGTTAGGAACCCATGTAATACTGTAGATCCCCTTCCCCTACTAAGGCTTAAGCCAGCACGGTTCGGTACCACCGCACTGGATGAAACTATGGTTGAAGCGGCAATGAAAAATGGTCCGTGTTTTCCATCCAGTTCAATATAGCCACATAGCTCATAAAGGGAATGTCCCGGCATGGCACCTCATTTCTCCGGGAATGTGCTGTATTCGGCTAATATCATAACGGTAGTTGTGTGGTATTGGCCATCCATGTCAGGTTGCATAAAAATGTAAAGCAAGTCCCCATGCCCGTGAGCGTAATGTGATTTACTATTGCATAGCATTTATTTTATGCCTGTAATAAAAACAATTATAAGTAGAACTGCATACAGCAGTACATATTAGCAAGCAGAGTGAAATATGAACGGATCAAATTCCAATTGCTCAACTAACATTGCGTCAAGCAAGACTGTGATAAAGAGAGGCTTGGGCATGGCCGAATGTAATGCAATTCGAAGAAAGCGTAAGTCATAACACGTATTCACTGCAGCTAACAAAACAATCCTATCAACAGTGGAAACTACTCTACCGTAACTGCAACCGATGAATAAATTGCCGCCACGATTCTATGAATTTGACAAATACCCTGACAAACTAGCTTATCATATCCATGCACAGCTATCAAGGAGTTAAGTAGAACTCGCAAAAATAAAAGTGCCAAAGACCAATGAATGTCAAAATATTATTATTACGACGTAAGATCTCAACACAAAAAAAACTATTAATTCGGGCTAACATAAAAAAGTATATGCGTAATACCCGTGGCGCCTGGACAATCGTTCATGACAAGGTTCAAGCATTGCGTCACTGCGACCATATGGCCGCATCAGCGAAATTCATTAGAGCAGTGGACGCGTCAAGTGGGCAAGCGGCGCAAGGTTACTAGCGACTCCACTCCTGACAGCAAGGAGGGAACAACTGTCGTTTCATTCACACTTAGTTAATTGGACAGAGAGGCATCTATGAGTGAGGTTGACTTACGCGTCGATAAGTTCAGATTTCTTGATTTGATCTCACGCGTAGCAGGTCTGCAAATGGTCGAATCTAAACTCACCATTGTCTAGGGGCACGTGCCCTTGTCAAGAGTTTTTGACTTTTCAAGTATTTACGACTCGAAATCCATGTATTTTTTATCTTAGTTCATCTAAACAATAACACTTTTTTTGTGTACTTCCATTGAACTAAAAAAACGTACGTCATATAAACTTAGAGGAGTCCGACGACGCCAAACTTTTCACATAACATAACTTTTGAAGGACCCCCTAGGTGGTATTTTAGAGGCAATCTTTCGGCATAGTTTTATTGACACCACCGACCGACCCAACGCGAGATACATGGTGACTATGAACCACATCAGACAAGAACCTTCCTTTAGCACCTTACTATTATTCCGATGATCAAAAGTAAGACCATATGGCACTTAGCTGTATACTGAAAAAACAATACAAAGCCTGTCATGTGCAACTATTAAATCCCTGGAAATTAATCAAAGAGATTGCGAATCTATCACGAGTAGTAAAAATAGTACCCACCCACGTGGTATCCGCCGAAATCAGCACAACAGCCGGTATATTTTGGGCGATTTACGAATTGCAGACGCGGTGCGCTTCGGCAGTTTGCGGGAATTATTCGCGCTCTTGATCGTAAACTTGAGTGGCCGAAGCCGAACGGTTACAATCACATCGTACATACATACCATGCATGCCTTTAAGGATGATCCGACCCATACAATGTTTTTTTACACAGAACGCAAAAAGTATTGCACTTTAAGGCACGAATTCGTCAAAAATATTAAATATAGCCATAGTAGTTGCAGCGAAAACATATTCACAATTTCAGGTTTAATGGTTTCGTTGTAATTGCCGATTAGAAGTTTTACACCGTTAGATGGCGCTGTTAAATAAAAATCGTATTTAAATAAATTGTAACAAAACCAATAATCCTGAAATTGTGAAATTGTTTTCGCTGCAAGTAATATGACTATATTGAATTTTTATTATCAATTCGTGGCTTAAAGTGCAATACTTTTTGCGTTATGTGTGCAAACAACTTTATATGGGTCGGAACAGCCTTAAATGAATTAACAGCAGACATAGAAAATACATCTATTCAAGCAGTAAACACTCAAGTAAAGGTCTAAGAAGTTACAGAAAAACTAAAGGTTCTCTTTTTTTCTGAAAAACTTACGTCACACGGACATTTTAAGATGACCGTTGCAGACAATAATCGTATCGGTTGTTTCTTCTTAAAAGCTAAATTTTATTTCACATAGATGGTATAGATGATAGCTATGAATTTGGAAGAAGAACATTATCGAAATTATGACTATGCATTTGCAAGAAGAAAGTTATCAAAATGATGTCTAGAAACTCAAAACGGCGCAGGCGAGTGAACGAGAAGCGAGTTCCAAAAAGCAACAAACTGGTCATTTCATGGCGTCCAGCGACCTTCCCCTGACCCCACATTCCGGGCTCTCTGGCAAACCAGTTCAGATGCGATCTCGGGATGAATTTGGGGCGGCGACGACCGCGACGCCAAGCGGCGGCGGCCCTTCACTCGAAGATACTCTCTTAGCTTCTTTAATGCTCTTACCAAATATGACAGGCTGGTGACCTTAGATATTTACCTGTAGTCTTAAATTATTTATTTCATCAATCACCTCTTGAATGAGAGGATAAATAAGGAATGAACCAAGACAAGTTGTTGCATAAATTATAAAAAAAGGAATATTTTATTTTAACAATAAGATTAAGTAATAGCGTTTAAAAACTATTTAAAAACTAAGCTAGAAGAGCAGATAGTTCCATTTTTTTTTCACATGCAAACAACAACCGCGCATTTACGAAGAGACATGTCATTTACTTAATGCTCAATAAAGTAAATGAAATATCTCTGAATTGAGAAGAACTGGTAATTGGTTATATAATTTACCAAGGTAAATTAGCTAGATCCATGATAATGTAAGACATTTCAGGGTGAATTTATTGACTTTAATACATATCTGAGATAATATTTTGGACCTGTGCCACAGAATAAGTAAAAGTGATTACATCGAAAATGGTACAACATAAAAAATGCTTAAAAGTGGGAACTTTAAAAGCTCAAGCGCTTAATAGATAAATAACTCGTACAAGTTCCCAACATTAAAAGATGGCACTGGTGCCAGTGCATTTTGAAACATATAGCACCTCAATTATGGTCGAGATCACATGTAGCTAAAGGATGTTGTACTTCGTAAAGGATGTTTTAAGCCCATTATGATCGTATTGAACACGTTTAGGTCCTTTCAAAGGATCATTATGCTGGCCGACAAAAACACAGCGTATAATGTGACACGTTATATGGACTCGTTAAAGATAGAGTTCCATAGAATTATTTGACTGTCTGCTAAACATATGTACATACCAACAGTTAATACATATTTAGAGAATGTCTTAAAAAAAACGCAATTTAAGTAGTAAAGACAATGTCAAGGTAAACATTGTGAACAGTCCATGAATACATAGGTGACAAAAGATTAAAAAAAATATATACATTTGTAAAAGTTTTGAGAATTCGGAAATGCGGTGAATGCATGCAGAGAAGGCAAAAAATTATAAACAGTAATTAACAGAAAGCATAAAACAATAAAACAAACAGTATTAAACAGAAAAAATATTGCAGTAGTCACACATCAAAGATATAGGAGCCAATTAATGTACGGTTGCTAAATCTAGATTACAAACAGAGCTGTAATGATGTGATGGTGTTGGTAACAAATGAAGACACATTCACTATGGAAAGCCGCTCGCTTCAGTGAGCATTTGACATCTTCTGTGACGGTAAATTATATCAATTACGGCCATTGATGTAGAACCGACCATTACGTTGAAGGTTACTATTACTAGCGGCACGATATTTACTGTTGATGATTAGAATAATTTTAAAGGGATCGTCCGTATTAGAACGAAATTACAAGGCGGGATTCGAGGCTAATTTAAAATTATATTTGAGTTACTTTATCATGCGTATCGGAATTATTTGACGTTAAATTGATCCTAGATGATGTTCTGCAAGCAAACATGCACTAGGATACAGATAACAGTGGCTATCCTGATTATTGAGATCATAGATTTAGATTTTGGGATAATTGTATTACCTAATTAAGGTGGTATTGCATTTTAAAGAACCTTGATTGCAATTACTATATGGCGTACGCCAGACCCGTAGGAGATGCTCGATGATGTCCATGGGCTTTCAAACTTACACAGGGCTGCGAATACCATGCCGGCCGGCCAGATGCTTTTTCGCACCATGTTTGTAGGACGCCAGGTGATACTCGGGGGAAAATAATAATATGCTAAAAGATCTAGAGAATCGGTTAGTTACTATTTTGGGATTGTCGACAGTGAATCGGTGCATTCCCAGTCAGCTCCGCGTTGAAGCGATGGTAGACAGGGGACGGAGAGATGGCGTTATGCAGCTCCGAAGAGCATTCCCCATGGTAGAGACGATATCACACAGAGAGACTCTACATCCCTTCGGAGTTGAAGAGTCCTCGGTGTCGTCGACGAGACACACGGCACAGAGCTGTATAAATTACCAGGAGCCAAGAATCACGATGGATCTGAGCCTTGTGGAGAAGCAGGTTTTGGTCCGAGAAAAATACTGATGCACCCTGTTGAGGACTCCCGGTTATTGTAAGTCCACCTTGGCTTTATTCTAGATATGTTAACGGAGGTATGGTATAAACCTATTCCTAGTCATATTTGAAGCAAAAAAGGTGGATAACATTTTGTAGTGCGACATAAAAAAAAATCGTCCTCCCTATACCTGCATCCATGCATAAAATGTTTTTTGCTCTAAATATGCCTAGAAATATGGAATCTGGTTAACGTTTGGACCCGTTAAGGTGGCCCAACCCGGCGGGACTAACTCATTCGCGGGCACTGTACAAAACCGTGCTGTTGCGCTATGGGACCTTCTCTGTTTCAAAGAAAAAGACAGGCTCTGTGATGAGGAAGATGCAACATGTCCACAAAAAAGACCATTGTCTTTGCTGCATAGTGTATGATTTGGTAAGATTTACGAAAATTTTGATTTCGAAACGACTTATAGCTAAAAGTAAACTACCACCGCTGTAGTCAAAAATCTAACAAAAACCATATAGATTATAAATCTTGATTAAGTAAGCTATGTCTGATGACTAATCTTTTTAAGATTTTCTTACTTTATCATTGCGTAATAAACCACCAAAGTTATTGTATAAAACGCGCGAAAAATTCGAACTTTCGGACCTTATAACTTAGAAACCAAACACAATTTTACAATGCCAACGGTCATCAGACATCTAGTTCGATCAAATAGAGCTCTTTTGAGCAAAATTTGGGATCTCTGATAAGAAATATGGGCGTGATCTTCTTTCCCCGTTTGTATGGGGAGTAAAGCGGGTTGGGCCACCTTAACACCTGGTTTAGATGAGCTATTTCTTCTCAATGCAATCGGCTCATAAGTACTTGTTTCGTTGCATCAAGCTAAATAAAATGTTTAGAGTCATGGAGTGCGGAGGAATTAAAATGTATTGATTGCCCAAACGCTGACTCATTTCCTTTGATAAAGCAATTAGTTTGATTCAAATCTAAAAGAAGTGCAAATGTACCTTTGTAACATTAAAGGTCTTTTTTTACATTAATTTTCGAAAATGTTACACTAATGAGGTTGAACCATAAACATAAAATGGCTTTAGAAGTAACTCATATAACGCTTAGTTTTGGCAGCAGACCTGATTGGCGTGATTTATGAAAACTTAGGATAAAATCACTTATAAAAAACTGACCATAATTTCACGGTTGGTCTCTAGTACGTATCAGAAATAGGGACATATATGCAAAAAATATAAATACACATAAATAAATAGATGCATAGTTTTTTTGCATTAATGAATTAACCCTGAATAATGGGCAGGTTTTTCGATAAAATATTATATAGAAGGAAGTCGACGTAAATATGCAAGCAGAAAAGAACCAGGAAAATTATTCCACATAGGACAGCTATTTTTAGGGTTCCGTACCCAAAGGGTGAAAACGGAACCCTATTACTAAGCCTCCGCTGTCCGTCCGTCCGTCCGTCCGTCCGTCTGTCCGTCTGTCACAGGGCTGTATCTCAGTAACCGTAACAGGTAGACAGCTGAAATTTTCACAGAGTTTGTATTAATTTTGCCGCTATAACAACAAATAGGTAAGATTACAAAATAATTAAAATTAAAGGGGGCTCCCATACAAAAAACGGGATTTTTTTGTTTTTTTATTCTACCATGGTACGGAACCCTTCGTGTGCGAGTCCGACTCGCACTTGGCCGGTTTTTTAATCATGACCATGCATGGCACTTTATGTCGTAACGCGTTCTCAATCGATTTTCAAACAATGTCTCAACATTCGAACCGGTAAGTGCGAACGACACGCAGACAAACCAAATCCTTTCAATGTTACATACAAACCATGCGTTGACCTACATGTTACGCATTGCCAACGTATCGATTACGTCTCAACCATTTTGCGGGCTCTTGGAGCGTTGATGCAGTCCTTAATGACCGCAGAAACATCACTCACCTATCGCTATTAATGTATATCTTGCATCTTTATAGCTTGTCAGCCTCGGTAGCCCAGTCATGCGACGCTTTGCGATTCGATAAGCTGGGTATAAGCACCTCTGAGCCGGTAGTCTAAGTTATCACCTAAATTGGCGTTACGGCAAACCGATCGACTGGCGTTTTCAAATGTATGGAGAAATTGAAGAGCGCGCGCAGCGGGCGTTAAGCGAACTAACATTTGCGAGTCCGAGCTTGATTTGACAGCTTACTCAACGTTGCCGTAAATACGTCGACGTTGCCGTTTACGTCCACTCCGCGTTTTCATACAAATCGGAAGTCCGTGTTTGACTTTGACAGCTTGAAGAAGTAAAACCACAGAATATCTAGTAAAAACTTTTATGGAGTTTGGAGAAAACGCCAGTCGATCGGTTTGCCGTAAACGCCAATTTCGGTGAGAACTCAGACTGCCCACTCTGAGCGCGGTTGGGTTCTGGATAGGTGAACATATTCAACCGTTGAGGCTGACCGTGGTTCGGATTCCACGTTAAACCTTAGGTCTCCTTCCTTATTAACAAGGTGGTGGGGCTAATCTGAAGCGGTCCGATGGTTGAAAATTGTCCGTGTTTTCCATGCAGTTTAATGTAGCCGAGCAATATAAGGAAGGTCCTGCCATGGAACCTAGTTCCCATGTGGTGTGTTAGGCTAATATCTGACGGTAAGATTGGTATTAGCCATCCATGTCCAGGCAAAAAAACCAATAGCTTACTTGATAAAGATTCGATGGGTGCATGCTACTTGTTGCAAAATTAATTAAACACAGAAATTAATCTTGACTTGTGAAATTGTAGTAGCAAGATATATTTTTTACATTACATTTATGCTAATATCAACGCGTCACACGCACAAGATAGTTCATGACAGAAATAATAATATTAAAACTAAATGTGCAAATGTGTCACAATATTTTCTTGTTGCCACTGAAGTTGTGCATCGCCTTGCTTACGGTGACGCTTGTTTTCGGTCCCCTCTTTCCCTAAAACATGGTCAAAAGAGGCATTGGCTGGTCCCGGCGTGATCCTCATTTCCGTACATACGCCTATTCCAGAAATTCCGAAATCAGGAATCAGGAATCCTAAGTCTAGAAAAAAGATTTTATAGCGATCTTCAAAGCAATTTTTTTTACAGAAAACCCTGTTTAAATTGAAATACTGTGCTCCGGAAGCTTTTGGTCAAGAAAATCTCTTTGTAAACCGCTATAAAAGCGGTTTAATAGACTCAGGATTTCTGATTCCTCCTTACGAAATTCCAGGAATAGGCCTGCTTACCAGTACACCGTTATGAACCGCAACAACAAAATAACCAACAAGTGGTTCTAAAGTTAGAGGCCGACCGAAAGACAGACAGACAGACCGTTCGAAGTTTAGTGGAACGATGATGGCGATAATGAGGTAGGATAGAATAATGACCGGAAAGTTGTGTTGGTTTTTAGGGTTCCGTACCCAAAGGTGGCACCGGATCCTATAACCAAGATATTCTTTGCTATAGGCGAGCCTTCGCCGCGCCGTCCGTCCATTCGTCCTACTGTCACCGGGCTGCATTTCATGAATGGTAAAAGGTAGACAATTGACTTTTTCACAGAATTTGCTGCTACACAACAAATAGAAAAAATGAAAAAATAGAAAACAAGAACCCACAAAAAACATATTTTTTTCGTGGTAAATTTTGTAATATGGTTCGTGTGCGAGTCCTACTCGCGCTTGGCTGTTTTTTTCTTTGTTCGCGGTAATCAAGTCGTCTTATACGATAATGTATCTACAGTGTATCACTTTGTAGGAAAATAATCGAATTTACGAATGATTGTGGTGTAATCGCCTGAGGTGCAAAATGCATCAGAAGAGATAAGATTCACGAGCAGGATAGTCGGCGAGATCGGTATTTCTATTTCGGTCCCCTACCCATTCACACACTCGGGTTAGTGACACTCTCACGAAACACAAACACAGTCTCGACAGACTGATATAAAGTCCTGAATTAGAACTTACACGTGTTGCGATGCGACCCAAGCGACGTTCCCGATCTTGTACACTAATCTGACGAATCTTTTTAATTTGTTTAAAGAAGACATATGGTACTGGTTCGGATTAAACTAGGGTCGATGGCATCCATGAAGGAAATGCTATGACATCTGCAGTATCAGGACAGTACGATAACATCTTCGCGATACAGCGTGCACTCGAACGGCCTACAAAAGAGGTGTTGTTTAAAGAACTAGACACGGATGGCTACTGGCATGATATAAGACCGAACACCACATTCCCGAAGGAATATGGTACCATGCTAGGACTGATTGACTGGATGGAAAAGACGTACAATTTATCATTGGCTCTTTGACCCCCATCTTTGGTCCAATGCGACCTTAAATTTAAATCTACCTAGAAAATATAGCGTGAGTTAAATAAACATGAAGCTAACCATCGAATTCATTATCCACCCACAGCAGCCAAAAGATTGCTGATCAACCTTGTAGCGTTGTACTACGGAAGGAGCAAGTCAATTATGCGATATCTAATGAAATTAAGATCTTTACGAACGAATCACGCGTCGATTTAGAACAATGTATTTCAGACAGTCACTTTGACTACTTCTTCAAAAACGCGTATCGCTTAGACACAACAGATAATAGTAGTGTTTTTTCTGTACCCTTATTTTACAGTTAGAACGTTGGTTTAATCAGTAAGTTTATCATAATGTCTAGTTTATATGGTTAGTTGTTTTCTAAATTGAAGGACCCTTTTCTAACTGGATTCCTCCAACTTCTTTCACGACTCTAACTCTCAGCCCGTGATCAACATTTTTTTTTGCTTATTCTTATTATCAGCCCACCGCCTCTTTGGCCTACCAAAATTTATTTTTCCTATTAGCCACTTCCATTGAATAATTTGTATGGCCCATCTGTTTGTAAGATACACACGTTATAACTAATAATAATAGTGTAACTTTAAAAATTAATACAGTTGTTAAAACAATATTCATTTTTAAAGTGTAATCTCGGTGTAAAATTTCACCTTCACTGTAAATATATTTTATATATGTATATTAATAAGTTTACGATTGACATGTGAAGCCGGGAAGTCGAATCAATGCACTCAAAAAAATTCGTGTCTCAAAATAGAGCGTATATTTGTTAGTAACAGCAGGTGCCGACGCGCGAGCGTCTGGTGGCGGTGCGCAGGTAGTTGTTTTTTATGGGATTTTAAAATTAAATTGACTTCGGGATTTATTGGATAAGAAAGTTGAAAAGATTAGAGCGATGCTTGTTATAGAACCAGATCGAACGTGATACAGGTAAGAAGTTAAGTTTGTTGTGGTGATGTATTACGTATACTTGTGCATACGATACATGGTATTTTAATACTTCTTTGTACTTTCCCCAACTGACCCGTAACTGAGGATTCTCCTCATTCTGCAGTGCCTCCTTCCGTAGTCAATACCTCCCGCTTTATTGAAGATCATACATACCTACATGGTTTTTTTCAGCTGGGTTGCGGACATTTACTGAGAATATTGATCATTCAAAGATATGCCGTCATTGGCATCGCAAACTATACCCCCAGTTGACTTCACTAAAACTTTTCCTAAGAGCTAATTTGTAAGTAATGAAATGCTATTTCAAAAATTTATGATGGGTTATGAAAAACAGTTCGACCTATCAAGTAGTTTTTCATCACATAACGTAACTTAATAAATATATACTTATAAGTTCTCAATCTGGATCCAGAATTTCTGGATCAGGATCTGGAATATAATTAACTGAGCATTAATGGCTAACGATCATGATATAATACAAACCGCATTCCCGAAGGAATTATTGACCGTCACATAACATGTTATGTAATTTTAATTGGGTATTTGTTTTAATAAATTGACTATTATTTAGACTTGACTGAGATTCCCATTGAAAGCCCAATAAGCGATCTAAATGTTTTACTAAATGTACAATTATGGTCCTGATAACAGTTGAAATTGAACTTCCTAGTGAGAACATCAGCATAAAAGATTAAGTCCTGATAAATCAGTTGAGACTAGTTCTTGGTCGCTAATGGCATAACGGGGACAGTGAACGTTACTGTCCATAACGAGTAAAGTGTGACAACGGTTACTCCGTTGAATGGGGCATTTGAGACATGCATGAATTCGCCCGTCCATGAAATCTTCAGAATGTGTACAAATACAGGTTTTAAAAATGAATGACTCAGAATCTAACATTTTTTTTTCCCGGAACTTAGGTATTTTGGCCAAAAACACAAAATATGCGGTATCATTTGCTGCAAAAATGGCCCGCCAAATTTCTTTTCAATGTCTAATAAAATGGGTTAATAGGTATATATGTGTTCAGGAATCCAACAATTTTTTTTACACAAAAGCGAGTTTTTTTTAAAAAATACACAGTTTTCGCTCTCATAAAATCGGCAAAATTGGCCAGCCCAATCTGTCGTCACACATTGTTTTTTAATTCTAATCAGATCGATAATTTCAAAGAATCCAACAAAATAGTTACTGGCAACACATATATTTTGCAAATGCCCAAATAAAGTGAACAGCATAATTGGCCCGCGCACTTTTTGAAATATAATGACAATAAAAGATATAATCGAAGATACTTTTAACAGAATCCAACAAAAAAGTTACACGACCGTCAGTTTTGCAGCGTTTAACGCAACTTTGAATTTCGCGCTGAAACGGCAAGATGAGCGCGGGTGGTAGGCTGAGGCAGGCCGAAGCGGGACGGCAGCGGCGGCTGAGGCACGTGGTTCAATATGTGTGATTGCGTAAGTGTGCGTGTGCGCCGACCTTTGCTCGAGGCAACGAAACGCTCGAGGCGCGGGGCTTTGGAGTGTGGTGGCAAAGATAATACTAATAATTACTTTGGTGGTGCATAATCGAATGTACCTAAAGCGAGCGCGTAGTTGGGAGCTGGCGAGCATTTCGGATGATTTTGGTAAATAAATTGGTCATGTACGTGCATAACTCGTGTAAGTTTTCTATGACAAGTGACACATCTTTATAACCGGCTCGACTCGTAGATTCTAGCAGTTGTATTCAGAGTGAACTGTAATCATTTTATACGGATTATCACTGGACTAACCATGCAAAATAATACATAGGACGGACATAATCCGGGTCGTCAAGTTAGACCGCCCACTCTGAATACTACTTTTTTAGGGTTCCGTACCCAAAGGATGCCAACGGAACCCTATTACTAAACCTCCGCTCTCCGTCCGTCCATCCGTCCGTCTGTCACAGGGCTCTATCTTATGAACCGTAATAAGTAGGAAGGTGAAATTTTCACAGAGTATGGATGTATTTTATTTATTTATTACTTTTTAGGGTTCCGTACCCAAAGGGTGAAAACGGAACCCTATTACTAAGCCTCCGCTGTCCGTCCGTCCGTCCGTCCGTCCGTCCGTCCGTCCGTCCGTCAGTCCGTCCGTCCGTCTGTCCGTCTGTCACAGGGCTGTATCTCAGTAACCGTAACAGGTAGACAGCTGAAATTTTCACAGAGTGTGTATTTATTTTGCCGCTATAACAACAAATAGGTAAGATTAAAAAATAATTAAAATTAAAGGGGGCTCCCATACAAAAAACGTGATTTTTTTGTTTTTTTTTTCTACGATGGTACGGAACCCTTCGTGTGCGAGTCCGACTCGCACTTGGCCGGTTTTTAATATGTTGTTATATGATTAAAAAATAAAATAAAATGTTATACCCACCGGATTTTTCTTTGAATTAAAAAAAATAAGTGCATTTTATGTTTCCTTCATATTAAATTTTATGTGGCTAGAGAAAATTGCTAATGTATTCAACTTATCAGTATATTCACTCCATTAGCATGAAAAAGATCGTCGGTGTATAAAGTATCGGTGAAAATGCGTCTTAACAATGTTTTAAATTTTAAATGTATGGAAATAAAAATACCGTCCATCTTTTTTCGCTTATGGATTTGTAGTGGTCTGACACACGGTCATCCGACACCATTATTGCGGGCGGTGGGAATTACCTCGCCCCGCGCGCGCGCCCCCTTGCCGGGCCGCACTGCCACGGTACTCCAGTCCATAGATAATATAATATTACCTCCAGTCTTCCTGAAACAGCGACCTAGACGGTGCGCATGCACCTCGTCGCGAACGGTCTTTTGAGACCTCGTGTTTGTGACTCCAGTGGATTAATATAAATGTAAATTTAATGTAACTAAATTTAACTGAATTAAAATCTAATTAAATTAAATACCAGTATCCGTATAGACTATTTTCTTTTTCACTTATAACACGCTAGACAGTTTGACGAGAACTCTAAACGTTAAAGAGTCTTTGACTTGCTATCTTTAATGGTGAAAACCTCATTTCAATCTGACCATTAATTTCCGATATATTCGCATGTCAATACTGTCAAAATTGTACAGTAAAATTTCAAAAATATAATTAAAAGGAATTTTTACCGATTTAAAAAAAAACATGAAAAATATGTTCAATATCGAAAATAGGCAACGTTCAATGGTGAAAATGCCTTAAACAATGTTTTAAATTTAAAAGTATGGAAAATTTACTGTTTTGAGTGTATTCAAATGCGAATATCTCGTAAATGAGTCGTCAGATTTTAATTAAGTTTTCATCATTTAAAATAACAGGTTGAAGACTCCATTAGCAAACAAAGATGAACGGTATTCATATTTTCACACATTTCAAATTTTCTCATTTTTTTAAAGGAATTTTAAAGAAAGAGGCATTTATACCGATACAAATGTTTATACCGTATACACAGATTTAAATGAGCTTTTTACTATTAGAGATAGCTCGGCAAAGACTCCATTAGCAAAAAATATGGAACCAAAAATTATGAAAATTACATACAAAACTTTTTTGTGTTATATCTTGTACGATGGTACGGAACCCTTCGTGTGCGAGTCAGACTCGCACATGGCCGGTTTTTCATGCCCATGGAGTCGTTGACGTGTTATTTTAAATGATGAAAACTTCATTAAAATCTGACGACTAATCTACGAGATATTCGCATTTTAATACGCTCAAAACAGTAAATTTTCAATACCTTTATATTTAAAACATTGTTAAAGGCATTTTCACCGATCCAACGTTATCTATTTTTGATATAGAACACATTTTTCATGTTTTTATCAGACCGGTGAACAAGCCTCTTTAAAATTGTTTTAAGTTTTAAATGTATGGAAAATGTACTGTTTCGACAGTATTCACATGCGAATATCTCGGAAATTAATAGTCAGATTTTAATAAAGTTTTCACCATTCAAAGTAATAGGTTGAAGACTCCATGAGCAAACAAAGATCAACGGTATTTATATTTTCACACATTTAAAATTTTCAAAGGTTTTTAAACGAATTTTAAAGATAGAGGCATTTATACCGATGCAAATGTATGTACCGTATATACAGATTTAAAATAAGGTTTTCCCCATTAGAGATAGCACGTCAAATACTCCATAAGCAAAAAATATGGAATTAAAAAATTGTCAAAATTACGTACAAAACTTTTTTGTGTTATGCCTTGTAAGACGGTACGGAACCCTTCGTGTGCGAGTCAGACTCGCACATGGCCGGTTTTTCATGCTCATGGAGTCGTTGAAGTGTTATTTAAAATGATGAAAACTTCATTAAAATCTGACGACTAATTTACGAGATATTCGCCTTCGAATGCGCTCAAAACAGTAAATTTTCAATACCTTTACATTTAAAACATTGTTAAAGCTATTTGTACCGATCCAACGTTTTCTATTTTCGTAATAGAACACATTTTTCATGTTTTTTTAGACCGGTGAAAACGTCTTTTAAAAATTCTTTTAAGTTTTAAATGTATTGAAAATGTACTGTTTCGACAGTATTCATATGCGAATATCTCGGAAATTAATGGTCAGATTTAAATAAAGTTTTCACCATTCAAAGTAATAGGTTGAAGACTCCATGAGCAAACAAAGATCAACGGTATTTATATTTTCACACATTTAAAATTTTCAAAGGTTTTTAAACGAATTTTAAAGAAAGAGGCATTTATACCGATGCCAATGTATGTACCATATATACAGATTTGAATAAGGTTTTCCCCATTAGAGATAGCACGTCAAATACTCCATAAACAAAAAATATGGAATTAAAAAATTGTCAAAATTACGTACAAAACTTTTTTGTGTTATGCCTTGTAAGACGGTACGGAACCCTGCGTGTGCGAGTCAGACTCGCACATGGCCGGTTTTTCATGCTCATGGAGTCGTTGAAGTGTTATTTAAAATGATGAAAACTTCATTAAAATCTGACGACTAATTTATGATATATTCGCATTTGAATGAGCTCAAAACAGTACATTTTCAATACCTTAACATTTAAAACATTGTTAAAGGCATTTGTACCAATCTAACGTTTTCTATTTTCGATATAGAACACATTTTTCATGTTTTTTTTAGACCTGTGAAAACGCCTTTCAAAAATTGTTTTAAGTTTTAAATGTATTGAAAATGTACTGTTTCGACATTATTCACATGCGAATATCTCAGAAATTAATGGTCAGATTTAAATAAAGTTTTCACCATTCAAAATAACAGGTTGAAGACGCCATGAGCAAACAATTAACATATTTAAAATTTTCAAAAATTTTTGAAGGAATTTTAAAGAAAGAGGTATTCGTACCGATACAAATGTGTGTACCGTATATACTGATTTCAATGAGGTTTTCACCATTAGAGATAGCACGTCAAAGACTCCATAAGCAAAAAATATGGAATTAAAAATAGTCAAAATTACATACAACACTCTTTTGTATTATGTCTTGTATGACGGTACGGAACCCTTCGTGTGCGAGTCAGACTCGCACATGGCCGGTTTTTCATGCTCATGGAGTCGTTTACGTGTTATTTTAAATGATCAAAACTGTATTAAAATCTGACGACTAATTTACGAGATATTCGCATTCGAATGCGCTCAAAACAGTAAATTTTCAATACTTTTAAATTTAAAACATTGTTAAGGGCACTTTCACCGATCCAACGTTTTCTATTTTCGTAATAGAACACATTTTTCATGTTTTTTTAGACCGGTGAAAACGCCTTTTAAAAATTCTTTTAAGTTTTAAATGTATTGAAAATGTACTGTTTCGACAGTATTCATATGCGAATATCTCGGAAATTAATGGTCAGATTTAAATAAAGTTTTCGCCATTCAAAGTAATAGGTTGAAGACTCCATGAGCAAACAAAGATCAACGGTATTTATATTTTCACACATTTAAAATTTTCAAAGGTTTTTAAACGAATTTTAAAGAAAGAGGCATTTATACCGATGCAAATGTATGTACCGTATTTACAGATTTAAATGACGTTTTCACCATTAGAGATAGCACGTCAAAGACTCCATAAGAAAAACATATGGAATTAAAAAATAGTTAAGATTACATGCAAAACTTGTTTGTGTTATGTCTTGTTCGACGGTACGGAACCCTTCGTGTGCGATTCAGACTTGCACATGGCCAGTTTTTCATGCTCATGGAGTCGTTCACGTGTTATTTTAAATGATCAAAACTGTATTAAAATCTGACGACTAATTTACGAGATATTCGCCTTCGAATGCGCTCAAAACAGTAAATTTTCAATACCTTTACATTTAAAACATTGTTAAAGCCATTTGTACCGATCCAACGTTTTCTATTTTCGTAATAGAACACATTTTCTTTAGACCGGTGAAAACGCCTTTTAAAAATTGTTTTAAGTTTTAAATGTATTGAAAATGTACTGTTTCGACAGTATTCACATGCGAATATCTCAGAAATTAATGGTCAGATTTAAATAAAGTTTTCACCATTCAAAATAACAGGTTGAAGACGCCTTGAGCAAACAAAAAACACATTTAAAATTTTCAAAATTTTTTGAAGGAATTTTAAAGAAAGAGGCATTTATACCGATGCAAATGTATGTACCGTATTTACAGATTTAAATGAGGTTTTCCCCATTAGAGATAGCACGTCAAATACTCCATAAGCAAAAAATATTCAAAATTACACACAAAACTTTTTTGTGTTATGTCTTGTACGAGGGTACGGAACCCTTGGTGTGCGAGTCAGACTCGCACATGGCCGGTTTTTCATGCTCATGGAGTCGTTGACGTGTTATTTAAAATGATGAAAACTTCATTAAAATCTGACGACTAATTTACGAGATATTCGCATTTGAATGCACTCAAAACAGTAAATTTTCAATACCTTTACATTTAAAACATTGTTAAAGGCATTTGTACTCATCTAACGTTTTCTATTTTCGATATAGACCACATTTTTCATGTTTTTTTTAGACCTGTGAAAACGCCTTTCAAAAATTGTTTTAAGTTTTTAATGTATGGAAAATTTACTGTTTCGACAGTATTCACATGCGAATATCTCGGAAATTAATGGTCAGATTTAAATGGGATTTTCACCATTAAAGATAGCACGCCAGAGACTCCATAAACAAAAAAGATGGACGGTATATATATTTTCATACATTTAAAATTTAAAAAAATGTTTTGAGACATTTTCACCGGTACTTTATACACCGACGATGTTTTTTTATGCTTATGGAGTCTTCAACGTGTTATTTGAATTGATGAAACTTCACTAAAATCTGATGAGTAATTAACTAGATATTCGCATTTGAATACGTACGAAACAGTAATTTTTCCATACTTTTAAATGTATGGTCAGTATTATATGACCGGTGCGAGCGAATTGCGGGGTATTTCACAGGCGTGCTCGGGTCTAGCGCTTTCGGCTCCGATTTGCCCTGACGCCCAAGGCACAACATAATTCAATAAGTAAATATACTTTTTCGTACTAAGCTAGTGCGGCACTGAATCCAAGAACGTGATATATCACGTTCTTCATTCATGAATGTATGTATAATCCACCGTGAATCAATTTGTGAATTATAAATATGTAGTTTATCTAATTTCAATGATTTATCTTCGCGGAATCATCTTGCATAAAAATAAAATAACTCAAATTGTATTCAACCTTTACCAAAGTATTTTACTCATTTACATGTGTATATTCGACGATCACTAGCAATTACAAAAGAATAATACCTTTATCAAATTGGCGAATTAATTAATTTAAATTTCACATCACACTTATAAACTCTTGTCCATTATGCAGGTACTACGCATGAAAACGAACTATACATAAGTATCACCAAAGATAATACTAATAATTACTTCGTAATCGGTATCACTAACACAGGCTAAACCCTTTCTTACCGCCGCCACCGTTCCCACGCCACCGCGCCGCACTGCCTCCGCACCGCGCCGCCTACCACCCGCTTTCGCCAAGGTATTTTAGCGCGAAATTCAATGTTACGTTATACGCTGCAAAACTGACTGGCATGTAAATTTATTGTTGGATTCTGTTAAAAGTATGTTCTTCTATATCATTTATTATCATTATAATTTAAAAAATGGGCGGGCAAATTATGCCGTTTACTTTATTTGGCCATTAGCAAAATATATGTGTTGCCAGTAACAAATTTGTTGGATTCGTTGAAATTATCGATCTGATAAGAATTAAAAACAAATGTGTGACGACAGATTGGGCTGCCCAATTCTGCCGAGTTTATGAGAGCGAAAACTGTGTATTTTTTTAAAAAAACTCGCTTTTGTGTAAAAAAATTGTTGGATTCCTGAACACATATATACCTATTAACCCATTTTATTAGACATTGAAAAGAAATTTGGCGGGCCATTTTTGCAGCAAATGATACCGCATATTTTGTGTTTTTGGCCAAAATACCTAAGTTCCGGGAAAAAAAAATGTTAGATTCTGAGTCATTCATTTTTAAAACCTGTATTTGTACACATTCTGAAGATTTCATGGACGGACGATTTAGTGCTTTGGTAAGCCCCAAATTTTAGCTTCATTTATTGGCCTAGGTATCGAGTGTGACCGAACAAACAGTTTTAAAGGCTATGTATGCTTTTCTGTTTTCAATGATTCGGTACGTCTTTGATTGCATCAATTAACTTTGATAAAGTTAAAGGAAATCGAGGTTGTAGGTACATACTGAAGAAAAAAAGTTAAATGTGTAAGTAAAACAAAGAAAATATTGAGATCAATATATATATATATATATATATATATATATATGTCAGATGAATGGTGACTGGGAATTTATTATGGTAATATATTACTAAATATAATCAGCGCTATCCCAGATAAAGGGTATTCAGTAAGTTAAAAGTAAAAGTTATCACCACCCATGCGTTTGAGTTTATCTATAAATATTCATGATTACAAGACGCGTGGGCACGATACCTTGTCCAGCATATTACGATCGCCTTGAATGTGTTTAGATGACTTTGGTTCGATCGTTGTATCCCACGGTAAGGCGATGTTTGGTTTTGCAATGTGCCGTACATTTACGGACATGTGCGTGTTTCAATATTATGAACAAATATTGCATTTGGCTTCTTCAATACATATTTGCTTAACACGGATGACGGGATTCTGCTGGCATTAGACTCACTTGAGAACTTACTAATGGAGTTGCGACTTCTTTTCCAAATCGGTAAAGAACTTTCCAGCTTTCACCAGAGGGGATATAAGCGTTTTATGTGACCGGGAACATAATATACTTATTGAAAAGTTGGCTAAGATCAAGACGTAAGGAGGAAGTTCAAAGACCAACTTCCACTGAATTATTTGCTACGAAATTCGTGAAATGTATGCAATTAAAATGTGGAATCAATTTAATGCGAGTAAGAGCCGTCCGAAAAGATGGATTGCGTTAGATAGAGCGGTTGGGATTGCACATGCGATTTGTTTACAAACGAGATGCATACAGAAATACGCTTTGATACGACGCGCCTTGAGTTCTTCTGTCTACTTATCAGCTAGTTTACCTTCAGGTGTAAATATTTAGAGAAGCTCTACATTGCGTGGCAGGCGGATTAAGTGGGACGAATTTCTAGGCTGCCCAATCGGAACTTGTAGATTACAAGGAGTGTAGTCTTAATATGTTGGCTAAAGATGTTTTGACTTTTTTCTAGATTATTAAGGTGGGTGATTGGAAGCATGGCTTGTGGAAGAAGCAGAAAGCCTTTTGTTTTAATTGCGTTCTTACGAATCAGGAATCCCTTAGTTTATAAAAGCGTACGAGCCGGGCTGTCAGACGTAACTCCAGGGCAATGAAGTGGTCCCTCCGTCGTTGGAAGCGAAACATACGACATTGCACACCAGAAAGAAGTAAGTGTAAAAAAACTATCGCCATTTCTAAACCTTTACATTGTACCAAAATAATTGTGTAATCAGATCGGTGCTTAGTCCTGTCAGAACAATTCAACTTTTAGTTGGAAGACGACCTCTACTGAAACACTGACCACTAATGAACTAAAAACTATATCAACTGTATTATACGCCAATTAAATGTGTTCATACCACTGGTGTCGAGCTGCGATAGCGAAACGTCGTTCCATGTGGCAAAGATATCGATCTGGGTCGCCGGACTGTGCCCACCCGCTTTGTTTCCATATTTAGCTATGCAAACATATCAGTCTGTTTGCTTGTATGCTGAGATTTGATCGGTATCCTGGCGCGAGGCTAAGGGCATTGCGATCTTTCAGTTACAGGTATATGACTTACTGCTGAGAAAGATACACGGAAAAGTAATTAGCACATAAAGCACGTACTTAGTTGAGTTTCATCGATGGAAGTCTGGTAAGTTCAAATATTCACGATTCATAACAAGTTCAGAGGTTATCGACACCTCCTGACGACTACTTTTAATGCAATTGGAAACTCCTACAACACTTATCATCCGTATGCTATGGTCGAAAATATGGTGAAGTCCGATCCTACCTTGCTTATAATTGGTTTTACAATCTATTTCCAATGAGCTTCCGAATCGTCGAAGACAAACAGCTCGCTATAAACGGAAGTATGGAATTTCCGGAGAATACATACTGTGGCCAAAATAGGAACAGCCTATTTTAAGACGGTTCAAAATAAAAAGCCCGCGCGTCCCAACTTTCTTCGGCTTTCTCCAAAGTTTGTTAGTGTTACAGCAGTGCCAGAGCTTCATTAATCATTTCCTAAACTCCCCGGTTCTGACCCTTTTCCGTAACCCCAACGCGCCTAACGCCTCTCCCATACGGCAAGTAGACAATAAATCTCTCAGCGGGCGTGCGGCGCGCGCGCATGTAACGACAGTCAAATTAAAACCTCATGATCACGAGGCATCACTCAATCGGGCAATACTTAATTCTGGTAATAGATTTCCCAGTTGAAAGCTGCTCACGCGATACATTAGCGTAGATATGGACGTAATAATGTGTTCTTTATAAGATTTCCTGTTTAGTGAAAATAGTTGAAATCACGAACGATGTGTGATTGCTGCAATTCAATGTGAAGTTGAAATCGATCAACCGAATAAAAATATTGCATTCGTTATTAGTTTCGGCAATTTAATTGAATTGGGTACGTTACATACATTTAATTGCAATCGATGATTTCGAAATTGAATACGATCCTTTAAAAATATGAAACAAAGAACTTATGAATTCAGAAATTTTCAAAATAGGCATAAACGCTTCATCCAACGTATGATGCAATGTGAGTACGACTACGAAGGCGAAATACAGAAAACATATGGAAAAATCATAACTCTTGTGGTTTCTTTAAAGTTATCTCTAATCTGCAATGCATTGAATTCTTTTACACTTTTGAGCAATCCAAGATCGTCCCCAATATATAAATGAGTGCAAACAAATGTGTATAAAATTAAGTATCATGACGTTGTTTTTAACGCATTCTTCTGAAAAAAAGTTTTTAAAAGGATATGAACGAGAAATGAAGAAGAGAAATGACGCAAGAAGAGTCACAGCTCGCAGCTTATGAACTTAGAAGGTTTCACTTGCGCACTTCGTACGTTTGCGGTTTTTATCGCAAGTAAAAGTAAATGAGTATCTTTGGAAGCAATAACAGTTTAAAGTTTAAGGGGGCCCTTTCCGACGGGACTAACTATTCGGGGGCACGGCACAAAATCGTTCTATTGCGTTTGGCATTGTCTCTGTTTTAAAGAAAAAGACAGTCTTCGTGATAAGGAGGATGCAACACTTTCACAAAACAAACTCACAAACAAAACTCATTTGCTGTTTTGAGCATAATTTTGGATCTGCGACCAAAAAAATTGTGCATGATATTCTTTCCACGTTTGTATGGGGAGTTGAGCGGGAAGGCTCCCACTTCACAAAGTCATGCGTCAGTGCGTTTTAACTGGGTTATTTGTAGAGTCCAGCAGCATGTTGTGGAGTCTAGTGCTGATCGATCGCACGTTCTGCATGCAGCCTGGTCACGACTAATGCGACAGACTTACCACACGTCACGCACTCATATTTTTATCTGGAATGGATTATTCACGCGAGAGCCCCCCTGTGCTGTTAACACCTTTTAAGTTGTATTTATGCATGTTACGAGAACACGTTTACGATTTTGCAGATATTTGACCAACATAAAAAGGAACACGCCACAATTTCCCCTACTTCAAAGACCACAATATGAACCTAGCCAAATGCATGGCTTTTTTGTTCATTAGGTGGTTTCAGGCGCTCGCTATAACTAGTAAATAAAATTTGTCAGCAATGTTAAGTACATACATACTCAGATATTATTTGGTTCTCATCATCCACATAAGTAATAAAGACAGATCCTGCTGCAGAGATGCAAGTGCAAAGACGCAAAAGCAATAAATATAATTGTACCTATTTCACAACGCAGTGATGCAACGGTGCAAGTACTGTGGACAACGAAGCCAAATGTCGGTTCCATTTTAGGCTAGAGACATCTGTCGCCGCATGTGGTGAAACAGTTTCTTTTCTTTTATTCCATTTTAATATCCTTATGTTAATAATGATCTTTAGTTAACATTTTATGAAACAGTCCAAAATGTATCAGTTTGGCAAATTAAATCTTCTTATAAATGTGTAACCTCTCATACCTGTCTGGCTGGAACCACGCGATGACTGGTGTTGTTACGTATTTTTCTTCTACGAACTACTCTGCCCTGCTTCCTTTGCATCATACGTGCGTCAAGTCAGGCAAGTTTAAAATGTTCACGATGTGACACTATATTAAGAGCCGAAGTAAACGTTTCTTCGTTTCGTATCGTACAGGATATACCTACTATACGTATGCCACAGAATGTCTTCCCATGCATGTCGTAAGCAGCGATAATGCATTCGTCGTTCGTGGTTCTGGTTTAGAAAATGCATCGTCGGGATTATTAAATGCTGGTTCTAATCCCGCCCGGGTGTGTACCATCGCATGGAATGAACGATGGTCGAAGCGGCAGTAAAATGCTTCGTATTTTTCATTCAGGAATATATCCAAACATGGATTACGACATACGGGTGCGAAACGTGGATCTGACGGTCGCCGTTGTCCAAAGGTTGAAAGTTGCCCAGCGAGCAATGGAGAGAGCCATGCTGGGAATATCGCGACGAGATACGGTGCGTAACGAGGCAATCCGCCGACGTACCAAAGTAGTCGATATTGGACACTGGGTAGCTAAGCTCAAGTGGCAGTGAGCTGAGCCGGTAGTCTAAGTTGTCACCTAAATTGGCGTTACGGCAAACCGATCGACTGGCGTTTTCTCCAAACTCCATACAAGTTTTTACTAGATATTCTGTGGTTTTACTTCTTCAAGCTATCAAAGTCAAACGCGGACTTCCGATTTGTATGAAAACGCGGAGTGGACGTAAACCGCAACGTCGACGTATTTACGGCAACGTTGAGTAAGCTGTCAAATCAAGCTCGGACTCGCAAATGTTAGTTCGCTTAACGCCCGCTGCGCGCGCTCTTAGGGCCGAGTGTACGAAAGGACAAAAAATCAAAATCATCGTCAAAGTATGATCAAATACGTCACTTTGTGTGGACAGTATGGAAGAAACTCTAAGCGGATCACTAAAAGTGACGTTTTTGAACATTGATTAACTCCCCCGTCTCTTCGTGCAACCGGGGCTTAGATTTCTCCATACATTTGAAAACGCCAGTCGATCGGTTTGCCGTAACGCCAATTTAGGTGACAACTGAGACTACCGGCTCTGGTCACGTCACCCGAAGAGAAGACGACCGTTGGAGTAACCGTGTCCTACACTGGCGGCCGTGGACAGAAAAACAGGGTGTGAGAAACCCACTCGCCAGGTGGGACGACGACGTCAAGTGCGTCGGCTCCGTACCGTCGGTTCCGTACCGCTGAGGGCCGGCAGGACTGGACGAAAATTGGAGAAGCGTATGACGTAAACACACTGACTGACTGACTAGATCCCCTAAAAAAAAATTTAACAAAAAAAAAACCGACTTCAAAGAAAAAGCACTAAAAAGTAAAAAATAATTTCCATTTTTGTAGTTACGATTTCTGTTATTTTTGAGTCGGCGTCAGCCGGGCACGCGCTGCGCCAATCAAGAGAACCTAACCTAACCTAACCTAACCTAACCTAACCTAACCTAACCTTGGCTGACACCGACTCAAAAAATAACAGAAATCGTAACTACAAAAATGGAAATTATTTTTTACTTTTTAGTGCTTTTTCTTTGAAGTCGGTTATTTTTTTTGTTATTTTTTTTATTTGTTTATTTTTAGTGAATCTGAAGTACACTTACTAATTTGTACACGTCCTTTCCAATAAAAAAAGAATCACCGAAATCGGTTGGCGTTATATTGAGTTATTCGTCCATTTGTTGCGCACATCTTAACACAAATTTAAGACTTATGTACTAGACACCATACGCCAATTGGCGCGAGCGCTTTTATAATCGTTACAAGATTTGGTTGATTTTTTCTAGCTTCTATAAACGTGTAATAAATTCTTTTATTGTTGTACTTTTGAGATGATATATATGGTGATCAGAATCCATTTTTTATTTCCAACTAGAGAGTGGTGTGTACTACTCACGACAAGGCAATCGGGGCGAGTCCGTCATAATCATCGCTGGGCTTTGTATTTTTTTTCTAGCTTATCTAAAGTTGTAATAAATTATTATTTTGCTGTACTTCTGAGATGATATATATGGTGATCAGAATCCATTTTTTATTTCCAACTAGAGAGTGGTGTGTACTAGTCACCACAAGGCAATTGGTGCGAGTGCGTAATAATCATCGCTGGGCGTTGTATTTTTTTCTAGCTTATCTAAAGGTGTAATATTTTTTTTTTGCTGTACTTTTGAGATGATATATATTGTGATCAGAATCCATTTTTTATTTCCAACTAGAGAGTAATGTGTACTAGACACCACACGGCAATTGGGGCGATTGCTTCATAATCATCGCTGGGCTTTGTAATTTTTTTCTAGCTTATCTAAAGGTGTAATAAATCACTTTTTTGCTGTACTTTTGAAAATATATATATGTTCGTCATAATACATTTTTGTATTGTAAGTAGAGCTAGGTATGTACTAGATACCCCCAATTTACCTTAGCAAACTGATCTATCGGTTGGCAATATTCAACGTTCTGTAGTTATGGATACGAATGCGTACTAAACGTACTTTTTGGTGTACTAAACGTTTCAAAGCATGGCCTTTTAGAATATCATTTTCAAAAATTATAAATGTTTAAATGGAAAAACGTCAAGTTAGAAACCCCCATTCATTTGTCTATTATTTCGAAGTCAAAGCCGTACTAAATAATTCATTCGGTGTACTAATCAGTACAAAATGAGTACAAAACGATTGGATATTAAAAGTAGGTAAAATGAAATGTTGGCGGTCTGAGCGTCAAGTTAGAAACCCCCGTTGCTTGGCCTGTATTTACTCAATCTTAACCGTACAAAAAAAAAATGAGGTGTACAAATCTGTACAAAATAAGTACTAAACGACTGCATTAGAAAAATACGATTTTTCGTTAGGGGGTTTCTAACTTGACGGAGCCTTCAAATTTAAGACTTTTATGATTTTCTCATGGACATCATTGTCAGAACTTAACCAAATTAAAATGGGACCACTTGGGAAGCACTAGCTATCATTTAAAAAAATAATCATCAAAATCGGTTCACCTAGGCAAAAGTTATGAGGTAACAAACATAAAAAAAAAACAAAAAAAACAAAAAAAAACATACAGACGAATTGATAACCTCCTCCTTTTTTTGAAGTCGGTTAAAAAGGTGCAGATACCTATTTATAAAATTGCCCTGCATAATGCACTTATCAAACTATACCAGAAAGAAAAGTGCATCCACCAGGGGGCCCATTCAGGTACAATTGAGTTTGAGGAGGCGGTGCTAAATATTAACTTACTTTTATAAATAGTTCATGTTTCTGCACTTCTTTATCATTTTAGTTTCGTCAAAATCAGGTTTGAACTATTCTTGGAAGGTAAAATAACAGTTCCGTTATTTTAATAATAATGTTGTTTCCAGCTACTTTGAGGTTAACTCACTCCCGAACTCGAACTCACTTTTACCTGAATGGGCCCCCCGGTATCGAATTTACGAAGCGCGGCCCAGATAGCTAGATCAATAATTTTGAATTGTTAATATACTTAAGTTAAAAACATAATAAAACGGGCAAACATTTAGTTGCCGACATTATTGCGAAAATATGTTTTATTGATTCGATAGCAGATAACAATCATTTAACAGAGATTCCATATAGAAATCATTTTGAGGGTACAGATTACTAAGTGAAAGCTGCGTAATTTCTTAAACGCAATGGTGAAATGTGAAGGCGCAGACGCAGATTCAGCCGAGGTGCGAAACTGTTAAACTCGATAAACCCTTCCGATTGCATGTAACTACAGTAAAATGGACCTTGATCGAAGAGCCAAAGAGTCAAGAAACCATCAACATTTGCCGACGAGCCTCGTAAACCGGTATAGGAGAGTGCAGTACTAACTCCAGTTGACAGCAGGTCAGCTCGACTTTCCTACCGCTTCCAAGCATGCTTTGACTGGCGTGCTGAACACACAGGGGACAGGATGAAACCTAAAGAAAAGAAAAATGAGAAAAATGTTACCGAGACATAATTGAAACCTCGAGGAAAAGGAAGGAAAATTACGCTTTCCATACAACCCACATAGGTAAACTAAATAAATCATTTCAAATCACTAACCAAATTTGGTATATAATTACATGCAAATATTTGTTGCTTGATGATGTTTTTGCATAAACTAAGAGTTTTTTTTATTTTTCGAAAAGTGCGACAAGAAGCAGAGAGAAGAAAATTAGCATGGACATTTTATTTTCGATGGCATTTGACTAATCGCGTGCAGACACAGATATTCATTGCCCGAAATGACAAATGCGACATTATCAACTGGTTAAAATATATTTTTCCATAAAATAACGATGGATGAACACTACTTGTTTACTTACATGTTTTCACTCTTTTTTTTTCAGGCTCATCTTACTAAAACGTAATCATAGGTACGCACATTTTTACAGTTAGTAGTAGTTCTCTTTTACAGTCGTGTTCAGAGTGAACTGACCAAATTTAATGCGAATTTGAATAAAATATAATCACCAGACTAAACATAGAAAATGCGATTAAGTGCGGAGATAATCTATTATTATTTATTTATTTATTTCGTTTTTGCTTATGGTGACTATGCACACTTGGATACGTCAGAAAGAACATACATGATATGTGTAGACTCAGTTCAGTTAGTTATAACAGTTCGAGCAAAAAATAGCCTTCGTCAAAGATTTCAATATAGAATTTAAATGTTTGATTAATATTTTCAAATTAAAACTATATAAACATTACTGGAGCCAGAAGACAATAAATTAAAGTTAGTAACTACGCCCACTCTGAATACTACTGTTATAGTTTCAGTGCATATACCTACGTCAGGAATAATCTCTCGAAATGTAACCTACCTACCTCATTAGCTGCCCGAAAAACGAATTATGACCTAGGTGCCCGTAAAAGAATATACAATTTTAAACAAAACAGCAGACACGTCAAAAGAAAATAGCGGCCTTGAGACAACGATAGCTCTCATCCTGTCCCACTCGGAGCAAGTCAGGCATTGATTTACTCCCGACAACTGCGTAGTAGCGGCGCGGCAGGACAAACCCGTATTTCTAGCTAGCTCGGCGGGAACGCAATAAGAGGACGCGCGACGACCGGTTACTCCGAGATGCCTGGAGGGCAGAGCGCGGGAGAAGGGAAGGTGACCCGGGGAACAAGAGTAAGTGAGATAGCGAACGAAGGACGAGATGGGATGTGCCCTTGGAATACAGCAAATTTGGCAAGGTTACTGCGTACAATCTTTTGAATGCCGTCACAATATTGTCGAGGAAAATAAAGAGACATTGAGCAAAAAATCAGATCTCGAAATGTTTATTTATGCTCGTCGGTGTGCTAGAGAAGAAATATTCTGTGCAAAAGATGAAAGAAGTAATAAAGAATAATATAGATCTTACAGTTGAATTAATAACAGTATACTTATATAAAGGCTAATTCAACTGTACCATGTTTACAAACAGATTCCTACTGACGCAATTAAAATCATATTAATAGGTTAGGTACTTAGGCGAGCTCTGCCATCAAATACGATATTAAAGGTCAGGACAGTAGTAAAGTCAACTTCCCAGATAGTAAAGAAGACGTTAAGTGTATAGGAAGCTAGTTTGAGTGTGTGGTATCCCGCAGATACAATTAAGAGGAGGTGTTAAAAGTATTACTTGACATTCTTACATTCATCCTTTACTTAAATTCCTTACTAAATAATCGACTATTAGCAACCTTTTGCAGAAACTAGCGCCTAAAAGGTTAACAACTTTCCATGGGCGGAATTTTCAGTGACCTTTACTTCATAATGCCAGTGGTGTTTGCGACCCACCGCACCGAATCTCCCAGCGAGGTGTTGCGAACGCGGACGCGGCATACGCTGACCTTCCGTCAATTTAAAATAGATTACCGCCGTCATCCTGCAACCTCCCAACTACACACATCGGACACGTTGCAGGAGATTCTTTAGAAGCGACTGGAATTTTGCCAACGATTGAAAGTAATGAGCAATTTGAAGAGCTCATTTCTGCTATGTAAGCAGTTACTAGGTCTTATAAGCTCGGAAAACATCCTATCAACCAGACATGGGTTATTCAAATCAACTAATGACTTTTCACTGAAGCAGGAAGAAATGGAAGACTTTAAGGCGGAAACAGGACTGAAACCATGAAAAACAGTCGATTAAAAATATATTGTTGAGTTATTCATAAAGACAAATAATTTGTAAATGTATTTGTCATACCCTGATATTCAAAGTACAAATCTAACTTTATATATTTTTAATTATTCCATAAAGGTGTAAATCCAAACATAGGCGTGTATACTTTAAAATATAATTGTCTTTTATATGCAACTATAGTGTAAAAGTATACGCTTTCATTTCGCGACTTTGACTCTTATTTACTATGGCCACTTCCTGAGCCTTGTTTCCGTTATAAAGAATTAAAATGATCATGAATAAAAAAACTCTATTTTCACAGAATTGATATAAATATCAGTAAGTTACATGTCAGTCAATGAGCCATGATCAAAGTCACATTAGCCTTTAGTTGTATGAATGCAGAATAATATCGCCGATGACTGAGAAAATCCTAAGAAGAGACAAGAAGAAAACCAACGCAAGTAACATTGACACGGTTTACATAGTAGCTTGAAGTGGCTGATCACGCCGGCTACGTCAGTGAAAATATGCCAGGCTAAAGGCTTGTTTGCGCCTTCAGAGGAAAATATAACGTTTGTCTATGATTTAAGATATACTTTTACAAATCGATGAATCAAGGTACGGAGACGAGAAAGTTTAGGAATAAGGAAATTGATCACAGGTCTGTCCACTGACTGTATGCGCATACAAAATGCATACAGAATGCATGTACTCGTAATGGCGATTTATGCGTTGAGTATTAACGCAGTTAAGTACCTTTACCCCTTTACTAGTATTAAATTAGCTGTGACACACGTTGTCACTATAAAAGAGGAAATGACACATATCAATGACAATAAATACAAAAGTAAAGTAATCGGTATCCATAAATATTGTACGTACACTCACCGTATTATTAGCTCGTACAGTCTTACCGAAAGAGAAAAGCGAACTCAATATAAACGCGATTAGTGCAAAGCCATTTGAAGAAACTATTATCAGCGGCATCAAGGTGAACGCACCCATTTGCGGTTGACATCAAAACGCCCATCTTGATCGAGACTCGTTAATTTGCAGCTCCCGTAGATGGGCTGTTCTTGAAATGGAACCTTACGCAATCGCGACAAAGCACAAAATACTTACAAGCATCTCACTCTGGATGGCGATGAAGGCATTTCAGGATAATTAAAGCACGGCTGTAGACACTAAAACGTATGCGCAGAAATCAATAAGTTACGCATGCCTTTCAAGTTTTTTCGTCTGAGAAAAAAAGGACAATTAGAATTTTACACATATTCTAATGTTTTTCAAAATATCTTTCACGATATTTTATACACTTTCCCATGCGTTCGAACCCCTCTTTTGAAACATCTATTCCTCTCCATTAGTGGGGATGATAAACATCTCCGATTTAAAAGCTCCAACAGCTTCTTCACGAGACTGGAACCGTTGACCTCGAAAATCTTTCTCATTATGGGAATTTGGGAAACTTACTCATATTCTAAAATATTCGAACGCTGTACGGTTCTTTATTCAAAATTGGCGGTAAATATGTAAACGATAAGACTTGCATCAAGCTCAATCTTGACAAGGTGGACGTGGAAAGAAAAGAGCACTACACAACTACACTACACAACTTTTCTAATTAAAAGCAACTGACTTATAACGGGTACGCTTTTGTTTAACGTAAATATATAAACAATGAATTGAATTCACACAGAAATTACTATCACTCTATTACTGTTTATATTGTAATTTAACAACAGGTGAGTTGAATGTTGTATTATTCAAACGCTATTGTGGGCATTGCAGTGAACGCGTAATGATGCCATTAGAGTCGAACCAGCCAAGCGTATTATATTGCTGTTCATACCACGCCTACATGCAGTCTCTTCTGAAATTAGTAGACATTGATTAAGCATTGATGACTCCAAAATGTTTACTTTTAGGATTCCGTCTTTTCTAAGTCTGTTCGTCTGTCGTAGCCCTAAAACGAGCAACCATAGTAATAAGCACAAAATAAACCAGAAAGAACCAGGAGCAAAGGCAATATAATAAAAATACATATGGTAAAATAAAGATCCTAATATAGAATGGTTTTATAATTAAGTTCTAGCGCAGTAGATGTGTTGGTGGCTAGCTGATGTCAGACAAAGCATTTATCACCCTGCTAATAGCAATGGATGGCTGTGAACGAAATTAGGTCATCGGTTGTACACCGGGGAAACTAGAGCGAATCTCACATAATTTGTCTTCATTTGCCCTGTCCAGTCTTTTGCGAGACGGTATTTCAATATATGCTTGTTCGAGCTGAAATGTTTTCCACTCTGTTCTCTACGTTACAGGACGGAATTAGGCGGGACATCGTGGAACTATGCTATGCTGTTGACGTTTTAGTGCGTCTTGCCAAATCTTGTTCCGATTCCGTATTGGACCACGGCTAGGTTGCGTAGCAAGGGACTCGTTTTTGGGTAAGCTAAAACGGCAAAAATCGGAACACGGCACGGTCGCTCTGTTAGTTAAAACGTTTCTTGTTCTTTTTGGTTCGATACAGTATGAATAAGAATAAGATATATGAATAAGGTCAATTGGTCAAACGTCCTCCTTTTCTTAGTCGCCATCCACTTATTTCAGTTCTTAACTCTAAACCGATATTTGCAAGGCAAACAAGATATAGCCATTACAAGCAAGAAATCTCCATAGAAAGACTTAGTGCATACACGGCCGTGAGCACAAACAGATTTTTACATTCTATTGTTAAGGTGGCCCAACCCGGCGGGACTAACTCAATCGCGGGCACGGTACAAAACCGTGCTGTTGCGCTCTGGGATCTCCTCTGTTTCAAAGAAAAAGACAGGCTCCGTGATGAGGAAGATGCAACATTTCCACAAAAAAGACAATGTGCATAGGGTATGATTTGGTAAGATTTACGAAAATTTTTATTTCAAAACGACTTATAGCTAAAAGTAAACCACGACCGCTGTAGTCAAAAATCTAACAAAAACCAAATAGATCATAAATCTTGATTAAATAAGCTATGTCTGATGACTAATCTTTTTACGATGTTCTTACTTTATCATTGCGTAATCCACCTCCAAAGTTATTGTATAAAACGCGCGAAAAATTCGAACTTTCGGACCTTATAACTTAGAAACCAAACACATTTTTACAATGCCAATGGTCATCAGACATCTAGTTCGATCAAATAAAGCTATTTTGAGCAAAATTTTGGATCTCTGACAAGAAATATGGGCATGATCTTCTTTCCCCTTTTGTATGGGGAGATAAGCGGGATGGGCCACCTTAAAGACAAAAAAGTTTCCACCATTGTTTGCCATTACACTCACTATATTTTAATATAAATATAAGTAACTATCTATATATAGTTACTTATATAAGTAAAGTAATCGGTATCCATAAATATTGTACGTACACTCACCGTATTATTAGCTCGTACAGTCTTACCGAAAGAGAAAAGCGAACTCAATATAAACGCGATTAGTGCAAAGCCATTTGAAGAAACTATTATCAGCGGCATCAAGGTGAACGCACCCATTTGCGGTTGACATCAAAACGCCCATCTTGATCGAGACTCGTTAATTTGCAGCTCCCGTAGATGGGCTGTTCTTGAAATGGAACCTTACGCAATCGCGACAAAGCACAAAATACTTACAAGCATCTCACTCTGGATGGCGATGAAGGCATTTCAGGATAATTAAAGCACGGCTGTAGACACTAAAACGTATGCGCAGAAATCAATAAGTTACGCATGCCTTTCAAGTTTTTTCGTCTGAGAAAAAAAGGACAATTAGAATTTTACACATATTCTAATGTTTTTCAAAATATCTTTCACGATATTTTATACACTTTCCCATGCGTTCGAACCCCTCTTTTGAAACATCTATTCCTCTCCATTAGTGGGGATGATAAACATCTCCGATTTAAAAGCTCCAACAGCTTCTTCACGAGACTGGAACCGTTGACCTCGAAAATCTTTCTCATTATGGGAATTTGGGAAACTTACTCATATTCTAAAATATTCGAACGCTGTACGGTTCTTTATTCAAAATTGGCGGTAAATATGTAAACGATAAGACTTGCATCAAGCTCAATCTTGACAAGGTGGACGTGGAAAGAAAAGAGCACTACACAACTACACTACACAACTTTTCTAATTAAAAGCAACTGACTTATAACGGGTACGCTTTTGTTTAACGTAAATATATAAACAATGAATTGAATTCACACAGAAATTACTATCACTCTATTACTGTTTATATTGTAATTTAACAACAGGTGAGTTGAATGTTGTATTATTCAAACGCTATTGTGGGCATTGCAGTGAACGCGTAATGATGCCATTAGAGTCGAACCAGCCAAGCGTATTATATTGCTGTTCATACCACGCCTACATGCAGTCTCTTCTGAAATTAGTAGACATTGATTAAGCATTGATGACTCCAAAATGTTTACTTTTAGGATTCCGTCTTTTCTAAGTCTGTTCGTCTGTCGTAGCCCTAAAACGAGCAACCATAGTAATAAGCACAAAATAAACCAGAAAGAACCAGGAGCAAAGGCAATATAATAAAAATACATATGGTAAAATAAAGATCCTAATATAGAATGGTTTTATAATTAAGTTCTAGCGCAGTAGATGTGTTGGTGGCTAGCTGATGTCAGACAAAGCATTTATCACCCTGCTAATAGCAATGGATGGCTGTGAACGAAATTAGGTCATCGGTTGTACACCGGGGAAACTAGAGCGAATCTCACATAATTTGTCTTCATTTGCCCTGTCCAGTCTTTTGCGAGACGGTATTTCAATATATGCTTGTTCGAGCTGAAATGTTTTCCACTCTGTTCTCTACGTTACAGGACGGAATTAGGCGGGACATCGTGGAACTATGCTATGCTGTTGACGTTTTAGTGCGTCTTGCCAAATCTTGTTCCGATTCCGTATTGGACCACGGCTAGGTTGCGTAGCAAGGGACTCGTTTTTGGGTAAGCTAAAACGGCAAAAATCGGAACACGGCACGGTCGCTCTGTTAGTTAAAACGTTTCTTGTTCTTTTTGGTTCGATACAGTATGAATAAGAATAAGATATATGAATAAGGTCAATTGGTCAAACGTCCTCCTTTTCTTAGTCGCCATCCACTTATTTCAGTTCTTAACTCTAAACCGATATTTGCAAGGCAAACAAGATATAGCCATTACAAGCAAGAAATCTCCATAGAAAGACTTAGTGCATACACGGCCGTGAGCACAAACAGATTTTTACATTCTATTGTTAAGGTGGCCCAACCCGGCGGGACTAACTCAATCGCGGGCACGGTACAAAACCGTGCTGTTGCGCTCTGGGATCTCCTCTGTTTCAAAGAAAAAGACAGGCTCCGTGATGAGGAAGATGCAACATTTCCACAAAAAAGACAATGTGCATAGGGTATGATTTGGTAAGATTTACGAAAATTTTTATTTCAAAACGACTTATAGCTAAAAGTAAACCACGACCGCTGTAGTCAAAAATCTAACAAAAACCAAATAGATCATAAATCTTGATTAAATAAGCTATGTCTGATGACTAATCTTTTTACGATGTTCTTACTTTATCATTGCGTAATCCACCTCCAAAGTTATTGTATAAAACGCGCGAAAAATTCGAACTTTCGGACCTTATAACTTAGAAACCAAACACATTTTTACAATGCCAATGGTCATCAGACATCTAGTTCGATCAAATAAAGCTATTTTGAGCAAAATTTTGGATCTCTGACAAGAAATATGGGCATGATCTTCTTTCCCCTTTTGTATGGGGAGATAAGCGGGATGGGCCACCTTAAAGACAAAAAAGTTTCCACCATTGTTTGCCATTACACTCACTATATTTTAATATAAATATAAGTAACTATCTATATCATCAGTAAGCTTGAAAAGGAGCTGACTTCAAAATTTATTTAATAGAATAAAACATGGCATTGGTTGAAATTTGGCAGATATATTTTTCTCTAAAGTAATAAATTTAGGTCAAAACAATGATTGCTATTTGGCAGTATTTGGATTTGTATGTACTTGGAAACGGATGGCTATTGCCACAGAATAACTAATAGTGCTATTACCACAACCTGTCATGATATTACAGTCATTGCTTCAGTGTTCCATGCCTATCTATCAACTGGATGAAAAAAAAAAATTTTCAATGCCATCGTTAATTCAATGCTGGCCCCGGCCCTTAATTCAATACCAACCCGGGCGGGACGAATAGAATGCATGGCAGGCCTTGATCAGCGACCTACAGATTTTACGTGAAATTAGAACCACGAACATCAAATCTCTTAGTCGCCCCTTACGACTTGCACGGAAATGAAATGGTACCACACAGCACAACGTTTGATTACTTACCGTGGAAATCGAGAAAGGCTATCACGCCAAAGGATGGTTCTGACTGTTCATGTATAAGACTGTGTTCGTCATATACCTAGTTTGTATGTTTCACTATTTCTCTGCTAGTGACAAACATGAAAAATCGTGGGGACTGTTACCTCTGCCCAACCAAAGAGAGCCCCATCCAATTTCGTACAACAATAACCGATTATGGCGGCTGGGAAGAGGCGTCATGCGAATGGGTCCGTTCACCTCCGGACGTGGGTGGCTCGCCTGCTGACGGCTGGTGGTAATTTTCAACATGTAGCAAGATTTTTGTTACTCGTATGAGAAGTCTTTTTTATGAGCGTTAGTTTCATTTCAGCTAATGCTTTCCGTGCATCTCGGAAGAACCATAGACCTAGCATGCGCATTTCTATGGGAAGAACCGAACAATACACATCCCAACTTCTGCACTGCAGTACATACAATATTGATTGATCGACATGGCTAATGCTCTAGTGCCCACTGTTGCCAAAATACTTTTCGCTGGACCTGACGACATTTCATGTACAGAAGAGACCAATAAAAAATATATTCCTTTCCTTCAGATTTTTAATACTTCGAACATTAATGATAATAGCGTAAATCCTTTTTAAACTGCACGTGTTTCTGCTCACAGATGGGGTGATGGGGCCAATGTATCAATATTGTGATCATGAACGAATGCATTATAATTTGAGGAGATTCTCGAAAGTGGTGAATATTCAACTAAATTGGTCTTTTTACGAGAGCATGTTAGAGTATGTAGATAAAACAAATGAGTAGCATCAACTGTTTTAAGTGACTGACTACCCCTGGGGTAGCCCGTTTTCGCGGGGCTTTCGGTACTCCCATCATTATTCGTAATAGCGCTCGAATACATGAATACTAAATATCTACCGGTGATAGCCGACAGGATCTGGGCTACATTTCCTGTGCGGGCAGACGTTACATTGCGCGATAAATAAGCGAATGGCAATGAAGGTTAGCGACGGTAGATAGTAGCTAATTTTATGGTTTTGAGCCCATATTTACAAGGAAAGTATACGCTCTACCGAGCGTATCAAATTGTTGGGAAGACTTAAATAGGTAGCTGGCATTTTGAAGCAGCCAGTGATATGTAAAAGGTACGCAGTAATATATATTTCAATGAGTCAGGTGCGAAAAACTTTAAAATGACATTCCAATACAATATAAATAAATTTGAATTAACTGATTGCATTATTAACCGAAGGCTTCTGCCCCAGGACTCAATTAGTAAAAAGCCATTGATTTAAACATTAAAAAAAGACCAACAATGTGTAAAGAATTGCATTCCTACTCTGATCTTTTACTACAAATCAACCTTTATATATTGTTTGTAACTATTCCAAAAAGGTGTACACAATTCCAAACACAAAGCGTTATATAGGTCTCTTAAATAAAATTGTCTTGAGAACTGCTCATAATATTGATATGAAATTAATGTAAAAGTATAGAGACTTGAATGTTCTTCACAATCGTAGCTTTTTTATTATATGTTCCTACGGCGCAGAAAGTAATAAAACAGGCATTTTCCATGCACTAAACGGCTCCTGGGACGCGACCCTGACTCCTACTATGATAACTTCCTGAGTCCTGTTACCCATTTTCGAAGACGTTAAGTTGGGACCTACCTACGTATTTATAAGCATGTAGCCATCTAAAAGTCACGATCCACTCGGGGCAAGTGTGATTACGTCGAGTGTGTAATGAGTTGCTAGAACCGTTTACATTAATTAAATTTAGTACGCTGTTTTTTGTTGATGCCTTGCAGTTTTTGCTGAAGTGTTGTAAGATCGTTAAATGCATGCCAGGGACCGTTATTGGAAAGATGGTTGCACGATGCAATACATTTCTATACATATAACAAACGCCCCACTAGCAAAATATTATACAATAGTACAAGAGTACAAATTCGTACATAATGCAGTATCTATTTTTTATTGCTAAAATTATAATACGGTTTACTCATAAATTCGGTTTTTTTTAATTTACGTATTTCAAGGACTACTGTCACTGTTTGAAAACTTAGGCGGGGCATGATTATACTATTTAGTTACTGCGCGTATGAGGAGCAGGGTGTGCTGCTCGACGTCTCGGAGTCTCATGGGCTCCATCTTTGGGAGAACGTGCCGTGCCTGTCGTAGGCTCGTCACTGACTACCCGCAGCTCTGTTCGACTTGTCAACGTCAATAGCAACACTCATACACTAGCTTGAGGATTGGCTGCGTTCCGAATAGTATCCGAAGTGCCAAACCAGTGTGTTTTGCACTGATTGATGGTTTGACGACGACGTCTCAGGTCATATGGGTAAATGACTCGCCAGGTGAATAGCAGGTGAATTTAATTGGTAAATTTCAGTTCAACTAAACATTAGATTTAATCACTCTCTTGCTTTTTCACCTGTTATTCACTCGGCGAGTTAACTTACGATGGTTAACCCCCAGGTCTCCATTTTAGCGAAAGAGAAATTCATGGTTGAAATTCTTGTGTTTGCCGACTTCAATGTATGCTCAAACTGTCCTATAAATGTCCTCCTTCCCAAACGCGTGCTAAGCTATATGACACTTCAGTAGTGAATTGCAAAAGAAGAGAGTTTTAGTGCAAATATGTAAAGGCCCTACGAGAGGGGCCAAAGTTTTGGTACTAAAAAAATTACAGTATTTGTTACTCCTAAAAGTTCATATTGGTAAATGTGTACGATCCTATCCCGATAAATTGTCTTTCAAAAACGGATCGTAGTTTCATTTCAACCTACAGTCTTCTTTCACATTATATTCCGCCGACTGAGAGAATGCTTTTAGCATTCATATCGCCTCCACTGTAACGACCCGCTCGTGCCGACTGCCTCCACAGCGTTTTGCATATATTTAAGCATATGAAGCATCCTCAATAATTTTGTCGATGAGTTGTTACTGGGGCAGGACGTCTCATTTGGAGGCAATACAACCATTCATCGGTTCATGAGTCCAAAACAGACAATCGACCAATTTTAAATATGTTTGAGTGAAATGGCCCATCACTTCTAATATCTAAGCCCCGGTTGCACGAAGAGACGGCTGAGTTAATCAATGTTCAAACACGTCACTTTTAGGGATCCGCATAGAGTTCCTTCCATACTTTCCACACAAAGTTACGTGTTTGATCATGATTTCACGTTGATTTTGTTTTTTTGTCCTTTCGTGAACTCGGCCCTAAGCGCCCTGTCACACAAAGGAAAGATAATAAAGAAACTTTTTCTGTACTTGTTCATTGCGAAGGATGTTGACTTTATACTAGAGATTGCAAATAGGGGAGGCATATTCTAGGATACTACGGACATTATAATTATATTAATTATATAATATATAATTTTAACATTTGGGTTCTTAAATATTTTAAAGGTACGTTTTAAAAAGCCTAACATTTACAAGGATCGTTTTACAATTTTGTCTACAAGTGGCACATTATATACCCATTCAGCGAAGAACATGTTTAACTTTTTCCAATTTCTTTAACGGAACAATAAAAAAACAGATTTCACGCGTTACGCGGGTTGGTCACATTTAGAAAGAATTATTCCGATCTGCTCTAACTAAGCGACGTCGGGCTCTGGCTATCTCGCTTTAATCGCAAAAAATGGTCAAAAATGTTTAGGTATGAGGATGCTCTTAATAGACAAGCCCTTATGTATGTCGGTGCCAAGTCGTTGAAAGTTGAATGAGTCGATAACGGTCGAGGTTAATTAATATTAAAATAAGCCTAACTTACATGGCTTATAAGGGTTGAGGTATTTTCTATTGATTATAATAGGTTAAGGTTACAAGGCACAGACATTACTTAGGTACATGTTTTTATTCTTATCTTCATCGCAAATATCCTCTTTACCATCGTATAATAAGTACGTCGATGCTCTTGACATTATATTACTTGAGTGTGTATGTTTCGACACGTTCATCAGGGTGCAAAGGAAGAAGGCATGTGCCATATGTGCCCTCGCAATGCGTGACTCACAACGAGACGGCGCGCGGCAGCGACAATTGTATCCGCCGAACCACACGTCATCTGCTATGAGGGTATGGCGGCAGACATCACAAAATCAGCGGTACGTCATGGTGCTCATTACGGTTGCTTGGGTTGGTCAAGTAGATTGTCGAGAGATTTAAAAATATGCAAAAAAAATTATTTTTTTATTTGACGTTATCCGCATTAAGCATTGTAATCAGATTTGGAAAATAAAATCAGAAAAAGTTTTTGGTCGCGATATTCGTCGGAAGCAGGATTCGAACCTGCGATCTTTGGATTACACGTCCATTGCTCTAATCGCTGAGCCATTCTGACAATTACGTCAGCCAACAAATGTTTCGATTAGATTCGAATCGACGCAATTTTACACCAAATGGAGGAAAATAAACGAAATACTATTATGTCTCCGCCTACCTCGGGGAATATCTGTCTTCAGTCAGTTGGGCACTAGCGATGAGTAATTTCGGATCCAAAAAGGAATGCATTCCCATTCCTACTCCACACATCCGGGATGACTCCGGAATGAGGTGACAAAAGGAGTAATTAAACTAGAGGAAGCGGTACCTCGGAATGGGGTGCACCCGGAATGACCCATCGCTGGGTACCAGCCCGTGGAAAGTTTTCTGAACGGTTTATTTGCAATTGAATATCAGGTGTCCGGCAGATGTCTGCCGCCCCGGGTCATTTCCGTCGTGATTGTATGCCGCCGCACGGCAGGTGGCCAAGAGGTGGGCAGGAGGAGGACAGGTGTGTCTCCGCCTACTGTTAGACGCTTCAAACGTCTATTGTTTAAACGTCGTATGATGCGTTTTACTAGAGATTGTGTGTTAAAATACAACCTTGATCACGCAATCTGATCATATTGGTACCGAGATTGGTACGATATTGAAATCGCATACGGATAGAACTACACTATTTACTTATAAACTATTAGTACATGTACAGTCGCTTACTCTCAAACCTATACACACAAATTCGAGATCTCTTTCTGTCATATCGGAGTCAACCATATAGTTAAAGGGACTTAGAGCCGAGTGCACGATATTACATCAACGTAAAATCAACATCTTGGGATTAAACCACGTCACTTTCCACGCTTAAGGCGGCCCAACCCGGCGGGCCTAACTCATTCGCGGGCACGGTACAAAAACGTGCTGTTGCGCTCTGGACCCTTCTCTGTTTCAAAGAATAAGACAGGCTCCGTGATGAGGAAGATGCAACTTGTCCACAAAAAAGACAATGTGCATAGTGTATGATTTGGTAAGATTTACGAAAATTTTAATTTCAAAACGACTTATAGCTAAAAGTAAACCACGACCGCTGTAGTCAAAAATCTAAGAAAAACCCAATAGATCATAAATCTTGATTAAATAAGCTATGTCTGATGACTAATCTTTTTACGATGTTCTTACTTTATCATTGCGTAATCCACCTCCAAAGTTATTGTATAAAACGCGCGAAAAATTCGAACTTTCGGACCTTATAACTTGGAAACCAAACACAATTTTACAATGCCAATGGTCATCAGACATCTAGTTCGATCGAATAAAGCTATTTTGAGCAAAATTTTGGATCTCTGACAAGAAATATGGGCGTGATCTTCTTTCCCCTTTTGTATGGGGAGATGAGCGGGTTGGGCCACCTTAACACTTAAAGACAGCGTGGAAAGAACTGAAAATAACATTTGAACTCCCGTACGGAGCGCATTACAGTGAACGCCACAGTAGGTATTGGCATTTGTAAGGAAAATGTATGTGGGTCAAAACCGAATGTGTGGCGGTTACGGTGATTCAGTATGCAAACGTCATACCCTCATCACCCTAGACGCCACACGTTGGACTTTGACCCATATGTTTTCCTTGCAAAGGCCAATGCCTATTGTGGAACGGAGGGTGATGCGCTCCGTACATAGCTGAGAATTCGCCTTTCAATGAGTTTACTTCTGGTGAGTTTTTTTAGTTTTCGGCCAAAGTAAATTCGTAATCTAAAGATCACAATTTAACCTCTTTTTTGGACAAGGAACGCTAATACGACACCTATTGTGGCTAATACGACACCCACCATCATGACATAAGCCTAATACGCCACATGGGACCTAGGTGCCATGCCAACGCCTTCCGTATGTTGCACGGCTACCACGGATTATGTAAGTTCCAAGGTTCCGTGACGGATAGGATATTTGAAGCGGAGGGAAAACACGGACCATTTCTACCGACAAATATTTCATTCAATCTGAATTCAATATAGTATTAGTATTCAGTATTAATGGAAAAAATAATAATGAAATATATACTTAATACATGTATGGAAATAATTTTCGTGCATCCGTCAAATACTCTATTCAATGGTGTAGGTAACCTAAGCTAGCGAAATCGGCCATCGAAGCGATTTAGTGATAAGTGATGCGTAACTTGTAATAGACCTACTGTGTGCGATAAACACTATGTAGACCGAGAGTTCGACGTGGAGCGGTCGAAACGTCATCCATCCAGAACCCGACTGGGCCTAGAAATGCTTCACCTAGATTATCAAACTACAAGATGTTACTACAAACTATAGACGTGCTGCCGAAACTACCTTAAGGTGGCCCAACCCGCTCATCTCCCCATACAAAAGGGGAAAGAAGATCAAGCCCATATTTCTTGTCAGAGATCCAAGATTTTGCTCAAAATAGCTTTATTTGATCGAACTAGATGTCTGATGACCATTGGCATTGTAAAATTGTGTTTGGTTTCTAAGTTATAAGGTCCGAAAGTTCGAATTTTTCGCGCGTTTTATACGATAACTTTGGAGGTGGATTACGCAATGATAAAGTAAGAACATCGTAAAAAGATTAGTCATCAGACATAGCTTATTTAATCAAGATTTATGATCTATTTGGTTTTTGTTGGATTTTTGACTACAGCGGTCGTGGTTTACTTTTAGCTATAAGTCGTCTTGAAATTAAAATTTTCGTAAATCTTACCAAATCATACACTATGCAAATTGTTTTTTTTGTGGACATGTTGCATCTTCCTCATCACGGAGCCTGTCTTATTCTTTGAAACAGAGAAGGTCCCAGAGCGCAACAGCACGGTTTGGTACCGTGCCCGCGAATGAGTTGGGACCGCCGGGTTGGGCCACCTTAAGGCGGCCCTTCCCGGCGGGACTAACTCATTCGCGGGCACGGTACAAAACCAAGCTATTGCGCTCTAAGACCTTCTCTGTTTCAAAGAAAAACACAGGCTTCGTGATAAGGACGATGCAACATGTCCACAAAGCAGACAATGCGCATAGTGTTTGATTTGGTAAGATTTACGACAATTTTTACTACAAAACAACTTATAGCTAAAAGTAAACCACGACCGCTGTAGCAAAAACCAAATTGATTATAAATTTTGATGAAACAAGCTTTGTCTGATGACTAATCTTTTTAAGATGTTTTTACTACCTATATCGTTGGGTAATCCACCTTCAAAGTTATTGTTTAAACGTGTGAAAAATTCGAACATTCGGACCTCATAACTTAGAAACCAAACACAATTTTACAAATATTAATATAAATTCAGACATCTAGTACGATCAAATAAAGCTATTTGGAGCAAAATTTGGGATCTCTGACAAGAAATATGGGCATGATCTCCTTTCCATGGGGAGTCGAGCGGAAAGGCCTACCTTAATATTCTTTTAGTTCCAGTTATCCATTAATAAATAAATTATTTTTAAGAACCTCTTCAACTATGAAAACAATTTTAAGAAACATCGTACTTGATTCGGAAAACATGACGTATGATCACGAGGGGATAGAGGGATGTTGGCCCACACCACGTGTATTTTCCCACAATATCACTTGAACTATCATGATTGATGTTGTTGTGATATTATATCACCCATGCGTCCAGTTAGTTCTAAATATAATCAAAGCAGACTTATCGCTCAACAATCGTTGCCGACCTCGGATAATCTGTGACGTGATGGTATATTGTGAATGTCATTTCCAGTTGGTCTGCTTTCTTTATTTCTGTGCCTATTAAACATTTGATGGTATCGTTCGACGGCGGCAGAATTTTGGATAATTTTAGAGCTCATCTCTTGGCCCAGTGGGCAAGTGGGTCGCTTGGAGTGAGTCCAAAATGATACCATCCCGTTTGACACACGCTGGCCTGTGCACGGAAATATAAGTTGTCATATCCGTTACGTCACAAAATATCCTAGAGGTTTTGTCATAATTCGGAATACGCTTGCAAAAAAAAATGGAGTTGATAACCGCTGCTCTACAACAGTTACCCCTGGCAAAGAATATCTAATAAATATGCCCCTGGGGAATGTGATTTATATGTATGTATAATCGACCGTAAAGCAGAGACACATACATTAAAGATCCCTGTAAAAAAAGAACTCCTGTATGAATATACTGCAAGACTGGACCCGAACCAGCAAAACATACCATTCGCGGGTAGTGCATCTTTCAATTTCGCCACCTGCTAGGTATATACCCGTAATTTGGAATACTCCTACAGTCCATCTAAATTGGCGTTTACGGAACTTAGAAGTTACGTAAAAACACATTTACAGCGACAGTGAGGAAGCTGTCGATTCGAACTCAGACTCGCAAAGCGCGCTCGTCAATTCTCCATACATTTGAAAACGCCAAGTCGATCGGTTTAGCGTTAACGCCAATTTAGATGACAAGTCGAACTAGGGGCTCTAGTGCCAAGTATCCTTGGTTCATCTTCCTAGCCTGCCCCAAGTATCTGAAAAATAGCATGAAGATAACAAAAAGCTCGCATTGGAACGGTTTTTCTGAGCGCATCCCATGATTCGTGTTAACCTGTCCGCTGTAACGAGGTAACAATGCAAGTTCGATACAATAGAAGACGCGCTGTCAGCCTGCGAGGCGAGAATTTCGTTTCCATTGTTTAAACCCATCAATAGAAATCGGTTCGTGAACGAATGAAGCCATGGTTTTTCGAGAGGTTTCTAAAGAGTTTAAATAGTTTTAAAAAAGCAGCCGTGACATTGGAAGACAGTTTAAATTTATTATCAAGTGTAGTGAAACGTTTAGAAAGGTTGCGTATGAAATAAATGTCATAGGCCTTACATTCTATAGTCAATTATCTCGCTGGGTGAACAGGCAAGGGAGCGACTAAATGTGACCGTTTGTTGCATTTCGTACCATGCTCAATGTTTAAATTTTAGTTCACTACCGAATAACACGGTGTTGGACAATTAGGAAATTGAACTAAACGTCAGATTTAATCACCTACTTTCCCGTTCACCCGCCCCGTTTCGTTACCATGGTAAACCCCTGTTCGGAACGGAAAGTTTCGCTTCCCATATCTCAAGGTAGGGATATCTTATAGAACGCGTGACATTTGGCACCTTTAATTTTTTTTTTTATCGATGGCACCTTCGGTGTCTAGTGCGGCGGTGGACCCATGAGAATTCGGATATCGTTGTGTGTAATATGGCGAAGGGAACGCACCCTCCGTATACCTAGGTAGTTGCAGTGGTTTTAGGTTGATTCCAGACACCAATCACCAAAGGTTTTTTTATGCAACCTGACACAACTACCGTAATGATATTAGCCCAATACACCACATTCCCGCAGGAATTAGGTGCCATGCCAAGACCTTCCTTTTATAAGCACGGCTATATTGCACTGGATGGCTAACTCTATGGCTGAAATAAATAGTCGTAACAGAAACTAAGACTAACGAAAAGTAGTACTTTGTGACGTCACTTTGACACATTTTGTATGGATGAAATGTAAAAGGTGACCTCACATAAGTTTCTTTTACGACCATTTATCTCAACCTATATAAACTGGGCATCTTTTTTCTAAACTGAGTTTGACAGCTTCGAACACGAATCGAATTTCTCGTGTTCACTTCCTTAGTAGGTACCTACCTAGACCCGTAGGTAACACTTATCGTTGAATGACCCTTGTGAAAGTTTTAAGTTTTTCACGCGACAGACATATATTTGTTCCATGAGATACCTAGGTATACAATAAAACTAAACCAGCAAGAGCCGTAAACAGCTAGCCTCATAAAAACCAAACGAGTCAAGGATCGGCCAGGTAATACACACATAGGTGAGAGCGAATAACAAAACAAAGCTAATTCTGTGCCTAGGCCCGCCGCGCCTGTGTGAAACGTGTAATAAACAGTTCAATAAAGTCAGTCAGTCCGTCCCGATGCCTCAAGCTACGGGCAGTTCCGAGAAATGGCAGGGTACAAACATGTCAGGGACACATATTTTTACCTGGCACACAGGCCGGTCTGCTCCTGGACTTAAATCGGTTGAAAAGCAATGATCAGGCTGCCATTTCGTGATTAACTAAATGCCGTAAAATAAGTGACGTTCTGATCCTATCCTTTGTTCAAACCTTTTTTTCGTTTATCTTTAAATAATAGCTGGACCATCAATCTACAAATTCACTTTTTTATAATCGAAATTAGGTACCTAGTTGTAGTTACTTTTTAAATGTTGTTTTACTAAGGCCATACCTGAACGTAATCGGCACTTACCTAGTATGACGCCCTTAATTAAACCCTTCGAGAGCCAGGTAGAGAAAGGGACCTAGTTAGCTTTACAGTGTTTATATTGACTGTAATAAAACAATTGTAATATTTGTTACTGTAATCATGTAGTATTTGTTTGCCTTTTAGTATAATAAAATAGAATCAATTAAAAATGTCTCCATGCAAAAAAAAGTTTAAATCGTGAATTCTACTAACTAGGTCGGTAATCTCGATGCAGGATAGGGACTACTTTGAAGACCGCAACCAGCTAGGGTTGCCACCCCCCAACCTCCTAGTTTTAATCATGCCATTTATGACGTCATAAGACCTGGCAGATCTCTTATTACAGTCGTATTCAGAGTTGGTCGCCAAAACTCAGCACGCCCACTCTGAATATGACTGTAGAAGTGCAACCTAACCTAGACTAGGTACTTATTTATTTTGTATTCGAAGCTGGCAGAAGTTGTGCACCACAACGGTTACCATAGAAACGATGATCAATACACAAGACCTTCTCTACGATAGGATCAAGTTATGTCGAGCAGACAGGAATCTGAATGACCAAAGTTGTATGAAGCGAGGCTCGTTCTTTTACGTGCTGCTACTAAATGTAAAAGTTCGACCTAATTATCAAGAAGAACAGCACGAAGGGGTGCAGTGGGGTGACACAGTTGGATGCGTCACATCAGAGCAGGGGGGCGCGCCGGTCTGTGGGCCCCATCGTTAAAGGGCGCACACCCCCAAGTATCGATTCGCCAACTGTCATGCGCACTGAGAATCGCATTGTTGACGTACCTACCAATACAATACCAAACGAAACGCAAATACTATTTTACGACATTACCGTTCAATTATTTGCAACATGATAATGTTTTAGATCGTCCATTCCACCTTGCATGTAAACAGACGCTGACAAAATTTTGCGTAAAACCGTCTCAATGACGTAACCGATTCCCGGGAAAATGCGACATAAACAAAGACTGATTCGCCGTCCATCTAGTCAAATAAAATAATCAATGGGACAATTGATAACTTACTGGCATTCATTCATGATTTCCTCTTGGCTGCGCACCTGAACGGGCGCTAGTTTCTCCACACTTTCCTCGTAATTCCCGAAGCACTTGGTAATTTTCTCGTCGAAGGTGTTGACGAGGTCCTCCAGCGACCCCGAGAATGTCTCGTTGAAGTTGTCCCCCTCTCCGGTCGCGTTTTCCTGCTTGCACTTCACCGTTTTCAGCTCGGCGTTGTCATTTATTATGTTCGAATCGGTTTTGGTTTGAATCACCTCACACTTCAGGTTGTTTACGTTGTTGAGGCGAATGTCGTTGCCATTGATGGTTTTATGCGCGTACTCGGCCGTCGAGAAGCAATCGTCGGCCTCTTCGATTTGCGCGAGCGGCGCCTCGAATTCTAGTTCGGCCATTTTCGCTCCAGCTTCTCGCATGACCGTCCGTTCAGCGTGACGCGCGCGCGAAGACTGGCGAAAAATTCGGTGCCGGCACCGCCGCTCTGCCGCGAACGGGCGGGCGGCCGGCCCCGCTGCGCGCGCAGCAGCCCCCCTCCCCCTGAAAGGCGAACCCCGTGTGGCCTGTGTGTGGTTGGACGGTGCATGCGATGCCATTCGCTATGCATTGCGAAGTTAAATTGCACAGCGAAAGTAAGAAGTAAACAATATTGCGGATTGAGGATAAGCAATTGATGCTAAGTACGTAGGTATTTGTTACCAAGTAGTTGGAGGTGCGTAACCAGTAAATGCTAGCGGCTTTTCCCTGACTTCACTCTGACCCCAATACTGGGGGGTTACCGAGGTAAGTTAACTCGCCGGGTGAATAGCAGGTGAACAAAGGGTGATTCAATCTGGCGTTTAGTTGCATTTCGTACAATGCTAACTGTCAAACTACGTGTTATTCGGCTGTGAAACCAGTTGGCATGGTACAAAATGCAACTAATGGGCCCCACACACGTAACTATATCATTGTGCAAGTTGCACAAGCTTACATATCGCCCACAGGGACCATACACGGTTTTAGGGCCGAGTGCACGAAAGGACAAAAAAACAAAATCACCGTCAACATATGATTGAACACGTCACTTTGTATGGACAGTATCAAAGAAACTCCAAGCGGTTCACTAAAAGTGACGTGTTTGAACATTGATTAACTCAGCCGTCTCTTCGTGCAATCGGGGCTTATTTACATTTACTTGAACCATTTCATTCCTGCGTTGCGACTAGACGGGACAAGGCCGTGTTGCGGTAGCACCGGATTGACCATACAAAAACCAATTAAGTCCGACGTTAATACGCGTACTAAAGTTAGTACGCCCACTCTAAATACTGCTGTTAGTATTTATCTTGTGTTATTATTTGTCAAATCATTGTTCACTTCGCTAATTATGTATAAATACCTTCAAAGGATCTCGAACTGTTATCTTGGCGCGAAACCGACCGACCGACACCACTGCACGCACACCACCATTGACATAAATATTACTATGTAGGGACAGGCCCTTCCATACAACAAAAACCGGCCAAGTGCGAGTCGGACCCGCACACGAAGGGTTCCGTACCATCGTACAAAATTAAACGCAAAAAAATCACGTTTTTTGTATGGTACCCCCCTTTAATTTTGATTATTTTTTTATTTTACCTATTTGTTGTTATAGCGGCAAAATAAATACACACTCTGTGAAAATTTCAGCTGCCTACCTATTACGGTTCATGAGATACAGACCTGTGACAGACGGACGGACGGACGGACGGACGGGCGGACGGACAGCGGAGGCTTAGTAATAAGGTTCCGTTTTCACCCGTTGGGTACGGAACCCTAAAAATGGAGCAAAAAAAGTGGTGTTCTATGGGTCGCGGGGACACCGCTTTGTCGCATTCAGCCGAGCATTCAGCCGCTTGCTGTCGTCATACGCCTGCGCGTCGCCTCTGGCTAAGTAGTAATGCGCCCCAAAAATGCTCAATTGTTTAGTAAAAGCGTGCAAGAATTACATAAAACTTAAATGGCCGACCGTTTTCGACCATTGAGTATAACTGTGGTTCGGATTCCACGTTCACTATAGTTCCCTTTCCCTACTTACTAGGTGGTAGGGTTAATCACGTTCGGGTTGGTACCATCGCCACCCATTTGATGAACGATGGTCGAAGGTGAAAATTGTCCATGTTTTCCATCCATTTCAATGCAAGCAAATGTATGTCTTGTCAATGTAAGCTTGCTGCGAGAATTTGCGTGCTCGCCCTGGGTCGAATTTTAAGTTTCGATCTGCCACTACCATACGTTCAAGCCCATTTCCGTAGCATGGAATACGTGGTTCGGACGGTTCGCGGCAATCGGGATCAGTACAGTTTTAACATTCTTTGTATTTACATGAAGTATTGGAAGTCCATCCCCCTTTCGCCAGTAGCAACATACGCAATCATTTCTTCGCCAGCACCTATATAAGTTACCTGTAGCTCCAATATCTCCGCCAATGGCGATGGTCATGTCGACCCAGACATGGTAGGTTACCCGAGCACCCAAAACGTCGCAACAATTTTGAGTGGTGCGTCTTCATTCAAACTGGCTACGCGTTGCAGTTGGATTGAAGCTTAAAGATTGAAGTCTGAAGCAAAATACCAGGTTTTGAAATGTTGGTGAACAAAGTGTGTAAAGCCCGAGTATGTTTTATGTGAAACGTCTGTACCGGCGGGTTAGACTAACTGTTGGAAATTATGGTAGGCTCTCTGGTAATATCTGGTTAGTATTTTAATTATGGTTATTATTAATTTATATCTGTTCATTCTTCGTGAGGCGAAAAATAAGGAAGTATTTATTTTAAATATTTTTTTTTTTACTAACTAGGGATTTTGCACTCTACGCAGTATATTTGTAATCGTATTTCTGATTCTTTGGCTTCGGTTTTGGCCATGCGCAAAATAATCTATGTCAGACTGTAACAGCCGTATTCAGAGTGGGCGGACTAACGACAGTTCCAGTCCAGTGTTGTTTGCGTCGCAATTCGGTGCTCACCGTATTCGTTGGAATGTAGTATAGGCAAATATGATATGTTCAATTCCAGTAGTATCGAATCCGGTAGTTCCGAGTTCGTTACTGCAAATTACGGACGGACTCGAAACGGAAATTAAAAACAAATTAGACGTTTCCTCTTTTGTCTGTGGTTGGGTTGACGTTTGTTTTGTGGTGAGCTGTATCCGTTAGGATATTATATGTTCTGTGGTGAGCTGTCAAATCACCATAGTCAAATCACAGTCAAATGTTTACTTACATAAAGTTTCATCCGCACATAACGTCCAATGAAACGGAAAATTTCAGTATTTTGGTCTCTAAATTAGCATGTATTTTGTCCGCCGCCAGAATGAACGATTCCTCAGCAGGTTACTGGGTCGTTGCATGAGGTGGGTACAAAACCCCTGCCCTGAAATTCCTTCACAATAGAATCAAGTTAATTTTTACTACCTCTATACGTATGCAAAAGGCAAAAGTATTTCCAAGTCCTGCTAGTCCAATGCCTTTTAGAAAGTAGCTATGTGGAAGGAAGAAAATGTGACTGAAGGAAATCACTCGACAGAGAAAATTTTCTCGTTTTGAAATAATGTTAATTCGGAAAAAACTCTTTTTCTAATAAAAAATCGATAAACGAAAAAGTGAATTTCATTTAGTAATTTTCCAATATCAAAACCGACAAGTGGGTTCCGAGATAGACCAGGGGCTCCATTCAGAGCAAGAGTGAGTTCGAGTTCGGGAGTGAGTTAACCTAAAAATAGCTGGGAAATATATTATTATTTAAATAACGGAACCGTTATTTATACTTCCAACGTATTTACGGGACAAACCAGATTTTTACCGTAATGATGTTCTAGAAGTGTGGAAACAGTAACTATTTAAAAAAATTAGTTGATATTTAGTGGCGAATTCGAACTCACTCTTACTCTGAATGGACCCCCAGTTAGGTTAAGACCCTGTTTTGTTATTATTAAGGCAGGTATTGCAGTAATACTTGTTTTTCTCAAAATGATTGGAAGCCAGTTGTTGGCCTTCCATGACTGATTTTTTTTAATTATTAAATTCTCATGTTCACTCGTCATTCAACCGCATTAACTGCAAAAATATTGGCTTGAGTAAAAACTATTTTTTGCATATAAAACTGAATTGAATGGGTAACTATATTCCCGGAAACATCTATAGTTTGTTAGCCACATTGAAATTTTAAAGAGATGTTTAATATAATTGAATTAAATAGCGGTTATAGGCCATATTTCCACGGCTCCTTTGGGCGAGCTTAAAGCAATTTTGCTCCCGTTTTGACCGTTTAAGATGAAACAGCTTGATACAAAAAATCTGTTCTCTTTTAAGGGACGGTCTTGCAAGTAAGCAATTAACAAGCTGTCATTTTTAATCTTATTGTCTTTCTGCCTAGTTAATAGCATCCATAGCTAATTAAGATTGTTGCATTTTTTCTAATTTGCAGCGTTGGCAAGAAGTCTTACTATGAAGTATTGAATGTGCCGAAAACATGTACCGACAAGGATATCAGGCAGGCGTTCATACGGATGAGCAAACAGGTATGCAAGCATGATCCATATTGGGTCAAAAGATGTTGCGAATTCACTGTGCTGCATATAAGCTTTGCAACAATTTTTTTTTATGTCTAGCTTTGAGGACACAGCCTGGAACTAAACAATGTAGTAATCGATAAAAATCGTTAAGTTTTGTTTATTGTATGTACACTCAATAAGTTCATTGTCCTATTGTTGTAACCCTTCCACCACGGGCCGTATGGTCTACAGGAATGGTTTGGATTTTGTTACTTTTTGTTCTAATCTCTCGTTGTTTTTATTGTTTATTATAATTTTTGCTTTTTTTGTTTTAATTTTGATTGTATGATTTTAAATGTAATTTTTGTGTTTCATTACTCAAAAAATGATTGTAATCGCTCGCTCGTGTGCTCGTGTAATGCTGTCACACGCAGATAAGCTTTAGCTTCGCGTGTACAGGTGCAGTACTTTTGTTTAGAGTTGTATTTATAAAATAAACGCCACGATGGTGGCACTGAAACTGAATCCAAACTGTTTAAGATACATTGTTTTGTACATAACGTATGTGTGTTATATTGGATAAATAAATAAATAAAAAATAAAAAATCAAGGAAGCTTTCGGTTCATTTTTGTGCTTATGTAATTATATTTTATCCCATACTAAATAAGTTTCAAATACTTATACAACACCAAAAAAACTGCAGAGGCATTCATATTAAAAGGGTGTCCGGTTTATAGGATGTAAGATCAAAATTTATGACGGGACATCATGTGGCTACCATAATACTTATTTGCAACAATTGGCTATCAAATGCAAAAACGACATTTCAAATCCTACTGGAAGTTCTAGAGATTAGCGTGTTCAAACATAAAAAAGTTTTATTAGTATCGATAGATTCGAGCAGGCGGTTGAATACACACAATACATGTTCACGCACAGGTGAACAGACCAATTCCGGTTCTTAGAAATGCTTGGGTTAGGTTAGGTTAGGTTAGGTTTTTGGTATGCAGCGATGAAATTGCGATAAAAAATGTTAATTCGTATCCGTATTTTTTTTCACGACAGTGATGAAGTTAGTACTTTATTTTCAATAATTTGGAGCCTTATCATATTTTCTATCAAATCTGACAGCTGTATCATTCCAAAAATACAACCTTTAATCTATGCTTTAATTTAGACACTCGTCACAATAAATTTGTGCAAAATTATGAGAATCTCAAAACAGCTACCGGTCTCATTCCAGCTCCACCCAGACAAGAACAAGGATGCAAATACGCACGAGGCGTTCGTCCGAGTGGTGGAGGCGTACAACGTGCTCAGCAAGCCGAACACACGTGCGCAATACGACGCTCGAGGCGTGTACGCAGCCTATGAGCGCAGCTCCGCCTCGCAAGCGTACAGGGAAACTGGACCTAGCTATGGACGGTGCGTGCCGGTTGAACGAGTTTAACCTTTTTTTTTATTTTTTTTATGTAACTGGACATGGATGGCTTATACCAGACTGTGCATCAGATATTAGCCTAACACACCACATGGGACCTAGGTGCCATGCCTATTGTATTGTATTGCTCGGCTACATTGAACTGGATGGAAAACACAGACAATTTTTCATTGCCGCTTTGACCATCGTTCATTCAATGAGATCGAAGCAACCCGAGCGGGATTAAACCCTGCCACCTAGTAAGTAAGGAAGGGGACCTACAAATTTACGTGGAATCCGAACCACGACCAGCTTCAACGGTTGAAAATGGTCACCCATCCAGAACCTAACCGCGCTCAGAGGTGCTTAATCGAATCGCAAGGCCTCGCACCACTGGGCCACCGAGGCTGACAAAAATAAGTGCCCAAGGCTGTTCCAAACCTGTCCCATGCAAAGTTTCTTATGAACACCACATTCATAAAATAGTAATGGGCACTAATCTGTACCATAGATTTCTGTACATATAAAATTCGATGTTTGTATGTTCACTCCAAAACGGCTGCATTGATTTTAATGAAATTTTCAGGCAATATTTAGTGTCCCCGTCCAGTTTGAAAATTTAGAATCACCGCTCGAGTTAATGTTTAGAAGTCTAGAAGTTCCGCTTGGGTGAATGTTTGGAAATTAAGAAGCTCCGCTTGGATGAATGTCCAAAATGCAACGAAGGTGTTGTGACCATTTGTTATTAAATGTTCAGGCGATCCTGTGAATTTTGGGAGCAATCTGATCAAACGATTTTTTATTATTCGCGAGCAAATCACATTCAAACTACACGTCACTGCGACCCGTGCGAAGCTGAGCCGGGTCGCTATTTCATTATAAATATTGAATCTATGTCAAATTATTTTCATAACTTCAGGTTATGTGGTTTTCTTGTAATAGCCATTAGATATTTTATACCGTTAGACGTTTTTACGACGAATAGCGCCTATAATACTATACAATTTCTAATTAGGTACCAATCTATTAGAACCAAACTAATGAACTGAAAATTCTGAAAATTATTTGGCCACAAAATATATGGTTATTTTTCATTGCTGCTTCGACCATCTCTCTCTGCTCGTAACAACACAAATGGGCATATACCTACCACTTAGTTAGTAGGACCTACAGTTTGACATGGATTCTGAACCATGAAACAGCTCGAATTCGAATCTAACTCAGAGAGAAAGAAATTAGTACATATACCGGTCGGGGACTGCGGGGGAAAGCAATTCCCACAACCTTGAGAATTTTTATAAATTACTAGCTGCGGTACCCGGCTCCGCTCGGGTCAATGTCGTGTTGGATTGATTTCGGTCTGAATTATTTCCTGGATAAAAAATAACCTACCAAAAGGCTGATCCAGGACTATGTATCAATCTACCAAATTTAATCAAAATCGTTTGAACCGATATGGCATGATTTAATGATAAACATCGACTTATTCCCATTTAGAGCTTCGTAAACATTTGGAAGCGAATTTTAAAAGCATGTGCCGCCAGACCCTTACTGCACTGGCACTGCTACATAGAAATTGATGCAAAACCAACAAAGGCGGGATTAACCCTACCACCACCTTCTTTAATTTTACAAAGTTTTATGAGGAAAACGAATCACAGCCACCTTCAACATCGAAAACGGTAACCCATCCGGAATCTGACTGCGCCCAGAGTTGCTATAAGTTGATAAAATAGGCAAACAAATCGGGCGAGTGGTTCGAAGTTATCGCTCTACATGATTTCGTGGAACCTACAATTTTCAATTACATATTTTTCATTTTTCTCTTAAGGTTTGTATTAAATATTCAAATTCAATTCAAATTCAAATTCAAATTCATTTTATTCTCCCAAGAAACACAAAATAAAACAAACAGATACAGAGCATCAAAACATTGCGCAAACAGGTGTAAAATTAACAATTAAAGTAGCAGAGACTTGAATCAAATACATTATCTTTTGTTTATTATGAAAAATTTCATACGCAATCCTTGCTCGTTGATTGCTCCTTATATTAATGAAAGCCGTATCAAAAAGTCCGTTTCGTGGCTTGTAAGAAGTAAACGAAGAAATACAGGCACATAGTGATTAAAAAGTAAGCCTATCCTGTGTCCCGTGTATTTACATATACGTGTAGTAAGTTTCATCGCATTCGGATGATCGGCTTAAGAGTTATGGAGGAACATACATACATACAGAACTGATTTCTAAAAATCATCAATTTAGTCTTAGTATCATACATAAAGTATATAAACGAAGTATTTTAGAAAACAAAGCAACTTACTCCATGAACACCCCTTACAGATTTATTATTAGTATAGATTATTAATTTGATATGTTATGCACACAATATGTTTTAATTTTTTACTACCTACTTTTACTAGTATATTCAAGGGCAGCATCCAAAAATGTGCGTACAACTTTAATGCTGCAATTGGATAAATTAGCAAATGTATATTCTTTTGTCTGGTTTGTTCTGGTGTCTTAAAATTACATCGGCGCCATATTTATCGCCCCCTCAACGCTATGTTGCAGCAAAACCGGTGAGCGGAAATTCTACGACGATTTTTACGAGCACCGGGAGCGGCCACAGGGCGCGTACAACGATGCCAACCCGTACTACGGCTTCGCGGGGAACAAGAAGCGCACCAATCTGACGGTGCTGGCCGTGTGTCTCGCGGTCACCTTTGCTGGGGTGCTGCTGCAAGTTTTCGTTATTTCGTGAGTGTGTGGCTGGTATTCAAAAAATTACCATAAAGCATTTAAATTTTGTATGTACCAAAACCGCAATGTTTTTAAACTGTATATGTGTAATGAAAACTACTCAAAATTGTGAGCAGTAAGTAGTATTAAAAAAGGGGCAACTCAATTTTGAATTCATTTATGCATGAAACTTGTATGTCAGCTCTTCTCAAACCGATAGATTTTTAACGTGTCCAAGTGTAGGTATCCTACCTATGGATAAGAAATAAAATGAAATGAAATAAAACCGTTGGTTTTATTTAAGGTTTGCTTGTTGGTTCGAGTCTAGCTTTACTTTAATATAATCATAAAGAGGTATATTTTTGAGGTTTTTATCCTCAATGAATGTGCCCTTGCTTCATGGTCTAATCTTTCCACATATCATATTCATTGTCATTGTAGAATTATATATTATTATAAAATACTATTCAGAAATAGATTCACAAGCTACAATACTCATTTTGTTAGTTCGTTGACTCCGCAGGAACATAATAAACCAAGGTAATAAGACGATATCGTGTATTATGTTTGGGAGGGAGGACCTTGACCATACTCCTCCACGCGTAAGCTGCTGCGGGGAAATAAATTCTTCGTTCTGCACAGCCGTTTGCGCTTCGGGGGACCGGCCAAGATCCACCTCGCTAATTATAATTGTAATCAATCAATACCAAGACATACTGAAGGGGCGAAATTGTTTCCAGAGCCTCTTTCCAATCGGCTCGCCGCCGCGACATCGAGAAGTCGATGCGGAACGCTCGCGACCTCGACTCTGTGCGGATAAAAGCAGCCGAAAATGGAAATGAGGTATTGTATTTTTTTTTATCCTTTGGGGCACAGAAAACATTTGGAATAATTAAAAGATTAGGATCATGCCTCGTCATGTCAGCCTCAGTAGCCCGCAATGTAATTTGATTAAAAGCAATGTATTTGTTTAGTATTAAAAATAAATATTACTGTATTGAATATGTGTTAAAAGCATGGTCATTCTCCAGATGCAGGCCCAGATGATGCTGAAGAAGATATCGGAGGCTTCGAGTCACACCGTGGCCACCGCCACGCTCGCTCACACACTCACCGGCCCCAAGCCAAAGTAGACTCTCCGCTACCGCCGTCCGTCTACCGTTACCTTAGGTGTACAATCCAAAAATTACGCTCCCCATACAAACCGTACTTTGTACTCTTATACTATATACTCTTAATCACATATGATTTTTTCGAGGTTGCCTTCATAGCTAAATAACTATAAAAAATTGCGAAAACACTTTGATTTTGATAAAAACGAAAACTGAATTATTCGATTTTTTAAATAATATTTGTTCTATATGGGAATCAAACTCGTTGATTTTGAGAAAAATAACACAGATTTTTTTTATTATTTCCTAACCACATAGGGAACACCGTTTACGGGCCCACAGTAAGTATTAACACTGCCACTAGATTCTATCTTTCGGAGTGATAATGCAGTGAGTGTGTTGCAGCAGGTGATTGCAAATAATAATAGGAGTGATTGGAGTGTCTCACTTGCCTCATATCTTTTACAACACATCACAAAAATCGCCTCTCGAATAATGCACCTACTGTGTTAAATAAAATCCTAAATTATTATGTTATAAGTAGAAAGAGCCTCTAATACGAGATGACCTATTTCGCTCGCTTGCATCATTGAATAGTGATATTGTAGGATACACAATTTTTGTACACGGATTTTTATATCTGTAGATACATATTTTCAAGACATTTATATTATGTCATACTTCTACACAAATATAAAAAAAAACCGTGGATAGGCGATTTAGTGTATCCCTCAAATGCCTGCTCTATGTAATTGTGTAAAACTGTTGAAATTTCGATACTTAAGTGATTTGTAACTTGTAATTGAGGCTCTGGTATTGTAGATCGATAGGGGGTGATTCTGTTGGCGATAGGCAAACCACTTTCCTTTCGAATTTCACTAAAATATCCTCCACATTTTTTTGGTTTGCCCGTGTCTAGATTTTTTTTTGTTGGTTTTGGTGTTAAAATTTGTACAGTTGCTTTCATTGAATCACTGATCGTCGATCACTGTTATTATATGTGATAAAAGTGATGGGAAACAATCTCGATGATGCTCATAGTACCTGCATAGGTAATAATTTAAATGATAATGTGCCAATTGGTACCTGTTCTATCTGTAACTATAGCACAATTTTTTTGTAAATAAGGTTTAGTATTGTATGCAAAAATTTTTATTGTGCATGACCAAAATGAATGTATGTTGTAATACATTTTGTAAACTATACAATGTCATATATTAGTGAAATTGTTATTGAAATACAGTTTTAACATTACCTATTTGTTTTATTTAGGGTCAATTTAATTTAATTTAACTTTTTTGGTAGTCGAACCATAGCAATAGCACAGTTTTGTACCGTGCCCACGAATGAGTTAATCCCGCCGGGATGGGCCACCTTAACATTTTCGGCTTGTGAAGTAAATCACTGCCAGGCAACACTATACGAATAGGTTAACTTAATGTTAGTTTTGTACAAATTTGAGAAGTCTAAGGTTCAATCCCGACTCGTACTTGCACCACTATTTGTTTCTAAATTTAATAAGTACATTTTGTCATGAATGCGGAACTGCATTGAACTGGATAGAAAACACAGACAAATTTTCATTCCCGCTTTGACTGACGTTCATTCAGTGCAATGTTATCAACCAGGGCGGGTTTAACCCTACCAACTAGTAACTACGTACTAACGTTCAGTAAAAAGACCGGCCAAGTGCGAGTTGAGCTCGAACACGATGGGTTCTGTACCATCGTACAAGATTTAACTAATATAATCACGTTTTTCGTTGTTTTGTACTTATTTGTTGTTATAGCTATTACGGTTCGTGAGATACAGCCCTGTGACAGACAGACGGATGGACAGATGGACAGACGGAAAGCGTAGACTAGTAATAGGGTTCCGTTGGCACCCTTTGGGCACGGAACCCTAAAAATGGTCACCCATGCAGAACCTGACCGCGCCCAGCGTTATTTCACCTCGATCATCAAATGCCGAAGCCACTGAGTTATCGAGTCGTTCTCCTAGCCAAATTTCATTAAGATTCGTTCAGTGGTTTTTTAGTGAAACTGTAACAAGCAAACTCACTTTTGCATTTATAATATTAGTCAGGATTATATTTTTTTATGGAACTGGATTAATACAGTCAAGACATTAGTCATGGTAGGAATGAAAAGGATGAAAGGTTCCTTTCCTGAAGGAACCTGGTGCCATTTTAAAAAGGACACCTATAATTTTATGTGGAATCTGAACCAGAACCCATCCCGAACCAGAACGCGCCAAGTGTTCCTTTACGTCGATGATCTAACACCGAGGCGTTGCGCCACCGAGCTACCGTGGCTGACAAAATTAACCTAACTTATTATGGCGCCGCTCGGGTCATTAGCAGTCGAGTCTCTTCACATAGACGCAATCTACGTCGTGCGGAGGCGGCGGCGTGGTGAGCGGCTCCCCGTCCATCGTGCAGTCCGCGTAGCGCATGCGCGACACGCACTCGAAGCCGAGCCGCTCGGCCACGCGCGCAGAGTACGCGCTCGATGTGTCCATGCGCAGGAGCGACACTCCCTTCGCCCGCGCCAGCTGCCTGGAACCAAGCAAATGATAGTCAGCGACGCTAGTAGGTACTATGCCACGCTGAATAAGCGAATGAGTTCAGTCAGAGGTGGGGGTTCTTGTGTTAGTACTTATGTCAGCGCCAAGTGGTTCAATAGGCCTAGGTTCATGAATGACTAGCATTTAAGGGCCTGGTACTAGCCAAATCGCTAAGTTAGACGAGGCACCCCAAGTAAACTAACTAAGTCTGACGATTATAAGTGTCATCCTAACAATATATGATTCCTTGTCTAGGAATCGAATGATTTTCGTTAATGTATGTTTCTTTTTTCTATACAAAATACATTGCGGAAACGGTGTCCATTTCCGAACTTTTTTGACTAAATGTAGAAATCTAAAAGCAAATGGAATTTTTTGTTTATGCATATTCTGTTTTTGCTTATATCTAGAAATCGAATGACTTTCAGATTTCTAATGAGAAAAATCAACTTTTTTAATTTTTATTATTATTTAAATAAATGATGGAATAAAAAAATATTAACAATCCATTATCAGTCTGGAGTTCTATTTGGATTTGCTGAAGCGTTTCACTACATATTATTACATTTGTTAAAAAGTGCATTTGTATGGCGCGATTAGTTGGCTAGTCCTAGCGCCTTAATTAAAAGCCATTTGTCGAGTGAAAAGTACTTGGTTATTTATCAATATAAAAAAAAATTAGGAAGATAAAAATAATTGAATCTAGGTAGCCGCCACCTCACCTCCATCGGTAATTCATGTTGTGGGAAATGCTGATACATCTGCGGCCACTCCTCGAACACAATACACGCACTCCGTCCCATTGAGGAGTGCAGTCAAGAGCCCTCCGCGGTCCCACGCCGGGTCCGTTGCCGCCACCTTCACCTCCAGCAGTTGCTTATGTTCTGGGAAGTGCTCTTTGCGCCCGTAGCGCCTCCTCGAACACAATATACGTACTCCGTCCGACTGACGAGCGCCGTCATGAGCCCTCGGCGGCCCCATGCGGGCTCCGTAGCCGCAACCTTCAATTCCAGCAGTTGGTCGTGTTGTGGGAAGCGCTCCCACAGCCGTGCCCCCGCCTCGCGCCGCGCTAGCACGTGGAGCAGCCGCTTGAACTGGGGGTCCGTGCAGCGCTCCGCATGACTGAGGAGGTCGTTGCCGTTTTGGTCCTGAAGAGTTTATTTTCATACATCAGGAACGAGCAACTTTTAGGATCTTATGGACTATACGTGGACCCGCACCAATAAATAAATAATATGAAGACATATTGAGAAGTATTCAACGGGTAGAGTACATATATCAAAATAAAAAGCACAGGTCCTCGGCGAAACTGCATCTTGAGCTTAGAGCAGTCGCACCTAGAAATGGATGCTGGTGTGGAACCACCATGGCAACGAGAGATTTAATAGAGCTAGGAATAATTAGTTCCAAAGGTCGCCGGAAACGGTATTGGCACATCTCGACGGACGAGAGGTGAAACCGAGCTGTTTCCAAGAGAAGGAGGAGCAATGTTCTGGCATTCCGCGTATGTTGCATCACTAATCGGGTCATGTTGTGCATTTGTGTGAAGTTGCACAAACTACTTCTAGGAAAGTCGATCTTGTCCAAACCAAGCTATTGCATAACCTAGACACTTAGGAAGGTTGGGAAGCACGGTTCTGGCGGACTACTAATGATGGTGAGGCGAGCGTTCTGAATAGGCGATGGGATTCCTTGACTTTGGACTCTGGAAAGATCTACCTCTCTGAGCGGTGCCATGCCGTTGAGGAGCGCGGCGACGGTGGCGTCGCCGGCGACAGCGCGCATCGAGAAGCCGCTCAGCATGGCGTCGCGGCAGAACGTCTCCAGCGCGGTGCAGCGCTCGTCGCTCAGGCACAGTCCCACGCCCATGTTTATCGGCTCCAGATTGAAGAACGTTCTAGGACAGTTCAGTGGAGTCAGATCGCGATGGCCGAGGCGGCTAATTATTTATAGACCACGTTGATGTCAATCTGTTTATTGCTGTTTATATGAAAAGTTAAAAATCTTAGTCAGACACATACTAACATTGACAAAATATGTTGGCTCGCTTATTAGTTGGGGGTTTATTTAAGTAAAAAAAAAAATCCCTTTTCATGTTTCAGTGTTGTGTTTAATATTTTTAAAGGCATCTAACTAGGTAGTGATATATTAAATCATGTATTTGTAACATGAATTAATATTTCATATATTTGGCAGCAACGTTTTCGTTCTTCGCAGTCGCTTGTACTTGGAGGGGACTGCTCAAGATCCACCTCGCCGATAAGAAACGTTCACCGAGTTGGCTGGCTCAACCAAAAGTCGCCAGATTTAACAGTTTATTTTCATTACCTAACCGAATATAACCTAACGAACTCTTAGTTAACCTAACCTAAACTAACCTATAGTGTCAATTTAGTTAACCAAGAAAGTATTAGCAACGATTGGCCCTTTCGTTATGTGTTTGTTTCTAAGATTTTGCCTAATCATGCTTTAGCCATTAATTTTAATGCTAGCATTTAATTAACATTCTAGGTATCTTATTAAGGGGCTACTTTAACTCGAAATGGTCGCAATCACTAGAAGGGGGTCAATTCTGATCAGAAAGGACGATTTTGATAATTTTCGATTTTCAACACAGTAATGCAAGTTACCTTTCAACAGGAAACATGGTTTTCAGATATTACCTTTTCAAGAATTCCATCACTTCCTCGCTGTCCGTTTCAGTGATTGGTAGCACTGTATATTCCCATTGATCCGACATTTTATGGAAATTATTATTTATTTGAACATAAATTTTTATGCCACCTCTAGCCGCTTATACTAAAACTGCGCTTCTATTCTGCACGAGTGACAAATAATATTTGTAATCTGTATCCGCATGTGACAGAAATACCAGATAAGGAGGCGCTGCTGTTCGTGGATATAACGAGGATACTGGTTTTAGGTTTGAGGATAAACATATATATACTTTAAAACAACAAAAAAAACGTTACCGATACGTACCGTTAAAATATTTTAGTTTGTCCATCCTTGACCTTTTAAAATCATCGCAGTGATGCGGATGCGCTAAGAATATCCGTTGGAACAATTTTAGTCATCTGCGAAACTATTCGAGACTCAGTGAAGAGGAAATCATGTATGAGCAATAGATGGTACCAGGAAAACATAATATAATATGTTAAATAGTACCGAATTACATGCATGTATATAAAATGGTACGGTGATATCAAACATTGTTTTCATTTCATAATAATGTATGATTCCTTAAATACAACAATCGCTCTATACCGGGTTTTGGATAGTTCACACAGTATGGTTAAAATTTGATCAAACTGTACAATGCGTGCTAGCTTTACTCTATGGTGCTAGCTAAGGATATGCACGCATTGTGCCCTTTAAATCTATTCGGAGAAAGTTCACTCCGTATTAATGTTTATTATTATTATTATTATTTGAAGTTGGTCTGCGAGATTTTTAGCCCGCTGTCACTGCGACCTTTCCAGATCGATTGTGAATTTTCCCTTCTTATAGTTCACCCTCAATTCCTGCCCCCTTCAGGAAGTGCAGGATTTTTTGAGATGTGATGACTTTGATATCATCTGGATCTGTGATGTGTAAATGTGTTAGGTAAAGTCCTCGACGTTCTGAATGATGCCCTGAAACATGCCGCCGCACACCATGAGCACCGAATACAATGAGCCAGCTGAGTCCTGTATCCTTGCAAGTAGAATCAGAGCGATGTTAAATAAAATATCGAAGTGGTCCAAGTGGATTCAACCGTTTCGTTTATTCGATTACGAAGCAAAACCACTCCTACAAATACTTTTAGCTAAACGTTAGTTAAAAGAGCTACGCCCTACTGGAGCCGGGGAAAAGGCTACTGTGGGATTTTTCAGAGTCGTCGTGCAGCCCCCACACGCTGAGCCAGCCGAGTCCTGCTTAAAAAGTCGGGTGAAACCTTGCAAGTTTGTCAAGAGTTTCAAATCCAAATACAGAAAATGTTTAACTCAATGTGTATTAAAATGAAATAGTTTGCACTAAATAAAGTACGGAAAATAAGAAATATTCATTTCGATCTGTTTCGGTGGTTTTGTGTAGGGGTCTATGTCTGGGTTAGGAAGGGTGTGTATGTGTGTGGGTTGTATGAGGGCGTTTATGTGCAAGGTGTTTTGTGACCATAAAAATATTTCGATGACGGTTTGTGTGCATATATTTATTTATTTACTTATATACAGTTACATAAAACAGCTGCTCAGCCTCCTCGTAGTCCTTAGAACTGAGACAATCTGCCAGGATCTTATTAAATCGGCAAGCACCCTTGATTTCGCATTGATCTCACCACAAACGACGTGAAATATTGCAAGTCGTATATATATTATGTTTCATATTTTATAATTATATTATATTATAAGCAAATAAAATACATTAAAACAAAATAAAATCTAATAAATATCTAATCTAATATCTAATAAATATTATAAAGGGGAAAGTTTGTAATAATGGATGGATGGATGGATGGATGTTTGTTACTCTTTCACGTAAAAACTACTGAATGGATTCTAATGAAACTTTACAATAATATAGCTAAATCATATCAATCAATCAGAATAACACATAGGCTACAATTTATGTGCCCATGGGCTTTAGAACTTTCACGGGGCTGCGAAAACGATGCCGGTAGCGCTACTTCACACTAGGGGGAGCGGGGCCGGGGGCGGTGGCGGGGAGCGGCGGCGGGGGGAGGGCAGACGTCGTGACTGTTTGGTGTCCGTTTGGCGAATTTTCAAGGCACTAGCGATTTGTAAAACTTAGTACATGTACATTTAACTACCCGGGAATTAGGATTGGCTAAATAGAATTCAGTTCCGCTTACGTTAAGATGGGGCTGTCATAGAAAATGCAATGCTATGCACGGCTCGGCTTTGCGGCGGCAGCGCTTACTTTTACTGAAGTACGGCTTGGTATTTCCTGCAACTTTAGGACTACTTGGCATCACGCTAAATCGCCGGAGGAGCGACCAACAGAATAAAATCCTTGAGAACCAATTACTCGATTTAGATGTGCATTGTATCTACGTCTAGCCTGATTCTACTAAAAACTTATAGATTACATAATATAACGCTTCATTACCAGAAGGTTAAGTAGTGAGTCTTAGCCCCGGTTGCACGAAGAAACGGCTGAGTTAATCAATGTTCAAACACGTCACTTTTGGTCAATCACATAAAGTTCCTTCCATACTGTCCACACAAAGTGACGTGTTTGATCATACTTTGACGTTGATTTTGATTTTTTGTTCTTTCGTGCACTCGGCCCTTAAAGTCTTATAACATACGAACCACTTACCTGATTTATGTGCGTATTTTATCAATGTATAGCATCTCTGGGAGCAGTCAGGTTCGAGATGGGTTACTGTTTTCGATGTTGAGGCTGGCTGTGGGTTGGAGTCCACGCAAAACTTACCTACGTTACACGTTACTTACTAGGTAAGCAATGTAGCAGTGAAAGTGCAGAAAGGTTCTCGCAGCAAATGTTTTTTTTTAAATAGCCACCAAACGTCAACGAAGCTCTAAATGGGAATTATTGGATGTTTCTCATTAAATCATGCTATTTCGGCTCGAACGATCTTGATTAAATTTGGTACATGGATACATTGTCCTGGACCAGTTTGACCCTATTTTGGACCAGTCATGTTGGCTACTTTTTATCCATGAGATAATTTAGCCGACACTAACCCGAGCGGAGCCGGGTACCGCAGCTAGTAAGTTCTATAAATACAAGGATCGAATTGGAAAGGTTGTCAAGCTCGTCCGACACGCTTCGATGGTTGGCGCCTAATACACTGGCGGGTAGTACGTACACACACTTAAGGTGGCCCAACCCGCTCAACTCCCCATACAAACGGGGAAAGAAGATCAGGCCCCTATTTCTTATCAGAGATCCCAAATTTTGCTCAAAAGAGCTTTATTTGATCGAACTAGATGTCTGATGACCGTTGGCATTGTAAAATTGTGTTTGGTTTCTAAGTTATAAGGTCCGAAAGTTCGAATTTTTCGCACATTTTATGCAATAACTTTGGTGGTTTATTACGCAATGATAAAGTAAGAAAATCTTAAAAAGATTTGTTATCAGACGTAGCTTATTTAATCAAGATGTATAATCTATTTGGTTTTTGTTAGATTTTTGACTACCGCGGTCGTGGTTTACTTTTAGCTATAAGTCGTTTTGAAATCAAAATGTTCGTAAATCTTACTAAATCATACACTATGCACATTGTCTTTTTTGTGGACATGTGGCATCTTCCTCATCACGGAGCCTGTCATTTTCTTTGAAACAGAGAAGGTCCCAGAGCGCAACAGCACGGTTTTGTACAGTGCCCGCGAATGAATTAGTCCCGCCGGGTGGGCCACCTTAAGACATAGCTACACTCATATTACACATAAGTTACCGCATAAAATATACACTCTCACCACAGACATACTGCACACACACAGTCCTAGTCGCTCTGATAGAGCTACGCCCTGACGAAGTCAGAGAGAAGACTACTATAGATTTTTTTAGTTCGTGCAGCCCCTAAGCGACGAGCCAGCTGAGTCCTATTGCAAGAAATCACGTTAATCCTTGCAAGTAAAATCGGGAATACGATTAAAATTAGAAGTTTTATGTAACTGGACATGGATGGCTTATATCGAGGCTAATACTAAATTGACCGGCAGATATTAGCCTAAGGCACCACATGGGAACTAGGTGCCATGCCAGGACCTTCCTTATATTGCTCGGCTACATTGAATTGGATGAATTGCCGCTTCGACCACCGTTCATTCAATGCGACGGTACCAGCCCGGGCAGGGTTACACCTAGTAAGTAAGGAAGGGGACAATGGTCACCCATCCAGAACCTAACCGCGGTCAGAGGTGCTTGCCAAGCTTATCGAATCGCAAGGTGTTGCTGGAGACTAAAATGCTATTTTTACACAGTATCCATTACGAAATCCATAAAATTGCATTTATTTGAGTCTTGCTATATTGCCGGCTCATCAGTATGTAAATTCGATCTTCAGGCATACTCTACCACCTAAATAATAAAATGGCGCCGGTTGCTTGGATCTGTGGATATTCATTAAGTATTGGGTTCAAATATTAGTTAGGTATTCAAATGCTAAATTTTAATATTAATAACTTAGTTCTATCATAAATCTTAAGTTTTCACTTTTTTCATATATTTCTTAATATACTTAAGGTAAATTCTTCATATTTTATAAATATAATATCTCGTAAGTCCAGCTTACGTACATAACAGTACTATTGTAACCTAACCTATATCTTTAATTTTACTTAACGCATCCTCACCTAAAATAACCAAATCTAAGATAATCAAGTAAAACATTCATTTATGTAATTAATTTTTAGATATTGCTGATCATGCCCATGATGATGATCACACCTCCTCATGATATTAGCCTTAAACAACACACGGGAACTAGGTGCTACGCCAGGACTTTTCTTTATTGCATTATATTTGAACGGTTGGTAGCTCAGGGGCGCAGCGACTTGCCTTCTTCATTGCATACCATCGCATTGGATGAAAAGATGGCCGAAACGGCAATAAAAAAAGTCTGTGCTCATAAATGTGGATCTGGTATAGCCATGGAGATCGACGATCTCCGTGGGTATAACCATCTATGTCTAGTTATATATAAAAAGAAAAATAGAACTGGATGGAAAAGAGAGATATTTCATTCAATGCGATTTTACCAACCAGAGTGGTAAGTCTGAGTTCTCACCTAAATTGGCGTTTACAGCAAACCGATCAACTGGGGTTTTCCGTAAAAACGTCAAACTCCATACAAGTTTTTATTAGATATTCTGTGGTTTTACTTCTTCAAGCTGTCAAAGTCAAACTCAAACTTCCAATTTGTATGAAAACGCGGAGTCGGCGTAAACGGCAACGTCGATGTATTTAAAGCAACGTTGAGTAAGCTGTCAAATCAAACTCGGACTCGGAAATGTTACTACGCGCGCCCTTCAATTTCTCCATACATTTGAAAACGTCAGTCGATCGGTTTGCCGTAAACGCCAATTTAGGTGACAACTGGGACTACAGACTCATCACCCAATGAGTTAGGAAGGAGACGTACAGTTTTACGTGAGACTCGAAGCACGACCAGCCTCATCGGTCGAAAATAATCGCCCAATCAGAACCCAATCACACCCAGAGTTCAGTCAAGGCCAATGTAACTTATAAATGTATGAGGTCCTCTCCGGCGCTGTCTGTGTTGCTGGAATGGCGATATGGTAGTCATTCTGTCAATCTACTTTACGCAGCAGTCACGAATGTTTAACATTCTAAGCGGTTCGTAACCTAACACATGGCGTCCGTGACAAGAAGGCGCCGCTTGTGGGTGACACGTTCATTGACAGTCGAGTCGCTTCACATAGACGCTGTCCACGTCGTGAGGCGGAGGCGGGGTAGTGATCGGCTCCCCGTCAATCGTGCAGTCCGCATAGCGCATGCGCGACACGCACTCGAAGCCGAGCCGCTCGGCCGCGCGCGCCGAGTACGCGCTCGACGTGTCCATGCGCAGGAGCGACACTCCCTTCGCCCGCGCCAGCTGCCTGGAACCAAGCACATGATAAGTCAGAGAAGCTAATAAATATAGGTAATGGTATTAATCCGCTCGCTAGGTCTATTAGCGAACCTTCATGAATGCGCGCATATGAGTTTAGAGCTTTGGGTAGGTGTGGTTTGTTTGGGTACAGTACTCCTGGAATGATATATGTGGCGGAAGCGGTCTTGTATGAGTTCACGGCAGCCCTGCGCTGGCTCCGTCGCCGCCACCTTCCCATCTAGCAGTTGCTTATGTTGTACTCTTTCTATGTCCTGCTGACGAGATTCTTTTATGAGTTCTCGGTGACCCTACGCTGGCTCCATTGCCGCCACCATCCCCTATAGCAGTTGCTCATTTTGTACACTCACTCTGTCCGGCTGACGAGTGCCTTCATGAGCCCTCGGCGGCCCCACGCCGGGTCCGTCGCCGCCACCTTCACCTCCAGCAGTTGCTCGTGCTGTGGGAAGCGCTCCCACAGCTGCGCCGCTGCCTCGCGTCGCGCCAGCACGTGCAGCACCCGCTGAAACTTTGGATCCGTGCAGCGTTTTGCCAGGCTGAGCAGGTCGTTGCCGTTTTGGTCCTGAAGCAATGCATTTGCCTATGTTTATATGTTCATAAGTTGGACGAACGCAGCTACAAATCCTCATTCGCTATCGCTTCACATCTCACTAACTATCATACATAAAATAAACAACCTTAATTTTTTTCTTGTCCTTCCACCCACCAAAGCCAAAAGTATTTTAATGTTTATTTTTCGATTTAATCTCCACTCCTAAGTAACATTAATTTTGAATGTGTCTCATACACGCTTGGACAATTCATTGTTTTCGTACTGGCAACATTATAACTGGTAATACTGAAAATTTTATAATCTATGCCTCTCTTCCGTTTCCGATGTTGGAGCGAATAAACGTATAATGTGAGCTCTCACAGTTTTATTTTCTCAAGTTTTTTATCCCTCGCTGAGGGCGTCCTGGTGGCTTGCCGCGACTTCGTGACGCCATAACCATGGCCGCGTGATCTGCCGAACTTCAGGAGGCGGCCCGCCGAGCGCAGTAAGGCACCGACATTTTCTTATAGCCTCGTGCGAGGCCGAAGACCCTCCATAAAATGGTCCTTCAGCCGGATAGTATCACGCGCGCCGTGGATGCGTCACAGATCACCGTCGTGGGCATGCCGCCGAACATCAGCGAGGGAAGTTACGGTTGCGCCTGACCGCCCCGTCGATTCGTCGATTGCGGGAGGCGCCATCTTGCCGTCGCATCGTGTCGCGCCTTGCATATAGCAAGCGTGAGCGAGCGCACCTACGGAACGGAAGTTGCAGCTATTTCTGCGCGAGAAAAGCATGTTGTTTTTGCGCTCGCGCGGAATATCATCGAGCGAAATGCGGAACTCGGGCCTACGGCCATGACGCTCCACACTCTAACGTCGGAGAGCAGCGGTCGGAACTACAAATCTACACAGCGGATGCAGATCGTCGTCGTTCGAGTCGACCAGCTGATCGCCGGCGCGATGGCGCGGAGCGAAGTGTACCGGGTGTGAGATCCGCATTGTTTCGCTCGCTTCAGTCGTCACGTCAAGTGGCTATAAGTGTAGGTAACAATATAGATTGTGCAAGTGTATGGGCAATCAGTGTTATCAGTGAACTATTTCCGCTAGTCGGAAGTGTTGTGTTGCGTCAACGGTTTACCAGACTGTTGCATCAGTTAATTTCTGCCAAGTCAGAAAGTGTGTGGTCGCGTCAGCAGCTATTTATCAAAGACTGTCTAACTAATATTTTGAGTTGTCACTTCACTGTTTTAACCTTAAATGTACCTAATTGTGTTTTGTGTTTCGGGAATTTAATTGTTCAGCAAGCTAGCGTGTTTTGTATTGTTCAAGTTTGGTTAGGTTTGTGTGATTCAACCTTCCACCCGGCAAATGTAGGTACATAGTGTGTAAGGATATTTTGATTGACAGCTTAAAATAAGTGCGATAACAAAATTGTTACTGTCCCTCACCGTCTTTCGTCTTAGAACCAAAAATGGCTCCTTCACAGGAACCTGCTTCAGTGCAAGGCCTAGTAAATAGACGAAAATATATGAAGGGCAGAATCACATCATTAGAAAAGAGCATCGGGGATATCGGGCTGATCGATAGTGTAGGCTTAATCCTTAGCTTTATTTCAAGGCTGAGTGATCTATTTAGGAAGGCTGAGGAGATACAGCTAGAATTGGAGGGCTCGGACACTGCTAGTACAGGGATTTATAGCGAGGAAGGCGCTGTCATCGAGGACAAGTATTTGTCACTTGATGCCAGGCTGCGAGGGCGCTTGGAGGAGTTACAGACCAGCCAAGCAAACACGTCGGCCTGCGCACCAAAAAAAGGTGAGTGTGATGTGTCTCTCCCCAAATTGGTTATTCCCCATTTCTCTGGAGCCTTCCTGGAATGGCAAAACTTTAAGGACCTCTTCCTGAATATTATTCACAGAAATGACTCTTTGCCTCCAATAAAAAAATTCTACTATCTAAAATCAGCTCTGAAAGGAGAAGCCTCCACTCTGATAGAAAATATAGATTGCTCCGACGCTAATTATATGGTCGCTTGGAATACAATTCTAAAACGATATGACAACAAGTCCGTGCTTTTAAATCATCACATCAATGGCATTTTTGAAATGCCTAATGTGAAGAAAGGTGAAATTAGACCCCTCCTGAATACATTTTCACAGCATTTTAATTCTCTCACTGCCCTCAAGGTACCTAACTTGGCTGATACTATTTTAATCCACATTTTGTCAAAAAAATTGGATCATGAAACGCTTATGGACTTTGAGCTGCAGAGAGATAATCAAACGTTACCGGTGTTGCAGGAATTCACCAATTACCTTGAGAAACGCTGCCAAGCGGGCGAGGCGCTAGCTCGAGACGACTGTCCGAGCCGCTCGAAGCCTTCACTGGCGTGCGTTATGAGCAACAAGGTAAGCAAAGTTGACATCATATGCAAATGCTGTTCTAAGGGGCCCCATGCATTAAAAAAATGCTACACCTTCCTAAAAAAGACGCCACAGGAAAGGCGAAAGTTCATAGAAACTGAAAAGTTGTGTTGGATTTGCTTTAAGGCGAATCATTCGTCTTCAAAGTGCCACAGTCAGACTATGTGCACGAAATGCTCTGGTAGACATTGTAATCTACTGCACATTGAGTACCCTCGTGCAAGTGGAAATGTTGCTGACGCTGCGTCTCCACCCAACTCTAGCGGCTCGCAGAGCGTCAACGCGAGCCCCACCACGTTTAGCGGTAACGCTACGAGCGTGTCCTCGGACGGTACGAGAGGCGTCAAGTTGCTTTCCACAGCCTTGGTGCTAGTACGAGGGGCCGACGGACACGAACACACTGCTCGTGCGCTCCTCGACAACGCGAGTGAGCACAACTTCATTTCGTCTGAACTAGCGAGTCGGCTGAAATTAAGCAAGATGCCAGTGCGTTGGACGATAGGTGGTGTGGGCGGAGAGGTCGCAACTTTAGTGAGTCACACTGCAAATATCAACTTAAAATCTCGCTTTGGTTCTCACACATATTCCTTGGATTGTGGTATCCTAGAGAACATAACTAGCGACCTGCCTGGGTCCAGCTTTGATAAAAAATGTCTTAAGTGGCCGCACTATATTCAACTTGCGGATCCCACTTTTAATATCTCGGGAAGAATTGACCTACTTTTATGTTCAGACTTCTTCTACAGAGTTATCTCCAAGGGTAAGATCGACCTGGGTCCAAAAAATCCTGTCTTAGTTAACACCCGCTTGGGTTGGATTTTCGGTGGAACGTTAGCCAGCGACCTTGTATCAAAATCAGGTACGTGTCATTTTGTGGGGTCAGCTAACCCGGATACTTATGAATTGAATAAATCAATTACAAAATTCTGGGAAATTGAAGAAGTTGGTCGCTCGTCTTCCATTCTCAGTCAGGAAGAAAACATGTGCGAAGCGCTATATAAAAAAACTGTCACCCGTGATAGTTCGGGCCGATATCAAGTGGAATTGCCTATTTTCCCTGAGAAAGCTGGTCTTCTTGGGAATTCTTATGACCTAGCTCTTAACTGTTTTAGGTCTTTGGAACGCCGCTTCGCCAAAAATCCTAAATTCTTCACAGAATATAAAAGCTTTATCGATGAGTTTATAGAACTTGGTCATGCCAAGGAAGTGAAAGATTTTCCGTACGTTTCAGCTGAAGCAGGTTTTGAGTATTACCTCCCGCATCACGCTGTGATCAAGGAACACTCGACGAGCACTAAGCTGCGATGTGTCTTCAACGCGAGCGCCCCCACCTCATCCGGTACCTCTTTAAATCAAATTTTAATGGTTGGCCCTGCCACCCAGGCGGATCTATTCACAATTCTGATGCGGTTTCGAATGTTTGTATACGTCTTCATAACAGATATTACGAAAATGTACCGTCAAATTGCTGTAAAGGAAAAACATCAAGCCTTACAGCGTATTTTGTGGAGAGATGCGCCCACTGAAAAAATTAGATGCTTTCAACTCACCCGTGTTACGTATGGGACAGCTCCAGCTAGTTTTTTAGCGACTCGCTGTTTGAAACAACTAGTTGAGGACGAAGGTAAGGATTATCCGCTCGCGTCGAAGACTCTGCTGAATAACTGTTATGTAGATGACATCATCAGTGGTGCAAATGATTTTTGCACTGCCGCTCAGTTGCAAAGGGAATTGATAGAGCTCCTGGGCAAGGGTCAATTTCAACTTCATAAATGGTTTTCAAATAACCAAAAGTTATTGGAATTAATTCCTAAGGACCACCATGAAAAATGCAATTTTGAATTGAGCGATGGCACTCCATCGTTGAAGACCTTGGGTATTGTGTGGTGTCCTACTAATGATTCATTTCAGATTAAGGTTCCGGCTACCAATGTAAAAAATACCACAACCAAACGACAAATACTTGCTCACATTGCTAAGATTTTTGATCCTTTGGGGTTGGTGTCGCCGGTATGTACTTGCGCAAAAATCATTATGCAAAGAATTTGGAAGGCCAATGTAGACTGGGACGATGTAGTGCCTAGTGACATATTTGACTCGTGGTCAGACTTTTGGAGCAATCTAGAAGCATTAAATACTATTGTAGTGCCTCGTTTTGTTTGTCAGGTGTCCAATGTGTGTTACGAATTACATGGGTTTGCCGACAGCTCTACGAAAGCGTATGGGTGCGTCATTTATTTGAGATCCACTGACAACAATGGAAAACATATGGTAAGATTATTATGCTCTAAGTCTCGTGTGGCTCCTGTCCGGCCCGTTAGTCTTCCAAGACTTGAATTGTCTGCCGCAGTATTATTATCAAACTTAACAAAGAATGTCCTTGAAACATTAAATATGAACCATATCAAGGTTTCTTATTACACTGATAGCTCCATTACCTTGTGTTGGATAAAATCTGAGGCATCTCGCTGGAATGTCTTTGTTGCTAATCGCGTTTCGGAGATTCAGTCGTTGTCCGCCAAGGAGGACTGGCATCATGTGCGGTCGGCTGACAATCCTGCCGACTTAGTTTCACGTGGAGTTCGTCCCACTGAATTGAAAACATCTGACCTATGGTGGTCCGGTCCCCCTTGGCTGTCACAAAATGTGGACAGTTGGCCCCCTGAGACTACTTTCTCAGGGACGCACAATCTGAATTTAGAAGCACGATCAAACAACGTTTCTTGCGCAGTTACAACCGTAGCTGCTCCCAGGAATACTGTTTTTTTTTACTTTTTCGAGCGATTCTCATCGCTGTCGAAACTCCAGCGCAGTATGGCGTTTGTCCTAAGGTTCATTCATAATGTTAGAACTGACAAATCAAACAGAAATATTGAATTTGTGTCAAGCGAAGAATTGAACTATTCCTTGACCGTCATTGTGAAAATTATACAACGAGAATGGTATGGCAAATTAATGGATTCTCTGTCTGATCCGAATAAATCAAACAGTGTTGATTTAAAACCCTACAAGTTACAATTCTTAAATCCTTTTATGGATGAAAGCGGACTATTACGTGTCGGAGGCCGACTAAAATATTCAGACCTTAATGATAAACAAAGGTTTCCTCTGATCTTGCCTCCGGAAAGTAATGTTACTAATTTAATAGTAAGTTACGAACATGAGCGCTTATTGCATGCAGGCGCTCAATCAACTTTGGCTAGTTTACGCACTCGTTTTTGGTTCATAAATGGACGTAATATAGTACGCCAACTTATACATAAGTGTATTGCTTGTTTTAGGTTTAGAGCAGAAGGAATGAATCAGATTATGGCTGATTTACCGGCGGTGCGTATCACACCTGCCAGACCGTTTCTTAATGTAGGCGTCGACTACGCTGGTCCTATCTCAGTGAAACAATCACGCATAAGAAGTGCTGTCATTACAAAGGGTTATATATGCTTGTTCATTTGCATGGTTACCAAGGCATTGCATTTAGAATTAGTTTCAGATTTATCATCCCGAGAATTTATTAATTCACTAAATCGTCTTTGGTATCGTAGGGGAAAACCTGAAAGGATATTTAGTGATAACGCAACCACATTTCGCGGAGCTCATAACGAACTCAATAAATTATATTTCTTGCTGAACAATTCTAATTCTGAAATTTTTGATTGTGTTTCAAAAGAAGGTATAAAATGGTGTTACATACCCACCTACTCCCCACATTGGGGTGGCCTGTGGGAAAGTGGTGTGAAAATGGTTAAGCACCATTTAAAACGCATTTTAGGAAAAACAACATTGTCATATGAACATTTGAATACCGCTTTGATTCAAATTGAAGGTGTCATAAACTCTCGACCAATTTGCTATTCCAGTAATGATCCTAATGATCTCAATTGCTTGACACCAGCTCATTTTTTGATCAATGACAGGTTAACGTCCTTTCCAGAGTCAAATGTTCTACAGGTGGATGTTAATCGATTATCATTATATGAACAAATAATAAGATGTAAACAGCAATTTTGGAAAAGATGGCACAAGGAGTATCTTACCTCCTTACAAGCAAGGTATAAATGGAACAAAATTAAACCTAATTTGAAACAAAATGATATTGTGTTAATTAAGGATGATAATTTGCCGCCTCTTTCATGGTGTATTGGAAGAATTGTTGAATTGATAACCGGCCGTGATGGTCACATCAGAGCCGCCAATATAAAAACTATTAATGGCATTATTACGAGACCAATCACCAAAATATGCATTCTACCTATTGAATAAATTGCATGATCTGTCTACAAATGTGTGCATGACCTTATTATTAACTGTATAAATAATCAAAGCTATTGTGTCATATTAATGTTTGAGACAATTCGGTGTTAAAATCCTAAGGCCTCTTTTATTATGAAATGTTTTGGTTATATAGAATTTATACGCTTATGCTATATTACATTATAGCTTAGTATAGCCTTATGCGTTGCTTAACATCAACCGACATTCAGTATGAGACGATTATTTAAAATGTATGTCCTATAAAATTATTTTGTTCTCAAATTGCTGAATCATATTATTGGAGTGCTTATATAATTTGTAATATTTTTGTCTTGATCAATTCATTCGAATTCTAAGTAAAAGTTTTACTATCCAAATTCATTTATTGTCATGATCACATTAATTTAATTGCAAGGTGCATTCTATATAAATTTCATAGACTGCATGATAATGTCAAGCCTAAGCTACTATTTTTTGTGCTTGACTGCATTATTCCCACCAAAATTATTATGTCGTGTTTCTGTAAGTTGGTAAAGTGTCGAACCTATATGTTAAAAAATAGACCTCTTGCATTCTTTAGTAATTTGGTTGTATAATGTGTTCTCGCTATACTATGATATGTATAGCTTGTAGCTATCATGCATGTTTCCTTCTTCAAATTAACTTAATTTCAATGCCTAACTATTGTTTAAAAATCTATGTTATGTCTTACAAACTATTCTGCTCTTAATTCTGTGTAAGTAATTATTGGGTTATTTTGTGTAGATTGTGAGATAATATTTTTATAAATATTTAAAGTCAAGGTCATTAAATTTCAGGATTTTGCCATTGTCAAAAATGTATGTCTACGATGTGTCGTTGATACTTTATTCAGATTTTAGAGTTTCTGAGATGTTGAAAGATGTCCTTTCAAGGGGGGAGTTATGGACAATTCATTGTTTTCGTACTGGCAACATTATAACTGGTAATACTGAAAATTTTATAATCTATGCCTCTCTTCCGTTTCCGATGTTGGAGCGAATAAACGTATAATGTGAGCTCTCACAGTTTTATTTTCTCAAGTTTTTTATCCCTCGCTGAGGGCGTCCTGGTGGCTTGCCGCGACTTCGTGACGCCATAACCATGGCCGCGTGATCTGCCGAACTTCAGGAGGCGGCCCGCCGAGCGCAGTAAGGCACCGACATTTTCTTATAGCCTCGTGCGAGGCCGAAGACCCTCCACGCTCTATAAAAACTTGCGTTTTATGTTTACATATTTGTTCAGGTATATATTGTTTGTTGTTCAAGATGGTTCAAGATAGGCTTTGTTTTTGTGGCACAGCTGTTAATTGAACACACGGAGGAGAGAGGTAAAGTCATTGGGTATAGTAGGTCTACCTTCCGTGATAGAACCCAAGACATAGGGCAAAGAAAGAAATATTGTGCGTTTTGGGACACGCACAATATTCCTTTCGGACAGCTTTAGAATAACTCTATGCTAACAAAGATAACTGACGAATAATATGTACATCAACATACATTAAAAAAGCATCAGAAAAATTATCCGAAGTAGGTGCACATTTTAATTTGAAATAATGAATGAATGATTTACCAAAGACATATCGATAATACGGTCGACAAAGAAGCAGTTCAATTCTTCAAAACTAAAAGTGTATTTATGTGGATTATCATGCCTTGTTGCATCATAATTAATCACAAAAGAAGATATCAATGTGACAAGAAACGCTAACATGTAACTGAAATAAATTATAACAGATAAAACAAAACAAATATCCAAACACACTCCTCTCACCAGAGCCTGTTGATGTCTCTTTCTGAATAAGAATCACCCCATCGCTGCATCTCTCGCCGTCTTTTTTCCTCTTAGGTGGGTTGAATTTGAACTTGACCTAACACTCGGTTTGCTCAACTACACACTAATCTACGTCCGCACCTCTCGGAGCGACGCCATGCCGCTGATGAGCGCGGCGATGGTGGCGCCGCCGGCGACAGCGCGCAGCGAGAAGCCGCTCAGCATGGCGGCGCGGCAGTACGCCTCCAGCTCGGCGCAGCGCTCGCCGTTCTGGCATAATCCCACGCCCATGTTCACCGGCTCCAGAATGAAGAATGTTCTGTGACAGCCCAGTGGAGTCAAATGCCGGTGGCCGATGTGACCGTTTTGAATGGAACTGCACATGGGTGGCTAGTACCACAACTTTTGCCATGCCTTTAGCGCAACACACCACATGGGAACTAGGTGCGATGCCCAAAGATTTAGATGAACTCAGCGATTTTTGTCCGTTGTATGCATGGAGGTGAAGCTTATTTCTTCACATCCATTGTTGTATGACGTTAGCAATCTGGCCCTACCATATTCGCGTCGCGACAAAAATGGTAACGGCAACGTAAATGGCTGAAACTGTGTTCATAGGATAAATATCAACCCTCTGAAACCAAATGTTTCGGTCTGCCTCCGCCTAGCGGTTGAGTTGGATAAGGCACCTGAAAAAGTAGTTATCGTTCAAAAAAAAAGGTAATAAGGTAAAAAGGTGACTGCAAATAACGCACTATGAAAGTATCAGTACGTACATGCTGAATCCAGAGTCAGCCATTTATCTTAGCGTGACCAAAAATTATGTGACCTCCCGGTATATATACTTTATCTATGACCTCACGACAGAGAGTTATTATTATAACACAAAGAAACCATAAATCGCTGGTGTAACGTACGTTACTTTATTATTTTCATTTTTAGGCAATATCAATATCTGTATGTCATATATTTCTTGAACTACACTTACGGTAGCCTTCAGAACGATGTCAGTGCCTATGCATACTCAAAATGGACATTCATATACATAATGGGAAAAATACACGTTTCAAGGAACCAACGGTCAAAATCCTTCTAGAAACAAAACAAGAAACCACGAACAATAGTACCGTCTTTTTCTACCACTCAGCAATTCAAAGATGCTGTCTCCCTCATGCGCCTAGCAAACGTCAGGCGATCCTAAGGAGCCAATGGGAGAGGAGCACAACGGCAGCCATCTTGTTGTTCGCCCGCCACGGCGCGAGGGCATCTCGCCGCCACAGACCGCCGACCGCCGCGAGTACCGCCAGTCGCTTCCCGGGGTCTCGCCGCCGTCGCCGCTTTTGGACTGGCTCGGTGGAGCACTGCCGCGCCCTCTGTGTCTTCGGTGCCCACCCCGTGCTCCTTGGAGTGGGCTCCGCCAACGACGCGCCCTGTGGTGCGGTGAGATTCGCCGCGCGGGGGCAGGCGCCATTCGCCGCCCGACCACGTGCTCCGTCACCCCGTGCTCCGAGTGGGGTCCTCCATCGACTCGCCCTGTGGTGCGGTGCGTCCACAGTTGAGGGAACCCAGCCGCTCGAACTTCGCCGTGCAGGGGCAGGCGCCATTCGCCGCCCAACCACGTGCTCCAGACATCGTCACCCCAGTGGTATCGTACCGAAACTTGTTTTTTTTAGCCGGCTTTAGAGTCAGTGCGCGTAACATTTTTCAGTGTCGTCGTTCGTATTAGGGGGCCCAATTAGGAACCTACTCTATTTCTTTACCTACTTGTTTATTTTTGTGTTCATGCTCGCCCTAGAACATTGGTTGTTGTTTCTGTTTGTACATATTTAATCCATAGACCTAGCACGCGTACATCCTATTTCTATGATTTAATCATTCATAATGCATTAATTTAATTTATCTGGTTTTGATTTGGTTAGACATAAATAAGTACATATCTTGTGACGTATGGGTGAGGACCCGGCTCCGCTCACCGACTGATATCCGCATGGCATTCTCTTCTTAATCATACGTCACAACTGGCGTCACGCACAGCGTCCCTCAGACATCCTTTCTCTCTTATAAAAAAAATATCTTCTTCTCTTATATATACTTCATATCATATTTAATGTATTAGTGTGATGGTTTCGCAGACATACGAAGTATATTTATATGTATACACGCGTGTATATGTACTAAGCCATAAATATTACCCATATTAGTATTTTAATATTTCTACATATGAATTCATTAACTTTATATTATTATTTATGGTTACATTAATTAAAAGTTTCTCTAACAAATAAATTATATTGATGGATATTTTAATGGTTGGTTTTTCTCCTGTCGGCGACGTAATCTATGATATGATGTGACTAAAATGTTTTTTATTATGGCCTGGCAATTGCAGTCTGCCAGTTTCATTTATTTGTACAGTTTCCTGCGATAAAAAGAGTCAACATTATCAAAACAAATGACTATGTAAAACAGAACTGGGTTTTTTCGGATGGTACCTATTTTCGTGCCCATAGAAGAATACTCATTGTCCTTTTATTGCCGCTTCGACCCTAAAGCCTACACCTACTTAGTAAGTTACGCCAGCCGCTTCAACGGCCAAACGGCCACCCATCAAGAGCGCGACCTCTTGCACCGGTTGAGTGGGGTATACCACGATAAAAGACGGCCGAAGCGGTAAGTTTTTTTTAAAATGTTTAAACAATGCTCGAGCGTGGCACAATCAAAGAGAAGTTATGTCATGGCACATACTTCCGCCTGGTGGGCCTTCCACGTGCAGTTAAATAAAAAAATCTGGTTAAGTATAAATGGTTTTCAGCAAGGGCGTCGCCAAGGGGGGACAGGGAGGGGCAGCTGCCCCCCCCCCCCTAGAGATTCTAAAAAAGTTGCCAAATATAATGCAATCAAAGTCCTAAGTCTTTGAGTTGATTTGCTGGAAGTTCAAGCCTTGAACAATCATTCCCGTACGTCGAAACTCGAATGAATTCACCAATGAGAATGAGAAAAGTACGAATTGTAGTAGGTAAAGTCAACTTGCTCCCCCCTGCGCCATCGGCTGGCGACGCCCTTGGTTTTCAGTCCTTACCTTTTCAGAAATTCTAGCACTTCTTCGGTGTCAGCTTCGGTGATTGGCAGCACCGTATATTCCCACGGGTCCGTCATTTTCTGAAACGTATTATGTACTTGCACTGGCTGTTTGTGTATCAACTCATATTTTTATAATACATCTTGCCACTTATCAAAACACTGCGCCGTTATCTGCCTGAGCGGTGACCAATAAGATATTGTGGATAGGTGTACGACTGAATAACTGAACTGAACGCAGCAGTCCATTGATGAAAAACAAACGCAGGCGAATGGCCTTGAAATCGTGAAAAATAGACTATTTATAAAATAGAAAACCATTCGGACGAGTATTCTTCGTTAACTTGAACGTTAACTATCCTTTCTAGAATGTGATTTTTGAAGTTTTGAATCTATGTTGACCGTAGAAAGGCGCAGCGACTTCTTGACTTGATGTTGATGTAATGATAGGCAAATCATTCGTTTTTTTAGGTCCCATCACAGCATAATGTCATCATACTTTTCTGTGATAATAAAAAAAAAATATGCTGAAAATTATATGGAAAAATAACTAGTACTCTGATATCGAAGTAATTTTATTATTACTGGGTTTCATTCCCACCAACGGACTTATGATGGCAATTTGACCATATTTTTTTAATTCAGAAACACCAGCTTTGGCAAAAAATATCTGCAGTGTTCCAGATTAAGTACATTTTGGTTTTACTTTGAATTACATATGTATATTCCATCCGAATTAAGAATGCCAGGATTATTTCATAACCACGTGGACTTCAAATGTTGTTTAAGTACGGTAACAATTTATTTTTTATTTAACTAGACATAGATGGCTGATATGACACTTATAGGGATGAGATTAGCCCAACGCACCACATGAAAACTAGGTATCTCACCAGGACCTTCCATATGTTGCCAAAAGTGATGTATTCAATCCCCACCCCGTTCATGAGCCACTTTAATTCTCTTTCTGGTCGGATAAGTGCATCCATGAATCCTCGGAATCCATGTAAGACCCCTTAAGTGGAATACGAACCATAAACGTTCCTTGCTTGCCTCTCATGACACGAACGAAAAGAAAGTCAATGGGAAACCACTTGTATTATTTTTACATGCACAGAACTTACCTTCGATGTTTCGCTCCACACTATCGGAGACTGACGTTAAATACAATTATCCAATAGCTGACTGACACGTTCGACAATTGAGCAACTGCGTAATACTGGCCGTGGCCAGCGGTGGTGTGCTAGCGAGCGAGCCACGACAATATTTGCATACGTAAATATAGATAAAAATAAAACAATTTACCATGAGAGCAATGACATCACCGCCTGCTAAACACGAGATCCAGCCTGCCCAAGAACGAGGCGACTGAACCAATTCTGGGCACGTATGTGGCTGCGGTTAGCATAGTACAAAATGCATCTAAACGTCAGATTTGTGACTCACATGCCTGTTCATCTGGCGAGTTAATTTATCATGGTATTACCACAATCTACCCTGGGATACTCCCTGACTTTTGAGCTTGGGAATAAATCAGTCATACTGATGAGTGTTTTTGTGGAACTGATTTTAGCTCTACACATCGCATTCCCGAAGGAATTAGGTTAGTACCGTTCCTCGATATGAGCACATTTCATCCAATGCGATAGTACCAACACAAGAAATTGTCTCTACATTTCGATTTTTTGTATCTTGTAAAGCGCTGCCTCAAGCTTTTTCCAGGGTAGTTTCGAGCCTATTAATGAGGCGCCTTCTATCATCTTATACTTCAACCGGACTTGCGATCGGATGACTGATATCCTGCCTGGCTAGACCGTGCTGTGATCTGGGTACCAATTTATGTCGTCCAGACTGAGCATATAATTAATTTGTAGCAGGAATAGGATTGGAGACAGCACGAAGTCCTGCGGTATGCCGGCATTCCTTGACATGGTTCTGGAGCAATAGCCGTCAAGCAAGACAATAAGTACACATTACATATGTAGAGCTCGACCGAGAGAGCTGGCAGAACCCATTTCTCTGGGTATGGGATCAGCAGCAATGCATAAGACTTATAAGTCTTCCACCGTGAGCAGAAAGAGGCAACTAGATTTGGTGTTTTAAAACCCACAGTGTGGCGGCGAGAAAATGGACGTTTGAAATATATTGACTGGTGATTAAGCATGGTTACCAACAGAAACGTACAGCCAAAAATACCTAGAAATGTTTACGACGTTTGAACGGGGTTGGCAAAGTGTGTCCTGTATGTGATCCTAAACCATTTATTTGATTACAATGAAGTCGAATGACTCTGACTTTATTTTACTAGGCTTCGCTCGAGTGAATGTCCAAGACAAAACTGACCTGAGCGGAGCCGGCTCATGTATTGCTTTTATAAAATGTCAGTAATATCGATCACAGTCAAGTAAGGACAATTCACAGTCAAAGAAAGTCAAGTGATCGATTATTTAGAAATTCGAATCAAACGGACGGTGTCCATTACGAATCCCATGCAGTGACTGACAGACAACCCGTGGCTGACTTGGTCCATTGTTGACTTGAGTAATGCTAGTATATTTTTAAGCTCATGTCCGGTACGTATATATTCAATTGTATTTATATATTGATGGTGAATGGGTGTATGCCCGCCTATTCAGCGCTAAGAGATGATAGATGTCGATGAAGGATAGGAAAAACCATAGATCTTGCATGCGCTCTATGGGAAAAACACGGACCCAGCCGGAAAAGACAATAACTTAATCTGTGGACCAGGCCGAGCAACCACGTCGCTGAGCATTCGCCTAAAGAGGCAAACAACGTAAAACGAGCCCATAGCATCGACTGATCGCGCGAAGAGCTGTAACGCCGGTTTTTCGCCAGGGCACATTTGATAATGAAAAGTTTGGAGTACCTTGCACATCCACTTAATATGACACGGCTAGCTCAGGTGATAGGGCGGCGTGGTGTCCTGCCGGCCCTTCCTCTTCTTGGTTTGTTGGGCGCCTCAACAAAACTATGGTTTGCCCACACTTGTGGCACAACACTTCACTTTGCACAACCGTGAAAGTCTCGTAAGAAAAACAAACTTGTCCAAAACAGCAGTAAATCTTCTCAGTCTCATAATTAGCAGGCACTTCAGTCGCACCCGCCACAAGAGTGTTTTTTCTTTTCGTTTTTTTCGTCTTGAGGCCGAAAACCGTGGGTAGGTAGAATTAGAGGGAAATTTGAAATTATTAAAATTCCTATGTGGACTCTGTACTGAAATTAAATCCGTTACAATACCCCGTTTCTAACAAAAAAAAAATTGAGCACAACGAAAACAAATTTTTTTTTTAAAAGGAAAATTCAAGAAAAAAAAACACAATTAAATTACTGGTAAAAAAAACAACACACACACATAATCAGAATAGCCTTATAGGTCTCGGCAATTAAGTCTTAACAAGATCTTTCACGTGATAATTTCCCAAAATTTTGCCATTAAGGTCTGCTACAGTGTAGCTGACATCTGATATCTTGGCAGCAATTCTGTTTTTGACAAAACGAGGGGCTAACTTTTGACTAAAAAAGTCAGTCGCTTTAGACTGCACAAAGTTTCGCCGCCAGACTACGTCTCCGACTTGATAACTGACGTGACGTCTTCGCAAGTTATAATATTTGGCATTCTTTGCGAATCCCTTCAACAACTGATTTTGAACCTTATCGAAAATGACTTTGAGTTCTAGAAGAGACTTCGTATACCCTTCACGATCAGCTATTTCGACCTCATCTAACGTTTTTGGTTCCGCAGATTGAAAACACTGCCCATTTAAAACTGGCTCCCGTCCAAACATTAAAAAGTAGGGAGTGTAACCATGAGCTAAATTAACGGTACAGTTCATAGCACAACAGATTGCAATCACAAAATTCGACCAGGTCCGTTGATCAGACTCTACATAGCATGAAAGTGCAGTTTCTAGAGTTTTATTATAACGCTCTACAGGATTATTTTGAGGAGTATAAAAATGATTATAGAATATTTTAGGAATTCTGAACTCATCCATTAGCTCCCGAAATTCGTTTGAAATAAACTGGCGACCATTGTCGCATACAATTGTTTTGCAAATGCCGTATACCAAGAATATCCGCTCCTTCAAAAATTTACAAATGAGTCTAGCAGTAGCCTGTTTAAGGGGACAAAACCAGCAAAACTTAGTAAAAACGTCGACGACAGTTAATATATAACAAAACCCATCGTAACTACGTGGAAGAGGTCCGATTAAGTCTAAGCTCAGCATTTCCAATGGCTTGGACACTTTCTTTGGATGGCTACTAAGACCCCCAGGTGCAGTATTTGGAGACTTAGTGCTTTTGCAGATCTCGCATGATTCCACATAGGACTTAACATGTCCATGCATTCCAGGCCAAAAATAGTTTTGCTGCACACGTTTGTAAGTTTTAAATACTCCCATGTGTGCAGCTTCAGGTGGGTCATGACACGATCGAATGACTTCTTCTCGAGATTCGGAGGGGACAACCAATTTCCAGGCGTGATCTTCCATAAGTTGATGAGGCATTTTACAGTGACGATAAAGCTGTCCATCACGTATTTGAAAGTTTCGGTAATGTGCGGGCGACTTTAGACATCCGTCATATATATTGCGATACCAAACATCGAGGGTAGAGTCAGGGCAAACGGTGACAATGTCGAGCTCTACTCGCGAGAGAGCATCTGGAACTTTATGCTCAGCTCCCTTACGATGCACTACATCAAATGAGTACTGCATAAGTCGAGTACTCCAACGAGCCAACCGACCACTAGGGTTATCAAGCGAAACAAGCCAACGAAGACTAGAATGATCCGTCACTACAGTAAAATGACCATATTCAATGTACTGACGGAATGCATGGATAGAATCTAAAACCGCAAGAAGTTCCCTCTCAGTAACACTATAATTACGCTCACACTTAGTGAGCATCCTGGAAAAATAGGCCACTGGGTGCTCAGTGCCCCTGGCATCAGCCTGAACAAGGACTCCGCCAATGCCTACTCCACTCGCATCGCAATGAATAGAGAATGGACGTGAGAATTCCGGACAACTGAGTACCGGGGCGCTCACCAGAGCTTGTTTCAACTCCAAGAAGGCAGCAGCTGCCTCATCGCTCCAAACAAAATTACTGTTACCTCGCCGACCACCAGTAAGCTTGGTCAAGGGAGCAGCCAAGGTTGAGAAGTTACAAATAAAACGTCTATAGTAGGAGCAAAGTCCAATAAAACTCCGAACTTGCTTAGCATTTACGGGCGATGGGTAGTTCTTGACGGCATCAATTTTTCCAGGATCGGTGCGAAGTCCCTGGCTGTCCACTATATAGCCCAAATAACGTAATTCTTTTTTGAAAAACTCACATTTCTGAAAGTTTACGGTCAGGCCAGCCTCTTTAATCCTGAGGAAGACTTGGCGCAAAAGAGCCAAGTGTTCATCAAATGTTGCTGCTAAAATAATAATGTCATCCATAAAACAAAAAACCTTACCATCAAATTCAGGGCCAAATAATTTGTCGGCTAATCTCTGTAGTTCACCTGGAGCATTCGACACACCATAAGGCATGCGAGTAAATTCATACAGGCCACGACCTGGCACGACAAAGGCAGTCTTTTGGCAAGAGGAAGCTTCCAGTGGTATCTGCCAAAAGGCTTTGGAGAGGTCTACGGAGGAAAGATAGCGAGCATTACGTAGATTGTCCAAAATCCGACTTGTATATGGTAGGGGATAAGAATCTTTTACGGTGACAGAATTCAGCCGACGAGAGTCTAAACAAAATCTAGCAGTACCATCCTTTTTGGGAACAATAATAACGGGATTAGACCAAGAAGAACGGGATGGTCGCACCACACCTAAAGCTAGCATGGAGTCGAGCTCGCTTTCCAGTAATTTTTGCTTTAGCGGTGAGAGTGGATAATACCTCTGCTTAATCGGTGGACCCTTGGTCTTGATTTCATGTTCCACGAGATCTGTTCTTCCCAAGCCACATTTTTCCAAAGAAACAGACAAAAACATATTTTTAAGAGTGATGATCTCCTGGTGTTGCGGAGGTGTCAGTTCATTGGCAGAAATGATAGTTCTCACTTCACCTAGCTGATTCACGTCCGAGGTATAATTTAGAGGTGACAAAAGTTCGGGAGCTATGTCAAAAGCCCTCCAGAAATCAATACCGAGAATTATAGGAATTTTAATTTTAGGAGCAATAAGAAATTCTATTTCCATGGTTCTGTCATTAGAAGTAACAGGCAGGACCAAAGAACCTAAAACATGTTGAGCGCTGCCATCAGCGGTGGCAGCTTTTTTATAAGTTGGCTGAACAACAAATCCCATACCTTCAAACTTTTTGTGTAGACCAGAGCCCAAAATACAAGCCTGAGCGCCGCTATCTAAAAGACCAGTAAATTCAGTGTCCAATACTTTGATATGCACGTATGGACGCTGATCATTAAGTTTAGAAGAAAGAAACGGTGCGCTAACACTATTAGTAGAAAAAAAATTGGTTATAAATTTTAACCAGCTTGACCACTCATGTGAGTCAAAATTACAATGCATTTGAGGAGTAGCGCACCGCTCTAAGCGTTTTTTGAAGCCGAAGAAGTTTTTGATGCGAGTGTGTTGTTGCCCGCACACTGTGAACATTGTGTAGTGGTCACATTGAGAGCACCACAGTTAAAGCAAACGGGCACCTTGATGTTAGGACAAAAGCGATAGTTGTGACCGGGCAGCTTGCACTTGAGACAAAGTACTGACTGTAGGGTGCTCATGGGTGCAGTAATTACTGCTGCAGGCGCATCTACCACAGCGTGGGTGTTCGCATCGGCAGTATGACCAACTTCAGCCATGGCAGCCACTTGCCTCCGAACCTTTCCGGGTTCTTGCAGGGTCCTCTTCCGGTGCGACAGTTCTTCATAATTTCGGCAAAGTGCTACGAATTCATCCACTGATGACATCATATTTGAGGCTATGACATTTAGGTAGCAAGGCAATGAGTTATATTTTAAAATATCCAAGAAAATAGCATCACTGAGGGGTGCTTTGAGACGAGAGGCCAAGTGACGGAGCTCAATAACGAACTCACTGATTGATTCATGTTCCCTCTGCTTTCGAGTACGAATTTCCAAGTCGAGAGTAAACTGGTAGTTTGATTTTTCAAACTGAACTAGGAGAGCGTTCTTCAGCTGCGTCCAAGTATGGATTCCCGCTTTAACACTGCGGTACCATTTTAAAGCAAAATCTGAGAGTAAATCGGGGAAGCCTCGGAGAAGTACCTGCTCGGTGACATCACGAGCGTCACGTAACTCCTCCACACGCTCAATAAACTCATGAACACAACCTTTACCTGTAAATTTCAAACTCCAACTCTGTATTGTGCTGGGCGTTGACCCAACATTAACAATGTTGATAGGAGCTGCACCTGCACGCGCGCCGAGTTGCTCATTAAAGCTCTGCGCATGAGTGCGCAATATTGCCACTGTATCTTCCAAACCAAAAGATATGCCACGATCCTTTAATGCTTGACACAATTCCTCTCTTGAAAGCTTAGCGTAACTGGTTATAGGTGCCTGTGCAGGGCCTTCACGACTTGTCGATTGATTTGAGACAAGAGCCTCCACGAGCCGCCGAATGTCGTCTTTATCCATGTTAAAAAATAATAATTTTAACTTGGTTGTTATCAAGTGAAAGATCTAGAGAAAAAAACAACTTAACTAAACTGACATAAAAACAAAGAAAACCTTGGTGTTTATTAACAGCTGACAACTGTCACTGTCAACAGTGCATAATGAGAAATGACTTCCAATATTTCGAAACAATATTTTTTCTCTAATACCCCCAATATTGAAAGTCAATTAATGTTACAAAAAAAGGATTAAATGAAATAACGAAAATTCAACTTAATCAGTAACTTGATCCAATAAAAGGAAAACTAGGATGTTAGAAAGGAAGGTAGGCTTCGGCCCCAACGTTGATGCGCCAAATTGTAACGCCGGTTTTTCGCCAGGGCACATTTGATAATGAAAAGTTTGGAGTACCTTGCACATCCACTTAATATGACACGGCTAGCTCAGGTGATAGGGCGGCGTGGTGTCCTGCCGGCCCTTCCTCTTCTTGGTTTGTTGGGCGCCTCAACAAAACTATGGTTTGCCCACACTTGTGGCACAACACTTCACTTTGCACAACCGTGAAAGTCTCGTAAGAAAAACAAACTTGTCCAAAACAGCAGTAAATCTTCTCAGTCTCATAATTAGCAGGCACTTCAGTCGCACCCGCCACAAGAGTGTTTTTTCTTATCGTTTTTTTCGTCTTGAGGCCGAAAACCGTGGGTAGGTAGAATTAGAGGGAAATTTGAAATTATTAAAATTCCTATGTGGACTCTGTACTGAAATTAAATCCGTTACAGAGCTGAGATTTGAAATAGAAGTTTGTTGCAATATTCTTGCAATAACCGTGGAAGGACAATACTATCTAATCATCTGTGAACGTTTAAAACAATTATTTTTGGTATTTCTTTATAAAACCCATAACAACATCAAACACAGCGTTGGTGTGTTTGAGTACGATCAAATCGTGGTTATCCACCAGTGATGAGTTATTCCGGCTCTAAGGAATAATACGAAAAAAAATCTCTCTGGAATGGTTAAAATTTTACTCCGGAATGGTTTTCAGTAATACGTTTAGTCGGAAAACCCGCTAAATAAGGAATAGGACCCCGGATTTAATTGAAATGGTGTTGCGCTAAAATGGTCGTTAAAAATTAAAAAAAATGAATATAGACGCTATTCACGTAAATCGTCAGGGAAATAGATATTTTTATAACCCTTCTTAACGATACATAACAACAATTGTTTCTCCAACTTATTCGTCTATTGATCAGTAGACGCCACAGACAAGCTTTTGAATGAAAGTTCTGGTGATCCCGGGCTGTGGCTGTGGGTAGGTTTGAAGGCAGCTTCCGAATTAAAATCGTAGTCTGTATTTTGGATACCTGTACCGATGCCCAAGAGAAACATGTAAGCAACGACCGAATGGACCGAATGTACAGGTTCGGTGGCGGTTCATCAAGCGCGGGTGTCCCATGCGACTTTACCCCATGTGCTCAGGCGACTTTACCCCATGTGCCCTCGTAAGTTAAAATATCTCTACGGCTGGAGCTATTATTCTAGCGAGCACGGAAGGACGGGAGTAGCAATCGAAACGCATTCGTATGGTTGCAGCGTAGCCACGAGTTAGTCTAAGACATCTAGTAACTGTGTGAAAGGTTATTAACATATCCGTAGTTTTTTTATGCAACCTGACATGGATGGCTAATACCGCACAACTACTGTTATGATATTAGCCCAATAAACCACATTCCCGGAGGAATTAGGTGCCATGCCAGGACTTTCCCGGCTACATTGAACTGGATTGAAAACACGGACAATTTTTCATTGCCGCTTCGACCATCTTTTTATTCACTGCGATGGTACCAACTAGGGCGGGCTTAAACTCTACCACTAATTAGTAGGCGAGGGGAACTACAGTTTTACATGGATTCCGAACGATGGAGCAGCTCGCATTCGACATGAAATGCACTTATCCAACTCAGAAAGAGTAGAGAGTTAGTTCGCTTAGACGCGCAACATCGAACGTTCGTAAGGGAACTCGGTAATCGAATTCGGAAGGGAATTCTCTAGCGGGCGCTGCAGCCATTGCATGTAAGGTTGCTACACCGCCCCCATACGAACAAGTTTTGGTTGCAACTTCCGTCCCTCCATGCTCATTGCATTAATCAATGCCTGCAGTCATATACATTTACATTTAATAATACTTTTGTACTTGCGCCTAGAAATGGCTCTCCGGCAAGAGTTTTACGAACATGAATATTATACTGGGTTTTTTTATATTGGGCATGTATAACTAGAATCCGAACCACGAACGACAGATCCCTTATTCGGCTCTTACGTCATGCACGAGAAGAAATGCAATGGGACCAACTGTATTTTTTTTAAGTGCTGGAACACGGCACAGAAAGGGTGGGCAATGCCACACCTACTGTCATGGTACCAACCATCATTCATCTGATGAGATGATAACAGCTCGAGTGGGTTCACCACTTAGTAAGTGGGTTCCAAATTTGTATAATCTCTATGGAGAGTGTTTCATGAAAATAAATATAAGAAGAAAGCAGTGCAAAACCTTGAAATTCGAACTTACGGTATTCATAAAACCATCGTCGTTAACAACTACGGAAAATATACGCTGATATCCTCAAGGTAATTAATTCAACTGCCATCATGATATTAGCCCTAGATTCCCGAAGGAATTAGGCACCATGCCAGGACCTTCCCTTTACGAGTACTGCTACACTTTTTATCCAGTTCAGTGCAGCGTGCACATAAAGGGAGGGTCCTAACCTGGCCAAGGTGCCAATAAAAGTCATTTTGGTCACATTTTCGGGTAGGATTTCTAAATAATATTAGACAATATATTATTTAACTTTATTTAGACTAACTAATATTATGTCTATAATTTTTGTCGGTTACAAAATTTCAGATATATTTTTCAGAATAATAAAATATTTCAACGATTAAGCCTACTTTACGGCTTATAGAGGATTTTCCTGCATACTTAACTACATATCACAAAAGACACTAAGAATACTATTTAAATATCTACATAGAACACTATTTAATTGAACTTTTGAATCTTAAATATAAAAACCATAAACAGAATTTCGGTAACATACAAATTTTAACAAAAATCGATATCTAGAAGGCAAGTCCAAACTTAAACTCAAATAAAATATAAAACAAAAATTCCTCACAATAATTGGTTCGTCATTAGCTATTTATCATAGACGTGCACCTTAAACATTTTAATTATATTAATGAATATATTTCATTTGGATTAAGAAATTGTTGGCAACACTCAAGGGTAGGCAACACTCCAGTGACGCGGAGCGGAGTGAAGTTGCACCGGAAGACGGAGGCGGCGGAAGGGGGTTGACCGCCATGTTGTTCAGAGTGAAGACGGAAAGGAAGAGCTCTCCACGTGCAATTGAGTCTCATGTGTTTTAGGCTCATTAGAGTATATCCTGATATTACAATCATCTGCAGTATTGACCCTTGGTTTAATTAGATAACATCAGAAGTGCCGAACCGAACTCAGTGCAACATGAGTCGCGAGTCTCACGATCGTCGGAAAAGTAGTAAGAAGAAACGTGCCCGCTCGCCATCCACGAGCTCAAGTTGCAGCTGCGATAGCTCAGGGACGCCGCCAGTATCTAAAAAGCGTAAGAAATGTGGAACGGTCACTGTAAGTAGAAACTCAATCACGATAAACACGATGATTCCGGAGAGGGGCCTTCCCGCTCGACTCCCCATACAGGCGTGGAAGGGGGCTCGTGCCCATATTTCTTGTCAGAGATCCAAAATAGCTTTATTTGATCGGAATGGATGTCTGATGACTGTTGGCATTGTAAAATTGTGTTTGGTTTCAAACTTATAAGGTCCGAAATTTCGATTTTTTCGCGCGTTTTGTGCAATGATTTTGGAGGTGGATTGCTCAATGATAGAATAAGGGCATTTTAAAGGGATTGGTCATCAGACATAGCTTGCATCATGAAGATTTATAAACAATTTGGTTTTTAAGTAAATATACTTTTTCATGTACGTAACATAACGTGACGCAGGTATAGCGTTAAATAAATGTATGTAAGTAAAGCTTAAATACTGTGTTAGTAGGAGGCATTGATTGCGGGAAGAGGGACTGTAGGAGAATTCCAAATTATGGGTATACAGCAGGTGAAGAAATGTATTAGACGCAATATTCGCGAATGGTATGTTTTGCTGGTTTGGGTCCAGCCTTGCAGTATATTCTTAGAGTGGTTCTTTTTACACGGATCTTTTTTTAATTAATGTGTCCTTGCTTCACAGTCGATTATACATACATACATGTCACATTCCTTGAAATTTGGTTTTTGTTAGATTTTTTACTACCGCGGTCGTGGTTTGCTTTCGGCTATGAGTCGTTTTGTGATAAAGGTTTTCGTAAGTCTTGCCAAGTCAAGAGCGGTGCGCATTGTCTGATTTGGGGACATGTTGCATCCTCCTCACAACGGAGCCTGTCTTTTTGTTTGGGGCAGAGAATGTCTCGGAGCGCATAAGCACAGTTTCGTGCCGTGCCTGTGAATGAGTTGGTCCCGCCAGGAAGGGCCACCTCACGGATAATGTGAATGATTGGCTAAATATCATAAAATTCTACGCATCTGCATCATCTTGGTCAGATAATATGATTCGTTATCAAGCTTTAAATAAGATAAAGGTCCACCAAAATTGTTGTAATACTTATTGTTTCGGACGCGTTCCGAGTGGATGAATTGGGGGTGGTCTGATTGGGGAAAGAAGATCGCGGCAACTTTTTAGATCAAACCAAACATGTTTGAGCTGTTAAAACATCTTTTTTAATTCAAAGCCAAACGAGAATCAGTCTCTGTATGAATTATTGTTGAACAAAGATTTAAGATTGACGGACTAAGTTGGGGACAATAATTTGAGCGCGTCCGTGGAGGCTAGTAGTTTATTCCTTGTGACAATTTAACTGAATTTTTTTACCGACGCACACAAATCATCATATAAACGAGAATTGGCAGTCAAACCAGCTTATACAACCATACCATATCTTTTGTTCCGCGAAACAGCGCGTTAGGCAGTCAGCGACTGTTACAATATTATATTTGCGGTGGTGACCATACACGAGCTCAATGTAACGCTGCATCTACAAGTGAGTTTTGCAAAAGAAAAGGTCACACAGAGTCGATGTGTTTTAAGAAGTAAAGTCAGTGTAGCTGATTGGTTACTATCGATCCAATTACATTATACGGATATAAGTCACAAGACTGTAATAGTCAGGAGATGCCGAGAGTAACATAGATATCGTCAAAAATTATGACCTGTTAGGTAACAATGTCCACCGGAAAACAAGCCGTGGTCCTCGCTGGGTCGCTACCAAGAAATTAATTTGGCAAATTATTTAACATAATCAAGACGGTCATTTCGCAATAGAAAAACTTTAGAGCGTGTTGGCAAGGTATTGTGTTATTTTTGTAATATATTTTACATATCTGCAATCAACTTCTTGATTGTAAAATTGTGCAATTAGATCTAAAATTTCAAGCCGAACGATGGGATGAGGACTGATCATACTCAGGAAGATACGTCGATGGCGGGATGAGTAGCAGGTGTTCTGTAAGGACGACCTGGACAAACTCAGGAAGACACGTCAAAGATGGGATGAGTAGCAGGTGGTCATTTGGACGAACCTGGAGTGCCTCAGGAAGACACATCAAATACAGCTTGGGTTTACATGTCGATTGCACTTTACTGCTAAAGAAGGTACTAGATATTGGTGTATAATGCGCATTGGGACGTTCAAGTTGACAAATCGAGGAAACGATGGGATGAGTGCAGGCGGTCCGAGGTGGGACAAACCTGGTACCTCAGGAAGAAACATCGAAGAGTCGAAGGTCACTTGGAGGGTCATGCAATGTGGGCTGTATGCTACCAATATCTACAACGATTTTATAGGGTTTTCAATATAGAAACAAATATCTGATGGAACTGTTTGTATGTTTCCAGTTTAGTACAGAACAGACCGTGTCTGAGGGCAGACACAAATGCAGCATGGCCGTGTTGGCAACACTCAAGGGTAGGCAACACTCCAGTGACGCGGAGCGGAGTGAAGTTGCACCGGAAGACGGAGGCGGCGGAAGGGGGTTGACCGCCATGTTGTTCAGAGTGAAGACGGAAAGGAAGAGCTCTCCACGTGCAATTGAGTCTCATGTGTTTTAGGCTCATTAGAGTATATCCTGATATTACAATCATCTGCAGTATTGACCCTTGGTTTAATTAGATAACAAAATGTTATTCATTATTCTCTGCCAAGGAACTGGAATACTTAGAAGTTACCATAAAGAAACGGCAAAGTCGTATGAAATATGAAAATGAACATTTTAATAACTGACTATTGACCTACACTATGTTCATAAAAATGCCCTTATATTATGGAGAGCCTATTAATTAATGTCTTGACAAAATTGTCAGGCAATAACATAACTTACTCTAACGAATCACAAACAAATCATACATTTAAAAGGCAGTTTACATTTACTTTAAAAGTGTTTAAATCAACACTGTTTGCTTAAAAAACTTAATATTAAAATATAAATTATAGTGGGTTGATTAAAATCGATGTTCATTAGGAATATGTTTATAAACGTCAAGACTTTGACGAAAGTTCCGGAATCGACATCATGCACAAATGAAAGTCGCATTTCCAGACTTTTCGGCGTCTAGAGTCTTGACGTGGATTAAAATACAGTATATAGGGTTAGGCAGCATCGACTACATCCATTTATATAATATAAAATGGAAAAATACATATTTTTACTGTATATATAACTGAGATGGATGTAGTCGATGGTGTACAGCACCTAGTAAATGATTATAAACCACTCTCCGGAGTCGATGACAGCTCAATAGCATCTTGACAAAAGTAACGGTATTTTTCTGTATATTTGTAACAGAGGCATCTTGAAATAGGTTACAATTGGAGCTCCGGAGCCTGTAGTGTATTCAAGTCGGCTACAATCGTAGCTCCGGAGTCTGCAATGTCTTGAAGTCCGTTACAATCGCAGTTTCGGAGTCTGCAGCGTCTTGACGTCGGTTACAATCAGAGCTGCGGAGTCTGCAGCGTCTTCAAGACGACTACAATCGGAGCCTCGGAGTCTGCAGCGTCTAGAAGTCTGTTATAATCAGAGCCCCGGAGTCTGTAGTGTTTTGAAGTCTGTTACCATAGGATTCCCGGAGTCTACAGCGTCTTGAAGTCGGTTACAATCAGAGCTGCGGAGTCTGCAGCGTCTTCAAGGCGACTACAATCGGAGCCCCGGAGTCTGCAGCGTCTATAAGTCTGTTATAATCAGAGCCCCGGAGTCTGCAGTGTTTTGAAGTCTGTTACCATAGGATTCCCGGAGTCTACAGCGTCTTGAAGTCGGTTACAATCAGAGCTGCGGAGTCTGCAGCGTCTTCAAGGCGACTACAATCGGAGCCCCGGAGTCTGCAGCGTCTATAAGTCTGTTATAATCGAAGCCCCGGAGTCTGCAGTGTTTTGAAGTCTGTTACCATAGGAGCCCCGGAGTCTACAGCGTCTTGACGTAGACGCTGGCGTGCGTGTGCGGCTCTTCGGGCCGCGGGGCGCCGTCGATGTCGGCGTAGGCGACGGTGTAGACGCACCGGTAGCCGAGCCGCTGGGCCGCCGCGGCGGAGAACGCCGACGTGGTGTCCATCCGAAGCGCGCCTGCGCCGAGCTCGAGCGCCGTGCGCCTGCGCACGTGAGAGAAGACACATTACTATGCGTAAAATTTTACTATTAGTTTACGTTGGATGAAACGGGGAGCTCAGGGGGAAGAGGGGTTTCATCCCGGCCCCTCTCATACACCGCTTTCTTTCTCTTTCCTAGTTGGATAAATTCATTTCATCACGATTTCGAGCTGTTCCATGATTAGAATCCATGTAAAACTTGATGTCCTCTTTCGCTAGGCAGGGTTAAGCCCGCTCGGGTTGGTACCATCGCATTGTTTGAAAAGATAATCGAAGCGAGAGTTAAAATGTTTCCTTGTTTTCCATCTAGTTCAATGTAGTAAAGGGAAGGTGCTGGCATGGCGGTACGTTGGTATTAGCTCGTATGACGCCGTTTGGACAAGTTGTGCATATGATCCTATGGTTGACCGGCCGGACGTCCTATGCCACCCAGTTTAAACATCGCCACCGGGTGCGAATGTGTTCCCGAAACGTTCCGCCAAGTCGGTTTCCACACACGGAAACCCCCCAATTCGTCCATTCCAATCAGAGATGCGTTACTGACAGGGCTACAATACTACAAAAATGGTTTTGGTAAAGTGTTTACAAATATATATTTTTTTAATTTAAAAAACGATTTTTTTTATCATTTATTTTAGGACTTTTATCAAAGAATCTGGAACTTCTCAAAAACGAAAAAAGGTATCGAAAAATATAAAAGAGATCCTGTAGAATTTAAAAGCCTTCTGGTTTCGATAGGATTATAGTTAAAGGTAGATTTTTACCCCTTTCGGAGACACCTTTTTGGTGATTTCACATAATTCGTTCAGAGTCTGGTCATTTGTCATATCGAGACGACTGTTGTAGATATTGTTTCTTTTCATGAAAAATGCATTAAATAAAAATATATGTATTTCCACTTTGTATAAGTTACTTTATTATTCATTGATTTGAGGTTATCCAACAATATCTAAATTGTAGCTTTGTAATCAGATTTTAAAATAATTTAAATCATTTTTTATGTATTGGTGCTAGATTGAAGTTTTTATTTTTTAATAACTCCTTTAGTGCTTTAGGGCCGATTTTTCAATAGTCTGATAATCAGATAACTATTCGATGATTTCCGCCGCTGCTCATCCATCCGTTGCAGTAAGTCCATATTTTTATTAGCAAAATTACATTAAGATAATAGTGATAGGAGATATAATCATCAGGTAGTGACTATCCGTCTCTTGGCAAAAGTAAATATTGCTATCATACTGATAAGTACTACCTGCGGATTTAAAAATCGGCCCCTAATGAAATAATGCTCAATGCGCCGGAAAATCATAGGGCCATGGGTTCTGTTGATTTTTGATATGAGGTCAGGTGACCAGTGGTAATAGAGCCTGCATGTCTGCAGCGGAAGCGAAAGGAGTATGTCATGATCGTATCGTATGGCTAAAGTGGGCCGAGTGATGGTATGTACATATGTAGAAATAATTAATAAATGCATTCCGGAAATACTCACCAGCTAGAAGTCTCTTTGTATTGGAGTAAAAAAATGTCAAGTTAACAATTATTATGGCAACGCGGAAGAAGATAATTGCTATAGTTATAAGATTTTATTATTAGACTCGCGACCTCAAAGAGACCCAATTTGTGCTATTCTAGTACGCTAATGATCACGCGTATTTTTTCAGAGGCCTATTCCCACACAGGCTGCACGGAAGCCGCCACTCACACTTCAACAGCACTTGATTGTGTTGTAGACGGCTGACAAAAGTTGAACTGCCACTCGACTTGTAAAACACCTTTTTTACCCGACTACGGCGAAGCCAAAAGGAAGGGTTACGATTTTAGCAGTCGATGTATGTATATTAGTATTTATGTCTGTTCCACCGTAGCGCTTAAAATATTGGTCCGATTTTGATAAATAAGGTGTCAATCGATTCGTTATTTGTCCCGGGTAATATTGACCTGAAAATATAAAAAAAAATGTAACCCGACTAAGATTTAAAACACTAAAAGGTTGGTGCTGTTTGATAAAACTAATAAAACGATGATATGAAACATCATCTACCCTGTTTATTCCCTTTTATTGTTTTAATCCGTAGTCTGGTTACAGTTTTTTAAGCTTTTGTTTGTTAGGAAATTTGTGGCTTTTCGTCTTTGGAATCCTAATTACTTTGTAAAACTGCGAAACATTTCTCGAACATACGAAACAATAAATGCAATTTTCAACAATACACCTTCACTAATCAATCGTTATAATGTTTTATTATTATTACCTTTAACTGTGAGGAGATAAAACAATTTTGAAATTGCGCTGAATAAAATGTTGGTACAATCATCTAGTTCCTGTTTGCTATTGTATTCCTTGTATTGTAAGTATTAAAATATTAACGAAATACCTAAAAATATCCCTGCCGATTTTCGACACATGGACGTACTTACCTGAAAGAAACTGAAGAATTTATTATAATGCAAACATAAGTTAGGAACCAACAGACTGAATACATTTGAAAGAAATCAAGATAAATGTTTGGAGGATATGCGTCAGCGAGCATGGAAGAATGGCAGTGGCGAATAAAACTCATTTGCATGGCGGCAGCGTAGCCACAAGTTTTAGAAAAGGACTGACTGTAGTTGGTTCGCTTACGAATTCGGAACGTGTAGCGTGTAGAAAAAATGTTAGCGAACTTACTCGCCGACGCTGCCGCCATTGTATTAAAAGGGGCTACGCCGCGAGTTTCGGTTGCTACTTCCGACTTTCCATGCTCGCTGATATGCGTGCGCAACCTCCTAGTTCCCGGCTCCGCTCGGGCCGATTTAGTTTTGGGTGTATTAACACACCCAAACGAAGGTAAGGTCTGAATCTCGACAAAAACGCCACCTATCGAGTGCATTGCAGCAAATATTTGAAAAAATAATAATAGCCGAGCTGATAGAGCCCTTCTCGAGTTTTACTCTTAGCAAAATATTTAAGCATTAATTTTTACAAGAAGAGGATTATTGTTTTATTTATTTTTATTCGAGCCTATGTATGTATGCGATGTTCGCGTCACAGCTCGGTAATAGACAGTGCAAAGTTTTAACCTGTAATTCACGTGCGTGAGGTGTGTAGTGGGATGTTTAAGACAACATCGCAGTAAACAGCGTCAATCAGCGAATACAATTTCTAGATAAGTATGTAAGTATACTATTTTTTATCCTACGGTTCTATTGATTGGACCACGGTGGGTAAAAGGTAAGCATATATTTAGACTGGAGTGTACCATCTTTGATTATTATTGCAAAGTATTAGCCCGCAATTCACGTGCGTGAAGTGTGTAGTGGGATGTTTAAGACAACATCGCAGTAAACAGCGTTATTCAGCGAATACAATTTCTAGATAAGTATGTAAGTAAACTATTTTTATCCTACGGTTCTATTGATTGGATCACGGTGGGTAAAAGGTAAGAATATATTTAGCCTGGAGTGTACCATCTCTGATTATTATTGCAAAGTATTAGCCCGTAATTCACGTGCGTGAAGTGTGTAGTGGGATGTTTAAGACAACATCGCAGAAAACAGCGCCATGTCAGCGAATACAATGTCTAGATAAGTATATAAGTACATTATTTTTATTCTACGATTCTATTAATTAGATCACGGTGGGTAAAAGGTAAGAATATATTTAGGCAGGAGTGCACCATCTCTGGTTAGTATTATACTTATGGTTATTGAGCGGCTCGTAAACTAGTGAGCCGGGGACTTGCCTTGCATACCAGAGGTCTGGGTTCAAATCCTCGCCCCTTTTATGCACCACTTTATTTCTCTTTCTGAGTAGGATAAGTGCATTTCGTCATGAATGCGAGCTGCGCATGATGAGTTATTTTCGTGGTTAAAAATAAATACTGGCGGCGGTCGTTTACACTGTGTAAGTAGTTAATATGTCGGCGAAGCCCGATACGGCACACCGGACAACTGGAAGTGTAAACCGCTCTTAAGGTGGGCCTTCCCGCTCAACTCCCCATACAAATGTGGAAAGAAGCTCATGCGCATATTTATTGTCAGAGATCGAAAGCTATGCTCAAAACAGCTTTATTTGATCGAACTAGATGTCTTATGACCATTGGAATTGTTAAATAGTGTTTGGTTTCTAAGTTATAAGGTCCGATATTTCGAATTTTTCGCGCGTTTTATGCAATAACTTTGGAAGTGGATTACTCAACGATAAAATTAAATCATCTTAAACATATTTGTTATCAGACCTAGCTTGTTTCATGAAGATTTATAATCAATTTAGTTTTTGTTTGATTGTTGAATACAGCGGTCGTGATTTACTTTTAGCTACAAGTCGTTTGGTAATAAAAATTTTCGTAAATGTTACCAAATCAAAAATTATGCGCATTGTCTGCTTTGTGGACATGTAGCATCCTCCTCATCACGGAGCCTGTCTTTTTCTTTGAAACATAGAAGGTCCCAGAGCGCAATAACTCAGTTTTGTAACATGCCCGCGAATGAGATAGTCCCGCCGGGAAGGGCAACCTTAATACAACTTTGTCTTTGTTGATTAATTTTAACATTCCGCAAGGGAGCAAGACGTTATCATTGTGCTGTCACGTCGACCACGACGCGGTAAGTCGACACAATTCGTTATGCAACGCGGCCCACGTGCAGTCGCTCGTCGTCTGGCGAGGGCTTCGTAGCGGACCATTAGAAATAAAATTAAAACTATAGCCGAATAACATATATTTTTGAAGTGAAACCAAGGGAAAATGGGCCCGGATGAGACGACAGTGAAGTTGGATTCTGGATGGGTGACCGTTTTCGAGCGTGAAGGCTGACGTGGGTCGGAGTCCACGTAAAACTATAGGTTCCCTTTCTTACTAGGGGGAAGGGTTAGTACCGCCCAGGTTTGTAACACCGCATTGAATAAACGATGGCCGAAGTGGCGATGAAAATTGTCCGTGTTTTCCATCAAGTTCTGCATGGCACCTAGTTCCATGAAGTATGTTGGGCTAATATCATGAAAGTTGGTTTGGCATTAGCCACCCATGTCTAGAAACAGAAAAAACTATACGCAAGCGTAGTGCGTACGTCAACCAATTAGCGCGCGAGATTTACACATTCAATAAATGTGTTTATGCAGCAGCGTATGGCGTACGCCAGGCCCTCATTCAGAAGGTGTCCGAAAACGTCCATGGACTTTCGAACTTTCACGGGGGATGCTTTGTAATTCCGGTCGGCCAGGTGCCACCACACACCATGTTTGAACGACCCAATTTGCACAGGGGAAATATCCATAGTGCACAGGATAGTTTTAATTCGAGAATGTCGTCAGTGAATGGTTGCAATCATTGTCTGCTCCGCGTTCAGAGAAAGCAGAAAGAGGAGTATTCTCCGTGAAAAGAAGACAAAACACAGACTAAAAGACAAAAGACTACAATTTCAATATTATGTTGTGTCTACAACCAAGATAACAATAAAAAAAAACAATCTCATTGCTTCTTATAAAATATAAGAAACTAGTTGTCAAAATTACTAATCATACAAGGTACTCTTAAATGCGCACCGAAAACGCGAATAAATTACAATTTTCATCATGGTACTTAATTTTGTCTCCAGAATTTGAGTAATGTGGTTGGTTAAGCAAGTTGTATTTCTAATCCATTTGCACTGAGGGTTGCTGTTTATTTTGTTCTTGTTCTTTGCGCCAATAATTGTTTGGCAGTAGCATTGAGATCTAAGCATGTAATCATTACTATGGACAGAAAGCCAGTAACGTTGCGGATTCTTCTTTACTGGTTGATCTATAATTTTTTTAAATAACTTAGTTTTATTTCTTCAAATAATGTGTCCTTGCTTCACGGTCGATTATACATACATAAATGTCACATATCTTAGTGTAGTTTGACTACCAAAAAAGTTTAAATAAATAAAATTAAAAATGTGCGCATTCAAGAGTATACCACAGAGAAATAAATTGTATTCAGTATTTATATTAAAAATAAAATCTGCTGTTATTTCTGCCGATTCAGTCAAAATATGAATATACTTAGTTAATTAATTCCTTTTGAAAACGTATTATCTAATATCTAATAAATAATATAAAGGGGAAAGTTTGTAATAATGGATGGATGGATGGATGGATGGATGGATGGATGGATGGATGTTTGTTACTCTTTCACGTAAAAACTACTGAATGGATTCTAATGAAACTTTACAATAATATAGCTTATACATCAGAATAACACATAGGCTACAATTTATGTGCCCATGGGCTTTAGAACTTTCACGGGGCTGCGAAAACGATGCCGGTAGCGATACTTCACACTAGGGGGAGAGGAGCCGGGGGCGGTGGCGGGGAGCGGCGGCGGGGGGAGGGCAGACGTCGTGACTGTTTGGTGTCCGTTTGGCGAATTTTCAAGGCACTAGCGATTTGTAAAACTTAGTACATGTACATTTAACTACCCGGGAATTAGGATTGGCTAAATAGAATTCAGTTCCGCTTACGCTAAGATGGGGCTGTCATACAAACTGCAATGCTATGCACGGCTCGGCTTTGCGGCGGCAGCGCTTACTTTTACCGAAGTACGGCTTGGTATTTCCTGCAACTTTAGGACTACTTGGCATCACGCTAAATCGCCGGAGGAGCGACCAACAGAATAAAATCCTTGAGAACCAATTACTCGATTTAGATGTGCATTGTATCTACGTCTAGCCTGATTCTACTAAAAACTTATAGATAACATAATATAACGCTTCATTACCAGAAGGGTAAGTAGTGAGTCTTAAAGTCTTATAACATGCGAACCACTTACCTGATTTATGTGCGTATTTTATCAATGTATAGCATCTCTGGGAGCAGTCAGGTTCGAGATGGGTTACTGTTTTCGATGTTGAGGCTGGCTGTGGGTTGGAGTCCACGCAAAACTTACCTACGTTACACGTTACTTACTAGGTAAGCAATGTAGCAGTGAAAGTGCAGAAAGGTTCTCGCGGCAAATGTTTTTTTTTTAAATAGCCACCAAACGTCAACGAAGCTCTAAATGGGAATTATTGGATGTTTCTCATTAAATCATGCTATTTCGGCTCAAACGATCTTGATTAAATTTGGTACATGGATACATTGTCCTGGACCAGTTTGACCCTATTTTGGACCAGTCATGTGGGCTACTTTTTATCCATGAGATAATTTAGCCGACACTAACCCGAGCGGAGCCGGGTACCGCAGCTAGTACTGTATAAATACATACATTTCAATACATTACAAGCACTGGCACGCAAGTACAAAATCTACGGAAACGCTGCAGAAACAGAGTGCACCAGTGCATTTAGTATATGCGAATTTATTGTGAGGAGTGTGTGTGTCATTGCGTACAAATTGCAAATGGCGTATCTCAATTAGCTGCGATGCGAAACGCAGTAAGGGCTTGACATACCATCTTCATTAGTGGGACAACTTTATTAGCGTATTCATATATCAACACACATTACAAAAATAATAGTCTAAGATCTTTGTGTCACTTTGCAGTGGCGTTTATGTTTCACCGCAATGAAGTTACGAAACGTAAGATCAAGAAACGAATTAAAGCCAAATGAAAGCGGGTACCTAATAAAGTTCTGTGTGTCAATGATTGTGACATTTATACTGAAGCATTGTAATCAGATATAACAATATGCAAAACAATATTGGTTAGTCTTATAAAGCAGGATTCGGTGTTATCAGGTCTCAGTTTCTTCAGATGAATGTGTAGACTCAAAATATGTTTACATGTCTTTAAAATCGGATTAAAATGCTTCAATGTAGCTGTGCATGTTTAACAGTAGAGAAGAAGAGAAACAATATATACAAATAGGGAACATAATAAAGGACAAACATTATACAGTTAATGAATTTATATACGGTGACCAGAAAATAACACTAGCAATGGCATGTAAAACAATAATCCTATAATAATGAAAAATAAATATTAAAAAAAAAGAAAAAAATTATGAGCCTCATCGACTTAGTGGTGCCATATTATAAATATCAACCGGAAGACGTGTTGGAAAAGGATGGCATGTCGACTAATACAAACGGATAAGACAATTAAGTGGAATAAGCCTGATATTGTCTTAATCGATACCAAGTCCAACGAAATCTACCTCATAGACATAACAATAACACATGACCAAAACCTCGACAAGGATGAAAATTAGAAGCTAATGAAATATTTAGACCTGGCCCACGAGGTTAGCACGGAAAACTACCATCGTGTCAGTTGTTATGTCTACGAGCGCCGTTGTTCCAAAAAAATCTTCGGCCAAATATATAGGAAAATTGGATTACGATATTAGGCTCCGATTTCAGATGCAGAATTCGGTTCTACTCTCGAAAACGATAATCGCTCAGAAGTTTTTATCTGTGTAGCTCGGAGCGGCCTATTGGATTCTAAAGTTAATTTAAACCTGAAAATGTTAATTCAAATAAATACCGTAAAAAATGGTAATAACAATAATATGCAAATAAAAGTTTAAAGAATGTAGAAACAGTTAACGCGAGTATTGTAGCAGAAAAGAAGTAAAAGGAGAGAAAGAAGTAGGTATAAGAGGTATTTTCAAATTACTAACAATGTATTACTCACTCAGTCTCCTCGCACAGCCTCCGCATCAGACCCCGGCCTCGCCACGCCTGGTCGGTGCTCACAATGCGGATCTGTTGGAACCAATAACTAGTATGCAACATGACCGCTTAGTTTAACCTCTTTGCTAACGGGATATTCCATGATACATATTTTACATTTTTTCCCATCTGCACAGAGAGAAGTATATAGTAAAAGCTTTGAAAGTGTGTCGGAAACTATTGAAACTTATTTTTGTATGTATCTTGCAGAATTCATACCTTAATTTCCCATATCGGGGATAATGCCTAACTCGCCTCAAAAATACTTTTTTTGGTTATGGAACCTGACAGGGTTGGCTAATACCACACAACTACCGTTATGACCGAATTCCTTCAGTAATGCTGTGTGTTGGGCTAACAGCATTATTATGTATTTCATTAACAACTTTTTATTCAAGCTATTTTATGTTTAATTCATTTATACTAAGGCTGAGATAAATAGTCGTAACAGTCGATAAAACTAACGAAAAAGAGTACTTTGTGACGTCACTTTGACACACTTTGTATGGACGAATTGCAAAATGCAAATTTACTTCACAAAGTACTACTTTTCGTTGGTCTTAGTTTCGGTTACGACTATTTATCTCAGCCTAAATTGTTGCTGTTCTTTAGTCTTTGCCTTAAACCGATCTACCGAAGAATTGTTTAAATTAGTGATTGTTTGTTGTAGTATTCAGATATGAGTGTTAAATTCGTTATTGTGGGCAGAAAAAATATATTAACCAGAGAAGTTTCTTTGGGGGTTCTTCTTTACTGAGTTTATTGAATCCGCAGATCTATCAGTTCTATCAATAAGAAAAGTTGAAATAACTGAAATGAAAAATTAGCAATCCATGTCCAGGTTCAAAAAAAAAACAATAAAATCACTTCTTTGTCCTAGGCTGGTCGTAGAAGTAAGACATACCTCCATGATGAGGTCGGTGTCGGGTGCGTGCTCCCACACTCTTCCCTTGTCCTCCAGGTGTGACAGCACCCGCAGCACTCGGCGGAATTTTGGGTCAGGACACTGCTCCGCCTTCTCGGACACGTTCACCGGCTCCTGGCAATGACATCACGCCCCGAAAGTTTATTATTTGTTGTTCCTTAACGAGCTGAGATTCATTCGCTCGGGTGAATGCCAAAAACGAAATTAACTCGAGTGGATCTCGGTAAAATGTGTTCAGAAACCAGTGTTTTATTGAATAGTAAGGTCTTGTCCTGAGACATCTGACGAACTCAAAGAAGAAATTAAAAATTCGTCAAATCCAGCAGCTCTTACTGTAAAATGTACTTCAAAATTTCGTAGTAGACGCCAAAATTTTGTGTAAACACATAGCTAGGGAATTGTATTTCTTTCCAGTTAAAAACACAGAACCAGAGTAAATGGGCGGATAGAAGAATTTTAGGGCTAAGTTATTTGGAAATCCATCAAAGCCATTTTTTTATTTGTATATAAAAGCGAAGAAGACTTTGGTACGGCAAGATTGCTTGATTTAACCGTTGAAAATGATAGTGAAATATTTAACAGAATGCTTAACCAATTTAAGAACATAGAGACTGCGGCCAAAGGAATTACTTTCGCTAGCGTAAAATAATCTTAAAACCTATAGCAAACTAAGAATTTCGTTGAAGAAATACTTAACTTTGGGGTAATTGAACCTTGCCTTGGCCAAGTAAATAAACAAGTTAAATCAGGCGTGAAAACAAACAAATTAGAAGAAACCGTGGATAATCTTGTGGGAACCGGCGAAGTCGAAAAACCTTGAAACCTAATCGTTCCGATCTTGACAATCGCGCTCCTATTTAAGTTGTTCCTGTGTGCATTTAGCAATGCCAAGGCAGTTCTTTATGCTGTCGTCATTTTACGATGGAAAGAAGGAAGGAAGAAGAACAATTTACTCAGAATCGTGCATTCTCAAATATTGGCGAAGTGTACGTCCTAAACTAGCCAAAACGATTAAAAAGTTACTACGTATTTTTGATATAGGATACGACAATACCTTTATTACTTTATTTACTTGTCAGCATCGGTAGCACAGTGGCGCGATGCTTTACCGTTCGATAATGGAAAGTTGCAACTCTGGTCGGTCGTTCGGATGACCGCTTTCGACCGTTGGGGCTTTATGCCCGGTTCCACCACCTCAAGCTACAAAAATCCCAAAGTTATCTTTCAGTTTCACCATATAAATTCACCAATGTAACTGAAAGTTAACTATCGGATTTCAGGCAGCTGGAGATGGTGAAAACAGGGGTTAGCCGTGCAATAGCAAGGTCTTGGCATAGAATCTAGTTCCCATTTATGCGTGGTATAGGCCAGGCAATCCACTCCATTTCCAGCTCTATTTTCAAATCTGTTAGCTGTATAGCGCTTGTTGCAAAATTTAAAAATTGTACCTAAATTATGTTGTTAAATTTAATTGATGGCCAGAAAGAGATTGTCTCACGGAAATATGGTGCCACATTAGGTGAAACTGCCTTAATATCTGTTTGAATTTTATGCGTGAGTTTCTTCTAAGATTGATTATTATTATTATTAAAAAAAAAAGAAATAAGATATTTTCGATGAAAACAATGCCATAAAGCGAGTTCGGGCGTTTTAATGTTCTGAAATCCTTAAAATAATCCTAAGATATCTTTTTTATCCCTATATACCTTGCGAAAATATGTATGAGGCCTTATCAAAACAGCAATTTTGATGACACGAAGTTGGCAAGAATACGAAAGTTCACTAGGACGAACGCTTCAGAATCGTCACCGAGGAACAAAGAACGATCTTCAACTAGATGACGCACACAAATGTGAGCTGCACAAAAAAAATGATACCCATGAGAGCATTACTATTCCTGAAGCAATAATTGAAAAATTCCGACGAGGAAACAAACAGTAGCACATTAATTAAAGCACGGCCGCGTTACTAATGTGTCAGCGATATCCTGCACACCTGCCGCAACAATGGCGGGCGCGGCGTGCACTGCTTGCTAAATTTATAATACCAATAGAGGCTTCGAGCGGCTCGTACCTCAGGGGCGCGTGGACTTGCCTTCCATGCCAGAGGCCACATCCCCATGCACCTCTTTCTTACTCTTTCTGAGTTGAACGTTTGTGTTTCGTTACGAATGCGAGCTGTTCCGGCGGTAGTCCGCAAATCCGCTGCATGGTGCCTCGCTGAGCGTGGTTTTGCGAGGCGAGGTGTATTTGCGAGGTGCATGACCTGGGCGAGGATTTTAACCCATAACCTCACGCATAAAAGGCAAGTCATTTATCCCCTACGCAACGAGCCGTGTCCAAGGTTAGGTTAGGTATTATATTTCGTGGAAGTTCTGTTCCCAATTTGCATCGGGACTAGAGAAAGCAATTCGGAATTTCAATTTGTGTGATCCGGATATTTCATAAAAGTGATTTCCGTTCCTAACGTTTCTGTAACTTTTTCCAAAGCGCCTTGTAGGTATATTCAGGTAGTAAAAATGGAGCAAGTGATGCTTGTTGCAGCATCACTTGCTCCATTAACTTCATTGCTTGTTAACATACCCAGTGAAAAAGTATAAAATTCCAGTGATAAAAAACCAATGTACAAATCATATTATATCACAATTAGTACCAGCGTGTCAACATTCAATCTTCGAGCTCCCACTCCAAACAATAAATCAGGCTTGAAAACTGCTTCATTAATTCTTGAATGAAACATGCTTGACAAGGCAATGAAATGTATCAGTATGTTTTAGTCTGGTATATGTTATAATAATACATGCAACTCTAAAATATCCTACTATGGATATATTTCTAGAAAGTGCATTATTTATGAAACGTTGTTGGCCACAAAAGTGGTAGTCACTCAGGGCTCGGAGCCTCGCCTCGCATTCGCATTGCATAAAAGATGGAAGAACATTATCCCAATTTTTCGTCCAGTTCTATGTAGTCGTGCTCATATAAAGGGAAGATCCTGGCACGGCACCTATCTCCATCGGAAATGTGATGTTTCGGGCTAATATCATGAAAGCAGGTGTGTTATTAGCCATCCATGTCCGGTTGCATAAACAAAATACTTGGGTGACTCGTGGATGTTTTCACACGCGAGTAGCCGTGCTCATTAAGGGAAGGTCCTGGCATAGCATGGCTATCCATGTCAGGTTGTATGATAAAACCGGCCAAGTGCGAGTCGGACTCGCACATCAAGGGTTCCGTACCATGGTACAAACAACATTTAACACAAAAAAAATCATGTTTTTTGTATGGGGGCCCCTTTAATTTTTTATATGTTTTAATGTTACCTATTTTTTGTTATAGCGATAAAATAAATACACACTCTATGAAAATTTCAGCTGCCTATCTATAACGATTCATGACATACATGTGACAGACGGACGGACGGACGGACGGACGGAGAGCGGAGGCTTAGTAATAGGGTACCGTTTTCACCCTTTGGGTACGGAACCCTAAAAAACGAGTGCTCGTCCCCGCTCTCCCCTCTTCCCCCCCCCCCCCCCCCCCCCTCCCCTTCTCGCGGCGCCCACCTGCCTGACGGCGAGCCCGTTGACGGCGACGCCGACGAGCCGGCCCGCGGCGTCGACGGCGGCGAGCGACGCGCCGTCCGGCAGCGCCGCCGCCGCGTACCGCTCGAGCGGGCGGCAGCGCGACGCGGCCCTCTCCAGCAGCCGCACCGCCACGTTCATCGGCTCGTCCCGGAAGAAGAACCTGCGCATGTTGATGATCCGATATTTTTTCATTTTGACGATACGGTCATTTTTCGGAAAAAAATACAAGCCCGCCCGGGTTAGTGCCAACGCATCGGATAAAACATGGACAGAGCGGCTTAGATAAATGTTTTCCATCCAGAATATGAACCGGCGCGCGGCGTGGCGTAAGATGTTAGTGGTTCAGTGGTTCAGAGGTGAGTGGGCTCACATGTTACGCCGGTTAACCCCTTTTCATTGTAGCCGTATCAGGAAAATCTTTTTATTGAAGAAGAACCGACATCAGACATGGGACAATAGAAAAAAATGGTCCCTAACGGCACAGCTTTGGTTCCCGGCTGCATTCGGTTGAATAGAGTTTTTTTTTGGGATAAAAAAGTATTGATTTAAAATTGCGGTGAATGATATATGCGGCGTAGAGCTAATATTATGACGGTAGGTGTGATAATAGTCATAAATAAAATTATATCGATAGATGTATCCTAAAATAGGAATATTACTCTACTCACTGTCTGAGGAACTGCAGGACTTCCTCCTTGTCCTGGACTGTGAGTTTCCTGATGCTGTAGTCCCAGGTGTGCTCCTTGATGGTATTGCTCCTCGGATCCTCCTCCGCCGTCCGCCGCAGCTTGAGCTGCGCCAACTTCGCCGGCAGCTCATCGCCAAGCTGCGGACCAAACGACCGGATCAGTTTCAGCCTCACACGCCAATTCGCCGGGTCAATAGCAAGTGAATAGGCAAGAGTGTGATTAAATATGGCGTTTGGATGCATTTTGTAACATGCTAACTGTCAAACGACGTGTTTTACGGCCAAGTAAACTGAAATGTAGGCATGGCAATGTGGCATGGTACGTAATGCAACTAAACGTAAGATTTAATCCACGGAGGATGGAGGTACTCCTTGATTTAAATTACTTTTTTGCCTGTTCACCTACTGTTCACCTGGCGAGTTATTTACCATGGTAAACCCTGGTCTCGTCGCTCAGGTGAGTTGCCATGGTGAACGCTAGGTGAACAGGCAAGTGAGTAATTAAATATGATATTTAGTTGCATTTAATACCATGCTAACTGACAAAACTACGTATTATTTGGCCAAGTGTACTGAAATTTACCAGTTAGTATGGTACAAAATGAAATGTCAACCACTGACTTGCCTGTTCACCCGGCGAGTAGATTTACCACGGTAACCCCCAGGGTTCGGGGCTCACTTTCATTTCTGCCTGCACCTGTGTTGGAGAAGACCACTGGAGAAGTGACACACGGTTGATATCGCATAAGCCCATCGCGTCACGAATGCAAGCTTTCTCCATGGCTCGGAATCAATCTAAAACTGTTAAAGGTCTCCAAAATGTTTTCTTATGAAAATGCATACGATTAAAATACTTTTTAGCAAAGCACTACTAATATGATCAAGAGTGACGAAGTCGGCTTACCGGCGCGAAGGCTGCGAGCGCATCGCTGCTGCTTAGGTCTGCAGGTAATATAATAAATAAACCCAGAGTTGCTTCACCTCTATTATCGAGCGGCAAGGTGACTCAAAGTCTACTCTACCATAAAAGGGACGAGAATTATCGATCGCAGTTTGTCCACATTTATCTCAGGGTTCAAAACGGCGATACAAACGATTTGATCCTTATCAAAGTCAATCGCAAAAATGGTATGTGGATGAGCAGAAGCTAGACGCATACAAACCCTTGGGCTTGAGGACTTGCCTTTCATGCTATAGTTCTGGGTTCAATCCTCGCCCCGGTCATGCACCACTTTCTTTCTCTTTCTGAATTAAATAAGTACATTTCGTTACGATTGCGAGCTGTTCCATGGTACGGAACCCATGTAAAGCTGTAGGTCCCTTCCCCCTACTAAGTGGTAGGGTTGGTACTTCCGCATCGGATGAAACTATGGTCGAAACTGCAATGAAACATTGTCCGTGTTTTCCATCCAGTTTAAAGTAGTCGTGCTAATAAATGGAAGGTCCTGAGATGGCACCTAGTTTCTTCGGGAATCTGGTGTATTGGGCTAACATCATAACGGTAGTTGTGTGGTATTAGCCATCCATGTCAGGTTCCAAAAAAAACCCTAACATACTTTCGCTCTGCTTAGGTAAGGTTTTGATTTATTTGGTAGTATCAAAATCTGCAACTAAGGTAATTTTATGTCATGTTTTCTTAGCAGCTTGATTTTTATCCGGTTCCAAGGGACCATAAACCTTAATATTTCAACGTGTTCCGGAGAAAATGGTCTGCACAGACAGATCCAATAAGGTTTCCTTTTATCTTTTTGAGCAACGGAAACCTAAGTATACATATCTCGTAGTATATATTATTTAAAGAGCTTTTATAGGGCCTCTATCCAGTTAACACCTCTATAATCCAATAGGTGTAAATTGAACCGAGCGGAACAGATAAAAAAGGGAGCAGATGTGCCACTAGCGCGCCTGCTACGAGACCCGCTGTCCCCAATTTTCGAAAGCTACGAACCCGACTTGCCACACGTAAATATAGTTGTTGAGGGTTTGTGGGGGTGGGAACTGACTTGTCGAACGCATTTCAGAAGCACACGGGATTAGCGCGCTCTGATAAGCGAGGAAGGCCCACAGCTACCATGGATGGACAGGAGTAGAAATCGGGAGTCATTCGCAAAGCAGCAGCGTAACCACGAGTTAGTAGTTCACTTACGAATTCGGGACACGCAACATCGAATTTTTGTTCTGATAAATATCGTCCTGTGATGTTCTTAAGTGTCGTTGGAACTTGAGAAAATCTAATTGTGCATCTGAAAGTGGCTTTGCCGCACCCATACAGACGCGTTTCGGTTTCTACTCCTGCCATTCTCGCTGGTGGAAAGGCCCATTCAGTTAAGAGTGAGTTCGAGTTCGCGAGTGAGTTAACCTAAAAATAGCTGGGAAATATATTATTATTGAAATAACGGAACTGTTATTAATAATTCCAACGTATTTATGGGACAAACCAGATTTTTACCAAATTAAAATGTGTGAAAAAAAGAATTATTTAAAAATGTGAGTTGTTATTTAGCGACGTATTCGAACTGACTCTTATCTAATTGGGCCTCCAGAACGCGCAGTCTGCAACCTATGCTATTATGCACACTTTGTCCATACGGCGGCGCGGGGGGCGTCGCGTCACGAGTAACTACCACATGGCCACACTACCTCCTTTTATTCTCTGCGGTCCGGACCCACCCAACAACGGCTAGGCATTGGCATTATCTTGTAGTCGGTCACGATTACTGCCTACATCGTGCGTCCTTTTATTTGTGCCTTGCTTCCTATCCAACTGTCAACCATAACTCAATCAGATCACAATAAATCAATAATTCGATAAACATTTATAACTTTATTTCTACTGTTAAAATATTATGATTGGAATAAAAAGAACAACCGAACCGTAATGCCGAACAACTAAAAAGGAAAACTAATCCGTTCAGAAATTACGAAGATCTGAGGTAACAAAAAAAAAAAATACAACCTAACTTCAGGTCCTTAAATTCCGAAAACCAGCCAGGTCCTCAAAGAGTAACCCGAAGGGCTTTCGAACGTTCACGGCTGCGAAAATTTCCTATCAGCATGTTTGATGGACCCCAGGTTGTACATTAAGGCAAATTGCGTTTCATGCGAGAGGTCATGGGTTCCAATCCTCGCCCGGTCATGGACTACCCATTTTTTATATAGTATAGTTGTATACTAGTATGTATTATATGTATATTTCTTACACACACACACCCTCATATCCCTCATTTATATCCTTTCTCTAAAATTACTTTTTTTTAAAATACTTTTTTGCTTGTAGCTGATTTGCGTTGTTCATTGTTAATTTAAAATACCATTTGGCGAAAGACCCTGCTACCCATAACACAGGGAATCCTAGCAAGGTAAGCAGGACTCCAGTAGCTTAAACAGCCTTTGAACGTATATAAAATACAAAAAATTAACTTAGGCTCATTTTTTGCATGGAGGTCTTTCCCTTTCTGAATGTGGAGGTATATTTCCAGTTACATAAAAAAAACCGGCCAAGTGCGAGTCGGACTCACACACGAAGGGTTCCGTACCATCGTACAAGATTCAACACAAAGTTTTTTGTGTGGGGGCCCATTTCATTTTTATTATTTTTTTATTTTACCTATTATATAAATAACCTATGTGTATAAATAAATACACATTCTGTGAAAATTTCAGCTGCCTACCTATTACGGTTCATGAGATACAGCCCTGTGACGAACGGACGGACGGGCGTACGGACGGACGGACGGACGGACAGCGGAGGATCAGTAATAGGGTTCCGTTGGCACCCTTTGTCCGCGAAGTCACAGGAAATCTACGATTTGAAAATTAAAAGAAATGCATTCTTTGTCCATTGGCCAAGGCACAATTTTCTTTCAGGCCGTTTCCCTACCCCTAAAAGTTGTCAGATTTTAATCAAATTTGGCATTTTATCACTTGAAGCTTCATTCTATGTACGTAGGTTTGAACTTAGATGAAAAAGGAGGTTTGAACTGAAAACTTGTTTCCAATGTTTATAAGCCAATTTTATTCAATCTAAAATGTACATTAAAACATACGGACGTAGACATTGACTTTATGTTTTTTTTTTGGACTCCAAAATATCAAAACCTAGTAAAATATTAAGAGCATGCAAATAGTTACCGGCCGCAGTATGGGGAATTGATAGGTTAGGGACTCTCATTAGGTCATCTTGTGATGCAGCATACAAAGTTGCACACTTCCGTTAGGCATTGGATCTTTGCGGAACTGCAAACAGATTCCTATGACAACAATTATTTGAAACAAGAAACCGTATATAGTACAGACAAGCGAGGTGAGATTGACATGAATTCTGTTCCTCATTCTGACTTTTCTAACCGTCTGACGACCGTTTATGATTAGCGCAGTTAGGTACCTATAAGTACTTTGTACTAGTAGGTACAAATTAATGTGCCGTGTGTCTTCAGTTACGGAATTAAAACAGAAAAGAATCACTGAATATTGTTGTCCAAGAAACTTTAGGTTAAGGGTTAGGAGAAAGACACACGACTATAATCGCATGTAGCTATAATTGCTACAATTAAACTGATTACTACATATATGTGATTACTACATATACTACTATATTTGTGAACATCCAAAAGAACCAGCACTCACATAGTTGAATTTACACGAACAAATTGCCGACTCTTTAAGATAGTTTTTACCATAGATATTTTACTATTGAATTATGCACCGGTAATATGTGAAATTAGGTAACTATCTCATGACATTTTGTAAATGATCAAGTTTTACAGCTAGGTACTGTCATGACATGAGAAAATATTAGGTGCTTCCTTTTTTCTTCAGTTCAGCGATCAGCGATCACGGTTTGTTGTTCAAAATACCGCCGGTTTAAATTCCAGGTTTTGCACCTCTTTCGTTTCATCCGAGATTGAAATTTAAATAAGAAAGTGGCTTAATCCAAAGTCCGGAACCCATATAAAACAGAAACAGTCCGTGCTGTAGATCCAGTGCAATGTACTCGTGCTGAAGAAGGAAGCATGGTACCTAATTCTTTCGGGAATGTATTGTATTGGGCTAATATCATAACGGCAATTGAGTGGAATTAGCCATCCATTTGATGTTGCATAAAAAAACCGCTACATTTTTTGCCTACTCGCAATTTTTTTGTTTTCATGGGGAATGTTTTATGCTACTCACTTTGTTGTATCTTTTTTTATCTAACTGGACATGGATGGCTTGTACCAAACTGACCGTGAGATATTAGCCTAACAACACATGGAAACTAGGTGCCATGCCAGGACCTTCCTTACATTGCTCGGCTACATTGAACTGGATGGAAAACACGGACAATGGTTATTGCCGCTTCGACCATCGTTCATTCAATGAGATGGTACCAACCCGGGCGGGATTAACCCTACCATCTAGTGAGTAAGGAAAGGGACCTAGAGTTTTACGACGAGGCCGAACCACGACCAGCCTCAACGGTTGAAAATGGTCACCTGACTCTCCACAAGATGACACTGCAGTATACATATAAACTTTTATACCATCATAGATTAAATTTGTCTATGATACCGTTCAACTGATCGCCATGAAAATTGGTAGAAATTGATACTAAGGTTTCTCATCACATTTCCCCGGGCTCCATTCGGGTGAAATCCAAATCGAAACTGACCCGAGCGGAAGCGGGAAACTCAGCTACAAATTATTTAAGTTTCCGAGCATAGATGGCTAACTCCTTTTTCGTTTCGTAATATTCAAAACGCCTCATTCTCCAAGGAATTTTTGATGTCACCTGGCATATCCTTCTCGTTCCAACCCAGCGAGCATGGAAGGACGGGAGCACTAATCGAATTTCTGGGGACGCGTAGCCACTTTTACATACAAAATCAGCAGCACCGGTGAGTGAGTTCGATAACGAATTCGCTACAGATTTTCTCGATTTCCAACGACACGTAAGAACACGTAAGAACTTCACAGGACGCTATTTAGTGCAACGAACATTCGATGTTGCGCGTCCCGAATTCGTAAGCGGACTAACTACACTTAGGGCCTTTTTCACTTTTTCTTAATCGCAACATCAGTCAGTCAGCGAGTTTGCGTCCGCTGCTGGACATACGCCTCTCCAATTTTTCTCCAGTCCTCCCGTCCCTCAGCGGTATGGAACCACTACTTTCCGCCGACGCATTTGATCGCAACATAACGTAACATAATCGCAACATATTGAGGACCTTTATTAGCAGCTTGCAATGCAATACACGTACAAGATAATCAGCACTTTAATAATAAAGGCCCTTTAAGTGTCGATTAAAATGAATCGGCACTTGGTGAAAACCAGGCTGTTTTCCAGCAACTCGTGACTACGCTTCCGCCACACGAATGAGTTTAGATCGCTACTAGCTGTTCTAACCTGACCACCTTGCCTACGATATTCATGAATATCAACAAAGACTTACCTTTGCAACTTGGGTGGTTTCTACCTTGGCGGAATATAAGGGCGTACCAAGGTGGCTATTAATTTAATTGTCATAACCTATTAAATGTATACAATTAACACTCGGGTCATTCCGAATCACGTTTTATGCCCTTCGAATTAAAAAGTGACCTATAAATGGTTCACAATGAAAGATTTTATGAAATGGTTAGTTGTGCAGTTTTGAGAGCTTTTCTAAATTGTATTAATTGAGGAAATAGAGCAAAAGCGCACAGCTTTTGAAATAAACTGCATCCTAAAATATTGCTCACTAGTCGTGCATATTTATGTTTATTACTGACACTGTTTATAATAAATCAAATACGCTAAGATAATCGAAGACGAGAATAGTAACGTTTGATTTTAGTCTATTGAGTTCAATACTAGTTATTACAAATGAGTAGTATAAAAAGGAGAGATTTTACTTAATCTGTGAATAAACTAAAGTTAAAAACAATCTCAAGGCTTTTAAAAGCAGGTTACAGATTGTCTTATTTTTTTTATATATTCCCGAATTACCTTCAGTATGGACTAAATCTAATGGATTTAAGCTGTTGTACTCCTGAAATAACAAAAAAAAAATAGGTTAGGGCATGTAAAAATAAGAAAAAATTGCCCACTGAATTTATTTCCGCGCATGTCGTAAGAGGCGATTAAGAGATTCGTAGTTCGTGGCTCTGATACCACGTAAAACTGTCGGTGTTCCTTGCTGACTAGATGGTAGTGCCTATTACTTTATGGTTACTAGTTCCTATGTGGTATGTTGGACTAATATCATGACAGTAGTTGGTGTGGAATGATCCATACGTGTCCAGTTACATACAAAACTTCTCAGTTTAGAACCTTGTGATGGTTGAAAATGGAGAGCGATTTGTGAAAAGTGGAATTTAGACGCAGCATGCAAGCGAGCTGCAGGTTTTCGCTGAGAGGCGGGGCGGAATGTTCAAGAAAGGAGGACCAAAGAAAATTGCGGCCACAAGTCAATGTAAAGTGCACCCATTGGCCCCTGGATATGTGCTAGGCTAGTAAGCATCCGCGATGGCGGTACCCTTCAGTCAGTCAGTCAGCAGCGTGTTTGCGTCCACTGCTGGACATACGCCTCTTTATTTTTTCCAATCCTCCTAAGGCGGTAGCCTTATGTAGTGTATAGTGTCGCCAGATATTCCTGGCGATTAATGATTATTGTTAAAAAGGCCTATTTTTTCATAAATAGAGCTAATTTTACTCTGTCACTCGCGACACCTTAAAACAAAAAGGACTATTTTTCTTCACGAGTATTTTTTCTTTAATTTATTATTTTTAGCTTCTTTATTAATTACATAAACATAAGTCAAGAGATCAAGGAGTTTCATTACAATCACCAGAGCTCCGCCCCCAAGTTTAAAGGTAATTTCACCACAATCGTCTTTGCCTGTCTGCCAATGAAGTGTGCTCTAGTCCGCGTACCGTGCAGTCACCGTGCATGCGCTCGTCTCTGCCGAACCTTCCGGTGAACGCCACGGCACGCCTGCCCTTTTCGGGCGCCTTCGTTCTTGCGGAACCTTGACTCTTTCCCGCGAGTCGCCCGCCCGCATACCGCGCGACAATTAGAACAGCCCCACCGATAATCGGAGCGGCGAGATCGCATGTAATTGCCTCCATGACGGACTGCGCTCCATTAAACGGTTTTATGGCTCTTGATTGTTTTCTAGGCGGTGGTTATAATCTAGCGAGTGCTGAACGAAGTTGGGTAGTGGTATTAACTAGTCCCGGGATTGTGAACCGCCAAACGCAATGCACACAGTAGTTCTTCCACCATTGCTTCAGAATTTCAGGCAGCTACAAGCAGCCCGTATAGCGGCGACTACTAGCCTTGCATGCCTCTCATGGACTCTAATGCCCGCCCCGTTCATTCAGCACTTTTTACCCGACTGCGCAAGAAGGAGGATTATGTTTTTTGAGTCTATGTATGTATGTATGTATGCTTTGGCACGCTCTGCAGCCTAAACGACTTGATGGATTTTAGCTTGAGGGGTGTCGTTAGATTATTCCTAATTGTAAGCGTGACACAGGGTATATCAAAATTATAAAAAAAATCATGACCGACTTTTGGGGCTAAATTATGTTTTACATTTTTTTTATATCAAAATAAACGGCTTTGTAAATAGTTTACAAAACGATAAAGAATCTTTATGTTAAATATAATTTTGAACGTGTCATTCTAAAAAACAAATTATTATAAAATATAAAAAACACGAAAGCGTAAAAAAATACTTAAAATGTTCAAATATATTTTATAAATGAACTGAATAGAAAGAAATAAGTTGAAAATTAAGTTTTTTTTATGTTTTGAATGATCATGGTTGATAGTGTTCACAAACGCAGTCTTTTTTTTTTACAATTTATGCAATGTTTTGTTATAGCGGCAATCTCTCTCTGTGTACATGTCATAACCGGTTCATGAGAAGACCCTCTGAAAAGGCCCTCTGAGAAGGTCTGTGAGAGGCCCTCTCATAGACAAACGGACGGATGGACAGCGGAGGCTTAGTAATAGGGTTCCGTTGGTAGGCTTTGGGTACGGAACCCTGAAAATACTGACATTTCGAATGTCGCGACCTTCGAGATATGCATGCGTCAAGTTGTCAGATGCGTGTTGACATGGCACTGGTTCTGGCCTGGTAATCGCAGAGATGGCCACATGGCAACTTTTCATTCCATTTGTAGTAAACTATAAACAGTTAACACTACATTGAGTTACGTCACAGGTTTTCATGTGCGGATTCGACTATGGGCCGAGTGCACAAAAGAGTAAAAAACTAAATCAACGTCAACGTATGACTAAACACGTCACTTTGTATGGACAGTATGGAAAGAACACCATGGGGTTTACTAAAAGTGACATGTTTGAACATTGATTAAGTTAGCCGTCTCTTCGTGCAATTGAAGCTTAGATAGTGAAGAAAAACCCGCGAACAAATGTCACCGGTTTACATATGATTTGTGTGCTTCGAAATTCAAATTAATAACGTCGGCAACTTTTTAAGGCATGTCGTATAAATGTGTATGTGTTATTTTAATACAAAATGTTGTGTAAATGTATTAATGTTTATTCACACACTAAACAACGTTACAAAGTCACGAAGTAATCAAAGAATTTAGAAGTCGACTGCATTGAGTTTATTCGAGCTGGAAAATTGCTATGTCAGTAATTAGTTTACAGGTTTACCCAGCGGGTTTCCTTTAGTCAGTTCATAAGACTTAAAAAGAACATTTGTATTTAAGTTAACTGAATCGTCAATTAAACAAAACCAAAAACCAATTATTGTCTCGGCTTAAAGTTAGGGATTACAGAAGTAAAACACGATAACGAGGCGAGTTGTATGCGGAGGCGACAGTCATAATTGCATTATGATAATTTGCAGTTATTTGCTTAGCTATAATAATTAACTCTTGGAATACATATTTACCTTGTCAACGCAATGGTGCATTTAATTTTAGTGCGTTACGAATCAATTGAGTCCGAAACTTTTTCATAAAGTTTCAGATGCCCGACGATGCCAATGGCTTTTCGAACTTTCAAGGGGCTGCAAGACCCATGCCGGCCGGCCAGGTGCTTCTTCACACCACGATTGAAGGATTACAGGTTATACCATCGGGGAAACACCTCGGCATTCCGCAGTTCTAGGATCTAGACTAGAGGATCGGTTGGTTCTTATTTTTGGAATGTGGACAGTGAATGGGTGCATTCCCTGCCTGTTCCGCGTTGATCGATATTGAAAAGAAGCGGAGGGATGGCGTTATGCAGTTCCAAAGAGCATTCTCCGTAGTACAGACGATTTAACACATATGAGATCCTACATGCCTACGGAGTTGGAGGGTCTACAAATTCTGGGATACCTCGGTTTTGTCGATAACACGCAAGACATGACAATGTATCGAAGTATTTTTTTTATTTTAAACAATATGAAAATCGATGGAACAATTTTTGGTATTAGATATTATGAAGAAAAAAGGTAAACTTTTATACGTATAATATTTTTATTTGTTATTTGTTGTACTATTTTGTTGGTTGCATAATTGAAGATATATACTATCGATGCTCAGTAAACTTTTGTGTATTTGAGCCTTTGTGTGATAGTGAAAATTGTTTTGAAAATTTATCAATATAGTAATTATAATTGAACTAAAATAGATGTCGCTGTTTACCTGAAATAATGTTTTTTCTTTACTTTCAACCCAACTTATACGTTTATGACAATATGTAAACCAAAGAAGTTTCTTTGCGGTTTCTTCTTTACTGAGTTGATCAAATCTGCAGATCGATCAGTTTTTGATTAAACTTTTTTTTAAAGAACGTGACATGGATGGCTAATACCACACAACCACAGTTATGATACTAGTCCAACACACTGCATCCCAAAGGAATTAGATGCCATGCTAGGACCTGCCCTTTACGAGTACGGCTACATAAAACTAGATAGCAAACACGGACAATTTTTCATTGCCGCTTCAACAATAGTTTCATTCAATGCGGTGGTACCAACCCGGTCGGGTTTGACCCTACCACATAGTAGGGGGAAGGACCTGAGTTTTAACATGTGTTCGGAACCATGGAATTCGTAATAAAATGCACTTATGCAACTCAGAAAGAAAAAGCAAGGGGGCCCCAGTCATGGGACAGGATTTGAACCCAGACCTCTCGCATGAAAGGTAAGTCATCTAGCCCCTAGACCACGTGGCTGTACAACTTAGTTTTATATAGATGTAGTTTGAATACCAAGAGTTTAAATAAATGAAATGAAAAATGAAACGCAAACAATTTAGGTAGCAGTAAGTTTCAAATCCCATGGGCGTCGTCGGTCACCTTAATAAAAATAAAAAATTAATCGGGAGCACATTCGAGCGGGGCGGCAATGTTCGGACTGTATGAAAATCACAACTAATCGTAGCTCCTTTACCCACTTAGTGCGTAACGATGCAAAACAGATAACATAAATTTCAATTTGCATTCAAATTGCATTGAATATAATAAAATCCTTTTTTTATGTAAATGGACCAGGACTGCGAATGCCACATCTAGGTAATGTAACAATAGTAGCCAAACACACCTCATTGCTACTAGGTTAAATGCCAGGACCTTGCACGGGCATTTTGAATTAGATGGAAAACACGGACATTTTTATTAGCACTTTGATGATCGTTCAATACGGTAGTACCAGTAAGACCCCCTGGGTTTTGCCTTACCACCTAGTAAGTAAGGAAGCGGACCTACAGTTTCACGTGGAGCCCAACCACGAACGACAAATACGATAAAGATCGGCCACAGCAAGGAGTGGCCCTCACAGAGGTAAAAAATAAAATAGGTCTGACAGCAATGCGTAAAAACTGGTTGTCCGTGTGTCGGTTGCGTTTCTGAAGTTCAGGGCTGACTCCAGCCTTTCACCCCAAGACAGCTCAGTGGGAATTCAATGTTTAAAACTTCAGTATTAATCAAAATGAAAATCCGTCCGTCCGTCCGTACGTCCGTCCGTCTGTCCGTCTGTCACAGGGCTGTATCTCAGTAACCGTAACAGGTAGACAGCTGAAATTTTCACAGAGTGTGTATTTATTTTGCCGCTACAACAACTACACAACAAATAGGTAAGATTAAAAAATAATTAAAATTAAAGGGGGCTTCCATACAAAAAACGTGTTTTTTTTGTTTTTTTTTTACGATGGTACGGAACCTTTCGTGTGCGAGTCCGACTCGCACTTGGCCGGTTTTGTTGTTGGGCTAGTATGATTACAGTGGATATGGTATTAGCCATCCATTTCCAGTAAAATATAAAAAAAAAACAGGTTTCAAAAGTTATTCTTATTTTCCGATCTACGTGCTGATCTCAGATGTTGTTCCACCATTACAAGCTGAGCAATCAATTAATATTTGTGGTCTACGAACACATATTGTCAATAGTCTATAATGTGTTGGTGCCAGTTGTGAATTAACAGGTCGGCAATGAAACGCAACACCCGTTTCGTTCGGACATTGAGTGGGTATGAAGATCAAGTTCAATGCTGTCGGAGAATGCAAGAGGCACTGGCTACATGCGCGGGCGCATACGGGCATCGAACCGAGGACCTTGATATTGAACGTGTTGGAGGCCCTTCACTGCTGCGCCGACTGTGCCGTGCCGCCTTTGTACACCACTACGCATGCATACTCACATGGAACGCATAGGTGTTGTAAGTCCAATTTGAGAGTTGCTTGGTTCAGAGGTTTTTAACAGTTACTATAAAATATGATTCAAAACACGAGAAGATATTACTCAAAGATGTTCTTGGTCAAATTTGAAGGTTTTTTGAGACAGTAAGGAAATTTGGCAGAAGAAACAAAATGTGTGATTAAAACAAACGAAACGCGAGTAGATGTTACTCAAAGATGTTGTTGGTCTTGATCAACTAAGGAGATTGTAGCAAAAACTAAAATCGGATAGATTAAAACACACGAACAAAGAGTAGACGTTACTTTAAGATGTTGTTGATAACATTCGATGGAGGGTTGAGCTACTAAAGATAATTTAGGAAAAAAATCAAATGTGAGAGTCAATCTCACACACTAAAAGTAGATATTTCGTACCTCAAATTTTCCACGAAACTTCAACCTATGTTCTCACCAATGAACTGCTACATATAACTGGAACATTCTACTCTCTTACTAAAAGTAAGAGAAAATGAAGAGAGAGAAGAGGAACATATACTCTTACTAAAAGTATTGGGACTTCTTTAAACGTGGTGTTTGTTTGATTTAGAAGAAATCTCCCAGTCTATACAAGCATCTTTTATCGATTTAAGTCGTGGTTAAAAGGTCCTTCAGTTGCTTTTTTTCCTTGAACGGCGTTATATGGTGAAATACAATGTGAAATTGGGTATCAATAACATTTCTCAAGTATATGTATGTTATAAATTGAAGATTGTAGCCTCGTAATCAAACCTTGTCTATGATACTTGTTTAGGGTTCCGTACCCAAAGGGTGCCAACGGAACCCTATTACTAAGCCTGCGCTGTCCGTCCGTCCGTCTGTCACAGGCCTGTATCTCATGAACCGTAATAGGTGGGAAGCTGAAATTTTCACATAGTGTGTATTTATTTTGCCTTATTATTACATAGGTAAAATTTAAAAACAATAAAAATTAAAGGGAGTCCCCATACAAAAAATGTGATTTTTTTGGGTTAAATCTTGTTCGATGGTACGGAACGCTTCGTGTGCAAGTCCGACTCGCACTTTGCCGGTTTTTATGCAATATTTTATATTCTCATCACCTTTGATTAGAGACGATTGTTTAATGTAAGCGCAATTGTTGAAGCTTTGGGCGGTGGCCTTTCATAAGGATGTAGGCGTGTTAGCTTGCAGGTCTGAATGTAGACATGACGATGTTACAATGTAATGCGCTCTTGAAATTGACAAAGGAAAACATGCGACTATTTCTATGCAAATGTTTTCGATACATAGTTTCACGCCAGCACCCGGTTTAGACCGGATGCAGGCGGTGGTCTTGTTTCCACGCTTTCCACACCGGAAACATCCAGCGGGAAACGGCATCTGCGTAGACTTTAGCATGCCCTACCTATTGGACACATGCATCGTATGTGTCTTTAGCAGAAGCATTATTCTTGGTTCCAACTTGTTTTATGACTTTTGATACATATTGTCTAACACTGAGAAAAAATATGTTAACTTTTATTTAGTCAAACACAATTTTTTTAGACTCAACTATAAAATGAACTGTTATCAGAACAACCATTCGGTTGCGATTGCCGACATGATCAAATAAAAGTGTGTATGGTAGATTTACATAGCTACAAAAACAATTGTCTAGAGATTTGTATTACATTTTTTTTTATGTGACTGGACATGGATGGCTAATACCACACCTTCTGTCATGGTATTAGCCCAACACACCACATGGGAACTAGGTGCCATGCCAGGACCTTCCTTATATTGCACGGCTACATTGAACTGGATGGAAAACACGGACAATTTTCATTGCCGCTTCGACCATCGTTCATCCAATGCGATGGTACCAACCCGGGCGGGATAAACCCTACCACCTAGTAAGTAAGGAAGGGGACCTACAGTTTAACGTGGAATCCGAACCACGGCCAGCCTCTCTCAACGGTAGAATGGTCACCCATCCAAGACCAGTCCGGACCCAGCGTTGCTTAACTTCGGAGAGCGATCGCCGAAGTGTCGCGCCACTGGGCCATTGAGGCTGACATATCATTTGGCACTATATACCTGATATAGATGTATTTATCAGATAATTTAAACTGAAACGTTTTATTAACACCAGTTAATACCCAGACTCTTCTGTCCCTTTTTTACCCAAATTTTGGGTTGTAATGACACGGTTTTGGTTTCAATTACCCGTGCTAGCTTTTTAAAGTTTTTACTCGTTTTTAAGAAAAATGCGACCGATGGCTACCGTTCTCAATGTATTAAGACAGAAAAATGAACATTGTCTCAAAATATGTTTTGAAATTTGACATTTTTTAACCGTTTCTTTTAAAAAAGATTCCGACGAATTGAGAACCTCCTCCTTTTTTTCGAAGTCGGTTAAAAAAGAAAAGGATCCTGGAAAATTTGGATGGCTTCAAAATTATACGGGATCGATTGAATTATAATAATCAAAAGTTTTTCAAGGAGTGCCCCTTTTGGAGACACCTTTTTGGTGATTTCAAATACATATATCGTTCAGAATCTGGTCATTTGTCCGTGGTTCTGTGGATTTTTTCCCCTCAGTATAATTAAGAAATCAAGCACTAGAACCGTCCAGTATTTCAATAATATCTGTACCATCAATTCACATATTTACTTGTTTACTATCGAAATTGGTTAAAGTTATTTTTCTATTACGCCCTTATCAAATTGAATGTCAACGAGTAAGGAAAGTCTGGAGTGGCGACCGAAACTCATCCGTATAGCGGTAACGTGCAACGAACATCTTAGATTCCTTTTTCATCTAAGACGAACATCAGATGTTGCGCGTCGAGAATTCGTGAGTCATTATGACTTATATGTTACTCCACTGCCGCTGTACGTATACGTTTCCTTTCTTACTCGCTTTTTTATGCAACCTGAAGGAATTAGGTGCCATGCCAGGACCTTACCTTTAAGATCGTGGCTACATTGAACTGGATGGAAGGCATGGACAATTTTTCATTGCCGCTTCGACCAATATCCAATGCGATGGTACCAACCCGGGCGGGGAAGGGAACCTAGTAGGGGAAGGGGAAGGGAACCTAAAGTTTTCCAAACCATGGAGCAGCTCCCATTCGTGACGGAATGCACTTTTCCAACTCAGAAACGGAAAGAAAGTGGTGCATGAACTGGGTGACGATTTGATGGGTTCACCCCGATTAACCCATATTAACCCAGAACTCTGTTATGCCGGGCAAGTTCTCGCGTCACTAGGCTACGAGCCGCTCGAGATGTGCCACGCCCTTAAACATTTATTTAGAGTGGGCGGACTAACTTTAATACGGGGATTATCGCCGGATAACGTGTTGTATGGTTAGTCCAGTGCTAGTTTGAGTAGTCAATTTTGACAGTTCACTCTGAATACGGCTGTTGGATTGCATTCAAAAGTAAGTAAATGCAAATGACATATTTGCGGTACCTTGCCAGCGCCGACCATAGTGTTCCATAACCGGACTAATCTATGCTTTCTAAAGCAATTGCGGTGGTGCAAGCTTGAACAGTAGAGTTGTAGTACAGTAGTAGGTACTACTATACCGAGATCGGTAGAAGAGTTCTAATTAAACAAACCCATACCCATTACATATTCTGTGCCCCATACATTTATGCCTAACTTCATGACTTTTGGCGCCTAAAATGTTCAAAGCATCGATTTTCGCAATGTGGTTTTCGGCACGTAAATAAAATAATTCGGTCCACCGCATTTCTTCCCGTGCATGTCTTAATCGTAGACTAAGGGATTGGTCGTTCGCGATTAAAACTGTAGGTCCCCTTGCTTATTAACTTGGCGGTAAGGTTAATCCCGCCCGGGTTCATACATGTACAATGTCTCAGTGCAATTTAAGGAAAGTCCTGGCATGGTACCTAGTTCTCATGGGGTGTGTTAGGCTAATATTAGGGTAGTGGGCTAATGCCCAGTCAGATAGAAATAAAACTAAATTGTATCAAGTAAAATGAAACTCTGGACGGTTACCCATCCGGAACTCGTGTTCGCTCGGGGTCGAGGCTGGCCTCAAATGTAGGCACCTTAATTACTTACAAGGGGATGACATTAATTTCGAATTCTGTTCTCTCCAAATTAAAAAAGGTTTTCGATTCTTTTCAAAATTGTATATACAATTTCCTTAAATTTAGATGTAACCTCAAATAATGAAACATTGCGAACGCCTTAAAACATTTAAATTTCCCCCAGAATCGTTTTTTGCTGAAACCTGCACTATAAAATAGGCAGTTTATACGTCTATGACGGAAACCATAACAGTGCAATGCATGCCACAAGCAATATGTACCATAGTAGATGGGCCCAGCGAAGATTAGTCACATCCGAGCCGGGCGTTTTACAGAAATGCTGAATGCGATAAGAGATGCAATGCGTGCCGACGTAAACGCATTCGGTGTGGCACGTCGCAATAACAAAGAATACAGAAACACACCTAAGGCACGTACCGAGAAAAACATTTAGTTCAATGAATGAATGAAATTGTGCAACTGCAACCCGAAAATCGGGTAAAAAGGGACGACCCAAGAGTTTAGCATCAGTTAATAAAACGTTTCTAATTAAAAATATTCGGTCTATTCAACTAGATATAAAGGTAAATAGTGAATGCTATATGATTCAAAATACTAGACAAGTGTTTTTGTAGCTGAGGTCCCTTGATTTAACCATAACATAAATTGTCATTAATTTCTCAGAGTGGTGCTTACAATGGCATAGGGCACCAGAGTTATTTGTAAGTGTATTTCAAAAATGCAAGACTGTAAATATACTTTTTTTTTATTTCAAGCGCGTGCCTGTGAGACATGCCCGACGGGGCCCATGTTTGGGGACTACCTCGGCATTCCTTAGTCTACCTTCCATATGGATAATAGATTTACAGGATAGCTTGGTTCTAATTCGAGGAATATCTGAGGTCCCTGCCTATTCCACGTTGAACGATGGTGGTAAGGGGGCGAAGGGATAGCGTTATGTGGTACAGATGATATAACACAGAGAGATACCCTTACATCCCTTCCGAGTTGCAGGGTCTCTCAAAGTTATGGGATTGTCTCTACACCTGCTACCGAGTCCGTTTCCACACCCAACCTCGTGAATACCTTCCAGGGATAGGTCAGACTTCCAAAGGAGGTCAGACTTTCTACAATCAATAAATACGTTTTGGCAAAATATTGCTTACCTGTAAATTATCACAAAACTCACATCATTATTAATGATCCTCAAAATATACATTTGAGCAGCTTAGGGGCGCGCGGACTCGCTATTTCCATGCCACAGATCATGGGTCAAACCCCCGGTCATCATTACTGGTCATCCAAAAGTAATACCGCACCCACCGTCATGCTATTAACCCAACACATCAGGTGCCATGCCAGGAGCTTCCGGATACAGTAAACTATTAATGGAAAACACGGACAATTTTCGTTCCCGTTTCGAACATCGTTCATCCAATGCTCCCCGGCCGGAATTCACCCTACTCACCTAGGGCCCGAAGTTTCTACGTTAAATCCCAGCGAAGAACGACGAATCCCTTAGACGCCCCTAACGTCATGCACGGGAATAAATGCAGTTCAATGTTTAGCTTCTATAAATAGGTAAACTTACCGTATATTTTTCCAGTCTCTCATTTTCGAGCTCAAAGTGGCCTTTCTTGAGATTCACCATCGCGCGCGCACTTTCTATCTCCATTGCGACAAATACAGATATTTACGTATTTAACCGCGAATCGATCGTGTTATGTTTTTTATTTTTTCCCGCCCTTGGATTCCGTAACGGTTAAATTTTCGAACCAGGCCGCCGCGACGGTGACATACGAATGCGCGCGAATTCCTGTGCGAGAACGCTTTATACGGCGTGCCGTGGACGGCAGATCTGCGTCTCCTTAGTTCCTTTCATATCCGTGTGCGGACATAGGATTATAGCGAATCTGATACCGCGCATAGCGAGGGGGCGAGGCGACGCGCAGCACGACCTAGCCATGTACTCGTGCTGGCAACATTCAATCGTGTAACGAACATAATTATTTGCGTAGCCTTTGTTCTGGAGCCGCTTCAGAGTTGACCTATTAAGAGACATGAATGAAAAAGAAAGGCCAGATATTTGCCCGAACAGGGTCACTTAAGGCGGCCCAACCCGGCGGGACTAACTCAATCGCGGGCACGGTACAAAACCGTGCTGTTGCGCTCTGGGACCTTCTCGGTTTCAAAGAAAAAGACAGGCTCCGTGATGAGGAAGATGCAACATGTCCACAAAAAAGACAATGTGCATAGTGTATGATTTGGTATAATTTACGAAAATTTTAATTACTAAACGACTTGTAGCTAAAAGTAAACCACGACCGCTGTATTCAAAAATATAACAAAAACCAAATAGATTATAAATCTTGATTAAATAAGCTATGTCTGATGACTAATCTTTTTAAGATGTTCTTACTTTGTCATTGCGTAATCTACTTCCAAAGTTATTGTATCAAACGAGCGAAAAATCCGAACTTTCGGACCTTATAACTTAGAAACCAAACACAATTTGACAATGCCAACGGTCATCAGACATCTAGTTCGATCAAATAAAGCTATTTTGGGCAAAATTTGGGATCTCTTACAAGTAATATGTACGTGATCTTCTTTCCCCGTTTGTATGGGGAGTTGAGCGGGATATGCCACCTTAAGAACGGCCCGTAAGCTATATTCCCATACGAACGTAGTTTACAAATCCTTTGCCATTGCTCCAGTTTACTTGAGATTTGGTCTCTAACACTTGCCGTCTCCGCACGATTTTGTTTTATATGTAGTTTGACCAAGAATAAACTTTTTGTAAAAAACAAAAACATGCAGGCACTCCTAAATCTTGCCTGATTCATACCAAATTTCAAGTGAATTGGAACAGTAGTTTTCAAATGAAAAAAAAAATATAGATAAGTTTGTGATTGTCTGATGCTTACGGGTCCACCTTAACATCGCATTTTAAATGAACGTACCGAATATAAATCAATCATTTTTTAGACTCAGAATGTCGTACATTACATTCCGCGGGAAACAAGGAAGGTGAGAGTAGGTGTGACATTAGCCATCCGTGTCCAGTTACATCAACAATGTGTTCGGGGACGAGAGCGGGAAGGTATGTACGGTATGGCATGGACACGGGGTACGCTTCGGGAGAGTGTAGTGCTTGTTTGATAATTTTTATTTGAAAGGCACCCTCCGGCAGACAGTTCTATATCCTGGCGGTGTGGTAGAGAAATGAGTTTGAGAAACGGTTCGTTCTCAAATGTGAGTGTAATGTGTGATTACTGCGGGGGAGGCACTGAAAAAAAAAACCGGCCAAGCGCGAGTCGGACTCGCACACGAAGGGTTCCGTACCATCGTACAAAATTTAACACAAAACAATCGCGTTTGTTGTATGGGCCTCCCCTTTATTTCTTATGATTTTTTTATTTTACCTATTTGTTGTAATAGCGGCCAAAATAACACACTCTGTGAACATTTCAGCTGCCTGCCTATTAAGTTTCATGAGATATAGCCCCGTGACAGACGGACGGACGGACGTACGGACAGCGGGGACTTAGTAATAGGGTTTCGTACCCAAAGGGTGCCAAAAATGATGTGCAACTGTCTACGGTTTTTGCACAGTTTTCAGTCACTTATGGTCAACATCGTTTGAACCGATATGGCATGATTTAATGATAAACATTTCCATTTAGAGCTTCGTAAACATTCGGGAGCGAATTTTAAAAGTATGTGCTGCCAGACCCTTGCTACACTGTCACTGCTACATAGAAATTGATACAAAGCCAACAAAGGCGCCTTCCTTACTTTTACAAAGTTTTATGAGGAATACGAACCACAGCCACCTTCAACATCGAAAACGGTAACCCATTCGGAATCTGACTGGGCCCAGAGTTGCTATGCGTTGATAAAATACGCAAATAAATCGGGCGAGTGGTTCGAAGTTATCGCTTTACTTGATATCGTGGAACTTTCTGTAGGCCTTTTTAACACGTACAATTTTCAAGTACATAGTTTTCATTTTTCTCTTAAGGTTTGTATTAAATATTTAAAAATTACATACGCAATCCTTGCTCGTTGATCGCTCCTTATATTAATGAACACCGTATCAAAAAGTTCGTTGCGTGGCTTAGAAGAAGTAAACGAAGAAATAAAGGCAGATAGTGATTACCCCCCAAGCCGCCGCCTCGGGGCATTTCGGTTTGTATGACAGCTACATCTTAACGTAACCGGAACTGAATTATGTATAGCCTATCCTGTGTTCCGTGTATTCACATATTAGTGTAGTAAGTTTCATCGAATTCGGATGATCAGTTTAAGAGTTATGGAGGAACATACATACATACATACATACATACAGAACTGATTCCTAAAAATCATCAATTTAGTCTTAGTATCATACATAAAGTCTACAAACGAAGTATCTTAGAAAACAAAGCAACTTACTCCATGAACACCCCTTACAGATTTATTATTAGTATATATAATTCGTGGCTGTGCAGCCGCTATAGGTGAGTTTCGGTCGTCACTCCATTCCTTTCTCTACCCCGCCCTAGGCAAGCCGCCCGCCCAACCGCCGCCGCCCTCAGACAAAGCTCCGCCGCCCAGCTATTCACTCGCTGATGACTCCTGCCCCCACTCCTACTATGTCAACATGCAGCTTCTCGTTAGAAACGCTCTGTATACTCGATGGGCCCTTCCTGGGAGTTATTATTTCGCTGTTTCATCGTCATTCGATAGGTGAAATTAGTTATAGCGACCTATTTTACTGAGGCGTGTCTTAATCGTAAAACCAAAAGCTGAAAACGGAAAAATCACTCTCCGAAAAGTATTAAACAAGAAAATATTCTCCTCCGAAGTAGTTATGCACAAACTATTGAATAAGTAATGTCTATTATAAAAACAACTTACACGTAATATTAATACATATTCATAGTGATGTTCAGAAGAGAGTCATGTTCCTATGCCAAAATATGCTTTCGTGTGTCTGTCCGGCTGTTCTCCTGTACAGGTCGCATTTCTCAACCGATTCTCGTGAAATTTTGTGAGCAGGTTCGATAATTATATAGGTTTTTTAAGTAAAACCAATTTTTGAAAATGTAAAAAAAATTTTTTGTGATAAAACCTAAAGTGTTAGGTAAGTGACAAACAAGCTTCAGTGGTGACAAGTGAGAAAAATAATAGGATTTTGTTTTAAGGTGCGCGGTTGATATTTATTTAGTTTTAAGATATGCATATACAGACTCGCGAGGTCTAAAGCTCGAACCCTAGTAATAGAAGGTTTAGTAAAATTTAGAATGTTTTTGTACTTGCCGGTATGAACCATTCATTCAGGTCCGGTATGTATGCATTCAAATGTTTTAATGATACGCACGAACGAGTTAAAAAATAATTTTAAAAAGGTTATATTTTTTTGTTTTAAGTTATGAAAGAAAATTGTAACGTAACTGAATATCGTGAACGATACCGTTTCCGATCATTTTAATGGACGGTTTCTTTTCGAATTAAAATTTTTAGAAGTTGCAGTGGGAAAAAAATCAAGCCGGATGATTGTTTGTGATGAGCGTAGGAGGTTATGTATTTTTATTATATTTATTTGGTAAAATAAGGAGGTAACGTTATCTTTTCAATTTAAATAACAGCTGCTGTGCGGTATACAGCCTTCTGTTTGAAAGCGCAGCGCTGTTAAGAGAGCTTTCAGTTATTTATGACCTACAAACTAGCTTTTCCGTTTTCACTTTTATGAAAAGCCTTATGACCTTGCCGTGGAAAATGTGTTGTACACTAGAGATATTTTTTTCTAGAACTTCATTTTTATGATTTTTAGGATTTTTGTAAATCGTTATTATCTCTTACAATAAACCTAACCTCATCTTACAAATCTCACCTAATCAAACCTAACTTGCTTTTATTATTGTAAGAAATAAAAAGGATTGCCAAGCCTAGCTTACTTGAGGAACACCTGCATCTTTTTTTTATGTTAAGCGAGGCATATGGCCTATTACGGTGCCCGACGATGCCCATGGGTTTTCGAACGTTCAAGAGGGATGCGAAAACCATGCCGGCCAGTCGCGTGCCTCTTCACACCACGTTTCAAGGATCCCAGGTCGTACTTTGAAGGAGTTGATTACATTGTTTACCGAATATATTAAGTAAGTAGAGGATCGGTGGGTTCTTATTTTTGTTATATCAACCGATAATGTGTGCATTCACTGCATTCACGCGTTGTGCGAAGGTAAATGTGTGTGTAAAAAGGGGACGCAGAGACGATGTTATGCAGCTCCGACGAGCATTCTCCATGATAAAGACAATAGAACATAAATTTTCTTTCTGAAATAATTATATTTTCATTTCAATTTAAACCTATCTAAAAAGGAACCGCGTAATCGCTTATATCACTTAGTAAGCTGTTTCCGATTTGTAATATTCACACGCAGCGAGTTAACAGCTCACGACTTAATCTCACGGGTACAGCGCAGTCTATTTATTATATATTATATCTATATAAGTGTATGGTGTATTGAACATGACAAGTGTCTTCCCGGCCCGAGAGACCTATGTCCGAGTCGTGACAGAAATGACTGTAATGAGAATATACTGCGGCGTATTTGCAAGTCTAATCCTAGCGTTGAACGGAAACCACTGCAGTGCAGACGGATCTTCATTTATTAATGGGAGAATAGTGGTCAGGTTTTTAACGAGTTTTATTTAAGTTTCAAATATTGTTTATGATTTATTGTAAGTTCTTGGGTGGATACGATAGTGGATGGACGAGAGAGAAACCAAAACTCATTCGTATGGCAGTCAGTCCAAAACGTCTGACTGTAATTAGTTCGCTTACGAATTCGGGACGTGCAACTTCGAATAATTGTTGCACTAAATAGCGTCCTGTGATGTTCTTACGTGTAATTGGAACTCGAGAAAATAAGTAGTTAAGCGATTTCGTAACTGAACTCACTCGCCGGCGCTTTCGTTTTGTGAGTACCTACCATCCTCCATCGTAAATTAATATATGTTCGGACAAGTGAGAAATCTACTTAAGATTAAATTAAGATAAAATTTGTTCTATATATCATTCGAAGAAGTTGCCAAAAATAAACTCCGCCCTTTTTTTAAATGATAAATTTTTTTTTCTGATATTATGCTATTGCATATCACTAAACAATACGTTGAAGAGCGAAGCATCGGGGTTTAAGTTTTATTTGCTGCGCAACCACACACCAATGTAACAGATTTAACAAATGTGCACATAAGACCGCAGGGAGGTGCACCATGGTGAATTAAGGTCGGCCCGTAAGCATCAGAAAATGTCGCCTACCATACAAACGTAGTTTACTAATCATTTGAAAACCACTGTTCCAACTTACTTGACATTTCGTATCTAATATTAGGCTACAAATATCCGTGTCTGCATATCTTTGTTTTTTCGGTAAATGTATTCTGGGTCAAACCACAGAGAAAACAAAATTCGTATGAAGATTTCCTTTTTGCTTTCATTTCATTCGGTTTGAATGTGTCAAAAAAACAAAACCTTGCAGACACAGATATTTGTTACCTGATATTAGGTTTTAAATATCAATTTAATTGGAATAACGGTTTCCAAATGATTAGTAAACTACGTTTGTATGGGGAGCATAGCTTACGGGCCGTTCTTAACGCCCCGAGTGAACAGTGATAAATTCAGGCGTTTAGTTTCATTTCGTAACATGCTAACTGGTGATTCGTTGAAAGTCAGTGATGATTTTTTCATTTAATCATTATCGCCCTCCACTTAATAAATGAGTTTTTTGTCACTTCTGTCGTGTTTATAAATTAATTAAGAAGGTAGATTATTTTTTTCAATGTGGGAATTAAGATATTTATTGTTCTAAGCAGTGAATGACATGATTACATTGTTTCTTTTAAGCCGATAATAGTGACAAAAAGATCAAAGCAAGTTTACTACAGGTCATATTATTTTTTATCATCCATAGTTACAGTAGTTGGACCGCATTTGAATTTGTCATATTTTAACATTGAGCCAGATCAATAATAACAGAAAAGAAATGGAAAGAAACTTAGCAGATATTATTTTAACGTCTTCTTCATACATGTTTACGAAATATTTATATGTAATTGTTACTGCATATACGTAATACAAATTGTGAATGATGAGCAGAAAGGTAAGCAGTGAATGTTTACTTTTCTACTTGGATAATATTGTGCACACTGCCACAAATGCAATATTTTTTCCATCGTGTCGCAATGGGGGTAGAAAGAAATTAATCTAAATCTATTTTATGCAAGAGAAAAATTCCAATCCTACTCCCAAACTGTTACTTTGCGAACCAACCTCGGTGCAGCAATTCAACATAAAAGTGGTTATTGTTGCAATCAAGAAGAATTGTACAAGCATTCAATCATCAAGCTGCAGTGCCATTCAGTGCTCAGTGCTCCAACATTCAAGCAAGGGTCGACCCTGGACGTGTGCACAAGGTTATGTCAAGGAAAACCAACTCAAGAAGCCGACAGGAGAACCAGCACCTGGATTATTTGGAGGTACCGATTAAAAGAAAATGTATACAGTCCACTCCCTATTCTAAACCTCCAAACGAAACACTTCCTAACACTTCCTAACATTCTAACACTGCATTTACGACAAATACAGCAACTTCATGTCAAACATTATAATTGGCTTAAAATATAATAAATATTAATTTTATGAACAATTGTTTTTCTGTGAAGAACGTAAATAAATAAAGTCTAATCTAATTTTTTTTATAAATTACATAAAAATATGTTTTCGATAGATTTTTCAATTATCATGAGAGTGGACAAGATTTAAATAACTAAAAGTAATTGCAACGGTCAACAATGCTGCCTTTGAAAAAAAGTTTGATTTAATGCTTCATAATAAATATATACATAATACATATTAAATATTTCATAGCTTTCAAAGTTTTGACACAAAAGTAAAAAAAGAATTCAAAAAATCACTTGGGGCCTTGATGCTTAAATTAGCAATTGAAAACAAAAAATTATCAAGTACTTCACTTATTTTTTTTATAAACTTTCAACTTGCCCTCTACATTCCTTTAACGGTTTATCAATACATTATGGGGCATTCAGTATAAGTATCTATTACATTCTTGGGCCTGCTTGAGATATTAAATTGCAGGTAAATTAAGTTATAATTGATTGAGATTTAGCAATCAATAAAATTGTGTGACAAAAAAGGTAAAATCCTGGTAGCTACTCATTTATCAATTGGTCATAATTGTTTTAAATCCAATTGAATCAGCTGATCCTATTGATATTTTATCCAGACGGTCGTTAAGCTGTGGAATGTGTGCTGAGAAATTTCCTCCAAAGTACAATAGAACCACAGCTACATACAGATGTCAAGTAGCACCTGGAGGGTTACCATGGTAAATGAACGTGGCGGGTGAACAGGCCAGTGAATGATGAAATCAGATGTTAAGTTGCATTTCTTACCATCCTGACAGACGACATGTTATTCGGCCATGTGAACTAAAATTTCGCAGTTACTCACCTTCCTGGTTACCGGGCGAGGTCATTTACCATGGTAACCCCTCTGTCTCTTCTCGCAGGTCCCGAGGAAGTTCGAAACGCCATGGACCTGTCGTCGGCCGCTAGCTCGACTAAAAATTCTACGTTCTATCGAACCTGCTCACAAAATTTCACGAGAATCGGTTGAGAACTGCGAAGGATAACAGCCGAACATTAGCATTTTTGCCCAATCTAAAACGGAGACGCTACGCTCGAATTTCGCTCTCCGCTCGGTCAAAAATAAATAAATGGTGTAATAACATCGAAATGCTCCTCGGGGCATTATCCGTAATACAGGAAATGGAACACACTTAGGTAGTCAACATTAATAGTTAGTAATAAAACAATTTAAGTCCACATTTTAGTATAGTATGTTCGAAAGCGAATAAATTAGGTACGTATCATGAGCCAACACATTTTTAAATTAACTGGCTAAAGACACTCTGATTTGAAAAAGCTGTTTGGTGTGCAATTAGGCACTCATTTGCACATAACAACTGCAACCTGCATGCAGATGCAATGTTGAAATCCTTGCCCGTCTAGGGATGATTGATAACTTTCGTGCACATTCACGAATTGTTATTTCCTCGTCTGGGACTATATTGAAATAAATTGTTCCTTGCAGAAGCTAACTGATTTCTTGAGCAGCTGGCTGAAAATGCTTAAGAGGGCCCTTTCCTACGGGACTAACTTATACGCAAGACACAAAATCGCGGTACTGGGCTTAAAGACTCTGTTTCAAAGAAAAAGAGAGTCTCCGTGATGTCTCTGTGCCTTGAAAAGGGTGTATGATGCTGAAAAAAGAATGCAGAAAAGATCTTTATTTCCTAATATTAGTTTTTCCGTACAGATCGTGGTGCAAGGGCTTATTACCTTTTATGCGAGAGGGTATGGGTTTAAATTCTCGCCCCCTTCACGCACCACTTTCTTTATCTTTCTGAGTTGGCATTTCGTTTCGAGTGCGAGCTGTACCACGGTTCGGAACCCATGTAAAACTGTAGGTCCCCTTCCCCTACTAGACGGTAGGGTTAAGCCTGCCTGCGTTGGTACCACAACATTGGATGAAACTATGGATGAAGCGGCAATGAAAAATTGTCCGTGTTCCATCCAGAGTTGCTCATAAAGGGAAGGTCCTGAAACCTAACCCATCGAAAATGTGGTGTATTGGGCTAATATCATGTATTTAATAGTAGTTTGGTATTAGCGATCCATGTTAGCTTGCATAAAAAAAAGATATCTAGTGTCAAGAAAATTCTAACACTGGTTTACAATTATGTTTGTTTAGATTTTCACTGTTGTTCGACATATCATTTTACGTTTACGGATAAACAGTGTTCAGCTTGCTTATTTAGCTCATCCAGGTCGCGTCGCAAATCCTGATGGTGGACGAAACGTCGAGCTAAATAAGTAAGCTGAACACTGTTTATCCGTAAACGTAAAATACTGGTTTTCAATTTTAGTTGTTTCATATGTTTATATGTAGAGCGCAATTTAAAGCGGCATCGCACAATATGCCGGTCCTTTGGATTAATATAGTAATGTTAGGGCCTTTTTTACCTTCTACTGATTAGCTTAATCGTCAGCCTTTCTTAGCAGCTTGCAAGCAATACCAGTACATGATAATCAGCACTTTAGTAATAAAGGGTCGATTAAAATTCGTATATTCGTCGCGTATATTATTACAGAATATACGCAAAGAAACAAACAGCTGTGTGGGTTGGTTCCGGCACGTACAATTTCTTCCCGCCAATGCTTCCCGCGTATGTCTTAAGATGCGCTCGTGCGTCCCTCAAACGCTAATGCGTTTCCTTTGGTCGGATAATCGATCGCCTTTATTACCTCGCTAGCCTTTGTTACCCGAGCAAGGATTTCTGTGAACTAATCATAAGTATCTTGTTCAGGGCTTGCACTAGTCAGAGTAGCTCAGCTCGTAAATCAGCTAGAATTAATTAATTTGTTCAATAAAACCAATCTTAAATGCTTATATATTCTGTACATGGATACCTATCCATGCCAACATTTTCTGTTTTTTCTGTTATAGTATACCGTCATAGAAAAAAAATGTACCGCTGTTAAATTAAACATTTGTTGCAGTATTTTGTACATTCTTTAGTCAACTTGAACCACCATATTGCTATAACGGGAAGAAAATATCTTCCCGTTATAGCCTAGTCATAGACATAGAACCCGGCTGTCCAAAGCTGTCACGAATACTTTCATTTCACACACGTACCGTTTTTCTACCAGTGTTTTCCTTGTCTCGCACCTCGAATCCACCTACTCATGGGATTCTAGGTGCTCAGTCCAAGCTAATACACCCGTGATCCTAAGATAGAGGGGAATCCATCGGAGCAATTCTTCCAACGGGAACCATCCATTAATATTTTAGCGTAATTGGACCACAATGCTAAACACAACAGACGTTGCCCACTCCTGGAGCTAACCACATCCTCTGCGAGTTCGACTTCAACGTCGTGGGCCGAAAGCCGAAGCCGACGGTGGCCGCACCCCCGACGCCCTCAGTACCCTGGTTTAAAAAGCCCAAAAAACCGGCCAAGTGCGAGTCGGAGATCTTAAAAGATTTAACACAAAAAACACGTTTTTAGTATGGGACCCCCTTTAATTTTTATATTTTTTTATTTTGTCTATTTGTTGTTATAGCGGGAAAATATATACACAGTCGGTGAAACAATTAGCTGCCTACCTATTACGGTTCTTGAGATACAGCCCTGTGACAGACGGACGGACGGACGGACAGCGGAGGCTTAGTAATAGGGTTCCGTTTTCACCCTTTGGGTACGGAACCCTAAAAAGCTGCTTCCCCCCTCTGAACGAGTCAGGGCCGGATTAGCCATAAGGTGGTGTGGGCTACTGCCTAGGGGCTCCGCGCACCGAGAATGTTTTTTTGAAAACCATAATTTAAAGAACTGTATCGGATATGGTTTTGGACGCTGGACGCATTTCTATCAACTAGCTGAGTGGATAAGATGACTCTAAAGAAGCACTCAAACAAAAAAAACGTGCAAAAAGTACTCCTTCAGAAAAAAAAATGAAAGTTTGTATTAAATTTCGAAACGATTTGTAAAATTTCGGTCTCATGGAATGCCTAGGGGCCCCAAATTGGTTAATACGGCCCTTCAGATAGGAAGAATAACCAGGGGGTCCATTCAGAGCAAGAGTGAGTTCGAGTTCGGGAGTGAGTTAACCTAAAAATAGCTGGGAAATATATTATTCTTTAAATAACGGAACCGTTATTTGTACTTCCAACGGATTTACGGGACAAACCAGATTTTTATCTGACTGTAATGATGTTCTAGAAGTGTGCAAACATTAACTATTTAAAAAAGTGAGTTGATATTTAGTGGCGAATTCGAACTCACTCTTACTCTGAATGGACCCCCTGTAATGAATTGTGATTGTGAATTGTGGTGTATTGGGCTAATATCATAACGGTAGTTGTGTGGTATTAGCCATCCATGTCAGGTCGCATAAAAAAACCTACAATTAACGTTGAGTTCGCACCATAAAAGACCACTCTGCAATTGCTTACTACAAACACAGGAAGAAATGCAGTGTCAGAACCCACTACTATAAAACATACTGTTATTTATTATTACCGTACGCCTTCTTTGCAACAACTGCATACAAGTATAGGCAGCATCCTGACAGCGAATGTAACCTTTAAGTCAGTTTGTGCATATCTTGTCTCACATTTTAGCCTTCGTGATTCGACAATTCTTTGCGTGGTCGCATGTCATTGTAAAAAGTCAATCATTTTATTCACATACAGGACATTGTCGTTTTTGCGGTGCCATATTTAGTTGCTATTATTGGCAATTTAATTATTGATTGACGCAATGCGAGTCTTGGAAACGTTCTATGATTAAGCTAGCCCGGAAGTCAAATGCTTAACTTGGGTTAAGAAAAAGAGAAGATAAATTGATTTGACCCGTGATACTGTGTGAGTATATACTTGAAGTGTATACTTGTATACGTGTATACGTGTATACTCGCATATGGGAATTATTATTTAGTTAACTACTAATGTTTTTTTTTACTCCGCTATGGACGGTATTTAGTCTAGTGGTTCAACTAGACATGGATGGTTACCAACCCAAATGTTATGATACTAGCCTATCACACCACTAGTGTGAGAACTAGGTGGTATGCCAGGAGCTTTCTTATATTTCACAGCTACAATTTACCGGGGGGCTGTCTTGGCCGGGTGAACAGATAAGTGAGTGATAAAACCTGACGTTTAGTTGCATTACGTACTATGCTGTCAAACGACGTGTTATTCGGCCAAGAGAACTGAAATTTACCAGTTGGTATGGAACGAAATTCAACTAAATGCAATTAAACGTCAGATTTAATCACTATCTTGCCTGTTTACCTGCTATTCACCTGGCGGGTTTACTTACCATGGTATAGCAGGGTATTTTCGTTGAGAACTTTAAGGTTCGGAACCCACGTTAAAGTAAAGTTCAAATTAACTGTTAATCCCGCCCGGGGTGGCACCATTTCATTGACTGAAATATGTCAGTCTATTTGCATTGATACCGCCCACTTCGGCTAAATACATAATATGAATTGTAATAATATGTAATATTACAAATGAAATAAAATGGAAACGTGTGTGCAATATTATTAGTGGCAAAACAAAAAGTTCTGGTAAGCGGGCGAACTTTTGATGAGCAAAAATACTTTTCCCTAAAATAGTTTAAGTTAGTCTCTGGCTTTGTTTAACATTATTATGTATACTGTATTTGAATGAGAGTCTTTTTTATATTATGTCCATTTATTTATATCTCCCTTTTTTATTATTTTGCATATCGGCAACCATATGAATATGATGAATGAATAAGCTCCTTCCCGTTGGCCTTGCCTTTTTTGGCGAAAGGTTTTTTTTACAGATTTGCATACTAAACCGAAAAGCGGTGCATAGGCAGATATCATTATTATTATAGACATACTGTTGCCAGCCTACTAATAAAGCAAACATATTTATGAGGTTACTTACCAATAGTCATGCATCCATATGAGCATTCGAAATACTGCCTTTGGTAATTATTTTTCACGCATGCCAGATTTGCCTTTCTTTCGCATATTTTTTTCTTTAAGTAATTCATTTTCGTGATAAGGCGATTTTTGCTCCAAAGTCTTCAATATTGACCTTCCTTCGCCATTTGCTATAAAGCGGATTCTCTGTCAATCCTTTCATACAGTTTCCTTTTCTCTTTGCAGTAAGGTGGATTCTCTGTCAATATCGACCTTCTTTCACCCTTTGTATTAAGCGGATTCTCTATCAATATCGACCTTCTTTCAGCCTTTGTAATAAGCGGATTCTCTATCAATATCGACCTTCTTTCACCCTTTGTAATAAGCGGATTCTCTATCAATATCGACCTTCTTTCACCCTTTGTAATAAGCGGATTCTCTATCAATATCGACCTTTTTTCAGCCTTTGTAATAAGCGGATTCTCTATCAATATCAACCTTCTTTCACCTTTGTAATAAGCGGATTCTCTATCAATATCGACCTTCTTTGTTGTAATAAGCGGATTCTCTATCAATATCGACCTTCTTTCACCCTTTGTAATAAGCGGATTCTCTATCAATATCGACCTTCTTTCACCCTTTGTAATAAGCGGATTCTCTATCAATATCGACCTTTTTTCAGCCTTTGTAATAAGCGGATTCTCTATCAATATCAACCTTCTTTCACCTTTGTAATAAGCGGATTCTCTATCAATATCGACCTTCTTTGTTGTAATAAGCGGATTCTCTATCAATATCGACCTTCTTTCACCCTTTGTGATAAGCGGATTCTCTATCAATATCAACCTTCTTTCCACCTTTGTAATAAGCGGATTCTCTATCAATATCGACCTTCTTTGTTGTAATAAGCGGATTCTCTATTAAAATCGACCTTCTTTCACCCTTTGTAATAAGCGGATTCTCTATCAATATCGACCTTCTTTCACCCTTTGTAATAAGCGGATTCTCCATCAATATCGACCTTCTTTCTCCCTTTGTAATAAGCGGATTGTCTATCAATATCGACCTTCTTTCACCATTTGTAATAAGCGGATTCTCCATCAATATCGACCTTCTTTCACCATTTGTAATAAGCGGATTCTCCATCAATATCGAACTTCTTTCACCCTTTGTAATAAGCGGATTGTCTATCAATATCGACCTTTTTTCAGCCTTTGTAATAAGCGGATTCTCTATCAATATCAACCTTCTTTCACCTTTGTAATAAGCGGATTCTCTATCAATATCGACCTTCTTTGTTGTAATAAGCGGATTCTCTATCAATATCGACCTTCTTTCACCCTTTGTGATAAGCGGATTCTCTATCAATATCAACCTTCTTTCCACCTTTGTATTAAGCGGATTCTCTATCAATATCGACCTTCTTTCACCCTTTGTAATAAGCGGATTCTCTATCAATATCGACCTTCTTTCACCCTTTGTAATAAGCGGATTCTCTATCAATATCGACCTTCTTTCACCCTTTGTGATAAGCGGATTCTCTATCAATATCAACCTTCTTTCCACCTTTGTAATAAGCGGATTCTCTATCAATATCGACCTTCTTTGTTGTAATAAGCGGATTCTCTATCAATATCGACCTTCTTTCACCCTTTGTGATAAGCGGATTCTCTATCAATATCAACCTTCTTTCCACCTTTGTAATAAGCGGATTCTCTATCAATATCGACCTTCTTTGTTGTAATAAGCGGATTCTCTATTAAAATCGACCTTCTTTCACCCTTTGTAATAAGCGGATTCTCTATCAATATCGACCTTCTTTCACCCTTTGTAATAAGCGGATTCTCCATCAATATCGACCTTCTTTCTCCCTTTGTAATAAGCGGATTGTCTATCAATATCGACCTTCTTTCACCATTTGTAATAAGCGGATTCTCCATCAATATCGACCTTCTTTCACCATTTGTAATAAGCGGATTCTCCATCAATATCGAACTTCTTTCACCCTTTGTAATAAGCGGATTGTCTATCAATATCGACCTTTTTTCACCCTTTGTGCAGGCAGGAAATACACCTTAGACAATGAAGAATATGAACGAAGAATGCAAAAAGTACAACCTTGGGTTCTACAAACAGAAGCACGTGTGAGAGCCTGGCGTAATATGGCGGCCAAGTGCGATTTTTGTTTAAAACAGAAAAATAACACGTTTCTTGTATGAGCGGCTCGTAGCCTAGTGGCGCGGGGACTGGCCTAGCGTACCAGAGGCCTGGGTTCAATTCCGACATGCACTACTATCTTTCTCTTTCTGAGTTCGATAAGTGCATTTCGTCAGGAATTCGAGGTGCCATGGTTCGGAATCCATGTAAAACTGTAGGTCCCCTTCTCCTACTAGGTGGTAGGGTTTAAGCCCGCCCGGGTTGGTACCATCGTATTGGATAAATAGATGGTCGAAGCGGCAATGAAAAATTGTCCGTGTTTTCCATCCAGTTCAGTGTAGCCATGCTCATAAAGGGAATGTCCTGGCATGGCACCTAATTCCTTCGGGAATGTGGTGTATTGGGCTAATATCATAACGGTAGTTGTGTGGTATTAGCCATCCATGTCAGGTCGCATAAAAAAAACCATCGCATTGAATGAACGATGGTCGAAGCGGCAATGAAAATTGTCCGTGTTTCCATCCAGTTCAATGTAGCCGTGCAATATAAGGAAGGTCCTGGCATGGCACCTAGTTCCCATGCGGCATGTTAGGCTAATACCATGACAGAAGGTGTGGTATTAGCCATCCATGTCCACTCACATAAAAAAATAAGTAAGAAAACACTCGGCAGCCCAAATCCGGCAAAAAGCTTTTGAAGCAGGTTTAGGGGGGAATAGGATTTTTCGAACATTAAGGACGCGGTTGGGTGCATGATGCCCTTATAAGGGGTTAATCAAAACGATGGAGCTTCGCTAATACGCATTTCCAAATGAATAATATAGTAGACGGCTCGTAATCGTGCATAGTAGGTAGTAGGTAGAACAAAAGGACTCATCGATCGAGCCTTATCGAAGCGATAATGTTATGATAAATAGGTCCGCCATCATCGGAGGTTGTCCATTGACATATTTATGGTTGACGCACGGCATAGAGGGAGGGGATCGCTCACGGATATCCGCCGCCATAGATCTAAAATTTGCGCAACAGACAGCGTGGAAACACCGAGTGAGTCACATCCGGAGGTAGCTTTCGGTAGTTCGTCCATCACGGAAAAACATATTTTGTGTGATATAACTATAAATCAACGTTTTTATTATTGTTTTCTTTATTTGTGGTTTTTGACCTTGGTTATTGCCTAATTACATGATTCTAGATCAACAGGAAGTTTCAAGGCTTGGATTCATTGACTTGTCTCTAAATAATGTGGAATGTGTTGACTTAGAAGCTTGATTTGATTACAGCTTCGGTGGACATTACAACTTAACCTACGTGACACCTAACTTTTAACTTGATACTTCAATCTGTTCCTAAAATAAAAACTATATACGATATACGAATTCGCTTACTACTTATTTCCACGAGTTCCAACACTTGCTTGGTGCAAGAGACATTCGATGTCGCGCGTCCCGAATTCGTAACCGAACTAGGTAAGACGTTTTGGACTAACGCGTGGGTACGCTGCCGTCATACGAATGAGTTTTTTTATTATTTTCAGATGACATAACCGATTACAGCTCAACAGAAACACTAAGACTAAATAGAACACAAAACTTACAATATTACAAATATTAATCATGCAACTGTTCCGACAAAGTTATTTTCTGAAATTTGCTGTTTCTCTTGTTCTTGTTATACCAAAAATTGTTTGGCAGTAGAATTAAGATCTAAGTTTGTATTTCATTACTGTGGACGGAGAACTCGTAAAGTTTCTTTGGGGATTCTTCTTTACTAAGTAGATTGTATCCTTGGATCTATCCGTTTTTGACTTAACCTAGTTTGACTACCAATAATGTTATATAAATTAAATAAAATAAAATGTGTTTTTAAATGTATGCGGCGTTTTTATTACTTACTTAGAAAATTTAAAGTAAATATGTTTTCTGTGTTAATCAAAAGAAGAACTTATTAAGTAACAAAATAAAATTAAACGTTAACCAGGAATTTCTTGGTCTATTTGAACAAAAATGCTGGATAACATTTTGTTGCACGACTTAAAAAAAAATCGTCCTCCTCAAACATGTTTGCAAATACCTACACACAAAATGTATGGAGAGCACGCATTTTTTTATGAAGTCTTAACACAGTGCAATTCATTCGGGGTAGTAAATCAGATTTAACGAATATCACAGACCCTAAATTTAAACTTATTGCAGCTAAAAATAATATGAACAGGTTATCTGATGCCTGCGAGACGAATGCACACGTCATGACTTCGAAAAAAAAATCAGTTTCGTTCGGAAATTGTAGAGCACGCAACCATCTCATGTCAAGTGAAACAGAGTAGGGTATTTATGCGTAGGATTTGATAACTGGGGGCTCTCACCAAGGCCAAGAAGCGCAGACGTTATATTCCGGGAGGTCACGACATTTTTGGTCACGATAAAGTAAATGGCTGAATCTGGGTTCACATGTTAGAGACCAACCTTCCGATGCTAAATAAGTCAGTCTGCCTGCGCCAAGTGGTTGCGTTATCTAGATTGGCTATATAAAATAGAAGTTGATTGTACCTGCTGATGAATATGCTGATGGTTTTGGAATATTGAGAAACAACAATAACCAGTCGGTTTTTCAATTAAATACTTAAATATACGTATAGTTATATCTGTAACCAAAATCGCCTGTAACTACGAAATGCAAACAAGGATTTGTTCAGTTTTGGTATTATTAAGTAAGTATGTACCTTTCATGCTGCATTATTTGCAGCCATTTACCTTTCATATATTTTTGTTGTAACGATAACTACTTTTTCAGGCGCATTATCTAGGTAACGCAACCGCTTGGCACAGTCGGACTGACACATTTAGTTTCAAAGGGTCGGTCTTTATCCTGTGAACCCAGTTTCAGTCATTTACATTATCGTTACCATTTTTGTCGCGACCTCCTAGTCAATTATAGTTTAGAGGTTAGCACGATCTTTTAGTTGCTACATGCATAGTAGGATTATTTATGTTTAGGATGATTTTGGTTTATTTAGTTTTATATTGGAACTGCCTGCGGTACCCACGGGCTGAATTATTTCCTGGATGAAAAGTAACCCGAAGAGCTGGTCCACGACATTGTATCCTCTACCATATTGAATCAAAACAGGTTGAGCCGAAACGGTAAGAATCAATTTTCTGATTAGCCCAGCCTTGCAGTGCAGTTTGAAAGTGCGATAAGAAATATCCAATAATTTTCGTTATTTTTGAAGTTTTTTTTAAAAGTATGTGCCGACAGAACCTCTTTGCACAGGCACTGATACCTTGAAATGGATGGAAATTACGTACAATTTCAATTGCCACTTTAATCATCTTTCCTTCAATGAGATAGTATGTACCAACCTAGGTGGGATCAAGCCTAGTAAATAAGGAAAAGGAACTAAATTTTTGCGTAGAATTCGAACAACGGTCAGCCTCAACATCTAAAATAGTCTAAAATGTCATACGTAGCTACTCGTACTATCCACATATAAATCGGGGGAGTAATTATTTAGTATGAGAACTTACGCAACTGGTACCTGGTACCCCTCTTGTAATTTAGAGTTAGGTACTTTTATGCAAGAGCATGCCATTCAATATATATTTATAATAATTTTACCACCATTGCTCACTCTTCTGGTCATGTTGCCTACATTTTATGAATATAATCAGGTTAGGCATAGATATAAACCGCGAATTGGGTAATTATTTCTCAGGTTATAAGCATTTTATCCCACCGGTCACGCCTCTGGTAATTTAGCGTAATGCTAAGTAGCCATAAAGTTGAGTTAAAATCAAGCCATAGGTACGTAGGTACGATCATCATAGAAATCGGAAAAGTGGTTCTCTAGGCTTACCACAAACCAAAATATGAGTTTTAATTTCCCTAATTCGAGGATTGATGAGTGGCCCATACAAATTGTTTATTTAATTTCACCCCAAATAAAAGTACATGAAATCGGTCGTAATTTTTTTTCTAATATTTTTTAAAAACATGTGCCCAAAAGAACCATCTCGAACTGGTACTATTGCATTGAAACGGATGAAAAACACGGCCAATGTGCCGTTTCGACCATCCTTTCTTTAATGAGATGGTATGTACCAACTCAGGTGGGATAAACCCGTACACAGGGAAGGGGAACAAAAACTGGTTTTATGTGGAATCCGAACTATATCCAGCCTCAACATCGAAAACGGTCCCACATCCGGAACCTAACCGCGCCCAGAGATTATATACGTAGATACAATCCGCATATAAATTGTGTAAGTGGTTCGCTAGATATAAGTATTTAATCACCCACTACTTTCCCACCTGGTAATTTAGCTGGTGTTATATAGCCTATAAATTATAATCAGTAGGATCAGGACGGGCATAAATACAAACCACATCTAAATCAGCTAATCGGTTTTCAAGTTATAAGCATTTAATCCCATTGGCAACCTTCCTGCAATTTAGCTTGATGCTAAGTAGGCAGTTTCAATGTTGCTGGAAAAATCAACTGGAAAAATCAGAAATCAAAATAAAAAATCAGCTGGAAAAAACGTCGTCGGTACAATTAGCATCGAAATCGAATAATTGGTTATCTCCTCTTGCCAAAAGCGTAAATATGAGTTTTCTAATCCCTAACTTCAGGTATTATTGGTTGCCCATATTCTTTTCATCCCTTATTTAACCACCTTCAAGCTTTAATTTTTTTATGTGGTTTTTGTATAAAACCGTAAAAAAAACAGTTTTATTTGTATAAATCAGGATTTATACTAATAAAAATTTCATCCTTGCCATTCAAATTCAAGCCTTTATGATCCATGATATTTTTTTATTGTAATTTTACTTAATTTACCAATCCATTAACATTACGATTACATTTTGCTTTGTAATTCGCTCATAAGAATTGAGCGAATCGAGAACAAATTCCTCTCGTTTTTAAAGTTTAGACCATTCATGTTTGGCCCAAACTTTCTCATTCCGTGCGCTGTTAGCAATCTCGTATCACATTACCCTAGGGAAGAGGATCTTCCAAATAATGTACAGTTTTATTCATAACTATTCTTTTATGAAACTATAAAATAGATGGCTGATTGATACCTTACCTTCCGTCGTAATATTAGCCCAACATACCACATTCCCGAAGGAAAAATAACACGCACAACTTTCATTGCCGCTGCCACCATCTTTCATCCAATGCCACGAATCTCAACGAGAACGCACAAAGCAAGAAGTTCGTACCCTAGGAATTGAAGCCTCGATTTTCTAGACAGAAAACCTTGAATCATTCAACTATGGATTCTCTTCGCCGAGAAAACAGCTAACCGCTCTAAAAGACGTTTTCTCGCCTGCTAGATTTCTGAGTCCTGAGGACAGGATTCAAATTGACACACAGAAATTAAGTCATTGAAAAATATTGCAGATATAAAAATTACCCAAATAAACAAATACTGTCCTCACAAATTTTTGGAACAAGGTTCTTACCGCCCGCACTACCGATAATAGCCGATGCCTTTCCAATCTGGTAGAGCCGTGTTCTATTATTAGCCCCTCCCATAGATACTCACATTCATACCTCAACAATAATTAAAGCACTGGACGGTAGCCGCGGCGGCGGCGGCGGAGGCGGTTGCGACTAGTAATACAATATAATACTTGATCATGTTTACAATGTAAGCTATCATGTTGCAGTATAGTGGTCTGATTGATCGATAGACTGCGTTTAATGTGATTAACAAGTAAATTATGTAAACTATTTGATAAAAAAACTGTAACCCGACTACGGTAAAAACACTAAAAGGTATGAGACAAGGTATTTGCTATTTGATATCATGGTTTTATTGATTTATCATATCAAAAAGCTCCTGCATACCTTCTTTCTTACCTTTTAGAATTTTCCCCCATAGTCGGGTTACGGTTTTTTTTAAGTTTTTTGACATTACAATTAATATTATCTATTAATTATATTAATATAACATAGGCCCCGCACCATAATAAAGAATCGATTGACACCTTATTTATCAAAATCGGATGAACGGTTTAGGCGCTACGGAGGAACATACATAAATACAAACATATATTAACGACTAAAATCATAATCCTTTTGGCTTCGCCATATTCGGGTAAGAACACGCGCGGGTCCACCCGCTTTTCATCCGACGAAAAACTATCCGAATTCTTTCACACTTAACGCCACCGCTCATGGTAAGTTGCAGGGAAAATCAAGCCATGCTTAGATCCAATCGCATTGTATAAGTAATTCGAATGTAGTAGTGCAGTAAATTCGAATTCAAGTGAACACGGATTTTATAAAAATTTTGCTCACCGATGTGATGTCATAATAATATTTTTATACTATAGCTAGTAATGCATTTTGTTTTTTTTTTTAAACAAATATATTTTTAATCATTGCCATATAAATCATGTGTTAATATAATTGTGTATTGAATCTTATATTTTAACTTAATTGATTATTACTTTCATGGATCCGCCGCAGCGAAGGCGGAGGCGCTCAAACACGCCAAGTATTCATCCCTGAAGGATCAGTTTGAGTTCCTTGCCTTCGCCGGCACACACGGCACGTGGAGTGACGACGCGTGGCAGTTCGCCAATAGATTGTGCAAGTTGCTCGTGGAGGCCACTGACGACCGGCGGGCTCCGTCTTTTTTCCGCCAGCGGGTGTCTCTCGTCATTCAGCGGGGGAACGCAGCATCCGTCATGGGGACAATGACAACGGGACCCATGATGGATGATTATTTTTACGTTTAGGTCAGTCAGTCAGTAATTTTTTTTTTCTATTTTGCAGTTTTATGTATATCTTATTTTAATTGTGTCAAATAATGTAATAAACAAATGTGAATTAAAAAGGTGGACAACTTTCATGGATTAAGGAATGTGATATATATGTATGTATAATCGACCGTGAAGCAAGGCACATTAATTAACGAAAAATCCCTGAAAAAGAACTACTTTAGGAATATACTGCAAGCCTGGACCCGAACCAGCAATACTTAAATATACATACACTAGCTGAGGTACCCGGCTCCGCTCGGGTCAATGTCGTTTTGGACTGATATCGGGCTGAAACCCAAAGGGCTGGCCCAAAAGGCTAGTTGAACTACTTTACTAACAGAAGATTAAACAATGTATCTAACAAAAAAAAAACTGGATCAAAATCCGTTGAGCCGATGTGGCATGATTGAATAAGAAAACATCCAAATACTGCCATTTATAAATTCAGTGGAAGAAATGTACTTGAATATATTGCAAAATATTGGGGCCAATTACTGAATTGTTTTTTAAAAGCATTTGCCGCCGCGCTGGGGCGATCCTGCACTGGCACTACTACACATATCCGTGGACGGAAAACATGGACATTTTTTACTGCCGGTTCAACCATCCATCATTCACAGTGCGATGGTACGTAACAACTCGAGCGGGATTCACCCTACAACCTAGGTAGTAAGAAAGGGGAGCTATTTTTTACGTGGAATCCGTACCACAACCAGCATTAACATCGAAAACGGCCACCCATCCAAACCCCGACCGCGCCCATAGGTCCTGTACGTAGATGCAATCAACATATTAATCGAGTGAGTAGTTCGTAAGTTATGAGCCTTTAATCGCAACAGTCACGCCTCTCGTGATCTAGAGTGATGTACTCTGCCAAATTTCACATGCAGGAGCAGTCCACTTATTGTTTTGTTATAAATATGTAACCCTCTCTTCTCACTCCTCTGGTAAGTTAGCGTGATGCCTATACGGCTAGACTCAGATACAAACCTCATCTAAATTGGGTAATTGGTTCTCATGTTATAAGCATTTCATACTACTGGTCCCCTCTCTGGTAATTTAGCGTGATGCTTAGTAGCCCTAAAATTGCGGAAATAAATCGAGCTATACGGAGGAGGTACAATTATCAGCTAAGTATCTGCTTGGCTCCCTGGACTCGATACAGCGTCGTGCCGTGCGTCTTGTCGACGATCCCAAGGTATCCCTAAATTTAGAGACCCTTCAACTCCGAAGGGATGTAGGTTCTCTCGATGTATTCTATCGTCTTTATCATGGAGAGTGCCCTTCGAGGGGTCACTCACTCAAGGAATCTGGTGTACAATCGTTTGGGAATCTCAAGAATCTTAGGTGGGAGTCCGAGGAATCTGGTGGGAGTCCGGAGAATCTCGGAAATCTTATGTAATCCCGAGTAATCCTAAAGAATCTGGAAATCCCAAGGAAATCATTGGGAATCCTATCAAATTCATGGAAATCTCGGGTAATCTTAGGCGGAGTCCGAGGAATCCGATGGGAGTCCGAGGAATCTGGAAATCTTATGTAATCCCGAGTAATCCTAAGGAATCTGAGAATACCAAGGAAATCATTGGGAATCCTTTCAAATTAATGGAAATCTCGAGTAATCCTGGGCGGGAGTCCGAGGAATAGGAAAATCTTGGGTAGTCTCGAGTACTCCCAGGGAGTGTAGGAATCCTAAGGGAATCATTGGCAATCCGATCAAAGTCTTTGTAATCTCAGATAATCTTGTCGGGGTCGGACTAAACCGGTTGTATGCTTAGTCCGGTGCAATTCTAGTACAGTACGTAAGTTTTGACAGGTTAGTTCTGAATAAGACTGTAAAGGTTTTTAAAATAAGAGTACCTTATCTCGAGTACGTGAAATATTTACTAGGTTTTTAAATATAGACTTTTATAACGGCCCAGGCAAAGAAATAATCAACTTTGACCTAATGATGGCTGAGATACTAAGGGATTTCGAAAGATCGGAGTACCTCATCGTGAAGTTGAGTGTGTCAAATATGTATTATGGCTTCAAAAATGGTATTGCATAATGCATCAGGCAAAAAAAAAACAGGGCTGACCTAATGATCGCTGAGATAATACGGGATCTAATCTAACAATGATAGCGCGGCCGTGGGCGCGGCCGCCAGTTTGCGAAGAAATCACGCACACGTGTGCGCACGAGTGTGCGCAGCGCGCACCCCGCGTGTGCCCGACGACACAATTCCAAAACATATTCAGCCGTATTCAGAGTAAACCTGTCAAAATTTAGTACGGGATAAGCACCGGATTAACCAAACAAAAACCGGTTTAGTCCGACCTTAATACGCGTACTAAGCGAATAGAAGGTTATCATGCGTATACTACTTTTTAGGGTTCCGTACCGAAAGGGTGAAAACGGAACCCTATTACTAAGCCTCAGCTGTCCGTCCGTCCGTCCGTCTGTCACAAAGCTGTTACTCATGAACCGTAATAAGTACGTAGCTGAAATTTTCACAGAGTGAGTATTTAATTTGCCGCTATAACAACAAATAAGTAAAATTTAAAGATAATAAAAAAATACAAATAATATGATTTTTGGTGTTAAATCATTTACGATGGTACGGAACCCTTTGTGTGCGAGTCCGACTCGCACTTGGCCGGTTTGTTTACTGTGTTTATTGTATGTATTTTGATTAAATAATTAGATGATTGTAGGTATGTTGTGAACCGAGCTCGGGGCGGACTAACTTTACTACGCGTATTAAGGTCGAAGTAAACCGGTTTTTGTATGGTTAGTCCGGTGCTAATCTCGTACCAAGTTTTTACAGGTTCACAGTGAATACGACTGCAAGGGATTTCGAAAAAGAAGAGTACCTACCTAATCGCGAAGTTTTCTACGTGAAATATTTGCTAAGGTTTCAAATATAGCCTTTTATAATGACCCAGGCAAAAAAAAAATCAACCCTGACCTAATGATGGCTGAGATTCTAAGAGATTTCGAAAGAGCGGAGTACCTCATCTTGAAATTTAGTATGTGAAATATGTACTGTGTCTTCAAAAATGGTATTGTATAATGCCTCAGGGAAAGAAAAAATCAGCGCTGATCTAAAGATCGCTGAGATAATATGGGATCTAATTTAACCGGATTCCGCCTGGGTAAATATGTCCAAAACGAATATCGCACGGCCACGGCGCGGGGGCTCCCCGCCCGCCGCGCCGTTGCCGTCTCCTGCGGGCGCCGCTCGCCCCCGCCGCCCGCGCCCGCGCTGTTGCCGCCTCGCGCGGACGCCGCGCCCGTGCCGACCCTCGCCGCCGGCCGCGCCGCCCGCCTGTCTGCGATGACGTCACGGACACGTGCTGCGCGCAACGCGCAATTATAAGTCTCTATGAATCGTTGGTGGTCACTAAGAATCTTTAGAAATCCCGAAATCATTGGAATGTACCAAAAATGTGTTGGTAGTCCTTAAAAATCCAGGTAATCTTTGGTAGTCTCTAGGAATCTTTGGTAGTCCTCAGAAATCTTACGAAATCCCAGTATATTTGAAATCTCCAAGAATCTTTGGTAGTCTTTGGAAATCTTTAGGAATCTCCAGGAATCTTTGGAAATCTTTAGGAATCTCTAAGAATCTTTGGTAGTCTTTGGAAATCTTTAGGAATCTCCAGGAATCTTTGGAAATCTTTAGGAATCTCTAAGAATCTTTGGTAGTCTTTGGAAATCTTTAGGAATCTAGAAATCCCAAGGAAATCTTGACTACTGGGAATCTGGTGTACACTTTTTGCTCGAGTGACTAACCCCTCGGTGCCCTTCGGAGCTGCACAACGCTGTCCCTCCGTCCCATTTCTACCACCGCACAACGCGGAACAGGCAGGGTATGCACCCATTCACTGTCGACATTCCCAAAATAAGAACCCACCGATCCTCTATATATTTTTTCTATAGGGTCGGTAATCTATGGAATCGACTCCATACCGATATATTTCCCCCAAAGTCCCCCGGGGTCGTTCAAACATGGGGTGAAGGAGCACCTGGCCGGCCGGCATGGTTTTCGTATCCCCCGTTGAAAGTTCAAAATACCGCGCTTGGCTTAGTACTAATCTAACAAACAAAAAATAAGAAACCGTTCAACTGAAACCGTAATATCTTAACAATACGCCTTTAAACAATCAACCTTAAAAGCCTAAACTAATGTGTGTAGCTAGGACACGGCTAATTGCTAAGTTAGCATACCGCGCGGGTTGGTAGAAACAATACAAACAATTTACGTAAAAAACCTCATACTAATCCGTGTACCACACGACCACGGAGCGATGATCTCTGCAACCGCGTCTATCGTTAGCAATCGCGGGAAGCCGACTGGCGAGGGGCGCGGGCAGCATTGCCGATCGCTTGAAGCAATCGGGGACTTTGGATTTCATCTTCTCCCGAAAGTTGTTCGGACGGCCGTCGACTGCACAAACTTTTATTTTGCTCATTCGAATTGAAAATTTCGTTCCTATTCCGGATTTTTACGGAATTCCGGGAATCCTAAGAACGTTTTTGGGCAATTGTGGTTATCGGCAACGCTGGTAGCCGCTTCGCGCGCTCGCGCGTGGTACCTTCGGCTCTTCTCGGCAATACTCGGTCCTCGTCGGGTGGCCACCGCCGCCGTCTCGGCCCTCGCCGCGCTATCATTTCGTTTTCGCTCCGCGCCCTGACTATTTTTCTTTTTGCACGGCTCCTAAGGGTCGTTACGTGATGTTCAATAGCTTAAAGCCTTCCTTAAGAATTAGGCTATCGAATGTAAAAATATGTTTTCAAACCTGACTGGTAGTTCCAGAGATTAGGGCGTTCAAACAAAAAAACAAACAAACTCTTCAGCTTTATTATATTAGTATAGAAGTATAGATATCACATTTCCGCCCGGGTCGGTATTATCGCATTCAATGAGAGATGGTCGAATCATGGCAGCAATCTCCATCAAGTGTAGACAAGCGTGTATAACTTTTTTCTCTATATTTGGAAATTTAAGTGTATTTGAGTATTGACTGGATTTTTATTTATTTAGATATTTTAACTCCGTGGAATTCTATAGATTTTGCATTGTTTTATTCTTATTTTAATATGTATCTTATCGACGTTTATTGTACTTACTGTCGTATCAAAGTGTACCAAAAATTAATTAAGGTGGCCCAACCCGGCGGGACTAACTCATTCGCGGGCACGGTACAAAACCGTGCTGTTGCGCTCTGGGACCTTCTCTGTTTCAAAGAAAAAGACAGGCTGCGTAATGAGGAATATGCAACATGTCCACAAAAAAGACAATGTGCATAGTGTTTGATTTGGTAAGATTTATGAAAATCTTAATTACAAAACGACTTATAGCTAAAATTAAACCACGACAGTTGTCGTCAAAAATCTAACAAAAACCAAATAGATTATAAATCTTCGTTAAATAATCTATGTCTGATGACTAATCTTTTCAAGATGTACTTACTTTATCAATGCGTAATCCACCTCCAAAGTTATTGTATAAAACGCTCGATATATTCGAACTTTCCGACCTTATAACATAGAAACCAAACAAAATTTTACAATGCCAATGGTCATCAGACATCTAGTTCAATCAAATAAAGCTATTTTGAGCAACATTTGGAATGTCTGACAAGAAATATGGCCGTGATCTTCTTTCCCCGTTTGTATGGGGAGTTGAGCGGGATGGTTGCGGATTAAAAAAAATATATACCGCCCCTTTTGCTTTGAATATGAATGGAACATGCCGGTTTTACTATGGTGTCATTTTATTGGTTCATGAGGATATTCCCGCCTTTGATTTGATTGTTTGGGATATTGCCGTATTTGCTTTGAGCTGTAATATCCGTAATATCTGTATAGCCGTTTTCTATCGGGAACACACGTACCGAATAATTATATATGTAAATATGTCCAGAACATCCAATTCTTGAATTTACATCAATAATTTACTGTGGATTAATATGTACACATATATTTTTCATCTAAGTACACAAACTGCATTCTTGGTTGTGCAATAGCATAATAGTGTCAACGGTTGCATCTCTTATCTGAAGCGCTGAGGCATGGCCTGAGTGGTTATCAAATGGCACACGACTGCTAGTCATTATTTATAATCTTAAACCATAACTACATTTGCTAAAGTTAAGAAGATCGCTCTCCGAAGTTAAGCAACGCTGGGTCCGGTCTGGTCTTGGATGGGTGACCATTCGACCGTTGTGAGAGGCTGGCCGTGGTTCGGATTCCACGTTAAGCTGTAGGTCCCCTTCCTTACTTACTAGGTGGTAGGGGTTATCCCGCCCGAGTTGGTACCATCGCATTGGATGAACGATGGTCGACCTAATGATCGCTGAGATAATACGGGATCTAATCTAACAATGATAGCGCGGCCGTGGGCGCGGCCGCCAGTTTGCGAAGAAATCACGCACACGTGTGCGCACGAGTGTGCGCAGCGCGCACCCCGCGTGTGCCCGACGACACAATTCCAAAACATATTCAGCCGTATTCAGAGTAAACCTGTCAAAATTTAGTACGGGATAAGCACCGGATTAACCAAACAAAAACCGGTTTAGTCCGACCTTAATACGCGTACTAAGCGAATAGAAGGTTATCATGCGTATACTACTTTTTAGGGTTCCGTACCGAAAGGGTGAAAACGGAACCCTATTACTAAGCCTCAGCTGTCCGTCCGTCCGTCCGTCTGTCACAAAGCTGTTACTCATGAACCGTAATAAGTACGTAGCTGAAATTTTCACAGAGTGAGTATTTAATTTGCCGCTATAACAACAAATAAGTAAAATTTAAAGATAATAAAAAAATACAAATAATATGATTTTTGGTGTTAAATCATTTACGATGGTACGGAACCCTTTGTGTGCGAGTCCGACTCGCACTTGGCCGGTTTGTTTACTGTGTTTATTGTATGTATTTTGATTAAATAATTAGATGATTGTAGGTATGTTGTGAACCGAGCTCGGGGCGGACTAACTTTACTACGCGTATTAAGGTCGAAGTAAACCGGTTTTTGTATGGTTAGTCCGGTGCTAATCTCGTACCAAGTTTTTACAGGTTCACAGTGAATACGACTGCAAGGGATTTCGAAAAAGAAGAGTACCTACCTAATCGCGAAGTTTTCTACGTGAAATATTTGCTAAGGTTTCAAATATAGCCTTTTATAATGACCCAGGCAAAAAAAAAATCAACCCTGACCTAATGATGGCTGAGATTCTAAGAGATTTCGAAAGAGCGGAGTACCTCATCTTGAAATTTAGTATGTGAAATATGTACTGTGTCTTCAAAAATGGTATTGTATAATGCCTCAGGGAAAGAAAAAATCAGCGCTGATCTAAAGATCGCTGAGATAATATGGGATCTAATTTAACCGGATTCCGCCTGGGTAAATATGTCCAAAACGAATATCGCACGGCCACGGCGCGGGGGCTCCCCGCCCGCCGCGCCGTTGCCGTCTCCTGCGGGCGCCGCTCGCCCCCGCCGCCCGCGCCCGCGCTGTTGCCGCCTCGCGCGGACGCCGCGCCCGTGCCGACCCTCGCCGCCGGCCGCGCCGCCCGCCTGTCTGCGATGACGTCACGGACACGTGCTGCGCGCAACGCGCAATTATAAGTCTCTATGAATCGTTGGTGGTCACTAAGAATCTTTAGAAATCCCGAAATCATTGGAATGTACCAAAAATGTGTTGGTAGTCCTTAAAAATCCAGGTAATCTTTGGTAGTCTCTAGGAATCTTTGGTAGTCCTCAGAAATCTTACGAAATCCCAGTATATTTGAAATCTCCAAGAATCTTTGGTAGTCTTTGGAAATCTTTAGGAATCTCCAGGAATCTTTGGAAATCTTTAGGAATCTCTAAGAATCTTTGGTAGTCTTTGGAAATCTTTAGGAATCTCCAGGAATCTTTGGAAATCTTTAGGAATCTCTAAGAATCTTTGGTAGTCTTTGGAAATCTTTAGGAATCTAGAAATCCCAAGGAAATCTTGACTACTGGGAATCTGGTGTACACTTTTTGCTCGAGTGACTAACCCCTCGGTGCCCTTCGGAGCTGCACAACGCTGTCCCTCCGTCCCATTTCTACCACCGCACAACGCGGAACAGGCAGGGTATGCACCCATTCACTGTCGACATTCCCAAAATAAGAACCCACCGATCCTCTATATATTTTTTCTATAGGGTCGGTAATCTATGGAATCGACTCCATACCGATATATTTCCCCCAAAGTCCCCCGGGGTCGTTCAAACATGGGGTGAAGGAGCACCTGGCCGGCCGGCATGGTTTTCGTATCCCCCGTTGAAAGTTCAAAATACCGCGCTTGGCTTAGTACTAATCTAACAAACAAAAAATAAGAAACCGTTCAACTGAAACCGTAATATCTTAACAATACGCCTTTAAACAATCAACCTTAAAAGCCTAAACTAATGTGTGTAGCTAGGACACGGCTAATTGCTAAGTTAGCATACCGCGCGGGTTGGTAGAAACAATACAAACAATTTACGTAAAAAACCTCATACTAATCCGTGTACCACACGACCACGGAGCGATGATCTCTGCAACCGCGTCTATCGTTAGCAATCGCGGGAAGCCGACTGGCGAGGGGCGCGGGCAGCATTGCCGATCGCTTGAAGCAATCGGGGACTTTGGATTTCATCTTCTCCCGAAAGTTGTTCGGACGGCCGTCGACTGCACAAACTTTTATTTTGCTCATTCGAATTGAAAATTTCGTTCCTATTCCGGATTTTTACGGAATTCCGGGAATCCTAAGAACGTTTTTGGGCAATTGTGGTTATCGGCAACGCTGGTAGCCGCTTCGCGCGCTCGCGCGTGGTACCTTCGGCTCTTCTCGGCAATACTCGGTCCTCGTCGGGTGGCCACCGCCGCCGTCTCGGCCCTCGCCGCGCTATCATTTCGTTTTCGCTCCGCGCCCTGACTATTTTTCTTTTTGCACGGCTCCTAAGGGTCGTTACGTGATGTTCAATAGCTTAAAGCCTTCCTTAAGAATTAGGCTATCGAATGTAAAAATATGTTTTCAAACCTGACTGGTAGTTCCAGAGATTAGGGCGTTCAAACAAAAAAACAAACAAACTCTTCAGCTTTATTATATTAGTATAGAAGTATAGATATCACATTTCCGCCCGGGTCGGTATTATCGCATTCAATGAGAGATGGTCGAATCATGGCAGCAATCTCCATCAAGTGTAGACAAGCGTGTATAACTTTTTTCTCTATATTTGGAAATTTAAGTGTATTTGAGTATTGACTGGATTTTTATTTATTTAGATATTTTAACTCCGTGGAATTCTATAGATTTTGCATTGTTTTATTCTTATTTTAATATGTATCTTATCGACGTTTATTGTACTTACTGTCGTATCAAAGTGTACCAAAAATTAATTAAGGTGGCCCAACCCGGCGGGACTAACTCATTCGCGGGCACGGTACAAAACCGTGCTGTTGCGCTCTGGGACCTTCTCTGTTTCAAAGAAAAAGACAGGCTGCGTAATGAGGAATATGCAACATGTCCACAAAAAAGACAATGTGCATAGTGTTTGATTTGGTAAGATTTATGAAAATCTTAATTACAAAACGACTTATAGCTAAAATTAAACCACGACAGTTGTCGTCAAAAATCTAACAAAAACCAAATAGATTATAAATCTTCGTTAAATAATCTATGTCTGATGACTAATCTTTTCAAGATGTACTTACTTTATCAATGCGTAATCCACCTCCAAAGTTATTGTATAAAACGCTCGATATATTCGAACTTTCCGACCTTATAACATAGAAACCAAACAAAATTTTACAATGCCAATGGTCATCAGACATCTAGTTCAATCAAATAAAGCTATTTTGAGCAACATTTGGAATGTCTGACAAGAAATATGGCCGTGATCTTCTTTCCCCGTTTGTATGGGGAGTTGAGCGGGATGGTTGCGGATTAAAAAAAATATATACCGCCCCTTTTGCTTTGAATATGAATGGAACATGCCGGTTTTACTATGGTGTCATTTTATTGGTTCATGAGGATATTCCCGCCTTTGATTTGATTGTTTGGGATATTGCCGTATTTGCTTTGAGCTGTAATATCCGTAATATCTGTATAGCCGTTTTCTATCGGGAACACACGTACCGAATAATTATATATGTAAATATGTCCAGAACATCCAATTCTTGAATTTACATCAATAATTTACTGTGGATTAATATGTACACATATATTTTTCATCTAAGTACACAAACTGCATTCTTGGTTGTGCAATAGCATAATAGTGTCAACGGTTGCATCTCTTATCTGAAGCGCTGAGGCATGGCCTGAGTGGTTATCAAATGGCACACGACTGCTAGTCATTATTTATAATCTTAAACCATAACTACATTTGCTAAAGTTAAGAAGATCGCTCTCCGAAGTTAAGCAACGCTGGGTCCGGTCTGGTCTTGGATGGGTGACCATTCGACCGTTGTGAGAGGCTGGCCGTGGTTCGGATTCCACGTTAAGCTGTAGGTCCCCTTCCTTACTTACTAGGTGGTAGGGGTTATCCCGCCCGAGTTGGTACCATCGCATTGGATGAACGATGGTCGAAGCGGCAATGAAAATTGTCCGTGTTTTCCATCCAGTTCAATGTAGCCGTGCAATATAAGGAAGGTCCTGGCATGGCACCTAGTTCCCATGTGGTGTGTTGGGCTAATACCATGACAGAACTTGTGGTATTAGCCATCCATGTCCAGTCACAAAAAAAAAATACATTCGTAGTACCATCACCACCGTCCGTCCGTCCGTCCGTCTGTCACAGGGTATGTATTCATTTTGCTGCAGGTAAAAAATAAAAATAATAAAAATTAAAGGGGGCCATACAAAAAACGTGATTTTTTGTGTTAAATCTTGTAGGATGGTGCGGAACCCTTCGTGTGAGAGTCCGACTCGCACTTGGCCGGCGTCAGGTAGTATCCATGTAACCGTAGCAGTAGCCGAGGGTCCAAACCATAGTTTAGGACTCTGATACCATCGCAATGGATGAATAAATGGTCAAAGCGGCAATGAAAAATTGTCCGAGCTTTCCATCCAGCAGTGCTGATAGAGATAATTCTGGCATGGCATCAAAGTTTGGTCTCTTCCTCCTTGAAAGCGTACATATGTATTTACTTGCTGCTACACGCAATATCATCTTCGTTCAAAAGCGAATATAATCTGAAAGTCTTCCGTAATGTTGAAGATTCTAAACTCACCTATCGGCTGGAGTATCTAAGCCACAGACAGTTTATTGGGTCACTCAGCCTGTTTTAAAGACACCATGAACGCTGCTTTGCATCCCTTGTTTCAGCTCTCAGTAGATAATCGGAGCACCCTTTTGTATTAAACTGCACGACCAAGGAATGAAACTCTCTGCCGGCGATTGATTTTCCTCATACCTTCAAACTGGGAGTCTTCAAACTGTATTTAAATAAGCTCGATATCTCTACAATAGTCCGCAAATGGGCTGGCATGCTGCCTCGCTATACGTGGTTTCGCTAGGTTCGGTATATTTAGCTGAACCGAGCACCTTTGGTTTTTTTAATGAAACTAGACATGGATTGCTCCTACCACAGCTATTGTTAAGATATTAACCCACCACACCACATATAAACTAGATGCCTTCCATATATTTCTCAGCAGCTCGTAGGTTTGTCACATCGGTAGACAGACAGACACAACACTACCTTGTCTTGAGATACTTCCAGCATGCCAGAACTATTCCATCCTGATCGTGCCATTCACCACTATCATCCATGGTTAACAGATGATGGCATAAGCGTTGTTTGAGCGAGAGGACGCAGCGCTATCCGAGTTTTAACTCGCAAGTATTCAGCTGTGGTTCCTCTCTCGGAAAGAGGTTATTTTACTTTTTTTTTAATTACACATATGATAACCCACCTATTGTCATGACATAGCCCATCACGCCGCACATTCTCGGACTACCTAGATGCAATTTTCCTCATGTTATGCGCGAGAAATGGCGTACCATGTCCTCACCTTCAGACGCTTGGTGCATTCCACAGTTTTTCAATCATCATCCTATTTATATTTGGTTATTTTAGGATGAATGCCGAATTTTCAAGACATCTCCTTTATTTCGACATGGGCAACATGACAAAAGTGCGTTGCCGCTTAGACCATATTTTACCATAAATGACATGCCATCTGTCACATGCATCTCCTCGGAGTAGGGAAGGAGACCGTTTACTCCTGTTATTATATTTCTAAACATTATCCCTTTGATGGTATAGGTTCTCACACAGCAATAGGTTATGCAATGTGAGGAGACGACACATACCGTATGCAAGTTAATTGTGGCAAATTTTGACGGACAAGCAATGACTGACAACTGCAAGCAAAGCATATTTTGATGCGCCTATGATGCAGGAGATATTACCATGGTCAAAACCGGAAATCTCCAGAAGCTCTGAGCGAGGCGGTCCCGCTTTCAGCCTATGCACTTTTTTGGAACGCGAAAACTCACTTGTACACAGTGTAGGACAGAATGTAGGTATTCAATGTTCGATTTAAAAAAAGTTATATTCAGATATACTAGATATAAGAGCCACCGTTACTGAAACGAGACTTTTTGTATTTATATGTAGGTATCCCTGCAAATAACCCCAGAAAATTAAAAATGATAGAAAATTAAAAAAAAACTGATATTTCTGAGCTCCCAACAAAATCTAGGTTTGGCTACTGCTACGAGTATCTACAATTTTTAACCACTTTTTGCTGCGTTACTCAAAGACTTTTTGACACTTTTTTGCAATATTTTCTTACAATATCAGACAAAAATGCCACTCCACTCTGAAAGCTATTCACAAATGCCCACTGGGATCATTGACAAAGTACTTATCTGCCAAGAGGATACATTACACTCCCCCAGCGGATCTATCATCTCCAGAGTCCTAGAGCTTAGACTATAATTTATCTTACGTTGTTAGAAATAATCCTCGCACTGAAAATTATATTGTCAAGCTATTGCTAAAATATTTTAGTGGACAAATTATTTGTGTGTTATTAACACGTCGGTAATCATCGTTGTTTTATTTTACTTACATGGCATTTTCTACGTTTAAGAATATGTTTAAGAATAGAGGAAAACCACCGGAAAATGAACGGCTCGAAAATACTTTTAGAATGTTGTATTTTACTGCCTCTCTCTAATGTATCAATTTCATTATTGCTCTCATCTAACGTCTACTGAACCAGATGAGTTTAAAAAAAAAACGCGAAGTCACTGATTAAAGTTACCAGCAATCTAGTAAATTGGCTTTTCAAATAACTTTTCGTCTAACTTGGCTAACTTTTTATTATTTCCAATCCATGTATTAATTTTAGTATATTCTGATTTCTGTGATTAATAGGGAGCATCGATTTTGGTGATCATAGTTCTGCCCTCCTTATTCAAAAGGCGGTTACTACATATGTGCCTTATATGTAGTTACCGCGTTTTGAATAAGGAGGGCAGAGTTAAAATCTCGGCTGATTACACATTAATTCTGCCTAAAGAATGAAGATCATGAATAAATAAGACAACACAGGTAATCTGTTTATGTGCAGCTGCCCTCTTTTGTCCCACGCCGCCATCTCCCTCCACTCTATGTGGATCGGGTGGCGCGAGCACAGCGTACTCTCCTACTTTCTAGTTTCGTGGAGTATTTCGTGGTACTTGCTATCCCTCTACAAGAAACATCTGCCTTGTTTTTTTATTTGCGTGTTGCAAATATATTACATTAGACTATTTTTACTTAAAAAACCTGTAGGTTTTTTTATATTGTACTTTTTAATGTTTTCAGAAATGATGAAATTCTGAAATTCCGTAATCAGGAATCGTGATTCTACAAACCACTTTAATTGCGGTTTTCAAAGCGTTGCTCCGGAATCTTTTCGTCAAGAAAATCGCTTTGAAAACCGCTATAAAAGCGGTTTTATATACTCAGAATTTCTGATTCCTGATTATGGAATTCCAGGAATAGGCCTGCTGAACTGTAGGTGCATGTAGGTTATTTTGAATTTTGTAGGGAATTATTATTATTTGGTTTATAACACTAGCAGCTATAAGCTGATGCGTGCATATCAGGTTTTAGAACTACTGAGTGCACTTGTTTTTTTTGTTTTGTTTTTTGTTTCATGTTTATTTATTTATGGTCTATTTCCATATTTATATTTGTCTAGTAAATTGTTGAACCCATGAACTGTTTTGGCACTTATGACTTCCTGTGGTAGTTGATTCCAGGAGTGTACAACTCTATTGCAAAGAAAATGTTTTCTGGGGTTTGTGCTTGAGGAAGAGTGGTTCAGCTTTAGGCTATGTCCTCTAAGGTAAGTCAATGTGTTTATTGCAAACATTTCGTTGAGTTTGGAGGTACTGTAGTAATTATTGAGGATCTTATAGACTTCGATGAGGTCTCCACGCTGCCTTCGCTCATGAAGAGGTGTGAGCTTTAGTGCCCTTAGCCGTTGCTCATATACCTGATGCTTTAGATGCACAATCATTTTTGTAGCCCTCCTCTGGACTCGTTCTAAAATATCGATGTCTTTTTGTAGGTATGGGCACCAGATCTGAAAGGCATATTCTAAAATAGGGCGGACATATGTTTTGTAAAGTTTTAAAAATAGTTCAGTGGTTATGTAAGAGAAAGCTTTTCTTATCATGTAGAGCAAAGAGTTAGCCCGCTTGACAACTTCCATTATGTGTGTTTCCTATTTTAAATTATTTGCTATCGTAACACCAAGGTCGCGCTGAGATGTGACTTCTTCCACAATATTGCCATTAATGAAGTATTGTAGGTGTGGGTTTTTGGGTCCGATGTGCAGCACTGTACATTTACTGGCATTTAGTGACAGTAACCACTCTCTTGTCCACTCAATGATGTCGTCCAAAGTACACTGTATTTGATTTTGAGCTATTATTGGGTTTGCAAAGAACTTAGTGTCATCAGCATAGAGCGAGAAATTAAGTTTAATTATCGCTCTTAAACTATCGCTAATAACATTTTTTTTATTTATTTTTATATGTTTGTCGTAGACGCTTGATCCGTGGACAATACCATCAGCCACGTATCCAGACTTTTGGTTTGGGGGGGGACAAACATTGAAATAAACATGTGACCTGTGTAAAAATCGCTGTAATTACTGTTCTATATTTTTTAATAACTTAAAAAAGTACCGTCCGTAGTTTAGTCACACACTTATAAGTATTTTCTCTACTTATATAAAAGGGAACGTCTGTCCACATGCGAGAGGTAATCTCCGTAACCACAAAACTGATCAAGATGCGATTCAGAACAAATTGAAAGAGAACATCGCGAGGAACGCTTTAGGGTACATACCATCACGCTAAATATCCTAAGGGCTGAGCAATATCAATGAAATTACTCTCAAACAAAATTAATACCAGCCCGTGGCGTATGGTGGCGTTACTTGCGGCATCATTTTGCCCGCTTGGAGAGATATATCTAAAATAGAAAGGATTCACTATGTTCGCACTGATTGTCACAAAGCGGATGGCGCAGGGCGGAATACCTGCTCTTCTATACGTGTTTTGTTCGGGAGGGTATAGGTTCGAATCCTGATAGCCTCAATTTTTTTTCCGTATTTTACATTTTATTGTTTTTGGGGCTTCGCATATAATTATAGCATGGATTAGACTTAATAGATATATAAATATCTCTGCTTATATAAAAGAGAACATCTGTCCATATGTTCGAGGTAATGTAAGGAGTCGATCTTGGCTCTCACTATCAAATCAAATAAAAAATAATTTATTCTTCATATACACAGTGAGATTTATAACATAAAAGTAGCACAATGAGTTAGTAAGTAGTTATGAAGAAAAGGGGCCATCTCAGCATAAGTTGCATTTCACTCAGTGAGCAGCAACGCTGATTTACGTCTGGTCCCTAAATCAATAAAATAAAAAACAAATCCTTATAATTATAATATCGAAACATATTCAAAAAAGAGAGGAAAAAAACAAATAACACAAAAAAAAGAGAAAACCAAATATCAAAAAGTATTACACACACATCCGTTTAAAACATAAATCACATCTCTTTATATTTATATAAAAGGGAACGTCTGTCCACATGTGAAAGGTAATCTTCGTAACCACGGAACAGATCAAGATGCTGTTTATACCAAATTATCGTTGGGCTCACTCTAGGATACATACCATCACGCTAAATATCCTAAGGGCAGAGCAATATCAAAGAAATTACTCTCAAACAAAATTAATACCATCCCGTGGCGCATGACGGCGCTACGTGCGGGGTCATTTTGCCCGCTCATTAAATATCTCTAAAATAGAAACGATTAACAATTTTCGCGTTAAACGTAAAAATCCGGTTGGCGTAGCGCGCATAACCGACCGGTTCGAATATTTTTGTTCGAGGGAGGGTTCCGGTTTGAATCCTGAAATCTCGATTTGTTTTTCTGGTTTTTTTTATCTCGCATATAATTATAGCATGGATTTGACATAAAAGATCTAAAATTTTTTTCTGGTTTTTTTTTGTTATAGTTTAATGGCAAAACCATTTTCGTAAGGAACAATTTTAAGTCATGGTAGTCAGTGCTAGAAATTTTGTTTCCGAGTACGGCTGAGTTAATCAATGTTCAAACACGTCACTTTTTGCGAACCGCATGGAGTTCCTTCAATACTGTCCATGCAAAGTGACGTGTTTAATCATACGCTGACGTTGATTTTGATATGCAATTCCTTTCGAAACTTTGGGCAAAGACATTCTTATGACATTCATTATCTCTACCCGGATAGAGGCGTTTATTTAGTTCATTAGTATTAGCGATTAGAAGTTGTACACCGTTATATCATAGATGGTTATTTTATTGAAAATTCTAACAAGACCGAAATTCTGCAAATATGCAGACGTGCAACGTGTTTAAGTTGACGATGATTTAGATTCTTTGCCCTTTCGTGCACTCGGCCCTATGCGTTATAATATAAAATTATTTAATTACTTTATCGATATTGTTTAGCTAAGTGGGCAGTTCCGAAAACTTATAGTGTGCCCTATGTATTATAAATGGAAATGTTATAATATTTCTTATTTCATTAAGCATATAGCTAAAATCGGCTCCATCCGTTGTGATGAAAGTAGCAGATAAATTACATCGTTATTGACAAGCCTTTTCGACTAGCCATTTGGGCTACTTCAATAATTCAGCTCGACATCAGTCTAAAACGACATGAACACGAGCGGAGCCGGGTAACGAAGCTAGTATATTTATATATAATTATTTTACATAAACATTATAATTTTTTTTTGTCACGTTTACGTTTTTTTTTTAGGCAGATTTCACGGGGGGGATAAATCCCAACTACCCCCCCCCCCCCCCCTGGATACGTGCCTGATACCATAAATAAAACAAAGTGACGTTAAACAGGGTGTATAATAGAAGCAACTACCATTATGTTGTCATCGTTAATACCAGAAGAGCCCTGATAAAAAAAGTTTTTTCTATTGTGAGATATTTTTTGAATTGAATTACTTTTTCTAGTATTTTTTAGAATCTCGTCACTGCTTTCTTCCTTTCCACTATAATGCGATGGTACCGACCTGGGCAGAATTAATCCGCGTACCAAAGCGATCACCGATCTAGAACTCGAACGCTCCCAGTGTTGCTTCGCCTAGGTTTACTGTTTGTACTGACCTCAAGAATCGTCTAAAGAAGTGACTACAGTGACTTTGTAACAGCCTGTTAGTGTAACTCATTAATTTCATTGAAATAATATCGTTGTAACATGGGGCGCTCTCCGGCTATAACTAAATGAATAGTTTCATTATTTGCGATTCGTTTATATAAATAGCCTCTAAGGTCTCCGATATATATCTAAAGGTGCCAATACATGGGCATTGTTTGAGGCAATTAATTGCTGGGCAACTGTTGCCATACATAGTGGACCAATTAGATGGAGCAATATAGAGCAACCCCAACCCATTTTCGCCAACTATCCTATCGCTATGGAGCGACATTGCTCCACATTGCTCCATACTTTTTGGTTCGCCGGTGAGTTGTTTATGCGGGTAATCAATTGCTCCATGAATGGTTCCATACTTGTCCATAAACCATGTTGCAGGAGATTGCTGGATGTTGTTGTGACGACGAAATCGACAGAGACTGCTGCAAGACCTTAAACAAAGATGAAATGTCCGGATGCATCGTTCTTTTACGTTCAACATGCATTCAACGGAACCCTATTACTAAGCCTCCATTGTCCGTCCGTGCGTCCGTGCGTCAGTCACAGGGCTGTATCTCATGAACCGTAAAAGGTAGGCAGCTAAAATGTTCACAGAGTGTGTATTTATTTTGCCGCTATAAGGAAAAATGAAAAAAAATAAAAATTAAGCAGTGCCCCATACAAAAAAGGTGATGTCTTTTGTTAAATCTTGAACGATAGTACGGAAATCTTCGTGTGCGAATCCGACTCGCACTTGGCCGGTTTATCATTCTACACGGCAGTGTGATTTATTCTTTCTTCCTTTTTAAGTTTCTATTGCTGCAATGAATTTTAATCCATTTCAATGCAGCCGTATGCTCATAAAGGGAAGGTCCTGGCATGGCACCTAATTCCTTCAGGATTTCAATGTGTTGGGCTAATATCATGACTTTGGGTGTGGCAATAGATAGTTAGTTAATAGGTGGATAACCAGAAACCCTAGTTTTTTCTTCAAAGCTAGTATTTTCATCTAATATCTGCTCAAAGACGCTTAAGCACTTGACACACTCATGCAGTACTTATAAAATTCAGGCAGTGAATACGAGTATTAGATTGTAAAGTGGGTGACCCAATAGCCAATGAACAGTCCAGCTCTACCGCGGTATTCTGGTGCTCTCAGCTGCTCTCGATGTCTATATGAAGAATAGTTACCGTTCGCGATTCCAATAAAAATGTAGTTTTAAAATAATTTGACGTGTAAATTTATAGTTTTGTCAATCAATCGAAATGTACGTCTCCATATAGTTGTTTTTTCGCACGGTTATTTCAGATTTACACATTGATGTAACTGAACATGGATGGATAATACCTACTGTCATGACATACGCCGAAAACACCAAATAGAAACAGGTGCCATTCCAGGACCTTGCTTGCGCAACATCGTTCACGGGCAAATAACATCCTAACGCTTTCTAATTGTTTCTTGTTCTACCATTGTGAATTCTCCTGCCTCCGATCCTGTCCTTCCCACGACTCCTCGCACGTCCAGAACCGCTCCTAACATCCGATCGTCATACTTAGATTTGAGAAACGCCTGCAGGATACACGAGGGAGCGGACGGTGGTTGAAGACAAGATATTTTAACCGACTTAAAAAAAAATGGAGGAGGTTCTCAATTCGTCGGAATATTTTTTATATTAAATTTCCCTAGATGTTTAAAGTGATAATCAAACGAACTTACCTGTAAGTGAAGTTCGATTGAAATTATATGATCTTTCTATGGTCTCTGTAATTTCCCTAGATTGTTATTGATGGTTGTTTATGTGATTGACACCATCGATTTCTAAATATGTGGCACTTCGTAAAACCGATGCATAGTACGTTTGGTTACGGAACTTGTAATGTTTTTTAGGGTTCCATCAATGCAAAAGACAAAACATTGTAAAACTATTTTTAAATTTGGACTTGCAAAGAACTATTTATTTAAAGAAAAAATTATAAATAAGATTTATAAATTTGGACTTACAAAGAACATACATATATTAAGACAACACCTTAATAAATAATGTTATTATTTACCACTGCAAATAAAGATTTTTTTAAATATACGTGTTATTTTATGAAACTGCCAGATTGCGTTCGGTAAACAAATGTTTTTTTTTGTGATGGCGCTGTCAGGAGAAAACTTTGTTCTCTTTTATCGAAATGCAGTGTCGCAGGGCATAGTATGTATCGGGTGTACCAGCATATCCTAGACCATCATCCTTCTGCGATGAGATGGGAGCTGGTTGTTATCATTTCAATGTCGACTTCAGTAGTTGGTTGTTAGATCTCTGCGTATAAGTTCACCTAGTAAACAGGATGGAATTGAATACGTGCATCCTGTTTACTAGGTGAGCTAAATATTCAGAGCATAAACAACCTTAAGGACATTGGTATTTTATTTGCACAATACAGTTATTTTTTTTTCTGTTACTGGACATGGGTGGCTAATTCCACACCGACTGTCATCCCGTAGATATACGAGCCATGGCAGGATGAGCACTGCTGCATTGAACTGGAAGGAATACAAGGACAATATTTCAATGCGTTTTGACCATCTTTTCATCTAATGCCATTGTATGTATGTAATGTAGCCGAGCAATGAGGAAGGTTCTGGCATGGCACCTAGTTCCCATATGGTGTGTTAGGCTTATACCATGACAGTTGGTATTAGCTATCCATGTCAGTTATAAAAAAAAAAACGAAATTTCATGGAGTAAGAGAAATATTGCAATGGTCGACCAAGCGGATTTTACGGAAAATCTTCTAAGGCTTCTGCTCAACAGACGGGCGAATATGATCCACTTTCATTTCCGTTTCGCATGAAGAAATGGCTGTGTAAATATTGTGTCATATCAATCTAACTAGAATAATTAGAAAGGCACAATACTAGGGTGACTCGTGGATGGTTTTACACGCGAGTACCTGTCATTCCTGTCATTCCACAAGTAAGAAGTGTGGTAATTTAGTTCGCCAGTGTGTCCAATAACAATCATGTAACATGAGTAACTGCAACAGTCATGCCGAAGAAATGTAAAAGTTATAGGTTTAAAATAAAACAATATTATCTACTCAATTATTTTTATATTTTATCACTTTTTAAAAACTAAACGAACAACCAGTTCAAGAGGATCACATAGTCGGTGTTTCGTGAAAGATGCGAGAAAAACTTTAACCCTTGCAGGAGTGACTGTGAGAAACACATTTCATAACATACATTTGTAAAACCATTCCTATTTCAAATACAGCGAAAGGGTTGACAGTAACTCTACTTACTAGCAATATGTTTTTACACTTCGCGCCCTCTAATACACTGAATGTTTCAATTTGAAAAGATGGCTATTGAAGATAGATCAGAAAAACTGTCAGGTAGTGATACTTAAATTTTGCGGATACACAGTGTTAGGATTAACACTATGTATCCGTAAAATGAAAGTATTATGTCGAACAACAGTGAAACAGTTGGCTTTTAATCAAAAACAGGTTCTAGAGCAAATATTTCTACTTATATTTTTAAATGTCTTCAACATCGGTAAAATCATAATATTCATTAAATACCTACTGATTGAAAAATAATACTCTTTTAAGACATGCCCGTAGTGAAAACTATAAAAAAATACCCGGCCATAAAATGTGAGTAACTTTTTTTTGAACTTTCCAAGTACATACATTTTGTAAATTCTTTTACCAAATTCTCATACATGCTTCACATATATTTTCGTAACATTTAAAATGAAACATTTTAAATTGCCAACTTAAATAAAATAGAAACATAGATGGACAAAAATTCTGTACCTCGTGGCCTAAAAGTATGATTCTGTATTACATCTATTATAATAGGAAACAAATGATTACACATTTTTCTTTGTTTAACCCTTTCCCCGCCAGGAACGTATATATCCGTCAGAGCAAGGCATTCTGCAGGCGCCATCGTCGGATATATCCGACAGAAAACTACTCCACTTCAAACATTAATAAAACTTTACTGATTACGAAATAATGTGTTTTATTTACATAATTGCACAGTACATACTAGCGTTCATTAGATTTCTACTGTTTCAACAGTGGAAACACACTATTTGCAACAAAACAAACAACAATTCAAGACTGCATATTATCGAAATAATTTTAGTGTGGCGTATTGAGAAGGATTATGCCAAAAAACCTTGGTGGTGAAAGGGTTAATCTGAATAATTATGTATGATAGATTGAAATCGATCTCACAGTGGTACACAACCAAAGAAGTTTGACATATACATTCATGGATAAATCGAAACATCTATCTTGGTAGTACGTACATATTTTAATCTTTTCTCCACGGAAAGACATGAGTTACCGCTTTACAGGCAAAAGCCCTTCAGTCATGGTGGCACCTAAGCCGTCAATATCTGCGCCTTCGCGCATCCGAGCAATATATATGGTCATCTTAATGATCTTTAAAATGAAAACGAAAAGATTAAGGCGAAGGACAAAATTCGCCCCTGTGATATTCCCGTTATCGAGGCAGGAATCTCAACAACAGAGTTATAGAAAATTGAGTCAACAATAAATATGTGCATGCAGTGATATTGATTATGCTCCCTTCATCATACTTCCGTCTGACATATGTTTTTCTTGCAACAATAGTCAGTTATCACACCCCCATTTACGTAGCCAAACAGTTATACCTCTATGTATTAACGTGAAGACATACAACGTCAAATCAATCTGCAAGAAGTTACAGGATCGGCAAGACTTTTTTTGTGTCTTGTGATGATGAATAATAGTCCTTTATTAATATTTTTTTTATAATGACATTGTTGTACATATTGGGATTGAAAATTTACCCAGTTGAACACAGTTATATTGTAGAGAGTAGGGAAATTGATGATAAGTTTTTTTTATTACCATATGAGTCAAATGTGTTACAGTAAAGTACAGTGTTTTATAATGACCGTACCTAGTGTGAATTTAATTTCATAACACATTTCCATTTTATTTGGAACAATTACCACTTACAAGATATGAACAGCTGTACAAAGTAAGTTTTTCGAGTGTGCCTTCACGGATAAATCGGATAAACTACATATAACAAATAGGCATAAACATTCAAAAGAGTCATGGGGCAGATTTTCATAAAAACCAAAAGTGCATCATTAGATGTTTGAAAAAAAAATGCATCTGTATTATTGCACCAGACAATAGTGTCGCTTATAAGAAACAAATTCTGTGAAGTAATGTGAAACGGCAAACTAAAGGAATGGGTCCATTTTTAGTAAACATTGTATTTTAATGTTCTTAACTAAGTCATCGACTGTTAAATGAGCCCTTTCCTTTAGTTCGCCATATGACATTAATTCATATAATGTGTTCCTTATAAAGCCACACTGACTTCTTTGAGTGTTGGTCGCTATTACTAATACTTTTGGAAATGGTCATGAGGGCACACTTGAAAAATTCACCTGTATACAGAAAACATTTTTGACATAAAAAAGATTCACCTTAATAAATAAAAAAATATTTATAGATGCAAAAGTGAAGCATGTTTGATAGGGTAATTTATAAAAAAGCAGGAACTCATGGATAAGTATCGAGAGAGATCTCCACACGAATATTACATTAACGACGATGTTTCTGAAGAAGCATTACAACTCAACAAAAATATTCACACAAATAATCTTCTAAAAAATTTCCAACAAATGTTGGTCATAGGCCAACAAATCAAATCGAAACTAGTGACACCTAGCGGGCAAACATTGCATAGCAAGTGCTGGGAGATCATTTCGATCTCTACATTCATTGAAAGGGCGAACACAATATTTTATGATTGAAACATTTTAAATCCTAAATGGCCACTACAAAGAGCCGAAACTGCCCGTACACAAGCAAAAAAAGAAGTCAAGAAGTCCAAGGCCATACAATGAAGTTAACCCATGCCTCCGACGAGTCAAACTCTCGCAGGCACTTCATCACGAACAGAGTTGTGGGAATGCCCCACCAAGGTGTGTAAACTCGGTCAATCGGTCTAAAAATGGACTCAATCAATAATCGAGGTGACAAAACGCGCAAGTCATAATAAAAATGCAGTGTGTAATGTAGGTGGCGTTTGAAACATGTTCATATGGGGGCAGTGTTGCCACGTATTGGTGTAAATGCACTGACTGTAGTTAGTTCATTATAAATTCGGAACGTACAACATCGAATGATCGTTCCACAAAATAGCGTCCTGTAAAGTTATTACATGTTCATTGCAACTCCAAAATATCAATATTGTCAGGCTGGCCATCTCGGACAATCTGTCGCCATTGTTTAATAAAAAGTTAAAATATCTGGGTGTCAAATAATTGCTTCCAAAATATCATGTCCTTTTTCTGTATTTTAATTTTCTAGATTTTATTCCTAATTTGTAAACGTTTAACTTTTTTGTTCAGAAATACAAGAAATATGTGGTTTCTTCGGCTTTTATTTATGTTTTAAGTGCCTGCATCAGGAAGAAATTTAAAATGACCAAAGCGTTTCTCTTGCGCTACAAATATTGAGCAAATTCGTATCGTCTGGCCGGCGCTATCGTCAATGTATGTGTTTTCACAAGTGGCTACGCAGCCGCTATACGAATTCGTTTCGATTGCCACTTCCATCCTTATTTAAGTTAAAAAAATATAACTCTCCGGCACCAGAGCATCTATTTAGTACCATTTCCTGGCAACCCTAATATAAGGTAGCAGAGTAGTAAATTGCCTCTCTATGGTTGTCACTTAAACTGTGCAAGCGCAAAAGAAACATGCACATTTATGTGACTTCTCAATGATAAAATATCTACCCCATGACCGCACTCCACTTTAAAGTTGACACAAATTCAAACGCACCGGAGCGCGTCAGACTTGGAAGGGGCTCCGCCAGCGCGCAGCGTCAGCGTGGTAGAAGTTGCACTGCAGCCGGTTGAGGCAGGCGCGCCCGTAGCGGCACGGTTTGGGGTGCACGTAAGGGCACGCGGCGTTCGCGCACGCCGGGTAGTAGCGGCAGACCGCCGCCGTCGTCTTGTAGTTGCCCACGGGGACCACGTGCGACGCTGCGAACGGACGCGAAGACACCATTACTACACTGTAAGAGACGGCCAAAAATATACATGTTCGATGATAAAGTGAAAGAATGAATACCTTTTGTGGGGTAATGTTTATGCCTCTATGCGATAGGGGATGCAACGGAAACTCGTTCATACGATTTGACTATATATTGATACATTTATATTGTGCAAACGAGGTGGAATGCATGTGTGCGGCGCGGCTGCCTCGGACCCACTGCCGCGGCGCTGAGGCGGCGGCGCGGGATAGGAAATGTCGCGTCGGCAGGTTGCTGACCGCCACATCAACCCCTTCCTTTTTTCAAAAAAAAACTATGCTTGCTAACAGTTCGGGCTCTCCTACTGTCACCACTGTTCTTAATCTAATGTGCGAGCTGCGCAGAGTAACGTCGTTCACGCCAGCCCGCACCACTGATATCACTTCCTATATCACTTATTTATCGCGGTATCAGCCGCCACTGTTTGGGCGCCCACGGACGTCCCGCCCTACGTTAAGCGAAACGCACTGGTGGTTTGATTAGTCGCCCTGCCCGTGTGGTTCTAGCTGACGTCGGTGCTTGTGTGCTCGCCTCGCGGTCCCCCGTTTTCGTCATGGTTTGTACCGGCAGGGTGTCAACTCTCGATTGCGGTGTCTCCTCGTGGTCGGGACTTGTCCGTTGGAGGACTGGGTAGGGGGGTCGCCTTTCTGGCTCGATGGTGTCCTCGTTGAGTAGGTACGCTGGTTTTAATCGATCTATTGTCACTCGCGTGTTCCTGTTCGGTAGCTCAATGTCGAAATATTTGTCTTGCCTCTTCAATACCCTGTACGGACCTTGGTAGGGAGCCGTGAGGGAACGCTTTATTTCGTTTCTGATGAACACGTGCGAGCAGGTACGCAGGTCGCTGTGAACGAACGTTTTCCTTTCACCGTGGGCCGTTCTGGGCGATGGGTTCAGCGATTCGAGTGTGGTGGTTAGGCGTTGTACATAGTCGGCGTCTAAACTTTGTGGCCTGCTCGGTACAAAAAAATCTCCTGGCAGCCTCAAAGACGCTCCGTAGGTCATTTGTGCTGGACTAAACCCGATATCCTCTTTAACGGCCGATCGCAATCCCAGCAAAATTAGTGGCAATTCGCGGGCCCACTCGGCGCTCGTGCATTTTGCCATTAAGGCTGCTTTTATGCCCCGATGGGCTCGCTCGATTTGGCCATTGCATGCCGGGTGCCAGCTGACCGTTCGAGTTTTTTCGATTCCAAATTTATTTGTCAGCTGACGAAATAGTTGCGACTCGAACTGGGTACCTTGATCCGTAGTAATCTTCTCCGGACATCCAAATCTACTAATCCAGTGATCTACCGTTGCTCTCGCGATGGTTTCCGCCGTAATGTCGCGTATCGGTACTGCTTCTATCCACTTGGTTGTTCTGCAGATGTATGTGACGCAGTATCTTTTATCTTCACAGGACGGAAAAGGGCCAATTATGTCGATGTGTAGATGACTGAATCGTCCAACACTCGCGAATTCACCTAGCGGCGCGACCGTATGTCGCTGTACTTTGGATCTCTGACAAGATACGCATGCCTTGCTCCATTTATTTACCTCACTATTAATGGACTTCCAAAAATATCTGTCTGTCATCAGTTTTCTTGTGGCCCGTACACCTGGGTGACTTACCCCGTGTACTGCTGTGAAAGCTTTGTAACGGTGTCTCTCGGTCAGGTATGGTCGTGCGTTCCCCTTTGACATCTCACAGTATACCGGTTTGCCAACATTGGGCAACATGATCAGTTTGAAACAAAGATTATCTTTTTTCATTAGTTCCATTAATTCTAGGTCTCTTTCCTGGTCGCTTGCTAATTCATTGTAATCTATGGTCGTCGGGGTATAAATTTCAGCTATTCTCGATAGTGCGTCTGCGACTACATTTTCTGATCCGCTAATATGTCTGATATCCGTGCAAAATTCGCTTATAAAACTTAAATGTCTTATTCGTCTCGGGGTGTCACATCCGCTGGCCACGTTCTTACTGAGTGCGTGTGTCAGCGGCTTGTGATCTGTGTACACAATGACGTCTCTCCCTTCTATAAAATATCTGAAATGTTTTACTGCTAAATAAATTGCCGCCAATTCTCTGTCGTATGCACTATATTTCTTTTGCGCATCGCTGAACTTGGTTGAAAAAAAACCTAGCGGTCTCCATGTATTGCTGACTCGTTGTTGTAAAACAGCGCCCGCAGAGTATTCAGACGCGTCAGCAAATATAGCCAAAGGGGTCTCGGGTAACGGGTGCGATAACGTGAGCGCGCTCTTTAGGCTGCGTTTACATTCTTCGAATGCGATTTCCGATTGTTGTGTCCATTGTATTTCGGTTTTATCTCTTTTTTTTGTATTGTGCAAGTACTTATGCAGTTCTGCTTGGGCACCGGCTGCGTTTGGAATGTGGCTTCTATAAAAATTTAACATTCCCAAAAACCTTCTTAATTCCTCGATATTACTCGGTTTTGGAAAATCCTCGATTGCCTTAACTTTTCCCTCCAAGGGCTTAACTCCATCCTGGGTAACGTGAAAACCCAAAAAATCTATTTCCGATTTCCCAAAACTGCATTTACTCAGATTGATTGCTATGCCGAACTCGTTGAAGCGTTGAAAAACCTTTTCTAGGTGCAATCTGTGTTCTTCAATAGTCGAGCTCTCTATGATTACGTCATCAATGTATGTAAACAGAAAATCGAATCCTTGCAGGACACTATGATCCATAAACCTCTGGAACGACTGGGCCGCGTTTCTAAGCCCGAAAGTCATTCGCGTGAACTCATAAAGACCAAACGGAGTCGCGATGGCTGTCTTCTCAATATCACCTGGGGCCACCGGTATGCAATGATAGGCTCTCGTGATGTCAATCTTAGAAAAATATCGTTTGCCTGCTAAAATATACTGAAATTCTCCAAGTCTAGGAATCTGATACCGGTCTGGTTTCGTAACTGCATTGAGTGCTCGGTAGTCCCCGCACGGACGGATATCACCATTAGATTTTGGGACACAATGTAGAGGAGATGACCACGGAGATTTGGATGGTCTGCATATTCCCATTTCCATCATGAGTTCAAATTCTCTCTTAACTTTAATGTACCTGTCTGGGGCCAAAAGTCTAGCCCGTGCGAACACTGGTGCTCCTACCGTCTCGATGTGGTGCACGACGCCATGTTGCGGGGTTTCCTTGAAAGATGCTGGTTTCGTGATGTCCGGATACTTTTCCAACAGATCACGAAACGCGTGCTGCTCCCCAATCGACGTCAGCGAACACACTTGCAAATTTTTTACCGTACATATTGTGTCTAAACTTGTCACCTTGTCTATTAGTTTTTTACCACTTAAATCCACTAGTAACTTATAATGTTTTAACAAGTCTGCCCCAATTATGGCTTGCGCAATGTCTGCGATTACGAATATCCACTTATAAGGTCTACGCAAATTTAAATTAAGCACCATGGTTTTCACTCCGTACGTCTCTATTACGCTACCGTTTGCCGCGTATAACTTATAATCACTAGTAGTCCTATCTCTCGGTGCTAGGATTGACTTTGGTAACACCGACACGTTGGCCCCGGTATCTATTAGGTATTGTATACCGCTGTCGCGATCGTAGACGCTAAGGCGGTTATTATCGACTGTCGTGTGCACATCCGCCGCGGTGCACACTAGTTGCCGTTTCCCTGATTTTTATAGTTACATGGCTGCTCGCATCTGCTTGCTTTGTCTCCGAATCGAAAATGATAAAAACACAGCCAGTCTGCATTTTCCGGTGTCCGGCGGCCGTTCCGAGAAGCCGACCTACCGCGTTGATACCGCCCGCTAGCCCTGCTCGGCTGGCGGCGGCTCATTCGTGCTATTTGATTTCGCAAATCGGCAATTTCGCCCGCCAGCGCGTCGACACTCGAAACTGGGTCATGTCGTTGACTTCCGTCCGATGGCGCGGATACCGTGTTGACGTGGCTTCTGCCAATATGTTCGAGCATTTTATCGGCCATGATGGCTAGATCGTTCAATTCCGTCTCCTTAGATACCGCTAGCACCGCTCGCGCTGATGGTGGCAGGTGGCCCATCCACAATATTTTTAAGGCGTCGTCGGGTACATTCTGTGACGCGAGTTCCCTCATTTTCCGCAGTAACTGTGAGGGACGTTGGTCTCCTAGCTCTAGTCCGCTGAGCAGCCTATGAAACTGCTGCGTGGTGGACTCCTCGTAGACGGAGATTAGCCTCTCCTTCAGAACCTCGTACTTGCCGTCCTCTGGTGGGCTGATCACGATGTCACTCACTTGTTTGACGTCCTCTCGCTGCAGAACCCCTATGACTAGGTCATACTTCTGCTTGTCTCCTAGCTTGTGCGCTGCTACCACTGACTCGTATTGTGCGAACCATAGACGCGTGTCCTCGCGCCAAAAGGTTGGGATTCTTGCCTACAAGGACAGGCTGGCAATCGCCGTGACTGGAGCTTCCGGCGCCGGACCTTGATTCATCTGCTGCTGCGGCGCTTGATACATCCTTTCTGTTTACTGTTCACTTCTTCTTCACTTTCAGTTTACGTGTTCCAACGGGGTCACCAGTTGTGGGGTAATGTTTATGCCTCTATGCGATAGGGGATGCAACGGAAACTCGTTCATACGATTTGACTATATATTGATACATTTATATTGTGCAAACGAGGTGGAATGCATGTGTGCGGCGCGGCTGCCTCGGACCCACTGCCGCGGCGCTGAGGCGGCGGCGCGGGATAGGAAATGTCGCGTCGGCAGGTTGCTGACCGCCACACCTTTATAAGGGTCCTGTAAATTTTGAAGTGTTTATTTATCCATTAAGGTAGGTTTTAAGCCCGCCAAGGGTACCATCGTATTGGATGAAAAGATGGTCGAAGCGATAATGAAAAATTGTCCGTGTCTTCCATCCAGTTCAATGAAGCTGTGCTAATAAAGAGAAGGTACCTAATTCCTTCGGGAATGTGGTGTACTGGGCTAATATCATAACGGTATTTGTGTTGTATTAGCTATCCATGTCAGGTTGCATAAAAAAATATATATATTTAACAATGGTTGCAAAGAATGCGCCCCAAGAGCACATCTCTACATATTGCCCACATACTATGCACCACCGGAGAGAAAGGAAGGAGAAGTGGCATGCGGTTGATATTGCGTCTCTGCTATATGTTCAAAATGATCATATAACTTTGTTTGGGAAATCGGCGGCGCGTCGTATGCTACACAGTCGAAACATCGAAACCGCGAGGGAATATTTTCTAAAATAAGGTTCGTCAAGTCAGTTCCCACCCACATAAGCCCTCCACAATATGGACTATGTTTGCATGTGGCATGTAACATCGACAACATAATCCCAGGAGCACCCTACGGTCGGGTTTGTTTTGCACCCCCTGCCGACCGGTCTTCAGGCGGGGCGTCCTACAGCAAGCCGCGCGGGCGGTGTGATCCCCTCCTCCCGCTTCACCTCCGCCCGATGCGAGCGCTTCATAGCAACCGCGTTGGAATGTGCTACTGGACTTTTGATCGCGACTGTACACTAAACGTTGTATTGGTAGTTTTTAAAAATTGGAGACAGCTGGTCCCATAGTAGGCACGCTCGATGCCATATCTCTTTTATATATGCTATGTACCTATGGCGGGTGGCGGGGCGGCGGGCGGGAGGGTGGTGGCGGCGGCCGTGGAGGCGGAGGGGGGGTGCGAGTAGGCGCAGTCCCGGCGCGAGCACGCCGCAGCGAACTTGCAGCGCGGGTGCGAGAACGCGCACGCCGCCCCGTAGCGGCACGCGGGGAATGCGCGGCACGGCAGCCGGCGCTTCTCCGGCGGCACTGCAAATAGTTTATTGTTTATTTATCATCCAAAAACAGTACACTGCACTCGGATTTGTCATATTTTATCATTAGCAATTCCAACCAAGAACTGGCAAGAAACTCTGCTCGATTTTTTTTCTACGAACGTCCACTTAGTCTAAGTTTACAAAAGTATTTGCCACTGCTTGCAATCATAGGTAAAAATACAAAATTAATATGAATTGACGTAATCAACGATTAATGTCGTATGCGTTCATGACAAATATCAGTTTGTTTGTAAAGACCATGCCCGCCATCTAACATGTTGCCAATTGGAGCAAGCCAGTCCCCACAAACAGCCCCGTTCACGAGCAAGTGAAAGTGTTTACTTACAAGTTTCCTGGAAAATTTGTAAGTTAATGGAAATTTGTCAACGGGCATTTCATTAATAGAATTCAGTTAACTTGTAAATGGGGTAGAAAACACAAAGCTTATTGTAGATGTCGCATGAGCGACCTCATTGTACAAAGTTCTGTCAAAGTGTTATTTACGAGTTTTAGATGAAAGATGTACTTCATGATGCAGTTAGAATAAGGTTTGGAGGAAACTAAGAGATATTTTTTCATAATCATATGCTAATATAATAAATATAAAAAATATATAATACATAATAATATAATAATACAATAAATCATAATAACATTCAGTTTGTGACATCACTATCTACTCTTCTAGCAGACAAGGTTTATTTCTAATTCAAAATCAATTTAATCAGAATGCAAAAAAACAAAAACTTACGTGAGGGTAGCGAGTCGTATTTCTTGCTGCTGGTAGTGGTGGTAACCGTAATGTCGCTACCAACACTCTCTTTCCTCTCCCTCTTCTCTTTGTCTTTCTCTTTCTCCTTTTCCTTCTCCTGTTTCTCCCTCTGACGCCGGTCCACGTCGAACACGATCGGCGAAACGCATCTCTTCTTCGGCGACGACTCGTTCTGACCCATCAGCTCCACTGTTTCCGAAGCCTCTGTAGATTTCCTTTTGGGACTAGGTTGGCTCTTCCATTCGTCTTGGGTGGCTTTCCTTTTCTTTGGCGAATCTTCAGTCTTGACCGTTACGTTTGAGTGTGAATCGCCGGTCTTCTTTCGTGGGGATTTCTCTATTGGAGGTGCCACATCCGACTCTTCTATGGAGACCTGAGCTTCTGTCGCAGGACCGAGGACAGGTTTAACAATGGGAACTTCAATTTTCAGGTCAGTTTTTATTACCCTTGCGGTTATTTCGTCTGCGATGCCTTCAGTTTTGAGTTTCTTCGCGAGGAATACGTTGGGGTCGAGACCGTCCAAGGTCACCACAAACTGAGGACCACGCTCCTTACCGACGGTAGGGTTGTGGATTTTTCTGAAACATAAAAGAATCTAACCTCAGTTATATACGAGTACTAGTTTATTGACGAGTGCTTACTATCCTCTGTTTCCATCTACAATTAATATAGTACATATGCAGAAAAGCCGATTTTCATGGAAACTAATATGTATGTGTGTACAATCATATTACATGTATGGGCATAGTTATAGTTGCTTTAACTCATCTTGTAACGTGATTTTTGCTTGTATTTTCGCATATGGGTGCATACAACTTAGCATGTGGCGGTAAGATTTTTCGATTTAAACACTAAGGCAAGCGTGTACACATACGTCGCCACCGCTACTACAGGTCAAGTATGATAGTTTTAATATGTTTTTTTGTATTTTTTTGGAACCCTGTGCAGTTATGTTAAACTCAATGTGAATTTTAATAACAATAATACCTTTTTCATAATAAGTTTTTAGTCCATGCCACCATGTGTGAAACAATTAACTATAGGAACTATCTTTTATATCTATCTATTAATAAAAAAATAATTGTACTTAAATTTCGCGTGTGTTCATAGTTCTAACTAAAACCTAAGCGGATTGACCATTTTTTAAAAATATTTTTGTATTTATGGGTTCACTCGGATGGTTCTTAGCTTAGATAGACCCGGTAGGTGGCCCTATGGTTGAGATCCACAGTTTTTTAAACTAACTGTCTGAACAATACACCCGCGAAGGTTTCTGATCACATTACACCAGCCTCTGCTCGAGTGGATGTGCAAAACGATAATCACCCGAGCCGAATCGGTACCCACAGCTGGTGTAACGTAAAAGTAATAACAACAATCACATATTTTCTGCAATGTGGCGTATTGTTAGAATGGCAGCACGCCGCACTCAACTCACATGACATCCTCGTCGACGACCGAGCTGTCGCTGGTGTGGGAGGGCACGTAGTGAACCCGCTGGTTGTTCACCGTCCGCTTCAACGGCTCCGGCATGTATTCCCCGCTCGGCCTGCATCAAGCCAAGTCAATGTCTATGGCACCCAGAAATTTGATCCCAGCCACCTGTGAATCTGAGGCTTGCGTCTTTGCGGTTCCCCCCTCAAACGTATTCGCACAATGGTGTGCAATGATTCCCAGCCATGTTGCGATAATTCATTTTGCTCGGATAGCTTGTTAGACAGCCTATGACACCGCCGAGGTGGCACTTAGTTCACTGAAGAAATGAGCTGTTTTGAATAAATTAGCATAGCGAAAAAAATACTGCTCCTACCGCAATTTTGCGAACAGCGTTTGAGTGCAGAATATAGAGTGCAATGAAGAAATAACCTCATCAAGAAACTGCATGATTTTAAATTTACATAGTTATATCAATTCAATCTAATAAATAATATAAAGGGGAAAGTTTGTAATAATGGATGGATGGATGGATGGATGGATGGATGGATGGATGGATGTTTGTTACTCTTTCACGTAAAAACTACTGAATGGATTCTAATGAAACTTTACAATAATATAGCTTATACATCAGAATAACACATAGGCTACAATTTATGTGCCCATGGGCTTTAGAACTTTCACGGGGCTGCGAAAACGATGCCGGTAGCGATACTTCACACTAGGGGGTGAGGAGCCGGGGGCGGTGGCGGGGAGCGGCGGCGGGGGGAGGGGGGGCAGACGTCGTGACTGTTTGGTGTCCGTTTGGCGAATTTTCAAGGCACTAGCGATTTGTAAAACTTAGTACATGTACATTTAACTACCCGGGAATTAGGATTGGCTAAATAGAATTCAGTTCCGCTTACGCTAAGATGGGGCTGTCATACAAACTGCAATGCTATGCACGGCTCGGCTTTGCGGCGGCAGCGCTTACTTTTACTGAAGTACGGCTTGGTATTTCCCGCAACTTTAAGCCTCAGCTCATCACGCTAAATCGCCGGAGGAGCGCCCAACAGAATAAAATCCTTGAGAACCAATTACTCGATTTAGATGTCCATTGTATCTACGTCTAGCCTGATTCTACTAAAAACTTATAGATTACATAATATAACGCTTCATTACCAGAAGGGTAAGTAGTCAGTCTTAAAGTCTTATAACATGCGAACCACTTACCTGATTTATATGCGTATTTTATCAATGTATAGCATCTCTGGGAGCAGTCAGGTTCGAGATGGGTTACTGTTTTCGATGTTGAGGCTGGCTGTGGGTTGGAGTCCACGCAAAACTTACCTACGTTACACGTTACTTACTAGGTAAGCAATGTAGCAGTGAAAGTGCAGAAAGGTTCTCGCGGCAAATGTTTTTTTTTTAAATAGCCACCAAACGTCAACGAAGCTCTAAATGGGAATTATTGGATGTTTCTCATTAAATCATGCTATTTCGGCTCGAACAATCTTGATTAAATTTGGTACATGGATACATTGTCCTGGACCAGTTTGACCCTATTTTGGACCAGTCATGTGGGCTACTTTTTATCCATGAGATAATTTAGCCGACACTAACCCGAGCGGAGCCGGGTACCGCAGCTATCCTTTATAAATGCACTATTTATGCACATATGCAAGTTTCATCAGACGCCTAATTCAACATTCTGCGTCAGCATTAAGAGTGTAACAAAGACACGATCATTCGTTGCTTTACTCGCACACGGACCGATGTGTGCACGGATACAAGCAGACCATCATACCGACTACCCGGACTACCGCTACAGATGCGTCGCAAACACACTTTTTTCTTTTTCATACATACACAATTTCATTCATACTCATGCGTACGGTCTGTTGGGATCTCTCAGTCACTTAAAATTGTGCCATTACTGCATATCTCAGCATCTCTGTTCCTCTTATGTGGGTTGCAATTGAACTTGAACTATGACTCCAAAGCTTCCAGCGGCCTTATTGCCGAACAGCGATAGTCACTGCCAGCGTCGGTGTCGCTGCTAACGAGCCATCGCATACAAGATTTTTTGGCTACCATCGATACCGACGACATAGATTATGTCGATGGCGGCTACGGATAAAAATTAATTGCGGTTGCCTATCTTTTATCCGCAGTAACGGTAGCCGCAAAATTTGGTATGCGATGTCTCGTTAGCAGCGACATTGACGCTGCCAGCGACAGTCGCTGTTCGGCAATAAGGCCGCTGAACACATCAGTAATAAATGCATTTATGTATGGAGCATTTGGCTTAAAGGGTACATACTTATAGTTGTCATCAGCGGCAAGTTCTGTCAGGCTCTCTGTGTCCAGATCGATCTCACAGTCGGACGTGTCGCGTGACACCACCCGCTCCCTCTGCACCTGGCCGTTGATTAGGAGAACACGAACTTAAATATTGGGAAATCCGTCAACTTTTCAGTTGGGCTGATTGTACTTCACGAATGCCCGAGTGTATGAAAGGACATCAATGTAATATCGACATCAACGCATGAACGTTACGTATGAAGTATAAAGTATGAACATTATTGTTGGCAGCTGAGTCAACTCCATGCTGTATACTAATAGTGACGTGTTCAAACATTTATTAACTTAGAAATGTTGAGTCGTTCAGGATACACACCTGTATGACAATGTTCTGCGACTCGACAGCGCGGCGCATCGGCAGCACGAGTGCCCGCTTCACTTGCGGCTCGTTGTCTGGCTTTGGGGCCACCTGACGGATAACAAATATATACAGGGACAAGTGAATACAAATAAGACAAACATCTTGATATAAATCAAATTATGAAAAAGAGTGGACCGAATTGGCAGCCCTAAAGTATTACAAAGATTGTAGTGATAATATTGATGAAAAGAGCGCAAAGAATATTAGAAGTTGACTGACTGTATATGAGGTTCAACATCAGCTATCTGTGGGTCATCAGCCTTAGCCAATTCTGGCAAAATATGTCATCATCTCCATGCATTTTTGTCGTTAGATATCAACAAAAATTAATGGGGAGGATAACATTTTTTTTTTTTCACCAATTTATAGTTGCATTTATTGATCTAAATTGAATACACAACTGAATATGCTTGAAAACCTTTGTCATTTCAAATTGAGGAAGATCATAAAATTTCATTTGCATTTGACGATATTTGCGCTAAAATCTCTGATAATATCGACCTTCCTTCAAAAAGATTTGGCCAACAAGGTAAACATCAAAGCCCATAGGCGTCGTCGGGCACCATAATGGGTCTTGTCGTACGCCGTATGCAGCTCTAAACATAAAAAAAACTAGATGAAGACCAACTTACGTTGAGCAGGGACTTGTGAGCGTCGGCAACAGCGCGCATAAGTAGCGCGGGCGGCGGCGCGGCGCCGGGCGCGGGCCGCGGCCTCGGCCTCACGCGCACTACGCTCGCCGGCGCCGCGCGCGCCCGCTCCTCGCTGCGCCGCGTCGCTGACACCCTGCCACCCCAAGCGCACGTTACTCATTACACTTCCCTCGCCTGGAGGACCCGATTAGAACTACAAGTCAGGCTATTCGGATCAGGGTATGAATAAATTAATGAAATGGTGTATAATTTGAGACACTATTACTCTTCAGCTGGCAGCAGTACAAATCATATTGCTTAACAATTGACTCAGTGAAAAAATTATCAATAAACACTTGCCTAATATTAGAATTTAATGTCAAAATGACAGGTGAAATAGCTGTCTGTTGCCAGTCCAAGTACTTTAGGTATGGACAGCTGTGTCACTTTGCCAGTCAAAATTATGCTAACCTATGAGCCAGAGCGCCAATGACATTGCCAACAGGTGCCACAAAGACGGTAGGGTAAGAAACATTTGAATGATGAAAGAAACACAGTAAGAGTAGAGTAAAATTGAACCTAATGTCAAGGCTATCTTTTAGGCCACACACCTTGACAGGACACGCTTGCTGGCAGGCTCGTCCCTCGTCCTCTCGGGCAGGTCGACGTGACGTTTTCTGCGCTCGCGTTCTACGCTGTCCCCTAGCCGGCTGCGGATAGACTTGGCACGGTCCTCTGCAGGCGGCTCCTTCTCTGGCGTCAATCTATAATAGTGAACTTGTTTATTTACAGCGGCTCAGTAGCCCAGGAGCTCTGCTTCTCATGTGATTGATCAAGGGTTCAATCAACACCCTTTTCATGCACCACTTTCTTTCTATTTCTGAGTCCGAAAGTGTATTTCGTCCTGAATGCGTGCCGTTCCGTGGTTCGGTATCGATGTGAAATTGTGGGGACTTCACATACTAGATGGCTTGCTGCCCGCGTTGGATTAAAATAATGTCGAAGAAGTGCTGAAATGTCTGTGTTTTCCATCCAGTTCTATTTTAACGTGATTTTAAAGAAAAGGTCCCGGCGTCGCACGAATTCCTTCTTGAATGTGGTGTGAGGGTTAAGGTAGGCCTTCCCGCTCAACTCTCCATACAAACGTGGAAAGAATATCATGCGCATATTTCTTGTCATAGATCCAACATTTTGCTTAAAATGGCTTTATTTGATCGAACTAGATGTCTGATGACTGTTGGCATTGCAAAATTGTGTTTGGTTTCTAAGTTATAATGTCCGAAAGTTCGAATTTTTATCGCGTTTTATACAATAACTTTGGAGGTGGATTACTCAACGATAAAATATAAAATAAAAGATGTTTATCTTAAAAAGATTAGTCATCAGACATAGCGTGAAGATTTATAATCAATTAGGTTTTTGTTAGATTCTTGACTACAGCGGTCGTGGATTACTTTTAGCTATAAGTCGTTTTGTAATCAAAATTTTCGTAAATCTAACCAAATCAAACATCACACGCATTGTCTGCTTTTTGAACATGATGCATTATCGTCATTACGGAGCCTGTCTTTTTCTTTAAATCAGAGAAGGTCCCAGAGCGCAAAATCACGGTTTTTTACCGTGCCCACGAATAAGTAAGTCCCGCCGGGGATAGTCAGGCCAATGGTTACCTATGGCTCTATCGTGTGGCAAAATAAAACCACACGGATCACATGCAGAACTAAACTTAGTAGTCTACAAAGACTAGCTTGTGCCATCACAACTGGGGCCGTCTCCTCAACTCCAACTGCAGCTATGGAGGCAATGCTTAACCTCGTCCCTCTGTATATTCAAGTACAAAAGGAAGCCAGAGCCAGCATGCAGAGATTCCTTGAGGCTGGAGGGCAGAGGAGTTGGCTATCAAAAGAAATGCAGGGACTGCAGGCCCATCTTTTGAAAATTCCAATATTGGGAATGACATCAGATGTCATGAAAACAGAATACAGTTTTGTTAAACTGTACACAATACAAATACCTGAAAGAAGTGAATGGTCTAATAAGGGACCTAGCTTCAGAGATAGAGACCTAGTATGGTACACAGACGGCTCCAAAAGCAGGGACAGAGCAGGGGCAGGAGTATATGGGGAGCGACCTAAGGTTCGAAAATCTATAAACCTGGGGTCCTTTGCTTCCATCTTTCAGGCAGAGATGTACGCAATAATTGACTGCGAACACGAAAACCTTGAACGCACCTACAAAAGCCAAAATATATTTATCCTCTCGGATAGTCAAGCATGCCTCAAGGCACTTGAAGCTTCAGAGGTCAAATCAAAACTAACCATGGACTGCGCACAAAAGTTAAACGACCTGGGAAAGACAAACAATGTCACTCTAAGGTGGATACCAGGACATGAAGGATTCGAGGGCAATGAAGTGGCCGACGAACTCGCAAAAGAGGCTGCATCAAAGCCCAGAATGGGACCCGAACCATTTTGTGGGATAACAAAAAGCACCACACTAAGCGAAATAAAACTGTGGGCAAAGAACCAAAGTAAAGATATCTGGCACAACTTGCCGGGACTCACACACACACAGGTCGATGCAAACTAAACAAACACATGAACGCAATGAATTTGTCCGAAACTGATGTTTGCAGATTTTGTCGCAAGGAGAAAGAAACTCCACTTCACATTCTATGCGACTGTGGGCCCTTAGGACGTAAAAGAAGTATCCACCTAGGCGGGCATATGATGCACCCAGATGATATCAGATCGATCGCTCCCCAAAAACGACTACATTTAATAAAAAGTGTAGGGTTAGAGAGCGAACTATAAAAGGGGTAAAGTCACAATAGATCTTCTCAGGTCGCAGTGACGTCGAGCTACGGACACCGATTAGGGGCTGTAGGGCACGACACCCAGTTTCAAATAATAATAATAGTCCCGCCGGGAAGGAACACCTTAATATCACAACAGTAGGTGTGTTAATATCCATCCATAATAAAAACAAACCTTTCATTGCTAGGCTGGCGTTTGTCAACGCGTGCGGGCTCCGGTCGGGCGCCGAGACGATCGCGCATGGGCCTTTTCGGCAGCTGTAGCTCTATCAGGGGCAGCTGCTCGGCTGCCGGCGCAACAGTCACCGGCGCCGCGACTGCCACCGCGGGAGGCATCGTCTCCGGTCTGGCGGCACGTTCGTGGCGCGCTCGCAGCGGCGGCGTGTGAGTCGTGCTGCTCTGCGCGGCGGAGATCTCCTGCGCAGCCAACAATATCCGTCTCGTAATCACACGGACTCTAAATTCTAAATTTACATACTACGATGATTTCATATGATAGGTTTCCAAACTCAGAATACCAAAATAATCTTACCTGCAACACATCCTCAGCGAAATCATTCATCAGTTCCTCCGCTTCCGTGCGTATGTTCAAAAAATCCTCATCCTCCGACATTGAGTCCAGCTGATCTACCAGTTTCTTTTTCAAGCCTTGAATCTTTGCCTCGATCTCATTCATCTCCCTAATCTGATCTTCTCTAGGAAGGTTCTGTATGTCAGTTGCATCAATATTTATAACAGGTTTCGGTACTAAGACTTCGTTATCTTGGATGACTAATGGATTGGGGGTGTCTTCTGAGATTTCTTCGATGTCTGCAGAAATTGTTTCAGCAGGAACTTCTTCAGTAGACTGCGGGTCGGTAACATTAGTAACAGTGGCAGGATCTATGATAGGAAATTTTGTCCTCTTTAAAGCTTTCCTGATTGGTTTTAAGTCCTCTATTAAAGCCTCAGTATTTGCACTATTACTCTGTTCTAAAGTAATACCGTGATTCTTAAGTATCTGCCCTGCAAAGACATCTGTGATAGAGGGCTCGGATTCTTTTTCAAGATTCATGAGAAGAGGCGGAACATTTGGGCGAATGATGCCATCGTTTTTGCTTTTCTTCTTTGACTTTTTTTGAACTTTCTTTCGGGATTCTTTGTCCTTTTTTCTGGTCTCTTTTTTTGACTTCTTGATTGACCCATCACTTTTCTTGTGTTTTTCTTTGGGAACCTTCTTGTCCTTCTTATCTTTAGCCTTTTTAGAACTTGATTTAGGTTTAGATGCTTTAGGTTCATCTGGTTCTACTGGTTCTGAAAATAAACAATATTTTGCTAAACTAGTTTAGATTTTTTGAAATTACGATTTTATGTTTTGATAGGTCCTAACAATACGCTAACATTCACTATTAGAATTATTGTCAGGGAGCTGAAATTATTTTGGATTTTTTCATATTTTTATTACTAACCGAAATGTGGTTTTTGTCTTTGTACTTTTATTGTGGGATCGCGGTTTGTTTCAGACAAATTTGGAGGGAATCTCCCAGAAAATTACTTAAAGTAATTTTTTTGTCAGACAATACTGACAAAACTAATGCTCTTTGAGGATTATGCGGCAGGAGGAATCCACTATACCAGACTGCGATGTTCAGAGTCATTAGAATCCCAATATATTTACTAACTGGGCGCTGTCTTAACGGAGACCTCCTGCAAGCGGCGCAGCACCTGGTGCAGCCAGCTCACAAACAGTTCTGTGTTGCCGCCGAGGAACAGCTGCAGGTCCTCTTCCATCTGCGAGCGTGTCCGCTTGTTCGCCACCATCACCATCACATAATCAGGCAGCTCATCGTCTGTGAATGTTCAAATGTTTTCAGTAGTCATAGTTTAGGAAGAACATCAGGGTCTTGCTTTTCATGCCAGCTTTTTTATGGGTTCCCCTCGCACCATTCATGCAGCACTATCTTTCTCTTTCTGAGTTGGATAAGTGAATTATTTCTCGAATGCGAGCAGCTCCATGGTAAAGCATCCATTATAAACTGTAGGTTCCTTTCCCCTACTATGTGATATGGTTAAGATTGCAGAAACGGCAATGAAAAATTAGTTGTTTTCCACCCAGTTCAATGTAGCCACGCTCTCAAATTCATAGCACCTAATTCCTTGCAATATGATGGATACCGAGTACCGTATTAAGGTCATCGTTCTTGAACAATGGCGAATTACAAGATTCAAAGACCTATGAAACATGATATACAGTTTCTCAGTCTTCAACGACCAGCGTGAACTAACACTATAGGTAAAATCTGTCGCAAGATTATTTACCGAGACAAATTCAATAAAATCAATAAGGTAAGAGTGGATTAAAAAAAATTACAGCAACAGTGGAATTATTCTTACCGACATAACAGCCCAATTCGGTCAGCTTTGCCTTGATTGCCGACTGGAATCAAATTAAATTATTAATCACCACACCAAAATAAAGAAACAACCACTGCAAATTAACCGACACAATTTTCCAACAGTATTGAGTGGTCTCTATCTTTATTTTCTCTTTATATAAAATTTCATCGTTGCATCATTGCATTGACACCACCGTAATGGAGAAGAGTTAACAATCTTCTAACCAATATTTTCTATGTATTTAATGGATATGACATTACCGTGAGTTATCTCATTAATTTGAGTTGAAGCGACATAAACATTTTTTATTTTTATTTATTTATTTGTCATAATCAGACACAGGGTCCATTTTCACATTTGCTGCAAAATTACAGGTTATATTAATATTATTATACATAAACGGTATTCCCTCTTCTCCGTGAATGAGTACTTAACATGAAATGTTCCCATTCACGGAAGATCGGATTGTAACAGTACCAGTCCCCTTTTATCGTATTGTCACACGTGTAGACGTTGCACGAAATTTAACACTCTGTTTCGCATAATGGCACAAAAATCCGATACGCGACTCTCGGCAAACATGGTTGACGCACTACAGTATCGCGAATTTAAAGAAGTCTTTATCCATCCTATGTCGGGCGAGAATGTCTATTCTAATCTTTTCTTCGTTATTCTGACACCATTTAAGTTTACTCTTAAATTCTTTCCTTGTTTTATTCATTGCCTCAAATGCAAACCCACCCCCCGGCCTACCGTAATGAACCCTCTCGTGATATTTCATTTTAGCCATATCATACGCATCCTTGACATGAAGGTTCCAACCCACAGTCTTTTCCTTAAGCGCTTTACAATAAAAGTCTGTTCCGCTGCCGATTGCATTATTTCTATAATAAATTAAAATACTAATTTTGCATGTCAATATATTTTTCGTAATTCTTATCTAAGTTATCACAGTTTGTCCAATTATTATACTTAGGCACAATTTTCTTAAAATTATTCTGACATATTTCTCCGGATTTATCAATTTGGGATGGGATTTGTAGCATTGTAATGAGATTTTTAAAATAATCTGAAAAAGTATTTTGGTCGTGACATTCGTCGGAAGCAGGATTCGAACCTGCGACCTTTGGATTACCTACATGCCCCCTTTTCTAACCAAACGGCCGGTTTGCACCAACGTCCCGGTTTTATGCAGAAGATTCTAAAAAAGTCCACTCTAGCGAAAAATACAAAGCAGGGGTTGCAAATAATGTTTTTTGTTTTTTTTTTTTTATTTAAATGCACCATGTGTAAGTTTCTGTATGTAAGGTGTACCTACTGTGTTTAATATTTCTAGCCAATGAATAGCAAGGTAGGTTTTTCTTTTCTTTGGTTAAACAAAAATTTTCATACAAATTATAGAGCAAAAAAAAAAGAGCCTCTTGCTATTCTGCGTCCCGGTTTAGCTCATCATAATTATGGTAAGCCTAGGTATTTAAATCACTGTTTCGTTATAGAGTGGTTCTGTGCACGCAAATAAAATGCAATAGCAGCAACACTAGACCTTCGGTTGGATAAATAGTGGAACGGACGTATGGATGGATTTTTTTTTATTGTTTGATTGTGTGAATTGAATAAGTCAATGTCGTGTCAGAAGAGAAATTTGTAACGAATTGAAATCATTTGGGCCCTAAATCTAGGAAGTGCTCACCCGCATTTTGTTGCCGATATCCTTCGGGACCCCCTCCATGCTACCGGCAGGCTGAGCCATTACTCTGCTCTCTAAATTCTGTTCGTTGGCGTCTAAATAACTACACAGATGGCATGTGCCTATTTACCAGTACAGACATCCTACGTGCAGAAACTACACTTTTTAGGACAGCAATACAGAAAAACAATCACAGAACATGAAACAATCCCAAACCGAAAATCTTTCCGTTTTTCGGCAATTTTGCGTCCATGGACGTTTGACGTTATAACTTTTTTAAGGTGCTCCATATGTCCATCGCCGATATTTGCAGCGCCACCATCTGCCTCGCCAATATCTGCATCGTCCCAACTGCCTCGCCAATATCTCCATCGCCGACGAGGCATCAGCGGCCCGGACGCAGGTCCGTCGCCAGACATATTGGCAATGCATATGTTGGCGATGCATATACGGCGATGAAGCTTGGCAACGGAGATATTGGCGATTTAGATGCAGGGGACTGCTTTTTAAAGAAGATGCGTTCACTGGGGGAAGAAAACTCAAAGCTAATTGTAGGTGTCGCATGACTCAGATTCAGATTCAGATATTTTATATATATGTTATCTATTACATGACACAATACATATTCAGTGTGATTCGTCCATGTTCAGTCCAATATACAAATAAATGAAATCAGTCAATTTTAAAAACTATATTAATAAAATCAATAGATTATAATAATAATGACAATAGTCTTATAGCTATTTACAATATGTAAAAAAAATCACTTACCATATAAAAAGGATTGTCAATTAATAACTCTCATAATAAATCTTGAATGTATTATTATGATTACTATATTTTAAGTTATCAGGTCGTACAGTTTAGGTCTGATCACATCAGGGTTATTTTCTGACATAGCTAGCTTGTGATACACCAGTCCAAGAAAACACAAAGTGGAAGGTTCACTAAATTAAGGTTCTTTATTTAGTGAAATATTGAGCCAAGGCGGTTTCTGTACATTTCACGAGTCTTAGGGACTTCCCTGTAGATGAGGGATCGAAGGTGTACAGTCGTTTCCTATCAAATGTATACACTGGAAAGAGATGGAATTCGTAAGTCCCTTTTACTCTATGGTTGACGTCAGCATGTCAGAAAGAGACCTCAAATTTGTCTCTATTTCCGGTGTATAGATTTCAGACGAAACGACTGTACATCGTTGTGCAGTAAATAAAATAAATTATGTAAGTATTGTCATAAGTATTTTACATCATTGAATTCCTAATTAGTTGTTGCATTTGCTATAGGCGGCTTGAACTATCCAAATATTTTTGCATGTTCAGGTTAGATGGACAAGATTTGGTTTTATTACAGTCTAAACTTAAAATAATTCAGTCAGTCAGTCAGCGTGTTTGCGTCCACTGCTGGACATACGCCTTTCCAATTTTTCTCCAGTCCTCCCTGCCCTCAGCGGTACGGAACCACTGCTTTCCGCCGACGCACTTGATGTCGTCGTCCCACCTGGCGGGTGTTCTGGTGAATTGGATTTGCCAGAATACTATGATTCCGGATTATGGCCCATTTTAAGTAAAATCTGTTAATGTTTAACACTTGATATACTTGCTAACTAAAACGAGAAAAACTAAAAGTTCCCTTTACGCAATTGTGTGAAGTGACAGTGTATTAGTGAATGCCATTACCTCCCAGAAACACGAGGCTGCCATCAAGCGCTACTGTTGGTCAAGTGTGATTTTAACACGATGGCAGTCACTTCGTGAGCCTTGAATTGATATTCCAATTCAAGATGCCTACTTTATTCTACATTTGATAGCTTCTCACTCTAGAACTTCTCGTGTTCGGTTCCCGATTAGACCCGCAAACCCTGGGCGACGCGTCCGCCGCTTAGGCCGACGCTGACGCGTGACAGGCGAGGGGCACGGTCAGGTGCCTCAGAAGCCACACAATGAGGGGGGGGGGGGGGGAGAGGAAGTGCTCGGCGAATACTTATTCTAACTTATTCTGTGACTCCAGCACATTTCGACAATGCACACAATAGCAAAAGGATGAGAATCCTACAAACCTGGGACAAAATTAGAGGATCTGGCAGTAAACATTCAGAAGTTTAAATTGACATGGTTCTGTGAACAATTACAATACCAGTTGTACATGGAATGTAAGATAAGTAGATTCGTTACCAGTGAATAACGCGGTGAGTGTGGGTCGATGGTGGCCAGAGGCGGGGCTCGCTCTATAGAAAAAATGGTTTCGGCATTGCGGGTTTGGTTGTGGGTAATGGAAAGTGGAGGATAATGGATCGCGACGAGAACCATGGACTTTCTAGAAGTCCGTAGGATGAGATTTGAACAGAGAGATGGGGCTCCGTTTTAATCTCACACCGTGACATGGGTGGCTAATTAATACCACACCTGCTGTCACGATATTGGGACAAAACACCATATATAAACTAGGTGCCATACCAGGACATTCATTGAACTGGAGGAAAAACACGGGATTTTTTCATTGTCGCTTCGACCATCGTTCATTCAATATAACTGTACCAAACGGACGGGACTAACTCTGCCACCGGTGAGGAAGAATTAAAGATTTAGGTTAAATCTGAACCACGAGCGACCAATCCGAATCCAAAACGAAGGCCCAGTTGTATTATTTTTACGTGCCGGAAACCAACATAACTGTAATTTACTTCAGTTTAGAGTTCAAAATAACATACAAATGTACATACTTTAATGTTAACGATATGTCTATTAAAATATATAAGTATTTACATGACGGTCGGAAAGGCAATGAAAAACTATCCGTTTTACCATCTATCTCAATGTAGCCGTGCTCACAAAGGGAAACACATAATTATTTTGTAAATATATAGGTATTTTGGGCTATCATAATATGGTAATACCCATGGACACCTCCATGGTAATACCACGTGGGTGTGGTATTAGCTAATCTATCGTAACATTAAAAAAACATTCGTTTGACGTAGTGAAAGTTCCGTCATAAACGCGAAGATCGTCGATCTCCTAGGTCATAAGCGTGATAAGAGCGAATAGCGCCGATTGTGTTCAGGTTGACAGGTGATGTACACCTCGCCATTCTGTCTTTTTGAACATTCGACGTTTTACTTTTTTTTTAAACTGGCTCGACATAAAAAATCTATGAAATTATGGAACCTGCTTACATAATTTCACGAGAATTGGTTGAGAAATGCGACCTGTAGAGGAGAACAGCCGGAAGGAGAATGTACGAAAGCTTTTTCAACCAATCCTGAAACGGAGACCTTCGCTACGCTCGGTCAATAACTACTACAAATCATTTTAATAATTTACAAACCTTTTTTTTGCTATTATTTCTCAAATCAGGCAAATATGCAAAAAAATAATAATTAAAATAATACAAAGAATGAGAGCGTCAGATATTTACCTTTGAGGTTTCAAATATAGGTAGCTAAGTGGGTAGCTAGAACAGCAATATATCTTTCGGCTATTTGAGAATTCAAAATGAGTTCTAGTAATTTTTCGAACCGCAATAACATGTGGTCTGTCGGATGTCAGGCCCCAGGTTATACCGAGGCATTCAATGTAATTCCGTTTTCAGTTTGTCAGCGGAGCCCTCGGCGGAGCCTAGATTCACAACTGGATCGGCCACCCTAGCGTGGACTTTTTGATCTTCTTGGATGGCCTCCAGCCATATTCAAGGCCCAGGCTTTCCAAAACAGCGGCTATGTGTTAAGTAAATTTAGCGTATGGAAATACTGGTAAGGGGGTTGTGGTGTACTCAGAGAAAGTTAACAAATTTCCTTTTATTCAGACGATTTCTAAAGAAACAGTTCGCGTGCGAATAGTTTTCACGCTTCAGTATTTGACGTTACGCTGTACCTTTATAGATGGCGCGGCAGGATCGTAACAACACTTTGAAATTAATTCAAAATTTATGAAATACAAAAAATAAATCAGCCTGTTTAAATATATTGACGATTTATTGATACTTTAGTACCCCGTGTACCGTGTTAATTAACTTCTACATCGGTATCACCGATAAGTATTATATCGCTGGGTATTCAACAAGATTAGTATGTTTAATTCATTATTAGATAAATGCTAATTTATTGGTACCAACACCCACAGGGTGCTCTCGTTTGCCTATGTTTGTCCCGCTTGTAAAACTCTTTAGATAATTAGCCTTTCTGTGGTGAAGGAACATTTCGGTATTCCACCTTCATCACTAACAGCTGTATTCAGAGTGGGCGGACTAACTTTAACCTTCCGGACTAAACCGGTTTTAGTAAGTTTTGACAGGTAATCTATGAATACGAATTCAACTTTGGCAATATCAACACGTTCATGAACGTTATTGCCAAATTATTCGCGAGAGTTTTTTTATTAATACCAGGGCCTGAACCGGCGCATGATGTGAGAAATGTGAAGGAATTCGATCAATTCTGAACCAATCGAAGTGGATACCAACTATTCTACTCTGTAAGAGCGCAGAAGGTAAACGCTTTTGATTGGAGCAAAATTGATCGAATGCCCTCGCATATTTTCTCACATCTTAAGAGATAATTTTTGGTTAAGCTACGTGTGCCAAAAAAGCTCACTTTGAAAATGTGTTATTTAAAAAATTAAAGGCAAGAACCCTGGTAAGAACAAGATTTTTTTCGCTATATAGATTTTGGCAGCGTAATTCTCATTTTTTCCAAGACAAAAAAGTGCACCAGGTAGTATCTCCATACAAACAGGCACTGTCAGGAGGACTTGTAGTCTCTCTTAATTCGTACTTCTGGAAGAACATATATTATTCCATAAATGTTTCTAAAGCAAACCCTCACACCATATTTATCTTTTATCAAAGAATCTCCTGATGCTAAGCACCGTTTCCTTGTTTCTAAAGCATACGTCAGCGCTTAGATTAAATTCTAATTAGTGATTAGAATTATCACACCAGCTGAACGGTATATAAGGATGCCATAATAGTCAGTAGTCAACTGATCCAACATGAAGGTCTTCCTAGCTTTGGTAGTCTTGGCAGTAGCGGTGGCGGCGGCGCCCGCTGAGGAGCCAGCTTCCGAGCTGACGGCGTTCGACTACCACAGCAGGGTCGGCATCCCCGAAGCTGAGCGGATCCGGCGCGTGGAAGCGGAGGCAGCGAAGAACCCCAGCAGGATCGTGGGAGGAAGCAATGTCGACATCTCCTTCCACCCTCATCAGGTTCGTGGTCTTGCAATTACATCACAAGTTTGGTGTACTCTAAAGTTGTACACGTAGTCTTGCAGATTAATGACTATTATGAATTAGCTATGAGAATAATATTTTACTTATATAACCCTTAAATGTATGCCTAAAAGAGATTGTATTTTTAGAACGTAATTTTTAAACCGTAGAGGATTCCAACCACAAACCCTTCAAATAAGCGTGGACACCTGTAGGGCTCGAGCAAAATATAATGTAAATGCGCTGACCTGATATACAGTAACAAGAGCACTTTTGATCTGTTCGTTCTTATTTTACCTATCTCTTCATGAAATGTATGGTTGACTTAAAGTATATGCTTTTATTTTAACGCGTTATGTTTTAGCATTATTTTAAATGTCCATGGAAAACTTCATAGACCCATAATATCATATTTTTGATAAGATAATAGAAAAAATAAGACATTTTTTGAGGCTGCTAAGTAAGGCTAGAAACACTTAGCCCTTAGATTACATGTCTTCTGATTCCCATTTACCTAAAAACCGCTTTCAACATCCTTATTTAAGTAAATATTATTGAATGCAAGTTTTCTTAATTACCACTATTTTACATTATTAACATTTTATAATATCATTGAAACCCCTAAAATATCATCATTAATATAATTGGTGTTAACTTGAAATAGAGTACAGGATTCTATAATTTTATTTTGCAGGCCGGACTTGTCATAACCCTGACCGGTGGATGGACTTCCGTCTGCGGTGCCTCCCTCATCAGCAACACCCGCCTCGTGACAGCCGCTCACTGCTGGTTCGATGGCAACAACCAGGCGTCCCAGTTCGTGGTCGTGCTCGGCTCCAGCGCCCTCTTCACCGGCGGCACGCGCATCACCACCAACCAGGTCGCCATGCACGAGAACTGGACCCCGGCCACCATTTCCAACGATGTTGCCATCATAACCATCACCTGGGTCAGCTACAGCGGTAAGTCCTCTAATTTTTTATGGATAACTTCTAATAGGTGGGTCGGGTCTTGAGAGCCACGGCCGCGCAGCTGCTCTCATCTAGTCGTGACTTTGGATGTTTGTTTATGTGTTATTCCGTTAGTGTCATGCGTACTTCTTGTACTTTTGGCAGTGGGTAATGCCATCCGTTGTAGTAAATGCTGACTAGTTTCTATGCATCTGTGTGTTGCATTTGTTGGCATGTTGAATGAAACCATCAGTTCTATATAGCGCTACGGGGCTACGGTTGCTACACTTCTCAAGCGAGGTGCATTGCGCTTGTTCATTAGAGCAACATACCTACGTTGTTATAGGGGCGAATTAATAATAATAATAATAATAACGTTTATTGCACGATAAAGTGTACAAAAGGTAGAGCTTAATGCCCAAAGTCATTTTCTACCAGCCTACCTTACAATATTGAGAACAGAAAAGGGTAGGCGCAAATAACAAGAGAAAAAAAAACAGAACATCTATACAACACATGAAATTTTAAGTACTTAATTATAACACATATAAATAATAATAATATATATAAACTACTTATATCTATAATAACTACTCATATAATACATTATATTAAACTTATAAAATTATTACAAATATATACGCATAATACAATCATATTTTACATTTTAATACAGACATACACTAAATAATATAGCATAGATAAATACTTTTGCAGTTAGTAATAATGAAACTCACCAAACAGTGGGTAAAAGGTGAGATTTTACGATTTTAGCAGATACTCTTTCAGGTGCGAACGAAAAATCTGGATTGTAGGACACTGTCGTAACTCCAGAGGCAATTGGTTCCATGAACGTGCTGCTTGGACGGAAAAAGAATCGCTATAGAAAGTAGAAGAATGTGAAGGAATGGAAAGAAGAAGATTGTCTACTGATCTTAATGGAAGGCTATGTGAGGAAAGGAAAGTAAAACGATCAAAAATATATTTAGGGGCGGAAGGATGATTTAGGGTGCAGTAAAGAAGACACAGGACATAGGATTTCCTACGACTACGAATGTCGAGCCATTTGAGGCGAGACCGGTATTCAGTAATGTGATCGTACTTGCGCAATCCAAATATGTATCGAATGCACAGATTAAGAAGCCGGTCTAACTTATTCAAAGTTCTTCATTCAGTTCAAGATAGCAGATATCAGCATATTCTAAAATAGGAATTAAAATAGATTGGGCTAACATAGTTTTAGTGCTGAACGGAAGGAAATTTTGCAGGCAAGCTGTTATATTTATATATCATAATATATATGGAATACAGCATCCTTTTTTCCAATGTTTCGTAGAAGTGAGCTTATATACGTTCTGATGTTTTAAATTGTAATTGTGATTTATTAATTTATGATTGAGCGTTATTATATATAATAACTATGTTGATATATTTGTTTGTTTGTTGTTGTTCTATATTTGTAGAATTATATATTTACCGGTGTTTAAACTTTGACGATTTGATAGAATTGTACAAAACTAAAAATCACAAATTAACTCTTTGAATCTTTGAATCTTAATCAATTAATTTCGGTACTTCTTTGTAAACCCAATAAATGATTATGGTGACTAAGAGGGATAGCAAATGTACACCTCGCATCCATTCTTTAATAGCGTTCTTGCATTGCGTGTTTGTCTGTTTTCGGTCTAAGTATGTGTCATTTCTTTGCAGATAACATCCAGGCCATTCGTCTGCCATCCGGTAATGAAATCAACAACAACTTCGCCGGCGAGTGGGCCGTGGCTTCTGGATTTGGCAGAACTAGCGACGGTGAGTAATTTATTTTTACATAAAACGCGGCATGTGACATACGCCAAACCCTCACGTAAGAGGTACCCAGGTGCATCAGGTGTTTCTTTTTTTTTCGAAGGCACCGAGGTTGTACTTTCGGGTAAATCCCTCGACGGAGTGCATCCAGAGTTTATGGACCCTATACCTAATCTGGTCATAAGTAGAACGAAATAATGAAGATTCAAGTGTACAATACCAAAAAAAGACGTGGTCGCCCTCGCATTGTTAGGACTCTAGCAGTGATAAAAGCTGTGATGGCAAAAATCCAAAGAAATCCCACACTTAGGCAAAAACAGATGGGGTATATAAGAACCACAGTGAAAACGGTATTGAATGAAGCCTTAGGTTTTCGAGCTTATCGAAAAAAAAACTGGACATATAGGCGCGTTTATGGACCTGAGAAAGTAAAATGCTAGCTGCCCAATTTCTCGATGGTATAAATAAAAATTGTGCTTTATTTAACAGCTCAAGCGGGGATCCCAAACAACCAGGTGGTCAGCCACGTGACTCTCCAGATCATCACCAACGCCGTGTGCCAGCAGACCTACGGCGGTGCCATCATCGCGTCCACGCTGTGCACGAGCGGCGTCGGCGGTGTCGGCACGTGCGGCGGCGACTCCGGCGGGCCCCTCACTGTCGTCAGCGATGACAGTAGAGTGCTGGTATGTCTACTAGCACATTCATTTTATGAAGTCTGATTTTTATGTGAGACAATAACTTTTAAACGAAGACCGCTAATACCACGCGTACAGTTATGATATTAATCCAAAACACCGCATGGAAAATAGGTGTCACAGGACCTACCTAATATTCCAAGAGATCTACGATCTCCGTCTTCATATTGCACGAAAATGAAACTGAGAGAAAAAACCGGCTAATTGCGAGTCAGACTCTCTAACGAAGGGTTCCGTACTATTATACAAGATTTGACCCGTCACGTTTCTTTTTCTTTAATTTTTTGTTAAAGCGGCAACGGAAATACACACTCTGTGAAAAATTCAGCTGTCTATCTATTACGGTTCATGAGATACAGCCCTGTGACGGACGGACGGACGGCCTTTAGACGGACGGACGGATGGATGGACGGACGGCCGGACAGTGGGTAATGACACAAAGATTTGGAAAAAGCACGCAGCAAGCAAATGCAGCAGTAGTTAAACTAAGGAAGCAATATTTGTGTACTAAGGAAGCAATGTTTGTGTACTAAGGAAACAATATTAGTGTACTAAGGAAGCAATATTTCTGTACTAAGGAAGCAATATTTGTGTACTAAGGATGCAATACATTTCTTGTTCCCAGGTTGGCGTCACTTCGTTTGGCTCATCAAGCGGCTGCCAAGTCGGCCTGCCCGCCGCCTTCGCCCGTGTAACTTCTTTCCTCACTTGGATCCAGCAACGAATGTAGACATTATTTTTAGTTAATAAATATGTTTTTAAATCCTATGTTTTTCTGTCTACTGTCTAAACGAATAACACACCCGAATATGCAACATGTCTCTTCTGAGAGGCAATTGCAGGCAAATGTAAAAAAAAGGTTGTCTTGGTTTTTTGAAGTAGGGTACCATATATGAGCTTACAGCGATTTATCATGTTTAGGGTTGACGAATCTTTCAGGTATAGACTGATGTGGGTATGTTTAGGAACATTGTACCAGTAGCAAACGCAGGCATTTTGAAGACGTTGTGCCCGATAAGATGTTTTATAGAAAACATGGTCCGTAGATCGTATATCCGTAGTCTAGGTTAGACAGGACAAGTGCATCAGTAAGCTTTCGCCTATCTTCCGTTTTTACGTAGGGGCGAAGTTTATAAAGAGTATTTAGAGCTGCAAAGCATTTGGGAAATTTGCTTTCTACGTTCCAAATCCAAAACCACTCAAAGGAGTCATGAGGCCGATTTTGATAAAAACTAAAAATGCATTATTATCTTTTAAAAAAAACTTATTTTTAGTCGGGAATCGAACTCGTTGGTTTTTAAAAAAAATACGCACGTATGTATTTCAGTGGCCCAGTGGCGCGACACTTCGGCGATCGCTCTCCGAATTTAAGCAACGCTGGGTCCGGTCTGGTCTTGGATGGGTGACCATTCGACCGTTGAGAGAGGCTGGCCATGGTTCGGATTCCACGTTAAACTGTAGGTCCCTTCCTTACTTACTAGGTGGTAGGGTTTATCCCGCCCGGGTTGGTACCATTGCATTGGATGAACGATGGTCGAATCGGCAATGAAAATTGTCCGTGTTTTCCATCCAGTTCAATGTAGCCGTGCAATATAAGGAAGGTCCTGGCATGGAACCTAGTTCCCATGTGGTGTGTTGGGCTAATACCATGACATAAGGTGTGGTATTAGCCATCCATGTCCAGTCACATAAAAAAAAATTACATCCTGATAATAGTGTCGCTTACAAGGAACAAATTTAATGAAGTAATATTAAGGCGATTAGAGTCGCCAATGACCTTGGGCGTCAGGGCAGATAGGAGCCGAAAGCGCTAGACCCGAGCACGCCTACAAAAACACCCCGCAATTCGCTCGCACCGATCATATAATACGCGTGCGCTCAGAGGCGTGCGCAATTACGTTCATTAGTTTACTTATTTGTGGTAATAGTGATATATAAGCGAAATATACGCCCTTCAGATAAATAGATGTAACTGAAACTTAAACTAACTAGTACTAGAAAAACCGGCCAAGTGCGAGTCGGACTCGCACACGAAGGGTTCCGTACCATCGTAAAAAAAAACAAAAAATAACACGTTTTTTGTATCGGAGCCCCCTTTAATTTAAATTATTTTTTAATCTTACCTATTTGTTGTTATAGCGGCAAAATAAATACACACTCTGTGAAAATTTCAGCTGTCTACCTCCCAAGAAACAATTTAGGCGCACGTAGAGCTCACTTTATAACCTAACGAGAGATATTGACGCTACAGTAGCTACCTTTTAAGCTTTTGGAGACTTAAGAGAGTATGTTCATCAACATTATCACTCGTAACTCTACTACACGACTATAAGAGCGATAAGATGATAAACTAAAATATTAAAAACGTAGAGAGGCAAATTCGGTTGCTACAATACAGGTAAAGGATCTTGTATTATAGCTTTAAGCAAATATTGTAACTATGAGATCTATATGAGAAGTAAGCATTAGTCATAACCTCAACAAGTTCTAACAGGTTCTACAAAGGCTGCAATTGACGGTATCGTTCTTAAATGTCGCTGATTAATTCTTTGCTAACACCAGATGCTTCTAAAGCGTCACAAATAGCTCTTATGACCGTACATTTGAAATATCTGTCGCTATTTTAGATCATATAGTCTCAAATATAACCTATATATTGCTTTAGGTAGAGATTTAGAGCTATCTAGACCTTTTGTAACTCGTTAAAGCGTTCGTCTGTCCATCTATCTGTATGTCTGTCCATCCGATTTATGCCGATAATATTTTGTAGCATAATTAATTGTATTTTTAAATCTATATTTATTTTTAGTTTTCGAGCAATAAATACGAACCCCTAAAAACATGCACATTCGCCCAGCACATGTTCATCTAACCTATAGGTTACTGTTACGTCTGTTATAGCTGCGAAGTCAGTAAACAACTCTGCAATACCACTCTTATAGAGGTGTGCATTTCAGAAGAGCGCCCATTAACGCCGTACTGTATCTCGAGAAGTTACAATGTTCTGATTAATAGCATAAACCTATACCGCCATTTTAAAGTTATCAAGCGAATTGAAAAATGAGAAATGTGTAAACAAAAGCACTACTATAATGATCTATTTTGCTCACTTGTGTTCTAATACTACCACTATGATACTTTTAAACTGGCACAGACATTGTTTTCGTAAATAAAAATAAAATTATGCCAACTCCATATGTTAATTAAATATTACACTTCCATAAATAGACAATAGATGACAAGCCCTTCAATTATTTGTTAAAAATACATATACTTATTCACAGTGTACTTAACTGCGCAATGAAAACACAGGTTGCTAGCGATGGTGCATCAGAAAAAGTTAACAATTATATTTGTCATCCGCCATTATTCCATCCACATTATTTCAAAAATCTAATTACTATACTTCAACGAGGGCCTGCCCTTTTTCATGCCTTTAAGAACAGACAAACATACGTTATCAGTCACATAATAAGGTTAACACCTCATTTAACTGTAATATGTTAATTAATCACTGCCACCACTCACAAGAAAAACACAAGAAGAAACGTTAAAAATATGATAATATTCTCACGAACTTAACCTAAAGCTGGCTAAAATTTGCATTACTTTGACATTTCGTCCATACAAAGTGTATCGAAATGACGTCACAAAGTACTACTTTTCGTTAGTCTTAGTTTCTGTTACGACTATTTATCTCAGCCTTAGTGCCATCGTCAGTTTAAATCTGGTCAAAATGTTACCTGACGAACTTAACAGTATATCGTTGAGTCCACATGTTTAGCCTATATCGAATCATCTTTTTGGGTTCCGTAGCCAAGTGCCAAAAATAGAAATCTTATAAATATCGTCATGTCCGTCAGCTCGTTCGCCCGTATACATTGTATTGTATTGTTTATTATCATCCATAGGCCAATTCAACATTCACAACGAAGAAGAACTGGCAAGAAACTTTGCTGGTTTTTGTTTTAAAGTCCACTTATGATACTTTTGAGATTACCGTGGTCGTTAGAAATGTTTGAAAAACGTTACGGCCTTTCACGCGGCAGGAATAGACGTCATCCGAAGTTTCGAACTAATCATTCAGCCCGTTGTCAAGGAGGCATCCGCCACGTTCGTACGCAGCAGACGACTCACGCACGCAGTACGTGGCGTGACGTGCGGATATAGCCCTGTGACAGACGGACGGACGGACAGCGGAGGCTTAGTAGTAGGGTTCCGTTGGCATCCTTTGGATACGGTGGTTTCTAATCCTAATAAGCCCACCCTCCCCTCATGATATTAGGCCAACACATCGAATTTCCAAAGGAGTCAAGTGCCTTGACAGGACCTCCCTATTCCTATGAGTACCGTCCCCGGCGGGCTTAACGCTATCTAGTAGGGGAAGCAGTTTAAAAAAAACGATAAAATAATTTCATGTCATTAGGTGTTTTAAGAAATTGGGTGACTTATACAACGCCCACCATTATGATACCAGCCCAACACACCGACTACCCGAAGGAATTGGTGCCGTTCCCTTATGAGCACGGCTTTATTGAAATGAATGGAGAACACCGACCATTATGAATTGCCGCTCCAACCATCATCATCATTCTAATTTTTTTTTACTGAGAAATACAGATATTTACAAAAAAATCTGAACATACGGATATAGAATGAAGCTTTCTCAAGTGATATAAAAAATCGATTAAAATATGACAACGTTTAGGTGTAGGGAAACGTTAGGGTCTGGAAGACGATTTCGCTGTTTTAATGTCAGTCGCCATGCAAAATTATGCCTTTGCCAAAGGACTAAGAATGCCTCTATTAAAATTTTCAAATCTTAGATTTCCGGTGACTTCGCGACAGCCTTAAGAACATCGCTCGGTCGATAACATTTTCCGATTAAAGGTTTACTTATCTTGCTGTTACAAAAATTATAATATTTATGTTTGTCAATTAATTAGGGAAATCCAACGTGTATTCCGCTAATTATCAGATTGTATTATGATATCTTCGACGTTTTTCCCACAGAAGACGCCTCCAATTCCATGCAGTTAATCTGTGATAGCGTCTTAGGGGCACAGATAAGCATTAGCATTGATTAAAATAGGGAAAATCCTTAAAAATCTGCTACGCCATCGACATTATTTAAGTGAAACAGATGTTTCTCTTTTTGCGGAGTACACAAACGCTGTTTTAAAATATATCACCAATTGAACACGTCACTATATTTTGAAACATTTCTTTAATACTTTTCACAAAAATTAACATATTTAATCGGTTATTTATTTTTAAGCAGTTGCTTTGTACTCTGCACTGAATATGTAAAAAAAACCGGACAAGAGCGAATCCAAGATTTAAAACCAAAAAATCTCGTTTTTTGTATGGTATTATATTATATTTATTTTACCTATTTGTTGTTATAGCAACAACATTAATTTACACTCTATGAAAATTCTGCTGCCTACCTATTACGGTTCATGAGATACAGCCCTGTGACAGACGGATAGACGGACGGACGGACGGACGGATAGCGTAGGCTTAGTAATAAGGTTCCGTTGCCCCCCTTTGGTTATGGAACCCTAAAAATATCTAAATGATGCGTACCTATTTTAAAAAACACGATGTTGGTCCTGGTCCAAGCAGTTAACCTGGAGACAAAAGGATAAAAAAATCCGGTAGGAAAGAATTGCCCAAGAAACACATCAAAGTTGGACGGAATTACATTATACAAGCGCCAGTCGTCGTGACAATCACGCGTTTACGCATAAACCGTTAAACGCCTATTTTAATGAAATGGGCGCAAACTGTTGGATCGTTTCGCTTACGAGCATTATATGGTTCATGAAAGCAAGTCTCTGCGCCCCTGAGAAATGTGCCGCCCGCTTGATAACGCTAAGTGTGGTATTAGCCACCTATATCCAGTTTACGATGACAGGGCGGAATATCGGAATAATAAGGTTTTTCCATATTTTTTCTGATTTTCGGGATTACTTTAATAGTATCCGCATTCTGATCACAGTCCTGGTTATCAAATACGATACATACTCATCATTGCAGGCTATAAATACATTAAGGGAAATGACGATCAATTAGTATTCAATCGACAGTTGAAAATGAAGGTCCTGCTCTGCCTGGTGATGTGTGCAGCGGCGGCGGCGGCGGCGCCCGCCCAGGAGCTCGCTACAGAGCTGCCGACGGCATTCGACTACCACCGCAGGGTCGGCATCCCCGAAGCTGAGCGCATCCGGCGAGTGGAAACGGAGGCCGCCAGGGACCCCAACCGGATTGTCGGTGGGAATACAGTTACCATCGCATCCCACCCCCATCAGGTCCGTATATAGCTTGAAGTTAGACATGACTGTATTCGCCTTTCGATTAAAACATTTTGAGTCATGACTTAAAGTCTTAAGCGGGTTATTAAGATTGTGTATAATATTCAGTTGATCTTCATTGCTGATTTAAAAAATGATATTAATTATTTTGTTCAATGGTAAGTTGAGGCAAAAGGAGTTTATTATCATGACTAGAAACCATATTCAAGCAGTGCAAGCGGACTCATTTGAGTGGGTGTGCAAATTAGCAAAATCTGTAATTATAAAAAAAAACTTGCTTAAATTATGAAATATTTCAAGTACAAACAATGTTTTGAGTTGATGATGTTTTTCATACTTCCTTAGGCTGGTCTGCTCATATCTTTGACTAACGGAAGGGACTCCGTTTGCGGCGCCTCTCTGCTTAGCAACACCCGCCTCGTAACCGCCGCTCACTGCTGGTGGGATGGCTTCAACCAGGCGTTTCAGATTGTGGTTGTACTCGGCTCCAGCACTATCTACAGTGGTGGCACTCGCATCACTACCAACCAGGTCGCTATGCACGGAAACTGGAATCCATCCACTATCGCCAATGACGTCGCCATCATCTCTATCAGCTGGGTCAATTACAATAGTAAGTTTAATTATTTTAGCATCAAATAAATCAGACCTTCGTAAACTTTGATTTAATTACACCGACTATTTTAATTTCCAGCTAATATCCAGCCTATTCGTCTACCATCCGGTAATGAAATTAACAACAACTTTGCCGGTTCGTGGGGTGTCGCTTCTGGATTTGGCGCTATTCATGACGGTAAGAATAAGACGGCTTCGTGCATTCTAAATCAGATATTTCCATGTTTTTTATAACTTTGGTTTTTGAAAACACTATTTATTTTTCTTTTTCAGAGCAATGGAGTCTTCCCAGTAGTCAGATGCTAAGCCACGTGAATCTTCAGGTCATCACCAACGCCATGTGCAGGTTGTCTTTCGGTGATTTCATCCATGAGTCGACTCTATGCACGAGCGGCGCCGGCGGTGTCGGCACGTGCGGCGGCGATTCCGGCGGACCGCTCTCCGTCGTCAGCGGTGGCAACAGGATGCTGGTACTAGAAATGACACAATGTCACAATGAGCTGCTTAACCTTTCAGTGCAAAATACTTAAAAAAAACACCATTATCCACCTACTAGATTTTGCCTGCAGTATTGCCTTATTCATGCACAGATTATAAAGAATGACCTCCGTCTTAATATAAAGTAAAAAATATATAAAATAGCCAATTTCATTGAAAGGAAACAATAGTTTACTTTGTTAATTCATTATTTATACATTTGGCGAAATTTGCTAGACGCACTAACCGCGAAAGGCATGTGGTCCAGGTCCGGTTTTCTTCAGCTCTCTTCTTCAAGCTCAATTACATACAGGATGTCGTAACTGCCAGTACATTAAATTTGCGAAATGATTATTGAGATTGAAACAAACAAAAAAGTTGCATAATTTTTTGCTGAATACCTTCTAAATAAAAAGTTAGACTTTCCATACAAAGTAATTCCATAATTTAGTGTAAAAAGAATCTAATGGTCTGTAAGAACGTGGGAGTGTTGTGTGTACTTGGACATGGATGGCTAATATCACACCTGTTGTCATGACATTAGCCTCATACGCCACGTGGGATCTAGGTTCCATGCCAAGACCTTCCTTAGCTAAACTAAAAATTCCTTATTAAATTACCCTAGACAAAAATATAAATTTCAAAAATGTATGTCTCGGTAACTGGACAATTAAATTCAATTCAATTCTTTATTCGTCCTTAGGTACACTTTGTTACACTTAGACAACGTCAATTTTTTTTTATATAAGGGTCCTAGCAAAACTGGGACCTCATATGTACAAAATGTATGCCAACATTACACAATCAACAATTTTTCTACAATACTATATTTTAAAATCAATTATAAATCATTTAGGTCAATACACAAGTTCAATATCTAAAAATATCAAGCATCAATATCAGCAATTTTTCTTTAGTTTTAGTTTTAATTTTTAAATTTTACTTTTAGATGTTAATAAGTATTTAATAAATATCTGTACTTGAAAAATAAAAAATGTCATATTATAATACTCAATCGGTATGCAATACTACAGTGTAGAGAATAAAAACATTAACTTTTTGTCTTGGAAAACCATGAGGATTACGCTGGCGAAATTAATGTACTGGCCGTTACGACACCCTGTATAGATATCACAAGAATAACTTCGCGAGTTCATCTACACCTACATCACCTCGGACACGACCTTGGTGACACAAATGATTGTTTCCCAGGTCGGAATCACCTCGTTTGGCTCCTCGGCTGGCTGCCAGCTCGGTTCGCCGTCCGCCTTCGCCCGTGTCACCGCCCACGTTCCCTGGATCCAACAGCGCTTGTAGGCTATCATGACAACATAATCTTAGATATTCTACTGGCGTGGTGATCGGAGTAAAACATCGAAGAGAAATTGGACTGTATTTTTATTTATTTTTGACGCGTGTGTGTGTGTAGTTATTTAGCATTATTATTTAAATACAACTGCCCCGTATAAGGGAGATTTTTGTTGTTTTAAAAAAAGCATAAAGTTAGCCAAAGCCCGCGATATATTTAAGAACCCAACGGAATAGCTTTCTCTTCTCTTATGAATGTATTCTTACTGTGACAAAAATACCAAATAATATTTTTCACAAATTTCAAATAGATCCTTTAATTTTTTTATACTACTGGACATAGATATCTTATACCACACCTAATTTCATGATATAAGCATAAATCGCAGGACAATTGCAGTCGAAAACGATGGCCGACCCGACCTTAGCTGCTTTAAGAGTGTTGGTAAACACTCGCGTCCCCATGCTCTCAATAAAATTCTGGAACGGGCATTAACTTCGGCCAACACGTGCCTAATCCTGGAGCCCTGTCTCAGCAGACAGCACGGCAAGCATCCAGACGGGAAAACCCTGATCCCTTGGTTACACGGTAGGACTCTCGTCTGGGGCGCTGCCTGCGGCGACCACGGAGACCGGGGGATCCGCTACTGAGACAGCAGCTAGAGCCAAAATTTCCATGTACCAGACAATCAAACCTAAATTATTATTGTATCTCTTTCGCAATAGAGACCCTAAGACCCGTTTGCGCTGTCGGAAAACATTTGTTGAGTGAGCTGAGTAAAAGGCTGTGCGAATCGTCTGGAGCCTGTCGACCGGGTCGTTCCTGCTCCAGCGCATCATTTTGAAGCCTTACTCCGCTAATAGAAAACTCCTTTTTCAAGCATTAGCGTTATGAGATAACCCCGTAATCACACCATTAAATATACATTACAACTGCATCACGCCCTATGCTAACGCTCGAAGTGACGTTATCTATTAGCGGACTTAGGCTTCTGGCCGTGCAGAGGGGAAAGGAGGAAAGGGGTGCCCATGGAGGAGATTTGTTTAAATCGATCAATGAGCACCGACGTAGCTGGTATTACGTACACCTGGAACCGCGTCTCGACAGCCCCTGGATGGTTTTTATTTTAGTTTAAATAAAGACAACTTTTTTATTTTTCCCCCATACGGAGCAGGCGAAATACATTAGTTACATACAGTATAAGAACTAATCACCATACATTTTTTTCATGCTGAGCGCAAAATATGGCATACGCCAGGCCCTAGCCCTAGCGGTTGCGGAATGCACAAATGGGCTTTTGAACTTTCTTAGGGACTGCGAAAACCTTTGCCGGGGTGCCAATTACTTCTTCACACCATGTTTAAAGGACCACAGTTTGTACTTTGGGGGCAATACCTCAGTATTCCACAGTTATGCGACAACTTCGGGGAACTTCCGGGCCCCTTCCTTCCCCAAATCAATCATTTACCGAAATTTTAATCAGTGGGAAAAACATCGATAAAAACACTGACAAGATTACTTAAAATAGCACCTGAAAATGACATGAAGGGTTTTTCCTGATTAATGGACTTCATTATCTATGCACATTCATTAATTATATGAGTACAAGGCAATACCGATAATCTGAAAAGAAATCGATTAATATGAATATCTCATGAATGGAATTTACAGAGATGGACTTGAGATATGGGTTGTTTCGAGGATAACAGCTTATAGGATCAAGACATGTTTAAATAATTTATTCATATGGAAAACTTGTAATCAAGTAAGAGATAAGTTGGTACTTAGTTTCTCGTGGTAATACAATTACATTTCTATTTTTTATATGTATGTCTGCTAAACGTTCAAATACATATAAAACACAGTATTGGCATTCAAGACCCTTATTATAAGTTGTATTATGTCGTATATCCGAAAATATTAACATTTTACCATCAATTGGAAAAAAATAATGATTCGAAATAGTCCCTTGAAAAGTCTTTCTACTGCCTATCCCATGGTATACAACTGTTATTACTTAAGCGTGGGCCCAGGTCCATATTTTTTTTCCCGTTTAAAGCACCTGGCTGGCCGGCATGGTTTTCGCACCTTCCCTGAAATTTCAAAAATAAATAGGCGTCGTCGGGAACCTCAAGGTCCTTCAAGCATGGTGTGAAGAAGCAGCTGGCCGGCTGGCTCGGTTTTCGCAGCCACACTGAAAGTTCTAAAGCCCATGGGCGTCGTCGGGCAACTTAAGGTGTCCTTCAAACACCATATGGAAAAACCTTCATGAAGCATCGAGTCGGCCGGCATAGTTTTCGCAGCCCCCCTGAAAATTAGAAATCCCATGGGCGTCATCGGGCACGACAAGAAATCCTGGCGTACTTTCTATGCCGCGCTTAATATAAAAATCGAGCACTCGCCGCAGATAACCAGAGCATTCCTTGTGGTTGATATTAGGCTTTTGAGAACGAACCGTTTCTCAAACACATTTCTCTGCCGCACCGCCAGGATATGACGGCGGGTGCCTTTCCTCATTCCGCAAATTCGTTGGCATGGTAACTCGCTGAGTGTGGTTTCGCGAGGCAAGGTGTTTCTGGCTTTTCTGAGCACCTTAAAAAATGCACGTGTCTCCAACCATTTAGGCAGCATGCGACGATGAAGCGAACTGTTTATTTTCCGACTTTGTTTATAAATATAAAATATTTTTTACAAGGGAAAACAAATAAATATTAAAATATATAAAAGACTATGTTAAACACGGATAATGTATCTTTCCATTGGTGAAAGAATTTTTAGAAACGGTTCAGCAGTTCTACAACCAAAAACAAACCTCACCTCTTTATAAAATAGTGTTGATTATTCGGTTTGCTACCTAAAATGTTCAAAATGGCGGCTACTTTTTCAATTCTAATTACCTATAGGCATGCACCTATATCGATGCATGTACCAGTATAAATTCTTTACGTATATAAAACAATGTAATGACAGTTTGTTGTTTTTACGGAACTGGATGGCTAACACTACACTCAACTGTATTGTATTGTATTGTATATTCACCATCCATAGACAGTACACTGCACTCAGATTTGTCATACATATTTTAACCTAACATATTTTTTTTGGCCAGTTCAGCAAAACAAAACACAGCGAAGAAGAACTGGAAAGAAACGCCGCTGGTTTTTTTTTTCAACGTCCACTTAGTCTAAATTTACAAAAGTGTTTGTAAATTATTAAAAAAATATATATGTCAAACACTAAATTAACATGAATTCACATAAATTTACAATTGATACCGTATGCACCAGTTCATGACAAATAACTATTATTTTATTTGCAAAGACTATCCCCACCAACTAATATGTTGCCAATTGGAGCAGGCCAGTCCCCACAAACAGCACCCGTTCACTAGCATCGTTGTCAGCCTCAATGGCCCAGTGGCGCGACACTTCGGCGATCGCTCTCCGAAGTTAAGCAACGCTGGGTCCGGTCTGGTCTTGGATGGGTGACCATTCGACCGTTGAGAGAGGCTGGCCGTGGTTCGGATTCCACGTTAAACTGTAGGTCCCCTTCCTTACTTACTAGGTGGTAGGGTTTATCCCGCCCGGGTTGGTACCATCGCATTGGATGAACGATGGTCGAAGCGGCAATGAAAATTGTCCGTGTTTTCCATCCAGTTCAATGTGGCCGTCCAATATAAGGAAGGTCCTGGCATGGCACCTAGTTCCCATGTGGTGTGTTGGGCTAATACCATGACAGAAGGTGTGGTATTAGCCATCCATGTCCAGTTACATAAAAAAAAGCATCACGCCGGGCACAGCAATTACCTCTCTCAACCATATTTTACGGAAAGAGATAACCCGAACCAAGCGTCACCGTAAGAAAGGACCTTAAAGCGATGCACTGCTCAAGTGGCAACAAAACACTGTGAAACACTTGCACATAAGGTTTTAATACTATAAGTTTCGTCATAAACTACTACAGTGAGCTGATCACATAGTAACATATCCCTTTAAATGCTACCACCTACAGAATATTAAGAGTATAATGGTTTGAGAGCAGCCCTATCAATAAAGTAAGAATAGATTCCCGTATGAGATTTTGACTAATACCGAAAACTTATAATACTTAACTAAAAATACTTAACTAAAATAAAATTCGGGTGCATAGAGCCCTCGTCAATATTGATAAGAAATTGTATCAAATCAAAATTGATTGGTTGGTTGGATATGGTGCCATGCCGTTTATGAGCATGGCTTCATTCAACTGAATGAAAAAGAGGGGCTATTTTTAGTTGCCGCTTCGACCATCTTTTCATCCAATGCGATGGTACAGACTCGGGCGGGCTTATCCTTACAACCATGTAGGGGAATAATGGCTACATGCAACATGGATCCCAAACCAGAGAACAGCTCACATTCGTGACTAAATGCACTTATCCAACTCAGAAAGAGAAATAAAGTGGTGTATGAAAGGGGCGGGTATTGCAAAAAAAGCAATTCCCCGCGTCGCTGGGGTGTGGTATTAGGCCACGTAATTTCAGTTTCATCAAAACAATGATTGCAGGGCGGATATCAGTTGGAATTTCTAAAACATTATCACAATAAGGTTTTTACATATTTTATCTAGTATCTGGGATTACGATAATACTTTCAGTATTCAGATCGCACTCCTGGCAATCAAATACGATTTTTACTAATCATAGCAGACTATAAATACATTTAACGTTAATAACTAGCAATTAATATTCGATCGACAGTTCACAATGAAGGTCCTGCTCTGCCTGGTGATGTGTGCAGCGGCGGCGGCGGCGGCGCCCGCCCAGGAGCTCGCTACAGAGCTGCCGACGGCATTCGACTACCACCGCAGGGTCGGCATCCCCGAAGCTGAGCGCATCCAGCGCGTGGAAACAGAGGCCGCTAATGACCCCCGCAGGATCGTCGGTGGAAATAACGTAGCCATCGCATCTCACCCCCATCAGGTCCGTAGTTTATGACACTAAAAGTTATATTTGTATTCCTACTTCTGTGTATGATGCTCAATTGATCTTTATTGCTACTATTAAATTGTTATGGTTTAAGTTTTGTTTAATGCGAAGTTGAGGTAATACGGGCACATTATCGTAACCAATAACAATGTTCCAGCAGTGCAAGCAGGACTAATTTGAATGGCAATAGCAAACTATGTAATGATAAAGAAAATAATAATAGTTACGTAGCTAAGCACTTGTAATTACGAAATTTTGAAAATGAAGTCCTTTTAAGTTTAATGAATTATTTTGAGTTGACGATTTCGTTTCATGTTATTCATAGGCCGGCCTGGTCATCTCTTTGACTAACGGAAGGGGCTCCGTCTGCGGCGCCTCGTTGCTCACCAACACCCGTCTCGTAACCGCCGCTCACTGCTGGTGGGATGGTGGCAACCAGGCCTTTCAGTTTGTGGTCGTACTCGGCTCCAGCGCCCTCTTCAGTGGTGGCACTCGCATCACTACGAACCAGGTCGCCATGCACGGGAGCTGGAACCCTTCCACCGTTGCAAATGATGTCGCTATCATCTCGATCAGCTGGGTCAATTACAGCAGTAAGTTTAATTGTTCTTTAAGATGGATTGAATTCACTATTTGGTATTCGTAGCATTATGAATGTTGTTTGTTACAGATCGCAAATAATATTATAGTAAATTTATTTTTGATTGTTCGTAAAGTTATTGTAAATGAGAAACTTTTTCTTAATTTGAACAGTTTTACAGACTTATTCCAATTCGGTTTTAAAATTAGCCGTTTTATTTATTGATGATCATTATTCTGAAGAATTGGTACTCGTTATAGCTACGTTGTGCTTCAATAAATATATCGCTATTGAGCGTCAAATTAATGAGCTCTTCATAAACTTTTATGTTAATTTCCGAATGTTTTAATTTCCAGCTAATATCCAGCCTATCCGTCTGCCATCCGGTAATGAGGTGAACAACAACTTTGCCGGTTCGTGGGCTGTTGCTTCTGGATTTGGCGCTATTAACGACGGTAAGCAGAAGACAGCTGTGTGCTTTTAATTCAGATATTTTAATGTTTTAAATAATTTCCGATATTGCGGCTATGCATTGGTTTTACAATATAATCTTTTTTTTTTCAGCGCAAACGAGCATTCCTAATAATCAAGTCCTGAGCCACGTGAATCTTCAGGTCATCACCAACGCCGTGTGCAGGTTGTCCTTCGGCAATTTTATCCTTGAGTCGACTTTGTGCACGAACGGCGCCGGCGGTGTCGGCACGTGCGGCGGCGACTCCGGCGGACCGCTCACCATCGTCAGCGGCGGCAGCAGGATGCTGGTAAGGCTTACAAAATGTTGACTAAAACATAAAAAACTACAAAGAGCTATTGACCTTGCAAAATATACTTTCTGTAGATATAATCTAAGTACATTTCGTAACCCATCTACTAGCTTTCGAATGCCTTATTCATATGCAGGGTAGAAACATGAAGGCCAAATTGACTGAAAGTAGTACATTTTATTGTCATAAGAAGAACGATATTCAAGTAGTTTTTTTAAAGTTATTGCCAGAGCTGTGTATATTTTCTATGCAATTCTATATTTTTATAATAATAGGTAGTAATGTACATTCATAATCCTTCTTATAAGAATAATTTCCTTGTAGGATTGTTACTAGTAATCTAAAATAGGTGGTGCTTGTTCATGGATAAATTACCATCACGCTGCATCAACTTTCGAGAAGGATTTCCAATAACTCAAGTTCATTTACAGCTATGTATCCTCTTGCACAACTTGGTGACACAAATGTTTCGTCCCCAGGTCGGCATCACCTCGTTTGGCTCGGACCGCGGCTGCCAGATTGGTGCGCCGTCCGCCTTTGCTCGTGTTACCGCCTTCCTCCCCTGGATCCAACAGCGCTTGTAGGCAAGATCGTCACAACATTATCAAGACATATTATAAAATGGTAGATGTTATCGTATTTTAAACAATAGAAGAGAAACTGGACTGTATTTTAATTTATTTTTAACGGATCTGGGTGTGAGTGTATTTTTGCATTGTTATTTAAATAAAAGTGTGCCGTGGGGCTATTGGTCAAATATTCTGTTTTTTAATTGTTATAAAATATCTATGTTGACATTAAAACAATTAATAAATTACTAATTTGGTTGTATTAATTTTGCTGCCTGGAAATCAACTAAAAAAAAAATCAAAAATGTATTTATTAAAAAATATAAATATACATGTTTTACATTCATAGACCCCTGCACTAGATAAATTCTGTCTTGCAGAGGTCATTTTCACTTTAAACAATTTTTTTTAATTCCTTTGCGCTTTCGAAGAAAAAAACAATATGAGCGAAAGCTACTAAAAAAAATAATAAAATTAAAAACAAATCAAATATTAAATCAACAAAACGAAATTCAATAATATAATAAAATTTGTATGTTAACATTTCAATCTAATCAGGCGTAAATCAAGTGTGTTTGAGGAGGTTCAAAAAGTGGGGTTCAAAAAGGGGGGGGGGGGAGGGTGAGGAGTGTCGGGATTCTGTATATAAAGGTGTTTGCGGGCGTATTTTGGTTTGAATTTGATGATATCTAGGAGGAGATTTGGAGAAGTTTTTCGATTTTATCATAATCAAGCGAATTCAGCCACGTTTTAAGAACATTTTTACGACTCTTAATGGTGTTTAAATCCAGAGTGTGCGCTTTGTTTATTTTATTATACAAATGTGGTGCGAGAAAGGAGCTAAAACGTTGGGCAAAAAGCGTTCTGCATTGTGACGGCTTTGGTTGGTTACGACCTCTGGTCTGAATCTCGCCTAGATCGGGGCGGGCGGGCTTGCTTTCAAAATTTTGCAGAAGACGACTTATGAATAGCTGTCGCACTGACAACATACCGGTTTCGTACAGCACAAACTCCTACTGAACAAAAAATGTTTTGTCTTAAAACAATGTTTTTGAGATATCATGTTAACATAACTAAAAACATAGACTTTTAGCTTTCGATGTTATCTACATACCTGCTCAAATGCCTTTTTTCTCAAATAAATATTATAAACAAGATTTCTTTTGATATTAAATTTGGCTTTCGTGAAATATAATTAGCATAAGATGATTCAAGAATTAATAGAAAATACACTTTCAGAATAGTTTTTATTGAAGGGTAAAATATAAAACTAGGGAACGGGAAAAATAATACGAAACACTCAATTCAACTCAGTTTTTTCAATGAATTAAGAAATTAAGATTCTGTCATATTGTTACTATTTCTCTGGTCTTTGGGTCATAAGTACTTTTCATGGTCACGGTACATCTCATGGTACTTCATTAAAAATGTATTTTTTTCGACATGTATGCGTCTTAAAATCCAGTCAAATCATTTCGTATCATAAGTAAAAAAGTTACCAAGGTTTGATGCTAATTTAAAAAAATAAGGAAAAAATCATATCTCGATACCAAGTGACATCTGACGAAAGCTGTAATAGGTCAACATTAAAAAATTACACTTACACAATAATTTTGTTGATAGATGTGCTGATAGACACCCTGTTTATTGTATTTTTCGAGATTGCATGGTAAATAATTTATGAAAAATCTAAATAATAGAGGATTAAAACATACCTTTGATTTCCTTAATATGTGCTTGACTGCTATTAGTAATGTTCTCTTACGTGACACATACATGTACAATATTTACGTAAATATTAACAAAAAAGTTTCTTAATCAATTTGAGTTTGTGAAAAAAAGATCTAATCGTTCTATAGACTTTTTTCTACCTTGGCAACTTTTTTGGTTTATGATACGAAAGGGGCCTCGTCAGAGTAAATAAAATTTAGAACGACGAAAATATTTTTTACCAATATCTCATGCAGAACATCGAAAATCGAATTGTTCTTTTATACGTTCTGCCGAATCGTTTTAAAAATGCAAAACAACATTTCGAATTAAAAAAAAGATATTCCATCACTGCGTATAAAAACTGATTTTTCACTCGATAATGCTTCCTTACAAGCATATGTTTAAAGATTTAACTTTCCTGCGCGTTTTCTGGGTCTCAACTTGCGAATATTGTATTGTGGACGAACAAATTCACGAACAAGAGAGGTCATTATTATAATGTTGTTATGACTTAAATTCGTGATACGTATAGTCAAGCTTGTATGGTGTGTTGCATATTAATGAGCCGGTCTAAGCACATTTAATGCTATCAAAATGAGATCTTTAATCACTTACTCCCTTAACCCTACCACCTAGTAGGGGAAGAGGGGAAGTTTAACATGGGGTCCGAACCATTCGTAACGAAATGCACTTATCCAACTCGAAAAGATAAAGTGGTGCATGACCGGGGAGCGGTATCAACCCAGGCCTCGCATGAAAGGGAAGTCCTCTAGCACCTACACCAAGAGCTGTACAAATTTAAGGGGAGGCTGTCGTCTCATTGTTTCCGACCACCGTGTTTAAAGTAAGTATACCCATTGAAATATCGATGGAATCAAGGTACCTACGGTACAAAGTTCCCTTTATCTGAGCATGGCTGCACTGAGCTGCCGGCTTATTGATACACTGCATATTGAGGTCAGTTTTTAGCTCGAATTCCTTATTTACAGACATACTCTGTACTTATCCAAGTGTGCGAAGCCACCAAATGGATGAATATGCAAATAAATAAAACATTTGAATTCAGTGCTGAGGAATCGGGATTATCAGTAAAGAAACCCGCTTTTAAAACAGTCGTCAAAGCTGTTTTTTTCGACAGAAATCATTGAAAAAACCTACCGTGCTGGTCGAGAAAATCGATTTGACATCTGTGATGAAGCTGTTTTCTGGATTGAAAGATTTCTGAGCACGGAATTCTAATAGCGGGGCGACTACTATCTAGTTTAGGTAAAGGCTAAAAAAAGGAAAGGATAAATATTTCAATCTCGACTTAGGTGTGGTCCGTCGGTTGTTCCAAAGCAATACCTATGGCCATAAAAGTATGATTACCAACATTGATCAAATGCATGGACAGTTCGACGCTAGATATGACAGGCGTGGTTTTTTTAACTTATGATAGGGATCTAGCGACAGACGTAGGTAGTAATCCGCGAAACAAAGTCGATACCTTGTCGAGCAATTATTTTGTTCTCACATTAGGTATTACGAAATACACCTGTCTTGATTGAAAACTGGCAATAGTTTATTGGTATTATCTATAGACGCATAAATATAGGTGATAAAGAGAAAAATATTTGAAAGAATTCATTTCTAACATTTAAACATCTCTCTAAATTAAATAGTATTTAATTTTGACATTTTTATGGTCATCAAGCAAAGCAAGAGTGGCATAGCCATAAATAGGATACTAATGCAGTATTCAACATCTCAAGTAAGACGTCGGCAGTATTCCGATGGCACGAAATGATGAATGAAATGCTTAAAAATAGGGTATCAACGAGTACTTTATTGTTGAATCATAAATTCCGCCGCAATTGCAATCTTAAAATTAATTCGTAACATATTGCATGTTAGGTGAATATTCCCTTTTCAAATTATTTAACATCTACGGATCTTTGATGCAATTTGAGCTTTAAATATATGCTTGTTAGGGCGCTAAAACTAGTGTTCAGATTTATTTTCGTCGCTCTGCATGGATTTATTTTTTTGTGAAACTAAATTTTATTAACTTTTTAGAACCATATGCATAGCGTATAAAAATCAACTCAACGGTCTGAAATTTATACGTTCTGCTTAGTTGATTATATTTCAAAAATATTCGAATGTGCAATTGAGCGATTTTAGTCGCTGTGAATTTTATACGCTATGCATACAAATGGATTTTCGACGCTATGCATAAGATTTCTTAAAATCATTTTTTAGTCGTTCTGAATTTTATACGCTCTGACTACGACTCGATACGAAATGATGTGATGTGTTTAAGATGCATATTTGTCAAAAAATACATTTAAATGAAGTTAATACCATAAATAGTACTTATGACCCAAAGACCAGAGAAAGAGTAAAAATATGACAGAATCTTAATTTCTTAATTCATTGAAAAAACTGAGTTGAATTGAGTGCTTCGTATTATTTTTCCCGTTCCCTAGTTTTATATTTTACCCTTCAATAAAAACTATTCTGAAAGTGTATTTTCTATTAATTCTTGAATCATCTTATGCTAATTACATTTCACGAAAGCCAAATTTAATATCAAAAGAAATCTTGTTTGTAATATTTATTTGAGAAAAAGGCATTTGAGCAGGTATGTAGATAAGATCGAAAGCTAAAAGTCTATATTTTTAGTTATGTGAATAATTACATGATATCTTAAAAACATAGTTTTAAGACAAAAAATGTTTTGTTCAGTAGGAGTTTATTTCCAGACAGCAAAATTAATACAACCAAATTAGTAATTTATTAATTGCTTTAATGTCAACATAGATATTATATAACAATAAAAAAAACAGAATATTTGACCAATAGCCCCACGGCACACTTTTATTTAAATAACAATGCAAAAATACACTCACACCCAGATCCGTTAAAAATAAATTAAAATACAGTCCAGTTTCTCTTCGATTGTTTTAAATACGATAACATCTACCATTTTATAATATATCTTGATAATGTTGTGATGATGGCTTGCCTACAAGCGCTGTTGGATCCAGGGGAGGAAGGCGGTGACACGAGCGAAGGCGGACGGCGCACCAATCTGGCAGCCACGGTCCGAGCCAAACGAGGTGATGCCGACCTGGGGATGAAACATTTATGTCACCAAGTTGTGCAAGAGGTTAGATAGGTGTAAACGAACTTGAGTTATTCGAAATCCTTCTCGAAAGTTGATGCAGCGTGATGGTAATTTATCCATGAACAAGCACCACCTATTTTAGATTACTAGTAACAGTCCTACAAGGAAGTTATTTTTATAAGAAGGATTATGAATGTACATTACTTCCTATTGTTATAAAAATATAGAATTGCACAGAAAATATACACAGCTCTGGCAATAACATTAAAAAACTACTTGAATATCGTTCTTCTTATCACAATAAAATGTGTAATCTATATTTATCTACTTTCAGTCAATTTGGCCTTCATTGTTTGAATGAATGAATAAATTCTTTATTGTGCATAACAAAAATACAATTTCAGAGAAAACATACAGCAAAACAACAATACTGCACAAAGGCGGACTTATCACTAAGAGTGATTTCTTCCAGTCAACCCTTGGGGTGATGAGGAAAGGCAATAGAAATATCTGTAGGTAGGTGACACACCAGAATTTGAAAAGAAAAAAAAAAAATTAACTCCATAAACATACATATACCATAATATATACATATTTATACATATAATTGAATATACTAATATATATGATACAATACACTAATACATATTATTATATCCACAAACCAGGGAAAAAAAAACCTATAGTAACTATTACCATTGATTCTAAAATCAGTACTATTAGAAGGACAATAAAATTAAATATAACTATATATACAGTGAGAACATATTATCATCTTTACATTTCATTTAAGTAAAACTCCTTGACTTTAAGTTTGAAAGAGCTGATAGTTTGACAGGAGCGGACTGTGATGGGCAACGAGTTCCACAGACGTGCGGCATGAACAGTAAAGGAGTTAGAGAAAAAACACGTCGTATGGCGAGGAATCGCAAGGATACTGTCATTGCTAGATCGCAAAGGGAGACCGTGTGAAGAGAGGTTCATAAACCGGGAACGAAGATATTCAGGAGAGTTAGGGTTATTTAGAATTCCGTAAAGAAGAATTAGTAAATGACAGTTCCTTCGGAAACGGATGGGTAGCCATTTAAGCTCTCGACGGTACTGCGATACATGGTCATATTTACGCAGACCATATATGAAGCGAATGCAGAGATTCTGCAAACGATCCAGCTTGTCTAGGAGAACTTCAGTTAGATCCAAGTAGCAAACATCTGCGTAGTCCAAAATCGGAAAGAGGAGAGTTTGCACCAAAGTAATTTTGGTTCGGACTGGGAGGAAATTCTGCAAGCGCTTTAAGGAGTGGGCGGCGGCAAAGATTTTTCTGCTGACCTCGTTTACCTGGGGCACCCACGATAAAGTTTCGTCAATGAAAATTCCCAAATTCTTGACTGTTTTGGAGTATGGTATGACAACTCCATTGTAGATCACTGCTGGCAATGTGCTGTAATCAACCTTCGACAGAAGTCTAGGGCTGCCTATTATTATGGCTTGTGATTTGGTAGGATTTACCAGCAGGCCAAATGATTTTGTCCAAGTAAGTATATGTTCCAGGTTCACGTTCATTTCAGATACGGTATCTGCCAGGTTATCTAAGGAGCAATGCAAATACAACTGTAAGTCATCGGCGTAAAGGTGGTAGAGAGAAGTAAGCAGATTCGTGATCAGATTTATAAAGATGGAAAACAGCAAAGGAGATAACACGCCACCTTGTGGAACGCCAGCAGTCAAATCAGCCCAGTCAGAATATTCATTGTCAATCCTGATACACTGATGACGACCACGAAGGTATGAATCAAACCAGTCAAGCACTACCGGAGATAAGTTAAGTGTCCTTAGAATACCTAGCATAATGTCAAAGTCAACTGTATTGAAAGCATTGCTGAAGTCCAGCAACGTTAAAACTGTAACATTCTTATTTTCCATATTTGTACGGACATCTTCAGTGACTTTGACAAGGGCAGTGACAGTGCTGTGACCAGGTCGGAAACCTGACTGCATTAGGTTCAGTATGTGGTTATCTGTAAGAAAGTCGGCCAACTGCTGGTGAACAATGCGTTCCAAGATTTTTGACAAAACCGGTAAAATTGAAATAGGGCGATATTGGCTGAAAGAGGAGGGATTTGAAATTTTTGGGAGAGGAATAACGTAAGCCCTTTTCCAGGTACTTGGAAAAGATCCACTGGAGAGGGAATGGTTTAAAATATAAGTTATTATTGGTAACAGTTCATCCAGCAGTGGTAACAGCATGTCAAGGCTAATGCAGTCAGCACCAACAGCTTTTGTAGAAATGGAATTCAGGATCATCTTAACTTCACGGTCAGTGACTGGGCGAAAAGTGAGTGAATTGTGCTCCGGAGTCGGTAAAGCTGAAAGCTGAAAAAGAGTTTGAAACTTTACCACTTGATCGATGGTGACAGGAGGAGAGGAAAAATGTCTATTAAGGGAGTTGATATCGATGTTATTTTTACTACAAGATGATTTCTTACCGACTCCAAGAGTTTTAAGAAACTTCCAAGCATTCACGGGAGAGCAATTTTCGAGGGTATTGTGAATGTGGTGTCTTTGGGCATCTCTACACCTTGTTTCTACCCTGCATATGAATAAGGCATTCGAAAGTTAGTAGTTGGGTTACGAAATGAACTTAGATTAAATCTACAGAAAGTATATTTTGCAAGGTAAATAGCTCTTTGTAGTTTTTTATGTTTTTGTCAACATTTTGTAAGCCTTACCAGCATCCTGCTGCCGCCGCTGACGATGGTGAGCGGTCCGCCGGAGTCGCCGCCGCACGTGCCGACACCGCCGGCGCCGTTCGTGCACAAAGTCGACTCAAGGATAAAATTGCCGAAGGACAACCTGCACACGGCGTTGGTGATGACCTGAAGATTCACGTGGCTCAGGACTTGATTATTAGGAATGCTCGTTTGCGCTGAAAAAAAAAAAGATTATATTGTAAAACCAATGCATAGCAGCAATATCGGAAATTATTTAAAACATTAAAATATCTGAATTAAAAGCACACAGCTGTCTTCTTCTTACCGTCGTTAATAGCGCCAAATCCAGAAGCGACAGCCCACGAACCGGCAAAGTTGTTGTTCACCTCATTACCGGACGGCAGACGGATAGGCTGGATATTAGCTGGAAATGAAAACATTCGGAAATGAACATAAAAGTTTATGAAGAGCTCATTAATTTGAGGCTCAATAGCGATATATTTATTGAAGCACAACGTAGCTATAACGAGTACCAATTCTTCAGAATAATGATCATCAATAAATAAAACGGCTAATTTTAAAACCGAATTGGAATAAGTCTGTAAATCTGTTCAAATTAAGAAAAAGTTTATCATTTACAATAACTTTACGAATAATCAAAAATAAATTTACTATAATATTATTTGCGATCTGTAACAAACAACATTCATAATGCTACGAATACCAAATAGTGAATTCAATCCATCTTAAAGAACAATTAAACTTACTGCTGTAATTGACCCAGCTGATCGAGATGATAGCGACATCATTTGCAACGGTGGAAGGGTTCCAGCTCCCGTGCATGGCGACCTGGTTCGTAGTGATGCGAGTGCCACCACTGAAGAGGGCGCTGGAGCCGAGTACGACCACAAACTGAAAGGCCTGGTTGCCACCATCCCACCAGCAGTGAGCGGCGGTTACGAGACGGGTGTTGGTGAGCAACGAGGCGCCGCAGACGGAGCCCCTTCCGTTAGTCAAAGAGATGACCAGGCCGGCCTATGAATAACATGAAACGAAATCGTCAACTCAAAATAATTCATTAAACTTAAAAGGACTTCATTTTTAAAATTTCGTAATTACAAGTGCTTAGCTACGTAACTATTATTATTTTCTTTATCATTACATAGTTTGCTATATCTACACCCATTCAAATTATCCCTGCTTGCACTGCTGGAACATTGTTATTGGTTACGATAATGTGCTCGTATTACCTCAACTTCTCATTAAACAAAACTTAAACCATAACATTTTAATAGTAGCAATAAAGATCAATTGAACATCATACACAGAAGTAGGAATACAAATATAACTTCATCATCATGTTTTAGTGTCATAAACTACGGACCTGATGGGGGTGAGATGCGATGGCTACGTTATTTCCACCGACGATCCTGCGGGGGTCATTAGCGGCCTCTGTTTCCACGCGCTGGATGCGCTCAGCTTCGGGGATGCCGACCCTGCGGTGGTAGTCGAATGCCGTCGGCAGCTCTGTAGCGAGCTCCTGGGCGGGCGCCGCCGCCGCCGCCGCTGCACACATCACCAGGCAGAGCAGGACCTTCATTGTGAACTGTCGATCGAATATTAATTGCTAGTTATTAACGTTAAATGTATTTATAGTCTGCAATGATTAGTAAAAATCGTATTTGATTGCTAGGAGTGCGATTTGAATACTGAATGTATTATCGTAATCCCAGATACTAGATCAAATATGGAAAAACCTTATTGTGATAATGTTTTAGAAATTCCAACTGATATCCGCCCTGCAATCATTGTTTTGATGAAACTGGAATTACGTGGCCTAATACCACACCCCAGCAACGCGGGGAATTGCTTTCTTTGCAATACCCGCCCCTTTCATGCACCACTTTATTTCTCTTTCTGAGTTGGATAAGTGCATTTAGCCACGAATGTGAGCTGTTCCCTGGTTTGGGATCCATGTTAAATGTAGTCATTATTCCCCTACATGGTGGTAAGGATAAGCCCGCCAGAGTCTGTACCATCGCATTGGATGAAAATTTGGTCGAAGCGGCAAATAAAAATAGTCCGTGTTATTCATTCAGTTCAATGAAACCGGGCTCATAAAGGGCATAGCACCATATATATTGGGGAAACTGGTGTGTTGGGCTGCGTGATTTTGAGTGTTTTTTTGAAACTACTGAACCGTTTCTAAAAATTCTTTCACCGATGGAAAACTACATTATTCGTGTCTAAAAAAGGCATTATATTTTTAATATTTATATGTTTTCCCTTGTAAAATTTATTAATAAGTATTAATTTATTATTTATAAGTAAAGTCGGAAAAGAAACAGTTCACTTCATCGGCGTACTACGCTCAGCGAGGTACCATGCCAACGGATTTGCGGACTATCGCTGAGTTTTCGAGCTTGTTGTTCTTGAAGTTAAAAGTATGAGGAAAGGCACCCGCCGGCATATCCTGGCGGTGCTGCAGAGTAACGGTTCGTTCTCAAAAGCCTAATGTCAACCACAAAGAATGCCCTGATTATCTGCAGCGGGTACTCGATTTTTATATTAAGGCCCTGGTACTAGCCAAATCGCAAAGTTAGACGAGGCACCCCAAGTTAACTAAGTCTGACGACTAGAAGTGTCATTCTTACAATATATGATTCCTTGTCTAAGAATCAACCTTTTTTCATTAATGTATGTTTCCTTTTTGTATACAAAATACATTGCGGAAACGGTGTCCATTACCGTACTTTTTTGACTAAATGTAGGAATCTAAAAGCAAATGGAATTATTTGTTTGTGCATATATGCTGTTTTTGCTTATGTCTAGAAATCACATTACTTTCAGATTTATAATGTGAAAAATCGTCATTATTATTATTATTTAAATAAATCATGGAATCCAAAAATATTAACAATACATTATTAGTATTGAGTTCTATTGGACTTACTGTTATTATTATTACATTTTAATTACTAATACTTATTATTACATTTGTTGAAAGGTACATTTGTATGTCCCGAGTGGTTGGCTAGTCCTAGCGCCTTAAGCGCTGCATAGAAAGTACGCCAGGAGTTCTTGAGGTGCTCGATGACGCCCATGGGATTTAGAATTTTCAGGGGAGCTGCGAAAACTATGCCGGCTGGCTAGATGCTTCAGGAAGGTTTTTCAACATGGTGTTTGAAGGATCTTTTGAGTTGCCCGACGACGGCTATGGTCTTTAGAACTTTCAGGGTGGCTGCGAAAACCAAGCCAGCCGGCCACGTGTTTCTTCACACCATGCTTGAAGGCCCCCTGGAGGTACCCGACGACATCCATTTATTTTTGAACTTTCAGGAAGGTGCAAAAACCATGCTTTAAAAGGGAAAAAAAATACGGACCTGGGCCCACGTTTACCTAATTAGCAACAGTTGTATACCATGGAATAGGCAGTAGAGAGGTTTTTAAAGGGACTATTTCGAATGTTAATGTTTTCCAATTCATGTTCAATGCATTCGGAAATAGGACATAATAAACTTATGATAAGGGTCGTGAATGCCTATACTGTGTTTTATATTTGAACGTTCAACTTACAAAAATAGACATTTAATTGAATTACCACGAGTAACTAGGTATGAACTTATCTCTTACTTGATTACTTGTTTTCCAAATTAATAAATCATTTAAACTTATGTCTTGATCCGATTAGCTTTTATCCTAGAAACAAACCAAATCTCAAGTCATTTATCACCTCCATCTCTGTAAAGTCCATGCATGAGATTTACATATGAATTGATTTATTTTTCAGTTACCTATCGTTATAATGAATGAATGTGCATAGATAATGAAGTCCATTAATCAGAAAAAACCATTTACGTAATTTTGATGTTCTATTTTAATTAATCTTTTTAGTGTTTTATCTACGTTTTTCCCAGTAATAACAATTTCAGTAAATGATTGATTTGGGGAAGGAAGGGGCCCGGAAGTTCTCCGAACTTGTTGCCTAACGTTGCCTAATCGTCGAAATGAGGTGGTCCATGGTCAGACGCTGTGTCTCCCGCCGCCGCCGCCCCGCGCCACCGCGCCGCCGACACAGTGAGGGTGCGAGGCGCGTCTTCTCTCTCGCAGCTAACCAGCTGAAGCGGTGGCACAGGGATAGCGGTGGCTAAAGGCGTGGGCCGGTGTTGGATATGCTCGCCGATCCGATAGAAACGGTGACGATTATTTTTCTCTTTTAAGATCAAAGAATGGATGCGAACGGGATTTTTTCTGTTGAAATGAATAGGGAAGGGGATTATTTATTTATGTTCAGGCAACTATTTTTAATGCACTGAGAAAAAACATTACTTTTCGTCTCCAAAACATCTGATTTAATTCGAGCACGGTTTTCACTCTGGAATAGTTCGGTTTTTCGACAATGTTTTAGGGTATGTTCGTCACAATATCAAAGCACCGAGGAGTAAAGTTATTACAATGAATTGATTGAAAAGATGTTTCAACAAAGACCTTGCTTTACAAAACAATATAAAATCTGAATTTAATCCTGAAGAATCTCGGTTTATCAGAAAAATTTAAATAACACTGCGCAGTTTAAGGTTGTTGGTTGTAATATAAATGGAAAAACACGAACATGGAATAAGTTAACCTTTCAGTAATCGATATGAAATAAATCTTATTGATCAATTTGATATTTGCATATATATTTAACGATTTATAGAAGATTCTGGCATTGTACACATCTCTATTATAATTATTCAAGATTTTTTTATTACATACTAATGTGGCTGGCTGTGCCGAGGACCAAAGTTGCTCAGAAAAGCCAAATACACCTTTTTTGCAGACTATTGCTGAGCTATCGAGCTTGTTCAAATTACGCCTGAAGACATTCAGGTTATAGGTATGAGGAATGGCACTCGCTGGCAGTCAGTTCCATATCATATTAACGGTTAGTTCTCAAAAGCCTAATGTTTACCACAACGGGGTGCTCTAATATCTGCAGCGGGTTTTGGTTTGGGGATTAAGGTAGGATGAAGGAATAAGGGGCGCAAGTTCCATGGTAGTACCTGTAGAACAAACTAAGCGGCCCACAACTCGACTGTGGCTCAGCGATTCAGGCCAACGGTGATCCCCTCCAGACCCGCTCGGCGCTGAATTTAGTCCAAGAATGCCAGCAGGTACTGGGGACTACCTTCTTGTGTGGTTACAGTATTCTATCACCGGCCTAATCTGTGATTTGTAAAGAAGTAGTTGTTCCGGTGAAAACAACAAGGTATAAGATCCTCAGGTTTCTTTGACGGCGCATTACTTCGTAATATTCGTTGGTTTTCCCTAATTATTTGACTGATTTAAACAATAATAAATTAAACAACAACAAGTTAGCAGACCGTGAATCTGTACTTCTGATTTTTATTGTAAGTGATCGATGTCTTACGTCCGTATTCACCACCTCCAGTTACAAAAATCCCAATGTTATCTTTCGGTTGCACCATGTGAACATTCAATGTAACCGAAAGTGAAAGTTAATTAGCGGATTTCAGGTATCTGGAGGTGGGGAAATCAGGGGTTAGAGAAGCACTATATCTTTAAATGCTTAAAAAATGTGGAATAATTTATCGATATTTTAACACATTTCTACAACAAAATGTACAATCAATTAACAATACATGTATCATATTTTTTTTTAATCCTTTTCACCGCTGTTTAAGTTGAACCTTCAACGTACACTCAGTTTCCATTTACCGTCTCAAACGAGGGTAGCTGACATCATTGGTAAAAATATTTTTTCGTACTGAGCAGGTACGTCGCCTATTCAAAGGAATGTGATATGTATGTATGTATAATCATCCGTAAGCAAGGACATATTATGATATGGACTTAATTAAAGATCGTATTTGGCATCAGAGGCTGAATCTATTCCGAGGTTGACTTCAAGATTTTGGTGACGAGGCAATATGTTTGAATGTTCAATCTTTGCAGTCAATGTCCGCTACGCAGATGAAGCGTTAATAAATGTATGTAGGTATGATCTCAAGCACTGTGTTAGTAGGAGGTATAGATTACAGGATGAGAGACTGTAGGAGAATTTCAAATTATGGGTGACGAAATTGTTAGACGCAATATCCGCCAATGGTATGTTTTGCTGGTTTGGGTCCAGCCTTGCAGCATATTGGTAAAGTAGATATTTTTACTGGGCTCTTTCTTTAATTAATGTGTCTTTGCTGCGCGGTCGATTTTACATACATCTCACATTCCTTGCCTTGTTTTGTTTTAATTGATTGGATATCTTAAATTAAAAATAAATACTATGGAATAGGCAAGTGGCTCTGATGGTGTTTCTGCGATGGTGTTGAAGAAATGTGCTCCAGAGTTCCTGTCTTAACCCGCTTTTACGGCCCATCATACTCCACTAGATGATCCTCCTCCAAGGTCCAAACCATCTATACACCGAGATACATCAACATCGTTGTAGCGATTTAGGCGTGAAAACGCAAAAGGGTTACTTTCGTATTTATAATATTAGTATGGATGGATTGCAACGAACTTGTAACTATTAACTAGTGTCCGACCGAAACTGGTTTTCCAGCCGAAACCGAAACCGAATATTCGGCCGTGGCTTTAGTTTCGGCCGAAACCGAATATTCAGCCTGGCTTTAGTTTCGGCCGAAACCGGAACCGAATATTCGGCCGTGGCTTTAGTTTCGGCCGAAGCCGAATATTCAGCCTGGCTTTAGTTTCGGCCGAAACCGAAACCGAATATTCGGCCGTGGCTTTAGTTTCGGCCGAAACCGAATATTCAGCCTGGCTTTAGTTTCGGCCGAAACCGAAACAGAATATTCGGCCGTGGCTTTAGTTTCGGCCGAAACCGAAACCGAAACTCACGTGGTCAAGTATACAATTCATTAAAATACTGAAATTATTCTGCATTAATTAGGACATAAAATGGAATCACAGTATATTAAAATTGTTGCAATAATTTATTTAAAAAAATATTAATATTTTTTTTTATTTAATAAAGGTTTCCAAACGAACTAACTCGTTCCACACGTTCCTCAAATCAAATGGCAGTTCCTAAAACTGAAACTTGTTTCGGTCAGCGTTTCGCTTTCTTTCTTGGCCCGTACATATATATGTAACATAATATTACTTAACAACAAATTGACTAGTACTCACAAGGGGGGAACGGCAGAACGTCTAATATGCAGATCGTATAATGTCATATTTTAACAAAATTTTAAAACCATGCACAACGTATAATCGGCAGATCGTATAATTGTATACGTAGTGCATGAAGAAGTTTAAAAAATAAAATTTCTTATTTCTCCATGCATAACGTATAATAGTCACAACGTATAATATTATGATCATTATTTAACAAAAAAAGAAAACCATGCATATCATATAATCCAAAAACTTTTCATACGATAAGCGCCCTTATGAATATACATTTAAAGCGTATACTCGCACGCGACTTTTGGACCGTCTCAATTAGCGTTGTAGCAAATTGTTACTCTTCAACAAATATCGATTCGTAGCAATTTCAGCCTTAAATGTATCGATATTAGGGCGCTTTATGCAGTGCTTCTTGGCATATTATACGTTCTGCATGGTTTTCTTTTTTGTGAATTCATGTTAGGAATATTATACGTTGTGACTATTAGACGTTCTGCATGATGCAAAGAGTTGATTTTATTTTTAAACTCATGCACAACGTATAACATTATACGTTGTGAATATTATACGATATGCATGGTTTTAATTTTTTGGAAAAAAATACTATTATACGTTGTGAATATTATACGTAGTGAATACGACTCCTAACAAGCACGATTTTAAACAGCAGATAAATGGGTGGCTACTAGCACAAAACTATGAACAGAGAGAATCTACTCTGTATAGTTAGCTAGTAACGCCTTTATATACCCAACTATTTTCTACAAGTCCCCTCCCTTCCCCGACATTACACCACACATCCTATCACCTTACACACATATCCTAACATCACACACAATACGTATACACATATGATGATACAGTCTCACATAGGACCACAGGGTGTACTTTGGAGGAAATACCTGATTATTCCACTGTTTCCAGGGTTTTCCCTGAATAATTGACTTCATTATCAGTGCATATAAGTAACTAAAAGATAATGAGTCAGTACATACCCGTAAAATAAATTAATCAGTATATCACTAGACTAGAGAAAGAAATGAACATTTCAGAGTTGGATGAGGTAGAGAATTCAAGTTTAACGAAATAAATAGCTAATCGGATCAAAACATATATATTAATTATATAACGAAATGGAAAGCGTTTAAAAGGTGGAACATAAAGAAAGTATTAATTAAAGAAGTTAAATATGTTTCTCGTGCTGAAGCCACTTTCCTATTTTCCTACGCTGAGCGTTCAAACATGGCATACACACTATTATCTCAGGAGTCTCAGGTAAACAAACGTGCTAAGTGGTCAAACATAAAAAAAAACCAGAAAGTAGACATCCCCAATCCTTATCAAAGGCCCAAGTCTCGGTGGCATGATGATGACTGGTGACTTCCTGGTTAAAGTCGTCAATCATCAGAAAAATACCAAGGAATAAAATAGTTTTTTGCTAACTAAGATACATTGAATTATTTAATATTGTTTAAGGAACTGTAATTGAATCTATCAATGGTGTCGATCTGAAACTCACCTTTCGAAGTATTTAGGGTGTCGTTGTTTATCATAATCTTGAATATTGTTTATAAATTCCTATCGGGGTAGGAGAAAACCAATATCAACAAGTCAAATCATTATTGTATTTTTATATTGTGTTGCTGTAATAGTTAACATAAGTGGTCTCTTGTATCGAGGACCGTAGTTTCAAATCCAGATTATGCACCTTTTTAACCAAGGTTGAAATATTCATTTTCGTCAAAATACGGGCGAATAATTTCCTGGTTCGGCCCCATTTTAAACTGATGGTTCCATTCCCTGCTTACAATATATTATGTATAACCCATCTATCTGCCTGGATATCGCAAAAACATCGCAAACAAGCTGTTCTTCTAAGACATACCACTCGACCCATGTGACTGGATCGCTGACTTTCTGCATGGTCGCAAAATAAAAAATTTGGTTGGTCCTAGTTACTGCAGTAAATGCTGGCGTACCGCAGGGATCCGTCACCACCCCAACCCTTTTCCTACTGCAAAACATCTCAATCTGGGCGAAATTGATTGCTACGCACGTGACAGCATGGTGGTAAATAGGTATACCCGTGACCGGACAGCAGTGGGAGGATAGATGGCCCCTTGTTGTTCGGAGGGCCGGCTAGCTGGCCGGCATGACTTACGCAGCCCCCAAGATTAATTGAAAGCACTCTTACTTTAGCATTCGAGATGGCGGTGTTTTGGGCTTGTAAATATCATAATAAAAGTTATGATATTATCTTTAGTTCCATTGAAAAAAAATCTGAAAAATTGTGAGTAAGCTTAAAAATAAAAAAATATACTTAAATATTCGGCTACCGTTACTATACAAAAATATTACATCAGCCCCATTTCTTTTATTTGCCAAGCAATCTGTATGACTTAGTAGAATTATAAAATCCGTAAAGAGACGGTCTAATTGGAATATTTTAATTGTATGGATTCAATATTGTAGGTAACCAATCATTATCTCAAATCATTGGCCATCTCCAAGTATCTAAAAGAGCGCTCGTAGCCTAGTGGCGCGGGGACTGGCCTAGCGTACCAGAGGCCCGGGTTCAATACCAACTTGCACCACTGTCTTTCTCTTTCAGAGTTCGATAAGTGCATTTCGTCACGAATGCGAGCTGCTCCATGGTTCGGAATCCATGTAAAACTGTAGGTCCCTTTCCCCTACTAGGTGGTAGGGTTTAAGCCCGCCCGGGTTGGTACCATCGCATTGGATGAAAAGATGGTCGAAGCGGCAATGAAAAAATTGTCCGTGTTTTCCATCCAGTTCAATGTAGCCGTGCTCATAAAGGGAAGGTCCTGGCATGGCACCTAATTCCTTCGGGAATGTGGTGTATTGGGCTAATATCATAACGGTAGTTGTGTGGTATTAGCCATCCATGTCAGGTCGCATAAAAAAAAAAAAAAAAAAAGTATCGGTATCCCTACCTAACAAGAATGGGTCATCACCATGCTTACTGTAATCACATTACAAGCCAGTCACATGTTGGAAATGTTTGTGAACTTCCACAATTTTATCTCGTACGGTAGATTAGACTACTTAATAAATTAATCTTCTAATTAAAGATTTTTGATAAGCTAAAAACCCGTTACTCATACAAAGAGGATAAGATTGCATTAGTGATCTCTATTTTTGATTTGTCATATTTTGGAAAACATTTTCTTCTAACATTCCGCATTTGTGAAAACATTCTAAAGTTTACTAAAACACAGCCTCATGGCCAAAACTGAGTATATGCAGGATGGAATAACTTTACAGAGTTTTTTTTGTGTATCTGGACATGGATGGCTTATACCAAATGACCGCCAGACACACCACGTGGGAACTAGGTGCCATGCAAGGGCCTTCCTTATATTGCTCGGCTACATTGAACTGGATAGAAAACACAGCGTTGGTAGTAACCCGTGCGGGATTAACCCTACCACCTAGTAAGTAAGGAAGGGGACCTACAGTTTTACAGGGAATCCGAACCAGTCAGTCTGGCAGCGTGTTTGCGTCCACTGCTGGACATACGCCTCTCCAATTTTTCTCCAGTCCTCCCGGCCCTCAGCGGTACGGAACCACTGCTTTCCGCCGACGCACTTGATGTCGTCGTCCCACCTGACGGGTGGTCTTCCCACACTCCGTTTTCCTGTTCACGGCAATCAAAAGTCCTGAATTACACCTAGACTCGTCAACTAATATTGTCGCCGACAGAATAACAAACATGTAAACATAAATATAAGTTCGATTTAAGTTGTAAATAAATTGCACATTATGTATAAAGAGCTCTATTATTGTTGCCAAAAACAGCCGCGCGGCGGTAGTTACAAACTAAAAAGGTTGCACCCAAAAATGCAGAAACATAATATGAAGAATGTATGCTAATATTAACAAAACTGAAAGCATCTGAAGGTCAAATGATTACAGTTATGTAATGTACAATAAATCTGAAATTAATACTGTCAGCTTTGGTCTTTAACTGGGAGACTGAGCCGAGGGGGCTCGTAGTCGGGAATAATATGCTAGGTCTAAAAATGCACAGATACACGTAAACAGGAACTGGAAATGATGGAACTAGCTTAGTTGGGACAAAGCTAGGTATAGGAAACATTAAAACGAGGTGTTATCAGCACAAGCTCACATGTGAATACATTTAGGTATCAGCAATGTGCGTTTGTTGTTACAAACGGCGCGGAGCAATCAGAGAGCAGGAAGAAAAGTCCCTGCTGCTACTTATCGCTTGAGCGACAAGATGTGTTTAAAGATAGGCACTATTTCTTAGGACGTTGCCTATCGCTGGCTGAACTTCTGCACACTACGAATGAAATACTGCCCGTAGTCTGCGACCTGCAACCTGCAACCTGCAACCTACAACGGCTTAGTGCGATCGTTTGCAAGTACGAACACACAGTTCAGTTTTTCACAAATATAGATATCCCGTCCGTTTTAGTCTGACTGCATTTTCAATAATATTCAACCGAATTGTATCAGCTTAACGAATAATAAGAGAAAATTATTTTAGTTACTTTTTTTATAAATAATACATAATTTAAACGAATGTGATACGTACGTAAAATCGACCGTGAAGGATAAAGTCATTAATAAAGAAAAATAGCTGTAAAAATAACTATTGTATGAATGTAGTGAAAGGCTGGACTTGAACCAGCAAACATACCTTCCACGGGTACTGCGTCTACCCATTTTGCCACCCTCTCTAAACCCATAATTTGGAATTCCCCTACAGTCCCTCCTCCCGTAATACATGCCTCCTACTAACACAATGTTTAATATTAAACAAAAAAAAACAAAACATACATTACTTATAGACCAGTGAGGTTTCTTTGCGGGTTCTTCTTCACTGAGTTGATCGAATCCACAGATCGCTCAAATTTTTACATGACTAACCCCTGTTTTCACCACCTCCAGTTACTTGAAATCCGATAGTTAACTTTCGGCTACATTGCATATTTGTATGATGTAACCGAAAGATAACTTTGGGATTTTTGTAGCTGGAGGTGGTGGAACCGGGCGTAAGTGTATTTAGAATACCAGAAGTTGAATAAATAAATGAAATGAAACAAAATACAAATATTTAATTAATGCTTTAGCTGCGATGCGAATATTGACTGCAAAAATAGAAACGATAGTCATTAAAATTTTGTAATAATTTTTTTTTTTTTTATAAAACTAAAAAGCTATTTTTGGACAAGCATCTAGTCGGTTGCTAGGGGTAATACTCTATGCGATTTTTGCCTTGCACAGCTCGTGGTCTCAAATCCTCGCCCCGTTCATGCATCACTTCTTTTCTCTTTCAGAGTTGGATGAGTGCATTTCGTTACGAATGCGAGCTGTTCCATGGTTCGGTCCCCATGTAAAACTGTAGGTCCCCAACTAGGTGCTAGGGTTCAACTATGGTTGAAGCGGCAATGAAAAAATGTCCGTGTTTTCCATCCAGTTCCATGTAGCCGTGCTCATAAAGGGAAGGTCCTCGCGTATCACCTAATTCCTACTGGGATGTGGTGAATTGGGCGAATATCATAACGGTAGTTGTATCTATCCATGTCAGTTTTTATACAAAAATACTAGGGTTACTTATGGATGGTTTCACAAGCAAGTAACCGTGCTCTTAAAGGGAATGTCCTGACATGGCACCTAATTCCTTCTGGAATGTGGTGTATTGGGCTAATATCATAACGGTAGTTGTGTGGTATTAGCCATTCATGTCAAGTTCCATAAAACTTCTTTTTCATGCTACTGAACGAATTCATACAAACGACATGATTTTGCCTATTTCCATCGCATTCGATCGATAAAGCAAGTGTAATTTATCTAATTGAAGTTTATTTGTTATCAGTGATCAGAAAAAAATATTGTTCCGCGTGTAATTGGTATAAAAGGATGCCATTATCAAATGTTCAGCAGTCAACAATTCAACAATGAAGGTCCTCCTAGCTTTGGCAGTTGTGGCGGTGGCGGCGGCAGCGGCTGCGCCTGCCGAGGAGTCCGCTTCCGAGCTGACGGCGTTCGACTACCACAGCAGGGTCGGCATTGCCGAAGCTGAGCGGATCCAGCTCGCAGAAGCTGAGGCCGCTAAGAACCCCAGCAGGATCGTGGGAGGAAGCAATGTCGCCATCAATGTATACCCATTTCAGGTCGGTAACTAGCCACGTTTAAATGACAATGTTATTCAAGCAACATGATTTCCGTTTTCACTACTTGAGTATATTTCGGGTGATGTTGTCTTACGATAACCACGATGATCCAATTTTTAAATACGAGAGTATCCATTGATTCTATGAAGTAAATCTAAGAATTGATGTAAATATCCAGTAGTAATCGAAATTAAATTTAATAATGGAGTCTGTGTTTTTCTTATGCATGTGGACATGGATGGCTAATACGACACACACGGTCGCAACGCACACAATGCATTCTTGAAAGATTTATGTTATGAGAGGACCTTTTCAATCAATAATTAATTCAAATTCAAATTCAAAATTATTTATTTCGTTTCATAAAACAAGTAGGTGGTTAAGTTATATAATCCAAGGTTACATCAGGTTTTTTGAAACGTGCCATTGATGGTAGGTACTAATAGTTCCTACATCCTGTAAAAAAATACGATTCTGCACAACAGGGTGTAGGTTCCGTTGGATTTAGTTAGCAGACGGTAGCGAACTATGTTATGTATTAGGCGTGGGTGTGTGGGTGTACATAGGTATGTATGTATGAGTGTGTATGTGCGGGGGAGGGTGTGAGTTTTAGTAAGCGTGATTGAGGGTAAGAGGGTGTTTGAGTTGGTAAAGGGGGATAACGTGATTTGTTATTTTATTTGCTGTAAGTATACTTGTGTAATATCTAAATCTTGTTGTGTGTATTATATGTAGAGTATTGTTTCATGTCATGTCACTATGTCAAATAGCCACTCATAAACAGATCTTTTAAACGCATGAATGACTTTAATCCGTTTGATATTTTCGTCTAGTTTATTGTATATCTTAGCCAGTGAATTGATCTCTGAGCAAATCGTGACGTCACTGTAGGTAGCTGTAGGGTAAGTGTTGTTGCACGGCGTGTTTCATGACATACTCAGTTTTTATAAATTTGTTCAGATTTGTATGTGTGAATATACAAATCTTATGGATAAACATTTTTTTTACAGTCCTAGCCTGATATTCTTTGAAAAGTACTTCACTGGAATACCTGTATAGTTTCTTATACATAACCTTTAATGCAACTTTTTTCATGCAACTGAACTTAGATGCCTAACACTTTTTTACTATCTAAGTACTAATCTCTTATGCAAATTACTGCTCTCCTCAAATCTGTCTTACCTAAGCAATACATCATATACTTACGCACATATACACAAACTCCGCATACACACCATGACTGCAATTAATAAACTACACACAATTAACTATAAAACATTTAATCCAATATGCACACACAAAACAACAACCACTTTACGACAAGAAAAAATACTACCAATATTTAATTATAAAACACTCACTTACGAACTCCACATTCAAACATCTGATTTGTCCACTGCCACTACTGGTTGTAAGAGCCAGTTTGTAATGAATATCTTAATGTACCCGCAAGAACAAACAACCTGCATCATCAGCACCGTGCACGAAACTAAAATAGTTTTTTTGTTACTGAGTTATAACTTATCTAGCCACACACAGGCTGACCTCCATTTAAACTTACCTCTTATAGTCAGGACTGTGTTAGTTACTCACAGCCCCTGGAAAACATATAGCTACAATAAACTCATTAAAAATGAATAATCAACATTTAAAAATCTATTATCAAAACTCCCGAGGCCTTAGAACAAAACTAGTAGATTTATACATGGGTATTCTCTCTTGTGATTATGACATCCTAGTTTTTACTGAAACTTGGTTGCACAGTGGGATATTCGATAGCGAAATCTGTAACAATAATAATTATGAGGTTTTTCGTAACGATCGTGATCTTACTGCAGCGAACAAGTCTGATGGTGGCGGTGTAATGATATGTGTACGGCGACAGCTCGGTGCTGTGTTGCGGCCAGAGTGGGCCCGCGCGCCGACCGAGCTCCTGTGTGTGAGTGTACCGGCGCGCGGGCTCGGCTCCTCGGCAAACCTACACCTCATGGTCGGGTACCTTCCTCAACGCCCCATATCAGAGTTTTCCGGTCACGTACAAAATGTTATTGATGTTGCTAAAACTATATCAGCATCACACGAAAAAGACCATTTACTTATATTAGGTGACTTTAATCTCTCCTCGATACGTTGGACTGCGCAGGGTCCTACTCACCTAAAATCCGGGCCGGTGGAATTACAAAAAGCAGGAATGGCGTTAATTGAAGAAACTAACTTTATCGGTCTATCGCAATACAATTTTTTAACGAACACGGCCAACAACACATTAGACTTATTATTTAGCAATCTTTCTCTGGAAGCAACTCGATGTCTAACACCATTAACAAAAGAAGACACTTTTCACCCCACGCTGAATATAAGGGTCAACGATCTTACCACACGGTCGTTGAGATCAGCTTCGGATCCCAAATATCAGTATCACAAAGGTGACTATGGGAGAATAAATGAATTCCTTAATAAAACCGAGTGGAGATACACTCTTTCATCCGGCTCAGTAGAAGACGTTATAACTGCATTTTACAAAATATTATATGAATGTATTGACTTATTTGTACCCACGACCATAAAATCAGGTAATCGCGAATATCCTTCTTGGTATAGCAAAGTTTTGATTAAAGTTATTAAAGAAAAAACCAGAGCACACTCACGATGGCTACATTTTAAGAATCCTCGCGACTACGACGAGTTTTCCCTGCTACGCTCCAGACATCACCGTGTTCTCAAAGAATGTTATCACCGCCACATCGCGAGAGCGGAAGATTCTATTAAAACCAACCCTAAATATATGTGGTCGTATATCAAAAGTATGCGAAACAGTTCGACCTATCCCCAACAACTGACCCTAGGAAACACAATCTTAGACAACGGTAATGATATTTGTAATGGTTTCAATTCTTTTTTTGAAAGTGTATTCAATCAACCTTTAAAATCGTATCCATTAATATCGTTAGCCCCTGTTCAAACAAAAAATGAATGTATGAGCTTAATTGAAATATCCCCCGAAAAAATTCTTAAAATGTTACTTGAACTAGACACTTCCAAAGGCGCAGGCAGCGATAAAATACCTCCCTACTTTATAAAAAAATGCTCACAGTCATTAGTTACCCCGCTTGTTATTTTATTTAATAGGTCCCTTAAGGCAGGAGAATTCCCCAAAACTTGGAAAGAAGCGCACATTGTCCCAATCCATAAAAAATCTACTAAATCTAGAATTGAAAATTATCGTCCCATCTCTATTTTAAACACATTTAGCAAACTTTTCGAAAAGATAGTACACGAGCAAACATACCCACTTCTCTCGAGCGGAATACATACCTCCCAGCACGGATTTCTTAAGCTCAAATCTACAACCACCAACCTTGCCCAGTTTACTGACTCAGTTCTCAAAAGCATGGAAATGGGTGGACAAGTTGATGCAGTTTACACCGATTTCGAAAAAGCTTTTGACCGTGTAGACCACACCATTCTTATCGCGAAACTAGAACATCTGGGTATCCATGGTGACCTTCTGAGATGGGTTAGATCATACCTAACAAATAGATCTCAGGCTGTGGTGGTAGGTGGTTTTAGATCTGACTTTGTTCAAATACCGTCCGGTGTCCCACAAGGGTCACATTTAGGCCCTTTATTCTATAACGTTTACCTTTATGATATTTACAAATGTATATTGCATGCTGATCACCTTTTATATGCAGACGACAAAAAGATTTTCCTCAAAATTAAAACGGTAGAAGATTGCTATAGATTACAAGAGGACCTGGATAGATTAATGGAATATTACAATGCAAACAGAATCACGGCCAATATAGAGAAATGTCAAATAATATCCTTCAGTCGATCCAGCCAGCCCACTGTCTACAACTACACATTAAACAAAATGCCGATTCAACGCGTCGACACAATCCGAGATCTAGGAGTCATACTAGATAAAAAAATGCTTTTTAACGAACACATTGACAACATTGTAAACAAGGCCTACAGAAACCTCGGATTTGTCACGCGTGTTTGCAAACCTTTTTCGGATCCCACTTGTTTTAAAACAGTCTTCTTTGCCTACGTGAGGTGCACACTCGAGTATGCAAGCTCCATTTGGACACCTCATTACATTACATATAAAGAGAGGATCGAACGTATTCAAAGAAAATTCTTAAAACAATTGTGCTACAACTCGCGAATACCGTTCGAAAACTATGAAGAATGCTGCCGCCATTTTAAAATTCTGACCCTCGACCAAAGAAGACTTTTGTTAGATATGAATCTCCTTTACCTATTAATGCGGGGCAGTTTAAATTGCTCAGAACTTACTGTTAAAATAGGTCTTAATGCTCCAAATCGTCGTACTCGGCACACCAACCTTTTTCACGAGCCCTTTGGGCGCACTAACTATGCTCAAAACGCATTAACAACACGGTTACCTCGAATATATAATAGAATGTTTCAAGAAATCGATATATTTTTAGACTCCAAGCACAAATTTAAGAAAAACATTATTCAATCACTAACGGGTAGTTAAGTTAAATAAAAAAAAAAAAAGAAAAAAAAAATCAGATTTCCTTCCTTATACATATTTGGTGTAGTTATTTCACTTATTTTTTTTTTATTTTCTATTTTCCCTTTTCAATATATAAGGTATTTTACACATCACACACACTACACAACCTGAACTCTTTCATTTACTTACACTGCACTACAGTATACACTTGCAAACATCACCTACATCATACATATACATGCACTCTTTTATATGTGATTTTTACTTATTTAGATATTATCTCAAACACGCTCATGGATACTTCGTGTAAACCTGTTATTGGCGTTACTCATAGACATAAGCTTTTTCTAAATTTATTTGTATATACGCTGTTGGTTTACCTTATTAAATAAATAAATAAATAAATAAATAAACACCACACCCACTGTCATGATATAAGCGCAACACACGAATTTCCGTAAGGAATTAGGTGCCATACCAGGACCTTCCCTATATAAGCTATATGGAAAACACGGACAATTTTTCATTACCTACTCTTTCGACCATATTTTCATTCAATTCGATGGTACCGGGCTTTTCTCTTCTACCTAGTAGGGGAAGTGGATGTACAGTTTTACATGGATTCACAGTTCGTATTCGTAAAGAAATATAACTCAGAAAGAAAAAGAAAGTGAACCATGACAGGACATGGAAGGCAAATCCCCGCGCTAGGGGACAGCTAGGAGTTGTGTTATTTGAATCAATTTACATTTAATTTCACAGGCTGGTCTCGTCATCTCCCTGACCAGCGGATGGACCTCCGTCTGCGGCGCCTCCCTGCTCACCAACACCCGTCTCGTCACCGCCGCCCACTGCTGGTGGGATGGTGGGAACCAGGCGTGGCAGTTCGTTGTTGTACTCGGCTCCAGCGCCCTCTTCACCGGCGGCACTCGCATCAACACCAACCAGGTCACCATGCACCAGAACTGGAGCCCATGGACCGCCGCTAATGACGTCGCAATGATTAATATCGCCTTTGTTGGCTACAATGGTTAGTTTCTTTTTAATACATTTGACCAGAGTAAGGTGTGATTCAAAGGTCGCAGTTTCGAATCCTGCTTCCGACGAATGTCCAGACTATAAACGTTTTCTGAATATTTAAAATCTGATAACAATGCTTACATGTAGGTGACGTTGGATACATTAAATCATCAGGTTCTGTATCATTTTCAAACCACACAACATTTCAATCGCTAATTGTCATTGTTTGTAAGTCTTGTTATATTATAATTTATATTTATTTTTGGTAATTTTAAGCGAAGATCTGATTAATTTGTTTCAGTTAACATCCAGCCTATCCTTTTACCATCCGGCAATGAATTGAACAATAACTTTGCTGGATCATGGGCCACTGCTTCAGGATTTGGAGCTACAAGTGATTGTGAGTACGCGGCTATAAACAACGTTTTTATTAATTCATTTAATCAATATATTTATTAGGTAATTAAAACGCTACATGATATTTTTGACATACTCGCTAAGGTACCCAGCGTCGCTCAGGTCAATTTACTTTGGGGCCTTCACCCGAACGGAACTTCTTAATTTCCAAGCGGCACAGTATAACCCGCTGGGCTAATCTGAAAATCATATGAAAATTTCATTAAAATTAGACTTAAAACTTTTCCAAACTTTACAGCACAACCCACTGGACTTACGTGAAGATTGCCTGAAAAATTAATCAAAATCGGTAGTCTATGTCTGTACAATCGATGTCTATATAAATAGATAGATAGATAGGCATAGATTGATTGATAGATACATAAATTGATGGATGGAAGTTTATTTCGAATATCTAAATAGGACCAATAGAACACGGACGCTAGTATTTTTGATATACCTACATAATTAACTTTTAACTTTTTCAGCGCAACAAGGAATCCCGATGGGCCAGACGCTGAGCCACGTGACTCTCCAGGTCATCACGAATGCCATATGTCAGCAATATTTCGGCGGTTCTATCCTGGCCTCCACACTATGCACGAGCGGCGTCGGCGGCGTCGGCACGTGCGGCGGAGACTCTGGCGGACCCCTCACCGTCGTCAGCGGCGGCAGTAGAGTGCTGGTGAGATACCTCGGTGTCACATACTTCATCATTTACACTAAGCGCCCACTACATATTTGATCAATTCGACTAGCTCGCAATTGGTGGCTTTCAAAAAAACCTTCATTAATTAAAAAAAACCGGCCAAGTGCGAGTCGGACTCGCACACGAAGGGTTCCGTACCCTCGTACAAGATTAAACACAAAAAAATCGCGTTTTTTGTATGGGACCCCCATTTAATTATTATTTTTATTTTATTTTACCTATTTGTTGTTATAGCGGCAAAATAAATACACACTCTGTGAAAATTCAGCATTACTGTTCATGAGATACAGCCCTGTGACAGACGGACAGACGGACGGACGGACGGACGGACGGACGGACGGACAGCGGAGGCTTAGTAATAGGGTTCCGTTTTCACCCTTTGGGTACGGAACCCTAAAAACTATGATCCGCAATCTTTTCGTCAAGAAAATCTCTTTGAAAATCACCATAAAATCTGTTTTCGAGACTCAGGATTTCTAATTGCTGATTACGGAATTCCAGGTTAAAGAACACAATTTTTTTTTTGTAACTTTAATTGTGTTGTAAAGCTAAAGTTAATTTAGTTGTGCTATAAAATTATTCATTTCCCTAAAACGTATTTTGTCAATTATCAATAGCAAGACTTGTGACTGCCACGATTAATCATTTCATATATGTAGACTCCATCAACATTTTAATGTACAATTAAATAATTAAAGAAAAAGTTGTCTCAATTTTGAGAAGGATTCGCCTAACAGTCCTTTATTTTATTAATTTGACTATTTTGGCTTTTGCTAATCACCATTTGGGGGTTTTACTTTTTCACTAGAGATGGTCTCTTCTCTTTTAAATATTTGGCGGTAGTTGTTGCTATTTATTCTATTAACTCTTATTTATTCAAGCAATACATGATTCGGGATGTCGGGAGAATCGTCGAGGTTCACTGATGGTATTATTTGTATCCAGATTGGAGTCACATCTTTCGGTTCCATCAACGGCTGCCAGATCGGTGCGCCTTCTGCCTTCGCCCGAACGACTTCTTATACTTCATGGATCCAGCAGCGGCTCTAATTTATCATTAATTGAATATAATAGTTCAATTTGTACTTGATGTTATTACTCTTAAAACTTTCATCATAATCCTACCCTTGTTCTATTAAGGAAACATAGGCGCAAAGAATGACATAAGAACATTTAAAAAAAAAACAAGCAAGTCTCGGCACTGTTGCGCAGATTTAATTTACAAACAGTATTCCTACCAACGAAGTTACGTGCAAAAGCGTTTCAAATTATTTTGCACCAGGTCCCAGAACCGTATCCCGAGTCTACAATGTCTAAATATTAACAGCTAATGTACATTTTATTTAACAACTACAGTCTTCCAAATCGAAACTTATAAAACAGTACTGACGAACAGACAGCGAACAGCCTACACCATGGGAGATAAATTTGTACCCTAGAGGTGTATCACATTGGACTTTTTTTATCAAAATGGACATAGATGGCCAATACCAATCTGACCGTCAGATATTACCCTTTCCCCTCATGGGAACTGGGACCTTCCTTATATTGCTCGGCTACATTGAACTGGATGAAAACACGGACAATTTTCATTGCCGCTTCGACCAGTCTGTTCAACGTATTTATCAAAGACATGACTTGTCGCATTGTCATTGTTGTACGCAGATGATTTGAAATTATACATGCCTATACACAGTGTCACAGATATGGCTTTACTCCAGGAGGAAATAGATGGAATGATTTAATAACATGTAATTAATAACACGAAAATAAATTCGCAAATGTGTCATCACATAAAATGTACTCGCAACCAACAGATAATATAAACTCACTACAACATAAGTAACGATACCCTTGAAGATCAACGTTGGTTCAACATATTAGAGATCTCGGTGTTATATTTGATGCAAAACTTCGTTTCGATAAACAAATTGATCATATTATTAGAAAATCTCTGAGAATGTTTGGCTTCATTATAAGGAATACCAAGCATTTTAAGAACCCTGTCTATTATAAAAAAACGTGCCTTATCTGTCATACGCAAGTCTCGTTTATACATAAATGGAGGCACCAGCAACGCCTTCTGAACCGGCATCGGTTCAGTTGTAAATAAATTAGTCCCACATAGCTTATTTATGCATGGCTGAGGGCAGCACTGTCTTTTTAGGTTACCACATGAAAAAAATCCCCCATTGATAGGGAAAACATTTACAACCTGGTGCAAGAAAAAGAGACGACTAACTTTGGAGTAACCGTGTCCTACACTAGCAGCTCTGGACAAGAAAACGGAGTGTGGGAGAACCACCCGCCAGGTGGGACGACGATCAAGGGCGTCGGCGGAAAACAGTGGTTCCGTACCGCTGAGGACGTCGATTAAAAAGTAAAAACATACTCATGGCTAACCTAAACCACAAACATATATTCACAAACTAATACCTACTTTACGTATTTTTACGTATATTTAAAAACAAAAAAATACCTCAGCCTAAAATGAATAAGTAATGGGTAACTTGCATTGTTATAATGGCAACACATCCCTGTAGCCGCGAAGACGCACTTGGTAACGTTTTGAAATGTAATTATAAAAAAATAAAAAATAAATTTCTTTTTCGGCCTGGAAGAATTTTCGCACATTTAAAACAATCTCTCGAACTCGACTTTTGTAGAACTTAGGCATGATTTAACGCGTTCAAAATTCTGAAAAACATTCGACAAAGACAAAGGATAGCGTATGGGGAATTACGATAGCCGAATGACGTTTAAGATGGCGTTTAAGGTGGCCCAACCCGCTCATCTCCCCATACAAAAGGGGAAAGAAGATCGCGCCCATATTTCTTGTCAGAGATCCAAAATTTTGCTCAAAATAGCTTTATTTGATCGAACTAGATGTCTGATGACCATTGGCATTGTAAAATTGTGTTTGGTTTCTAAGTTATAAGGTCCGAAAGTTCGCATTTTTCGCGCGTTTTATACAATAACTTTGGAGGTGGATTACGCAATGATAAAGTAAGAACATCTTAAAAAGATTAGTCATCAGACATAGCTTATTTAATCAAGATTTATAATCGATTTGGTTTTTCTTCGATTTTTTACTACAGCGGTCGTGGTTTACTTTTAGCTATAAGTCGTTTTTAAATTAAAATTTTCGTAAATCTTACCAAATCATACACTATGCACATTGTCTTTTTTGTGGACATGTTGCATCTTCCTCATTACGGAGCCTGTCTTATTCTTTGAAACAGAGAAGGTCCCAGAGCGCAACAGCACGGTTTTGTACCGTGCCCGCGAATGAGTTAGGCCCGCCGGGTTGGGCCGGCACTATATCAGATATACCTTGTTCGATAATTAAACCTAATTAATATCGATATAAAATAAACTTTCCCAGGTTAATGATATCTATTAGCCTTCTTTGAGATAACACTTGATAGCACTTCAGAAGCAAATATGATTCATGCTAGTGATCAAGATAATCACACTGACTCTGTTCTGAAATAGTATTTAAGGATGCTATAATCAAGTATTCGGCAGCCAACCATAAACAATGAAGGTCCTGCTCTGCGTGGTGGTGTGCGCGGTGGCGGCGGCGGCGGCGCCAGCTGAGGAGCCAGCTTCCGAGCTGCCGACGGCGCTCGACTACCACCGCAGGGTCGGCATCGCAAGAGCTGAGCACATCCTGCGCACGGAAGCGGAGGCCGCTAAGGACCCCAGCAGGATTGTCGGGGGAAGCAATGTAGACATCTTGTACCATCCCCATATGGTTAGTCGCTAATCTCACTTGCATCCTAAATTACGAATGTAATTTTTTGTACTAACATTTTTATGTGAATTGCGCCACATGGGTTTTGATGATGTCTAAATTTGACGAAACCTACATTTCTAACAAAAATGTTTATGTAAACTTTTTCTTACTAATCATGTACGTCGCTTATTCAAAGGAGTGTGACATGTATGTATGTATAATCGACCGTGAAGCAAGGACACATTAATTAAAGAAGGATCCCTGTTTTGAGCGATTGATTGAGCGGCTCGAAGCCTAGCATACAAGAGGCCTGGGTTCAAATCCTTGTCCCGTTAATGCACCACTTTCTTTCTCATTCTGAGTTAGATAAGTGCATTTCGTCAAGGATGCGAGCTGCTCGATGGTTCGGAAAACTATTCCCTAATTCCCCTACTAGTTGGAAGGGTTTAAGCCCGCCTGGGTTGGTACCATCGCATTGGATGACAAGATGGTCTAAGCGGCAATGAAAAATTGTCCGTGTTTTCCATCCAGTTCAATGTAGCCGTGCTCATAAAGGGAAGGTCCTGACATGGCACCTAATTCCTTCGGGAATGTGGTGAATTAGGCTAATATCATAACGGTAGTTGTGTGGTATAAGCCATCCATGACAGGTTGCAAAAAAAAAACTGATTCGCCAGGTGGCGAAATTGGTTAGAAGCAATACCCGCGAATATTATGTTTTGCTGGTTTGGGTCCAGCCTTGCAGTATATTCGTAAAATATGTAGTTCTTTTTAGAGGGATTTATCTTTAATTAATGTGTCCTTGCTTCACGGTCGATACATGTCACATTCCTTACAAAATGTTAATGTTAATCGCGGCACATGGCGTTTTATGATGTCTACGGACGGAACTTTCATTGTATTTATAATAAAATACACTAAGTTACGTCACAAATTGATGGATCTGCGGATAAAGAAACTTCAAGAACCAGCAACGGGTGTATGTGAAAGAAAGAAAGAAAGAAAGAAAATACATTTATTCAACAATTACATAATCGATTACACGTAAAAAAATATAATAAATTGACAGATATAAAAAAGTTACATATTAAAATTAAATTAATTGTTGAAAAGGATTTCACACAGCACGTTGCGATAGAACATATTAGTTCCATCGCAGCTGGTTTTAAGTGAACTCCTGTTATCTAAAAAGTAAATAAACAAATTTTGAGGTAGCGGAAATCACAAAAAAAGACAAAATGAAAGAAGTAAACTAGTAAAAAAGCACATATGATAAATATGATAATATTTGCACTATATAGTTAAAGGATTACTATGTTGGGTCTTATTTTAGGAATGTCGTCAGTGAATAGATTAATGCCTTGCCTGTTCCGCATTGAGCGATATGGTAGAAAGGAGATGCATTGATTGCGATGTGCAGCTCACGAGAATTCTCCTTTATGCAGAAAATACACTCACGAAAACGTACATCTTTTTTTATGTCAAAAACATCAAACAGTGAAAAGTTTTAAGCGCTAAAATAAATGTTATCTGTGCGTTTAATTCAACTCTCCAGATAAATATCCTATTTTTCTCTTAACATATGAGTGATAGATAACTCGTTAAAACAATATATTAAAGAGATGAATTAATATGTAATCCAATTAAAATAGGGAGCTCCCAGGTGCTAATAGGTGCTCCCAAAAATTACTGGGGGCACCCCTATTAGAGGAGGGATTTGAGAGTCTAGTAGAGGCAAAATCTGTTGTAATAGATCTGTATACCGAACGCCTTAAAAATATTAACATGCACATGGCTGTCTTCCTTCTGAGATATTGTTTTTATATACCTAAACTTACCTATTTTTTAAGAACGAGCCCAATTTATAAGTTTTCAGGTAGCATTTTGCGTTTAGATAGCAGTTTAAAACAGTGTGTCAGTACTTTGCTAAACACGAGGCTGCAGGAACCTGCCTGGGACCAAATATCGCTCCCAATTAAGTGTGGCGGGGCCGGCATTCGTTTAGTTGGTGACGTGGCGCTGCCAGCCTTCATATCCTCAACCCACTGCACATCTGATCTCGTCGGTAGTATTCTTTCCCCGTCACTCTGTGACAACGAGACCATGTACATGGGTGAGGCTATTGAGGCGTGGACGTTGTTGTGTCCAGATGAACAAACGCCGGCATCCGTCAAAGTTCAAAAGAGCTGGGATAAGCCCCTAATAAAAAAATCATTAAATACTCTCCTGCTTGAAGGTAGTGATACTGACCGCGCCCGCATACTTGCTGCTTCAAAACGGGAGTCCGGTGCCTGGATGGAAGCTTATCCATCTGCCCATCTTGGCACACTCTTTGACAATAACTCATTCCGTATAGCCTTTTGCCTTCGTTTCGGAGCCAATATATGCGAGCCCCACACATGTGTGTGTGGCGCCGCCGTAGAGGCATCTGGCCACCACGGCTTATCGTGCCAAAGGAGTGCGGGCAGGTTTTCCCGGCACACAGCCCTCAATCAAATTTTGAAGCGCTCCTTGGCATTGGTAAATATCCCCAGCATCTTGGAACCGCCGGGAGTCTTTAGGGACGACGGTAAGAGGCCCGACGGAATGAGTCTCCTGCCGTGGAAGCAAGGCAAAGCTCTCATTTGGGACGCGACCTGCGTGGACACCCTCGCTCCGAGCCACATACAGGGCTCGAGTAGAGAGGCGGGGTTTGCGGCCGCAAAGGCCGAAAGTTATAAACATCGCAAGTACAGTAATTGCGCGGCGAACTATGAACTTTCGGTCTTTGCGGTTGAGACACTTGGCCCTTGGAGCGAGGACGCAGTCGCGCTTTCTACCAAAATAGAACAACTTTTGATAGAAGCTTCGGGCGACCTTCGAGCAGGAGCGTACTTTAAGCAGCGCATAAGCCAGGCGATACAGCGGGGAAACGCTGCCTCCATTATGGGGACAGTGTCATCTGTCCCCATGGAAGAATATTTTAATTTGTGATAATGATTTTAATTTTTAATTTTTAGTTTCCTAATATTTTATCAAATAAACCTTCATTCTACTTAAAAATTAAAATAACATCGAAGATCTGAGTTGATATATCTTGTTTTCAGGCGGGCCTCGTCATCTCACTAAACGGTGGACGTACTTCCGTCTGCGGCGCGTCTCTGCTCACCAACACGCGTCTTGTCACCGCAGCTCATTGCTGGCACGATGGTTTTTCTCAAGCGGTCCAGTTCGTTGTAGTACTAGGCTCCAATACTATCTTCACCGGCGGAACTCGCATCACCACTGATGACGTCACCATGCACGAGAACTGGAACACCGGAAACCTGGCCAACGACATTGCCATCATTGGGATCACTTTTGTCAACTATAGCCGTAAGTATTTTTTACTCATTAGAACTCAAAATAAGAACAAATTTATTCGAAAAACAAATTAAAGCCAATGAAACTGTATTGTAAAGTATTTATAAATTTAGACTTAGGCCCAGAACACACGGTGAAACGCAAATACAACGAAACTGCAACTACTAGTTACTTTTGAGTTGCATTCAAGTTTCTGCCATAGATTCCGATGAGAGATCACATATGACGCGACCAGTTTAAAACCGGTTTGAAACGCGTTGCAAATCATTTGCTTTGAAACCGGCGCGCAGGAAACTCGCGTTGCGTTTCATTAATTTTTATTCTTGGCGTTTTTTTTACAAAATGGCTGACGACGAACAAAACAACATTAAACTTGTGTTAGAAGTGGAAAAGTATCCTTGCTTGTTCAAGCTACTCTCGCAAGACTGAGACTGATAAAGCATGGGCAGAAATTGGAAAATCTCCTTTTGAGCCTTCTTCTTTGTCGAAGATACAAATACATAACCACAATTTCTTCGTCACTTGAAGAACTCATTATGCAGACGTGTTTTCTCAAAGAAAACTGAAATGATTGTGGTTGCAGCGTTTGTGGAAAATGGTTGAAACTGGTTTCAAATCAATAATTTCAAAAGAGTTTCATTTCAGTTGCGTTTCACCGTGTGTTCTGGGCCTAAGTGGACGTTGAAAAAAAAATTCTTTCCAGTTCTTCTTCGCTGTGTTTTGTTTTGCTGAACTGGCAAATGTTAAAATATGACAAACCCGAGTACAGTGTATGTACTGTCTATAGACGATGAAATAACAATAAAATACAATACAATATTATTTTGCAAATTAATTTTAACCCTTTGCCTTCTGGGCTAATTTATCAGGAACTACCTTAAAATTCCGCAGGTGTGGAAGACGCGCGGCCGCGGGAGCCGAGTCCAAGAAAAAAAATCGCTGTGAATACTTTTTATATGAAAGTGCAAATAATTATCAGTGAATAATATAGTCAAATAAACACTCTTTCCATGCTTTACTTATTTTATGTCGAAATCCTGTCCTAAATTGGATAAAAACAAGTGTAAAATAAAATTACGATTATGGTCCAGTTTTTCATACACAATTTTTTTTCCCAAGTATATTTCGTTATTATTTTTACATATCATGATAAACAAGAAAATTATCCATCCAAAAGTATGCCTACTTTGGTTGGATGGCATACGCATTGTCGAAAAAAAATAATTTTATTTCATAAATATTTTCATGATTTTGGACCCAGTTTTGAACTTCATTTATTTTTATTTTGATGAAAAGTTTCAAGGTAGGCACATGAAAACCTCATATTACATTGATATTGGTTTATTTTATAAGATCATATTTTTTTTTACTGAAATTTTTGAGAAAATCATCATGAAATTTGAAAAAATAACCAAAACATGTAAATGACCACATCTCCTATACGTAAACACTTTATGGTTTGGTTTATCACAATTTATATTTAGATTGAACACAATTTTCATGTTCACTAAAATTTTATCATAATTTATAGGATAAATTACGATAAAAACACTAAAACAACCAAGCGAAAGTCTCGCCGGCGTGAGTAGTATATGTATAGATGTGTGGTGTGTTGCTTTGCGCGTGGCTAGTGCGGCGCCACACTAAGCGCGCATTTAATCGATATCTTCATGTGATTAACAATTGATATCAAATATTTTTTTTATTTCGAAAACAAATACTGCATCTTTTGTCGTGCATGTATTTCTGAAATTTTCACACTGGATGATTTGCCGTGCATGTTACAAGAGGTGGCTAAGCAATAAAACAAGTGGTTGTACAAATACGCAACATGTGTGTATTATATAAATATATCAAATAGTCACACTGCATCAAATGCCGTGCATGTTGCAAAAGGCAACTAAATATTAAAACAAGTTGTCACGCTAATGGGGAAATACGTCTGATATTATCATACTAAATCATTTGTTGTTCATGCTTCAAGAGGCAGCTAAGCAATAAAACTAAATAAATAATATTCAAATTCAAAATTCAAATTCAAAAAACTTTAATACAATTATAAGAAAAAGAGTAAGTACACCTTTAATTACAATTCTTAGCGATCTAAAATTCGTTTCTTAACCGTCGCACTAGGCTTAGCCTGTATTGCGATGGCTAGGTTTTTTTAACGCAGGTTCTTTTAATTACTTATGATCGATACTCTTAAGTACTTTATTAATAAGTAATAAGGTGATATTAATGACTTAACATATTACACACATACAAGCACTACATAAAATGTATCTAAATTAAAATGTTTGTTAATAATTTTTCACATTCCAATCGACCTAATTCTATGAAATACTTCTGAAGATTATTTTTAAATGCTTTTTTATTTAAATTTAAACTAGGTTGTATTATATCTGTAATATTGTTAAATAACCTCGGCCCCAAAAATGAATGAAATCTTTGCCCAAAAGCAGTGTTTGTTGGTGTTGTGCACAAGTTTAAATTCTGTCTGTGTCTCGTGGTATAAGTGTGAGTGGCATGTACCTGAAGATGTGTGTGTGTTCGGTAATAATCCACTAGTTTCGTCATATAATATTACACGACAACAAATATTACATTTATTGCACGATAAAAAAAAATACAATAGGTAGAACTTAATGCCTAAGTCATTATCTACTAGCCTACTTTGTTGTTTAGTTGTGCTAATGGGAGAAATCTATGTATGCAGGCAGCTATTTTAATTACGCACACCACTGCAAATTGAATAATAAAATTAGCACATTACCATTATTTTTTTAAAAAAAACTTCATTTTTTTATGTTTTAGAAAATCAATACAACGTTTGATGCCATTTTTGCATTAAATAAAAAAAGAGCAGTATGAATAGTTGTTTGATTTATAAGTAAGTAATTTTTATCACTTGTTGTGCAGATTCTTCAATGCCTTCAATACCTCGCCATCTTGTGCAATCCTTAAGCGCTATTCGATCCATCCCCGCCGCCAAACCGATGACATTCTAAAAACACATGTCATAGAACATTAAAATAATGTTGTGTGGGTTCCGATACGTAAAACTACTACAATTGGGGCCCACTATATTTCTTCCCTTTCATGTCGTAAGATCCGACTATGGGATTCGTCGTTCGTGGTTTGGAATCCACCTAAAAACTGTAGGTCCCTTTCCTTTCGTACTAGGTTGTAGGGTTCATCTCGTCTAGCTAGTCTTCTCAAAAGATTCTCATTCGCCTGTGAATCAGTTACCGGTGACTCACCAGTGACACACAATCACATCTGTATATCTGCAGGTTGGTAACATCGTTTTGGTGAACGATGGCCAAAGCAGTAATTAAAATTTACCGGGTTTTCTATCAAATTCAATGTAACTGTGCAATAAAAGGGAGGTCCTGGCATGGCACTTAGTTCCCAATGCTAATAGTAGTAGTTGTTAGGCTAATATCATGTCGTATCAAACATTAGTGTGGTGTGGCCATCCATGCCCAGTCAAATAAAAAAATATTCGATTTCAATAATCTATGGATTGGAACCCATGTAATACAGTAGGTCTCCTTCCTTCGGGAATGCGATGTGTTGGACTAATATCATGAAATTAGGTGTGGTATTAGCTATCCATATCCAGTTAAATAAAAAATAATAATTGATTGATCAAACAACCCAAGAAAAAAAAAATGTTTATTCAATACATACCTCACTGTCCTCAACCTTCTCCTCCAGCCCAGGCTCGGCCTTATCCTCTTGCGCCTGCGCCAACATCTGATCAACCCAGCAGGGGACATAATCCGCAGCATTCCAACAAACAAAAATAGTTATCGCAAGTTTATCGATAACATTATCGAAACTTGGAATACACTAGTCGCACCTGATAAGAACGTTGCTCGTTGCTACCACCAGGCGGCGCAAGCTCCTTCGCGCCTTTTTTATATGGAAATATTGATCAAAATTGCAAGCTAGATTACGGTCTTGTTAGAGTTTTGAGAGGCCAAAACTGAATGGAATCATCAAGGAAAAGAGAAAACTTAGGTTTTGAGATGAGCAGAATGCCGCGAAAGTCCCGCTAAACGTGATAATTGATGTCGGCATTTTGCTCTCTAAGAACCGCCGGTCACGCCGAACTAAATCTACAAAATGTTCAATAAATATCAAAATTCGGAGCAAAGCTATAGTTCTCATGGCTTCCTACATTGTGCATGATAATAAATAACATCACTTACCGAGACATTTCGAAGGATATGCACTATATTTCATCACTTTATTCGAAATAAATCGCGCCAACTCTTAGCCGAACACAGTCACAGAAAAGCAAAAAAGAAAAAAATATTGCCATAGATCAGAGAGGTGGAACTGTGGACGTTTGGTATCGTTGGAAAGGCAATTTATCCAGCTTTTTACTTTTGTCTCACTCATATGTATGCGAATAATAAAATAACCACTAAAAAATAATTCCCGCGATGCTAGCGCGGCTGCGCGCGGCGAGCATAGACTCAGTCGATATCGACCGAACGGAAGCCAGGGCTTTGGCCGAACTCAGTCGATATCGACCGAACGGAAGCCAAGGGGTTAAATCGAGTAAATCCATGCTTTACGATGTTAAAGGCCGATTTTTCACTCCTCAGACAGTACTATTCAGACTGATAGTACACATTTACGTTTGTCAAAAGACGGATAGTCATTACCGGAGAATTACATATTCTGTCACAAATATCTGCCTGTATTTTTACTAATAATAATATTGACTTACTTTAACGAATAGATGAGCAGAGGCGTAAAAAGATTCGTCGAATAGTTATCTGACTGTTTATCAGACCTAAACGTTTTGGCTTACAGTATCAATAATTTAAATAAAATTACAGCTGCGTCACAGAAATAGTGCAATTAATGTTTTTAGCGGTGTGATTTAATTTGATTACATTATGTTTTATTGTTACAGCCTCAATCCAACCTATTCGTCTCCCAACCGGTAATGAAATAAACGACGATTTTGAAGGTGTCTGGAGTATTGCTTCAGGATACGGGCTTATTAGCGACTGTAAGTAGATGAAGCGTTAAATCCATCGAAATAACCTAAAACTTCTAGAGCGCATCTGGAAGTTTTAGGTTATTTCGATGTGTTTAACAAACAGCTGTGATCGACTTAATGTCTACGTAGACGCGACAGCCACAATGGTACAATGTTGCCAAACGCCGCCCTCCTGCCATCAAAAGGTGTAAAAGGACAATGCCAGTTTTACTATGGGCCAGAAAAGCGCTACCAATGTAAACGTGACCATACCAACGTAACGCAGTTTGATTCCTCAGATGTTTACAAGCAACAATCGATATGATTTACTGACTGACTAAGACGGAAACGACCAGTAGACTGTTTTGAAAATGCATTTTTGAGTTTAGATTTTTTTTTAATATTTTTTTTGCGTCTTGTTCTAGATTAAAAGGCAAGCGTTTTACGCCATACAACCATTAATATTCTGTATTTTACGAATAAAAATAATAATTTAGGAATACTTGCATCGGTTTTTATACCCATCATATTGTTTTAAGAGCCGGGAATGTCATACATTGGAACGGTTTGGGTCGATTTCAACCGAATGTATGAAACGTGCACTTACTGTCAGTACAATCGATATAGCCGCCATTGCTGTCAGCTCCCGTTTCATACTACGTTTTTTACTAAGGGAGTTGCGCCAGGCTAGATCACGCCAAGAAACGGTCTGTGTTGCTAGATATTGGTATAGTAAATAGACCAAAGCGAAGTCGGAAATCGCATTGCTATTCGATTACATGGTAGAATTGTATTTTATTGTACTATTTACGGAATTTAATTACGATATGTGTATTTTAGACTTTATATTACCGATCAACCAATACGATGCGTTGGCTGAAATCGCAAGATATTCTAATAACGTTGTACGAATATTAGCGAAAATACGGAACATTTGGTAGCAGTGAAAACAACTTGTGAACTTTTTATATTATGAATCCTCGTTGGTTTAATTATAACATTAAATATATTTGGAAAATATTATTTTTAATTTTAATTTTCAATCATGTGTTTGCCTATGAGTCACGGTCTTGGTCAATGTACTCTTTAATGCGATTTTCATTTCGGCATTGTCCTTTGGACTGAATAAAATAATAAGTTTCATGGAGTTTTTTATCATTATCAAGCCGTCCATGTGTACCTATAATAAGCATATATATGGTACTAAGCAAGCTTTATGTACCAAAACACGATTTCAGCTGACTATAACATGATAGAGATAGAGCTCGTTAACACGTTACCGAGCTTATTTAGCTTACCGAGGTTATTATCTTTGAATGACACGTCAATGTTAGGGATACAAGGATGCAAAACGAAGAATTTGTAGTTTTCCTGTTTTTGTTTTCCCTGCATATTTGTGTGTTAATAAAATTTTATTCACTAAGGGTGGAGTGCAGAAGATCTACGGTTATCAAAATTTAAGTCAAATTTAAACATGAGTAACTCTCAAAAGGCACTTTGGCGTGCAAAATCTATGGTTGGTGTTAATACTAAGTTTCCAGTGGACAAAACCAATGTGAACTACAATGATAACCATAAACAGGTCAAATACACGAAATTGCATTGAAATATAGGGTATTCTTCCCGGCTTTGAACTCAAAATACTAAAACTACTGCTGGACTTCGCTGAATTGATCGCCGTTCGAGTGGTTACTATTGGCATATGGTTAACGCCCGTTTCTACCACCTCCATCTACAAAAATCTCAAAATTACCTTTCGGTTACACCATGTAAATATGCGACGTAACCGAAAGTTACTTATCGGATTTCAGGTAACTGGAGGAGATGAAAACAGGGGAGACGTCATTTGCGGGTTGTGTACGCCGATATTCGTTTGATCATTAGAATGTGATTATTGTGCACTCCAGCCTAAATTAAAGAGTATTGAACTGTTTTAATCACTGAAAATGTTTGTGGATACAAATTTTATAAAATAGAAGTATATGCGGGATATTTAAGTGTATAGCAACACTTGAAGATCGGGAGGTGGCGTTGAATGGATAGACCGGAAGTTTGAATGGAGAAATGTTTTGTTTGTTCGAGAATTGCTTTAGATAAGGTCATTGATTGAAACTGACTTTCTTGAGTCGTTTTGGATTAAAAAGTCCTCACTAGTAAGTCATGTAGTTGGATTGATACGATTGTGTTGTAGAATAAAGTTTAATAATTTTGCAGCACAACAGGGCATTCCGAGCAACCAGGTGCTTAGTCACGTGAGCCTCCAGATTATCAGCAACGCCGTGTGCCGGCTGACCTTCGGCTCTTTCGTCTTGGACTCCACCCTGTGCACCAGCGGCGAAGGTGGCGTCAACATCTGCAGCAGTGACTCTGGCGGCCCCCTGACCATCGTCAGTGGCGATAGCAGAGTGCTGGTAAGATGCTAATAAAAATGAAGTTCTGGGTACCCAAAAAACAATTAATTAAACCGAGAGGTCATGTGTTTATTCACAGCCCCTTTCATGTTTAGGTTTAAACATATTTTTCGGTCAACATAACGATTACAGACAAGTAAACAATAAACAGATCAACGAAAATAACAATACGATGAATCTTTATCCAAAAAATGTTGCCAAGAAGTTTTTTTTTTAAAAGAATACTACCTCTATATCTCTACGACGAATGCGAGCTGTTCCATGGTATTCATACTAGGTGGTAGGGTTTTACGCTTCACCTTTCGTTATCGCTGAGCGTCCATTCAGAGTTTTCAGAACTATGTTAATGACAAAAACTTATTTATCCATTCAGGTTGGCGTAACATCTTATGGCTCAGGGAGGGGGTGCGAAACTGGTGAACCCTCAGGATATGCTCGTGTCACCTCCTTCCTCGGATGGATTCAACGACACTTGTAATCACTATCTTGCAGCCATTGCAGCCTTATAATTTAATTTAGAAATATGAAATTATGTTGATAAAATAGCGTACAATTTATAATTACAATTATTCTGTTCTGGGTTCTGACTAAACACCACAGTGAAACGGTGGTGTTTAGTCAATCAAACTTATAATCATGTAAGACATTCGGAAACAGAGACAACAAGACGTGCCAAGAAGAGAAAGGAATGCGATCCTGTTTGTTGGTTCGGCGGGCGCGTGCAGTCTCGCGTCACTACGAGCACTGTCAAGTCGAACCAGCCGCGGCTACGCTCGAATGGGCCCGCAGTGCAAGCACACGAGTCACTCTAGTGTTGTCCCTTTCTAATTATTCTAAACAGAGCACAATGCACAACAAAACATTTGATGTTTGATGACGTCAGGCGAAAGCGTTTCACTTTCTTACTGTGACTTGAAATCGTGTTCGCTTCGTGAGTGCATGCATACGAGTATACAGGGGGTCTACTCATGTAACCAAACACGAGAAGATCTCGTGCTTGCTGTTGCCAAACTGTGTATAGAAAACAGATATCTATATTAATAAAAATCAAACCCCCCAAATGTAAGTAATTCCATTACTACCGAACAGCTGCAATAAATTGGATAATTATATTTTGTGTTGTGTTTGTTATTTTCAGGACCAGGTTAGTATGTAAGAAAATTTTTGAAAAATCCACCGAAAAAGCCGGAAATATGGATGATATTTTCGTATGAAAATCTCAATAGTAAAAAAGTTCTCCCATTACCATTGATATATATTATTACTGGTTATATACATGGAATATGACGTATAGTTTGACAGAACTGCTGTCATTTATTTGCATAACAACAACAAAGGTCGCATTGAATTTTGGTATTCATACATACATATCCCATTCCTTGGAATAAGCGACTTACTTGTTATGTACGAAAAAGTATAGTAGAGGTACTTATCGAACAAGTTTTTATTGTAAATCGTTTTCGGGACTCAACATGTTTACCTTTTTTTTCCGAAGTTTCGCACCGGTTGCACTGCGCGCGGTCACGAGAAGACAGATAACAAATAATATACATATATTAGTCAATGCATTATTAGTCAATGCATAATTAGTATTATACAATAAAAAAATATACACTTAAAAACTTGTTATTAATTTGGATTCAAAATATTTTGTAACTGGTTATGATAGTACGGCTCGTGGTCTGGGGGGTAGAGGACTTCCTTTCATACGAGAGGTCTGGGTTCAAATCCTCGCCCGGTCATGCACCACTGTCTTTCTCTTTCTGAGTTAGATAAGTTCATTTCGTTACGAATGCGAGCTGTTACGTGGTTCGGAACCCATGTAGAACTGTAGGGTCACTTCCTCTTCTAGGTGGTAGGTAGGAATTCATAATAAAAGTTCAATATAGTCATATTATTTGCAGCGAAAACAATTTCACAATTTCAGGATTATTGGTTTTGTTACAATTTATTGAAATACGATTTTCATTTAACAGCGCCATGTAACGGTGTAAAACTTCTAATCGGCAATTACAACGAAACCATTAAACCTGAAATTGTGAATATGTTTTCGCTGCAACTACTATGGCTATATTTAATATTTTTGACGAATTTGTGCCTTAGTGCAATATTTTTTACGTTCTGTGTAAAAAAAAACATTGTACGAGTATGGGTCGGAACATCCTTAAGTCAAAAAAGTTCACAAATGGACACCATTACCGCAATGTATTTTGTATAGAAAAAGGAAACATAAATTAACGAAAATAGGTTGATTCCTAGACAAAGAATCATATATTGTAAGAATGACACTTCTAATCGTCAGACTTAGTTAATTAACTTGTCGTCTAACGTCTAACGTCCTCGTCTAACTTTGCGATATATAATGTACACTCTACAGCGTATACTCTGTAAAGACTTCTTTATTTCTTCAACTCCACATGGAGTTGAAGAAATAACATTTTATACATATACCTACAGTCTTCACCTCCATGCGTCTCCTTGTTTCAAGTTCTTTAAGTCCTTGACACAAGAACCGAAGCCTAATTACCATGCACAGCGAAGAGAGTTAGTTGAATGGATTATTGAACATCAACAAGTGGATGCTGATTTTTCGAGCAAAATCATCCTAAGCGGTGAAACACATTTATGCCTTGCTGGCTTAGTTAATCGCCAGAATGGCCGCATTTGGGGTTCTGAGAACCCACATGTGATTGACGAAAAACAAATGCATCCACAACGTGTCACTGTTTGGTGTGGATTTTGGGTTGGAGGCATCATTGGACCATACTTCTTTCAATATGAAGCTGGTCTGACTGCTGGTGCTGGACAGCTGGTAACTGTTAATGGTGCTCAATATCACGACATGATAACACAGTAATTTCTTCCTACATTGGATGATATTCATGTGGAAGGAGTATGGTATTAACAAGACGGGGCCACATGCCATACAGGCCATGAAACAATGCAATTACTGCAAGAGACATTTCCTGGATGTGTATTCTTGGCATTCAGTCATTGCGGATTCAGTAGAGTTAACAGAAGAAGAATTTACTTTGACATTACGGTTAACTCTACTGAATCCGCAATGACTGAATGCCAAGAATACACGCCCTGATCGTTTTGGTAATCGGAATTGGCCTCCTAGATCTTGTGATTTAACACCATTGGATTTCTTTTTAAAGGGTTATTTTCCACACAAGCCACATTTATGAAAAATAGTCATGAAAAATTTCGACATAAGAGTGCGTATGTGCCAGTAAAGCCTTGCAGGCCATTTGTCCGATGTGCTCTTCCATACAGAACCCTATCCTGTGTACTTTACTCAATGTTTTTTTCTGTTAAATTTAAATCTTGCGTTACTTGTGATGCGAGGACATGCCTTGTATACCAGAGGTTATGGGTACAAATACACTTTCTAAACAGATTTATATTAAGAAACTAACATAAGATTCAAAAAGAAGTTAGGTACATAGCGGCTTGACGAAACTTTTTATGATTTAAGTTATCTAAATATATATATATATATATATATATATATATAGAAGTCACTGCGAATTAAGATATTTTGATTTGATTTGATCTCTGATTTATAAAGACTTTCTTTGCAGGTAGGTTTTAGAAATTACTTCTGCGTAATTAGTTTAAAAATACACATTATAGATTCGTCTAAAGGTGGCACACGCTTCGCGATCTTTCGCAGCTAGTTTTTTTAAACCAACAAAAATATTTGTGAAAACACCAACATTACCCGTCAGGAAATTTATTAAATGCATATCTCTATATCATAAGAAAAGGTACAAGGATTATATGTGTTTACAACACTGAATGAATCCAAGGTACGAAGGAAGTGACACGAGCGAAGCCAGCAGGCAAGCCAGCTTGACACCCATTCGCAGCTCCAAACGACGTCACGCCAATCTGGAAAGAAATATCACCTACACTTTAGAACGATTATCGTTAAAAAATCTGCTAGAAAATCTCCAATACTGACACACATTGTGACAATATACGCTATTTATGTGGATACATTCAAGGACTTAATCCAAGTTTAGCGAAGATGAAATTACGACTCGCTAGGCCGGAGTGAAACACGTATGTTCTGGTTGATGATCGTATATTCACTAAAATATAGACAGGCGCGTGAGTCGTACATAAAGATAGCTGACGACGCAGCAGTTAGGTTACACAATGTAGCTTGCCGCTACATACCTTCCCTCCGGATGAAAATGTTTGATTGAATTGAATGAATGACATGTTTTAAAAATGTTACGGCTTTTCTCGCGATATGGTCCTTGTCACGCAACTGCTGTGCTCTGATTCTCAATGATCTTGCGACCGATTCTGCAATCCCCGTACTTCAGCCACTCAGGAAGGTCAATGGAGACGATAATATCGGCGACGATATTGTCAGCTCATACTGCCTGTCGTCTGATGTTCGGACCGCAGCCAAACCATTTCCGCTTCCGCCCCTACCCACAGCTACGATTTACGACCACGGCGAGCCTAGCTCACACCTCAGTCGTCTGCTGTGTACGAAAGGGCTGAATGATTAGCTCGAAACGTCCGAGAATGTCTCTTCCCGCCGCTTGAAAGCCGTACAATTTTTCAAACATAACAATCACATATTTTCAATATTTTGTTAAACAACGCGATTTTACACAGGTCGATAGAAATGCCATAGGACAGCTTGGAAAGCAGTACCTTGTGCCAGACCCGGTCAAATGGTTTTACGATTGCATCGCCCATTCAATGTGAGAAGTGAACTAGGAATTCCTTGGAAGACCGATGAGGACGGAAGCTAGATAAGGTAGTCCCCAGTACCTGCTGGCGTCCTTGGACTCAATTTAAAGCTGAGAGGTCAGTCTGGTTAACTCACCGCTGGCATCCTTGGACTCAATTTAAGGCCGAGAGGTCAGTCTGGTTAACTCACCGCTGGCTTGGAGTAACTAAGCCACAGACGGTTTGTGGAGTCGCTCAGTCTGTCCTACAGGTACATGGTTGCTCTGTGGAATTCATATCCCTTATAACTCAGAACAATCAGAGCACCCCCTTGTGGTTGACATTAGGTCTTTGAGAACGAACTGTTTCTCAAACTGATTTCTCTACCGCACCGCCAGTATATGAAACTTTGTCGGTGGGTGCCTTTTCTCATACCTATAACCTGGGAGTCTTTAAGCGTAATTTGAATAAGCTCGATAGCTCAGCGATAGTCCGCTGGTATGGTGCCACGCTGAGCGTGGTTTCACAAGGCGAGGTGTATTTGGCTTTTTGAACATCTTTTCAAAGTCTTTACGTCTGGGTCACGTAATCGCACATGGAACAATAATACTAAAGTAATCAAGTTATTGAGGTAATGATTGCGATTGTGATTTTAAAGATGTGATAAAGCCAAACCTTTTTGGAGGGCGCTGGAAAATAATAGATTCTCAAAGTGGGCGGTAGACGAAATAAGTTTGATAACCTCTGTTTTACGCGTTGCGTCGTGTTGTTGCGATACCGAATGCAAGTCCATGGAGAGCATTGTCTGCAACTTCTAGGTACTTGAATGATTGGTATTGGCTTGTTTCATTGGTTTTTTGTCGTTTTGTCTGTTTGCTGCTATATGCTTCCTGCAGTTTCGTCTCAACCGACGCGTTGGGTCGGTCCAGGTGCCCAGTGGGACGCGGTGAGTCGGTCGTACAGTCTGGGGGACGAGTGCTGCAGGCTTGCCCTTTCGTCTTGACACAGTGAGTCGGTCGGGTGCCCAGTGGGACGCGGTGAGTCGGTGATACACAGGGTGACGGAAGGTTTCCAACATTTTAGTGGCGTTTTTATGCTCACATAGAACGGGGGATAGGTGCAGAGGAGACCTTGATCTACGGTTGTGTTGTTAAGGTGCCAGTGTACTGATTTGGTGAAGTTTGGCCCTGGTCGGTCGTTCCATCTTGACGTGGTCGGCCAGTGCCCAGTGCGACGCGGTGGGTCGGTCGATGGTATTGGGTGATGTAATGACGTGAGTTCCCAGTGCGAAGCGCCGTTCTTATCAATGATGTACGGCGATGTAGAGGTAGATATCCTAGTTGGTATTCATAGTTCCTAACTAGTATGACTGAAGATGCTGCTGCTGCGGGTTGCGTGCCTGTGATGCTGGAGTGATTATGCGAATCTGCGGTGCCGCCGCTCGCTAGACGCGATGTCTTGCGGCGACGGCGATGGAAGGCTTTCGTATTGCTTCAGTCGGGGTCACCAATTTAGCGAAGATGAAATTACGACTAGCTAGGCCGGAGAGAAACACGTGCGTTCTGGTTGATGATCGTATATTCACTAAAATATAAACAGGCGCGTGAGTTGCACATTAAGATAGCTGACGACGCAGCAGTCAGGTTACACAATGTAGCTTGCCGCTACACTAAGCTACAGACCTGACCTTGATTTATAAAATCGTGATAAATGTAAATAATTTAAAAAGCATAAAAAGCTGTCGGATTGTTGACAGTTATTATTATTATTTTATTATTATTTCTTTATTTATATATGCTAGCATCTTCTAGCTGATGCGTGTACTTCACGTGTTGAGTGCACTTTTTAATTATCTTTTATATTTTTTTTGTTTCTGTTAAGTATACTTATTAGATTTATTTTTGTTCAAATGTTTGTCAAGTTGATTTTTAAAACTGTTAACTGATACAGCACTTATTACTTCTTGTGGTAGCTTGTTCCAAGAGTCCACTACTCGGTTGGTTAGAAAGTACTTTCTTGGGTTGGAATTGGAACTTTACCCTATTTCAGTTAGCCGCGAAGCATAAGCCTCTCTCACTCTACGTACTGCCTGTAACAGATAAAGATAGAACACAAGTGGGTGGCGACCCTTTAACCAAATCACGTTCAACTATTTGGAATGTGCGTGAGCGCATAATACGGCCCGTTGTACACGCACGCATTCCAGTGACTTGTCTCCCTTCACTCATTGACAGAATTTCAAAGGGCGTTTTCAAAATGTATTTATTTATTTATATATTTAGAAGAAATGTCTACATTGAAAAAAAATACAATCATTTACAAAAATGTAAGTACATTGTTTTTATGCCTAAAGTATGGCGAATTACATGTTTCCCTGATTTATTTAATTCGCTGGACATGAACTTTGATATGTTTAGGTGTGTATGTGTTATATGTAAATATGCAGTTGTTAGTAAGGCGATCACAAATCTGTAAGGCAGACATTTCCTGTGAAGGACCACATATATTGAACTGTGCTGCACGTGTTCGTAAAGTGTTTGTTTCTAGCCGCCGTAGCTAGATAGTAACAAGAATGGTATTGAATGCACGTGCTTGCGTTGCTATTTTTTTTGACTGAGGAATCAGGCACGTGCCATCACCTCATTATCCTCTTAATGCTAAAAATATTAATAAGCACCTATAAAGACGGCCGTAATCATAGTAACAAACTTCCGTGCAGATACGGAAACCTAAATCCTAAATAAATATTATAAAAAAAAATACCTTAGAATATTGTGAGATTACATATATTAAAAAAAACAATAGATTGACGTTTAATGTATTATCTTATACACCGATGTCTCACTCCTTTAAAACTCGCGAAATAATTATTGATCATAGTTTCTTCGGTCGAAGACAACGGTCGTGTCTTTTGTTTTTGAATATTTGGAGTCGCCGGAGATGGCGAAGGATTACTCATATTTTTAAGTTTTTAAATATTTCGTAATATCGAAAATAACTCGCACGCCATATTTTGGAAAGGACGTCCGTACCGTACAAAGTCCGAGTGACGACTAAAAGAAAGCGCACGTGTGAAATCGGCCGGAATATCGGCGCCGTCGGGGATAGCAGACTAATCACAAGTTAGTCTTTGTTCTCGTAAAAGTGGAGGGGTGCGTGGTGCATCGCACTTATCTGAAATAGAGTAATGTCCACGGAGTTTCTCGATGGTGTTCATTGTATACATTGAGTTAAAGTTGTCTACGTCGTAATGACCATTTAATATTTTAAAAGTTTCGATGAGTTCTCCTCTTTGTCTTCTTTGTTCAAGTGTAGTAAGACCCAGTGCATCCAGGCGGCTTTCATATGACTTTTTTCTCAGGGATGGAACCATCTTGGTTGCTCGCCTTTGGACCTTCTCAAGCAAGTTTCAATTTCAATAATAATGGATTTTCCGGAAATGTATTTTGAAAAGAAATGAAGAAGAACTTCTAGAAACCTCTCGAACCTTCTAGAGCCGAAAGCAGAGCCCCAGGTTCAAATAAAGACAAGAACGCGAGGACATCTCTTGTTACAGTGATTGAAATTTCGCTGCTGTTTAAATTTGCGACGCTGCATTCTATATTCGCCATTACTTGCAGCCCTAGTCAGAGGCTGCTGCCCATGTTGGATTCACTCTATCGAACCCAGCGATATTAATGGAAAGATTGGGCAACTAGGCAAAATGGTATTAGCTCTTTCACTCTCGCGGTAAAAAGCATTGTTACCTACTCCAAGGCCGTTTGACGCCAATGACCCCAATGACACGCGTGCATTTTATATCCGAAACTATAACAAATAGCGAAAATCACTCAAAGGGTTCATGGGGCCGATTTCAATTAAAAAATTAAACTGTTTAATTCGATTTTTGAATGACACCTCATTTCTATGGGACATGCGTGACATCACAAAGACTTTACACGATCTCCGTGTTTATATAAATTAGAATTAGAATTCTGATCAACGCAAAGAGGTCGGAGATGTCGCTGCGAAATTATCTTTCCACGGATAAACGTCTATTTTCGCGCACATTATTTTTTAAGGTGTCCCGGCCCGGCGGGACTAACTCATTCGCGGGCACGGTGCAAAACCGTGCTGTGGCGCTCTGGGACCTTATATGATTCAAAGAAAATGACAGGTTCCGTGATGAGGAAGATGTAACATGTCCACAAAAAAGACAATGTGCATAGTGTATGATTTGGTAAGATTTACGAAAATTTTAATTACAAAACGCCTTAAAACGCTAAAAGTAAACCACGACCGCTGTAGTAAAAAATCTAACGAAAACCAAATAGATTATAAATCTTGATTAAATAAGCTATGTCTGATGACTAATCTTTTTAAGATTTTCTTACTTTATCATTGCGTAATCCATCTCCAAATTTATTGTATAAAACGCGCGAAAAATTCGAACTTTCGAAACTTATAACTTAGAAACTTAGAAGTAGTTCGATCAAATAAAGCTACTTTGGGCAATATTTGGGATCTCTGACAAGAAATATGGGCGTGATCTTCTTTCCCCGTTTGTATGGGGAGTTGAGCGGGATGGCTCACCTTAAATGTCACTATCACTATCAAACTTATTCGCGCATAGCCAGATTTCTAACCTTGTATTAATTTTTACTAGCTGAGGTACCCGGTTCCGCTCGGGTCAATGTCGTTTCGGATTGATATTGGGCTAAATTATATTCTGGATAAATAGTAACCCAAAGGGCTGGTCCAAAAGGCTAGTCGACATTATTTTGCCAACAGATTAGACAATGTATCTACCTACGAAATTTTATCAAAATGGGTTAAGCCGATGTTGCATGATTTATAAGAACACATCCAGATATGGCCATTCATACAAATTCAGTGGAAGGATTTAAAAAAATAAAATAGGTAAAACATTGGGCCGATTTTTTTAAAGTATTTTTCTCCTTGATTCTTTCTCCCATCGATCCTATACGTAGATCCAATCCGCATATTATTTGATTAGAGTAGTTCGCAAGTTATGAGCCTTTAACCCCTCTCGTAATTTAGAGTGATGTACTCCGCCAATTTCCATGCTACATGCAGGAACAGTTCACTTATTGTGTTGTAAGCTCACTCCTCTGGTAAGTTAGCCTGATGTTATATAGCCAAGTAATGCGCAGATTTACGCTAAACTTAGATACAAACCGCATCTAAATCGGGTAATTAGGTCTCAAGTTAAAAGCATTTCATATTACTGGTCACCTCTCTGTTAATTTAGCATGATGCTAAGTAGCCCTAAAATTGCGGGATAAAATCGAGTCGTACGTAAGTACAATTATGTAGCATCAATATTGGATGAGCCTAATAAATTGTCATCCCCTATATCACCCCCTTCATTTCATTCATTTTTTCAACATGGTGTGAAGAATCACCCGGTCGGCCAGAGTGTACTCGTCGGAGTAGCATAACGCTGTCCTTCGGTCCCATTCGGAATCGCTCAACGCGAAATAGGAAGGAAATTCCAATTCACTGTCGACATTCCGAAAATAAGAACCAACCGATCATGTCGATCGTTTATAAGTACAACCCGGGGTCCTTCAAACATGGTATGAGATAGCACCTGGTTGCAGGCATGGTTTTCGCAGCCCCGTGAAAGATCGAAAGCCCATAGGCACCGGGCACGGTGAGGTTCTGGCGTATGCCAAATGCCGCGTTTAACATAAAAAAGCATAATTTCTCAGATTGTCATGTGCGTTTTGTTATTCCATGTCAGAAGCGTTTTGGTTATACCACGTTTTATAGTGACTTGCATTCTCTTTGACGTTTTATGTCACGTCACACGGGAACGCGGTCGAACGGGATAAACAGTATCCTATATCCGTCTCCTGGTTCTATGCTACCTCCCCACCATGAAACAAACCCATGAACATTTTGTATGGGAAAATGTTTTTTATTTTATTTGATTTTTCGTTAAGTCGAACGGGATAAAACATATTTAAAAATATAAAAAACCCGACAGCGTAAAAAATTGTAACTTAAAATTGACTTAGTAAAGGAACGGAAAAGATAGAAACAAGTTGAAAAAGTAAATATTTGTTGTGTTTGAATGATCATGGTTGACAGTATTTACAAACGCAGTCGGAGGCATCAAATAGCCCCAGTGCGTTCCATAGTGAATGACTAGCGATTTTATGGATTATTTCGGTGGATCAAGAAAATACGTGGTGGGGGAAGTTCCAATATCCTATCTTTAATTTTTATGTCTAAAGTGAGGTTTTTTTTTCTCGTTCTCGGTGTCACCAATCATCATGAAATTTACATAGGTACACTTTCAATGAATTTAATAACAAAAAAATTTAAATCATAGTTAATTTATTTGATGCACAATATGAATTATATAATGATATATTATATATTTCCCAATGCATTCCATTATTGATGACTAGCGATTTTCTTAGTGATATGGGTATAGCAAAAATATACTTATTGAGACAAGTTATAATCTCCTAACTGTTATATAATAAATACGAAAGTAAGTTTGTCTGTTTCGCGAACTCAACCGATCATCGTGAAATTTACATAGGATGGGCAATATAAATACAACATAAATATAAATCGTAGTTAATGTATCTTATGCCTCCGACTGCGTTTGTAAACACTGTCAACCATGATCATTCAAACACAACAAATATTCAATTTTTCAACTTGTTTCTATCTTTTCAGTTCCTTTACTAAGTCAATTTTAAGTTACAATTTTTTACGCTGTCGGGTTTTTTATATTTTTAAATAATTTGTTTTATTTTAATTATTTTTAGTTTTCGTAGACCATGCATTTATCATTTAAATATCTGCACGTTAATAAATTCCAACAAAAGTAAGGTTAGGTATTATTATGGAACCTGACATGGATGGCTAATGTAACACAACTACCGTCATGATATAAGCCTAATTCAACAAATTCCAGAAGGAATTAGGTGATAGGCCAGGACCTTCCTTTACACAGAATTACGGCTGCACACGGATACCATGGGTGAAAAATACAGACAATGATTTATTGCCACTTCGTCCATAGTTTTTCTTAAAGCGGTGATACCAACCCAGGCGGGCTTAACCCTGTCACCTAGTAGGGTAAGGTGACCTATAGTTTTATATTGGTTCCGAACCATGAACAACTCGCAAGATAAAGTGGTGTATAACAGATGCGAGGATTTGAACCCAGAACCTCTTGCATGAAAGGCAATATTTATGTCCCTACACTACGAGGTGTAACAAATAGAGTTTTTTGATTGATATTAAAACAAAACTACATCTTCTAAAAGTTTCTTCATGTTATCTTTAAGGCATTAATGAAGTCATCAGTTCATAGAATGAGATTCCCTCATTCAACGAATTTTGATCATATGCCGATATATGTATACAAGGTTTTAGTGGAGGTATGGTCCAAACGTTAACGTATTCCTTGGCATATTTGAAACAAAAAGGATATACATTTTATGTGTAGGTATTTAAAATGTATGGGGAGGATCTTTTTCAAGTTGTACAACAAAATATCCTCTACCTTTTTAGCTCCAAATATGCCGAGGAATACGTGGTTAGCTTTTGGACCATATCTCCGTTAACACCCTATAAATGGTTTTTTTTAGAATCTCCCTCTCATCATCGTTGATTACAGTTACACTAAATTTATGAGCGAACAAAGGAGAATGCCCATTACAAAAGCGCTAGCAATTAGCATGTACACCAATGAATTCACTTTGCTTTCATTCCTCGCATCATATGAGTAAAAATGTGTGACTTTCAGTTTTTCTATAACGGGGATGAGTCAGTAAATACTGCTAAGGATGAACTTTGAGGTTATTTCCCACATTGTAAGTACCATCGGGTGGATATTTATTTGCATAATGAATTTTGCTGTCAAAATGGTTACTTACAGACTGTCAGGGTCTCATTACATAAGGTATGTCTAGGCACTTAAGAATTCACTCAAACAGTATTTGTATTAAGGAAAAGATAGTTGGCACTATTATTGCTATAGCGAGTACTCCAGCTATTTGTGAACTCTACTGAGGGCAAGGGAACAGAATAAATCGATAGTGGTGCCTTTTGATGTTTGTATGGTATTATATTACCTGCAGGTCGTCTTAGAGTGGTATGACTTATAAATAGGTACCATTTAATGATCTACTAGAGTTAAGAATTATTTAAAATGGGGAAGATTCCTTGCTGTGTGGGCTCAGCCATTGAAAATTAATACAAGTTATTACACTGCATTAATTTATTTCTGTGCATGGCGTACGAGCCGATTAAGGTATTTGGGGCTCGGTATGACCAGTCCAGAAGGTAAATCTGTTTATTTCTAAAACAAAAAACAATGACTTATCCCCATTATACAGATTGTTACTTTTATGATACGAGGAATTAAATAAAATTGGTTTTATGTCTGTACATAAAAAATTCTAGCGCTTTTCTAGCCCATACTGGATCGGGCATTCTCCTTTGTTCGACACTCAAATCCTGTGGTTATATACAGGGTCCGTCACTCGAAGTGTTACCAATTGAAAATGATGTTATTTAGTTAATTGAAGTACGGTTCATTAAAAATTATATCACAATAAAACATTTAATTTTAAGACAATAATTGTTATTGTTCGATATAGCCTCCTTTGATCCATAGATAAGAGCTGTCTGAGACGATGCTGAGTGTTGTTGGAACGTCCAGCGTTTCGTACTGCATTGTTTACGTGCCCATGGTATGAGCGCCTCATTTAACACCTTTTGCACACACTTGCTGGTTGACTTTGACGCCCTTCTCTATAAACACGAGTGAATAGCGACCATTTGCGGTCACTGCAGCCGAGACCATAACAGAAGCGGGCGCTTGCTTACGAACGGGAACTCCATCGTCTAAATTCTCGTTGGATTTGCCCTGTAGCCAAACACGAAAATGTTGTTTATTTATATACTGTTAGACAGTAAATATTTTTTCATCAGAAAAAACAAGTGCTTGAGCTATTTGTAGTCGAACTGTCTTCTGCGCTGAACTAAGATGCTGTAATTTTTGTATCTTGTTGGTAGGGCTTCAGTTGCATTTCTTTTTATTTCAGAATGCGCCGATTACTTGAGTATTGTCTGACTTTTCGCAAATTTTGCAGAACACTGGTGAGGATTTCCTTGAATTCGAGCCTTTACCTTTCAAACCTTATCATGTGATACTACTGTTTTCGGATGACCGCCTCTGTGCCGTTTAGCAATACTAGGTTATAACGCTTAATGGTTCGATGCACTAACATTTTCTTCATATGTAAATGTCGGAGCTCCCGAACGATGACTGGTTGTGATTTTCCGGTCAAATACAAAAAGTCCACAATGTTAGGTTTAATATCCATTGCGAAAATTTATTTTACAATTAAAATTTGTTCCCGCTCTTTTCGCCCAATTGAAAACACTGAAACAAATTGACGTTTCACCAAAATTTGGCGCGCTGTCATTATTATTTTGAATATAAAAGTAACAGTTCGAGTGACGGACCCTGTAGTAATCGCTTTGATCACAGGATTTCATCCATGTATAAACTAACTGCTAGTTAAAATTCAATAATCTCCATAATAACCATGATTATAATATTTATATCCACTACTTCATAAGACTGGAAGTTGTCTCTTGACTGACAGCTTTGAATGTGAGTCAAAAGCATTGTTAAAGCCCTTTTTATTTAATTATTGTGCTAGTTAAGTTCCAGTTTCACAGATTAGAACTTTAACTGGATGCGGCGAAAGAGACCTGGATTCATCGTTTGCATAATATGTGGGCCCGAGGTCCACAATCGCCCGATCGAAGGTGTTACCTTGGAGCTTATAAACTGTTACATCCCAACTGAGCGTTTATTGTTTTTCTTGCCTCCAAAGCCCATCAAAATATGACGTTCATGATTTAATCCGTACATGAACTCCTGGTTTATTATTTTGAATAATATAACGTGTTAATAATATGTGATATATGATGATTAACCCAACATTGGCAGAGCCGTGCTTTTCCTTCCCACTGCTCCCAAGGACGCACGGTTAAAGATCAGCGATATTATGATGACGATCATATCTTATGTACCCTATGTAACATAAGTCCTCATCAGGGGGCTGACGACATCTTCATGGAAAGTTTTCTTATCTTTGGTAAAGCTTTTAGATATTATCAGATTGATACCGATTTTGGGCACCACAGTATCTCGGCACTGTAGGGTCGCAACAACAGGTGGAACAAGCGGACCTTCCCCAGCGTGACACCCATTGACAACGGAAGTATGGATTTATGAGCTGTGCAGGTGCAGAATGCTGATAGTAAAGCAATGACGGTGATATCGGTCTATGCGGCGACCGAGAATGTCGAAAATCTATCTGACTATCGCCCGGATCCACCACTTCCAGTTACAGACATCCCAAAGTTATCTTTCGGTTACACCATATAAATATGCAATGTAACCGAAACTACATTCCATATAGCTGGAGGTAGTGAAAAGAGGAGTATATGACCTGAGTTGGTTCAGATAAAACTCTCTTTTGTGACTTAATATCATAAGAAGACAAGTACATAACTGTGTACCATACAAAATTGTAAGACTTCTTTGACATAATACTACGCTGGTAGTATTTTTTTTTATATATATAAATACTTATTCTATATATAATATATTGACTTGATACACGTCATTGGTATCAAACTTGACGAGGGCTTTATACACCTGACATAGGTTAAGTTGACGACGGCTTTTACACCAGAGTATACTTGTAATGCTATAAATTATATTGATTTATATAATTGAATTAGTAACTTTATTAGTTGTAAGTAACTTAAACTTAGGGTTGCTGTTTCTATTGTTCTTTGTTCTTTGCCTTACAACTGTTCTGCCAAGGAATTGTTTGGCAGTGGCATTTAGATCTAAGTATGTATTTTATAATTGTGGACGGAAAAATATGTTATGTAAACCCGTGAAGTTTCTTTGCGGGTGATTCTTTACTGGGTTGATCGAATCCGCGGATCTTTGTGACATAACTTGGTGTAGTTTGACTACCAAAAAGTTTAAATAAATGAAATGAAATGAAAACATACATACACTCGAAAAACACAACCCTCCTTCTTTTGCAGTCGGGTAAAAAGTATCCTATGTCCGATTTCTGGTTCTAAGCCAAATCGGTTCAGCCGTTCTTGAGTTATAATAAAAAGTGTAACTACACGAATTTATTTTATATATAGATATCTAATAATCTATCTAAATACTGGAGGCGAGTGTCACTATCACTGTCAAACTTATTCACACATAACCAGATTTCTAACCTTATTTTAATTTCTATATCTAATAATCCATCTAAATACTGAAGGCGAAAAAAGTACTCAAAACGGCCTTTTAAAATATTCTTAACTTATTCATATGCACAAAAAAGCTGTAAAAAATATATGTCATACTCTGATCTTAAAACTACAAATCCAGTTTAGTAATGTAAATTTATTAATACTTAAGGCGCCTATATACCATATCGTAAAGTAAAGAATACGCGCGGCGGAATTTAGCCAGTGCCATCATGTCAGCGGGAGGGAACGCACGTTTTGCGCGCTCCGTCCCCGCTCCAAAAACCAGCAAGATCACTCGTTTCCCGTACGACTAGTCTGATTTTGTGAAATTCCTGTATTTAGAAGATTTCTTAACAGCAAAGGTGATGTGTACCTCGTAATGACTGAAAGGTATAAGATAGTTTTAATTTCATTCTTCTAAAAAGAAAGATAACAGAAAAAATTGCTTTGAAAGGTAAAAAGAAATAATTTTTATTTCGATGATTATACAAGTGTTTTGGACAAAATGGGGATTTGTACCTTCGCAAACGTACGTTCTATAAGCTCAGCATTTTTTCAATGTTTAACAACATAAGGCTTTACTGTAATCGACTTCAGAAAAACGTTCAAATTTAGGTATTTATTCCCCTCAACAGGCAGTCACTGTTATAGTACAGTTCTAGGGTTAATTGATGAGGCAGGATATAATTAGAGACTAGACTAGACGCGACTAGGTTCAATTCCGACATGCACCACTGTCTTTCTCTTTCCGAGTCCGATAAGTGCATTTCGTCACAAATGAGAGCTTCTCCATGGTTCGGAATCGATGTAAAACTGTAGGTCCCCTTCCCCTACTAGGTGGTAGGTTTTAAGCCCGCCCGGGTTGGTACCATTAGATGAAAAAGATGGTCGAATTGGCAATGAAAAATTGTCCGTGTTTTCCATCCGGTTCAATGTAGCCGTGCTCATAAAGGGAAGGTTCTGGCATGGCACATAATTCCTTCGGGAATGTGGTGTATTGGGCTAATATCATAACGGTAGTTGTGTGGTATTAGCCAGCCATGTCAGGTCGCATAAAAAAAAATTAAGGCCGTGTGTCCTTGTAATGACCATGTATGTTTATTACTTTCTTAAAATATATTATATGTAAGCGACTGTTACATATTTTTCTTAATTTGCAATAAACATTTAGATTTTTTATTATTATTTGATTTTTTTTGTAAACATTCCGAAAATGTGTAAAAAATATATATATTATTTACTAAATACTTTATTTACCGCGTTATTTACTTTAAAATAAAATTTTTTTGAGAACCGCGCATCGTTTTCATATTTCGTAGTTTTCTAAATCGCAGTTCCATTAGGTAAGTCTTTCCAATGTCGGGCTTGTCGGGCACCGACTTCAAAAGATGATTAAAAATTAATAAATTGTACATAATTAGTTAGTATTAAAATAGCTTGTCGTTCATTAATTAAAAGTAACCAATTATTTTTTGCTTTTTAGTTCCGGTTTTTTGAAGGCGGTCCTTTTTTAATTTAAAAATATTTTATTTTTTTCTTTTTAGTGGTGGCGTAACTTTTTGACTCAAGGTGGGCGAGCCATCCTGCTCAACTTCACATACAAAGAGGAAAGAAGATCATGCGCACCTCACTATCGAACTATGCGAACCCTCTTAACTGTTACTAAGCCCTAACGAACCGAGCATTAGCAGTAATGAAACCATTGAGAAATCTCATTTCTGACGAAAGGTAGACCGGTACCTATCTGGATTCATGAGTTCACGGTTCATGAGATAGAACATGATAGAACGCTGTGACAGACGGACGGACGGACGGACAGTGGAAGTTTAGTAATAAGGTTAGGTTGGTACCGTTTGGGTACGGAACCCTAACAAGGCAAATCAACGAATGTTCGGAATCGCTGATCTTCTGAATTTCTCATCCATCCATCGTTCCGGAGAGTCTGTTTCTTGCGTAAGTGTTGTATGAAAATGTCTACATATCGGCCTCGTTTATCCCTTTAACAGTTGAAATTTGTAAAATCCGTTGTGAGCGAGCCATTTCGTCGTAAAAAGAAGTCACTGAAAATTTTAAGTTTCTAGGATAATTGGTTTCGGAGATCTCAACATGAGTGGTTTTCGCCTAAATGTGTTCATTTTGATCTGTTTTACCCCCCTAATAGTAGAATTTCCAAAAATATTTTCTTGGTAAGCATTCCCATTTAAAACAAAACCTACTCTGACATTTCTGGGTTCAGCGGCTCTAGAGATAGAAATGTGTACAATTTGCCCTCTTTTACCCCCCTTGAATGCTCCCAACAGTTGAATAAAAAAAAACCTCTCATACTGAGTAATCTCACCCTAAAAGAAAGCTACTGTAACTAAAAAATCAAATTTCTGGGTTCGCGGGCTTAAGAAATTCGATGTTTGTTGTATTTAAGTACCAAACTACTGAAACGATTTTGATACCGATTTTCGAACAAAAAAAGATTTTTTCAAATCGGGGTCTTTGAGTAATCGGTGAACATACATAAAAAAAAAGATTCCAACGAATTGAGAACCTCCTCCTTTTTTGAAGTCGGTTAAAAAAGAGACAACCACCATGCATCTATAGGATTTAGGCGCAAGAGATATAATACATAAGACACTCTGCTTGTCCTTGAAAATGCCCCCGGCACGTGTTCGCAAAGACTGGCTGTAGTTTGAACCTAAATTAGCCAGAGCCCTTAGTCCGATTGTCCGACGAACCGAACGAACGTTTTGCAAGTCGGAGCTTGATTTGACAGCTTACGCTCGTTTTCATACAAATCGGTAGTCTGAATTTGATTTGAATCTTACGTTGAATTTGAACTTCCGCTCATTTCTGCTCTGTACATTTTTTTTCTTTATTCTTTCGTCACCCATTCGCTCCATATGTCATAGTTTTTACTATGCACGGTCGTTACGTCTGAAATCTATACACTGGAAAGAGAAGGAATTCCTAAGTCCCTTTTACTCTATGGTTGACGTCAGCATGACAGAAAGAGATCTCAAATGTGTCTCTATTTCCGGTGTATAGATTTCAGACGTAACGACCGTACTATAAGATTTTTTTTTGTGTTTCTTCTCCGTTTATATATATTTTTGAATTTCCTTCTTTGGTGCATAAATTAGGTTATTTTATGTTTAACTAGGTTTGGCTTTGAATATGTATAAGCTTCTGTTATGATGAGTTTTGTGTTTTCTGATTGTGTAAATTGTTTTGAATATTGTTTTGTTTCTTTTGAACTTTTGTCAATTTAGATTTTTTTTCTCTGTCTTTGGCGTGAGGAGACATTCTCCGACGTTAACTTCGTACGAACGTGGCGGATGCCTCCTTGACAACGGGCTGAACGATCAGCTCGAAACGTCGGAGAATGTCTCCTCCCGCCGCGTGAAAAGGCCGTAACATTTTTCAAACATGTATAACGACCGCGGTAATCTCAAAAGTACCATCTTTATATGTTATTATTTAATTGGTTCTATGTAATTTTCTTTGTGCTCTGTCCATGTATATTTGTGAACACTGTTTATTTTCCGACTAAAAAAAACCATCTTATCGCTCCCTTTGGTTCTTACCTGAATACGCCTGCCGTTCGAGTGTGTGACGAGGGGCCCGCCGGAGTCGCCGCCGCAGGTGCCGTGGCCGCCGGCGGTGCTCGTGCAGAGGGTGGAGTCCACGATGATCCCGCCGTACACCGACCTGCACTCGTCGTTGCTGATGGTCCGCATGGTCACGTGACTCAGCGCCTGATCATTGGTGATGGCCCCCGACGCTGAAAATATAATCAAATACCATGTTGGAGAGCCGGAACTCATTGAAAGCGGCTTTTTACTCACGACGATACTTACTCAGGCACGAAGATATAGAATAAGTGGTGGGGGGGGGGGGGGGGGGGTAGTTACAGGGTCTTCGGCACATCGAAAGACAATGTATTTTTGCCGGTGAGTGCGGTCATTTGTAAATTTACACACCCGTGACACCTTTTGTGACATGTCACTTGGTTTCGCGATACGAATTTCCTGTTTCTTTTTTAAACCAAAACCTTAAGCCCTTTTATTTTTGGTTTATGATTTTGTGAGCCGAAATCAAATTAATCATTCAAAAAAGTTAAAACCATGAAAAGAACTTATGACCTCACAAAGTCACGGGAACTTAAGAGAATATTACAGAACCGTAATTTCTTAATTTATTTTCAAGAACATTTGCAGTTTCTTACAAATTTACAGCTTCGTTTTAATTTTAAAAGTATTTAACGCATTTTCAACAAAGATCTTAAACGGCGCAAACAAACGAAGGTCTCAACGTATTTTTTTAAAATTAATTAAGAAATTAAGATTCTGTCATATTTTTTCTCATCTTCGAGACTTTGGGTAAGTCCGTTTCATGATATTAAGTTAATGAAATAATAGTTTTACAAAACTAGGATACATTTTAAAATCCAATATTTTTTATTTCGATTTTATTTGTGCTTGTACAACAATTAAAAAAATCAAGAGTTTAAACATCCCCGTCATATTAAAGTGTTTTCTTCTTATGTATAACTATTTCTTGAACGTTAATTGATGATGATTATGATGGATGTATTGACATTCGTGCTAGACCAGTGAGGCGCTCTTGTTCGGTTCGTTATATTGGTAATGGGGTCTTATCGGAACTGCAACGATCATACATTATTACAAAAGGACCTTGATTACATATATGTTTGGTGTTCCGAAAATAAGATGTTATTAAATATTTCATAGTGTTATTTTATAAATTTTTCACGTAAAAGAATTTCACAACAGATACAATACTATATTGGAGGTCAAACGCTATTGGAAATCAGCAACATTCGTGACTTAGGAGTTACACTGGACAAATAATTGAGGTTCAATGTACACATCGACCAAATTTGCAAAAAAGCTTTTAAAATTCTGGATTTATTTCTCGTCAGATGAGAATATTAAGGAAACCACAGACTTACACTGGTTTATATTCATCACTTTTACGAAGCATTTTAGATTATTGTAGTTCAGCTCGGTGTCCAATGTATCAAGTTCACATTAACCGAATAGAGCGTATTAAAAAAAGATTCCTGTATCATTTGACATTCAAACAAACCCTCTGCCATGAGCTAATTACATTTGAAGATCGTCTGTCCCATTTCAACCTGGATTCTTTAGCTTTACGTGGATCAAAGTTTGATATTGTTTTTATAAATAAAATTATGAATGATATTACCGATTGCCCAGATCTACTGCAACGAATAAACATATTCGTTCTCATGTTGAATTGTAGGCAAACAGGTTGAAACCCTTTCTTTATTGAGCGTAGTCGAACAAATGTTGGGTCACATTCACCAATATCCAGAATGTGTGCGCGATGCAATGCATGCAAGAATGAATGTGAAGTGAAATTTTGAACGCTAATGCGCCCCCAAATTACAACTTCAAAGAAACATTACTGTGGTTTCATACAAACGTTCGCTTCGCCTCCACAAGAGATGGCAGCACCTGCATTGGGAAATCTGCCTTCCGCTTAGAGAACCATACTATTATGTTAAAATGTTAATAATGAATTGTAATGATATTGAAATTGATCATGATAACGTGTTAAATTAATAACACTTATTTAAGCATCTCGATTCGTTTAGATTTTTGCTCTGAATAAGAAAATAAGTAATCAATCCTTGACTAACTTCACGTGTTTAGAATCTTACAATTACTTTTAAAAACAGAGATTGATTTCTTTAAATAGTTAACGAAAACTAGAGTGATAGGAATTGATGATTCAAATTATCTTTAATTATTTGTAATACTGTTATCGAAACTTGGTTAAACTGTAAATATGACTATTGTGAACACCTTGATTTCACCTCAGTTACTGCAGGCCGCGTGGTGGCATTCGGGATTGAAGTGAATAAACGGGCGGTTGTGTGCACTCGTATTGACCTATTATTTCACCCGATAAGATTGAAAATGGAGGATCTCGATGGTGACGGCGCACCTGACCCACCACTGGGACAAGACAGCCTTCCAGACAAGGCTGTTTCATCAGGAGTGATTTTCCCAACGCGTTCTGCTGTTCATCCGACTAAAAAAAATCATCCTGAAATTTTTTCAACTCCGCGTCACGACGAAGTAGCCGGCACCGGTGGCAGTAAACCGCAAAAATTCCACTTCGAAGTAGTCAAGATGATGCAAAGCGAATTTTCAATTTTCAAAATTTTGTTTAATTTTGGTTCATAATATTTCAAGTACATTTTGTTTTATATTTTTTACAACTGAAGGTTCTTCTGTTAACTGCATAGAAATAGGATGTACTGCGCGCTGCGCGCGCATGCTAGGTCTATGGTTAACTGTTTCTCGTCTTTTGTTTTTGTGTCATTTCATTTTTTTAAAGTTTGTTTAGCTTGATAATTTTTTGAAGCATGCTTTTTTTTTATGTGACTGGACATGGATGGCTAATACCACACTTTCTGTCATGGTATTAGCTCAACACACCACATGGGAACTAGGTGCCATGCTAGGACCTTCCTTATATTGCACGGCTACATTGAACTGGACGGAAAACACGGACAATTTTCACTGCCGCTTCGACCATCGTTCATCCAATGCGGTGGTACCAACCCGGGCGGGATTTACCCTACCACCTAGTAAGTAAGGAAGGGGACCTACAGTTTAACGTGGAATCCGAACCACGGCCAGCCTCTCTCAACGGTCGAATGGTCACCCATCCAAGACCAGACCGGACCCAGCGTTGCTTAACTTCGGAGAGCGATCGCCGAAGTGTCGCGCCACTGGGCCATTGAGGCTGGCTTTGTTTGTCTTTAATTGTAGATAGTTTCCGATAGTATTAATGTATTTTGTTTTGTGTAACTATATTTTTTGAAACAAGTCTACGTCGACAAACCAAATAAAAAAAAAAAAAAGCATTAGTGAAAGGCTCGCCACCCAGCCGACATATCAGGAAAAGATGAAAATTGGCGATGTCTTTCTTCCGTCATCCTCATACGATCCGGACAGCAATATTGAATATAGGGGTAAGAATCGGGGGCTTAAAATCGAATTGATGAACGCCAGAGCCACTTCAGTGCCTGAATTAATATCTGCAGCCTCATCTATTCGTCCCAAACGCTCCTATCCGTTTACGCCTTTGAATAGTCACCAACCATCCAGCAAAAGACCCCGCTTTGATAATAAGGCATCTTGTAGTTTTTGTAAGAGACCGGGACCTAGGAAGGAAATAGATGGCCATATGACAAACCAGAACAGCAATGCAACTAGTACACGTCCAAACGTTACAGCAGGTACTACTGTATGCACTTTTGGCTCTAGACCGGGACATACGTTTGATATTTGTTACAAGCGTCAAAGAGCAATTTTTAATACAGAAAAAGAAAAGGCGACTAGGCAAGATAAGGGAATCTAATTCGTTTAATAATATATCCACCGTCATAACTGCGTTTTTTTGCAAAACATCTCAAAATACATCTGGGGCTATTCAACCGCAACATCATCCCATTGAACAACGTTCAGTACCATTCCAGATCGCACACAACATAACGGGAAAACTGGCACCAGTGTGGAACGTGAGTACGTGATTGTTACTATCGACGAATTCTTAAGTTTAGTAGTGTTATAAGATTAGTGTTAGAAGAATAGTGTTAGAATATTATAAGTTTAGTAGTGTTCTTCCAATTTCTTGGCTTTGACTGAATATTTTTTGTTTTTTTATTCATATTATTTCAAAGTTAGTTCAAAAGTTTCAAAGTTTATTTATTTACACACCAGTACAGATAATCATCAATAACAAGAAAAGGGCAATAGTTAACTAAAATGTATATATTATAAAAAAAACGAAACTCTTAACTGTACTAGCGAGAGGCTGGTAAGATTTATCGTATTCTGCCACCTAAACTGGCCACATGGCTGTTTCATAGGTGGCATTTTTGTTTCTAATGCAAAGTTCTATTTTTTACGAATTGGTCTGTTTTAGTATATATATGGTTTGATTTTAGTTTTTTTTTGTTTGTTAAATAGATAATCATAAATTAAGCATGCAGTGTTCACAACGTAGTAGGGTGTACATTGCTGTATTAATAAAAGTTTTTTTTTTATTGTAATGTCTAAAATGTATAACCCTGTATGTGAACAAATTAATAAATAAAACCCTAACCCCCCCTTACATACGTGCCTGCGAATACTAAGCCTCCGCTGTCCGTCCGTCCGTCCGTCTATCACAGGGCATGAGTTCCGATAAACCATAATAGGTAGACAGCTGAAATTTTCACAGTGTGTATTTCTGTGGCCGTTTTAACAACAAATAGTAAAAATCAAAAACAGATAAAAATTCAAGGGGGCCACCATACAAGGAACGTGATTTCTTTGGGTCAAATCTTGTATAATGGAACGTAATCCTTCGTATCCGAGTCCGACTCGCACTTGGCCGGTGTTTGTGCTAAGCAAGTACGTTGTTATTTAGGGTTTCGTACCCAAAGTTTTTTTTTTTTTTTATGCGACCTGACATGGATGGCTAATACCACACAACTACCGTTATGATATTAGCCCAATACACCACATTCCCGAAGGAATTTGGTGCCATGCCAGGACCTTCCCTTTGTGAGCACGGCTACATTGAACTGGATGGAAAACACGGACAATTTTTCATTGCCGCTTCGACCATCTTTTCATCCAATGCGATGGTACCAACCCGGGCTTAAACCCTACCACCTAGTACGGGAAGGGGACCTACAGTTTTACATGGATTCCGAACCATGGAGCAGCTCGCATTCGTGACGAAATGCACTTATCGAACTCGGAAAGAGAAAGACAGTGGTGCATGTCGGTATCGAACCCAGGCCTCTGGTACGCTAGGCCAGTCCCCGGAAAATGGAACCCTATTACTAAACCTCCGATGTCCGTCCATCCGTCCGGCTGTAACAGGGCTGTATCTCATGAACCATTACAGGTAAGCAGCTGAATTTTTCACAGATTATGTATTTATTTTGCCGCTATAAATAGGTAATATACAAATACGTAACATTTTAAAACATTAAAAATTAAACGTGATTTATTTGTGATACATCTTTTACGATTGTACGAACCCTCCGTGTGCCAGTCCGACTCGCACTTAGCCGGTTTTTCTAGTACTATAAATCTGTGGTCCGTCTGTGTGACCCATGGACCTAGCATAGCGCGCTGTGCTTAAATACTGCAATATGCTTAGATTATGTACATACGCTGTGTCTACATTTTAAGCCTTTACCACGCACTTTTTTCCATCCTATTTTTGGGATCCCCCTGAATTTCTATGGAATTTTAACATGGAGGTGAATTTCCTCGCCTCCATGAATTTTAATAATATTGAAATTTCGGCAAAAGCACCAGGGCAGCAGATATTGTTAGATCTTTTTTCTCCTGTGTTCTTGAAATCGAGACAATTCGCCAGTTTCCAATTTCTGTTGCTTTTCGGTTATTTATTATCCTCATGATATTCGTCACGTCATGTATCGTGGGGTGTTTTAAAATTTTTCTGAACTGTGTTCTGTGGCTGGGCCTTGTCTGTGCATAATGTGGGAGAAGGGCCTGAAAGGATTGTAGGTGGCGGAATTGGAAGACGCACTGCCCACGAAATGCTTGCTGATTCTAGTCTAGGCTTGTAGAATTTTCTTTTTACAGCTTTATTTCTTGACATGTACATATATAACATTTGTTGAATGGTGATGCAGTTCCTTGTTTGTACTAGAGAAGGGTTGACATTTACTTACGGCCGTCAGCAGTACCGCCGTATCCAGAAGCTTGACTATACACTCCAACGAATTGGTCATTTAATTCATTACCGGACGGCAGAGCGATGGGCTGAATTTGTTCTGGAACAATTAAATTAAAAAGTTAGAAATGAAATATAATAGATACCAATTAAATAGAAATTTTATTTGAGGCGGGACGAGAGTGCTCTATAGAATATAGCTTCGTTAAAACTAAAATATTTTTATGTTAAGATTATAATGAGGTGATCAAATTCCATACAATGGTGCATGCCCGTTTCCTCAGTCAAATTAAGAAATATTTTTCTAAAATTTCGCACATTATATAAATTTGAAAGAAAGAAAGAAAGAAAATACGTTTATTTTTTTCTCAACACAACTTAGAACACTTACAAAATTCAAAATACACATTTGTGGAGACAAAAAAGGAGCCAGCTCAGCATATAGTGCTGCAGGTCCCTCTTGATGAGTGAACTACAGCGCTGATTGTACGCTGGTCCGAGCACACTTACGACTAACATAAAGTGAGAGCAACAGCTGTTTGTCGTGAGTGAGGAAACATAATACATAAAACAAGAAAAAATCCAGTAAGTAAATCCTTAAAAAATGTTGACATAGACCAGTTAGTTAAATTATTGTCAAAGAGAACACATGAGGGAAAAAAAATACTTTACTCAATTAAAGAAAAACACAAAAATACGATCATAACTATTTAACAACACAATTAAATTCAATTACAATATACAATTTTATCTTATAAAACACGTAAAACATTTTGAGGGGGCATTTCCATTTCAAAGAACTTCTCAAGGAACACAAAAAGAGCTAATATAATGTTATAGATTTTAAAATATGTAACTTAAAATGACTTTCCGCGTTGGAGCGCAAGAAGCCAGGACTTGCACGCTCGTCTAAAACTACCGTGGGAAAGTTTATTTCTCACCGGAGGAGGCAGATTATTCCAACACTTGGTTGCGCTGTATTTGAAACAGCCCTCAAATCCAACGGATACATGACGCGGCACCTTTAAAAGATAGGAACTGGCCCTGGTTTTATATCTTTGGGAATCCTGTGACCAGGCGAGTTTCTTGTATAGATATTCAGGCTCATTCGTCCTTATGAGGCTAAAAACGAGACAAGCTAGATGCAACTCTCGTCTGGTCACCATTTTTAAAATGCCTTTATCGTTTAAATGAGGGGTGATATGGGTACGCTTTGGAATAGGGAAACAAAATCTTGATTCTTAAATAAATTCAGACTTCTATTAATTATACACCTTTTTTTATTTATGCATTTACACGTTTTAGAGGCGTATCTAGCATGTAGGGTAGTTCTCACCTGGTGTGTTGGGCTAATATCATGATAGTTGCTATGGCAATAGTCATCTATTACCGATTCTTAAATAATTGTCTTACCCGTGATTTAACCACTTCCAGCTTCCTTAAATTCGATAGTCTACTTTGGATTACATTGCATATTTACATAGTGGAACCGAAATATAACTTTGGATTTTTTGTAGCTGAAGGTGGTAAAAACGGGCGCAAGTAATTACATTTTCTCTAATAATAATAATAAAACGACAATAATAAAACAAGCGGTGGGGAAGTTTTTTGCAGCAAAATACCAGGAAAAATAACGACCAGCAACGCCGAGCTGAATCCGGAGGGCCCTCCAGCGCCACACCAAACCGGACGACTGCTGTGCTGGTTGGTATCCGGTTTATTTGTATCATTCGGTTTGGTCGAGTGCTTGCCCATACAGTCCACTGCTTGGCGGTAACATAATTTTGGAACATAGAATTGAATTGAATTGAACCAAAATTATGTTACCGCCATGCAGTGGACTGTATGGGCAAGCACTCGACCAAACCGAATGATACAAATAAACCGGATACCAACCAGCACAGCAGCCGTCCGGTTTGGTGTGGCGCTGGAGGGCCCTCCGGATTAAGCTCGGCGTTGCTGGTCGTTATTTTTCCTGGTATTTTGCTGCAAAAAACTTCCCCACCGCTTGTTTTATTATTGTGACAGCTTCTTCGTTTTAAAGTCTATGGTCAGCTGTCACATGTGACGGATGTTGAAAATTTTCGCAAAATGAAAATTATTTAATTGTTTGGTAATTTTCATTATTGCTGAAGGTTTTCGACAAAAATCCCATGTGACAAGTCTTACTGGAGCTTGCGGCCATAGATCCTGACCACTACTGCGCCACCCACCACCTTGGCTCCCTGCAAAGGGGACCAGCCCACACGGCCCCGCTACCACCTTATGCGGGGCCCACCAACTCCCCGACGTGCTTGAGGTCGGCGGGCTGCTGCCTGCACCTGACCTCCGCCGCCGGAGGACCGAGGCGCATCACCCGGCGCCGCGCGCAAGAAATTCTGCGTGCAGGCGCCCAGCAGTCCGGCGGATGCGGGGCTCTCCGAGACGGGGGTGGTGGAGGCCTGCGTGTCAAGGCCACCACCTACCGTTCGAAGCCTGGCTCACGTCGTCCCGGAGAGCGCCGCCACCACGGCCTGCGCCCACCGGCGCGCTTGGAGGAGCCCCCCTCTCGCCGCCGGTGGATTCTCCGTTTCTTAATATTATTTTTATGATTTTTTATTGTAAATATGTAAAAATAATTTCAAAAAACGTGCAACTAAATATATACAGTATAATAATAATAATAAAGCTGACCAGGCTATGGTCAGCTGTCACATGTGACGGATGTCGAAAATTTTCGCAAAATGAAAATGATTTCATTGTTTAAAAATGTTCATTATTGCTGAAGATTTTCGACAAAAATCCTATGTGACAAGTTATTGGAGCTTGCGACCATAGATCCTCTCCACTACCGCGCCATCCACCACCTTGGCTCCTGCAAAGGGGACCAGCCGACTCGGCCCCGCTACCACCTTATGCGGGGCCCACCACTTCTCCGGCGTGCTTGAGGTCAGCGGGCTGCTGCCTGCACCTGACCTCCGCCGAGGAGGCGCGCTTGGAGGAGGCCCCCTCTCGCCGCCGGTGGATTCTCCATTTCTTAATATTATTTTTATGTTTTTTCTCAGTGTGAATATGTAAAAATAATTTTAAAAAATGTGCCCGTAAATATATACCGTATAATAATTATATGTTCAATAAATATATAATATTAATAAACTGTTTATTAGATAAAACTTATGCATACATTCTTAGGGTAGACTTAATATAATTGTACAAGTGTTAGTTTCTTCTAATGGGCCACCATATTGAGGCAATCTCTTCCTGGCCACTTATTAGATTTAACAACATCATTTAGGTAGGTAAATAAGTATTGTTAACATTAACTTCCTTCGGTTTACGCAAATGTTCGATGCTATTAGAATTGGCCATCTAACGGGAACCTGAATTTAAAAGGTAGCTAACTCACCGTTAAAGGCCATCCAGGGCACGCCAATGACCATTATGTCATTTCCGATAGACTGTGGGTTCCATCCGGGGTGCACGGCAACGTGGGTCATTTGCATACGATGGCCGCCATAGAAGAGCGTGGTGGAGCCGGCAACAACTTCGATTCCCATTCCATGACTGACGCCGTCCGTCCAGCAGTGAGCTGCACTCAATACCCTCGTATTGCTGATCACAGAGCCGCCACAGATGGACCACCCTCCGACGATATTCGTCAAGCAACCGGTCTGTGCAACACAATGACTTTACATATGTTTATTTAAATGTTGACTATGGTTTGACATAATACTTAATGTTTACTGATATACAGTGTAAAAGTTTACTTATTTCCGACGTTTCGTCCATCACTGAAGCCTTATTCTGCTAATAAATTATTGAATATTTAATGATATAATATTATGTTACAAAGACTTCATTCTACTTTTAAACTCCAAGATAAAATACTTCGTCCAGCGGCGACACGAACGGCAGTGTTCCCATCACGCTTGCTGCATTGCCCCTCTGGATAGCAATGCTCAGTCTTTGTGTTAGATAACTTGCTGACATTTTGTCTCCTGTTAATTCAATAATTTTCTTTCCGATTTCATAAATAAAGGATTTGGCGCTCTCACACCACGGGCCGAAGGTTTCAACCGCGAAAGGAACGAATAAATAATTTTGATCGGTCGACTCCTTTCATTTGTCTATACGTGCATGCATACATATGTAGTACAAGATATGTCGATGTGATTAATTTGCCCGTAGGTTTTTAGATAATGCCAATATTGTGATTAAAATAGTGACAAAATCGTTTTCCTTCGTATAGATTTACGTAAGATATGTTTAATTTGCATTAAGAGTCAGAAAACAAATTACCTACTTTGTGAAAACATGTACGTGAAAAGATAATTTTAATCTAATAACACAAATGCTCTAAAATGTTCAAGAAAACATCGATTTATAATGCCGATACCATTTAATTTGACAAATACAATTCTCAAAACCGGAAGTTTTCGGCAAAACACACGGCCCACGAGAACATGGAGCGCGCGTTACCAGTTTGCAAACAAAACACAAACACAACGCATGCGTTTAGCAAACTGCGCTAGCAGAATGCCATTTAGCCGAAACATGCGGTTTTGAGAAAACACAAACATAACGCGCGCAGTTATCAATTAGCAGAACTTCGCTGAACTGCGAATATCACTTTCCTACATTACGTTGGTATATCGCTGGCTCTTTCTTTTCGTATGTCATATTTGAGTAAGAAAATAACTGTCAAAATAGTGACAGGTTATTTTACCCTTTCGGCGGCGCGCAAGACAAACCACTCCATAGATAATAACAAAACGCGTGCGTGAATTAGCTGAATACCTATTTTTAAAACCGCACTGAAAACTAAGCGTGTTATGTTTGACCGAAACATAACATACGGAATGGTTTGAAATTGGACAAATAGCAGAATCGGGCTGCTGGACGAAGCGTCACCGGTCCTCGAGGTCGCGCCGCGATCTATTTGTTTTTTTTTTATTTTAAACAATTTTAAGTTACATCTTATTTTAAAATGCATATTTTAAGTGTTTCTTTTCATTTCTGATTTCATCACTTTACATTATTTGCATTAAAAAACTGATAGAAAAATAAAATATACAGATTACACACACACATACAACCCCTCACACACACGCACCCACCCTCCCTATCTCTCGCACAGAGATAGAATGATAGAGAGAGAGAAGAAGATAGAGAGAGAGAGAGAGAGCCAGAAAGTTGCTTGGAGTGGGCATTTCTATAGTTCCTCACGATGAAAATATTCAAATATAACCAATCTAAATATCAATATCGAATTATATTCGGATTTAAGGAAAAATCATAAGGAACTTCGTTCCTGAGGGGGCCATCAAGTGTTTTTTTTGTTACATTTTTGTAATATAAAAAAACATATTTGTTACATTGCCACATAAAGTTTCCACTTGCCTGATGTGGGTATTCTTGGATGTTAACAAGGCTTCCACCGACAATCCTGCTGGGGTCCCTGGCGGCTTCCTCTTCCCTGCGCCGAATGCGCTCACCCAGGGGGATGCCGACCCTGCGCATGTAGTCGAACGTCGTCGGCACATCGAAAGCGGGCTCCTCGGCTGGCGCCGCCGCCGCCGCCACCGCGCACACCACCAGGCAGAGCAGGACCTTCATCGAAATACTTCTGAGTGCTGAATCCTTTTGATACTCATTATATATACTTTCTTGATCTGTTTTTTAAATATCTTTATCGCTGATAAAAATGGAATTCATTCGGTGAGGTGTTATTATAAATCGATGCATTTGGATTAGGCGGACTTATCAAAGTGACTCTTATCTCACTTAATGCTCTTGCAACAGGAGACCTTTGTATTTCAGAATGTATATGCATGCATTATTTTTTTCAAGTTTATGTCTATAGGCCGCGAGTTCAATTTAATTTAAATAAACATCATCAAAGGTTTAATATTCTGTATCCACAAGCCGAAAATTCAATCTTAGAGATTCCTGTTTCTAATCGATCAGTCCGGAATTACCAGGGAGGTAACATCGCCGAGTGTACAGGCAAGTGAGTGATTACATCTGACGTTTAGTTGCATTTTGTAACATGCTGACTGTCAAACGAAGTGTTATTGGACAGTGTTAAGGTGGGCCTTCCCGCTCAACTCCCCATACAAACGTGGAAAGAAGATGCGCATATTTCTTATCAGAGATCCGAAATTATACTCAAAAGAGCTTTATAAGATCGAACTAGATGTCTAATGACAATTTTCATTGTAAAATAGTTTTTGGTTTTTAAGTTATAAGATCCGAAAGTTAGAATTATTCGCGCATTTTATACAATAACTTTGGACGTATATTACTCAACTCAGCTTTGTGATTTGAATTTTCGTCAATCTTACCAATTCAAACACTATGCGCATTGTCTGCTTTGTGGACATGTTGCATCCTCCTCATCGCGGAGCTTGTCTTTGTCTTTGAAACAGAGAAGGGAGAGCGCAACAGCACGGTTTTGTACCGTACCCGCAAATGAGTTAGTCCCGTCGGGAAAGGCCACCTTACCGTATGAGGAATGTCTAAAGGAGTAATTAAAATAAATGAGACGGATTCTCGGGGTCAGCGATGCAGGTGAGACTGTTCCTCAGAAGTGATACAAGTGATCTAGTTCTTTAGGATTGAAACAGCTCAAGGGGTTTATTGTTCGAAGTGATGCATCGATGTGTTTGTTTGTAATATTTCGAAAATAGGGATTATCTTGTTTTTCTCTGTAAGTTTTTATTTGTGTATATTTTCTAAAAAAGGATTTGTTTTGCTGGTTCGGGTCCAGCCTTGCAGTATATTCTTTCTACTGGGCTCTTTCTTAAATTAATGTGTCCTTGCTTCCCGGTCGATTATACATACATACATATCACATTCCTAAGAACACGGTTTCTTACCATGACCTTAATGAAAACTCTTCATTATGGTCAAGGGAACATCGCCATAATCGCGTACGGGGAATCCGATCCGTGGCCAACGTCAACAATCGAAAACGGTGACCCATCGGCTAGGCATCGCATTAAACTATATTGTTATTAGAATTCTAAAGAGAGGTGTAATATCTATGTATATAAATATCAAAATAAATATTAGACATATTTATTTCATTTTAAAGGCAATATCTTTCATTGTTTCTTGCAAGCATTGTAATCAGGTTTTAAGAGGTGCATTTTTTTTTGTAGAGACGATGTCATTCAGTTGTTCCTTCCTTCTTAACTCTTGGAGCTATGACATTATATTTATGGCATTATATTTTAATGGTAATTACTAAAAATGTTTCCTATTTATTGGAGATTTAACGGCATAATCTAGATCGGAAGGAATGTAATCAAATTATTAAGAGGTGCAAGATTTTTGAAGCACTAATTTTGTATGAAATTTCAGAATAATTTCACAAAGAAGTAAGACTACTTTTTTCCCGATCTCGCTTTGCTCAATAGGTAAACATGTTCGAAAATATAAATTCGATTCCTATCACTTAATTGACATTTTTATCGTAATACATTAATTACATAAAGTGAATAATATGAAAAGAGGACCTAACGTCACATTCCGGCTTCATTCGCTAAGGTGGTTTTCCCACCTCCTAGCTGCCCCGAGCCCACCCTATCGCCTAAACGTCCCACAGAACGCACAGATTTCTTAGACACTCTGTGGGACGACAGCGAGAAAATATCCCTTCCATATAATGCAATTATTTATTATGCTGGTTCCTTTTGATTATCCTAATCCTAATAATATTATAAAGGGGAAAGTTTGTAATAATGGATGGATGGATGTTTGTTACTCTTTCACGTAAAAACTACTGAATGGATTTTAATGAAACTTTTACTTTACAATAATATAGCTTATACATCAGAATAACACATAGGCTACAATTTATAATGATATTGTGCCCATGGGCTTTCGAACTTGCACGGGGCTGTGAAAACGATGCCGGTAGCGCTATTTCACACCAGGGGGAGCGGGGCCGGGGGCGGCGGCGCCCGGGCGCGGCGGTTGTCATACAAACAGCAATGCTATCCACGGCTCAGCGGGAGGGCGGCGGCTGGAGGGGGGGGGGGCGCTTACTTTTACAAATTGTACCGAAGTACGGCTTGGTATTTCCCGCAACTTTAGGATTACTTGGCATCACGCCAAATCGCCGGAGGTGCGACCAATAGAATAAAATCATTGAGAACCAATTACTCGATTTAGATGCGGATTTTATCTACGTCTAGCCTGATCAAAACTTATAGGCTACATAATATAACGCGTCATTACCAGAAGGGTGAGTATTAAATTCTTATAACTTGCGAACCACTTACCCGATTTATGTGCGTATTTTATCAATGTATAGCATTTCTGGGAGCTGTCAGGTTCGAGATCGGTTACCGTTTTCGATGTTGAGGCTGGCTGTGAGTTGGAGTCCACGCAAAACTTACCTACGTTACACGTTACTTACTTACTAGGTAAGCAATGTAGCAGTGCAAGTGCAGAAAGGTTCTGACGGTAAATCCTTTTTTTTTAAATAGCCACCAAATGTCAACGAAGCTCTAAATGGGATATTTCTCATTAAGGTGCCCCCGTAAGCATCAGAAAATTTCGCCTCCCATACAAACGTAGTTTACTAATCATTTGAAAACCACTGAAGCAATTGACTTGATATTTGGTATTACATATCTGGCAACAAATATCTGTGTCTGCATGCCTTTGTTTTTTCGGTAAATGTATCCTGAGTCAAACCACAGAGAAAACAAAATTAGTATGAAGATTTTGTTTTTGCTTTCATCTGATATGGTTTGGATTTTTCAAAAAAACAAAAGCATGCAGACACAGATATTGGTTCCCTGATGTTAAATATTAAATATCAATTTAATTGGAACAGCGGTTTCTAAATGATAAGTAAACTACGTTTGTATGGGGAGCATAGCTTACGGGCCGTTCTTAAGTCATGCTATTTCGGCTCGAACGATCTTGATTAAATTTGGTAGATGGATACATTGTCCTGGACCAGTTTGACCCTACTTTAGATCAGTCATGTGGGCTACTTTTTATCCATGAAATAATTCAGCCGACACTAACCCGAGCGGAGCCGGGTACCGCAGCTATTTTTATATAATGCAATAGATGGCTAATACCACACCCACCGTCATGATGATAAACCAACACGCCGCATTTAGGAGAAAGGTGACATGCCGAGGTCTCACCATTATGTACACTGCTACATAAAACTGGATGAATCCTATGCGATATAGTATGTACCATTCCGAACCATGGACAAGCTCTCATTTGAGACGAAATTAACTTATCCAATTTAGAAAGACAAAAAAAGTGGTACATGAACGAGGCGTGGATTGACATTTCAATGACCTCTGTCATGGAAATCAGGTCCCCGTGCCTAAAAAATAATTGAACAGGATTATTGATTTGTGTACTCTATGCAACACCAGATTCACTTCATTCATAATGTTATCTACACAAATAATAAATCTATCTAATAACTTCATGGAGTAAGTTGCTTTGTTTTCTAAGATACTTTGTTTGTACACTTTATGTATGACTAAATTGATGATTTTTAGAAATCAGTTCTGTATGTATAAATTTGTATATATGTTCCTCCATAACTCTTAAACCGATTATCCGAATTCGATTAAACTTACTACACGTATATGTAAACACACGGGACACAGGATATAATTCAGTTCCGCTTACGTTAAGAGCTAGTTAAGAGTAAGTAGCTGTCATACAAACCGAAATGCCCAGAGGCGGCGGCTTGGGGGGTAATCACTATCTGCCTTAATTTCATCGTTTACTACTTCTAAGCCACGCAACGGACTTCGGTTTTCAGTACTATAAGAAGCAATCAACGAGCAAGGATTGCGTATGTAATTTTTTAATATTCAATACACACCTTAAGAAATAAATTACATAGTGTAAGTACATAGTGTACTTAAAGCGATAACTTCGAACCACTCGCCCGATTTATTTGCGTATTTTATCAACGTATAGCAACTCTGGGCGCAGTGAGATTCCGGATGGGTTACCGTTTTCGATGTTGAAGGTGGCTGTGGTTCGTATTTCTCATAAAACTTTGTAAAAGTAAGGAAGGTGGTAGGGTTAATCCCGCCTTTGTTGGTTTTGTATCAATTTCTATGTAGCAGTGCTAGTGCAGTAAGGGTCTGGCGGCACATGCATTTAAAATTCGCTCCCAAATGTTTACGAAGCTCTAAATGGGAATATGTCGATGTTTATCATAAAATCATGCCATATCGTTTCAAACGATTTTGATTAAATTTGGTAGATGGATACATAGTCCTGGACCAGCCTTTGGGTGGGTTACTTTTCATCCAGGAAATAATTCAGACCGAAATCAGTCCAACACGCCATTGATCCGAGCGGAGCCGGGTACCCTACCTAGTAGGTAACATAATCGGTTATTGTAGTGCCTAGGATTAGCGTTAGAGATTATTTAAGTTTAATTTAATGTCTAATATTTATTGGGTTATGTTTTATTGTGTTATGATTATATTTTCTTCGCAAAAAAGTAATATAGCATAAAACATAATATAACATCCCACTAATATTATAAAGGGGAAAGTTTGTAATAATGGATGGATGGATATATGGATGTTTGTTATTCTTTCACGTAAAAACTAATGAATGATTGTAATGAAACTTTACAATAATATAGCTTACTAGCAGCCCGTCCCGGCTTTGCACGGGCGTAATATAATTTTAAAAAATATTATGTTGACACAATTATACACAAATATATACGTAGACTTCCTAAAAAAAGAAAAAAAGAGAAATATTTGAAATAAAAAAACTTAGATATTATTTTAATTTTTTTGTGAATATATTTTTGGAGCCGACTGCGGGAATGAGCCGCGCGGCAAGTATATTTTGTGGCCTCCCGCACCCCTGAGTGACGCCTACAAACTCGAAAACGCAGAGCTTGCCGAGCGGAGTTTTTTCTAATTTTTAAACTCGTGATATCTTTCGAATGGAATGTCCGAATCGAATAATTCAAAAAGTTATATAAACAATAATTTATTAATTTTGATACGGATTAATACCTAGGTATAAATAAAGAGCATTTTCTAACGGCGGTATTTAAATTTTTATTTTAAAATAAATGCACACTTATTGTGACTTAACTGTAATAGTTAGATACATGCTGTCGCGACATTTTTTGTAGATAATGATGTGTTCTATAAAATTGTAGTACATCATTTTTCTATCGTTAATAGTTTTCGCAGCGCTCGCGTTGTAAGGAACATTCTTGGTAATTTTTTCCACCTTGGGTTACGTTATCGGATATTTGGTAAGGATCCCTGTTTATTTTTTCAAAATAAAATATAACCTATGTTACTCGCGTATACTGTAACTTTCCAACGGTGAAAGAATTTCTCAAATCCGTCCAGTAGTTTCAGAGCCAATTCGGTTCAAATACACAAACGAAAAATCAAACCTTTCCTCTTTATGTAATGGTATAGATACATTAGAATAACACAAAGGCTATAATTTATAATGATATTGTGCCCATGGGCTTTTGAACTTTCACGGGGCTGCGAAAAGATGCCGGTAGCCAGGTGCTACTTCACAGGAGGCGGCGGCGGGGGGCGGGGGGCGGGGCGGGCGGTCCGTCAGGGGCGGGTGAGGTGGGGGAAGAAGTCGAGCACGGGCAGACGCGTGAGGGCAGACGTCATTGACCGTTGTGTCCGTTTGGCGAATTTTCAAGGCACTAGCGATTTGTTAAAAACGCATTGTACTTCAAGTAATATAGGCCCAAGGTTAGTTTTTTGGTTAGGAGTTACACGTACAAAAAGATACTTCGTTTTTATTTAAATTCTTATAGGTTGTAGGTAGGTAAATAATTGGTCCTTTTTGGTTGTTTTGGTTCATTTATAATAATGTGAATTACATAACAGCAATAATAATATAAAATCTATACTAATAATAAATCTGTAAGGGTTGTTCATAGAGTAAGTTGCTTTGTTTTATAAGATATTTCGTTTGTAGACTTTATTTATGATACTAAAACTAAATTGACGATTTTTAGAAATCATTTCTGTATGTATGTATGTATGTTCCTCCATAACTCTTAAACCGATTATCCGAATTGGATGAAACTTAGTACACGTACATTTAACTACCCCACTTTTTAACTAGTCTGATTCTACTCAAAATGTATAGGCTACTTAATACAACGCTTCATTACCAGAGGGGTGTGTAGTCAGTGTTAAATTCTTATAACTTGCGAACCACCTACCCGATTTATGTGCGTATTTTATCATTGTATAGCATCTCTGGGAGCACTCAGGTTCGAGATGGGTTACTGATATCGTTGTTGAGGCTGGCTGTGGGTTGGAGTCCACGCAAAACTTACCTACGTTACACGTTACTTACTTACTAGGTAAGCAATGTTGCAGTGCAGAAATATTCTGGCGGCAAATGTTTTTTTTTTAATAGCCACCAAAAGTCTACGAAGCTCTAAATGAGAATTATTGGATGTTTCTCATTAAATCATGCTATTTCTACTCGAACGATCTTGATTATATTTGGTAAATGGATACATTGTCCTGGACCAGTTTTATCCTATTTTGGACCAGTCATGTGGGCTACTTTTCATCCATGAAATAATTTAACCGACACTAACCCGAGCGTAGCCGGGTACCGCAGCTATTTTTAATAATTAAGCCCTAAATATAGATTTTAAAAAATGTTATTTATATGTCGTCGGTTTTTATCGATCTTGTAGATTTTAAAAATATTATCTCTCGGTAATTGCATATTTAATCGGTATGATAAGTATTTGTCTCCTGCGAAGTCCAATGGCGACATTTGTATTGAACCGTTGTTATCAAATTTTGATGCAAAAACATTTTGGGTCTTGAAAATGTGTGAAACAGCAAACTCGAACCTTCGCTCTTGGGATGTTAATTCTAATTAATTTCTCTCATGATTCAATGTTGCTACAACCCCACATTAATGCTCAAACGATAATGTCATAATTATAACACATGCATACAAAATTTCAATATTGATACTGCCTCAGGTATTTAGTGTTTTTGTTCTTGGTCTTTCTTTTAATTAAGATTTAACTGTGTTTAAATAGATGGAAATTATAACTTTTCTTCTGACAAGACAACTGAAAAAAGTTTTGGACCTGTAAATTTATGTTTGGGTTTTACTTACTTCTATCGCAATGGTATTAAGTGCTTATTGTTAATCCAAAATTTTGCAGATTCCAACATAACACGGGATAGTTCAGTTGGTAAACTAATGGAATTCGTTTTTATTAGGCTTTTGTGCTTTTCAATCTTGTTTATTCGTGTGACATTTATTGCCTAATGACGATTGCCATCACTACACTGTAGATATGAAAGTCAGCCTACCGCGGTCGCCCTGAGCGTGGATTGAAACATCGATACCTTGTGATGACTTGCATGGCGGCAGCACAACATTTGAATTTATATAAATTTAGACACACTTTTGCCACTGTGACGATATTTCAGTGCTGGACGTATTTTACCAGGCATTTATAAAAAGTTCAGTTTAAAGATTAGTTATTTCTCTTAAGAACAGAGCATTCACTTACGTAGAATAATAAGTTAGTAACATTAAAGTTTGTTACGATTACCTTAAATGTTTAACATTAATCGGTAAGAAAGAAAGATTTTACCATTTTTTTAAACACTTCTAGAGACGTTTGGTCTTTAATATCATTAGGTAAAGCATTATAAATGTTTGCTCCCTCAAAAGTCACGGTCTTTTTGCCGTAGTTTGGCAGAAACACGTGTAAGTTTCATTCGCTCCAAATGAAATAAGCGTGCACTTCATCATTCCTTACAAAAGTTGTCTGGGAATGAATGTCATCATTGAGTATTTTCCTGATTAGGATGCATGTGCTGTATTTGTATATATGTGTGATATTTAAAATTCCTGTTTGTTTATAAAGGGTGGCCGTTGGAGTCAGGTAGTCATAAATGAAAAACACTTTAGTTATTTTTTTCTGATCAACCTGCAATTATTCTAAAATAGAAGGAGCAGCACTTCCCCAAACTGCAGCGAGGTAGTCGAGATGTGGGTATACTAACGAGTTGTAAATATGTTTTAGAACTTGCAAAGGTAAAAAAGCACTGCTCCTTGTTAGTGCTCCAGTCAGGGAAGTGATTTAGGATTTTAAATGATTAACGTGTGCACGCCAAGAAAGATCCTTGGCTAGGATTAATCCAAGATACTTTTTATGGTCTACCTGAGCAATCACTTCCCCATTTATACTGAGTGGACAGTGTGGATCAATATTGACGTTTTTTGCAGTAAATAAGTTATTTTTGAACCATGCGTTGAGTATGTTGAGATCTTCTTGCGCATCTCTTATTGTGTCTACAATGGTAGATCCAAAGTAGAACAGGCAGGTATCATCAGCATAAAGTGTAATATGTCCGAATTGTGAGTTGTCTTCAGTTATTGCTACAGTAAAAATATCCGATCACTATATTATTGGTGTCTGTTTAATAGATAGGTCCGCCCCGATTCCAGATAGTTTACGATCGCACAGTCAAGCACGTATAACCAATTACAAACTTCTTCAGCGTAAACTACCAATGTACGGCTGGAAGGCGTTAGCGCTGCAGTACGATGAGCCCGAGCAGCTTTGTCGAATGCTTGTAGGTGTATTCAAAAATATTCAGCTGTCATGCGAGAAAACAGTACCACCGAGGAGCGCTGGAGGGCGTTGAACAAAGAAGTGGGTCACCCCAGTGCTTCTTGAGCTCATTGGGGAAAAGGACAGGCTGTTTAGGAGATGGAAAAGCTGCCCGCGCTGCAGCCGGCACCAGCTCGCTTATAATAGAATAAAAAATAGACTTGCTCGCGAGACGTGCGCTGCGCGCAATGTTTATTACCTTGACAAATTTTCACAGGCGTAGGGAAACTTAAAGGAAGTGTGGCGTATAATAAACGAAATATTAGGCAATAGTAAACGATCACTCGATGACAACATAGTGCGGTACATGAAAGGACTACCTACACAAATTGCCAATAGTTTTGCAACTACTTTTCAGAAGGAAGTGACGAAGGTAATCCACACATGTGATATGCAAACAATTACACCAAATAACATAATCACAAGAGAAAATCTTATATTTCCTTCATGTACTCTTGCTATAATAAATAAAATAATATGTTCTCTGAAAAATAATAAGGCTGCAGGTCAGGATAATGTAAGGCCAGCTGATTTAAAAGTAATATCAGAGGAAGTCAGCCCTGTCATTAGCAAAATTATAAATAAGGCAATTGAGTGTGGGAAATATCCAAACATACTAAAGACTGCAATTATCAGACCAATATATAAAAAAGGAATTCAATCTGACTGTAAGAACTATCGCCCAGTCTCAATATTATCAACCATAAATAAAGTCTTCGAAAAATACTTGGTCTCACATTTAACTGGCTTCCTAAATACTTACAAAGTTATTTCTCCATGTCAATACAGATTCCAGGCAAAGAAAAGCACTAGCGACCTTCTTTCAAAATTTTCAGATCAGGTAAATACCGCCCTCAACGAACGCAAGCATGTAGTGATGGTCCTTATAGATTACAGCCGCGCATTCGATACCTTGAACCATGATAAGCTGGTACAAGCTCTTGAACGCAGCGGGGTGCGTGGGCGAGCCCTTGCACTGCTAGCCTCCTACCTCTACGACAGACCCTCGCGGTTCAAGATCAAGGGAGCGATCAGCGATGAGATCAAAATGGATTCCGGGGTTGCTCAGGGTAGCTGCTTGGGACCTATCGAATATCTCATCTACTGCAATGATATGGTCCGGGTGGTCAGAAAGTGCCTTATTTACCAGTTCGCAGACGACACCATCATCGTGTCAATTGACCAACACCTGAGTGAAGCTGTCAAAAGGCTCGCGGTAGACTTCGATAATGTAGTCAGATGGTCCCACGACAACGGACTGGGTCTGAATAGCCAGAAGACAAAAGTAATGCACATCCGATCCCCCTACCTGTCATTTGGGAGCGAGGTGGTAGTCGAGGTGAAGGCACACTCGAACGCCTGCTTACATGTAAGTGGCCCGTGTGCTGGTGCCGCCGCGGGCTGCAGGTTGCTCGAGGTGGTGGAACAGCATAAATACCTAGGGCTTATAGTCGACAGCCACTTTTCATGGAATAATCATGTAGACCATTAAGTTGAGACTTTGTCTTAAAAAGATTTACGCTCTCAAATAGTAGTTTACGCTGAAGAAGTTTGTAATTGGTTATACGTGCTTGACTGTGCGATCGTAAACTATCTGGAATCGGGGTGGATCTATCTATTAAACAGACACCAATAATATAGTGATCGGATATTTTTACTGTAGCGATAACTGAAGACAACTCACAATTTGGACAGCGCACAAATACATGATCCAAGCACGATTTAACAAGTTTGCCGTTTACGATTTCTTCTCGTGTATAATCTTGAATGCAGGCATCGAATCCAAATGACGACAGAAGGTCCTCATAATCGGCTATGTTCGCTTCATTTTTATTTGTCGCTTTTAAATCAATATTCATATCGCCCACGATCACAAGCCGCTTTATAAACAGCATTCTCAGATTGAATTATCTGTAGATAGGCGAGCAATATTATTTTTAATATTTTTTATTCTGTAACCATAACGTTTTAATTTGAAATTAATTTATTTGTTTTTAGATAGTTTTTCCTTTTTATGAAATTATGGTTGTTTTTGGCGCCATGGATAAATCGAACGTTCATACAATTTTAGAATAAAAGTACTTACGTGGAAGTACCGCTGCCCAAATAATACGAAACATTAACGACGTATACGGGCCTCACACTGCTTGAATAAACAAGGTCCATTATTGGTTCCATCTTTTTAGATCTGGAAATGTGTAGATGAAAAACGAGTCTCGCAGTCAGCGGAAACCATCGTCGACAACGACGAATTCGAAGCTATTGTGGAAACGGATCCGCGAATCTTTTAATTCGTGGTGTATCCAGAAGCGAACTTGCAGTCTTAGCTTCCCCAGGCCGTGTGGTCCCAGCTGCCTTTCAGCTCATCATTTACTGAGAGATATGATATTAACTTACTTTATTGCCAACTTTTATCGAAATCGATCCAGAAGGTAGGTCGTGAAGGTATTATTTTCCCCATTTGAGGATACTTGAAATTGTGTCTGTCTACTAAGTTTTATCAAAATAGGTTGAGCTTGGTTTGGCGTGATGCAATTAAAACGTACAAAAAATCCTTTTTTTTATAACAGTGGAAGGTGTGTATATGATGCAGGATTTCATTAAAATTTAAGTCACACTTGCCCAATTTTTTTATGTTTTCAAAAAACATTTGCCATGTCAAGATCATCCTTCCTCCACGGAACTGAATGGAGAACACATACACTTTTCATGGCCGCTCCAACCATAGCTTCATCCAATGCGGTGGTACTGATCCGGGCGGAATTAACCCTACCACCTAGTAGGGGAAAGAGACCTACAGTTTTACATATTCTGCAGTAAGTCTCAAGAACTGGTGTAAACTGCGTCAAAATCTGTTCAGTGGTTACGGAGGTTAATCCACACATACAAACAGACGTTCCCTTTTATGAGAAATAGAGATATTTTTTATACACAAGAAAATCGGTGGCGTAGCTTTGTAACAATCCCTGTAACATTTGAGGTACTCCACCATCTTTTACAATTATGTCGATAAGATATTTTGTTGGAAGCGATGATAATTATTGTGAAAACACCAAAATGAACCGTCAAGTAATTTGTTAAACGCATGTCTAATTTATCGATGCATTGACTTCGTGGATGATATGTGTTTACAAGTTTCCCAGGATCCAATAAACGAACGAAGTGACACGAGTGAAGCCAGCAGGCATGCCCGCTTGGCACCCAGCCGTCGCACCGAACGACGTCACGCCAATCTGAAAAGAAATATTAAATACATTGTAGAACGTTAATACGTCTAAATTGTGTGCGTCCCAATAGAGACGCTCACATTTTATGGCACAACATCTTTACAATCCGCTAGAATCCGCTACACAGAATTTTAAGTGTGCCTTCATGGCTCAATAGTGAAAACCATTCAAATGTGTCGAGAGGCCGATTTGAATTAAAAAAATACGAAAGGTGTCGTAGGATACCCGGTAGGAACGATGTTCCTTTGATTGATTTCATTTAGATAAATTGTATGGTTTGCTCACGCTCAAATTATCGTGAATGATTGCGAATTTGAAGACGCTTGGGTTTCTTACCAACACATTCCTGCCGTTGTTGTAAAGGACGAGGGGCCCGCCGGAGTCGCCGCCGCAGGTGCCGACGCCGCCGGCGCCGCTCGTGCACAGCGTGGAGCCATTGACTATTCCGCCATAAGTCTGCTGGCACACGGTGTTGGTGATAGTCAGAAGACTCACGTGACTCAACCACTGGTTTTGGGAAATGCTTCCTGGAAATGACAATAATAAAATTTGCTTTGATTGGATCAAATTGAAAAGGAAATACCACTTTAGAGAGTGGGTGCTTTGAACTTACCGCTTTCAGTGGTGCCGAATCCAGAAGCGGTAGCCCACCTTCCAGCGAAGTCGTTGTTCAACTCATTACCGCTCGGCAGAGCGATAGGCTGGATCACATCTGTAACAATATACTGCAGTAATCATGGCGAACTAACTTTAGTACGCATATTAAGGTCGGACTAAGCCGGCTTTTGTATGGTTAGTCCGGTACTAATCCCGTACTAAGTTTAGAAAGTTTCGCTCCGAATACCACTAATAATGTTTAATGAGAAGTTGAAGGGTGACATCTATTGTTTAGTTTTTATGCAGAAGGGTCCTTGTCACAGAAAAGAATGAATTTATATATAGTTTTTGCTTAGGCTGCTGACTCTGTGATCTGTCATCCTTTTTCTAGTCTGTGTCAGATAGTTTTTGACTTGCTATAAGGTTTTTTGCGGGAAACAATAGTGATCTTGAGGTTAACATCAAGAGAGGACTGCCAAAACTACTTGTCGTATCAGAAGTCCCGAATTTCTACTGCAATGGGATAATGTCAAGTCACTACTTACAAGATGGCACAAAGTCAGCAAACAAAATGACACAAATATTGCATAATTAAAAGTAATTCAACTTTGAAAACAAAATTTATTGATTTTTTATATAAAGTGCGAAGACATTTTTCCGGACCTCGTACAATGTCAATGGGACCACAGTATTTTAGGTGGTCGAGTCGTTAGTGAGCCATTTTAGTGATCTCGAGTGCGCGGCAATGACCAGGTTCGAGTGTATGAAGTAAGAGTCGCCCACAAGAACATGCCAGCGCCGAGCGCCGAGTGTCGCAAGTGGTTACCACAGAACCGTAGCCAGGCCCACTTTTCCAGCGCTTCCCTACGCGGCAGCCTTTAAATAATCGCCCTCAAGATAGATTCTATTACGATTACAAATTATGTCCTGTCTGCATATTATCAACGCTGAAAGAAAAATAGCCGTAACTCACTGCTGTAGTCAACAGAGGTGATGTAGATCATAGCAATATCATTGGAGATGGTCGCCGGGTTCCAATTGTGGTGCATGTACACCTGGCTGGTTACAATACGAACGCCACCACTGAAGAGTGTGGTGGAGCCCAGAACAACTGTGAACCTCCACGACTGGTAGGCACCGTCCCACCAGCAGTGAGCTGCGGTCACGAGACGGTTGTGGCTAACCAGAGAGGCGCCACACACGGAGGTCCACCCGACGTAGAGCTCAATCGCGAGACCGGCCTGCGCAAAATAACGGTATTAAGTATATTTTTTTAGGAATATCGGTGTATTACCATACAGATAGGATTGAGGCAAGTACATTTCTAAGTTCAATTGTGCAGTGTACGCACCGAGATCGACGGAAGGACAAGTTTGCTTAGTGGACAATAATGGGGAGAAAACACAATTATTTCTTTTTTTTTTGTTCTTACTTTATATATCACTAGCTGCGGTACCCGGTTCCGCTCCGGTTAGTGTTGGCTAACTTATTTCATGGAAAAATAGTAGCCCACATGGCTGGTCCAAAATAGCGTCAAACTGGTCCAGGAATATGTATCCATCTACCAAATTTAATCATGATCGTTTGAGCCGAAATAGCATGATTTAATGAGAAACATCCAATAATTCCCATTAAGAGCTTCGTTGACATTTGGTGGCTAGTTAAAAAAAGCATTTGCCGCCAGAACCTTTCTGCACTTGCACTATACGTTGATAGTGGTTTGCAACTTATAAGAATTTAACACTCACTACTCACCCCTCTGGTAATGAAGCGTTATATTACGTAGCCTATAAGTTTTGAGTAAAATCAGGCTAGACGTAGATACAATCCGCATCTAAATCGAGTAATTGGTTCTCAAGTAATAAGTATTTTATTCCATTGGTCGCACCTCTGGCGATTTAGCGTGATGCCAAGTAGTTCTAAAGTTGCAGGAAATACCAAGCCGTACTTCGGTACAATCAGTATAAGTAAGCGCCGCCGCCTTACAGATTTATTATTAGTATAGATTATCATCGTATATTATTAGTGGTTGCGTGAGGATTTCATTTCAGTTTCAGATGTTTACGTACGTGAACGTAATTTTCTCTAATTCTGTCAGTTATTTAGATTGTTTTTAACTCTGTGGCATCTGGTGGATATTGCTGTGTTAATATGTTTTTATGTCTTTTTACATGTTAAGATATGCTCTATTAAAGAAGAAGAAAAAGGTCAGATTCGCAGCTAAATGAGTACTAATAAACATATTCTATTAAATTCCTACGTAATTTTATTAATTCTTTATCACTTAAATATTTCAATTTTTTCAAAAGCAAATAAGTTGCCGGGAATCAATTTATTTCCAATAATCATTTACATAACTAACTAAAGATGTTAATTAAAAACACAATCTTATTTTTTTATCTAGAGTTGTTTATTTTAAGACCACAAAATGTAAAGTAACAAAATATGACTAATTAGATATTATAATTTTCATTAGGTGTAACTTGTATAGATGTGCATTTTCAAAAGAACCATTGACTGAGATTGTATTATGTACATAGTTAAAATGTCAAATTAACTTCGGATTCTAGTCTAATTACCAAAAAGGTACGTAAACAAAGACCTTCAATTATTTTCTGTGTCCCAGCTGAGACTGGATCCCATTTGTCACCCATCAGATGAATACGTAGGAGAGCACACTACAATGTTCAACCCATAGATCTAGCATGCGCGCGCAGATCTATGGGTTAACCGTTGTTTCATTGAGTCGTATTCACTACGTATAATATTCACAACGTATAAAAGTATTTTTTTCCAAAAAATCAAAACCATGCATATCGTATAATATTCACAACGTATAATGTTATACGTTGTGCATGAAGAAAGTATAAAAATAGAATCAACTCTTTGCATCATGCAGAACGTATAATAGTCACAACGTATAATATTCCTAACGTGAATTCACAAAAAAAGAAATCCATGCAGAACGTATAATATGCCAAGAAGCACTGCATAAAGCGCCCTAATACCAAAACATTTAAGGCTGAAATTGCTACGAAACGATATTTGTCTCTCTCGCGCTCACAAAATTGAGACGGTCGAAAAGTCGCGTGCGAGTATACGCTTTAAAAGTATGCTCATAAGGGCGCTTATCGTATGACAAGTTTTTGGATTATATGATATGCATGGTTTTCTTTTTTGTTAAATTAAGATCTTAATATTATACGTTGTGACTATTATACGTTATGCATGGAGAAATAAGTAATTTTATTTTTTAAACTTCTTCATGCACTACGTATAAAATTATACGATCTGCCGATTATACGTTGTGCATGGTTTTGAAATTTTGTTAAAATATGATATTATACGATCTGCATATTAGACGTTCTGCCGTTCCCCCGTTTCATTTAGTTTTCTTGTTTGTTGTTTAAGTTGATTATTTTGTGGTCAGTAAAATATATGTATTCTCATTTCTCTCTAATGACACTAGTACTTTTTTTGTATGCCACTTGACCTTACATGAATATACCTACCGTTATGATTAAGCCCAAAACAACACATTCTAGAAGGAATTAGGAGCTATGCCAGAACCTTCCCTTTATGAGCACGGCTACATTCAAATAGGTGGAAAACACGGTCAATTTTTCATTGCCGCTTCGATCATCTTTTCATCCAATGCAATGGTACCAACCTGGGCGGGCTTAAACCTTACCACCTAGTTTTAAATGCACTCTGAACCATGGACCGGATCGCATTCGTGACCAAATACGATCCAACTCAGAAAGTGAAAGAAAGTGGTGCATAAACGGCGCGAGGATTTGAGCCCGACCTCTGGTATGCTAGGCAAGTCCCCGCGCCTCTAGGCTACAAGCCGCTGTCACTTTAGCGACTATATATTTTTTTCAGGATTTTTCACAAATATGTTTGTGTTAATGTGTTTAATAGAACCGCTTACTTGATAAGGAAATTGTCCGAGATTTGAAGTGCTTCCCCCGACAATCCTGCTGGGGTCCTTGGCGGCCTCAGCTTCCGCGCGCCGGATGCGCTCAGCTGCGGCGATGCCGACCCTGCGGTGGTAGTCGAACGCCGTCGGCGGCTCGGGAGCTGGCTCCTCAGCTGGCGCCGCCGCCGCTGCCGCCGCGCACACCACCAGGCAGAGCAGGACCTTCATTGTATTACTTTCAAATGCTGACTCGTTTCGCTGCTCGTTACATAGACCAAAGTCACCTGTTTGTGAATAACTTATCGCTGATAATAATTTAATGAATGCATGCAGATATTATTACAAGCCCAGCGATTAGATTCGGGGGACGTATCAATTAAGGGGACCATTATTTCTAAATCTTCAGAATATATATATATATTTTAAATAACGCTTTCTTTTTTTGCATCGATCGAAGAATCAACCAAAACTGAAACAGAACTAATTTATCTTAATCCCAGAAAGCCTAAAAATTGATTTGAAAGGAATTTGAACATGTTTTGTAAAAGCAATTTAAAACATATTTATAAAACGTATGTAATTATATAAGCTAATTTTAATTTATTTTCTTACAGGTGAATTTTTCAAGTGTGCCTTCATGGCCACATCCGAAACTATAAGAAATATCGAAAAACTCTCGAAGGAATAATGGGGACGATTTTGAAAAAAATCTAAAACTGCGATATTCGATTTTAATAAATAAAAAATTAACCGTCACTTAATTTACTAAACTAATATCGCTATACTTAAAATTAAGAAACGAGAATAAATGTGTTTTTTTTTTGGCAGGAGGAAAACAGAAATAGTCAGCATTAATACAAATGAAATATAAATTAAGTTACAACGCCTATTTCCTACCTATTCCTCGCAGGAACACAAACAGTAAATAGGTAACATATTAAAATTCAAAAATACAAAAGACGTTACATAGGACTTCATATTGTTACAGTTTCTTGAAGTTCAAGAGCACTAATAACTTTCTTTTTGAAATTTTGCACGTTGTCATAAAATGTGTCACGGTCAAATACAGATTCGTTGTATAATTGACATATACGACCGATAGGATCCCTGATTCCAGCTTTAGTTCGGGTTAAGTTAACTTGGAACAATGCCGTACTGCGAGTTGCACGAGACGGAATTCGGAGCGGCCCTCAATCTAATAGGGAAATACTGTGAAACTTGTTGTTGCAAATTTTAAACAAATTCATGACATCAATCACCTTCCTTCTAGTATATAATTTTTGAGCTCCGTAGTCACAGAGAAGCTTTTCATATAGCGTGGACTACTCATCTTAAAGCTTAAAGATCGCAAGAACTTTTTTGAATATTTTCAATTGGGTCAATGTGACGACCAAACGGATGTGTAGTATTCCAGTTGGGATCGAATGAGCGTACACTAAAGTAATAAATACGTCGACGGTTTTCTAAAACATTTACTGACTCTAAGAACAAAACCAAGCATTCTGTAAGCTTTATTAACTATGTTGTGGATATGGATGTCAAAATGTAGTTTTGTATCAAATTGGACACCTAAACCTCTAATGTTGTTGACACGTTCCAAGAAATAGTCGCCAAAGCGGTAGTTAAAAGTGACATCATTACGATTTTTAGTAAAAGATATGAAGTTGGATTTAGATAAGCTCAGAACCATTTTATTCGTAGCGCAGTAGCTTACGAAAGAGTCAAGCTCGTTCTAAATTAGTGAACAGTCATCAACAGTCCGAATAGTTGCGAAGATTTTTATATCATCGGCATACATAAGAAAGGAACATACATTAAAACACTTAATTACATCAATTATAATTAAAAGAAAAAGTAACGGGCCCAATATGGAACTTTGTGGGACCCCAGAAGTGACATTTTCACAGTTAGATGTGTAACCCTTGAGGGTGACTGTTTGCTGTCTTTTCTCAGGTATGAAGAGAACCATCTCAGTGAGTTTCCTTTGATCCCGTTGAAGGAAATTTTCCGTAGTAATATGAGATGGTCCACTTTATCGAATTCTTTTTTTAGGTCACAGTATATTACATCTACCTGGAGGCCACGATCCATGTTTCAAAACAAAAAAATTGTGAACAGTAACAGGTTGCTGTTCGTAGACCTGCCCTTCACAAAACCATGCTGCTGTTCAATGATCTGCGGAGCGAGGAAAGGGTAGATTTCGTCATGAATTAGTCTTTCAAACAGTTTGGGTAAGATAGAAATGGGCCTATAATTTTCAACTTTATGTTTAGAATCTCCTTTAAATATTGGTATTATATGAGCCATTTTCGATTCGGCAGGTAAGTGTTCACAAGTGTTCAAAGATCCAAGGAGTGAAGGAAGTCACACGAGCGAATCCAGCAGGCATGCCGGCTCTGCAGCCAGCCAGCGCGCCGAACGACGTCACGCCAATCTGGAAAGAAATATTACCTACATTTTAGAACATTAATGAGTAGAAAATCGTGTGTGTCTCAAAAACAGTCACAATATCGGAAGCAAATAACCAATCTAGTCGTGGTCTTGACTTTCATCAACAATATGGCCAATGCCAATGTCATGTTGGAGAGGTTCTCCATTTAGAGTTTCATTATTCTGCCATTATATAAAAATGGCTTTATGTTTATGTTAATGAACAAGCCGCAACTATGCACTTAGGTGATCTTGTTTGTGGGCGACGGCACTATGAACCATAATATGCTACAACCGAAATGTTCCTACTTGCTTGCATCGTTACAATGGCGAATTCGAAGAATGCGGATAGTAAATGAGCGTGTAGCGGCAAGCCACATTGTGTAACCTGACGTGCGGCTCACGCGCCTGTCTATATTTTAGTGAATACACGAGCATCAACCAGAACACACGTGTTTTACTCCGGCCTAGCGACCCGTCATTTCATCTTCGCTAAATTGGTGACCCCGACGTGATCGGCCCATTCTGGGCCATGTGCACGCTGAGAGGAGGTAGAAAAGAGACGGAGAGATGGCGTTATGAAGTTTCATAGAGCCTCCCTCGTAGTAACAAAAAGCAATCCTATATCGTTTCAGAGTTTACGCAACTTACTCCACGAAAAAAATTAGCTGCCCTTGTAGAAAAATAGTTTTTGCTCCGGCGTTAAATACTGTCGCATCCTGTTAACGAATTTCAGGTTTTTTCAGGGATGCATCATCTATTTTGATTCAACTCACATTAAGTTTCACTTCTATTTTTTTTTAAGGGCTGCTTTACTCAGCTACCATTTTTGGGGACTATTGTAGGGCTATCGAGCCCGTTCAAACTACGTTTAAAAACTCAAAAGCTGTAGGTACGAGGAAAGACACACGCCAGCAGACAGTTTCATACCTTGGCGGTGCGGCAAAGACATTCGTTTGTGAAATTTCCATTCTCAAAAGCCTAATGGGTCATTTTAATATCTGCGGCGGGTGTTCTGGATATAGGTTGGATGGGCAGGAATAAGGAATGCAAGGTCCACCGAGCAACCGAACAGAATGAACGACCCAACAAAACGTCTGTGGCTCAGCGACTCCAACCGAACGGTGAGTTGTGGGTCTCCAACTAGACTGACCGCTCGGCATTTTATTGAGTCCAAGGACGCTAATAGTTATTGAGGGCTACCTTCCCATATGTGACAGAATTATATCACTGTCTTATCTGTGATTGGTAAAGAAGGAGCAGTTGCACCGGCGAAAATGACCTTCTGTTATGGTATAGGATCCCCAAATTCTGCGATGAATGCTCATGTTATCGTTTCTTACCAACACATTCGTTCCGTTGATGTCATGGGTGAGAGGTCCCCCGGAGTCGCCGCCGCAAGTGCCCATGCCGCCGGCGCCGCTCGTGCACAGCGTGGACGCAATGACGAACCCACCGTAGAGCTGCTCGCATGCGGCGTTGGTGAGAGTCAGAAGGCTCACGTGACTCATCACCTGGTTCTGTGAAATGAATCCTGCAAATGACAATACCATAGTTATAATGTTTGCATCAAATCGAAAAAGAAACATCACAATATGACTAATATGACCAATATGACATGACAATATGTTGCTTTATATTTACCGGTTTCAGTAATGCCGAACCCAGAAGCGGTAGCCCACACTCCAGCGAAGTTGGCATTTAGTTCATTACCGCTGGGCAGAGCGATGGGCTTGATTACTTCTGTAACAATACATATTCAACATGGGCTCTAAAGGTAGGTTGGAAGCAATTTGTAGTTAAATTTTGAGAATATGCAGAAAGACACAGGGACGTTAGTATCCAGGACTTTAACGCTGCCTATTACCTGATTTCAACCTGGTTGTGTGGAAGATATCCTTGTTTAATCTCAAATTAATGGTTGCAACTTCTGCAAAACTTCAAGTAAAATTCTGGCGGAGTCTAATGTCTGATGCCAAAAAATAGAATTAGCTGATGAAAGCAATTTAGGTTGATACACCTTAATTCTTAATCATTCGAATGAATGTACTTATCTATATTTCTTTTACATTCGTATATACTTTTTACATCACTTCAAATAATTTAAAATTATATTTTAATTTTAAACCCTTTAAAGCAAAATAGTCGTAAGTTATATCAACTGTATGATAACTATAGCCAATGATGGTCGCCTTCCACGGAATTGATAGACTAACCGTAACAATTATAAATTTGGTTAAATTAATGCTATCCTAAGGCTGGAGTGCACCTTCCCTGCTTAAGTCTATAGTAAAGTTTATGGCTTACGACATAAGAAGAAAAAAGACAGACACACATATATTTAACAATAACATTGACCATAATATAAGATGGTCCTCTGCAGCAGTTTAAAATATGTATCTGAAAATAGCTGTTACTCACTGTTGAAGGTAACAGAAGTGATGTAAATTACACCTATATCATTGGCTAATGTCGATGGGGACCAATTGGGGTGCATGATCACTTGGCTACTTTGGATTCGAGTACCGCCAGTGAAGAGCGTGATGGAACCCAGAACAACTGTGAACCTCGATGCCTGGCTTCCACCGTCCCACCAGCAGTGAGCGGCGGTCAATATTCGGTTGTGGCTAACCAGACAGCCGCCACAGACGGAGATCCACCCGCCGGGCAGATCACCCAGGAGACCAGCCTGTAAAAATAACAATTTCACCTAAAATATTTAAACCCTTTCGGGGTATATACCGTCCAGATAAATCGAGACATCTTTCAATATCAATCCTAGAAAATAGTATATCGTTTAACTCAGAATGGTATACAATAGCCGAATTGCCAAACGTTTCAAAGCTATTCAGGAAATACCTATAGGGGAATCATGTTGCACTACGATAACGATTCATCAATAACTTCCCTAAGAACTAAGGCGTTTATTGTATTATTTCGAATCTGGTATTGAAGTCCTTACATATCCACCCTAACATTAGCTCCCTGTGATTTGTTTTATTCCCAATTGTATAAAATAAAAAAGGAAGTTTTTTTCAAGTGCCGCTTCTTGGTGGCTGTCTACGGAACAGCCATTTCTCCATATCGAAGACTGCACAAAATATGGAGCGGAGCATTTACAATCCTTGCAGTTGGCATGAATAACTTTTTTTTACTTCGGAAATGTTTCGATTTACCCGGATTTCTTACGTTGTTGTCTGTTTTGGTGTATACCAGAGTATTTGTCAAAGGTTGACAGTGTCAGAGCCACCTTGGAACAAACGCTAAACATCAAACTTGAACATAATCATTGGACGCAATCATTGTTTCTTACGATTGCTGTAGTATATCGAGTCGCTTGCCTGATGAGGGAATTCTCCGGAATCTGCGACGCTTCCTCCGACAATCCTGCTGGGGTCCTTAGCGGCCTCTTCGACTCGCCGGATGCGCTCAGCTTCGGGGATGCCGACCCTGCGGTGGTAGTCGAACGCCGTCGGCAGCTCGGAAGCGGGCTCCTCAGCTGGCGCCGCCGCCGCCGCGCACACCACCAAACACAGCAGGATCTTCATTGTGTTACCTGTGTTTGAATGCTGACTCGTTTCGCTTTTTTCCAATCTTATGGTCACTAGGAGCGCTATATAATAAATTAGGCGAAGGGAAGTCGTTCCACACTTCAAGCTTGCTCATTGTTATATGCTTTCTTCATCTCTTTGTGAATAACTTTATCGCTGATAATACATTAATCTTTGCATTGTAATTTCTGCATATGCATTCGGATATATCATTGCAGTTCTTATCTATGTAAGTGGATGCTCATACAATATTAGACCTATGCATTTCTGAAAATCATATTTTTAAATATCCCTGTGTCTCTCTGCCCCATCGAAGGAATGAACCACGGAGGAATGAACCAAATGTGAAATAAAACTGATTTACCTTGAAATAAACGTAGTCTTACGTGCAAATCAGATAGGTACCTACGGATTCTGTGCCTGCCTACGTATGTAATACATAATAAACATTTATTATGTAGAAGAAGGGAAAGAAGTATGCTATGATCATACTGTTTGGCGCTCTATCATTTCAGCTTACCCCTTCGAGGAACCGGCGTGATGGTATTTATGTTCAAGCAGAGTGGTCTAAAAGAAAAAAAAGATTTTATTTCTGTTCCGAACTTAGAAAATACATAAACGTCACATACATACATAGAAGTAAAATACTGCGCAGGTGGTAGTGATTCGTGATAGAAGTTCTCTGGCGTCCATGGTCTGACTCGTCTCTGTATCACAACATCTTAAGCTAATTTTTGATCTTAATATTCTAATTCGCAATGGATAGCCTAAGAATTTATTATCAAAACGTCAGAGGTCTAAGGACAAAGCTTACTGAAGTGTACTTGGAAATTCTCAATAATGACCTCGACGTTATTGTATTTACAGAAACTTGGTTAAATAGTAATATAACTGATCCAGAGCTTTTTGACCCAAGATATAACGTGTTTAGAAAAGATCGCTGCCTTACACCTGATGGAAAAAGTGACGGAGGGGGTGTGTTAATAGCTGTCTTACGTAAATACCAAGTTACACGCTGTACAAAATGGGAAAGTTCTTGTGAAGATTTGTGGATTACTATCAATCTATCTTGTGATAAAAATCTTCACATTTGTACTGTGTACATTCCTCCTCCGCTATCAAAACGACTCTTTCACACTTTATTAGATAAAATGAGTAGCGCATTAGTCGAAGCAGAAAATTCACATTTCTTAATTTTAGGTGATTTTAATTTAGGAAATATAACGTGGTCGCGGGATATTAACACTGATAGTTTTTTAGTTCCGAACAATTTCAATTATGAACTTGGCAATAGCTTAATCGATTTTCTTAGTTTCCACGAACTAAATCAATACAATGACTGCTTAAACAAAAATGAGAAAATTCTAGACCTCATATTGAGCAACTCAAAATACATAAAAGTTAAATGCAGTGAAGAAATTCTAAGCCGAATCGATGAACACCACCCTCCTCTCGAAATTAGCTTGTCCTTTGATTGTGATTTTACCTCCTTACTTAGAGCCAAATGAATGAGCTAATATAACTTCTTTAAGGCGAACTACGACCAAATCAATACAGAACCAAGCAAATTAGACTGGAATCGTATATTTTTTAGTGAACAATTGTCAGTTGATGCAATGGTTAGTTGTTTCTATAATCAATTTTTTTCTGTTATTGACAAATGTGTGCCTAAAGTGATGGCTTACAAAAGCCAATACCCTCATTGGTATTCAGTAGACCTTATTAAATTACTAAAACAAAAAAATCAATTTCGTGTTAGATACAAAAAATATATAAATCCAAGGGATAAATTATCATACCTATTATTGCGTAAAACATGTTCCAGATTGATTAATGTTTGTTATTACCAATACGTGGATCAAACCGAAGCATCCATAATGAACCACAAAAATACAAAAATTGTTTGGAAGTTTGTCAAGGAGAAACGTCAAAATCAAAGCTCTATCCCACAAAACATGTTCTTTGGTGACATTAACTCTTCGGACGGTGTTGGAACCAGTGAACTATTTGCCCAACATTTCTCATCAGTATATGTTCGTGATGATAACACCGGCAACAACTCTTTACCAACATCCAATAACCCAACCAACAATGTTATACATTCCATAAATATAACACTTTCCTCAATCATAAAGGCTATGAAGGACCTTGACCAAAATAAAGGGGCGGGGTCAGATAAAATCCCACCACTGTTTATAAAAAAATGTGCAGTCTCGCTCGCACCGCCTCTAAAAGTGATATTTAATAAATCAATTTCCACTTCAACCTTCCCATCAGCTTGGAAGCAAGCGCACATTGTTCCCATCTCCAAAAGTGGAAATCCACAAGATATCACAAACTATAGGCCAATATCAATTCTTTGTACGTTTGCTAAAATATTTGAAAAGATTATATGTCCTTATTTAGTCAAACATTTCTCCCAGTTTCTGTCTCCAAAACAGCATGGATTCCTTGCTCAAAAATCTACGACAACTAACTTGCTGTGTTACGCCACCAGCCTAATAGAATCTGTGGATAATGGACAACAAGTCGACGTTATCTATACAGATTTCAGCAAGGCGTTCGATAAGGTAAATCACGTAATTCTTGTTAGCAAACTTAGTTATTTTGGCGTTCATGGCTTTCTTTTGAACTGGTTTAAATCGTATTTATCAGGGCGCGAGCAAAAGGTTGTTTTCGATGGTTACGAATCACGGTGGTTTGATGTTCATTCTGGTGTTCCCCAAGGATCTCACCTGGGACCTATCTTGTTTTTGGTCCACATAAATGATCTTTGCGATGTTATATTAAATTCTAAAATTAGTCTTTTTGCGGACGATTGCAAAATCTACAAAATTATAAAAACCTTGAATGACTCCGTTCTGCTGCAAAACGACATAGACCGAACTTTCAAATGGTGTTTGGAAAATAAAATGGTTTTAAATGAAAAAACATGCGTCCATATAACTTTTAGCCGAAAGAAATTGCCTATTGCACAGCGATATACGATCAATGGAAATCAACTTGAACAGGTGGAAACAATTCGGGATCTAGGGGTTATATTTGATACGAAACTTAGCTTCGTGCCACATATAGACAATATTTTAAAACGATCCTTGAAAATGTTAGGCTTTTTAAATCGTAACTTTAAAGTATTTAAGAATCCAAATCTTAAAATAATCCTTTTTAATTCCCATGTCCGTAGTATCCTAGAATATGCCTCCCCTATTTGGAATCCCTATTATAAAGTCCATATCCTTCGCATTGAACAAGTACAGAAAAAGTTTCTTTATTATCTTTCCTTTTCTACCGGGCGTGCCCGTTCTGTACCTCACTATACCGATCGCTTGGAACTTTTTGACATTCAAACGCTTGAACATAGAAGGACATTAACGGACTCTAAATGTCTATATAAAATAGTTAACAATTACATAAATTGTCCCTACCTGTTAAATAGGATTGGCTTTAAGGTTCCAAGGTATAATGCCAGGCTAAACAATTTTGTACCATTCCATGTAAATAAAGGTCGAACTAATCTTGGAAATTATTCACCACTTAATAGAATATGTAGTAGTTTTAATCATTTGTTTCGTTCTCATTCGATTGACCATCAGTTAACATATGAGGCGTTTAATAGGGAATTGAAATCGTTGAAATAATGTATGTTGGTCCAGTGAAGTAAAAATAGTTAGAAAAAATGTTATATGTTATCTTAAGTTCTAACTAAGCATGCTTTTAGTTTATTAAGTAATGTTGAAATCTTAATTTTCTTAATTCATATTGATCTTTGTGTATTTTATTTGTTTCATTAGTTTCGAATTTTCAAAATATTGTTTAATTTTGGTTCATAATATTTCAAGTACATTTTGTTTTATATTTTTTACAACTGAAGGTTCTTCTGTTAAATGTTTCTCGTCTTTTGTTTTTGTGTCATTTCATTTTTTTTAAAGTTTGTTTAGCTTGATAATTTTTTGAAGCATGCTGTGTTTGTCTTTAATTGTAGATAGTTTCCGATAGTATTAATGTATTTTGTTTTGTGTAACTATATTTTTTGAAACAAGTCTACGTCGACAAACCAAATAAAAAAAAATAAAAAAATAAAGTAAAACATTTTTTTTTCTTAGATCTCGCTTCCCTCAATAGAGAAAATGATTAAAACAAAAATGTCTTGATATAGATTCTTTTATCATGCATTATTATTGTTTTTTTTATCATGTAGTTAAAATCATTGTCTTCAGAACTTCTTTGTTAGTCATAAGTGATGCGTCCGCGCGCTATGCATTTCGTCCAATGCACCTAGTCACGTAGTATGTAAAGGTGACCGCGCTGTGTAATGAAAATCCGAACACTAATTACTTGTGCGTACCGCGTGCCCCTGTGTTCCAAAAGTGTCCGACCTGCGTTTATAACTCCGTGCCAGAATGAATCATTTACTTAACCGGCCGTCGCAGTTATCGATGGGATATGTTATTAAGATTGTATTGTATTGTATTGTTTTATTGCATTCATAGATAGGTAACCTACACTTGAACATGTCATGCTATGCTATCGTTACGTATATAAGAACTGGCAAACAAACATACTTTGCCAGTCACAAAATAAATTTAAAATTTAATTCAATTGTAAGTGGTTAATTAATCAATACCACCGCTCACAAGAAAAACATAAGGAGAGACATTAAAAATATATAGAAAACAATAATAATTATGAATCTTACAAACTTAGCCTAAATCTGGTGGATAGTGCCATCGTCAATGTAAAACTAGTCAAAACTTAATCTAAATCTGGTGTATAGTGCCATCGTCAATGTACCTAACTAATCTAGTCTAGATAGTCTAGATGCAGCGTGTATTTATTTACAGTACCTTTTTTAGAGTTCCGTACCCAAAGGGTGAAAACGGAACCCTATTACTAAGCCTCCACTGTCCGTCCGTCCATCCGTCCGTCCGTCGTTATTTTATATGAAAACCATTCATTCTTTGCTAGGTAAGTTGAAAGAGTCGTATTCACTACGTATAATATTCACAAGGTATAAAAGTATTTTTTTCCAAAAAATCAAAACCATGCATATCGTATAATATTCACAACGTATAATTTTATACGTTGTGCATGAAGAAAGTTTAAAAATAGAATCAACTCTTTGCATCATGCAGAACGTATAATAGTCACAACGTATAATATTCTCAACGTGAATTCACAAAAAAAGAAAACCATGCAGAACGTATAATATGCCAAGAAGCACTGCATAAAGCGCCCTAATGACGATACATTTAAGGCTGAAATTGCTACGAAACGATATTTGTCTCTCTCGCGCTCACAAAATTGAGACGGTCGAAAAGTCGCGTGCGAGTATACGCTTTAAAAGTATGAACATAAGGGCGCTTATCGCATCACAAGTTTTTGGATTATATGATATGCATGGTTTTCTTTTTTTGTTAAATTAAGATCATAATATTATACGTTGTGACTATTATACGTTATGCATGGAAAAATAATTAATTTAATTTTTTAAACTTCTTCATGCACTACGTATAAAATTATACGATCTGCCGATTATACGTTGTGCATGGTTTTGAAATTTTGTTAAAATAAGATATTATACGATCTGCATATTAGACGTTCTGCCGTTCCCCCAGTTGAAATTACATATTACTTTCTCTGAACCGGTGAACCAGGTCACAGGTTCACCGGTTCAGAGAAAGTATGTAAATATGTATGTGGCTGTACTATTATGTTTATTCTGTTTAATAAAAAACCATTATTGAATGTCATTTGAAATTTTGAGCACAATGGTTTACTTTTTATGAATGCGATTTTAATGTAAGTTAACATGATATATTTTCTTTCTGTTTTCAGTTAAGACTTCTCAGGAATTCAATAATTTTGGTAATGAAATCAAATTGATTTGTGTACTGTTATGGGTTAATAAGTTTTCAAATATTTTTTTCAGTATCTTCACAAGTTGCCAGGTATGGCGTACTAAAGAAATCACATTATTGAAAGATGGAAAGGTAATACGAACACTTCAAATTTAAAACTTGCTGGTACATATTATAAGAGATTTCTTAAACGTTAAGAGAGTCGTTACCCTATCAATTTTTCATATTACGGGTGATAACTGTTTACTAGGTTTAGGATTTTTAAGTTTTGGTTTCTAAAATATATTATCAAAATCTACGTTTTAACGTTTACATTTTTTAATATACCTTTTAGATTGTTAAAAATTGGTTAAAAAATATGTGAAAAAACTTGTTTTGAAAACTTACGGTTTTCCGGTGTGCAATGCCGTGCTTGGCCGACATGTTTCGCTTCCCACGACGGAAGCATCGTCAGGGCCACTTCGTTGCCCCGGAGTTACGCAATGACAGCTGTCAACACAGTGTCAGAGTCAGACTCGCGTAAACATTGCGTTGTAAACTTTTCTGGTACTGAGTTGACGCCTGAAACGATTTCTGTGCTAAAAAAGGGCCCAAACTTCGTCCCTACACCGAGGAAGCTTCCGTGTGAGCAAGTGATCGGTGCAGTCGAGGAGGCTATTTCGCGAAATCGCATTCCGAAAGAGGACGCGGAACGACTTCGTCAGGATGCTGCGTGTATTATGCGGAAGGCGAAGCTGCCAGAAACCAACATCACAGGACCGGAGAGAAGAGCCCTGGAAGATCTGCGGAAGGATTTAAGCTTAACGGTGCTCTCGGCCGACAAGGGGAACGCTACTGTAGTCTTGTCGACGGACGATTACATTAGCAAAATCCAAGGAATGCTAGATAGTGACACCTACGAGAAGGTAAGCTATAATCCAACCGCAAGGGTTACCAGAAAGACTGCAGCTCTGATTAATAGCCAAGATTCCCCCATTCCATCTGGGCGTAGGAAAGCGCTGTGTGTGCACAACCCACAGCCACCAAAATTCTATGGACTGCCCAAAATCCACAAAGAGGGAATACCGCTCAGGCCTATTGTCAGTCAAATTGATTCTCCGACCTATCTCTTATCGAAATACCTCTCACAAATGTTGCGAACGCTCGTGGGAAAAACTTCTTCATATATAAAGGATTCCAACCATTTTGTGCAAGAAATTGAGAAATTAAAGCTCGAACCGGATGACCTCATGGTCAGCTTTGATGTAGAATCCCTATATACGAATGTGCCCTTGTCGGATGCTCTAAATATCATTGAAAACAAGCTAGTCCAAAATGATATCTCGATTGAGCACACAAGGCTCATAGAACACTGTCTACGTCAAAATTATTTTTTGTGGCAGGGTAACTACTACATCCAACTCGACGGAGTTGCTATGGGGTCGCCAGTCGCACCAGTGGTGGCAAATATCTTCATGGAGGACTTCGAGGAACGGGCGCTCAGAACTGCTGCACACCCTCCGATCACATGGTTCCGCTATGTAGACGACACCTTTGCCATCATGAAGAATGGACGGACCCATCTGGACTCTTTTCTTCAGCACATTAATGGTATGCACCCACAGATCAAGTTCACCACGGAAACAGAGAAGGAGAATAGATTGGCATTTCTGGATGTATTAGTTATACGGAAGCCGGATGGCACGCTAGGTCACACTGTGTACCGAAAGCCAACACATACAGACAGATATCTTAATGCCAACTCCCATCATCATCCTGCCCAGCTGAGGTCCGTGGTGAGCTCGTTAATGAATCGGGCACATAAAATATGTGATCAAGACCATGTGCAAGAAGAACTTTCACATGTAAGAAGAGCGTTGCAACACAATGGTTATACGGTACGGGACTGGAGCAGGAAGCCGACGAACCCGCATCCTCTTAGGTATGGTGTGACACGACAAAATGCATATCTTCCATATGTAAAAGGCGTAACGGACCGGATCGGCAAACTATTACGCAAGTTTGATATCAAGACATTTTTCAAACCCATGCCTAAGATTGCTTCAATGCTGAGGTCAGTCAAGGACAAGATTCCACTCCAGTCTCCAGGTGTGTACAAGATTCCTTGTAGTTGCGGCAAGAGCTACATCGGGCAAACCAAGCGGAGTATCCAAACAAGGGTAACGGAGCATATCAAGGCGGTGAAGAATAATGAACGTTACAAGTCAGCCATATGCGAGCATGTCCTCGAGAGCGGGAGTAATCACTGGATTAGATTCGACCAAGTAACCACACTAGCAGCAGAAAAGTACTATATGCCACGCTTGGTTCGAGAATCCATTGAAATCTCCAGACATGCAAACTTCAACAGGGACGACAGTATCAGACTCTCGCCGTCTTGGACTCCTCTTCTTGCTCATCATAGACCGAAGGGCACACACGTCACAGTGGCACCAGCTGACACCGTTAGCTATGTGTGCACGGAGCCCTATATGTCTATGGTGCAGCAAATTGACAACCTACCCGCATCCACGAGGCAGCCCGAACCTACCCACACCTACAATCTTCGCAGCCGACGCCCGCCAGTTACCGTTTGACGAGCCGGGCTGTCAGACGTAACTCCGGGGCAACGAAGTGGCCCTGACGATGCTTCCGTCGTGGGAAGCGAAACATGTCGGCCAAGCACGGCATTGCACACCGGAAAACCGTAAGTTTTCAAAACATTATGTACAGCGACGGTGTAAATCTAAGAACATATGTGAAAAAACTTGTCTTTTTCTACGATCATTTCAGAATGTGGTTAACTGAAAAGTAAAGATAATTAAAACTTACGGACATAGAAGGAAGCTTTCTCAAGTGATTCATAAATTTTAATTAAACTCTGATGACTTTTAGGGGTAAGGATCTGTTAGAGCCTGGAAGACGATTTTGCTAATTGAATTGCAGTCGCCGTGCATAATTGTGCCTTGGTCAATGAACAAAGAATTTATTTCAATTTTAATTTATTTATTTTCCAGAAAACACACGTATATACATAATTAACAAAAAAAAACAGTACGTTACGAATCTAGTTAATCTAGTTAATACAATTATACATTGCAGCCTACAGAAGAACTAAATTTTGTGTAGTAGGCCGCATTAGGCGTAGCACATAGAAGTACATTAAGGTGGCCTAACCCGGCGGGACCATCTCATTCGCGTTGTTGCGTGTACAAAACCGTGTTGTTGCGCTCTGGGACCTTCTCTGTTTCAAAGAAATAGACAGGCTCCGTGATGAGGAAGATGCAACATGTCCACAAAAAAAGATAATGTGCATAGTGTATGATTTGGTAAGATTTACGAAATTTTTAATTACAAAACGACTTATAGCTAAAAGTAAACCACGACCGCTGTAGTTAAAAAATGAACAAAAACCAAATGGATTATAAATCTTGATCAAATTAGCAATGACGGATGACTAATGTTTTTAAGATGTTATTACTTTATCATTGCGTAATGCACCTCCAAAGTTATTGTATTCGGACCATAAAACTTAGAAACCAAACATAATTTTACAATGCCAACGGTCATCAAACATCTAGTTCGATCAAATAAACTATTTTGTGCAAAATTTGGGATCTCTGACAAGAAATATGGGTGTGATCTTCTTTCCCCGTTTGTATGGGAAGTTGAGCGGGATGGGCCACCTTAAAAAGCAATGATGAATGCATTTCATAAAATTTTCAAATCTTCGATTTCCGCCGCCTTCTCGAAAGATTTCAGATCATCGAGCAAATGAAGTGCCTCCTAATAAAACAAGACATTCTCAAAGGTTGGTCTTCATTCGGAACTTTTACGGCACACCAAACACGAGTGGTGTTTGGTGTACCGTAAAAGTCGCAATGACAGTCCGATGCAGTGAATTCGGACCGATGCCTCTAGGTTTTTAAAATTTTCACACTAAAGAAACGAAAAAAAAAATATCTTACTTCGTCACGACCTGACCGAGCTTCTGAACAGATTTCGATAAAAGTTGGCAATAAAGTAAATTCATATTATATATCTCAGTAAGTGATGAGCTGAGAAGGTGTAGCTGGTATTACACGGCCCAGAGCGGTCAAGACTACAAGTCCGACTCTGGGTCCAGTCTTATCCAAAGGGCTAGCTTTGAACCAGCAAACACTTCGAAGCGTTTACCCATCAAGTTCATTGAAAGCTGCTGTGATGAATGGGTCTAGACGCGAGATGAAAGAGATATGTGGCATATAGTTATGGGAATTCGGGGGCGCGTCCTATGCCACACAGCCGGAACATCGCCACCGTAAGCGAATATGCTATAAAACGGCGTTCGTCAAGTAAACCCACACATCCCGATACGTATGCGATTATGTTTGCATGTGGTATTTACGTTTAATTTGGGTTGGTAGTTTTTCAAAATTGGAGACAGCGAGTCTCATAGTAGGCACGCGGCTTTGAGTTTTGAGCGGCTCATAGCCTAGTGGCGCGAGGACTTGCCCAGCATACCTGAGGTCCGGGTTTAAATCATCATCCCATTCATGCACAACGTCATTTCTCTTTCTGGGTTGGATATGTGCATTTCGCCACGAATGCGAGTCGCTCAATGGTTCGGAATCCATGTAAAACTGTAGGTCCCCTTCCCCTTCTAGGTGGTAGGGTTTAAGCTCGCCCGGGCGGTACCAACGGCTTGGGTTAAAAAAAATCGAAGCGACAATGAAAAATTGTCCGTGTTTTCCATCCACTTCAATGTAGCCGTGCTCATAAAGGGAAGGTTCTGGCATGGCATCTAATTCCTTCGGCAATGTGGTGTATTGGGCTAATATCATAACGGTATTTTTGCGGTGTTAGCTATCCATGTCAGGTTGCACAAAAAAAAAGATGGCATATCTGCTTTCTTTTTATCTATGGCTCCAACACATAAATCTAAAAATACAGCAAAGGAAAAACTTAAAACAAATTTTATTGTTAGTAAAAATTGATGCAGTAGCAACATTATTTGCTTTGTCATTAATCCTTACCGGAAAAGTTACAATAAATTTAACCTAAATTAAACACTACAATCGCATCTGAATCCAGTTGACAAAGTAGGTGACACGAGTGAAGGCGGCGGGTGCTCCGATCTGGCAGCCGGAAGCGGAGCCAAAGGATGTGATGCCGACCTGCGAAAATATCTATCTTGTTAACTTTTCACTTTCCTACAGAACTATAGACCAATTAAGACAATTATGAGTTGATGAAACGGCCGTTTTCTTAGGTGAGGAATTCACTCTGACCAAGTATCGCCGCTCTTGAGTCAGAAATACATTACAAAATACGGAATAAAATTTAAAACGAGGGGATGTTGAGATAACCGATGGTAATAACGACGAATAAACAATGAGGTTATAATTAATCTTTGGAAAACATACGAATCTCATATCCTATGAGATTGCGTACGAAATGGACATACATAGAAACTAGTTAAGAACTAACGTCCATATATTATGTTTACGGCCACAAAGAAAACCCGGAAATTTTTCATTGCCGCTTTGATCATCGTTCATTCAATGGGATGGTACCTTCTCGGACGGGATTAACTCACCTACGTAAGTAAGGAAGGGAACCTACAGTTTCAACGTTAGGAACTGATTAACGTTTACACGTCACAACAGTGATGTCGAGGAGACTTCAACGTTAGCAATTGATTAATGTTTACACGTCAGAACAGTGATGCCGAATGAGTAGACTTCACCGTTAGCAATTGATAAACGTTTACACGTCACAACAGTGATGCCGAATGAGGAGACTTCAACTTTAGCAATTGAAAAACGTTTACACGTCACAACAGTGATGCCGAATGAGGAGACTTAAACGTTAGCAATTGATAAACGTTTACACGTCACAGCAGTGATGCCGAATGAGTAGACTTCAACGTCGTCTCACCAGCACTCGTCTAATGCCGGTAATGATGGCGAGGGGCCCGCCGGAGTCGCCGCCGCAGGTGCCGACGCCGCCGACGCCGCTCGTGCACAGCGTGGACGGGTGGATGTAGGAGCCGAAGGTCCACTGGCACACGGTGTTAGTGATGATCTGGAGGTTTACGTGGCTCAGTCGCTGGTCGTTGGGGATGCTGCCTTGGGCTGAAATTGTTTTAAAAATATTACTCACGACTTATTTGACAGTTGACTTGGAACTTAAATGGAACTTCTGCGGTTCGTAGTTCATGGGCGTGTAGACTTTTCTTCCATACCAGACGCCATGAGTTCACATCCTGGCCCCATTCTTGCACCATTTTCTTTTAATTTCTGAGTTGGATGATTACATTTCAATACGAATGAGAGCTATTCCATGATGCATACATAATCCATGTAAATCTGTAGGTCTCCTTTCGCTCTACCGCCTAGTATCCGGCGGCCTAGTATTAGGGCTCGTCCGGGTATCCGAACGGGCATTTTAGATGAAAATATGGTCGAAACGGCAACAAAATAGCTCGTGGTTTCCATCTAGCTCAATGTAGCCGTGCTCATGAAGGGAGGCATATCACCTAATTCATTCGGGAATTAGTGCCTTACAAGCACATACATGGGTAATGCGTGTATGGAATGAACATTGTGAATGGAAATGTTTTTCGCACTCTTCCCGAGTGAAGCCGGGTACCGAAAATAGTATAGTATAATTGAGAAAAACTATTACGCGGGAAAAACTGATGGTTCATCTTGTACCATTGCTCATCTTGGGTTAATTGATGTTTTGCAGCAAACAGTTTCCAAGCAATAGGGTTTTGAAGTATAATAAAGAATCGATCCTAAACATAAATTTGTGTTTGTAATCGTGTTTTAACTCGATGAACGAAATGTGATCCTGTGATGTTTTATATCTCTAATATCTACCTGGTACTAATCATTTACTAATATTTGATTTAACTTACAATCACTGGTAGTACCCCAACCAGAAGCAATCGCCCACAGCCCGGAGAAATCGTTGTATATTTCATTTCCATACGGCAAATGAATCGCCTGAATGATGTCTGCAAAAATCAAATAAGTTTTTTTTCAATATTAAAAATAAATATTTGTACGGGCGTAATACTGTCCATCTCGTTGCACCAATTTAATTTGCATATTATGTGCATATGCAATTGCATATAATTGCATATCCACTTACTATGTAATTACATAGAATAAGTGGAAAACCCTTTACTGTGACCTGTTCTAGCTTTGCTAGAGCGAGCCATAGATGATAATATATTCTAGAGCTAAGAACCACCAGTTCAATGTAGCCGTACAAAATAAAGAAGGTCCTGGCCTGGTACCTATTCACATTTGGTGTGTCTGGCTAATATTGTGAAATTAGATGTCTATATCCAGTATTGTTAAAAAAAGAGATAGGTTGTGTATTTGCTGAGGAAGTTTTTTTCATCCATCTTAAATGTGAAATTATGCAATTGTTGTAATAGTTTTATAAGTAACAGAGAGCACTGCACACCATCTAGTATCGAACTGATGCCTTTCGGGTATGAGAGCTAACTAGCACTTAAAATAAATTAACGTTTCACCGACAGTTTACCCTTTCAGAAACTTAGAAGAAGGGAAAACGATAAAATTCATGTAAAACCTACTGCTGTAATTGACCCAGTTGATGGCAATGATGGCAATGTCATTGGAGATGATCCAAGGGTTCCAGTTCTCGTGCACGTTGACCTGGTAGGTGTAGATGCGAGTACCGCCGGTGAAGAGAGTATTCGAGCCGAGAACGACGACAACTTGCCAGCCCTGGTTGACACCATCATACCAGCAGTGGGCCGCGGTTAGAACGCGGGTGTTGCTGATTACAGAGGCGCCACAGACGGAGGTGAACCCATTATGCAGACTTACGACGAGGCCCGCCTGTAAAAAGAAATTAATCATTTATCTTAAGGCCGTTGCAGACAATGCGACAAGTGCGCTACTGGGCATTATGCGAAAATGAGTTGCAGGCGGAATTGGTGGAATTGGACGTGGATGGCTTGTATCAGACCCACCGCCATCCTATTAGCCCTACACACCGAATTCCTATTAGGTGCAATGTCACCTTCCTTTTTTGAGCCCAGCTACCCATCACTTCTGGCATGCAAAATAAGTCGCCGTACCTCTAAGCTATGTGCAAGCTGCTCCTTTAACCAGTCTCCATCTAAATAAATACGTATTAGCACTAGTCATTCGTGAAGCGCCCAATACTTGACACCATAGAGACAGTAGTATATGTACTGGTCAATGATTTATTGAAACTTAAATATTGCAAACACATATCAAAGAAGTATATTTTAAATGTGATTTTACAAAACCCAAACAACATGGTATAAACAAGGCGCTTACCTGATGAGGGTGAGTGATGATGTCCACATTGCTTCCTCCGACAATCTTGCTGGGACCCTTAGCGGCCTCCGCTTCCACTCGCTGGATGCGCTCAGCTTCGGGGATGCCGACCCTGCGGTGGTAGTCGCACGCCGTCGGCAGCTCGAAATCGGGCTCCTCAGCTGGCGCCGCCGCCGCCGCCGCTGCACACACCACCAGATAGAGCAGGACCTTCATAGTTCACACTGTCGGTTGACGGCTGCATTAAGCCTTACCTTATTACTTATCAACATTAATATGATAACACGATTACCTTAATCGATATTCATGCTAAAACCTGATTATTTAACTGTATACTCAGAATAATGTGTGTTATCTTCAGGCGACACATTTAATAGAATTCAGGCAAAAATCGTGAACGATACCTAAGTTTATCCGAAAAATAAAACACGCCCTCGTGTGGAGTGGCATTATTTGCCTAGTAAATTTATATTCATCAAGACAATCTTTATGCATAGCATCGGCGGTAATAGTGTTATTGCATGCCACTAGTTTAGGTTTAGGTAAGATATAAAGTATGTTAACTACGTGGATCTAGCAGGTTTGTGCTACTAAATGGATCTAACAATGCCGACGTGCCCCTCATTTAAAACAAGAGCTGCCGGGTCCCTTCGCACTGCTTGGAATGTAGGCAGAGCGGCCTTGGCCTTGCCCAACTGCTCTGCTAGATATCTGATTGGCGTTGTGTTTAATATCTGAGACTAATTCAGGACATACTAATTCCTACGGTATAGGCTTTTTTGGCGATGTATGGTGCACAATATTTTTATCATGATGTCGATGAGGGTCGAAGCTGAAATACTAAAACACCCAACAATAAATCGGATTGAAATACTCTGCTCCTATGTAGAACTTCCTAAATCGCTGGTGGGAGGCAACTTACATAGTTTTGCAATAGTTGCTAGTGTGCACACTTGGCAAGCCGCACGCTAATTGGCCTTAAATAGGCCTCTTTGTTGCTAAGCAGTGGCTTATTCAAAACCACGTGTTCGCCTTCAAAACCCAACCCTATGTTCTATTTGTGTGTGTATGTAGCCTATAACTAGCACTAACCACCTTACACCTGAATAATTTAGATCATAATTCATCAATTCGTCATTATAGTAGTCAAGAGTTTGCTCCTCACCAATGTATATAATGTTCTTATAATAATGTTCTTTGTGAGCAGTAGTAATCAATCAATCACTGTAAACTAGTTTGTAAGTATCACTGGAAAAAATAATAATACAATGACCAACCTGACGAAGTTTCTTGTCGGCTCTTCTTCGCCAGAAGTAATCGAACCGACAGGAAAAAAAAAATGACGAATCCGAGTGTGTAATATACACTACTACTACTTCACTAAAAGGCGGTGACTCTGGTCTAACGAAGTCAAAATTTCAGGTATATTTGGCTACCTGAATTTCAGGTTTAATGGTGGATGTATGTGTTGGAAGTGGCAACACTCTTGATATACGTCAACTGTCACTGAGAGTTCCGGTCGCGATTCCTGTCTGTCATCTAAGGAAACGACACGGCTCTAGATCTCTCCTATATTTGTTAATACTATCAAGTCCATCACTACATAGTATAAAACAAAGTCGCTTTCTCTGTCCCTATATCCCTATATCACCATGTGCGCTTAAATCTTTAAAACTAGGCAACGGATTTTGATGCGGTTTTTTTTAATAGATAGAGTGATTAAAGAGGAAGGTTTATATATATAAAAACATCCATTAAATAGTGGAGAAATACTGTTATTTTTGAGGTTTCCAATGTGATGTCGTAATAAATTACATTTTTTCCGCTTACATTGCAAACGCAGGCTGTATCCTACGACATTTATCGAAATAATGTACTAAGTATTGTACACATTGAAAAAGTCTACAGAAAACTCCGCGATGGTATATGTCTATCTCTTATGGATATACCACAATAACATTTTTTTGTCATTAACTTTTTACGACAAATAATGGCTAATTTTCGAAGCGATTTTAACCAATACAGCATTAATCCTTATCCAATTAAATACCTTAAATACATTATACCGTTTACAGCATATGATTTAAATGAATATTTACATAAAGAGGAAAGGTTTGATTGTTTGTGTATTTGAACCGAATAGGCTCTGAAACTACTGAACGGATTTGAAAAATTATTACACCGTTGGAAAGCTACAGTCTATCCGAGGGACATAGGCTATGTTTTAACTTAAAAAAATAGGGATCCTTACCAAAACTCCGATAACGTAACCCAAGGTGCAAAAAAATTACCAAGAATGTTCCTTACATCGCGTGCGCTGCGAAAACTATTCACGATAGAACAAAATGATGTAGTACAATTTTATAGAACACATTATTATTAACAAAAAATGACGCGACAGCATACATCTATCTATTATTGTTATGTCACATTAAGTGTGCATTTATTTTAAAATATAAATTTAAATACCGCCGCTAGATAAGGTTCTTTATTTGTACCTAGATATTAACCCTTATCAAAATAAATAAATTATTATTTAAGACTGTTTCAATACTTTTTAGGGTTCCGTACCCAAAGGGTGAAAACGGAACCCTATTACTAAGCCTCCGCTGTCCGTCCGTCCGTCCGTCCGTCCGTATGTCCGTCTGTCACAAGGCTGTATCTCATGAACCGTAATAGGTAAGCAGCTGAAATTTTCACAGAGTGTGTATTTATTTTGCCGCTATAACAACAAATAGGTAAGATTAAAAAATAATTAAAATTAAAGGAGTCCCCATACAAAAAACGTGATTTTCTTGTACACATTTTTTTACGATGGTACGGAACCCTTCGTGTGCGAGTCCGACTCGCACTTGGCCGGTTTTGATTATATTAGTTTTGAATTATTCGATTCCGACATTTCATTCGAAAGATATCATGAGTTTAAAAATTAGAAAAAACTCCGCTCGGCCAACTATGCGTTTTAGAGTTTGTAGGCGTCACTCAGAGGTACGGGAGGGGAGTCAGTCGGCTCCCTACGCAGCAGCCGTGCGCGGACTTTAAGAAATTGTCGCTTGATAATATTTTGTCGCTTGATGATAATTAGTTTAGTAGGTAACTAAACGCATTCAAAAAGTTCTTTTCAGAACTAGACCCATTAATATATGTTGTACATTTAGTTATCCTAATAAATAAGTGACTTAAATAGTTTTCATGATTTTCGATTAAATACTTTTTAGTTGTAGGTTTTAGTAGTAGTTGTAGGTAGCTAATAACAGTTAAACATGTTTAAAAAATGTTACGGCTTTTCATGCGGCAGGAAGATATATTCTCCAAAGACATTCTCAAAAGCCGTAACACTTTTCAAACATGTCTAACGACCGCGGTAATCTAAAAAGTATCATAATAACAGTTAAGCTAATTATTTAGTGAAAAATAAAACAACATCAAATAATGTTTACTGGCTTTAACTCAATAAATTATTTATTTAATGGCTTTGTTTTGTGGTTATGACCTTTTTACAATAATTAATAGTATGAAAAATACATAAAAGTAAAAAATACAAAAAAAGGAAAAAAAAAGATTCACAAAATTTGTTATTTTTATTCAAATATTTCAATGTAGGTATATGCTCTTTCTTTTTGAACTCTACGTAAGAAGGGTTTATTTGTGTATCATTGTGTCAAAATAATATTTTGTAAATTATATTATGCCCGTGCAAAGCCGGGACGGGCTGCTAGTATCTAATAAATATTACGTCCACTTAACGGTTTCTCAATCAACGAATAACGTAACATGGTGTCAGAAGTCTGAATACACGCGATTTGAAGATGAGCACCGATAAGAATCAAGATGTCGTCGGGAACGTGGATTCGTCCGCTGCTGTTTCATCGCATTCCGGACTCCGGCCGCTGCAACTGGCGGATGGCGGCAACAACGCGGAGGTATGGAAGCGGTGGATTCAAGCGTTCGAGCTATATATGTGTGCTACAAATTTAGAATGTGTGTAGAAAAAAAAACGTTGCAATATTTCTGCACAACATCGGACAAAAAGGCCTCGAAATATTTAATTCTTTCAACGTCGAGCTAAGTAAAACGACACTCAAGCAGCTCGAAGGTATGTTCGAAGCACATTTTGTTCCGAAAAAAAATCTCTCGATAGTTCGCCACAGTTTTTTCACTCGTCATCAGAGGAAAGATGAAGACTTACATGCATTTGTCACCGATATTCAAAACAAAAGTCTGGATTGTGAGTTCAGTCAACTACGTGAATCCCTGGTCATGGATATTTTCATCTGCAATATAGACATTCGTCATGTGGACATACGTCAAAGGCTCCTACAAGAACCAGAACTGTCATTAGACTGTGCATTGGTCATCGCCAAGTCAATGCTACTGTCACAAGAAGATTCGTCGACGCTGGAAGTAAGTACCATACTCGGAGTGAGGCGTGAAACGTTACACAGTCGCTCAAGAACACCGAGTCAAACGGGAGGCCGAGCGAGCAGAGAGAAGCATCCGAGAAACACCGGAGGCAAGCCGTGTGGTCGCTGCGGGTAGCTGCATCGATCCAAGTGTCCAGCCGAAGGAGTCAAATGCAGGTCATATAATAAATTAAATCATTTTGCTAAATATTGTTTTAAAAACAAAGTCAGTCATGTCAGAACCCTCGACTCTCACGAGGAGCTAGTGAGTCAAAGTCATATGAAGAGAGAGGTCTCATATCTCGACTTTTAAGAGGAGCGAGAGAGCTGTAAAACTCAAAGTCATTTAAATAGAGAAGTCTCATATCTCGACTCTCAAGAGGAGCGAGAGAGATGTAAAAGTCAAAGTTAATTTGTCGGTACTGTGCACGACATAAGGCCAAGAAAGTCATGGAATCGAAATATGCTTATAAACAATGTTCCAGTGAGTTGTATTCTCGACTTAGGTGCTGACATTAATGTCATGTCGCTCAGCACATATTTGTCTTTAAAATTGCCAACCATGTACCGCCAATATCGACGATATCTACGAATTCGGTGGTACTAAAATACCCATAGAAGTTAAAGTCACATTAAACTGTCACTTTAATAAAATTAATGACCAAATCACTTTCAAGATTAGTCAAATACAGTGTCCAACGGTGTTAGGTTTACCTACATGCCAAGAAATCGTGGTTATGAAAAGAATATTTAACGTCAGTCATAAAAAATACCCCAATGTCAAGATAAATGAGATATTAACCAAATATAATGATGTATTTCAGGGTTTAGGATGTCTCCGTCTGTCTGTCGCATCGTCCTACGGAAGAATGCAAGTCCACGCAAAGACCCGCCACGGAAAGTGCCGCTCGCGCTGTACGACAAACTGCAAGCGGAGCTGGGACGGATGGTGGAGATGGAGGTCATTGAAAAGGTTACTAAGCCTACACAATGGGTCAATTCTATTGTCATCACAGTCAAAGAGACAGCTAAGAATTTGTCTATATCCTAGAAACCTGAACAAGTCAATATTACGTCAACATTACCCGTTGAAAAGCATAGATGAAATTCGGTACAAATTAAATGGTGCCAAGTGCTTTTCACATTTGGATGCTTATTCAGGGTTCTGGATGATAAAAATGGTGATGAAGCAAGGTCAGAACTATGCACATTCCAAACATCTTTTGGGAGGAATATTTTTTTAAGATCACCGTATGGTATAAGTGCGTCACCGGAAATGTTCCATAGAATTATGATTGAACATTTTGGAGATTTGCCGTGAGTCCTAATTTTTATTGATGATTTTCTCGTTTATGGTGAAACTGAGGAAATACATAATGAACGTCTTAACCCTTTCCCCGCCAGGAACGTATATATCCGTCAGAGCAAGACATTCTGCAGGCGCCATCGTCGGATATATCCGACAGAAAACTACTCCACTTCAAACATTTCTCGGACGGGATTAACTCACCTACGTAAGTAAGGAAGGGAACCTACAGTTTCAACGTTAGGAACTGATTAACGTTTACACGTCACAACAGTGATGTCGAGGAGACTTCAACGTTAGCAATTGATTAATGTTTACACGTCAGAACAGTGATGCCGAATGAGTAGACTTCACCGTTAGCAATTGATAAACGTTTACACGTCACAACAGTGACGTAATAAAACTTTGCTGATTACGAAATAATGTGTTTTATTTACATAATTGCACAGTACATACTAGCGTTCATTAGATTTCTACTGTTTCAACAGTGGAAATACACTATTTGCAACAAAACAAAGAACAATTCAAGACTGCATATTATCGAAATAATTGTCCTAACACCACACGCCAAAGACGCCTTTATCCGTCGATAGAGAACGAGACAATTTAGAACAATTTCGAACCGATACAGAACATATCGATACTGATGTTCTGTCGATAATTTGGCGACATTATAGCCTGAATCTTAGCCTGAATGCACAGAGCGGCGTTGTCATCCTAATATCAGTCCGCCCTACCCGTGGAGGTGACCTCACCTCCATGGCCCTACCCCAACGGCTTCTGGGTATGATCAATGATTTGGGTCCGTTCATAAAAAATCTGTCTAGTGAAACCGAAATTCTCAGAAATTTGGTAAAAAAAAATGTTCCATGGACATGGGATGCTAATCATGATCAATGTTTCTATCGTCTAAAGGAAATAATTACTGACACATCAGTGTTAGCTCATTTTAATACGAAAGAGTCTGTCGTACTCTCCGTTGATTCTAGTCAGTCCGCAGTCGGCGCTGTAATTTTACAAAATAATCAGCTGATCGCTTACAGCTCTAAAACTCTCACCGATTGTCTAAAGAAGTATGCTCAGATTGAAAAAGAATTATTTGCCATTAAATTTGGCTGTCAACAATTTCATCAGTATATTTATGGTCAAACGATTACTGTACATACGGATCACAAACGGATCTACTTATTCAAAAAGTCATTGCTCGAAATACCAGCACGTCTACAAAGAATGATGATGACATTACAAATGTATGATTTGAATGTTATACATGTACTAGGTAAGAAAATGTTTATTTCGGATACTCTATCGAGAGCTTAGATGAAAAAGAATGGATACGGTACCTCCATACTGACGACAATTCAAAGGCGGTCCGTCCACATTTTTAAAAAAATCACGCACCTATAATTGTACATGCATACCAAACTCTAATACGTAAAGGGTAGCAGAGCAGGACCAAGCTATACCGAAATGTATCATGCGAAAAAGTGACAAATAGATTTATCTAATCGCGGAAAAATAGAATGAGACAAAATTTTTGTGAAACTGAATGATTTGAAGCGTGAAAAAGAGAGAAAGTGACATTTGCAACGACTGATCATAGAAATAGTGCAGAAGTCAACTTAATCCATCATGACACTTCAAAGATGCGCGCACGCTCTACCCTTCGACCAGAATGGCGTGTCGAAACTGAATGAGGCAGGCAGGGTTGCCAAAACTGCACACAAGAAAAAAATATATTTTAATTACAATAAAAGATGAAGGTTCCCATTCAGTCAAAATGTTTAGAGCCACTAGTATCATCATTGTTAAGTTAAAAAGGCATTGAATAATCTTTTTAAATATTTTTTTACACACATTATTTTTCTATGAAGTTAATGGTCCGAGCTTTCAATGATTTCACCAGATATATTCGGGCAGGTTTGATTGAGGTTGAAAACGCATTGAATAATCTTTTCGGGAGATTGCAAGCAGGAAAATTGAAAACATATTTATGGAATAGTTCTTCAAGCCATGTCTAAATTAATCGTTTTCCAATCCAAATATGTTTTCTTCGACAATATTTAGGATAAATGAAGACTCCGAGTCGAATATATATAATTCCTTTTATTTTTTTACTAACTAAAACTAACTTACTACATTTGGTGCACTCCACCTTAATTTTACAAAATATATTTTACTAGCTGAGGTACCCGGCTCCGCTCGGGTCAATGTCGTTTTTGACTGATTTCGGGCTGGTCAAGTTCAGCCTGGGTTTGCAATGTAAGCTGAAAAAGTGTAAATATTTACGACATCACATTAGAAACCTCAAAAATAACAGTATTTTTCCACTATTTAATGGATGTTATTATACATATAAACCTTCCTCCTTAATCACTCTATCTATTAAAAAAAACCGCATCAAAATCCGTTGCGGAGTTTTAAAGATTTAAGCATACATAGGGATATAGGGACAGAGCAAGCGACTTTGTTTTATACTATGTAGTGATGTTTCTTTATTTCAACTTAACTTAATTTTAGCACTATCACATATGGCTTTTAAAACGTAATTATAATGATATTGAAACTAATAAAATGGATTGATACGCAGAACACTGATTTTGCAAAATTGAGCATTCATCTTTCCTTCGCCGTTATATGAAAACCAGGTGAAGAACTAATTACACTCCGTTCCCTGGAAAGCCAGTCGTTCGCTTGGCGCTGATGTCTTTATAGAAAAATCCATAAATGTCTCCTATTTCGTTCTTATGGAAATCTGAAATACTAAACATATTTTGAAATTCTTATCATTTCCACGTGTCCTAATATGTGATTAACTAAACCCAAAATAAAAATAAAAACGTATTTACAAACAGTAGACTATTGCTTTGTGATAGCCCTAGTTGTTTTAAAATAATGTTTACTTATAATAAATACTTAAATGAAAATCGAAATTAAAATTATTAGAACTAACCTTTTATCTATCTTGTGCCAACCCTATTTGCGCCTTTGCTGTACATGAAGCTTTGAGGTCAGCTGAAATAAAAATATACTGAATATGCTTGCACTTATACGTGGAATTTGATTCCATTGCTCTTGTTGTCCTTTATGGTGTTATTTCCACATTTTTTAACAACACAAGACGGCATTTAGTTGATACTTTGAAATCTCGCCCAACTGAATTATTGACTGACGTTTGACACCGACTAAGAGCATATGAGCTCACCGAGCGTACTTTTGACGGACCGTCAAATTTGTTTAGTCTCCTATCCATTCCTTTTTCATCTAAGATCGAGAGCACCTTTGCCTGATCATTACACTCCCGATTCCGAATTAGACTGTCACGTCAATTTAATAGTGTCAAATCTGTCAGTCACTGAGTACTGTATGTCAAAGCTCAAAGAAGCTACTAGATGAGACTCAACCTTACAAAAGTTAAAACAATATTATGTCGAAGGTTGGCCAAGTCCAAAAAATAAAGTTAGTCAGTCAATAAAACCTTATTGGAATATTCAAGAAGAAATTCATGTCATGAACAATTTGTTGTTTAAAAATGATCTTATTATCGTTCCACAAAGTATGCAAAAAGAAATGTTAGAGAAGGTTCATGAAGGTCATTCAAATAAATTTCGAAACCTTGCAAGAAATACAATCTATTGACCCAGTATAAATGTCGATATTAAAAATTTGATCGAACAATGTTCGTCAAATGTCAATGAACCATTGCAAAGCTACTCTATTACCACACACCCATGGCAACGTGTGGGAATTGATCTGATGCATTTTGATAACAAAAAGTATTTGATTGTTACAGACTACTATTCAAAGTTTATAGAAATTGCTTTATTGTACCGAGTTTATTCTGCTACAAATGTAATCATTCACTTAAAGTCGATTTTCGCACGTCATGTAATACCGTTATGTCTTGTTTCGGACGGTGGACCACCTTTTCATTCTGCAGAACATAAATATTTTTTATTTCAATGGGACATAGAACATATACTTACTAGTCCGTATCATTCACAGTCAAATGGTCAAGCCGAAAGTTCAGTCAAAATTATAAAAAATATGCTGAAAAATGCCAAGATAGTAAGTCAGATCCTTATCTAGCATTGCTGCAATATAAAAATACGACAAAATCCAAATTACCGTCTCCGTCACAACTGTCCATGTCAAGAAACTTAAGATGTAATCTTCCTGCCTTGCACAAAAATCTGAACAAGGGGTTTTTAAAAATCAACAAAATAGTCATAAGTATAAGAATACTAGAAGTCTAAGTTTACTTTAACCAGGAGATAATGTATTGTACAAGAAAAATCCATCATCTGATTGGTCGTCTGCCACCGTCAAGGTAAGGCTAAATTGTCAAAGGTCATATATATTATTATTGTCACTCCAGAAGGAACATATATAGACGTAACTGAGTCCATCTTAAGTTAAGATCATGTAAATTTTATAATAAGTTTGAAAACTGGTCTGTCCCTGTCGATAAAAATTCGAATCTGTCTCCACCACCCGTACGAGTCCAGTCACCCGCATCTGGAAAAAGATGGTGGAAAAAGTTCATAAGTCTAATGAATCTACAATAGTAACTAAGTCTGGTCGTCTAGTTGTTAAGCCGCAGAGGTTTCAGTAAAATATTTATTACAACAAACTATGTAATATTTCAAAATTGTGTCGAGTCAAGTCAATTGTGTTAATTTAAGTAAAATTAAGTTCATGTAAAAATTTAGGAACCTAGTCTAGCAAATGTTTTGAAAACATAATTTAAAAAGAAGATGTTGGGAGTGGTAACACTCTTGACATACGTCAACTGTCACCGAGAGTTCCGGTCGCCATTCCTGTCTGTTATATAAGAAAACGACACGGCTCTAGATCTCTCCTATATTTGGTAATAATATCAAGTCTATATCTAATAAATATTAAGTCCACTTAACGGTGTCTCAATCAACGAATAACGTAACAGTATGTTCCCCCATAACTCTTAAACCAATCATCCAAATTCGATAAAACTTAGTACACGTATTGTTTTAGAGGCGTAAGTACATACCCCGTCGAATGGTGACCTGTGCCGGCAGGACGTGGTCGTGAGTATATGGGTTGGGAAGGACTCGGGAACTCACTCAAACCTCCCGTTGCGTTGAGTTCCGGCGGCATCTCTAAACCTTGATTTCATTGAAATACTGTGTTCCGGAATCTTTTCGTCAAGAAAATCGCTTTGAAAACAGCTATAAAAGCTGTTACTTCCTGTATCCTCCTCAGGATTCCTGATTCCTTATTGCGGAACTCCAGGAATAGGGCTGCAGCACCCGTTCACAAGCATCAAGCCGGGTCCAGCCATATAGCCTCTCTCAAAGCATATTTTAGGGGAAGAAGTGACCCGAACCAAGCGTCACCACAAGCAAGTACCTTGAAGCGATGCCCTACTTCAGTGGCAACAAGAAAAAAATGTGATACATGTGCACGTTTAGTTTTAAAACTATTATTTCTGTCATGAACCACTACAGTGCCTAGATCACATAGTAACGTAAAGAAGGGCTATACTTATTATAAATTTAACTGATTTCTGAATGAATGATGCATAGATGTTTTCTCTGGTACCGACAATAAATATAAAAACACTAAACCATATCGTGATTGTTTTTTATTGTATGCACAATAACTCATTGTCAAAACAACAGCACTCGAAACATATTAGATTACAGGTGTTGGTTGATAAAAGGCATAAAATATGTGACACGAGCGAAGCCGGCGGGCATTCCCGCCTGGCATCCATTCGCCGCGACGAACGACGTTACCCCGATCTGGAAATAAATATATATTTTTTAAATTGCAATTTGTATTTAAGATATTAAAAGTGGACTATCCTCCTGTCCCCTTTCTTTCTTCGCTCAGAAAGAAAACGGCAGGTGATGCACGCATCCGCAGTCGACATGCCTAAAATAGGAACCACCCGATCCTCTAGATCCTTTATCTATAGGGTCGTCAACAATGGAATTGCCCGCAGGGAGTTGCCCTGCGGGGTATTTCCCCCAAAGTTCAACAACAATGTCCTTCAAACATGGTGTGAAGCAGCTCCTCACCGGCTAACATGGTTTTCGCAGCCCCCCTGAAAGTTCGAAAGACCGTAGACGCCGTCGGCTACCTTACAATACACGCTATAGTGCCACAATATTATTTTTACATACAGCGTGAAGTTATATGAATGCATGTATGTCTAATCGACCGTGAAGCAAGGACACACTAACGCATTATTAATTCCGCAGGTATAGCGTTAAATAAATGTGTGTAGGTGTAATCTTAATAAAACCTTAATAAATGTCCTTCAAACATGGTGTGAAGCAGCTCCTCACCGGCTAACATGGTTTTCGCAGCCCCCCTGAAAGTTCGAAAGACCGTAGACGCCGTCGGCTACCTTACAATACACGCTATAGTGCCACAATATTATTTTTACATACAGCGTGAAGTTATATGAATGTATGTATGTATAATCGACCGTGAAGCAAGGACACATAAATTAAAGAAAGATCGCTGTAAAAAGATCTACTTTACGAATACACTGCAAGGCTGGACCCGAACCAGCAAAACATACCATTCGCGGGTATTGCTTTGTACTTTGGATTTTTCCTACAGTCCCTCTTCCCGTAATCAGTGCCTCCTGCTAACACAGTATTAGGGTTCCGTACCCAAAGGGTGCCAACGGAACCCTGTTACTAAGCCTCCGCTGTCCGTCCGTCCGTCCGTCCGTTTGCCACAGGGATGTCTGCTAGGTAGGTAGCTGAAACTATCACAGAGTTTGTATTTATTTTGCTGCTATAACAACAAATAGGTAAAATTACATAATAACAAAAATTATAGGGGCATACAAGAAACGTGATTCCGCACTTAACCGTTTTATTAAGGTTACACCTACACACATTTATTTAACGCTATACCTGCGGAATTAATAATGCGTTAGTGTGTCCTTGCTTCACGGTCGATTAGACATACATGCATGTCACATTCCTTGGCATAAGCGACGTACATGCTTAGTGCTAAAAAGTATATTTACTTCAGCGTGATGTTGTCGATTGTCCTTTCATGGCCAAATATGAAACTATAACAAATAGCGAAAATCACTTAAAGGATTTCAATAAAAAAAATAAACTCCATAATTAGATTTTTTAATGACACCTCATTTCAATGGGAATGCAGTGTGTGACAACACAAAGACTTTTACTACCTACACAATCTCCGTGCTTTGGTACGTCGATGTAGACATTAGAATTCTGCTCAACGCAGTGTTCGGAGAAGTCGCTGCGGAGATTATGTTTCTACGGATCAACGTCTATATTCGCGCACATTTTTGTCACTAGTGATAGTGACAAAAATAAAAACTTATTCGCACTTAACATGATTTCTAACTTCTTTTAATTTCTATATCTAATAATCTATCTAAATACTGGAGGCGAATGTCACTATAACTGTAAAACTTATTCGCGCATAACCAGATTCCTTTTTGCCATTGTTTTATGTAAAACGAGCAAATAAATGATATTTTCATTTCATTTCATTTCCAAACCGCCTTTTAAAATATTCTTGACTTATTCATGACTTATTCATAAGAACAAAAAATATGTTAAAAAACATATGTCATGCTCTGATCTTAAAACTACAAATCCAGTTTAATAACGTAAATTTATAAATACTTACTGACTGCCTGTTATAGTACAGTCCTAGAGTTAATTGATGAGGCAGGATGTAATTAAGGCCGTGTGCCCTTGTCATGGCCTTGTATGTTTATTACTTTCTTAAAATATATTATATGTAATATTTATAATATATATTACATATTTGTCTTCATTTGCAAGCAACATTTTTATTTTTTATTTGGATGTTTTTGTAAACATTCCGAAAAGGTGTAAAAAACACATATATAATTTACTAAATACTTTAGTTACCGCGTTATTTACTTTAAAATTAAATTTTCTTGAGAACCGCGCAACGTTTTTATATTTCGTAGTTGTCGAAATCGCAGTTCCATGGGTAGGTCTTTCCAATGTCGGGCTGAATATTATATAAATCGATATTATATAAGAGAGGGGATAAAAATACACATTTTTATCCCCTATTTCACCCCCTTCGAGTTTAATTTTCGTTAAAAAAGGTAGCCTATATCCTTTTTTTAGGGTTCCGTACCCAAAATGGTGAAAACGGAACCCTATTACTAAGCCTCCGCTGTCCGTCCGTCGGTCCGTCCGTCCGTCCGTCTGTCACAGGGCTGTATCTCATGAACCGTAATAGGTAGGCAGCTGAAATTTTCACAGAATGTGTATTTATTTTGCCGCTATAACAACAAATAGCTAATATCAAAAAAATATAAAAAATAAAGGCGGGTCCCATACAAAAAACGTGATTTTTTTGTGTTGATGGTACGGAACCCTTCGTGTGCGGTTCCGACTCGCACTTGGCCGGTTTTTTCTTTTTGCGATCTCTAAACCGAAATTAATAAAAGTTGATTCAGCGGTTTAGGCGTGAAAACGCAACGGAGAAAGTAACTTACGCATTCACACTATTAGTATGAAAGTATTTAATTTTGCAGCGGGAAAAGTAATAAGAACATAGACCAAGCTCCCATTGCATAAAATCTTACCTCACTCGATTTCTCTACAGACGTGTATTGCAGTGAAAGAAAACACTTGGAAACATCGGTTCATTACAGGTTGCCATTCCGTAACCTGGTAAAACCATGTTTTTTTTTCGGGTTTAAAACCTCTATTTTGGCCCAAAATTATCTCATAAGATTTCACATAGAAAAGTATATGCAGTGAAAGATATGCCTTAGGAGATGTGAACCCGCACAGGTTGCCTCCCCCCACCCTGGAAGGTTCCATGGTCAGCCAAGTTTAATGAGGCCAAAAATGGGGTCATTTACCTCATTTGATTTCTCGACGAAATTTGTGCAGAACGATAGCTCGAAATGTGCCATTGATAAAAATATAAGGTTGCCTGTCATCAACCTGATAAAACCCTGTTGTCAGCCGCCTCAAAGGAAACGAAGAAAAATCTTCGGTTTTAGAAAATCTCATGTAGTCGCTAAATTCAGGTGGGCAATCAGTCCCAATCATGATATCAAGATAAAATCCGTACCCTGACATTCCTGCGCCTCGTTTATTTTGGCAAAAAAGGGTACAGGGGTCGACTATAGACTTATTAGTTTTTTGTATTCAATAATGAAAAAAATCATGTTATCGTTTAGAATAGACGTAAAATTAGTACCACCAACCATGACATAAGTCGAAACCTATACGCACTGACATTTGCACACATTATATGTTTTGAAGTAATGAGGGTAAAATAGTCAAATATTTGTCTTTCCATTCGCACAGATGGATGATGCCGTTTAGATTCGTGCCCTATGTAATGACATTTTTGAGCTTCATGTTTATTGAAACAGTAGAGTAAATGAGTAAACTGTGTAAATTGGTTGTTATCCTGCCTGTTTGCATGTATAGGTATAAAGAAAAACGTACGTTGCCGCGAAAATGCATCAAGGTATGACGAGTGCCAGACGTGATTTTAAGTCAAATGAATCGCACTGATGTAGTGACAGCCATACATATATATTTTACTTTACTTTAATTTACTTGACTAGTCTAGTTGTTTGATTTTTAATTAATATTCATAATGCCGCTCAGTTTCTAAGTATTAGGAGTGCTATTCGTGATATAACGTAAAAACCTACACTCTGGAATATAATATTCTCAAACAGTTAGTAAGTGACCTTAGTCCGTGGTCCAGCCAACCAGAACCAGTGCAATGTACTACTGTTGTTCGATTTATGTTTTTGTTGTTATTTTTTTATTTAATAAACAAATTTTATTTCTTTCTTTCTTTATCACGCCATTAAAAGATAAATCTATTCGTCATCAGTTGAATCTAGACTACCATCTGATTAAGTTTGTCTTACTATTATATATTTAATACTAAAATTAATGGTATCACCTGTTATCATATGTCGTACACAAACATAAAATTCCTATGGACCATTCAGCGAGGCGAAAACGGCTCACGTTCTATTTAACTATATTAAATGCCTTCGCTTTTTCTTTGTCTTTTAAGGCAGATGTGTAGTCACAATCAGTGTAAACCTGCTGAGCTGCATAATACATTTCCTAGCTAGTGAGCTTACTCTATGCAGTTATAAGCCAAATGGCGATGGTCACTGTAAATCCATATTTCGAACAATTCGAGAGTACGTGTAAATTCCAAAGTATAAATATCAAAATGTTGGTATCGGAACAATAAATTAGTTAGTGTCTTAGAATAAGGCTGGACTTTAATTAAATTTCTCCAAATCTAAACTCATCCACAAACCACTGGCTAAGCTAAACATACCAGACCAGATGCTCTATTTCGAATCCAAACTCGAGGATGCTAAGCGCCACACGATGAGGATGCCGACATCGACAAGGCATATACGAGCTTCGTATCCTCACTAACGGACACTGCAGAAAAGCACTTCAGCAAAAGTCGACATGCAGACCGCAGTAAGTTATCAGCAGAGACGTTGAGGCTCCTGGAAACACGACGAAATATGAAACCGGGAGATCCGCAGTAGTGTCTCGTGCACAAAAACCTCAACAAGACCATCAGTAAGTCCATTCGCCGTTATATTCGCCGAGAGAATATGGAGTTGGTTGGTGGTTGAGCGCATTATAACAGAAAATCGAGGCAGTTAAGTTTTTGCCTGTTCCTTTTCTACCGGCGCAAACAAATTTCAAAAATCGAGCGAGCGAATGGGGTTGTCACTGCAAGAAATCCGGATATACTTCAGGCAATGGAAGAATTTTATATCGAATTGTACACCGCAGCAATTCCTACCCCGAGCCCAAGCAAACCAGTCGAATCTGATAGGCGTGCGCCGCCGGAGCTTAGTGTCTATGAGATAAACGCTGCCTCTCGGAAAGTCAGCCTCTTGGTCGGCTGACAGAAAGGCTGGATTGGTACCAGCCTCATGAGCCAGCTAGGTTTAGAGAAGGATACGGCACAATGGATCATATATTTACTGTGAGACAAAAGGTGCTGAAGTGCGAGGAGTACAACAAGCCGCTCTACCTAGACTTCGTGGACTACGAGAAGGCTTTCGACTCAGTTGAAAACTCCCTCCTGAGGTGCAGAATCGCTACATCGAGGTATCGTAAATGTGTATCGGTCCGCGACCATGACTGTGAGTCTCCATGAAAATATCCAATCCATCCTCCTTGGTAAAGGCGTAAGGGGTATGTGATCTCACCCAAGCTCTTCGCCAACGCATTGGAAGATGTGTTCAAGACGCTTGAATGGGACAACATGGGTATTAACGTTAATGGAGATTTTCTCACTCATCTTCGCTTCGCCGATGACTTTGTTCTTCTGTCGAATTCCCGAGTTCAGTTTCAGACCAGGCTGTAAGACCTTTATAAAGCATTGGTAAAGGTAGGTCTGAAGATGAACCGGGACAAAACAAAGGTCATGGCGACCGAGGGCATGGCGGAAGGACAAATCGTTATCGACAGAGAAGTGATCGAACAGGTTGAAGAGTACGTATATCTCGGTCAAATTCTGCGGCTTGGTTGACAAGAACTGACTAAGGAGTTTGAGAGACGGGTTCAACTGTGTTGGACTTGTCTTCGAAAAGCTTAAAATTCCCTCTGAGATCTGACCTTCCACAACATTTAAAGACCCGAATATATGGCCAGTGTGTCCTTCCGGTAATGACGTACGGGTATGAAATGTGGACTCTGACGGTCGCCGTTGTCCAAAGGTTGAAAGTTGCCCAGCGAGCAATGGAGCGAACCATGCTGGGAATATCGCTACGGGTTATGGTGCGTAACGAGGCAATCCGCCGACGTACCAAAGTAGTCGATAATGGACACCGCGTGGATAAATGGCAGTGTGGGCTGGTCACATCAGCCGAAAAGATGAAGACCGTTGAAGTAACCGCGTCCTACACTGGCGGCAGTGGAAAGAAAAGCGGAGTGTGGGAAGTCTTTCAACCTTTTGACAACGGCGACCGTCAGAGTCCACGTTTCACATCCGTACGTCATTACCGGAAGGACACACTGGTCATATATTCGGGTCTTTAAATTTTGTGGAAGGTCAGATCTCAGAGCGAATTTTAAGCTTTCCGAAGGCAAGCCCAACCCAGTTGAATCCGTCTCTCAAACTCCTTAGTCAGTTCTTGTCTACCAAGCCGTAGAATTTGACCGAGATATACGTACTCTTCAACCTGTTCGATCATTTCTCTGTCGATAACGATTTTATAGCAATGCTTTATAAAGGTCTTCCAGCATGGTCTAAAGCTGAACTCGGGAATTCGACAGAAGAACAAAGTCATCGGCGAAGCGAAGATGGCTGAGAAAATCTCCATTAACGTTGATACCCATCTTGTCCCATTCAAGAATCTTGAACACATCTTTCAATGCATTGGCGAAGAGCTTGGGTGAGATCACATACCCCTTACGCCTTTACCAACGTGGATGGATTGCATATTTTCATAGAGCCTCACAGTAATCTTCGCGGACCGATACAGATTTACGATACCTCGATTTAGCGATTCCGCACCTCAGGAGGGAGTTTTCAACTGAGTCGAACGCCTTCTCGTAGTCCACGAAGGTTAGGAAGAGCGGCTTGTTGTACTCCTCGCACTTCTGCACTTTTGTCACACAGTAAATATATGATCCTTTGTGCCGTATCCTATTCTAAAACCAGCTGGCTCACGGGGCTGGTACCGATCCAGCCTTTCTGTCAGCCGACTCGTATGACTCTTGAAAAGACCTTGTACAGGTAGCTTAGAAGTGAGATAGGTTGATCGTTTTTCAACTTCGCCCTATTCGTCCTACAGCACGACGACACTATTTTGCCATGCAGCCGGAACGACACCATTTTCGAGAACTGCATTGAACATATGTTCTTAGATTTACACCGTCGCTGTACATAATGTTTTGAAAACTTACGATTTTCCGGTGTGCAATGCCGTGCTTGGCCGACATGTTTCGCCTCCCACGACGGAAGCATCGTCAGGGCCACTTATTGCCCCGGAGTTACGTCTGACAGCCCGGCTCGTCAAACGGTAACTGGCGGGCGTCGGCTGCGAAGATTGTAGGTGTGGTTAGGTTCGGGCTGCCTCGTGAATGCGGGTAGGTTGTCAATTTGCTGCACCATAGAATGCTTGGTTCGAGAATCCATTGAAATCTCCAGACATGCAAACTTCAACAGGGACGACAGTATCAGACTCTCGCCGTCTTGGACTCTTCTTCTTGCTCAGCATAGACCGAAGGGCGCACACGTCACAGTGGCAACAGCTGACACCGTTAGCTATGTGTGCACGGAGCCCTATATGTCTATGGTGCAGCAAATTGACAACCTACCCGCATCCACGAGGCAGCCCGAACCTACCCACACCTACAATCTTCGCAGCCGACGCCCGCCAGTTACCGTTTGACGAGCCGGGCTGTCAGACGTAACTCCGGGGCGACGAAGTGGCCCTGACGATGCTTCCGTCGTGGGAGGCGAAACATGTCGGCCAAGCACGGCATTGCACACCGAAAAACCGTAAGTTTTCAAAACATTCTGCATTGAACAGTCTTTGCAGTTCCTTCAAGATGGGTCTTCTGACAGCCTTTAACAGTTCCGTCGTTATCATCACCCGGAGCCTTGGGTTTTTTAACTCCTTTCAAAGCAGCCTTTATCTCATAGACACTAATCTCCGGCAGATCATCGGTGTAGTGTCTAGTGGGCGGCGCACGCCTATCAGATTCGACTGGTTTGATTGATTCGCGTAGGAATTGCTGCGGAGTACAATTCGACATAAAATTCTTCCATTGCCTGAAGTATATCCGGATTTCTTGCAGTGACAACCCCATCCGCTCCCTCGATTTTGAAATTTGTTTATGCCGGTAGAGAAGCCTGTTCCTTAACTGCCTCGATTTTCTTCTGTAATGCGCTCAACAACCAACCAACTTCATATTCTCTGGGCGAACATCACGGCGAATGGACTTGCTGATGGTCTTGTTGAGGTTTTTGTGCACGACACTACTCCAGATCTCCGGTTTCATGGTCCATAGGAATTGTATGATTGTATACGACATATGATAGCAGGTGATACCATTAATTTTAGTATTGAAGATATAATAGTAAGAAAAACTGAATCAGATAGTAGTCTAGATTCAACTGATGACGAATAGATTTATCTTTTAATAGCGTGATAAAGAAAGAATGAAATAAAATGTGTTTATTAAATAAATAAAATAACAACAAAAAGAAAGAATGAAATAAAATGTGTTTATTAAATAAAAAAAATAACAACAATAACATAAACCGAACAACAGTAGCACAATTGCACTGGTTCTGGTTGGCTGGATCAACTGGCTCAACTGGCTGGTCACCTAAAGTGAAAACCCCCAGCAAACGTTGCTTCTCTAATCCACATTTACATTAACTTTTCTAAGGACCACGGACTAAGGTCACTTACTTACTGTTTGAGAATATTATATTCCAGAGTGTAGGTTTTTACGTTATATCACGAATAGCACTCCTAATACTTAGAAACTGAGCGGCATTATTAATATTTATTTAAAATCAAACAACCAGACTAGTCAAGTACATAAATTAAAGTAAAGTAAAATATATATGTATGGCTGTCAGTGCGATTCATTTGACTTAAAATCACGACTGGCACTCGTCATACCTTGATGCATCTCCGCGGCAACGTACGTTTTTCTTTATACCTATACATGCAAACAGGCAGGATAACAACCAATTTACACAGTTTACTCATTTACTCTACTGTTTCAATAAACATGAAGCTCAAAAATGTCATTACATAGGGCACGAATCTAAACGGCATCATACATCTGTGCGAATGGAAAGACAAACATTTGACTATTTTACCCTCATTATTTCAAAACATATAATGTGTGCAAATGTCAGTGCGTATAGGTTTCGACTTATGTCATGGTTGGTGGTACTCATTTTACGTCTATTCTAAACGATAACATGATTTTTTTCATTATTGAATACAAAAAACTAATAAGTCCATAGTCGACCCCTGTACCCTTTTTTGCCAAAATAAACGAGGCGCAGGAATGTCAGGATATGGATTTTATCTTGATACCATGATTGGGACTGATTGCCCCCCTGAATTTAGCGACTACATGAGATTTTCTCAAACCGAAGATTTTTCTTCGTTTCCTTTGAGGCGGCTGACAACAGGGTTTTACCAGGCTGATGACAGGCAACCTTATATTTTTATCAATGGCACATTTCGAGCTATCGTTCTGCACAAATTTCATCGAGAAATCAAATGAGGCAAATGACCCCATTTTTTGGCCTCATTAAACTTGGCTGACCATGGAACCTTCCAGGGTGGGGGGAGGCAACCTGTGCGGGTTCTCATCTCCTAAGGCATATCTTTCACTGCATATACTTTTCTATGTGAAATCTTATGAGATAATTTTGGGCCAAAATAGAGGTTTTAAACCCGAAAAAAAAACATGGTTTTACCAGGTTACGGAATGGCAACCTGTTATGAACCGTTGTTTCCAAGTGTTTTCTTTCACTGCAATACACGTCTGTAGAGAAATCGAGTGAGGTAAGATTTTATGCAATGGGAGCTTGGTCTACAAGTATTCTATGCATAAAACTGCTTTTGCCACGCGACTCTCGTTGTCTTGTTCTCCTCTTAGCGAGTAAAAATAAGAGAAGTATTTATAATGGAAGCGAAAACTTCATTAGCACCGTAAAAGCACCTTCTGAAACTCGATGAAACCAAAATGCCAAACCAAAAAGAGACAACCACCATAAATCTATAGGATTTAGGCTGCGAGAGAAAGAGATAGAATACATAAGACGCTCTGCTTGTCCTTGAAAATGCCCCCGGCGGCACGTCGTTCGCAAAGACTGGCTGTAGTTTGGACCTAAACTAGCTAGAGCCCTTAGTCCGAATTGTCCGACGAACCGAACGACTAGCGTTTTGCAAGTCGGAGACTTGATTTGACAGCTTACGCGCGTTTTAATATAAAACGGTAGTCTGAGTTTGATTTGAATCTGACGTTGAATTTGAACTTCCGCTTATTTCTGCTCTGTAAAATTTTTTCTTCATTCTTTCGTCACCCAGTCATATATGTCACATTTTTTTACTACAGTCAGTCAGTCAGCGTGTTTGCGTCTTTACTAAGTACACTAAGAATTTATAGTTAGACCAACAGCTTAAAACCTAAACAATTGATCGTTAAATACAGAAATTAAAGCCAATTACAGGGTACCACTACTTACAAAAAAGATAAAGATGTGTGCCATGTTGACGTGTGCTGTGTGTTGTTTGGTTTTCAGTTTAATGTTGTGGGTTATTTGTCTAATGTAAGTCTATGTATGTGTGAGGGTATGTGTGTGTGTGTGTGAGGGTGTGTTTGTGTAAAAGGTTACGAGTTTACAAGTTTAGAGACACAGAGTATAAGATAAAAATTAAGTTATTGAAAGTTTGCCAATGTATCTTTTAGTCTATTAAGTATTATTTATTTTTTTATTGCAATTTTAAATAAATTTTTACTTGAAGTAAGTATATCTTGTGAACTAAAATGATTATTATAAGTGTTAGTTATTCGAGTTATTGTTGAATATTGAGCATGTTTGGTGCGTTTAAGTGGCGTATAGAAAAGGTGAGTATGATGCGTGCGGCCGACTGGAGCATTATACTTGATTTCAGCTATCAGTTGTGGGGAATCAACACTGCTGTTGACTAGGTCATATAAAAATGCCATATCTAATTGTAGTCGTCTTTCTTCTAGGGTTAGAAGGTTGTATTGGTTACAACTATCAGTGTAGGTATGCGTTATAACTGCGTTTACTCTTAAAATCTAGAAACTTAATAATTTTACGTTGAATAATCTCAATTTGTGCTTTATGAGTTGTGTACTGGGGTGACCAAATTGTTGATGCATACTCAAGAGTGCTACGTACATATGCATAGTAAAGCGTTCTCAAGCGTGATATTAGTCGTTGTTTACCTACCCTTTATAAAACCATGCTGATTAACTGAAATTCATTTAGTTATAGTTAGGCAGATCGCATCAAATACAATTTTTTCAAACAACTTTCCAAATATACTGAGAATTGAGATGCTGTGATAGTTATCTATTTTTGTTTTTGAGCCATTTTTATGGATCGGAATGACGAGGGCTTCTTTCCACTTATCCGGGAACTTTCCCTCACTAATCGATTTTGAAAAAATAATAGTAACTGGCATGGTAAGTGAGTCAGCACATCGTCTGATAAATATTGGTGACACCGTAACACTGCCTGGTCCTTTATTTATATCTTTTTTTTTAAGTAAATTATTGACTAAATTTTGATTAATTTCTAATGTATGTATGTACCCTGTATGAAAATCTTTGCATTCAACTAAATCAATATTATCATTAACTGCAGCAGGTTGCTGAAAAATATTTTGGAAAAAGGTGCTAAAGCGATTGCAAATCGTTTTTCTATCAGAAATGTTTTCTCTTCACAGACCGTGAATGATTGTGGATAGTTGGATGTGCCTCTTTTTGATTTAATATACGTCCAAAACTTTTTGGGATTACATTTCATAGAATTTTGAATTTCATTGAAATATTTATTATAACACTCTTGCTGAACCTTATGCTGTCTGTTTCTTAATAAAATAAACTCGTCGTAATCTCGAGGGTTTTTAATTTTTTTATATCTAGAATGCGATCGTGATTTTTGTTTTATGATTTTAATTAAAGCCGGTGTATACTAAAAGGGATCTTTACTAACAAATTTGGATTGAAAAGGTATAAAACTTTCATAAATTTTGTCGTAGAATAACTGCACTGCCTCATCAACTGTGCCAGATTCAAGTATGTTTGACCAATCAATTTGATCCAACATTTCACAAATACTTTTGTAATCTCCTTTATAAAATTTATACATTCTTCAATAAGTGGTGTAATAGAAATTTCACAAACGTCAATCGTAAAAGCTGGGTGATGAAGATCTTCTTTTAGCAACGGACAGTCACTAACATGTATTTCCAGTGAAAAATTGCTAAACACCAAATCCAAGATATGTTCGTGTGCGTTTTCGTTTTTTTGAAATAGTCCCTTAAGATTAAAGTCTTCTACTAACAGTAAGCCTGCATTCTGAATTTCCCTATTTAAATTAAATCTAGGTGCACCAATGCAGGAGAACGCATAGCATTACACAGAATGTGTCTCACGAATAATAATATGTTTAACTGGATTGACATTCATTCTCTCAGTCCATTAAGCTACAAGCGTGCAGTACTGTCAACCCTTAGATAGTTGGATTCATAGAATTAGCTGTAGGTACATATATACAGAATGTTTGGTTTGGTAGTAATTCGATACATTCCTTCTAAGGGGTCATTCTAGAGCTAATTTGCAACAAATTTGTTCCCATAAAATGGGGGTCGAAAATCAATAGTTTTTAAGTTATTTAGGTTTTAATTTTTTTTGGAAATGTTCTGTCTTGTTACCAAAAAAATATATTTATAAAATAACTACTCCACTCTGGGTACTTAATCAGCTATTATCTAATAGGTGACGAATTAGAGACTACTTTAATAAAAAATATGTTCCCGAGAGACATTCCCTATCCTTATATCCTTCGGGGATCTTGTAGATATAATTATTCCAAGTATATAATTGGTTACATAAAAAACATTTTCAGAAAATATTTTTTATTATAGTAACTATTTCGCTTTTGTATAGAGATTTTTTATGATTACAATATTTCTAATTTTGTTTGACATTTCCTTTCATATTTTTAGGGATTGGATATAATTCGTGAATTCATAAAGACAAAAAAATTATTTATTTTTTACCATTTAAAATTTAAAAAATCGCAGTAGTAACTTAAATATGTAGTATGACACAAGATGCGGAATAATTATATCTACAAGATCCCAAATGGATAATACGGTTCATTTTGCGATTTAGGAGATATCCTCATTTTTAAGGTCAACCCCATACAAATTTTCGTTAAAAAAATTAAAGTCGCCCGTATTCAAGACAAATTATCTCACATGCACATATGAGTATAGAACCACCAAGCAAAAGCCATTTAATGCAAAAAAATATACTTGCGGATTCGAATCCTATGTCTATGAAAGCCGATTTTCAGCCCACTGTGCGGCGGGGGAAGATAGCTTGCGCACGATGAGCGAGAGGCAAATTATACTGAACTGTCTCAGGGGGGTCTCTTACTCCCTGAGGGGTGAGGCAGGGGTCCTTACCAACGTGTGCGCGTCGACGCACTTTACAGTGTCGTATCTCCGTGGTAACTTGACCGTCGAAAATCAGATCTTAATAACTTCACTTAGAGTTTAAGCAGCGTGTTTGATGGAAAATAATATTTAAAAAACAGAGCACTATCTGGCACACGTCTACACGGCTCGAGCGAGCGAAGACTTTTATTTTGTATTTCTTCTCTGTTGATATATTTTTTTTATTTCCATCTTTGGTGCATAAATTCGCTCGTTTTATATTTAGCTAGGTTTGGCTTTGATGAGTTTTGTGTTTTCTAATTGTGTAATTTGTTTTGAATATTGTTTTGTTTCTTTTGAACTTTTGTTAATTTGGATAAAAAAACAATTTTTCTCTCTTTGGTTGAGCGCCATCTTTTTATATTTTTGAAAAATGTTACGGCTTTTTACACGGCGGGAGGAGACATTATCCGACGTTTGCTGCGTACGAACGTGGCGGATGCCTCCTCTACAACGGGCTGAACGATCAGTTCGAAACGTCGGAGAATGTCTCCTCCCGCCGCGTGAAAAGCCGTAACATTTTTCAAACATGTTTAACGACCGCGATAATCTCAAAAGTGAGTCTTTATGTGTTATTATTTAATTGGTTCTATGTCATTTTCTTTGTGCTTGGTGAACACTGTTTATTTCCCGAATAAAATAAAATAAAATAAACCACCTATCGCTCGCTCCCTTTGATTCTTACCAGAATACGCCTGCCGTTCGAATGTGTGACGAGGGGCCCACCGGAGTCGCCGCCGCAGGTGCCATGGCCGCCGGCGGTGCTCGTGCAGATGGTGGAGTCCACGATGATCCCGCCGTACACCGACCTGCACTCGTCGTTGCTGATGGTCCGCATGGTCACGTAACTCAGCGCCTGATCATTGGTGATGCCCCCCGACGCTGAAAATATAATCAAATACCATGTTGGAGAGCCGGAACTGATTGAAAGCGGCTTTCACCTGTGCGTAGAAATAGTGATGCTGAGTAAAGTATACTTTTTAGGGTGCGTAACGGAACACGATTACTCAGGCACGTAGATATAGAAAGTGTAAGGGGTGGGGGGTCATAACACAACCTAATGAAAACGTGAGCGTAAGCGAGCGCGAAATTTTTCGATAGCAATAAAGCCAAGTGAACGACAAAGTTCACTCATTAAGTTACAGGATGTTCAGCACATCGACAGCTGGCCATATGCCGCGCTTAAGGTGGCCCAACCCGGCGGGACTAACTCATTCGCGGACACGGTACAAAACCGTGCTGTTGCGCTCTGGGAACTTCTCTGTTTCAAAGAAAAAGACAGGCTATGTGATGAGGAAGATGCAACATGTCCACAAAAAAGACAATGTGCATCGTGTATGATTTGGTAAGATTTACGAAAATTTTAATTACAAAACGACTCATAGCTAAAAGTAAACCACGACCGCTGTAATCAAAAGTCGAACCAAATAGATTATAAATCTTGATTAAATAAGCTATGTCTGATTACTAATCTTTTTAAAACGTTCTAAATTTATCATTGCGTAATCCACCTCCAAAGTTATTGTATAAAACGCGCGAAAAATTCGAACTTTCGGACCTTATAACTTAGAAACTAAAAACAATTTTAAATGCCAATGGTCATCAGACATCTAAATCGATCAAATAAAGCTATTTTGAGCAAAATTTGGGATCTCTGACAAGAAATATGGGCGTGATCTTCTTTCCCCGATTGTATGGGGAGTTGAGCGGGATGGTCCACCTTAACATAAAAAAGCATGGATTTCTCCGCCCCATGTGAAAGGTCGAAAGCCTATGGGCGTCTCCGGGCGCCTCTTCCAGAACATGGCTAACGCCATATGTGGCGCTTAACATTACGGAGTAATTATAATTCTTTCAAGTCAGTGAAGCATGTGAAAGTTTGTACATTTTGCCCTTGTGGAGTATACGATTAGATTTCAAAAGTATACTATACAAGCTCTTTGTTTACCATACGACTAAGCCACTCTGAATTATTTTTTACGTTTCTAGGTGTAATGGTTCTAGAGATTTCGTGTGTCATTTAAAAATTCGCAAAAGCATTTTCTTCGTAAAAGTAAGCTACTGCAGAGGTTTTACATTCCTAGTTTAAACGGTTCCGAAGATTCGGTGCTTGATGCCTACTTGTTGTATTAAGATGTGAAAATTTTGGTTTCTTTTAGGTCTTAACAAATACATTTTAAATAATCTGGTCTGATTAAATGCTCTTATCTTAACTGGAAGCCACACTGTATATTTAACGAAAAATGCTTATAGTTTCCGGACCGGAGATATCTATATGAGCGTGAATTTAGAAAAAATATTTCTTAGCAAGCAATTTCACCTAAAAATAAAGCTGTTCTGAACATTTGAAATTTCTCGGTTCAGTCGTTCCGGAGATTCCGTGTTTAGTGCCAAAGTGTTGCATGAAAATGTGTACATTTTGGCGTCTTATACCCCCTTAAGGTGGCCCAACCCGCTCGACTCCCCATTCAAACGTGGAAAGAAGATCATGCCCATATTTCTTGTCAAAGATCCCAAATGTTGCTCAAAATTGCTTAATTTGATCGAACTAGATGTCTGATGACCGTTGGCATTGTAAAATTGTGTTTGGTTTCTAAGTTATAAGGTCCGAAAGTTCGAATTTTTCGAGCGTTTTCTCTACTTATATAAAAGGGAACGTCTGTCCACATGTGAAAGGTAATCTTCGTAACCACAGAACAGATCAAGATGCTGTTTATACCAATCTTCTCTATCTCTTCTCTTCTCTACTTATATAAAAGGGAACGTCTGTCCACATGTGAAAGGTAATCTCCGTAACCACAGAACAGATCAAGATGCTGTTTAAACCAATTTACAGAAAATATCGCTGGGCTCACTCTAGGATGCATACCATCACGCTAAATATCCTAAGGGCTGAGCAATATCAATTAAATTACTCCCAAACAAAATTAATACCATCCCGTGGCGCATGACGGCGCTACGTGCGGCGTCATTTTGCCCGCTATCCAAGTATCTCTAAAATAGAAACGATTAACAATTGTCGCGTTAAACGTAAGAAGCCGGTTGGTGTAGCGCGCATAACCGACTGTTTCGAATATATTTTGTTCGAGGGAGGGTTCAGGTTCGAATCCTGAAATCTCAATTTGTTTTTCTGTTTTTTTTTATCTCGCACATAATTATAACATGGATTTGAGAAAATAGATCTGAATGTTTTTTCTGGTTTTTTTACGTAAGAGTTTAATGGCAAAACCATTTTCCTAAGGAACAATTTTAATTCATGGTAGTCAGTGCGAGAAATTTTGTTCCCGAGTACGGCTGAGTTAATCAATGTTCAAACACGTCACAGTTTAGTGAACCGCATGGAGTTCCTTCAATACTGTCCATACAAAGTGACGTGTTTCATCATACGCTGACGTTGATTTTGATATGCAATTCCTTTCAAAACTTTGGGCGAAGACGTTGGGTTTACAGCGCCATCTCTACCCGGATAGAGGCGTTTATTTAGTTCATTAGTATTAGCGATTAGAAGTTGTACACATTTATATCATAGATGGCGATGTAAAAAGAAATCTTTTATTGAACATTCTAACAAGACCGAAATTCTGCAAAACATTTCGCCGCAACTACACAAACTTTGTATAGGCCAGATCAGCAATAAATTAGGCATGGGGACTAACCTTTATCTCAAAGAACTTCTTGAAACGTATGAAAATGTGTATGGGTAAGCCATAATATCTTCAAACTAGATATATGAAAACGCACCTGTTTTTTAATGAATAGTTTCCATGGTTTGGTCAAGAATATGAGTTTGGTGTTGGTCATCACTGATTGCACTTATGTATCTTCTTTCCAGACTCGCTAATTGTACAGACACGCATGGCTTTATTATTCCCGCAACTTTAGGGCTAATTGGCATCAGTGGTAAAAGTGACTTCGAGTTCGGGAGTGAGTTAACCTAAAAATCGCTGGGAAATATATAATTAGTTGATATTTAACGACGAATTCGATCTCACTCTTACCTGAATGGGCCCCCATGCAAAATTATGAGAGGGGTGTGCAAATAAGCAGTGGTATGAAATGCTTATAAAGTTTGGTTTCCATGCCTAGCCTGATTCTGCTCACAACTTAAAAGAACATGAAATAACTCTAAATTACCAGAACGGTGAGCAGCAGGGTGAAATGCTTATAACTTGAGAACCACTCACCCGATTTATATGCGAATTGAATCTACGTTTGGCATCTCTGAGTGCGCTCGAGTTACGGATGGGTGACCGTTTTAGGTGTTGAGGCTGGCTGTGTTTTGTATGCCACGTAAAACTTTTGTTCATCTTTCGTAGGGTTAATTCCGCCTGGGATGATACATACCATCGCACTGAAGGAATGCATAATCAGGGCATGAGAATATTGTCGTATTTTAGATCCATTTGAATGTGGAAGTGTCATTGCGGGATGATCCTGGTGAACCTGGTACTCTTCGACAGCTTCTTCTGGTGATGACAATTGTTGGCCACGTATTGGTTAAAACATTTTGAGAACAGAATAATGTCGCAAGGTGCCAGGTCGGGACTGTATGCAGGATTACTCATAAGTTCTACGTTTTAACCTTTGGAAATTCGTATGTCTGCATGGCCGTCTGAGAACTGGCATTGTTTTGGTTAAGATGATGCTGCGTTTACTGTTATTTTTGCGGAGTTCGTCATTTACTTCCATCAAACAGATGTATTATCCATACAGATGATTATACAAATCACTATTCACAGTCTCCAAAGCAACAGTCTGCATGCCTGTCTGTTTCATCTTAGGGTGCACATCATTTATGTTTTTGTTGTATAAAGCTGACCATCACAAAATTAGTCACAAGATTGACGCGATAGTCGCCTTCCATAGTGTTTCATCGACAAAAGCAGTTTGAGGCCGAGCAAGGCTTTGTGAGCTGTCAAAATACACTTAAAATCGTAAAAAATCATACTACGAAAATTTTCATAAGTTAATACCATGGTGATATAGACACGCATTTTTTTAAATTCCGCCACAATGCAAAAACAAGTGACAGTAAGACAAAACAAACAAGACAAAACAGCCTAAGAACCGATTGCACGAAGAGAGGGATAAGTAAACAATGTTCAAACAAACCGCATAGAGTTCCATCCATACTGTCCATGCAAAGTGACGTGAGTTGACGAAGTGAGTAAGTTGACGATGATTTAGATTTTTTGCCCTTTCGTGCACTCGGCCCTATGCGTTATAATACCAAATTATTTAATTACTTTATCGATATTGTTTAGCTAAGTGGGCAGTTCTGAAATCTTATAGTGTGCCCTATGTATTATAAATGGAAATGTTATAATATTTCTTATTTAATTCAGCTATATAGGCTCCATCCGTTATGATTAAAAAGTAGCACATAAATTACATCGTTATTGACCAGCCTTTTCGACTAGCCATTTGGGCTACTTTTTATCTAGGAAATAATTCAGTTCGACATCAGTTAAAACGACATGGACCCGAGCGGAGCCGGGTACCGCAGCTAGTATACAATAAATTTGGAGGTTGATTACTCAACGATAAAGTAAGAACACCTGAAAAAGATTAGTCATCAGACATAGCTTATTTCATCAAAATTTATAATCAATTTGGTTTTTGTTAGATTATTTACTACAGCAGTCGTGGTTTACTTTAAGCTATAAGTCGTTTGGTAATTAAAATTTTGGTAAATCTTACCAAATAATACACTTTGCACATTGTCTGCTTTGTGGACATGTTGCATCTTCCTCATAACGGAGCCTGTCTTTTTCTTTGAAACAGTGAAGGCCCTAGAGCGCAATAGCACGGTTTTGTACCGTGCCCGCGAATGAGTTAGTCCCGCCGGGTTGGGCCACCTTAACAATTGATTTTGTAAAATCTTTTCTTTTTTAGCGCTTTCGTTGTAAAATGACATTTGCCGAGATCGAGAGAGAGACGCGGCCGGCGCGCCGTGCGGGCCGGGACGGCGTTACTTATTATGTGGCGCAGCCAGCGTTGCCGATTACCAATTCCTCAAAAACGTTCTTAGGATTCCCCGAAATCCAAAAAAAAAAACAAGTTTTCATTGAAAATTTCGAATGAGCAAACAAAAAAGATTGTGCAGCCCACGGGCGTCTAAGCAACTTTCACTTACATACTAACCACAACACATACTAATCGTCTCTTTTCGGCGGAGTGGTATTAATTTTCTTTGTTGCCCAGCGAGCAATGGAGCGAGCCATGCTGGGAATATCGCTACGGGATATGGTGCGTAACGAGGCAATCCGCCGACGTACCAAAGTAGTCGATATTGGACACCGGGTGGCTAAGCTCAAATGGCAGTGGGCTGGTCACGTCAGCCGAAGAGACGACAACCGTTGGAGTAACCGTGTCCTACACTGGCGGCCGTGGACAGGAAAACGGAGTGTGGGAAGACCACCCGCCAGGTGGGACGACGACATCAAGTGCGTCGGCGGAAAGCAGTGGTTCCGTACCGCTGAGAGCCGGGAGGACTGGAGAAAAATTGGAGAGGCGTATGTCCAGCAGTGGACGCAAACACGCTGACTGACATGCTTTGTTTGATATTGCTCAACCCATGGGCTGTTTAGCGTGATGGTATGGTGAGCACCGAGATCTACTCTTTACTCAAACCGCATCTTAATCTGTTCTGTGGTTACGCAGATTACCCCGCGCATGTGGAAAGACGTTCCCTTTTATGTTATTTATTATTATTATTACTAGCAGCCCGTCCCGGCTTTGCACGGGCATAATATAATTGAAAAAAAAAAATTATTTTGACACAATGATACACAAATAAACCCTTCTTACGTAGAGTTCCTAAAAAAAAAGAGAATATACCTACATTGAAATAAAAAAACCGGTCAAGTGCGAGTCGGACTCGCACACGACGGGTTCCGTACCATCGTAAAAAAAATTATACAAAAACATCACGTTTTTTCTATACCTATTTCTTACCTATTTGTTGTTATAGCGGCAAAATAAATACACACTCTGTGAAAATTTCAGCTGTCTATCTGTTACGGTTACTGAGATACAGCCCTGTGACAGCCGGACAGACGGACAGACGGACGGACGGACGGACGGACAGCGGAGGCTTAGTAATAGGGTTCCGTTTTCACCCTTTGGGTACGGAACCCTAATAACAAATTTTGTGAATATATATTTTTTGTATTTTTTTTGTATTTTTTACTTTTATGTATTATATTATATTATACTATTAATTATTGTAAAAAGGTCATAACCACAAAACAATAAGTAAGACAGTAAGATTTATAACATAAATAATAAATATAAAAAATTATTCAGGACGACGATAGGATAGGATAGTTTTGTAAATATAATTTAATTAAGTTTGTAATAAGATTTATAAAGAATAAAATATAAGTATAGGATATTAAATATAGATAGTTATTAATGTTATTAGCCTTGTAAGATAGTTGTATTGATATTTGTAATTACTTTGTAACTAGCTTGTATTTACGTAGTTTTAGTCTTACTTAATAAAATATACCACAGACCGTGTTTCACTGGAGCGATAGCTGAGATGTTCACTCGAGACGGAAAGCGATGGTATGAGTCATCGCAGAGTACCGTTATCATGAGTCACGCATAACGGTACTCGGGCCGAGACGCGCGGGGGCGCTGTACGGAGCGATCCTATTGGCCGGCGGCCCAGCGCAAGGGGCGGAAGGCGCGTCGCCGGCGGTCGCTCTGGCGCGATGATAAACCGCACGTTTCGGCCCAGATAGTCAGTTCGGGTTAGAGCTCCTACCAGGGTTCACCTAGAGTTGGCACCACTACCTTGAGCTTCGGTTCGGTTTTGGGAGAGCGCGAGTGTACACTCCGCCAGCCTTCCGATAGAGCACGGACGTGCCGGACTGTTGAGCTTGCTCGCTGCCGGTGTCGTTGACGCAGCCAGAGGGTCTCGGTGGCCGGACTTTCGTCCGGACCGACTGGCTGTTCGTCCGTTGCTCTAGCGTGAGTGTACGCTCCGCTCAGGACCCTGGTACTACGTTCGCCCGTCTCGAGTGGGCGTCTCTGCGACTCGCTCCGGTGCGCACCGCCTGCGGTACCGTAGAGCAAGAAAAGAGTTGTTATTATTTCGCGCGCCCCGCATCTCTTCCCGTGTGACCGCCGTCAGCATCGAGACCCGGCGGATCGTCGAGGCAACCTGGAAGCACCGTCCTCCTGAGCTACGATCCTTCACATAAATATAACAGGGACCATCTCAGCATAAGTTGCATTTCACTTATTATTATTATTATTATTATTTGGTTTATAACACTAGCAGCTATAAGCTGATGCGTGCATATCAGGTTTTAGAACTACTGAGTGCACTTGTTTTTTTTTTTTGGTTTTTTGTTCGTTTGTTTATGGTCTATTTTCATATTTATATTTGTCTAGTAAATTTTTGAACCCATTAACTGTTTTGGCACTTATGACTTCCTGTGGTAGTTGATTCCAGGAGCGTACAACTCTGTTGCAAAGAAAATGTTTTCTGGGGTTTGTCCTTGATGAAGAGTGGTTCAGCTTTAGGCTATGTCCTCTAAGGTGAGTCAATGTGTTTATTGCAAACATTTCGTTGAGCTTGGAGGTACTGTAGTAATTATTGAGGATCTTATAGACTTCGATGAGGTCTCCACGCTTAACGTGTTTGAGCAGCAACGCTGATTTACGTCTGGTCCCTAAAACAATAAAATAAAAACCAAATCCTTCGAATCCTGTCGAAAGATTCAAAAAAGAGAGAAAAAAAAATAAGCAACACAATACAAAAAAAGAGAAAACCAAATATCAAAAAGTATTACACACACATCCGTTTAAAACATAAATCACATTTGAAGAAAAGGAAGCAAAATTTGCAAACTAGCTAAACATCTGGGTAGAGATGGCGCCACGTGTACTCTCATAGAAAAGAATAACTTCTATCCGGGTAGAGATGGCGCCACGTGTGATTGGCGATTAGAAGATCATGGCGCGATAGATGGCGCTGTGAAATTAAATATTTTCAAAGACCGAAATTCTGCAAATATTTTCGCCGCAACTATTTACTATAGCATTATATAACTTTATATTTATTTTCTTTGCTTTCTGTGTACAATAACTTTGTACAGGCCAGAACAGCATTAAATAAGGCATGGGGAACTATCTTTTGTCTCATAGAAGATCATGAAACATATGAAAATTTGTATGGGTAACCCATTATATCTTCAAACTAGGTATATGAAAACGCACCTGTTTTTTAATGAATAGTTCATATGTTTTTGGTCAAGAAATGGCGCTATCGCTGATTGCATTCATGTATCTTCTTTCGAGACTCCCTAATTGTACCTAATTTGTATCGCATGGGTTTATTATTCCCGCAATTTTAGGACTAATTAGCATCAGGCAAAATTATGAGAGGGGTGTGCAAATAAGCAGTGGTTTGAAATGCTTATAAATTACGATCCGATGTAGACCTTTTGGTTTCCACGTCTAGCCTGATTCTGCTCACAACTTAAAAGCTACATGAAATCACTCTAAATTACCGGAGCGGTCAGCAGTGGGGTGAAATGCTTATAACTTGAGCGGCTCGTAGCCTAGTGGCGCGGGGACTGGCCTAGCGCACCAGAGGCCTGGGTTCAATACCGACTTGCACCACTGTCTTTCTCTTTCCGAGTTCGATAAGTGCATTTTCGTCACGAATGCGAGCTGCTCCATCATCCGGAATCCATGTAAAACTGTAGGTCCCTTCACCTACTAGGTGATAGGGTTTAAGCCCGCCCGGGTTGGTACCATCGCATTGGATGAAAAGATGGTCGAAGCTGGAATGAAAAATTGTCCGTGTTTTCCATCCAGTTCAATGTTGCCGTGCTCATAAAAGGAAGGTCCTGGCATGGCACCAAATTCCTTCGGAAATGTGGTGTATTGTGGGCTGATATCATAACGGTAGTTGTGTGATATTAGCCATCCATGTCAGGTCGCATAAAAAAAACTTGCGAACCACTAACTCTATTTATATGCGAATTGAATCTACGTTTGGCGTCTCTGAGTGCGCTCCAGTTACGGATGGGTGACCATGTTCGATGTTGAGGCTGGCTGTGGTGTGTATGGCACGTAAAACTTTTGTACACCATTCGTAGGGTTCATTCCGCCTGGGATGATACATAGGTACCATCGCATAGAAGGAATGCATCATCGGGGCATGAAAATTGTCGTGTTTTAGATCCATTTTAACGTGGAAGTACGTAAGTAAGAAATAAAATAAAAACACGCTGCGTTTACTGTTATTTTTACGAAGTTCGTCATTTACTTCCAGCAAACAGATGGTGTTATACAAATCACTATTCACAGTCCCCAAAGCAACAGTCTGCATGCCTGTCTGTTTCATTTTACGGCGCACATCATTTATGTTTTGATTGTATAAAGCTGACATCACGAAATTAGTCACAATATTGACGCGATAGTCCCCTTTCATGGTGTTTCATCGTCAAAAGCAGTTTGATACCGAGCAAGGATTTGCTGAGCCGTCAAATTACACTTAAAATCGTATAAAATAATGCTATGAACATTTTCATAAGTTAATATCATATGGTGATATATAGACACGCATTTTTTTAATGACGCCACAATGCAAAAACAAGTCACAGTAAGACAAAACAAACAAGTCAAAATAGCCTAAGAACCGATTCCATACCGAGAGGGATTCAAATACGTCACTTTCAGTGAACCGCATAGAGTTCCTTCCATACTGTCCATACAAAGTGACGTGTTTAAGCTGACGATGATTTTGATTTTTTTCCCTTTCGTACACACGGCCCTATGAGTTATAATACCAAATTACTTAATTACTTTTAAGATATTATTTAGCTAAGTGGCCAGTTCCGAAAACTTATAGTGAAACTTATAGTGCGCCCTATGTATTATAAATGGGAAGGTTAGAATATTTCTTATTTAATTAATGCATATCGGCTCCACCCGTTATGATTAAAAAGTAGCAGATAAATAACATATTTATTGACCAGCTTTTTGGGCTACCTACTTTTTATCTAGGAAATAATTCAGCTCGACATCAGTCCAAAAGGACATGGACCCGAGCGGAGCCGGGTACCGCAGGTAGTTTTATATAAGTAGAGACTATTTCTTGAACGTAAATTGATGATGATTATGTGGATGTATTGACATTAGTGCTAGATGAGTGAGGCGCTCTTGTCCGGTTCGTTATATTGGTAAAAGGGTCACTTGGCTTTTTTTTGCATCGGGCCCTAAGGGCTAACCCCCTAACCCCCTAACCCCCCTCACCCCCCCCCCCCCTTATATACGTGCCTACGAATACTAAACCTCCGCTGTCCGTCCGTCCGTCCGTCCGTCTATCACAGGGCATGAGTTCCTATGAACCATAATAGGTAGACAGCTGAAATTTTCACAGAGTATGTATTTCTGTTGCCATTTTAACAACAATAAGAAAAATAAAAACAAATAAAAATTAAAGGGGGCCATCATACAAGGAACGTGATTTCTTTGGATCAAATCTTGTAAAATGGTACGGAACCCTTCGTGTGCGAGTCCGACTCGCACTTAGCCAGTTTTTCTAGTACTATAAATCTTTGGCCCGTATGTGTGACCCATAGACCTAGCATAGCGCGCTGTGCTTAAATACTGCAATATGCTTACATTGTGTACATAAGCTGTGTCTACATTCTAGGCCTATGCCATGCAGCTTTTTCCATCCTATTTTTGGGATCCCCCTGAATTTCTATAGAATTTTAATAATATTGAAATCTCGGCAAAAACACCAGGGAGGCAGAAATTGTTATATCTTTTTTCTCCTGTGTCCTGTCTTGAAATCGAGACAATTCGTAAGTTTCCAATGTCTGTTGTTTTTCGGTTATTGCATTAAAAACAAATTAAAACACTAGACGCACGTACTGCCCACGAAAGGTATGCTTGCTGAGAATTTGATTTGTACAGGTTTATTTCTTGACATGTACACATATAACATTCGTTGAATGCATGGAGGTGAGGTCACCTCCATGGTTGAATGGTGATGCAGTTCCTTGTTTGTACTGGAGAAGGTTTGTCGTTTACTTACGGCCGTCAGCAGTACCGCCGTATCCAGAAGCTTGACTATACACTCCAACGAATTGGTCATATATTTCATTACCGGACGGCAGAGCGATGGGCTGAATTTGTTCTGGAACAATTCAATTAAAAACATGGAAATGAAATATAATAGATACAAATGAAATAGACATTTTATTTGAGGCGAGACGAGAGTGCTCTATAGAAATAAGCCGAGAGCTTCGTTAAAGCTAAAATCTTTTTATGTTAAGAGGATAATAGGTGATCAAGTTCCATACAATGGTGCATGACCGTTCCCTCAGTCAAATTAAGAAATATTTGACTGAAATCTCGCACATTATTCTGTTAATTTTTTTTATATCTTGACTTGTATCCATTATACACATTTTTGTATTTGTGTACCTCACGTTTTAGAGGCGTATCTGGCATGGAGGCTAGTTCTCACCCGGGCGGGTTGGGCTGATATCATGAAAGTTGCTGTGGTAATAGTAATCTATTACCATTTCTTAACGAATTGTCTTACCCCTGATTTAACCACCCTCAGCTTCCTTAAATTCGATAGTCTACTTTGGGTTACATTGCATATTTACATGGTATAACCGAAATAAAACTTTGGATTTTTTATAGCTGAAGGTGGTAAAAACGGACGCAAGTCATTACATTTTCTCTAATAATAATAATAATAAGTTAAATAAATATTTAATGTTAATAAACTGTTTATTAGATGAAACTTATACATACATTCTTAGGGTAGACTTAATATAATTGTACAAGTGTTAGTTTCATCTAATGGGCAACCATATTGGCTTCAGGCAATCTCTTCCTGGCCACCCATTAGATTTAAAAACATCATTTAGTTATAATATATAATTAGTTATAAATCATTTAGTTACAATATATAATAGTTATAATAAGTATTGCAAACATTAACTTCCTTCGGTTGATGCAAATGTTCGATACTGTTAGAATTAGCCATCGAACGGGAACATGAATTGAAAAGGTAGTTAACTCACCGTTAAAGGCCATCCAGGGCACGCCAATGACCAATACGTCATTTCCGATAGTCTGTGGGTTCCATCCGGGGTGCACGACAACGTGGCTCATTTGCATACGATGGCCGCCATAGAAGAGCGTGGTGGAGCCGACAACAACTTCGATTCCCGTTCCATGACTGACGCCGTCCGTCCAGCAGTGAGCTGCACTCAATACCCTCGTATTGCTGATCACAGAGCCGCCACAGATAGACCTCCCTCCGCCGGCCGTATTCGTCAAGCAACCGGCCTGTGCAACACAATGAATTTACATGTTTATTTAAATGTTGACTGTGGTTCGACATAATACTTAATGTTTAAGGATATTACAGTATAAAAGTTTACTTCTTTCCGACGTTTCGTCCACCACTTCTGACTGGAAGACACGTCAGAGGTCCTCGAGGTCGCGCCGCGATTTATTTCAAATGTTTATTTTTAACAATTTTATTTTACATCTTATTTTCAAATTAATATTTTAAGTTATTCTTTTCATTTCTGATTTCACCACTTTACACCAAAAAACTGATATAAAAATAAAATATACAGTTTACACACACGCATACAACCCCTCACACACACGCACGCACCCTCCCTATCTCTCGCACAGAGAGAGAGAGGGGGAGAGAAGAAGATAGAGAGAGAGCGAGAGAGTTGCTTGGAGTGGGCATATCTATAATTCCAAACGATGAAAATATTTAAATATAATATATATGTAATGTATCGCTAAAAAATTAACACACAGAGTATATCAATGGACAGTGAGTCTGCTCAGAAAAAGCTACAAACATATTCTGAAGCCACTTAAATTCCTAACTATCAAACGAATCTAATCAATCGAAAAAGGTACGTTTCCGTCCAAACTAAAATCGGCAAAACTTATACCCTGATAATATAATGGGGACCAACTGCTTTCAGAGAATTATCGGCCGGTCTCAATCCTCCCAATATTTGAGAAAGTTATGCACCTTCGGTTAATGCAGTTCCTAGACAAATGAAAGAAAGAAAGAAAGAAAATACGTTTATTTTTTCTCAACACAACTTAGAACACTTACAAAATTCAAAATACACATTTGTGGAGAAAAAAAAGGAGCCAGCTGTAGCGTCCGCCGCGCCGCCTTATGACGTAACGATACCAGGGGCGAGATTATCTTTTTGCATTGAGTGCGAGACAAGGACGCAACGGCATCGCTCCCAGCAAGGTGCGAGCGAGATGCTGCACCGGATCTCGGCACTGGTGCACAAACAGCGCCGTTTGAGTTAAATTCGTTAGACACAAGACAAGGACGCAACAGCAGCGCTCCCAGCAAGGTGCAAGCGAGATGCTGCACCGGATCTCGCCACTGGGGCCTTAGCGACGCCGATTGGGAATGTCGAAACACGCGGCAATCCTCCGCCGCGCCGCCCGCGGGACACGGGCAGAAGCGGGCAGCACCTTGAGACGCACGGTCGCGCCACGTGCTCCGACGAGTGCGGGTCCCGAGGCCGAGGAGTCAGGCGACATTAACAAAAATGTGAAAACTTTCGCTCCCAAAGTTGGTTGAGCTGTCCGCGTACCACCCTTCGCGAATATCGGTGCGCCCGCCGTGCCGCCGTGTTCCGTATCCGTGTGAGCAGCCGGGCGTGATCTACTTCGAGGCCACACCCACGCCTTCCGATGTCTTCAGCCCGTGGACCAGCAGCCACAGCTTCCGCCGTGCCCTGTCACAGTCGCCGGTCCGACATCTTCAACACGTAGACCCACCACCACAGCGTCGCCGTACGCCTGCTGGATCCCCGCACGGTACCTATACTCTAACGCCAGCCCCCCCGTAGAAATCTACGATGATACCGCAAAGAGCGTCTATCAGGACCACCCATTGAAGCAGAACACCGCCCATTCGACTACGCACGACCTCGGACCCACCCCGAGCTCCCGGCATGGAACCCCGGCCATTTGGATATTAGGTTAGGCTAAGGCCGTGTTAGAACACCGCCTTGATTGTTAATTATTTATAGTCTTCTTTGTGCTTCTAAATATAGGCTATTTTAGGTAGATGGTTAGATCGCCACAGCCCAATTTTCTTAATTTGTAGGTGTCTTAAATAGGACAATGCCAGGGTGTATTTTTGATTGTCTGTTTGTGTTTTGAGCCTCAAATGGTCTATAATTTATTACATCTTTTTTTGTACCTACTGTAGTCTGTTAATTCGCTATTCATCGATTCCCTACAAATTCACCCATTCCCAACCTGTGAACAGCCTCCCCCACACGCTGCAGAGCTGCCACCAAGTACATTCATGAGATCCCTCCTCTACACATCACACTTTATACACCGGCGTAACCACCTGGATATCTTGTAGCCTAATTAAATTACAACGAACCACCGGAAGATCCCTGGGCCCTTGAAACCCTATATATGTCTGTCGGTCTGTCCGTGGCAACCACTCCTACTTACTCATTTCTTCTAATGCATCACACCCTTTAAATTAATAAGGCTACAATTGGCACCCGAACTGGTTTATTTTAATTCCCTATTTGTATATATTAATTATATTTATTTTATTATGGTACGCCTCACTTGTTTTATACACTACAAATTAACTCTCCATTTCAGCCCTGACGGTAAGCAAATAGCGAATTAACAAAACTGAATATTAAATGTGTCAATAACGAGTTGTGTCCACCAACGTAATAGGTATATAGGTACTTACGCACGTTATTTCATTTTAGAATATCGAGTCTTGCAATAGCGCACGAAGGCGGTAACTCTCGCTCTTATAGGTGTGCACTGTTTCCTTAGGTTTTTAGGTCATCATATATTGGAAGCCGAGAGCAGAGCATATTCTTTGTCTTTCTCTCATTTCTTATAAATATAGCTTATAGCACGTTGCGCGTGGACAAATCGCGAGCACGTGAGCACGCGACCGGCCAGTCCCGCGATCCGGAACTTCTTGGGTTAGTATGAAACAACGAAATATAAAAAACTGAAATGTGCTGTTTCATTTAAGTGTATAATTTTATGTGTTCTTGATGCTTATGTATTGTGTGTGTAAATAACGTGTGTGAAATTTTTTTTTCTTCTCGCTTTATTCTCTTGCGTTGAACACGTAGGTTATATTTGGAAGTCAGGTTAACTACGTGCTTATTGTTAATCACTCGTTAAAACAAACCTTAATCTGTAGTTATCAGGCTTTCGTCTCGTTCGATCTAGTCGCGTGTCGCGTTAACGGAAATTTACGTAATTTTTTTTTAACTCATTTTAAGTAAGTTATTATAGGTACTACAAAATGGAAAGCCAGGACCATTCCGTGTGCATTGACATGCCAGAGGACCAATTAATGATGTATGACAATCAATCCATAAACTCACAGTCGGAGGTTAATGTTGTAACACGTAGTGGTGGTGATTATGGACCCAGTTTTTTTTCCTTGGATAACGATTCCAACCAGTCATCTTCAAGTACCGTGGTAAAACCAGAAGGTCTCCACGAAAATTGTGTGTTCAACAAACATTACTACAACTTATCGTCCTGGAATCTAAAATATAGTGGTGAAACAGATGTACGTGAATTCATTGCCCGTGTCGAAGAGCTTACTTATGCGCGGAAATCTAACTATGACATCGTACTGAGATGTTTCATTGATTTGTTGTCGGGCACTGCTTTGAAATGGTTCCGTACCGTGAGGGATGGAGTTACGAATTGGGACCAGCTTAAGAAAGCCTTGTTAGAGGAGTACGATAATATCGACTACGTTTTCGACACGGAATCCCGTATTCGCTCGTTAAAACAAAAACCTAACCAGAAGTTGTCAGATTTTGTAACAGATGTGAATGATTTGGCAAATAAAATCAAGGGTCAAATTTCCGATATCATGCTTTTCGAAATAATAAAACGAAATATGTTACCTAAGTACAATCAATGTCTGATTTACGGTACGATTAAAAATACTTGCGACCTTCTGGCGTATGGTAAGAAAATTGAACGTTTTAATAATGAGGCCCCCTTCAGTAATATCAAATCAGAGGTGTCCAAAGTTAACAGTTATATTCCTAAAGCCGAGACAGTGTCGACTTCAAACACAAACGCTTGTCTCAAATGTAAAAATACGGGCCATTCTTTTAAAAACTGCCCGAATATTTTAATACCTATCTGCTTTGACTGCGGCAAGCTAAATGTCACGTCCAAAAATTGTCCCACATGTGCCGCGAAAGATAATCAAAATTCGAGGTCTACGCCTCAGCCCCACTCTCGGTTCACATCTCGTGCTGAAGTGTCACACCCACGCAGCGGACAACAATACCCGCCGTGGTTTAACAATAATGCAGGCCAATTTAGTGTTAGGCAACAGAATCCTCCAACTTATATTAACAACGCCAACAATAATAATTTTAATGGCGGTCAACATCCTCGTTTTAGGCCAGTCTATTCAGGCCAATACAATAACTCTTACCGTCCTAGGGGTCAACAATACCGACCTTATTATCCGAACGCGAGTCACCCCCCGGCGACTCACTTTCACTCATCGAACTACGCCGATAGCGCACGCGAGCTGCCGCATAACAATATTCGAGCGATCGAGGCCCCCCCATCCCCCCCTCAATCTTCCGCTTCTCATACAAAAAACGGGTAAACGCACCGGCGTCTTATACCTCCTCGGAAGAATGGCATGACTGGTTAAAATTTGTTCATGACTTTCCGAAAGTTAGCCCGGTGCTATCAAACCAACATGGCGATAGGAGGCCTTACGTTCATTTCAAGTTAAATAATAAGGATTTTACAGCTCTATTAGATAGTGGAGCCGAGATAAATGTGTTTGGTAATAATTCACATCTTGAAATACTGAATATGGGATATACTTTAGACAAGTCCAAAATTTGTTCCGCCTCTACGGCAGACGGGACTAAACAATTTAGTCCAGGCTCAATCCATTGCAATATCGTGGTCGACGGCATTGAAATTCCACTTACTTTTGAAGTTATTCCAGAAATTAAATCTGATTGCATTTTAGGCACAGAATTTTGGGAAAAGTCCGGTCTATCAAAAAAAATTTCCGGCTGTATAAATAAAAAAATCACTTTCTCCATTCCGTCAGAATTTCAGATTTCTTCATTAAACATTGATGGGGCCATTAAAAAAATTAAAGATATTATTTCCAGCTTAGATATCATTAAAAGTAAAATTTCTAGCTTTAACAGCCCCCGTTCGAGCAAACATTATAAGTTGTTGGATGAATCACTTACTAAGTTATTGTTAGCTTTGGACGACATTCCGTCTAATAATAACCCGGACATTAAGTCGGCCCGCAAAATAGCCGTCGCTTCTGTGCAAGAGTCAATAGATGTCTTAGAACGCAAAGCGTATCGGCCGAATTCTCCCCCGCCCACCCTCCCTACGTACGTGCCGCTCGCGTCGGTCGGTGAAACCAAGCCTTCTTCCGGAGCGCTCAATGCCACACATCGCGCTCAGAGCGCACAGCCCCCGCATTCTGTTTCTAACGCGCAACAGCTGCATTCTATTTCTAACTCGAGTAATTGTAAACTTTCTCCAGATGAACAATTAGTATTAAATAAAACGATAGAAAAGTTTGAGTCCATATCTTTTGAAAAATGTGGCCTAGGTCGAACGCATCTTCTTGAATATGAAATTGATACGGAAGGTCCTCCAATCAAACAAAGGTTCTATCGCATGTCACCCTACAAACAAAAGTTAGTGGACCAATTAATAGATGAAATGATAGACTTGGATGTTCTGGAACCATCATCGTCACCTTGGGCCAGTCCTGTGTTAGTAGTACCCAAGAAGGACAACTCCTTCCGCCTTTGCATGGACTCTCGTAAACTAAACGCTGTTACAAAAAAATGTAGTTATCCTCTCCCTCGCATAGATAACATTCTTGATAATTTAAAGGACGCAAAATATATTTCTTCCATTGACTTATCTAAGGCATTTCTTCAGCTCCCTCTGGCAGAATCGGCTAAGGAAAAGACAGCGATTATCTCACAGGGCCGAGGCTTATTACAATTTAAGGTGGTCCCTTTTGGGCTATCTAACGCACCCCAGAATTTACAGCGCCTGGTCGATGCGTTACTACCAGGTGCAGAATTCGATGACCATGTGTTTGGTTATCTAGACGACCTAATTATAATTTCCAACAATTTTGCAGACCATATTTCTTACCTTGACAAAGTTTACGAACGTTTACATTTCGCTAACCTAACAGTTAACCTAAAGAAGTGTGAATTTCTAAAATCTGAGCTGAAATATCTTGGTTACGTTATAAACGAGTTCGGCTTAAAGACTGACCCAGCCAAAGTGGAGGCAGTGAAAAATTTTCCAACACCCAAATGTGTCAAAGATGTACGCAGTTTCTTAGGACTAGCTTCCTACTACCGCCGTTTCATCAAAAATTTCTCTACTATTGCGGCGCCCCTGTCCAATCTCACAAGTTCCATCTCTGAAAAATATTCAAAATTTAATTGGACACCTGAGGCAGAGGCAGCCTTCGTAAAATTAAAATCCGCCCTCACTTCAGCCCCAGTTTTATGTGTTCCCAATTTTGAAGCCCCCTTTTTCCTCCACTGTGATGCAAGTTTAGTGGGAATTGGTTCAGCAGTTGTACAAAAAGACGCAAATTTTCAGGAACACCCCGTAGCTTACTATTCGAGAACGCTAACAAAACAAGAGCAAGGTTTTTCTACCACCGAAAGGGAATTACTTAGTATTGTGGAAGCTACCACACATTTTAGACATTACCTAGAAGGAACTCATTTCACGATTGTGACTGACCATGAAAGCTTGAAATGGTTATATAAACTCGAGAACCCCACGGGCAGGCTCGCCCGTTGGTCTACTAGGCTCTCGCAATTCTCCTTTGATATCGTCCACAAGAAAGGCAAACTCCATGTTGTCCCGGACGCGTTGTCACGTATTAAGATCGAAAGTGTAAACTCATCCAACCCAAACGTTCCTATAACTGATGAGTGGTTTTTGAAAATAAAAAATAGTATACAAAAATCACCCGCTAGTTACCCGAACTTTAGGTTGGAAGACGATAAGCTCTTTCGTTTTTGCAAACCTAAATTCAATCTTTTAAATTCATTTTCATGGAAAGAAGTTATTCCCGCTGACCATATTAAACAGCTAGTAACTGCTACTCACGAGAGCCCTCTATCGGCACACCTTGGCCCATTTAAATGTTTTAAAAAGTTACAACTGAATTATTACTGGCCCAACATGTTTCCTTCAATCAAATCAATCTTAAGTTCGTGTGAAGTTTGTTTGGCATTTAAAGCTAATAATCAGCTACCCCATGGTAAAATGTTATTTCAGAAGAAGGTCTACGCTCCAATGCAAACATTAAGTTGCGATCTCATTGGTCCTCTGCCGAGGTCTTATTCAGGACACGCATACTTGCTTACTGTAGTTGACATTTTCTCCAAATTTGTATGGTTATGCCCACTTAGAAAAGCCAATAGTAAGTCAATAATTAAATTCATTGAAAATGAGATTTTCCTAGTCTATGGCGTGCCATATTGTATGATAAGTGATAATGGCGTGCAGTTCGTCTCTAACGAGTTTCAGGCACTTTTAAAAAGGTATAATATCCCTAAATTTTTCAAAAATTGTGTCTATTTCCCACAAAACAATCCAGTGGAAAGACACAATCGTACCATTGAATTAGCCATTGCTTCTTATGTTGAGACAGACCATAGAAACTGGACTAAACATTTACCTAAGATTCAGGCAGCTTTAAATAGCCATGTCAGCTTAGCCCATGGGTTTTCACCCAATTTTGTAATGACAGGTAGAGAACTCATCTTCGATGGTCGATTCCATAAATTTGCAGATTTCACTAAATTAGAGGAGTTAATTATCGATGGTCGCGACGAATGGACCACTAGCTTAAAATCATTGGCAAGCGTTTTTCATCAAATCCAAGCGAACCTGACTCAAGCATATCAAGCTAATGCCAAACGCTACAACCTTCGTCGTTCAGTGATACATTTCAATGTAGGTGACATAGTCTGGCGTCGATCCCATGTTCAATCGGACGCCGCTAAATTCTTTTCAAATAAATTAGCCCCTCGTTTTATTAAATCTGTGGTCCTTGAGAAAAAATCTGAAAATACATACATTTTGGGCAACATGGATGGTTCCAAGGCAGGCCTAATACATGTGAGTGATATTATTAAATACTAAAAAAAAAAATTAATTAAAACTTTTGTTGAACTGGTTTGCATTTCTTTGATATATTTGGTCATAAATTTAAACAATAACTTTAAGTAACAATAAGTTACAAAATTTTTAAATGGTTAAATTCTCTATTAAATTGTATCTTGTGTCACACGCCCTAAAAAGGAGCCAGGTTTCAAGGGATACATGGATGACGGTAATTCTTGGAGAAGTTTTTTTAGTAAAACAAGCTATACTCCAATAGTTAGGTTAGGGTCGGTCGTGCGCGGTTGTTTTTTTGGAATATTTTTCGAACGCACGTTAATATCTAAAGCCTTATTGAAAAAATATCCCGTGAACGGTATTGGCAAGGGAATTCACGTTAATAAATAAAAAGCCCTATCCTTGCTCACGGACGGTTACGTGGGAATCCGTGTTATAAATCTAAGCCTTATCCCGCATCTAGGTGTTCGGTCACAAATCATGCCGACACACTACCTAGGTTAGATTCGTTTTGGTATGTTTATTTAAGTTTTAGTATATGTCTTGTTCTTGGAAAATTTTGTCTTTGGAAAAAAAAAAATATATTTTGTCTTTTAAAAAAAAATGTGCTTGTGTCACAATGTACTATTGGGTACACGTGTGTCCTGGGCGATATGGAACGCGGTCGAGTTAACGTTCTTTGTTATAAATTAAAGCCTTATCGACTCACCGGTGCGCGGTTTTTTATGGTATTTTTGAAACGCACGTTAAACGCCCAAGCCTTATTCAAAATATCCCGCAGGACGGTTGGTTGAGAATCCTGCGTAGCAAAAAAATAAAGCCTTATCTCTCAAACTTATGTGTACGGTCACTCTTGTGTCGTCACAGCTGGAGGCGGTTGTAGAACCTCCATATAAATATAAGCCTTATCTACACTCCACATTGTTCGAATCCGTTAAAATCAGTTCGACAAATTCTTAGTTAGGTTAGGGTCTTTCACAGACGTCCGCGAAGCAAACCAGCCTCGCGTTCGTCGGGTTTTTTTCTTCTCTTTCTTTCTTTTACCTCCACCTCACTTAACCTCACCCCTCACCCTATTCCCTAGCAAGCTTGCGCCCTCCCACCCTAACACCAACCACCTCACCCAACCCAGTATGATAGATAATTTAAAAGAAAGGATACGACAGGATAAGTGAATGATGATGTAAGCAAGTGGTTCCTACCCTTTTCCCCATATCTGTCCTCTGTCACTAGTAAGTGGTCTCAACCGAGTCACTTACGTAGACAAGGCATACAGCGCATTCACCGCGCTTTATTTTATGTTAGTTCTTTTGGTTATTCTCTATTTTTTTTTTTCTTTTCTTTTTTTCTTTTAACAGCTATAGTGTACTGTAACGGGCAACACGTCGCGTCAGACACGTTCAGCTGAAAACACATAATGGTGTATTTCGTGATAGATGCCGCCTCCCATGAGGGGGGCAAAATTCTATAGAATCTCTAGGTGCAGGCCATACCCCATTTAACGCTTCTCGACAGGCGGTGCACTAGGCACCTACCTAGGGCCAAGATGAGACACGAGACAGTTCGCGTGTCTTGATCTGAAGGGGTTTTACGAGTTCTCACTCTGAGGCTCACCAATTACAACCAGTTTTTTATGTTAAGTCGGCATAATAAGACTGGTTGGGTTGCATTATTTAGTTTTAAGTTCCAAACAACCATACCCTCCCAACACATGTTCTCTGTACATACCTGTATATAAAAATACTTATAAGTCGTATTTAGATAAAATTTACTCTAGGTAAGAACAAGGATATGACATTTATAAAGCGTCCCTTATAAAAAGGCACTTATTATTTTGGATTTTGAGCGTCTACGGGTTAAATGTTAATGACGTTTCCCATAGGATTCTATTCGGTTAATGTAAACCATTTTGAAGACTGCTGAGTCTTATTTGCCAAATCATTTCATGTGTCTCAAAACGCGTTCGTGAGTGTTGGTAAAACTTTCGTATTAATTGTACAATTGTAAATATTGCTAATTTTAGTTTAAACTTAAAATTAATTTATAGGCGCACAATAGCGACCAATAAGAGTAGGAACTCTAAATAAATATGGCATAGTGAGCCACTGAACATATAAACTCTCGGAAAGACAAAATTAAACACGGATTTTGAGAAAATTCAAATTGTATTAAGATATAAACATGCTAATTATATAAATACAATTAAAATACTTAAGCGTAGGTACTTAGTTAGTTAGTTAGTTAGTTAGTTAGTTCGCGTTCAGAGTGACACATCTTAAGTAGGATGTCGCTAGACACATTATAGTATTTAGAAAGTATACGGAATGTTAGAAATATAATGTCCGGAACACACAGTGGTTCCTACTATCGCTTTAATAATGCTGGTGGACACAACTTCGCTTAATAATGTTTTCTCATACTTGTCTTAATCCTTATTATTGAAAATACACTCAAGGACAAAACTTCCTTTATTGATGTTTTTTTTTCTTAAATTATTTGTCTTAATTCTTATTATCGAAAGTACACTCATAGATACAACTTCTTTAGTGATGTTTATTTTTATACGTATCTCAATTTTCCTTATTATTGAAAGTACACTCAAGGACACAACTTGTTCTCTTTATGCCTTGCTTTTCTTGTTTTTATTTAAAAAAAAGACATTCATGAATATAATTTTGGCTAGTAATGTTTCTTCTCATACTCGTCTTATACTTTTTATTAATAATGAAAGTCAACTTAAAGGATATAAGTCATTGGGCTGTGGCTTCCATAGGATTGTAAATATGTGTTAGCTTGTACATGTGTGTAAATATTTTACTGATTGATAAAAATGTTACTTATATGTTAATGTCATAACACTGTGTTCGATATTAATTCTATTTCTGTTGTCATTTAGATGTTTTAGCATTCCATTGGGCTTGGCTTATAGTATTGTAAACCTGTTGAATGTCTAGAAATTTAAAACAGTTTTGCCAATCGATATCACATTGATGTAAAGATTATCATTAGTAACATTTTGGTTAGCTTCAGTATTAATTATTACTTTTGCACTGTCAATTATAGTTCAGCAATTAATGTTATAGTCACTGTGACATTCTGGTCACTTTGTTAAATGTCTAGGGTACTTAAATTCTTTTTTTTTTGCTTGTTTTTTTTTGTTTTTTAAGTAACCGGGTATTGTAGCGTCCGCCGCGCCGCCTTATGACGTAACGATACCAGGGGCGAGATTATCTTTTTGCATTGAGTGCGAGACAAGGACGCAACGGCATCGCTCCCAGCAAGGTGCGAGCGAGATGCTGCACCGGATCTCGGCACTGGTGCACAAACAGCGCCGTTTGAGTTAAATTCGTTAGACACAAGACAAGGACGCAACAGCAGCGCTCCCAGCAAGGTGCAAGCGAGATGCTGCACCGGATCTCGCCACTGGGGCCTTAGCGACGCCGATTGGGAATGTCGAAACACGCGGCAATCCTCCGCCGCGCCGCCCGCGGGACACGGGCAGAAGCGGGCAGCACCTTGAGACGCACGGTCGCGCCACGTGCTCCGACGAGTGCGGGTCCCGAGGCCGAGGAGTCAGGCGACATTAACAAAAATGTGAAAACTTTCGCTCCCAAAGTTGGTTGAGCTGTCCGCGTACCACCCTTCGCGAATATCGGTGCGCCCGCCGTGCCGCCGTGTTCCGTATCCGTGTGAGCAGCCGGGCGTGATCTACTTCGAGGCCACACCCACGCCTTCCGATGTCTTCAGCCCGTGGACCAGCAGCCACAGCTTCCGCCGTGCCCTGTCACAGTCGCCGGTCCGACATCTTCAACACGTAGACCCACCACCACAGCGTCGCCGTACGCCTGCTGGATCCCCGCACGGTACCTATACTCTAACGCCAGCCCCCCCGTAGAAATCTACGATGATACCGCAAAGAGCGTCTATCAGGACCACCCATTGAAGCAGAACACCGCCCATTCGACTACGCACGACCTCGGACCCACCCCGAGCTCCCGGCATGGAACCCCGGCCATTTGGATATTAGGTTAGGCTAAGGCCGTGTTAGAACACCGCCTTGATTGTTAATTATTTATAGTCTTCTTTGTGCTTCTAAATATAGGCTATTTTAGGTAGATGGTTAGATCGCCACAGCCCAATTTTCTTAATTTGTAGGTGTCTTAAATAGGACAATGCCAGGGTGTATTTTTGATTGTCTGTTTGTGTTTTGAGCCTCAAATGGTCTATAATTTATTACATCTTTTTTTGTACCTACTGTAGTCTGTTAATTCGCTATTCATCGATTCCCTACAAATTCACCCATTCCCAACCTGTGAACAGCCTCCCCCACACGCTGCAGAGCTGCCACCAAGTACATTCATGAGATCCCTCCTCTACACATCACACTTTATACACCGGCGTAACCACCTGGATATCTTGTAGCCTAATTAAATTACAACGAACCACCGGAAGATCCCTGGGCCCTTGAAACCCTATATATGTCTGTCGGTCTGTCCGTGGCAACCACTCCTACTTACTCATTTCTTCTAATGCATCACACCCTTTAAATTAATAAGGCTACACAGCTCAGCATTTTGTGCTGCAGGTCCCTCTTGATGAGTGAACTACAGCGCTGATTTTACGCTGGTCCGGACACACTTACGACTAACATAAGGTGAGAGCAACAGCTGTTTGTCGTGAGTGAGGAAACATAATACATAAAACCAGAACGTAAACCCTTAAAAAAACATGACATAGACCAATTAGTTAAATTATTGTCAAAGAGAACACACGAGGGAAAAAAAATACTTTACACAATTAAAAAAAAAACCCAAAAATACGATCACACGAACTATTTAACAACACAATTAAATTCAATTACGAGATACAATTTTATCTTATAAAACACGAAAACATTTTGAGGGGGCACTTTCATTTCAAAGAACTTCTCAAGGAACACAAAAAGAGCTAATATAATGTTATAGATTTTAAAATGTGTAACTTAAAATGACTTTCCGCGTTGGAGCGCAAGAAGCCAGGACTTGCACGCTCGTCTAAAACTACCGTGGGAAAGTTTATTTCTTACCGGAGGAGGCAGATTATTCCAGCACTTGGTTGCGCTGTATTTGAAACAGCCCTCAAATCCAACGGATACATGACGCGGCACCTTTAAAAGATAGGAACTGGCCCTGGTTTTATATCAATGGGAATCCTGTGACCAGGCGAGTTTCTTGTATAGATATTCAGGCTCATTCGTCCTTATGAGGCTAAAAACGAGACAAGCTAGGTGCAACTCTCGTCTGGTCACCATTTTTAAAATGCCTTTATCGTTTAAATGAGGGGTGATATGGGTACGCTTCTTGCACAAGCATTCTGCACTCGTTGAATTAACCTTTCGGTCTTAGCTAATAAACGTGGGCCATAGACCGTGTCGCAATAATTAAAAAGGGATAATACTAATGCATCTGTAAGCATGACTCTAACCTTTTCTGTAAGGTACATTCTAATGGAATAAAGTATTTTAAGCTTCTAAAAAGCAATCCTTACTTTGCTGTTGATGTGTTCCTCAAAGCGCATCAGTTCATCAACCACAAGACCTAAGTTTCGCCCAGATTGTACAAACTCTATCGGTACTTTATTTATTTCTACTAATGGTTTAAATAATTTGATGGCTTTAATTTGATGCTTATTGCCAAGAATGATACATTTAGATTTTGATGGATTTAATATCAAAGTATTTCGACAGGCCCACTCGGATACTCTATTTAGGTCATGATTTAGTAAGGTAACTTTGTCAATTGTGTCTTGAGGATTGAACGATAAGTAGACCTTACAGTGCTTAAAAACATTGCAGAGATCTGCTGTGAAAATTGTGAACAGGAGGGGACTGAGAATTGCTCCCTGTGGGCCTCCACGAGTGAGGTACTTTGATTGTGAATATTTGATTCGTCCACCATCCTGTTCACAGCCAACTACCTGTTTGCGGCCTACTAAAAAACTTTCGAACCACTTTACTGAATTTTTCGACAGGCCGTAGTAGGTGAGTTTAGCTAGCAGCAGAGGAATATTAAGGCAATCGAAGGCTCTAGAGAAATCTAGAAGCACCAGCAGTGTTCCTTTGTGGGCATCGGAGGCGGAAAGAGTGTCATCCAAGACAGTGAGTAAAGCTGTGCTCGTACTATGGAATTTACGGAACCCTGACTGGACTTCAGGGATAATAGCCTGGGCCTTCATAAAACCAGATAGCTGTGTGTGTACTGCTCTTTCCACAATTTTGGAGATTGCTGGAAGTATGCTTATTGGGCGAAGATCTTTCAATTCCGTAACATTTTCTTTGGTATAGGTTTTACCAAAGCCAATTTCCAGCAATCAGCAAACGTTCCTTGCAGCAATGATTTGTTTACAATGTCAGTTATAACTTGGAGTGTACGAGGCAACGTTCTTTTTAACATATCTATGGAAATTCCATCGGATCCAGTAGCGAGAGAAGAAATATGATTTATTACATTTAGGGTTTCACTGGGAGACACTGGTTCAAAATTAAATTCAGAGATGTTATGTTTATGTGTTTTGAAAAAAATTAGAGTGTCTGTGTCAGCATCTTCTTTGCCAGGAATATCCAGGAAGTAATTATTTATATGAAATATGACAAATATGAAATACTTACCGTGAACCGACACGGCTATAGCCAAAAAAAATCGATCAATCCCGCAACGCACAATCTGACACATATGATTCTAAAAGCTCTCGATAATAGGGAACGAGTAGCAGGCATCTTTTTTTTCCGAGGCATTCGACCTTGTCAGTCACTCCACCCTGCTCCAGAAAATGGAACAATATGGAGTAAGAGTTTAGATCATAGCTATCTCAGTGACAGAACATTCAGGTGACACGTGCGACATGTGAACATGAACAAAATTGATAGTTCCACAGGGGTCCATACTAGCGCGTTACTTTTTATATTTTTTATTAAGCCTTTATCGTGCGATATTTGTGAAATTGTCGTTTTTTTAACACCGATTTAAAGGACATGCAAAAAGATAACTTATCATAAAAAATATGTGTTTGAAAGAACAACTCTTACATAAGGACCCTATTTTTTTTTTACTAGAACTTTTAGATTTTTGTACAAAAAATGTGAAAATGTCTATTTTCATAAAAACAGCCAAACTTTGTGCTAATTTTAACGAGTAGATACAGTTATAAAAGTGACGATATTATTATTTCTTCAGGTTGCTTATATACTCAACTGTGACCCCATACCTCGTAACTGGCAAAATTTGAAGATATTTCATTCAAATTAATTAAATAACGTAAGTGTAGCACGAGGCGTCAAATCTCCATACAAACGTTCATACATAATGCGCTCCCTGCGAGCGCCGGCTCAGTCCCGTCCCGACGGAGCTGCCGCGAGGACGTATTCGATGTGGGGACTGTGGATATTTCGCTCGTACTTACGACCTTCTTTTCATTACAAATATTTCACATCGGTGTACCGCACAATGGGAAGTCTTCGGAACAAGCGTCCCAAGAAAGTCAGGAAGCAACATTTGATGTTGCTCAAGGTTTCAAATGTCGCCAGGTACATACAAAAACACGATATTTTTACCCTATGTTTTTCTATAATTATTACGAAATAAGTTGTTTTGAATAGAATTAAAATTTTCGGTTGAAATTTCCAAGTAATAACAAACTGAACGTGAGATATTTGTATTTGTATTTATTGAGCTTAAATAACCCTTGCGGACCGTGCACATGTTATATTACATTAAAATGAAATACTTACATCAAAAATACCTTTATGTAGTAGTACAAAATACTACATATGTTCTTAGATTTACACCGTCGCTGTACATAATGTTTTGAACTACTACATAAAGCTGAATGCGAAATGGCATTCCGAAAGAGGATGCGGAACGACTTTGTCAAGATGCTGCGTTTATTATGCGGAAGGCGAAGCTGCCAGAAACCAACATCACAGGACCGGAGAGAAGAGCTCTCGGACGAGAAGGGGAACGCTACTGTAGTCTTGTCGACGGACGATTACATTAGCAAAATCCAAGGAATGCTAGATGGTGACACCTACGAGAAGGTAAGCTATTATCCAATCGCAAGGGTTACCAGAAAGACTGCAGCTCTGATTAATAGCCAAGATTCCCCCATTCCATCTGGGCGTAGGAAAGCGCTGTGTGTGCACAACCCACAGCCACCAAAATTCTATGGACTGCCCAAAATCCACAAAGAGGGAATACCGCTCAGGCCTATTGTCAGTCAAATTGATTCTCCGACCTATCTCTTGTCGAAATACGTTGCGAACGCTCGTGGGAAAAACTTCTTCATATGTAAAGGATTCCAACCATTTTGTGCAAGAAATTGAGAAATTAAAGCTCGAACCGGATGACCTCATGGTCAGCTTCGATGTACAATCCCTATATACGAATGTGCCCTTGTCTGATGCTCTAAATATCATTGAAAACAAGCTAGTCCAAAATTATATCTCGATTGAGCACACAAGGCTCATATAACACTGTCTACGTCAAAATTATTTTTTGTGGCAGGGTAACTACTACATCCAACTCGACGGAGTTCCAGTCGCGTCAGTGGTGGCAAATATCTTCATGGAGGACTTCGAGGAACGGGCGCTCAGAACTGCTGCACACCCTCCGATCATATGGTTCCGCTATGTAGACGACACCTTTGCCATCATGAAGAATGGACGGACCCATCTGGATTCTTTTCTTCAGCACATTAATGGTATGCACCCACAGATCAAGTTCACCACGGAAACAAAGAAGGAGAATAGATTGACATTTCTGGATGTATTAGTTATACGGAAGCCGGATGGCACGCTAGGTCACACTGTGTACCGAAAGCCGACACATGCAGACAGATATCTGAATGCCAACTCCCATCATCATCCTGCCCAGCTGAGGTCCGTGGTAAGCTCGTTAATGAATCGGGCACATAAAACATGTGATCAAGACCATATGCAAGAAGAACTTTCACATGTAAGGAGAGCGTTGCAACACAATAGTTATACGGTACGGGACTGGAGCAGGAAGCCGACGAACCCGCATCCTCTTAGGTATGGTGTGACACGACAAAATGCATATCTTCCATATGTAAAAGGCGTAACGGACCGGATCGGCAAACTATTACGCAAGTTTGAAATCAAGACATTTTTCAAACCCATGCCTAAGATTGCTTCAATGCTGAGGTCAGTCAAGGACAAGATACCACTCCAGTGTGTACAAGATTCCTTGTAGTTGCGGCAAGAGCTACATCGGGCAAACCAAGCGGAGTATCCAAACAAGGGTAACGGAGCATATCAAGGCGGTGAAGAATAATGAACGTTACAAGTCAGCCATATGTGAGCATGTCCTCGAGAGCGGGAGTAATCACTGGATTAGATTCGACCAAGTAACCACACTAGCAGCAGAAAAGTACTATATGCCACGCTTGGTTCGAGAATCCATTGAAATCTCCAGACATGGAAACTTCAACAGGGACGATAGTATCAGACTCTCGCCGTCTTGGACTCCTCTTCTTGCTCAACATAGACCGAAGGGCACACACGTCACAGTGGCACCAGCTGACACCGTTAGCTATGTGTGCACGGAGCCCTATATGTCTATGGTGCAGCAAATTGACAACCTACCCGCATCCACGAGGCAGCCCGAACCTACCCGCACCTACAATCTTCGCAGCCGACGCCCGCCAGTTACCGTTTGACGAGCCGGGCTGTCAGACGTAACTCCGGGGCAACGAAGTGGCCCTGACGATACTTCCGTCGTGGGAGGCGAAACATGTCGGCCAAGCACGGCATTGCACACCGGAAAACCGTAAGTTTTCAAAACATCAATACAAAATACTACCTACATAAGGTATTTAAAATCAGATGAAGTATTTTAAAAAAATCATTATAATTAAAAAACTTAAATATGGGAAAATCTAATGTTATATTATATGTATTATTCTGATAATTATATGTTAGTCATAATTGCAGAGTCATTGAAAAATTCTTTTAAATTATAAAATGGGTGGCATAAATAGTCTTTCAGTTTAATCTTAAAATTGGTCAATGTATTACTATTTCTAATTGATATATTTAAATGATTGTATTTTTTTTACTATTTCGTAATATATATTTTTATTAAATAATATGTAGTAACCGTAATCGTAAATCATGTATGATGGAGAGAAACCTAAAAAGCGAAAGAAGTGTGATCGAACTGTATGAAGCTCTTTAATAGTTCGGGTTGTAATGTAAAAATGTAATACTATTTGCCTAAAACACCACATGGGAACTAGGTGCCATTCTCGGCTACATTGAACTGTATGGAAAACGCGGACAAATTTTCATTACCGCTTCGACCATCGCTAATTTAATGCGATAGTACCAAACGATGGTTTGGATGATGAAATGATGGATGGCGGGATAAAACCTACAACCTACGAAGTGAGGAAGGGAACTTACGTTTTAACGGGGAATCCGAACCAAACCCAGCCTCAATGGTCAAAAACGGTCACCCATCTAGAACACAACCGCGCTCAGTGTTCCTTTACCCAGCGTATCCAGCTGCAAGGCGCATCAATGCGATGGTATTCGATCAAAGGAGAGACGGCAATGAAAAATTGTCCGCGTTTTAAATCCAGTTCAAACGTGTTTACTTATCATCCATAGACAGTACAGTGCACTCGGATTTTTCATATTTTATCATTTTCCAGTTCAGAAATCACGAAGAATAACTGGCAAGAAACTTCGCTGATTTTTTTTTCAACGTCTATACTTCTTTCTACTTACTATAATTATTTTGATTCAGAATACCTTTCAAAGATTTACAAAATTTTAGCCAAGGAACAAGAAACCGAAGGCATACAGACACTGAAGCTAGATATGCCAGAAGCAGACTTTGAGGTTGCTAAAGAAAAGGTTTTACAGAGCCTAAACCTCTCTAAAGACGAACGTGATGCTCTCGAGAGACGTACTGTGCTACAGGCAGACTGCATGGAATGGATTGATCAAAGGCGATTACGGATAACCGCATCCAAATTTGGCAAAGTGTGTAAACGAAGTGACATCAAATGGCCACTGGTCAAATCTATTATGTATAGGCCTAATTTAAAACATTTAAAATGGGTGAGATATGGAACAGACAACGAGCCATTAGCCCTTCAACAACTACAAAGTTGTAAAAACCAAGACACCCCAAGTGTAATTGATAAATGTGGTCTCTTTGTTGATCCCCAACTGGGCTATTTAGGCGCAAATCCAGATGGCCTACTGAGTACGGACAAAATTGTTGAAATAAAGTGTCCTTATTCTGCGATTGGAAAATCCATTCATGAAGCAGTTAGAACAAAAAAGTACTTTTTTGGACTATCGAGGAAAACGGACACTTCAAATAAAAATCACGATTGGTTTTAACAAGTTCAGGGCCAACTGCATCTGACACGGAGAAAGGTATGTGTTTTTGCCGTGTGGACAGATGTTGACATGAAAGTAGAAAACATCGTTAGAGAAGACGTTTTTTGGACAACGAAAATGAAACCCAAATAAACATTTTTTTTCTTGGAAATGTACATCTGTACGAGTGAGCGCATTCTGCCAATATGTTGGGGCAATATTTTCTTCCCACGGGTGGTCGGCGCAGCCTTAACGACTTTCCGAGACACAATAGTTTTTCACCACTCACGGCACTCATAGTACTATATGCGTATGATGCAAATGTAATTGCAAACAGATGATTCCATTGATGATTGATGATGAGTACCCTTGAAACTGCGTGACGAGGACATCGAAATCAAACATTTTAAAACAATGTTGATAAAATGGCTACACTCCAAGTCATTTTATGATTTGAAACTTTTTGACATCATTGTATCACTATTAATTTATCTGATTACATATTTGAAATTTAAAATGATGACTTAAAACTTATTTAGTATATAATAGTTAGAAATTGTTTTAACATGCATGATTTGGCAATTTATCAATAATAATAATACTGAATAAAAATTCATTAATTCATTCATTCAATAACCAATCTAAATGTCAATGTCGAATTACATTCGGATTTAAAGACGCATTTAAACACTTTACGCCGGGTTCCCCGGCGTCAAGTGTTTTTTTTTTTTATTTACATTGCCACATACAGTTTCCACTTGCCTGATATGGGTATTCTTGGATGTTAACTTGGCTTCCACCGACAATCCTGCTGGGGTCCCTGGCGGCTTCCTCTTCTCTGCGCCGTATGCGCTCACCCAGGGGGATGCCGACCCTGCGCATGTAGTCGAACGTCGTCGGCAGCTCGACAGCGGGCTCCTCGGCTAGCGCAGCCGCCGCCGCCACCGCGCACACCACCAGGCAGAGCAAGACCTTCATTGAAATCCTTCTGAGTGCTGAATTCTTTTGATACTCATTATATATACTTTCTTGATCTGTTTTTAAAATAACTTTATCACTGATAATTCTAGAATCCATTCGGTGAGGTGTTATTATAAATCGATGCATTTGGATTAGGGGGACTTATCAAGGTGACTCTTATCTCACTTAATGCTCTTGCAACAGGAGACCTTTGTATTTCAGAATGCATATGCATGCATTGCTTTTTTAAAGTCTCTATCTATAGGCCGCGAGCACAATTTAATTTAATGAAACATCATCAAGGGTTCAATATTCTGTATCCACAAGCCGAAAATTCAATCTTAGAGATTCCTATTTCAACTCGATCAGCCCGGAATGACCAGTGAGGTAACCTCGCCAGGTGAACAGGTAAGTGAGTGATTATATCTGACGTTTAGTTGCATTTCATACCATGCTGATTGTCAAACGACGTATTATTGGACAGTGTTAAGGTGGGCCTTCCCGCTCAACTCGCCATACAAATGTGGAAAGTATCTACTTTCGACGCGACGCGCATATTTTTTATCAGATATCCAAAATTATACTCAAAACAGCTTTATTCGATCGAACTAGATGTCTAATGACCATTGGCATTGTAAAATAGTGTTTGATTTCTCAGTTATAACATCCGAAAGTTCGAATTATTCGCGCATTTTACATAATAACTTTGGACGTAGATTACTCAACGATAAAATAAAAATATCTTAAAAAGGTTAGTCATCAGATCTAGCTTGTTTTATGAAGATTTATAATCAAGTTGGTTTTTGTTTAATTTTTGACTACATCGGCCGTGATTTACTTTTAGCTCTCCATACAAACGTCCGTACCACCTTTGCAAAATGTACCAGTGTTGCTGTTATTCTATTTTAATTTGCCCGCTAGATAGCAAACACCGGGCAAATGACGAAGAAGCAATCCCGAAAAACCACAACTTACTTAATTCCCCATCCTGGTATCCCTCACCACGGAAGCAAGTCCCTACAATGGTCGTCTCATTCTCTCTCGCTGAACACGCGCTTTCGTGTTCATACGCTCTATCTCGCTCGATCATATTCACGAGCATGGCGGCGCGCGCCACTGTGGGGCGAAATCGTAAAATCAGGGACATCTGATTGTTTAGTAGAATTGAAGAAAACGAAGTATGCCAAAGTCTTCTTACACCTATTACAAACGTGTTTTATACTTGACGAATTTCTATTTTATCCATTATTTTACGAGTTTCAGTACTTTAATTTTTTTAAATAAGGACTAAATTAGGACTTTATGTGTAAATGCTTAAAAGAACCTGAGCTGTGGCTACTAATTATTCATTATGCCAGCCTTAAAGTTTATTATTAGTTTATTATTCGATGTGATGCATCGATGTGTTTGTTTGTAAATTTTCGAATATAGGGATAATCTTTTTTTTTGTCTCTAAGTTTTTATTTGTGTATATTTATTTATTGCACTTAAAAAGGAAAACGCATTGGTGTGGAAAAAAATACATTTTAACTAACGAAATTTAGCTTAATAGGTACCATGTTTCACAATTAATACACATTATAATTAATCGTATTCAAAAAAAAATCATGCATTAAAAATTAATCATTAACTTAATCTTAAAATAAACAAGTTATAAAAAATATACTTAATGCAATATTATAAAATATTAAAATAATACATTGAGACGGTATCAATGCCCCTCCCCATACTACCGCACTTTAAATGCTCTAAATGTTTTACTAGTTTTTTTTTAAATATGGGTCCTAAAATATATCGTCGAGACCTAGGCATACGACTTTTTTTTATTTACCTTTTAGCTAGAAAAATAGTGCGTAATAAACATTGGAGAAAGTTGCCTTTTTATTAAGTGTCATTAAAAAAATAACTGGAAAATACAGAAATTTACATAAAAAAATACACATAAGGACATAGAATCAAGCTTTCACAAGTGATTACTGATATTCCTTAGAAGCCGAGCAATGTATGGAAGGTCCTGGCATGGTACCTAGTTCCCATGTGGTGTGTTAGGCTAATATCTGACGGTCAGTTCAGTGTTAGCCATCGATGTCCAGTAACATAAAAAAACTATTGTGGTAGGGACCTGTTAGGGCCTGAAAGACGAAGTCGGCCTGCAAAATTGTTCCTTCAACTCTGTGCCTCAAATTCTTTGTCAATACACAAAAAATATTGTTTTCAAATTTTAAAATTTCAAAGATCCGCTGCCTTCACGATAGTCTTAATATGTCGCCAATAAAAAAATATTTCACCACCTAACTTTAATATGTGTGCGGGGAAAAAGTAAAGACTCAAGAAAACAAACATAATATAAAAATAAAAATATAAAAAGAAAAAAGACAAAAAAAAACCGACGAAATGAGCGACAATGTGAGCAAAGATATTCAAACTGGTTATTGAGGTATGAGGGTACATTGGGGTCATTCAGGGTGCTGTAGAAAAGTGAAAGGACGTGAGTATTCCTGCGATGATTGAAACGAAAGGTCATGCCAAAATAAATTTGATATTCAAAAAATATATCACATATTTTCTTTGTTTCGGGTATCGATCATTTCAAAGTATTCACCCTGAGCACGTTTACAATTTTCCATACGGCTAAACCACTTGGAAAATACCTCTGACCTATCTTGTTTAGACACTTTTATATTTTAACACACAGTTTATCTATACTAATAATAAATCTGTAAGGGGTGTTGATGGAGTAAGTTGCTTTGTTTTCTAAGATACTTCGTTTGTAGACTTTATGTATGATACTAAAACTAAATTCACAATTTTTAGAAATCAGTTCTGTATGTATGTATGTATGTTCCTCCATAACTCTTAAACCGATCATCCGAATTCGATGAAACCTACTACACGTATATTTGATTACATGGGACACAGGATAGGCTATATATAATTCAGTTTCGCTTACGCTAAGATGTAGCCTGACTTTGTTTCTCCATTTACTTCTTCTAAGTCACGCAACAATTTTTTTGATACCATGTTCATTAATATAAGGAGCGATGGGGATCAATCAATCGAGCAACGATTATGCATATATTTTTTTAATATTTAAAACAAACTTTAAGAGAAAAATTAAGACTATACGTGATCCTCACGTTATAAGCAAATGCAGCAATAAACAGGCGGTAGATGTTGAATTTCGATATAAGTAAAGAATAGATAATAGAATAGAGAACACATTTTTTTTGTCCCCGCTTTCATCTGACCCCGCTATAACGAAAGCATCAATCAGTTATAACTCCTCTTAGGTTCGAGTTCCGAAGTTTCGAAGAAAATTAATTTCACAAAGAAGTACGACTACATTTTTTCCCGATCTCGCTTTGCTCAATAGATAAGAATGTTCGGAAATATAAATTCGATTCGTATCACTTAATTAACATTTTTATCGTGATAAATTAATTACATCAAGTGAATAATAAGAAAAGAGGACCTAACGTCACATTCCGGCTTCATTCGCTGAGGTGGTTTTCCTAGCTTCCCCAAGCCCACCCTATCGCCTGAACGTCCCCACACACCTCACAGATTTCTTAGACACTCTGTGGGACGACACCAAGAAAATATCCCTTGCATATAATGCAATTATTTGTTATTGATTATTGATTGGTTTGATTATTTTTATATAATTCACATAGATGGCTAATACCACACCCACCGTCATTATAATAACCCAACACGCAGCATTTAGGAATTAGGTGACATGCCGAGGCCCTTGCTTTATGAGCGCGGCTACAATTATAAGCTGGATGGATCCTATGCGATATAGTACCATCTCGAACCATGGACAAGCTCTAATTAAGAGCTAACATACTCCAGTATCTAGGAGTGGTGTTTAACCAGCATCTGACTTGGATGCCACATATTATTCAAGTATCAGCTAGGGTAAGAAAGCTCATACACATTTTAATCAACATTAGAAATATCATTTATCGAAAAACGATGATATCCATCTATTATGCCTTAGCTCAATCAGTTATTGCATATGGTCAGATCGCTTGAGACGGAATGGCAAAATCTAATATGGATCCTTTAATCAAAGCACAAAAAGCTCTTCTCAGAGTAATTGGCAAGAAACCCTTCCGTTACCCGTCTGATTTACTTTTTAGTGAGCTTCAACTGCTTGACGTGCGACAAACATACATAAAAATGATTACTCTAAACCAAATGAATGAAATTGAAGACAGTACAATGGCAATCAATCTTTGCAACAACGACTCTTATGCGACTCGACAAAAAAACTTGCTACCACTTCCTTCCACATCCACGCGATTCGCACAAAGATTTTATACTTTCTTGGCACCTAAAATATACAACCATATTATAAAATCCATCCCATACTTAGGCGAAAAAAAACCTCACACGCGGAAAAAAATTCTCCACTTCTGCCTAATTGATGCAGGGAGACAAGAGTGTGAACAAGCCCTTACATTTATATTACAATAAAAACACATAGTTACACTTACACCTCGACTTACACTATCAAAATACATATTTAATGCTATTTAGTTTACTCTTTATTTTACTCGCTATTATAATCGAATATTTCACTTATATGTTACTTATTTCATACATAATATACAGACTTCTAGCAACCATTTCACCACGGGCCTAACGGTCTATCGGAATGGTATTAATCCACTTAGATATAGTTAAATGTGAATGTTGTATTGTGTATGATTATGGATATAAATAAATAAATAAATAGATAAATTTGAGACAACATGCACTTATCCAAATTAGAAAGACAAAAAAAGTGGTATAATGAACATGGACGAGCCGTGGATTGACATTTCAAATACCTCTGTCATGGAAATGCCTGAACACTAATTAAACACGATTATTGATTTGTGTACCTACCTGCAACCCCAGATTCACTTCATTCATAATGTTATACGTAAACGTAACATAATCGGTTATTGTTTATTTACTTAATCTGTGGTTAATGTAGTGCCTAGGATTAGCGTTAGAGATTATTTCAGTTAAATTTAATGTCGAATATTTATTGGGTTATGCTTTATTATGTTATGATTATATTTTCTTCGCAAATAAAGTAATATAGCAAAAAACATTATGAATAATTATGCTCTAAATATAGATTTAAAACAATTTTCTTTATGCGTCGTAGGTTTTTATCGTTCTTGTAGATTTTTAAAATATTATCTCTCGGTAATTGCATATTTAATCGGTATGGTAAGTCTTTGTCTCCAGCGAAGCGACATTTATATTGAACCGTTGTTATCAAATGTTGATGCAAAAAAATGCTGGGTCTTGAAAATGTGTGAAACAGCGAACTCGAACCTGCGCTTTTGGGATTTAATTGTAATTGAAATTGAAATTGAAATTGAATTGAAATAATTTATTTGTTCACTTATGGGTTAATAGGCGATACCTTTTTGGTCTTCAGATCTCCATAAGATGCCTGTTACGGCGTACAAATACAAATATCGTATTCACATATTAAATACTATAAAAACACAATGAATCAATATTTACACAGGTATATTTCTCGACACTATCCAATAAAAAATAAAATAATAAAATCCAAGCCAGCATCGCATATCTATTAAGTAAAAAATCAATAATAATAATGAAATCCTTATTAAAACAATATTATTATTATTATTTATTATTTAAGCCTTTTTAGCACACATATTACAATTTTATTTATTTATTTATTTATTATTATTATTGTTTTTACCTACAGTTATCTTATATAGCTCTAGTGCCACCCACTGCAGGGCTTAGGCCTCTCGCAACCTTAGAGGTTTTGAGGTTGTGGTCATTTTCCTCCCTGGGTGACCAACCCTACCTGGGAGTAGATACTTGTAGTATCATTTGATATCAGTTACACTGACTGACACATGACTTTAACTATTGCTATAGATTCACATTAAACAATATTGTACAAAAGGTAATCATGGTGAGTCCCGAAAACAATTTACAATATTAATATTAAGCACACAGTTATACATATACACAATACAGAAATCAAATATAAACGCAATACATTCTCTCTGTGTTTTTTTTTGTCCTTTTTTTTTTGTCTTTTTTTTTTAATTTTTTTTTATAACAATAATAGGAATAAATAAAAAAAAACATATAATTCATAATTGTTTTTAAAGAGTTCATCGAGTAATTCAATATTACAATCTGCTACACAATCATACAGTCAATTAGGTAAAAAATCAATAATAATAGTGAAATCCTTATTGAAAATAGTAAGAGTAAAAAAAAAACATTACATTTTTTAAAAAAAATCATCGAGCGTATAAAAATTAGAATCTGCTAACCAATCATAAAGTTTTGATTTAAACCCATTTATCTTTAAATCTTTGTAATCATCTGGAATGTTGTTTTAGATCTTAGTAGCCATATAAAATATACTTTTCCTGAAAAGTACCTTTTGTTCACTATTATGGTAATATTTATTTATCTTATGATTAAATGTTGCTACTTAACCTGGGTCTCACATTAATGCTCAAACGATAATGTCATAAATATAACACATGCATACAAAATATCAATATTGATACTGCCTCAGGTATTTTCTTTCTTGGTATTTCTTTTAATTTTCTTGAGTTTGATAAAATCAATGCAAAATATGTGTGTTTAAATAGATATAAATTATAACTTTTCTTTAGAAACAAGACAACTGAAAAAAAGTTTTGAAAATGTTTTGATTTTACTTACTTCTATCGCAATGGTATTAAGTGTTTATTTTTAATCCAATATTCAAATTTTGCATATTGTTTTCCATCCCTACAGAACACTGAATAGTTAAATTGGTTCAGCGGGCATGTGATTCGAAGTTCATAATTTGCATCCTGCTTGTGATATCTCCAATACTTACCATGGGAGATTTTTTCCATTCAAACATAATACGAGATAGTCCATTTGGTAAACTAGCCGACATTGTCTTTAGGTTTCTGTGCATTTCAATATTGTTTATTCGTGCGACGTTTATTGCCTAATGAACAACGCCATCACCATAATGGATATAAAAGAGTCAGCCTACCGTTCGCCCTGGGCGTTTGAAACATCACATACATAACTCAACCTTGTGATGAATGGCATGGCGGATGCACAACATTTTAAAGTATATACATTTAGAAATACTTTTGCCATAGTGACGAAGTGACATTGTGGGATGTATTCTACCAGGCAATTATAAAAGGTTACCACCTAAAAGTGCTGTCATTTGATTTCAGACGAAGGCATTGGCCGTATGGAATGGATGTTTACATATTTAGCAAGCAGAACTTACTAAAGTTTGTTATTGTGGCAATAAAACTAAATATTTAAATAACATAAATTGCTTGTTTATTAAAGTTCTATTACATGTTCTTCCCAATAAAATCGAGGAAGGAGGTGACACGGGAGAAAGCAGACGGCCGACCGGCCTGGCACCCGGCGCCCGAACCGAAAGACACCACGCCGATCTGGGGACAATCCCAACTGTGTAAATGCATTGCTTTTAGGGGCTCGTATAACTAAGCTTGGTAATATGATGACTCAAGGTGGCCCATCCCGCTCAACTCCCCATACAAACGGGGAAAGAAGATCACGCCCATATTTCTTGTCAGAGTTCCCAAATTTTGCTCAAAATAGCTTTATTTGATCGAACTAGACGTCTGATGACCGTTGGCATTGTAAAATTGTGTTTGGTTTCAAAGTTTGAAGGTCCGAAAGTTTGAATATTTCGCGCGTTTTATACAATAACTTTAGAGGTGCATTACGCAATGATAAAGTAAGAACATCTTAAAAAGATTAGTCATCAGACATAGCTAATTTAATCAAGATTTATAATCCATTTGGTTTTGTTAGATTTTTAACTACAGCAGTCGTGGTTTACTTTTAGCTACAAGTCATTTTGTTATTCAAATTTTCGTAAATCTTACCAAATCATACACTATGCTCATTATCTTTTTTGTGAACATGTTGCATCTTTCTCATCACGGAGCCTGTCTTTTTCTTTGAAACAGAGAAGGTCCCAGAGCGCAGCAGCACGGTTTTGTACCGTGCCCGCGAATGAATTAGTCCCGCCGGGTTGGGCCACCTTAAGGCGACATTGAACCTTAGGAGCAGAAAAGTGCTTATTAAGACAACTAATTATGCAAAACGATCGCTTATCGGATATGGTCGTTCTAGGGTCTTACGTCCCCTTAATCGGGTATATGCGGCAAAAAGTTAAATTAAATGGCTTAGATTAATTGGCACTATATCTCTTAATTATATCACAAATGATAAATTTATTTATAAATCGTTTTTGACGTTTTAACTATTTAGTGTGACTGCTAATAGCCCAAGACCCATAGCCCCGCAGGCTTGCCTCCTCCGCATATTGTTTTAGTACTCTTAAGGTGGCCCAACCCGCTCATCTCCCCATACAAAAGGGGAAAGAAGATCACGCCCATATTTCTTGTCAGAGATCCAAAATTTTGCTCAAAATAGCTTTATTTGATCGAACTAGATGTCTGACGACCATTGGCATTGTAAAATTGTGTTTGGTTTCTAAGTTATAGGGTCCGAAAGTTCGAATTTTTCGCGCGATTAAGCAATGATAAAGTAAGAACATCGTAAAAAGATTAGTCATCAGACATAGCTTATTTAACCAAGATTTATGATCTATTTGGTTTTTGTTAGATTTTTGACTACCGCGGTCGTGGTTTACTTTTAGCTATAAGTCATTTTGAAATTAATTTTTTCGTAAATCTTACCAAATCATACACTATGCACATTGTCTTTTTTGTGGACATGTTGCATCTTCCTCATCACGGAGCCTGTCTTATTCTTTGAAACAGAGAAGGTCCCAGAGCGCAACAGCACGGTTTTGTACCGTGCCCGCGAATGAGTTAGGACCGCCGGGTTGGGCCGCCTTAATGGCGAGAGCGACGTGAAAGACCCAGGGGACTTAAGGTGGTGAGTGTGTCCATGTAGATGGTGCCACAGTAGTTCGTCACTATTTCTGCTATAACTCCTGAAAAATACGAAGTTACTAGCCATACCTACAGTGGCGACCACACTACGCAGTTATGTAATTAATCTCATACTTACAACATTTTGTAAAAAAAGGCTATCATTTGTGAGAAGGCCTTCATTATAAGACAAAGTGTAAAAAGCAGGTAATTGTTAATGGCAACTTTTTGCACACATCCTCAGAATAATCCATGCAATTCCAGATTTTTTTTGTAATTGTTGAATGAGATTAAATACATAAACGAATAAAGTGCTCGCCACTACAGTTATAGTTTGTCACTTCCTATGTTTAAGAAGTTATAGATAAAGTAAGGTTAAGCAATATTTTTTATAAAACGTTCATCGTTTAGTTTGTTTTCGTTTTCGTTTAGTTTTCGAATTTCTTTGTGACATCGCGAAGTTGCAAAAAAAGGTAATATTGCTTCCAATTTAGATACAATTTGATACTAAAATGGTGCGTAAAAGCAAGAAAGTTATAATTTCAACTGAATCACAAAACACATAGTTAGGCGATTAATGTGCCACATTTCAAAATATTGATGTAAGGATAAAAAATTACTGACGTATTGAAAAAAAAAATTAAATGAATCTAGTTGAAATCAAAGGGAATTATAGTACGCTCATAAATCTGAATTACTTATGTTCTAAACATGTGTAAGGTGGTAATCGCGCTCATATTTTATCAGTGCCATTACAGCTTATCCAGATAACAGTTTGTAATCAATATGCTTCACAATATCAGTTCATGACGATTACAAAGGGCTGTTAGCGAAAGCAAGCGTGATGAATACATTTTTGGAAAATCTGATCAAAGATTCGCCTATTTCAATATTGCTAGTAAATGCAAAAGAGACAATAACAATGGTGCCAGCTACCGGTTATTGAACCCGCGCCTCCCGGTAGAGAAGCTAGGCTCTAAGCCGCTAGGCCATGAATGCTGATATTGATTAAATTATTACAGTAAACATATCAAATTTTATCAAAATAATTGGAAATTAATAAATGTATTTATTGAAATTGCTTATTACATCATTAATTAAAAATTATCTTTCGAATTAATACTAGCAACGGAACAGTAATCTTCTTCGTATCAGAATCAGTAAATATTTGATTTTTATTATAATCTACGTAATTTGTTATTTGTAAATTTATCTAAATATTGAAGTTACGCATCGTCATCAAGCTAGAATATTGAAATTTTGAATATTTTGGTTTGGTAAAAGAAACCAACTTTTTTTCGATCATTAGATTAAACAATAAAGAACACAATATACAGTACATTAAAAGTTAAATTTTTAATGATCAATCAACCTTGAAAATCAACGTTGAGCTTTGCAAAAATGGTGTTGTTCACCCGTGTTTTAAAAATCATTTGTTTATATTTTGAGCTCGGATCAATCGATGAACCTGAATTCCTATTTTGCATAATCAGTGTCACTAGATTTGGAAAATTAGCAGTAAATTGTTGGTTTCGACATACACCTGAAACCGGAAAGGAATCTAAACAACCATATAAAATGGAAGTGTTAAAAATATTTGAAAGTTAAAAAAATCAAAGGATTTTAATGCAGTTTTCAGCTATACATAGAGTGATTCAAGAGGAAGGTTTATAGGTTTACCATCACGCTACGACCCTTAGGAGCTGAGCAAAAAGAAAAATAGCCAAGGAGAACGGGTTGGCTTGGCGAATGACGTGTCGGCGCTGACCGTACCATGCCAGGTCATTCCCTTTATGAGGACGGGCTAGTGACCGCTGAGGACTGGAGAAAAATTGGAGAGGCGTATGTATGTATGTATGTATGGCTAAAAATTGGACGCAAACACGCTGACTGACTGACTGACTGACTAATCGGAGATGGTGCACTTCAGCCTGAGTGATTTGGAATAAGGCGTTATTACAAAACTCAAGTAAAAAAAAAAGGATAGTGGCCGTAGCGTTACCTAATCGTGCTAGTTTCATTACACGCTAACAAACCCAACAAAACTGATGCAGTCAAATGTCTTAGCGTAGGGTTAATGCGCTAAATCAGCGCCACCCAACACTGCATAGGGAAAGCATTAGTTCATAGTTCATAGTTCATAGTTCATTTATTTGATAGATTTTTCTACACGTCACAATTTCAGAACAAGCATAGGTAGCATAGGTACATAAAAATAGGTACAGTAATAGTAATGAAATAATGAAATAAATAGATTAAGTTTACGTTTTTAAAAAAAAAAACGTTCAGTCATAGTGGAGTTAGGATTGATGGAGCGGTATGGGATCGTCTTCGAGGAATTCCTCTACACTATAGTAGGCCTTATCAAGAAGATGCACTTTCAGAGGCCTAGTGAATTTTTGTGAAGACTCTGTAATACGGATTGCATTGTCAATCTTATTATAAATCCTTGGACCAGCTACGTGTGGGAATCTCTAAGAGCGGGCCAGCCTATGCTCCACAGGCCGAAGACGGTTCCTGTGCCTCGTGTTGTGGCTATGTCTGTCTCCATTGTGCTTATAGTGGACAAGGTTCTTTCTTACAACTTTGGCAACTTCTAGGATGTAAAGCGATGGGACTGTTAGTATCTTCAGAATTTTGAAGTGCTCCCTGGCATGTGCGTCATATGGAACCCGAGCGAGAGTTCGGACAGCACGCTTCTGCATCACAAATACCCTATCTCTGTCCGCCGCCTGGCCCCACAGCTCGATTCCATAGCTCAGTAGAGATTGAAAGTAGCCATAGTAAGCGCAGAGCATGTTTGCTGGCGTCAGGGTTGTAGAAAGTCTGGATAGAGCGAAACATGCTCTTCCCAGACGCCCACCGAGATGATCTATATGATGCGTCCACTGCAGCCCCGCATCCAACTCGAGTCCCACAAAACGCACATGACTGACTTCCGGGACGCTCATACCACCGCACACAAGTGATAGTGGTGTGGTCCGGGCACCCCGGAGGCCAAAGTGAATGACGTTGGTCTTGTCCACATTTAGTAACAGCCCATTGCATTTAAACCAATCTGCCAATTTATCCATTGCGCCGTGAAGGTTAATTTGTAGTTCTTGGAAGTCCTTGCCCACAACAACAACGCAGCCATCATCCGCATACATAAATATGTCATCCATTATTGACATAAGATCATTTATGAGAACGAGAAAACAGAAATTGCCGACAGCTGAGCCCTGAGGTACCGAACGATCACCCACATAGGCGGCTGAGGAACGACATCGCACGCCCCCCACTGCAGTCACCTGCACGCGGTCCGAAAGAAAGGAGGTAACGAATTTTAGAAAAGGTCCTCTGATTCCATAGTGCTCTAGCTTAGCCAGCAGCAGACTATGGTCGACTGTATCAAATGCACGTGATAGGTCACAAAAGAGCGCCGCAACATGCATGCCTGCTTCCAGGTGCGTAATTACACGTAAGAGGGCAGTTCTCGCAGCATCCGTTGTCGAACGAACTTTCTGGTAAGCTAACTGATACGGTGACATTAGATTATGCGCCTTGACATGATCAGTGAGTCTGCTACATATGCCCCGCTCAAGCACCTTAGAGAACATTGGTACGATAGAAATTGGCCTAAAGTTTTTCATTTCCTCCTTGCTTCCCTTGCCCTTGTATACTGGCGTTAACTTTATTCGTTTCAAAGTTGATTGCGTGGATTCGATAAAAAACACTTCACTGGCTGACGTAATTGTTAGGTCGACGAAAATATTCATTAAGAACTAGCTGCGGTACCCGGCTTCGCTCGGATTAATATCGTTTTGGATTATGACGAGCCGAATTATTCCCTGGATGAAAAGTAACCCGAAGGGCTGGTCCAAAAAGGTGGTCCATGACATTGTATCATCTACCATCTTAAATAAAAACAGGTTGAGCCGAATTGCTGCGAACATCTTTTGGATTTGTCCAGTGGATGATCCTGTGCAGTTTAGAAGTGCGATAAATTCAATCATTTACGATATTTTTAATGTTTTTTTTTAAAGTATGTGCCTCTTTGCACTGGCACTGATACGTTGAAATGGATGTTAAACACGTACAATTTTCATTTCCACTTTAATCATCTTTCCTTCAATGAGATTGTATGCACCAACCAAGGTGGGGTCAAACCTAAGAAAAAATAAGGGGGAAAATAAGAGGACCTAAAGTTTTACGTAGAATTCGCGCAAAGCCCAGCCTCAACATCTTTAAAAGTCTCCCGAACACGCCCAGAGATGTCATACGTAGATGTTATCCACATGCAAACCACGAATCGGGTAATTATACCTCTAGTTGTAAGCATTTCATCCCACTGGTCATGCCTCTGGTAATTTAGCGTGATGCTAAGTAGCCCTAAAGTTGAACTAAAATCAAGCCATAGGTGCGTAGGTACAATCATCATAGAAATCGAATAAATGGTTCTCTAGGCTCACCAAAAACCGACATATGAGTTTTCATTTCCCTAATTCAAGGAATCATGAGTTGTTCATATAAATTGTTTATCCTCATTTCACCCCCAAGAAATGTACATAAAATCGTTCGTGGTTTTTTTTAAGATATTTTAAAGTCATGTGCCGAAAGAACCTTCCTGCACTGGTACTGTTCCATTGAAATGGATGAATGGCCAATGTGCCGCTTCGACCATCTTTACTTCAATGCGAACCAACCCAGGTGGGATTACCCTACCACCTAGTACATAAGGAAGGGAAACTAAAACTGCCACTGGAATACAAACTATAGCCAGTATCAACATCGAAAACGGTCCCACATTCGGAACTTAACAGCTCTCGGAGATTCTATATGTAGATACAATCCGCATATAAATTGGGTTACTGGTTCGCTAGTTATAAGCATTTAAACAAAGCCCTGCTGCTTTCCCACCTGGTAATTTAGCTTGGTGTTATGTTGCCTATACATTATTACATAAATACAAACCACATTTAAATCGGGTAAATGGTTTTCAAGTTGTAAGTATTTAAACCCTTGCAATTTAGCTTCATGCTAAGTAGGTAGTTCTAAAGTTGAGGGAAATATCAGGCCATACGTCGTCGGTAAAATTAGCATCGAAATTGGATAAGTGGTTCTCTTGTCTTGCCAAAAGCGTAAATATGAGTTTTCTTATCCCCAACTTGAAGTATTTTTGCCTTTATACATTTTCATCACTTATTTAACAACCTTCAAGGTTTTTTTTTAGACAAAAGGTAGGTAGCTTATGTCCTTGTCCAGAACATAATCGAATATTTTGCAAAGTTTCAATAAGAACAAACAAACCAACATATTTACTTTCGCATTTCTAATATTGGTATGGATCGACAGCTGTAACCTAAATTTTTGTTAAGTACTATGAACGAAAATAAATTAAAATAGGTATTTTCGCTAACCATTAAAACAAATATGAATTTACTTTTATAAACCTACTTCCAAAGTACAAACGAAACAAAACCATTAAAACCGGAAAAAATAACGTAAGTAACATAACCTATACCTAAACTACAAACTTGTCAAATAAAAAAACAAAAACTGTGACATTCGACCTATTTGTAAATACCTTCTTGCTAGTGCTAACTTACTAAGCAAACAATGCAAGTTATTTCAACGAATTACAACAACAAAACAGTAACAATAAACGTAACTAAGCTCGAACAAATTCCGTATAGGACAAGACTGCTGCGAACTCTGCTGCGATAAAGGGGACCGTGCGATTGCGCGGGAATCGCGGGATGGTACCTTCGGCTCTTGTCGGGAATGTTCGGTCGACTCGGTCGAATGTCAATCCTAACTGCACTATGACTGAACGTTTTTTTTTTAAAAACGTAAACTTAATCTATTTATTTCATTATTTCATTACTATTACTGTACCTATTTTAAATAATTATGCTTGTTCTGAAATTGTGACGTGTAGAAAAATCTATCAAATAAATGAACTATGAACTATGAACTATGAACTAATGCTTTCCCTATGCAGTGTTGGATGGCGCTGATTTAGCGCATTAACCCTACGCTAAGACATTTGACTGCATCAGTTTTGTTGGGTTTGTTAGCGTGTAATGAAACTAGCACGATTAGGTAACGCTACGGCCACTATCCTTTTTTTTTACTTGAGTTTTGTAATAACGCCTTATTCCAAATCACTCAGGCTGAAGTGCACCATCTCCGATTAGTCAGTCAGTCAGTCAGTCAGCGTGTTTGCGTCCCCTTGTGGACATACGCCTCTCCAATTTTTCTCCAGTCCTCAGCGGTCACTAGCCCGTCCTCATAAAGGGAATGACCTGGCATGGTACCTCGATCCTTCGTGAATCCGGTGTGTTGGGCTAATATCGTGACGGTGGGTGTAGTATTAGCCATGAAAGTTCAGTTAGATGAAAAAACTCCTTTGTGTCCTGGCCGTTGAGTGTAAATTTTATCACATACAAAATCTTAAGTAACCGATATGTTAATGATAGGCACGTCTAAAGTCCTTCTATTAATTAATCTCTCTAATCATAAGTCATGAAATCTGTATCGTATATAAAGCGTGGAATAATTACGTATACGTCAGTCGCAAAATGAAGATCCTGGTAGCTCTGGTTGTGTGCGCGTGCGCCGCCGTCTCCGCTGAGGAGATGGCATCTCCCCTGGAGACCACCGCCTTCGACTACTTCCGCAGGTTCGGCATCCCCGAGGCCGAGCGCATCAGGAAGACCGAGGAGCTGCAGGCTCAGGACCCCAGCAGGATAGTCGGAGGGTGGGCGGCTGCCGAGAATGCCAGGCCTTTTCAGGTAATTACATGCTTATTTCTGGGAGGCAGAAGGTCGTAAACGAAACATTAGAATTACAATGTATTTCCACATATGTCCCATTTCTCCGTCTCCTATCATTCCGCCCGTGACCATTTCTTTGAAGCCGTGTGACTCGGTCACAACTAAAGGACAATTCCCATTCTTGTATGGGCGCAAAAATCGGTGTCAACTTGAATGTTCCTCTATGAAAGAAGCGTAGTTCGTTTGCACGTATATAGTAATACTAGCTGAGGTACCCGGCTCCGCTCGGGTCAATGTCGTTTTGGACTGATGTCAGGCTGTAACCCAAAGGGCTGGCCCAAAAAGCTAGTCGAACTACTTTACTAACAGAAGATTGAACAATGTATCTACCAAAAAAAACTGGATCGAAATCCGTTGAGCCGATGTGGCATGATTGAATAAGATAACATCCAAATACTGCCATTTATAAATTCAGTGGCAGGAATTTACTTGAATATATTGCAAAACATTGGGGCCAATTGATTAATTGTTTTTTAAAAGCATTTGTCGCCGCGCTGGGACGATCCTGCACTGGCACTACTACACATTGCCATGGACGGAAAACACGGACATTTTTTACTGCCGCTTCGACCATCTATCATTCAGTGCGATGGTACGTAACAACTCGGGTGGGATTAACCTTACAACCTAGTTAGTAAGAAAGTGGAGCAATTTTTTTACGTGGAATCCGTACCACAACCAGCCTTAACATCGAAAACGGCCACCCATCCAAACCCCGACCGCGCCAATAGGTCCTGGACGTAGATGCAATCCACATATTAATCGATTGAGTGAGCCTTTAATCGCACCAGTCACCCCTCTCGTGATTTAGAGTGATGTACTCTGCCAATTTCCACATGCAGGAGCAGTCCACTTATTGTTTTGTTATAAATATGTAACCCTCCCTTCTCACTCCTCTGGTAAGATAGCGTGATGTTAAGTAACCCATACGGCTAGACTGAGATACATCCTCATCTAAATCGGGTAATTGGTTCTCATGTTATAAGAATTTCATACTACTGGTCACCTCTCTGGTAATTTAGCGTGATGGTTAGTAGACCTAAAATTGCGGAAATAATCGAGCTATACGTAGGTACAATTATGAAGCATCAATAATGGATGAACTATACAAATTGTCATCCCCTATATCACCCCCTTCATAGTGACATATAAATTGCATCGTTGTAATCAGATTTGTTCAACATTGTGTGAAGAAGCACCTTGCCGGCCAAACAGTGCTCGACGAATCATCATAACGCTGTCAGTCCGTCCCCTTTCTACAATTGCTCAACGCAGAACAGGCAGGCAATGCACCCATTCCCAGCCGACACTTAAAAATAAAAAACCATCCGATCCTTTTGATCCTTTATTTATAGGGTCGTTAAACTATGGAATCGACTCCATGCCGATATATTTCCCCCAAAGACCCCCGGGGTCGTTGAAACATGGGGTGAAACAGCACCTGGCCGGCCGGCATGGATTTCGTATCCCCCGTGAAAGTTCGAAATGCCGCGCTTGGCTTAGTACCTACTAATCTACCAAACAAAAAATAAGAAACCATTCAACTAAAACCGTAATATCTTAACAATACGCGTTTAAACAATCAACCTAAAAAGCCCAAACAAATGCGTGTAGCTAGGAACGGCTGTCGCTAAGTTAGCATACCGCGCGGGTTTGTAGAAATAATACAAAGAATTTACGTAAAAAATCTCATACTAATCCGTGTACCACACGACCACGGAGCGCCACTGCACGTCTTGACTGAGGCGGCGCGGGAACCGCGGCCGGCGAGACGTTCGTCGCCAGCGTCGCCGATCGCTCCCCGATTCCCCGAATCACGGGGGTATTGCGGGGAAAAGTGTGGGGAATGCAAGCGTTGGGAAATTTGCGGGGAATTGGCCAATCCGTGGGGAATTTAGTTTTTTGGCCTTTTTATTTACCTTTTTTTCTTTGCTCATTCGAAAAATATATCGAACATTAAAGCAATCGGGGCAACTTTGGATTTCATCTTCTCCCGAAAGTTGTTCGGACGGCCGTCGACTACACGACCTTTTTTTTGGTTATTCGAAATTTTCGATGAAAATTTGGTTCCTATTCCGGATTTTTACGGAATTCCGGGAATCCTAAAAACGTTTTCGGGGAATTGGAGAAGTGGTTATCGGCAACGCTGGTCACCGTTTCGCGCGCTCGCGCTTCGGCTCGATTCGGCAATACTCGGTCCTCGTCGGGTGGCCACCGCCGTCACGGCCCTCGCCGCGCTATGATTTCGTTTTCGCTCCGCGCCCTCTGACTATTTTTCTTTTTGTTCGGCTCCTAAGGGTCGTTACGTGATGTTCAATAGCTTAAAGCCTTCCTTAAGAATTAGGCTATCGAATGTAAAAATATGTTTTCAAACCTGACTGGTAGTTCCAGAGATTAGGGCGTTCAAACAAAAAAACAAACAAACAAACTCTTCAGCTTTATTATATTAGTATAGATTATAATTGATATATTTCAATTTTCCTGAAGACGGGAAACCATAGATATCAACCGGATCAGAAAATCATATCTGGTCTAATGTATTTTGCCTGCTACGTATGGTTGACATTTTGAAAAAGTTATCTTATTATTTTTGTTTACTTAACCCTGCTTTACTGAGAAATATGTGTGAAAATAAATTCCGTTCAAGTAATGTAAATTAAGAATATTTTTCCTCAAATAGTATATTAACCATGTCAACAAAACAAATCAAAACAGCATAATGCGAGCGACATCTGTTGGAGACTTGCGTAATCGCGGTTCGTTTGGCGCAATTGAAAGTCAAATCACCAATTCATCAGCAAACCTTTTTATGCAATCTTCTTGCAATGAAACAATCACACCATAAATCTCCAAATTAATTAGGAATTCCAACAATCTATCATTTTTCAGGAACAGTTTCAAACACTTTTCAAATGGTCCTTGTCCTTTACGGACCACTCTAATATGGGGGTGAACGAACAAGCTGGTCACAGAACATACACATCATCTTTAGATTGTAATCATTGAAAAAAATATCTTGAACCTATTCTAGCATGTTGGCTGACATTAGCCTTGGAATAGTTCGGAATGTGGAGTGACGATCGAGCTGCATGGTGACTGAACCGTTTGGTGATCTAGTTGCACGGCGTCCGGCTGCGTGGCGTCTAAGAATAAATGGGCGTATCACCTCATCTGCCGAGTCTTACACTGATTTTGAATCTGAGTTCATTTTGTCACTAACGCGAGCTGTTCCATGATTCCGAATTAATGTAAAACGGAAGGTCTCCATTCGTCATATTGGATAAAAAAATGTCGGACACTGAGAAAAGGGTATTTTGGTTAACTGTTATCATCGATATAAACGTCGATGACTGTTATCTAATTCCAACAACTCTAGCAGCCTCCATTATACAATGAAGTGTTTTCAGGACAACCATTCGGTTGCGATAGCAAACATGATCTAGCAAAAGCGTGTATGGTATATTTATCTAGAATAAAGGCCTTTCCCAATGGGACTAATTTATTCGCGGGCACGGCATACAATACAAAAGAACCTTCCCTGCTTCAAATAAAAAGACAGATTTCGTGATGAGGAGGATGCAGCATGTCCACAAAGCAGAAAATGCGCATAGTTTGATTTGTTTAGATTTACAAAAAAATACATTACAAAACTATTTATAGCTAAAAGTAAATCACAAACGCAGTAGTCAAAAATCAAACATAAACTAAATATATTATATATCTTTATGGAACAAGCTAGGTTTAATGACTGAATTTTTTTAGAAATATTTAATCTATCCTAGAGAAATCCACGTCAAAACTTATTGTATAAAGTGCGCAAAAAATTCGAACTTTCGGACCTCATAACTTAGAAACCAAACAAAATTTTAAAATGCCAATGGTCATCAAGCATCTGGTTTGATTAAATAAATCTGTTTTGAGCATAACTTTAGTTCTCCGACAAGATATATGTGCAGGACTCCAGCTACATAAAATCATGGAGGTTCTTCACCTCCATGGGCGCAGCATATGTCATTGAAAATTCTATGCATAAATCAATGACGCTGGTTTTAAGCCTGGTCGTTGAATAAAAACATATTTTTTCAGTTGGGTCTCATCATCGACCTGATCGGCATCAGCGGGCAGGCCATATGCGGGGCCACTATGATCAGCGCCCAGCGCGCCACCACCGCGGCTCACTGCTGGAACGACGGCAACAACCAGGCTTGGCAGATGACCGTCGTCGCCGGATCGCGCACCCTCTTCTCCGGTGGCCACAGGTTCCAGACCTCCGCCGTCATCCCGCACGAGCTATGGAACCCTCTGCTCATTAACAACGACATAGCTGTTATCATCTTCCCTGCCGTTACTTTGTCCGGTGAGTGTGGCTAAGCATTTTTGAAAAAATCCCCAAAACATTATGAAAAATCTCAAAATGTTATTTGATTAACAGGATAAAATCGAGTGCTAGTTTGAGTCATGCACCGAGAGAACCATACGCCGTACATCGCGGGATTTGTTTCCAGTGATATATCTACAAATTGCAAATTTTGGGATGTTTCCTTTACTTATGCTGCAACACCTTTCTTCTCGCGAAATTTCATGATTCTAGATCAAAGTACTTACTGGTATTTATTTATTTGCGAATGTGAGAACTTCTACTTTTCTGTAAAAACTGTTCTGAAAGAATAAAAATGTAACGAATAATTTGATTCCTTACTAGAGTTTAACTCATCATACCTACCCTTTCCCAGTATGAGTAGCATTTTGCTTTAGTGAGCTCGTTGTAATATATTGTTATTTCTAATCGACGTTCTTACTAGACACATGAGTTTCAACCTCAGTTTCCAGAATCAATTTATGATTTCATGATTGGACACGATTGTTTGCAGCTGCCATCCAGCCAGCGATATTGCCGTACGGAGATCTCCTCCAGGAAACCTTCGCCAACTCAGTAGCCACCGCTTCTGGTTTTGGGATCACCACTGATGGTAAATTTTTGCTATAAATGGCGATAATTATTACATGATATATAAAGGGTAATTACAATCTTACGGAACCAACTAGGCAGCATACCGGCACCTTCACGTCATTGCAAACTTTTCTTTTCACGTTTCAACTTCCTTAGGACAAAAAATGTTATGTTGAACAAATATTTTTTTCTAATTTTAATAATTTTATGAACCTAGAGAAATAACTATTTTCATACATGCTCTCTGGTTGTGGGTGCTACGTACCTGAGTTACAAGAAGCACTTCGGTGGGCTTATTACATTCTTCTAGAGGCCGCCCGGTTTCACTTGATTCCGCTCTTTAAGGTCGGCCCGTAAGCACCTGAAAATTTCGCCTCCCATACGAACGTAGTTTACTAATGATTTTAAAACCACTGTTCCAACTTACTTGATATTTGGTATCTAATATTAGGCTACAAATATCTGTGTCTGCATGCCTTTGTTTTTTCGATAAATGTATTCTGGGTCAAACCACAGAGAAAACAAAATTCGTATGAAGATTTTCTTTTTGCATTCATTTCATTCGGTTTGAATTTTTAAAACAAACAAAAGCATGCAGACACAGATATTTGTTACCTGATATTAGATATTAAATATCAATTTAATTGGAATAGCGGTTTCCAAATGATTAGTAAACTACGTTTGTGTGGGGAGCATAGCTTACGGGCCGTTCTTAAGCTGTTCCGTCTTTCTTTCGACAAACCTTTCCAATTCCAAGCCATTTCAACTTACCCTTCTAAACTCTCGTCATAATAGTTCATTTAGTTGACGATTCTTTTAAACCGTATTTTTAATCTGACGCATTTCTGCGGCAGTTATTCTACGTTCGTAGATTTTCTTTCATAACCAAGTCCTACACATTGTCATGATTCGATACCGAAGTTTAGGCATGATCGCTCGTTTTTAGGGTTCCGTACCCAAAGGGTGAAAACGGAACCCTATTACTAAGCCTCCGCTGTCCGTCCGTCCGTCCGTCCGTCCGTCCGTCCGTCCGTCCGTCCGTCCGTCTGTCCGTCTGTCACAGGGCTGTATCTCAGTAATCGTAACAGGTAGACAGCTGAAATTTTCACAGAGTGTGTATTTATTTTCCCGCTATAACAACAAATAGGTAAGATTAAAAAATAATTAAAATTTAAGGGGGCTCCAATACAATAAACGTGTTTTTTTTGTTTTTTTTCTACGATGGTACGGAACCCTTCGTGTGCGAGTCCGACTCGCACTTGGCCGTTTTTTACAACATATTTCATGTCATAAATGAATATCCAGTTAAGACGACAAAATCGAAGAAATTGTGTAGGATACGATCTGGGTGTAGCGGGGATCTAATGAATTTCGTTCTTCAACAGGCCAGACGAGCATCCCCACCACGCAGGTCGTCAGCGAAGTGCACCTGATCGTCATCTCCAACACGGTCTGCCGCCTCTCCTTCCCGGTGATCGTGCGCGACACCAACATCTGCACGAGCGGCGAAGGCGGCGTCGGCACCTGCAGCGGCGACTCTGGCGGCCCGCTCACCGTGCGACGCAACGGAGAGGACATTCTGGTTAGTTTCGTTCTTCAACAGGCCAGACAAGCATCCCCACCACGCAGGCCGTCAGCGAAGTGCACCTGATCGTCATCTCGAACACATTCTGCCGCCTCTCCTTCCCGGCGACTGTGCGCGACACCAATATCTGCACGAGCGGCGAGGGCGGCGTCGGCACCTGCAGCGGCGATTCCGGCAGCCCGCTCACCGTGCGCGGCAACGGAGAGGACATTCTGGTTAGTTTCGTTCTTCAACAGGCCAGACAAGCATCCCCACCACGCAGGCCCCCAGCGAAGTGCACCTGATCGTCATCTCGAACACGGTCTGCCGCCTCTCCTTCCCGGTGATATGCGCGACACCAACATCTGCACGAGCGGCGAGGGCGGCGTCGGCACCTGCAGCGGCGACTCCGGCGGCCCGCTCACCGTGCGACGCAACGGAGAGGATATCCTGGTTCGTTTTTTTATGTAACTGGACGTGGATGGCTGACTGTCTGACTGACCGTCAGATATTTCACAGGGTCAGGGTCCATTTTCAAATATGCTGCAAAATTACAGGTTATATTAATATTATTATAAATAAACGGTATTCCCTCTTCTCCGTGAATGAGTACCTAACATGATATGTTCCCATTCACGGAAAATCGGGTTGTAACAGCATTGTACCAGTCCCTCTATTATTGTATTGTCACACGTGTACAGACGTTGCACGGAACTAAACACTCTGTTTCGAATAATGGCACAAAAATCCGATACCCGACTCTTGGCAAACATGCTTGACGCGCTACAGTATCGCGGCAAACGCATAATTTGCCGAAATACATTATTATGTTGAATTATTTATTAATTTTCTTTATTAATGATCTTTATTAATTAGTCTTACACACCACATTACAACTAGATGCCATATCAGGACCTTCCTTACATTGCTCGGCTACTACTAGATGGAAAACACGGAAATTTTCCGCTTCGACCGTCGTTCATTCAATGGGATGGTACAAACTCTGGCGGGATTAACCCTAACACCTAGTAAGTAAGTAATGGGACCTACAGTTTTACGTGGAATCCGAACCACGGCCAGTCTCAACGGTTGAAAATGGTCACCCATTCAGAACACAGCCGCGCTCAGAGGCGCTTCACCAAGCTTATCGAATCGCAAGGCGTCGCGCCACTGGGCTTCCGATGCTGACGTAGCGTAGTAGCGATTGGTACTCGCCTAGAAAAACTAGAGAAATCGTGTAGATTTTCCCAAAAAACGCATGTTTCATCGCTCTTCTGTTGTCTTGAGTTGACTTCTCACACCCACACTGTGTTCGTCCTGTAAGCACAGCGCGCTGATGCTAGGTATGTGTTCGATACAGTATCAGATACATTACACTATACACCTCTAACTGAGTACGATGCTCACTGCTCAAAACACCTGCACACTTTCTTAGTGATAGGTGACATGAAATATTGTAACTGAAAAAAAATTTTTTTCTGCGCCCCACAGGTCGGGATCACATCGTTCGGCTCAGCGCAAGGCTGCCAGTCCGGTCGGCCAGCGGCATACGCCAGAGTCACAGAATACATGGACTGGATTACGCGACTGCTGTAACCATCCACTTTCAACACTTTTACCATAGGACTAACTTTTAATTTTTTTTATTGAAAGGCACACCTTTTTATAATAATAATATGATAATAATATTAAAAAGCACAATTTCCACAAATTTATAAATATATGTTTTATATTTTATTTTAAAATGACAAAGAGGAGTTTCTACCTTTACTAATATGAATAAAAAAGCAGGCCTTTTCCTGGAATTCTGTAATCAGGAATCCTGAGTCTAGAAAATCGCTTTTGTGGCAGTTTTCAAAGCGATTTTATTCGCCGGAACATCTTGATTAATTAAAAATATAATGCTCCGAAATCTTTTCGTCAGGAAAATCGCTTTGAAAACCGCTACTAAAGCGGTTTTCGAGACTCAGGATTCCTGATTGCTGATTACGTAATTCCAGGAATAGGCCTGCAGAGTTCAAAATATTTCGCATAGCATTTTATGAGAATAATATTTAATTTGAGCCAAAAATTAAACAAAAATGTATGATTTGTGACGCGACCATGCAGCTGTTTGGCGATTTTTTCAACCCTCATCACTTTAGTCTGGATTTAATCTCAACATTTATGGATAGAATTACTTTCTGAAGCAGAATGTTTTGGCATCCAGAATTTGCAATGTGAAAATTACAATTCTTTGTCAAATAAAATATTCAAGAGTACTTACTGTAGCCCTGAAAAACTTTGATTATTATTTATTGTTCGTTTGAAGTTTATTTCTCGTATTTTACCATTATTCAGTTTAACATTCACAGCGAAGAATTGGTAAGAAACTTCAGAGGATTTTTCTAACGTATAATTAAGCCCGTTTTCACGGTTTCACCTTCTAAAACTGCAATGAAACCGAACGTTACTTGGTACAATTAAATGAATAAATAAATTATTTTAATTCCTTGTTACATTAATAGTAAGTATTTATCTTTTATGATAAGAGAAAAAATCAGGTACATACACTAAATTAATATGGATTCACGAAAATCAACAGTTCATGACAAATATCAGTTAATTTGCAAAGCCAGGTGCACGCCACCAAACATGTTGGCACCCACAAACAGCACCAGTTCACGAGCATCACGCCGGGTACAGCCATCGCCTCTCTCAACCATATTATTGGGAAGAGGTGACGCGAAGCTAGCGTCACCGCAAGCAAGGACCTTGAAAAGATGCACTACTCCAATGGCAACGAAATTCAGTGAGCATGCTAGGTAATCTGTGAATTTCCCTCCTCAAATCCTCACAATAGTGGGATGTATAATCGGAAATGTCTTAGATACTCATACTATGAATTAATTAAAAAAAAAAAATACATCATTCTACATTTGATTATTTTAACTCAATGATTTCAAGAAATGAGACTGCTATGTACATTATTACGTACTATGTTTTTGATTGGATTATTTGTAAACAATAATCAAGTTAGCAGAATACTTTCCTTGTACGTAAAAATAATATTTTTAATATTGAAAGTTGTCGTAAAAATACACGCGCACTTAGTTGATTATTTAAAATTATAAAATTTACTTCAACACCTATTTAATCTACTTCTACTATAACATAGGCCAGTTAAAATTGATAATTTGGAAATTCAAAATACGCAGTACATACTAGTACTTCCTTAGCTTACTAAGCAGTTTTAATTTTATTTTAAAGGGTTATATTATAAAATGAAATTTCTACGTAAAATAGTTTAGAACATCCTTAAAAATAAGTGAGAATCAAATTATTGCTGATAAGTGGTTTGTGTTCGGAGAAGGATTTCGAAAATCTGCTGGAAATTCATGACGAGCGAAGGAACTAGCTAGATTAGTTACATTAGTTAGTTAGATTATAAGACATTATTGTCAGGCGCAATCTACCGCGGTAACAAGAGTTTTATTTATTTAATTTATTTGATTTCCATTTCACCTAAAAACGAAACAAAAATATAGAAATAATGATAAAATAACACGAAAGTACATATATTGTCTAACAATAATCTGCATACAGAACCATAAATTGCCTAATTTATCAGATTAGCTTCGATCACCGATTTTGAGTAATTACTTGATAACATACGAAAACAAATTTCTTCTAAAACGCAACTGCTATAAAAAACGCACCGGCAGTGTACCCGGTTCAGTTCTCGAAATGAAGTTCCTGGTAGCTCTAGTGGTGAGCGCGTGCGCCGCAGTCTCCGCCGGGGAGCTGGTGTCTCCTCTGGAGACCACCGCCTTCGACTACTTCCGCAGGTTCGGCATCCCCGAGGCCGAACGCATCAGGAAGGCGGAGGAGCTGCAGGCTCAGAACCCATCCAGAATCGTCGGAGGTTGGGCGGCTGCTCAGAACGCAAGGCCCTACCACGTATGAATCCTTTTAAACGTTTTCTGCTGGATGTTCAGGTTTTCCATCTTTGTGGTTCAATGTAATTCGCTCAAGGCAAGATCTTGGCAAGATCTTGACATACAAACTATACAAAGTTACGTCACAAACTGATAGACCTACGTATTCGATTAACTCAGTAAAGAAAAACCGCAAAGAAATTTTACTGATTTGAATTTTTTTCCATCCACAATAACGAAATACACACTTAGATCTAAATGCTACTACCGACCAATTCTTTGGTAGAATAGTTGAAGACACCTACGGCAACGACTTCCTTCAATAATGGTCTGATGGCCACACAGCATAGTAATATAAGCCATACATAATGCGCCTCCACTGTATTGTTGATGTTCAAACCTTTTAGTTGGGGCTCATCATCGACATGATTGGCATCGACGGCATGGCCGTCTGCGGGGCGACCCTCATCACCCCCGAGCGGGCAACCACCGCCGCCCACTGCTGGAACGACGGCGTCAACCAGGCTTGGCGGTACACCGTCGTCGCTGGATCGTTAGCTCTCTTCACCGGTGGACACAGGCAGCAGACTTCGGCGGTCGTCCCCCACGAGTCTTTCTCTACGTTACTAGCCACCAACGATATTGCTATGATTTTCTTCCCTGCTGTTCCTCTGTCTGGTAAGTAGGGTTAGTTAGTTATACGACTTAGGGATGATTTTTCAATAGTCAGACAAACAGCCAGATGGCTCGCCTCTGCTTAAATAAATCCGTCAAGAAGAAGAAAAAGTCAATATGTTTATTAGTAAAATTATAGTCAGATAATTGTGATAGAAGACAAAATTCTCCGGCAATGACTATCCGTCTTTTGACATACGTGAATGTGTACTATCAGTCCGATAGTACTATTTGAGGATTGAAAAATCGGCCCTTAGTTAAATTTGCGAAATCTTTATTTTATTTTAAAATATATTGTATCTATAGAAGAATTTCCTTACTTTATTTGCAGACTCCATCCGACCAGCTACGCTGCCATACGGTGACATTCTCAATGAAAACTTGGTGAACTCCATTGTTACCGCTTCTGGATTTGGAATCACAAGTGACAGTAAGACGAATGACTACTAAAACTGATTTTGTGTTACTCATTATGAACTGCTCAATAGAGAACTGTCCAAAAAGCGCAGCATTTATAAAATTGGTTACTGAGAAGTCACCGCCAAGTTTTTTTAATGTAAGTGGACATAGATAGCTAATACCATACCGAACGTCATGATATTATCCTAACATACCACATGGGATCTAGTTTCCATGCCAGGACCTTTCGTATATTGCTCGGTTACATTAACTGAATGGAAAATACGGAAAATATTCATTGCCGCTTCGACCATCGTTAATTCATGCTATAGTACTAACCCGGGCGGGATTAACCTTAACATCTAGTAAGGAAGGGAGTTTACGTTCAATCCGATCCACGGCTAGCCTTAACGGTTGATAACGGTCATCCCTCTAGCACCCAACCACACTCATGTGGCTTCACCGGGCTTATTGAACCACAAGCGGTCGCGCCACTTGGCTACCGAGACTGGCATAGAAATTGGTTGCAATTTGACCAAACTGATTGTATCTTGCTCCAGGTCACACCGGCATCTCCCCCGACCAGGTCCTCAGCGAGGTCCACCTGCTGGTGATCAGCAACACCGTGTGCCGACTCTCCTACCCCCTGAACGTGCGCGACAGCACCATCTGCACGAGCGGCGCCGGCGGCCAGGGCACCTGCCGCGGTGACTCCGGCGGCCCTCTCACCATCCGCCGTAACAACGAGAACATTCTCGTCAGTACATGTCGTTATCTTGCTAGTTGATTGACCGAGCAATACTAGCTGAATCGATAAGCATTCTCGATGTAAAAAGAAGCGGAACCCCTTTGTTGAAAGCCAACGAGAGGAGACAACAGAAGGGCCGATTGGCAAATACATACACTTAGCGATTAATGTAGTTGAAGTGAGGGCTCATTTTCAGTTGGTTGTAAACGTTACCAGAACATGGAATCCAAAGGTCGCAGGTTTGTATCCTGCTTCCGACAAATGTCCAGACCAACATTTTTCTGATTAGTTTAAAAATCTGATTACAATGTTTCATTTGATAACTTCAAATGAATGAGATAAGGGTCATGTCGTATCAATTACAAATAATACATATATGTATGTAATATATGTTATATATGCAGTTCGTAAACGTATGTAAACTTCAATATTTGTCAACTCAAGTACTACCGCGAGTTAGAGGGAGATGAAACACATCTGCCCGATGAGACCACTTCCGAAATCATTATCAATAGGTACATTGGTGTCGCGCTCATGGAATGTGAAATGTTTTTTTTGTGAATTCTACCTAGTTTTCCTTATAGAAAGGTTGACCTGTGCATTCATAGATAGTTTAGTGAACGGGAGTAAGAAACCAGGGCAAAAACCCTTTTGTGAATGTAAATTAGGGGTGACCCTCTGATTCTTTGTCGATCAAATTTCTTAACTTTTCCTCAATATTTCAAAGTAAAGATTAAAACATAACTTCAGAACATAATTTTGAAGCTACACAGCGATTTAGAAAAAAAAATTAGTAAAAAAAAATTTCAGTTCATTCTGAATGAAACGATTTTGGTCTCATCCGTCAGTTGACTCTGTATGTCTTTACATTCTAAGCCTTACGGCTGTGCTTTTGCACGACTTGGCAGCGGCACGGTAGTGTATTAACAGCATTGTAGGATTGACACGCCATGAAAAGTGTCGCCATCTGTGGACCAAAGTCGGTCCGCGGGAAAATGCTTTTAGCGCTTGGGTATTTGCAGTATCGCTATGTCGTGATAGTAATAGTACTTATGCATACAAAATATTGTTTTTGTGGAATAGGTTTAGTATCTATATTTTAGAAAATATATAATTAAGAAAGTTTTCGATGTGTGTTGAACAGGTCGGAGTCACGTCTTTTGGGTCATCGGAAGGCTGCGAGGTGGGTCGCCCGGCAGCCTACTCCAGGGTCACCTCCTACATCGATTGGATAAATAGACTGCTATAATTCTACTAGGCGTAATTACTTACATTTATAACCTTTATACAATCTATAAATGTTAAGTTGACTTGTGTCTCTTAAATTTCTTATCATTTGAAATTATGTATCCTTTTATTTTCCATTAGTTTGAGATTCGTCAATTTTGAAAGATGCAAAATAAGCGACACAAAACTTCGCCGGGAGTTTGAATAATACAATCATACTTGCACTAAATTAATACGGAGCTGACAACCGTAAACGCTGCAGATGCCAATGGCATTTGCAAGGAAAACGTATGTGGGTCAAGCTCCAGTTTGTGGTGGTTCGGGTGATACGTGTATCAAAACAACAATATTCACTATAAACACCAACAAAAACATGTCATTATTCAACACGAATTCGATAAAACTTGAACTCCAACAAAAAAAAATGTTTAGTCACAAACCGAGAAGTGGTCTCTTGAAACAAACTGTCTGAGAAATTGATCTGGGCCGTAACTGTGAAAATTTAAAAGGAAAACAATAATTTTAAATATATGAATAAAAATGGAACCTGAGAAAAATGTCTGAAATGCAAGGATTAGTCGTTGGAACCGTAAATAGGACGCATACGGGTTGCCTAAGTGAAAAACATTCACAAGCTGGCGGAATCGCCCGACAAGCACAAACAAGCGCCCAGTAGGCCATGCACTTTATAGTTAGGGAGCTGGCTACCATTTTGGTTTATGATTAGTTAATCGAATGTGGTGAGAATCAGCCTGAAGCAAGGACACATTAATTGAAAGAAAGCTGTAAAAAGAACTACTCTGTGAATATAGTGCAAGTTCAGATGAATACGAAACGGTTTGGTCCAGTCTATAAAGGTCGTATGCGTTTTGGAGTAAAAGCACTCCAAAAATGTAAAAAATGCTACTAAATCGCTGTTCAGAATACATCTGAAAACTAAGGAAATTTAAGACAGGACATGCAATATCACGGTACGTAGTTGTTAATATGAAAAAAAATCTCTACTAAATATACTGTTCCTGAACATTAGTTGCGTACATTCAATTTATTAGGTCTCACCGAATACAATAAAAAGTTGGCAGACATTTTAGTCACTGATTTTGACTTTGTTTATTTACGCAAAATTGCCATAACAACGTGAGTGTTCAGTAGACTGAAAAAACATCTCAAGGAAGCATGTGCAGTGCAAAAATATTGTTGTTTAGGCATTAATAAAGTATCCACATCCCAAATATATGGTGACAGGATCGATAAGCTAATCTGTTCAAAAAACACGCAAAAAGGATTTTGATGGGGTGAATCAACACAAAATATTTCTGAACTTGATTACTTACTTGCATAACGAGCTGGTGGTTCAAATGTCTTTTTTTATTTAACTGGACATAGATAGCCATGTAATACCAAACCTAATACACCATATAGGAACTAGGTGCCATGCCAGAACCATCTTTATATTGATTGGCTACATTGAACTGGATAGAAAACACGGAAATTTTCATTATCGCTTCGACCATCGTTCATTCAATGCTATGGTAACAACGGTTCTTAACGGCTGAAAACGGTCACCCATCAGTTGCTTCACCCAGCTTATCGAAACTCGAGCTGTCGCGCCACTAGGCTACCGGGGTTGAAATATGACAAATATCGGAACAGAACTTTTCCATTTATGGTGGTAGCCCGCTAGCGGAGCCGCGAGTACTGGCACGGCAGCGGTCTTGGCGAGTGACATCCTATCGTATGACATAACAGCATAGAGTGCTCGACGCGGCGCCTCCAAACGACCATTGCCCTCAGAACTCCCATCTTCAGGTCGCCCTCAAAACTCCCATGAACCACCTTCAGGTCGCCCTCAGAGTAGGCCGGTCAGCGCATACCCTTTAGGCGTCTCTGGAGCCGCGGATCGCAGACGCCCCGAAAGACATTTTTCCATCACAAGACTTTCAAGTTCAAAAACCTACATCAAATAATCATAACGTATATTGACGTAATCACAAGATTTTTACTTTGATAAATTACCACGGATAAGAGGGATTATTATCATAATCAGTTTTAAAAACAAATCATACCCAATGTATTACTATGCGAAGTACGAGAGTTTTCCATATCTAAGGTTTCGCTGACGCTTCCTCTTTTATGTATGATGCATATTGTCGATATCTCAATTATTCCAGTCAAATTCCCTTTGCGTACGATCAATAGCCGACCTTATTGCTGTAAACGTCGATTTTGATACCTATTGGACAGTCCGGTCTGTCCGGATTTAACTTGATCATTTTATGCATTTAATAGATTTATATTCTTTTACCATACCACGTGCAGACCAAAAACTTTTTTAGATTATTTTTAAAGTCTGATTACAATGCTGGAAATGTAGAAGTCGTAATGTAGTTATTGAATTTCAAATATACTGATAGAGTGAGGATTTTTGAAACATTTTTTTTTTCTAAAAATTTCGGGTTGTAAGAGATATAAGCAAATTCGCTCGAATTCGATTCCAAGAGTGCTGTGAATACGTTGCAGATGAAAAACGCATGGACGGCCAAAAATGTCGACTACTGATGGTATTATAAATAAAATCAAAGAAAGTGTGGTTTTCGTTAACGAAATCACTATTAGGGAGGTAGGTGGTAGAGAAAGTTTGAGTCCCAAACGTATCATGTGAGTCGGTTATGACCAGGATTTTCGGCATCCGATAACAGGAAACATACCCACACTTCAGAATGTTCGGCACACTTGAAACCGCTCGTTGAAGAAACTGAAGGCCGTATAAAAAAGCTCGTTCCAGTAATACTTTGTAGACCGTTTTACGATTGAGAATTAATAAAGTGTTTTTGTTTCATTATACCGAATTTCTATGGATTTCTTGATCAACCTTTGCTGATCATTCAGACTAAAATGAGTCTAAACTAACTATTATAAAATTCATCATCTGGCGTCTGTCTGTTTAGGACGAAAGAAGTCGGCAGAGAGTCAGGATGAAAAAAATATTATTGGTCGACTTTAAAGGGGGCGTGTAATATTAGTGTATTCTATTGGGCACGACAGAGTGAGACGGTTGATTCGATGGGTGATGTACATGTGCGGATAGATCAGTTGATAGAGCATCGGACTTGCAATCCTAGCAACAAGTCACTGGGGCAATCTTAAATATTTTTGTTATTTTTTAAACACTGTAGATAAAATATATGCAAGGTATAGTCGAAACGCGATCTACATGACTTTCCACCGACGGTCATTGCAGACTGAATAAAATTTCACCTTGAATTTCAACTAACGGAATATTGTAGCGATTTGAAGAATAATCACAAATGATTGATGGAAATAATTGGAAAAGGGAAAACCTAGATCTATTTATGATAAAAACATTTTAGTAGTGCGTCGATAGATAGCTTTGCTTTATCGCTAATACGAATATCTAAGATCCTAAATTAACGCTAGTATAAAGAGTGTAACGTGTAAGTTTTCCGCATCAGTCATCATGAAGGTCCTGATCGCTCTTGTGGTTTACGCTTGCGTCGCGGTCTCCGCCAGGGAGATGACATCTCCTCTGGAGACAACCGCCTTCGACTACTTCCGCAGGTTCGGTATCCCCGAGGCCGAGCGCATCAGGAAGGCCGAAGAGCTTCAGGCCCAGAACCCGTCCAGAATCGTCGGAGGGTGGGCGGCTGCTGAGAACACAAGGCCCTTCCAGGTACACATTAATTCAAATACTTCTCACTTAGAATCTAGCATAACTGTCACATTCAGAGGAACGCTAAAAATTATCAATAGAAAATACCGCTAACTGCGTTTAAAGATCCCCTAGCTTGTATTTTTTTTTACATATTTTCGTTACCTTACTTTAATTAACATTCGTGCATGATTTATAACCACTAAACATTGGCGCTACGATAGGAAGCTCAATGATATTCCTTCATTTCTAAGACAGTGTTTTAATCATAAAGCTCAAATGTATTATTTAATAACTTCAGGTTTATCCTCTCCATCTGATTTGTTTTTTATTCAACTGGAGAAACTTCGATAGATATAAAACATTGCCAAATAACATATGTTTTTAAATATCCTTTTATAAAGCTTTTTTGTCCATGTCAGAATGGAACAATATTCGCTTTGAACATTAACTAGCACTATGCGCTTTTATATATTTTTTTAATATGATATTTTCAGAGATTATTTCCATCGATCAGATCATCTGCTTTGGCAACAAAAATCATTCAGATAGCATACAGTAGTAAACCATTTTCAGCTTGATAAGTTAAGTACTCTCCGAGAAATTGACTAATAACTGAGTGTCACCGTAGAGCGAAGTCTTAAACAGACACTATTTTTGCATCTACTAGTTGGGGCTGATCATCGACCTGGTCGGAGTCAACGGTCAAGCCATCTGCGGGGCGACCCTCGTCACCCCCGAGCGCGCCACCACCGCCGCCCACTGCTGGTACGACGGACGCAACCAGGCTTGGCAGTTCACCGTCGTCGCTGGATCCCTAACCCTCTTCACCGGTGGTCACAGGCTGCAAACTTCAGCCGTCATCGTGCACGAGTCTTGGTCACCGATCCTCATCACCAACGATATTGCCGTTATCATCTTCCCCACTGTTCCTCTTTCTGGTGAGTCGGAACAAGATTCCGTCAATATACTTTTTCGTCCTAAGCAAGTACGTCGATAGCTAAGCGATAGTCCGCTAATCCGCTGGTATGGTGACTCGCTGAGCTTGGTTTCGCGAGGCGAGGTGTACTTGGCCTTTCTAAGCACCTTTTGGTCCTCAACACAGCATATAATAAAACCGATTGCAGATTGTCTTGCTTTATTTAGTGGACTTTGGCCGACGTTAATGTATTGTTTTGTAAAGGCAACCATTCAACCAGAATTACAGTTGTTTTTGTAAATGTACTTATTATATGATGACATGTTTTCAGACTCAATCCGACCAGCTACCCTACCGTATGGAGGCCTCATCGATGAGAACTTTGTGAACTCCATTGCTACCGCTTCTGGATTTGGACTTACTAGTGACGGTAAGTTTCTGCCTTTAATTTATTTTTTAGAGTACCTAGCTAGACAACAATTTACCTCCATATAATTATAAGAAATATTCAATTAGATAGTGTGATGAATGATTACGCAATTTTGAAGAATTTCTATAGTTTTTAAAAACTTTAAGTAAACTTTAAATTACTGCCATTACTCTAACATTTGTATGTACATACTGTAGTAAAATATGGGTTTTCTATTGAATTTGAAATATTCGGGTAGGCTATGAAATAAATGAATATAAATGATAGCACTTTAATCAACTAGTAATCTCATATCACTTTACTTAATTACCTATCTCTAGGTACACTTTGTCTTATTATAAATAACGCCACCTTCAAAATGTTTTTCTTGTTCTCGTAATGGATAGTTTTGGTCTTTATACTTGTTATCGATTATTTATTTGTTACTGTGTTTTATTGTCTGCCTTTGGTTTTCCTCTAATAATAAATAAATAAATGTAGCAGTAGGATATGATTCAGTACATTTCCTTCGTATTGTAATCTCGTGGACTAAAGTAATTATCCTTATTTTTAACCGACTTCAAAAAAGGAGGAGGTTATCAATTCGTCTGTATGTTTTTTTTTATGTTTGTTACCTCATAACTTTTGCCTGGGTGAACCGATTTTGATGATTTTTTTTACTAGCTTTCGTTAGTGCTTCCCAAGTGGTCCCATTTTAATTTGGTTAAGTTCTGACAATGATATCCATGAGAAAATCATATAAGTCTTATATTTGTATTAAGATTGCGTGACAAATGGACGAATAACTCAATATAACGCCAACCGATTTCGGTGATTCTTTTTTATTGAAAAGGACGTATACAACTTAGTAAGTGTACTTCAGATTCACTAAAAATAAACAAATAAAAAAAATAACAAAAAAAATAACCGACTTCAAAGAAAAAGCGCTAAAAAGTAAAAAATAATTGCCATTTTTGTAGTTACTATTTTTGTTATTTTTTTAATCGGTGTCAGCCAAGGTAGCCAAGGTTCTCTTGATTGGCGCAGCGCGTGCCCGGCTGACGCCGACTCAAAAAATAATAAAAATCGTAACTACAAGAATGGCAATTATTTTTTACTTTTTAGTGCTTTTTCTTTGAAGTCGGTTATTATTTTTGTTAAAATTTTTTTTGTTAATTTCTTTCATTATCCTAAAAATGTTTTGTTGCCTTTTGGTCGCCTTGAAATCATTGGTGTTCCCGGAAAAATTCTAAATCGTTGGAATTACAAATTAACATGGAGATTTGTCGTGTGATTGTTTCATTGCAGGAAGATTGCATAAAAAGGTTTGCTAAATAAATTGTGTTTTGACTTCCGATTGCGCCACACGCAATGCGATTACGCAAGTCTTCAACAGATGTCGCTCGCATCAAGCTGTTTTCATTTGCTTTGATCATACTCTTTGAAGAAAAATATTGCTTTAGTTCATTACTTGAACAATATTTACATAATCACAGATTTCTTTATAAAGCATGGTAAAGTTCAAAAATTAAAGAGAACTTAAAACAAAGAAAAGAAAGAAAATACATTTATTCAACAATTACTTAATCGATTACACGTAAAAAATATAATAAATTGACAGATATAAAAAAGTTACATATTGAATTTAAATTAATTGTTGAAAAGGATTTCACACAGCACGTTGCGATAGAACATATTAGTTCCATCGCGGCTGGTTTTAAGTAAACTCCTAAACTTCACCCATACGGAGCAGGCAAAATACATTGACCAAAATACATTGAGCAAAGGAACTACGCTTGTTTCATAGAAGAACATTCCAGTTGACACCGCTTTATTCGCCCATACATGAATGGGCAATTTCCTTATTAAGGAAACAGGTGATATTTTTCTGTCATTCGGAGATCGAGAACCTCTCGAATGGGACGCCAATCCCTGCGCCTTTAGCTACGAGTCAAAATGTAATAGAAATATATTAAATAGTGTGTGTCTCTTAACAGGCCAGACTGGAATCTCCGCGAGCCAGGTGATCAGCGAGGTCCACCTGCAGGTGATCAGCAACGCCGTGTGCCGACTCTCCTTCCCGCTTAACCTGCGCGACACCAACATCTGCACGAGCGGCGCCGGCGGCCAGGGCACATGCAGCGGCGACTCCGGCGGCCCGCTCACCGTCCGCCGTAACAGCGAGGATATTCTGGTCAGTAATCTTGCAAACTCGTTTTCGAGGTTTGAACGGAGATTGCTCCCTGAGAGTTATCTCGATATTCAAAACGAAAACAATCATGTGTTTGCCACTAAAGCCTATAAATACATGCATACCTATGGTAGGAGTACTGAATTTGATAAAAAGTTCAATATTATTCGCACATTATTGACCATAATACCCTCAGAGCAAAAGCACAAAGTAAAAAAAGGTTATTAACCAAATGTTAAAACTTCGTCGTCTCTCAATGCCTTTAAATACATCCCAAAATAAAATAGGTAACGCAACAAAATCGACAATCAAGGTCAGCGCCTCCCGGCGCACTAGATAATGAACAGGACCAAACCATTGCTAACCGCAGCTCAATTTTTAAAATTAGATTTTCATTTACTAATCTTTAATTATTTTTTTCTTATTTTATTATTTGCATTATTAGGTAACAAACAACTGATCGTGCTTCGTCCCTAATTCACAATTCACATTCCCTGCTCTGACACTCGAGCTTGCATATGATTCTCTAAAGAACTAACAAAATTCCGGCATAGAAAACATTTTCCATTTTTTTTCTAGAATGGACAATTTTACTATGATTTGACGGTCTATTGTCAGGTGTGTAACAATCTGATAAAACTTCATAAACAACATTTGGGTATATCAATCAAGTAATTATCACCGATTATTAAAATGTTATCTATGGTTTGCTTTTTTAAATACAGATAAAATACTAAACCAAAGTATATTACTACAATAGTAACTTTAAACAATACATATGATATGTATCTATAATTGACCGTGAAACATGGACACATCAATTGGGAGGATCCAACGGGGAGAAAAAAAATAATTGCCGCTTCGACCAACTTTTCATCCAATGCGTTGGTACCCACCTGGTCGGACTTTAACCCTCCCACCTAGCACGGGAAAGGTCGACTAGGCATGCAAGGCAAGTCACAGCGCCCCTCAGTTGCAAGCGCTCACAAAGAAGGAACTCCGAAGTAGTATCTCCCTGTAAAACAGAGACAATTACTATTATTTGTTACGAGGGGATGATAGTAAATACTAAATAATTAATAACGGCACCTAATAGTGGAATCAGAACCTCGGTTGTCACCCATGAACAGCTCGTTGTCTAGAAGCTAGAATACTTGCCTTTCGTGCGAGAGGTTATGGGTTCAAATCCTCGCCCCGATCAGACACCACTTTATTTCTCTTTCTGAGTTGAATAAGTGCATTTCGTTACGAATGCGAGCTGTTCCATGGTTCGGAACCTATTCCCCTAGTTGATGGTAGGGTTATGCCCGCCCAGGTTAGTCCCACCGCAGTTGATAAAAGTAAGGTTGAAGCGGCCATGAAAAATTGTCCGTTTGTAGGGTTCCGTATTTCTATCCAGTTTAAAATAACCGTGTTCATAAAGGGAAGGTCCTGACATGGCACCTAATTCCTTCGGGAATGAGGTGTATTGGGCTAATATTATATTCCTCGTCAATAAGAGATGATTCTTCACAGATTTCTTGTCGATCATATTTCTTGTCTTTTCCTTATCATTTCAAAGTACCTCAAGCTTGAAACTTGATCAATATTTTGAAGCTACATGGTAATTTAGAGTAAAATAAGATATTCAGTACCTGCATTTTGTACTCATCCGCCAGGTGACTTTTTCTGAGATTCGAGATAGTTCTAATCTTGAGATGATCTCACGTCTTCCGACTGTCAATTTTGGCATGAAACATATGAAAGTAATGTCAAGCAGTCGAAAGACATGGGAATCTCAAAACTCAAGAACTGTCTTCGAATCTCAGCTGAGATTATTTGTGTGTCTTGAAAGTCTTTGGTTTTGACACGTTTCCTCTGTGGTCTACAGATCGGCGTCACGTCGTTCGGCTCGGCGCAGGGCTGCGAGGTGGGTCGACCGGCCGCGTTCGCCAGAGTCACCTCCTACATAGAATGGATCAGGAGGCTGCTGTGAGCCCGATAGGCGTCGGAACTTACGCCTATCCTCCAACATATCTGAGAAAAGCAGCATGTTAGTGTACTTACTATTTATTTCCATTAACTTCAATAAACCGTTTTGATAGTATCCGTTCGTTATTTTCGATACCCAAGTCGCCCCAAGGCACGCCAAAGGATGAAATCATAGAACCTATGTTAAGGTATGTACCTAGATAAATTAATCGCACGAAAACCCGGGGTCCATTATTTTATATACTCAAATAAAAATTGACATGATAAAACAAGTTTTGTAAAAAATCAACCAAAAAAAAAACAAAATCACTTAAATTGTTTCAAAGAAAAACACAGGCTCCGTGATGTGGAAGATGCAACATTTCCACAAAAAAGACAATGTGCATAGTGTATAATTTGATAAGATTTACGAAAATTTTTATTACACGACCGCTGTAGTCAACAATCTAACAAAAACCAAATAGATTATAAATCTTGATTAAAAAAGCTATGTCTGATTCACTATGTCAGATGATGTGACTAATCTTTTTAAGATGTTCTTAATTTATCATTGCGTAATCTATCTCAAAATGTATTGTATAAAACGCGCGAAAAATGCGTACTTTCGGACCTTATAACTTAGAAACCAAACACTATTTTACAATGCCAATGGTCATCAGACATCTAGTTTGATCAAATAAAGCTATTTTGCGCAAAATTTGGGATCTCTGATAAGAAATATGGGCGTGATCTTCTTTCCCCGTTTGTATGGGGAGTTGAGCGGGATGGGCCACCTTAACTTGAGATACTTGGACAGTTGATGCTAAAATCGAAATGGGGCGATAGTTGGTGAAGTGCATAGGGTTGTTAGTTTTGGCAACGGAATAACATAAGCTTTTTCCAAGATTGAGGAAATGATTCCGATACGAGTGAAAATTCGTCGTGCAACATCTCGACACACAGTGAGTAAGCCGTTTTCTACAAACCCTAAAATAAGTGTTAACCACGGTAATCTCAAATCAGAAATTGATTATGTGTGTGAAAACAACTAAAATAGAATCTAATATCGGAATGTAAAGATCTCGACTCATGGAATCTGCATCAACGGCCTTGCTCATAATAAAGAGAATGATTTTATAAATTTCAGACTCAGTTACGGAAAAATACCCGTTAAGAGGTGGGACTGATCGCAGGGATCTAATGGTGTTAGCTTTGACCCTGGGATTCTACTGGGGAGGAAGAGAAATAGTAATTAAGGGCGCTGAAACAATGAAAGAGGTGCTGTTACAGTCCGACTTTCCAACACGAAGTGTACTCAGAAATCTCCACAGATTATTAGGATTGTTCGATTGACTCACTTATGTATATGGCGGCGTTTTGCATCCCTAAACATCTTATTGCACTGATTCCTTTCAGTCTTGTATTTAACATGATTTTTATCACATGGCTGACGCTGGTACTTCAGCTTCCGCCGTATGCTAGGAATCGCGTTCAGCCAGGGAGCAGGTTAAACGTTTCAGTTGAACCTTACGAATTGGAGTGTTTTGTTAATATTTATTTTCTATGTTTTTTATTATTTATGTTTTATGTCAATTTCATCAGAATCATAAAGAGGGGATCAGTTAATGGCATCAGTGTCATTTCTCAAACACTGCACATCCATGCGGCCGAAACTACGTTGCAAAAGTATTTTAGATTTTAATTTTGGAGGCTTTACCTTATAGGATACATATATTAGGGGAAAACCCAGAGGCAGAAAATTTACCACGACTACGGACACGATCAGATCGAATTGTGCTCTAGGTCAAGAAGAGTATGGGATTCAATGGTAGGATATGTGGGATTGAGTGGGAGTATGTCTCACATTTATATCACAGATTTAGGATTAATCTATATACTCAGTGATAGGAGTTACCGAGAGCGTGAGTCATCTTTCCTTAGACATGTGTTGGAGTCAGCAAGTCCAACGCCAAGTCCTTTGTGCCCGCAAAGACCGTCTTTACCGCAGCCATGGCAACAGGGGAGTCTAGGGCGAAGAGCTCACGCACAGTTCCCTGGTGGAATTGCACGCTCCGCATAGAGACTTCGCACCCAATAATGGATGGCGAAGTGGAGCCGCCGTCATCCAGGCAGGAGTTCGCCGCAAATGGGGACACGACGAGATCCGCCTTCTCTTTTGCGGAAAAAAGAGGGTTCCGTTGGACTGCTGCAATGGTTGAAGTAAAGACCAGCAGAAATAAGCTTCAAAAGATTTGGGAAGGGACCAGAATTGACGACTCTGGCTGTGCGTCTAATCAATTTCTCGCCAATTCTGGCTATATGCTCGAACCTCGCTCTTGCCATAACTCTCTAGATCTGGAGGCTACGATAAGGGCTTGTTTCAGCGCTATAATGTCTGGGTCACGTCGTGTTCGTGCACGGAACTATTCACGGTGGCACGGCCGCGTTCTTAATGGAACAGGCAACAGTGAATTCAGCGTTGAACGATGGCTGGCTTCTACCACCGAGGGATTTAGTGAAATTATGAATTTAAAGTTTCATAGCTCCCTGAAAACCGCATTAGCACATCTCGACGGATCCATAGCGCGGAGACAGAGCTGTCTCGAGAGGAAGGAGTATAAAGGTTGGCGCATTTCGTCACAATCTGCCGACTCGTAATGCCATACCAGACACGTGCCGGACGCACGTTTCTTGGTCTGGGTGTGTGGCACAATTGGCATTACCAGGCAGTGGTAACACCAAGAGAACAAGCACCGACACCTTGTACCCGGCGGGTTTAGTGGTTAGTAGACAATCCATTAGTTCACCTTAACCAATTTAAGGTGAACTAATCTGAAAAAAAAATAAGTTGGTAGAACTTCCAAAACAATTTCAAGAGTTTCCCGGACGGAACTGATCGATAGAGTATTTTCTTGGCTTGACTTTCTCGCCCGCTGCATCGCTTCACGGATTATTAACATTTTTAGATTATCTCGTGTGTGATCTTTCGACTTTGATTTCGGCATAGTTTCAACTTTAAGCTTTCAGCGTTGACAGAATTAATTTTAGACAAACGGACAAATCTTTGAAATACTATCCGTATTATTTCAATAGGTATTACGATTTTCAAAATATTTCACTATTTCATTTAATCATCAAATCTGCAAATGACAACGCTTTCCATAGGTCTTTCCTCTCTACGAACTAGAGTGCTTTTCATAATACTTTCCGTGATGCGGCAATTCTCCCAAATATTTTGATTATTATTTTTTCCAAAAATACGAGTATATACATTATCAAATTTGCAAGAACAAATAGGTTAGGTTAGGTTAGGTTAGGTTAGGTTAGACCTCAGTACATTTGACAAGGATTAAGTTAAGATGATGGTAAACTACAGTCTACAGAAGAACACATTTTTATGACGCATTCGGTATGGCGTTTATTAATAAAATTAAAAGATAGTGGTGAACGTCCACTTAACATAAAGACTGAAGAGACGACAGGCAGTACTATCGTACGTACTTAAAATGTAAATGAGTCATACTATGAAAACCATTTTTTTATCGTCCATCAAATAATCTTCGGAATACTCAAAATTGTGTGCATCGTTAATTACAAAATTGATCACAAATGATAATGTATGGGTACCGAAAGATTATTTTTTTATATTATTGTCATGTGAGCCGAATTCATGAAAAATGCACCCCAATCTTTGATCAAACTGCATAATCACATTTATCAGAGAAAATATATTTGATATGGATAAATATCGAACGACTCCTACTTAGTATAAAAGGCGATTGAAGAGTATTTCAACATCAGTCTGACGTCCAAAATGAAGGTTCTGGTAGCTCTAGTGGTGTGCGCATGCGTCGCGGTCTCCGCAGGGGAGCCGGCGTCGCCTCTGGACATCACCGCCTTCGACTACTTCCGCAGGTTCGGCATCCCCGAGGCCGAGCGCATCAGGAAGGCCGAGGAGCTGCAGGCTCAGGACCCCAGCAGGATAGTCGGAGGTTGGGCGGTCGGAGAGAATAACTCCAAATACGCGGTAGGCGATCCCTATTCTTACCTCTGGAATACTAATAAGCAACGAGTCAATCCGCCGACGTACCAAAGTAGTCGATATTGGACACAGGGTGGCAAGGCTCAAGTAGCAGTGGGCTGGTCACGTCAGCCGAAGGGACGACGACCGTTGGAGCAACCGTGTCCTACACTGGCGGCCGTGAACAGGAAAACGGAGTGTGGGAAGACCACCTGCCAGGTGGGACGACGACATCAAGTGCGTCGGTGGAAAGCAGTGGTTTCGTACCGCTGTGGGCCGAAATGACTGGAGGAAAATTGGAGAGGGGTATGTCCAGCAGTGGATGCAAACACGCTGACTGAATGACTAATAATCACCTTGTACGTACGTTACTATTTACAGCACTCTGTAAAAAATTCAAAAACAAATATTATTTGTTCCGTCACTGTGGATAATCAGCAACCAATTCGGTTGGCCGAGTGACCGAGGTATATTATTTCTCCGTGCGAAAAAAGTGTTTCATAAAAAAAATCGAAAAAACTATTTATGCCTGCAAAACTTTTAGAAATTTAACCTGAGAATCTTACGATAATTTAGTTTTTATTTTATAATACTTAATTTTTACGACGTTTCGTCCACCACGTTGCGACATCATCAGGATCGTGGCGCGACCTCGAGGACCTCTGACGCGTCGTCCAGTCAGAAGTCAACTAAAGGTCGTCGGCTGATTAACTTGGTCAAAACGGATCCAATGATTGCTTCCATTGTTCAAGACATGCTCACAGATCGCCGACTTGTGAAAAAATCGCTGTTGAAAAACAATATATACCCCGCTTGGTACGAGAATCCATTGAGATTTCAAGACATCCGAATTTCAACAGAGATGACAGTATGAGGCTGTCATCGTCTTGGTCTCCAGTACTGGCACAATATGGCAACACAAGGGTTCAGCTGCCCACACTGTCGCATAGTGACACCGTAAGCATAGTTTGCACAGACAATTTCATCGCCCAACGAAGTGCTGTTACTACCCGCATCTGTAGCTGAACCTACCCACAGCTACAATCTCCGCAGCCGACGACCTTTAGTTGACTTCTGACTGGACGACGCGTCAGAGGTCCTCGAGGTCGCGCCACGATCCTGATGATGTCCGCAACGTGGTGGACGAAACGTCGGAAAGGAGTAAGCCCTGTTTAACACTGTATATCCGTAAACATTAAGTATTATGTCGAATGAAAATCTAAATAAACATAGTTTTTTTATGTTTTGAAAAATGGTTTTGTTTGCTAGGAACTATATTCGGTTCAAATATTATAGAGCATTGTATTTTTTTCAGCTTTATAAGTATTATAAAGTATTATATAAGTATTATATATAAGTATTATAAGTATATATAAGTATTATAAGTATTATAAAGCTGAAAAAAATACAATGCTCTATAATATTTGAACCGAATATAGTTCCTAGCAAACAAAACCATTTTTCAAAACATAAAAAAACTATGTTTATTTAGATTTTCATTCGACATAATACTTAATGTTTACGGATATACAGTGTTAAACAGGGCTTACTCCTTTCCGACGTTTCGTCCACTTGGCATAAATAAAGAGAAATGTAAAAAAAAACCTATTGTGGCGATTTTTTCTATTGAGCAAAGTTTATGCTATTGAAGCACAAATCTTTCATTCTGTGCGGATATATCCGAAGAACAAATTTGAGCTTGATAAGCGAAGTACTTTCTGAGAATCACCTAGCGGCATACGCAGCGTAAAGTTGCACTTGCAACATTTCATTTCATTTCATTTCATTTATTTATTCAACTTCTGGTAGTAAAACTACACTAAGTCATGTCACAATTTGATTGATCCGCGGATTCGATCAACCAGTGAAGAAGAACCCGCAAAGAAACTTCACTGGTCTATAAATTATGTTTTTTTTTTGGTCTTCTTTTTTTTTTTTTTGCTCTTCGAACCATTACATAGTATTTAAAAAAAAATGAACTTATATTAAATGTACAATGTAATCAATACTTTCCAGGCAGGTTTGCTCATTACCTTGATTGGCCACACCAATATGGCTGTCTGCGGCGCTACCATGATCACCCGCGGGCGCCTCCTCACTGCCGCTCACTGCTGGAACGACGGCGTCAACCAGGCTTCCATGTTCACCGTCGTCATTAACTCGCACACACTGTTCTCCGGTGGCATTAGAATCCTGACATCCGCCGTGATCGTGCACGAAAACTTTGGCACTCTGCTCGCTAGAAACGACATTGCCATCATCTACATGCCTGAAGTCGATTCGTCGTGTGAGTAATTTATTTATTTGTTCAAAAATATTTACATATTTTAGTCATTAATTCGTAATTGTGTTAGGTCCAATAAATATAAAACTTAAAAAATGATGAACATGCACTTTTTTGGGGAATCTTCCCAAAAAAGTGCTCTCATACAAGACGAGGCCCATTTGCAATATTACGGGTGCGAACTTACCTACTATCTATTTGGCTTGGCACCTACTTCAAACTGATCAGAAGGTAAGACATACCAATAATAATATCTTATTAAAATGATAGGTAATAGTTTTGAGATTACCGCGGTCGTTAGACATGTTTGAAAATTGTTACGGCTTTTCACGCGGCAGGAAGATACATTCTCCGACGTTTCGAGCTAATCATTCAGCCCGTTGTCAAGGAGGCATCCGACATGTTCGTACGCAGCAGACGACTGTGAAAAGCCGTAACATTTTTCAAACATGATAGGTAATAGGTTTGGACAATAATTGCCACATTACAATTGTTAAAATAAATGTAGATATAATTAATAAGTAATTATGATACTGTGTACTAAAAGAGTAATACCAAAAGAAAATACGTGCAATGTTGTCTTAGCTTTTTAATGCATTGATATTTTGTGAAGTCAGCTGAATTTTTATTTTATTTTCTTTTTTTAATCTTGATACCGCAATAATGATATTATCGAAGAAACACTGTATGCCTTTCAGTCTTTGTAATAGTTTGTCCATCTATTTCTGCCAAAGTGCCGGAGCAACTTTCACTCCAAACATCAGCCTTTGCACTTTATATATTCCTTTATGAGTGCTAAGAGCTTGTAGTTAAAACCCTTCTTCATCCATAGCCATGTGTAAATAGACTTTTATTATTATTTGAAGTTGGGCTGCGGGCTTTTTTTGCCCGCTGTCACTGCGACCTTTACAGATCTATTGTGACTTTTCCCTTCTTACAGTTCACCCTCAATTCCTGCCTCCTTCAGGAAGTGCAGGATTTTTTGAGGTGTGATGACTTTGATATCATCTGGGTCTAGTAAGTATCCCCCAAGGATGGCATTTCTTTTATGAATTAGTGGTCCACAGTCGCACAGAAGGTGGATCGGTGTCTCCTCTTGTTCAAGACAGAACCTGCATAAATCTGAATCTGTCAACCTCATCCTGTGCAGGTGTTTGTTAAGGTTACAGTGACCTGTTAGAGCTCTGGTAATTACTCTGAGTTGATTTCGGCTTAGGTTGATTAGCTCGAATGCTCTTTTCTGGGAAAATTCCATTATAAGGGCCTTGGCGTGCTTTAGTCCTGGCTTGCTTTTCCACTGGCACAGGCTTTGGTTTTGAGCCCAGTCATGTAATGTTCCGAGTGCAGTGCTTTTGGAAATCCCACAGGATGGTTCAGGTCCCATCTGGGGTTTATTAGCTCCTTCTTTCGCCAGTTCATCGGCATTTTCGTTGCCGTCGATTCCTGAGTGACCTGGTACCCATCTTAGGGTTACGTCATTCATTTCCCCTAGCACATTCAGCGTTCGGATGCAGTTAAGGGTGAGCTTAGATTTAATCTCTGCAGATAGTAGTGCCTTCAAGGCTGCCTGACTATCCGAGAGGATGAAGATGTGTTGGTTTTTGTAGGATCGTAGTAGGTTTTCGTGTACGCAATCTATGATTGCATATACTTCAGCTTGATATATGGACGTGTGTTTCCCTAGGTTTTTGGATTTCCGCACCCTGGGCTTATCTCCGTATACTCCTGATCCTATTTTTTCGCCACATTTAGAGCCGTCTGTGTACCACACTAGGTCTCCGTTCCTGAATTTGGTTGTCTTCGATGTCCATTCACTTCGTTCAGGAATTTGTACCGAATAATTCCTTTTGAAATTGTATTCGGTCTTCATGATATCTGTTGTCATACCCAATATGGGGTTATTGCAGATTTGGTTTTGTAGGGATATGAGTCCCTTTGAAAGCCAGTTTCTTCTTCCGTGCACCGTGAGCCTGAACATGCTTGCCCGTGCTTCTTTTTGAACTTGGATATGTAGTGGTGTGATGTTCAGCATGGCTTCTATGGCTGCAGTAGGAGTGGAAGAGATGGCTCCGGTTGCAATAACACAAGGTAGTCTTTGTAGACTGTTCAGTGTATTAATGCACGTCGTTTGCGAGGTTTTACCCTGCCATACCACTGCTCCGTATGTTATCATGGGTCTTACAACGGCGGTATATAACCACATTGAGATTTTTGGCTTTATCCCCCATTTTTTTCCCGCAAGACGACAACACATTCCTAAAGCTATCTTAGCTTTTTGTGTTATATGTTCCAAGTGTCGGTTCCAGGTTAGTCTTTGGTCCAGTATGATACCCAAATATTTAACTTCCTTAGAAAATGTTATAGTTGTACCGAAAAGAGTGGGCATTCTAAGTTTTTCCAGCTTTCTCTTTAAGGTAAAAGGCACTATTGTAGTTTTCCTGGCGTTTACAGATAGTCTGTTTATTTTGCACCAATTTTCTGTTATTTTTAGAGCTTTCTGCATCAGCCCTGAAATGGTACTCTGGCATTTACCCCTGATGATAATGACCACATCGTCCGCATATCCTTGAGTGTCGAGTTGAGCTTTATTTAGTTCCGTGATTAAATTGTCTACCACTATAGACCATAGCAAGGGCGATAATACTCCTCCCTGTGGGCAACCTCTAGTGGTTTTGACCTCCAATGTTTCGTCCAAGAGCGTTGTTTTGACTACTCTGTTTGACAGCATTGACTCTATCCAGTTTCCTGTTGTTGAGTCGAATCCTTTTGTTGTCATGCTTTTTACTATAACATCCGTTGAGGTGTTGTCAAAAGCTCCCTCAATGTCTATGAAGGTGCATAGAGCTATCTCCTTATCTTCTTGTGCTCTTTCAAGCTTGTCCACTATTTCCAGCAATGCAGTTTCAGTGGATTTTCCTGTCTGATAAGCGTGTTGTTTTACATGCAAAGGACTTTTTTGTAGTATTTCTTCTTTCACATGCAAATTGATTACTTTTTCCATCGTTTTAAGTAGGAATGAAGTAAGACTTATTGGTCTGTAGGATTTAGGCTGGGACTGGTCCTTTTTTCCCGCCTTCGGAATGTAGGTTACTCTGACCTTAGTCCATTGTTCCGGTATGTGTCCCCAGGCAAGACTTGCCCTGAATATTTTTACCAGAATAGGTAGGATGATATCTTGGCCCTGCTGCAACAGGGCTGGGAATATGCCATCCTCCCCGGCAGATTTATAGGGCTGAAATGTATTCAGTGCCCATTTAACCTGGCAGGGTCTAAATATTTTGGTCGCCCTCTTCCAATCAACATTAGTAGGCCTTTTTGGTTTCTTTAGTTGTTCTGGGCGACCGTCTGCATCAAATACTACTGAGCCTGGAAAGTGCACATTTGCCATCACGGCTAGTGTTTCTTTTGGGTTCTCAGTAAAGTTACCATCTGGTCTTCGTACTAGTCCCAGGTAGGTAGGGTTGGCTTTAGACATAATTTTTTGGATTTTTGCTCCATGCGAGGTACTACTTATCGTTTCGCAAAATTTCCTCCATGAGAGTCTATTGGCCTTCCTTATTTCTCGATTGTATTCAGTTAGGGCTACTGTATAGGCCTCCCAGTTTTTGGTCTTTTTGGCCCTGTTGAATAGTCTTCGAGTTTCTTTCCTTAGTTTTTCCAATTTATAGGTCCACCAGGGTACCTCTCGGTTTGTTCTGGTGGATATCAAAGGGCATGTGGCATGATGGGTTTTAATAATCCCATTTTGAAGCTCCCTTACCGAAAGTTCTACTGTTTCAACAGTTTTTATGTTTTTCGGTATTTCTTTTAGGTTCTCACCGAGCTGGTGCCTATAGGTCTCCCAGTTGGTGGCCTTGAGGTTGCGAAAAGGTTCGCACCATCGGGGCTTGGTAGTCCCGATGTCTAGTCTAATGTGTCTATGGTCTGACATAGACGTTTCTTTCGATACATTCCAGTTGCACACACGGCTTGCTAGTAGCCCCGTGCTTACTGTAATGTCCAGCACCTCTTGTCTTGTTTTTGTTACAAATGTCGGTTGACTTCCATTATTCAGAACTTGGAGGCAGTTGGTAAGTATAAATTCATAAAGTAGCTCACCTCTATTATTTATGTCGGTGCTGCCCCAGGTTGTATGGTGGGCGTTTGCATCACATCCCATCAACAACTGGGCGTTCTGGATGCGACAATACTCTACTAGAGCGATGAGCTGGACCGTTGGATCTGGTTCATCCCCAGGGAGATATGCCGAGCATACAATGATCTTGGATCCTTCCTCGCCTGGTAGATTGATGTAGGCTGCCACTAGGTCGTCCGTGCAGAGTCCTGGAACTGGCATAAATTTTACATTCTTTTTAAAAATAATACATGCCCTGGGCTTTACTCCCGAGGTATTGTACAATAGCTTACCTGCTGTGTTCAAGCCTAGTACCTTGGTCTTGTCGATCCATGGTTCTTGTATCAGTGCCAGGTCGATGCTTTCTTCTATAAATGTCTTGCACATGACAGCGCTGCCTGACTTGGCATGATGAATGTTAGCTTGAAGTATTTTAAGCATTTTAAGGTTGTGATAGGTTAGTTTTGGTTGGGTTATTAGGTTAGGTTAGATTAGGTTGGGTTAGGTTAGATTAGGTTAGGTTAGGTTAAGGGGGTTTGGGGTCTGTTGCTTACTTATTAAAGTTTTCCCTTTTCTTTAGTTGGAATTGGGTGTTATGGCTGGCTTTGCGGCTGGAATGTGAGGCGAGGGACGGTCTTTCTATTCCTTCTCTGCTCGCTCCTCGTCCTCTACCTCTTAGCCCACCTCTTTGTACCGTAGATTCTGGGGTGTAGGTCTGGGTGGATCTTTTGTAGGGTCCTCCTTTCCCGCCGCGTTCACGATACCCAGATGGACCGGGGGCTGAACTGGTCCACGCGCTTGTTGTGGCAGTGCCATCTCCGGTACCTTGTTTTGCAGACGGCCTTGTCTCTACAGGTTTAGTCTGCTGTCCATGGGTTGCTGTTTCAGCCTTTCCCGTAGCCCCTTTTACTCTTATGAGTATTTTGTTTAGACCACAGTATGGTCTGTAGTCTATTTTATCTAGGGCTTCGCAGGAGTTCTCGTCGATGGAGAAGGTGATGGTTTGTCCCTTCTCTTCAACCTTCCTGTTGAGTACCCTCCAGTGCTCGGTCAGCAGTCCTTCATTTTGAATCTGTATCTGACTGAGCAGGTCTTTAATTTCCCTAGGTTTTAAGCCTGGAAACCAGGCTATCCCAATTTTGGGCTTTGGCAACTCGTCTTGGCTCAATAGGCATAGTTCTGCACCTTCCCAGGGATTTAGTTTGCTAATAACCCTGGATAGCCATTGCTGTGTGCTTTCGTTGGCACAGTTAAGTGTCATCCATCCGGTTTTATAGGAGCATCCTAAGAATTTTGGTCCTTTACCATCTTTTGGCTCCTTCGTCACTGTATTTAGGAGGGCTTCCTGAACCAAATCTAGTTGTTCATCGCTCATTGCGATCGAGTTTTTAATCCCTACTTTGATGCAGTTCACTGCCTCTTTGAAGGTGGGACTTACAATATCTTCGCCTTCAGTTCTTGGAGCCTTTCTCGGCTGATCTTTTGGGGACATTTCTTCTGAGCGATCTCTTTTCTGTGGTCTTTGCTCGGTATCCCTTTTTGGTAGGGGGTTTCTGCACTGGACACGGGCTTCTTCAAACTCCATACCCTGTGCCAAAAGTATTCTCAATCTCCTTCTTGCGGAGCCAGGAAGATAGGTTCGTTGGAGGCTTGTGCTTCCTAGATCCTTCCCTGTTGCTGGGTGTTCTACGTTCTTGCTTCCCGTTGAGATTGTGTGATGTTGAGACTTGATGCCCTTTTGTTCATCCTCGATTTTAGGGTATTCTGTATCCCTAACTTCGTTCGACGAGGATTGGCTATGAGAGTCCATTTCCTCCTCGTGTAGTTTGGTCTCCTGAGACTGAGATCCCTCGGAGACCAGTTTATTTATTTCATTTATCAATTGGTTAGTGTCCATATATGTTCCCACGATAAGCTAGGGATATAAAATACGTGCTCCCGGCAGAGCCCCGCTTACCGGGTCGGGCTAGATTAGTCTCTGATTTCGCCTGTTTTCAAAGACCCTCCGTTAGCGACTGGGCTACCCCTCAGTCACGCATCCATCGGCACGGGTCGGATAACACCTTGGATTGGGTTGTAGGGGGTGAGATGGGGAAAGAATAGGCAGAAGGGTTATGTGGATGAGCTGGAAGGGATTGCCGAAACATTGCGCTCGTTCAATGCTACCGGGAACCGCTCTTGGTTGCCCGAGAAAATCAATGAGAGCCACTTGCAGCAGTCACCATCAACAGTCATCGGCGCAGATCAGATGCCAGGATTTGTTCTGTGCCGACCATTTAGTTGATGACTGTCACAGGTAGGAATCATCGTTTTCATCAGATCTAAGCCCCCCCATCGCGTCAAGATGGCAGTTCGGACGGGGGGGGTAAATAGACTTGGCTAAAGATATAGTGTACAAAACAGTGTTCCCCCATTCATTTGTGCAAATATATCTTCTATTCTTGGCATCGGGTGGTTTTCGTCTTCAAGGTATTTGGTTACGGTTACTTTGTAATCGGCAAATAGTCTAATGCTTCCATTAGGCTTAACAATGGGAACAACTGGCGTGCCCCAATCTGGGTTCTCTACTTTAACGATGACTCCGGTTTTCTCTTGTATGTCTAGTGCATCTTCAACTTTTTGCACAAGGGTATACGGAACCCTTCTACTTTTTACAAATGTTGGTGCTTCATGTGTTGATGTGCATAATGATTTGGTATTGGACTTAAATCATTTGTAAATATCTCCTTGTATTCTGTAATTAAGTCTTTCAAGTTGTTTTGTGTTTTTCTTTAATCATCTTTATTTCAGCCCAGTCTAAGTTTACTTCCCTCATGCATTCTCTTCCAAAAAAAGGGTCTACGTTTTGGTTGATTACGATGATTCAGCTTTCCGTAAAAAACTTGGTTAGGAACTTTTTGTATAAATAGCTCGAAATGGTTTGATAATTTGACCTGTTTACGTGCGCATTTTTACTTGTGTCTTGAAAATAAGTTTGTTTAGTTGAAGTTATTATAAAGTATGAAATAGACCTGAGTGAAGCTCCCGTGTCAAGTTCCATTGTATCGTTTTTATTTTAAATTTGTAAGTTGATTTTAAACTTATCATCAATTCTTGAATGTATGAGGTTTATTACTATTACTTTATTAAATTTTTACTTCCAGTGAAGCTTAGTTTTGATAGTTTTTTTAGTAGCTTTGTTCTTATATCATTGTCGCATAAACCTCGTATAAACTGTAAGTTAAGAAATAATTCCGCCACGGATTTCTGGCAATCCGGATTTTTGCAATTGAATTCACAGTTCGATTGAATTCGTGGTAAGTTTCCTTAACTGTGTAGCATAGTCTATCACCGATTCACCCTGGCTCTGCATGTAGCTGGATTGTTTGTAATGTATATATCACATAGTTTTTCTTAAATTCTTGGTGGTAGGGCACTTAATAATGAAAAAAACTTTCATCTTTGCATCTGTGATACCATTTACAGTCATGTAAAGTTCTAGTCGCTTCACGAAATTGAAAAATGCCTTATCTTCCTGATAAAGCTTAAACTTGAAGTTCAGAACGACACTCCCAGAGTTGCGCAATGTTGCGCCGGGAGAGGTCACGCTCCTTAGATGAAAAATAAATCTAGGTAATTATTTTTCTTCTAAGTCACGCTCGCGATGGCCTGCGAGCTTACAGCTAGCGTGTTTAACAGTTTTGACTGTATGTAGGTAAAGTCCTCGTTCATACTGAAACGAGTATTTATTTCTGTACTTTCTTGCTCTTCGGAGACTGTCTGTTCATGAATAATCTGCTAAATAGATCGATATTTATTCCAATAACCATCAACCGTTTGAATTCGTGTTTGTAATTCTTCATTCTAAAAATTATTGTCGGAATCGTCTAGTAAGGATTTTATCGGGGTAATTTGGCCTCGAATCGAAAATCGATTTTTCTTACATTTTTTAATGTTTTCTTCCGTCCTCGTCGCCATTGTTGTGTACTTATTTTACAAGTAAAATAACTGCTTATAAAACAATGATATGCAAAAGTACGCTAGTAATATATACGTCTATGTTAGAAAAGCACCATTGTATTTTCACATTAAATGTATTGACCATAGACCTAGCAAGCGCGCGCAGCTTTCTATGGTATGACATGACATAGGTATGTCAACTGACCAAAAAAATATTATTTTAATATTGTATGGCATTACACAACAATGTTAGCCTGTGTTATTCTGTAACGTGAATATTTTTATTAATTACAGACCCGATAGAGGTGGCAACACTTCCCTTACCCGAACACTTGGACGAGACTTTTGTTAGCCATGTGGGTACGGCTCGTGGCTTCGGGCTTAATACCGGTAAGGAACTATGCATCATTTGCAAAATAGTTTTTGCGTAGGATTACAATGTAAAAAATGTCCTGGCGTCGCACCTAATTATTTGGAAATGCGGTGCGCTATAAAATTATTTCGGTAGATGTATAAGCATCCAAGCTAGATCTATTTAAAAAAAATTATACCTTTATTAGCATTTTGGCAGGCAGGCTAATCAGCTCCGGTCTCGAAATCGAGTGTCTCGAATGCATGTGTCATGCCATAATTAAATTAATTGAATTCATTCTAATAATAATAATGACAACATTTATTTAAAGTCAGAGTAGTAACATTTTTTAGCTCCTTTTTCCGAAACCAGGGCTTTATCCTGGGAAAGTGCTGTACAAATATATAATCGGTCCTAGAAATGAATCTATTTATTAAACTAGGTGTCGGTGAGGGCTAATCAGGGTGAGTGAGTGTGTGTAGAAGTGGTTGTAAGTTATGATGAGTAAAGTTTTGTGAGGATCATTACGTGGAGATATATATAGCACAGGAAAGTATGATGAAGGGATGGTGTGAAGTAAGAGAAACTGTAAAAGTAAAATGGTATGAAGATACTTTGCTGCATTATTATATGTAGTGATAATGCATAGGTTTTCAGTTTGTTCATAATTTAGGGCATCAGCCGTTGACAGGCCGGCATGTTTTTTTACAGCCCTCGCGAAAGTTCGAACGCCCATGGCGTCGTAGGGCACCTCTTAGCTTGGGGCCTGGGGAACGCTATTTGTAGCGATACAAAAACATAGAGGGACCAATAAATTTGATGTATGAAATAATTTAGAAGATTAAGGGTAAGATTAACACTTGCCTTTGCGGCCCCTTTACCCGTTCGGTGACGTCAACCAGCAGCTCAGACAAAATCAGCTACTTATGAGTAGCAATAGCAACAAAATCAGTGCGGACCTGTGATACAGCCTCAGAATTTCATAACCATTATACTCTTAATTTTCTGTAGGTGGTAGCATTTAATAGGATATGTAGCTATGTAATCAGCTGACTGTAGTAGTTTATGACAAAACTTATAGTATTAAAACCTAATATGCAAGTGTTTCACAGTGTTGTGTTGCCAGCTTACGGTGACACTTGGCTCGGGTTATCTCTTTCCCTAAAATATGGTCGAGAGAGGTAATTGTTGTGCCCGGCGTAATGCTCGTGAACGGGTGCTGTTTGTGGGGACAGGCCTGCTCCATTTGGCAATATATTATATAGTGGGGATAGTCTTTGAAACTAAAATGATATTTGTCATGAACTGTTGCATACGGCATGGATTGTAAATGTTGTGTATTCATGTTAATTTATATGTATGTAATTAATATGTAAATTTAGACTAAGTGGACGTTGAAAAAAAAACCGCGGAGTTTCTTTCCAGTTCTTCTTCGCTGTGTTTTGTTTTGCTAAACTGGCCAATGTTAAAATATGACAAATCCGAGTGCAGTGTACTGTCTATGGATGCTGAATAAACAATACAATACAATACAATGTCACGTCGGTATTCTTAAGGGGTGTGTGCGTCAAAGTTAATGGCGCCACAGTCGTCACAGTATAGTATAGCTTTACTATAATTTGAGGCGGCACCTCGCCAAGGTTCTAGTTATCTGCCGGTCATTGTACATAGCTTAGAACTATTCTTAGATGTGACAAAAATATAACATAAAAAATAAAGTTCAATATATCAAGTAAACCTCGAGTTTTAAGCGTAGGAACAAAATATTCCTGCATAATCCATCGGAAGTGCCTATGTAAAATAATTTTAGCTGATTTTATTAGAAGTTATAGTTACCGAACAAACATGAGATTAACTAAAATGTTTTCTTATTTGCAACCTACCTATCTATGGACGAACAAATTTCAATATTTACCCAAATTACATAGCCCCATTTAAGTTAATCATCAACCCTTGGACAATTTGTCTCAAGGAAAGAAGAGGCATATGTAAGGCTATTATTATCCGGCGAATGTAACTCTGCTTCGCAGATATGCCCAAAAATACAAGAGTGTTCATTTGAAGATGCCAATTTCAACCTCTCATATTTTAACCTTAATTTTTAGGGTTCCGTACCCAAAGGGTGAAAACGGAACCCTATTACTAAGCCTCCGCTGTCCGTCCGTCCGTCCGTCCGTCCGTCTGTCACAGGGCTGTATCTCGTGGACCGTAACAGATAGGAAGCTGAAAATTTCACAGATTGTGATTTTTTTTGCCGCTATAACAACAAATAGGTAAAATTATATAATAATAAAAATTAAAGGGGGGGCCCATACATAAAACCTGTTTTTTTGTGTTAAATCTTGTAAGATGGTACGGAACCCTTCGTGTGCGAGTCCGACTCGCACTTGGCCGGTTTTTTTGACGAGTACTCGTCAATTTATTTAGTGATGCTCAACAATCCGTTATTCAACAGGACAAACTGGCATCACTCAAGCGCAACAAATGCACGCTGTGAACGTTGTGATCATCAGCAACAACGTGTGCCGGCTGACTTTCCCGCTGCACGTGAACAACAACATCATCTGCTCGAGCGGCGCGGGCGGTGTCGGGACCTGCAGCGGCGACTCTGGAGGCCCGCTCACAACCCACCGGAACGGACATGATATCCTGGTTAGTCGTCGGTTCTTGGACTCCTCGACTCAGCGTTGCCGATTACAACTCACACAATTCCCCAAAAACATTATCAGGATTCCCCGAAATCCGTGAAACTCTGGGAAAGGTCGTGCCGCCGAGACTGCCGCTTAGACTTTCGGGAGAAAATAAAATCCAACGTTCAATATTTTTCGGATAAGCAAAAAAAGGTCATGCAGCCGAAAAACTAAATTCCTCGTGTATTGGCCAATTCCCCGCAAACTCCCGAGGCTTTTATTCCTCACTATTTTCCCTGTGAGACCGTAAATTCCCCGAAATTCAGGGAATCGGGAAGCGATCGGCAACGCTGCTCGTCGTCCCAATACTGAAGCTTCGACACATTCTAGTTTCTGTCTTGACTTTAATTTTCATTTTTGAGATTGGAAAAATCGAGTTATCGATTGAGCGATTTGCTTTTTATGGTTTCGTCCCTCTTAAGGTGGCCCAACCCGGCGGGCCTAACTCATTTGCGAGCACGGTACAAAACCGTGCTGTTGCGCTCTGGGACCTTCTCTGTTTCAAAGAATAAGACAGGCTCCGTATTACCTTATAACTTAGAAACCAAACACAATTTTACAATGCCAATGGTCATCAGACATCTAGTTCGATCAAAAAAAGCTATTTTGAGCAAAATTTTGGATCTCTGACAAGAAATATGGGCGTGATCTTCTTTCCCCTTTTGTATGGGGAGGTGAGCGGGATGGGCCACCTTAAAGAAAAAAGAACACTTCTTATAGGAACACTTCAATGTCCGTCTCTCTGTCTGTCTGTCAACACTCTTTTTCTCGGGAACTATACGCGGACTGGAACTGTACAAAAACTAATCCAAAAGTGGTTAATTTATAGTTTGTGGACGAACTGTCTACATACAAATTTTCCCTTACCCAACCCTCGCCGCGGTGCGCGTATTTCAACGAGAAAAGCTTGAGTCAAAATGTTTGAATCTGTCCTAATGAGAAAATGTGTTTTTCTAAAATGTGCGGTTTTGTACAGTTATATATTATTTTGGACTACAGACATATTTCGTTTTTAATCTACGGTTTGCTTTGTGCAGCAATTAATTGAAATATTATAAGTTTATCGCATTGCTTTTTAACAAATCATTTACAAAATGTGAATCCTCAGAATTCATAAAACAAGACAAATTAAAGAAATTCATTATAGTCGATTTGTAAGGAAATAACAGTTTAGCGTATATCACAGTTACACTGTCATCGCCCACGCTTTGGAAATACTTCGAAATATTTTGTTTTAATAATAATTTACGCCTAACACTTAAGAATTATTCCTTGAAACAATTCCGCGCAACCTTCGATTAAAAATGTTTACAAAAGCTTAGACTAAAATATTTTTTAGATTCATTATGAACCCTAATATATACGCTGACGCACCATTTATCACCTTGACTATAACTGAAACCAAAAATAACCTATTGCAAAGGGCGAACATATTTTGATGTCAAAACAGAACAGAAGCCTTTAACTGTACACAAACATAACCATGTATTTCAAAGAGCTTAAAGTTATCCTGCAACCTATCATGTCGTAGCGTAACAGCAGCAGAAACGCCAACGGGTACCACTTAACCAAACTACTCTTGTTACACTTAAGAAACCGACAATTGACTATTTCAGTTGCGCACGTAGGGATAAATATCGGAATAGGATTTTATATGAATATAAATAAATAAATCTCTATTCCATATTTTTTATCGTAGACTATTAAGCTTAAGGGCATGACAATACTAAATTGCATTAAATTCCATAATAGTATTTTTAATAATAAATAATAATTAACAATAAAATTATTTTGGAATTTCAAAAAGATAAAAAATGCATGGATTGTCTAGCTATTTTTGAAATCTATAACAGTAAATATCTGACGCCCATATTCTGAGTCCAAACTTTGTTTATGAAAGTTTATGAATATTTATCTAATATGAGAACACAACGCACCAGACACTCAGTTTTATCTTTAAATTATAGCTAGACAATCAGTCTACAGATTTACTTACTTGATTATCGAAATTCGTTGTCGTTATTTTTAAATGTAAGTAATGATATGTAGAACTGGACTGAACGCAATCGGCTCTCATCACGCCCATAACATCGTTTAATCATTATATTTCAATATGTAAGGCAGGGCATCCATCACTACTTTGTTTAACTGCTTTTGGACTGAAACGACTATAAATATTATCTGTGGTTCGAAAATAACCGCTAAATGTCTCACATGTATCTCTCTGGTTAACAGATCGGCATCACGTCGTTTGGTTCGAATCAAGGCTGCGATAGCGGTAGTCCAGCTGCCTACACAAGGGTCACCAACTACATTAATTGGATCAGTGGTCATCTTTAACTCAATTATTAATTTCATAGCAGAAAACAGTATGCAAATAATATCAGAATGCTTCAAAATGTTGCTATAATTTAAACGGTAGGAACAAAGTTAAGCTGTTTTTTTTAATTATGATCGAGTGAGACTTCTAATATTTTATGTTAAGTAATAAATGATTCAGTTAATAAATAGCAATCAAGCAATAACATTATTTCAAGACGTTTTTCCGAATGTATCTCAGAATGTCGTCACTACAGGCATACGCCTATGCACCAACAACTATAATAAACTAAAATATAATTCAATTTGTAGTCCTGAGTTTTGTTTGGTTTTTTTTATTCTCAGAAAGGTTTAATTCATTATTCACCAAAAAAATATGCGAAATAACATCAACAAAACACAATATTTGACTTTTATTACCTTGATCCTAATAGAATGCCATCTTTTATCAACGCGTTCATGTTATACTATATCTCAGCAATACATAAATACGAAAAAATGCAAAGTTCAGTACAACGAACAAGTGGTATTAGCGGCGGACTCGTCGTCACATCGATTTGTCAAACGCGATAACGAATAAAACATAAGACTCGTGGTCAAACTGTGGAACACTAGAAAATCATTTAATTAAACTAAAATTTCTACCCCGACATAGGTAGACAGGTTAGGTGAAGGTTAAATCTTTTTATAAACCATACAAAAAAATTTGTTTTTATAGTGGTATGACCACAAGTCTTACATTTAGGTGATTTACTGTTTGTGCGACTACGAGGAAAATGTACTCCTCGTGGTCACGCTAGTGTGACAAATCGGTGTCATCACGAGTCTGCACCGATTTCGGTATTCGTAGTCACGCCCTACGAGTAAAATAAATTCCTCGTGGTCACACGAGTGTGAAAAAAATCGGTGTGGCCACAAGTCACTACCGAAGTAATACGCCTATGGACCTATGGTTTCACTTACACTATATGTTTTCGGGCGTTCAGAAGGAATAGCGTCTCCCTTTGCATGTAACCTCACGGTTGGACATTAGGAGCGCTATACAACTAGTGACTCTCTGTGCTATATACCTCGCGAGTATCTTTGAACATTTGACATTTCGCAAAATTTTGAAAACAGTATCTACATAATTATCGACCCTGCTCACAAAAATTCACGAAAATTGGTTGACAAATGGGATCTGTAGAGGAGAAAAGCCGGTCATACGAAAGCATTTTTTTTTTCAATCTGAAACCGTGCCTCTCCCTTCGCTTGGTTAACAAACAGCGAAGGAAAATAGTCACTGCACAAAAGACCTCCTGTACTCCTTTCTGGTTTCGTTCCCGGCAGTAATTGAAGATTTTTAAATTTTTAACCACCAAGGTTTTCACTCTCAAGGGCTAAATATTTTAAGATAACTTAAACTAGCTCACTGCAATGGCATTGGCAATGACAGTTAATTACTGACTGGATGTGCAAAAATAATCATCCCTATCCCCTACCCTATCTTATTTACAAAATAGGTTGGCAATTGTTTAGACAGTGTCAAATATACAATGGAAAACCAGGGACCAACCTTAACGACCAGGGCCTTCGATAGCTGCAGCAGCGCAGGACTGTGGGACGCCGCTTCGTAGAATCCTCCCGTCGCCAACCACTCACGAACACACTCTTCTCGGTCTTCTGCCTCGATGAGGATACGAGGTTTGTGCGGAGAGCTCTTCTGGGTGCGCGTGCCCGGACGCCGTTGCTAAAGTCTCTGTTCGTGGACGCGTCGGCGCGCGTCTCCGCGGTCGATGCGCTGCTCTCTTCTCTCTTGACGCGGGTGAGCGGGAAGGAACGTGTACTGTTGAGTGCGTGTATGTTTGCGAGTGCGCGCTGTCCCGCCAAATATAACGGCGGCTAATTTCGAATAACATGTGTGTCAAAATGGCCCAACCACAATGTAACTACATTACATGTAGCCCATTGTTCAGTTACATGTTTTTACAGGCCTACCAATGCAGGCTCCTTAAATATTCTCAACATCCAGTTTCTTCCATTTGGTCGAGGCCAGGCCGCCGACGATATGAAGTCGCTTAACTTATCTTTGTAGAAGCTCGTGCTTAGCATGGCCAGTGTTGACGGTGACCACGACCACGGTCGATATGGACTCGCCTGAGTTGACGCCATAGTTGATACCCATAAATGGCGTTCTCTCGCAATGCGCGTCGGCCCCCGACTCAGGACGAGCAGGCCCCGCTGTACTTTCAGCAGGACACGCCCCAGCGCTTCACGCAACGTCCCTAGTTGCACAATATATACACCACACACACTTTTCAGGCTCGTGCGCCTTCTGCGCCCGCCAAACGACCGGCTATCCTTTTTAACGCCGACAGGCCAAAGGACATTAAGGGGGTGTTTTAGTGGGTAGGTCTGGCCTAGGGTTAGGTTAGACTCGCCAACCAGTCCCACATAACCTGATTCCGGAATCAGGTATGCGTAAAGCATTTCACCTCCCCAGCCTCTTGCAGCCTCCGCTGGGCTACAAGGAGGTTCGAAAAAAAAAAATGCGCGTCGGCACCACACACCTAACATCACTCAAGAACGGGCATATAAGACTCCTTTATATAAGTTCAAATATGCTACACCATAAAAAATACATAAACTTATTTTTAATTTAACTAAAACTCTAGTAAATACATACATATAAACATACCTTCACTATTATGTATTTCGTTGCCGCGCGTGACATAGGACCGCGCGCGCGTACCGTTGCGCTAAGAGAAATTTGGATCGGTCATAGTGCGGCATAGAGCATAGTGAAATGATTACTCAGTTTCTAGATTTGCAACAGCTTCACGAAACGATTGCTCATTTCTTGCCCCACGACTAATGTGTAGTAGTACTACTGGAAATTATAAATGTTCTATAAATGAAACATTCAGGCAAATAATATGCATTTAAACGTTTGCTCATCTACATAGTTGGATATTAATCTGTTGAGGAACCAAATTAAGAAAAGAAATTTAAATCCCTACTTCAAAGAACAATAGGGTTTTTTTAGGGTTTTCCTACAAATATTTAAATGAGTGAAAAATAATTTTGTTCTTTGTTAAAATTAATTTATTTTAAGAAATCTATTTATGACAAACAATGACGAACTGCGAATAGAAAACTTGAATTAGAGTGCACAATTTTTTTAACAAAGACACTTTTGGTACGGCCTTGCCTGTAAAAGCCCTGACCTCCAAATCGAGAATGTTTCTTTACACATTCTCCTAATGTTATTTCTTGTGAAGATATTTCTCCGGAAATTTAGTTCCCGATGTTTCTATTACATTCTGTGGAAGCCAAGTTTTTAGAAAACCAACACAGCAGTGCCCATTTAGTAAATCATTGCGAACATCAAGAGCTTAGCCTATCACTTTCCAATCTAGTGGTCTAGTCTAAGTCTAGTGGTCCTCTGTCGAATTTTGGTATTTGTATAAGAAATATCAACATTAATTGCCTTGTTTTTTTATAGAGAACTATGCAACATCTCCTCAGTAGCACTGTTTTGCTCTTCTTGGGATTCATCGCGTTTTTGCCCTATAAACATTTCTTCACGAAACAGATAGCATTGAGTTAGCGATCCAATCCCTGCTGCACCATAACTTTCACATTTAGGGCTGGGTTTCAGTGGAAAACCTGGAAAGTCCGAATTCCGTCGTCAACATTGATTTTATCGCATTTTCCTGAGCGGGTTCAGGCTTTTTCTAATCTGCCTAGAATAAACCAGTCAAATACAATAAAAGACGTCGTTTGTAGCAGCTGCCTAAGCCCTTCAGGCATAATCGATTACGCCTGAAATAATCTTTTCTGAAAACCTGAGACACATGCGGTATTACGAACTGGATATCAGCATTTATTTGATGTTATACAACGACATATGCAATGAACCACTGGCGGAATTTTTGTTTGCCGCTCGGCGCAATTGGCAATGGCTTCACGTCACTTTACAGCACTTCACGCACCGTTTTTACTGCGCTACTTTGCTCTCGGTCTTTGGTTTAGGAAGTAAACAATGAAAACTTTGTTCGATACTGTTGTGAAGCTGGAAATACCACAGATTACAAACAATATATGACCGTAATCTGTGGTACCCGTTGCTTTCTGTGGACTTGCCTTGGTCGAAACAAGCGGGCGGTCCACGCACCGTTTCAGGGGGGCAATCTTAAATTCACATTCGCTCAATTTGGTACCGGTCGTTGCCGCTTCTCTCGACAGTTGTTCTCGAGACCGTGAAACGCAAGCGCTAACGATGAAGGTTGTCTGCGCGGCTACGGTTAGGGAACTCGCTCGGCATATCTGAGGATTTGCTCCGGAGGCAAGGAAGAAAGGCTTCCGTCGATTACGTTCACAAGAGGTAGTTCGCGACACGTCTATTAGGCTCGGAACTTGGACAGAAAAAGGGCGCTTCCGAGACAAGACCTGTATAATATATGTGCTCGTGGTTTACCGCGCCAAATTTCTCGCCGACGCGATGACGTGTAACGGCCTGAATTGGAATTTTGAATCTTCGAACGGTCAAGTGGTTCAAACGTCTCGAAGTTCCTCTCATCACAGTTCGGAAAGCGTTATGCAGCTCCAATAAGCACTCTCTGGCCGGCCAGGTGGTTCATCACAACATGTAAAAAAAAATCTGATTATAACGATTCAATGTTAATGTCTCTATTTAACCTCGGAAGAGATACAGGTTGCTTATCATTCAGATTAAACATGCATTTATCGAGAGATAATGCTATCCACCATATGAACGAAGTCTCGGACAACCTCTAGTCCATACTAATATTATAAATGCGAACGGTACTCTGTCTGTTGCATTTTTACGCCTAAACCGCTACATCAATTTTGATGAATTTCGGGATAGAGATAGTTTTGATCTCGAAATAGGAAATATGTAGGCAGGTAGTCTGTGCCGAAAATTAAACTAGAAGGGGATGAAATAGAGGATGAAAGTTTTTTAGGGAACTCATCTAATATTCAGAAAATAATTTATTTATTTATATAAGTTGATTGTACTCTTCGGGCATAAGGTACAACTTAATGCCGGAGGCAATTTCTATCCTTTGGGTATCTTGATCAGTAGTGCGAGTAGTAATTATGGATTAATGGCCACTACCGAGGAGCCGGTCGATCTAAGTGGTGAGCAAAGATATGCAAACTGATTTCGGGGGCATTGGGAGCATTAAGGATGTTGCAGTAATTCAGCCCGACATCAGTCCAAAATGATGACCCGGAGCCGGGTACCTCAGCTAGTAGTTAATTAAAGAGAAACTCTGTAGTGATGCAAGTGATCTAGTTCTTTTAGTGACTGAAACGAGAAAACGAGTTCAACGAGCAATAGTGTTTGAAGTTTTGAAGGAATCAATGGACGTGTAATAAAATTATGTGTTTGTGAGTTTGTCTCGTTTGTCTCTAACTATCAACGTAACAATATAATTGTTCAATTCAACCCTTTAAAAATGTTTTTTCCCGAACTGACCGGGGAAGTAAAAAAAACCTCAACTTTGATGCCTTCACTAAATTAAAATTATGAGCAACTGTTCTCTGTTTTAGCACAGTTAAAATTCAGTCATTTATTGCAAAATATTTTTAATTACCATTGATGTATTACGGAAAAATCCGTAATAAATTAGCAAAACAAGTTTTTTTTTATGTTAAGCGCGGCATATGGCGTACGCCAGGACCTAAGGTGCCCGACGACGCCCATGGGTTTTCGAACATTCAGGGGGGCTGCGAAAACCATGCCGGCCGACCAGGTGCTTCTTCACACCAGGTTTGAAGGACCCCAGGTCGTAATTTGGGGGAAATACCTCGGAAGGGAGTTCATCCCATTGTTTACCGACCCTATAGATAAAGGATGTAGAGGATCGGTGAGTTATTATTTTTGGTTTAAAATGGGTTGGGTTGGTTGGTTTAAGTTAACATTAAACAGTTATTTTAACCGATTGAACAGTACCGCTTGGTGTGTGTGACATATCAGATGATTTTAAAGCGGTCATGCTAACAGATTGACATTATGACTGACTATAAATCAGGCGAGCAACTGGGTAAGGTAATTTGAACAGATTGGACAGTACCTTTATTTCAGTGAATATAAGACGTAAGTAAGAATGAAACCGTTTTCACACAGTGAGTGGAAACAGTTATGGCACAAATGTATGTAAAATAAAATTAAAAGATACAGTAACATTTTATGTTTGGCTATTTGTTTTCACTCAGTTAGAGCAATAAATTTACTTAGTTGCCTTTATTTTAACTTTGCAAGAATCACAGTTAGGTTCACATATATATTACGTCAGCGTCTTCACATTGCAAAAACCAGAACGTCCATTACTCACGCATCCACCCTCTATAATTCTATATAATTTTTAACCATATTTAACGGGTTAAACATACCCCTTGCTATCATAGTTTCCAAGAAATAGAAATCATTCCAAATTGCGTACATCAGGCTTCAAAAACGTGCATATGACGCCGATAGGCTTTCACAGAAGCTGCGAATACCATACCGGCCGGCTATGTGCTTCTTCACACTATGTTTGAGGCACACAAGGTGGTACTTTGGGGGAAATACCTCAGCCAATACAATTATGTACATTAATCGTATAATTAAAATAAATGATAATAGTGATAAAAAGTGATCATGAACCTTCGATTATGAATATCTAAAGACGTTTAAATGTTATTGTTGTTCGAGTCGAATTCATAAAAAATGCAGGCTAATACATAATCAAATTTATCAGCGAAGGAGTCCATATCAGGACGAATAATGAGTTGCTCCAGTATAAAAGGCGACCAAAAAGTGTTTCCACGTCTGTTATCAGAATGAAGGTCCTAGTAGCTCTAGTTGTGTGCGCATGCGCCGCCGTATCCTCCGGAGAGCTGGCGTCCCCTCTGGAGAACACTGCCTTCGACTACTTCCGCAGGTTCGGCATCCCGGAGGCCGAGCGCATCAGGAGGGCGGAGGAGCTGCAGGTTCAGAACCCATCCAGAATTGTCGGAGGATCGCCGGTTGGTGAGAACAACGGCGCAAGATACGCGGTAAGCGATTGATCTTCTAATCTCCGGGCCCCTACTACGAACCCTATCGAGTAGGCGCTATCGAGGAGGCGATATCGCCTGTAAAAAATATTGTATGCGTTTGACAGATGGTATCGAAAGCGCTGTCAGCAGTTGATATCGCCTCCTCGATAGCGCCTACTCGATAGGGTTCGTAGTACGGGTCCTGCAACTCCGAGAATCACCGGGCGTTAAGGTGGCCCATCCCGCTCATCTCCCCATACAAAAGGGGAAAGAAGATCACGCCCATATTTCTTGTCAGAGATCTAAAATTTTGCTCAAATTAGCTTTATTTGATCGAACTATATGTCTGATGACCATTGGCATTGCAAAATTGTGTATGGTTTCTAAGTTATAAGGTCCGAAAGTTCGCATTTTTCGCGCGTTTTATACAATAACTTTGGAGGTGGATTACGCAATGATAAAGTAAGAACATCGTAAGAAGATTAGTCATCAGACATAGTTTATTTAATCAAGATTTATAATCTATTTGGTTTTTGTTTGATTTTTTACTACAGCGGTCGTGGTTTACTTTTAGCTATAAGTCGTTTTAAAATTAAAATTTTCTTAAATCTTACCAAATCATACGCTATGCACATTGTCTTTTTTGTGGACATGTTGCATCTTCCTCATCACGGAGCCTGTCTTATTCTTTGAAACAGAGAAGCTCCCAGAGCGCAACAGCACGATTTTGTACCGTGCCCGCGAATGAGTTAGGCCCGCCGGGTTGGGCCACCTTAACGACCACCGCTAGGGTGGCGGTTCACAACGGTGTGCTGCTGGTACCTAGACTTGTGTATTGAAAGTAGACGTGTGTGTTGAAGAAGAGGCACGAATAAAGACTAAATGCTGTAGTAATGCGTTCCCTGAGGAATATTTGCGAAACGAGCTTCCGCAATAGGTGGGTTAGAAAGCAGTGTCAACTGAAAGTAAACATAGCGACGAGAATTGAGAAGGATATGTTGAAGTGGTTTGGATGTACAGAAGCGAAGAGCGGAAGGCCCTGGCATTAAGTTGTACCTTTTGCCCGAATTTTGAGTGCAATAAACATATATAAATAAATAAATAAGTAAGTGAAATTGTCGCGCATTAATAGCGCCATCTAGATTTCGGTAAAGACATTTAATTTCGGATTTTTTTAATTTCAAAATGATTATGAAGTCACACACGTATTTTAATAGTATGTTACGGTTAAAGTCCGAAGTCGGTTAAAATCCGATTTTTTTTTTGTTGAAGGTAATTGAGTTTCTGGGTTACCTGGGTCGAATAACTGTATGAACAGGTTCGCCACCACTAGAGCTACCGGTGACGCCACACCATCTGTTTGGACGTTGTAAATTCCTTCTTCCAAACTTCAGCCGTACTAGATACTCGAAATTTGCATTCAACACGAATGAATAAACTGTAAAATCGTAGTTACTTTCAAAGAAAATAATATTTTACCCTAACGGCTCAGCTAAGCACCTGCTTGGCTCCCTAGACAAAATACAGCGGCCCTGCGTCTCGTCGACGACCTCGAGATATTTCTAAATTTCTCCGACTCCGAAGGGATGTAGGGTCTCCCTCTATCTTTAATCGTATCTACCATGGAGAATGCCCAACAGAGCTGCATAATGCTGTCCCACCGTCTTTTTTCTCCCTTAGCTGTGCTAATGTAGAAAGTGTGCTAATGTGCTAAAATGCACAAATTCCCAGTCGAAAATCCAAAAATAAGAACCCACCGATCGTTTAGACCCTTTATGTATAGGGTTGGTAAACAATGGAATGATAAGTAAATATACTTTTTCGTGCTAAGCAGGTACGTCGCTTATTCCAAGGGATGTGACATGTATATATGAATAATCGACCGATTGTTCAATCTTTGCAGTCAATGTCCGCAACGCAGATGAAGATTAAATCAATGTATGTAGGTATAATCTTAAACACTGTGTTAGTAGGAGGCATTCATTACGGGAAGAGGGACTGTAGGAGAATTCCAAATTATTGGTATACAGCCGGTGGCGAAATTGGTAGACGCAATACCCGCGAATGGTATGTTTTGCTGGTTCGGATCCAGCCTTGCAGTATATTCGTAAAGAAGTTCTTTTTACTAGGCTCTTTCTTCAATGAATGTGTCCTTGCTTCACGGTCGATTATACATACATACATGTCACATTCAATGGAATGATATTTATTACGCCATACGCCAGGACCCATTAGGGTGCCTGACGATGCCCAAGGGCTATCGAACTTTCAGATGGGCTGCGAAAACTATGCCGGCCGGCCAGGTGCTTCTTCACACCGTGTGGAGCCAAGCAGATGCTTAGCTGAGCCGTCCCTGAAAATGCGAACAGTACTCCACGCATCTACGCCTTGATATGAGCAGTTTTTAGTCAGGAGTGAAATACTATCGCACCCAGATTTCCTAGTGTTAATATTGTTTCGTTATTCGGGAATTGCGATTACTTAGTGACGGGTCATTCTCTGTTTTTTCCATGATCATTGTTTAATGATTTGTTCATTGTATTTCAAATAAATTGTGAAAGATTATCTCATATTCTATGTTCAATGAATGCTTATTTTGCAGGGGGGTGTGCTCATTGACTTGGTTGGCATTAGCAGTCAGGCTGTCTGCGGGTGTACCATAATAACCCCCGAGCGTCTCATCACCGCAGCTCACTGCTGGAGCGACGGCGTCAACCAGGCTTGGAGGTTCACCGTCGTCCTTGGCTCGCTCACACTATTCTCTGGTGGTCACAGGGACACGGCTACAGCCGTCATCCCGCACGAGCAGTGGAATGCTGCGCTCCTTAGAAACGACATAGCCGTGATCTTCCTTCCAGAAATCCCTATAGATTGTAAGTATATTTACGAACCCTTTATTCATTCATTAGTTGTGGTGCAATGTATAACATTAAAATTTAAACATTGGCAAGTTTTTTATGCTAAGCGCGTCACATGCAGTACGCTAATCACTCAGATAAGAGTTGCCCAACGATGGCCATGGGCTTTCAAAGATTTGTGGCGGGCCGGCCAGGTACTTCTTCACACCATGGTTGAAGGACCCCAGGTTGTGCTTGAGTTACAATAAAATGAATTATTATAAGTTTTACTGAAATATGGCAGAAAGAGGACGGTGGGCCAGCCTAGTGTAGCTCGATTAAGTATTATCCATGGTAGAGACGATATAACCCAGAGAGAGACGCTACATCTCTTCAGAGTTGGAGGGTCTCTTAGTTCAGGGATGCCTCGTAATCATCTACGAGACGCACAGAGAGCCCAGGGAGCCAAGCAGATACTTGGCTGAGCCCATTCACAAATACGAACAATTCTCCACGCAAGTCCTTAACTGCGTCTTGTAGAGCAGCAGTTTTTGGTCAGTCGTGAAATACTGACGCACCCTGTTGACTGCTACAGCTTTGTTGAAGCGAGCTTGGCTTTCAAGAGCTTAATCAATATTGAGAATATGTTTGTGGTCATCAATAGGCAGAGATGAAGCTCATATGTAGTTACCGCCTTTTGAATAATGAGGGCAGAGCTGTACTAAACGGAGTCCCGTTCTCACAGAATACGCACCCTGAAAAACTTGCATTAGTTAAAAATATACTTTACTGCATGCACCTCATAAGATACATAAGCACAAACTATTATGCAATAAACGTATTGACTTAGAGATGGATAATGGCAAGTGTTTGCCTTCCCGGGGTCCGTGTCCCAAGGAAAACTAAAAGCAAATTTCTGAGAAAAGAGAAAAAACTCGAGCTACTATAATTATGACCACCTATGATGGTATTCACCCCCAGCCTGGTATATGAAGAGACCAGTGGGTCTTAATGATTAGTGTATTTATTTAAATAAACAGATCGAGCAAGTGACGCGTCCTTCTTACTGGATTTCCTGCTGACTTCAAACTCCATTGGTTCCTCGGCCCACTGCCTTGCGAGGTCAACTACCGACCCATAGCCATTGCATCCATTCTCTGCAAAGTGATGGAGCGCATCATTAACTCTCAGTTGATGAGGTATCCAGAGATAAATGAACTCCTAAGCGATCACCAATACGGCTTTCGTTGCTCTAAGATCTAAAGGTTTACTTGGATTCCGGACTGTGGAACAGCTCGCATCCATGATGAAATCCAACTCAGAAAGAGAAAGAAAGTGGTGCATCAATGGGGCGGGGATTGACACATGACCTTTCGCATGAGAAGTAAAACCCCACGCATTTATAACAGAAGTTTGTTATTAGTGTTCCGAGTTAGTAATGAACCGCTATAATTTCGTTACGTACGTCCGTCCGCATGTCATAACCTTGTGTGAAATTTTAGAAGTGCATAGAAATACAAGTAAATCGTAAATAACTTTAGAAAAAAAACTTATGTTTTATACCCGTGTCCTCAAGTCCCCGGATCCGTCTTGATAAAAAGCTATCAAGAATAATTCCCAAAAAAAAAAAAAAAAATAATTTGCCCGTAATTATGTAAAAAATATTTGTGCATCTTTGAAATACCGAAAAACAAAAGTGTCACTGAAAGCTAGATTATACGAATGAACTAGTGAATATTTTATATTTAAAAATGCGTCAATTTATAAATTAAATAATTAAACCTCAATTTATTTTCTCTCGCAACAAAGCCGCTCGGCGCTTATCCCTTGATTTCCCAACTATTTTTGGTTTTTGCGGGCGCGCGTTTTAAACACCACAGAGTTTCAAGCGCGTGCATCGGTGTTCCAGTAACAAGAATGTAGCGCATTGTAGTCTAGAGTAAAACAAAACTTAAATAAAACCCGAAATCCTCAGAAAAGATCACTATTTTGAGTATTTTGTGTCAATACTACTCTTGGGCTAAAATCGACCCAGGTGGAAACACACTTGTTTGGGAATAATCAAGACCACGGGCAACTGAGTTTCAATGATAGGTTCAGGGTTATCAGGTTTCAATGATACCAAGTGCGTACAATTGTAGCGTGAACTTGTGTTACAGCATCGATGGCGATGGCAGTCCTTCCGAGCCCGGCACAGCTGGGTGAAACATTCACAGGACAGGTGGTCAAGGCAAGTGGCTTCGGAGTGACGCATGACGGTGAGGAACTTACACAGGAATTTACAATTTTCCATGCAGTTCAACGTGGACGTGCGATATAAAAAAACCGGCCAAGTGCGAGTCGGACTCGCACACGAAGGGTTCCGTACCATCGTACAAGATATAACACAAAAAAATCACGTTTTTGTATGGGATCCCCCATTAATTATTATTATTTTATTCTTTTACCTATTTGCTGTTATAGCGGCAAAATAAATACACACTCTGTGTAAATTTCAGCTGCCTACCTATTACGGTTCATGAGATACAGCCCTGTGACAGACGGACAGATGGACGGACGGACGAAGGCTTAGTAATAGGGTTCCGTTTTCACCCTTTGGGTACGGAACCCTAAAAATGCACATAATTTTATGCTACCACAGTATTCTACTATATTGGTAGATCGATGATCAGTAGGTGTGATATTAGCCATCTTAATCCAGTTCTTCTTAATTGAAATCTTATTCATAAATAACATATTGACTCAGGGCTGATTTTTCAAAAGTGTGATAATCAGCCCGATAACTGTTCAACGGATTTATGGACGCCTCTGCTTATCAATCCGTTATAGTAAGTCAATATTTTTATTAGTAAAATTACAGTAAGATAATTGTGATAGAATATTAACCCTCCGGTAAGGACTATCCGTCTTTTGACGATCGGAAATTAATACTATTAGATGGTTTGTTTTACTGACTAAAGAAAAAGGTCTGCAAAATAAAATAATTACGTTGAATTAAAATCTTACAATATCGTAGAAATGTAACAGTTTTTTAGATAGTTTTGTCAAGAAGTTTTAGCCATGAGATGCACCAAACTGATGACGGACGAAGTGTTCCCCCGGTGAATGGCTAGGCTGATCTTCTATCTAAGATGACGCGCGTTTGTCCCCAGACGCCTCCATGAGCAATCGCTCTTTAACTCATATACCTAGCATGCGTGCGCAGCCATTTATTTTTGTACATTATTATTGATTATTCGATTTGTACATCCTATTTCTATGCTTTAACTAGATTGTTTGCGTCTGGGCTTTAAACTCCAAGAGTATCTACAGCAAATGCGACGAAGTCGTGGTTTGATTTAGCTGAACTATATTTTTTATTGACCAATATGGATGTTCAAATAATCATTCTCCAACAGATCAAACCGGCGTGACCGAAGGGCAAAGCTTGAACGAGGTTTACCTTGTCGTCGTTAGCAACGCCGTGTGCCGAGTCGCCTACCCGTTGTACGTGAACAACAATATCATCTGCACGGGCGGCGGGGGCGGAGTCGGGACCTGCAGCGGCGACTCCGGCGGTCCAGTCACCTTGAACCAGAACGGAGTGCATACATTGGTGAGTCGCTGATTCTACAACAATTCTCGTTTGACCTGCCGAAGCTTCTACAGCTTCTAGCTGTAATCATGGATGATTAAATTATTCAGTGGAATCGCAATTTCTTTCGACTAGAACATTCAGTTGGGGCCCCTTTTTTTTAGACTAGGACTACTTGAGTTAAGCACTTTGTTCTGGATAACACAACGAATGGGTAATATAAAATAAAGAGTGGACTGAATACAATTTTTAAAGATTCTGGATATCGCCGATGCAGTGGCGGATTTACCAGCAGGCTGAGTAGGCTGGAGCCTAGGGCGGCAGATTTTAGGGGCGGCATATTTGAGACCAACATGTTTTTGTCTTGCTCCCCAAGCCTCGTATTGAGCAATTGAGCGGCTCGTAGCCTAGTGGCGCGGGGACTGGCCTAGCGTACCAGAGGCCTGGGTTCAATACCGACATGCACCACTGTCTTCTCTCTTTCCGAGTTCGATAAGTGGATTTCGTCACGAATTCGAGCTGCTCCATGGTTCGGAATCCATGTAAAACTGTAGGTCCCCTTCCCCTACTAGGTGGTAGGGTTTAAGCCCGCCCGGGTTGGTAACATCGCATCGGATGAAAAGATGGTCGAAGCGGCAATTATAAATTGTCCGTGTTTTCCATCCAGTTCAATGTAGCCGTGCTCATAAAGGGAAGGTCCTGGCATGGCACCAAATTCCTTCGGGAATGTGGTGTATTGGGCTAATATCATAACGGTAGTTGTGTGGTAGCCATCCATGTCAGGTTGCATAAAAAAAAGCCCAAAGTACAATCTTCCCGCCCATATTTGGGGCCGGAAAGAGCGACTTTAGTAGATAATTATGATTCAAGCAATTCAACATGTAATAATTTTCACCACATCAATACATTTACGGGATACAGGTTATTAGGACGATAGTACACAAATCATAACGTTACAGATGCTTTGACAAATAAATGTTAATTCATGTCATTGTAAACTAGGCTATAGAAGTGTGGAGGTCGGTAGGGGGGGCAAAATTTGATTTGCCTACGGGCGGCAAGTTTGTAAATCCGCCGCTGCGCCGATGGAAGCGATGAAATCTTATGTTAGGAAAATACACCGGACACCAGGAAGTATGAAGGTACTAAAGAGCACGGCGGTGATTCTGGCCTTCCTTGGTCTCTCAGTGATGCCGCCTTCTCCTGAAGATTATCTGGAACTGCTCAGGGCTTCCACTTTAGTTCTGCCTGACTGAAGACTGCTTTCCCGCGCTTCACTAAAGTCGCGTTGAAGGTGTGAAGGTCGATGTTGCGCGTCCCGAATTAAGGCTGTCGTGAAGTGGCCTTCAAGCACAGAATAGGTTCATCATAAATGTTCAGGTGTGCTTTTGTACCGCCTTCTACACCAGGGTGCTTGGAGTGTGTTCAATGTTTTTTTTAAATTGTTTTTTTTTTTAATTTTTTTGGTTTTTCCCACCCTTAGGAGTCGTATTCTTTCAAACTATTTATGAAAGGACCACCCCTAAAATATACCCTACTAAACGAAAAAAGAATTATTCAAATCCGTCGACAGTTTACGAAGATATCCAGTAACATACACCCAATAAAAACAAATAAAAAAACATACTGACGAAGTGAGAATCTCCTCCTTTTTTGAAGTTGGTTGAAAATACGTTTTATTGCAGTTTTAAAAACAAAACTGTTGCTGCCCCACCATGTACAACTGTTCTACATGTTTTCTGCGTGATTGACAGATCGGCGTCGCGTCGTTCGTCTCGTCGCAGGGCTGCTCGTCCGGTCGTCCGGCCGGACACACGAGGGTCACCGCACACTACGACTGGATCAGGCGTTTCATTGAAACCGACGACTAGACGTGCAATTATTCAATGCAAGGCGGAAAAAAGTATAAATTGTAATGCTTCACAATGTTGCTAAAATTATAATGTTGGATAATACTGACATTTTAGAACACATGTCCTGCAATGTTGATGCATTAAAAATATACTCATATTAAGGAAAATATTGCTTGAAGTTTTGCCAAGGCGTTTTTCAGATTATATCTCAAAATCTAGCGTTACCCTATGCACCAATGACTAAACAAATATAAGAGACAGTACATCCATTTAATGTTACTGAAATTATCATTAAAAAGCTAAATTCCGTGATTTGCTTGTTTGGCTATATATTCAGAAAGTGATGAGGAATTCATTATTCACAAAAAGTTATCCGAGATGTCGTTTCATTTTGCATCAACCAACAGAAAATTTGGTCTATCATAATTTAACGTATTTATTTAGTGATTGTTTTTTTGTTGCTAGTAGATAACCAAGCTATACCGATAGACCGCAAGCCGGGCTGAAGTGTAGGAGGATAGGCGGCAAAATGCAGTGCAGTCAATTTAGAGCAGTGCCAATTGAAAAGTGCCAAGTGACTAGAATCGAGAAAGGAGTGCTAAGATAGTTTAAGATGGAACGAATGGATGAAGTACGAAACAAATTTAGAACGCAGAAGTGAGCGGAAGTATAGTGGCCGGGCGGCCTAGAAGAACGTACCGCGACTAAATCGATGTAATTATTCGTAAAGGTCTGGTACGTAGCGCCCGTAATCGTAGAGTATGTATGAAAATATGTATGTCTGTATATGAAGCGAAAGAGATATGCTGTGATCGTACCGTTAGATGACCTATCATGTCGAAAAGTAATCATGGTATGCACCATTGTTATCGACGCACTTCCGCCATTTTATTGAAAGTTCTATTTCATTTGCTTAAACAAATTCTGGGAGCGAGAATAAATTAATTATTTGATAGTAGTTAGCTGTCTCATCGGAACTGATATGGAGAGGGATATTACGACTTATGTATTGTTTATTGTTTATTCATCATCCACTCTGCACTCGGATTTGTCATATTTTATCATTAGCCAGTTCGGCAATCCCAGCAAGAAACTCCGCTAGATTTTTTTTCAACGTCCACTTAGTCTAAGTTTACAAAATTATAAAGTACAACAATTGATGTCATATGCAACAGTTCATAACAAATATCAGTTTATTTGTAAAGACTATGCCCGCCATCTAACATGTTGCCAATTGGAGCAAGCCAGTCCCTACAAACAGCACCCGTTCACGAGCATCACGTCGGGCGCAGCCATCGCCTCGGTCAACCATATTTTAGGGAAAGAGGAGACCCGAACCTAGCGTCGCCGCAAGCAAAGACCTTAAAGCGAGGCACTACTCCAGAGGCAACGTGAAAAAGTTGTGAAAACATTGTACGATTAAATACATTCATACATTCAAAATGCATAATACATTATTATTCTTAGAGCTAAAAAAAAATATTTAATAAATGCTACAACCTACGGAAAATTAAGAGTACAATGGTTTGAGAGCAACCTGTATAATAATATACGAATAAGATTCCTGTATGAGATTCTGACCAAAACTTACAAATAAATAATGCTTTACTACAGTTTGGGTTTAGAGAGCCCTCGTCATTATTGATACGAAATTGTATCCCTTAACTCGATCATTTTCTCCTCGTAATGTTGTGTGTAAATTATGAGCACCTTTTTGCTGCACAATATCAAGTAAGAAAAGTCTATCAAGTAATGACTGCCATATGCCGCGCTTTACATAAAACAAAATTAAAAAAAAATACCGACTTCAAGGAAAAAGCACTATAAATAGCAATATAAAAAAACCATTTTTGGAGTTAGAATTATTGTTATTTTTTGAGTAAATTTTTTGCAGACCCAGCGAAAAGTAGCCTGACGCAGCGCGTGCCCGGCTGACGCCGACTCAAAAAATAACAATAATCATAACTACAAAAATGGCAATTATTTTTTCAATTTTTAGTGATTTTTCTTTGAAGTCGGTTATTTTTTTGTAATTTTTTTTTTATGTAATTTTAGTGAATCTTGCCAAAAAAAAGAAGCATTGAAATCGGTTGGCGTTATATTGAGTTATTCATCCATTTGTCGCGCACATACTTAATACATATTTAAGACTTTTATGATTTTCTCACGGATATCATTGTCAGAACTAACCCAAATTAAAATGGGACCATACGGGAAGCACCAGCTTTCAAATAAAACAATAATCACCAAAATCGGTTCACCCAGGCGAAAGTTTTGAGGTAACAAATATAAAAAAAACATACAGACGAATTGAGAACCTCCTCCTTTTTTTAAGTCGGTTAAAAAGGGATTGAAACGTTACAGTAAGTCCAAATATAACTTCAGAATGTTAATATTTTTGGATTCCATAATTTTTTGAAATCATAAAAAGTCGATTTTTCACATTAGAAATTTGACAGTAATTAAAAACAGCAGCAATACATTAACAAATATTTTAATTTTCTTATTTATTTCTAAATTTAGTAAAATAAAATCGGAAATGCACACCGTTTCTTCCAAGACGGACGCATTATCAACTACTTGGTGGATAAGATGAAAGTTTGACTCTAAAGGAGCTCGGCAGAGAAAAGAATATCGTGCGAACACTCTTTATTTGGAAAACAAATTGGATTTTTTTAAATTAATTTTCGTAATTCCCGCAATTTTCAATTGTGTTGACCCAAGCAGTATTTTTATTGCCCTTTTATTGACGAACCCTATCGAGTAGGAGCTATCGAGGAGGCGATATCGTCTGTCAAACATGTTGTATCATGGAGGTGAAGAAATAACTCACCTCCATGTGTTGTATGCGTTTGACAGATGGTATCGAAAGCGCTGTCGATACCATCTGTCAAACGCATACATATTTTTTATACATCTTGTGAGATGTGCATCCTTCTTCTTTTCTTACTATTATTGCGAAAATTGTACCCATTTTCTCGGAGCACCCTGTCCACAGTCTCCATTTCGGTGACGCATAGCATCTCTGGGAGCAGTCAGGTTCGGGATGGGTTACCATTTTCGATATTGAGGCTGGCTGTTGTTTGGAATACACGTAAAACTTAAGGTCCCCTTCGTTTATTACTTAGTTATGCAATGCAGCAGTGAAAGTGCAGAAATATTGTGGCGGCAAATACTTTTAATTATTATTTTTTAAATAGCCAGCGAATGTTCAAGAATCCCTAAATGGGAATGATTGGAATGCTAAGCAAATAAATAAATAAATAAATTCCAGGTCGGCTCATACGATTTTGATTAAATTTGCTAGATAGGTACTATTAGAAGTATAAACACAATCGTCTCGTTAAGGATATTTATTCCAGATTAATTTACATGTCACAGGAGATGCAACTCGGCCGATGCTATATCGTGAACTGACTCCAGTTCATTCCACTGGACTGAGGCTGCCTGATTGAATGTTTACATTCAAACACGTCTGCATCGTTTTTAAACCTAACAGTTCGGCCCTCCTGACACTCCTGCGTCCTCGAAGGAGTTGGTTGCGCTGTTTTCTTGAAGCTGAGTTGTCAATGAAGAAGAAACTTCTCTCGTGGTCGTTTCTTCTCTGCTTCGCCCCTCACCGGCTATCTGGCGTCAACAAAACGATCAAATGCAGATTATTTTTCTTTAGGCAATTTTACCAAAAGAAAATATCAGCTGGCCTGCCCCTACCGGCACACAGTTATAGTATCGCCCCTGACGGCAATTGATGATAGTATTATCGCCCCTGACGGCAATTAATGATGGTATTATCGCCCCTGACGGCTGGTAATGATAGTATCGCACCTGATGGCTATGAATAAAAGTATCGCCACTGACGGCAATGAATAAAAGTATCGCCCCTGACGGCTATGATGTGTGGTACCGCCCCAGACGGCTGTCATGTTACTGCCCCAGACGGCTGTCATGTTACTGCCCCAGATGGCTATGTTATATGGTTACTGCCCCTGACGGCTGTGACATATATACTGCTCCAGACGGCTGTCATGGTACTGCCCCAGAAGGTTATGTCCTATGCCCCTCACGGCTATGTCATTTAGTACTGCCCCTGGCGGCTATGACATATGATACTGCCCCAGATGGCTGTCATGGTACTGCCCCAGAAGGCTATGTCCTATGCCCCTCACGGCTATATCATTTAGTACTGCCCCTGGCGGCTATGACATATGATACTGCCCCAGACGGCTGTCATGGTACTGCCCCAGAAGGCTATGTCCTATGCCCCTCACGGCTATATCATTTAGTACTGCCCCTGGCGGCTATGACATATGATACTGCCCCAGACGGCTGTCATGGTACTGCCCCAGAAGGCTATGTCCTATGCCCCTCACGGCTATATCATTTAGTACTGCCCCTGGCGGCTATGACATATGGTACTGCCACAGACGGCTATGTCATATGGTTACTGCCCCTGACGGCTTTGACATATGGTACTGCCCCAGAAGGCTATGTCATATGGTACTGCCCCTGACGGATATGACATATGGTACTGCCCCAGAAGGCTATGTCATATGGTACTGCCCCTGACGGCTATGACATATGGTACTGCCCCTGACGGCTATGACTTATGATTCTGCCCCTGACGGCTATGTCATCTTTTATTGCCCCTTCGTGCACTCGTCCCCTATTTCTGCAGGTAAACTTACCTACTCCTCATTGCAGAACTCAAAGTCCCTCGATATCCACACTTTTATCCTCTTATCCCTTTTCTAACTGATACCACTTCGTATCGATCGTTGGGAAGTACAGTGCTCACTTTATAAGGACCCGCATAGCGCGGAACCAACTTTCCGCTAGTCAGCCCAGGCTTCAAAATTTTCCTTTCCACCATGACTAAAGCTCCTAGCGCCAGTCGCTCCACGGCCCTTCTGGATTGATTAAAACGGTGCTCCATTTCGACTGCATTCCTTTTAATAGATTTAGCAGCATCATCACGCAGTGATGTCAAACTCTTAGTGCATCGCACTGCCCCTTGCAGATCACCAGATAGGCGTGGGCGTAAACGACACAAAACCTGCAACGGTGTTTTGCCAGTTCCTTGACATATGAACGAATTTATCCCCAGCTGAACATTCGGTAGGTATTTCTCCCACCCTTTTTCTTCTCCGTTCATATGAGCGGTCAGAGACTGCAGAATTGTCCTGTTGCTCCGTTATACCTAACCATTTACCCTTGGGGAAGCCACAGCATTCTATACATGTTTATTCCCATGACCTTTGCAGTACATCTATCCGTCCCCTTGTCACTTGAAATCCGAACTGGGTATCCGAAAAAAACTGGAAACCTTACTTAGCGCGTTTATAGTACATTTGGCATTGGTACTTGCCACTGCTTCCAGCCACAAGATCTTCGAAAAACCCATTAATAATTGCTACGATGTACGCCTTACCAACACTTTTACAAAATGCCCCACATTAATGCTTCCATGCCTTATACTGATACGTCTACGGATATATCCTATGATACATCTGATCTGACTCGCCCAACCTTTTTTTTATTTTAATGCGGCATCTGATTCTTTCACGGGTGGCACTCCTCGTATAAATGACCTGAAATGCTGCGGAAGCCACATGATTCTTTTTTTTTTTATTTGTTGTTCTTTTTATAGCAGTTTTCTTCCAAATGGCCTACATGCTGACAAAAATGGCATCGTTTGACATCACCCCATCTCGCTTTCTTGGAATTGCAAACACGAGCCTTGTGTCCTTTATTTCCGCAGATAAAACAAGTAACTTTGCTCGTAGTCGGGAGAGCTTGGTCTGTTTGTGCAGAGTCTTCTTTTGAGATATCCACCGTTTTGATGCTAGCCAAATATTTGAGAAGAGAACTTGTGTCGTGACATCCCGCAGATACAGTTCCAACCTCGGATAATTTATCACCCAGAGTCCCAATAATCGCTTCAGAAATAACTTCGTCTGGCATACCACACGCCATTCCGATGCCATGTTTCTCATAATAAAATGTAATTGGGTCCTCGTTTGTCTTCTTGACTCGATTAACCAATTCCCTTATTTGGCTTAATTTGTTTTTAGTAAAGGGGAATGCTTTTATTAGACGAGACTTCCATTCATTCCAGTCCACGTCAAAACTCTGTTGGCGCTCATACCAACCTTTTGCGTAACCTTTGAGCTTCATTGTACAGTTGCAAATCAGCGTCCTCTCGTCCCAGCCATACATATTTGCAATGCTTTCTAAATTGCGAATCCAATGTTCCACGGATATCGTAGCCTTTTCTGGGTCGAACTCGGGTACTGAATCATTTCGTCCCACGTAGCGGATTGTTGGTACCGTCGAGGGGTTCGCAAAACTCATTTGTGGGGCCTTTGTTGTTGACGTAGTAGGCCCCATAGATGGTACTGAAGCCGGAATTTCAACCACCGAAGAGGAAGTCGATGGTTGTGTCCCATGATATGTTGCGGTTTTTCTGAGTTCCCGAATTAACCTTTCCAATCCCATTATGCGCATAGCTTGTCTATTCCTTTCTTCTTCATAATTGAGTTGTCTTTTGCTGTACTCGTTATCACTGTCCGTCTCCGACGGCGAGTCGTCGCTGTTGTTCCTACGAGGCCGCTTATACCAGGGACCCATTTCAGTAACAATTTCCAACAAATCTTAATGTTATCGATGCCACAACAATGTTTCAATGTGTAAAGGAAATAAAGAAACGTTCGTATCCGAGCATTGAATACACCTTAAGTCCCTTAAGAATGCTGCACAAAATATTATTCGTAATTGAGTCTCAACTGAATCAATGCAATGTATGTCTACAATCACACAACAGTGTAGGTAGCTTCAACATAGAACGAGCTCACCGCGTGATAGTCCAACACAACACGAACGCTTGAGTAGGTGCGTAGGTATGTCATGTGTGGTGTCGCCTTCGCATCGGCATGGGTAGCGCGCTCGCACGCAGCTACCTCTCCGCGCCGCGCCGCCGCGCGCCGTCGGCTCCTCCGCCCCGCCGCGCGCCGCGTCTCCTTCGCGCGCTCAGGCCGGGGATTACCCTAACTTCTTCACAGTGACGTCACTCCGCACTATACTGTACTGTGTTTTCACTACCTAAGAATACCACTACACTGGTCTGTACTCGATTGTACTGGCCAAAGTATGAATATTAACAAGACACATTGTATTCCAGTGAGTTCTATGTAAGATTTGCTGAAAGGATAGTTCCCACTCGATCACTCAACCAATGGCCGGGACAGTTGCATCGTCTCAAGCGCACTGCTGGCGGCGTCGTTTTGTACGAATAGTAGCACTGTTTTTATCACTTCTATAGGTCCATACCACTTCTGAGATATTAGAAGTATAAACACAATCGTCTCGTTAAGGATATTTATTCCAGATTAATTTACATGTCACAGGAGATGCAACTCGGCCGATGCTATATCGTGAACTGACTCCAGTTCATTCCACTAGACTGAGGCTGCCTGATTGAATGTTTACATTCAAACACGTCTGCATCGTTTTTAAACCTAACAGTACATTATATTTAGCAGGCAGATAACTTCAAATGTCTGCTATCCCAAAGGAGTACACACAGGAATAAAAATGTGTAACCATTTAAATGTAAACTTAAAAGTTGCAAATAGTCTAAAAATATTTCAGTGTAGACTTAGAGAGCTTTTAATTGCAAGGCCATTTTACATGATTAATGATTTTCTTAGCAACAAATCTTAGCTTAAATAACGGAATTAATTAAATACAAAACAACCGGCCAAGTGCGAGTCGGACTCGCACACGAAGGGTTCCGTACCATCGTACATGATTAAACCCCCAAAAAATCACGTTTTTTGTATGGGGCTCCCCCTTTAATTTTTATTGTTTTTTAATTTTACTTATTTGTTATTGTAGCGGCAAAATAAATACACACTCTGTGAAAATTTCACTTCAGTTCATGAGATACAGCCCTGTGACAGATGGACGGATGGACGGACGGACGGACGAACAGACGGACAGACAGATGGACAGCGGATGCTTGCCACCCTTTGGTTACGGAACCCTAAAGTGATGAAATTGTGATGTTTAACGATTTGAATGATTTATTTGATGATTTTTTTCTGTGATTTGATTAATTGATGACATTTTAATTGTTAATCATTTTTTTATGTTTTGTTTAAAAATTTTAAGCAATAAAATTTTGTGAAAATTGTAATTACTGAATTTGATCTCATGTTTTATTTGTATTTTTTTGTTTCTTTGTGTACTTTTTTATTTAAGTTATTTCATTATTATTTTTTTAAATAAAAAAAATATATAAAATAAAGATAAAACTCGAAGGCGGTGAAATAGGGGATGACTATTTGTATGGGGAACTTATATAATATCCGGGAAATTATTCAGCCCGACATCAGTCCAAAACGACATTGACCAGAGCGAAGCTGGGTACCTTATATGTATTACTTTTACGTATCACTGATAAAGCAGGAAATAAAGTTTTTTTTTATGTTAAGCGCGGCATATGGCGTACGCCAGCGGGCCGATTGTGTAACAACGACTATCGCTGCTAACAGTTCATCGTAAACAACAATTTGCGGCTACCGATAAACACAGAATGCGATTTCCTAACTTTTAACCGCAGTGATGTTGAGCTATCGTAAAAGTTTTCGTCGATCTATCGTGTCGACCTTCCTTTGGTTTGACATTTCAATCGAACAAAACACGTCTCTGCATTATAAGAGTTGTGTCACGCTCTATTATGACAGGATGTGGAGAGATGGAACGAGAATACTTCAAAGTGGAGTTCATTTTATGGGTTAACATATTTTTGGCGAACAATATTTAATCGTCCTTATTTACTTAGCCAGAATTTAGTTATTACAATGATTGTAATATTACGCTTTACAATTTAGAGACTATTACGAAATGTTTGATTAATTAAATGTTTGACTAGGCACTAATAAAAGTTATTATCAGTTTTATAACATGAAGATTTTCCTTATGTAATTTATTTGTCTACTATACCACCTTTTCGAATAAAAATGTGGTTGCTTTAAAAACGATACGCCAAAATTGGCGCCAAACATCGGAATTTAATGAATTATTTCTAATGCTTTATGTACCGAAAAACGTAAAGCATTGAATTAGTGAGTGTTTGGTGTGCCTGCAACTGAAACTGAATTTTGAGATGGAGTCCCGGCGAGTGGAGTGCGATCGAGTGGCGGAGAGAGTCAAAATTGATGTCTTTACACAATATTCATAAAACAAAAACACGCTTGTGTTTATTGCACGCCAACTAGACTCAAATAGCACTGCAATCATAATGGTTGATTAAGTATTGTGCATTTTTCGATTGTAAATATACTTCTACTCGGAACAATATTTATTTAATATTCACAATTTCCATTAAGCAAATTGGTGGCGAAGATGTCACTAGTTTATCGTTTAACACATTAAACCACTCTTTCAATCACAAAACCCTATAAAACACTAAAAAATCATAAAAACCTTGAATGTTACTTACCTAGCAATAGGGTTCGACACAACTGTTGTAATAGCAGCAAAGATGTTAAAATTATCTGTCAAAAGCAAACGTTAAAAGTTACGCGATCGCAACCAACTGTCAAATGTATGGGTGTCGATCTATTTTTAGCGTCAGTGTGGTTGGAAAAGTAGCGTTAATAATACTCTCGCAAACCGAGCATCGGCGATCGCATTCGATCGTTAGGTGTCAAATTTCGGTCGTTGCTAGCGGTAACGCTGTTCGGCAATAAGGCCGCAGGACCTAAAGGTGCCCGACGACGCCCATGGTTTTTCGAACATTCAGGGGGGCTGCGAAAACCATGCCGGCCGGCCAGGTGCTTCTTCACACCACGTTTGAAGGACCCCAGGTCGTAATATGGGGGAAATACCTCGGAAGGGAGTTCATTCCATTGTTTACCGACCCTATAGATAAAGGATCGAGAGGATCAATGAGTTCTTATTTTTGGAATGTCGACTGTGGATTTGTGCATTTTCTCCCTGTTCCGCGTTGACCGAAGGTAGAAAGGGGACGGAGGAACAGCGTTATACAGCTCCGACGAGCATTCTCCATGGTAAAGATGATAGAAGTAGTACACTAATTGTTGTGTCAGTTATTGTCATAGCAACAGAGGTTGTTAAGTCAGTGAGAAAATGGATGCAATAAAGTACTCGGAGCTAAATACAAATTAGTTGGTTTTACTACATGGTGGCAGCGGTGTGGGTTATCTCACAAGTGAGAAAGATCGCAGAGTGCGGTCCGTAAGTATGGCAGAGCCAAATAAAATCGGCGAACGGCCGGAAACAGCGGCGACGGCAACAGCGGCGGGGGGTGCCAGAATAGATCTCTGGCCTGACAAATTCTCCTTCCAAAATGATCGTTGGCTGCTGTGGAAGAAGCGCTTCAGCAGGTATATGAGCATCACCGGTAACGATAAAAAGAGCGACTGTGAAAAGGTAAACATTCTCGTGTATTGCATGGGAGATAAAGCTGAGGAGCTGTTGACTCAGTTCACGTCTCTAGATAAATACGAAGAAGTATTACAACAGTTTGATAATCTTTTTACACCGAAGAAAAATATTATATTTGAGAGATATAAGTTTAATATTCTTGAACAGAATATTGATGAAGGCGTTGAACAGTTCATAACAAAATTATTTAATTTGGCTGAAAACTGCGAGTACGGTACACTGAAAGAACAATTGATCAGGGATCGAATTGTAGTGGGAATTAAAGATAAGAAAACTAGTGAAAGGTTGCAACTCAAAGAAGATTTGACATTGGAACAAGCAACATTAATTGCGAGGCAGGCAGAAATTCAACAAAAAGAAAGTAAATTAATGCAAGCGGGTGACTCGGAGCTCACGGTTATAAATAAAATAAAAGAGAAGAAGAATAATAATTGCTGGTTCTGCGGTAATGCAAGACACTCTAAGGAGAATTGTCCAGCTGTTCAAGTGCGGTGTCACAAGTGCCAGCGAGTAGGGCACTTCGCTAAGATGTGCAGAGCAGGAGCGGGAGGAAAGTTCTGTTTTCAAAAGGATATCAACCGAGCTGAGACCCATAATACAAAAGAATTACAAGAGGGTGATGAGAAGAAAGTGCTGCAGGTGGGGCACGAGTCGTATGAGAGGGTGATGGCTGTGTATACAGGTCAAGATCAATTTATTGATAATATTGTTTTTCTTGTCGACACAGGAGCGGATGTAGTGGCAGTCCCAGACCAAGTTTTAATAAATAGAAAAGAAACTATCGTTCCGTGCAAAGACAAAGTAGTGGGACCGGACGGTAAAGAATTACAAATTGTGGGGGTAGTTACGTTAAAATTGGTATATGAAGAGAATTGTTTCAAAGGTAAAGTATATGTCATAAAAAATTTAAAAACACCAATTTTGGGCAGACCAGCGATACAGGCTTTGAAAATTGTGAAATTAATGTCTATGGCCAATGAACAATCTATGAAATGTGATCAGCTTAAAAGTCAGGTTGATGTAATGAAAGAATTTCCAAACATTTTTAATGAATTGGGAGTTTTCAAAGACAAGTTCTCTATATGTTTGGTGCCTAATCCACGCTTTTTTGTACAAGCAACTCCAAGAGTTGTGCCTATTCCTTTATTGAGTAAACTGAAGGATGAATTAGCCAGATTAGTACAATTAGGTATTGTGAGTCCAGTCGAAGAACCAACACAGTTTGTATCGCCTATAGTGGTGGTACCAAAAGGAAATAAGATACGGTTGTGTGGTGATTATACGCAGGTTAATAAAAATATATTACGCCCCATTTTTCCGATACCTAATGTCGAAGTTACTCTTGCTCAGCTAAAGGGATCAAAATATTTCTCAAAAATTGACGCTACGTCAGGATTTCATCAAATCCCTTTAGATGAAAAATCCAAGAAACTAACCACCATTATCACTCCTTATAATCGGCTCCCCTTTGGGTTGAGTTGTGCCCCAGAATATTTCTCAATGAAATTCTCGAGACTGTTCGAAGGATTGGATGGTGTGGTTATACATATGGACGATATTCTCATCTTTGCAGAGTCCATGCAAAGGCATGACTGGATTTTGAGGGAGGTATTGGAGCGATTGCATAAAGAAGGCATAACAATAAATGAAGGAAAATGTGTCTTTGGGGTAGAAGAAGTCAAATATTTGGGTCATATTATAGACAAAAGGGGTATTTCCCTTGATCCCGATCGTGTTAAAGCCATTCAAAGTTTTAAAAGTCCACAAAATAAAAAAGAACTCATGCAATTTCTAGGAATTGTAAATTATGTAGGAAGATTCATAGCTAATAAGTCAGATATTCTTCAACCACTACATGCGCTATTAAAAAATGATTCAATTTTTGTATGGGATAGAATTCAAGAGGAATCTTTTGAAAAATTGAAAAAATCGTTAAAAAATGCCCCTGTGTTAACTCATTTTGATCCATCAAAGAAAATAATTATCACAGCAGATAGTAGCTCATATGGACTTGGAGCTGCTTTGCTCTTGGAAGACAGTGAAGGTCACAAAAAGGTTGTAGCATACGCCGAGAAACAATATGCACAAATTGAAAAAGAATGTCTAGCACTTGCTTGGAGCGTTGATAAGTTTAAAGACTTTGTTATTGGAGTGAGAGTTCACCTGAAAACGGATCATAAACCACTTTTGCAAATAATAAAAAGTAAACCACTCGACGACCTTACTCCCAGGTTATTGAGATTTCGACTAAAGCTTATGAGATTTGATTACGATGTAGAGTATGTTCCAGGTAAAGATTTGCTATTAGCCGATGCTCTTTCCAGACAACCATTAGATGAATGTGAAATAAACGATGACAATGTTCTGAATTTAGCCATAATTAATGAGTATGTGTCTAATCAAACCCTATCAGAGATTTCTCAGGCGCAGCAAGAAAGTGAAGTTTGTAAAAAATTAAAGGAATATACAGTCAGGGGATGGCCACGAAAGAATAAAATACTGGATTCGCTAAAACCGTATTATCAGTTTAGATACAACTTCACTTTCGCTGAAGGATTTTTATTGTACAATTCAAGACTAGTAGTTCCACCTAGATTGCAGGCTAAAATATTAAATAAAATACATGAGGGTCATCAGGGAATCACGAAGTGCCGTGAGAGAGCTAGAACTGCAGTCTGGTGGCTCAATATCTCTAAAGAAATCGAGACCATGATAACTAATTGTTTAACATGTATAAAAGAAAGTATAAATTACAAAGAGCCTCTTATTTTAGAGGCAATCCCTGACCGACCATGGCAAAAAATTGGAATGGACTTGTTTAAACTAAATAACATTTGGTACTTGGTAATGATTGATTATTACTCTAGATTTTTGGAAATATTCAAACTGACCAATTTAACAGAACATGCTGTCATAAGTTGTTGTAAAGAAACCTTTGCTAGATACGGAATACCAGATATTGTTAGGTCAGATTGTGGCAGCCAATTCAAGAGCAAATTTAATGAGTTTTCAGTTGAGTATGGATTTAAGCTTATTACAAGTAGTCCACATTTTCCTCAAAGCAATGGCATGTCAGAGGCTGGAGTTAAGATTTCAAAGACTTTGTTAAAAAAGAATGAAGACATTTTTTTAGGCTTGTTAACTTATAGAAACACTCCTCTTGAATCAGGATACAGTCCTGCAGAACTTATGTTTCATCGTAAACTCAAAGATACTTTACCCATACTCCCAAGCAAGCTAAAGAAAGTTGTTAACCCAGGCCATTTCTTTAAGAACCAGTCTCAAATTAGGAAGGAAAAAATGGCACAAAATTTCAATAACAGACACCGAACACGACCCTTAAGAGAGATAGGAGTAGGAGAACGAGTCTGGATAACAGATCTCAGAATATATGGAATCGTCGAAGCTTGGGCTGATGAACCAAGGTCTTATATCGTGCGAACTGAAAGAGGAAAATTTAGAAGAAATAGATTTCATTTAATAGTTGCACCTTATGGAACATCAAACTACCGCAATTAACATTTTGAAAACGAGATAAACAATCGAAATGAAAATAACACATATAATTTTGATTGGGAGTTTAAGTCAAAAGACAAGACAAATCTTGAGTTGGATGTGCCAATAGAAACAGGTTATAATGATAATGTTATTGATGAGAATGTAGCAGGACCGTCTGACTGTCAGGATGAGTCTGTCCCTCAGTATTCAAATGGTCGGCCCAGACGGTTACACAAGAGTCCAAATTGGCTTAATGATTATGTGACTTGAGGTTACTTATTTAGGGTGGATGTATTTAAGTTTAATTTAGTTAAAAGTAGGTTTGATTTTAATTTGTTATTATTTCATTACTTTGTAAAAAGGGAAAGATGTTGTGTCAGTTATTGTCATAGCAACAGAGGTTGTTAAGTCAGTGAGAAAATGGATGCAATAAAGTACTCGGAGCTAAATACAAATTAGTTGGTTTTACTACACTAATCACAAAAATTAACCTATCGGACCAATAGGTACGAACAGACTGATAATATAAAATTCAGTCAGTATAAGTCAATAATTCAGATAGTTATTAATTCAGTTATCGAAAATAAAAGAAAAAATATTACATCGACATATTAAAACAGTAGACTATAGTAATCAAAAACATTTCTTCAAACATATGTACGACTGCTACACATATTTGCCCCCAAAGTGTGGCTGTCACTATATTAAAATTTTCCTGCATTTACTTTTGTTATACTATAGTCTAACAAAAAAATCCACGAAAACTAGTTCTGCACCTTTTTCGTTTGCGTCTAAATATGCACGCTTCCATTTTTACACGACATCATGCAGCTTTGCGGTCCTGTTTTTACACTTTTGACTGCACAATTAGTTTGTGGCGTCTGCTCAGATGTTAAGTCAAATTAATTATGACATATGCAGGTATGTAGGACATATATGTGATAAACGGGGCATGCAATCTTGCATGTAAGGTTATATCAATAAAGATCGAGCATTTCATATCATTCTAATAATCAACTTTTAAAAATTATTACACCGGTATGCTAATTGTGGCTCCCAATAACCCAATATTTAGTATTTCAGGGATCCCAGCGGCTGATTAATAACGACTTCGTGGACGCCATTTCTTAGGCGCACAGAACGAGTGGTGAACTCATCAACGTACTCGTCAATCAATATCGTCACTCAATATCATGCTTAGATCTAAATCAGTGAAACCGCCGCGACTGTGATAAATTTACGATAATACAAACATATAAATACAAGTTTCGAAACGTTGTGATTGCGTTTTAAAAAGAAATCATGATGCGTCTCGTCCTTCTAGCGGTATCGGCGCTGGTCGCCGCGTCGTGGGCAGAGTCCTTCCAGGAGCCCAACGCTTTCGGTTACCATAGCGAAGTGGGGCTGAAGGAAGCCGAGCGTATCCGAAACGCTGAGCTCCAACTTCTCTCTGGACAACAGGAGGGCAGGATCGTAGGTGGAGCCATCGCGCCCGTAGACTCTCACCCTTATCTGGTAAGACCATCTTTGTTTGCCGGTTAGTTTTAGGTATTTGCTTATCGTATTAACGTAATTTAATTAAATTTTAATTTTTATTAGTCGTTCTGTTTTTAATTTTTTATTAATAATATTATGTAACGTAAAATATGATTTATTACAGAAACAGTCAAATGTGAACAGTGCTTACGTGCCAAGGTCATATCCTTAATCTAAGCCATTCTTTATCAGTCCCAATCGAATGGCATTACTGTGCATTTCGATAATTGTTTTTTTACTCTTTTCCATATAAAATGTAAAAAAATACTCGCACAAATGGAATACACATGCTGGTTATATGTATATGTTATTTGGTGTTTCAGAAAAAAATATATTTAAAAATTTGGGGATGGAAAAGACTAAAATGATGTTTTAAACGCATTTTTTTATAAATGTAAGTCATTGAAGTCGGAATATTATATTTTGTGTTTGACAGATAGCAAAGTACTCCAATGAGGATTTATGCAATGAGCTAAAGAAAGTACGCAAAACTATCGAAAATTAAATATAATTCGATTATTGTGCCTCTCCTATTGTGGTTTAGTTACGTCTTCTGGCCTTCTTGTCATTTGTCCATGTAATTTAAAATAATTATTTGTTGCTTTAAAATCTATGACAGCAAATGTTTCATTGCTGAGCTTCTCTCTATCTTCTCTTCTACTCTTATTTTCATCTCATTCTCATATTCTTACCAAATGTTAATGTGAAATTAATGCATTGATGGAATCTTCCAGGCAGGATTGATTATCGACCTGGTGGGTGTGGTCGGTAACTCCGTGTGCGGGGGCTCCCTGCTGACCGCCAACCGCGTGCTGACCGCCGCGCACTGCTGGTTCGACGGCGCCAACCAGGCCTGGAGGTTCACCGTGGTGCTGGGATCCCAGTACCTCTTCCTGGGCGGCGGAATCCGCATTCCGACCTCGCAGGTCGCCTTGCACCCGCAGTGGTTTCCCAGCACCATTTCCCAAGATGTTGCCATGATCTACTTGCCCACCAATGTCCTTTTCACTGGTAAGAAAATGTCTAAGCTTCTCTAGGCTCATGTGATTATATTGTTCTATTAGTAGCAGACGCCCGGTTTCATCTACAATTATTATGTGTTAGTCAATTAATATCTCGTTAGTCTTTGAATTTTCATTATGAAAATGTTATGTTATGAAAAATTTCATCGGCAATCATATACATACACATTTCATGAAATTCTTACATATTTTCAACTATCATTGCAAAGAACCGTATGATGTGGCTGAATATGAACCAATATATATATATATATATACATATTGGTGTATATATTTGTTTACCTAAAATACAAGATTTTGTAAATACAATTTTATAGAATTCACTTTATCAAACATAAATCCTTCTTTTTCTATCATTTATTCACTATGATGATAATACTCAAAACCAGCAATTTTGTAACCAGAAAGCGACAAAAACAATCACGTTTCTACGATTAAGAATCTAGAAATCACCGTTCAATGAAATTGTTTATTATCTTTTCCACAAAACTATTAGATGACGCTATTGCAAATTATATTTTACTTGAAGTAGTGATAAGATACCACTTATCTGCTAATGTGATTGTTTTTATTCATTCTGTAATATTGTAAATTTCCGATTCTTTAAAAATATTTATCTTACAGCTACCATCTACCCTATCTCCCTGCCATCTGGGACCGCGCTTTGGGAAGATTTCTCTGGAAACTGGATGGTAGCTGCCGGCTACGGGCGAACGAGTGACCGTGAGTACCATAGACCTGTGCTTACAAAACAAAGCGTGGGAGTGAGACGTCAACTCAAGTACCAGTACCGCGAGTTCGAGGGAGATGGAACACATCTACCCGATGAGACAACTTCTGAAATCGTTATCAATACATTGGAGTCGCGCTCATTAAATCTGAAATGTTTTTTTGTGAAATCTTTATGATTGCTATTGTTTTTCTTAAAGAAAGCATGGTGGCCTGTGCATTAATAGATTGTTTAGTGAACGGGAGTTAAAAAACCCGAACAAAAACAATTTTTTGATGGTAAATAAGGGGTGATCCACCATCCATCAAATATTTTTTAACTTATTCTCAATATTTCAAACAAAAACTTAAAACATAACTCCAGATCATTATTTTGAAGCTACACAACGATTTGTATACCAGTACATTTTGAATTAAACTATTTTGGTCTCATCCGTCAGTTGACTCTGTATATCTTTACATTCTAAGCCTATGGTGAGCACATATAACCACATCTTTTTATACACCTGCCTTCTGTCCAATCTGAATGTTATTCGGAGAATCGCTTTTAGCCAGTTGATTTTGTCCCTTGAAGGAATTTCATTGCTTACTTTCATCTGCTCGTGCGAAAGCTTTGTTTTTACTTGTATCCCATTAAAAATCTGTCCATGTGCAAGTCTAATGAAAGAATAATTATGATCGTCTATCCTTGTTACTCAAGTCGCATGATTGCTCGGGCTGATAGTTTATAATAATGAGAATCCTATCATTTAATCGCAATTTGTTCATCTAAGTTAGCTTACATGTTAAGGCGCCTATATACCATAGCGTAAAGTCAAGAATACGCGCGGCGGAATCTAGATAGTGCCATCATGTCAGGGCGCACGTTTTGCGCGCTCCGTCCCCGCTCCAAAAACCAGCAAGAATACTCGTTTCCCGAACGACTAGTCTGATTTTATGAAATTCCTGTGTTCTTTAAAGGCAAGGGCACAAAATGGGGAGAGTACCTTCGCAAACATACGTTCCATAAGCTCAGTATTTTTTCAATGTTTAACAAACAAAGGTTTCACTGTAATCGACTTCAGAAAAACGTTCATATTTGGGTATTTATTCCCCTTAACAATTACACAACTTTGTATTATTGAAGTAGCTATTCCTGCAGTAAATCAATATCGTAGGTTAACGTTTTATTTCATAACAGAAATTTAAATTTAACTAACACAATACATTAAAACTTAAACACTTATGGAAATTTATTGACAGAATTGGGCTTGACGACGTCCACTATGGTGAGTCAAGTGGCGCTGCAAGTCATCTCCAACGCGCAGTGCCAGGCCACATACGGGACCATCATTCTCAATAGCAACATCTGCACGAGCGGCGCTGGCTTCGTTGGCATCTGTGGCGGCGACTCCGGCGGACCCCTGCTCACCATTCGAAATGGAGCTCCGATGCTGGTGAGTACTATCTACGACACTATGTATTATCTCCATCAAATAACAATTAATGTATGCGTTATGGGCAATATGTGTAACCCGGTATTGTATAGAATACCCAGGCATTAATACAGTTTACAACAAACGTTTAGGCAGTGCATAAAATATAATGTTTTCTATTCTTATAAAGTATAGGTGTACCTACGTATTAAATATATACATTAGCGCTGTATATATTTAATATGCTGTTGGCGGAAGGCATAGTTAAATGTGGTAATTTCATTGCTCGCTTAATATAAATTTATAATAAAACATCAATGATACAGGCTAACGTTATTTTTAATATTATTTAAACTCGACTTTAATCGTCTCCTTACACCAAATTCATTTTCAATCATTTTTCGTATTTAATCATTTGGCGCGCACATAAAAAATCTTTTTTAACCATTCTAAAGCTATTATTGTGTCCATAGCGTATATTTATATATAATGGCATTATAAATTATTCCTATGTATTGCATACGTTACCGAGGTACAGTGTGAAATAGTTTACGATAGATACAACATTTTAGACATTTCCTTGACGAACCCGATATGGTATTAAATATATGAATACGTGATTCTTTATTCAATGACACATTTTTGTTATTTGCCTGTAATATTGAAGAAGAATCAATGGAAAACAAACGTTGAAAGCGTTCGACGGATAATTGATTTGTCAATGCATGCATTATGATTTATAATGATAATTTTAATGGTTTTTCTGATTTTATTGATGATATTAAGACATTTAAATTTAAAATTATAAACATATTGTTAAGCGATTCCGTTTATGCGTCAGGTTGGCGTGAGTTCGTTCGTGGCGAGAGACGGCTGCCAACTCGGCCACCCATCCGCTTTCGCTCGCGTCACCAGCTTCCTCGATTTCATCTACCAGCACCTGTAGCTGCAGAATTTAAGACACCACCATCCAATGGCATTCGACGATATGTTTTCAATAGTGCTTCATGAGTAGTATTCATTATTAATGTTGACGAGAGAGTCTATTGATTGTCTACTTGTTGGTAATGAAATAAATTTGCATTCATTTTTCTTTTTATGTAGTTTCTTTTATTCTACACCGGACTTTTGAGACCCATAATTGTCATCATTTAATATGATTTTATTTAATATGAATGTTTAGCGAAAGTGGTGTGCAGTGATCGTACCGTATGGCGCCCTGTCATCTCTGCCTACCCCTCCGGAAAAGCGGCGTGAAGGTATGCATGTATGTATGTTTAGCCCACGGAATAGTTAAGTCGATCTCGAACCAAAACATTCGGAACACAAGTGCTTAGGTACTGGAAGGAAGTGGAATCAGGACAGGAAGTGCTGGAATCCAAACCATCCGTGCTGGACGAATCCTTAGTCAGCTCTGACGACATACACGGGACCCCAATGGTATTATTTTTGCGTGCCGGAACCCACATAGCTCATTTTAATTTTGTTAATGTTTAGTATGTTACTGTTAAAACCTGATGTTTATTGTTTGAAGGTAACTATTTATTTTATCTGAACACGTACCGAGTACCAATTTTTACTCTTATTTTCTTTTTAAATTAAAAAACAGGTTAAAGTTTAATGTTTTTCTTGACATCAACTCTTAATTTGTGCACTGAACATGGGTGCAACTGCAACCTGCACCTTCAAAGAAGTACTTCATACTTTAACCACCGTAATATATACTTTGCCTTGTACCCTTGATACCAGACAAATGAAGCACGCAGGTGAAAAGGTCTTAAACTTTAATCGCCTTTATTCCCCGAAAGATATACAACTCAATCGGCTCACAAAACATGTAATGGTGCAGAGAACTCTTAATTATGTCATAAAAGTTATCGTAATCGAAGTGTTTTATATCGTATTGACAGTCCGAGTTATATCTTGGGTCTTATTTTGTTTTGTTGCTTCAACGTTAATTCTTTGTAAAATTACTTACAGATAAAAGCGTGCAATAAAACGTAATCGACCTTGATGAAATGGGACATTGGCATTGTCAGTACACACGACACATCATCATTAACAATTTCGATGCCCACTTTTATATTTCATACGACAAGGGTCGTCGTTGCACGTGTTCATAAAATTTGCAATCTATTCCAAGACCCACCCTACACTTTTCCTCTGCAAACAAGCAGCAACGCCGAGTATCGAGCAGCTGTTAATAACCCGACTCTCCGACTAACCTTGCAGTTAAACAAGAGACAGGAAGTGCCAACCGCGGTCCACGGGGAAGTTAAACGTCACCACGAGCATCCTCATACCTAAACATTTTGGAACAATGTTTGCGATTAAAACGAGATAGCCAGAGCCCGACGTCGCTTAGTTAGAACAGCTCGAAATAATTCTTTCTTAAGAACGGCCCGTAAGCTATGCTCCCCATAAAAACGTAGTTTACTAATAATTTTGAAACCGCTATTCCAATTAAATTGATATTTAATATCTAATATCAGGTAACAAATATCTGTGTCTGCATGCTTTTGTTTTTTTGAAAAATCCAAACCGAATGAAATGAATGCAAAAAGAAAAACTTCATACGAATTTTGTTTTCTCTGTGGTTTGACCCAGAATACATTTACCGAAAAAACAAAGGCATGCCAAGACACAGATATTTGTAGCCTAATATTAGATACCAAATATCAAGTAAGTTGGAACAGTGGTTTTCAAATCATTAGTAAACTACGTTTGTATGGGAGGCGAAATTTTCAGGTGCTTACGGGCCGACCTTAAGGTGAAACCGGTTTTTTATTGTTTCGTTAAAGAAATTGGGAAAAGTTAAACATGTTCTTCGCTGAATGGGTGTTAAGATAATAATGTAAAGATCTTTGAAATGGTATTGAAATAAATATTAGTTACTATCAATATAAGCCGCAAACTTGAAAAATAATATTTGAGACCTGACTTCAATTTTTTTTCCATGCATAAAATATCAATTTCTGTAAAAAAATGTGATGGATTTCACCACCTCCTATTTGATGTTGTGTTGTGGCTCTATCTGGCAGCTAGTCCTAATGCAATGTTTATTTTACCTTTGTGTGGTCGGCACCTCGCATTCTACTTCTGAAACCAATCGTTACGTGGGTGAGTGTAGCTAGATACGAAAACACCAAAATTACAAAGACACAATTTTACAGTACGTTGATACGTCGCTACCAGTAATAAAACTAGGTCACTTGTATTACTTCGGAGTATTTCCATCGCTTGCACGGTATCGTTTGATTCGGATCAATAGAATGAACGTCCGCCTCCAGTGCTCGGGCACTTTAAACATTGGTGGAGCTTATTTCTGCAAACTTCCACCGAGGTTTAAACACATTGTTTTTTTAGGACAGAAGAAAATGTCTTGAAAAAGATATGGTGACGATGACATCACTGAGCAGGCTACGAAACATGCATTAAGCAAAGTGAGCCTAGAGTTCCCAATTACTTGTACATAAAACAAATGAAGTTAGGAAATGGCATCAGTGAGGATGATGTGAATCATACACTAAGCCGAGTTTCGAAGTGAGCCATAGTTCCCTTCTAAAACAATTGCGTTTTTTTTGCATTCGTGAATTTTTTGATAACTTTAGTAAGTAGGTTTCCTTATGTCTAATGAAGATAACCAATTACTTATTTATATCATTTTCTGAGGTCTTAATCACATAAACCGCCACCAATGTGATAAATATCCGATAAATAAAACATATAAATACAAGCCACAGGTCGTCTTTGTTGTGTTTGAAAAATAAATTATAATGCGTCTCATCTTCCTTGTGTTGTCGGCGCTGGTCGCCGCTTCCTGGGCCGAGTCCTTCCAGGAGCCCACCGGTTTCGATTACCATGGCAAAGTGGGGCTGAAGGAAGCCGAGCGCATCCGGAACGCTGAAATTGAACACTTTTCTCTCCAACAGCAAAGCAGGATCGTTGGTGGATCTCCCGCCTCGCTTGGCCAACACCCTTATAAGGTGAGAATAGTATATTTCATGAATATTGTACGTCTTTGCGTTTAACAGTGGCATGTATATTTTAAAGGTTGCTCTGAATTACTTCTGAAAATTTATCTAATGTTTGAAACGTCTAGTATTGCAAGTAGCCTATTAGAGGAGAATCCAAGAAAACAAGAGATGGGGCTAATGTAATGTAAATTGCATCGGATAAGGTTTTTCTCAATCCTAGAGTTTCAGAAATAACCAATCGGGTACCGATCCTGAAACACAACATCCTGCACTCCCTGCACCCCATAGCAGCTCCAGGGGCGCGGCTCGCGCCACCCGATCCGCATAGAGACGGCGGCGCGGGACACAAGAGGGGGCGTTCAGCTACATACAACCAGATTAGCTGTTTCTCTTATTTATTTACTTATTTTTACCGTATTGGTTCTGTAGGCAGACATAATATTAATAACAACGATTGTTGCTTTTGTGTTTGTTGTAGAGACAGCGCCATAACCAGAAATAACCAAATAACTCTGGTAGAACCACGGAGTAGAAGCATCACGGTTGTGCATGTGGCGATGTTTGGCGGCTCTGCACATTCTGTTAGATCGAATGTACCTAAGCATAGTTAATGCACGGACTAATGAATGGATGGAATCTTCGGAGATCTTGGATCTGCGGTTGTTGACGTTCAAAACGAATATGGTTACATACCTACACATAGCGAAACCTTTTTGCTAGTTTTTTTAAAATATATTTTAATATTATACTCAGCGATCTCAAGCCGATTTTCAGACGAATCCCTACTATAACTCCATTTGAAAATTTCAATTTCGGTGACCCTGCTTAGTGTATGATAAAAAGTTGCTGCTATGAAAATATAATTAGCTTAATTATGTAAAAAGTTAAACGAAGTTGAAAGTTAAAGTTGGGTGTGTATTTGTGTGAAAGATATTTAGGATGTGAGGTATGTCATGTAAATACGTATGTAAGATTTGTAACAAGGGTGCTTGTGTGAAGGTATGTGTATATGTAAGGAGGGAGATAGAGATTATTACGGTGAATCCCAATGTGTGCGGTATCTGATATTCAAATTGAAATGTTTAGCAAATCTACCTAATTAGATGCTTTTGATAAAAAAAAATTAAAGCGCAGCTATTTTACGGACGTACCTTGGGATGGGCACCTAACTCAGAGGAAGTGAAAAAAATGCGAACGGAAGTTACAACCCGTCCTCGATGGCGTAAGTTTTTATGACGATTTCGTGCGTGTTACCTGAATCAAAAAAATAATTGTCAACGCTAACAAGGCACCGTGTTGTTTCAGGCTGGCTTGATAATTGACCTGGTAGGCATCGCTGGTAACTCCGTATGCGGATCTTCCATTCTGACCTCAAACCGCTTGCTGACCGCTGCCCACTGCTGGTTCGACGGCGTGAACCAGGCCTGGCGATTCACCGCCGTGATGGACTCCCTTTACCTCTTCTTGGGTGGAGGCACCCGGATAGCAAGCTCGCAATGTATTCTTCACCCGCAGTGGACTCCTAGCATCATTGCGCAAGACGTCGCCATTATCTATTTGCCGTCCAACATTATGTTTACAAGTGAGCATTTATTTGATCCATCAGTAACCCACTCCCGTTTTTCAACATTAAGAAATATTCACGTTAGACCAGCGCGGGAAAGGGTCGGCGCGGAAACGGGGCCCGTTCAAACAATATTCCAATCAATATCTGTAGAAGCATTCACGGTACACCGGGCACGACACGGCAACGGCCTCGGGCGCCGTACGGGTCCCGTGTCAGAATGTCCGAGCATATTGTTTCCCGGAGCCGCCCCGCACCCGTTCGTGAATTCCGTGTGGTCGTGCTCACACCTGGAGGCGGGCGATAGTCTACGGGGCGGTGTGCATTTGAGAAAGCGCGTTGGTGTGTATTTTGAAAAATTATTCCGATTCTTCTTCATCGGGGACAATGGCAATTACTGCCAATTCCACAGCGAAAATTTGGTAATTTTGTTAAATGGTTTGCCGCCATCTTAGTGGCCGCCTGCGTGGAGGCGGGGGCGACAGCGGCGCCTCAGCTACCCCGTACCGTCCCCGCGCCGCCGTAGCAGCTCCGTTGTAGCGTGCATACAAGCCCTGTACTGGGGCACGTCCCGGCCGGGTCTCCCCGTGTCGGCGCCGTGCCGGCGGCGCCGGTCTAGCGCGAATAAAACTTTAGGTTGTCTCAGCAAGAAATTGAATTTCGAATTGCGCGCCAGTTTCGACTGTCAATTGTTGAGTGGGCCATGTTTGTGTAATTAAATCATAGACATTTACGAAAATGATGCGTTGTAGCTTGGAAGACGGTCATTTAAAAAATTGGGAAAGTTTTACTGTGATTTAACTGCCTGAAAAAAAAATCGCCGTTTTACTTCATACCTACACATTAAAGTGCGGGAGCAAATTTCTTAAGCCGTACATAAAAATGTCATCCAAATTTTTTTGCTCGAAATAGGCCAAGGAATATCTGGTTATCTTTCGGACCATATCCTACATACAAACTCAGTATCAGTATAATTTTTCTGCATGACTTTCTTCTCCACGTTTTTATACCACGAGTCAATATTATTGACGCCTTATCATAAGGCAATATCCTTTTATTATAAGAATTGAATCGCATTCTCTTTCATCTATAAATCAGCATTTAATGAACTATGATATCTGCTAATTATTTTTATCATCAATAATTTTATATCGTGTAAGATAACATTTTGTCTAAGATATGGCACTAGTATTATTTAAAAGTGTATAAGCTTTTGTTTATTAATTTCCTTTAATCAAGTCAATGATTGAATATAATGATTGAGATATTTAGCAAAATTTATATATTTATTTGTTGTAGATTGAACGACGTCACTATAATCTGTTTATATTTTTATTATATGTTACACATATAACATAATTTTTAATAAGTGATATATATATTTAATAATTAACATATTTGCAATGATGTTATATGTTTGTAAGTAGGAAATAAAATCCAGAAACCTGAAAAGTTGAAAATAACTTTGTATGCCCTTGCAATTATCAGCCTGCCTCTGGAAGGGTCAATAATATTGATATTTTCCGTGGTCCAGCCTTACATTATATTCGTGAAGCACCTATTTCTTTTTACTGGGCTCTTTCTTTAATTCATGTGTCCTTGTTTCATGGTCCATTATGCATATATCACACATCTGCAAATGTCAAATGATGGGCAACATTTATTGAATTGCAAAATTAATGTGCAATTGTCTCGCAGATACCATGCACCCCATCTCGCTACCCACGGGGAACGATATCTTCGAGGATTTCACCGGACACTTAGCGATGGCCGCCGGCTTCGGTAGAACTAGCGACCGTGAGTACAGTAATGGTCTCGCCGATACCATATTTCCTATCACGCTGTCCACTGGGACCGCACTTTGGCAGGGCATCACCAGAAATGGCGGTGGCTATCGACTAAGGAAGATCTAGCGGCCGTAAGTACAGGAATGCCCTACAACTAGCATCATTCCTTTCAGGCTGCCCACTGGGACCGCATCTTGGGAGGACATCACCGGATATGGAGGTGACTGCCGCCCCCGGATCTAGCGACCGCGAGTTCAGCAATGACAGTGAACATATAAATAGGTACAATGCGATTCAAATAATAATAGGACGGGGCTCGTGACTAACTTCACTCGAATTTACGCGGAAAAGCACGGGTTTACACGGGAAACATTCGCTTCAATATTAAAAGAAACCTGACGTTTTTTTTCCATCCATCAGAATCGAGGTTCGATCCGAGTATGTGCGTCTACATGCTTTTGCGTTTCCTTGTTTTGTAGCGACTCTGCCTTGCCATGACAGCGACACTAGACAACAACATACGTAACTTGTGTAGTTCTTTGTGACGTAACTTGGTGTAGTTTGACTACCAAAAAGTTTAAATAAATGAAATGAAATGAAAATGAAACACATGAAGCTACACAGTATGATTACATCGAGTGTCTGTCACAGAAAGTATAGTTCAAGGAGTGGGGGGCTGTTTTTTCCTATCTGTGTTTATCTGTTTTCTTTGTATTAGTCATTATGTGTTAGATTGTGTTGGGTGTCCTCGAAAGTGCCACTGTTGCATTGTTAACCGACTTCAAAAAAAGGAGGAGGTTATCAATTCGGCTGTATGTTTTTTTGTCCCTTTTTTTTATGTTTGTTACCTCATAACTTTTGCCTGGGTGAACCGATTTGGATGATTATTTTTTTAAATGAAAGCTAGTGGTCCCATTTTAATTTGGTTAAGTTCTGACAATTATATCCATGAGAAAATCATATAAGTCTTAAATTTGTATTAAGATGTGCGCGACAAATGGACGAATAACTCAATATAACGCCAACCGATTTCGGTGATTCTTTTTTTATTGGAAAGGACGTGTACAAATTAGTAAGTTTACTTCAGATTCGCTAAAAATAAACAAATAAAAAAAAAATCCAAAAAAAATTACCGACTTCAAAGAAAAAGCACTAAAAATTATAAAATAATTGCCATTTTTGTAGTTACGATTTTTGTTATTTTTTGAGTCGGTGTCAGCCTAGGTAGCCAAGGTTCTCTTGATTGGCGCAACGCGTGCCCGGCTGACGCCGACTCAAAAAATAACAAAAATCGTAACTACAAAAATGGCAATTATTTTATACTTTTTAGTGCTTTTTCTTTGAAGTCGGTAATTTTTAATTTTTTTTTGGTATTTTTTTTTATTAATCAATTTTGTTTGTTATCACATTGTTGAGTGTTCCTTTAATATCTGTTCTTCAAATAAATATCTAACTAGTTAAAATACATTATTTCGTCTAAATGTTCAATCAATATTTTTTGTAGAAACTTGTTTTGCACTCCATACTGAAATTTGTGAAGTGAAGTGAGGGCTTGAGCAGTTTGACATTGAAAATGGCGGTGTTCCCATCCTATTCTTATTTAAATCTCATTGTAATGGTGTAGGTAGCAGCCTCTGTGTAGTTATATGTTATGAATATGTAAAATATGGTAGCCAAAGGAGAATGGCAAAACCCGTTTCTAATGTTCTCTAACTTGTGTCATCCTGACAAGTAGATAAAACATTAACTCAGTAATTTATAAATTATCGATTTATTCATATTATCCTCAAATAAATTGATAAGGATTGAGATTGAGTTGAATATGTGACGTTTTCCTACTCTTTGCTCTTTCAATATTACATACTATGGCGACCACAGATAAAAAGGAAGGTGACGACTTTTTTTAACCTCCCGTAATTAGGGTGCCTTTGTTTGAAGAAATGTAAAATACCCAAGAAATCACTGTTGTCTCATTATTTCGCAGTTTTTAAATACTCACTTTTGTATATATAAAAACCAGCAGCCATTGTGTTGGAGCTGTTTGAGCCTCACCGAGACGAAACTGACATCGTAGACTTTCAACCAGCGAGCATTGAAGGGCGGAAGGGAGCGATCGAAACGCTCATATGGCAGCAGCAGCGCAGCCACGAGTTAGTCCCAAACGACTAACAGTATAAGTTCACTTATGAATTCGATATGTGCAACTCCAAATGTTCGTTGCACTAAATGGCGCCTTTTGAAGTTCACTCATGCCTATTCTTACGTGTGCTTACGTGTCGTTGGAGCTTGAGAAAATCTAAGCGAACGCATTTGCCGCCCTGCCCCGCTTCCGTTTTTCGTTCCGTAACCAAAGGGTGCCAACGAAACCCTATCACTAAGCCTCCGCTGTCCAACGGTTCGTCCGTCCGTCCGTCTGTCACAGGGCTGTATCTCATGAACCGTAATAGGCAGGCAGTTGAAATGTTCACAGAGAGTGTATTTATTTTGCCGCTACAACAAAAATTGGTAAAAGTGTTTCTTTGTGTTAAATCTTGTATGATGGTTCGGAACCCTTCTTCTGCTAGTCCGACTCGCACTTGGTCGGTTTTTTGTATGTAAAAGTAGCTACGCGCCATGCTAAGGGGTTTCCGTTGCTACTTCCGTCCTTTCATTTTCGCTATTTCCAACATTGCGCCCATGCAGCGGGACGCGGGACCTACATAATATTTTTATTTTTTTTGTTAATATCGGAATACCGCAAAAGACGACCGAATTGTATGAAAGGACATATCCTTACCTTTTACATATCACTGGATTTAATCACTTTAATACATGTTCACCTGCAATTCATCCGGCGAGTTAACTGACCATGGTAACCACCCTACTCTGTTCGGGATCTGTTAACACTTTAACAAAAATGTATTGTTCCATCATTGTGCTTCTCCTTGATCTAGATCACACCTGCACCTGATCAAAAATTAGTGTCCCACCACTAGAGCCTCCGGATTGATCATCTGGTCTTTGGTTAATCATGATAACAACACGGTCTCATTTGTGTTCGCAGAGCATGGCCTCACGTTTGAAACGTTTATCAGTTCCGTGCCGCTGCAAGTGATCTCCGTCGCGCAGTGTCAGGCCACGTTCGGTACCATCGTTCAAATCAACAACATCTGCACGAGCGGCGCCGGTGGCGTCGGCATCTGCGGCGGCGACTCCGGCGGACCACTGGTCGCCAACCGAAATGGCGCCCCTACGCTGGTAAGAATCAGGAGGGAGGTGAAATAGCAAACCATAGTCTATGCGTTGCCGGCTTGCAATCCTTGGGCTAATTCGTTTACATACGGCATGCACACTCCTGAATATGTATAATAATGTAACAGTATATTACATCAGAAAACCGCTTTTATAAAGGTTTTCAAAGTGATTTTCTTGACGAAAAGGTTCCGGAGCATTTTATGTATTATGATTATATATTATTTCAATTTCATCAAGGTTTTCCTTCGAAAAAATCTTTGAAAGCCGCTATAAAATCGGTTTTCTAGACTCAGGATTCCTGATTCCTGATTCCAACATTCCAGGCATAGGCCTGCTGTTCTGGTGCATTTCGGATCGCTTATGGAAATGGATATGTAATATTCCGTTAGCACTGAATTCGAAAACACATTGAAAAGTTCGTCATCCGTCCGTCCGCCCGTCCATCCGTCCGTCCGTCCGTCCATCTGTCCGCCACAGGATTGTATCTTATGAACCAGCTGAAATTTTCACAGAGTGTATTTATTTATACTATTTATTTAGCTATAACAAAAAATACAATTTAAAACAACAAAATTTATTAAATCATATAAACGTTATTTTTTTTAATCTTGAACGATGGTTCGGAACCCCTCGTTTGCGAGTCCGACTCCGAGTCCGAAAAAAATTAATATCCTTTTTCTAAATATCCTCTAAATTAAAAGTTAGGCTTTCCATACAAAGTAATTCAATAATTTAGTGTAAAAAGGATCTAATGTTCCGTAAGAACTTTATCTAGCTTATATCGCACCTATTGTGTTATTCATTAGCCCGATACGCCACGTGGGATCTAGGTTCCATGCCAAGACCTTCCTTGTGCATGGTTACAACGTCACGTCAAATTACACTAGATAAAAACATAAATCTCAAAAATGAAAAATCTTGGTAACTAGACACTTTAAAGACATTTTTATTACCTTTTTGTCTCGGAAAAACATGAGAATTACGCTGGCGAAATTAATGTTCTGGCCATTACGACACCTGTATATGGCGCCCTCTAAAGGACGTAAATTCTAAAACTAAAAATAAAATGTGTTTAATGATGCCTTCTTGGATTTGATACCAAAGGGCTTAATGATTACATTTCAAATATATATATATATATATATATATATATATATATATATATATATATATATATATATATATATATATATATATATATATATATATGTTTTAGCTGTTGCTCGCGGCTTTGCTTGCATGCACCCTATAAATGGGAATGATTTCCAAAATCACGCCTCCAGAAATATTTTCTCTCCAAACCTACACAAAATTCATATTATATGTATTTCATTATGGTGTTAAAATTATATAAAAATGATAACATCCTTTTTAGAGCGTGATTTATCAGTAATCGGTTTTCAGTTTTTGAACATAAGTATGTAAAGTAAATCTGTTGAGCAAATATTTGCATGAAATAGCTAGATGACAGCAATGGGCTCGTTACTGTACGTGCATCTAAAAACATCTTTTGGTGAAAATAGGTTGTCAGTCAACCGCTGGCAGTTTTGACCGACCACATATCGCTAATCAGAGGAGCCAGAATGGCCGCCGTAATCAGGTTTTTTATAACCTCACCGACAAGGAGAGGTTACAAGACTTGGTCATACGAACGGATGGACGGATTTGTCAAATCATAAGCCTTCCATCTCACTCGGAACCCTAAAATTAAACGACAATATTTTCTATTTATATTTCATTCAATGTCTTGATACTCCGCCCTTGTACTCACGAAACGAACATGAGAAGTTCTCACACGTGTAGCTGTCATTGTGTACAAATTTATACCTAAGTATTATATTTTTTTCAATATGGAAGATGACAACTACTCGTGTGGAACCTTCTCGTTTCTACAGTTCTTCTACAGTGATTAGTATAAAACGGTACTTTCTTTTCTTCAGATTGGTGTGAGTTCGTTCGTCGCTGCCACTGGCTGCCAGCTCGGACACCCGTCTGCCTTTGCACGTGTCACCAGTTTCCTGAACTTTATCTTCCAACATTTGTAGCTTCACTGTCCACAAATATACCGCCCATCAATTGTGATCGTGCCCAATTAATACTTGCAAGACATATATTTTGCCGAACAATTAGTCCTTTTTTTAGGGCGTACCCAAAGGGTGAAAACGGAACCCTATTACTAAGCCTCCGCTGTCCGTCCGTCCGTCCGTCCGTCTGTCACAGGGCTGTATCTCATGAACCGTAATAGGTAGGCAGCTAAAATTTTCACAGAGTGTATTTATTTTGCCGCTATAACAACAAATAGGTAAAATTTAAAAATAATAAAGATTCAAGGGCCCCAAACAAAAAACGTGATTTTTTTATGTTAAATCTTGTACCATGGTACGGAACCCTTCGTGTGCGAGTCCGACTCGCACTTGGCCGGTTTTTATTAAATCTTTAGTAATAATATTATTAATAATAATAATACGAAAATTAGGTATGGATAAGATATGTTAGTAATTTTCCTGCTGCAGAGATTTCATCATACTGGATTTTAAGCTGCCACCTTTATTCCAGGGTTCATAATGTCTCTAGGAATAAAGCTTTCGCTGTGGCACAAAACCCAAGGTAAAAGAAGTTCCTTTTTCATCTAAGGGTATTAAAATATAAAATCTAAGATTCACTCAACAAGAAGGTTTCACTCCAATTTTCTTAATTCTGAATTACTGTTTAATTTGTTATTGTTTTGGAAAAAAACTAGTTGAAGGCGGTGCTAAATATATTCCCAACCATTAACGGTGGCAGCAGCGTTTTTGCGAGTACCGGATTCAAGGGTCCATGAACTTTTTCCGTAAAACGAAATCTCCTGTCAAAATTTACATGTATAAAAAAAAAACCTAAAATGATTGTTTCGTGCCAGGTTCATGTATCATTCATCCGACAGTATGTAGGTCTCGTTTCACTACGTGACACTCCGTCGCGACAGACACGTTCTACTGAAAATGGAGCCCATGTGAGGCTCCGAAACGTCGAGCAACACGCCCTGCACACGCGCAGTAAGCCACCAGACCAAATATTATAGTTATGTTCCGCGTAAGTTTTAAAACAGTGTTATCTATGAATTGTTGTGAAATTAGTTGCATGGTCGTGCAAACAATTATGTATGCAACTTCGTCGTTCTTGTAAATAAGTTATAAAAACACTTGTGCTGTGTAGGATTAGGTAACAATTTGGGCTAACAGTAACACTCGTTTTTAAATAATAAAATAAATGAAAGATTGAAACGTTTGAATAGCAAAATGGACAAAATCGGCCACACGTTGCCGAATTCTTATTTTTGAGCAGGCTTCTATCGAGATCGTAGTCTGTGCATGCTCGCAGAGGCCTCAGAATTTTGTCAGACTGGGCATATTATGCTTTCATAGACATAGGATTCTAATCTACAAGTGTATTTGAAATGGCTGCTGCTCACCGGTACAGGGAGTCCATTCAGAGTAAGAGTGAGTTCGAATTCGCAACTAAATATCAACTCACTTTTGTAAATAGATAATGTTTCCACACTTCTAGAACATCATTACAGTTAGGTAAAAATCTGGTTTGTCCCGTAAATAAGTTGGAAGCATAAATAACGGTTCCGTTATTTAAATAATAATATATTTCCCAGCTATTTTTAGGTTAACTCACTCCCGAACTCGAACTCACTCTTGCTCTGAATGGACCCCCTGTACACAAATATGTCACGTGAGATAACCCGCAGCGGAATACTGCTAAACAACTGGCGACTCGACATTTGAAAATCATAGACAAGCATACCGATCAAACAAACTTACAATCCAACTCCCGAATCTGGTATATTTAAAATGGAAAAAGTTGTATTTATATTTTTTTCTCTATTTTCAATACGCGACTTATTGTCTTATTTAGGGCCTGCCACCCGGCCGACAATGCCACATGGCGTCTGCAGTTGCGACAGGTGCTCGATCCATCGTCAGCGCACACGTTCAAAGCTTGAGCATCACCGGTATGGTTGTTCCTCGCCCTTGTCGGCGGGCCTGGTCATAGAGAAACCTGCAGCCGAAGCGGAAACAGTGTTCTGAGCAGCTCACTTCTCATGCCGTGCAATATGAGTAAGGTCCTGGCATTGCATCTAGTTCCCATGTGGTAGTTCGGGCTAGTATCATGACAGTAGATGATCAATCGATGAGCAGTTTCATAAGAAAAACTAGTATCCAAGCAGTTGTAAAACTGTAGATCCCCTTTCCCAACTAGGTGGTAAGGTTAAGCCCCCCCGGGTTGGTACCACGGCATTGGATGGAACTATCGTTGAAGCGGCAATACAAAATTGTCCGTGTTTTCCATCCAGTTCAATGTGGCCGTGCCCATAAAGGTAAGGTCCTGGCATAATCGGTCCTAATTCCTTCGGAAATGTGGTGTATTGGGCTAATATCATAACGGTAGTTGTATATCTATAACGTTTCATAAAAAAAGTTGTCTGCAGGCTGTCCCGTACCCCATTAGGACAATAGCTCACTGCGAAACGCAAATTGGTTTCGGAAATAGCTCGATGCATCGATGAATCGTGGAATCAAAGTCGAAGCCAAAGTTCGTCATGGTCTGACGATATATGTGTGTCGGTAGGTTTTCCCGTTATTCTGCTATCAATACCATTATTTAATAAAAGAGCCATTACCTATTTGGGTACCATCTTTATTCGAATAAGTGTGTGATGCGACATGTTTCCGCCTATAATCAGCACTTCGCTCCAATCACCTAAGGTATTCGACGTCGAAAAGGTACTTGGCGGCCAACGACCAGCAGGAGAGTAGTGGAGGAGCAAAGGGGGGAAGCGCTTTGTACTAGAAATCACCCTTTCGGCCTTATAAAGCCGTGACTGTTTGGACGGACAGGAGCTTACACTATCTATTACATCTTCAGCGACATGCTATCTTCTACTAGACCATGACCATTCTAATGACCAGGTTCATTAGATATTAAAAATGTCACTAACTTTATAACAGGTTTTACTTTTTATAAGGCATATAAATTAAGTCATTTGCTTGTTTGTATAAAACACATGGTTCAGATTATTGAATAAGACGTTACGTGCAACTTATCTTTCTTCATTGCTCAAATTTAATATATATGTTATGTAGTTCGTTCAGAGCAAGATCACGCCAGTTATTTCTCCTATCCAAGCCAAGTAGTTCTGGATGCGCGTGAAGACGGAAGGCAGCGCGGTGTTGCAGCCCGACTCTTGAACGAAGCTCGCGATGCCAACCTGAAGACACATAGAAAGTTTCCTCCAGATTCATCTTTTATATATTTAGAGGTTCTAAACAAGCGTAAAGACGGATATTAATGCGATGTTGCAGCACGACTCTTGAACGAAGCTCGCGATGCCAACCTGAAGGCACATAGAAAGTTTCCTCCAGATTCATCTTTTATATATTCAGAGGTTCTAAACAAGCGTAAAGACGGATATTAATGCGATGTTGCAGCACGGCTTATGAACTAAGCTCGCGATGCCAAACTGAAGACACAAAATAAAGTTTCCTCTAGATACTTATTTTATCCAAGCCAAATAGTTCTTAAAAAGCATGAAGACGAATGACAGCGCGGTATTGCAGCACGACTCTTGAACGAAGCTCGCGATGCCAAACTGAAGACACAAATAAAGTTTCCTGCAGATTCATCTTTTATATAATTAGAGATTCTTAACAAGCGTGAAGACGGACATTAATTCGATGTTGCAGCACGGCTCTTAAACGAAGCTCGCGATGCCAAACTGAAGACACAAAAGAAAGTTTCCTCTAGATACTTATTTTATCCAAGCCAAATAGTCTAAAGAAGTGTGAAGACGGATGACAGCGCAATATTGCAGCACGACTCTTGAACGAAGCTCGCGATGCCAAACTGAAGACACAAATAAAGTTTCCTGCAGATTCATCTTTTATATAATTAGAGGTTCTTAACAAGCGTGAAGACGGACATTAATGCGATGTTGCAGCACGACTCTTGAACGAAGCTCGCGATGCCAACCTGAAGACACATAGAAAGTTTCCTCCAGATTCATCTTTTATATACTTAGAGGTTCTAAACAAGCGTAAAGACGGATATTAATGCGATGTTGCAGCACGGCTTATGAACTAAGCTCGCGATGCCAAACTGAAGGCACAAAATAAAGTTTCCTCTAGATACTTATTTTATCCAAGCCAAATAGTTCTTAAAAAGCATGAAGACGAATGACAGCGCGGTATTGCAGCACGACTCTTGAACGAAGCTCGCGATGCCAAACTGAAGACACAAATAAAGTTTCCTGCAGATTCATCTTTTATATAATTAGAGGTTCTTAACAAGCGTGAAGACGGACATTAATTCGATGTTGCAGCACGGCTCTTAAACGAAGCTCGCGATGCCAAACTGAAGACACAAAAGAAAGTTTCCTCTAGATACTTATTATATCCAAGCCAAATAGTTCTAAAGAAGTGTGAAGACGGATGACAGCGCGGTATTGCAGCACGACTCTTGAACGAAGCTCGCGATGCCAAACTGAAGACACAAATAAAGTTTCCTGCAGATTCATCTTTTATATAATTAGAGGTTCTTAACAAGCGTGAAGACGGACATTAATGCGATGTTGCAGCACGACTCTTGAACGAAGCTCGCGATGCCAACCTGAAGACACATAGAAAGTTTCCTCCAGATTCATCTTTTATATACTTAGAGGTTCTAAACAAGCGTAAAGACGGATATTAATGCGATGTTGCAGCACGGCTTATGAACTAAGCTCGCGATGCCAAACTGAAGACACAAAATAAAGTTTCCTCTAGATACTTATTTTATCCAAGCCAAATAGTTCTTAAAAAGCATGAAGACGAATGACAGCGCGGTATTGCAGCACGACTCTTGAACGAAGCTCGCGATGCCAAACTAAAGACACAAATAAAGTTTCCTGCAGATTCATCTTTTATATAATTAGAGGTTCTTAACAAGCGTGAAGACGGACATTAATTCGATGTTTCAGCACGGCTCTTAAACGAAGCTCGCGATGCCAAACTGAAGACACAAAAGAAAGTTTCCTCTAGATACTTATTTTATCCAAGCCAAATAGTTCTAAAGAAGCATGAAGACGAATGACACCGCGGTATTGCAGCACGACTCTTGAACGAAGCTCGCGATGCCAAACTGAAGACACAAATAAAGTTTCCTGCAGATTCATCTTTTATATAATTAGAGGTTCTTAACAAGCGTGAAGACGGACATAAATTCGATGTTGCAGCACGGCTCTTAAACGAAGCTCGCGATGCCAAACTGAAGACACAAAAGAAAGTGTTCCTCTAGATACTTATTTTATCCAAGCCAAATAGTTCTGAAGAAGCATGAAGACGAATGACAGCGCGGTATTGCAGCACGACCCTTGAACGAAGCTCGCGATGCCAAACTGAAGACACAAAAGAAAGTTTCCTCTAGATACTTATTTTATCCAAGCCAAATAGTTCTAAAGAAGTGTGAAGACGGATGACAGCGCGGTATTGCAGCACGACTCTTGAACGAAGCTCGCGATGCCAAACTGAAGACACAAATAAAGTTTCCTGCAGATTCATCTTTTATATAATTAGAGGTTCTTAACAAGCGTGAAGACGGACATTAATGCGATGTTGCAGCACGACTCTTGAACGAAGCTCGCGATGCCAACCTGATGACACAAACAAAATCACTCCTAAAATTCTTCTATCCCAACCAAGTAGTTCTGGATGCGCGTGAAGATGGATGACAACGCAGTGCTGCAGAACACTCTTGAACAAAGTTCGCGATCCTAACCTGAAGACACATTTAAAGCACATTCTAGATACGTCTTCTATCCAAGCAAAGTAAGTTCTGGACACGCATGAAAACTGATGACAGCCCAGTGTCAATGCCAACTGAAGACACAAGGTAAGTTCTCTCCAGATACTTCTTCTATACGAGCCAAGTATAGATGATAATAATAAAAGTAGTTCCCGCCAACGGGTGAACGAATTCAAGTGGTTTGAAATGGATTGTGGTGGGAATGGGTTTAGTAGGACAGAACATGAATATTATGAGCGTTAAAAGGATAATAAAAGCAAAAGAGGCTGATTCTCGAAATGTGGTAGCCATCGCTGGGTTCTACTACATTTTACTTTATTAACCAAGCACTGCAATCTGCAGGGACGGATGCATACTTACTTTAAATACACGTGTTGAATTTTTTTTTATGTGACTGGACATGGATGGCTAATACCACAAGTTCTGTCATGGTATTAGCCCAACACACCACATGGGAACTAGGTGCCATGCCAGGACCTTCCTTATATTGCACGGCTACATTGAACTGGATGGAAAACACGGACAATTTTCATTGCCGCTTCGACCATCGTTCATCCAATGCGATGGTACCAACCCGGGCGGGATTAACCCTACCACCTAGTAAGTAAGGAAGGGGACCTACAGTTTAACGTGGAATCCGAATCACGGCCAGCCTCTCTCAACGGTCGAATGGTCACCCATCCAAGACCAGACCGGACCCAGCGTTGCTTAACTTCGGAGAGCGATCGCCGAAGTGTCGCGCCACGGGGCCACTGAGGCTGACAATGGTTTTCCGTTAATATGTTTGTACTTACCAATATAGTCTCGTTTGTAGCGCTATAAAATATTGTCATGGGTCCACCGTTATCTCCCTGCAATTATAAAAACGCATTATTTAATTAACTGGGTCAAGCCATGTACCCAAACGTTACTCCATGTGGCATCGATACCATGCGGGCATTTTAGGTGCACTTCCACGTAATAAGCAGTAACGCATAAGCAGTAACAAAAAGTATCATCCAGATTTGTTTTGCCCAAGTTGTATGTATGGAGCGATGTGGAGCAATATAACTTCATATCGTTGGGATAATTGCCGAAGATGTATAGGGATTACTCTATATTGCTCAAGCAATAGATGCTCTACTATGTTTGGCAACAGTTGCCCCAAAAATTGCCCGTGTACGGGTAACTTAACGTGGCCCTTCGCAACGGAACTAACTCATTCGCGGACATGGTACAAAACCGTGCTGTTGCGCTCAGAGTGGGCAGTCTGAGTTCTCACCGAAATTGGCGTTTACGGCAAACCGATCGACTGGCGTTTTCTCCAAACTCCATACAAGTTTTTACTAGATATTCTGTGGTTTTACTTCTTCAAGCTGTCAAAGTCAAACGCGGACTTCCGATTTGTATGAAAACGCGGAGTGGACGTAAACGGCAACGTCGACGTATTTACGGCAACGTTGAGTAAGCTGTCAAATCAAGCTCGGACTCGCAAATGTTAGTTCGCTTAACGCCCGCTCCGCGCGCTCTTCAATTTCTCCATACATTTGAAAACGCCAGTCGATCGGTTTGCCGTAACGCCAATTTAGGTGACAACTTAGACTACCGGCTCTGGCTTCGTTATGAGGAGGTTGCAACATTGAAAATCAAACACTTTGCTGTTTATGATGCAACAACAACCTTAGTGTTTGATTTGGTAAGATTTACGAACATTTCAATTACAGATCGACTTATAGCTAAAAGTAAATCACGACCGCTGTAGTCAAAAATCAAACAAAAACGTAATTGATTATAAAATCTTCATGAAACAAGATAGGTCTTGTGACTAATCTTTTTAAGATGTTTTTATTTTATCGTTTGGTAATCCACCTCCAAAGTTATTGTATAATACGCGCGAAAAAATCGAACTTTGTGACTTTATAACTTAGGCTGAGATAAATAGTCGTAACAGAAAATAAGACTAACGAAAAGTAGTACTTTGTGACCTCAAATTGAACTACTTTGAGATTTCGTCCATACAAAACGTGTCAAAGTGACGTCACAAAGTGCTACTTTGCGTGAGCATTAGTTTCGGTGACGACGAACCAAACACTATTTTACAATGTCAATGGTCATCAGACATATGGTTCAATCAAATAAAGCTGTTTTGAGCATAAGTTTGGCTCTCTCACAAGAAACATGCGCATGATCTTCTTTGCACGTTTGTATGGGCAGTTGAGCGGGAAGGCCCGACTGTAGAAGATGCGATCCCTGCCCAGTACTAATCGCCAGATATCCGTGGAGGTGAATCACCTCCATGCAGACATCGAGATTATATCGATGTCACCAGAACACTATCCATGGAGAACCGATGATGGTAGTGAGTAACCTTGCAAGTGCCGGCCCCGGGACTAAACCCGCAGATGATTCGTTCGGGCAACGTGTTGAAGTAGAAACTACCGCAGAGCTCGTTCGTCATCACGGTCATCTGTCGCTCGCGCAGCGTCGGCGCGATGAACGTCACCCCTGTCGACAAATTGACTGCTTGATAATATAACAGTGTTGCTGAGATAGCAACTATCCATACCGTTTTTTCATAAAAAAAATCTCCATACACGGATGTCGTGGACGACAAATCTAAACCGCATTTACATAGAGGATTACATTTGAGGGCACAACTGAGCACGTGCAAATGTTTTATCGTTACGCCGTAGGATTTTCGGATAGAGTTATGATTGTGTACCTACTTAATGTTATACTTTACAGAGAAATAGCTGAGGTTTAGTTTTGGTGTTGTGCTGAGGACCAAAGGTGCTCAAAAAAGCGAAACACGACTCGCCGCGAAACCAGGCCCAGCGAGGCACCATAGGGGGCATCCATTACGTCATTTGAAATTAGGGTCTGGTCAGCGGATGATGGTCACATGAAGTAGGTAGTTAGGATTGCCAAAATTTACGTCATTCTTGGAAATACGGATGATCACAATCACAAAAACACAGATACCATGTAAAACTGAAGGTCCCCGGTAGGGTTCGTCCCACGCCAGATTGGTACCACCAGATGGTCGAACGGATTTTACCTAATAAAAAACCAAGTAAATAATTAAGAGCACGTAAACAGTATTACCCGTAGTATGGGGAATTGATAGGGTAACGACTCGTTCATAATTAAGCCCCAATACAACGAGTAAGTGCGATCAATAGCATTGTGTTATCACGGTAAATAATTCAGTTATTTCCAAAGCCTTAGAATTTAATGTAAGCGCACCGCGCTATCTAACTCAGTTTCAGAAAAATACAATACCAAAGTCATTTATAAAGGCTCTTTACTATAAAAAAGATGGGCCGAAAATAGAGATTGGTAGTTACCTTCTGCGGGTATTCCCCAGCCTGAGGCGATGGCGGCGGCGCCAGCGAAACTGAACGAAGAGATGTTGGCGTATGGCAGTCTTACTGGTTCAACTGTATCTGGAATAGGAATCATGTTAGAAGCTACACATGACGCGCGAGCGCTAGGCAAATTATAGGTACTCCAAGGAAATGGTAACGAGTTTGGACTATTTTCTCAGGTTTTTCTTAAAGTAAGGTCTATGCGCACCACCCTGAGACAACTGCGGAGCTCAAAAAAGAAACTGCATGTCAAATTCGTCAAATATGGCAGCCCTTATTCCAAATGTAATTGTATGTAGGGTACTTCAAAATTTTGTCAAAAAGTGCACGCCTGCCAACAGAGCAGCGGTGGCCATTTAAGCAATATTATGTTTCATTTGTAAACGTCATTAACACCTGCATATGTATTTTTTTAAAAAGGTAAATAAAACATTAAAAGAATATTTTTTTTAATTTCAAGTTCGATTTTTTCCTCCAGGGTGAAATTATAAATGTCTCAATCATCAACAAAACTGACCACAAAATATTTAATTTAAAAAATAAAAACAAAATAAACATTTTTTTTTTGCATTCACATTTTGACAACGTGCATCTATAGATTTAACCATTGGGAGTTCTGCAAAATAGGTCTTTCGACTGTTTCGTTTGTCCGTGGAGAATTTCGTTTTAAGTTTCATTTATTTTTTTGTTAATGAAGATTTGAATGAAGTTTTTTCTTGTTGCCTTTAAAACACGAAGTAAGTAGGTATTTAAAGTTATACACATTTTGAACTTTTTAGTTTTCTCTTCAATGTTTTGATGATTGATTGATAACACCACAATAACACAATCCGTTCGTTTGATATCAATTCGGAACATACGTATTCACTTTTTCCGCTTCTCTGCAATATACGCTTTTCGGAACGTACAGTTTGAGTTAACAATTTATAATATTTTCGGCTTTTATTGATGGCAACACTTGTTTATCAAACTGTCAATGTCAAGTCAATACAATTCTATTGTGTGGTCCCATAGAATATATAATATTACTGTGTGGTCCGTTCCGTCAATATTTTGCCGGCTTGTTGTTTTTCTATTGAACTGAAAACTTAGCTCAAAAGTTGGTAGCTACATAGCGTTGGTGACAACAAATAGTCCGGAACGACATAAAAATAGAAACTCATGTCAGTGAAATTGATCTTCTATTTCGTTCAGAGCCAATCTTACAACCATGCATCTCATCGACTTACCCACCGAGATTCTCGGCGATATCATCAAACTCCTCGACACTAAATCCAAACTCCGCCTCTGGGAGACCGGGTGCGAGCAGGTGCGCGGGGCCGCGCGGCGAGGAGACGTGATGCGGCGCGTGTCGCTGGCGCGCTGCAGTCTCCACTTCAGCGAGCTTGAGACGTGGCTCGCCGACTCAGTCGCGGACTACATCGTCGAGCTGGACCTACGCGGGCGGCGCGACGTGGACTTGCAGCGCGCGATCGCGGCGGTGCGGCGGCTGCCCAACTTGCGCTCGCTCGACATCGCCCACACGGCCGTCTCAATGTTCGAGGCGTGCGATGTGCTCGCTGTGTGCCCGCGTCTCGTTCGCCTCGCCGTTCGCTTCGACTGGCCCACCGTCGAGGCGCACCTCCTCCCGCTGGGCGACGCACACTGCCGCGCCCTGCTCGAGCGCTGCCGCCGAGCCTTTCGCCCGCTCGAGGCCGTTCACTTTGTCGGCGATCACCAGGGCACCATTGAGTGTGTTCATCCCTTTGAAATGCTTCAAAACTGTCCCAATTTGAGGGAGCTTCGGTTAACTTCGTACAATTTTGACGAGAGTGGGGCATTCTCCGGTGTGACACATCACATGGACTGCGAAGCCCCGTGCGGCCCTCTTTTGATGACCTTCAGCTTACACATTCACGATATGCACTATTCGGAAGAAAATCTTCTAACGAAGCCTTTGATGCAATGGTTCAATCTAGAAAAGTGGCAAATGCTCGTAATAAAAGATTTAAATACGAATCCGCGGGCACTGATGACAAAAAAGTTGTATGACGAAGCCATTAATCTGGCCAGTGGAGACATGTACTCTTTGCTGGATTTGCAAGCTCCACTGGCTATCACGGGCCCGGCAGACATTCATATGTGGCACGTGGAGCTAGAAGACCTTAACCCAGGCTTGTACAAGAAGATTTCCCTTGAGATATGTGAAAGATTTCCACATTCCATTTGTAGGACGACATTACAGAAAGTACATCGCCAAGCAGACGTGTACGCTGTGAGTGCGTGTGTGTTCGAGCCGGCACCCACTTTTGAAATGGCTAAAAGAAGACTTTTAGATTATTCCACTTTCAACCTGGATTCTTTTGTGCAAGGCGAGCGGCCACTGAAAATATTGCTCAAGAATGGGAAGGTGTGCTCCTGCCGCTACCGCACCCCGGTTCTAGCCCTTTACCTTGATCCTAAGTCTGTTATGTTGAAGAATATATCATTCCTAGCTGTCAGCGGCTTCTTGCTGGATATAAAATTTTTCACATGCTTATTTCAAGTGTGCAGTCGACTGGAAACTCTGGTGCTTCAAAATGAGACCACTGACCATCGCTCCTTAACTAAAACCGTTCACCTGGCCAAATCCATCAAATGCGTCCAAATTTTTGGATACAACATAAACATAAACAATCTCCTGGACTCCATGGCATTGTGTCCAACTTTAGAAAACATTTACATTTCCGATTGGTTCATGCTAGACTTCGTTCCCACCTTTGTAACCTATTTCAACTTGTTCACTGCATGTCGTAATCTCTGCGACTTATCGCTTTGGTTCAACTTGCCAGCAGAGAAACGAAAATCTATATTGCATACAATTAAAGGGTTTCTCAAGCAAGTACATAAACCGCAATATGTTAACATTAAGGTCATGGAACAGTTTTATAATCATGATCCCATTTCAGATGTGTTTGCTGTTATAAACGATGTAAGGTCTTTTAACGTAAACAACAAATTAAAATTACATTGACTGTCTAAACAGGGTCCTAAAAGGCCCCTGTCGTGAATCTATACTCTATACTAATATAATAAAGCTGAAGAGTTTGTTTGTTTTTTGTTTGAACGCCCTAATCTCTGGAACTACCAGTCAGGTTTGAAAAAATATTATTAAATTCGATAGCCTAATTCTTAAGGAAGGCTTTAAGCTATTGAACATCACGTAACGACCCTTAGGAGCCGAACAAAAAGAAAAATAGTCAGAGGGCGCGGAGCGAAAACGAAATAATAGCGCGGCGAGGACCGTGACGGCGGTGGCCACCCGACGAGGACCGAGTATTGCCGAGTCGAGCCGAAGGTACCTACGCGCTAGCGCGCGAAACGGCAAACAGCGTTGCCGATAACCACTCCTCCAATTCCCCAAAAACGTTCTTAGGATTCCCGGAATTCCGTAAGAATCCGGAATAGGAACCAAATTTTCATCGAAAATTTCGAATGACCAAAAAAAAGGTCGTGCAGTCGACGGCCGTCCGAACAACTTTCGGGAGAAGATAAATCCAAAGTTGCCCCGATTGCTTTAATGTTCGATATATTTTTCGAATGAGCAAAGAAAAAATGGTAAATATAAAGGCAAAAAAACTAAATTCCCCACGGATTGGCCAATTCCCCGCAAATTTCCCAACGCTTGCATTCCCCACCATTTTCCCCGCAATACAACAAATTTCCCGTGATTCGGGGAATCGGGGAGCGATCGGCGACGCTGGCACAGAATAACTAAACGCTGGCGACGAACGTCTTGCCGGCCGCGGTTCCCGCGCCGCCTCAGTCAAGACGCGCAGTCATAGATAATATAATGTTACTGCGTAATACGCGCAGTGGCGCTCCGTGGTCGTGTGTTACACGGATTAGTATGAGATTTTTTACGTAAATTCTTTGTATTCTTTTTACCAACCCGCGCGGTATGCTAACTTAGCGACAGCCGTTCCTAGCTACACGCATTTGTTTGGGCTTTTTAGGTTGATTGTTTAATCGCGTATTGTTAGGATATTACGGTTTCAGTTTAATGGTTTCTTAATTTTTGTTTGGTAGATTAGTAGGTACTAAGCCAAGCGCGGCATTTCGAACTTTCACGGGGGATACGAAAACCATGCCGGCCGGCCAGGTGTTCTTTCACCCCATGTTTCAACGACCCCGGGGGACTTTGGGGGAAATAAATCGGTATGGAGTCGATTCCATAGTTTAGCGACCCTATAAATAAAGGATCAAAAGGATCGGATGGTATTTATTTTTAATTGTCGGCTGGGAATGGGTGCATGCGGCGCGGCGGCAGCGCTTACTTTTACTAACTGTACCGAAGTACGGCTTGGTATTTCCCGCAACTTTAGCACTACTTGGCATCACGCTAAATTGCCGGATGTGCGACCAATAGAATAAAATCCTTGAGAACCAATTACTCGATTTAGACGTGGATGGTATCTACGTCTAGCCTGATTCTACTAAAAACTTATAGGCTACATAATATAACGCCTCATTACCAGAAGGGTGTGCGTATTTTGTCAATGTATAGCATCTCTGGGAGCAGTCAGGTCCGAGATGGGTTACTGTTTTCGATGTTGAGGCTGGCTGTGGTGAACTTACCTACGTTACACGTTATTTACTAGGTAGGCAATGTAGCAGTGAAAGTGCAGAAAGGTTCTGGCGGCAAATGTTTTTTTTTTAAATAGCCACCAAACGTCAACGAAGCTCTAAATGGGATTGACCCTATTTTGGACCAGTCATGTGGGCTACTTTTTATCCATGAGATAATTTAGCCGACACTAACCCGAGCGGAGCCGGGTACCGCAGCTAGTAGTTAATAAGCTTAAACATTAAAAAATCGTGATGATTGAAGCATTATCTGAAGCTCAAAATAACCAATAAGTAAATTCAGTATGTACCTACCTGTGAATTGGGCATTGCTTGCCAGCATCAGAAGTGCGATATCATTAGCATAGGTGTTGGAGTCCCACTCGGGGTGGACAACAATATCTTGCACATTGACAATCCTGCGTCCGTTCTCGTAGCGGTCGTAGAGAGAGTGCGCCCCCAGCACGGCCTGAATGCGCTCCACCTGCTGGCCGGCCTGATAGCAGCAGTGCGCCGCCGTCAGGACATAGTCAGGGGTGATGAGTGCAGCGCCACAGAAACCAACGCTTTCCCCTAAATGTGTGTACAAGGCTACCTGCAAGTCGGTGCCAGTCTGCTGGTTACTTTTACTTGGTTAACGCCGATTTCCACCACCTCCAGCTACAAAAATCCCATAGATATCTTTCGGTTACACCGTGTAAATATGAAATGTAACCAAAAGTTACTTATCGTATTTCAGCTAACTGGAGGTGGTGAAAACAGGGGTATGTCGGTGTTTATTGTAGTTCCTTTGTTTTAGTTTAGGTTAGGTTAACCATAGTAATAATTCTTACCCAAACCCATAATTCCCCATAAACCCGTCAAATAGTTATCTGGCTGTTTATCAGACTATTGAAAAGTCAGCCCTTAGTGTGGTTTGACTACCAAAAAGTTTAAATAAATGAAATTGAAAAAAAAAACAATTTCAATTTCATGCCTAGAATATGTGTAATTTGAAGTTTTTTTTATTTCATGATGAGATTGATGAGAACGGTATGAGAAATTTTAATTTTCAAGTCTTCAGACTGTTAATTTTGACAAGATGTATGGAAGTAATTTGAAATGAACAGCTGTGGTGAATTTGAGTACTGTACAGCGATTTAAAGGGAAGAGAAATATAATTTCGAAAACGTAATTTCGCATTTCCAGAAAATAATTCTACAAATATAAATTCTGGAAACCAAGCTCTGATGTAAGTTTTCTGACACCACGCGGTTCACGTTAGCTAATCCAATGTAGAGTCTGTTGACCCTGATTGAGGCACATAAAGAACTGAAGTTTAATGTGTTTATTAATAAATGGATTGTTTCCAACGTGAATTTGTTTGGTTTATTTGAATGCAGAAAATAAAATTTACCTGGAATGGTCTTTCATGACTCTCACTGCCTACCCCTCCTGCTATCCGCATCAATGCTTCACTCCTTGGCTCAAATTCGGAACATTCACGTCCTATTGGAACGTCGCACGTCACCAACCCTGCCGCATAGGCAATCTTTGCAATAATTATGAGAGAAAACATAACTTTCACAACAAACATTTAGATTTTTTTTTATATATTAGGTTAGCAATTTTATTTTAAAGTCACAACTGTGACCAGAACATAAACCAAAGTTAAGTAAAAATTAAATGAATGCAGTTGTGTGCATTTCATAGCTGGATTTCCTTCTGATCAATGTTTCCTTTTACCAAAATCATATATTTATCTATGGATTGACATTATCTAGATAAAATTCGTGGGATGTGAATAAGCCGAGATAATAATTTATCAGTGATGTTTAAATAACTGTGTCCCATATGAGACTGTAACGGACTAGTGAATATGGTAGGCCCACAAGCATCAGAAAATTATGCTATGTATTATGTTATCATTAATTATTATTTGGAAGCCACTGTTCCAATTTCCACGTTTTTTTACAAAATATGTGACAAACCACACAGTAAAGAAAATGTGAGAGTTTTCTTTTTGCTGCCCTTCGACTCGGCTTAGATTGTTTTTTAAATATTAATACAGGGCATTCTCGAAGGAATTAGGTGCCATGCCAGGGCCTTCCCTTTACGAACACGGCTACACTGAACTGGTTGGAACAACGGATAATTTTTCATTGCCGCCTCAACCATGATTTCATCCAATGCGGTGGTACGAACCCGGGCGGGCTTAACCCCACGACCTGCTAGGGGAAGAGCACCTACAGTTTTACATGGGTTCCGAACCATGGTATGGGTCGCATTCGTTATGAAATGCACTTATCAAACTCAGAAAGAGAAAGGAAGTGGTCCGTTGATTTAAACCCATTTCTCTAAAATGATAGGCAAGTCTACCTGCCTATGAGCATACATTTTACCATAAATAAATCGTACCAAAGTCTCTTATCGAATTGTAAAGTTGTATTACACAACCATTTAAACAAGAAAAAATATGTTTGTTAACTAAATGAGTGTTTCAACGGCTAATGGAAGCATATTCATTGAAATCAAACCTCATATTCTTTTCAAAACATCATTTATTATAATTTCTTCAAAATTTGTAATTTTAAAATAAAATTATTTCAAAATCGTACCGGCGCCCGTGGGCTGCGAGCGGGCCGAGGGCGCACGCGCCACGGCCCGCTTACGTCGCACGCGCTCACAACTCAAGTTGCAACATAAACGTGATCATATCTGGAAGATGCTAAGTATTAAATTATGTTTAAAAAGATAAAAACTATTTGTGAAGTATTGGCAGTAATAATTTTAAATAAAAAGTTTAAATAAGATTAAACAATTACGTAATATGTCACATCGTCAAAGCACTTATGAGTTGGGCAATCAAGCTTACTTACGGTGCTGCTTGTTCGTGACACCTGTAACCTGGCCGAGTCAAGTTCCTCTTTATTATCATTGTTTTTCTAAACATCAATATTCCACTCAAATCACACAATATTCAAAGCACAACGTACAGATATCACGAACGCACGGCCGCTTACACTTAAAAATATCCCTAATTAGAATGCAGCTTACGCTAGATTGCTGAATGTAGAAAATATTGCATCATAGAAGCCGAGTCAAGACAAATTTAAACTTCTCAGTTCAATCTGACGTGATATTTATTGCCTGCAGTCTCTGCGGTGGCTGTCGAGGTAGCATTAGAATTATATACGATTTTCATACCAAAAATGTTAAGTCTGGTCGTTATAGGTCCTACAGTCCATTCAATTTTATCGCAGCTGCTAAGTGAAGCTACTCCTCCAACGCCCCCTCCTAGGCACGTACATACACTCGATACTACAAATGCATAATCATATATTACTACCTCTTTTATGTATAAATAGATATATTATGTAAATGTATAGTAAAAACTTTATAATCTGAATTTTAAACACTTAAAATCGTAAAAGAATCTTTCTCATAAATAGCATTGTTTCGAGAGAAGTCACATAGCGTGAATATTGTTCAATAAATTTCAAGATTTCTAACAAATGGTACAACTCTAAACGTCGTAGTATAATTTTATGATTCTAAATTCTAATTACATGATATACGTTTATTTTCCATACAGATTTAGATGTATGAATTCAATGAGTGCTGTCCCATGAACAACAGAAAGGACAGATACTATTTGTATGTAAATACGTACTAAATCGAGTATTCATATTTATACCGATGCTAATTTTTAGTTACAATCTCAAAAGTACTCTTAGAGCGAGAGGACAGCACCCAATGTTACGAAATAACAGATTTTTTTTGACAGTTTTACCATTCAAACAAACGACAGTCTCGAAGTCAACTATTTTGTACGCAACATAAACAATATTAAAATAATGAAAAATGCCAATCATTTACTGCACACTTCACACATACACAGCGACGCAATTTCATCATTAGCAAAGCTTACACCGTCGCAAGCATCGTGAGAAATAATTTCACTCGAATGTTCGTATCATCTTCGAGTTTCCACTCAGCAGTGTTCGCGTTCAGAGAGAGTATAACTCACGAACTTTTGTTTCGAATGCTATTTGTTCATTCCGCTTGTGTGCTCAATGATAACTTAACCAAATACAGCATAAAATGTGCGCCGCGCTCGGACCACAGCATAAATTACAGATGACGTACGTAGAAAGATGCTTTAGCTGCGAAAAAAGAAACATAATTGATAAAGTTCACTCAACCATTAAAACGAACTTTTACACATATGTATAAGACTAACTAGATGCCTGCAACTCCCCCCACAAACTTCATCGAAATGGAGTCAGTTTCCCCTATTTCTCAAATATTAAACCCACTGCACACCCCTTAGGTAACTAAGGCTCGAGTGCACAACGGCCCATTAAATGTTCTCCTTTACGATAACATTTAACATTGATGTGACAAATAATCGTCCAGTCATCTGAAATCGAGTTTCACGATACATATTTTTGTCAAAAATAGACTGTAAGGCGATTAGATTGGGATAAAAACTGCATTACCGGGAAGTACTTCCATAATGTCTATGTAGCCTTGCTTTAAACTAACTTAAAATAGGAGCAACCCTTAAACTTTGTATTACTTGGACTGATATTGATGATTATTTCTTTGTTTGATTCAAAATGATAACGTGGTGGTCTCATATACAATAGCAAGGATCGGATAATCAACTTTGAAGATATACATTCAAGACCCCGCTCCGAATACAGCGAAAATATGCATATTGCTTTACAGGTATAAACGCTAAGTGAATAAACGAATGTGGGTGTGTGTGGGTATGGGTACTGACTTCTTCTTGAGCGTGAAGAAGGAGCGACGCTTGGGCTCGTCCTTGGTGGGCGCGGGGAGGGTGTGGGAGCGCGCGGCGGCGGGCGCGGCCGTGCGCGACTCCAGCGCCGTCAGCCAGCCCTGCATCTCGGCGTCGTCGTGCGCCTGCAGCAGGAACTCGGCGCCGCTAGCCAGCCTGCGCACACGGACACACATCACGCACCGGAGGAACCAGGGGGGAGCAGGGGGCCATGCCCCCCCTCCGAAACTGCGTGGTTCTCATATAGTCGAAGCGGCAATGAAAATTGTCCGAAACATGAAACAAGGTCAGAGGACCCTCAAATTGGAATACTTGATCCGCCCTGCATCATAGAGGGGCTCGTAGCTTCCTTATTGTATGCGGTCAAACGCAAAAAGTGAAAGACACAGTTATGGCCATGATTGAATTTTAAGAGCATTGTTTCTTCATATCATGTACAACCCATACTTGAGACAAATAAAATTTCATTTGCGTTCTAGAGGACTTGGTTCAAATCGCTTGAACGTTCATGAACAATTTTCTTATTCTTTCTGTCAGAAAGTCTCTGAGCTGGATAAGTGCATTTCGTCACGAATGTGAGCTATTCTACAGTTCGGAATCCATATAAAATAGTAGGTTGTAAACTGGTAGTCTTCCCCTAGCCCCGCCCGGGTTAGCACCATCGCATTGGATGAAAGATGGTTGAAACAGCAATGACAAATCGTACATATTTGCCCTCCAGTTTAATAAAAAGTGCTCATAAATTGGAGCTCCTGACATTGCACCTTATTCCTTCCTTTGGTAATGCCATGTGGTCGGCTAACATCATGACTGTATGTAGGTGTGGTAATAGCCTTCCACGAACAGGTACATCAAAAACGTGATCCATTCACTTAATTAGAAGATGCTCCAAATGAATTTAGAGACCCTCCAACTCCGAAGGGATGTTACGTCTCTCTCTGTCTGTGTTTTATCGTCTGTTACCATGGAGAATGCTTTCCGGGGATGTATAACGCCATCTCTCAGTCCCCATTCTCCTTCGCTCAATGTGCAGGCAGGGAATGCATCCATTCAATGGTAACAGTCCTCCGATGAGAACCAGGACAGCATCGATTGATTCTCATAGGAGGAATGCAAATAGTCTATAGGTGCATTTCCTACTACTACCACCTACTAGTACCTGATCTACAAAGTACTTTTAAACTTTAAAAATATTCTAAATTTTCATTGCTTAGCATGTGGAACGGGGGTGTAGACGTCGACGTAGATGGAGCCACAGTCGTTCATGGCTATTTCTGCTATATTTCCCTAAAAACAGGAAGTGTCTATTTAATCTCATACAACACTTCGTAAAAAATTTGCGAGATAATTATGAGGCAAAGTGCAAAAAGTTGCTAATTGTAAATGGCAACTTTTTGCACACATCCTCAGAATGATCTAAGCAATTCCAGCATTTTTTTGTAATTGTTTAATAAAATTAAATACATAACCGATTAATGTGCTCGCCACTACAGTTATAGTTTATAATTTCTTTCTTTCTTCTTTCTTTTGAGGAGGTATAGCAGAAACATTAACAAACGACTTTGGCGCCATCTACTTTGACGCACACACCCGCTTAAAAAGAGCATGCAAGAGGGCCAAGCTGGCAAAATACCCCCATTCTTTTCTTTAAAGGAAGACCCACCTCATCCGGAAGACGTGCTTCTTCTTGGTGTAGTCGGAGGCGACCTCGACGGACGCCCCGTTGAGGTCGAGCGGCGCCTCCCCGCGCCAGCACTGCTCCGGTGCAGACTTGTACGCCTTCTGGTCCTTGTAGAAGCTCACGCGGTGCTCCTTGGCCACCACGTAGACCTTGTCCCACGACCTGCCACCGCGACGCAACCATTGAAATAGCTCTGAGAAATTCTAACGTTCTAAGCACACTAAGCTGGCACATCGAATTTCACTTCATTGAGTTCAGAATATGGAAAACCAGCAGTATTCTCATACTGATATTTCGAATTAATAGTAAAGTATAGCTTTATGCAAAACCTTTCTTCAATCTTTCACATCAGTTTTATATCAATTCTGAAGACATCTGTCCTTTAGTTTCTGCTATCATTATCTTCAGGTTTATCTGTTACCTTAATGAAACACAGGGCTGTCTTTAGGTAAGTGTCCACAAACTCAGATCGTATGCATTAGACAGGTCGTATCTAATGGATTAATTGATGCATCCACTGTACTTGCAGCAATTGGATTGCCAACGCGACAGTCACTTGCAATTTCGTAGCAAGAGGACTAGCAGAAACTGTATATGCGAGAAAATATGGATAGTGATGAAGAGGAACTTGTCATGATTTCTTGTTTATTGGCAAAAGAAAACGAAGGAAACATGACCTGTGGACGCTCACCTTATTACACCAAGATTAATGAGGTTTTTATTTAGCGGACATAGTCATGTTAGTGTTCCAACTAACTAGCTACCTGATCAGTGAATAAAGGTTAGCACTCACAAGACAGAGGTGCAGTTTGACAGTTGCGATTGTCGGAACTTTTGAGCTCCCGATTTTAAGTGATAAATCATTTGTTTGAATAGAAATTTAGTGATAAGTACTTTGCCAATCTACTTATCAGGTCCCTAGTCAGGTGTGAGTTTGTGGGCATAGCCCAGGACCACTGGGTTTGCGAGTTATGTGGTGCTTAGTGCAACAACAAATTGTTATCTACCCCCATTATGAGTTTTAGAGAACTAGATGGTGACCCTTCACAGGATGCTAGTAGTGATACAGTGAGTGACCTCGAGGAAGTCCCGGAGCCCCAGCCTATCCCGCAGGAAATGATTCAAGAGGAACAGTTGGAATGGGACGAAATGATGGTGATTTCCAGCCACATTGACAAGACTCGCACGAACGGTAATATCTGCACTGATACATTACCAAATCAAGGATGCACAATTGGAGGGAAGCGAGGGCGACAAACTCCAGGTGAAAGCACAGAGGAAAAGGCAGAAAATGAAGGCTATACGAGAGTGGCTAGGCGAAACAAACGTCTCAACAGGCAGAAATCGAAGGAGAACTCACAGGATATGACAGGAGATATTTTGGAAGCATACATTACAAGCAAAATTAAACTTCCAAAACAAATCGCGTTAGCCAGAATTTTGCGGGGAACTCCTGGAATGATAAGAATCAAATATATCAGTCCGTACAAGGCCGTAATAAAATTGTCAACAAAGGAAGGCTTGAAATTATTATTGGCAAGTGAAGAATTACCCAAAAATAACATATCAAGTACCCGAGTAACCGATGTTCAATATTCATATGGAATCATCAGAGACATCGATGTTGAGCTCGATGACAAGGAGATACTGGAGACGCTGCAATGCGATACAGACATTGTATCGGTCAAGAGGCTCAACAAAAAGATTGCCTATGGGGAGTGGACTAAGTCTGAAGCAGTGAGGGTTTGCTTTCAGGGGCCGCGCTTACCTCCATATATATCTATATATGGATCAAGGTGTAGCGTCGAGCCTTACGTGTTCCCGGTCACGCAGTGCTCGGGCTGCTGGCACTTCGGTCATACCTACAAGACGTGTCCTAAAGGTGAGCTAAAGTCATGTCCTAAGTGCGGCGGGCAACATGAAAATTGTGAAACAACAGATTATAAGTGCATTAACTGCAAGGGACCACATATTTCGCTAGATAAAACATGTCCGATATATATTAAGGAAAAGGAGGTACGCAATATCATGTCGAACAAAAATATCACCTACAAGGATGCTCTAAAGCAGCGAAGAGAGAGCCACATACAGGATATGCAAAGTAAAGCCGTCGTAGCACCAGCACCCCACGAACCTGTGACCACCGCTTCTTCTTCTCTGTCTCAGACATACGCTAGCGTGTGCTCCTCAGAGAGGACGCAAGAGGTTGGGATACAGAGGCCTGCGCTACCGGACTGCCCTCCTGCTTCTACGTCAAGCATCTACCCTCCCCCGAGACCCCGCCGCAATGACTATAGCAAAAATAAATCCGTAAGATCAGGCGATGAACTAAGACAAAAAGACCAGCCACAACCCCAAGAAACCAGAAAGAGAGATGAAGAGACCAACCAAGAAAGCTACTTGAATGCAAATAATGAGGACAGAGAGAGAGTTACTCATATTTGGACTGATATGTGGGAACAAATCAAAAGTATAATGTCATCGTCGATTTCATGGGGAGAAAAAATGAGTGACGTTGTGCAATTGGTTATAAGTGTAATTAAAACAGTTATATGCAAATTTTTCATGGACAGCTCACTGGGTGCATTTTTCAAAGTATAGGTAGCAATATTATGAACATTAACATACTACAGTGGAACGCAAATAGTATATATCCAAAAATGATAGAAGTAGAACATCTACTAAACCAAGAAAAAAATCACATTGCACTAATATCAGAAACTTGGCTATCAGAGAATATAGTGTATAATACAAATGGTTATAACATTACTCGTCGAGATCGTCTAGATGGGTATGGTGGGGTGTGCATATTAACTCATAAATCTGTAAGATCGCGACCACTTCAGATCTCTAACAACAATGCAGGAATTGAAGTAATAGGACTAGAATTATTAAATTGCCAACCTCTTAAAAACATTTTTTCCATTTATTGCCCTCAATCCGTGCAGACTTCATTTGCAGACTGAGACCATCTTTTCTCACAATGGAACAGTAACACTATATTTGGAGGTGACTTTAATTCACACCACAACAGCTGGTCTTCGAAAGTGGATTCAATGGAGAAGAATCAGAGTTATTGCAATCCCAAAGTTCGGTAGAGACCCAAACTTACTATCAGCTCTACGGCCAATTTCTCTGATATCTTGCCCATGCAAAACATTTCACCTGATGCTGACGCGGAGGCTGAAGTGGCTTGTGGAATAGAATAAGTTAATGAGTGACAGCACAATTGGTTTTAGACGTGGCCAATCATGTCTAGACAACCTTACTCGACTGATCACAAGCATACAAATAGGATAAACCTCCAATTTTCCCACTCTAGCCTGCTTCGTCTACATCAACAGTGCATATAACAATGTCAATGTGGAATCAATTATATCCTGCTTAAAATCACTTAATGTTGGCAGGAACTTTTGTCAATATTTCTACCTATTTTTAAGAGAGAGACACCTGGAAGTCGTTACAGAAAACCATGGTACAATTGTACGAAAATGTTCAAAAGGATTGGCTCAAGGCGATCCGATATCACCAATACTCTTTAACACTGTAACAACAGAAATATGCCATTGAATCCGCAATGGGGTTGTTAATGTTGTGCAATATGCTGATGACTTTATACTGTTCAAAACTACCCCTAACTTAAAATATGCATACATAGAAGAAGCCCTTCAAATATTTGTTAATGCTTTGTCTGTAATAGGTCTAGAAATCTCAACTTCCAAAACAGAAATTTGTGTGTTTGCCAGAGGTTACAGAAAAATAATGTCTGATGTAAATATTAATGGAATACCTGTTAAACGAAGTAACACTGTTAAATCACTTGGATTATGGCTGGATGAGGGGCTCAGATGGAGCAAACAAATTAATGAGGTAATACTTAAGGTTAACAAATTTAATAATATATTTAAAGTACTTGCAGGGCCCTCGTGGGGAATGCATCCAGACTCTACATTGCATTGATGCGTAGCCGATTAGATTATGGATGCTTTCTCTACGGGAACGCCGCACACACAAGACTAGAAAAAAATAATATTATCCAGAATAGAGCTCTAAGAATTGTAGGAAGCTACCCAGAAGAATTCAAAATTGTGACCAACTTCTTTAACAAGTCTCTTGTGCTGCGCAACAATCAATAAACACAAAACAGTTACTATGGGGCTGGCATAGTCAAACATGGCTAAAGCCCCAATCAAATCAAGAATTAAAAAAAAAGACAGAGGTGTTACTCTACCTGTTGGACGCTCGCTTGGTTGTGGACTCCCACTCGTGCTTGCGCACGAGCACTCCCTCGACTCCTTCATCGTCGCCGGCGGGGCTCTGGCCCTCTGTCACACACGGGCACGCGTCAAAACACCGCCCCACTTCACAGGGGATTAGTGCAACTACACGAGAGGGCCTTACGACGATGGTTCGATACGGTTCAAAACGCTTAACCATTAATTTTGTTTTTAATTAATTAAAGTATAATTCATCATGCATTTGAAAATCAAAACGAGTGAATATTTTAATCATGCAAATCTTAATTCGTAAACTGTACCATGTAAAAAAATATATCAATCAAATAAGCGTTTAAACAGCTTAACAGCTTAGGACCACTGCAGATAACACAATTTCTCGGTGTTATTTTTGCGTGTGAAAATGCAAAAAGTTAATTATATAAGTCGATTTAACAAGATATAAAGAAAACAGAAAATAATGTAGCGTTCTCGATGACTCGAAAAGAGTATCATCCATTGACCACCACTGTAGCCTGCTTATTTCATTCATGGGGGTATTTCCATTGCATGCAAATGTGTAGACTATCGTGCTGTGCTAAAGGGAGGCATAAATCATTAACGATCCCAAAAAGGTACAGTGAACGAAAAAAATCTAAAAACCCGGTTCACAAAAGCACAAATAAAAGCGATTCGTCGGGGTCGGGGGTGGAGCTGGTGAGGTGCAGTGTGCAGTACCTTCGTCGTCGCTACTCGTCGTACCGGCAATGAGCTTCTTGGCCGCGCGCCACCTGAAGCTGCGGAAGGGCGACTTGCTGCGCGAGCGGCTCTTCACCTTGCCTGAAGAGGACGGCGTGGCCGGGTCGCGGGCGCGCTCGCTCGACGCTGCATGCGACGCGGGGCGGGGCGGGGGCACAACGGAAGTTGGGGGAGGGAGAGACAAACAAACTGTAGAAATGGCAACACAAAAAGGAGGGGCACTTCACTCACACACCTTGCAGACGGAAGCGGGCATGCGACGATTAGATCAGGGTATCGTGCACATTTAGTGACTTATTCAAACAGAGAAATATTTTGTAGATTACAGCATGCAAAGATGTACCAATCAATTTGCAATCATTGGCAAAGCGTACATAAATGCAGAACTAACGAAAAATGCATGGAGAGATTCAATATAAAAGCGCATAAGTGTTTATCTACTGAGACAGTTTTTTACTTACCAGGCTAGTTTTCCTAATTATTTGCAAGCATTTCATTAATATTGTTAATGTTGTTTCTAAAATTTAATCAGTTATCAATAATCCATTTTATGAACTAACAGCACCCACTTTCTAAGCTACTCACTATGACAAAAGCGACTTTGCATTGAGGTAAACGAATTAATTTATAACATTTAAAGGATATTTGAGTGTACTTCAAAGATTTTTTTTAATGTCAATATACATCCGAGAATATCCTGAGACCATGATTTTCTTATCTTTTTAACTTCTGTAATTTTACTTAGCTCTGCCTTGCTTAAGTGCTTTTCTGCAGTGTCCGTTTGTGCGGATACGAAGCTCGTATATGCCTTGTCGATGTCGTCATCCTCTGACTGACTGACTGACTGCTTTGACTACCAAATAACTTCTTCTTTCCATTCGATTAGGACATTATTTTTATACAGCTAAATGCACCCGAAAATCAGACAATACAAGGGATAGAATAAAATTAAAACCATCGCTCAATCGCCCTACCCAAGTTAAGAACGTGAATATTCCTCTATGCGCCAAGACGCTTACATCATTCTTTTGCTTTAGAAATAGTCTTAGAAAGAAAACATCAATATATACACTATACTGCACGGCGCTCACGACTTTGTGATCACTTACCGCATGTATCACATATTCCCGATGTGGAAAAGAGCTACGCTTCACCATTAGTTGCTGGAATGGATGGATGTAGTAGATGAAGTAATAAAATGTTCTCTTTGGCCTGGTCTCTATCATATCATATATAAGTTCCAGATATCCATTCTAAATACACCCTTCATTCATTAAATGGTAACAAGAAAATTTTACCAAACTTTTTTATGGATTACACGTGCCCATCTTGCTAATTATTTTTTTTGGCCCTGTGACATGGATGGCTAATACCACACAACTACTAAACTAATCGTTCAGGAACAGCGCTACACATGAAACATTCCAACGGAACTAAATTGGTTAGTCTCAATGGATGGTTCCGGCCACTAAGCAAATGATCCGAACTATACCGAATAACTTTCATCGTATAGTTTTTTTTAATGCTGTAAAAAAGCAATGACTATAGCGACTGCAAATTTGGGATGGATTATAAATTATTTAGCGGTGGAGAAATAGATAAGGTAATCAAAAATTCATATTATTATTTAATTTTTTCCTAAGCTTGTCTTGTAGTTCTCCTTACTTAGAAAAATGTTTTTTCCTATGGTGGCTAAGCTCCTAGCAATAGTGGAGGAAAGAGAGAAAATCAACCCGTAAGAAATGCATGATGCCTTTTGTAAAATGTTTAAATTATATGCTGCTCAAAAAGCCAGCTATTATAATTCAGGTAGGAATTTGTTATGAAAAACAACCACCATCACCACATTTAGTATGTGCCATCAAGGGCACGAACGGTGCCTTGTCGCTTGACAGACAATAACCATCGCCGACAGTAAGCTTTACCGACAGCAAGCATCACCGACAGCAAGCTACACTGACAGCCAGCTTAACCATCCGTAGACTTCAACGATAGCAAGCTACACTGACGGAAAGCATCAGTGACGGTAATCTGACTGACTGCCGGCTCTACGGACACTAAGCTTCACTGTCAGTAACCTTACTGACAACCATCTATCCGGACAGTAAGCTCGACCGACAGCCAGCTTCGCCGATAGCAAGAATTACCGTCATTAATCTTCACCGGCAGAAAACTTCACTGACAGTAAGCTGACCGAATGTCAGTAAGCTCGCCGAGAGCTAGCTCTCCGGACAGTAAACTCGACCGACAGCTAGCTTCGCCGATAGCGAGCATCACCGTCATTAAGTTTTACCGACAGAAAGCTTCACTGATAGTAAACGCACCGACTGTCAGCTCTACGGACAGTAACCTTCACTGACAGTAAGCTCACCGACAGCAAGCTGTCCGGACAGTAAACTCGACAACTCATTGGCAGTAAATGCGGACGCGTCACTCACTTGTGGTGCGCGCCTGCTCGGGGGGCGCAGTGCGCGCGGGCGCCGGTGCGATGGGGGTTGCGGGGGAGGCGGCCTCCCGCTGCGTCGCGGCGGGGGTGGTGGCGAGGGCCAGGGCGGGGGTGGCGGCCGCCGACACGCTCGCTGCATGCACACCGCCACACTACAGCTACACTACTCTACGTGCTGCGTGCCTTCGTGCATCCATTTAAGACAGTGAACAGAATTTCTGATGGAAATTATGTTTTTTTTTCTGGCACAAAACTAACATACTACATAGAGAACGCAATCAACATTTGAATATGAATGTGAAACAATGGTCTTATTGAAGATTTTAAAATACTTATTTTATACAGAAAAGAAAACTTTTTCTGATAATAAGTTTTTTGCCAGGATTTGAGAAGTAGTTTAATTTCTGTTTCCCTAATTAATGAGAAATTCACTTTTGTTATTTTGGCATCCCTGATTTTACGAATTATGGTCTACATTTAACTTCATTAGATTAAGTATTACAAAAAAATTACAGACAAGTATTTTTAAAATTGTAAAGTTCACATTATTTCCATAACAATTGTTAAAAAATTATTTAAATGTTGATTGTAGTTCTTAGGGTGAAATTTAAACTAAGCATGCGTGCAAGGTCATGCATAGTTGCAAGAAAAAGGTTGGCTTTAGAATATAGAGAAGATACCTAGAGGAATATTTATAAGAAGAATTCATTATATTTCATCCAAAATACACACCATCATTCTCCTAGCATTGATTGATTGTAAATAATCTCTAGTTGTTACATACCATAGGAGTGACCCCATCAAATATGAACACACATTAAGAACAAATTAATAATAGGAATTTCTTTTGCATGCATACACAAATTACACGAAAATGGTGTTAAGCTAATGTGACAAGCTGCAAGCTAAAAAGGAAAGAAGCCACCAGATTATCATAAACTTAACCTACCTTTGATCCAGAATCAGTGATGAACGAAGTACAGTAATAGGAATAAACAGCGACAGGAAACATACCTTACGTGACAATACGAAGAGCTGCTGGCAAGAACAAGACAGCAAGAGGCGTTAGGTCAAGGAGAAAATTTAGCGAAAGTGTTGCCCGTATCAAACCATCACCGTGAAACCTCTAAACGTATGAAATACTTAGCGACAAAATACGGTAGTCAAGAGATACATATTATAATAAAATTGAATACTTTTCAAACATGATATAGAGAATATTCTACGATTATTTGTTATAGCATGACCAATTTAAGATGAGCAATTTAACACTTTTTCCTAAAAACAAGAAGAGCAAACATTTTAAGATATATTTCACAATATTTTGAAGATTTTGGAATCTTTGTCTAATCTAAATGGGTCCCATTTCATGTTTGAAAATACATATCACATAAAAAACCATCACAATATTTTAAACAGGTGTAAGTACAAGCACTAAACATTGAAGTAAATTTCTTTTAAATTGATATTCATGTCTCATCTAATGAGGGCATAATAATAACATTCATTGTGGCACATAAAATTTTACTGCTATATCTCACAGAAGACCCTTTTTAACCGGAAAATACCCCAACACCACAACATACATCTATTTCCAAGTGCTAGCGTCTGATAATACCGTGTAACAAATAATTTGAACATAGCAAACATTTCCCAATGGCTGAGGCTTTGACAATGATTGAGAGAAAAATTGTCAAGTCACTGTCCAAAAGCCAAAACAAAAGTAAACTTGTTCTACTTTAAAGGAGTGAATGCAATCGGCAGCTTAACGGGAAGATAAATTGTAACACTTATGTTTAAAGCAATTGAACGCTCTTACATTTTAAAAGTAGGGTGGCCGTTTTGCCCAGCATGCTATCAGTTTCGTGAATAGTTCACACAAAATAAGTCTGTTTTAAAAAAAAAAAATCTTTAGATTCTAAAAAAGTTTTTTTTAAATTAATTTTTAAGGATTAAGGTGCAATGAGTGTATTAGAGTCTCAAATAATAATCTATTTAGGGCGGCAACATTCTCAAACAGCAACCTACCGAGACAGCAAGATTCACAGATAGTAAGCTTTACCGACAGCAAACTTCTCTGACCGCAAACTTCATCAACGGCCAGTTTCACCTACAGATTTTTTTATATTGTGACTGGACCACACCTACTGCCATGATGTTTGCCCAACACACCTCATGAGAAGTAGATGTCCGGACCTTCCTTATATTCCACAGCTACATTGAACTGGACAGAAAACCAGGAAAATATTCATTACCGCTTCGACCACCCAACAACAATCCCATTCAATGGGATGGTATCAAACTGGGTAGTACTACGTAAAACTTGTCAGTATTGTATTGTATTGTTTATTCATCATCCATAGACAGTACACTGCACTCAGATTTGTAAAATTTTAACATTAGCCAGTTCAGCAAAACAAAACACAGCAAAGAAGAACTAGAAAGAAACTCCGCTGTTTTTTTTTTCAACGTCCACTAAGTCTAAATTTACATAAGTGTTTGTCAATTTTTTTAAGAAAAACATAGGTAAAACACTAAATTAACATGAATTCACAAAAATTAACAATTCATGCCGCATAAAATATAATTTTATTTGCAAAGACTATTCCCACCAACTAACATGTTGCCAATTGCAGCAGCCAGTCCCCCCAAAAACAGAACCCGCTCACAAGCATCACGATGAGGAACCCCTCATTTCAATGCAAAATTGTTCCTTCAGTTACTTTTAGTTATGTTCTTTGCATTCCTTACAACTTATATAATACTTAGAAATAAAAAAACATGAACAGCATTTAAAAGCTGCCGACTGCTTCTTCGAACCCTACGAACACTACGGTTCCGAATATTGAAAAAAAATCTACACAAGCACCCGAAGTGTCTTCCTAAAGCGCTACGAAAAAAAATACCATCAAAGGTAATGTACGTGTGGGGTGGGCGCCCGGTGGTGGTTACCTGGCTGAGAGTGCGGGCGCTCCTGTACCTTCTCCGCTTTAGTGGAGCTTCTCCTGACAACTAGCGAGTGCATGCGGACAACACACGGGTTAGCGTCACTTAAGCTGCCGCTGTCACGCGGTGCATTGTGCTCAATTTGTGTCCTACTCATTGCAATACTATTTCCGACCAATCGATTCATATCCCATCACTATCCTAGTCTATCAATACCCCAAGAATTTTTAAAATAAAATAAATACATCATGACACGTGTCACTTCTGGATCCCAAACAACGACATCGTTTCAGGGCACCCAGAAGTTGACTAAAGCAACCTTTTTTACCTGACGATGTTTTTAGAATGTGTTGCAAGCGTAAAATATTGATTTCCTCAAACACAATACCAATGATAAGGCCTTAGCGCGAATTAAACTTTGGCGGCTCACAGATTTACAGTGTGCTTACGGCTCCAAATTACACTCTAAGTGCCATTCATGATAGTACAATAGTTGATTCATCTAAGCCCCATAATACATTAATAACACAAACATAATGCTTTTCGTACCTAGATTTATCTAGAATTATGAATGCCAAAGATCGTATTCATTTAACTCTTAACATTGACGTTGGGCGTAAGAGTTATCCAAAATGACAACAAAATATATTTATTTGAGCAGAAAACATGATGAGTTAATAAATGAGATAAAATTATGTGAGAATTGTTTTATGGAGTGTTATGGAATATTATGTGGGTTAAGGGTTTGTCGTGTTGGTGCTGTCGACAGAACACATGCGTGCCAATATAGCAGAGTGAGAGGTCCAAATTAATTACTTTTCTTGAAGCTACTTTCATCATACATGCATCCATCATTTCGTTCATACATTATAAAAAGTAGTAGACGAGCATCCGTGTAACTATCTACCACTATGTAATATGAACAAATAAAGTTTAAACCATGTTTAAATACATTAAGACATTTTAATCATAAAAAAAATTAGATTTACCTACTCTGTGAATTGCGCTATGTCACTGCTGTGTGCCGGTAGTGAGTAAAAACATGAGTAGACATGTCATTTTCCAGGGTTATAAGTGAAATGTTAAGTGCGGGTGTCCGTGTCCGTGTCTCATCAGTGTAAACATTGGTATGGTAAGATACCACGCCTGCTATTCTAGTCTAGTCAGTTTACTTCGACTGATTAAACTTTCTTCTTCGGTGGTTTTAATTTGACTGACTATAAAAAACTAGATGACACTGCAATGAACTTTCTATTTTAAAAACATATATGTAATAGTTTTGAATAAAAAATATGAAAACTTAAATTGTCCATATTATTTCTCAGGTTCCCGTCCCTATTTAAATTTACTCCCAGTGCATTGCTTGGTAATTAATTAACACAATATCCAAGAAACAATAATCTAAAAGTCATAATAAAAAAAAAACACCTTAAGCAAGTAGTAATTATCTGGTTTCAAACATATATAACGTGGAGAAAATTGATCTGTTCCATAATCATTGTTAATTGCCCTTCCACACTACTGTGTCAAAAAACGCTTCTTAGAACGGCTCGACTATACATGGCCATGTTCTGTTGGGCCATGAGTTCGAGTGGTGTGTGTGTGTGTGTGTGTGTGTGTGTGTACAAGCACAGACTATAAGCCCACATTTTGTCAGGCTATGAGTTTCAGCAGGAAGTGTGGTGTGTGTGTGCGTGCACAAGACTACAAGGCCACGTTTTGTTGGTCCATGAGTTCGAGTAGGAAGTGTAGTGTGTGGGGAGGGTGTGAGTTTGTGAGTGTGCGCGCGTACCTGGCGTGGAGGCGTGCGCCTGCGCGTCGGCGGCGCGGTCCACCTGGTCCGCCGCCGCCGCCGCAGCCGCTGCCGCCGCCGCCGCCGCCTCGCGCTCCAGGCGCTCCCGCTCCGCCGCCTCCGCTGCCTCCTGACGCCGCTTCATCTCCTTGATCTCGAACTGTGCACACAATCAGATTCGTTAGCCCTTCGATTTGTGCACACTATTACCCTTTAGTTAATGTGCACAAGATGACTGTTCAATTAGTTCGATTTCAAACGATGATAGTAGTGTTAGGTCTCGAACTGACCACAGATCTCCAACAGGGATGAGAGTATGTTCCACTCTCGTTATGTGCACATGATAACAGTTTAGTAAGCTCCCGATCTGTGCACATGATGACAGTCTAGTTTGGTCTCGAACTATGCACACGATGACAGTTTCACAGCTCTCCAGCTTTGATGACAATTTAGTTAGTTCACCAGCTGTGATGACAATTTAGTTAGCTCTTCAGCTGTGAATACAATTTAGCTCGCTCTCCATTTGTGATGACCATTTAGTTAGCTCTCGAAGTGTGCACGCGATAATCGTTTTGTTAGTTCTCAAACTGTTCACACACAATGGCAGTTCAGTTAAGACGTCAAACTGTGCACATTATGATAGTAAGCTTTAAACTGCACACTGCAGATATGAATTTCCTGCAATAAACAATGAAGTGTAGGATTAACTCTGTTTTGCAGACTATTAATCTCTAAATTCTGTAAAATGAGAGTAAGAAAAATTTGTACACATGGCATCCCGTAACCAATAATGAAACTGGAAAGTACTAATTATGTAAGCAGTTATAAAGAAAACTATATTATAAGCTTATACAAAAAATATACAGGCTCTCTGGACAAAAAATACGGTTGAGAAAAAAATCAATGAAGCCAAAATGTTCAAAGAATGGGTGTACAGCCATTTTCCTTATCCGAGCCAAAACATAAGGTGAACACATGCTAGATAGAGTGGCAACTTACGTCGGCAGTGCAGTTATCGGCTATGTAGTTAAAGTACCATGCGTCGCGTACGGGGAACATGTTTCGGGTCTGGGAGAGGAGGTTCAGGGAGGTGCTGAAGGGGAGATTCACGCTCGTGCGCTTGTTCTCATCGCTCTGTTCGTCTGTATCTAAATCGGTGATCTTCGGAAAGACTCTATAGTGCGTGAGACGCTCCCACAGCATGAATTCGACGCTCGCCATTTTGGGATGCTGGAGACGTTTGTCGTTCTTGGGATCGATCTCGAAGATGAGGGTGGAGAAGTCATAAGTGGTGGTCGTCGTGAAGACGTCATTCGTGCCCGGAGATTGGGGCAGGTCCGTTGCCGTCTCCGAGATGGTGGAGAGGCTACGCTTGCTGGTGACGGAATTGTTCCAGAGGAAGGAATCGTTCTTTTGGGGCCCGCGGCCATTTTTGACTGGAGTGCATTGATTGAGAACATCGCGAATTTGTCCCCTGCTAGATTCTTCTATTATAACGACATCGTCGCCGCTATTGGGGGAGGTTTTAACATTGAGGACCTTTACATAAGCCGGGCCGAGAATGATCTTGGCAACAGTGTCACCAACGGGCTCGGGATATTCGGGCATCGTGAACGGAAACTGTGGGGATTGCAAGGCGTGAGGGGACTTGTCGGGAGGGAGAGGGATAAAGAGTATGGAGTCGTCACAAGTGCTCCACGGCTGATCCTCTAAACGGGGTGATGATTGATGCTTTTCAAGCTAACAGAACAGAAGACGGAAAGTAATGGTTAAAATATAGAACATGCAATGAAATGTGCAGACAGTACAATATTAGATGCAATATATAATGAGAAGCCTTAGTCCGCTCCGAGCATTAGCGCTATGAGATAACTGCGGAATTACACAAAATTGTACCAAATATTTTTTTTACCTCAAAACGCTCGAAAGTGGAGTTATCTATTAGCGGATTTTGGCTTTTGTACAGAAAAATAATGTTAACAAAATAATGAACCAAAACCACGACTAGAATACTAGTGATTCTACATACACATGATTCCACCACCAAATTTCTAGATGCAGATTTAATGAAGATTGTCAAACTACAAAAAATACCATGCACTTAAATTACTTTATAATACTGAGCGCATTTATATATAAACTTAGGTTGAAAGCAGAAAGTCGTTTATAAAAAAAATTCAGTTAATAAAGTTGTAAGGTTTGACAAATACTCAGAAGACATGCTGTATCTGAAACTGAACAACTTTGGTTTTAAAAATTTACCCAAGATTAACACACAAAATTTGTTCATTTTGATTGTCAATTCATGCGATTACGATCCAAATGGCCCTGTACTTAAGATTAAAAATAGTACAGGACTATAAGAACATTTTGTATTGGTCAATTCAAATTCAATTGTTAAAAATGTCACTACAAAGCAAATATAAAAAGAAATCCTATTCCAAATCTTTCTGCATTATAACTGTCAAAAGTATTTCAGTTCCATTTAATTGTATTCTTCTCAGACTCACGGTGGTGAGGCGATGCAGCGCGCTGAACCTCTCCTCCTGGGCCGCTGCCGACTTCTCGAATGCCTCATGCTTCTTGATGAGGCTCTCCACCTCGTCGATGGTGTGGCCGAGCTCCGTCGACATGAGGTAGGGCTCCTGTGCGATCAGCCACGCCTCCGCAACGGCGGCATCACGCGCAAACTGGTACACCTCCAGGACTGCGGGTCAGAGGGGCGAATGTATTGTATTGTATTGTATTTATTAGTGTGGAATCATTTTATTACATTTATTTAAAACTACTGGTAGCCAAATTACACTTAGTTACGTTACAAATTGATTTCTTTTTTATGGAACCTGACATGGATGGCTTATATCACACAATTACTGTCTTGATATAAGCCCAATACACCACATACCCGAAGGAAATGGGTGCCATGCCAGGACCTTCTCTTTATGAGCACGGCCCCACTGAACTGGATGGAAAACACGGTCAATTTTTCATCGCCGCTTCAACCATAGTTTCATCCAAAGGGGTGGTACCAACTCAGGTGGGCTTAACCCTAACACCTAGTAGGGGAAGGGGGCCCAGAATTTTACATAGGTTCCGAACCATGGAAGAATTCGCATTCCTAACGAAACGCACTTATTCAACTCAGAAAGATCAACAAAGTGTTGCATGACCAGAGCGAGCATTTGAACCCACAACCTTTCGCATGAAAGGTAAGCCGTCTAGTCCTTGCACCACGAGCTGCACAAAATTGATATGCTTTTTATTGATGGAGTCATCGATTCGATTAACTCATTAAAGAAAGAAACTTCACTGGGTTTTGAATATAAACATTTCTCATCATTTTATTTATAATGCACTCAGAATTATATTTTTGGTAGAACAGTATACGACAGAGAACAAAGAATAATAGAAGCAATGAAAATTTCATCTGCAGCAGAATGGAGTGTCGAACGACATTATCTCACTGCCGGTGTGTGTACTGAAATTGTTTAAGCAAGACCTTCAGATCCATTATTTAGTTAAATTCAGCAGTCATCAAAACAATATTATTATTATTATTATTATATTGTAATGCACTAGCAGCATTATGCTGATGCGTGCACTTCTTTTTATGCACTTGCACTTTTGTTTTTAAGCACTTGCACTTATTTACTTATTTATTGTCTATGAATTTTTTTATTATTATTTTTTTTTTTTTTATTTATAATTTTTTTTTTTATTTTAAGTAAAGATCCAGTTTGTTTTTGAAAACATTTACTGACGATGCACTTATTATTTCCTCAGGTAGGCCGTTCCAATTATCCACAACTTTGTTTGTTAGGAAAAGTTTTCGAGGATTTGTTGATGCTAGGGTGCGATTTATCTTTAGCGAGTGACCGCGTAGCCTTTCGTTAGTGTTAAATATGTACATTGTTTTGAAATTATTGACATCATAGGAATCATGCAGTATTTTATATGTTTCGATAAGATCCCCACGCTGTCTGCGTTTTTCCAGTGTTGTGAGGCCTAATAGCTTTAGTCGGTCCTCATAATGTTTGTTTTTCATGGTGACTACCATCTTTGTTGCTCGTCTTTGGACTTTTTCAAGTACATCTATATCCTTCTTGAAGTAGGGGCTCCAAACTTGGTAGGCGTATTCAAGAAGTGGCCGCACATATGTCTTATATAGCTTGATGAATAACTCCGGAGTAATAATAGAGAATGCTTTTCGGATCATGTAAAGCAGGGAGCTTGTACGTTTCACTGTTTCAGTTATGTGAAGATCCCACTTAAGGTCGTAAGATATAGTTACTCCGAGGTCACTTTGTGATGTGACTGATTTTAATTCGTGATCATCAATTGTGTAGCTGCAATGGGGGTTTTTAGGACCAATATGTAACACAGTGCATTTTTCGGGGTTTAATGAAATAAGCCAATCCTTGGTCCACTGGACAACCCTATTTAGGTCATCTTGAATAGCTTGGTGGGCAATGAGTGGATCCGAAAAAATTTTTACATCGTCCGCAAAGAAGGCTGAGGCCATATTGATGAGGGCTCCAAGGTCTGTTAGAAATATGCCAAATGCAACGGGCCCGATTACCGAGCCTTGCGGCACCCCACTTAGAACTTCGTGTGGGTCTGATAATTCATCGCCCACTCTCACTCTGAACGTTCGTTCACTTAAAAAGTTTGTAAGCCAATTCAACAGCTTACCTCTTATTCCAAAGTGTTCCAGCTAATGTATCAATCTTTTTATAGGGACGCGATCAAATGCCTTTTGGAAATCTAAGTAGACTACATCAGTTGGTCGACGGTCATTCCAATTCAAAGTCCACTTGTCCACACATGTAAGTAGATTCGTAACCGTCGATCTTCTGGGGACAAATCCATGTTGTTCTGCAATAATAATGTTTTCCTGCGATAGGAAAAGTCTAACCCTTTCAATTATAATTTTTTCCATGGTTTTACATACTAAGCTAGTTAGACTTATGGGGCGGTAGTTTACGGGTGCAAGCTTATCACCTTTTTTATAAATTGGTACAACTACAGCTTGTTTCCAGTCCTTGGGTAGTTCTCCATTTTCAAATGATAGAGTCATAATATCAGATAGTTGGGCACAAAGTTCAGATGAGCACCTCTTCAATAGTATAGCTGGTATTTCGTCGGGACCTGTGGATGTAGTATCCTTAAATGATTGAAGTACTTGCGCGATTTTTTGTGGTGAGAACGTAATTGTTCCAATAGAATTATGGACTTTTGGTACAAGTATTTTTGGCATCGGACCATCTGGTTCACTGGTATATGACTTCTGAAATTGTTGTGCAAATTCATTTGCCACGGCATAGTGCTCAGTTATAATGTCACTGGTGTTGTGGTCTCTCAATGCTGGTGGTACTGATACTTTTGACGACAACTGTTTACGAATATAACCATAGAATGATTTATCGCCACTGTTTATGACGCTTTGTGAAGTTTTGTCTAGATTGTCTTACCGAGATGTAAGTTGTCCACTACAACAGTAAAATACCCCCAAACAACCACTCACTGAGTTACAAGTCCCCCAGTGCAATAGCCAGATGGCCCAAAACAACTCACTGAGCTGCAGGTTCTCCCAGCGCTCCTCCCAGCGGCGCAGCAGAGCGTTGCGCTGGCTGCTCAGTTGCAGCAGCCGCTCCTTGATGTCGGGCGTGGCGTAGTGCTGCCGCGCGAGCAGCTCCTTGCCCAGTGCAATGCACGCCGAGAAGTTATCCTCGCGCGTGTCGATCTCCGCCTTCAACGACTGGTGGTTGTTCATGAGCAGCTCCACGCCGCTTACATCCCTAAGGGCATCAAGGAAATGCAAAGTCCGTTATTTAGTATGTTGATGGGCTATCCATTTCAGCTGTGACTCCAATTTTTTCTTTCGTGGATGGCTAATATCATAATCACTTATTTAGGAATTAGTGGTCATGCCAGGACAGTCCCTTTAGGAGCACGGCTACACTAAACTGGATGGAAAACTAGGACAATTATGCATCGTTTCCTGGACCACCTTTTTATGCATTGCGATGGCCCTAACGCTGGTGTGCTTAAACAAATAGTAGGGGAAGGAGAGCTACAGTTTTGTATGAATTCCAAAACATGGAACAGCTCGAATACATGACGAAATGCACTTCAGAAAAAGAAAAAAAGTGGTGCATGAATGAGGCGGAGATTGAACCCATAACCACTTGCATGAGAAACAAGGCCCCGCGCCCTGATTAGGTTTGTTTTTATGGTTCCGAGATAGTAAGGAACTATTATAATAATGTGATGTACGTCTATTCGTCCATCCAAATGTCACAGTTTCGTAATATCTTCACTTTTCAATAATTTTGGGTGAAATTTTAAAAGTGTGTCGGAGTTGTTAAAGATACAAGAAAAATGCAAGCAAATTGCAAATGAGAAATCCGCCTACTTGCATATCGGCCGTGAGCCTACGGGTATAGTAGAACGCTAACCTCGGCTTCTCCCCGGTGTTCATCTGGCGGACGACGTCGTCCATCCACAGCAGCAGCGTGCGCACCGCGTTGAGGAACCGGTAGAGGTCGTCGGCGGCATCGAGCTTGGCCCGGCGCGCGGCGCACGCGGCCTGCAGCGCCGCCCACGCCTCCGCCACCTCCGCCTCGCGCCGCGTGATCTCGAGCGCCTTGTCGCCCGCGTACGACGCGCCCAGCCGCCGGCACTCCGCGCTGATCGCCTCCACCTGCCCAGTGGGTTGCCCGTCAGTTATTCCAAAAATTAACATCAATCACTGGGAGCATTTTTGGCTACAGAGCCGGTAGTCTCAGTTCTCACCTAAATTGGCGTTTACGTACCTTCGAAGTTCCGTAAAAACTTCAAACTCTATACAAGTTTTTACTAGATATTCTGTGGTTTTACTTCTTCAAGCTGTCAAAGTCAAACTCGGACTTCCGATTTGTATGAAAACGCAGAGTCGACGTAAACCGCAACGTCGACGTATTTACGGCAAAGTTGAGTAAGCTGTCAAATCAAACTCAGACTCGTAAATGGTAGTTCGCGTAACGCCCACTGCGCGCGCTCTTCAATTTCTCCATAGATTTGAAAACGCCAGTCGATCGGTTTGCCGTAACGCCAATTTAGGTGACAACTAGGACTTCGGGTACAGAGCACTACTACTATGCAAAAAGTAGCCCATGTCTTCAACTAATCCACCACATAGATTATGTATCCACTGGGATTGTTGCCGCAGATGTGCGGTATTACACACCAAAACTTAAAGAAATGTTCACTAAGAACACCCCGCGCATCTTTGAGGTCACAGCTTAAAATTAAACCGATCTTCCGCCAACTCGAATCTAAGAAAACATTATAGTCATAGTTAGGTATGGGACCTGCTGCTGCAGCGTGCTGAGGTCCTGCATGAAGCCGTGGTGCTTGCGCTGCAGCACGCCCACGCTGAGCGCGTCGCGGCCGAGCTCGTCGCCGACGCCGCGCGCGCGCTCGTTCACGCGCTGCAGTGTGTCCTTGCAGTCGTGGAAGTACTTGTGGAGCTCCCGCGAAGCCGCCAGCATCTGCAAAAATATATCACCGGTGTGAACAAGGCCTTTTCTATGCAACTGGACATGGATTGCTATAGTCGAACCTACTGACGTGTACGGTCTGTACACCGACATGATTCCATCCCAGGACCTTTCCATGGCTACATTAAACTGGATAAATAACATAAAGGGTGCGTACAGTTTTAAATACATAGATTCTGAACCATGGAATTATGAGCATTATCAACAAAAATGTACATCGGGCAACACTTTCAAAAAGATATTTGTGTAATGGAAAGAGTGCAGAGGTGGGCAACAAAGATGGTTGCCTCCATAAGAAATAAATCGTATGTGAACCGTCTAGAGGCTTTGGGCCTCACCACGCTGGAGGAATGAAGACGTAGAGGCGATCTCATCGAAACGTTTGAAATTTTATTAATAATTTATCTGAATTCTATGATGTGGCAGATCTCAAACTGATTTACACAATAAATAACAATGATCACCTACGTGGACACTCACTAAAACTGAACCGAACCTCAAGCAAATCAAACCCGAGGAAACACTTTATCACCAAGTCAAACAAACTCCAATAGGAAGTAATTAGTGCCGCTTCAGTAACGTAATGGCTTCAAAAACAGACTTGACACCTTTACAAAAAATCACAAACTTTAGTCTTTTTACATGAGTAAAAAAAATCAAGTTCACCCCCAGTTACCAACTTCGATGTACACACATCAGCTTTAAGCAGCTTGTGTATCGAGACAATAATAATAACATAATAATAATAACAATGTGTTTTCTAACGTGATTTGAACAAGCTCGATAGGTCTGCAATAATCCATCGAGCAAGGTTATTTAGATTTGCCTGTTTTGAGCACCTTTCGTTTCTCAGCACAGGCGCCCTACCGCTTTTAATAAAAAAATACATCTTAATCTGGGCTAAGATAGAAAGAGATGCATATCCTTGGATTCTTCCCGGGGAGATGTATCCTTCAAAATAAGAAACCACATCAATAAGACGGAAAACAGACTTATGGCATAAAGACTATAAACATCGTTGAACCTTCCGATAATGGCAAACAACAGAGTAAATAAACTGTCAAATAACCTGAGTCCTTGTCTCGATGAGCTCCAGCAGATCCTGCCAGGCGTCATTGAGGTCTTCCTTCCACTGCGCAATGGTGGCGTTGTCCGAGTGGCCCATCGCAATCATCTGGTCGGCGATGCGGCCGGCCGTGTTGACGCGCTCCGAGCCGATTGATTCTGTCTCGCGGGCGAACTCCTTGAACCTCTCCCATAGGAGCTGCGACAAGGGATACACAAATTCTATATTATAAAAGTTTAGAGAAGTAAATAAAAGTTTCCTTGGGCATCACCCCAACACAGGGTTTTAAAATAGAAAACAATTTAAATAACACAATGGTTACTATGCATACTGCCATATACATAATGCATATGCTGGCATAGCTAACATGGGTAAAGCCTCATTACCAAAATAAAAAAAATGGACTCACCCCGTAGTTCAAGTAAAAATTTGAGTGATATGGCCGCAGTCTGGCCGCAGCTTCTGCTCGATGGCGACAAGCTTGCATAGTCCACATCGCAATCCAGTTGGAATACCTCATCCCGCAGTGTGGTGTACTCACCGTGGTCTGGTAGTAGACCTGCCCCCACACCTGCGAGTCAGCGTCAAGCTGGCGCTCCGCAACAGACAGCTGCAGGTCGTCCACTTAATGGTTTGGCCAGAACAGCCGGACCATCTCGTCCAGCACAGGGGAGTACTTGCCGTAATATGGTCATAGTCTTGCCCCAGCTCCTACAAGCCAGCAACGAGCTCACGGTCCGCGATCCACAGCTCCAGATTATCCAACTCGCAATTCCACTAGAACAGCCGAACACCACGACCAGCGCAATGGAGTACTCACCGTGACATGGTCGTAGTCCTGCCCCAGCTCCTGGGAGCCGGCGACGAGCTCGCGCTCCGCGATCCACTGCTCCAGGTCATCCACCTCGCGATTCAGCTGGAACAGCCGCAGTGCTTCATCCAGCTTGGCGCGACGCTCGCCCGCCAAGTCCTTGAGACCCGCGTACAACTTGTCCACTTGAGACTGCTTCACCGATATCTGCTCGCTGTGGACGTGATCCATGCTTAAAATTATATTCCTTATCGAGACACTTGAAAAAAACTAAAAGTAAATTCTCTTTATAAACATCACTGGGATTGCATGTAGTAAGCCCAGAAGAGTTGTTCATGTACCGATAATGTAACAGATTTTTTTAAGTTTACCTCAAAGGATGTTCCTCGGCCGTGAGCTGGCGGACAGTCTCGCCCAACTGGCGGATGGTCTGCGCGTAGTCCTCCACCGCCTGCTCAAGGATATCATGCTTCTTCATCAGGTTCTGTGCCGAGATCTCGTCCTTGCCACGGTCCTCCACCATCATGTAGAGCTCCTGCTCGCTCATCCATGCCTCAGCCTCGTTCGCGTCGAACAGGTACTGCTGTGCCTTCTCCGACTGCGCCAGCCCCTTGTTGCGTTGCTCGATGGCATCTGAGAAAAGGAATCATTTATTATTTATCAAAGTATCCTGAAAAAAACACTTTACCTTTAAGCGAAATATCAGGTGTCGAGAATCAGTAATGATGCAAGGATGACATTACCTTTAAGTTCTCGCCATCTCGCTGTCAACTGTTCAATAAGATCTTTGAACTCGGGGCCGGCCTCGTGACCTTCATCAATGAGTTTCTGTCCATTGGATATGACGGTCAGGATTCTTGGCTCGTGGTGCTCCGTCTCAGTCTTGAGCGACTGGTTTTTCTTTTGTAGCATCTGAACGTTGAAGAGGGAGTTTCCTAAATCGGAGCTTGTTGCTTGTGGCATCTTCTCATGGATCCAGAGCTTCTCATCCTCGACATCGCGGCGGAACTGGAATGCTTCCTTCTTCTTTTCCAGCTGCCTCTGCCGATCCAAGAGCGGTGCCTTCAGCTGCGCGAATCTCTGCTCCACGGCGGTTTTCTTTACCTTGATATCGTCCATCTTCTCGGGGACGGTCTTCTGGAGGTATTCCGCCTGAGTTTCGAGTTCGGTGACCTGGCGAGCCTTCACTGCCATCTGGGTCTCGATCATCTGCTGCTTTTGCATCAGAATGTTGACGGAGGCGAGATCGGAGCCGGTGTCTGTGTTCTCGATCTGCTTCTCGAGTTCGTTCATCCAGGAGTCGATGTCGTCGCAGGTCTGGTGGAGCAGGACCTCACGATTCGCGTCGAACAGTTTCTCTCCCTTATCCTTGGTGGTCACCTGGAGGTTTTCGAACTGATCCTTCAGATCTTGCATCTTCGGCGAGATGATCTCGGCAAACTCGGGCTTCTCTTTCATTAGTTGCTCGGCAGCATTCTGCACTGCGTGGAGCCTCTCCTTATTGGCTGCGATCTCAGCCTCGAAAGCTTGGTGGCGAGTCCACTTCGAATGCACCGTCTTTGCGGACCGGTAGGTGTCGTCCTGAGCGGTGACATTCTTCTCCTGAACCCACTCGCCGAGCTCATCACAGTCCTGCAGGAACTGGTGTAGCTGCAGCTGGTCCGTGAGTTTCTCGAGCTGTTGGATGGCCTTCTCGCGGTTGGCGCAGCGCCGCGAGTCGATGTTCTCGGCCTTGCGCTGCACTTTGTCTGCATCGAAGTGTCCCTCCTCGCACAAACGGTTAGCGAACTGCACAACGGAGTTGATCTTGTCGTCGTTAGCCTCCATGGTGGTGAGGAACGACTCGTGCTCCTTGATGGCGTTCTCGGCTGCTTCGAGGTTAGCCGGAGGCTCTGCCTTGGCCAATCTGTTGAACAAGATGATTGATTAATTTCATTGACTACCTGGTTTACTACTTTTTCTACTACCTTTATAAAAAAAATCCTCAGATACTTTCTTCTTGGGTACGCTGTCTCCAATGCTGTTGGGCACAAATGCATATAGATAAAAAGATTCTGAACCATCAATTTCAGCTGTAGGTAGAAGAAAGAGATGGTTGAAGTAAGACGAGGATAAACAAGCACCTGTGCTCCTGCTGCGCCAGCAACACCTCCGCTTGGCGCGCGTCCCGCTGCAGCAGCTGCAGGTCGAGGCTTTGCGAGAGCAACTGCTGGCGGTTCTCCCACATCTGCTGCAGCTCAGCCCAGCCCTCGCGGAGCGCCTTCAGCCGCTCGCGCAGGAACATGTACTGCGGGTCGTCCTGCGTCGAGGGCTCCTGGGAAAGCAAGCGAGGAACGAGTCAGATTTCTGAACACACGTACGGTAATAGCTATCACACTCATGTATACGCGTGTAACATGAGTGTCGATGAGCTGGTAATGAAACTTTGTCATCTTATGTTGCAGACAATACAGTTCCCTCAGAATACTTTAGGATGAACAACCAAACATTTATTCAAGTGATAAAACAAATTTCTATTTATTTTCATTTACGGTAGTCAAACTCCACTGTGATCACAGGATAACATTGATTGAATTGTCAGATTCTCGTAAACATGAGACGTAACGGATGGGTATGCCGAATAAGGTAAAATTCTAGCAGGCTCCAATGAACCTTTAGATGTCATTAGCAGTATTTCTTGGTTATTGTTCATCTGACTTAACCCTTTCACCGCCAAGGTTTTTTGGCATAATCCTTCTCAATACGCCATGATTTTGATAATATGCAGTCTTGAATTGTTGTTTGTTTTGTTGCAAATAATGTGTTTCCACTGTTGAAATAGTAGAAATCTAATGAACGCTAGTATGTACTGTGCAATTATGTAAATAAAACACATTAGTTCGTAATCAGTAAGGCTTTATTAATGTTTGAAGTGGAGTAGTTTTCTGTCGGATATATCCGACGATGGCGCCTGCAGAATGCCTTGCTCTGACGGATGTATACGTTCCTGGCGGGGAAAGGGTTAAACTACATAGTTAGCCAGAGAACGGAAGTACTCACAGCTGTGATCTTCTCCCCGTACTCCATCATCTTGGCGTAGTCCTGCGTGTAGTTGTCGATCTCCTCGCGGATGGTCTGGTGCTGGGACAACAGCTTCTCCGCTTCGGACAAGCTCGATGGTGTGTCTGTCGGATGGGAGACACTTCTGTTACTTTAGATCCATTTTCTTTCTTGAGTTATATGCTCATATCCTACCTTTGCCTAACCAGGGCAATGACATGATTGCATGTATATCGCGAGGGATCGAGAAACAAAGCAATATATACATAGATATAGCCATAAATTTGAAGTCAAGAATGGAATAAAAAACTGGCCAGTTTATGTAGTGGTGGTGATTTTCTCAGGGTTTAGAAAATATCATGCCCTATTTTTTATTTTAGTCCCCATTAAATGAGATATGTGATCCGCAGAAGTGTCCAGTGTAGCCACACAACCAGTGTAGCAACCGATTTAGGCATCAAAATTAGGTCAGGTCTTTATCTGTTCTGAGCTTGTATTAAGCTGTACCTTGAGCCCCCTGCAAGGAGACTATGTGGACGTGGCACAAGTAGCCTACAGATATAGTAGAGACTGACCTTCGGAAGCGACATCGGTCTGCGTCTTGGTGAGCCACGCCTGGAAATGGTCAACGGCGCGCAGGAAGCGGTGCAGGTCACCCGCCTCTTCCAGCTTCGCGTCGCGTTCTTTCAGCTGGAGAACGAAAAACGACCATGTCGTGAATTATACTAACTTGATTTCTGATAACAGGCTAACGTTTATGAATTTATCAAACTGCACCTAAGAACCAACAAACATAGAATAAATTAAGGTGTTGTGCAATCACACATGAAGTTTTCAATGTTCAAAATGGTCAAATTTTATGATTCAAGAGACACATTGTTTCCTTTGTGCATTGAATATAAATGAATATATATTTAAATATTTACATGTGTAAATATTTGTGTGTATCTATCTGTTAATATAATACATTATAAGCCTATATAATGTACATTTATTTTATGAAAATATATATATTTTTCTTTTTCTATATAACTTTAAAAATGTTTTTAAGATACTTCATATTTTCCTATGTTTGTAGTTTTTTTTGCCCGCCACACTGCACCTCTCCTACCCCTCTAAGGTTGAATGTTAGAGAATGCCTCATGGCTTTAATTCCGCCTTTTTGTAAAAACCATATTGGCTTGCAAATATTTTTTTTTTTTTCATTTCATTTTATTTCGAGTTTTTCAGGGGCTTAGGTTGAGATAAATATTCGCAATTAGAACTTATACGAACCGAAAGAAAAGGTTCTGAAGTGACTATTCATCCATACAAACTGTATCAAAGTGTAAGTCATCACTTTTTGTTAGTATTAGTTTCAGTTAAGACTAGTCATCTCAGCCTTACTGCCATGTGTTTCCATTTGATGTCCTAATTAATGCAGAATAATGGGTAAAATTCATCAAATTTCAGTATTTTAAGGAATTTTATACTTGACCACGTGAGTTTCGGTTTCGGCCGAACATTCGGTTTCGGTTTCGGCCGAAAAACCAGTTTCGGTCGGAAACTAGTGTTGACACATATTGCTCAGATTGATCTCCCTTTTCCCCAGTAGTTACCATGTGCGTGAGCTGCTCCCAGATGAGGTTGATCTGGGCGACGCGCTCGCGGATGAGCTGCGCCTCCTCCGGGTGCTCGCCCTCGATGGCGGCCGCCTCTGCCTCCAGCGAGGACACGCGCGCCTGGATCGCGGCCAGGTCGCGCTCCATGCCCGACAGGCGCCGCTGCAGCGTCATCACGCCTGTACAAAGTCACAAGTGTCACATGATGATGTCCATCGGGGCGACGAAAAAAGTGCAGAGATGAACGTCACTTTGACATTAGACAAACTACAATCCTTCTAATCTCACTATGCAAATGCGCTAAACCAAGAAATTTTCATAAACATTTTGTAGGAACTTGCATATTGTTAGCCGCTATTTCTTGCTTCTTGCACTGAATGGCAGGGAGCAGTCTGCGCGAACACAGCCAGGGTCAGGAAGGTTTGACAATGACAGTTCTTGTGGACAAAACGGTGGGCGTTGACACTTTATATCAAGCATAACCCTCTACCTCGATAAATTAATCGAGCTATCTATTTGTGCTATCACATCACATAAAAATCGTCGACTAAAGTTCTTATCTCTCTAGCTCGACAAGTATCCATTTTCATTTGTGCCCCCGTGATTCTAGGTGTCAGCAGTCTTCAATCTTTCATCACATCAAAGTATCAAGATTGAAGTACATTTCCCTTCCTCCAGTTCTAATCCAGGAGGAGAGTGGTTCGTTACCATTGAGGTCCATCTCCAGGTTGTCGGTGGACTGCAGAATGCGCTTCTTGTCTTCGATCCAGGAGACGGTCTCGCGACACTCAATGTGGAAGGTCTGCACGCCTTGCGCTGATTTCAGTTCGTCGCGCTTAGCCTCGGCCTGTGTAGCACAAATTTCGTTACAATCTAGTTGAGTTTATGAGAAAAGGTGTTTCGTCATTACATGAGCTTATTGGAAAGATGAGAAGTCTGCCAATGTTAACTAGGCAAATCATTTTTTCTAGACTTGTTCAGGCTGGCCATTCGTCAGACAGGTAGGCAATTCGTGATTGAACGAGTTCATGAAACAGGTAGGCAGTTTGTGATTTCAACAGTTCATCAGACAGATAGGTAGTACGTGGTTGCATGAGTTCATTAGACAGGTAGTCAGTTCGTGATTGCAAGAATTCATCAGACAAGTAGACAATTCGTGATTGCACAAGTTCATCAGACAGGTAGGCAGTTCGTGATTGCAAGAGTTCACAGGACGAGGGCGGTGGTTACCTTCTCGCGTAGCTCGCCCCAGGCCTGGTTGAGGCGCGCCTGCCGCTCCTGGATCTGCGGCGCGTGCGGGTGCTCCACGTGTAGCAGCTGCCGCGCCAGCTGGTTCACCACCGCCACGCGCGACGCGTTTGCGTTCATCTCCTTGTCGAAGCCGTCGTACCTGACGCCGACATTTTGAGAGCATGAGTAAGGGAGGTGCTAACTACACGTCATTCTTTGAAAGTAACTTTAATTCCAGTTTGTAAGCATTTTGTTGTCATTGTTGGTTATCTGCAATCAGTGCATCACTTAGAACTGGTTTTCTTAGTTCTTTAGAGACTAAAGTGAGATAGTGGCTCCTTTTGGATGGCTATAAGAATAGCCAGAGTGACCTATAAGTATAGGAATCTTATATTTTCATGTCCAGTCCAAAAATTGGAGATGTGGTATCTTATATTTTCATGTCCAGTCCAAAAATTGGAGATGCGTATGTCCAGCAGTGGACGCAACACGCTGACTGACTGACTGACTGTTGCACCTGTGCTTCATGATCTCGACGTCGTCGATGTCTTTGGCGGGCACCATGGTGCCGAGCATGCGGTCCTTCTCGCCGATCCACTGCTCGACGGCGTCCGCCTCCGCCATCAGCTTGAACAGCGAGAGCGCGTCGAGCAGGCGCTGCTTGCGCAGGCGCGCCAGCTCCGCGAGCTCGCCGTGCCGCGCGTCGATCGATGCGAGCCGCTCGCGCACCTCCGTGCTACTCGCGTCCTCCGGGCTCAGCTCGCTCGCCTGCCGCAAAACATTACAAGCTTGAACAACGAAGCTTGCCATGCCAGGCAAACAAACTATTTGAGCGGGTGACAAGGCGTCGGGTTTTTTTTATGTAATTGGACATGGATGGCTAATACAACACCCACCTTCACAATATTAGTCCAACACACCGCATTCTCGACGGAATTCGTTGCCATGCAAGGGCCTTCCCTTTATAAGCATGGCTACATTGAACTAGATGGAAATAACAGACAATTTTTTATTACCGTTTTGACAATATTTTCATCCTGTGCGATGGTACAAACCATGGAACACATCGCATTCGTAACGAAATGCTGTCACGAAGAGAAAGAAAGATTTTTTTTATGTAACTGGACATGGATGGCTAATACCAAACTGACAAACAGATGGCCTAGCACACCACATGGGAACTAGGTGCCATGCCTATAATGGTGCATGAATGGGGCTGGGATTTTAACCTATGACCTCTGGCATGAAAGGCAAGTCCACACGCCCCCCAGCTCAAGCCGCAGTGCGTTTAAATCTATCCGTTGTAAGTACAAAAATAAGGTTGATATTGACCTGCTGCTTGAGCTGCTGGATGACGCCCGCGTAGTTCTTGAGCTCGTCGGTGACGTCCTTGTGCTTCTTGAGCAGGCTCTGCACCTGCGCCTCGTCACGACCCACGTCCTCCGAGGACACGAGCCTACGACACAACATTCAAACGATGAGAATATGCAGGGACCAGGTAGGCAATGCCGGGACCAGTGAGAAGGGAAGGACAGGCGTGGCCACTTAAACATACAATGGCGGTAGCGCCAACGAGTCAGTTCGCTCACGAATTCGCTCAATACTAGTTCTCGAATTCCAACAACATGTAAGAACACATAAGCACTTCACAGGATGCTATTATAATTTATTCAAAGTCACACCTTGGAACATAAAAAAATAAAACATAACCTAAATACAAAATTGAAAATACAAGTATCCGAGAAACTAATTACATATATGTATCTACGAGAATTGCTTGCTTCAAGTTATAGATTAAATACATAGTCGAGCTGGACATACCGCAGCGTGTCGAGCATCCATATGTCGACGTCGTCCGCATCGGTGAACAGCTGGTGGTAGCGCACGGCGGCGTCGAGCCGGTTGCGGCGCAGCGACACCAGGTCCAGCAGGTGGTTCCACTGCGACAGGATATCCCGGAGGCGCTCCTGTGCACGTCAGTCAAGCATCAGAACTGACCATCTTCAAACAAATGCCCAAAGAAATCGTGGTCTCCTATTCCCGTAAATTTAGACAACGTTTTTTCCGTACATTAGCCCACCAGACGAGATATTGGTAGATTACCAATACTAGTATTTAGTCCTATATGGCATCCTATTCCACCACAAACATACGAAAATACGTGTTTGACGTTTACCTTCCACAAGTTTGTACGTCTGCTTATAATTTTTTGGCTTCCGTTCCGTACGTTTCAGAGCAGGTTACAAACAGTGCTTACATGCATACCGTAGGTACCGTATTGTAATGCAGGCAACCAGCACTCTACTATTTTCTAACTTGACAAGAACCTCTTGTAAAAAACTATAAATATAAAATAACACTTTTGTAAATTGTTTTTTTTTTTTGTGGCATAATAAAGAATTTTCAATCAATCAAAACAGTTCAGTTCGATCCGAGTACCTTTTTATACGAAAATTGTACGAAATTATACACCAAACTTATTTTTATTGTAATATAGACAATGAAAATGTATACAGTAGAGAGTTGATTATTTTAAATAATTGGGGGACATGGGTGTTGGGACTATTGATCTTTTCAAATTATTGATATCTGTACATCTATGAATAAAAATCTTTGCATGTATTTGAAATTAAATGATAAGGTTAAGTTACATATTTATGACATGCTTATTATTTTATTCATACATTTGTAAGCATGTAGTACGTACATTATATGTACTAAAACTTGATCGTAGTCTGCTGCACGTTTACTAGCAGCCTGATCGCAGAATTTTTTAGGATAGATAACTTTTTAGTTTATTTTTAGGTTGTTTGGATAAGCGGTCGTTCGTACGACTGACATTCCAATAATTGACGCTCTACTGCATACATATTTATTATATTGAATTAATGAAAGTGAAAAAACAAAAGTGGCACATATGGGTGTGCTACCTGTATCTTGTCGGCGCCGAAGTGCCCCTGGCTGATGAGCTCGTCGCCGACGCCGGCGACGCTCATCAGCTGCGGCTCGTGCGACGCCACCTCGCCCTCCAGCGCCTTGTGCTTCGAGATCAGCAGGTACACTGCCGACAATGCCGCCGGTGAGCAACTCTTATGACGCAAAGCTTCTTTATTAGTTTACTAGCTAAGGTACCCGGCTCCGCTCGGGTACATGTCGTTTCAGACTGATGTCGGGATGATCAAACATTTTATGTTATACCAGAAGCGATAAAATCAATTTATTACTACCAAATGTGCATTTGAAATAAATTATCAATTTTTATTGTAGTTATGGTTCACTATCTTAGCTATAATGGCTTACACATAAGACATAGATATATACTGTGGCGGGCTCTTTTGTAGGACTATTTAAGATAAACATTTCCATCATACATTACATATGTGTAACTCTAGCGGTTTTGGCAGCAGCAGATGGTAGATTTTTTCCTACTTACTTGATATTTTGGACTATTCACACAATATATCTCTATAAATTGTTGCCTATGTGTTATTCTGATGTATAAACTATATTATTGTAAAGTGTCATTAAAATCCATTCAGTAGTTTTTACGTGAAAAAGTAAGAAACGTCCATCCATACTTACAAACTTTTGCGTTTATAACAGTAGTAGTTATTAGGACCTAAGTTATTTATTTGAACTGGGTGTCGTGCCTTGCAGCCCCTAATTGTTGTCCGCTGCTCGACGTCACTGCGACCGATTGTGACGTAACCCTTTTTTTCTCAAAATCAACAAGTTAGATTCCCAACGAAATTTTTTTTTCTAAAATCTGTTTAAATGAAAATGTGTTTTTCGCTATTTCTTATGGTTTCGGAATTGGCCACTTGTATATAATTTTTAAATGCCAGAACCAATATAGTAAAAGTATACCGTTTTGTTATTGATGGATTCTTTAAAAATCAATAGAAATTGAATGGAAAACTATAAAACAAAAATCCTAAATCAAATTCGTAGTGCGGCGTTACCGGTGCTGAGGTCGTGGCCGATGTCGTCTACGGAGACGATCTGCTCCTTCTCCTTGATCCAGTTCTCCTCGTCCGCCATGTCCCAGTAGAACTGCCACAGCTTGCGGCTGTCCTCCAGTCGCTTCCTGCGCACACCACACCGCACGCTCAGCAACCGCGACAGGACACATCGATTGTGTCGCCACAGAACACACGACCTTACGAAACGGTTCGTTTCCAAAAGCCTAATGTTAACCACAAGGGGTGCTCTGATTCTCTGCGGCGGGTGCTCCGAATATAGGTAAGAATAATATAGGTAGGGAATAAGGGATGCAAGTTTCACAGAGCAACGTAAATGGACCTGTAGAACAGACTGAGCAACTCCACAAACCGTCTTTGGCTCAGGGACTCCAAGCCAGTTGTGGGTCCCCAACGAGACGGACAGCTCGGTTTAACAAAATAGCACGTACCCAACGACAAAACAGGGGGAGGAGGGGGTATCCCTACCATCCCCCCTACCCTATCACGTAGTAATTCAAAATATAGTTATTATTTAAAAACGATTAAAAAACACAGCGGTGGTCAAAGACACAAAAACAAAGACAACGAACAGGGGATGGACACGCTGGCAGCAGTCAGTTGGGCAGGTCTACGGACTTGGGGCTTGTTATAGCGGAAAAATAAATACAGAGTCTGTCAAAATTTCAGCTGCCTAACAGCTGACAGTTAGTGACAGTTCATGAGATAAAGCCCTGTGACAGACGGACGGACGGACAATGGAGGCATAACAATCTGGTTCCATTGGCACCCTTTGGATACAGAACCCTAAAAAAATAATTAACAGCAGGTAAGAGAGAGGAGTCACTTGCCTGCGCTCCACGGCGAGGTGCACGAGCTCCGCGTACGCGTTCTCAAGCTGCTGGATGCGCTCCACGGTGATGGCCGGGTCGCACGGCCGGTAGCCCTCCTCCTGCTCCAGGAACCGCTGCGACTGCCCCACCACCGTCTGCCACAAACAACCATACCAAACGATATCAGCGGGGCTAATACATATAACATATCCTCAATTTTCTGGTTTCGATTTTTTTTATTATTTCAGGAAAAAAACACATTATTATACTGAGCTCACACCTTTGGCTATTTACACCAAATAATGATGAATATTGTAACAGGCACATTGCCATTACACTTTTAAAATAATATTTGACAGAAAGTAGAAAAAGGCTAATAATGCAGTTCCAGATCTATTAGATTTTTCTAATTTAATATGTTTAATAAAGTTTTAATTTAATTATTTCCACAGCTTCTCGTAATATCCTCAAGTAATAAAGTGTTCAATTACCTACCTCGGCAAATTTCGAAAGAATTTCAGTGTGACAGTTGCAATATACATACCGTATGTTTATTATTATTACATAATTTATGTTTAGCTCTCTGCTATCACATTGAAGATCACATTGGGGTTTTCTGATGTTTGCTCTGGGCCATTGAATGATTACAAACAATAATTTGCAGAGGATTTTCGATGGTTATTTGAGGGTCCTTTGCTAAGTTAATCTAATTCACAAATCCATTTGTGACGAAGTTGAAAATAAATTGAACCCTGCAGGAGGCCTGATGAGGAGCTCAGAGGAAAGTAAAAAAAGACAAGTGGTACCTTGACTCTCTCGCCGAGCACGTTGATGTCTGCCTCGACAAGCGCGTGCTTCTGAAGCAAGTCCTCCACGCCCATGAGGTGCTTGCCGTAGTCGTCCGTCAGCAGACGCAGCTTGATCTCCTCCATCGAGTCCAGGATGTACAGCATCTCCTGCGTATCCATTCCAACATTCACTACCAACACTTTTTAAGGTTTAAACAATCAATATTACAAACATTCAGATCCGATTCAGAATTTTTTCCTTGGAAGGTCTTTCAAAAGCACAAGACAAAATACAGAAAATTTGGACGAATATGACCAAAGCCACATTCGATTTTTAGCTTCAGTACATTCAGTCGAACTTTATTTTTTTAATAGGACCAATTCATGGAAGATTGACAGCTTGAAGATGGAGACACGGTAGATGAAACTTGAATAAAAAATTCTTAAGACGGACATCAATCTAGAAGACGGAAGACTGAAAACTGAAATATGGGTGATGGACAAAATTGATGATGGGAACATACAGAATTAGGAAATAGAATTAGGAAATGCATAGAAAAAGGTATGGAGGCAGAGGTCGAAAATTGAAACATGGAAGATGGACAATTTGATGATGGAGACAAGTAACATGGAACTTGAACAAAAAAATATGTAACAGACCGAATGTGGAAGAGGGAGCATCTCCCCAGTCACGGGCGGTGGTCGCCAGGTAGGAGGCACGAGATGGGTAGGGTAGGGTAGGAGTGTGGTGCCGACCTGGAAGTTCTGCTGCAGCTGAAGCGAGAGCTCGAGGCGAGCGCGGCGCGCGCGCAGCAGCTCCAGCAGGTATGCCCATAGCCGGAGCACGTTGTCACGGCGCTGGCACACGCGCTCCACGTCGTGGTACCTGTGCGGGCAACCACACGCGTACACATTTGGGGCTGCAACTCTGGGTGTAGATCTTTCCAATTGGATGGATCCATTAAATTGACAATTCCAGATTGACAAAATTGCTTGTAAATTGGGCAGGTTATTCTAATACCCTATGGTCCGAATTCTGTGTGACAATGAATATGGTGTTTACAAGTGTTCCTAATTTATATCGCTGCTCACAGCTACTACTACTACAAATGTGAGCAGGCTATGTTTCAGAGGCAATTTAAACAAAATAAAACTTCAGGATGATTGCTTCAGACCCACAATTTTGACGTAAAGATCACCTTATTGCAAAGGGCGAAAGGAAGTCGATAATGACAGATATTTTTGTATGAAATCGAAATGGGCGAAATCACGCAGGGGGGAAGAACACGCTTAAACTAAAAAAATAAAGTAGCCAGCGGGACGAACCTCTCGGCCTGCAGTTCGGAACAGACGGCCACGACGGCCTGCACGCGCTCCTCGTACGCGAAGATGTCCGTCTCGATAGCCTCGTGCTTCTTGGCAGCCGCCTCCACCGCCGCCAGGTCGAAGCCGAAGTTGTCCTGCGAGACGAGCCGCTGGTTCTCCGAGAGCCAAGTCTCGCGCATCGACGCCTTGCGGTTGAACCTGCGCAATAAAGGCACGCTCGATATGGAGATATCTCAGTGATGTGGAGATTTCGAGGAGTTAGAATCGACTACATCAATTTAATCAGAACTCGAACAACTTTAAGATGGAGACACAGAAGTGTATAGAATATTTTCTAAATTTTTTTGAAGTCTTAAAGCATATTGTTTTCCTAATCTGAAGTCTAACATGGTAAAAATTAGGAGGTTCAATCTTCATATTATCGAATTAAACTTGGCCATCACATTCTGTGTTTTGTGGTTGTCACACAAGATTTGAATCGTTGACACTAATTAGTGTCTTGGCAAAAATGTTGTCAAGAAGACACAGTTTTGAATCCCTCTTGTCTAGCAGTTTGATTTCGAGCTGATGGAATGGGCCTAACTCCATAAGGAGTGGTGACTGAGCAGGTTGAAGTAAATTTTTACAGTGCTTGTGAGTGAGTTGTCCCATATTGGATCGAGTAGACCTGACCTCTTGAAAAGTTTGAGATTCGTTCTCATCTGCAGCATCAGCCGGCCGGCGCCAGCACGTCATCCAGAAGAGCACCTCGCTAACGCCTGATTTGGAAACATCCAGATAGCCCTGACCGTCTAACCTGGCGGCCAGCTGCTCGAGCTTCTCCTGCCGGATGAGCTCCTCCCGCAGTGACAGCTCGCGCTCGTGCTCCGCCTTCTCGAGTCGCTCCCACGCGCGGTTGATGTCGTGGATCATCTTGCCCTCGCGCGGCGTGTACGGGCGGTGCTTGGCGGCGCGCATGCGCGACTGCAGCGTGAACAGCAGCACCTCCAGGTTGCCCTTCTCCACGAACCTGAGCATTGACAAAGCCAGGATTAGCATCCGCCCGCAATATTATGAGCAGACTGTTGGCCCACAAAGAGAGGACATGTTGATTAATTACTGGATTTTCGAATGTTTTTATAAGTTTAAATAAGCAAACGACGAAGGGATATTAATCGCCATTGTAACTATTCGAGTATTATATACCACATTTTTACTTCATAATTCAGATTCAATGCCCAGTCAAGTGTTGGCTAGTCCAGGACCTTGGGTGAAGAAACAATGTTAGAAATCCAATATCATTTCTAGAAGGTATGTAAGATCAGAAATTGACACTGCAACTTCATCCCATGAACACTGATTAGGGCTTAGTTCCACATCTGGCCCAAGATAAAAACCGATAATGTAAAAGAAATGTCGGTAGACTTGGGAGTTTGTGCTCATAACAAACAAACAGGGGCTCAGAATTAGTGTAAGCCTCTGTGTTGCCCATAAAAATAGATAGAAATATAGGGTTTGAGGACGAGAGAGAATAGGAGTGGATACTGACTTGGGCGGCTTCTCGACGGTGCGGTAGTTGGCGAACTGCGTCAGCTGCTGCTTGACCCCCTCCAGCGAGTTGGCGAAGGTCCGGTCGCCAAGTGCCTCAATCGTGCTCTCTATCCACTGGAGCAGGTCACTAGCAACAATGAACATGATTATGGATACTTAAAGAAATAGTCGTATGCGATTGAAATTGATTTTACTACTATTTTACTATGATCTACCCACATAAAACTTAATTTCTAAGGCCCTTGCTTAGTAATGATATTGGTAAACCAATCAGAAAATCAGCCAGAACCACAGAGGAACAGAATTTGCGAATATTAAGTCTTCACACATACCTAACAGCTTCTATACCGAGCAGCCAATTTCCACCGTGCACTTATCTTTACTTCTTTACACATTCCGAACAGACAACGTTCCCCCGAGTGCTCACCTTCACTTCTGCACCCATACTAAACAGCTCCTTTACCTAACCTATACTACCTAACATATACGCAACTGCTTCTCTTCAGAACAGCCAAAATCGCTCTGAGCACTAATCTTTTTATCTTCATAAATACCGAACGCTATTCGACTAAATAGCCAAAGTATCCACGAGCACTCACCTGGTGAGCGACTCGTATTCCTGAATCATGCGCTCGTTCTCCATGGCGATTCCGACGACCTTCCCGATACGCTTGCCCTGCACCGTCTCCTGCTTCATCTTGCTGAAGTAGTGGTAGTAAGTCACCACATAAGTGATGATCGACTTCTCATCCGGGTGGTCCACGGCGATGTCTGCCCGCACAGGATCATAGATAAGACACAAATAATCGAAGAATTTCCGAGGGAAGCCATCATTAAACACCACATGGGTTTGAAGAAAAAGAAGATAAATTAAAAGCGACGAATAAAAAAGACAGCAAAACATGAAACGTTGAAATGGTTTTCTACTTGGGTTTATATTATTTACTGGGTTTATCACAGCACGACACTGAACTTAGGAGGGTCATTTTCAGAAATTCTATGCATATAGGTATATACCTTCCTGTAGGAAGAGTTTACAGGATATAGTTTCCAGTTAGCAATGACCGTAAACCGTCAGTATGAACATAGTTACATAATACACGAAGAACTGTGGCTAGACACCAGGAAAACGTGATATCTTCGAGCTACGCAACAACGAGCACACCTACAAGCGACAACCCACCTTCGGCGTCAAGCAGCTTGGTGAGTCCGAGCTTGTCCTCAGCTACGTTGAAGGCATTGTTGAGGTTGTGCATGGGGTTGCTCTTGTGCAGCCGCTCGAACTGCACCAGGTCCGGCCGGTGCTTGTGGATGATGGCGTTGAACGCGAGCCCGTCGCGCCACGACGTCGTGAAGTTCCGCACATTCACGTTGTTGTAGCCGGCCGTCTTCATCTGGCACCACAGCAGCAGCGCGTCCTTCGCCGACTTCGTCTCCTTGTTGTCGGTCTCCTCGATAGTGATGTCTTGGATCTGAAAGTGTAGATTGGATCGCAACATTACCTAATGATGAAGGGTTTCATCGTTCAACAGGCCTAATTTGTGATGTCTTCGATGTGTAAAGGTTTAGTGGATCGCAACGTTTCCTAATGATGTAAGATTCGAGATGACTTTGAAGTGAAGGGGTTAAGTGGATCGCAACGTTTCCTAATGATAAGAGGTTTCATCATTGAATGGGTTAAATTGATAATGTCTTGGATCTGAAAGGGTTGATTGGATCGTAATTTTTAATAATGATGGAAGGTTTAATAGTTCCATGGTTCCAAGTTGTTGCAAACATGGAGGATCAGATTGCATCTCAGATAGTTTCTTGGGTTCAGATTTAGAAGTTAACTTTCGCATACATGATATGAGGTACATGGATAAGACTCAAGGTCTGGGAACAACGAATATAGTTCGAACGAGGCTTACCTAAAGAGGATTAGGTTAAGTTGAAGCCATGATGCCTAGACGTAAAATGGATTAGATCAGTAAAATGGAAGTAGAAGGGGCCATTGGGTGTACAGTGTATGAACTAAAATAGATTGAAAAGTCTCTTGTGGCGGAGTCGTATTCACTACGTATAATATTCACAACGTATAATAGTATTTTTTTCCAAAAAATTAAAACCATGCATATCGTATAATATTCACAACGTATAATGTTATACGTTGTGCATGAGTTTAAAAATAAAATAAACTCTTTGCATCATGCAGAACGTATAATAGTCACAACGTATAATATTCCTTACATGAATTTACAAAAAAAGAAAACCATGCAGAACGTATAATATGCCAAGAAGCACTGCATAAAGCGCCCTAACAACGATACATTTAAGGCTGAAATTGCTACGAATCGATATCTGTTGAAGAGTAACAATTTGCTACAACGCTAATTGAGACGGTCGAAAAGTCGCGTGCGAGTATAATCTTTAATCTTATATTGATAAGGGTGCTTATCGTATGAAATATTTTAGGATTATATGATATGCATGGTTTTCTTTTTTTGTTAAATAAAGATCATAACATTATACGTTGTGACTATTATACGTTATGCATGGAGAAATAAGTAATTTAATTTTTTGGACTTCTTCATGCACTACGTATAAGATTATACGATCTGCCGATTATACGTTGTGCATGGTTTTAAAATTTTGTTAAAATATGACATTATACGATCTGCATATTATACGTTATGCCGTTCCCCCTTGTGGCGAACACCGCGGGCTCGAAACCCAGGGTGTGCACCCATTTATATCTTACCTGAGACTGAAAGGAGAATGTCCATGGCCCCATACATTTTGGGCCCCTCAACAATTTTAGTGTCTACCGAATCAGGGTTTTTTTTTTTTTAAATAACATTACGACTTATGAATTTTAAAGACAGAATTCATTGCCGTTATAAAGTTATTGACAAAATGCGGATTCGAGGTTATGAATTTGTTAAGAGACACCAGTGTGAAGCAAAATGCTCCAGTCCAAAAGCAATAGAATATAGAGTTTAATGTCTCTTTGATATTTAATAAGCAACAATCCTTTACATTAGTCCAGAGCTAGGTTCAGTCTAGAGAGAGAATGTACGAACACGTCTTGTGACAACGGAAGTACTAATAAGAAGTTCGGTCCTTTATTTTTTATTATTTTATTAATAAGTCTAAGTAATTGTGAATGACTTCCTTTAATTATGTAACGAAAAAACTGCAGTAAAAATGGGGATTCAGATAGTTAAAAATATGTTGAAATAATAAATATAAATGATCGCATATGCGTCAATAAGACATGACTGATTCCTAAAGGGCCCGGATTTGGGCATTCTCCTTTATATTTTCATTGCTAATCATGGAGGAGATCATGGTTCAGAACACATGAAAAACTCTAGGTCTTATTCCCTTATTAATAAGCAGTATGGTGGCTGAGGACAGGAAAACGGAGTGTGGGAAGACCACCCGCGACGACGACATCAAGTGCGTCGGCGGAAAGTAGTGGTTCCGTACCGCTGAGGGCCGGCAGGACTGGAGAAAAATTGGAGAGGCGTATGTCCAGCAGTGGACGCAAGCACGCTGACTGACTGACTGACATTAGCCACCTTTTCCACCTTTTTCATCCAGTTCAGCCATGCTCAAATAACTGCCTCGACTCCTTCGGGAATGTAGCTGGACGGCTGATATCATGACAGTAGGTGTGATACGCGGCCGGATACCTGGAAGCGCAGGATGATGGTCCAGATGAGGCCGAGGTTGAGCCGCGGGTTGCCGTCGACGATGTCGTGCGATCCCATGTTCTCGAGGTGCACGCGCTGCTCGCGCAGGAACTGCAGCGCCTTGTCCACGTTCTCCAGGCAGTGGATGCGCATCTTGCCCTTCGTGGGCCGCGGCTGCAACGCAAACGTCCCGCGGTCAGGGGAGAGACCGCCGCGCGCTTTCGACACGAAAGCAGTGTGGGAGTGGGAAGTCAACTAAAGCGTCACTACCGCGAGTTAGAGAGGGGAGAACCTACCTGGTGAGAACTTTTTGAATCGCTAGAGGTCCACAGCGTCACGGCTCATTATATGAGAAATTATGTAGTTTTTGCTAATTCTACAATACTTGGTATATGACCGAGAGTTGGTCCTCGATCGAATCGAATCGAATCGAGACCTGAAGATACCAAAGGTTGGGAGGAAATAAGGAATACAATTTAATCCTATGCAAAACGCATACAGATACATCCCAATCTACTGGCCTGCAAATTGATGGATAGATCCACCCCCAACTTATGCAGAATTAAAATAATAGTTCCCCAAGACCTTATGTAAATGCTTATTTAAATAAGATCGCAGAAACATATGGATTAGCCACTGAGCGAATACCATGCAAGAACGACTCATAAACTCTAGCTAAGTGTCTGCATATAGGCAGATCATAAAATATAAGAAATAAAGCTGCTCGCACACCCATGTAATTCTTCCAGTGCATGTCGTCATAGCCGATTAAGGGATTCAACCTTACCTGCTAGGTGGTAGGGTTAATCCCACTAGGGTTGTCATCCACCATCGCATTTAATGAAAGATCGAAGCGGTGGCAATGAAAAATGTACATGTTTTCCGTGTAGATCAATGTAGCAGGGCAATATAAGGAAGGTCCTGTCATGACAGCAGGTGTCTAGTTCCGTGTTAGAAGCTAGATATGTCAAGTGTGCAGGTGCAAGTAAATGGATGCTAATAGACTACCACCTATAATACAGCCTGTGGGCAAGTTTAGGTGGTAGGGATTAAATTGTTCTTACCATTGTAATGCTAATTAAAATTAATTTAAAAAAAGGGTTCGAAAGTTACATAAGTCAGTGACAAATAGACACGTGAGGCTCTCACGGACTAAATTGTTGTTCTGTATTTTGAAAACACAAATATGCCCAATTTCATTAGCCTAGATTGTAAGGAAATTTTTAAAGACAGTAACAGAAAATGTTATGAATAATCTAGGTCTTTGTTTAGGGAGAGAGAGAGTTCTGCTGCTATACCGGACATATTACGTTATTGTTTAATTGATCAAACTCATTTAGAATGTGTGCTATTATCAAAACCCTCTCCATAATATGTATAACTAGCTGCGGTACCCGGCTCCGCTCGGGTTAGTGTCGGCTAAATTATCTCATGGGTAAAAAGTAGCCCACATGACTGGTCCAAAATAGGGTCAAACTGGTCCAGGACAATGTATCCATCTACCAAATTTAATCAAGATCGTTCGAGCCGAAATAGCATGATTTAATGAGAAACATCCAATAATTCCCATTTAGAGCTTCGTTGACGTTTGGTGGCTATTTAAAAAAAAAAACATTTGCCGCGAGAACCTTTCTGCACTTTCACTGCTACATTGCTTACCTAGTAAGTAACGTGTAACGTAGGTAAGTTTTGCGTGGACTCCAACCCACAGCCAGCCTCAACATCGAAAACAGTAACCCATCTCGAACCTGACTGCTCCCAGAGATGCTATACATTGATAAAATACGCATATAAATCAGGTAAGTGGTTCGCATGTTATAAGACTTTAAGACTCACTACTTACCCTTCTGGTAATGAAGCGTTATATTATGTAATCTATAAGTTTTTAGTAGAATCAGGCTAGACGTAGATACAATGCACATCTAAATCGAGTAATTGGTTCTCAAGGATTTTATTCTGTTGGTCGCTCCTCCGGCGATTTAGCGTGATGCCAAGTAGTCCTAAAGTTGCAGGAAATACCAAGCCGTACTTCAGTAAAAGTAAGCGCTGCCGCCGCAAAGCCGAGCCGTGCATAGCATTTCAGTTTGTATGACAGCCCCATCTTAGCGTAAGCGGAACTGAATTCTATTTAGCCAATCCTAATTCCCGGGTAGTTCAATGTACATGTACTAAGTTTTACAAATCGCTAGTGCCTTGAAAATTCGCCAAACGGACACCAAACAGTCACGACGTCTGCCCTCCCCCCGCCGCCGCTCCCCGCCACCGCCCCCGGCTCCTCTCCCCCTAGTGTGAAGTATCGCTACCGGCATCGTTTTCGCAGCCCCGTGAAAGTTCTAAAGCCCATGGGCACATACATTGTAGCCTATGTGTTATTCTGATGTATAAGCTATATTATTGTAAAGTTTCATTAGAATCCATTCAGTAGTTTTTACGTGAAAGAGTAACAAACATCCATCCATCCATCCATCCATCCATTATTACAAACTTTCCCCTTTATATTATTTATTAGATATATTTTACACTAGCTGCGGTACCCGGCTCCGCTCGGGTTAGCGTCGGCTAAATTATTTCATGGATAAAAAGTATCCGACATGGCTGATCCAAAATAGGGTCAAACTGGTCCAGAACAATGTATCCATCTACCAAATTTAATCAAGATCGTTCGAGATGAAATAGCATGATTTAATGAGAAACATCCAATAATTCCCATTTAGAGCTTCGTTGACATTTGGTGGCTATTTAAAAAAAAGCATTTGCCGCCAGAACCTTTCTGCACTTGCACTGCAACATTGTTTACCTAGTAAGTAAGTAACGTGTAATGTAGGTAAGTTTTGCGTCGACTCCAACCCACAGCCAGGCTCAACATCGAAAACAGTAACCCAACTCGAACCTGACAGCTCCCAGAGATCCTATACATTGATAAAATACGCACATAAATCGGGTTAGTGGTTCGCAAGTTATAAGAATTTAACACTCACTACTCACCCTTCAGGTAATGAAGCGTTATATTATGTAGCCTATAAGTTTTGAGTAGAATCAGGCTAGACGTAGATACAATCCGCATCTAAATCGAGTAATTGGTTCTCAAGGATTTTGCCAAGTAGTCCTAAAGTTGCGGGAAATACCAAGCTGTACCCGCCCCCCCCTCCCCGCATCCGCCCCCGTCGGACCGCCCGCCCCGCCCCCGGCCCCGCTCCCCCTAGTGTGAAGTAGCGCTACCGGCATCGTTTTCGCAGCCCCGTGAAAGTTCTAAAGCCCATGGGCACAATATGTTTATAAATTGTAGCCTATGTGTTATTCTGATGTATAAGCTATATTATTGTAAAGTTTCATTAAAATCCATTCAGTAGTTTTTACGTGAAAGAGTAACAAACATCCATCCATCCATCCATCCATCCATCCATCCATCCATCCATCCATCCATCCATCCATCCATTATTACAAACATTCCCCTTTATAATATTTATTAGATATTAGATATTTGGAAACAAATGTATGTGCTGTTGATAGGAATTCATTAATTCTTAGAAATGGAATCAATAGCATGCAGTCACCACAAGGCACAGTGTAGGTATGTAATCCTATAGGCAGCTCTCCGAGCGCAAGGAAATGGAGCATATGAAATGCAATCGGCGAAGTGTTCAGCTGCATTCTAAGAATTGCACGATATATATAAAATGTATGTTGAATTGAGATGTGGGCTCAACGGGACTTGGTTGATCAAAAATGCATCTATATAAAATCAACACTGAAGGATACGTACAAGTTAGGCGATAAAAAGAAATAAATATAGATAGGTGATTAATTAAAGTTTTATATCATTGAATTTTGGAAATTTTTGATTAAGCGGCATACAATGCCTCAGTGCAAATAATGCTTTCAATATTACTACTTGGTGGGATTTAAGGAAAAACCAAAATCAAACACAAGTCGAAAATTGTGGTTTCATTAATGTATCGATCTATGTATCTTAAACGTGACAAAGTATCAGTCTAAGAACACTGCCAGAAAACTGCAGACGGATCCCTACTGTTGCTTTCTTTGTAAATGAACATTTGGATGGCGCTGAGTCTGTGCAAAAATATGTCTCCTTCATCTAACCCGTACTCGCAGATTGAGGAGTGTTACATGTGTAATTTAGCCAGGTAACCAGGGGTTCAGCAGTGGCCGATCCTAATGGCATAAGACTGACGTTTCTTTCTTGCTGTCCTTTATCTCGTAAAACCAAGGTTTTGCAGGAATGGACTCCTGGATATTGGCATGTGTCCCTTTCAACCGAATGAACAGGGCCCACTCAGGTGATTAATTTATATCATTTTTTGATAGGCCATATGTTCATGAATCCGATAGGTTATACATAAGTTCAAAACTCGTATAGGGCTGCTGCCATGGCCAAGGGATTTGCCCGTTCATTGAATTTGACACCGGATTGTGAAGGGACCCAAGCAAATACATCTTTTTTTTTACAATTAGGACTTTATTAATGTGATACAAATTTTGGAATGAGAAGGATTTTGCAAAAGGGTTTCTAGATATCTATGGGAATCTAGCATTCGTCGTCTAGTAAAGTAGAATCTTAAAAAGCTGAAGTCAACTGACAGCTGCTAAAATCAAAGTCAATTGCAATGCCTAGCAATAGTGGTGTGTAATACTTCACTCAAACAATGAGTCAATGAGCAAACAACACAAATAGATTGATGATGAATCATCTTCTGCTAAATAATATATTCTTAGTACATAGATGATAATTCGATCCATGAAGATTATTATACACAAATAAAAGCTTTATTCTGTTTTTATAGAAACACGAATGGTAACATTTTATGAAGGAGCCAAGGAGGCCTCCAGGGCTAAAGAAGTGTGAGCGGACCTGACCAAAATATGGGAAAAAGATTTTTTATACAGAAAGGACTTTCCGAGAAGTAGATGAACGCTTCACAACTTCTTGCATATTTAATCCGCGAATGAAGTGAGGAAATTGCTGTGGATATGGTAGAAACCGCTTTAGCACGTGACAAGAAAATATGTGAGTGACAGTCTCAAATTTGAGCAGCAATTTCCTCTTACATACCATACAATGACAAGGCCTTCATCTTCATCTTCTTTGGAGAGAGGCTCAATAGTTTCTTAACAAAAAGGTCTCACCTGATATTAATTTTGACATCGTTAAAGTCTTGTTTTCTTTGCTTGTCAAGCATAGTCAGCTTGGGTTTCACCAATTGCTTATTTATCTTAATTGATACTTAAAGGGCCTTAATTACTAAAGTGCAGAGTATCTTGTAGCTACTGGTATTGATTACAAGATAGTAAGAAAGGCCCCTCAGTCAATGCTTATGTTCAGATTAAGCTAATCAGCTCCTGGTGAAAAATACCCTTTCTCTCTCTCTTTCACCATGTTATGATTAGATCAGCGCTTGCTGAAAACCAGGCTTAGTATCTCAGTTCTAGAAAATAATAAACTGTCTCTTAAATACTTCTAATAACATAGCAACATTGACATACAAGTCATATTCAAAACGCGATTTAAAAATCAAAGTGTGTGATCTTTTACAGTATTTCACCGTCACTAGCAGTGACTGACAAGCGACGATGATTATGCGAACACAAAAAAAACATTTTTGTTTGTGTTTCATTCAAAACGCGATCCAAAATCAAAGTGTGTGATCTCTTACAGTATTTCACCGTCACTACATAGCAGTGACTGACAAGCGACGATGATTATGCGAACACATTTCTGTTTACAATTTAAAAAAAATCTATAAGATACCGACCAGCCGCTCCCCGGAGAGCACCTCCAGCAGCTTGATGAGCATCTTGCCGTCGCGCATGTCGATGTAGAGGTCGCCGATGCGGCTGCCGACGCGCACCAGGTGCGAGTTGACCCACTTCTGGAACGTCTTCTTCTGCACATTCTCGCGCTCGTCTGTGGGGCAAGAGCGGAGCGCCGTTGTAATCACCGACCGCGACAATAGATTTCAAGTTATACCCTTTCGTCATGGGCAAGTACGTCGCTTTTTTTAACGAAGTGATGCAGACAAACCGACCTGATGGTGTACAGCGCAAGTGAAATACGGGTGCAACAAGTTGAGGGTGGTATTTTCAAATAAGGTCACATATTAGTACGGTCTACAAAAAAATCAAAATGTTTATTATTTAATCGAATTGTGTGGACCAAAACTTGGTGAGTCTAGATCAAAGAAGGGGTATCTCGCTATTTAATCACATTATGCATAAGAGATATAGTTACAATTGTAGTATCGAAACAGGAAAGTGCAGAAGTAAAGAACCGTCCGGATCTATGCAAAATAAAAAACCGGCCAAGTGCGAGTCGGACTCGCACACGAAGGGTTCCGTACCATGAACGCCTAAAAATCATGTCTTTTGTATGGGCCCCCCATTTAATTTTTAATATTTTTTTATTTTACCTATTTGTTGTTGTAGCGGCAAAATAAATACACACTCTGTGAAAATTTCAGCTGCCTGCCTATTACAGTTCATGAGATACAGCCCTGTGACGGACGGACGGACGGACGGACAGCGGAGGCTTAGTAATAGAGTTCCGTTTTTACCCTTTGGGTACGGAACCCTAAAAAGGAGATGTGGAATGAGCGCCTGCAAGACCCGCTGTCGCCAATTTCCATGCAAACATAGCCATGCGCTGATGGTTGGATTGTGTGACAGTTGCCCATATGCTTATATGGTCGATAAAAACCTACGGCGGCGACCCAGGTAACGTTCACACAACACTTCTCCTTCCTTTTATCTTCTACGATCCGGATCTAGACGAATTTGCTCAAGAATAAGAAAGTGAAAATGTTGACACATCAACCGCCAGTGCGGGCTGCCGCGGCGCGGCGAGGAGAGCGCGGGCGGCGGCGGCGGGGGCGAGGGAGGGCGGCGCGCGCACACCGTCACCAGCAGCCGGGACTCCGCGACGCGCACGCTACACTCGTCCGCTCGCCGGCGGGACATGGCGGCCATTGCGCACCGCACCGACCGAGATGTGGCGAGACGCGGACGGTGGCGCGGTGCCGACCCCTCCGCGGCCACAGTGGAACGCAGAACCTAGTGCTGCGCGCGCTTCGAAAATCCTCAGTGTTAACCGAAAGAATTTTCTGGTCTTTTGACGAAGTTACACCACACTTTCAATGGTGGAACGGTATTTCCAAAGACAGACTCGTTTAGACCGAGCACGCATGCAAAAACGAGAAGAAAAGCGTTTATGTTCAACATTTCTGTCAATGTCCTCATGAATGGACAATAAATAAAAGTGTTTTTGATGATTGGCAATAGAACCCTAAAGGATCTCTCTTCGCCCCCGCAGCGACCCAAAGATCTGCTTTTAAGCAGATGTTTCACGTGGACTTTGCGTTTCTCGTGAAGCCATACATCAATAATCAAGGTGTGTCTCGCAAAAGTTGGGAGAAACCTAGCTAGCTCGACACGACGAGAAACGGGCTAACAGCACCGAGAAACAGGCTAACAGCACCGACTGCTCTCCCCAGTCGACTGTGGCTCGGAGCCAGGTACGAAACCCTACCCTGCGAGCCAACATCGGATCCGATGCGGCCGTTCACACGCGCTGGGGCGGAAAGTCTCGAGATCTACCAGCCCTGCGCGTTCATTGGGCAGACTGGTCACGTCAGACACCCGGCTTCTATTCTAGCTGCTGAAGACGTGCCGTTTGGATGGAGTGTCAGAGTACGGGCGCTAAACTTTAACCGAATAACGAGTTGGTCTCCTGCGCCAAAGACCACCGATTCTATCCCTAGGGTTATTTTATGGAATTGGACGTGGATGCCCAGTATCATAAAAACAGAACACCACACCTTCCGTCATGATATTAGCCATACACAACACACAACAACTGGATGTCATGTTAGGAAGTTCCTTATAAACACGGACAACTCTCTTAGGTCGGTATACTGAATAGTTGCACAGCTATGGCATGCGGTGCTCACAATTTTATTGGGATGTTACCTAGCCTATTTCTACATGGTATTAATTATTGTTTTTTGCTGTAATGATCTGTGATTTGCCGATCTCTCGGGCGGGACTAACCCTACCACCTAGTAAGGTCCTCAGCCTACAGTTTTTAGGTTTTGCAAAAGATTAGCCGAAGTTGCTTATAGTTTTAACACACTCTGGATGCCAGGTAGGCTCGCCAACCACATCTCCTGTGGGTACGAGTGGTGTTTGGTAGCCAATGCACCTGTCCATTCCATTTCTACGCTGCTGGACCCCACTTCTATCTGTTTGCTTCGCAGACAAGCACCGGAGATGCCGCCCGCTACAAAGACCGGACGCTCGCTGCTCACAGAGTGGACACGACGCTCTAGGGACCGTTCCCATACCACGTGACAGGCCACTTTTGTAGCCCTTGCCCCTGTGACCATGTAGGGTACTTTGATTCATCTCTTCCCCCCTCCGTTTTCATGCGGCATTACAAAAATTGCTGTTTTCCCATGTGTTTATGTGGATTAAGTATAATATTACCGACTGACTGACTGACTGTCCCGCCCGCCGGACACGCAACTGCGTGGCTGTCCGTTGGCCTGCCTGACTGCTACCAGCACGACCGTCCGCTCTTTGTTTTTTTGTGTTATTTTAAATCATGACTATATTTTTAAATACCAAGTGACAGGGTGCATACCCCCTCCTCTACCCTGTAACCCAGCGTGGTACCCCCTGCGAGTCGATCAAGTGGTATAGGAACGTTCCCTTACCGGCAACAGACATCGTCCAAGGCAGCAGTTAACCACCTACGATTCCGACCTCGACGAGAGGACCGAAGGCCGAAGCCGACGATAGGCACTCCCGATCCCGTATAACCCCGGATCCTAACGGTCCGACCCGTAGTTCGGGCTACGAACTGACCTGATCGAGTCCTCCATGCGAGAGAACTTGCGCATGTACAGTATCACCCTTTAAACCTCCCCTCTCTTCTGTCCTAAGAGAGAATACACTTATGCGCAGAACTAGTGCTCCAACCAGTCAGGCTGTCTGAAACAAGCATAGATAAAATGGAAGGAAAGCCATCTGGCGCGCCTACCACGAGATCCGCCAGAGCTGACGCCCATTCACTGTGAGTTTCACAGCCGCATATTTCCTGATTCAACTGACCGCAGCTGACCGCATCATACGCCAGTATTTATTACATATCCTTCGCCGCAACCTTGAAATGGATTTGCCAGTTAAGCAGGAAAATATTTACACAAACATGATGGGAAAAGTCAGACCAAGTCAAACCAAGCAAACTAATTATACAAACATCGCGCCGGAAGCCCCCTGAACGGGTAGGCCTAGATGATAGAGCGCCGTGCCGATCAATCACAGCATATGTACATCTCTCGATTCTTTAACAGGCATGCATATGCATAACTTGTCACAGACGGGAAAGATACTAAAGATTTTATGTACGAGCTCAGCATATGAAAACTTACAGCATCTGTGGGTATCACACACAGGACATATAGCCGTTTCAATTCAATTGTACCAACACCAACCTTCTAGTAAGAACCCGAAAGATTACGTGGAATCCGAACCACGCCCAGCCTCAACAGTTAAAGAAGGTAACCCATTGAAAACTCAGCCGCGCCCAGGATTTTTTAATCTCAATGATTGAACTCCGCGGTGTCGCGGCACCGAGCTACCGAGAAATCAACCATTCCATGATAAATCGAAAAGATTATCTGGAAGCAATGTTCTTACAACCCAATGAACCGATCAAAGTAAAATTTCAAAAGAGTTTTACAATACCTTTACGGAAAGCTGTTTTAAACATAGAAAATGCGCGCTGGGCGCGCATGCGAGGTCTGTGGTTGAATACATATTTTAAAATATCCATTTACGCTGTAAGATCTCCCAAAAGCGGCCAATTACAACTTCTTCTTCTTCGATAACGTCTAAATTGTACACAGGAACATAAAGGAATGACTACATGAAGGTATCTTACACCGAAATCCCTCATAAGTTATCTTTGACATATTCACCATGAATAGTAAAAAAACCCTAAGAAGAGATCGTGGGACAACGAGGAATGATAGCAGAAACGTTTGAAGATATGTACGTCGGCAGCGGTTGTGTTGACAATAGAAATAATCATTAGCCATTCGACTCGTGAGCCAACTGCACGAGTCAATAAGCCAACAATGACTAAGTGCTATTGTTTTATGAATAGACGAAATATCATCACCGAACACGTACAACCTAGGGACACAGTTTCACATCAAAAAGGAAGATGTGCCAGCTAGCGCGCCTATATGAGACCCACTGTACCCAATTTTCTGAAACTATCAACCCAACTTAAACGTGCATGTCACACGCAAACATAGTCGCAGACGTATTGGAGGACTTGTGTGTGTGTGAACTGACTTGGCGAACGCATTTCGGGAACAAATTCCGACGGGGTGGCGATGGTTTGGACAGTGAGGCACAGGGCGCGCGGCCGACTTCCCATGCGATTATATGCAAAATGTATCCATACGGCACCGCTGCTGTCGCTAAACGACCACATGACACTTCTCCTTGCTTTTCTCTTCTGTGTCACGTTCTCTAGCTTACAAATCATTGACTTTACAGCACTTGGTAAAACATCTCTCACTTTCTCAAAGCTTAGCCACGTTCTACGTTTAGTGGAAAACGAAAAAAACGGTGACAAAACACCCATATTCATTCGTTCGATGTATTTCTTTGAGTCAAACAGCCAAGATTTGTAACCGCGTACAGAAAACGACAGCAAAAAAGTACGCAACCAAAAACCACAACAGATAACCGATCCAATACGACTACAGATTGCTTCCGATCCGTTTGCTGTTGTTGTTCTGTGAATACCGTTATGGACTGATAATAGATTCCGGAAACGATGTTCCCAAGAAATAGATATATCCCGTATAATGTTATCTCCGTTTTGGAGGCGAAAAGATAGCCGGACAGAATGGCGTCATCTTGTTACAGAGCTGAGGCATTTATCATAGAGATGTAGACCATTGGTGTCCATGAATCTCGAATGTTGATACCGCAACTTATGTCGCATGCATACAGTGTATTTTAATTTTACTTCCTTAGTACGTAATTATTAGAACCAAGTTTCCTGTGTCAACCTAATGAACAGACCGACAACAGAACATTTTGTGCTTACATAATCAAGAAAAAACATTGCAATGAAACTAGATTGCAAATATGCCAGACTATCATGACAAAAGCCTAACACACCGCATTTCCGAATGAATATATATTTTGTTTTTATTAGATCATTGGTGTCATGCCAGGATCTAGCCCGTATATCAGCTCGGCTACATTGAGCTGGATGGAGAACACAGCCAATCTTCTAATGCTGCTTCGGTCATCTTTCATCCAACAATATGGTATTAAAACGGGCCGACCTAACGCTACAACTCTTGCCGACCACCTAGTAAAAAGGGAATAGGGGTTCAATTTTACATAGGGTTTACTAGGCAACAACATACCTCTCAGCTCCGTAACGACCTTGTCATAGTAGATATCCAGTCCGGGCACCTCGCTGGACACGCCCTTCCTAATGAGCTGATAACCCTCCGTGTCCGCCATCTTTGCGCCCTCACATCAGCCTCACCGGGAGAGTGCAGCCCCGCCCACCGCGGCGACGTCTCGACCGGGATTGCTGCGCGCGCGCCGGTGACAGGAGTCCGATCGCTTTCGAAGGCGGCGGCTTTGCCGATTATCAGAGCGGCTCTGCTGGCCAATGCCCGTCATGAGGACATCGCATGTGCAGGAGTGGTCAAGCTAGGGGTCGCCTATACCTTAAAGACGTACCTACTAATTGAAAGTTCAATTACTAGGTACGTCTTTCAAGTTCCAAAGTTCAAAAAGCCATTGCGGCAATAACTTTTTGGGTCTAAGACTATAAACTGGCTTTGTTATCTACAAAAATTGGCGCTTGTATTTTTCATTGATGGACATTGCGGTAAAGCGTACATGCGGTAACGAAAAGTTCTTTTTAAAGGGCTCTTTCTTGTCCTTTAACTTACATAAAACTTTCATACACATATAACATTCCTTGGAAAAAGTGACGTACATGCTTAGTACGAAAAAGTATATTTACGTAAGTTAATTAATAGTTTAATTAAATTAATTAATAATTAATAGTTCCTGGAACGGGTTATTTCGTATGTTTGGGAAGATCTAAGATAAAAATTAAGGGTACGTAAACTTTCCGACATTGTGATCTCTGAAATCGAAGTGTTAAAAACGCGAAAAATATTGAGTTAGTGGAGGAAACTATACTGTACTGAGTGTATACATATAAAAACAAATTTTGCTATAAATAAGATACAAATGGAATGTATCACCAAAACGATATTATGTAAATCGATAACCTAACAAATGCAAATATGATTACGAGTCTGCTCACATGATAAACATATTTTGGAGAGGATCCGTCTGCCGAATGATGTCACAATCGAAGAAATCGAGTGAGCTAGGACCAAGATATTAAGCAATTCATCCCAATAATCTCGTTGGAGATGGGAGGATTTTTATATTTGAAGAGTATGTATATTATAGTATATTATAGTAATAAAAAGTAAAAGTATATTATATCTTTTAACATTCAATCTTCTTCCCGCAGAAAAATGTACATTGGCCTAAAATATGTCTTAATGTTATTGGACGTGTTGGGACAATGTATCCTTCAGAAACATTATAATATACATATTCATACAGCATAAAGTGCTGAAAAAGTTTGAGGTATGAATGTTTAACACGTCTGGCGAGTAGCGGACAGGAAACTGGTAACCGCATTTTGTGATACGTACGCACAACGGTGACGCGTAACATGCCGCAGTTATCCGTAACCAAGCCATGGTTAACAAGAACTTAAGAAAAAAAAACAAATTGTATTACATCTCAATATGGCCCCAATACTCAAGGGGATAAACCCAGATTAACAGACATACAATCCTCGCAAATAAGACATGATTTCACACTATGCTGAAGCAAACAAAAAAAAAACTTAACCAACCCGTGTGTACTTTATACATCGAGGTAATATTTCTCTGCTCGCCCAATGACGATTGACCACAGTCAATCTTATTTATAGAAAACACCTCATTACAACTTTAAAATTATCCTGTACACTGTCACTATGTTGCAACCTTTGGTTAAATAATGATTGATGGTTGCTTAAATAATTAGTGCAGACGTCGCCTAGTCGATAATCTCCTAGTCGTGGCCGATGGAGGGATCCCGCTGTCATGTGGTTGCCTCCTCGCTCCTCGGCGCCCAGCCCCGCTCCCGGGACAGTCAGTCCTGAGATAAGGGGAGTCACCAGCTAGCGCCTTGGTGCGTAACCGCTCTATAACGCGCTTATAACAGCCGTGAGGAAGAGTTGCCGCCGTCGTATTCGTACTCGTCGATGATCTCCTGGCCGTGGCCGATGGAGGGGTCCCAGCGGGACACCGAGATGTCGGTCGTCATTTCTCCGGCTCCAAACTCCTCGGTGCAGAGCTTAGCCCGAGGGACAGTCAGACAATAGACAGGCGGACTCACCAGCTAGCGCCTTGATGCGCGACCGCTCGAACAGCCGCGAGGAAGAGTTGCCGCCGTCGTATTCGTACTCGTCGATGATCTCCTGGCCGTGGCCGATGGAGGGGTCCCAGCGGGACACCGAGATGTCGGTCGTCATTTCTCCGGCTCCAAACTCCTCGGTGCAGAGCTTAGCCCGAGGGACAGTCAGACAATAGACAGGCGGACTCACCAGCTAGCGCCTTGATGCGCGACCGCTCGAACAGCCGCGAGGAAGAGTTGCCGCCGTCGTATTCGTACTCGTCGATGATCTCCTGGCCGTGGCCGATGGAGGGGTCCCAGCGGGACACCGAGATGTCGGTCGTCATTTCTCCGGCTCCAAACTCCTCGGTGCAGAGCTTAGCCCGAGGGACAGTCAGACAATAGCCAGGCGGACTCACCAGCTAGCGCCTTGATGCGCGACCGCTCGAACAGCCGCGAGGAAGAGTTGCCGCCGTCGTATTCGTACTCGTCGATGATCTCCTGGCCGTGGCCGATGGAGGGGTCCCAGCGGGACACCGAGATGTCGGTCGTCATTTCTCCGGCTCCAAACTCCTCGGTGCAGAGCTTAGCCCGAGGGACAGTCAGACAATAGACAGGCGGACTCACCAGCTAGCGCCTTGATGCGCGACCGCTCGAACAGCCGCGAGGAAGAGTTGCCGCCGTCGTATTCGTACTCGTCGATGATCTCCTGGCCGTGGCCGATGGAGGGGTCCCAGCGGGACACCGAGATGTCGGTCGTCATTTCTCCGGCTCCAAACTCCTCGGTGCAGAGCTTAGCCCGAGGGACAGTCAGACAATAGACAGGCGGACTCACCAGCTAGCGCCTTGATGCGCGACCGCTCGAACAGCCGCGAGGAAGAGTTGCCGCCGTCGTATTCGTACTCGTCGATGATCTCCTGGCCGTGGCCGATGGAGGGGTCCCAGCGGGACACCGAGATGTCGGTCGTCATGTCGCTGGCTCCTCGCCCCTCAGCGCCGAGCCCTATGGCCAAAATACAGAAACAATCAGATAGGGAAGACCAGAAAAATAAAGAAATCCTTATCTTGAAAATCGTTTAAGTGAGGTTCGTTTGACTGACATTTTGTTGCGCGTAATCCATTAGCGTCATTACATTTTAAAATCATTGGGATCAGCCAGAATACACTCTGGACTTTGCCCCTTTTAGATATGGAGCAGCAAAATACATGTTGTTATTACGTGCACTGAGTGTACAATTTAATGAGGTGCTGCATATAGTTCGACGACCTACTGTTGTACTTTCGGCGAAATACCTCGGCAGGGAGTTAATTCCACAGTTTACCGAACCTACAGATAGCCTCTAGACTAGAGGATCTGTTGGTTCTTATTTTGATTACTATACTCCTACCTGCGGGTAGCGCGTTCAGCGATGGTAGAAAACGGACGAAGGGATTGCGTTAGGTTAACAGTCAGATCTATACAGAAGAAACTCACGAGGATGAGCGGACTTCATCAAGTACTATAAAAATAAAGTTGCGTTTGGAAATTATAAACCGGCCAAGTGTGAGTCGGACTCGCACATAAAGGGTTCCGTACCATCAACTCCAAAAAAATCAAGTTTTTTTGTTTAAAGGGGGCCCTTTAATTTTTTTTTTTATTTTTACCTATTTGTTGTTATATCGGCAAAATAAATATACACTCTGAGATACAGCCCTGTGACAGACGGACGGACGGACGGACAGCGGAGGCTCAGTAATAGAATTCCGTTTTTACCCTTTGGGTACGGAACCCTAAGAACACTGAAAATAAATGAATTCATCATCTGACAGTTCATCGTTTAAAAACACCTATCGCACTGCAAATGGTTCCTGGCATGTGCTAGATAGAAGCGGTGATGCAAATCCATAGACTATGTCGTTCTTAAGGCGGCCCATCCCGCTCATCTCCCCATACAAAAGGGGAAAGAAGATCACGCCCATATTTCTTGTCAGAGATCCATAATTTTACTCAAAATAGCTTTATTTGATCGAGCTAGATGTCTGATGACCATTGGAATTGTAAAATTGTGTTTGGTTTCTAAGTTATAAGGTCCGAAAGTTCGAATATTTCGCGCGTTTTATACAATAACTTTGGAGGTGGATTACGCAATGATAAAGTAAGAACATCTTAAAAGGATTAGTCATCAGACATAGCTTATTTAATCAAGATTTATAATCTATTTGGTTTTTGTTAGATTTTTTACTACAGCGGTCGTGGTTTACTTTTAGCTATAAGTCGTTTTGAAATAAAAAATTTCGTAAATCTTACCAAATCATACGCTTTGCACATTGTCTTTTTTGTGGACATGTTGCATCTTCCTCATCATGGAGCCTGTCTTATTCTTTGAAACAGAGCGCAACAGCACGGTTTTGTACCGTGCCCGCGAATGAGTTAGGCCCGCCGGGTTGGGCCACCTTAATTTTAAATACTGTACGGCATTGGGCGTAAGTCAGGCCATCTTCTAAAAAGTGCCTGAAGACACCCATGGGCTTTCGAACTGACACGTTTTTAGGAGACAACCATTATGCGCGGGTATTGTCCGTATGTGCAGTCTTTCGAATCACTGCTAAAATTCGTTAAGCATCGCTGTTTTGCGAAATGTGGAGCAACCACTCGGTCTCTCGCCGACGACGTATCAGGTTGTCCGATAAGATTTTGTTATCTCTGAGAAAATTAGGCATGGCTCTTATCGAGCGTTTAAAGTATCAAATGCAATGAAAATCAATCGTTCACATAGTAACCATAGTAACATTGAGGTAATATCGTGTTTGCTTGAACGAAAGGACTGGATGGAGATCTTGTGCGCTCTCCAAAATGATGATTGAAAAAAAGCCAATTTTGTTACATACATTTTAAATAATTATTACCCTACACTCGTGGTTATGTTTATTGTGCAAACTAGTTACCACAAATGGCGTATAGGGCTGGTGAAAACATCGACATAATTTCATAATTTGACTGACAAATCTTGCTTTATTTATGTAACTGTACATGGATGGCTACTAACGGTCATTATCTTAGTCACACCACTAAGGAACGAGGTGTCACGTTGAACGGGACACGGACAATTTCCGTCTATAAACTGGTGAAGTTTCTTTGCAGGTTATTGAGTTAATCTAATCCGCGGCTCTATCCGTATGTGACGTTAACTTAGTTGAGTTTTTGGTGAAACAGTTGAAATAATATAAAGTTCAATGTAGCAGTGCTGGTCCTGCCAGGAGTCCTACTACAAATGGTATCGCGTAAGCGCTTTCGAGAAGGCGATATCGCCTGTCAAACAAATTGTACGCGTTTGACAGTTGGTATCGAAAGCACTGTCGATACCATCTGTCAAACGCATACAATATTTTTGACGGGCAATATCGCCTCCTCGATAGTGCCTGCTCGATAGGGTTCGTAGTAGTGGCCCAGGACTCATGCCAGGACTCCTGGAATGCAAACTAATTTCGACGCGAATGCAGTGTGTGGGGCTAAAATATCATGACGGTGAGCGTGGTATAAGCCACACATGCTCTGTTACATAAACAAATGCATCGGGACCAAACAACGCAGCCCGAATATCGTATTACTCGTATTCTTCTGAATACGGCTATACACAAGACTCTAGTTGTGATCGGGAACTACAAACCGTTGCATATGTAAATATTCTTACAAAACGTTCACTTAGCGCGCGTTGAAACCACAGAAGAGAGAAGAAAGGAGAAAGTGCGCGTTACCGTATGGGAAGCCGGCCGCGCTTCGTGTGCCACACAGTTCAGCCATCACCGCCCCGCGCCGGAATGTGCTCCCGAAATGCGTTTATAAAGTCCAGCTCGTGGTAGGGGCTAGAGGACTTGCCTTTCATGCGAGAGGTCATGAGTTCAATTCCCCCGGTCATGCACCACATTCGTATTCTTTCTGATTTGGATAAGTGCATTTCGTTACGAATGCGATCTGTTCCATGTTTCGAAACAATGTAAAACTGCAGGTGACCTTTGGGGTAGGGTTAAGGGTACCACCGCATTCGTTGAAACTATGATTAAAGCGGCAATGATTTCCATCCAGTTCAGTGTAGCTGAACCAAAGATAATACTAATAATTTACTGGCTGAACCCTAATTACCTAATTAGTTAGGAAACAACACCCCAGTGTTGTTCCCTAATTACTTCGGGTATGTGGTGTATTGGGCTAACATCGTGACGGTAGTTGAGTGTTATTAACCAACCATGTCAGGTTGCATACATAAATTCAGTTTCTGCGACTATGTTTGTGTGCGGCATGTACTTATTTGGGTTGACAGATTAGAAAATACCGACATCGGGTCCAACAGTAGGCGCGCTAGGTGGCACATCTTCTTCCTCTTTTGATCTAAGTTTCGAGCTCTTGCAACAGTTCGTGAGTTAGTTCTAATTTACCAAGCCGACCGCTAACGACTCGGTTCTACCAATTAGCAAGAATCAACGCTTTCCAGGGCGCTCAAATTAGCTTTCATTAAATGAGGAATAAAATCATTTAACAACGGGATCCTATCTGGGAACAGAATTAAACACACACAGATAAACTAATTACTATAAAGGATAAGGCATCATTCTAGTATATAACCGTAATTCCATCACACTGCATCGTTTATAGTCGCAGGATGGAAGGAGAATTGTTTGCCCTATTGATTATAGGAAGACGTGTAAATCCCTAAAAATATGAAGTTTTACTCAGCATTGGCGAGTTCGTTAAGCAGTTGTGTATTCTCATGAGACAATTTTTAGCTGAAATTAGGTTAGGTACGAATGTTGGCATACCAATTCGCAATGTTTGCCCTGTCTCATAATTATCTAAAAAATGCTACCCTTTTTTAGGGTTCCGTACCCAAATGGTTCCAACGGAACCCTATTACTAAGCCTCCGCTGTCCGTCCGTCTCTCCGTCCGTCCGTCCGTCCCTCTGTCACAGGGCTGTATCTGATGAACCGTAATAGGCAGGCAGCTGTTTTTTTCATAGAGTGTGTATTTATTTTGCCGCTATAACAACAAATAGGTAAAATAAAAAAAAACATGAAAACTAAAGAGGGGCCCCATACAAAAAACGTGATTTATTTGTGTTAAATCTTGTACCATGGTATGGAACCGTTCGTGTGCAAGTCCGCCTGGCACTTGGCCGGTTTTTATACTTTATTATATGACATTGAACATACCTTAGTGTGCTCGCCAACGCGGTTATTACCTAGGGATCTGCCATGGTAAATTATTTCACCGTGATATAATTTACCACAAGCGAGTGATATTTAGAGATTTTTTGCTGAATCCCGTGCCCGCGTTGCATGAAATGCAAGGTCATTTAAAAAGCATATTAAATTATTATTTTCATTTCATCTCTCACTTCGGGTACAGTTAATAAAAAAAACATAATAAAATCTACTAGGAGTCAGGTGGCAGATGGAATGAGTCATGTGGCAGATGGACTGAAAGATTATCAAGTGATTAAAACATTCCGATACATTCTGAGGGAGATGACCAAACAACTACGTTTCCCGGCTCTATACAATTTATTCATAACGATTCGTTTCGGATTCGTTCGGACATTTCTCGAAATTAATGTACCCGTTAACTATAAATAAAATTAATTTCACTCTCGATAAATATCAAAAGAATACATTTAGCGAAGCGACCGTGATAACGCGTTTACGCCATGTTACGTAAACATTAGCATAGATCCGAGTGGGCCAGCAAATTAGATACATATTTGTCATAAATGCATACATAGTAGATATGTTTACATAACACACGCTGCGCCGCGCGCCGGCCGGCTGTGACCTTCGCAGCCGATAACTCTTGCATCTAAGGCACCAAGGTCTCGGCACGGCATGTCCATACAATCGTCTCCATTGAATGCTATACAATGGTCTGGATGCAGCGTTCCAAAGCTGATCGCCCTGGCCTGGCATGGTACATATTTCAAAAGCAATATGTACATGAATGTTACAAGTAAGTAGGTTACATATGAAGTTGTACCAGGAATACGAAATGTGGTCCAAATACATCCCAGGCATTCCGCGCCGAAACCCATCATTATAAATTAAATATGTATGATGAATAATAGAATATAGCCAGTAGATGCCTGCGGCTCCAACAGCGTTAAATATCGACGAAAAATAGGTATTCGGTTTGTTTAAGTGTTTTCTTATAATATCTGCTCCACGAAAAGAAGACAGTTTATTCCAAATTTTTCTAAAACTTACTACTCGACAAAAAATCGTCGGCTATACTCGACCGAGGGGTCACTCACTCAAGGAATCTGGTGTACAATTGTTTGGGAATCTCAAGAATCTTAGGTGGGAGTCCGAGGAATCTGGTGGGAGTCCGGAGAATCTCGGAAATCTTATGTAATCCCGAGTAATCCTAAAGAATCTGGAAATCCCAAGGAAATCATTGGGAATCCTATCAAATTCATGGAAATCTCGGGTAATCTTAGGCGGAGTCCGAGGAATCCGATGGGAGTCCGAGGAATCTGGAAATCTTATGTAATCCCGAGTAATCCTAAGGAATCTGAGAATACCAAGGAAATCATTGGGAATCCTTTCAAATTAATGGAAATCTCGAGTAATCCTGGGCGGGAGTCCGAGGAATAGGAAAATCTTGGGTAGTCTCGAGTACTCCCAGGGAGTGTAGGAATCCTAAGCGAATCATTGGCAATCCGATCAAAGTCTTTGTAATCTCAGATAATCTTGTCGGGGTCGGACTAAACCGGTTGTATGCTTAGTCCGGTGCAATTCTAGTACAGTACGTAAGTTTTGACAGGTTAGTTCTGAATAAGACTGTAAAGGTTTTTAAAATAAGAGTACCTTATCTCGAGTACGTGAAATATTTACTAGGTTTTTAAATATAGACTTTTATAACGGCCCAGGCAAAGAAATAATCAACTTTGACCTAATGATGGCTGAGATACTAAGGGATTTCGAAAGATCGGAGTACCTCATCGTGAAGTTGAGTATGTCAAATATGTATTATGGCTTCAAAAATGGTATTGCATAATGCATCAGGCAAAAAAAAAACAGGGCTGACCTAATGATCGCTGAGATAATACGGGATCTAATCTAACAATGATAGCGCGGCCGTGGGCGCGGCCGCCAGTTTGCGAAGAAATCACGCACACGTGTGCGCACGAGTGTGCGCAGCGCGCACCCCGCGTGTGCCCGACGACACAATTCCAAAACATATTCAGCCGTATTCAGAGTAAACCTGTCAAAATTTAGTACGGGATAAGCACCGGATTAACCAAACAAAAACCGGTTTAGTCCGACCTTAATACGCGTACTAAGCGAATAGAAGGTTATCATGCGTATACTACTTTTTAGGGTTCCGTACCGAAAGGGTGAAAACGGAACCCTATTACTAAGCCTCAGCTGTCCGTCCGTCCGTCCGTCTGTCACAAAGCTGTTACTCATGAACCGTAATAAGTACGTAGCTGAAATTTTCACAGAGTGAGTATTTAATTTGCCGCTATAACAACAAATAAGTAAAATTTAAAGATAATAAAAAAATACAAATAATATGATTTTTTGGTGTTAAATCATTTACGATGGTACGGAACCCTTTGTGTGCGAGTCCGACTCGCACTTGGCCGGTTTGTTTACTGTGTTTATTGTATGTATTTTGATTAAATAATTAGATGATTGTAGGTATGTTGTGAACCGAGCTCGGGGCGGACTAACTTTACTACGCGTATTAAGGTCGAAGTAAACCGGTTTTTGTATGGTTAGTCCGGTGCTAATCTCGTACCAAGTTTTTACAGGTTCACAGTGATTACGACTGCAAGGGATTTCGAAAAAGAAGAGTACCTACCTAATCGCGAAGTTTTCTACGTGAAATATTTGCTAAGGTTTCAAATATAGCCTTTTATAATGACCCAGGCAAAAAAAAAATCAACCCTGACCTAATGATGGCTGAGATTCTAAGAGATTTCGAAAGAGCGGAGTACCTCATCTTGAAATTTAGTATGTGAAATATGTACTGTGGATTCAAAAATGGTATCGTATAATGCCTCAGGGAAAGAAAAAATCAGCGCTGATCTAAAGATCGCTGAGATAATATGGGATCTAATTTAACCGGATTCCGCCTGGGTAAATATGTCCAAAACGAATATCGCACGGCCACGGCGCGGGGGCTCCCCGCCCGCCGCGCCGTTGCCGTCTCCTGCGGGCGCCGCTCGCCCCCGCCGCCCGTGCCCGCGCTGTTGCCGCCTCGCGCGGACACCGCGCCCGTGCCGACCCCCGCCGCCGGCCGCGCCGCCCGCCTGTCTGCGATGACGTCACGGACACGTGCTGCGCGCAACGCGCAATTATAAGTCTCTATGAATCGTTGGTGGTCACTAAGAATCTTTAGAAATCCCGAAATCATTGGAATGTACCAAAAATGTGTTGGTAGTCCTTAAAAATCCAGGTGATCTTTGGTAGTCTCTAGGAATCTTTGGTAGTCCTCAGAAATCTTACGAAATCCCAGTATATTTGAAATCTCCAAGAATCTTTGGTAGTCTTTGGAAATCTTTAGGAATCTCCAGGAATCTTTGGAAATCTTTAGGAATCTCTAAGAATCTTTGGAAATCTTTAGGAATCTCCAGGAATCTTTGGAAATCTTCAGGAATCTCTAAGAATCTTTGGTAGTCTTTGGAAATCTTTAGGAATCTAGAAATCCCAAGGAAATCTTGACTACTGGGAATCTGGTGAACACTTTTTGCTCGAGTGACTAACCCCTCGTACTCGACCTCCTCAATATTCCGTGATACTCGAGTTCTCTTATATTTCATATCCGGAATTTCAATTCAATGGTGATATGATACCGGAGAGATCAGGAAATGGATCTATAATTTCATTGGGAATTAAAAATAAAGTTAGGGAATTTTGAAATGTGCGGCCTCCGCCTTCACAACGATCTGGAATTACTATTATGAGCAGAATCGATGGATAAATTGTATCTGATTGGGAATGGGAATAGGGGGAAAGACTGATGAGGAGTTTTAAAATAAAAACAGAGCAGGCGGGTTTTTGGAATGGGGTGGACTCTGAATGTACCATCGCTGGGGGTTCCATGTTCCAACGACGAAACTTGATTGAGTTTGCACGGCGATTCTGGAAGGTCGCGTGCGTGTAATCACGCAGACAGCGGCTCTAATGCTTGCGAGACCGTGTCGTGTCATTCCTCTGCCCTGCCCTTTCCACACACACACAAGCATGTAGTCTGGCGCCACGAGATGGCGGCGTGGCAACAATGACGGGGTGTCGGCAGCCCAGTAATTCTGATATCATGTCCACGAATAATAAAGGAATTCCGTCTCCACCCTCTAAAAGTTCAGTGACATTGTATTGATTTTATAGTTACCGCAGTAGGGGAGAATGTCTAATGTGGACAATGAGATCAGTGAATGTGAATGTCTGAATAAGCCAGCCATGTTGGCTTGCGCAGACACAGAAAATACAGACACCTACCCACTAAAGAGAAAGGGAAGGAGGAATGGCATGTGGTCGTTATCGCGACTCCACCGTATGGACAAAGTGTGCACGTAATCTTACGGGAAGCTAGCCGCTTGTCGTATGCCGCACAGTTCAAACATCGCCACCACACGCGAATGTGCTCCCGAAATGCGTTCACCGAGGCAGTTCTTATCCACACAAACCCTTGTAACGCCGGTTTTTCGCCAGGGCACATTTGATAATGAAAAGTTTGGAGTACCTTGCACATCCACTTAATATGACACGGCTAGCTCAGGTGATAGGGCGGCGTGGTGTCCTGCCGGCCCTTCCTCTTCTTGGTTTGTTGGGCGGCTCAACAAAACTATGGTTTGCCCACACTTGTGGCACAACACTTCACTTTGCACAACCGTGAAAGTCTCGTAAGAAAACCAAACTTGTCCAAAACAGTAGTAAATTTTCTCAGTCTCATAATTAGCAGGCACTTCGGTCGCACCCGCCACAAGAGTGTTTCTCTTTTCGTTTTTTTCGTCTTGAGGCCGAAAACCGTGGGTAGGTAGAATTAGAGGGAAATTTGAAATTAGTAAAATTCCTATGTAGACTCTGTACTGAAATTAAATCCGTTACAATACCCCGTTTCTAACAAAAAAAAATTTGAGCACAACGAAAACAATTTTTTTTTAAAAGGAAAATTCAAGAAAAAAAACACAATTAAATTACTGGTAAAAAAAAACAACACACACACATAATCAGAATAGCCTTATAGGTCTCGGCAATTAAGTCTTAAGGGCCTGGTACTAGCCAAATCGCAAAGTTAGACGAGGCACCCCAAGTAAACTAACTAAGTCTGACGATTATAAGTGTCATCCTTACAATATATGATTCCTTGTCTAGGAATCGAATGATTTTCGTTAATGTATGTTTCCTTTTTCTATACAAAATACATTGCGGAAACGGTGTCCATTTCCGAACTTTTTTGACTAAATGAATGAATGAATGAATGAATGAATGAATGAATAAATTCTTTATTGTGCAATAGAAAACAAGTACAATTACAAAAACAATTCGAAACAACAACAAAATTGCACAAAGGCGGACTTATCACTAGGAGTGATTTCTTCCAGTCAACCTTTGGGGTGATGAGGAGAGACAATCTAAAATATCTGTAGGTAGGTACACAATAGCAATTTGAAAGGAAAATAATAAAGCAAATAAAATAAAAATATATACATACAGTATAAACATACATAAACCATAATTTACATGACAATACAAGCATACTTTGAATAAAATAAACTAATATATATAATACAATATACTAAAATATATATTGTATATCCACAATTTAGGAACAAATTAAAACAAAACAAAAATATATACCTATTTCTTTGATGATAATAAAAAGAAAGATGTACAGCGATAAAAATAGTATATTCAGATTTCATTTAAATAAAACTCCTTGATTCTCGACTTGAAAGAGCCGATAGTTTGACAAGAGCGGACGGAGGAAGGCAACGAGTTCCACAGACGTACTGCATGTACAGTGAAGGAGTTGGAAAAGAAGCAAGTTGTATGGCGGGGAATCGCAAATGTAGAAATCTAAAAGCAAATGGATTTTTTTGTTTATGCATATATGCTGTTTTTGCTTATATCTAGAAATCGAATGACTTTCAGATTTCTAATGAGAAAAATCAACTTTTTTTATTTTTATTATTATTTAAATAAATGATGGAATAAACAAATATTAACAATCCATTATCAGTCTGGAGTTCTATTTGGATTTGCTAAAGCGTTTCACTACATATTATTACATTTGTTAAAAAGTGCATTTGTATGGCGCGAGTAGTTGGCTAGTCCTAGCGCCTTAACAAGATCTTTCACGTGATAATTTCCCAAAATTTTGCCATTAAGGTCTGCTACAGTGTAGCTGACATCTGATATCTTGGCAGCAATTCTGTTTTTGACAAAACGAGGGGCTAACTTTTGACTAAAAAAGTCAGTCGCTTTAGACTGCACAAAGTTTCGCCGCCAGACTACGTCTCCGACTTGATAACTGACGTGACGTCTTCGCAAGTTATAATATTTGGCATTCTTTGCGAATCCCTTCAACAACAGATTTTGAACCTTATCGAAAATGACTTTGAGTTCTAGAAGAGACTTCGTATACCCTTCACGATCAGCTAATTCGACCTCATCTAACGTTTTTGGTTCCGCAGATTGAAAACACTGCCCATTTAAAACTGGCTCCCGTCCAAACATTAAAAAGTAGGGAGTGTAACCATGAGCTAAATTAACGGTACAGTTCATAGCACAACAGATGGCAATCACAAAATTCGACCAGGTCCGTTGATCAGACTCTACATAGCATGAAAGTGCAGTTTCTAGAGTTTTATTACAAAGCTCTACAGGATTATTTTGAGGAGTATAAAAATGATTATAGAATATTTGAGGAATTCTGAACTCATCCATTAGCTCCCGAAATTCGTTTGAAATAAACTGGCGACCATTGTCGCATACAATTGTTTTGCAAATGCCGTATACCAAGAATATCCGCTCCTTCAAAAATTTACAAATTAGTCTAGCAGTAGCCTGTTTAAGGGGACAAAACCAGCAAAACTTAGTAAAAACGTCGACGACAGTTAATATATAATAAAACCCATCGTAACTACGTGGAAGAGGTCCGATTAAGTCTAAGCTCAGCATTTCCATTGGCTTGGACACTTTCTTTGGATGGCTACTAAGACCCCCAGGTGCAGTATTTGGAGACTTAGTGCTTTTGCAGATCTCGCATGATTCCACATAGGACTTAACATGTCCATGCATTCCAGGCCAAAAATAGTTTTGCTGCACACGTTTATAAGTTTTAAATACTCCCATGTGTGCAGCTTCAGGTGGGTCATGACACGATCGAATGACTTCTTCTCGAGATTCGGAGGGGACAACCAATTTCCAGGCGTGATCTTCCATAAGTTGATGAGGCATTTTACAGTGACGATAAAGCTGTCCATCACGTATTTGAAAGTTTCGGTAATGTGTGGGCGACTTTAGACATCCGTCATATATATTGCGATACCAAACATCGAGGGTAGAGTCAGGGCAAACGGTGACAATGTCGAGCTCTACTCGCGATAGAGCATCTGGAACTTTATGCTCATCTCCCTTACGATGCACTACATCAAATGAGTACTGCATAAGTCGAGTACTCCAACGATCCAACCGACCACTCAGTAACACTATAATTACGCTCACACTTAGTGAGCATCCTGGAAAAATAGGCCACTGGGTGCTCAGTGCCCCTGGCATCAGCCTGAACAAGGACTCCGCCAATGCCTACTCCACTCGCATCGCAATGAATAGAGAATGGACGTAAGAATTCCGGACAACTGAGTACCGGGGCGCTCACCAGAGCTTGTTTCAACTCCAAGAAGGCAGCAGCTGCCTCATCGCTCCAAACAAAATTACTGCTACCTCGCCGACCACCAGTAAGCTTGGTCAAGGGAGCAGCCAAGGTTGAGAAGTTACAAATAAAACGTCGATAGTAGGAGCAAAGTTCAATAAAACTTCGAACTTGCTTAGCATTTACGGGCGATGGGTAGTTCTTGACGGCATCATTTTTTCCAGGATCGGTGCGAAGTCCCTGGCTGTCCACTATATAGCCCAAATAACGTAATTCTTTTTTGAAAAACTCACATTTCTGAAAGTTTACGGTCAGGCCAGCCTCTTTAATCCTGAGGAAGACTTGGCGCAAAAGAGCCAAGTGTTCATCAAATGTTGCTGCTAAAATAATAATGTCATCCATAAAACAAAAAACCTTACCATCAAATTCAGGGCCAAATAATTTGTCGGCTAATCTCTGTAGTTCACCTGGAGCATTCGACACACCATAAGGCATGCGAGTGAATTCATACAGGTCACGACCTGACACGACAAAGGCAGTCTTTTGGCAAGAGGAAGCTTCCAGTGGTATCTGCCAAAAGGCTTTGGAGAGGTCTACGGAGGAAAGATAGCGAGCATTACGTAGATTGTCCAAAATCCGACTTGTATATGGTAGGGGATAAGAATCTTTTACGGTGACCGAATTCAGCCGACGAGAGTCTAAACAAAATCTAGCAGTACCATCCTTTTTGGGAACAATAATAACGGGATTAGACCAAGAAGAACGGGATGGTCGCACCACACCTAAAGCTAGCATGGAGTCGAGCTCGCTTTCCAGTAATTTTTGCTTTAGCGGTGAGAGTGGATAATACCTCTGCTTAATCGGTGGACCCTCGGTCTTGATTTCATGTTCCACGAGATCTGTTTTTCCCAAGCCACATTTTTCCAAAGAAACAGACAAAAACATATTTTTAAGAGTGATGATCTCCTGGTGTTGCGGAGGTGTCAGTTCATTGGCAGAAATGATAGTTCTCACTTCACCTAGCTGATTCACGTCCGAGGTATAATTTAGAGGTGACAAAAGTTCGGGAGCTATGTCAAAAACCCTCCAGAAATCAATACCGAGAATTATAGGAATTTTAATTTTAGGAGCAATAAGAAATTCTATTTCCATGGTTCTGTCATCAGAAGTAACAGGCAGGACCAAAGAACCTAAAACATGTTGAGCGCTGCCATCAGCGGTGGCAGCTTTTTTATAAGTTGGCTGAACAACAAATCCCATACCTTCAAACTTTTTGTGTAGACCAGAGCCCAAAATACAAGCCTGAGCGCCGCTATCTAAAAGACCAGTAAATTCAGTGTCCAATACTTTGATATGCACGTATGGACGCTGATCATTAAGTTTAGAAGAAAGAAACGGTGCGCTAACACTATTAGTAGAAAAAAAATAGTTTATAAATTTTAACCAGCTTGACCACTCATGTGAGTCAAAATTACAATGCATTTGAGGAGTAGCGCACCGCTCTAAGCGTTTTTTGAAGCCGAAGAAGTTTTTGATGCGAGTGTGTTGTTGCCCGCACACTGTGAACATTGTGTAGTGGTCACATTGAGAGCACCACAGTTAAAGCAAACGGGCACCTTGATGTTAGGACAAAAGCGATAGTTGTGACCGGGCAGCTTGCACTTGAGACAAAGTACTGACTGTAGGGTGCTCACGGGTGCAGTAATTACTGCTGCAGGCGCATCTACCACAGCGTGGGTGTTCGCATCGGCAGTATGACCAACTTCAGCCATGGCAGCCACTTGCCTCCGAACCTTTCCGGGTTCTTGCAGGGTCCTCTTCCGGTGCGACAGTTCTTCATAATTTCGGCAAAGTGCTACGAATTCATCCACTGATGAAATCATATTTGAGGCTATGACATTTAGGTAGCAAGGCAATGAGTTATATTTTAAAATATCCAAGAAAATAGCATCACTGAGGGGTGCTTTGAGACGAGAGGCCAAGTGACGGAGCTCAATAACGAACTCACTGATTGATTCATGTTCCCTCTGCTTTCGAGTACGAATTTCCAAGTCGAGAGTAAACTGGTAGTTTGATTTTTCAAACTGAACTAGGAGAGCGTTCTTCAGCTGCGTCCAAGTATGGATTCCCGCTTTAACACTGCGGTACCATTTTAAAGCAAAATCTGAGAGTAAATCGGGGAAGCCTCGGAGAAGTACCTGCTCGGTGACATCACGAGCGTCACGTAACTCCTCCACACGCTCAATAAACTCATGAACACTACCTTTACCTGTAAATTTCAAACTCCAACTCTGTATTGTGCTGGGCTTTGACCCAACATTAACAATGTTGATAGGAGCTGCACCTGCACGCGCGCCGAGTTGCTCATTAAAGCTCTGCGCATGAGTGCGCAATATTGCCACTGTATCTTCCAAACCAAAAGATATGCCACGATCCTTTAATGCTTGACACAATTCCTCTTTTGAAAGCTTAGCGTAACTGGTTATAGGTGTCTGTGCAGGGCCTTCACGACTTGTCGATTGATTTGAGACAAGAGCCTCCACGAGCCGCCGAATGTCGTCTTTATCCATGTTAAACAATAATCATTTTAACTTGGTTGTTATCAAGTGAAAGATCTAGAGAAAAAAACAACTTAACTAAACTGACATAAAAACAAAGAAAACCCTGGTGTTTATTAACAGCTGACAACTGTCACTGTCAACAGTGCATAATGAGAAATGACTTCCAATGTTTCGAAACAATATTTTTTCTCTAATACCCCCAATATTGAAAGTCAATTAATGTTACAAAAAAAAGGATTAAATGAAATAACGAAAATTCAACTTAATCAGTAACTTGAGCAAACAAAAGGAGAACTAGGATGTTAGAAAGGAAGGTAGGCTTCGGCCCCAACGTTGATGCGCCAAATTGTAACGCCGGTTTTTCGCCAGGGCACATTTGAAGTTTGGAGTACCTTGCACATCCACTTAATATGACACGGCTAGCTCAGGTGATAGGGCAGCGTGGTGTCCTGCCGGCCCTTCCTCTTCTTGGTTTGTTGGGCGCCTCAACAAAACTATGGTTTGCCCACACTTGTGGCACAACACTTCACTTTGCACAACCGTGAAAGTCTCGTAAGAAAACCAAACTTGTCCAAAACAGTAGTAAATCTTCTCAGTCTCATAATTAGCAGGCACTTCGGTCGCACCCGCCACAAGAGTGTTTCTCTTTTCGTTTTTTTCGTCTTGAGGCCGAAAACCGTGGGTAGTTAGAATTAGAGGGAAATTTGAAATTAGTAAAATTCCTATGTAGACTCTGTACTGAAATTAAATCCGTTACACCCTCCAATACATCTGCGACTATGTTGCGTGTGGTGGTAGTTTTAGTAAATCGTCGACCTAGTACTGGCTCCAGCGTCCGATCGTATTCGGGATTTTGGTGATGACGGCAATATGTTTGAATGTTCAATCTTTGAATTCAATGTCCGCAACGCAGGTAAAGCGGTAAACCAATGTCAACAACCAATGTAAGTATATCTTAAACACTGTTAGTAGGAGGCATTGGTTACGCATTTAAGTCCCTGTTGGAAAATTCCAAATTATAGTATAGATTAGGTGGCGAAATTGGAAGACGCACTGCCTGCAAAAGGTTTGCTTGCTGGTTCAAGCCCATCCTTGCAGCATATTCATAAAGTTCTTTGTACAGATTTTTCTTTCTTTAATTAATGTGTCATTGCTTCACGAACAACGAAATAAACATATCACATTAGTTATAAAAAACCAAAGTACATGCGACGGCCGAGGTAATCAATGTTCAAACACGTCACTTTTAGAGAACCGCACGGGGTTGCTTCCATACTATCCACACAAAGTAACGTGTTTAATCATACTTTGACGTTGATGATTTTTTGTCCTTTCGTGCACTCGGCCCTAACAGATAAAACATCCCTAAACCCGTTGATTGTAGAGGCGCTTTCGCCTAAAGTAGGTGACTAACGCGCGGACAGATTTAACATGGATAAGACCTTTTTAGGGTTCCGTACCCAAAGGGTGAAAATGGAACCCTATTACTAAGCCTCCGCTGTCCGTCCGTCCGTCCGTCCGTCTGTCACAGGGCTGTATCTCATGAACCGTAATAGATAGCCAGCTGAAATTTTCACAGAGTGTGTGCCGCTACAACAACAAATAGGTAAAACAAAAAAAAAAACTAAAATTCCCTATACAACAAAACGTGATTTTTTGTGTTAACTCTTGTACGATGGTACGGAACCCTTCGTGTGCGAGTCCGATTCGCACTTGGCCAGTTTTTAATATGGTTTGTTCCATTCCATTCCTTTGTTGTTCGACGATCGCTTCTGGACTGGACTGGAATGTTCTAAGCCGACGTTTAGTGGGCCGAAAGTCGAACAAAAAACCCTCGTGCCACGAGGCCTGTGCGATAACCTGCCATTTTTTGCGGCGGCCTAATGAGGGCGTCCTATTTAGAAGCGTTCTGATGCGTCACCGATTTCTTTAGCCGTCCTCGGGCAAAGAATACGTCGTGTATCAATTGTCATGTGCATATTTATACATATATTCAAGAACATGAATGTGTCTAGCCAATTCAACTTATTTGAGAGAGCTACTACTAACTAAATCGGTTGCATTAAATTTAATTGTTTGCTAATTCCTAATTTTCAATGAAATCTTGGATCAGATTCCGGATGTTTGTGGGTTCTCGTTACCTCAATTGGTTTAGCCATTCCGGAGTGAAATTATAACCATTCCAGATTTTTGCGGGTGTTCTCGAAGGGTTCTTGAAGTACCATTGGACCTTTATTCCGGACGTTTGGAATAGGAATGGGAATGCATTCCTTTTTGGAGCCGGAATAACCCATCGCTAATGCCAGGGTTTTTCGGTTTAACTGGGGCGGTTTTAACCCTAATACCACCTAGTAAGTAAAAAGGGATTTCTAGGTTTTACTTTGAGGATCGGAGTCCACTAAAATAAGTTAGAAAACAAATGGAGTAATTACAAATTCAATCATTTAAAGCGAAACGCGAGTCAAGAGTGTGGTATGCGGTGCAAGTGAATTATTTATATTCGTCCGTATACCTCACGACTGAGTGGATCGCGTTAAATGCTCCCAGAAAATAACGATACACCTTATCCCCAAACGTAGCATTTACCTAAAGCATTTGCCTAAAATTCCAAAGATCGCTATGTTTGATTCCATGAAGAGAATAATGGGGAATTATTTCAATCTTCATTGAATCAGTTTCTCATTGAGCTTGGATGTCTCCAGAATATGAATGTTGAATAAATGCAGTAGAAATGCGTTCCTTGCGGAGTAAATCTAACGGACAAATTTCGAAATGACTGAGTTAGAGAGCAGTGTCGTCAATTGAAAAATTAGGTTGTGACGAGAATCGAGAAAGAGTGCTAAGATGATTTGGACATATACGAAATAATTTAGAAACAAATTTACGGAGCAGAAATAAGTAGAAAACGTGCGTCGTAAAGATAATAGATTATACCATCACACAATAAATCATAAGAACAAGCGAGACATGTAGAGCACTCAACGCCCCTCTAATGTTTTTTTGTGAACGTTACCAAACGTGCAGCAGAATTGTATGATAAAACTGCGCGTTAAAGATAATCACCATACACATAATAACGCTGCCGTAATTAGAAACCATAATATACCAGAACCGCTGAAGTCAGAAGAATTATCGAAGCATATGTATGGAGAAGGTAAATGAATCCAGAAGTCCGTATTAAATTAAAATATTGAAGCAGCATCTAAATCAGCCCCTTCCACGGATGTGCTCTGAACGTAAGCATAAATAGCGAAATCATGATTTGCTTGACTAACCCCTGTTTTCACCACCGCCAGTTACCAGAAATCCGATAAGTAGCTTTCGGTCACATGGAATATCTGTACGGTGTAACCGAAAAGTAACTTTGGGATTTTTGTAACTGGAGGTGGTGGAAACGGGCGTAAGGCCGTTTGTTATAAGAGCTGTCAACATATTCTGGACGAGAAAAGCAGTGGAGAGCAAGCTGCCTCACAAGGCATTATGCTAACATGACTCAGGCGAGCCGCATAATGCCGCCGCCGTCGACATTTCAGTTGCACATTTCTGCATGAGTTTCTGAGAAATTATTATATCGATCACCGATATTCGGCCAGTACTGCAAAACTCTTTTGATTACTTTAAAAATACCCAACTTTAAAATTATTAAAAAAACTAAAAAAAACGCTTTTATAGCTAACCGAACTAAAAAATATAAAAAAAAATTATTTTAAAGAGTTTATATTACAGTAGTAAAGGATCGAACAATCAATCAGAATTTATCACCTCAAAATAAAATTATAATAAAGTTTAAGTTATTAACAAAATAATTCAATTCAGAGTCAAAAGCGTGGGGTGCTTGATAAAGTGAATGTAACAATCATTCTATTGGCAACTATCTACATATGAGAGGAGAGTTATGAAAAGTAGTAAAATGCACCCCACGCTTTTTACTCTGAATTGAATTATTTTGTTAATAACTTAAACTTTATTATAATTTTATTTAGAGGTGATAAATTCTGATTGATTGTTCGATCTTCTACTACTGTAATATAAACTTTTTAAAATTTAAAAAAAAAATATATTTTTTTGTTCGGTTAGCTATAAAAGCGTGTTTTTTTTAGTTTTTTTAAACAATTATTTATTTTTCATTTTTTAGTTCGATTTATCAATTAGTTATTATTACTACAGAGGATCTATAAAAGAATGTATTAATCCTGGCGGTCGTAATAAGGATAATGGGAAACTATTATGAAATTATTACATTGTCATCGGTACTTGATACGTATGGAAAGTTTCAAATTAATCAGACTTCTGGAAACTGGTGAAAATTAATCTCAAAGATTCCATTACATACATAGATACATACAACCCAAGTTTATAAAAGCGTGTTAAAAAAAATGGTTGCTTGCTGATTACTTTAGCCAACTTTAAAATAAAAATCCTAGCTTGTTTACATTTATACTCAAACGACAAGTAAAAAAATAGTTAAAACTTCCAGGAATCTCTGGAATTTGCAGGACATTCTATTTAAATAAACAATTTGATTCAATACGAAATTGACTAGTGTACAGATTACAGAATGAGTATAGACAATCAAGATTGTGGTTAATATAATTCAACGTAACTAATATTAGGTCACATTAAGTGCTTTATAATTGCGGTAATGTCGGTCAATACATCAACCGCAAATTAATTACCGTTTTGATAACGCGAGAGTTTGTTGCTGAATTCACCTTAAGAACGGCCCGTAATCTGTGCTCCCCATACAAATGTAGTTTAGTAATCATTTGAAAACAACTTTTACAATTGAATTGATTTTTGATATCTAATATCAGGCAACAAATATCTGTGTCTGCACGCTTTTGTTTTTTTTTTTGAAAAATCCAATCCGAATTAAATGAAAGCAAAAATAAAATCTTCATACGAATTTTGTTTTCTCACTGGTTTGACCCAGGATACATTTACCGAAAAAACAAAGACACGCAGAGATATTTGTTGCCTGATATTTAATACCAAATATCAAGTAAATTGGAAAAGTGGTTTACAAATGATTAGTAAACTACGATTAGTAAACTAACTACGTTTGTATGGGATGCGAAATTTTCTGATGCTTACGGGCCCACCTTAAATATCCATTGCCAACTTATTTCTGTTCAAATTTAGGTACATTTTTACTTTCGTTCATTCAGAAATTAAAGACCTACTTTTTAGGGTTTCGTACCCAAAGGGTGAAAACAGAACCCTATTACTAAGCCGTAAGTCCGTCCGTCCGTCCGTCCGTCTGTCACAGGGCTGTGTCTCATGAACCGTAATAGATAGGCAGCTGAAAATTTCACAGAGTGTGTATATATTTTGCCGCTATAACAACAAATATGAAATAGTGTCAGAATTATTACCGCACATCAAAATATTAAATTATGACTCAATTATTGTTCTTGGAGCCCCACTAACGGAATCAGCTTTAGTTCCATTTATAAACAAAAAGGAAAAAGTTTTAGATTTGTTTTCTGAGAGAGTATTACACGTGAACGCTCATATGGCTCTTCATTTACTAAAAAACTGTTTTTTATACCTAAATTGACATATTTTTTTAAGAAGTTGTCCTTTTTGGAAATACCCAGAGAAAAGTAAAATATTCGACGATCATTTAAGAAATACTTTGAATAAAATTTTGAATATTAATATTACAACGGGAGATCAATCATGGGAGCAGATTTCGCTCCCTATAAAATCAGGTGGCACCGGCTTACGATCAGTTTCAGACATAGCCCTGCCAGCCTTCCTGTCCTCTGTTCACAGCTGCGCCGATCTCGTGGGAATTATTCTTACTCCGTCACAATGAGGCTACGAGATCGCGTACATGAATGAGGCCTTGGAGGCTTGGCAGGCTTTGTGCCCAGGTGAAACATTACCGGCTAACTTAAAAGGACAAAAACATTGGGACTACCCGATAATTGTCCTGAAACAGAGCGCTCACCTGCTGAATAGTGACAAGACCAATAAAGCACGTATCCTGGCTGCCTCGCAGGTAGAATCCGGTGCGTGGCTACAGGCGTATCCGTCCGCACATCTAGGAACCCTTCTAGATCGAGACACGCTACGCATCGCTTTCTGCCTCCGGGGAGGAATCAGGATATGCCAGCCTCATACTTGCCCCTGCGGCTCGCCGGTCGACACGTCCGGTTACCATGGACTCTCGTGCGTCAAGAGTGCTGGTCGTTTATCACGTCATGCATCGATAAACGACCTTCTAAAGCGTTCACTTGCGGCCGCCAAGATACCCAGCACTTTAGAGCCTACGGGGATCTTTCGAGATGACGGTAAGAGGCCCGATGGCATCACTTTGTTACCCTGGTCGCAAGGGAAGGCCTTAGTATGGGACGTTACCTGCACCGACACGTTAGCAGCGAGTCACGTGGACGGTTCCTTCTGCTCCGCGGGTTCAGCTGCAGGGAAGGCCGAGGCACTCAAACACTCAAAATATAAATCCTTAAAGGATCAGTTTGAGTTCCTCGCCTTCGCTGTGGAGACCCACGGAGTTTGGAGTAGCGATGCGTGGGTTTTTGCGAGACGCTTGGGAAAACTACTTATAGAATCGACAGGCGATCGGCGAGCTGCCTCATTTTTAAAACAACGCGACTCCTTAGCTATTCAGCGGGGGAACGCTGCATCAGTATTGGGGACAATGACAACAGTCCCAATGGATGATTTTTTTTAATATTTAATTAAGTGTATTTTATGTTTTTTACTTATGTTGTGTTTGTTTCATGAAACTGAATAAAGTTGGATTTACAAATAGGTAAAATAAAAACATAACAAAAAACGTGTTTTTTTTGTGTTCAATCTTGTACGATGGTACGGAACCCTTCGTGTGCGAGTCCGACTCGCACTTGGCCGGTTTTTTTATTTGACTCCACTCCATGTTGTGGAACAACTTTGAAGGCCTTCTGTTTCCACAGAAATTTCTGAATGATTAAAAACATGAAATTGAGTCTTCAGTCGGCATCCATGGCTGACTATAGACCAGCAACATGTAATTGCGGTTCCAAAGAGGAATGTATTCCCACTCCTTCTCCACAAAGTCTGGATGACCTCCGGAATGAAAGTTTAATGATGCTTCGGAAACCCGCCGAGAACCCGTAAAATTCGGAAATATATCACCCCGGAATGATTTAAGGATACTTCGAGAGCCAGCAAGAACCCGGAATAGGATCCAGTATAGAATGAGCGATAAAGGCAGTTTGGTAAATGGTCAGGAAAATTAGAAAGACCGAAGAAAACGAGCGAAACGATTCGTTACCTAGAAAAAACGCACCCACGTCCACCGGTCCGAAATCACTTTTGCGAGTAACCCATCTCAGCCGTAGACTACCATATATTCATGTATGTTCATGTACCCTTTACATGTAAAAGAAGTACGTGTTCGCCCAACGAGCATCTGACACATAAGACATCGGTCGGACTATGACTAGCGCTCCAAAACAACGCAGCTGCAATAATCATCCCAAAACTGTGAGTCACGCATCCAAAAGAAGGCGAACCGTTGTCAAATGTAATCAGACAATGCAGCAACAGTGCCATAACACCAGTAATTAAATTCGTATCAGACGCCGTTGCTGGAATGGGTGGACGTTCACCGCAGCGTGACCGCAGCAAGCGGCATCGGCGACCTCATCTCGTCTCGCCTCACGCGCCGCTGCGCCCGCGCAGATAAACCCGCGCTCATAGTGAACGAAGTTTAAAATATCATCCTTCACCTGGCCATAAGTTGGACCCGTAAGCGATATTTCCCATGCAATCGTTATTCGGAAATAATAAAAAAATCACTGCACAGTTGATAAAATAACAATTTTTTTTTATCTTAAATGAAGTCTACTTCTAATAGAGCGTGCAAAATTGTGAATCGTGGAAGTCCGTGATCAGCAGAGAGATGGGTTTTTATGTAACTGGAAATGGATGACTAATTCCGCTCACACAGTCATGATATTAGCCCACACAGCAAAACCTCAATTTATTAAGGTGGCTACCTTGAACTGTATGGACAAATTTTCATTTCCGCTTCGACTATCCCGATCTTTTCATCCAATCCCATGGTTTCAACCCAAGCGAGCTTAACCCCTACTAGTAGGGGAAGTAAACCTACAGTTTCATATGGATTCCTAACCATGGAACAGCTCGCAATCGTATATACAAAATGTATTTATCAATCTCAGAAAGAGAGGAAGTGGTGAACGGGGAGGGGATCGAACCTTTGACCTCTGACCACGAAGTTACGAGCAGCTCAAGGTATGGTGACAGCAGCGTTATTTTTTCTCCAGCGTGCACGTAGCTTTACAACCCACCTCGGCAGTCCCCACTCCCCCCGCGGCAGGGCTCCGCTTTGTTTGTCTATTTCACCTCTAATTACTAACGCACACCCACAGCACAAGTTTCACTCGGCACGCATCGCCGACCAGCGCTAACGGGCTTCCGATGGCGTTGGCACATTTTGATGTCAATTCACACCATAGACGGCGCAGTTCAAACGTGATTGGTATGCGTCAGAATAGAGCATTCATATCTCGCTGCATTCAGAACGAATAATTACCTCAACGAAAGTCAAGGCGGAGGAGGAACCATAGAATTAGAATTTAAAGACACTGACGAATGAAACCAAAATTGTTTCATCCAAAATGTACTTAAAATGCTGAGATTCTTAAACAGTTCTCGGGTTTTGAGACAATTCTCAAGTCTTCCGACTGCCAAAATTTACATAAAATGTATAGAAGTAATGTCAAATTTGGCAGTCGGAAAACTTGTGATTCGTCTCTCTCAAAACCCAGGAACTGTCTTTGAATCTCAGCATTACTTCACTCCAAAACATCTCTAAATTGCCATGTAGCTTCAAAATCATGATATGAAGTTAGGTTTTTTTTTTTTCAAATAGGAAGCTTCAAAATCATTATATGAAGTTACGTTTTTTTTTTCAAATAGGAAAAGATATGAAATTATTGACAAAGAATCAGTGGGTCACCTAAATAAACTCGATGTTCAGCGATGACATTACATCGATATTCGACATTGATATAAAACCTAAGTAATCCTTGGGTAATTTTGGAATTATGTTTGCGAAGAAAATTTATATTTAGGTGCAAGTTAATTTAATATTTAAAAAATCTTCATACGGTAAGGTAATATGCAATAGGAAACTCCTACTGTAAAATGTAATGCATTAACGATATTTTAGCTTGGCTATAAAAGTTGACAATTTAGAGGATCGTTAAAGTTGTCATTAACCAGACACTTCGAAGGGCCGAGTGCACGAAAAATCAAAATCAACGTCAAAGTATGATCAAACACGTCACTTTGTGTGGACAGTATGCAAGGAACTCTATGCGGTTCACTAAAAGTGACGTGTTTGAACATTGATTAACTCAGCCGTTTCTTCGTGCAACCGGGGCTAAGTGATGGGTACAGATAGAGGATGTAGTAGAATAATGATGACATCACACAAACACCGTTTCCACTTGATATCCTTCTGGTTTCCTTGATATCTTGATGACAGAAGCAATAACAAAGCGGAAGAACCGATTTTTTCCGAGGATACTTCCATTTTTCTGAAGATAAGCGCCTTTACGTAAAGTTAAAATAAAAAAGAGTACTTGATAGAATATGTTCAACATGTGAACAATAATTGTTGCATTCACACAATTTATTAATGGCCACACGCAACCACACCTCTATTGTTTTACTAGATGGGCCACAACTCAAACAAACATCCATTTAATGAAAACCAATATTGAAAGAGACGAGTACGTTGCATTGCCGTCGGAAACTCAGTCACATGTATCACGGCTTAGATGACAACCATAGAGTGGAAGAGGCTGTGTTAATTTGCCAACAAATGTGCCACTATTCAGTATTTGTAGAAATCAACACTAATTGCATTACCGTCGACGATCGTCAAATCTCCAGCACTTCGACGGTCATCGTTAACGCGACCGATAGCGTCGCTAATCGAGGCGGCAGCCGAGCGGGCGGACGACGCAAACTGCCACTTCCTATTCCCGCGGCTACGGACGAATCCATTAACCCAAATATAGCTGGAGGGGCGCCACTCTGCGACTTCGACCGATATCGGAGTCGGTAACGTCTCATTTGTCTTTGAAAATTTGGTAGAAATTAGCTCTACTTGTCCAATACATCCTAACATACCCTCCTGTATCCTTGATATGGATCCTATTTTTTTTTTAAAGAAAACTATGAACATCGGCCCACTGTTTTGATACGATATTGAGCAAATGAATACGTCCAGTTATTTGAAGGTGAGGTTGAGTACATATTTCTGATATCATTCACGTCAATGGGCTAAGAAAAAAAAATTAAGCACACTTAGACAACAAAACAAGAGTACACACACAGTATAAAAAGTACTGTTAGCAATGATCGCCGTGTCGTTAATAAAAAAAATCTATGAAATAGTGAAGAACTCCTTTTACCTTTTAGGGTCGATTTTTCAATAGTCAGAACGGTCTGACAGCACAAATCTACGTTTGTCAAAAGACATAGATATTATCGGAGAATTATATCTCCTACCACTATCCTATCTTCCTGAAATTTTATTAATAAAAATATGGACTCAACAAAACGGATGGATAAGCAGTGGCATAAATAAATCCGTTGATGATCCGCCCTTAATGTAGTTTGGCTACCAGAAGTGTAAATCAATTTATGAAATACACTAATAAAAAATTGCAAGAACACTTGGAACACAATATTAATAATTATTGGGCAGCATCCTGTGGTTACAGGAACAGTTAACTTCTGGTTATCTTTTTCACAATTGAATGCAACGAAAAATGCCAATTTGTTCTTCCTATCGCAGATAATCGTTTTCGAATCGTCCACGAATGTGTTCAGAATACCGCCACAGCGGTGAAACCCGCGCCCCACCCGTCTCCGCAACGCACACGCGACTCTACGATGCTCCCCCCGGTGTTACCACACCTCGCAAGTACTGCCGATACCCCAGCCGATGATAAATCATGTGACTATAAAAATAACACCGTATTTATAATTCTGAAAAAGTCAATGATATAAGCTGTTCCATGGTTCGGAATCCATGCAAAACTGTAGGTCTCTGTCCCCGTGGTAGGGTAAGGCGTTCCCATTGAATGAAAGGTGGTCGAAGCGGCAATGAAAATTTGTCGGTGGGTTCCATTCAGTTCAATGTAGCCGTACCCATTGAACTAGATGGAAGTCATCCCGTGACCGGTAAAGACCTTGCATAGCACTTATGTAATTCCTTCAGGAACGCGGTTTGTTGGCTAATATCATGACGGTTGGGCATGGTATTAGCCATCCATGAACCAGTTACATGCCAAACTATAGAATAATGTTCGCTGACTGATAGGACAGCATTCATCGCGTATCTCAAGCAGTGATGAAGTACATCTGAAACACCTTCCGACATTCTTCCAAGTGGCTTACAATCGTGGAAGCCAAACCGAACGCCGCTGAGTCAGATCGACTCAAAAATAAACTCTAACGTGGCAACTGGACTGAATATCCGCGCGAGCGCTCAATACTGGGCCGGTCAGAACGCGCCCAAACTCACTTTCGGGAAAATATTATGACGCACTCAATATCGAAATAGCTTTTTTATTGCTCAAAAGCACTCCTTAGCACTTCTTATACTTGGTAGCTCTCACTTTGGGCACCACAACATTTATTTTGCGAAATTCTGATACCTTCGCGCAATCGTTATACGAGCTATGCAAAAATTCGACCACTCCGTAGCCGAATTTAGAAATGTCAAAGAAAATATAAGTAACGCTCGGAAAGACAATTTTGTTTTAGACATGAAAACTTTTCCAATCCTATTAAAACTGTTATGAACGGCTACGTTGTTTTCACATCTTACGACGGCGCTACAAAATAGTTGAATAAACAATGAGGTAATATTTATGACATGAATTAATTTGACCCAACTCTGAACATTTAAATGCACGAACAAGTGGTCGTAAAAATAGCTTGTGCGGAAATAGCAGCCAACGTAAAATGTGAGGTTGTATAGGAAACATCAGCATTATATCGTTCATAGTTCATAGTTCATAGATTTTTCTACACGTCACAATCTCAGAACAAGCATAATTATTTAAAATAGGTACATTACATGGCACAAATAATTAACAATGCGAAGCAGTCAAATGAAAATAATAATAATAATAATAATAAAGAAATAATGAAATAAAAAGATTAAGTTCAGTCATAGTGCAGTTAGGATTGATGGAGCGGTATGGGATCGTCTTCGAGGAATTCCTCTACCTACACTATAGTAGGCCTTATCAAGAAGATGCACTTTCAGAATCTGCAGTAAAAGGATGCCAGCCATCATAAAAGCCAGAACCAGGGCCAATATTTGGCTTTCTCACCCATTTTTCTATGGTCCAAAACATACAAAAAATCACGTTTGCCCAGATTTTCAATTTTATTCTGACAAACACTACAGCCATGGACAGACAGATTTTTATAAAAAATGGTATGGGTGGCGACGCTGAGAGACCAAAGGTACTCAGAAAAGCCAAATCAACCTCAACTTGCGAAACCACGCTCAGCTAGGAACCATTTCAGCGGATTAGCGGACTATCACTAAGCTAAAACTGCTTTTAAACTTCAAGAGCTCGCCTTTTTTACCTCATCAAGGGCCAAGTTCACGAAAGGACATCAACGTCAAAATATGATTAAATCCGTGACTTTTTATAGACAGTATTAAATCCCTTAGCCGTATCTTCCTGCTATCAGGGCTAGAAGCATTTCACCATTACCAACATGGGATTTCACGCACTTCCTTTCCAACAAATTCTAACATGCCTCCGAGCTGCAAACGCGCGCGCAGTCAACGCCCGCCAAGGAGATTAGCGGAGGAAATCCTACCCACAGCAATATGTTAGGCGGCTTATTTCCGCCAAGCTCGACGACCGGACATCGAAACCCTATTTACGTTGACCCCGACTATTCTACTCCGCGACCGACGTCTGGCTCGCGATGTACGCTACGTCTATGATTAGCTGCGATTACTCACCAATCGAACGAACCTTCTATATTGCTCGTAGAATAATCAAAATCAATAGCCGATGGGTTTGGGCGAGAATGTTTTGCTGAAGAGATTGGAATGTTGCGCTCGAACCGAAAGCCACAAACATCAAAAGCGAGGGGCTTATGTTGGAGCTTTGTGGAACGCCTGGGAATTTCTTTGTAAAGATGGGAGGAGAATTATGTAAACGTGAGAAAATGCATACCAAAAATCGGCTTTTACCAGGAATAGGTGAAAGGAAAATTAATTAAAATCTCTTTCCCAAATATTGGGTACAATTAAATATCTTAGATGAAAGCATTGGCGTGATTCAAAATCAGGTGAAAGATTATTAACCTTTTCCTCTTGAGCACGATAAATTTAATCCCATCTGTATTATGACAATATGATAAACGAGGTGAGGCAGTAGGAGAGAACTGAAATATTAGCTGAAATAATAGTTCTTGTTGCAAAAATAGAAGTGACCGTGTAAACTTCAAGACAAATGAATAACATAGTCCAGGAACTGAACCAGCGTTAAAAAAAATAATAATCTCTGGAATTAAATTTTACAAAGTGTTGCATGCGATTAAATACATAACTGCGTATTGTGCTCGCTACTAAAATTATGGCTAGAAACATCCTATTTTTGGGGATGTTACAGCAGACATAGCAACGAACTACTGTGGCGCCATCTGCATAGGTTTGAATATGGACGGCGACGCTAGCCTATTCTCGATTCTGTGATGCGTGCAGTGCCACAGGGGCGTGACTAATCGCCGTTCGGAACCCGAACCGGTACCTGCTGGTCGGTCTCGCGGAGATAGGCGAATGAAAACGAAGCGGCGATGCGACTCCGGCCTTCGCCGCCATTGCCGCGCTGACGTAACGTCGCGCCGCTTATGTCATTTCGCGCCGCCTACTGCGCGTGTCCTGAGCGCATCGCCAAGTGATACGGATTGGGAGATGACAGCCGACGCCTTCGCCTGCCGATGGGGAAGAATACGGCCTATTTATCACCGGTGGCGTATCGGCGACTCGACCTAAATGATAAAGAAATACTTAGTTCCTGAGGCCAAATCACTCACACGCTATCTACGATGAGCTTGATCCATTGATGATGGAGTGAGCTCAGGTTTTTGAGTTTGAGCATTGCGTTGCTGCACTTTGGCGGAAAACACGTCTGTCCATTAGCCATACGGAGACCCTTAAACACTTCAAGGCCCTAGGTGTACGAATAACTTGAAACATAACATTGGTTTGATTTTATGGAACTGGACACACCATTGGAACATGATGCCGTGCCAGGGCCTCCCTATATTACCCGGCTACATTGACATGGATGCAAAATTGCAGACAATTTTCATTTCCGCTTTGACCATCCTTCATTCAATGTCATAGTTCCAACCCGGGCGGAATCAGCCGTGCCCGAGGACCTACAGCTTTACGTGGGATCCAAAGGTACTAAGCCTCAACGATCACCCGTCCAGAACCAGACCGCGTCCAGAGTTGCTTCACCTCTATTAACTAACAGCTAGTGGTCGCGCCGCTGGGCTGCCAGGCTGACTAGATACAATAAGAAACATAAGACTCGGAAAATATACAATTGAAACAATTATTTATCACACAAAGAAACAAAACAACGGCTTTGAAGAAAGAATTGAAGAAAAAATATTATCAAAATGAATTTATAAAATGTGAAAATAACCCGAAAAAAATTTGGAATTTTATAAATATGAATTCAAGTAACAAAATTAAAATGATTAGTACACCGTCTAGATTATGTATAAATAAAACAATAATAAACAATCAATCAGAAATATGTGAGTATTTTAACGATTTTTTTGCAACAATTGGGACGCAATTAGCAAATAAAATACCTCGGCTATACCATCCGAACCCTTATATAAGCAATAGACCTCATATCAAAGATAAAACGAATGCTCATACATCCCAATCTGCCTTCGTACAACCACAACCACAACATATAGCACACGCACACACACTACCTGTTTCCACCACAGAACATGCTATTGTTACCAATCTAAGTGCCTTTGAACCGTGCACGCAACATGAAATTAAAAAAATTATAGAACTATTAGACGTCAACGTTAGCACAGGTTTAGATGGAATAAATACAAAAAGTATAAAATCAGTAAAAGATCACATAATCATGACTCTGACAAATTGTATTAATTCATGTCTGCACTGTGGTATATTTCCCGACGAATTAAAAGTGGCGCGTGTGACACCAATCTACAAGTCTGGTTGTAAGACCGATCCCGGCAATTATCGACCGATATCTGTGTTACCTGTTATGTCCAAAATTTTTGAGAAAGTGTTACATAGTAGACTCAGTAAATTCCTAGAAACAATTAATTACCTATATGAAAAATAATACGGCTTTAGACCGAAATCGAGTACTCTTACCGCATGCACTGACTTAATTACGGAACTGAATCAGCAGGTCGACAATGGAAATACATGTCTAGGTATCTTTGTGGATTTAAAAAAGGCATTCGACACAGTGAGCCATGATATCTTACTTACAAAGCTTAGCGAAATAGGTATATCTGGTTCAGCAATAAAAATACTAGAGAGTTACCTCTCAAACAGGTATCAAATCGTGCAGATTGATAACATAAAGAGCAGTCCAAAACCCATCATTTTTGGCGTCCCTCAGGGTTCCATAATCGGCCCATTACTTTTTTTGATTTATGTTAATGACATCCATAAAATAGGCCTCTCTGGTAACCTAACCTTAAACGCTGACGACACGAGTCTGTTTTATTCTAAACGGTCTGTGGAAGATGCAGTAACGCAGGCTCAGCTAGACCTAAACATATTAAATACATATTTTCTACAAAATTTATTAACTATTAATACAAATAAAACATCCTACATGATTCTCGCTGCAAAAAACAAGGTAATACATACTCACAGTCCCTTGAAAATAAATGACCAGATCCTGAATAAAACAGATAAAGAAAAATATCTTGGACTTATACTGGATAAGGACTTATCTTGGCGGGAACATATCATATCTCAAAAATAACACCACTAACTGGAGCACTACGACGCATTTCCGGCATTATCCCCGAGCAGACAAGACGAAATATATATCATTCACTTGTATACCCCCACTTACAGTACCTTGTCCCTGTGTGGGGAACCGCCGCTCATTCAATAATTCATGATTTACAAATAGCTCAAAATAAAATTATCAAAGTCCTCTTTCAATACGATCGCCTCACACACACTAACACCCTATACAAAGAAACAAAATTAATAAACATAACACAAATGTATAAATCCGACACATGCATATTGATAAGAAAAATTCTACGGGGAGATATACACATCAAGACGAGTTTCTTAACAAATAGTGACATACACACACACTTCACAAGAAACGCCCGGAACCTACGCGTCCCCACTCCTCGCACCCTTTACGGTAAAAGAACTTTGCTATATGACGGTGTACAAATATTTAATAAGCTTCCAAATGAAATAAAAAACCTAGAGTCCGATGACATTTTCAAGACAGCTGTTAAAAAATATTTTGCTAATAACTTAGATTAACTTTCTCATACTTTATATTTATATTAAGGTTCTAACTATTAATTAATTGTATTGTAACCGCAACGCAACAACGCAACATACTAATACTAAATTTAATGTTTCTCATATAAGTGAATGTAATGTTCTTTTGGGAAATAAAATATTCTTTAACCTGAAGAAACATTACGAGACATGGACAATTTCTATTATTTTCTAACTGCGTGATTATGGCTTCGATTTTATTTTTATTTTAGCGAAGTTCACAACAATTTTAAGAATATTTTATACGTCAAGTCTTAAATAATAGCGTATCCATACCATTAATTATTTCCATTATAAATTGTTTTTTTAAATACAGTAACTACAGATACGATGTCTCTTCACCGATTTATTCCACGCTAAAGATGCCTTGAAATTCCCTCAAGTCTTCGTCAATGCCAGGACACAAATTAGGTCAATTCGCGCGCGCCATCTCGATTGCTATAGCCGTGAAAGAGGCTACATCGCTACCGATATGCGAATATCGCGACTTCCAACCTTGAAGCATCCTCTCTAAGGTCTAAAATGCTCAGCACGAGAGCATCATTCCTGTGAGATCGCGACGCGGCGACGACGTCGTGATATTCCGGGAGGTAAGGACATTTTTGGTCACGATAAGGTAAATGGCTGAATCTGGCTTCACATGTTGGAGACCAACCCTCGGATGTTAAATATGTCGGTCTGCCTGAGCCAAGTGGTTGCGTTATCTAGATTGACTATATTAAATCGATGTTGGTATGTACTTGCTGAGGAATATACTGATTGTCTGGACATATTGATACCCATTCATTATTTTACAATAACCAGTCGGTTTTTTAATTAAATACCTAAATATGCCTAAAGTTATATCGGTAACCTCAATGGCCTATAACTAGGAAATGCAGCCAAATGTTTGTTCAGTTTTGGTATTAATAAGCAAGTATGTACTGATAATTTCATGCTTCGTTATTTGCAGCCATATACCTTATCATATATATTGTTTTGTAACCAAACTACTTTTTAAGGCGCCTTATCTACGTAACGCAACCACTTGGCGCAGGCAGACTGACACATTTAGCTTCAGAGGGTTGGTTTTTATCCTGTGAACCCAGTTTCAGTAATTTACGTTATCGTTACCATTTTTGTCGCGACCTCCTAGTCTATGAAGAGGTATAGAGAATTCAGCGAGGCGTCGCACAGCAGCGGCCGACCCGTAACCTCACGGTTTCGCCAAATTTTACACATAGAGAGCGGGTGAGCATTTAGGTTAATAATTTCCACGTTTCCAATCAATTAGTACTGAAGCTCGGATTGATACAAATCGGGTTAAATTACTCGATCAATAAAATTCTGGTGCTGTTGCGTTTTAGAGTTACAACGTAAGTTTTAATTAGCATTAACTATGCGCACACGTCTGCCTTTCGATCTATTGCGTTGATATAATTGCCCACATACTGAAATATACTGCCCCTCGATAGGGCAGTGTTATAAACTGAATAGAGCAAACTGACATGTTCACATAATGTTTGTTACTAATCAAAGTACTTACTTATGGGCTTTCGCTGTAAATCCAAAACGCAACCGCACATTCGTATGAATCCGAGCTTCGACATGAAACATGTGCAAATGACTGCTGACCAGCTCCCTAACTTTATGCTCAGCTTAAGAGTATCATTACTGTGCGAACGCGACACGACGCGTCGTCGGTCGTCGTGAACCGCCCGCAACCTCGTCACGGTTTCGCCAAACTCCACAGAAGAGTTCACGCGACTCAAGGATATCGTCGACCTACAACCTACAGTCTCACGGAGCTTAATTTGTTTAACACAATCTCGAGTTGTCAACTGTTTTCGCCTTCACATTTTTGTATGTGCATGAATAACTCGCAGCGATATTGTGAGAATTGTTTCAATGCAGTCAGTGTACAACGTTATCTTTCTCGTCGTTTCTATAAATAACATTTACCTTTCATGTTTTACCCAAAATGCATGTTTTATTTTCATGCTGGTAGATTTCCACAGACTGGACTCATTCTTATCTTTATGTCTGGACATGGATGGCTAATAGGTACCACACCCACCGTGATATTAGCCCAACACACCGCATTCCCGAAGGAATTAGGTGCCATGCCAGGACCTTCCCTTTACGAGCATTGAATGAGATGGTAAACACAGAATTTTTTTCGTTGCTGAAAGGGTGGTCGGAAGCCGGCGGACTTACCCTACCACCTAGAAGGGGAACGTGGCCTACGGGCCTACATTTTAGGTGGATTTCGAATCATTAAACAGATTGCATTCGTGACAAAATGCACTTTTCCAACTCATAAAGAGAAATAAAATGCATGAACGGGACAGGGATTTGAACCCATGACCTCTGGCATATAAGACCAGTCGCCGCGCCCTGACTAAATGTTAGCTTTCTTCCAAATAATTGAAATTTCACAAACGCACTCGGAGCCAAAATGGTGGCCAAAGAGTGCATTCGAAGCAGCAGGTGGCACGGGATCGCTTAATCGCTGTCGGCGTGTCCCATATTCCGTGGGCGCGCTCCGCTGCAGCGCTGCGCGAGCGAGGCGGTGGCGGCGGCGGAGTTGTGAGGTCATACGCTTTATTGGGCGCGGGTCGCGTCACCGCGCTTCCTTCCCGCGCGCCGTCGCGTCACCGCGCTTCCTTCCCGCGCGCCGTCGCGTCATTTTTAGGGTTCCGTACCCAAAGGGTGAAAACGGAACCCTATTACTAAGCCTCCGCTGTCCGTCCGCCCGCCTGTCACAGGGCTGTATCTCATAAACCGTAATAGGTAGGCAGCTGAATTTCACAGAGTAGTTATTTATTTTGCCGCTTTAACAACCAATAGGTAAAATAAAAAAAATATAAAAGTTAAAGGGGGCCCCATCCAAAGAACGTGATTTTTTGTGTAAAATATTGTACGATGGTACGGAACCCTTCGTGCGCGAGTCCGACTCGCACTTGGCCGGTTTTTTATGATGTTCCGACTCGTTTGTTGCAATAAATATTGTTTTTAATAATAGGTAATACCACAATCATGCCAGCACATTCCCTTTATGAGCACGGCTACATTGAGCATGATGGAAAATACGGGTTTGACCATCTTTGATCCAATGCGATGATGTCTCACACCAAAAAAAGGAAAGAGTTTCATCAAGCGCGCCTAGCGAACCTACAGTTTTAAATGGAACTCACGAAGCTGCATACCCTGAGCTATGAACCCCTCAGAAATACCGTACCTATCGTAATTTCAGTCGAAAATGCTTCGGCGTTATGCGTAAGATGAATACGCTAGATAAAATGGGCTACCGATGCAGGCGTAGATCCAGGGATGGGGGCAATGGGTGCAAATCCCCCCCTAGCCACGACTAAGGTATTTTGTTTCTATCATTTCTAAAGCAAGCTATGTAAACTACTTGTGTTTTGATAAGTAACTGCCCCAACCCCGATGAGATTGATTCAGGGCATTGCAGGAAAAAAAATACGAGTCCGAGTGTGTAACATACCAACATCTAATAGAGAAAATTAAACTACAAAGAGCTATTCCACAGAACTGGAAAAGCCTGGCATAGCCTTTTTATGCAGAACACCAAATGTTTGGGTCTACCGATTATTTCCGGGACAAAATCGCTGCATGAAATATTTTAAGCTCAACCGAAAATTGACCATCTATGTAAAATCGACTTTATAAATAACTCTCTATGTAAACAAATATGTTTTAATATACATTTCATTCACTGGATTTCCACTGCGCAATCATTTGAAAGACAAAATTAAGTAAATTAATGTATCATATATTACTGCTTTCATACAGCTGTTCGGGTGAATAAAGACAAACCGTAATGTACGGTACATTAATGGTACAGGTTCCGTTCTATCTATAGTTTTGCAAAAGTCTAGCAGACCTGTTAAAACTTAGTACGAGATTAGCATCGAACTAACCATACAAAAACCGGTTTAGTCCGACCTTAAAACGCGTACTAAAGTTAGTCCGCCCACTCTGAATAGAGCTGTAGAAGTCTAGAAGCTATTACTTCCAGTGTAGTGGACGGGGTGGAACGTGCTCGGCGGCAGTTTTCAGTTTTCAGGCCGCACTGCGACACAGCCGCTGCATAAAAAAGCCCAGTCCACTTTTCAGGAAATCGTTCCACTTTTAACCGACAACATGAAGAGCGAGATAAGATTTATTAGTGAGTATACCTGTGAGATGTTTTCGTACCCTATCCTAAAACTTGTCCATTTTACTAATTGCCACATTGGACAGGTAATTCGAGCTGTAGATTATCATTTCCGCTTCGATAGTACCAACTTGGGCGGAATTAACCTTACCACCTAGTAAGTAAGGAAGGGGGCCCCTACACTACAGTTTAACGTGGAATCCAAACAACGAACGAAGAATCCCTCAGTCGGCTCTTACGACATGCACGGGAAGAATGCAGATGTCCCAATTGTATTCTTTTTACCTGCCGGAACTCACATAGGATAATGGTTTATTATATACGTCCATACCTTTGTAGATTTATCAAAGCATCTCAGAGCTTGGTGACAGAAAAAAACCGGCCAAGTGCGAGTCGGACTCGCACACGAAGGGTTCCGTACCATCGTAGAAAAAAAAACTAAAAAATCACGTTTTTTGTATGGGAGCCCCCTTTCATTTTAATTATTTTCTTATCTTACCTATTTGTTGTTATAGCGGCAAAATAAATACACACTCTGTGAAAATTTCAGCTCTCTACCTGTTACGGTTACTGAGATACAGCCCTGTGACAGACAGACAGACGGACAGACGGACGGACGGACGGACGGACGGACAGCGGAGGCTTAGTAATAGGGTTCCGTTTTCACCCTTTGGGTACGGAACCCTAAAAAGACCGAATGAACATTATGTAGCGAAGGCTGATATGATGTGTACAGTGGGCGATGACACCTCGTGATAACACAATGAGCAAATCGAGGTGCGTCCAGATAAGCAATACGATGCGGTGTTATTTTTGTATTTTTAAAGTGGACGCTTTAATGCTCCATGCATGGATCGACTGATTATTATAACTGAATTATATTGTATACTATCTGCCGTAGATGGCTCCGCTCAGGACGATATCGAAAACAATATAAAAGGTAGCCTATGGCACTCTCCGGCCCATAAACTACGGTTATTTAAAAGAAACGGGCCAAGTGCGAGTCGGACTCGCACACGAAGAAATCCGTAGCATCGTACAAAATTTAACACAAAAAATCACGTTTTTTTTTGTATGGGGGCTTTTTTTCTTAATTTTTTTCTAATGTTCACTATTTGTTGTTAGGTATAGCGGCAAAAGAAATACATATACTCTTGTAAACATTTCAACTGTCTACCTATTACGGTTCATGAGATACAGCCCGCTGACAGACAAACGGACGGACGGACGGACAGCGGAGGCTTAGTAATAGGGTTCAAATCACGTCGATCTCTGTTGGTCCGTTGCTGAGCGAACGAAAGTCTTTCATTTATGCGGTTTTTTTATAAACCAAAGGTGCTCAGAAATGCTAAATACGCCGCCTGGAAGACGGCATGGCACCTCGCTAACAAGATGAAATTGCCTACGTCCAATCACCTCTCGGTCGCACCCATCTGTCGGTCCACGCAGAAAAAAATCTTCAAACAGCCGCGACGGTACCCTGTATCGTTAAGAGTTCCAGCACCAAAATTTCACCCGGTCGAACGGTGAGACATTGACCTACCGTTTCCTTTGATCGAGGTAAGTGCCGGGTATTTTTACCCGGACCAGCGTAAACAGTAAACACAGCACGAGCTCTCCCAGCGAACCTTCGTTCGTTGGCTCGCAGCACGCCCCGAACGAATTGAGACGGTTGGGAGTAGGGTTTCCATGTGTTTCAGGATTTATTTAGTATTTTATTTTTATGAATGCGTTCGCCGGGACCTCACGTTAGAGTTTTCCGATGACGCCCATTGGCTTTTGAACTTTCGCGGGGGCTGCGAAAACCATGACGGCTGGCCAGATGCGAAAACCATGACGGCCGTACTTGTAGTAGCCCAGGTTGTATTTTGGGGGAAATACCTCGGCAGGGGGTCGATTCTATAGTTTACCGACCCCTATAGATAAAGGATAGAGAGGATCGTTTGGTTCTTATTGTTGGAATGTCGACAGTGAGTGGGGACAGTTCCTGTCTGTTCCGCGTTGAACGATGGTAGAAAGGGGACGCAGGTATAGATTCATACGATAGAAAACCGACGGAGACCCTACATCTCTTCGAAGTTGGGGGCAGGATCTCTAAATTCAGAGATAAGTCGGGGTCCGTGACCAAAAGTTTGACAAGCAGTTCAAAGCTTTTATTATAGGACCCGGTGTCAAGCTCCTAAAAAACTAAAAAATACAAACTAAAACACGTAAGCTGAAAACATAATTGATATAGGAATGCACGATAAAACATACAAGCTTCAAAAATACACACTCATAGGAATGCATGATAAAACATGAAAGCGCAAAAAATATTAACTCATAGGAGAGCAGGATGTGAGTAGCTTAGAGGGAAACGAGACCAGAGGAATGGACGTCCAAAAAGGTTTCTTGAGGAATGCACGAGTAAAAACACCTAGAAAACCTGACGTTTCCAACAAACGACGATTTTACTGGATACTCTAAAAAGCCTGTAATTAAGAAAGCATCCAGAATTGTCACAAAATTAGATAGTATAAAAATTGGACAAGACCCTGATTTTTGTTACTTTCCGGGCTATTCCTGACATTTGGTAACCCTATTCAGGAGTTAGAAACTTTAAAGCAATGAAACCACATGAAGAATATTGTGTTTCGGAGCACGTTTTATACATTGTAAGGAGTGAGTATAACATGAAAAAAGTCACGTCGCTATTACGTTATACCTAATACTGTTCTCCGCTTTTAGAGCGGGGAGGGCATATTCTGTAGTCGCAAGTCTCATAAAAACCGGCCAAGTGCGAGTCGGACTCGCACACGAAGGGTTCCGTACCATCGTAAAAAAAAAAACACCGGTAGCAGGGAGTGCCGGCAGAAGTGAAAACTTTAGTATTAACGTTGTGTTTAATTATAAGTACAAAAATACTATCATTTATGAGGTAGAATACAATGTTTATTTATTGCGCTATCGTACACAAATATGACAATTTACATGTTATTATTCATAATATTATATCGTTATTTATTTATATATTACATTAATTTTTATCTCTTAGAAAAATCAACTTTCATCCATAATTTCGACGACTTTTTCACCATCGTTATTACCAGAATCATCATCGCAAATTTCTAAAACTGATACAATCGGTTTATGATAGCTGAAGTAAGAAACAAACAGTTTTGATTCGAATCTATTGACAACTTCAATCAGCTTTTTCGATCAGCATCACGTGACCCTGACGCGAGTTTGGAAGTTTTTACCCATCCAACAAAAAGTGCTCAGCGCCGCTAAAGAAGTTTTCACTTCAATCTTATGCTTTTTCGATCAGCATCACGTGACCCTGACGCGAGTTTGGAAGTTTTTACCCATCCAACAAAAAGTGCTCAGCGCCGCTAAAGAAGTTTTCACTTCAACAAAAAAATACAGGTTTTTTTGTATGGGAGCCCCCTTTAATTTTAATTATTATTTAATCTTACCTATTTGTTGTTATAGCGGCAAAATAAATACACACTCTGTGAAAATTTCAGCTGTCTACCTGTTACGGTTACTGAGATACAACCCTGTGACGGACGGACGGACGGACGGACGGACAGCGGAGGCTTAGTAACAGGGTTCAGTTTTCACCCTTTGGGTACGGAACCCTAAAAACTACAATCGCTAGGTTGGTATACTGGTAACGTGAAATGTGCAGAGGCGAAATAACACGGTCCTTTCGCTGAAGTTATTGGATTTGTCTCTTCTATGCTGCGCCACAGAATTAAACACAAATATTTATGTCAATGTAACGTTTGTAACGTTTTCAGCGGCTTGTAGCCTAGTGGCGCGGGGACTGGCCTAGCGTACCAGAGGCCTGGGTTCAATACCGACATGCACCACTGTCTTTCTCTTTCAGAGTTCGATAAGTGCATTTCGTCACGAATGCGAGCTGCTCCATGGTTCGGAATCCATAGAAAACTGTAGGTCCCCTTCCCCTACTAGGTGGTAGGGTTCAAGCCCGCCCGGGTTGGTACCATCGCATTGGATGAAAAGATGGTCGAAGCGGCAATGAAAAATTGTCCGTGTTTTCCATCCAGTTCAATGTAGCCGTGCTCATAAAGGGAAGGTCCTGGCATGGCACACAATTCCTTCGGGAATGTGATGTATTGGGCTAATATCATAACGGTAGTTGTGTGGTATTAGCCATCCATGTCAGGTCGCATAAAAAAAACCTAATCGTAGCACTTTTCAGAATCTAAAAAAATATTTTCGGTAAATGGATTAGCACTGCTCTACATGCGTCCATAAAGACATTGCCACTAGCGTAGCCGGCTATACACTATAGTATGCCTACATTATTCTAAGGTTGCATCTTTAAGGTGGCCCAACCCGCTCATTTCCCCATACAAAAGGGGAAAGAAGATCACGCCTATATTTCTTGTCAGAGATCCAAAATTTTGCTCAATATAGCTTTATTTGATTGAACTAGATGTCTGATGACCATTGGCATTGTAAAATTGTGTTTGGTTTCCAAGTTATAACGTCCGAATGTTCGGATTTTTCGCGCGTTTTATACAATTATTTTGGAGGTGGATTACGCAATGATAAAGTAAGAACATCTTAAAAAGATTAGTCATCAGACATAGCTTGTTTAATCAAGATTTATAATCTATTTGGTTTTTGTTAGATTTTTGACTACAGCGGTCGTGGTTTACTTTTAGCTCGAAGTAGTTTTGAAATTAAAATTTTCGTAAATTTTACCAAATCATACACTATGCACATTGTCTTTTTTGTGGACAGGTTGCATCTTCCTCATAACGGAGCCTGTCTTATTCTTAGAAACAGAGAAGGTCCCAGAGCGCAACAGCACGGTTTTGTACCGTGCCCGCAAATGAGTTGAGGCCGCCGGGTTGGGCCACCTTAAGCCTGTTTACTACTACTAAGCCACTTTCAATTAAAAAATATATAGAGACACGGCAATGAGAAATTGTCGATGGTTTCCGTTCCAATGGACCTGTGGTTTAGTAGAGCTAATGTACTCTCAACCACAATGTATCTTGGACAAACGGTGCAACATTTGCAAACCATGCTTCATGCTCTGATTCGAGATATATCTATGGTTCGGTCCACGGCATAGAAAAGAAAATGACGAATTGTCATGTTGGCGTTACCCAGGCTGGCCGCCGCGACATGGACAAATTGTCTCAATGTCGCCAAGTCAGTTCCCACCAACTCTCCAAAACGTCTGCGACTATGTTTTGATGTGGCATGGGCGTTTATGTTCGGTTAGTAGTGTTAGCAAATTGGAGACAGCGGGTCTCAAAGTAGGCGCGCTACAAGAACGTTTAAAGGCGTTCTTGGCGCGCCAGAAGGCACATCTTCCTTTTTGGATCTAAGGTCCACGGAAATCCCGTCATCTCGGCCGGATCGAAACGATCGCTCGTACGAGTGCGAGCGTAGCAACAGTAAACACTCGCCACGCCTCGCCACAATTACCTACCATCGTACGCTTACAGTTTTACGAGCGCCTATATGTATGAAAGCTCCGAAAATAACCAGAACACAATGCAACAACGCGGAAGGCCACTATTAATTCACTAAAAAACCACCTCGTAGCAAGCGGGTCACATCAATTGGCCGTTGTGTACATGCCATCATTGCAGCCAATCAAAATGGCGCTGACGGAATTCTCTAGTAGGAGCATTTTGCTACATTCGGGCGTGGTTCACCGTGACCTTACAACGGGGTCATACAAAAGACAGGCTTAGCCCCGATTGCACGACGAGACGGCTGAGTTAATCAGTGTTCAAACACGTCACTTTTCGTGAACCGCAAGGAGTTCCTTCCGTACTGTCGATAAAAAGTGACCTGTTTAATCGTACGTTGACGTTGAATTAGATTTTTTTGTCCTTTCGTGCACTCGTCCCTTAGTTTTTATAGGGCCCGCGCGGCAACCGGCTGTCATTCGTTGTGTGCATAAAATTAATAATTGGCTAATATCAGGACAATAGGTGTGGTAGCCATCTAAAGAACCTACCTAAAACCAACCTAAAAGAACCTACTTCTTTTCCTATTTCCACTCCTTATTAAAACAAATCTATTCCGGCTTTAAATTGCGCTCATAATAGTAATTCCAGACCGTATAACATTCATCCCAGATTTTTGTGGTCGCGGAGGCACGGCCTTTTACAGAAACTGGATCCGGATTATTTCAAGTTAACGGAGTGACCTCCATTCCCGAGTAAAATAAATCAGATTTTGCTGGTCCTCCAAGTACCCTCGAATCTGCATTCCGAGGGTCGCACCGGACTTGTGGAGTAGGAATCGGAATGCATTACTAGCCGGAATGACTCGCCGCTGTGAATATGAAAATTATCGAATGGACGGAATACGAGTCGATTCGAGCGAGAAAGCACACTGGCTCGTCGGTCGGTGGCATCTTCGACATTGGGCCGAGGAACAATCGGAGAGTGGGTCAGCGTCCGCGGCGTGGCGGCCATCATGGACACGCCCGTCGGTACACGACGTAAATGAGTTCGACTGTTACTCGAAACACGGCCGATCTTACGGGCGAGCAATGGAAAGCTGAAGCTATGCATGTGTCAAACCCCGACTTCTTTTTAGGGTTCCGTACCCAAAGGGTGCCAATGGAACCCTATTACTAAGCCTCCGCTGTCCGTCCGTCCGTCCGTCTGTCTGTCCGTCCGTCACAGGCCTGTATCTCATGAACCGTAATAGGTAGGCAGCTGAAATTGTCACAGAGTGTGTATTTATTTTGCCGCTATAACAACAAATAGGTAAAATTTCTAAATAATATAATTGCCAAATATTCTACCCAATAAGAGCGCAGAAGGTATGACAGAAACGCTTCTGATCGGTGCATAATTAATCGAATTCCGTCAAAAATTTTCTCACATCTTACGCCGGTTCAGCCCGCCGCGCCGGTCGGCATGGTTTCGCAGTCCTCGTGTAAGTTCGAAAGCCCGTGGGCGTCGTCGGGCACCTGTTATATAAGGGCCTGGCGTACGCCACAAACTATGGTTTGTGTCGCAGTATTTTGAGTCACATAATTACCAACCAATCGCTGATTTGAAGAACGTTATCGCCGTTCTTGGTTTTCGCATTCGCTGAATTTGTTTTTTAACATAGTAACTGGACAGTGTTTTATCAGACAAGGCGAAGGCCAGCTGTAGCGTGACATGTAAATATACACTTGTGTAACAAGATAGATGTTCGTATGCACACACAGGTGCAGGAGTGTGCTCTGGGCACACTACCGTGACTGGATAACAGCTATGCAAATCTACCGAATAGGAAAAAAAAAACAAACAGGCAACGTTAAAGATGAGATGTTAAATTTTGGATGTTTTATTTAATTGATTTATTTAAGGTTCAATGTCTGGCGTCTGTCTATCCGCTTTTAACTCAAGAACAACCGAGCCTATTTTGATGCTCCATGCGTCCCATCAATCACATTCTTCTTACCATCACTCTGAATTAACTAAGTGGTGAGCAGATGGGTTAAATATGAGAGAGTCCGTTGGATTTTTAACGCGGGCATTGGACATTCATCGTCAAAACTAAGAATAAGAAATCTCCGTTAAAAATATCTCACAGACAAAGCTATTGGTCGTTCGAAGTTCGGATTCCACGTTAAACTGTATTCCCCTTCCTTACCCAATAGGTGATCAGGGGTAGTCCAGCCCTGTTCCTACAATCGCATTAAATGAACGATGATCCAGCGGCAATAAAAATTGTCCGTGTATTCCATCCGTTCATGTAGACGTGTATTGCGCCTGGATTGCGTTGGGGCAATGTAAAAGTGTAAAATGTAATGTGTGGTATGGTGATGGAGCCTTCCATGTCCAGTTACATAAAAAAAACATAACTTCATTAAGGTGGCCCAACCCGGCGGGACTAACTCATTCGCGGGCAAGGTACAAAACCGTGCTGTTGCGCTCTGGGACCTTCTCTGTTTCAAAGAATAAGAAAGGCTCCGTGATGAGGACGATGCAACATGTCCACAAAAAAAACAATGTGCATAGTGTATGATTTGGTAAGATTTACGAAAATTTTAATTACAAAATAACTTATAGCTAAAAGTAAACCACGACCGCTGTAGTCAAAAATCTAACAAAAACCAAATAGATTATAAATCTTGATTAAATAAACTATGTCTGATGACTAATCTTTTTAAGATGTTCTTACTTTATCATTGCGTAATCCAACCTCCAAAGTTATAGCGGGATGGGCGACCTTAAGGCGGCCCATCCCGCTCATCTCCCCATACAAAAGGGGAAAGAAGATCACGCCCATATTTCTTGTCAGAGATCCAAAATTTTGCTCAAAATAGCTTTATTTGATCGAACTAGATGTCTGATGACCATTGGCATTGTAAAATTGTGTTTAGTTTCTAAGTTATAAGGTCCGAAAGTTCGCATTTTTCGTGCGTTTTATCCAATAACTTTGGAGGTGGATTACGCAATCATAAAGTAAAAACATCTTAAAAAGATTAGTCATCAGACATAGCTTATTTATTCAAGATTTATAATCTATTTGGTTTTTGTTCGATTTTTTACTACAGTGGTCGTGGTTTACTTTTAGCTATAAGTCGTTTTGAAATTAAAATTTTCGTAAATCTTACCAAATTATACACTATGCATATTGTCTTTTTTGTGGACATGTTGCATCTTCCTCATCACGGAGCCTGTCTTATTCTTTGAAACAGAGAAGGTCCCAGAGCGTAACACCACGGTTTTGTACCGTGCCCGCGAATGTGTTAGGCCCGACGGGTTGGGCCACCTTAATACTTAATTTCAAACAGATTTCTTACGGATTTTACTTTCAAGAACTCGTCAATAAAGAAGGAGTGACAACGGAATAGAGTTTTGACATTTCGAAGGTATGGTCGCCCACGCGCCATCTGCAATAAGCTTCGCGTTTTCTTCCCCGGTGGAGTCGAGCGAGGGTCGTCGACCCCGCGTGTAGGACGCGCAGGCGCAGGACCGACTCCCCCTCCGCCCGCCCCGCGTCCGCCGACCCCGCCCACCAGACGGCATACTAAATACAACGACCAGGAAGAAAGCACTTGCTGTCAGCGCAATTAGATAGCGTTCGTCAGATGGCGTCGCCGATCGGTGAGTTAAATATCCGCTTCCATGTACAGTCATTACCTCTCAATTGTGTACACTGGAAAGAGAAGGCATTCCTAAGTCCCTTTTACTCTATGGTTGACTTCAGCATGACAGAAAGAGATCTCCAGTTTTTCTCTATTTACGGTGTATAGATTTCAGACGAAACGACTGTACGGCCCTATTGGGTCAACATGGCGTGGAAAACTCAATCAGATTTTTTTTATGTTTATCCTAGGGAAGGGGACCCATTGTTTTACATGGATTCCAAACTATAGAACAACTGGCATCCGTGATGAAATGCATTTATCCAACACATGAACGCGCGGGAATCGAACCCATGACCTTGACGCGGACTAGCACCGGACTAACCATACAAAATACTATGTAGTCCGGTAGATTATCCCCGTTAGTCCGCTCACTCTGAATACTACTGTACCAGTTTTACATGGAACGATGAATTCCTTCGCGTATAACGACATGTATGGATAGAAATGCAGTGAGACATACAATATTCATTTTAATTGCCGGAATTCACAGCTCAAATAAGATCTGAAAACTGATACGGACTCGAATTCCGGAGTATGACGATCGCAGCTAATATGTAACGTTACCACACGGAGGTCAATGGGGGGGTCAGTCCTAGTGCCAGAGATAATGGAACACATTCTTGCTCACTCAGCTCCCACAACGGTAATCACAAGGAATTATCAGTACTGTACTCCAGCACTGTATAAGTACGGGCAAATATACGTATTTTAAAATACAGGTGAGTCGAAAAGTAGGTAGTTCGAAATGGCTCGGCACTGACACACGGCCATTGTTTCGCCTTTTTCTCCAGGCGTAGCTAAAACTGGATAAGATCGTGACTTTGCGACATTTCAACAGGTACAAAGCCATGGGCACAGTAGATGTAAAACTGTACGGCCGGGGCCACAGCAGTAACTCAGGCGATAAAAAAAAAAAATAGTTACCTTAACTTCCCTCCATCGAGTGTCGGGGTTGTCACTTTAATATTGGCGAAGCACTGCTGGTTCTGTTACTTTTAAAAAGATGGCTTCCAAGGACCATTCGCGACGGGTCAGAACCGCGAAACTAGCTTGGAGCCCATTCAAGTGAAATATCCCCGTATAGGTGCACGAAATTGGGATTTTGTATGGACTGGACAGAGCTACTGGATGTAATCCTATATGTATTCTGTGCCATGCACGCTCACCATAGCACGGCCTAAAGTAAACGTGAACGCACACCAGAGGATCGGTATCCACACCGGTGATACCAGCAGAGCGTCGATTAAATGAGCGAGCACTGCGATGACCTCACGGCTGATGTGTGTACCAGCGCTGGCACACACATGTGCAATACCTACGCGTGTACAGACAGAGCCGTCCACAACACTTGTGCGAGCACCGGTGTTATGTCATTATAGTATGTCCACTTCACGCTCCGTACACACGCACGTGATTCCTATCGCGCCGGGGAACTGTGTCGAGAGCGGTCTTTTGAAAACGGTTCCGCTACTCCGCTAGAGCAGAGCTAATTTAGCAACGTTTATCGTTGCTAAATTAGCTCTGCTAGAGGCTGGGGGAGAGCCAAACTGAGTGAAACGCGACATTGGTATCGCTAAACTACGGACTGTGGGAGAGGCTTTAAGCTCAAGCTTTAAATAATCGGTTATTATATCAATCGATAGGTTCCCCATACACACAATAACCAGTTTAGATCGATGCTGTGCATGTAGTTTGAAAGGCGATTGAGAGAAGGCAAGAAAAATAATCAAGCACCGCGTTATGAACTTCAGGGACGCGGTTATGCAGCTAGCGTGCAAGTTCGAAAGCCCTTTGCCACCGTCCGGCACCTCTCCGGAGGGAGCACAGAACATCTATCTGCGAGTTATCGTCGGAGCCGGGCGGACGTGAGGAATAACGTAATCGTCGACGACTTGTAAATGCGGAGGAGTTCGTCGCGAATCTCGCGCCCCGCATGTTCGACACGCTGACGCTTCGCTACGCCTCGACCTGGCTAACATTCCTCTCCTGAACGCACAACCACTCCCGGGGAGGGCTGCTGGTGCGCTCCTAATCGTGTTGATGCAGTAGAGCACTCCCTCTACCCCGGCTTGCAGCAATAACATTACCAGCCCACCGCCGCGCCGCCGCTAGCGTGTAGCGGCCTTCCATGATCGGCAGTGCTGTAAGCCTGCTGAGAATTACCCCAAATAAAAAGGGGCAATCTAACAAGCCCGCACCTGCACCAAAGAATATATACACTACCCCTGGAACACAAGAATTACAGAAGATACCACGGAATAGAAGATACCCACTACTCTCTTCGGTGAGGTTTTTCAAGAATTTGCTATAGTTAAACGTACTTTAAAACAAGATCGCGTAGGTACGTTTTAAGTCTGAGATATGTAAATAAGGTACGTATTGAGTCCGAGATATGCAAATCACCAGGGACATGGAATAAAGTACAAATTATCTAACGCATCCAATAATCGCATATATCTAACAAGAACGATAATATTTAGGTAAAAACATAGAAAAGCCTCGTGTACTGAAATGGGGAAAGTCCTGTCTCTTCGCGAATCTGTAACAAGATTAATAATATTTAATAGTAGTTAATATTTTCGCCAAAACAAAATAATAACGTCGTGTACCTAAATGGGGAAAGTCTAATCTCTTGGAAAATCTCCAACAACCTCGATTACCACTGGATCCACGCGTCCCAACTTTGAACCCCAACGGCGGCTGCGGCGGCGCCTACAGCGGTGCGGGAATTTCGCCGCCCGGTGCGCCCGGCGCGGCGGTGCGGTGTGGGGGACGATACGGTGCGACGAAAATAGAGCGGTTCATAAACGAACTCGCCGCGCGCGTTCCACGCGCCTCCGCTGGAAAACGCGGAAAACCCGCTCCCCACCCCCCCCCCCTTCCGAGCCGTGAAAAGCAGATTTTCTGCCTATTAACAAAATTGAGCGGCACTCCAGTAACATACCCTTTCTATGTAAGATCATATGAAAATCATAATACGATTTCAGAATTTAATGTACCCCAGCTTGAGCACACAGTATTAATTTTAAACAAAATTTTGGAATTTGATCATTGCAGGAATACAAAACATGTGTTGTTAATGCTTTAGGTAAATGTTCAGTTGGAGCTTGGTCAACGACTTCCATGTCAGCATTTGTTTAAATGTGTGAACTTTCCCCGGGATACTAGAAAGACTCCGACGACGGCTGAATAAGGTTCGAACCCCTAAAGAACTTATAAGAGGATAGAACATCGCAAGAACTGAAGAATGTATGCGAGGGCTATCAAAAGAGTACAATTGTAAATCTGACGAACAAACGTAAATCAGATAATGATGGATGAGTGGCACAACATAGAAAGCAGCATAAACGACATGACTGAGTATGCAGACATGACAGAGGGCACCAAGAACTGGAGACCTAGGGAGCAGCCGTTAACAGAGCAGACCAGACTGAGGATGACTATATTGATGGGACATACGTATTGACACGACAGAATGCAGACAACCAATAGCCAGCTCGCGGCTCTCAAAGTGAACACCAGATAAAGGTTTATTAAACATCAGTCTAGGGAGTGGAATGTCCATCAGGGGACTAAGAAGCCGTTGCGCTTTCAACACCTTCACCAGGTGCCCGCAATTTATCAATCTTCCGACGAAGAAATCAAAGACTATTTTTTTATCTTAGGACCAAAATGTCGATATTTAAATGTTGCGCATTGGATGAACGTAAAATATTACGGATTGCCGATAGGTTTGATTTATTGTATAAGAGTACGGTGTTAGCACCATAATATAAAGCAAATAGCCGTGCATTCTCTTCGAGCTCCGGAAGGCTTAAATCACCTGACCTTGGCTTGTCTGTTTCCACAGAACATATGGAGCCGTTACACCTACAGAATTAGGTGACGATGGGCACATAAGCTTTGCTGAACTTCAAGGGTTTCTACCTGAAAGGAACAACGGAGTTCCTAAAAGATCACTGATGCGTCGTAATGAGGCACTGTCATAGCTATTTTCTGCAACTATTGCAGTAAGGAACTTTAAAATGTTAATCAGCATATTTTCGAGGAATCAGCCTTAAACCTTCATAAGAAGGTGCTTAATTAACCCAAAAAAAAGGAGACAGACAGACGAATATACACATTTTCCCTGCACTCGCTATCACACTCATGGAATCACGCAAAAACAATCAATTAATACCTCATTCTGCAGTTTCCGAGAGTGTGTCAGCAGCGGGGCGAGTTCATCGCACGCACACACACAACGCGGAAGTGCCGCCCGGATCCGCAGGTGAGCGCGCGGCGGCGCCACTGTCGCTCCGGAGGCGCGGCGCCGAATGTGCGGACTGAGCCGGCGATATCGATCGCGAGCGGTCGTCCCGTGCGCCGCCGCTCGGGCGGCCTCCGCCCACCACGCATGCACCCCGCGCCGCCACCCGCACCCCCCGCCGCTACTGACCTCATCTAACACGCACCCGGCAGCTACACAGCTTCAGATGTAAGGGTACAGTCTCAACTTCTTGCTGAACGATATGAAGACGAATCTATGAGACAATGTGATTTGTCATTGATCTGTTGGCACAGTTTTTTTTATCGAATTTACGTTAAATAGGTGCGAAGACGTCAACGATCAAATGTTTTGAGATGGAATATTTTTAATTTCCAAGAAATTGTAGCATTTCAAGTTCTGGCTAATGTTGAGATTGTTTGGACAGCGAATGAGTGACGAAAGAATGTCGAAACGGAAGGGTGTGGAGCAGTTATGTTGGGATGCCTAGAAGAACGCACTGTGACCAGATTTATAGAATTACTTCTTAAACTGGCAATTGCAGTATTGATTACAAGATTTATGGCTGGAGAAGCAAAAGAGTATGCTGTGAGCATCATCTATTATGCCTGAAAACCGCGGGTAAAGCGGGTGCTATGAGATTTATGCACGTATGTGTCCTTTAAGGATGACTGATGAGAAGGAAACAGGACAGAAAAGTGATGTCATTTCAAATTGTGACTATGCCTCGCCTACACGTGTAGGTAGACAGTATTCCGATGACCTCTGAACTCTTGGACTGCCTGATCGGGGGGTCAGGTTACGTGGGAGAGGCACGGCAACTAATCAAGTGGGGCGCTTTTAGCTCGCCCGATAAAATGTCGGCCGCCCTATTAATAATCGTTCGTTTCTAATGTAATTGCTCGGGAAGTCGGGCGAACGAGATTTTCCTTTTAATAAACCACCCATGACCGTGAAAGCGCTTTGGTATACGGCGGAATTGTTAAGACTATAAGGGAAATTGCAAATTACATTGGTATAATCTTAACTAATGATCAATCACGAAATCTTTACGGAAACTGAACCTAAATCGGTCTAACCGCTTTGGAGATAAATGACTAGTCGTTTGCACACACAAACAACTTCTCACCCTAAACTGTATGCGTTCCGTAGTGGGTAAACATTATAGAAACAAAATAATGAAGACATTATCGTAGATTTAGGGGGTAACTTTAGGTTGTGTGCTGGAAACTCTAAATATACATATTTTTGCAATCTAGGTACCTTAAAAAGAAGTAGCTTCGTAGCAAGCAAAGCCATAATCTCCCGTTCTTCTCAGCACACATTCAGAGCTAAGGTGCAGTTGCAATTCCCATTCCAACAAAATAAACTATTCCTCTTTTGGACTGGTTCTCAGCCTCGTAACAGTCAGTTGTTTCAGACAAGGACACTTTTACGCAACATCCTCCAGCTAAAAGTTATAAATCATTCCATAGAAAGTACACAGGCTTTCGTTGGCGTGTGGCAAGACTCAAGAAATTAAACATCAAGCAATGCATCTAACGGATTCTTAATACTAAATTTACGACGTTTAACTCTTCACAATGAAATCGTTAGCCATTCCACGCTACCGTTTGCTTACGTACCTAGCAGGATTAAAATTAGATTAAAAACCTAGAGGTATTTTCCAGTAATTTTAGGCGTCTCCCCTCTGCGCGGGTAAACATTCTCCTCCGGCACAGTTGTTTTCACGTGGGCGTTGGGTTCTAGTCAGCCGGCGGGAGCTGTACAAATAGCGCGTTGCCACAGAAGTAGCGGGGCTCATCCCGGCCCCAATGGAGCATCCTGGCGGAGGCGTGGCCACTTAACCGAATTACCTCACACTCGAACGTAACAACAGGAAGGCCGCCTCTGATGACGGCGCGTTTGTCTTCAGTGTTTGTACCCGCTCTGTTCTGTATTATTTGACGTGGGCATATTTGTCCGAACTCAGGGGCACGGGGTCCTGTTTCCCATGCCCGAGGTCATGGGTTCAATCACCGCCCTGTTCGCATAGCTTACTTTTTCTTTCTGAGTTGGATACGTGCATTTATTTTGTCACGTATTAATTCAGTATCAGCCCCCCCCCCCCCCCCCCCGTGGTGGTACCATCGCATTAGATGACAGCATGTTAGAATCGGCGAATAATGTTTTATCAGTGTTTGCCATCAAATAATGTAGCCATGCTAATAACGGGAAGGTCCTGGCATAGCACCTAATTCCTAAGGGAATGCGATGTGTTTGGCTAGTTAAAGACTCAACCCATATACAATTTATAATGGAGATTATTTTGATGATGCATTAAATAATTTTAACAAAAAACGTCAGTTTCGTACGGCCTGGAGGCTAATTCTTACGCAAATTAGTTTACATACGGAAAACACTCCTGAATTATCACTGAATCAGTAATAACTTCCGACCTATTCTGGTCATTGATGGATGTGCGATTTTTCGTTAGTATTCAATTCGGAAACATATGGAAATGTATTGATTTCGTCTACTCATATCAGAATGCGCTGCGCTGCTATGTATTATCTGAAATACCAAAGGAATGTCAAAGCGAATTCCTCTCCCTCCTGATTTATCAACTCAAAATTCCCAGAATTTGCCTCCTGGATCGATGCCACTTCTCAAACTAGGGCTAGAGTTATTAGTGCGAGGGTCTGACGAGGGTCCAGTATTCACTGTCACGACAGGTGTGCCTGAGTGCGGATCAGGAAAGACATTTTAATTTATTCAACGTTCGTTGATGATTCAAAGTTTTGATCTGAAGTAACGATCCGTTAATTTGGTGATTTGACGTACAGTAGTTTCCTATCAAATGTATACACTGGAAAGAGAAGGAATTCCTAAGTCCCTTTTACTCTATGGTTGACGTCAGCATGTCAGAAAGAGACCTCAAATTTGTCTCTATTTCCGGTGTATAGATTTCAGACGAAACGACTGTACCTACGATTTCAACTATTGACCAGGAATATCAAATGGTATCAGTCTTTTTCAACGAATCGTTGAAAACAATCAAAGAAGCGAAGCGTGAGTCATTTATTAGACCTGAGTGGTTACCATGGTAAATTAACAAGCCCGTTAAACAGGCACGTGTGTGATAACATCTGCAACAAATGCAACTGACGTCAGATTTAAACATTCAATTGCCTGTCTGTTCGTGAGTTAGTTTACCATGGTAACTACCTAGATTTTAGCTACAAGACACACTTAAATTGGCGATTCCAAAACTTCTAGGGGCGCTATGTTTATTCCTTACGTTCCGCAAAAAATGACGAGTTTAATCAAACATTAACCTAATCTTAACTATTACAAATAGTCCTTTTTATCTTACACATATTCTACATACATTAAAAATGTGTAATTGCATACAGTTGGGTCACAGATAAGTAAGCGATCGGGGCTTTAGAATCCTTTTCTTTTGGGAGAATCCTTTTCGTTTGGCATATGCGGTCGAATGGCAACCATTTTACGATATAAAATAGTTTCTCGTCTCGTCTCGTCTCGTCTCATCGATGATCTCGAGGTATCCCAAAGGTTTTATCGTCTATACCACGGATAATGGGAGCTACATAATGCCATCTCTCCGTGCAACAATGCACCCATTCACTGTAGACATTACAGCAATAAGAATCAAACTATCCTGTAGATCATCTTTATAAAATTCCGGTGTGCATATGTTATTATACATGGTTATTCTACATATTTTTATTATAAAACATGTACTTATGGTGTCACCTGGATTGTTCTTAGCTATAGTTGGACACGCGAGGTGGCGTTGTTGTCGAGGTGTGACAGGACTAGTGGAAACTAGCGGACCCGGCAGGCAGACGTTCTACCTACCTAGTCCGCTTAGTTTATCTATACATAGGGTCGGTAAACAGTGGAATGCACACCCAGTCGAGGCATTTCCCCCAAAGTACAACCTAGCGTCTTTCAATCCGCGTGTGAAAAAGCGCAACACCGACAGGCATTGTTTTCACAGCCCCCGAGAACGTTCGAAAGCCCATGGGCATCGTGGGAAACCTGTCGAGTGCCATATGCCGCGCTTTACATACACGTAAAAGCGGCCAACTCCGCTAAACGCGAAGCTACATCGCTACACGGCTCCAAGTGAATTGAATTCTAACGCATCCAGTGGTTCCTTTTACGGCTTTCTGCTACGGCAGTCATGTCAACCGCGACGCGACCCATCGTCTCGGCCGTTCGCCGTCACACCTCAACGGCCAGAGACAACGGGCAGCGACTACGCGCTTGTTCGACCGCGCCGGTGACGTCATTGGCGTCGAGAGCTCCACACAGTCGATACGGGGTTAGATAGAATACGCGAAACTTCGAAACTCTCGTATCTCCAACGCTTTTTTGCCATTCCAATGATTCTTCAATATTTGCGTTCTTGCCCTCTCTCGCTCGTCACAGCTTCACCCTTCGTACAAAGCTCAACATGCGTTAAAAGCATACGGCAGTGGAGACGAATCTTTATTAAGGTGGCCCATCCCGCTCATATCCCCATACAAACGGGGAAAGAAGATCACGCCCATATTTCTTTTCAGAGATCCAATATTTTGCTCAAAATAGCTTTATTTGATCGAACTAGATGTCTGATGACCATTGGCATTGTAAAATTGTGTTTGGTTTCTAATTTATAAGGTCCGAAAGTTCGAATATTTCGCGCGTTTTATACAATAACTTTGGAGGTGGATAACGCAATGATAAAGTAAGAACATCTTAAAAAGATAAGTCATCAGACATAGCTTATTTCATATATATTTATAATCTATTTGGTTTTTGTTAGATCTTTGACTACAGCGGTCGTGGTTTACTTTTAGCTATAAGTCGTTTTGTAATTACAATTTTCGTAAATCTTACCAAATCATACACTATGCACATTTTATTTTTTGTGGACATGTTGCATCTTCCTCATCACGGAGCCTGTCTTATTCTTTGAAACAGATAAGGTCCCAGAGCGCAACAGCACGGTTTTGTACCGTGCCCGCGAATGAGTTAGTCCCGCCGGGCTGGGCCACCTTAAGGTGGCGTTCAGATAGTAACGACAGCAATACGCGACCGCGACTATACTGGTCGAGAAGAAACTATGAAGTGCCGTTCGATTGGCACGGCTGTGGTCGCGCGACAGAATCGCTTGTGATGCTGTGTCGTGCGACCGGAGTGACTGGACGTAAAACTATCCGCATTGTTCAACGAAGACAATATTTCTGCGAGAAAAAATATAGGAAGAAATAGTCGCCCCTTCTTCATCTTAAAATAACCTTTTCTTTTGTTCTCTCTTTCATGCAATTCAGCCATGATTTCCCAAACCATTCTACACCACAAGCACTGAAACAAAATCCACGTGACACGTTTCTTGAAACCGACCGTGCTTAGTGCCGCGAGACACCGGTCGCCTGATTACTAGTCCCGTTTGCGCGTCGCTGACAACGGAATGTCTCCTAGAGAGGATGGATGCAAGCAAGCGGGCCTTTATACCTCAATCTGTGACGCCCCATCAGCGCTTTCCCCTAACATTCTGGCCTTCCATAAGCTTGCACTTCGTTCTCACAACTTAGCCTTTCGTCTTAGCGGCTGCAGCCTAGTCATCGAGTGGATGACCTCCCAAACTGGCATGGCCTCACATCGGCCTCTCGTGCCCAACGGAGCGTACCCTACGTAGGCTGGAGTCGCAAGGAAGCACCAATCGACTGCCAGAACAGTATTTTAAACAGAAGGCTGTGTAGCCTAACCTAAGCCAACGAGTAAGAAAAAACGGGGGTGGCGACTGAGACTCATCCGTATAGCGGCCGAGTAGCCACGTTCAGTATAAATGTTAGTATTAACATACACTGACGGTAGAGCCGGCCGGTTAGTTAGCTTACGAATTCGCTCACTTCTGATGGTCTTGATATTCAACGACACGTAAGAACTGCACAGGACGTCATTTAGTTGCAATGAACATTCGATGTTGCACGTGGCGAATTCGTAAGCGAACTGACTGGCTGGCACTACCGTAACTGTATTATCACCAAAATGTGGCTGCCTCGATGGCGCGACCCCTCAAAGTTCGATCATCAAACTGTCGAAAACGACACTACTGTCGCCTTTCACAATTATCGCTAAAGGCAGCGTATATTGACTTTTCATATTTTCCATCAACCTAAAGCGTGAAAATGTGACCTCTGCTGTCCTAACAGGATCTTAAATTGTCTCTAGGATGCAACGAGGAGTAAATAATCTAGCACGCATAATGTAGGCGGGTACAGTTAAGAGGATAATGAGGTGATCGATTTCCATACAATGGCTCGTTCCTAATTTCTGACTCAAATTAAGAAATATGTTCCTGATATTTTCCACATTAAATAAATAAACTGAGAGCTCCGTCTGTAGGTTTTATTTTTTGTGATGACTTATCTTACATTCATGATATAAGCCTAGCTAAAGATTTGTATGAACATATTTGAGGGCAGATATCATAGATATAAGTTAATTTATCAAAGAGTGAGGAATCAGGCACGAGCCATTGTATGGAACTCGATCACCTCATTATCCTCTTAACAGACGTTTCGTGCGCAGTTCGTTGACCCGCCGTTGCGCGAGCGTCGTCGCATCGCGCTAGATGCACCCTGATGCAACGCGAACCGCTGCACCGCTGCACCGCCGCACCGCGACCCGTACAAGGAAGCACTTTGGTCATGACAGTCGCAATCGGATCGTTTGCGGGGATTGCGAGCTGCAAGACTTCGACCGCGCGAAATCTACATTTGTTGCGTTTTTATTTACTACTAGCTGCGTCCTGGCTCCGCTCGGATCAATGTCGATATGGACTGATGTCGGGCCGAATTATTTCCTGATATTATAAGAGTTCCCCATACAAACTTTCATCCTATATTTCACCCTATGACCTTCTCCCAAGGTCCAGACTCTCTCTATACCGAAATTCATCGAAATTGGTTCAGCGGTTTCATATCACTGCGTCGCATCGCCCGCCCGTGCTATTACTTCGTTCACTTAGAGTTCTTTCTGACTTTTTAACCGACTTCAAAAAAAGGAGGAGGTTATCAATTCGTCTGTATGTTTTTTTTTTTGTTTTTTTTTTTTTTTATGTTTGTTACCTCATAACTTTTTCCTGGGTGAACCGATTTTGATGATTATTTTTTTAAATGATAGCTAGTGCTTCCCAAGTGGTCCTATTTTAATTTGGTTAAGTTCTGACAATGATATCCATGAGAAAATCATAAAAGTCTTAAATTTGTATTAAGATGTGCGCGACAAATGGACGAATAACTCAATATAACGCCAACCGATTTCGGTGATTCTTTTTTTGTTGGAAAGGACGTGTACAAATTAGTAAGTTTACTTCAGATTCACTAAAAATAAACAAATAAAAAAACAAATTTAACAAAAAAAATAACCGACTTCAAAGGAAAAGCACTAAAAAGTAAAAAATAATTTTCATTTTTGTAGTTACGATTTCTGTAATTTTTTGAGTCGGTGTCAGCCAAGGTTAGGTTAGGTTAGGTTAGGTTAGGTTCTCTTGATTGGCGCAGCGCGTGCCCGGCTGACGCCGACTCAAAAAATTACAGAAATCGTAACTACAAAAATGAAAATTATTTTTTACTTTTTAGTGCTTTTCCTCTGAAGTCGGTTATTTTTTTTGTTAAATTTGTTTTTTTATTTTCTCTCTGCTCGTCTCCTAAGGGTCGGTAACCTTCCTGAGGCTATAAAATGTAGAAATATTTTTCTCAAATCCAATTGGTACCCAGTTCCAGAGATTGGTGCATTCAAACAAAAAAATACACCAACTCTTCAGCTTTATCCTATATTAGGATTTTATTTGCCATAAGCAACACTTTTCAAAAGCAAATTTCCTGCAAATATATAATTTTACCAAAATATCACTGAAAAAAATTTTTATTGGAATATGCCACGTAAGCTAGCCTTTCGGCTGTATAGTTATAGATGGCTATAGAACATTCTATAGATCATTGAATTCTACTTATCAAGGGCAAAATTAATAAACAGAGGTCTGAGTAACTGCCGAGACTCAGATAAAAGTAAAACATAATACCTAAGCCAGCTAAATATATTTTGTTTTATAAAGAAATGAGAGTCTTGCATGGATTTTTTTTACGTGAATGCGGTCAGTACAAGGGCAGAGTTGTTATGGAGGCCAACCATATGGAAGGAGATATGTCATCTACATCGCTTACTATGAGACCAGGTGTCTCCAATTTTCAAAAACTACTAACCCAATTTAAAGGCACATGGCTTATGCAAACATAGTCGTGGACTTATTGTTGGGTCTGTGTTAGTGGCAACTGACTTGACAAACGCATTTGTAGAGCACATCTGCACGCGGTGGCGATGTTTCGACTGTGTGGCATACGACGCGACGTCGAATTCTCATACAATGATATGGTCACAAAACAAAATCATTCAGATTCACACTATCACCCTATCCAGCTGGCTAGTTGCTAAGATTGCGTCGCATATGGCATACATCAGGACCTCACGAAGGAGATGCCCGACAACTCCAATGGGCTTTCGAACTTTCAAGGGGGCTGCGAAAAACGTGCCAGCCGACCAGGTGATTCTTCGTACCAGAACCTACTAATAGAACAATTAGAACCAGCAACTGCAGGTCAGCAGTCAAAATTTAATTTCATACCTTCATGTCATACCTTCTGGAGGTCTGCTTGGGTAAAATATTTAGTGCAGATTTGATGGAATTCGTTCACATATTTTCTCACATCTACGCCGGTTCAGTCCCTGTTAATGAATTCCACACAAACAATAAATCTGCTAGAGTATTTTTTTTTTTGCAAATAAACAATAAACAATAATAATCATAATTAAATACATGTTATAAAATGTTGATTAATATTAATTTGAAAATATCAATCAAATATTTTTATTTTTTATTGAAATCTTTGACGAAGGCTATTTTTTTTATCATGTATGTTCTTTCTGACATATCGAAGTGTGCATAGTCACCATAAGGAGAAAATAATTAAATAAGATAATACATCTTTACATCTAAAACGGTAACCACTAACTACATAAGTATCTTAAAACTACTATATTATGCTGAGATTTTGCATTGTGGGAAGAAAAACTAAATTTTGTAACCTTTGTAAGTTTTGGCTATAATTATTATATTCTAAGGACACGTTGCGCCGGCAGAACTAACAAAGAGACAATGTTATGTATTACAGAAAAAAAATCACTCATACAATGCATGTTTATTATGGTTTATTTAGTGTTTTGTACACAAATTTTATAAATACATAAAAAAAAATAAGAAATATTAACAGACCTAGGTAGCTATGTCTGCACTCCAATACATTTCCTTACCAACATAATGGCCTCAGGGCCTTTTCTATCGTGTCCACAGCTAGGTACCTAACAAAAAAATCCTGTCATGGAAATTAAATGGTCTTGCTCTCATTATTGTTTTCGCATGTGCAAGCGGTACAGTACGTACGGCCCTATAAAATGGACCTCAAAGGTACAGTTTTGATGATAAAAAGTCACTAAGTGGCATGTTTAAGGCCGCCAGGGTTGGAAGGACCGCATTGGTTTAAGGATGTTCGAAGCGTTAATTGATAGTGTAGGTTTCATGCCTAATTTAATGCAGCCACCTAGTTCCTTTGGGCTAGTAATAAACAAACTTTTCGTACTAAGCAGGTACGTCGCTTATTCCAAGGAATGTGACATATATGTTTGTATAATCGACCGTGAAGCAAGGACACATTAATTGAAGAAAGAGCCCAGTAAAAATAACTACTTTACGAATATACTGCAAGGCTGAACCCGAACCAGCAAAACATACCATTCGCGGGTATTGCGTCTTAGACGTCTCGATCTTTTTACTGGGCTCTTTCTTCAATTAATGTGTCCTTGCTTCACGGTCGATTATACAAACATAAATGCCACATTCCTTCATGCAAGTATGTTTATAAAACTAGGTATGTCAGAATCTCAAGCGATGTGAGGTGTCGCATATCAGGCATTACCTACTCATTCAGTGCAGTCATTCTGATAGCACTGATAAAGGATCTGAGTAGGCAACTAAAGGCACTCCCCATGACCACTTCAGGTATGAAAGCGCAGAACTGTCTCATGTTTGAAGCAGCCAACTCTTCGCACAGGGCCTCCCTAGCTCTAATGTTAGAAAGAGCTAATAAAAATAATTTAGAACTGAAATGTTATAAATAAAGTTCAAACATTATTTACTCTCACAACAGGTCTTGACATGAATATAATTTATTTTTACTTTAAATACCCTAAATTCAAATACTTCGCTCATCCAAGACATCGCCCAAAGCACCTATTTGTGTGATATATGTATGTACTGGTTTGTCTCTTTTTTTATCTTGAGTTTTATACCTAATATAACCACAATTATTACAACACGTCACTTATAAGAAACTGGCCAAACTTAAAACCAGCGACTAGCCTTAGTAATATGTCAGCCTAGTCATAGCTGTGTTTGGTCCTTTTTTTGATAATGCTGTTTATTTATTTTATTTTATTTTACTTGCAAATTTTTTGTTATTCATTACTTTCACTATTATTTCTTTACATTCGTTAAATTAATTAACGTTACTTATATTTACTAATTAGTATAGCATAGTATTAAGAAATTAAGTAAGTATAAGCTATCCGATTGTATATAGACTAAGCATTTATCAATAATAAACATTTTCATCATCATTTTCAACACGTTTTTTTATGCAACTTGACATGGATGGCCAATACGACACAACTGATATTAGCCCAATAGATCACATTCCCGAATTAGGTGTCAAGCCAGGACCTTCCTTTTGAGCATGGCTACACTGAACTGGATGGAAAACACAGGCAATTTGTCATTGCCACTTCAACCAGTTTCATCTAATGCTACAGTTTTACATATCGCTAATTCAATTTACGAAGGCAAAGGAGTGACAAGCAGGCGCTGGCACTGAACCTACAGCAGTGGAAGTGTGGGGAGTGGTCTACTGACGCGGATGTTTGTAGGGTTCCGTATCCAATAGGTGACTACGGAACCCTATTACTAAGCCTCTGCTGTCCGTCCGTCCGCCTGTCACAGTGCTGTATATCAGCTGATATATTCACAGATTGTTTATTTATTTTGCCACCATAACAAATAGGTAAATAAAAAAAATATAAAAATTAAAGGGGGTAAAATATGTATAGATAAAAGGTGATGTTCTTTGTGTTAATTCATGTACGATGGTACAGAACCCGTAGTGTGCGAGTTCGACTCGCACTTGGCCAGTTTTTTAAAGATTACTCCTCCCCGATCTCCGCCTACCTCTGACCCCCTGCGCCTCTGCATATTTAATAAGCTGAGATGTAGTAGGTAACTGCCTACCTACATACTTTTTTTTACATTTTTTTTAATGGAATTCCTAAAAATGGTTGCCCTTTCAAATCTGTGATAAAGTTTATGCTTTATGTTGTAGTCAGTTTTTCTAATAAGAATAAATAGGTATCTTTTAACATGTATGAAAAAACACATTGTAGCTTTTGTTTTGACGCGAATCGGTCACACGGCGTTTGGCAGTGAACACGTACACAGCCGAAAGTAGCCAATATTCGTGTACTTGTGGCCCGGGTACATATTTGTTCTATTGGGAAATCTCAAGAGCATATAGAAAGAGTGGGGAAAAATCTAGCGATCTTGCTTTCACTATAACTACTGGTTTCATGTGCGGGTGATCTAATCGCTGAGATACGGGAGTTTGTCCTTCAAAATGCCGAAATATCGTAACATGGACTCACCGCAAACGTGTTGCTATTTCGCCGTCACCGCTCCTTACCAGTTCACTGCACTCACGATGCAAACTAGGGCCACCAATTCACTCGCACTTTAGTCACAGATTCACAGCACACACCTATCATAAAACACTTTTCGGTCCAATTTCACCGTGCGGCATCGAAACACAGACGGCGGCAAGAGCAAGGCGTCGACCGACTAGTCGTTTCTCGTTGTCGTTATTGCTCGCTGGTGCTTGCTCGCTTCTTCGCTCGCTCGCACGCAGTATCGCGTTCGTTCGTTCAATGTTTGCTTGCTCGCTCTTTCGGTAGGTCAGTGTTGTGTTGCCCGAAAATGGTTTACATAGTTGCCAATTTTCTCAATCTTCAAAGAATCTTAGAAACACTCGATTTGTGCGAGGATTTGTGTGGATCCCGCACCGTAGATAAAACTTGACCAACTGGTAAATGCATCGCTCCTCTGAAAATGAGATGAATGAGAAAAAGAGTGATAAAAAAAAATGATTTCTTGTAATTTAAAATAAATTTGAAAATAAAATTAAAAAGAACAATTCAAAAACACGAACTAGATATCGAATGAATATGTTTATTTATTTAATCAGCAGTCATATGGTATGTATTTAACTACAATTGAAATCGTAGAGCATGTTTGAAAAGATATGTCTGTAGATATAGCGAAAGAAGTATGCTGTGATCGTACCGTATGGCGCTCTATCATCAGGGGCCCGGTCTAGCTAGCTAGCCGCTCCGGGCAAAGATCATTTTCGCCACCTTAACATACACAAATCCATATAAGTTATGAGCTAGTTTTGTTGGGGGATGCTAAGTATACAAGTACCTACATAAAATACGTGATATTGTTGAGAGCATACCTACCTATAATATTCACGTCAGTCTATTTGTTCTTCTAAAGAAGTACCTATATGAAAGTTGATGAGTGTTTTAATGACAAAAAGACATTTTTATTTAATATAATACTAATAAAAAACAATTATGTTACTACAAAACAAATCAGTTATTTAAAAAAAAATTAAATTGTGTAAATTAAACAGTTTTTCGGAGAATATTAAATACTACCTTTAAATTATATTTATTTTATTCGCACTTTTTGTTCTGCAAAATCTTTAATAATATATCAAACATTTATACTGTCGCAAACCTTGTGTTCTACTGAAATCATAGCCAATCCAAATAATCTATTATGTGTCATGGTGGATTGGTATTTTTTATTTAGAAAAGCTTCTTTCACCATTTCCAACTGTAACTTGTAAAGTTGAAAGGATCCTGAGCGCAATACATTACTATTTAAAAACATACAAAGAACTGACAACTCCTCACAAAGTTCTAATGCATTTATATCGCTTGAGTTCTCTTGAGTTAAAATAGCCTCGAGTTTCTTACAATGTTCTAACAATTAATCTTTTGGGAGTTCTCTTAAGGCATATATGTTATACAGAAAAGCAAAATGTTTGTTGTGCTCAGAAATCTGGGAAAATCTTGATTCTAAGGAGTTTAAGGCTATATCCACAACGTGAAAAATACTAAAACCACGTAACAAGGCTCAATGATTGGTTCGCCAACACACTCATAAGTAAATTGCTTTTTCTTGGATCGTACGCGAGGTCTAGCCACATTTTCAAAGTCTAACACCTCGCAATCAATTTCAAAAGCTAAGGCTTTGGCGTCTTCAGAAACTTGAGTAAAATACTTATCTTAACGTGAGTTTTCAAAGAAATCTTTTGTATTTTTAAGTAATTTAATGACGGAAACTAAGTCAAAATCTTTACTCTGCATTAATTTACTAACAGGGTTTATGCGATTCAAAGTTTCGTACCAAATTATAATAGAACATTAAAATGTAAACTGTTTAATTTGGTTCAACAAACCCGAAGCTTAGTCTCGTGTGAGCACATAAACACTCAACAATGCATCGTATACTTTTTTTATTTTATGTCTTATTGGTTTTATTGCTTCGATTCAACTTTTCCATCTCGTGTCACTAAGTGCTTTTAGAGATTACCTTTTAGATTCTTCATAATAATTGACCATCTTAATGTTGAATGGGAAAAAATACATATATTTTTTTGCACAGTATTGAAAAAAATTTAGCTTCGAGTGAGGACTTTACCACGTCGTTTACCACTAACTTGAAAGAATGACTACTGCATTGCAACCTTAAATGCCCTTGGATTGATGTTTTTAATCCTGGCTTGGACGCCACTTTGAATGCCTTTCATATTAGATCTATTATCGTACCCTTACCCTCTTATGTTTTTTAAAGACAATCCAAGTGCTGATGATTATTCCACGATAATTTCTGTTAGTGCCAGACCTGTAGATGTCTCGATTAGTATAAATCTTAAAAAACTTTCATTTATTACAATATCTGACGTTCTTAAATGGTCTTGGGATTCAATAATAGAAATATACCTAATTATTATAGTCATCTGCTCAGTTTTGCTAGCGTCTGGAGTACAATCTAAAATAATAGAATAATATTTCGATGTAATGATAGCTTCTAAAATATGTTTTTTTATGCCGTCTGAAATTGTATGAATGAACTTATTTTGAATTGTTTTACTTAAGTAGGTTCCTTATGTAAGTATCGATACCTCAAAAATATCGGAACAAAAGTATCGTGTCCAAATATACTTAGGCTGAGATAAATAGTCGTAACAAAAACTAAGGCTAACGAAAAGTAATACTTTGTGACGTCACTTTGACACATTTTGTATGGAGGAAGTCTCAAAGTATTGCAAAGTGACGTCACAAAGTACCTAGTACTTCGTTAGCCTTAGTTTCGGTTACGACTATTTATCTCAGCCGATTATCGATTATCGATACTACTCAGGTATCGGTACTTTTTGCGGATCCCTACTTTTTCTTTCTTTCTTTCTAACTAAAATAATTCAGTTAAGGTGGCCCTTCCCGGCGGGACTAACTCATTCGCGGGCACGGTACAAAACCGCGCTCTGGGACCTTCTCTGTTTCAAAGAAAAAGACAGGCTCCGTGATAAGGAGGATGCAACATGTCCACAAAGCAGATAATGCGCATAGTGTTTGATAACGAAATGTTTAATTACAAAATTACTTTTAACTGAAAGTAAATCACGACCGCTGTAGTATAAAATCAAACAAAAACCAATTTGATTATAAATCTTCATGAAACAAGCTACGTATGAGAACTAATCTTTTTAAGATGATTTTATTTTATCGTTGAGTAATCCACCTCCAAAGTTATTGTATAAAATGCGCGAAAAATTAGAACTTTCGGACCTTATAACTTAGAAACCAAATACTATTTTACAATGCAAATGGACATCAGACATCTAGTTCGATCAAATTAAGCTGTTTTGAGTTTAATTTTGGATCTCTGACGTTTTACACGTTTGTATGTGGAGGTGAGCGGGAAGGCCCACCTTAATTAAAATACTTAATTATTTCAACTATCCAACCTGAAGTAGGTTGGAAGGTGGCGCATAAAATTCTCAACCTGCCAAATTGGGTGGTGGATGGCTAATGGCTAGGTTGAAAATAGGAATAGTCAGTTTTGCCGCTCTGGGCAAATGCCCGGCTTGACCCCCCCTTAGATCGGGTTTTCCCGGAGGCATCGAGTTCACGCAGAGATGGCATCTCTGCGTACCCCTCCAGGAAAACGGCGTGAAGGTAGGTATGTATCTAATATTTATGATTACACTAAACACATTTTCATTACACAAAGACACTTGTTACCTACGTAATTATATAGTTAAGTATCGTATCCTACGTACAGGATCTTTTCTTTTTGTCTATTAAAACTATAAAACATTTCCCTAGATTATTTAAAAATCAACTAAATTTAGCTGTATTCGAGTCCATTTGGCAAAACCGCACCGTACATAGTATATAAATATTTAATTTCACATGATGTCGGCCAGTAAAGGACAGTAAGGACAGTATATATTGGTAATCTGTGATGTCGGCCTAATTTCAGAGCAGCTCAATGCCGATATCATCGATGCGGAATTCGATTTTTTTCTGACACCTAATATTACCTAATATAAGTATTCAATTTGTTCCATGAGATTGGTCAGGATATTATATTAAAATTCTATGGGCTTGGCCAAGCATCACAGAATTTCGTCATTATTATCAGTTAGGTGATTCACATCTCCATTGCCAATTTCGTAGATGCCATGCGACTCGGACGCCATGCGACTGTATCAACACGCGACTCAGCCCCGATTGCACGAAGAGAGGACCGAGTTATTCAATGTTCAAACACGTCACTTTGATGAACCGCATGGAGTTCCTTCCATACTGCCCTTACAAAGTGACGTGTTTAATCATACGTTGACGTTGATTTTGACGTTTTGTCCTTTGGTGCACTTGGCCCATGTCTTGTAATACTAAAAAATGAATGTTATGCATTTTGTTCTTCGGGCACATAGCGTAAAAATAATAAAGACCTTCGAGAAATTCCAGAGAACGTTAGGATATTAGGAAATAAATGTTTTAAGAGCAAATTGAAATTAATATTAATAAAAAGATGCTACTATACTATCCAGGAAGCCTTATTAGAAATAAATCTTGTTTAAAACAAAGCTCATTTTATTTTTATTTAACTTTTTATAACTGCTAACAATTTGACAATCGATATAATTATGCATAATTTTTCTTACATATATCTCTGACATTGGTACTACATTGCAGTATGAATTTGTTTATTTACTAACTTACATTTGATATGATATTAACTTGAATCAAAAATTGCGATGGCTTTTTACACCTGAATAATTTAGGTCATAATTCCATACATCAGACATCATTTTATAATTCATATAAAATTATGTCATCATGGTGGTCAAGAGCTTGCTCTTCACCAATGTATATAATGTTCTTTGTGAGCAGTAGTAATCAATCAATCACCGTAAACTAGTTTGTAAGTATAAAAAAATCAATGACCGTAGTTTCTTGTTGGTTCTTCTTCGTCAGAAGTAATCGAACCGACAGGAAAAAAAAAGACCAATGCAAGTGTGTAATATATATCTAATGGAGGAAATAAAGAAACTGAACTGAACTGAACTGAACCGTCTTATTATTAAATCTCCGGTGCCACCGCTTCTTTCAAAAAAAAAATTAGTAAAATTAAAACTCAAACTGAATCAGACTTGGGCCTACGGTTCCGTTTTTACGTTTCTATGATCGTTTTCTGCGCATCGCAAGTTGTAAAATTTCTATGCTCGCTCTGCGGACTGGTACATATTTTTTAGTTTATCACTCACATTTCTAAATGTGAGTCGACCGGTATTTCGAATTTGTATAAAATTCAGATTAAGCCCGGGTTGTACGAAGAGACGGCCGAGTTAATCAATGTGCAAACATGTCAATTTTAGTGATCCGTATGGAGTTCCTTTCATACTGTCCACACAAAGTGACGTGTTTGATCGTACGTTGACGTTGATTTTGATTTTTTGTCCTTTCGTGCACTCGGCCCTAAGTTTTCAATCCTTTGAAACGCGTACCATCAGGATATTATGTATTCTATGCGGAGCATGTTTAAGTGGTGCTACAGCAATCAAACTCGCTGCGAGATTTCCATGCTCACCCTGCCGTTTAGAGAAGACCTACATGGAGCGATCTACTTACACTTATTTTTGTTGATTTTGAAACTGAGTGTGTGTGACAACCGAACCGCGTAGCTTTCCAGTCGCGTCGCGTCTATAAATTGCATAGACCTATATGCTTGTCGGTTATCTGACATTGACATATGTTCCACAGAAATTAAGAAAATGTTCTGTGACTGATTTTTTTCCGGATTTCTGATTTCGGCATAAAAATAATGCAGAATGTTTTCGGTCGCTGTTTTTGTTTGGGTTGGGGTTAAAATGTGATTTAAGTTGTTTTTTAATGTGGCTGTGGGAACGGTAGGCAAAGCAAGCTTTAATGTGGCCAGAAGCTAAAATAAGTGGAGTAGTGGAACCAGATTAAGTTTATTTTTAAATGCATTTGTCCTGTATGCCAGATACCTCTTCCGTACAACCTCGGCTAAATAATGCACGAAGCGTACGAGGTTTCGCACCTTCTCACCGCGACGGTGCAGATCGAAGCACTGGCGGCTTACGGTTTGTTTAATCTAGAATTCCTTCATGAAAACTACCTATCCTTTGACTTCAGGGAAAGCCTATCCATTTTTTTTATGTAATTGGACATGGCTGGCTAATACCAAACTGAACGTCTGATATTAGCCTAACACACCACAAGGGAACTAGGTACCATGCCAGTAAAAATCTGAAAATTTACTTTTAACCATTCCTCTATTTAGTACAGGGGCTGAACCAGCGCAAAATGTGTGTAAATATGAGAGGGAATTTCAACAATTCTGCACCAATCAAAAGTAAACACTAAAAATTTTACACAGTAAGAGCGCAAACGTTTTGACATCAATGATTATAAGTGTTCTTCATCATTTGATCGAATTAACGGATTTCTTCACACATTTTCTCACATTTTACGCCGGTTACCCTCCTGGTAAGTTACCAATCCTATGGCTCCAGGTGAGCTGCCAGTGTGCTGTGTTGCGACTCGAGTCTGAAATAAGTCCTGAAAAATGTACTGCTATGCAGGTGCCAAATTTTCCAAGGGTGCCGGCTTTCATTACAGATCCAATCTAAGTGTGTATTTCATAATTGTGGACGGAAAAAATATGTTATGTAAACCCGTGAAGTTTCTTTGCGGGTTTTTCTTTACTGGGTTGATCGAATCCGCGGATCTTTGTGACGTAACTTAGTGTAGCAAAAATTTAAATAAATGAAATGAAAAAAATGTTTTATGAAATTGCCAAAACTTAAAGGAGTCATGAGGCCGATATGGATGACAACTAAAACTGAATAATTAAGTATAAAATGACCAATTTCTAAAAGACATTGCATTTTGAAAGGAATTAGGTGCCCTTCCCTTTCAGAGCATGGCTACATTGAACTGGTTGGAAAACATGGACAATTATTTATTGCCGTTTCATCCTTCTTTTCATCCAATACTATCGCACCAACTGGAGGGCTTTGTTCTACGACCTAGTAGGGGAAAGATACCTACAGTTTATAATGGATTCCGTACCATGGAACAGCTCGCATTCATAACGATATGCACATATCCTATTCAGAATGAGAAAAAAGTGATGCACGAACGGGGCTGGGATTTAAACCCATGACCTCTGGCATAGAAGGCAAGTCCACGCGCCCCTGAGCTCCGAGCCGCACCCTGGATTTTCTACCAGACATTACGTCCATGTTGCGGTGCTAATGATCAACAAATGATGTCTGCTTTGCAGAGACTAACCTGCTGCTGGGTACACGGCAGGGTCACCTGCTTATGTACTCTCTATCGGCGGCGGCGGCGAGCGGCGGCCAGCGATACGAGGTGCAGCTGTTGCGCTACTGCAAGAACTTCAGCAAGCGGCCCATACAGCAAATAGAGGTTATTCCAGGTGCGACAGATATGATCACTTTCATATTATATTTATGTATTCATTTTTAGGGTTCGTATGTAATGTACATGTAAATGTAGATGTCGCTGAACCTCAAATTAATGAAATAACGGTAATGTCTTATCCATTAAATACATAAAATTATGAAGTTAAATCCGGGCTGACTCTTCGTGTCCGATACCAAAATCGACTTTGTTGACTACAGCCATAAGATTGATATCTCAATCATTGCAGTCAAAATACCTTAGCGTAGGATCAACACGCAAAGACATCGTCAGCGCCATCTAGCTGAAGATAGGGGAAGCATCGTGTCGATTCGAATGTAATCGAGAAATTCGGTGGCTGACTTAATTGCCGGGATAGCTCAGTTGGTTAGAGCAGTCGACATGTAATCCAAAGGTCGCAGGTTCAAATCCTGCTTCCGATTCTTCTTACTCCAGTACTTTTTCAGATTATTTTGAAAATGTGAATACAATGCTTCAAATGTAGATGTCGCTGAAACTCAAATTAATGGGATATATTTTTGTCACATTGACGTTTCGCAACACAAAAACATTTCAACTACTCAAAAAATTATCTTTATCTTTACATGTTTTTAAAACTTTTTTGTTTTACTTTACTTTATACAAACAGTAACCAGTTAGTTTTCTTTGGTTGCCAGAGGACAACCTGCTGTTGTGCCTCACAGACAATGTGTTGTCGATGCACGACATCAACGGACTCAACTTCCCGCTTGTCAAGACGCTACAACAGACCAAAGGTGCAACGCTGTTCGCTCTAGAGAAAATGGTGCGTTTCTCTTTTTGTCACTTAAATTTTTTTACGTTCTATAGGTGGTTTGGAAATCCTTATGCCTGTTCATCTGACATTACGTCACTTACCAGATAATGGGACTGAATAAAAAAATATGAATCAAAAGTATGAATTGGTAAATTGAATTGAGGGTTTGCAAAAAATTATAATTAGATAACTCATGTGATGTTCTTCAAGACATGACCCATGTTTAATTTGTGGCCGTTACATTGTAATAATGTTTTGACCATCCAGAAATACTCCATTAAACAAATACCTTTGTGCAAAGCAAAACTTACAAAAATGTCATGCCCTTAAGTTTTGGATCAATTCAACGTTTGGATGGAGTATGAACGGAACAAGAACTTATTTATTCAATTGCAAACTTTAAACTGACAATCTAAATAGTCTTTACAATTCATAATACGCTAACCAAGCCGCTGTCACTTGATTGAAAATACTTGGTACATTTCGAAAAATCCTCTTTGGACCGCCTAGATACTGCACTGTAATAAATTAAACGCACTATGTGATTGGCACAGTCGGCGACGTCAATGACTGGCGAGGTGACGCACACGAGCCGCCTGTGCGTTGGTATCCGGCGCAAGCTGCAGGTGTACCTCGGCAAGAATGGCGAGTTCAAGCAGCACCTGTTCGACATCTCGCTACCAGACGTGCCGCGCGCTATCTCGTGGGGCCGTGAGCACATCTGCGTCGGGTTTAAGTCTGAGTACACGCTGTATAATGTAAGTATTGGGTGACAAGCGAGGAGGTGTGCCTCAGAGGCGTGATTAAACTGCACCTGTTCCAAATATCGCTACCGACATACTGCGCGATATCAGCGCCATATATGTTTGCTTAAGGTGGGCCCGCAAGCATCAGAAAATTATGCTCCCCATAAAAAAGTAGGTTACTAATCATTTGAACAATTTACTTGATTTTTGGAATCTAATATCATGCAAAAACATCTGTGTCTCCATGTTTTTGTTTTTTCGGTTTATGTATCCTGTTCAAACCAAAGAGAAACCAAAATGTGTGTGAACATTTTGTTTTTGCATTAATTTCATTTCATTTAGATTTTTCAACAAAAATGTGCAGACATTTGTGGTTCAATACCAATTGAATTGGAACATTAGTTTTGTAATGATTAGTAAACTACATTTGAATGGGGAGAATAGTTTAAATGTCTTTCTTAAATTCTGAATTTACATTGTGTCACGTAACTCGCTACCCGGTGTGCGATGTAAACTTAAAATCCAAATACGCGCTGTATTACACTAGTCTTAGGCGATGGGCAACGTGGACCTTGCAACTGAGAAATTTTCGATTTCCATGTGGCGCCCATTCTCTTCTATTATAATGAGATTATGCTTTTAAAAGAAAGCATTACCATACAGGGGGCAGTTTTAACAAATTGCATAGTAAATAGCTTTGAACCACACCTGCGATCCCATAAACCACACAATCCAGAAAATTAAAAATGTAATAACTAAATTTCTTATTGTCCTCATTCATAGTCAATCAAAAAGGATGTGATGTATTACCAATGAATCGGTATTACACAACACAACACAATTGCAGCTGACGGACGGCAAGCCGAAGGAGCTGTTCCCGAGCAGTAGCGCGCGCCCGCTGGAGCCGACCATCGCCAAGTACTCAGACACGGGCTTCCTTCTGGGCCGCGACCACACCTCGGTGCTGGTGGACGAGGCGACAGACATCGAGCTGAACACCATCAAGTGGTCGGAGCCACCCGCCGCCGCCGGTATGATTGCAAACCAAGTTCTGTGACACTAGAACGCTGTAGACGCACATAAAACGCACAAAAAAATCGAACATTATACCTTATAACTTAAAAACCAAACACAATTTTACAATGCCAAAGGTCATCAGACATCTAGTTCGATCAAATAAAGCTATTTTGAGAAAAATTTGGGATCCCTGACAAGATATATGGGCGTGATCTTCTTTCCCCGTTTGTATAGGGAGTTGAGCGGGATGGGCCACCTTAAAACTTTAAATGGTGCAGACTTTTATATGATTTCAGATTACTGTGGGTAATCATTATAGGGTTTGCAAGAACAGCTTGCTCTTGGTGGGTTGATGAATGATGGACGACGTTTTGGTTGACTGTGAAGAGAAGACAAGAAGAGCAGGACCACTTAAAACCCCGTAATTAAGTACTGTGGATGGTCTGACCGAAGGCCAAGTATCTTCGTAGACTACCCTCTGCACAGCACTACATCAGACAGTCTTCGTCTTCATCGAACTGACAGCTCCCTGTTGACCGCCGCTGGCATGGGTCCTTGCCTCAATCTAGACCAAATGTTTAGTACGAAACGTTGTGCGCAATCATCGACACACAGTGATTAAGCCGTTCTTAAACACCCTAAAATGCGCGCAAAATCACCTCTGCACTACTATGCTCCATTTCTAAAGAATGGAATTTTAATAAAATGTTGTTACGTCTGTCTGGCAGTGTGGGACGAGCCATACGTGCTCGGCTTACTCCAGGACCAGATAGTAGTGCAGACCATGGAGCCGCCACTGTTCGTGCAGACCCTCGCCGATCTCAACAAGGCCCGCCTCATGTACAGGTAAAACCCTCTGCACTTGAAGTGCATGCCCCCCTCCCCTCACTTGAGGGAATAGCAATAAATGCATATTAAGACCCTGATCGCTCCTGATTGTAATCTTAGATACCTATAACGGTAAATATGTACATAATATTTACTATTTTGAAATGGATTAAATTCGCTGTGGTTATTTTTAAATTTAAATTTTAATTTTTTAAATTCAATTTATTTAAAAAAAACACACGTACACAATTAACTAAAAAAAACAATAGGTTACAATCATACATTTTACAAGAATCTTAGTTAATAAAATTATAAATTGCAGCCTACAGAAGAACTAAATTCTGTGTAGTAGGCCGTGTTAGGCATAGGACAAAAAATACATTAAAAAGCATAATGTATTTTTATGTGCTATGCATGTAAATATAATGAAATGTGGTTTTACTTACGTCCAGGTCAAATTGAACGCAATCTGCTCTTAACACACCCTTAAAAAAATTGTTCTTGTAATGCAACACAAGTTGTTCTTACAATAACCACAGATTTGTCTGTAATTCAAACATATGAAATTTGAACCCTTTCCATATGTCCTGAATTGGCAAAAATGTTTACCACTCACATACGTTTTTCTCAGGTGCAAGCGCGGGCTCGTGTTCGTTGCGTCGATGGGGCAAGTGTGGTGCGCGAGCGCGGTGGACGTGACGCGACAGAGGCAGACGCTGTTGAAGGACAAGCACTTCCAGCTCGCCATTAAGCTCACAGTGAGTCGGTGGAAATAAGTGAAAACAGGGGCGTAGGTCCTTGCGTCTATGCCAGAGGTCATGGGTATATTCCCCTCCAGTCATGCAGCACTTTCTTCACCTTCCGAGTTTGATGATTGCATTTAGTTATGAATGCGAACTGTTCCATGGTTCAGAATTCATGTTAAACTGTAGGATCCCTTCCCTAGTGTGTGTTAGGGTTAAGGTCGCCCGGGTTGGTACCATAGCAATGGATGAAACGATGGTCGAAGCGGCAATGAAAAATTTATCGTGTTATTCTTCTAGTTCAATCTGATCATAATGGTTATGGAATGGCACCGAATGATTTGTATTTTCCAGTCTACCCCTGCTATGCCTCACTGCCCTGTATGTGTGAATAGCATCATTCACAACAATAAAACAAACTTCTTGTTGCAGAATCTTTCGGACGATACAGACGAGGCAAAGAAGCAGAAGATCCACTCGATTCAGATGCTGTACGCACTGGACTTGTTCGACAATAAGCGCTACTCGGAATCGATGGCTGAGTTCGTGAAGCTGGAGACGGACCCGGCGGAGGTGATACGGCTGTTCCCGGAGTTGGGTGGCGCGCCCGGAGAGGATAGCAAGGCCAAGGTGCGAACCATCTTGCTAAAATAATAAGTGCTACTAAGAGTCGATGGCGGAGTTCGTGAAGCTGGAGACGGACCCGGCGGAGGTGATACGGTTGTTCCCAAAGCTGGGTGGTGCGCCCGGAGAGGACAGCAAGGCCAAGGTGCGAACCCTCTTGCTACAATAATGAGTGCTTCTCGGAGTCGATGGTGCAGTTCGTGAAGCTGGAGACGGACCCGGCAGAGGTGATACGGTTGTTTCCAGAGATCCAAATCTAAGTGTTTCTTACATATCACGGCCTTCCATGTTTGGCGTCTCGGAGTGTTGCTGGCGTCGCTCCTTGTTCCTCGCCCGATGGCTGACACTTCGCCCGCAGCACTACATTATTATCGACATGGTCGGTATTGCAGCTACCAAACGCCGAGGACACAAAAAAACAAGATAGCAATGTCAGACTCTGACGTTATTGTCTCGTTGTCACATTGTGTTAAAAGGCAAGAGCACCTATCCATGCAGCCATGTTAATTATGATTGATATTATTATATTATTGACTAAACGATGAGCGAAGCTTCTGTATGTCCAGCTGTTCTCCGCTACAGGGTGCATTTCCCAACCGATTCCCGTGAGTTATTGTAAGCAGTCCGATAATTATATAGAAATGTTTAGTCGGGCCCATAGAAATAGGATGTACAAGAACCACAAAGTCTGATAGCTGGCGAGACAATAATCGAAATGCAACAGTATAGGTGCACTGTTAATGTGTTGGGTGAAAAATAGTGTTGCTAAGTCCCGCATCCAAAATTATCGATATTGATATTTATTGGTTGTGCATGTGGACCGACATTTGTGAAATAAAATAATTTAAAAATCTCTTTCACTGGTAAGCACGCGGCTCATCTGAGGGCGAGTAGCTGTCATACGCTAAGCATAAAAAAGATGTAGATATTTTTTATACATAAATGTACACATAGCTGATGGCCGCTACTCGGATTTATACTTTTCGTATTCGTTTCATGACCACAAGGACAGGGGTCTACTCATGCAAGCGAACACAAGAAGTTCTCGTGGTCGTTTCTGTAAAATGTATGTAGAAAAAAGTAGGCATCTTTTTCCTGCATAGAGTTTGACAAAAGCGAACACGAGAACTTTTCGATTTCGCTTCCCTGAGTAAATATGCTGGTAAATGTATTTCTAACTCGTAATTGAAATTCAAGAAAAATAAAAGCCTTATTCATGATTTCTTCCTAATCAATGAGTTACCTTATCACTTTACAATCAATGCCAATATGCCTAACACTTATATATTTTTGATTAATTAAAACTTATGCCACCCTGGTCCAATAAAAAAATATATTTTGTCAAGTTATACATCATTATACATCGAGCGTGTTCGACACATCGAGCGAAAACATTTATTTATAGGTAATTGGGGTAATTATCAAGGTTTTTTTTTTTTATTCAAAGTGTTGATAGGACTTTAGCCGCATTGCGGTTATGCCAGTCCCATAGTAACTATTGTACACAGTTTTAAGGTCTCTCTAACCTCTTAAAGCTAAAGAGGCCTTAAAAAAATGTATTAATGTTTTACAATTTTTAGATAGTGGCTGCGATAATGCATAATGAATTCCGAAAAAATAGTTGTATGCATCTAACTTCAATTTGTCCATTAATTTTCGCCTCAGTGGTTCGTTCTGCACACACTCCATCAAAATGTGAAATTGGTCTTCAGGCTTATTACATACATTACAATTAGGTGAATCCACTTTTCGCATCAAATAGGCACTTTTATTTAGTGGAGTGTGTCCTGATCGGAGTCTCAAAGCAAAATATTAATAAAAGTGTTTATTATACTCATTTTTTTCTTTTTAATGTTATATTTTTAATATTAATATTATATTTAACTTTTAGTTCTTTAAATCTATTTATATTTTATTTATTTTTTGAAAGAAGCTTAATTCCTACTTTAATATTAATTATTGGTTGAGGATATCATCAAGGTTTTGACCCATGACACCTTTTGTCAGATGTCACGTGGTAACGAGATTAGTTTTTTTTTCCTTATTTTTAAAATTTTCCAAAATTCCGGCTTTGCACCCTTGAAACTTGTTTATTTTTTAATGTTATCAGGATTTTTTTTTAAATACAATCAGTTTCAGCGACATCTACATTTGAAGCATTGTAATCAGAATTTGGAAATGATCGAAAAAAAAATTCGTCGTGACATTCCTTGGAAGCAGGATTTTCAGATAATTTTTAAAGATCTTATTACAAGCTTGTTTTCAAAAACGTTGTATACTTTTATTATTTGAATTATGACCCGTACTTTTTTTGGTGCAAACTCTCGTAGCCTAGTGGCGCGGGGACTTGCATAGCATACCAGAGGTCTGGGTTCAAATGATCGCACCGTTCATGCAGAACTTTATTTCTCATTCTGAGTTGGATAAGTGCATATCGTCACGAAAGCTGCTCCATGGTTCGGAATCCATGTGAAACTGTAGGTCCCTTCCCCTACTAGGTGGTAGGGTTTAAGCCCGCCCGGGTTGGTACCATGGCATTGGATGAAAAACTGCTCGAAGCGACAATGAAGAATTGTCCGTGTTTTCCATCCAGTTCAATGTAGCCACACTCATAAATGGAAGGTCCTGGCATGGTACCTAATTCCTTCGGAAATGTGGTGTGCTGGGCTAATATCATTACGGTAGTTGTGTGGTATTAGCCATCCATGTCAGGTTGCATAAATATAAAAAAAACAGACAAATCAAATATAAAAGCATAAATACTTTTGTTTGATTATAGACAAATTTACATTTATTGTATGATATTTCATTTAAATTTGACAGGTTGTCAAAGGTTGGAATTTTTTGTTATTATTGTGCGTGCCTGGTTCCCTACTGGGATGATATGAAGTGACTTATTTTATAGTCAGTGAATGTACTTCTAGTAATTCAAATGGAATAATGTGGCAGCCCTCTAGAAAAACATACATTCATAAAATGTTGTCCACTATTTTTCTCCATGGGTGCGACTACTCCTCCTAGTGAGTACTTACGCTTTTTTCACACGAACAATTCAATACAAATATTTGGACATAGAAATTTTAGGGAATAGGGAAATTCAGAATTAAAATGAATGCCTGGTATAGGTAACTGTAACAGATGAAGTACAATCAGTTGCTTCGTTTCACTGGCTGGCAAGGTTTTTTTAATAAAATAAAATTTGCAAAGAAAATTAATTGGAATGCTAATGTGTCATTTTTGATCTAAAAAAAAGATGCCTTTCTCTAGATTACGAAATGGTAAAAAGGCAGCCCCTTCCATTTACATTTCAAGTAATTGGTAATTTTAGAAATAATGCAATCCCAGCACTTAGCTGGCTCTTATTATGAACACCAAATAAACGATCATATTTTTATTCATATCGAAAGATAGCTGGCTTCAACGTCTATCAATAACGTTTAATGAGTCAGATAGGATTTATTACTACAATCAAGGAATTAAAAGACCACCTTAAATTAAAAGAGCTCTGAGCAATAGAGATTTTTTGTAATCTGTGACGTGGACTCTAGCCACCTAATAATGTGCACAATTGCATAAAACTCATCCAGCAGGGTACTAACGTAAAAAATGATGTCATAAAAATAACCTTGAAATAGATCCAAAATAGTTTCAATATATATTATCCCGTGAAAGGAGTGGCGACCGAGCCGCACGGGCACCGCGACGCGCGGCGTCTGATTCGCGTGGTGATCTGTAAAAAAATATCGATTGTCAAACAAAGGTCTCTGTCAAGCCCTAGCGAAATAAAATATTTTCTCACGTATTCAAAATATCCTAAATGTACGCAGGAAATGTTATAAATTATATAAATATTGATAAAAGGAAGCGTAATTTACAATTACACTTACTTTATTTGCAGAGTTTCGGCTTATATTACAAGAAAATGGGTAAGGTTGATATTTCGTTTTTACCTTTTAAAAGTGTATTTCTCTCGGTTATGGGGCTTGTTCACCTCACAATCCGTAAAGGCACAGGTAACGATGGCTTCAACACTGCTTTCTTTCAGGAAAACTTTAGAAATGTACGAGATATTTCGAAAAAACGTTTGACATTTAATGTGTTTGGACACTGCGTGGTGATAACGATTTTGAAAGTGGTCTCATCGGGAATTATGTTCCATCCCTCTCTAATTCATCGGTAGTGATACTTGAAACCGACTCTCGCTCCCACACTCTGTTCGTCTTGTAAGCGCGCTGCGCGCGCATGCTAGGTCTGTGGTCGGGCCAGTTCTAAAAAAATTTCAAAAATGTTAAATGTTCAAAAAGACAGACCAACGAGGTCTTCAGCTCAGAGAGCCACTACTAGTATTACTTAAATAACTAGCAGCTTGAAGCTGATGCGTGAATAATTTTTTTCACAGAGTTTATATATAAAATTTTAAACCAGTGAACCAAACAACTGACATAGATCACATAAATATTTTCACGGTCTGTTCGCGTAGGAGCTGGAGGGCAAGGATCTGGAGAGCGCGCTGTCGGCGCTGATCGAGTACCTCACGGAGATGCGGCAGCGGCTGCAGGCCCCGCCGCCGGGCGCGGACGCGGCCGCCGCTGACGCGGAGCGCGAGGCCGCGCGGCTCAGGAATCTGCCTGCGCTGCTGGAGCTCATCGACACGACGCTGCTCAAGTGCTATCTGCAGGTGCGCCTCGCTCTGGCGGTTTATAACGGGAAACGTTTAACACGAGAGTCCGATTTGAGCTTTACTGATATCTTTAATCAAAACATGGTACAGGGATGGAAAAATCCTTGAAAACTCTGGTGGAGTTGAGTAAAAATGGTACTTCTAGCCAAGAGTGGACGTATTGAATATTAAGTAGGTCAATAGTTAATAGTTAAGTTAGTTAGTTTTGCTCAAGAAATGTATATATTTTTGATTCAGTTAATATGCTCGGTACTACTGTACAACATATTACTTGATCATTTCCGTCTGCCCATTATAAATATGAGTAGGTACATTAAACGTATAAACATCCAATGCAGTGCAACATTCTGTTTTGTCCAGACGAATGATGCGCTGGTGGCATCACTATTGAGGCTTAACCACTGCAAGCTGGACGAGGCGGAGAGGACTCTGCTGCAGCACGGCAAGCACAGCGAGCTGATCATCCTGTACCAGACCAGCGCGCAGCACACCAAGGCGCTGCAGCTGCTGCAGGAGCAGGCGCACGAGCCGCACTCCAGCCTGCGCGGCTACCATCGCACCAAGGCCTACCTGCAGAACTTGGGTGAGCCGACAGTCAGAGACTAAGGAATAATTGCAAGCTAGACGAGGTAGGAAGGACTCTGCTGCAGCACGGCAAGCACAGCGAGCTGATCATGCTATACTAGTCCAGAACACAGCACTCCATAGTGCTACAGCTGCTGCAGGAGCAGGCGCATAGGCTACCATTGCACCAAGCCCACCTGCAGAATGGACCTACAGTAGCAATTTAGTTCTGATGTTATGATATAGGAAATATACGGACTATTCCACAAATAGCAAAAAAGGGCTCATAAACTTAATGGAGATTCTGTCCATATAGGAGTTCTATTAGAAGAGTCAATGAGACGAACAGTTTTTTACAGGCTCCGAGCACACGCATCTGATCTTCCAGTTTTCGGGCTGGCTGCTGCGGGAGCACCCCGAGGAGGGACTCAAGGTATTCACCGATGACATCGCAGAAGTGGAGCAGCTGCCCCGCCATAAGGTAACCTTCATTTGACTCATGAATTTTGGTAAAATCCTTTAGTAAAACCCAAATACTCATAACAATCCTTCTATCCAAATAATTATTCCAGTAATTGCCCGCTAAGTAGCCGGCATGGCACCTCACTGGCAAGGGCTGCCATCTTGTTGATCCACATAAATAAAAAACTGTCTAGTTGTTGTTTTTTTCACTATCAACCATCAACTGTTTCTGCTCAATGGTTGTTAAAACATACTTATTCGAACATAGGTGCTAGACTTTCTGCTGCGCGAGCACGAACCGTTGGTGGTCCCGTACCTGGAGCACGTGATCCATGCGTGGGGCGACACCAACCCGCTGTTCCACAACGGCCTCATACGCATGTACCGGGAGAAGATCACAGGTCCGTACACGTGCACCTACTGAGCTGCCACTTCGATTCTCTTCTGCCATGATGAAAACATTAAATAATATCAGAATACAAAATATCTAGTCTGATGATGATATCCGGTCTATCTGGAGAGGTTTATTTATTTATTTATTTTATACTAGATAGGCAGCCTAGGCTGATGTGTCTAAATCGAGTACATAGTTCATTGATGTATTAACAAAAAATTTTTGACTTAATCCGTTTACGTTCACTTAGTTACTTATATATATTACTGATATATTACTTATATAATGTTTTTATTTAGATAGGCGTCCAACCAGTTCTTAAATTGATTAGTGTTGTTTGTACCGATAATGTCCTCTGGAAGTTGGTTCCAATCGTCAACCACTCTGTTGGTTATGAAGTGCTTCCGTGTGTTGGTTTTGTGTTCTGTTTTATTCAGTTTTAGAGTGTGGCCACGCAGGTGAGTGTTATGATTACGAGTGAACATTTCCTTCATTGCTTCACAGTTGTATTTCTCAGTAAGCATTTTATACACTTCGATTAAATCACCTCGCATCCGTCTTTGGTGCAGGGTTGGTAGTTTGAGGGCCTTCAATCTTTCTTCATAGAGTAAGGTTTTTAGCTGCCAAGGTATTTTTGTAAACTTTCGTTGTACATTTTCAAGTAGAGTGATATCTTTGATGAAGTAGGGTTGCCACACTTGAAAAGCGTACTCCAGGAGAGGTTGTACATATGACTTGTAAATATCATATATATGACGAAGGTCAAGGTCACGAATCAAACTTTAGGTACCCGGTGTTGTTTTGACAAAATACGGCAATGACCGCAGACAAGAAGTCATCGGTGACAGACGAGGAGGTGCGGCACACGCGCGCCAAGCTGCTCGCGTTCCTCTCGGAGTCGGCGCACTACACGCCGGAGAGCGTGCTGCTGCACTTCCCCGCCGATGGGCTGTACGAGGAGCGCGCCGTCGTGCTCGGCCGGCTGGGCCAGCACGAGCGCGCGCTGCCCATCTACGTGCAGATCCTGGGTGAGCTTTAACTTTAAACTTTTTAGAATGTTATTAGATATGCTCACTTCGTGCCATGCGACATACTAAACCTTAAACTCTCAGACATTGAAGTGTAGCAAAGAATCCTAAATCGGCGTTTACGGAACTTTTTGTAAAAACGTCAAATCTCATACAAGTTTTTCTACTTATTCTGTGGTTTTACTTCTTTGACCTGTCGGAATCAAACTCTGACTACCAATTTGTATAAAAACTCGCATGATTTGTTAGTGTCAAATATTTTTTTTATACAACCTGACATGGATGGCTAATACCACACAACTACCGTTATGATATTAGCCCAACACACCCGAATGAATAAGATGCTATGCCAGGACCTTCTCTTTACGAGCACGGCTACATTGAACTGGATGGAAAACTAATTTTTCATTGCCGCTTCGACCATCTTTTCATCCAATGCGATGTTACCAACCCGGGGGGGGCTTAAACCCTACCACCTAGTAGGGGAAGGGTACCTACAGTTTTACATGGATTCCGAACCATGGAGCAGCACGCATTCATTACGAAATGCACTTATCCACCTCAGAAAGAGGAAGAAAGTGGTGCATGAATAGGGCGAGGATTTGAACCCAGGCCCCTTGGATGGAAGGCAAGTCCCTGCGTTATGTTTGTTTAGATTTTCACTGTTGTTCGACATATTATTTTACGTTTACGGATAAACAGTGTTGTAAACGGATAAATGTCGAGCTAAGTAAGTAAGCTGAACACTGTTTATCCGTAAATGTAAAATAATAAGCCAGTCGATTCATTTGGCATAAACGTCAATTTAGGTGACAAGTTGAACTAGGAGCTCTGTATTAATATCGTGGTGTACAATCGCTACATCTCACAAATGTCTGTGAGCCTCGCTTCCTCATGCTTAAGCTGTGTAAATGTCACTTTCAACAGCAAGCAAAGCTCTCAGATTTCTTGAGATATACAGACGTACAACATTATCTATATGTTATTGTTTGCAGGTGACGTGGATCGTGCCATTCGCTACTGCGAGGCAGTTACTGCTCGCGACCCGGATAAGAGTCAGGATGTGTACGTCACACTCATGCGTATCCTCATGAATCCTACGCAGGTTTGTGCGTGCTCTGTAATCTGCGATAGAACAGCTGAAAGAAATGAATATTTTGTATGTCTAGCTGATGAGCTCAGCATTTGGTGTGGTAGGTTGTCACGGGGTCCCGAATTCAATCCGAAGCAATGCATGGTTTTCTGGGACACATATTCCGGTAAAGGAAAACACCATAAGGAATGATCTTCAAATCTAGAAATTGAGAGGCGATTATAATCGCAAGATGTGTGGAACTCAGCTTTCAATGGTTTCACTGAACACATCTGGATCCATTGCCAGAGCAGGGGGTCCATTCAGGTAAGAGTGAGCTCGAGTTCGGGAGTGAGTTAACCTAAAAATAGCTGGGAAATATATTATTATTTAACCCGTAAAGCGCGAACGACGCCGCATAGGCGTCCTCTGCCGCGCTCCCGCTATCTGCGCTGATTGGCGATTTTTTGTGTGGGCATAGATTTACTGGTCTATGATTGGCTTTTTCAAATGGATAGAGGAGTGTAGGACGCTTTTGATTGGCTAAACCGCGACCCAATAGCTGCAACTTCGTAAAACAAAATATTTTTTTGAAATCCGCGCGGCTCTTCTCGCCGGCCAGTCGACCGAGGTACGTTTGCGCGCGTGGTTCTGTGCCGGCTGAAAAGGATGAGTGACGAAAATATTACGTAAGTATTGTAATTTTTTTTATATCAATGAAATTGTAATATATTCAGCTATCTATCAATGCAGTGGTTATAGGTTTTTGCAATTTCTGTAGGCAGCAAAAAAATCAAATGTTTTTTGGCATGTTCAGATTTCAAAGATTTATCACATTTGTTTATAAAATTTGTTCACAAAAAATTACGTTTGCTTGAATGTAATTAGTCCGGATTGTGGCAAATTTTGTGTAGAATCCGGTGATGTATCACACTTGATATGTTTTCTTACATAAAAATGGCAAAAAGACCGAAAATCTAGAAAATCATATTTTGTAGTATAAACATTGTGAGTGTATTGGTGTCGGCCGCTCGGCCGCTCGGCCGCCCGCTGGCCGTTGGTCAAGTGTGATTCAAGTCATTTGTCGAGATCTCAGGAACTTCGTGAGCGTGGAGTTATAATACCAAATTTTGTTGCTTTGAAATCGTTTGGTATATCTAATAAGTAATCCCATTGCATCATCTGCATACTTTTTCATAGGGCAAGACGCATCTGGTAATAGAAAAGAATTAAAAATATGTACTATTTGTTTCGGTTACATAGTATTCTTGTTAGGGTTCCGTACCCAAAGGGTGAAAACGGAACCCTATTACTAATCCTCCGCTGTCCGTCCGTCCATCCGTCGGTCCGTCCGTCCTTCTGTCCGTCCGTCCGTCTGTCACATGGCTGTATCTCAGTAACCGTAACAGATAGACAGCTGAAATTTTCACAGAGTGTGTATTTATTTTGCCGCTATAACAACAAATAGGTAAAATTTAAAAATAATTTAAATTAAAGGGGGCTCCCATACAAAAAACCTGATTTTGTTATGTTAAATCTTTTACGATGGTTCGGAACCCTTCGTGTGCGAGTCCGGCTCGCACTTGGCCGGTTTTTGGTTACTAGTCACACTGGGTCAATTGCCGTGCATGCTGTATTACATTTCGGCGAATTCTGCCGTGCATGTCGCATCTGTTCTCATGCTAACGGGTGGTGTGTGGACACAAAAGATGCCTAAAATATACTTGCGACATGCACGGGAGCAATTGCCATGCATGTCAAACAACTTCAAAATTTTTTTTCCTCATATCTTGGGAAACTCTGGTCTTAGACTCATCATGCGACCCCTCAAACTAGATGGCCCGACCTGATCTACCTACCTGTCATGTCAAAACTTGTTTTCGTCATACATTGTAAATTTTGTAACTTCAATAATAGGAGGAGGTGTCTGACAGACGGACGGACAGACAACGCACAAACTCTACTTCAGATATAATCATTAGGTGTTTTTTTTGACCATCCGTCGCTAATTCGAATTTCTATTCATTTTAGGTTTCACTTTTACAAAATGTTAAAAAATATACTTGTGCTGCTATGTTTCTATGAACTTATATTTACGTGTTTTATTTCAAAGACCATGTCACCAATGCTTCGTGTCACGGAAGCCTGCTTCTACTCCAGCAACAAGATTCGACCTTCGTCACGCAGCTGAGTAAGTGCCTACCTATATAGATAGAACGCGCGCGCCCACCTATCTATAGATAGAGCGCGCGCTCACCGACGTGTGTTCAAGTGGAGCGTTTGCATGTATGAGTGCGCTGAGTGCAATTTTATAGCCGAATTTGAATGTTCAAAATAAAATGTTTTTGATTACATATTATAACATTATCTTACACAAAAAAATTGTGTATATATAACAGTTTATGATGATATCAAATCTAACTCGATTCTAATTAGATTAGATTCTAATTAAACTGTTAGTAATGTAGAGAGATTTTTCGGGTTTTTCCTTTACTGAAAATGTTATGTAAACTTTTTCTTTACAAAAATTTTATGTAAATATTCTTCCATCATTATTCAATAAATTAAAAATAAATTCAACTGAGATAATATCGTAAATAATTTATAATAAATTCTAAAATATTATTTTGAAAAACAATAAGTGTCGCTTTTGTTCGCGATGTTTGAAACCAAATTATAATATTTTTTTGTATGGCGGGGTCATTAGTTTTTGACACAATGTTATAGCAGCTATCATAAACTACGAAATAAAAAACAAATTTGTTTCATAACTTTATCTCTTTTACCCTAAACCTCGAGTAACATCACAAAATATTTAAAAAAAATTTAAAGTCAATGTTATATGATTTTTATTATTTTATATTTGAACCAAACGACTACAAAAGTAACGTAAATAAATGGAGGCACTATCTAGCTACATGGAACAGTTATTATTTTGAAGATACCTTGATCAGTGTCTTAGATATAGATTTTTATTCGATTCGGGAGCGCGGTACAGGACGCCGATGCTGCGTCGTTCGCGCTCCAAAGGTTAAATAACGAAACCGTTATTTATACGTCCAACGTATTTACGGGACGGACCAGATTTTTACCTAACTGTAATGATGTTCAATAAGTGTGGAAACATTAACTATATAAAAAAGTGAGTTGATATTTAGTGACGAATTCGAACTCACTCTTATCCGGAATGGACCCCCAGGCCTGAATCGAGGTTTGGACTAGGGGAGGCCACCTCTTATTGCTAGCGGAGGGGCCCTACCACACTGATACTCCATGGCGACGTCGTCGCCTACATAGGCATGGCTACTTTTGGTACAAGCCCTGATCATATTTCTTTAATATATTTTTTTTTAAAAGTGGGTCTAAAACTCTGCATCACTGCATCCCAATAGTGCAACAGCTATATAATGATTAGAAATTTAGGAAATCAAGAACCACAATTAATCAACCCCTAGTCACAATGCTTGTGCCTGAGGAACATCATCATTAAGGTTGCGCGTTGTCAAAAAGTGTTTGGTTTGGATACTCTAGAGCTCTTAAATCATTCTTTTCCTTTCGATTTTGTTTGGCCACACGAATGTAAATATGGAAAGTAGGTACATGGTCCCGCTAACTAATCATGTTTTGTAGGGTGGCCCAAGCGGTCCGCTGGCGGGCGCCCCGCGAGACCCGCGCGCCTCCGCGCCCGACCTGGAGACGGCGCTGCACATCCTGGAGAAACACCCGGAGCACATATCGCCGCTCAAGGTCAGTGGGTCCGGCCACGGGCTTAAGAGGATAATGAGGTGATTAACGACCAATTTAAGCGGCTCGTAGCCTAGTGGCGCGGGGACTGGCCTAGCGTACCCAGAGGTCTGGGTTTAATTCCTCGCCCCGACATGCACCACTTTCTTTCTCTTTCTGAGTTCGATAAGTGCATTTTGTCACGAATGCGAGCCGCTCCATGGTTCGGAATCCATGTAAAACTGTAGTTCCCCTTCCCCTACTAGGTGGTAGGGTTTAAGCCCGTTAAGGTTGGTACCATCGCATTGGATGAAAAGATGGTCGAAGCGGCAATGAAAAATTGTCCATGTTTTCCATCCAGTTCAATGAAGCCATGCTCATAAAGGGAAGGTCCTGGCATGGCACCTAATTCCTTCGGGAATGTAGTGTATTGGACTAATATAACGGTAGTTGTGTGGTATTAGCAATCCATGTCAGGTTGAATAAAAAGAAAAAAAAGCCATTGTATGAAACTTGATCACTTCATTTTCCTCTCAATTAGAGCGCTCTCCATATTCTTTTTATGCATGCATAAAATGCCAGGACATTGTAAACCAATCCAGATCCCGCAGGGTGAGATACTGGATGTATTTAAATAAAGGGATATTTTTTAAGTTTATTATTTTAGATTTTTTTTCCTATGACTAAATTTAAGATTTTATGATTCAATGTACATTACCTTACACTCAAATTTATAATAACAATTCCAAATATATTCAATCCGAAATACTAATTACATAACTTATTAATAATTCAATATATTATAACAGGTGTCAGTCAAGTATCAGCATTGCCAATCGCTCCTCGATTCCCCGAATCGCGGGGAATTTGAGGTCTTGCGGGGAAAATGGTGGGGAATGTAAGCGTTGGAATTGGCCAATCCAGTAAATTAAGTTTTCTGGCTGCATGACTCGTCAGCCTCAATCCCAGTGGCGCGACACTTCGGCGATCGCTCTCCGAAGTTAAGCAACGCTGGGTCCGGTCTGGTCTTGGATGGGTGACCGTTCGACCGTTGAGAGAGGCTGGTTCGGATTCCACGTTAAACTGTAGGTCCCCTTCCTTACTTACTAGGTGGTAGGACCGCCCGGGTTGGTACCATCGCATTGGATGAACGATGGTCGAAGCGGCAATGAAAATTGTCCGTGTTTTCCGTCCAGTTCAATGTAGCCGTGCAATATAAGGAAGGTCCTGGCATGGCGCCTAGTTCCCATGTGGTGTGTTGGGCTAATACCATGACAGAAAGTGTGGTATTAGCCATACATGTCCAGTCACATAAAAAAAAGACCTTTTTTTGCTCATTCGAAAATATTACGAACATTGAAGCAATCGGGACAACTTTGGATTTCATCCAGTAGTTTCATACTACTAGGGAAAGGGGTCAGTTCCATGGATTCCGAACCATGGAACAGTTTGCGTTCGTGACGAAATACACTTATCCAACTCAGACGGGACTCGGATTGAACTCATATACTCTGGCATGAGAAGCATGGCCCCACGCCCCTGAGCTACGAGCTGCTCAGGCACTGTCACTGTGAGGACACTTTCGGCTACATAATGACGTAACTGGCGACTAGAGGACACCCTTATGCACAACGGGGCCTAGGTGCGGATGGTGTGGTATGAATTTACCGTTTTGCCCCACAGGCGTTGGAGGTGCTGCCGGACTCGGTGCCGCTGGTCAGGATCAAGAACTTCCTTCAGGGGGCACTGGAGAGTCAACTCAGCCTGAAGCGGAAGGCCCAGGTCATGAAGGGACTGCTTTATGCTGAACACTTGCAGGTACATATAAGGATGGTTCACTGTGGGCCGAAATTTCAAACGAATGACATTACTCAGACATGAAATTGGCAGTTGTATTTGACGTCTTCAGATAAGTGAATGATAATGGGTCTTAGATGCTAAAAACTTGTCCAATTGTAAGTAAACATCTGCAAAATACTGCATTTAACCGTTTGTTCCGGGGCGCTGCTGCCATTTGGACAAATCTTAAAATAATACATTGTAAATAATTTAGGTATGTATCTCTAGTAATAGTCAATAATCTCAAGTAATCTATACTGTAGACATCTATATAATGGAAACACAATTTTTTTAAATTATTCTACATTGGGGCCCTAATCTTTTACTAGCTTAGGCTAAAAGTACAGCATTCCATTGTTACACTGAACAGCTTAAAACATTTTGCTTATTATAGCTTAAATATTAAATTAATTATTAAAGTTTAATGATATTCCAAGGAACCACCTCATTTGAACGATTTTTTTATTCAAATTGATGTCATCGACAGGTGCAAGAGCTGAAGATGTACCACGAGTCGCAGAGTGTCGTCATTGACCAGTGCAAGCTCTGCCTCGTGTGCCGCAAGCCGTTCGGCAACCAGAGTGCCTTCGTGCGCTACCCGAGTGGCGACATCGTGCATTACTCCTGCCGGCGCGACAAGTAGCAGCGAGCCAGGTGACTGGTGCTGCAATTGAAATCCAACCGCCCACATGTTGAGGAAATACATTGGTAACGAGTTTTCATCTGTAGCCTAAAAGAATATAACCTCAATTAACGTTGATAGCCACTATAGCTGAAGATGTACCACGAGATTCAGGGTGTCGTCATCGATCAGTGTATCAGTGATCGTGTGCCGCAAGCCGTTCGACAAACAGAGCGCCTTCATGTCTACCCGAATGGTGACATCGTGCATCATACACACGCGACATATAGGAGCAAACCCGCCGATGAGTGGTGCAACTGAAGTCTAACCGCCCAAATGTTAGCAAATATTGGTAACGAGCGATCTAGCAGCGATCTGTCATCACCTCATAATCTCCTACAGCTGAAGAAGTACCATTAAATGCAGAGCGTCGTCATCGACCAGTGCAAGCTCCGCCTCGTGCGACGTAAGATAGGCGACATTGCCAGCCGACCGGTGCAGCAACTGAGTCTAACAGCCCACATGTTGAGCAAATATATTGGTAACGATTTACCATCCGTATACTGTAAGAGAATATTACTTCCAACAACCACCGACAGCTGCAACAGCAGAAAATGTGTACCACGTGACGCCGAGCGTCATCAAATCTTTTTTATGGAACCTGACATGGATGGCATGACCAGTGCTGTCTAGTGTGCTGCAAGCTATTGATCAACCGTTTAAACGGTACCAGATGGCGACCGTGTGCTTTACTCCTGCCACTGCGGACGCAGCGGAAGCACCCAAGCGAAGCTATAACTTAATCTGACAGCCCTCAATGGTAGCAGCGAATCAGAAAGGGCTCCAGTGGATGTTTAAACGGCCCAAAACTGTGTACCCTTGCAATTTAGTGATCTGAAGCATGACTTTGCAGTCAAAAAATCTCAGCGCAGAAACTATAAATGAAAAAACAGACATCTATTTACACTTTGCATAACCCTCAGCCTTCTCTGCACTGCTCGCCTGGAGGGGTGGAGACTGCGTTCTGCTCGGAGTTGACTTATAAAATCATGTAAGGGACCGATGTTGACGGCGTGCATGCGTTAAACCGTAAATGAAGAAAACTGTCATGTCCTGGTACGATATTGTATGGTTCCAGTTCACTCCACACTGCATTATTTTAAGGCGCTAGGACTAGCCAACTACTCGCGCCATACAAATGCACTTTTTAACAAATGTAATAATATGTAGTGAAACGCTTCAGCAAATCCAAATAGAACTCCAGACTGATAATGGATTGTTAATATGTTTTTATTCCATCATTTATTTAAATAATAATAAAAATAAAAAAGTTGATTTTTCTCATTAGAAATCTGAAAGTAATTCGATTTCTAGATATAAGCAAAAACAGCATATATGCATAAACAAAAAATTCCATTTGCTTTTAGATTTCTACATTTAGTCAAAAAAGTTCGGAAATGGACACCGTTTCCGCAATGTATTTTGTATAGAAAAAGGAAACATACATTAACGAAAATAATTCGATTCCTAGACAAGGAATCATATCGAGGGCTTCAAGCCATAGGGGCGTATCCACAGAATCGCTACTTTTCAGGAGAGCCAAAAAACTTAATAACTTTTTATGTGATTAAAATAGGTTACTGTAAATTTGCATGTGGTTTAATAAACACATTCTAGTTTATAAATTATCATTGAATTCTTGTTAAGTTTTCTCTAAAAGTCGTTTAAGGTGTTTATGTCTCTTTGGTTTGACAAAAAAAATGTAAAATCTAGTCAAATTTCCGCAAAAAACCTAAAAGATTGGTGGGCGTAAAAGTAAAAACTTTTATTAATGAATTATTTATAACATAATAATTTTATCCTAGTATAATATTAAATATATACAATTTTAGAAGTAAAAAACGGTTCATAAGACTATTACTGCTATGATTTTTTTAATTTATGCGTCTCTATGGCTTGATGAAAATCACAAGCTACGAATTATTTAAAGGGAGAAGTATAGTCCATTCTAGGGTTTAGTTCATTCAACAAACTATAAAAAAGATCGTAAAAATTCAATAAAATTACATTTATTTGTAAGATGTAATGTTAAGAAAATAACTAAAACACAAAACATAAGAAACTTTCGATTAAAACGACAAAAAAAAAATTCAATCTTCTAATAAAATGATCTCAAATGTAATAATGGCTGATCAACCGGCCTTTTGTGAGTAATTATTTTTAAGCACAAATCACACAGTTGACTCATATCAAGAAACAAAAAAAGGCCTGCATCAATTAGGTAACTAAGATAGGTACTTTTAAACAATACAAAAAGTTTATAAAACTTATATTGCAATCTGATTTCTTATTATATGCAATTGCATATCCTTTTGTGCATTTCCGTATATAATATGCAAAAACCTTTAGAAATATTAATTATTCCTTCTGGGCCGACGCTTCAAATATATTGCTCGAGTTGCAGAGAGTGCCATTTCGTCATTGCTATCTCTGGCATTATCGGCAACAGCTCCTACGCTTTCTTTCACTGGTAAATTTTCATAATAATTGTGGTAATTTTTCGGTATTGTCATATCCTGGCACATTGCCATCAAATCTTGATGTTTGATCTGTTTCAACAAAACTTGTTCAGGGTATAGTTTTGTGGTTATAAAAGACGAACATTCTGATCGTGTTATTTTCTTTTTTAGTTTTACCTCTTTGAACTCTTCCCAGTAATCAGATTTAAAATAAAGGGAATCAGGAACATCTTTCCTTACTTGTAACCACCTTACGTTTGTCCACTTTAAAACTGTGCCATCAGTTGCTTTAATTGTTGGAGATATAATTCCTTCTTGATGGCTTATATTGATGGCAACGGACAATGGTGATTCTACTTGTATAGGTTGTTGATCAAGCAAATTGTTCATGCTGATGGGTCTTGGGTTTGAATAGAAGTTGGTGATGGTTGATTTTCAGTATCAGAAGGAACGTAGTCTGGGTCTGCCACAGAATCATCGTCTTCAGAGTCTATGAGTGTTGGTCGTAAGATGTCATCATTTAAATTTATTGTAGGATTAGAAGATTCTAAAACAGTTTCCAATGGTTGCACAGATGATATTGGTGTAAACAGTGGTGTTAGTTGCTGTCTACTTTCAACTGAAGAAATGTCTAGTTGGTCTTGTGCTATTTCGTTATTGATTGTAAATACTGACAATGTGGTCGAATGCGAACATAATGGAATGTCTGCTGCACAATTATTCTCGAAAAGGCCAGAGCCAGTAAAGCCTAGGTTTTCCATTTCAGCCACTACTAATTGTTGTTCAAGCGTTAGAGGCGACTCCCTTAATGCCTCCGATTGCGCCGATTGCAAAATGTCAATTTGTTCTTCAACCGCAGGTGGATTTTCTTTCGAAGACCCTGGAATGTTTATCAATGTGAGTTAAAAAATCAAAAGGGATACCAAAGTTGTAAACCTAGCAAGGTCATATCACAGAGTAGTTAAGTGACCTTAATTTCATATTATTTTATAGAAATTGACATGATGGCTATTACCACACCCACATAAGCCCACCATACCACATTTGAACAAGGTGTCCCCCAGGACCTTCCTTATAATGCGCAGCTAGACTAAACTGGATGACAAAAACGGACAATCGTCATTGCTCCTTTGTCTATCGTTAATTTGATCCAGTGGTACCATCCCGGGCAAAATAAACCCTACCAATTCGTTAGTAAGAACAGGATATACAGTTTACTGGGACAAATCGCCTCTTACGACATGCATGTGAAGAAATGCAGTGGACTAGCTTGTATTCTTTTTTTGTGCCGGAACCAAAGCAGCACCTATTCTTAAATCTTAACAAACCAATACTGTGAGATAAATTTAATTAAGCAAATTCTAAAATAACTAAAATATACTAAACAATCTCAAAAATAAGCCGTTGTTATATGTTATTATAAGGCAAGCTATTAAATCAACTATTTTTCGCACCCGCCAATATGATATGATAGTTAGATATAAAGAAGGTCCTGGCATGGCACCTGATTTTCATGTGGTGTTATGGGCTGATATCATGATGGTGTGGTATTAGCCATCATGCTGGTATTCCATAAAAAAAAACCATATATTATGTGTCGTATGGGTCCAGCACGCAAAAATAATATAAGCTAGCCATTGTATTCTTTTTACGTGCCGGACCCACATTTCTTCTCGTGCATGTCGTAAGAGGCGACTAAGGGATTTTTTGCTCGTGGTTCGGATTTCACGTTAAACAGTAGGTCCTTCCTTACTAGCTAGGTGCATCTAGGTGGTAGAGTTAATCCCGCCCGGGTTGGTACCACCGCATTGGATGAACGATCGGTCGAAGCGGCAAGGAAAATTGTTCGTGTTTTCCATCCAGTTCTATGTAGCCGCGCAGTTTCATGTGATGTTATTGGCTGATAGCATGACGGTGGGTGTGGTATTAGCCATCATGTCGGGATTCCATAAAAAAAACCCAGGTTTGAATACCTATTCTGCTGTTTTCTTCTCCACCCTTACCATCACCAACCACACTGCACGATCGCAGTCCTCTGTGTGGCGTGTTGGTCTCGTATGAATGTTTTCCCGTGCATGTCGTAAGACTAAAGGATTCTTCGTTCGTTGTTCAGATTTTACGTTAAACTATAGGTACTACTCTTCCTTAATATGAGTTTTTATATATCACCAGTGTTTGTACCACCACATTGAACAAACGATGGTCGAATCGGCAATGAAAATTGTCCCCGTTTTCCATCCAGTTCAATTTAGCTGTGCAATATAAGGAAGGCTATAAGTTGGTGTGGCATTAGCCATCATGTCGAGGATCCATAAAAATAAGAACAATCAGCTCTCAAAAACTGAGCCGGAACAGTAGGTAAATGTAAGCAAGTTGTAGGTACCAACGTAAATCATTATGATAAACTGTGTACAACTAGCTTTCTCCTACATCCTAAAACCATTTTTTGTCAGCAAGTGTATTCCCTATAATCTGCTATTATGCCAACTAGTAATTACTTCTCATTGTGTTTTGTATGCAAATATCCTATATTTTCTCTATTCGACATGCACAGTAAGATTTTGATGTTCTGAATTTTCAAGCTAGCACTGTAATTAAAGTAGGTACTGGAATTACTCACCATCATTGATTGACACATTATCACACAGTGCCAAACGTAGGATTTTGTCCCGACGCTCTGACATTGATTCGTTCAAATAACTACATGCACGTTTACTCTACGCAGCGACGCACGGCGCACTGCAAACTGAGTCGCTGACGTAACAAACTGTCGAACCTCAAGGACGTAAGATCTATGCATGCGCCCGCGTTTTGACGAAAACCTGAGACAGGAACACTAAAAGGCGCGGTCGTATGCACATACGCCTCTATTGCCTGCCATAAATCCGAATATAATTTCAAAATGCATGGTCGTATGTACATACGTCTGCATTGCTTGACATAAATCCCTATACAATTTAGAAAATACATGGCCGTATGCACATACTTCTATACTGCTTGCCATAAATCCCTATACAATTAAGAAAATACATGGCTGTATGCATATACATCTGAATGGCCTGATACACTTTTCTAGATTACTACTGAAATTAATACTCGTATGCTCATACGTCTATTTGATCTGTTTAAAATGCGCAAATGTGCTATAAAATTGCATTTACGGCTACTATTCGCCTTTTTGGTATGACAATACTTTTTTTATTGCAAAGATACGCCCAATGATAATTTGTTATTTTCTCAGCAAATAACTACCAGAAATTTGTGAAAAAATTTGTGATTGTGTATAGATAATAATGGAATAGAATGGCATTAAAATCGAAAAATCGTATTTTTGCATATACGCCCCTATGGCTTGAAGCCCTCGATATATTGTAAGAATGAGACTTATAATCGTCAGACTTAGTTAGTTAACTTGGGGTGCCTCGTCTAACTTTGCGATTTGGCTAGTACCAGGCCCTTAAGGTGTACTGCTGCATCGCAAAAGAACGCAATACGCGACTCTGCACACAGTGGACACTGAGTAAAAAAATGTCAAAGAGTGGCTAGGTGCTCTTGGGTAATTAGCATATACTTTTGTGCACCCGTCACACACTAATGAGGCATGAAATTTCATAATAAATAATAATCAATTTATTTCAGGTAAACCCCATATACAGTTTAAAATAAAACTACTAAATTTAAAAAAAAAATATTTGAGCTGTGGGTTCCGACACTCAAAATAATACAAGTGGTCCCCACTGAAATTCTTGCATTTCGTAAGAGGCAACTGAACGGTTTTTCTTTCGTAATTGGACTGGGAACTTGTAGCCATGCTAGAATCTTTCTTATGTTGCTCTGCTGGATCTAACTGGATAGTAAATACGGACATTTTTTTTTGCTGCTTGCAACCATCGTTCATTCAATGCGGCAGAACCAACCTTGAAGGCCGTACAGAAGGAGACCGCAACCTGTGTTCCTAAACTCCGATGATCGATCGCCGAGACGTAGGGCCACTGGGCTCCCGAGGGTGATTCTGTTGAGATGTCATATGTATGGAGCGCGTAATGTCTCTAGTCAAACTCTTGCTGCAATATTTGCACTCAAAGGGTTTCTCACCAGTATGTAGTGTAGGAAAACGGAGTGTGGGAAGACCACCCGCCAGGTGGGACGACGACATCAAGTGCATCGGCGGAAAGCAGTGGTTCCGTACCGCTGAAGGCCGGGAGGACTGGAGAAACATTGGAGAGGACGCAAACACGCTGACTGACATGTCAGTCATGTAGTGTAATGGCATTAATTCCGCCTTTTTGTAAATCATGCTTTCAGGCTTTTTTCATTTCATTTCATTAGTGTAGGTTTGACCAATCTTCAGGCTTTGGCAGACAACACATATATGTATAGAAATACATATGTGAAATATCGACATAATGGCTGTTGTTTAGTTGATAAGCTTAGGTTTTGCATGTATATAATATATTCTCATTGTATTGCTTAGATATTGTTTCTGGTGCAATAAATATTTAATGAATTACTTGTTTTATATTTTATTTCATAATTTAATTATTTAAAAAGTACAGTTTAATGTCTTTCTAGTATGTAAGTCCCTCTCCATTTCTAGAGACAGGTTACAGCCAGGAAAGAGTTAGCTAGGTTTTCGATAGCCTTCAACATCAGGCTAAATTATTGGGTACCTACCCCCAAAAGCCACGGCAGATGGCACAGCAAGGGAGGAAAGAGTTCTCAAGTTCAGCTGGAGCCCGGGTTGGAATAAAACCGTACGTTCCTGCCACAACATTTATGCCATGGCACTCGAAAGATGTGTGTGTTTCATAGAAGTTAGGTTTATTATAATTATTGTAACATTGTCAAAAATTTTCGAGTGAAGTTGGTTTTGAGAATGTTTATATTACGATGAAAATGTTTTGTGTGGTATTTTGTTCACCACCTGCCATGTCACCTAATTCACTTTTCATGAAGTGTCGAAGTCTGTCGACGGCTGTTATTACACTGAACAAAAGTAGTGGATTTCCAGGAGTATATCTAATGCAGGGTTTCTGCACCTTTATGTAGTCAAATTTAAAAAAAATATGTTGTACCTGTTACAAACTAAATTGAAGTGAAAGAAAACAAGGGGTTTTGAAAAATCAACATTTTGTTTATTACTACCAGAGTTGCCAGGGTGAAAAAATCGACCAAGTGCGAGTCGGACTTGCACACGAAGCGTTCCGTACCATCATACAAGATTAAACGCAAAAAAAAATCTTGTATTGTAAACATTAAATAAATAAAAATTAAAGGGGTGGCCCCCTTAAATTTTTACTATTAAGGACCGATTTTTCAATCGTCATATAGTACTTATCAGACTGATAGTACATATTCACGTTTGTCAAAAGACGGATAGTCATTGCCGGAGGATTATATCTTCTGTCACAATAATCGAACTATAATTTTACTAATAAACATATGGACGTACTTTATCTGATGGATAAGCAGAAGCATAAATAAATCCATCGAATAGTTATCTGGCTGTTTATCTAACTATTGAAAAATCAGCCCTTATCGGCAATGGAAATACAACCTCTGTGAAAATGTTTGCTCTCTATATATGAGATACAGCCAGCTGACCATATAAATTAAGCTAGGTCTATGCAGCTGATAGACGGGCGGAAGGACGGCCGGACAGACAGCGGAGCCTTAGTAATAGGGTTCAGTTGGCACCCTTTGGGTACGGAAGCGCAGCATATGGCGTACCTCAGCCTCAGTGGCCCAGTGGCGCGACACTTCGGCGATCGCTCTCCGAAGTTAAGCAACGCTGGGTCCGGTCTGGTCTTGGATGGGTGACCATTAGACCGTTGAGAGAGGCTGGCCGTGGTTCGGATTCCACGTTAAACTGTAGGTCCCCTTCCTTACTTACTAGGTGGTAGGGTTAATCCCGCCCGGGTTGGTACCATCGCATTGAATGAACGATGGTCGAAGCGGCAATGAAAATTGTCCGTGTTTTCCATCCAGTTCAATGTAGCCGAGCAATATAAGGAAGGTCCTGGCATGGCACCTAGTTCCCATGTGGTGTGTTGGGCTAATACCATGACAGAAGGTGTGGTACTAGCCATCATGTCCAGTCACATAAAAAAAAAAACCTACGCTATGACCTCACATAAGAGGTGCCCGGCGACGCCCATGGGCTTTCAAACTTTTACAGGGGCTCTGTAAACCGCGCCGGCCGTCGAGGTGCTTCTTCACACCATGTTTGAAGGACCCTAGCTTGTGGAGGGTTCCGAGAAGGAAATAGTTCGGCAGGGATTTGTTTCCATAGTTTAATTGAAATCTTTGACGAAGGCTATTTTTGCTCGAATTTTTATAACTAACTGAAGTGAAATCTACACATATCATGTATTTTCTTTCTGACGTATCCAAGTGTGCATAGTCACCATGAGGAAAAACTAAGGTAAAGGATCTAAAAGATCGGTTGGTTCTAATTTTCGGAATGTCGATAGTGAATGGGTGATTTCCTGCCTGTTCCGCATTCTCGCCTAGCTTTGTAATCTAAGCTGCCATGTCCAACTCGTTGTCCAAAATCGGACCTTGCTGCGAATATCGGTGCTTGGGAGCCAGAAATGCACCCGTGCATGCATGCATTTTGTGTATTTTTTACAAGAAAGTATAATTTTCGCTGATTTCATATAAACCCTACTGCTCACCCCTCAGGCAATTTAGCCTAGATGGGAGGAATCGTCGAGCAAGAAAGGGCTTGAGTGGCGATCGAAACTCATTCTTAGTGCGGCTGCGTAGCCACGAGTTAGTGGAAGGCGTCTACCTCTAGTTAGATCGCTTACGAATTCGGGACGCGCAACATCGAATGTTCGTTACACTAGAGTGCTGTCAAGTTCTTCTTACGTGTTTTTAGGTGTCGTTAGAACTCGAGATAATCAGTAGATACGAATTCGTAAGCTCACTGACTCGCCGGCGCTACCGTCATTGTATGTTAGTGGCTTCGCGCCGCCGCCATACAAACGTTTCCTTTCTTTCTGGCTGGGAGAACCGATCTACATGCAGATTGTAGATATTTGTGCCAGTGGGGTTTATGCACTAAAAATAATGTCATAATAGTGGTCCCACTGAATTGCATCCCATGCATATCGTAAGAGGCAAACAAGGAATTCGTGTTCGTGGTTCTGATTCCATATAAAACAGTAGGCTCCCTTCCTTACTAGATGGTGGGGTAGATCCCGTCCGGGTTGGTATGATGGTCATTTTTTTATGCAACCTGGCATGGATGGCTAATACCACACAACTACCGTTATGATATTAGCCCAATACACAACATTCTCGAAAGAATTAGGTGCCATGCCAGGACCTTCCCTTTATGAGCACGGATACATTGAACTGGATGGAAAACATGGACAGTTTTTCATTGCGGCTTCGACCATCATTTCATCCAATGCGATGGTACCAACCCGAGCGGGCATTAAACCCTACCACCTAGTAGGGGAAGGGGACCTACAGTTTTACATGGATTCCGAACCATGGAGCAGCTCGCGTTCGTGTCGAAATGCACTTATTGAACTGAGAAAGAGTAAGAAAGTGATGCATGTCGGGGCGAGGAATTGAACCCAGACCTCTGGTACGCTAGGCCAGTCCCCGTGCCACTAGGTTACGAGCCGCTTAAAGTTTAGCTTAAAGGATGTATGGAATGAAACAGAATAGAGAAAATATGAAGAAGAAGTGTCATGTAGCCGTTGCTCGCGACGCCCCGCCGTATGCACAAATTGTGCCAATCATCGTATGGGAATAAGGACAAACAGTCCGAACATCGCCACCAAGCGCAAATGTGCTTCCTAAATGCGTTACGCCCACACAGACTCTTCAGTACGTCTGCGACTATGTTGCGGATGGTGACAAAATTGTAGACAGCGGGTCTCATAGAAGACGCGCTAGATAGCACATATATCTTTTATGATCTGGTCAGCCTCAATAGCCCAGTGGCGCGACACTTCGGCGATCGCTCTCCGAAGTTAAGCAACGCTGGGTTCGGTCTGGTCTTGGATGGGTTTGGTGTGGTGGAACAGTGGATTCGACTGTTGAGAGAGGCTGGCCGTGGTTCGGATTCCACGTTAAACTGTAGCTTCCTTACTTTCTAGGTGGTAGGGTTAATCCCGCCCGGGTTAGTGCCATCGCATTGGATGAACGATGGTCGAAGCGGCAATGAGAATTGTCCGTGTTTTCCATCCAGTTCAATGTAGCCGTGCAATATAAAGAAGGTCCTAGCATGGCACCTAGTTCCCATGTGGTGTGTTGGGATTATACCATGACAGAAGGTGTGGTATAAGCCATCCATGTCTAGTTACAAAAAAAAAGGTAAAACCAGCATAAAAAACCGGTAAGTGGTTCTCAAGTTACAAACAAACAGACAGGTAGACAGAAGGACAGACGACAGTTGTTGGATTACACATTTACAGAAGCATTCAGAGGGGGCGGACTAATTTTAATACGGGATTGTCGCCGAATTAAATAGCACTTTTGTATGGTTAGTACGGTGCTAGTCCGCCGACTGAAATTTGACCGTTCACTCTGAGTTACAGTCGTTGTCAAGAGTTAGCGACGAGATTTCACATACCTTTCATCGACAAGAAGCTGTCCTTTAAATGTAATCGTATTTACTGAAACGCCTTAATTAGTAAATCCAAATAGAATTCCAAATTTATAATTGCTGGTTTGTAATTTTAAGATTTTGGAATAATGATAATAAAAAAAACGATCGTTCGCTCTGAAAGGACAAACGCACAAATTACATAAAAATAATTCCGATTCCATTTCGATTTCACGCTTTGGTCCCAAACATTCAGAAATGAATCCCTTTCTTGCAGTACCTAATTAACTGACGAAAAATGGAAACATACTAAAACGAAAACTAATGGTTTTCGCTAAAAGAGGAATCATATATTTTAAAATCGTTTTAGCTAGTTTACTAGGGGTTCTTCGGCAAACTTCGTGTTTTGGCTAGCATCGTGCATCGCCTTAACTCGTTATGTGCATGTCATTATTAGGTATTAATTACATTTAGTAATTTAGTAATATAATTATCGGCCACCTGACCCCAGCAACGTCCGATAACCCTCGATAATCAAAAGCTTCCTCACAAAAAACGTCTCGTACCTCTGGTGGGACTCGAACCCACAATCCTCGGCTTAGGAGGCCGATGCCTTATCCATTGGGCCACAGAGGCTGCGTGTAACAGCCGCTCGGGCGCCGACCGCTCCGGCGCGCGCGGCGTCATCGCGCCACGCGGGTGACGCGCCGTGTATTTTTAGGTGCCGCGACGCACCTTAAGGTGGCCCAACCCGCTCATCTCCCCATACAAAAGGGGAAAGAAGATCACGCCCATATTTCTTGTCAGAGATCCAAAATTTTGCTCAAAATAGCTTTATTTGATCGAACTAGATGTCTGATGACCATTGGCATTGTAAAATTGTGTTTGGTTTCTAAGTTATAAGGTCCGAAAGTTCGAATTTTTCGCGCGTTTTATACGATAACTTTGGAGGTGGATTACGCAATGACAAAGTGAGAATATCGTAAAAATATTAGTCATCAGACATAGCTTATTTAATCAAGATTTATGATCTATTTGGTTTTTGTTATATTTTTCACTACAGCGGTCGTGGTTTACTTTTAGCTATAAGTCGTTTTGAAATTAAAATTTTCGTAAATCTTACCAAATCATACACTATGCACATTGTCTTTTTTGTGGACATGTTGCATCTTCCTCATCACGGAGCCTGTCTTATTCTTTGAAACAGAGAAGGTCCCAGAGCGTAACAGCACGGTTTTGTACTGTGCCCGCGAATGAGTTAGGCCCGCCGGGTTGGGCCGCCTTAAGGCGGTTCGATAAGTCGTAAGAACTGTCCATTGAAATTTGGGAAAGGCAGCGTTTAGTATCTTAAGGGGGTGTGTGCGTTCACGGTCGCGGTCGAAGCAGCGGGAGAAGTTATTTCTGCAGTAACTCTACAATGAAGTAACAAACTACAACGGTATTGGCGAGCACACTTCGCATTTGTGTAGGTATTTAATAGCATAAAACCGCTAATTCGATAATTATGATGATGGGTGCAAATTTTGCCATTTATAATTAGCAACTTCTTGCGCTATTCTCATACATCTCAGAAAAGCTAGCCTTTTTTAAAAATTCAGGTTGATTTGGGTTTATTAGTAAAGCCCCACAATTATGGGGAGTTATAGCAGAAGTGTAGCGCAGCGAAACGCGCGAACTTCACATCGGCCATTAAGTTTGGCCCAAAATAGTTACTCAAACTATGTTTATGCTTACATGCGCAAGCCACCAAGGTAACACACATTCAGGTATAGCATATATGTATCTCGATCGCCTTAATGACAGCGCTAAAAAATCACTCACCCACTTATAGGCGAGCTAAAATCGCTTCGCGGTGGCCTTGAGAAGGCCCGCAGAATGTTGTAATGCTTATCGGTAGAAGCGATGCGTGCGTGCCGGCTACATTACTTGGTAATGATTGATTTGGGTAAAATAACGAATTCATAATATCCTCGATTCTAACCAAACTCCAGTTTGCTGTCCACCTATATGCACAGTCGAACAAAGAGTTTGGGATACACATCCGGTTGAATGAAAAGATGAACAGTCGAAATACTTTGACTTTTGGAAACAATTATAGTGTTGAGTATAGATTCAAACATAGTTGAGGATGTCTACTAGCTACTGAGTAAACAAAACCCTAACAAAATTTAATCAGAGGTTATATTTAAAGACCATTCATTTTTACGTTTAACCGGAAGTGTATCCTTTATTTTTTTTATTTTTATGCGACCCGACATGGATGGCTAATACCACACAACTACCGTTATGATATTAGCCCAATACACCACATTACCGAAGGAATTTGGTGCCATGCCAGGACCTTCCCTTTATGAGCACGGCTACATTGAACTGGATGGAAAACACGGACAATTTTTCATTGCCGCTTCGACCATCTTTTCATCCATTGCGATGGTACCAATACGGGCGGGCTTAAACCCTACCACCTAGTAGGGGAAGGGGACCTACAGTTTTACATGGATTCCGAACCATGGAGCAGCTCGCATTCGTGATGAAAATGCACTTATCGAACTCGGAAAGAGAAAGACAGTGGTGTTCTCGTTATTGAACCCAGGTCTCTGGTACGCTAGGCCAGTCCCCGCGCCACTAGGCTACGAGCCGCTCAGAAACGTTTAACCTTTGGTTGACTGTACATACGCACATATGCATGTTGTTTGTAAGCGGTAGTTATCTATAACATTGTATACTACTTTGTTCATACGTAGCTATCAAAGAAAACAAATAGACTACCCGGCGAAGTTCCTTGTCGTGCATATAAGTGTGCAATATAAGTACATCTAAAATGGAAGAAATGAAATAAGTAAAACTGTTTTTTTTTACTGGAAATGGATACCTACCGCACGAATTTCCGAAGAAATTAGGCTTCATACCAGGACGTTCCCTTTGTGAGCAAGACTGCATTGACCTGAATGGAAAACAAATTTCATTGCCGCTGCTTCAATCATAGTTTAGCGAGCGTAATCCTACTACTACTACCTAGTAGGGGAAGGGGACCTACACTCTTACATGGATTTCGGACCATGAAACAGTTCGCATTCGAGCGAACAAAATGCTATTATCCAACTTAGAAAGAGAAAGAAAGTGGTGCATAGACGGGGCGGGGATTGAACTCAGGACCTTGCGAATAAGAAGGAAGCATCAATCCTGAGCCTAAATACCTTACAACTCATTTTTTGACCGGGTCACATTTATTGATATGTAACTGGACATGGATGGCTAATAGAAAACCAATCCTCATAATAAAAACACAACGTATGGGAACTTGGTGCCATGCCAGGACCTTCCTTATGTTGCTTGGTAACATTAAACTAGATGGAAAACACGGTCATTTTTTTATTGCCGCTTCAACCATAGTTTTATCCAATGTGGTGGTGCCGCAAAAGTGCAGGTCCGCTTCCTCTTATCCCTTCCTACTAAACCGTTACTGACTAAAAGACAACGCTCAGCCTAAATCTCTTGAACTAGAGATTTAAAATATAAAGAGAGTATTCCTCAAGTGGCAAAGTTTGTGGCAAAGTTTGTATGAAGAAATGTTTTTTTTTATGTATCTGGACATGGATGGCTAATACCAAACTGGACGTTAGGTTTAATTTAGTTTAGTTTAATACGTTTTAGATTTAAGTATTAATTTATTGTTTTAGTTAAATTGTTCTGTTATTCAATAAAACGTTAACCCTTTTAAGATATTAGCCTAACACACCACATGGGAACTAGGTGCCATGCCAGGACCTTCCTTATATTGCACGGCTACATTTAACTGGATGAAAAAGACGGATAATTTTTTATTGCCGCTTCATTTGTTTTCATATTTAGACGCGATGTTTAACCGACCTTAAAAAAAAAGGAGGAGATTCTCAATTCGTCGAATTTTTTAATTTTTTTTTTTTACAGTATGCAATCCTAACCGTCCTATCCGATCGAGATGAAACTTTTTCAGTTGTTAGGGTTCTGTTTTTAGGGTCCCGTCGCAAAAAGCGAAAAAATGTCCGCCTCTGGTGTCTGTCGGTCATACGAATTTTGCCCCGAATTGTTCTTGCGACGGGACCCCAAAACTAACGGAACTGTATCAAATTCTGTTACAAGTGTGCAATTCTGTCTTCCGATATTTAAATGTGCTTTTACATTGAGAAAAACAGGTAACCGAACGGTCGCTCCGTAAAACTGTGGGTACTTAGAAATCTTTCCATCTTACTTTTAAAGAGACTACGAGTTCGCGGTCCTTTTGGGCTAGTTCCTACTTTGTCTTGAAGTTATACGATCACTCAACAAGTCATTTTATTGTCTCGATCTCGTCAAATACTCATCTGTGTAGTGGCAGCGTCGCCACGTTTTAGTTATAATAAATTGCACAATACACGATTTCGGGACGTGCAACATCGAATGCTCGTTGCACTAAATGGCGTCCTATGCATTTCTCACATATTGGTGGAACTCGAGAGCATAAGGAGTGAGCGAATTCGTAAGCATCCATTGCATCCAAAACTCTAATGAATACGGAACTTTTCGATTCTTTTTTTACCGATACACTGACAGTGATATGAAAAAGGTAAGGATATGCTCCTTCATACAATTCTGTCGCCTGTGGCGGTATTCCGATATTCCTTCTTTTTTGCGTTTTTTATGCAAATCTTGCACGGTTTTACCACACAATTGGGCAGTTTTGTGGCGCATTATAAGCCAGAGGCTACGTGACGCATATATAGGCGTTTGATGACAGCGAGTGGCTGTCTGGCGACAAAGTGGTGTCCCCGCGATGCATAGAACACCACTTTTGTTGCTCCATGTTTAACCGACTTCAAAAAAAGGAGGAGGTTATCAATTCGTCTGTATGTTTTTTTTTTGTTTTATTTTTATGTTTGTTACCTCATAACTTTTGCCTGGGTGAACCGATTTTGATGATTATTTTTTTAAATGAAAGCTAGTGCTTCCCAAGTGGTCCTATTTTAATTTGGTTAAGTTCTGACAATGATATCCATGAGAAAATCATATAAGTCTTAAATTTGTATTAAGATTGCGCGACAAATGGACGAATAACTCAATATAACGCCAACCGATTTCGGTGATTCTTTTTTTATTGAAAAGGACGTGAACAAATTAGTAAGTGTACTTCAGATTCACTAAAAATAAACAAATAAAATAAAATTAACAAAAAAAATAACCGACTTCAAAGAAAAAGCACTAAAAAGTAAAAAATAATTTCCATTTTTGTAGTTACGATTTTTGTTATTTTTTGAGTCGGTGTCAGCCAAGGTAGCCAAGGTTCTCTTGATTGGCGCAGCGCGTGCCCGGCTGACGCCGACTCAAAATATAACAAAAATCGTAACTACAAAAATGGAAATTATTTTTTACTTTTTAGTGCATTTTCTTTGAAGTCGGTTATTTTTTTGTTAAAATTTTGGTTGTATAGAAGGGCCTGTCCGTACGTAGTAAATTTATGTCAATGCACACGGATGAGTCTTGCTCGATCTCTGGCACTCATTCGTTTGAATCCAACCGCACCGCAGCTAGTGCCGTTTCGCAACAAGTCGCCACAGTAGTAGGGTATATCAACACGTTATGTACACAGTCCGCCGATAGATATCGACACCTAACCGAACATTTATAAAAGTCGATATCGCCGCGGGGAAAGCTGCTGATATGATAACGCGACGATAAGAGAGCCGACGGCATCGATCCAAAGCAGTGTCCGATGGGACGAGTGTTAAGCAGGATAGATCACTAGATAAACCTTGTGTTTTGATTTTAAATTATCTTAATTGAGGTAATAAAACACAATCGAATCTTTATCGCTGCGATGAGTGGGCAAGTTTAGTGATCGCGGTGTGTGAGGATTTGGTAAAGGACCGAGAAATAGACACTGAAGGGGCTGCTTGTGAGGGGAGGCCAGTATCGAACATTCGAAAGGGTTAGATCGGTCTCTCCTTTGGGGGTGTGCAGGGATGATGAGAATGTGCAGCGAGGGTGGCAACATGGGTGCGGGGGTGGCGGCGTGCGCGGGCGCAGGCTACGAAGACTACTACGACGGCAGCTGGTCGCTCATCCCACCGGACTACAATGTGGCCGAGGACGACTACAGATATTGCAATGATGCGTAAGTACACTCCAGGACGTGTTCTTTGTAGCAGCAGACGTGGTCGATCAGCAATCTATTTAAAAAAGCAGTCTCTTCCTGGTAGCTCAGACGTAGGCGGATTCGACATGTCAGCAGTTTATGATTAAAGTCTCTGCGGAACTTGCATCCCTTATTTCTCCCCATCCAACCTATTTCCGGAGCACCCGCCGCAGAGATTCGGAGCACCTTTGTGGTTGAAATTAGGCTTTTGAGTACGAACCGTTTCTCAAACTCATTTCTCTGCTTCACCGCCAGGATATGGAACTGTCTGCCGTCGGATGTCTTTATCCCATAATCTGGGAGTCTTCAAACGTAACTTAAACAAGCTTGATAGATCAGCGATAGTTGTAAATCCGCTGGTACCTATGGTGCCTCGCTGAGTGTGATTTCGCGTGGTGAGGTGGATTTGCCTTTCTGAGTACCTTTGGTCTGTCAGCACGGGTGCCGGCTTTTTCATACAAAAATAAATAAAAAAATTACCTCTTTTTTATGTAAATGGACCTGATGGCTAATGCTGCAGCTACTATCATGATATTAGCACAACTACACATGGGAACTGCTTAGGTCCCATGACCTTCCTTGGAACACATGGATACAATGAACTGGATAGAAAACACGAAACAATGTTATTTGCCGCTTCTACCATCGTAGGCCGCGTGAGAAGACCACCCGCCAGGTGGGACGACGACATCAAGTGCGTCGGCGGAAAGCAGTGGTTCCGCACCGCTGAGGGCCGGGAGGACTTGACAAACATTGGAGAGGCGTATGTCCAGCAGTGGACGTAAACACGCTGACTGACATCTTAACTGACCATCGTTATTCAATGCTGGTGAATATACAAAACCTGGTGGCGCTAAACTTACCTTCTACATAGTAGAAAAGGGGATCTCAGGAGCGGTAAATTAACGCATTTTTTTTTGTAACCATAGATAATCGAGTGGTTATGGTTGCTACTGGATTATGACCAGTATGACGTAATTTTCGGGAGGTACACACCAAATCATGCATAAAAGGAGTTCGGTTCGGTTAAACTACCTACAATATGGGGTATTCAAACATGGTATGAAGAAGCACCTGGTCGACCGGCATAGCTTTCGAAGCCCTCGTGAAGGTTCGAACGCCCATGGGGCGTGGAAAACACGGAAAACACTGACAATTTTTATTGGCGCTTTGCCCGTCGTTCATTCAATGCGATGGTAGCAACCCGGGCGGGATAATTAACAAGTAAGTAGGGAACCATCAGTTTTATGTGGAGTCCGAACCATGGCCAGCCCCAATGGTTGAAAACGGTCACCCACCTAGAACCCAACCGCGCTCAGAGTTGCTTCACCAAACTTATCGAGCCGCAAGGCGTTGCGCCACTGGGCTTCCGAGGCAGACAAAGTGGTGGTGAAGCGAAGGGACAGGTGATCAGTCAACGTACGAATATGATATGTATATGCTCACATTGAATGAACCTATTTGCATACAATACGTGGGAAATCCTATTAATCATGATTAATTCTATCCGCAATGTTATTAAATGCATAGCACGTACTCTTAAATTTCACTTCCGTCAGCGAGTCGCTTGCGAGTTGTCATCCGCTATATAGAAAAATTTGGTCATAATTATTCCTGCATAGAACTTAACAGTTTCACACGCGAGAACTTCCCGAACACGGGATCGAATCTTCACATTCGCCTTTGATTCACAGTCACCGGTGACGCACCGGTTAGTCACAAAACTTTCCTACTCGTGAAAAACTACCCTGTGGCCACCCAGTATTGTCCCTTTCTAATTATTCTGATTAGTGTGCGATGACACAACATATTTTTTTTCAGCTACGACATCAGGCTAAAGCTAAGCGTATACGTTTCACTTTTATTTGTGAATTGAAGTCGCTTCACGAGTCTGTGTAGCCTCCCAGAATATGACCGATTCAGAAAATTTCGCACGATAAGCAGGTCTATTCCTAGCATTCAGTAATCAGGAATCAGGACTCCTGAGTCTAGAAAACCCCTTTTATAGCGTTTTTCAAAGCGATCCGGAATGTTTTCATCAAGAAAATCGTTTTGAAAACCGCTATAAATGCGGTTTTTGAGTCTCAGGATTCCTGATTGCTGATTACGGAATGCCAGCAATAGGCCTGCTGATCTTTGCATTATAGTTAGGTACCGTAATTGAATTGGATACCAAGCCACGTCGCACTACAAATTCAGCCGTTCACGTCCCCGAAAGCCCTCAGCCGTCCTCCACTCCCACGAAGCGGCCATAAATCGGGCTGCCGTGCCGAGTATCCTCGACGGCATCGAGTATCAGCCGGCGCCGTTCCCACGCGCTCGTGCGCCCTAATTGGTCGGCGAGCGGCGCGCGGCGCTGGCAGCCACGGCTTGACGTGCCCGCCAGCAGTTACGGGGGAGACTTAACTAGATTACTTCAGCTAAATGTTCCTCGTCGGATTCGAGACGTCGGCTCTTCGCGGGCATGGGGTCCGGGCACGCGCATGAGAAATCGCGTATTCGTTTTTTGAAGTAAACATTTCTCTAGCACCGCTGTGATTTCTAGCTCGATGAAATGAAAAAGAGACAAGAACATACACATAGGATAAAGCCTGTGAGACAAGGAGATATAATTTAACGGCGCCACTTGTCTCCGGCACCGAGCAGCCGCCACCCGCCTCCGGGGTTGTCGGATACTGCATTCTACATCCACAAAACTAATCACCTACCAGTACTGTCACCTACAACATAGCAGTAGTACCGTTCACTCTATCTTTTGTCATCGCACCGTAAAAGTTAACTGAGTTAAAGTTTAAAGTAACCATGCTTGGGAAGGTAGTCTTTAGAATTTCATCAAAATTCATTTGCTTACTTACTGTCTTAGTCTCTTTTTTGTGGGATTTTTATGTGGTCCAAGATTTTCGTCATGTGATTTTATGACGCTGACTAACTTATGGAACGAACACCAGAAGTTATTACATGAGTAGCTATCGATCTGCATATTGAAAGAATGTGGTTACACATTATTTGTGAACGAACCCAAAAACTTCTCGGGTTCATTCCATTTTTTGCGTAAAACCTTTCTCTGTCTACCCCCGTTATTTAGAGCATGCGATGAAGTTGAGTAGATAACTTTCCACCTTGCGCGTTCTTCAGAAACGGGGACTTCTTCATGCAGCCATCCAACGTACAGGCAACAGCTTAGATTAGATAAAGTTTATTTGCTCTTAGCAAATGCTGCGTGGTGGCAGTGCAGAACGATATGCGATATGTTTCCCTTCTAACAAACCAAAGGAGATCTTTGGTTGGAAATGGGAAAAACACTTGTTTGCATTCTCCATCGAATTGAATGTGGCCCTGCGGACTAATAGGAAAGTCTTGGCATATCACCTATACATCTACAAAGATTCGAAGATAAGAAGAAAGAAGACACGGTGGCCCCATACAAAACCAATATTTGCCCTTGGTTCCATCCATTATTGAAGAGTTGGCGAATTTGATACTTATATCCAAGGCGGGCTTTATGGCCTGCGGGGTTACCGTGGTAAATTAACTCATCAGGTGAACAGGCAGAGTGATTAAATCTCACGTTTAGTTGCATTTCGTTCCATGGTAACTGGTAAATTACAGTTCACTTGGACGAATAACACGCCGTTTGGTAAAAAATGCAACTAAACGTCTGCAGTTTACTTGGCCGATTATCACGTCGTTTAACTTTTAGCATGATAGGTACGAAATGCAATTAAACGTCATATTTATTCACTCAGTTGCCTGTTTACCTGGGGGGTCAATTAACTTTGGTGTTAGTATTGCCTCAGGATGTCGTTTTATCATCGGGTGGGTTTCCCTCGTGCGTCGCCGAAAATCGAAAATGGAATCCCCAGACATGATTCTCACGTGTAGGAACCGCTGAGACTTGTGGCTGAGACAAATAGTCACAAATGTTTAACACGTAAAAGTCTACCTTTCCAGAAGTGATGCTGTAGCACAAGCTGAACAACGTTTTGTTACACGAGTGGTGAACACTCGAAAATAGCTAGAAACTCACTAGAAATCAGCTCAGCTTTCTACTAAATTTCTCAAACGGTCGCATTCAGAGTCAACTGTCAAATTGAAATACGAGGACAATCTCCGGGCTTACCATACAAAATGCCGGAGATAATCGGCGTATTAAAGTTAGCACGCGAACTCTGTATACTACTGAAAATGTGGATAATGCAAAAAATGACACATACATTTCGCGTGCTGGCAAAATTCGTAGAAGAAAAGTTGTTCAGTTTAAGATAGAGCGTCACTTCTGAAAATTTGGCACGGCTTTACCCAGTCAGCCTGTATATATAGCCGATTCCAGTATCCTACACCTAACAGGCGGCCACCAATAACTATTCCACCTCCCCGTTTCGGCGGGCTGTCATCGCAGTAGCGGCGCGCGGGGACCCGTGGGTTATTTCAGCTGTTTTTTCGTCACCGCGCCTGGAACGCGCTGGCACGGCGTCGGCGGCAGCCGGAGGTGTCAATGGGATATTTTGACACACCCATTGTTCTTCCAAAATTGTTTAGATATAAAGTGCATGGCACCAGGAACAATACTTCATCTGTTGTATTAAAGCGAAGTTTCTACAGCCTCGTTACGCGCTAGGCCGCTAGGGAGTTACCGTCAGCCATCATGACATTGTGACGGCGGCGGTCGGACTAGTTCATTATGTAATTGAATCGACGTTTTTGAGGTATGGAAAACAATCGCAATTTGTTTTATGACATCAAATCAATGCTAAGTGTGCTTGCCAATACAGTTATAGTTTGGAGCTTCCTATTTTAGGAAGTTGTAACACAAATAGTCAGGAAATACTGTAGCTTCTACATGGAGCTGACTGCAGCTTCTACATGGAGCTGACTGTACCTTCTATTGCTAGCCAAATGGCAAAGTTTGACGAGGCACCCCAAATAAACTAGCTAATTCTGACAATTAGAAATTTAATTATTACAACATATGATTCCTTATCTAGTGATCATCCCATTTTTGTTAATGTATGTTTCCTTTTTCCATACAAACAAAATTGTAGAAACGGTGTCTACTACAGAACTTTTTTGACTAAATCTAGAAATTTCAAAGCAAATGGAATTGTTTGTGTATGCACATATGATGTTTCCACTTATTTCTATAGATCATCTTAGTTTCAAATTTATAATGTGAAAAATGTACTCTTTTATTATTATTAATATTCAAATAAATCATGGAATCCAAAAATTTTGACAATCCATTATCAGTCGAGGGTTATATTTGGACTTCATGAGGCGTTTAACTACATCTTAACACATTTTGTTAAAAGGTACATTTGTATGGCGCGAGTAGTCGACTAGTCCTAGCTCCTTAACAAAGCAATAATAAGTTCAAAACAACCTGTTCAGTGGTGACCAATTTTAAACTATAAGCCCGCGTGGCCCACATTCTTATGTTCTGCAATGTTCAGGATATAAATTGATTATAAAAATGGCTAATCGTATGGATACATGTACTTACCTAACCATCACTCGATATCGTAGCATGGAAGTAGTCCGAAAAATTGCACGGCTTTGATCCGATGGGAGAGTCTCTGGGAACTCACATCAACTGTGAGTCCCCAGAGAATCGAGCGAGCTCTTATAGCAGTCACTTGATGAAATCAGGGAATAATATTTGTGATTTTTAAGAACATTTATTATAATTTTTAATAAACAGAGCATCAAAATCTTGCAAATAAAATATAATGGAGTTCTATAAAAATTTAAATTTCACACGAGCGAACCCGCGGATCACAATATCGTAGACAGATTGCACCATCGTTTAATATAAATTAGTTTTCTATCGGTCAGAATTACCCTCCCCCATTATATTATCATTAGCTAAAATTATTGTTTCGATGTTTTCACCAATTTGCATTCAAATTGAGGCTTCATTATTCTCTGTCAACATTTTGGCAGAAAGCCGGTGTCTTAGCGAATAAATATTAATGTGTCATTGTACGTTTTTAGGGAATCCTTAAATATAATAATGTTAAACAGCGACTACCTTGCATTGTAATCAGAGTTTCAAAATAATCATAAACAGTATAGGTGTCGATCATGGACATCTCAATCATTGCTGGAAGCGAAAACGAGCTGGTCACAGATGAAAGTGAAACGCTTTTGCCTGACATCATCAAATATAGAATGTTTTGTTGTGCCATTGCACTCTAATTAGACAAATCAGAAAGGGACAATGCTAGAATGACTCGTGGCTGGCATTTCATGAGTACGAAAGCGTTGTGACTCAGCGGTGGGTCACCGGTAATTCACAGGTGAGAATCTCATGAGTATACCCCCGTATAGACCGCGCAATGGGGACAGGGAGACTACTGACTTCTGGAGTACCTCAGCAAACGCGGAGTTGGTACATCTGGGAGACCTTAATGCGCACCATGCGTCGTAGTTAGGCTCCGACAAGACAGACTTTGCTGAAAAGGCTGATTTGAACTTTGCTCTGGCGCACAACTTGACTCAACTGGTGACGCAACATACGAGTATCCCAATTCTACGCGTCGTCCTTACTGGATCTTCAGGTAACTATCACCACTAACGACCGCTAAACCCGCCGGGTACAAGGTGTCGGTGCTTGCCCCCTTAATGTCATCTGACCACTCCCTCGTGAGGTCAACTGTGCCACACACCCAGACCAAGAGATGTGCATCTGGCACGCGTCTGGTGTGGCATTACGAGTCGGAAGATTGGGTCGCAATGCGAGAACATTTGTTTCAGCCCAATGATCCGTCGAACTGTGTAATTGCAAGAACGAAGGTCGAACATATCAGCAGAATTGGCGAGAAGTTGATCAGCCACCAGACTGGGAGCCGTCAATTCTGGTTCCTCGCCAAATCAGTCGAAGTAAATTTCTGCCGCTCCTCACTTCCACCATTGAAGCATCCTGACGGATCACTCGCATTTTCCGCCAAAGGGAAGGCCGACATTCTCGTGAGCCTTTTTGCGGCGAACTTACGCCTGGATGATAGCGGTTCCATTCCACCATTCCTGGGTGCGAATTCTCAATGCGGAGCATTTAGTTCGTTCACTCTGCGGCTTGAGCTCTTCGCCCTAGATTTTAGGAACGCAAGTGGCCCTGATGGTATTTCTCGTTTCTCGGCTCGGCAGATGTTTTATAAAAAAATAACTTGTTTCTTACAATAAAGGGTTTTTTTCTTTTAAAAAAAAATCCCACCATCAATATTGAGGGTACTTTCCCTTCAACAGCGGCCTTTTTTCGTACTGGTATATTACTGAATCCAAGATTAAAATCAGAAATAAAATAGCTCGTGGTGTAGGGGCTAGAAGACTTGACTTCATGCGAGAGGTTATGGGTTGAAATCCTCGCTCCAATCATGCACCACTTTCTTTCTCTGAGTTTCGTTACGAATGCGAGCTGTTCCATGGTTCGGAACCCATGTAAAACTGTAGGTCTCCCTCCCCCACTAGGCGGTAGGGCCCCAACCGAGGCCCCAACCCGCCCGGCAATGAATAATTGTCCATGTTTTCCATCCAGTTCAGTGTAGTCGCGCTCACAAAGGAAATGTCCTGGCATGACACCTAATTCCTTCGGGAATGTGGTTTCTTGGGCTAATATCATGACGGTAGTTATGCGGTATCAGCCATCCATGTCAGGTTCCATGAAAAAACCGGCCAAGAGCGAGTCGGACTCGCACACGAAGGGTTCCGTACCAACGAACACGATTTAACACAAAAAAACACGTATGAGGACCCCCTTAATTATTATTTTTATAAATTTACCTACTTCTTGTTATAGCGGCAAAATAAATAACAATAACAATAACACTGTGAAAATTTCAGCTGCCTACCTATTACGGTTCATGAGATACCGCCCTGTGACATACGGACGGACGGACGGACAGCGGAGGCTTAGTAATAGGGTTCCGTTTTCACCCTTTGGGTACGGAACAACCACAAAAACAATAACTTGGTTTCTATATGGTAATCATTAAACAAGCAGTGCGAGAAGAGCCTGCCCCCGTCCCGTGTGTAGATAGCAACCGACCCCAACAAGCTATCTGATTGTATGCACTCGCTTACGGACAATAACTCACGATTGCATTACTCACTGGAACATCGATCTCCGCGCTCACTGCCCACCCCTCCGAACTATATGCCCCCTCATGCGTGGTTCGGCGCGGCAGAGACCGGATCGGCAAAATGTAAAAATATGAAATCTATGTTCGTCTGTCAGAAATGAATAGGCTTCGAAACCGTTTGAGCGAACACCATGAAAGTAGGCTCACATATGTTTGTTATAATGGAGAAGGTTATCACGTTATCCACTTCGTTGTAACTTTACATAATTTCAACTTCTTTACCGTTCAAACGATCGTCATGGATATTGGTATAATATCTATAATATTTTCGCGATCATATTTACTGGGATCCGTTCGGGTGAATGTCCAACACGAAATTGGCCCTGGCGGAGCCGGGAACGTTAGGTAGTTACAGGAAATCTATGAATCGAAAGTTTTAAGAAATGAGTTGTTTGTCCATTGGCCAAGGCACAATTCTGCACGGCGACTGCCTTTAGAATTGCAAAAGCGTCTTCCAGGCCCTTACGTTTCCCTGCCCCTAAACGTTGTCAGATTTTAATAAATTTTTTTATCACTTGAGAAAGCTTCATTCTATGTCCGTATGTTATAATTTTTTGTAATGATTCAGTTTTTCAGTAAAAAAAGTCGAAAATAACATAAAAAAGACAACTTTTTTCCAATGTTTATTAGCCAATATTTTCCAATCTAAAAAGTATATTAAAACATTTAAAACATACGGCCATAGATCATACATTTATCGCCCGTAGTATGGGGAATTAATAGGGTAACGACTCTCTTAAAGAGTCCGCCACTTATTACAATGTTTTGTACCTAAAAACATTATTGGACGAAACGAGCTTGGCACTAGTCAATCGCTGGGGTACCCAAAATTATATTGAACATTTCTTAATACCTCGATTAGTGCATTAAATTAATAAATTCGAAATCGTCATAGAAACTCAGCACGAACATTGCCATCGCCATCGAACATCCGCCACGTTCTTACGCAGCAGACGACTGATCGTCCATCTAACTTAAAATAATCAATACTTTGAATACATCATTGAATTCGGTGCTATAAACATTAAATAAACAAGCATGGCAGCATGTAGATACGTGCAAACCCATTTACAATTTATTGAATTTGCCTATCTTGGCCCTCATTAACCAAGTTTCCAATCAAAGGTGGAAATAAATTGGTAAAACATTATCGGAAGGTTATGAACTTTAAGCGCTCATCAATTATTGAAACATCTGGCGGAGTCTAACATTGTTCGACAACCATTCGTTACCTCATTGAATAAAAAATGCAATGTTCATTCATCAAAAGATTAATATTTGGTTCATGATAAATTCTGAAAATATTTTCGAGACAACAGTTTTAGACAGACAAGGTTTTAGAATCACCACTTGCATACCGCTGTTCGAACACTTTCGGATTCACAAAATGACATAATTTTTTGTAAAGTAGGTATAACTAGAATATTTACAGGGTCGAAACACCCACAGGGTAAAGTTTCTGTCAGTAAAGGCCAAAATATTTTAAGTAGGTTTTTCTAAGTGTATTCGACTACACTAAATTGAGTAACTGGTGCGAAAAAAAACAAGTACCTATTTTTAAAGGATTTGCAATAACAAAAAATGTCGTGGATCTATCAGTTACCACGCCGTTATCAAATTAAGAAAATATCGAATAACCGTTATCATTGAACAGAAACAAAGAACATATTTAAAAAATACTTTTTCATTGAACTTGAGCCTAAAAATGATTGCGACAGATTTTCAAGTATTCGCCAGCGGTTGCGCAGCCCTGCCTGTGGGTACGGAGGGGCGAAGGGGGGTGCCAGTGATGGCAGCGCAGGGGCGCACTCAGGGGCTCACTCTCCGGGGCGTTTTCTAACTAATTTGGTGACCTTGGGATAACTTGGTTCTTAATCTCACCCCCAAAACCATTGCCTGTCTCGAAGCTGGCGGCCGGGCTCTCGATTGTTGCCTTCTATGCTGCTTAACATAAATATAGCAATGTTTGTTGAGAATTCGGGTCACTACCGACTTCTTTCGAATAAGTTCGATTCGTCCTCACGAATAATTGTAGGTAACCTTTCGGCAATGTAAAATTATCCATATTTTCATAACAATCAATCCAGTCATCCAGATAAATGTAGGAAATTATGGGAAGGTCCTGGCAAGGCATCTAATTCCTTCAGGATGTAACTCAAATGTCACATTTAGTTATCATGACAGTTACATGTTCACTGTACTTGAAGTTTTAACATTTAAAATTAGCAGATTTTTTTTCATTGTCCAATTAATTTATTCATTTATGTTCACTATTGCTACTATTTACTGCTTCCTTGTTCACTAAGCCTGTTTTCACCAAGTGCTGATTTATTTTGATCGTCACTTAAAGGGTCATTATTACTAAAGTGCTGATTATCTTGTACTGTTATCGATTTTTAGATAGTAAGAAAGGTATTTTAATGTAAGAATTGAGCTCATCAGTACTTGATGGAAGAGGCCCTAACTGTTGTTAAAATTCATAGACTTCAAACATACTGATTATAATCGATAACTTGTACTGTTATCGATTATTAGATAGTAAGAAAGGTCCTTTAATGTAAGAATTGAGCTCATCAGTACTTGATGGAAGAGGCCCTAACTGTTGTTAAAATTCATAGACTTCAAACATACTTAGTGAATTCTCGTACATTCGCTTTTAAATGCAGCTGATTTAATGGTTCATAGGCATAAAACTCTCCGACGCACGGAGGCGGAATTAAGTCAGGATTATTTCTACTATAAGGTATTAAATGAAAGATAGTCGAAACGATCGTACTGTCGATTATGATTTATTGTCACGTAATTATATCAGAAATTTAGATAAATTATATTGTTTTATTGTTTATTCATCATCCATAGACAGTACACTGCACTCAGATTTGTCATATTTTATCATTAGCCAGATAGATGCCTTTATGTCATATTTACGTGTATTTTAAAGTGTAAGGAACTTAGAACTTAGGGCATTGAGTTATATAGCTATCATATAGTACATTAATTCATCAAATTACTGTAAATAGCCGTTTTGCCAAAGACTTATCGAACCAAAGAAGTTAGTTTCAATAATGGTTATTTATCTCTGTGAACGTTCAGTTTGTTTATTGATATGGAATTTAAAGTTACAGGTTTTTCAATAATTTTAAAAATCTCTTCTATAACTGTATTGTCGAGCAGGTAAGTATTAAATGCCATAAATAAATATATAAAAGTAGCATTTGCGAGATTGCGCAAAAGTTGCTAGTTGTAAATGTCAAGTTTTTGCACATTTACACAATTATACAAGAAACGCTAGGAAATCACGTTGCCTGACGGCGCCTATGGGCTTTCGAACTTTAAGGGGGGCTGCAAAAACCATGCTGGCCGGCCAGGTGCTTCTTCACACCATGCTTGAACTACTCCCGGTTGTACTTTGGGGGAAATACCTCGGCAGGGGCTCGTTTTCAGTCATAATTTGTAACTTCATATTTTAAGGAGACATAGCATAAATAGCTACGAATGATCGTGGTGCCATCTACCTTGAAGCACACGCCCCCTTATGAGTCAATAAAAAATACTGAACGAAACGAAGAAATGCCTGATGCAGCCCTGAGCGACGCGCGGGAGGCGGTGAAGGCACGGCAACGGCGCGATACGGTGCGGCGCGGTACCGCACCTGCCGCCCGCCCCCAAATCTCGCCCGCGATCAACCGCCCTCGCGCTAACATCACCAATTACCCGCAGCACATCTGGACGGCTCTCGCCACCCCCCCCCCCCCCACCCCTCCTGCCCCCCCCGCTGCCCCTGCCGCAGCATCTAAGATTTTCTGCAGGATCGTGCGAGCAGAGCTCTGATATGCAAAACTATTACCACTGGCTCTCCGAGCTCGTAACGAGGCAATCCGTCGACCTACCAAAGTAGTCGATCTTGGACTCCGGGTTGATAAGTTCAAATGGCAGTGGGCTGGTCACGTCAGCTGTAAGAAAATTAGGTAATTCATATTATTCAAAATATTACTAAATTAGATCTTTCATCATTTTAATTAAAAAAAATGGGGGTTGTAGAAGTCGGGTTACTTACTACCGCTAGTTTTTTTTTCTTGAATTCTATGAAAAAATAAACGCCAACGTCAATCCCGGAGGTTATAACTCCGTCAAACGATATTTTTTGCCATCCAATTTAGATTAGACATTATACAGTATTTTTTTTTATTTCGTTATAATCTAACAAGGAGTTTTCGAGTACAACTCGCGATGGTATCAAACCACTACTACTACTACCCTTCCGGGAAAACTGCGTGAAGGTATGGATGTATGTATGGCTAACCTCAACCACAAACATATTTTCACTAACTAATAAAATAAACTAAAATAAACTTAACAAAAAAAAATACACTCAGCTTAAAATAAATAAGCGGTGGGTAAATTGCATTGTTATAATGGCAACACATCCCCGGACCGCGAAGATGACCGTTCAAGACGGCGACCGTTTAGTTCCGATTTTTGCCACGCGCAAATAGAGCTATGTGGCACTCTACAGGAAAACCGCTTTCTTGAAAATCAGTCAACCATTTAAAAAAAAAACTGGCTCGAATAAAAAAAAATATATAAATATCGAGCCTGCTTATTCACGAGGATCAGTTGAGAAATGCGATCCGTAGAGGAGAACAGCCGGACATACGAAAGCAGTCTCGAACGGAGACCTTCGCTACACTCGGTCAATAAATCAAGATCCAAGATCCCTTGATTCAATGGTTGAGGAGTGCTTGAACTTTGAAATTGAATAAAATAAGCAATTAGAGCGATATTGCCACATTTTTTTTATATTATTAAAGAAAATGTAATTTAAAATGGATTTTATGGCGTTATATTTGAAATTAAAATTCAAAGAAATTTATTGATTTTAACTAACAGGTACCAAGAACACGTATTGTGGTTCACTTTGCATGCAACAAAATGAAATAGTATCTATGAATAAATTTTATGTGTCAAAAGCAATATTCACGGCCCGTAGACCGTAGGAACTTGATTGCCTGGTACACCTTAATGTATGTACATAAATTAATTTCGATAAGTCATAGATGACGGCAAGCCTGCGTATCAAAATAAAGATGCCTCATTTTTTTCTATGCACAGTCGTATTCAGAGAGCACCTGTCAAAACTTAGCACGAGATTAGCACCGGACCAACCATGCAAAAACCGGTTTAGTCCGACCTTAATACACGTACTAAAGTTAGTCCGCCCACTCTGAATAGGACAGATAGAGTTTGACAGAAGCGAACACGAGTACTTCTCGTGTTCGCTTTCATGAGTAGACCTCCTCTGATCTCTCTTTGAGAATGTGCCGACACGAAGCGCCAGAAAGTGCTGAAATTGGAAATGTAGCAGCAAGATAATAAAATGTTTCACCATTTTCACCCACTATACAGGGGCGTTGCAATCCATAAATCTCAGTTCAACGATGTGTTATTCGGCCAAGTAAACTGAAATTAATTATTTAGCGTGTTACGAATGCAACTAAACGTGAGATTTTTATCACTCACTTGTCTGTTCACCCGGCGAGTTGATTTAACATGGTATCCACCTGGTCACGCAATAGCGAACAGTCTATTTATAAAACCTAGCAAAATTACACAAAAATAATTTTGACAACATTAATTTTCACTCTAAAAAAATATAGTTGGTAAATATGCACTTTCAGTACGGCCGCGGCGGCGTCATGCCCACAGGCTTCCTGGTGATATTTCGTAATTAATTAACATCGCATCAATTTCATTTCATTTATTAGGGTACCGTACCCAAAGGGTGCTGACGGGACCCTATTACTAAGCCTCCGCTGTCCGTCCGTCTGTCCGTCCGTCCGTCCGTCCGTCCGTCCAGCCGTCTGTGACAGGGCTGTAACCGTAACAGATAGACAGCTGATATTTTCACAGAGTGTGTATTTATTTTGTCGCTATAACAACAAACAGGTGGGATTCAAAAATAATGAAAATTAAATAATATAAATTCAAAACGTGTTTTTTTGTGTGAATTTTTTACGATGGTCTGACTCGCACTTCGCCGGTTTTTATTCAACTTCTGGTAGTCATACTTTTTCAAACTTCAATTATAACATTATGATTTCATACCTAAATGCTACTGCCAAACTTACATTATTGTTAAAACGGTCTAAGGCAAAGAAAAAACAAAGCAAAGAACTTTGAGGAAACAACAACCCACAATGTGAAAAGTCTTAAATTATAAATTTCTTAACCTAATAACCTAACAATTATAAATATTGAGTATTTATTGCGAGGTTTTTCGGGTGTAAATGCCTTCGTCAACTTAACAGCTATGTCGGGTGTACAGAGCCCTTGTCAATTTTGATACAGATAAAGTGTATCAAGTCAATAATAAAATATATTATATAAATATATGTATATTAAAAAATAATTAATTTTAAATATTAATATAAAATACTTTTATATTTGGCGTTAACAAAAAGAAGAACGCCGAAGGGAGCGATACAATACAACCTGAAGCCAAAGTCCACTATTAGATAACTCCACTTTCGAGCGTTTGCGTTGTGAGATAACACAAAATTCGTTACAATTTTGTGTGATACCGAGGTTATCTCATAGGGCTAACGTTCTAAAGTGGAGTTATATAGGACTTGGGCTTCTGCTTCCACATTATAAAAACCCGTCAACCGTGAATTTGTTCACGTTGCCAGGGTCCCGTCGCTGCTGCACATGGACATGGGTCATCTCGGGAATATAACTACGAGAAGCCCTAGCCTGATGTTTATTTTGCAATTTCAGACAAAAAACGCGCTTCAGAACAGTAGATTTTTCTAAAAAAAGTAAGACTTTTGAGTAAAAGTTATTAGTTGGTGCACAACTACATAAGTGTAACTATATTGGTATTTTTTTCAGAATTTTCAAACAACTGTTTATAGAAGAACATTTCAGGACAAAAAAGTGTGACCAACATAACAACTTTCTAACATAACATAACAATGTCCCAAAAACTTCTCTTCAGGGGTCCAAACGACTATAATGTAACACTGAAAATATAATAAATATACTGGATAGGTACACAATACTCACAGTTTTTATGGAATCTGGAATACGAACTAAAAATCCCAAAGCCTGGTCAACATTGGTAGAGTTGGCGGTAGAATTAATATCCCTATGTACAGTCGAACAAAGAGTTTAGCATACACATCAGGTTGAATTAAAAGATGAAGAGTCGAAATACTTTGACTTTTGGAAACAAATATAGTGTTGAGTATAAATTCAAACATAGTTGAGGATGTCTACTAGCTACTGAGTAAACAAAACCCTAACAAAATTTAATCAGAGGTTGTATTAAAACACCATTCATTTTTACGTTTAACCGGAATTGTATCCTTTAACCTTTGGTTGACTGAAGAAGCAATCGGTAGAGTAGAATTAGTAGGACAAAATAGTAGGTCTCTACTCTACCGCTAACCTACCAATGTGGACGGGCTATTAGTCGCCTCTTACGTTATGCACGGAAAGAAATACTTGCATTATTTTATGGTGTCGAAAACCACACATTCCGGTACTGTGATTCATCTGTCATTACAATACTAAGGAGTCGGAGGCTGCTTCGGGACTTCTGCAAGACAATAGGGCGCGAAGAACAACAGAAATCGAACAATGGACCATCCAGGATAATAGTTTTATTGCACGCAGGTGTGACATCACTTCGCTGAATCCAATTCGTGAAGATAAGAGAGTTTAAAAAGTTTTTTTTTTACTTTTTTGGGTATAGAGTTTGAGCGACAAATTCACAAGGCTAAACTGTGTGAAACAATTGGGCCTAGGTACCTGAAGAGTCTACCGCTACCAGTGGAGTTACCATGTTAAATTAACACGCCGGTTGAACAGAGAAGAAAGTCACGCGTTTAGTTGCATTTTCGTACCACCATAATTCGGCTAGGTAAACCAAAAACCGGCTTCCTAAACGTCAAATTTAATAACTTATTTTCTGTTCACTGAGCGAGTTAACTTACCATGGTAACCACCAGATAGGTAAAGCGCTGGTATTCACATGGAACCCGTAACCGACGAGCGTTTTAAAGGGGGCTACGCCTGAGGCCTCTTGTGTATAAGGTCGCGGGTTCAAATCCCAGGTTCTGGCATACGATCCTAGAACGACCGTATATCCGATAAGCGATCGTTTTTATTTGAATTTTGATTTATCTTAATAAGCACTTAAATGCGAATAATTTGCAAAAACTGGTTTCAAAAACATTGATGCTACTTAACCTCCTGCATCATGAGGGGTCAAAGTAGGTATGTATATTATTTTAATTTGATTATATTGACTAATCGATCTTTTACGCGCATATGCATATGTTATATTATGTACATTAATTAGAAATAATAAAAACATCAAATAATCTGGGGAAATTCGTCTTTGATTTGCTCACTCATGATTTAATAATTAGTAATGAATATAGTAATACTAAACTGAAATAAAAACTAAACGCGACACTAAATAACCAATAACTTATTTGTTAAGTTCGAATTGCTGATAGCATGAACATGAAAAAAAAAATTTTTCGGACGGAGCTCGAGTGATTTCGTAGCATTTTGTATTTGTCTATTTATTTTCTTTGATGCTTTGTTTAATTATGTTCTAATGGAACTGATGCGGCGGGGACTAAAATAGGCACCAACCTGGACTCAAAGGAAGAGGGGGACCGCTCGCACGCTCCAGCACCAGCAACGCGCCCAGCACGGCAGACACACGTCACGGGGCTATCCAGGTCGGTTCGGGAACACGGTTCCCGCCAAAATGTCCACAAAAACTTCCAAGGTCACGGACTCGAATGTGAAGCGACCGCCGCGTGAAATAATCTTCGATAACTGTCTCGCGAATGCGCTCGCGATGACTTGGTATGGTGCAATGCGATGGCATATTGCACCTTATGCGATGGTCCCAAGGATAGTTATAGGAAATCGGTGGCAAGTTGGATGGGATTCCGTGAAATGATCAATTGGTACCCAACATTAACCCCTCACCGAAATCATTATGATGATTTCCAGGCACATGACTGAATAAATAAAATAAATATTAATTACATATGCTGGAAAATTAATGTGAAAGAAAAATAAAAAAGGCAACTCTAGCCACCAAAAGTATGATAAATAAACTTACATACATAACTTAATATAAATAAATATATGCCGAAATCGGTTAGTAGGCATAAGGAAGCGGACACAGTTTATTAACTGGCCGCTGGAGAAATCCCCTCTGTGTTCGGAGGGTTACCACACGAACAGCAGAGTCTGTAGGGCTCTCGTGAGTCTTATGGACTCGGGCGAGAGACCAGTGAAGTGAAGGTTGCTGATCGGATTTTATGAGAACTAAATCTCCAACCTTAAGATTCGGAGGAGATGAGAATCACTTGGCCCTTTGCTGGAGCGTGTGGAGATATTCCTTCGACCACCTTTTCCAAAAGTGCTGTGAGCTCTGCTGGATAAATTGCCAACGTGACAGGTGATGGTGAGGAACCTCAGTCAAGTCGCGCTCCGGTACAGCAACCAGCTGTTGACCAATTAAAAAATGGCCAGCAGTCAATGTGTCAAACTCATTGGGATTGTCTGACAAAGGACATAAAGGCCTCGAATTAAGCACGGCTTCAATTCGACAAAATAAGGTCGTCAATTCCTCAAGAGTTAAGGCCTTATCTCCAATTACGCGTAGGGCATGCCCTTTAGCAGAACGGATTCCTGCTTCAAACAAACCTCCCATACTTGGAGCACTAGGTGGGTTGAAATGCCACTGAATTTGTCTCGAGGTACATCCGTCTGTTATTTCGTCTTGCACTTGTTGTGCTCTTAAGAATTTCGAAACTTCCTTCAAATGTTTATTAGAAGCCGTAAAATTTGTACCGTTGTCCGAATAAAGGGAAGAGCATAAACCACGTCGAGCCACAAATCGGTCTAAAGTAGCTAAAAAACATTCCGCTGACAACGACGAAAGTACTTCTAAGTGTACGGCCTTTGTCGTGAAGCAAACAAATAGGCATAAATACGCCTTTGCCATCTTAGCATTGCGGCGTAGACTTTCTTTTATGAGGAATGGACCTCCAAGATCCACGCCAACGTGGTTAAAAACCTTATCTGGTGTAACCCGGGCCGCCGGTAGTGAGCCCATAGCAGGCTGAACCGACGTCGGTTTGCATTTAAAGCAAGCAGCACACTTCGATAATACCGAACGAATAACGCTACGAGCGCTGACAATCCAATAGGATTGGTTCAAAATGTTTTGAAGAGCGCGCGGGCCAGCATGTAAATACACCTTGTGATAATATTCTATTATCAAAATAGTTAGCCGACATTTTTTTGGCAATAAAAGAGGATGCTTTGCATCATACGGCAGTTCAGATTGTGATAATCTACCCCCCACCCTGAGATAACCACGGGCATCGAGGAATGGGGATAGCTTGCGTAATGAATGCACAGGTTTTCCGGCCGTCAGCAGAGATATCTCTTCACGGAAGTAAACACCCTGCAATAGTTTGAGCAACCGGTCGCGAGCATTGTGAAGTTCTACTGTTGTAATCGGACCGCGAAAACTTTTACTGACATCTTTCATGCGACTGTTGTAAAAGAATCGGTAAACAAATGCGATCGTACGCAAGAGCTTATTGAAAGATGAAAATCGTTCAGTTAATAAAAACTCAAAATCAAACAACTCGTCTCGTGTGATTTGACTGGCTAACACAAACGTGTCTGCGTTAGCTCGAAGCTCTGGCACCTTATCCGCATTTTTTATGTGATAAGTCGAGACAGGCCACTCGTGACGGCGAGCGTACAGCCACGACGGACCGGCCAGCCACTCGGGCATCGCAGCCAGCTGCGAGGGCAGCGCTCCACGGGAGCCGATATCTGCAATATTATCCTCGCTGCGTACGTGAGCCCAGCATTGTGGTGGGATATCGTCGGTCAATTGCGAGACACGGTTCGCAACAAACGTTTTTAATTTATGTGGCTCCGTTTGTAACCACGAAAGTGTGACTTGGCTATCGCTGAATGCAAATACTTCGTCAAATTTTACATTTTCGAACTGAGTCATTACATATTTTAGCAATTTTGCAAGGAGCACGGCTCCCATCAATTCCAACCGAGGAATAGATATTGTTTTCAAGGGCACGACCTTTGACTTGGCAAGTAACAATCGCACCTTGACTTCCGAAAGTGCATTTAAACTTCGGATGTACACGCAAGCGGCATATCCTCGCGATGACGCATCACAAAAACCAATCAACTGACAGGTTACAGCTTTAGGTATAACGACATGGCGCTCAATTCGCATGGTCGACAAGCACGGCAAGTCTAAAATAAATTTTAACCACTTGTCTCGAAGGTCATCAGGTAAGGGAACGTCCCATCCTAGACTATTCTTCCACAAGTCTTGCATTATGCTTTTAGCTACAAAAATACAAGGTGCTACAAAACCCACGGGGTCATAAACACTAGATAAAATTCTCAAAACAGAGCGTTTTGTGGTGACTGAATCTGACAAATTGGCAGAAAATGTGAAGTAATCTTCTTGGGCCACCCACTGCAAACCTAAAACTTTTTTGGAAGAGACATTTTTGTCGTCCTCAAAATCCTTGGCCTTTTTGAGAACCAACTCAGGATTAATTTCAGACAGAACTTCCGAACTATTTGATGCCCATTTGCGCAATTCAAAACCTGCACTATTTAAAAGCGCAGTGAGTTCATTTTGTAATTGGCATGCTTCCGAAACAGATTTAACGGACCACAAAAAATCATCAACATAAAAACCTTTTAACAATACCGACGACGCGAGTTTATATCGCTCACGCTCATCGTATGCAAGTTGTTTCAGCGTGCGCATGGCCAAATAAGGTGCACTGCGCAGGCCATACGTAACTGTCTTCAGTTCGTAGATTTTTATCGGTTTCGTAGGGGAGTCGCGCCACAAAATATGTTGATACGCGCGCTCAGAAGGGTCAATCAAAACCTGCCGATACATTTTAGCAATGTCAGCAGTAAGGCATATGTCGAAAAGTCTGAAATTGATTAAAATCGTCGAGATATTTTCTTGCAACTTTGCTCCGGTTAAAAGAATGTCATTCAAGGACATACAGTTACTTGTTTTTGCTGAGCCATCAAACACAACTCGCAAAGGCGTTGTTTCACTAGAAGGCCGCAAAATACAATGATGAGGAACAATATATTTACTTGGTTCAACACCTTTGTACTCTTCCATGTGTCCGAGAGACTCATATTCATTCATAAAGGCTGTATAAGCAGAGTGCAAGTGTGGTTCCCGCAATAACCTTCTCTCAATGTGCAATAATCTGCGCATCGCAATCTTATACGATTCGCCAAGCTGCTGATCGCTTTCTTTCAATAGGAGCGGAGCTACATACCTACCGCACTCGTCGCGATAGTGTTTGTCTCTGAACATTTGATCCGCGACTTTATCTAGCGGATCGGACGGAGGGATCTCGCACGGCGAGGACTCCACCTCCCAGAATGATTTTAACAGAGAATTTGTTTCATCCTCAGCACTAGTATACGATACAAGTGTTGAAGAGGGGTAATTTTCTCCTTGGGGTGTATTTAATTCCATTTTTCCAGTGACCACATAACCAAAGATGCTTCTTAGTGCGCACGGCGCAGATGGACGTAATTGTATTTTGCGTCCATCATAAATATGAGGGAAAACGTCCCCTCCGAGAAGCATATCAATACTGGACCTCTTATAAAAATAAGGGTCAGCAAGGTTTAGGTATTTGAATTCATCAAGAACGTCTTGACTAATCTCAACGGTCGGCATCTCCGACGTTATTTTCTTCAAAATAACAGCATCGATTTTTAAAATCGGTATTTCTGAATGACGAGGTTTAATGACACACTCAGTCATCCCAAAATTACGAACGAGCTCATTGTTCAGGCCGGAAATTTTGTACGGGCACTTAGTACGACTAAGTCCCAGGCGTTGAATACAATCCGAAGTAATGAAACTTGACATCGCGGCCGAATCAATAAGTACCCTGCAGGTTTGATAATTCCCAGAAGTATCCATCACATCAACAACGGCAGTTGCGAGCAATACTGCATACGAATTTATTTCTTCCGAAGTGGTATGAAACGACGTTTTAGGTACGTGCGCAGGCGCAGCGAATTCGCCATCACCGGAGCAGGCTGCGCGCGCAGCGCTCTGCGCAGCGTCCCGCGCAGCGTCCCGCGCAGGCGCGCGCGCTGTGGCGCCGGCCGCCTGCTCAACGTGCAATAGTACATGGTGTGACCTACTGCACAGCACACACCGATACTTACTACCACAATCAATGTCTGTACCGTGTGATTTTAGACAATTTTTGCATAAGTGCAATGCTTCAATTCGCGCGACCCTCTCTGCAGGTGTTAACTTTAAAAACTTGTAACACTTGAAAATCATATGATTATCATAATCACAATGCAAGCAATGCATTTTGCCTTTTGTCGACTTGTCTGCAGTTGTTGCGAAATTCACCTTTTTACTTGTGCCCCGGACCGCAGCCGGAGTATATTTGGAGGGGTGTACATCGGATTGCCTTTTAGCCCTTGGATCAGTCGAATTAACATCTGTGTAAAATGCCGAATGATCGAGAATTTTGACTTGATTATGAATGAAAGAAATCAAGCCATTGAACGTTGGAATCTGCTTTTGATCGAGATTCTGTTCGAATGTTTTGCGTGTCACACGATCAAGGTTCCGTAACGCAATGTGACACAATATGAACCCAGACAAATCCGGCACCTTTAACGCCTCGACAGCCTTTACAGAATGTTCAAATGTCTGCAAAAATAAATTGAGATTTGAAGATGACTCCTTGGTGAGCGGCTCAAAGTTCAACATCTTATCTAAGTACCTACCCAAAAGTGTCCTGTCATCCTTATACTTGTCTACCAGACTTTTCCAGACAATAGCATAATTATCACCGGAAAGGGGCAAACTTTTGACTATGCTTAGAGCTGGACCCTTAGTGCAAGACAGTAAGTAGTGAAACTTATCAATTGAAGCAATGTCTGTTTTGTTATGCACCAAAGAACAAAACGTTTCCTGGAACGTATTGAACTCTTCAATTTCTCCCGAAAATTCAATAAGCTAAAGTTTCGGTAAACGTAGCTGAACTACGGAGCCCTGGCTGCCGGCCGCGGCGCGCGACTGACTGGGATCGGAAATGTTTTGTGCATCGCGTTCGCGAGGTTTAATCTTTTCGTGATTTATTTTAATGCGATAGAATAGTTCGTCAAAACTTTCTAACTCTTGGGTTTTCGGACTAGACTTTGGATTTATTTGCAACTCCAAGTCAATGCAATCGTAGACAGTTTTTTCGAACTTTTCTTTTATTGAATTTAAATCCGAAAATCGTGCAAAAAATGAATCACGATTTTCTGGTTTGCTCAGGGCACTTTGAGAAAGTTCAAATAATGTTTGAACCTGTGAAAACAAACGTTGTTTCACAATATTTAGTTTGTTTAAATCCTTCAGCAACCTGTTTTCCCTAGTAGTTGATGGTTCTAAACTATGTGATAATTCTTTTTCCATAGTGAAAAATTAAGGGGGTTATTACAGGAATGTGAACTGAAGTAAAACTTAGAAAAAGGTAGTGTGTGAAATGAGGGTAGCTCATGCACACTATACCTACGTATACCTATTTTGCACGGCAAATATGGGTTAGTAAATATAATAAATTATTCAAATATAATTTTGAGACACTATCCGGCTCGAAGGACCAAAATGATGCGGCGGGGACTAAAATAGGCACCAACCTGGACTCAAAGGAAGAGGGGGACCGCTCGCACGCTCCAGCACCAGCAACGCGCCCAGCACGGCAGACACACGTCACGGGGCTATCCAGGTCGGTTCGGGAACACGGTTCCCGCCAAAATGTCCACAAAAACTTCCAAGGTCACGGACTCGAATGTGAAGCGACCGCCGCGTGAAATAATCTTCGATAACTGTCTCGCGAATGCGCTCGCGATGACTTGGTATGGTGCAATGCGATGGCATATTGCACCTTATGCGATGGTCCCAAGGATAGTTATAGGAAATCAGTGGCAAGTTGGATGGGATTCCGTGAAATGATCAATTGGTACCCAACAGGAACAATATTCGTTTTCAATATAAAAAAAAACACTATACACACTTACCTGATGTGTTTTTTTAGATTAACAATGATGACTTGGAATAACTAACAAAAAATGTGAAGATATGGAATTTTTTCTATCCAACGAAGTTTGTGCTGTAGAAACGAAAATATTGCATTTCGTGCGGATATAGGTAACTACCTGAAGTTAAATAATTTTGGTAATTTTAGAGCATGTACCCATCTACTATCTGAAAAATAAACGAATAACTGAGTGCCACTTAGCCACAAATCTATAAAATGGCTTTGTTCAGTCACATTGATTCCTTTATGCAGCCAGTTAGGAAGTAAAAACATTAGTAATAGTAATAAATAGGACCTACTCCTAAAAAAAATGTAAAGTGCTCGATGTTCCCTATTTTTGTGGAGAATCCCGTAATAAAACACCGATGATCAGTTTTATTTATTTATTTATCAACCAATTTTTTTTGTCGTGACACAAAAGATATATGCTTCCACTTCCGCAAATTGGAAACAAAATCAAAACGCATTGCACAACTCGAAATCCCTCGGCGACCAGTTACAAAATACAAACACTACTTATTAAAATCCCGTATTTATTGTCCAACTGCGGCTTACACGGACTTAATAAAACACTCGCGGAGGAGAGTCGTTATTCCGAGTTTAGCCGCCCTCGACAATGGCCCGCACGACGGAACGCATCATGTCTCTCTCGACGCGGAGAAGGCTCCGCGGCGGCGTCTCCCATTGGCGGAGGGACGCCCCGCCCGAGCGCTCGGACGCTCTCATTGGCGGGCCGCTGAGAGCGCACCCTCGAACGGTTGGAGTAGAGACTGTTGAAAGCACAAGGGGGTCGCGCGTGCGCGGGGCGCGGGGGCTCGAGAGGCTACGAGGGGTGCTCCACCCCGTGAAGGGTCCACTTAACCGCTCCTTGTTCAGTACAGCCGCGCCCGCGCCCGTCGCTGCACCTCACGTACTTTACATTCACCTCTCTCAGTTTGAGTGTCCGTTGGAGCGTTTCGAATTCGAGTATATTCTCTCTGAGTCGAGTGAGCTGTCAATTTTTTGAAATTAGAACTCGATTCCAATCTCCACGGCTCTCAGTGTTGGAGCGTTCCAAATTCGAGTCTAACAGTTCGTTCTCTCTGGGTCGAGATATCTAGCTGTCAAAGTTTTAAAATTGGAACTCGATATGAAATAATCGCGTCTCGTTAGAGCCAGTGGCGGACTTGTGTTTTCGTGAGCGAGTTGCCGGAACAGCCGTCAAGATTATTCCGAAGGCGAGCTCCCCCGAGCGGGAGGCGGGGGAGCGGAACCTGTTCCTGGAGTGCATCCTGGAGCGGATGAAGGGTGAGGCGGCGGCGGGTAAGGGGTCGCCGCCGCTGGCACTACCCCCCGGCCTGCTGGCGTGGAGCCCCATCCTGATCCCGCCGTGGGGGCCCGCCTTCCTGCCGGCGCTCTACCCGGCCGCGCTCCGCTCCGCCTTCCCTGGGTAAATCTGCCGTCCATTGAAGCCTTCGTTATTGCTTAAAAATACGTTGCTACGACGTAATACGAGAATCACGTCGTAGATTTGTATGAAATACCTAAGCACAAAACAAATTGTTTAACGATGTAAAAGTTAAAATCTGAAATTGTCTAAACACAGAAATACCTACAAGACAAGACGAAAATTATATCAAAATCATCAAACAAGTTGGTTCACATGGTCTTTCTTACGTGTCGTTGGTACTCGAGAAGAGCGAATTCATAACCGAACTCACACGCCGGCGATGTTGCCAAAGTGGGTACGCCGCCACATCTGTGAATGATAGTGGTTGTACGTGCCCGATCCACCCCCGCTTGGCTTACTCCCAACCCTTCGCACTTGTTCACACTTGTTGGGTGAAGGGTGCCATCTGCGTGAGGAGATATTGACACAACGTGAAATAAGACTGTGCGAAATGCAATGTGTGTGCTAAACACACATATTTTGTTAAAGAGATATGTTTTTTTCTTCAAATTGAATGTTCGTAAGCTTCCCAAGCTAGCGAAGATTCGAATCCCCACGCTTATATACTCACAACTTTTAGATACCTAGAAAAAAACCGGCCAAGTGCGAGCCGGACTCGCACACGAAGGGTACGGAACCCTAAAAAAAGGTAATTAAGTGACATGAGTGCATGAAATCATCAAGACTTTATTAGCCGAAAAACTAAAAAAAAAACCAAAATGATTTAACTTTCCAATGACTTTGATTTTACTGATGTACTTATATACCTATATTGTTTTTTCATCTCACTCGGAAAAATGTAGATACCATATTCTTACGCAATATTTGCGTTGTACTGTGTGGGGCCATTTCTTCAACTATGGATTGTGTCGTTCACGGTTCGGATTCCACCTTGAACTGTAGGTTTAGGTCCTTACTTACTAGGTGGTATCTGTAATCCCGCCCAGTTTGGTACCATGGAATAAATAGACGATGTTCGAAGCAGCAATAAAATGTGTCCGTGTTCTCCATCCATCTATCCGTGCAATCGGAAGGCATGAAGTGCTTTGGGCTAATATCTTGACAGTATTAGCGGTTTATATTAAGTTACATTACAATGGCAGCATTGCATTGCATTATTTACGCACAATACTCGTTCCTACCCATCCACCAGAGTGGGACAATTTCGATGTGACTCTTGCTTTAAAAGTGACTATTGTCGGCACCGCTATGCCTCTCGACTCCGATTAGCAGTCGCGAGAAGCCTCCACAAACCACTTGTATCCTTCGGGCTCTCCTGCCGCCATTGTTGTAGTCACGTAGCACGAGGAAACTTAACATGAACAGGCGCGTTTACATGGGGGAAAAAATTCCGTCCGAAATTTGTATATTTCTATAGATTTTTTATGTGACCAGACATGAATCAATTTTTTTTTATTTTAATAATGAGAGAAAAAGTTTTTAACTCTTGCCTCCAGAATTACTAGCTGCCAAAGGATCACTCAAAAATAATATAAAATATACTGATCATTATGCAATAAAATTCATAAAAGCGCCTTTTATTTCACTTATTTTGCCAGAATCGAGGTTTCCATAATCTCAAATAATTAGATAAATGGAAAATAAGTATGTTTACTCTATTATTATTCATTACATTCACATCATACATTATATTTAGGAATCCTAAAGGGAAGGACCTGTCATGGCAGCTAAATCCTTCGAGATTTCGGAGTGTTGGGCTAATATCACGACGGTGGGTGTGTTTTAAGCCAGCCATGCCCAGTTAGGTAAATAAAAAGTAATTTTAAATGCCCTTTAGGCTGACCTATTGCGCTGTGTTAGAAACGTACGAGTGTAATCTATTAGGTTTTAAATGTCCATGCAATTCTCAGGTCTTCATTCTGAACGGATTCGCCAAGGATATGGTGTATGTCTTCATCCCCATCGCATTGTGTACAATTCGGAGTCCCAGAAAATAAATCCTAAATCAATTATTATGTTTGCATGGATCTTTCCAGATAAATTGATTCAATAACTATGTAGATACATTTCAATCAGTGTGAAGCGGAAGTCCGGACAGATCTGTAAACACGTTCCCACAACATGTTAACACGCGATCGACATGTAGCGAGATTGGCCCCGCGCGTTCCTTTATATCGGTCACGTTCTCGAGGAGGTGGTTATTGGCCGACAATAGTCCTCTTCGCGGCTCCGACAAGGATTCAACTTGTTTGAGTTTCCATTCGGGATCCTTTGAATGTTTCCGTAGTTGATTTGGTCACGTATTCGGAGTGAAGAGGGCTTAATATTGGTGGATAGGTTTTTTGCGCTGTTATGGAGAGAAAGGAACTATAATGGAAGGATCTTGACCCGGCTCGTCAAAGCGAAACAGATGAGTTATATTAATCTAACTCCATAGTGAAGGGGCAATGCTTGTATTATTTTGTGTCAAATACTGCGGTTTAAATCCAGGGTATGCACCTCTTCATTTCTTAACGGTGCATTTCCGTTGAGGGTAAGAATCACTTCACGGTTCGGAACCCATATATAAACGTAGATCCTCTTCGCTACTAGATGGTAGGGTTAAGTCCGCCCTGGTTGGTACCATCACATGCATGAATAATGGTAGACGCGGTAATGAATAATTGTCCGCGTTTTCTGTCCACTTAATCCGTGTCCATATAAAGAGAAGGTCTTGGCATGGCCCCTGATTAATTCGAGAATGTAGTGTGTTGAACTAATATAACAGTAGAGGTGGTATTAGCCATAAATGTGCGGTTTCATAATAAAATACAATCATATGCCTATACAACTGCATGACATGCCAAGACCTTCCATAATTCCTGTAATTTTAGCAAATTGCCCCCTACCCTGTGCCCATTAACTGACCGTCCCCCTCTCCCCTCTCCGCAGGCTGCTGGACAGCATGAAGATGCCGCAGCGCTCCGGGTTCCACATCTCCGACATCCTCGAGCTGAACGAGGCGAAGGGCGCGGGCGCGGGCGAGGGGCCCGACACGGCGCCCCCCCTGCCGCCCTACCTGGAGCCGGCCCTGTACCCCGCGTACCCCGCGCCAGACCCGCGCCTCCACAACCCCTGGGGGCTCACCGTGGAGCATCACGAGACGCACGGTTAGTCTTGCACCCTGCCTAAAAATGAACGGCTACAGTTCGAAGAATGAACGCTACAGTTCGAAGAATGAACGCTACAGTTCGAAAAACGAACGCTCGCAGTTGTGCACCCTTTATGCTACAGTATTAAAAACGAACGGTCACTCGTGCCCTTTTTATGATACAGTTTATAAACGAACGGTTTGTGCGTCGTGGAGCCTACCTTTATGCTACAGTTTGAAAATCAAACGCTCACTCGTGTACTCGATGCCACAGTTTAAAAACGAACAATCGGATGTTGAGTCGTACAGCCTACCTTTATGCTGTAGTTTGATTTTTTTTGTGAAAATATCCTCTTTTCATTTTGTGCATACTTGCTTACACTGAAAACAAAATCAGTGAATCTAACTGTGATTCCGTTAAATACTGTTTTGAGCTTTGGCTGATTCTTCCAAAGTTCTTGTCTGACTGTTACGAAACTCAACGACTTATCTCAATCTAAAAACGCATTATCTCTCTAGACATTCTGATTACAATGCGAGCCGTTACCAACACGATCTGTTGACTGATAAAGATGGCATCTCTGTCATCGCCAAGTGTTTTGCAAGCTTAGGCCGTTTATTGTAATCGTTTATTTTAATCAAAATTACTTTTGAGTATTTAATAAAACTGGACATATGGTGGCTAATCCCACACCTATTTAACTGTCATGATAAAAGCCCAACACACCACTAGGTTCCATGTGAGCAGCTTCCATATTACACGGCTACATTGAACTGGATAAAAAAAAACGGACAGTTCTCATTGCTTTGGTTGGCTGCATTGGCAATCTGTCAATCAATCAAGTCCGGAACAAGCGGTCACCCATCCAAACCCGCCCGCGCGCAGTGTTGCATAACCGATAGACCACCGCGCTTCTAACCTACCGAGTCTGATAAGGCCAGAATAAGTCATGAACTATTTACTGCTTCAATGATAATCCGGGAGAGTGTATTCCGTATTTAAAGTAATCAGCGCAAGAATTGGCCTTCCAACCTCCACGGCGAGTGTCCTCACTCGAACAGATCGAGATAAATTTCGACTGTTTGCGGCGATTAGTTTAATAGGTGTACCTAGTAGTGGAGTGGGCGCGGAGATAGCGCCCTCTCGTGTCGAGGGCGCGCCATAAAGATTAACATCGAGCGGTTTGGTAGTCGATCCTCGACTCGAGCACTTTTTTCCTTATCGGCGTCCTCAACTGAACAACATACATTATTTGGGAAGTGGATTAGCCCGCATTTTGTGTGTATTCGCGCCACAAGTGTTTCGACACTTCAAACGCGTACGAACATAATTTAAAAAACATCTTACTGATAACGAATTCAACATTCGCATCGACACCTGTGTATGTTGAAATTATATAAAATCTTCAAAATAAAATATTAAATCTTAGCAGATCATTTCGGGACAAAATGCGTGTGACCGACAGACACCACTGCCAGGCCATAAGGGTCCAATTTTCGCTTTTTACGTAAGGACCCTAAAAACAAGTATATTATCGTTTCTCTAAATAGTTTATTTACACGGATGGCTAATATCACGCCTAGATACTTTTCCGATATGAGCACACGAGCTCGGCTACATTGAACCGTATAGAAAATGCGACCAATTTTTGTTGCCGCTTTCGCCATTTTTCGTATTGAAATAATACCAGCCCGGGCGGGCTTAATCCTGGGTGGTCAGGTTAAGGCAAGGGGAGGGACATACAGTTTTACGAAATAAACCTATCCAACTAAGGAAGCGGAAATAATATATCGGTGCATGAACCTGGCAGGGATTAAGCCCATGACCTCACGCATAAAAACCAAGGCCCTGCGCCCTATGAACAGATCAAAATATTGTATATGTATTGTTTCTCTCTACTCCCTTTAAAATGATATTCAAGTAAGTTTATTGTAGTTCGTCTTACAAAATAAACTTGCTTAGAATCGTACATAAAGTAATTTTACAGAAACGGAAAAACAATTGCTAGCTTTATTGGAAAAGTCCCTTCGAGCAAATAGTATCTACTGGTCGTTTGAACGGTGGCATTCACTGGGAATCAGCAGCCCTATTGCGGAACAATCACATCGGACCACAGAGCTGCGAATCGACAGTACCTGAATGAAGGACAAAGTAACCCTGTGTCTCGCTGTGCCTGCCTACGCTTGCGGAGGAGTTCCGAGATGGCGTCCCGTGAACAGTATGACGTCATCGTTACGTCACTCACACACACGTGTACAGTGCTCGCGCTTTTGAGGTAGGGCACTGTTTGTGCATCTGTCAGTGTCACATTTTGTAGTCGCTATAGCGTAGTCTATAGACTTTCCACCGTGTTTTTTTCACAAATTGAATGTCCCTCATCCCAATTTCTATTTCAGCGTAAAGCAATGGATTCGATTCAAATTTGAGGTGAACTATAGTTATTTGTTACATGTTTGTTGTTTTGTTTCCGTAAGCGCGTAAACAAACGGTCCGAATCGTTTGGGATGCTTACGACATTGATCGTGCAGTCTGGACTCGGGATGCTTTTATACATTTTAAGCACTTATAGTTCGCCAACGCGCAGTTGGTATCAGAAAATATCGTGTGAGGATAAATACTCATATGTGAATGACAATGCCTGCGGAATCGTAATATTATATAGCAGAATTATATACGAGTCTGGCTTGAGATTCAATTGATGTTTCTGTGAACTAAGAAATACCTCACCTCGCATACATTTTATTGCATCAATAAATAATGCATTACGCACACAAAACTGATTTCAAATTTGCACCAATATATTTACAAAACCACCGTTCAACGGTAGGGATGAAGGAAAGATGCAATGTTGTAAAAAAAAAGGTAGAAATTAACAAAAAAAAAATGTTCACGCCTTCGGCGGAGCATTCTTCGCTCTATGCGGTAGAGATTTGCTTATAGGGGTGGTAATTGATAGCGACAAGGCGCGAGCGGTGTGAGCGGTGTGAGGGGGGTGAGGGGTAGAGGGTAGTGTAGGGTGTGGGGGGGGGGGGGGTAGTTAGGGCTCTAATGGGTCGGCGAACAAAGGTGCGGTGAGGGGTGGGAGACGCGAGTGTTTGTGTACGCCCCTGGATAGAGAGCTTCTGAAAGAACTTTTCCCTTGGGTTTGGGAAATATGTTTTATGGTATTCGACAAGGATGGCTAACATATATAGCTAGTTAAGTAAATATTCTTTTTCGTATTAAGCATGTACTTTGCTTTTTCCAAGGAATGTGACATTATTTACTGCATACCTATGCGATTATATTTGTGTTTGATACGGGTTACACATATCATATAACCATTAAATTAACTACATATTATATGTTTTATTTTATCACGATATCACCGGTTTCTTTTGAATGTAACTTTTAACTTGATGTAATAGGTCGGGGAAAAAGGCTTTTCGCATTATAGTATGTATGAACTTGTAATAAAATCTCTTTGGCTATACTATTTGTATCTGGCTGGTTTTGGTATCATTGAAAGTTTAAATTTTAAAGAACATAATTCCAAATTCAAATTAGGAAAATGTGTGATTCTCATTTGTTTTTCGTACTGTCAAAATGAGTGAATCTAATGAAGAAATTCGATACATTTTAAAATTTTACTACAAAAAATGTAAAAATGCAACGCAAGCCGCGAAAAAAATTTGCGATGTTTATGGACCTAGTGCAGTGTCTGTGAGAGTAGCACAAATTTGGTTTAAGCGTTTTCAATCCGGAAATTTTGATGTCAAAGATGCACGTCGCTCTGGTCGCCCTATTACGGATAAAATGGAGGCCATTTTTGAAAAAGTGGAGCAAGATCGGCATATCAGTAGTTACGACGTAGCTGAAGAACTAGGAATTGACCACAAAACAGTTTTGGCGCATTTGAAAAAAACTGGGTACACAAAAAAGCTCGATATTTGGGTACCTCACGAGCTCACTGAAAGAAACCTAATGAACCGTGTACTCATTTGTGATTCTTTATTACGACGTAATGAAACCGAACCATTTTTGAAGAAGCTGATAACTGGTGATGAAAAGTGGATCACGTACGACAAGAACGTGCGAAAAAGGTCGTGGTCAAAGGCCGGTCAAGCTTCACAGACTGTGGCGAAACCCGGGTTAACTCGCAACAAGGTGATGCTGTGTGTGTGGTGGGATTGGAAGGGCATTATTAATTATGAGCTGTTACCACCAGGCAGGACCATCGATTCTGAACTCTACTGCGAACAACTGATGAGATTAAAGCAAGAAGTTGAGAGAATGCGGCCGGAATTAATCAACAGAAGGGGTGTGGTTTTTCATCATGATAACGCTAGACCTCACACATCTTTAGCCACTCAGCAAAAACTAAGAGAGTTTGGCTGGGAGGTGTTAATGCATCCGCCGTATAGTCCTGACCTTGCACCTTCAGATTTCCACCTGTTTAGGTCTCTTCAGAATTCTTTAGGCAGTGTCAGGTTAACATCACGAGAGGACTGCCAAAACCACTTGTCGCGGTATATTGATCAGAAGTCCCAATATTTCTATAGCAATGGGATCATGTTCCTACCTACAAGATGGCAAAAAGTTATCGAACAAAATGGTACCTACATACTTTAGTTAAATGTAAATAAACCATATTAAAAAATGTTTTGAATTTTCTTAAAAAATGCGAAGAAACTTTTTCCCCAACCAATATATTAATAACTATCCAGATATTAACCCAACACACAACATGGGAACGCAACTACAGCCCTACCACCTAGCAGGAGAAGGGGGCTCTACAGCTTTACATGGATTCCGAACCATGGAACGACTCGCAATCGTGACGAAATGAATTTCTCCAACTTAAACAAAAGAGAAAGAAAGTGGTGCAAACCGGGGAGGGGATTTGAACCCTGACCTCTGGGACGAAGGGCGAATCCCCGCGTCACTAAGCTAACAAACCATACACTGATTGCTTACACCTTTAAACTTTCATTAAGCTTTACCGAGGGTTACAGCCAATAAGTAACATAAAGCACTCGCACCTTTAGGGGTGGGTGAGGCGGCTTGCGTTCACCCTGGCGCAGCGCGGCGCATGACGTGATTCACCCATACGCAGATGTTCCGTCGGTCCGACCCTTTCGATGAGCAATCAACGCCAGTCTTGAATGAAATGAATAAATTCACTTCATACATTACACTAAATATATATACAAATATGCTTTGGGGTGGATACGCAGTTATGTGCAGACCTACAAGTTGCTAGGACAATTCCAACTTTTTGAGAAAATTGGCCATGAAAATTTAGAAGAACAGTCGAAGTAAACTTATAAGAATTCCTTTTGTTAATTTAAGATCCGAAACCATAATTATGAACAATCGTACAAATTAGTTTTGTAGGAAAATAATAATGATATACTAATAAAAAAAGAACAATTAATTTCAGTTTTTGTTAAATTTTCTATTTTTCCTACATTTCCTGTAACACTATTTTTTTCTGCCGGTTCGATAACTTCTGGCGAAGAACCGACAATAAACTGTACAAATTTTCATACTAGTTATCTAGTAACTATTGCTCACAAAGAATATATCACCTACATATATAGGTGGAGTGCGAACTCTTGATTACGATAGTGCCATATTGTTCTACATACATTCACGCCGCTCTCCGGGAGGAGTAGGCGGATATGATGGAGCGCTATTACGATCACAGCACACCTCATTCGCTTCATTGACAGACATATATGTTTTCATACATGCTCTACGATTACGAGTGCTAAGAACCAGACCTTTACATCTTGTCCTAAAAAAACATATAGACCAATAATAATTTTGGTGTAAAAGCCATTATAATAATTGATATAAAGTAGTATCAAAATTAAAGTTATTAGATTAATGAACAAAATCACGCTAGAATATAACACTGAAAATCACTTCTTCAACAACACTTATACCTGCCAACACATAACAACGCTACTAATCCGGTGGCGCCATAAAATAATCTTAAGAAATCTGCGTAATAAAATTCATTGTCTAAAGGACTGGACTCGGCCAATCAATCAGGTGCCCTAATGCCCAGACAAAGAGGCTTCTTAACCAGGAACAAAGGCTTGGCGAGGATAAGGATGTTTTGGAACTTGGGATTCAATTTTTTTTTGTCAGAGGCCAATAAAATAATATATGACAGGGTTCCTGAAAATTCACTTCGATTGGGGATTAGAAACGATTTTATGACCTTACCTGCTATCTAAGGCCTCCTTTCCTTTTGCAACCTGTGGAAGTTAAATTAGTTTAGACTTGCTATTCATTCGTCAGATTTTAAAATGTTTCCTGTATTTTATGGTACCTATTTTCATGGAATTTCACAACACTAAATTTTTGCCACGTTACACTGTAGATCCCTTGCTTACTAGTTGGTAGGGTTAATCCCACCCGGATTGGTACAATCGCATTGAAAGGACGATGGTAGATGCGGCAATGAAAATTGTTTGTACTTTCCAGCCAGTACAAGGTATTCGTGCAATTCGCGATGTGTTGTCTTGTCCAGCTACAAAAAAGTGTTCAAGGCTTGAAGTAGGTCAATCTGGGCGGACATGATGCCCATTTTTAATGTTAGGACCACGATGGTTGAACTTACGTAACCAGTTTCAGTTTTAGTCAGCTACGCCCTACCTGAATTTTTAATCCTTCAAGGAATATTAATTTGGCATTGATTCTGGGGGCAAAAAAAAAAAAAAATTTAGAATAAACTAATAAAAATATGTTTTACAGAAACTAAAAAAATCCAATCATTTTCAAAATGCAATGAATACTTGTGTTCAGGATGTATACACGTTGTATTGGGACTAATTGCAAAAAAATCTCAAAAGTAGTACATTCTTGCCATCAGAATCACCCCCCGAAGTAACAAAACCTCGCACATGTATGTGGCGCGCAATTCACACCGAGAGGGCCCTATTCCGCGATGTTCACACAAAGGGCTGGAGGCAGCTGCCGTAAGGGTGTGGTCACACGCGACCCGCCCCGCGCCTCCACCCGGCGTCCCGCGCCCCCTCGCGCCCCGCGATCGCGCGTCACGCCCTTCAGGGTGCGCTAGGCCGGGAGCCGTGGAGAACATTGACACGTGTTTCGATTTACACCCGTTTTCACCATCCAGCTACAGAATCCCAAAATTATCTTTCGGCTACACCATGTAAATATGCAATGTGACCGAAGGTTATCTAACGTATTTCAGGTACAGTAGGTTGTAATTTTCGTCCTAACTCCAATTTTATACTTTATTAATACAAAGTAGTTGTTAATCTTAGAATTTGACCTGTGTAAAACGTTGCTTTGAACTTTAAATATCCGTCGCTGTATAAAATCAAATAAAAAATAATAATATGGTGACTGTAACAAATTCCAAATTATAGGAATACAGCCGGTGGCGAAATTGGTAGTCGCGGTACCTGCGAATGATATGTTTTGCTGGTTCGGGTGCAGCCTTGCAGTATATTCGTTAAGTAGTTATATTTACTGGGCTCTTTCTTTAATTAATGTATCCTTGCTTCACGGTCGATTATACATGTCACATTTACTGTAATGTTTGTTTGTATAGATTAAAATAGTCATATTCATTCATAAGTAATGATATACTCTTTCTACATTGGTTGTATGGACAATCTGGTCTACCTTTGTTAACAAAAGTTAATGTAGGTAGTTTGACTATTCATCTTTGTATTCCACCGGAAGTGAAGTCCGTCTCTTACTGTACATTTTTAAGGCGAGCAGTATAACAAATAATCTCTGATTTATTTAGCGTAAAAATATTGACGTCGACTCTTGGACAAAGGTTTTCAATGTAACAGTTATGTTATGAGTTGTAGAGCTCTGTGTCCAGGGCCACATGAATGGTACCCACGGCTAATGGCCCAGGGGTGAATACATTTGTGTCCACAATTGACTGTCGCAAGAGAATTTTTTTTAACATGATGGGTGATCAAATGAGAGATTGATTGGGGCGACATACTGCGATGTAACGGTTACATCGCTGAGAGATTAATTTACAGGTGCTAGTTCCCTTGAGTATGGGTCGCTTCTAATCAATGTGTATCCTGTAACATTATTATGTAGGTGTAAATAAAGCAGGAAATTATTGTTATAATTATTTCTTATCAAATAGAACGCTAGCATCGTAATAGCACTCGCCAATGAAATTTAACTTAGTCATATGTGCAGTTAATAATATTTGTTTAAAAAAAATGTTGTTTAGTTGTATAACATTTTGGAATTGATAACATTTGTTTATAGAGTGTGTTTGAAGGACAATGAAAGATGAGAGTGCATTACCAACTGAAATAAATATATATTGTGACGAGCATTCAGAAGGGTATGTTGAGATCTTTTGGACATGTAGAGCGAACGAGTGACGAAAGAATGACCAAATGGATTTGCAGAGCGGAACATATGTGAAACGGACTGCATGCACTTACCATGACCATAAAGAGGAAGTTTTTCGTAAAGATCACGTTACATATCACCCGTTATAGAAGAGCATGTAGGATGAGATTTATGTCTATAAAGAGAGCGAAAGAGGTATGCCTCAGATCTCAGATTAAAAATGAAATATGTGATAGTGCGCTTACAATAAGACCTCCTGTCACGAATTTTCCACAATATTACCCAATCCAACTTAACCAACATGCCAAACTCAAACATAGTCGCAGACGTTTTGGAGGGTTTGTCTTCGTGAGAATTGACTTGGCGAAGCCTTTAGGGACGATATGCCAGGGTAACTCTCACATGAAACTTCTCCTTTCTTTGCTATTCTGTGGCTGTAGAAGTAACGTCTCCCGTCTGCCGTACCACCGTCCGAAAAGCGGTTAAGACGTTGGATTAGTTGCGAGTTCTTTAGAGTTTCCAGTTCTGTACAAACCCGATTGTTTTGCTCGCTACGTTACTACAATATGAGTTCTCCCTTGTCGACAGGTGGCGCCGGGCAGCAGGCGAGCCCCGACAGCACGTCGCGCGCCTCCGAGCTCTCGTACGCCGCGCAGCCGCCGCCCGCGCACCCGCTCGCCTCGCCGCCCCTCCCGCACGCGCACGCGCACGCGCACGCGCACGCGCACACCGACGACGACGCCGCCGACGACGAGGAGGAGCCCGACGACGCGCCCGCGCCCGGCGACTGCGCCGCGCACAAGAAGCGCAAGCGGCGCGTGCTCTTCTCGAAGGCGCAGACGTACGAGCTCGAGCGGCGGTTCCGCCAGCAGCGCTACCTCTCGGCGCCCGAGCGCGAGCACCTCGCGAGCCTCATCCGGCTGACGCCGACGCAGGTCAAGATCTGGTTCCAGAACCACCGCTACAAGACGAAGCGCGCGCACCAGGAGCGTGGCGGCGGCGGCGAGGGGCTGGCGTCACCGCGCCGCGTCGCCGTGCCGGTGCTGGTGCGCGACGGCAAGCCGTGCGGCGGCAAGGGCGAGATGCCGCCGGCGCACCTCGTCATGCCGCCCTACCAGCACTCGCTGATGCCGCCGCACCACCAGCCGCCGCGCTGCTGGTGGTAACACCCCGCTGAAGTGTACGTTTAGATTTGCACAGTCGTATTCAGAGTGAACCTGTCAACATTTAGTGCGGACTAACCATACAAAAGTCCGGCAATAATCCGCGCACTAAAGTTAGTCTCCCCCACTCTGAATATGACCGTCACTGTTCAACATATGTAACACTTACATTTTACGTATACCCAGAGCAAGGCTTACTCTTTCTTTCCGACATTTAGCCACCACGTTGCGGGCAGTCATCCAACAAACCGGTTTTCGACCGGACCAATGGGTTTTGGAATGAATCGTTGAAGGGACGTTAAGGAATTCGCAGACGCGACGTTGCCAATTCGCCAATTCATAATAGACATCCCACTGCTGGGCATTTGCGGTCCTCTGAGACGTTGTCCAATTAGAAGTCAACTAAAGGTCGTCGGATGTGGAGATTGTAGCTGTGGGTAGATTCAGCTACAGATGAGTAGTAACACAGCACGTCCTTGGGCGATCAAATATTCGCCCCAACTATGCTTGGAACGGAAAGAAGAAGTCAGAAAGAAAGAAGTAAGCCTTACACTGTGTATCCGTAAAATTTAAGTCGACCGTTTAATTTTTGTTGAGAGTTACTCCATGGTTCGGAAGCCATGTAAAACTGTAGGTTAACGCCTTTATAGGATTACTATCATTGGAAAATATCGAAGCGGCAATAAAACATTGTCCCTGTTTTCCATCCAGTTCAATGTAGGCATGTTCATGTAATGGTCCTGGCGAGATCAAAAAATTGTCATTTAAAGCCTACTATATGAGACCCGCTGACTCCGAATTTTAAAAACCACAAATCCACCTTAAGGTCGGCCCGTAAGCACCTGAAAATTTCGCCTCCCATACAAACGTAGATTAATAATAATTTGAAAACCACTGTTCCAACTTACTTGATATTTGGTATCTAATATTAGGCTACAAATATCTGTGTCTGCATGCCTTTGTTTTTTCGGTAAACGTATTCTGGGTCAAACCACAGAGAAAACAAAATGCGTATGAAGATTTTCTTTTTGCATTCATTTCATTCGGTTTGGATTTTTCAAAAAAACAAAAGCATGCAGACACAGATATTTGTTACCTGATATTAGATATTAAATATCAATTTAATTGGAATAGCGGTTTCCAAATGATTAGTAAACTACGTTTGTATGGGGAGCATAGCTTACGGGCCGTTCTTAAGAACATGAAAACATAGTCGCTGACGTAGTAGAGGGTTTGTGAGGGTGAGAACGGACTTGGCGAACCCATTTCGGGAGCAAATTCGCCACGTAAAAAATGAATATATTAACTATTACATAGATACTTGTGTCGCAAAGACGTTACTATAATAACAAAGTTCCTTTCTTAGGTTTCCCAAACTGTAAGGTTTGGATTTACCTAAATAAGTTTAAACGAAAAAATTATCTCGAATATTATCATGTAGCATTGTCTGACATGAGCAGGCATTTTCTATGGCCAGTCTGGGAATTCAGGCCTATACAGTTACTTGCCATTTCATTTTGTTCGAAACAAAAATTCGAGACTTTTGAATAATTCTTTGATCTAAGTGAATATCATCAATAATTTTGTATCTTTCACAATGTAAGGTTTACGAATAAACGTAAATCTTATGTAAAATGGCAAGGAATTTGCAAAGAGTGCTCGAATTCCAATTGGACAACTTAGGGCCGAGTGCACGAAAGAACAAAAAATCAAAATCAACGTCAAAGTATGATCAAACACGTCACTTTGTGTGGACAGTATGGAAGGAACTCTATGCGGTGCACTAAAAGTGACGTGTTTGAACATCGATTAACTCAGCCGTCTCGTCGTGCAATCGGGGCTTAGAATCGATTTTAAGTGTAAATTTTGTACAGATTTTAGAGTTATTGGTAAGTATTTATCCTAAACTACGTAAATGAGAGTTTTATAATATGTAATCATAGAGATTTTATCAAAATGCAATACATAGATGTACATTTGAATATTAAGTTGAAGATATATTTATAAATTCCTAATGTATAAATTTACATTCCAAAATTATAGACTTTTTAGACTATTATAGACATTTGTAATCAAATAAATATTTATAGAACATTCCATTTGTATATAATGTACCTTTGGGTTTAATGACACGTGATTAGCTTCATTGCTTTCAACGAAATATTTTCACATTGTGTTTCATATTTATTTTATACAATAATCGCGAAAAACATGCATCCACGCTCCTGACTGCAAATAAGTTTTATGGAATGTATAACGAAGAAAATTAAATAAATTAAATTTAAGAATACACGAGGTTTTATTTATGACACGTAAATTTTTTTTAAGCGTATTTTCTAATCTAATGTGTTATAAAAGACCAATTTGGTATTCAACGATATTGTGCCTCTGCGATTAAAAACATATTATTTCACACAGAAGGCACAAGTGAGATGAGATGTTTGAAAAATGTTACGGCTTTTCACGTCGGAGAATGTATCTTCCTGCCGCGTGAAAAGCCGTAAATTTTTTCAAACATGTCTAACGACCGCGGTAATCTCAAAAGTATCATAAGTAACCCCTACGGCGAGGAAATAAATAGTGAAGTGCGCAAATTTAGTGGATTACGAAGTAAACTGCGGAATATTTCGGCAAACATCAAATTCCTAGTGCAGTGCCGTGAATCGTGTGTGATTCCAACATGCGCAAAAATTAGGAAACGGCCAGATGTTCCGGGTTCTACCGCGATCCTGCTCCAAGCTGAGCTCCGCCTGTTAAAACGTATGATCAGGAATAATTGGCGTGAGTACGACATAATTTCTTCTGAACTATTAAATTTGCACCCAAAATTGGCATCTACGCTAAGCGAGGAATTGTGGAATAAGATCGACGCTATTACCCTCGGAAAAGCGGAAGACTTGCAAAGCAAAATAAAAAAGCATCATGCCAAAAAGTTGACAAAAATAATTCCAAAAACTGAAGGCAGCGGTAATTTGCCGCGTTCTGATGACAGCGTTATTACCGTCAATGCAGTTGTCAATTTGTCAGATCGAGCGCTGTCGCCGGCTGAAGTAAATATTTTGAAGAAAGGTTTGAATTTTGTGCCGGCACCCAGCCGAATACCCACCAAATCTATTGTTTGTGCAGTGGAGGACGTGATAAAATGCAACAGAATTCAATGAAGCCGACCAACTACGCCAAGACATATCTGTCACTTTGCGGCGAGCGAAACCGCCCGCGCCGAACACCACAAAGGAGGAAACCCGTGCGCTACAATGCCTGCGAAAAGACAAAAAGGTGGTCATTTTACGGGCTGACAAAGGAAATGCGACAGTAGTCATGAATAATACTGATTAGGAAGAAAAAGTCGCAGTTATGTTCATTCTCTGACTATTAGGGTAGCATAACAAACACTTGAACTCATTAACTCATCTGACTCGCCTATACCACAAGAAATTAGGAAGACAATAAGAGTGGACAACCCTCAGCCTCCGCGCTTCTACGGCCTTCCTAAAATTCACAAAGACGGGAACCCCCTAAGATCACGCCTAAGACCAATAGTCAGCCAGATAAATGCTCCTACCTACCTCCTCGCTAAACATGTCGCCTCAATACTGCAACCCCTGTCTGGCAAGACGTCATCCTACGTTAAAGACTCGGCCCATTTTGTGGAATTGTTGTCTACAGTGAAGTTAGCATCCACGGACATATTAGTGAGCTTTGACGTCGAGTCACTGTATACAAACGTACCAGTGCAAGAGTCCCTCGACGTCATCAGAGACTTACTCATCAGCAACGACATCGACACTGAGTACGTCAAGCTCCTACAACATGTTCTCACTACGACATATTTTCTGTGGAACGGACAATACTACATCCAGCGAGAAGGTGTAGCAATGGGATCTCCAGTGGCACCGGTGGTGGCAAACCTTTTCATGGAGTCGCTGGAACACCGCACATTGCAAACTGCACCTCTTAAGCCAATGTTTTGGGTACGGTCCACGTACCCAAAACATTGGCACGTGTTTTCAATCTGGTCACATGGACGCCAATCACTCGACGCTTTCCTCTCTCATCTTAATTAAATATAAAATACACAGTAGAGTGTGAGAAGGAAGGCACTTTGGCGTTCTTGGACGTACTTGTTGGTCGACGATTGGATGGAACCCTAAGCCACACAGTATACCGCAAGCCGACACACACAAATCGTTATCTACATGCTACTTCGCACCATGCTCCGGTGCATTTGGAATCGGTCGCAAGAGCATTGAGACTCAGAGCACAGCGGTTGTGTGACAAGGACCATATCGTCACCGAAATGAAGACTGTGGACAGGGTGCTTCGAGAAAATGGGTACAATTTTCGTAATAATAGTAAGAAAAGAAGAAGTAAAGACGAAAGGCATTCTTGCCATATGTAAAGGGAGTAACAGACATCATTGGGCGTAGGTTGAAAAAACTGCAGATTGGTACAGTTTTCATACCTATAAAAAAGGTCTCACAAGTTTTACGCTCAGTGAAAGATCAGCTCCCCTTGCAGTCTCCTGGCGTGTACAAAATTCCATGTTCCTGTGGGAAATATTATATTGGGCAAACAAAGCGAAGTGTGGCGACACGGGTTACGGAACACATTCGAGCAGTAAAGAAGAAGGATTTCGCGAAATCAGCTTTGTGTGAGCATAGTGAATCAGGACCAAATCACTGGATACTTTTCGATCAGGTTGGCATAATCTCCGCCGAAAAACGAGCTATACCAAGATTGGTCCGAGAAGCTATCGAGATTAAGAAGCACAGCAACTTCAATCGAGAAGACTCATTTAAGCTCTCTGCAATGTGGAACCCCGTGCTTCAGCCACTCAGGAGGGTCAAAGGAGAAGATAATATCGGCGACAATATTGTCAGCTCATACTGCCTGTCGTCTGAAGTTCGGACCGCAGCCAAACACATTTCAGCTTCCGCCCCCACTCACAGCTACGATTTACGACCACGGCGAGCCTAGCGGTCACCTCAGTCGTCTGCTGCGTACGAACGCGGCGGACGCCTCCTTGACAACGGGCTGAATGATTGGCTCTAAACGTCGGAGAATGTATCTTCCTGCCGCGTGAAAAGCCGTAACATTTTTCAAACATGTCTAACGACCGCGGTAATCTCAAAAGTATCATAAGTGAGATGAGATTTGTGTCGAAACGACCGCCAGTATTTTTTTTTATAAAGAAAACGAAAACTATACAGGAATCATGTGAAATATTGTTGAACCGCAAACTCAAGACAAGGGCTTAGTCAAGTAAAAAAATGTAAGAAAAATAAAATGCTATTTTTGTTAAAAATGAGCCCTTTGACATTACTTCACAGATTTTTTTTCCTTTTAAACGATACTATTATCCGGTGCAATAGATCATACAGGAAGTGTTATTTGTCTCAAATTTAATGAGTTCGATTCAGGGCAAAACTTAAAATAAAAAATCTTATAATACAGTTTTACTTTTTATCAAAATTGCCCCCATGGCTCCTGTCCGGGTGTTTTTGACTATTTCTTATAGTTTTCTTATAGCCTTGGAGTCACACTTGAAGTGTAAACCCATGCGTGCACGGCAGTTGGCAGTATCTACCTGACGTTTACCATTGCCTCCACCACGACTTTCCAATGTGAGTCGTTTAGGTTGCTATCGCGTACTAAGCAGTGAACTAGTTGATTAGATAAATTTATAGTATGTACCGTTATAGCCATGACTTTTTAGGGTTCCGTACCCAAAGGGTGAAAACGGAACCCTATTACTAAGCCTCCGCTGTCCGTCCGTCCGTCCGTCCGTCCGTCCGTCCGTCCGTCCGTCCGTCCGTCCGTCCGTCCGTCCGTCCGTCCGTCCGTCCGTCCGTCCGTCCGTCCGTCTGTCCGTCTGTCACAGGGCTGTATCTCAGTAACCGTAACAGGTAGACAGCTGAAATTTTCACAGAGTGTGTATTTATTTTGCCGCTATAACAACAAATAGGTAAGATTAAAAAATAATTAAAATTAAAGTAATAAAAAAATGGGAGCCCCATACAAAAACGTGTTTTTTTTGGTTTTTTTTTACGATGTTACGGAACCCTTCGTGTGCGAGTCCGACTCGCACTTGGCCGGTTTTGTGTCTCCTTATCTGGCGCGTATAGTAACTTGACATAGCTGCGACTTGTCTTTTTCTTGTAGTGAAAACCACAGCGGGTAAATAACACATCTAAAGGGACAATGCCCATTTGAGTTCCCGAAAAATGCCTAAATTGTTGATATTTCAAGTGTGTAGTGGAGAAATAAATAAAAAATCCTTTGAGATTGTTTTCTCTTTTATTACAAATCCTATATTGTAGCAATGAATGAATGATTAAAATAATGACTTTATAAGCTTATAAAAGCCACTCCTAGATTTGTTTCCAAGTCTTCCTCGACATAGTGCAGTGGGACATCGACTACATACATTTAATTTCTTACAATGCTAGTTGTGGAAGTCTTCTCAAAATGACAAATGTCATCTATTAATTTGCAGCAGCCATTTTTAATTTTTTTATAGCCATCAGGACATTGCAGTGTGATACCATTGACTACATATCTTTTTCTTACAATAATCGAGTCGTATGCGGCTTCATCTTTACACAAAATGCCAGTCGGCGTTACAACAGGATCACAGCATCGGTCCTTTATTTTGACAAAACCGCGTTTTTCGCAATCGATTGGATGTCTTGCTTGCCGATCGCTGCGTCTCCCTGCACCTGAAGGCCGGCTGAAGTGAGCTGCAGGGCTGGGCGGTGCGGCGTGAGGGTGCGGGGACGCGGGGGAGGCGGCGGCGGGAGCGGAGGGTTGGCCGGACGGAGCACTAGTGAAGCGTCTCACGGCGGACGCGTTAACTACCACGAACAAAGCCAGCAAAGTCACCTTGAGCAGCATGGTTGAAATATTTTTTTAATTTATTTTTTATTGTTTATTTGTGTGTGTTCAACTGTCCCGTATTTAATGTTCCAGTCGTGATTCGTTTCTGAATTTGTCTAGAATCTTCCTGGGTTTTTATACTCAACCAAAACTTTACCGATGACGTAGTCATGGTAGATTTAACCGTCATTGGTTGCATTCTGGTTATTCCTGCGGAAAATGTAAACCGAGATAATAATATATATACATACATTAAATACCTTACATACATTCAAAATGATGAAATGGGAATGTTAGAAAACAGTACGTAAAACTCTATTTTATAGCCTTAAGGTGGCCCAACCCGCTCATCTCCCCATACAAAAGGGGAAAGAAGATCACGCCTAAATTTCTTGTCAGAGATCCAAAATTTTGGTCAAATTAGCTTTATTTGATTGAAGTAGATGTCTGATGACCATTGGCATTGTAAAATTGCGTTTGGTTTTCAAGTTATAACGTCCGAAAGTTCGGATTTTTCGAGCGTTTTATACAATAACTTTGGAGGTGGATTACGCAATGATAAAGTAAGAACATCTTTAAAAGATTAGTCATCAGACATAGCTTATTTAATCAAGATTTATAATCTATTTGGTTTTTGTTAGATTTTTGACTACAGCGGTCGTGGTTTACTTTTAGCTATAAGTCGTTTTGAAATTAAAATTTTCGTAAATCTTACCAAATCATACACTATGCACATTGTCTTTTTTGTGGACATGTTGCATCTTCCTCATCACGGAGCCTGTCTTATTCTTTGAAACAGAGAAGGTCCCAGAGCGCAACAGCACGGTTTTGTACGGTGCCCGCGAATGAGTTAGGCCCGCCGGGTTGGGCCACCTTAAACATCGATATTAGAGTTTATAAGACTTTTGGAATAATTGCAAATATTTTACGTGACAGTTTTTTTTTATTTATTAAAAACAATACAATCTAGTTCTTTTAGTTATGTAATAAAGTGAAAGTGAACCGAAAGTTGGACGAATGAGAACCGATACTAGGCTAGCCTTATTCGCTCGACTTTCATGAAATATTGCAAGAATGAAATAGGTATTCTTTGGCGTAAGACTGTACCTGCTTTAGTAATAAACATTTGTAACATCGCTATTACCCCAGTATTTCTTGCTCTCTGGTTTCTTTAGCTAAATGTTTATAAGTAACGAAGCATAAAGTAAAAATAATGAAGCAATCGCGTCATCAAGACACATCAAGAGACAAGTGGTAGTAACAACCACCGTACTGTTGCCCATAAATCTATAATATGCAAAGGTTTTGTAAATAGGTACAGAGAGAAGATACCTTCTGTTGCGAAGACCCTTATCTAATCGTCGATACGGGACGACCCGATTACGCAGAAATGTGCGCTATGACATGCTATGACTAACTTATGCAATGCACATACGGAGCGCATCACCGTAAACGCCACAGGGAAAATGTAGGTATGTGGATCAAAATCCAACGTGTGGCGAGTACGGTGATGACTCAATCCACAGAAACGAACAGGAAAGAGAAGTGTCATATCGACCATATAATCTTTTGGAAAGCGGGCAGCGCGTGCCGAAATGCGTTGGTCAATTTCACCAAAACATTCAGAAAAGTCTGCGACTAACTATATTTGCGGGTAGCGTGTACGCTAAAGTTGGGTTGTTAATCTCTTTGGTTAGTATGTAGTATTAGAAAATTGGCGGCAGCGGGGTTCATGCTAGGCGCGCTAGATGGCGCACATCCAGTGGCGTAACAATAGGGTGGCAGGGCTGGCAAAATGCCACGGGCCTCCGACCCAAGAGGGCCCCGGCCCAACAAAAAATTTTTTTTTACATTTTACCTGAGTATTTTATTTTATTTGAAAAGTATATTTTTATAAGTTCCGCTTAAAATCCAAAGTGAGACAACTAAAGACCATGATACAATTTCAAGTTAATCGTTAAGCATTTCAACCAACCTAAACAAAAAGATGTTGATTCATTTTTAGAGATTCATTGGCAACATCAAAAGAATTTGCCACGGGCCCCGGATGGTATAGTTACGCCACTGCACACATCTTCCATTTTGTTTCGAGCCTCCGTCTACGTGGGTAGCTGGAAAAGCGAAGTACCTAGCATCAAAGTTAGCAATTAGAACTAGGCGAGCCGTGCTACGGGGAGTTGGGACTGGACGACACCTACGGTGCTAGTTCGGAGAACTAGTGCAAAAGTAGTTGCGCCGGCAGATCCAGCTGCGTAGACATGGAGTGGAGAGATGCATCGTATCATCATATGTACAGTCGTTTCCTATCAAATGTATACACTGGAAAGAGAAGGAATTCCTAAGTCCCTTTTACTCTTTGGTTGACGTCAGCATGTCAGAAAGAGACCTCAAATTTGTCTCTATTTCCGGTGTATAGATTTCAGACGAAACGACTGTACATCGGGAAGTAAGCGTGTCAAACAAAAAAGTCCTGTACCTAACTGGATATGGGAGCCAGCGAGTCCAGCGTGGATTGAAACGTTAGATTGAACGTTAGACGGATTGAAACTCCGGCACCGAAAATGCCCTTGACTTCGATAAATGTAAAGCTAAAATAACCAAATAATGTTTCTCAAACTTCACAGGATAATAATACTTTAAGTTTTTTTTAAAAAAGACACGGTTTATCAAATATCGGTGCGAAACCCCCTCTTTCGGAGTCGAGCTCACAGTTTGCCATTTTTTCTGTACACTGGGCATCGGAGTAAAAGCCACACCCAGTTTCACTTAGAGGTTAGAGAAAGGCCATTCTTCGCCAACTGGGCCTTCCTCGTCTTCACACTCTCGAGGGTTATGAATAATATACAATTCGACTCATTGTCGCACACTAACCTCTACTGCGTCTTTAAACGGTGTGGCTTTTATCGTGCCATCCACTGTACGTCTAATAGAGCGTCTATTTACTAAATCACGCTAGCAATTGACAAAAAACAACCTAGCGTTTTTTTGTCAATTGTCCAGCGGTTGTGCAAATGCGGGATATTACACCCGGATTACATTTCGGTTCATTCGCTGGTTTTGTATACAGTAGACAGAATATAACAGTAAGACAACGTACCATCAAAGTATGGTGCGGCTGCTGGCAGGGTCTGTTGTAAATGTGTGCAACTACTGTTCTCTACTTGACTTTTTTTTCTACAGCTCTTAAAATATATGATTTTAATTCGTGTCTGTAGACGTAACAATATAATAGAGGAATTACCTCGAAAAGGGAAAATATAATAAATGAACGAAAAAGACCTGGCTCATGAGGTTACCCCCATGTGTCGGGAACGGAAACCTATCTTACTTCGTTGCCCTTTGTTTTCAAAAGCATAAAACCGTGCTCTTATTGAAGACGAGAATGATTTTGAGGTTTGCAGAAACAGCATTAGAGGATTTGGCACAGGGTTTAATATATTTTTTAATAGATGTAAATTAACAAATATAAAGTTACAGATTCATTATTTTATTTTAGTTTAACATGGGCAAGAGCCATTTAATTTATATTCAGATCATCGAGGTCCGCAACTAAGCAGGTAAAAGACAAAAACATATTAGGTTAAGAAGAGTTTACCTACTGATTCGTTCCTGCATTGTGACTCGGATTACGTTTCGCTCGTTCATGAGCATTGTACATACATTGTTCGCCTCAACGCCTCTCAATGCATCGCGAGTAAATATTGCTACATGGATCTGCAGCCCTATTGTCAGAGGCTTATTAGCTCCATGTGGTAGAGTCCTTAAATAGGCTGCGTGGGATGAGAGTTCTTATTGGTAGAATATTATTACTGTAAGGGTAGATATACATCAACGAGAATACAATCGTTACAAGTTTGGGGTTCTTCCGGAACATTTACTATACCATCGTTACGCTTCCCTGAAGAGGTAGACATCGACGATATAGCGTCAAACGCTGCGTTCACAGCATATTACTTTGAAGAAGAAAGTGGTGCATGACTGGGGCGACGATTTGAACGCATAATCTCTAGCAGTTCAATGTAGCCGCGCAATTTAAAGAAGATACTTCAGGATACGTATTACATAGTTTGTGGTGTTTTGGGCTAACATCATGACAGTAGGTGTGGATTAGCCATCCGTGGTTACATATACATATAATGCTATATGATTACGGCTGAAATACTTTGTCAACGGGTACGTCGATTCGACTCACTACTCTGTAAATTTGTTTTGTCAATATTTCGTCTCTCATTCGCTCTACATGTGCAAACCACCTCAACTTACCCTTCTCAATAGCCGTCACTATAACTTTTTTCAGTTGACCGTGCTCTCCAACCCACCTATAATAGAATTCGTACCGTACAACGCAAACTTTTCTCAAGGAACCGTAATAAATAACATGTCGAACATGCTAAAAAATAATGTCCATAAAATTATGACATTTACAATATTATTATGTCGTAAACCTTCCGTCATGATATTAGCCCAAAACATCACATTGGGATTAGGTGCCACGCCAGGATCTTCCTTCTTGCACGGCTACACTGAACTGGATAGAAATTACTCAATGCCTTTTCGGTAATCATTCATTCAATGCACGAGATTCAATACGATGATTAATACCAACCCGAGCGAGATTAATCTATAACGGAACCCTATTACTAAGCCTCCGCTGTCCGTCCGTCCGTCCGTCCGTCCGTCCGTCCGTCCGTCCGTCCGTCCGTCCGTCCGTCCGTCCGTCCGTCCGTCCGTCCGTCCGTCTGTCACAGGGCTGTATCTCATGAACCGTAATAGGTAGGCAGCTGAATTTTTCACAGAGTGTATATTTATTTGGCCGCTATAACAACAAATAGGTAAAATACGAAAATAATAAAAATTAAAAAAACTTGATTTTTTGTGTTAAATTTTTTACGATGGTACGGAACCCTTCGTGAGCGAGTACGACTCGCACTTGGCCGGTTTTGAGCTTTAATTTTCTTCTTACTGTTTAACAAAATGTTTTCAGATACAGTAGCGATATAGTCGGTACTTAAGGTAGTAACGTGAGTCGTCGTGCAGAATAGACGTGTCGCAAGTAACGCTCTCGGAAATAATTGCTTTGCTGCTCCCTCCCGAGGCTGGGACACCAAGAAGGTGAGACAACACCATTTTAGTAACTCCGTGCTCAGTTACACAGCGAGGTAACAGAATACCCCCACCTTGCCACCACGATCGGCTGCGCCACCGCCGCACTGCCGCTAATCACTCGAGCGAGCGGCTCGTGCATCACCCTAGCCGGACCACTAAAGGAGAAGACGGACTGTTTTGGAGCGTCACTACCGTCGCCTTTTATCCACCATGGCGACAACACCAGAGGTTCCAGAAGTCCGTGCAGAGGAGGACGAGAGTGCAAAGAAGGTGGTAGAAGACGACGAAGTTAAGGTATGCGGTGCATGCCAGGGCCCCCTAGGCACCGAAAAGCCGGCAGTCTGCTGCATATGTAAGGAGGTCTACCATCTGGAGTGCGCCAGTCTACCAGGGGCAGATGCGATCGCCAGGCGAACCAGAGCTTCGAAAGAAGAATGGACATGTGCAGCGTGCGTGGGGAAGACTCGGCTAGGAATCGGATTCTACAATAGTCCCCTACCTAAGCAGAAAACGACTCCGACTACTTCAGTGGGAAACACGCCTGTGGCTAGCCCAATCGCATCACCAGTCGCCAGTCCTATGAAAGTCCCAGAAAAACTGGGTCCTCAGTCCGGTAAGAAAAAGTTAATGGTTAAGGGGGCAAAGGACGGAAAAGGAAAGGCTGGCTCCGAGCGCCACCAATCTCCGGGATCTGATGGCGAGCGCCATCTCAATAGCGGTATGGCTGCTGCTGTACCTGCTCCAGTCTCAGGTAGTACTTCCTTCGATATGGACAGCATTATCGGTTGCATTGAAAGGAAAATGGATGAGATGGGCCGTGTGCTATCTAAGAAAATCGAAGCTTCTCTCTTTCGCCTGGAGACGAGACTCGGTGAAGTCACTGAATCCATACAGTTCCTGAGCGATAGAATGGACGACTTTGACAAGGAGTACAAGAATGTCCCCGAAAAACTTGAGTCGCTGAAAAGGGCCCACGAAAAAGAGACCACAGAACTGCGACGAGAGCTGGAAAAATCGAAAGAGCGTCATGACGAGTCAGAGCAGCAAGCGCGGGACTGCAACCTAGAAATCTCAAATGTCCCAGAGATGCAAGGAGAGAACCTCGTAAAGCTGGTCGAAACTCTGGGCGCAAAAGTTGATGTTCTCATTACCACTGCCGATATTGTAGCGGTGCATCGGGTGCCACACAACATGAGCCGGCCACGCACAGGCGCAAATGGAAGAGATCGATGCGACGATACGAGCGGAGACAGGCCGAAAAACATAATAGTCAAGCTACCGACAAGATCAATGAGAGACAGCGTAGTAGCAGCTACCCGCAAAGTCCGTGGCATACGATCAGAAGACTTGCAGCTGAGTGGCTCTTCGAGGAAAATCTACGTTAATGAACACTTAACCTTGCAGCGAAAAATGTTATTTCGAGAAACACGGGAAAAGTGTGCTCAACAAAAATACAAATATGTATGGGTTAAGCACGGATCTATATATGTACGAAAAGATGATGACCCTAAATCAAAATTTTTACGCATTAAGAGTAATAGTGACATTGCCAAAATCATTTAGAACAAGTTATATATTAAAAACGGCATTCTTATATCTACTGCCAATTATACTGCACACAGCGCACTATTTATATATTATTACTTATCTTCATATACACAATAATAAACTTATAAAACACATAAACACGTACAAAGTAGACTGGAAAAACAACAGAATATCAACAAAACCTATTAATCAATCATATTATAACAACTTAATCCTCGTTCCACATATATTTCTTAAAAACACATTAACGTTGCGGACCTCTAGTAAAAATGTAGGTATTTTTAATGTATACGCTAAATTTGACAAAATTAAGAAAGAGTTACGAAAAAATCACATAAACGAAATAATTCCATTAAATTTCCTCGTAAGAATATCGGATGAGAGTTACTTAACTATTTATCCTATGAAGACAGCTCACGCGCCCAAACCGGTCCAGAATACAGCGACCGGCTCGCTACTATCCAAACAAGCTAATGGGAGCACGGAAATTGTTATTATTACTAAGAATATATATACCGAAAATATTACTGGCTGTATTATATGTTTTTATCCAATTTTCTTTTTCCTTCATAGTATTTAGTGATATACATAATGAATAAGTCAAACAAAAAGAAAGAAATTAATAAGAAAAAACACAAACTCACACTAGGATTACTAAATTCCCAATCTCTCGGTACTGGTTATGATGAGCTGTGTGCGGCCCTAGTTGACCATGACCCTGATATACTTGCCCTGAATGAGACCTGGCTCCGACCGGGTGAAAAAGCCCGAGCTGTGCCCGGGTACATTCTGAAACATATACCACGACCTGCGGAGATGAGAGGAGGCGGAGTAGGGTTTCTTATTAAGCGTGGTCTACGGACCCAAGTGCGTTCACATCCGCAAAGCTGCTTAGAACAAATGTGGCTGGAAATGTCAACTGGTGGTATGAGAATTGCCATCGGTACAGCCTACCGCCCAGCCAGAGTAAGCGTAGATGACACGGTGGACGACTTGAGTGAAGCTATGGCTACAATAGCCCATTGTACATATACTTTTTTTCTAGGAGATATTAACATTAATTTACTGAACCCAACAGACGCGGGCTCGATCAAGTGGTCTAATTTTATATCATCTCATAATTTAATTCAAGTAGTTGATAAGCCGACACGTATAACGAACAATACATCCAGTTTATTAGACCTAATTTGTACAGACGTCCCAGGAGGAGCATTATCTGTAGATGTTTATCAAAATCGAGATCTCAGCGACCATGGCCTAGTAATAGCAACTTTCAATATAAAGAAACCTAAGCCCGAGCCACATTTCATTACATACCGACCCCTGAGAGAAATCAACCACGATCTTTTCTTACATGACCTCCTACACATAAACTGGCAAATTATTTATACCCTTGATAACGTCAATGAAATGGTAATTCATTTTAAAATTCTAATGACAGAGCTGTTTGATAGACACGCACCGTTTAGAACAAAAATTTTAAAAACAATGCCAACTCCATGGATAACCGATAACATAAGATTCATGATGCAATTACGTAACGCCGCGGATACCAGAGCTCGAAAAACCAAAAAAGACTCACACACAGCCTACTACAGGGACCTCCGAAATCTGGTAACATCGGCAATACGTCACGAAAAAACTGCATATCATGAGTATCAGGTTAATTCTAATCTAAAAGATCCCAAGAGATTGTGGAAGAACTTAAAACAACATTCGTCGTTACCAAGTAGGAACAATAATAGTGAAATTCCGCCACACTTGAGCGACCCTGACGTATTAAACGAAATGTTTTTAGATGCTCCGGGAAATAAAGATGATAATGCTAATCTTATACAGAAATATATGTCGAATAGACTGCACCATGATGAGTTTGTTTTGAAACCTGTTTGTACAACAGAGGTAGCAAAAATCCTACAAAACATTAAGTCCGATGCAAGTGGAATTGACGACATGACAACAGCGATGGTTAAAATGACTCTGCCTTATACACTCGAATGTATCACATTTATAATCAATTCTTCCTTGAGTAGTGCACATTTTCCTGAAGCATGGAAAGTAGCTTTAGTTAAGCCGATACCCAAGAAGGACTTGATTAGTGATTACAAAGATCTTAGGCCCATTAGCTTACTACCAGTTATTTCGAAGATTCTTGAAAAGGTCGTAAATGCCCAGCTCACTAATTATCTACATGAGAAGTCCTTGATACCATCTTATCAGTCCGGTTTTAGGAAACAACATGGTACAGAGACTGCCTTACTAGAGGTCAAAGATCAGATACTTTGCGCCGCAGACGTCGGTAAAGGATCCGCACTAATTCTATTGGATTTCTCAAGGGCCTTTGACACCATAAATACTAAATTACTGTTAGCCAAGTTGTACGCTTACGGTGCTTCTCCAACGGCAATTACCTGGTTTAGAAGTTTTCTTTGCGGTAGATCCCAGATAACGGTTTGCGCACATGGAAAAAATGGAGTTCAAAGGTCTAAATTAAAAAATATTGAGCGCGGAGTGCCACAAGGATCATCTCTTTCACCAATCTTGTACAGTCTGTATACAGCAGATTTATTACAAATCCTTAAGCACTGCGAAGGTCATATGTTTGCAGATGACACGCAACTTATGATTTCTTTTTCCCCCTCCGAGACGTCATCAGCTACAGAGAAGATTAATGAAGATCTCGAAATATTGTCTCAGACTGTTAGAGACCACAGCTTGGTATTAAATCCAATTAAATCTAAAGCAATAATTGCTGGCACAAGAAACCAAATAAATAGAATCCTAGAGCTATCGCCACAAATAATAATAGATAATACAGTGGTAGAACTAGTACCTAATGCCAGGAACTTAGGTCTAATCTTTGACGGTACAATGCACTTTGAAGAACATATCAATAATAAAATAAAAAACTGTTTCTATAGATTAAAAATTATGTATGCCATAAGGGACTTTTTATCTGTAAAGGTTAGACGCCTTTTAGTGGAGGCATTAGTATTATCACAACTTAATTATTGCGACGTTGTATATGGACCATGCATACTTAACCGTACCGAGAGATCTATTCAGCGAATACAAAATGCTTGCATAAGATATTGCTATAAGGTTCCCAGGCGAGCCCATGTTACTGCGGTCTATAACACCAACGGTATTCTTAAGATGAAAGCGCGGCGACAGCTACACTTCCAGTGTTTGGTTTTTAAAGTTATAAAGAAGCATACTCCTGAATACCTGTATAAAAAACTCACCTGGACACAAGAAACGCACGGGCATAACACCCGGGCACAGTGTTTCCCATTACAGGTCCCTAAGCATCACTCTGCTGCCTTTAGAGGCAGTTTCAAGTACGCTGCCACTAAATGCTGGAACAATATCCCACCTCCGATCAGGGCAACAACGGGTCTTCCAGCATTTCGACATGCGTGCTTGAGACTGCTCCTGGGGCAGCAGAGAGATGCGGCAATCTAAAAAACACTATAGCTTTATGAAAATAAAATTTAAATGATGAAACAAAACTTTAACACTAACACTAAAACTAAAAACGAAAATTAATAACAATAAAAAGATTCCAGTTCTATGCAAACTCACAATCCTGCATTAATTCCTACCTTATCAAAGCTCACACACAAAACCTATGTACATACACATCCACACTCTTAATAGTTACATATTATATGTTACAAATATTCTAGTGCGCTACCAGTGCAAACTTAAAGTTTACTTTTGTGTTAGTATTATCGCAGCACTCCTCACCCACGTACGAGGTGAGCAGCGCGACGCCTCACAATTTCACATATAATAAATTTATTGGCAGGTACTTGCTGAAAATCAGCACCTTGCAGTCAGCTCAACTCAGGTAGTACTGGCCGCTTAGGAATTATGCTGAGGTAGCACCTTTTGGTATACAATTACCTCATTAGGATGCATTAAATGTATGATAGGTTATTTTTAAACATTTCTAAATTGTACCTAATTGTTGTTTTTGTTGCCAATAAAGAATTTGAATTTGAATTTGAATTTTGAATTTATCCCACTTGTGGTTTCAAAAACAATCCTAATCACATAAATAAAAGTGTATTTATAAACACTCACAAAATGCTTTGAAAATACTTTTGCTATGGGCATTAAAGTACCTAGAGAGTTCCAGAGCGCAAAAACAATCAAACAAAAAACCTTCACACGTGTATACGTTCACTTTATAAGAATGCTTCTCCTAAACGCACCCAGAGACGAAAGAAAACCAAACAAGCTATCCCAAAAGACACATACAACAATGCTCCAACGAAATATCAATCCAAACCAAGTGCGACACCGCACAAAGACCCTTAAATTTGATTCGACAAATGTATGTACCAGCAATAAAATAAATAATAACAGCGGTACAATAGAAATAGCGATTCGAAAATTGCTAGTAGCTCTCGACAATGGAGGCAATAGGAGGCACAAATAATCACAAATGCCTTCGATCTTCAAAAGATGCAGCGAAGAATGCTAAGGTGTAAACGTAAAACTGGATAAGTCGAAATTAATGAAATACTAAACTTGAAGAGAAAGGGAGGAGTAAAGTGAGATGCATTAATAAGGAATGCCTTCTTTGAGGAAAGCTTGCAGTAGTCATTTAAATTATCATATATATTATAGTATCATACAAGAACGTATAATAACCAGATTGACGAAGTATTTTATGAAGGTCAGGTACTTAGTACACGTACTCCTAATGTATGAACCGATGTATGCTAGTAGAGGAAGTACATAAAAGGAGTATGCTGTACAGTATAGCGCTCTATCGTCGCTCACAGGTTAGGTTATTAGTTAAGTAATTCATAATATAAGACTTTTCACATTGTGAGTGGTTCTTTCCTCGTAGTTCTTAGTTCTTTGCTTTAGACAGTTCTACCAATGTAAGTTTGGCAGTAGCATTTAGGTATGAAATCATAATTGTGTTATATCATTAATTTGGACGAAAAAAAGAAAAAAAAAAGAAAATGTATAGACCAGTGAAGTTTTTTGCGGGTTCTTCTTCACTGGTTGATTGTATCCGCGGATCAATCAAATTGTGACATGACTTAGTGTTGTTTGACTACCAGAAGTTGAATAAATAAAGGAAATGAAATGAAATGAACTATCCCTGGTGGGTGGCTGGGTTATGCAAGTATGCCATAAAAGCTTGTATTTAATCTAATCTAATAAATATTATAAAGGGGAAAGTTTGTAATAATGGACAAAAAACTTACCTACGTTACACGTTACTTACTTACTAGGTAAGCAATGTTACAGTGCAAGCCACCAAATGTCAACGAAGCTTTAAAAGGGAATTATTGGATGTTTCTCATTAAATCATGCTATTTCATCTCGAACGATCTTGATTAAATTTGGTAGATGGATACATTATCCTGGACCAGTTTGACCCTATTTTGGATCAGTCATGTCTACTTTTTAACGATGAAATAATTTAGCCGACACTAACCCGAGCGAAGCCGGGTACCGCAGCTAGTAAATATTATAAAGGGGAAAGTTTGTAATAATGGACGGATGGATGGATTTTTGTTACTCTTTCAGGTAAAAACTACTGAATGTATTTTTATGAAACTTTACAATAATGCTATATTATTGTAAAGTTATACATCAGAATAAGACATAGGCTACAATTTATAAAGATATTGTGCCCATGGGCTTTCGAACTTTCACGGGGCTGCGAAAACGATGCCGGTAGCGCTACTTCACACCAAGGGGAGCGGGGCCGGGGGCGGCGCGGGAGCGGCGGCGGGGGCGGGGCGGACGTTGCGACGCGTGGCGGGTGAGGGGGGGGGACCCGTGAGGGCAGACGTCATGCCGGTTGTGTCCGTTGGAGAATTTTCAAGGCACTAGCGATTTGTTATAAACTCATTGTACTTAAAGTAATATAGGCCCAAGGATAGTTATTGGCAGGTTTTTTTTTGTTGGGAGTTACACGTACAAAAATATACTTCATTTTAATTTTAATTATATAGATAGGTTACTTACCTGTTAATTATAAAGAATTACTTCGTTTTTATTTAAATTATTAAAGGTTGTAGGTAGGTAAGTAATTGGTCCTTTTTTGGTTATTTTGGTTCATTTATAATAATGTGAATAACATAACAGCAATGATAATGTAAAATCTATACTAATAATAAATCTGTAAGGGTTATTCATGGAGTAAGTTGCTTTGTTTTATAAGATATTAGGTTTGTAGATGATATTGAAACTAAATTGACGATTTTTAGAAATCATTTCTGTATGTATGTATGAATGTTCCTCCATATCTCTTAAACCGATTATTTGCATGAGATGAAACTTAGTACACGTACATTTGACTATCCGGGAATTAGGATAGGCTAAATAGAATTCAGTTCCGCTAGCGCTAAGATGTAGCTGTCATACAAACTGCAATGCTATGCACGGCTCGGCGGGAGGGCGGCAGCTGGAGGGGGGGCTCGCTTACTTATACTAATTATACTGAAGTACGGCTTGGTATTTTCCGCAACTTTAGGACTACTTGGCAAAATCCTTCAGAACAAATTACTCGATTTAGATGCGGATTGTATCTACGTCTAGCCTGATTGTACTCAAAACTTATAGGCTACACAATATAACGCTTCATTACCAGAAGGGTGAGTAGTTAGTGTTAAATTCTTATAACTTGCGAACCACTTACCCGATTTATGTGCGTATTTTATCAATGTCTCTCTGGGAGCAGTCAGGTTTGAGATGGGTTACTGTTTTCGATGTTGAGGCTAGCTGTGGGTTGGAGTCCACGCAAAACTTACCTACATTACACGTTACTTACTAGGTAAGCAATGTTACAGTGCAAGCCACCAAATGTCAACGAAGCTCTAAAAGGGAATTATTGGATGTTTCTCATTAAATCATGCTATTTCATCTCGAACGATCTTGATTAAATTTGTATCCATACATTGTCCTGGACCAGTTTGACCCTATTTTGGATCAGTCATGTGGGCTACTTTTTATCCATGAAATAATTTAGCCGACACTAACCCGAGCGAAGCAGGGTACCGCAGCTAGTTTGTTTATATGGTGGAGCCGCGATTAACGACGCCTAACACTTCTCCTTCCTTTTGTCTTCGATGGTATTACCGAAAAGGTTTTTTAAACTTAAAGCATTTAGTAATGTAAACGTTTGAGTGAACTTGAGAATCTTCTAAGCTCGACATGGCTGGTTTCTCAATCGGACTGCTGCGGAGAACGGTGCGGACGGCTGCAGTCGGTGAGCACAGGACCCAAACAGCGTGTGTGATGCCGATTTAAGCCGATTAGCCCGATCCTCAAACAGAGACCTCTCACAATAGAACTTTCGTTAAATAATTCCGGATGGGTGTGAGATTCGGTAGGCGGCGAGCGACGCGCCTATTCAGACGTCTTGTAACATTTCACCAAGCAAAACGAGGCTTATCTTTATTTTATTTATTTGTTTTTTTAAAATGCCTTGTTCCTGTACCTTTTTAGGGTTCCGTACCCAAAGGGTGCCAACGGAACCCTATAAGTAAGCCTCCGCTGTCCATCCGTCCGTCCGTCCGTCTGTCACAGGGCTGCATCTCACGAACCGTAATAGGTAGGCGGCAGATTTTTTTACAGAATGTGTATTTATTTTGCCGCTATAACGACAAAATGTAAGGGGTAAGGGGCCATACTGAAAACGTGATTTTTTGTGTTAAATCTTGTACGAATACTTTGTACAATCGCCAATCAATGGTGTAAGACACGGTAGCTTTTAAATATAGAGCATCAAACAAAAAGGTTTAATCTTTTTAGCACTCAAAATAGTACGATAAATATAGACAATGTAGGGGAGGTTTTGGCATGGCACCTAGCTCCCATGAGGTGTGTTGAGCTGTGGTTGGTGTGGTTTTCGCCATCCATGTCAAATTTAATGGAAGAAACGGTGCCGGAAAATGATGAAATTTTGATAGAAATGTGAAGATCGAGTCTGAATTCATCGTTCGTAATGAAGCTTCAAAGTATTTTTTTATTGTATTTGTTCCTTTCGCTGCCTCATCTATAGTTATAATAATAATCCTGTGAATGAAATAATAAGACAAGTAAGGTCCTGGCATGGCACCTAGTTCCCATGTGGTGTGTTGGGCTAATACCATGACAGATCTTGTGGTATTAGCCATCCATGTCCAGTCACATAAAAAAAAAAAAAAAAAAAGTATAACTTCTAACTTCATAATTTCCGCCGAAGTTAACTGTCGGTTTATCTTCGTACGCGGTAATCGAACAAGATCGGTTTAGAAATGTGAGAATGCAGCATAATAGCAAAATCCGTATGATACTTTTGAGATTACCGCGGTCGTTAGACATATTTGGAAAACGTTATGGCTTTTCACGCGGCAGGAAGAGACATTCTCCGACGTTTCGAGCCAATCATTCAGCCCGTTGTCAAGGAGGCATCCGCCACGTTCGTACGCAGCAGACGACTGAGGTGACAGCTAGCTCGACCACGGCGCGCCTGTCGCGTAAAAAGCTGTAACATTTTCGAAACATAGCAAAATCCGTATTTTGCCTTCTACCAGGAATTTGCCAAAAATTCGGCGGATAGCATTCGATATATATTTTCCTGTCGACTGTTATCCTTCTATTTTGCCTAAATTCCGGACCCAGCCCAGGAATATAATAAAAACGTCAATGTAATTAGATTCTTGGTGATTTATCATTGTTTCATCTTGTCGAGTCCACATGATAATTCGTACTAAGTACTGCACTCTTTATACGATTTTATTTTTATGCGACCTGACATTGATGGCTAATACCATACAACTACCGTTATGATATTAGCCCAATACACCACATTCCCGAAGGAATTTAGTTCCATGCGAGGACCTTCCCTTTATGAGCACGGCTACATTGAACTGGATGAAAAACATGGACAATTTTTCATTGCCGCTTCGACCATCTTTTCATCCAATGCGATGGTACCAACCCGGCACCTCTGAGCGCGGTTGGGTTCTGGATGGGTGACCATTTTCATCCGTTGAGGCTGGCCGTGGTTAGGATTCCACGTAAAACTGTAGGTCCCCTTCCTTACTTATTAGGGGTAGGAGTAGGGTAAATTCCGCTCGGGTTGGTACCGTCCATAGATATATTAAGAAGATATATCTACTTAAACTATCTGTGGTACCATCACATTGAATACACAATGGTCGAAGCGGCAATGAAACTTGTCCGTGTTTTCCATCTAGTTCAATGTCGCCGAAAATATAAGGAAGGTCCTGGCATGGCACCTACTTCCCATGTGGTGTATTAGGTTAATATCTGACAATCAGTTTGGTATAAGCCATCCATGTCCAGAAGATTGGCAGCCTCAATGGCTCAGTGGCGCGACACTTCGGCGATCGCTTTCCGAAGTTAAGCAACGCTGGGTCCGGTCTGGTCTTGGATGGGTGACCATTCGACCGTTGAGAGAGGCTGGCCGTGGTTCGGATTCCACGTTAAACTGTAGGTCCCCTTCCTTACTTACTAGGTGGTAGGGTTAATCCCGCCCGGGTTGGTACCATCGCATTGGATGAACGATGGTCGAAGCGGCAATGAAAATTGTCCGTGTTTTCCGTCCAGTTCAATGTAGCCGTGCAATATAAGGAAGGTCCTGGCATGGCACCTTGTTCCCATGTGGTGTGTTGGGCTAATACCATGACAGAAAGTGTGGTATTAGCCATCCATGTCCAGTCACATACATAAAAAAAAGGTACATAAAAAAAGGAAGCAGCAGAAAGGAAGTAAACTGTAAAATAAGCAGTAGGTAGTGTAACTGCAAATGGGAATTTGATGACGCTCGATTTAGGCGAATTTCACCATGTAACCGCCAGGTGACCTAGATTTGGGAGGACTTTCCCGTGGTGTTTTCCTATTATTTATAGGTAGGGAATTCCTGATGTTAGTAATAACGGATATTTTAGTACCTACAGACATTCCATTTTCTGATGTAACTGGAGATATATAACTGTCATTATATTAATTAATTAAATAAGTAGGTGCCATGGTCGGATCTTCCTTACATACAATTCAATTATTTATTCGTCCTTAGATACACTCTGTTACTCTAAGGCTACGTCAACAATAAGAGTATATATGTTTTTCGTTATTGGTGCTAGTAAGATTTGGCTCTCATTTTAAAACATCGCATGTCCCTTCGTTGAGCTGGATCGAAATCATGGAAAATTTTCAATTGGCAATAGTTCAATGAATGCGATAGTACCAATCAGAGCATCCATTACGAGTTAGAAATCACTTATCGATAAATTGCTAAGAGCATCGATTCCGAAGGTTTACACAATTTGAATGGCAACTTGATGGATAGACTAAATCCATAGGCTCAGAATGTAGAATGTAAGTACAGCGAGCTATACTAGGGCTATGACTTAATCACCCGTCCATGAATTTTTATACATATTTGTCAATATGGCGTAGTTGCGAATAACGACTCACATGAACGGATATGAACATTCGGCCATGTGCTCGTAAAGACGTGTCGGCTTAAGAAGACTTTATTGACGCTTCGAATAAAATGCTAAATGAAAACATGGAAAGCTAATACCAAATTTTCATCCTAAGATATTAGCCTAACACACCACATGGGAACTAGATGACATGCCAGAACATTCCTTGTATTGCTCGACTACATTGAACTGGAGGGAAAACACGAACCTTTTCCATTGCCGCTTTGACCATCTTTCATTTAATGCGATGGTGCAAACCCGGGCCGGATAACCATACCACCTTGGAAACTAGTTTTACCCCGTCCAGCCTCAACGCTTGCTAATGGTCACCCATCTAGAACAAAAACGCGCTCAGAGTGGCTTCAACCGGCTTATCGAATTGGCGCCGCGTCACTGGGCTACCGAGGCTGACAGCTTGCAATTGTAACAATATTCAGGGTAGATATTTTGTTCCTATAACCACTGCTGTGCCCACAGTATCTAGGCCAATAATCTCGGTTATGACGTGGCAACATTACAACCTCGGTCCCGAGCCCCCGCCGTCAAACGACTCGCGTCTCTATTCGCATCGCGCGGATATATGATTTTACCCCGCGTCGAAAAGGGTAGGAAGGAAACGTAATAACCGGTATTGATTCACTTCCGCCCTCGTCTCCGATTTTGTGCTCTAAGGGCGCAGCGGTAGGGTGGATTGTCGAACGGGGGCGCGTAATGTGTGCGGAAGCGGGCTTATGAAATACAATATTGTTGATGTAAGCAATAAGTTTATGATGGACGAGTGCGGTGGTATCGGGGCGGCGTGCACTGAGGTCGAAAGCTCACGATAAGCCTCGCAGGACATCGGTCGGCGGGTCGTTAGGACCCGGAGACAATGACTCGATCATTAAAGGACATATTTCTTTGGTCGTTCGATCGCAGTCCGGATAATGGAATATTGGACATGAGTTCTTGTTCTGTGTGGATTGAAATGATTTAATTCAAGTTTTGGTATTCGATTTTAGCATAATAAATGTACGAGTAAGCATGCATTTCTACTAAGGAGAGCTCAAAACAGTGGCTTTAGGTTTACATGTCAATAGGTAAATACCGTTCATATTCGTTAATACCGATTCTTATGACAGGCTTGCGATAATGATTGATTTTTTCTTAACCGATGTAGTGGAGGTAAGTCCTGGCATGGGACCCATGGATGTGAAGAATGTAATTTCCTCACCTCCATGATGGGACCTAGTTCCCATGGGGTATTTTGGGCTAATAGCAGGACGGCAGGAGTGGGATTAGACATCCATTCCGGGTATGTATATATGCTGGTTAAAGAGCAATTTCGTTTGCATTTTAGATACGCAGTGTGCTTTTTACTTCGACAGTGTGAGGAAAGCCGAAACCATAGGAAATACAGGGAATTGCCTCAACGTCAGGTATTTTTTTTGTAAACATTTTTTAAATTTTTGTTCAAACGTGAACTTGACCGAAATGTTAAACTGTCAAAACTGTTTGTCAAACTTTTTTGACAAACAAAAAAGGAAATGAGAATAAATTCAGTTTCATGCAAGGATCGTTTTTATTCTAAGGGAAAAAAAAAAACTATCGGAGCAGCAGAAGCCCTCCCCCACAATTTTACAGACTCAAGTGACAGCTAACTGGTTTTTACCAAAGCGGAGGCAAAGGACCTTTCTTCATATAAACTGAACAACCAATGAACATGAAACCTGTGATTATTTAGGGTGTATACCATGGAGGTGAAGAAATAACCTCCATGGTGTATACATACTATGTATGATCAAAAAGTTCCGGGAATTAATAAACAAAAAAATGTTGTGTTAATTTTCGGATACATTTATTTTATCATCTTCAAAATAACAACCGTCTGAAGCAATGCACATACGCCAACGCTTAACCCATTCTTCCAAACACTTTTGATAGTCCGGTGAAGGAATGGCTTTCAATGCCTTCGTCGCATTTTCTTTTACTTCATCGATGTTCGAAAATGTCTTTCCACGAAGGGGTAATTAAAGTTTTGAGAACAGGAAAAAGTCACATGGTGCCATATCCGGAGAATACTGTGCCTGTTGGATTGTATTTACAGTATGTTTGGTCAAATAATCGGTCACGGACGGAGCATTGTCATGGGGCAAGATCCATGAGTTGTTTTGCCACAATTCCCGTCGTTTTCTACGCACAGCATCTCTCAAACGCTTAATTACGGCCAGGTAGTACTCCTTATTGACTGTTTGACGATTTTCGAGTACGATTTCTTGAACTTTTTCGACGTTATCATCGGTAGTTGATGTTGAAGGGCGTCCACGACGAGGTGCATCGTCAACTTCTTTGAGAACATTTTTGAACGACGAATACCACTCGTATACTCTTGTTTTTGAGAGAGCAGAGTCCCCGTAGGCTTTTTGTAGCACTTTGAATGCATCAGCACAAGATATTTCGTTGGAAACACAAAACTTCAAACAAATTCTTTGTTCAAATTTTTTTTCCATTTTGAAATGCGACGAACTTCAAAAACTTGATTGATGTAAACAGAAGCCAAACAATTACTAATGACATTTAATATTTGACATTTGGCAGGAGTGTCAGGGAAAGGTGTACCAACCTGAGAAAAAAAAAATTCGAATCGGTAAAGCGTTTTAAATTCAAACTACAAATTCCCGGAACTTATTGATCATAGTGTATAGTGTTTTTATCAATCATCCTTTATCGTAGCGGTAGCGTTATATTAAAATATGTGTAAGAAATGGCGCTTCATTCGCATAATAAACACATCCACCATCCGAATAACGACGTTCCACAATGGCCTCCACGCCCCGGATTTACAGAACCAATATAATTAACTCCGCTAACTGCTCGGCGGCGCGCGCGGATTACGGCGAGGCGGCTGGGCGGGCGGGTGGGTCGGGCGGCGGCGCTAGGGCGGGCTCGCCGCGGGACTCGCACTTCATCATCGGCTCGTTCGCGGAGGTGTTTATTTGATTTGAATTAATATTTGCAGAGGGCGGGTTGGATTTCATTGAGATGTTTTATTAAGCAAGATGAATTAATACGTAATACATTGAGAAAAAAGATGACAACTATAGTTTGGGTCACCGTTTCTCGTTCTATGAGCACAGTTTTATTAGATTGAACTATGAGATTAAGAGACTTTTTTACCCACTGATGATTAGCTTAATCGTCACATATTAAGGGCTTTTCTTAGCATTATTATTAAAATGTTTTCGAAAAAACAGTGTTATAAATCGCAGTGTTATAAAGCAGCTTGCAATCAATACCAGAACAAGATTAAAAAGGCCCTTAAAGTGTCGATTAAAATAAATCAGCAATTAGTGAAAACCAGGCTAGTGTTATCAGAACAGCTATTCGGTGGAGATAGCTATCAAGTATAGTAGGTACATTTAGCTAGAGTTAAGCTTAATTTAGAAAAAAATAAAGGTTACTCGAAGATTACTCGCTCCAAAAGAAGCGGCTCGTAGCCTAGTGGCGCGGGGACTGACCTAGCGTACCAGAGGCCTGGGTTCGATACCGACATGCACCACTGTCTTTCTCTTTCCGAGTTCGATAAGTGCATTTCGTCACGAATGCGAGCTGCTCCATGGTTCGGAATCCATGTAAAACTGCAGGTCCCCTTTCCCTACTAGGTGGTAGGGGTTAAGCCCGCCCGGGTTGGTACCATCGCATTGGATGAAAAGATGGTCGAAGCGGCAATGAAAAATTGTCCGTGTTTTCCATCCAGTTCAATGTAGCCGTGCTCATAAAGGGAAGGTCCTGGCATGGCACCAAATTCCTTCGGGAATGTGGTGTATTAGGCTAATATCATAACGGTAGTTGTGTGATATTAGCCATCCATGTCAGGTCGCATAAAAAAAAATACAAATACACGTGTTAAGTAGTTTGATTAATTTAGCATTTAGCACTATGTATTTGATGTAGTTGAATTAACTAGATAATTTTAATGAAACTTAACTCTTAACTGATTTGAAAATACATAAATCAGTACCAATTGGAACATACTGTTTACTTTTAGTGTCTATGGTCTTAGGCGGCAATGAAAAATTGTCCGTGTTTTCCATCCAGTTCAGTGTAGCCGTGCTCATAAAGGGAAGGCCCTGGCAAGGCACCTAATTCCTTCGGAAATGAACGTGTGTTAACTTCTAAATGCGCATAGTCACTTATTCAACGGTGTAATTTATCACGAGACCTCTACGCGGTATAGATTTTAAGCACAAAGTTCATTTTTTTTACAAAAATAAAACTATAAAGGAGGTCAAACGTAGACTCTACCTTTTTCATACCTCAATGACTTTATCCATGGATTTACTCTCCGATTTTACCTCATCCATCAGCATCGTAAATAGTTTTGTGCGGGGAAACGATAAGTCATATTTACGACATCATATTGTGTTTTTTTTTTGTTGCAGAGCATTAGGTTTTATCTCGCTTTCCGCTAAATCAAGTATCCAGCGGGCAGGGCGGCGAGCGGGGCGACAGAGGTGCGGCGAGCGGGGGGACAGCGGCGCGGCGAGCGGGGGGACAGCGGCGCGGCGAGCGAGCCAGGGCGGGACCGGCCGAGACGGAAACGGTCCGGTATACATCATAACGGGAGTGCTTTCGCCAGGACCTTCACGGCCGTAGAGGACGCATTGTGTCATTTAATATACTTCGTTTTCCTACATTGGGTATTGCGCATACCACATGCCTAATAGAGGATTCGTACCTTTACAAGACTGTGATTTACCGACTAAGAAACACTGGCAAGAAACTTAGCCAACATTTCTATTTTATCGAGAACAGAAACTTCGACTATAATAATATCAGGAGGAGGTCTTGAATGCCACGAGTAGTTTAGACTGAGATACTAGTCGTGCCACAGTCGTCGCATCGAGCATGGTGGAGGTTTCGCGGTGATAAGATGAGATTTTTAAAATAGACAAAAACTTCAAAAAATATTCGTTGAAAAGAGGTACTGATTCAACTTAGATAACAGTAAGGATTAACCTGGTGAAATGATTGTAATTTGATGAAAATAGTCCATTTCACATTGATAAATACAATGAATGAATTAATTAATTAATTTATTTCTTTATTTATCCATAATCATACACAATACAGTATTCACATTTAACTATATCTAAGTGGATTAATACCATTCCGATAGACCGTTTGGCCCGTGGTGAAATGGTTTGCTAGGAATAAACATTTTGATTAAGGTGGCCCAACCCGCTCATCTCCCCATACAAAAGGGGAAAGAAGATCACGCCTATATTTCTTGTCAGAGATCCAAAATTTTGCTCAAAATAGCTTTATTTGATTGAACTAGATGTCTGATGACCATTGGCATTGTAAAATTGTGTTTGGTTTCCAAGTTATAACGTCCGAAAGTTCGGATTTTTCGCGCGTTTTATACAATAACTTTGGAGGTGGATTACGCAATGATAAAGTAAGAACATCTTAAAAATATTAGTCATCAGACATAGCTTATTTAAGCAAGATTTAGAATCTATTTGGTTTTTGTTAGATTTTTTACTACAGCGGTCGTGGTTTACTTTTAGCTATAAGTCGTTTTGAAATTAAAATTTTCGTAAATCTTACCAAATCATACACTATGCACATTGTCTTTTTTGTGGACAGGTTGCATCTTCCTCATCACGGAGCCTGTCTTATTCTTAGAAACAGAGAAGGTCCCAGAGCGCAACAGCACGGTTTTGTACCGTGCCCGCAAATGAGTTGAGGCCGCCGGGTTGGGCCACCTTAAGTTAAGATGGCGTCTTCTGTATATTATGTATGAAACATTAAACTAATACTATTATACGAAATATAGGTGAGAAGGGTGTGAAAGTGTTTATGCCAGATGCACTATGATGCTTCATCTACGACATGCAGTGTCCCCGATGTGAATAGATTTCCAAAATACAGGAAATCAGGGTAACGATCTGTGAGAGAAGATTCAGCGAACGAGGTTTATCGTCCGGCGGAAATTGTGCAGATACCTTCTCTTTCTTGTACATATTTTGTGTACTTGGATATCTAACTTATTACCTCATAACTATTGAGATAAAATATAGGTTAGGGTGGAACTTAGCTGTCAGCTTGTCCTGTGTTTGCTACTTCGTTATGGTAAGACATTATTGTTTTCATTATTCGACATTAAACATGGACATTTATATGAAAACTATTTTAAAAATTCTAGGAGTTTTAAAAATGTGTCGAGTACAATCACAGCCGTACCGTGCCTTTCTCGAAGCGATTCAGGGCACTTTTGACCCCCCTGTAACTTCTTCGTGGATAAAGCTAGAAACCTATATTATTAGTGATCAAAAAGACATACTATAGCTAGGCTATGTTCTTAAATTATCTCTATTATCATACCTTTTACACCGTTACCGCTTACGAAAAATCCCCAGATAACATTCTTTCATTTTATCACCGACAAATTGGCTTACCCATGATCAAAATTTAGTTAGTGTTTAGCCTTTACAAAGGGGAAAAACGGAATAACTGCATAGTTATAACTGCACGGCTCATGTCGTTTTGGACGGATGTCTGGATAATTTATTTCGTGAACTCAGTTCTCCATTTAAACTCTCATCCCCTATTTTACCCCCTTCGAGTTTAATTTTCCCCACAAAAGGTAACCTATGTCCTTCTCAAATCTCCAGACAATCTCTATACAGAAACTAATCAAGAAAGGTTTAGCGGTTTAGGCGCGAAAATGCAACAGATAGACGGAGTAACTTTCACATTTATAACATCAGTATGGATAAAATAACATGTAGTGACGTGTGGTAAAAAAGGAAGCTCCAGACCGAACAACAAAATGGCATCGATCTTGGAGCATGTGACAGATCCGCAGAGCTCCACACTCCAGCGAGTCTATTGTCCGCCGCGATGGACGACAGGAGAGCGCCGATAAAAAGCACGGACAGAATAAACCGACGCCGTAATAAAGAAATACGACGCGCGTTTTCTTTGATTGCCCGCTGACATATCGCGCGGAAGGGCAGTTAGCTCGTAATACGTCCGGGGGCGATACGTTTTCCTTTTTTTAGGGAAAAAGGGAGCGGCGGATGTCTCCGTCGAGCTGGGGGAGGGAGGGGGGAGCAGCGGGGGTCTGATGCCGGCTCGCAGTCGGGGGAACTCGTTGGAAGGATTTGGAAACTGTTTGGGAACTCTGTTTTTACGTAACTAGACATGGATGGCCGATTCTACACCCGCAGTCATGATATTAAGCCAATGTACCGCATTCCCGAACGAATTAGGTGCCATGCCAGGACCTTCTCTTTATAAACCTGGCTACATTGCACGGGATGGAAAATGCGGTAAATTTTTAATTGCCGTTTTAATTGTTGTTGTTTTAATTGTACCATCCCGGACATACCCTACCACCTGGTAGAGTAAGGGGACCTTAACGTATGTACATAGATTACGAACTATGCAACAGGTTGAATTCGTAACGAAATGCACTTATCCAGAAAGATTTAACATATATATACGTTAAGGGTTCAATCCTCGCCGTGTTCTTGAACCACCTTTTATCTCTTTCCGATATACAGGATGCTCTTTTGAATCCGCACACCACTGCAGTGGGTGTTCCTGGGGACAAAAACATAAAGTTAACCAATTAAGAAAGCCTGAAATCTAAAAAAACAGTTCCCATAATCAGTAAAAAATACCCCGTCGAACATACGTGACTATTGGGAAACTGCGATTTGTTTTTTGAAATTTCAGACTCTTTTAAATGGTGATTTTTTCTCCAAAACAGCACCTTACAGTTTCAAAAGAGTGTCCTGTATATCGTAAAGAGAAAAAAAGTGGTGCATGAAGACGGCGAGAATTGAACCCATAACCTCGCCAATGAGAAGCAAGGTCACCATTTCCTAAGCTACGAGCTGCTAATAGAAGATAAGTAATAGATTAATAGAGTAAGACAAAAGAGATCGAAATAATTGTCTCCCACATTAGAAACATTTTTCATGCATGCATGTATGTGCGGGGGTGTGAGGGTATGAGAAGGTGTGTGTGTGTGAGGGTGTGTGAGCGACCGTGCTATCTATGCCGAGCGCACTAAATCAGTAAATCAATAATCTCACATCTCTATTAACATGTCCGTAATAGATCGAGGGATCGGTCCGTCAGTTGTTAGCCGGGCGAGCAGGCCCTTGCAGGTACCATTCACCATTATGTCTATCCGCCAGGCACATCCGACGGAAATATCCGCCAAATACGACTGAAGGTAAAATACGGGTACGTCCCGGCATAAAACAATGGAGTAGAACTGGACTAATCCATGACCTACTGTCATGATATTAGACCAACACATCTCATGGGAACCATGTCAGGACTTTCCTAATATTATACGGCTATACTGAACTGGATGAAAAATACGGACATTTTTTTTTTATTTGTAGCGTAACATATGGCGCACGCCAGGACCTCAATGACCACAAAGTGAGCCCGACGACGCCATGCGTTTTCTTGCCTGGTCACAGACCATGCCATGCCAGAACTTTCCTTAATTTCACGGCTACAATGGATCGAAAACTGACAATTGCAATTACTGCGTGGACCATATTTTTTTCAATGCGGCGGTACCAACCTCCAGATCAGGTTGGTACCGTATACCGTGGTACGGTACATAAGAAAGGACATAAGAGCTACCCCTTCATACCCGTTGCTAATTATTCTCCACTCATCACTTCAGTTTACCTAAGCATTTTAAAATATTTGGTGTACTCAGTGTAATAGCTCTATTTTCCAATATCCTTGTTTTTTTTTTCTATTTTAAGAGCGGCATATGGCGTAAGCCGACGACGCCCATGGCTTTTCGAACTTTCAGGGGGGCTACGAAAACCATGCCGGCCGGCCAGGTGCCTCTTCACTTGTGTAAGGGAGATCTTATTTCAGTGGGGGAAATCTTTGACATCTGAGCCTATTAGAAAAGTAGGTGGTCACTATCATTTCTACCTTGCCAATTGCAGCTGCTTTCTTGATGCATGGTACTCTGTTAACCACCTATTAGATGGCGCAGTGGGTAGCCAACGCAGTTGCACGCGCCACAACTCCAAACAGAACATTTCAATCCAAACATTTGAAGATAATTTATTGCTTCAATATCGTTCAGATTAAGTCCACACAGCGCAGGGAGCGAACCGGCTTCAACTCGAACAAAACCAGTGAGTTACGATGTGAAAAACGTCAAAGCTGTTTTAAATTAAAAACTAGGAATATATTTGAGAAAACACACACGTAAAACTGCACAATTCGCAGTCACGACTGCTATAGAAGACTGAAAAGACCCCTGTTACAGACTTTAAAGCAAGAAACATTCATCGCACAGAGCCTAAACAAAGGAACACCACTATCAAGCTATTAACAAGAAAATAACGTGGCGATTTTTCAGATGAAAATGTTTGCAAGTGTCTGGCTTCCAATAGTCAATAGAAGATTGAAACACAGAAAATAATCACACGCACCAAGACTCACCTTGAAAACTCACTGAAATTTTGCGAGAGTGAGCCGGTACGTCCCTGATCGACGCGCGCCGCGTCGGCCGTGTCGCAGCGGGAGCTGGGACGTTGACGTGTGGTGAGATTGAATGCGCCTGCGAGGTTGATGGCGATTGTTGGATAGTTATATTTTGACACTTTGCGACTGCTGTTAGACGATCTTAGTTCGAATAGGACATTCCAGATGATACATGTTAGGGAGAGGCGATTGTTTGAACCATACAATTGGAACAATTTTCGATGCCACCTATTGTTTTTAATTATTCATATCATTTCTTGATTCTGGTTTACCTGAAGCAATTTGTTTTCGCGATACACTAATATTTAATATATCTTACTTATCTTATACGGTAGCATTGTATTTCAATAGGCACAGCCTCAGTGGCTCAGTGGCGCGACACTTCGGCGATCGCTCTCCGAAGTTAAGCAACGTTGGGTCCGGTCTGGTCTTGGATGGGTGACCATTCGACCGTTGAGAGAGGCTGGCCGTGGTTCGGATTCCACGTTAAGCTGTAGGTCCCCTTCCTTACTTACTAGGTGGTAGGGTTTATCCCGCCCGGGTTGGTACCATCGCATTGGATGAACGATGGTCGAAGCGGCAATGAAAATTGTCCGTGTTTTCCATCCAGTTCAATGTAGCCGTGCAATATAAGGAAGGTCCTGGCATGGCACCTAGTTCCCATGTGGTGTGTTGGGCTAATACCATGATAGAACTTGTGGTATTAGCCATCCATGTCCAGTCACATAAAAAAAAAAAAACATGGAATTACTGTAGTAGATGAAAAACCGGCCAAGTGCAAGTCGGACCCGCACACGAAGGGTTCCGTACCATCAACACTAAAAAATTCACGTTTTTTGTGTGGGGCCCCACCTTGAATTTTTATATTTTTTTATTTTACCAATTTGTTGTTATAGCGGCAAAATAAATACATACTCTATGAACATTTGAGCTGCCTACCTATTACGGTTCCTGAGATACAGCCCTGTGACAGACGGACGGACGGGCGGACGGACGGACGGACGGACTGACGGACGGCTTAGGCGGAGGCTTAGTAATAGGGTTCCGTTTTCACTCTTTGGGTACGGAGCCCTAAAAAAGCAAATTTTAGCTTCAGATTATCGTCGCCTAAAAATATTTAAAAAAATATTTTATTCACATCCTAAACATTATAGGTACCTTAGATACAAACTCATTTGAAAGCATAATAAAACAATACCCACTATAGGGTTTAACCCCGCGAATATTTTCCTTGTTACCTCTTGCTCGACCACATCCGTAACCCCAATAACCGGAAGCGGGAATAGAGCCATCAAATTGTCCGTGGCGTACTTCCGGCGTCGACGCACTCTACAAAATGGCGGCCGCCCGCTGCGTGTTGTGAGAGCTGTCAATCGTCTAATTAATTGTGGCCTCCATGGAGGTCTAGTCGACCACACGTGGCAGATGTGGTTGATTCTGAGGAGACGAAGACATGGGTGGCATCCATAGACTTGACCATAAAGCCATTACGAATTATTGCAACTATTTATCAATGCCTTCAAATGGATGACGTACTCGATATACTGTTTCTTTTCCTTCCATTTATTTTATATTTCTGGTAGTAAAAATACACTAAGCCCCGATTGCACGAAGCGACGGCCGAGTTCATTAATGTTCAAACACGTCACTTTTAGTGAACCGCACGGAGATGACGTGTTTATTCATACGTAGACGTTGATTTTGATTTTTTGTTCTTTAGTGCACTCGGCCCTAAGTTACGTCAAAACCGATCGACGATTAAAAGGACAAATAGCCAAGAAACTTCACTGATTTATGGATATTTTTATCCGTCTACATTTATGTAATAATATAATATTATAAAATACTTAACCCTAAATGCTATTGACTTAATTTTTTAGAACATTTTTTCGAACAAATAACAAAAGAAACAGTAACTCCCAATGCATTAAATAAAATAATAAAAGCGTGTTAAAAAATAGTGAATGTCAATATTACAGGTGAAAAATAGAGAAAAAAATAAACATATTTTATGATTAAATAATATAAATATTTGTATTCCAAGTATTTTCAGGTGTGTAAAGCCTTAGTGCAGTTTGACGCTGACAAAGTGTATCAAGTCAATTTTATCAAATAATTATAATGTAATGTATATTTTCTATGTTCCATGTCAGACGAGCGACCGCCAAAGCAAAAGTACCGACAATACAGACAAGTTCGATTGATTTCATAAGCATTTTTTCAATAGAATTGCCGAAATAATGACCTGCTTCTTTTGCTTTGCAAAACCCCAAAACTGGGACATCTACTACTCGCCTAAATAAGGTTCTCATTTTCAGAAGACCAGTTAGCAGGAAGGTAAACATTATTTTTAAAAGTCGTTGACCGTTGACTTATCGATATTCGGTGGTCACACCTCCTAGTAGGTCATTAGGGCTCTGTGGACCACACGAGACACGGCACAGTGACTCAGCGGACACATTCAGCCATCGGACTAATGGTCCCGCCACGACTTGCGTCCTGCGCCCAGGACTCTTCGAATGTCATTAATTATAATCCTTATCAGGCCCTGCACTGGCTACCAGAGTGTGCGTTTGAAATGGATGCATGTACATCAGTAGATAGGCCAAAGGTTGTTCGGGTTGAAGGAAAACATAAACAGTCTAAATATGTTGTCTTGTATTGTATTGTTTATTAATCATCCATAGACAGTACACTGCACTCGGATTTGTCATATTTTAACATTGGCCAGTTCAGCATAACAAAGCACAGCAAAGAAGAACGGGAAAGAAACTCCGCAGTTTTTTTTTCAACGTCCACTTAGTCTAAATTTACAAAAGTGTTTGTCAATTTTTTTAACAAAAACATAATACTATGAGTTTTGGTGATGATGAAAAATTGTATTAGTAAGAGTGATGGGCACAGCAGAATTTTTGTCACCTTGTGAACCGGTAAAATTAGCTAAACAATTTCAGTTTGGCGGCAACATTTGTATATCAATGAAACTTTGGTTAACTTTACTTATAACTTTATCTTGGTAGTTGAAATGAGGATCTGCGGAGTCCACCCAACACTTGAGTGTCCTTCTAGAAAAATCGGAACTCATTTTTTCTGCTGCTGTTTGCACAATCAGAACATCAGCATCACCTAGAGATTGTTTCACTTCAGAGTTGTTCTGCTTGAGAGCATCGTTCCCCATGTTTGTCAACTGTTTCTTGTTTTTTGAATTTGCTAGGAATCGACCTTGGTTGCAAGTGATACCACTGCATTCTCGTAAGAGGTGACTAGGAGATTTATCGTTGTTAATTCGGGTCTCTATCCGTCCTAATAGGTACAATCGCATTGAATGAACGATGGTCAAAGCGGCAGTTAAAATTGTCTGTATTTTACATTCACTGCAATGCAGCCGCACAGCATGAGGAAGGTCGTGGCATAGCATGTGATGTGGTGGACAAGCCATCCACATCCGATTACATAAAAACCCAACCACAAATGTGAAATGTTCTGTTGTTTTGCGAAAAGGCACCCACATCGCAAACACGCCGTTTCGGATATGGCCATCCGGTGTCTTTTTGCATCGTTGGTCCAGGTTTTCCAACGATGATCCCATCGGGACCAACTCATTCGCGGGCACGATACAAAACCGTGCTATTGCGCTCTGGGACCTTCTCTGTTTCAAAGAAAAAGACAGGCTCCGTGATGAGGAGGATGCAACATGGCTACAAAGCAGACAATTAATGCGCATAGTGTTTGATTTTACGAATTTTATTGAATTATTACAAAACGACTTATAGCTAAAAATAAGTCACGACCGCTGTAGTAAAAAATGAAACAAACACCAAATTTTTATGAAACAAGCTAGTTCTGATGACTAAATTTTTTTAAGATGTTTTTATTTTACCGTTGAGTAATCCACCTTCAAAATTATTATGTAAAACGTGCGAAAAATTCGAACTTAGGACCTTATTACTTAGAAACCAAAAATTCTTTTACAATGCTAGTGGTCATCAGACGTCTAGTTCGATCAAATAAAGCAATTGTGAGTATAATTTTGGATCTCTGACAAGATACATGCGCATGATCTTCTTTCCACCTTTGTATGGGGAATTCAGCAGGAAGGCCCACCTTAAATGAGCTAGCTAAAAATGGTATATAAAACCACGGAGAGTTCCGTGGTTAGTTCTTCTTCTGAATGATTTAATATGACAAATCCGATTTTTTCGAACCTGGCATGGATGGCTCATACCATTCAATTACCGTGATGACATTAGCCCAATACACCACAATCCCGAAGTAATTAGATGCCATGCCAGGACCTTCAGCACGGCTACACTGAACTGGGGGGCAACCGGCGAAAGATGTGAGAAAATATGCGAGGGGATTCGATCAATTCTGAACCAATAAAAAGCGTTTATGTCATACCTCTGCGCTCTTATTGGGTAGAATATTAGGCTTTCACTTCTCATTAGTGCAGAATTGATCGAATTCCCTCACATATTTTCTCACATCTTACGCCGGTTCAGCCGCTTTAACCATAGTTTCATCCAATACGGTGGTAGCAACCCGGGCGGGCTTAACCCTGTCACCTACAGTTTTACATGGGTTCCGAACCAAGGTACAGCACTTATCCAACTCAGTAAGAGAATAAATTGTGCATGAGAGGGGCGAGGATTTGAACTCAGACCTCTCGCATGAAAGGCAAGTCCAAGTATTGATTATAATATAACGAAGACCATAATGCAAAAGAGTTTATTACTAGTATCTAAAATGCTTTCTATAATTGTTAAATTGTTTTGACCATTTTGTTTATTTCACTTAAAGCTATAAGTAAAACGTTTTCCTTAACTCCCTTTTCGTTCTTAATCCTTTCGGAGGACAACCGAATTCCAAATCTCCACAGCAGACGCACCCGCAACAGGAACCGTTTCCGGGGCGAGGGAGGGGTGCTTTCCGGGAGATAATCTCCCAGAAGGGATAACGCATCTCCGCAGGGGGTCCGCCGCCGGACAACGGACCGACGGACGCGCGGACGGACAATGGACGCGCCTTGAGACAATTTGTGAAGAGAATTATTTCTTAAAAAACGGATTCCGCGTGCACGTAATTTATGTTTCCGCCAGGGGTGAAAAGTTTGGATACATTGAATCGGTTTTTTGGGGCATCGAATGGAATAAACTTTTTTCACTACAGGAAACACTTCGCATTGTAATGGGGGCATTTTTAGCAAGAAAAAGCTAAGTCTATGATATTTTTTAGTATCTATGTCATTTATTTGAGGGTTTAGCGGTCAGCGAAGAACAGCAGGCCTATTCCTGGAATTCCGTAATCAGTAATCAGGAATCCTGAAAATAGCTTTTTTTTATATCGATGGTACTAAGCGAGTTCGTGACTGAACTCACTCGCCGGTGATACCGTTTTACTGATGGTTTTTGTTTGTTGGCAAGCAGTATTCTACTAGAATTCTAATGACAGTGTGTGTTGTATTAGCCATCCATCCAAAAATAATCACGCAATCTAGTCCGTCCGCCCCTACCGCAGCGTGTCCGGAAAGGGCCAAGGACCTACGTCAAAGCTTGTCTCGCCCTAAACGGATTGAGAATGGCAAAAACGTTCGATGAATTCGCGCCGCTGTGACGCTCCCATTATCGAAGGAGGCTTTGTGCTCTCCAGACTGCGTGTCGCCATTCGGGAGACAAAAATCTCCCGTCTGTATTGATCGGAGTTGGTTTTTCAAGTCTCTTTTATGTGAGATCAAAGCCAGTAGCCACGTAGTTATTTGGGCAGTAATGAGAGTAGTAAGGCAATGAGTGTATCTGTTCATTTCTAAGAAATGGTTTCTAGTATATTTTTCGTCCAGCGACCACTAAGATTTATTTTTATTCTGCCTCGATATTATGAGATACTAAATAAAGCTCGAGATTAAACATTCCCAGAACAATGTTTTTTTAATGTGGAAAGCTCTCAGTCATAATACCACCTCTACTGGTGATATCTATGATATTAGACACCGCATTCCCGTAGGAATTATGTAGGTACTATGCCAGGATCTCCCTAAAGGGGGACTGCCGAGGAGGAGTCGTTGTGTTTCGGCATGGACAAAGGGTTTAGACTGCTAACGTCATTCAACGTACAGAACTCGCCAAAAACTGCTTATTTTCACTGGTCATATGACATTTCAGACCAGCGGCATCTCCCGTCAATGCTGGAAAACTCGATGGAAAACACGGACAATTTATCATTGCCGCTTTCGACCATCTTTTCATCAAATTCCAAGCAAGTCCCTAATCACCTATTCACCAACCCAAGTTCGGGCGAATAGGGTTTAAAAATGGAACAAAAATAGAAAATAAAAACAGATTTAAAATACCAAATTCTCTATATTGAGTATTCCATTAAATTCATAAGCTTTCAAAAATATGTTCAAATTAATATAAAGAAAAACAACATTATAGCTCAGAATGGATAGATGCCTAGCCTAGATGACACGATAGTGTTTTGGTCATTGATATTAAATTAGATCATACAAATTGCCTACAAAACACACTTCGCCAGCAAGGAAATATATTTTACTGCGAGTATTTTTTTTTAGACGGAAGCAACGATTGCTGATAATTTTGATAAACTATTGTTTCAAGGATCTAGTGGTCTGCGTTTAGCGAAAGGTAGCCAGCTCAAGATATCATATAGATAACCCTATTGATTGTTCAAATAATGCATTTTCTTGAGTGCCCATTCGATTATTAAAGATAAACACGTATCGAAACATTATATTATGTTATCAATCAATCAGATATCTTAAACGTGGTGGTATTATTGATTTTATGTTACGTCAATATTCAAGCCTTGCAAGCGAAACTGGCAATTCTGGAAGCATGTAATGAAGTATGTATGTAGGTACACATTTCGTTTGAAAGCATGTTTTTAAGGTTTCTCGCACCTGGACGGCCGGCATGGTTTTCGGAGCCCCCGAAAACAATCTAAAGCCCATGGGCGTCGTCAGTGTTTCTTTACGTGAAGAGTGACATGTCTTTTACCTCATGTAGTATTTTAGATCGTGTAATAAGTATACCTAAAGAATTATCAGCATCACAATATTTTTTTTTAAACCCATTACTTATTATAATAAAAAGAAGATCAAAATACTCTACGACGGACAGTTGTAGAGTAAAAACTTATGAATGAAAATTATTTATGAATGAATTTTGGATAACAATTGCAAGGCACTGGCTCTTCCGTTGCTTGGGACATTACCTGATCGGTACCCCTTTTCGAGGCAGTCGCAAAAGGTCCTAACTCCTGCCAAACTCAACGACTGTTAGACTCTTCGGAGGCGCCCGATGTCGCGCTTACTATACATTTTGTACGAACCGTGTGTAAGTAGTGCGAAATCAATTTTCCGCTAGTTTGAAGTTGCATAAAACGACCTTAATCCAAAGCAAACAGGAGGAGCATGAAAGGGCCCTGCGGCGGCCATATTGGGCAGTGACGCAGCACTGTTCCCAGTATTCGGAGGTGTTAGTCGGGATATATCGAATTTGATGGTCCTTTCAATGGGACAACTCCCATCAATGAGACTATTATGATCAATAAACTGTCATTTGAGACTCAAACATTGATGTTGAAATGTTCAGTTGTACGTTTATTTTGAACTAACATATTTTTTTATGCAACCTGACATGGATGGCTAATACCACACAACTACCGTTATGATATTAGCCCAATACACCATATTACCGAAGAAATTAGATGCCATCCCAGGACCTTCCCTTTATGAGCACGGCTACATTGAACTGGATGGAAAACACGGGCAGTTTTTCATTGCCGCTTCAACCATAGTTTCATCCAATGCGGTGGTACCAACCTGGGCGGGTTTAACCCTACCACCTAGTAGGGGAAGGGGATCTACAGTTTTACGTGAAAACCGAACCACGGCCAGCCACAACGGTTGAGAATGGTCACCCGTCCAGAATCAAACCGCGCTCAGAGGTGCTTCACCCAGCTTATCGAATCGCAAGGCGTCGCGCCACTGGGCTACCGAGGCTGACAATCTATCTTAATACATATATGATAGATTTAAATTATTCATTTAAATCTAATAATATTTTTTTTTATTTATTTAATAAATTAATTATCATTAACCAGAAATTATGTACTCCGCGCTTACAGTTTTCTCAACTGTTTATTGCATCAAGTTAAATTTGGCACGAATGGTTTTACTATCAGTGGGGGACATATCCAAATGATATTAGCCAAACACAACATGGGAAACCTATTCACCTATGCCATGCCATGCCCTTCCTTAAGCGAACTGACTCGCCGCCGCTGTCGATGTGCCACTTGATTGCGAAGAACTTGGTTTTGTCAAACTTGCACTTGGTTTTGTCAAAATGAACAACCGATGCTCCGATATTGTTGCAACGCCGACAGCAGTTTTGTGAAAGAATGTGGATGCTCATGACTTTTCAAGTAAGAAAAAGACAAACTTCAGTGTTCGATTTCGTAATGCGTTCTAAAAAGCATGGCTTAGTCACAATTGACCACCATTACGGTTGTGTTAAAGCGCCTGTAGGACTAAAAGATCATTTTAGTTTGTATACTTCAATATGTTGAGGAAGAAATGGAGCGCTCGTCGCTTAGGTGCAGAGCTCCTAGTCCCACTTGTCACGCGTTTACAGAACTTCGAAGTTACGTAAAAACATCAAACTTCATACAATTTTTTACTAGATATTCTGTTATTTTACTCCTTCAAGCTGTCAAAGTCAAAATCGGACTTCTAATTTGTATGAAAACGCGGATTCGGCGTAAACGGCAACGTCGACGAATTTACGGCAACGGTGAGTAAGCTGACAAATCAAACTCGGACTAGCACATGTTAGTTCGCTTAACGCCCACTGCGCGCGCTCTTAAATTTCTCCATACATTTGAAAACTTTAGTTGATCAGTTTGCCGTAAACGCCAATTTAGGTGACAGCAGGGATTAGGGTCTCAGAAGGGGTGCTTGTCAAGTTGTTTTTGTCATTTTAATCATAAGCATTTCGTAGCGTTTAAGCGTTTAGCGTAATATGCAGAACATAGCAATTCTTTGCGATTTGGGCCCTGTCAATATAAGATTTCAGAAACACGTCTTAGTTTCACTGGGTATTTATTTTTAACGAAGATTTAAATCTTCAAATTTTTAAGAATAAAAAAATAAGCTAAACATTTGCACATAATAAGACGAAATATTCGTAATATGTTATTAAAACATGCACGCGAAAACAGTTTTAACAAACATGTCAAAAACAGATGAGCATACATTTTTGGGAATCCTGTAATTTCGCTTGAAATGTTTCCAATTCCAAAAATATTAAAGTAGTAGTTTTTTAGACTCAAACTCACTATCAGTATTTTTAACCGACTTGAAAAAATTAGAGGATCTCGTTAATTTTTTGTATGAATATTTTGCATTCGTCTGTACTTGTCAACCGATTTGAATAATTATTTTTCTCATAAGTTAGGTATATCTCAAATTTTATGAAAGAATATTACTCCTCTTACGCCCGTTTCTACCACCTCCGGCTACAGAAATCCCAAAGTTACTTTTCGGTTACACCGTATAAATATGCCATGTAACCGAAAGTTACTCATCGGATTTCAGGTAGCTGGAGGTGGTGAAAATAGGGATTAGTGATTTGATTCGGTTAAATGTTTTTTAAAACGGTATTCACAACTACATATATTTTCTGTACGTACATTAAGCAATTTTGTAACAAAACTATATTTAAATGCAAAAATTACACTCTAAAAAATTAACTCCAGAAAGCATAATGAACGCCAACTTTCATTGTGATTCCATAGACAACGCAAGTGGCTTTTGAACGCCGACCGTCCGGATACGCGGACTCTACTCAATGGGGCACACAAGTGTTTTACAGCTACGACAATGGCCCAAGGATAAGGGAGTTCTGGCGCAGGCGCAGGTATTTCAAGCCATCAATCCGGATGCGAAAGTGTCCATTCTCCGGTTCCCACACTTTTGAGGACTTTCCGCAAGAAGACACCATGAAGGAGAGAAGACAGAAAGAATGTATGCTCCCGACAAACGCAAGTGTAGACGCGCCTTTCCGTGAAACGCGAGTGATCATGTGGGGAGCATAGAATCAAATACTGGAAATATTTCTGAATTATATATCGCAATGGGGTCGTCTAAACTTTTCACCACTTTTATTATAAATATTTGTTTAATATAATATATGTAGAATCAGATTGGAAAACCACATAAATGCGGTTAATTTAGGTTGCAGGATTAATTTATTTAAAATTCGCTATTAAATTTATGAAACCACTCCACAGAAACTTAAAATAATACAACATTTTGTGACATTAACTGGCAGATATAAATGTGTATTCAACTCCTATAGGCAACTTTTTGAGGCCTAAGTATGTACTTGGAAAGAAAAATTTTGCCCCAATTGCACGAAGAGACGGCTGAGTTAATCAATATTCAAACACGTCACATTTAATGAACCGTATGGAGTTCCTTTTATACTGTCCATACAAAGTGACGTGTTTAATCATACGTTGACGTTGATTTCGATTTTTTCTCCTTCCTGCACTGGGCCCTAAGTCAACAGACGTTAAAACGTTACCAAAGCGCCTAGTCCCACTTGTCACCTAAAATGGCCTTGACGGAAATTCGAATTTACGTAAAAATGTCGAAATGCATACAAGTTTTTACTAGATAATCTGTGGTTTACTTCTTCAAGCTGTCAAAGTCAAACTCGGACTTCCGATTTGTATGAAAACGCGTAGTCGGCGTAAACAGCAACGTCGACGTATTTACGGCAACGGTGAGTAAGCTGTCAAATCAAACTCGGACTCGCAAAACGTCAGTCTATCGGTTTGCCGTAAACCCCAATTTAGGGGACAACTGGGACTAGGAGCTACTAAAATCCGATTCTGAAGGCGCGAGCTAAGGAGGGAAAATCCGATGTAGTTGAATTACTTGGAATGTGTCGACTTAATATTGTATTGTATTGTTATGACTGTTGCTTGTAATGTATTCATTCGTTTCATCCTTTTTTACCATTATATCTTTTCCGGATCGTTGCCCTTCCTCCAGCCTTTGTACTTCATGGTAAACTTCAATACAAGAGTTAATGGTTGTTAAAGCATTCCAACACCTCGGTATTGTCTTCTGGGGGTAGAATAGCTTTACAGACTGTCGGCGATCATTGGACAAAGGACCAGATGTGGGGGTTTATGGTGACAAGAGTAAAGACAATACAGAATTGAGAACATGTGTTAAAGCCTAAACATTGTACGAGTTTCTTCAGCAGGTAATCGGGAGGGTACCCATCAAAACGTTTGCTAAGCGAAAAATGTACATGTTTAAAATGAGCATTCTGTATACGTACGACATGCTGGTTTAATGTACCCTAGAACGAGAGATCAACTTTATCCATTTCTCGCAGTAATTGGTAACGTGAAAGCGAAGCGACAGTGGGCGGGCATGGGCAACGGTTTTCGGCAATCAAGGCTCGCCATTGTTCGAACTCCACGTAAAATTGTTTCTCACTCTAGTTGAGGTAATCTTTGTCGGACAATTAATGACAGATCATGAAAGAGGCAATTAAAATTGGCCGTGTTTTCAATCTACTTCGAAGTAGACGTGCAAATATATGGAAAGTATTGGCATGGCACCCAGTTGTTTTGTGATCTGTTAAGCTAATATGATAACAGAAGGTGTGGTATTTAGCCTTTTAGGTCCAGTTCTTAAAAATAACTTAATAGTGGGATTATTCTCAAGACAAATTTACGAGACATCAACGACAATTGAGACAAACTTCTTTCATGCAATAGCCATTGACGGTACCAGCGGGATTAATCCTACCACCTTCTAATAAGACCTTGGGATCTAAACCACGGCCAGCTTCAAAGGTCGAACGGTCACCCATCCAGAACTCGCGCCCAGGGTTTGCATCGCAAAGTCGTCGTGCCACTGGGCTACCAATCTGCAAACAGCTTTACGTCCATGTTTGGTACGTACTTTAGACGAGGCGAAATTGAAAAACTTTTCATTCACAGGACAGTCCGTCCTAAATTCAAATTCACCATTCCGACGGGAACATCCGATCGGAAGTGTACAAAATGTTGACAGAGCTTAGGAATTAGCACAATCGAAACACTTACGGCTCACCACAATGTTTGTACAGATTGCGAGTGAAAAAAGTCTCATTGAAAATGTTTGACCACCCAGAGTGGCCGGCGAGTGACCACGTGTGGAGCTTTATACAGGGAGCAGATGAAATGAACACAAATAAATGTAGAAAAGCGGACAAATATTCAAAATTGTTTTTTTTATAATGCATTTACTTATTTTTTCCTGTCAATGTGGAATTTCTTGGTTGCACAATAAATTCCAGTTCCACGAAATGTCGCTGACTTCTCGCGTCACGAACTCGTTTGTACATTAGCATTATGTCATTGGATTGTTTTGTGGTTTTTCGTTGTAGGACAGTTTCATCGAAGTTTTAACGCAATTTGTTAGCTGAAATTCACACAAACTCCGTTTATTTGTTAAGGTGGCCCATCCCGCTCATCTCCCCATACAAAAGGGGAAAGAAGATCACGCCCATATTTCTTGTCAGAGATCCAAAATTTTGCTCAAAATAGCTTTATTTGATCGAACTAGATGTCTGATGACCATTGGCATTGTAAAATTGTGTTTGGTTTCTAAGTTATAAGGTCCGAAAGTTCGCATTTTTCGCGCGTTTTACATAATAACTTTGGAGGTGGATTACGCAATGATAAAGTAAGAACATCTTAAAAAGATTAGTCATCAGACATAGCTTATTTAATCAAGATTTATAATCTATTTGGGTTTTGTTCGATTTTTTACTACAGCGGTCGTGGTTTACTTTTAGCTATAAGTCGTTTTGAAATTAAAATTTTCGTAAATCTTACCAAATCATACACTATGCACATTGTCTTTTTTGTGGACATGTTGCATCTTCCTCATCACGGAGCTTGTCTTATTCTTTGAAACAGAGAAGGTCCCAGAGCGCAACAACACGGTTTTGTACCGTGCCCGCGAATGAGTTAGGGCCGCCGGGTTGGGCCACCTTAAAGCACCTAATTGCAATCAACAATAAGGACGTAAGGAAACCTTTTCATCTTCTGTTATTTAAAAAAATAACTACTTCTTATTTTGGAATTTCTAAAAGATGAAAGATGCATTGGTAGTCTAGCTATATTTGAAACCTATACGGTAAATATCTGACGCTCATATTTTATGTTCTAACTTTGTTTATGACTATTTATTAATATTTGGCAAAATTTGAAAATACAAAGCACCAGAAATTCTGAGCCATAGATGTTTTTTTTTGGTAACTTAGTCTGTTTTACAGGTACTATCATAGACACTAATCTGTGGATCTTGCATCCTTTGTTCGACTGCACTCGCTACAGAGAATCAAAACATACCGTTGTGGTTGACATTTGGCCAACGGTTTCTCAAATCGTGACGTCACTAACTCTCCACCCGCGAGTGCCTTTCCTCATACCTTCAACGTGGAAGTCTTCAAGCGTAATTTAAGCAACCCCGTAGCTCTGCTATAGTGCTCCGGTGCTAAGATGAGCGTCTTTCGCAATGGGAGGCATAATCGGTGGTTCAGGGCATGTATTCTTGGCATTCCGTCATTGCGGATTCAGTAGAGTTAACCGAAGAAGAATTTACTTTGACATTACTTTGGCATTCTAGAAACCGATCGCAGCGCCACACGGAATAAGTGGCCACGGAATTAAACGTTTACATATGTAATAATTGTTATTTGTATGGACGATGAAAACTTTGGCATTCTGGGAAGATGTTGACAGCTGCGTTTACTGATTCATTCGTGGAATAATTTCGTACTTGTTTCCGCAGCTGCAATGACAAAGGTTGCCAGGCATTCGGCTTTAGCCTGTTATGTTTGGGATTTTAGGAAACATTTTTGGAAACCATTTGCGGGTCTGGCCTGTCCGGCATTTGTTAGGCTTTTCATCGTTCGTGGTGTAACTCGTCACACGCCTGCTGGTTAAGCGGGCGAAGAAATGCAGAATGACGTCGACACGCCGACCCCAGAAAGAAGCGGCGACTTCCTCCCCGTCCCGCCGCGGTGTCGCTACGCATTTATAAACATTACGCTATAATATTTTGGCAAACGAAACGTTAGAATAAGAAGATGTTAATAGTTCATAATATATCCTCACAGCCACTGTTCCGTTAGTTACTTACTTTTAGAATTGAAACTTCAGTGAGGTTCACCATAAGCAGTAAACAAACACAGAATAAGCTAAAATACAAATCTTCGATGAGTCGAATCTCCGAGTCGTGTTTGTTTTCGTGCGCTACCATTCGTTAGCAGCTTAGAGCGAGCACTTCTATTACTGAAAAACAGAAAGAGATAGCACTACACTAGCTCCCACTGCCACAGTCCTATTTGAAATCATACTTTCCGAGTTGAGGAATAACCTCGGGAATAACGAAAAATAGCATATTCGTTTCCGTATGCGATTCAGTAAATGCCGCAGGAATAGGTCGGAAGTAATTAACTGATTCAGCTATGACTCAGCTATGATTCAGTAAAGTGTTTACATAAGTTTGGCTAGAATGCACCACCTGAGCACCTTCGGTTTTTTGGCACAACCGGACCTAGATACCTACTAATTTATTCTACATCCTTCCTAACTGCACACCCCGTACAACACTTATTCAAAACAGTATCCATTTATCACTGTGAATCGGCGCTCTGTGAATGGGCGTTACTCCGTAAACACTCATTCTGAGCGCGTATGAGGCATACGGCGTGAAGGTAAACATTCCGTTTTTTTCTCATTTGTCCCGGCCGGCCCTGGAGAATGGGCGTCGGGGCGAGCCATTGAGAAGCCGGACAATACGATAATGCTGACTGGAGATGAATGGCAGACCGCACACTCGTAGCGCACCTTGTTTCGTCAGTCGACGCACCGGTCATCATCACACCTAAAATAATTAAAGGCGGAGACATGGACAATCCAACCGCTCAGCAGGTATATTCCTGGCATTCAGTAATCAGGAATCAGGAATCCTAAGTCTAGAAAACCGCTTTTGTAACGGTTTTCAAAGCGATTATCTTGACGAAAATATTCAGGACCATAGATTTTTTAATCAATCAAGCTTTTCCGTCGAAAAACTCGCTTTGAAAATCGCTATAAAAGCGGTTTTCTAGACTCAGGATTCCTGATTCCTGATTGCCAGGAATAGACCTGCTGATTCTCTGCCGCACCCGCCGCAGAGAATCAGAGCATTCTTTAGTGGTTGAAAATAAGGTTTTTGTGAACCAATCGTTTCTCAAACTCATTTCTCTGCCACACTTTCGAGCGGCTCGTAGCCTAGTGGCGCGGGGACATGCCTATCGTACCAGAGGTCTGGGTTCAATTCCTCGCCCCGACATGCACCACTTTCTTTCTCTTTCTGAGTTCGATAAGTGAATCCATGTAAAACTGTAGGTCCCCTTTACCTACTAGGTTGTAGGGCTCAAGCCCGCCCGGGTTGATACCATCGCATTGGATGAAATCATGGCATTAATTTCCGCCTTTTTGTACCGTTTGGCTGCAAATAAAGTATTTTTTCATTTTCATTTCATTTTCATGAAAAGATGGTCGAAGCGGCAATGAAAAATTGCCCATGTTTTCCACCCAGTTCAATATTGGTAGCCGTGCTCATAAAGGGAAGGTCCTGGCATGCACCAAATTCCTTCGGGAATGAGGTGCATTGGGCTAAAATCATAACGGTAGATGTGTGGTCCATACCTCCAAGGTACGGAACTGTCTGCCGGCTTCCTTCCCTCGTACCTATTAGCAATCATTCCCTATTATCATTTATCTATGCTTTTGTGGAACCGAACCACGGGCATCATGCGTCAATCCTTTTTTAACCTGCAGGTTATGATCGACATCGACACCGCGCGACAATGTGTTCGTCAATTCAGTTTCCACCCACAAAAAATCCGCCAATACGTCTGCGACTATGTTTGCATGTGGCATGTAACGTACAAGTATAAGTTGTGATTGTCGTTTTAGGGTTCCGTACCCAAAGGGTGCCAACGGAATCCTACTACTAAGCCTCCGCTGTCCGTCCGTCCGTCCATCCATCCGTCCGTCTGTCACAGGGCTCTATCTCATGAACCGCAATAGATAGGTATTTTGCCGCTATAACAACAAATAGGTAAAATAATGAAAATTAAAGAATAAAACAAAAAAACGTCATTTTTTTGTGTAGAAACCTTGAACATGATCATTGTTCTTAAAAAAAATTACGACTGTAAATAACATTAAAGTCCATACTTTTACATTAGTTCCATATCACAACGATTAGCGGTTGGCTAGGCAAATTTATTTCAAAGTAAATGAAGCTTTGTGTACGGACGAGTGTACGAACAGGGGAATGCCCATCCAGGCCATACATTTTGGGCCTCTCAAAAATGGTAATGTCTTATCTGCGAAATCAGTGTTAAAATTTCGAAAATAATATTACTTTTTGACATATTAATTTTGAAAACAGAATTCATTGCAATTTTAAAGTTATTGAAGAAATGTGGTATTGAGGTTATGAACGTGTTAGTGCAAAATGCTCCAGTTCAAACGCAATAAAAATGGAAAGAGTTTAATGTCTATTTGATATTTTATAAACAAAATCCTAGGGATTATTTTAGATACGTATTTACGGCTTTTTCCTCCCTTACCGGACGAAATGGCACAGAGCAGGCTGCCCGAACGCGTCTTGAGATAACGGAAGTATTCATGCGATTTTCTGACCTTGTCTTATTCATATTGTCAGTAGGAAAAGAAGTAATAATTACTTTAACATTTTGTAATGAGTAAACGGCCGTGAACTATGTGAATTCAGTTAGTTTAAATAATTAATTACCGCATCTGTGTCAATAAACGACGCGACGGATTTGAGCATTCTCCCATTTAACACCTTTTTTACAAAAAATAAAATAAAACTAGATTTGTAGTTTTAAGATTGTTAAACTTTGTAAATAACTCAAAATTTGTTTTAATCGACTGTTTTTCAGGTACTGAGTCCTGTCACCGCCTTAAGGAAACCTCTGAATGCGCAAACGTAGTCTCTGAATCTCTATCATCGCTAACAATGCGTTAAGGTATCTCACACCCACTTTCCCCTACAAAACCCCATAGAAACGCACCGTTTTGTCTGTGTCCATAGCGTCTGAAGTTGTAATTCATGTGTTGATTAATAGCTGGGCGGGATGCAGGCTATAGGCGCGCGTCTTTGGGGCATAGCCGCCTTTTTATAAAGGGATCATCTGAGGCAGCTGCGGTATTTTTTATTATCAATATTATCAACCAGGGAGTGTCACATTGTTATAAAAGATAGCTTTTCATTTATTGAAAGCTCTGGTGGTCAAATCTAATTGATCCGCGGATTAGCGGCTCAGTGAAGAAGAAACTTGCATGGTTTTAAGAATAGTTTTCTTTTCCGTCCACATTACTGCAAAATACAAAGAACAAAAAATAACAAATTACTCAAAAAGACATTTATAAGAAAACAATTACATTTGTCCGAAATAAAATTATAAAAAAGTATTTCAAAAAATAAACTAGTGCAGAGTAAACTCTTACAAAACCAACGTCTGACTTGAGAACCACTCAGGGCCTTTTTCACCTACTGCTGATTAGCTTGATCGCCACATATTAAGGCCTTTCTTAGCAGCTTGCAATCAATACCAGGACAAGATAATCAGCACTTTAGAAATAAAGGCCGTTTAAATGTCTATTATTAGAAATCAACACTTGGTGAAAACCAGGCTAACAACGTTTTTATTTATAGCGCGACGAATGGCTTACGCCAGATCTTCAAGGTGCCCGACGACGCCCATAGGCTTTCGAACTTTCACAGGGGTTGCGATAAACATGCGGTTGGTAGTTTTCGTCTTAACGAAACAAATGTGTTAAGCCCAGGGGGTCCATTCAGAGCAAGAGTGAGTTCGAGTTCGGGAGTGAGTTAACCTAAAAATAGCTGGGAAATATATTATTATTTAAATAACGGAACAGTTATTTATACTTCCAACGTATTTACGGGACAAACCAGATTTTTACCTAACTGTAATGATGTTCTAGATGTGTGGAAACAGTAACTATTTAAAAAAGTGAGTTGATATTTAGTGGCGAATTCGAACTCACTCTTACTCTGAATGGACCCCCAGTTCCAGAAACTACTTTTTTTTTTATGTGACTGGACATGGATGGACTTGGTTATACTAATAATAAAATAAATGAAAAACGTATTACCAAATTTGAAAATGGAGCTCTCTGAGAATATGTTACTATTTAACTTGACAAATTGTCATTAATTCGTCCTTTCATCGTGGCGTCATTTAAAAAATTGTGTGTCGGCATTTCAATGCATAATTTACCTTGTGAAAATTTTTACTCTATGATTTTTTAAGATTTTTGCTGTTGCTGAAATCAATATGAGTGTTGACTGAGTCTTCAATTAGCGTTTGGTGATGAACACCCTTCTCGTAGCTCTGTGTATGCGAAGTTCAGTGTGTTTACACATGGACCTAATTATCTCCATGACGATGTATGCCATGTTGTACAACTAATTGAGATTGACAAAAAAATACTTATCACCAAATGTACTCCGAACCATGACGTGGATCAACTGCCGAAAACCGTCATACATTTGCTCGTTGCATATTCAGAATCCGACCGCGCCCAGAGTTGCTTCACCTTGACTATCGAATGGCAAAACTTCGCGCTAGGTGACTGAATCTTATAGAATATTAGAATATAGAGAGAAGAGATGTATGCCTTCAATGTATGTACCTAACTCTCCCGCTTCACTGTAATAAGATAGATAAAGCGTCTGTCGTTAGATAAAGAATGGAAAGGCTTCCCTCGAAAACGTTTTGTATTTGGAAACTGATTTACGGCGCTGCTATTGGCCAGGATGGGCGTGCGAGCGGGACGCAGCTACCGGTGTCCCGCTTCCTCAGCTACTTACGCGGTAACAAGAACAAAAGGCTGCCGTATCTATTACACAAGGAAACTGAAACCGTATAGCATATTTAAAATTGAGATAAAACTATTTACGTCACATATTTTTAGCTAAAATACATGGTAGAGGAAGAAAATAACTACCCCTTCCCTTGCAGGGAGTTGAATTTTCTATTTAAATGAATGCATGGAAATATTGTTTCCAGAATTATGTGCACAAGTTTTTTAGACAAAAAATTTCTCTCTGTTTTTTCCAGATCACAAAAATACTTAATTTAAAATTATTTTTCGCTTGTATTGAATATTTCAAATGTGCTAAGTTTAATTTAAAAGCATCGGTTAGTGAAATTAATGAAAAATTGTGAGCGCAATTAGTACTGTCATTCTATAAGTACTAGGTCGATCCGGCGAACAGACCGAACATACTATAATTAATTACGAAAGCGGAACAGCTGCCATACTAAGTTAAATAAGAAAGTAAGAAAATAAGTTATGCTACTTTTCCCGTTCTTAGATGAAATTGCCCAAGCTGAGGACTCAAAAAGGGGTCTAGCGAATTTCTCACACATACTTGAAACAATTTTTTTTATTCTTCAAAATTTAGATCTGCGTCTGAGGTAGTCAACGCCCCTGTTAACAATGTTGAAAATTAATTCCATATACGAAAAGAGATCATTCTTCTCTATCTCAATATTTATCCTCTCTCTTCATTGTTTACTGTTTATTAATCATTCATAGGCATTACTATGCCATATATGCTTGTCACATTTTTCATATTATTATTGTAATAATAATTAATTAATGTCGGCTGAATTATTTAAAAGTAAAAATTATTTCAAAAGGCTGGTCCAGGACAATGTATCCATCTACCAAATTTTATCAAAATTAATTCCCCATTAAGAGCTTCGGAAACATTTGGTGGCTATTTTTCAAAACAAAATTAAAAGCATGTGTCGCCAGAAACTTTCTGCACTTGCACTGCAAAATTACATACCTAGTAAGTAAGTAACGAAGGGATCTTAAGTTTTAGGTGGACTCCAAACTCAATACGTTGATAAAGTATGCATATAAATCGAGTCATTAGTTTTACAAGAAATTAACACTCACTACTACACCACACGCCCATAAGTTTTGAGAAATGGTTTTAATTCCTTGTAACAATAACAGTAAGTATTTACCATATAGATGTTAGGAGAAAAAACAGCAACCACATTTGCCGTATCTGAAATGTATGCGTGTACCGACGCAATATTCTCAAAGCCCGCGAAAGCCGTGTCGAGTAAATTGAATTCGGAGCGAGAGGGCGCTGGCGGCGCGCGCGAGCGAGACCGCTGCCCGCGTGAGGGCGCCATAACGAGACTCTCGGAGGCCGTACTTGGCTGTTTGTAAGCCTGTGTCTGTCTCTCCTGATGATTTATTTTTTGTAAGTCAACAAGGATAGCTAATACCACACCCATTGCCATGATTTTAGTCCATAAGCCTGTGTCAGTCTCTCCTAATAATTTATATTTTGTAACTCGAAAAGGATAGCCAATACCACATCCATTGCCATAATGTAAGACTCTAAGCCTGTTTCCATCTCTCCTAATGATTTTTTTTTGTAACTCGACAAAGATAGCTAATACCACATCAATTGCAATAATATTAGACCCTAAACCTGAATAAGTCTCTCCTAATGATTAATTTTTATGAGCCCATAAGCCTGTGTCAGTCTCTCCTAATGTTTTTTTTAACCCTACAAGGATAGCTAATTTCACACCCATTGCCATGCACAACAACCCGACACACCACATTGTAATGCTTTGCGATTAGGTGCCATGGCAGGACCTACCCTAGGAGTGCGGCTACACTGGATGGAAAAAAAGACAGATCACTTTTCATTGCCGTTCCGACCATCTTTTCATTCCATGAATTCTTTCCCGTAATGTGAACCCATTTCTTCCGGCTTAGAAGGCAGTTGCACGCACCACTGAGCTACGAGCCGCTCAAAAATCCGCTTGGGTTGGTACCATAGCTTTGAATGATAGATGGGTCGAAGCTGCAGTAAGGAAGGCGATAGCCCAATTGGTCTGGCATGCGCTTGCATGGAATCTAGTTTCCATGCGGTGTACTTGGCTAATATCATCAGTAAATGTAAAATTAGTAATTGATATCCAGGTCATTAAAACATTTGGTGAAACTTGCAGGATTTTAAGAAATACGTTGAATATTATAATAGTTGCATGATTGAGGAACATAAGCTTGAAGTTCCCGGCTCCTCTCTGGTCAATTTCGTTTAGGATAATCACCAAAGCGGAGCCCAGTAAAATGCGCCCTTGGCCCTCTATCCACCGATGGTTCATGTTGGGAATATCACTACGAGACAGACTGAGAAACGAAGAAATTCGCCCTCGCCTGATAATGTCCATACGTAATTGGCGCTACAGAAATCTAGATTTTTAACAGTATGAAGTTTTGAGCAAAGGTAATAAGTTGGTGTACAACAAGATAAGTGTGCCTTTATCGATATTTTTTTTTCAAATATTTAAAACAACTGTCAATAGGATAACAATTCAGGAAAAATGCCTGAGACCGACAGACCCATTCTGTGAGTAGAGCCGTACCATAATAAGTAAAAGTCAAAAGGGTTATTTTTCAGACTCTTCAGCTTTATTACATTAGTTTAGATATCCATACAGCTTGCTCGCCAAAGCAACTTCACCCCTGAGAAGCTTTTCCCGATTCCTCAACTTTAATATCCCCGTTCCGCTGACTCAATAATCCTCCTAATATCCCTAATGGAAACGTCAGCCGTCGTCGGGCGCATCGGGGGGCGCCACCTGTCCACCTAATGAGAATAGATGGCGCTGGATATTGCCAGGACATAATGCCCGACTCTGGCCCAGGTCGGCCCATTGTCTACCAATCATAATGAAAGCGAAAGGGTGGCGAATCTCGGTATGTACATCGGGAAACATGGCTGATATTCATCTTTAGGTGTTTCGTCTTTGCTAGAAACCACAGCGCCTGTATTGCTTATCGTTTATTTATCGACGATAGTTAGTCGTGTTTGTCATACTATTATGGTCATTAGCCAGTTCAACTATCACAGTGAAGAACTGGCGAGTAACTTCGCTGGACATTTTTTCAATGTCTACTTCGTATTTGTTTACAAAAACGTTTGTCACTGCTTAAAGACATACGGGTTATGGTACCTGTTTGTGTGAATACATTATTTTAATTCCTCGTAACATTAAAAGTATATATGCGTTAACCATTGATGATAAGAGAAAGACACAGGTAAATATATTAAATGAATATAAATTCACAAAAATCCTCAATTCATGCCGTATGCAACAGTTCATGACATATATCAGTTTATTGTGCAAAGACTATGTCTGAAATCTAGTATGTTGCCAATGGGGAATAAAACTGCTCATTTTTTACGACAGGTGGTGTCCAAGTGAGCTCACCTAAAAAAAATGTCAGATACCATACAAAATAAAATTTTATTTATTTAATCTATGTAATCGAAATGACTCAATTATCTCCAAGTTATTCCGAAAATAAATTGTTCTTAATTATGCTAATCAATAGAAGTTTGATATTTCGTATCGTATTGTATACTCATGTGGCACGTTATAAATATATAATTGAATTTAATTTATTAAAGCAGTCATTGCAATTGTGATTTATAAAATGTGGTAAAGCCATTGACTTAAATATTGGTAAAGCTAAATATTTTGGCGGGCGCTGGAAAATTATGAATCCTCAAAGTGGGCGGTATACAAAATAAGTTTGACAACGTTTGCTTTAAACCTAATTCTAACTGCATCAAGGAGTACATCTTTCATCTCAAAACTTGTAAATCTAACTTGACAGTAATAAAAGTTTTGACGTTTTTAAGGTGAGGTCGCTCATGCGATATCTACAATAAGCCCACACACAACATCTCCATAACGCCAGCCAATCTCTGTCTCAACTTTTTTTTGGGAAAGAGGTGACACAAGGGTCTATGCTATGGCATTCATATAACATCATGCTTCAAATATGGTCAGAAGAAACACCAGACCGGCCGGCATTATTTTCGCGCCCCTATTAAAATTCGACAACCCATGGGCGTCGGCGGGCAACTGAAAGGATGGCGTAAGACATATATTACGGCGCATCAGATAATAAAATAAGCATCGGTTAGTAGCTGCTGTATTTGGCACAACTTGAGATATTATTGTCTTAGACAGATGTCGGGCGGGATTTGTCGGCTCGTAGCCTATAGGGGACTGGCCTAGCGTACCAGAGGCCCGGGTTCAATACCGGCATACACCACTGTCTTTCTCTTTCCGAGTTCGATAAGTGCATTTCGTCACGAATGCGAGCTGCTCCATGGTTCGGAATCCATGTAAAACTGTAGGTCCCCTTCCCCTACTAGGCGGTAGGGTTTAGGCCCGTCCGGGTTGGTACCATCGCATTGGATGAAAAGATGGTCGAAGCGGCAATGAAAAATTGTCCGTGTTTTCCATCTAGTTCAATGTAGCCGTGCTCATATAAGGGAAGGTCCCGGCTAGGCACCAAATTCCTTCGGGAATGTGGTGTATTGGGCTAATATCGAAACGGTAGTTGTGTGATATTAGCCATCCATGTCAGGTCGCCTAAAAAAAATAACTCGTTCCTTTTCCTTTTTTACCCGACTACGGCGAAGGCAAAAGGAAGGGTTAAGATTTTAGCAGTCTACTAGTACTCGTAGCGTACTAATCGTCCGATTTTGATGAATATAGTGACAATCGATTCGTTAATTTGGCCCGGGTAACGTAGGTACGTAAAGTATAAAAAAGTAATAATATATACATATATATAACCGGTCATCTCCGATACAAAAACCCACAGTCTTTAACCACTAGGGCCAAACTACCGGTCATAAGAAGCATTAATTTATTTAAATTATTATCCCCATGCACACTTAGCCTGGTTTTCACCAACTGCCGATTCATTTTAATCGACACATAAAGGGCCTTGATTAGTAAAGTGCTGATTAATTTGTAATGTTATTGACTGCAAGCTGCTAAGAAAGACCCTTAATATGTGGCGATTAAGCTAATCAACAGTAGGTGAAAAAGGCCCTTAGTGTACTAATCATCTGAAAACCGCTGTTCCACTCCACTCTATAAAACTCTGTTTCTATTGAAAATGAGAAAAAAAAACATTTTGAATAATTTCATTACAGCTATGAATTAAAACAACCACTTATTACAACTGCAATATTAAACATTTATGTTCTGAAAAATAAAGAAAGAGCTTTATGATGTTTTATGAAAGCGTTAACTCTTATGAGATCTAGTCTCTTGAAATGTTTTAGCACTTTATGAATTATATCATCATACAGTAATATAAAAGTTGATTTGTATTTTTCGTCGCCCACATAGTGGCGTAGTCTTGCAACAGTATAACAAAATTAAATTTTCCTTCCTAGCGGCTTAGCCAGTTATCTTTATAAATTCGTTTTAAATCGACGACAATATTAACAGTGTCCGTAAGGGGCCGTTCACACTACATTTTTCAATATTGTGAACAGAATCAGAGTGTGCGAACTGATGGCTTGTTAAAAGTTACCGTTTTTTCCAACCAGTTCTTTTTTTTATGTAACTGGACATGGATGGCTAATACCAAACTGAACATCCGATATTAACCTAATACACCACATGGGAACTAGGTGCCATGCCTGGACCTACCTTATAATGCTCGGCTACATTGAACTGGATGGAAAAAACGGACAATTTTCATTGTCGCTTCGGCCATCGTTCATTCAATGCGATGGTACCAACCCGGGCGGGATTAACCCTTCCACTTAGAAAGTAAGGAAGGGGACCTATAGTTTTACGTGGAATCCGAACCATGGCCAGTGTCAACGGTTGAAAATGGTCACCCATCCAGTACCCAACCGCGCTCAGAGGCGCTTACCCAGCTTATCGAATCGCAGGGCGTCGCACTACTGGGCCACCGAGGCTGACAATTTCAATGTAGCCGTGCAATATAGGGAAGGTACAGGCATTGCAACTAGGTCCCGTTAGATATGTTGGGCTAATATTATGACAGTAAGTTTGGTATTAGCCATCAATCACACAAAAAAGATGGTACCTGGTAGCGACATTGATGCAAAAACGGCTCTCATTGCACCGCACGGTTGGTCATAAGAATATATATTTAAGATAAACTATACCAAAGGGCACGATATTTTGTATGTATTTAATGCTTACGACATTAGCGTTATCGCATAAATTTGAGTTTATCCAACGACGTCTGCATTGAAGCATTGTATTAAGATTTTAAAAAATCCGAAAACATTTTGGTCTGGAAATTCATCTGGAGCAGGATTTGATCCTGCGACCTTTGAATTACATGTCTACTACTACTACACTAAACTATCCAGACAATTACGTCAGCCAATGAATTTCTCGATTGTATTCTAATCGACACAATGCTTCCCCTGTCATCTACTACTGATGACTGCTTGATTTGGCTTATTAATCCTACGCTCAGGCATTTTGACCATACTATTGGCATTAAAATTTCAAAGGGAAAATACTGGAATACAAACCCAAAGCCAAATGTTGTCTGCGCAAGAGAATTGTGCAAGCCATTTGCGCAAGCAGCGTGACGCAAAGTTAGTGTGAACGGTCCTTTACGATAACGCAGCGTGTGGTGCCCTCTGTGATCTGAGCTGCAAATTGGATGCAGCCGTCCGCCCGGGCTTCGGAGACTAATCCTCGGCGCGAACCAATCGCTTTATTAACTCGAGAAAAATATGTTGTTGGTTTTACTTTCGCGAGGGTTGACTAGTGCAACAAATAAATTATAGGTCTTCCCTATGCCAAGTCTTCGCTTCTATACGGGAATTTTATTAAATTAATTTTAACTTTTGAACATATTTGAATATCAGACGACGCTTCATGAATTTACGTGGTAGTTTAGGTCTATGTTCATCAAGCATTTTTTTTTTAATAAATAAAAGTGGATAGACTTCTCAACTCTACGATACCCAGCTCTTGCCCAGCGATTTTAGAAATTGTCAGCATGTGCTTCTGCCGGGCAGGTGCTTCTTCACACCATGTTTGAAGGACCCCAGGATATACTTTGAGTGAAATACTTCTATCAATTCCATAGTTTACCAACCCTATAGATAGAATATCTAGAGGATCAGGCACGCATCCTGTGGAATACATAGGCGATAAAGGCGAGTTCGGACAGGAGCTTATTTTGCGTAGGAATACTGTCTGGGCTTTCCTGGAATCTAGGGTGAATAGCTTACGCTGCATAGTTCCCTGGCGGAAAAATACGTTCGGAACATAGAATTCGCAGCCATAATTCGGACCTTATCTGGGTCTTGAAGAGGCGCAGTCTATGGTGACAGTGGCAGGTTTTTGGCACTAATAAAAACACTTTTAAATGTTTTCGAAACCTAAGTTACTCTTCGAAAAGTTATTAAAATAAAATTTGAAGTCGTCAATGTTGATAGTTAAATGTATATGTGGCGGTTGCTCTGACAAAACGCGGAATGTATTTATGAAATTATAGCATTATCCAAAATGGCGGAAGAAATGCCACAATGTGAAAGTTTTTCAAAGTGGTTTTCCTATTCGCGGCCACCTACCAGCACACCCACCACAGCGCAGGGTTCCTCAAAATGTTAAATGAATTAGTACAATATTTTGAGATTAATCCTTGTCAGGTTTATAAAGACACCGAAGAAAAAAAAACCATAGCCCCGTCCCGGTCAGACAAGGTCTGATAAATAGTTGACTGTCGGATGGGCTGGCTCGACCCCGCACGTCTCGATGGACCCCTTTTCATCAAACGCTCATTACTGGTCCGCTACCGACCTACCCACACGCATAGGGTTGCCATCCGTCCCGATACATCGGGACTGTCACTGTTTTGTACCTCCTTGTCCCGACATCCTGACAAGACCTAATTTTGTCCCGATTTGTCGCGCTACCGCGTTATGGTGTTACCAAAATGCTGTTACGAGCTTGACTCAAGTAACGCCATCTGTTAGTGCAACATGTAAATGCTATAAATACGTAAAAGGGGTACTTGCTGAAAATTCCGAAAAATATAGCGTGCCAACTATTTTTGGCGCAAGTTCCATGTAATGTAATCAATAAAAATAAAAAAATAAATTTCTCCCTACCCCAACCCCGAGTGTAGCGACGAAGCCCCAGTTAGATATGGAAACCCAACACATGTAGCTAGTTGATGGAAAATGCTCTTAGCGCAGGACGCGCGGCCTCGCCTTTCACTCGAGAGTTCGTGGGTTCGATCCCGTCTCGTGGAAATACCACTTTTTCTATTGTTTTATGTTCGATAAGAAACAAATAAAGAAAATACATTTATTCAACAATTACATAATCGATTACACGTAAAAAATAGAATAAATTAACTGATAAAAAAAAGCAAAATATTGAATATAAATTAATTGTTAAAAAGGATTTCACACAGCACGTTGCGATAGCGGCAAAATAAATACACACTCTGTGCAAATTTCAGCTGCCTACCTATTACGGTTCATGAGATACAGCCCTGTGACTGACGGACGGACGGACGGACGGACAGCGGAGGCTTAGTAATAGGGTTCCGTTTTTACCCTTTGGGTACAAAACCCTAAAAAGTAAATAAAAAAATTTTGAGGTAGCGGAAATCAGATAATATGTTTTATGTAATTGGACATAGGACATAGATGGCTAATATCACACTCAGCGTCATGTTATTAGCCCAGCACACCGGATTCCCGAAGGAATTAAGTGCTTGCACAAACCGCCTACCAACCTATTGTAACCTTACCCAATGACCACGTGCCACGGTAGTTCAGTGGCGCGACGACTTGCGGTTCGATAAGCTTGGTGAAACAACTCTGAGCGCTGTTGGGTACTTGATGGGTGACCGTTTTAAGCCGTTGAGGCTGGCCGTGCTTCGGATTCCACATAAAAATGTAGTCCCCTTCCTTACTTTACTAGGTGGTAGCGTTAATCCCGACCGGATGGCCCATTGAATGAACGATGGTTAAAGCGCCAATAATAACGTCGCTATAATCGACCGTAAGGGCCAATGAAAATTATCCGTTTATTAAAAATTAAGGCAGCCGAGCAATAAAGATGATGACAAACCTTTTGCTACAACAAAATTTAACAGAAGGTCCTGGCACGGCACCTCGTTCCTATGTTTTCATTTAATTTCATTTATTTAAACTTCCTGGTAGTCAAACTACACTAAGTTACGTCACAAAGATCCGCGAATTCGATCAACCCAGTAAAGAAGAACCCACAAAAAAACTTCACCGGTTTACATAACATATTTTCCATCCACAATTATGAAATGCACACTTAGATCTAAATGCTACTGCCATGTGGTGTATTAGGCTAATATCATGACATGGTTATTAGCTATGTTTTATTTAATTATTGAGGGTGCTTCAGCTGCGCGCGCAGAGGGGATACGCCTCATAGCTCTAGTTACTTGCAGGTACCTGTACTCACGTACAATCATTAGGAGACGCGCTATAATGTCACTGCGCAATCACGGCTAAGCCTCCTTGATCGATCTGTCCAATAACAGTGGCTTCTTATGTGTAATGGTATAATGTATGAATAGCATGAATATGTATGTTTAGTAGTCACGATCAACTATTCGAATTCACTATATATACAATGATTCACTATATATACACAATTAAAATGAGATATACATAAAACTGCAAAATAGAAAAAAATAATTACTGACTGACTGACCTAAACGTAAAAATAATCGTCCATCATGGGTCCCGTTGTCATTGTCCCCATGCAGGGATATATATATATATATATTCGCTTAACAATTTCAGTCTTTCTATCAACGATATATTAAAAAGACTGGACAAAATGTGAAGATGGGTATGATGAAAATAGAAAAAAAATCACAGATCGAATATGTTAACACCGAAAATAGATCGAATAAAGTAGCAGCAAATATCCATTACAGGACCACATATATAGCTTCATTCATGGGGGCCATGGGAGCGAGGAGGCGCTGAAGACTTTTCATTGAATGAGAAGAAATAATTCATATGTTTATTAACAGTTTCTTCCTGTATACATTTTTAAAATTATACATCTATGATAATTTGATGATTGTGATAGTCTTTATCTATCATACAGGCGGCCACTACAGAAATGTCGGGAGCGTAATCCTCACGTTTTCCAGAAAAAAAAGTGATTCTCTTCTAATTATTAGCCAAAATTATAATTATCCCTTTCGCAATAGAGACGCCCTACCGGTTGCGCAGCCGGAAAACAAATTATTGAGCGAGTTGAGTAACAGGCTGCGCGAATCTTCCGGAGACAGTCGAGCCGGTCGTTCCTCCTCCAGCGCATCAGCCTGGCCGTGCAGCAAGCGTTATGGGAACCTTTCCACAGTCGGTGTCCATGGAGCAGATTTTTTATATCGTTTAATTGGCACCGCTATTAGGTTCATAGAGATTTGACTATAAAATATGATCTAATATAGCAAGCTGTATTTGTAAAGTTAAATAATTTATAATAAAATAAATTAAATCCTTATCTCTTTTCTCTAAAGTCTAGTTACCGAGATATTAATTTGTGAAAATTACGTTTTCGTTTAGTGTAATTTGACGCGACGTTGTAACCGTGCATTAGGAAAGTCTTGGCATGTAACCTAGATCCCACGTGGTGTGTCCGACTAATGTCATGACAGTAGGTGTGATATTAGTCATCCATGTCCAAGCACAAACGACGTTCCCACGTTCTTACGGAACATTAGATTATTTGAAGACTAAATTAATCAATTACTTTGTATGGAAAGTCTAACTTTTTATTAAGAACATACTCAAACTTTCTCAAATTTTCTGTAGTGTCCGTTGCAATAAACTGTATATCGTATGCAAATAAACTGGTATACCATCTGAGAAAACGCGGAATGTATTTATGAAATTATAGCATTATCCAAAATGGCAGAAGAAATGCCACAATATGAAAGTTTTTCAAAGTGGTTTTCCTATTCGCGGCCACCTACCAGCACACCCACCACAGCACATAAAATCTGAGAGATTTTATTGTTGGTTTTTATTTAAAATAGTCAATGGAAGCATTATATGATCAGATAGATCAGGATATAGATCAGATAGACTAGGAGGTCGATTAGAGTCTGGTATGTCCATGTTTGAAATGTTTTGATTGTAATGCTCCAATGTAGATGTCGTTGTACAACCTCGAATTAACGTTTTCCTAAGCACTAATGACACTCCGTAACACCTCATAAAATCGCCATCAAAACCGCCGTCTTAAAGCGTTCGCCGATCCAATAAGGTGTCCGTATTAAGACATCGCAGTATCGAGGGAGGCCCTATAAAGAGGCTTATTGAGTGAGAAACAATGGGGCCAGGCCCTAAACGCCGTGTAATAGCACCGTTAATGCGCAATATTGCTTAATCATTCACGACTTTAGGGTGGTGCTAGTGTGCGCTTTTTGGGGCTATGGGTTACCGTTACCCCACCATTTTGGGAGCAGCGGGTCGAGTATACGCATATCGTGCGATCCATATTCGATACCCTGTTCTGATTTATGGAAGAGTAACTGGACATAGATGGTTACTGATATGTCAGGACCAACAGTTTATGCGCATATTGGACTGAATGTAAAACAAGTCCAATTCAATATTGCCAAATTTCCAATTTTCATTTAAGAGAGTCTTTACCGTGTAACTACGGGTGACAACTGCTTACATGCTCTTGACATTTTGGATTCTATAATAAATTATATATAAATTCCGTTGGAAAATATTTGCTAAAATCATTGGAAGGAGTTGCCTTTTCATTTTTATTTAAGATTTTTTTAATTTTTGAAATCATAGAATGCAGCTATCTCGGATGAAAAAAAAATTGTTTAAATCTGTCAACTTTTAGGGTTTTATTGATGCCTAGAAGACGATTCGTGCAAAATAATGCCTCGACCAATGGACAAAGTATGCATTTCTTAAACATTTCAAATTATAGATTTCCTGTGACTTCCCGACCTTACCACTTCTGTGGCATCGAGCCGGGGGGAGGGGGGGCTTTACTCTACCATCTAGAAGGGGATCTATAGTTTTACTTGGATTCCTAGCCAAGAAACAGCTCGCATCCAACGCAGAAATTAAAATAAAGTGGGCACTAAACGAGGCGGAGATTGGAGCAATGACCTCAAGAATTAGAAGCTAGATGTCGCGCCTCAAGCTGCGAGCAGCTCAAAATAAAAGTTGATGGATTTTCAACTGGTTTTAGTCCTAATTGCTGTTTCCTTAAACGAAAAAAAAATCTGGTACAGATCATGGAGGTGATGAATTCTTCACCTCCATGGTATAGGCGGAATGATTATTTTTTAGGAATGTGAAACATGTAGGTATCTAAACATTAACGATTTTGGGTGTTTTCCTTCTCTTGTGAGCCCTTGCTTCTTGCCAAATTTCAAATTTCCGGGTAAACGAGAAGTATCCTATACTAATAGGTTTTGATTGATTTGCCAGTGTCAAAATATGCGGCATAAAAGGCAGTATTTTGACAGCTTAGAACCTTGATTTCTCCCGGAGACCATAGTCCAAAGAATATCAAATTAATCTCCACTTACATATGTTCTTAGATTTACATGTACATAATATTTTGAAAACTTACGGTTTTTCGGTGTGCAATGCCGTGCTTGGCCGACATGTTTAGCCTTCAACGACGGAAGCATTCGTTGCCCCGGAGTTACGTCTGACAGCCCGGCTCGTCAAACGGTAAAATTTAAAAACCGTAAGTTTTCAAAACATAATCTCCACTTGATACCTCCAGATGTTTCTGAGATATAGGATATTGTCAGACATACATACAGACGGACAGACAGATCTTTTTTTCCTTTGAGGGCGAGGTCTTTATCACTGCAATACAACTGGCCGAGAAAACAGCAGTAGAGGTACGTGCGTAGGATCACCCCTAGACATGTTTGTTGAATGTAATGGTTACTGATTTAAAATGTTAGCCGCGTGTTTCGGGGGTGACTTTATGAGCTTTTATTGAAGGCGATCGAACGCTCCGTGATTGTAGGTTTTGATAAAAGGAATAAAAGCTTTTTGATTCCGTACACGAAGTTGAACGTAGTTTGTATACGATTTTGGTTTTAAAGATAGAAAAAAGGTCAGTCTCCCCATGATTTTTTTGTGTAACCACGGAGACTGGACGTGTGTAGAGAAGACGACTGTGTTCTATATTTCTTAATGTTTCTAAAAATAGAGCTGGCGCGAAACAATTTAGCCGGTTTAAGAGTTCATATTTCAGGGGAGTTACCATGGTAAATTAACTCGCCGGATAAACAGACGAGTAAGTGATAAATTCTGACGTTTAGTTGCATTTCGTACTATACTGGTAAATTTCAGTTCACTGTCAAACGTGGCCGACTTACAGTAAGTTTGACAGTTATCATGGTATGGGATGCCACTGAAAATCCGATTTAATCACTCACTTGCCTGTTCCCCCGCATAGTTAATTTACCATGATCACTTACAGATCCATAGAGGATAGTTCGTTTTTCGTGGCTCATACCTGAACCAACATCATAATATTAGACCAACACACCATTGAGGTGCCATGTCAGGACCTTCCCTTTGTGAGCTCGAATTCATGGAACTGATTGGAAAACACTGACAATTTTTTACTCCTTTACGACCATCTTTTTATCCAATGCGATGGTACGAGTACAAACTCGGCGGGTTTCCCTAGTGGAAACTATAACTTTACGTATAATCTGACAACCGAACGACAAATCGCCACTTACGGCATGTATGGGAATAAATGACGTGGCTTTAGAGTCCTCGAATCCACACAGTAGGATATTCTGAGTATTTGTTCAGTGCATTTTCTCGTAACTTTTATGCAATGGCTTGGATTGCGTTCTAAAAGCATTTTTTAACAATTCAGATCCAAGAAATCATAACTAAAGAATTCAACAAAAATACAAAAATTGGTATCCGTTCATGCAAATATCATCTATTTATCATGTAAATCACGGAACAATGCACAAATGCAACGGTTCGGAGAGTTTTTCCATAAAACGTTTATCCCAAAATGCTCTTACATAAAATTGGTTGCAACGAAGATTGTCGGAGTAATAGCGCATGAAATACCAAAACATGCGCCCCTTCTTGCAACCGACCCTTCACTGTAGACCCTGCGCTCAATCCAGCGTCGGATCTACGTTATCCGTTCTACGTCCTTGTGTTTATTTCCCTGCATTAAGTGTACATATACTCGAGGATCCATAGCCGTTCTAAGACGGCTCAACTAGCGCAAACGAAGAAGAATCCGATGATAAACTTCGTTCTTATAACTTATCAATAGAAACATTATAGTATCCCAATTGTCCGTGTTTTTCATTCCGTTCAATGTAGCCGTGCTTATAGAGGGAAGATGGTGGCATGGCTGATTCCTGCGGGAATGCGGTATGTTGGGCTAATATGCCGGTGGGTGTGGGATAAGCTATCCATGCCCAGTCACATAAAACATCCCTTTAATTGCTACCACCTACTACAAGAATATAATGGTTTGAGAGCAACTGAAAAATAGTTCATAAATAAGGTATCCGTATGAGATTCATTCCAGCAGCACCTAGAACCATTGAGGCGACAATCTTAAGGTCGCGTGAACAATTTTAATTTTATTTTATTTGTATTCGGCTTGCTTGGTGTAGATGCGTAGCTCCGGCGCTGGAGGGATAAAAGTAAACTGCTCACAGTTACGGGTAATCAACTTTGATTAAGCAGTTGTGACGTAAAAGGGTTGAAATTAGGGTATAACAGTTATTGCTTTACTTAAATGCATACTTTTATCATTTATTCAATAAAGCATTTAAGAATAAAATTTCGGCGTTGTCGTTTGTAAACGTAAGCAACTTTATTGTAGCGTTTTGTTATTTACATCACTAACATTATATCAAGGTTCAACTTATCTTCCTTCCAATATAATTATTTCTTCAATAGCTCGGACATTGTTTTCTAGGCAAAAACCGAATTGTCCGGGTATTGCTGACAACCAGTGGTGATCCGATGACCTAGAGGAGAATATTGCTATTAAGCATTTTCTTCCTGTCCGTCATGCATATAGGTAGTAACTACTACTTAGGGGTTTTTTGGGATAAACGATAAACTGCCATCCCATGTTGTTCGACCTCTTAGGAGAATACGTTGCTTTTATTTTGGGTTTCCTTGCATTTTCATAAGATAGCATCGAAATGAGCACAGTTAGAAACCGGAAACAGACACGTACCGATGTATAAAACTTGATCACCACATTATCCTCTTAAACTGTAGGCTCTTACTAGCTGGTAGCGATTATTCCGCCCGGGTTGGTGCCATGTCCTGTTGAATGACTGTGACCGAAGCGACAATGAAAAAAATCCCTGTATTTAAGGCGCTAGGACTAGCCAACTACTCGCGCCATACAAATGCACCTTTAAACAAAGTAATAATATGTAGTGAAACGCCTCAGCAAGTCCAAATAGAAATCCAGACTGATAATGCATTGTTAATATTTTTTGGTTCCATCATTTATTTAAATAATAATAACAATAATAATAAAGTAGATTTTTAACATTAGAAATCTGAAAGTAATATGATTTCTAGATATAAGCAAAAACAGTATAAAGACGCATTTGCTTTTAGATTTCTACATTTAGTCAAAAAATTTCGAACGGGACACCATTTCCGCAATGTATTTTGTTTAGAAAAAGGAAACATACATTAACTAAAATTGGTTGATTCCTAGACAAGGAATGATATATTGTAAGAATGACACTTCTAATCGTCAGACTTATTGGGATGCCTCGTCTAGCTTTGCGATTTGGCTAGTAGCAGGGTCTTAAGGATGCATGAGATGTGTATGCAGACAGGGCTAAAACCATAATAATATATGTGAAATTAGCAATACATGTCCAGTTACAATAAAAAAGACAGATATCAGAGGTTATAAGGTCTCATAACTCATCCAATTCACTCACCATCAATCATCGTTCGCTGCATGGCACCACTATGCCCTTATATCTAATGGGTGAGGTGAAAGAGATTGCCATAAGGCAATAACATCACCCATTGGATGAAGGAAAGTATGCAGTAGGTAGCTAACATTTATAATATGTTTTTGCATTGGATGCTTAAGTAGATATATAATTATTTTTGTCTCCTTTTTTCTCTTTTCAGAAATGTAATCTGCATTGTATGTTTTACTCTTCTTTTGTTTTTCTGTAAACTTATGTCTTCTTCATCCAACTAATGGTTATTATTATTATTATTATTCTCCAAGTTGTAATGAACGATAAGAAATGATCCGTCATCCCTCGCGTTCCGCCCTTTCTGTGCCAGGAGACGCGGCCTTTAATGATCGCCGAGGTTCCGGCTGCACAAAGCGACGCGCAACTTTTATAGCAAACATAATTGCGAACAATCGGCTTGTACAATTTGTCCAACCGGATATAGAAGCGTCGCTCCATCACGCAACAGTCGCCGACAATGCGCCGTCGGGCTATTGACGACGCCGCCGTGTCGGGGCGGTGCGTCCATCTGCACGGCTGTAATCTCGCGTCAATTCCCCTTACTACGCGTGATACCCGTTTGCATGCTCTTAATTTTTAATTTAATTACTAGGTTTTTGAAATTTCGGAAATGTGTTGTCGAAAAGTTGCCTTTTTTACGTTATTTTTAGAATTTTTGGTTATTGTACAATACAGATATTTACAAAAAATCCAATTATACGTGGAATGAAGCTTTCCCAAGTGATAACTATAGTGATACTATTTCGCTTTTCTGTGACATAGCCTTAATACCGCACATACAATCGTAGCTAGATGTCTTTAACCCTTCTTTGACTATCCTATTCCAAAAGTCCCCGTTCTACCACCGTAGTGCGAGGAAATGCACCCATTCACTGTAGACATTCCAAAAATCTATTGATTCTCTAGATCCACACATAGTGTCAAGAAGCACCTGGCCGGCCGGCATGGTTTTCGCAGCCCCCCTGAATGTTCGAAAGCCCACAACCGTGGGGGTTCTGCACATACAGAACTAAGTTCTATGCGGTGATTCAATACTGTCGAATAAAATAATACTTAATGCTCACGAACTAGATTATATTGTTTCTACGAAGGGACAATGAAAATAATCCGTGTTTTCCATCCAGTTCAATCAATAGGAATTCAAATATCTGAAAGGAAGGTAATAGCATGGCAACTAGTTCCCATATTATGTATTAGTCTAATATCTTCATAGGTATATACATCATATTTAGCAATCCATGTTAAGTTCCTAAAAAAATTCATCAGCCCGGTGGTTATGTCTTAAGGTGGTCCCGTAAGTATCAGAAACTTTCACCTCCCATACAAACATAGTTTACTAATAATTCTAAAACCACTGTTCCCATTTGCTTGATATTTAGTATCTAATATTAGGCAACAAATATCTGTGTCTGCATGTTTTTATTTTGTCGGTAAATGTATCCTGGGTCAAACCACAGAGAAAACGAAATTCGTGTGAAGGTTTTCTTTTTACTTTCAAAAAAAAAAAACGTGCAGACACAGATATTTGTAGCCAGACATTAGACATTAAATATGAATTTAATTGAAATAGTGGTTTTCAAATGACTATTAAACTAGGTTTATATATATATATATATATATAGGTTTTTATATATATATATATATAATATTAACTAGGTGCATAGCTTACGGGCCATTCTTAAACCATGTGACGTCACGTCCCATCGCTACGTAATTATTATTACGTTTACGGGGTACCTACCTGCATAACAAAACACGTCAAATTTGCACCATTAACCATGTTTGCTAACCGCAACCGTAACGAGGTATACAGGTTTTAAAATATTTTATATGAACTGGCTTACCACGTTTTGCTGCGGTCAAAACTTTCTAACGTTTATGTTATAGAAACTAGTTAACAGTGGTTGATATATAACTAATACTCACAAAGAACATATAATATATACATTGAGAAAGTTGCTTAATCTATGGAGAAAACTCTTGACTAGGTAATAAAGGTGTAATATAACCATAGCCATTTTTAGGTTGGCTGAGTTCGCTCGGATCAGGAATAGAACCGTGTACTGTCAGCACAGGCTCCCGTGACATCACCAATGCGGTGCCCGCACTACATTGGCACAATGGGATGACACAAGTCACCGGCAAGAGAGAAAGGAAGCGGATGTATAGATTCAGCACCGACAAACTCTATTTCTTTACGGGATACGTTCGACATGTCCGCACATAGGGTTCCGTGGCATCACTAAATAGGGTTCAAAGTTCCCTGAAATTGTCGCAAGGATTTTAAAACTGAAACTCAATTTATTTGAACTTAATTAGGAAATGAATTAGGGAAAATTATACAACTGGCATTAGGCAGGCCCATGAGGTGTCGTCTTATCCTAAATACATGATTTATTATTATATTTTTCTAAATTGTAATTTCATAAGGGATTGCTGCTATAACCTAACGATAATATTCGTTTTTTAAATTTGACGTGAATTTTTAATCCTGAGAGCTGGTGATAATCACATTGATATTAATTATTGCGATAACTGATGTTATAAGATATGAGTATACATTATTTTGTTAAAAATACCGTTTTCGTTAGGTAAGGTTATGTTATCTTAGGTAACGCATTCGCGTCGACTTAGGTACACATGTATGTAGGTAGAGCGATCGACAAACGATCTTATGAGTTACAAATCACTTATCGAAAAATCGCTAAGATCAACTATTCCGCAGGATTACACCATAGAGCAGGGATGACACAAAATCGCCCGTCAGTGGATTTTTATGTTTATGTAGAAATAAATGACATCTATACGCACGAGAAATTTAGTTATATAATAACTAAAAGCAAGCATTGCTAAACGAGAAAATTGCAAGAAAGTACGGAATCCTCCCTTTACCAAAAGTACATCCACCGCAGGGGAAGTAACCACCCACAGCAAGCAGTGCATCAGTCATTTTGTTCCGACAATCGCGGTGGATAGGCGAAGCTTTGACGGTTACGTCGGTGTTAATTGTCGTACGAATCGCTTGCTATTGTGATCATTCAATGATTCGTCTTCTGTTCTCTTCGTGTACGGTTGCTAGTTATGTACATTATATGGAGAGAAGAAGATATTGTCTCTTGATGTGGCATGAAATACTTCACGGGCAACGAGAATCCTTACTGTTTTCGGGTGTCTTCGGATGCGGGAATCTTTAGGAAAATATAACATTGAAGATGTACGGCTCGTGGCGCGGGGACTTGCCCTGCATGGTTCAGTTCATGGGTCCCTTCGCGCCCCACTTTCTTTCTCTTTTTGAGTCGAATAAGTGAATTTAGTCAAGAATACGAGCTGTTACATGCTTCGGAATCCATGTAAAACTGTAGGTCTCCTTCTCCTTCTAGGGTTGACCTGGGCGGGCGGATTGGTACCAACGCATTGTATTGATGATGGTCGAAGCGGGAATGAAAAACCATTCGTGTTTTCCATCAAGCTAAATGTAGCCGTGTCTAATAACTCTCAACCTTTATAGATAAAAGCAGGCCTACGTTTCTCATTTCCGCTTTGACCCTCTTTCATCCAATGCGATGCGACCCCTAAAATAGTTTATTAAAAGGCATGGTACCCGTGCGAGATTACCTCTACCACCTAGAAATCTCTCTCCAAAACCTAGAACTTTACATCGTATACGAAGCACGAACAACGAATCACTTAGTCGCCTCTTACGACATCCACGGGAAGAAATGAAGTGGGCTTTAATTGTAATCAGTTGTCGTACTTGTCGTGCCGGAACTACACGTACAGGTAATATATACTTTTTCGTGCTAAGCATGTACGTCGCTTTTTCAATGAATGTCAAATATTTGTAGAATCGACCGTGAAGCAAGTAGACATACATAGGCATATTAAAGAAAGAAAAAGAAATTCTGATAATAAGAAATACTTTGCAAGTTGAATGCAAGGCTGGGCTCGAACCAGCAAGCAAACCTTTTGCGGGTAATCAATGCCTTTTTACCCGACTGCAAAAGAAGGAGGGTTATGTTTTTCGAGTGTATGTATGTATGTACTAGCTGCGGTACCCGGCTCCGCTCGGGTTAGTGTCGGCTAAATTATTTCATGGATAAAAAGTAGCCAACATGACTGATCCAAAATATGGTCAAACTGGTCCAGGACAATGTATCCATCTACAAAATTTAATCAAGATCGTTCGAGCCGAAATAGCATGATTTAATGAGAAACATCCAATAATTCCCATTTAGAGCTTCGTTGATATTTGGTGGCTATTTAAAAAAAAAGCATTTGCCGCCTTTCTGCACTTGCAGTGCTGCATTGCTTACGTAGGTAAGTTTTGCGTGGACTTCAACCCACAGCCAGCCTCAACATCGAAATCAGTAACCCATCTCGAACCTGACTGCTCCCAGAGATGCTATGTATTGATAAAATACGCACATAAATCGGGTAAGTGGTTCGCAAGTTATAAGAATTTAACACTCACTACTCACCCTACTGGTAATGAAGCGTTATATTGTGTAGCTACAATCCGATGTAGATACAATCCGCATCTAAATCGAGTAACTGGTTCTCAAGGATTTTATTCTATTGGTCGCACCTCTGGCGATATAGCGTAATGTCAAGTAGCCTTAAAGTTGCGGGAAATACCAAGCCGTACTTCGGTACAATTAGTAAAAGTAACCTCCCCGCCGCTCCCCCCCTCCAGCCGCCGCCCTCCCGCCGAGCCGTGCAGAGCATTGCAGTTTGTATGACAGCCACATCTTAGTGTAAGCAAAACTGAATTATATTTAGCCTATTCTAATTCCCGGGTAGTTAAATGTACGTGTACTAAGTTTCATCTCATTCGGATAATTGGTTTAAGAGTCATGGAGGAACATACATACATACATACAGAATTCTAAAAATCGTCAATTTAGTTAAAGTATCATAAAGAAAGTCTACAAACGTAATATCTTATAAAACAAAGCAACGTACTCCATGAACAACCCTTACAGATTTATTATTAGTATAGATTTTACATTATTATTGCTGTTATGTTATTCACGTTAAAATAAATGAACCAAAACAACCAAAAAAGGACCAATTACTTACCTACCTACAGCCTATAATAATTTAAATAAAAATTAAGTATCTTGGTGAATGAAACAAATGAACAAAATGAAACAAAAACTGCCAATAACTAATCTTTGGCTTAATAAAGTACAATGCGTTTTTAACAAATCCCTAGTGCCTTGAAAAGTCGCGCGTCTTCCCATTCCGTCGTCCATTTCTTCCCCCCCCCTCCCCTCAGCCGCCGCGCGTCGCACCGCCCGCCCCGCCCCCGCCGCCCGGCTCCTCTCCCCTTGCTGTGAAGTAGCGCTACCAGCATCGTTTTCGCAGTCCCGTGAAAGTTCTTAAGCCCATGGGCACAATATCTTTATAAATTGTAGCCTATGTGTTATTCTGATGTATAAGCTATATTATTGTAAAGTTTCATTACAATCCATTCAGTAGTTTTTACGTGAAAGAGTAACAAACATCCATCCATCCATCCATCCATCCATCCATCCATCCATTATTACAAACTTTCCCCTTTATAATATTATAGTAGGATATTTCTTTGTCGCCCCCTGCAGCCTAATCGGCTTGATGGATTTTAGCTTGAGAGGTGTCGTTACATTCGTCTTAATTGTGAGAGTGACACTGGGTATATCAAAATCATAAAAAAAACATGGCTGATTTTTGGCGCCAAATTATGTGTTTTCAAATATTTTTTTTCTTGAAACCTATCGAGTGGGGTATCAAACTAAAGGGTTTTTTAAATAGTTTACAAAAAGGTATGCAACTTATATGTTTAAATGTAATTTGGAATAAGAAATTCCAAAAACATCAAAATATTCAACGTTAAAAATTAATTCAAATGATTTTTGTTTACGCAAGCGCGCTGGTCACACCAACTCAGGTCATATACTCCTCTTTTCACTACCTCCAGCTATATGGAATGTAGCTTCGGTTACATTGCATATTTATATGGTGTAACCGAAAGATAACTTTGGGATGACTATAACTGGAAGTGGTGGATCCGGGCGATAGTCAGATAGATTTTCGACATTCTCGGTCGCCGCATAGACCGATATCATCATCATAGCTTTACTATCAGCATTCTGCACCTGCACAGCTCATAAATCCATACTTCCGTTGTCAATGGGTGTCACGCTGGGGAAGGTCCGCTTGTTCCACAAGAGGGCGACCCTACAGTGCCGAGATACTGTGGTGCCCAAAATCAGTATCAATCTGATAATATCTAAAAGCTTTACCAAAGATAGGAAAACTTTCCATGAAGATGTCGTCAGCCCCGTGATGAGGACCTATGTTACATAGGGTACATAAAATATGATCGTCATCATAATATCGCTGATCTTAAACCGTGCGTCCTTGGGAGCAGTGGGAAGGAAAAGCACGGCTTTGCCAAAGTTGGGTTTATCATCATATATCACATATTATTAACACGTTATATTATTCAAAATGATAAACCAGGAGTTCATGTACGGATTAAATCATGAACGTTATATTTTGATGGGCTTTGGAGGCAAGAAAAACAATAAACGCTCAGTTGGGATGTAACAGTTTATAAGCTCCAAGGTAACACATTCGATCGGGCGATTGTGGACCTCGGGCCCACATATATTTGCAAACGACGAATCCAGGTCTCTTTCGCCGCATCCAGTTAAAGTTCTAAACTGTGAAACTGGAACTTAACTAGTTCAATAATTAATTAAAAATGGCTTTAACAATGTTTTTGACTCACATTCAAAGCTGTCAGTCAAGAGACAACTTCCAGTCTTATGAAGTAGTGGATATAAATATTATAATCATGGTTATTATGGAGATTATTGAATTTTAACTAGCAGTTAGTTTATACATGGATGAAATCCTGTGATCAAAGCGATTACTACAGGGTCCGTCACTTGAACTGTTACTTCTATTTTCAAAATAATAATCACAGCGCGCCAAATTTTGGTGAAACGTCAATTTGTTTCATTGTTTTTAAGTGGGCGAAAAGAGCGGGAACAAATTTGAATTGTATAATAAATTTTCGCAATGGATATTAAACCTAACATTGTGATCGTTTTGTATTTGACCGGAAAATCACAACCAGTCATCGTTCGGGAGCTCCGACATTTACATGTGAACAAAATGTTAGTGCATCGAACCATTAAGCGTTATAACCTAGCATTGCTAAACGGCATAGAGGCGGTCATCCGAAAATAGCAGTATCACATGATATGGTTCGAAAGGTAAAGGCTCGAATTCAAGGAAATCCTCACCAAATTTGCGAAAAGTCAGACAATACCCGACTCAAGTAATCGGCGCATACTGAAACAAAAAGAAATGCAACTGAAGCCCTACCAACAAGATACAAAAATTACAGCATATTAGTTCAGCGCAGAAGGCAGTTCGACTACAAAGAGCTCAAGCAATGAAAGTCTTGCGTAGCGATCTGGAAAACATTGTTTTTTCTGATGAAAAATGTTTACTGTCTAACAGTATATAAACAAACAACATTTTCGTGTTTGGCTACAGGGCAAATCCAACGAGAATTTAGACGATGGAGTTCCCGTTCGTAAGCAAGCGCCCGCTTCTGTTATGGTCTCGGCTGCAGTGACCGCAAATGGTCGCTATTCACTCGTGTTTATCGAGAAGGGCGTCAAAGTCAACCAGCAAGTGTGTACAAAAGGTGTTAAATGAGGCGCTCATACCATGTGCACGTGTAAACAATGCAGTACGAAACGCTGGACGTTCCAACAACACTCAGGATCGTCTCAGAAAGCTCTTATCTATGGATCAAAGGAGGCTATATCGAACAATAACAATTGTTGTCTTAAAATTAAATGTTTTATTGTGATATAATTTTTACGAACCGTACTTCAATTAACTAAATAACATCATTTTCAATTGGTAACACTTCGAGTGACGGACCCTGTATATAACCACAAGATTTGAGTGTCGAACTGTTCGCTTATAAATTTAGTGTAACTGTAATCAACGATGATGAGAGGGAGATTCTAAAAAAACCATATAGGGTGTTAACGGAGATATGGTCCAAAAGCTAACCACGTATTCCTCGGCATATTTGGAGCTAAAAAGGTAGAAGATATTTTGTTGTACGACTTGAAAAGGTTTTCCCCATACATTTTAAATACCTACAAATAAAATGTATATCCTTTTTGTTTCAAATTTGCCAAGGAATACGTTAACGTTTGGACCATATCTCCACTAAAACCTTGTATATATCGGCATTTGATCAAAATTCGTTGAATGAGGGAATCTCATTCTATGAACTGATGACTTCATTAAAGCCTTAAAGATAACATGAAGAAACTTTTAGAAAATGTAGTTTTGTTTTAATATCAATCAAAAAACTCTATTTGTTACACCTCGTAGTGTAGGGACTAAAATATTGCCTTTCATGCAAGAGGTTATGGGCTCAAATCCTCGCATCTGTTATACACCACTTTATCTTGCGAGTTGTTCATGGTTCGGAACCCATATAAAACTGTAGGTCACCTTACCCTACTAGGTGACAGGGTTAATCCCGCCTGGGTTGGTATCAATACAAGTGGCAATACATCATTGTCTGTATTTTCCACCCATGGTATCTGTGTGCAGCCGTGATTCTGTGTAAAGGAAGGTCCTGACCTGTCACCTAATTCCTTCTGGAATTTGTTGAATTAGGCTTATATCATGACGGTAGTTGTGTTACATTAGCCATCCATGTCAGGTTCCATAATAATACCTAACCTTACTTTCGTTGGAATTTATTAACGTGCAGATATTTAAATGATAAATGCATGCCCTACGAAAACTAAAAATAATTAAAATAAAACAAATTATTTAAAAATATAAAAAACCCGACAGCGTAAAAAAATGTAACTTAAAATTGACTTAGTAAACGAACTGAAAAGATAGAAACAAGTTGAAAAAATAAATATTTGTTGTGTTTGAATGATCAGGGTTGACAGTGTTTACAAACGCAGTCGGAGGCATAAGATACATTAACTACGACTTATATTTTCAATGGTGTGCCTATGCAAATTTCACGATGGTCGGTTGAGTTCGCGAAACAGACAAACTTACTTTCGTATTTATTATACGTATTTATAATTTGTCTCAATAAGTTTATTTTTGCTATACCCATATCACTAAGAAAATCGCTAGTCATTAATAATGGAATGTATTGGGAAATATATAATATATCATTATATAATTCATGTTGTGCATCAAATAGTTTAACTATGATTTATATTATTTTTTGTTATTAAATTCATTGAAAGTGTACCTATGTAAATTTCATGATGATCGGTGACACCGAGAACGAGAAAAAAAACCTCACTTTAGACATAAAAATGAAAGATAGGATATTGGAACTTCCCCCACCACGTATTTTCTTGCTCCACCGAAATAATCCATAAAATCGCTAGTCATTTACTATGGAACGTACTGGGGCTATTTGATGCCTCCGACTGCGTTTGTAAATACTGTCAACCCTGATCATTCAAACACAACAAATATTTATTTTTTCAACTTGTTTCTATCTTTTCAGTTCGTTTACTAAGTCAATTTTAAGTTACATTTTTTTACGCTGTCGGGTTTTTTATATTTTTAATTCACAATTTTTTTAAGGGATAGGAAAAAACATATACATTGGGCGCATCCAAGGCAATTTTTTTTTTAAAATATTACGGCATTATTAATTATCTCAAATATTATATTAGTTCTGCCTCTTTATCGCAGTGACTTGGAAGAGAATTGGGTCGTTCTAATCATACCTAGACAATGGCGGGTAGTATTCTAATTTCCTGTTGGAATAACCATAATTTCATCTAATGACGTATGAATCCATCGCATGTACACAATGCGGTTTGGGTCGAGTATAAATAGTCAAGCAAATCATCGAAATATTCAAAAACGATTCTCAACTAAAAGAGTAAATACGGGATAGCGCGGAATATTATAAACAGCAGAAAAGAGCTATTTATTTCAAGGAAGTGAACGTAATATTGTAAGCATGCTGACCGAAGTGACTTTGCTGACTATCTTCGTGGTAGTAAACGCGTCCGTTTTGCGACGCTTCACTGGTGCTCCGTCCGGCCAGCTATTATATTCCTTGGGCCAGCCCGCCGCTGTCGCCGCTCCGCACGCTTCGAGCGTCACTAGTGATTGGCAAGCCAGAAACGACATAGATATGCGACGCTTCACTGGTGCTCCGTCCGGCCAGCCATTATATTCCTTGGGCCAGCCCGCCGCTGTCGCCGCTCCGCACGCTTCGACCGTCACTAGCGATCGGCAAGCAATAAACGAAACAGACATCCCGCTCAGTTGCGAAGAACGTGGATTTGTTAAAATTAACAACCGATGCTGCGATCTTGTCATAACGCCGGATGGAGTTTTGTGTAAAAATGCAGACGCATACGGCTCTATTATTGTAAGAAAAAGGGAGGTATTAAAATTTGACAAGCAATGTCTCAATGGTACCAAAATTAATAATGCATGCTGCATATTATATAATAACAGAAATTATTGTTAGAAGACTTTAAGAAGAAAAAAGGAAATTAAACGTAGACGATGTTCCACTAAAATTTGAAGATACTTTAGAGGTTTTTTTTTAATTAAACCCCTAAAGGGTAGACAGCTGTTGGCAACATTTGTATTGGACCAAACGCCTAAACCATTCATCATGTTACGATTGAAACTTTGGTGAGTACGCACGCCCGTGAAGGTTTCTGAACAAATCTTACCGGGCTCCGCTCGGGTGAATGTCGAATCAGATCGACCTGGAACTTCAGCTAGTGGTTTCATAATAGTAAACGGCCAAACAGTTTCAACGGGTTTAAACATAAATATTAGAGCAAATAAATTAATATATGTATTATATATATCTATATAAAAGCTATAATTGTGAGATACGCCTGTATGTCCCGAGTACGACGGATTAACGGACATAATTGTTAGAAACTTTTCCCAAATTTGGCACCTTCTATGTATGTGTAAATCAATCATTATAAATTCGCAGTTACAATAAGAAACCTAATTTTAAGAAAACTCTTTTCTGTGATTTTGTTGGCATTGAGTTGCAACGTGCCTGACGTTAAAAGTAAAAAAATATGGTAATATATTGGAACTCTGTGTTATTTTATTTTAAGTTATGAAATTAATTATTTTAACAAAAATTAATGAATGAATACGTAACCTAAAGAGACAAGTCGGTTTTGTTATATTTCGCCAGGGTAGACTTTCTATAGATCATATTTTCGAGTTTCATGATCTCACTTTGTAAAATCAATATCTATTTAGTTTTCTATTTAGTGAGTTTGTCTCTGTATCTGTTAAAATTTAAGTAATTAGTTCATATGCGTTGCTATACATTCTCAATACAAGACATGCAAAGATTATAACGATTATGGAAAAAAAAATTACCCCTATTTTTAAATGTTTCTGAAACATAGCAGAAGTAAAAAAGTCTTAAAAGTATAAAATTGTGGAATAAATTATTTTAATTGAAGGATTTATAAATATAATAAAATAAGAAATAAAAAATGTCTTATTTCTTGCACACTTTATAAATATGTGTGGATGAATATTTTGATAAACTTTCTACGATTAGATACATGTTATGAATCTCTTTGTCTAACTCAAATCGGAGCACTTGATTTGGAAATATTCTCTGTTTTACAACGTTTATCGTTACCGTAGTGGTTTATTTTATTACTAGCTGCGGTACCCGGCTCCGCTCGGGTCCATGTCCTTTTGGACTGATGTCGAGCTGAATTATTTCCTAGATAAAAAGGAGGTAGCCCAAAAGGCTGGTCGTAAAGGCTGGTCAATAAATATGTTATTTATCTGCTACTTTTTAATCATAACGGGTGGAGCCGATATGCATTAATTAAATAAGAAATATTCTAACATTCCCATTTATAATACATAGGGCGCACTATAAGTTTTCGGAACTGGCCACTTAGCTAAATAATATCTTAAAAGTAATTAAGTAATTTAGTATTATAACTCATAGGGCCGTGTGCACGATAGGGAAAAAATCTAAATCATCGTCAACTTAAACACGTCACTTTGTATGGACAGTATGGAAGGAACTCTATGCGGTTCATTGAAAGTGACGTGTTTGAACATTAATTAACTCATCAATGTTCAAGAAGGATAAGATTTTCCGTGACCACGATTGGTTGAATATTATTTTTTTCGGTACATAAATAATCTGTGAAAAACACTTGGTCGGTTCTGTCAGACTCGCACACGAAGGGTGCCTTACCATCGTTCAAAATTTAACACAAAAAATTACGTTTTTTGTATGGGACTTTTATTTTTACTAGATTTTAATTTTACCTCTTTGTTGTTGAACCGGCAAAATAAATACACAATCTGTGAAACATTCAGATGCTTACCTATTAAGGTTCATGAGATACAGCCCTGTGACAGTCGGACGGACGGACGGACGGACAGCGGAGACTTAGTAATAGGGTTCCGTTGGCACCCTGTGGGTACGGAACCCTGAAAACGCAAAAGCTTAAGACATACGATTTTTTTTATGTGACTGGACATGGATGTCTAATACCACAAGTTCTGTCATGGTATTAGCCCAGCACACCACATGGGAACTAGGTGCCATGCCAGGACCTTCCTTATATTGCACGGCTACATTGAACTGGATGGAAAACACGGACAATTTTCATTGCAGCTTCGACCATCGTTCATCCAATGCGATGGTACCAACCCGGGGATACACCCTACCACCTAGTAAGTAAGGAAGGGGACCTACAGCTTAACGTGGAATCTGAACCACGGATTAGCCTATACCCGTTGATTACCTGGTGGTTAGCAGGTGAAATTCAACAATATCTAAATCTTTCTTCTTCAACTATTCCAATGCCTTGATCTACCAAAACAGTTGAACCGTTAGTGCGCTAGTTGGACCGGATCCATTGTGGTTCAACCACAAGACACTGGTACAAGAGGCGATGTCAGAACCCGTTACCCATCCAGGGGATAATTGTTTGTGCAGCGCGGCATGGTAATGTGGGCTGTCACATCCGTACGTCTAGTCTGACGGGAGATGGCTTAATTGCTGACATTCCTGGGGAACCTGAATTAATTTTACGCTCGCAAAGAATACGAATGTTTGTGGGAAATAAGTCCCGTTTAGCTGCGTAGCAGTTTTGTCTTCTTTCATTCAGTCGGTTTTTCCTTGACGGCTCGTATATGGCTCGTGTTTTAGCGTTTAGTTTTATTAATTATTTATTTAAAAAAAAACTTATTATCTAACAAAATCAACAGAGAGATTAAAAACCAAAATATTATACATTATCCCTTAAATTACACTATACCTAATTTTTTTTTTTATAATATACATTATAATAGGTCGGGGAAAAAGTCTTTTCGCATTATAGTATGTATGAACTTGTCATAAAATCTCTTTGGCTATACTATTTGTATCTGGCTGGTTTTGGTATCATTGAAAGTTTAAATTTTAAAGAACATAATTCCAAATTCAAATTAGGAAAATGTGTGATTCTCATTTGTTTTTCGTACTGTCAAAATGAGTGAATCTAATGAAGAAATTCGATACATTTTAAAATTTTACTACAAAAAAGGTAAAAATGCAACGCAAGCCGCGAAAAAAATTTGCGATGTTTATGGACCTAGTGCAGTGTCTGTGAGAGTAGCACAAATTTGGTTTAAGCGTTTTCAATCCGGAAATTTTGATGTCAAAGATGCACGTCGCTCTCGTCGCCCTTTTACGGATAAAATGGATGCCATTTTTGAAAAAGTGGAGCAAGATCGGCATATCAGTAGTTACGACGTAGCTGAAGAACTAGGAATTGACCACAAAACAGTTTTGGCGCATTTGAAAAAAACTGGGTACACAAAAAAGCTCGATATTTGGGTACCTCACGAGCTCACTGAAAGAAACCTAATGAACCGTGTACTCATTTGTGATTCTTTATTACGACGTAATGAAACCGAACCATTTTTGAAGAAGCTGATAACTGGTGATGAAAAGTGGATCACGTACGACAAGAAAGTGCGAAAAAGGTCGTGGTCAAAGGCCGGTCAAGCTTCACAGACTGTGGCGAAACCCGGGTTAACTCGCAACAAGGTGATGCTGTGTGTGTGGTGGGATTGGAAGGGCATTATTCATTATGAGCTGTTACCACCAGGCAGGACCATCGATTCTGAACTCTACTGCGAACAACTGATGAGATTAAAGCAAGAAGTTGAGAGAAAGCGGCCGGAATTAATCAACAGAAGGGGTGTGATTTTTCATCATGATAACGCTAGACCTCACACATCTTTAGCCACTCAGCAAAAACTAAGAGAGTTTGGCTGGAAGGTGTTAATGCATCCGCCGTATAGTCCTGACCTTGCACCTTCAGATTTCCACCTGTTTAGGTCTCTTCAGAATTCTTTAGGCAGTGTCAGGTTAACATCACGAGAGGACTGCCAAAACCACTTGTCGCGGTATATTGATCAGAAGTCCCAATATTTCTATAGCAATGGGATCATGTCCCTACCTACAAGATGGTCAAAAGTTATTGAACAAAATGGTACCTACATACTTTAGTTAAATGTAAATAAACCATATTAAAAAATGTTTTGAATTTTTTTAAAAAATGCGAAGAAACTTTTTCCCCAACCATATGAATATATTGCGCAGACACGTTAGCCCCGAGCCACGTGGAGGGCTCTTCTGGGGCGGCCGGCTATGCCGCAGCAAAGGCGGAACTTTTAAAACATAGTAAATATAGTTCAGCAAAATCGAACTACGAGTTCGTCGCTTTTGCTGTGGAGACTCTTGGAGTTTGGAGCCGAGACGCCAAAGTTCTAGTAAAAGAGCTTGGTAGATTGCTCATTGAGGCGTCTGGGGACAAACGTGCGCCCAGTTATCTTAGGCAGAAGATCAGCCTAGCCATTCAGCGGGGGAACGCGGCCTCCGTCATCGGCACGTTGCCAATTGCGCCGATGATGGAGGAATATTTTAATCTTTAGTTGTGTTTTATTCCTTTTTCTGTATTAATTAATTTATAATAAATTAATAATATATTAATATAAGAAAATATCATAGTACCTGGCTCCGACCTTTCAGGGAGCAACTCTTCGTATTGACGAGCATATTCGTCTTCTTGGTGTCGACCTGACGCATAACCTTAATTTCGGACGACAGATTGAGGATAAAGCCAAGCTCGCCTCGAAAAAGGAGTTCTCAACCGGATGCATCAGTATTTCACGCCTGACCCAAAACTGCTCCTTTACAAGGCGCGAATAAGGTCTTGCGTGGAGTACTGCTCGCATTTGTGGGACGGCTCAGCTCAGCACCTGCTTGGCTCCCTGGACTCGATACAGCGTCGGGCCGTGCGTCTCGTCGACGACCCCAAGGTATCTTTGAATTAAGAGACTCTCCAACTCCGAAGAGATTTTGGGTCTCTCTCTGTTTTATATCGTCTTTACCATGGATAATGCTCTTCAGAGCTGCATAACGCTATCGCTTTGCCCCCTTTCTACCATCGCATAACGCGGAACAGGCAGGAAATGCACCCGTTCACTGTCGACATTCCAAAAATCAGAACCAACCGATCCTCTAGGTACTTTATCTATAAGGTTGGTAAACTATGAAATGCACTCCCTGCCGAGTTATTTCCTCCAAAGTACAACCTGGGATCCTTCAAACATGGTGTGAAGAAGCACCTGGCCGTCCACATGGTTTTCGCAGCCCCCTTATAAGTTTGAAAGCTAATGGGTGTGCCACACTTTACATAAAAACCTTAGAAAGTTATACGTAGATTGAAATCTCATGAAACAGGGCAAGCGATTCTCAAGTTTTACGAAGACAAACAGAAATCAGATAGAGGCGCTATACGATGGATTTTTTAAAACTTACTTAGTTGTTGATCTTTTTAGGGTTCCGTACCCAAAGGGTGCCAACGGAACCCTATTACTAAGCCTCCGCTGTCCGTCCGTCCGTCCGTCTGTCACAGGGCTGTATCTCAGTAACCGTAACAGATAGACAGCTGACATTTTCACAGAGTGTGTATTTATTTTGCCGTAATAACAACAAATAGGTAAAATTTAAAAGTAATTAAAATTAAAGGACCATACAAAAAACTTATTTTTTATTTTAATATTTATTAAAATAAATATTTTACAATGGTACGGAACCCTTTGTGTGCGAGCCCGACTCGCACTTGGCCGGTTTGTTTTATGTAACTGAGCATGGACGGCTGGACCCACAAGGGGAACTACAATTGTACGTGGAATCCGAACCACGGCCAGCCTCAACGGTTGAAAATTGTCACCCATGCATAACCCAACTGCGCTTAGAGCTACTTCCCCAAAGTTACCGAATCGCAAGGCGTCGCTCCACTGGGCTTCCGAGGTTACCGAGGCTATACCGACACTTGTTGTCGGTGTAGCCTCGGTAACCTCGGTATGCTCTTCGAATCTGCATAACCCCATCCCTCTGTCCCCTTTCTACTATCGCTCAACGCGAACAGCCAAGGAATGCATCCATTCCCTGTCTACATTCCTGTAACTAGATGGCGGGCATGTTTTTTACAAATAAACTGATATTTGTCATGAACTGTTGCATATGATATTAATTGTTGATTCTCGTCAATTCATATTAATTAAGCGTGTTTATCTGTGATTCTAAATACTTTTGTAAACAAAGACTTGCTAGACGTTGAAAAAAAAACCAGCAGAGTTTCTTGCCAGTTCTTTTTTGCTGGGATGGCCGAACTGGCTAATGATAAAATATGACAAATCCGAGTGCAGTGTATATTGATGATGAATAAACAATAATAAGCACCAACCGATATTGTAAATCCTTTGTTAACAGGTTCGGTAAATTGTGGAATACACTTCCTGCCGAGGTATTTCCCTTAAATTACAACCTGGGTTCCTTCAAACATCTTGGCCGGTTGGCATGGTTATTGCAGCCCCTGTGAAAGTTCGAAAGTTCCAGTTGGCGTACGCCCTAAGTCGGAATTTGCGTAAAAAATAACCTAGTTTCATTATGTACAAACCGACATAATAAGGTGCTATGCCCTAGGACTTTCATTTATGAGCATGGCTACACAGAACCGGATGAAGATCACGTAGAATTTTTCATTGCCAATTCGACCATATTTTCAATTAATGCAATGGTACCGAACCGGGCGGGCTTAACCCTACCATAAAATAAGGGTTGGAGACATTCAGTTTTACATGGATTCCGTACCGTGGCACAGCTTGAATTCGTGACGCAATGGACTTATCCAATTCAAAGAAAGTACATGGTTCCCGTTCATGGACGAGGATGACCTCTGCACGAGAAGCAAGGCCTCGCCTCCTGAGCCGCCTAGGTCTCGATCCCAATTATTATTTTTCAGTGGTCCATATCACATTCGATCGATGCTCTTTCTCGAATTCAACAAGCGACATTTACCATTGCAAAAGTCGACCTTTTGTCAATGTTTAGCACACAGGATCCACCGAACATTTCACGCCCATTGTCGACGCAGATACAATAAAAAGTTACGTCATTCGTCGAGCCGTATTAGGACAATTTGTCACCCCGCCCGTCGCCATGACACCTGGGGTAACCGTTGGGGGGATCGCGATTCGTAACGGGCCGCCTCGCGTTGCGATTGTTTAATTCGTATTATGCGATCTTCAAAATGTTGTTTGAGTAGTTCTTCAAACATGTGCAGATGCGACGCATGAATGGGCAGATGCTTCCCGGTTTGCGGTTTGACATTTTTCGGATGAAAAACGCTAAACGGTATCTTTGCTCCGCATCCAGTTGTGAGTTTGATAAAAAAAAATCACCCACTGGTTTCACCTTAGCTAAGAAAGATAAATATTTTCTAAATACTAAATTAACCCATTCATTTATAGTTTCTACGGCTCGTAGCTCAGGGCCGCGGCGACATGACTCGCATGCCTGCGGTTACGATTCATATCCCCTACAGGTTTTCGCAACACTTTCTTTCTCTTTCTGATTTGGATAAGTACATTTCGTCACGAATGCGAGCTGTTCCATGGTTTGGAATCCAGTAAAGCACTTGTGCACGATGTTGAGGACTCATATATTTTTTGAGGCTAACTTGGCCTTGATATGGCGTTCGAAGTTCAGAGAATTCGAAGTCGATACGCAGAGTTGCATACATCATATGTCGCGCTAAGCGTAAAAAAAATTTACCAGTGGAGTAGAATGGAAAGAAATCAATGGCAAATATTTTTTCGGTCAGTTGGATAACTCGGTCGCCGCATTTCGCGTCCGCATAACGTTTGCCCGGTTAATTTATGTTGACATTCCGGCACCACGCAAATAATACGACTCCGGAAAGAGCGAAGTAATTCGAAAAACGAATTTAAAATTTCGCATTTGCAACGAGGCAGCGGCCCGGGGGAGAGGGGATGGGCGGTTGCGAACGTAAGCGAAGTTTTCGCGGTCGGATGGATGAGTTCCGGTGGAACGTTTCCCGCCGAAATGGATCGTTTCCGGTGCGTATTTGTCATCTCCTTAGCGAGATGCGGCGCCGTGCTAGCGGCTGCAGAAGTAGTTGGGTGCCAAAAATTAAGCTATTTTCTTCAAAATAAAACATTACTTACATGGATAATATTATGTAATTAGGTTTTACAAGGAAATGTTAAATTTTCGGCACTTACATTGCTATAAGAATTGGAAACAATGCGGATTTGCAAACAGACTAGTGAGTTATTAAATCTGACGTTTAGTTGCATGTCGAACCATGTAATAACTATAAACATGTCCAACGACGTATTATTCGGACAAGTGAACTGGAATTTACCAGTTAGCTTAGTAAGAAATGCAACTTAACGTTAGATTGAATCACTCACTTGCCTGTTCACCCGGCGAATTTACTATGGTAACCACCCTGGTAAACAAACATCGCTGCGCTGCACAAAAGTGGATTTCGTAAATGCTCTTTTAATTTTATTATAAGACAATTATTTGTTTTATTTATAAAATGAGCCTGTATATTTCGGATCCACTGCCCTCCTTGTCCTACGAGAGAATCCTTCACGATATTCGCGCAAGGCCCTATTTCATAATGCAAATAACAATAACCCGAAGAGCCTCGGCCTGGCGTCGCTAAACCTTTTTCCCTGTCGGGCATCGAGCCGTAACGCATCGTAGCCAAAATTAATTGATTATGAGTACCACTGAAACTGTCAGACAGCTCAAGCAGATTGGAACACAGGCGAAATGGTTGCATAAAAATATAACAGACTAGCTTTTGCCCGCAACCTCGCTCGCACTAGTAACCGTTGAATTATTTCGAAAATGTATATTGTTTCACCATACATGCTTTTAATCCCCCATTCACCCCCTTAAAATTTTAAAAAACGTTTAGCCATCTCAAAATTTAAAAAATTATCCTCATAAAAATCAACTCTCTAATCATTCTCAACAAACTGCACCCATACCGATTTTAGGCTTTTTAGAGTAACCAACATTTGAATTGAATTTAATCCTGACCGGCCGGCTTGGCTTTCGCAGCCACCCTGAAAGTTCGAAAGCCCATGGGTGTCGTCGGGCACCTTAATTGGTCCATCAAACATGGTGTAAAGAACACCTGGCTGGCCGGCATGTAACTGAAACCAATTCGGACATGAAAAGTACGAGTAGGTAGATGAGGTTGTGGCGTTTAAAATGAGTCGTATTCACTACGTATAATATTCACAACGTATAATAGTATTTTTTTCCAAAAAATGAAAACCATGCATATCGTATAATATTCACAACGTATAATGTTATACGTTGTGCATGAGTTTAAAAATAAAATCAACTCTTTGCATCATGCAAGACGTCTAATAGTCACAACGTATAATATTCCTAACATGAATTCACAAAAAAAGAAAACCATGCAGAACGTATAATATGCCAAGAAGCACTGCATAAAGCGCCCTAACAACGATACATTTAAGGCTGAAATTGCTACGAATCGATATTTGTTGAAGAGTAACAATTTGCTACAACGCTAATTGAGACGGTCGAAAAGTCGTGTGCGAGTATACGCTTTAAAAGTATATAAATAACTTTATCGTATGAAAAGTTTTTGGATTATATGATATGCATGGTTTTCTTTTTTTGTTAAGTAAAGATCATAATATTATACGTTGTGACTATTATACGTTATGCATGGAGAAATAAGTAATTTTATTTTTTAAACTTATTCATGCACTACGTATAAGATTATACGATCTGCCGATTATACGTTGTGCATGGTTTTAAAATTTTGTTAAAATATGACATTATACGATCTGCATATTAGACGTTATGCCGTTCCCCCTTTAAAATGAGTGGTGCGCAACATCTTGTTGTAAATGGCGTCCAGCGGCCTTATTGGTCGGTGACGTCGGTGTCGCTGCTAACGAGTCATCGCATAAAAGATTTTTCGGCTACCATTGACTTACCGATACCGACGACATAAACTATGTCGATGGCGGCTACGGATAAAAATTAAATGCGGTTGCCTATATATTATCCGTAGTAACGGTAGCCGCAAAATTTGGTATGCGATGACTCGTTAGCAGCGACACTGACGCTGGCAGCGACAATCGCTGTTAGGCAATAAGGCCGCAGGGCCCCTAGTCCAACTATTGCGAGCCTTGACTCGATTTGACAGCTTACTCATTGTAGCCGTTAATATGTTGACGTTGGCGTTTCTCTGGCATGACTCTGCGTTTTACTTCTTCAAGCTGTCAAATCAAACTCGCGCTCTTCAATTTCTACATTCATTTGAAAACGCTAGTCGATTTAGCGTAAACTCCAATTTAGCTGACAATTAAGTCGGACTAGGACTCTGAACAGATTGTGTATTGCAGGCTAAACGACTTTTCCTTCGCTGTTATTTTTGGATAGGGCTCCCGATGACCAACCGTTAAGTTGTAGCACAGGGAGACGCTATTCCCGCTGAACGTCCGAGAACGTCCAGGCGGGGACCATAGCCCCGCAGGTCTTCGGTAGGTATGGCCTCCTCCGCATACTACTTTGGTAACCGTAATGGCAAGTGCCATCTGTACGAAGTTTACTCCCTAGATATGTACCGGAGCAGTAATGCAAGCTCACCGCCCGCAACCCGAAGCTGCAAACGTCTCAATCCACGCTCAGGACGAGCCTGACTTCCATATCTCCAGTATGGTACCGGAATTGACTTATATATGTGGTACCGGAGTTCTTTGTGCCATATCTGAACAGGGGAGCTTTTATATTTTCACGCCGAACCAAAAAATGCTGCTCTACAACAGCAGATGAGGCCACGATGGTAAATGAGTTGAAATGAACTTCTCAGGGTGAAGGCAAGTTGCATTTCAGAGCCGGTACTCTCAGTTCTCACCTAAATTGGCGTTTACGTAACTTCGAAGTTCCGCAAAAACGTCAAACTCGTTCAACGTCAAGTTTTTACTAGATATTCTGTGGCTTTACTTCTTCAAGCTGTCAAAGTCGAACGCGGACTTCCGATTTGTATGAAAACGCGGAGTGGACGTAAACGGCAACGCCGACGTATTAACGGCAACGTTGAGTAAGCTGTAAAATCAAGCTCGGACTCGCAAATGTTAGTTCGCTTAACGCCCACTGCGCGCGCTCTTCAATTTCTCCATACATTTGAAAACGCCAGTCGATCGGTTTGCCGTAACACCAAATTAGGTGACAACTGAGACTTCGGGTACAGTTCATTTTGCCGAACAAGACGTCGTTTGTCTGTTGGCATGGTAGGAAATGGAATTAAACGTCAGATTTAATGACTCAATTGCCTGTTCACCAGGCGATTTTATTTACCACGGTAATACCCCAGGTAAGTTCTTGCGTGATTATTGTTCTCATCTGCTAGACTGATCAGCTATGCACCTGCTTTGCTTCTTAGACTGAGATAAATAGTCGTACCAGAAAATAAGACTTACGAAAAGTAGCACTTTGTGACGTCACTTACCATTACTCTAACATTTCGTGAAGTGTATCGAAATGACGTCACAAAGTACTACTTTTCGTTAGTCTTAGTTTCTGTTACGACTATTTATCTCAGTGACGTCACTTTGGCACATGTTGTATAGATGAAATGTCAAAGTACCTAATGCAAAATCACGTCACAAAGTACTCCTTGTCGATAGTTTTAGTTTCTGTTACGACTATTTATGTCAGTAACGTCACTTTGACACATTTTGTACGGACGAAATGTCAAAGTACCTAATGCAAAGTGACTTCATAAAGTACTACTTTTCGTTAGTCTTAGTTTTTGCTACGACTATTTATCTCAGCCTCAGCCTTGCCTCGATACGGTGCACTCCAAAACAAAGGAGTAACGTCCAAGCTTTATATTAAAATCAATTTGAGCATATTATTAAAGTAAAACGCGTTCAACCAAGTTCAAATTTACCACAATAAAAAGCGTCAATTTCACGGTGAATTAGATTCTACTGGAAGGGATTCAAGCAATACACAAAACATAGATAATTTGGCCGCGTGGCGACAAGGATCGCATTAGCTGTCCCCGTCGCTAATGATGAAGTTAATTGTGAGAAGTGATTTCATAATTAGCGTTGCCGCCACCTCGGGGGCGCGGGAACGTCACGCTTCCGCTTCCGGTCGGCTGGCGACACCACGGTGTGACGCGCATCCGGTCCGTCTTTCGATTTACGAATTTTCCCATTTTTTATTCATTTTTGCGACGCAGCAATTAAAACATACTGCAAGGACACGGTAGCCTGTGGCGCGACCGCTTTGCTGTTTGATAATGTCGCGTTCTCTGGATGCGGGTAACCGTGTTTTGACCATTGAAGCTGACCGTGACTGTATGGTCTGGGGCCACAGTCGCAAATGGGTCGCTACCCAAATTCCTACTTCAGCGGACTGTATGAAATAATAATTTTGACAAATTGAACCCTGACTTTAGGTGGCCCTACCCGGCGGGACTAACTCATTCGCGGGCACGGTACAAAACCGTGCTGTTGCGCTCTGGGACCTTCTCTGTTTCAAAGAAAAGGACAGGCTTCGTGATGAGGAAGATGCAACATGTCCACAAAAAAGACAATGTGCATAGTGTATGAATTGGTAAGATTTACGAAAATTTTAATTACAAAACGACTTATAGCTAAAAGTAAACCACGACCGCTGTAGTCAAAAATCTAACAAAAACCAAATAGATTAAAAATCTTGATTAAATAAGCTATGTCTGATGAATAATCTTTTTAAGATGTTTTTACGTTATCATTGCGTAATCTACCTCCAAGGTTATTGTATAAAACGCGCGAAAAATTCGAACTTTCGGACCTTATAACTTAGAAACCAAACCCAATTTTACCATGCCAATGGTCATCAAATATTTAGTTCGGTCAAATAAAGCTATTTTGAGCAAAATTTGGGATCTATGACAAGAAATGTGGGCGTGATCTTCTTTCCCCGTTTGTATGGGGAGTTGAGCGGGATGGCCCACCTTAAACGGACTATAGGCAGAATAGGAGACTACTCACCAGTGGCGTAGTGTGGTCTGCAGCCCTCCTGACTCCTCGGGTTCCGTCTTCACCAGGGTTCCGTGCACGGCACTTAAAGTCTTTAACTGTTTGTGGCGCGTAGACGCTACGCGGGTTGGATCCACGGCAGGATACGATCGTTGCCGTGGATCGTGTAGCTGTTGAGGATATGCGAAGCCAGCAGAACGTCCGCCGGCATCGACATTTGCCACGAGTATCTGGCGACCCACAGTTTTTCATTCGCTCGGCGCGAATGAAGGTAGTTCGGTAAATAGCTTGTCTTCGGGAAATTAGTTTCACAAGGGTGTGACAGTTAAGTAGCAGGAAGAAAGGATGGGACATTATTCAAGTCAATACAGTGACTATGATATGATGATAATGATATGACGTCATACTTTTCGAGAAAAAGTTAGGTTTATTAAGTGCTAGTTTTGTATTAAATTTCAAAATCAGGCGAGTCCAATTTCTCCTCGGCACGTGAACACGTTCAGGCTTTATTTAATGTGACTATACATGAATGGCTATACCTTAACTACGGCTGTAATACTAACACAACACGTCTCTCTGTACACCCGACATAGCTGTTAAGTTGACGAAGGCGTTTACACCCGAAAAACCTTGCAATAAATACTCAAAATGTGTAATTATTAGGTTATTAGGTAATCATTTGCAATTAATTTATTATTTACTAGCAGCCCGTCCCGGCTTTGCACGGGCATAATATCATTTAAAAAAATATATTTTGACACAATGAGACACAAATAAACCCTTTTTACGTAGAGTTCCTACATCGAAATATTTTAAATAAAAAAAATAGATATTATTATTAGATGCCATAGGAAGAACCGCGGCCTCCGACGCACTATTTACAGGCACGCTCCCGCCGCCCCGTGTCGGCCGGTACCGTCGCAAACGCTACGTCCCGCAATTTTTAAATCTGTAACATCTTCGAAAATATTCATTTAAATCATATGCTGTAAATGGCCATATAGATCTATATTAAATCCACAATGTATTTAAGGTATTTAATTGGATAAGAATTAATGCTGTATTGGTTAAAATCGCTTCGAAAATTAGTCATTATTTGTCGTAAAAAGTACATGACAAAAAAATGTTATTGTGGGATATCCATAAGAGATAGACATATACAATCACGGAGTTTTCTGTAGATCTTTTCAATGTGTACAATACTTAATACATTATTTTGATAAATCTCGTAGGGTTCAGCCTGCGTTTGCAATGTAAGCGGAAAAAATGTAATTTTTTACGACATCACATTGGAAACCTCAAAAATAACATTATTTCTCCACTATTTAATGGCTGTTATTATACATATAAATCTTCCTCTTTAATCACTCTATCAATTGAAAAAAACCGCATCAAAATCCGTTGCGTAGTTTTAAAGATTTAAGCATACATAGGGATATAGGGATATAGGGACATAGGGATATAGGAACAGAGAAAGCGACTTTGTTTTATACTATGTAGTGATAGTGATGTTTTATACTATGTAGTGAAGCCTATTCACATTGTGGGTTGCTGTTTCCTCGTAATTCTTAGTTCTTTGCCTTAGACCGTTTTAAAAATGTAAGTTTGGCAGTTGCATTTAGAAATCATAATTGTGTTATATCATTAATGTGGACAAAAAAAGACAAAAAACCATAATTTCTTTGCGGGTTCTTCTTCACTGGTTGATCGAATCCGCGGATCAATCATATTGTGGCATGACTAAGGCTTAGATAAATAGTCCTAACAGAAACTATGACTACCGAAAAGTAGTACTTTGTGACGTCACTTTGACACATTTTGTATGGACGAAATCTCAAAGCAATGCAAATTGACGTCACAAAGTACTACTTTCCGTTAGTCTTAGTTTCTGTTAGGACTATTTATCTCAGCCTTAGTGTAGTTTGACTACAGGAAGTTGAATAAATAAATGAATGAATGAATGAACACACCTCAAATGCATTTCAATACGCTGGAGGGTCCTAATGCATTTTAAACTGTTGGTCATCTTATTCTAGCGGCAATAATTTATCCATGTAGCCTAAAGGATCGTCCTGTCTCATCACCTAATTACAGATGAACCAATAGCAACTTCTTAGCAGATAAATCACTCAACACAAAAAACTTAATACCTTCCAAATAGCCAACTCCGTCCGTACCCGACCTCTTGTTGTCCATCCATGTGCAATTAAAATTGCATCGAATGAAAGTCGTTTGAAACGGCAATTTTAATTGTCCGCGTTTTCTACGCGTATATTATTCTGTCATTCCATCTAGCTTTATATTTCTTTATTATATGTTGTCGAGGGAAGTGTAGTGGAGGCTCGTATAGTAATGTATTTTTAATCATACCTTTGTAATGTGTACCTGTTTTCTGTTTCTTTTACTTAATAAATAAAATTAAAAAAAGTTTCCGGCATTGTACCTAGTTGTTTCGGGAAATCGATGAGTTAATATGTATATATAATAATATGATGACAATACGTCTAATATAAAAAACCTTACTCATCGGCATGATCGGTAATTAAGAGGATAACGAGGTGATCAAGTTCCATACAACGGCGCGTGTCTGTTTCCGTGATATACGCCTCTAAAAATTTGTATGCAAATATAAAAATGCGTATAACATGGATGTAAGTTAAGTTATCAAAAAAAAAAACTAACAGACGTGGCTCTCAGCTGATTCATTTAAGGTGGCCCAACCCGCTCAAATCCCCATACAAACGGGGAAAGAAGATCACGCCCATATTTATTGTCAAAGATCCCAAATTTTGTTCAAAATAGCTTTATTTGATCGAACTAGATGTCTGATGACCGTTGGAATTGTAAAATTGTGTTTGGTGTCTAAGTTATAAGGTCCGAAAGTTCGAATTTTTTGCGCGTTTTATGCAGTAACTTTGGAGGTGGATTACGCCATAAAGTAAGAACATCTTAAAAAGATTAGTCATCAGACATAGCTTATTTAATCAAGATTTATAATCTATTTGGTTTTTGTTTGATTTTTGACTACAGCGGTCGTGGTTTACTTTTAGCTATAAGTTGTTTTGTAATTACATTTTCTTAAATCTTACCAAATCATACACTATGCACATTGTCTTTTTTGACGACATGTTGCATCTTCCTCATCACGGAGACTGTCTTATTCTTTGAAACAGAGAAGGTCCCAGAGCGCAACAGAACGGTTTTTTACCGTGCCCGCGAATGAGTTAGTCCCGCCGGGTTGGGCCACCTTAATGTGCGAAATTATTTATTATTGTTATTATTTCTTAATTTGACCGAGGAAATAGGCGCGCGCCATTGTATAGATCTTGATCACCTCATCATCCTCTTGAGTGGGTTGCATACGCATTCACTGCACACGCCTACTTGATGCGTTTCGCGTGTAACCTGCGTAGGTGTGAAGGAAAACAACAGACCTATTGTTTCATCACGAAAAGCCAACTCAAACACGAGTCGATTTATTTCAATTTGCGTATTGTTTCGCTCGGGGCGGGGCGAGCGGTTCGCTTCCGGCGCGGCGCATCCGGCACGCGTCGCCTCCCCGCGCCCCCCCGCCCGCCCGCCGTGTGCCGCCGCGCGCCGCCGCGCGCCATCTAGCGGGTGGGCCTGTGATAAAGGAGTGGCGGGAAGTAGCGATTTATAGATACAAGCTTACCATAATTTGATTTCTCAAATTACAATTATATTATTTATGGTTTTTTTTATCATTAAGCAGCAACTCCATACCTAGTTCTATTTTTTTTTGGATATCTGACTCTTCTCTTTTTTTAAGTGGCGGTGGGACCGTTAAATATTTTGTAACTTATATTGTAATAAGAATTAAATAAAAGTTTGGTAAAAGTCAACCTCATACTCTTATTAGTACTCTTAATAATAAAAAAAATTAAAAAAATCCTTTCTCATAAAAAAAGGACTAGCCGAGCATGGGCGACACCACCCAGTTCAGCTATATTATATGAATTGTATGTGTAAATTGTATAAATAAAATTAAAACAAATTCTATGACACGTCATGTACTAAGAATAAAAAAAATGTATCTTGGTAATCCATGTAATCCCTGAAATCCGATAGATAACTATCGGTTACATTGCATATTTATATAGTGTAAGCGAAAGATAACTTTGGGATCTCTGTAACTAACTGGTGGTGGTTGAACCGGGCGTAAATAATGTGAAACGACACTGTTAGGCAAGCTACAAACAAGTTTTATTTAAGAGTTTTTAAAGGAAATATTTACTCAATGATGGTTTAATGAAAAAAAAATTGGCTAAGTGCGAGTCTGACTTGCACACTAAGTTCTGGTTTTATGATATTTTCTTAACGACTACTTCTTGAGTCATGTCAATTGCATAGATTGAGTAAATATATTTTTCCAATCTATTCTATTTCATTTTGTATGCTATTTGACAGCTTTGACAGAATCTTTAGATTAGGTCGCTTCGACGCCATCTATCGTGATAAATAAGTCGTTTTATTTCTATTAAAAATGCTCGCCCGTTGTACAACGGAATCTACATGGCGCTAATAAGCTAACTAAATAAAATTTTACAACATCTGAGCAATCTTTACACGATTCATTGTAACACTCTGTAACACTAATATATTTCGGTACAAACATGTGAAATATTATAACACTTTCGCATTTCTAATATCTTAAGGTAAGGTTGAGGGAGAGGGGAGGAGAATCTCTCCTTTATCAATGAAACACCCCACAATGGTAATTCTATCTCAATATAGAATATTTATCATGCAAACTTTCAAATATTTTCGGACCCGTAAAGTAGATATTGCTTCATTGTAGTTTTCCCAGTCTCTTCACACTCCATTGTTTTATCTTTTTGTTGTTAAACAATTAAAATAAACATGGAGCGCGAAGTAAGTGCTTAGGCTTAGTAAAGATAACTATTAAATAGTGGGTAGATGTCGTGTACGAGCGGGGAATTGGCGCCCGAGCGGACAAGTGCGATCTCAGTCGAACATCAAGAGTTCCGTACAAATTGTACAGATCGTGGTGTAGAGGACTTACCGATGCGAGATGTTTTGGGTTCAAATCCTCGCCTCGGTCACGCACCACTGTTTTTTCTCTTTCTGAGTTGGATAAGTGCATTTCGTTATAAATGCAAACTGCTACATACTTCCACGCTTCAGAACCGACGTAAAACTGTAGGCCCCCTTCCCCTACTAGGTGGTCACGCCTGGCACACGGCATTGAAAAATTGGCCGTGTTTTCCATCCAGTTCAGTGTAGCCGTGCTCATAAAGGAAAGCCACTGTACACACAATAGCGGCAGCGCCGCGCCGGCGAGTGAGTTCGCTTACTACTGATATCTTGAACGACATATAATAAAGAACTTCACGAGACGCTTTTCAGTGCACATTGCAATATTCGATGCCGCGTGTCCCGTAACCGTAAGTGAACTAACTTTCTTTTATGGTTATATTGAACTGGATGGACAAGACTGATAATTTTTCATTGCCGCTTCAGCCATAGTTTCATCCAATGCGGTAGACCATAACCCGGGCGGGCATAACCATGGAACAGCTCGCATTCGTAACTACAGTTCGACGTGTTCAACTAACTCGTGGCTACGTTGCGCCGTACGGATGAGTTTCGATCGCTAGTTCCGTCCTTCCATGCTCGCTGGCTGCAGACGGCCGCAGTGTCTGCGGCGCGTGGCTCGTGCCCACCCCTGAGCAGCTATTAATGGTGGAATACGTCAGCGAGGATCAATCTATGTTATGACGACACGACAGACAATGCCCTACATGTTTATATAAGCAATTAGGGCAGGGGTAACTGCTGGGTGTTGATTTGAGGAAGTCAGATCACGTCAGATAGCGTGGTACCTGTGTCCAAACTAACTTTTCAGGTAACATTAAGCCCCGGTTGTACGAAGAAACGGCTGAGTTAATCAATGTTCAAACGAGTCACTTTTTGTGAACCGCATAGAGTTCCTTCCATACTGTCCACACAAAGTGACGTGTTTAATCATACTTTGACGTTGATTTTGATTTCGTCCACTCGGCCCTAAGTAAGGCTAACAGAACATAGAACTGATCGAGGGATAGAATGAAAGTGAAGTGGCTATTTTACACGGAATCGCCGCCAGGTGAGCGGCTCGTAGCCTAGTGGCGTGGGGACCTGCCTAGCATACCGGAGGTCTGGCTTCAAATCCTTGCGCCGTTCATGCACCACTTTCTTTCTCTTTTCGAGTTGGATAAGTTCATTTCGCCATGAATGCGAGCTGCTCCATGGTTCGGAATCCAAGTAAAACTGTAGGTCCCCTTCCCCTACTAGATGGTAGGGTTTAAGGCCGCCCGGGTTGGTACCATCGCATTGGATGAAAAGGTGGTCGAAACGGCAATGAAAAATTGCACACTAATTTTCATTAATATTTACGATTATCGTACTGATACAAAACGGACTATTTTCATTAATTGCTCCCTTAAAGTAAGTTCCTAGCGTACTAATATTAGCAGACCAATTTTCCGACCTTGAACCAGAAGTCAGCTAGCAAGCGCGCGCAAACACACGCACGTGGGAAAAACAAGCGCGGACAAACGCTCGCAAACATCCGTGATCGCTCCCCTCGCGGCGCGGCGGCGCTACATTATGGCCAGAGTCGGCCGAATCATGGTCATAGTGGGCATTACCGGGTTTAGCCTCGATTTAGTAACGATCGCTAGTCCGGCTATATTTCGCCGAAATTGGACTTGAACTCCTAAATCTGACGTTGTTTTATTTTCATGGGTTAACCAAGGGGTGAATCTATTGTCAAGATACTATGGCGTTACGTAGCGGAAGCACAGATATAGATTTATCGGTTGAATTGACATATCGTTCATTTGTGCTCCCGTTGCTGAAAGCCCATATTACTTGCAAACACTTGAAACATTTCTATATTGTGCATTGATTTCTATTCAAATCTACAATCCTCGCGGTCAAATTTTTACACGCTTCGCTAACGCAACGAATTAATAAAGCGGTGTTTCGACTAATACCGGTTGTAATATATACACTACAAACTCTACAAATATTGTGTGTAATATTTTTATATTACAAACATAACCAATATTGCGCAAACGCGAACACACACTTTCACGTCCACACTGTAACTCAACATATACACTTGCTATGTACAAAATACAGCCTACAACAACTATCACTTATTTAATATTAAATTACTTCATGATAAAGAGATTTATTTTATTACTATTTTAATAATTCTATCTAAATACACTCATTTAATACGTCTCATCAAATAAATCTGGCATAAAGTGTGTTTGATACATGCACAAGTATATTTGCATGACTCCTGGTGAAGTTTTAAGCGAGTTCGCGGTAATCAAACAGTTTCGAAAATTCATGAGTTGCATTCAGCACCTTATGGAGGAATATAAATTAATTGTTTCTTAACATAAATGAATATAATATCGACTTAGCACTGAAGAGCCCATACGCGACAATGGCGCGATACTTCGCCAACCACGTAGCGCCGGCATCAGGCTATCGAGCCACATCGTACGCGCTCCCTCGATCGTCTTCCTTCCGCCCTCGCCGTCAGGAGGGAGGGCGCTCCCATAGGGGGGTTGGAGGAGGGGACGCACCGCAGGGGATGGAGGTTGACTCTGTAAACTGACCTGTCAGGTGACTGGGGTGCAATTTGTGCTGTAAACAACGAGCGTAATTGGGATCTCACGGTGGGACTGTTGATTGAGGCGATGAGCTGGACTACGTGTTACCCACGTGAACAGTTATGAAATTAGAATTTTTAATATATTATGAAATAACTTAAAGAAAGAAGTGACATTTTTTTTTTGCAACTCTTTCCTCTCCTTTCAAATCCTGGCGTCTGCCCTTAAACTAGCGAAATAGTTTTCCAACCCCTAATGGTTCCCTAACCCTAAAAGTTGTCAGATTTTAATCACTGAAGAAGACTTCATTCTATGTCCGTATGTTTTTTTTAATATCTGTATTTTTCAATAAAAAAAACAAAATCAAATGTTTTTAGCCAATATTTTACAATCTAAATGGTATATAAAAAAAAATTAAAACATACAATAGTAGATTTAAAAAAAATATTTTGGAATTCAACATTTCAAAAACCTAGTAAATCATGAAGAGAATGTAAACAGTTATCGCCCATAGTATAGGGAATTGATCAGGTAACGACTCTCTTAACAGAAATTATGTATTCGTTTTTGACGGCTGGCATGATTTTTCAGGTCTAGCTAAAAGACGCCCGACGACGCCCACTTTTTACACCATGTTTGAAAGATCCCAGGTTGTCTCGGCAGGGAGTTTATTTTACAGTTTACCGAAGCTTTACATTTACAGGATTATTTGATTCTTTATGGAGTAATGATTCCCTGCCTGTTGCTAGTTCAGCGAAGCAATCCGTGGTATTCCGAACAAATTTCTTCGGGATTGAACGGGCATAGCATATAACACAGAAAGATGAACTGCTCTCTACATCACTTACGGTAATCCTTTGCTCTTGGCGCAAACTACAGCATCGAGCAACAGCGACGCGCGCCTTGAGTGCCGGAGATGTGGGTTCAAATCCGGAGTCCTCACGTTGGTTGACGTTTTTTCGCTGACCACGTCGCTTGACCCTGCTAGAACAAGCATAGCTCAGTTGGGGAACACGAGAAAGAAATCTCGAACGATTTCTTCTTTAAAAAAAAGCTCAACTTTAAAATGGATCAATTCATGTTTTTTTAATAGTACCTAGGTGCACCTTTATGACTCGTGGTCATATAATACATAACATAATATTAAATTATTGTATTAATATATAGTTCTTCCCACCAAACCTAACAACAACACGGTGCTAAATTAGTGCGAAAGACACTGACTCGACACCACAGAGAGAACATTATTCCACAAAGTTATGTACATTGTATTATTATTCTGATGTCATTGACTGATGTATGTAATTCATATTTTTACTTTTACTTTACTTTAACAAATTAGAAAAGATACTAACCATGAGAACTTCAAAACATGTACTACGTTACTTGGGTCTTGGTTGCAAGGAGACGAAGACAATGTTTTTAATTATCCGACAATAACGGTTTGTTTAAGGCCTCAGAATCACAACTTTATACCATTCATTATTAAAAATATGTGACATTCTGAAAAAAAGTCCATAAAATATTTTCATTATATTATTAATTGTAATGTGAATTCATTTGGTTGTAGACGCGCAATTCAATCCCATATATTCTCATATTAGTGCCCACGGGCGCGGCTTCTCCTGAGACGCAAACACTGACCGAACAACAAGTTTCATTATTTATTTGTTGAGCTCCTCCAAAGAAATGCCACGCGATCTGTCAGCATCGATTTATACACGACTCGAAGATGTCATGTACCGTACGATGTGAGACTTCAAAACTGTGAGGCTTGCTTCACCTAATGAAACATTCTGCAGTACTTACGAACAAAAGTAAATGAAATAAGGAAGACATTAAATATATTTTGCTTATGTTTCCGTGCTATAAAAAAAACATGATCACGGGTGCCATTTCTGGCTCCCAGATCAGGGTACCCAGCGGTTGACTATTGACCACCTCGTTTCGTCCAATGATATACAGTAACCATGATTAGCGGGTCCATTTACTACAGAGAATATGCTTTACGACTGTGCTACTTACACGTGTGCATATAAATGTACTTACTAAATTCAAAATCTTCAAATTCTAACTCAACGAATTAATGAATTTGAAAAAAAGTCATTTTTGACTGAAAATTATAATCTTGGATGATAATCTTGAAATTAGTAAAATTATGTTGATTTACGAAAGCTTGATTCTTTTTATCCTAATCTGAAACGAACCATGTCCTGGCTATCCATGTAATGGCAATTACTTTCCATGGGGTGTGTTGGCCTAACCACATGACTAATACCATAGTTAAAATAATACTTCTATTATTCATGTCATCATTCTAAAATTATTTAAAAAAAATTAAGTTTGTTAGTTTTAGTTAGTTTTGTACAATTTCTCTTTTGCATATTTTATTATTTTATAGAAAATAATGTTGATTTAAATTTTGATAATTGTTTAAAAAAATTATAATTGTGATAAAAAGGTTAATTTACTAAACTTTGTTAACGAACTATTAAATAAATGAATAAATCACTTTTTAATATTTTACCTAACTTCTAATTCTCAGCATACTTAAATCATTTTTACATATTGTTAAATATTCTGAAACGTCTAAATCTTAAAGTTTATTAATGTTGGGTTGACATACACATCTGCTACAAGTAGAAGTTGTAGCTTGTGGTAGCACAATCGCCGTAGTTTTTTTGCCCGATGGCCTTCGCCCATGGGCCTTCGAACCTTCGAACGCTGTTACATCGGTGCCTTCTCCACTGGAGCACATGTCGAGATGGCGTTGTCGAGAAAGTTTCGCCGTCACAAAGGCTAATGCCGCCATTCCTATGCGGAGCCGGAAGCCGGGAGCCTGCGCCGGAAGTGGCACAGCGTGGGCGGCGCGCCCTGCGCACCCATTGTGGCGCCCTCTACGCCTGTCTAATCAAGTAAGCAGCTTCCGGGAAAGAAAACTCTGGCCGAGGATCCGAGAATCGATCGGCGCAATCGATGGAGTAAAAAGTTTTCGTGAATACTGAACACAATAGCCTATAGTGTTCGCTGTCCACACAAAGTGACGTGTTTAATCATACTTTGACGTTGATTTTGATTTCGTCCACTCGGCCCTAAGTAAGGCTAACAGAACATAGAACTGATCGAGGGATAGAATGAAAGTGAAGTGGCTATTTTACACGGAATCGCCGCCAGGTGAGCGGCTCGTAGCCTAGTGGCGTGGGGACCTGCCTAGCATACCGGAGGTCTGGCTTCAAATCCTTGCGCCGTTCATGCACCACTTTCTTTCTCTTTTCGAGTTGGATAAGTTCATTTCGCCATGAATGCGAGCTGCTCCATGGTTCGGAATCCAAGTAAAACTGTAGGTCCCCTTCCCCTACTAGATGGTAGGGTTTAAGGCCGCCCGGGTTGGTACCATCGCATTGGATGAAAAGGTGGTCGAAACGGCAATGAAAAATTGCACACTAATTTTCATTAATATTTACGATTATCGTACTGATACAAAACGGACTATTTTCATTAATTGCTCCCTTAAAGTAAGTTCCTAGCGTACTAATATTAGCAGACCAATTTTCCGACCTTGAACCAGAAGTCAGCTAGCAAGCGCGCGCAAACACACGCACGTGGGAAAAACAAGCGCGGACAAACGCTCGCAAACATCCGTGATCGCTCCCCTCGCGGCGCGGCGGCGCTACATTATGGCCAGAGTCGGCCGAATCATGGTCATAGTGGGCATTACCGGGTTTAGCCTCGATTTAGTAACGATCGCTAGTCCGGCTATATTTCGCCGAAATTGGACTTGAACTCCTAAATCTGACGTTGTTTTATTTTCATGGGTTAACCAAGGGGTGAATCTATTGTCAAGATACTATGGCGTTACGTAGCGGAAGCACAGATATAGATTTATCGGTTGAATTGACATATCGTTCATTTGTGCTCCCGTTGCTGAAAGCCCATATTACTTGCAAACACTTGAAACATTTCTATATTGTGCATTGATTTCTATTCAAATCTACAATCCTCGCGGTCAAATTTTTACACGCTTCGCTAACGCAACGAATTAATAAAGCGGTGTTTCGACTAATACCGGTTGTAATATATACACTACAAACTCTACAAATATTGTGTGTAATATTTTTATATTACAAACATAACCAATATTGCGCAAACGCGAACACACACTTTCACGTCCACACTGTAACTCAACATATACTTGCTATGTACAAAATACAGCCTACAACAACTATCACTTATTTAATATTAAATTACTTCATGATAAAGAGATTTATTTTATTACTATTTTAATAATTCTATCTAAATACACTCATTTAATACGTCTCATCAAATAAATCTGGCATAAAGTGTGTTTGATACATCCACAAGTATATTTGCATGACTCCTGGTGAAGTTTTAAGCGAGTTCGCGGTAATCAAACAGTTTCGAAAATTCATGAGTTGCATTCAGCACCTTATGGAGGAATATAAATTAATTGTTTCTTAACATAAATGAATATAATATCGACTTAGCACTGAAGAGCCCATACGCGACAATGGCGCGATACTTCGCCAACCACGTAGCGCCGGCATCAGGCTATCGAGCCACATCGTACGCGCTCCCTCGATCGTCTTCCTTCCGCCCTCGCCGTCAGGAGGGAGGGCGCTCCCATAGGGGGGTTGGAGGAGGGGACGCACCGCAGGGGATGGAGGTTGACTCTGTAAACTGACCTGTCAGGTGACTGGGGTGCAATTTGTGCTGTAAACAACGAGCGTAATTGGGATCTCACGGTGGGACTGTTGATTGAGGCGATGAGCTGGACTACGTGTTACCCACGTGAACAGTTATGAAATTAGAATTTTTAATATATTATGAAATAACTTAAAGAAAGAAGTGACATTTTTTTTTGCAACTCTTTCCTCTCCTTTCAAATCCTGGCGTCTGCCATTAAACTAGCGAAATAGTTTTCCAACCCCTAATGGTTCCCTAACCCTAAAAGTTGTCAGATTTTAATCACTGAAGAAGACTTCATTCTATGTCCGTATGTTTTTTTTAATATCTGTATTTTTCAATAAAAAAAACAAAATCAAATGTTTTTAGCCAATATTTTACAATCTAAATGGTATATAAAAAAAAATTAAAACATACAATAGTAGATTTAAAAAAAATATTTTGGAATTCAACATTTCAAAAACCTAGTAAATCATGAAGAGAATGTAAACAGTTATCGCCCATAGTATAGGGAATTGATCAGGTAACGACTCTCTTAACAGAAATTATGTATTCGTTTTTGACGGCTGGCATGATTTTTCAGGTCTAGCTAAAAGACGCCCGACGACGCCCACTTTTTACACCATGTTTGAAAGATCCCAGGTTGTCTCGGCAGGGAGTTTATTTTACAGTTTACCGAAGCTTTACATTTACAGGATTATTTGATTCTTTATGGAGTAATGATTCCCTGCCTGTTGCTAGTTCAGCGAAGCAATCCGTGGTATTCCGAACAAATTTCTTCGGGATTGAACGGGCATAGCATATAACACAGAAAGATGAACTGCTCTCTACATCACTTACGGTAATCCTTTGCTCTTGGCGCAAACTACAGCATCGAGCAACAGCGACGCGCGCCTTGAGTGCCGGAGATGTGGGTTCAAATCCGGAGTCCTCACGTTGGTTGACGTTTTTTCGCTGACCACGTCGCTTGACCCTGCTAGAACAAGCATAGCTCAGTTGGGGAACACGAGAAAGAAATCTCGAACGATTTCTTCTTTAAAAAAAAGCTCAACTTTAAAATGGATCAATTCATGTTTTTTTAATAGTACCTAGGTGCACCTTTATGACTCGTGGTCATATAATACATAACATAATATTAAATTATTGTATTAATATATAGTTCTTCCCACCAAACCTAACAACAACACGGTGCTAAATTAGTGCCAAAGACACTGACTCGACACCACAGAGAGAACATTATTCCACAAAGTTATGTACATTGTATTATTATTCTGATGTCATTGACTGATGTATGTAATTCATATTTTTACTTTTACTTTACTTTAACAAATTAGAAAAGATACTAACCATGAGAACTTCAAAACATGTACTACGTTACTTGGGGCTTGGTTGCAAGGAGACGAAGACAATGTTTTTAATTATCCGACAATAACGGTTTGTTTAAGGCCTCAGAATCACAACTTTATACCATTCATTATTAAAAATATGTGACATTCTGAAAAAAAAGTCCATACAATATTTTCATTATATTATTAATTGTAATGTGAATTCATTTGGTTGTAGACGCGCAATTCAATCCCATATATTCTCATATTAGTGCCCACGGGCGCGGCTTCTCCTGAGACGCAAACACTGACCGAACAACAAGTTTCATTATTTATTTGTTGAGCTCCTCCAAAGAAATGCCACGCGATCTGTCAGCATCGATTTATACACGACTCGAAGATGTCATGTACCGTACGATGTGAGACTTCAAAACTGTGAGGCTTGCTTCACCTAATGAAACATTCTGCAGTACTTACGAACAAAAGTAAATGAAATAAGGAAGACATTAAATATATTTTGCTTATGTTTCCGTGCTATAAAAAAAACATGATCACGGGTGCCATTTCTGGCTCCCAGATCAGGGTACCCAGCGGTTGACTATTGACCACCTCGTTTCGTCCAATGATATACAGTAACCATGATTAGCGGGTCCATTTACTACAGAGAATATGCTTTACGACTGTGCTACTTACACGTGTGCATATAAATGTACTTACTAAATTCAAAATCTTCAAATTCTAACTCAACGAATTAATGAATTTGAAAAAAAGTCATTTTTGACTGAAAATTATAATCTTGGATGATAATCTTGAAATTAGTAAAATTATGTTGATTTACGAAAGCTTGATTCTTTTTATCCTAATCTGAAACGAACCATGTCCTGGCTATCCATGTAATGGCAATTACTTTCCATGGGGTGTGTTGGCCTAACCACATGACTAATACCATAGTTAAAATAATACTTCTATTATTCATGTCATCATTCTAAAATTATTTAAAAAAAATTAAGTTTGTTAGTTTTAGTTAGTTTTGTACAATTTCTCTTTTGCATATTTTATTATTTTATAGAAAATAATGTTGATTTAAATTTTGATAATTGTTTAAAAAAATTATAATTGTGATAAAAAGGTTAATTTACTAAACTTTGTTAACGAACTATTAAATAAATGAATAAATCACTTTTTAATATTTTACCTAACTTCTAATTCTCAGCATACTTAAATCATTTTTACATATTGTTAAATATTCTGAAACGTCTAAATCTTAAAGTTTATTAATGTTGGGTTGACATACACATCTGCTACAAGTAGAAGTTGTAGCTTGTGGTAGCACAATCGCCGTAGTTTTTTTGCCCGATGGCCTTCGCCCATGGGCCTTCGAACCTTCGAACGCTGTTACATCGGTGCCTTCTCCACTGGAGCACATGTCGAGATGGCGTTGTCGAGAAAGTTTCGCCGTCACAAAGGCTAATGCCGCCATTCCTATGCGGAGCCGGAAGCCGGGAGCCTGCGCCGGAAGTGGCACAGCGTGGGCGGCGCGCCCTGCGCACCCATTGTGGCGCCCTCTACGCCTGTCTAATCAAGTAAGCAGCTTCCGGGAAAGAAAACTCTGGCCGAGGGTCCGAGAATCGATCGGCGCAATCGATGGAGTAAAAAGTTTTCGTGAATACTGAACACAATAGCCTATAGTGTTCGCAAGGTCTAATAATTTTGAAATTTCAAATAAGAAGGATAAATTGATGGAGAAAATGACGGTAAATATCTGGAGCTCTCATTCTTGTCTCAATTTTTTTAATGAGAATGAAAAGCACCAGAGATACAGCTGGAGCATCAATAAAAAAAAAACATTAATAGCAGTCAAACGAGTTTAGAGAAATTAAAATATTTGTCAAGTTGTTAGTAGCTTTAAATAATAGTTAATAGCTATAGGGCCATGCCAGCCCTATAGCCATTGAGCACAGCTAGATAAACATAGTTAAGTAAATAATTTAAATCACTATGACAATATGCAGCTAAACATATGCAGCTATAGCATCAAGCGGACACACAGCAAAGAGAATAGTGGCTAGTCCCCATGAGATTCAATGACCCTGAAAACAAATGGTTTTCCATGTCTGGGTCGTATTGACACGTCTTCTCCTACAGCTGGCAGCCTGGCACATGCTATCAACACTGCATTATTGCTCTGGAATCGTTTAAAAATGTCTCAGACGCACTGAATGTCCAGAGGAAGTGCTAATAAAAATATGTAGGAGACATTAAAAGTCTGGACTGCTGTAAACAGCGTTTGATGTTGCTGTTTTAAAATGTTAGAACCATCAAAACAAAGTTATGATGTTGTAGGTTTTTTGTATAACCACCTCAAACTTTTACCATTCTTTTCAAGTTTATATATAAATGATTATACGATGAATACGTTTTATCTTTTTATTGTTTTAGTATAAATATCTTTTTTTTTAATGCATTAAACATGTATGTTTTGTATTTAATAAATCGCTGAATCCGTCGTGTGTTCGGGCGTCTGTATGGGTCTGGGTTCAAATCCTCGCCCCGTTCATGCACTACTTCCTTTCTCATTCTGACTTAGATAGGTGCATTTCGTCACGAATGCGAGTTGCTCCATGGTTCGGAATCCATGGAAAACTGTAGGTCCTCTCCCTAGGGTTTGGATGGTACCAACCCCGCCCGGGTTGGTACCATCTCATTGCATAAAAAGATGGTCGAAGCGGCAATGAAAATGAAAATGTCCGTGTTTTCCATCCAGTTCGATGCAGCCGTGCTCATAAAGGGAAGGTCCTGACGTGGCACCTAATTCCTTCGGGAATGTGGTGTATTTGGCTAATATCTGTAGGTGTGGAAAAAAAATAGGATTTTTGTATGTTATTGGACATGGATGGCTAATACCACACCTACTGATATTAGCCAAATTTAACTCATGGGATTCTAGGTGCCATGCCTTTCTTACAATCCACGGCTACATTGAACTGGATGGAAAACACGGACATTAGTAGGAGGCATTGATTACGGGAGGAGGGACTGTATGAGAATTCCAAATTTTGGTGGCGAAATAGGGTAGTGAATCATATGTTTTTGGTTCGGGTTCAGCCTTATAGTTAATTCATAAAGTAGGACTCTTTGTTTAATTAATGTGTCCTTGCTTCACTCGTTTATAAATACACACATATCATATTCCTAGGTATGATCGGTTGATAAAATCGATGGAATCGAATAAATATACTCCTCCAGTGCGACGCATAGCCCATGATATCACAATGATGTCAGCGTCTACTGACGTCATCATGTGTTTTTTATGTTGGCTCAAACTTTGGGGATCTCTGCCAAGACACACCCATATGGGTTTCCATTCATGAGATATTTCAGTCCCGTTAACAACTACATCCGCGGTTTTTAGGGTTCCGTACCCAAAGGGTGAAAACGGAACCCTATTACTAAGCCTCCGCTGTCCGTCCGTCCGTCCGTCCGTCCGTCCGTCCGTCCGTCCGTCTTGTCCGTCTGTCACAGGGCTGTATCTCAGTAACCATAACAGATAGTCAGCTGAAATTTTCACAGAGTGTGTATTTATTTTGCCGCTATAACAACAAATAGGTAAGATTAATAAATAATGAAAATTAAAGGGGGCCCCCATACAAAAAAAATGATTTTTTTGGAATAAATCTTTAACGATGGTACTTTAAGGGTTCCTTCTTGTGCGAGTCCGACTCGCACTTGGCCGGTTTTTTTTTGCTTACCGCCTTTTATGGAAAACGTATTGGTCGATATTAGCTTAAATAAATTCAATCATGCTTTATGTAGGTAAATGGATCTTGAAGGCCGGTACCACCTATCTTTGACGGTATTAGCCCAACATGCTTCATGTGAACTAGATGCCATGCTGCCTTCCTTATATTACGGCTACATTGAACTGAGTGGAAAACACGGACAATGAGGTCTGTCTGACATGGACAAGAAATTAGGTGGCCTACATTGAACTCGATGGATGCACAGACAATTTATCATTGCCGCTTCGACCGTATTTACATCAAATGCGATGGTACCAACCCGGGCGGGCTTAAAACCCTACCACCTACAATTCATGATCCAGCTCAGAAAAAGAAATAAAGTGGTGCATGGTATGGAAATCAAATACGTATATGGATGTGCTGGCATGGCACCTGCTTCCCACTTATTCACTACATCTCATCTAATCAGTACACTGCATTCGAATTGGTAATTTTTTTTATTTGCTATTTCAGCAAACGTCCTTTTAGTCTAAAATTACAAAAGAGTTTGTCATTTTTTGGAGCAAACACAGGTAAAAACAGTTAGTTTCACGAAAATCAACAATTATTGCCGTATATCAAAAATCAGTTTTTATTTGCAAAGCCAAATATAAGTTTTGTTTCGATTCTATGTTTCGATGGAGCATTCTAGGAGGAATCCCATGGAGCATTCTGGGAGCAGGCCAGTCCCCACAAACGGCACCTGTTCACAAACCTCACGCCGGCTACAGCCATCATCCATATTTAGGAAAAGAGGTGACCCGAACCAAGCGATACCGTAAGTAATTTCACTTTAGTGGCAATATAAAAATTGTTGAAACATTTTCACGTTTAGTTGTTATATTATAATTTCTATCGTTAACTACAACAGCTTACATTACAGTTACATGGATTAACACACAAACAATACTTGCTTGTTACATTACCCTTTATTTAGTTTCGTAAATTTTCATTTCACACAGCCGAATCCTTGGCATCACTCAGATGATTTCCAAAGGGTAATAACCATTAAAACTGTTTGCCAATTTGCCCCTTATTTACGAGCTGATCATTACCGACCGGTCATCTACATGGTCTAATTTACGGCCTCACGTTTATGACCTTGGCAATGGATGGATATTTCGGAAATCTCTGGAGATATTCCCGCCAGAATTTACTCTCTAAACAAATATTAATTCGCTCGCTTCTTGTGTTAACTGCGCACGATGTTGTTTATAGAGAAAACATTCGCGCTTGGATCGCCTGCCTTCAACTGTTCATTCAGTCAGATATAACATTTACAATATCAATAACTGTTCATTCAGTCAGATATAACATTTACATTGCCTTCAACTGTTCATTCAGTCAGATATAACATTTACAATATCAATACCACGTCCATTTACTTGATTGACTCGCACTAATAAAACTATTAAATGTCATCATTTGTGCCGTATGGGCTCCGGCAAGTGCAGCCGATAGAAAATGAAAATCAAAGAAGACTTTATAAGAATGTTTATATATTTTTAAAGGATCAAATACGCCAATCGTGGATCGGTTCTTTTAAGATTTTTTTCAAAAGATCATAAACTTCTCGAAAACGAACCTAGATATAGGAAAAATCCGGTCCTGGATAATTTAGAGGGTTTCAAAATAATACCATTTTAGTTGCGATAGAATTATACTTTCGGAGACTTTTTTTTTGTTATTTAACATGTTTCGTTAAAAATCTGGTCATTTGTCATATCGAGATGACTGCTGTAGATCTCTTTTCATTTTTAACCGACTTCAAAAAAGGAGGAGGTTCTCAATTCATCTGTATGTTTTTTTTATGTGATAGACTTTGAAATGCATTAAATAAAATTAATTATGTTTCTTCATGTATTGCTTGATTGAAGTTCTTCCTTTTTTTAACGCCTGTGATCAAATTCATTTTCAATGCGCTGGATGCTTATGGGGCCATGTATGAAAGATTTTTCCGTGTATGTCCGGGGATTCGTCGTTCGTGGTTCGGACTCTACGTAAAAATCACCTTACTAATTACGAGTTGATTCCGCTAGGGTTTGTACCATGCCATTGAATGAACGATGGTTGAAGCGGCCATGAAAAATTTCCCATGTTATCCATCTAGTTTAATGTAGCCGTGCAATGTAAGGAAGTTCCTGGCATGGCGTTGAGTTCCTGGGTAATATCATGACCTTTGGGCACGGAACCCTAAAAACAACTGAAAGAAGACTGACGAATTGTAGAAAAGAATTGAGTGGAATTGTCGTTCTCGGGCGATCTATGAGAACGTACCATAAATCAGGGGTCAGGCCAAGTAATCGTAATCGTAGAGCTTATGAAAAGTCTTGCTCGAACCTTCTTGCATCTTTAGATCCGTCTTTACATCGGAATCTACTACTACACCCCGCCGATCCCTTCGTCGGATACTAGAGGGGGCCGGCCGTTCTACATTTTAGGAATGTGACATATTTATATGTATAATTGACCTTGAAGCAAGCAAACATAAATTAATCAAAGATCCCTGCAAAAAGAACTACTTTACGAATATACTACAAGGCTGGACCAGCAAAACATACCAGTTTCGCCACCTGCTGTATACGCATAATTTTGAATTCTCCTAAAGTCTCTCTTCCCGGAGGCATTGTATACAATTCCTCCTACTAAAACTGTGTGTAAGATTATACCTGCATGCATTTATTTAAGGCTTTACCTGCGTTACGTAAATTGACTGCAAAGATTGAACATAGAAACACAGATCTTACATAAAATCAAATGACTTCTCAATACATTCGATATCTCTACAAGAAAGTCGCGTTTGCGTGAATGTAACTTAGCGTAAAACTATTAATGTATGATATAGTTAGATGTCATTTTTATATAAGTCGTTAATGCAATAAAATACTTATTCTGTGATCACACTATGGATAAAAAAATACAAATATTATAAATACACAAGAGCATTGCCTATTCTTAATAATATATGTTTGATGACATTAAAGAAGTAGTAAACGCGCCTGTGCTGGCGAAATTTCTGTGTAATATCTTCAATAATAAGTTTTCAGTAATTAATAATACAAAGTAATAAACGAAATGTACAACAATGGACGAAGAATATTTTTTAAATTTAAATTTGTTTTTGTGTATCTTGTTTGTGGACTACCTAATACCACACTCACCGTCCTCATAATATTGGCCCAACCCACTGCATTCCCGATGGAATTAGGTGCCATGGCCCATCTCTCTCTTTATCAGCACGGCTACATTGAACTGAATGGAATACATGGTCAATGTTTATTGCCGCTTCGACCATATTTTCATCCAATGCTGTTGGCTGGCAGGAACCTTTAGTAGGAAGAAGACCTACAGTTGTATGTATTCCGTTTATTACGCATGTATTCCGAACCATGAAACAGCTCGCATTCTTGATGAAATACACTCATCCAAATCAGAAAGAGAAATAACTGGGCGGGGATTTAAACCCAGACTTCTGGCATGCAAGGCACGTCCCTGCGCAGTCCCTACGAGCCGCTCGACTCTATTATGATACAGCTGTAAACATTTATGCATTTATTCACTGGAGCACTGGACCACCAAGCGTCACTACCAGCCAGTGACGCCCGTACAGTCGTCACTAGACAGATACAGATCGGCACGCGAGAGGAACATTATCACGGCACTGCGTAGCATCGTCTTCGGAAATTTCCCGCGTCAGTGCAAGTTGGCCCAGAATAGAAAGTGAGTAAAAGTCACCCGATTGAATGTTCCATTTCCATAAACAGACGCGAACACTTGGCAAGCCCGGCGCCGCGCTTGCGTCACGCGTTTGATATTACGTCGGGCGAGCGTGGTGAAGCGCTCGCTCGACCAATAACAACTGCGAGAGATTTTTTTCGCTTTTACGTACGGGGTGTCTCGAATCAGCCGAATTGTAAATACAAAATTATAATTCTAGGTTTATATCGAGTGTATTCTGGACATATACCTAGTATTCTAGTCAGAAGAAAGGTCATATTTTCCCCATAATAACCGGACAATTGCGAATCTGTATTAGATATTTGTACGTTGTATTAGGGTAATGCTGATTTTTCAATAGTCGAATAAACAGCCAGATAACTATTCGACGGATTTATTGACGCTTCTGCTTATCCATCCGATATAGTGAGTTCATATGTTAATTATTAAAATTATAGTCAGATAATTGTGATAGAAGATATAATTCTCCGGCAATGACTATCTGCCTTTTGACAAACATTAATTTGCACAATCAGTCCGATAAGTACTATCTGAGGATTGAAAAATCGGCCCTAAACTAAACATTTATGATTTTCGTAGTAGTTCTTCTACTTATAGTGAGACCTTGATTCTTGCCAAATTTCCTGATCTAGTTCAATGGGAAGTGCCTAATCGGTATTTTTTTGCGAGTATTAAAATATGCTGAGTAAAGTATGCGGAATAAAGACAGTATTTGTATCGTGTCGACTCAGAAACTTGATTTTTTACAACTCCATGGGATGTACATTTCCTCACGAAATTAACTATCTAACTCAGAAAGAGAAATAAAGTGGTGCATGAACGGGGCGGGGATAGAACCCATGACCTCTGGCATAGAAAGAAAGGCCCCGTGCCGCTGAGATAACCGCCGAATTGGCAGTGTCTCGAAAAAGATGAAATAAGCTGTGTTTTTTTTATATTTCATGCATCCACAAACAAAAGTTCTGCTTCACTTTTTAGAATTCTAAGTGATAGGCATGGTTCGGAATCCATGGAAAACTGTAGGTTCCCTTCCCTTTCTAGGTGGTACCATAGCATTGGCTGAAAATATGGTCGAAGCGGCAATAAAAATGGACCGTGTTTTCCATCCAGTTCAATGTAGACCCTGTTCATAAAAGGAAGGTTCTGCAAGGCACAAAACTCCTTCGGGAATGCGGTGTGTTGGGCTGATATCTTGACGGTGGATGTGGTATTAGACATACATTTTACATATGTTTTTAGTTACATAAAACAGCGGTTGCGGATAGTCGAAGTTTTATCGTCACTCCGGTCTGTTATTTTATCTCTTCTCTATTTTTAGGGTTTTGTACCCAAAGGGGGCCAAACGGAACCCTATTACTAAGCCTCCGCTGTCCGCCCGTCCGCCCGTCTGTCACGAACCGTAATAGGTAGACTGTTACAGGTGGTCTGTGAATTTTTCACAGAGTGTGTATTTCTGTTAACGCTATAACGACAAACAATATAAAATACCAATAAAAAATAACCACGCACAACCACAAGAAACATGATTTGTTTGGATCAAATCGTGAATGATGCTACGGAACCCTTCGTGTGCGAGTCCGACTCGCACTTGGCCGGATTTTCATGTACGCAGCGCATCACCCTTGGCGCCACAGTAAACATTGCCATTTGCAAGGAGAACGTATGTGGGTCAAAGTCCTATGTGTGGCGTCTGGAGTGTGCCGTTTTACATAGCTGAATATATCGTTCAATTGAGATATAATGTGAAGCTAATAATTGTTTTTATGTAACTGGAAAAACGATGATTAATACCACCCCTCTGTCATGATAGCTCAAAGATATTCCATATAAACTAGGTGCCATGCCATGATCTTACTATTATTGCACGGCCACAATGAACTGGAAGAAAACCATTGACATTTTCATTGCCGCTTCGACCATCGTTCCTTCAATGCGACGGTACCAATCTGGGCGAAATTAACCTAGTAAGTAAGGAAGGGGACATACAGTTTAACGTCGAGTCCGAACCACGAACACACGACGACATGCACGGGAAGAATTGCAGTGGGTCCAAATGTAATATTTTTGCCCAAAAAATGAATTAGACCTGACTTTCATTTATTTATTCAATTTAATTTAATTTAATATATTTGAACTATTTTGGTAGTCACACTACACTAATTTGAGTTTCAGCGACATCTACATTTGAAGCATTGTAACCAGAGTTTGAAAATAACCTGAAAAAGTATTGGTCGTGACATTCGTCGGAAGCAGGATTAAATTATCAAACTGACTGGCTGTAAGGTCCCACTGCATTTCTTCCCGTGCATGTGAGGCTACCGAGAGATTTGTCCTTCATTGTTCGGATTCCATGGTTAAAAAAATCTATGAAGTAAGCGCAATGAATTCCCGACCTACGTTTTGTAAAACCGGCTAAATATAAATTTGAATCAAGAGTCATCATCAGTAATGTGAAAACCGTGTCACTCTATCTAAAATTAATCTCAAAGATCTTGACTTTGTGAGCTTACGTTTAGAGCGGTGGGTGGTCCTACTACTCAAGCGTCCCCGTGTGGGTGGGTACTTGAGGTCGGGAGAGCTATTCTGTGCACATCTGAAGATTCTCCGACAGCCCACAGAAGAGAAAAGGAAGAAGAAGTGTCATATCTTCAAGTGTCTGTTGCCCCCGTATGTGCATGTAATCCTATGGTAAGCCGGGCGCGCGTCGTGTGCCACAAATGCTTTCGCCCGTTCAGTTCCCTTCATTACAAACACTCCAATAGATCTGCGACCATGTTTTTAGGGTTCCATACCCATAGGGTGCCAACGTAACCCTATTACTAAGCCTCCGATGTCCGTCCGTCCATCCGTCTGTCACAGGGCAGTATCTCTGTAGGCAGCTGAAATGTTCACATCGCGCTGTAACATCAAATAGGTAATATTAAAAAATAATGAAAATAAATGGGGGCCCCATACAAAAAACGTGATTTTGGTATTAAATCTGGTACGGTGGGTACGGAACCCTTCGTGTGCGAGTCCGACTCGCACTTGGCCGGTTTTTTGATCTGAGAATAACACTATTGCTTACATTTCTGGTTTGTCTACTGAGAACCTTTTTTTTAACTTGACAACAAATGAAACAACCACATGCATATAAGCTAGGCAGCATGTACTAAACTAGATGGCGCTACCCACTGGAAGGTTGAACATGTAGTATTTTTTTATGCAACCTGGTCACACACACACAAACATGACAACTACCGTTATGAAATCAGTCCAATCAGGACCTTCCCTTTATGAGCACGGCTAGACTGAACTAGATGGAAAACACGGATAATTTTTCATTGGTCCAGTATAGTAGCAGAGAAAAATGCAGCTGATGTTGTTCTCCCGCTTGTAAACAACGACGAAAAATAGTCGTCACGATAGTTCTGGAGATGTAGTATATTTTACCAAATTTGAAGAAAACCGTGTTTTTCCATCCTATTCTATGTTTATAACCTCATAGAGCTCATAATAGGAAGGTCCTGGCATGGCACCTAATTCCTTCAGGAAAGCGGTGTGTGTGGTATTAGCCATTTTTGTCCAGTTACATAAAACATAAAATTCAGCTCTGAGCGGCTGTTCTGAGCCAGCGACAGATAATCTTGATTTGAGGTTCGACGGACGGGCGGATAGACATTTGGGCTGTATTAACAGGATTTCAAGGGAACCTGAAATGTTCCTAACTCCAGGTCTTTACAGTTGCGTCGTGGCGCCCACCAGCGAGGGCTCCGCGCCGACGTCAGCCGTCTCTCGACGCCATCTTGGTTTATAACCGACAATAATATTTTGATGACACCCTCGCTTCACGTAGAAAGTTATGACTCTCCAATGCGACTGGCTGAAAAGAAAATAACTTTTGGGCGTATGCAATTCGACATGATTTTACGAAGCTCGATTGCAATGTAGTGGGCTTGTCCGTCGATTCAGCTGCAATAAAGTTATTCTTATCTATTTCACTATTTAAATTACTCCCAGATTCTATACATATGTAAGACCGCACATGTTTTGCCAACAAAAACAAAGTGTGGTTTGAGTGTTTGCAATAATGTAGCGTATGAAACATAAAAACACACCCAGTATGACAGACTGACAGATGTCAACAATAATGGATTCCCCGGAAACAACATTTAATTTAAAAAAGACTGCTATATTTACGAGACACTGGCAGGCTACTCGAAATTACGAAGATTGCCAAAAAGCTTCCAGTCGGGTGTGGAGCCTTCAAATAAGAATAACAAGAAACTTCTGGAGAAATTTCCTCACCTCCATGCCTTCATATGTTAAAATGATGGAAGCAGTGAATTTGCCGAAAAAGAACAGAGTCTTCGCTAAGTCTTCGCCCAGGCTTCGGCCGGTCCTCGCGCAGTATACAACGAGTTTAAGTGAGTGAGCCTTCAAGCTTTCCACGTATCTCTGGATTGGATACATGATATGGCCTCCGTATATCATCTTGACTCCGCGATCGTCAGGCGCTGCTACCACTACTTCGAGGCGTGATATGGCGCTTGCAGGCTCCAGCCTGAGTATTTGGACTGCGCGAATCTGGAACCCGACTCCTCCAAGTTCTTTTAAATTGAGAAAAGTAGTGCTACTTCTTAAATCTGCGACATCCCCTATATTTGTCAGTGCTTATTCTGGAAAATTCAGCCTTTATGGAACTACCTCATCAAACTCATACTCAGCAACGGACCAGACCCTCCCCTGCCATAGCCTCAATCGGTCTTAGCCTGGAGCCCTGTCATAATATCCCTGGTATCCACCACCACATATACCACACAATTACCGTTATAGTATTAGCGTAATACACCACATTTCCGAAGGAATTAGGTGTCATGCCAGGACGTTTTCGATGGAAAACAACGAAAAAAATGTATTTGCCGCTTCAACCATAGATTCATCCAATGCAGTGGTGCCAACCTGGGCGGGCTAAACCCTGCCAACTAGGAGGGGAAGGGGACCTACAGTTTCCCATTCCATTAGTATTCCATCCATCCGATTCCAAACCTAGCTCGCATCCGGGACGAAGTGCACTTATGCAGCTCAAAAAGAGAAATAAATTAAAAAGGCGATGCGCCGTGCTCTGGGCAACGAACTTCTCGAAACCTTGATTACTTAGATACATTATAGAAAACCAGCATGACAAATAACCTAATTAGTGAGGTAAAACCTGAAAACGTAGGGGAGAAGCCGACTGCATCTCGACGGACTCAAGCGGGGACGGGAGTGGTGATCTACAACTGTTAGTAGAATTAAAAATAAATTAATATCCATCCAATATCCCCACGACACAAAAACGACGCTAACCACAATGTCCAATTAGTGGATAAATCACCCGTGACATTGCTATGTTTTCATGTGGACTAAATCCATCTCAGTCCGGTAAATTAATTGCGCGATGAAGATGTAGCGGCGACCGAGACGAGTTAGCTGCTGTGGTCACGGCTCGGAGACAAATTGGCTGGTCCGGACCTACACAGAACATAATCAGGTCATGTCCTACTGATCTTTGGGTGATAGGGCCTATTTTACCATCATTCGCAGTTCGATATCATCTAACAAGCTTCGTTTGTATGCCAGATGTGCCATTGAGTAGAGATATTTTTTTTTATAATTTTAATAGGGCTTCTATTGCTATAATTAAAACTATAGATGTATTTTAAAATGGTCTCTTAGGGATAATTTTACAAACAAATAACTAGACTAACGTTTAAAATATATCTTTTGGTAGTCGATAATTTAAAAAAGCTTTATTGAAAGGCGGTAAAAAGGTCCTGAAATTAAATGTTGAATAACAGTATGTTGGCAGTTTTTTTTTTTCAGTTCGATGATAGTCGAGAATAATAATAATGTAACTTTGTAGATTTCCCTAAAATATTTACAGAAATACTTTTAGGTTGTCGATAGTTATGAAAACTTTATTGCAATGGCAGTAAAGTTCTTGTGAACTTTACTGAAAGGCGGTCAAAAATATCCCAAAATCAATGTCGAATAACAGTATGTTAGCAGTTAATTGTTCAGTTCGATGACAGCCAAGAATAATAATAACGTATCATTTTAGATTTGTTTAACAGATTTACAGAGATACTTTTAGGTGGTCGATAGTTATGAAAACTTTATTGCAATGGCAGTGAAGTTCTTGTAAACTTTATTGAAAGGGGGTAAAAAAGTTCCTGAAATCAAAGGTTGAATAACAGTATGTCAGCAGTTAATCGTTCAGTTCGATGACAGTTAAAAAAACTGTAACATTGTAGATTCATAATTGTTTTAAGTAAAGATTTAACAGTAAGTCAGGACTTTTTGTGTTTTTTAGTCAGTAGATAGATATTTATCTGTTTATATAAATAAGCCATACAAGGATGTTTAAATTTGACCAGACCGTCAATGTACCCTGCAAAACAAAAGCGTTGCTAAGATATCAGCAGGATTGAACATTCAATCATACTGATAAGAGATACTGATAAGAAAAATTCTACGGAGAGATATACACATCAAGACGAGTTTCTTAACAAATAGTGACATACACACACACTTCACAAGAAACGCCCGGAACCTACGCGTCCCCACTGCTCGCACACTTTACGGTAAAAGAACTTTGCTATATGATGGTGTACAAATATTTAATAAGCTTCCAAATGAAATAAAAAACCTAGAGTCCGATGACATTTTCAAGAAAGCTGTTAAAAAATATTTTGCTAATAACTTAGACTAACTTTCTCATACTTTATATTTATATTAAGGTTCTAACTATTAATTAATTGTATTGTAACCGCAACGCAACAACGCAACATACTAATACTAAATTTAATGTTTCTCATATAAGTGAATGTAATGTTCTTTTGGGAAATAAAAATATTCTTTAACCTGAATCATGCAATACTTATAGCCCAGGCATGGCAAAGGAATTTGCCTTTGATTACCAATTTGATGCATTGGGCTAATATCATGACGGTAATTGTGTGCTATTAGCCATCCATGTCAAGTTGCATAAAAGAGCGTCATGCAGTTCCGACGAACATTTTCCACTGTAAAGACGATTCAAAGAGACCCTACATCCCTTCGGAGTTGGAGGGTCTCTAAATTCAGGGATCCAGGGGGTTTCCGGCCCCAAAACAGACCCCGTTACAAAAACCGTTACGATACGAAACTTGGCTTGATGACAGTATAATGTGCGCGTATTATGAAAAACAGGCGAATCCGCGTCAAGCCATCGTGAGTTATAACACATCTAAATATAAGCAGTGATCGAGACGAAATAAAATAAATATTTTGTAACAAAATGCGTCGTCGTTCGCGCGTAGAATTATTAGTTTTATTTTTGTCTTCAAAACCACTTTCAATGTCGCGCCCGTTAGCGCCAAGGTGGCCGTATTTTTAACCGTTTCAGAGAAGTCAATATCCATCGAAATAGATTTTGTTCGACAGAACTCGTCGGCGTCTCTGGTTTTGTGTTGAATATCTTGCAACATTTCTCACGTATTTTATTTATTAATTTAACCAGAGGAAAAACAGGCCAAGTGCGAGTCGGACGCGCACACGAAGGGTTCCGTACCATCGTACTAGATTTAACACAAAAAAATCACGTTTTTTTATTTTTTAATATTACCTATTTGTTGTTATAGCGGCAAAATAAATACACACTCTGTGAAAATTTCAGCTGGCTGCCTATTACGGTTCATGAGATATAGCCTTGTGACGGACGGACGGACGGACGAACGGACAGCGGAGGCTTAGTAATAGGGTTCCATTTTCACCCTTTGGGTAAAAACACTCAAATACATATATACAATCTCGCCTCAAATACTTATCTACGTACTCCCTTCACTGGAATGAGCTGCCCGACGAAGTAAGAGTAAGTGAATCTCTTAATTCATTTAAGTACAGAGTTAAGAACATATTCAAGCAGAAAATAATGTATGTTACCTAATGTCTATTTGTATATCACATCAGTGTTTAATTATCGTTTAGAAAATTTACTGTAGTTGCGTATGTGTGTGTGTGTCTATGATTTTCGTTTATAAGTCTTTTTTTTATATAGTCTCGTTTTTTAATAGTTTTTAAGAAATTTTCTTTTTAAATGTTTAACTTCTACTACTCTATACACTTTCTTTTTCGGTAGGGTTAGTTGTAAGATATTGCTTTTTAGCGATAAGCTCGCCCTTTACATGTATGTATCAAAGAGTAAATAAATAAATAAATAAAAAATAAGACAGAGATATGTACGCCCTACGATTCGATCTCATCGTTCTTCTTTCGCTTCCGCTACAGACATACATATTTTCAGACACGCTCCACAATATACATCTACTTTGTAGATTCACTCTTCAGACACGTACTACGTTCCTGATCTTTACGAAGTATGGTCATTCTGATGTACATTCTCCCAGGCCCCCGGGAACGACAACTTGTATAGTATAGTGTAACAACAATTATTTCAACAAAAACAAGATTTTTCTATGCGCGGAAACGTTTGCTACTTTGTGTGTATTTTTTCTTGAAAGTTATTTATATGTTTGATTTGTATCTGTATGTTTCCCAAATAAAATTAAATAAAATAAATACTTTTGTACGGAACCTTCTGTGTGCATGTTCGACTCGCACTTGGCCGGTTTTATCAAGCTTGACCCCGTATATTTGTTGGTTTTTTTTTTCATCCAATTAAATGTACCCTGCTCATGCCTGGGGGCACCAGGATGTCCCGGCAAGGCACCTAATTTCTTCCGGAATGCGGTGTGCTTTTATAATGACGATGGTCGGATGATGATGGATGCCTCGATGGAGATCTAAGCGTCGCAATTACAAAATTTCTAATTAACTATACTTATATGTACGTCGCTCATTCCAAGGAATGTGACATCTATGTATGTACTAGCTGCGGTACCCGGCTCCGCTCGGGTTAGTGTCGGCTAAATTGTTTCATGGATAAAAAGTAGCTCACATGACTGGTCCAAAATAGGGTTAAACTGGTCCAGGACAATGTATCCATCTTCGTGCCGAAATAGCATGATTTAAAGAGAAACATCCAATAATTCCCATTTAGAGCTTGGTTGACATTTGGTGGCTATTTAAAAAAAAAGCATGTGCCGCCAGAACCTTTCTGAACTTGCACTGCTACATTGCTTACCTAGAAAGTAAGTAACGTGTAACGTAGGTAAGTTTTGCGTGGACTCCAACCCAGAGCCAGCCTCAACATCGAAAACAGTAACCCATCTCGAACCTGACTGCTCCCAGAGATGCTATACATTGATAAAATACGCACATAAATCGGGTAAGTGGTTCGCATGTTATAAGAATTTAACACTCACTACTCACCCCTCTGGTAATGAAGCGTTATATTATGTAGCCCATAAGTTTTGAGTAGAATCAGGCTAGACGTAGATACGATCCTCATCTAAATCAAGTAATTGGTTCCCAAGGATTTTATTCTATCGGTCGCACTTCCGGCGATTTAGCGAGATGCCAAGTAGTCGTAAAGTTGCGGGAAATACCAAGCGTTTTTCGGTACAATTAGTTAAAGTAAGCGCCTCCGCCACCTACCCCCCCCCCCCTCCCACCACCCCCCTTCCGCCGAGCCGTGCAGAGCATTGCAATTTGTATGACAGCCACATCTTAGCCTAAGCGCAACTGAATTCTATTTAGCCTATCCTAATTCCCGGGTAGTTAAATATCCCCGGTCAACGTTGGAAAGCCCATGGGCAAAACATCTTTATAAATTGTAGCCTATGTGTTATTCTGATGTATAAGCTATATTATTGTAAAGTTCATTAAAATCCATTCAGTACTTTTTACGTGAAAGAGTATCAAACATCCATCCATCCATCCATCCATCCATCCATCCATCCATTATTACAAACTTTCCCCTTTATAATATTAGTAGGATGATACCCGCAAATGGTTTGTTTTGCTGGTTCGGGTCCAGCCTTGCTACTCCAGGAACTTTAGCCTTAAATCGACACTTAGAAAAACATTAAATCCGAAATGCTATTTTTTTTCTCATAAACGTAGTATTTTATGTGGACGTGTGTACATTAGGTTTGCAACATTTTGGGGGGTCCGGAAGATAGAAATAAAATATGAAATATGTTTGAAAAATGATACTCCTAAACAAATATTTTGAAATGTTATTTTCAAATGTTATATGTTAGCTCATTTTAGGTGTAATATTGCTGTGAATTTGCAACAATTTCTTATTTACGGAACTGTGTAAATATATTTTTTTTGTACTATTTTCATAATATCTGCAAAGCAAATAATGAAAATCTTATTTTATTTTCTGAAATTGGAAACTGACCGCAAACTCTATATTCTGTGAAATTTGTAAAATGTTGCAAATATTAGAAGCACATTTTTTTTCATTTATAATTTTTACATTCACACAAAAGCTAAACAAAAAATTCTAAATACGTATAAAATCGTTCGTTGTATAGTTTTTAAAGAATTTAATTTTCGTTTACATATTCTAGAAAGAAATATAGCAATAGCAAGTTAGGTTCGCGGCATAGATTTTTTTTAGTAAAAACATTATTTTAAATACATATCCGTAATTACAAAATTGTTGCAAATTCACAGTTACATTACGCCTTAAAAGACTTAACATATACATTTTTTTAATACCTTTTCTAAATATTTGTTTAGGAGATATATATCTTTTAATACATTTTAAAAATGTTTTCTATCTTCCGGGCCCCGCTAAATGTTGCAAACTTAATGTAAGCATATGAACATGAAATTATATATTTCTGAGAAAAAAAAATTCATTTCTGATTTCATGTGCTTCTCAAACCGTATCTATCCCGGTCTATGCGGTATATTCGTAAATTAGTTCTTTTTACAGGGATCTTTTTTAAATTAATGTGTCCTTGCTTCACGGTCGATTATACATACATACATGTCACATTCCTTACAGATTTCTGATTGCGCACACCCTTGCGCGGCACTTGTATTTTTGTAACCTTCGCGGAGTGACAGCGCGGCAATGAAACGCTTTTCAAGAATTTTCCGCCGCCGCCTGCCGACCTCAATCCGTGGCCTCATTCTCATTTTTCGCACTGGACCACGCAGCAATGTTAACGACTTTGAACATTCAAACACTTCAATCTTATCGTATTTTAACATATCTTAATGCCCTATTTATCCGTCCATATTAGTCAGAACGGTCTAGCACTTTTTATGTGTAAATTCTCATACCGTTAGTTCTTAGCCAGAGCTTGCATAAAATTATATCCTATGTGCAATGGCTATCCGAGCCTATGGAATGAACTTCATAGGCTGTTGAACGCCGAGATTTCCCCCAAAGTACCCCAAATTGTACTTTGGGGGACGAAGATGGTGTGTTATTATTAAAATGTTTTCGGAAAGACAGTGTTATAAATCTTTTAATTGTTTTAGTCGACGTTTCAACAACAGAGATGACAGCATGAAACTTTCGCCGTCGTGGTCTCCGTTATTGGCCCAACATAGCACCACGAGGCTTCAGATGCCGATACCATCGAGTAGGGACACCGTAAGCATCGTTTGCACGGTTAAATTCATCGCCGAGCAACGTGCTGTGGGACTACCCTCATCGGCGGCTGGAGCTACCCACAGCTACAATCTTCGCAGCCGGCGACCTGCAGTTGACTTCTGACTGGACGACGTGTCGGAAGTCCTCCAGGTCGCGCCGCGAGTCCTGAAGAAGTCCGCAATGCGGTGGACGAAACGTCGACTTAAACAAGTAAGCGACTTATAACACGGTCTATCCGAAAACATATCAATAATAATGTGTAACAACAGTGAAAGTCTAAATGAAGATGGTGTGAATTTTTTCACAGGTTTTTATCTTTTCTGCAAATAGTATTAATGGCCTAAGCCGCTGAATCAATTTTGAACCTTGAAGAAAGACAAAGGTTACCTTTTGATGTGAAAATTAATCTCGAATGTTCTCCCGGGAAGAAGAAATCTCGGGGGATGAAAATGTTATATGGGAAACCCATATAATATCTATGAAATGATTTGGCCCGACATCAGTCCAAAACGACGTTGACCCGAGTGTAGCCGGGAAGATTTGCTATATTGCTTGTTTTATTGATGAAGCCCTACCGCTGATCATGCACCCTCCTGGGGCTGAACCGGCGTAAAATGTGAGAAAATATGTGAGGTAATTCGATCGATTCTCCATCAATCAGAAGTGGATGCCATGTATTCTACCCAGTAAGTGAGCAGAAGTTATGAAATAAACGCTTCTGGTTGGTGCAAAATGTATCGAATTCTCTCACATATTTTCTCACATTTTACTCCGGGGACGCCTTGCCCTCCCGTAGGGTCTGGGTGGTCAACTAGGCTCTCTCTCCAAGCTTCTGGGCACACAGCGCGCCGTCTCTCCATGCCAATTGTTGTCTTCGTTGTCTTCGCGGCGCTGCCCAAGGAGTTTAGCTTAACCCAGCTGTTCAAGATCTCCGAAGACCTTTCCGTCACCCCAAAATCTAAGTTATATTTTTTTTTGTCGTTATTGTTACAATCAGTTCTTTTGAGTTTTCATGCATTGCAATCACTTTTCGTGTCGCCCATACAAAAAGGAAAAATCTATTTCCTGCTCAATTTCTAAAGAAAAGTTTTATTTATGCAGCAACATTCTAACCAACGGGTAGTCGTCTATGTGTATAAAGTTTATCTAAGTTTTTTATTTACTGGATTTTATATGAATGATTTTGAATTAAAAAGAATGCAAAATCAAACTGTTTTGAAACAGAACAGAATTAACGAGACATAATAATTTATGAAAACATATGAGACTAACTACAAGGATTCAAAAAATAATTCACTCGGCCACGATTTTAAGTAGAAAACCTTTTGCCCCTGAGGGTAGCTATGTACATCGTTGTACGTAAATAATGTATGCTTCAATTTTAAAATGTAGGATCTTAACTGGGTAGGGTTGATACATCACGGTGCTTGAAAAGTTTGTGATAACACCAAATGTTTGATAATAGCGATGCTTCAATTTAAAATGTAGGATCTTAACTGGGTAGGGTTGATACATCACGGTGCTTGAATAGTTTGTGATAACACCAAATGTTTGATAACAACACTCTTATTCGACTGGTCGTAGGTTGTCTGGGAAACCCACTCCTCGTGGTTTTCCTCCCCGTTTATATTACACTCGTCTTTCTTCTACCATACTATATAATAATTGCGAATATTTAATTTTAGACTGCCATGAGAGCTATTGGTGTATTTGGTGGATATCGAGTTCATGATAACATTCTCCCAGCAGTCACTCTCATTTTTTTATGTTCATGTCATACCTACTTTCCCTCGTGTGTAAACATGCTACCTAGGTATACGAAATCATTGACCTGTTCTAATTTTACATTATTGATTTATTTAATACTCTCAGTAACTGTTTGGTCTTGGTTATATATACTTTTATACGCTTTTTACTACTTGCCTCAACTACACGCCAACAGCCACATTATATCACACATATATTACAGTCATTATATCATCCGATCATTATAGGCAATAGCTTTCTTTCAACTTAGTCAGGCATCTGTCCATAAATAAGTTGAGCCAACAATAAAACAATATTTATCGGAAAAACATTATTCTGAATTTGTTACTGACCAGAGTCTGATTGATTGAAAGATTTAAAATTCTTAAATACGCCACCAAAAACCATTTACAAAATAAAGTACAGTGCAATAACAACATAATAAGTTGGTTGCAAAATTGCATTAGTTATGCAAAACAACACCATTTTTTTTTATAAAAGTTATGAAATGATAATCATTCGCCAAAATAACATTTCTTTTTGAAAATAATAAAACCTATAATTATGTTAAAATATAAAATAGTTTGAAAATACTATTTAGCACTGACCATTGCTTTCCAAAATCAATGCCACTTACTAAACTATTTATAACCTCAGTAGAGCCACGTTCTGGCGGCGGGACTCGGGGCTCGATTACGTTACCAAGATTGAGAATATATTTAATCGAGACTATTAAGGAGTCCGTGAATGCGAAACTTGATGTGAAACTTAACGAATAAATGTATTGTAGGAAAGATATTTTCCGGTCCTGTCGTATTATAATTGAAACTTTTGATAAATACATAACGAACTTGTGGTTTATGATAATTGTATGATTTTTATATTTTGGCACTTAGAAAATATTTGGAACGTATTTGGTAACCAATAATACAATCTGTGACAATACTATAGTTAAGCATAATTCGATCTAAATTCTGAAACGTTAGGTTATAACTTACTCTATAAATCTAAAATTTCAGCATTAAAAACCAACGCATTACTTATTCTGTGCGTTGAATTTTATGGCCGAAGTGGTAATTACTAATTGTTCATGTTTTACATCTACCTCAAATGAGTTATACTCATAGAGTAAGGACTCAGACAGGACGCCACGGTAAGGCAGGTGTGGCAATAGCCATCTATGTCTAATCATATAAAAAGGTTCCGATTCCACCGGAAAATGGAAATTGTCTGTAGGGTTCCTGCCAAGCATTTGGTCATCATAAAAATATATCTCATAGAGTAAAATATACATATTGTACTGAGCACATCGCCTTTTATATCGAATGTAATATGTATGTAGAATCGATCGTGAAACAAGGACACATTTATTACAACAACAAAGCTGTAAAAAACTCTTTTATGAATATACTGCATGGCTGGCATGTTCGAGTGTTTGAGTGTTAAATTTTTGCAGCCAATGTCCGAAACGCCCCTAAAGCTGTATAAAGCTGAATAAAAAAATCATGGGTTGGCGAAATTGGTAGATGCAATACCCGGGAAAATTTTTTTTGCTGGTTCCAGCCTTGCACTATATAAATACAGTAGTTCTTTTTACAGCTTTCTTTCTTACATTAATGTGTCCTTGCTTAGCGGTCGATTCTACATACATATCACAATAATGCATCATACAGTTGCTATCACTTTCTGAGTTGTTAGCAAAAGCGTAATCGGCTGATGAATCAGCCGTCTGGCACGTCTGTCTTCACGCGCAGGTGAGCAGGCTGGTTGATAAATGATGTGCAAGAATCGTCATACCGGCACATGGATACACGTCAAGGAAGGCCTCATTGGTAATAAAATAGAGAAAACATACATTATAAAAAAATATCACGAATGCTAGCTGTTTCTCGGTTTGGTACCCATTTAACAATTTATTTCCTTTGTTGACATTCTGTGTCCCTACCCATGCAATCGCATTAAATGAAAAGCGTTTTCAATACAGTTTAATGTTGCTATGCTAGGAAAATCTTCTGTGCTTTTAACGAATACTTCCCTCAGCCTTGGAAATACAAATACCAAAAACGATTTTTTTTTAAATTATATTACTTATTTTTTATTTAGCATCCATAGACTGCGATGGACCACCACCAATGGACCAAGAAATCGATGTTTGGCGCTTGGACCATTCGTACTATTTTACTGCAGGTCGCTAGAAGCAATCAATAATTGTCCGTGTTTTTCATTTAGAACTCTTTCCTTGATGAATATGTCTTTGCTTCACGGTTGATACATATCTCATTCATCTTGTAAGTCCAGTGCTATAAAAACTATAGTTTCAACAAAACAATTCTCACTAAACTTCTTATGGCCAAAGATTCCGAGATTTTATTTCATGTTGACATTTTTTTTGTACAACCTTTCAAAGAAATATAGATGCCTGGATTTAGTTGCACTGATTTTCGGTGTCGGTAGCGCAGTGGTGCGACGCCTTACGATTCTTCGATAAGCTAGGTGAATCAACTCTGAGCGCGGTTGGGTTCTAGATAGATGACCGTTGAGGCTAGCCGTGGTTCGGGTTCCGCGTAAAACTGTAGGCCCCTTCCTTACTTACTAGGTAGTAGGGTTAATCCCGCCCGGGTTAGTACTATCGCATTGAATTAACAATGGTCGAAGCGGAAATAACAATTTGTCCGTGTTTTCCATCAATTTAAATGTAACCGAGCAATAAAAGGAAAGGCCTGGCAGGACACCTAGTTGCCGGGTGGCGTCTTAGGCGAATATCTGACGGGCGGTTTGGTATTAGTTACCCATGTCCAGTGACATTGTAAAGTTTCTTTGCGGGTTCTTCTTGACTGGTTGATCGAATCCGCGGATCAATTAAATTGTGACATGACTTTGTGTAGTTTGACTACCAGAATTTGAATAAATAAATAAAATAAAAAAAAATATGCTTTCAAACATAACCTCGTTGTCGCGACAAATGAATTTATTTATCAATTTATCCATTCGGGGTTGACGCTTGAATGTGCTGTTATATTTACTTGATCTGAAACAAAACAAAAAAACTGGCACACATTATTTCTCATGTCGACGCAGTTTTATATCAGCTCTGACGCTGAAATATCCTAATTACATCACGTATGTATCTGATCTCCGAGAGATCCGCAAATTTCCCGCCCACGCACTCAACCTTCGCAAAAACAATGTTGATTCAGTGGGAAGCTGGAGTCTCGTGTACGTCGTATATATTGCAACCGGAACTAGGCTCAATACACGACAATAACAATGTTTTGGATGTATAAAGGGGTGCTGTTACACAACAATACTTTTAGAGTTTTGTAGTTATGATCCTATACAAGGTCTATCTCCCATTCGTTTTGTATGGTTTTTTTTTTCTTGACGAAAGTTATGTAATATCTTCGCATTGCCTGCCAAACCAAACCATTGCAGACAAATGTATATACTTATTATTATAGCTGTAACTAAACAATTGTCCGACAAAAAAAAAAACAACAAAAAGACAAAACCTTTTCTGTTTTCACACGGTCAAGTAAAAGTTTTAGATTTGAATCCTTGTAAATCCTCGAAAAATATCACAATAAAGTAAATTGTATGTATGCAAGGTTTTGAGGGCAAAGAACTTGGTGATTGGTTTTGAAATAACATAATTCCAATACCTCTTAACTAGTTACTTCTTTATTGGTAGGTTGCTACTTCCCCTGATAAACCCCTGAGTAAACATCAACAAAGATTAACATTCTAAACATTCGTGTTCGAAGAAATGTTGCAATCTCGTACGAATCCGTCTATCCACAAAAAGCACTTAAGCTAAAAAAAAATTTGGACAGTATACTACGGTACCGTCAGCGTTCGATGTCATTCCTTCAGCGATGTGTGGATGTGTGTGAGAGGGTGTGCGTGTGTGGTGTCCGTGTGAGGTCGGATGGTGGGGAGGTTGAGCTCGCCTGGGCGGGCCGGCGGCGGCGACGCCAGTGCACTGCGACCACGGTCCGACACTCGACGTCGGCTCGTCAACGAACCAACACTCTGTTGTTCGAACATAAACAACGCGAAGAATTACCATAGGTAAGCACCACAGTGACATTTACCCGATAAGTGCGCCGGTGGAGGGTAGGGCGGGAAGCTCCGCCCGCCCTAGATTGCGTAAGTCGCGCCGTCTCGCTCCCGCCCGCACTCGGACGCCATTGGCAATATCGCGGGTGAATCGACGCATCATCGGTGGCCGCATCGAAGTTTTTGTTTCTTTCCGTAGCGCGTAAGTCCTCGCGCTGGGACCGGTTGGTGCTTTTGTGATTTTTTTAAACTGCTACGTAATAGTGTTTGGTAGAGCTTTGAGTGAAGCCCGTAATTTATTTACAAAGTTGCTGACTTAGTTATAGTAAGTAAATAAATTATCAGAAGAAAAATACATTTATATACCCTTCATGTACTTATAATATTAATTATAAAGTTTTTAAGTCAATATCACTGATCAGTAGTGGACGGGATACATTTACATAAGAGTGTAAATGTCTGAAAATGTCAAAATGCAGATTTGGATTGAAAATCTGAAGAAACTTTAATGATGAATCACATTTTACCCAATACTGTAAATATCAGTACTTTTCTGCTAAATAAACAAAACCTGTTAAAAAGATAATTCAATCAAATTTTCAGTTGTCCATTACACGGTTATATTAGAAACTCTTCGTTTGTTTGATATACTACTTTTTATACTTAGAGAGGATTATATCTGCTCTTTAAATATTAGTTTGGTGTCTGGTTATTACGAAAATTTTCAATTAAAATCCTGGAGTAATAAACTTTTTATTGTTTAAAATCTACAAAAAGTAACCTGAATTTGAGTTCACAACCCTAGATAGGTCCTAACAGCAGGGTTCAGAGTGAGCGGACTAGATTTAGTACGCGTATTATGGTCGGACTTAATACGTTTTTGTATGGTGCATTGCTAACCCCGTACTAAGTTTTTAATTTTATGATGATCTCAATACAATCAAGATCCACGACTACCTATACGACTTTTGTCCACTTTCAAAGCAGTTTCTACGCGACATGTGGAACTTGAGTGTCCATTTTATTGGTGACATACGTATCCGTTAGGTCAATGTTTCGAACCCGAATCCAGGTCGGCCATTTGTCAAAGCTCCAAAGGTTTTAATCGAAGTAATTGCGCGCGGAATGCGGCGAATCCGATCCGGTGGTGAGGGCGGCGTGCGAGGGCGGCGGATCTGGGCGGCTATTTCGGGCGGGCGGCGCGCGCCAAGCGAGCGCGTATTTTCGAACTCATTTCGCAATCCCGCCAAATGTTAAGTGACCGAGGTGTGGCAGGTATTCGGCTGTAATGCGAGACCGTGAATCGAGGGCTTCGCAAAATAAGATAATGTGTCGTTTTACAACCCTTTGGTGGTAATTGTTAAAAATCTAAAAAATCATTATTGAAATGTGATTTTCATGATGGTACGAAATTTGTGAAACGAGCATAAATAACAAATATAAGAGTATTTTCTACAACTGAAAAATATATTTAATTAAATCTTTTAAACATAAATTAGGGGGAAGTCTTAGATGGTTGTGTTAAGAAATCAAGTATAATTACAGTTTTATGGGAAGCGAAAAAATATATCAAACTATCTATTAATTTAATATAATGTAAATACATCTTACACCGTTATATCACACTTTGTGGCTCGTAAATTACACATACATATTATCAGGCAAATAAGTTTAATAATATGAGTAGGCAAAAAAGTAAACACTTATTACCACTTTCAGACTAACATTCGGGATGAGTTAAGGTCCACCGGCACAAATACAGTAATCGAATGCAGTAATTATCTCAGAAAACTTAATCCGCCCAACTATAAATATTGTATATCTGCCATAGATTCAACCGGAAACAAAAGTCCATGATGAATAATCCAATGAATCATCTCCATGGCATGCGGAACAAATCACACGCTCTTATCACTCACATCACAACAAGATCAAGGCCATGAACTTGGCATATGGACATGCCACCGAGAGCCATAACCAAAATAAATACCCACCCACCTGCAGTCATTAAAACATAACCTTGTTTGTCTTTTAGTAATAGCTGCCAACCTTACAGATAGTGTTCCTACAATTTTATTTGATAAAGTAATTAACATTTATTTACTTCTAAACGATAATTCAGAACTTCATAGGTTTGCAAATAATGCTTACATACTAGTATACCTTTTTGTATTATGTTTTAATTAATTAAAACATTAAAAAACCTTCTCTGTTCCAACAATGTGATTTAATTTGATAATTTGTACAACAGCGGTCTAAGTAATTAGCCTATGTATGGGCCTGAAGTCCCTTCACTCAATATGGCCGAATAAAATAAAACACCGAGAAGCGAAACCTCTACAAAATGATAAAGTATCTCAAGTTAGGCAAACGCATAGGTAACAAGCGACTGGAATGCCTGAAAGTGCTTTTTTATTATTATTTTATTATTAATATTTATTTTATTATTACGTACTCATCGGGTCAGTAAACTAAACCAAAACCTATACCAGGGATTCCCTTAATTCTCCACCTATTTTCTCCTGCCCTTTCAGATTTTGATTCAGATCCAAATTTTCTATTTGTCATAAACATACCATGTTATCTATGTTAGATAACAAAATGGCAGTATGTATTGTACATTTTTCAGTATAGTTATTTTCTTGTATTTTTCGTTCGGAAACGATGTCTTAAGGAAATAATTGTTAGATTCCATATTTAAACTGTATTCATAATGCAGTGTAATGCTTAATGCTTCATGCTTTCTTTAATAACATAATGTATTCTTTATGCACGGTCGATTCTATGTGCATTTGACATTTGTTGGAAAAGCAACGCACTTCCTACAAAAAAGACATAATTTATTCGAGAGAGAAGTTGTAAATGAAATGAAAATGAAAATGCTGTGAAATTCTTCGCTCTCACTGGCGAGTTACGAGTGGATCAACAGCTACAGTGCTCAATGAGATTAAGCACACGACCCTGCCGGCTAATTTTAAACTAGTGACGCACCCGTCTTCAGATCACCACGCACGTTCTGCGGAGCGACTCGGTAAACGGTCCGAGTACTGATAGCAGGTGCGGAAATAGCCAGGAATGCAGAGCAATTGAAATCGTTGAATTAACAGCCAGACGCTGAAAGCCAAAGCGATTAAGAACTGTTAATTGAAATGAAAAATATTGACGTTTCCTGACCAACTTATTCTAATTGAAAAATAGTTTCTTACAGCTGTTATGGCACACATTGCTACTCCATATATATCTAGCAAGAATTTGGTTACGAACGAAAGAGCATAAAGTGAAAATCTCAAGAAGTTGCACAGAAATTCGGAATATGTTCTATTGTAAGGTAGAGGAACAGGCTTCGATGTAGGTAGTGTCAATATACTTAAGTATTGAACTGCTGAGTCTATTTAACGACGGTATCAATTGACTGAAAATACCCATTCATTATACTTACCTCTGATCTTTGGTTTCTTACCTGAATCTCCGTTTAGTAAAACGATCAATAAATATTATTTAAATCATTCGTTAATATTCACAGAAGTTTTACTGTAAGGCGATAATTCGCTATAAGATCAGTGTTTTAACTTTCTACTTACTGAAATAGTTTCGTTTTAGGAAATTCAGTCGATAAGCACGATAGAAGAAAATAATTACATCTTATGATAAATTAAACGATGTTAACGGGTTGGTAGATTAAAGTATTTCGTTCGTGCTTGGTATATTGAATGTATTATTACAATTCCTTTTGTCTATGAATGTAATTTTGAATATGTTTATGAGAACCGAATTTTATCGTTAGAGCAGTTATCGTTCACAAATGTCCTTTTAGTCACCTATATTAATATTCTAAACAGTTTATTTACATGTAGCAGACATAATGTCACGATAATTAGCCTTTCAGTGAACTAGAACTAGGTGCCATGTCAGGAAGTTCCTTACATTGCATGGCTACATTGAACTAAATGGAAAACACGGACAATGTTAGTTACCGCTTTGATCATCGTTCATTCGATGCGATGGTACCTATCCCGGACGGGGTACACCCTACCGCCTAGTTAGCAAAGAAGGGGCCTTACACTATAACCTGAATCCGAACCACGGCCTGCCTCAACGAACGAATGGTCACCCATCCAAAACCCGACCGCGCCCACCCTTCCACATACAAACCTTGCACCTTGACCTTTTCCAGTCGTAGACCAAGAATAAAAATCTATATAATATAGTCTTATATGATTTAGTTAAGTACATATTTTTGGTTCAAAAGTTACTAGCTTGTAAATTATTTCATGAAAACTTAGGCTGTAACCTAACCAAGGTTGTTTTTTGATAATGATTTAGGAACGTTTACAACTTGAGAAAAATCTTGAGTGTAAATGACCGCTAGTCCTTTTTTTAACTACGTTCAAACTAATACTAAAACTTTTAAGAAAATTATTTCAATTCGGTGACATCGATCAAATTAATTAATTCAACTAAAAAGTGTTCGTAAACATCGCCAGAAAAAGTGCGTTCAGAACTTATTTTGGCGCCAACACTGCATCCGCAGCCTGCAACCGTGCGAGACTAGTGAAACTGGTTTGTCAGTTATGGATAGACCCCATTAGACGAAGTAGAGGTTTATGTTAACCATTTTCGAAGTAATTAAATGCAATTTCACGGAATAAACTGGACGGATTTTCTTGAAATTTCAGGATTTACGCCCATTGGGGAGGCTGGTTTAAAAGAAGGATGGGTGCTCGTTTACATCCTGTATATGTAATGGGTTCTCACTTGTGTGTGCCCTTAAGAACGTAGACACACGTGTAAACTAGCGCCGCTTCTATTTTCTTATCGTTACGCAATTGCACGCTATGACAGGCCGATGAGTCGCCTCGAAGAGAAAACCACCTCAAGGTCGGCGCTCTCCCGAAATACGGCGGCGTGAGCCCGCGGACATATAAAAATGTGTTTCCACGTTATACCGCGCGTTGGAACGGCTCCAAGCCTCGGTGATCTGACACGAATGCTCGGCGCTATTTATGGACTCGCGAATATCCGACACGACAGTAGCCGATGCCTGCCGCCGGATTATTTACGATAGTGGACTATTGTGTTGGGAATTCATGTTAAATGTCTGCTCGGGAAGCTAGACCACAGAACAAAGAAGGGATAGAAATAGCATAGACGAGGGTTTGTAAGGAAACCGCCGTGACTCTACGCACACGAACATGATTATCTACTATTTTCGATCACATTGAAATCGTTCCTCTGGTTGGCTACACATCATTGAAGCAAAATAAAGTATTTAATTTTCAAACGCAATCGAAACTAGGCCTTATTTCAAAACAGATTGATTTGTTAATTACCGACTTTTAACATGTAGTAATGACGTTCTCTAGTTGATCTACATGGAGCAAATCTTAAACTACAAATAAAATGCAGGAAATGAAAATTAAGTTTAAGGATAAAGTAACCTTATGTGTATACAGCAAAGTTGCTTACTATTTGCGTTGTTATAGGTGATTTACGTCACACGACAAAACCACGCGCTACTCGAATATGTCAAAGCTACTCATTTACAGTGTTGGAGTGTTTTGACGAAGCTAACAAAATATTACCGTATTATTTGGAAAATTATTATAATCTGAGATAAAATGACTAAAAATATCGTACCACGACAAAGTAAGTCCTAATAAACAAAAAAGCCTCATTGTGATAATCAGTATTTACGGTCCTATTTTCCGAACTGGAAGACTAGGCCTTAGTATTCATTGTATATCTAAGAAATAACATTCAAATATTGCAAAATGTGATTCTATTTGAAGCGAAGTGCCAATTTTCGTATCTTAGGACTGATAATAATATATGTAAAGGTTTTAATGTCACGGTATTAAATAGTACCGACGGTACATTTATCGCACAAATATGATAAAATCCCAGCACTGCATAGTCATGAGAGCTACTCAATTAGGGATGTGGCTAAATCGTGACGTCATCCGTCAGAGTATCGATATATTTTGTACTACATTTTATTAAACAATATATCGTAACGTTTTGACCGAGCGAAGCGCGAAGTTTCTCGTTTCAGCTTGGGCAAAAATGCTTTCGTATATCCGGCGACCGGCTGTCCGCCTATGCGGCTGTTCTCCTCTACAAGTCGCATTTCTAAACCGATTCTCGTGAAAGTTTGTGTCCAGGTTCGATCGCCAACCACAAACATTTGCCCCCAACCACTTGATGTCAGTCAATATATTTATTTACCATTCAGAATCAGTTAGTTTAATCTAGCCTTTAAATATTAATTAAGAAAGATTCAGTTCATTATTTAATAATTGTTTCCGTTATATAAATATACAAACAGAAACAGAGAGAGTGCAGATTTCAGATTACATTGTTTTTTTTTTGTAATGTAGGTATAATACATAATTATATGCGAATTACTAACGCCCGGTTCCACCACCTCCAGCTACAAAAATCCCAAAGTTATCTTTCAGTTACATCATACAAATATTGCATGTAGCCGAAAGTTAACTATCGGATTTCAGGTAACTGGAGGTGGTGAAAACAGGTGTAAGTGATATACCGGAAACCAGCCTAGGTTGGTACAATAAAATTCAATAAAATACAGCCGGTGCGGTAATGAACCAGTACTCGTTTTCTGACTAGTTTAATATAGCCATAGCACTAAAGCTCTCTCGGGAATGCGGTGTAATATCCTAATTTAATAACAATTGTTGTTATATTAATCATCCATGTCCAATCATCACTGTAAACATACATAAACATCGATAGCTCAATGTCGATTCGATGTGTCACATCCCTTATTGAGTAGCTGAGGCATCACCTTAGAATATAAAAATAATCGTGAATGACAGTAATTTCGAGAACAATGTATGAGATTGATGCAAACCAATCCTTAAAATGTGGGTATTAGAGTAAATTTTTGTTTGACTTTTGAAGTGTTCGTCAAATTTTGCATACATTTTCGAATTTAAATCGAAATAAAATAAAATAAAACTTATCGATGGTATGATATGCCTCCTTTTGTTAAATTGTGTGTTCGGCTATCGTTTTTGCACTCCAAAATGGCACAATAGGGCATCGTTCTTGCTTCGCGAGTTTATCGTCCAGTAGTTGCGGTCGACAGCGCCGAAGTAGTGACGAATCACGACTGCTGAGCGCGAATCACGAAGTGCGCCGAGCTCCGCGTACTAGTGGCTACGCTGTTTCCGCCTACTTACTCCTTCTACCCGTTCTTTTTGTTCTGTGAGCTAGACAATGTAGCGTATTAGCTCACCCACTCACCGCCCCCCCCCCCCCTACCGTCTAGGGCGGTACCATGGTAAATAAATTCGCAGGTCGAGCAGGCAAGTGATTGATTAAATCTGGCGTTTAGTTGCATTTCGTATCATTGCTTTTATCACGTATTTGTATCATGCTCACTGTCAAACGACGTATTATTCGGCCAAGTGAAACGAAATTGACAAGTTGTAACGGTACGAAATGCAACTAAATATCAGATTTAATCATTAACTTGCCTGTTCACCTGGCTAGTTAAATCAGCCAGAACGAGACAATATTGTAAAGATCGGAAAGAAATGACATTATCATTATTTCATTTCATTATGTTAGGTACTAAAAGGGCAAAACAAATAATCTAACTAGGCATTTAGAATTATTCCTGCAGTTAAAACCATAAACCAGCTGATATGACACTCGTAACAAATTTAGCTGGAATTTGGGTATGAACGAAAGAGGACAAAGTGTAGAGACCAAAAAGTCGCACTGCAATTCGTAATTTTGTCCTGTTGTGAAGTAGAGGTCGATGTTGGCAGAGAAAATATTTAACCATTAAGCACCGCCTAATGTTTATAATTTTACGAATATGTTCTTATGTTTGGATACCTTTTTCATGTGTTGACTGTCACAATAGCTAAATGAGTGTATTTGCTTGTTGCAGCGAACGAGCCACCCAAAAACATACAAAATGTTTAAAAACCATTTAGAGATGATTGGGAGAAATGAGACGGCGTCGAAGAAGGCCAAATTCTGGCAGTCGTATGTGCGCTCACTCAAAGGTCAGTTTCTATTGCTTTTGTCATCTGCAGCAACGTCAACAACGTCTTGTATAATGAAGTCGGTTAAAAATAGTCAAAGACGTTTGTTCTGTTTGGAGATGTTATAAAATATTGTGCATTGCCTTTACTTGGTTTTACAATCATATATTTTGGAATTAAGCCTAGGTAGCTAACATAACATTTATAAACCTGCCTGGACTTTCTCCTTTCTTGAAGCAATTTATATTGTCATTTCGATCTTTTTTTAACAAATGCGGTGTTTTTATGTCACTGGAAATGGGAGGCCATGACGCTATTACCCGTCATATTATTATTACCCCAACAACCTGATTCTGCCATTAAGGTGGACCATCCCGCTCAACTCCCCATACAAACGGCGAAAGAAGATCACGCCCATATTTATTGTCACAGATCCCAAATTTTGCTTGCTTTATTTGATCGAACTAGATGTCTGATGACCGTTGGCATTGTAAAATTGTGTTTGGTTTCTAAGTTATAAGGTCCAAAAGTTCGAATTTTTCGCGCGTTTTATGCAATAACTTTGGGGGTAGATTACGCAATAATAAAGTAAGAACATCCTAAAAAGATTTGTATATTTTAATATACATTGATTTATCAAGATTTATAATCTATTTGGTTTTTGTTAGATTTTTGACTACAGCGGTTGTGGTTTAATTTTAGCTATAAATCGTTTTATAATTAATTATTTTGTCGTGTTTTAATTTTCGTAAATCTTACCAAATCATACACTATGCACATTGTCTTTTTTGTGGACATGTTGTATCTTCCTCATCACGGAGCCTGTCTTTTTCTTTGAAACAGAGAAGGTCCCAGCTATTTACCGCGCACTAGCACGGTTTTGTACCGTGCCCGCGAATAAGTTAGTCCCGCCGGGTTGGGCCCCTCAATTAGGTGCCATGTAAGAACATTCCTTTTATGAACATGGCTACATTGAACTGGATGGAAAACAGGAACAGTGCTTTATTGCCACTTCGAACATATTTACTTTCAATGCGATGGTACAAACCCGGGCAGACCTAACCAGATAACAAGGCTAAAGTTTTACATGGATTTCAAACCATGAAACCACACGTGTTTGTGACCAAATTCACTTATGCAACCCGAAAAGGGGAAGAAAGTGGTGCATGAATGAGGCGGGTACTGAAGTTATGACCTCTGATATATGTATGAAACGCTCTGCGGTGATGCCAATCATGGCCAGTTAAACCCTATCACTATGTGAAGTCTACAAGAGCGTTTCCCTCGCAGGCTCTGAGGACATCAGGGCCGAGGAGCGCTACAAGCCGACGCGCCGCAGCGTGTTCCCCGAGCTCGGGAGCACGTGGCCCTACACCAAGTCGATCTACGACGACCCCATCGTCGCCGCAGACCGCATCACCGTGCCCGGCTACCGCTACCTGCCCATCCACCGCGACACCTACGGGTACTCGCCGCGCCCCATCTACCAGCACAACTATCCGCGCTCGCTCGACCGGTACAGGCCAGGTCAGTAAAGTCGGATGGAACCAATTCAATAAATCGGCTGGACTAGAGGAAAAACCCAAGGACTGGGTCGGCGTAAAATGTTAGAAAAATTGTTGGGCAATTAGATCCATTCTGTACCAATCAGAGAGTGGATGTCAAATATTCCACCAGTATGACATAAACGCTTCTGAGTGGTGCAGGATTGATCGAATTCCCTCACTTCTTTTCTCACATTTAACGCAGGTTACCTCCGTCAGCAAGATTTTCGACAATATCAACTGGAATACAGTCGAACGTGTCAGACAAGAAGTCTTGTGAGTGATGAAGTTCTTAGAAGTTTGACGCGAATGGGATTTGGTAATCAGGGAATTAATAGAACTTGGCTAGTAGAGGTGAATTCGGACTTGGAAGCAAAGGATTAAATAAATGTTAGGAAAAAAAGGGTAAATAAACTAGGGAACTATATAAACATTTATTACGTAGATAGCTCTTGGGATATGATTTATAAATCTGGTCAAATATCTGATATGCCTACAAGGGTTTGATTTGAACTTGAAAACGTAAGATTGGTGAACAGGAACCTCACGTTTTTCTAAATTCTGGTCTGAATGTATTGTGCGAAGTTGCCTAAAATTCAAATTTCACTTGCTTCCATGCATCGTGTTTGCTAGATTTCTTTAACCTTTGCTATATCTGGTCGGAATGATGATAAGATTAACTGAAATTGGATAGAAAAAAGGAAAATTCTAATGTTGGTGTATTTATTGTATTTCATTAGCCATTTTCATTGTGATTCACTTTTTCATTACTGGCTTTGCTTACTATTTAATTAAATGTATTTATTTGTCTTCGAATTAATTTATGTTATTCTATTCTCAGCCAGTGTAGATAAAGTCAGATCACTTTCCCATAATTGTTTGTTTACGTAGTGTTCCCCTTTCTTGCACGCTTTTTCTACAAGTGTGTTGGTCAAATATAATAAAAGACTGAAATTCTAAATAATTAAAATCGAGCCTGAAGTTATTGAAAATATATTTAAACTAATATACCATTGAATTAAGACGAATTTATTATTTTAACTTTTGGTCCGTATATGTTCATGCTGTTTCTTGTAAATTTTGTGATATGCCATCTCGCATAGTAGCGTAGTCTTAACTTTTTACATGTTTCTTTATGAAAATTTCCATGGTTTCCATTTTGAAACTCTTTCCAAATGTTTCAGCATAAACAGCAGTCAAATTTGCTGTGGATTGTTTCCGAATCGCTCGCCAAATTAAACGGACTTCGTTCTGCTCGCTATGACTATCAGCTTTCTTTCACCGAGACACTTCTTAAGCTTTTATTAGATTCAATTACTTCAATTTAAACATATATCTGTAAAATAAAATAATTTGCAACACTTTATTATTATAATATTTAAGATAAGTAATTAGATTTCCGAGGCATTAGTGGTCTCTAGACTCTGAGGAAATATTTATTCAGACTTAAGAATATTTTATATGTTTAATATCAAATTGTGTTCTTCTTCTTTATTAAATAAATTATTTGCTATACTTGCTTTGGTTGCTGCCATCTGTCAAAAGCTAGGAGCAGCAGTTTTGCATCTATAGATCGAATTAACTTTACATGGATCTATGGACAAGAACAACATACACATGAATGAGATGAACATACAATTAATGCTTTATTAATTAATAACAATCAATTTGTTTTAATAATATTCTTAAAACAGCAATTAAAATTTATTTTTGTCAAAACACGCTATTGGATTTATGTACACAATTCAGGCTTTAAATGTGAACCTATGTTTTCTACCACGCAATACTTTTGTAATCAAACGTGTCTTTTGCGAATGCTTAAAGCTTTATTACGTGTGAATCTAATTCGCTTGCAACATTTATTAATTTAATTGCATTATTACGTTTTCATCTTCGCATGATCATTATACATTATCATATTCATGAACTCTGCATATTTATGTAAGCACTAAAATGCACTTAATTACCTTAAGTCTACATATATTTCAACACAGAAAGAACCACACAAATGTAAATATGCATCCATCACATTTCCATGATTGTTATTTCGATTACAGAATCAGTATTTTTTATAGTTTTCTACTTCTAGCATTTGCCAGGTAAAGCTCATTTTATTTTTAGCTTCTCCCAGACTTTTAATTGCTATCTTGCAATAATAAAAAAATACCGTATGTATGTCTGCTATTTATTGAATCTAGAATATTTTCTATATCCTCTCTATAAATTACACTGATACCCTTATCTGTTATTTTAAAATTTCGCTGACGAAGGATGAAGAATATAACCACGGTGAGTTTATTAGTTTTAAAATATCTACAATAATTTCCTGAACCCAATCATCATATTCATCGCCTAATGCATCATTCTACTGACTTAACCATGTGTTGCTAACATGCCATATTTACTAAGATCAATGACGTAACTTGCTCAAGTAATTGTTATAATATCCTATTTCAAATCAGATACATTGTTCCAATATTAACTAAATATGATCTTGTGTTACTGAGCTCGTACCCACCAAACCTTTGCTTAACCAGGGCCTGTGATGGTTGACCCTTCCCCCCCCCCCCCCCATTTTTTTAAAGAACTGGACATGAACGGCTAAAATACTACGCCTACTGTCTTGAAGCACCGCATGGGAACTAGGTGCCATGTCAGGACCCTCCTTATATTGCACGGCTACGTTGAACTGGATTGTCATTGCCGCTTAGACCATTTCAATTAATTCGATGATAGCAACTGGCTCGGTTCGAGTAATTATCGAGTCAATTAGTCGAACCATGGCTAGCCCCAACAGCCAAATGTTTAGCCTTGATGATTAACTCCTCGTGTGCTACCGAGGCTGACAATTGATCAATTTCCCAACAGTAACAGAGCTTAAGTCAAATATTTCAACAATAAAATACACAGTTGATGGATAATCGGTCTTCCCTCTGTGCGAGTTATGCCTGTTCGTTCGTCCACCTTCGAAAACCTTCTCCATGCCAAATGGTCGCGACTGTCCCCAGTGTACCACGTGCCGTCGCGCCACCGCCGCGGCGTCGACCCGTTCGACTCGCACAAGGCGTGGCAGGAGCACCTCGACCGCCTGGCCGCCATCGACCGGCTGTACCCGTCCCGCTACGGCCTGTACCTGAAGGACCGCGCGTACCCCGTCACGGACCTCGGCGTCTCCAACGCCCTGCCCAACCTCAAGGGCATCGAGTACGAACCGGACAACAAGCCGCACTGGGGCAAAGGTAAATTCTACTGAGCGACATAGCGGACTTTGGGGGCGTCTTGGTTGCGGCGAAAATTTATCCAACGCCTTTGATAGTATTTCGGATATATTGTGCCAAATTCAAAAATCCGTTGGGGTGACCGACGTGATCCATCGTCGACCGAGGTTGGAGAGAATTTTGTTTGCAGCTCAATCAAGCCATCCCTTTGTACATATGCACGTGCCTTGTTAGCGGTTAAGTTAGAGTTAAGTTTCCCTTTATACTAGCAGTAGGGTTAGATGTGACCATAGAGAATTCGTTAACTCTTCAAAGAAACGTTCCTATTGCTAGTATCATCGGAGAAAATTAAGTTATTGATAATTTGATCGTGCTATTCGATGAGAAAGCTTATGTTAACAATAAATACGTGATCACGTTACATAATTCAACATCTTTAGAACGATCAATCCTTAAGACAAATATTTTGTAAACATACGGAGGTATTGTTACACGATGATATATGCTACCAGTTCATCAGGTTTTTTGTAATAAAATTAATAAAGTAAAGAAAAAAAAGAGAAAAAAATATAACAAAAATGCTATGTTTTTCTATTCTAGCGTCTTGTGCTGTGTTTTGGACGAATTGCTATTTATTGTAGTTTTATAAGCCCACACTGTTACTCATATCAGACATTCTATAAATAAGAACATGCACTGTACACTACCACACAACTCATGTACAGAATATAATAATGTGTGTGACCAATATAAACAGTAATTTATATTTTGTACGTGTTCGTTGGTTTATACAATAGTCATGGATATCGGTATTATAGTACTTTACTAGAAAACTGATTGTCGGTATATGTACGAGATATCAAGTCTTTCTTTCATATGAATTGAAGTATGAAAGCGATCAAGACTTTGTCTCAAATCCTCTTGTCAATAACTCGGGCATGTTCGCCTGTCATCTAAAATATATTATTCAAACATAACGTACTCCTAAAATATACGAATCCTAACAAACATTTAGATTAAATACTATTTTCGGTACAAAAATGTGTTTTCTTTCCTTACAAGATTGAACTGTAACATAAGTCCCCAACCGTGAAAATTAATACAAAGCATGCAGTTCGCGCGGAGTTAATAAATGTTGTGTCCTAAAAACTACAAAATAAGGCTCCAATCCTGCCGTCTGAAACAAAACGATAGTAACGTTCCCTGGTGAGAGTAAATGCTGTATTGATGAAGGGGCATCACCGCGTCTCTCGGCGGAACGACTGTTGGACTCATTCAAAACGGATCCATTTTTCGCCGAGCCTGCCTCCGTGTGGGCCAATCTTGACCGGTCACTACGCGGCAGGTCACCCACGCCCGTCAAACCGAGAATCAGCCCACCCCGAGATTGCGAAGTAGCGTACGATGCCGACGGTAAGGGCAACAGACCCAAGCACTCCTACTGGCCCTGCCCGTCTCTTCTACTTATTTTCGATGTTTAACGACAAAGGCGGTCTCACGGATCACTCGATTCTCTTTCAAGGACGACGGCGAGGTTTTCTCGAGGACCACGTCTGAAGCTGGCCAAGTATCGCCACCAGATGTTCCATCAAAAAGTCATGGTCACTTTACATTCGAGAAAACCTCGATGATAGTCCTCACTTCATATCGCAGTGGCATCAAAATGCGTCAAGTTGAGTGTGACACCGTTGCTTTGTGAACTTCGTGCCCAGGATTCCAGCACCGATTTTTTCTTTCGAGTTAAGAGGAAACATGACGTCCTTTCTCGTTCACTTTTGGATTTACAGTAGATACTTCTCCAGCACCTACGGTATTTGACTCCTTCTGTCTCCGCTGTATGTAGTTAACCGTGACACGTCTTGCCCTATTAGTTTTCAATAGAGAGTATTATTCATCCTAATTATAAATTGTTTGCTTGAAGGATAGTTTTCTGTAGCTTTAACCGTTTTTCTTCAGCATGCTCAACCTCTTCAACATAGTTCCTTTAATGCCGAGTGAACAAATTAAATTAAAAAAGCACGTGCATGACGTTGGCGCGTGGTTACTTTAATGTATGCTTCATCTATTATTACTCTTCCAAAGTAAAATGTATCTTCATTTCACAATCTATCTCCATAACCAAACTTAGCACTTTTCTAATAATAGTTTCCATCGAGTTCGACAGCTTTATCGTCTAACGGAGTGATGAGCTTGGCTCTAACTAGCCCGGCTTGCCGCAGCTATCAGGTGAACTTGGAGTCTGTTGTCCCGATCTGACCGAGTGTGTTGTTGGCGTGTAGGTGCGCCGCTGTACACCGCAGGAGGCCTGCGCCGCAGGCCGTGGGCCGACATTTTCAACCCGAGCCCGTCCTTGCCCATCTCGGCCATCACCAGAGACCCCTTCTGGTGGGACTGGCCCGAGCTGAGGCCCGTCGCGAGATGGAACAGGAGCCCCTCATACGTCCGAGACTCTTATCTATCGCCCATCAAACGCACTTTCCTTTGGGACAAGCATCCGATCAGGCCTTTAGGTTAGTGGAACGCTGTACATTTGCCGACTTCGTGCCCACCGCGCTTTCTAACTCGAACCGCGCCATCACAAATCAGCAATCACTCAATACTGCTTTAATTAGACCTCGCGTATGCGTTGAAGAATATTGTGCTTCGCGAAATCGATCGGAATTTCGACGACGAGTCTGTTGAACTCAAATATATGATGCTACATGTTTTACTACCACATTTTCGTACTGAAACACAAAACACGATAAACTGATTAGTACTAAGGACCCATCTGCTCTATTTGACAAACAAATTATTTCCTGATACAGATTTTACTTTGGGTGGATTCTACGTTGGAGATTTCAGCCGAACAGCCTTTCGGAATAAATTATAAAAGTATGGTCTTCATCTGTTCGCAACTCCTGTGGTTTATGTAACCCTGAGTACCTGTGTCTAGAATAGTACCTCCCTGATTGTTGCCTGTATGGGCGGCGATGAAACCGTCTTCCACTAAGATAATCACTAAACCCAGGACGATTACAACCTCAGATCAAGAAAGGAAGGAGTTGCACCATCTAGCGCGTCTACTATGAGACCAGCGGTCGTTAATTTACTGAAATTATCAACCGAGCTTCCATGCCACACGCAAACATACATATACGCAGCCGGTTTGGAGGGTTTGTGTTCGTGAGAACTCACTTGTGAAATTTCGGGAGCATGTTTCGGGGCGGTGATGTTGTTGGACTGGTGGCACACGACACGCTGCTTCTTCCTATTCTCTTATGTGATTAAAACCGAGTATTTTTTTAATTAATGTGATTTTCTTGGTGGAAAATTGTGAGCGCCTTGCTGTACGGAGAGCTACATGTAAAGCGACAGGCAGAAGAATCAGGGGTGTAATAAAGTGTTTCCTCGTGCAGAGTTAATGCTAGCCGATGACTTCAGCGTGGGAGCCTTGAGCCGGACTCTGCCATTCTTGCGTAGTCTATAAACGTATGTTATCGTCAGCCAATTGGACGTTGGTTGGATTGATCCCCTGTATAGTTTTCCCCCTTAAAATCCCTGTGACCGTTCAACCTACACGTGTTTATGTGATTGTATCCATGCACTTGGATGTTTTTTGTATCATTAGCTTAATCTGGTCATTTGTATACATAATGCTAACCGTTTTGAGTGGTAGGTTCGACACATACATTTTTATTTTTCATAGTTTCACAGTGAAATTGAACTTAAACATTCGATAGCTTTCTCCTTTTATGTGTTATCTTGAACTCCTATATCTATAGTTAGATTACCATTGTCGACTACATTATCTATGTCTATAAAAGTATTAGAGATGCCAACATTCTACATGTCATTCATTGTGCGTGTAGGATGATTTTTCTCATATTTAATTCTAATTTTTTCATATTAATTTACATGATTGATGCGTTACGGTTTCTTAATCCTTACTTAAACATTAAACATCATTTTGGTAGTAGGTACCAGTAGATATAGAATTTATCATGACTTTCCTCTTTTGCATACTTCTAAAGTGTGTACAAACAAGTTACAATTATTACATTTAATCATCTACTATATTTGACTCGTATTACGAGTAATACTTATGAAGACACCCTGTGCTTACGGTTATCGCTGATAAAAATAACTTTTTTACTTTTCTTGTTTTTTGAAGGTTAATACAGTATGGAAACCAATCCTGTCAGATAAAGTAGGTAGATACATCTATTGCAAAGTACAACGCCTTAGATCGACTGATAGCTAATTCATATATACTTCATTTATATTGGATTGGGCAAACGGATAAGTTTTGAATAGGAGATATGCAATTTGAAGAATAACGCAATCCTAGCAGGGCGGTTAGCTTGGTAAATTTACTCACCGGGTGAACAGGCAAGTGAGTGATTAAATAAGACGTTCAGTTGTTTTTTTTTTACCATGCTAACTCTCAAATGACGTGTCGTTCGACGTGAACTGAAATTTACCAGTTAGTATGCAAATGCAATAAAACATCAGATTTAAATAAATCACTAAGACTGGTTTTCACCAAGTGATGATATATACATGCATGTATATGGAAATTACATACTATAATTATATTTCGTTTATGCACTTACGTACACAAATGCGTATGTACATTGTTAATTAAACGTTCCAGATACACATTTATAATGTATATACACTTAAAGGCCGATTATCTTGCACTAGTATTGATTAACAGCTGCTGTATTAAGGTAATCAGCAGTAGGTGAAAAAGGCCCTAATTAGCTGTTCACACGACGAATTGGTTACCATAGTAACCGAACCGATGAACTTTAACAAAGTGTGAGACGATAGCATGTTCGTAATAAGCAAAGTGCTGTAAGCTAATTTAAATGTGTTTCCTTTTTCAGCTGCCGCATAACCGCAACAAATCGACATCATTCTTATTCTAAGTCACCAAATTATTTACACATTATTTATTAAGTTTCCAAAATATATGTCGTAACTTTGACTATGTTATCAAAATGACAATATACTTCTTTATTTTTTTATGAATTATCGCAGTTTGCCATCGATATCGATGGCAAACTTTCGTTTTTTTTCTATGAAAGATCTCAAAGACTGTTGTAAATAACATAGTCACTGCCGAACACGAAAAGAGTACGTTTATAAAATTGTTTTTTATGAAACCCTTAATTAATTAATTTATTCAATAAAAAAAGGAAAAAATCAATAAAATCTCAAAAAAAACTTCAAAAAATTGTTTCAATCTTGGAATCCCAAACACATCTCCTGGTTTCCTATTTTAGTAAGTGCGTGATTATCACTCCTCTGGCCACCACATCACATAAAAAAAAAATTTAACAAAAAAAATAACCGACTTCAAAGAAAACGCACTAAAAAGTAAAAAATAATGTTCATTTTTGTAGTTACGATTTCTGTTATTTTTTGAGTCGGCGTCAGCCGGGCACGCGCTGCGCCAATCAAGAGAACGTAACCTAATCTAACCTAACCTAACCTAACCTAACCTAACCTAACCTAACCTAACCTTGGCTGACACCGACTCAAAAAATAACAGAAATCGTAACTACAAAAATGAACATTATTTTTTACTTTTTAGTGCTTTTTCTTTGAAGTCGGTTATTTTTTTTGTTAAATTTTTTTTTATTTGTTAATTTTTAGTGAATCTGAAGTAAAATTACCAATTTGTACACGTCCTTTCCAATAAAAAAAGAATCACCGAAATCGGTTGGCGTTATATTGAGTTATTCGTCCATTTGTCGCGCACATCTTAATACAAATTTAAGACTTTTATGATTTTCTCATGGATATCATTGTCAGAACTTAACCAAATTAAAATGGGACCACTTGGGAAGCACTAGCTATCATTTAAAAAAATAATCATCAAAATCGGTTCACCCAGGAAAAAGTTATGAGGTAACAAACATAAAAAAAAAAAACAAAAAAAAAAAAAAACATACAGACGAATTGATAACCTCCTCCTTTTTTTGAAGTCGGTTAAAAAGCCATCACTGAAGGCACAGAAACGGGATATCCTGTTTCGAATAAGGTGATGGAGGGTCTTGAATAATTTTCGGTCTATTTCGATGAGATACTATTTTACGATGGACTTCACAAGACCCAAAAAAGTTTTCTTTGGAGCTGCTCACTTCCGTCAAAATATAACGTGTCCTTCATTATGACAGCTTACATTATATAATGTACCTATCGTTGCCCCGCTCTCGGTAGGGTTCGGCCATGGAGGTGAATAACTTCCTTACAACGAGCGCGTAAAAAATGACGCCACGCGACTGACGACATTATATAGCTGTACACATTCGTAGCGCAGTGATGAAAACGGAGAAAAATCCAATTTGAAGTCTCCCAAAATTCTTTATCAGGTAAACTGATGAGGATAAGAATTATTTTCAATAAGCCAATTGGTTGTTACTTCATTCTTCATTCGTAATGATGTATTCAGCGAGAGCCGAAACAGGCCAAATTCCTCCGGGGCGGCGGCACAATAGAGGTGTCGACACTTTTTTAGTTCCATCCGTTCTCCTGTAATTTCTTCACCTCCATGTTTTGGCACATAAAAGTAGCATCTACAGTAGGCGACTTAGGGTTTCGTCGTTCGTGCTTCTGATGACGGAATATAATAAGTATAATAACGGAAAAATGTTTATTGCCGCTTCGATCATCTTTCCACCAGTGGGCATAATGACCCTAGCAGGGGAAGGGGGCATTACATGGATTCGAAACTATGGAACAACTCGCATTCGTAACGTAATACACTAATCCAACCCAGAAGACAATTAACGAAAACGAACCCATGAACTCGGGCATGGAAGAAAAGTCCCCGCGTCCCTGACCACGAACTACTCAATTAACGATTGATAAGTAAGAATAATAAAAAAATAGAATCAGGGACACACAGATTGATTTCTGACTATAAGAATAAGAATAAGAATAAGAAACGTTTATTATTGCATCTAGAAAAATCATGTGACAAAAATTTACAAACTATGCACAATAAGCTGATTAAAACTATAGCATTAATACAAAAGAAGAAAAAACCTTAATTAATATAAATAAAATTACATGTATATACTCGTACATAGCCTAAATTAAATTAACAAGGTGCAACAAAAGGTCTAGACGCAGCATGTGACTAACAGATGTTAGTCGCTGATTTTAAGCCTAGCCTATTTAAGTAAGTGACAGTAACTGGCAAACTATTTACAATTTCATAATAATAAATATAAAAGTAATGTAAAAAACAAATACTTTGTGCAGAGAAACGAAGACGAAATAACAATATTTTATATGAACATAAAACAAGAAGCAAAAGAAGCACTTAAAATAATGTTTGAACTTAACAAATTACTAATAAAAGTAGTCAATGCAAAAGATGAGAAAGAAAACAAAACAAAAGTATCAGACAAAGAAAGCTAAAAAAAACCAAATAAACCAACATTTAAACAATAACAAGTGTAAAATGTTATGCAATACAAAATTGCGAATCATGCACATAGGTAAACATTCTTTCAATTAAATATAACTTTATTTTAATTCAATTTTTCTTTTGTATATCAAGTAAATACAATTTAATCTTAGTTTTAAAACTTTTTAGATTACATTCTTTTAGCGGCGGCGGGATATTATTCCAGCACTTGGAGGCTGCATATTTGAAGCTGCCTTCAAATGCAGCCCCCCGGTGCTTCGGAATTGCTAACAACCTCGCTCGAGTGCGTGTGCCATATTTATGATTGTCACCTAGCCACCTAAGCTTACTCCACAAAGGTGAAGGACTCTTTGTGTGGACTATTTTGTACACTAAGGTAGCTAGGTGCAGCCATCGCCTGTGCTCCATATTAAGAGTACCTAACCTATTAAGGACAGGCGTTATGTGTGACCGTCGTTCTACGTGTTCACAAAAGCGAACACATGCGTTCTGTACTCTCTGAATGCGTTTAGCTATATTTTTGCGAATGCACGGACCGTAAACTACATCGCAATAATTAAATTGTGAAAGAATAAGTAACTCTGTGAGTTGGTGTTTAACTGCGCGGCTAAAGTAATCGCGGGCTTTGTAAAGGCTCTTTAATTTCCCGAATGCCCCCTTTATTTTATTTGTGATATGTTCCACGAATCGGAGGTGACTATCCATTTGGAGACCGAGGTTTTTTGCCGAGGACACAAGGGGTAAAACCATTCCGTTCATTTTAAAATCTGGATTAGTTTTTATTACTTTTTCAACGGTTTTTTTATTTCCTACTATCATGACCACGGATTTCAAAGGATTTAGGGCAAGTCCATTAGCTAACGACCATCGCCATACATTGTCCAGATCCGTATTCACTTCGATTACGGCGCGATGCAGATTAGAAGGTTGAACGGTGTAAGTTAACTGCGAATCATCGGCAAACATCACACACCTCATAAAACGAAGGCACAGCGGGAAATCAGCGGTGAATGCAGTGTAGAGGAGAGGCGATAATGAGGATCCCTGAGGGCAGCCCCGGAGGACCGGTTTGGCGCTTGAAAAGGAGAAAGTGCCATCTTCTCTAGAGCACTTTACCGTTTGTAGCCGATCGCTGAGGTATGCGTTAAGAAGGCTGAGCGCATCCAGGGACAGGCCGTAGTGAGACAACTTGGCGAGAAGAAGCTGATGATCAAGGCAGTCGAAAGCACGTGAAAAATCGAGAAGCACCAGTATCGTCACCTGACCATCGTCCGCAGCCCCGAGTGCCTCATCGGTTACATGAAGAAGTGCCGTGGCCGTGCTGTGGCCCTCGCGGAAGCCGTATTGGTTATCAGGGATTATTGAGTTGGAGTGCAAGTAGGATGCCAATTGTGATGTCATAATCTTTTCCAAAATTTTTGAGATAGCTGGAAGGATGCTAATAGGTCGAAGGTCTCTAAATTCTTTAATTTGATTTTTTTTTGGGATCGGAATGACAATAGCGGTTTTCCATAGAGCTGGAAAGGACCCAGTATCGATGCAATAGTTAATTAAGTGTGTTATTACTGAAAGTAATTGTGGTAATACGAAATTTATCATCTGTATACTAATACCGTCTACGCCTTCAGCATTCGATTTAATGGAATTAATGAATTTTGAAACCGTTTCTCTACTAACTGTTCGAAAATAGAACTTTTCTGAAATCGATGAAAATGAGTTGCGATAATAGTAAGTGATTGTTTCATTTGATATATTGAGTAACGACGGAAGTTCTAGAAAGTGTGTATTTATGGAATCTGGATCATTCAAGTTGCTAGGAATTTTGCCATTTTCCGACTTAACCACGCCACACTTTTTTATTCCATGCCAAAGCAATTTGGGGTTTTTAATGTGTTTGTTAACATAAAAGTCAAAAGATGATACTTTTTCGCGCCTTATAGCAGCGGTGACTGCATTGCGAAGGTCCTGGTAGTACCTGCGGTGCGCCGTAATGCCAGAGCGGCGCGCGCGCGCGCCGGCTCGGTCTCGCAGTGTTATCATCTGCCGCACCGTGTCCGTGTACCATGGTAACGTTTTGGATTTGAATAGGCGTGTTACTAGAGGAGCGTGAGTGTTAAATAGTATCAGAACTAAATTGTTAAATAATTCTACTTTGTCGTCAATAGTGTATTTACAAAATATATAATGCCATGGAAGAGCATCAATATGATTATTAAATAGTACGTCATTAATACGGCGCAAAGGCCTAAATGTTACGTGGCGGGATCGCAAAAGTTCAATTGAAATAGAAAACCTCCCGACAACCGCTCCGTGATCGCTAAGGTCAGGGTTATGTAGTACGGAAATGCTCAACATGAAATTATTCGCATTTGTGAATAGAACATCGAGAAGCGATCGAGTTGTCTCAGTCACACGAGTCGGCTCGGTTACCAACTGTGTCAGATTAAATTGATTAAAACACTCAATTAGTTTCGATGATGCACTTTTGCGTGGACTCAAAAGATCAACATTAAGGTCTCCCAGAAAGAAGAAGAAGTCTACTGTAGGAACTAACAAGGCCATCCTATCACTTAGAATATTTAATGCTGAGTTGACACTTACAGATTCGGGACGATACGCTGTACCAACTATAAGTGTGCATTTAGGTAAATTAATGGAAATCCACATCTGTTCTAATCCGTTACTGGGGAAGTGCAATAGTTTGTAATTAAAATGCTCTCGAATATACGCTCCGACACCTCCCCCGCGTGATATTCGTGGGATGTGTAAAAAAACGTAGCCAGCAATATTATATTCTGCGGTGGATGATTTTTCATTCAACCAAGTCTCATTAATCAGTAGGATATCAAGCGTATACAATTGTATGGTACTATACAGTTCATTAAATCCAGTACCTAACGACCTTACATTAAGTTGCCCGATTGAAATTTCATTTTTTACAGTTTTACTAATCATCTTTGTCTATGTTGATGTTTGTCGAATTGATAATCGCCCGCACAGTATAAGTGAACTGGTGGCAAAAGAGATCGAGAATTGCTACAATATTTGTATCGTATTGTGTAAACTTAATTTTTGCGCAGATTATAATGAGGGTATCCGATAATGTATATCCAAGTTTGACTGCCCCGCCTCCGCATCTCTGTCCGGTGTCGGCCGCGCTTAGTTTGTTTAGTCGCGATCGGATCTTTGCTTTACGAGCGGCCGTCACTCGAGTGATTGCGCTGCTTCCCGCTTCCGCAGGGCCGGCGCATAGGTGTAGATATACGTGAACAATAATACTCGTAAGGCAAGGCATGTAAGGAGCTATGAAGCATGTAAGGAACAGTGACTGTAGTGTATACGTGTAGGTGCAATGCAATAATAATTGCCTAAACATATTTCTCGAATTAACATTGTGTGCAAGCATAAGTGTCAGTTTAGGGATAAAAAATCATCTTCACTTTTGATCGCTTTGATGCGAGCTTTCTCGTTCTTACGGATAAGTACAGATCCATTTTGAACCCAAACGAATTGTATATTCTTCTCCCTGGCGAGCTCCCTAGTTTTTGCAAGGAGCTTCTTGCGTTGAAGAGTAAGATGTTCATTCACATATATCGGTGATTCTCCTTGTAGATTTATGGCCTTAGGGGTAAGGGGTCTCTTTGCGCGGGATTTCTTGAGGAAATTATCACGCTTAGTCTTGCTGAGAAACCGCACAATGACGTTCGGCGGCTGCGTCTGCGCAGACTTGGTGGCAGCTGGGGCGGTACTTACGCGAGTGCAGTAGTCAACATCGGATGCGGTGACGTCGGCCCCCACGAATCGCGCTATCGCATCGACACTGCTCGCCAGATCCTCATTTTGCGCTAGCGGAAGTCCTCTAATTTCAATATTGTTGTCCCTGCTACGCTGATCCATCGTATCGACATGCTGTTCCAACTCGGTGATTCTTCGCTTCATTACCTCTCGCTCCTCAAGAAGAACCCGTATCTGCTCCATCGCCTCCGGAACGCAGCCAAAGGTCTTCTCGAAGTCGTCGAGCCGGCCGGACTGATACTCGACACTCTTTATTAGCTGCTTTTGGTCGCTGACGAGCTGCTCGACATTCTTCTGCAAGGCGGACAACGCATTGGAGTAGTCCGTGGAGACAGGGAAAATGCTGGTGGGCTGGTGGTGCGGCGAAGAGGAGGACGCGTCAGAGCTGATGGTGGCGTTGCTCTCGAACGTATTGTTTTGGCGGTCAATGATCGCGCAGGAGGAGCACACCCAGCGGCTTCCGGCGCCCTGCAACGTCTCCAGAGCGGCGGCGTTCAGGTTCACACACTTGTGGTGGAACCATCTCCCGCATGATGACTTGCAATTGATGCCCGATTTTGGAACCACGCTTTTCACTTTGCATACTCCGCATTCCTTCTTGGACATTATTAGTTATCAAGTGACAAGTAGATTAAGTGAGTGGTGTAGTACTGGCCGAAATGTGAGGTGCCACAACTCGTCCAAATGGATGTTCCCAGACTTAACTTCACTTGCACAGGTATGTAAGCTTTTGTTGTTTTGATTTTTTAAATAATATGTAAAAGAAATTGGTTAGTTTAATTATAAATTTGTTTTAACTTAGAGCTGTTTACAAGTAACTGTCATTTCCTAGGTAGGGTAGGAAGAAAAAGATGAAGAAGAAGATGACTAGCTGCTGTGGTGGGCATACACGGACCGCTCGTGCGGTCATAGTCAACAGCTTGATGCTGCCACTGGTAACTGTTGCAGCAGTCGGTTTACCACATTGTATGCTCCCGATCAAGATTTTTAGGTGATAGCACTTTTGCTCAGGCGACGACGAAGTCGGCGTAGAAATAGGAAATGTATGGTTCAATTTCATCACTTGTTTTATCAAAATCAGAAGTGATAAAGATTTTTTTATTATTATTTTAGAGATTAATAATAAGTTTGTTTTTACTTAAGGAAGGATTGTATCGTGAAGATAGTATTATGAGGAAAAGTATCCTACTAGAAGAAAGACTACCTGTAACAACAACCAACAACGATAACCAACTAACAATAGGCGGGCAGGCGGGAGGCACGTCGTCATTCTCATTCACGTCGCACACGTGGAGGTGGAATGAAGAGCGCGGGCGGAGGAGATAACTGCGCGAGAGCAGTCGACAGTTTGAGAAGTAAGTGCATGCCTGGCAACTGCTTGACCGCACGATGAAATTTCACCGCGCTACTGACCACCCGGAGCAGTCGCAACTGCTCGAGCGGTTATACAAATAGAAGACTTTAGTTCAGTTTTCACCGAAGAACCACTTTGCCAATGGCATTGATAAAAAGATATCATCAGTTTGAAAATAATGGACGCAACGTGAATGGTATAGAGAGATGGGAAACAATCGGGGATTCAATAGCAGCAAATTTTAATTCGGCTTAGGGGAATACCTAATAGAAACTTTAGCAGTTTTTTTTTTATTATATGGTTCCTCTTCTAACAGTTAAAGGAACTTAAGTTAACTTTTAAAGGAAATAAAGTATGTGATATATCTGAGTTACACCAACATAAATCTATCGACTAGGTAATGCCGGCTAAATGATGATCTGCAAATTCGAGTGGAGAAGTCTTTAAGGAAAAGATTTCAACGCGTCAATTTATAATTTCCAACGGCAGCGAGAGTGCCAGATTGACTACTTGATGCCCTGAGCCTGTAATGGTATGGATTTAAATATTTTTTTTTTTAAAGGGAGGATGTCTGAGGGACATTTCCACGCTGTGCGTGACGCCAGTTGTGTCGTATGGTTAAGGACCTGGTACTAGCCAAATCGCAAAGTTAGACGAGGCACCCCAAGTTAACTAACTAAGTCTGACGATTATAAGTGTCATTCTTACAATATATGATTCCTTGTCTAGGAATTGAATTATTTTCGTTAATGTATGTTTCCTTTTTCTATACAAAATACATTGCGGAAACGGTGTCCATTTCCGAACTTTTTTGACTAAATGTAGAAATCTAAAAGCAAATGGAATTTTTTGTTTATGCATATATGCTGTTTTTGCTTATATCTAGAAATCGAATTACTTTCAGATTTCTAATGAGAAAAATCAACTTTTTTATTTTTATTATTATTTAAATAAATGATGGAATAAAAAAATATTAACAATCCATTATCAGTCTGGAGTTCTATTTGGATTTGCTGAAGCGTTTCACTACATATTATTACATTTGTTATAAAGTGCATTTGTATGGCGCGAGTAGTTGGCTAGTCCTAGCGCCTTAAGTGAATGCCATGCGGATATCAGTCGGTGAGCGGGGCCGGGTCCTCAACCATACGTCACAAGATGGGTACTGTCCAACCAAATCAAAACCAGATAAATTAAATTAATGCACCATGTATTATGAATGATGAAATATATTCAAACAGAAACAACAACCAATGTTCTAGGATGGGCATAAACACAAAAATATACAATTAGGTAAAGAAATAGAGTAGGTTCCTAATTGGGCCTCCTAATACGAACGACGACACTGAGAAGTGTTACGCGCACTGACTCTAAAGCAGGCAAAAAAGCAAGGTTCGGTACGGTACCTATGTGGTGATGATGCCTGGAGCACGTGGTTGGGCGGCGAATGGCGCTTGCCCCAGCGCGGCGAAGTTCGAGCGGCTGGGTCCCCTCAATTGTGGACGCACTGCACCACAGGGCGAGTCGATGGAGGAGCCCACTCGGACTCAGGGGTGATGGAGCGCCTGGAGCACGTGGTCGGGCGGCGAATGGCGCCTACCCCTGCGCAGCGAAGTTAGAGCGGCTCGGTGTCTCCTCAGCGGTTGGCGGAACCCACTCCAAGGAGCACGGGGTGGGCGCCGAAGAGACGGAGGGTGCGGTTGTGCTCCACCGAGCCAGCCCAAAAGCGGCGGGGGCGAGACCCCGGGACGCGACTGGCGTTACTCGCGGCGGTCGGCGGTCTGTGGCGGCGAGATGCGCTCGCGCCTGGCGGGCGAACAACAAGATGGCTGCCGTCGTGGTCCTCTCCCATTGGCTCTATAGAGCCGCTAGGCGCGCGCGCATGAGGGAGACAGCATCCTTGAATTGCTGAGTGGTAGCAAGAGACGGTACGAATTTTCGTGGTTTCTTGTTTTGTTTCTAGAAAAATTTTGACCGTTGGTTCCTTAAACCGTGTATTTTTCCATTTTATAGATAACTATAAATGTCCATTGTGAGTATGCATAGGCACTGACATCGTTCTGAAGGCTACCGTAAGTGTAGTTCAAGAAATATATGACATACAGATATTGATATTGCCCAAAAAATAAAATAATGGAGTAACATATGTTACAAGCCATAGCAAACTATTGTTTGAACTGGTATTATTTACAATTCCCCATCAACTAGTCAATAGTATCGGTATTTTAAAAGTTTTTTCTAAGAATATTTACAAAACCGATCAATACCAAGAACTGAAGAGTACAAAATATTTCTCGAAAATGTAAAACGTGGGGTACAGTAGATACAAGTTAAGAGTGCATATAGATGCTGTCGGGCACCCCTTAGTTTTCATACACTAGTAATATTTTATACTTTTTCTCAGTTTTGGTGGTATTCGATTATTTATTTTTTTGCATTTTCATCCATCCGGTAGAAATATGCTTAATAAATCTTTACGGTCATATTCAGAGTGAGCCATTTCAAACTGAGTATGAGATTAGCACCGGACTAACTATACAAAAACCGATTTAGTCCGGAGTATTAAGGATGCATACAATGTTTTTTTTACACAGAACGAAAAAAGTATTGCACTTTAAGGCACGAATTCGTCAAAAATATTAAATATAGCTATAGTAGTTGCAGCGAAAATACATTCACAATTTCAGGTTTAATGGTTTCGTTGTAATTGCCGATTAGAAGTTTTACACCGTTAGATGGCGCTGTTAAATAAAAATCGTATTTAAATAAATTGTAACAAAACCAATAATCCTGAAATTGTGAAATTGTTTTCGCTGCAACTAATATGACTATATTAAACTTTTATTATTAGTTCGTGCCTTAAAGTGCAATACTTTTTGCGTTATGTGTGCAAACAACTTTATATGGGTCGGAACAGCCTTAAAGCTAGTCCGTCCACTCTGAATACGGCTGATAGAATATAACAAATATTAGAAGTTTTCTCGCTCAACTCCCCATACAAACGTGGAAAAATGATCATACGCGTATTTTTGTCGGAGATCCAATATTATATTCAAAACAGTTTTATTGACGGAGCGAAGCGCGAGCGTCTCTGTTTCAACCTGGACAAAAATCGTATGCCCGGCTGTCCGGCTTTTCTCCTCCATAGCAGGGCTAAGTGCGTGAAATTGTGTGAAGAAAAACTTGGAACCTATTGATTCATGACATATGAATAAAACCGTTGATCTTCGGTTTCTAAGGCTTTCCATACTTTCTAAGTGACGGGTTCGATGCCCGTCCCGTTTATGCACCACATTATTTCTTTTTCTCTGTTAGATAAGTACATTTCGTCACGAATGCAAGCTATTTCATGGTTCGGAATCCACGGGTGCAGCCGGCCCGAGTTCTTGGATGAAAAGATGGTCGGTCGAAGCGACAATGTTACAGTTTCCATGTTTTTCACCCAGTTCAAAGTAGCCGTCCGGACATTGGAACCTAGTTCCCTGGGGATGAGGGTTATTCATTATAACTGTAAGTGTGATATTATCCATCCATGTGTAATTCAGACTGCTGGAGTGCAGCCTGCGCCTACCTAGTTGCAAACTTCCTAGCATCATGAAAAGAGCCTTAGCACGGATAACAAGAATAGGCCTACTGGATGTATTTCCTCGATGTCAAAGAATATATAATAAATACTACGGTGTACAGCTACCAGTATTCAGCATAGGTATCTACTAAGGGAGTCTATCCATGCGATTCTCACCAGTAGATCACCGATGACTCACAGGTGAGTCACATCGCTTTCAAACTCATGAAATGACAGCCATAGTGTTATCCTTTTCTAAATATTCTAATTAGAGTGCGATGACACTAACATAACATTTTATGTTTGATGACGTCAGGCGAAAGCGTTTCACTTTCATCTGTGACTAACTAATGTTCGCTTTCCTAAGTAGATACTCCGATGAAGGTGGTGGTAGCTGGCGAAAAAGTGGGCGAACAAACAAACTTCTTGTTTCTTCATTTTCATTATTTGAGGGCGGCATACTTTTGGCTTAGCCAAGTACAAATCTGTAATCTCTATTGCTAAGGTTCTAACAGTCGTATTCAGAGAGCTTAGTACTAAACTTAGTACGAGATTAGCACCGGACTAACCATACAAAAACGGGTTTAGTCCGCCTACTCTGAATACAGCTGATAGAGATTACTTGTAATTGGCTAATCCAAAGTATGCCTTCCGGCTGTCAGTTTTGACATAAAATGTACGGAACGAATGTCGAATTTGACAGTCAGAACCTATACTTTGATTAACCCCGTATTTATGTCAATGGACTAACCACTGTTTTCACCTCTACAAGTTACCTGAAATCCGATAAATAACTTTCGATTACATGACTTATTTATATGGGTAACCGAAAGGTAACTTTAGGATTTTTGTAGCTGGAGGCATGGAGGTAAAGAGTTTGTTCACCTCCATGGCTGGAAACGGGCGTAAGCCGAGCACGAGTAAGGTTTATGAATCTCAGAATAATGTGAGAATGTGGGAAGACCAGTAAGACGAAAGGATTAGGCTTGGCCAAGGAATATAGAGCACTGAAGCAGGCTTTCAAAACAGTGCTCAATGACAGTACATATTCTGACAGATCCCTCAATGATTAAATAATTGCACATGGAGGCACACATTCAAGAGTGTTTACGGTGCAATTAAAATTGAAAAAAGAAAGAAAATGTAAAAATATTTATTCAACAATTTTATTAAGTAATCAATTACAATGAAAACATATTTAACAGAAATAAAAAGTAACAAAATGTATCGGGAATATCTCGGTAAACATAACGCTACATGACGCTACGATGTTTCAGAGTGCAAAACGCTACTGCAGTACAGAGATGTAGCGTACAATTTCAGTGTTTTGTCATTGGACGCTTAGATGAAAATTTTCATCTAAGATTGGACGTGGGTTACTAATACTACACGTACTTTAATGATAATTGAACTGTTTCGACTTGCTATTTCTCCTCTAGCTACCCGAGCCACGTCATAACATCAATCACCAGAATATCTTCATTTCTAATTCCACACCCACAGTTATGACATAACCAACACACCGTATCCCCGAAAGAATCAGGTGCCATACGAAGACCTTTTTTTATAAGAACGGCTAATTGAACTGGTTTGAAAACACGGACAATTTTTCATTGCCACTCCGACGATCTTTTCAAATCGGGCAAGCGAGCCACTGGCGAAAGTGAAATTCAATATTATACCTACTGAAATAACAGCGGTCTAAATAGATGACAAAAACCGGTACCGAAAGTGCGGACAACTAAAATGTTACTAGCTGTCATCTTGACATTGACGTTCTCTAATTGGCAAACGGCGCAGCAAGACGTTGGTTGTGTTGCTGTCCTAGGTCTAAAGGAAATCCTAGACCTTGAGGGGTTTTCTGAGCTTGACCATCTTTACATGACTGAACACCTATGAAGATGGTGTAGGGCGCGTCCGCCGTCATCGTTATTCGCTGCCTCAACGCCGACGTCCGTGGAAACGTGTCCGTAATTTGAGCGCCAGTCGGATAGGGCCTGCGTCTGGGGGCCTCCTGTCGGAAGCTCGCGGGTGATGGTGGGTGCGCTTGTATGCTCGTGCGCGTGGTGACGCGCGGCTGGCGGACGGGCTGCCGCGCGATGGCCACAGTATCGGCGGAGACGCCGGCGCGCGCTTCTCTGTGTTGCGCCTTGCACGACGAGCCGGCACCCACGCACGCTCTGTACGAGGCCCTCAAGGAGGTCTGCCAGAACAACGCTTCCTACTTCAATCCGGATGATAGTGAAAACGGGCAGCGGCTGTACCAGGGCTTCATGGGGCTTGTAGACCACGTCGATACTGTTTGGCCGCTAGTGGATCATGTGCGAAAGGTAGTGTATATTCTACTTATATACTATACCTGCTAGTTTTGCCTCATATTATGGTTTTTTTGTTTCCAAAGCGCAAACTTTGCTCAATTGAAAATAAATTGCCAAAATGATATATATGTTTTCATATTTCTAATTATTTCACATCCAGAAAACTGCATGAATTTGGTGTTTTTTTTTTCAATACAAATGTTTCTTTTGTTAAATATCGCCCCATTGTGACGTACCAAGATAAATTGATGTTTTCCTAGGGACGTGGGTTAGGGATAATGGGATATTTTGACGAATCATATGTTCATGGAAAATTTCAAATAGGTCATGGTTTGCTTTTCCAATTTGTTAGTGTGTGTGTAAAAACATATTGGTTTTACCAGCTAGCAAGTAGGTATACATACACAATCTATGTATGATATTTCCTCATTAATTCCTGCAATTGATACAACATTCATTTGAGCTGACATCCAAATTCTTTATATTTAAAGAACTTCCAAAATTTAGTATTAATAAAATCAGTACCTCTCAAAAAAATTACCACCATAATGACACAATATTGCCTGTACTGCAATAAAAAACTATGCATTTTTTAAAGTATGGCCATTATTAAAAAATATATCTGACATTGTTATGTCTTGCAGGCGGCACCGGCGTACGACTTCGATTCGGTCTCCGTCGGCAACGGGTACCGCAGCTTCGTGTCGGTGGTGGACTCGTGCGCGATGCATGGCCTCAAGCTCGGGCGCCAGGTGTGCTCCTCGCGCGACGCTCTCCTCTTCCGCAAGGGCTACTTCGTGAGGTATTCATGCTCATACGGCATTTGACTTGTAGAAATTAATAAATTATAATAATAAAATAGAAGGTCCCAGTTTCACCAAAAAAATTATGTTTACTTGTTGCTAACTTTTAATCAGCTTGCTTAAATAAAATTTGGCACTTGTCTCATAGAACTGGATATGAATGGCCAATACCACACCTATTGTCATGATATAAGCCCAACACACCGCATGACAGAAGGAATTAGGTGCCATGCCAGTACCATCCGTATATGAGCACTGCTACTTTCAAATGGGTGGAAAACCCAGGCAAGGTTTTATTTTATTGCTTCTTCGACCATCTTACCTACAGTTTTACATGGATTTGAACCTCCATGAAGCTTGCATTCGTGATGAAATGCTTTTACCAAGTCATAACTTTAATTACACTCATCATTTGTGCAGCTCGTGGTGTAGGGGCTAGAGGACTTACCTTTGATCCGAGAGGTTACGCGTTCAAATCCTCGCCCTGGTCATGCACTACATTCTTTCTCTTTCTGGGTTGGATAAGTGCATTTCATAATAAATGCAAGCATGGTTCGGAACCCATGTTAAACTATAGGTCCCCTTGCTCTGCTAGGTTAGGGTTAAGCCCGCCTGGGTTAGTTTCACCGCATTCAATAAAACTATGCATGAAGCGGCATTTTAAATTTGTCAAAGTTCAGTACCATACTCATTAATGGAAGGTCCTGGCACCTAATTGATTTCTTAAACTGAATAAACTGAAAAATAAACTGGTTTGTAGTTGTGATTAGAGTTGCCGAACTCTGCTGCATGTCAACACGATCAGTACCATTGATTGTTGGAATTTATCCCTAAAAGAGAGGTGGAGTCGTGCGGGCAACTGTTGGCGTCGCTGGGCACGTGCCTGCACCACCTGCACACACTGCTCACGTGGGCGCCGCCCGGCGACCTCTTCCCGACCGAGACGCACTCGCCGGAGGAGCTGTTCGCGCAGGCCGACACCATCAACCAGTACTGCTTCTATGGACGGTGCCTCGGCTTTCAGGTGCACATTCTTTACTGCAATCAAAAATGCACTGGAACGTAATTGATTGTTCGGTTTTAGCCATAATCGTTTTACCGGTACAAACTCGGAATCCTTTTTTTCTGCCACATTTTATTTGGCCGTTCTAGTGGTGCTAGTATTCTGTGCATCGTATGAAAATAATCTTGTCCCCCATGAGTTGAAACTAACCTTGTGTCGCTGATAAAGACCTTGGAAGTGGAGCCCCAAGTAGTGTAAGCTCCAATGACGCTTTTCACTCCTTTCTAAACATGGAGCAGTGTAGTAACCCTCTGTGCGGTGAGTGTGCTTAAGGCGCTACGCCAAGATGTTTACCGATCTGGTGTTCTATGCATATTTTTCGCCAGTGGTTCCTCCTACTTTAGCTCAAGGATCCGTGATTGCGTAGGACAGCGCACTTTCAAGTGTCGCCTGACGTACCCTTAAAGCACAGAATACATATAGGATTGCATCCAGCAGCTCAACTCTTTACAAAATCCCGATAGTGAAAACACAAAACATTAGAGAAACCAGGGACACATTCTTACGATTACAACATTTGAATTAATTTTACAGCTATCACTCAACAAAGTGCCCATGTTGTCGAGCACATAGGTTATCATAGGAAATGATATCTTCATTAATGAGTATAATTAATTTATTGTATATCGATAAAGAGACGTAAACTTATCTCGTGTTTTGTCCCTTTCTTGTCTACTACTCTCTATCTTGACTCACTCACATGACAATAAATGTGATAGTAATATTACCAATTAAATTCTCATAGCTCAGGGGAGTGGCGAGTTGCCTTGCAAATCCCCATTCTGTTAATGCACCACTTTCTTGTTGTTGTTGAAGTTGGATAAGCACATTTTGTCATGAATGCAGCTCGCATTTATGACGAAATGTTCCATGGTTTGGAATCCATGTAAACTGTAGTTAATTACCATCTATGTTCTACATTACTAATACAGCAACACTTAGTAAGCAGTGACTTCTTTGTTTACTAGGAACACATGCAACCTGACCTCTCATCAGCTGCATGCTGATAAAATAAATTATTGTTTAACTGTGCACAGCTGCTAATGGCGATGAACTGCAATGTTTTACCTTCAGTAATAATGAATTCAATCACTTCATAATTGAAACGTAGGATTTTATGCTTTTGTCTAATCCTGCACACCCAAAACGTCTGTGAATTGGAATGTGGAATTAGACTGGCGGGGACAGGTCTTACAAGACCCCATGGTGTAATCTACCGAAAAAAATCCTGAGTTTAACAGTTAATGAAAAATTATCAATTGGCTCTATCAAAGTAAATTGACGGTGAAAGGGTGCAGTCTACGTCCGGCATGGGTAGTTCGGAAATGGAAACTGGATGCAGAAACCAAATTCGATGTAGTTCTGGTTCCGCGCCGCCGCTGTCGCCTGGGGGGGGGGGGGGGGGTAGATTGTCTTCTAAGGCTCTTAGCACTGTAGCTTATGTTACCTAAACTAAAACATTTTATTCCAAAAAAATGTTTACAAGAAGAAGTTGCACAACTTTTAATAATAAGTGTGTAAATAGTTGTAGCATATATGTTTGTTCTTTAGATCATTTATTTTGTTTTACTTTGTTCATTGAACCATCATGTGTTTTTTCTTTTATTTTGTGTATTTATTTCCTGAAACTATGTAAGATATTTCTATATGTGAAAACATGGCTGTCTTGTTTTTAGGGCTCCGTACCCAAAGGGTGAAAACGGAACCCTACTCCGGAACCTAACTCCGCTGTCCGTCCGTCCGTCCGTCTGTCACAGGGCTGTATCTCATAAACCGTAATAGGTAGGCCGCTGAAATTTTCACATATTGTGTATTTATTTTGCCGCTATAACAACAAATAGGTATAATATTATAATAATAATAATTAAAGGGGGGGTCCAATACAAAAAACGTGATTTTTTTGTGTTAAATCTTGTACGATGGTATGGAACCCTTCGTGTGAGAGTCCGACTCGCACTTGGCCGGTTTTTTCTTAAGTTATTTAAATGTTTGTTTTGTAACCTGTATCCAAGACCAATAACAAATTAATGTCTCGTCGCATACAGTTCCTGCCCTCGATGCGTGGCATCCTCAAGGGCATCTCGATCTGCATGGCGGGCTTCTCGGAGGCGTACTACAGCCACGGCAACCTCATCAGCTCGGTGTGGACGGGCGGCCAGTACCTGATAGACCCGGAGCTGCGCGCACGACGCATCGTCAACATCTCGCAGTGCGCCAGCGTCGACTTCTGCAAGGCCTTCTGGTTCCTCGCCGAGAGCGGTTCGTACACCACCCATTACTAGGCAGTGGAGTTAGACCCGCCCGTGCTGGTACCTGCACTGGACTGCCTGTCCATATTTTCCATCAATTTCAACAGTGCCATGCTCAAATTAAGAGAAGCTCCTGGCATGGCACCCAGTGCTTTCCGTAGGTACGATATACATTTATCTCCAGATTTAAACAAAACAAAAATTAAGAAATCAATTTGTCACTTAGTTATTTACCTAGATCCGGACACACTCTTCTAAATAGAATGGGATATGGAATAAAAAAATTAGACTGCCCAAATTTTTCTGCCCGTTATTAGAAGATCTGCCTGGAAGATCAATTTCACCTATTTACTAAGTGTGTCCGAACAATGAGGTTTCCACTGAATCTGGACAAAATATTGATGACAACTGAAATGGAGGAATTTTCAAGAGAAAATCGGTGAATGCATATAAAAAATACATAAAACTGAACATAAACACCCTGCTTTTGTGAAGTCTGTAAAAATAATGGTTAATGTTTTATTTTCAACCAGGGCTTGGTTCGTTATATTTTGTTTTGTTGTTCTTTAGTGCTAATTTTCAAACTACTTGAATCGTTAAATTGTAATATTTTCTTTCAAATTGTCATTGCCTATAAGCAGGAGCTGAGCTTTTTTTTATTAATCCATTCAGGTAAAAAAATAAGTATGAAAATTTGGTTAGCACTGATAAACAATGAAGAGCACTGTAATTTAAAAAAAAAATTTAATGAGCCATGACTGCTATTGAAAACATCTACAGTATAAAATCTCTCGTTGTAAGTCTCAAAAATTGCGTAAATAGGTTTACTTTTGCCTGCGTTGGCTAGCGCGACTGAAAATGTGACGTGAATGAGAAAGGAAAAGGAAATGTTTTGAATGTCGACCATATGAGTGATGAAAGAATTCACAGTGCCAAAGTGGTACTAATAATTCATTTCTGTCAGTAGACTTTTTAAACAAATCATTAATCAGATGGTGTAACGTTCTTGCAGAGATAATGCAGCGCGTGCCTTCTCTGGTATCGTCGACCGTAAGCGTGAATAAGCTGATATCGGTCCCCCCGGAGCCGGTGGCGGTGACGCGGCCGGACGGCTCCCCCTTCACCCTGCAGCCCCCCAGCGCGCACGTCGGCCCGCAGACCCTCAACCTTCGTCTCATCAGCTGCTGCAAACGGCAGGGCATGGTTAGTGCTCCGACTTTACATGGGGCTTAAACAGGTTTTTTTAAGCAACCTGACATGGATGGCTTATACCACACAGCTACCTTTATGATATTAGCAAAAAAACCACATTCCCGAAGGAATTAGTTGCCATGCCTAGAACTTCCCTCTATGAGCACGGCTACACTGAGCTAGATGGAAAGCATGGACAATTTTTCATTTCCGCTTCGACTATAGTTTCATCCAGTGCGGGGTTAATGAATGCACGCCACGATGCCGGTACGGCACCTCGCTTGCAAGGTAAAATTGACAGCGTCTGATTATTCTGCTGGTAACCACCATCTTTGCCCTTTAAGATTAAAGAAAAACGTTATCCAATGACATCTACATTGAAGCGTTGAAAATAATCAAAATTTTGGTCGTGACATTCGTCGGAAGCAGGTTTCGAACCTGTGACATTTGGATTAAAGTCCACTGTTCTAACCGCAAAGTTATCCCGAAAATTATTTCAGCCAACAAATTTCTCAGTTATATTCGAATATATTGTGTCTTCCCTTATCTACTACTAGATGGTGCTAGTTTTGCATATGTATCCTATGCTAAGGCATTTTCACTGCAATGATTGGGACCTACCTAATTGATGTTGTCAACAAAGTCGATTTTGGTATTAGATCTCAAATGCAAAACCTGGACATCGAAAACAAAACTTTTTTTAATATATATATTTTTCGTACTAAGCAGGTACGTCGCTTATTCCAAGGAATGTAACAAGTATGTATGTATAATCGACCGTGAAGCAAGGACACATTCATTAATGAAAGAGCACAGTAAAATTATTACTATTTTGCTGCAAGGCTGGCCCCAAACTAGCAAAACATACCATTCCCGGGTATTGCGTCCACCAGTTTTGCTGGTAGACATACATGTCACATTCTTTAAACCTTTTTTGGGTAAAAAAGTATATCTTAATAAAAATGTCAGTAGATTGCTAATTTAAAGTGTCCATCAAATTCTAACATTATTAAAGTGACTACAAAGTGTAAGTGTGGTTTTCTGCAAGATAAATGGAGGTGGAAATTTACTAGACAAATTCATTATAAATGTGAAATAGAGCCACATGAGTTTCGACGAAAACATTTTCAAAATGTCAAGGTTATTGGTTTGGTTACAATTTTCAAAATACGATTGTATTTAGCAGCGCCATCTAACTGCATCAAAACCATTTCAACCAGCTCAAACCTGCAGTTGTGAAAAGGTTTTCACCGCAACTACTGTGGCTATATTTTACATATATAATTAATTCCTGGCTTAAAGTGCAATACTTTTTGCATTCTGTGTGCATTTCTTTTGGTCGGAACACGGTTAAATTACATAAATTTTTAAGTATCAGACACCCGTCCTACCTAACCTAACCCAAATCATATAATTTCAAGAGCGGTCTCCGCGAGCGGCGGAAGCCACGGTCGGTGACCCTGGCTAAACGTGTCCAGGTCGGCGAAGGCAGCGGCGGTTCCCCTCCCAGCGAGGCGATCCTATTCCACGTGCACGGCGGCGGGTTCGTCGCGCAGAGCTCCAAGTCGCACGAGGTATACCTGAGGGAGTGGGCCGCCGGGCTCGACGTGCCGATACTCTCGGTGGACTACAGCCTGGCGCCGCGCGCGCCCTTCCCGCGGGCGCTCGACGAGGTCTTCTACGCTTACTGCTGGATGCTCAATCACTTCGACGTCCTCGGCACCACCGGTGAGTATCAAGAGTGTTTGTCGATAGATACTAATCGTATATGAATACAAAAATTGCTTTTGGTCCCGTGTGGGTTCCGGCACGTAAAAATAATACAATTGGGCATGTCGTAACATACGTATGTGGTTTGACTATAGGTCCTAGGAAGGTCTTAGTTACTAGGTGGTAGTGTTGATCCTGTGCGAGTTGGTATTGTAACCGATGGTCGAAGCGGCAATGAAAATTGTCTGTGTTTGTCTAGTTCAATGTATCCGTGCAATGTAAAAGGAAGGTTCTGGGGTGGCACCTAGTTTCCATTACTGGGCTAATGTCGTTACAATAGGTGTGGCACTAGCCATCCATGTCCAGTTACATAAAATAATTTTTTTTATGGTAGCCGATATCTCCTACGCCAGTATTTACATCCCCAATAACTTCTTGCTACCTTCCTACCGCTACCTACCTCTAGTATCTGCACCTGCATGTCTCTGCTGACGTTGAAGGCAGAGTTGACGCGAGGCATTTACAGACTGACATTGAAGACTCGCATTCACAACGCCAAGTGTTACTACATATCTCGCCAGTATCTGCATCCCCAATATCATCTTCGCCAGTGTCTGTATATCGGGTAATCGAAATGCTGGTTCTGACACAGACCGGTAAGGTTATAAAAGATCCGAAGCGAAGTGAATTCATGCTCATAAGTACGCGGCTAGGTCTGTGATTTATTAGTCCCCTCTTCGGAGAATTTGCATCTAACAGACCAACCCACCCGCTGCTATCGTTATCATTCCCGTGGTTGATTGTCGACACAGAATATATATAGGATTATATCTAGTAGCTCAGCTCCATACAAAGTCCCGATTTCGTGCACCAATACAGGCACATTTCGCTTGTATGGGCCCTAAGCTAATTTCGCCGTTTTGAACTGTCGCAAAAGGTCCTTCGAAATCATCTTTTTAAAAATAACAGAACCAGAAGTGCCCCGCCAATAATGAAGTGACAACCCCTATACTCTATGGAGGGAATGTATTTATCTCTAACATCGCTTGAGTTGAGTTACTGCTGTGACCTCGGTCGTACAGCTATACAGGGTGGGAAAAGTTGAAAAGTTGGGTACTTAATATCGAACGGTCGTGACAAGAATCGTGTACACAAAATGGTGGTGAATGATTTTTTTTCTGTCTGCCTTTATTTCAATTTTAGCCTTTTCTAAGAAACGAATTGCATTAAATAGTGTACGAATCGGCTGAAACGAGACGTAGCGGGACGGCGAACGAGGCGGACGTACAGCGCCGCTACTTTCCTGTTCCACCGCCGCTTCGCCGCCCGCGCCGCAACCGCACTCGCTCCGCAGCTGCCGTCTGCTTAGCTAACATAACACTTCTTCTACATTCTGAAGATTCTGTACTTCCAACATTTTATTTCTCAGAAACGGAAGAAACTTTGGAACATTTTTTTTGGTATCGGGTTCGACTGATCTAAAAAACATTTCAATATTCTATACCCATCCGCGGACAGCCTGTCTATCTAGTGTGGTGTCGATGCGCATCGCAGGCAAGCGGATCATCCTGGCGGGCGATTCGGCCGGCGCGAACCTGATCGCGGGCTGCGCGCTGCGCGTGCTGGCGGCGGGCGTGCGCGCGCCCGACGGCCTGTTCATGGCGTATGCGCCGCTGCTCGTGAGCTTCGTGCCCAGCCCGGCGCGGCTGCTGTGCCTCATGGACCCGCTGCTGCCTTTTGGATTTATGATGCGCTGCCTTAAAGGTGCGTGATGATCGTAGATTTTCCGGTGGCCAATGGAAATAAATATAAAGGATGGCTTTAAAAACTTCATGGCACTTGACATACAAAGACTTATGTTTTCGAAACAGATTATTATGCTAGTTTTTAGAACTTTCAGTTTGAACTATCAATTTGTATGTTTGAAAAAGGCTACGCGGCAGGAAGAGGCATTCTCTCTCTGTCTCTTCCTGCCGCGTGAAAAGCCGTAACATTTTTCAAACATGTCGAACGACCGCGGTAATCTCAAAAGTATCAATTTGTATGTCAAAACATTTTTAAGTGGTTTGCAAGATAAGTAAATTAAAACAAGGGCAAACAATTTTAAATATTTATTTTTGTTTCAGCATATGCCTGTCCACCAAATGTCCAAAAAGATGGCAAAAGTACTACCCAGGAGCCGAACAGTGAAAATGTTTCAAATGCCACGACACCACTCGACAGTAATGGCTTCCTAAAAGTCAGCCCTTCCCAAGGTACGCTTCTGATTACTTTCAAACCTACTACAAAACATACATACTTCATAGTGAAAATAACACTGACAGTAGCGTTCGCCAGTACTGATTTTCTCAAGTCTTAAGGACTGCACAGAAAACCATTTAGTGCAACGAACATTCCAATTCTCCGACTGTAAACACATCTATATTCCAGAGGGATGCTTGTTTCATTATTTCGGGTTCTTGAAACGTTTCAAATAAATAATGTCGTATGCGACAGATGGCGCTAGCGAAGGCCCATCCTCCTTCGAGGAGGTGTCCACATCGGAGCTGCAGGCGCACAAGTCGGGCAGCGAGCGGCGTCGCTCCTCCGACACCACCGTCAGCGCCGCCTCGCTGCAGAGCGAGCACACTCACACCGGTCAGTATCCGCCGTCGTCAGCACTCTTACGAGATATGACATGACTTGACTGCATACTGGCTACGGTTTCAATCCCTGGCCTGATGCCATTTAGATACCCTCCACCAGTGAGCATGAAACGACGGCAGTAGCGATCGATAGCGTGAATAACGTCTATCTGTGGTTAATATTTTGAGAAGTCGGCTTACCGGCGAGAATGTAGCGAGTACATCGCCTTTGCTCGACGTTTCGAGCACTTCTGTCGCAGTTGCGGTGCACTTGCTACCTTCGCCGGTAAGCTGACTTTTCAAAATATAATCAGAGTTACAACGCGGGTCTAAAAAGTATTATAACTGTAGTTATTTCGCTTACGAATTTAGGACACAAAACTTCGAATGTTCGTTGCACTAAATAGCGCCCTGTAAAGTTCTTACGTGTTTTTACGTGTCATTGGAACTGGAACGCTCTCGCTGACGCTGCCGTCATTGTATGTAAAACTGGCTATACAATCGACTTTCGGTTGCTACTACCGCACTTTCATGTTCGCTGCCCGCCAACTCTGATACCATGAATGCTCATCGGAGCTGCATAACGGTATCTCTCCGTCCCCTTTCTACCATCGCTCAGCACGGAACAGGCAGGGAATGCCCCACGGTCACTATCGAAATTCCCAGGTGCGACGCCACCAGAGGACACCTCCCAGCAGTATGTGTCGGACTTCCTGGAGCGGTACGTGCTGGACAGCGACACCGACTCGGAGGGTCGCCGCGTGCCAGTCGTTAAGCCCAACCCTGCCGCTGAGCTCTCGCTCAGGTATGTCGCCTGTGCTTTCCATCTGTGTGGCCTTTTTTTCTGCTCGCAAAGGATGGGCAAAGGTTTTCGCCATATGCTTTTTTTAAATGCTTTTTCATGTTTATTATTCAATGCGTATTGACTTGTACCCACCCTTGTCATAAAGATCTTAGCTTGGCGCTTTGCGGTGTCGCTTGGTGTAGGTCACAGCTCTCCTTCGGATATAGTTGTGATGCTCGTGAAGGGGTGCTGTTTGTGAAGACTGACCTGCTCCAATTGCCAACATGTTATATGCTTGTGCAAAATAAACTGTGATATTTATCATAAATTACTACATTTGCCAAAAATTTATTAATTTAATTAAGAAGTAAACTAAGCTTTGTGCTACGGCACTTAAAAAAATCGTGTCTAAGTACGTCCCACCAACTAAATTATTATTTGATTATAATTTTTGATAGCATAGCGGCTTTCTATCTCTACACTTGGAGTTTATTTTGTTTTATATATGGTGATATTGTTAAAGTTGTAATCCCTTTTATGGTTGATTCAGTATCTGAAATAGAACACTTTTGCTAAAAAAAAGCATATTTTTTTGCAAAATTGGAATTTTTAAGAAATTTAAAGAGTAAATTCTTTCCAGTATTTTAAACAACTTTTGATATCTATCTAATATCTATACATACATACATACCTTCACGCCGCTTTCCCTTAGTTGTAGGCAGAGATGATAGAGCACTGTACGGTACGATTACAGCACCCCTCTTTCGCTTCATCTACAGACATGCATCTTTTCTTACATGCTCTACGATTACGGGTGCTACATACCGACGTACTTGACCTTTACGAAGTATTACATCGATTTGGTCGTTTTAAGTTCTCCTAGGCGAGAAGCAAATATAATTTAAACACGCAAAATGAAGACAATCTCATGGACTGTTTGTGCGGTCTGTGTGTTGGACTTGACTATGCCTGTGTTAGACTAAAATGTGTCAATCAAGTGAAAGTGATAGCTGATTCTATAGAAGATAATTCCGGATTACATCAAAATCAAATCAAAAAACGTTTAAGTGCACTTAAATCATACACAATGGCGCTTAATGCTTAAGGCATTTTCTGCCAGTCTGCCCTTTTTTACATAATGACACAAGGATAGGTACAATAATACAGAGTTGTGGCAAACAAATGATCATTGAATTATTATTTCAAAAAATTAAAAGAAGATAATCGGATGGGGAGGTCCTATAATGGGCGCAGGACCTAACCCTGACTCGGCAAAGAGCCCAGTATGCAAGAATTGTTTTCCATAAATGTTACGAAGATTATAACTGGCTTAGTGAATGCAGGCACGTAATTAAACTGATTTGTTGCCGGGGTACCTATTTATTTTCTCTTAAAAAAAAAAGGTTTTACACTAGATTCTGATGATTTATATGAATAGTAACTACATATATACATACCATCACACCACTTCCCCGACGGATAGTAAGATATGATATAATATAAACTCAGCCTACCTAATTGTTATACTAACAATAAATATCAGTAACTTTATTGAGAATTTTTATTTGCGGAACACTTTTAATGACAAGCTTACTATCTTTGTTTTTTACTTACGAAACTTTCCTATCTCATAAACTGTTATCGTAAGATTTCTTTAAGTTGGGCAAAGTTGTATATTTCTTGTTGTTTGAGGATTGCAACAACAAAATCAGGGGTGATGGCTGACAGCCAAGAGAGGTGCAGCTCTTACCGGCATACAGGAAATCCAGCAGGCAGTCTGTTCATCTGTACCCATACCTGATGAAGCATTTGCTTTCATTTCCAATCCTTTTTTTCTCTTCCAGTTCCTTTTTCCAATATATTTTTGCTTAATTAGTCGTATGGTTTCCATTAAAGTCGAATCGCACCCACAAAGTTAAGTTGACACTTACATGTATGCCTCATTACAAATGAGAAAGATGCATATGTCTAAATAAAGTTTATCAAAGATTGATAGTCCCTAAATCTCATGCATACTTAATTTTTTGTCAGTCGTCCGCAACTAAATGTCGAATAGAAAAGTGTATGAATACGTAATAAAGGAAAATAAACAAATACACAAAAGCCAGAAAAGTTTAAACATTTTTGCAAAACTGTTATTGCACCATCATAAATTGGTTCCATTGTTAAAAAAACATCTGCAATTTCACGAATTTCTTTGCTACCAAGAAGTGTTCAGATGACCTTTGGCATAGTTAACATATCACATATTATTATATAGCGCAAACTATATAATAAAGCAGGTGCCTGGGTCACAGCTTCAGTCCGCGCAGATACCCTCAACACTGATCATGTTCCTCATTACGCTAGCAGTGTCGCTGGCCACGGCCGCTCTGTGCGTCGCCGACGATTCCGCCTGCATATCTCGGCCCGGAGACAAATTCGACGACAGCGGCTTGGCAGGCAAATGGAACATGGTGTTCGGTCCTGTAGAGCTCAGAAACGCAACTGAAGCCGAAAACCAGATAGACTTCGTTCCCGTCACCACCGACATTCTCGATCATCTCAAGGAAACATTCACACTCGCCGAGGTCGCCTGGGAGAAAGTGAAATACAATTTGAAGTTTGCGGGGCGGGAGTTCCCGTTGGAAACCAATGACGACAGTAGAATGTACACTTTGGACAAAGGAATTTCATTCATTAAGCTGTGGAAGATTGGAGACATCTTGGTGTTTGAGCATTGCAACACGGACATTATTGCCCTCATGCACAGGGGCCATTCCACCCGGGCACTAGTGGAGCGAGTGGCAACTGAGAAAGGCTTCGAAGGGGTCTACATGTTCTAGTACATTTTCTTCATTCAGTTTCTACGCCAATTGTGCCTCGCTCACATTTACGTCCATCTCCAACAAACAGGCGAATTAATTATAGAGTCCGTGAAAGCTAGATTTCTGAAACCAGCAGTCACGGGACCCGGGGCACGTGAACATGTTCTTGCTTGACCGGTTTTTTTTTAGAAACTAGTCAGAAAGTCTATTGAAAGTCAGTAAGGATAGGGCTACATTTTTGTAAATCTGAATTTACCTTATATTATCTTAAATTGATTTCAGTGAAAATAAATGTGTTTATTTTATCTCTTTCTTCTCCTACCTCTATGACATACTGCTTAAAGTATGTGGAACTTTGACTTTTATTCCACAACTGCCCTAGCCTTTTGATTCTAAGCGCCGAGAACACTGCCTCTTGACTTCTCCATATTTCCGGGGCGGTTCCTGTGATTCGAAGGAACTGAAGCCGTAAGTTATCCAACCCTGGATAATCCAGGATAACGCGAGCTTTTCAGTTCCTCCTCCATACAAGCTCTACAGGGGAAGCTGTCGGTGGCACCTAGAGTTAATAGATGATTGTTTAGTATACCGTGCCCTGTAAGAAGGCCAATCACGGTACGTAACTTACTCCTGCTTGGTGGAATTGTCTCCTCGAAAGACTTGGATTCAACTCTGGAACAGCCGCTCTCCACTATGCACTCCCCGGTGTTCATCGATCGTTATTTATGCGCTTAAGTGGTGCATCTGCGAAGTCACGCTCTCAGCTCATCAAATGGCGAGGGTACATACGGTTCAGGATCGATTGGACGTAGGCTGGAGACCTTTTTGGTGAGCTCATCCGCTGCATCGTTGCTGGGATCCTCTGTGACCTTTGAGTCAAAAGTCAAAGTCAAAGTATTTTTATTTCACGCATCAACATGCAACACACATGGTTTGTATAGAAATATTAAATTACAAATTATCATGCACAATCATACAGAGGGAATTATTCATTTAAGATATGTTAATATACAATTCAATAAATACAACCAATAAATCATAAATTATTGATACATTATAATTAAAAAGTACATTCAATTCTAAACATTTTAGAGGATTTAAATGTAAATATAAGTTTTTCCATAAAATTCATTATAATTAATATATAACATTACTTGATTCATAAAAAATACAAAAAATTATCAATATATTCCAAGTCGAAAAAAGGGAAAACACAAGCTGTTAACCCAGAAATCATTATCAACTAAAAACTCCTCAGTTGAATAAAAAGCCTTCATTAATAGTCTGGATTTAAGATCGTTATTGAACTGTTTGGTGGATATATTTTTTTTAATCCACTGTAACGTTATCTTGTTTCTCATCGCTATATCTTCCAGCGTGATAACGTGTACATCGGTACACAGTGAATAAGTGACGAGACTAACTTATTAAATCACCACCTGCTACGGCATATCTGATAATAAAAAATATTACTTAATAACATCTTCAGAGTTAGGTTACATATTTCCATTGTTTGAGGATCTAATTACTGAATGTTGAAGATTGGGCTGGCACAGGAAACGCAGAGATAACTTTACTAACATTAATTATTATTCATGTAACTGGACTTGGATGGCTTGCAGTGGGAAACCATGCCATGCCAGGACCTTTCATTTTATGAGCACAGCTACATTCAGGGTGCTAGCGAAGGTTTTGTCCAAACGTTAACTAGGTGTTTAGTGTTAGATGGTCCATTTGGAGCAAAAAGGTAGATAACAATACTATCTAGCTTTTTTGCCCCAATTAGGCGAAGGAATACCAGGTAACCGTTTAGACTATACTTCCGTTAACACCAGATATAATGTAAACATGGTAAATTATTCATTAAAACATTTTAACAAACAAAAAATATAATAAAATAATAATTTGCTATTTGATGGCACCACCCCGGTCGCACTTACCCTGCCACCTAGTAGGGGAAGGGAGTTACAGTTTTACATGGATTATAAGCCATGGAACAGTTTGCATTTGTAACGAAATGCACTTATAAAATTCACGAATTCAACGGGGTGGGCATTGAACCTATGACCTCTGCCAAGGGAAGTCAGGCTCTACGCCCTTGAAACTACAGGCCGCTTTAATTTCAAAGTTTTTTTGCAACTGTATCAGACCAGACATTTTGAAAATGCATATTGCAATTCTATAAAAAATATTCGTCAATGAATGAATGAATTCGTAAATGAATTTAAAGAAAGAAAGCTGTAAAAGAAAGTACTTGAAGTTCAAGCCCATACTTGCAGTATATCTAATAAATATTATAAAGGGGAAAGTTTGTAATAATGGATGGATGGTTGTTACTCTTTCACGTGAAAACTACTGAATGGATTTTAATGAAACTTTACAATAATATAGCTTATACATCAGAATAACACATAGGCTACAATTTATAAAGATATTGTGCCCATTGGCTTTAGAACTTTCATGGGGCTGCGAAAACGATGCCGGCAGCGCTACTTCACACCTGGGGGAGCGGGGCCGGGGGCGGGGCGGGTGGTCCGACGGGGGCGGGTGCGGGGAGGGGGGGTGGGTGCGGGGAGGGGGGGTGGGTGCGGGGAGGGGGGGTGGGTGCGGGGAGGGGGGGGGCGGGTACAGCTTGGTATTTCCCGCAACTTTAGGACTACTTGGCAAAATCCTTGAGAACCAATTACTCGATTTAGATGCGGATTGTATCTACGTCTAGCCTGATTCTACTCAAAACTTATAGGCTACATAATATAACGCTTCATTACCTGAAGGGTGAGTAGAGAGTGTTAAATTCTTATAACTTGCGAACCACTAACCCGATTTATGTGCGTATATTATCAATGTATAGGATCTCTGGGAGCAGTCAGGTTCGAGATGGGTTACTGTTTTCGATGTTGAGGCTAGCTGTGGATTGGAGTCCACGCAAAACTTACCTACATTACACGTTACTTACTTACTAGGTAAACAATGTTGCAGTGCAATTGCAGAAAGGTTCTGACGTCAAATGCTTTTTTTTAAATAGCCACCAAATGTCAACGAAGCTCTAAATGGGAATTATTGGATGTTACTCACTAAATCATGCTATTTCGGCTCGAACGATCTTGATTAAATTTGGTAGATGGATACATTGTCCTGGACCAGTTTGACCCTATTTTGGACCAGTCATGTGGGCTGTTTTTCATGGTCATGTTTTTATCCATGAAATAATTTAGCCGACACTAACCCGAGCGGAGCCGGGTACCGCAGCTAGTTCTTAATATACACTAAAGCTTATTTTTATTTTTATTTTTTTATTATTTATTTATTTGATGAACGAGCAGCCTAAGCTGATGTATTCATGTCTTAGTTCACTGGTGCTTTATTATTACGGCTACTTTAGTTTTGGGTTTTTCCGTCCGTTTTTAAAGGAATTGATACCGTAAACGACAAATGTTCGCGCATTCGCCCGCGAGTGTGGGACCGACCGCGAGCTAAGTTTCCGCCAGTGTAACGCGAGCCAGCGCGGCGCCTCTGTATGAACGTGACGCTCTGCGTTAGCGTCACACGGCTCCCGGCGGCGCGATGCATCGACTCGCGCTGTTCGCGCTTCTCCCCGCTCTCTGCTTCGCCGTGCAGCTCCCCCTGCCGAGCTGCGCCGTGTCCCGCCCGAGCTTCGACGGCGGCGCCCTCGCCGGCAGGTGGAACATCGTGTACGGCCCCCGGGACCCAAAGGACTATCCCGTGATGACCTACCTGGAGTTCGTCCGAGCGACCCCCGTTGAGTTCGCGAGTGACAACACGACGGTCGCTCGGGACAGGATAGAGTACGCGCTGCAGTTTCCCCAGGCGCCGGGTGTTTCGCTACCGATGGAGAGGAAGGATGGGAGCGGACTGTACCGGATCCTCGGTGCGCATCGCCCCGGCGCGACCAACTTGATCGTGCTGAGGGCAGTTGGACGATACCTCTTGTTCGGGATATGCGACAAGGGCGTGACTCTGCTGCTGTTTAGAGGGCGGCCCAAGGCCGCGGAGGTCGAGCGAGTGGCGGCTGAGAACAATGTCGCGGGGTCGCTATATGAATATTAAGAAATTTGTGAACCACCATTGTATTTCATTGTGTTTTTATGTATTCTGTATTACTAATAAACATTTGTTATTCCACTGCTTATCCTCGGAAAATTTACCCTAGACATAATTAGGTTATTATAGGATTCATTGCTATTAATCTCGAAATAGAGAAGGGAGCGATACATACTTACTGAGCTTGTCGCATTACCCCTCTATAGGGCAATGCTTACTCTTTACCTACTTACTACTATACTTACTAACTTTTAAGCTTGGTACCGAACAGGCAAACCTCTTTGGACCGCGGAGTTCAATGTATTAGATTTATGATTGAACATGTATATTTGCTTGCTATATGCTTGGAGGCGGAGGAGACACCGGCACATGTAGTCATGGAATGTAGACAACTACAGACATTTTGTGCGGGGGTCTTTAGCTTCGAAAGGAGCGACCCGCAAGTGTGGAAAGACCCTAAAGGGCTGCTACGCTTTGTGGAACCGTAGCAGCGGCTGTCTGAAATGAGCCAAAAGTCCCATAGATGCTTGATGACCATTGGCACTGTAAAATTTTGTTTGGATTCTAAGTTATGAGGTGCGAAAATTAATTTATTTTGCATGTTTTATTCAATAAATTTAGACGGAGGATTAATAAACGATAAAACAAAAAATAAAATATTATCGAGCCTAGCTTGTTCCATGAAGATTTATAATCTATTTGGTTTTTGTTTGATTCAGCATTCGTGATTTACTTTTAGCTATAAGTTGTTTTGTAATTAAAATTTGCATTTGTGGACATGTTGCATCCTCCTCATCACGGAGACTGACAGAGATGGCGCCAGAGCGCAATATCACGATTTTGTGCCGTGCCCGCGAATAAGTTAACCCCGTCGGGAACGGCCTTCTTAACAGTAGAATTTGTTGCAGGGAAGGAGATTCTGAGAACTCGAGCACTCTGGTCGGAGAGAAGCCGGTGGTACCGAGCGAAAAGGTTGATTCCAAGAAGCGGCACATACAAACGAGGCTAGTACGCATTTACTTCAGTTCAGTCTGAGTTGTAATTGTGCATTATGCCACAAATGCGAGCTGTTTGGAGATTTAAAACTGTAGGTCCACTTGCCTTACTAGGATTCACCTCACAATCTATAAATACACAGATCACCGTGCCTTTGACAAAAGGTCTCTTTGAGAAAATCCTGAAAAAGAATAGAAATATTGCAAAAATGCATTTCATATTTAATGACCTGTGGCCCTGTGTGGTTATATCAATTCGAAAAATGCTTGCATCGGGTTGATATGTTTCATCTCTCTAACTTGCATGGCTCACGTTAACTTTTTACTCCCACACTGTATTTGTCTTGTAAGCGCTCATACTAGGTCTGTGCTCCGGGTAGTTGACAGTTCGATTAATCCATCATATGTAAAATTGTATGACAGATAGAGATATTTGATTGAGATTTTTTTTTTCTATTTGTGTGTGCGTAGACTGAGTAAAGCAGCCACGGGGCTGATGGGAGCGGTGTCGTCTCGCTTCAATACAATCACCGCGTCCAACAGCATCACGACCTGCCCTCCCGAGTGAGTGTTCGTCATCTCTTTCTCTTGTCCCACGAGATGATCGGCGAGGCTTGTGATTCTGACATCAGTGGGCTGCGATGCCAGACCCACTAAGCAAGATAAAACACTTAAAATACTTAAATCATTTACTGAGTCGTGTGTGATCGATCAATGAAGAATAATACTTTTGAGATTACCGCGGTTGTTAGACATGTTTGAAAAATGTTACGGCTTTTCACGCGGCAGGAAGAGACATTCTCCGACGTTTCGAGCTAATCATTCAGCCCGTTGTCAAGAAGGCATCGCTCGTGCGCAGCAGACGACTGAGGTGACCGCTAGGCTCGCCGTGGTCGTAAATCGTAGCTGTGAGTGGGGGCGGAAGCGGAAATGTGTTTGGCTGCGGTCCGAACTTCAGATGACAGGCAATATGAGCTGACAATATCCTCGCCGATATTATCGTCTCCTTGGCTCCTTCTAAGTGGCTGAAGCACGGGGTTCCACATTGCAGAGAGCTTAAATGAGACTTCTCGATTGAAGTTGCTGTGCTTCTTAATCTCCCCACATTGCGCCCAACATATTATGTTGTTCTTGCACTCTACTTTCTGTTGTAAATGTATATATTTTGGCGTAATAAATATTTTTTCTGTCAACCAATCAATCTCATCTTTGCAGCATGGCGCTCCGGAGCAACATGGACGCCCTGATCGCGCGCAGCCCCTCCGACGAGTTCATATTCGCCGTGCCGCGCGACCCGTACCTGTCGCCGTACTGGGCCTCCGACGAGCTGCTCGCCCGCTTCCCGCCCGTGAGGATACTGGTGAGTGAAGGAATCGAGGGAAGAGACCAGAGATACATAGATACATGAGCGGTTCGTAACCCAGTGGCGCGGGGACTTGCCTAGCACACCATAGGTCTGGGTTCCAATCCTCGCATGCACCACTTTCTTTCTCATTCTGAGTTGGATGAGTGCATTTCGTCACGGATGCGGGCTGCTCCATGGTTCGGAACCCATGTAAAACTGTATCACAGTTAGCATGGTTCGAAATGCAAGTAAACGTCAAATTCAATTACTCTCTTGCCTGTTCAACTATTCACCTGGCGTGTTAGGTTACCATGGTAACTCCCCTGTTTATATTACATGAGGTGAACTAAGTTGTGACTGGTACGCGTGCACGTCCGCAGTCGGTTCACCTGGACCCGTGCCTGGACGACTGCGTGATGTTCGCCAAGAAGCTGAAGCGTCTCGGCAACCCCGTCGGCATCGACGTGCTGGAGGGACTCCCGCACGGCTTTCTCAACTTCTCACTGGTGAGTCGTATTTAAAATTTGTTTATTCTTGCGCATACTTCTGGATGTGTAGGTTTGACTGCCACGGTCGAAGAAAAATGGTCAAGAAACGTCGCCGGGAGTCGTAATAAAAATATTTTTATTCTTGACGCGATCAATAATAAACATTATATTCTCCTAAGAATGTGATATGTACAGTCAAAACCTGATATAGTGACATTGAAGGGACCGTATAGTTGCCGACGTTATATCCGATAGTTGTTATAAGCAATACATATACTCAAGCACAGTAGTTATATAATCATAGGTATCTATCTAGTATAGGTATAGGTTATGTATGTGAACTTGTCAAATGAATTGTCAGAAAAGAAATAAAAATATTTATTAAGAAATAATTAGACTACAAAATGTACTTGATATTGTAGAGTGCGAAACTCCACATTCCTTTGCAATTCCACTATTCGACTCGCCATTTTCTAATCTCCATATGACATGAGATTTTGATTGGTTTTACTGGGACAAGAAGCGGTTGTCCGTTATATTCGATGAATATCGATAAAGCTTCGTCGTTGTAAGCGATATGTCGCTGTATCCGATGTTGTTATGGGCGGTATGTTTACTGAATAGTTTACTAGAGATTCGGGCGGACCTTACAATCTGGCTGTAATAACCGATCGGTCGTTGTAAATGATGTCATTATAATCTGTTTCGACTGTATATATGTATAACCGACCAAGAAGCAAGAACAAATAATTAAAGAAAGACCCCTGTAAAAAGAACTACTTTATGAATATCCTGTAAGACTGGACCTGAACCAGCAACTTAATTAAAAAGGGAAATCTAATTCCTACACCATTTCTAAAGATATTTCGTTTAAATTTTGCCAACAACATCATCTAACCAGCACGTAATTGTCCATGTATTGACTACTGCAATCAGGTGTTATCAGGCCCTTAAATCAATTCACTTTTCAAATGGACATCTTCAAATATATGTTACAGATGTGTAAAGAGGCGAACGAAGGCTCCAAGTTGTGCGTGGAGCGGATCAAGGAGCTGATCCGCGGCGACGCGCCCGGCGACAACAAGCCGTGCGCCGACGACAAGATGGCCGACGCGCCCGGCCGGGACTGGACGCACTTATGAATGTGCGGCGACTGCTGCGTGTGGGGGCAGCCGCTAGCGAAATAGACGAATCGATCGATTGGTTCCCTTTTTTGCGGACGGTTTGGATTCCGTGGAACTCTGTGGAATTATGTAATGTACGCTTGGTGCGAACGTTCAAGCGAATTTCTACTATTTCGCAGCTTCGCACTTAGCACAGAATATATGTATCTCTTAACTTGCAAGAAATAAGAGCGAAAAAAACTGCAACAAAATTTCTGCAAAACGATGGCATGTTCTCGCTCTTATTTCTTGCAAGCAAAGAAATATGAGCACTCGATTACCATTCTTATTTATTGTTAGCTAGCTAGCAGATTACATAATATATGCTTAGTGCGAATGTTTCGCACTTAAGAACGGCCCGTAAGCTATGCTCCCCATACAAACGTAGTTTACTAATCATTTGGAAGCCGCTATTCCAATTAAATTAATATTTAATATGTAATATCAGGTAACAAATAACTATATCTGCATGCTTTTGTTTTTTTTTGAAAAATCCAAACCGAATTAAATGAACGCAAAAAGAAAATCTTCATACGAATTTTGTTTTCTCTGTGGTTTGACCCAGAATACATTTACCGAAAAACAAAGGCATGCAGACACAGATATTTGTAGCCTTATATTAGATACCAAATATCAAATAAGTTGGAACAGTGGTTTTCAAATCATTAGTAAACTACGTTTGTATGGGAGGCGAAATTTTCAGGTGCTTACGGGCCGACCTTAACACAAAATACTTATATCTCTTAACTATTCTCTGATTATAAATATTCTATGCTAAGTGCGTGTCTGCAGAGTTGCGAATTCGAGCGAATGTACAAGCCAGGCACATATTACCTAAATCCCTGTTTAGGAGAGCATCGAAAAGTCGTGTATTTATTGATGCATCCTTTTAGTCAGGTCCCACCGTCCCGACTTTTGATGAGACCCACGGAACATTTTAAAATCCATGTAACATTTCGGAAAGTGACTTCTAGACTGCTACTCCGGTAGCACACAACACCTGGGGGCCCATTCAGGTAAGAGTGAGTAATGGAACTGTTATTTATACTTCCAACGTATTTATGGGACAAACCAAATTTTTACCAAACTAAAATGATGTCAAAGAAGTGTGGAAATATGAGCTATTTAAAAAAGTGAGTTTATATTTAGCGATGAATTCGAACCCATTCTTACCTGAATGGGCCCCGTGTACCTAGCTTTAAACTGGCATTGTGTAATTATATGTGCATATAAATCTTCCTAGGGTTTTGTTTAAATTAAGTTATTGACAGCTAACAGTACTCTTATGTCCGAATTGCACTCAAAGTGTAATCGATGATGGCACATGTGCATGAATTACGTGTTCTCGGAACTCGAGAAAATCAGTAGTAAGTGAATTTGTAACCGAATTCACTCGTCGGCGCTACCGTTTTCGTATGTAAAGTAGCTACGCCCCATATAAGCGAGTCTCGGTTACTACTCACGCCCTTCCATGTTCGCTGTATTTATTTGATGATTTCATACACTTATTCATCCATTCATATTCTTTTTATCAGAGCTCTAAAATTACTTTACGAGTACCCCTGAAATTCACTTAAGGTGGCCCAACCCGGCGGGACTAACTCATTCGCGGGTACGGTACAAAACCGTGCTTTTGCGCTCTGGAACCCTTTTCTGTTTCAAAAAAAAACACAGGCTCCGTGACGTGGAAGATGCAACATTTCCACAAAAAAGACAATGTGCATAGTGTATGATTTGATAAGATTTACGAAAATTTTAATTGCAAAACGATTTATAGCTAAAAGTAAACCACGACTGCTGTAGTCAACAATCTAACAAAAACCAAATAGATTATAAATCTTGATTAAATAAGCTATGTCTGATGACCAATCTTTTTAAGATGTTCTTAATTTGTCATTGCGTAATCTACCTCCAAAGTTATTGTATAAAACGCGCGAAAAATGCGAACTTTCGGACCTTATAACTTAGAAACCAAACACAATTTTACAATGCCAATGGTCATCAGACATCTAGTTCGATCAAATAAAGCTATTTTGAGCAAAATTTGGGATCTCTGACAAGAAATATGGGCGTGATCTTTCCCCGTTTGTATGGGTAGTTGAGCGGGATGGGCCAACTTAATTGTTGCTAAAGCCACTGTAAATAATTACTCTATTTTGAATTTAGAACGCTCAGTACCAATTTGATAGCTATCAAACTAAGCTCAATTGTAGGATCTTAAAAGAATAACTTGAAAAATTCAAAATCATAACTTTATGCCCATTCATGCATCGCTTGTAATAGCAAAATATTTAGAGAATTGATATAGATAAATGTAAACATTTTAATATTGTTAGCTCAAGACCGGCCTAGTGCTCTCCATAATATAAGTACTCAATATATGCAAAAAAAATAAGTTAAGCTTCTGTAGTCTCTCCGTCGCTGGGGAATATACGGAAAAAACGCCGCCACCAGCCGTTCCATAACCGTGGCTGGCGGTTGAAAATGGACTCGACTGACATCACGCTTTTAATACATACATTCTTTATAACTTCATAAAAAGGTACTTCCACAGAAAATGCGTATAAGCTTCGCTAACAGACTGTTGGGCATCCCCGATGCCACTCTTTTTACTTCTATACTTTTATTGTACATGTTCGTCACCAAAGATTTATTTATATGTAGCCAAAGCAATAAAAAAAATATTTCATTATCACGTGAAAATGAGGTAGGCTGGACACCAATATATTATTGTTTTTTTTTTTAGTTAACATCAAGTTCTGATGGAAAATGTTTAATCAAGTTATATGGTTTCAAATGGTTTCAAGGAATATGGAATTATTTATTAAAAATTATTTAATTAAGTTTGTTTGGTTAATTACTTTGTTTACTAGTACGCTTTTGAGTCTGTATGTTTTTACCAGGTGCAGGTTGCTTCAGAAATAATTTTATATTGCTACAAGATACTCAAAAGAATTCGAAAAAAGAGACAGACACTTAAAATATTTACATAAAGTCCACCTTTTGCTGGGTTTACTATAAAAAAATGTTGTACCATTTTGTAATCGTTTTGCGATATTCTTGGCATTACATTGGCATTTACAAAATGTTCTCAGTAAGCCAGGCCCTCAACTAAGAGGTACCTGATGACTCCCATGGGCTTTCGAATTTTCCCGGGGGCTGCGAAAACCGGCGGCTAGGCAGGTGCCTCACATTTAATTTAAGGAACCCCAGGTACTACTTTGTAGGAGATACTGGGGCAGGGAGTGCATTTCAACGTTTACCAGCCCTATAGACTAAGGATATACGTAATCGGTTGGTTATTATAGGAGTGTAGATGGTGAATGGGCGCATTCCCTGCTTGTTGTGGTGTTGAACAATGGAACATCACGGATGTCAAAAAATTATGAAATAATTTTAACATAATAAAAAAAATATATACATTATTTATTAATCATATTTTTCAATGTAAAAATATTTTGAGCCACCCTGCATTTGATGTGATTCTAAAAAGATTTAATTGTTACCAAATATTATATTATAAAGTTGAGATTATTAAATGTCTATTATACTCATGCGTGTAATCGTGTTTAAGTATGTACATGTGGTAAAAGTTCAAATAATATGTCTCTATAAGAAAGTGTTCTTGGTGCGTTTGTGTCTATTATGAAGCGAATGGTGCCTTAGTAATGTGACATGCTAATGTGTTGTACGTAGTTCACTCCCCAGCATTTCCAAAGTATACGAAAGTCAATCCTTTTTTTAAACTGCATAATGTTTTCAAAATCTGATTACAATGCTTCAAATGTAGATGTTGCTGAAACTCAAATTAATGAGATAATGGTAATGTTGTATCCATTAAATACATACAATTATCACATAATGTTTATTCGATGTTGAACACATTTTTCATATTTTTTTTATCGTTAATACCTTATTTGTTATTTATTTATTTATGGAAAAGACACAGAAACAAATATACACATACAAACAATACTTATGGAAATTAAATTTGTTTCTACTCAGCTTTTAAATTTTACATATGAAATCCAAAAGCAAAACAATATAATTTTGATGCAAATCATTAGAGGCTTATATCATGGATATAAGATAAGAGTTGATTGATTTATTATGCAAAATTTCCGAAAAATATTTCTTAATTTTACTGAGGCAACAGGCACAAGCCATTGTATGGAACTTGATCACCTCATTAGATACCTCTTAAGATAACAGGTTTAGAACTCCATGAGCTTGAAAAAAGAATCGACAGTCGTTTACACCCTGTATCATAAATAATTCTGAGCCGGTAGTCTAAGTTGTCACCTAAATTGGCGTTACGGCAAACCGATCGACTGGCGTTTTCAAATGTATGGAGAAATTGAAGAGCGCGCGCTGCGGGCGTTAAGCGAACTAACATTTGCGAGTCCGAGCTTGATTTGACAGCTTACTCAACGTTGCCGTAAATACGTCGACGTTGCCGGTTACGTCCACTCCGCGTTTTCATACAAATCGGAAGTCCGCGTTTGACTTTGACAGCTTGAAGAAGTAAAACCACAGAATATCTAGTAAAAACTTGTATGGAGTTTGGAGAAAACGCCAGTCGATCGGTTTGCCGTAAACGCCAATTTCGGTGAGAACTCAGACTGCCCACTCTGGTATATGCACTCATATAAATCTTGGGTATTGCGCCGACAGAAACGATTTGAGGGTTAAAAATTGATTGATGCTTGCAAATAAGAAAAATAAGAAGCATTTGATGTTGTCGTTTCAGCGCTTGTTTTTTATGAAAGGAAAAAAATATGATTGCTGAATGTTGCTATTGCGCGTAGTAACATTCCCACTCCATACTTTTCTTAGTTTCGGCACGATAACATTGAAATGTGCGGAAGACATGGATCATTTTTCATTGCCGCTTGAAACCACCTTTTTTGTCTATCATAAATAGATACCGTTACATGGCGGTACTTTTTTAGCATCATCTGAGTAGTTCTGAATGTTATTACAGCAGCAACTATGGCTATATTTAAAATTTGTTGTAATTAGTGACTGAAAGTCCATTACATTATTACATTACATTACATTATTTTTCATGGGTCGGACAGGTTTCGGAACTTCCTTGGTTGTGGTGCTGTCTCTACAACAAACACAAAAAACAATTATTTTTATTAATATGATTTCGGGACCTCTAATATACAACAAACAATAAAAACGGCTTAACTGTTTTGGTGTAGCCCCCACCCCCTGTTGTGTCATGTTCTACAGACGCCATCTCTGTCTTAACCGTACAATTAAAAAGAGATGTCTAATGCATACATTCTTTGGTTCGGTTTAAAAAACCATTCCGTTTAAGATCTACATTATGCGCTATACTCTGTATCGTTATCATTACTTTTATAATCATGTATTTATACAATCTTTTATTCGAGTCAAGTCCAAACATTTTGAATGTGTAAAATAATCGTGAAAGTATTAACAATTTATAAACAGGTGAGTATTATGAAAGAATAAAATTTCGTATGTTACTTACGCCTTGGTTACACCCTAAATTAGTGGCTTTTTATGAATTCTTGGATTGTTATTGATTTTTTTAATATTACTTTGCCTCCACTAGAAAATGAAACGTTAAAACGGGTAAAGTTTTTGTTGTTTATCAAAGAAATAAAAATCTGTGATAGCTGATATTTTTAGATTTTATTATGTATTTAAGGTTCAGTTATCTCCCTTCAGTTTAATAAATGCGTGCACGGAATTTGCAATAAGCTTTATTGTATGTTAAAATAAACTAACATTCATATAATTTAGCATTCTTAAGAGGGTATGTGTGCCATCAAAGTAGATGTCACCATTGTCGTTTGTAGCTATTTCTGCTAAACTCCATAAAAATATGAAGTAACAAATTAGTAGTGAATTGTCGAAATCACTAAACAGATGTGTATTTAATCTCATAAACAATTACAATAAAAATAAGCTGAAATGTATCACAATATTGTAAGCATGTGTGCAAAAAGTTCCTATTTACAATTAGCAACTTTTGAGCTATGCCTTATAATTTTCCAGCAAATGCTAGCCTATTTTTAAAAAAAAATTTAATGGCATTAATTACATAACTGCTTAGTGTGGTGCCAAAACAGTTATGCTCATAATAATGATGAAATATGACAAATCCGAGTGCAGTGGGATGATTAATAAACAACAACACTACAGTTAGTAAGTTCCCATTTTTGGGGAGTTATAGTGGGAATTTCTACTAATGACCATGCCGCCAACTACTTTCATGCACGCACCTCCTTAAAGGTACCACTGTTCTTATAAGTTGACAACAAATGAAATTAAATGTGTAATAAAGTATGTTTTAAAAATACAATAACTTTGTTTAATTGACAGCCATAATATTACTTGTGATATTTTTATGTAACTGGACATGGATAGCTAATCTCAAAACGACCGTCAGAGCCTAACACACCATATGGGAACTAGGTGCCATGTAAAGACCTTCCTTACATTGCACGTTTTTCATTTCTGTTTTGGCCATCCTTTCAACCAATGAGATGGTACCAACCCGGATGGATTTAACTCTACAGACCTTCTGTGGCTCAGAGACTGCAGGCCAACGTCGAGTTGTGGGTCCATAACAAGCCGGACCTCTCGGCACTGTATTGAGTCCAATGACGCTATAAAGTACTGGGAACTACCTTCTCAAATGTCTCCCCATGCCAATGTAGAATAATGATTGTATGCTTAATTACTGTCATATGTAAAATAATACTATCATCAGTTTCATTTTATGATGTCTGTGTAGGTTAGAATAGTAACATTTTTAAAGAGGTTCTTAAAATTTTAATGTAATTCTAATAATCCAATTAATAAAAAAAAATAATTACTGTATACTATTTTTACTATTTATTCTACACAGACATCCAGAATATACGTGAAGTGCGATTATGTTCTCAAGGGCTGCTAAAGCCATAGACCTAGCATAGTTCGGTGTGCTTACAAGAACAGAGTGTGGGAGTGGGACATCAACTCAAGTACCACTACCGCGAGTCATCTTTTCGAATCGTTATCCGTATATAGGAGCCACGCTCATGCCAAGTGAATTGTTTTTTTTTTTGAGAAGTCTTTATGATTGTTATAGCTTTCCTTAAAGAAAGCGGTGACCCGTGCATTTATAGATTGTGAAGTGGATGGGCGTAAGAAACCCGAACAAATACTATTTGTCTGGTGAATGAGAGGTGACCCACTGATTGTTTGTTAATCATATTTCTGAACTTTTCCTCACTATTTCAAAGTAAAAGTTAAAAATAATTTCAGATCATAATTTTGAAGCTACAATGGCGATTTAGAAAATGTTTTTAAACAAAGAAACAATTTCCATTTAATCCGTCAGTCGACTTTTGGCCGACATAAATAGTCACAACTGAAACTAATGCTTATGAAAAGTAGTACTTTGTGACGTCACTTTGCATTTTTTCCATACAAAGTGTGTCGAAATGATGTCACAAAGCACTACTTTTCATAGTCTAGTGTCTGTAACGACTATCGCAGCTTGTGTGTTTTTACATTCAAGTCTATGGCTAAAACTTGCTGGTCAATCAGCGTTTCCCTGGAGTGGGGTTGTTACTCCCATTCACCTCACAATCTCTACATGCACAAGTCACCATGCTTTGGATAAAAAACTGAAAAAACAATAGACTGTTTCCAAAAATGTATTTATTGAGCCATCTTACTATGTGGTCTTGGCGATTAAAAAAGTTGACACATCGAGTGGGTATGTTCCATCTCGACTTGGCTTGACTTCTCACTCATTCTGCTCATGCCAGGTCGGTGATGTGAACAGCGCTATGAGTATGACATTATAAATATATAAAAAGATACAGAAGAAATATACAGTAGACCGCCAATTATCCGGAGTAATTGGGACCAGAGGTGGTCCACAAAATCGACAATCTGCATAATCCGTCTACTGTAAAATAAATGTATGTACATGCAAGTAATTAGTGTTCACGTGAAACAACAATTATTTAAGAATGAGAGCGCTGTGATACATGTTCATATTTATTGTAATAAAATACTTTTTATTAAAAAACTACATTTATTTTAATCAAATATGTGTAATATGTATAACTTATGCATGATGTACTTTATTTATTACTTTAGCTGAAAATGACTCGCAATTGACTTCTCATGTACACAGTTGAATCTCGGATCCGTTTAAGTTGTTGTGTTTCATGCGTGTCCGGATAATTGGGGTTCTACTGTAGATACAATATGTTTAACTCCCAAAATAAAAAACAGTGTAAAATGTTGGTAAACATATTTTATTAAGTGTTACATACTATGATAATATTAACATTAAAAAGAGACATCTCATTCATCATGAGCATGTCATCAATGACACTGAACCTGGGACTTGGCAGACGCGATGAAGTGAACATTGCCCTATCATGAAAAAGGCAAGTAAAAAAGGGGGCTGCTGTAATAGCACAATTAGAACATATATTAAAACTACATAGAACACATTAGAATGGGCATACCGTAAAGTTTTCCTACGATAAAGGCCGGTCCCCCTAAATTCCCCCATTTTTATCTCTTTTTTTTACGTTTTTTCTGTTGTCCATTCTATTTATATACTATTTCCCGTATCACCCACTCAACCCACGCATCTCTTGCCTACCTCCAAGATGAATTAATAACTTTGAGAGCCAGATTAAGGAGTTTACTCAAAATACTTAATCTGATCTTATGAGGTTAAAAATGAATAAAATTATTTACATGCAATGGGCACTCTGCACTTAATTTCCCAGAAGATATTACATTCCTACACTTCATGATGTCAAGTAAACCTGAAAAAAATACTATTCAAATAAATAAAATTTAATGATGAAACCTTAGGAGTTTTTAGTGTGAAATAAATAATATACATCTTCTGAAAACTTACAAAGAAAGTCACGTAATCCGAGTCAACATGCTCAAATCACATTATTGCAATTCGGGTCAATGGATCGACATTAGGAAACCACCTTGATTACATTTATCTTGTTTCATTTACCAGAATGTCATTTACTAACAATGGCAAATAGATCTTGTATTGTAACCGCTCTGCCCATTTGGATTATGCTCGATGTTACGCATGTATTTTATTTAAAAAAACTATTTATATGTGAAAATCCTATCCGTACGATGAGCGGATAGCACAACTCGACTTGCTTAAATTACAGAATGGAGAATGATTTATCAACACGATGACTGATGAAGACCTTTGTACAATAGATATATTAGACACTGGATCCTGAACAGAAAATCTGTTCAGAAGGATACTAAATATTCGGCTAATTACTTAAAAACACTTAGATCAACATCACAAGTTGCGCTTCCATTAAGTGAATGTGTTCAGTGTCTCGTGAATAAGTCCCTGTTAAATTGAACTTATTAAGCGCCACAAACGAATTGTCTGGCGAAGTCAAGACGCTTGAAGTGCTTCTATGCCAATTATCTAAAATCGGATAACGGCATTAAGAGGCACTGAAGTGCTTGGAACGCATTTTTTCCCAGACATACAATTAGACCGAGACGGTTTGAACACCAATATTTCGTGTAGACACAAAAACACATTTCTCAAAACTTTCAAACCACTAACATTTAGATTTTGGGCGCAAAGCACCTTAATATTGTGGTAATGTATGTAGGCTATGGTTGCAATGGACAACACTAAACAACAATCATTATGTATGTATGTTGAAAGAAGAGGAAGGATTCATTTAAGAGTATCTACTGTAGAAAATCGATTATCAAAAATTATGAAAATCCAGAAACTTTCAGCGAATCCGTTTATTGTCTAACTGGAAGTGAATTGCTCCTCCAAATAACTGCATTGGTACCATCGACAACATAAATCCAGTGGCACCATACGGTCCGGTTTGTTTTGCACATGTGGTGTGCTCCGTCCCCCGATGACTGATCTTCAACCGGGCCGTCTTAACACAATTCGTAAGGACGATGCGATCCCCTCCTCCCGCTTCATAGCAATCGCTCTTACAAGTGTTACTGGACTTTTGAATGCAACCGTACATATATACACACCATCAAGCCACTTCCCTGGACGGGTAGGCTGAGGTAATCCAAATAACACACAATAAAATCATTGTTTTAATGTAACTGTAATATTTCAAATAACCGTAGCAATTTTGTGACCAATGATGAATCTGAAAAGAGTTTTCACTGTCGGGAGTAAGTGTGTTTACTGTTTTATACAGGATCAAGCTAAATTTTCCTTTTCACCAATAATTTCAAACAATCGATATTCTACCACTTTACAATTATTGAACATGCCATTTCATCCTTTAGTTAATGCAACATCCTTTGGTACCAGTCCGAAAGATCGTTCACGATAACAGCGTTCAACTATACTTGTTTGCGGAGACAGTTGCTCACTCACGGCGCACTGATGGACCGACTCTGCCCCGCGGAGTCGACGGTGGCAAGTCGGTTACTCGTGGCCATTGGTCTTGGCATGCGGTGCTGTCCCGTTGACTAATGGTGGCACAGAGCGAATCGTCTTCTGTAAAACGTGCGCGTCCGCCGGTTCTATCCGTTTGTAATAGTGTTCTTTCGTTTCTACAATTTCGAAGCCAAACTTTTTGTAAAAGTCTATCGCACCCTCGTTGTTTACTTGCACATGTCTGGAAAGAAGAAACGGATTGTGACAGTTCAGATTATTCTGTCCAAATTTTATGGGATCAATTGAATGCAACCTTAATAAAAAAACCTATGTGCTTTTTAAGAAGAAATAGGTTAAGGTTATTCTTTGTTTTGTTTAGTCAGTAATATCAGGATTATTTTGTGTCGAGTTGACCTTGAAATTCGGTGGTTGGAAGGGAAAGTTCAGAAATGAACACCTTTTCTACAATATTTTTTCTTAAGGTGGCCCAACCCGGCGGGCCCAACTCATTCGCGGGCACGGCACAAAACCGTGCTGTTGCGCTCTGGGACCTTCTCTGTTTCAAAGAATAAGACAGGCTCCGTGATGAGGAAGATGCAACATGTCCACAAAAAAGACAATGTGCATAGTGTATGATTTGGTAAGATTTACGAAAATTTTAATTTCAAAACGACTTATAGCTAAAAGTAAACCATGACCGCTGTATTAAAAAATCGAACAAAAACCAAATAGATTATAAATCTTGATTAAATAAGCTATGTCTGATGACTAATCGTTTTAAGATGTTCTTACTTTATAATTGCGTAATCCACCTCCAAAGTTATTGTAAAAAACGCGCGAAAAATGCGAACTTTCAGACCTTATAACTTCGAAACCAAACACAATTTTACAATGCCAATGGTCATCAGACATCTAGTTCGATCAAATAAAGCTATTTTGAGCAAAATTTTGGATCTCTGACAAGAAATATGGGCGTGATCTTCTTTCCCCTTTTGTATGGGGAGATGAGCGGGATGGGCCACCTTAAGGCGGCCCAACCCAGCGGGACTAACTCATTCGCGAGCACGGTACGAAACCGTGCTGTTGCGCTCTGGGACCTTCTCTCCTTCAAAGAAAATGACAGGCTACGTGATGAGGAAGATGCAACATGTCCACAAAAAATATAATTTGCATAGTGTATGATTTGGTAAGATTTACGAAAATTTTTATTTCAAAACGACTTATAGCTAAAAGTAGACCACGACCGCTGTAGTCAAAAATCTAACAAAAACCAAATAGATTATAAATCTTGATTAAATAAGCTATGTCTGATGACTAATCTTTTTAAGATTTTCTTACTTTATCATCGCGTAATAAACCAGCAAAGTTATTGTATAAAACGCGCGAAAAATTCGAACTTTCGGACCTTTATTTATTTATTTAAGGAAAAGACACAGAAACAAGTATACAAATACATACAATGCAAACAATACTTAAAAAAACTTAACTTATTTCCACTACGCTTTCCACCGAAACATACAGATTTAAAAAGCAAGGTACGTGAAGAATGATTAATAAAAAACAAAAACCTAACCAAAGAAAAAAAAAACTCTGAAATGGAACAATAGTGAATTCGTAATATCACATATTACAATTTATTTCTTAAATGTATGTGAAATACGGTGTGAAATTACTGTAATACCTTATACCTTAAAATACCTTATAACTTAGAAACCAAACACAATTTTACAATGCCAATGGTCATCAGACATCTAGTTCGATCAAATAAAGCTCTTTTGAGCAAAATTTGGGATCTCTGATAAGAAATATGGGTGTGATCTTCTTTCCCCGTTTGTATGGGGAGTTGAGCGGGTTGGGCCACCTTAAGAATAATGGAAACATTTTTTTTTTTTTTTTATGTGACTGGACATGGATGGCTAATACCACAAGTTCTGTCATGGTATTAGCCCAACACACCACATGGGAACTAGGTGCCATGCCAGGACCTTCCTTATATTGCACGGCTACATTGAATTGGATGGAAAACACGGACAATTTTCATTGCCGCTTCGACCATCGTTCATCCAATGCGATGGTACCAACCCGGGCGGGATAAACCCTACCACCTAGTAAGTGAGGAAGGGGACCTACAGCTTAACGTGGAATCCGAACCACGGCCAGCCTCTCTCAACGGTCGAATGGTCACCCATCCAAGACCAGACCGGACCCAGCGTTGCTTAACTTCGGAGAGCGATCGCCGAAGTGTCGCGCCACTGGGCCACTGAGGCTGACGACATAAGCAAACAAAAGTATTTCCAATGATAGAAAAGGAATAATTCCGCCCTCCTTATTGAAAAGGCGGTAAGTACATGTGTAGTTACCGCCTTTTTAATAAGGAGGGCAGAATATCTTTTAATAGCCCCATTTCTAATGTTCAGATTTAGCTTATTTGACATCTCTAGTACCAGCGTCTTAAAAATACTTAATTGATGAATAAAAACCAAGTATCCACTTACAAAAAAATGCTGTCGAAGTTGCCGTCCTGCTCAACATACTTGAGCACGTGTTCCACCATCATGGTACCTATGCTGAGCCGCCGGTACGGATAGAGGCAGCCGAGCGTCATGATGTAGAGGCGGCGCGCGCTCTCCGATGTGTCCACGCGGCAGCAAACCGCGCCCACCACGATGTCGTTGTAGTATGCGAGCTTCGCGAGCTCGCCGGCTTCAAGCACGTCCTGATCATGAGTTTTTTAAATTGTATATTCCATATTTTTGTAAGAATGTGAGCAAAACATAGTTAACCCAAATAACCAAAAAAACGTCGTTACCTCAGAGAGGAAGACAGAGATGATGGAGCGGCATATGGTATGATCACAAAATACTTTTTTATAATCTTCTACAGACACATATACAACTTTTCATACATGCTCTACGATTACGGAAAGTACTTTGTCAATCTGGTTGTGATATGCCAGGGCACACTTCAACTCTGTGAATCTCATCATTCTTCCGTCACTTATTCTATCTACATATTAAACTAACCTCAACATACCCTTCTCAATTCTTGTCACTAAGTCTTCTTTCAGTTAGTGGGTATAGAAAATTAAGGAATGGCATTAAGGGATGCTTATGTACCTTGTAGAACTTGTCATTGTAAGAGACTGGGAAGACGACGGTGTTTAGCTTCTTGAGCTGCTTGATGTTGTGCGGCGTCACGTCGCCCAGCTCGATCTTCGCTCTGCAAAGCAAAAGAACAATGTTGAAAGTAGTAACATACTGTTTTTGAAACCATGGATTTGGAACACCATGTGTTCCATCCAGTACAAATTGTGGTTCAAATAATCTGAAATAATAACTACAGGAGAACCTCGACTATCCGACCTAATGTGGACCAGACCTAGGTTGGATAATCGAAATCAGTCAATAGAGGTTTCCAGCATTACTATGGAAACTAAATGCAGGATCATAGCCTTGCATCAGACATTGCATGATTAGTATCGTGATGCATGCAGTCGTCAGGTCGTCGGACGTGAGCACGTAAGGAGCGCTGACTGAACTGGGGCAGGTGCAACGGGCGACTCGCTCGTAGTGCCGAACCACGTGAGACCAGGCTGCCTGAGTCGGTTAAGAGGGTGTCTCTTAAGCCGGTGCCGGTTTATCTGGGTTCTACTGTACTCTCAAAATACGATAGACCAAGTTACAAACATTCTCAAGAAGAGCATCAACTTAGGTAAAATATACTGTTTTAGCTTACATATTTCACGGGTTGCAGCTTTAAATGGCATACTCTATTGTTGAATACATTATTTGTATGGTTTGCACTTAATACAGTTGATAGTGATAATTTCACCTTTAAAACTCATATATACTCTCTAGCAAGCATATCTGTTCTCAAAGCTAGAGCGGATGTTCCAAAAACATTTATGATCTCTGCAAAGTTCTCAGATGTTTCCACCCATACAACATGCAGAACTGCAGAAGCCGTCGTTACCACTTGACTTGGCTACCAGTTCACATTTCATAGTCGTTTTTCTGTGGGTGACCGCAAAATCAATCACTGAGAATTGGCAATAAAATGAAAACCTCACGGATCCTTGAAAATAAATGGAAATAGTTTAAATAATTTAAAATAATTATAAAATTATAATTTTTTAAAGAATTAAAGAATAAAAAATAATTATTTAAAAAATATGAAATTGAAATGTATGATTCGGCTTATCTTTCAGGGGGGTGAATCTATTGACCATTGGTATACTTAATGGCAACAAATTACAACAAAAAATGTGGACATGAAACTACCCATGACAAGTACCTGCCTACCAGCCTTGCCTAACGTTCGAGGCACGAATAATCGGCGATAACTCAACTTATAGCATAGCCAATAATCTCCATCTATGAATATATCACTCGACACCCCGTGGCAACTGTTTCTCTCCTCCCAACACGAGATCGCCATCGAGGTTACCTCACCGAAATTTACCTGGTCATTGTGACAAGCCGCCTTCGCACTACTATAGACTAGAGCCGTGCCGATTTGGGTTCCTCTAGTCAAGGAACCACGGCACAGTCACGAACAATGAACAGTTTAGGGCTCAGCTGAAAAAGCCCTCTTATCAATTGGTTCTCTCCCGCGCGGCACGACACCACCAGGCGGAGCGAGCGGCCATCGACCATGACATAATTTATTCTTTTTCTGAGCAAGGTTGTTGGATTCTCATTAAAGAGATCTACAACTTTGTCTATGACTTGTAAGCTGCATTTATACAAACACACACACGGAGTGCCCGATAATCACGCAGCACCGCTGCGTGCGTCGCGCCGGATCTCTCTATAGTCTGTGGTCGCGCCTACGCCCGCGCCGCCCGCTAGGTTCTTTTAATACTTTCACAAAAAGTAGGTAACGAGTTTGATCAGGTATTCTAGGCTCTAGCGTTTGATTGCAAATACGATTTTGGTGACGACGGCAATATGTTTGAATGTTCAAAACTCAGATGAAGAGTTAAATAAATGTATGCAGGTATAATCTTAAAAAGATGCATTACTTTTTTCCAACTACGAATTATACTACTATGAATATAAAAAGTAGGCGTCTTTTTTTGTAAATTGCGTTAGAACCGATAACCAGAACCGAACGCGAGAACTTCTCGCTTTCCCTTGAGAAGATATGCTGTAGTATTTCAAGTCACAGATGAAATTGAAACGCTTTCGGCTGACGTCTTTAAACATGAACAGCCGTAATCAGAGTGGACCGACTAACTTTAATAAGCCGGACCAAACCGGTTTTTGTATTAGTCCGGAGCTAATCTCGTCCTAAGTTTTGACAGGTTCTCGCTGAATACGACTGCTGTTATGTTGTGTCATTGCGCTCTAATTAGTATAATTAGAAAGGGACATAATTAGGGTGACTCGTGGCTGTAGTTTCATAAGTACGAAAATGTTGTGACTCACCGGTGAGATCACGAGTAGACCGCAGTACCCATTTTTGAGTTAACCATAATGGAAAGGCAAAGGCTACTATTTCATCATAAGCCGTTTATTTCGCGGTAAATTTAAAAACCGTGTTCCAAATAAAATTAAATTAAATTTCAAGCAACCATCAATCAAACTTAAAGTAAGATTGTAACATATTTTCTTAACAATTTGTCGCTTGGAATAAAAAACGATGTTGCGGAGCCATCTACGTAATTCGCGCACCTCGTTATGTCGTGTTAATCTGGGAATGTTAAAAAATCAGAAACACTCTCAGAATGCAGCCCCAAACATTACCACATATGAAAAGTAAGCATGTCATAACTTTTTATTTAGTTTTTTTCAGGCCATTGCCTTCAGTAATAGAGGATAAGAATGCCTACCTGAGTAGAACTCTAGATAGCGGTACCGATTTGTGGAGAATTTCCCAATCTTTGCTGGGTTATTTGCCATTCCTATCGGTATTAGCTACACATCAGATCATATTTTGTGTTTTAGGTAAAGATATAGCATATCTTACAAGATTTAGCCTGGTTTTCACCAAGTGCTCCTTTAATTCAATTGACACTTAAAGAGCCTTAATTACTAAAGTTCTAATTATCTTATACTCCTATTGATTGCAAGCTGCTAAGAAAGCTAATCAGCAGTAGGTGAAAAATGCCCTTAAGGTGGCCCAACCCGGCGGGACTAACTAACTCGTTCGCGGGCACGGTACAAAACCATGCTGTTGCGCTCTGAGACCTTCTCTGTTTCAAAGAAAAAGACAGGCTCCGTGATAATGAAGATGCAACGTGTCCACAAAAAAGACAATGTGCATACTTAGTGTATGATTTGGTAAGATTTACGATATTTTTAATTACAAAACAACCTATAGCTAAAAGTCAAAAATTTAAAATCTTGATTAAATAAGCTATGTCTGATGACTAATCTTTTTAAGATGTTCTTACTTTATCATTGCGTAATCCACCTCCAAAGTTATTGTATAAAACGCGCGAACAATTAAAACTTTCGGACCTTATAACTTAGAAACCAAACACAATTTTATAATGCCAACGGTCATCAGACATCTAGTTCGATCAAATAAAGCTATTTTGAGCAAAATTTGGGATATCTGACAAGAATTACGGGCGTGATCTTCTTTCCCCGTTTGTATGGGGAGTTGAGCGGGATGGCCCATCTTAATCACATAAATTTGCAGACTTTTCCTCCTATCTCGACGCTAGTGACGTAGCAATTACCGATTTACTCCCTAGGCTCGTTCATATTATTGTTGTTGACTTTTAACACATGCCACCCGCAGCCCTAGTACCTGAAAAACATGGTGTATATTTTACGACCAAACATTTCCCCAGAGCGATAGCGAGCCCATAACGGAAGAGACGGAGCGCGCACTGTTGTCGGCGGCTCCTCGCGAGACGGCGTCTCCGGCGCCGCAAGCGCTGGAGACGGTGCGCCCGTTTGACGAGGTCCCCGGATCCGCTCTGCTCAAGTACATGGCGCCCGGTCGTCGCTATCTCTCGGAACTGAACACTCAGATCACAGCGAGGCTGCTCACATTTGCATACAACATAGGTTCGTATCGCACCTCAGGGCGGAAGCCAGGTGGCTGTGGCAAAATTTAATTTTGGCCATAACATGTTCCTTGTCCCGACAGTAGAAACATCAAACGATGAGTATTTGTAAATCATGACTATATAGTGGATGGCGGAAACTAAAAGATTTAAGAACGTACTTTCGAACGCAAGGTATTGTTTGGAAGGAGACATCTTTCTTTTTACTGATGACACAATAGATGCAAAATTTAGGTAAAACTCCTTTCAACAAGTTCAGTCAAACATCAGATCGCCTGGCTTCTCCTTACAAAAAAATTATAAGAACCTAAAAAGTGCACGTGACACTTGGACCCGGATCAGCTTCACGCTGCTAGTGTATATGTAAATAATGTTAGTTAGTTAGTTAGTTGGGCAAAATGTTTTCCGCGCTAAACCTACTTCACAGAGAGGCCATTGTTCGTAACAAAGGTGACTATGTAAGCTATCCCAGCTCGTCCCAGAAGTCCAGCATACCCTTTACATTCCCACAGGCCTCTGCAAGGGATCCCGGTGCTCCCAGGGTCTGCGCCCGATGGTCGGCCACACTTTTGCACTCCAACAGTACATGGGCGGTTGTTTCCGTTGTCTCCATGCAGCCACGACATAGAGGGCTGTCCGTCACCCCCAGGTTATGGAGGTGCTTGTTGAGTGAACAATGTCCTGTCATTGTTCCCACCATTGTGCATAGATCATTTCTTTTCAGATGCAAAAGCTTGTGCGTGAGGCGCTTATTGAGGGATGGGATGACCTCTCTGGCCTGCCTGCAATCTACCAGGTGTTTCCATCCGGTATTGTGAAGCATCTTGGTTCTATCTTGTAGCCAGTTTTTGAGTTGACTAAGTGGTATGGTTCTGGACCCATTAGTACTGTACTGGATCCTCGTTTGGCCAGTTCATCTGCAGCGTCATTACCCACAGAGCCACTGTGTCCTCTTATCCACTGCAAAGTTACGTGATTGTTGCTCGCTACTTCTTCTAGGGCGCAATGACATTCTAGAATTAAGCCCGAGTTAACTTTGTTATTTTTCAGTGCGTTTAATACAGATGCGCTATCTGAGATAAATTCTTATCTTATAGTCGTGCATCTTCCTGGTTTTGATTGCCTCTGCGGCTCGAATTATTCCCACACATTCTGCCTGAAATATGGTGTTAAAGGCGCCTAGGGTTGTTGAGATGTTGATGTTCGCATCTCGGGAGAAGACACCCGCTCCAGTTCCCGAATTTGTTTTTGATCCATCTGTGTAGATTCGGATTTCTCTCACCCCTGATTGGTCTGCGAGTTCTTCCTTCAGTTGGATGTGATAGTTTCTTTTAAAGATATGGTTGGTAGAAATCTTGTCACAGATTGCCGAGAGCATGGGTACATGGTTCATGAATTCTGTCATAATCCATGCGTGAGGGACTCCATGATTTTGTTTCCAGGTTCCTGCGGCTCTCAGCCGGAGAGCTGCTGTAGCGGCTTCCTGCTGAACATGCAGGTGTAGAGGTCTTAGATCAAGTATTACCTCTAGTGCCTGTGTAGGAGTTGTTCTCATGCAGCCTGTCGTTGCAACACACGCAAGGCGTTGCAGACTTTGAAGTTTTGCTTTTACAGTGCTCAGTTCCGTCCTAGGCCACCATACTACTGCGGTCGAATTACAGCAGTGTATAGCCAGAGTGTTATGGAGGGTTTTAAGCCCCATTTTTTCCCGAGCATTCTCTTGCACTGCCAGAAGGAGATGCACGCCTTCTTTGTTTTGTCTTCGAGATGTTTATTCCAGTTCATCTTGCTATCAAGGATTACGCCCAGATATTTGACTTCTGTTGATAGGGATAATTCTATGCCAAAAAGTTTGGGCAGTTTCATGTCTTCTAACTTCCTCTTGTTCGTGAAGAGAATAAGTCCTGTTTTGTTTGGATTTACTGAGAGTGCATTCCCTTCTCTCTACGATTCTAAGATCTCATTACGTTTTTCCGATTTGCCACTAATCAGAATCGTGATATCGTCTGCATAGCCAACAGTCTTATGTCCCTTTTCGTTTAGGCTCGTGATAAGGCTGTCCACCACGATATTCCAAAGTAGGGGCGAAAGAACGCCTCCCTGTGGACAGCCTTTCGCCATTACTCCCCTCGTGGTACTATTTATTGTGAACTGTATGGCTCTTAACTTAAGGAGATTTCTTATCCACCCCGAAATGGTCCGTGCAGCTCCGAATCTGTTAAGCGCCTGGCGTATGCTGTTAAAATTTGTTTTGTCGAAAGCCCCTTCAATATCTATGAAGATCCCTAGGGTGGAGCTTTTGTTTGAAAGTGCCAGTTCTATTTTGGTCACTACCTCGTGTAGAGCTGACTCAGTTGATCTTCCTGTTCTATATGCATGTTGGCTGGGATGAAGTGGTATGTCATTTAGAGTACCGTCCCTGAGATGTCTGTCGATCAGTCTTTCCAATGTCTTCAGCATGAAGGAGGTAAGGCTGATGGGTCTGTATGACTTTGCCTGTGTGTAGTCACTCTTTCCAGGTTTAGGTAAAAATACCACTTTCACTTCTCTCCACAGGCAAGGTATATAATTATGGGCCAAGCAGGCTCTGAAGATTTCCACGAGTTGGTCCGTAATTGTTGGTGACACCATTGCAGTAGTGCAGGGCAGATGTCATCCAGGCCTGGTGATTTGAACGGCTGGAAGCTGTTTATTGCCCAAATAGCTTCCTCTTTCGTGACTACTTCGTTGGCTATATGCCAGTCCGCGGCCTTTGGCTGTTTAAAGGACTCCCCTGCCCATGTTTTGTCATCTGTTATCTTTCAGCCTGGGAAATGTGCTTCAAGAAGTTACTTGCTGACTTCTTCATCATTGTTTGTATAGGATCCATCTGGTTTTTTTAGTGTTCCTATAGAATGGTTTCCTTCGCTTGAGAGGAGCTTTTTTATTCTACTGGCCTCGCTTGTAGAGTTTATGTTTTCACAGAATCGTCGCCAGGTTTCCCTTTTGCGGAATCTGAACCGTTTCTTGTAGAAGTATTGGGCTTTCTTGTACGTGTCTTCTTCCACTCTAGTGTTTTTTGCCCGGTTGAACAGTCTCCTCAGGTTTTGCCTCAGGCTCTCAAGTTCTGGCCCCCACCAGTGATTTTTTCCCCATTGTTTGGGAGGCGTGAGTGGACATGATTGTTCATAACAGGTTGTTATATAGTTGGTTAGAATTCTTACATTGTGCTTAATGTTGCTAGCGTCATGGGTCATATCTTTAAGAGAAGATCCCAAGATTTGATGAATTTGTACATTGAGAAGAGTTTTATACCTGGTTACGTCGGTCTTACGGGGGTTTCTCCTAGGTACCGGCTCGATGTATGTGCTGTTATTGTGTAACAGATTCGCCTATGGTCCGAGAGGGATGGCTCCGGTGAAACTTGCCAGTCTGAAACAAGCTCAGCCGCCCCACTCGATGCCAGCGTGATGTCTATTATTGTTTGGTATCTGGAACTGACAAAGGTTGGCTCGGCGCCCACATTCAGTATTGACAGATTGGTAGTGAAGAGATACTCTGTGAGATGCCCACCTTTTTTGTTGGCTGATGCGCTGCCCCAGAGAGGATGATGGGCGTTGCAGTCTGCTGAGATGACGATGTCCCAGCTGTTCTCTTCGCAGTGCTGTACTAGCTCGGCCCGTTGCTTGGAGGGGATGTCCTCTTCTCCGGGCATGTAGACCGAGGCTAGTACTAGCGAGGGTGTGTTCGGGCTGTTCTCAATTTTGACCGCTGTAATGTTTCTGGAACAGTACCGATTAATGAGAACAGCAGTTATATTACGAGGCATGTAAATAGAAGTTCGTGGATTTTGTACGGCGGCATTTAGCATTAACTTACCACCGATGTTGCCGAGACCACATATTTTGTCCGTCCTAATCCACGGCTCTTGAATTAGGGCTATGGTCTCTTGATTGACCTCCAGCGTTCTGCGTAGTGTAGCCGCCGCGATCTGCTTGTGCTGGAGGTTGGTCTGTATGACTTTAATGGGTTGGTGATCCGAGGATGCCATCTTCGTCCTCAGTTTCCACCTCCGAACCCATTTTGTTGACACTGGCGGTAGCGCTAGCAGCAGGCGCACCGTCTCCGGATGTTGTGGAAAATCTGGCCATTTCGGTGGATGTGGCCTTCTTGGGTGTCGCTGAGGCCGCGGGCAGTAAAGTATCTGACGTATACACTACCCATGGCAAAGGCAACACGCCTGTTCCGTTTGGTGATCTTCTCGATCTCAGCCTCCGGTATATTGAGAGTGAGGAACAAACCTTTCTCTTCTTCGATGCTGGCGCTGGTCAATGTCCAGGTCCTGATATTGTACCAGGGATTCTGCGCACAGAGGACCCTGTGTATTTCGGTGATCTTGTTGTGATCCGTGGGCAGCAGAAGGCCGGCTTTCACCTGCTTTGTGATCTCCGACTGTGGTATCACCGTCAGAGAGATCCCTTCGCTGATCTGGGGCATCTTCGCTACCGTTGATTTCAGCCACTGCATTGACTGGTCATCTTCGCACCCTACCTTAAGGACGCCCTCACTGAGTAAGGGCTTACCTCGGAATGCTGGTGCAAAGGCAGTCATGGCGTTGTCCTCGGGAACACTCAGCACTGCTTCGAGGATTCTCTTGTACAGAGATTTCTTGAGCAGGTCTGCGTGTGCTTCGGTAAGGGCAATGGCAGGCTAGGTGGTAATGGCTACAAACAGATTTGATTGCAATAATAATAATAATTGGGATACAATTTTGCCATGCTTTGGTGCCGATATTCTTCTTAATTTTTGGGAGCATCCATACTTTCTATTCCTTTTTAGGGAGAGTCCACTCTTGGGGTAACTCGAACCGGCACCTAAACTACCTGTTCAACGAATACGGGCCGGTGGTGCGGTTCGTGGGCCCCTTAGGCGGTGACATCGTGCTCACCAACAACCCGCGTCATATCCGCAGCGTTTACGCGCAGGTTCGTCATTTTGTTTTTCCCTCTCCCCACTCTTCAGGCTTTCTGCAGACAAGACAGTTTGGCCACTGTGGGTTCAAGCGCACTCTCAAGCGAGTCTGGACTTGTTGGACAAGTATCGTCTCCGCCGTAGGCAGCGCTTCCTCTCCCCGTTTTCGATGTAGGTGCTGTTTGCGTAATATGAATTGAATCATTGAACATTGTTTTGGACTTGGGGTTTTCCCCATTCCTTCCATTACTTATGACATGCGTAGTCCTCCTTGTTGTTAAATGTGGTACAGGTCACTTTCTAGCACCCATACAACCAAACAGTGCCAAAGATGACTGACTTGTTTCCCTTCAGTTCTAATACACCGTCTAAAATACCATGCGCTCATTATTTTGGGTGCTCCATTGCATACGCAACTCCATAGTCTTGAGTGACGGGATGCCTTACACACACCTTATGTTAAAAAGCCTTTTAAATGCACTGTGGTTCATTACTAACACACAGATACATCAACAAGGCTGACTAAATTGCTTATTATTGGTTAAAAGTCGTCATATGTGGATCCATTTGTGCAACATTTAGATACCTTCACATATATAGGTTCACTCATCCAGAACTCCACCATGCCCAGGATTGATTAGTCTCGATGGCTGAAGACCGAACTAATTTGCTGGTTATAAGTCGTCAGCTGTGGATCCATTTATGCAAAATTTGGGTTACTCTAGATTTACGGATAGGGATTGACTAATTAATTCTATTTGTTTGTTTGCCCAACTGACAGCCAAAGCGAGGCTTGGAGCAAGCAGCGGTTGCTGGCGACCGCTCCGCTCTCCGGCGCCACGCAGAAGTACTGGCGGCCACTGTGGGAGACTTGCGATGAGCTCACCGACCGCGTGTACGAGTTACGCAACTCTCAGGATGAGCTGCCACATGACCTCCACACCGAGCTGCACAAGTGGGCGTTTGACTGTTTGGGTAAGTTGGTGATGAACTATTAGGTCATCATGGCAACGGCTGGAACTTGCAAACGATGGCTTGTGGTTCAATAAGCTCGGTGGAGCAACTCTGAGCGCAGTTGGGTACTAGATTGGTATCCATTTTCGACCGATGAGGCTGGCCGTGGTTCGCATTCCACGTAACTGTAAGTTAGGTGGTAAGGTTGGTACCATTGCGCTGAATGAAAATTGTCCCGTGTTCTCCATCCAGTTCAATGTAGCCGAGCAATATAAGGAAGGTTCTGGCATGGCACCTAGTTCCTATGTGGTGCGTTAGGCTAATATCAAGATTTTCGGTCGACCCATGGGAAATCCATGTCATTACATTAAAATGAATTTTTTTTTTAATTTTAGCTTACTTTGGAAAGTGGTTTTCGATGTATTTTGCAATGAGTGTGAGACATTACTGTCGCAGGCTACGTGATGCTGGACAAGCGGATGGCGATACTAAGCGCTAACGTGGTAAGCAGCCAGAAGGACGCCCCGTGGCTTTACAACGCACTCGTCGGCGCAACGCGCGCGCTGCTCAAGTGTGAGACTGGCCTGCAGATGTGGAAATGGTTTGACACGCCCGCCTGGATAACACTGGTCGACCATTGCGACACGCTGGAAAGGTGGCTGTTTGATTCTTGATATATTTATGACTTTGAATAGTAGACGGCGATACTGATAACCAGATTTACATTTAAAAAGGGTACACAGTTTGTATCGATTCTCTCCTCCTAAGCACGAAAAAGTAGATTTACTTAACTCAACACAGGACTGGCTCTAGCTTCTGATGCCAAATACGATTTTGGTGACGGCAATATGATTGAATGTTCAATCTTTCCAGTCAATGTCTGCAACAATAGTAAAGCGTTAAACCAATATATTATATATATATATTTAACACTGAGTTATTAAGAGGAATTGATTACAGATCAGGGACTGTAGGAGAATTCGAAATTATAGGTATAACAGGTGGCGAAATTGGTAGAAGCAATAGCTGCGAATAATATGTTTTGCCAGTTTTGGGTCCAGCCTTGCAGTATATTCATAAAGCAGTTCTTTTTACAGGTCTCTTGTCTTTGCTTCACGGTCAATTATACAGACATACATATCATATCAGACAGCCATTTTCCAACAAAGTAAATGCATACGACCATGTAAGCGTGCTCTAAGCTTGCGCGTTGGTAGCGGACTTACTCCACCTCGCTGCGGATCGCTTAGGGCTAAGTAAAATTAAATCTTTGAAAATTAATATCTCGAAAACGAGTACTGGTAGGACCATTTCTTCTTTTTCTAATGTGTTAATAGATTATATACAATTCTATATTCGTTACCAAACTGTGGACGCCCCGTATATAATATTGTAAAAACATATCACATTTAGCCGTTCTCATTGTAGTATGTTATCACTGCAGTATGTATTCATCTGCATGTAATGTGCCATAAATTGTACCTGTTTTCAGGTTAATCGGTAAACAAGTTCTTCATGTGGAAAAAGAGATGACCGTTGCTAATGTGCCGAATGTGGAAACTGACCCAGGTAAAGATTGTGGTAAATACCACTGTCCATTTTGCGGTTATCTAATACTTTAAATAATGGTTTTGGTTTAACAGTGTTTGTCCTTTCCTAGATTTATTTATTTATTTATGATGTGTGTATTCTTTATCAGTCCCAATGCACTTGTATCGTTTAGTGTATATTAAATTGTTATTTTATAACTTAATTTTATGTTGCATGATTTTTGTCTATTTGGGTTTTTGAAACTGTTAATGGTGGAAGAGTTGATGGATACTTCAGGTAGTTGACCAATGTAATAAATAATTAATTGTAATTTAAAAATGCTTGTTCTGGTTCAGTTTTAATGCGTGTCCACAATACATTAGTATCAGTGAGAACATTGATTGACAATTATAGATGTTATGAGAGGATGAGATTAATATTTTTAAATGCTATAAACTAGTTATCAAAATTTAGTTTGACGGCTTACCACGCGTGTCAGGAGCAGGACGTGCTGCTCGACGTTTCGGAGCCTCACATGGGCTCCATCTTCAGGAGAACGTGCCTGTCGCGACGGAGGTAGGCACGTTACTGGCTACCCGCCGCTTTGCTTCACTTCTCAGCGTCCATGGCAACACTCGTACATTTTCTTGAGGATTAGCTGCAGTCCGAATTTCGTGTGAATTTCAAACTAAATATTGTAGTTATGTCCCGCGTAAGTTTTAAAATATTAATAGTTATCAAAACCTTAGTATGACAGTCCATCGCTGCATCGTTTACCCTTTTTCTTAAAGTAAGCACAATTGACGGTATTAAATCCTAGCAGAATGGGGGAGGCATAACCTCTATACTTAAGATGCAGCATACTGCTCGTCTCTGTCTACTTATGTCTAGTCAGATTGAAGTTTAGTAAGTCGAGTCTCACTAATCCAGCACTTCAGTACATCGGCACGTCCAGTAGTCCGGCACCCTCCGTCACCGCTTCCGCCACTCCCTACACCAGATGCTTTCCCTATACAATCCGGTAATCCGAACATTCTAATAAACCGGCACCCTTTGTTTTTTGATAGTACTGGATTACTCTACTGCATATTGAAATACACACACAACTTCATCTGACCTACTAGATGCACGACATCGCGACGATTTAAAAGGGCCATTCGTCAACTGAACGTACCGCATGTTGCAATATGACAGGTAGCTCTAATCTAGCTAAAATACCTCATCAATCAGATTGTTCGTTGAACGAAGAACCTGTAAATTACTGGTTCACCAAAAAGTGAGGATCAATACGGAAGGTCATAGGAAACATAATTTTAATTGCTTGTCTTGTTAACCAACTTGTCACAAATAACGAATGCTCTGACATACATTCCTCAGAGTCGATAACCCTGGTGCAGTCATTACTGACAGGCGAAAATGCCACTACAGAGGACGTGGTCACTGTACTGATGGACATGATGATCATTGGTGTCAATACTGTAAGGAATAACAATCAGTACTTGTTCAGTATGCATACAATCAGTACTTGTTCAGTATGCATACAATTGTTCATGTTCATATAGTTACTTCATTTTATTTTATTTCTTACAGATTAGTAAGGAAGGAAATTTCAGGCAGTGCAAAGCATATAATAAAAAAAATATTATTTATTGCACTTCCTCTACATTATTCAGAAGAGACCTGGTTCGCTTTAAATTTAGACAGTCTTGAGTTATATTTTGACTTGTCAGCCCCGGTAGCCGAGCCCTACGCCTTGTGGTTCGCTAAGCTGGGTGAAGCAACTCTGAGCGGGGTTGAGTTTTAGATGGTTGACCGTTTTCAACCGTTGAGGCTGGCCGTGTTTCCAATTACACGTTAAACTGTAGGTTCCCTTCCATACTTAATAGGTGGTAGGGTTAATCCCGTCATTTGTCCATGTTTTCCATCCAGTTCAGTCTAGCCGAGCAATATAGGGAAGGTCCTAGTTTAGTTGTCCTAGTTGTCATTAGTTATGTGATGTGTTAGACTAATATCAGGGCAGTCGGTTTGGTATAAGTTATCCATGTCCTTCAAAAAAAAAAAAGTATAGCCAATGTCTCGAGTTTCAACACGATCCTACCTATAACCCTTTTATAATTTGTATAGACCACTTCGGCCATCGCGTTTCTCCTATACAATCTCGCTCGATCCCAGAAGGTTCAGAAGAAACTGTACTGTGAAATAAAATCTCTATCTCCCAACATCGATGACTGTGATTTCAAGAGCTTGAAGGAGAGCACACCTTACTTACAAGCGTGCATCAAAGAGAGTTTAAGGTAAATATGTCAAATATTTCTATTTAGATTTAAAACTGGCAGAAATTTGCTATAATCTCAATGTTGATAGGTATATAAGATTGCAGAGTATATGAATATTTTGAATTGCAGTCTTAGAGGCAAGAATTAGCTAATTTTCCTATGTCGACTCATGTTTTTTTTACCATTAAATCAACTGAAGAAGTAGATGCAAAGAGATCTATAATTTCCGCCTGTCCCTCTGGGTAAAAGGTATGATTTTTATTATGTACTAGCAGCACGTCCCAGCTTTGCACGGTCATAATATAATAAAAAAAAAATATTATTTTGACACTAAAGTTCTGTTCGGGCTATTGCTCCGTGGAACGGTTCCATTCTGTTCGGTACAGAGGAAACGTACAAAACGGCCGAGGTAGGTACAAAGAACTGTCATTCCGTTAGCCAAAACGCTTTTTCTTGCACTTTCCTGCTCAGAGTGGCTCTTTTTACGTAGAGTTCCTAAAAAAAGAGCATATACCTACATTGAAATATTTGAAATAAATAAAAAGATATAATTTCAGCGGGAATGAGCCGCGAGGCAAGTTTATTTTATGGCCTTGACTCCCTCCCTTACCCCTGAGTGACTCCTACAAACTCTAAAATGCATTGCTAGCCGAGCGGAGTTTTATCTTATTTTTAAACTCGTGATATCTTTCGAATGGAATGTCCGAATCAAATAGTTCAAAAAGTAATATAAAGGTATTGAAGCAGTCTTAAATAATAATTAATTTATTTTGATACGGATTAATACCTAGGTACAAATAAAGAGCCTTTTCTAGCAGCAGTATTTAAATTTTTATTTTAAAATAAATGCACACTTCTTGTGACTATAATAGTTAGATGTATGCTGTCGCGAATTTTATTGTAAATAATTATGTGTTCTATAAAATTGTAGTACATCATTTTGTTCTATCATGAATAGTTTTCGCAGCGCACGCGATGTAATCGCCTATGTTTTTGTATTGTTAAGCCTATGTTACTCGGATATACTGTAGCTTTCCAACGGTGAAAGAATTTTTCAAATCCGTCCAAATCCAAATCAAATTCAAATCCGTAGTTTCCAACAAATAAACAAACAAAAAATCTAACCTTTCCTCTTTATACATGGTGTTAAACAAGTTCGCGACATTCCAGAAAGGGGGTTATCTTGGGTCGCATACTGATTCCGAAAACGAAGGATTTTTCTTGTTTTGAGCTTTTGTTTTAAAATTTTCGATATATTTCGATAGTATCAAAACATAGTATTTCGTAATAGGAATCGCACTGCATTCATAAAAAGTTCTAAAGTAGGACATTTTTTTAAATAAATGTGAAAATTTACATTCAGATCGACGCGATTCAATGCGAGACAGCAAACGCGTGACCTTGGCAGTGGCGCGTACACATGGCGTGCTTACACCATTCTAAAGGGCAATTGTCGCTGAGGTCAAAGTTTGGATTAAATCTGCAATTTTTTTTTTACTATTTTAGATTTCATTTTTAAATACCACAAAATGATCAGTATACGAAATAGTTAAATAATCGGTATAAAAATAGTAATGTCGCGAAAAAAATTAACACCGTGTATATTGGTATGGATGTATGTAAATTCAGTGTGATTCGTGTATATCTTACAGGCCAAACCCGCGTTTACCCGAACTAGAATATTGTTGTATTGGTTATGGATGACAACACTCAGGGCTAACACACAACAATACTACTATTAACAAAACTAACCTTAACCTATTTGAGTTATTAAAGGAACCAATTAAAACTACATTAAACTAGTTTCTCTGGCAGCACAAATCATTTTTATCCACCTGATAAGTACAATCCATCACTTTGTAGAAGACACTGCTAACAAGCATGATAACCTGCCTCTAGAAGACTAGACAACATTATTTTAATAAGTAGATATCAGAGTGCTTGCCAAAGGAGCATAAGCAAAAATGTATAAAACCTGGGCTTAAGGGCCTGGTACTAGCCAAATCGCAAAGTTAGACGAGGCACCCCAAGTTAACTAACTAAGTCTGACGATTATAAGTGTCATCCTTACAATATATGATTCCTTGTCTAGGAATCGAATTATTTTCGTTAATGTATGTTTCCTTTTTCTATACAAAATACATTGCGGAAACGGTGTCCATTTCCGAACTTTTTTGACTAAATGTAGAAATCTAAAAGCAAATGGAATTTTTTGTTTATGCATATATGCTGTTTTTGCTTATATCTAGAAATCGAATTACTTTCAGATTTCTAATGAGAAAAATCAACTTTTTTGTTTTTATTATTATTTAAATAAATGATGGAATAAAAAAATATGAACAATCCATTATCAGTCTGGAGTTCTATTTGGATTTGCTGAAGCGTTTCACTACATATTATTACATTTGTTAAAAAGTGCATTTGTATGGCGCGAGTAGTTGGCTAGTCCTAGCGCCTTAACCACCAACAGAGATGAGATCACTTTGCATATACTTAAATAAATATAAAGATGTAAAAGCATTTTTGTAGAGAATCCGTGGGGTTATTTTGCTACAGATATTTTTGCCCATCTGTTGCCGTTATTTTGATTAAACTAATCTGGGTTGCAGTGAGCCTCTTGCCATGATATTGACAAATAATAAACTTTTTATGCTTTCATTCTATTGTATTTAATTGTAAATGTTTGACGATTCCAAGTGTTCCCTGCGTCCCAAAGGAGGATTCATAAATACAAATACAAATTAGTGTTGGATGTTTTTTGACTAATTCGCAAAAAATATCGTATTACAGTTATTAATTATGAATTTATCATAGTTTTCTATGAAACCTAGGTGCATATCTTTTTTCTGCAATCGAATTGAAGTTGGTGCCGATAGTCATAATTCAAGCACAATGGCATATCCCATAATTCTGTTGGACACAGACCAATTTGTCGCATGGTTCTTTACCCGTGCATGGTAATTTACTCTCACGACAAGAATGGGATAATGCCACAGATTAACTACTATTAAGAGTAGTTAATCTATGATAATAAAGTGGAGATTTTATTTTCACAGGTTGACTCCTCCGATCCCTATACTAACCAGGATTCTGCCAACAAGTATAGTTTTGGATAAGTTCAAGTGAGTTGCCAATCTGTTTTATAATTTCAAAAGTGATGTTTTGTTTTCTATATTACAAATACGTAAATTTGATTTAATGTATTAAGGCGGGCCTTCCTGCTCAACTCCCTATACAAACGTGGAAAGAAGATCATGCGCATATTTCTTGTCGGAGATCCAAAATTATGCTCAAAACAGCTTTATTATTATTTTTTTTTTTTTTTATGCGACCTGACATGGATGGCTAATACCACACAACTACCGTTATGATATTAGCCCAATACACCACATTCCCGAAGGAATTAGGTGCCATGCCAGGACCTTCCCTTTATGAGCACGGCTACATTGAACTGGATGGAAAACACGGACAATTTTTCTTTGCCGTTTCGACCATCTTTTCATCCAATGCGATGGTACCAACCCGGGCGGGCTTAAACCCTACCACCTAGTAGGGGAAGGGGACCTACAGTTTTACATGGATTCCGAACCATGGAGCAGCTCGCATTTGTGACGAAATGAAGTGCAGTGCAAAGTCTGAAAGAGAAAGACAGTGGTGCAAGTTGGTATTGAACCCGGGCCTCTGGTACGCTAGGTCAGTCCCCGCGCCACTAGGCTACGAGCCGCTCAAACCAGATGCTTGATATATTTATTTATATATTTGTTTATTGCACTCCAAATGAAATGGGCAAAAGGGCAGAACCTTTGGATATTGTGAGCAGTAGCGCGAGTAGCGGTTATGAAGAATTATGTTTGATGGAATAAAGTACATAATATTTTATTTAATCAAACATAATTACTAAAATACACAATAACTACACATTATACTTTAAGGTGGCCCAACCCGGCGGGCCTAACTCATTCGCGGGCACGGTACAAAAACGTGCTGTTGCGCTCTGGGACCTTCTCTGTTTCAAAGAATAAGACAGGCTCCGTGATGAGGAAGATGCATCATGTCCACAAAAAAGACAATGTGCATTGTGTATGATTTGGTAAGATTTACGAAAATTTTAATTTCAAAACGACTTATAGCTAAAAGTAAACCACGACCACTGTAGTCAGAAATCTAACAAAAACCAAATAGATCATAAATCTTGATTAAATAAGCTATGTCTGATGACAAATCTTTTTACGATGTTCTTACTTTATTATTGCGTAATCCACCTCCAAAGTTATGGTATAAAACGCGCGAAAAATTCGAACTTTCGGACCTTATAACTTAGACACCAAACACAATTTAACAATGCCAATGGTCATCAGACATCTAGTTCGATCAAATAAAGCTATTTTGAGCAAAATTTTGGATCTCTGACAAGAAATATGGGCGTGATCTTCTTTCCCCTTTTGTATGGGGAGATGAGCGGGATGGGCCACCTTAAATATCATTAAATATCAATTCAATTGGAATAGCGGTTTCCAAATGATTAGTAAACTACGTTTGTAGGGGGAGCATAGCTTACGGGCCGTTCTTAAGAGTGCCCTTCCCGAAAGGACTAACTTATTGGCGGGCAAGGCACAAATAGCTTATTTAATCAAGATTTATTATCTATTTGGTTTTTGTTAGATTTTCGACTACAGCGGTCGTGGTTTACTTGTAGCTATAAGTCGTTTTGAAATTAAATTTTTCGTAAATCTTACCAAATCATACACTATGCACATTGTCTTTTTTGTGGGCATGTTGCATCTTCCTCATCACGGAGCCTGTCTTATTCTTTGAAACAGAGAGGGTCCCAGAGCGAAACAGCACGGTTTTGTACAGTGCCCGGGAATGAGTTGGGCCCTCCGGGTTGGGCCACCTTAATATCTAATATCAGGTAACAAATATCTGTGTCTGCATGCTTTTGTTTTTTTGAAAAATCCAAACCGAATGAAATGAAAGCAAAAAGAAAATCTTCATACGAATTTTGTTTTCTCTGTGGTTTGACCCAGAATACATTAACATACCGTAAACAAACAAACATACCGTAATATTTGCAGTGCAACCCTCTTTCTCGAACATATCGGTTTGTTTGTTTAAAATCGCCATTACGAAATTAAAAAATTACAAATGTGAAAGTAACTCTGTCTGTCGGTTGCTGCAAAAGTAACTGTCTGTTTGCGTTTTCACACCTAAATTGCTGAACCAATTTTAATGAAATTGGGTATATAAGAGTCTGGACCTTGGGAAAGGACATAGGCTGCTTTTTGTGGCGAAAATTAAACTCAAAGGAGCGAAAAGGGGGGTGAAAGTTTGTATCGGGAACCTAATATCGGGGGGATAACATAAATATTGGGTTCAGCCCGACATCAGTCCAAACCGACCCGAGCGGAGCCGGGTACTTCAGCTCGTAAACAATATGTATAAGATTGCTCTCCTGATTGCAGCATCCCACGAGGAACCCTCGTCATAATGTCCACTCAGGACTCCGCCCTGAATGAGAGCAATTTCGATGATGCTGCGCGCTTCAACCCGGACTGCTGGCTCCGCCCCGACGCGACAGACTGCGACGTGTTTGCTTCCATTCCATTCGGGTTTGGAGTAAGAAAGTGTATTGGGCAGAGCGTCGCAGAGACCGTCATCACTATTTTGACTACAAAGGTAAGACCTTTCCGAAAAGTTCACCAAAACATTTCTTCCCCTACTAGCAAATAATTTTTATCATGCAAGAAAAGCTTCTGTTGAAATTGGCAAAGTAATGTAAACCTCGATTTGTGAAATTTTTTAAAAATATTTTCGTAATAATAATGAGTGCAATGCAAGTGTGAACTAGAACCATTCTCAACGGGGATGGGGCCTTCTTTTCATGCCAGAGGTCATTGGTTGAATCCGCACGTCATGCACCAATTTTTTTCTTATTCTGAATTTGATGAATGCATAAGCGCCGACTTAAATTTAAACTACTAGACTACAAGAAAGCATTGATGAAAAAATACTCGAGTGGCAATGAAAAATTGTCATACATTGTGCTCATAAATAGGCAAGGGCCTGGCATGTCTCCTAATTCTTACAGATATACGGTGTTTGGGTAATACAACAGTGCGTGTTGTGTTGGTAAAATAAATACAACTAGTCTGTAAAAATAATATTTTGTAGGCTTTCTCACTTTGGTCCAAGTAACATATACTTTTTCGTGCAAACACGCAGTGCACTGTGAAGCAAGTGATTGTAGAAGCAAGGGCTTGTAGACGCAAGGAGAGGTTCCTGCAAGTTATCAGCTTTTTGTACATTTTTTTCTCGATTATAATGATTTGTACTACCTGCAATCGTCTTTTCAGCTGGTTCAGAAGTACAAGTTGGAGTACCACTACGGGGACATCTCGCCGACGTCTACATTCATTGCGCGACCCAACAAACCTCTGAAGATACGGTTCACGGACCGACATCTAACCAATGTGACAGTACAATAGGCTGAGGGAAGCAAATGCTTGTCCCGAAGCCGGATGATTGCATTCACAAATGTTTTTCCAACATGAGATTCTATTCTACGGCCAATGAGAAGCGATACAAAAGGTAATCATATTTAATAATTAAATAACAACAAAAAATAACAAAACTTACGAGACATGTCAAATAATTAAATAGATATAGATTATCATCTTCGTTTTTTAGGGAAATGAACTTTAGTATTGCTTCTAACCAGCCTTACTTTAGTTGAATCTTTGTGCTTTGAGACAAGCATATAGTCTTTGTTTGCCCCAAAGGTCTGATGCATATTACCTATTAAGTGTTTTTCAATGTAAGAAGTTTTGAATAAAATAATTTCGAATCTGCTTGAAGTTTGTTTACATCATATTTAATTGCTCTTATTTACATGCTTAGCTTAAAGAATATGTACATTTTTATTTAATAGGAGACAATGTTTTTTTTTTTTTTTCAATTATACTAAACATAAGGGTTAAAATACATGTCCAGACGATCTTTGGTGAACTCTTTAGGGGCCCATCCGTAAATTACGTAACACATTGGGTTTACATATCCTTTGTTCATGTTATAGGCCATTGCGACCACATTTGTTGCCAAATACAACACTTTAAGAAATCCAAGATCTCAGATCTCGAGGACGCTTTGTGCAACTTGTTTTGAGAAGACAATTTGATAATATTTTAGAAAAATCATTGTTTTGTTTCTTCACCGCTGTCCAATAAAAAGTTTTAATCATAGGACGAAGATAAATGATTACATAGACGGACTAGTTCACGAAACTTGCCTAAAATACAATTAACTACTGCAAAATGAAGCCGGAATAAATCAGTATCAGATTTTCCATTACTCTCTTCACATATTCTTTGTCCTCAGTCTGATCTCAGTTGGGACAATACCTGAAGCCCGATTCTGCTATTTGTCCAATTTCAAACCATTCCGTATGAGTTATGTTTCGGTCAAACATAACATGCGAAGTTTTGATTGCGGTTTCCAAAAATCGGTATTCAGCTAATTCACACACGCGTTTTGTTATTGTCTACGGCGGGGTTGGTCTTGCGCGCCGCCTAAAGGGTAAAATAACCTGTCATGATTTTGACAGTTCATTTCTCTCTTAAATATCTTATACGAAAAGAAAGAGATAGCGATATACCAACGTAATGTAGAAAAGTAATATTCGAAGTTCGGCGATGCGATGCTCGGAATTTGACAAATACAATTCTCAAAACCGCAAGTTTTCGGCAAAACACACGGCCCACGAGAACATGGAGCGCGCGTTACGAGTTTGCGAACAAAACACAAACACAACGCATGCGTTTTGCAAACTGCGCTAGTAGAATACCATTTCGCGCGAAACATGTGGTTTTGAGAAAACACAAACATAACACGCGCAGTTATCAATTAGCAGAATAAGGCCTCTGAGCATGGTACTTTTCAAAGGATATACATTCAATTTGAGGCAATATGTGTGCTTTGGACACAAAGCTACTAGCAGGAACATCTGTAGAAAATGAGGCCCCCAGACTTACCTGTGGATATGTTGCCAGTCTACAAATAAAATGACGTCCACTTGTTCTATGTGTATGACTGGCAAAGTGAGTAAAATACATTTCAAATCTAATAATTTACATTGCACACTTATTGTTGATTCAAATGAGTCAACTGAAAATAAGTAAAAGAATCTATCAGATAATTTTCAAAATCGAATTAAAATGCTCTAATGTAAATGTCGCTGTTCAAACATTTGGAATTGAGGTTATGATATAATCATTGAAATCTCCAGCTTGGGAAGTCCATCCAGATCAACTGAATATATGACAGACATTAGCACGACCGCCAGCCGCCGTAGTTTAGATGTGTTTACATAATACAAGTGGGAATATTTGGGATGCACCACCTGGACCTACCGCCACAAGGGCTACCGAGCGCGTCGCGACGTGAACACGTTGAGGTACTTCCCCCGAGTCATCTCCCTGGCCTCTTCTGTGCCGAGCTGGTACGCCAGGTCGTGCATCTTCTTCACTTCCATAATCAGGTTGCTGGTGTTCATTGAACTCATTCCTGGAATTATTTCATAACCTATTTACAGGGTTCTGTAATAATAACTCTTCAGTTGAAATATATAGACATTGCTCCTATAATTTTTATTTTTCATGTAACTGGACATGGATAGTTATTACCAATCCTACAATCATGATATAAGCCTAACACATCACATGGGAACTAGGTGCTATGATAGAACCTTCCTTATATTGCTCGACTACATTGAACCGGATGGAAAACATGGGCAATCTTTATTGCTGCTTGCCAACCCGGGCTAGATTAACCCTTTCACCTAGTAAGGAAGGGAACCTACGGTTTTACGTGCACTCCGAACCACGGCCAGCCTCAGTGGTCAAAAACGGTCACCCATCTAGAACTCAACGGCGCACAGAGTTGCTTGACCCAGCTCATCGAACCTCAAGGCATCGCGCCAGTATAACATGATAAAATATATCAACTTTCATGTTTTATGCCAGCGAGTATAGAAGGACAGGAGTAAAAACCGAGACTCAATCATATGGCGTAGCCACTTATAAATAAAAATAAGGAAGCACCGGCAAGTGAGTTTGGTTAAAAATTCGCTTACTACTGATTTTATCGAGTTTTAACGACACATTAGAACACGAATAATACTTAAGAACTTTACAGAACACTATTTAGCGCAACAAACATTCAATGTTGCGTGACCTGAATTCTTAAGCTCCAATAGTTAGACTTTTGGGCTAACGCGAGCTACACTGCCACCATACGAATGAGTTTCGATCGTTACTCCCATCCTTCCATGCTCGATGTTATATGCTCTCATCCAACATCAAAGTTGTCAATACGAACATTAATCAAGTAAAAGCAGTGTGTATATATTTCCACAATTTAGAAGAGACGATGTTCGAAATCTCCCAAAATGTCCCAAAAGTTTCCCCCAATGCAGTATCAATTTTGTAGACATTGCAGCTTCAAAAAAAAAAATTTTATTTTAGATCATAGAAGTTTAAAAAATATTATCAGGTGACTATTTCTCACCACGCGGTCCGCTTTGAGTTGTCAACGTGTACACTGTACACGGTTAACAAAGGAATCCTGGTTCAGATTCACAAATGCAGATGCTCAAAGTCATCAACATCACAAAAAATTTGGACCATAAGCGCACTTACAGAAATAAAAAAACCGGCCAAGTGCGACTCGGACTCGCACACAAAGGGTTCCGTACCACAGTACAATTCTTTTTATACCTATTTGTTGTTATAGCAGCAAAATAGATACACACTCTTTGAAAAAATTAGCTGTTACGGTTCATGAAATACAGCCCTGCGATGGACGGACAGACGGACGGGTAGCGGAGGCTTAGTAATAGGTTTCCGTTGACACCTTTTGGGTACGAAACCCTTAAAATCAGCATAGAACAAATGACAGTTGAAGCAGTTTTCCTTAACGTTGCACCTAATCAATTCCTTTATGCTGAACTTGGATCAGCATCGCACACTCTTGGGAAACATCCTTTCCTTGGTTAGGCTCGATGAATGAACAGATAAATGACAGAATCCAATCATTTGACTGATTCATGCTAGTTGTCATAAATTTAAAACAATATAATTATCATAATTTTTAAAAAGATGGCTGCAGGAACCGGACACCTATCACTCATTGCCATTCAGTGACTTTAGTAATAAATATTTATATATTCGGCTCAGGGGCATATGAACCATGACATGGGTTGCAAACATTTATTTAGTACATCTGAGGTGGCATTTCAACTGTTTTAACAAGCTCAAAAAGGCACCAACCTAGCGATTGGGGCCGAGGCCAACCTACTCGTAGAAAGCGCTGGTCAAGCGCAAATTTTACTAAGGCACCGCAAATAAATAAGGTAAGTCTGACGAGAGATTTTTTCTTCTTCTAGCAATTGAGCTGTTTTCAATTACTGTTAATTAAATTTAAAAAAAAATATTTAGAAAATGTGTTAATTTCTAATTTTTTTTACCGTTAGGTAGCAATAAAAACCGGCCAAGTGCAAGTCGGACTCGCACACGAAGGGTTCCGTACCATCGTACCAAAAAAAATCAGGGGCCCCTTTAATTTTAATTATTTTTTAATCTTACCTATTTGTTGTTATAGCGGCAAAATAAATACACACTCTGTGAAAATTCCAGCTGTCTATCTGTGACAGACGGACAGACGGACGGACGGACGGACGGACGGACGAACGGACGGACGGACAGCGGAGGCTTAGTAATAGGGTTCCGTTTTCACCCTTTGGGTACCTAATAAATGGATTTATTTGTTAATGCATAAATGTTATTTTAACCTATGTCTAGTAATTGTATGCAGTATTTCCTGATGTGTTTCACCTCTGTTCAAAGACACATGAAAGATGTCGGAGTTATGAGAACCTTATCTACCTGTTTGAAAAATGTTACGGCTTTTCACGCGGCGGGAAGAGACTTTATCTGCTTTCTTTTCATTCTAAAATAAATAACAATAAAGCAGTTTGTGGTGTGAGATGTCACTGCACCTCCCTCTCCCATCCCCATAAATAATAGTAAAGAGGAAAATTCATTGAATGACATTTTTTATTAGCAATAGGCTTAGCTCTACAACTTCAATCTATAATTCTTAACCTAACCGGTCCATGTCGATGCCCACATTTCGATGCTGTGATCTATAAAAAAATCTACCATGGTTTATTTATAGAAGATGCGTTAGCTTCGCTCCATATTTTCTTAGTCTATAAAAAAATAACAAGTTTATTTATGGAAGATGCGCTACTTTGCTTGCCCTTTTTTTTTTTTAAACCTTAACCTAGTTAGTTAATTAATCCATGTAAGTGCCCGCACAAACATTTAGGTAGTAATGATGGACAGTAAAAGGTTAGTCTTATGCAATAAATGTATTCCATATCCTCAATTTTAACATAAATTATGGGTAATGACAAACTGGCAACTTTTAAATGTAAAGGCACGGTATATTCACTTCAGAATACAGAACTGTTTATACCACTGGACCAGAAAGTTTAATAATTTTTAAAATATGTTTGGAACAGGAAAGGTCCCCTCTACCATCGCTGATACCCAGCTAGTTGCTGAGAATGGGGAACTAATTCCATCATTTGGCCAAGCCCTTGCCAGCACGATCTACTCTCATAAATGGTCATAAACTTTGTAGGTGGCCACTTTACTAAATAAAACCGGTGCCACATTTCCGGTTAAAGCACCTTTTAGGGTCTCACATGTCGGTTAAACTAGAAAAGGATACTAACTATGGATGCAGTTCATGTCCTCGGCGTTAAGGCTAACATTCCAGGACGGTGGGGACTCTCCCGGGTGTGAGGGCGCAAACTCGGAGACCCCCGGTACTGAAAACGGACAGTCTGAGTCAGCAAGAATGGCCGTTCCGTCCGCAACTACGTCGCACGGCGGTGCGGACGGGGACACGGTCACGTCATCGCTCATGATGTTCGAATATGGAATTCAGCCCGTTTCAAATTCAGAATTTACGTTTGTAAACCGACTGCGCTGACAGCGTTCGTGTTTGACAGCAGTGTACAGCCGAGTAAAAACGAACATTGACCCAAGCAATCCTCTTTACTTACATTCAATGCACTTTCGTTTTATGCGTGATTTTTTACCTCGGAATCATTGCAAAGACAAGAATTTAAAATATTTATCGAAGAAATTGTTCACAAACAAATCCGTGCTCTATCCTACAGAAATTTCAACTTTTTCTGCCGAGTGTACAAACAGCGCCGCCAACATTGACAAAGGAATGTTGCTGCGCCGCCAGTTTTGAAACATAACATAAACATGACCACTGTCGTGAGTTATAAATTAATGTGACTAACTCTGTTCCGGCCATAGATCTGGAGAAGCGCGATCCAGCTTCTCCATTGAGAGTAGGCTTTCGTCTAAACTCTGCAGAGGCAGTTCGGACTCGACCGAGGAAGGCGCCCCTGCACAACACAAGACAAAAATCACAAGATCTATTAAATTGCAGGAGATATAACTTCACAGCCACACAAAAACAGAAGCGCGACCAAGAAAAGGCTTCAGGAACAATGGATTCGCGGTAAAAATACCTTCTTGAACACTGTCGGAGTCTTTCGCGGCCATTTTTACAAAAGTACCATAGACAATGACATAACTTGTACTCTTTTTTATTTTTAAATATTATCGTCGTTGGATTCAACCTATTGTTTATGACGAAGGAGGATATAGGCCTTTGAAAATTACGACCGACTTTACGACGAGTTAAGGCTGAATTTTTTTTAACAAATTAAATAATGTAATCAAAATAGAGGCCTTCCATCAATCAATTTAACGAATCAAATAGATTTACCTCAATATTGTTCGTTGCATGTCACTTCAAATTTTATTTGAGAGAATAAAAGTTACATTATGTTTCTTGCCCATCTAACTCGCTAAATAAGTGTTATTAGAGGACCTGTGAAGTGTTCTGAAATGTTCTACATTTGGATAGAGCTGTATGTTATCCGTTCAGGTCAATACATGAATTTCGTACAATATTTGATTTGCCCCTATAACAAATTAGAGTTATTCTGTGGTCTTACTGCACGTCGCGTATATAAAAGTATTATGACTCGCCGTAAGTCACCCGTAACTTACTGCACTGGTTCATCTGAACTCACTGGTGCATCTGAAGTTTATGATTAGCCTTCTGTAGCCCTACCATGAGTTTTCTATCGAACGAACGAAAAATATCATCGAATGTTCACGAACGAGATCGAACAGCGTTACAGTAGCCCTACCATGAGTTTTCTATCGAACGAACGAAAAATATCATCGAATGTTCACGAACGAGATCGAACAGCGTTACAGTCGCTACCATGGGTTACTTTATTCACCGACGGATCGCGTATCGAACGCTCGATGAACGTTGCGTTCGACCAGAGACAAGAAATAATGGAAGATAGTGAGTAGGCCGTGATTAAGATTGCCTGTATCTTCTTTCGCATGAGATAAAATAGGACGGCACTATTATTAATTGAGTATAAATTTGCTAAGTTTACTATGAAAAACATACCACAAACCGTCGATTGGCAGCCGATATTTTGTAACAAAAAAAGTTTCTGTGGCCGGCGGCGTACGGCGCTAGACAATAAGCGTGACTCATAGGGCGTACCATCTGTGAATAGTATCATATACCTAGTTACCCATTTCGCGCAAATGTTTTGTCAATGTTTGACTTTGGTTTTCTTGAATGCAATTATAATTGTTTTATTTTTCTTATTGATTACCCATACAGGTTATGTTTTGCATGCTTTATTTTCTTTGCATAAAAAAAGAGGTATTGAGAAAATACATCTATATAAATTAAATTTTTAAAAATAAATTAATTCCTGAAACATGTTTGAAGAAACGTTTATAAATAAAATAAACCGTTAAAACATTTTTTCGAATTGTATTTTTTTACGTAGAGTTGTAGTGTACTCATTAATAAGTTGCTAACGTAATATTGAATTCAGAAATTGGCATGAAATACGCTTGGATTTTTCATCCGTGGCACTAAAATGTGTGTTCGATCGTCCTTTCACCCAAGATATGACTAGTGAAAAGAAATTCGAATAACGTTATCGAAGTGATCACGTTGAACTGTCAAAATGTACACTCATGGTACCGTTTTTCATATAACCGTATCGCGTCGTCGTTCGATAACGTTCGTGATGCTCGACAACGAGCGTGAATATGAACTCGTAGTGCCGTTTTTAGTAATAAGATCGTACGCTAGAGGCGCTGCAATTTTCTCTATACAAAAATTTCGTTAACGTTGATCGAAGTGAACATCACCAAAACTCATGGTAGGGCTACTGTAGCCCTACCATGAGTTTTCTATCGAACGAACGAAAAATATCATCGAATGTTCACGAACGAGATCGAACAGCGTTACAGTCGCTACCATGGGTTACTTTATTCACCGACGGATCGCGTATCGAACGCTCGATGAACGTTGCGTTCGACCAGAGACAAGAAATAATGGAAGATAGTGAGTAGGCCGTGATTAACAGTGTCTGTATCTTCTTTCGCATGAGATAAAATAGGACGGCACTATTATTAATTGAGTTTAAATTTTACGTTTACTATGAAAAACATACCACAAACCGTCGATTGTTGGCAGCCGATATTTTGTAACAAAAAAAGGTTCTGTGGCCGGCGGCGTACGGCGCTCGACAATAAGCGTGACTCATAGGGCGTACCATCTGTAAATAGTATCATATACCTAGTTACCCATTTCGCGCAAATGTTTTGTCAATGTTTGACTTTGGTTTTCTTGGATGCAATTATAATTGTTTTATTTTTCATATTGATTACCGATACAGGTTATGTTTTGAATGCTTTATTTTCTTTGCATACAAAAATATTTATTGAGGAAATACACCTTTTGAGCATTTTACAGATACATTTTGAGCGGCTCGTAGCCTAGTGGCGCGGGGACTGGCCTAGCGTACCAGAGGCCCGGGTTCGATACCAACTTGCACCACTGTCTTTCTCTTTCAGAGTTCGATAAGTGCATTTCGTCACGAATGCGAGCTGCTCCATGGTTCGGAATCCATGTAAAACTGTAGGTCCCCTTCCCCTACTAGGTGGTAGGGTTTAAGCCCGCCCGGGTTGGTACCATCGCATTGGATGAAAAGATGGTCGAAGCGGCAATGAAAAATTGTCCGTGTTTTCCATCCAGTTCAATGTAGCCGTGCCTCATAATGGGAAGGTCCTGGCATGGCACCTAATTCCTTCGGGAATGTGGTGTATTGGGCTAATTTCATAACGGTAGTTGTGTGGTATTAGCCATCCATGTCAGGTCACATAAAAAAAAAAAACCTACATTTTTTTTTTAAATAATATATTTCCTGAAACAGGTTTGAAGTAACGTTTATAAATAAAATAAACCGTTAAAAAAATATTTCGAATAGTATTTTTTTACGTAGAGTTGTAGTGTACTCATTATTAAGTTGCTAACATAATATTGAATTTAGAAATTGACATGAAATACGCTTGGTTTTTCATCCTTGGCACTAAAATGTGTGTTCGATCGTCCTTTCACCCAAGATATGACTAGTGAAAAGAAATTCGAATAACGTCATCGAAGTGATCACTTTGAACTGTCAAAATGTACACTCATGGTACCGTTTTTCATACAACCGTATCACGTCGTCGTTCGATAACGTTCGTGATGCTCGACAACGAGCGTGAATATGAACTCGTAGTGCCGTTTTTAGTAATAAGATCGTACGCTAGAGGCGCTGCAATTTTCCCCATACAAAAATTTCATTAACGTTGATCGAAGTGAACATCACCAAAACTCATGGTAGGGCTACAGTCGCTACCATGGGTTACTTTATTCACCGACGGATCGCTTATCGAACGCTCGATGAACGTTGCGTTCGACCATAGACAAGAAATAATGGAAGATAGTGAGTAGGCCGTGATTAACAGTGTCCGTATCTTCTTTCGCATGAGATAAAATAGGACCGCACTATTATAAATTGAGTATAAATTTGTTAAGTTTACTAGTAAAAACATACCACAAACCGTCGATTGTTGGCAACCGATATTTTGTGACGATATTTGTTGACCGATACTTTGCCGGCGGCGGGCGGCGGGAGACAATAAGCGTGACTCATAGGGCGTACCATCTGTCTGTAAATAACATCATATACCTAGTTACCCATTTCGCGCAAATGTTTTGTCAATTGTCAACTTTGGTTTTCTTGGATGCAATTATAATTGTTTTATTTTTCTTATTGATTACCGATAAAGGTTATGTTTTGAATGCTTTATTTTCTTTGCATAAAAAAATATGCATTGAGGAAATACACCTACATAAATTAAATTTTTAAAAATAAATTAATACCTGAAACAGGTTTGAAGAAACGTTTATAAATAAAATAAACCGTTAAAAATATTTCGAATAGTATTTTTTTACGTAGAGTTGTAGTGTACTCATTATTAAGTTGCTAACATAATATTGAATTCAGAAATTGACGTGAAATACGCTTGGATTTTCATCCTTGGCACTAAAATGTGTGTTAGATCGTCCTTTCACCCAAGATATGACTAGTGAAAAGAAATTCGAATAACGTTATCGAAGTGATCACGTTGAACTGTCAAAATGTACACTCATGGTATCGTTTTTCATACAACCGTATCGCGTCGTCTTTCGATAACGTTCGTGATGCTCGACAACGAGCGTGAATATGAACTCGTAGTGCCGTTTTCAGTAATAAGATCGTACGCTAGAGGCGCTGCAATTTTCCCCATACAAAAATTTCGTTAACGTTGGTCGAAGTGAACATCACCAAAACTCATGGTAGGGCTACAGTAGCCTACGAGTAGTAGTATAATATATTTTTAAAAATTTAATTTATGTAGGTGTATTTCCTCAATACAATTTTTTTTATGCAAAGAAATTAAAGCATTCAAAACATAACCTGTATAGGTAATCTATAAGAAAAATAAAACAACTATAATTGCATCCAAGAAAACCAAAGTCAAACATTGACAAAACATTTGCGCGAAATGGGTAACTAGGTATATGATGTTATTTACAGACAGATGGTACGCCCTACGAGTCACGCTTATTGTCTCGCGCCGCCCGCCGCCAGCAAAGTATCGGTCAACAAATATCGTCCCAAAATATCGGCTGCCAACAATCGACGGTTTGTGGTATGTTTTTACTAGTAAACTTAGCAAATTTATACTCAATTTATAATAGTGCGGTCCTATTTTATCTCATGCGAAAGAAGATACGGACACTGTTAATCACGGCCTACTCACTATCTTCCATTATTTCTTGTCTCTGGTCGAACGCAACGTTCATCGAGCGTTCGATAAGCGATCCGTCGATGAATAAAGTAACCCATGGTAGCGACTGTAACGCTGTTCGATCTCGTTCGTGAACATTCGATGATATTTTTCGTTCGTTCGATAGAAAACTCATGGTAGGGCTACTGATACTCCGGTGAGTCACAGATAACTCATCAGTGAGTCACCTGTGACTCATCAGTGAATTTTAATTTCAAGAGTAGCCCCCGGGTCGCATAGACCACGCCAACGAATGACCGAACGGGTCAAAATGACCCGACAATTTCCGGGTCGTTCGGTCAGACCAGGGTCGCGGAAATCTCGCGAACGACCCATCGCTATACAGCAGTGAAGCGTTGGTTTTATTGACGCCAAATAAGTTTTTAATTTAATTTTCCATCACTCTTTTTCATGTGTCAAAAGATAGAGACGGTACTTTAATCAATCGAAACAAACCGCCCCAGTGCTGCCATTGCTTAGAAAATAGTTTATTCGCTAAATTCGTATTAAGCTAAATGAATAAATGAACCCATCTGTTAATGCAACGCGCAGTCTCTTATAGTGAGTTATGAACTTAAATACAATTAACTTAAATTTATATTTACAAAAATCCTCTAATAGAGCACAATTAATTATTTTTTTAAATTTTAAAACCGATTTTTGATGTGAATGTTCCTTTCGCAGGAAGTGATCAAGCTGGCAATACAGTCCTTTAATTTAAAAGTAAAACATGTCAAGCGTCTTTCCGGTTCCCTCAAGCGAGCAAGGTGGGTTCGCCACATGGCGATTTGTGAAATAAATTGATATTTCGGGGTTTCTGAGCTCGTCTATAATATTAAGAATTGGCCTGCGGTTCCGGACAGTGTCTTGAAGTGGGTGACTGTTGCGTGTAGTGGGCATAACCTATCAGAGGATTTGACGCACCGGTGACATCGCTTGGTTGCATCTTTGGAATTGATTAAAGTTCTTCTTGGGAAGTCGAGAAATACTTTAAGGCTAAGGTTTTCTATCCTTTAGAGTGAATATATTTTCATTGCGGTTATTAATTCTGTTACAATAAAAAGGCCTGGGCTGCGCTGATAGGTTATAGATACAGTCCATTTTTCATCTAGTAGTATATTAATTTTACGGTCGCAAATAGGCTAGATATCCTTTATAGATATTCTCTAAAAGCCCTATTTACCTAACGTATTCAATCTACCAAACGTAAATTCTGTGATTAAACAAACCCTCGGTTTATACCTATACTGGGCCAAATAAAATGGGAAGATGCGATAAGTACTTATGAGATTGTAAAAAAATCTACAATGAAACATGTGCGTGAACAGTCAGATGTGACTACACTTGTAATATTTAACTAAGAATATACAATATTATTATGTTTTGCAGATGCAGTCCGTCACGCTAAAGGATGGCGAACAAGACAAGGTGACATATTTTGTGTTTTTATAAATTTATTTTCCTCCGTTGTGTGTATGGCCCGGGATAAATGAACCTAACTACTTTGGACTTTGATAACTCTTTAAAGCGAAACAAGTGTGTGAACTACATTACTAAATTTCTTAGGATACTAGTAAGTTTACAGAACTTTCTTGTGATATTGATTTCACCCAAAACTTAAAATGGAAATTTTTAAGTGGCTTCCATGCATTTAATTTCAGTCTAAACGAAAACTCTTAATGCCACGGTGAGTGCAGTATGGATTAGGTAACATTAGGTAAAGAGCAGCCCCTCTCCTGTTGTCTATATTTCTCGATAGATATCTCTGCTAACGAGCTAGAGTTTGTCCACCGACCGACTGTCAACAGATACCTCCAGTTGTTATTTGTTACGCAGTATCGCTTGCTGTTCTTTAACACATATAAAAAGGGATCTCATGGGTTCTTTTCGTTCATCGTTTTCAACTCTTCGTTAAAAAATCCTCTGTCTATTTAACAAGTCAAAATGACAAATCAGAATGTGTCTGTTAACAGAGTGACACATATTTTGTATTGATAGGTTCTATATTAAACCTTCAATAGGCCCAGATATATTTGGTGGTACCATTGAATGCTCAGATCATTGCCCTGTTTTTACCCCACCCCTGCTGTCACCAAGAGAACAACAGTGTAAAATTGAACCACAATAATAAAGTTTTTTTTTTTATAAAAATAAACCATGAATTTAACTCTGTTTGCAGTTGCGAGCCGTGACATTAAAGGACGTTGAACATGACAAGGTGATATATTTTTAATCTTTTATATGTATACAGTCCAGTGTCAGTAATCCGGCACTTCAGTAGATCGGCATGTCCAGTAGCCCGGCACCCTGCGTCACCGCTTCCAGCAATCCGAACATTCCAATAAACCGCGACTTCTTGGTTTTTAATGCTTGGTTATGTGAGACTACTGTTTTTTTTCAACACTGTTGCTCTACTGTTTTTTATTATTAATATGTATGTTATTTGTAAATTCTTAATTTTTTAAGAACCTTTTTAGGGTTCCGTACCCAAAGGGTGAAAACGGAACCCTATTACTAAGCCTCCGCTGTCCGTCCGTCTGTCTGTCACAGGGCTGTATCTCATGAACCGTAATAGGTAGGCAGCTGAAATTTTTACAGAGAGTGTATTTATTTTGCCGCTATAACAACAAATAGGTAAAATAAAAAAGAAATAAAAATTCAAGGGGGGCCCCATACAAAAAATGGGCCAAGTGCGAGTCCAACTCGCACTTGGCCGGTTTTCATTTATAAAACTATGCATAATTAGGCAAGCAAATATTATTATTGTGTTGATCCGTGGTCTGCTACCATGACAAAAATGTGTCTAACTCACTAGCCGCAATAGAACATCACTCACATGAATTCAGGAAAGCAGTTACCAGCAGTGGTTCCTCTTACGCCTGTTGCCACCACCTCCAGGTACTAAAATCCTAAAGTTGCTTTTCAGTTACATCATAGCAATATGCCATGTAACTGAAAGTTTACTCTTCGGATTTCAGGGGTAACTGGTGAAACTAGCTGATAAAATATTTTATGGTGGTGATAATTTGGGCAAGATGCATGTTTATAGATGCCATTCTTTTTTATTTATTTCGGAATAGTACATATTATTACAAAAGCTATCTCAGTGGCGGCGGCCAGAGTGACATCTACTATGACTGGCAACAAATTGCTCCACAGTTTTCGTGTCAGGACCTAATGCCGAATTGCTGGATATTGCTCCACATTCCTCTTCACACTCGGACAACTAATTGCTACATTAATGGGCCATCATTGCCGATAAACTACTTTAGTTGCCCGTGTACTTAAGGAATTTTGAATAGATGTGTTTGGGTGGGTAAGCTGCAGTTCAGCACTGTCAATGTTTATGAGAAGGGACTGAACCAATAATTTAAATAACTTTGTTTGCAGCTGCGATCAGTCACGCTAAAGGATGTCGAGCAAGATAAGGTGGTGAGGACTATCGCCGCCTTCCTCAAGAAGAGTGGAAAAGTCAAGGTAACTCAGTTGCGCTTTTGTGCTGTGTGTCCTTAAAATGGTTCCCCTCACTTCTAGTAATTCCATCGAATTCTTCACCCATGCATTTAGCCGCTGGCGATCCTTTAGAGGGGACGGGAGTGTGGCCACTTGCGTACAATATAAATAGCGCCAGCGAGTCATTTTGTCTACGAATTCGCTCATTACTGATGTTCTCGGGTTCTAATGACATCTAAAAACTTCACAGGCACCTTGAGCTAATGGCGCAAATAACCCAAACTGCTACTGTGCCCCCATCCCCTGGCATTCCGGCAGCACTCGGCTGTTTCGTATGCTCATGGCTAATGCGATGACTGCAGGTCCCAGAGCACATGGACCTGGTAAAGACAGCGCGCTTCAAGGAGCTGGCGCCGTACGACCCTGACTGGTTCTACGTGCGCTGCGCCGCGGTCATGCGCCACATCTACATCCGCAGCCCGGTCGGCGTAAAGACTGTCACCAAGATCTTCGGAGGTCGCAAGCGCAACGGTGTCACACCCTCTCACTTCTGCAGGTGGGATAGCTCTTGACTCATGAATACTTACTGTCAAATACTGTTCTAAATGTTTTATAAAACACTTCATCATATCGTATCAGTCATGATATCAGCCCATCATACCATATGGGAACTAGGTGCTATGCCTCCCTTATTTTGCACAGCTTTATTCGAACTAATAATAATTGTAAATATGTAAAAATAATTTTAAAAAACGTGCAAATAAATATATACATTATAATAATAATAATAATAATACTTCGTTTATTCCTCTTATTACACTCGATTATACAAACATTCAGGTAACATAGCACAGGTAACATAACATAGGTTTACATTTTAGACTAAAACTTTAAATTTATTTGACACAGTGAAGAGAAAGAAAAAATTAAATAAAAGATAGTTATATTAATAGGTATGTGCCTACTATGATATACCATGTACATCGGAGGAAAGGGTGATGGGCTCAGCGATAGTGCACTAGGTGCGTCGCAAAACATACCTAGAGCCGCTGGTTTCCAGCCAACACCGGGCTCAAAAGCTACATACACGATAAATGCAATGTGGCATCGACGGCATGCGATATTTAGACTAAAAATTCAATTATGAGAAGAAAATACAACAAAGTAATCTGACTGAATAATGTGTTGTTAAGAAAACGGTTTTGAGGGCAGGGTTTAGTATGTAGCGTGGTTGGTGAGATGGAAAACATTTCAAAAACTTTTGAAAACAAATTGCCGACTGTGGTAATAAAAAAAACTAGGTCTTTTGGGTCGAGCTGGGATGGCTCACATGGATAGTCAATTCCAAACCTACTATCATATTAGTCCAACACACCACATGGGAACTAGGTGCCATGCCAGAAACTTTCTTATTTTGTTTAATGTATCCACATTAAACTGTTTGGAAAAGCAGTAAATTTCTTATTGCCGACTGGGAAAAACCATTCGGACTTCTGGGACGAGCTCATAGTCATCCCTTCTAATATTTTTTTTATGCAACCTGACATGGATGGCTAATACCACACAACTACCGTTATGATATTAGCCCAATACACCACATTCCCGAAATAATTAGGTCCATTCCAGGAACTTTCATTGCATTGACAATTTTTCATTGCTTCTTCCAATGCATCCAATGTGATGATACCAACCTGGGTGGGCTTATACCCTACCACCTAGTAGGGAAAGAGGACCTACAGTTTTACATGGATTCCGAATCATGGAGCAGCTCGCATTCGTGACGAAATGCACTTATCCAACTCACAAAGAGAAAGAAAGTGGTGCAAGTCCCCGCGCTACTAGGCTACGAGCCACTCAAATCACACTGACCATTGGCCTGTTAACAAGATAATTAGCACAGAATACCTTGGCCCTGTTTACTGTAATATCTGCCGCATCGACATACCCCGGAAGAGACTAACCTAAAATTAGGAAGGAATGTAGAATCCGAACAATGGCCATCCGGTCGAAGACAGTCACATCTAAAACCCGACAACACCCAGGGTCATTTAACCTCTATTAGCAAACGTCGAGGCGTCACACTACTGCGCAACCGAGTTTGAAGACCACATTTGAGGGTGTACAATTCACTATCTGTTTTAGGATGTTTGTTTAGATTTTCACTGGTCGACATATTAATTATATTTACGGATAAACAGTGTTCACGTTATTTACTTAGTTGGTTTTAGGAGGTTTTTCTAATTTGTGTCTAATCGATTTCGACGGTTAAGATCATTATAATTGTTCAGTTGCTGGTTTCATTGCTAATATAAGGGAAGGAGTTTACGGAGAAGTTTTTTTTAATATAATTGGATATGGATGTCTAATACCACACCCACTGACATGATATTTACCTATCACACCTTCCATGTGGTGTAATAAGTAGACTAGGCGTCATGCCAGGCCATTCCTTGTATTAACTGGAGGGAAACACGGACAAAAACAATGTGTAAATCGAAGTTGGTAAGTGCACTTGTTTTTTTTTATTCATGTAAAAAATCTAAAGTTTGTGACTTTGTGAAAGTGTCAATTCTGTTTTTGAAGCTGTTCACTGAAGCAGCACTAATTTTCTCACTCCATTGGTGATAAAGTGTTTCCTCGGGTTTGATTTGCTTGAGGTTCGGTTCAGTTTTAGTGAGTGTCCACGTAGGTGATCATTGATATTTATAGCGTACATCAGTTTGAGATCTGTCCCACAAGAGAGTAATGATAGACAATGTGCACAGGTCGTCGGGCGGCATCGCGCGCAAGTCGCTGCAGGCGCTCGAGGCGCTGAAGCTGGTGGAGAAGCTGCCCGAGGGCGGGCGCCGGCTCACGTCGCAGGGCCGCCGCGACCTCGACCGCATCGCCGCGCAGGTCAAGCTCAAGAGCACGCAGGCGCCTAAGGAGCAGGTGCTGGTGCTGTAGATTTGTTTGAAATAAATATTTGAAAATCTTTCGTGTTTCATTTTGATAGGGCTGCGAGACCCTTCTCACGTGGTTTTCGTGCCAGAAAGCCCGTAATCGGTTTCTGTAGCTCGACGTTACTGCGATCTAAAAAGATCTATTGTGACTTTACCCTTTTATAGCTCGCTGTCTAACCATACGCTTTTTATGAAGCGTAGTAATTTTTGGAGGGTGATTGAATGAATCCAATGTTTCCCAACCTATTTGCCCCCAGGGCCCCCTCGGCTATGTTGAAATGGTCTACGGCCCTACATGGTCAATAAATAATATAGAGTAAGTACATATATTATACATAATATCTGCTATCACGTGCACTAAATTGTAGGTCTTTCATTTCTTCCACAATGTGTTCCTTTTTTTTCCTCCGTGTACTACTCCTACTTGACTAATTTATTTTTCTGGGCAAACAACATCGCGGCACATAAACTTTTTTTTTTTTTTTGCTATCTGCAATCAGTGCACACTATAAGCAGATTTTTTGAGTGCTTTGAAGACTTGAATGAGATAGTGGCTCCCTTTGGATGGCTATCTCTTATGAGTGGTCTGTAAGTATAGGCATCTTATGTTCTCTTGTCTAGGTTAGCAATAACATGCCGCTTCAATCTTCTGACATTATCTGTAGTATCTGTAAGAGCTACAGCCAGCTTGTTGACATGAACCGTTAGTCGTTTAGAGTAGTGTTTGGAGGCATTATTTATTTCCTCTTTTATTGGGGGCATTTGCAGGTATTCGTGCGTTTCTGATGTTTTCACGAACCATGGGGCGTTTGTGATTGTGCGGAACACATTATTCTGAAAGCGTTGTAGGATTTCCAGGTTCGAATTGCTGGCTGTTCCCCAGAGCTCTATTCCGTATGTCCATACTGGCTTCAGGATAGATTTGTAGATCAGTAGTTTGTTGTTTAATGAGAGTCTAGTGTGCCTTCCCAGCAACCATAGAAGGGATCTGAAGCGCGAGTTTAATTCGTCTCGTTTTTTCTGTATGTGGATACGCCATGTCTGTCGCCTGTCAAGGTGTATACCTAGGTATCTAGCTGAATCGCAGTGTGGTAACGTTTCGTTGCCTAACTTGACAGGAGAGCAGTTTCCATTTCTCAGTGAGAAGGTAACGTGGGTGGGGGAACGGCATAACGTATAATATGCAGATCGTATAATGTCATATTTTAACAAAATTTTAAAACCATGCACAACGTGTAATCGGCATATCGTATAATCTTATACGTAGTGCATGAAGAAGTCCAAAAAATTAAATTACTTATTTCTCCATGCATAACGTATAATAGTCACAACGTATAATGTTATGATCTTTATTTAACAAAAAAAGAAAACCATGCATATCATATAATCTTAAAATATTTCATACGATAAGCGCCCTTATCGATATAAGATTAAAGATTATACTCGCACGCGACTTTTCGACCGTCTCAATTAGCGTTGTAGCAAATTGTTACTCTTCAACAGATATCGATTCGTAGCAATTTCAGCCTTAAATGTATCGTTGTTAGGGCGCTTTATGCAGTGCTTCTTGGCATATTATACGTTCTGCATGGTTTTCTTTTTTTGTGAATTCATGTTAGGAATATTATACGTTGTGACTATTATACGTTCTGCATGATGCAAAGAGTTTATTTTATTTTTAAACTCATGCACAACGTATAACATTATACGTTGTGAATATTATACGATATGCATGGTTTTAATTTTTTGGAAAAAAATACTATTATACGTTGTGAATATTATACGTAGTGAATACGACTCACGTGGGTAGATTTGGATGCACTCGCTTTCATTCTCCATTTCTAAGTGCCCATAGCCCCTCGGTTGGGAAACACTGCTAACCTCACCTGGGTGCATCATATGACTGCCTAAGTGGATATAAGGCCCGGTTGCACGTATGCTCGTGCACGTCAACATCACCGTCAAAGTATGATTAAGGCCTGATCAGGCAAATTTTGGGTTGCATGAAACTTAATCATTATGTTGATGGCTAATCGTAATCACTCCCGACCCATTGATCACCTTAAAAACACAATTAAATAATAATTTAAAGTATTAAAAGTCACGATTTTAACATTTTAGGAGTCTTATTGGACCTTATAATAGGCAAACGTCGCCATTAATGGAATACAATGCTCTGGTTTCATAATTATTAGCCTTGCAATCGGTTCCACAGATTAAAAATTTCGGCGCCAAATCTATGTAATCTGTGGTGCTACCATCAGCTGATAGTAAGCCGACATATTGGGTGCTAGTAGCGCCACCCTTTTTTTTTTATGCGACCTGACATGGATGGCTAATACCACACAACTACCGTTATGATATTAGCCCAACACACCACATTCCCGAAGGAATTTGGTGCCATGCCAGCACCTTCCCTTTATGAGCACGGCTACATTGAACTGGATGGAAAACACGGACAATTTTTCATTGCAGCTTCGACCATCTTTTCATCCAATGCGATGGTACCAACCCGTGCGGTCTTAAACCCTACCACCTAGTACGGGAAGGGGACCTACAGTTTTACATGGATTCCGAACCATGTAGCAGCTCGCATTCGTGACGAAATGCACTTATCGAACTCGGAAAGAGAAAGACAGTTGTGAATGTCGGTTGTTGTTGTTGTTGTGCTTCGGGCTTGTTTCCGCACTTAGACGGCAATACATCCATTGTGCATGTCGGTATTGAACCCAGGACTCTGGCACGCTAGGCCAGTCCCCGCACCGCTAGGCTACGAGCCGCTCAACGCTCAACGCGAGGACCCTGTGGCCCCAAGAGCAACTGTTTTGTCGTTAGTATGAATGGTTGACGCTAGATGGTGCTTCAATTGTGCATGGCCCTTTCTGATTATATACTGTGGAAGAATGACAGTTCTATGTCAGCTCAGGTGGCAAACATTTTTGCCGATTGTGTCGAGGGACTATTTGTGGTCTGACTCCTGGCAAGCTAACTTTGACGAAAATATGTTATGTGCAACTCAATTTTATATGATGGGCGATTAGCCAACACATCATCGTTAAATGTAATCAGTAACGGATAACATAGTACGAGGCGTCGTGCATTTGCATTAAATGTAAAGAGGAATTTCTTTTTTCTTAGGTCAAAACATGCAAACCTCTCTTTCGGACAAACTCGTGGCACACATGTGTTTGTTTAGTTTGCAGCGACCTTTTAGAGCTTGTACAGTGACCGAGTTGATTTCAAGTGAGGTTCATCAGTTCACGTCACCGTTTTTCCTCACATGTCAAGTAACAATACTCAAGAGGATATTCCACTTGTTTATTTTATCTACGTTGAAAATGATTGTCATAACACAGACAATTTTCTAAACAATAACTGAAAATGATTATGACGTTAAATGAAATTAACAGGTGAGATCTTGCTTTACGGCTCCAATGCAGTAGGCGGTAAGTAGAAAAAACGACCTGCACTTGACTAACCCGCTGTCTACCTATTTCTTCTTGTGATTTCTTAAGTCATGTCAGTCAGTCAGGCAGTCAGCATAAAGAGAGTCTGCCTTTTGAGCAAAATATGTTTTAACAATTTCCTTGCTTGGACAATTTCCATCAGTAGCTAGATCTGTAAAGATCAAAATTAAAGGGCACATTCAAGTCATAATACTTTATTTACAAATTAATTCTATTAACAACAATTTATCACAACCTATGCTAATTTGATTTTTATAATTGTGCTATCCTACATAATATTGCAACCCTTACACTCTAACTTTCTTTCCTCCTAATACTTTCAGTTCATTTCTCATGATTTTTCCTCCTGGATTCCTTGGGATAGCATCAATAAGGATTACTCCTCCGTCCAAGTGTTTGTATTTTACGAGTTTCTTCGCCACAAAATCGTAAACATCCTTTTCGGAGATTTTAGCGTTGTTTTTTAGGACAACGAAGGCTCTCGGCAATTCCCCAGCTAAGTGGTCCGGGATTCCAACAACTGCTGTGTCTGCTACCTCTGGAAGCTCCATTATGATGTTTTCAACTTCTGTTGGCGAGACCTGTGGGTAACAATATAATATGTGTGGTCATGTATTTTTTATATAAAGCATTGCTGAAAATATCTCATGGCATTAAAACAATGAGCTGCATTATGCACAAACATGTCTGTATACAAATAATAATATCTAGCATTTGAAATTAATGCTTGTTTCGGGGTTGGAATCGGGTTACAAAAGACGCGAATTCCATTCCTAGGTTGCAAATGTGTTAACGATTGTAGAAATTAGAGCAGCGCTTGTTGGTATACGATTTGGCTCGTGGAATGCTTGTCTCAATCTTTTTTAAATGAGAATGAGCACAATTAATATTAACTAGACAAGCAAAAATGCATAAGGGGGTTACCTACCATGGTACATAACTCGCCAGGTGAATAGGCAAGAGTGAAAAACCCTGACGCAAACTGGTATATTTCAGTTCACTTGGCCGAATAACAAATTGTTATTATACATGAAACTAAACGTCAGATTTAATAACTCTTTTGCCTTTTCACTCGGCGAGTTAGCTTACCATGGTAACGCCTAGAACGTGACAAAACTAGAAGGAAGCGAGAGCCCTTGCCTTTCCGTGAGGAAAAAGTTACTAAAAAAATCCCAAAACTACTGCTCGGTACGATTTGAACTGTCAACGTTTACAGTGTACACGGCTACAAGCGTCCCGATTCACATTGCTCGCTCAAAGCAGTCGGCATCACAAATGATTCGGACCTTTCGTGTGCACGAATTTGGAATGGAATGAAATGAATAAATGACAGTCATGAAATTTAATCTAATCAATTCCTCTAAACTAAACTTTATTCACGTGAGATACATTGAACGGTTTCTGAAAAACACTTGGACAAAAAAAGACATAATATGCAATATAAAGGTCAATATGTGACACTGGCTAAGTTCTGTGTACGGCATTGAAGATAATGTTAATAGTCGCAACTGGAACGAACACTAACCGAAAGTGTCAAAATTGACATTTATACAAAGTGACGTAAGAAAGTAACTCCTTTTTGCTCGTTTAGGTTTAAATGACGACTATTTATCTCGGCATGAGTGAAAACGAGACGTGTTCACAGTACTCCATTTTGAGACATCGTCGTAAGCGCTATGGGTAGCGTAAGCTCATATCGGACCATAGCTAGTTGTCAGTTAGCTGTCACTGTCAGTCAACAGTTATTTTTCGTAGCGTGCTTTTTCGGAATTTAGGACTCGTTTGTTGGGACGCTTTTTTTTTGTAGAATGGAAAACCCTGAAGAGACGCTTCAAATCCTCGAAGAGTGGGCCGCTCGGCGCGCGCGCGCGTGCGGAGGCGGAGGCGCGCTGCCTCGCCAGCTCGACGAGTACCTAGCGCAAGTAGCGCGCACCGGCGACCCCGTGTTCCACTGGGCGAGCGTCAAGCCACTCATCAAAGAAAAGTTGCTTAGCGCCGTAAGTGAATTTCACGAGACCGCGCCCGGGCTGGACGTGCCGCTTGCACCTAACGTCGACCCGTTCAACTACGAGGCGATGCGCGCTCTGCTTATAGAACGGCTAGATGCTTTCACCTCGGCGCCGTTTACCGTTCAACGGCTGTGCGAGCTGCTGACGGCGCCGCGGAAGCAATACAACCGCATCGATAAGTTCATGCGAGCCATCGAGAAAAACGTGTTAGTGGTCAGTACGCGTGAGCCGGGGACTATTAGGCGGGAAATTGAAGAGCCTCTGGAGCAAGCGCTGAACGGTTCCGATGGTAACTCCGACTGTGGCGTCGACGTGGACATGGAGGACTCGACGTGGAGAGACGCACGCCACCCAACGGTAGATCCCCTAGCTGGTGTCTCCGAACGCCCAGATACCGTTCGCCCAAATGAAATATCTATATCTGTGCCTGTGATGAATACATCGATACCTGAACATACCTCTCCTACCTCTGACGATAAGATGGATGAGACATCTGAAGGGACACAAGAAAACAAACCTGAAAAGGTACCATTACCTGAAAAGACTGAACCAGAACCAAGTATAAAAGAGCAATCTGAAGAATCAAAATCGGAACCTGCTGCTGAAATGGACATTGAAGTGGCTAAGGAACCCATGCCAAAATTACCGGAACCTCTTGAACACATTGAACCTCCAAAAACAACTGAAATAAATGAGACGGAATCTTCCCCCAAGGGTTCCGAAGATGAGGGCAACAGCAATCCTGAACCTCCTGCCCAGTCCTCTGAGGAAGCTAAATCTGAACCTGTGACATCCGGAGACGACAGTTCATCTTCTAACTCCAGTGAAAATACGGACGGAGAGTCGGAGAGGGGAGGAGTCGACTCGGCTTCCAGAAGTCCTGAGCGGTCGGCCGCCAGCGAGGAAAGCTCGTCCGATGCTCCTGAACATGGAGACGGAGACAGTAGCCCCAAGATGGAAACGGAAAAAGTGGAAATAAAGGTTCCCATTCGGTCGGAAAACTACACGGTTGCAGATATTCATACTTCTGTAGATCCGGCATTGGAAACAGCTGCCGTTGCGGAACCAAAAGCTTTGTCACCACCTCCGAAGGCTCAACCCGATCCAGAGAAGTCTACAGATGAGCCGGTCGAGGCAATAGTAGCACCTTCACCCGCGGAAGAGCCCATGCAGACGGAGGAACTGACTGAAGCAACGGCACAACTCCAATCCGAATAGAATTCCTAGTATTTTTACAAAGCGATCGAATTTGTGATAAGTTCTTTTTATATGTCAAAATTAAAACACAAGTACACTGACAGCGTGTGACTGTGTTCGTGTGTGAAAATTATCTGGTTTTTGTGATGATAAATTCATAGAGTGTGACAATATTTTTTTTGGAGATTGTGGAAACTTAAAACTGCCACATTATGTATTATTTATCGATAGCTATTTTTGCTTTATTTGTGCCACAACATTTTTAATGTAAAGGATGTGAGTATTCCCCTTCTTGCGCTTTAGTTGAACACTTCAGCCTCCAGAATCACCCCCCAAATTTATGAGCCCAGAACTCTACTAGAAAATTTAATAACAATGTGAATGTCACGCCTTCCCCCTTGTAGTACTATTGCAATTTAGTTGTAAAATATTTTTCTTTGTCTTCGTTGAATTCTCGAGACTTGGAAGTATAGGTAAGCTTGGACAGTGCTGTTGTCTGATTAGTAAAAAGAGATAGTTTGGCAAAATTCATCGGCCAACTATCAAAGTGGCAGGGTGAGCACCCAAATATTGATAATTGCAACGCGACGGTGACATTAGAAATCGACTGGAAATAATAGGACTAAGCTACTGAAGTTATTAAATTTGAAAATTTTGATCGTATTTATCGTGAAGAGAAAGAAAACTTAGTTCGCTTATCATTCACAGTGGAAAACAAACACAGAATTGTGACGCGTCACAGGATTGAGTGATGCTATATCCATCAAACTCGGTGTGATTGTTTCCGTGCACAGGCTGCAGGTTCGTGTTAGGGAGATAAATTTCAGACCAATTGGTCTCATTCTTATTTTCTTTTCATTTATTTTGTAACTGCTCAAGTGATATTTTATGCAAAAGTAACCAAACAAAAGTTGTTGATTTCAAATCCATTCTCACTTTTTGAAGCCTTTTTTCTCCATTTCTAAGAAATAAATGATCCTGTAGTTACATAAATAGGACGCGAACTAAATGTGTCTATTGAATCGAAGTAACTTTAAATAATTTAAGTAAATGTAATTTTCTATAATAGTTCAATTACGTACTACGGTCTGGTATTAAATAATTAAACAATTATGTAAAATGACTTCTATATTTTTTATGAGCTCATAGTGCCTTCCTGTTTTCCATTTTCTTGAACTGGATATAAATGTCTAATAGATGCACATCTAGTCAAAGACAGCACATGTTAACTAGGTGCAACGCCAGGACTTTCTTAATTAAATCCTATTGGATACCAAATGAGCAAGCTATTTTTTTTATAATAGATTTGGTAAGTTTATACTTGAATACTTTTATTCTATTTCCTCGTTTCTTGGCCACCAACATAATATTAGTTCATACCACTGAAGAGAAAAGAAAGGAGATCTGGCATGTGGTTGTTATTGCGATGTTATTGTGTGCATTTAGTAGTATAGAAAGATCGCACATTCGCCACAGGGCGAATGTGCTCCCAAAATGAGTTCAACAAGTCTGTTCCCACCAACACAAACCCACGACTGTTTGCGTGAGGAATGTACGTTTTAGTTGGGGTGGTAGTTTCAGAATATTGGAGACATCTCCTTCCTATGGGATCTGAGGTTCGTACGAAATCTGGTTTATCCAAAAACATTGGACGTCAAAGTAACCCCTTCTTTATTTCAGGAATAACAATGTCAATTCACTTTCCACCACCCACATCTTGAATTAAAAATAAGTTGTCAAGTCCGCCCCACCTGATTGCCTTTGACCTTGATGAGCTCCTTGGTGCGGTCGACGATGTAGAAGAAGTGATCGTCGTCGTAGTAGCAGACGTCGCCGGTGTGAAGCCAGCCGTCCCCGTCCACCGTCTCCTTCGTTGCTGCCTCATTCTTGAGGTAGCCTTTCATCACCTGCGATGAAACCATATTCTTGTTGAATTCATCCATAAAAAAATTGGCTTAAACTTTTTTTTGGAATTCATGCATGTTTTTTTTGCTAAATTAAATGTTTTATTTATGTGACAATGGACCTCTAAAGGATTAATAAAAACCATCTGGTGTGTTTTGGTCTGAATAGATGGACATAGCGTCATTGCATAAGTCTTATTTCACTTAAACTTTCGACAAGAGTGAGACATATTCTCAAATGCCGCAGGCACCATCTGCCCCACCTCTCTCATCTCTCACCCACCTTGCACCCACGAGTATAGATACAGTGTCATAGATACGGCGCGGTGCGGGCCGAGCGCGCTGACGCCGCGCCGCCAACCCCACCTTGCTGCGCGGATATAGATACGGCATCATTAGCGTCACGGGCGAGCTCTCCGTCATGCCGTAACCTGCGCCCGCTTGCTCGGCCACTGTATAGTGTAGGGTGTAGGAAGGGTGTCCACCTGCGGTCCGTGCAGCAGCAGCTCGCCGGCGCGGTGCGGGCCGAGCGCACCGCCGCCGCCGACGGGCAAGACGCGCTCGCGCGTGCCCGGCACCAGCTGCGCTACCGACCCCACCTTGATGTGAGCATATAGATACGGCATCATCAGCGTCACGGGCGAGCTCTCCGTCATGCTGTAACCTGCGCCCGCTTGCTCGGCCACTGTATAGTGTAGGGTGTAGGAAGGGTGTCCACCTGCGGTCCGTGCAGCAGCAGCTCGCCGGCGCGGTGCGGGCCGAGCGCGCCGCCGCCGCCGACGGGCACGACGCGCGCCTGCGCGCCCAGCACCAGCTGTCCTACCGACCCCACCTTACTGTGCGTATAGACACGGAGTCATCAGCGTCACGAGCGAGGTCTCCGTCATGCCGTAACCTGCGCCCGCTTGCTCGGCCACTGTATAGTGTAGGGTGTAGGAAGGGTGTCCACCTGCGGTCCGTGCAGCAGCAGCTCGCCGGCGCGGTGCGGGCCGAGCGCGCTGCCGCCGCCGACGGGCACGACGCGCGCGTGCGCGCCCAGCACCAGCTGTCCTACCGACCCCACCTTACTGTGCGTATAGACACGGAGTCATCAGCGTCACGAGCGAGGTCTCCGTCATGCCGTAACCTGCGCCCGCTTGCTCGGCCACTGTATAGTGTAGGGTGTAGGAAGGGTGTCCACCTGCGGTCCGTGCAGCAGCAGCTCGCCGGCGCGGTGCGGGCCGAGCGCGCCGCCGCCGCCGACGGGCACGACGCGCGCGTGCGCGCCCAGCACCAGCTGTCCTACCGACCCCACCTTACTGTGCGTATAGACACGGAGTCATCAGCGTCACGAGCGAGGTCTCCGTCATGCCGTAACCTGCGCCCGCTTGCTCGGCCACTGTATAGTGTAGGGTGTAGGAAGGGTGTCCACCTGCGGTCCGTGCAGCAGCAGCTCGCCGGCGCGGTGCGGGCCGAGCGCACCGCCGCCGCCGACGGGCAAGACGCGCTCGCGCGTGCCCGGCACCAGCTGCGCTACCGACCCCACCTTGATGTGAGCATATAGATACGGCATCATCAGCGTCACGGGCGAGCTCTCCGTCATGCTGTAACCTGCGCCCGCTTGCTCGGCCACTGTATAGTGTAGGGTGTAGGAAGGGTGTCCACCTGCGGTCCGTGCAGCAGCAGCTCGCCGGCGCGGTGCGGGCCGAGCGCGCCGCCGCCGCCGACGGGCACGACGCGCGCGTGCGCGCCCAGCACCAGCTGTCCTACCGACCCCACCTTACTGTGCGTATAGACACGGAGTCATCAGCGTCACGAGCGAGGTCTCCGTCATGCCGTAACCTGCGCCCGCTTGCTCGGCCACTGTATAGTGTAGGGTGTAGGAAGGGTGTCCACCTGCGGTCCGTGCAGCAGCAGCTCGCCGGCGCGGTGCGGGCCGAGCGCGCTGCCGCCGCCGACGGGCACGACGCGCGCGCGCGTGCCCGGCACCAGCTGTCCTACCGACCCCACTTTACTGTGCGGATATAGATACGGCGTCATCAGCGTCACAGGCGAGCTCTCCGTCATGCCGTAACCTGTGTCCACGGGCTTGGTTAGGCTGCAGTCCCACATTTTCATGTCGTTACAATTGAGAAGGAGATAAATTCTAGATTCCTTTCTGCCATATTGACCTTGTATAGGGATTTGATAATTACATATTTCTTTTTCCAGTGTAATACCTCGTGGTTGTTAATACTAAGACACGAATGGAGCATGGATGCCATCTTGTTAAAACTATGGAAGTGTGGGGTCTCCCCACAATGTTTTAATTTACTGCAAGCAATCGTTTTGCCCTTGGTTTTGCCGATGCTGACTCACTCACCCTCCACAATACTTATCATACATTCGTAAAGCTTTGATATGAGTATGTTTGGGTTAATGTTTCGTTATAAAGATTTATCTGAAGTTACTTTTTTATAGGTCATCTCGCTAAATACATAGGCAGGACTTTGTAACCTCTTATCACGTTTATTTGGCAATTTTTTTCGCGATATCATATGTATCATCGACATACTAAAGCAAGTTTTAAACAAGCATACGTTTTAGATTATATCGATGAAATGTATGCACAAACCACGTTCCTACCTAATCTTTGTGTTCGCATAATAAACATACATTCGACTATTCTAATACGATGATACTTAAGTATTATATACTTAAGTACTATAAACCAGAGGTGATAAATTAAAACTGTTTTTTTATGGATTGGTACAACCACTGTCAGGATATTAGCTCAAGAGCTGCAAGGGAACTAGGTGCCATGCCTGCCAGGACCTAGTACACGGGCGAATAAACATGACACAAGGCTCAGAGGACTTAACAAAATAATCTCGGATGCTGCTGAGTAAAGCAACTCTGAGCGCGGCTGGGTTCTACATGGGTGACCGTTTTCAACGGTTGGGGCTGGCCATAGTTCGGCCTATCTCTTTACTTTATGGTAGGAAGTTCTCAAATCTGACAGTTGGGAATAACGGGAATAGAATAAGGTCGCTGGGTGGAAGGAGAAGTGACATGCGGTCGATATCGCGACTCCACCGCCGTCTGCCCAAAGTTGCCGTATAATTGTATGGGACCCTAAAGGAACGGCTCCACTCACCCTGCAGCAGCCGTATCTGGTCCTTCGTCTTGTCGACCTTCAGCAGGAACTTCTCGAGCATGTTCTCGGTGGAGGGCGCGGCGCCCACCATGATGGTCTCCACCGAGGTGAGGTGCTCGCGCAGCACGCGCGGGTGCGTCGCCAGGAACGCGAGCAGGGAGGGCACCACGAACAGGGTGCTCGGCCGGTACTCCACCAGGCACTTGATGTAGTCCTCCGGTGTGAACCTGAGGGAGTTGTTGCGTTACCTATCTGGCGGGATCCGATTACGTTCATAGCCTCTATTGCGAATTACAAATCACTTAGCGGTTTGGCATAGTCCATGGATTTTCTAACCGACTTCTAAAAAAAAACATACAGACGAATTGATAACCTCCTCCTTTTTTGAAGTCGGTTAAAAAGGAGGAGGTTCTCAAATCGACTGTATTTTTTGTATGTTTGTTACTTCAGAACTTTTGCCGGGGTGAACCGATTTTGATGATTATTTTTTTATTTGAAAGCAGTGCTTCACGTGTGGTCCCATTTCAATTTAGTTTAGTTCTGACAATGATATTCATGAGAAAATCATATGGGTCTTAAATTTGCATTAAGTATGTTCGCGACAAATGGACGAATAACTCAATATAACGCCAACCGATTTCGATGATTATTTTTTTATTGAAGAGGACGTGCACAAATTAGTTAATAAACAAAAATTTTAACAAAAAAAAACCGACTTCAAAGAAAAAGTATTCCAAAACCAATTAACATGCACTAAAAAGTAAAAAAATAATTGCCATTTTTGTAGTTACAATTATTGATATTTTTTTAAAACGGTGTCTTTGAACTGCTGAAGGGCGTTCTTTCGTATAAGATAATTAAAACAACACTGTTTCTCCAAACATTAATTGATTATGTCGTAGAATCGAATGTTCGTAAAAAAATAATATAGCCAGTGGGGGAAGCTGCTTCCCCCCGGAGATTTAAAAGTGATCGAGAATTGGAAAAAATATGTCAAGTGTAGGCTTTTTCAAAATTATTGTTTTAAAGTAGGAAGATTAAAAAATTTTTGTTTGTTTCACCAAAATATTTTTTTGGAACAACGGGCCCCCTCTGGCCAATTGACTGGTGGCGCCCTTGGTAGCGGATAGGGGTGCCTTTTATTGCAAGTACGCATGCATGTGAAAAAAATCCGGCAAAACATGGTAGATACCTGGGCATGGTGACGATGTGTGTGCCGAGCGCCATGTTGTAGTTCAGAATGCCATTGAACCCGTAGATGTGGAAGAATGGTGGAACCGTCAGAACTGTTTCCTCCTTGCCTGGCGCAAAAAATGGTTCCATGTCAGCCAAGACTTGTTATCTTCTGTGCTTGAATGCGTTGGATTTTTTCAAATGTAACTGGACATGCATAGCTAATACCAAACTGAACGTCAGATATTAGCCTAACACACCACATGGGAACAATTAAACTGGATTGAAAACACGGACAATTTTCATTGCCGCTTCGACCATCGTTCATTCAATACGATTGTACCTACCCGGGCGGGATTAACCCTACCATCTAAGTAAGGAAGGAAACCGAACTACAGCCAGTCTCAACGGTTGAAAATGGTCACCCATCCAGAACCCAACCGCGTTCAGAGGTGCTTACCTAGTTTATCGAATCGCAAGACAAGCTACCGAGGCTGACATTCAAACAGGTCATTAATTACATAAGGATTTACGAGGGAAGCTTCTATATTTTATCAGAAATATGTTTTATTTAATTTAACCCAGTTTTCTCGCAATTTTACACTGTTTCTTGCGGAACAGTAAATTACGTGATATTCGCGACGAAATGCACTTATCAAAATCGGAAAGAGAAAGACAGTGGTGCATGTTCGAATAGAAGCCAGACCTCTGGTACGCTAGGCCAGTCCCCGCGCCAATAGGCTACGAACCGCACTCCTAAGCGCACTTATAGGCCAGAGTACAGCACTCACCCACTTCACCGCCGTGCTTCATCAGCTTAGGATGGAGGACCTGCGCCAGGTTGACGACCAGATTGCGGTGGGTGAGCATGACGCCCTTGGGCATGCCCGTGGTGCCGCTCGAGTAGGGCACCAGGGCCACGTCCTCGCTGGAAACCGTCGGCAGCTCCGCCTCGTGGTCAGCCAGCAACAGGGACTTGAGGCCAAAGATACCTGGACAGTCAAGTCGCGGAATTTTGGTATGACGTCTTCGTGCTGTGTGCCATCTGGCATTTAAAAAGAATACAAATAGTCCCACTGCAATTTGTATTGTATTAATTTTCGTATCTAATGAAAGTTACACATTTGTAGATTCCGAAATAGTTAAGAACATCATCGATTTACTTTTCGAGATACTTACCACTTTATGACCGCGGTATTCCTTATTAGGAAGGAAGGAATATGTTGTTGTCAATTAATTAGCATCTGATAATATAACAGTCATAACAGGTGTACGTCAAGGCTTCAGTCTTGGCCCATTCCTGTGTATAGTCTTCTTTGATGATCTTTTTCAGTCGAATATCGTACGGTACGACCGTATTGGCTTGTCTAAGGGAAGCATCATCCTTTAGCATACTTCTTTAAGACCGGACTTTAAATAATTAAAATTTTAACGTCTTGCAGTTAGTTGGCAAAAGTTTTAATTCACACAGTTACTGCGTTTGGGAAATTATTGTTACCGGATGTGCAGCGATATTTTTTGCCTTACGTACCGAGTTATGCTTGATTTGCATAAAGAAAAATCAAACGTATGATTATGATTTCTACATTTACTAGTATTTCAAAATGGGGACAATAATTAAGTGAACAAATTATAAGGTCAAACGATCTACCTCTTGACTTGTCGTCATCGCCGCCCACCCAGATGGTGCCCCGGTAGTCTTTCAGTTTGTCCTTGACCTCCAGAGCCAGTGGCATCAGTAGCTCGATGGTTGCTATGGCTTTCACATCGCAGTTGGCGAACTGTCGGCTGATCTCATCTGGGCAAATAGAAAACATAAAATACACGAGGTTCTAAGTCCCATTCACGAGTCCATTTTAGGGTTCCTTACATGTTCCTAACCACTGTTCCTAATATTAGATAGTGTTTGTTCCGTTATGCAGAAATCGTGGTACAACCACAACCATAAACAACTATTGTATTATTTTATCATCACTATGAAATAATAGTTTCCAGTTAATTAGATGCCTATTTATTAACCGTTTTTCTTTCACACCAATTATTTTACAAAAACCTCCTCTTCCATGAGTTTAATGAAAGCGTTGGTCAAATGTTCTACAACTTGGTTTTCTTTTACCATTTGACTCTATTTTGCCTTTTGATCAAAACAGCTGGCCTAGATTTTTGATGAATGGACTAAAATGAGGATTTATAGGAATTTTACAACCTTTTTCTGATGGTGTTTTATTTTCAAAATATGTTACATGCCCTACTTCATCAAATAATTTATTTTATTACTTACCTTTTTTGTTAGTTTTTATTGAAATATTAATACTTTATTATTTTTGTTGAACGAGATTAGGTATTCATACTGTTATACTTTGTGGTTGCTCTTTTAATTCCAATTATTATTATTATTTTATTTTTTTATTTATCTGGTTTGTCAACAGTGACTCATTTCGCAAATTACAAAAAAAAACTTACAAAGAAACGGGAAAATACTGAAACTATCACTAATAAGAGACAAACACAACATGATATACATTTCTTTTTTAAGGGTCTAAGCCTAACGGTGTAACAGAGTTAAGTACATTTCGAAACGATATGTACAAACGCTAACGAGTGTATAAGTAAGTAAGCTTAATATGAGATATATTTAAGATTAATTTAATGTCATTTTATTATCTATGCACCATTTAGATAATCTATTGATGTCATTTTGAAGCTGCAAATGGTCTTCTATTGAGGAAATCACTTTGAAGAGTTTGCAGTCGTCAGCAAAAAGTAACATCTCTGAGTTTAAAATGGCATCGCTGAGATCATTTATGAAGACAAGAAACAAGATAGGGCCTAAATGAGACCCTTGAGGCACTCCGGATGGAACATCAAACCATCGAGACTGGTAGCCGTCAAAGACTACTTTTTGTACTCTTCCAGCCGAGTAAGAGTGAAACCAATTTAATAAACTGCCATGTACACCAACCCTTTCAAGCAATTAAGTAGGTATGCTTTGTTCGGAGATCACTTGCAATGTCTAACACTATTTCTTATGATATAATAACATTGGATTTAATTGTGATACATAATTTTTGAATTATTATTAAATTTGATGTTATTACGAAATTACGAAAATTTTAATATAAATATTAGTTCCATTAGGGTAAGGTTGATTTTCTTCAAGATTGTACTTCAGAAAAATATTATTTATTAGACTTCGGCATTCCCAGAGTTACAGTATTTTAGCCGATAGCCAAAACAAACCTGCCGTGTAGAGCGGGTTGGCGAAAGTGACGACCAGGCCGGCTTCCATAGCGCCGTGGATGATCACCGCGAACTCGGGTATGTTGGGCAGCACGAGGCCGATCGAGTCTCCGCGGCGCAGGCGCAGCGCACCGAGCAGGGCGCGCGCGCAGCGGCCCACCATCATGTGCAGCATGCCGTAGTCGTAGGAGCGGCCGGACGAGCCGCATGTCTGGGGAGGCAACGTTACATCAGTTGGGCAGCACGAGGCCGATCGAGTCTCCGCGGGGCAGGCGCAGCGCACCGAGTAGGGCGCGCGCGCAGCGGCCCACCATCATGTGCAGCATGCCGTAGTCGTACGAGCGGCCGGACGAGCCGCACGTCTGGGGACGCAACGTTACATCAGTTGGGCAGCACGAGGCCGATCGAGTCCCCGCGGCGCAGGCGCAGCGCACCGAGCAGGGCGCGCGCGCAGCGGCCCGGCATCATGTGCAGCATGCCGTAGTCGTACGAGCGGCCGGACGAGCCGCATGTCTGGGGAGGCAACGTTACATCAGTTGGGCAGCACGAGGCCGATCGAGTCCCCGCGGCGCAGGCGCAGCGCACCGAGCAGGGCGCGCGCGCAGCGGCCCACCATCATGTGCAGCATGCCGTAGTCGTAGGAGCGGCCGGACGAGCCGCATGTCTGGGGAGGCAACGTTACATCAGTTGGGCAGCACGAGGCCGATCGAGTCTCCGCGGGGCAGGCGCAGCGCACCGAGTAGGGCGCGCGCGCAGCGGCCCACCATCATGTGCAGCATGCCGTAGTCGTACGAGCGGCCGGACGAGCCGCACGTCTGGGGACGCAACGTTACATCAGTTGGGCAGCACGAGGCCGATCGAGTCCCCGCGGCGCAGGCGCAGCGCACCGAGCAGGGCGCGCGCGCAGCGGCCCGGCATCATGTGCAGCATGCCGTAGTCGTACGAGCGGCCGGACGAGCCGCATGTCTGGGGAGGCAACGTTACATCAGTTGGGCAGCACGAGGCCGATCGAGTCCCCGCGGCGCAGGCGCAGCGCACCGAGCAGGGCGCGCGCGCAGCGGCCCACCATCATGTGCAGCATGCCGTAGTCGTACGAGCGGCCGGACGAGCCGCACGTCTGGGGAGGCAACGTTACATCAGTTGGGCAGCACGAGGCCGATCGAGTCTCCGCGGCGCAGGCGCATCGCACCGAGCAGGGCGCGCGCGCAGCGGCCCACCATCATGTGCAGCATGCCGTAGTCGTACGAGCGGCCGGACGAGCCGCACGTCTGGGGAGGCAACGTTACATCAGTTGGGCAGCACGAGGCCGATCGAGTCCCCGCGGCGCGCAGGCGCAGCGCACCGAGCAGGGCGCGCGCGCAGCGGCCCACCATCATGTGCAGCATGCCGTAGTCGTACGAGCGGCCGGACGAAAAAAGTTTAGGTACCACTAAGGTTGCCGTTAAACGATCACGCTATGTATGAGCTGCGGGATTAAATACGAGAGATGTCGAGTAAAATAGGACGGTTTTTCGTCGGATTTTGAATAGCTGTCGCCCTTCACATGAATCGTCATTTGTTGGTCTACGTCCACAGAGAAGTACTACTCAAGATGGGGCATTTCACCAAATGCCAATTGAAGTCTTTGGCATCTCTCTAATTGACTTAAGCTGATGAGGTGATCAAGTTCCAAGTTCCTTTTTGTTTTTCTATGCAAATGTTTAGAAGCGTGTATCACGGATAAAACGTACAGAAGTAGCTCTCATTTGATATTTTTAATGTGCAAAATATCTGGTTTTTTTTTCTGAGGAAACTGGCACGAACCATTGAATGGAACTTGATCACCTCATTATCCTCTAGGACTTAGTCACATACCGGTTTATATTTTTTTTAAATCATCAGGAGAGATGCCACTGAAATTTTCAACGACAACGAGGGACACATTTGGAACTCGTTGAGATAAAGTCGCGATTACACAACTGCCGCGATAAGTACATAATGGAACTAGTACGTGTTGTGGATGGTGAGTGCATTGCACTCGTTGTGCATGTTACTGTAACCGATCGTACATTGGTAAATCCTAGGTTTTGTTGGTGAATCTTAGGATTTACCAACATGAGTTGGTAAATGTACGAAAAATAATGATTTTTCCGGGTTTTACCAACATAATTTGGTTAATTCTAGGTCAGGGTAGGTTAGGTTAAGTTAGATTAGGTTAGGTTTTACCATGTCTATGAGGTCAATCCTAAGATTGACCGAGTGAATAGTGCTAAAATTCCGAAATCACCTATGATCTTAGAAATCTTAGGTTTTATTAAAAATATTAGGATTTACTGTAGTTCGCGCTTTTACGGTAACACATACACTCATATCCCACCAAAATCATACGTTTAAAAAAACATGAATTTCTTGTCATGAATGTGCGTTTTATACACGCTGCAGCCACAACAGAGCTGCGGCGGCGGCGGCGAAATCTTTGACCCCTCCCCCCCCTTACCCGCATCGATATTTCAGGTGGCACCCCTTCTGAAATTATTCTTAGGAGCACAAATACCAATCCTGCCAAAGGTTTCCACCTTTTGTTCACGAAACGCCGCGTTTTAGCTTTTTTTTGTCGTGTACAGATGCAACTAGTGCCCGTCGGAGTCCTTGGACTTAACACAGGGCCAAGCTTTCGGTGTTGTTACCCACGTTTTAGTGATAACATACTAACGGTAGCGCTGGCCAGTCAGTTCGCTTACCATATCGGGACGCGCAACATCGAATGTTCGTAACACTAAATGGCGTCCTGTGTAGTTCTTACGTGTCGTTGGAATTTGGGAACACCACTACGGGTTGCCTCCTACGAAATGCAACTAAATGTCAGATTGGATCACTTGCTTGCCTGTTCACTCGGCGAGTTAATTTACCATGGCAACCTTCAGGAGTGAGCGAATTCGTAAGCGAACTGACCGGCCGGCGCTACCGTCAGTGAATGTATTATCACTAAAACGTGGCTATGCTGCCGATAAATACAGATGAGTTTCGAACGGCAATAGACGGTTAGGGTCGCTCAGTCTGTTCTACCGGTATACTATCATGGATGTTTCTCTTTGGAACTTGCATCCCTTATTCCTGCCCATCCAACCTATATTCGGATCACCCGCCGGAAAGAATCGGGCACCCGTTTGTAGTTCATTATACTGCCACAGTGCCAGGGTATGAAACTGTCTGTCGTCGAGTGCTTTTCCCTGTACTATACTTATACTTGGGAGTTTTCAAAGATAATCTGCAATAGTTCGCAAATCCGCTGGCATAGCTTTGGTTTTCTGAGCGGCTTTAGATTCAAGGCTCGCAACCCACGAATTTTTCATTGCCCATTCAACCATCTTTCATGCAATGAGATGTTACCTACCCGGGCGGGCAAAACCCTAACACCTTTTTTACAGTTTAGATGGATTCCGAATCATGGAATTCTCAGCGAAAAAACGAAATTTCTAAAATTGGTAAGAGTGAGTGAAATCTTAACCTTACGACTTAGTAAATGGAGGGAAACATTTGCATCAAAAAACAATTATATTTTGATATGATGCTAACAATAAACATTATTACCTGGCATGTTATTTGCGTATCAAAATATCTATTCAAAAAATCTGCCATGTGGTAAAAAATTCAAGAAACGTCTCTGACGTTTTTTTTCTTCCGTTGCAGAACGTAGCGTAGCGCAGCAATATAGGTACTTATTATGTGCCCGGAAATACAGATTTTGTAGACGATCAGTCACAGAATACCGTGTCAGACCTCGAGTAAAGGGTTCCGTAGTTGGGAAGAGCATAACCGAAATAATTCTAAAATAATAAAAAAAAACGTGCGTAAAATGGCTTTGAAACGGAAAGAGGGACTGGAAGAAATTATGAGGGGTCCCGTTATTTCCATTTGGCTACGCTACCCTAAAAATAATGAAAAAATACGTATTTTCATTTCGTAACACTGGAAATAGAAATAATCCCCAAGTCGTCATCCTCGGTAGGCGGTAGACGTTGACGCGACGCCTTGCGGTTCGATGGGCTTGGTGAAGCAACGCTGAGCGCGGTTGGGTTCTTGACGGGTGATTTTTTTTAAGCTGGCCGTGGTTCGAATTATATATATATATTATATAACACTGTAGGCCCCTACCTTACTTACTGGGTGGTAGGTTTAATCCCGCCCGGGTTGGTACCATCGCATAGAATGAACGATGGTCGAAGGGGCAATATAAGGAAGGTCCTGAGATGGCACCTAATTCCCATATGGTGTCCCATAGCAGTTGGTAACCATGTCCAGTTACATAAAAAAGACAAGGTCAGGGACAAAGGTCAAGGTTTATTTTAGTCCTTTATTTTAGACCTAGTCAAATAATACGTAATCCTGAGCTTTACATATTTATAAGATACCCAGTTTCATAGATAATCTACGATTTGTCGGCCTCTAATTTCTTCTATCGACAGATCCTGTGACAAATCGAATGTCACTAAAGTTTCTAACTACCCGACCGCGACTGTAAATTCTTCGATAAATTGATATAATAAGTAAATAAACAAACACGTTGCCACTTATCGCCCCCGACGCGACGTAGGACAAAGTTCACTCGTAGTATTTTGATAATTCAGTTTGTCGCGCGGCAAACTATTTTGGCACACTCGCTTCGCTATCCCGCTGGTCTGGCAGACAGAAACACGTTGGGCCTTCACCTTCGTACGGTCTAATAATAATTCCACGCGACCACACTTGGTGCGATGGAAAACTGTACTTTGATACTGCGTCCGTCGATCAATTAGGTAAATGGATGCAACTGCATTAGATTGGAATAGCGGAATGCATTGTTCTAAAGGTTAGTAACAATTAACGAAGATAGTGATGTACGTTACGTACTAATTTTGACGTTCTACAACTGAATCTTGCTTTGCCGATGTCGTTTTTTTAAATAATCTAGAATTTGTTACCTAGTTAGGTACCTAAGAAAAGCGAGTGCGGAATTGGCCGGGAATTCTGAGAAAGAATTTTCTTCAGCGATGGAAAGCATTGGATTATCGAATGGAAACCATACATGTTCTGTAGCTTTTCTTTACGGTTCTAAGACCATGGAGATAGACAGTTACTGTAAGAGATAGACAAAGTACCTGTACACTTGCTGTTTGAGGTAAAAATATAACCTGTATTTCAGCCGGAAGTGTATACCTACCTACTTTCTCGTACCGTACTGATAGAATAACGCCGACAGGCCAGGAAGATGTCATTTCAATGTAATGCAGTGGCCCACTTCTTTACTTCACTCAAGCGATAGAAAAAAAACCGGCCAAGTGCGAGTCAGACTCGCACACAAAGGGTTCCGTACCATCAACACAAAAAATCACGTTTTTTGTATGGGGCCCCCCTTCAATTATTATTATTATTTTATTTTACCTATTTGTTGATATAGCGGCAAAATAAATACACACTTTGTGAAAATTTCAGCTGCCTACCTATTATGGTTCCTGAGATACAGCCCTGTGACAGACGGACGGACGGACGGACGGACGGACGGATGGACAGCGGAGGCTTAGTAATAGGGTTCCGTTTTCACCCTTTGGGTACGGAACCCTAAAAAGAAATGTTTCGTTGAAAACTCACCACAGAGGGCCGGTCGGCCCATTTCTCGACGTCCTTGAACACGTACTGGGTCAAAGTGTCCCCCGGCGGGGTGACCTCGCCAAAGGGCGACTCCAAAGTGTTGTCCTTGACGGGACCCGCCAGGCTGCCGTAGGTGCAACACTTCGCGGGTTTTCGCGGGCATTTGTCGAGCGCGGAGAGCAAGCGGCGCGCGCCGCGGAATAGGTTCGAGTGTGACATTTCGTGACTTTTTTTATTATTCTATGATATCGGCGATGGTTTCCCGCCGCTCGATGCGCGGCGTATGCGTTTGGGACCGCTGTGAGTAGTCGTGTGGAAGCAAGCGTGTACTTATGATTATGAACTCGTCGAACTAAGTAGGGGCGAAGTTCAATATCAATGCGTTTCGAGTTATTAAGAGGTCACCTGATGCTAATCCGCGGTATAGCAGTTTTTTTGTGCTTTACGCGTCCTTTTATGTTCTCGCAGATCGTAATCCTTCCGGGCTTCACTCATAATTCCGGACTAGTTATACAAAGTAGGTCGGATGTGAAACGTCGCCAAAGTTCAAGTTTATCAATAAGTATCTGCAGATATTTAATCAATAATAATGAATTCATTAATAATTACTTTTATACAAATTCTCAGTTGCGCATACCTTTGAACAGTCAACGTCATATAAGGTGCAAGTGTTGCTTTTTACATTCATTATCAGGAGCTGCCTTAACAAAGGTTGTTGCAGAACGCCTTACCAAACCTCTACTAATGAGGCTCTAATGACAATTTACTTTGTTCAAAGGGCGCACGATTGGCTTCCGCCTTTGGGCCTGAAGTATTTGAAACAATTTTACCAATTATTCGTTGTAATTTCATCATGGAACAGGCACAAACTCACCTGAGTAAGTAAGTATGTCAGTTTTAGTTCATTCGCGTCTTGACTTATATTTGCGCTCGCGCTCCATTCTCAATGGTTGACTTTGTAAAGTAGGTTAGGTACCTACCTATGGTACTTATTAACTTTGATCCATCCAATATACGTTACTTAATAGTATACACATAGTGTTACTTAACAGTGAAAACCGAGTAAGTGGGTGGATACAGTCACGCATTTTTATGTTGTTACACCGAACACGGAGACAAACTCGAGTTAATTGGAGTTAAAGGGACTTAGGAATTATTTTTCTTTCGTCTGTATTGAGATAAGATAGGTACCTCTCTAAGGGACCGTATATTTTGACAAAGTTTTTTTGACGTCGACCTTGGGGTGAGTAGAGACGAATTATTAATTATTTCTCTTTCCAGTGGAACGAAATGAAAATACTTGATCATTCAATGACTTGCTTTCAATTTGTACTCACAATTGAAATTGCCGCATGGACATACAAGTGAGTTATTATACAGACTTTAGTTGCATTCGTACCATGTTAACCTAATACACCATGTTAACTTGGCCGAATAAATCGTCGTTCGACGGTTAGTGTGGTACAAAATGCGTCCAAACGTCAGAACGTCACTCACTTGCCTGTTCACCCGGCGGGTTTTACCAGCCTCTAAAGCCGCTTTAGCATGATTACGCCAGCCTACGGTCTCGCGAAATTGACGATTGAATGACGTGCCAAAAGCCTCATTTTACAACAAGCTTATTAAGCATGTTACCGCCGCGATTTGTCAGCAAATTCTACCGGGCGTGAGAATGCTTGCAACATCGACATAATTGCAACAATTCAGATAACGGATTACATAATTATAATACTTGCACGTGCGGCTACTTGTTGACCTATGCTTCATAATTATCTCACAAACGCCTGCCTTTTTAACCGACTTCAAAAGAAAGAAGGAGGTTCTCAATTCGTCGGAATCTTTTTTTTTCTCTTTTTTTTATGTATGTTCTCCTCACCTATTACTCGAAGACCTCTGAACCGATTTGGAAATTTCTTTAATGTTCGAAAGCGTATACTTTCTAATTAATCGTATTTTTTTTAATCAAAATCGGTTCAGTAATTTGGTACTTATGTACCAACCAACAATGAATTTTCGGAACCAATGTACCCAGAAATGTGATTTTATCTTTACAGTAGCTTTGTTTTATTTTAGGGTGAGATTGCCCAGTAAGAGAGGTATTTTTTAATTCCACTGTTAACGGGGGTAAAAGAGGAGAAATTGTACACATTTTAAATCTTTGGAGACGCTTAACCCAGAAATGTCATAGTAGTTTTTTTTAAGATAGGAATGCTTACGAAGTAAATATTTTTGGAAATCCTGCTATTTGGGGGTTAAAAAAGGCCAAATTTAACACATTTAGACGAAAACCATTTATGTGTTACCCTATTAGGCTTCCGTTGGCATCCTTTGGGTACGAAACCATAACAAGGCAAAACAACGAATGTCTGGAACCGCTGAACTTCTGAATTTCTCATCCTAACCATCTCCGAAACCAATTATCCTAGAAACTTAAAATTCTCAGTGACTTCTTTTTACGACGAAAAGGCTCGTTCACAACGGATTTTACAAAATTCGACTATCGAGGAGATAAACAAGGCCAATATGTACACATTTTTATACAACACGATTCCGGGGGTATCGTCGACGACCCCAAAGTGTCCCAGAATTTAGAGACCTTAGACGAAGGGTCCTCTCTATATTTTATCGTCCGTGCCATAGATAAAGGTGAGGAGATATGGCATCGAGCGCGCCTACTATGGAACCCACTGTCTCCAATTTCTACTACTACTACTAATCTAACTAATCCTACTTCTACTACTACAACTATTTCTAATAATCCAACTTAAACGTGCATGCCATATGGAAACATATTCGCAGACGTATTGGAGGGTTTGTGTCGGTGGGAATTGATTTGATGAACGCTATTTTAGAGCACGTTCTCGCGCGGTGGCGATGTTTCGACTGTGTGGCATACGACGCGCCGCCGGATTACCATACAATTGTATGGTCATTGTGACCATATAGCGGACACGCGATATCGAGCGCATGCCAATTCTCCTTCAGTGTGGCACAGACACTGTGAATGGTGGCTGACGTTGCATAACACCATCCCGCAGTCCCCTTTCAACTATCGCCCAACGCGAAACGGGCAGGGACTGCACTCATTCCCTTTCAACATTGAGCAAATTTTTTCACTTTCACAGGGGTTGCGAAAACCATGCCAGCTGCCACGTTTGAAGAACCCCAGGTTGTACTGGGGGGGAAATACCTTGGCAGTGAGTTCATGCAACCGTTTACAGACAATGGAAATAACGGATTTACAGGATCGGCTTGTTCCAATTTGCTCAATGTTGAAAGTTGTCTAAAGCCGAACCACTCTTCCTCAAGAACAAATCCAAGAAAACATTTTCTTTGCAACAGAGTTGTACACTCCTGGAATCAACTACCACAGGAAGTCATAAGTGCCAAAAAATTAACCATACGGCTACTAGTGCTTGTACTTACTTACTAGTATCTATACTAGTACTTACTAGTATTATGCTTATACTTAGCTGAACAGAAATAAAAGATAGGAGAGCTCACGCAGGTGTTAATCGTTAATTTATTTAATACTAACCGATTTAGTTTTGGACATAGCCCGGTAAAATGTGGTTTCACCCTTGCCGGCGTTTTATTAAGTAATGGATCTCGAACACAGCGTCACTCACCGGGTCCAACTATATCAAAGAACTGTCCTCGGGCTTCGACTAATGTTTAAAAAATATGTGCCGGATTGGTAGACCCATTCTCGAATTTAGCTCTTACCATCACATTTAGGCATACATTTTTATTATATAGATAGTTTAACATTTTTTTAAGTTAGTTAGTTTTTTAAGAGTTCAAAAGTCCGCTTATTTTGAAGGAGAAGAAGATGTTAGAAGAAGTAAAAATTTGCAGTTTTATTTTATTAGCTTAAGAAATAAATAAAAAAAACTTTTAATTCTCAATAAATATCCATTTATTTAAAATTCACCAAATTACACATTGCACATATTTACAGAATATATCCTATTCTAAAATATACCCGCACCTTCTGGAACACAAGACGTCTCAGACTGGATAGCACATTTGAATTTTACAAATTAGGATGTATAGTGATAGCTATCAAGAAATCTTTTCCATTCCGAGACAAGATGTATCGATAAATTAATAAAAAAAACAATGCAAGAAGGTTAAAATTAATTTAAATAATAAAATCCAGTCCATTGTGATGTTCGCATATCCGACTCTGATATGTCTAAGAATCTTAACTACAAAACAAATTAATAATATTTTTGAAGTATGTATATAAACTATGTATGTATGTAAACTTTAGTTATTACGGAAATGTAAAGTTATCAAATTCAATCGAATCGTTTTTGTTCAGTGAAAATAAAACGCAAATTAAAGAATTCTACCTCGAGGTAAATGCTACACTGTGAATTTACCAATCCTTATAGTAACAACCATAGAGTTGAACCGAAGTAGATATATTACAATGGTAAATAAGGTCAACATTTACTAACTAACTATAAAACCCTTGTCATATTGAGAACTGTATGCTCTCAGCATCACATTGCCTTATTATCACATTTTAATTTTAGTGACCTTCCAAGCTAGGGGTAGCATAAATACTTATTGTCTATTGTAGACTGCGCCTTTGGAATGAATGAATCAAGTATTTTGCAGTGTCGAATACAATTTATTTAATGAAGAATGTCAGTTTACCAGGTCTGTTAGCACGAGCCAAACATATAATTTTAAACTTCGTTCTAAGCGTACAGTCGCTTCCTTTGAAACCTATACACCGTAAATAGAGACGAATTCGAGATGTCTTTCCGTTATATTGACACCAAGCATAGAGTAAAGGGGACTTTAGGAATTGTGTCTCCTTTCAGTGTATACATTTGAAAGTAAATGACTGTACTGCAGAATTGTTTCACCCCTCTGCGAGACGGGCCTAGCACAGTGCATAGTAGGTGAGCCTAAAAAAAACAGCAATTTTTCATTTGCTATAGGCATAGCGAGAAAAAAATTATGAACTGTCATTCTTCGGTAAATAAATTAGAAATTCACACCGAGAAATGTCTATGGCACATAAATATTGGCTTTTTCAAAGTTTTTAAATAAAATAAAAACCTTATCTTTTCATACAGAATGTTTTAACTTTTGAACAGAAATATGAGCCACCTTTTACACTGTTGCTGATAGAGTACCAGCTTTTAACACTTTATTTGCTAAGCCCATTTAGTGAATAAAAGTGAGCATTTCATCATTCAATATTGCTATAAATAGTGACACAGTTGCATTCAACACTACCAATCAAACATTCCACCTTCCGTTAACGTAAACATGTGGTTTATTTGATGCCTTAGGTTGAAATAAATAGTCATAATTAAAACTAAGTTCAAACAAAAATTATAAAACTAGTGTCAAAAGTGACATTTGTAGGTAGATACTACCTTTCGTTAGTTTAGATTTTGGTTATGACTATTATCTCAGTCTTACAGTGTTCACGGATGCAAATGTTACCCCTTGTCAAATCTGTACCCAGTCATCGTGGCGGTGATTCAAGCCCAATTCTCGATTTATTCTTAATCATTTATAACTACACACACATAATTGAACCATACCGTTCTCTTTCTCTCTTACTATATACCACACACCAATCCCCGACCACTGAATTTTCGAGGTTAAGATTTTCCGCATTCTGGTCATCGGCGACAGAAATGCGATCCGATGGAAGAGGGAGTCAAAATGCAAATATCGAAGACACAAGTTCAACGCATTTTTAGAACACCCCTGTTCCCGTTGTTGACGTCATGAACACGGTCAGATTACTTATGAAGCTCAATATGCTCAGTATCGGATGATGTCCCCGCCGGGGCTGCAGCGACGTCGGCCGGGGTGTCCGTGAGGACGGCGGGGGGCGCGAACACCTGGCTCTCCATTAGGTCACGGAGCGCTCCGCCCGGCTTATGGATCAGCTCGCTGAGGAAGACGATGACAGGTCAACTCATGAAACGTTTGTTAATGATCGGTAGCCTACACTGTGGTCCGATTTGAACTGTCAATGATTACAGACTGCTGAGATTCATAGAAATTACTAGTACTCAAAGTATTTCTTCCAACCATCAGTTTTCACATAAAATGTATTTATTGAATTTGACAGTCGGAAGCCATACTTTGGCTAAGCCAAGCATGAGTAATGTCTATGAATCTCATAATCATAGCTGTTAAGTAAAAATATTGTTTACTTCCTCTGATTGCACCACTAGACTACGAGCCGCTCACATGTGCCGTTACGATGAAATCTCCCAGTTCTCTTGACCCAAACATAGTTTTCTCGCACCTGTAGGGCCCCGTCTCGACGACGCGGCCGCCATGCATGACGGCGACGCGGTGCGCCGCGCGCACCGTGCTCAGGCGGTGCGCGACCGTGAGCACAGTGCGGCCGGCGCCGGCCGCCGCGCCCAGCGCCGCCGCCACGCGCGCCTCCGACTGCGCGTCCAGCGCCGAAGTCGCCTCGTCCAGGATCAGGATCTTGGGGTCCTGCCGACAGACAGCTGACATTAAGCTTGGACTCAACCAGAGCAACACCGCGCAAAAATTATTGAATTTGAGCGGCCAGAGGTCTTGGTTTTTTCTCTTTCCAAGTTGTATAAGTACATTCCGTCACGCCAGATTTGGTATGCCAGGCAAGTCATCACGCCTCTAGGCAACGAGCCGAGCAGCTCAAAACAAGGGGGACGGGCCACCTATGGCAAAGCATCGAATGCAGTCTATTACTTGGTGTAAGAGGAAAAGGGTTTCCACGCAGCAGACGGGGTGTTTCGTGAACGGCAACTGCAAGGGTGCAGCGAGTAGCTAGTATAGCGAAGAGAAGAAATGTTGTTTATGTCTGCGCCCGCCTTCTTTTACATTACTGCAGATTTGTTTCAAAACCTACATTCGCTCTTTCCTAGAGTATGCATACCAGATGTGGAATTCTTACTCCAGAAAGGATATTGACCTTTTGGAAAGAGTACAGATATGTGTAACTAAGATGGTGATGCCCCTTAAAAACAAGTCATATGAAAACAGATTGAATGCCCAGTGGGCATCACTTCGCTAGAAGACAGAGTAGCTTCTACTCCAACCCAAGAAAGCATTTCTTATCTAACCGCGTGGTTGACTCTTGGAACAAACTGCCACAAGAAGTTACCAGTGCTATAACAGTGAATGAGTTCAAAAAGCAATTAGACAATTGTTTTAAATATAAAAAAAAAACAGACATTTAATGAACAAATAGTGCACTCAACCAATGACGTACACCCATCAGCCTTAAGGTGAGAGTATATACAAATAAATAAATAATCACCTTGACTATCGCCCTGGCGATGGCGACGCGCTGCTTCTGGCCGCCACTCAGCTGGCTCCCGCGCGCGCCCACCTCCCGCGCGCCGCCGCCCTCCGCCAGCAGCTCGCCTAGCTGCGCCGCGCGCGCCGCCGCCACCCACGCCGCCGTCTCCTCGTCCTGCGACAACTCCACATTTATGAAATTGCATACAATGCGATTCAAGTAAGAATAGGACAGGGCTCGTGACTAACTGCACTAGAATTCGCGAGGGAAATTACGCGGCAACACCGCGGCAAAGTACTGAAGTTTGTGAAGTGAAGTGAGGGTTTTAGCAGTTGGACATTCAAAATGGCGGTGATCCTATCCTATTGTTATTTGAATCACATTGTAAATAGGGATAATAAAAGTGAACAAATAGCGTTGCAATTCACATTTCATAATACATTAAATACAAAAGATTGAATATTTTATTACTTATATTTTATATTACTTAATTTATAGTTATAATGTAACGTTTTCATCATGCCGACCTAGGCATGATTTGGAGTTTCTGGCACTGACAGGAGATTGCATTGGTTAGAAATGTCATATTACCAGCGAAAATAAGCAGCATTCTATTCTAGTCACGGCATGATTAGTGTGGAGCACGACGTTTTGAGCCAAATATTTGGTTCATCTTCAGGTGAGCTCCCAGTTCCCCGTTATCCGCCGCTGGACACGGGAGCTCACCTGAAGATGAGCCAAATGTTTGGCTCGAAACGTCGTGCTCCACACAAATCATGCCGTGAGTAGAAATCTTTTAAAATGAGTTTTCAGCAAGTTTGTATGTTGTATAACGTTAGCAGTATATCCCTACTATCCTTTGTCTATGGCAGAGATGATAGAGCGCCATACGGTACGATCACAGTACACCTCTTTCGCTTCATCTAATATAATTGCAACATACGTTTTTGTTGATATACTTTTTATGTTAATCGCGGCATATTGTGGGTATATTGTTTATTGTTTATTCATCATCCATAGACAGTACACTGCACTCGGATTTGTCATATTTTAGCATTGGCCAGTTCAGCAAAACAAAACACAGCAAAGAAGAACTGGAAAGAAACTCCGCTGTTTTTTTTTCAACGTCCACTTAGTCTAAGTTTACAAAAGTGTTTGTCAATTATTTTAACAAAAACATAGGTAAAACACTAAATTCACATGAATACACAAAATTTACAATCCATGCCGTATGCAACAGTTCATGACAAATATAATTTTATTTGCAAACACAATCCCCTCCAATTAATATGTTGCCAATTGGAGCAGACCAGTCCCCACAAACAGCACCCGTTCACGAGCATCACGCCGGGCACAGCCATTACCTCATTCAACCATATTTTAGGGAAAGAAATAACTCGAGCCAAGCGTCACCGTAAGCAAGGACCTTTAAGCGATGCACTGCTCCAGTGGCAACACAACACTGTGAAACACTTGCACATTAGGTTTTAATACTATAAGTTTTGTCATAAACTACTACTGTCAGCTGATCACATAGTTACATATCCCTTTCAATGCTACCACCTACAGAAAATTAAGAGTATAATGGTTTGAGAGCAGCCCTATCAATAAAGTAATAATAGATTCCTATATGAGATTTTGACCAATACCGAGAAACTAATAATGCTTAACTAAAATAAAATAAAATTCGGGTGTATAGAGCCCTCGTCATTATTGATACGAAATTGTATCAAATCAAAATTTATTGGTTAGTAATTGCATACTATATAGGGCGTACGCCAGGACCATTGCCCGGCGACGCCCATGGGTTTTCAAACTCACAGAGGGGATGCAAAGACCATGCCAACCAGGTGTTTCTTCACACCATGTTTGAAGGACTGGAGTTTACCGACCCTATAGATAAAGGATCTAGAGGAGCGGCGGGTTCTTATTTTGGAATGTCTACTGTAAATTAGTGCATCTTCTCCCTGTTCTGCATTGAGCGAAGGTAGAAGGGAGACGGAGGGACAGCGTTATGCAGTTCCAACGAGCATTGAAGCATTGTAATAAAATATGAAAAAAAAAGAGTTTTTGATCAAGACATTTATCTCCGACGAAAAATCTGATTACAATGTCTTTAGATAACCTCAAATTAATGAGATAACGCTAATGTTATATTCATTAACTATTAAGTGACATAACAGAATGTTGCTTTTCTAGGGAAACTTTTATTTTAATGTGTATCCAGTCTTTAGTGAAGAGTGTTGATAGAAACTAAGTTATGAGCAATGAGATTCGGGAAAAGTTCTGTGACTCCAGGAAGGTTGATATCTATTCTTCACTCACTCTCCTCTCTCAATATTAAATTGGATTGGTTTTACATCTGTTCTGAATAACTGACCGTTTTGTCATCCCACTGGTCGTCTGACACTCCATACAGGATATTTTCCTTTATTGATCCAGAAAATAGGACAGGTTCCTGAAAAAGAAAAAAAATGGTAGAATAGGGTATTAGAGAGCTTTGTGTCCAATGGCATGGCAGCTGCAAAATTTATAAACTATAAACAAGATCAGGTCGATCGTCCATCCTTGTGGCACCCCTATGATCACTTTTGCTCTGATAAATAATTCACTGACTCTAACCTGGAACTTCATATTGCGAGTAGATGTTCCAGTGAGATCAGAATTTTTCCTCATGGGCCAATGATTTCAGTATTTAAATTAGTATTTTTTTATGTAACTCTTATCAAATGCTCTTTTATGGTCAAGGTACATCAGAAGGGCATCTTTCGCACTACGCTGGTTTCATCAGAGATCCATGCTTCTTTTTGTGTTTTCTTTGACAGTCAAGTATCTTTGAACATACCTTTTTTCATCAATAGTTTCAAAGAATGAATGATTTATAATATCTAAAAAACTGCTCGACGCGTTCGCACGATACACACCTGGCCCACATAGCCAATGTGACCCCTCAGCCACTCGGGGTCCAGCTGCCGGATGTCGACGCCGTCGAGCAGTACGCGGCCCTCCTCCGGGTCGTACAGCCGCAGCAACAGCGCGCCCACCGTGCTCTTGCCGCAGCCTGAGCGGCCCACCAGCGCGAGCGACTGCCCCGGCCGCAGCGTCAAGCTGAAGTCGCGCAGGAGTGGCGCCGCGCCGTACGAGAACGTCACGTTCTCGAGTTTGAGCTCGCCGCGCGGCCGCGCTATCGGTCTGAGACCTCCTGTGGTCATAAGAGTTAAAAACACTTCTTTTCTCGACTGTGGGACAGCAAAGGCAGAATTATACATACTTTCAATTTTGGTATGTGGAATTCTTTATTAGCCCACAGTACCCAAATGAAAGTGGTGTCATTAAATTCAGCCTTCGTAATCGTATATATCTATAATTGACATATATCTTAAATGTTTCTACCCACACAGTGATGACTCACAGTCTTACTGAACAGCTCCTTTAGCAAATGCGAAGGGCTACTGCAGAAGAGGGCGAGTCTTGGGGCCACCAGGTCGCGTCAAACAAATTTACAACACCACCCTTACATTCACTGTACTTATTTAACTCTCTAGGCACCAATAGGTAACCAACTTACTTTCGAAAAGGGGTAAACCATTTCTTTCCATTCGAAATCAATAAGATTCTACAACTGTCCCAACAAAAAATATTTTGTAATATTGTGACAGCAGTCACCCAAAACTATATTTGGGTCAATCTAATGACAGGTACGTTTGGAGGTATTTTTATTATTATTTGCAGTTGGGCTGCGAGTTTTTTAGCCCGCTGTCACTGCGACCTTTTCAGATCTATTGTGACTTTTCCTTGGGGGTAGGTCGAATATTTGTATATATATGTATAAATGCTGCGTAGCCCGTCCACATAAATGTCCTCATAGGCCATATAGGCCCTGCAGCAGATTGTAGGTATCCGGACACTCACCGGAGACCGGTATGGTCGGCTGCCGGTCGAGTATGTCCCACAGGCGCGACGCTGCGCCGAGCCCGCGGTTGGTCTCCGTGTAGGCGCTGCTGAGCCCGCCCACGCTGATGCCGACGTAGGCCGCGTAGAGGAGGAACGAGGTCAGAGCGCCCACCGACAGCTCGCCGGCGGCCACTAGCCCCCCACCGTAGTACAGCACCAGGATGATGATCGTATTGCCCGAGAGACCTGTCTGTTGTCAAGAAAATGTGTCTCTGAACACGGTCGCAATCATTTGCCGCTAACCAGCTTGGGCTAAACCATAGATAAATGATAGTCGAGAAGCTAGTAGCAATCTAACATCATTTAAGTGTTGGATAGGGATAGTGAAAGTCAACAGATGGCGTTGCAATAATACATTTTAAATAATAAAAATTTGAGAATACATTTAATATAAACCAATGAATATCAATGATACTTTTTATTTACAATGACATTACTTAATTTATAGTTAAAATGTAACGTTTTCATCATGCCATCCTATGCAAAATTTGGAAATTATATTATTAAATATTATTATTTATATTATTAAATATTAGTTTAATAAAGGTGTAACTAGTTCTGGAAGTGACGAGAGATGGTGCTGGTCAGAAATGTCATAGCACCAGCGAAAATAAGAAGTATTCAGCGAGTTGTGTACGCTGTATGACGTTAGCAGTCTATACCTACTATCCTTTGTTTATAGGCTTAAATGTGTACTGAATATAATTCTCTTACCAACACAGGAAATTTGCACTAGTATTGGCTACAATCCGATTGGCACAAGCAAGTTTAAAATTCTAAAGTAGATATCTTCTTGGTTTATGTGGCTGTTTATCAGAGGCTACAATAGTGACTTAATTAGTATAGTTACTTTTTGATATTGACTGCTCCTTGGAGCCAATGACAGCATTAAAATAAACAAATAAAATATTGATATGTGATCCATTTTCCATCACATACCATCTTCTATGCACTAACATTATCTACCATTATTCGTCTGTCTGTGCCCAGACATACTCCTATACTCCTACGGTCCGGGCTATGTCTGGGATAGAAATAATTTAAAATAACATACACTGCAGGAGAAATTGTGAAGGCAACACAAGGATTTTATTCATGTAAATAACATACATATCAGAACTTTGGTTTTCTTATTTCTTAATTAATACATTCCATAAAAATGTATTACAGAGAGCATTTTTATTATAATTATACAAGGTTTAACTATACTACAGAGTTATTTATCTAGCATAGGCAGCTTCAATATGTTCTAGTATGTGCTTCTTGCAATAAAATATAAAAAAAAATCAAAAATACATTCATACTTTTTAATAAAAAAACCAACCCCAATGAAGCAGACCCATGACTCACCATTCCATAGAAGCTGCCGACCGCTAGCGCTTCCTTGTAGGCGAGATTTAATACCCTTTGTATCTTCTCGTTGTATCGCTCGCACTCGCGTTTCTCTTGACTGAACGCCTTTACTGTCTTGATGTTGGATATCTTCTCCTCGGCTAGCTGTACACATAATGGATAGGTTAGGAGCAGAATAATCTGGGTTTATGAAGGGGTAACTTTGCACTAATCCATAATTGAAATTTGATCGTTACTTAATTTACTTCATCCATTGTTTTGTTTATTTCAATTCAATAACTTGATTAAAGCTTTTAAAATGTATATATTAACTCAATATAAATTAATAAATAGCGGGTGTCAGACCCAGATAGTCCTACAAACGGAATTCTCGAAGGAAATAGGGGCCGTGACCTTATTTGACTGAGGCTAAAAGGAAACTGAACAAACTGAATTTGGTGTAAGTTTTTCATCAAATAAATACATAAATAAACCTTCATCTAACCACGACAGAAGGGCTAGACCTTAATTTCATGTGGATTTCGAACCATGAAGCAACCCATATTTGTGGATAAAATTTAGATAAACGAGAAAGAGATGCACGCATTCATTATCAATGATATCAGCGAGACACGAGAAATCGCAACATTTGCACTGTCAATATCACTCAAACATTGATTCACCCAGGCCGACAGATTCTGAACCTTGATTCAAAAAGAAAACTATGGTTTTTCAGGCAAATTCGACGCAAGCGGCATACCTTGGAAGCGACGGCAAGCGCGTCCTGCGTCTGCTTGGTGATGGAGCGCACGAAGCGTCCGTATACGACGGCAAGCACGGCTACAGGTGGCACCACGCACAGCCCCACCAGCGCCAGCGATGGAGACAGGTACAACTATACAACGACATTTGCAAATATAGCTCGTTCTCCTTTTGGCGAAAGCAACAAGTAAAAAAGAAGGCCAGTTTATATAACTGTTTTTAGAAAAATGATTAAACACCACATAGCTCATAATGAACTTTCGGAACCAGTTACCTAATGAATTAACTCAGCAAATTAGCATAATACACAGCAGACTTGATAAGTATCTAAAACTCAATGAAGAGTTTTGTGATGTAGACGCATAGCGAAAGCTGCTAGTGAATCAAAAAAGGAATAATAATCACATTGAGCTCTATTGGTATTGAACAATGCCAAAATGTTTGTCTTGGTCGATCCCAAGAACAACGAAATATTCTTCAAAGACATAACAATTCCGCATGACGAAGACCTAGACAAGGCTGGAAAATAGAAGCTAACTAAATATTTAGACCGGCCTACGAAGTAACCGCCATGTGGCATGCATGAAAAACCAACAATGTGGCAATTGTTTTATCTATAAATGGCATTGTTCCAAGACATTTGGCCAAACATCGAGAACATTTTAATATCTATATTAAAATCCAATTTTAGAAGCAGAAAGCGGTTCTACTCTCTAATGTGAGAATCGTTTGAAGGTTTCTATCTCTGTACCCTAGCAACCTTATAGGATTTGTCCCAGGTGGAACCTGAAGGGTTCTACCCAGTTTATAGTTATTAAAACTTTTTTTTATGTTTATTAAATGTTTATTAAAATGATGTGAACCTAAAATTCGTCAAGTAAACATATACTGTAAATAATATTACTTTATGAATACCGGATATGCAAAGCATAAGAAGATGTAGTGATAAATAGCATCTGCTTCACGTACGGGAGGATGTCCCCCTTCCATTAAGATGTCTTTCATTATCTCCATCTTTCGATCTTTGCTAGCACAAGGCAAAGATCTGTTAAAGTGTACTCTGGGTAAAGTGTATTTATATTTAGTGGTCCTGATGGTCTAATGTCCCAAGTGTATGTATATGGTTTCCTCATGGTGTATTGCTTTATGGAACAATAAAGAAAATTTACGATTAGGGAAGGTGCTATTCATGAACTGATTACTAAACCATGTTAAAGCGATAATATTGTGATGCCCTTGATAAGATTATTAGTTTGATATCACTAAGCAGGTTTTCCAGTGGATCTAAACAATGAAATTCTCTGCCTTTTCCCAGTTTTCCAAAGGCTTTTTTTTCGGTTTTCCCTAATGGTAGTTTCGTGACTTTTTGCAGTGAACACTAACATTAGATGAATTTTGTACTTTTTTCCATCTTCCACCTTCACTCGGCATTATTTAGAATAATCTGAAGTCCGGTCACTATTTTCATTTATTGTTTGTTCATCATCCATAGGCAACACACTGCACTCTTATTTGTTATATTTTATCATAAGTCAGTTCAGCATTCACAGCGAAGAACTGGCAAGAAACTTCGCTGAATTTTCGTCCACTTAGTCTAAGTTTACAAATATGTTTGCCACTGCCTACAGACATTCAAGTTAATGGTATCCGTTTGTGTGAATACATTATTTTAATTCCTTTTAAAATAAATAGCAAGTATTTATATTTGATGATAACAGAAAACACAGATGAACCGACGACCACCACTTGATGTTTGGTAGGCCGGGCTGTCAAACCTCACTTCAGGGCTCTGAAACGGTCCTGCCGCTGCTGCGCTGCCGCCTTCGTTGTTGGAGGCAAAACATGTGGCACTGGGAAACAGTAAGTTACATGGATAAAATATATTTCAAAGCTCTCACCATCATCCCAGTTCCGGCGCAGACCATGAACAGGGACCGCAGGCCGTCGCTCAGGTTCTGGCTGAGGTTGCGCCCCACGAGCTGCGTGTCCGCCGACAGCCTGTTGACGAGCTCTCCGGCCGAGCCGCCCGCCGCGCCGAACCAGGCCGCCTCCTGCCGCATGATGCCCGCGAACACCTGCCGGCGCAGCGCTTGCGTCATGCGCTGGCCTGGAACATTATTGGCAGGGAAGGTTTAAAGGAAAATTTAATAAAACAGTATACCAAGTTTGATGCTCAGCCTCGTAGCCTAGTGGCGCGGGGACTGGCCTAGCGTACCAGAGGCCCGGGTTCAATACCAACTTGCACCACTGTCTTTCTCTTTCAGAGTTCGATAAGTGCATTTCGTCACGAATGCGAGCTGCTCCATGGTTCGGAATCCATGTAAAACTGTAGGTCCATGTATCCATGTAAACCATCGCATTGGATGAAAAGATGGTCGAAGCGGCAATGAAAAATTGTCCGTGTTTTCCATCCAGTTCAATGTAGCCGTGCTCATAAAGGGAAGGTCCTGGCATGGCACCAAATTCCTTCGGGAATGTGGTGTATTGGGCTAATATCATAACGGTAGTTGTGTGGTATTAGCCATCCATGTCAGGTCGCATAAAAAAAAAAAAAAAACCATCAAGTACGAAATTTAAGCAGGCATCATCTTTTATTTTCTTAAAAAAGTAAGTTTGTTTGCAGAAAGAAAAGATTTTCATATTTAGTTCTTATACCTATACCAATATATAATGAAATTAAATGAAATGAAATTTATTTGTGTACTTATGGGTAAACAAGTCTTTACATATTTTTTCAGTATCTCCACAAGTTGCCAGTTACGGCGTACAAAAGAGAGCGTACATATAAAGAGAAAAGGTTTGATTTTTTGTTTGTTTATTTGAATTGAATAGGCTCCGAAACTACTGGACGGATTTGAAAATTCTTTCACCGTTGGAAAGCTACAGTTATCTGAGTAACATAGGCTATATTTTATTAAAAAAATAATAGGTATCCTTGCCAAAACTCCGATAAGGTAACCCAAGGTGCAAAAAATTACCAGGAATGTTCCTTACATCGCGTGCGCTGTTAAAACGATTCACGATAGAACAAAATAATGTATTACAATTTTATAGAATACATCATTATCTACAAAAAATGTCGCAACAGCATACATCTAACTACTATAGTTATGTCACAATAAGTGTGCATTTATTTTAAAATAAAAATTTTAATGCCGCCGCTAGAAAAGGCTCTCTTTTTGTATCTAGGTTTTAATCCTTGAAAAAACTCCGCTCAGCTAGCTTTGCGTTTTAGAGTTTGTAGGTGTCACTCAAGGGGACGGGACAAACGACAGGGGTACGGGGAGTCAAGGCCACAAAATAAACTTGCCGCGCGGCTCATTCCCGCTGAAATTATATCTAAGTTTTTTTTTATTTCAAATATTTCAATGAAGGTATATGCTCTTTTTTTAGGAACTCTGCGTAAAAAGGGTTTATTTGTGGATCATTGTGTCAAAATAATATTTTTTTGAAATCGTATTATGCCCGTGCAAAGCCGGGACGGGCTGCTAGTATATAACAAAGAATTATAACTTCTTGCACTTTTATATTATTTGTATACATAATATATCGAAAGATTGAATATGCTGTCATGATATATATATATAATTATTCTTAGTGCGGTCAGCATTATGATACAGTAACTTTTCAAATTCAAAAGAAAGTAAATTACTGGGTGGAACTAAATCGACATAACTCATTTAATTTAGTGCAAAATTTATTAGATAACCGATGGGGCATGAACATAAATTTGTCTGCATTCCATTCCTTCTAGTGACATTCATGCAATTCCGCCTTGATAGAGTTGACCTGAATTAACCAATACCGTACCGGCGATAGACATGAGATAGACACGGGCAAAGTTAGCGAGCCCGCCGACTAGAAAGACGCCGCACAGCACTAGGCAGAGTGAGTTGAGCTTGTCGTGCGCGCCACCGCTCGAGTAGATCGCATCGAGGACCTTGCCGAGGGAGAACGGCACCGCCATCGTCACACTAGATGATATCACCAGGAAGCCAAGGGCACCTGGAAATAAGTATATGTTTGTAGTACTGTGGACCACTTCTCCAGGCAGGTAGGCAGCTGTCACTAATGTTATTTCGTTCAAACAGGCTTAATGTTTTAGTTTAAGTTTAGTTTTAGTTTTAGTTTAGTTAATCTGATTACAATGCTTCAAATGTAGACTATGTCGCTGAAACTCAAATTAAAGATTGTTTTTATTGGAAAAACAGTTTTTTATAGATTTTATACATCATGTCTGACAGACATAGGTCGACAAGTAGTGCGTGTAGTCGTTAGGTACAGGTGGAGAACCCGAGCTGCTAGTTTTGTGCCGAGTTATATTACTGACACCAAAATGCTGCCTAGACGCTCGACAGAACAGAACCAAGTTGCTTTGTTTGCGCCGATATAACAGTGTTCCTGAGCTTATGTCAGTGTCTTAAAATGTCAAGTGCTTTAAATACGATTTTACACAAGAAAACTGAGAAATATTAAATAAGCTGTTTAAAAAGTAGCCTATATGTGAATGTCCGAGAAGAGGTCAATGAAAAGTAGTCAAACAACTTAATGACTACACAACACGAGGGAAACCTTTCTTGTTCAAATCCCGCGCAGCCGTCACAGCAGCTCGATACAAAAAGTTCGATGCATCGAATGATATGGCACGTATACATACCTGTTAGGGTCCATTTTTCAGGTACTGCGAGAGCAAACAGCCTCTTAATTTCGGAAGTCTTTAATTTAACATTTATCTTTTTATTAGTATCTAACGACCCATTTCCAAGGGCTTCTGGCGAGCGGCTCCGGGTGCTGACATTAAACGGTCTACTGGAAACCGCAAAGCGGACGGCGTGACGGTGATTGTAGCTGCTATTGAAGTATGGAAGTCTGTGGAGGTAACTGTGGCAGTTTATAGGACGGCAGGCTAGCCGAGGGTGCAATAAGAGAAAGACACGGGGTAACATTTTTCGAATTCCCGAAACTCAGGGGTTATGAAAGAAAACAAATAAATGTCAAAATTGACAGGTGTCAATTTCTTTCTCGGTTTTCCACATTTCAATGGCTACGTTCATTATCTCGCTCAAAGTAATTTAAGCGATTTAAGAGCCGTTCAAAAAGTCATATCAACAATCAAAATAATTGTTTTGCAGACATTCGCTGCCAACACAACGGCGAGAAACTATGACGTTTCACAATCGAAAACGCTCAAAACAGTTTTAAGTGTTTTAAGTAGTGTCCAAAAAGGTTTACAGCAACAAAAATAGGGATATGACGACATTTTTTGCCAACATAACGTCGTTAAATTTATGACGCGCTATGATTGAAAAACGCTCAATTTGCTCAAGCCAGATACGTGGGGCATCGTGAGCGTATCTGTCACTTGAATGTCAAACGACTGTTGAGCGGCGATGTTTGTTTTCGTTTTCGTTCGAGTTTGTTTGGAAAATCGCTGCGTTTCCACGGTTCAATCACATTTTCCGGATTGTGGCTGAAAGAATGGACAAGATCTTCGAAGTAACTGCAAGATGCAGAGATGGAATGCAGTATACCTACCTTGCAAGTCAACTGCGCAAGAGGAATCCAAATTGCGTTCAGGTAAGAATTATTTACAAATCTTCGCTACTTCTCTCATTTTCAAGAGCAGTGACCTGCAGTGGCGCTTGCTCGCTTTAACAGTTCTCAACTAACAATCATCCTTGCTCGCCCATCTTTAAACTTCTAACCTAACGTTTTCACTCACTAATAGCAGGTCCTTACGATATTTGGATCCTACAGATTCAAACTGTTGATGTTTTCCTACCTGATGATCCCAAAAAGATCAGGTGTTATTATGCACCCAGCACGGGGCACGATAGTAGCTTTTTGCCGATCGGTTCCGACCCATAGACCTATCCGATGTTTGCCGTGCCAGTAAGAACACTAGCTTAGCTGGTCCGGCCTGAGTTGAGTAGAGTAAACATAGTGTGGAAGTGAGCGAGCTTACAGCTCCGGTGGGTACCACACTGTAGATGTGGAATAAGCCTAACTGGGGTCCTGCCTGAATGTGTTATTTTTTAATTTTTAGTTTTTTTTTTCCTTTTTAAAATTTTCTGAGGCTATTAATAGTGCAGCAGCTGAAGAAAAAGTTAATTTATGTGTAACAAAGCTGCAATTAAAATGTTACCTGATTTTAGTATTGATTCGATGGTATAGCCATAGAAGGTCACCTATGATACACAACTGTATTGGTATAAAGGCACAGACCTACCTTAGATATGAGAGATGAGTTATGATGAAATCTAAGGGTGAATTTATTGGATAGGTAGATCTCAAGTTGTTTGCTAAAGCAACTTTTGGCATCACCGTACAATAGGTAACAGAACTACCTGCAAGTGGTCCAGATATTTTTGGTGAAGCCATTGATATCTTAGATCGTCCTTAATTTATGCAGGGCAAGGTTTCATTAAAACTAGCTTTCCTAAATGGATAAGAATTCTACTGAATATACTTCTGAATTCTACAGAATTCACAATGCAGTGAACTGGCCGAGGCAGACGCTGCAAGAGCTGGAGCTATGTTGATGTTGATTAAATAAGATAAAATCTATGTTTTCACTGAGCCTCTAGACCCCCCACACAAAAGTCCTTCAAAATAAGCATCACACTATTTTGTGCAAGACTCCTACACAAAAATATTCAAAATGAGCATCACATTGTTTAATGACAAAAAATTATACTCGATGTTGACGAGTTCGCGGAGCGCTGAACTGTGTCGGTCGGCGCTGGACCAATACCTGTTTGGCAGATTTCGGGATGCTTACTTTGCAAAAAAATTGAGTACTTTCTATAATACATCCTTTTATTTAACCAATAAAACACTAAGCCAGTTATGTTGAATAAATAAATGCAAATTAAAACACAAAGTTAATGAATATTATTATAATGCTATGTTCACGGTTCCGATTCCATGTTAAACTGTAACCTTCCGTACTAAGTAGGTGTTAGGGTTAACCTCGCCCGGATTGGTGCCACCGTATTGTGGTTGTTGTGGCGTTCTACTGTTGTCTCCATAAAAAAATGGCTTGCATCACGAATGTGAACAATACAAGTATTATTATCAGATAATTTCAAATACCGGCTGTTAACGGAGGTATGGTCTAAACCATAGATAAAGAAGAAGGAGATATGCCATCTAGCCGCCTACTATGACACCCGCTGTCCCCAATTTTTAAAAACTACCAACCCAACATAAACTTATACCCATTGATGTGATTACACAAACTAACTTGTTAAATGCATTTTTGGAGCATATTCGCTTGCGGTGTCGATGGTTCATCTATGTGGCATACGACATCCCACCCGATTGGCATACAATTATATGGTCACTTTTGCCATACGGCGGAGACACGATATCGACTGCATGCCACTTGTCCTTCCCGTCTATTCAGTTGTCCAAACGTTAACCAGATATACCTTGGCCTATTTGGAGCAAAAAAACAAGATTACATTTTGTTTTCCGGCTAAAAATGTTTTTGCCCACCCTATATATTTAAATGTGTAGATATGAACAAAATGTACAGAGGCACCTGGTTAATATTAGGACCAAACCACCGTTAACACCTTGTATAATACTTAGGAATAATATTAAAACCAAATAATCATAAAAAAAAATATATTTCTGTAACGTCATAAGGTGAATATCGTAACAGTTTGATGGAATCTTAGCTTACGTAATTTAATGAAATTTATTTTATTTTCACCTTCTGGTAATTAAAGTTATGTGACAATTTAATTGATCCGTGGTTTTAATTAAGTCAGTGAAAAAGCATCCATCAGAAACTTCACTGCCTTCAACCCCAAAAATTATCTTGTGACCTAAATGCTGCTGTCAAACTTACAATTTAACTTGAAAATTCTAAGGCAAAGAAAAAAAAAACAGAATAAAACAACAAACTCAATATGATATTCTTAAGTATAAAATATAGGCTTTATAAAACTAATAGTTCACTGTTCTTAATGACAAGGCAGAAATATTATGACATATACCTATATGTATTCTGACAATTTAAATCTTATAGATATTAAATCTGCTTTGCATCTTTGCAATGTTAGATTTTTTCCATGTAAAACCATGATGCCAAAATATACTAAAATGTTTTGTCATTAAAACATACTCCACTGTGGTGCCAAAATTGATTATACTTTGCGAGCATTTTGCTAAAATATCTGTAATAATATGCTTGACTGTGACTATGGGGCGTCACTACATTTTATATTTTCAAATTAGGAGTAGGGGCTAGAGGACTTACCTTTCATGCGAGAGGTTATGGGTTCAAATTCTCGCCCCAGTTATGCACTACTTTCTTTCTCTTGAGTTGGCATAGTGCAATTCCTTACGAATGCGAGCTGTTCCATGGTTCGGAACCCATGTGAAACTGTAGGTTCCCTTCCCCTATTAGGTGGCAGGGTTAAGCCTGCCCGAGTTGGTACCACTGCATTGGATAAACTATGTTTGAAGCGGCAATGAAACATTGACTGTGTTTTTCATCCAGTTCAGTATAGCCGTGCTCATAAATGGAGCACTGAAGTTTTGATGTGGAGACCCCCTACACAGGGAAAAGAAGCGTCGGCAAACCGCCAGCATGTTGGTCAGACGATATAAGTCAGACAGCAGGTGAGAACTGGCGAAGAAAAACAGGAGACCACACAACTTGGCGAAGTCTGGGGGAGCCCTAAGTGCAGCAGTGTACAGCAAAAGGCTGAAGAAGAAGAAGTGCTCATAAAGGGACGGGCCTGGCCCAGCTAATTAGGTGCTACCTAATTCCTTCGGGAATGTGGACTATTGGGCTAATAACATGATGGTAGTTGTATACCATTCATGTCAGGTTCCATAAAAAGATGTAACTATAATTTTGTATTTTACATAACATGAGATGCTTAAATTTTTCAAGCATATTACTTAAAATGGCATGGTCATTTGCAGAATGTGGGAGACAAAATCCCTTTTTCAATATATTTTTAAGTTGGCATGTCTTTCCTTTCTCTGCTAAAAAGGTCCATACAGTAAAATGCTAACTAAACAGAATTTTCTGATCCATTTTATATTATTTTATTCAATATTATATGACTTAAATCTACTTTATTTAATTTCAGAACTTTGCATAGCAATTCATATGAAACGCTTCCTCGGAGGGGATCGCACGTCCCGCGCGGGTTGCGGTAGGCGACGCCCCGCCTGAAGACCAGTCAGCGGGCGAAGGGGCACGCCACATGTGCCGAACAAACCCGACCGAAGATTGCTACTGGATTTGTCGTCGATGGTACCTATTTTCGCCTTGCAATCGACTATATTCTGTATATCAGTATCAGAAATTGATGAAGCACGACAACTTGATAGATTATGGGAAAAGTACCTTCTAATTATTAAGTTTAATCGCAAAGTATTAAAAAAATATGAAGATAAAAGGCTTATGGATATTACGAAAATATAAGGGCGGAACCCTTATATTTTCAATCATCTCGTTTTGGGAGTCTTTAATATGCATGCCACTGCACAACACTATCCCTCAGTCCCTGTAAATTTGCCTGGATTCATCAATTTACACTAAAGTTGGTACTAGTACTAAAGTCTATGAGCGTCGTCGGGTGCCTCTTAGTTAAGTCTGGCGTGTGCCATGCTTTATATAAATACTAGTTGAGGTACCCGGCTCCGCTCGGGTCAATGTCGTTTTGGACTGATATTGGGCTAAATCATATGCTGGGTAAATAGGATCGGCTCCCGATTCCCGATCCTGCACTCCCTGAACCCCATTGCAGCTCCAGGGGCGCGGCTCGCGCCACCCGATCCGCATAGAGACGGCGGCGCGGGACACAAGAGGGGGCGTTCAGCTACATACAACCAGATTAGCTGTTTTTCTTATTTATTTACTTATTTTTTTTTTTATTTACTTATTTAGTTATTTTTACCGTATTGGTTCTGTAGGCAGACATAATATAAATAGTAACCCAAAGAGCTGATCCAAAAGGCTAGTCGACATTATTTTACGAACAGAGCCGGTAGTCTCAGTTCTCACCTAAATTGGTATTTACGTAACTTCTAAATTCCGTAAAAACGTCAAACTTTATACAAGTTTTTACTAGATATTCTGTGGTTTTACTTCTTCAAGCTGTTAAAGTCTAACTCGGACTTCCGATTTGTATGAAAACGCAGAGTCGACGTAAACGGCAACGTCGACGTATTTACGGCAACGTTGAGTAAGCTGTCATATCAAACTTGGACTCGCAAATGGTAGTTCGTTTATAGTATAATAGGTTTGCCGTAAACGCCAATTTAGGTGACAAATGAGACTTCGGGTACTGATTAAACAATGTATCTACCTACAAAATTTTATCAAAATCAGTTAAGCCTGTGTGGCATGATTGAATAACAAAACATCCAGATATGGCCATAAATATAAATTCAATGGATAAAATAAAATATGTAACACATTGGGGCCGAAGTTTTTTTAAAAGCATTGGCCCCCGGGCGATCCTGCACTGGCACTACTTCATTGCCATGGATGGAAAACACAGACATTTGTTATTGCTGCTTCGACCATCTTTCACTCAGGCGGGATTAACCTTATCACCTAGTTAGTAAGAAGAGAAAGTATATTTTTAAGTGGGATCCGAACCACAGCCAGCCTCAACTTCAAAAACGGTCACCCATCCAAAACCCGACCACGCCCATAGATCCTATACGTAGGTCCAATCCACATATTAATTGAGTGAGTAGTTCGCAAGTTATGAGCCTTTAACCCCACCGGTCACCCCTCTCGTAATTTAGAGTGATGTACTCAGCCAATTTCCATGCTACATGCGGGAACAGTTCACTTATTGTGTTGTACTCTCACGCCTCTGGTAACTTAGTCTGATGTTATATAGCCAACTAATGCACAGAATTAGGCTAGACTTAGATACAAACCACATCGAAATCGGGTAATCGGTTCTCAAGTTAAAAGCATTTCATACTACTGGTCACCTCTGTGTTCATTTAGCGTGATGCTAAGTAGCCCTAAAATTGCCGAAAAAAATCGAGCCATACGTAGGTATAATTACTTAGCATCAATATAAATTATGTAAGTTTTTAGATTACCGTGGTTACTGTTCATTTTAAAATGGCCATATAAATTGTCATCCCCTGTATCACCCCCTTCATTTCATTCATTTTTTCAGCATAGTGTGAAGAACCACCCGGTCGGCCAGAGAGTACTCGTCGGAGCAACATAACGCTGTCCTTCCGTCCCCTTCGGAATCGCTCAACGCAGAACAGGTAGGGAGGGAATTAAAATTCAAATTCACTGTCGATATTCCGAAAATAAGAACCAACCGATCCTGTTGATTATTTATCTATAGGGTCGGTAAACTTTGGAATCGACTTCCTACCGATATATTTCCTCCAAAGTACAACCCGAGGTCCTTCAAACATGGTGTGAAATAGCACCTGGCTGCCGGCACGGAGCCCATGGGCACAATATCTTTATAAATTGTAGCCTATGTATTATTCTGATGTATAAGCTATATTATTGTAAAGTTACGTTAAAATCCATTCAGTAGTTTTTATGTGAAAGAGTAACAAACATCCATCTATCCATTCTTACAAACTTTCCCCTTTATAATATTAAATAGGATATTGTATGTATCTTGAACTAAACTCCAGAAGAAATAAAACTGACAGAATAATAATAGATTTTTTATTGCTAACTAAAAGTTTACAGATCGACGCACAATGCTGTACTTCATTCAGAAGTATAGAAAAACATTTAAATATGTACAGAAAAAAACGTTTTCGGAAGCTATAGCTTTACAATTAAGGGGATGTTATGAGCCAATTGCATTCATTTTGATATGGTGTAAGTTAAACAATATTTAATTATGTTAAAAAAATTACAAGAAATTTTGATAATCTAAAAAGTTAATTTGTAATTTGATGGTCTAGCTGTTATTAAAATAATAAAGTGTAAGTAACTGTTCTTTTTATTTCTCACACTAGGCAAATGTGCATAAAAATCATAACCCAAGTTTAAACAAAGAATAAGAGTGTCTGATATTTACCGATATAGGTTTTAAATGTAACAAAACCATGAAAAAGTAACATTCATCTTTTTAAATTTTTAAAAATGAATTAAATTTGGTTTCGCTGGGGACTTGTTTTACCTAAAAAACATTATAAATCGATCAAAGATTGTAACAAATCTAGAAATGACACAAATACTTGGGTATATTATGATGTAATCTCATAAATTTAGTTTGCAACGATTTTCCTAGTTCTATTAAATGAAAGCAGCGGAAGTCTGTGCTGTGTATATCCTTGCCTTTGCCCAAACTGGACCAACACATTTTGAAATGGAAAAATGAAAGGAGAAAATTTCAGATTCTTAAAATAATTTTCATTTTTATTTAAACTTTTATACTTTTTGGTAGTCAAACTACACTAAGTTACATCAAAAAGATCCACGGATTAGATCAACCCAGTAAAGAAGAACCCGCAAAGAAACTTCACGGGTTTACATAACATATTTTTCCATCCACAATTATGAAATACATACTTAGATCTAAATGCTAATTATAAACAATGCATTATTTTATAAATAATTTTAAGGTACATAATCATATTACAGATCATGGACATTCTCATAGCCGAAAGTCTTCAAATCTGCCCAGAGCCGTGGCATCGTCGACGGGAGAAGAACCACTCCGTGTTGTATTCTTATGACGAGTCTTCACCGCGTAAGTTTTTTTTTTTTTCAATGGCTAATTCTATCTACCAGGCGTCACTTAGTGGATTTGTGGTAAGCCACTAGTGTTCATTGCTCCTTGGCCATGGCTAATCCAACCGCCTTCCTCTTCTGGATCTGGCTTACCCTCAATAAATACCCACTTTTCTGGCAGCCTTTCTAGAGAGGACACCTCCACAAACCGCGGTCCACTTCCTACCGGTAACCCAACCCTATTCAGTTTCAATACCTTTAACGATTGCTCACAGCCTTGTGTAATTTAATTTAAAATCTTATATATTTTTTATGCGACCTGACATGGATGGCTAATACCACACAACTACCGTTATGATATACATATACACCACATGGGTAGGTAGAATTAACGAAGAAATTAGGTGCCATGCCAGGACCATCCCTTTATGAGCACGGCTACATTGAACTGGATAGAAAACACGGACAATATTTCATTGCCGCTTCGACCATCTTTTCATCCAATGCGATGGTACCAACCCGGGCGGGCTTAAACCCTACCACCTAGTAGGGGAAGGGGACCTACAGCTTTACATCGATTCCGAACCATGGAGCAGCTCACATTCGTGACGAAATGCACTTATCGAACTCGGAAAGAGAAAGACAGTGGTGCATGTCGGTATTGAACCCAGGCTTCTGGTACGCTAGGCCAGTCCCCGCGCTACTAGGCTACAAGCTGCTCAAGGTAGTTGCCTAGGTCACAGTTACCTGGCTTTATTTGACTCTTCTAGCACCCATGTAACTATTTTTAAGGCGCTCACGCTGCATGTTTATTGGGAGCGCCCGTTTAATTAGTTGAAATTGACTTCAGCGGTTCCTGCGGGGCTCACCTTGTGAGCCCCAGTTACGTCTACACTCCGCACAAGATACGGGTCGATGATGAGTCGGCGTCGACGGCAGCGACTCATCGAGGCGGGCGAGCTCGCTGCCCGCGCGGCCACACCGATGCGCCCCGCGCCGAGCTGTGCTGATCCCCGCCGCCACGTCGGCGGCTGGCGTTGACGACGCGCCGCCACGCCGGCGCCACCTTGAGTAGGCCCCCGTGCGCACCGCGCCGCACGCGCGTGCAGCCATGCCGTGCACGGACGTGGACGTGGCGTTCGATACTCGTGGCAGGCAAGTTTTCATATTTAACGGAGGCCTCAACAGAAGGACAGACAGACATTTTAATCCGAAAACATTTTTGCCATTGTATATCTAGTACCTACATTTTGTTCTAAATAAACACCAACTTTAATTTTTCTAAAAAACAGTTTCTTTTTCCCTGTCCCTGGTAGTACTTGGCTCGGCTACCCCCTAAGGGTACGTCTTTCACTTTATTTGGAGTGGTGGCGTGTGATGACGTGGCCGGGCCTCCGCAAAAGCGAGGGCTCTGGGCTAACGTCACACAGGATAATGTTCAATTCCAGGTGGAACCATGAAACGGTTGATAAATTATTACCTGTGTTGGTAAATTTTTTAGGTATATTGAACAAGTGTCACCTAGCGGTGCCATAGTGACTAACATCTTATTATATTGCTAAATTGATAGCTCGCTTACAATATTACAATATTTTCCTTTGCTCTAAAAAACAAATAGTGTTGCTAAGTAATGGTGACAAGTAATTTTATTTCATTGGGTCTCTTCCACCAAGTACTGATTAGCTAAATCCTCACATTAAAGAGCCTTTATTACCATCTCGCATTAGATACTAGTACAAGATAGTCAGCACTTATGTTTGTTTAGATTTTCACTGTTGTTCGACGTATTATTTTACGTTTACGGATAAACAGTGTTCAGCTTACTTACTTAGCTCGACGTTTCGTCCACCACGCTGTGGACATCATCAGGATTCGCGACGCGACCTGGAGGATCTCTGACGCTTTGTCCAGTCTTAAGTTTTAAGGGTTCCGTCACAAAACGCGAAAAATGGTCTGACTCTGGTGTCTGATGGTCACATGCATTTAGTCCCTAATTTTTAATTTTTCTCCTATTAATGGTCGTTTAAAAATTCTCAAAACAATTATCAATATAGACACAGCCAAGAGGACCTTCCTTGTATTGCAAGGCGACATTGAACTGGGTGGAAAACACGGGACAATTTTTCATTGCCGCTTAACTAAATAACCAATCCGTGCGGGACAGATTCTCCCACCATGCTAGTAAGGACCTACAGTTTTACATGGAATTCGAACCATGGAACAGCTCGCATTCACAACGAAATGCGTTTATCCAACTCGGAAAGAGAAATAAGGTAGTGCATGAATAAGACGGAACTTGAACCCACACCCTCCCAGTATGGGAAGCAAGTCCGTTGCCCCTACACAACGAGCCACTCAGCTAATTTAATGTTTATTCTTTTCAGGGAGGTCTTGTTTAAATCCTGTAGAGAATTTAAACAAATCTTGGATGCACGGGAAGAAAATCGAGAGCGACTCCATCAAGAAAAGATGGAAAAACTTAACAATCTATAAATTTAATGCAGAAATTTAAAAAGCAAACATTAAAAGATCTGATTATTAAATGCCTACATTTTTATTTTTATTAATATTTTTGTTTAAGGTGGGCTTTCCCGCTCAACTCCCCATACTAACGGGGAAAGAAGATCACACCCATATTTCTTTTCAGAAATGCAAAATTTTGCTCAAAATAGCTATTTATTTGATCGAACTAGATGTCTGATGACCTTTGGCATTGTAGAATTGTGTTTGGTTTCGAAGTTATAAGGTCTGAAAGTTCGAATTTTTCGCATGTTTTATACAATAACTTTGGAGGGAGATTACTCAACGATAAAATGTATACATCTTAAAAAGATTAGTCATCAGACATAGCTAGTTTAATGAAAATTTATAATCAATTTAGGTTTTGTTAGATTTTTGACTACAGCGGTTGTGGTTTACTTTTAGCTATAAGTGGTTTTGTAATTAAAATTTTCGTAAATCTTAACAAAACAAACGCTTTGCGCATTGTGTGCTTAGTGGACATGTTGCATCCTCCTCATCATGGAGCCTGTCTTTTTCTTTGAAACAGAGAAGGTCCCAGAGCGCAACAGCACGGTTTTGTACCGTGCCCTCGAATGAGTTAGTCCCGCCGGGAAGGGACACCTTAAGGCTTCGTGTCAGTTTGGACTCGGACCTCACAGAATCACGAAATTTTACAGTGTTTGCAGAAACTTAAATTTTACTCTCTTCTATTTATATGTTGATCAAGAATTAAAATGTTATTGTTCCTAAAGTTTTAAACTCGATGTTTGTCATGATACAAAAATAACTCATTAATTTAGCTTTCATGTAGCCTTAAGCCAATTTTTTTAATGCAACCTGACATGGATATTCCTCATACCACACAACTACCGTTTTCATCCAATGCGATGGTACCAACCCGGGCGGGCTTAAGCACTACCACCTATAGGTAAGGGTAACCTACAGTTTAACATAAATTCCAAACCATGGAGCAGCTCGCATTCGTGACGAAACGCATTATTCAACTCAGAATAAGAAAGAAAGTGGCGCATGAACGGGGCGAGGATTTGAACCCAGACCTCTGGTATGCTAGGCAAGTTGCTCAAGAACGTTAAAGAGGTATGGACGCCATGATGGAAATTCACAATAGATCTGGAATGGTCGCTGTGACAGTGAGGCCCAAAAGCTTGCAACCCGACTTCAAATAATAAATAATTTAACGCCTAACACTAGCCACGGCAGTGTAACAAAAATCCTGATAGTACTCGCAAGATTTGCACGCTGGCTCGCTAGTCTGGCGTCGGCCAGAATAGAATAATATGAAATAGAATACAAAATGTATGTCATTATATGTGCCATTTACTTTGGAAACTAATCACTAATAATTATGTTTTTATGTGACTGGATATGGATGACTAATGACACACCTACTGTCATGATGTTAACCCAACACTCCTCATGGGAACTAGGTGCCATGCCAGGACCTTCCTTTTATTGCAGAGCTACATTTAACTAGATGGAAAACATGAAAAATTATCATTGCCACCTCGACCATCGTTCATTCAATGCAATGGTACCAACCTGGACGGGATTAAACCTACCTGTTTTACCTAACATATTATTAAATATCAAGTTAGAGAGTGTATAATTTACATATACATTAATTTACAAAATTATCTAAATTTTTTAATAAAAACAATCCTTTAAATGTAAGGTTTATTGAATATTTAATTTTAAGAATGCCCCTGATAATAATTTCCGACACTTGCACACTGAAGATTAAACATGTTGTATAAAAGTGATAACATTATGTTGTACCGGTAGATACGAAAAAAAATATTCCGAAGGATTATCTAAAATAAATGAGGATGAACCTATCAGGAGGTCAATGCCTCATATTGTAAGTAGATTTCATAAGTCATTAAAGACATACCAACATAAATATTCCTGCTTTGCCTGCTCATTTCTGCCGCCCCTAATATTTTTTTGAACAGATTCAGTTGGTGCTGTGAACTCATCGACATTGTGAACTCCATCGTTTTCAGTGTTGTGTTGTGTGCTCTTTTTTTGCATGCCCAACTGTACAGTAATAAAAATTTACAAAATCAAAAGCATAAAAGTGAACTTCGATTTAAATAGTACCATTATTAAAATATTTTCAGATGAACAGTTTTCTGATTACGACTTACTTGTTTAAATCAATGTTTCATCCACCTCATTGTGAACTTCCTGTTGATCCGAAAACATTTAAATAATGTATAACAAGAGTGAAAGTCGAAACAAACATAAATAGTCCTATCTACCAAAGTTAGCATAATAAAACGCAATAAAAATATTTTTAAACATTCATTTACATTTTTATCTGTGGCTACAATCTTATTACTAAAAGTGATGTACCGACTGAAAGATCCACATACATATATATGTTTGTTTAGATTTGCACTGTTGTTCGACATTATTTCACGTTTACGAATAAACAGTGTTCAGCTTCAGGACCTCTGACGATTCGTCCAGTCAGATGTCAACTTGTTGTTGTCGACATGTCCTCCAGGTCGCGTGGCGAATCCTGATGAAATACACAGCGTGGTGGACGATACGTCGAGCTAAATAAGTAAGCTGAACACTGTTTATCGGTAAACGTAAAATAATAGATCCACATCATTTATTGAAGTTTTTTTTCAACATCGACAGTACCTTGTGGGTTAAAGCATTTAAAAATACAAGTAGTCCAACTAACTTTCGTCCCGTGCCTGTTGTAAAAGCAGAATATTGTCTCAGATCACATTTAAAACTAGATTTGAGTGGCATGGTTAGGGAGCATTATTCATACCATCGCATTGAACTAAAGATGTTTGGCGACTTGGTTTGGACGACCCTGCACTAGATAAAATCTGTCTTGCAGAGGTAACGTTCAGTTTGAAACATTTTTTTTTAAATTCTTTTCCGCTTTCGAAAAAACAATATCAGATAAGCCTAATAAAAATATTTATGGAAATAATTATAGCAATAATGTTTGCATTAATATCTAAGATTGAAATTAAATTGAGAAATTAGAAAACAAATGAAATGTGAAATCAACAAAAAGTAAGTCAGTAATATAATGAAATCAAAATTTGTATTTAACATTCAAACATAAATAGTGTAAAACCTATGCATATCTCAATCACACACAATAACAAATTCTGGCACAATTTATAGTTTACATTCATATTAGACCCAGTGTACATGACGTGCACCGTTACACTAATCACAGATTGCGAATGTTTTTTTATGCCAATTCATATCATTAAACATTGCTATCAATAAATTGGCTGTAATAATAAAATACACTACTGCCAATTGGAGCAGGCCAATATCCACAAACAGAACCCATTCACGATGAGCTATCGTCTCCTTCAACCATATTTGAGGGGAAGGCGCAGACTGCAAGTTATATTTTGTTTGAGGATCGTAACAATACCTGTAATATTTTAAATACAGCATCAAATAAATCTCCGTTGTACTTTTTTCAATATTCTGTGTAAATGGATGCTCTAAAGTTACTAGATGTAACCACAAGCTGGGCCATGATGATGCTTCTGACAGATGGCTGCGCAATGTTCCTTTATGTTACAGCTGTATAGCTAGTTTAGGGGAGAGAGATCGCATAATTTGTGTATAAATGTTGCATCTAATAAACATTTCATTTCACATAAAAAAAAAATCACATTTACACTAATACCTAGTCTACTGGCTCTTCTCCATGGAAAGTCAGTAGTCTTGGTGATCACCCTCCATGGCAGTTTCGCTGGGCCTGATAATAAGTCTGTCTACCACGGACAGTTGGCCGCGCATCATTCTGTGTTTAACCAATCAACATTTTTCAGCCATTCCCACTACCATAGATTTAAGGTAACTTTTTAAACTATGCTAAGCTACTGGCTCTTCCTCCATTGGCAACTGTTTTACGTTATGCTCTGCGTTACGGACCTTGACTGCAAAGATTGAACATTTAAACATATTGTCGTCGTCACCAAAATCGTATTTGGTACGTCGCTTATTCCAAGGAATGTGATGTGAAATACGATTTTGGTGACCACGGCAATATGTTTGAATGTTTAATCTTTGCAGTCAAGGTCAGTAACGCAGGTATAGCGTTAAATAAATGTATGTAGGTATAATCTTAAATGTAGGAGAATTCCAAATTATGGGTATACAGAAAGTGGCGAAATTGGTTAGATGCAGTACCCGCGAATAGTATGTTTTGCTGGTTCGGGTCCAGCCTTGCAGCATATTCGTAAAGTAGTTCTTTTTTATAGGGATCTTTCTTTAATTAATGTGTCCTTGCTTCACTGTCGATTATACATACATGTCACATTCTTTAGAATAAGCGACGTACATGCTTCGCAAGAAAAAGTATATTTACTTTTCATTTCCATGTGCCTTGAGGGTCAAACTTAATCATTAAAATTAAAAAAAAACAGTGTGGGTATATGCTGCGCCAAACGTCTAGTTAGCTCTGAATTTGTCGCGCCACGTGTTGCGCAGATGTACAGTAAGGCAAGAAAATTAGTATGTTTAAAAGTTGACCTACTCTGTTAGTATGTCCTGATTAATTATTTGTTGAGCAGCCTTTATTTTCTTTTCGTACAAACTACCTATTAGAATAATTAGAAAAAGGTATGTGATAAAATTCAAGTTAGAAAATAAAAACAACAGTTTTATTACATTTAAATTAAGCCCTGCCACAAATGGTTTTACACGTTCCCGAAGCCACATAAAATGGAAGATCAAGTCCTCTTTTACCATGCTATTAAAATTGTGCACACAATCACGCCTTGGCAATCAATTATAAATTCCCGTTATTTTTCCTTTTTCCAAACTTACCAGGCGGACGAAATATTGCAATAAAATCCCATTTCTTTGCTTCTGCATTAATTCTGCGCACAGTGGCTGTTGAGACTCCACAGTTCACCGTAACTATGCATGAATAAATATACATTGGAAATGTTTTTTCTTGCTTGCCGGCGTAAAATATTAATCCGTCGAGGCATTATAGTAACACAATACCACAACAATAACAATTACATAAACAAAACTAATCACGAAACTTAATAAAACCACTATTTACTAGACTGTACTTCTGCTAAGAATGCAAACGTGAGCATGGCGTACGAACAGTGAGAACTTACACACGCACAAACATCAAGACGATCGCGGTGCAGGGCAGGATTGAGAGGGGATGTGTGCTGCCGTCCCCTCCCTTCCCACACCGCCTTCATTCAGCTATTGCTATTTTTCTGTTATTGCGACACGAAGCCCGGAAACTTCAGAGCTAACTAGATGTTTGGTGCTGGGTATACAAGGCAAGTTGGGCTTTTTCGTGAACTCAATTTTCGAACATTAGAGATGGGCTGATATTTCGACATGCCTCAGGGCATTTGCAAGATCATATTTCCTCATTCCTTGGGAGCATTCACATTCATAAGACACCACATTTGGCTTTACCCAAAGGGTTTGGACCGAGTTCGAACATGAAGAATTTCACAGTAGGCGCTGGCCATCTTTGTTGAGCAGATTTTTGCTGGCCCACATTTTTATCTGGACGAATTTGGACAACATTTGAGCTGCCTCATTGGTAAAAAAATTTGGCATCTTGGCTGAAAATAATCAAAAACATAATTATTTGAATTGATTTTAGTGATCAGGTTGCATCGTCGTAACTAATTTTTAGACCCTTTAGCAAAGTGTCACAACTTTGTTGTTTTTGAAAATATTTTCTAAATAAAAGATTTTACGTTATGCTTATATTTCTTGTATCTTTTACAGTTACTGCACGCTCAAATGAAATGTAAGCCATTCATCGAATTCACATTAATAGAGTCTCAAACTTCAACCAATTCGCCCAGCTCTTGATGAATTTCATTCCGCACAGTATGGGAGGTCCACCATCAGCCCTTTGGGTACGGTGGCATTTTCTTCAAAGGACCTTTTCGACAAAAATCTTCATAAACATCGACTAAAGTCATATTCTTATTCAGATCAAGCAAAGTGAGGTTTACTGTGCTGGCAGTTTTTTTTTTCAATGAAAAATAAACAGTGTAGTGACAAAAGGATTGACACGAATCAGTCACACACTCCGGCTCCAGTCTATTGTGAAAAAACTCTGTTTACAGAAACACGTAACCAGATGTGAAAGGAGGTGATCCTGTGCAAGAAAGCCAATATATTTGTTCAACAGCTTAATTTTTACCTATTACTGGGTGGGTATAGTATCTTTAGCAAATGTGGGGCCATACAGACAGTGTTGAGAGCAACAAGACATTCAAGAAGGTGCAATTATCTAACATACTTACCTCAAGCGTGATTTACATTCAAAATCGTTGCATTGAGCCGCCCCAGTTCCGTATGCAAGGAATACGGCGAAGCACCGGAAGACGGACCCTGGCTTGAGCTCAAACGATTTGCAGCAGGTCATCTTCGATGTCGTTTACATCACAAAGAGTAAAACAGCACTTCCCGTATTAATTCTTCATTTTGTTTGTCATCGGCAAAACAATTAAAAAGGTCGCTGAGGGCAGGATCGGTGAAACCATAGGATGAACGATGAATTCATCAGAAGAAACAAACAAAACAACCGATGAATAATAGCTGAAAGCACAGATTAGTACCAGGCCGAATGACAACCAATAATGACAGTAGAGCTCAAATAACTGTTCAATAATGCTAAGCAAAAACGATTTTACTTTTACTTTTTGGACACGAATCTGAGTGAAATCACTTAACAAGGTTGTAAACACTTATTGAACGTAGCCAATAATCACACTTTTCGTTGCCCGGTTCTATGCACTTATTTTCATCTAAATGTATGTATTTGGGGTTTTTACATTATCTTGTAAATTACTTCGTAAGGACAGTACGCTAGCCCTAAAAAAATTGTTTTAGGGCCAATGCGACTCAGTCGTCTGCGGTCCGCTGCAGATGATGATGGGAGTCGTGAAAATACCTAGTTGCGTAGTAAAAGGGTGCATAAAATACGATACGAAAGTTAAAAAGAATACACATGGAATATCGCATCAGCGGTTAGTTAACTCGCAATAAATTTTTTCTTGTATAAAAATTGAATAATTGCATTTTCAAGCGATAAATTTATTACCTACCGAAGTTCATAAGCGGGCAAGTGACGCCATAAGTGACGAGGTGCCGCCCGTCGCACGTGAAGCTGAAATAACCTTGTACGGGCGTCATTTTTATTTCTGGTTTATTTTGGAGTTGATATGTATGTAAGTAGGTAATCAAATTGTTTTTTTAATATGAAAAATCTACAGCGGCTGGTCAGAAGAAAAAAATATTTACTCTTTCCCAAACTAGTTTCGGATTGTATCATGCGAATGAGGAGGAATGTATGATCGGTAGTAGAAATGAATTGAAAATTCAAAGAACAATGCTAGATTTTGTATGCGGACATAAACAAACCTTGTTATTTTTGTGAAGAATAATTTTACAAACAAAATTTGTTATGAAATGATCATGCCTAAACGCAGTCCAAATTAAGTGATAAGGGTCAGAAGTCCAAAAAATTTCTAAACAAAAAAATCAATTATAACTTCTAACCCTCATAATTTCATTCGGACTGAGTTTAGGATAAACATGTCATAAAACATTTTGTTTGCCACAATATTCTTAAATAAAATTAATAAGTTCGTTTGCGGTTCGGGCCGCGTAAACAAAAAAACCTTGATAAAGAGGCATCAATTTAAGGCAAGGTCCTTTATTAAAATGGGTCTCGGTGAGGGCGAATGTGAGTGAGTGAATGTGTGTAAGAATGCGTGTAAGTCAGGATGTGTAAAGTTTTGTGGGAATGTATGTAGCATGGGAAAATATGATTTTGGTATCGTAATGGAGGTGAAGAAATCACCTCCATGGGTATCGTATGAAGTAAGAGAAACGGTAAAATGTTTGTAAGTATATACTTATTCCTTCATGCTTCCATGTAATGATAATGAATAGGTTTCAGTTTGGTCATAATTTAGATATATCAGCCAATATTTTTTTGTAGATGAGTTTGTAAAGGTTTTTACGTTTATTTTTTTATTTATTTTATCATAAAATAATGGTACAAGAAATTGTCATAAACGTTGTGCAAAATGCGTTTTTGTTGCTGGTTCTACTGCTTGTTTTGCGTATCGTGTAAGCCGTAATATTTGGCTATCGTCTACTTGGACCTCTGGGGTGAAAGTCTTGAATAAGCGATGCAAAGTATAGTTATCTTACGGTTAGATACTTATTTTCTTTGTGTAGGTCGTGCGTTGGGTATCTAAAGGGTTCCTATGCATAACCCTCAGAAAAGCTCTTTGTGCTCTTTCTACATATATCATTGGAGCATTTGCAGTTCCACCCCAAGATGAGATACAGTACGTTAGAGTAAACTGGCATAAAGATGCGTAGATCATTCATAGTAATGATTTATCGGATCTGTTGCGTATATTTCTATAAACATATGAGTTTCCTTACTTTGTTGGCCAGGATGTGAGTGTGTCATCCCCAGAACAGGTTATGGTCTAGTATAACTCCTAGCTATTTTATGTTCGTCACCTTTTCTAGAGCATCCCAGGAGCATGTATCCGGGTTCATTAAATTTGCAGGTAGGTGACTTATGGTTCACGAGTGGATCCGCAGCGTGTGAGTTAATTTTATGCTGAATGCCATATATTTGGTCTTCGTAGTATTTAGATTAAGAAGATTATTAGCGAGCCAGATATTAAAGTCGCTCAGCCCTCTTTCTGCTAAAGAATAAACTTCATCCCAAAAATTGGCTGCAAAGAGTAAGGGCCGAGTGCACTAAAGCACAAAAAATCAAAATCAACGTCAACGTATGATTAAACACGTTACTTTGTATGGACAGTATGGAAGAAATTCCGTGCGGTTTACTAAAAGTGACGTGTTTGAACATTGATTAACTAAGCCGTCGCTATGTGTAATCGGGGCTAAGACTGTGTCATCCGCATATGTTATAATTTTACAACATGTCAATTTTTAAGAACATAATAAAAACCAATTTATTTTTGTAATCATTTGGAGAAAATGTATTCATTTCAATTACATAGATTAAGTAAATTACATTTTAAAAGCTATTCTGTTTAATTTAGTAGGGTATCTGACTTCGACGCCACCTGTCGTAATAAATAAGCAGTGTGGATGAGATATTTGACGGAATGGATCTGAATAGGTCCCCTCTACGCACAAACGGCTGCGCGGAACCAAAACTTTATCGGATTTGCGATTATGTGCATCCGCTGGCGTTTAGATTTCAACATCAACCCCCGTCAAATAATACGCAATTCGAAACGCAGTTTGACAGAAATGCCTGTTTGTTCCCAAATAAAAAATCTATAAACCCTCGAATGGATGGAAAACTGGAAAACATCCACTAAGGGCCGCGCGTATGCTAAAATAATAGAACTTGTGGGCAAGCCTCCTTGGTTTAGCAAAATGGCTTTGATAAATAGAAATATTATACAAGTATTTGCCGTCTTCGTTTTGGACATAGCCGTTTCCAGTCACTTCTAATTGAATATCATCGACTCAGCCGTCTGCCCTCATTGTAATATAGCAGAACAAACTTTGGATGACATGAAGAAAATATGACACAATCATAGACTTAGCCCCGGTTGCACGTACCGTCTTGCTGGTCAACATCAGCGTCAACCTATGATTAAGGCCTGATCAGGCAAATTTTGCGTTGCACGAAACTTAAACATTACGTTGACCGCTGATGTTAACCGCTAATCGTAAACACTCCGGACCCATTGATCACCGTCAAAATCACGATCAAATTATAATCAAAGTATATAAAGTTACTATTTTTATATTATTGTAGTCTTATTGGACCTTAAATAATAGGCAAACGTCGTCATTAATGGAATGCAATGCTTTGTTTTTCATAATTATTAGCCTGGCACTCGGTCCTATAGATTAAAGATTTCGGCGCCAAATCTATGTAATCTGTGGTGCTACCAACAGCTGATAGCAAGCCGACATATTGGGCGCTAGTAGCGCCACCCCGCGGCTCAAGGAGCAACTGTTTTGTTTGTTAGTACGAATGGTTGCCGCTAGATGGTGCTTCAATTGTGCCTGTCCCTTTCTGTTTATGTACTGTGAGAGAAGGGCAGTACTATGTCAGCTCAGGCGGTGCTAAGAGTTGCCATACAGCAAACATTTTTGCCGATTGTTTCGAGGGACTATTTGTGGTCTGACTCCTGGCAAGCTAACTTTGACGAAATTATGTTACGTGCAACGCAATTTCATATGATGGGCGATTAGCCGTCACATCATCGTCAAATGTAATCAGTAACGGATAACATTTTACGAAGCGTCGTGCACTCCGGCCTTAGCATGCGCGCGCAATCATGCAACTTTAATCCATATTTGGTTGCACAGAAGATACAAAAGAACACATAAAACCAAGACCTCAAATTGCGAAAAAAAAGGCTGTATAGCGAGAGCATTTGCCTTTCCATATGGATAAAAGTCCCAAAAAAAATCCTGTTTGACAGTGACATTTCTTTGTTTACGTTTACATTTTCTTGAACTCAAAAATGTAACGAGATCTTTTTACCAGGGAGGTGGAGAGGTTTATTAAATTCCTATGTTCATAGGGTTAATTCATGTAAATTTTGCGAGTCGATCAGTTCTTAAAGTATAGTCTTTCGAGACCTAAGGACTAATTACTTCTTCTGAAACCATAACAAGGCACAGCAGCGACCTCACATTCACATGAAGCCGATTCGTCTTCGTCGTAGTGTGCGTTGTGGTGTGGTGATGTAGTCGTGTGTTGCTCAGCCTGGTCCAAAGGTTATTTGTTGCTAAAGCGGCTAGATTGTAGTCTGAGCGTACGATTTCGTGGTGTACCGCATCGCGTCAGTAAACGCACGCCAGGCAAGGTGGCTGTTTGTTGCAGTGGCCTTCGATTAGCGACCAACCGGCGGAAGCAGTGAACTATCAATTCTTAGCTCGGCACAGGTAGTTTTTCTTATCTTATATAGTTATATAGTATATAGTTTTTCCTCCAATGTATTTCATGGGTCCCACTATTATAAATGTGAAAGTTTTCATGGTATTTATTCAATCACAGTCGGCGTTGTGAATTAACAACAGATTTTTATCCTGGAAATTCATTTTATTCATTCAGATAATTGCATGGTGAATATCTGTAATAAAGTAAAACAATTAAATAATTAATATTTTTTTTTACATTAATTTATTTATTTACATAAATACCTAATCATGAATTACTGCAGAACCCTGATTACCTATCTTAAGCCATCAATAAGTCTTAGTTTGCTATGCTGAAGTTAATTGCAAGTTATTTTCAAGCTAAATTAATACCATGTTGTACCTCATCATCTTACAAAAATAATTTTGGTTTTTTAATAAAATTAGTCCAGTTCATCGGCTTTCTACTTCTTCTTATTCTAATTGCTACTTTGTTAAATCAATAATTTATTAATCTAAAAATATTATAAAATTTCAAATTTAGACACCGTCATGCTTGCATCTAGGTAAATCCTTTAAAAATTAAATTCTATATGCCTGCCATAAAGTTGTCAATGGCTACATCCAAATATGAAGATTTTGTCGAGTCTTAAGATGTTAACCTAACCAAATATAGGTATTTTATATTACCTATATTCCCCATATTTGCCTATCACACCATATATCGGAGGGAGCTAGGTGCCATGCCAGGATGTTTTTCTAATAAAACCACTAGAAGATGCCTGCAGCCCGCCCGCGTTAAAGTCTTTATTTGACCTCACTTCTCACCTCTCAGGAAGAATCCAGCTAAAGGTAGGCACAATCTACATACAAATCAGAAAGTGTTTTGCAAATTATTGCATTTTATGGTTGTATTACCTACATACATGATCCATATCTTAATTGTCGCTTAGACCATCTGTGATTCAAGGGATAGTACCAAATTATTTGGGCTCAACCCTACTGTATGTCCCATTTCCCTACTTACTTGGTAGAAGTATAGAAATGGGTCATACAGCGTCCAGTGTTGCTTAACCTCGATTGAATGCGAGTGTCGCGTCAATGGACTACTGAGGCGGCAAAATTTGTTAATTAAACTGAACCACTTAGGATTAAAATTCTCCATGCTGCACGGTCCACGTATTGTTTGTCAGCGTTAGCAACTTATCTGCTGTGATAAGATACTCTTATTTACTCGACAAATCAAAAGATAAAGCTTGCATAATAAACAATACAAAGTTCAGTTCAAGCAAGATCGTGGAGGTTATTACATAACATTTATTTGTGTATATTTACATAACATTATTTATTCGTGCAAGCAAAAACTCAGATTTTTTCAATGAATAAAACTTGTATTTGGAATCGACTGTGAAGCATATACAATTTTTCCCCTACACCTAGGTATGGTACGGAAACATTAAAATGTGTTAAAATTTTGCATCCACATGCGTTTTACATACTTGACATGTCGCTTGACCTCTGAGAACAAGTTTTGCTTACTTTTGGTGTAAGGCAATGCGAACACCAAATATTACGTAATAATATTATAATTTTCTCATTTCTTTTTACAAAAACCTTTCTCACTTTCTTCTCTGGTATTCTCTACTCGTGATACTTTTGTAGACCGAAATCATACTGACACCATTTCCAAGCTCAAAATGTTAGTGAAAACTAATTTTGTCTAATTTATTTTTACTCTGAAAATGTTACCAAGCATAGACTTTGAGCAGAATAAAGGATAAAATATGGGCCTGTAACAAAAACATTCAGCGTTATAATGAAAGCACTACTGTGTGGGAAGTAGCTCCAAAGAAGATGAGTGTAATAATAAAAAGCCCAATTTTACATGCTCGAAGTTTTATTTTAATGTTGAATTATCTTGTTAATATATTTTATTTCATTTTATTGCGTTTCAGAGAGCTCGAAGACTACCACCCAAACATGAACGTAGCACGCCGCTCGGCCGCCCACGTGCTGTCTCGTTTCGCCGGCGCGAGACAGCGGGCGGTGGGTGCGAGACAGCATGTGCGCTGCGCCTCCACCGCCGACCCGCTGATCCTGCAGTCCAGGTTCGACGATATCGCGCTGCCCAACTGCTCCGTCAACGACTACCTCTGGCAGAACCTGGATCGTTGGCCGGACAAGACTGCCGTTGTGAGTATTCCTAGATTATGATGTTGGCACACATGGTTGTTGGTCCATTGTTTGTGTCAAGTAACTGAGCCAGCCCTCACGTTAGCCAGCCAAGCTTTTCCATGAACTATTTGGACAGTTCCATCGGTTCAAAGATACTGCAGCAGGACATCTTGCTTGTTCTGCGTGTATGGAGCGCATCACCGTACACGCCACAGTAGGAATGGTCATTTGCAAGGAAAATGTAAGTGTTTGGTATTTGTTCCAGTAACGTATACAGGCAAGCTGGCATGACAAGCAGACATGTCGCCCTGCAACCACCAGTAAGGTTGATATGGCAAGATGGCCTAAAATCTCTACCTTTCCTACCCATTATCTTGATCTGCACTATCTTCCTTACTTACAATTTTTATTTTACTCTTAAAAAAATATGTTATTTTCTAGGTGTTTACCGTGGGCTATCTTTGTGGATATTATAACTTTAAGCCCATTTAGGGAAGAATGGCGAAAATTGTTGTCAGTTCGTTCTCCATACTAACTTATTAAAAAATAATTAATATACAAAACATTTCAATTTTAATACGAATTGATGGCTGAACCAACTTGATTGTTTTTAGAGTTGCTGTGGTAGGCACTGCTGAATTAATTCACTAGCTTAGCTTATCTTGAATTTATTATCTTTGTGGAAGGTATTAACATTTTTTTGTCTTTACAGTTTCCTTCTAGCAATGGTAAAAAATAATTAGTCAAGAAAAATGAATTCAGGGAGTTTATCTTGGAATTTACCTCTTCAGGACTATATCTTGTTAAACCGGAAGGTACAATATTTACATAGTAAAGGAGATGTAGTAATATTTTGTTGGGTAGGTTAGTGGAGAGGTGTTGTTATGCTATTTCCGTCCTCTATGTAATCATTGACTAGCAGTTAAATAAAATTCCATAGTCTTATAAAAATGTGTACATACTGTTGACGTAAATACAATGACAGCTGGCAGTGTTGCGTGACAAGGTTACTTTTAATAAGGACCCCTCATCAAATAAACATTACAACTGCTGAATAGGTACAAAACAGTTGGAACAATATGACCTTTTGGGATAACATTTGAACTTTGTATTGGCTTTCCTATGAAATTGCAGTTCATGAGTTACCTATCTTACGAAAACACCTTGCTCTTGCTAATAGTTTCCAGTAAGAGCTATTTTGTAAAGCAATCAGAGCAGAGGCGAGCTTGTAATTTGGCTGTAATATAAAAGTGCATTCATTGTTAGAATTTTAAATGAATTAGTATAAAATTTTCCTAACATTGTTCCACATGGTTCGGAATCCATGTAAAACTCTAGCTCCCCTTCCCCTACTAGGTGTTAGGGTAAAGCCAGTCCGGGTTTGTAACATTGCATTGGATAAAAAGATGATCGAAACGGCAAAGACAAATTGTTTGTATATTTCATCCACTTCAATGCAGGAGTCCGGTGTGTTGGGCTAATATCATGACTGTGAATATAGGGGATGTCCAGTAAAATAAAAAAAATGTGTGCCTATAAACATCATTTGGCGAGATTGTCAAACTGTCCTAAGACCGTCGGAATCCAGAAATGGCAACCGTGTTGAGGCTTATGTCATTTGACCTTGTCGAGTTAAATGATTTTCCTCATTTATTAGGTTGGCAGAGAGAGAATACGACGCTACATAACACAATTACCGAAAGCATAACGAGAGGAAAGGGTTATAAACACTGGACGTTATTAAGGCCATGCTTCCACAGCACCACAGCTCTTCTATATCTACCTGGATAATCGTTTTCTTTAAAAGTTTGCGGAAATTTGTAGAATTGTTTATTTAACTATTGAAATAAGTTAAATAATCATGTAGCTGTAGTTGATATGCCCAAATTTAAAGTAATTTTCCGATTAAATATTTTTGTTATAGTTTGTTATCAAATGTTTATTAATGTGAATTAATTTGGTCCACCGAACAAAATTTTATTCACATGGAATTTCCATAACACGTTATAAATATAGCTGCATTTAATTTGAGATGTTATCTTGCTTGAAGTTCAGGGCCACGTCTGCATTGGGTCAGTTTTTCGTCACAGTCATACTGGTTTGACTAGTAAAAAAAATATATTTTTTATTAATAAACAATTTTCAACAGTTAACAATTAGTAAATTTTGACATTATTTAAGAGTTTTATAAGGGACCACTTAAGACCTTAGTTATAACATCATTAAGAGACTCGTTACCCTATCAATTCCCCATACTACGGGCGATAACTGTTTCCATGCTCTTAATATTTTACTAGGTTTTAGAAATTTGGGATTCTAAAATATATTATAGGAATCTATGTCTGTATGTTTTAATTTTTTTGTATAACAAATTATTTTTTTTTCATTTAGATTAGTTTGGTGTTTATTAACCAAACTAATCTTAAAATGTCTTTTTTACGTTCATTTTCGATTTGTCTACTAAAAAATATATGTATTTACAAAAAATCAAAACAAACGGACATGGAATAAAGCTTTCTCGAGTAATATTTTTTTTTTATTACAATCTGACAACGCTTAGGGGTAGAGAAACGTTAGGGCCTGGAAGACGATTTCGATATTTTAATGGTAGTCACCGTGCGAAATTGTGCGTTGGCCATTGGACAAAGAATGCATTTCTTAAAATTTTCAAATCATAGATTTCCTGTGACTTCACGACAGCTAATTTTCTTAAATGTGATTGATTTTTTTTATTGTTATAACTCACACTGTCTCGCAGAAATTATAAAAATATTAGGATTCATATTAACCCCCTTTGGAACCCTATATTTTTTTCTAATTTTCATTTCAATTCTATCCCAGATTATAGGCAAACATTGTTAATATCATGACAAAGATAAATCTTTGAATTGTGGTAAATATCACTGCATAATGATCTTCTCTAATAGCCCTTTAATACCCTTGTTTACCTACCAAACATCCTTGTTTGTTGTAATATTAATTTTTTTTTCACGCAACATGGTTTCAAAATCACTATACATAAAGCCTATTAATACATAGAATAAGTCTCCTGAAAAATATGTATTGAGGACTAAGCTCAACGAACGCTGTATATTGTTAAAATTTCCCTATCACTGCCTTCTGTATATAAATAACCTGAATCTATAATTGTATGAAAAAACAAATGTTTTCATGGCTGGGATTTAATTTAACTTCATTTATTTAAACTTTTTTGGTACTCAAACTACACTAAAGTTACGTCAAAAATTGAATAATCTGTGGATTAACAACTTTACGAGTTTTCCGTCCACAGCAATGAAATTCGTACTTAGATATATTTTATTAATTAATTTAAGTTCCAGCAACATCTACATTTCAAGCATTGTAATCAGATTTTGAAAATAATCTGAAAAAGTTTCTATTTTTAAATAATCAGGAAAAGGATCCTGCTTCCGATGAATGTCTGGACTAAAAATATTTCAAATTATTTTCAAAATCTGATTACCATGCTTTAAATGTAGATGTAGCTGGAACTCAAATTATTGAGATAACGGTAATGTCGTATGCATTAAATACATAAGAGTATTTTATTACGGTGGCCCTTCCCGGCGAGACTAACTCATTCGCGGGCTCGGTACAAAACTGTGCTATTGGGCTCTGGAACCTTCTCTGTTTCAAAGAAAAAGACAGGCTCCCGTGATGAGGAGGATGCAACTTGTCCACAAAGCAGACTATGAGCATAGTGTTTGATCTGGTAATATTTACGAAAATTTTAATTACAAAACTACTTATAGCTAAAAGTAAACCACGACCGCTGTAGTCAAAATTCTAACAAAAACAAATTGATTATAAATCTTTATGAAACAAGCTATGTCTGATGACTAATCTTTTTAAGATGTTTTTATTATATCCTTGAGTAATCCACCTCCAAAGTATAAAATACGCGAAAAATTCGAACTTTCGGACCATATAACTTAGAAACCAAACGCAATTTCATAATGCCAACAATCATCAGACATCTAGTTCGATCAAATAAAGCTATTTTGAGCAAAATATTGGATCTCTTAGAAGAAATATGGGCATGATCTTCTTTCCACGTTTGTATGGGGAGTTGAGCGGGAAGGCCCACCTTAATATTGGATGTTTGTTGCGGGCGCAGGTGTGCGGAGTGTCGGGCCGGGGGTTCACGTACTCGCAGGTGCACCGCATGTCGGTGTCGCTGGCGGCAGCGCTGCGCGGGCGCCTGCGCCTACCCGCCGACGCGGTGGTCGCCGTGGCGCTGCCAAACCTGCCCGAGTACCCGTGCGCCGCGCTCGCCGTGCTGCAGGCCGGCTGTGTCGCCACCACGGTCAACCCCGCCAGCACCGCCTGTGAGTACACCACCCTTGGCTTTCTTGGACGGGCCGATCTACCTTATGTGGTCACCTCTAATGAATAATTGAGAGGCTCGTAGCCTAGTAGCGCAGGGACTTGGCTTGCTTACCAGAGGTCTGGGTCCAAATTCTCGCCTTGTGCACCACATTCTTGTCCGTGTTTTCCACTCAGTTCAATGTAGCCGTGCGTTGGTTTGGTATTAGGCATACATGTCCAGTTCATCACGCAGTGCTCCAGACTCATCTTACCTTATGCATCTCGCTCCTCAAACTTGTGGCGCAGGCCGCAGAACCCACCGGCACGTTCAAAGAAGTACAATTTCTTGCAGTGAATGTTGTAAGAGCTAACTAAGTGATTCGTCGTTTGTGGTTGAGATTCCACGTTAAAACATAGGCTAACTAACGTAACGTTACTTACATTGTGGTAGGATCGAGGCCGCCCAGGTTGGTACAATCAAATTGAATGAACGATGGTCGAAGCGGCAATGAAAAATGTCCGTGTTTTCCATCCAGTTCAATGTGGAAGGAATGTCCGGGCGTGGCACCTAGTTCCAATGAGGTGTGATGGAGTAGATGTGACATTAGTCATCCATGTCCAATAACATAAAAAAAACTCAAGGAATGCATTTCAACAGCATTCATTCTGCAATATGTTTTCAACCACAGTTGAGATCAAGAGGCAACTCGAGATGACAGAGTGCTCGGCCGTCATCACGGCGAACGCGTGCTACCCGGCGGTGTCTGCTGCCGTGCGCGAGCTGGGCCGAGACGTGCCCGTCATCGTAGTCACCGATGGCGGTCCCCTCCCGGAAGGTTAGAGCCTGAAGTAATTGTAGTTTGCAAATTCATCTATAAGCCTTTAAGGGGGTTGGTTAGTATCAGAGACTAAGCTGCGATTGCATGAAGAGGCGGCGGAGTCAATCAATGTTCAAACACGTCAATTTTAGTGTACCGCATGGAGTTCCTTCCATACTGTTTATACAAAACGACTTGTTTAATCATAAATTGAAGTTGATTTTGATTTTTCATCCTTTCGTGCACTCGGCCCTTAATAGATTCATGGAATGAATGGTGGCAAAATTAAGCAATAAAGAAAACACACTAAATTGCTTAATTTTTTTTAACAATGTACAAAAATAAAGTTTGTTTTCAGTATTTCAATATTTTTCGTCCTCAATCAATTCACATCATATACTCATTGACCCCTTTAAATGCTATAGATCATAGGTTCCCAAAATTTATTTCGTCTGTCGCTCACTTTGAGAATCAATTTTTTCTAGCGCCCTCCAAAATTTTTTGCTTTACCACACCTTAAAAATCACATTAGAAATCTTTACTCTAATAACAATAATTTAATTATTTATTTATAGTGTGTCATAAGTGTACTAATCTTATTATGTAGTCTATTGTCTGGGCGGTAAAGGGCCTGGAGGGTATCTTCTATAAAAACTTGTGTGCTTTATTTAGTTCCTATAATTTCAATCACAAAAAAAGGGTAGGTGGTTAAATCGTTTTTACGTTTTTCTAAAAACATTTTGGTATTTATTTGAGAGGATTTTATTAACTCTACTTAATTTTTCAAAGAAAATAACTCGATGGACGAACTGTTTTCTGTGGCATAGATTATTTAAATTGTAAGTTTTTCGTGTCAATTTCCGTTTTCCGTTTGAATCTAAGAATGTATTAAATCCTTCAGGAACCATAAACTTCGCCGAGTTCGCCGAAGACTTCAGCATAGACACGTCGTGTCTAAAGCAAGTGCAGCGCACCGCGAAGGATATGGCATTCCTGCCCTTCTCGAGCGGAACGACTGGAATGCCCAAGGGCGTGTGTCTCACGCACGGCAACATTATTGCCGCCAATCAGATGATCATCGATGACACCATTGTGGCTGTGCAGCCTACAACAGGTAGGATATATTTTTTAGTTACTTCCTCTGCTTGCCTATCTGGTCTGGCTGTAAATGTTGGTCCATTTTCGGTTTTATTGCGCAGTTAAAGATGCTAGAGTAAACACACGAATAAAAACAATGGTGCATTGTAAAATTATATACATCAATGGAAAGCGCATTTCTCTCTTCAGCAAACAAATTCCTCCCGCAAAACTTAAAATTTCATCCGTAGGTTTAATGTGATTATTATTTATATTATCCGACAATAACTTACCTAATATATTGATCATGTAATACCTATTATTAGAAATATCTTTTCATGCTGTACATTTCATTCTTGCTTTTCCGTCCGGGCTATCAATTTAAGTGGTAAGTGAAAATAATACGAATGCATAAACCTTTTTGTCAAAAAAAAATTTATAATTTGATTCTAAATCTAGCATTGAGCGGCTCATAGCTCAGGGCGCGGGACCTTGCTTCTCACGCGAGAGGCGATTGGTCCAAACTCAAACCCATTCATGCACCACTTTATTTCTCTTTCCGAGCTGGATAAGTGCATTTCGTCAAGAATGCTCTATTAGGTGTTAAGGTTTAGCGCGATCTTGTTGCTACCATCGCTTCTGATGGCAGATGGTCAAAGAGGAATGAAAAATTGCCCATGTTTTCATCAAGTGCAATATAGCCTTACTGATAAAAAGGTCTCATATGCACCTAATGTATTTAATTATTTTATTAGGCAGCCTAGGCTGATGTGTCTACATCAATTTAAGATCTCAAGAACTTGATAATTTTCAAGGATGGCCCGTAAGCTACGCTCCCCATGCAAACAGAGCTCACTAATCTTTCAAAAACTACTGTTCCAATTTGATAAGGTGTTTGCGTTTCTTTTCGGGCGCCATTTTGGACGTAACGTTGGATAATTTACATCAAATGTCAGCATTGCAATTTTAGCCGAACAAAGGGATGTCATAAGTAGTAAAAGTCTTAGTATGACGGTATCCCCCTTTCTTTTATTACAATAATCAGAGAATGTGCTAATTCCTATGAGCAAAGAGAAGTTAGGCAATCATAACTGATCAACAAAAACAATTCGCGTAAAGGGAGACATTACACCTATCTGAAGGCTGGGATACAAGTACTTCTCCAAACAGCTCCTGTAAGTCTGCAGCAATGCTCTCCTCTAAACAGCGATTATTATGCTGAACGAGCTAAATAAGGAGATATATTTTATTATTTGATTTATTTAATAAAAGCCCAGGTACATTTAAGATTAAGTACATAACGGTCGATTGTACATACATACATAGCACATACCTTGGAATAAGTGATGTACGAAAAAGTATATTTACTTACATTTAAGATGCTTTTTATAAGGCATATTAATAATTTGCATGCCTAAGTTAAGTGAGACGAGTAAACTTTTTAGGATAACCTGTAAGATTTGCTGGTATGATTCTAAAATATAGAAGGGTGGAACTCAGCATTCAATGGCTTCACCGAACATATCCAGGCCCATTAGTAGTAGAGCAGGGTTTGATCGAAATCGCTACTAGGGGTGGCGACACCTCCCCTTATCGCTAGTGCAAGCGTTTCGGCTCGCATCAATCCTCGTCAGATAGCCTGCGAGCTAGGATGCAGAGAATTATTTAAAAAATACGATATGAAATTTTAAACTTGCGTTAAAACAAGATCGCCCCTGACAGGGTCGCGTACAGCGGGGTGTTACTGTATGTGGTATTACCTATCCATATCCAGTTACATGACAGGCCCCAGGGGAATGGTTTAATTCAAAGCCAAGGAAATACTTTCTTTCAAACAAAGTAGTGTAATTCTGGAACAAATTGCCTCAAGAAGTGATTAGTGCTATCCCAGTAATAATATTAAACTTAACTAAAACAATAATAATAATAGAAGTGCACTCAGAATATAAAAATTTAAAGAACACGCATCAGCTTAAAGCTACTAGTGTATACAAAATAAATAATAATAATAAGAATGGTAGGGAGCTAAGTCTTTGCGGTGCACATTCCAGACAGCCACCAGGACGCGTTCCCGGCGGTGCTGCCGTTCTTCCACATCTACGGGCTGGTGGTGGTGCTGCTGAACCAGATGCTGCTCGGCTGCAAGCTGGTCACGCTGCCCTCCTTCAACCCGGAGACGTTCCTCAGGACTCTGGTGCAGCACCGGACCTCCGCCATGTTCTGCGTGCCGCCCATCTGTGAGCTCGCTTTGATTTTAAAGCCGTTTGTTTTGGTTGTGTTCAAAGATTATGGAATTATAGATGAATGAATACCTAGATGGTTCACCAATAGGTCAATGCCGAAGGGACGAATAGTTTGGCGAATAGAAATAGGATGGTGCCACTTTCGTACCTACAACTTGAGAAATAGCCAACACATTGCGCTGCACAAACATAGGATTTATTCATTGATTAATAATTACTTAATGATACCAATCAAATTTCAATACAAATTTGTTTCAAAGTTAAAATCAAGCGACTTTTTAATAGATTTAAAGCACTGTGCTGATAGCTGCAACATCTCTTGGTACAAACACTGTTTTTGTTGTTTCCGTTACCGTAAACTTCCGTTACTATGGCGGTGAGTCATCTACTTACGCCAGTGAGTAATTATTAATCTATGGTTGACTGTTGCAGTGGTGTTCCTCGGCAAGCACCCGTCCGTAAAGCCGGAGCACCTGCAGTACATGCGCAGCATCATCTGTGGTGCCGCCTCGCTCTCCGGAGATGACGCCGAGGCCGTGCTCGTCAAGAAGGTCAGTGGAATCGCACATTTAATTTATCTTATAGGAACATTACATACACTCAGATGCGTCAGATGGTTATGAGAAGTAACATATAAAATATGCACTACACTTCTTAGCGAGTTTGAAAACAGATGGGTGCCCGTCCGACTTTGGTTTAGAATTCCACACGTTTTTTTTGTAAATGGACATGGCTAGCTAATACCACCGTCATGTTATTAGCCTAACACACCACATGGGAAATATATGCCATGCCAGGACCTTCCTTTTATTCCATTCAGTTCAATGTAGGATCCCTACTTAGTTCACATGTTATGTACGTGTTAGGCTAATATCCAGCGGGAATGAATGGCTTTGGCCATTTGACCTAGTAAGTAAGTAAGGGCAGTTTTCTACAGTTTAACGTGACGGCCAGATCAATGGTTGAAAACGGTCGCCCATCTGAAACCCAACCGCGCTCAGGTTTGCTTCACCCATCTTATCGAACCGCAAGGGGTTGCGCCACTGGACTACCGAGGTTGGCATTTAAACACTCTGCTATCTGGTTCACAACGATTACTATTATATTTTTCGTTATCTAGCAGTGGCAAAAATACATATTTTCAATTGCAACAAATATCGCCAGCCTATGTCGAAACTTTGTACTTTCCCTGACAACTTGAAATAAACGGAAGTGAATTTCTCGGGAACTAGGTACCATGCCAGCATCTTCCTTATATTGCGCTGCGCGGCTGCATTAAACTGGATGAAAAACACGAACTTTTTTATTGCCACTTTAACCATTGTTCATTAGATGATCCCATCCTTGTCGTATATCCTGGCAGGTCAATGCAGAAAGGCATTCCTTTATTTGTGTTATTTTAAGTGCCAGAACCCACACAGCACAGTTAGATGGCAGGCATAGACTTTACAAATAAACTGATATTTGTCATGAACTGTTGCATACGATATTCATTGTTTATACTTTATACTTTTGTAAACTTAGACTAAGTGGACGTTGAAAAAAAAACCAGCAGAGTTTCTTGCCAGTTCTTGATCGCTGGGGTTGCCGAACTGGCTAATGAAAAAATGATAAAATATGACAAATCCGAGTGCAGTGTACTGTCTATGGATGATGAATAACAATAAACAATTACTTAACAAATACATAACAAATGATACAAAACAATATGAAGAAATACATATTGACCTACTTGCAATAACATTGTTATCTAGTAGGTTTACTTTTCGTGCACAAACGCGATGTCATTGCTCCTGGTTTGTTATAAGATAGCTGGGAGCTACCCCTTATTTTACTCTGCCCTGATAACAAAAAAAATAATTGATTATTTCAATAAACAATCAAGTAATTTTATGGTTTAAGGTGGCCCATCCCGCTCAACTCCCCATACAAACGGGGAAAGAAGATCACGCCCATATTTCTTGTCAGAGATCCCAAATTTTGCTCAAAATAGCTTTATTTGATCGAACTAGATGTTTGATGACTGTTGGCATTTTAAAATTGTGTTTGGTTTCTAAGTTATAAGGTCCGAAAGTTCGAATTTTACGCGCGTTTTATACAATAATTTGGAGGTGGATTACGCAATGATAAAGTCAGAACATCTAAAAAAGATTAGTCATTAGACATAGCTTATTAAATCAAGATTTATAATCTATTTGGTTTTTGTTAGATTTTTGACTACAGCGGTCATGGATTACTTTTAGCTATAAGTCGTTTTGTAATTAAAATTTTCGTAAATCTTACCAAATCGTACACTATGCACATTGTCTTTTTTGTGGACATGTTGCATCTTCCTCATCACGGAGCCTGTCTTTTTCTTTGAAACAGAGAAGGTCCCAGAGCGCAACAGCACGGTTTTGTACCGAGCCCGCGAATGAGTTAGTCCTGCCGGGTTGGGCCACCTTAAAAGAAAGTTTTGGTTTTTGCGGAATTTTATTAGGAGTGCGCCATCTTTGAGGCAATGAAGCGTCTGCTCGTAATTGATGCAAGTGATGTTTGTCCGTGGACCGAAAACGGTCAAAAGATGGCATTTTTTATAGATTTGTTCGGCACTTGAAACTATGCATTTCTTCAATATGAGTACTGTCCATCCATGTCCTATAAAGAAAACCTTATTAGGATCTCTGTTCACATTGTATTGTTACAGAAGGACATGCTAATCCGTCAAGGCTACGGGCTGACGGAGACCTGCGCCGTGTCCACCATTAGCCGGAAGTCTGAGGTCAACTATGCGTCCATCGGCCACCCCGTCGCGCGCTGCGAGATCAAGATTGCGGACTACGAAAGCGGAAGCTCACTACCGGCTAAAAAGGTATGCTTACCATGTTGCTGAACTTTCTTAAATGGCGATGAACAAAACATTAACAGCAATAACCAAGCCAGAACAGGATTTAGGCCCGGTTGCACAAAAAGACTTTAACATTAACAATAAAGACGACATGTAATTAGTTAAAATTTACGTTGGTCAAAATTTGCTCATAAAAGTTGATCATTGATTGTAACCGCTCATCTGAATAACTCCTGAGGGGTAACTGATGTAAGATGAAAATATGTGAGGGAATTCGATTAATTCTGCACCAATCATAAGTGGTTGCCAAATATTCTACTGAGTAAGAGCGCAGAAGGTATGACAAACCCTTCCGATTAGTGCAGAATTGATCGAATACCCTCACATGTTTTCTTCGATCTTAGGCCGGTTCAGTCCCTGAGCTATGATTCAATAATATTACTACTATTATTGCATGTCAGTACTATCATCCGATAATACAAGACAAATATTCTTCATAAAACAAAAAAAAATAGCAGTTTAGGTAAGTTCTTCATTTACTTTATGTAAACATAATGGATAAGATTTGATTTGCCTTCGTGCACTGGGACCCATGGTGTATCAGCCGGGGCTGCCTGTGTAAAATAATATGAATCTATTGCAGGACGGAGAGCTGTGGATCCGCGGGCCCCACGTCATGAAGAGCTACCTCAAGAACCCCGCGGCGGACGCGGAGGTGTTTGCGGAGGGGGGCTGGTATCGCACCGGCGACATCGGGAACTACGACGAGGATGGCTTCATATACATCACGGGTAGACTCAAGGAGCTCATCAAGGTGAGAGGAGAGATTCGAACTGCGCCAGGATATCTAGTCCGTCAATCTATTCAAGCCCGTTACAGATGGTGGGCCAATGTCCACAAATGTGTCCTAATTCAGACTCAACATATCATTTTTAATTGCTGAATTTTTTTTATTGCCAGACTTGAATGACCAAAAATACTCCGGGGCTACTCATGAAGCGAGCACGAGAAGTTCTCACGAGAGTAGCTGTAGAAAAAATGTGTAATAAATTTATTCAATATGGGAGATGACAGCGACTCGCTGTGAGAACTTCTTGTTTTCGCTCCATGACTACAAGTTCTGTAGTGTGTCAAAAAATTTGTAACTGTATCTTACACACATGCTTCCTTCTTTGAATTAAAATAAAATTGTCTTTTTAAAATTTACATATTGCTTCCTACTTATACCACATTTTTTGAAGGCCCTTTTTGGAAAAGTAGCTTTTTAGTAGTTTACTTAATGAGAGCACCCACTGGAATTCATATTATAAACTAAAATCGTGCCACTAGTTATAAGTTAAATTAATTTGTGGAAATAATTTGAAATCCTCTTGGAAATTAACTCTGTTTCGTTTGGAGGTTTAGAATAGGGAGTGGACTGTATACATTTTCTTTTAATCGGTACCTCCAAATAATCCAGGTGCTGGTTCTTCTGTCGGCTTCTTGAGTTGGTTTTCCTTGACAAAACCTTGTGCACACGTCCAGGGTCGACCCTTGCTTGAATGTTGGAGCGCTGAGCACTGAATGGCACTGCAGCTACTCTCTTAATCCTTGATGATTGAATGCTTGTACAATTCTTCTTGGTTGCAACAATAACCACTTTTATATTGAATTTGATGTTGCTGCACCGAGGTTGGTTCGAAAAGTAACAGTTTGGGATTAGATAGGTAGGATTGGAATTTTTCTCTTGCATAAAATAAATTTTAACTAATTTCTTTCTACCCCCATTGCCATGTAAAATTTAGTGATACCATTAGGGAAAAAATATTACTTCACATCCTCAAAACCGGTATGGCCATCTCCGCAGGTGAAGGGCTTCCAGGTGCCACCCGCCGAGCTGGAGTCGCTCCTGCGCACGCACCCGGACATCCTCGACGCGGCCGTGGTGGGCGTGCCGGACCCCATCAGCGGGGAACTGCCGCGCGCGTTCGTGGTGCCGCAGCCTGGGCGTACCCTGGCCGAGGAGCAGGTCAAGCAGTACCTCGTCGGCAAGGTCGCCAAGTACAAGCAGCTCAAGGACGTGCGCTTCGTGGACGCGATACCGAAGAACGCCGCCGGGAAGATAATGAGGAAGAATCTGGCGGAGCGGAGTTGAGCGGGCCGCTCTGTTGCGGGTACAGTTCCCGTAACCGACCTGCGAGCGAAGGAAGATAATCGTTTATACGATTTTTGTCGGAGACTGTTGCGTTTCAGTCCGCCTATAGGTACGATCATGTGCGCCCTGCACCCTGCAGTTTAAGACTGCACTAGCAGAGAAGGTAGCCTCTTCCGTTCCGTGTTTTACGGCTGGGCCCCGCACACCGCCACTTCCCTCTAGCGATAGGTCATTCCGGCTCCAAAAAGGAATGCATTTCCATTCCTAATCCGTACGTCTGGAATGACCTCCGGTTTTTCATTGAATATTTCAAATAAGCAAAAAAAAAAGGTGCGGCCGATTAAGGCCGGGTAAGGTTTTTTCCTCTACAATGGCTATTATGCGGTGTGGAATTACTATTCAGCCGCCTAGAATGACTATAATAAGCCGGAATGAATGTAAATAAATGACGAATGGGAATAGGAATCAGTAAGGCTAATAAGGAGTATCAAAAGGAGTCACTAAGCCAGAGGAAGCGGGTTCTCGGAATGGTGCGGACCCGGAATGAACCATCGCTACTTCCCACTGTACCACACTGAGGTCTAATAATACATATTGCAGAGAAGTAAATCACGATATGGGTATAACATCAAACTTATATAACTAAACCATCTTTTTCTCTAGTATCAACTCGATCGACAGCGGAGTGAAGCGCGGGGGGTGAGCTATAAGTGTGTTTGAAGAAGCCGGCCCGCTGTCAGCGAGTGGAGTAATAAAAACTTTAGCACCGCGGCAATTAGGTTCAAAATGCCGTACTTAGGTTTGAGGAGCAATCTTCTGTATTCATACTATTACTTATTCTGTGTCGGAGATACAAGTAACCTTCATGTCTGTGTAAAGTAGAAGGTTTTTTTATAACAGAAGGCTTTTTTTGTGTGTATTAAAAATTTTATACCTTTTAAACTTTAAACTTTTTAAACAAACTAAATTATAGTGTTTTCACTCTTCACATGTCTAACTTAATGAAGGAAGGAAGTTTATTTAAAAAAAAAAAGTGTGTGAATGTTTATATTTCTACGTTTGAATGGGGAGATGCTCAACCGGAGTTTTTGTGACGTTTTTGTTATGTACAATCAACCTTAGTTGAGTATAGAAGACATTTCATGGTTGAATATACGTAACGCAATCAGTATTTTTTTATTTGTATATGGATGGTTGCAAGTGGAATATACTCAGAAAGTATGAACATTTTTTTGGAGGTATGGAGTTTTCCTTGCGATAATGTTGGTCATAGTCTGCAGTCCGAAAATGGTAAGCACACGTATCGAACACGGATCAAACTAGTATGAACTAGTGAGAGCCACAAACTTGTGGCAAACTTCTGCTATGCAATTTTATTGTTGATGAAAAAGCGTACTTCTGAATGAATGGCATGTGCCCATTGCTTCCTATTCACTGGTTCATTTATATACATAATATTTTAACCCTGTTGACATTCCAAATTAATGTATTCTTGTATCAAAGTGCAATTTGGGTCAATGACCGCTGTAAGTTTAAATATTTTATGGTACGGACATTTTTTTTATTTAGTCATAAGCAATAATATTGTAATCAGGTTTCGGTGACACTTTTTGTTACTTATATTTATTTAGTTTAATAGAGTTTTACAATTTTATATGTTGTTTTATAGTTATTAATGATAATTTTGGAAAAGGTGTTTTAAACTATGCTCGAGATACAGCAACTCGTTGAAATTTGGAGTCGCACTGCCCATGTAATTTCTCACTTCTTAAAGTGCATATAATTTTTAAAACTAGTCACAAAAAATATTATTTTTAGAAAGATAGCCTATAAAATATTTTTAATTCTGCAAAGCAAACATAACAATCAACTCATGTTTTTCTTTGTACAAATTCCTGGAATGCAGTGCTCGATAAAAAAACTTTAGCCAAGCCTTAGCTGAGTTCCATGTTCGGAACAACCATAAATAACTGTCAAATTGGTATGCAGTATTTATTTGCTCAAAAATGTATAAATATTGGTTGTTGTTGAAATGAATTGTTGCAGTGTTTGTTATTGAGTAGATTAATTAAAAAAAAGATTTAAATGGAATACCTTAAAATTAAAATGCAATTTCAGGAATGAATTAATATAATTTTGGGAGTAACTTCGTGGTCCGTTTTGAACCATTAAGGTGGCGAGGTGGTGATGAGGAAGATGCAACATGTCCACAAAAAAGACAATGTGCATAGTGTATGATTTGGTAAGATTTACGAAATTTTTTATTTAAAAACGACTTATACCTAAAAGTAAACCACGACCGCTGTAGTGAAAAATCGAACAAAACCAAATAGATTATAATTCGGACCTTATAACTTAGAAACCAAACACAATTTTACAATGCCAATGGTCATCAGACATCTAGTTCGATCAAATAAAGCTATTTTGAGCAAAATTTTGGATCTCTGACAAGAAATATGGGCGTGATCTTCTTTCCCCTTTTGTATGGGGAGATGAGCGGGATGGGCCACCTTAACGATTATACAGTGTATAAGAGCGTCCCAAATCTGATTACATGCTCAAAGCTGTAAGCATCACAAACAATTCGAACCGTTAGTGCACGCGCTTACAGAAACAAAACAACCAACATGGAATAAATTACATTAGTTGTATTAGTTCACCTCAAATTTGAATCAAATCAACGATTCTAAGCTAAATTTAGATTTTCACCTGAGAGACATACACAAGCGTCAGCACTGTCTACGGAATTAAGTGACATAACGATGACGTCATACCGTACACAGAACGCCATTTTGAGAGCCGTAAGCATGAATCAGACAAGTTGTGAACACGCTTTTGGTAACGATGGTTCAAATCGGACCGCGACCTAAGAATTATATTGTAACAGTTTCACATTAAATATACATTATGTACACATACTTATATTTGTGTTATTTTTCTATTTGGTTATGTTTTAATGACATTCGTTTCGCCGCCCCTTTGTGCTTCATTGCAAAGTGACCAGCCGTATTACATAATGCTGGTGGTTCAAACCGCACTTCTGCATCGAGTCGTCTCATCGCACGGAGCATCCACACCAATACGTAGTCGTCAATGTTTTGAAATTTTATCAAAGTGTTTTATTAGGCGATAGAGATATTGGCGATGCAGATATTGGAGATATAAATATAAACCACCTCTTTGGCGACGCATCTGCAGCCTAGCTGCAGTTCAGTTAGTAATATTATATTATCTATGGTTCAGTTCAGTCGCTGGCGACGGACTTTGGGCCGGCACTGCCGGTTGCCGGGCCAGCAGTGCGATTACGAATCGCAAAATGAGGTGTAGGTAGGTACTGCACCTATCCCAATCTGACGACGCAGTACAGTACCCCTTATAGTCTGTGATCTGACGGTATATTTTGTGTGCGAAAGCTGGATTACGAATTCCTATACGATAACGATGAAAGTTCTGGATTACGGTGGCGGCACGACGACCGTGGCCAGCATTATCCAGCTGCACCGGAGCTCGACCCTCCCTTGCAGCTTATGACGCGCCCACTGATGACCCACACAGGTACTAGATTACTATCTTACTCCAGGAAAACCTCTAGCTACTTACGCCCGTTTCCACCACCTCCAGCTGCGAAAATGCCAAAGTTACCTTTCGGTTTACTTTGTTACGGTTGTTACTTATCGGATGTCGGGTAACCTGAGGTGGTGAAATCAGGGGTAAATTTCATTGAAGACTCGAGTAGTGGAGTGTCGAGGCCAGTTGTTGCTAGCATGTTGCCCATACCAATACTTACTGTCTTTACCTTTTCGCTTACAATATGGAAATAAATACCGTCATTTAATGGTCTGAACCACATTTTTATTGCATCTTAGTAGGTAGCCGGAGACGTTTTGTACAAACATTTTACACAAATTAACCTTTTTAACGTAACCTTTCCATGTTGGGGTGCGTACTTAGCATTTCAAGTTATCTTAAATAATAATATCTTTTTTGCCGAGTTCCTTCAGAGTCACACTTTATTCCTGTCCACTGAATGTTATATAAATAATGGAATAATAATAATAATTCATTGGTTTATGTATGTATTCTGAAATGTGAATTGCAACTGGACTTTTATTATCCCTATTCAACACTGGTATAACGTAGCAATATATCCCTTCCTCTTTAATCTATGGTAAAAGGGACTTCCTCTTTCACTCTGTTTTCAGTGTAACGGCATACAAATGTGTGACTGTACCTTACTACCACTCTATTTTTTTTTATCATCTAAAGGACAAAATATATTACAATAATTAATGCACCATTACCATCATCCTGCATCATCTAAATGTTATATTACATCATTGATTGTTGCGCCCTTGCATGAGATCGATGAAAACTCACGTGATATGTATAATTATTTTCTGGACTCACCATGAAAACAACAACGTGGAGACTGACACAGTTTATGAATCTTCCTGCAGTCAACCTCCTCTCCACAGATTGCAGTCTTGTTGTACCGATCTTCCATGGTACACAACTCCAGATAACTTGAATCCTTGTTCTTATATATTTCAAGAGCCTCACGAAGCAAATGCAGTAAGAAGGGACGCTCAGGAGAGAAGACTTTTGGCATGTGTCAATCAATCCATCTCTTTATTGTTTTTTAACAGATGTGCTCTTGGACCCTTTTTTATGTAACTGGATATTAGCTAATACCAAATCAGCGTCATATGTGCCTAACAGAACAACATGGGTTCTAGGTGATATGCCAGGACCCAGTCCCATATTTTGTGTTTGGTCTGAAATACCATCTGTTTTATGAACACCGGCGTTCTGGTAGGTGGTATCACATCATTTGGGATATGTTGACTCTTGAAACATGTTGAATCCCGAAAATAATGTTATGTGGTCTAATCATAATAATGGTGGGTGTTTTGGTGTATTGGGATAATATCATGATAGTATGTAGTTGTGTGGTATTGGGCATCCTTCTCGGGTTCCATAAAAAAAATACGTGACCATGTTCCTGAAAAGTCTCTCTTCTGAAAATTACAATAATTTCCTCTGACTTTTTTTCCAGGGTGGTCTGGCCAGGGGCATGAAGTCATCACTGCACAAAGTTAAAGACGGGACTTAACTGTGATGGAGCAGTCATGCTGGAAAAAAATATCATCCCTGAACGTTTAACTGCCGCCGCCAAACAGAGGACCTAACATATCTGAAATTTCACCGTCGCATCTCGTGCAACTAGCATATACACACTTAACTGGTTAAATCAAGTGACACGCAGTATTAATTACAATACGATATATGAAATCTAAGATTGAAGACTTTTTACCATCTCCATTATTCTGTTTCGGTTACGACACATTTAAGTATACAATGTCTTGGTTTGAGCAATATAAGTCTGTGCTTTCGGCACATAAATTGATAGAAGTTGTCTCCGAGTTGCCGGACACCAAAAAGGTTGACCTTGTAACGGAAAAAGTTCACGGGTGTAATTTTTCAGTAGCCTGTTTAAGCAATGACAATTCTTCTCGCATTGAATTTGCATCGAGACGCAAAATACTGTCTGACAAAGAATCGTTCCATTCGCATAACGTGTTGTTCGATGAAGAGAAATGCTCTGAAATGTTAAACGTTTTCAATTCACTTGAGTATTCAACTATAAGATTCATCGGCGAGTTGTACGGGACATTCTTCAAGGAAATTAGGTACAACGATATGGGAAAATTACCTATAAAATTTAGAGTTTTTCACGTTGAAGTGTGTACAGATGACGAGACTCGCACCCTGGATTGGGGGGAGACGAAGACCATGGCCGGCTTGTTTGGTTTACCGCTGGTTCCTATTATTGCTAAAAATTGCACAATATCAGAACTAAAGGAGATCCTTGCTACCATAGAAAGTAGAAAAAGTGTGATTAGTGATGACGGGTTTGAGGGTATATGTGTCACTATTGATGGACAAATTTATAAACAGCATGTTCAAAAGTTTTGTGAAGACAAAATTTTGCCGTACAAAAATATTGACAAAAAAAAAAGAATGAATGAACTGTTGAATTCAGAGAGGTTGGTGGCGACAATAAATAATGCTAATAGTAAATTCAATTTCACAAACATGAGCCAGTTTAAGGAATTTAAAAAGTTTATTATTGAAGATATTGCTAAGACTCACGACTTGGCAGGCATTACTACAGGGTTGAATACGAAGTTTTTGGATACAAAGATAAGAGAACTGTTGCTCTGATTTTTTTAATTACACATTCTACACTGACACCAATCCTACATAGGGTTGGGACAAGTTCCGAAAAACAATCGTAAAATTGTATCGTATCGTTACTTTTGGTTTCGGATCTTCAATATTTTTTTTAACCAGCTACAAAACGCATTGCGAATTAGGTAGCTTATTTTACAAATTTGTGCAAACATTAAATTGTCAAAAAAGATTTTCTTTTATTTGTAGAGCTTTTAACCCTACATATTGTGTTGTATATTCAGTAGGCCTTTTCATGGTATTCAGTGCTTAGGAATCAGGAATATTTCAATCGAGAACACCGCTTTTGTAACGGTTGTCAAAGTGATTTCCTCGGCGGAAAAATAATAATATTAAAAACACCGTTCTCCAGAATAGTTTCGGCGAGAAAATCTATTAACCGCAATAAAAGCGGTTTTATCGACTGAAATATTCCTGATTCCGGATCCAAAAGTATCGATTATTTTTTTGGTTTGGCAACAAATATCAAAAAATAAAACCATCATTACAACTTAAGGTGGCCCATCCCGCTCATCTCCCCATACAAAAGGGGAAAGAAGATCACGCCCATATTTCTTGTCAGAGATACAAAATTTTGCTCAAAATAGCTTTATTTGATCGAACTAGATGTCTGATGACCATTGGCATTGTAAAATTGTGTTTGGTTTCTAAGTTATAAGGTCCGAAAGTTCGAATTTTTCGCGCGTTTTAGACAATAACTTTGGAGGTGGATTGCGCAATGATAAAGTAAGAACATCGTAAAAAGATTAGTCATCAGACATAGCTTATTTAATCAAGATTTATGATCTATTTGGTTTTTGTTAGATTTTTGATTACAGCGGTCGTGGTTTACTTTTAGCTATAAGTCGTTTTGAAATTGAAATTTTCGTAAATCTTACCAAATCATACACTATGCACATTGACTTTTTTGTGGACATGTTGCATCTTCCTCATCACGGCGCCTATCTTATTCTTTGAAACAGAGAAGGTCTCAGAGCGCAACAGCACGGTTTTGTACCGTGCCCGCGAATGAGTTAGCCCCGCCGGGTTGGGCCACCTTAAAACGTGACTTCATTTTTTTTACTGGACATTGATTGCTACATACCACACCTATCGTCATGATATTAGCAAGCCATACCACATGGCTGACTTCATTGAACTGGATAGAACACACGGACAATTGTTCATTGCCGCTTCGACGATGTTTCCAACCCGGGAGAGATGGCCCTGGTAGGGGTCAGTTCCGCCCGCATCTGTAGAACGGATTTAGCTACTTGGACTCGATACAGCGCCGTGCCGTGCGTATCGTCGACGACCCCGAACGCAGACACCTTGACCCCGAGGTATCGGAGACATTATATAATACCCCTCTCCTCTTACTACTATCGCAATCGCTCATCTCTAGCTCCTCGTAGCTCAGGGGCATGTGGACTTGGCTTTCATCCTAGAGGGTCCCCGCCCCGTTCATGCACCACTCTTTCTGAGTTGGATAAGTGCATTTCGTTACGAATGCGAGCTGCTCGATTGTTCGGAATCCATGTAAAACTGTAGCTCCCTTTCCCCTACTAAGATAGTCTAAGCGACAATGAAAAATTGTTCGTACAAATTGGTTTGCCACTGCTTACAGATACGGGTTATTGGTACCAGTTTGTGGGAATACATTATTTTAATTCCTTGTAACATAAATAGCTAGCATTTATCGTTTATGATAAAAGAAAAAAAACAGATGAATACAAATAACATTAATTCACAAAAATCTACCGCTCATGCCGTATGCAATAGTTCATGACAAATATCAGTTTATTTTGCAAAGCCTATGTCCGTCATCTAAAATGTTGCCAATTGGAGCAGGCCAGTCCCCACAAACAGCACCCGTTCACGAGCATCACGTCGGGCGCAGCCATCGCCCCTCTCACCATATTTAAAATAATTGATGATCATCGTGATGATGTCCGCAACGTGGTGGACGAAACGTCGGAAACAAGTAAGCTTTACTTAACACTGTACATCCGTAAACATCAAGTATTATAGTCGCAGACTTATTGGAGGGTTTGTGTGGGTGGGAACTGACTCGATGAACGCATCTTTAGAGCACATTCGCGCGCGGTGGTGATCTTTCGACTGTGTGGCATACGACGCGCTGTCGGATTTCCTTAACATTTTATGGTAATTTTGACCATATAATATACGCAGAAAGAACGGGAGTGGCAGCGTTAGCCACGTTTTAGTGACACTTCACTGATGATAGTATGTTTGCTTACGAATTCGGATCGCCCAACGTCGAATGTTCGTTGCACTAAATGGCGTCCTGTGCAGTTCTTACGTGGCTTAGGAACTTGAGAACCATATAGGAAGTGAGCGAACTTGTAAGCGAACTGACTGGCCGGCGCTACTGGTATTACTCAATGGCGGCGTAAAATAAAATAGCGTGTAAAATAGTGTTTGGTTTTTAAGTTATAAGGTCCGAGAGTTCAAAATTTTCGGGTTTTATACAATAACTTTGGACGTGGATAACTCCAAGATAAAACAAAAACATCAATCACACCTAGCTTGTTTTATGAAGATATAATCAAGTTGGTTTTTGTATGATTTTGACTACAGCGTGATTTACTTTTAGCTATAATTCGTTTTGTAATTTAAAAAAATTGTAAATCTTACCAACTCAAATACTATGCGCATTATCTGCTTTGTGGACATGTTGCACTCTCCTTATCACGGAGCCTGTCTTTGTGTTTGAGGTCCCCGAGCGCAATAGCACAGTTTTGTACCGTTCTTCCCGCGAATGAGTTAGTCCTGTCTCGGGAAGGGCCATCTTAAGATAGTACCTAGCGATACATTGAGAAAAGTAAACAATTCTCGGTTTCAAGAAAAATATCAGTTATAAACTGATCTATTCGGCAACACATGTGTGAACAAAGTACAGTAATTTAATGTTGGAAATGTATACTTTTAACTGCCTCGTGACTACGATGATCAAAGTACAAGAACGTGGCAAACTGATTAAAAGTTTTCTATGTAGATAGGTAGTTGTTACTCAAGACTTTTAACCTATCTTATCTAGTCAATATAGCATATCCTAGTAAAAGATTGCAGAACACATACCTACTAGGCAATAGTTAGAACTCGTGGAGGTGAAGTTAGCTCTCATATTGCGTTCGATCTTTCGCTCGAGATGTTCCATTTGAGTCGCTCTCGCTGTATGGTTTTAAGAAGTGCGTGTTGTAGGCACAGATCAGTGATCAGTGAGGATTTTGTAGTGAGAAGTCCGTTCTCTGACGTGGAGATCGAAAGAAAGACTGTTCCTGAGAGAGTGTTCGAGTTTACGAGTCGCTGGCCGGAAAAAACAGCTCTGGTGAGAAAATACATATAAAGGTAGTGAAGGACTAAACTTACACGGTTGATAGCGTGTTTTAGGGCTTGGTACTTATTTCGTGTTCCTGTGTCTAAAGGAAATTACTTATTTTTTTAGATTCTAGATTCTGTGGATTGATTTGCTAAATTATAGGTACTACCTTAGATGAATGGTACTACGCATCCAATGAACTATAAAAAAAACAATTGGGGTCATAGCTAATATAAAGATACTAATAAAACCTCATACTTTGACAATACTTGAAGGTCTACTTAAAGTCCTTACTTTACCTTACCTTACTCATCATTTCGCTGGATTAAACCGTCCTTAATATTGTCCTACTTATTTTTAATGTTTTCGATTAAATCATACGCTCATATTTAAAACATATCATCATCTTTGTATTGAAAAAAATAATGACTTAAAAATGATATGCATACCTAGCCAATATTTTGATCATTACTTTAATTATTGATCATTACTGAAAAAGAGGCAACTCGAGGCTTATTACTTGAACATAATATTTATCATAAAAAATGTACATTTTCGTACAATGTACAAAATCGAGCGCGACAAAGCGAAATTTAGGTTTTTGACCTGTAAAGTCTACTTTCTTAAGATAAATAATATATGTTTCACGCTTATTCATATGTGATCATGTACCACAAAATAAATTACTAAGAGTTTCCAAGCGCCGGCTTGACACATACACTAATAATTGTATACACACAAGTAAAAGTTTAGTAATTTAGTAAAGCAAAAACTATCAAAACGATAATTTTTGGTGGTTTTCATGTTAAAGGAATCAGACGGAAACCAGACGTTGAACAATAAAAGAGTCTAAACAATGACTATTTTATTTATTAAAGTCATATTGGTAAAGGAATATAAAATTTTAGATGAAGGAACTGGCGAGGGGTAAAAGTCGCTGAATGGGAAGGAGAAACTGGATTCGATCATTGGACTACTCAATCATTCAATGGTATAAAACCAAACGAAACTAACATTTTTTTTTGAGATCTCGAATACTTTTATATTTCAACTTTTTATAATAAAGAAATGGATAGTTAAAAAAAATGTAGTTATAGATATATATAGGAAGAGAAAAGATTTACGAGCGGTTTGTGGCTCAGGGGCGGGTGAACCTTACTTCTATTCCAGAGGTCTGGGTTCAAATTTCTGCCCTTCTTTCTCTTTCTAAGTTGGATTAGTGCATTTCTTTACGAAGCTAGCTGTTCCATAGATCGGGATCTATTAAATAGTAGGTCCCCCTATATTTCAGCCAGCCCGTGTTCGTACCATCGCGTTGGATGAAAATCTAGTCGAAGCGACAATAAAAAATCTCAAACGGTGGGTGTTGTGGTGCTTTTTAGCAAACCATGTACAGTCACTAAAAAAAATATTTTACCTCCAGATTCACCTGAAATTATAGTTGATGATGACTCAACATGCAGGTATTTTATTTAACCCGATTATTATTTATGAGTTCTGATTATATTAAGTGCCCACTAAGCGGCCAGATAAAAAGTGGGCTAATAAAACAACACATTTTATCAATACATTCATTGGAACTTTGAATTGCATTATATTTTAAAACCAAAGGGGATTGAGCCTGAATGGGCTGGACCACTCCTTGGATGGCGTCGTCAGTGGTCTGCTACGATATTCTAGGCTAGGACGGGAAATATACTATCACACACTATTCTGTAAACGCCTACTTTTGTCACTTATTTGATCTATCGACAAGTCTTATCGGACCCTGCTTAATTCTAGGTAGGTACAATTAGGTATGTCTTACTCAAATATTTCCTAGGTACCAACCGTGTTTGACAACATTCTCATCATGTGTACCATATTATATTGTCAACACTAAACCCTATAATATCGCCTTAGAGTATTTATTCCAGAGATGCGGCGCCACTGGTCGCAGCCTCTCGTACGGTGCCCTAGAGCGCCGCTCGAGGACGCTCGCCGTCAACTTGCGCACGCGTCTCGCCATACAAGATGGCGACTGCGTCGCAGTGCTGCTGCCGAACTGTCCCGAGTACCCAACCGTCACTCTCGGCGCTATGATGGCCGGCGCTAGCGTTGCGCTTGTCAACCCTGGGTACAAATCAGGTCCGTGCGTTTGGTGGTTTTAAATCGCAGGTGGACGCAAGGTTCGAACAACTGAGCAGTCTTTACGGGTTTAAGTAGTCCCTGGTCGATAAAGGCAGTTTTCAATGGGGAACATACGCATTCAGCTAAACTGTGCGCATTTCAATGAATATTTCATGTATAACTAAGTAAATTTGTTTCCCAAACGGCTTTTGTCATCGGAATTTAATGTCTTTCGAGTTTAGCATGAACGACGATTCACTTAAAAAATGCTACCTTCTCTTCCAGTTCTAACCAATGCAAACATATTCTTCGATTTCTGTTTAAATTTTCAGCTGAAGTGCAGCACCACTTTGCGGTAGCACAGCCAAAGCTGATCGTCGTATCGCCCGAGTGTTACGCGACCGTCCGAGAATCTCTCGACGCCACGAAAGCCACCACGCCCGTCATGGTCGTAGACCAAGGCCCCATTCCTAGTGGAGCTATAAAATACTCGGAGTTTGCTGAAGCAGTGAACGTGGACTTGAGCTGTCTGAAGACGGTGCGAATTACACCAGACAACACGGCTTTACTGCCATTCTCAAGCGGGACCACGGGACTTCCCAAGGCGGTGGATCTACCACACACGGCCTTGGTGGCTAGCAGTTACACCTGCTCGCATCCGGATTATATTATGCAGCAGACAGCTACGGGTGAGCGGACTTTAGAGACAGCGATTGAATTCATTCATCACTGGCCTTAAACTTTTTGCTATTTATTGCACTGGCCAAACATGTGTCAAACTAGTGCTGACTGCTGTTTTTTTTTAAGATAGAGCCAGTGATATGATATGACAATAAATAGAGCAAATGCTTTTTGAAAGTCGGTATTGTGTGATAATTATGAAATGATCAAGATAAAATACCTACATTCAAGAATTCAAGAATCAAAAAATGAAACTTGAAATTGGCAAATTGTCTACACCAAGAAACAAAACAAAAATTCGGCATTGGTCAGACTCTTTAAAACTTAATATCTTAGAATAATAATACCTTAATATACTGTAATTTACCTTACTCGAAATATACAAATTGCAAAGGGTCTCTGACATTATTACTATTAAGAACCTTAATATCCGTTGCCTATTACGTGTAGGATTCTCATGTAGGCTTTATTTTTATTTTTGTCGAGCCGTAGATTTAGTTAGGTCCATCATCCCGCTCATCTCCACATACAAAAGGGGAAAGAAGATCACGCCCATATTTCTTGTCAGAGATCCAAAATTTTGCTCAAAATAGCTTTATTTGATCGAACTAGATGTCTGATGACCATTGACATTGTAAAATTGTGTTTGGTTTCTAAGTTATAAGGTCCGAAAGTTCGAATTTTTCGCGCGTTTTATACAATAACTTTGGAGGTGAATTAAGCAATGATAAAGTAAGAACATCTAAACATTAGTCATCAGACATAGCTTATTTAATCAAGATTTATAATCTATTTGGTTTTTGTTAGATTTTTTACTACAGCGGTCGTGGTCCAACCCGGCGGGCCTAACTCATTTGCGGGCACGGTGCAAAACCGTGCTGTTGCGCACTGGGACCTTCTCTGTTTCAAAGAATAAGACAGGCTCCGTGATGAGGAAGATGCAACATGTCCACAAAAAAGACAATGTGCATAGTGTATGATTTGGTAAGATTTACGAAAATTTTTATTTCAAAACGACTTATAGCTAAAAGTAAACCACGACCGCTGTAGTCAAAAATCTAACAAAAACCAAATAGATCATAAATCTTGATTAAATAAGCTATGTCTGATGACTAATCTTTTTACGATGTTCATACTTTATCATTGCGTAATCCACCTCCAAAGTTATTGTATAAAACGCGCGAAAAATTCGAACTTTCGGACCTTATAACTTAGACCCCAAACACAATTTTACAATGCTAATGGTCATCAGACATCTAGTTCGATCAAATAAAGCTATTTTGAGTTAAATTTTGGATCTCTGTCAAGAAATATGGGCGTGATCTTCTTTCCCCTTTTGTATGGGGAGATGAGCGGGTTGGGCCGCCTTAAATGGTAATATTGATTTGTTTAGCCACATTATTTAAATATTTTGTAATTATCTAGATTCGCCTATTTTTAGTGGACTACTCTTTTATATGAGGTTTCCTTAGAATGAAAAAGTCTTACAGCAAAACTCCTATATTCGAGTGACATGTATCTTGTTTATTTTCATGACACTACAGCGGATTATCAAGACATAGTGCACGCTATACTGCCATTCTACCATATCTATGGACACGTATCGGTGATGCTGAACTGTCTGGTGCATGGTAGTTGTTTAGTCACTATGCCTCAGTTCTCACCGGAGCTGTTCCTTAAGGTGCTAGCGGAACACCAATCCACTCTTATATTTGCGGTTCCACCAATCAGTGAGTATCGTTATCTTCCATCAGTGGTAGCATGGGGGGGGGGGGGGGGCGGAGGGTGCGGTCCGCACTGGGCGGCATTTAACAGGTGACGGAAAACAATGCGGGTAAAAAGTCGTGTTTTATGATCAATCACAAAAATAAGAGGGAGGCAAATTTGGGATCCGCACCGGGTTCTAGTGACCTATGCTACTGTCTTCCATGGCCTTAATTCACTATGGCATATGAATTTGGCATATGATTTGCAGTAATCTAAGAATTCCACCTCCATTAACCCTTCTCAATGCCTCATGTTGCCTCAATGTTTTTACTCGATCCTAGTTAATTATTATTTACGATCGTAACCAGAGCTATAGAACCGCTTTTTATTGGCGCCTTTTTTAATGTGTCCATACATACAGTTGCTCAATATAGTCAGCTATGTACTTTGTTGATTCCAGTCCAATTTCTCGCGAAGCACCCTCTAGTAAAGGCTGAATACCTGGAGGCGACCAGGCAAGCGGTTTGCGGGGGCGCCTGCCTACCGCCAGCTGAAGTACAGTTTTTCGAAGACAAAGCTAAGGTATAACTCAATAACCTGAAAGATTTCTGAACTCATTATATTCAGAAATCATAAGTGCATTGCGGGTGGGTAGATCTCATATAGGGAGCTCATTTGGGGGCCCTGAAATGGCAAGCCTCTGTAAGAACGATAGTTGATTTCTTAGCGAGCGTTACGGAGTGTGCACGGGTTTCTATTTTTTTAAGGATAAAGAATCAATGATAAGTAGTAAGTAGTAAGGAACAACATGTACGTTTTTTCTATTGTCGGTGGGTTGGAATTGGATACCTAGATTGTGTACCTCTTTGTTATCACATATTAAATTGTGCGTTTCATTGAAATACTAGAATACTTGTGAGTTTACAACTTACAAACCAGCAAAATATACAAAATTGCTAAATATCATGCAGGGAAAAGATAGGTAGCCTAAAATCACCTTTCAGATCAGATTTTAAGTTAAGGGCATCATTATGTACCTATAGAACACCGAGCTGCTGCAAGCATACGGCCTCACAGAGACCACAGCGCTGGGCTGCGCCACCGCCCGCGGCAACCGAAGCCAGCGCCGCGCCGACAGCTGCGGCACTCCCTTCGCCAACATGACCATGAGGGTCACAGATGTTGACACCAATAAGAACTTGGGCCCTAATCAGGTGAATACTTCCAACGTATCAGGTAAATGCCTCCAACGTATGGCTCCTTCTGGAATGATATCCGATAGTTTCAAACTGTAATTATATGACGTGTCGTGAGCAACATTTTCCAAGATTGATGGATTTAATGTAGATCACACTATACAACCTGAAATTCATGGAACACGCGTTAATGACCTCACAAAGAAAAACATATGAAATATCTTAACCTCACTCACCTGATCTGCATCTAGCTCAAAATCAGGACAGATCTCCATGAAAAATGTTCTCAATCGTTAAAATATACTGTTGTCCTCAGCAAGGTGAACTATGGGTAGAAGGTATGCCGGTAATGAGAGGTTACTATAGCAACCTAGAACAGACCCGCGCTGTACTCACTGAAGACGGCTGGTTGCGTACAGGAGACGTCGGCTACTATGATGAAAATGGACATTTCTACGTAACAGAGCGACTTAAGGAGCTGATTAAGGTGATTAGGGAGCTTGCAGTCTGTTCATATGTTTTCGACAAGCTTGTCTCCTTGCATACATTTATTATCATCCAATAAACGAAATCACCCTCCAAACTGCCTACTCACTCACGATTAGTATTATATTTAAAAGAAATGACCATTTCGAAGTTCCTCAATTAATGATTAAATTAATATGAGTTTGCTACATTTGTAAGTTATTTATTTTTTATATTATATCAGTATGGTTGCAAAAACTCTCAATGCAGTATTTACAGGTTACTAACAAGTTTTGTTTATTTTGTTATTCGCTGGAAATCCGGAAATTTATCATCTTACCAGGAGACAATTTTTTTTTGAAAGCCCAGTCACATTTCCATAGAGTTCATTGGGTTTTAGGGAGCTGAATCTTTTAGGTTCTATGTTTATAGATAGGTTGCAAATTCTGCTGCTGGTATTATAGTTTATCAGCTTCCGAATAGTACACTTCAGAATTGTTAATAAATTAGCTAACAACATGACCTAAGTTGGATTTCAATTAGTTTTCTTCTTCGCAGGTAAAAGGCTTCCAAGTCGCACCCGCGGAGCTAGAAGGAGTGCTGCTGTCACACCCCGCTGTACTAGACGCTGGTGTGGTAGGAGTTGAAAGGAAAGAACGTGGCTCTGAGGAGCCTGTTGGCTTTGTTGTGCTCCGACCAGGCGCTAAGGCCGAAGCCGAGGAATTACTTGCCTTCGTAGCTGAACAGGTGACGGCTTACAAGAGACTGGCCGTTGTGAATATTGTGGAAGCGATACCTAAGAATAATACGGGAAAGATCTTGCGAAGAGAGTTGAAAAGGCTGGTAGTATAGACTGAATAAAGCTTAGTTTTAATTGTTAAGTTTTGTTTTTCTCTAATTCGCACACAAATATAGGATACAATAAACTTTGGCCTATGTGACATATCAAGTCTGGTCGGTGACGGGGTTCTCCATTCATTTGAATGGGCTTAGTATATTTTTAAAAACCCCTTTTCCAATGCGTGGCGCGAAATGACATATTTCCATACGGCGAAAAAGTGAATTCCTCTCCTTAGAAGACTTCTGATTCATCAACTCGGAATTCCTACAATTAGGCTCCTGATTTTTTATTTTGGAAAAACCATTATCCTGGTTGTCACCAATTGCTTATTATGTCTAATCGATAATTTCAATGCATGATGAAAACCAAGCTATATTGTAAAATGCATTCAAGGTTTGCAATATTTTTTAATAGAGATCAAAATCAAAGTTCATCAAAAGCAATAAGATTATATTGAATAAAATAATTCCTACCTATTATCACGAGTTTTCACCATGATGGATCAAATCTTATCCAGCTCAGCTTCAAGGAAACACCAGAGTGATTTAAAAAAAAAGTTTTGCATAAAAAATACGTTTATAGTTTGGTGGGACGGAAACCTCCGTGGACGGAAATAAGTCTTGAACGGCCCGACGACGGTTGTCACATCGAGACGGCGCGCTGCTGCTGACGAACCCACCGAACAGCTGTCGCCGCTAGCGGCCCCTGAGAGTGCGACCACGGCAAGCCTTTCGCACACGCTGGTGATTGTCAATTCGTTTTACCACCCAGACCAAGATGGAAGGCCACGTGCAAGTGAAACCTCTATACACTGGTCTAGCAGGCTCCCAGAACCAGGAGGGTGCAGGATCAGCGGTAGGGCATCGTCAATAAATCATACGAGTGCTATGTGGGTTCCGGTACGTAACAATAACACAATTGGGCTCACTGTATTTCTTCCCGTGCTTGTCATTAGACCCAACTAAGGGATTCGTCGTTCGTAGTTCGGATTCCACGTTAAACTGTAGGTCCCATTCCTCGCTTGCTAGGTGGTAGGGTTAATTCTGCTCCGAACTGCCATCCAATTGTTTGCACCTGTACTGAACTAAAGCCAAGAGATAAGGAACCCCGGGCGCACCAACTTCCATCCCAGGAGACCTTTGACCATTAACGTATCTCATTCAATGGATTTACACAGCCTTTTACGCAGAAACATAAGGTCGTATAGCTGGTTGAATTAAATGGATATCCGTTTTAAAATCAGGCAAGCAAAGACTACAACCCAATTTGTCTTATTGCAGGTTTAATAAAAAGTGCATATATTTATACAAGCGGCCTACAACTAGTTAAACAATAAACAACACTTTAATTACGAAACAAGTTAAAAACTATACTTAGAATATATATATATATGTTGAAAGTATTTAACCTAATCTATCTAAAATATGTAAGTAGCTAACACGGCTAAGGATACTCTGAGCTTGGGGTCGCGGAGCAGACTTATAGCCCGGCCGTCGCAAGAGTGGATCCAGCTTTCAAGTCATACAGTGGACCTTGACAAACTCAGGGGAGAGGGGTCATGATCCCAATTAACGCTCCAAACTTGGTGTTTTAGTCATGACCCCTGACCCCTGAATAAGCTGTTATGCTGCCTGGAGTGGAGTCGAAAGCGTAAAGCAGCAACTGCGGTGATCCGAAACAGATGTTACTGAATTGTTCCAACCACGGACGGAACGGGGCCAAAGCCCAAAGGAATGATCAAAGATCAAAGAACGTGCTAAACTGATTAGCAGGTTCAAAACATTTCTTATCAAGGATCAAAGTAACAACCTCGCATAAAGATTACAGCATGTATATAACAATAATAGCACGTGGAGGTGAAATTCGATCTCATACCATATTTAGTACTTTGCTCAAGATGTTCCTTGTGAGTCGGTCCCGTTGTATGGTTTTAAGAAGCTCTTGTCGTAGGCACATATCAGTGATCAGTGAGGATTTTGTAGTGAGAAGTCCGTTCTCTGACGTGGAGATCGAAAGAAAGACAGTTCCAGAAAGAGTTTTCGAATTTTCCAGTCGCTGGCCGGAAAAAACAGCTCTGGTAAATACATGCATACCTATAATCGACGAATGAGTATAGGTTTTTTATAAAAGCTTTGAGGCGGTCACGGCGGTCATTGAGAAGTTAATTTGGAGTGGACTTTTTTTTTGGTTTTGTTACTAGAAAAAATAAGGTGTTTTTACATTCCTCAAAATCATTTGGTGACTATACGAACTGCTCCAAGAATCACGGTGAGCTCGCACGATACAGTAAGGAACTGTAAGCTAAAAAAACCGGCCAAGTGCGAGTCGGACTCGCACAGGTTCCGTACCATTGTAAGATTTAACCCAAAAATAACACGTTTTTTTTATTTTTATCATTTTATAATTTTACCTATTTGTTGTTATAGCGGCAAAATAAATACATAATCTGTGAAAATGTCAGCTTCCTACCTGTTACGGTTCATGAGATACAACCCTGTGACAGACGGATGGACGGACGGACGCACGGACGGACAGCGGGGGCTTAGTAATAGGGTTCCGTTTTCACCCTGTGGGTACGGAACCCTAAAAAAGCGCCAGATATAGGAACGGGAGACGGTCTCTGGCTATTAAATTAGTAGCTAATGAAGTATTTAGACCTGGCCCACAAGGTAACCACCCTGTAGCATCCACGGAAAGCCACCATCCTGGCATTATTTAAGTCTACGAACGGCTTTGTTGAAAAGCCTTCCGTATTAGCAGGTTTTCACATAAATAGCTCAGGAATAAAAAAAAATAATATTCGATGCCGTTTATACCTATTTAATCCGACTGGAATAGATATTATCAATGTTTATAAGTAGGTCCAAAATAAGGTTGGACCTTGAACCTTACGATTTTTTACTGTTTTAGAGTACGGTATAACTACTTCATTGTAGATTACCGCTGGTAATGTATTGTGATCAATCTTCGATACAAGTCTAGGGCTGCCGACTATTATGACTTGTGATTTCATAGGATTTACCGTCAGACCAAATGATTTTGTCCAATTTAGGATATGATCCAAATTCACATTCATTTCTGATACGGTATGTGCCAAATTATCAAAGGAGCAATGCAAGTACAGCTGTAAGTCATCGGCATAAAGGTGGTAAAGAGAAGTTAACATATTTGTAATTAGATTAATAAATATAGAGAATAACAGAGGAGATAACACGCCACCCTGTGGAACACCAGCAGTTAAATCAGCCCAGTCAGAACACACATTGTCAATTCTGATACACTGATGTCGACCACAGAGATAAGACGCGAACCAGTCAAGCACTGCCGGAGATAAGTTAAGCGTTCGTAGAATACCAAGCATGATGTCAAAGTCCACTGTGTTGAATGCATTGCTGAAGTCCAACAAAGTTAAGACTGTAAGATTCTTGTTGTCCATATTTGTTCGGACATCTTCAGTTACTTTGACGAGAGCAGTAACGGTGCTGTGGCAAGGTCGGAAACCTGACTGCATTGGGTTCAGCAAGTGATTGCCGGCAAGGAAGCTGGCCAACTGCTGGTGAACAATGCGCTCCAGAATTTTTGACAATACAGGTAAAATAGAAATAGGGCGATATTGACTGAAAGAAGAAGGATTTGAAATTTTTGGGACAGGAATGATGTAAGCCCTTTTCCAGGTACTCGGAAAAGATCCACTGGATAGGGAATGATTTAGAATAAATGTAATTATAGGTAGCAGTTCGGCCAGCAGTGGTGAGAGCATGTCGAGGCTAATGCAGTCGGCACCTACAGCTTTTGTTGAAATTGAATTCAGGATCAGCTTAACTTCACGGTCAGTGACTTGGCGAAATGTAAATGAAGCATGCTCCGGAGTTGGTAAAGCTGAAAGCTGAAGAAGAGTTTGACATTTTACCACTTGATCAATGGTGGTGAGAGGAGAGGAGAAATGCCTGTTAAGGGCGTTGATGTCGATGTTGTTACTGACAGTAGAAGACTTTTTACCAACTCCAAGAGTTTTAAGAAATTTCCAAGCATTGACGGGAGAGCTATTTTCGAGAGTATTATGAATGTGGCGTCTTTGGGCATCCCTACACATCCTGTTACACCGATTCCTGAGCAGCCTGTACTTGGTGCGATTTGCATCGGAAGGATTATGTTTAAGTTTAATCTTGGCTCTATCCCTCTTCACCATCATTCTCCGAATGTCCTCTGTTAGCCATGGAGCTGGTAAATGTTTCACACGTGTGGGTCTGAGAGGTGCGTGAATATCAAATAGAGCCGTAAGTTTGGAGGTGAAATCCTCAACCATAACATCTGTAGAAGAGGAACTAAGAACAGCAGACCAATCCAAGCCACGCGCGTCTTCCCTTAGGCGCTCCAGATTAATATCCTTGAAATTTCGCTGCATGAGAACCTTTCGCCTGATCTTAGGAGGACGGACCTTGTAGGATAAATAGATTAAATCGTGATATGAGAAGCCAGGCGCTGTCAGCTGACCATGTTCACTTACATGGTCAGGTGAAGAAGTAAGAATCAGATCAAGCAGAGAAGGTTCACAATTAGGAAAGTGGTGTGTAGCATCCAAGGGAAGAATATTCATATTTACTGATGACACAAGGGAGTTAAGTTTTCTAGCGCGGTGGTCATTTTTTATTAGACAGGTGTTGAAATCTCCCATGATAATAGTATGATTGTACTGAGGGCAGTGTTCCTCAAGGAATGATTCGAGTGATGAGAAGTAATTAATAGTGAGATTGGGACTGTAATAAACACCAATTAGAATTTTGGAGTGATTAACGATGATTTCTAAGAAAAGGTATTCTGGTGACTCCGAATACTGAGCAGGAGACTGAGCAACAATCGAATAAGGAATACAGCTTCGGAGGTAGATGGCAACACCACCACAACTTTTTCCAGTTCTGTCGTTACGGATCAGTTGGAACCCGGGAAGTGAAAAAGAAGTAGATGGCAATGTAGGCTTAAGAAAAGTTTCTGAAACGAGTACAGCATGGATGTGTTTGCTTGGAAATGACCTGAGAAGATCGGGGTAGTGAGAGGGTATGCTTTGAGCATTGATATGTACAAAATTGAAATTTTTGGGGTATTTAGAAAATGTGAAGTCAAGTTTTTCATCTAGTGGAAGAACACATCCATTGTCAGAACTATCGTCACTAAAGAACTCATCAGACGAGGTAACTGAAAAATAATTATCTGAATCGTCGGATAATGTGGTCATAAATATATATATATATATTATATATAGTATATAGTATATATTATTAACTAATAAAAAGGTTTTCCCTGTAGGCGATTCCTCATCACCCGCCAGCAGTGTGAAAAAACAGAACAAAGCAGAAAACATATTAAAAGTAGTTGAGGCGAACAGAACTAGGCAGAAAGATAATAATAACAGATTTAAAAGTGCATTTTAAATACGGCAAGCTTGTATCTAATAACGAAACAGGACAAAAAGTTCACAGCTTCATAACATTATAAATAACTTATTATACACATCAATGTAGGTACATATACGCCACTTTATAAAAAAGGACAGTTAAAAAAAAACAATACATGAGCAGTAGAGAAAGTAAAATTGTTCTAACACAAATAATCACAAGTGACAATGCCCTTGCCTTTTCCCACTTGGATGAACAGAGAAAAAAGTAGAAAACATGTTAACAGTAGAAGAGGCGAGCGGAACTAGGCAGAAGCATAATAAAACAGATTTAAAAAGTGCATTTAACATGAGGACAAACATGTTTCTAATAACTAAACCGAACAAACAAAATTCACGGCTACTTAACATTATAAATAACTCACATAAGGTATGATACATTTCAATATAGGTACGTATAAGCAACTTTTAAAAACCGAGACAGTTATAAATCGAAAGAAAAAAACAATACACGAGCAGTGGACAGGGTAAAAATATTCTAACACGATTAATCAGAGATGATAATGTCCTTGCCTTTTCCCACTTAGATCAATATAGAAAAAAAAAAGATCATTGACAATTGAAAAATTTAAAGAGGTTTATTCTGTGCATACTGAATCTGTGGTGGCTGTCAAGGAGCGAAACAAACAAAACAAATTACATTACAAACATTGTCTTTGCAAATTACGTGTAGCCATGTATATCTCTTTGTGAGCAGCCGAGAATCAAGAAAAGCAACATTGGAGAATATTTTACCATTTAGTTACTAGATGTCGATCTAGAAGTGCCTGTGTCTGAAATAACTTGAAAGTTCATTTCGACTTTCCCTTGTTGATGCGGTCCGAGGACCGGGGCTTCGGCCTATCACCTAAGCCGTCGTCACCACTCAAGACCGCAGGATGTTTGTCTGTTAGCACCTTTAACGCTCCAGCCGCCACCACTTTGATACGGGTCCCGTCTTTTAGCTGGATGACGATGCGGCCCTCCTGCGTCCAACTATGCGCCATCCCAAAGTGTTTTCGTGCCGCCAGGAAGATGTTGTGTCGCGTCCGCGTGAGGAACTCTGACACCGTGATGCCTGAGCCCTTGAGCGACGTCTTCGCTTTCCAGACCGCGGCCCGGATGTTGAGCTGCTTGAAGCGAACCAAAATTGCCCGAGGGCGTGTCTGAGCCCGAGGTTTCACACCCAGGCGATGGCAGAGCTTGATGGAGTCACCACTAAAGTCCACTAGCCCTAACTTGGTGCGCACTAGCTCCACTACCTTCTGCGTCGCCTCTTCGGACTCGGACTCGGAAACACCATGTATCAGCAGGACTTTCGCACGCGACCTCATCTCTTGCGCATCCACGACTTCCGCAAGGCCAGCTACTTGAGAACGCACCACTCCCAGAGCTTTCCAAACAAACTGCCGGAACAGATTGAAGTCAGCTGTCAGTGTGGGAAGATCGGCCGGCTTGTTGGCAGCAGACTTTAGTTGCGCCTCAAATGAGCTCATTCTCTCCTCCACCATGGTCTGCAGCTCCGCCACCTCCATCGCAAAATCAACACTCGACATGACCGCACGTGCACAAAATAAGTTTGTTGAAGTAGAAATCTGTTTTCTGGTGTATGAACAGAAATATATGCTGGCAGGGTCTGCCTACACTACCACATGTAAATAGCAGGTATCACAACACTTTAGAGTTATTATTAATGTAAAAATGTTCAAATATTAATAAATATTAGCAATCATTTAGTTGAGGTATGAAAATACATCCACTATTTCTAACTACCCACAGACGAAAAAAAAAAAAAAAAAAAAAAAAAAAAAAAAAGAAAATCCTGCTTCACACTTAACGGTCATCAAACGACATTAGAAATGTTATGGCTTTTCCTTTTCCTTGTCAAGTCTCCAAATAGGACTTTTTAGGACCAATTTATTTGGCGCGGCAGAGAGCATGGAAGTTATTTTCGGTCGCCGCCAAAATTTGCTAGGAATACCTTACGTGCTCTAGTGTAGCCTCTATTGACCGTGGCATGCTTGTCAGAAACTGCGAGAGGTGGCGGTTCGTGACCCAGTACTACCTGGCCGTAATTAAGCGTTTGAGAGATGCTGTGCGTAGAAAACGACCGGAATTGTGGCAAAACAACTCATGGATCTTGCACCATGACAATGCTCCGTCTCACAAAGCGCGCATCGTGACCGATTATTTGACCAAACATACTGTAAATACAATCCAACAGGCACCGTATTCTGCGGATATAGCATTATGTGACTTTTTCCTGTTCTCACAACTTAAATTACCCCTTCGTGGAAAAATATTTTCGAGCATCGATGAAATAAAAGAAAATGCGACGAAGGCATTGAAAGCCATTCCTTCACCGGACTATCTAAAGTGTATGGAGGCGTATGTGCATCGCTTCAGACGGTTGTTATTTTGAAGGTGATAAAATAAATGTATCCGAAAATTAACACAACAATTTTTTATTTATTAATTCCCGGAACTTTTTGATCATAGTATGTATAGCTAGATTTGTAGTTTTAAGATCACAGTATATCATTTATGTTTTAAATATTATTTATTGTTATGATTAACTCAACATTTTTTTTAATACCACAGAATTTCACGTTTTATTATTGTTTCTTTCTCGGAACCCTAATTTAATGTGAGTCTGACTTGAAATTGGCCATTTTTTAATAAACACTTCAATAAACTATCTCAACCCTCTCTCACTAAACAATTGCGCACCATGGGCAAGTTTTTGTTTTACTTATATCTATTATATTATATCGCTGTAGAGCGTTCCTTCCAGGTATGCGGCGTCACTGGTCGCAGTCTTTCGTACGGTTCCCTAGAACGCCGCTCGAGGACACTCGCCGCCAACCTGCGCACGCGTCTCGCCATCCAAGATGGCGACCGCGTCGCAGTGCTGCTGCCGAATTGTCCCGAGTACCCGACCGTCACTCTCGGCGCCATGATGGCTGGAGCCAGCGTTGCGCTCGTCAACCCGGCGTACAAGGCAGGTTCGTACGATCAGTGGTCTTTTGACAACCCTTTTGTCAACGAATGTGGTATATGTGGAATCGACCCTGAAGCAAGGACACCATCAGATAAAAAAGAAAGCTGTAAAAAGAAATGCAATTTATTAATATCCTGACAGTTCTCTCTGAATCCGACTGAGTGTTTAATTTTTTTTATGCAACCATGGTTGGCTAATACCACACACCTACCGTTATGATATTAGCCCAATACATCACATTCTCGACGGAATTAGGTGCCATGCCCGTCCTTTTATGAGCACGGCTGAATTAAACTGGATGGAAAACGGACAATTTTTTGCACATACATTGATTTAACGCATTACGTGCCGACTGTTTGGTTAAAATGGTTTTCCACATACCCATTTTTGTCCCTCTATAAATTTTAGTAATAGAGTTGCGTATGAATGTACTATGAACTTCACAAAAGTATTAGAATGCCATACTTTTCAGAGTCCACCACTGCGAACTCATTATTTTACTTCTCTTTGAATTTTCAGCTGAAGTGCAGCACCACTTTGCGGTCGCACAACCGAATTTGATCGTCGTATCTCCTGAGTGTTATTCAACCGTCCAAGAAACACTCGACACAATGAAAGCCACCACGCCCGTGATGGTCCTAGACCAGGGCCCCGTTCCTGAGGGGGCTATTAAATACTCGGAGTTTGCCGAAGCGGAGAATGTGGACTTGAGCTGCCTAAAGACAGTTCGGATTACACCAGACCACACGGCTTTACTGCCATTCTCAAGCGGGACTACTGGACTTCCCAAGGCGGTGGATCTACCCCACACGGCCCTGGTGGCTACCAGTTACGTTTGCTCGCATCCGGATTATATAATGCAGCAGCAAGCTACAGGTGAGCAGATCATATGAATAGCGATCTAATCCATGCATCACTGGCCGTTCCAACAAGCCATCGGTAATTTATGCACGGATTATATTGCCTTGGATCGCAATATGCTGCCCCAATGTTATTAGGTTCTATGTCAACAAAAAGCACTTTCGAGAGAAACGAGTTTAAGAATCTGCTTGTATCGTAACAATACTCTTAAATTATTTTCTTTGGAAAATTGTTTTCAATTATTTTAATGAACATTCACTTATTTTTTTAAATCTTTATGAATTTAGAAGATATTGGGAAATAAAACATTTCAAAGGACTTTGTAATCCTGAAATATTATTTAAAAGGAGGAAACTTGCAACATAGAACCATAGTTCTTTTTGAAAATGTAAATTGTAAAATATTTTGCATTTCACTTCTTAAATATATATAAATTCGCGAGGCGAGGTGGATTTGGCTTTTCTGAGCGACTTTGGTCCTCAGAACAGACAACCATACCGGTTTTTAATAAAAAAAAGTTATTAAAATAAAGTTGCAATATCAAATACACAGTAGGTAGGTAGTTAACGTGGAGATCGATCTCCATGGTAGTTAAGTAAGTTCGTATTTTGTTTGCAGAAAACTCATTCGGATATTAATAATTAGGTTCACTGGGGATTAAAGAGTCAGTTTTATCAAAATCTATATAATCGACGTGTATTAACATATGTTGTTTCATTTCATGACGCTGCAGCGGATTACCAAGACATAGTGCACGCAATACTGCCGTTCTACCACATCTACGGACATGTATTGGTGATGCTGAACTGCCTGTTGCATGGTAGTTGCCTGGTAACCATGCCCCAGTTCTCACCAGAGCTGTTCCTTAAGGTGTTAGCGGAACACAAGTCAACTCTTATATACGCGGTGCCACCAATAAGTGAGTAACATTATCACCCTACGTATCCCCGCTTAGGCAATAGGCACCCTTTTCCACTGTAACTCCGTATTTTTAGTCGCAGCCTTTCTACTTTGGACCAATTATCCTTCTCACAATATTTGTTTGATGTGAATGCCAACGGAACCCTATAACTAAGCCTCCACTGGCCGTCCGTTCGTCTGACACAGGGCTGTATCTCATGAACCCTAATAAGACCGATGCATGTATAAGAATAGAAAAAAATGTAACCAAGTCACTCTCCAAGCACGAAGTTATCGCAATTTCCTTCTGTAAATCTTACCTTGTAGTAAAACATAAAATGAAGTAATTTTATTACTTTAATTAGTTAATAAACTGGTGCCTTTGTTCGTTCTAGTTCAGTTTCTTGTGAAGCACCCTCTGATAAAAGCTGAGTACCTGGAAGCGACTAGGCAAGCAATTTGCGGCGGAGCCTGCCTACCACCCGCCGAAGTAGAGTTATTCGAAGCGAAAGCTAAGGTATGTATAAATCGACAAACCCATGTATTTTGGACGGACGATCGTCATCATGCGAGCACAGCATATATAGGATGTATAATTGAGAATATCCAGGGGCACACCGAGAAGGTAAGCGTTTGCAAGCATTCAGACGAACAGAGTCGATATCCGATTTTTAAGGGGTCAAAGATTAATATCATACTGATCGTTTTGGTGGCAACCTTCTTGTTCTATTATTCAGACCAGTGCTCGTTACATTTATTCCTTTAATATCCAAAATAAAATGTGAATTTTCAGTAATGCGTCACTTTATATTCCTGATCGTATGTTTACCTACACCTACTGTTATACGTGGAATCCGAACCACGAACGATGAAGTTCTTAATCGCCTCTTACGACTGTCATGGAAATGTACCATGACTATTTTTAGGGTTCCGTACCCAAAGGGTGAAAACGGAACCCTATAAATAAGCCTCCGCTGTCCGTCCGTTCGTCCGTCCGTCCGTCCGTCCGTCTGTCCGTCCGTCCGTCCATCCGTATGTCTGTCACAGGGCTGTATCTCATGAACCGTAATAGGTAGGCAGCTGAAACTTTCACAGAGTGTGTATTTATTTTGCCGCTATAACAACAAATAGGCAAAATAAAAAAATCAAAATTAAAGGGGGGGCCCATACAAAAATCGTGATTTTTTTGTGTTAAATCTTGTACGAAGGTACGAAACCTTTCTTGTGCGAGTCCGACTCGCACTTGGCCGAACTTTTTTTTGAAATGAGGTGTAAAGGGGAATTATATTATCCGTCCATTTCCTTAATGGACTTACATATAAATATGCTGTGAAGATATATATAAGTATTAAAAAATTGTAAATTATTTATATAAGATTTGTGTTCCACTAGAACACCGAGCTGCTGCAAGCATACGGCCTCACAGAGACCACTGCCGTGGGCTGCGCCACCGCCCGCGGCAACCGAAGCAAGCGTCGCGCCGACAGCTGCGGGACTCCATTCGTCAACATGACCATGAGGGTCACAGATTCCGAAACCCAGAAGAACTTAGGCCCCAATCAGGTAAACCTCGTATGTTTGCATCGATTACTATTAATATGGCTTAAATAGAAATTTGCGTTCAATGAGCACACATTTAGAATGGCTATTGCATGACATATCTGAAAGATGTTAGTGTTCAGTGTGGTTATTTTTTTTTAAATTCATTGTGGAAATTTAGATATCACTGTAAACTTTAATATCGATCCTACCTTTAAAATATTACCTTATATCTTCATATATTGTTTTAGTGAGGGATAGTTTTGAAGACAGATCTTTATTCTTGTTACCAATTACTTCTTTGTAACTGTGTTTTATTGTCTGCCTTTGTTTTTCCTCCAATAATAAATAAATAAATAAATAAATAAATAAAATTACTATTCCTTTAACCTGATAATGAATATGGACCGTTATCCAGTAATATTAATGTAGTAATATAAGAAGTCTATGCCTTAACTAATTAATTAAAGATTATAAAACGAAATCTAAATCATTATATTTTGAAAACGATCAGTTTTTGGTCTGGACATCAGGAGCAGGATTCGAACCTGCGACATTTGGAGTATGTAATCGTCGTTGTATAACCTAAAATTTCCTTAACCTGCTCAACCTACGCTGCAACGAGTTCTTCAGATCCAGATCACCTAAATATTACCTATGTTCCTAACAAACAAGAGAATAATCCTAAGAATTCTAACCAAAATGTTTCTTACTATGATTGATTGGAGCATGTAACTTAAATGAACACTTAACTAATTGGGATGCATGCCTACCCCCAGACCGGCGAGTTGTGGGTCGAGGGTATGCCGGTGATGCGGGGTTACTATGGCAACCCAGAGCAGACCCGCTCCGTGCTTACTGAAGACGGCTGGCTGCGCACAGGAGATGTTGGCTACTACGATGAAAATGGACATTTCTACGTCACCGAGCGACTTAAGGAGCTCATCAAGGTAGTATGGCAATTAGGGAGCTAGCTTGAAGATACGGAAATCGGTCCTGCCTAATGATCCATTGAAATACACACTATCTACTAGGTTTGAATGTTATCTGAGTTAACGGAGCAAAACTTACCCATCTACCCTGTATCTGGTGTCACCGCTGGAGAATACACATACCGATAAACAAAAAGTTCCCTTAAAAAGGTTTTCTTTATGGGATTCTAAACCTTGTAATTCTTTATTCAGAAATTGGCTTTTATTATGGTTATTAATGTGTTTCCTTCTTTGCAGGTAAAAGGTTTCCAAGTCGCGCCTGCAGAACTAGAAGGGGTACTGCTATCACACCCCGCTATTCTAGATGCGGGAGTGGTAGGAGTTGAGAGGAAAGACGGTAGCTCCGAGCAGCCCATCGGCTTCGTGGTGCTCCGGCTAGGCGCGAAGGTCAGCGCCGAGGAGTTGGTGACCTTTGTAGCGGAAAAAGTGACGGCTTACAAGAGACTGACTGCTGTGAACATTGTAGACGCGATACCTAAAAATAATACTGGAAAGATTTTGCGAAGAGAATTGAAAAAGATGGTAGTCAATAAAGTTTAGTTTTAACTATTACGTTTTTTTATTTGTAGGCTATATAGGCTTTGGGAGCTATATAATCACGGATTTTGGTAGTTTGATGAAGGAGAAATGGAGTAAAATAAACTTTAGGCTATGTGACACCGGTCAACCGATTTTTAATTTTAATTTATTTGAACTTTTTTGGTAGTCAAACTTCACTACGCTACATCAAAAACGGATATATCCGCAGATTCGATCAATCAGTATAGAAGAATCCGCAAAGAATGTTTACTGGTTTTCCGTCCACAGTAAATACATACTTACATAGATGTAAATGCTAGTGCCAAACAATTCTTGGTAAACTTAATGCAAAGAACAAGAACAAAACCTAACCTAACCTAACCTAACCTAACTTAGCAACCATTAGAACAAATGAATTAGAAATAGAACTTACGCTAACGAGTATTAGCTTCAACTGTCCGCCCATTTGTGGAGATTCTGCCACACCAATTCTGGTGTCGGCAGCCTTGTTCGTAAGAAGATCTTCTATCAACCTTGATCGTCCTCTTAATTTCTGAACACAGGCGGCCTCACGACGGAGAAATTTAATTTATTTTCTTATTGACTCCTGTCCGTGTGATTTGGCAATAATTTGTTGTATCACATATTCATAGGAAAAAACCATATACAGTAGAATTCATTTACAACGACTTCGCTTGTAACGACTAACCGGTTTTAACGACGATAATGTTTACTCAAGTTAGGTTTCATAGTTAGCTACTGAGAAAATATTACCGTTTAGTGCGACTCCGGTTTAAGCGACCGACTGCTTATAGCGACCATTAATTATGATAATACGTCCGGTTAAAACGACGCGCATGTTTTGTTTACACAACCTATACACCAATACCTCGGCGCCCGAACTTCACCTCGCCTAATCTAACTGAAAGGCCTAAAGGGCTAAAGTGCTGATTATCTTGTATTGGTATCGATTGCGAGTTGCTAAGAAAGGCCCTTTAATGTGAGGATTAAACTAATTACTACTTGGTGGAAGAGACCCTTAGCCTGGTTTTCACTAAGTGTCTATGTATTTTAATCATGTATGTAAGTTAAAGGGCCTTTGTTACTAAAGTGCTGATATCTTGTGCTGGTATTGATTGCAAGCTGCTAAGAAAGGCCTTTAATATGTGGCAATTAAGCTAATCGGCAGTAAGTGAAAAGGGCCCTTAGTGTTGTATGTAATTTATTTCTTTGTATTACAGTACCTATGTTTGTAATGTGGAATGTGTAAGAACCATTAAAATAAAGCATCCTACAAAATGTTTTATTTACCTAAATAGGTAAATCAAACTTTCGCCATTATAACACATACATATTTATTCGTACGTTAAGTACATATGTACTTAAGAAAGAATCCTGCCGTTTTGTACGTCATCCGGTTAGTACGACATTGTATCGCCGGTCCCTTGATGGTCGTTATATCCGGATTCTACTGTATACTCAAAAAGTTTTTCACTCACTGTTCAGACGAGTTTTTACATCGCGATCTACTTCATTAATGTAGGTAGGTTCAGAAAATAGCAACTTTTTCTTTTCCAATTTTTTTCAATTTAAAACTTGTCGTTTCCTTACATTTTGTAATAAAATGTATGGTGATGGCCTTTTTTTCAATTTCATAGCACTTGGTGACTTTTTGGCAGAAAAAAGCGGCAGAAAATAAAAACTTTCTGGCAGAAAAAAATATTTGTCATGATGATATGTCCTAAATATAGGATCCTGTAGGTATTTATCCTGTAGTACTACTACAGGATAAATACACCTTACTATGAATAGTGGTAAGGTGTAACTATATATAAAATGCCAAACATCACCGTTCACATACCTGCATAATATTTCCCTATTAGCAAATGAGTAGTGTGTGAACAGGTGTCACCATTCACTTCTATTTCCGCTAAGCACTCTCTTATCTAATGCCGTGTTTGTGCCTTATCTACATTTGTGGACTACGTAATGAGTGGATATCCCTCTATTTATGTCTATGGTGTTAAAACCGCTGCGAGACCGGGATCGTACAAGTGGATGTACAGTGTGCACAAATTAACCATGATTATTCTTAACTATAAACTAGAGGACCAGTATTTATTTTGTTAATCCATGTCTTATCTACATGTCGAAAATCTAAATACAAAGCCAAAAAAAACAAAGCCAAAGCCAAGTTCAGATGAAAAACCGGCCAAGTGCGAGTCGGAGTCGCACATAAAGGGTTCCGTACCATCGTACAAGATTTAACACAAAAAAAACACGTTTTTTGTATGGGGCTTTCATTTTCATTTTTATTATTATTTAATTTCACCTATTTGTTGTTATAGCGGCAAAATATATACAAACTCTGTGAAAATTTCAGCTGCCTACCTATTACGGTTCATGAGATACAGCCCTGTGACAGACGGACAGCGGAGGCTTAGTAATAGGGTTCCGTTTTCACCCTTTGGGTACGGAACCCTAAAAAGGAATCTCGATGATGAAGTTTCTGTGGATGATGTTCATCGAAATAAAAATAAAATATAAATGTGGTGATGACCGCGCAGTTTTATGTCAAAGTAGTTTCGAAGTATGGCTAAATATTGATTTCTGCATCGTTAAATTATAAGGCTGACTGTACATACTTTTAAATTAATAGGTACAGCAACGCTAGGTAACTAAAATTAAAATTATGCTTTTCAATAGCGTTTTTTCCAACCGGAACTTTAACTCGCGAATGTGAAATATGATCAAAGGTCAGAGAACGTTGTATACTGATAAGCAGGTTGCAAATATAGATAGGTACTTCTATCTTATCAAAATTCAACATAATATCCCTGCATAATGATTGTAGCAAGCATACATATCTACTCCGCAATAATAATAGCACGTGGAAGTGAGATTCGGTCTCATACAGTGTTTAATACGTACGTCGCTCAATATGTACCTGGTGAGTCGTTCTCGTTGCATGGTAAGAACTGTGAGTTGTAGGCACAGATCAGTGATCAGTGAGGATTTTGTAGTGAGAAGTCCTTTCTCTGACTTGGAGATCGAAAGGAAGACGGTTCCTGAAAGAGTGTTCGAGTTTTCGAGTCGCTGGCCGGAAAAAACAGCTGTGGTAAGTATCCGTAAGCATCAGACAACCTACCCCAACACATGCTTTCTATACAATCGTCGTTTGGAAATAATTTGAAAAATGCTATTTCATTTTACTACATTTTTTGAATGAACCATCAGTTAACTAATGCCTGGGTCTACTAGTTTTGTTTTTTCAGAAATATTAATCCCCAGTCAAACAACAAAGAAAATATAATGTGTTTGATGTAGACTAGAAGAAGGTTATCTATTTACTTTCATCTGACTCTATTTTGATATTAAAAGAAAACAAAAAGAAGCAGATAAAAAAATAAGTAAATTCGCAAATAGTAAGGTCTGGCGGCAGCCATATTTACAACATATTTACTTGTGAAGATTCTTTCAGTATGCCATAACTCAACTAAAATAAAATAGTTAATGTTAGTTATTTCATATTTCCGAGAAATGTCTTAGCCCCGATTGCACGAAGAAATGTTCAAACACGTCACTTTTAATGAACGGCATGGTGTTCCATCCGTAGTGTCCATACAAAGTGACGTGTTTAATCATACGTTAATGTTGATTTTGATTTTTTGTACTTTCGTGTACTCGGCCCTAAGTCAGGAGATGGTTCCGCTGTGCTTTGTAATATCTTGTTTTTTACAATAAATACATGGATTATAATTTCCTTTGCAATCTGATAGGAAGAGATGTTATCAATATTTTATTACATCATGATATTTACGTTAAGGTATATGTACATTCAGTTTGAACCCGGTATGTTACCGATAAAAATAGATACGACGGAGATAAAAGAAGGTGCTATCGGGGCAGTCGGTGCTCATGCATCGAAGTAGGTATCTGAAACTGATGGATGGGAAAGCATGGCATCACTAGATTTTTGTGACTGCTTACCTAGTTAGTGTTAGCCCCCGGGCCCCAACCGTTTGAGGATCTCTATACACCATCACTTGTGAGGCTCATAAGGCTCACCGGAGGGTGAAGAATCGCCTTTTATGCCAGAGGTCATGGGTTTGATACCCGCCCCGTTCATGCCCCACTTTCTTTCTTTATTTTGTTGCAACCGTAAATAAAGCCGATAAAAACCACGCACACCTGTAACAACATTTAACATAAATTTTTATAAATACTGACACGCGACGCTTCGATATCTCTGTCCTAACCTGGAAGGCTCAACCTTACCGGTTATTACCATGATCAAGAGTCACCACCAAAGACCAATCCGCACAATAATTGATAACTTGTAAAGTAATGTTATTTCCACTTTATCAAAATATACCGTTAACCAAACTATTAACCTAATTTTTTTGTTTATTGAGCCCCTACCTTGAGTTCTATCTAACTAATCAACTATAATATCGCAGTAGAGCGTTATTTTCAGATATGCGGAGCTACTGGTCGCAGTATCTCGTACGCTGCCCTGGAACGTCGCTCGAGGACGCTCGCCGCCAACCTGCGCATGCGTCTCGCCATACAAGATAGCGATCGCGTCGCAGCGGTGCTGCCGAACTGTCCCGAGTACCCCGAAATAAGTCTCGGCGCCATGATGGCCGGCGCTACCGTTGCGCTCGTCAACCCAGCGTACAAGGCAGGTCCGTGCTATCGGTAATCTTTTCGGCCCTTTTGTTATCTTGTTTGACCGTTTTTTGGGCAATTTCTTTGCACTCCTTTTAGTCCTTTTTTTGAAGGATTTTTTGGGCCGCCTGCTCCGAGGCAAGCTCCCCTACAAAAATACAGTCGTATTCAGAGTGAACTATAAAACTTAGTACTGGAATAACCATACAAAATGCTATTTAGTCCGGACATAAACAGCGTATGAAAGTTAGTCCGACCACTCTGAATACCGCTGTTAGTCCTTATGGTCTAGCTTTAGTCACGAAGATGAGAGCTTGATGGGAAAATGTATCCCACACTTTCCTGTCAAAGAGACAGCGACACTTTAACTGTCAAAGAGATAGAGATTCAGTCCTTCAGTCTATCACGTTTTTTTAATGTTTCGGCAATGTTCAGATTAGACTAGCGAGTGATCTTGTGCAGCTTGGAAAATTATAAGCTCCGCTCGGGTGAACGTACAAAATTAATAGAATTACAGAACTGCTTGTGTTATTCTGTGGCGAATGTCAGTTTAAAAATGGTGTGAAAAATCCCGTGCGAATAATATACAATTTTGTAAATACCTACACACAAAATGTATGGGGAGGGCGAATTTTTTTTTTAAGTCGTACAACAAAATGTTTTCTACCTTTTTTGCTCCAAATATACAAAGCCAAATATACAAAACCTCCGCCTACACGCTGTGTAGCGAAATATTCCTATGGATGTCCCACGTATGTCTTGTATTTTTTTCTATAAGATAGGCATGAGATAGGCACTCAACTCACTTCTAACAGATATTGAAAATCAATTTCTTGAGCGGCTCGTAGCCTAGTAGCGCGGGGACTGGCCTAGCGTACCAGAGGCCAGGCCAGGTCAATTCCGACATGCATCACTGACTAAGAAAACGATTCTTTAAAAAACATTTTTTAGTTAGGTGAGTTCGCAAATTACTACAATGATGCCAAAGGCAACCTCGACTCATATATTTTCCAGAACCAAGCAATGCGAAATAATTTGAATTCTGCTTACATTTTCAGCTGAATTGCAACACCACTTTGCGATCGCGCAACCGAAGCTTATCATCGTATCCCCCGAGTGTTACGCGACCGTCCGAGAAACTCTCAACGCCATGAAAGCTTCAACGCCCGTCATGGTCGTAGATCAGGGTGCCGTTCCGGGGGGAGCTATCAAATACTCGGAGTTTGCCGAAGCGGAGAATGTGGACTTGAGCTGTCTAAAGAAAGTGCGAATTACACCAGACAACACGGCTTTACTGCCATTCTCGAGCGGGACTACAGGACTTCCCAAGGCGGTGGATCTACCCCACACGGCCCTGGTGGCTAGTAGTTACGTCTGCTCACATCCGGATTATGTTATGCAGCAGCCAACTACGGGTGAGCGGATTTTTGAAACGGCGATCGAATTCTTGCACCACTGTACATGAACTTGTGGCTTTAGATTGCACTTCTGACCTCCTTATTATAAATGCGGCCTCATAGGTTATGTGAAACTTGCAATCACCTAACTTGCAATTTGCAGTTAGCAAAAGATCTCAGACTCATGAATTGACGTAGTTAAAAAAAATGTCATATTGCTAAGACACTCTAAACGTTTAGAGGTTTTTGTGGATAATCTCATTCTGTTATCAGATTTAATGATGATAAGAGAATGTAGCGAGGTCGCATATCGTGTAACATAACTTATTTCTTTTCATGACACTGCAGCGGATTACCAAGACGTGGTTCACGCAGTACTGCCGTTCTTCCACATTTACGGACACGTATCAGTTATGCTGAATAACCTGGGTCATGGCGGCTGCCTAGTCACTTTGCCTCAGTTCTCACCAGAACTGTTTCTTAAGGTGTTATCGGAACACAAGTCCACACTTATATACGCGGTGCCACCAATTAGTGAGTATAATCATCATCTATACCATCGGGCAGTATATGAGTCTGCATGTACTGCATAAAGAAGACGAATTCTTATAGCTATCATCCTAATTTAAGGTTTAAAATAAATCTCGGCTTATTTTGACTGCTACTTCCCGTATTTATCTATCTTAGTTTTTTTTTAACTAAAGCTAGAATCGCTCTTCATTGGTGACTTTATTCAATGTGTTCATACATATAGTTAGTCAATAACTTTGTTCGTTCCAGTTCAATTTCTGGCGAAGCATCCTCTAGTAAAGGCTGAGTACCTGGAGACGACTAGGCAAGCTATTTGTGGCGGGGCCTGCCTACCACCTGCCGAAGTAGAGATCTTTGAAGCCAAAGCTAAGGTATAACTAGAAAAACCGGTGCATTTTTGGACGGATGATAGTCATTATGTGTACATTGCTTATAGGAAGACCTATTACTGAGAATATTTATATGCGGGGGTTCTGGTCTCAACCTCAGAGAGAACCATTGTTTGCAGGCTTTTTAAGATTATGAGCTTCTGTAGCCTCGCCTAAGCTTCCACGAAAGGTACCTCGGGCAACTAGTTTATGCGATGCGCTTTTCCAATAATTGTCTTCAGTACTTATGACAAAGTAATACGAATAATAGTTTAAAAAAACTAAAAAAACACACTTTTATATCTACGGGAACTAAAAAATTTAAAATAATTTTTAATTTTAAAGAGTTTATATTACAGTAGTAGAAGATCGAACAATCAATCAGAATTTATCAACTCAAAATAAAATTATAATAAAGTTTAAGTTATTAAAAAAATAATTCAATTCAGAGTAAAAAGCGTGGGGTGCATTTTACTACTTTTCATAACTCTCCTCTCATAGATAGTTGCCAGTAGAATGATTGTTACATTTACTTTATCGAGCACCCCACGCTTTTTACTCTAAATTGAATTATTTTGTTAATAACTTAAACTTTATTATAATTTTATTTTGAGTTGATAAATTCTGATTGATTGTTCGATCTTCTACTACTGTAATATAAACTCTTTAAAATTAAAAATTATTTTAATTTTTTTAGTTCCCGTAGATATAAAAGCGTGTTTTTTTAGTTTTTTTAAACTATTATTTATTTTTCATTTTTTAGTTCGATTTATCAATTAGTTATTATTACTACAGAGGATCTATAAAATAATTTATTAATCCTGGCGGTCCTAATAAGGATAATGGGAAAATGTTATGAAATTGGGACCCTTACTTTTTACGTTATACATAAACGATTTAGATAGTTTCATTAAAAAATTGTTTTTCTTTTGTACGCTGATGATGCAAAATTTTTCAAAATTATATCTTCCAGTGACGACTGCAACCAGTTGCAACATGACCTCAAAACCTACAATTGTTTTGCACTGACAACCAACTTTTTTTAAACACAGATAAATGCTATATCATAACATACTCCAGAAAACGTAACCCAATACTATATGACTACAGACTAAACAACACAATTTTAACACGAGTTACGCAAATAAGAGATCTCGGTGTCATACTTGACAATAAAATGCGATTTCATCTACATGTTGATCACATGTTAAATAAGGCATATAAACAATAAGGTTTTATTTTAAGGGTAGGTAGGCATTTCACACACGCTTCAACTTATAAGACACTTTATTATAGCTTTGTTAGGAACCAATTAGAGTTTGCAAGTACAGTATGGAACCCACAATACGATATCTACATTGATCGAATTGAAAAAAATCTGCACAAATTCCTTAAATCTCTCGACTATAGGACTGGACACGATTGTTTTTTAAATTACAATACCTCTGCATTACGTTACTCTATACCGTCTTTGCAAAGCCGACGCCATCTCAATGATGCAGCTTTTTTGTGGAAGATAATTAATTGCCACGTGGACTCTCCATCTTTATTAGAGAAAATTACTTTTAAAGTACCTCATCATACTACACGCAATAAGGACCTGTTTTATATACCCTCATGCTACACAAATTATGCTCAAAACACTTTTGTTCGACGTAGTTTGAGCAACTATAACAAACATTTATTTGAAGTAGATTTATTTTGTAACTCATTATTACCATTTAGGAAGAAAACCATGAAAATTATATTATTTACTTGTTGATTTATGTTCTATCTTTAATATGTCTTTCTTTTATTTTCCTCACTTGTATATTTACTATCTTATGTTATCACATCACAACTACATCAAAATATACTCTCAATAAGTAATTATACATGTAAAAATAGGGAACTATAGGTCAGCCTCAGTGGCCCAGTGGCGCGACACTTCGGCGATCGCTCTCCGAAGTTAAGCAACGCTGGGTCCGGTCTGGTCTTGCGGATGGGTGACCATTCGACCGTTGAGAGAGGCTGGCCGTGGTTCGGATTCCACGTTAAGCTGTAGGTCCCCTTCCTTACTTACTAGGTGGTAGGGTTTATCCCGCCCGGGTTGGTACCATCGCATTGGATGAACGATGGTCGAAGCGGCAATGAAAATTGTCCGTGTTTTCCATCCAGTTCAATGTAGCCGTGCCATATAAGGAAGGTCCTGGCATGGCATCTAGTTCCCATGTGGTGTGTTGGGCTAATACCATGACAGAACTTGTGGTATTAGCCATCCATGTCCAGTCACATAAAAAAAAATGTGATATTCTTTACTTAAACTGTTATGAAATTATTGCATTGTCATCGGTCCTTGATACGTATGCAAAGTTTCAAATTGATCAGACTTCTGGAAACTGGTGAAAATTAAGTTCAAAGATTCCGTTACATAGATACATACATAGATACAACCCAAGCTAATAAAAGCGTGTTAAAAACAAAAAAAAAAACGACGTCTGACGTTGTAAACATTTAGTGGTAACGCTTGTGGTCTCTGCTTTATCATGGCCAGGGTGTGCACCACTATATTTCTTATCCTCGCTGAGTGCATATATTTTGATTGCGAGTGTAGTCACTTCATTATTTGGATGCCATATTAACCTTTCCTACTTCTTAGTTCCTAGGATTAATCCTTTACATTGAATGACAGATGATCTTTAATACTATATGAAGTTAATGCTGTCTTCGTATACCCACAGAACACCGAGCTACTGCTAGCTTATGGCCTCACTGAGACCACAGCGCTGGGCTGTGCCACCGCCCGCGGTAACCGAAACCAGCGTCGCCCCGACAGCTGTGGCACTCCCTTCGTCAATATGACCATGCGGGTCACAGACATTGATACCCAGAAGAACTTGGGCCCCAATCAGGTAAGCATGTTTGGCTTCCTTCAGATTGATCATTTTATTAAAATAAAAAATGCGCTTATTACGATAGTCTTTTTTTTGTCTAGATGTTTTGATGATGCATATTGACTTTAAGAATATAGTTTTCTTCAAGCTATCAGTTACTCCTTAGAGCCAATAACAGCTTAAAAAAAATTATAATTTCCCTAAACTCGCTTGACCCGGGCCTTCCTAATGCTTCGAGTACGATAGTCTTCCATGTCGTTAGCAATAATTGTTTCTAAGATGCATGGATATTGGTAATGTAAGTTTTACTGTCAGTGTGAAAACGAAATGTGATTTCGTTATCATGAGAAACAAACAAAATTACTTTTGCTCTCTCTAGATTCATTGACCTAGCGTCAAGATCAAAATCGTCTGATAACTTCACGAACATTTCTGTTACAACATTAAAGTATCTGTAAATCATTGAAATGTATGCCTGTACTTAGCAAGGCGAGCTATGGGTGGAGGGTATGCCGGTGATGCGTGGTTACTATGGCAACCCAGAGCAGACCCGCGCCGTTCTTACTGAAGACGGTTGGCTGAGAACGGGAGATGTTGGATACTATGACGAAAATGGTCATTTCTACGTCACCGAGCGACTAAAGGAGCTAATTAAGGTAGTACGCTGATTAACCAACTAGCTTGGAGAAATAAGTTATTTTTGATAAGATTTTCTTGTCCCTTAAAATACAGCATATCCAGAGCTTACTGATGACAGTGAATTCAGTTTGTAAGCAGGAGGCATAGGTAGCTGTAACTAAGAATCCTACAGTGCCTCCGAGGCAGTAGGAGATTTCTCATTTTTCGGTATAGAGCGAGGGCACAATTGGCAGATCCACTGCTCGTAAAAGGTTTTAGTCTCGCATTGCTCTATTAGAAGTTCTTTTTGTGCAGCCTCATTTCAAGAATTTATGTACTCTTGCTTTTCAGTTGATTCTACATACAGCGATGTTTGTAATATATTAACATTCTTAAGTTTCAAGATGTAGCATCAAATATTTACAAACGAACTTGGATATTAGAATAAGACAACATCTTTCTTAAAACCCAGTTTTACACACCTCAACAGTGACCACTGGATTTAGCCGAAGATCAATTCAGGGGTCCCCGTTGTTTTGTTTTCAGACATCTTTATCAGGATCCAAACTTTGAAGATCCTCATTATTTAGATAATGATATCAATCCGTGTTATTTCTTGCAGGTAAAAGGCTTCCAAGTCGCACCTGCAGAGCTAGAAGGGGTGCTACTGTCACACCCCGCAGTCTTAGACACCGGAGTGGTAGGAGTTGAGAGAAAAGATGGAGCCTCCGAAGAACCCGTCGGCTTCGTGGTGCTCCGGCCAGGCGCGAAGGTCAGCCCTGAGGAACTGGTGACATACGTAGCCGAACGAGTGACGGCTTACAAGAGACTAGCCACTGTGAATATTGTGGAAGCAATACCAAAGAACAATACTGGAAAGATCTTGCGAAGGGAATTGAAAAAGCTTGTAGTATAGAGTGAATAAAATTTCGTTTTTTTACTATTTCCTTTTTATTTTCTTGAACGCTTCAAGCCGCATTTAAAGGTAATGTACTGTGAGCAGTGATTAGAGCACGTTTTTAACAAATTTGACTAAGAAATTAAGTATTTGTGTAACTTCTTCTAGTAGAATCAAGGCTTACTTGCCCTTAAAATTGTTAAGGATTATTTTAATGATTTTTATATCCTTTTCAATTTAAAAGTATTTGTATGTTCAGCTAAACAAAACACTAAACAGATGACGAATTTTTTTTAATATCGTGTGAACTTTTTCTCGTAATTTGGAAAGTTTTGTTAAATGATGTGTGTTGGTTTTGTAATGGATAGTTTTGGTGATGTAATGTAAAAAAAAAGTAAAGCACATGTGTTTCATATTTTATTATATTTTTGTGAAAAAACCTTTTAGTGATATTTGAGTGATAAAATACGACTAAATACGTCTACGTTTACCTAAACATTTCGTTCCTACTCGAATATAATAGCTTTGACTCGTTAAATATTATCAGTCATATTTTGAGTGAACTTTCAAATACGCGGATTATCTCCGAACTTAACACATAAAATGGGATTTGTTCCGGAGATAATCCGCGTCTTAAAGTTAGCACGTCCACTCTGAATAATACTTTATGTTTTTTTATGTCAAGTGCGGGACGACGGTGCCCGACGACGCCCATGGGTTTTCGAACATTCAGGTTATGGACATGTTATGTACTTACAGCTTAGAACTCCTCGCCTTATCGAATTGCATAAGTAAGAAGAATTACTCACTCGCGTTTGAACAGCACAAATTATTTAGAATTTGGAGCTTGATAAAAACTTACTTTTATTTTTATGGGTCATGATTCCAGGCTACTACAACATACAATATTTGGTTTATCCAAAGAATATTTGTATTGAATGATATAATATTATTTATTTTATAATTTTTGGAAAATCTTCTTCATTATTTATTGATATATATATTTTACTTTATTGACATTATTAAACATATTATTTATACTTAATGATTTCGTTTTCATTATTTATTTGTGATGCACCTGTATTGCACCAGTTTACCACAAAGAACAAATAGCAAAAAACAGCAACCCTCTGTTAAAATGCATTAATATGTACATGACTTAACTATCGAAGTTGCCTATACAATTAATACTAACATTATAATTGCAGAAGTAACTCTGTCTGTCCGTCCGTTACGATTTCACGCCTAAACCGCTGAACCAATTTTGATTAATTTCGGTATAGAGATAGTTTGGACCTTGAATAAATATTTAGGATACCTTCAGTGGCGCAAACTTAACTCGAAGGGGGTGAAATAAGTGATGAAAGTTTTTATGGGGAATTCATATAATATGCAGGAAATAATTCAGCGCGACATCAGTCCAAAACGTCCTCGAACCGAGCGGATCCGGGTACCTCAGCTAGTAATATATTTACAATATTTACAAGCCTTTTTTTGTATAAAAACCTTCGTATTATCGTATATTTTGTGCGGGTTCAAGTCGTGTTGGCTTGCAAACTAATTGTTATGCTAACGAGCAATAGAGCGCTGCGCGCGCATGCTAGATCTATGCTAACGAGTGAGCAATATCGGCGGTCAGTTCAAATTGATGAAGAACTGTGCAAGTGAAAAAGTACTATAACAACAGATCCGCTCTCATGTTCGGTTTCAAACATTCGGAAATGACTGCCTTTTTGCATAATGTGTACAAGTGAGGACGTTTACTCTAGTACAGTGCAGTGTTAAAATGTTTGGATAACATAACATTTCATAAAGTAAGACATGTTTTAATATATTTAAAGGTGTGCCATCCTAAAACCTAAGCTCACTTACCACATTGGTTATGTTTTCCGCGATACCTTTTGTTTTTTTTCCAGCCGGGAATCGAAGTTGTTGATTTTGAGAAAAATAACGTATCAATTATTATTGTGGAACAAATTCTGTGTCAAATTCAAGTTATGCTTAAGGGAAATGGAAGGAAAGTGTTGTTTTTTATTAAAATCATTCATATTTTCAAGTTATCAGTAGTACCTTCATCATTGACCTTCAAAATTCTTTTTTATCAAAACCGGCTTATGACTCCTTCGAATGTTTTTTGTTATTTCTTATAATTTCTGATTTGGCCATGAAGGCGCACTTGAAAATGTTGGCGCTCACATACATCTAAGGCACATTTTTCGTGTCGGATACAAAAAGCGAAACCGATTTCCTACTATAAATTATCCTATAAATTTAACTGTCCTAAAATTATTAATTTTTGTATTAAATAATACAATTTCGGCCATATCGCTGCCAGGCGGCAGGGTGGCCAAAAGACTGGCCGCATTCCCTCTCTGGATAGCTGGGCGCAACCTTTGCCCGAGATACCAGCCAGAAGCCCGATTCTGCTATTTGTCCAATTTCAAACCATTTCGTATTAGTTATGTTTCCGTCAAACATAACACGCTAAGTTTCGAGTGCGGTTTCTAAAAATCGGTACACGAGAACATGGAGCGCGCGTTATGAGTTTGCGAACAAAACACAAACACAAATCATGCGTTTTGCAAACTGCGCTAGTAGAATTCCATCTCGCGCGAAACATGCGATTTTGAGAAAACACAAACATAACGCGCGCAGTTATCAATTAGCAGAATAAGGCTTCAGAATGTCCAACTTAACTTCTTAAGATTTTGAATGGAAAAACATCATCTAACCAGTACGAAGTCGTATATGTTTTTAAGTTTTATCAACGTTTTTAGGATTCCGTACCCAAAGGGTGAAAACGAAACCCTATTACTAAGCCTCCGCTGTTCGTCCGTCCGTCCGCCTGTCTGTCACAGGGCTGTATCTCGTAAACCGTAATAGGTAGGCAGCTGAAATTTTCACAGAGTGTGTACTTATTTTGCCGCTACAACAACAAGTAAGTAAAATTAAAGTTTAAATTTAAGGGGGGGTCCCATACAAAAAATGTGATTTTTTGTGTTAAATCTTGTACGATGGTGCGGAACCATTCGTGGGCGAGTCCGACTCGCACTTGGCCGGTTTTTTCAATTACTGGAATTACATTAATATGTTGATTATTAATAGTATGAAAAAGATTGAAGTATGCAAAATAAACCGGTATTTAACGCAGTAATTAACAAGAAAAACTAATTTATGAAAACATGGGAGACTAGCCTGACTACTAGGATTTAAAAATGTATTCAGTTCCTTAACACCGTAAGTGAAACCGAATTTCATTATTCATTTCCAAAAGAATATTATAAATGCGAAGGTAATACTGTCTCGGTTACGTTTTAACGTCTAAACCACTGAACCAATTTTGATGCATTTCGGTATAGAGATCGTCAGAACCTTGGAGAAGGACATAGTCTACCGTTTGTGATAAAAAATAAATTCGAAGGGGGTGAAATAAAGGATTATATTTTGTATGGGGAACTCGTATAATATCCAGGAAATAATTTAGCTCGAAATCAGTCAAAACGACATTGGTCCGAGCGGAGCCGGGTACTTCCGTTAGTTTTGAAATATAACTACATCTGATTGATACAAAAAAATAAATTGATTGTTTAGCGGTACTTGAAACATTATAATTATTATCTGAGGCTCCCATTCTTTATTAAAAAAAATGTTTATGTATATTTGGCTGATATGAGAAATTAAAGCACGAGAGAATTACAGTTATATATAAAAATAATACTAAGACCATAAATGTACTTCCTTTTTTTAAAATAGGAAGTTATTTTTAGGGTGCCGTCGCAAAAACGTAAAAAGGGACCCCCTTATGGTCTTGGGTTTGGTCTCTGTCAGTCACAAGCATTTGGTCCTGAATGGTTCTCCTTTAATGATTGTTTGAAAATTCTGAAAGCAAGTACCAATGTAGACACACTTACATATATTTGGTTGTGCACCAAAAAATACTTTTGCTCATCACGTCATACTTTCAAAACCTTGATTTATGAAGCGCTAATTTTGTATGAAATTTCAAAATAATCATTAGGCAAGGGGGATTTTTTCGATGCCCAGCAGTGACGAGAACTTGCTGTTTTTTTTGTTGTTTTTCACGATTATGTTCCTTCAAAACCCTCGGGATCTAGCCCAGTTGTTTTTTTCCTCAAACATATTAAATATGAAGTTACCAATATTCATATTCTTGGCGAATATTTTAAATGTGATTTTCGGAAAAGCGTTTTTCGTTCAAAAAAAGGTTCATTGTGAAAATAAAAGGTACTCACTCGGATTACAACCGGAATTTGCACCGACAACTACATATCATTCAAGTGACCCGTCATTAAGATATCGTAGATCCGACTTTAGTCATAACGAACTAGCCAAGATGCAAAACCTGATGTATCTTATCTGTGAGGTCATAAACCAGGCGTTCCAGCACAATAGTCAATCTTAGCTTCAGTTTACCTCCAACAGCCGGAGAGAACGTTTCACTCAAAGCCTTGTTTCACCGTAATCAAGCAACTATACTTATGTGCACATTTCATAGCAATTAACGACAACGCACAGTCATCTCGACGACTGCAAACAAGTATACGAGCGCAAGGTCGGGTGGCAAAGATCGTACAGAGATAGAGTCTCGCCGATATGAAGAGAATACTTCGAAGTGTTTTCCAGTTGAAAGCGATCAGGCAAGTGTCCACGGCCCAAGCCGGGATGGAGGGGCGGGATCCCTACGTTATCCGGTCCCCGCTGGGAGATGTGGAGATCCCGCGGGCATCGACGCTGGATATGATGTGGCAGGATGTTGGCCAGTGGCCGGACAAAGTGGCCATTGTAAGTACTCATGTATTCATTGTTGTAATCTAGGAGAAGATGCATAACATTAAGGCTCTCATGGTCTTCATTTTCGTGGTAGGTAGAAAATTCAAGATATCGCAGGTCGATACAAGGTAAGTCCCCAGCTGCAAAATTAGATGTTCACATCCAAACACAAAAATGCAGACATTGTTAGGGCTTCGGACTAAAAAAAATACGGCGGTGGTATATTATTGTAACATCAGTCTCGAACACTGCAGTTTATTTTTCAATATATCACGAGAAATCTTAATAAATGTTTAAAAATTACATAAATATCATCTGCCACTTCTGAATTCCGAAAAGCCAATATTCGGTTTGAGGTTGTCCGTGTCAACCTCATTACTAAAGTATTTACTGTGGTATTAACTTTATCTGTGTTAATACCAAATAACAATACTCACGGAAGTGGTTTTCTTACGATGTTTTCTCCACCGTGAGATTTTCATGTGGAAATTTGCCCAATATGTACTAGTTTTTATTTTATGTAACTGGACACGGATGGCTTGTACTGAACTGACCATCAGATATTAGCCAAACACACCACATGGGAATTAGGTGCATTGGAACACGGACAATTTTCAAAGCCGCTTCGACCATCCCGTGGCAGGATTGACCCTACCACCTAGTAAGGAAGGGGACCTTCAGTTTTACGTGGAATCCGAACCAAGGGTTGAAAATGGTCACCCATCCAGAAGTCAACCGCGCTCAGAGGTGCTTACGCAGCTTATCGAATCGCAAGGCGTCGGACCACTGGGCTACCGAATGTAATCTTCTTAAATTTGCTAGTAACTAGTTGGGTAATCGCTAATTTTACTCAATAAACATTGATTTATGAAATTATATTCTAATACCTACCTACGCCTAAGATTTGTCTTGAAACCGGTAATGTTAGGAATTTGCACGAAAAATAGTATTCAACTGGTTATACAATTAAAAAGCGGAAATTACGGAAAACCTGACATTTAAGGACACATGTTAATTGTTCCAACATCTTTAACCTACACAGTATTTTTTTTTTACTTGGATGACTATATTGTCATAAAAGGTCTTACTTAATTTCGTGACCTATAGGCAATTATTATATATTCTTTGCCTATAGTTTAATACCAGGACTGCCGCACTGCCTAACTAGTGATTATTGTTTTTTTTATCTTACCAATTCTAAAACATTGTCTTCCTTGGTCACTCAATGGCACATAGAGGTTAAGCAACATTGAGCGCTGTCGGTTCTGGATAAGTAACCGTTCGACAGATGCTGACCGTATTCGATTCTACATAAAACTGTATGTCCCCTTTCTAACTTAAGATTTTTTTTCTCTGATGATGTTGGTTAAAGTCCTAAATCTTTTTTCCCTGGAAGGTAACTAATATTTTCAAGATATACTTGTGTCGAGGGCACTAATTAAGAGTTTATGGTAAAAAAAGAACCTTAACCTTTTTAGGGTTCCGTACCCCGAGGACCCTAACCCTATTACGTCCGTCCGTCCGTCCGTCTGTCCGTCCGTCCGTCCGTCCGTCCGTCCGTCCGTCCGTCCGTCCGTCCGTCCGTCTGTCACAGGGCTGTATCTCATGAACGGTAACAGGTAGGCAGCTGAAATATTCACAGAGTATATATTTATTTTGCCGATATTACAACAAATAGGTAAAATGAAAATATAATAAAAATTAAAGACATACAGAAAACGTGTTTTTTTTGGGTTAATCTTGTACGATGGTACGGATCCCTTCATGGGCGAGTCCGACTCGCACTTGGCCGGTTTTTTGTTTTCGAATGTTTTAATACAAAAAAAATTCTTGATATCAACTCTTAATTAGTGGACTCAACATGGATGTAAGTGCAGAAATACAAAAAAACTTTAAGGAAAAAATAAGTTTGGGGCTTCAAAAGCTGTTCGGACTTAAACATCTTAACCTAACGCAACTGTCACCTACAGGAGTGCCTGGAGAGCAGGAAGAGGTACACATACCACCAACTGCTGCGGAACACGCGTCGGTTCGCGAGCGCGCTCGCGCACAAGTTCGGCGTGCGTAAGGGCGACGTGGTCGCGATAATTTTGCCGAACATGCCTGAATTCGCTGTCGCGGCTCTGGGCACTCTTCAGTCAGGAGCTGTCGTCAGTACCATGAACCCCATCTATACAGAGTGTGAGTATGTCATTCGATTTAAAACTATTATCACTATTAGTTTGTATCGATACCTTCGCTAACGTGAAGCATATTTCTTATTATGAAGAATGGATACGGTTTAGGAGGTGGCGATAAAAATGGTACTGAAACTGGGTTCACAGGCTAACCCAGGTTAACGCAGGTTAACCCTCTAAAGCTAAATGTCTCGGTCAAAATATTTATAGCAGCATGAAAATATCAGTGAATACTTGATTGACCAAAACTGAACAAATCGTTGGTTGCATTTCGTAGTTATAGACCATTAAGGTTACAGATATCACTTTAGGTATATTTAAGTATGTAATTAAAAAAACGACTGGTTATTGTTGTTTAATGAATATATATCAATAGGTCCAGACAGAATTGAATGCCTACCTACTTAATGTAATCATCTCAAAAAAAAAATACCCAGTTAGATCCGACTTTGTTACTACTCCTAGTAAACTTTATAGTATCAAGAAGAAAGAAGGCATCTATATTGTAAGAATATCCTACTAAATATAGCTATCGACGAGATGACAATCTGCGAAACAATACCTCCATCTCTGACCCGGATACCTCTGTATATCTCGTTAATATTGTGTACATATATTATCATTGAGGTTGAGAGCTCTGTGACCTCAATCACAATAATTATTATTTTTCTTCTGTAACTCTAAAGATTACACGGAAATGGCTTAGACTATACTCGAATTTCGTGAAACTGACTGCCCCTCGGACTGCCCCTGGCCTCCCCGTTGCAGCGATTTGTTTGAAAATGTGTTCAGGCAAAACAATGATTATCTAACTACGGGTACTCTAGATAAATAACACCACGTTGTTTCCCCGGTGGGGTGGCGCGTGATAAAGCGCAGTATTTAATGTCATTTATCAATTGTATTGTATTGTTTATTCATCATCCATAGACAGTACACTGCACTCGGATTTGTCATATTTTAGCATTGGCCAGTTCAGCAAAACAAAACACAGCGAAGAAGAACTGGAAAGAAACTCCGCTGTTTTTTTTTTTCAACGTCCACTTAGTCTAAGTTTACAAAAGTGTTTGTCAATTATTTTAACAAAAACATAGGTAAAACACTAAATTCACATGAATACACAAAAATCAGGGACCCCTAAGAAGTAGATGGTTCCCAGGTTAAGAAGTTTTGCCTAGGGGTAATGTTTCTTAATTTTGGTGCTTCGTGAAGCTGCTACGTAAGTTATTCTGGATGAAACATCAGTAATTTATTAAAGAACCCTAAAACTGAATTGCAGACGAGTTTCACCATCAGTTCTCCATAACGCTGCCCAAAGTGATCGTCACAACGGGCGAATGCCACGCGGCCGTCAGTAGCGCCCTCACCAAGCTCAAGCACCCAGCCAAGTTGATCATCGTGGACAGGATTGGTGGGGCTCCGGCGGGGGCCGCCAAGTTTGGCGAGATGGCAGAGGCAGGCGACGTAGACGAAACGCTCCTAAGTCGAGTCCAGCACGATATGAGAGATCTCACTTTCCTGCCATTCTCCAGCGGGACGACCGGCCTACCGAAGGCCGTTCAGCTCACAGAGGGAAACATCGTCTCGGGGATGCAGATGCTACGTCATGAGGACATCTGCCTTCCTGATAAAGCAACAGGTAAATTCAATATTGCTTGCACTTTGTCTTGTTTGGGGTCAGAAATTTCATTATATAATCCCACATTACGAGTACATACAATTTTAACGAACGCGTAATTCGTCATATGAAAGTAGATGGTAATTTCATTACCACCTATTTGACATTTGCATCGTACATCACTTGATACCGTGCCACTTTTTAGTCAAGTAACTAAACAAAACAATTGCGTAAAATTCCATGACCTCTTGTACAGGATGCCAGAATAATGCAACAACTAAAAATATTATTTTAGGTATTCAGTGGTTTTTACTTCACCAAGCATGTTTCAAAATGCCTCTCTAGGAGCGAGGTGACAAATAAGTAACTATAGTGAAAACAATTGTGTATAAATGAATCATCACGATAAGTGTATTGCCAGGATTTAGATAGTTAACATTTGGAAAAACAATTATTTTAGTGATCGTAAACAAAACTGTCTTCGATTTTATGGTATAAGCCTTTTACCAAGCATTTCGATAAGTCGACTTCTTTTAAGTGCAAGTTGAGTACACTATTGAACAATAAGTAGGTACTTTCTTGATTATGGTTAATTTTGGACGGCAAATCTGGCATTTAGGTAACTAACACGTAGGTGGCCCGTCATCTTTACATGTTGTTTGTTAGTTACCTATATAAATTTAGCCTGCATCGCCTATGTGAAGTGCAGTGCCATCGAGTTACCTCAGTATTCTACGAGATGGCGTTACAAGAAATACATTTTATACAAGTTACAATCATTCTTCACTGAATATCACACGAATATACGCAAAATGCTTCTAAAATAGCATAAAGGTAATTTTGAATCCAAAATGAAAACAGTCTCATCTTTTCCCTGTTGTTCCGGAATGAAACCACATTTTTCAAGCATTTGTTTTTATTTTTTAAGCCAAATTCGGAGACTGTTGTCCCAGAAAGTCACTCCGGAGATAGGTCGGCCCAGTGAATAAGCCTATAACCTCACTCTTGCTATATCGACACTTTTATTGGCAGCCAACTTCCAAGAGGTGGTACCGTGCGTGCTGCCATTCTTCCACATCTACGGGCTGATGGTTCTCCTGTTGGGGCACCTGGCCCGCGGCTGCCGGCTCCTCACGTTCACCAAGTTCAATGCCCAACTTTACCTGGACGCTCTGAAGGAAGAGCGCTCGACACTTATCTACGTCGTGCCGCCGCTCGGTGAGTGTGGACGCATGGACACTACTTTGGAAAGAAGAACATGTCATACTCAAATACCTTTATTCATTCAGTTTCCTAATAGCAATGCTTGATCATTATATGTAGGCTTTATACTTGGGCAGGGTTAGACCCTGCTAATTAGTGCAGGTTTATAAATAAAGCATTTGTCTCGTAGCATTCACGCAGCCTTGGTTGAATAAATGTTCCTTTATCATTATAATCCAGTCTGATAAATTTATTCCCAAGGAAAACATCTCAGTATTAATTCTTTCTCAATTCTGGCAAGTGCCTTCATTAGCGGTACCGTATCGTTCCTTGCGCACATCACTTTCTGGCGACTCAGAAATCCATGAGGTAGGTGGAAGCAGACCCAGGTAGCTGGAGTTGGTATATGCGCTAGGGGAGGGTCGTGACTTGTACCAGCTCTATTGCTATCTTAGCCTGTCCTCCTCAAACCCAATTCTACTACCTCAGCTCGCTTTAAACTTCTTATTTCAATCGGAATCATAATCTAGAACCCCAAATTAAATATAAGTATGTATTTTTTTCTGATGTCTTATTTTGAACAAACATTAATTGGTGCAGTTTTAGAGCCAATCATATTTTGCTAAGCATTAAATTAATGTCACAAAATTCAGATTCCACCAATCCATACACAAAATACAAACACTTAGAAACATGTTGGATCAAAGTATGCATATGGAGGGCATTGTAACCAATGGTAATGTCATTTCAAGAAACTTTTGCTTGAATCTTGTAGGTAATCTTATCATCTCAGTGGGAGGCCAAAGTCGAATATATGATGACTTTCATCCCTCTTATCAAGTGTTAACAAGTATGCGACGGTAATCCTTTTGAAGCCAGCCTTGACAACTGATATCTATGCGATGTTATGAGGTAATAATTTTAATCTATTCTGACGTGTGCAGACGGCTATTCAAAGACAAACGAACGAACCTAAAACTCATCAAAAATACGATTACGCCGTAACTGTGAATGACATGATTATTTGACATATAAATTACGAGCATCACATCACAAGTTAAAATATGTCGCGTCAGGGCATTTTTAATAATACATATATACCGGCCATCGACTGATCCTTAATAGACGGCGGATGGAAAAATACTTTGTGACGTTCACTACGATAAATTTGGGTATTAAGTATACACATAGGCGGACAAATTATACACCCATATGATATTAGATCGATCGCCTCCAAAGACACTGCATAAAAAGCGTTAGGCTGAAGTCACACTAAGCACAGCTACAGTCGAGCTACGTATATTGAAATGCGTGTCTTGCCAAACAACCCGATTAAGGTGACCCTTCCCGGCGAGACTAACTCATTCGCGGGCACGGTTCAAAACCATGCTATTGCGCTCTGGGACCTTCGCTGTTTTAAAAGAAAAAGACAGGCTCCGTGATGAGGTGGAACGTGTCTACAAAACAGACAATGCGCATAGTGTTTGATTTGGTGAGATTTACGTTTTTTTTTATTACAAAACGACTTTATAGCTAAAAGTAAACTACGACCGCTGTAGTAAAAAATCGAACAAAAACCATATTGATTATAGATCTTCATGAAACATGCTATGTCTGATGACTAATCTTTTTAAGATGTTTACTTTTTATATTATCGTTGAGTAATCCACCTGCAAAATTATTGTACAAAACGCGCGAAAACATCGAACTTTCAGACCTTATAACTTAGAAACCAAACACAATTTTACAACATTGATGGTCATCAGACATCTAGATTGATCAAATAAAGCTGTTTTGAGGGTTTAGAGGATTTGAGGTTTGAATTTCGGATCCGTGACAAGAAATATGCCCATGATCTTCTTTCCACGTTTGTATGGGGAGTTGAGCGGGAAGGCCCACCTTAAGGGATCCATTTAATTTTTAAATATTTAATACGAGATTTAATATTATATCGGTTGGTTACTAGTAGTATAGTAGCCATAGTTGCCAGTATCGGGTATAACCTACCTGGCACGCGGGAGAATAGAGTTCGTTTCCCCAGCGAAGAGGAGCTGTGCAGGCATGAGTCTCAAGTTTTCTTGCCACTTTGTAACGAAACGACGTTTTAAATTGTTCTTTTAACTTCAGCCATCTTCCTCGGAAAGAGCGACCTGGTGACGCCGGAGCACCTGGCCTCTGCGAAATATTTGCTCAGCGGCGCAGCGCCGTTGGGCGCCGATGACATCGGGGCGGTGTTGAGGAAAGCGCAGGTACCTGCTAGCAAAATGTTGGGATTCTTCCTCAACATTGACAGTCGGCCTGCAGTTCTCGTAAAAAGTATCTTTGTAAGAAGTATTGCAATTCAAGGATATAAAAACGTGGTTATGACATTTGTACAAAGAAAATAGGTACAATAGATGTTATGGAGAGGAAAATAAATTCTTAAAGGAATTAGGTATCATGCCAGGACCTTACCTTTATGAGCATGGCTGGATAGAAAACATTTCACAATATCTATTGGCCGCTTTTCCGGTACCACCCATTAGGGAATATGATCTACAGTTTTACATCAATTCGGAATCAGGAATAACCTAGAATTATTGGATATGCACAGATTAATATACTCATTGGTAAGAAGGAGTTTGCAGGTCTAGTACTTGATTTGATTTGATAGTATTTTTTTATCTCTTAACTCTTCCACATAATTATGGATGTGAGGTAAATATTATTCTAAAATTCACGATAAGAGATCATGAACCTTGAAGATACTCATGAGATATGCAAGCTGACAGGTTTTGGGTGAATAAAACTTTACCATCGTTATTCTGGCAATTTAAGAGAATTGTACTAAAATGCGATATCTTCACAGAACAAGGCGGAGTTGATCCAGGCTTACGGTGCCACTGAGACGGCAGCGATATGTACGACCATGTTCAAGGGGTCCAACAAAGACTACAGCGGCGTGGGATACCCGGTATGCTGCACGGAACTGAGGCTGGTCTGCCCTACGACGGGACAAGTGTTGCCCCCTGGCCAGGTGAGACAGAAGATACCAGACATCTTAGATTATGAATGTGATATGTATTTAGAATCGACCAAAACAAAGAACTACTTTCTGAATATAGTGCACGGCGGGACTTGAACCAGCAAACGCAAAATCAATTGGCACAGGCAGACCGGCATGTTTAGCATCAGAAAGTTGGTCTCTAACCTGTGAACCCAGATTCAGCCATTTACCTTATCGTGATCAAACATTTCGTGACCTTCCCGAATATACATAATAAAGAGTGAATTGTAGTATGAGGTGTAGTATGAGGTGTTCTATGTATTGCTGCGAATATAAGTATATCTTTTTTAAAAGCAGAAATAGTAGATATATTGATTGCAATTGATTGTGAGGCATCTACACTTCAGACACCTGAGATACAGTCCTAATTGAATAAACAGGGAAACATAAATTTACCTAACTATATAAGTTTAAATAACTCTTGTTTATATTTTAATAACGAACAGCCTATTTGATTTCTGAAATTAAAAAAACTGACGCATCAGCTTTTAGTTAAGGCCCAAATGTACCTAGTAGATAATATTTGTTTGTGTCTTCAGGAGGGTGAACTGCAGATCCGCGGTCCCCACGTTTCAACTGGCTACTACAAGAACGAGGATTCTACCCTCGCCTCCTTCTCGGAAGATGGCTTCTACAGCAGCGGTGACCTCGCGTTCTACAGCGACGCTGGCGGACTGCAGATCAGGGATCGTCTCAAGGAACTGATCAAGGTAAACTGCTGCTTTACAATTACAATAATCAAACAGGCGTATCATGCAAACCTTGAACCTCTTAGGAATTGATGTTTAAACCAAGAAAATAAGGCAAACAAGCAACTTCGAAAAAAATATTAATCCAATAAATATTAATGTTCCGTCTAATTTCTTGTTACCTAACTGGCCCAGGCACAGGCCACTGACAACGTCCTCTGGAGTATTTTCTTGTTTCACTCAATAAAAAATAATACATATCTTCTTCAGGTGAAAGGGCTACAGGTAGCCCCAGCGGAGCTGGAAGGAGTCCTCAGCGCCCACCCCAAAGTCCTCGAGGCCGCCGTGGTGGGAACCCCTCACGAGACCCTCGGTGAGGTCCCGCGGGCTTTCGTGGTGCTCCGGAACCCTAAGGAGCCCCCTAACGAAGAGGAACTTAAGGAGTTCGTGGCGGCCAGGGTAGCTCCTTTCAAAAAGATTCATAGGATGCAGTTCGTGGAGGAAATACCTAAGACTAACACTGGAAAAATTCTGAGGAGGAGACTAGCTGAGATGTATGGTTGAGTGTGGATGAAAAACAGGTTGGGGTTTGTCGTACTGTAGAACTTACTGTTTTTGAAACGACCCGTTTGTTGGAAAGAAAGATTAAAAATAAGGGTTAAGGTATTGCAGAACTCTTGTGGGATTACTGACCACGAAATAAATGTGATTGCAGACATGTAGGAAGGTTTAATTAATAATAAGTCACTATTTAAAAGAAATACGTTTAATAAACTGGAGATAACACTGAGTCTTTTATTTCCTTAAAATAAATCCATTATACAAGATAAAAATATTTAAAAAATACCAAATCTCTCAACATGCTTTACGTAGATTATCAATGTCTTAACATTTGGTGATGTCTCATTACCGTCGAAGCAAATTACGTAAATTGTTTTAAGAGTCACAATGTCAGCAGTACTTTTCCTTGATCACTCTTCGCAAGATCTTCCCAGAGGGATTTTTGGGAATGGTCTCAATGAAGATCAAGTTGTCTATCATTTTGTAGGGCGCCACTCGCTTTTTTACGAATTCCTGAAAGAAAACGAACACAAGCAAATAGATTATTTACGTAGAGTGCTGAGTTAGGTAACAATCAAGGAGTGAAAATAAAAAAAAAATTTTAGGAGACCAATTATTTTGTTTTTTTTTTATAAACGGTTCTTTAGGACACTTGGTACATTATGGTCTAGGACGCCATTGAGAAAAAATATCATAAGGGGTATTTTCCATGGAACTTAAAACGGTTGCAAAGACAAAGTGCATTTGGAACCATTCAATTGTAAATAATTTTATCTGGACCTAAAACGGTTGCAAAGACAAAGTGCATTTGGAACCATTAAATTGTAAATAATTTTATCTGGACCTAAGACGGTTGCAAAGACAGTGCATTTGGAACCATTCAATTGTAAATAATTTTATCTGGACCTAAAACGGTTGCAAAGACAAAGTGCATTTGGAACCATTCAATTGTAAATAATTTTATCTGGACCAAAATCTTCCTTATTTACCGAACCAGAACGACCTTACTCTGCACCTTGATGCCCTCGATATAAGCGCGGTCGCAGTCGCGCGGTACTACGAACACGCGCGGCACGTGCAGCACTTCAGGGTACCTCCGCAGCACACCTCCAGAGTCAGCCGACGGACTCTGGGAGCCCTTAGCCTGCGCGGCACAACTAACGCGCGCGGCAGTTCGCCGCGGCGGCTGCACGCTACGCCCACCACGGCACCATCCAGCACGTCGGGGTGCTCCCGCAGCACGCCTTCCAGCTCCGTCGGCGGCCTCTGGCTGCTCCTAGCCTGCGTGCGACTACCAACACACAGCAACAAACCTTGATGCCCTCGGCGTTAGCGCGGTCGCGGTCGCGCGGCACAACGAACGCGCGCGGCACCTCGCCTCGGCGGCTGCACGCTACGCCCACCACGGCGGCGTCCAGCACGTCGGGGTGCTCGCGCAGCACGCCCTCCAGCTCCGCCGGCGGCACCTGGTAGCCCTTCACCTGCGCGCAACCACGACACACATTTACACGATGTCGCCGCGGGGACACTTGATAGGTGACGTTAACGATCGTTAGTTTTACAATTAAGGCTAGGTGGCACCATTTGTGAAAAGTTTGTAAAAATCACCTAACCTTACATCTCCGGAACCCTCTTTCCTGGATTTTATAATCCGAGATTATGGCCCCATCTAGCTTTCTTTGTCAAACTAGCGAGCTGGCTAGTACTTCCACTCGCGCTAAGTGGCGCCTGTCATAGCATAAATGGGAAAGTAATGTTGAATGAGTCAATGGGGAATAGCATGCCCTGAGACTTAATTAGATTTAATTTAGTCGTGTGTGACTATAGTTGCCTTGTGGTTTTAGGTTGAGACAACGGATATCATAGTTGAATTATAATCTTAATAATAAATTATCTTTAATGAATGTGCCGACATAGCTATCTAGGCAGCATAAGACTATGTCATTATACCACTCGACGTGATTTGTATCGATTACCTTTATGAGTTCCTTGAGCCTGTCAGCGATGTAGAAGGCGCCGGTATCGTCCCGCCAACCGAGGTCCCCGCTGTGGAACCAGCCCCCCTCCAGCGCAGCCGCCGTGGCCTCCGGGTTCTCGTGGTAACCCCGCATCACCTGCGGCCCGCGGATCAGCAGCTCCCCTTGCTGCCGAACACCATTGGAAGCATTAATTCGCGCATTGACATATGTCTTTCATACCGCATGATTTAGTGGACACAATACGATTATTCGCAGGTAATGAATCATCCAGAGGAAACCCAAATTTTTATTGGTGTTAGTGAAAAGGTAGGCAACACAACAATGGACTTGCAGCAAAATTACGAACTCTAGGCTGACCACAATCAGCCCCTGAAAACCATGGGAACATATTTACGGTTCTTGGGAGCTTAAGATGTTAAAAATATATTACGATATTTATACCTAGATGTGTTTAGAATTTTAAACACAAAGCCAAACATTTTTTTAATTTTGCAATCACCATCGCCTAGATCTAATTACGAGTAGGTCGATGCTCATTGGAAAATCCATCAACCAGTCTAACTGACTGGTTGATGTATCACGGTACTGTAAATCTGGATATCCGCAGAAATTCGACTGTGAATGATATTATATTGCAAGTTCTGTCCTATCCGATGACCTTAAGGCTGTTGTGAAGTTACAAGAGATGTAAGAATTGAAGTTTGTACGAAATGCATTCTTTGTCCATTGGCCAAGGCACAATTTTATACGAAGACTGCCATAAAAATAGCGAAATAGTCTTCCAGGCCCTAACGTTTCAGATCCCCTAAACTATGTCAGATTTCAATTATTTTTTTATCATTTGAGTCGCCCGTATGTTTCGATTTTTTTGTAAATATCTGTATTTGTCAGTAAAAACAATAGAAAATTAACGTAAAAAAAGCCAACTTTTCACGAATGTTTATTAGCCAATATTTTCCAAAATAAAAGGTATTTGAAAAATTTAAACATACAGACATAGATTTCTGTAATATATTAAAGAATCGAACATTTCAAAAACCTAGTAAAACATTACGAGCATAGAAACAGTTATCGCCCGTTGTATGGGGAATTGATAGGGTAACGACTAAGTATGTAAAAAAAACTTCAACTGCAAGGGTGTGCAGTCCAAAACATAGACTTTGCTGCTTCGCTCAAAGATAGAAATCGAGATAAAAAATATGAGTAAAATAAATAATGAAAACGTTATTTTTATGTATTTTGTATGAACACCATTTTGGCCTCATCCGTCAGTTATCGTTGTAAGTAATTCTAAGGCCGAGATGAATACTGAAGCGAAAACTAACGAAAACTAGTACTTTCTTACGTAATTTTTGTCATTTGTCAGAATTACTTTTGGTTAGTCCATTTTTTTATTTATTATTATATGGTCAAACCCATACCTCTCCCACGCCACCAGGCTTGCCGTCCCGGAGTATCATGATGTCGGTACTGGGCAGCGCGTACCCCACCGAGGCGTAGTTGTCACTGCCGCGTGGCATCATCGTGGCCACGGGCGCGGTCTCCGTCAGTCCGTACGCCTGCACGAAGTCTATCTTGCGCTGTAATGTTGCAATTGTGTACGTTAACTCCCCGAATTTATAAAATCTTTGAAACTTTTGCAATACCTAATTTTTTGTTTCATTCTAATTAGCTAGACAGTCGGTGGTTATCCGGAACGCGGTCCGTCTAGAGCTGGTTCCAGCGACGCCACAGTACATTAAGACTTAAATTAAGAGGGAATTCGGTTGAAAGCAAAATTATACTATATACCTGGGCCTTGTCGAATAGTCTTTCCACGTCGACAAGCGGGAGCGGTGCAGCTCCAGACATGATGAGCTCTATGGGTTCGAGGTGTTCCTTGGAGGACGCAGGGTGTGACGTCATCGCCAGGACTGCAAATTTGACGATATGTAAAATCTGCTGCTAGACGTGAAATGAAGAAGTTTTTACTTAGCTGAATTTACAAGCAGGCTACAAATTGGCTACAACCACCAAAAACAATTCCATATTATAGTTAAATTTATACCCATAGGCGGAGCGGCGTATATTAGATTGGTTCGATGTTTCTTGACCACTCCCAAGAACTGTTCTGGCTTGAACGAAGGCAGCGTCACCAATTTCGCTCCAAGTGACAGCTTGTGACACATGACGACAGTCGATGAGTAAGAGTGATAGAATGGTAGCACTGCCATCACTACATCTTGGTATGATCCTGAAATGATTATCATAAACCATCAGATGTTTACATCTGTTTAATTTTCCATTCTATGAAAGCATAAATCTTCCAAGGTTTCCGTTAACGATAGAGGAATTAACAAGTCCTCTAAATTAATAAAACTCTTGATAAAACGAATGCAAACTCATCAGTCTTGCAGACTCCATAGAACACTCAGAAAGATATTGTGAACTTCGCTCTTATGTATGAAATAATATTTATTTGTTTTCGATCAGACAGATAAGAAGCTATAGTTATGTCATTATGGAGGCTCATTGGCCATCGTGAACGCATTGTGACTAAAGAAATAACTGTATTTACTACAATAAGGGATCTATTGATTCGCATATTCAATATTTACCGGTTGCTAAAGACAGTTTAAAAAAAACGATTCTTTTAAGAATTCGTATAAATATTTAAAAACAAGAACACCGTTTCCCTAGGCAAGCACCGTTCTTTGATTGTTTACTTATTCTGTTTTAAAGGATCCAAACAGGGCCAGTACATTCACATCGTAGGTAACAACTGTGCTCAATTCTACTCTTGATCCAGCAATTATAAGTACTTAGTTTTCTTCTATCTACGCTTATAGAGTGAACATCAGTAGCTACAGAACTACTGATTTAGTCTTATGAAAATATGTCTCGGTACAAGGAAGGACAGTAAACATGCAGTTCGTCTCAGCCTCATAGCTAAGCTTTAAAGAATATAGGTACCTATGAAGGCGCTCGTAAAGGAGTGGCTGCTTCAGTACTCACCATTTGTTTCAGACGTCTGTTTCACTTTAGGCTCATTCATCTGCTCACAGTTTGCAATGATGTTCCTATGCGTCAACTCCACCCCTTTCGGAAGTCCCGTGGTTCCACTCGAATACGGCAGGAACACCACATCTTCGTGGGATCTTTTCACTTTTTTCAGGCAAGAAATGTCCGCATGGGTGTCTTCTGAAAGCTCGCTGAAGAGTATGGTACCCGGAGGGGTTGCCTCTCCCGGTGATTTCACTACAATTATGGGTATGTCTAGTTTGGCCATTATTAAGGCTTCTTTGACTGTTGGAACAGACGCTGTTATTGTAAATACAACTTTAGCATCAGATAGTGTGAGTTGCCGTTGAACTTCGTCTGAAAGAGATAATTTTAAAGTGAGTAGTTTCACAATTACAAAAATTTTTGAAACTAAAGTATATATGATGGAAGTGATGATATGTCGAGAACTTAGATCAAAAAGGAAGGAAATGTGCTATCTGGCGGGCCTACTTACAACACCCGTTGTCTTCAATTTACTATCCACCAAAGTAAATTAAATTAAATTAAAATTAAAAAATACTTTATTTGCAGCCGTACGGTACAAAAAGGCGGAAATTAATGCCATAAGGCATTATCTACCATTCAACCTTAGAGATGTAGGAGAGGTGCAGTGAGGCGGGCAAAAAAATAAACTTAAAACAAAATGAATTAGCGAAAATATTAACTAACCTAAAAATAAGGATTTATATATTAAAATAAATTACATACAAATATGTACATACACTTAAACATATTAATAGGTATAAGATACAAATACACAAATATTATTTTAGAACATATGAACAGATTTACACATAAAAAAAATACATATATTTGATAAATAGTGTGAAAAAAAAACTCTTGATTTTTGAGAACAATGTGACAAGAAACCATCAGGAAGTAAGGAAATGACATTTAAGACGCTCTTTAAATATATTAATTGACTGAGATGTGCGTACATCAAGTGGAAGCTGGTTCCACATACGCGCAGCGCTGACAGCGAAAGAATCTGTGTAGAATGAAGAACTATGTCCCGGAATAGCAAGAAGCAAATTATTTGTGGATCTGAGAGGTAGGCAACGTAATTAAAACGCATATGCCAGATAAAAATACAGTTGCAGATGTTACGCTCCCGAAATTTCTGTAGCGGCCGTTGCAACATCCCGTATAGATATAACTTACCAATAACATTACCTTTAACCAGAGATGGTGCACTCCAGCTTAAGAGAGTCGTTACCCTCCCCATACTATTCCCCATACTACGGGAGATAACTGTTTCCATGCTCTTAATGTTTCAGTAGGTTTTTGTAATTTTGAATTCTAAAATAAATTATAGAAATCTATGTCACAGTCACAGTTACAGTTACTCTCAGCCAAGACGCTTTCACACTCATGCTTATATTTTATATACCATTTCTATTTTTTTTTATTTGAATAGTATTACTTTGTCAAAGTCTTCACTAATAGTATTATTAATAGCAGGTAAAAATCATTGTTAACAGTAGTTCTTATAAAAAAAACCTGGTTTAGTTTAAGAATTACAGTATAATGTGTTCGATTGTTAATATAAAATAAATAAATATTTCTGTATGTTTTAATTTTTTTAACATACGTTTCATATTGGAAAATATTAGATGGAAAAAAGTTGTCATACACATATTTACAAAAAAGTCAAAATATACGGAAATATAATGAAGTTTTCTCAGGTGACAACTTTTAGGGGTAGGGAAACGTTAGGGCCTGAAAACGATTTCGCTATTTTAAAGGCAATCGCCGTGCAAAATTGTGCCTTGGCCAATCGACAAAGAATGCATTTCTCAAAATTTTCAAATCTTAGATTAGATTTAGATTAGATTTTTATTTATTTATTTATTTATATCCATCATCATACACAATACAGTATTCACATTTAACTATATCTAAGTGGATTAATACCATTCCGACAGACCGTTTGGCCCGTGGTGAAATGGTTTGCTAGGAATAAACATTTTGATTAAGTTAAGATGGCGTCTTCTGTATATTATGTATGAAATAAGTAATACATAAATAAAATATTCCATTATAATATTAGATAAAGAGTAAACTAAGTAACAATAAATAAGTATTTTTATGGTGTAAGTCGAGGTGTTAGTGTAATTTTATTATTATATAATTATAATTATATTTTATTATATAATTAGATAGATAGATCGCCTCAAGCGATTGCCGGATACTAACAGGCAGTGTAGATGGGGTTGATGCCGCTGACGACGCCGCCGGCCATGGCCACGGCGAGCGCCGCCGCTGGGAAGTCCGGCGAGTTGGGCAGCATGAGCGCGGCGCACGCGCCGTCGCGCAGCCCGAGCCGCGCGCGCAGGTTCGCCGCCAGCGCCGCCGACACGCGCAGCAGCTGCGCGTACGTGTAGCCGTGCCCCATCACGCCGCACACCTGCCACGCACACGTCCACGGATCACAATGGGCTATGATTTGGAATGTTTAAATTGTTTGTTTTTAATAATTAGTAACAAAACACGAGTGGGATCTGCTCCATGGTTTGGAATCCATGTAAAACTGTAGGTCCCCTTCCCCTACTAGGGAGGGTTTAAGCCCGCCAGGGTTGGTACCATCGCATTGGATGAAAATATGGTCGAGCAGCAATTAGAAGAAATATCCGTGTTTTCCATCCAGTTCTATGTAGCCGTGCTCATACAGAGAAGGTCCTGGCATGGCACCGAATTCCTTCGGGAATATGGTGTATTGGGCTAATATCATAACATCAAATCATAATAGTTGTGTGGTATTAGCCATCCATGTCAGATTGCATAAAAAAAAGAATGATAATGATTGGCAATTTTGAATTTCGATTAACTTCAGGCTGGTAGGTACAACAAAATTTTGTCATGGATATGAGACGAACCACAAACGACAGACCAGACAACAAAGCGACGCAGGGCGAGCAAAGCTGCACGTTTTTTTTTTATGCGACCTGACATGGATGGCTAATACCACACAACTACCGTTATGATATTAGCCCAATACACCACATTCCCGAAGGAATTAGGTGCCATGCCAGGACCTTCCCTTTATGAGCACGGCTACATTGAACTGGATGGAAAACACGGACAATTTTTCATTGCCGCTTCGACCATCTTTTTATCCAATGCGATGGTACCAACCCGGGCGGGCTTAAACCCTACCACCTAGTAGGGGAAGGGGACCTACAGTTTTACATGGATTCCGAACCATGGAGCAGCTCGCATTCGTGACGAAATGCACTTATCGAACTCTGAAAGAGAAAGACAGTGGTGCAAGTTGGTATTGAACCCGGGTCTCTGGTACGCTAGGCCAGTCCCTGCGCCACTAGGCTACGAGCCGCTCAAAACTCACTCACGTGGTAACTCATTCGTAATTGCCGCGCATAATTGAGAAGAATGCAGATTTCTCATAATAACTTGCAAGTTTGAAGAAAGGATGAAATAAATTAATTGCCGTGTTAATTTTTTTTTACATACATAACTAAAAAAAACCGCATTATATCATAACAATTAACGACGGCACTTTCACAAGTATTTTACTCAATTGGTCAACAACCCGTGATTATGTCAGGTTGAAATGCTCACAGCGCGTGCGGCTGGCATGTAGCGCCACCAAAAATTTAGATCTCTGAACGGCACTGAACTGAATGACATTATTTTCTCGTCCATAGCTTGCCTGGTCTGTGTTTCAAACCGTCTTAATCCGCCCTTTACATACACCACTGCGGCCATCCTCTATGGATCCCTCCCAAATGCTTTCCCCACTTCCGCGAGAGCGACGAGATGTGCAGATAGGAACCCACCACCGCGGTGCGGTCCGCCCACTTGTCCATGTCCTCCCACACGTACTCGCCGAGCGCGAGCCGCGGCACGCTCACCTGCGGGAAGGGCGACCGCGCGAACTCGCCGTCCGCGTGCGTCGCGGGCCTCCGTGAACGCTCGCTACGCTCGGAAATGGAGTTATCTATTAGCTGACTTAGGGTTCTGGTCTGTGTTTCAAACCACCTCAATCCGCCCTTTACATAAACCATTGCGGCCATTCCCTATGGATCCCTCCCGAATGCTTTCCCCACTTCCGCGAGAGCGACGAGATGTGCAGATAGGAACCCACCACCGCGGTGCGGTCCGCCCACTTGTCCATGTCCTCCCACACGTACTCGCCGAGCGCGAGCCGCGGCACGCTCACCTGCGGGAAGGGCGACCGCGCGAACTCGCCGTCCGCGTGCGTCGCGGGCCTCCGTGAACGCTCGCTACGCTCGGAAATGGAGTTATCTATTAGCTGACTTAGGGTTCTGGTCTGTGTTTCAAACCACCTCAATCCGCCCTTTACATAAACCATTGCGGCCATTCCCTATGGATCCCTCCCGAATGCTTTCCCCACTTCCGCGAGAGCGACGAGATGTGCAGATAGGAACCCACCACCGCGGTGCGGTCCGCCCACTTGTCCATGTCCTCCCACACGTACTCGCCGAGCGCGAGCCGCGGCACGCTCACCTGCGGGAAGGGCGACCGCGCGAACTCGCCGTCCGCGTGCGTCGCGGGCCTCCGTGAACGCTCGCTACGCTCGGAAATGGAGTTATCTATTAGCTGACTTAGGGTTCTGGTCTGTGTTTCAAACCACCTCAATCCGCCCTTTACATAAACCATTGCGGCCATTCCCTATGGATCCCTCCCGAATGCTTTCCCCACTTCCGCGAGAGCGACGAGATGTTCAGATAGGGACCCACCACCGCGGTGCGGTCCGCCCACTTGTCCATGCCCTCCCACACGTACTCGCCGAGCGTGAGCCGCGGCAGGCTCACGCGCGGGAAGGGCGAGCGCGCGAACTCGCCGTCCGCGTCGCGCGCCTCCGTGAACGCTCGCGACGCGCGGCGCTCGCGGGGCACGCGCCGCAGCAGACGCAGGTGCCTCGCCAGCATTGTCACCTGGAAAAGTTGCGACGTGGTAAGAGAGTCGTTACCCTATCGATTCCCTATACTACGGGCGGTAACTGTTTCCATGCCCTTAATGTTTTACTAGGTTATTGCAATTTTGGATTCCAAAATATATTGGAGAAATCTATGTTTGTATGTTTTTTTTTTTATAAACCTCTACTAATATACCTATACCCTAGATTGGAAAATATTGGCGAATAAACATAGGAAAAAGTTGTCTTTGTTTACTTTCATTTTAGATAAATGTTTAATGGAAAATATACATACATATTTACAAAAAATTCAAAACCTTTCTCAAGTGATCAAAAAAATCTGAGTCGCCGCGCGAAATTGTGTCTCACTTGGCCAATAGACAAAGAATGCATTTCTCAAAATGTTCAAATCTTATATTTCCTGTGACTTCACGACAGCCTTAAGGCGACATAGGACCCTAGAACGGCCGTAACGTATACGCCGTGATTTTATGCAAACGTGATTATCGTAAAACCTTGCCATGGAACCATTTTACAATTTAGATTAATAAAAGTTGGTTCTTGCCATTTAAATTCAAGCCTTACAACGGTTTGAAGAACTTTCAAACGCGTTAACTTAACTTGTGTCCATGATACCTATATGCCTTTTTTGTATTTGTGTACTTTTAGAGGCGTATAACACGGATATAACTTAATGTGGTAATGTAATGTATGCTCTGAGTTGATTTATTTAATGTGGAAAGTATCAGAAAAATATTTCTTAATTTCATTGAGGCCATTGTCTTGATCACCTCATTATCGCAATCCCTCCGTCTCCTCTCATCATCCGACCATGGCTCCACGCGGAGCAGACCAGGCATTGCACTAAGTCACTGCTTACACTCCCAAACTAAGAGCCCATCGATCCTGTATTTCCTTTTTGGGATTCCGGTTTTAAAATCTCATCTATGGTTTTTAATATTTGGTAAAAACAGCCATTTACGTATCATGTTTCGAAATTCGCAAATAGATCAAAACCTTGGTTTCCCCGTTTACCTAGAATCGCGGAAGTAAAGGAAAATATTGGAAAATTGATAATTATTTGTTGTTGTATAACTTAAACTAACATAAATAAAATTGCAAGGCTGGCAGAAAAACATACCATTCGCGGGTATCGCTTCCAATTTTCCCACCTGCTTATACCCATAATTTGGAAATCTACTGCAGTGCCTCCTCCTCGCCTTCTTTGATTAATGTGTCCTTGCTTAACGGTCGATTATACATACAAACATATCACATTCCTTGGAAAAAGCGACGTACTTGCTTAGTACCAACACGTAAATTTACATACGTAAAATTCCCGGTGTGGACGACCTATCGACTTATAAACTTTTTTTTTATTATGGGTAAACTTGCGAATGCACTCCCTGCCGAAGTAGTTCCCCCAAAGTACAACCCTTCAAACAGTGTGAAGAAGTATGTAGGTACTTGGTCTTCGAGAGCTCGGTAAAAGTTCGTCAGCCCATGAGCGTGGTCAGGCACCCAAGATGAGGGCAGAGGCCTGGAGTACCTTCACTACTATATACTATAAACGTACTAACTGTGACGTTCGACCGGAACCCTCGCTTTTGCGGCGGCTCCGTCCGCGTCATCACGCGCCACCACTCCAAATTAAATGTAGAATAAGTGTACCCTTAGGGGGTAGCCGAGCCAAGTACTACCAGGGACAGGGAAAAGAATACGACCAATTAGTGAAAATAAAGGTGGACGTTTATTACAAAGAAAATTAAACAAAATTGCTCAAGCGGTACATAAATGGTTTGCAGTTAGAAAGTCTGTCGTTGAGGCCTCCGTTAAGGGTAGAAAAACTTGGTGGTTGGTTCACTCGGTGGTGGACCACGTCGGTGCGCAGCATGGTGGGTGCACGCGCGTGCGGTGCGGCGCGCGGGGCGTCGGCTCAGAGCAGCGGCGCCGGCGTGTCGGCCGCGTCGTCAACGCCGGTCGACGGCGTGGCGGCGTGGCTCAGCGCTGCTCGGCGCGGGGCGCATCGGCGCGGCTGCGCGGATGGCCGGCCAGCGTGCTCGGCTACCTCGCCACGTCGCTGCCGGCGACGGCGGCCCATCGGCGAGTCGTGTCTCGGGTGAACGGAAGACATAACTGGGGCCCACTTGGTGAGCCCCGCAGGAACCGCTGAAGTCAATTTCGAAACACTTAGACGGGCGCTCACAATAAAATGAGGCGTGGGCGCCGTAAAATGGTTACAGGGTGCTTGAGGAGCTAAAATAAAGCCAGGTCAATAGCGACCAAGGAGGAAATGAGTTTAATTAAATGAACAGGGCTGTGAGCAATCGCTAAGAGGTATTAAATTGAAGTTGGGTTACCGGTAGGTGGACCGCGGTTTGTAGAGGTGCGCTCTTTGCGAAGGCTGCTGGTAAAGTGGGCGACCCAAAATGGTCGCCGCACTACGAAATTATCATTTTCGTTTCTCTTTTTTTCTGAGGGTAAGGAAGATTTTAATTAGGTAAAACCACGGAGGGAGCAAGGCGATTGGATTAGCCTTGGCCAAGGAGCTATGAACACTGTAGTGGCTTACCAAAAATCCACTACGTGACACAACCCCCCCTCTCGAGGAAAGAGGACGACGAGCCGTCCGACCTGTCGCCCTCGACAGACCGAGTCCTCGAGAGTAAGCCAAGGCTAATCAGGCACAGGTGAAGCCTGAATGAAATGGGTAAGTGAACAAGGTCGGGTGGGACACAAATAAAAAAACAACAATCTTAAACTACGGGCTACCTACTGGAATAAATGCAGTAAAAAAAAAAGGACAGACCAAAAAAAAAACAAAATAGATACTCCTCCACGCAAAAGGAACACAAATTAGGCTCTAGAACTTAAATTAAAAAGACGTGTTGGCTTGTTTATTTATTGTAGGAGTTCCCGTATTCTTCTAACAGAATACGGTGCCGCTCCTGTAAGGTACAAAAGAAAAGTACAGCACAAAAAAAAATGGCTCATACAGGCTTAGATTTTTTTCATTAGGAGTTAGACTAAATCGTCCTTACCGCTCCTGTGAGGTAAAACGACGAAGTATAGCACTTAAACATGGCTCATACAGGCTTAGATTTTTTTCATTAGGAGTTAGACTAAATCGTCCTTACCGCTCCTGTGAGGTAAAACGACGAAGTATAGCACTTAAACATGGCTCATACAGGCTTAGATTTTTTTCATTAGGAGTTAGACTAAATCGTCCTTACCGCTCCTGTGAGGTAAAACGACGAAGTATAATGGGTGCGACCGCAACCGGCTCGCACAACAAGTAAGTTGGCTTCTTTAGTTAGCAGTAGGAGTTGGACCATACAGTGTCGTTACCGCTCCTTTAAGGCACCCAATGAGCGGCTAGCGATCATGCCCTGAGCTTGAGGAGTTCAGGACACCCTTAACCTAGAACTAACCGCTTGGTGCTACGCACATGCCTAAACTACGGGACAACACATTATTTACAAGACCTGCTCTCGCGCCCTAACATGCATTATCTTTCGCTCGCCTCTAACATTCCAAGTCTGGTCATCCTACAGCGGAAGATCAGACATCACCTTGCAGTGGCCGTCCAGACCCTCGAAGGCGCGAGCCGGACGACCGGTGCGGGAGCGGGCCGCTCCAGACGACGTCACTAAGACTAACACAAATCAAATAAATTAACCACTGACGGCACCCAGCAGCATGGCTGGCGAGGTGACGTCGGGGAACCTACAAGTAAAAAAACAAAACAACACTACAGTCCAGTAGGTACCCGGCAACTAAGTACTAACATTATCAAAACTACAAACTAAATAAATCAACAAAACCAAACACGGTCCGCTTTACGAAGGGAACCGGTATAGGGATTAAATAGCCCAATAACGGGGTGAGAGAGGGACATAGGTACTCTCCATAAAGAAAATAAAAAAAAATCAAAAGCTTAACTTTAAGGACTTAACGACCTACTTACTACTACTTGGGCCTAGGTAGTGGTATTGGAGGCACAGTCTAGGTCTGCCGGTCTGGCATGATACCGTTAGAAAAACAGGACGCGTGTTCAAACTGCCTATGTTGCGAGAAAAAAAAATTAAAAAAAATACTTTGAAAGGATTCACAGCCCATGAGGTGGATGAAGGAGGGTGAGGCCCAGTGCAGCGGAAGCCTTATTGCGAAAAAAAAATAAAGTAAAAAAACATTAAAGGAATCCACAATCCATGAAGTGGATGAAGGAGGGTGAGGCCCAGTGCAGCGGAAGCCTTATTGCGAAAAAAAAAAAAAAGTAAAAAAAACATTAAAGGAATCCACAATCCATGAAGTGGATGAAGGAGGGTCAGGCCCAGCGCAGCGATGAGCTAACATAAATGGAGGGGCATGATCGTAGCCTTGGAGGCAAAACAACAAAACATTATTTTAAAAAATAAATAAATTTATTTTGGCACAGTGTGAACACGCCTTAATACCTAGATGACCTAGGTGCCTAGATCCTAAAAAGCGCTCAGCGCACGGGCACCCACGCGGCCACGGCGCGCGCGCCGTCGCTTCAACCGAAACCTAGCCGCCTACACTAGTACAATCACAAAACAAGAAAAAAAAACGGAACTAAAAGTGGGCATAATGCGCCGAGTAAAATTACTCAACTGAAATATTTTACAATGCGAGAACCGGTGAAAAGTTTCGTTCGTGAATGAATTAAAACTGAAATGAACTGTTGCAGTTCCGCTGTGACGCGAACGGAACGAGACGAATCGATTTCGGTGGCGTTCGCCAGCGTGCGCGCCGCCGTGATCGCGTCGCGTGTCCGAACGGCCGAGTACTATCAATACTTATTACGCGCCGACTTGCTCGGATTCGCATTCAATACATTTTAAATCTACCATAGGATAGAAAACGAGTTAGAAGCGCGCCGCGAATGTTTGCCGAGTGTCCGATTAGGTCCGCGAACAGAGGGCAAGGGCGGGAGCCAATAAAGGTGTGGGGCCCGTCAAAAACAAATGCGGCCGGGGACATTCCCAAGTGGAACGTATTAGTCCCGGCGGCAGGAAGAGAAACTGAAGGAAAAAAAATGAAACATCCGCGGGGCCTTCTAAACTCAAGGCCAGAATACAAACTACGTTTTGACTTGTGGTGAAGGAAAACATTACATAAGATAAGGGTTTAAAAAAAAACTGGTGTCCCCTCCGCTTAAGGTTCGCGGGGCAAAAAGGGCGTTTGGCCTCGCCAAAACGGTCAACCATATAATAAAATGAGAACACTTTATTCCAAAAAAATAAATTGAAATGCAGAGCGCGTTGGGAGATCGGGTCGGAAATACGTTCTTAACTTCGCATAGATGCACGCATAATAAACTATAAAAAATAAAAAAATTAAAAAAAGTGATCCCCAACGAATGAAGGTCGAGTGATCGGGCTGTGAAAGTCTTGAAACGCACGAGGTGCATGCGCAAGGTAAGTGAGAGGAAACAGTATGGACATCAAAAGTTCAAGGAAAAAATGGTCCCCAACGAATGAAGGTTGGGTGATCAGGGCCGTGAAACTACGCGCCCGCGCGACCGCTCCGCGTCGCGACAATTAGATGGAGCGAGGGAAAGAAAAAAAAACGTGGGTAGTTTCGCGAGCAAAGAAAAAACAACTCGTAAAAATTCCTACGGCACACGCGCCGTCTGAACTAAATTAAAACAAAACGGAATCATACTGGGTAACAGGCGGGATCTACCGAGCGCTAACCAAAACAGAACAAAAAAAAAACGTGAGACCGTATCTAGTTCAGTAGGAGGGAGCGTGTTAGGCAAGTTGAAGTGAACGCGAAATACCAACGGGGAATCGAAAGTTTTAGATTATCGATCAATTAGTGAAAATAAAGGTGGACGTTTATTACAAAGAAAATTAAACAAAATTGCTCAAGCGGTACATAAATGGTTTGCAGTTAGAAAGTCTGTCGTTGAGGCCTCCGTTAAGGGTAGAAAAACTTGGTGGTTGGTTCACTCGGTGGTGGACCACGTCGGTGCGCAGCATGGTGGGTGCACGCGCGTGCGGTGCGGCGCGCGGGGCGTCGGCTCAGAGCAGCGGCGCCGGCGTGTCGGCCGCGTCGTCAACGCCGGTCGACGGCGTGGCGGCGTGGCTCAGCGCTGCTCGGCGCGGGGCGCATCGGCGCGGCTGCGCGGATGGCCGGCCAGCGTGCTCGGCTACCTCGCCACGTCGCTGCCGGCGACGGCGGCCCATCGGCGAGTCGTGTCTCGGGTGAACGGAAGACATAACTGGGGCCCACTTGGTGAGCCCCGCAGGAACCGCTGAAGTCAATTTCGAAACACTTAGACGGGCGCTCACAATAAAATGAGGCGTGGGCGCCGTAAAATGGTTACAGGGTGCTTGAGGAGCTAAAATAAAGCCAGGTCAATAGCGACCAAGGAGGAAATGAGTTTAATTAAATGAACAGGGCTGTGAGCAATCGCTAAGAGGTATTAAATTGAAGTTGGGTTACCGGTAGGTGGACCGCGGTTTGTAGAGGTGCGCTCTTTGCGAAGGCTGCTGGTAAAGTGGGCGACCCAAAATGGTCGCCGCACTACGAAATTATCATTTTCGTTTCTCTTTTTTTCTGAGGGTAAGGAAGATTTTAATTAGGTAAAACCACGGAGGGAGCAAGGCGATTGGATTAGCCTTGGCCAAGGAGCTATGAACACTGTAGTGGCTTACCAAAAATCCACTACGTGACATAACACTACCTGGTAAGGGTTAGTACGTTTCGTTGAAGTGCAAAATTGTGCATTGCATGGCCTAGCGGATAGGTATATTACTTAGTTTATAAGCACGTTAACGAATGCAAGACGAACTCAAAACTTGAAACTCAAAAAAACTTTTTTCTGCTATCACATACTTTCACAAACGATTTACAAATTATCGCGATATTTATTTTAGGAATATCATGAAAATGTGGGGCCAGCTTCATCTAATATCTAATAAATATAAATATCTAATAAATAATATAAAGGGGAAAGTTTGTAATAATGGATGGATGGATGGATGGATGGATGGATGGATGGATGTTTGTTACTCTTTCACGTAAAAACTACTGAATGGATTCTAATGAAACTTTACAATAATATAGCTTATACATCAGAATAACACATAGGCTACAATTTATGTGCCCATGGGCTTTAGAACTTTCACGGGGCTGCGAAAACGATGCCGGTAGCGATACTTCACACTAGGGGGAGAGGAGCCGGGGGCGGCGGGGGGAGGGCAGACGTCGTGACTGTTTGGTGTCCGTTTGGCGAATTTTCAAGGCACTAGCGATTTGTAAAACTTAGTACACGTACATTTAACTACCCGGGAATTAGGATTGGCTAAATAGAATTCAATTCCGCTTACGCTAAGATGGGGCTGTCATACAAACTGCAATGCTCTATGCACGGCTCGGCTTTGCGGCGGCAGCGCTTACTTTTACTGAAGTACGGCTTGGTATTTCCTGCAACTTTAGGACTACTTGGCATCACGCTAAATCGCCGGAGGAGCGACCAACAGAATAAAATCCTTGAGAACCAATTACTCGATTTAGATGTGCATTGTATCTACGTCTAGCCTGATTCTACTAAAAACTTATAGATTACATAATATAACGCTTCATTACCAGAAGGGTAAGTAGTGAGTCTTAAAGTCTTATAACATGCGAACCACTTACCTGATTTATATGCGTATTTTATCAATGTATAGCATCTCTGGGAGCAGTCAGGTTCGAGATGGGTTACTGTTTTCGATGTTGAGGCTGGCTGTGGGTTGGAGTCCACGCAAAACTTACCTACGTTACACGTTACTTATTAGGTAAGCAATGTAGCAGTGAAAGTGCAGAAAGGTTCTCGCGGCAAATGGTTTTTTTTAAATAGCCACCAAACGTCAACGAAGCTCTAAATGGGAATTATTGGATGTTTCTCATTAAATCATGCTATTTCGGCTCGAACGATCTTGATTAAATTTGGTACATGGATACATTGTCCTGGACCAGTTTGACCCTATTTTGGACCAGTCATGTGGGCTACTTTTTATCCATGAGATAATTTAGCCGACACTAACCCGAGCGGAGCCGGGTACCGCAGCTAGTAAATAATATAAAGGGGAAAGTTTGTAATAATGGATGGATGGATGGATGGATGGATGGATGGATGGATGGATGTTTGTTACTCTTTCACGTAAAAACTACTGAATGGATTCTAATGAAACTTTACAATAATATAGCTTATACATCAGAATAACACATAGGCTACAATTTATGTGCCCATGGGCTTTAGAACTTTCACGGGGCTGCGAAAACGATGCCGGTAGCGATACTTCACACTAGGGGGAGAGGAGCCGGGGGCGGTGGCGGGGAGCGGCGGCGGGGGGAGGGCAGACGTCGTGACTGTTTGGTGTCCGTTTGGCGAATTTTCAAGGCACTAGCGATTTGTAAAACTTAGTACATGTACATTTAACTACCCGGGAATTAGGATTGGCTAAATAGAATTCAGTTCCGCTTACGCTAAGATGGGGCTGTCATACAAACTGCAATGCTATGCACGGCTCGGCTTTGCGGCGGCAGCGCTTACTTTTACTGAAGTACGGCTTGGTATTTCCTGCAACTTTAGGACTACTTGGCATCACGCTAAATCGCCGGAGGAGCGACCAACAGAATAAAATCCTTGAGAACCAATTACTCGATTTAGATGTGCATTGTATCTACGTCTAGCCTGATTCTACTAAAAACTTATAGATTACATAATATAACGCTTCATTACCAGAAGGGTAAGTAGTGAGTCTTAAAGTCTTATAACATGCGAACCACTTACCTGATTTATATGCGTATTTTATCAATGTATAGCATCTCTGGGAGCAGTCAGGTTCGAGATGGGTTACTGTTTTCGATGTTGAGGCTGGCTGTGGGTTGGAGTCCACGCAAAACTTACCTACGTTACACGTTACTTACTAGGTAAGCAATGTAGCAGTGAAAGTGCAGAAAGGTTCTCGCGGCAAATGTTTTTTTTTAAATAGCCACCAAACGTCAACGAAGCTCTAAATGGGAATTATTGGATGTTTCTCATTAAATCATGCTATTTCGGCTCGAACGATCTTGATTAAATTTGGTACATGGATACATTGTCCTGGACCAGTTTGACCCTATTTTGGACCAGTCATGTGGGCTACTTTTTATCCATGAGATAACTTAGCCGACACTAACCCGAGCGGAGCCGGGTACCGCAGCTAGTGATTTTATATAACCCCGCTTCACCCCATGATGTAAAAAAATAATATCTTTGAAGCTATTGATTCACAAACGCTGAAAATGAAAGCACAAACGTTCACAAACGATTTCTGATACAATCCCATAGTTTTCTTTTTAATTTGCTCTTATGGGGGGTCAAATACATGCTTATTTTTATTTATTAGTTTAAGGAAAAACCATTCGTCACAAAACTTTTAAACGCTATCATATACATTCACAAACACATCACAAACCATTGCAAGCAATTTTAATTTTACATTTAGGAGTTCCTTTACAGCCGTATCTAGCCGTATTTTTTTCAACTTGACAGACGTGTTAAATATTGTACCAGAATTTAAAAATTGACTGCTATGTGACAATATAACTACATATATTGTAAATTATTATTAACATTATTGTTCGGTACGTCTACTTCTTGATTATTTCGGCAACAAGATAGTGAGCAATGATAGGCTGAATTACCTCAGAATAAGTTGATAGTGTTATTATATCTTCGGCAATGATAAAAAATATTTATATGACTTGACAAAACGGGCAGAGGCGGAGCGGTGGCATATAACATGCCATACTTTGTACACAGGGCCTTTAAGGCTGAAGGTAGGATGACATTGGACCTCTTTCATTGAACTTATTGTCTTAATATTAGCAAAAACATGAATGTAAACTAGGTTCCATGGCAGGATTTCCTAAAAGTTTAGATATACTGTACCTGCTGTGTGGGTTCCGGCACTTAAAAATAATATAATTGGTCCCACTTTTTTGCATGTCGTAAGAACCGACTAAAGGATTTGTCGACCGTGACTTGGATTCCACGAAAAACTGCATGTTTATTTCTTTACTAGATGGTAGTTAGTGGTGGGATATGGCCGAAGTGTCAATGAAAGTTGTTCGTCTTTCCACCCAATTGTGTGCAGCAATACAAGGAAGGTCCTGGCCTGGTAAAGCTCCTAGTTCCTATGCGATGTGTTGGGCTAATATCATTACAGTAGGTTTAGTATTAGCCAAAAAACGAAAAAAAATATATTCAAATAAAACATCAATTAATGTAGTCTTATTAACACCACTTTGTAAATGAAACAGATAATTACAATGAGCTCAAACTGGATGTTTTATCGAACAAATTAATGAGGTTTTTAAATACCATTTAAGTATCACTTTTAGCTACTAGTTTCACCACTACACGAAGATTTTTAAAGACAATTTCTGACACAAACAATAAAATGCTTGAATTAATAAAAAAACTTTAAGAAATTCAACTCCCCGCAACATACCTTCGATTATCTCTTCGGACGCACACACGGTCCACACACCACACGGCCACACACCACACTTTTCGAAATAACACTGACACGAAAATAGACAACTCTCCGAACCCTTGAACGACCCAGAACTCGGAACCCAATTCACTGAATTTAATCGGACAGTCGAGTCGCAGCCATTTTTGTCAGTACCGAAAGAAGATAAAACTGTGGAGCCGTTTCCATCTGGATAAAGCCTGCGTTGCGTAACTTGTAGGTATTTGAACAAGTGCATAATTAAGTATGACGATTGCTGTTTTTTGCTAACCTGTGAATTGCCGTAATAAATGCACAGTGTTTGCCTGTTTGTTTTGTTGTTCTAAGTACCTATTTTTTCATGGCGTAACAATAACAATAAAAATACATAAATATACATATATATACTAGGTACAATTCTGTAAATACTTTGGGCAAGTTTGAATTCATTCTACGGTGAAATTATTGTTTTTTTATGTGACTGGAAATACTGTCATGATATTAGGCTGTGACAGGAACTTCCGTTTATTGCACAGCTACATTGAACTGGATGGAAAACAAGGACAATTTTCATTGCCGCTTTGACCATCGTTTATTCAATACGATGGTACCAACCTGGGCGAGATTAACCGTAACACCTAAGGAACGGTTAATAGACGTGGATTCATAAACACGAACGACAAATTTCTTAATCGGCTCTTACGACATTCACGGGAAGAAATTCAGTGAGCCCATTGTATTATTTTTATGTGCCGGAACCCACACAGCACGTTTATTCTCGAGTAATTTAGTCTCGAGTTATTTATTCTCAAACTTACAAATAATAACGTACAGCAATGCTGTAATATAATGTATTTACTTACCTCTGAGAAGTTGTATCTGCGCATATTATCAGCGTTGGAGCATTATTTTTTTGCCGATAAACTTTCGATTTCAATGCTTGACTGTGGGGGTGGGTGTACTCAGCTCATACTTGCAATGTCATTAAGCACTGTGTGGCAGGTGGAACGAAATAGGTCGGGAGCGGGGATCATCATAACTACGGCAAATTAACACCTGCTCAGTTATACTACATATATGTATAAAAAATATTTACTTCAAAGCCTTCATAATATAAATATATGTATTAAATCCCACAATTGATATTTTACGGGTAATGTAGGTTGATGCATGAGGTTAAACCTAGGATTAGCCGGCTAAATAATGCAGACGACATGCAGTTGCATTTAGCCCCGGTTGCACGAAGAGACGGACGAGTTAATCAATGTTCAAACACGTCACTTTTAGTGATCCGCATAGAGTTCCTTCCATACTGTCCACACAAAGTGACGTGTTTGATCAGACGTTGACGTTGATTTTGATTTTTTGTCCTTTCGTGCACTCGGCCCTTAGTGTTGGTTGTGAAACAATTTTAGAGTTCTAAACTTACAGACCTTTTATCAAATACATACCTACTGTACTGTGGCTTTTAAATATTTTTTTTATTTTCTTATTCTTATCTAATTCTTATTCTTAATCTGTTTATAATTAGGTTATCGATGGCAATAAGACCTATCATATCGTACAAATCTCGGAGACTCATTTAAACTCAAACAAGTCCACCAGTCGAAACCGGTCAGTAGAGTTTGTGTGTGTGTGTGTGTGTGTTATCACGTGTTATGTGTGGGTGGCCTCCAGAACCAATACACGTTAGTGAGAAAGAGATAGTCCTATCAATTGGATTCCCGTCGTAGTGATGGAATGCGGCGGTTGTGGCGACGAAATGCGGCGCGCCGGCGCGTCTCATCGTTTGTATTCAAACACATAGGTCAATGACATAATAATTAGGGAAGAGGGTTATGATGCATGCACACACTCATGCAGTAAGGCACAGAATTTTCATCACAGCAAGTGTGATGTTACAAGCTATTCATGCCCGTTTAATAATAAAACCAGCCAAGTGCGAGTGGACTCGCGCAAGAAGAGTTCCGTACCATCGTAAAAGATTAACAAAACAATCAGGTTTTTTTGTATGCCTTTAGTGGTCATTATTTTAGAATTTTACTTATTTGTTGTTATAGCGGAAAAATAAATGCACAATCTGTGAACATTTCAGCTGCGTACCTATTACGGTTCGTGAGATACAGCCCTATGACAGACGGACGGACGGACAGCGGAGGCTTAGTAATAGGGTTCCGTTGAAACGTATTTAGGTTTACAAATGGTTTATATAGAAGTATTCGATCGACCGGCGACAAGCTCAACAGCTGCCCGCGTCCTTTGTCTAGGCGCGTGGAAGATTCCATGGTCCCCTATCCGAAGATTTACGTTATCCTCCTCGAACGATCGGTCCGGCCGCAGGTAGGTCCGAGTACGGAGGAGCCGTCCCAAAACCTTTATGCCCAAGAAGGATGAAAGATAAAATTGCTTGAGCCGGCTGGATCGGATGGTAAGCGATGGTTCCATTTGCAACGTTTTGAATAATCAGCCCCGCCGTGCGAGCACCGAAAAAGTAGAAACGATTTTGAGTCAATTATCTTTACATTTTCGAAAAAAATAATATTGTGACAATAGTTAAGACGTGGCGGACACAAGAATAATTTTATACTATTAATAAAAACCAGCCAAGTGCGAGTCGGACTCGCACACGAAGGATTCCGTGCCATCGTACAAGATTGAACACAAAAAAATCACGGTTTTTGTATAGGACCCCCCTTTAATTTTTGTTAGTTTTTTATTTTACCTATTTGTTGTTATAGCGGCAAAATTAATACACACTCTGTGAAAATTTCAGCTGCCATCTATTACGGTTTCTGAGATACAGCCCTGTGACAGACGGACGGACGGACGGACGGACGGTCGGACGGACAGCGGAGGCTTAGTAATAGGGTTCCGTTCTCACCCTTTGGGTACGGAACCCTAAAAAGGTTACTCTCGTGTTCGCCACGTATCTTTGACCTGCGAGAATAGCGTGAGAATGATGCAGCAGTAATTTTTAATTTGACATCGATCCATAAAATTTGAAGTATAGATGAATTACTGACAGCGAAAGTTCTTATTAGACAATACGGTGGTAATCCTAAAGTTCATTCGGCCGAACGTAAGAAACCTTAAAGCTCGCCTTAAAGTTTCACATTTTGTACAAACATATGAACTTACTTTTTATGTATGCTCTTTCTGGTGAATGATTATAGCTTTCCTTTTTTAAATAATTATTAAGTTCAATTCCATTTTTCTATATGGTTCTAAAAATGTATGAACATCGGGATTTCCCATTGTATAGTAAATTCCTTGAATCATTACAGGAACAGTGCTCATTTGATGAATATTGGATTTTCCAACCATTATACGTTGGTAACCCATTTATATTTTCATTTATATCCATACTAGCTGAGGTAACCGGCTCAGCTCGGGTCAGTGTCGTTTTGGACTGATGTCGGTCTGTAACCCAAAGGGCTGGTCCAAAAGGCTAGTCAAACTACTTTACTAACAGAAGATTAGACGATGTATCCACCTAAAAAAAACTGCATCAAAATCCGTTGAGCCGATGTGGCATGATTGAATAAGAAAACATCCAAATATTGCCATTCATAAATTCAGTGTCAATATATTGCAAAACATTGGGACGATCCTGCACTGGCGCTACTGCACCACAGAAATCGGAATTATTTTTTCCGATTTCTGTGTACTGCACATTGCCATGGACGGAAAACACGGACATTTTTTACTGCCGCTTCGACCATCCATAACTCAGGCGGGATTCACCCTACTACCTATACTTAAGTAAGAAAAGTACTAAAGTAAGAAAGGGGAGCTAATTTTTTACGTGGAATCTGTACCACAACCAGCCTTAACATCGAAAACGGCCACCCATCCAAACCCCGACCGCGCCCAAAGATCCTGTACGTAGATGTAATCCGCATATTAATATTCGTAAGTTATGAGCCTTTATTCCCACCAGTTTCGTGATTTAGGGTGATGTACTCTGCCAATTTCCACATTTAGCAGCAGTCCTCTTATTGTTTTGTTATAATAAAGTAACCCTCTCTTCTCACTCTTCTGGTAAGTAAGCGTGACGTTAAGTAGCATATAAGGCTAGACTTAGATATAAACTTCATCTAAATCGGATAATCGGTTCTCATGTTATATAAGCATTTCATACTACTGGTCACCTCTCTGGTAATTTAGCGTGATATTAAGTATCCCTAAAAGTGTGGAAATGAAACGAGCTATACGTAGGTACGATTGTGTAGCATCAATATTGGATGAGCCATAAAAATTATCACCCCTATATTACCCCCTCCATAGTCTAATCTAATAAATATTATAAAGGGGAAAGTTTGTAATAATGGATGGATGGATGGATGGATGTTTGTTACTCTTTCACGTAAAAACTACTGAATGGATTTTAATGAAACTTTACAATAATATAGCTTATACATCAGAATAACACATAGGCTACAATTTATAAAGATATTGTGCCCATGGGCTTTAGAACTTTCACGGGGCTGCGAAAACGATGCCGGTAGCGCTACTTCACACCGGGGGGAGCGGGGCCGGGGGCGGGGCGGGCGGTCCGACGGGGGCGGGTGCGGGGAGGGGGGGCGGGTACGGCTTGGTATTTCCCGCAACTTTAGGACTACTTGGCAAAATCCTTGAGAACCAATTACTCGATTTAGATGCGGATTGTATCTACGTCTAGCCCGATTCTACTCAAAACTCATAGGCTACATAATAAAACGCTTCATTACCTGAAGGGTGAATAGAGAGTGTAAAATTCTTATAACTTGCGAACCACTAACCCGATTTATGTGCGTATTTTATCAATGTATAGGATCTCTGGGAGCAGTCAGGTTCGAGATGGGTTACTGTTTTCGATGTTGAGGCTACCTGTGGGTTGGAGTCCACGCAAAACTTACCTACATTACACGTTACTTACTTACTAGGTAAGCAATGTTGCAGTGCAAGAAAGGTTCTGGCGGCAAATGCTTTTTTTTTAAATAGCCACCAAATGTCAACGAAGCTCTAAATGGGAATTATTGGATGTTTCTCATTAAATCATGCTATTTCATCTCGAACGATCTTGATTAAATTTGGTAGATGGATACATTGTCCTGGACCAGTTTGACCCTATTTTGGATCAGCCATGTGGGCTACTTTTTATCCATGAAATAATTTAGCCGACACTAACCCGAGCGGAGCCGGGTACCGCAGCTAGTAACATATAAATTGCATCGTTGTAATCAGATTTGTTCAACATTGTGGGAAGTTTAACAAACCTGGTCGGCCAAAGAGTGCTCGTCGGAGCATCCTAACGCTGTCCCTCTGTCCCCTTTCTACAATAGCTCAACGAGGAACAGGCAGAGAATGCACCCATTCCCAGCCGACACTTCTACTATGGAATCGACTCCCTACCGATCTATTTGAAAGAAAGAAAAAAAGAAATATTTTATTTACCTGTGTTGAAAAATAAAAAAGCGATCTTCCCACAGATCGAGTTCCATAGCAATGCCGTTCACCCAACCACCTCAACTTCCGCCATAGCAGTTTCGGGCATTGAATGTTGATTATCCTGCGAGTTAAGGTAGCCAGGTGGAGGTGCCTACGGTTTGCCATGTTCAGAAGACCCAGCTGGTTAATTTACGGCTCAATGTGTGTATGGCGCTTGACCGCACAAAAGCGTAAAACCTCAACAAGACCGTCAGCAAGTAATAATAACAATAAAAAAGTCGATGTTTCACATTATAAATCTGAAAGTAATATGATTTCTAGATATAAGCAAAAACAGCATATGTATATGCAATAACAAATAATTGCATTTGCTTTTAGATTTCTACATTTAGTCAAAAAAGTTCGGATATTGACACCGTTTCCGCAATGTATTTAGTATTAGATAAATAATTTAAAAATTAAAGAAAATACATTTATATCTAGGTCTGTAAATATTGTATGAGCAATGCGCCAGAAGATACTGTTTCTTTGTGTTTACAAAATAACGCTTCCAATAGGTAGGTATCTACATACACATACACGGATGCGTGTGTGATTATTTGCCCTTGAACCGCACAGTCGTCAGTTCCTATTATATTGTACCTATATAGATAGTACGTAGTCTGGGGCTATAAAATGTTTACATTGAATATACACGCTACTAGAGCTATCTTTGTCGGTGTATGAAGTTAAGTGAGACAGAGGATGTTCATTCAAAACAAGGTATCGTCATCGTATGATATCACGACAATAGTTTAGCAGTCCATATACTACGTCCCGTCAGTGAGTTAGGAACAGTCGGTGTGTTGGGTGTCGCCTACATATTTTTTTGAAGAAATACAGGAAATTATTCGTGCAGAAACGAATTAACCTCCGAATATAGATGTAGAACATATCGCTTTTCTTAGCTAGTGCGTCATAGTGCCAGTGAAAACTTAACTGTGCGTTTTACCTACTGACATTTTGGTTTGTTTGTTTACATTTTCTATTGAACTGGACATAGATCGTACCTATAGCTTAAAACCGGCCAAGCACGAGCCGGGCACGCACATGGAGGGTTCCAAACCATCGTACAAGATTTACAACAAAAAACACGTTTTTTGTATGGGGCCCCCCCTTTAATTTTTATAATTTTATAATTTTTATATTTGTTGTTATAGCGGCAAAATAAATACATAATCTGTGAAAATTTCAGCTTCCTACCTGTTACGGTTCGTGAGATACAGCTCTATGACGGATAGACGGACGGTCGGACGGACGGACGGACAGCGGAGGCTTAGTAATAGGTTTCCGTTATCACCCTTTGGGTATGGAACCCTAAAAAAAGCCATATGGGAGCTAGATGTCATTATAGAGAGAAGCTTAATTATATTGCTCGGCTACATTAAAATGGATCGAAAACGATTGCGATGGAACCTACCAACTCAGTGAGTTAGGAAAAGAACCAAATTTTTTTCCGTAGAATCCGAACTACTACCAGCCTGGATGCGCGAATAATGATCACCCATCCAGAAATCTACCGCGTCCATAGTTGTTTCCGGCGTTGTGTTAGTTTTGAAAGAAATGTTGTGGAAAGTTTTCTCTAAAGTTTACTGATTGGTCTGAATTAGACACACCTATCAGTGCCAGACATCTGAATTAGAACTCACACATACATTGGGATCTTAAAATTCTATTAGTATTTGCCAGACGCCTCGGCGGATAACGATAGTTACAAGATAAGGTAAGACAAGTATAACCTACGTATCTTGTCTAATATTTTATGTTCCTATGTACGTTCGGTTTACTTCAAGTATTATGTACCTATAAGAAATATTGTTCAAACGCCGGAGAACTTGA